>OY821744.1:24134587-34134587 GCA_963682055.1 Primula veris
GAGGAAAATTTATTTGCATACTAGTTACCCCATAATTATTCATATTACTAACCATTTCAGAGTTGGTAGCATCATTTGAAGGAGCTTGTGTATCTATCTTTTCCCGCTTTTTGGGGAGTGGGAACAAGGGCATACTAGGAAATCCAGGTGGATTGTTGAGATAGGAGCTTTAGAGGCGGCTTCTTCAGCAACTAGAGTTGGGAGAATAGACATGGGAATGACAGGTTCTGATAACGGTTGATTATTTGTTGGCTGAGTGGATAAATTTTGTGCTGTGAGTTTTTTTCGCATACTTGTCATTTGCACGACCTGACCACGAGCCACTTGCAGCTGTGAGCGGATGAGTTCTAGTTTATTTTCCTGTTCCTCAACTGCCTCTTTAAGCTGAGAAACCAAGGCAACCCTAGTTGTTTCAGCATTTTCAAAGTGATTAATACATAATGTAACTTCGTTTTCTTTCTCCTTCAATTCGTTTACCAATACGGGTATATTGCCTTGCACATCTCTTTGAATATTACTGGCATGTTCCACATCTTTCTCCATTTTCCCTGCCACACTAGCAGCCGCTTTCACTTGCTTAAAGCTTTATTGGAAATTTCATCATGCAACAACTGGAATGAAGTTATGATTATTTTTTTTGTATACCGCCAACAGCCAATTTAATTCGTAATGAGTGGGAATCTCTCTTCATTATTTTATTCGGATTTGCACTTTTCCCATTTGTTGCGGCACTTGTAAATATTGTCCAATTTTGTCTTTTTCCAATGAATTTTCTTCTAATTAACGTCGGTCTCCATTTTTGCATATTGCTCTCTTTATATTTGCAATTATAATAGCAAAACAAGTAAAATGATAGAAAACTATAAATTACATAATAATACTTAAGTCACACATTTTATTATTTACTAGTTATTAAAACATTATAGAATAACTCTAAAAACTTGTTTTTTGTGATTTTCTTACTGACCAAAATTTAGCAACTTTGGGTCAGCAAGTCCGTAAAAATTTCTCGGCTCTTGACAGTTAAATCACAGCTACTATATTGTTCTGGTAAACTTGTTTCAAAACTTAAATCGAACATAATTTTGCAAGACAAGAAGAAATACCAACTACAGTTGCTCAGGGATCAGATATAGGAATTATTTATCTTGAGGTACAATTAACTTTTTTATGTCCACTAACATTTTCTGGCTCAAAAGTTTAATGTCACTATTTTAGTTTTACCTTAAAAAAAAGAAGAAAAAAAACCCAGTCTAGCAATATCAGTAATAGTGTCAGCAACTCAGTTAATTTCATCTTTAACCTATACTATATAAAAAAAGTTTGGTCCAAAAGAGAATTCATGGCTTGAGATCAACACCACTTTACAGGTTTGAGTTACTGTATATCGCCAACAACAGATATTTAGCAAGGAAAGGCAGATATCATGGCCAACAAGTGGTTATAAATTATGGTAACAGTTCAATTTGTCATGTAATTTTTTTAATAACAAAAACACAGTTTGTGTGCTTTAATATCAGTCTATCGATTAATCATCTTGCCATTTGTCGTCTTCTCGTGGTATAATAATAAACTTGCTCTGGCTTTGGGATATACAAGACAAAGCTATTGATCTGACATGGAGAATAATAAGTCTACAATCACGTTGAGAAGTATTCCGCCAAGTTTGACACCTGATATACATTTTAAATTAAGTACACGTTTTTGTATACAATAAATGTTCAAAAGAAAAGTGTAAAAAGCGAGAACTTTGAGTACCTGACCGGTCTTCAGGTGAAACAATTACTGTATCTTCATATTCTAACTAATGGCTCCTAAATTCTGATAATTCTATTGGACAGAATATGCACGGATCATCTCAATAACAGGTGCTCGACACATTGGACACTTGCCACTCCTTTGAACAAGTTTGTCAGCGCATTTCGAACAGGTGCACATGTGCCCACATCTATAAAGATATAAAACAGAAAAGGAAAGTCGTATGTTAAAATATACAACAGAAAAGGAAAGTTACAGAGAATCATAATTAACCAGAAGGACTGAAGAACTAATTTCAATACACATCGCTATCAAGTTCTTTTATGGTTTCGATCACTAAAAAGAGAGGCCAACCGATTGCAAGGGTCAACACATTCTGAAATCTAGAGTGTGTCACAAATACGTAAAGCAATTTTGTTACAAACCGTGATAGGGTATTTTCTCCCTTCAAATATGGTATATGGACCATAGTTCAATCTTTTTTACCTCAAAACGTTTAATCACTGCTAAGACAACTTTGGTATAACTTCATGTGATGATGCAAGTTTATATGGGCACATGTTACATGCGATCAAAACAGATGGTGGGATACAGGTAACCAAAACATGCTTTATCACCTGTCGCCATTATAAAATGGGATACAACTTACAAGACTATAACGTTTACCTGTATAATAAAGAATCTATGTTGTTAGTAGAGCATACACAACAAATTCCTTTCTTAACTTGATCCCACTTGGAATCATCTTTTTGCAAACAGTCGTCAACATCTGAAATACAAGAATTGATCAAGCTCAGTGGATCTTTGAGGAAAGTTCAATAACCAAACCAAAAAGGACTGACATAAGAAAATGGGGAAAAAAAACCTTTTGAACAAATCCCTCTGTTGAGAGCAGCAGAAACCTCTTGTCTAAATGAGCGCTGTAGTTCAAGCTGCATGTCCATACAGGCCTCTAGAGTCCTTTGCATGCTGTTCATTCTTTGGTGAAGCCTAGCCATATCTATCCTCAGATCACTGATCACCTCCAATTCCTATAAAAATGGAAAAAAAGAATACTCTAATCAAACTTTTAGATAAAAGTAGGAGTCCTTCAGATAAATTCCGCCAAAGAAATTTAGTTTTCATAAAAAAATGCCCTCTCTGAGAACAAATAAACATATAAAAGAAATACTCCAGTTAATAGAATTCCCATTCACATAATTGGGGACCCTTTTTCACCCCCACCACACTAGATTGCTCCTACACAGTTCCCATTCAAAGTCCTGACGCACAGAATAATTTTTTATTAACCAACGTCTAGAGTGCACCAAGTTATTTATCATAAATATTTATTGTTTCTTTGTCCATTGGCAATAGGATGGAGAAAAGGGGGGGGGGGGGGGGGGGGGGGAGTAGCATTACGTGTTACATAAACAAAATATGTAACTTGTCTAGCATTTAGGATAAGTCTTCCAGCGCAAGGGGTAGAGAAGAATAAAGTTCACCAAGTACACCCCATTATTCAGATTATAGTCCAACGTAATAAGAAGTCCAGGAAAATTATAAAAAAGTTAACAAAAAAAAAACGAAAACAAAAACAAAAAAACAAACTAAACATTTTAATGTCATAACCGTTTAATTGTTTATCGAAGCGCCAATCAACAACAAATAAGTAAAAAATATAGAGCTTTAGAGAGAGAGAGAGAGAGGCTCCCAATGGTGAAAAAGAACAGATAAAAAGAATAAATCAAAGATGCAAGCTTTTAACCCCCAAATCATTCCAAAGCCATCTCCGGCAACAAAAAACTTTGCCGATATCAGATACAACCCGAATGAAACAAACATATATGTAAAAGAAATCAAAAATTACAAAGTGGAGGCTGCAATTAGATTCTCCCATGAAGAGGTAAAGTATCTATCCGAGCCTTATAAATACACTCTTATTGGTAAATTCACTCATGGAAGTCCTGAAGTTGAACATATAAACATGTTTTTAATTAATCTTGGGCTTAAAGAAGATTTTAGTGTTGGATTGGTGGACCAAAAACATTTTCTTTTGAGATTTCATCATGAAGATGACTACTTAAGGGTGTGGTTAAGAAATATTTGGGTTATTTCTAGATGCACTATGAGAGTCCTTAAATGGACCTATGATTTCAAACCCGGAACAGAGCCCTCAATCACCACTGTCTGGATTCGATTACATATGTTGACTATTCATTTATACAATAAATCTAGCCTATTCTCTATAGCTAGTGTCTTTGGAATGCCTCTTAAAATGGATGAAGCAACTGCTAATCTCACAAGACCTAGTCTTGCAAGGATTTGTATAGAAATAGACATCAAAAAGAGCTAACTCATAGAGTTTGGATTGGGTATGGAGATGAACAAGAAAATCAAGGGTTTTGGCAATTTTGCATCTATGAAAAGATACCAGAATATTGTACTAACTGCAAAAAAGTTGAACATGGGTATAAAGAGTGCAAAGTGTTTGATAAAATGTGCAATGAGAAAAATGAGCAAATAAAAAGCATGGTTCACAGGGAGAATAGCCAAGCACAGAATAAACAGAAACATATCAACCAATTTTAACCCAAAAGGACTGAATTCAAAAGGAAAATACCTGTCACAGTCGAGAAATGGATTAGCAAGAAAAATCTCACAAAATCAAGAACTAACACATCAATAGGAAAGTTCAATGTTGAACATAATAGTGGCATTCAAGAAAGAGAAAAAGCTACAATTCCTATTATACAAGGGGACATAGAAAAATCAGAATTCTCTGGTTCAACAATACAGAATATGGGAATAAAGATTTCAAACCCATTTGCAGTATTACAAGATTTAGAACCACAAAAAGAAAAGGACAAACAAGTGAAAAAACAAGAGAAAAAAGAAAAGGAGGCAATTGTCTCATTTGCTGCTACTGAAAATCTAGAACAACAAAAAAATGCAGAGGATGATTCTACAGCTACACAAATACGTTTTCTTCAAGCTCAAGAACGAAATTCTTCAAATCAATTGACCAGCTTACCAAAAGAATTGCTTTGTGGGGAAGTACCATTGAATATCAGTGTAGGAAACACTAATACTTTTGAGCTTTATGCAACTTGAGGGCAGTTCTAAAGCAACTAGTGACGAAAGCATATATAAAAATGGAGAAGATGCAACCAGTATTAACCCTAGATCGGATAAGCAAACAGAGCAAAACAATCAAATCACCAAAGAGCATATAAATATTAATGAAGGTGAACTAGTAGTTGATCTCTACTCATCAAATTGGGAAACAGAATTGGATGAAAAAGAAGAGAAAAAGAGGAAACAAGTCAAAATATAGAAAGGAATTAAAATTTTCAGCGACGAAAATAAAATAAAAACACATCGTTACAATACCAGACACAAGGCTAGATCAAACAACAACTACTATGATCCCTATGATTATGGGGACTATGAGAGTTGCTAATTTATATATTTTTAATGGAAAATCATTTGATGACTAGCGTGTTTAATTACGAAGAATAGATCTACTCAAGGAATTTAACTGATTTTGGTGGTGGATCTCTCCAGATCATTGAAAGTTCACCATATCCCCTCGCGGTGTTTAATTGCAGACAGAGAGAACACATAGAATATTAATGGAAAAGCTCTGTTTATATCAACAATGGTGTTTCAATTGCAGACAGAGAGATGAGTTAGAAGATTAAGAGGTGGAAGATTGGTCTTTCTCAACGAAGGCATTAATCTTTCACTGTTATTTCTTTTGGTCCCTCAAGTTGTATTTTTTCTATGTTTTGTTTTTCTTTGTAATAAGGCCGTAGGCCATTTAAACTTTCTAAATCAATAAAAATGAAATAGTGGGTCTCCCACTTTTAATTAAAAAAAAAAACCGTTTAATTGTTTATCAACTTCACACTTCCACAACAAATAGCCTATTTCTATGATGATTACAAAAAAAAAAAAAAAAAACCTATTTCTATGATTCAGCAAGTAGCTACAAGCCTACAATGTATTCGTACTGCTCACGCAATGTCACTCTAGATGGCCATTAAATTAAATTGTATCAATTTAAAGCTTAAAAAAACAGTGAGATAATCTTTAATAATCCTTCCATGCTACTAAAAATAAAATTTATACCATTCCAAAGGATTGTTGATGCAAGCTATTTCGCGACCAGATACCGTCTTGCAATTCTTGGTCCCATAAGAGCTGAGATGGGGTAAGATCACGTGGAGAGAGAGACACTGCAGCCTGCTCAGCTGTAGTTTCTGGCACCGAAGTCTGAGTATCACCTTGTACTGAAGTCTCTTCAACTTCCCACTCTATCAAAGGGTGAGCCTGTCTATAAACGTATGACTGTACCAGATGGTTTAGACTCTCACGAAAATCACTTTGAAGAAGATTAGAGACGCTTCTTCTACAAGGTCAACACAGAATTACATAAATCAACTCAATTTGTAAGATTACGGTTCTGTTTAGATACGTAGACATTAAGTCCATGGGGATTTGGATGAAATGTTATTCAAGTTAAAAAGATAAGTTTTGTAAGAACATGATATCCGAAATCCTGATATCCAAGACTAAAATAAAGCCAATGTGGATTTGCTATCATGTCACAATTGAACTAGTCTTTACAAAGAACACAAAAAAAGGTTTCTTAAGATTTCAAAGTCAAAAATTCCAATCTGAAATCTACGTAAGGAAACAGAGCTTAAAGAGTCAGTTGGTTGGGTATTAACTTTTTAGATGGAAATATTTGGATACGTCTAATCACCTGAATTTCTATACCTAAAAAGTTTCAAAACCCTAAATAACAACAATAAAAGCTAACTGACTCAAATTATAAATTACTTAGTTTGTTCGATGTCATACCTGCTTAAAAGTTCTCTGATCTCTGAATTATACACGCTGCCGTCCTCAGGGTAATAAGAATCATCAAACCTTCCAGTAGATGCTTCCTCCCCAATATGACGATTTTGAAAACCATCAAACTCCTCAGATGAATTGTCTTCTTCTTCTTCACTATCCGCACTCTCCTGATATAAGTTATTAGAACTTTCACTCATGCGAGTCTCTATATCTTCACTACTACTTCCGCTTATGGTACTTTCAGAATCATCAACCTGATTTGAAGACATGTCACCAGCTGCTGGCTCATAAAATTCTTCTTCACTCTCTTTTTGTAACAGACCTATAATCCGAGTATTCGCAGGATTTGATGATTGAATCTGCTCTTGGTCATCAACTACAAGCTGTTCTTCTAAAGTGTCGTCCAATTGGTTAGAATTCTGGGCATAATTGCCATCTAACAAAAGGCATATGTGATTAACATCTCTCTCACTATCGCTAGAGTGAGATTGTTCTTGAGTTATATTCAAATCTGTTTCTAACGTAATCGATTGAGTTTGCTCATTAATGGAGTCATCTATCTCATTGTCCAATGAGGTGTCAGAGTCGGCACTTCTAGATGGACCGTAGACATAGTTATCCATCTTGGAGAGGAACCCTTCCCTGCTCAAATAAATGGATAAATTTTTGATGAGAAAGAAATTCGAGTTCTCTATACAAGACAAGGTAAAAAGGAAAAATGAACAAGCGCAGAATATATCCCTTCTTTGCACTCAGACTGAACAAGCTACCCCACATCATAAATGCTAAATTTTCAGGAGTACTAAAAGTGCAATGTATTAACAAGAATGAGGAAAAGGCCAAAGAATAAGGCAGGAAAAGGCCAAGGAATGAGGCACTCGGAAGAATCATGAAATGCAAACCAGAAAAGGTAGAGAACAATCTAAAATTGTTATTGTTGGAAAGTGGAAACTGATAATTTATTCTGCAAAATTAGCAAAATGAATTGGATGATCCTTTCCCTGTCAATGAATTGAATGATCCTTTCCACAGACAGGGACACACCCTCACAGGTCACCAGGACAACAATATCCTTGAAGGTCTTCCATTTGCTAAAAAATGAAATCCTTTGGAACAATCGCGAAACAAAATGGAAAAAAGCAATCAACAAAAAAAGAAAAAATAGGCAGGTTAATATCCATTGGAGAATTTTTTTTATAATGAAAATCAACAGCAGTATTGGTTCATACTCAAAGATAACAATGGATATTTTTGTTGAGTAAAAAGCGTCCAAAATTGATGCAAAGTATGTTAAAACAGCACATTTGATCAACAAAACCCAAAGAGCCTAACTAGAACAATGTAATTCCTTCAATGATGTGGTCCAATCTTTTCAGATGGAAGGACATAACTTTATCTCCTCGCCCACTAAAAATACAGAATTAAGATACACGTTAATACCGCGAAGGCCATTGATACGTTTGAACTAAAAAAAATTCATGAAACTAATAGCAGAATACAAATAATGTATTCAAACTCTCGAGTGTGTACCCACTTTTAGGCAACGTAAGGACTTTGACCCTCTCTATCTGGATCGATAACTGGATTTTATAGTGCTAAGTAAACTCCAAACCAGTGGGGTGCTTAATGTGTCACTTGAATAAGTTGACCCTCTCTATCTGGATCGATAACTGGAGATTATAGTGCTAAGTAAACTCCAAACCAGTGGGGTGCTTAATGTGTCACTTGAATAAGAGGAAACGACCAGTTTGAGTAGGAAAGAACTGATCAATTTTAATTCACGGAAGCGTAAACAAGAAAAGAACTCACCTCAAGAGGAAATGAGCAAAAGGTATCTAGATTCTTGGGTAATTAAAAATGTATAGATTTCCTCGGGCAAAATAAACTTAGGTTTTGATAAACAAAAAATATATGAACTTGAATTATGAACACAAATTCCTTGAACCATAGAGAATCTTTGATAATGAAGAATCTATAACCCGAGAATCTTTTGCAAGACAAACAGACACAAACACTACACGCTATAAATTGTCATAGCTTGAGATTCTTTAGGATACCCTCTTGGTTTTTACTATCAAAAGAAAACAATTGCGAGATAGTTGTGTAAGTGATCTTCCGTTGTAACCAACTCTTATCACGAACACAAGCTCTAAACATGCATACCCTAGAAGTTGCTCAAAGAAGACAGCTAAGCCTACTATCAATGCATTAGACCGGAAAAACAAAAGAAGCCATGCATCCACAAATGAATTTACACAAATTCCTAAAATTCGTATACCTTAGACCAGACACATTGTGTCTTTGCCTCAGTAGTCCTAATTCACTTATAGCCACAGAAGATGGTCTTTCATCTTGTAATAATTTTCCATTACGCAAGAACCTACTCTTCAGCAATGCCTGCAAATTAAGCACAATGTGATCTGAATCAAAAGTTTGCAGCAGATAAATTACTATGATATAATATGGAAAAGGATAGAATATGATACAGTCTCTTTAAGTAACATGGACAGACGAACACAACCTTCTCAAGTTCTCATAAGTAGGATGATGCAGACACGCTAGAAACTAAACGAGGATTTCGAATCTAACACTGGAAAAGGAAAGTGCGTTCCAACAAAAACTTTACACTTGCCAAACTCTTGTAAATCTCTGTTGGCACTGAACTAATAAATTAATGCCAATCCAAAAATAGCAAAGTCACCAACGTCAAATAATCTTGTGTTTTTGATTCAGTTAGTACATCTCTAAAAAGAGGAAAAGGATTAAGCTTGAAGACTACAGTAGGTGTGCAACAAGATGCACCAATAAAACAAAACAAGAGCATGCAAACTAATAGTTAAAATTAAAAATGGAAAACGGCGACACAAAGCTTTCATTTATTTCCTTTATTCATGTTAGATTTAATTCGTTGTCTACGAACTCGATTAAAGTTGTGCAATAAAGGTAGGGACACGTATCTCTTACTGGTTCAACACAGGTCTAACTACCTATACACCAAGGCTGGACAGAAACTAAAAAATAAAATAGATCATAAGGTAATCCGAATATAAAGGCAAACCCACCACACGATGGCGAAAGCAGAACAATATATCAATCTCAGACTAGGATATATCCTGAACTTAGCAAGACCTGGGGCAAAAATCCGAAAAGGCTTCTGTTTTGAAAACATTTTGTTTTTTCCAAATCTATGGCTGACAAAACCATATCAAATAATGAAGCAGCTTTACCTGAATCCGATTGCGGTGAGGGAAATTAGCAACAGGACGATGATCGCACAACTCCCGAAGTTCCTTTTCTCTTTCTTTATCCGCCTTTGCCAGCAAATCAATCAAAGTCTGTCTACCACACAATCTACGCATCTTTTTCGGTACTTGGCCTCTAACTCCATTGCTCTTCAATTCTTGGAATATTTGCCTCACCCTTCCCCTCTCAACCTCTCCCATATCACTCGAGCAATCCGAGATAGAGCTTTTTCCATCATCACACTCATTTACATTCTCATTTTCCGCGTTTTCAATGTCATTTATCTCAGATAACCATTCATCGGAATGATCAGAACTTGACCCGTTACTCCACTGATAAAGTAATCTATTTTCTGCTACTAAATGTGTACGACTAGATGCAGGCTCTCTCTCTAGCTCCCGCCACATCTGGAGGACGGAGGACGGATGGGACACAGAAACGGGCCGTAAACCAGCAACAGCCATTACTAAGTTTTCACTTGTTTCAAAAGCACTATATTTTTTTTATTAAAGTAGTTAAAACCAATAAAGCAGTCATTTTTGTCACAAGGATGTAGATTCTTTTCTTCTGCTGCACACATGAGAATAAAAAGGTCAATACTTTTATCTTTTTTCAGATTTCAACTTTGAAATGACCATTACAAGTAATAATGAGATTGGAGGAGAAAAAATTGGGCTCATTTTTTTATAGTAATTTATTAAGCTCGCTTATTAGCGTAAAACCTCGATTCAAGGCTTAAAAAAGCAGAAAAAGCTCGTCTGATTTTTACGCGCTTTTAGCTTAAGTTCTTACAGAAAGGCTTTAGCTATTTTTTTGCCTTTTAAAATGCTAACATTTTTACAGATCAGAAACCCAAAAAAGTTCATATTATAAACAGGTTGGGAGTAAAATCTTTGAGATTCTCTTGTTTATTTTTTTAAATAATAATAAGAAATGCAGTGCAAATTTGTATTGAAAAGACAAAAAACATGTACTTAAAAGCTCAAACCAAATAATTTCAGAAACACAAACTAAACCATTTATAAATATCTATAAATCTCATCTCACACTCAAACTATGAATTTTCTGAAAATGGTTTGTAATCCAAAAGAATGAAAAATACGAGTAGTAAAACGTAATAGATAGAATAGGCAATTAAATCCTTTAGATCATCTTGTTTTTTTTTTTGTTTTTTTTTTAAATAATAAGAAATGCAGTGCATTTTTATTTTATTTTTGAAAAGACAATTAAACTGTGCTTAAAAGCTCTAACCAAGTAATCTCAGAGACACAAACTAAACCATTTATAAATAAATTTTCTGAAAATCCATTGTAATCCAGAAAGAATTAGTAAAACGTGATAGATAGAAAAGCTGATTAAATCGAGGTGAACATAAAATCGAAATTGCAATTAGAGAATGTTAAAAATGTACCTTTAAAAAGTGTGTTTAATTTTTCTGTAGAGAAAGAGAGAGAGAGAGGGAAGGAAGGGCGGTGATTTATGAAAATAATAAATGAGGACTGAGCGACTCACCAACTAATTATATCTTTTCGTAACGCTAAGTTTTAATACATTATAATGCTTATACTTAAAACTGTCTCATTGTGACGTCTTGCCTTTTTTTTTATTTATTTATTATTGACATCGTCGTTTTTCAAATTGAACCAATTAAGTCGGCATTAAAAAGACTCATAAATCATAATTTCACATTTTACTAATATCAAACTTTAACACATGTTATATTTTTTTCTTTCTATAATCCTCCGATCTCACTTAAAAGCATATACAAACATAGAACTCAAACTAATCTATGATAAATTTTAATAGTATTATCCAATTAAATCTATATCTAATTAAAATAAATTACTCTTTGATGAATTCAATGGGTATGGATGAGCTTGTACTACCAACTTTGATGGCTATGTGACTATTTGAGATTTTGACGTTTTGTAAGGGAAAAAGAGGAGAGGTCATAGAGAAGAAACTCACAGAGATTATTGTGGAGTTTTATAAAATGGAGATGCAAATATGTAAACATTTAAAAGAATTTGTTGGTGGATGTCGAAATTGCTGTTAAAGTCAATTGCGATAGTTTATTAAACTACATCGTTAGAAAGAGCAAGTTATAAACTGATGACCTTTGGTATGACATTTTTGCTGGAACAAACCCAGAAACATTTGTTCGAGCCGATGGGGCTTTTATTCCATTTAATGAGGATTTTGATATATCCTACGTTACCACATCAGTCAAAGAATAAGCGATATTAGTGTTGTCAACACCATAGATTTGCAATATCCAATCAACACCCTATTAGGCCGCAAAGTATTAAAAGTCGATAGAAGCTCTGACTTTACAACTGTTACAATTATGGCATACGCCCTGGAATATAACGATGAAAAAGGAATTTGCTTTTTCACCGATTTTCTTATAGTTGGCGTGGATCAACAGACTTTCGAACTTGAATGTGATAGTGGAAGACTTATTTTATTAATTGGAGAAAATGGGGGAAAATCCAAGGCCGGTTGAGATTATTTGGGCTGATACGGCTAATAGAGGTCGATTAAAATTGCAAGTAAGTGAACCTTCGGAGAATTGGACTAGCGCGGTTGACTTGGAGGACTTCTTGACCTTCTGTAACTTGATTTGATTACAACGAACAACGGGTTTCAAGCTGCTTTGTACGAGCAACGTAATGCTCCCGTGACATGCATGGATTCGATAATGGAGAGTCGTCTCCACAAAATCGAGTACAAAAAATACATAAATCCAATGGTAGTTATGAACATCATCTAGGACTAAACATGAACCAACTATCTTGTGAGTCTGAGTTCAATCAAGCTCTAAATTTGCACAATGAGTTTCGTATAGAAAAGAATATGGAATCAGCTCTCAATGTAGAGCAGCAATTTATTTCAAGTTTTTCTGCAAAGATGGTAATGGGGAGTCAAAAGACATTCCCATATTGAAAAATGTGCACGATGAGAAAATTGCAGTCTATTTGCAGTTATGTGAGCCTGAACTGAAAAATTGATTGGTGGATGTAAAGGAGCCAAAACTGTCGTTAGAGTCCGCTAAAGTCATGCAGTGTTAAACGGTGTAATTTAATTGACTGTCAAATTAAGAGTAATTTTAAAAGTATCTAGAGAATTTGTATCTTTAATAAGTTTATAGTGATACTGTTAATATTATGTTACACATTACCCAATAATGAGCTGACACTTTTAGAAAAGTCTCTTCTCCCTCGTCTGCTTATCTTTCCAATCACTCTTATCAAACTTTCAGTAAAAAGTCGTGAAAGCTCATCCAAATAAAAGTCTGTTTGGAACAAGCTAGTTAATTTTCCAAATTTATTATATTTTTATTATTTTCTTTTTGGTTTCAAAGCAATTCAATTGTAAATTTGTAATCTATTGGCAAAGAACTACAATTCCACATTAATTATATTTTTTCTTAATTTCTAATCCATGTCAATACCCAATTTTCTACTTCAGCTAATGAACCGCGTTTTAAAAATTCAGTAATGGCATGTATACGTGAGTAATATCGTAAATCTAAGTCTTTTCCTAACAAGAAACCTTTTAAAGAAAATTAAATTATAACTAAGTTTTCCAATCACATCAGATGCTAAACTATATTAAAAAAATCGGAAATATGATCCAATCTATCTAAAATTTTATCAAAGATCTAGAGAGAATAAATAGGAGAAGAAAAACTAAAAAGTCTTGAAAATTGAGGAAATGGTTAAGGGAAGAGAGAAAAACGTGGGGTAAATTGTAAATCCAGTAAAATAGGAGTCGAATATCAACTAATAATTATGCCATGGCATTATAATAACAGAACCTGATCATCTACAATAGCTGTGTTAAAGTGTGTTAACTAAAAATGTTAGGTAACAATATAATTTTGTCTCTCCATTAGATGTGTTAAAGTGTGTGTTAACTTTATAACACTTAAAAAGATTGTTAAAGATAACAATTAAAAATAACAATCTTTTTAAGTGTTATTACTTGATGACATGGCAAAAAAAACTGACACACCCTCATATTTCTCACGCATATCTTTTCTATCTCTAATCTATTATACTATTCTATTTATTTTCTCGTGCATATTTTTTTCTTCTTTATTTTCTCTTATTCTCCATAAATATGGAAAATCGTCCTCTTTTTCTCAACTCACAATTCAACTATGAATCATTCACAGAATCGTACATCACCAATATCTTTAAATCAGTGTAGCAATATTCACAGAATCATTCAACCCATGATTTTTACCCAGCCCTTTATTTATAAAAATATGTTGAAAATAAATAACTTATTTCCCTATTTATAAAATTCTATCTTTTCTAAAATTTGGCGCTGAAATTTGATGGTAATGTATGGTTGTTGGAAAAAAAAAAGATAACTACTGTATTTTAAATATTTAATTTTTAATTAAAATAGATAACATTGTTAAAGTTAAAACTAATGTGGGTGTTTAACTTAATATGCAGATGTGTCATTTAATAGCTTTTTAAATGATGATTTTAAATGATGATGTGTTACTAGTTAACAACAAAAAGTCAACACAACTATTGTGGAGTATGCACAATACTTTTGTTAACTTTTTATTGTTAATTAGTGACACATCATCATTTAAAAATATATTAAATGACACATATGTATATTAAGTTAAACACACATATTAGTTTTAACTTTAACAATGTTATCTATTTTAACTAAAAATTAATTATTCAAAATATAGTACTATGAATATGTGCTGGGAGAAAATAAATAGCAGTATGATAGAGATATAAAAGATATACGTGATAAATATCAATTAATTATGGGTGTGGATAGACTTTTTTGTCATGTCATCAAGTAATAACAATTAAAAACATTGTTATATTTAATAATGTTTTTAACACAACTAATGCGGAGGCAAAATTGCATTGTTAACAAACCTTTTTAGTTAACAATAGAGATAACAACACTATTATAGATGCTCTTATTAAATTCCAACCCATCTCAATTTTGTGCAAATAATTTAAATTGAACCTCTCCATCAATAACAAAACATATCATTAATTATTATTTTCAGCTCTAGTTTTTTTTTTTAAATTTATACCGTCATTTAACTTGTCGTATAAAGAGCATTCTCATCTGTTCAATTTTAACACCATTATATCTATAAATTTATACAATATCATCAAAAACACTACTCAAAAGCTCCATTATAAGGTCAAAAAATTAAAAGAGTTCAAATTTTATAGAATACCTCTCTACATGTAAAAAGTTTTGAAAGAAAAATATAGGCTAATTTTAAGTTTGGTCGCACCGAACAAAACCATTTTTCTGGTTCTTTTCTTTCCATTTTATCTTTTTATGTTTCTCTCTCTGGTCAATCTCTCTATTTATTTTCTCCAATTCCCATCTCCAGCCACTATAATCCCCGATCTCACCATCACTACATCTCATCTTCTACTTCTCACATGTATTATTTATCTTTTACCTTCATTAAATCGATTTAGGCTTTTTTTTTAATCAAATCTAGGATTTATAAGTTGAAAATAAATCTCAACTTTCTTTCACTTTCTTTTCGATCTACTATATCTGTCACCAATCTATAGCCTTATTACTGAAATTTCAAAGTGGGTTTCTTGGTTTTCTCCGATTGAGTTTTTTTATGTTTATTTTTTATTGGTACGGTGGGGTGGAAAAATAGTTTGAGATATGATTGAGAGTTGCGTGAAAGTTTATTAAAAATAAAATAAAAGATCCCCCTTAGAGAAATAAGTTATATAACATTGATGTGCACTTCACAAAAATATACACTATAATTTTCCTGAGTTTTTCTTTTATGCTGTTCACTGTTGAACGGTATAGTGTACCGTTAAATGGAGCACCGTTGGATCATTTACTTTAGATCTAGATCGTTAGATTTAAGGGTAGAATAGTAATTTAAAGGTTTTTTTAATAGGGTTTTAGATCCTACGGTTCAGATATAATGTAAAGGGATCAAACGGTCCGTTCGATCGATTGAGGTTCAGAGCCGATCGATCGGAGAAACACAATGTAATTTTTCTGAAGAAAAAAAAGCCCGATCGATCGGAGAAACACACTGTAATTTTCTGGGAAAAATTAAACAGTATGATCGATCGAGGTTTAGAGGCAATTGATCGAAGAAAAACATTGTAATTTTTCAGGGAAAAATAAAAGTCCGATCGATCGGGGTTCAGAGCCGATCAATCGGCGAAACTCTCTGGAATTTCTGTGCAAATTTCGACACCTTTTTGGACAAAAAGAATTATAAAAAAAATTAATATAAATTTCGAAATTTTACTTTAAGCAAAATTATATAAAAAAATCTGTTTCGACACGTGCCATTAGCATATTGGTGTAATCAGATCGGGAAAAACAACTATATTATATTATGTATTTAATCTAAGATAAGGATAAAAATAAACATGTGACAAACACAGATTGGTGGAAACAGATTTTTTCAATGGTATGTATATTATTTTATATTTAACGTTCCTCTTATCTTATATGTATAATCACAATTCAAGACCACATAATAGCTCAGAAAATAATCCATGTCTAAAAACACAAACTGCTCTTCTTGTTCTAGCTATACAATATCGAAAAAAGAGTTGATTGATAGTTCACTAAAAATGTTGGATGACATAGATTCACTTAAACCTCGATAAAGTAATATTCGATAAATTAATAACCTCGCTATTATAATAATTTCTTCCGGTACCGAGTTGGGCCAATGGAGTAAAGTAATATTCTCATTAAATGTATTAAGTAATAAAAAAAGGGGAAAATTATAGTTTTGTACACCGACCTATTGGTGGTTAAGAAAATGCATACAAATCTTTCAACATTAACAATTTGCATACCCATCTATATGATTTCATCCAATCAACACACCTTACCTAATTTCTGTTAATAAACTTATGTTAAATCTGGTTATGTGCGATCACATGTGCGTTTTTCAAGGGTAAATCAGTCATTTGCTTATTAAATAACTGTGAACCATTAGATCAGATCTAAATGTCAATAATAAGGTTAAATTTTGGATGTTAAATTTGATCCAAATGTGTTAACTAAATTAAATAAAAACTAATTTCATATAAATAGATAGTAGTTAGTTAGATACATAGATATATGCATACATACATACAAATATAACTGTATACAATATACATATTAATATAGATAAAGTAGATATATACATATGTACGAATATATATATCGACATATCTGAACAACATTGTCTCTAATAACCGTCGACGGAAAAAACAAGTCTTTATCAGATCTAAGACGTCTGAGGAGAGAGAGAGAAACTTCGCAGTCTTTGGCCGAGGAGCGAAGTAGGGGTGGGAAGAGGTGGGGATGGTGACAGGGGTTTTGAGCTCCTGGATTGTTACAGAAGAGAGAGAAATGGAGTATGGAGAATAAACCATTAATTTAATTACAACTCTCTATATTTTAGCTAAGTTTTTTAATATGTACCAATAACTCAAATTTTTTATATTGCATTATATCTTAAATTTAGAGCTTTTGAATGTATTCAAATTTTGATTTTTTTTAAAATTTTATTTTACGTAATTTTGTAATTTTTTTAAAATGTTTAACGACTCTGGTAGCTTAAATTTAAAGTAAAAATACTAATTTAACTTGTTTCTAAAGTGTAGTTGCTAAAATATACTTTTTTTAATACTTTGAGTATCAATGTTGTATTTAACTAGTAGGAAAAGGAGAGTGATGACATTGCATTGTAAATAAGAATAAAAGACAGGAGTAAATATGTCATTTATATATTTCCATTATCTTATTTAAAGGCGGTATGTTGATTGGTTGACGTGTATTAGATAGATATGCAAATTGTTAATGTTGAAAGTTTGGTATGCATTTTCTTAACCACTAATAGTTCGGTGTACAAAACAATAATTTTTCCTATAAAAAAATTGAATTTTTAAGGGCCCAATAAAAATATAAACTAATAATTATTAAATTTAATAAAGAAAAATATATAATGTAGACAAAAATATTCAATGAATCAACAATACCATCACAATAATTATTTTATTTTAAAATCTGTATCTATAGTTGATTGTTTTTTTTTTCCCACCTAAATCAAAATATTTTTTTTTGCAAGCATGGGTGGACAAATAAAAATTTTCTTCCACCCATGCTTGCAAATCTTTTTGGCTAATAGTTGGATTATCTATTCTATGCTCGCATATTGCACTCCTTATTTTATCGGTTGAAGTTGATTTTTTACTCCTTTTAAATGATGGGAAAACATTGTAACAGAAAAATAAAAAAATGTACTCACAATGTCTTCCAAACATCCACATTTTATAGGTTAAGAATAAATCTTTTCATTTTCTATGTATATGAACTTAATTTTTAAATACATTAACTTCCACAAATTTTTTTAAGTTTTCCTAGATTCAAATAATATTTATATTGTCTTTTGATTTTTCTTATCACATATATAATGTATATATGTTATATTGAAAAACTCTATTTAAAATAATAAATATCATTTATCGATAAATGAATAATTTTTTTCGGTTCCAAGTGTATTACTTTAAAGAGGTTTAACTGTATATACAATAACATGCGTCCGGTTCCAACCTATTACCCAGAAACTGGAAGTTGCACCACCCCACTGAAAAATGCTAAAGGTGGAAACAAATTAACCGCACAAGAAGTTGTAAAAACAAAGAAAATTAATAAATTTTTTCCAAAAAGTGTCCGAATCGGAGAAGAAGGCTATAGAAAAAGTTAAAGGCAAATAAGTTTATTTTCAGTTTTGATATGTACTCTTTTTCCAATCTCTTGTAGTATGTTTTTGATGAGGCACAAATAAGTTTGAATGATCATTGTGTTATATTTTATTTTGTTTATCTTATCGAAATGTTAACTATGCATGCTATATGATGTTAATTGGTAGAAACAAAATTTTGGCATGATGCTTGTTATTTCTTTTTGTTACCATAATAATTAACCTGTATAAAAGTTTACGATATGATTATAATATTTCAACCCAGCTAATAATACGACATATAAAAACAATAACGGAAATAAAGGAAATAAATTATAGTTTCACAATCTACGATCTCGAAAACAAAATATGAATCCAACAAAATTACACCAATTCATTTTCTCCTTTTCGAACGACTAAAGTCCTTAAAAGACGATATAGGAAGATGCTTTCCCGCCGATGTCAATCTGTTCGATGACGGCTCATTCGACTCTTCTATATCAGTAACCTCCCGACGACGTCTATCTCTAACATGCGATTCTAGTGGCGGAGCATACTGATATGAAAGGGGTGGCACTTCTCGTAACCAATGGGTGTTTGTGGAAGTCTGACTGAAAAGATGCTCATAAGACCCAACCGACTGTCTATGCCCGTAAGGGGTCTGGTAAGGGGTCTCCATATCGATTTAAATATTCTCAAATCTTCCGAAAGCAGCATGACAATGACCACCGATCTCGGTACCACTATCCTCACATCTACTCGTACGTCTACTTCCAGTACGATCACCGCTGTCAGACTCACCTTCACCTCTACCTCTATCAGTATGTCTACCCCCACTATGACTTCCGCTACTAGATTCACCTAAAACTCTATCAGTACGTGTATAACTTGTCGACATATCCTCGTAACCGCTAGGCTCACGATCATTGTAATTGTCATAATCAGGCTCATCGTCATCCCGGTTATCGTCATCCTACTCCAATGGTTCATCACTCGACCCTTCTGGATCAATGCCCAATTCAGCCCTAGCAGTAGCTAAATATTCCACCTCGTGTTTAACTTTGAGCTATTTAAGAGTTTTGTAACTATGGCGTAACAAATGTTTCTGCAAAAAATTAAATAAAAAAATAAGATTTAGTAATAAAATTTAAAGTTATGAAATTAAAAATAGTATTATTTTACTAAATTAGTTTTTTACCATTTTAGTAATCAAACCCGCAATCGCACGAACACCGTGTTTCGGCACTTCGAGAAGAGGTGGGTTTATCAAAAGGCGTGTCTGAGGTCTGTACCATTGTATGTAATCCGGTGACGTTTCCGTATCTATTTCGTCGTTAATAAGTCGGTGGTGGAGATCATTCCATTGGCTTATAAACTCGAGGAATATTTGAGGCCAGTCATATTTTTATTGTTTTTCAACTCTCCTATCCTTGTCATGGCCTTGTGTGGGATTCCAAATCTCCGTAGTCACAACCTGAAGAAACCCAAACTGCCTCATAATTCTCCATGCGTGGTGCCACTCAATCTTCTCGTTGCGTATGAGCAGAATAGATGAATGCCATATATCACGATCCCGTCTTGTCGTGGCCTTGTGTGGGATTCCAAATCTCCGTAGGCACAACCTGAAGAAACCCAAACTGCCTCATAATTCTCCATGCGTGGTGCCACTCAATCTTCTCGTTGCGTATGAGCGGAATAGATGAATGCCATATATCACGATCCCGTCTACAATATTCATGATGAGCATTGATGTCCGCATATGGTTGCCAGTCTATCTGTAATTCAAAAACAATCATTATGGAAGCAAACATATACAACATATAAGTAACAATAATACGTAGTAAACAAAAACTATAATTTTACCTGTTTATGCGTTAACTGGTCAAACAGGTCCCGTATAAAAATCACATTATGTCGGACCACATGTTGATCAAAGTGAGTCAATTTTTTCCACCTGTAATAATACAAGTAGAGTAGATAAACAATAGATATAAACAAAAGAACTAGCTGCTAAATATACATAATCTAATAGTAATCGAATAAAAAAATTAAATAATATCATAGCTGTATCCGAGGGAAAATCTAGGCAATCCCGAAGGAGGGGGAACATCAGGAGGCAACCCTGGACAAGGTCTGACAGACCGTAGCCTGGTCATTAGCCACATCTCAAGGAACATCACCACACCGCTTATTCCATGAGCTTGCTCCCGAACAAACTTGCACAGGTTGGACTTCAACCAAGCGAGAAGAGCTGATCCCCAACTATACTCTCCACACGTATCGAAATCTTCAAGAAACGGTAGAGGCCAAAATGCAATTTGATTACTGCTCTTATCAGAAAAAACGTGAGTAGTTAGCAATAATAACATGCCAGCCCTGTACTGATATAACAAACTCTCCTCACCACGTTTGGCAGATAATTCCGTAAACATTTGTCATAACCATCTAAGTGTAACCGTTATACAATTTTTATCAACAATATCATCACCGTGTCTACTACCCAACAACCTCTCCATCAAATCCAACCTGTTAGTTCTATTATCATTTCTTTCCGACCGGGTTACAGGAAGACCATCTACCCTCAATCCCAACATAATATCTACATCTTATAGAGATATCCCCAACTCGCTACCGGAAAAATGAAACGTATGGGTCTCATCACGCCACCTGTGCAGTAATGATGTAAGCAAGCCTCGATCTACATTGTAACTCTTTATGACATAGACACCGTAGAAGCCTGCTCTAATAATATTTTGCATTACTGTTGGATGCGAAGGTATCTCCCAACTATAATTGTAGAACCGCAACTTATTATCATCCACTCTCACTGCCTCTCTACCATGCGCCCAAATCTTTTATGATATATGATCGGATTGTTGTAAAATCCCCTGATTGCCTCTAAGAAGTGGACCTCTATCACCCATAGAGAACCTATATGAAAAATGGATATTAAATTAAATAATTTTCCACTCATTCACATATATATAGATAAATATACCCTATATTCTTTTATTATGCAATGATTATATATTCTAATATGTATACACATATGCATATGGTTGGGCTTATCCGGCCAAAAAAAGGAAGTCAGGGGCTACTTATAAAAAAGACTATCAAAAAAATGTTAATTGTGTATACAACCAAAACAAGATAAAAAATATATACAACCAATGTCAACTAAATAATTACTAATTACCATACAAATCAAATGAAATCCAATTAATGGCAACTAAACAATTATTATAAATCAACAAAATTGCATAAAAAAACCTAATTGGTATAAAATGGGTAATATATGAAAAACAATAACTTAGTCAAATTTATCATAATCAAAACAAGATAAACAATATACACAATCAAATACAACTAAAAATTTAGTGATAATTATCTAAATCAATAAATTTGCATAAACCCCCTAATTTTAATGAAAATAGAAAAATGTGTGTAAAATTGGTATAGTTTCTATACTTTGTTTATAAATTATTATATTTTCTATGATTTTTTCATAAATTACAATTTAAACTATATAAAATAGATAATAGAGAATTAAGAAGTGAATAAAGCAATAGATTGAATTGATCTATGTGATTCGGAGTAAAGGAAAGAAAGTTAGGTTAATCGGAGTCAAAAACCTATTAAAGACTTTTAATTAGGGAGAATTTTTGAAGGGAGAGATAGGGGGTAACTTTTAAAATGTAATTATTTTTTTCTTTTAAATATGGTAAGTACACAGTCTGTAATTTCTCAGCCGATCGATCCCGATCGATCGGTGAAACACACTGTAAATGTGTTACAATACACAGCCGATCGATTAGGGTTCAGAGCCGATCGATCGGCCAATCACACTGGAAAATTTGTTAATTTTTAACGCAGGAGTAATTTGATAATTTTCCAGTCAAACCGTAAATCTGACTTACGAACTATAAGTTTGACTTACGGTTTGACTTAATTCAATAACCATAAGTCAAAATTATGGTTTTTATGTCAGAATTATGGTTCGTAATTTTTTTTTTACGGTTTGAGCATGAAAAAATTTATAATGAAGTCGAAAAATCCAGCGTCAATACACTAACCAATCAAAAAAATTGTAAATAGTACCAGACCTACTATTTTTCTCCAAATTCTCATCATTCAACACTTCCTTCATACTAACCATCTCCAACAAAATTTATAAAGGCAAAAACGAAAAAATTGAATAACCCCAGGGCCAACAGCATAAAAATCTCAAAATTCGGAACTCGATTCTTTTAATTATTTCGGTTAAAAACAAAGAAGATTGTAACTCCCCTAAGTTATCTTGATTGAAAGATTGTAAATCGAATTAAGTCTTTTTTTTTGTGTGTGGTAAAAGTGGTAATTTGATGGGAGAAGAAAGGAACAAGATCGAATATAGAGATAAATTAGACTGATAAGAACGACAGTTTTAGTTTGTAAAATGACTTGTGTAATTTTAATTTTAATATGTAAACATAATGGGCGGTGAGATGGGTTATTGCCGCAATAATGGCTGCAAAACAATTGCTTCCCCCCTCCCTGCCCCGCTTTCACGAATCAAACCCAAACGAACAATGATATGTAGATCCATTTTATTTTCCCATCAAGTTCTAGGTTGAGTTTTGAGTATTTTTGCTTTAAACTTTCAATATTTCCCCGGTTTTAGTTTTAGATTTTCAACTTTGTCGAAACATTTTATTTTTATTTTTTTGAGTTTATTTTTATTTGTGACTATTCATGATGCTATGTGATGCTAGATATTTAACTCTCGATTGCCATTTATTGCTTTATGATGATATGTTTTATTTAAACTCTCGATTTTCCTTCGATGCCCTATGATGCTATGGATATTTTATATATTTTTGTTCGTGTTGCTCTCTATTTTTTATTTTAATTCTTGTTTTATTTTTTTATGCCTAAGTTTTGTTTTGCTTTTTTAGATAATTAAAATTCAAACTTTAAAACATCCAAGAGGGGGAAATCAAGAGAAATCAAAAGTTTAATTTTTCATTTTTCTGCTTTGTGAGCTATTGCTTAATGATACTCTTTATTTTTTTCAATTTTGATTGTTGTTTTTAGTGTTTTTGGTATTTAGTTTTTAATTTCCTGGTGAGAATCATCGAATTTTACTCTTCTTATACTATATGTTGCTCTAAAATGCTCTTTTTTTTTATTTTTATATATTGATGCTATACAATGCTCTTGTATTTTCGATTTTATTATTAATTTTCTTGTGTTTTCATTTGTTTTAACTTATCCTCTATGATTCTACTGGTTTCTTTATATTTTTCTTTGTATTTTTTTTTCCTATAGTTTACTTTATAAATCGTTTTCTTTTTTTATAACTTGACATTTGATAGGTTTTTCTAATTTATATTATTTTTATTGTATTTTGATATGAAAATAGTAGTAGTTATTTTGTAATTTGAAAACCCCACTATTTATGGAGGATAGAAAATGGTTAGATATTTAAGTGAAGGGCGATTTTAGTACTTGATAAATTAATGTGTATCTAATATTAAACAAGAAATTCATATTTGGGTTTTTTTAATATTAAAATGATAGCATCGTACTAAACCCAAATTTCCCCTAAAAGTTAAACCTATTTAATTATATTTTGGTTATTTGACGGTTATTTGATAAGAAGGCGATTTACTGTTTGCACTGAGCTTCAAATTTTACGAGAATTTCTAAAACAACGTAGAACGACACCGATGCAACAAAAAAGGATCGCTAAGTTGGTGGATTTCGAGTACAAAATTGTTTGGGAACAAGAAAAATCTGACGATCCAGATTTTCAGCAGATAATTTTTTTTGTACGAAGTGCTAGTTCCACATTATACTGAAAGGGCCAATGTGATATATGAGTTTAAAGATTTCAACAAGTCATTTTAAATTCGTGCGACACATAGTGAGGAGAAAACTTCACAGTTAAACGTGCTTAGTTTTAAATAATATCATGATTAGTGACCCCACCTGAGAAATTGTGTCAAATCGGACAAAATTGTTGATATACGAGTGGTGGTTCGGCATGTGTGGCCGGATCGTTACAAAAACTGAGTTGCCGATTCATTATCACAAAGGAACATGGTACAGAAGAGTTGGACACTGACAACCTTGAGCTCAAGGTTAACGACGAATAGGGGAGAAGTGATGAAGATCCACCCGACCTGCGTGGGGGTCGAACAAGTTGCCTTTTTGTTACTTAGAGTATTTCCTAATTGTTTTTGTGACGCTATGATTGAAGACGAAATGACAACAAATTTTATTTTTACTGATGACTGTTTCACTCATTCGAAAAACTTGTGACAGATTTGACTATCTTTAATTGAATTTTATTTTATAGTATATTCTTCAACTTATACCTAAATTTTCTCAACAAATTATTTGTAATTTTTGCCTTTTGAAAATTTGATCCCCATTGGAATGAGCAAATAATAAAGTTACATAATAAAACATTGTTAAATTTAGTTGGGTTAGTTGGGAATATTAATGAATTCACTTCTACTTCATTTATTATAGGCTACGTACAAGCGGCGTTGCCAGGGTGCATTATTTCGTGGAGCCGGCATAAACCAATGTAACCCATTTTTCCATAAACATCAACAATAGTTTACTCAAAAAGATGAACCTATTCATTTTAATTTTCCAAACCTTTTGCTTAAAGCACCCACTTTTTATGCTTGTCGACACCTTTATCGATTAGTAATACGTAGATACATTATGCTGACGGTCTATTTCTCTTTGTTTTTTCCATCTTTCCGCCCTTTCACAATGTTAACCTCTTTTGAAACCATACAGTCAAACAAAGCTTTTCATTTTTAAATACATGCTTGTTCATAAAGATTAAATGATGCCTAATTGCCATGATCAAGAAATTTTTAAATGACTAATTAAGCTAGCTACAAGGCTAGCTACAAAGGATCTATGTAGCGAACTTTATACCAAAACATGAGTATGGATTTTATATACGTATAACTCAATGAGAAAAAGCAAAAGAGGAAGTTTATAACTGCATAAATAATAAGAAAATATAGTGTGGGGTAATTAGATTAACGAGTTAGCCCTCTGCCTCATGAATGTATTAGATCATTATATTAAGTCAATTAACTAACCGTTAATCATTCCAGTAGAATATTTACATTTTCAAAAAAAAAGAAAAGTGGGAGTAGAACGTTAGTATTGCTTGTAACAGTGACGCTGTTAAGGGCATAAGAGTATGTTTATCGCATAGCTGTTGCGGAGGGTAGAACCCCGTTTTTTAAGGCAGCTACCTTTAGCGGTGGGAGTTGCCTTTGCCCTTCCGGTGCCATTCGGTTCCCCCTCCCTCTTCTTTCAGTTCGCAGCTCACGTATACCGTGGGTTCCCCTTTTACTGATTTTTTTTAAATCTAAATAAAATCGAAAATAATTAAAAACCTTCAATTAAATTCAAAAAAGATAAAAAAAATTTTAATTCATAAATTAATCTGTAACTAGTTTTTTTTTTTCATTTATAAATCACTTTTAATTTTTTTTAAAAGGAAAATGTCAGCTATTTATAGATATAGTTATATTTTAAAAATAGGTTATTTATTAGAAATAGTTTTATATCTTTTATATTTTTTTCATCAAAAGAAAAGAAATAGTTTTTTATTATTTTATATTAAAATATTTAACATCGTGTCTAAACCAAAAACACCAATCAACAGTCGGACTTACTAAATTAACTAAACCAACACTTTAAACGCATACACAGTTAAATATGCTCTAAGGGTGCTAATGGCCCGTTTGTGTTTTATTATTAGCACAAGCCTTCATTTGCTCTTTTCTATTTTATTGTTTGTTAAGCTATTTTTATTTCTTATTTTCATTATTCACAACTAGAACATTTGTATGTTTCTTAATACTTAAAAGGGTCTACAAGATCACTCACATTTTAATCTTCATTTATTCATGTTATGTAAAATTTGAAGATTTATGATGTTAGTTAAAAATAGTTAGCATGGGTATACTAGTTAAAAATAAGGAAAATTTGCGTTTAGTATTAGAGCATCCATAATAGTTTTAAAAATAAAGAAAATTTGCGTTTAGTATTAGAGCATCCATAATAGTTTTGTTAATTTTTTAATGTTAAGTACTGACACATCATCGTTTAAAAATATGTTAAATGACACATATGCATCTTAAATTTAATAAGTATGTAGACACCAATTTGGGTATAAGGTTTGGTTGAATATTACCGTAGGTTATGCACTTTTGGAGTTACACAGCACATGAACGTATAAGAAATCTTGTTTGATTAGTTCTGATATGATTATAGATTGAATTTTCTTCAAAGTTTGAACCATCCTTTTTACATCTTATACTAAATGGAACGTGTACATTAATTTAAATACCAGTAATGTACTATGACTGTTATCCTACAGAAGGATGGCTATTGAACCTATGCCAAGTAAAGAATTAAAATGAATAGTAATGACAAGTAAGCAATTATCTTTTCTGGAAGTTTTAATAAAACTAGTGGCTACTCTCATAGAATTCCTATCAAGCAACAAACTAGAAAGTAGAAAGGGAACCTGATGAAATGTCATACGTTCGTTGCTTTCACTTTCATTTATTTGTGGTTTGTCGCCTTTTGGAATTGTCGGATCATCGAATATCTCATTTACTTTTTCTTTTTTTATTGTGTTGTACCCACGCGATATCTAAGTCATGCGTCAGCTGGTCAAATATGTGTTTTCCCAGATATTGTCAGTCAAAGATGCATGTTCCCAAATATTGTCAGTTAAAGATGTATTATCTATGCTCTATAAATACCTCTCAATCTTTCTTTAGACTCCGTCATCATCTTGCATATGCTCTATAAATACCCCTCAATCTTTCTTTAGGCTCCGTCACCATCTTGCATAAGTTTGCTGTATTTATTTCTTACTCATCATCTTTTTCACTTTTCTCTGTTATATAATACCTTTCAAGAATGTCGGAGCCAACGGTGAGATACCATGCTCAGATGAAGGACTTGAATGCTGATGTGTTTCAGGTCCGTCATTGCATGGCCAAACTCGAGACGGAGTATGGGAATCTGGCATTGAGTCTGTTTGACTCCTATCCCGAGGAGACTATCAAATGGACCAAAATTTCAGCCCTAAGTCTTCAGCTCGATCAATTGTTGTTGCGGAGGGGTCAGTTGACTAGCTCTTGGTATGAGGCCGAGGAGATTTGGGAACAAGCGCATGAAGAATTTGACAACGGTACTCAGGGCCTTGCCAGCATAAAGGATGAAAATGCTCGGCTTAGAGACCATATCACTGCCCTTATTAGGGAGAATGCGTCTTTGTCCATTATCAACTCCTCGTTTCGGGCTCGGTTAGCTCGCTTTGATCGTGCGGCTCCTCGGGAGCCTTTTTCTTGGTCGGGCAGTTCGGCTTTCCCGTCCGCTGGTACTTGATTTAATTTTGCTTGCTTCTTTCATAGTTGTATTTTCCTCGTCTTGTTTTCTATCCTATCTGTGGTTGAACTATTGGGCTCCCTCGTACTTAGTGAGTTCTTGTAATTCGTAATTTCTTTTTAAATTTGAACTGTTGCATCGCTTCGTATTTTGTGCCCTTTTGTATTTTGAACTGTTGCAACGCCCCGTACTTTGTGCCTTTTCGTATTTTGTGCCTTTTTGTATTTTGAAATGTTGCAACGCCCCGTACTTTGTGCCTTTTCGTATTTTGCTATTTCTTTTTGATTTTGAACTGCTGCAACGCTTCGTGCTTTGTGCCTTCTGATTTCCTATAAAAGCTCCCTACTGTAGGCATTTTATTAAACTTTCCTTCTCTCTCCTTTTTTATAACTCTTGTTTCTTCTAAACCGCTTTTTTCTGAGATGGACCCCGTTACCAGATCTGCTGCCAAGAGGAAAGCCTTTCTTGAAAATGAGCCTACTTATAGGTTGCCTCTTCCTCCTGGTTTTGAGGATTTGACTCCGCTTGAGTTGAAAGAGATCGACGTTTCGTGGCTGAAGGTGGAGCTCAAGTGTTCTGAGACTGAATGCAAGAGGTATAAGCAGTATTGGGACAAAGAGAGGGCTGCTCGTTACGAAGTCGAGGAGAAGTGCAAATCTCAGGCTTGCGTTCTATGACAAGCGGAGGTCGGTATCTCTCGCATGGTAAGGGAAAATGAGCGTCTTGAGGAGCTCTTGGCGAAGAAGGATGTCGATGTGGGCGGTAGTTCTAAGGTTCAGAAATAGAAAGGGTGGTTTTTGTAATAAAATTTTCTTTTGTATTTGTTGTTTTTGTGTGACTTCAATCAGTTGTATTTGTTTTGTTTTTCCCTTTGAGAATGAATAAAAGTAATTTATTATCTGCTTCTCTTTAAGATTCGCCTGTTGCTCGATATTTTTTTTGTTCTTCGACGTGTGAATATGTTGATGTCGGGCATTTGTGTTTTTCCGGCTTCTGGATGAGATGTGCTTTTTTTTTATACCTCGGTATGGGACACCGGGGTCATCCCCCCGGAGACCGTTGCTAAAACGTTTAGACTTATGTGCGGTCGACTTAGGAACGGTCGGCGCCTAACTTGTGCGGTGTCCCCCCTCCTTTATGTATTATTGCTCGACGTTTCTTGCATTACTGTTGCTGACGTATGTTTAACTCTTTTCGAGGTGGGTTCCACGGGCCGTTTATATCGGTTCTATGATCTGGAGCGTTGATTTTTTGAAAACAGCGACGGTTTGTTGACTTTTCTGTGGCTGAAAAGGGGGAAACCTCTGTCACACGAAAGGACGGTTATTATTTTATTCATTTTTTACGGCTCCCCTCCTTTATCTTCTCTGAGTAATTCTTTTTGTTCTTATCTTATAATTTTCTCAACATTTATCCCTTATTCTCTCTCTCTAAAATATTTGCTACTGCTCTCTCTCTAAAATTTTCGTTGCTACTCTCTCTTTAGAGTTTATTTCTCTCTCTAAAATTTTTGTTGCTGCTCTCTCTTCCTACCATCGTAATGGGTGTAAGTGTTTTCTTGACTTCTGTGATTCTATGTATATGCCTTTGCTTATTCCCTAGATTTATTTGTCTTCGTTTGCATGTATATCGTGTTGATCCTTTTTGTTTCCCTGTAGGTTCTTGTATTTGTTTGTTGTTGGTGGGCTTTTGTCATTTGGTTGAATTTTTCTTTTGTTGGGTTTGTGGGTAGGCTTTAGACTGGAAATTTTCTTCGTTTTATCATCCACTTGGTTTTTTATTCATTTTACTGTTTTAACTTTGGTTGTTTTTGTCAGTACCCCTTGCTTTGGCTTTTGTATTGATGGCGTTTTGTTTATGCTGTTTTATTAGGATTATTTGGCCCAACTTGGCCAATTCTCCGAGGGGGATTTTAAACGTCGGGCAGGGATACCCGATGACGTACACTTGCGTCTGCCTATTACTGAGTAGGAGGCATTGGGGTCCGTACCTGAGGGCGAGGTCGCCATTCGGGCCTCTGCCCTTTTGACCGGGGGTCTAACGCTCCCTCTATCTGACTGGATGGCTTCTTTCTTTGAGGCATTCCGAATTGCGCCTTGCCAGCTTGTTCTTAATAGCTACCGTATAATAAAGAATGTTAAGAGGCTGTCTGAGCTGGCTGATGTGAGGATCGAGCTTAAAGACGTGCTCGGGATATGTGGCTCCTATCTTAGGTCGTTACGTATCTTTGCTCGACTCGTGCTTGACATCCCGGACACGAACAAGGAGCATAACCTTGACATATTGATTGTGCCCGGAAATTGGTGTCCTCTGGGTCATCTTATTCCCGGCCCCGCTGTTGCTCCTCCCCCTATTCCTTCCCTCGGTGCTCCTAGTGTCGAGGTTCTTCTGGCTCTATGGAAGTGGTGGGGCGCTGACCCGATCAAGCAGGCAGAAAGCCATGCCGCTGTAATGACCCGGTCCTACACCGAACCGTCACGCCCGTATCAACAATATTGTCCGCTTTGGCACAACTTCCCAGGGGGGTCACCCATCCTGGTACTACTCTAAGTTAAGCACGCTTAACTGTGGAGTTCCGTCCTCGCTATTGTGCCGCACGGCTTTAAAAGGCCTTGTTGATAGGAAATGGATCTTTAAGCTCATATACCACACGAGTACTCTCGTATCTGGGCGATGTGGGACTGACGCACAACACCGCACCACATAATTTCCTTCCTGAAAATCTGGGTCGTCACAATCACCCTCCCTTTAGGCACGACGTCCTCGTCGGGCACGTCGTCCTTCAGGGGTCCACACACACGTGCTAGTCCCCACATTTCCGGCCAGATAGAGGCTCTGATACCACCTGTAAGAACCCGGTCCTATGGACCGAACCGTCACGCCCGTATCAACAATATTGTCCGCTTTGGCACAACTTCCCAGGGGGGTGTCACCCATCCTGGTACTACTCCAAGTTAAGCATGCTTAACTGTGGAGTTCCGTCCTCGCTATTGTGCCGCACGACTTTAAAAGGCCTTGTTGATAGGAAATGGATCTTTAAGCTCATATACCACACGAGTACTCTCGTATCTGGGCGATGTGGGACTGACGCACAACACCGCACCACAGAATTTCCTTCTTGGAAATCTGGGTCGTCACAGCCGCTCCCAAGTTACTCGGGTATGTGGCTGAGCCGGGAAATAGGTGCACCAATCCGCCCGTAATTCCTAATAAGACTGAGGACCAATTTTTGACTATGGTCAAGTCTCGGGTTTTATCCCTTGGTGGGAGGAAAACTGCTCGTGCTGCTGCCGTTGTGGCCGAGGTTCCTGCGTCATCGGTGACACTGACTGGTTATCGACGATCAGCTGAGCCCCGGCTTGAGCCCCCAAATAGGGCGAGGGTGTCGGTTGTCATAGAGACACCGATGAGTGAGGGGGCGACGGTTGTGGGGTCTGAGGATGTAATGCATTCTCCCTTAAGGGATGATTTAATTTTGCCCGACCCCGCCGGGGCTAGGACCTCTTAAAACTATTATTGGTTACTCTTGACTTTGTTTTCCTTGGATTCATCTATTATTTTTGTCTTTCAGTCTTTGACTTCCTCATTGGTTACTCTTGCCCTTGCTCGGTCTATGGGCATTGTTTTGTATCAGGGGCTGTTTGATGATATATTCGATCATATGAACTATCAGGACATAGATCGGGATATCTTGGATCTCCCCAACATCTCGCCACCCCGTGCTGAGGCGGAGGTTGGCGATCAAGGGGCCCCTGAGACCGAAGTTGTTGCAGCCCGAGTGGGGGAGGAGGTAACAGAGGTGGAGGCTTCTGAGGGAGCCACAAGCGAGGTGGCGGTGGACGAGGTTCGTATGAACCGGTATATTGGCCGGTGCGGCAGTCAATTGCTCCAGCAACCCTGATTTTCGAGGATGGGGTATACTGCTGTTTTGCCCCTTGTCTACAAGGATATCGAGGGGATGGCTGGTCGTGCTGAGATGGAGGCCGTTGATGAGACTAGCGACGATGCTCTTCGGGTATAATTTTATTGTCTGGTTTGTTTTGGTATCTTTTTTGGCATTTTTTCGTTTGTTTTGGTGTCTTATAATGTTTCGTTGCAGACTTTCCTCTCGTGTGTGGATCTTAAGAGACGGTTCACCGCGTCCCGCTCTCAGTTGTCAGTGCTAGAGGCTTAGACGAAGCTATGGGATGAGGAAAAAGCCAAGTTGGTGGCCGAGGCAGAGCGTTTGGCCGAAGAGAATGCCAAGTTGGTGGCCGGGAAAGAGCTTTTGGCCGAAGAGAATGCCCAGTTGGCGGCTAAGAAAGAGCTTTTGGCCGAGGATAATGACAAATTAGTGGTTGAGAAAGAGGTTGAGGCCTAGTGTGAAGAGAGGGTCTCCTCTCTTGACACATGTGTCTACCGTGGAGGCGGCCCGGGCAGATGATCGGGGCACGTTCATGAGGATAGCTAATTTCCATGCTTTCAGCTCCCATGTTCGGGCTCTGAACTTGGTTAAGGCACCTCATTCACACCCGGCGTGGTCGGCTTTTGTTTACCCCGCATCTCGTGTGTCGCCTCCTCTTCCTCTAGATTGGGCTAACATTCGGGATGATGAACTTCCGGTGCTACCTGGACATTTGACCTCTGCTGTGCCCTGCCTTCATTCCAGAACAGGTTCTGCCACTTTTCGGTCTTCTACTCCCCGGCCTTCGTCCGCTCAGATTGACCATTAAACACGCTTCCTTTGTAAATGCTGTGTAGCATGTGTAGATTTTTGTTTTGGTGCCCGACTTGTGGGTCTTTTTGGATCTTGATAATATGCACACCTTGGAAAATTTATTATATTTCTACTTCGTTCTTATGCTGTTTGGTTTTTCTGTTTCTTTTTCTTGTTCGTTGCTTGTTGCTTGTCTTCGTATTTTTGAAGGACATAAAATCATGTCAGGTACCGGTTAATCCCCTTGCTATGGTGGTCTGGTCCCGACCTACTTGTAGTTTATGTGAAAGGCTTGTAGTTAATCCCGAAGGTCCTAGTTCGCCTCGCATTTCCGAACTGAATTCTGCTCGTCGGTTGCGTGATGATGCCCGGAGCCGGGTTACTACCTTACATTTGGTGTTGGAGTCCGTTTTTGAGGATGTTGACTTATTATTATCGTTCGTCAGAGCTTATTGGGCCCGTACTCGTGCGCTGGAGGTGTATGAGTATGTGAAGGTATCTGTGGTGTTACCCGAGCGGAGCGTATAGTTAACGCTATAGCTCGGGTAGATGAGACCACGACTTCCTTGAACCACTTGGATTCTTCAGTGAAGAGTCGTTTTGGCGCTCAGATAACTTCGCTGCGGGATATTCATTTTGCGGATGCTGTGGAGACCTCGGCTTCTGTCGAGGATTTGTCTGACTAACTTAGATTATGGTTAATCTGTATTTTAACTTTCGATATGTAACTTGTATAAATGTATTTTTCTTTGTCTTGTTTCACTTTGTCGGTTTTATGGCTTATTGATGAATGTTTGTTTCTTTTCCCCCACTTTTTTGTAGGCACCTGCTACTTCGTTGCATCAGACTGGTTCTCCGGCCCTTGTTAATCTGGGGTAGGGACCTACTGGTGCCGCCCGGGTTGGGCCCTCATCTGGTGTGGCGAATGAAGCTCGTTCCAATTGGCTTTATGTAGACTTGATGGGGAAGAACGATAAACTCCATGCCAAGTGCGCTCATCTTAAAGAAAAATTAAGAGTCAAGTAGGTCTCTTTCCGGGATTATGTGCGACGCACCGAACATGTTTTTGTGGTTCAGGAGCGTCGTCTAGTCCGGTATTGGCGTTTGAAGGATAGGTGCCTTGGTAAGTTAAAGTCTCTGGTATCCCAGGCCAATATCTTGATGAGGTATTTCCAAGCTTCTCGTGCTCAGCATGATGCTTCAGCGGCCTTGGGCCAAGTTCGTTTGTTACCTGTTGACGATGCTCGTCGTCAGAATACTTCTGCTGCACATGATCGTGCGAAAGGAGCTGAGTTCGCAGCTCGTCTTGAAGTGGTGAATCGGGTCAGGGATGGTACGACCAATTTCGACTCCCTTCTTCCTCATGACCCTCTCGAGGGTGATGATACTGATGAGGACACTGCGACGGATGATGAAGAGGTTGTGCTTGGTCATGTTCTGTCGTATTCATCGTGTAGTAGCTCTTCATCTTAAGCTGTTATGTTCCTTTTTATTTGCTGAACATGTTGCCTTCGTAATGCGGGCTCGTACTATTTGTTTATTTACATACCCATGTGGATTGTACTAGTATTTTATTTGTCGTTTTGTTTTTCTTCGTCGTTGTTTACTTCGTTTGGAATGTTGTTGCCTCCGTAATGTGGGCTCGTATCATTTAATACTCTTATCTGCCCGTTCGAAATGCTCAGGAATAATGTATACCTGTATATATGTGCATTCGGTTCGTTGAAGGACTTGTTCGGGTCTTAAACCCTGTTGCCTCCAGTTCGTTGGAGGACTTGTTCTTTTTTCTTTTTATTTTTCTTAGACATGCCTTCGGTTCGTTGAAGGACTTGTTCGGGACTTAAACCCTATTGCCTCGGTTCGTTGGAGGACTTGTTCTTTTTCTCTATCTTAGACATGCCTTCGGTTCTATGAAGGACTTGTTCCTTTTCTCTTTCTTAGACATGCCTTCGGTTCGTTGAAGAACTTGTTCGGAACTTAAACCTTGTTGCCTCTGGTTCGTTGGAGGACTTGTTCTTTTTCTCTTTCTTAGACATGCCTTTGGTTCGTTGAAGGACTTGTTAGGGACTTAAACCCTGTTACCTCCGGTTCGTTAGAGGACTTGTTTCTTTGTTCTTTTTCTTTTTCTTAGACATGCCTTCGGTTCGTTGAAGGTCCTGTTAGGGACTTAAACCTTGTTGCCTCCGGTTCGTTGGAGGACTTGTTTCTTGTTTTTTTTCTTAGACATGCCTTCGGTTCGTTGAAGGACTTGTTAGGGACTTAAACCCTGTTGCCTCCGGTTCGTTGGAGGACTTGTTTCTTGTTCTTTTTCTTTTTCTTAGACATGTCTTCGGTTCGTTGAAGGACTTGTTAGGGACTTAAACCCTGTTGCCTCCGGTTCGTTGGAGGACTTGTTTCTTGTTCTTTTTCTTAGACATGCCTTCGGTTCGTTGAAGGACTTGTTAGGGACTTAAACCCTGTTGCCTCCGGTTCGTTGGAGGACTTGTTTCTTTTTCTTTTTCTTTTTCTTAGACATGTCTTCGGTTCGTTGAAGGACTTGTTAGGGACTTAAACCATGTTGCTTCCGGTTCGTTGGAGGACTTGTTTCTTGTTCTTTTTCTTTTTCCTTAGACATGCCTTCCGTTCGTTGAAGAACTTGTTAGGGACTTAAACCCTGTTGCCTCCGGTTCGTTGGAGGACTTGTTTTTTATTCTTTTTCTTAGACATGCCTTCGGTTCGTTGAAGGACTTGTTAGGGACTTAAACCTTGTTGCCTCTGGTTCGTTGGAGGTCTTATTTCTTGTTCTTTTTCTTAGACATGGCTTCGGTTGGTTGAAGGACTTGTTAGGGACTTAAACCCTGTTGCTTCCGGTTGGTTGGAGGACTTGTTTCTTGTTCTTTTTCTTTTTCTTAGACATGCCATCGGTTCGTTGAAAGACTTGTTAGGGACTTAAACCCTATTGCCTCCGGTTCGTTCGAGGAGTTGTTTCTTTTTTCTTTTTCTTGGACAAGCCTTCTGTTCGTTGAAGGACTTGTTAGGGACTTAAACCTTGTTGTCTCCGGTTCGTTGGAGGAATTTTTTCTTTTTCTTTTTCTTGGACATGCCTTCGGTTCGTTGAAGGACTTGTTAGGGACTTAAACCCTGTTGCCTCCGGTTTGTTGGAGGACTTGTTTCTTGTTCTTTTTAGATAAGGCTTAATAAAACTCGCTTTATTTATGTAAAAAGAAAATTTCATTACAATGAAAGAGGTAAGGCATTACCTGTAGCGTTAAACTATTTTACATGTAGTACTTCTTAAGGTTGGCTACATTCCATGAGTTTTTCTCTCCTCTGCTATTGTCAAATTGAACACTTTTGAGTTTGTATGAAACCGGGCTTGTTCTCTTGATGATTTCATATGGTCCTTCCCAGTTGGGGCTGAGTTTGCCGTGTATCTTGTTTCTTGTATAAGCAGTTACCCGTCGCAGCACCAGTTCTCCTACTTTGAATTCTTTGGATCCCTTCACCTTCTTGTCATAGGTTTGCTTTATGCTCTGTTGGTATTTTGCTAGGGTGAGGGCTGCTATCTCGCATTTTTCGTCTAGCATGTCGAGCTCTTCCCTCATTCGTTCTTCATTTTTTCCTTGTTCGACTAATGATGTACGGAGAGTGGGTAAGCCGACTTCCGTGGGTATGACGGCCTCGACGCCGTATGCTAGCTAGGCTGAACGGGGTTTCTTTTGTGCCTGTTTTGGTCGTAGCTTGGCATGACCACAAAACGTTGAGGAGCCGCTCTGGCCATTTCCCTTTTGCTGTTTCCAGGCTTGTCTTGATGCCATCTAAGATAGTTTGGTTTGATACCTCGGCCTGTCCGTTACCCTGTGGGTAGGTAGAAGTTGAGTAGAACTTACGTATACCTAGTTCTTTGTACTAAAGCTGTAATTTGGCGTCTTTGAACTGGGTTCCGTTGTCTGCGACGATGGCATATGGTATTCCGAATCTTGTTATGATATGCTTCCAAATAAATTGCTTGACGTTCTGGGCCTTGATTTGTTTAAGTGGTTTAGCTTCTACCCATTTTGTGAAATAATCTATTTCTACAATTAAGTATTCAATGTTACCTGGTGCTTTGGGAAGCTTCCCGACTAAATCAATTTCCCATTGTGCAAATGGCCATGGTACCGATACCGGGGTCATCATAGATGATGGGAGCCAAGGTATTTTAGCGAATCTTTGGCATTTTTCACACCTTTGGACGTAAACGTCAGCATCTCTTTTGATATATGGCCACCAATACCCTTGTGTGATTGTCTTGTTAGCGAGGGACCTTCATTTGATGTGTGCTCCGCATGATCCTTCGTCGTTTTCTTCTAAGATTTGCTTTTGCTGTTCTGTACGGACGCACAACAGGTGTGGTCCTCGGTAACTTGACTTATATAATTTTTCTTCTTCGGATAGCCAGAACTTGGGAGCCTTTCTTGTTACCTTTAGTGATTTTATTTTGTCTGTCGGGAGTGTTCCGTTTCTTAGATACTGAACCATTTCATCCATCCACCCTAGCTCATAATGTATTGATGTTACTCGGTCTACCCTTTTGGTAATGCTCGGTGTTTCTAGTATTTCCACTGTGATTGACCGAGTATTTGCTAATGTTAGTGTCGAAGCTAGGGTTGCTAATGCGTCGGCGTGTGCATTTTCGGTATGGTTAATTCGTATTAACTCGCACTTCTCGAATTTGGCCATTAAATTTTGGATTTTTTCTTGGTAAATGATCAACCGGTCGTCTTTATCTTGGTACTTGCCGATGGCTTGATTGACGACCAGCATGGAGTCTGAGCTAGAAATTAAGTGGATGCATCCGAGCGTCCAATGTTAGTGGCTCGGAAGCCCAGCTTTATGCTTTTTTCGATGATTGCTCCCTCACTAGATTTGAGGACGATTCCTGCTCCCGATTCGTCTTTGGTGGCTGACCCATCGACATGTATCTGCCAATGCGATTGTGGAGATATGGCCGTTGGTTCATCATGTCCTTTGATAAATTCTACGACGAAGTCTGCCAACACTTGTCCCTTGACGGCATGCCGATGTGCGAAGTCTATATGAAATTGGGATAGCTCGACCCCCCATGCCACTACCCGTCCGCTTATGTCCGTTCGCCTTAAGGACTCTTTGATGTGGAACTTGGTGTAAACCTGGACTTGGTGGGCGATAAAGTAGTGTGGCAATTTTCTTGTTGCGACGACCAGTGCAAGGCACAACTTTTCCAACGGCAGATATCGTGTTTCAGCTTCAACCATGGTTTTGCTTACGAAGTATATCGGGAATTGTTCCCGACCTTCCTCTCTGAGGATAATTGCACTCACGGCTGTTATTGATACTGCTAGGTAACATGCTAGAATATCTCATTTGTTCGGCCTTACGAGCAGGGGCAGAGTCCTTAGGTATTCTTTTAGGTTGTTAAATGAAGCCTCGCATTCAAGGTCCCACACGAATTTCTTGTCCTTCTTAAGCGTTTCAAAAAATGGGCGTCCTTTATCTGCGGATCGACTGATAAATCTGCTTAGTGTGGCCATCATTCCCGCGAGCTCCTGCACTTGCTTCTTGTTCTTGGATGCTGCTAGGTTTTGCAAAGCCGTTATTTGATCGGGATTTGTTTCTATTCCCCTTTGGCTTACCATGTGCCCTAAAAATTTCCCCCTGCTGATGCTGAACATGCATTTGGTTGCATTGAGCTTTAGCTTATGCTCCCCCAGAGTCTGAAACACGTCCTTGATGTCTTGCAGGTGGAATTTGGCCTTTTCACTTTTTATGACCATGTCATCGATATAAACCTCCATTGTTTTCCCAATGTGCTTTTGACAGACATTTATTATCATTCTTTGGTAAGTAGCTCCTGCGTTGCGTAGCCCGAACGGAATGACTTTATAGCAGTAGTTTCCTAAGGGTGAAATGAATGAGGTCTTTTCTTGGTTCTCTTGGGCGAGTGGGATTTGATGATATCCCGAGTATGCACATAGGAAAGTCATTCTTTCTGTCCCTGATGTTGCATACACTAACTGATCGATCCGTGGAAGGGGGAATGGGTCCCTCGGACAGGCTTTATTTAGGCTGGTGAAGTCTATACAAACTCTCAGCTTCCCATTTTTCTTGGGAACGACTACTGGGTTGGACAACCACTTCGGGTATATCACCTCCCTTATGGCCCCGGCTTCCAACAATTTCCGAACTTCCGCTATTATTGCCTTTCTGTGTTCAACATATATTTTTTTGCTTTTTTGAGCTATCGGCTTATAGTCGACGTTGACGCTCAGTTTGTGGCATGCTGTTTTGGGGTCTAGGCCGGGCATGTCTTTGGGGTTCCAGGAATACTTGTCTATGTTATTGAATAGGAAACTTTCCAACTCCTTGGATTCCTCCTCGGGAAGGTTTTCTCCTATTAGGAAGTAGTGTTCCTCGTCTTTTCCTGGGATGTTCACCTTTCTAAGCTTCTCTCCTACTTGCTCCTCCACAACCCTTTCTGTGTTGGCAATTTGGTCAACCAGCTTTTTTATGCTGGTTCGTTGCTCAACGATGACCAATTGTTTTTTAAGGCCGCGGTTATGTCCTCGCAGCGTTTTGAGTCCTCTTGGCAGCCTTGGGCTATCTCGATCTCACCCCTACCATTTGGGTATTTTACCTTTTGGTGGTATGTCGAGAGTATGGCGTGCATGGCGTGAAGCCATGGTCGGCCTAAGATCGCGTTGTGGCTTGAGTTGTCGTTGACCACTAAAAATTCTACGGGAACCGACACGGTTCCCGTTGTAACATTTAGGACTATATTTCCCAGAGGTTTAGTCATTTCCGAGATAAATCCTATCAATGTTACGTTAGTTGGCTGTAGGTCTTACAACCTGAGTTCCATCTTGTCGAAGAGTTCCTTGTACATTATGTCGCCTGAAGCTCCTTGGTCGATGATGACTCTGCTGACCATGTCAATTCCTATCTTGACGCGGAGGTTAATTGCGTCGCCATGAGGGTATATGACTCCTTCTTTGTCATGATCCGAAAAGGAGATTGGCGGGTGCCTCTGCGGCAGATATTGTCTCTTGGCGGAGGATGACGCCTGTGATGTTTGGCTACTTGACCAAAGTGCGCCAGTTGTCTTTGTTGAGACCGCTCTCCTCCTGTGGTCTTGGACCATGATAGGTGGACAACGTTGATCGTCTTTCCCCTTCGGTTGTCTGTTCCTTCAATGGCTGGCTGTTTGTCTTTGTTCCCGCCGTTCTTGATGAACTTGTTTAGGTACCCCGCGTCACCCCACATGTTCATTTTCCATCAGAGGTTTCTGCAGTGCTCCGTAAGGTGGTTGTGGTCCTCATGATAGGCATAGAAAAGCTTGGAGTCTCTTTGGTTGGGTGGGAAAGCGAACGGTTCTGGTCGTGAATACCAGTTTTCTCTGCATATATCCTTGAGAATGTCTTCTGCAGACAGGTTGAAGTTGTATCTCAGTGCGACCGATTCGAAGTTCCCATTGTGTTCCCTCTCTTGGAAGCGACCTTGTTGAAGAGGCCTGCTTGGCATCTGGTACGTGAGCTGGTAGGGTTTATGCTCAGGTTCTAGGGGGAGCTCTGCCCTTTTCTGAATCTCGGGCTATTTGTCCCTTTTGGCCGGCTTAACCGCCTCCCCTTGATTGTTTTTCGCTTTTTTGCGCTCCACCTGTGTTTCTCTGACCGACTCTCTTCTTGGTAGAGTTTGGCTGAGGTTTCGCATTTCTTCGTTCTTATCAGTCAGGTGGGTGCAGTAGGCGAGAAGTGCGTCAATGGTTGGGAAGCTTTTATCGACGAACTTTATCCTTGCCCAGTATCCGCTTGGGATAGAATTGATAAAGTTCTGTATGGCGATGTTGCTTGCATACTGCGGGATTTGATTCACGACATCGATGAAGCGGATGCAGTAGTCATTCAACATTTCGTTGGGCAACATAGTCATTTTCAGCAGTGTTTCGATGATAATTTTCTTCTTTCTGTGAGCTACATATCGGTTTGAGTATGCTCGGAGCAGTCTAGCTTCCTATGGACCCCCTTGGTAGGTTATGGTACCAAGTCGAGGATTCTTGTCCCAAGCTATTTTTGAAGAATTTGCATATCAGTGTGGGCTAATCACTTCATAGTTCTATCCTAGTTTTATAATGTCGCAGGTGGTCTATTGGACACCTCTTACCATCGTAGAGTTTGAATTGTGGGATTATGAACCCATTCGGGTTTCGGTACCGCGTGATTTGTTCGGTACATGGCGTTTCTTGGCAGACGTCCCATGCTTGTTGGAACACTTTGTCTTGCGTTTGGTACTGGGGGGTGTATCCTCCCCCATAATTGTGTGTGGGGTAGTATCCTTGTCCTTCCCCTACCCTGTTCTCAGTATATCCTCCGCAGTTCCGGGTTGTGCCGAAGGCATGTCCTGTTTGAATGCCCTGAAGGTCGAATATTGGTAGGGTTGCTCTTGGAAGGTGTTCCCCCTGCTGGGGTCTCCTTGTTTCCTGTTATCAGCCTGTCACTTCCATGGCGGCCCTATAAGTGGAATCTTCCACTTGTTCGTTTCTTTGTTCCTTTTGTGTATTGGTGGCTTGTCTTGGCAGTATTCTGATTCCTGCTGCTGCCATGGCAGACATGCATGTTGCCAGCTGAGTTTGAAATTGGGCATGGTAGCTTTCATCGGTCCTTGTCAATACAATCTCGTTCCCCTCTTGAGGAACTATGGGTTGAAATTCCACCGTGGATGGTGTAATTATCCGTGGAGGGAGGATTGCTGGTCAGATTGTGTGTTCCGGTACACCGTCCCTCGGCATACCATATTGGGATGCCGAGACGTTTGATGGTCGGTGTTGGGATCTCCTTGTCTCCTCGTCATGGTTGTCCTTATCGTTGTCCTCATTTATTCGGAAATGAATTATTCTTCTCTGATGGGAACTGGAGTTGGCCGAAGCAGTTGGAAAATGGGCCCTTGAGCTTGGCCTTGCGTTTGTTGTGAGCGCGGCGTCGTTTAGGTGTCAGGTTACTGTTAGGTGTCTCCTTGTTCGCCTTACCGCGGATAACACTCTTTCTTCGTCTGAGTCCGTTGGGTTCTCGTCTATGAGTCCGTCGATTTGTAAGGGTTGGTCCGTCGGTTGTTCGGTGTGAATATTTGAAGTGTTCGGTCGGTTTCTGGCCTTGAGTGCTTGATATCTTTCTCGGATGGCGAGGAGTTCTTCGAGGTCTTCTTGGTTGATTCGTACTTCCTGATTAGTTGTGGTTCCTACTTCCTCGGGACGGTTTTCTTCTATTGTGTTAACCATTTTGCTCGTCTGATAGAGTTGTGTATTCGACTTCGAAACTAGTTGGAACTAGGTGAAGTGTAGAGACGGCACCATTTGATAAAACATTAACTTTAGTCGGTTCACGTTAATCTTCTCAACAATAATAATATAAATGACGAAAAGAATTATTGGACAAGTTATTATTCTTTCTTTATTGATCGGTGAATATTCTTGTTCGGGACTACTTATTCGGTTAAACTTATGTTCGGTCTTATTAATTTACTCTTAATCTAGATCTTTTACTTATCGTTGATGCTTGATCTTTGATTTGACTTCTATCTGTCTACTTTCTAGGCTCTGTTTGTTTTGTTGTAAAATGGGGGTAAACAAACATTTACGGGTAAAATAGATTTTCCGGGTGATTGGTTTAACGTAAAACATTTTTTTTGGGAAAACTTTTCCCACATATCCAGTAAAATTGGGGGAAACGATTACCCCGCAAACAATTTCCTTTCTGAAAAAACGCACAAACCGTAGAAAAAATATACGGTTTGCAGTGATTTTATACAAACCGTAGATTAAATCTACGGTCTGCATAAAATCACTACAAACCGTAGATTAAATCTACGGTTTGCAGTGACTTTATGCAGACCGTAGATTTAATCTACGGTTTGCAGTTAATCACTGTAAACCGTAGATTAAATCTACGGTTTGCAACGTTTTTTCATAAAAAATATTTACATAAAATAAATTTGGTCAATTTTAACAATTAAAATACTGAATATTTTTTTCAAATTAAACATAATTTTTTTAATAAAAAAACTAAATGTCTTATTCTTAAAATTTGACATAAAATAAATTACCAAAATTCTAACAATCTCTCAAAATAAACACAAAATTTACATAAATTTACACAAAAAAAGTTGATTTGATAAATTTTATATTTTTAGTTCATGTTATCTTTTTGTCAAGTGTATAAGTTGATATTTATTGAAACATTAACTAAATCGTCAATTTTTGTGAAGTGTTTTTGGTTTGTTTTTAATACTTGTATAACGCAATATGAAACATTAAGTAAATCCTCAATTTGGTGTCAATCGTCAATTTTATTGAATGAAACAATTATAAATTATATAAATTTCATAAAAGAAATTAACTCAATATGCAAACATTAACTAAATTTCATAAAACATATTTATTAAACATGATACATCATATAAATTTACAACAATTTGGAAAAAAGAGTAATTTACATAAAATTGATAATAAAAAACTGATTAAGAGGCACAAACTACGAAGCGTTGCAGCAGTTCAAAAATAAAGAAAATGCAAATATCAAAGGCACGAAGTACGAAGCACTGCAATAAATGAAGAGACAAAAGATACGAGGCGTCACAACAGTCCAAAGTACAAAAAGGCACAAGAAACGAGGCGTTAGCAGCAGTTCAAATTAAATAGAGAAAATTACGAATTACAAAAGGGGGCCCACTAATTAGCCACAGATGGGATAAGAACAAAGCAACGAAAATACAACAATGAAGGAAAGACATTTAAAATTAAGGATCAATGGGCGGGAAAACCGAACTGCCGGACCGAGAGAAAGCCACCCGAGTAGAGCAATCTAACCGAGCTTGGTATGAGTCGTTCATGACAACCAAGCACTCATTCTCCCTGGTAAGGGTGGCATTCTCCCTGGTAAGGGCAGTGATATGTTCCTTGAGCCGAGCATTTTTAACCATCATGCTAGCTAGGCCCTGAGGACCGTTGTCAAACTCTTCATGAGCTTGATCCCAAGAGTTAGCCAAATGATTTCTACGCAACAACAACTGGTCGAGCTGGCGGCTCAAGGCTGAGATCTCAGTCCACTTAAGGGTCTCCTCGGGATGTGAGTCGAACAAACTCAACGGCAGAATCCCGAACTCTTTCTCGAGATCAGCCATGTGATGACGAACCCGAGATACTTCAGCGTCCAAGTCCTTTATCTGTCGTAAAATGCCCATCCTGTCTTTAATCTGTGGACCTGGCTCTGCCATCCTAACTATCTGTGGACCTGGCTCTGCCATCCTAACTATTTTTATTTTTAACAATAAAAACAACATAAGAAACAGACACATTTAATGATAACCAAACAATTATTTTAATTATCTAATTAAACAATGATAACCAATTAATGATAACCAAACAATGATAACTCAATGATAACCGATTAATGATAACTAAATAATGATAACTCAATGATAACCAATTAATAATAACCAAACAATGATAACTCAATTATAACCAAACAATGATAACTCAATTTTTTAATCATAACCAAACACATTTAATGATAACTCAATTTTTTAATCATAACCAAACACATTTAATGATAAACAAACAATGATAACTCAATTTTTTTATAAAACGGATAAAATATCAACAACCCCAATTTTTATTGGTGATTTGGGCAAACAAACTAATTAAAAAACATAATTTTATAAAAACCCCTAATTTTCAAAACGGGTAAATATTAATAAAGCATAACAATTTTTATTTTTCTCAATCAAAACAAATAACCATCATAAACATGTAACATCATAACCAAACTATTAGTAATAAATATCTAAATAAACAAATTTGAATAAAAACCCTAATTTTTTTATTAAATGGGACAAATATCAACAATTATTATAATTTCTATAATTAATATAAACAAATAACAAAAAATTATATATAGCTAATTGAATTATGGATTTTCATATTTTATATATTTTTTCCTATTTTACAAATTGAAATTACACAAAAAAATAAATAATGCAAAAATGGGACAAATATCAACAATTATTATAATTTCTATAATTAATATAAATAAACAACAAAAAATTATATATAGCTAAGTGAATTATGGATTTGCATATTTTATATATTTTTCCTATTTTACAAATTGAAATTACATAAAAAAAATAAATAATGTAAAAATGGGACAAATATCAACAATTATTATAATTTCTATAATTAATATAAACAAACAACAAACAATTATATATAGCTAAGTGAATTATGAATTTGCATATTTTATATATTTTTTCTTATTTTACAAATTGAAATTACACAAAAAATAAATAAATTAGAGAATAAAAGAAATACCTTGAATTATGGATAAATTTGATTGATGATTTGGGGTTTTTTGTTAAGAAAGTTGATAGTTATTGTGGTTGATTGATTTGGGTTATTTTTGATGAAAAATTTGGGTTTTTGAGAGAAAAAGAGAGAGAGAATAGTATAAATTTTTATTTTTTTTAAAACGTAACATTCTGTTTTTTCAGGGACTGTCTGTGTAATTTTTGTGCAGGGACTGACTGTGTAATTTCTGAAAAATGGGGACTTACTGTGTAAATTCTGAAAAACGCTGCAAACCGTAGATTTAATCTACGGTTTACAGTGATTAACTGCAAACCGTAGATTAAATCTACGGTCTGCATAAAGTCACTGCAAACCGTAGATTTAATCTACGGTTTGCAGTGATTTTATGCAGACCGTAGATTTAATCTACGGTTTGTATAAAATCACTGCAAACCGTAGATTTTTTCTACGGTTTGTGCGTTTTTTCAGAAAAAGTGTAGTATAAAAATCCAACCTCATTAGTAGCTTATTAAATCTTAAATAATATATCAAAGAAATTATTAGCCTAAAAAGTCTTTTTTTCAATGTGGGAAAAACGAATTTTAATAAGCTAATCGGACTTGTCAGTGCTGGTGAGCACATAACATTTTTTTATGGTACAAATATGGCTCACTATGAATTTGGACAGAAAACATGACCCACAAATATAGATTATTTATTTATTTATTTTGAACAATTCAACTGAGAGATTCCTTTGTTTGTTTGATACACTTCACTCACGTGGTTTTTTATTCTTTTTAAAAAAAGACCAAACATACATTACATTGTTAGGTCACATAAAATGTTCAATGTGCTATAAATTCAAAAAAAGTAACTTTTTGTATATTAAAATAATTTATTTTTGTTTAATTAAATAATCATTTGATTTGAATATAAGGAAAGAAATTTTTTGATTTGACAATTCACAATTTGTATTAATGTAACTCACCAAAAAACCTCTATATAACATCATTCTATTAGAAATCGAATTCAAACATAATATCAATAAAAACAAATTCCATTCATCGTATACATATCTTTACCTTACATTCTATTAGAAAATATGGAGAATAATTATAATTCATGGAGAATGTATTTAAATTTATCTCCGCCGATAATATCTATGAATACCCGGTTTCCATTTGACCATTATCAAAATAATATTTTCCCATCATCAGATATGTACCATAATAATCCCTTTCCATCTAGTAACTTTGAAAATAGCACTTTGCCATCCAACTTTTATCAGAATGATCAGTTTTCGTCCAATCCTTGTTTTGATAACCAATTTACACCTCACGACTATAATTACATAAGTTATCAACCTGCCTTATCACAACAAGATTTTACAAAATAGTATGAAGAACCTTCACTCGATAATGACATGGATTACGAAAACCTACGACAAGAATATAACGAACATTATGAGGAGGCTCATCCAACCCAACTCGGAATTGGATACGATTATAGGGATCATTTTCAAAGTAATTTGGGGCGTCTCAATTTTTTTTTACATGTTACTTTATTTATTATATGCCTAACTTTTAATTTATTAATATTTCATACCTAGGAAAAATTTGTGTTTAATACAACTTCTTAAACTTATTTAGCATAAGGTATTACTCTAGTGTCTTCATTTGCAAAGTCTTAAGTTGAAGATAGAATAGAAAATTACCCTTGCATAAATTTCTCAAAAGTATAACCGTCCAGTCTGATCCTTACTTTCTCCTTGTTTTTTTTTTTTTCTTTTTTTAAACCAAACAAACACTAGATATATACAACCAAAAAGGTATTACTCTAATGTCTTCATTTGCAAAGTCTTAACTTGTTTTTTTATTTTGAAACCAAAAAGTTCATACTACATGATAAACCATTAGATATATACAACCAAACAAATTTACGAATATTACAGTATACACAATAGTTTTGTTAACTTTTTAATGTTAAATAATGACACATTATCGTCGAAAAATATGTTAAATGACACATATGCATCTTAAATTTAATAAGCACATTAGTTTCACATTAACAATGTTATCAATTTTTAATTAAACATTTCTATTTTATTTTACTGGTTACTTTTTTTACGGTGATAATTTATAGGAGATAATAATGTTAATTGTGGTTTGTGTTTGTCACGTCATCAATTACAAACATTGTTAACTTTAACAACATTTTTAATATTTATAAAGATAACACATACTTTAACATCTATCTATAAAATAACACATACTTTAACATATAAGAGTATCCACAATAGTTTTATTAACTTTTTAATGTTAAGTACCGACACATCACCGTTTAAAAGTGTGTTAAATGACACGTATGCATCTTAAATTTAATAAACACATTAGTAATGTTATCAATTTTTAATCAAACATTTCTCTTTTATTTTACTGGTTACTATTTTTATGGGGAGAATTTATAGGAGATAATAATGTTAATTGTGTGCTGTGTTTGCCTCGTCATCAGTTACAAACATTAAAAACATTGTTAACTTTAACAACTTTTTTAACAACTATAAAGATAACACATAATTTAACGCAACTATTTTAGTTAACAATAGAGATAATAACATTATTGGAGATGCTTTAACTATTTTACTTAACAATAGATATAAAAAATACTCTCACCTCTTATACTTATTTAGCACAAGGTATTACTCGACAATCTTCATTTAAGTTTAGTCTTATGTTAACAGATTACTACAAAATAACCCTTGCATTAACTTCTTAAAATGTAACTGCCATACTTATCCTTCTTTGATCTTCATTTAAATGAGTCTATGTGGCACAAGCCGCACAACTTTCGTATGTCTTTTTTCACTTCTTTCATTTTCTTTTTGTAATTTAATCTTACACTACTAAATAAACCATTAAATAGTATACCACCAAACAAATTTACAATATATTTTAAATATAAACCACATACTTCATTTAAGAGTATACCACCAAAAAAATTAACAGTATACAAGTGGTAATTTGATATGACATATTTTTTTTAATTTATTTTGTTGTATATTGTAATATATGTGTTAAGTTTTTCTTACGGTGTATCAATTAATTTTTTTTAAAAATTTTAACAGTATACTGTTTTTTGTGTATCTACCAGATGTTATTTGATCACATGACAATATACTAAATAAACCATTAAATAGTATTATAGTATACCACCAAACAATTTTACATTATATTATAAATTTAACAAATTAATAGTATACCCACATCCATATCATCAATCGACTAGCATGCACAATCATAGTGTAGCCGAGTCATAATTTGATAGTACACGGTTTACTTATTTTGTCTCAATAATGCATCTTTTAATTATTATTTTTAATATTATAATATACGTGTTAGATACTGTTACACTATACCAATTAAAACAAGTTCATAAATTTTAATAGTATACTGTCTTTATGTGTACTTATTTGATGACGAGATAATATAGTTATCTGCTATTAATGAGATGACCCAAGGGTATAATAGCATGTTTTTCTAGCAATTTGAAAATTATGACTAAAATGAGATGAAGTTCAAGGTCTTATACTTTTAAGTTTGAACTAAATAAGTCAAAAAGTAGTACTTATAACTGATTTTTTCTTAAAATTAACTAGAAAGATACACTAGTTAAACATATAAATTATTATTATATGTATATTTTTTTTCTTCTCCCACTAAAATTTCGGGGAATTAATATAACCATACCCTACATATATGATATTAATAAAAACATACCAAAAAAATAAATAAAAATATTCATCTCTTCTAATTTATTTGCTCTCTATCTTCTCTTCTAACTCTCCCTCCAATCTCTCTCTCCTCCTTCTCACTCACTTCGATCTCTCTACTTCTCATTCTCGCTCTCTCCGATCTCTCATACTTTCTCTATCTTTTTGATCTCTCTGCTCCTTCTATCTTTCCGATCTTTTTCTCCTACTCGCTCTCTCCGATCTCTCTTCGATGTAGATTGAGACGGAGACATCCGTCGGAGTGGGCGGCGATGGTGTATAACGAGATCGAAAATTCGAGTTTGATGTCGACGAAAATGCGGTTGTCGAAGGAGAGTGCTACGAGGACGACGTGATAGTTCGAGATCGGAAGACGGGTAAGAGTTGAATTTGTTAACTAGTGTATAAGTTTGAAAAATAAGTGTATGAATTCCGTAAATTAATGGTATGTAGTTGAAAATTATAGATATGAATTATATTAGTAAGGATATGAATTATTTAAATTGGGGGAGAAGTTTGAAAAGAATGGTGAAATTGTACGAATTATGATATGAACTTTTGAAATAAGTGTATGAAATTTTGGAATAAGGGTACGCAAATATACAAATTAAGGTATAAATTTTTGAAATAAGAGTATAAACTTTTGGAATAAGTGTATGAAATATACAAGTTAGAGTATGAAGTTTTGGTTATATTTTTGTAAATTAAAAATTTTTGGCTATATTTTTGTTAATTTAATTTTAAAAGTATTATATTTTGTTAAGTTATCCTATTATTTAATTGAAATAAATAGAATTGTAGAGAGTCTAATATTTTGAAAAAATGTAAATTGAGTAAATAAAATTAATAAAGTGACTTTTTGTTGATAAATATAGCTAGCATAATGCAAAATCTTATGTGGTTAATCTACGGATATTATTTATATGCTTGAATATTATCCCATTAGAGGTTTTATGTACAAATAAAGAAAAGAGATTTTGAGCACTACTTTCCTTATTCTCGAGTATTCCTAGCATCTTGGTAGCGTTAACCCATCCTATTGTTTGGCGCTGGTTGTGCTGTAGACAACCCTGGTGACGACCGAATCTATCAAATAGTATATCTTGAGCTCTCGATAAAAAAAGAAGTGTAAATTTTTTTGTTTATCTAATCAATCATGACAAATGTAGGGAGTTTGAACAGATTGAGGGCACCTTAACCTTAAGTATTTGTAGCAGTCGACATTGTGTATTAAAAAATCGTTGCATATTTTAATCGCACGTAATAAGTGTGAGGGGGAGACCAACGTGTCGGGCTAGATACACAGAATATTTACACAGAAGTTTACATTAATCTGTAAAATCTTAGATTATATCTTAGAGTATATAGTCAATAATGAATTTTATTTTACATATAATCTAAGATGCTAGAATAAAATTAGTCATACAGAAATCGTTAATCGTATTTGGATTTACAATTCTACAGAAGGTTGCTTAAAAAAATTATTTTAGAAAATTAGCACTGAATGTAACCAATGAATTAAAACCTCGTCCCTCAAAATCTTGCTAAATCCAAGTTTGTTTGTCCAGCGAGCAGCGACACTCTTTCCACAACTGACAGCAGAAGCTTCTTTTCGTGAAGAGATACAAGCAGGTTTTTTAAACACGAGAAAAGCACTTGCAAAACAAGTAAACAACCCTGCAACAACTTTGTAGTAGAACGTATCTATTTCAAAATTTGTTCAAAAAAGGAAAATAATTACAAAAAGCTTCCACTGTCAGGTGCTAAACTTCCATTGGAATGCATTGTTGAGCCATGGGCTCGGTTATATATACTATGCTTACTCTAAAAAAAAAAAAAAAAATTGCCCCTGGCCTATCATGCTAGCTGCAACTAAATGTAGCTATACTAGTCCCTTCCAAAAAAACTCGAACAATCAGCAGACACAAATTTTAAGCTAATACATAGCGAAAAGGGAATTAAAAGTGGAAAAGTAAAATAGAGAAAGGCTTCTAAATACGTTCAAACTTAAATGATGTACTCACTTGACCTTCAGTAAGGCACAAATTCGTTCCCCAAAAACCTTGATCTGTCACTTCCTTTCTGCGAAAACACTAAACATATTAAAAGTGTGAGACGGTATTCATTTAACATTAACAATCTGGCAGCTAAGAGTATTTAAAAGTAATAAAATGAAATATTAAAATTTACCCAAAGACCTAGAGTTCAAATTTGCAGTATACTGAACCGATCTTATTCAAACAAGAAGCTATTAGTTTAAGCGATCTCCGAAATGTAAGAAACTCATGAAAGGTGCAGTACTCTTACATTAGCTTATGGGCATTGCTTCTCCTCTCCCACTAAAGCCTCCTGAAGTACAAATATCTGACTTTACAATGTCGAGAGTAAAACTACCAAAAGAATCAACTCCAATCGCCACCCAGACTTCAGAAGCTGAATGGGTTATACACAATTGTTAGGTCCATGAATTGGGTAACTTATTTGTCGTTAATATGGTTGTTTTATTGATTTTAATGTAATATAAATTGGTGCTCTTAATCGTTGAGTTTATGTGAGATTACAAGTTATAGTTACAACTGCTTGCAGTTTCAGTTATAACTCATATATAACTGCGTTTATGACGAATTTACAGAAAGTATTATGTCAACATATAGTTCCAATTTCGTGGTTAAAGATTGTGACGTGAACCATAAGAGAAGTAATCAGAATCTCTACGTGGTCCTTAAGGCAAGGAAACAATCAATTCAAAGAAAAAGATTTTGGACGCAGTGTTAAGTGAAGGAAACAATCAGAAGGTCAAATCAATTTAAAAGAAGAAGATTTCATCGTGATAATAAAGTAAGGAAACAAATGATAAGTTTAGAGTGAAAGAAGATTTGAATTCGTCGAGAAAAGATCCAAATATCCAAGATATGAAAATACTGAAGATATTCGAGATAAACAATAGAAGATTTGTTTGACTTAGAATATCTTGTAACTGTGTTATATAAGTAGATCGGTACCATTGGTAAAAACTCAGCTCCCATGAAAAGATCAGACACATTATTATAGAGAGAGAAAAAACACACGAGTGATAATTAAAAAAAACCCATCACAGATTTAGGTATATCTTTACTATTTTCATCAACACTTCTGAATATGTATGACTGCATGTAAATTCCAAACTTGTAAGATACTTAAATAAAGACTTTGATCGGTAAGAAAATCATGGATAATCTAAAACAAACAGAATCTCATACAAGTTTTAAGGATTAAGCTTAGAATTAAAATAATGTTGGTAGTTTAGGATCACACAACAGGTAGATATGCATGTAATCAAATTATAAATATAATATATATATATATATATATATATATATATATATATATATATATATACTATTAGTTTATGTGCAGATCTCTTATGAAGCATTGAAACAAATAATTAACTAAAACCCCTCTAATTACACAAATTACAAATAAGTCAAATACTAATACACGGTTATAAAACTACCTAAATAACTAAATAATATTCACGTTGATAACCTCTATCAGCAGACGGTTAGCATTTCTCTCTCCTCTCTCTCTGCTTTCCTTTCAAATGGGAGAGAAAATATTTCATCAAATAAATTTATCTCTCTGGTTAATTCAACATACTAGTGTATCCCGCCTACACCACGCATCGTGTAGGCGGGATACACTAGTATATATATATAGAGGGAAATGGATTATACGAGGATAGGTTTCATCTACATGTCAATCTATTGTTGTGTCATAATGTTCAAGAAAATTACTAGGGAACAGTCAGACTATATAACTGTTCACAACCCGTTAGCATAAAAATTTGTCAAATGTATAAAAAATAATAATTTTTGATTAATATTTAAGTTTATGGTAGGCCTCATTAGGGTTATATATTTTTATTTGACTTTTTAGTGTATTGTACAATTTATTTTTTATTTATCAAATTCTAATTTGTTGAAAATAGAAAAAATAAATTAGTTATTGAAAAATATTATATAACCATCCATTTTTTAATTTAACGGTGGTTTAGATGACTGTTCCATAAACAGTCAAATAAGATGACACTCAATATTCAGTATGTAGACTGTAAATGGCCTTTTATAGTCGTTTTCCAATTTATATTTCTATTTTCTAAATTCTAACCCTAATCCCGCGTCTATACCGAGGAGCAACAAAAATTTCAAGAGTCAAACGCAAAACAATGATCTTTCTCATTCTATGCATCCCTGAGTTTGGGTATAGTATATGAATACTAATACAATATTTTGGGGAACTAAAACAATGATCTTTCTCATTCTATTGTGACATATCACATACGCCATATGTGTAATTTGATGATTACAGTTGTGATGTGAAATATTATGGAATAACTTGGGTAAAAGTAATATTTTGATCCCGAAATAAAACGATTAATGAATTTCTAAATATAAACTTCACTCTTGTTCACCGCATATAGAAGCAATTTTTTAAGATCCTCTGACTATACATATATGTAATGCCCCTGTTAAATGTCATTTCCTTTCACAACATTTTGTTGCTCCCCTGATCTAGACTCTGGAATGTGAAGAAAAGTAACAATCACGAATACCATTAGTTTAGCTTTATACACACCAGAACCTCTCTACAATCATACACTCGTGACTTAAAAAAATATTACTATATAGAGTTTATTTCTAATTAGAGGTTCATATATAAAAAAATATAAATTTATTTAAATATATATTTTAAATAATACAAGAAACATGTATACATTGTTTAACTAACTAGCACACATAATTAACAGACAAGTACATATTTTTACTTCAATCAGGTAGAAATGGAAATCATGAATATAAGACTCATAATTTTAAGAAATTTAGGGGGTGTTTGGCGGATTTGTCAGAAATGCTTTCTGAAGCTAAAAGTACATATGGAGAACTTTTCTGTGTTTGATGAAGAAACTTTTGTCCCACTTATCCAAAAGTATAAATGTTTCAGAAGTCAATTTTGAGAATTCATGATATGTTACTTCTTAGAAAGCACCCCGAACAAGTGAAAATAAAAATAATGTCAAATCAATTTTGTTGTTTAAAAAACACATCATTTGTTTAAAAAAAAAAATTCGCTATGAAAATTTATATTCTAAAAATGGCTTTTTAAAAAAGTGAGTTATCAATTTTTTTATTCTTCTTCTACATAAATTAATTACGAAACTTATTTCTTTTAAAAATTGACATATTCAAAAGCGATCATTTTCACAAAAAGAGTTTTTCTAAATATTAATTTTATTTTTTAGAAGATTATTTTTAAGAAAAAAATGAATTTTGTTTAGAGAAAACAAATAGTCTTTTCAAGTAATTTTTCTCTTCATCTTATAACGACTCTTTTCATAAAGTAACTTTTTTCGAATGTGTATTTTTCAAAATTATGGTATTTTCTTAAAAGGATGTTATTTCCATGACTTTTTTAAGAGACTATTTATTCAAAATAGTGATGTTGTAATAAAAGTATTATTAGTTCATATTTTCAAAATAAATTTTTTTGCATGTAATTGATTTAACTAGTTATACCACTAATTAATTAGTCCCAATCTGACATTATATTGTTTCATTTTGTCTTATTTAAGATAATTCGTGCTATGTTATTAAGAATAGACATTTTTTAAAATATTTAATAAGTTACTTTTGGCTTCTATACCAAACATTACAAAAAATTTATGAAAACTAAAAGTAAATTTTCACCAAACATAATTTTTCACCAAATATAATTTTTCCTATGAAATGTTTTTCTATAAGTCACTTTTACAACAACACTTCTACAAAGTACACTTTTCCATAAACACTTTGTTTCCAAACACTTTGTGCAAATTCATGTAAATTTTGTCAAATACTTTCTTTACATGTATAAATACTATGTACGATGTAACATAGAAAATTATCTTAAAAATTACATATATATATAGAATATATATTTTCAATTTTATGTCATTCACTATATAGAACTACATTTTCTTACCGTCGGACCTTCAAAATTTGTGAAACTCGATTTAAACACACATGGCCAACCATCATTTGATAATGGGTTAATTATGGTTTAGAGACAATGGTTTTGGACACTTTTAGCGATGATTACTTGACTTTTACCAACTTTAACTTAATGTACCGAGTTCACTAACTTTTTTTTTAAGTAGCCCACCATCACTTTTTTTTTTGGATGGGGTCCTTTTATAGGTTACAAACTAGTGCTTATTGTTTTAAAAATTATGAGAAAAACTTGAAAATTTTAAAAATGACAGATATCAATTATTGAATAACAAAACCCCAAGAAAAAATGACACACTTCAACAAGTTTTTAGTTTAGTTCCCATTATGTTGTTATGTTTTCATTCTGTTGTAACATTATTTCTTAGTTTTCCTTTTTTTCTTAATTTATAATTAATTGTTGCTCATTTACCTACACTACCGTGTTCTACTGTGGACTCGTCAATGCTTTGTTTTGGCACGTGTTATTTTGGGTTTAATTCAAGCTTAATTAAAAAAAAAATTATCACTAGTTTTGATTATTTTACTAAGAATGTTAATTCTAAATAAGAGTTTGTATAAGTCCAAATTTGATGGTAGATCTATACTCTTCAAATTGGGAACCAGAGAAAAAAAGAAGGATGTGAAATAAAGGAGAGAAAAATGAAGTGGAAAGGAGTTTATTTTCTTGAAAAATAAGCAGTAACCATATCATTAAAGGGGCAAAAGATCTTAGTTTAACATAGTTAATTAGTAGCAAGGTTCGTAAATAATTACATATATACAAATAAAATGGCTTATTATAGAATTTTATCACCAATTCACCGGATTTCTCTGTCAAAATGTACCATAAGGCTCTTAGTGATAAAACAGTATAACAAGCATGCGTAAAAAAATGATTACATCTTGAGAATTGTAGACGTTTTTAAGTTAGAGAAGATGGCCAAAAGACACTGTTGGAGATGCTTCACGGCAGATCGCTGTTAATCTTGGACAAACAAACCCCAAATGCAAAAAGTAACAACAAAAGGGATGGAGGCTTTCAACTTGCCTTTTGTGAAGCAGCACTGTAGTGAAATGGAAAATGAACCAAGTAGTTGTGCTTTCTGCAATGTTATAAAGAAAATTAGCAATGTTTAACAAATGTTAATCCCCCAGCTATTTGAAATGTAAATGTTACTAGAGTTACTAGGAACCTTTATCATACCATTTAGCTAGGTTTTAATCAGAAAATTAAAGTTTTCAGCTATACCATTAATCTCCAAATAATATAAACAGAGTAAGAGAGAATTAATTTACCAAGTCTAGAGTGGAGATTGTTACCTTTGAAGTTTAAGATAGACCAGTTAATCCAACCTTGCCAATCTTTATCAGAATATCTGAGGTTAGATTTAGACAAAAGATTTCTAATAATAGCATTAAAGATAGGACAAGCAAAAAAAATATGGCTAACGTCCTCAATTGCATTATTACACAAAACGCAAGTACTAGAGATGTTAAGGTACCAACTAGCAATATTATCAAGGGTAGATAATCTGTTAAGAATAGCTTGCCACAACATGAAACTGCACTTTGTGATATTAACTTTGAACCAAATAGTACCATGCCACACAACTCTATTTTTCTTACTTCTAATATGGTTCCAAAGAACACCGACAGAGAACTTACCAGAGTTAATGTTGCAAGTGATTTTATCACAGCCTGAATTTATGGCAGGGTGAACAGTCATTTTAATATCATCGAGAGATTTATCACCTGTATTGAGCCAACACCACATTTTGTTCACAATAATAGAACTAAGCTTCTCATCATGCTTGAATCCACAGTTCCTTAAGATGTTATGCATGTGAGCTCTAGGGAAAAATAGAACCTGAATAATATAAGAAATAGTAGGTTTTAAGAAAAGTCTAACCTTTAGGATCTTTTTCCAAGAGTAACTGACTTTACCCGGGATCTCGATAGTCTATATATTCCTATCTTTGACATAGTTCTTGGAAATCCAATTTTTTCACAAGTTATCAGAATTAGGATCGCATAAATACCAGGTATATTTGGGAACTAAAGGCTTGTTCCACTCCTTAAATTTTTTAATCTCTAGCCCACCCTCAAAATAAGGCAAGGAAGTGTCACTCCAAGCTACTCTAGCATGACTGCTGGTGGCATTACCATTCCAAAGAAAGTTAGCTATACTTTTCTTAATGCTCTTAGTCACAGAGGAAGGAAGAATGAAATGAGAGAACCTATAAATGCTAATACTGTATAAAACAGACTTAATAAGCTGCAATATAGCTTCGCATAACTAAGGAATCTACTGGTCCAAGAGGTAATCCTCTTGACAATTTTATTAACAAGTTCACCAATAAATGGAAAGGAGTTAGTATCTCCACGAACGCTGAAAAAGTTAAAACTCTCAGATATAATACTAAAAGACGATCGAGATCAACGGATTACTATTATAATTCGTTATGGTGACGAACAAGATGCTCACTAATGGAATTTGGTTAATTTTGTCAAAAGCAAAGGTTTAAACTTAAGTTGAAGAAGAAAGGGACAAGGCACTCAAGCAAGACGTTAGGTGTTTCATTTTCAGTACATTCCATATTATATTTTCATTTGTTACTCTTGACTTTACGTTTCTGTAATCAGGCATTTTGGACAGATTATTCTATAAAATTAAATATGGGCTTTCAACCCACTTTAATTATAAAAAAAAGTCCAAATTTGATTTATAAGCTGGATTATAAGCCTAGAAGAAATTTTCTTGGACCATAAACTTCTAGGAAAAAGTTCCCAACTTTGTCACTGGTTTTGATAATGTTTAGAATGTAAGTAAGAAAAACCAGTGTTTTAAATAGCGTTATCGCTAGCGTAGCGTTTTTTCGAGAGAAACGCTAAAAGCGCAAATAGCGTTGCTACATAGCGCTTTGCGGTGTATTTTTTTTTTGCCTAAATACATATAAATATAGCATTAAATTCAAAACATCTAATAAAAATTAACTAAATATATATAAAAAATTGTAACTAATAATCACAAAATGATTATACTTGAGATGCCAGAGTATTTACTTTGTTTGCAAGAGTTTTGAGATTTGATTCTCTTTAAACTCCAATAATTTCATTAAAATTTTGACAAAAAAAATAAAAAAAATAAATATATATATATATATTTTTGACTGCACCCGCTATAGCGTAAATAGCGTCCACTATAGCGTAAATAGCGTAAATAGCGTTCCTATAGCGCGAATTTAGCGTTTTCCATCCAAATACGCGTTTTAGCGTTGCGTTTTTCTTTCAAAAACCACTATATCGCACAACGTTGCGCAACGTTGCGAGCTTTTTAAAACAGTGAGAAAAACCCACTACAGAACGAAAATAAATGCTAGAAATAACAAACCCTGGACTAAAATGTTATTAGGGCTAAAGCTTAATGGTAAAAAAGGCAAAACAAAACTTTGATCAAACCCTTCTTTAAGTAGTACTTAAAGTACTTTCACAGTTTCACTTGAACTTTCTCTGACTAGGTTACTGCCGCCCCTCTCTTCTTCATCCCTATAAAACAAAAAGTTGGTAGATTCATTTTGTACATCTTCGTAGAGAGATGGAGTTTTTTGTAGATCCTGGTACGTACAGTCTCTCTCTATATCTCTCCCTCTCATCTTATATATGTATGTATATCTGCATGCATCGTGTTATTTACTTACATGATATAAGGTTTTTGTCGGATTGGTTTATCAGATTCTCTATTTATTTTACTATTAATACTTTCCTTACCGATCAACATAACCAATCCACGTAAAATATAGGAGTGTTATTATTTTTGGAAATTTAGATCTTGAACTTTTATTTATTTTCCATTTAAATAGTTCTCATATCATTGGAAGTATTACTCTATAGGCAAACTTAATATGTTTTAATTGTTTTTTGTTAGCAGTAGTTATCAACCTAGAATTTATCAAAAGTATCTGGAAGAAAAGACGGAAACCCCCTGATTACTCAAGTTATGCTTGGCAAGATCGGTATTCATCGCATTTCGTAAAAAGGTATGACATTAGGTATTTAATCAATCAATTAAAATTTAATTTTTTTTTAAATTATTTCTTCTGCATGTTTATATGTCAGATATCAATTTTGTTGGATGGAATTTTATCTCACATTTTGTACATTTTCTGTATAAGGGACGTGGAAGATCAAAATGATCTTCAGGGGAGTTCTCAAGTAAGTAGTTTTTAATTCCAATAGACCCATACCTTTTGATTTAAGACACTTTCTACATATTGGCCATGAACTTTTTTTATCGCTAGGAGGGGACTTACCAGTGCTTGACCTAAGAACAAGATATGTTTGCACTATTTGTGATTCAGGCCTTGCTTGGCTGCAGAACTTAATGAAACTCATTTTTTTAAATAAACTGGACAACATTTGGATGAATATAACTTAAAACGTGAGCTTTTCGGGTATTTTTGCCAGAAAAAGTGAAAAGCTTTAATTCTACATTTATCAAATAAGTAATCATAAGTCCTGAATTTAAATACTTTTTCTGCTATTAGCTTGCAGTTTTGTTCCGAGGGAATCCAATAAAGAAACTCTCCGTGTTTCTTCCATTCGCTGGTTTGAATAGGAATAAAGAGGTGTATTTGTCCATAGTTCTCTTTCTAGTGTTAGCATCCATTTGCTTGCCCTTTGAATAGACAATGTGGACTTCATTTCAAAATCTTTCTAAATTGTATATATAATTGCAGTTTTTAAGGAAATAAGCTGGATTTTTTTAGTTCGAGACAAAGCTAAGTTCTTCCAGCTTTAAAGCCTCTAGTTATTTCAGGCCAAAAAACCTTTAAATATCGGTCTTTTACATAATCATAAAAAATTGAGCTTCAAATCTACAGCTAAACAAGGCCTAAATTGTAATTGATACATAGGATGGAAACTGAAAACATAAATCTGGGCATATCTTTTAGTTATTTCAAGAAGATGGGCTGATATTTAGTCATTTTGTAGGAGATTATTTCCTTCAACTCTATCTATGGGTGCTTGATTATTTTTCTTGAATATCCAGGTCATATGGGTATGACTATTGACTATTGACTATTGACTATTGAGCAATGATATTTGCAGATTACATAGCTTGTTGTGGCTCCAACAAAGTTTTTTTTTAACACTAATGGTTTATTATTTGAAAAATCTCTGTTAAACCCACCCACCTAAACAAGCTTTGTATGGATATATGACAATAATATATTTTTTAATCTAATATTATCAAATAGACGTTTTGAGGTTTAGGAACAATTAAATATACCACATGGTCGGTAGGAAGAAAAATATATGAAGGAGGTTTTTAAAAGACACGCAAAATTAGAAAGCTCGAATAAGCCTTTGTCTTGGGGTTTTGTTTCTTACTTTTTAGTTTTTACACAGTGGAAAAGATAACATTCGTATCGTTTTGACCCTAAAATCTGTGAGAAGTTGAATTAAAGATGTATATGCACACTTTCTGTATAAGACATGATTTTTTGGTTTCAAAAATCAGAAACTTTGTGGTTAAATTGTTCCAGGAAAATAGCTAAGCATTTTTGCAGGACCAACAGAGTTTCAAAAACATAGAATTTAACTTGAAAAGAAGAACACCTTCAACACAAAAGTTCCTAGTTTGCATATTTTATGCATGGACTTACAAATCTGTAAGACTTTATTTTGCTGGTTCAGGTTGGAAATTGTGATTCCTCTGAGCAAAATGGATTTGTGAGGAAGAAATTCAAGAATGGGCTAAATGGAAAAGATACCCAAGGAGAATTCTCTGTTGAGTTGCTGCCACGTAGGTATGACTAACTGTGGCTCCTTTATGGTTTCATCTTTCTTATACTTGGTACATAAATAATGCTTGAATGTCTTACATTTGAGTTGATCTTCCCTAGTTTCCCTACTATCAGTAGGGAAAGGGAGAATTATAAGCTTGCGGCCTTTTGATAATTTTCTTAAAAGTTGGACTGCATTTTGCTGCGCAGCTTTAGTGCTCATATATTTTTTCTGGTTTTCGGCCTTAAAAAGGTAGAAGCTTACGCTGAATCTATCTTCTTTTTCTTAACTCCAGCTTAATTTCTTAAATAAACCACCAGCGCATATACTCCACTTTTTATTATCTAGTGACTAATGTGGTAGGTGTAACACTACAAGAAAACAGCCAAATAGTAACTCTATTTAGCAACTGATCCGGTAGTTAAAGAATTGTAACCGAAATACCAACTAAAACTTTTGTTATTAAACAATACCAACTGATTTGTAACTGAAATATTGTCAGTTGCTATATAACAACTGTTTAGTAACTAAGACAATTTCAGTTGCTATATAGCAACTGTTTAGTAACTAAGACAATTTCAGTTGCTATATAGCAACTGAATAATAACTAAGACAATTTCAGTTGCTATATAGCAACTAAATAATAACTATGGCGTATTCTGTTGGTAAATACCAACTGATTCTTAACTAGTAGGCAAATTCCAACTGAATAGCTTTTCAGTTAATAAAAATAGCAACTGATATATAACAAATCGGTTAGTAATTACTAATTGATTAAGTGGTAGTTGCAAATTTATGACAATTTTAGCAACTTATATATATAGTTGCTATAAAAAATGTACTGCTGTAATTTCGATCGATCGGACTGCATCTCGATGGATCGAGATTCACTGGAACTTTTTGGACCATTTTCGATCAATCGGACTATATCTTGATGGATCGAGATTCACTGGAACTTTTTGGACCTTTTTCGATCGATCGGACTATATCTCGATGGATCGAGATTCACTGGAACTTTTTGGACCATTTTCGATCGATCGGTCTATATCTCGATGGATCAAGATTCACTGGGACTTTTTTGACCATTTTCGATCGATCGGACTATATTTCGATGGATCGAGATTCACTGGAACTTTTTTGCTCACAAAACAAATGTGCAATAACATATTGACAAAATATAATAACCGACAAGTTAATCGCAAGAATCGCACATAATCACAAAGAGATAGATATAGCAACCGATAAGCATTAAACGATAATATCACCACATAAGTTTTATGGGTTAATTAGCCTTCGTGGCTTTTAGACTATTTGTTTTTTCCTTTAACAGATGATAAAAAAATATATAGTATTATATAGTATTATACGGAATTTCATATATATGGTTTCGCTCAACATTACAACATATGAAATACAATATAATTATAGCAAATTCAGCAATCATTGTTTCGTTTATTTATTTATATTTAATATGCAAGTTTATTTTAAAATGGATCTGCAACGACATTCACTATATGTTTTGGTATTTCGAGGCATCCAATGTTACTGTGTAAGTCACGTGGAAATTAATATTTTGTGTAAATTTTTTTTTGTTGATTGTTGTTTTATTAAATGTTTAAATATTTACCTAACTAACAATTTTATAAGATGATGATCAAAAAAACATGTAAATGTTATGTTACGTTGCTTTTCCCACGCAGTAAAATTGATCAAAAATTTTGGAAGGTGCATATTTTGCCTCCAATATTTTTTTGGGTAAATTGCCAAAAATTCAAACCAAACTGTCTCCTCATTTTTCAAACCCAACACTTATAATTCCACACATTAATAACTCACTTTTATTAATTATACTCTCTCTCCCACCGCTCTATCTACCCCCCTCTCTCTCTCTGTGTGTCTTAATATACATATATCTATATATCTACATACATATACATATATCTATATATCTACATATATATATAGCCTCCTTCTCCGTCATTCCTCCGCCCTAGCTAACACAGTAAGTCTATCTCTATATATATCTACATATCTCGTTTGGACAGTTTAGGGCTTGTTTGGTTCATAGCTTACTGTTTATTTAGGGCTTGTTTGGTTCATAGCTTATTTAGGGCTTGTTTGGTTCATAACTTACTGTTTATTTAGGGCTTGTTTGGTTCATAGCTTATTTAGGGCTTGTTTGGTTCATAGCTTATTTAGGGCTTGTTTGGTTCATAGCTTATTTAGGGCTTGTTTGGTTCATAGCTTACTGTTTATTTAGGGCTTGTTTGGTTCATAGCTTATTTAGGGCTTGTTTGGTTCATAGCTTATTTAGGGCTTGTTTGGTTCATAGCTTACTGTTTATTTAGGGCTTGTTTAGTTCATAGCTTATTTAGGACTTTTTTGGTTCATAGCTTATTTAGGGCTTGTTTGGTTCATAGCTTATTTAGGGCTTGTTTGGTTCATAGCTTACTGTTTATTTAGGGCTTGTTTGGTTCATAGCTTATTTAGGGCTTGTTTGGTTCATAGCTTACTGCTTATTTTGGGCTTGTTTGGTTCATAGCTTATTTAGGGTTTGTTTGGTTCATAGCTTACTGTTTATTTAGGGCTTGTTTGGTTCATAGCTTATTTAATTGAATATCTGCCCAACATATGACTTGTTTGGCTTATTACTTATATATAATTGAACGCCAGCTTAATTTAGGACTGCTTTGACTTGCAGCTTATTTAATTTAAGGCGCATGTATGAATAATGTTGGGCTTGTTTTATTTACAGCTTATTTAATTGTCAAAAATTCAAACCAAACTGTCGCCTCATTTTTATATAGTACTATTTGTTTGGACTCTTGGTTCACATGTTTATACTTCTTTTAAATTTAAAGTGCTTGAATTTTCTCTTTAAATTAATTTACTCATTTATTATGTCAGATTTTAGTATAACTGCGATTTCCGATGAGATTGTACCATATCCGAAGCTTGTCCTGATTTTTAGGGTAATTTGGGCATGCTTACAGTTAAGATTGCTAAACATTTTATTTCTGCCTCCTCCTTTGTAAGTCAAAATTCTGATTCGATTGCCCACTTTTACTTCAGTCGTTGGTGTACGTAATTAGAAGAAACTTTTACGCTGTCTTTTTTTCAGCTCGAATGATATAACTGCTAATTTACTTTTATAATACTACTATAACTGCTAATTTTACTTTTATAATACTACTATAACTGCTAATATATGACAATTGGATTGATTAAGTTTGAATGGTGAAGATTTAAGTATAAATATGTAAAACAAACCTAAAATACTTAGGATTTTATATATGATAGTCTGTTTTTTTTTTTACATTCAAAACCATTCAATGATATTAACGAGATTTTCAATGCGAATACTACAGATAATAAGTATAGCGCTTATAAATAATAATTGTATACACTGTTTTGTTACTTCTTTTTAGACTGTTTTATAGTAAGTTTAGTTTTTAAAAAAAGTATACATGATAAGGGTTAACCTTAATCATTGAATTTTGTTTGAGTTTTAAGATGGCGGGACGCAACTACAGTAAAAGTCCTCAAGGATCAGCTAACAATGGCAGAGTTGAACCCTCTAGGCGTGGAGGTTATGCATCGTTTGGCGGCAGTCGAGGAGGCTTTTTAACAGACAGTAGTGGCCTTGGAGGCTTTGCAGCAATAGGTAGCGGCCGTGGAGGCTTTGCAGCAATAGGTAGCGGCCGTCCTTTGCAGCAATAGGTCAATGCAATCCGCCACGTTTGAGTCAATACTACAAGCTAATGGCATTCCTGGATATATTCCAGGTAGTTTTGAGTCGATGATGGTTAATCAAGAAAGGTCACAACATCCAACCGAGCAACACATCGACAAGATTGGCTCGTGAAGATTCTGAAAATGTCAATGACAAGCAAACTGACTTAAATTAATTTTCTATGTATCTATGGATCGATTATCTTTTGGATTGTAATTAAATCTCGACTCGGTATTTTAATGTCGATGACGACAAGCACAATGACCTAGATTAATTTCTATGTAGCTTTAATTAGGATTATCTTTTGAATTGTACTTTAATCTCGATTTGGTATCTTATTGTAGCAACTATTATATTAAATCTCGATTTGCTTAGTTGAACATAAATATTTTTGTCCATATGACAATTGCTTACATTTTGAATATGAAATTATATGAATTTATGAATATATGTATATATATTAATATATATATATATATATTATTAATATATTAATAATTAATAATATATATATATATATATATATTAATATAGTCGATTAGTATATATATATATATATATACTAATTTCTAACTATACTGAAATTTCAGTTGATATTTACTAACTGAAATTTCAGTTGCTATCTGCTAACTGATATTTCAGTTGCTATTTGCTAACTGACACAATCAGTTGCTATTTACTAACTGACACAATCAGTTGGTAAATAGCAACTGATATACCATTCAGTTGGTAAATTACCAACTGACACATAATTCAGTTGGTAAAATGTTAGCAACTAGCCTTTTCCCAACCGAATATACAGATGGCAGATCAGTTGGTAAACTGAGTTTACCAACTGACTTTATTATTTATTTACTGATTATTCAGTTGTTATTTGGCTGTTTTCTTGTAGTGTAATGATATGGAAACGCGTTTTTTTTGGGGTAAAGTTTAAATTGTTTAATTGGCCTACTATTTACACTATAGTATAGATATTTTTTGTAAGATATTCAGTTCAAAACTAGGAGCTAGAAAATTATTTACTTTCTTGATGGCGTTTAGAACGGGACTTTACCTTCATTGATATATCTCTTATGTTGAATAACGTCTTCTTTATGCAGTTTCGAATTTCCCCTGGGAGTCTCTCTTTTAATAAATGGAAAGTTGAGCTTCAAATCTTACTTAAAGAACATTAATGAAAAGCCATTCAGTTTTTCATTTGCTTATCATACATACTTAGCTGTCTCGAACATAAGCTATGTTTTTTTTAAGTTACAGATGCATATGATTTCTTCTTTAATTCTCGAATATTTTAAGTAGACCTTTAATACAAATTGTTTATTGAGATTTTGATGAAATGATATGTGGAGTTATAATTTTCCACACATCTCTTTTGAATAACAGTTTGATTAAATTGGTTCTTGGTTCAATACATGGTTGGTATTGGTGATCTAAACGAGTCTCTAGCTCTTTCTTGCAGTGATGCAAGGTTTGAAGAGCTCGAAACAGGCGAGTATCTGGACAACCTCATCGAAAGAGACTGTTTTACGGAACAAGTACATTAGAGCTTCTAGGACAATATACAGTATTTAAGTACTTCAGCAGACATCTCGGGTTGTGCTGTTCCACTGGCGGATCTAGACTTTCACAGAGAATAATATTTTGGTCCGAAGGAGAGGCATTTACAAGGGCAGTGGCTAAAGCCGTTGCAGGAAGTAGTTGTGGAATAATTCCTCCGCCTCCCAGCAAAGTCCCTGCCTCCAACATCGGGCAGGCCACGACCCCCTTGTGGATAATGGAACTCACGCCCACCTCTTGGAAGCATCTTCTGATGCATCATGGGAACCAGTTGTTGACCTTGAATCATTGTTGGCATTAAGAAATTCGGCATAGGGGCAGAACCTGGCCGCATACCAGGTACATGCTGTTCTTGGATATCATCTAGTGTTTTATAAATAAATTTAATAAAGCTTTAGAAAGAAATTTAAGAATGGAGGCTTTAAATAAGCCGCTTTTCCCCTTTGGTGTTTTTTACCTTCTTATGTTCTTGTGTTGTAGCTGGATTGAGTTTATCTTAAAACTCCAAAGGCTATTGTTGTTTTCGATCGCTTTAAGAGGAGGACATTTGTGATCAGTAAGGAAGGGCTTCCGCATGTTGGTAATTTCCTTTACATTACATAGATACGTTTTGAGGAGAAAATATAATATTGAACTCATGATTTTGATTGATTAGCATTAGAAATAAGGACATTAATATATAGGAATAAATTAACTTTTTAATGAAATTTTACAAGCTTCTTTCACAAACAAAATCGTGCAAAACGACCATTGAGTGACATACATTCGACTTACTTCCTAGTTAGTCAAGCCGGAAAAAATGCTTTCCCATTTTAGGGGTGCTTTTAAGTTGTATACAATACAACTAAATGAGAATGAAAGCACATAAGAGATGTCATCGATAATTGGCAAAAAACAGTAATTTTTAATTGGCATAAGAAATAAGGGCATTAATTGTATATGTAGATTAAAATTCAATTCAAATTTTAGATACTTTTTCATAGACAGTTAAACATGTTGCTTAATAGTTTTTCAGATTGTCTAACAGTGGTGTGGAACTCGTGGGAAAAAAGTCAAAGTCGTTGCTATATTTCGGGCCCACAGAGTATAGAGGAACGGTATGTGTAAACTGTAAACGTTGTTGCAGTGAAAACCCACATCTATCTAAACTCGGGGCAGCACTGGAAAGGTTTCGGTGAGAAACAAAGAAGGCTAAAGGAAAAAGGAACACAGAAGATCTTCTGCTAATTCTGTTATAAGTTAGTTCATTTCATATCATTATATTATTAACTAAATTATTGCTTTAGTCATTGACACTTCTCTTCATACAGTATGTATTAAGTTATTAACATGCCTATCAACCAAGGCTAAAGGAAAAAGGCACACAGAAGATCAATGTTCATCGCATTTCAAGACCTTGCCACAAGGTAGCCCATAAATTTATCATTAAATAAATGCATATATTTTCATGTAAATATTATTTCTGAGTTTTTGTCTGTTTCATGCGGAGGGTTTTGAAGACTGAATGTTGTGGCCATGGTGCGTTTGGTATCACTACTCTTTCTGCACTAACGTTATTCTTAAGTAGAGGTTCATATATAAAAAAGATACTTTTATTTAAATATATATTTTGTATAATACAAGATAAATGTATACATTGTTTCACTAACTATCATAAATATTTTAGAGACAGTTACATAATTTTACTTTAACTAGGTTAACACATGATGACATGAATTAAAAGAGGTGGAAAATCATGAAATAGTAAATTTATAAATTTTAAATTAATTAATTAAGTACATAATTATTTAGAAAATCGAGTATATGTATCTAGAAAAATGGAAATTCATCTAAATTTTATTTAATGTTTTCTTTACATGTATAAACACTATGTATAATTTAGCATAGAAAACCGTCTTAAAAAATTACGTATATCTAATTTTACAAATTTATGTTATTTATCACTATAGAGGTACTTTTTTTAAGGCGCCACCTTAAAAAATTATGAATTATTACAATGTGGAGGTTATTTCTATTTATAACTGGTCCCGAGAATTTTTAATCCTATATAAATTTTATTCCTATATGAATTATTCTGATAAGGATGTTCTACTGTACGTTTAAATTTTCATGTACTACATATGATTGATTGATGGGGTTTTTGAAAGTTTCCCTTTCTATTATATTGTAAATTGTGATGATAATATTAATGGTTGGTGCATTGTTTGTATGTTTTTTTAAGAAAGCGTGTATTAAGTCAAAAGCTCGAAACAAATGCCCGAAGGCTACAAATGATTCTACGGATAGTTAGCGCGTCATTGCAAGAGTACCGATAGGTGTAACGTACGAGCGACATTAATTTTTTATGCATTTCAATCTAGTCCAGCTATTATAATTTATAATTATTTTTTATGTGATGCGGCAAGAAAGACTAATCTCTTAATATGTAGCTATCACTTTAAAACATCAAAAGTACATAGCACGCGAAACTCTTATTATTAGGACATCAAGCATGGAAGGTACAACAAGAAAGACGAAAGTCTTAATATGTAGTTATCAGTAGCTGACTTTATGTCCAATCGGGCGTGCTCTCAGTGGGCTTCTTTGAGTACTTTCTCTCATAAACCGTATTGTCCCTATGACATTTGCGGTATATTGACATTAGATAGATTGGAGAGTCCCCATAATATGACCTGATGTATAGTTTTGTCTCATTTACTAGTTAGTTCTTTTCTCACGTATTTTCACTATCGCGGACTTCTTGTATTCTCACTTATGTTCGCAGGGTTTGGTTCCATGTCCCCCTCTCACTATTGTACTTGCATGAATATTTATGTATAGGTAGTGGTGTGTGCCTTAAACTGCCACCCCCTCTTTCGAGGTTTGTTCGTTAAAAAAAGGTACATAACGTACGATAAACAATTATTAGCTACTTTTCTATTATGTTGATTTACGGTTAGAATAAAGTATCAACAACTCACTGAGTCCTTTTTGCTGCACTTCTCTTTTAGTAATAAAAATCTCCCATATCATTTAATGTTACTGCATTTTCCAATTCAACACCTTATTTACTTCATCTAGGGTTGAGAGTTCCATAGTTGCCGAAAACTATATGCTTAGCTAGAAAATGCATTTCCCCGGAAACACGTTTCGGAAATGGAAATGGCACTCCTTCAAATTTTTGGGAAAAACGTTTTGGAAACTTAAGTGAGTTTAAATAAAACTTTTTTCATTACTCTAATAAAATATGAAAAGTATACTTTACTAGAACTTTAAGTAAGCTTTTACAATACAATTGTTTTTAATAAAATAGGGAAAAATACATTAAAACATTACGAAACCAAGTTATTAAAAGAGAATATATAATATATAATATATAAATAAATTATTACTTTAGTTACTCAAATTTTAGCTATTATATTTCATGAAATATAAGAAATTAGTATTTTTTGGATTATTATTATAGAATCCATAAATTCATACTATAAGTTTACTATAAGTGCCATATATATTTTATCTAAATTTTTTAACTATACCGGCATTTCCCGTAAGGAAATTAAGCTACGTTTCCCGTTTCCATTTCCCGTATTGCTTCCCGTTTCCGTTTTCCAAGTTCACAACTATGGTTGAGATTGATAAATTATTTCATGATATTGATACACTCACGCAACAGAAGATTAGGCTATACTAATGGTAAATTGGGTGTTGTTAAATTCAGCAACAACGTAGCAACAAAATATGCTAAATTTAGCGACAATCACTTTAATAAATACATTCTGATGATATTCTGGCTATTCTTGTAGCCCTAGATGTTTTACTAAAAAATACTTATCTTTTTAAGCTATTATGCCAGAAGCACCTTTTTGTTCATGACCAAATTACTGGCCCAGTCTAAGCTTCTCTTCCTAGCTTTATTTGATATTCATTGTTGCCTTCGTATATTGTTTCGACCATCTCGCTCATTTATACTAGAATGGTTATGAATGATAATAACTTTTCAATGCATAAGTGAATCATTATATATGGCTCATAATAAATGCTTAAATAATAGCAGATTACGGCTAAATCATTATCATAGTAATTTTAGTTTTTATGGAGAGAATTGAATTGTATTAACTTTTTCTTTTTCAATTAGTATTGGTACAAAACAACTAGAAAGTGAAATAAAAAAAATTGAATTGTTTTTTTTTTTTTTTGAAATACTCATCTAAAGAGGAGGGTTGAGACATATAGCCGACCCTTCTCTAGATAATAAACATGTGAGTATAGTATGAGACTATGAAGAGGGGGAATAAGAATCAAAACCTCCAAAAATAAATGAAAGTACTTGAAATCTGCGAATTAAAAACTGTTTGAAATGAAAATTCACGAAAATGGATCTACAGTATACATAAACTAGTAAACGATACACACGCGTTGCATGTGATACACTATAAATTGTGATGATGATACAAATATTTAAAGTAAAAAAAATATAGGATATAAGAAAAAAAGATGATCCAAATTGTGATGATGATACAATTATTTAGAGAAAAAAAAATATATGATATAAGAAATTTTTTGTGGGTAAAGAGGAAGAAAAAATGTAATTAATTAATTTTTTTTTTTATTTTATTAAAGTAGTTAATATGATAATTAAGAAAAAAAGTATAAGGGTATTTTTGGAAAAAATTGGCTAAATTTGACAGCGTCAACTTTTTTTGAGTTTGCTTATATTAGTAGTATGATAATTAAAACTCCACTGGCTTTTGCAATTTTAATTTGAGTCGGGGCAGTCGGTTTGGTTTTAAAGATCCCACCCAATAACCGTATCTACTTTGAGTAATTGGTTAGCTCAATAGCAAGCCCTCTATCGTCTTTAAATTTTTAAAACTTTGGATGCATCTATTATGAGTACTTGAGGAACTCTTCAGCTTCATTGTGACATTGCCTTGGGTTTGTGTTGTTCAGGCACAATGCACTCCTCCGAGTTATAGTTTCATCCTTCGGCAAGCTGTACTAAATAGGTTACACACACCACATCGGTTGCAAAAAATGTAACTTATCGATGATAATGGATATCATATTTGTTTTAATTGTTTTTAGATTGCAGAACATTTGTTCTTTCAATGTGAATTTTCGATGCAGGTTTGGAAGATTGATCGTCGCTCGAGGTTCTTGGATCATGTTCAACTTGGTCGAATGGGATCTTTTGGGCAATCGACGTGTTAAAAAGTTTTTCTCCCTCTGAACTCTTGAAAAATGATTGTCTGCGACTATATGCATAAAATAATTACTTGTATACTTATGTATGTTGCCCTTATTCCACGCATATGGTTATTCCACACTCCCATCTCTCTCTCTCTCCCTTTTTCTCTTTCTCTCTCTACAAATGAAGAATATTGCTTGCTTGACATAAGTATCCTGTTTTGAATATGCAGATCTTCCAAGATATATTTGGTCCTTCAAAAATGGAAAGCAGTGACAATTACATGCCATAATATCTCTCGTGGAGGAGACAAAATTAGCAACACCAGTGCAAAAATAATCTGTTGAAGCACATCTCTGTTGACCGTTGTGTCTGATGTGACAGTGAGCAATGGTAAGCCTGGTGAGAAGAGAGGTAGAGGTCGCCTTTCTGGCTCCCATTATCGCCAAATGACTTCAGTGATCGGTGAGTCATTTTTTATTTTTTTTTGCATTAGGCTTAATTGCATTCGTTCATCTATATATTCTTGTGAAGAAAATAGATTTATATAGTATTTTATACTTGCATTAATCTGGTTTGATTAACCATTCGCTCTCTCAAACTCTTTTTCCTTCTTATTTGGTAAAAAGATCAGTGGTACAGTAAAATGATGCGCAAGTCCAGCTTGTATTAGTTTTTAAGGTTTCATATGGTCAGGTCATGTCTCTTGAAGTTCAGTTCCCCTATATTGCAAGATTGATATACAATTGGCTGTAAATATAATACTTGCAAAAAAGGGTAGGATACACTCAGATAAGACAAATGTTGTTCTCATATCTATTATTTTGATTATAATATCCTATATACAAAACATAAAAAATATTAATCAAACATTAGATACTATATAGAGAATAGAATTTTTTTCTAATTAATCAAAGAATACAATTAAAAAAAAAAAAACTGTTTATCAAATCTTCTCCATCGTGGATACTTTCTATGAGGACCGACACTCGGCTATTCTTCTGTCCACTTAAATATCAACTGATCTGTTTTGGTCCGTGTTTTGGTCTCTTTATTTTCACATTTAATATTCCTAAGCAAATATTACTATAATTCGACCTTGTAATAATTACAAATTAGGCAATCAGTTATTCACCCGCCAAACGCCTCATATGCAGTTTTTTAATTAACCGATGTCACGTAGGCAATCTTTTGTAAATTTTTTAATCAAATTATTAATTAAGATTCCCGGCAAAATATAAAATACAAGAATATATTTTATTTACATATATATTCCAATTAATTATAAAAAGTAATGTGTGTCCTAGTGTTTCCGAATAGAATCTAATTACTCATGTTTGCAATAACGCCTTGGTTTGAATCTCATCGATTACGTCTTTTGTTTATTTTTAACCTTATTGTTTATTGTTAGTTTCTATTCCATATAGGCCCAAGAATCGAACCGTGGTCACATAAGAATGACGCAAGTTTTACACCACCACTATACCAGTATCCTTTATATTCTAATAATTTATAACACAATATATAAGCATTTAATTTTTTCTATTTTTAATTAAAAAATTTACCTTTTACATAAAAGAGTACTATGTTTATTTATATTCTTTTTAGTTATAAAAGTTTTAGTTCAACTTTAGTAACAAATTGTTTATATATTTTTTATTAAAATTTGAAAGATAATTTGATCCATAGCAAAATTTGAGGGAAAATTATTCGTTTTTCAATTTCAAAAGGGCCTATTTCGAAAAAAGGCACAGAGCCCCCAAATTCCTGTAACCGGCTCTGCCTTGAAGCAACTAACATGGAGGGTCGGGTGGACATTCGATACTTCCAAAAGCTTCAAACCATTCGCCGAATTCCCAAACCATTAAACAATTTTAAATGGTCTATGATACGTTGGAATTGACTCCAGGAGATTTGTGCTAGATATTTCTTCCAAGTTTGAGTCAAACCATGTTGCCTACTTCAAATTCTAATACACCTTTTTTGTTTTGGATCTGTTTACATCTTCATGTGCTTTTTTCCCTTAGCCAAGTTATTCCTTCCTGGTTCATAGAGTTCTAGTTTGACCAATGATAAATCATTTGGTGCTGGAGACCTATTTGGCTCTAATTGCGTTCTGATTTGGGTAGGGGACAGGGTTAATAACCGTAGCCAATTTGAACGGAGTGCGATCTGTTCCTGATAGCTTGTCAGTACTAGTGCCTCAAAATCTTTTAGTGGGTTAAACCAATCTTTCTGACTTGCCGATACTAGTGCTTTTTTTTAACTACCTAAAATCTTCACACAAATTTTCAATAACAACGAAACACCATCCTATTGTACAATGTTAAAAGATAGGTCGGATAGCAATTCCAAAATGAAGGTTACAAGCTTATTAATAACATACCAGGGAAGTAATTTAGAATGCTCAGCCGCAAGGCTTTTTATGGAAAATGGTTTCAGATATCTGTCCTGCGTTGATGTAGTGTATACCAACTTGCAAATATTCTCTTCCCTTGTATTGCATTTCAAGTGAGTATGTAGGCATATAGAGTACTTGTCGGGAGTGACCAATGATCATCTGTTGATGCCCATACTGAACCTGAGGTCCGTTTGGATGAAAATACCCCAGTGGTGATTGAATATGTGAAACTTGTGGATTATAAATAACGGACTGGAGTGAGTATGGGGGTCCCACCCCAACAGGCATCCCATGCATATGTGGAATGGCAAGAATATTAGGTGGAAAATAAAAAGAATGCATCTCGATACTGGAGAAACAGGTTGTAGAAATACCCCACGTTCTAGTGGTTGTAACACGATCACATAACCGGAGATCAATAGTAATCGTATTTTGCCATTAATATGAATATATAATTATATAAGATTGAGATGTTAAAATAGATTTTATTAATAGTGAATTTCATTAATTACAAAAAAGTCATTTACAATCCTTTAATTATAGAAAGTGACAGCTTAATTTCACTCAAATACGACGTAAAATAAACTTTGTTGATATTGCAATCAAGTACTTGCTTATCTGCAAATACAAATATATTCAATATATTCTCTTAAATTAGGGTGTGCAATGATAAAACACCCAATTTGGATAATAAATTGGTAAATTTACGTGCACTTAAAGTTTTAGTGAATAAATCAGCAAAGATTATTAGCAGAATAAACATGTAAAAGATAACAATGTTATTTTGAATTTTCTCTTTTATAAAGTGACAATCTACCTCCTTTTATTTTTTTCATGATTAACAAGATTATTGACTAATGCTAAAGCCGACTTACTATCTGTATAAAGAACAACATGATCGGTATGATTAATATTAAAATCTTTTAGCAACTGTAAAAACCAAATAATTTCATACGGCGTAGATGTTAATGTCCTATACTCTGCTTTTACATAACACATAGAAATGGTATTTTTCTTTTTACTTTTCCATGAAATCAAAGAATCTCCTAAAAATATACAAAATCCAGTAATTGATTTTCTTGTATCTAGACATGAATCCCAATCAGAATCACTAAAAACTTTCAAATTAAGAACAAAAGATGATGAAAAAGTTATAGCTTGTGTTTTATTAGTCTTGATATATCTGAGAATTCTCAAGATTGCTACATAATGAGCCTTTCTTGGGCAAGCCAAAAATTGAATAAGTGAATGAACGACAAAAGAATATCAGGTCTCATGATAGTTAAATATAATAATTTTCATATAATCCTCCTGTATTGATTTATAACTTCATGTAAATCATTATGTTAAGAAGTAAATTTACACTTAGTATCCATGGGGAGAGTAGAAGGTTTAGCAACTAATTGACCAGTTTCAGATAATAATTCTAAAGCATACTTTGTTTGACAAACATGAATATCGGTTTTATTTCATGCTATTTCTAAGGCTATAAAATACTATGTACGATGTAAATTTTATCAAATACTTTCTTTACATGTATAAATACTATGTACGATGTAACATAGAAAATTTTCTTAAAAATTACATATATATATATACAATATAATTTTTCAAGTTTATGTTATTTATCACTATATAGAACTACATTTTCTTAAGTTGGGACCTTCAAAATTTGTGGAACACGATTTAAACACACATGGCCAACCATCATTTGATAATGGGTTAATTATGGTTTAGAGACAATGGTTTTGGACACTTTTAGCATGATTACTTGACTTTTACCAAGTTTAACTTAATGTACCGAGTTCACTAACCTTTTTTTTAAGTAGCCCACCGTCACTTTTTTTTGGATGGGGTCCTTTTATAGGTTACAAACTAGTGCTTATTGTTTTAAAAATTATGATAAAAATTTGAAAATTTTAAAAATGACATATATCAATTATTGAATAACAAAACCCCAAGAAAAAATGACACACTTCAACAAGTTTTTAGTTTAGTTCCCATTATGTTGTTATGTTTTCATTCTGTTGTAACATTATTTCTTAGTTTTCCTTTTTTTCTTAATTTATAATTAATTGTTGCTCATTTACCTACATTACTGTGTTCTACTGTGACCTCGTCAATGCTTTGTTTTGGCACGTATTATTTTGGGTTTAATTCAAGCTTAATTAAAAAAAAATTATCAATAGTTTTGATTATTTTACTAAGAATGTTAATTCTAAATAAGAGTTTGTATAAGTCCAAATTTGATGGTAGATCTATACTCTTCAAATTGGGAACCAGAGAAAAAAGAAGGATGGGAAATAAAAAAGAAAAAAATGAAGTGGAAAGGAGTTTTTTTTCTTGGAAAATAAGCAGTAACCATATCATTAAAGGGGCAAAAGATCTTAGTTTAGCATAGTTAAGTAGCAAGGTTCGAAAATAATTACAGATATACAAATAAAATGGCTTATTATAGAACTTTATCACCAATTCACCGGAATTCTCTGTCGAAATGTACCATAAGGCTCTTAGTGATAAAAGAGTATAACAAGAATGCGCAAAAGAATGATTACATCTTGAGAATTGTAGACGTTTTTAAGTTAGAGAAGATGGCCAAAGAATAATGTTAGAGATGCTTCAAGGCAGATCGCTGGTAATCTTGGACAAACAAACCCCAAATGCAAAAAGTAACAACAAAAGGGACGGAGGCTTTCAACTTGCCTTTTGTGAAACAGCACTGTAGTTAAATGGAAAATGAACCAAGTAGTTGTGCTTTCTGCAATGTTATTAAGAAAATTAGCAATGTTTAACAAATGTTAATCCCCCAGCTATTTGAAATGTAAGTGTTACTAAAGTTACTAGGAACCTTTATCATACCATTTAGTTTGGTTTTAATCAGAAAATTAATGTTTTCAGTTATACCATTAATGTCAACCTTGTTTTTCTTTTGATGAACAATCTCATATCTCTCTTTCCAAATAATATAAACAGAGCAAGAGAGAATTAATTTACCAAGTCTGGAGTGGAGATTGTTACCTTTGAAGTTTAAGATAAACCAGTTAATCCAACCTTACCAATCTTTGTCAGAATATCCGAGGTTAGCTTTAGACAAAAGATTTCTAATAACATCATTAAAGATAGGACAAGCAAAAAAAAAAAAAAATGTCTAATGTCCTCAATTGCATTATTGCACAAAACACAAGTACTAGAGGTATTAGGGTACCAACTAGCAATTTTATCAAGGGCAGGTAATCTGTTAAGGATAGCTTGCCACAGCATGAAACTGCACTTTGTGATATTAACTTTGAACCAAATAGTACCATGCTACACAACTCTATTTTTCTTACTTCTAATATGGTTCCAAAGAACACTGACACAGAACTTACCAGAGTTAATGTTGCAAGTGATTTTATCACAACCTGAATTTATGGTAGGGTGAACAGTCATTTTAATATAATCGAGAGATTTATCACCTGTATTGAGCCAACACCACCTTTTGTTCACAGTAATAGAACTAAGTTTCTCATCATGCTTGAATCCATAGTTCCTTAAGATGTTATGCATGTGAGCTCTACGGAAAATAGAACATGAATAATATAATAAATAGTAGGTTTTAAGAAAACTCTAACATTTAGGATCTTTTTCCAAGAATAATTGGGTTTACCAGGGATCTTGATAGTCTATATATTCCTATCTTTGACATAGTTATTGGAAATCCAACTTTTCCTCAAGTTATCAGAATTAGGATCGCATAACTGCCAGGTATATTTGGCTACTAAAGCCCTGTTCCACTCCTTAAGTTTTTTAATCTCTACCCCCCCTCAGAATAAGGCAAGGAAATGTCACTCCAAGCTACTCTAGCATGACCGCTGGTGGCATTACCATTTCATAGAAAGTTAGCTATACTTTTCTCAATGCTCTTAGTCACAGAGGAATGAAGAATGAAATGAGAGCACCTATAAATGCTAATACTGTATAAAATAGACTTAATAAGCTGCAATATACCTTCGTATAACTAAGGAATCTACTGGTACAAGAGGTAATCCTCTTGACAATTTTATTAACAAGTTCACCAATAAATGGAAAGGAGTTAGTATCTCCACGAACGCTGAAAAAGTCAAAACTCTCATATATAATACTAAAAGACGATCGAGATCAACGGATTACTATTATAATTCATTATGGTGACGAACAAGATGCTCATTAATGGAATTTGGTGAATTTTGTCAAAAGCAAAGGGTTAAACTTAAGTTGAAGAAGAAAGGGACAAAGCACTCAAGCAAGACGTTAGGTGTTTCATTTTCAATGCATTCCATATTATATTTTTATTTATTACTCTTGAATTTACGTTTCTGTAATAAGCCATTTTGGACAGATTATTCTAATAAAATTAAATATGGGCGTTCAACCTACTTTAATTATAAGAAAAAAGTCCAAATTTGATTTATAAGCTGGATTAGAAGCCTAGAAGAAATTTGATTTATAAGCTGGATTATAAGCCTATAAGAAAAAAAAAGTCGAAATAAATGCTAGAAATAACAAACCCTGGACTAAAATATTATTAGGGCTAAAGCTTAATGGTAAAAAAAGCAAAACAAAACTTTGAGCAAACCCTTCTTTAAGTAGTACTTAAAGTACTTTCACAGTTTCACTTGAACTTTCTCTGACTAGGTTACTGCCGCCCCTCTCTTCTTCATCCCTATAAAACAAAAAGTTGGTAGATTCATTTTGTACATCTTCGTAGAGAGATGGAGTTTTTTGTAGATCCTGGTACGTACAGTCTCTCTCTATATCTCTCCCTCTCATCTTATATATGTATGTATATCTGCATGCATGGTGTTATTTACTTACATGATATAAGGTTTTTGTCGGATTGGTTTATCAGATTCTCTATTTATTTTACTATTAATACTTTCCTTACCGATCAACATAACCAATCCACGTAAAATATAGGAGTGTTATTATTTTTGGAAATTTAGATCTTGAACTTTTATTTATTTTCCATTTAAATAGTTCTCATATCATTGGAAGTATTACTCTATAGGCAAACTTAATATGTTTTAATTGTTTTTTGTTAGCAGTAGTTATCAACCTAGAATTTATCAAAAGTATCTGGAAGAAAAGACGGAAACCCCCTGATTACTCAAGTTATGCTTGGCAAGATCGGTATTCATCGCATTTCGTAAAAAGGTATGACATTAGGTATTTAATCAATCAATTAAAATTTAATTTTTTTTTAAATTATTTCTTCTGCATGTTTATATGTCAGATATCAATTTTGTTGGATGGAATTTTATCTCACATTTTGTACATTTTCTGTATAAGGGACGTGGAAGATCAAAATGATCTTCAGGGGAATGTATTGTGCAGTTCTCAAGTAAGTAGTTTTCTAATTCCAATAGGCCCATACCTTTTGATTTAAGACACTTTGTACATATTGGCCATGAACTTTTTTTATCGCTAGGAGGGGACTTACCAGTGCTTGACCTAAGAACAAGATATGTTTACCCTATTTGTGATTCAGGCCTTGCTTGGCTGCAGAACTTGATGAAACTCTTTTTTTAAAATAAACTGGACAACATTTGGATGAATATAACTTAAAACGTGAGCTTTTCGGGTATTTTTGCCTGAAAAGGTGAAAAGCTTTAATTCTACATTTATCAAATAAGTAATCATAAGTCCTGAATTTAAATACCTTTTCCGCTATTATCTTGCAGGTTTGTTCCGAGGGAATCCAAAAAAGAAACTCTCCGTGTTTCTTATATTCGCTGGTTTGAATATGAATAAAGAGGTATATTTGTCGATAGTTCTCTTTCTTGTGTTAGCATCCATTTGCTTGCCCTTTGAAGAGACAATGTGGACTTCATTTCAAAATCTTTCTAAGTTCTTCCAGCTTAAAAAGCCTCTAGTTATTTCAGGCCAAAAAACCTTTAAATTTCGATCTTTTACATAATTATAAAAAATTGAGCTTCAAATTTACAGCTGAACAAGGCCTAAATTGTAATTGATACATAGGATCGAAACTGAAAACATAAATCTGGGCATATCTTTTAGTTATTTCGAGAAGATGGGCTGATATTTAGGCATTTTGTAGGAGATTATTTCCTTCAACTCTATTATCTATGGGTGCTTGATTATTTTTCTTGAATATCCAGGTCATATGGGTATGGCTATTGACTATTGACTATTGAGCAATGATATTTACAGATTACATAGCTTGTTGTGGCTCCAACAAAGTTTTTTTTTTAACACTAATGGTTTATTATTTGAAAAATCTCTGTTAAACCCACCCACCTAAACAAGCTGTGTGTGGATATGTGACAATAATATATTTTTTCATCTAATATTATCAAATAGACGTATTGAGGTTTAGGAACAATTAAATATCCCACATGGTCGGTAGGAGAAAAATATATGAAGGAGATTTTTATAAGACACGCAGAATTAGAAGGCTCGAATAAGCCTTTGTCTTGGGGTTTTGTTTCTTACTTTTTAGTTTTTACACAGTGGAAAAGATAACAATCGTATCGTTTTGACCCTAAAATCTGTGAGAAGTTGAATTAAAGATGTATATGCACATTTTCTGTATAAGACATGCTTTTTTGGTTTCAAAAATCAGAAACTTTGTGGTTAAATTGTTCTAGGAAAATAGCTAAGCATTTTTGCAGGACCAACAGAGTTTCAAAAACATAGAATTTAACTTGAAAAGAATAACAACTTCAACACAAAAGTTCCTAGTTTGCATATTTTACGCATGGACTTACAAATCTGTAAGACTTTATTTTTCTGGTTCAGGTTGGAAATTGTGATTCCGCTGAGCAAAATGGATTTGTGAGGAACAAATTCAAGACTGCGCTAAATGGAAAAGATACCCAAGGAGAATGCTCTGTTGAGTTGCTGCCACGAGGTATAACTAACTGTGGCTCCTTTATGATTTCATCTTTCTTATACTTGGTACATAAATAATGCTTGAATGTCTTACATTTGAGTTCATCTTCCCTAGTTTCCCTACTATCAGTAGGGAAAGGGAGAATTATAAGCTTGCAGCTTTTTGATAATTTTCTTAAAAGTTGGACTGCATTTTGCTGCGCAGCTTCAGTGCTATATATTTTTTCTTGTTTTCGGCCTTAAAAAGGTAGAAGCTTAAGCTGAATCTATCTTCTTTTTCTTAACTCCAGCTTAATTTCTTAAATAAACCACAAGCGCATATACTCCGCTTTTTATTATCTAGTGACTAATGTGGTAGGTGTAATGATATGGAAACGCGTTTTTTTTTGGGGTAAAGTTTAATTTATTTAATTGGCCTACTATTTACACTATAGTATAGATATTTTTTGTAAGATATTCAGTTCAAAAACTGGGAGCTAGAAAATTATTTACATTCTTGATGGCGTTTAGAACGGGACTTTACCTTCATTAATATATCTCTTATGTTGAATAACGTCTTCTTTATGCAGTTTCAAATTTCCCCTGAGAGTCTCTCTTTTAGCAGATGGAAAGTTGAGCTTGAAATCTTACATAAAGAACGTTAATGAAAAGCCATTCAGCTTTTCATTTGCTTATCATACATACTTGGCTGTCTCGAACATAAGCTATAGTTTTTTTTAAGTTATAGATGCGTATGATTTCTTCTTTAATTCTCGAATATTATATGTAGACCTTTAATACAAATTGATCATTGAGATTTTGATGAAATGATATGTCGAGTTCTAATTTTCCACTTATCTCTTTTGAATAACAGTTTGATTAAATTGGTTCTTGGTTCAATATATGGTTGGTATTGGTGATCTAAACGAGTCTCTAGCTCTTTCTTGCAGTGATGCAAGGATTGAAGAGCTCGAAACAGGCGAGTATCTGGACAACGTCATCGAAAGAGATTGTTTTACGGAACAAGGAGATGCCATTACTTTTGAATCTGAGGTACTGTGAAACTATTAAACACATACCAATCAGGGGCGAAGCCAGGATGTGTAAATGGGGGTGCCAAAATATATGTACAAGTAACATATTTTTATGGGGGTGCCAAATCTACACCTAAAAAGAAATTGTACTAAAAAAAAATTGCGTCACTTGGGATTTCTAAAATTATGGGGGGTGCCGTGGCACCCGATCGTCCCCACTTAGCTTCCCCCCGCCAATTAGATTTATTCAACTTGTTTTTGGGAATTCACGTCTTTGCTAGTGCTAAAGTATTTAAGTACATTAGAGCTTCTAGAACAATATACAGTATTTAAGTACCTTAGCAGACATCTCGGGTTGAGCTGTTCCACTGGCGGATCTAGACTTTCACCGAGAATAATGTTTTGGTCCGAAGGAGAGGCATTTACAAGGGCAGTGGCTAAAACCGTGGCAGGAAGTAGTTATTGTTGTGGAATAATTCCTCCGCCTCCCCGCAAAGTCCCTGCATCCAACATCGGGCATGCCACGACCCCCTTGTGGATAATGGAACTCACGCCCACCTCTTGGAAGCATCTTCTGATGCATCATGGGAAGCGGTTGTTGACCTTGAATCATTGTTGGCATTAAGAAATTCGTCATAGGGGAAGAACCTGGCCGTATACCAGGTACAAGCTGTTCTTGGATATCATCTAGTGTTTTATAAATAAATTTAATAAAGCTTTAGAAAGAAATTTAAGAACGGAGGCTTTAAATATGCCGCTTTTCCCCTTTGGTGTTTTTTACCTTCTTATGTTCTTGTGTTGTAGCTGGATTGAGTTTATCTTAAAACTCCAAAGGCTATTGCTGTTCCTGATCGCTTTAAGATGAGGACATTTGTGATCAGTAAGGAAGGGCTTCCGCATGTTGGTAATTTCCTTTACATTACATAGATACGTTTTGAGGAGAAAATATAATATTGAACTCATGATTTTGATTGATCAGCATTAGAAGTAAGGACATCAATATATAGGAATAAATGAACTTTTTAATGAAATTTTACAAGCTTCTTTCACACACAAAATCGTGCAAAACGACAATTGAGTGACATACATTCGACTTACTTCCTAGTTAGTCAAGCAGAAAAAAATGCTTTTCCATTTTAGGGGTGCTTTTAAGTTGTATACAATACAACTAAATGAGAATGAAAGCACATAATAGATGTCATCGATAATTGGCAAAAAACAGTAATTTTTAATTGGCATAAGAAATAAGGGCATTAATTGTATATGTAGATTAAAATTCAATTCAAATTTTAGATACTTTTTCATAGAGAGTTAAACATGTTGCTTAATAGTTTTTCAGATTATCTAACAGTGGTGTGGAACTCGTGGGAAAAAAGTCAAAGTCGTTGCTATATTTCGGGCCCACAGAGTATAGAGGAATGGTATGTGTAAAGTGTAAACGCTGTTGCAGTGAAAACCCACATCTATCTAAACTCGGGGCAGCACTGGAAAGGTTCGTTGGAACTTAAGGTTGTATCGTCGAGTCTTTGCAGTGATAAATTTTTCAACTTCTTAGCTTCTGTAAAAGTCTTCTATGTATAGAAAGGAATACACAGAATGACCATAATTTGTTAATCATTTGGGTAGAAACTCCCCAATCCATTTTCGAGAACGCCTAGTGTCTTTACTCGTATGGCCTTTTTTTAATCTTCTTGGTTATTTTGTAATTTGTATATATAATTAATCCATGTTCCATTTTAGAAAAAAATAACCTCTGGCAATTTATATCCGATGTGCTCTTTGTCCATTTTAGAAAATATGGGCTTAGTGGGGGCTACAACCCCTGCTAGATTTAATATATTTACGATATATTATATACTTTTACACAAAAATGTTTTTAGTTTAGTTGGTTAACATACAATTCTGTTAACTTATAGGTAGGAGTTCGAAACTTTGCTGCTACTTTTTATTATTTGTATATTTCTTAATATTTTATAAGTTTTTCATTTGTATTTAATTTTTTTTTATAAGCTCCTTTGTATATATTATGATATATTACTAATCATATTTAGTACCATTTCGTTTTAGTGTTAGTTAGTAAAATTGTTATTAATCAATTTAAGTGGGGTTGTCATGAATTTCCATTTTTAACCTATAATTTAATACATGATAATTCATCCAAATTACTATTTATTTAATATTTGTTGCTCGTGTAGAATCCTGGTGCTCATGTTGTTTATTGAGCCGATTCGCTATATAGAATTATGGGGCTTGCGTTAATTATTGAGCCGATTCGCTATATAGAATTCCGGGGCTTGCGTTATTTATCGAGTCGATTCGCTATATAGAATTCCGGTGCTCGTGTAGTTTATTGAGACGATTCGCTATATAGAATCCCGGTGCTCGTGTTGTTTATTGAGCCGTTTCGCTATATAGAATCCCAGTGCTCGCATTGTTTATTGAGCCGATTCGCTATATAGAATTCTGGTGCTCGTATTGTTTATTGAGCTGATTCGCTATATAGAATCCCGGTGCTTGTATTGTTTATTGAGCATTTTCTCTTCATAATTATAAATGTCTCTATTGATATTTGCTTTTTCACGTGGATCAAATTTGTTATAGTGGCATGTTACAAATTCGGTCGACATGCATGTGAGCGCATGGCCGATTTTGAAATTTTCTAGGCCCTGTGAGAGAACTAAAAATGGGCCTTTATAAGAACTTGGCTGGATGATTTTTGTAAGAAAAAAAATAGGAATTCGTAAAATTAAGAAACAAAATAACTATATAATATTGCGTACATGTTTTTAGTTTTTATAGAACCACTAATAAGGAAATCATTAGTTTCATGTCTTATTAACTAGACATCAAAATATTCCCAAACTCATTTAAGAAATAAAAATAAAGGATCGATTTCTTTGGTTTTCTCACAAATTAAAGAAAATCATTTCAAAATAAATTAGCCTATGAAAAATACATCAAGTGTAAAGCCTCAACTTTGAATTTAACTCTGGAAGTTTTTGGGGTTATATTGGTGCTCCAAAATGACTATGGGGTTATATTGGTGCTCCAAAATAACTTGATCTTTAAAAAAAATCCACCTTTGGAACCTTAAAACTTACAATTGATCACATGTAGACCAATTGTAAGGTTATCTAATACTATGAGGACCATGGATGTGATTATTGTTTAAATAGAAAAAAAAGTTAATAACTAGGCTAGAAAACATCCTGCTATGAATCGAACCCACGACCTCAAAATTTAAAACGCACCATTGAATCAACTCGTACAACAAACCATCTGATTTTCATTTGTTAAAACTAATATACACAGAAACTCTCTATAAATTCTACTATGGTAATAAAACATTTTAAAATTTGTTGGCCCCTCTGATACTTACACCCGGTGCATCACCACGGTTCGCACGGGCTAAAAACCGGCCTTGTGTGAGGGAACAAATCGAATTGGTCCCAATTAACTTCGGTAGAATTTCCTAGACACACATTTCAACAAGGTTTTGGGACTCATTTCTTAATGCGATTTTGTCATTTAAAAGAATATTATAGCATACAGGTACCTTGTCTGACTTGCACGGGTAAACTATTGCGCTAGATTCATCTTCTACTTATGACTCCATCTTTTCATGGAGAAATTTGTTGACATTAATGTTTAGGCACAGTTCAGTCACAAGCATTTTATCAAATAGCCGGTCTACTCTATTAGGAACATAAAATCAATGTGTTTCTCTGTCGGGATTTTCATCAAGTGTCGTGTGTTCAACATTACTCAACTCTGAGTATTGATTTGCCTCCTGAAATAACTCTTTCGGACAAGTATCACCTCCAATTTTATTATAATTAGATGATATCTTATGAAATTTGTCGTTTTTACTATAGCCACCCCTACCAATACAATGATTAGATGATATCTGTTGGATAAGTCGATTGATTTCTTGTAGTTGATCGCCATGTCTCTTCCAAAGTTCTTCATCAAGCAATTGTTGCAAGAGGGCTCAATTTTGTTTTATTGTTTGGAAGCTGGAAAAGTATGGCGATAAATGGTTAGAAGCAACCGACTGAGGAAAATCAACTTGATGATATGATGGATTATCGGGTTTAGCGAATGGAACAAACTGGGGTGAATAGGAAAATGGTGGTGGCGGATGCATCCAAGGTATTTCAATAGGTGGTAATTGCATAGGTTGTTTATTGTTTATTGAGCTGATTCGCTATATAAAATCACAACATTTTTAAAAAATTACAAAAAAAATTATAAAAAATGAAAAAAATCACAAAATATTATAAAAAATGAAAAAAATCACATAAAATTATAAAAATAAAAAAAATCACATAAAATTATAAAAAATGAAAAAAATCACAAAATATTATAAAAATATAAAAAAAATGAAAAATTTATTAAAAAAATCACTTTTATTGAACTTTATGCACTTTCGACTGTACTAGATGCACTTTCGATTGAACCAGATGCACTTTTAGCTGAACTATATGCACTTTCAGCTGAACCAGATGCACTTTTAGATGAACCAGATGCAGGTTTTACAGAACGATATGCACTTTTATTGAATTAGATGCACTTTTGTTTGAACCATTTGCACGTTCAGCTGAACCAGATGCACTTTTAGCTGAACCATATGCACTTTCAGCTGAACCATATGCACTTTCAGCTGAACCATATGCACTTTCAGTTGAACCAGATGCACTTTTAGTTGAATCAGATGCATTTTTAACAGAACTATATGCACTTTCGACTGTACTATATTCATTTTTGACTAGACTATATGCACTTTTGACTTAACTATATGTACTTTCCACTAAATTAGATGCACTTTAAGCTGAACTATATGTATTTTCACCTGAACCAGATGCACTTTTAGCTGAACTATATGCATACTCGCTTTTATTGAACTATATTTAATTTCGACTGAATTGAATGCAATTTCGACTCAATTTTATGCATTTTTGACTAACTATATACACTTTCTATATACACTTTCGACTGAACTATATGCACTTTTATTGAACTATATACGCTTTTGACTGAACTATATGTATTTTTGACTGAACTAGATGCACTTTCAGCTCATTTATATTAAAAAAGACACATTTCCATGGAAAAATCATTTTTTTTAATAAAAAAAATTCAATTTTCGGTATAAAAAGTGTTATATTGACAAAAAAAAATTATATATTTTTTATAATTTTTTAAAAATTTTATGATTTTTTAATTTTTTTATAATTCCTTTTATTTTTGTGATTTTTTATAATGTTTATAATTTTTTGTTGTTTTTTATAATGTTTTGTGATTTTTTTTGATTTTTTGATTTTTTTGATTTTTTTGATTTTTTTAATAATTTTTTATAATTTTTTGTGATTTTTTATAATTTTTTGTATTTTTTATGACTTTTTTTCATTTTTTTTTCATTTTTTTGTGATTTTTTTTTTGGTTTTATAGACTTTTGTTGTAATTTAAGACTATTTTTTTGGGTTTGTAGAGAGATAAAATATGTATATTATATTTTGGTTTGTATGACCATTTAGTAAATAAACTAAATAATTAAAAAGTGGTACCTATAAGGAATATGAAATTATCAAGATATGTAGAAGGAATATAAGTTGGTAAGAGGTACTTATATGGAATTCCCACTTTATTTAATTAAAAAATATGTTACTCAAATATAAATTTGCATTAGACTCTTGTAATCTTCAATAGTTGCTATTAAACCCTTAAACTTTTTTCCTTCTCTCTGTTTCTCTCTCAAAATAGGTTAATTACAGTTAGTAAGACAGAAAAAGATGATTTCCCATTTTAAGGGTGCTTTTAAACTAATTTTGTATTGGCTTACAGTTCAATGAAATTATTTCACTTTTGATGGACATACATATTTTTTTTTTATCAGTTTGGCCGCCTTTTTTTTTAATCAATATCAGGTCATTTGTATGATGGACTTACACTTCAACAAACTGGATTTCCTTATGTTGTGGTTATTGTTACGCCCATTAATGCTGAACAATGCTTTTAATATCTTGACTTCGTCATTCCATATAGACTTAGGTGATGATAATATCTATTTTAAAAGATAAAAACGGTTTTATATTGCTGTAATTTGAATGCATACAATTTTCTCTCAGTCATTCTTAATTTTTTTGTAAAATTAGCATTCTAACATTAATGTTGTTTTAGGATTCCACTTTCACTTTGATCATATGTTTTAATTTACATTTCAACTTGCAGGGATATGGAAGGATTAACCATCAAGCTCTTCCTAATGAAAAGGGTTGGAATTATTTTTTTGCTGCATATGTTTGAAAACCATTGTTTATCTCAAGCTTATTTCAATTAAAGCAGCTAATCCAAAAAATTAATTTACACTGTTTACAAGCATTGGAGTTATTTGGCAAGTCGTCCGCAGATTCCCAATAAAAAAATTACTGGATTTCCTCATCGATAGTATATGGTAGTATATTACTGAAATTTGAAGAATGCAACCTTCTCATAATCGTTTTTCATTTATGTAGGAAAGATAAGAAAAGAATATATTACAAAGTCTCTTGACAGTAACGAGGTTTAATTTTTTTACCTCTCTCAGTCCTCTTTAACAATTTCAATATGTTTTGATTTGCAATGTGAATGATGATAGTCTTCTTATTTTCATGTGGAAGACTACTATGAATTTATTTATTTACCTTGAAAGGATGAGAGCAAACATCGACGATGGAATCAACATTACGTTGAAACAATTTCATGTTTGTTTTTACCATTAAAGAATCTTTCACGTATGTTAAATTGAGAAAATTCAGTCAAGTATACTTCTCATCCTTACGAAAAAAAATTCAACAATGCAGGAAGATGTGTATGTATTATCCAAAAAACGCCATGAGCTTTAATTATTTATCGACTGTACACTATAGGAACACAACTAACAAAACCAAGCTTCAAGTTTTAGCCCAAAATATAAAATAATTGTGCTTGGCTAGACAAAAATAAAATGTGTTTTTTCTTGGGTGTAATGTATACCGGCCACTTAGACTATTGGCACCTCCCTTATAGAGGCGCTATGTTTTGATTTATATTGTATATAAATACTGATATATTCTGATTGGGATTCATCTTATAATTTTTGTTTTTGTATAAAATTTTGATTCAATCTCGAGCAATACAGGAGCTTGCTGACAGAATATTCAGTAAACTAAAAACTAGTCAAAAAGTCCTGTAAAAAGAGACGATTGGCCAAAATTAATCAAACTGTGAAAAGGAAGGTTTCGGTGAGAAACAACCAAGGCTAAAGGAAAAAGGCACACAGAAGATCTTCTGCTAATTCTGTTATATGTTAGTTCATTTCATATGATCATTATATTATTAACTAAATTATTGCTTTAGTCATTTACACTTCTCCTCATACAATATGGATTAAGTTATTAACATGCCTATCAACCAAGGCTAAAGGAAAAAGGCACACAGAAGATCAATATTCATCGCATTTCAAGACCTTGCCACAAGGTAGCCCATAAATTTATCATTAAATAAATGCATATATTTTCAGGTAAATATTATTTCTGAGTTTTTGTCTGTTTCATGTGGAGGGTTTTGAAGACTGAATGTTGTGGCCATGGTGCGTTTGGTATCACTACTCTTTCTGCACTGACGTTATTCTTAAGTAGAGGTTCATATATAAAAATGATACTTTATTTAAATATATATTTTGTATAATACAAGATAAATGTATAAATTGTTTCACTAACTATCACAAATATTTAAGAGACAGTTACATAATTTTACTTTAACTAGGTTAACACATGATGACATGAATTAAAAGAGGTGGAAAATCATGAAATAGTAAATTTATAAATTTTAAATTAATTAATTAAGTACATAATTATTTAGAAAATCGAGTATATGTATCTAGAAAAGTGGAAATTCATCTAAATTTTATTTAATGTTTTCTTTACATGTATAAACACTATGTATAATTTAGCATAGAAAACCGTCTTAAAAAATTACGTATATCTAATTTTACAAATTTATGTTATTTATCACTATAGAGGTATTTTTTTAAGGCGCCACCTTAAAAAATTATGAATTATTACAATGTGGAGGTTATTTCTATTTATAACTGGTCCCGAGTTGTGACCGAGAATTTTTAATCCTATATAAATTTATTCCTATATGAATTATTCTGATAAGGATGTTCTACTGTACGTTTAAATTTTCATGTACTACATATGATTGATTGATGGGGCTTTTGAAAGTTTCCCTTTCTCTTATATTGTAAATTGTGATGATAATATTAATGGTTGGTGCATTGTTTGTATGTTTTTTTAAGAAAGCGTGTATTAAGTCAAAAGCTCGAAACAAATGCCCGAAGGCTACAAATGATTCTACGGATAGTTAGCGCGTCATTGCAAGAGTACCGATAGGTGTAACGTACGAGCGACATTAATTTTTTATGCATTTCAATCTAGTCCAGCTATTATAATTTATAATTATTTTTTATGTGATGCGGCAAGAAAGACTAATCTCTTAATATGTAGCTATCACTTTAAAACATCAAAAGTACATAGCACGCGAAACTCTTATTATTAGGACATCAAGGATGGAAGGTACAACAAGAAAGACGAAAGTCTTAATATGTAGTTATCAGTAGCTGACTTTATGTCCAATCGGGCGTCCCCTCAATGGGCTTCTCAGAGTACTTTCTCTCATAAACCGTATTGTCCCTATGACATTTGCGGTATATTGACATTAGATAGGTTGGCGAGTCCCCATAATATGACCTGATGTATAGTTTTGTCTCATTTACTAGTTAGTTCTTTTCTCACGTATTTTCACTATCTCGGACTTCTTGTATTCTCACTTATGTTCGCAGGGTTTGGTTCCATGTCCCCCTCTCACTATTGTACTTGCATGAATATTTATGTATAGGTAGTGGTGTGTGCCTTAAACTGCCACCCCCTCTTTCGAGGTTTGTTCGTTAAAAAAAGGTACATAACGTACGATAAACAATTATTAGCTACTTTTCTATTAGGGTAAATTAGTCTTTAGTGACCTGAGTTTTGGCCTATTTTAGAATAAGTGACCTAAGTTTTTTTAATTTCGGTTTTGTGACCTAAGTTTAACTTTGTTAGCATTTAGTGACCTACCATCCTATTTTTCAAAAAAAAAAAACATATTTCTTGCTAAAAGTACTAAAATACCCTCAGATTTTGGAGGAAAATTTCAGTTTAATGAGGGTATTTTAGTCCTTTTAGCAAGAAATATGTTTTTATTTTTGATAAATAGGATGGCAGGTCACTAAATGCTAACAAAGTTAAACTTAGGTCACAAAACCGAAATTAAAAAAACTTAGGTCACTTATCCTAAAATAGGCCAAAACCCAGGTCACTAAAAACTAATTTACTCTTTCTATTATGTTGATTTACGGTTAGAATAAAGTATCAACAACTCACTGAGTCCTTTTTGCTGCACTTCTCTTTTAGTAATAAGAATCTCCCCTATCATTTAATGTTACTGCGTTTTCCAATTCAACACCTTATTTACTTCATCTAGGGTTGAGAGTTCCATAGTTGCCGAAAACTATATTCTTAACTAGAAAATGCATTTTCCCGGAAACACGTTTCGGAAATGGAAATGGCACTCCTTCAAATTTTTGGGGAAAACGTTTTGGAAACTTAAGTGAGTTTAAATAAAACTTTTTTCATTACTCTAATAAAATATGAAAAGTATACTTTACTAGAATTTTAAGAAAGCTTTTACAATACAATTGTTTTTAATAAAACAGGGAAAAATACATTAAAACATTACGAAACCAAGTTATTAAAAGAGAATATATAATATATAATATATAAATAAATTATTACATTAGTTACTCAAATTTTAGCTATTATATTTCATGAAATATAAGAAATTAGTATTTTTCGGATTATTATTATAGAATCCATAAATTCATACTATAAGTTTACTATAAGTGTCATATATGTTTTATCTAAATTTTTTAACTATACCGGCATTTCCCGTAAGGAAATTAAGCTACGTTTCCCGTTTCCATTTCCCGTATTGCTTCCCGTTTCCGTTTTCCAAGTTCACAACTATGGTTGAGATTGATAAATTATTTCATGATATTGATACACTCACGCAACAGAAGATTAGGCTATACTAATGGTAAATTGGGTGTTGTTAAATTCAGCAACAACGTAGCAACAAAATATGCTAAATTTAGCGATAATCACTTTAATAAATACATTCCGATGATATTCTGGCATATGCTATTATGCCACAAGCACCTTTTTGTTCATGACCAAATTACTGGCCCAGTCTAAGCTTCTCTTCCTAGCTTTATTTAATATTCATTGTTGCCTTCGTATATTGTTTCGACCATCTCGCTCATTTATACTAGAATGGTTATGAATGATAATAACTTTTCAATGCATAAGTGAATCATTATATATGGCTCATAATAAATGCTTAAATAATAGCAGATTACAGCTAAATCATTATCATAGTAATTTTATTTTTTATGGAGAGAATTGAATTGTATTAACTTTTTCTTTTTTAATTAGGATTGGTACAAAACAACTAGAAAGTGAAATAAAAAAAAATTGAATTGTTTTTTTTTTTTGAAATACTCATCTAAAGAGGAGAGTTGAGACATATAGCCGACCCTTCTCTAGATAATAAACATGTGAGTATAGTATGAGACTATCAAGAGGGGGAATAAGAATCAAAACTTCCGAAAATAAATGAAAGTAATTGAAATCTGCGAATTAAAAATTGTTTGAAATGAAAATTCACGAAAATGGATCTACAGTATACATAAACTAGTCAACGATACACACGCGTTGCATGTGATACGCTATAAATTGTGATGATGATACAAATATTTAAAGTAAAAAAAAATATAGGATATAAGAAAAAAAGATGATCCAAATTGTGATGATGATACAATTATTTAGAGAAAAAAATATATATGATATAAGAAATTTTGTGTGGTTAAAGAGAAAGAAAAAATGTAATTATTATTATTTTTTTATTTTTTTATTAAAGTAGTTAATATGATAATTAAGAAAAAAGTATAAGGGTATTTTTGGAAAAAATTGGCTAAATTTGACAGCGTCAACTTTTTTTGAGTTTGCTTATATTAGTAGTATGATAATTAAAACTCCACTGGCTTTTGCAATTTTAATTCGAGTCGGGGCAGTCGGTTTGGTTTTAAAGATCCCACCCAATAACCGTATCTACTTTGAGTAATTGGTTAGCTCAATAGCAAGCCCTCAACCGTCTTTAAATTTTTAAAACTTTGGATGCATCTAGTACGAGTACTTGAGGAACTCTTCAGCTTCATTGTGACATTGCCTTGGGTTTGTGTTGTTCAGGCACAATGCAGTCCTCCGAGTTTTAGTTTCATCCTTCGGCAAGCTATACTAAATAGGTTACACACACCACATCGATTGCAAAAAATGTAACTTATCGATGATAATGGATATCATATTTGTTTTAATTGTTTTTAGAGTGCAGAACATTTGTTCTTTCAATGTGAATTTTCGATGCGGGTTTGGAAGATTGATCGTCGCTCGAGGTTCTTGGATCATGTTCAACTTGGTCAAATGGGATCTTTTGGGCAAGCGACGTGTTAAGAAGTTTTTCTCCCTCTGAACTCTTGAAAAAATGATTGTCTGCGACTATATGCATAAAATAATTACTTGTATACTTATGTATGTTGCCCTTATTCCACGCAGATGGTTATTCCACACTCCCATCTCTCTCTCTCTCCCTTTTTCTCTCTCTACAAATGAAGAATATTGCTTGCTTGACATAAGTATTCTGTTTTGATTATGCAGATCTTCCAAGATATATTTGGTCCTTCAAAAATGGAAAGCAGTGACAATTACATGCCATAATATCTCTCGTGGAGGAGACAAAATTAGCAACACCAGTGCAAAAATAATCTGTTGAAGCACATCTCTGTTGACCGTTGTGTCTGATGTGACAGTGAGCAATGGTAAGCCTGGCGAGAAGAGAGGCAGAGGTCGCCTTTCTGGCTCCCATTATCGCCAAATGACTTCAGTGATCGGTGAGTCAATTTTTTTTTCATTAGTCTTAATTGCATTCGTTCATCTATATATTCTTGTGAAGAAAATAGATTTATATAGTATTTTATACTTGCATTAATCTGGTTTGATTAACCATTCGCTCTCTCAAACTCTTTTTCCTTCTTATTTGGTAAAAAGATCAGTGGTACACTAAAATGATGCGCAAGTCCAGCTTGTATTAGTTTTTAAGGTTTCATATGGTCAGGTCATGTCTCTTGAAGTTCAGTTCCCGTATGTTGCAAGATTGACATACAATTGGCTGTAAATATAATACTTGCAAAAAAGGGTAGGATACACTCAGATAAGACAAATGTTGTTCTCATATCTATTATTTTGATTATAATATACTATATACAAAACATAAAAAATATTAATCAAACATTAGATACTATATAGAGAATAGAATTTTTTTCTAATTAATCAAAGAATACAATTAAAAAAAAAAATGTTTATCAAATCTTCTCCATGGTGGATACTTTCTATGAGGACCGACACTCGGCTATTCTTCTGTCCACTTAAATATCAACTGATCTGTTTTTGGTCCGTGTTTTGGTCTCTTTATTTTCACATTTAATATTCCTAAGCAAATATTACTATAATTCGACCTTGTAATAATTACAAATTAGGCAATCAGTTATTCACCCGCCAAACGCCTCATATGCAGTTTTTTAATTAACCGATGTCACGTACGCAATCTTTTGCAAATTTTTTAATCAAATTATTAATTAAGATTCCCGGCAAAATATAAAATACAAGAATATATTTTATTTACATATATATTCCAATTAATCATGAAAAGTAATGTGTGTCCTAGTGTTTCCGAATAGAATCTAATTACTCATGTTTGCAATAACGCCTTGGTTTGAATCTCATCGATTACGTCTTTTGTTTATTTTTAACCTTATTGTTTATTGTTAGTTTCTATTCCATATAGGCCCATGAATCGAACCGTGGTCACATAAGAATGACGCAAGTTTTACACCACCACTGTACCAGTATCCTTTATATTCTAATAATTTATAACACAATATATAAACATTTAATTTTTTCTATTTTTAATTAAAAAATTTACCTTTTACATAAAAGAGTACTATGTTTATTTATATTCTTTTTAGTTATAAAAGTTTTAGTTCAACTTTCGTAACAAATTGTTAATATATTTTTTATTAAAATTTGAAAGATAATTTGATCCATAGCAAAATTTGAGGGAAAATTATTCGTTTTTCAATTTCAAAAGGGCCTATTTCGAAAAAAGGCACAGAGCCCCCAAATTCCTGTAACCGGCTCTGCCTTGAAGCAACTAACATGGAGGGTCGGGTGGACATTCGATACTTCCAAAAGCTTCAAACCATTCGCCGAATTCCCAAACCATTAAACAATTTTAAATGGTCTATGATACGTTGGAATTGACTCCAGGAGATTTGTGCTAGATATTTCTTCCAAGTTTGAGTCAAACCATGTTGCCTACTTCAAATTCTAATACACCTTTTTTGTTTTGGATCTGTTTACATCTTCATGCGCTTTTTGCCCTTAGCCAAGTTATTCCTTCCTGGTTCATAGAGTTCTAGTCTGGCCAATGATAAATCATTTGCTGCTGGAGACCTATTTGGCTCTAATGTTGGGAAAATTGTAGGAAAACATGTTTTAAACATGGTTGTTCCAAGTGGTCACGGATCATCTTTGAGTCAATTTTCGATACGACTACTCAGTTTTTCTGAGGCCATACTCAAAGCGTTTGAGTAGCTCGTACGACGAGCTTCGCAACGGTATATCGCATGACCTATTCGGAGGAAGGGTGTGAATGATAATTGTACTCGAAGGTTGGTACTCGAAAGAGGAAATAAAGTCAATGCTGGAAAATGAGAAAAGAAATGGGATTTAACCCATGAGGGTTATCACACATTGGAAAATCATGAGTGATTTTTACAATATATATACTAAGGTATCCCATGTGGATATTAAGTAGTGTGTCCACATACACATGTGTGTATTGTGTACCACACATCGGTCGGGCAGGCTTGCTCGGTCGGGCGGGCTTGCTCGTCGGGTTTTTAGCTCAACGGGAAAAATTGCGCCTGTTCCAGTTCGGGAAAAGTGTTCATGTTCGGGAAAAGTGTTCATGTTCGGGAAAAGTGTTCCTGTTCGGGAAAAGCGCGCCTGCTTGGGAAAAGCTTCCAGCAAAGCTGTAACTGTTGTAATAAATATGAATTCATTGCAAAGTTAATACTGCAGTTTCGAATTTCAAAAACTGACAGTAGTAAAGTGACTTTAATGGCTGAGATACTCAGCAAGCATATAAATAGGCAGACCCCCCCCCCCCCCCCCCCCCCCACATGTCAACAATACACAAACATTCTGAAATCAAACACCAGCAGCATATATCATCTCTCCAAAAATTAGCATTACATTTTAGAACCAGAGAGAACCACCCACCAACAGCTCGACCTTGACTCGTCGCGAGTTTCCGGCGAGTCATCCGAGACGTTGTACCTTGGGATCGAAGCACCAACGCAACCAGAAACATCAAGGTGGTTGGGCGAATATCGGTTAAGGGCATACTGTTAACAGTAGCCTCGTCTTGTTTTATTTACATTCTGTCCATTTCTTTTACGCCTTTTTAATTCTGTCCATTTCATTTACGTATTTTAATTCTGTCCTTTTTTATTTAAGTATTTCAATTGCTGTCCTTAGCTGTAGCTTTTAATTTTGTTTGTACCTTTCTGTAATTAGTTTAAAGTTCTGTTTTGTTGCTGTAATTACATTTCTGTAATTTAATTCTGTAATTAGAATAGTTTCAATTCAGTCCTGTATTTTCAATTTCAATCAGAACAGTCCGGCTGTTAAGTTTATACTTTCCAGTCCGGCAGTTTCTATTTATTGCAATTTAGTACATCAGATTATTAATTAATAATAATCTGATAACGTTTGCTTTATTTACTATTCAGTACCTACATGTTGTAATCATTAATTTCTATTCCGATTCGAAATTAATAAAGATTACACTGGTTTTTGTTTATTCTTGTTTAGTCCTTTAATTATTGTTAATTGTTATTTCGTACACGGAAACCAACAATCTTAACCGATACTCTGTTGTTTCTTTCGTGTATTGATTAATACAATTATTTATTTTTCTTTTATAAAAGGAATAATGTTTTTTTGTTTTCAATTCTAAATTATATTAGATATTGAATTACAAAGAAAATTTCCAAACAGGTTTTATTTTTGTTTTTTGAATCTTGTTGATACCAACCGTATTGGTATTCAATAAGAATCGTTTAATCCTTTTAATATCAACTGTATTGATATTCAAAAGGATAAACAGTTTAATTTTATTGTTTGTTTAATAATTCTTTTACAAACCCAAATATCAGTTTTGGTGTTTGTTTATAGAATTTATTGTACACGTATCTCATACGTTTTGTGTTGTCGTTTCAAGATGACAAACATGCCGTCTATTCAGTTGCCTATCGGAAGTGAGCATGACCCAGTGGTTGGTGGAGATGTCCATAACACTGGGGGCGATGCGATTGTGGGGGCTACCGCCGATGACGTAGCTGCAGCGGCTGAGGCCGCCGCGGCTGCGGCCATGGCGGATGCTACGGCCAAAGCTGAGGCTGCGGCCGAAGCAGCGGCCATGGCCAAGGCCACAGCTAAGGCTGCGGCAAGAGCCTAGGCTGCGGCCAAGGGCAAGGCACCGATGTATTTGGCTGTGCCTACTTTGCCGACTTCTCATCTGGAGAAACCGGAAAAATTCAGGGGAGACAACTTTAAACGTTGGCAGCAAAAGATGCTGTTTTATCTCACGACCCTAAATCTGACCAGGTTTCTTAAGGAGACTGCTCCCGTCCTAAGCGAGGACGATCTGGACGAGCAGTCGTTCTCTGCGGTTGAGGCATGGAGACATGTCGACTACCTATGCAAGAACTATATCCTGTGTGCTCTAGATGACACGCTGTTCAGTGTTTTCGAGCCCAAAACTACTGCAAAGGAGCTATGGGAGACTCTTGAAAACAAGTACAAAGTGAATAACGCTGGCACAAAGAGATTTGTTGTCACGGACTTTCATGAGTACCATATGACTAACAGCAGGGGTGTCATGGAGCAAGTTGAGGAGCTCCAACTCATTTACCATCGCCTTGAGGCTGAGGGGCTAGTGATTAATGAGCCTTTCCAGGTGGCACTCATGATTGAGAAATTGCCACCATCTTGGAAAGACTTTCAAAACTACCTGAAGCACAAGCGAAAGGAAATGAGGCTGGAGGGGCTCATTGAGAAGCTCAATATCGAGGTGAGCAACCGTCGCTCCGTGAGGAGAGTTGGTGGTGATAACATCCCGATGGCAAAGGCCAATGTGGTCGAAAGCTCCAACGTCAAACGGAAACGTTTTGACAACGAAGGTAGTGCTGTTGTCGCAAAGAAATTTGCGGGAACCTGCTTTGTGTGTAACAGGACCGGCCATCATGCCGCGGACTGTTATGACAATAAAGGCGCTGTTAAGCCCAAGCCCCCTCCGAGGAACTTCAAAGGCAATGGGAAGAGGAAAGCTCCAGCTCAGGCACATCTGGCCGAGGTAGGACGAGATGATGACCATTTTACTGCTGTGGTCTCTGAGGTGAATCTCGTGGGGAGCAATCCCAAAGAGTGGTGGCTGGATACCGGCGCCACAAGCCACATCTGCTCAACAAGGTGGATGTTTAAGACCTAGGAGGCAGTAGAGGGAGAAAGCTGCTTCATGGGAAATTCTGCTACTTCCAAGGTGGAAGGAAAAGGAATGGTGGTGATGAAGATGACCTCGGGAAAAGAGCTGAGGTTGACCAATGTGCTCCATGTTCCGGATATCCGTAAGAATCTGGTATCCGGATCGGTGATGGTGAAGAACGGGTTCAAGCTAGTTTTAGAATCCGATAAAATTGTAATCACCAAGAATGGTGTCTATGTAGGCCGTGGCTATATGACCAACGACATGTTTAAGTTAAACGTGGGGACACCTGCTCCCAATAAAGGTGCTAAAGCTGAGGCTAGCACTAGCAATGTAATGACTGTTGCCCAAGAGGCCAATAAAAATTCTAATTTTGATTATTTATTTGAGTCATTTCATTTGTGGCATGGTAGATTAGGTCACGTGAATTATAATTCTTTAAAGAAATTAATATCACTAAAACTAATACCAAATTTCGTTTTTAATAAGCAACACAAATGTGAGATTTGTGTAGAGGCAAAATTAACGAAATCATCGTTTCAACATGTTGAACGATAAAGTGAACCTCTCGGTCTAATACACACAGATGTATGTGACTTAAAGTTTATACAAACACGAGGAGGGAAAAAGTACTTTATCACTTTTATAGATGATTGTACTTGATACTGCTATGTTTACTTAATGAGAAGTAAAGACGAAGCAGTAGAGAAATTCGCTCTTTATAAGACCGAAGTTGAAAATCAACTCAATAGAAAAATTAAAACATTGAGAAGTGATAGAGGCGGTGAATTTGAATCACCGTTTGAGCAGATATGCGCTGAAAGCGGCATTATACATCAAACCACAGCCCCATACACTCCCGAGCAAAATGGGGTTGCTGAGCGTAAAAATAGAACGCTAAAGGAAATGATGAATGCTATGCTAATCAGTTCTGGGTTACCCCAGAACATGTGGGGGGAAGCGATACTTTCCGCAAACTATGTTTTAAACAAGTTACCACATAAGAAGCGAGAAAAGACTCCATATGAATTATGGAAAGGTCATCAACCCAGTTATAAGAACCTGCGGGTTTGGGGTTGTCTCGCGAAGGTCCTAGTTCCCACTCCTAAGAGGATGAGAATTGGTCCTAAAATGGTGGACTGTGTGTTCATCGGATATGCACATAATAGTAGTGCATATCGGTTTCTCGTACACAAGTCGGACAATCCCGATGTGCACGTAAATACGTATATGGAAAGCCGAGAGGCCTCCTTCTTTGAGGATATCTTTCCCCGGAAATTACCTACATCTGTACCAACTGAAGAGTTGAACAGCGAAGGAAATGTGGGGGCAAGTGAACCGACAGAGGAAGAGGAAGAGGAAGAGCTTCGGCGCAGCAAAAGGGCAAGGAAGGAAACTTCCTTTGGACCTGATTTCCTAACCTTCATGATTGAAGGCGAACCGGTGACATATAAACAAGCTATGTCAACACCGGATTCCCAATATTGGGAAGAAGCCATTCAAAATGAGATTGAATCAATCATGCAAAACCACACTTGGGAACTAGTGGATCTTCCGAAAGGTTGTAAGCCCCTAGGTCACAAGTGGATATTCAAGAGGAAGTTAAAGGTTGACGGCACGATTGAGAAATACAAGGCGAGACTTGTAGTAAAAGGCTTCAGGCAAACTGAAGGTGTCGATTATTTCGACACGTATGCTCCTGTCTCCAGGAAAACGTCTATCCGAATCGTCATTGCTCTCGCAGCTTTGTTTGATATGGAAATATATCAAATGGATATAAAGACGGCTTTTCTAAATGGAGAACTGGAAGAAGAAATTTACATGGAACAACCGGAAGGGTTTGTAGTTCCTGGTAAAGAACACCAAGTATGTAAACTTGTAAAGTCTCTATATGGACTCAAACAAGCGCCAAAGCAATGGCACGAGAAGTTTGATAAAATTATGTTATCAAACGGTTTTCACATTAATGAGTGTGATAAATGTGTCTACTCTAAAGGAAGTGGAAGAGACTGTGTTGTAGTCTGTCTCTATGTGGATGACATGATCATAATTGGGAGTAATGATAGAATCAGCTCCACAAAGAAAATGTTATCACAACACTTCGATATGAAGGACCTGGGTATAGCTGATGTAATACTTGGTATGAAGATTACCAAAACATCAGAAGGATATGCCTTGTCCCAAAGTCACTATGTTAAACAAGTATTAGACAAGTTTGACAAGGACAGTAAGGCAATGTCTAGAACCCCAATTGAGTTCAACTGTAACCTGAAAAAGAATTTCGGTAAAAGTGTGAATCAATTGGAGTTCTCTCAAGTCATAGGCAGTCTCATGTATATAATGAATTGCACTAGACCAAACATAGCAAACTCAGTGAGTAGACTGAGCAGGTACACCAGTAATCCAAATGAGGAACACTGGAAGGCCATAATGAAACTTCTTAGGTATATGAGGTTTTCAGCCGATTACGGGCTGCACTATACCAGATATCCAGCGGTACTGGAAGGGTATTCAGATGCCAAATGGATATCAGACTCTAATAGCAAAAGATCCATGAATGGATATGTTTTTATAATGGGAGGAGCTGCTGTGTCTTGGAGATCCTCCAAACAAACATGCATTGCAAGGTCTACTATGGAATTAGAATTCATAGCGTTGGACTTAGCAACCGAAGAGGCAGACTGGCTGAGAAGTCTTTTGGAAGGAATTCCAATGTGGCCAAAACCTGTTCCCGCAATAAGCATTCATTGTGATAGTCAATCAGCTATTGCGCGGGCTCAGGATCATATGTATAATGGAAAGTCTCGACATATACGTCGGAGACATAAATCCGTAAGAGAATTGTTATCCAACGGTGTGGTATCCTTAGATTTTTTGAGATCAAAGGAAAACATAGCGGATCCATTAACAAAAGGCTTGACTCAAGTGGGAGTCGAGAAGTCATCGAACGGAATGGGATTAAAGCCCATTAAATTGGTGGCCCCCCCATAGGCAACCCAACCTAAACGGAATATTTCCTAATAGGTTCAAAGGGAAACTGAACTGTGGGGGCAACCGAACAAAGCACTCGGGAACCTGGAGTTCCCAGCCCATTTCCGCGATGACAGAGTGATAGACCTGTACCATTGTAAGGGTGAGCTTGAGGCTCTTAATGATCCAAGTAACTCGACGGTCGAGTAAAGTGAGTCAGGACACTTTCGACTTGGAACACCTATAACGAGTGTGTAAGGCCGGTACTATGTGATGAGCTTGGGCTAATTCACTAGAGCACTCAGTTGAAGTTGCCAAGGCAGTCCAGGCCAAATATGGACAACAACTAAAGGGCCTAGTACGTGGGTAGAGAGGGCACTGTGCGGGTGCCATTCTGGGATACACAAAGCTTGATGGTTCAAAGCTTTACAGCTACCTAATAGCAGTATTCTGGGTGGTATTCCGCTACGGCAGGTTCAAGGCGCGCGCTACCTGACCTTAGGCAATGAACTTTTGCGGTTCTCTTGATTTGCATTTAGGACATGGGATTTCGAGCCAATTGCATTCATGTGGGGGATTGTTGGGAAAATTGTAGGAAAACATGTTTTAAACATGGTTGTTCCAAGTGGTCACGAACCATCTTTGAGTCAATTTTCGATGCGACTACTCAGTTTTTCTGAGGCCATACTCAAAGCGTTTGAGTAGCTCGTACGACGAGCTTCGCAACGGTATATCGCATGATCTATTCGGAGGAAGGGTGTGAATGATAATTGGACTCGAAGGTTGGTACTCGAAAGAGGAAATAAAGTCAATGCTGGAAAATGAGAAAAGAAATGGGATTTAACCCATGAGGGTTATCCCACATTGGAAAATCATGAGTGATTTTTACAATATATATACTAAGGTATCCCATGTGGATATTAAGTAGTGTGTCCACATACACATATGTGTATTGTGTACCACACATGGGCTTGCTCGGTCGGGCGGGCTTGCTCGTCGGGTTTTTAGCTCAACAGGAAAAAGTGCGCCTGTTCCAGTTCGGGAAAAGTGTTCCTGTCCGGGAAAAGTGTGTTCCTGTTCGGGAAAAGCGCGCCTGTTCGGGAAACGCGTGCCTGCTCGGGAAAAGATTCCAGCAAAGCTGTAACTGTTACAATAAATATGAATTCATTGCAAAGTTAATACTGCAGTTTCGAATTTCGAAAACTGACAGTAGTAAAGTGACTTTAATGGCTGAGATACTCAGCAAGCCTATAAATAGACAGACCCCCCCCCCTCCCCACATGTCAACAATACACAAACATTCTGAAATCAAACACCAGCAGCATATATCATCTCTCCAAAAATTAGCATTACATTTTAGAACCAGAGAGAACCACCCACCAACAGCTCGACCTTGACTCGTCGCGAGTTTCCGGCGAGTCATCCGAGACGTTGTACCTTGGGATCGAAGCGCCAACGCAACCAGAAACATCAAGGTGGTTGGGCGAATATCGGTTAAGGGCATACTGTTAACAGTAGCCTCGTCTTGTTTTATTTACATTCTGTCCATTTCTTTTACGCCTTTTAATTATGTCCATTTCATTTACGTATTTTAATTCTGTCCTTTTTTATTTAAGTATTTCAATTGCTGTCCTTAGCTGTAGCTTTTAATTTTGTTTGTACCTTTCTGTAATTAGTTTAAAGTTCTGTTTTGTTGCTGTAATTACATTTCTGTAATTTAATTCTGTAATTAGAATAGTTTCAATTCAGTCCTGTATTTTCAATTTCAATCAGAACAGTCCGGCTGTTAAGTTTATACTTTCCAGTCCGGCAGTTTCTATTTATTGCAATTTAGTACTTCAGATTATTAATTAATAATAATCTGATAACGTTTGCTTTATTTACTATTCAGTACCTACATGTTGTAATCGTTAATTTCTATTCCGATTCGAAATTAATAAAGATTACACTGGTTTTTGTTTATTCTTGTTTAGTCCTTTAATTATTGTTAATTGTTATTTCGTACACGGAAACCAACATCTAATTGCGTTCTGATTTGGGAAGGGGACAGGGTTAATAACCGTAGCCAATTTGAACTGAGTGCGATCTGTTCCTGATAGCTTGTCAGTACTAGTGCCTCAAAATCTTTTAGTGGGTTAAACCAATCTTTCTGACTTGCCGATACTAGTGCTTTTTTTTAACTACCTAAAATCTTCACACAAATTTTCAATAACAACGAAACACCATCCTATTGTACAATGTTAAAAGATAGGTCGGATAGCAATTCCAAAATGAAGGTTCAAGCTTATTAATAACATACCAGGGAAGTAATTTAGAATGCTCAGCCGCAAGGCTTTTTATGGAAAATGGTTCCAGATATCTGTCCTGCGTTGGTGTAGTGTATACCAACTTGCAAATATTCTCTTCCCTTGTATTGCATTTCAAGTGAGTATCTAGGCATATAGAGTACTTGTCGGGGGTGACCAATGATCATCTGTTGATGCCCATACTGAACCTGAGGTCCGTTTGGATGAAAATACCCCAGTGGTGATTGAATATGTGAAACTTGTGGATTATAAATAACGGACTGGAGTGAGTATGGGGGTCCCACCCCAACAGGCATCTCATGCATATGTGGAATAGCAAGAATATTAGGTGGAAAATAAAAAGAATGCATCTCGATACTGGAGAAACAGGTTGTAGAAATACCCCACGTTCTAGTGGTTGTAACACGATCACATAACCGGAGATCAATAGTAATCGTATTTTGCCATTAATATGAATATATAATTATATAAGATTGAGATGTAAAAATAGATTTTATTAATAATGAATTTCATTAATTATAAAAAAGTCATTTACAATCCTTTAATTATAGAAAGTGACAGCTTAATTTCACTCAAATACGACGTAAAATAAACTTTGTTGATATTGCAATCAAGTACTTGCTTATCTGCAAATACAAATATATTCAATATATCCTATACTCTGCTTTTACATAACACATAGAAATGGTATTTTTCTTTTTACTTTTCCATGAAATCAAATAATCTCCTAAAAATATACAAAATCCAGTAATTGATTTTCTTTTATCTAGACATGAATCCCAATCAGAATCACCAAAAACTTTCAAATTAAGAACAAAAGATGATGAAAAACTTATAGCTTGTGCTTTATTAGTCTTGATATATCTGAGAATTCTCAAGATTGCTACATAATGAGCCTTTCTTGGGAAAGCCAAAAATTGAATAAGTGAATGAACTACAAAAGAATATCAGGTCTAATGTTAAATATTATAATTTTCATATAATCCTCCTGTATTGAGTTAAAACTTCATGTAAATCAGTATGTTAAGAAGTAAATTTACACTTAGTATCCATGGGAAGAGTAGAAGGTTTAGCAACTAATTGACCAGTTTCAGATAATAATTCTAAAGCATACTTTGTTTGACAAACATGAATATCGGTTTTATTTCATGCTATTTCTAAAGCTATAAAATACTATGTACGATGTAAATTTTATCAAATACTTTCTTTACATGTATAAATACTATGTACGATGTAACATAGAAAATTGTCTTAAAAATTACATATATATATATATACAATATAGTTTTTCAAGTTTATGTTATTTATCACTATATATAACTACATTTTCTTAAGTTGGGACCTTCAAAATTTGTGGAACACGATTTAAACACACATGGCCAACCATCATTTGATAATGGGTTAATTATGGTTTAGAGAGAATGGTTTTGGACACTTTTAGCGATGATTACTTGATTTTTACCAAGTTTAACTTAATGTACCGAGTTCACTAACTTTTTTTTATAAGTAGCCCACCGTCACTTTTTTTTGGATGGGTCCTTTTATAGGTTACAAACTAGTGCTTATTGTTTTAATAATTATGATAAAAATTTGAAAATTTTAAAAATGACATATATCAATTATTGAATAACAAAACCCCAAGAAAAAATGACACACTTCAACAAGTTTTTAGGTTAGTTCCCATTATGTTGTTATGTTTTCATTCTGTTGTAACATTATTTCTTAGTTTTCCTTTTTTTCTTAATTTATAATTAATTGTTGCTCATTTACCTACATTACTGTGTTCTACTGTGACCTCGTCAATGCTTTGTTTTGGCACGTATTATTTTGGGTTTAATTTAAGCTTAATTAAAAAAAAATTATCTATAGTTTTGATTATTTTACTAAGAATGTTAATTCTAAATAAGAGTTTGTATAAGTCCAAATTTGATGGTAGATCTATACTCTTAAAATTGGGAACCAGAGAAAAAAGAAGGATGGGAAATAAAGAAGAAAAAAATGAAGTGGAAAGGAGTTTTTTTTCTTGGAAAATAAGCAGTAACAATATCATTAAAGGGGCAAAAGATCTTAGTTTAGCATAGTTAAGTAGCAAGGTTCGTAAATAATTACAGATATACAAATAAAATGGCTTATTATAGAATTTTATCACCAATTCACCGGAATTCTCTGTCGAAATGTACCATAAGGCTCTTAGCGATAAAACAGTATAACAAGAATGCGCAAAAGAATGATTACATCTTGAGAATTGTAGACGTTTTTAAGTTAGAGAAGATGGCCAAAAGATACTGTTGGAGATGCTTCACGGCAGATCGCTGGTAATCTTGGACAAACAAACCCCAAATGCAAAAAGTAACAACAAAAGGGGTGGAGGCTTTCAACTTGCCTTTTGTGAAGCAGCACTGTAGTTAAATGGAAAATGAACCAAGTAGTTGTGCTTTCTGCAATGTTATTAAGAAAATTAGCAATGTTTAACAAATGTTAATCCCCCAGCTATTTGAAATGTAAGTGTTACTAAAGTTACTAGGAACCTTTATTATACCATTTAGTTTGGTTTTAATCAGAAAATTAATGTTTTCAGTTATACCATTAATGTCAACCTTGTTTTTCTTTTGATGAACAATCTCATATCTCTCTTTCCAAATAATATAAACAGAGCAAGAGAGAATTAATTTACCAAGTCTGGAGTGGAGATTGTTACCTTTGAAGTTTAAGATAAACCAGTTAATCCAACATTTCCAATCTTTGTCAGAATATCCGAGGTTAGCTTTAGACAAAAGATTTCTAATAACATCATTAAAGATAGGACAAGCAAAAAAAAAAAAAGTCTAATGTCCTCAATTGCATTATTGCACAAAACACAAGTACTAGAGGTGTTAGGGTACCAAAAATGTCTAATGTTGCAAGTGATTTTATCACAACCTGAATTTATGGTAGGGTGAACAGTCATTTTAATATAATCGAGAGATTTATCACCTGTATTGAGCCAACACCACCTTTTGTTCACAGTAATAGAACTAAGTTTCTCATCATGCTTGAATCCATAGTTCCTTAAGATGTTATGCATGTGAGCTCTACGGAAAATAGAACATGAATAATATAATAAATAGTAGGTTTTAAGAAAACTCTAACATTTAGGATCTTTTTCCAAGAATAATTGGGTTTACCAGGGATCTTGATAGTCTATATATTCCTATCTTTGACATAGTTATTGGAAATCCAACTTTTCCTCAAGTTATCAGAATTAGGATCGCATAACTGCCAGGTATATTTGGCTACTAAAGCCCTGTTCCACTCCTTAAGTTTTTTAATCTCTAGCCCACCCTCAGAATAAGGCAAGGAAATGTCACTCCAAGCTACTCTAGCATGACCGCTGGTGGCATTACCATTTCATAGAAAGTTAGCTATACTTTTCTCAATGCTCTTAGTCACAGAGGAATGAAGAATGAAATGAGAGCACCTATAAATGCTAATACTGTATAAAATAGACTTAATAAGCTGCAATATACCTTCGTATAACTAAGGAATCTACTGGTCCAAGAGGTAATCCTCTTGACAATTTTATTAACAAGTTCACCAATAAATGGAAAGGAGTTAGTATCTCCACGAACGCTGAAAAAGTCAAAACTCTCATATATAATACTAAAAGACGATCGAGATCAACGGATTACTATTATAATTCATTATGGTGACGAACAAGATGCTCATTAATGGAATTTGGTGAATTTTGTCAAAAGCAAAGGGTTAAACTTAAGTTGAAGAAGAAAGGGACAAAGCACTCAAGCAAGACGTTAGGTGTTTCATTTTCAATGCATTCCATATTATATTTTTATTTATTACTCTTGAATTTACGTTTCTGTAATAAGCCATTTTGGACAGATTATTCTAATAAAATTAAATATGGGCGTTCAACCTACTTTAATTATAAGAAAAAAGTCCAAATTTGATTTATAAGCTGGATTATAAGCCTAGAAGAAATTTGATTTATAAGCTGGATTATAAGCCTATAAGAAAAAAAAGTCGAAATAAATGCTAGAAATAACAAACCCTGGACTAAAATGTTATTAGGGCTAAAGCTTAATGGTAAAAAAAGCAAAACAAAACTTTGAGCAAACCCTTCTTTAAGTAGTATTTAAAGTACTTTCACAGTTTCACTTGAACTTTCTCTGACTAGGTTACTGCCGCCCCTCTCTTCTTCATCCCTATAAAACAAAAAATTGGTAGATTCATTTTGTACATCTTCGTAGAGAGATGGAGTTTTTTGTAGATCCTGGTACGTACAGTCTCTCTCTATATCTCTCCCTCTCATCTTATATATGTATGTATATCTGCATGCATGGTGTTATTTACTTACATGATATAAGGTTTTTGTCGGATTGGTTTATCAGATTCTCTATTTATTTTACTATTAATACTTTCCTTACCGATCAACATAACCAATCCACGTAAAATATAGGAGTGTTATTATTTTTGGAAATTTAGATCTTGAACTTTTATTTATTTTCCATTTAAATAGTTCTCATATCATTGGAAGTATTACTCTATAGGCAAACTTAATATGTTTTAATTGTTTTTTGTTAGCAGTAGTTATCAACCTAGAATTTATCAAAAGTATCTGGAAGAAAAGACGGAAACCCCCTGATTACTCAAGTTATGCTTGGCAAGATCGGTATTCATCGCATTTCGTAAAAAGGTATGACATTAGGTATTTAATCAATCAATTAAAATTTAATTTTTTTTTAAATTATTTCTTCTGCATGTTTATATGTCAGATATCAATTTTGTTGGATGGAATTTTATCTCACATTTTGTACATTTTCTGTATAAGGGACGTGGAAGATCAAAATGATCTTCAGGGGAATGTATTGTGCAGTTCTCAAGTAAGTAGTTTTCTAATTCCAATAGGCCCATACCTTTTGATTTAAGACACTTTGTACATATTGGCCATGAACTTTTTTTATCGCTAGGAGGGGACTTACCAGTGCTTGACCTAAGAACAAGATATGTTTACCCTATTTGTGATTCAGGTCTTGCTTGGCTGCAGAACTTGATGAAACTCTTTTTTTAAAATAAACTGGACAACATTTGGATGAATATAACTTAAAACGTGAGCTTTTCGGGTATTTTTGCCTGAAAAGGTGAAAAGCTTTAATTCTACATTTATCAAATAAGTAATCATAAGTCCTGAATTTAAATACCTTTTCCGCTATTATCTTGCAGGTTTGTTCCGAGGGAATCCAAAAAAGAAACTCTCCGTGTTTCTTATATTCGCTGGTTTGAATATGAATAAAGAGGTATATTTGTCGATAGTTCTCTTTCTTGTGTTAGCATCCATTTGCTTGCCCTTTGAAGAGACAATGTGGACTTCATTTCAAAATCTTTCTAAATTGTATCTATAATTGCAGTTTTTAAGGAAATAAGCTGGATTTTTTTAGTTTGAGACAAAGCTAAGTTCTTCCAGCTTAAAAAGCCTCTAGTTATTTCAGGCCAAAAAACCTTTAAATTTCGATCTTTTACATAATTATAAAAAATTGAGCTTCAAATTTACAGCTGAACAAGGCCTAAATTGTAATTGATACATAGGATCGAAACTGAAAACATAAATCTGGGCATATCTTTTAGTTATTTCGAGAAGATGGGCTGATATTTAGGCATTTTGTAGGAGATTATTTCCTTCAACTCTATTATCTATGGGTGCTTGATTATTTTTCTTGAATATCCAGGTCATATGGGTATGGCTATTGACTATTGACTATTGAGCAATGATATTTACAGATTACATAGCTTGTTGTGGCTCCAACAAAGTTTTTTTTTTAACACTAATGGTTTATTATTTGAAAAATCTCTGTTAAACCCACCCACCTAAACAAGCTGTGTGTGGATATGTGACAATAATATATTTTTTCATCTAATATTATCAAATAGACGTATTGAGGTTTAGGAACAATTAAATATCCCACATGGTCGGTAGGAGAAAAATATATGAAGGAGGTTTTTATAAGACACGCAGAATTAGAAGGCTCGAATAAGCCTTTGTCTTGGGGTTTTGTTTCTTACTTTTTAGTTTTTACACAGTGGAAAAGATAACAATCGTATCGTTTTGACCCTAAAATCTGTGAGAAGTTGAATTAAAGATGTATATGCACATTTTCTGTATAAGACATGATTTTTTGGTTTCAAAAATCAGAAACTTTGTGGTTAAATTGTTCTAGGAAAATAGCTAAGCATTTTTGCAGGACCAACAGAGTTTCAAAAACATAGAATTTAACTTGAAAAGAATAACAACTTCAACACAAAAGTTCCTAGTTTGCATATTTTACGCATGGACTTACAAATCTGTAAGACTTTATTTTTCTGGTTCAGGTTGGAAATTGTGATTCCGCTGAGCAAAATGGATTTGTGAGGAACAAATTCAAGACTGCGCTAAATGGAAAAGATACCCAAGGAGAATGCTCTGTTGAGTTGCTGCCACGAGGTATAACTAACTGTGGCTCCTTTATGGTTTCATCTTTCTTATACTTGGTACATAAATAATGCTTGAATGTCTTACATTTGAGTTCATCTTCCCTAGTTTCCCTACTATCAGTAGGGAAAGGGAGAATTATAAGCTTGCAGCTTTTTGATAATTTTCTTAAAAGTTGGACTGCATTTTGCTGCGCAGCTTCAGTGCTATATATTTTTTCTTGTTTTCGGCCTTAAAAAGGTAGAAGCTTAAGCTGAATCTATCTTCTTTTTCTTAACTCCAGCTTAATTTCTTAAATAAACCACAAGCGCATATACTCCGCTTTTTATTATCTAGTGACTAATGTGGTAGGTGTAATGATATGGAAACGCGTTTTTTTTTGGGGTAAAGTTTAATTTATTTAATTGGCCTACTATTTACACTATAGTATAGATATTTTTTGTAAGATATTCAGTTCAAAAACTGGGAGCTAGAAAATTATTTACATTCTTGATGGCGTTTAGAACGGGACTTTACCTTCATTAATATATCTCTTATGTTGAATAACGTCTTCTTTATGCAGTTTCAAATTTCCCCTGAGAGTCTCTCTTTTAGCAGATGGAAAGTTGAGCTTGAAATCTTACATAAAGAACGTTAATGAAAAGCCATTCAGCTTTTCATTTGCTTATCATACATACTTGGCTGTCTCGAACATAAGCTATAGTTTTTTTTAAGTTATAGATGCGTATGATTTCTTCTTTAATTCTCGAATATTATATGTAGACCTTTAATACAAATTGATCATTGAGATTTTGATGAAATGATATGTCGAGTTCTAATTTTCCACTTATCTCTTTTGAATAACAGTTTGATTAAATTGGTTCTTGGTTCAATATATGGTTGGTATTGGTGATCTAAACGAGTCTCTAGCTCTTTCTTGCAGTGATGCAAGGATTGAAGAGCTCGAAACAGGCGAGTATCTGGACAACGTCATCGAAAGAGATTGTTTTACGGAACAAGGAGATGCCATTACTTTTGAATCTGAGGTACTGTGAAACTATTAAACACATACCAATCAGGGGCGAAGCCAGGATGTGTAAATGGGGGTGCCAAAATATATGTACAAGTAACATATTTTTATGGGGGTGCCAAATCTACACCTAAAAAGAAATTGTACTAAAAAAAAATTGCGTCACTTGGGATTTCTAAAATTATGGGGGGTGCCGTGGCACCCGATCGTCCCCACTTAGCTTCCCCCCGCCAATGAGATTTATTCAACTTGTTTTTGGGAATTCACGTCTTTGCTAGTGCTAAAGTATTTAAGTACATTAGAGCTTCTAGAACAATATACAGTATTTAAGTACCTTAGCAGACATCTCGGGTTGAGCTGTTCCACTGGCGGATCTAGACTTTCACCGAGAATAATGTTTTGGTCCGAAGGAGAGGCATTTACAAGGGCAGTGGCTAAAACCGTGGCAGGAAGTAGTTATTGTTGTGGAATAATTCCTCCGCCTCCCCGCAAAGTCCCTGCATCCAACATCGGGCATGCCACGACCCCCTTGTGGATAATGGAACTCACGCCCACCTCTTGGAAGCATCTTCTGATGCATCATGGGAAGCGGTTGTTGACCTTGAATCATTGTTGGCATTAAGAAATTCGTCATAGGGGAAGAACCTGGCCGTATACCAGGTACAAGCTGTTCTTGGATATCATCTAGTGTTTTATAAATAAATTTAATAAAGCTTTAGAATGAAATTTAAGAACGGAGGCTTTAAATAAGCCGCTTTTCCCCTTTGGTGTTTTTTACCTTCTTATGTTCTTGTGTTGTAGCTGGATTGAGTTTATCTTAAAACTCCAAAGGCTATTGCTGTTCCTGATCGCTTTAAGATGAGGACATTTGTGATCAGTAAGGAAGGGCTTCCGCATGTTGGTAATTTCCTTTACATTACATAGATACGTTTTGAGGAGAAAATATAATATTGAACTCATGATTTTGATTGATCAGCATTAGAAGTAAGGACATCAATATATAGGAATAAATGAACTTTTTAATGAAATTTTACAAGCTTCTTTCACACACAAAATCGTGCAAAACGACAATTGAGTGACATACATTCGACTTACTTCCTAGTTAGTCAAGCAGAAAAAAATGCTTTTCCATTTTAGGGGTGCTTTTAAGTTGTATACAATACAACTAAATGAGAATGAAAGCACATAATAGATGTCATCGATAATTGGCAAAAAACAGTAATTTTTAATTGGCATAAGAAATAAGGGCATTAATTGTATATGTAGATTAAAATTCAATTCAAATTTTAGATACTTTTTCATATAGAGTTAAACATGTTGCTTAATAGTTTTTCAGATTATCTAACAGTGGTGTGGAACTCGTGGGAAAAAAGTCAAAGTCGTTGCTATATTTCGGGCCCACAGAGTATAGAGGAATGGTATGTGTAAAGTGTAAACGCTGTTGCAGTGAAAACCCACATCTATCTAAACTCGGGGCAGCACTGGAAAGGTTCGTTGGAACTTAAGGTTGTATCGTCGAGTCTTTGCAGTGATAAATTTTTCAACTTCTTAGCTTCTGTAAAAGTCTTCTATGTATAGAAAGGAATACACAGAATGACCATAATTTGTTAATCATTTGGGTAGAAACTCCCCAATCCATTTTCGAGAACGCCTAGTGTCTTTACTCGTATGGCCTTTTTTTAATCTTCTTGGTTATTTTGTAATTTGTATATATAATTAATCCATGTTCCATTTTAGAAAAAAATAACCTCTGGCAATTTATATCCGATGTGCTCTTTGTCCATTTTAGAAAATATGGGCTTAGTGGGGGCTACAACCCCTGCTAGATTTAATATATTTACTATATATTATATACTTTTACATAAAATTGTTTTTAGTTTAGTTGGTTAACATACAATTCTGTTAACTTATAGGTAGGAGTTCGAAACTTTGCTGCTACTTTTTATTATTTGTATATTTCTTAATATTTTATAAGTTTTTCATTTGTATTCAATTTTTTTTTATAAGCTCCTTTGTATATATTATGATATATTACTAATCATATTTAGTACCATTTCGTTTTAGTGTTAGTTAGTAAAATTGTTATTAATCAATTTAAGTGGGGTTGTCATGAATTTCCATTTTTAACCTATAATTTAATACATGATAATTCATCCAAATTACTATTTATTTAATATTTGTTGCTCGTGTAGAATCCTGGTGCTCATGTTGTTTATTGAACCGATTCGCTATATAGAATTATGGGGCTTGCGTTATTTATTGAGCCGATTCGCTATATAGAATTCCGGGGCTTGCGTTATTTATCAAGTCGATTCGCTATATAGAATTCCGGTGCTCGTGTAGTTTATTGAGACGATTCGTTATATAGAATCCCGGTGCTCGTGTTGTTTATTGAGCCGTTTCGCTATATAGAATCCCAGTGCTCGCATTGTTTATTGAGCCGATTCGCTATATAGAATTCTGGTGCTCGTATTGTTTATTGAGCTGATTCGCTATATAGAATCCCGGTGCTTGTATTGTTTATTGAGCATTTTCTCTTCATAATCATAAATGTCTCTATTGATATTTGCTTTTTCACGTGGATCAAATTTGTTATAGGGGCATGTTACAAATTCGGTCGACATGCATGTGAGCGCATGGCCGATTTTGAAATTTTCTAGGCCCTGTGAGAGAACTAAAAATGGGCCTTTATAAGAACTTGGCTGGATGATTTTTGTAAGAAAAAAAACAGGAATTCGTAAAATTAAGAAACAAAATAACTATATAATATTGCGTACATGTTTTTAGTTTTTATAGAACCACTAATAAGGAAATCATTAGTTTCATGTCTTATTAACTAGACATCAAAATATTCCCAAAGATCGATTTATTTGGTTTTCTCACAAATTAAAGAAAATCATTTCAAAATAAATTAGCCTATGAAAAATACATCAAGTGTAAAGCCTCAACTTTGAATTTAACTCTGGAAGTTTTTGGGGTTATATTGGTGCTCCAAAATGACTATGGGGTTATATTGGTGCTCCAAAATAACTTGATCTTTAAAAAAAATCCACCTTTGGAACCTTAAAACTTACAATTGATCACATGTAGACCAATTGTAAGGTTATCTAATACTATGAGGACCATGGATGTGATTATTGTTTAAATAGAGAAAAAAGTTAATAACTAGGCTAGAAAACATCCTGCTATGAATCGAACCCACGACCTCAAAATTTAAAACGCACCATTGAATCAACTCGTACAACAAACCATCTGATTTTCATTTGTTAAAACTAATATACACAGAAACTCTCTATAAATTCTACTATGGTAATAAAACATTTTAAAATTTGTTGGCCCCTCTGATACTTACACCCGGTGCATCACCACGGTTCGCACGGGCTAAAAACCGGCCTTGTGTGAGGGAACAAATCGAATTGGTCCCAATTAACTTCGGTAGAATTTCCTAGACACACATTTCAACAAGGTTTTGGGACTCATTTCTTAATGCGATTTTGTCATTTAAAAGAATATTATAGCATACAGGTACCTTGTCTGACTTGCACGGGTAAACTATTGCGCTAGATTCATCTTCTACTTATGACTCCATCTTTTCATGGAGAAATTTGTTGACATTAATGTTTAGGCACAGTTCAGTCACAAGCATTTTATCAAATAGCCGGTCTACTCTATTAGGAACATAAAATCAATGTGTTTCTCTGTCGGGATTTTCATCAAGTGTCGTGTGTTCAACATTACTCAACTCTGAGTATTGATTTGCCTCCTGAAATAACTCTTTCGGACAAGTATCACCTCCAATTTTATTATAATTAGATGATATCTTATGAAATTTGTCGTTTTTACTATAGCCACCCCTACCAATACAATGATTAGATGATATCTGTTGGATAAGTCGATTGATTTCTTGTAGTTGATCGCCATGTCTCTTCCAAAGTTCTTCATCAAGCAATTGTTGCAAGAGGGCTCAATTTTGTTTTATTGTTTGGAAGCTGGAAAAGTATGGCGATAAATGGTTAGAAGCAACCGACTGAGGAAAATCAACTTGATGATATGATGGATTATCGGGTTTAGCGAATGGAACAAACTGGGGTGAATAGGAAAATGGTGGTGGCGGATGCATCCAAGGTATTTCAATAGGTGGTAATTGCATAGGTTGTTTATTGTTTATTGAGCTGATTCGCTATATAAAATCACAACATTTTTAAAAAATTACAAAAAAAATTATAAAAAATGAAAAAAATCACAAAATATTATAAAAAATGAAAAAAATCACATAAAATTATAAAAATAAAAAAAATCACATAAAATTATAAAAAATGAAAAAAATCACAAAATATTATAAAAATATAAAAAAAATGAAAAATTTATTAAAAAAATCACTTTTATTGAACTTTATGCACTTTCGACTGTACTAGATGCACTTTCGATTGAACCAGATGCACTTTTAGCTGAACTATATGCACTTTCAGCTGAACCAGATGCACTTTTAGATGAACCAGATGCAGGTTTTACAGAACGATATGCACTTTTATTGAATTAGATGCACTTTTGTTTGAACCATTTGCACGTTCAGCTGAACCAGATGCACTTTTAGCTGAACCATATGCACTTTCAGCTGAACCATATGCACTTTCAGTTGAACCAGATGCACTTTTAGTTGAATCAGATGCATTTTTAACAGAACTATATGCACTTTCGACTGTACTATATTCATTTTTGACTAGACTATATGCACTTTTGACTTAACTATATGTACTTTCCACTAAATTAGATGCACTTTAAGCTGAACTATATGTACTTTCACCTGAACCAGATGCACTTTTAGCTGAACTATATGCATACTCGCTTTTATTGAACTATATTTACTTTCGACTGAATTGAATGCAATTTCGACTCAATTTTATGCATTTTTGACTAACTATATACACTTTCTATATACACTTTCGACTGAACTATATGCACTTTTATTGAACTATATACGCTTTTGACTGAACTATATGTATTTTTGACTGAACTAGATGCACTTTCAGCTCATTTATATTAAAAAAGACACATTTCCATGGAAAAACCATTTTTTTTAATAAAAAAATTCAATTTTCGGTATAAAAAGTGTTATATTGACAAAAAAAATTATATATTTTTTATAATTTTTTAAAAATTTTATGATTTTTTAATTTTTTTATAATTCCTTTTATTTTTGTGATTTTTGTGATTTTTTATAATGTTTATAGTTTTTTGTTGTTTTTTTATAATGTTTTGTGATTTTTTTTTTTTTTTTTTATTTTTTTGATTTTTTTAATAATTTTTTATAATTTTTTGTGATTTTTTGTGATTTTTTATATTTTTTGTGATTTTTTGTGATTTTTTGTAACTTTTTTTTTCATTTTTTTTCATTTTTTTTCATTTTTTTTCATTTTTTTTCATTTTTTTTTTGGTTTTATAGACTTTTGTTGTAATTTAAGACTATTTTTTTGGGTTTGTAGAGAGATAAAATATGTATATTATATTTTGGTTTGTATGACCATTTAGTAAATAAACTAAATAATTAAAAAGTAGTACATATAAGTAATATGAAATTATCAAGATATCTAAGAATATAAGTTGTTAAGAGGTACTTATATGGAATTCCCACTTTATTTAATTAAAAAATATGTTACTCAAATATAAATTTGCATTAGACTCTTGTAATCTTCAATAGTTGCTATTAAACCCTTAAACTTTTTTCCTTCTCTCTGTTTCTCTCTCAAAATAGGTTAATTACAGTTAGTAAGACAGAAAAAGATGATTTCCCATTTTAAGGGTGCTTTTAAACTAATTTTGTATTGGCTTACAGTTCAATGAAATTATTTCACTTTTGATGGACATACACTTTTTTTTTTTATCAGTTTGGCCGCCTTTTTATTTAATCAATAGCAGGTCATTTGTATGATGGACTTACACTTCAACAAACTGGATTTCCTTATGTTGTGGTTATTGTTACGCCCATTAATGCTGAACAATGCTTTTAATATCTTGACTTCGTCATTCCATATAGACTTAGGTGATGATAATATCTATTTTAAAAGATAAAAACGGTTTTATATTGCTGTAATTTGAATGCATACAATTTTCTCTCAGTCATTCTTAATTTTTTTGTAAAATTAGCATTCTAACATTAATGTTGTTTTAGGATTCCACTTTCACTTTGATCATATGTTTTAATTTACATTTCAACTTGCAGGGATATGGAAGGATTAACCATCAAGCTCTTCCTAATGAAAAGGGTTGGAATTATTTTTTTGCTGCATATGTTTGAAAACCATTGTTTATCTCAAGCTTATTTCAATTAAAGCAGCTAATCCAAAAAATTAATTTACACTGTTTACAAGCATTGCAGTTATTTGGCAAGTCGTCCGCAGATTCCCAATAAAAAAATTACTGGATTTCCTCATCGATATTATATGGTAGTATATTACTGCAATTTGAAGAATGCAACCTTCTCATAATCGTTTTTCATTTATGTAGGAAAGATAAGAAAAGAATATATTACAAAGTCTCTTGACAGTAACGAGGTTTAATTTTTTTACCTCTCTCAGTCCTCTTTAACAATTTCAATATGTTTTGTTTGCAATGTGAATGATGATGGTCTTCTTATTTTCATGTGGAAGACTACTATGAATTTATTTATTTACCTTGAAAGGATGAGAGCAAACATCGACGATGGAATCAACATTACGTTGAAACAATTTCATGTTTGTTTTTACCATTAAAGAATCTTTCACGTATGTTAAATTGAGAAAATTCAGTCAAGTATACTTCTCATCCTGATAGAATATAAAAATTAGACCCGAATATTCTATTCGGGTAGTAATCAATCCACTTTATAAATGGGTATCCAACGCTTAAATGGGTCGTCTCATACTTTTTATAGGAATTGAGGTGTTACTATTAAAAGCCCAACCCCAATCAAATGGGGACCCATGTCTGAAAAATTCCTAGGATGAAGACATTTGTCAATATCCTAGAAGGCGCAGTTGCCTATAAATAGCCAACTACCCCTCCTAGAAAATGACCAGAAAATCTATCCAAAAAATATAGAGAGAAGTTGAGAAAAGAGAGAAACTAACCAACGCACACCACTTCTAGAAATAAACCGAGAAAAGACAGCCGAGCACCGAATAAAAGGGGAGAAAGATCAAGACGAGAGATTAAATAGTCATATCGAGCACAATTGTCAAAACCGAAATACTAGTCCGAGCAAGTGTAATAGTCCGAACAAGGATAATAATCCGAGCAATAATAAAGATCAGGAAGTGTCCTTTATTCACGGTTGATTTACTATTATATCATTGTTGAAAAGCCTAACGCGACCGACCAAAGTTATGGCTTTATCAAATGGCGCCGTCTCCGGGAATCATCTAGTTCCCAACTAGTTTAAAATTCGAATACCAATACTCTGCCAGACGAGCGACAATGGTTACCAATGTAGAGGAAACCCATTCCGAGATAATAGAAACCAATAACCAAAACACGCAAATTAGCCAACAAGACCTCGACGATCTACTCGCCATCCGCGACAGATATGAACCTATCCAATCCGGAAACCAACCAACAACCTCCTACGTCAACCAAGAACAACCGGTCGAACCACCCCGACATTTCATCGAAGGGATTGTCGACGAACACCCTTCGTCCTCGGAGGACGAACAAGACGTGCCCGTATTAAGGCGTGCACGAAGACGCTTAACCGGGTCCCAAGCAGGACCAAGCTCAAGAGTCCCTTTGCCTACAGTCTCGGTCAACTCCGGTGCTCGTTTACAAACGGACGAAGCTCATCAGTTTGGCATGCCCGAGGATCATGTACTCGGACAGTCGCCCCGACTACCGACTAATTCTACGAGGATGATTACACCACCCACGGTGGAGGTACAACATGTTGTTCCGTTAGCCGATGAAAGGAACTACGCCCAGCTACATGCTCAGCTGGCGGCATGCATGACGGCCATGACAGCGGCCGGCATCGTATTGCCAGTTATCCAACCCGACAAAGACCCACGCCATGAAGTGGACGATTCTGCCTACAGGGCAGCCCTGGAGGCAGCGGGTCGGCGACCCGATACAAGAGTCCCCCACCAAGGGGGCAATGTCCCAATAACTATCGTCCATCCGAACACTCATATGGAACGTGTCCACACAAACACGAAGGACGGTAGATATCCCGAATACAGGATCGGGGAAGGATATGGCCCACCACCACATCAGGGAGGATACCCTCCCCCTACCAACAGGCTTGTAACGTATGCCAAGAAACCCCGTGTGCTGAACAGATCACGCGGTACCGCAATCCTATGGGATTCGTCATCCCCGAATTCAGGCTCTATGATGGGAAGAGTTGCCCTATCGACCATCTGAGGCACTACAAGACGAAGATGGAACTGTGGAGTGATGACCATGCACTGATGTGCAAATTTTTCAAAAATAGCTTGGGTCAAGAGGCTTCGTCATGGTATCACAACTTACCACGGGGCTCCATTAGAGACTGGGCAGAATTGCTAAGAGCATACTTCACCCGGTACGCTGCTCATCGGAAAAAGAAGGTTAGTATCGAAACCCTTCTTAAAATGGCGATGATGCCAAATGAAAGGCTCAACGATTACTGCATACGCTTTATCGACGTAGCAAACCAGATTCCACGATATGCCAATAATATAGCCATCCAAAACTTTATTAATTCCATCCCTAATGGCTATTGGGCGAGAAGGAAGTTCATAGGCAAAAACTTCCCGACCACTGATTCCCTGCTAGCCTATTGTACCCACCTCACCGATAAAAACGACGAACTGCGTTTCCTCAACCGAACTCTACCGAGAAGAGAGTCGGTCCGCGAGGCACAGGTGGGTCGCAAAAGAGTTAGGAATAACCAGGGAGAAGCATTCCAACCGACCAGAAAGGGGAAAGGTCCCGAGGTCGATAACAGGGTAGAGCGACCACGAGCACTAGAGCCCAAACCGCTCCAGATTGCATACCCGACACCGATCAACGAGCATAAACCGCTCCAGCTCACCTACCCGATGCCACCTAAGCCATTTTAACAAGGTCGGCCCCAAGAGAGGGAACACCGAAACGCTTTCGGACCGGTCGAGCTGTGATACACTTTCAACCTATCTGCTGAAGATATACTCAAGGATATATGCAGGGAAAGTTGGTATTCCCGACCACAACCGATCACCACTCCCCCCAATCAGAGAGATTCCAAGCTCTTCTGCGCATATCACGAGGATCACGGCCATCTCACTGAGCATTGCCGTAACCTGCGATGGAGAATGAACCAGTGGGGCGATGCAGGATACCTAGCCAAGTTCATCAAAGGAGCTAGGAATAAAGGCAAACAACTGGCCATCGAGGGATCTGACAACCGGCAAGGCAAAACGATCAACGTCGTTCATATGTCACGACCCAAGGGCCCAGGCGGGGAACGATCACGACAACGGCAGCTGGCCTACTTTGGCCAAGTAGCCAAGACATCACAGGCGTCGACCTCTAAACGACAATGCACACCACGACGACATCCGCCCATTTCTTTCTCGGATCTTGACGAAGAAGGGGTGATTTACCCCCACGGAGACGCCATTAACCTCCGTGTTCAAATCGGCCTAGACACAGTCAGCAGGGTACTTGTCGACCAAGGAGCCTCTTGTGATATCATGTACAAGGAGCTCTTCGACAAGATGGAACTCAAGCTGCAAGATCTACAGCCTACCGATGTCACACTGATTGGATTCATCTCCGAAACGACCAAACTGTTGGGTAAGATCGTCCTCAGTGTCACAACCGGGTTCATGTCGGTTCCCGTGGAGTTCTTAGTGGTCGACGACCACTCCGGGCACAACGCAATATTGGGCCGACCTTGGTTACATGCCATGAAGGCCATACCCTCGACCTATCACCAAAAGGTCAAATACCCAAATGATAGGGGAGCGATCGAGACAGCCAGAGGATGTCAAGAAGATTCAAGACGCTGCGAGGACATCACCGCGACTCTCCAAAAACAACGAAGCAGTGTGGAACAACCCACCAGCACAAAGAAGCTGATCAACCAAATATCCAAAGCCGAAAGGGTTGTCGAAGAACAAGTAGGAGAGACACTCAGGAAGGTGTATATACCAGATATGGACGAGGAGCATTACTTCCTCCTCGGCGACAACCTTCCAAAACAGGAATCCGAAGAGTTGAAAGCATTCCTTCTCAGCAACACTGATAAATTCGCCTGGAGCCCTAAAGATATGCCGGGCCTAGACCCCAATACAGCATGCCACCACCTAAGTGTAAACACCGAGTACAAGCCGATAGCACAGAGGAGCAGGAAAGTGTCTGTACAGCATAGAGCAGCTATAATCGCTGAAGTACAAAAGTTATTGGAGGCTGGAGCCATAAGAGAGGTTTACTATCCAAAATGGTTGTCCAACCCGGTCGTCGTCCCTAAGAAGAACGGAAAGGAGAGAGTATGTATAGACTTCACAAACCTCAACAAAGCCTGTCCGAGGGACCACTTTCCCCTTCCAAGGATTGATCAACTGGTGGACGCAACTGCGGGGGCAGAACGGATGACCTTCCTTGACGCATATTCAGGATACCATCAAATTTCCCTCGCCCACGAAGATCAAGAAAAGACTTCGTTTATATCACCTTTGGGAAATTATTGCTATACGGTAATGCCGTTCGGCCTACGCAATGCGGGAGCAACATACCAAAGGATGATAACAAGTGTATGTCGAGATCATATAGGGAAGACGATGGAGGTATACATAGACGACATGGTCGTCAAGAGCGAAAGAGCCACATCCCACCTTCAAGATATCAGGGACGTTTTCCGAACGCTGGGCGAGCACAAACTGAAACTCAATGCGAGCAAGTGTGCATTTGGCGTCAGCAAAGGGAAATTCTTGGGGCATATGGTTAGCCGACGAGGAATAGAGGCTAATCCCGATCAAATAACGGCTCTACGAAACCTAGCAGCGCCCAAGAATAAGAAACAGGTACAAGAGCTCACGGGAATGATGGCCGCGCTGAGCAGGTTCATTAGCTGATCCGCAGATAAGGGACGACCATTTTTTGAATCACTCAAGAAGGATAGAAAATTCGTCTGGGACCCGGAATGTGAAGTCTCATTCAACAATCTCAAAGAGTACTTGAGGACACTGCCACTGCTAGTAAGGCCGAACAAAGGAGACATTCTGGCATGCTACCTAGCAGTTTCCACTACAGCTGTGAGCGCAGTTATCCTAAGAGAAGAAGGTCGCGAACAATTTCCGATCTACTTCGTCAGCAAGACTCTGGTCGAAGCCGAAACACGTTATCTACCCTTGGAAAAGCTGTGTCTGGCATTGGTCGTCGCAACCAGAAAGTTGCCACACTATTTCATAGCTCATCAGGTCCGGGTATACACAAAATTTCATATCAAAGAGTCACTTCGACGGACGGACATTAGCGGCCGAGTTGCCGCCTAGGGGGTAGAGCTATCCCAATTTCATATCGAGTTCGCACCCCGTCATGCCATAAAGGGACAAGTCCTGGCCGATTTCGTCGCAGAATTAACCGAAGGCTATGACGAGCCTTTGGCACTCTCTCCACAATCACACTGGCAGATACATGTCGACGGATCAGCCACCAAGGACGGATCAGGAGCAGGGATCGTCCTAAAGTCTAGAGAGGGAGCAATCATCGAAAAAAGCATAAAACTGGGCTTCCGAGCTACCAACAATGAGGCAGAATACGAGGCCATGATAAATGGCATGCTTATTGCCCGGTCCCTCGGATGCTCCCACTTAATTGCAAGCTCAGACTCCATGCTCATCGTCAATCAAGCCATCGGCGAGTACCAAGCGAAAGATGATAGAATGATCCTCTACCAAGAGAGAGTCCAAAGCTTGATGGCAACCTTCGAACAGTGCGAATTAGTAAGAATCAATCGCACCGAAAATGCACATGCCGATGCCTTGGCTACCCTAGCCTCGACATTAACATTGACCGACACCCGGTCGATCACAGTGGAACTACTGCCGACCCCGAGCATAATAAAAAGGGTAGGCCGGGTGACGTCGATACAGTACGAACTAGGTTGGATGGAGGACATGACCCATTATCTGCGAAGTGGAACGCTTCCGGCCGACAAGATAAAAGCGCTGAAAATTACAAGAAAAGCTCCTCGCTTCTGGCTATCCGAGGACGATAAACTATACAAATCCAGTTACTGGGGACCCCATCTACTGTGCGTCCCGACCGAGCTACAACTGCCGGTCTTGGAGGAAATCCACGAAGGATCTTGCGGAGCACACATCAAAGGGCGATCCCTTGCAAACAAGGCAGTGACCCAAGGATATTGGTGGCCCTATATCAAGCGAGACGCCGATGCGTACGTCCAACGATGCGACAAGTGCCAACGATTCGCCAAGATACCACGGCTCCCTTCATCTATGATGACCCCGGTATCGGCACCATGGCCGTTCGCTCAATGGGCAATTGATTTGGTCGGTAAACTCCCGAGAGCACCTGGGAATGTGGAATATCTGATCGTTGCGACTGATTATTTCACCAAATGGGTCGAAGCCAAACCCCTCCGAGAAATCAAAGCCAGCAACGTCAAACAATTCGTTTGGGAATACATCATAACTAGGTTCGGTATACCGTACGCTATAGTCGCCGACAACGGAACCCAGTTCAAAGATGCCAATTTACAGCTGTGGTACAAGGAACTCGGTATCCGAAAATTCTATTCGACGCCGACATACCCACAAGGAAACGGGCAAGCCGAAGTGTCAAACCGAACAATATTAGACGGTATCAAGACCACCCTTGAACAGGCAAAGGGGAGGTGGCCCGAGCGGCTACTCAACGTTTTATGGTCGTGCCGAACTACACCCAAGACGGGCACCAAGGAAACCCCGTTTAGCTTAGCATACGGTGTTGAGGCCATCATACCGACAGAGATCGGGCTACCCATGCTCCGAACGACGTTGGTCGAGCAGGGAAACAATGAACAACGAATGAGAGAAGAGCTCGACATGATAGACGAGAAACGAGAGATAGCGGCCCTTACCCTAGCTAAGTACCAACAAAGCGTGAAGCAAACCTATGACAAGAGAGTAAAAGGGTCCAAAGAATTCATGGTAGGAGAACTGGTGCTGCGACGAGTGACGGTCTATACCCGCAACGAAATACATGGCAAGCTAAGCCCTACCTGGGAAGGCCCATACAAAATCGTCAAGCAAACAAGTCCAGTCTCTTACAAAATCAAAAGCGTCCTGTTTGCCAACAGCCGAGGGGAAAAGAATTCTTGGAATGTGGCTAACCTAAAGAAGTACTACGTATAGGCAATCCTCCGAGTACAAGTACAGGTGCTACCTTACCCTTCTTGCTTAATGGCATTATCTTTCTTCTTTTGAATGAATAAAATATATTGTCATGTCTACTAATACTATGAAATTCCCAACATGGCCGAAGTGCCTAGGAATACTATGAAATTCCGTAAATGGCGTGTTACCGAAGGAACGCCTAGGAATACTATGAAATTCCCAACATGGCCGAAGTGCCTAGGAATACTATGAAATTCCGTAAATGGCGTGTTACCGAAGGAACGCCTAGGAATACTATGAAATTCCCAACATGGCCGAAGTGCCTAGGAATACTATGAAATTCCCAACATGGCGTGTTACCGAAGGAACGCCTAGGAATACTATGAAATTCCCAACATGGCCGAAGTGCCTAGAAATACTATGAAATTCCCAACATGGCGTGTTACCGAAGGAACTCCTAGGAATACTATGAAATTCCCAACATGGCGTGTTACCGAAGGAACGCCTAGGAATACTATGAAATTCCCAACATGGCCGAAGTGCCTAGGAATACTTTGAAATTCCCAACATGGCGTGTTTTCAAAGGAACGCCTAGGAATACTACGAAATTCATATGCAGGTACAATGCAAGGAATTATTCAGGTTCACATTACGGCGGCGATACAATACAAATTGGCTAAAACAATGAAGGAGAATCAATCTAAACAACGAAATATCAACAAGAAGCATCTCCAAAACAGGAATAACGAAATAACAAATGATTTAGCAAGGAAAAATCGATCCAATCAATCAAATAGCAATACGGCAATGGAAAGGTACAAAACAGGAACAAAGAAATAACATAAATAGTCCTCGCCCGCATTACGGAGGCAACAAGAAGATCATCGACACTAAAGAGATTCATTTAAGAAGAGCTACTGCAGGAGGAGCACGACGGTAATTGACCGAGCTCAATCTCTTCGTCATCCGTCGTTGTGTACCCATCAGACTCATCACCATCAAAACGCTCCTCAGAAATGAGGGCATCAAAATTGGTCGTATGAGCCCCAACACAAGTCAGCGTCTGAAGCCGCGCGTTGAACTCGGCTTCTTTCGCGAACTCGTGAGCATCCGAGGCCGCTTTACGGCGATCATCGTCAAAGGAGAGGTTACGGCGAGCTTCGATCATAGCTGCGGAAGCATCGTATCTGGCACGGGACAAACGGAAATACTTCACCAACACGTTGGCCTTGGTCACAAGCAACTTTAATTTGCCGAAGTACTTGTCCTTTGCACGCCAATATCGATCCAAACGACGCTCCTGAACCTCAACAGTATGCTCGGCACGGCGAACGTATTCTCGAAAAAAGGCCGCCTGGGTTTTCAGCTTGGTCCGCAGTCGAGCACATTGGTCGGTCAATTTGACATTTTTGCTCATCAAAACAATGTAGGGCCACCTGTCAGGCACCTCACTAGCCGCACCAGATGAGACCTCGTCCCGGGCAGCACCAGTAGGTCCTAACCCCGGGTTAACTAGGCATGGAGAACCAGCCTGGTGCGACATAGTAGCATGTGCCTATAAAAAAAAAAGAGGGGGGGGGGGGGGAGAAGAACGAGAAGAGATGAATATACAAAAAAAAAAGAAGGAAGCTACAAAAAAAAAAGAAAAAAAAAGGAGAGAATATTTTATACAAGCTACAAGGACAACGACAAAACAAGCTACTTTATTAATCCGACAACCCCTCAACAGACGCCGAAGTCTCTACTACATCGGCAAAATGAATATCTCGCAATGAATTAATTTGCGTCCCCAAACGCTCACGAATGACCGCCTCGATTCGGTTCAAGGCGACAGTGGTTTCAGTTACCCCGGCCTTCGCATCAACCATGCGCTCTGCCCGGGATACACCACTCATTCCTTTTATATGCTGAAGCACCTCTAAAGCGCGAGCTCGGGCCCAATACGCTTTGGCAAAGGATAGCAGCAGGTCCGCGTCCTCGAAAACGGCCCCAAGGACCAAGTTCAAGCTCGTCACACGACCTCGGGCTTCATCACGAGAACGTCGTAGGGCACAGAGAAGTTCCTTCGCTTTACCCTTGTTTGCCGTATATGGGCGGTCTTTTTACTAAATTTCTCTCCCAAATCACATAACCGAATCGCCAAGTTGGAAATATGAATATTCAGACCCTCGATTTCCTGACAAGCACAAGTCAATTTCGCGGTAAGGGACGCCTTCGATCTTTCCAAATATTCTATTACGTCACCTACACTACGACTAGGCGAGGTCCAGACCACCATGGCAAGGGGGTTATTTGGTACCTGACAATATTTTGTTTTCACATCCTTCAAAATATGACGACCATCAAAAGAAATTAACCCAAGAAAGCCCAACAGAAATAAAACACAGTACCTATGTTATCACTTCCCCAAAAGAATCTGTTTCTAGATACACAAGAGACCAAAAAAAAAAAAAAAAAAAATACATACTGCTAGAAAGATAGTCAAGGTTCCACCTGAGGAGATACCGGTGGGGGCACAACAGTAGCATCTGGTCGAGGAGTGGATGGGTCCGACATAGAGTGAGGACGCAGCGCTGTCAAAATTGTCTGTCCCGGTAGCCGAGGAAGCTCTTCTTCACGAAGATTCGCCGAGTCCAAGGGTTTCGGCGGTGCACCATGCGGGCACGGATACACCAACTCCGACCACGCCCTATCCGACAAAGGAACATTCGCAAAATTGAGCGCCCGCACATGAGCACAGTATACGGAGAAGTTGGCCATCATTGCTAACTTTGTCCGCTCCTCCGCGTGTGCCGTTTTCAGGGCAGTCACCTTAGCCTTCTCGGTTTCCACGTCCTCTGCCAGGAGCAAGTTCTCCTCCTCTAGTTCGCCGTACTTAACGACCATGCACTCTTTTTCCGCCCTCAATTTATCGACATCCTCGGTCAGGTGCAGAAAGTCCACCGACAGCTTGTCATAATTCTCGCCCAGGGTTTTATTCGCGGCGACCAATTTCTCTTTCTCGACCTCGAAAGCCGCAAGCAGATCCTTTATCTTCTGCTCGTTCTCCTCGACTATGGCATTCTTCTCGGCCACCAGCTTCTCTTTCTCAGCCCCTAGAGCTCCCAGCTGATCCCGTAGCGCCACGGTACTCAAAGCAATCTGCACTTCAAAACATTAGATTCTAAACAGAATACAGGTACCCGACCTATATAGCGAAATACGAGCCCCACGTACCCTCAGCGCATCCGCGTGGGCCTGCTCTATAACCGACATTGTAGGTTGAGCAGCTAGTCTTTCTGCATCCTTGAACGCAAGGGGTTTCAGAGCCGTATACCCCATCTTCAAGATTCGCGGTTGCTGCAGCAGCTCACCCCTACATCGGTCAATATAACGGGTCATTGCAACCCCGTCAACCAACACCTTCTCGGATCCATCGAGAGCCTCATCCTCGCCACCCTTCACAACATCATCGGCACTCTCTTCGCCGCCTTCCATATCCACTTCCTCGACCGCCTCCTCCTCTGGAGCATTAGTCTCAGGGGTCCTGCGTTCGATTACATCCTCTGTACGGCTGGGCGAGATACCAGACAGGTTCAACGCGGCCTCGGCAAGGACAGGCGAGACCACAGGCAGGGTCATCGTCTCCTTCCCCATAGCCACCAGCATGTTGATATGTCCGAACAGGCTATCGACCGACCCCTGAAACACAACAATACCCATCGACCGGGCAAGCGCGAGGGTAACCAATGGAGAAGTCAGTAGCTGAAACAAGATAACTAATAAAGCAAAGCACTAGCGAACAAACCGATATCCAAAAGACAAGAAAATCATAATACATATACACATACCTCGCCCGGCGCAGAGACATCCTCGGCGGTATCCCTTTCGGCGGCAGCAACCGCCCCCTCGCCCGAGCCAACGATATCAGCCTCCTCGGTAACCGATGTATCGGTTCCCCTGGCCCTCTTCGTTCCTCCACCAACAGGGTCAGACGCATGACGCTTAGACCGAACGAGCTTCTTCCCGAGCCGAGCAGCACTTCGAGCCCGGACCACTTTCAAGAACTCTTCCTCGGGCTCTTTGGGGATCTCGGGCGCAGGATTCCCCTTGGTCACCGACCCCATAGGGTACCCGAGCAGCATCGGAGCAGTACGACTCGCCGGATCCGGTGTCGGTCCCGGCCCCCACCATTTCCAAAGAGCTAACAGAGCCTCCACATTGGGAGCGCTGAGGTCGGGCATAGGGGGAGCGTTGGTGGCCGGTCCAGGAATCTGGTGTCCCGAACAGCCCCATTCACCAGAAGCTATCACGATACCAAGATTGCGCTCTTTGTTGGTATCCGGCAAACCGATAACAAGCCGTCAATAGGTACGCTGGGTTTTCAGATACGATCTGCGACGCTCAAAGCTCAGACTGTAGACTCCGAAGACGTCCTTCAATTCAATCGGTATCCCGGCCAACTCCGATAACCTTTGAATACCGTTCAGAGTACGGTAACCATTTAAGGCCAGTTGGGCTGGAGCAATCTGGACGGCCTCAAAGAACGAAGCCACCCAGTTTGTAAAAGGAAGTCGAAGACCCCCAGTAAAAAATGTCGAAGAGCGCACGGCCACCTCGCCGGCAGGAACAAATCCCAGCACCTCCTCGTCAGAAATAGGAAGCCGGATATGTATGTTGTCAGGTATTCCGGCAAGCTCCTTAAAATCCTTTTCTACGAATGTGCCAACTTGGGCCACACTTTGGCTCAGAATTTCCTATCCAAACATCATCAAAAGTCCATCAATATACTAACCAAATACACAAACAAGAACCACATCAATATAACGAGCGCCACCAACCCCCCCACTCGCATTAACCAGATACATAAGAATCATCAGACATATATAGATAACCTGAACCATATACCAACGCCACACATATGACCACAACGACAAATCAAATACAACTCCTAAAAAAGGGAAGGGGGGAGAACGAAAAATGACTTACAGTAATCATTATGAGCAAGCAAGCACGCACCGCAGCAAGTCTTCCAACAAAACCACGAAACCCTAGATCAAGCGGCCGAACTCTTTTCCTTTTTGGCGGGAAGAATATGCTTTAGAGAGAGAGATATTTTCTTCAGCAAATTCTGTGATAAAAATAAAAAAGGATTACTTGGCACAGTAAAAAGGAGTGGAATCACAAAAAGAATAAAATAATAACCGTCCTTTCGTGTAACAGAGGTTTAACTTTTTTCCAACCATCCAAAAGTCAACAACCGCTGCTATTTTTAACATATAAACGCTCCAGATTTCGCCACGTCAGCGCGTATCCCACTACCCAAGGCAGTTCACATCATTACACCTAAATAAACGGCCAGTGGACCCTACCATGAAAAGCTTCCCACATACGCTACCACTATTATCACACCGAGAATGTCCCCCGATTAAAGTTCCTCGACGCCAAACCAATTCTTACCCAAAGGGCACACCGAACAAGGTGGACGAAGACCGTTTCTAGCTTGACGGCAGGGAGCATCAAGTCTACCAACGCTCTCCGGGGGGATAACCGGGCATATTGTTCGGTGTATACTGAGGGACATCAAATGATATCAACATAAAAGAGTGAAGCAAACAGGAAATAAAATAGGACAGAATCAAGTGCAAGACAAGTTTTATTCATCCACAAAGGGGGAAACACAAAAAATACAACAGAAAAAGAAAATACACCCATCCTACTTTTTCGAACTATCCCCCATAGCAACATCCCTCTTCGCCAAAAGTTCCTCCAGACGCTCCTTCTCCCTAACCAAACGAGAAATCGCCATCTCAGCCTGTTTCAAGGCGTAAGACTGAGACTCGCATTTTTGCTCGGCCTTGAAACGAGCAGTGCCCTCCTCGTCCCAATATTGTTTAAACCTCCTCGCTTCAGTCCGAGCACACATGAGATCATGTTTCAGCCATGACATCTCAATTTCTTTTAGTTGAAGAGGAGTCAAATCCTCCTCCCCAAAGCCAGGGGGACGAGGTAGCAAAAAAGTAGGCTCCTCTTCCATAAGGGCTTTCTTTTTGGAGGCAGACCTAGTGATGGGAGCCATCTCACGCAAAAGCAAGTTAGAAGCAAATTATAAAACAAGAGAGAGGTAGAAATTGGTAATGAGATACAGGCAATAGGGAGCATTTATAGAGAATCAAAAAGCACAAAGTACGAAGCGTTACAATGGTTCACGAGACAGGCACGAGATACGAGAGGATACAACTGATTCATCAAATACAGAAAACAAAACACAAATTGAAAAAGGGGAAATACATAAGAAAACCAGCCCAATCTAAGGATCAATGGGGGGAAAAATCGAACTGCCAGACCGAGAGAAAGCAAAACGAGCAGAACAATTCAACCGAGCTTGGTAGGAATCGTTCATGGCGACCAAATTGTCATTCTCCGAGGAGAGCCTATTGTTTTCCGTAGTAAGAACCCTGACGCGCTCCACGAGCCGAGCATTCTTTACCATTATGCTAGCTAGGCCTTGAGGAGAGTTGTCAAACTCATCTTGAGAATGGTCCCAAATCTCCTCGGCATCATACCAGGAGTTGGCCAGATGGTTTCTCTGTAACAACAAGTGATCGAGCTGGCGACTCAGTGCCGAGATCTCGGTCCACTTCCCCGTCTCTTCGGGATAAGAGCCGAACAAGCTCAAGGCCAAAACGCCATACTCTTTCTCAAGCCTTGCCATCCGACGGCGGACCCGAGATACCTCAGTGTCCAAGCCCTTCAGCGGAGCATGATATCTCACCATAGGTCCAGACATTCTGGGAAATTGTAGTAGTACGGAAGAAAATAAAGGGCTGAGGAAGAGAGAAGCAAAAAGAAAAATGAGAGATGATAAACTACCAAAGAAAAGAGAAGTACTTATAGAACGGAGATAGCTTGCATATTCCTGACCTACTAGGGAGCATGCATATTCCTGACCTACTAGGGAGCATGCACCTATATTCGACAGAGATGGGGACATCTACTACAACAGTACAGAAGGAAATAAAAGACGAGATATTCAAAGATCTAACTTCCCGACAAACAACAAACCACAGGTGCAATATAAAAAGAAGTGCAAAAATAAAGGGGCAAAAATACTTTTCATAAATAAAGATGGGATATATCATTGTTTGTTACATCCGAAAAGAAATCTATTACATCCGAAAAGAAAGTCTAGTACATCCGAAAAGGAAATCTATTACATCCGAAAAGAAAATCTATTACATCCGAAAAGAAAGTCTAGTACATCCGAAAAGGAAATCTATTACATCCGAAAAGAAGATCTATTACATCCGAGAAGAGTTAGTACAGAAGATCAGGCAAAGGATCAACTATATAAGCTGACCAAGTGAGCAGGAGACGCCAAAAAGAAAAAGTAAGAAGAAAGAGAAAGGAAAAGCAAGAAGAGGAAAAGAAGAAGAGTGCAAGACAAGAAGAAGTGATAAGAAAGAAGAGTCGAAAAGAAAAATGACAAAAACCCTAGATGTAACACAAAAACCCTTAGGATCACAGGGCTGATTGTAACATCATAGTGGTGCAAAAAAGAGGAAAAAGAAAAGAATGAAAAGTAGAGAGAACAGAGTATAAAAAAAAAAAAGAGAAACACAAAAGAGGAAGACGAAGAAATGAGGGAAACTGAGAAAAGAAGAAAAAAAGAAAGAGAAAGAGCAGAGGAAGAAGAAATGAAGGAAACAGACAAATAAAAAGGACGTAAAAGAAACAAAACAAAAAGAAGAAAAAGAAAGACCTAGGAAGAGATAGTAAGAAGAAAATGGAGGATAGAGAGAAGAGAGACTGAAAAAGTATAGAAAGAGAAGAGATGGGAAAAGATGGGGAAAAGCAGAGAGAGATAAAAAAAAGAAGGGGGAAGGTTAGGGGGAAGTCGATTGGTATCGATGAGAGGGCCCGGCAGAGACATCCCTGTCCCTCAGTGTCGGGTTCCCCCTTAGCATCTCATTCTCTTCGACTAGAGCCTGACGAGCACGTCGGCTATAAGCCAGTTCGGATCTTAGCCAAGTTAATTCCCGAACCATCTCGGTATGGTGATAACGCATCACCTTCAGTTCCTCCTCGGCATCCCTCAACAGCCTTTGTACATGGCTATAAGAGGCTTCAAAAGCCTCGACTTGCAAAGCTAATGTTGATGGGGTGAAAAGACCAGACATCTTAGGAAAATTATAAGATGAGGGTCTATATAGGGGGGAAAATAATATGATGAGAATTGTGGATGTAACCATGCTGTAAGCAGGTATTTATAGATCAATTAGATGAGGGCTGGTATTGAGAGTCGCAACCGTTCGCCAATGGGTACTAAGAAGCGATGGCAATTAAAAGATGTGTCTGTTCAAGAAAGAACGTTTGGATTCCCCAAAGGTTCTAAAAAAGCGTGAGTAATTAAAAGCCACTCTTGTTCACAAAACGCTTGGATTCTTACCAATATTTAAAGAGGGCAAGTAATAATGGCATTGAAACACGCGTCATTTCTGGGGAAAGGCATTAGGTTCAAATAAATATCTAAGATATTTTGCACAGAGATCAAGAAAACTCTGGTGAATAAGATTTTTATGCACAGGGCTCAAGAAATCCTATGGGTCCCCAGATATAAAGAGTAAGAAGGTCCACTGGATAAGGTCAAACGCTAGGCCCAAGAAAAAGCATTGATGAGGCCATAAGCGTGCGCAGTCAAAATAAATTGCATTGGAAAAGTAATTCAGATATAAACAAGAGAAAGATGTCTTTATTGGTTGATTGGTACTTCGTTACAGAAGAAGCAATAAAAGGAAATACAATGAAAAAACAATAAAATCATTTCGTGGAAGGGCCCGCTTCGTCATTTGGTTTCCCCTTCGACCGAGCATACACTTCCTTAAGGGCCAGTTTGTAAGCGCTCTTGGAAGCAAGTTGCCTATCTCTGGAGGCCTCAAGCTCTTTGATCCGAGCACGAGCGCGAATACTGTCGAGATAAGACCTCTGATGGTCCTTCTCCAGGGCATCCAATCGCTCGTCTAGTTCGGCGGCCCGACGAGCTTCCACCGACAACCTGGCAACCTTCTTCTCGAGATAACGCACCTTCTGAACTTCCTCTTCAAGACGAGCAACGTATTCAGGAAGGTTGTCACCATAGTTTTCAAGAGGAAAAGCCATTTGGTCGTTAATAAAGAGTGAATTACATAAAGAATACTGGGACAGTCCTTTTATAGGAAGAAACAAGGAGTAGATCAAAGGTCATCTCGAAGAAATACAACCTCGTGAACTTCCCAAGAGCATTTACGGCAAATTAACCACAGTTCCAAATCCAATTAAAGTCTTCCAAAAAGACATCAAGAAGATAAACAGACAAGAACAGGGAAAGGGAAATATTTTATTAATTTCAAAAACTTCGATTACAACTGAGGAGAAGACTCCCCATTCAAGAGAAATTACGACAGAAATTACAAAAGACTAATTATTTCGAGGAAGAGCCTTCTTCATCGTCATCCGAGCTCGGTTTAGACCGAACATGCAACTCCTTGAAGGCAAGCTTATAGGCCCTTTTTGCTGCCTTCTGCTTAGCCAGATTAGCCTCGAGCTTCTTTATATGCTCGTAAGCCCAATCCCGATCGGCCATCGTCACATGATGATCAGAATCCATGTCAGACAACCTTTTCTTGTAGTCTGAAACCTTGGCCACGAGTTTCTTATTCGCGGTACGAGATTTCTTGATTTCCATTTCTAAATATGAAATATAATTAAAGGAGCTCTCACCAGTAGAACCTAAAGAAGCCATTATGTCACGGGCAAATTAGTATTAAAATGCCTAATTATGGAGGGAGCACACCCCTTTATAGGAGTTTTCCTCGAAGAAAGATATTAGGATAGGAAACATTAAATGTGCCCCCCTGGGAACCGTCATGAGTCTATTGCGTTTCTCGATGAAGCATTGGGAAAGACAAGACCGAAGTAACGTTCTCGACAACCCGAACATGACTCCCCCGACATGGAAACCACGCCGAGGAAGTCAGGGAGCACTTGATAGAACATAAAAATTAGACCCGAATATTCTATTCGGGTAGTAATCAATCCACTTTATAAATGGGTATCCAACGCTTAAATGGGTCGTCTCATACTTTTTATAGGAATTGAGGTGTTACTATTAAAAGCCCAACCCCAATCAAATGGGGACCCATGTCTGAAAAATTCCTAGGATGAAGACATTTGTCAATATCCTAGAAGGCGCAGTTGCCTATAAATAGCCAACTACCCCTCCTAGAAAAGGACCAGAAAATCTATCCAAAAAATATAGAGAGAAGTTAAGAAAAGAGAGAAACTAACCAACGCACACCACTTCTAGAAATAAAACGAGAAAAGACAGCCGAGCACCGAATAAAAGGGGAGAAAGATCAAGACGAGAGATTAAATAGTCATATCGAGCACAATTGTCAAAACCGAAATACTAGTCCGAGCAAGTGTAATAGTCCGAACAAGGATAATAATCCGAGCAATAATAAAGATCAGGAAGTGTCCTTTATTCACGGTTGATTTACTATTATATCATTGTTGAAAAGCCTAACGCGACCGACCAAAGTTATGGCTTTATCAAATGGCGCCGTCTCCGGGAATCATCTAGTTCCCAACTAGTTTAAAATTCGAATACCAATACTCTGCCAGACGAGCGACAATGGTTACCAATGTAGAGGAAACCCATTCCGAGATAATAGAAACCAATAACCAAAACACGCAAATTAGCCAACAAGACCTCGACGATCTACTCGCCATCCGCGACAGATATGAACCTATCCAATCCGGAAACCAACCAACAACCTCCTACGTCAACCAAGAACAACCGGTCGAACCACCCCGACATTTCATCGAAGGGATTGTCGACGAACACCCTTCGTCCTCGGAGGACGAACAAGACGTGCCCGTATTAAGGCGTGCACGAAGACGCTTAACCGGGTCCCAAGCAGGACCAAGCTCAAGAGTCCCTTTGCCTACAGTCTCGGTCAACTCCGGTGCTCGTTTACAAACGGACGAAGCTCATCAGTTTGGCATGCCCGAGGATCATGTCCTCGGACAGTCTTAATTGTTGTCTTTGCAGTAGTAATCAAGTTAGGATTTATCAGAAGTCTTTGGAAGAAAAGACGGAAACCCCCTGATTACTCTAATTATGCTTGGCAAGATCGGTATTCATCGCATTTCGTAACAAGTTATGAAATTAGTTAATTAATCAATTAAGTAAGATTTAATATATATTTTTAGTCAAATTTATTATTATGTTTTGTTCTTTAATCTGTATGCATGCTTGCATATGTTTTCATAAATGCTGTTAATTTTTAATATTATAGACTTAATATTTCTGACAGCGTATATAGAAAATTGTTGTTGCTACTGAAGGTATTAATTGGATACATCACTCTCGTGTCTGCAATTTCTGGGTGGAAATTAAAATTTTCTCCTTAAGCGTATACTTGTAAAAAAAATTATGTTATAAGTTTTTGTGCCAAAATCTGAAAAAGCTAACTTTTTATACCGATAAACTTCACGTTTTTTTACGCTTTTAATGTAGCGCTTAGTTGAAATTCTTTAACCAACTTTTATGAAACAAAGTTAAAATGTGATTACATTTTATTTATTTCCCCGTTCATCCCTTGTTTTCAACACACGAGTCGTCCTTATTTTCTACATCCTTTTGACCAGTCTCTTGATTGCTTTACTTTTACGAAAACAAAGCTATTGTATACCTTCAATGCCAGTTTCTGTAACACAGCTCTTTATTTGTTTCCCTTGATCTGAATGTAGTAGATATGTTGCTGATATGAGGAAAAAGGATATCAGCGTCTGTGTACCGTTATCCACCAACGAAGAACAGAACAAAGCAGAGAAGAAAAATAGCACTATTCTTCCTCCTATACGGAAGTTATGAAGTTTAAAAAATGGACCTGCCATAATTGTCTTCGGGAGATGGGATCTGTATGTTATGCACACGATTTTGGAAAACTTTCTGATAGCTTACCCAGTAAGTTTGTATCAAAAAGTCTGTTCTACAAAGAAAAACTTGAATAATGTACCCATAGTAGAAAGTGCCCCTGCTTGTACTGAATCGAATAGAGATGAAATAATAATTCTATCCCCTGGCAACGATACTGAAAAGAAAGACAATGCTGGGAATGGGATATATAAATAGCTGATGGTTCAGGTATGTATTACATTCTAATTTTACCAGACTTACCACTTTGTTCCCCTGTCCTCTTTCCTTGTTTTTGTGTTTCCATTTTTCTTTTTCAGCATTTCCCTTCTTAAACATAGTTCACTCTGATCAGAAAATGAAGCAAACCATCAAATATTGGTGGTTTCAAAGGACATAATCCACTCTAAACCACCTTTGATTTCAGAGAGATATGCAGCTGACTCAGGTAATTAGGAATAAAAGCGGATGATTGAATTTTTTTAAGTCTATCTTCTACGGAAATCCTTTCATTCCTGCATACATGTCCCTACATTTGAAAAAGAGGATCATTCTGATGATCTGATCCAATCTACTTAATCTGTATCTGACCGTAACTTTGTTCACAATAAGTACTGTGAATATCAGGTGGATTTTTTTTACCTAAGCAAAGCTGGTATAGTCAAAACTAGAACCATTTGGCAACGCAATGCTCCTTGTATTGTTCTTGATTAGTTCTTGAAGAAGAGGAAAAACGTCTTCAACTGATTGGATCAAATTAAAAACATTCCGACTTTATGAATCGAGGTTGCCAAGGTTAAATCCGGTAGACCGGGTTTACCTTATCCAACCAAACACATCGATTTGCTGCACCATTAGTTATTGTTCTCTGATTGGTTTAGGATCTTAGGTGTAGTTGTACTACTACTCATCTTCAAAGTGAAATATATAAAACCCTAAAAATCGGGTATATTCCATACTATCATAAATTTCTCAACAATCAGCCAACCTAAAGTCAAATACCCAATTAATGAACACCGAATATCAAATATCATTAATTTTCCGAGACTAAACCTAAATTTTCCATTAAACTTTTTTACGTTTGTGTCATAGATTACATAAATTCATAACGGTCCTTTTTCCTTTTTTGTTCGGTAGCGGAATTAATCTCTACATCTATACATTATTGACTCGAAGACCGGGAGTTAGTTCGTAGTTGAAATCTAAAGTACAATCTGTAGAGGGTATTCCTGGAATATGGCAAAATTGTTTCCTCTATAAATACCAGCCTATAAATCTCAAAAGCCAAACACTCGGTCATGTCTCATTCTTGCAATGTAAGTCTGAATATTATATATAGACATACTGACTTACCGTTAATATTGTCTAATAAAAAAATCTACAAATGAAGAATTTTGCTTGCTTGACATAAGAATTCTGTTTTAAATATGCAGATCTTCCAAGATATATTTGGTCCTTCAAAAATGGAAAGCGGTGACAATTACATGCACTACAATAAAATTTCAGCTTACCATCAGAGCGTCGGTTGCTAAACTGATGGTAAAGTGAGTGTCGTTAAATTTAGTAACAGTTTACCAACTGTTTTTGTTGCTAAACTGTTGCTAAAATTTAGCGACACTCACTTTACCAACAGTTTTTCACTACAAAAAAAATACTCAAATAGCGACGGGATTAGTGAAGGTATTTTTTATTACGAGCTTATTATGGACGGTTTTTTAGACGGATTTGTGACAGTTTAGTCAATTTGTGACAGATTTTTAAATTAGTGACAGACTTGTGACAACTTTTGACAATGTTGTTGCTATCTTAACTTTTTCTATCTTAACTTGTAGTGTTTAAAAAGTAAACTGTTACTATATTAACTTTTTTTTGTAGTGATGTCATAATATCTCATGTGGAGGAGACAAAATTGACAACACCAGTGCAACAACAATCTGTGGAAGCACTTCTCTGCTGACCGTTGTGTCTGATGTGACGGTGAGCAATGATAAGCCTGGCGAGAAGAGAGGCAGAGGTCGCCCTCCTGGCTCCCATTATTGCCAAATGACTTCAGTGATCGGTGAGTCATTTTTTTTTTTTTTTTTTGCATTAGTCTTAATCACATTCGTTCATCTATATATTCATTTGAAGAAAATAAGTTTATATAGTATTTTATACTTGCATTAATTTGGTTTGATTAACGATTCGCTCTCTCAAACTCTTTTTCCTTCTTATTTGGTAGAAAAGATCAGTGGTACACTAAAATGATGCGCAAGTCCATCTTGTATTAGTTTTTAAGGTTTCATATGGTCAGGTCATGTCTCTTGAAGTTCAGTGCCCGTATGTTGCAAGATTGGCATACAATTGGCTGTAAATATAATACTTGCAAAAAAGGGTAGGATACGCTCAGATAAGACAATTGTTGTTCTCATATCTATTATTTTGATTATAATATACTATATTCAAAACATAAAAAAATTTAATCAAACATTAAATACTATATAAAGAATAGAATTTTTTCTAATTAATCAAAGTATACAATTACAAAAAATAAACTGTTTATCAAATCTTCTCCATCGTGGATACTTTCTATGAGGACCGACACTCTGACTATTCTTTTATCCGCTTAAATATCAATTGATTTGTTTTTTGTCCGTGTTTTGGTCTCTTTATTTTCACATTTAATATTCCCAAGCAAATATTATTATAATTCGACCTTGTAATAATTATAAATTAGGCAACCAGTTATTCACCCGCCAACCGCCTCATATGCAGTTTTTTAATTAACCGATGTCACGTACGCAATCTTTTGCAAAAATATTAATCAAATTATTAATTAAGATTCCCGTAAAAATATAAAATACAAGAATATATTTTATTTACATATATATATACCAATTAATCATGAAAAGTAATGTGTGTCCTAGTGTTTCCGAATAGAATCTAATTACTCATGTTTGCAATAACCCTTGGTTTGAATCTCATCAATTACGTCTTTTGTTTATTTTAACCTTATTGTTTATTGTTAGTTTCTATTCCATATAGGCCCAAGAATCGAACCGTGGTTACATAACTATGACCCACGTTTTACACCACTATACCAGTATCATTTATATTCTAATAATTTATAACACAATATATAAGCATTTAATTTTTTCTATTTTTAATTAAAAAATTTACCTTGTACATAAAAGAGTACTATGTTTATTTATATTCTTTTTAGTTATAAAAGTTTTAGTTCAACTTTAGTAACATATTGTTTATATATTTTTGAAAGATAATTTGATCCATAGCAAAATTTGAGGGAAAGTTATTCGTTTTTCAATTTCAAAAGGGCCCATTTCGAAAAAAGTCACAGATCCCCCAAATTCCTTTAACTGGCTCTGTTTTGAAGCAACTAACATGGAGGGTCGGGTGGACATTTGATACTTCCAAAAGCTTCAGACCATTAAACAATTTTAAATGGTCTATTATACATTGGAATTGACTCCAGGAGATTTGTGCTAGATATTTCTTCCAAGTTTGAGTCAAACCATGTCGCCTACTTCAAATTCTAACACACACCTTTTTTGTTCTTGTCTTCTCTCTCTATCTCTCCGTTCTATGTATGTATTTATGTATTCGATGCATATATGTATATATATATATATATATGTATGTATATATGTGTGGCTGTGTATGTATGTAGATATATATATATATATATTTAGGTATTAGCTAACTAATTTACTAACTAGTCCACCTATTTATTACACTGTACCAATCACCCTCACAACTATTATATACACCCAATTTCATATCACACATGTACATTTCACATAAATACGTAATCACACACAAAACTAAATATCACTATGTTATTACTAAAATTAATAATAAAGTACAAAATTTCCGAGACGTTACATTCTCCACAACTTAAAAGAATTTCGTCCCGAAATTAAGCACATACCCGAATCAATAAATAAGTCTGGATACTTAGCACGAATCTCCAGCTCACGTTCCCATGTTGCCTCTTCGGTCCCATGGTGACTCCATAATACTTTCACCAAAGGAATAACGCGCCTTCGTAGTACTTGCTCACGTCTATCAAGTATACGGACCAGACGAACCACATAAGAAACGTCCTCATGTACTCGAAGATCAGAAAAATTCAGAATATGAGATGGGTCTGGCTCGTACTTCCGGAGCATCGAAACATGAAACACTGGGTGTACATTCGCCAATTGCGGTGGCAAAGCTAACTGATAGGCCAGATCACCAATTCTCTCCAAAATCAAGAAAGGTCCAATAAACTGTGGTGACAACTTCCCACGCCTCCCAAAACGCATAATGTCCTTACGCGGCAATATTTTAAGGAACACATGATCACCCACCCCAAACTCCAACGGTCGCCTTCGTCTATCCGCGTAACTCTTTTGACGGCTTCTCGCTGTCTCTAGCTTTTACTTAATCAAAAGAATCTTCTCTGTAGTCTCTCGAACCACATCTGGTCCTAACAATGACGATTCATCGGCCTCCGTCCAACACACAGGAGATCTACAAGGTCGCCCATATAGGGCCTCATAAGGGGCCATCTCAATGCTCGAATGATAACTATTATTATACGCGAACTCAATCAACGCCACATGTTTCTCCCAACCCCCACCAAAATCAAGTACACACGCACGAAGTATATCCTCCAAAGTTTGGATAGTCCTCTCCGACTGCCCATCAGTCTGAGGGTGATATGCCGTACTCAAATCTAGTTTCGTCCCTAACGCCTTCTGAAGGCTCTGCCAGAAACGAGACACAAACCAAGGATCACGATCAGACACAATAGAAACTGGGACGCCATGTAAGAGAACAATCTCACAGACATAAAGCTCGCATAGTTGCTCGACTTTGTCGCTAACACGCATCGGGAGAAAGTGGGTCGATTTTGTCAACCGATCCACTACGACCCATATCGCATCTTTCCCCCTACTAGATCTCGGCAACCCCACTACTAGATCCATAGTTATACGTTCCCACTTCCACTCGGGTATAGGCAAAGGTTTAAGCAACCCTCCCGGCCTCTGATGTTCTATCTTCACCTGCTGACAGGTAAGACATTTACTAACAAAGTCCGCCACATCCTTTTTCATTCCACTCCAATAAAACTGTTGAGCTAGGTCGTGGTACATCTTGGTACCACCAGGATGAACTACCAATCTAGAATGGTGGAATTCTCTCATAACCTCCACGTGCATACTCATAGGTACAAACAAACGACCAATAAATCTCACTCCGCCATCTGAGCCAATCTTCCATCTGTCGAGTTCCAACTCACTCGAAACTTTAACTCGTAAGTCTCTAGATTCCTCGTCCCCTTGTTGGGCCTCAATTACCCTCGAGACTAATGACGGTTGCACCTTCACCGAGAACAACACGGTTGAATTTTCTTCTTCACCCACTTCCAAGTCGAATTCGTTAAGAACATTTAGCATACCCCATTCATTAACAGCTACGCATGCCAAAGAACACCTAGTCTTGTGACTGAAGGCGTCCGCCACCATATTTGCTTTACCGGGATAGTATTGTAAGTCGAAGTCATATTGCTCGAGATACTCCATCCACCTCCTCTGTCTTAAGTTTAGGTCACGCTGGGTGAAAATATACTTGAGACTCTTGTGATCCGAAAACACGTTGAATTTCTCTCCAAACAAGTAGTGCCGCCAACACTTCAAAGAAAACACCACTGCAGCCAACTCGAGATCATGAGTGGGATAATTCTTCTCATGGACCTTTAACTGTCGGGACGCATAAGCAACAACCTTGCCATCTTGCATTAAAACTGCTCTGAGACCTTCCTTCGAGGCATCACAATAAACACTATACTCCACACCTCGTTCTGGGATGATGAGAATAGGGGCAGAAGTTAGGCGACCCTTCAATTCCTGAAAAGAAATCTCACACTTTTCGTCCCATTCGAATTTAACGCCTTTCTTCGTTAGTCGAGTTAATGGACCTGCCAAACGAGAGAAATCTTGTACGAATCTTCGATAATAGCCCGCAAGTCCCAAAAAACTTCGGATCTCGAACACACTTCTTGGTTGCACCCAATCAGTTACCGCCTTGATCTTAGAAGGATCAACCGATACTCCACCTGTAGACACTACGTGGCCAAGAAACTTCACCTCGGACATCCAAAACTCGCACTTGGAAAACTTAGCATAGAGCTTGTGCTCTCGTAAAAGAGTAAGCACAATACGAAGATGATCCCTATGTTCTTTCTCAGATGAAGAGTATACCAGAATATCATCCACAAACACCACGACAAACTTATCCAGAAAGGCTCTAAAAACACGGTTCGTCAAGTCCATAATAGCAGCAGGTGCATTCGTTAACCTGAATGGCATCACTAGAAACTCATAATAACCATACCGAGTACGAAATGCAGTCTTAGGAATATCCATCTCACGAACTCGAAGTTGATGGTACCCTGAGCGAAGATCAATCTTCGAAAAACACTTCGACCCTTTCAGCTGATCGAAGAGGTCATCGATTCGTGGCAGGGGATACTTATTCTTTATCGTAACTCGATTCAGCTTACGATAATCAATACACATACGCATACTACCATCCTTCTTCTGGACAAATAATGTTGGCAAACCCCACGGAGACACTGGGACGTATAAATCCTTTACCCAACAAATCATCCAACTATTTCTTTAACTCTTTCAGTTCAGCTGGCGCTAAACGATAAGGAGCCATAGCAACAGGAGCAGTCCCTGGTGCTAAGTCAATAGAAAACTTCACCTCACGCTGAGGAGGAAGTTCAACAAGATCATTAGGAAACACATTGGAAAACTCACACACCACCGGAGGTAGCTCGACATCGGTAGACACTTCATCACTAACCGATAAGCTAGCTAATAACCCACCCAAGTCATCAACAATGTTCCACAACGGAGAAAAACGACTACCTCGGTCCCCAGAGAAAATAATGCGATCACCAGAAGGAGTAATAAAAGATACACGTCTACGCTCACAATCAATAATGGCCTGGAAGAAAGATAACCAGTCCATACCAAGAATAACATCAAAGCTAGTCATATCAAGCACAAGAAAGTCGAACACAAAAGGGTGTTCAGAAATATAAAGCACACAGTCACGACATATGCGATCAAGCGGAACACAACCATGAATAGGAGTTTCAACCAAAATAGCAGGATCCTGAATACTGAATAATAAACCCATAGATGAAGCAAAACGAGAGGAAATAAATGAACAAGAAGTGCCAGTATCAAATAATACATTAGCCCAAGAAGAGCTAACGGGTAATGTACCTCGAATAACTGAAGGTTCACCCCTGTCAGCATTAACTTGAGGCAGGGCGAACACACGAGCTTGAGTACCCTGAGAAGATTGAGAAGACTGGTGCTGCTGATAACCACCACGACTTGAACTCTGAAAACCACCGCGAGTTGCTATAGAATTATGAGGAATAGGAGCCTTAGAACCGGAATAATAAGGCGCAATCGAATAGTTCTGAGTAGTTGGAGTAGTACGAATAGGAGCTGAGGAAATGGCACTAGTTCCCCTAGACATGCACTGACTCTGAAGATGTCCTAAACCACCACACTTATGACACTTAGCCCTAGGACAGTCTCGAACCCTATGAGCCCGAGAACCACCTTAACACTTAAAAATGATACCATATACACATGGCATACAGAGTACAACGAAAACATGAAACAAACTAAACGCCTACAAATCCTACTTGTCTACACAAATATCAATCCTTCTTAACCCGTCGTAATTTAGTTTCATTCACTAACAATCATAAAAACAATCCGTTAGAAGGCACCACCACAATCATCGATCAATACATGTAGCACATAAAAAATATTCCTATATAATCACACCACGAGTAACACACAACTGGATACAAAATATGTCCACCAACTAAAACCGTTCATATTCAACAAACACGAAACCGTTTAACAAGAACCATATATACACCCATTAAAACGGATCAACTCACAATACAATATAAGTCAACCAAACTTGAATGTAAATAAACAACCAAATACACCACATGGATTTTGAAAAATGCAGATTTTCTTAAAATGTCTTACACCACCAAGTATCACCCGTCCCCGTGTGTGCCTATCCTACCCAACAGGCAACCAAGTTAATCGGAACCCGGTTAGCTCTGATACCAAGCTGTCACGCCCCGGATTTGGGTAAACCCGAGTCGTGAATTTAAAAGAAAATAAAACGGGAAAAAATTTTAAAAACGAAACATGCAAAATGACATTCGATAATATGCTAATCAATAGAACCAAATAAATACTTCAGGCCATGCCGATATTCACATTTGATTCACCAAATTGGCCTAAGGGTAGCCAACGGTGTTCAAATGTGACAACACAAACAAAACAACACGTTTTAGAAAATTTCGGCATGAGCTTTGCGCATCTATATGTTTCTAATAAATTAGACCTGTCTGAAACAACACATAACAAAATCGCAACGCGATTACCAAATAATCCAACAAGGATAAATCAAATCCAACACAGCTAACGTTCTATAAACTAGCGTAATCTAAAATATACAAATGCACGAGATAAGTTACTCCAACCAAAAGAAAATTAATCTCGCATAAAACGCTTACTAGGCCAACAAGGCTCAAAATGAGATAATGCCAAAATGAACAAAAAACAAATCTAGCATGCGCGCGATCACGTGTAATATGATAATGAGCTTCATGCAAGCACTCTAAACTTCGCCACCATCTATGCCAGCACCTGTACATCGATCGTGAACAAAATGTACAGAAAACAAAGAAAGGAGGTAAGAAAACAATCTCGCATTAAAAACGGCGCGTACTACTAAGCATGCACACACAATCCTAACATGGCAAATATGATATCTGGCAAATAATGACAAAGGTAATTGCACGAAAAACACATCAACAAATATAACTCGCAACACAAGTAAATGAACATATAATCAAGATCAACTGAATTAATAATAAAACAAAATAAAACAAAACAAAATAAAACAAGACTCAACGAAACACAAAGTTGGGATTGCCTCACATGTACCCAATTTTAGAGCCACTCTGCTTTAGGACCTAAAGTGCAATGGTTCCCTCACCCATATTCTGACACTAACATGTGACCAAAAGATATGGGGCCGGCTTTAAGGGGACTAACCCTATGATACCGATATACCTAATCCTTGCGCAAGTTTCCGGGATCTCACCGTAAGCTGACACAGCTCCGCCTTAACACTTGGTACTGCAATCCCTAAAATAAATATAAAAGACTCCGAATACCAAACACGAAAACAGTAAACTCCAAAATAAAACATAAAACACACTTTATAATATTTGATGTAATTAGATAAACACATCACCACAAAAATATACACGGTATCACCACAAGAGTATACACGATATCACCACTAACACACTTTCACCACTTTCACGATTTTAAAAGATTTAATTAAATAACACATTTAAATCACCCTTTTTTTTTCCGCAATTCATTTTTATAATAAAAATAGTAAAATCGCTATACACAATATAATCACCATAAAAATAACGATGCGAAACCGTTACACAATAACATCATGCAATACACACTAACCATTTCACATAACCTAGCATACAACAAACAACACACAAAAACCGCCTTTAAAGCGAAACCATATTCTTCCCCCTTACCTACACAAACGAGAGCTCGTTTGTCAAATACTCCCAAACTCAAGCCGAAAACCCAACGAACAGTTAGAACCAGATCTGAACAGCCCAATAACGGTCCTTAAACAGTCCCTAAACGTAATTAAAATGAGCTACGGATTAATATAAAAGCACCTAATTCGGATTATAGCAATTATTCCCAAAAATGGGTTTTTATAAAAGTTAAAATCAGATGAAACGGTTTACACGGATAGATAACTCTCGAAAAATAGGCTAAGAAAATATATTTGATTGTCGAAAACGGACCCATGATGACCTCGGAATCGGCTCCCGAAGTTGCTGCCCAAAAACCCTAAACCGCATCCACTACCGCCACCTACCACCACAGCCTAGCCGGTCATTGGAGTCGGCTGCCACGTCGCTGACTTCGGTCACTCTCCCTCCGTCTTGTCTTCTCTCTCTATCTCTCCGTTCTATGTATGTATTTATGTATTCGATGCATATATGTATATATATATATATATATATGTATGTATATATGTGTGGCTGTGTATGTATGTAGATATATATATATATTTAGGTATTAGCTAACTAATTTACTAACTAGTCCACCTATTTATTACACTATACCAATCACCCCCACAACTATTATATACACCCAATTTCATATCACACATGTGTATTTCACACAAATACGTAATCACCCACAAAACTAAATATCACTATGTTATTACTAAAATTAATAATAAAGTACAAAATTTCCGAGACGTTACAATGTAGGCATGTAAATTACTTGTCGGGGGTGACCAATGATCATCTGTTGATGCCCATACTGAACCTGAGGTCCGTTTGGATGAAAATACCCCAGTGGTGATTGAATATGTGAAACTTGTGGATTATAAATAACGGACTGGGGTGAGTATGGGGGTCTCACCCAAATAGGCATCCCATGTATATGTGGAATAGCAAGAATTTTAGATGGAAAATAAAAAGACCCATCTCGATACTGGAGAAACATGTTGTAGAAATACCACGTTCTAGTGGTTGTAACACGATCACATAACCGAAGATCAATAGTAATCGTATTTCGCCATTACTATGAATATATAATTATGTATACAGATTGAGATGTAAAAATAGATTTTATTAATAATGAATTTCGTTAATTACAAAAAAGTCATTTACAATCCTTTAATTATAGAAAGTGATAGCTTAATGTCACTCAAATTCGACGTAAAATAAACTTTGCTGATATTGCAATCAAATACTTGCTTATCTGCAAATACAAATATATTCAATATATCCCCTTAAGTTGGGGTGTGCAATGATAAAACACCCAATTTGGATAATAAATTGGTAAAATTAGATGCACCTAAAATTTTAGTGAACAAATCAGCAAAGATTATTTGTAGTATAAACATGTGAAAGATGAACAGTGTTATTTTGAATTTTCTCTTTTATAAAATGACAATCTAGCTCCTTTAATTTTTTTTCATGATTAACGGGATTATAATTGACTAATGCTAAAACAGACTTACTATCTGTATAAAGAACAACATGATCAGTATGATTAATATTAAAATCTTTTAATGAGCCGATTCGCTATATAGAATCTCGGTGCTTGTGTTGTTTATTGAGCCGATTCGTACATTGTTTTTGTTTTGTTTGGGTTTGCTTTTGAATACAGGTTCCGTTTTGAGCTCGTGAGGACCCGACCTTCGTAGGGGAATAGGCGCTTGACTGTTCTTCTTTTGAACTTTATCTTGAACTGTCCTAATATTGTTAAAGATTGTATCGTAAAACATCTTCCGTTATAAATATGTAATATGATTGAATCATTGTGGTATATAATAGTTTCTTTCCCCCTGTATGAGTTACATTTGAAAATGAGAAATAATTTTTTTTTTGATTTTTTTTTATATCTCATGTCTCGGGTTTCGTGTAAAAATCTGGGATGTGACCGATGGTATCTGAGCTAACCAAGTTCGAGCACTTTGGTGACTGTGGGAGTTGTCTTTTCAGATATCTAGAGATGTGGTAACGTTGGGAGTAGGGCTGCGATCGTGTTAGGTTCGTTTGCTTGCTAGGTTCGTTCGTGTTCGGTTCGTGTTCGTTACGAACATCTGAATCGCGTTCATGATCGTTCGTTAAAAAATAAAAATTGTTCGTGATCGTGATCGTGTTCGGTTCGTTCGTTAAATTGATTTTTTTTAATAAACCTGAAAATGATTATATATTTTTTTAAATTTGGAAAAAAAACAACCACATATCATTGAGAATGTAATAAAACTTATAAAATATGGTTAAAGTTTAAAAAACAATATTTAAATACATATATGTGTATATATACACTTATATTTCTATATATATAAAAATTAATTTAACATCAATATTTTTAATTTAACGAACACGAACGTTAAAGAACCGAGCAAATGTATGTTCATGTTCGGTTCATTTACGGAACGAACAAAATATTCTTGTTCATATTCGGTTCATTTAAGAAACGAACGATCATGAACCGAACAGTTAACGAGCCGAACGCGAAATGTTCGTGAACTGTTAGGAGTAGATTTCTAGCATTTAGGGTGTCCTTGAATTTGAGTGTAATATTTTTTTTATTAACGGTTTCCTTTCTGTTTTTTCTGAAACGAAAGAGCGGTTTGAAATATGAATTGTCCAGAATTAGTTAGTTGTTTAGCGATGATATTTGTTGGTGTGGAATCTAGAATTCTTCCTTAGAATGCTTGAAATTTGGTTTCTTAAGGTATAAATTGTGAAACAGAAAGTACCTTCGGGTGACGGTATGAAAGAAAATTTATATGGTAAGTAGAGTGTTTGGTTTACTTTACTTGACCGGCGTAGTTTGTGAGAGTTTTTCCATGGTTATCATATTATATTGAAAATGGTTTCACTTAGTTTTATCTTTGGATCACAGCACTTAATCAATGATTTTTTTTTTTAATAAAATGGGATATTGGTTTTCGAAATTAAGGCATTAAAAGGGAGGTATAAAAGTCATAGATTTTGAAAGTGTTTTGCTATTACTTGTATATCGATGTTTAGGGGGTCAGAACATACTTTGACTAAAACTGTAATGGTTTGTGTTTGATGAGCTGGTCAGAGATATTTCATTTAGCTACCGTGTGACAACTTGGAGTTGCATAAAATTATGTTGTCTGACTTTCACTTTGTTTTTGAGACTTGGAGTAGCCAAAGAAGGTCGAAAATGAAATTTAATATATCATGAAGCATGGTAGTGATAGTCAAACAAGATGCAAGGCTTGGTGGTTGGACTGTTCGTGGGGGGTTTCTATGCAAGTTACACTACATTAGGGTAAATTTAGGTTCAGTCCAAATAAATTAGAATGGAAATCAATTGTTCTTCACTTAGTCTTGTTTACTTTAGGGCCCGTTAGAAGCAAATTACGTCTTAATAAATTGTTTGGAATCACAAGCTTTTATTGAAGTATAGCAGCTTTAGTTTATGCTTTCATTTTGGTTATAATGTTAATTATTTTTTTTGTGTGTTACTTCCGTCAAATTTTATGTGTTGAATGTTTGCATTATGTTCCTTCAAGTCAACAGAAAGGAAAAAGAAGTACTGTGATAGAAAGCAAAGACGAAAAGTTTTCTTCAATGTTTATGGTGGTTAGTGTGTTATTGGAATATTGTCATTGTTTTAGTGGAAAGTGAGTGACTATTTCTTTATCAAGTACCCTGTATGATTTAGCGCATATAATAACTTGCGAAAATAGTGAAACGCCAATTTATTGGATTTCAGGAGCGCAAATCAAAAAGAAATGTTATAGCATGGGTCATAGGTTGCGTTGGATTATAAGCAGAGATATTAAGACATTATTTACAATATTAATGATCAGATATGATGAAATTGCTGTCCCAAGTTTGTAATTGAATATTTGATGAGTGTAAGAAATGTAAGCCGAAGTTTCAAGATGCAATTACGCGTTTCGGTTACAAATTCAGTTATAACTTAAGTATCAGTTATAACTCAAGTTGTAACTGAATTCGTTTGGAATAGTAAAGGTACTGAACACACGTAAGTTTGATTACGAATTTCGAATATCTAGTGCTAGATCTACGTTTCTGAGCCACTCACCCAGTAATTTATTGATATGTAAAGTACATTAACGAATTTTGAGATTTACAATACTCGAACGTATATGTCTAAGTCTATAAATCACAACTTAAAACACTATCAACCTCTTTAGAGCTAAATATATGATTTTTTCTCAATAATCACTTGATGTGATCTTTATTGCGCTAACGAAATATTATTTACAGACTCTTATTTCGACAATTACAAATATAACGGCTAAGGAGTTTAAGCTGACATGTCATGTACTTAGACATGATATTCGGACAGATTACAAGGAGATGATGACTAAAGGGAAACCGAAGCCTAATACAAAGCTGAATATGAGCTCAATTAATGTCCAAAACTTTGCTAATCAGATTGGAGTAATTAAAGAAGCTTCTAAGCAAGTTAATTTCGTGGTCAGTAAGGTTGAGACTTCAAGAGACTTAAGTTATCAAGAGATTAATGCATCTTTGCTGAAATTACATGCATTTTGAGGTGTTAAATCCATTATTCAATGAGCCATGAATTTATAAAGGGGATGAACTCATTCTTGAGTGGTTATGCTGAATTACTATGTATTTATTTTTATTTTGATGTTTACTAGGAGTTACATAAGTTGAAAGGTCATAGGTAGGGGTGGGTTAGGGTCGGGACCCGACCCGTAAACGTTCAACCCGTATCCCGACCCGATTACTTTTGCAAGTGAAAAAAAATCCCGATCCCGACCCGACAAAAGTCGGGACCCGAATTTTCGGGATCCCGTAGGGTCGGGATAGATTTATCCCGAATCTCCCGATATATTTTTTTTATTTACGACGATGTCATTTTTTATTAACAATTTTCATTTGAGAAGTCTAAACATGTTATTAACACGAAACATAATCCTAATTTAAAAATAACATTTCTAATAAATGAAAAAGAAACTAACATGTAGTAGAAAAAATAGTATGAAAATACAAATAATGGAGTAGATAAAAAAATTAATACGTTTTTTTATCAGATTCTTTTATTATTTAGTTTTATTCACAAAAGTAACAATTATCATACTAAATGAGATACACTATCATTATAATTTTTATAATTGAAAAATAATAATCATTTATCTTTCTTCTTGAAAATAACAATATAATTTTTTAATTTAAATATATTTTTTATTTTAATAGTTTCATATATTAAAAACTACAAATCTATATTATACTTATATAATTATAACGAATATATAAAACAAAAAAGATTGTAACTCATATATTAGAGTGCTTACATTGTATGCTAGAGGTATAAGGTTCGATTCTCATCACTTACATTTGATATAAAAATATAAATTAATTTAAAAATCGGGTCAGGTCGGGACACCCGACGAAATTAAAATTTGGGGCTTACGACAGAACTGGTTGAATTCTGAGATTGTTCTGTGTAAAATCAGATTTATCTGGTGTTTACGGCTGAATAAATCTTTCAGAATTTGATAATCTTTTTCGGGAATGAACTAGAATACTCTTGCAAAATCAGTTTCTTGAAACCATGCGTGGTTATAGAAATTTGGTGTTTGCGAAGGAGGAGTTTTAGTTTCATTTTTCGAAATTAGATTGTGCGTGTTTGTTATTTGAGATAACAAACAGTTTCCTGCGGGAAATGTCCGGAACACAGTGGGTGCTGGAACTGACCAGAACATTGTGGGTGCCGGTGTAACTCCTATTAATTTTGCATGAGTGCATATTAATGATGGAGGTTACAAATTCGAAATCACCATTATTAAAACACTAATGTGGTGATATAATGGTTGGTATCCTTATTAATTGTGATTTATTGCAATTTAATTTGGAGGGTTACAAAATTTGTAACGGTAATCATTAATGAGATTAATGACGAGTATTTATAACTTCTTATTAATTGTGATTAATCGCAATTTAATTTGGAGAGTTATAAATTATTGTAACGACAGTTATTGTTGATACTTATGGAGAGTTTTATTAGCTAACTACGAATTGCAATGACGAGTCGGTTACTTATTTGGATGAAAGGTTATTTAATAACCAACTTTGTTCATCCAAGAGCAAATAATTTAATGATTAAACAAATTATAAATGGCCGTTGAGTTTTATTTTAATAATAAACAAATATCGGCTAATTTATTATTTGTTAAAATAATATATTATTAATTTGATGAAAGAACATTTAATAATTTGTTGAATTTAACATCTTATTTATTTGTTGGAAAAAAATATTTAATAATTTGTTGAAATAACATATTATTATTTTGTTAGCAAAACATATTGTGAATATGTTGAACTTGCTATTATTGAGAATAATAATTTGGTAATATTATATTACTATTATTAGGGGAGAACCCCGAGGGTCCCACAAATGTGGGGGTAACCCGTTGATCCTGTAGATCGAGAATCTAAACGTACCCCGTAAGCGCATACGGGCGAGTGGAAGAAAACCTAACGGTTCATTGGTATGGACTTAAAACGTCTGAAATAAATGATATTGTTCATTTACCATCTTGAAACCGATTAAGTTTTTCTATAACAGTGTGCATGTTCTGAGTGAGGACAAAGGGAATGCACGAACTGTGGGGGCGTTAATGTGTGAAAACGTTTTAAACGTTTGGAAATCCACTAACAAGTGCAAGTATACAAATCTGAATCATGACTAGTGGTTCTTGAAACCTAAAGGGCAGTAGTCTTTCGGTAGCCAAAACACTAGGATCAAATTGTGATAAGTTTGCTTATTTGTGGAAATACATGAGTGACTATTTGTTCAAAATGAGCATTTTAATCGATACTCTTGTGGTCAATAATGACATGTTGAATTATTCAACCAAGTCACTGATTTGACATGAAATAGTAGGTGATGAAAATATAAAAGCTTAAATATTTTATTTTTCTAAATCTATTATTTAAATTGAAACACAAATATGAGGTTGTGTTTGAAGCAATGTATTGCTAAGTTTTCAGTTCGAAGTTTCGAACGGAGTACATAACCAAATGGTTCGATGCATTTGAGATGAGTGCAAAACCAAGAAGGGTTTAAAAGATATTTCCTCAATTTATTGATGGTTGTACTAAACACTGATATGTCTACTTGATGAGAAGTAAAGATAAATCAGTCGTGATATTCATTCAAGTAAGAATGAATACGTGAATTCTATTGTTGAGGATTAAGGCTTGTCAGAAAACATGTTTAATCATGTGTGTTCTGTTGTGTTAATCTACCAACTTTAATCCAATGATTAAGTGTTAATCATTAAATGATAGACTATTTTTGGAAGTGTTAGAAATTGTCTAACTAGTTCCGAAATGGTATATTCACATGGATATGAATACATGATCAGTGTGATTGAAACGGTAAATATGAGACACCGTTCACATAAATGTGTTGATGGAATGACACCAATCGTTAAAGAATGACTTATTATGCTCTCAAGCAAAATGTAGTTCTTAAACGATGATTATCATGTTGATAAGTTCAGGATTGAACTCTGAATTTGTACGGGAAGTGAGCTTTCCGCAAGCTATGTGTTGAACAAACTATCGCTTAGGAAGTTGGACCAAATAGTCAGAATTATAGAAGGCATGGTGCCTGACTATAAATTCGTGAAAGTTTGGTGCTACCTAAGAAAGATCTCAATCTTGTTCCTTGAAGGATTTGGATAGGATCGAAAACGGTAGATTGTGTGTTCATCGGATAAGCACAAAATATAGTGCTGATCGGTTTCTAGTGCATAAGTCAGATGACTTAGGTGCATATAGAGTTCTATGTCCGAGAAGCATATTTTCTAAAAGAGAAGCTTTCCCGTAAAAACTCTAACGCCTGGCGAGTGTGATCAATACATTGAGGGTTCAAAGCATTACGCTACCCAAGACAAGTGAACACTCAAACGGTGCTGGAAAATTGGGGAAAGTGAATCTTTTAAGTAAGATGAAGTTCATCGGCATGGTAAAAGGGTAAGTAATGAAACTTCCTTTATCCCTTGACCTTCATGAGTGAAGGTGAATCGACGATATTGAAATAATCAATGTTATCCATATAATGTGTATATGGGAGATGCCATCAACAATGAGGTTGATAGGCACGTGAGAAATAAAGTCAATTACTTTAAGTAAATCTGACAGTTTTGATAATTTTAATGTATATACTCTAATCACTATAAAAAAAAGGACGCATCATTAATTAATGAGAACATGTGTTTTATAAATGGAGATCTAGAAAATTAGGAACAACCCATTGGGTCGTGGTTCCGTGTAAAGTAAGCCAAGGTGCGAAAACTTGTTAAGTCGTTATATGGACTAAAACAAACACCTAACTTATCATAGGTAGTCTCTTGTGCGTCAAGAACTGCACTAGACCAGTTATAGCCAACTCAGTGAGCAGACTCAGTAGGTTTGCCAATGAGGCTTCTCAGATACATGAGGTATACTGCCCATCATGAACTGCATTATACGAGATGTCCAAAATGTTTGGAGGGTATTTAGATACCAAGTGTATCTCAAACTTTAACAGTACAAGGTCCATTAGTGGATATGTTTGTACTTAAAGAGGTTGCAGTCTTATGGAGGTCTGTAAAATAGACCTGCATAGTTGAAGAAACTGTAGAGTTAGAATTCATAACGTTGAATCAAGCTACAGAAGAGGCAGGTTGGCTGATAAGTCTTGGGAGGTATTCCAAGTGGCTAAAATCTGTTCCCGTAATAAACGTGTACTGCTGCAGTCAGTCAGTTATTAAACAGGATCAGAATAATTTGTATAATGGAAAGTACTGACAAAGTCATGACATATTCGTCGGAGACACAAATCCGTAAGAGGAATTGCTAGCAAAAATTGTGGTATCCATAGACTTTGCAAGGTTTAAGGATAATAATGCGGATCCATATACAAAATGCTTGACTCGTAGAGGAGTTGAAGCATCATCGAGGGAAATGGGGTTTGAAGCCCAATAAATTGGAAACCTTCGCATAGGGAACCCAACCTGAACTGGAAACTTCAGTCTCGGGTTCAATGGGAAACTGAATTGTGCGGGTAACCGAACAAAGCACTCGAGAACATAAGTTCTCAGCCCATTTCTATGATGAAAGAGTGATAGACCTGTACCATTTTAGGGGTGAGCATGAGGCTCTTAATGAATCAAGTATCTCGAAGGTCGAGTGGGGTGAGTCAGGACACCCTTGACTTGGAAATCACCTATAACGAGTGTGTATGGCCGATACTATGTGATGATCTAGGGCTAAATCACTAGAGCACTCGGTTGAATTTGCCAAGGCAGTCCAGGGCCAAATATGGACAACAACCAAAGGGCTTAGTAAGTGGTGTAGAGAGGACACTGTGTGAGTATTACCCTGGTATGCACAAACGCTAAAGGGTTCAAGGCTATAAGGCTACCCAATAGTAGCATATCAGATTTTACATCACTATGGCAGGTTCAAGGCGCGCGCTACCTGTCCTTATGCAGTAAATTCTCGTGGTTCTCTCGATTGCATTTAGTTGCACGTTGCATGTTTTAATCGCATTCATGTGGGGGATTGTTGGAAAATTAGTAATTTTCATGAAGTGAATGCTTATTAAGTTAGTGGTTACAAAACCATTCATTCTCCCCCATATTGATGGTTTTCATGAGTTACAAACTTGGCATAAATATGATGGTCTTTCATCACTTTTAAAAGGACTTTTCCATGGAAAAAAACATACATATCATACACACATTCACACAAAAAACACATATGCATACATATAGAAAGAGTACCGCACCACCAACGGCCCGACCGTGGCTCGGTGCCGTTTCCGCCGAGTCACATGCGATAGACGTTGTACCTTGGGAACGAAGTGCCCCATTTAGCCAGAAGTAGAGGTGGCGGGGCAAATATCGTTTAAGGGAAACTGCTTGCAGTTATCTCGTCTCGGACTTTAGTCCATTTCGGTATCATTTACATTATTTTACGTTAAATCTTGTATTTGATAATTATATATTTGAGGAAACCATTTTCTGGTTATTAGTCCATTTCTTTTCCGTAGAAATTATTGTGTTTATTTACAACGTACCCAACAGGATCTGCATGTTAGGCACAAGATTTTGGAAAACTTTCTGATAGCTTATCCAGTAAGTTTGTATCAAAAAGTCTGTTCTACAATGAAAAACTTGAATAATGTACCCATAGTAGAAAGTGCCCCTGCTTGTATAATAATTCTATCCCTTGGCAACGATACTGAAAAGAAAGACAATTCTGGGAATGGGATATATCTATAGCTGATGGTTCAGGTATGTATTACATTCTAATTTTACCAGGCTTACCATGAGTTCTCGTGTCCTTTTTTCATGTTTTTGTGTTTCCATTTTTCTTTTTCTGCATTTCCCTTCTTAAACATAGTTCACTCTGTTCAGAAAATGATGCAAACCATCAAATATTGGCGGTTTCAAAGGACATAATCAATTCTAAACTCCTTTTGGTTCCAGAGAGATATGCAGCTGACTCAGGTAATGAGGAATAAAAGCGGATGATTGAATTTTTTTAAGTCAATCTTCTGCGGAAATCCTTTTATTCCTGCATACATGTCCCTACATTTGAAAAGGAGGATCATTCTGATGATCTGATCCAATCTACTTCATCTGTATCTGACCGTAACTTTGTTCACAATATGTACTGTGAATATCAGGTGGATTTTTTTTTACCTAAGCAAAAGCTGGTATAGTCAAAACTAGAGCCATTTGGCAACGCAATGCTCCTTGTATTGTTCTTGATTAGTTCTTGAAGAAGAGGAAAAACGTCTTCAACTGATTGGATCAAAAACCATTCCGACTTTATGAATCGGGGTTGCCAAGGTTAAATCCGGTAGACCGAGTTTACCTTATCCAACCAAACACATCGATTGGCTGCACCATTAGTTATTGCTTTGTGATTGGTTTAGGATCTTAGGTGTAGTTGTACTACTACTCATCTTCAAAATTTTTGTATATAAATACTGATATATTCTGATTGGGCTTCATCTTATAATTTTTGTTTTTGTATAAAATTTTGATTCAATCTCGAGCAATACAGGAGCTTGCGGACAGAATATCCAGTACACTAAAACTAGTCGAAAGGTCCTGTAAAAAGAGGCGATTTGGCCAAAATTAATCAAACTGTGAGAAGGAAGGTTTCGGTGAGAAACAACCAAGGCTAAAGGAAAAAGGCACACAGAAGATCTTCTGCTAATGCTGTTATAAGTTAGTTCATTTCATATCATTATATTATTAACTAAATTATTGCTTTAGTCATTGACACTTCTCCTCATACAATATGGATTAAGTTATTAACATGCCTATTTGACCCAGAACAGCTTGAGTTTTCCTTTCCATATGTTCAATGAGAAAGACATGGAATTTAGAACAAGGCATCCTTCTAGTCACAAATCCTCGCCGCTGTCATCGACTTCCCGTTACGCAAATCAGGAAGATCAATATTCATCGCATTTCAAGACCTTGCCACAAGGTAGCCCATAAATTTATCATTAAATAAATGCATATATTTTCATGTAAATATTATTTCTGAGTTTTTGTCTGTTTCATGTGGAGGGTTTTGAAGACTGAATGTTGTGGCCATGGTGCGTTTGGTATCACTACTCTTTCTGTGCTGATGTGGATGTTCAACTACTTGAGGAACTTCTGGCGAGGGCTGATTGTGCTTAAAACATTTAGTTGTATAGTAGAACATTTTTATAGTTATAAGCTCAGGACCAGAAAAAAAGATTACTATATAGAGATTATTTTTAAGTAGAGGTTCATATATAAAAAAGATAATTTTATTTAAATATATATTTTGTATAATAAAAGAAAAATGTATACATTATTTCACTAACTAGCACAAATATTTAAGAGACAGTTACATAATTTTACTTTAACTAGGTTAACACATGATGACATGAATTAAAAGAGGTGGAAAATCATGATATAGTAAATTTATAAATTTTAAATTAATTAATTAAGTACATAATTATTTAGAAAATCGAGTATATGTATCTAGAAAAGTAGAAATTCATCTAAATTTTATTTAATGATTTCTTTACATGTATAAACACTATGTATAATTTAGCATAGAAAACCGTCTTAAAAAATTACCTATATCTAATTGTACAAATTTATGTTATTTATCACTATAGAGGTACATTTTTTTAAGGCGACACCTTAAAAAATTATGAATTATTACAATGTAGAGGTTATTTCTATTTATAACTACTCCCGAGTTGTGACCGAGAATTTTTAATCCTATATAAATTTTATTCCTATATGAATTATTCTGATAAGGATGTTCTACTGTACGTTTAAATTTTTGTGTACTACATATGATTGATTGATGGGGCTTTTGAAAGTTTCCCATTCTCTTATATTGTAAATTGTGATGATAATATTAATGGTTGGTGCATTGTTTGTATGTTTTTTTAAGAAAGCGTGTATTAAGTCAAAAGCTCGAAACAAATTTCCGAAGGCTACAAATGATTCTACGGATAGTTAGCACATCATTGCAAGAGTACCGATAGGTGTAACGTACGAGCAACATTAATTTTTTATGCATTTCAATCTAGTCCAGCTATTATAATTTATAATTATTTTTTATGTGATGCGGTAATAAAGACTAATCTCTTAATATGTAGCTATCACTTTAAAACATCAAAAGTACATAGCACGGGAAACTCTTAATATTACGACATCAAGCATGGAAGGTACAACAAGAAAGACGAAACTCTTAATATGTAGTTATCAGTAGCTGACTTTATGTCCAATTGGGCGTGTCCTCAATGGGCTTCTAAGAGTACTTTCTCTCATAAACCGTATTGTCCCTATGACATTTGCGGTATATTGACATTAGATATGTTGGAGACTCCTCATAATATGACCAGATGTATATTTTTGTCTCATTTACTAGTTAGTTCTTTTCTCACGTATTTTCATTATCGCGGACTTCTTGTATTCTCACTTCTTGCATGGATATTTATATACATATAGTGGTGTGTGCCTTAAACTGCCACCCCCTCTTTCGAGGTTTGTTCGTTAAAAAAAAAGGTACATAACATGCGATAAACAATTATTAGCTACTTTTCTATTATGTTGATTTACGGTTAGAATAAAGTATCAACAACTCACTGAGTCCTTTTTGCTGCACTTCTCTTTTAGTAGTAAGAATCTCCCCTATCATTTAAGGTTACTGCATTTTCCAATTCAACACCTCATTTACTTCATCTAGGGTTGAGAGTTCCATAGTTACCGAAAACTATATGCTTAGCTAGAAAATGCATTTCCCCGGAAACACATTTCGGAAATGGAAATGGCACTCCTTCAAATTTTTGGAAAAACGTTTTGGAAACTTAAGTGAGTTTAAATAAAACTTTTTCATTACTCTAATATAATATGAAAAGTATACTTTACTAGAACTTTAAGAAAGATTTTACAATACAATTGCTTTAATAAAACAGGGAAAAATGCATTAAAACATTACAAAACCAAGTTATTAAAAGAGAATATATATTATATAATATATATATAAATTATTACTTTAGTTACTCAAATTTTTGCTATTATATCTCATGAAATATAAGAAATTAGTATTTTTCGGATTATTATTATAGAATCCATAAATTCATACTATAAGTTTACTATAAGTGCCATATATATTTTATCTAAATTTTTTAACTATACCGGCATTTCCCCTAAAGAAATTAAGCTACGTTTTCCGTTTCCATTTCCCGTATTGCTTCCCGTTTCCGTTTCCCAAGTTCATAACTATGGTTGAGATTGATAAATTATTTCATGATATTGATACACTCACGCAACAGAAGATTAGGCTATACTAATGATAAATTGGGTGTCGTTAATTTCAGCAACAATGTAGCAACAAAATATGCTAAATTTAGCGACAATCGCTTTAATAAATACATTCTGATGATATTCTGGCATATTCTTGTAGCCCTAGATATTTTACTAAAAAATACTTATCTTTTTAAGCTATTATGCCACAAGCACCTTTTTGTTCAAGACCAAATTACTGGCCCAGTCTAAGCTTCTCTTCCTAGCTTTATTTGATATTCATTGTTGCCTTCGTATATTGTTTCGACCATCTCGCTCATTTATAATACAATGGTTATGAATGATAATAACTTTTCAATGCATAAGTGAATCATTATATATGGCTCATAATAAATGCTTAAATAAGAGCAGATTACGGCTAAATCATTATCATAGTAATTTTATTTTTTATGGAGAGAATTGAATTGTATTAACTTTTTCTTTGTCAATTAGTATTGGTACAAAAGAACCAGAAAGTGAAATTAAAAAAATTGAATTGTTTTTTTATTTATTTAAATATTCATCTAAAGATGAGGGTTGAGACATATAGCCGACCCTTCTCTAGATAATAAACATGTGAGTATAGTATGAGACTATCAAGAGGGGGAATAAGAATCAAAACCTCCGAAAATAAATGAAAGTACTTGAAATTTGCAAATTAAAAATTGTTTGAAATGAAAATTCACGAATATGGATCTACAGTATACATAAACTAGTAAACGATACACACGCTTTGTATTGTATATGATACGCTATAAATTGTGATGATGATACAAATATTTAGAGTAAAAAAAATATAGGATATAAGAAAAAAAGATTATCCAAATTGTGATGATGATACAATTATTTAGAGAAAAAAATATATATGATATAAGAAATTTTGTGTAGTTAAAGAGGAAGAAAGAGTGTAATTAATTTTTTTTCTATTTTTTATTAAAGTAGTTAATATGATAATTAAGGAAAAAGTATACGGGTATTTTTGAAAAAAATTGGCTAAATTTGACAGCGTTAACTTTTTTTGAGTTTGCTTATATTAGTGATATGATAATTAAAACTCCACTGGCTTTTTGAATTTTAATTCGAGTCGGGGCAGTCGGTTTGGTTTTAAAGACCCCACCCAATAACCGTATCTACTTTGAGTAATTGGTTAGCTCAATAGCAAGCCCTCTACCGTCTTTAAATTTTTAAAACTTTGGATGCATCTATTACGAGTACTTGAGGAACTCTTCAGCTTCATTGTGACATTGCCTTGGGTTTGTGTTGTTCAGGTACAATGTACTCCTCCGAGTTTTAGTTTCATCCTTCGGCAAGCTATACTAAATAGGTTACACACACCACATCGGTTGCAAAAAATGTAACTTATCGATGATAATGGATATTATAATTGTTTTAATTGTTTTTAGAGTGTTGAACATTTGTTCTTTCAATGTGAATTTTCGATGCGGGTTTGGAAGATTGATCATCGCTCGAGGTTCTTGGATCATGTTCAACTAGGTCGAATGGGATCTTTTGGGCAAGCGACGTGTTAAAAAGTTTTTCTCCCTCTGAACTCTTGAAAAAATGCTTGTCTGCGACTATATGTAGTTTATTCCGTTTGAAAGGAAAGGACAACTACACAGGGGAAAAAATTTCAAACTTGCTAAATTTTATGTTACAAATCGTATGAACAAAATTTGGCGAAATACTTACTTGTATACTTATGTATGTTGCCCTTATTCGACGCAGATGGTTATTCCACACTCCCATCTCTCTCTCTCTCTCTCTCTCCCTTTTTTTCTCTCTCTCTCTCTACAAATGAAGAATATTGCTTGCTTGGTATAAGTATTCTGTTTTAAATATGCAGATCTTCCAATATATATTTGGTCCTTCAAAAATGGAAAGCAGTGACAATTACATGCCATAATATCTCCCGTGGAGGAGACAAAATTAGCAACACAAGTGCAAAAACAATCTGTGGAAGCACATCTCTGCTGACCGTTGTGTCTGATGTGACAATGAGCAATGGTAAGCCTGGCGAGAAGAGAGGCAGAGGTCACCTTTGTGGCTCCCATTATCGCCAAATGACTTCAGTGATCGGTGAGTTATTTTTTATTTATTTTTGTATTAGTCTTAATTACATTCGTTCATCTATATATTATTGTGAAAAAATCGATTTATATAGTATTTTATACTGAATTAATCTGGTTTGATTAACGATTCGCTCTCTCAAACTCTTTTTCCTTCTTATTTGGTAAAAAAGATCAGTGGTACAGTAAAATGATGCGCAAGTCCAGCTTGTATAAGTTTTTAAGGTTTCATATGGTCAGGTCATGTCTCTTGAAGTTCAGTGCCCCTATGTTGCAAGATTGACATACAATTGGCTGTAAATATAATACTTGCGAAAAAGGGTAGGATACGCTCAGATAAGACAAATGTTGTTCTCATATCTATTATTTTGATTATAATATACTATATACAAAACATAAAAAATATTAATCAAACATTAAATACTATATAGAGAATAGAATTTGTTTCTAAATAATGAAAGAATACAATTAAAAAAAAACTGTTTATCAAATCTTCTCCATCGTGGATACTTTCTATGAGGACCGACACTCGGCTATTCTTCTGTACACTTAAATATCAACTGATCTGTTTTTGGTCCGTGTTTTGGTCTCTTTATTTTCACACTTAATATTCCTAAGCAAATTTTACTATAATTCGTCCTCGTAATATTTACAAATTAGGCAATCAGTTATTCACCCGCCAACCGCCTCATATGCAGTTTTTTAATTAACCGATGTCACGTACGCAATCTTTTACAAATTTTTTAATCAAATTATTAATTAAGATTCCCGGAAAAATATAAAATACAAGAATATATTTTATTTACATATATATACCAATTTTATTTACTAGGGTGAAAAACCCTAGCAGCCGATAAAATGACCGATATTCAACCACCTGATCCCAACCAAACCCTCTCCCCAGACCCACCCGCATCTAAATCCTTCGCTTCTATATTATAAACCCAATCCGTGACACCTAAAGTTCCAGTTAAAGAAATCGAATCTTATGAAGGAGAACCAATGATTCATTATTCAATTGATGATCTAAAAACCCTATCAGAACCATTCAAATATACTATTGTAGGAAAATTCTCACACGGTAAGCCTCATATAGATGTAATTCGTAAAACGTTTAGTTCTATGGATTTGAAAGCCAACTATCACATTGGAGTTATTGATTCAAAACACATTTTAATTCGTTGTTACTATGAAGAAGATTTCCTATGAATTTGGATGCGCAAGATTTGGTACATTGACAATAGTCCAATGAGAACCTTTAAATGGTCCTATGATTTTAGTCCAGAAAAAGAATCCCCAGTTTCACCTATGTGGATTTCTCTGTCTAAACTACCTATACATCTATATAACAAAAGCAGTATATTCAGTATTGCTTCAGATTTCGGAAAACCACTTAAAGTAGATGAACCTACATCGAAACTGACTAGACCAGGTCTAGCCCGAATCTGCGTAGAAATTAATCTAAGGAAAGAACTGATAAATAGAGTAAGAATAAACTATGGGAAAAATAAAGGTTTTTGGCAATATTGCAAATACGAAGAATTACCAAAATACTGTTCCCAGTGTTTCAGAATAGGTCACTCTATAGAGGCCTGTAAGTTCACTAAACTAGATATATTTGAAGAAGGAAGCAAAGGAGAAAACTCTGGGAAAGGCAAAAATGCAGCAAATGAGACAGAAGAAAATTGCGAAAAAGCCAAAGATAGTAATAAAAAGGCCAATTATTACAAATCCCACAATAAAATAAGCACTAAAGAGTGGGTTACTAAAAACTTCAATAAAGAGGAGGCAAGGCATTCTGAATAAGCAGCAGCTAAGCCAGCTGCAGAAATTCCTGCTATTGAAAAAAATAATGTGTTAATAGAGGATGAAAGGGATGAATTGGGTAATCCTAACACTGATATGGTTATATTTACAGGTGATACACCTATAAGTCCTTTAAAAACCACACCTTACTATGATGAAAATGTGACAATGAGAGATTCTAATCTCATTAATGCTCCTGATATTTCTAAACACCTGAGAATTGATCTAGGGCTATCCCCTAGGGAAATTCCCAAGATTCCAGAAGAAGGAGAATGGAAAACACCTAAAAATAAAAGAAAATTGGGTAAATTTTCAACTAGTGTTGCTAAAGATGCTATGATCCTGAGATCCTCTAATGTAGGGGTTAAGAAAGGTTTTAAATAATTTATACACTCTTTTGGAATATCAGAGGAGTGGGAAATAAATCTGCCACTAGGCGTATCAATAAGCTTTGTAAACTACATCATATTATGTTCTTAGTTTGTTTAGAACCTAAGAAAAATCTAGATAAAGTTGAGTTTTATAAAAGGAAATTTGGATTTGATGAAGTTCTTGTACATGAAGATAATAAGATGTGGATCTTTTATATGCAAGAGATGAACATTTCTATTATTAATCAAATGAATCAAGCTGTTAATTTGAAGGTTACTATTGACTATTTGGGTCTTCAGCTACAAATTACAGTGATCTATGCTAAGTGCACAGCAGCTGAAAGAAAAGATCTTTGGAATTTCTTAGAAAATTCTTTCACTACTAATCATTGGCTGATTGGTAGGGATTTTAATACTGTTTCAAATGAGGAATATAAAATTGGGGGTCTACCTATTAATATTAATTCTGCTAATGATTTCCTATCTTGTATTTTCAATCTGGGTGTTACAGAATCTATCTATAGTGGCTCTAAATACACTTGGTGGAACAAGCGCAGTGGGGTGAATGCTATTTTTGAAAGAATAGATAAAATTCTTTTCAATCAAGAGTTTGCAAATTTATTTTGCAATATTTATCTTGATCATTTAAGCAAAGCTACTTCATACCATAGTCCCTAATTATTAAAGTTATAGGTAGTTCCAGTCAATAGTCCAAAAAGGTTTATATTTCAAATTTTCTGGGTAGATCATGAAGACTTTTCTAATACAGTTAAACAAGTATGGACTTGTTCCAATTCTAATGCATTAGATAATCTTGCTGCTAATCTAAAGACAACTAGAAAGAGATTGAAAGATTGTAACTACAATACATTTGGGAATATATTCCAAGAAACAATCAAAGCTGAAGATCTTCTTCTAAGAGCAGAGGACCCAACACCTGTTAACAGAACTGAGCTTAAAAAAGTGGAAGCTTAGTTAAAAGCTAAACTCAGCATTGAAGAAAAATTTTGGGCACAAAAAGCTAATCTGAAATGGGCTTTACTTGGGGATGCTAATACTAAATTCTATCACAGTATAGTGAAGAAAAGAAGATTAAAGTGTGCCATTGGTGAAATAAAAATAGAAGATGGTACTTACACTAAAGACCCAAAGGTTATTAAAAAAGAAGCTATTGTTTATTTGAAAAGCTTATTGGCAGCAGACCATCCTCACTCTTATGTTTATAATAGTTTGAAGAAAATTCCTAAGCTTATATCTATAGAGGTTAATAACTTCTTAGATAAAGACCCTACTAAAGATGAGATAAAAGAAGCTGTTTTTGATCTAAGCAAATCTAGTTCTCCTGGAATAGATGGTTTTACAGGTTAGTTTTTTGTATCTTGTTGGGATTTTATTGGAGAAGACATCATCAGCTATTACTCTCTTTTTCATGGGAAATCTACTTCCTAAATCTCTATCCATTACTTTTATAGCTCTAATACCAAAGAAGATTAAACCAAAGAAGTTTGCTGAATTCAGACCCATCAGCTTATGTACTTTCTGCAGCAAGATAATTTCTAAAATTATGTCTTCTAGATTTGCAACTATACTTCCTAGTATTATTTCTGAGAATCAAAGTGGATTTGTTAAATCTAGAGACATTGTGGACAATATTCTCCTTACTCAGGAATTTATATCTACTCTCAATAAAAAGACAAGTGGTAAAAACATAGCTCTAAAGCTAGATATGAAAAAAGTTTATGATCGTATTTCTTGGCATTTTCTAACTTCTACACTAAGGAAAATGGGTTTCTCTGAGAAGACTATAGACTTAGTATGGAGGATTATTTTTGGGAACCAGACTTCAATTATGGTAAATGGCAGCCCAACTGAGCTTTTTTCTCCTAAAAATGGCCTGAGACAGGGGGATCCTCTTTCTTCTAGTGTATTCTTATTGTGTTCTGAAGTATTAAGCAGAAATCTAAATGATTTAATTGATAACAAAAGGTGGTCAACATTTAAATCACCTATTGGAAGTCCTATTATTACTCACCTTGCTTTTGCTGATGATTTACTTATTTTTAGTTCAGCAGACCTCCATTCTGTCAGGAAGATAAGGAACACCCTGCAATGTTATAACCAAGATTCTGGTCAGGAAATCAGTCTAGACAAGAGCTTTGTATATTTCTCAAAAAGTGTGAGTACAACACAGAAAGCTAAGATTTGCAAAGTGCTTACTATAACTAGTAAGAATCCTCCTTTTTCATACCTTTGATGCAAATTATATTCTGGACATAAAAAGTGTATTCTTTTTCATGAACTTATATTAAAAGTGAGTAGTAAGCTGTCTAATTGGAAGGGTAACTGGCTTAATTTGGGTGGGAAATTAATATTAATTAGGCATGTATTGCAATCTATACCTATTTATACTTTGCCTGCTATGAATCCTCCTATACTTGTGATTAAAAGAATAGACCAATTGCTGTCAAACTTCTTCTGGGGTAACAAAAATGGTAAAAACAAGTACCATTGGGTTAGATGGAGCAAACTTTGTACTCCAGTGAAAGAAGGGGGATTAAATGTTAAAAGTTTTCAGGATATATCTACAGCATTTGCAATGAAACTATGGTGGAAGTTTAAAAACAAAGAATCTTTATGGACCAAATTTTTGAAAGCTAAATACTGTAGGAATAAACAAGCAGAAGACATCCCTATTAAAGGAGGTACTAATACTTGGTGCAGAATGCTTCAAGTTAGAGAATTGACTGATAGTAATTCTATTATATCTGGTAATGGGGTATCTATATGGAAACCTACTAATCTTGGGAATTTTACTATAAATTCAGCTTGGGAAATTTCTAGAGAAGTAGGTACAGTAAATTGGAGAAGTGCTTTTATTTGGAACAGAATGATACCTTTAAAAGTCTCTTGCTTCATGTGAAAGTTATTTAATCAAGCAGTCTCCTTGGATTGCAACCTGCATAAATTTAACATTAGTATGGATTCTATGTGTGGTTGCTGTAAAACTTCAGAAGAAACATTCAATCATCTCTTTAGTACTGGTATAATAGCTAATGAAGTTTGGGAATTCTTTGAGAGAAAATGGAGGATATTTATTCAGAATAATTCTTTATATGGCAGAATTAACAGTTGGTGGTCTCATATCACTAAGAAAAAGCATTTCTCTGGAAAAAAAAATTTGTCAGGTTCTTCCTTCTATCATTATTTGGCTAATTTGGAAATCTATATGTTCTTGTAAATTTGAGAATATCAAAATGAAGTCCATTAATATTATTAGAAAAACTGAAGAGTTGATTATTCTATCTGGTTATAAGGAAAAGGGCTTCTCTTATTCAAATTTCAGTGCTAAGAAGATTATTGAAAAGGCCACTATTATTAAGTGGCTTCATCCTCCAATTGTGTTTCTGAAACTTAATATAGATGGTTGTTTTAAGCAATCAGATATCAGAAATGGTATTGGAGGTCTAATTAGAGATGAAAAGGATGCTTTTATTAAAGGGTTTTCTAGATCTATAATCATTTATTCAGCACTCTGTTCAGAGTTCAAAGCCCTATATTATGGTCTACTGATTTCACCAAATAAACAAATTATTATTGAGAGTGATTCACAGGTTTTAATTAAAATCGTAGAAGGTAAACAAAAATGCCCCTGGAAGATTATAGAACTGTTCAACCTTATTAAAAATCTGTTAAAAGATGGTGATTACTTGTTCAAATATGTGGCGAGAGAAGGCAACAAGGCTGCTGATCTTCTTGCAAATTGGGAGGGTAATATCTTCTCTAATTGTTTGGATGATTTTCCTCATATTTTAAAAGGGATTGTTTTCACTGAAGCTAAAGGTTTTTCTAACCTAAGAAGGCGATGAAAATGGAGTTAAAGGGGATTTTCTCTCTCTTTGTTCAATTATTCATAGGAAATGAAGAGGTGGAGAAGACACCTGTGAAATTATTACATCTTTTTACAGTATTAGTCCTTCAAGTCCTTTTCGCCAGTCTATTGACTCCTGATTTGGCAGATGATGGAGTATTATGTTTCATTAAATTCAATTGGATGTAATAGTTTTCTGTTATTTCTTTTGGGTCTCGTTGTTTGAGGTTTTTTCAGTATTGCTACTTGGTTTATTTTCTGTAGGGCTTACTACCTACGTTTCATCAATAAAAGTGGGTTTTCCCCACCAATTAATTAAAAAAATAAAAATTGTTTGAACCACCAAAAATGTCATTTATATAGTTTTGGGAGTATCTAATAAAAAAAAAAATATCATGAAAAGTAATGTGTGTCCTAGTGCTTCTGCATAGAATCTAATTACTCATGTTTGCAATAACCCTTGGTTTGAATCTCATCAATTAAGTTTTTTGTTTACTTTTAACCTTATTGTTTATTGTTAGTTTCTATTCCATATAGGCCCAAGAATCGAACAGTGGTCACATAAGAATGACGCAAGTTTTACACCACCACTATACCAGTATCCTTTATTCTGAGTTCAAAACCCTATATTATGGTCTACAAATCTCTCCAAAAAAACTTCTAATAATTGAGAGTGATTCCTTACAGTTAATCAATATCATCAAAGGTAAACAAAAATGCCCTTGGAAAGTTTTAGATCTATTTAATTGTATTAAAGATCAAATTAAAGAAGGAGAGTAACGGTTTAAGTATGTGGCACGAGAAGGCAATAATGCTGCTGATCTACTTGCGAATTGGGAGGGAGTCACCATTTCTTCTAGTCTGGATGATTTTCCACATGTATTAAAGGGGATTATTATTACTGAAGGTAAAGGTTTTTCTAATTTAAGGTTTAGATGAAGATGAAGATGGAAATATAGCTCTTTATTTATGTTTAAACAAAGATGGAGATGAAAATGGAGTGTAGGAGAGAGGAGAGTCTCTCTCTCAGGTTTTTTCTCAGAGAGAAATGAAGAGGTGCAAGTGACAGGTGTTATTACATCTAGTTTCAGTATCAGTCACTCAAGTTTCAATCACTATTCTATTGAGTCCAAATTTGGCAAATTCTGGATACTAAGTTTCAGTTATTTCATTTGGTTGTAATAGTTTGTTTTTATTTCTTTTAGGTCTCTTAATTAGAGATTCTCTCTGTAATTACTTATGATTTCGATCTGTGAGGTTTTCCTCCACAGCTCGTTTTTAATAAATTGTGGGTATCCCCACTAATTATTTTTAAAAAATAATATAAGCATTTAATTTTTTCTATTTTTAATTAAAAAATTTACCTTTTACATAAAAGAGTAGTATGTTTATATATATTCTTTTTAGTTATAAAAGTTTTAGTTCAACTTTAGTAACATATTGTTTATATATTTTTTATTAAAATTTGAAAGATAATTTGATCCATAGCAAAATTTGAGGGAAAATTATTCGTTTTTCAATTTCAAAAGGGCCTATTTCAAAAAAAGGCACAGAGCCCCCAAATTCCTGTAACCGGCTCTGCCTTGAAGCAACTAACATAGAGGGTCGGGTGGACATTCGATACTTCCAAAAGCTTCAAACCATTCGCCGAATTCCCAAACCATTAAACAATTTTAAATGGTCTATGATAGTTGGAATTGACTCCAGGAGATTTGTGCTAGATATTTCTTCCAAGTTTGAGTCAAACCATGTTGCCTACTTAAAATTCTAACACACCTTTTTTGTTTTGGATCTGTTTACTTCTTCATGCGCTTTTTTCCCTTAGCCAAGTTATTCCTTCCTGGTTCATTGTGTTCTAGTCTGGCCAATGATAAATCATTGCTGCTGGACACCTATTTGGCTCTAATTGCGTTCTGATTTGGGAAGGGGACAGGGTTAATAACCGTAGCCAATTTGAACGGAGTGCGATCTGTTCCTGATAGCTTGTCAGTACTAGTGCCTCAAAATCTTTTAGTGGGTTAAACCAATCTTTCTGACTTGCCGATACTAGTGCTTTTTTTTAACTACCTAAAATCTTCACACAAATTTTCAATAACAACAAAACACCATCCTATTGTACAATGTTAAAAGATAGGTCGGATAGCAATTCCAAAATGAAGGTTACAAGCTTATTAATAACATACCAGGGAAGTAATTTAGAATGCTCAGCCGCAAGGCTTTTTATGGAAAATGGTTCCAGATATCTGTCCTGCGTTGGTGTAGTGTATACCAACTTGCAAATATTCTCTTCCCTTGTATTGCATTTCAAGTGAGTATGTAGGCATATAAAGTACTTGTCGGGGGTGACCAATGATCATCTGTTGATGCCCATACTGAACCTGAGGTCCGTTTGGATGAAAATACCCCAGTGGTGATTGAATATGTGAAACTTGTGGATTATAAATAACGGACTGGGGTGAGTATGGGGGTCCCACCCCAACAGGCATCCCATGCATATGTGGAATAGCAAGAATATTAGGTGGAAAATAAAAAGAATGCATCTCGATACTGGAGAAACAGGTTGTAGAAATACCACGTTCTAGTGGTTGTAACACGATCACATAACCGGAGATCAATAGTAATCGTATTTTGCCATTAATATGAATATATAATTATATAAGATTGAGATGTAAAAATAGATTTTATTAATAATGAATTTCATTAATTACAAAAAAGTCATTTACAATCCATTAATTATAGAAAGTGACAGCTTAATTTCACTCAAATACGACGTAAAATAAACTTTGTTGATATTGCAATCAAGTACTTGCTTATCTGCAAATACAAATATATTCAATATATCCTCTTAAATTGGGGTGTGCAATGATAAAACACCCAAGTTGGATAATAAATTGGTAAAATTAGGTGCACCTAAAGTTTTAGTGAATAAATCAGCCAAGATTATTAGCAGAATAAACATGTAAACGATGAACAGTGTTATTTTGAATTTTCTCTTTTATAAAATGACAATCTACCTCCTTTTATTTTTTCATGATTAACAAGATTATTGACTAATGCTAAAACAGACTTACTATCTGTATAAAGAATAACATGATCAGTATGATTAATATTAAAATCTTTTAGCAACTGTAAAAACCAAATAATTTCATACGGTGTAGATGTTAATGTTCTATACTCTGCTTTTACATAACGCATAGAAATGGTATTTTTCTTTTTACTTTTCCATGAAATCAAAGAATCTCCTAAAAATATACAAAATCCAGTACTTGATTTTGTTGTATCTAGACATGAATCCCAATCAGAATCACTAAAAACTTTCAAATTAAGAACAAAAGATGATGAAAAACTTATAGCTTGTGCTTTATTAGTCTTGATATATCTGAGAATTCTCAAGATTGCTACATAATGAGCCTTCATTGGGCAAGCCAAAATAGTCTTGCTATATCTGAGAATTCTCAAGATTGCTACATAATGAGCCTTCATTGGGCAAGCCAAAAATTGAATAAGTGAATGAACTGCAAAAGAATATCAGGTCTAATGATAGTCAAATAAAATAATTTTCATATAATCCTCCTGTATGGAGTTATAACTTCATGTAAATCAGTATGTTAAGAAGTAAATTTACACTTAGTATCCATGAGAAAAGTATAAGCTTTAGCAACTAATTGACCAGTTTCAGATAATAATTCTAAAGCATACTTTGTTTGACAAACATGAATATCGGTTTTATTTCATGCTATTTCTAAGGCTATAAAATACTATGTACGATGTAAATTTTATCAAATACTTTCTTCACATGTATAAATACTATGTACGATGTAACATAGAAAATTGTCTTAAAAATTACATATATATATATATATTCAATATAATTTTTCAAGTTTATGTTATTTATCACTATATAGAACTCCATTTTCTTAAGGTGGGACCTTCAAAATTTGTGGAACACGATTTAAACACACATGGCCAACCATCATTTGATAATGGGTTAATTATGGTTTAGAGACAATGGTTTTGGACACTTTTAGCGATGATTACTTGACTTTTACCAAGTTTAACTTAATGTACCGAGTTCACTAACCTTTTTTTTAAGTAGCCCACCGTCACTTTTTTTGGATGGGGTCCTTTTATAGGTTACAAACTAGTGCTTATTGTTTTAAAAATTATGATAAAAACTTGAAAAATTTAAAAATGACAGATATCAATTATTGAATAACAAAACCCCAAGAAAAAAATGACACACTTCAACAAGTTTTTAGTTTAGTTCCCATTATGTTGTTATGTTTTCATTCCCTTGTAACATTATTTCTTAGTTTTACTTTTCTTCTTAATTTATAATTAATTGTTGCTCATTTACCTACATTGTTGTGTTCTACTGTGGCCTCGTCAAGCTTAATTAAAAAAATATATTTTTATCACTAGTTTTGATTATTTTACTAAGAATGTTAATTCTAAATAAGAGTTTGTATAAGTCCAAATTTGATGGTAGATCTATACTCTTCAAATTGGGAACCAGAGAAAAAAGAAGGATGGGAAATAAAGAAGAAAAAAATGAAGTGGAAAGGAGTTTTTTTTCTTGGAAAATAAGCAGTAACCATATCATTAAAGGGGCAAAAGATCTTAGTTTAGCATAGTTAAGTAGCAAGGTTCGTAAATAATTACAGATATACAAATAAAATGGCTTATTATAGAATTTTATCACCAATTCACCGGATTTCTCTGTCGAAATGTACCATAAGGCTCTTAGTGATAAAACAGTATAACAAGCATACGCAAAAGAATGATTACATCTTGAGAATTGTAGACGTTTTTAAGTTAGAAAAGATGGCCAAAAGATACTGTTGGAGATGCTTCACGGCAGATCGCTGGTAATCTTGGACAAATAAACCCCAAATGCAAAAAGTAACAAAAAAAGGGGTGGAGGCTTTCAACTTGCCTTTTGTAAAGCAGCACTGTAGTGAAATGGAAAATTAACCAAGTAGTTGTGCTTTCTGCAATGTTATTAAGAAAATTAGCAATGTTTAACAAATGTTAATCGCCCAGCTATTTGAAATGTAAGTGTTACTAAAGTTACTAGGAACCTTTATCAAACCATTTAGCTTGGTTTTAATCAGAAAATTAATGTTCAGTTATACCATTAATGTCAACCTTGTTTTTCTTTTGATGAACAATCTCATATCTCTCTCTCCAAATAATATAAATAGAGCAAGAGAGAATTAATTTACCAAGTCTGGAGTGGAGATTGTTACCTTTGAAGTTTAAGATAGACCAGTTAATCCAACCTTGCCAATCTTTGTCAGAATATCCGAGGTTAGCTTTAGACAAAAGATTTCTAATAACAGCATTAAAGATAGGACAAGCAAACAAAATATGGCTAATACCCTCAATTGCATTATTGCACAAAACACAAGTACTAGATCTGTTAGGGTACCAACTAGCATTTTTATCAAGGGTAGGTAATCTGTTATGGATAGTTTGCCACAACATGAAACTGCATTTTGTGATACTAACTTTGAACCAAATAGTACCATGCCACACAACTCTATTTTTCTTACTTCTAATATGGTTCCAAAAAACACTGACAGAGAACTTACCAGAGTTAATGTTGCAAGTAATTTTATCACAACCTGAATTTATGGCAGGGTGAATAGTCATTTTAAAATCATCGAGAGATTTATCACCTGTATTGAGCCAACACCACATTTTGTTCACAGTAATAGAACTAAGCTTCTCATCATTCTTGAATCCATAGTTCCTTAAGATGTTATGCATGTGAGCTCTAGGGAAAATAGAACCTGAATAATATAAGAAATAGTAAGTTTTAAGAAAACTCTAACATTTAGGATCTTTTTCCAAGTGTAACTGGCTTTACCATGGATCTTGATAGTCTATATATTCCTATATTTGACATAGTTCTTGGAAATCCAACTTTTCCACAAGTTATCAGAATTAGGATCGCATAACTGCCAGGTATATTTGGCTACTAAAGCCTTGTTCCACTCCTTCAGTTTTTTAATCTCTAGCCCACCCTCAGAATAAGGCAAGGAAATGTCACTCCATGCTACTCTAGCATGGCCGCTGGTGCCAATTCCATCTCAAAGAAAGTTAGCTATACTTTTCTCAATGCTCTTAGTCACAGAGGAAGGAAGAATGAAATGAGAGCACCTATAAATGGTAATACTATATAAAACAGACTTAATAAGCTGCAATATACTTTCGTATAACTAAGGAATCTACTGGTCCAAGAGGTAATCCTCTTGACAATTTTATTAACAACTTCACCAATAAATGGAAAGGAGTTAGTATCTCCACGAACGATGAAAAAGTTAAAACTCACAGATATAATACTAAAAGACGATCGAAATCAACGGATTACTATTATAATTCGTTATGGTGACGAACAAGATGCTCACTAATGGAATTTGGTGAATTTAGCAAAGGTTTAAACTTAAGTTGAAGAAGAAAGGGACATGGCACTCAAGCAAGATGTTAGGTGTTTCATTTTCAATGCATTCCATATTATATTTTCATTTATTACTCTTGAATTTACATTTCTCTAATAAGGCATTTTGACCAGATTATTCTAATAAAATTAAATATGGGCTTTCAACCCACTTTAATTATAAAAAAAAGTCCAAATTTGATTAATAAGCTGGATTATAAGCCTAGAAGAAATTTTCGTGTACCATAAACTTCTAGGAAAAAGTTCCCAACTTTGTCACTGGTTTTGATAATGTTTAGAATGTAAGTAAGAAAAACCCACTACAGAACGAAAATAAATGCTAGAAATAACAAACCCTGGACTAAAATGTTATTAGGGCTAAAGCTTAATGGTAAAAAAAGCAAAACAAAACTTTGATCAAACCCTTCTTTAAGTAGTACTTAAAGTACTTTCACAGTTTCACTTGAACTTTCTCTGACTAGGTTACTGCCGCCCCTCTCTTCTTCATCCCTATAAAACAAAAAGTTGGTAGATTCATTTTGTACATCTTCGTAGAGAGATGGAGTTTTTTGTAGATCCTGGTACGTACAGTCTCTCTCTATATCTCTCCCTCTCATCTTATATATGTATGTATATCTGCATGCATGGTGTTATTTACTTACATGATATAAGGTTTTTGTCGGATTGGTTTATCAGATTCTCTATTTATTTTACTATTAATACTTTCCTTACCGATCAACATAACCAATCCACGTAAAATATAGGAGTGTTATTATTTTTGGAAATTTAGATCTTGAACTTTTATTTATTTTCCATTTAAATAGTTCTCATATCCTTGGAAGTATTACTCTATAGGCAAACTTAACATGTTTTAATTGTTTTTTGTTAGCAGTAGTTATCAACTTAGAATTTATCAAAAGTATCTGGAAGAAAAGATGGAAACCCCCTGATTACTCAAGTTATGCTTGGTAAGATCGGTATTCATCGCATTTCGTTAAAAGGTATGACATTAGGTATTTAATCAATCAATTAAAATTTTAATTTTTTTTAATTATTTCTTTTGCATGTTTATATGTCAGATATCATTTTTGTTGGATGGAATTTTATCTCACATTTTGTACATTTTCTGTATAAGGGACGTGGAAGATCAAAATGCTCTTCAGGGGAATATATTGTGCAGTTCTCAAGTAAGTAGTTTTTTAATTCCAATAGACCCATACCTTTTGATTTAAGACACTTTGTACATATTGGCCATGACCTTTTTTTATCGCTAGGAGGGGACTTACCCGTGCTTGACCTAAGAACAAGATATGTTTACACTATTTGTGATTCAGGTCTTGCTTGGCTGCAGAACTTAATGAAACTCATTTTTTTAAATAAACTGGACAACATTTGGATGAATATAACTTAAAACGTGAGCTTTTCGGGTATTTTTGCCCGAAAAAGTGAAAAGCTTTAATTCTACATCTATCAAATAAGTAATCATAAGTCCTGAATTTAAATACCTTTTCTGCTATTAGCTTGCAGGTTCGTTCCGAGGGAATCCAAAAAAGAAACTCTCCGTGTTTCTTCTATTCGCTGGTCTGAATCTCTGTTTTAAAATTCGCGCTACGTAGCGCGAAATAGCTTTTTTTGTTAAAAAACGCAACGAAAAATCACGATTTTGGGTGGAATTGCGCTAAAATCGCGCTATAGGGGACCAAAAACGCAAAAAGCGCGAAATTCTGGACCAAAAGCGTAAATAGCGAGTAAAAAAAAAACAGCGGATCAAAATAATTAATATATATTGTATAATTTTCATAAAAGTGTCTGCAGTCCAGATGGTTGAGACAGTGCTGTGTTTTCCAGCAGACCCAGATTCAAAACTCACCAACAACAAATTTTTTTGTTTTTTTGTTTTTATTACTATCTAATATAACTATACATTTTTATTTTTTTTTGTTAAATATTCTAAAGTTTAGTGCATATTTAGGCAAAAAAAATACACCGCAAAGCGTTACATAGCAACGCTATTAGCGCTTTTAGCGTTTCTCTGAAAAAACGCTACGATAGCGATAACGCTATTTAAAACACTGGTCTGAATAGGAATAAAGAGGTATATTTGTCGATAGTTCTCTTTCTTGTGTTAGCATCCATTTGCTTGCCCTTTGAAGAGACAATGTGGACTTCATTTCAAAATCTTTCTAAATTGTATCTCTAATTGCAGTTTTTAAGGAAATAAGCTGGATTTTTTTAGTTTGAGACAAAGCTAAGTTCTTCCAGCTTAAAGCCTCTAGTTATTTCAGGCCAAAAAACCTTTAAATTTCGATCTTTTACATAATTATAAAAAATTGAGCTTCAAATCTACAGCTAAACAAGGCCTAAATTGTAATTGATACATAGGATCGAAACTGAAAACATAAATCTGGGCATATCTTTTAGTTATTTCGAGAAGATGGGCTGATATTTAGGCATTTTGTAGGAGATTATTTCCTTCAACTCTATCATCTATGGGTGCTCGATTATTTTTCTTGAATATCCAGGTCATATGGGTATGGCTATTGACTATTGACTATTGAGCAATAATATTTACAGGTTACATAGCTTGTTGTGGCTCCAACAAAGTTTTTTTTTTTTTTAACACTAATGGTTTATTATTTGAAAAATCTCTGTTAAACCCACCCACCCACCTAAACAAGCTTTCTATGGATATGTGACAATAATATATTTTTTAATCTAATATTATCAAATAGACGTATTGAGGTTTAGGAACAATTAAATATCCCACATGGTCGGTAGGAGAAAAATATATGAAGGAGGTTTTTACTTTTTATAAGACACGCAGAATTAGAAAGCTCGAATAAGCCTTTGTCTTGGGGTTTTGTTTCTTACTTTTTAGTTTTTACACAGTGGAAAAGATAACAATCGTATCGTTTTGACCCTAAAATCTGTGAGAAGTTGAATTAAAGATGTATATGCACATTTTCTGTATAAGAATTAAGACATGCTTTTTTGGTTTCAAAAATCAGAAACTTTGTGGTTAAATTGTTTTAGGAAAATAGCTAAGCATTTTTGCAGGACCAACAGAGTTTCAAAAACATAGAATTTAACTTGAAAAGAAGAACACCTTCAACACAAAAGTTCCTAGTTTGCATATTTTACGCATGGACTTACAAATCTGTAAGACTTTATTTTGCTGGTTCAGGTTGGAAATTGTGATTCCGCTGAGCAAAATGGATTTGTGAGGAACAAATTCAAGAATGCGCTAAATGGAAAAGATACCCAAGGAGAATGCTCTGTTGAGTTGCTGCCACGCAGGTATAACTAACTGTGGCTCCTTTATGGTTTCATCTTTCTTATACTTGGTACATAAATAATCTTTGATTGTCTTACATTTGAGTTCATCTTCCCTAGTTTCCCTACTATCAGTACGGAAAGGGAGAATTATAAGCTTGCGACTTTTTGATAATTTTCTTAAAAGTTGGACTGCATTTTGCTGCACAGCTTCAGTGCTCATATATTTTTTCTGGTTTTCGGCCTTAAAAAGGTAGAAGCTTAAGCTGAATCTATCTTCTTTTTCTTAACTCCAGCTTAATTTCTTAAATAAACCACAAGCGCATATACTCCGCTTTTTATTATCTAGTGACTAATGTGGTAGGTGTAATGATATGGAAACGCGTTTTTTTTGGGGTAAAGTTTAAATTGTTTAATTGGCCTACTATTTACACTACAGTATAGATATTTTTTGTAAGATATTCAGTTCAAAAACTGGGAGCTAGAAAATTATTTACATTCTTGATGGCGTTTAGAACGGGACTTTACCTTCATTAATATATCTCTTATGTTGAATAACGTCTTCTTTATGCAGTTTCGAATTCCCCTGAGAGTCTCTCTTTTAGCAGATGGAAAGTTGAGCTTGAAATCTTACATAAAGAACATTAATGAAAAGCCATTCAGCTTTTCATTTGCTTATCATACATACTTGGCTGTCTCGAACATACGCTATGGTTTTTTTTAAGTTAAAGATGCGTATGATTTCTTCTTTAATTCTCGAATATTATACGTAGACCTTTACTACAAATTGTTCATTGAGATTTTGATGAAATGATATGTCGAGTTCTAATTTTCCACATATCTCTTTTGAATAACAGTTTGATTAAATTGGTTCTTGGTTCAATATATGGTTGGTATTGGTGATCTAAACGAGTCTCTGGCTCTTTCTTGCAGTGATGCAAGGATTGAAGAGCTCGAAACAGGCGAGTATCTGGACAACCTCATCGAAAGAGATTGTTTTACGGAACAAGGAGATGCCATTACTTTTGAATCTGAGGTACTGTGAAACTATTAAACACATACCAATGAGATTTATGCAACTTGTTTTTGGGAATTCATCGTCTTTGCTAGTGCTAAAGTATTTAAGTACATTAGAGCTTCTAGAACAATATACAGTATTTAAGTACCTTGGCAGACATCTCGGGTTGAGCTGTTCCACTGGCGGATCTAGACTTTCACCGAGAATAATGTTTTGGTCCGAAGGAGAGGCATTTACAAGGGCAGTGTCTAAAACCGTGGCAGGAAGTAGTTATTGTTGTGGAATAATTCCTCCGCCTCCCCGCAAAGTCCCTGCATCCAACATCGGGCATGCCACGACCCCCTTGTGGATAATGGAACTCACGCCCACCTCTTGGAAGCATCTTCCGATGCATCATGGGAAGCGGTTGTTGACCTTGAATCATGGTTGGCATTAAGAAATTCGTCATAGGGGAAGAACCTGGCCGTATACCAGGTACAAGCTGTTCTTGGATATCATCTAGTGTTTTATAAATAAATTTAATAAGGCTTTAGAAAGAAATTTAAGAACGGAGGCTTTAAATAAGCCGCTTTTCCCCTTTGGTGTTTTTTACCTTCTTATGTTCTTGTGTTGTAGCTGGATTGAGTTTATCTTAAAACTCCAAAGGCTATTGCTGTTCCTGATCGCTTTAAGAGGAGGACATTTGTGAGGAAGGGATTCCGCATGTTGGTTGTCACGCCCCAAAATCCTAAAAACGGACATCGAGGCATGACCTTTTTAAAACAAAAGAAAATAGAACCTGTTGGTACAAAATTTGAATTTTTAAAAGAAATAAATTACGAGCTAAAGGAACAATTGACAATTAAATAAAAATGTTGCCAAACACGGCTACAAGGCAAGTTTTATAAGACTAAGAAAATAACAAATGAAAGAATTTGCCCGTAGGCTAAAATCTCAAAATATAATAAAAATGAAAAGAAAGCGGAAGCCCCAAACCCATGATGTTGCAATGCAACAGCTCTTATCCAAACATGCCAACCTAATTGGTATCTGAAATATAAAATTGTAACGGTGAGTCCCACGCACGTAACTAGACGGGACGGCACCACAAATACCGTCATTCCATCCCTTAAATGCAAGAGCTCACAAATTCTACAACTACGATAATCGACGTATAAAAAGAAATATAATAACATTCTATAACGGGATGAATTAAATAAATTAAATAACGTCAACACAAATCTATAGCAAACATGGACCTCTCATGCCACCTACCCCAGTCCGTAAGGTAGGTCATTCCCTATCCCCTCGGCCGTCTTCTGTCCCCGGAATTAGGAAGAGACAGAGACCATTGCTAACATAAAAGTAGATTTAAAGTGCGCACTTGTACCTCTCGTGCCACTCGTCCCAGTCCGTAAGACGAGTCATTCCCTATCCCCACGGCCGTCTTCTGTCCCCGGAATTAGGAAGAGACAGAGACCATTGCTAACAGAAAAATAAATAGAGTGCACAATAAGACCTCTCATGCCACTCGCCCCAGTCCGTAAGACGAGTCATTCCCTATCCCCACGGCCGTCTTCTGTCTCTGGAATTAGGAAAAGACAGAGACCATTGCTAATGTATCAATATTAAGGCCTCGGCCAATAATATTATACTATTCATATAACACAATCTCATATGTATAAATATTAAGGCCTCGGCCAATAATATTATACTATTCAAATAACACCATCTCATACCTCACTTAACATAATACAACATAATCCAAAAGCATAGGTGCTAGATTCACAACTAGACAAACAAATCTAATCAACATAAAAACTCATTCAGGCATTTTAACAAACACCTTGTATGCGCAATATAAAACTCATCTTTATTCAACAATAATTTACTCAATTCTATCAACAACCATAATAATACATAATCAACGCATATAACACGCAACACATTAATATTATCATTAATCCGAAATCAAAAGACTAAATCCACAACTAATCCAAAATCAAATAAGTGAATTAAAAATATAACAACTAAACCTCAATTAACAAATTAAGAACATAATTAATATAAAAGGCAAAAACCCCCAATTTATACTAAACGTAAAACCTAATCCTAACATACACACTCGTCTAGTCGCAATTGATAACCCCCGTTAACTTAGAGCGTACTGAAGATGCTTCCGGTAATAATCCGCTAACGTGGTTTCTTCTTCTTCTTCCTAAGCTTTGGTTTCTCCCTTTTTCTCTCTTTTCTCTCTTGTTTTAGGTCTTTTGCTTTGAAAAAGTGGGCTGAATTGAATAGATAAAAACTGTTTTGATAAAGTTTGTGGTAACGAACTATTTGGTCCCAAAATTCTAAAAGTTAACTCTAAATTCAAAAATATAGTTTTACTACTCAAAAATAACAAATCTTTAAAAACAAAACTATTGGGTCCTTTTTATTTATAAAATTAATAACAGGTTTTAAAAATAAAGATTTTCGGAAGAGTTTCGGTTTTTGGCTAAAAATTAGTCGAATGACCGGTTTTTGGTAAAATTTGTATAAAACGTTTTTGGATAATTTAAATCATGAATAAAAATTACTTATAAAAATACGGGATGTTACATTGGTAATTTCCTTTACATTACATAGATACGTTTTGAGGAGAAAATATAATATTGAACTCATGATTTTGATTGATCAGCATTAGAAGTAAGGACATCAATATATAGGAATAAATTAACTTTTTAATGAAATTTTACAAGCTTCTTTCACACACAAAATCGTGCAAAACGACCATTGAGTGACATACATTCGACTTATTTCCTAGTTAGTCAAGCAGAAAAAAAATGCTTTTCCATTTTAGGGGTGCTTTTAAGTTGTATACAATACAACTAAATAAGAATGAAAGCACATAATAATAGATGTCATCGATAATTGGCAAAAAAACAGTAATTTTTTAATTGGCATAAGAAATAAGGGAATTAATTGTATATGTAGATTAAAATTCAATTCAAATTTTAGATACTTTTTCATAGAGAGTTAAACATGTTGCTTAATAGTTTTTCAGATTGTCTAACAGTGGTGTGGAACTCGTGGGAAAAAAGTCAAAGTCGTTATATTTCGGGCCTACAGAGTATAGAGGAATGGTATGTGTAAAGTGTAAACGCTGTTGCAGTGAAAACCCACATCTATCTAAACTCGGGGCAGCACTGGAAAGGTTCGTTTGAACTTAAGGTTGTATCGTCGAGTCTTTGCAGTGATAAATTTTTTAGCTTCTTAGCTTCTGTAAAAGTATTCTATGTATAGAATGGAATACACAGAATGACCATAATTTGTTAATCATTTGGGTAGAAACTCCCCTTTCCATTTTCGAGAACGCCTAGTGTCTTTACTCGTATGGCCTTTTTTTAATCTTCTTGATTATTTTGTAATTTGTATATATAATTAATCCATGTTCCATTTTAGAAAAAAATAACCTCTGGCAATTCATATCCAATGTGCTCTTTGTCGTGGACAATCAGGAGATGTGGGATGTTAATGTCCTAATTTTTGTTCATTTATTTCTTGGCTTCATCTCTACCTTTTCCACAAAAAAGAGAGTAAAATTAATTATAAATAGGTTATGTGTGACAGCCAGTTATTTTAATTTGAGCAAGTTTTATAAAAGTTATATTTTTGAGATTTATTATCAAAACCTTTTAACTTAATTGTAATTTTCTCAATTGAATGAGATTAGAATGCAGCACCGCTATTTCTTTTTGGGAGACCATTCGGTCCTATCCCTCTCTCTCCTTTCCCAGTTTTTCTTTCTCTATTTAGTTTCACTCTTTCTATTTTCTTTCCTTCTGTTTCTAGATCTAAAGGAATCGATGGTCGACCATCCCTTGAGTTCAGGGGCCGATAAAATATGGGCTTAGTGGGGGCTACAACCCCTGCTAGATTTAATATATTTACTATATATTATATACTTTTACACAAAAATGTTTTTAGTTTAGTTGGTTAACATACAATTCTGTTAACTTATAGGTAGGAGTTCGAAACTTTGCTGCTACTTTTTATTATTTGTATATTTCTTAATATTTTATAAGTTTCTCTTTTGTATATATTATGATATATTACTCATCATATTTAGTACCATTTCGTTTTACTTTTAGTTAGTAAAATTGTTATTATCAATTTAAGTGGGGTTGTCATGAATTTCCATTTTTAACCTATAATTTAATACATGATAATTCATCCAAATTACTATTTATTTAATATTTGTTGCTCGTGTAGAATCTTGGTGCTCGTGTTGTTTATTGAGCCGATTCGCTATATAGAATTCCGGGGCTTGCGTTATTTATTGAGACGATTCGCTATATAGAATTCCGGTGCTCGTGTTGTTTATTGAGCCGTTTCGCTATATAGAATCCTGGTGATCGCATTGTTTATTGAGCCGATTCGCTATATAGAATTCCGGTGCTCATATTGTTTATTGAGCTGATTCGCTATATAGAATCCCGGTGCTTTTATTGTTTATCGAGCATTTTCTCTTCATAATCATAAATGTCTCTATTGATATTTGCTTTTTCACTTGGATCAAAATTGTTATAGTGGCATGTTACAAATTCGGTCGACATGCATGTGAGAGCAGGGCCGATTTTGAGATTTTCTAGGCCCTGTGCGAGAACTAAAAATGGGCCTTTATAAGAACTTGGCTGGATGATTTTTGTAAGAAAAAAAACGGGAATTCGTAAAATCAAGAAACAAAATAACTATATAATATTGCGTACATGTTTTTAGTTTTTATAGAACCACTAATAAGGAAATCATTAGTTTCATGTCTTATTAACTAGACATCAAAATATTCCCAAACTCATTTAAGAAATAAAAATAATGGATCGATTTCTTTGGTTTTCTCACAAATTAAATAAAAATCATTTCAAAATAAATTAGCCTATGAAAAATACATCAAGTGTAAAGCCTCAACTTTGTAAAGCCTCAACTTTGAATTTAACTCTGGAAGTTTTTGAGGTTATATTGGTGCTCCAAAATGACTATGGGGTTATATTGGTGCTCCAAAATGACTTGATCTTTAAAAAAAAAATCCACCTTTGGAACCTTAAAACTTACAATTGATCACATGTAGACCAATTGTAAGGTTATCTAATACTATGAGGACCATGGATGTGATTATTGTTTAAATAGAGAAAAAAGTTAATAACTAGGCTAGAAAACATCCTGCTATGAATCGAACCCACGACCTCAAAATTTAAAACGCACCCTTGAATCAACTCGTACAACAGACCATCTGATTTTCATTTGTTAAAATTAATATACACAGAAACTCTCTATAAATTCTACTATAGTAATAAAACATTTTAAAATTTGTTGGCCCCTTCGATACTTACACCCGGTGCATCACCACGGTTCGCACGGGCTAAAAACCGGCCTTGTGTGAGGGAACAAATCGAATTGATCCCAATTAACTTCGGTAGAATTTCTAGACACACATTTCAATAAGGTTTTGGGACTCATTTCTTAATGCGATTTTGTCATTTAAAAGAATATTATAGCATATAGGTACCTTGTCTGACTTGCACGGGTAAACTATTGCGCTAGATTCATCTTCTACTTATGACTCCATCTTTTCATCGAGCAATTTGTTGACATTAATGTTTAGGCACAGTTCAGTCACAAGCATTTTATCAAATAGCCGGTCTACTCTATTAGGAACATAAAATCAATGTGTTTCTCTGTTGGGATTTTCATCAAGTGTCGTGTGTCAACATTACTCAACTCTGAGTATTGATTTGCCTCCTGAAATAACTCTTTCGGACAAGTATCACCTCCAATTTTATTATAATTAGATGATATCTTAAGAAATTTGTCGTTTTTACTATAGCCACCCCTACCAATACTATGATTAGATGATATCTGTTGAATAAGTCGATTGATTTCTTGTAGTTGATCGCCATGTCTCTTTCAAAGTTCTTCATCAAGCAATTGTTACAAGAGGGCTCAATTTTATTTTATTGTTTGGAAACCGGAAAAGTATGACGATAAATGGTTAGAAGCAACCGACTGAGGAAAATCAACTTGATGATAGGATGGATTATCGGGTTTAGCGAATGGAACAAACTAGGGTGAATAGGAAAATGGTGGTGGCGGATGCATACAAGGCATTTCAATAGGTGGTAATTGCATAGGTTGTGGAAGTAAGGACTAATATATGTTGAGATTGTGTATAAAATGAGGAGGTAATTGGGCCGGTGGTGGAGGTGCTGGTGGTGGTCGTTGTGGTGGTGGAAACCCAAAAGAGGGCCCATAAAGATATGGTGAATTAGCTTGGTGGGTTAATCGAGTGTGTAGTGGTACTGATGGTGGATAGAAAGGTGGATGTGGCAAGTCTGGAAAGTTGTTAGAGAAATTATGTGGGTATATTTGTGAGTGACAAATTTCGTCGAACAGTTGGTGGTTACAGTTTTTGCCTATAAACTGTGTTGCCTTCGAACTCAAATCTCGATGGTGATGAATATGCCATAATTGATAGGAATACAGTGGATATTGTGATTCCGACAAGGAAGGGTAGCTCTAATACCAATTCTAACGAAGTCAATCGATTTGCAATGGATTAGTAAGTTTTTTAAGCAATTACCGAACAAAACCATAAAATGTGACTATTTGTGGTGGAATTTTTTTGAAATTATAATGAAATAATTGAAGTGCAAGTAGGAAAATACAAGTAAAGATAAATTCTGAAATTAAAGATAATGAAAGTAAAATTACATCAGTGTTGTAGGATATTATTGGACTTATCTTGGTCTTCCCTAGCATATGTAACTCTATCCTCTATTATATAAAGAGGGTCAGGGTCTCTTGATGTATCTCTCTATACACTTGTATTAATGAATAAACAATTCGTCTGTTGTCTCTCATACCTCTCTCTATATCTATACATATCTCTATATATATTTATAACGAGCTAATATGTCACACAACACGTTATCGGCACTTTGCTCGCGAAGAATAGAATATACGCTCACGGATATTGGAGATTTTTGGTAAACGGATGGATATTGGGTATTTATAAACCTTGAGGTTTATCCGGGTTTTTAGGGTTTTGCTATATCGACCTTCATCAACATACCGTGCGTAAGGTACCGAATTCAAAACTTAATTTATTCCATATATGTGATTGCACGTATTATTTTATGGATAACTAAAACATGATAAATATACCGTAGTATATAATCCATGTGTATTAGAGTTTGTTACTTGTATGGATAACTATATATGATCATAACACACATATTGTTGATTATAAAATCATATTTGTTGATAAGATCATACAAAATAACCCAAATCATGTAATTGTAAAACATGTATTAATCTGTCGGATTAAATCTGCAACAAACTGAAACGTATGTACTGATTTGTAATTCTCTGAAAGCTGTAAACTATTCTGGAAATTACTCAAGGACTAAACTGAAACTTGTCTGAAATTATGGACTGAAGCAGTAATAACGCTGTAAATATATATATAGTTTGCTGAAATTACACGGATAGTCCCTGTAGTATATTACATGTATAAAAACAGTATATATGTGTTATAAAAGTCAATATTCGGTCTAAATATTCACCCACATGCATATATATATTTATTAAAAAGGCAAGTGAATAAAAATTGCATGTTAATTGAATAAATTGATATGTTTCCATGTATATTTAACCACTTTGCATGTTAAAAATTACCATATATAGAATTAATTGGTAATTAAAAATATATTGTTTTGCTTGCATGTTAAAACTACCATGTATAGAATTATTCATATGGCGATAAACATAGATAATTGATTGATATCTTGTTAGCGTAATCATATCTTTTGATATTATCATATATAAATATCACATATGCCAGTAAATTATTGGATTGGATCTAATTGATTTGATTTGATATGTTAGAATTTTTATGGATTGATTGATAATCTTAAATTGATTTGTTTATAACACCAAATCTCCTGCATGATTAGATAGATCCTAAAATATATTTACTGCCTGTTTATATATATGTGGTTAATCTAGATAGATATTCTCTATGCTGTTAATATTATTGCCATATATAAAATGCGAAAATCATATATATTCACATTTAAGTTGGAAAAATTATGAATCTTTCCCAAATAGGCTCACCTATTTGGATACGATGTCTAGGAAAGATAAAGGCGGAAGTCGTTCTCCTAATGAGGTCGGTTTTTAAGAGGCATTCGTGCCCACCCCCCTCACCGTCTTTCCTGGTCGTGTTCAAATAGAGCTACCGAAAGGGGTTGACTAAATAATAATTTCCCCGAGTGTGTTTATATAGTGATGTATGTTTCGCTGAATTGGTGTTTCAGTATCGACCCGTTGTTCGATCAATGAGAACCGATTCACATGAAAAGCAAAACTAATGTTTTCGAACCTGTCGTTTCGAAAAAAAGTTTGTGCTTGTGCAAACCATAAACATATAAACCAGTCGTTTTATTTGATAAATAATTCAGAACTCCCAACACATGTTGGATGCCATCTATGATGAGAAAAATCGTAAAACATACTTGCGAAATGACTGTTTAAACGTTGATTTTAATCCGTCACCACATGTTACTCACCCTGATGTGTGAAAAATGTGATGCCCAATTTTTTTTTGGATGCCATCTTTGATGAGTAAAACACGAGTTTGTTGTTACTAGCGAGATGAAAGATAAGGCGTTGATGATATTCCGCCGCCACATTTGAGACGTGATGACGTCTATGGTGAACAAATGTCTGAAATTGACATATTGGAGCAATCCTTCACCAAAATACTAGCTTGGAAATTGTATTCGATAAGCTGTATCGTGAATTTATATTCACCATGTTCCTTTATCGCCCATATGTTATTGGATAAGAAAATTACCCCGGTGAGTAGTTTTAATCCTATTGGGTCAATGGCGAATTGTTTGCCTGATATTAATGCTCTTCGTGTACAATTTTTTTTCCACGAATCGAGAACCGAGACAAGTGCTATTTTTCTCGAACTGTCGTGATCCCGATGAATCACTTAGCCAAGAGAGATTTTAGACAATCGTCAAAATCGAAAACCTGTGGCTCCAAGACAGTAATTGAAAGGAACAATATGGCCCGTTGTCACAAAGAAAGAGATAATGCTCAATGAGGCAACTCTATGCTATAAAGACAAAGGTCATGCACGGTTACTCCTTAAATAGTTTAAAACTATTATAAAGGTGAAAAAACCGATGCTAATGTGGTTAAAGCTAACTGAAAGGAAATTTTTGAGACCCCCGATTTTGTGGCTCAAATGAGTTTGATACCTTTCTTTATTGATTTTGATAAATCATTGAGCCATTTTTTCGCTCATTTGGATTATGTTTTCTATTTGGATTATTATTTTTCCATTTGGACCATACTTTTGGATTATGGTTTGCCTGTTTATGAAATTTCTCGAAATAATTTAAAGTGTTTTGAGCAAATTCCTTTGACAAATGTGACCAAACTTTAAATTATGAAATTTTAGGCAATACTTGTGGGGTAGTTGATTTTTTTTTGGAAATAGTGGGTAACAGTGTACCACATAATTTCACCAACTATTTGCCTAAAAAAAGTACTCAGTGACAATGATTCTGAACCTGTCGTTCCAAATCAAAATCTTTGGTAAAACCAAATTTATTTGTCAAATATGAGGTCTTATACTCATGTAGGTCCTGCCGTACCTTGTTGAGTTATAAAATATTCGAGAAAACCAGTGTTATTTGGTAATAGCTCATGAAAGAATTAAAATTTCTTTACATAGGCTCCATTCAATACGACCAAAAGCGTATTTTAGAGGAGTTGAAATGTCTTTCAAGTGGTTGCTACCACATTCTTTAAAGCATTTAAAGTTACCTTATCATTTCGCCTGTCGTCGAAATGATAAATGATTTAAATGCTAAGACATGATTGTCTGTACTATCATTCGCCTGTCGTCGATTGATAAAGAGCATTTTGATATTGTGGCATTGACCGGATGAGATATTCCCAGGTCAAAAGACGATGCTTGATTTATAATCGCATCGCATTTGGATTCTCTCTGAGAATATATTTCGTAATTAATCCGAAATTCATGCCACTAATGCTCACTTTGAAAGACTAGTATGTGTAAAGATCACGAAATGAACTCGTAGAATTCTTGTAAAGAATTGAAGGAGTTATTGTGGACTTATCCAACCATAAGACGGACCATAAATTTAAATGGTTATGGTTGATGCATCGACAATATGGTCACATTTTAATGTTGTCCACATAAATGCAGCACTTTCCAAACTTTTAGCCCTATCATTAAGTTGATGGCTCATGATCCGGATTATCCTGAAAAGTCTAGTCGACTTGATAATTCCGAAGAGTAATAATCGAAATTTGGATTTGAATTACTTGAGTTTGGAAATTGAAATTGAACATCCTGTCGATTATGTTCAGACCCAAATGGACTCACGGAAAGTTTGATGATGCGACTGCAAATGATTGCATGCATTTCTTGGTCTTGCGCACCAAGATTTATATTTCCGTGTGGGGTTATGCTATTTTGCTGCATTAGTCCCTTATGAGGCCCATAGACACTCAAACACCATATGCGTACCAGCTGGTTACTGGTTATGAGCCAGAAGTCTCATATTAACGCGTGTTTAGAGTGATTAATTAATATTTTGATTGAGCCGCTCTAGCGTTCAAAATATGGACCTCTGAAGGGGACATAAATCGATTATGAATCTCCTGCCTATCATTTGATAGAGTAACCTTGGCAAGCGATCTCTTTACCGCATGATATGCGAAAGTGACATCTCTAAGACTATTCTCCCCGTCGTTAGGGGGAGATTTGCACGTTACCGTTGATAAGGAACGACGTGAAGTAACGTGGCATAACCCACTCAGTCTTAGCTTGATCCCCAAAACTGCACTTAGTGATAAGTAAGTGCATAGACTCCCTCAAGTTTAACTAAATGCCAGACGCATTTAATGACTTTATGAGATGTCACGAGATCATTTATACCTGCTGCAAAATGCTTGCAAGGATAGACGTCCCTGTTGGACGCCGTGTTCCTGTCGTAACACGTTGCTTTGGCCGAACCCGCCAAGCAAAGGACGCTGTCGTCGGCCGTCAGTCTGTCGTCCTTCCCAAGATACGAGGAAGTTGACCGGTTCTTAATTCGTTCAGCCCCAGAGGTGGTGAACTGAAACTCGTTTGTCGCACGAGATTATAAAGGATCAAGGAGATGTGTGATTTCCTCCTCATCCTAAGAAACTCGAAATATCTGTCGATCATGATATCTTAGACGATATTGAAGCGAAACGAGACTGTCATTGATTACTTATTCATATATTCGGTGACGACTGATAATATGAGCAAATTATGACAGAGAACCATGTACCGTTGCCTGAAGTCAATGGAGAATAGACTGTACTAATGGAAACTTAAAATCCAAGCAGACTCCTTAGCGAAAGTGTGTTCGGACCTGTAGATCCAACACCACCAATGTTAAACGAGTTCGTTTATTTGGTTATTCGTAAGGAAAATTGATGAGAATAATGAGATTGTAGAATGCTCGCCTAGTAGCGCAAGGCTTCTCTCACACCTTGGAATTGATTACGAGATGGTTGATTTCCTCGAAATGGACATTATAATAGTCCACTACTTTACCAGTTTAGTAGTTTCCGAAAAACTGAGTATGCAGCCATGAATGTGGTCACAGTTTTATCTCTATGGGGATTTAGACAAAGCGATACAGATGAAGGTCCCTGTGTGACTTCATAATGCTTGAATCAAGTAGTTCCTGACCACGGAACAAGATCTCAATTAAATGAGACGTTCACTATATGGATTAATATAATCCGAGCGGATGTGGTATACCCGCCTAAGTGAGTACTTGATTAGCTTGAGATACTTGAACAAGTATTATGCCCTTGCGTGTTTTATTACGCGATCCATTTTTTTTGGATTTGCCTTAGAGATGAATGATCTTGGGAAGACACGGTAGTGACTCGACCTGATGATCGAGTCCCGTAAAGATTGAATCTAAGTCCATGATTCAGAATACACCCAGAAGGTGTTATGACGTTGTAGTCATCATGACGCTAAGTCGTCAGATTCTCCCATGATCGTTCGATCACTAGACATTGATATAGACCCGGTCCGTCCCTGATGAGACGACAAAGAGATATTGAACCATGATGTTCATATCTAAGTACAATAAGCGCATCATTGTACTTGGTCTAATGTACTAGGACGAACATCTCGTCTGTTGTGAATGGTATAGCTCGACACAACATCGCGCTAACACGCTGCCATCAAAATGGCACTAAAGACACATTCCCTTACCTTATGGTAATTTTGGAAGTGGGCTAGTTTATCCCATTTGCGTCATCGAGTGTACCTACCCCATTCGGTACTTGAACTAACGCAACCCTTTTTCGGTTATACCGATGCCGGTTACTTATCAGACCCGCATAAGGGATATTCCTAACATGGTATGTCTTTACCATTAGGAATAAGGCGACATCTTGGAGGTCTTGGAATGACTCCAAGTGAATCACTCTGATCTATTCGTGCTCTATGAGACGACTAGAGAGTGTATATGGCTTCGAGCTAGTATTAGTCATATTTGAATTACATATGTTCTGTCTCACGATCCAGATAAAACACTTGTCATAGAAGACAACTTGTTGTTATTGATCAAGAGAGACATGACTACATTATGCTATTTAGCATTTCTCGCCGAAATTAATCTTCACAAATGAAGTTTAAGAGCATCTAGTTGAATGCTCGTTCTATTCCACGTTAGATTTTCTTGCATCCAGTCGTATGTTAGTAAATGAGGCATCCAGTCGAATGCTCGTACTCTTTCTTGGAATATGAAATCTTTGCACCCAGTCGTGTGCAAGTGAGGGGGAGCATCCAGGTGAATGCTTATTGCACTAATTACTACTTAGTCGAAATCTTCGCACCCTGTCGTGTGCAAGTGAGGGGGAGCATCCAGTCGCATGCTCGTGTACTCTTTTTGTCCTTAGACCAAGGTTTTTTCCCACTGGGTTTTCCTTGGCAAGGTTTTTAGCGAGACACGTTCCCATCATATCTCACTTAAGATTGCCGAAATTAGGGGGAGTATCCGGTTGTATACTTCTTACCACTGTGTACTCTTTTGTCCTTCGACTAGAGGTTTTTCCCACTGGGTTTACTCTAGCAAGGTTTTGATGAGGCACCTGTTTTGTGGTTGATCCCCTACTACTACCATTGTTGCACTCTTTTTCCTTCGATCAGAGATTTTTCCATTGGGTTTGCTCTGGCAAGGTTTTGATGAGGCACACTGTTTTGTGGTTAGTTACTTACATGATATTTCGGCCTATATCATTCGGCTACACAGTTTCTCCTAGGTACCGGTTTTGTCCCACACTGGGTTTTCCGGCCCTAAGGTTTTTATGTGTTTAGCACTGCGAATGAACTCGACTCACATCGACAGCATGAAGACGAAGAAATCAAGACGTCCAAAGGGGGAGTGTTGTAGGATATTATTGGACTTATCTTGGTCCTCCCTAGCATATGTAACTCTATCCTCTATTATATAAAGAGGGTCAGGGTCTCTTGATGTATCTCTCTATACACTTGTATTAATGAATAAACAATTCGTCTGTTGTCTCTCATACCTCTCTCTATATCTATACATATCTCTATATATATTTATAACGAGCTAATATGTCACACAACAATCAGTTTTTTTTTCATAACTACCATTAACATAAGATGAGATACTTATACTGCAGCTATCATTTTATTTAAGAAATAATGCCCGATAGCTATTACTTTTGAACTTATTTTACTCCTAACTACCTCCATAAGTTCATATTCTCTATAAGTAACACTTTTTAATTATTTACTTTATTTACCAAAACGCCGTACACATATTTCACAAAAAAAAAAAAAAAAAAACACATAAAATTATATAAAATGCAAAAAATCTCAAAATAAATGAAAAAAAAATCACAAAAAATTGTAAAAATTTTAAAAACATGTATTTTTTTTTTAAAAAATACAATAATTATAAAAATGAAAAAAATCAAACAAAAAAATGATTTTTTACAAAAAATCACAAAAATGAAAAAAAAAATAAAAAAAACACAAAGAAAAAAAAATCACAAAAAAATTGTAAAAAATCACAAAATCACAGAAATATACAAAATTTTTAAAAAATTACAATAAAAATAAAAATATAATTATAAAAAATGAAAAAAAATCACAAAATATTATAAAAAATGAAAAAAATCACAAAATATTATCAAAATATAAAAAAAAATCACAAAAATCACAAAAAAAATCACTTTTATTGAACTTTATGCACTTTCGACTGTATTAGATGCACTTTCCACTGAACTAGATGCACTTTTAGCTGAACTATATGCACTTTCAGCTGAACCAGATGCATGTTTTACAAAACGATATGCACTTTTATTGAATTAGATGCACTTTTGTCTGAACTATATGCACTTTTAGCTGAACCAGATGCACTTTCAGCTGAACCATATACACTTTCAGTTGAACCAGATACACTTTTAGTTGAATCAGATGCATTTTTAACAGAACTATATGCACTTTCGACTGTACTATATTCATTTTTGACTAGACTATATGCACTTTTGACTTAACTATATGTACTTTCCACTAAATTAGATACACTTTAAGCTGAACTAGATGTACTTTCACCAGAACCATATGCACTTTTAACTGAACTATATGCATACTCATTTTTATTGAACTATATTTACTTTCGACTGAATTGTATGCACTTTCAACAGAACTAGATCTACTTTCAGCTGAATTGAATGCAATTTCAACTCAATTTTATGCATTTTTGACTAACTATATACACTTTCGACTGAACTATATGCACTTTTATTGAACTATATACGCTTTTGACAGAACTATATCTATTTTTTAATGAACTATATGTATTTTTGACTGAACTAGATGCACTTTCAGCTCATTTAGATTAAAAAAAAAGGCACATTTCCATGGAAAAACAAAAAATCAATTTTCGGTATAAAAAGTGTTATATTGACAAAAAAATTTATATATTTTTTGTAATTTTTAAAAAGTTTATGATTTTTTAATTTTTTTATAATTATTTTTATTTTTGTGATTTTTTATAATGTTTATAATTTTTTGTTATTTTTTTATTATGTTTTGTGATTTTTTTTGATTTTTTGATTTTTTGATTTTTTTTATAATGTTTTATAATTTTTTGTGATTTCTTATAAGTTTTTGTCATTTTTTATAATATTTGTTATTTTTTGTGATTTTTTATATTTTTTGTATTTTTTATAATTTTTTATGATTTTTATGACTTTTTATAATTTTTGTGATTTTTTTCATTTTTTTGTGATTTTTTTTGGTTTTATAGTATTTTGTTGTAATTTAAAACTATTTTTTTGGGTTTGTAGAGAGATAAAATATGTATATTATATTTTAGTTTGTATGACCATTTAGTAAATAAACTAAATAATTAAAAAGTAGTATCTATGAGAAATATGAAATTATCAAGATATCTAGAAGGAATATAAGTTGGTAAGAGCTACTTATATGGAATTCCCGTTTATTTAATTAAAAAATATGTTACTCAAATATAAATTTGCATTAGGCTCTTGTAATCTTCAATAGTTGCTATTAAACCCTTAAACTTTTTTCCTTCTCTCTGTTTCTCTCTCAAAATAGGTTAATTACAGTTAGTAAGACAGAAAATGATGATTTCCCATTTTAAGGGTGCTTTTAAACTAATTTTGTATTGGCTTATAGTTCAATGAAATTATTTCACTTTTGATGGACGTACACTTTTTTTTTATCAGTTTGGCCGCCTTTTTTTTTAATCAATACCAGGTCATTTGTATGATGGACTTACACTTCAACAAACTGAATTTCCTTATGGTGTGGTTATTGTTACACCCATTAATGCTGAACAATGCTTTTAATATCTTGACTTCGTCATTCCATATAGACTTAGGTGATGATAATATCTATTTTAAAAGATAAAAACGGTTTTATATTCCTGTAATTTGAATGCATACAATTTTCTCTCAGTCATTCTTAATTTTTTTGTAAAATTAGAATTCTAACATTAATGTTGTTTTAGGATTCCACTTTCACTTTGATCATATGTTTTAATTTACATTTCAACTTGCAGGGATATGGAAGGATTAACCATCAAGCTCTTCCTAATGAAAAGGGTTGGAATTATTTTTTTGCTGCATATGTTTGAAAACCATTGTTTATCTCAAGGTTTTTCAATTAAAGTAGCTAATCCAAAAAACTAATTTACACTGTTTACAAGCATTGCAGTTATTTGGCAAGTCGTCCACAGATTCCCAATAAAAAAATTACTGGATTTCCTCATCGATAGTATATGGTAGTATATTACTGCAATTTGAAGAATGCAACCTTCTCATAATCGTTTTTTCATTTATGTAGGAAAGATAAGAAAAGAATATATTACAAAGCCTCTTGACAGTAACGAGGTTTAATTTTTTTACCTCTCTCAGTCCACTTTAACAATTTCATTATGTTTTGATTTGCAATGTGAATGATGATGGTCTTCTTATTTTCATGTGGAAGACTGCTATGAATTTATTTATTTACCTTGAAAGGATGAGAGCAAACATCGACGATGGAATCAACATTACGTTGAAACAATTTCATGTTTGTTTTTACCATTAAAGAATCTTTCACGTATGTTAAATTGAGAAAATTCAGTCAAGTATATTTCTCATCCTTACGAAAAAAAATTCAACAATGCAGGAAGATGTGTATTTATTATCCAAAAAACGCCATGAGCTTTAATTATTTATCGACTGTATACTATAGGAACACAACTAACAAAACCAAGCTTCAGCTTTTAGCCCAAAATATAAAATAATTGTGCTTGGCTAGACAAAAATAAAATGTTTTTTTTCTTGGGTGTAATGTATAACGGCCACTTAGACTATTGGCACCTCCCTTATAGAGAGAGGCGGTATGTTTTGATTTATATTGTATATAAATACTGATATATTCTGATTGGGATTCATCTTATAATTTTTGTTTTTGTAAAATTTTGATTCAATCTCGAGCAATACAGGAGCTTGCTGACAGAATATTCAGTAAACTAAAAACTAGTCGAAAAGTCCTGTAAAAAGAGACGATTTGGCCAAAATTAATCAAACTGTGAAAAGGAAGAATTCGGTGAGAAACAACCAAGGCTAAAGGAAAAGGAAGATCTTCTGCTAATTCTGTTATATGTTAGTTCATTTCATATGATCATTATATTATTAACTAAATTATTGCTTTAGTCATTGACACTTCTCCTCATACAATATGGATTAAGTTATTAACATGCCTATTTGACCACTTAACATTAGTATAGCATGATCTTCTGTTGCGTGAGTGTATCAATATCATGAAATAATTTATCAGTCTCAACCATAGATGTGATCTTGGGAAACGGAAGTGGGAAGCAATACGGGAAAAGGAAACGGGAAACGTAGCTTAATTTTTTTTACGGGAAATGCCAGTATAGTTAAAATTTTTAGATAAAATATATATGCCACTTATAGTAAACTTATTGTGTGTCGACCCAGATTTTCCGGAAGGAATTTCTGTGGTGCGGTGTTGTGCGTCAGTCCCGCATCGTCCATATTTGAGAGTACTCGTGTAGTATATGAGTTTAAAGATCCATTTCCTATCAACAAGGCCTTTTAAAGCCGTGCGGCACAATAGCGAGGACAGAACTCCATAGTTAAGCGTGCTTATGTTGGAGTAGTACCAGGATGGATGACCCCCTTGGAAAGTTGTGCCAAACGGACAATATTGTTGATACGGGCGTAGCGGTTCGGTACTTGGGGCCGGGGCGTTACAAACCATCTTGCTCATTTATAATACAACGGTTATGAATGATAATAACTTTTCAATGCATAAGTGAATCATTATATATGGCTCATAATTAATGCTTAAATAAGACTAGATTACGGCTAAATCATTATCATATTAATTTTATTTTTTATGGAGAGAATTGAATTGTTTTAACTTTTTCTTTTTCAATTAGAATTGGTACAAAAGAACCAGAAAGTGAAATTAAAAAAATTGAATTGTTTTATTTTCCGAAATACTCATCTAAAGATGAGGGTTGAGACATATAGCCGACCCTTCTCTAGATAATAAACATGTGAGTATAGTATGAGACTATCAAGAGGGGGAATAAGAATCAAAACCTCCGAAAATAAATGAAAGTACATGAAATTTGAGAATTAAAAACTGTTTGAAATGAAAATTCTCGAAAATGGATCTACACTATACATAAACTAGTAAGCGATACACACGCATTACATGTGAGACGCTATAAATTGTGATGATGATACAAATATTTAGAGTAAAAAAAAATATAGGATATAAGAAAAAAAGATCGATCTAAATTGTGATGAGAATACAAATATTTAGAGAAAAAAATGATATAAGATATAATAATTTTTGTGTGCTTAAAGAGGAAAAAAGAGTGTAATTAGTTTCTATTTGTTATTAAAGTAGTTAATATGATAATTAAAAAAAGTATAGAGGTATTTTTGAAAAAAATTGGCTAAATTTTACAGCGTCAATTTTTTTTGAGTTTGTTTATATTAATAGTATGATAATTAAAACTCCACTAAAATGGCTTTTGCAATTTTAATTTGAGTCGGGGCAGTCGGTTTGGTTTTAAAGACCCCACCCAATAACCATCTCTACTTTGAGTAAATAGGTAACACACCACATCGGTTGCAATAAATGTAACTTATCGATGATAATGGATATCATATTTGTTTTAATTGTTTTTAGAGTGTAGAACATTTGTTCTTTCAATGTGAATTTTTGATGCGGGTTTGGAAGATTGATCCTCACTCGAGTTTCTTGGATTATGTTCAACTTGGTCGAATGGGATCTTTTGGGCAAGCGATGTGTTAACGAGTTTTTCTCCCTCTGAACTCTTGAAAAAATGCTTAGCTGCGACTACATGCACTTTATTCCGTTTGGAAGGAAAGGACAACTCCACGGGGGAAAAATTTTCAAACTTGCTAAATTTTATGTTACAAATCGTATGAACAAATTTTGTAAAGTGTGAAACAATCTTAATTAGAAAGAGGGTTTATTAGGTGGTTATGGAGACTAAGTCGCCAATTTATCGGTGGCCAGTCACAATTGCATTTTTCTGTCAAGAAAAAACTGATCGGTAAGTGCAAATGTAATATCAGCTGTAAAAGTTGTCGCCGATAGCTTCTGGCAGGTCGGTTAACATATATAGTTGATCGGCGGGTTTATTTTCAGTATGTTTTTCGTTATCGTTATTTGTACGTTGTATTTGTTTAGTGAACTTGGCCCATATTGTATACTTATGTATGATGGTTTTACACTTTTACCCAAAAAAAGAACAAAAAAAATACTCTTCAGCTTCAGCCCTAATTTTGGCGAAATACTTATTTGTATACTTATGTATGTTGCCCTTATTCCACGCAGTTGGTTATTCCACACTCCCATCTCTCTCTCTCTCTCCCTCTCCCTCTTACTCACTCTCCCCCGCTCCGTAATTAGGGTTTTCGAACCAGCTTCATTGAGGGATGGAGCTTTATGTAGATCCTGGTACAATCTCTCTATCTCTCATTGTATATTTATCTGTATATCTGTATGCATGGTGTGATTTTCTAATATGATATATTTATTTATATACGGTTTTTGTCGGATTCTCGGTTTTTTCTACTATTATTACTTTCCTTACCGATCAAAATCACCAATCCAGATAATAACTCTCTACAAGTTTTACAACAACGTTTGAAAATTATAATACGTCAATCGACAAGAAAGGCTGGAATATAGGAGTATTGTTAGTTTTGAAAATATAGATCCTGAACTGTGTTGTTTATTTTCCAGTTAAATAGTTCTAAAATCCTCGGAAGTAATACTCTATAGGCAAATTTTAACATGTTTTAATTGTTGTCTTTGCAGTAGTAATCAAGTTAGGATTTATCAGAAGTCTTTGGAAGAAAAGACGGAAACCCCCTGATTACTCTATTTATGCTTGGCAAGATCGGTATTCATCGCATTTCGTAACAAAGTATGACATTAGTTAATTAATCAATTAAGTAAGATTTAATATATATTTTTAGTCAAATTTATTATTATGTTTTGTTCTTTAATCATGTATGTCATGCTTGCATATGTTTTCATAAATGCTGTTAATTTTTAATATTATAGACTTAATATTTCCGACAGTGTATATAGAAAATTGTTGTTGCTACTGAAGGTATTAATTGGATACATCACTCTCGTGTCTGCAATTTCTGTGCAGAAATTAAAATTTTCTTCTTAAGCGTATACTTGTAAAAAAAATTCTGTTATAAGTTTTTGTGCCAAAATCTGAAAAAGCTAACTTTTTGCACCGATAAACTTAACGTTTTTTTACGCTTTTAATGTAGCGCTTAGTTGAAATTCTTCAACCAACTTTTATGAAAACAAAGTTAAAATGTGATTACATTTTATTTATTTCCCCGTTCATCCCTTGTTTTCAACACATGAGTCGTCCTTATTTTCTACATCCTTTTGACCAGTCTCTTGATTGCTTTACTTTTACGAAAACAAAGCTATTGTATACCTTCAATGCCAGTTTCTGTAACACAGCTCTTTATCTGTTTCCCTTGATCTGAATGTCGTAGATATGTTGCTGATATGAGGAAAAAGGATATCAGCGTCTGTGTACCGTTATCCACCAACGAAGAACAGAACAAAGCAGAGAAGAAAAATAGCACTATTCTTCCTCCTATACGGAAGTTATGAAGTTTAAAAAATGGACCTGCCATAATTGTCTTCGGGAGATGGGATCTGCATGTTATGCACACGATTTTGGAAAACTTTCTGATAGCTTACCCAGTAAGTTTGTATCAAAAAGTCTGTTCTACAAAGAAAAACTTGAATAATGTACCCATAGTAGAAAGTGCCCCTGCTTGTACTGAATCGAATAGAGATGAAATAATAATTCTATCCCCTGGCAAATATACTGAAAAGAAAGACAATGCTGGGAATGGGATAAATAAATAGCTGATGGTTCAGGTATGTATTACATTCTAATTTTACCAGACTTACCACTTTGTTCCCCTGTCCTCTTTTCTTGTTTTTGTGTTTCCATTTTTCTTTTTCTGCATTTCCCTTCTTAAACATAGTTCACTCTGATCAGAAAATGAAGCAAACCATCAAATATTGGCGGTTTCAAAGGACATAATCCACTCTAAACCACCTTTGATTTCAGAGAGATATGCAGCTGACTCAGGTAATTAGGAATGAAAGCGGATGATTGAATTTTTTTAAGTCTATCTTCTACGGAAATCCTTTCATTCCTGCATACATGTCCCTACATTTGAAAAAGAGGATCATTCTGATGATCTGATCCAATCTACTTAATCTGTATCTGACCATAACTTTGTTCACAATATGTACCGTGAATATCAGGTGGATTTTTTTTTACCTAAGCAAAGCTGGTATAGTCAAAACTAGAGCCATTTGGCAACGCAATGCTCCTTGTATTGTTCTTGATTAGTTCTTGAAGAAGAGGAAAAACGTCTTCAACTGATTGGATCAAAAAACATTCCGACTTTATGAATCGGGGTTGCCAAGGTTAAATCCGGTAGACCGGGTTTACCTTATCCAACCAAACACATCGATTTGCTGCACCATTAGTTATTGCTCTCTGATTGGTTTAGGATCTTAGGTGTAGTTGTACTACTACTCATCTTCAAAGTGAAATATATTAAACCCTAAAAATCGGGTATATTCCGTACTATCACAAATTTCTCAACAATCAGCCTACCTAAAGTCAAAACCCAATTAATGAACACCGAATATCAAATATCATTAATTTTCCGAGACTAAACCTAAATTTTCCATTAAACTTTTTTACGTTTGTGTCATAGATTACATAAATTCATAACGGTCCTTTTTCCTTTTTTGTTCGGTAGCGGAATTAATCTCTACATCTATACATTATTGACTCGAAGACCGGGAGTTAGTTCGTAGTTGAAATCTAAAGTACAATCTGTAGAGGGTATTCCTGGAACATGGCAAAATTGTTTCCTCTATAAATACCAGCCTATAAATCTCAAAAGCCAAACACTCGGTCATGTCTCATTCTTGCAATGTAAGTCTGAATATTATATATAGACATACTGACTTACCGTTAATATTGTCTAATAAAAAAATCTACAAATGAAGAATTTTGCTTGCTTGACATAAGTATTCTGTTTTAAATAAGTAGATCTTCCAAGATATATTTGTTCCTTCAAAAATGGAAAGCGGTGACAATTACATGCACTACAATAAAATTTCAGCTTACCATCAGAGCGTCGGTTGCTAAACTGATGGTAAAGTGAGTGTCGTTAAATTTAGCAACAGTTTACCAACTGTTTTTGTTGCTAAAATTTAGCGACACTCACTTTACCAACAGTTTTTCACTACAAAAAAATACTCAAATAGCGACGGGATCAGTGAAGGTATTTTTTTGTTACGTGCTTATTAGAGACGGTTTTTTGGACGGATTTGTGATAGTTTAGTTAATTTGTGACAGGTTTGTGATAACTTTTGACTCTGCTGTTGCTATCTTAACTTTTTCTATCTTAACTTGTAGTGTTTAAAAAGTAAACTGTTACTATATTAATTTTTTTTTGTAGTGATGTCATAATATCTTCTGTGGAGGAGACACAATTAGCAACACTAGTGCAACAACAATCTGTGGAAGCACTTCTCTGCTGACCGTTGTGTCTAATGTGACGGTGAGCAATGGTAAGCCTGGCGAGAAGAGAGGCAGAGGTCGCCCTCCTGGCTCCCATTATTGCCAAATGACTTCAGTGATCGGTGAGTCATTTTTATTTTTTTTGCATTAGTCTTAATCACATTCATTCATCTATATATTCATGTGAAGAAAATAGGTTTATAAAGAATTTTATACTTGCATTAATTTGGTTTGATTAACGATTCGTTCTCTCAAACTCTTTTTCTGTAATGACCCGACCCTACAGACCGAACCGTTACACCCGTATCAATAATATTGTCCAATTTGGCACAACTTCTCAGGGGGGTCACCCATCCTGCTACTACTCCAAGTTAAGCACGCTTAACTATGGAGTTCTGTCCTCGCTATTGTGCCGCACAGCTTTAAAAGGCCTTGTTGATAGGAAATTGATCTTTAAGCTCATATGCCACACGGGTAATCTCATATATGGGCGATGTGGAACTGACGCACAACACCGCACCACAGAAATTCCTTCCTGTAAATCTGGGTCGTCACATTTTCCTTCTTATTTGGTAGAAAAGATCAGTGGTACAGTAAAATGATGCGCAAGTCCATCTTGTATTAGTTTTTAAGGTTTCATATGGTCAGGTCATGTCTCTTGAAGTTCAGTGCCCGTATGTTGCAAGATTGACATACAGTTGGATGTAAATATAATACTTGCAAAAAAGGGTAGGATACGCTCAGATAAGACAATTGCTGTTCTCATATCTATTATTTTGATTATAATATACTATATTCAAAACATAAAAAATATTAATCAAACATTAAATACTATATAAAGAATAGAATTTTTTCTAATTAATCAAAGTATACAATTACAAAAAATAAACTGTTTATCAAATCTTCTCCATCGTGGATACTTTCTATGAGGACCGACACTCTGACTATTCTTTTATCCGCTTAAATATCAACTGATTTGTTTTTTGTCCGTGTTTTGGTCTCTTTATTTTCACATTTAACATTCCTAAGCAAATATTACTATAATTCGACCTTGTAATAATTATAAATTAGGCAACCAGTTATTCACCCGCCAACCGCCTCATATGCAGTTTTTTAATTAACCGATGTCACGTACGCAATCTTTTGCAAAAATATTAATCAAATTATTAATTAAGATTCCCGGAAAAATATAAAATACAAGAATATATTTTATTTACATATATATATACCAATTAATCATGAAAAGTAATGTGTGTCCTAGTGTTTCCGAATAGAATCTAATTACTCATGTTTGCAATAACCCTTGGTTTGAATCTCATCAATTACATCTTTTGTTTATTTTTAACCTTATTGTTTATTGTTAGTTTCTATTCCATATAGGCCCAAGAATCGAACCGTGGTCACATAAGTATGACGCACGTTTTACACCACTATACCAGTATCATTTATATTCTAATAATTTATAACACAATATATAAACATTTAATTTTTTCTATTTTTAATTAAAAAATTTACCTTTTACATAAAAGAGTACTATGTTTATTTATATTCTTTTTAGTTATAAAAGTTTTAGTTCAACTTTAGTAACATATTGTTTATATATTTTTTATTAAAATTTGAAAGATAATTTGATCCATAGCAAAATTTGAGGGAAAATTATTCGTTTTTCAATTTCAAAAGGGCCCATTTCGAAAAAAGGCACAGATCCCCCAAATTCCTTTAACCGGCTCTGTCTTGAAGCAACTAACATGGAGGGTCGGGTGGACATTTAATACTTCCAAAAGCTTCAAACCATTAAACAATTTTAAATGGTCTATTATACATTGGAATTGATTCCAGGATATTTGTGCTAGATATTTCTTCCAAGTTTGAGTCAAACCATGTTGCCTACTTCAAATTCTAACACACACCTTTTTTGTTTTGGATCTGTTTACTTCTTCATGCGCTTTTGTCCCTTAGCCAAGTTATTCCTTCCTGGTTCATAGAGTTCTACTCTGGCCAATGATAAATCATTTGCTGCTGAACACCTATTTGGCTCTAGCTAATTGCGTTCTGATTTGGAAAGGAGACAGGGTTAATAACCGTAGCCAATTTGAACGGAGTGTGATCTGTTCCTGATAGCTTGTCATTACTAGTGCCTCAAAAACTTTTAGTGGGTTAAACCAATCTTTCTGACTTGTCGATAATAGTGCTTTTTTTTAACTGTCTAAAATCTTCACACAAATTTTCAATAACAACGAAACACCATCTTATTGTACAATTTTAAAGATAGGTCGGATAGCAATTCCAAAATGAAGGTTACAAATTTTCAATAACAACGAAACACCATCTTATTGTACAATTTTAAAAGATAGGTCGGATAGCAATTCGAAAATGAAGGTTACAAGCTTATTAATAACATACCAGGGAAGTAAGTTAAGAATGCTCTGCAGCACAAAATCCACACGATAAGCTCATTTCAGCCGCAAGGCTTTTTAATGAGCGGATTCGCTATATAGAATCTCGGTGCTTATGTTGTTTATTGAGCCGATTCGTTATATAGAATCTCGGTTCTCACGTTATTTATTGAGCAGATTCGCTATATAGAATCACGATGCTCGCGTTGTTTATTGAGCCGATTCGCTATATAGAATACGGTGCTCGTGTTGTTTATTGAGCCGATTCGCTATATAGAATCCCGATGCTCGCGTTGTTTATTGAGCCGATTCGCTATATAGAATCCCGGTGCTCGTGTTGTTTATTGAGCCGATTCGCTATATAGAATCCCGGTGCTCGTGTTGTTTATTGAGCCGATTCGCTATATAGAATCCCGGTGCTCGTGTTGTTTATTTAGCCGATTCGCTATATATAATTCCGATGCTCGTGTTATTTATTGAGCCGACTTGCTATATAGAATCCTGGTGCTCATATTGTTTAATAAGCCGATTCGCTATACAGAATCTCGGTGCTTGTGTTGTTTATTGAGCTGATTCGTACATTGTTTTGTTTTGTTTGGGTTTGCTTTTGAATACTGGTTCTGTTTTGAGCTCGTGAAGACCCGAGCTTTGTAGGGGAATAGGCGCTTGACTGTTCTTCTTTTGAACTTTATCTTGAACTGTCCTAATATTGTTAAATATTGTATCGTAAAACATCTTTCGTTATAAATATGTAATATGATTGAATCATTGTGGTATATAATAGTTTCTTTCCCCCTGTATGAGTTACATTTGAAAATGAGATGTTCGAAATGAGAAATAAATTTCTTTTATTTGATTTTTTTTATATCTCATGTCTCGGGTTTCGAATAAAAATCTGGGATGTGACAGATGGTATCTGAGCTAACCAAGTTCGAGCACTTTGGTGACGGTGGGAGTTGTCTTTTCGGATATCTAGAGATGTGGTAACGTCGGAAGTAAGGCTGCAATCGTGTTCTGTTTGTTTGCTTGCTAGGTTCGTTCGTGTTCGGTTCGTGTTTGTTACGAACATCTGAATCGTGTTCGTGATCGTTCGTTAAAAAATAAAAATTGCTTGTGATCGTGTTCGGTTCGTTCGTTAACTTGATTTTTTTTTAATAAACCTGAAAATGATTATATATATTTTTAAATTTGGTAAAAAAGACAACCACATATCATTGAGAATGTAATAAAACTTATAAAATATGGTTAAAGTTTTAAAAACAATATTTAAATATATATATGTGATAGAACACAAAAATTGGACCCGAATATATCTATTCGGGTACGAATCGACCCACCCATCATAGAGGGGTATCCAATGCTTGAATGGGCTATCACATGCCTTTCTTTGGGAATAATAGTGGATATCACTAAAAGCCCAAGCCCACTTAACAAGGGACCCATGTCTGAAAAATCCCATGAGATGGAGACATTTGTCAACATCCTAGGAGACATAATTGGCTATAAATAGCCAAGTATCCCCCCTAGGAAAGGGACCAAAAAACACATCCCAAAAATATAGAGAGAAGGAGAGAAAAGATAAAAACTAGTCAGAACGTATCACATCAAGAGCCTAACCGAGCAAGATAGAAAATCGAGCACCGAAGAGAAGAGAAAGATCACATTCCGGGTCAACAGCGAATCCGAGCATAAATATTGTGATAAAAGTTGTAGTCCGAACAAGGGCAGTTGCCGAGCAATAATAAAGATCAAGAAGTGTTCATCGTTTATTGTCAATTCATTATATATTATTGTTGAAAAGCCTAACGCTACCGACCAAAGTTATGGCTTTGTCAAATGGCGCCGTCTGTGGGAATCATCTAGTTCCCAACTAGCTTCGAAATCGAACACCAACGTTCTACCAGACGAGCAACGAATGGCAAACACCAATGAAGAAACTCGCCCAGAGGAAGTAGGCACATCGACAAACCAGGAAATCCCAGTCCACAAAGACGTGTTAGCGCATCTCCTCAACATCAGAGACCGCTACGAAGTGCTTCAGGTTGGATCTCGACTCGCTGTCTCTAACGTCCAAAGAGAACAACAAACCGACCATCCCTCTCAGGTTGACGGTCTGGTCGACGAAAACCCTACGGACACAGAGGCGGAACGAGCGCCATCCGTGACTAGGCAGGTGGGGACACTCTTGCCAGACAACCGCCATCCCGATAATGCAGGGCCAAGCTCAAAGGCCCCTCAGCCAGTAGCCTCGGTCAACTCCAGTCCCCAACGGGTTTATTTTCAAACGAACGAAGCCCACCGGTATGGCATGCCCGACGACCCCATACTAGAACAGGTAGTCCCGTATCCAACCCTCCCACCGCGGATAATTTCGCCATACACGGTGGAACTATAAATCCCTGTTCGACAAGATAGAACTACGGCCGCACTGGCACGGGCCGCAGAAAAACGTAATGCCCTGCTGCAAGCCCAGCTAGGGGCATGCATGTCGGCCATGGCAGCGGCCGGTATCACGATACCACCCATCCAACCGACCAACATGCAAACCGACACTCGACGTGAAGCGGAAGATTCTGCTTACCGAGCAGCGATGGCAGCAATGGCAGCGATGGGCCGACCTCATGATACGAGGATACCGAGACAAGGAGAACCCGTCCCGAGGATAACCCCGACGGTCTACGATCACCAAGGCGCGCCTCCTCTACCTGACCTCGACAGAAATCCAAACAACGGGAGGAATGCCGACCACAGGGTCATAGTTGGTTACTATCCACAACACCCCTATGGGGGATACGCCCCTCACTACCCGGCACCGGATGAAGCGTTCCAACAGGCTTGGGACGTATGCCAAGAAACTCCATGTACCGATCAGATAACTCGGTACCGCAATCCTGCGGGGTTTGTTATCCCCGAATTCAGACTATATGATGGAAGGAGCTGCCCCATCGATCACCTCCGACATTACAAAACAAGGATGGAGTTGTGGAGTGACGACAGTGCACTGATGTGCAAATTTTTTAAGAACAGCTTGGGTCAGGAGGCGTCGTCGTGGTATCATAATCTACCACGGGGATCCATACGAAGCTGGGCTGAGCTCCTCCGTGCATATTCCACCCGATACGCCGCTCACAGGAAGAAGAAGGTTAACATTGAAACCCTTCTAAAAATGGCTATGTTGCCCAATGAGAGGCTCCAGGACTACTGCATACGCTTCATCGACGTGGCGAACCAGATCTCGCAGTACGCCAATAACATAGCCATCCAGAACTTCATCAATTCTATCCCCAGCGGCTATTGGGCGAGAAGGAAGTTCATCGGCAAGAATTTTCCGACCACCGACGCCCTTCTGGCCTATTGCACCCACCTTACCGATAAGAATGAAGAGATGCGAGTCCTCAACCGGGCTCCACCAAGAAGAGAGACGGTCCGGGAAGCGCAGGTGGACCGCAAGAGAGCCAAGAACAATCATGGGGAACCAGTCCCCCAATCCAAACGGGACAAGGGTCCCGAGGTTCAGCGAAGGGAATACAGACCCATAGAGCCCAAGCCCAAGACGCTCTGAATCGCCTATCCAATGCCGCCCAAACCACCTCAGCAAGGTCGTGAGCCAGAAAGGGAACGCCAGAGGCGTTATGAACCGGTCGAGTTGAGATACACTTTCAACTTGTCACCCGAAGATATCCTAAAGGATATATGCAGAGAAAGCTGGTATTCCCGACCCGAACCAATCCATTCACCCCCTGATTCCAGAGACACCAAGCTCTTCTGTGCCTATCATGAGGATCACGACCATCTCACCAAGCATTGCCGAAACCTGCTGTGGAAGATGAACGCATGGGGAGACGCAGGATTGCTCAATAAATTCATCAAAGGCGCTAGAGACAAAGGCAAGAAGCTAGTCATCAAGGGAACGGACAACCGACAAGGCAAAATGATCAACGTTGTCCACTTGTCAAGGCCCAAGAGCACCGGGGGGGATCGGTCCCAACAACGGCAGCTGGCCCACTTTGGGCAAGTAGCTAAAGCTTCGCAGGCGTCGACCTCAAAGCGGCAATGCATGCCGCAGAGACACGCACCCATTTCTTTCTCAGATCTTGATGAAGAAGGGGTGATATACCCTCACGGGGACGCAATTAACCTACGCATCCAGATCAGCATAGACACCGTCAGTAGAGTGCTTGTCGACCAAGGAGCCTCTTGTGATATCATGTACAAAGAACTCTTCGACAAGATGGAGCTCAAATTGCAAGACCTACAGCCCACTGACGTCACCCTGATCGGGTTCATCTCTGAGACGACTAAGCCGTTGGGAAAGATCGTCCTAAATGTTACCACGAGATCCGTATCGGTCCCCGTGGAGTTCTTGGTGGTCAATGATAATTCTGGCCACAATGCGATCTTGGGCCGACCATGGCTTCATGCTATGCGGGCGATACCTTCCACGTACCACCAGAAGGTGAAATACCCTAATGCCAAGGGGGAGATCGAGACAGCCCGAGGATGTCAGGAGGATTCAAGACGCTGTGAAGACATCACCGCTGTGTTGAAGAGACAACTTGTAGTTGTCGAACAGCCCACAAGCATAGGGAAGCTGATTGACCAAATAGCACGAGCTGAGAGGGTTGTTGAAGAACAGGTCAGAGAAACACTCCGGAAGGTGTATATCCCGGATACAGATGAGGAGCACTACTTCCTCATCGGAGATAGCCTTCCTAAAGAGGAATCCGAGGAGTTAGAAGCGTTCCTCTTCTGCAACATCGATAAGTTCGTTTGGAGCCCCAAAGACATGCCCGGTCTAGATCCGAAAACAGCATGCCACCACCTCAGCGTAAATGCCGAATACAAGCCCATAACTCAAAGGAGCAGGAAGGTGTCCGTCCAGCACAGAGCGGCTATAATTGCTGAAGTCCGAAAGTTGTTGGCAGCAGGAGCGATACGGGAAGTGTTCTACCCGAAGTGGCTGTCCAATCCAGTCGTCGTCCAGAAGAAGAACGGGAAGGAAAGAGTCTATATAGACTTCACCAATCTGAATAAAGCATGCCCGAGGGATCCATTTCCCCTACCGAGGATTGATCAACTGGTGGACACCACGGCAGGAGCAGAAAGGATGACCTTCCTCGACACATACTCGGGATATCATCAAATCCCCATTGCCCTCGAAGATCAAGAAAAGACCTCGTTCATATCGCCTTTGGGAAACTATTTCTATACGGTTATGCCGTTCGGCCTACGAAATGCAGGAGCAACATACCAAAGGATGATAACGAAGGTATGCCAAAAGTATATAGGGAAGACAATGGAAGTGTACATAGACGACATGGTCATCAAGAGCGAAAGGGCCACTTCCCATCTACAGGACATTAAAGACGTCTTCCAAACGCTGGGCGGGCACAAACTAAAGCTAAATGCTAGCAAATGTGCATTCGGCATCAGCAAAGGAAAGTTTTGGGGGCATATGGTCAGCCAAAGAGGAATAGAGGCTAACCCCGACCAGATAACGGCTCTGCAAAACCTAGCAGCACCCAAGAATAAGAAGCAGGTGCAAGAGCTCACGGGGATGATGGCCGCACTAAGCAGGTTCATCAGTCGATCCGCAGATAAGGGACGACCATTTTTTGAGACCCTCAAGAAGGATAAAAAGTTCGTATGGGACCCGGCGTGTGAGGAGTCATTCAATAACCTCAAAGAGTATCTGAGGACGCTGCCGCTGCTAGTGAGGCCGAATAAGTTCTGGCCTGTTACCTAGCAGTTTTCACTACAGCCGTGAGCGCAGTCATCCTAAGAGAAGAAGGACGCGAACAATTTCCAATCTACTTCGTCAGCAAAACTTTGGTCGAAGCCGAAACACGCTACCTACCGTTGGAAAAGTTGTGTTTGGCGTTGGTCGTTGCTACCCGGAAACTACCGCACTACTTCATAGCTCACAAAGTCCAAGTCTACACGAAGTTCCACGTCAAGGAGTCCCTTCGACGTACGGATATCAGCGGTCGGGTGGCGGCATGGGGGGTCGAGCTATCCCAATTTCATATCGAATTCGCACCCCGACACGCCATAAAGGGACAGGTGTTGGCTGATTTTGTCACCGAGTTCACCGAAGGGTATGACGAGCCCCTGACCATTTCACCACAGTCGCACTGGGAGATACATGTCGACGGATCGTCCACCAAGGACGGATCGGGAGCAGGCATCGTCCTCAAGTCCAGAGAATGGACGATCATCGAGAAAAGCATCAAGTTGGGCTTCCGAGCTACTAACAACGAGGCAGAAAATAAAGCCATGATCAATGGCATGCTCATCGCCCGATCCCTCGGGTGCACCCACTTGAGGGCTAGCTCCGACTCCATGCTAATCGTCAACCAGGCTACTGGAGAATACCAAGCCAAGGACGACCGAATGATCCTCTACCAAGAGAAAGTCCAGAGCATAATGGTCATGTTCGCACAATGCGAACTAATAAGAATCAATCATAATGAAAACGCACATGCCGACGCTTTGGCCACCCTAGCCTCGACATTAACGTTGACCAACACTCGGACGATCACAGTGGAGCTTTTGGAAACCCCGAGCATAACTAAAAGAATAGACCGAGTGACATCAGTACAATACGACCCCGACATACCCACAGGGTAATGGACAAGCCGAGGTTACAAACCGAACTGTCCTGGATGGTATCAAGACGACCCTCGAACAGGCGAAGGGAAGATGGCCCGAGCAACTGCTCAACGTCTTATGGTCTTGCCGAACTACGCCAAATACGGGCACCAAGGAAACCCCGTTCAGTTTAGCATACGGCGTCGAGGCCATCATACCAACGGAAATTGGGCTACCCACACTCCGAACAATTCTAGTCGAGCAGGGAAACAATGAACAAAGGATGAGAGAAGAACTCGACATGCTGGACGAGAAATGAGAGATAGCAGCCCTTACACTAGCAAAGTACTAGCAAAGCGTCAAGCAAACCTATGACAAAAGGGTGAAAGGGACCAAGGAATTTATGGTGGGAGAGCTGGTGTTACGGCGAGTAACTGTCTATACCAGGAACGAGATACACGGCAAACTGAGCCCTACATGGGAAGGCCCATACGAAATCGTCAAAAGAACAAGCCCGACCACCTACAAGATCAAAAGCGTTCTGTTCGAGAATAGCCGAGGAGAAAAGAATTCTTGGAACGTGACCAATCTCAAGAAGTACTACGTATGAACTGACTTCCAGTACAGGTCACAACGTACCTCAACTTTGTCATAACATTATTTCTGAATTCATAAGATATTTTGCTTTTTACCAGGGTTGAGGAACATTGAAAGTCCTCCAACGTAACTGGAGGCATAAGAAATTCCTAAACGGCATGTATGACTTATTGCCTAGGAACATTGAAAGTCCTCCAACGTAACCGGGGGCATAAGAAATTCCTAAACGGCATGTATGACTTATTGCCTAGGAACAGTGAAAGTCCTCCAACGTAACCGGAGGCGTAAGAAATTCCTAAACGGCATGTATGACTTATTGCCTAGGAACAGTGAAAGTCCTCCAACGTAACCGGAGGCATAAGAAATTCCTAAACGGCATGTATGACTTATTGCCTAGGAACATTGAAAGTCCTCCCACGTAACCGGGGGCATAAGAAATTCCTAAACGGTATGTATGACTTATTTCCTAGGAACAGTGAAAGTCCTCTAACGTAACCGGAGGCGTAAGAAAATCCTAAACGGCATGTATGACTTATTGCCTAGGAAAAGTGAAAGTCCTCCAACGTAACCGGAGGCATAAGAAATTCCTAAACGGCATGTATGACTTATTGCCTAGGAACATTGAAAGTCCTCCAACGTAACCGGGGGCATAAGAAAATCCTAAACGGCATGTATGACTTATTGCCTAGGAACATTGAAAGTCTTTCAACGTAACCGGGGGCATAAGAAAATCCTAAACGGCATGTATGACTTATTGCCTAGGAACATTGAAAGTCCTCCAACGTAACCGGGGGCATAAGAAATTCCTAAACGGCATGTATGACTTATTGCCTAGGAACATTGAAAGTCCTCAAACGTAACCGGAGGCATATGAAATAATAGCTCAGTCCCACTTATGCAGGTACCAACTCCATTAAGGAAACACGGAAAACAAGAAGAAAGAAATAAAGCAAATAGTGTTAGCCCACATTACGGAGGCAATGAAACATTAAACGAAGAAATCAGAAAAGAAAAATCGATCCAATCAAGGAAATATCAGTACGACGATGAGAAGATCCGAACACCAGAAGAAAGAAATAAAACAAATAGTCCTAGCCCACATTACTGAGGCAATAAAACATTGAACGAAGAAATCAGCAAAGAAAAATCAATCCAATCAATGAAATATCAGTACGACAATGAGAAGATCCGAAAACAAGAAGAAAGAAATAAAACGAATAGTCCTCGCCCGCATTACGGAGGCAACAAGGTACAACCAACCTTAGCGAAATTGATTTAAGAACTACTACTACATGAGGAGCACGACGGCAATTGACCGAGCTCTACTTATTCGTCATCCGTCGCCGTATCCCCATCGGTCTCCTCGCCATCAAAACGCTCCTCAGAAATGAGGGCATCAAAGTTGGTCGTATGAACACCAACACATGTAAGCATCTTAAGCCGCGCGGAGAACTCGGCTCCTTTAGCGATCTCGTGAGCATCCGAGGCCGCTTTACGACGAGCATCATCGAAGGGAAGCTTACGAGCTTCGATCATGGCCGCAGAAGCATCATATCTAGATCGGGACAGACGGAAATACTTCACCAACATATTGGCTTGGGTTAGCAGCGATTTTAGTTTACCGAGGTATTTTTCCTTTACACGCCAATATCGATCTAGACGATGCTCCTGAACCTCAACAACTTGCTCGGCACGACGAACATATTCACGGAAATAGGACGCCTGAGTTTTTAACTTGGCCTTAAGTCGGGCACACTGATCGAGCAACTGGACATTTTTACCCACTAAAACGATGTAAGGCCAATGGGCATGCCCTTTACTAGCCGCACCAGATGAGACCTCGTCCCGGGCAGCACCATTAGGTCCTAGCCCCGGACTAACTAGGCATGGAGAACCAGCCTGGTGCGACGTAGTAGCATGCGCCTATAAAAAAAATGGGGAAGAAGGGAAGAGATGAATATTCATCCGCAAATAAAGAAAAGACAGGGAAGTAGAAGAATGAAGATTTTTTATACAAGCTACAAGTAAAATGACAAGACAAGCTACTCAATCATTAATCCGATAACCCATCAACAGACGCTGAGGTCTCTACGGCATCGGCGAAATGAATATCTCGCAGCGAGACAATTTGCGTCCCCAAACGTTCCTGCATGACTGCATCCACTCGGTTCAAGGCAACCGTGGTCTCAGTTAACCCGGCCATAGCGTCACCCATGCGCTCTGCCCGGGTAACACCACGCATCCCTTTTATATGATCGAGCACCTCTAAGGCGCGACTTCGAGCCCAATACGCTTTGCGAAGGATAGCAACAGGTCCGCGTCCTCGAAAATGGCCCCTAGAACCAAGTTCAAGCTCGTCACCCGGCCTCGGGATTCATCACGAGATCGCCGAAGCGCACCAAGAAGCTCTTTCGCCTTTCACTTGTTTGCCGTTTAATAGGCGGTCTTTTTGCTGAACTTCTCTCCCAAGTCACGTAATCGAATCGACAAGTTTGAAATATGAATATTCAGACCCTCGATTTCACTACGAGCAGAATTCAATTCAGAAGTTAGTGACGCCTTAGATCTTTCAAAACCATCTATAACATCGCCTACACTACGACTAGGCGAGGTCTATACCACCATGGCAAGGGGGTTAAAAGGTACCTGACAAGATTTTGTTGTTTACATCCTTTAAAAGACGACGACCCACAAACAAGGAAATTAACAAGGAAAGCCAAACAGAAAGAAAACGTAGTACCTAAATTATCATTTCCCAAAAGAATTATCTTTCTAATTATAGAAGAGACCCACAGTTCGGGTACCAAAAGATTTTACACTAAGCTACATAAAAAATACCGCAAGTAAATGGTCAAGGCTCCACCTGAGGGGATGCGGGTGGGGGAGTAACAGCAGCAGCAGCAGACCGAGGAGTCGATGGAACCGACCCGGAATGGGAACGGAGCACCGTTGATGTAGTATGCCCCGGTAGCCGTGGGAGCTCCTCATCCCGAAGATTGGCCCAATCTAGAGGCTTAGGAGGGGCACCTTGCGGACAGGGATACACCTATTCTGACCACGCCCGGTCCGACAGTGGTACCTTAGCGAAGTTTAGAGCTCGGACATGAGCGCAAAAAACGAAAAAGTTAGCCATCATTGCAAACTTTTTCTGTTCATCTGCTTGCTCTACTTTCAGAGCCGCAACCTCCGATGTTCCGGCATCCACATCCTCCGCCATGAGCAAGTTATCGGCCTCCAGTAGGTCGTATTTTTCGACAAAATGCTCTTTCTCGGCCCCCAACTTCTCGACTTCCTTGGTCAAGCGTAAGTTGTCTCCCACCAATTTCTCATAATTAGAGGCCAACTTAGCCATCTGGGCTTTCTCCTCGGCCGTCGTTTTACTTTCGGCCATCAGCTTCTTGTTCTCCGCCTCTAGCTCGGAGACCAACTTCATTTGTTGAGCTTTATCCTCGGCCATTGCTTTATTTTCGGCCATCAGCTTCTCTTTCTCAGCCTCTAGTGCTGACAGCTGATCCCTTAACACCGCGATATCCACGAAAACCTATATTTAGAAACATCAGACACCAGCCAAAATAAAAGCATCACGACCTATATAACAAAATACGTGCGCAACATACCCGAAGCGTATCAATGCTGGCCTGCTCTATAACCGACATTACAGGCCGAACAGCTATTTTCTCTGCATCCTTGAAGACGAGGGGCTTAAGAGCAGTATACCCCATCCTCAAGACTCGGGGTTGCTCCAACAGTTCACCCCTACACCGATCAATGTAACGGGTCATTGCAACCCCGTCCACCAACACCTTTTCAGGTCCCTCGAGAACCTCATCAGTGACACCCACCACATCCTCCACGGCAGTCTCTTTGCCGGCTTCCACCTCCACTTCCTCCCTCACTTCCTTCTCCAAAGGACCGGTCTCAGGGGCCCCATGCTCGGTCACCTCCTCAGTACGGATGGGCGAGCAAACAGGCAGATCTATCGGGTCCTCGGTACGGGTAGGCGAGATGATAGGCAGGGTCATCGTATCCTCGCCCATGTTCACCAGGAGGTTGATATGTCCGAATATGTTGTCGAACGACCCCTGAAACACAATAATACCCATAGACCGGGCAAGAGCAAGGGTAACCAATGAAGAAGTCAGTAGCTGAAACAGGATGACAAATAAAGCGACGAACAAGAGAATTAAAAGAAACAATTCACAAAATATATATATATATATATATATATATATATAGATATATATATATACACGTACATCGGCATGAGTAGAAGCCCCCTCGGTGGTATCACCCTGGGAAGAAGCAACCACCGCCACTCCAGTACCAACATCGGCACCTTCCGCACTTACCGAGGTCTCAGTCCCTCTAGCCCTCTTCGGGGTACCAACAGCGGGGTCCGATGCTCGACGCTTAGGACGAACAGGCCTTCTCCCTCCCCGAGAAGCGTTTCGTGCCTTAACAATTTTGAGTAAGTCCTCCTCAGTCTCTACAGGAATCTCGGGCGCAGGATTGCCCTTGGTCACCGGCCCCGCAGGATAACCTAGCAGCAAGGGAGCACTACGGCTTGCCGGATCCTTCGTCGGTCCAGGCCCCCACCAGTTCCAAAGAGCTAACAGCGCTTCAACATTGACAGCACCTAGGTCTGGAATATCGGGAGCCGTCGTGGCAGGTCCCGGAATCTGGTGCCCAGCACAACCCCACTCTCCGGAAGTAATCACAACACCAAGGTTATACTCCTTGTTGGTATCCGGCAGTCCGATGACAAGCCGAGAGAAGGAGCGCAAAGTCTTCAAATACGAGCTGCGGCGCTCGAAACTCAAACTATAGACCCCGAATACATCTTTCAGTTCGATAGGTATCCCGGATAACTCCGACAACCTTTGAATACCGTTCAGCGTGCGGTAACCATTCATGGCTAGTTGGGCTGGAGCGATCTGGACGGCCTCAAAGAACGAAGCCACCCAATCAGTAAAAGGAAGTCTAAGACCACCAGTAAAAAACGCCGACGAACGAACGACTACCTCGCCGGCCGGAACAAATCCCATGACCTCCTCATCGGAGACAGGCAGCCGAATACGTATGTCGGCGGGTATTCCGGCCGACCTCTTAAAATCTTCCTCCACAAATGGGCCAACTTGGGCCAGGCATTGGGCCAGAATGTCCTATCCAAACATCATAAACACTACATCAATATACTAACCAAACACAAATCACACGATGAGAGCCCCCCTCCCTCAATTACCAGAAACCCAAAAGTTTTCCGGTGCAACAAAAATCCTATACATGAAGACAAACTACCAATCAACTTCCTAAATAAACATATATAGGCAAACACGACCATATATCAATGCCACATACATGACCACAACAACAAATCAAATACAGATATTTCGAAAACACTTACAGTCATATTCGAGAGCACGAAGGGGAAAGCAGCAGCAAATCTCTCAACAGTTGGGAGAAACCCTAGATAGAGAGGCAGAAAATTTTTTGGCAGGAAGAACAAACCCTAGAGAGAGAAAATAAGAGATATTTTTTCAGCAAATTATGAGATAAAAACCAAAGGGATTACTTAGCACAGTTAAAAGGAGTGACGCCATAGAAAGACTAAAATAATAACTGTCCTTTCGTGTGACAGAGGTTTACCTTTTTCCCACCCAAAGAAAAATCCCCAACTGCTGTTATTTTCAACAAATCAACGCTCCAGATCTTGCCACGTCAGATAATGTATCCCACTACCCAAGGCAGTTCACATCATTACACCTAAATAAACGGCCAGTGGACCCTACCACGAAAAGCTTCCAGCATACGCTACCAATATTACCAAACCGAGGATGTCCTCCTATTAAGTTCCTCGACGCCAAACCGTGTCATACCCGAATAGCACACCGAACAAGGTGGACGGAGACCGTTCCTAGCTCGATGGCATTTAAGCATCAAGTCTAACAACGCTCTTCGGAGGGATAACCACGGTGCACCGTGCTCGGTGTCCGATACCGAGAGACATCGAATGATATCAACATAAAGGCAAAGAAAATAAAATAGACAGGATCGAGTTGCAAAACACAAGTTTTATTCATCCACAAAGGGGGATACAAACAAACAATACAACAGGAAAAGAAAAGTTTCAAGAAAATACAACACCCATCCTACTTCTTCGAACTACCCCCCATATCGGCATCCTTCTTCGCCAGTAGCTCCTCCAGACGCTCTTTTTCCCTAATCAAATGAGAAATGCCAATCTCCAATTGTTTAAGAGCATGAGATTGAGACCTGCACTTCTGCTCGGCTTCAAAACGAGCAGCGCTCTCCTCCTTCCAATACTGTTTGAACCGCCTCATTTCGGTCTGAGCACACTTAAATCCTCTTCCCCGAAGCCAGGGGGATGGGGTAGCAAGAAGGTAGGCTCCTCTTCCAGAAGGACTTTCTTTTTGAAGGCAGATCTAGTGATAGGAGCCATCTTAAACAAAAGCAAGTTAGAAGAAACAAGAGAGAGAAAAGGAGATTGGATAATGAAGTACAGGCAATAGGGAGCATTTATAAAGAAATTCAAGGGTACAAAAAACGAAAAGGCACAAAGTACGAGGCGTTGCAAAGGTTCACAAGACAAAGACACAAAGTACGAAAAGATACAACTGTTCAAATACAAGTTCCAAAATAGAAAATAAGAAAAATAGACTAATCTAATCAAGGATCAGTGGGTGGGACAACAGAACTGCCAGACCGAGAGGCAGTCGCCCAAGCAGAGCTAGCTAATCGAGCTTCATATGAGCCGTTCATGACGACCAAGCATTCATTCTCCCGGGCAAGGTATGCATTATCGCCAATAAGGGCAGTTACTTGTTCTTTAAGCCGAGCATTTTTAACAGTTATACTAGCGAGGCCTTGAGGGAAGTTATCAAACTCATTCTGAGCATGATCCCAAATCTCCTCGGCTTCATACCAGGAGTTGTCCAGAGTGTTCCTACGCTCCAATAGGTGGTCAAGTTCACGACCCAAGGCCGAAATCTCGGTCCATTTAATTGTCTCCTCGGGGTGAGAGTTATACAAACTCAAAGCTAGGACACCATACTCCTTCTCAAGCTTAGTCATTCTATGACGGACCCGAGATACCTCAGCATCCAAGTCCTTCATCTGAGCATGATATCTCACCACGGGCTCAGACATTAGGAAAAGTTATTCTTATACAGAAGGAGATGAGAGATGAAAGAGAAGCAAACACAGTATGAAAAAAGATATATTCTGAAGAAATGTTGAAGAGTATTTATAGAGCAAAGATAATATGGTATTGTCTGACAATGCTTGGGAACATGCATGTTTGACCAGCCTGCCATGCCTCAGATACCACATGGCACCGGTACAGTAAGAAATAAAAGAAAGAAGACAATCGAGTAAGCCTACATTCCAGAAAAAGACAAACCACAAGTGCAACATAAAAAGAAGTGCAAGATAAAGGGGCAAATGTAATTTTCATTAATAAGATGGGATACATCACTGTTCATTACATCAGAGGACATCAAAAAGGAAATCAATTACATCCGAGAAAAATATCTATTACATCCGAGAAAAATATCTATTACATCCGAGAAAATCTATTATAAAAGATCATACAAAGAAGATTGACTGTATCAGCAGGCCAAGCGAACAGGCGACGATGGGGAAGAGGAAGAAAAAGATGAAGAGGAACATAAAGAAGAAGTGAAAAGCAAGAAGAGGAAAATGAAAAATGACAAACCCTAGAAGTAACAAAAAACCCTTAGGATCACAGGGTTGATTGTTACATCGTAGTGGTGAGAAAGAAGAGGAAGAAAGAGAAAAAGGAAAAAAGTAGAGAGAACAAAATATAAAAGAAAAACTGAAAGGTATGAAAAGAAAAGAGTGATTGGAGAGAAGATGAAGAAACAAAGAAAGAGGAAAAGAAGAAGAGTACAAGAGAATAAAGCAAAAAGAAAATATTAGGGGGAAGTCGATCGGTATCGATGAGAGGGCCCGGCAGAGACATTCCTGTCTCGAAGTGTCGGGTTCCCCCTCAACACCTCATTCTCTTCGACTAAAGCCCGATGAGCACGTCGACAATAATCCAGCTCGGACCTTAGCCAAGTCAATTCCCGAACCATCTCGGTATGGTGATAACGCATCACCTTCAACTCCTCTTCAGCATCCTTCAACAGCTTTAGTGCATGGCCATAGGAGGCTTCAAAAGCCTCCACTTGCAAAACCAGTGCAGATTTGGTGAAAGAACCTTCCATTTTTAGGAAGTTATAAGATAAAATCTTGTATATAATGAAGAGAGATAAGGGGGAGATTGTGAAGAAATCCATATCTTAAGAAGGTATTTATAGATAAATTAAGGAAGGATTAATGTGGGGAATTGCAACCGTTCGTCAAAAGGCGCTGGAAAACATGGGAAATTGAAAAGGTGCATCCGTTGAGAAGAAACGTTTGGGTTCAGGCCAGTATTTAAAGAGGGTAAAACTCTAAAAAGCCTCTACACGTGTCAGTTACGCCAGCATTCAAATAGGGAAGTGCAACAGTGTCAAGATTTAAAGGATAAGATTTGTGCACAGGGCTCAAGAAATCCCATTACTTCCTAAATGCAGAGGCTAAGAAGATTTAGTGGATAAGGTCAAGCGCAAGACCCAAGAAAAATCATTAATGAAGACACACGCGTGCGCAGTAAAGGGAAAATTGCATTGGGAAAATAAAACATATAAGAATAAGAGAAAGAAGAGTTTTCATTAATCATCGGTAAATTTATTACAAGATGCTACTCGACAAAATAACATTACAAAAAAGAAACGAAAAGAGAATTATTTTGTAGGACCAGCTTCATCCTCAGGCCTCTTCTTAGACCGAGCATACACTTCCTTGAGGGCCAATTTATAAGCCCTCTTGGAAGCGATATGCCTCTCTCTAGAAGCCTCAAGCTCTTTGATCCGAGCACGAGCCCAAATATTGTCGATCAGAGACCTCTGATATTCACTCTCCATGGCCTCCAAGCGCTCGTCCATCTCAGCAGCTCGGCGAGCCTCCATGGTTAAAGAGGCCACCCTCCTTTTGAGGATACGAGCCTTCCTAACCTCCTCCTCTAGATGGGCAACATATTCGGGAAGATTGTCACCACTATTTTCATGAGGAGAAGCCATTTGAGTCGTTAACAAGGGGAATTATCCAAAAAGATGGGTACAACCCCCTTTTATAAGAAGAAACAATGGAGAAGATCAAGGGTCACCTCGAAGGAAGACTAACCCTGGTGAACTTCCCAAAGACATTTATGGCTAATTAACCACAGTTCCAAGTCCAATTAAAGTCGTCCAATGAGGTATCAAGAAGATGAGCAGTCAAGAACGAGAATAAGGAAATATTTTATTAATTTGAAATAATCCGATTACAACTGGGGAATGATGCCCCCTACAAAAAAAATTACAAAAGAAATTACAAAAACTAATCATTCCGAGGAAGGGCCTGCTTCATCATCATCCGATCCCGGATTGGACCGATCATGTAGCTCCTTGAAAGCAAGCTTATAGGCCCTCTTTGCTGCCTTTTCCTTAGCCAGGGAAGCCTCGAGCCGCTTTATACGTTCAAAGGCCCAATCCAGGTCGGCCATCGTCAAGTGATGAGCCGCGTCCATATCAGACAGCCTTTTTGTCACATCCGCCAGTTTCTTTTTCATACCACAAGCCTTCTTGACCTCATTCTCCAAGAAAGCGACGTAATCTGAAGAACGGTCTCCAGTAGAACCATTGGGAGAAGCCATTGAGCCGCAGTCGAAGTAATATTAAATGGGATAATGAAGGATGGGGCACTCCCTTTTTATAGTATATAACTGTTGGAAAGATCAAGGGTTTCCCTCAAAAAAAGATACCAAGATAGGACTTCTTAATGACCTCAAATGGGCCCCAGGGAACAGTCATAAACCTATAGCGTTTCTCGATGAAGCCTTGGGAACGATAAAACCGAAGAAATGTCCTCGACATACCGATCATGACTCCCTCGACGTGGAGACCACACCGAGGAAGTCAGGGAGCACTTGATAGAACACAAAAATTAGACCCGAATATATCTATTCGGGTACGAATCGACCCACCCATCATAGAGGGGTATCCAATGCTTGAATGGGCTATCACATGCCTTTCTTTGGGAATAATAGTGGATATCACTAAAAGCTCAAGCTCACTTAACAAGGGACCCATGTCTGAAAAATCCCATGAGATGGAGACATTTGTCAACATCCTAGGAGACATAATTGCCTATAAATAGCCAAGTATCCCCCCTAAGAAAGAGACCAGAAAACACATCCCAAAAATATAGAGAGAAGGAGAGAAAAGATAAAAACTAGTCAGAACGTATCACATCAAGAGCCTAACCGAGCAAGATAGAAAATCGAGCACCGAAGAGAAGAGAAAGATCACATTCCGGGTCAACAGCAAATCCGAGCATAAATATAGTGATAAAAGTTATAGTCCGAACAAGGGCAATTGCCGAGCAATAATAAAGATCAAGAAGTGTTCATCGTTTATTGTCAATTCATTATATATTATTGTTGAAAAGCCTAACGCTACCGACCAAAGTTATGGCTTTGTCAATATGTCTATATATACACCTATATTTCTATATATATATATAAATTAATTTAACATCAATATATTTAATTTAACAAACACGAACGTTAACGAAACGAGCAGATGTATGTTCATGTTCGGTTCATTTACGGAAGGAACAAAATATTCTTGTTCATATTCGGTTCATTTAAAAAACGAACGATCCTGAACCGAACAGTTAACGAGCCGAACGCGAAATGTTCATGAACTGTTCCGTTCATTTGCAGCCCTAGTTAGGAGTAGATTTCTAGCATTTAGGGTGTCCTTGAATTGGAGTGTGATATTCTTTTTTTAACGGTTTCCTTTCTGTTTTTTCTGAAAAGAAAGAACGGTTTGAAATATGAATTGTCCAGAATTAGTTAGTTGATTAGCGATGATATTTGTTGGTGCGGAATCTAGAATTCTTCCTTAGAATGCTTGAAATTTGGTTTCCTAAGGTATAAATTGTGAAACAGAAAGTACCTTCGGGTGAAGGTATGAAAGAAAATTTATATGGTAAGTAGAGTGTTTGGTTTACTTTACTTGACTGGCGTAGTTTGTGAGAGCTTTTCCATGGTTATCATATTATATTGAAAATGGTTTCACTTAGTTTTATCTTTGGATCACAGCACTTAATCAATGATTTTTAAAAAAAAATGGGTTACTGGTTTTCGATATTAAGGCATTAAAAGGGAGGTATAAAAGCCGTAAATTTTGAAAGTGTTTTACTATTACTTGTATATCTATGTTTAGGGGGTCAGAACATAGCAATTCGACTTTGGTTAAAAATATAATGGTTTGTGTTTGATGAGCTGGTCAGAGATATTTCATTTAGCTACCTTGTGACAACTTGGAGTTGACATAAAATTATGTTGTCCGACTTTCACTTTGTTTTTGTGACTGGGAGTAGCCAAAGAAGGCCGAAAATGAAGTTCAATATATCATGAAGCATGGTAGTGATAGTCAAACAAGATGCAAGGCTTGGTGGTTGGACTGTGTGTGGGGGATTTCTATGCAAGTTACACTATATTAGGGTAAATTTAGGTTCAGTCCAAATAAATTAGAATGGAAATCAAGTGTTCTTCACTTAGTCTTGTTTACTTTAGGGCCCGTTAGAAGCAAATTACGTCTTAATAAATTGTTTGGAATCACAACCCTTTATTGAAGTATTGCAGCTTTAGTTTATGCTTTCATTTTGGTTATAATGTTAATTCTTTTTTTTGGGTGTTCCGTCAAATTTTATGTGTTGAATGTTTACATTATGTTCCTTCAAGTCAACAGAAAGGGGAAAAAAGTGCTGTGATAGAAAGCAAAGACGAAAAATTTTCTTCAATGTTTATGGTGTTTATAGTTTGTTATTGGAATATTGTCATTGTTTTAGTGGAAAGTAAGTGACTATTTCTTTATCAAGTACCCTGTATGATTTAGCGCATAATAATTTGCGAAAATGGTGAAACGTCACTTAGCTGGATTTCAGGAGTGCAAATCAAAAAGAAATGTTATAGCATGGGTCATAGGTTGCGTTGAGATTATAAGCAGAGATATTAAGACATTATTTACAATATTATTGATCAGATATGATGAAACTGTTGTCCCAAGTTTGTAATTGAATATTTGACAAGTGTAAGAAACGTTAGCCGAAGTTTCAAGATGCAATTACGCGTTTCCGTTACAAATTCAGTTATAACTCAAGTATCAGTTATAATTCAAGTTGTAACTGAATTCCTCTGGAATAGTAAAGGTACTGAACACACGCAAGTTTGATTACGAAGTTCGAATATCTAGTGCTAGATCTACGTTTCTGAAGTACTCACCCAATAATTTATTAATATGTCAAGTACAGTAACGATTTTTAAGATTTACAACACTCAAGCGTATATGTCTAACTCTATAACTCACAACTTAAACACTATCAATCTCTTTAGAGCTAAGTTTATGATTTTTTATCAATAACTACTCGTGTGTTTTTGCTCTCTAGAATAATATCTCTCTCATCTTTTCTTTTGTGAAGAGCTAAATAAAACTACAACTCTACCCCGTTTATATAATATGGTTAAAATACTAAATAAAATATTAATTAAATCTTGCTTTTTCAATCTTCTCTTATCTTGAATTGATTTGATTTCCTTTGTTGTCCTGATATCGATTAACTACTGATCTAAGATAAATCTTATTTAATTTGAAATTTTTCAGGATCTTTACTTATCTTGCCTTCAATATTTTTCCTTTCTTTTGCTTTTCTTCTTTAACGGCACCTAACAATCTCTCCTTTTGTCATTTGATTTGACAAAAATATTAGTTGAGTAAAAACTCCCCTTGCACACAACAATCACATATTAATCTCCAACAACTTGTTTATCAATCTGATATTAGACAGAATCAACTTTCGCCATCTCAACCTTTACTCAGTTGTAACCTAGTTATAACTAAAATAACTTAGTAACCTGTAAACTCACGTATGCTCAAACAATTAAACGCACCAATTTATATCACGATTAAGATTAATAAATTGACATATTAATGACAACTAAGTTAGTCATTCTCTTGACCTAACAATCCCCCCATTTGTCATTTAATTTGACAAAAACTAGAATTGAGTTAATCATTAGTTAGTTATAAGTGGATATTCATTTTTCACAATTCTCCCTGAATAGGCTGAGTTACTTTCCAGTTATAACTCACTGTCAAAAATTATTCCACTCAACCATTCTCCCCCTTTTTCACAAACAAATTACAAATCAAAACACAATAGGGTTACCAAACATAACAGATCTTTTTAAAACTTTTTAAAATTAATAGAAACAGTGCCAATCAAACCCAAAATTAAACATTCACTTGCATAGAAGCAGAATAACTCAAAATCAAATCAAATCTTAGCATAACATGTTTCCACCTCCTTGAATTCATGTCACCATGTGTTAATCTAGTTAAAGTAAAAATACGTACTTGTCTTTTAAGTATTTGTGCTAGTTAGTGAAATAATGTATACATTTATCTTGTATTATACAAAATTTACATTTAAATAAAATTATTTTTTATATATATTAACCTCCTCTTAAAAATAACATCTATATAGTAATATTTTTTTCTGGTCCCGAACTTATAACTGTATAAAGGTTCTACTGTGAAACTAAACGTTTTAAGCACAATCGGCACTCGCCAGAAGTTCCTCAAGTAGTTGAACATCCACATCAGCGCAGAAAGAGTAGTGATACCGAACATCGCACCATGGTCACAACATTCAGTCTTCAAAACCCTCCACATGAAAAAGACAAAAACTCAGAAATAATATTTACATGTAAATATATGCATTTATTTAATGATAAATTTATGGGCAACCTTGTGGCAAAGGCTTGAAATGCGATGAATATTGATCTTCCTGATTTGCGTAACGGGAAGTCGATGACAGCGGCAGGGATTTGTGACTTGAAGGATGCCTTGTTCTAAATTCCATGTCTTTCTCATTGAACATATGGAAAGGAAAACTCTAGCTGTTCTGACTTCTGGGTCAAATAGGCATGTTAATAACTTGATCCATATTGTATGAGGAGAAGTGTCAATGACTAAAGCAATAATTTAGTTAATAATATAATGATATGAAATGAACTAACTTATAACAGAATTAGCACAAGATCTTTTGTGTGCCTTTTTCCTTTAGCCTTGGTTGTTTCTTACCTAAACCTTCCTTCTCACAGTTTGATTAATTTTGGCCAAATCGTCTCTTTTTAGAGGACTTTTCGACTAGTTTTTAGTGTACTGCATATTCTGTCCGCAAGCTCCTGTATTGCTCGAGATTGAATAAAACTTTTATACAAAAACAAAAATTATAAGATGAAGCCCAATCAGAATATATCAGTATTAATATATTGTGGTTATGTTTTATTCAATAATTTTTGTTTTTGTATAAAAGTTTTATTCAATCTCGAGCAATACTCCTGCTTGCGGACAGAATATTCAGTACACTAAAAACTAGTCGAAAAGTCCTCTAAAAAGAGACGATTTGGCCAAAATTAATCAAACTGTGAGAAGGAAGGTTTAGGTAAGAAACAACCAAGGCTAAAGGAAAAAGGCACACAAAAGATCTTGTGCTAATTCTGTTATAAGTTAGTTCATTTCATATCATTATATTATTAACTAAATTATTGCTTTAGTCATTGACACTTCTCCTCATACAATATGGATCAAGTTATTAACATGCCTATTTGACCCAGAAGTCAGAACAGCTTGAGTTTTCCTTTCCATATGTTCAATGAGAAAGACATGGAATTTAGAACAAGGCATCCTTCAAGTCACAAATCCTTGCCGCTGTCATCAACTTCCCATTACGCAAATCACGAAGATCAATATTCATCGCATTTCAAGACCTTGCCACAAGGTAGCCCATAAATTTATCATTAAATAAATGCATATATTTACATGTAAATATTATTTCTGAGTTTTTGTCTGTTTCATGTGGAGGGTTTTGAAGACCGAATGTTGTGGCCATGGTGCATTTGCTATCACTACTCTTTCTGCGCTGACATGGATGTTCAACTACTTGAGAAACTTCTGGCGAGGGCTGATTGTGCTTAAAACGTTTAGTTGTACAGTAGAACCTTTATAAAGTTATAAGCTCGGGATCAGAAGAAAAGATTACTATATAGATGTTATTTTTAAGTGGAGGTTCATATATAAAAAATATAATTTTATTTAAATATATATTTTGTATAATATAAGATAAATGTATATATTATTTCACTAACTAGCATAAATATTTAAGAGACAAGTACATATTTTTACTTTAACTAGGTTAACACATGATGACATGAATTAAAGGAGGTGGAAAATCATGATATAATAAATTTATAAATTTTAAAATAATTAATTAAGTACATAATTATTTAGAAAATCGAGTATATGTATCTAGAAAACTGGAAATTCATCTAAATTTTATTTAATGTTTTCTTTACATGTATAAACACTACGTATAATTTAGCATAGAAAACCGTCTTAAAAAATTACATATATCTAATTTTACAACTTTATATTATTTATCACTATAGAGGGACATTTTTTTAAGGCGTGACCTTAAAAAATTATGAATTATTACAATGTATAGGTTATTTCTATTTATAACTGGTCCCGAATTGGGATCGAGAATTTTTAATCCTATATAAATTTTATTCTTATATGGAGTATTCTTATAAGGATGTTCTACTGTATGTTTAAATTTTCTTGTACTACATATGATTGATTGATGGGGCTTTTGGAAGTTTCCCCATCTTATATGGTAAATTGTGATGATAATATTAATGGTTGGTGCATTGTTTGTATGCTTTTTTATGCAAGCGTGTATTAACTCAAAAGCTCGAAACAAATGCCGGAAGGCTACAAATGATTCTACAGATAGTTAGCGAGTCATTGCAAGAGTACCGATAGCTGTAACGTACGAGCAGCATTAATTTTTTATGCATTTCAATCTAGTCCAGCTATTATAATTTATAATTATTTTTTAAGTGACGCGGCAAGAAAGACGAATCCCTTAATATGTAGCTATCACTTTAAAACATTAAAAGTACATATGAAATTCCTATCCGCTGTTCTAGTTGCTGTTATGCAGTTAGGTTCCAAGTGCAGTTGCAACTGAGGTTGGAACCTAAGTATAATGATGGACAGAACTTGTAAAGTTAAATGTACTTGAATTAAATCACACGCACATTTAACAACGGAGTTCACCCAACTAGGCTACGTCTTCGGGGCACTCACCCAGATTATGATATTATAAAGCTTACAATATAGGATTCAAGTCTTAATGAAAAACACTCAGACCCCATCTAGGTTTTTCTGCCTATCTCTATATTGCTCTTACCTTATAACTATCACTCAAAATATCAATGGCATCCCACCATTGTTTTCTTTTAAAAGCTCACTGTGTATTCTCTCAAGAATGAGTTCTTTATAGTTTAGAACACACACTTTTTACAAGCTAAGTTATCAACTATTTATACAAGTAAAAACAATCTTCTTTCTTCAAGATCTTGATGATTGCTTTTGACTCTTTTGATTGGCTTCAATCTTTCCATATATCACGATATACTTCAGCGTAGAATTGACCTCAATCTTCATAAGATAGTACCTGTTAATAACTAGGTTGGAAATAGGAGTTAATATATTCTTTAAATAAGGAACATATAAGATAGTATCTTTTAGAGATAAAATATTTCTAAATATATATAAGAAACATTAACTCCATATTTCAGTCAATCTTAAACGTATCATACTGATTTTGATAAAAAAACAAAGATTGAAACAAGTGATAAAGATTTGCATAAGAATAGAGATCTAGATTGCCTAGTTTAAAGGAAACATATCTTTATAAACTAATCTCCTTATATCTTTTAGTGAACATCTTTCCTTATCACTTTAATATTCTCAATATACAAAAACTAAATCTTTAAGAACATATGAGAATATATCCTGCATACTTTAAAACAAATAAACATCATTTAAAGAATAGTAATGCAGAATTTACAGAACTGGACAGAATTCTGCAGAACAGCAGGTTGGAACTGTGGTTGCAACTGAGGTTGCAACCTCACTTAAAAATATAAAATTGTCTCAATTCTTAACATTCAACTAGCATTATTTAGTTTAAACCAATTGGACGTGACTTTATGTGCAATTGGACGTGCCTTTTTACTACACGCCTTTTTGAAAGAATAAAGTATCACCAACTCACTAGTCCTTTTTGCTGCACTTATCTTTTAGTAAGAATCTCCCCTATCATTTAATGTAACACATTTTCCAATTCAACACCTCATTTACTCCATCTAGGGTTGAGAGTCTCATAGTTATCGAAAACTATATGTTTAGCTAGAAAATGCATTTCTCCGGAAACACGTTTCGGAAATGGAAATGGCACTCCTTTAAATTTTTTGGGAAAAACGTTTTGGAAACTTAAGTGAGAAATATTATAAAATTTAAATAAAACCTTTTCATTACTCTAATATAATATGAAAAGTATACTTTACTAGAACTTTAAGAAAGCTTTTACAATACAATTTTTTTTAATAAAATAGGGAAAAATACATTAAAAGATTACAAAACCAAGTTATTAAAAGAGAATATATAATATATAAATAAATTATTACTTTAGTTACTCAAATAAGCGAGTACGGCCTGGAATGTTTAAATCGAAGTAAGTTTCTCACCCCGTGCAAGACCAAATTATCAAGTTCCATAAAGTTTGGTTTTGTAACTTTCTCTGGAATTAATTTGTTTATTGATTTTTTTTTTTTTTCCGTTTTGGAGAAGTAGTGATTTAGAAAAATTATGAAAAATAATTTATATTGACATATAATTTTAGATGAGAGTTTTGTAGTTCCTAATTTAGGGATTGGAGTTGCTAGTCGTCCCTTAATTTTGCATTTTATGGTCAAAATATGTTATATATATATATATATATATATATATATATCATGAAATATAAGAAATTAGTATTTTTTTGGATTATTATTATAGAATCCATAAATTCATACTATAAGTGCCATATATATTTTATCTAAATTTTTTAACTATACCGGCATTTCTCGTAAAGAAATTAAGCTATGTTTCCCATTTCCGTTTCCCAAGTTCGCAACTATGGCTAAGCCTGATAAATTATTTCATGATATTGATACACTCACGCAATGATAAAGTGGGTGTCATTAAATTCAAACAATGTAGCAACAAAAGATACTAAATTTAGCGACAATCGCTTTAATAACGTATTCTTGTAGCCCTAGATGTTTTACTAAAAAATACTTATCTTTTTAAGTTATTATGCCACAATCACCTTTTTAATCATGACCAAATTACTGGCCCAGTCTAAGCTTCTCTTCCTAGCTTTATTTGATATTCATTGTTGCCTTCGTATATTGTTTCGACCATCTCGCTCATTTATAATACAACGGTTATGAATGATAATAACTTTTCAATGCATAAGTGAATCATTATATATGGCTCATAATTAATGCTTAAATAAGACCAGTGAATCATTATATATGGCTCATAATTAATGCTTAAATAAGACCAGATTACGGCTAAATCATTATCATAGTAATTTTATTTTTTATTGAGAGAATTGAATTGTATTAACTTTTTCTTTTTCAATTAGTATTGATACAAAAGAACTAGAAAGTGAAATTAAAAAAATTGAATTGTTTTTTTTTTTTGAAATACCCATCTAAAGATGAGGGTTGAGACATATAGCCGACCCTTCTCTAGATAATAAACAAGTGAGTATAATATGAGACTATCAAGAGGGGGAATAAGAATCAAAACCTCCGAAAATAAATGAAAGTACATGAAATCTGCATATTAAAAACTATTTGGAATGAAAATTCACGAAAATGGATCTACACTATACATAAACTAGTAAACGATACACACGCGTTGCATGTGAGACGCTATAAATTGTGATGATGATACAAATATTCCGAGTAAAAAAATATATATGATATAAGAAAAAAAGATGATCTAAATTGTGATGATGATACAAATATTTAGAGAAAAAAAGAAATAGGATATTAGAAATTTTGTGTGGTTAAAGAGGAAAAAAGTGTGTAATTAGTTTTTATTTTTCAATTTTTTATTAAAGTAGTTAATATGGTAATTAAGAAAAGTATAGGGGTATTTTTGGAAAAAAAAATGGCTAAATTTGACAGCGTCAACTTTTCTTAAGTTTTTTTTATATTAATAGTATGATAATTAAAACTCCACTAAAATGGCTTTTAAAAATATGATTTTCTAAATATATATAACACTGAAGAAAGTGTAAATAATAATAATCATAATAATATTTAGAAAAAAACAGCCACCCAGATGGGTTGTGTTTTTGTAATTTTAATTCGAGTCGGGGCAGTCGGTTTGGTTTTAAGGACCCCACCCAATAACCATCTATACTTTGAGTTATTGGTTAGCTCAATAACAAACCCTCTACCGTCTTTAAAATTTTAAAACTTTGGATGCATCTAAATTATGAGTACTTGAGGAACTCTTCAGCTTCATTGTGACATTGCCTTGGGTTTGTGTTTTTCAGGCACAATGCACTCCTCCGAGTTTTAGTTTCATCCTTCGGCAAGCTAAACTAAATAGGTTACACACACCACATCGGTTGCAAAAAATGTAACTTATCGATGATAAAGGATATCATTGTAACATCCCGTATTTTTATAAGTAATTTTTATTCATGATTTAATTTATCCAAAAACGTTTTATACAAAATTTTACCAAAAACCGGTCACTCGACTAATTTTTAGCCAAAAACCGAAACTTCCGAAAAGATTTATTTTTAATACCTGTTACTAATTTTATAAATAAAAAGGACCCAATAGTTTTGTTTCTAAAAATTTGTTATTTTTGAGTAGTAAAACAATATTTTTGGATTATGAGTTAACTTTTAGAAATTTGGGGACCAAATAGTTCGTTACCTCAAACATTCTCAAAACAGTTTTTTTTTACAGCTTCCAAATCAGCCCACTTTTCTTCAAAAACAGTAAACCTAAAAAACAAGAGAGAAAAGAGAAGAAGAAGAAGAAGAAGAAGAAGAAGAAGAAGAAGAAGAAGAAGAAGAAGAAGAGGATAAACCACGTTAGCGGATTATTACCGGAAGCATCTCCACTACGCTCTAAGGTAACGGGGGTTATCCATTGCGACTAGACGAGGGTGTATGTTAGGATTAGGTTTTATGTTTAGTATAAATTGGGGGTTTTTGCCTTTTATATTAATTATATTCTTAATTTGTTAATTGGGGTTTAGTTGTTATATTTTTAATTCATTTATTTGATTTTGGATTAGTTGTGGATTTAGTCTTTTGATTTCGGATTAATGATAATATTATTGGGTTGCGTGTTATATGCGTTGATTATGTATTATTATGGTTGTTGATAGAATTGGGTAAATTATTGTTTAATAAAGATGAGTTTTATATTGCGCATACAAGGTGTTTGTTAAAATGCCTGAATGAGTTTTTATGTTGCTTAGACTTGTTTGGCTAGTTGTGAATCTAACACCTATGCTTTTGGATTATGTTGTATTACGTTAAGTGACGTATGAGATTGTGTTATTTGAATAGTATAATATTATTGGTCGAGGCCTTAATATTTATACGTATGAGATTGTGTTATATGAATAGTATAATATTATTGGCCGATGCCTTAATATTGATACATTAGCAATGGTCTCTGTCTCTTCCTAATTCCGGGGACAGAAGACGGCCGTGGGGATAGGGAATGACTCGTCTTACGGACTGGGGCGAGTGGCATGAGAGGTCCTAGTGTGCACTATATTTATTTTTATGTTAGCTATGGTCTCTGTCTCTTCCTAATTCCGGGGACAGTAGACGGCCGAGGGGATAGGAAATGACTCGTCTTACGGACTGGGACGAGTGGCATGAGAGGTCCAAGTGCGTACTTTAAATCTACTTTTATGTTAGCAATGGTCTCTGTCTCTTCCTAATTCCAGGGACAGAAGACGGCCGAGGGGATAGGGAATGACCTAGCTTACGGATTGGGGTAGGTGGCATGAGAGGTCCATGTTTGCTATAGATTTGTGTTGACGTTATTTATTTTATTTAATTTATCTAGTTATATAATGTTATTATATTTCTTTTATACGTCAATTATCGTAGTTGTAGAATTTGTGAGCTCTTGCATTTATGGGATGGAGTGACAGTATTGTGGTGCCGTCCCGTCTAGTTATGTGTGTGGGACTCACCATTACAATTTTGTATTTCAGATACAATTTAGGTTGAGACGTTCGGTTAGGAGCTATGGCAATACATCACATGGGCTTGGGGCTTTCATTTTCTTTTTATTTTTATTATATTTTGAGGTTGTAGCCTACGGGCAAATTCTTTCATTTGTTATTTTCTTAGTTTTATAAAACTTGCCTTGTAGCCGTGTTTGGCAACATTTTTATTTAATTGTCAATTGTTCTTTTAGCTCGTCATTTATTTCTTTTAAAAATTCAAATTTTGTACCAACAGGTTCTATTTTCTTTTGTTTTAAAAAGATCATGCCTTGATGTCCATGTTTATGGAATTTGGGGCGTGACAATCATATTTGTTTAATTTGTTTTTAGAGTGTAGAACATTTGTTCTTTCAATGTGAATTTTCGATGCGGGTTTGGAAGATTGATCGTCGCTCGAGGTTCTTGGATCATGTTCGACTTGGTCGAATGGGATCTTTTTGGCAAGCGACGTCTTAAAGAGTTTTTCTCCCTCTGAACTCTTGAAAAAATGCTTGTCTGCGACTATATGCAGTTTATTCCATTTGGAAGGAAAGGACAACTCTACGGGGGAAAAATTTTCAAACTTGCTAAATTTTATGTTACAAATCGTATGAACAAATTTTGTAAAGTGTGAAACAATCTTAGAAATAGGTTTATTAGGTGGTTATGGAGATTAAGTCGCCAATTTATCGGTGGCTAGTCGCAATTGCATTTTTCTGTCAAGAAAAAACTGATCGGTAAGTGCAAATGTAAAATCAGTTGTAAAAGTTGTCGCCGATAGCTTCTGGAAGATCAGTTAACATAGTTGATCGGCGGGTTTATTTTCAGCATGTTTTTCGTTATCGTTATTTTTACGTTGTATTTTTTTAGTGAACTTGGCCCATTTTGTATACTTATGTATGATGGGTTTATTATACTTGACTATCCTGAAGTATGGTAGTGTTTTTGTTAACTAACCTGAAATATAAACACTTTCTTTTACTAGGCTCAAGTTTAGTCTCCGCTATTTTTTTAAACAAAAAGACAATTCAAATGGACGAAAAAATCAGCAGTGGACGGAAAAGTCAGCACGTATAATAAACCCTATGTATGATGAAGAGTAAAATTAAGAGTTTATACTTCAGTCTAGTTAACGAAAAGACTACCATAATTCAGGGTAGTCAAGTATAATAAACCCTATGTATGATGGTTTTACACTTTTACCCAAAAAAAATAAAAACAAAAAAAATACTCTTCAGCTTCAGCCCTAATTTTGGCGAAATACTTATTTGTATACATATGTATGTTGCCTTTATTCCACGCAGCTAGTTATTCCACACTCCCATCTCTCTCTCTCTCTCTCTCTCTCTCTCTCTCTCTCTCTCTCTCTTACTCACTCTCTCCTGTTCCGTAATTAGGGTTTTCGAACCAGCTTCATTGAGGGATGGAGTTTTATGTAGATCCTGGTACAGTCTCTCTATCTCTCATTGTATATTTATCTCTCATTGTATATTTATCTGTATATCTGCATGCATGGTGTGATTTTCTAATATGATATATTTATTTATATTCGGTTTTTGTCGGATTCTTGGTTTTTTCTACTATTATTACTTTCCTTACCGATCAAAATCACCAATCCAGATAATAACTCTCTACAAGTTTTACAACAACGTTTGAAAATTATAATACGTCAATCGACAAGAAAGGCTGGAATATAGGAGTATTGTTAGTTTTGAAAATATAGATCCTGAACTGTGTTGTTTATTTTCCAGTTAAATAGTTCTAAAATCATCGGAAGTAATACTCTATAGGCAAATTTTAACATGTTTTAATTGTTGTCTTTGCAGTAGTAATCAAGTTAGGATTTATCAGAAGTCTTTGGAAGAAAAGACGGAAACCACCTGATTACTCTAATTATGCTTGGCAAGATCGTTATTCATCGCATTTCGTAACAAAGTATGACATTAGTTAATTAATCAATTAACTAAGATTTAATATATATTTTTAATCAAATTTATTATTATGTTTTGTTCTCTAATCATGTATGCCATAGATCTGCTTGCATATGTTTTTCATAAATGCTGTTAATTTTTAATATTATAGACTTAATATTTCTGACAGTGTATATAGAAAATTGTTATTGCTACTGAAGGTATTAATTGGATACATCACTCTCGTGTCTGCAATTTCTGTGCGGAAATTAAAATTTTCTCCTTAAGCGTATACTTGTAAAAATTATGGTCTAAGTTTTTGTGCCAGAGGATCTGTATATGTTTAGGCAGTCCCACCTATATTTTACATAATATAATAAAGTTATTTTCATACTTTTAAGTTTAAATGACAGAATATTTCGAAATCTGCACAAAATAGTGAATAATTATTTTATTTCGGTAATTAAGAAATAATATGTTTTTTTTTTTCCTGTTGGACAGTTGATAAGTTTGGTGTTGTTCCGTCCAAAAGAGTTGTTATTTTCTTCAAATGAAAAAAATTTACTATGAAAATATTATTTTGCTTTTAAATTTTCCTTATACTTTCTTGCGTTAAAACATGATAGACACTATTAGAAAACGAGTGTCATCAAATTTAGCAACAATATAGCATCTGAACTTCGCTGCTATTTGCTAAGTTTATGGGCACTCAACTTTGCGATAGACATGCATACCGATGGTATGCTTACATTTTATTGTAACTATTAATTTGATACGAAGATTGAGGTTACATAACAAAACAAAAGTTAACTTTTTTTTTTCTCCTCATACCTTATATCTTTTGATTTGAAGCCATACATAATGAGTACAATAGATCACAAACAATTGTGTATTTTATTCTTCTACTCGGCAACAGTATTTTTACATATAATAAAATATAAAAATATCATACTAGGTGTGACATTTGTGGCATGTAAACTTATATGTGATTATCAATTAATTATTTGACTAATATAAAGGACTTTACACCAACATTGGAAAAGGGTGAAGAGAAATGATATGGATGAATATCAAAGAAAAAAACCTTGATACAAAGCTCGATAAAAGCGCTATTGAAAGCATAACAAAATCTGAAAAAGCTAACTGATAAAGCCATAACTTTGGTCGGTCGCGTTAGGCTTTTCAACAATGATATAATGGTAAATCAACCGTGAATAAAGGATACTTCCTGATCTTTATTATTGCTCGGATTATTGTCCTTGTTCGGACTATTACATTTGCTCGGATTAGTATTTCGGTTTTACAATTATGCTCGATATGACTATTTAATCTCTCGTCTTGATCTTTCTCCCCTTTTATTCGGTGCTCGGCTGTCTTTTCTCGGTTTATTTCTCGAAGTGATATGCTTTGGTTAGTTTCTCTCTTTTTTTAACTTCTCTCTATATTTTTTGGATAGATTTTCTGGTCCTTTTCTAGGAGGGGTAGTTGGCTATTTATAGGCAACTGCGCCTTCTAGGATATTGACAAATGTCTTCATCCCAGGGATTTTTCAGACATGGGTCCCCATTTGATTGGGCTTGGGCTTTTGGTAGTAACACCTCAATTCCTATAAAAAGTATGAGATGACCCATTTAAGCGTTGGATACCCATTTATAAAGTGGGTTGATTATTACCCGAATAAAATATTCGGGTCTAATTTTTATGTTCTATCAAGTGCTCCCTGACTTCATCGGCGTGGTTTCCATGTCGGGGGAGTCATGTTTGGTTTGTCGATAACGTTACTTCGGTCTTGTCCTTCCCAATGCTTCATCGAGAAACGCAATAGACTTATGACGGTTCCCAGGGGGGCACATTTAATGTTTCCTATCTAATATCTTTCTTCGAGGAAAAATCCTATAAAGGGGTGTGCTCCCTCCATACTTAGGCATTTTACTACTAATTTGCTCGTGACATAATGGCTTCTTCAGGTTCTACTGGTGAGAGCTCCTTTAATTATATTTCATATTTAGAAACGAAAATCAAGAAATCTCGTACCGCGAATAAGAAACTCGTGGCTAAGGTTTCAGACTACAAGAAAAGGTTGTCTGACATGGATTCTGATTATCATGTGACGATGGCCGATCGGGATTGGGCCTACGAGCATATAAAGAAGCTCGAGGCTAATCTGGCTAAGCAGAAAGCAGCAAAAAGGGCCTATAAGCTTGCCTTCAAGGAGTTGCATGCTCGGTCTAAACCGAGTTCGGATGACGATGAAGAAGTCTCTTCCTCGAAATAATTAGTCTTTTGTAATTTCTGTCGTAATTTCTCTTGAATGGGGAGTCTTCTCCTCAGTTGTAATCGAAGTTTTTGAAATTAATAAAATATTTCCCTTTCCTTGTTCTTGTCTGTTTATCTTCTTGATGTCTTTTTGGATGACTTTAATTGGATTTGGAACTGTGGTTAATTCGCCGTAAATGCTCTTGGGAAGTTCAAGAGGTTGTATTTATTCGAGATGACCTTTGATCTACTCCTTGTTTTTTCTTATAAAAGGGGACTGTCTCAGTATTTTTTATGCAGTTCATTCTTTATTAACGAACAAATGGCTTCTCCTCTTGAAAACTATGGTGACAACCTTCCTGAATACGTTGCCCGTCTGGAAGAGGAAGTTAAGAAGGTGCGTTATCTCGAGAAGAGGGTTGCCCGGCTGTCGGTGGAAGCTCGTCGGGCCGCCGAACTAGACGAGCGATTGGATGCCCTAGAGAAGGAGCACCAGAGGTCTTTGCTCGACAGTATTCGTGCTCGTGCCCGGATCAAAGAGCTCGAGGCCTCCAGAGATAGGCAGCTTGCTTCCAAGAGGGCTTACAAATTGGCCCTTAAGGAAGTGTATGCTCGGTCGAAAAGGAAGCCGAATGACGAAGCGGGCCCTTCTATGAAATGATTTTATTGTTTTCATTGTATTTCCTCTTTGTTCTTCTTCTGTAACGAAGTATCAACCAATCAATAAAGATTTCTTTTTCTTGTTTATATCTGAATTACTTTCCCAATGCAATTTATTTTGACTGCGCACGCTTGTGGCCTCATTAATGCTTTTCTCGGGCCTTGCGTTTGATCTTATCCATTGGACCTTCTTACTCTTTATATCTAGGGACCAATAGGATTTCTTGAGCCTTGTGCATAAAAAATCTTATTCACCAGAGTTTTCTTGAGCTTTGTGCAAAAGATCTGGGATATTTATTTGAACCTAATGCCTTTCCCCAGAAATGACGCGTGTTTCAATGCCATTATTACTTGCCCTCTTTAAATATTGGCAAGAATCCAAGCATTTTGTGAACAAGAGTGGCTTTTAATTACTCACGCTTTTTTAGAACCTTTGGGGAATCCAAACGTTCTTTCTTGAACAGACATCTTTTAATTGCCATCGCTTCTTAGTACCCATTGGCGAATGGTTTCGACTCTCAATACCAGCCCTCATCTAATTGATCTATAAATACCTGCTTAGAGCATGGTTACATCCACAATTCTCATCATATTATTTTCCCCCATATATAGACCCTCATCTTATAATTTCCCTAAGATGTCTGGTCCTTTCACCCAATCAGCATTAGCTTTGCAAGTGGAGGCCTTTGAAGCCTCCTATAACCATGTACAAAGGCTGTTGAGGGATGCCGAGGAGGAATTGAAGGTGATGCGTTATCACCATACCGAGATGGTTCGGGAATTAACTTGGCTAAGATCCGAACTGGCTTACTGCCGACGTGCTCGTCAGACTCTAGTCGAAGAGAATGAGATGCTAAGGGGGAACCCGACACTGAGTGACAGGGATGTCTCTGCCGGTCCCTCTCATCGATACCGATCGACTTCCCCCTAACCTTCCCCCTTCTTTTTTTCCTTTTTCTCTGCTTTTCCCCATCTTTTCCCATCTCTTTCTTTTTCTTCTTGTTATTTCTCAGTTTCCATCATTTCTTCCTCTTCCTCTCTTGTGTTTTTTTTTATACTCTGTTTTCTCGTACTTTTTATTCTTTTCTTTTCCCCTTTCTTTTTTGTTTCATTGACTTCCTTTTTAGTTGTCTGTCTCCTTCATTTCTTTATCTTCTTCTCATCTGTTTTTCTTCTGTGCCTCCTCTTTCTTTTTCTTCATCTTCTCTCCCATCACTCTTTTTTTTTTTTTTTTTTTTTTTTTTTGCACCACTACGATGTAACAATCAGCCCTGTGATCCAAAGGGTTTTGTGTTACATTTAGGGTTGGTTATTTTTTTTTTTGACTCTTCTTTCTTATCACTTCTTCTTTTCTTGCACTCTTCTTCTTTTCCTCTTCTTGCTTTTCCTTTCTCTTTCTTCTTACTTTTTCTTTTTGGCGTCTCCTGCTCACTTGGTCAGCTGATATAGTTGATCCTTTGCCTGATCTTCTGTACTAGCTCTTCTCGGATGTAATAAATCTTTTCGGATGTAATAGGTTTTTATCTCGGATGTAATAGACCTTGATGTAACAGACCTCGATGTAATATTGTCTTTTGATGTAATGAACAATGATGTATTCCATCTTCATTAATGAAAAGTATTTTTGCCCTTTTATTTTCGCATTTCTTTTTATATTGTACCTGTGGTTTGTTGTTTGTCTGGAATCTAGATCTTTGAATATCTCATCTTTATTTCTTCTACACTGTAGTCTCAGATGTCAGTAGATGTCCCCATCACTGTCAAGCATATGTGCATGCTCCCCAGTAGGTCAGGAAATGTGCATGCCCCCAAGCATGTCAGGAAATATGCAATTTCCCAAGCAAGGTCATAAAATATCATACTCTCCGTTCTATAAGTACTTCTCTTTTCTTTGGTAGTTTATCATCTCTTTTTTCTTTTTGCTTCTCTCTTCCTCAGCCCTTTATTTTCTTCCGTACCAAACAATTTCCCAGAATGTCTGGACCTGTGGTGAGATATCATGCTCAGATGAAGGGCTTGGACACTGAGGTATCTCGGGTCCGCCGTCGGATGGCAAGGCTTGAGAAAGAGTATGGCGTTTTGGCCTTGAGCTTGTTCGGCTCTTATCCCGAAGAGACGGTGAAGTGGACCGAGATCTCGGCACTGAGTCGCCAGCTCGATCACTTGTTGGTACAGAGAAACCATCTGGCCAACTCCTGGTATGATGCCGAGGAAATTTGGGACCATTCTCAAGATGAGTTTGACAACTCTCCTCAAGGCCTAGCTAGCATAATGGTAAAGAATGCTCGGCTCGTGGAGCGCGTCAGGGTTCTTACTACGGAAAACAACAGGCTCTCCTCGGAGAATGACGATTTGGTCGCCATGAACGATTCCTACCAAGCTCGGTTGAATTGTTCTGCTCGTTTTGCTTTCTCTCGGTCTGGCAGTTCGGTTTTTCCACCCATTGATCCTTAGATTGGGCTGGTTTTCTTATGTATTTCTCCTTTTGCCATTTGAGTTTTATCTTCTGTATTTGATGAATCAGTTGTATCTTTTCGTATCTCGTGCCTGTCTTGTGAACCATTGTAACCCTTCGTACTTTGTGCCTTTTGATTCTCTATAAATGCTCCCTATTGCCTGTATCTTATTACCAATTTCTACCTCTCTCTTGTTTCATAATTTGCTTTTGCGTGAGATGGCTCCCATCACTAGGTCTGCCTCCAAAAAGAAAGCCCTTATTGAAGAGGAGCCTACCTTTTTGCTACCTCGTCCCCCTGGCTTTGGGGAGGAGGATTTGACTCCTCTTCAACTAAAAGAAATTGAGATGTCTTGGCTGAAACATGATCTCATGTGTGCTCGGACTGAAGCGAGGAGGTTTAAACAATATTGGGACGAGGAGGGCACTGCTCGTTTCAAGGCCGAGAAAAAATGCGAGTCTCAGTCTTACGCCTTGAAACAGGCTGAGATGGCGATTTCTCGTTTGGTTAGGGAGAAGGAGCGTCTGGAGGAACTTTTGGCGAAGAGGGATGTTGCTATGGGGGATAGTTCGAAAAAGTAGGATGGGTGTATTTTCTTTTTCTGTTGTATTGTTTGTGTTTCCCCCTTTGTGGATGAATAAAACTTGTCTTGCACTTGATTCTGTCCTATTTTATTTCCTGTTTGCTTCTCTTTTATGTTTCTGAGTATACACCGAACAATATGCCCGGTTATCCCCCCGGAGAGCGTTGTTAGACTTGATGCTCCCTGCCATCAAGCTAGAAACGGTCTTCGTCCACCTTGTTCGGTGTGCCCTTTTGGTAAGGATTGGTTGGGAGTCGAGGAACTTTAATCGGGGGATATTCTCGGTGTGATAGTAGTGGTAACGTATGTGGGAAGCTTTTCGTGGTAGGGTCCACTGGCCGTTTATTTAGGTCTAATGATGTGAACTGCCTTGGGTAGTGGGATACGCGCTGACGTGGCGAAATCTGGAGCGTTCATATGTTAAAAAGAGCAACGGTTGTTGACTTTTGTATGGTTGGAAAAAAAGGTAAACCTCTGTTACACGAAAGGACGGTTATTATTTTATTCCTTTTGTGACTCCACTCCTTTCTATTGTGCCAAGTAATCCTGTTTATTTTTATCACATAATTTGCTAAAGAAAATATCTCTCTCTCTAAAGCATATTCTTCCTGCCAAAAAGGAAAAGAGTTCGGCCGCTTGATCTAGGGTTTCGTGGTTTTGTTGGAAGACTTGCTGCTGCTCGCGCTTGCTTGCTCATAATGATTACTGTAAGTGATTTTTCGTTCTCCCCCCTTCCCTCTTTTAGGAGTTGTATTTGATTTGTCGTTGTGGTCATAGGTGTGTCGTTGGTATATGGTTCAGGTTATCTATATATGTCTGATGATTCTTATGTATCTGGTTAATGCGTGTGTGTGGGGGGGGGGGGGTGGCGCTCGTTATATTGATGTGGTTCTTGTTTGTGTATTTGGTTAGTATATTGATGGACTTTTGATGATGTTTGGATAGGAAATTCTGAGCCAAAGTGTGGCCCAAATTGGCACATTCGTAGAAAAGGATTTTAAGGAGCTTGCCGGAATACCTGACAACATACATATCTGGCTTCCTATTTCTGATGAGGAGGTGCTGGGATTTGTGCCTGCCGGCGAGGTGGCTGTGCGCTCTTCGGCATTCTTCACTGGGGGTCTTCGACTGCCCTTTACAAACTGGGTGGCTTCGTTCTTTGAGGCCGTCCAGATTGCTCCGGCCCAACTGGCCCTAAATGGTTACCGTACTCTGAATGGTATCCAAAGGTTATCGGAGCTATCCGGAATACCGATTGAACTGAAGGATGTCTTCGGAGTCTATAGTTTGAGCTTTGAGCGTCGCAGCTCGTATCTGAAAACCTTGCGTTCCTTTTGCCGGCTCGTTATCGGTTTGCCGGATACCAACAAAGAGCGCAATCTTGGTATTGTTATTACGTCTGGTGAATGGGCTTGTCCGGGACACCAGATTCCTGGGCCGGCTACCAATGCTCCCACTATGCCAGACCTCGGCGCTCCCAATGTAGAGGCCCTGTTAGCTCTTTGGAAATGGTGGGGGCCGGGACCGACGCCGGATCCGGCGAGTCGTAGTGCCCCGATGCTGCTCGGGTACCCGATGGGGTCGGTGACCAAGGGGAATCCTGTGCCCGAGATCCCCAAAGAGCCCGAGGAAGAGTTCTTGAAAGTGGTCCGGGCTCGAAGAACTGCTCGGCTTGGGAAAAAAGCCGTTCGTTTTAAGCGTCGTGCATCTGACCCTGTCGTTGAAACAACGAAGAGGGCTAGGGGAACCGATACATCGGTTACCGGGGAAGATGCTAACGTTGGCTCGGGCGAGGGGGTGTTTGCTGCTTCTCAAGGGGATACCGCCGAGGATGCCTCTGCGCCGGGCGAGGTATGTGTATATGTATTATGATTTTCTTGTCTTTTGGTTGTTTGTCATTTTGTTCGCTAGTGCTTTGCTTTATTAGTCATCTTGTTTCAGCTACTGACTTCTCCATTGGTTATCCTCGCTCTTGCCCGGTCTATGGGTATTATTGTGTTTCAGGGGTCGATCGACGATGTATTCGGACATATGAACCTCTTGACTAACATGGGAGAGGGTACGATGACTTTGCCTGTCATCTCGCCTATCCCCACCGAGGGTCCGATAGATTTGCCCGTTTGCTCGCCCCTCCGTACTGAGGAAGAGATCGAGCATAGGGCCCCTGAGATTGAGCAGTTGGAGGAGGACGTGGGGGTGGAAATGGAAGGCAGCGAAGAGAATGCCGGGGATGTTGTGACGGGTGTCGAGGATGAGGCTCTCGACGGATCCGAGAAGGTGTTGGTTGACGGGGTTGCAATGACCCGTTACATTGACCGATGTAGGGGTGAACTGCTGGAGCAACCGCGAACCTTGAAGATGGGGTATACGGCTCTGAAACCCCTTGTGTTCAAGGATGCAGAAAGACTATCTGCCCAACCTACAATGTCGGTTATAGAGCAGGCCCACGCGGATGCGCTGAGGGTACGTGGGGCTCGTATTTCACTATATAGGTCTGGTACTTGTATTTTATTTGGAATCTAATGTGTTGAAGTGCAGATTGCTGTGAGTACCGTGGCGCTACGGGATCAGCTGGGAGCTCTAGGGGCTGAGAAAGAGAAGCTGGTGGCCGAGAAGGAGAAATTGGTCGCCGAGAAGAAAACCCTGGGCGAGAATTATGACAAGCTGTCGGTGGACTTTCTGCACCTGACCGAGGATGTCGAGAAATGGAAAGCGGAAAAAGAGAGCATGGTCGTTAAGTACGGCGAACTAGAGGAGGAGAACTTGCTCCTGGCAGAGGACGTGGAAGCCGAAAAGGATAAGGTGTCTGCCCTGAAAACGGCACATGCGGAGGAGCGGACAAAGTTAGCGATGATGGCCAACTTCTCTGTATACTGCGCTCATGTGCGGGCGCTCAATTTCGCGAATGTTCCTTTGTCGGATAGGGCGTGGTCGGAGTTGGTGTACCCGTGTCCGCATGGTGCACCGCCGAAACCCTTGGACTGGGCGAATCTTCGTGAAGAAGAGCTTCCTCGGCTACCGGGACAGACAATTTCGACAGCGCTGCGTCCTCGCTCTATGTCGGCCCCGTCCACTCCTCGACCGGATGCTACTGTTGTTCCCCCACCAGTATCTCCTCAGGTGGAACCTTGACTATCTTTCTAGCAGTATGTATTTTTTTTTTTTTTTTTTTTTGGTCTCTTGTGTATCTAGAAACAGATTCTTTTGGGGAAGTGATAATATAGGTGCTGTGGTTTCTTTTTGTTGGGCTTTCTTGTGTTAATTTCTTTTGATGGTCGTCATATTTTGAAGGATGTGAAAACAAAATATTGTCAGGTACCAAATAACCCCCTTGCCATGGTGGTCTGGACCTCGCCTGGTCGTAGTGTAGGTGACGTAATGGAAGATTTGGAAAGATCTAACGCGTCCCTGACCGCGAAATTGACTTGTGCTTATCAGGAAATCGAGGGTCTGAATATTCATATTTCCAACTTGGCGATCCGGTTACGTGATTTGGGAGAGAAATTTAGTAAAAAGACCGCCCATTATACGGCAAATAAGGGTAAAGCAAAGGAACTTCTCGGTGCCCTACGACGTTCTCGTGATGAAGCCCGAGGTCGTGTGACGAGCTTGAGCTTGGTCCTTGGGGCCGTTTTCGAGGACGCGGATCTGCTGCTATCCTTTGCCAAAGCGTATTGGGCCCGAGCTCGCGCCTTAGAGGTGCTGGAGCATATAAAAGGAATGAGTGGTGTGTCCCGGGCAGAGCGCATGGTGGATGCGAAGGCTGGGGTAACTGAAACCACTGTTGCCTTGAACCGAATCGAGGCGGTCATTCGTGAGCGTTTGGGGACGCAAATTAATTCATTGCGAGATATTCATTTTGCCGATGTAGTAGAGACTTCGGCGTCTGTTGAGGGGTTGTCGGATTAATAAAATAGCTTGTTTTGTCGTTTTCTTTATAGCTTGTATAAAAAATTCTCTCTTTTTTTTTTTTTTTTTTTTTTTTTCTTTTTTTCCCTCTTTTTTTTTTTTTTTATATTCATCTCTTCTCGTTCTTCTCCCCCCCCCCCTTTTTTTTTTTTTTTTATATAGGCACATGCTACTATGTCGCACCAGGCTGGTTCTCCATGCCTAATTAACCCGGGGTTAGGACCTACTGGTGCTGCCCGGGACGAGGTCTCATCTGGTGCGGCTAGTGAGGTGCCTGACAGGTGGCCCTACATTGTTTTGATGAGCAAAAATATCAAATTGACCGACCAATGTGCTCGACTGCGGACCAAGCTGAAAACCCAGGCGGCCTCTTTTCGAGAATACGTTCGCCGTGCCGAGCATGCTGTTGAGGTTCAGGAGCGTCGTTTGGATCGATATTGGCGTGCAAAGGACGAGTACTTCGGCAAATTAAAGTTGCTTGTGACCAAGGCCAACGTGTTGGTGAAGTATTTCCGTTTGTCCCGTGCCAGATACGATGCTTCCGCAGCTATGATCGAAGCTCGCCGTAACCTCTCCTTTGACGATGATCGCCGTAAAGCGGCCTCGGATGCTCACGAGTTCGCCAAAGAAGCCGAGTTCAACGCGTGGCTTCAGACGCTGACTTGTGTTGGGGCTCATACGACCAATTTTGATGCCCTCATTTCTGAGGAGCGTTTTGATGGTGATGAGTCTGATGGGTACACAACGACGGATGACGAAGAGATTGAGCTCGGTCAATTACCGTCGTGCTCCTCCTGCAGTAGCTCTTCTTAAATGAATCTCTTTAGTGTCGATGATCTTCTTGTTGCCTCCGTAATGCGGGCGAGGACTATTTATGTTATTTCTTTATTCCTGTTTTGTACCTTTCCATTGCCGTATTGCTATTTAATTGATTGGATCGATTTTTCCTTGCTAAATCATTTGTTATTTTGTTATTCCTGTTTTGGAGATGCTTCTTGTTGATATTTTGTTGTTTAGATTGATTCTCCTTCATTGTTTTAGCCAATTTATATTGCATCGCCGCCGTAATGTGGACCTGAATAATTCCTTGCATTGTACCTGCATATAAATTTCATAGTATTCCTAGGCGTTCCTTCGGTAACATGCCATGTTGGGAATTTCATAGTATTCCTAGGCACTTCGGCCATGTTGGGAATTTCATAATATTCCTAGGCGTTCCTTCGGTAACACGCCATGTTGGGAAGTTCATAGTATTCCTAGACGTTCCTTCGGTAACACGCCATTTACGGAATTTCATAGTCTTCCTAGGCACTTCGGCCATGTTGGGAATCTCATAGTATTCCTAGACGTTCCTTCGGTAACACACCATTTACGGAATTTCATAAGTATTCCTAGACGTTCCTTCGGTAACACGCCATTTACGGAATTTCATAGTATTCCTAGGCACTTCGGCCATGTTGGGAATTTCATAGTATTAGTAGACAGCATAATAATATATTTTATTCATTCAAAAGAAGAAAGATAATGCCATTAAGCAAGAAGGGTAAGGTAGCACCTGTACTTGTATTCGGAGCATTGCCTATACGTAGTACTTCTTTAAGTTAGCCACATTCCAAGAATTCATTTCCCCTCGGCTGTTGGCGAACAGGATGCTTTTGATTTTGTAAGAGACTGGACTTGTTTGCTTGACGATTTCGTATGGGCCTTCCCAGGTAGGGCTTAGTTTGCCATGTATTTCGTTGCGGGTATAGACCGTCACTCGTCGCAGCACCAGTTCTCCTACCATGAATTCTTTAGACCCTTTTACTCTCTTGTCATAGGTTTGCTTCACGCTTTGTTGGTACTTAGCTAGGGTAAGGGCCGCTATCTCTCGTTTCTCGTCTATCATGTCGAGCTCTTCTCTCATTCTTTGTTCATTATTTCCCTGCTCGACCAACGTCGTTCGGAGCGTGGGTAGCCCGATCTCTGTCGGTATGATGGCCTCAACACCGTATGCTAAGCTAAACGGAGTTTCCTTGGTGCCCGTCTTGGGTGTAGTTCGGCACGACCATAAAACGTTGAGTAGCCGCTCGGGCCACCTCCCATTTGCTTGTTCAAGGGTGGTCTTGATGCCGTCTAATATTGTTCGGTTCGACACTTCAGCTTGCCCGTTTCCTTGTGGGTATGTCGGCGTCGAATAGAATTTTCGGATACCGAGTTCCTCGTACCACAGCTGTAAATTGGCATCTTTGAACTGGGTTCCGTTGTCGGCGACTATAGCGTACGGTATACCGAACCTAGTTATGATGTATTCCCAAATGAATTGTTTGACGTTGCTGGCTTTGATTTCTCGGAGGGGTTTAGCTTCGACCCATTTGGTGAAATAATCAGTCGCAACGATCAGATATTCCACATTCCCAGGTGCTCTTGGGAGTTTACCGACCAAATCGATTGCCCATTGAGCGAACGGCCATGGTGCTGATACCGGGGTCATCATAGATGAAGGGAGCCGTGGTATCTTGGCGAATCGTTGGCATTTGTCGCATCGTTGGACGTATGCATCGGCGTCTCGCTTGATATAGGGCCACCAATATCCTTGGGTCACTACCTTGTTTGCAAGGGATCGCCCTTTGATGTGTGCTCCGCAAGATCCTTCGTGGATTTTCTCCAAGACCGGCAGTTGTAGCTCGGTCGGGACGCACAGTAGATGTGGTCCCCGGTAACTGGATCTGTATAGTTTATCGTCCTCGGATAGCCAGAAGCGAGGAGCTTTTCTTGTAATTTTCAGCGCTTTTATCTTGTCGACCGGAAGCGTTCCACTTCGCAGATAATGGGTCATGTCCTCCATCCAACCTAGTTCGTACTGTATCGATGTCACCCGGTTTACCCTTTTTATTATGCTCGGGGTCGGCAGTAGTTCCACTGTGATCGACCGGGTGTCGGTTAATGTTAATGTCGAGGCTAGGGTGGCCAATGCATCGGCATATGCATTCTCGGTGCGATTGATTCTTACTAACTCGCACTGTTCGAAGGTGGCCATCAAGCTTTGGACTTTCTCTTGGTGGAGGATCATTCTATCATCTTTCGCTTGGTACTCGCCGATGGCTTGATTGACGATGAGCATGGAGTATGAGCTTGCAATTAAGTGGGAGCATCCGAGGGACCGGGCAATAAGCATGCCATTTATCATGGCCTCGTATTCTGCCTCATTGTTGGTAGCTCGGAAGCCCAGTTTTATGCTTTTTTCGATGATTGCTCCCTCTCTAGACTTTAGGACGATCCCTGCTCCTGATCCGTCCTTGGTGGCTGATCCGTCGACATGTATCTGCCAGTGTGATCGTGGAGAGAGTGCCAAAGGCTCGTCATAGCCTTCGGTGAATTCTGCGACGAAATCGGCCAGGACTTGTCCCTTTATGGCATGGCGGGGTGCGAACTCGATATGAAATTGGGATAGCTCGACCCCCCAGGCGGCAACTCGGCCGCTAATGTCCGTCCGTCGAAGTGACTCTTTAATATGAAATTTTGTGTATACCCGGACCTGATGAGCTATGAAATAGTGTGGCAACTTTCTGGTTGCGACGACCAATGCCAGACACAGCTTTTCCAAGGGTAGATAACGTGTTTCGGCTTCGACCAGAGTCTTGCTGACGAAGTAGATCGGAAATTGTTCGCGACCTTCTTCTCTTAGGATGACCGCGCTCACAGCTGTAGCAGAAACTGCTAGGTAGCATGCCAGAATGTCTCCTCTGTTCGGCCTTACTAGCAGTGGCAATGTCCTCAAGTACTCTTTGAGATTGTTGAATGAAGCTTCACATTCCGGGTCCCAGACGAATTTTCTATCCTTCTTGAGTGATTCGAAAAATGGCCGTCCCTTATCTGCGGATCGGCTAATGAACCTGCTCAGCGCGGCCATCATTCCCGTGAGCTCTTGTACCTGTTTCTTATTCTTGGGCGCTGCTAGGTTTCGTAGAGCCGTTATTTGATCGGGATTAGCCTCTATTCCTCGTCGGCTAACCATATGCCCCAAGAATTTCCCTTTGCTGATGCCAAATGCACACTTGCTCGCATTGAGTTTCAGTTTGTGCTCGCCCAGCGTTCGGAAAACGTCCCTGATATCTTGAAGGTGGGATGTGGCTCTTTCGCTTTTGACGACCATGTCGTCTATGTATACCTCCATCGTCTTCCCTATATGATCTCGACATACCCTTGTTATCATCCTTTGGTATGTTGCTCCCGCATTGCGTAGGCCGAACGGCATTACCGTATAGCAATAATTTCCCAAAGGTGATATAAACGAAGTCTTTTCTTGATCTTCGCGGGCGAGGGGAATTTGATGGTATCCTGAATATGCGTCAAGGAAGGTCATCCGTTCTGCCCCCGCAGTTGCGTCCACCAGTTGATCAATCCTTGGAAGGGGAAAGTGGTCCCTCGGACAGGCTTTGTTGAGGTTTGTGAAGTCTATACATACTCTCTCCTTTCCGTTCTTCTTAGGGACGACGACCGGGTTGGACAACCATTTTGGATAGTAAACCTCTCTTATGGCTCCAGCCTCCAATAACTTTTGTACTTCAGCGATTATAGCTGCTCTATGCTGTACAGACACTTTCCTGCTCCTCTGTGCTATCGGCTTGTACTCGGTGTTTACACTTAGGTGGTGGCATGCTGTATTGGGGTCTAGGCCCGGCATATCTTTAGGGCTCCAGGCGAATTTATCAGTGTTGCTGAGAAGGAATGCTTTCAACTCTTCGGATTCCTGTTTTGGAAGGTTGTCGCCGAGGAGGAAGTAATGCTCCTCGTCCATATCTGGTATATACACCTTCCTGAGTGTCTCTCCTACTTGTTCTTCGACAACCCTTTCGGCTTTGGATATTTGGTTGATCAGCTTCTTTGTGCTGGTGGGTTGTTCCACAGTGCTTCGTTGTTTTTGGAGAGTCGCGGTGATGTCCTCGAAGCGTCTTGAATCTTCTTGACATCCTCTGGCTGTCTCGATCGCTCCCCTATCATTTGGGTATTTGACCTTTTGGTGATAGGTCGAGGGTATGGCCTTCATGGCATGTAACCAAGGTCGGCCCAATATTGCGTTGTGCCCGGAGTGGTCGTCGACCACTAAGAACTCCACGGGAACCGACATGGACCCTGTTGTGACACTGAGGACGATCTTACCCAACGGTTTAGTCGTTTCGGAGATGAATCCGATCAGTGTGACATTGGTAGGCTGTAGATCTTGCAGCTTGAGTTCCATCTTGTCGAAGAGCTCCTTGTACATGATATCACAAGAGGCTCCTTGGTCGACAAGTATCCTGCTGACTGTGTCTAGGCTGATTTGAACACGGAGGTTAATGGCGTCTCCGTGGGGCTAAATCACCCCTTCTTCGTCAAGATCCGAGAAAGAAATGGGCGGATGTCGTCGTGGTGTGCATTGTCGTTTAGAGGTCGACGCCTGTGATGTCTTGGCTACTTGGCCAAAGTGGGCCAGCTGCCGTTGTCGTGATCGTTCCCCGCCTGGGCCCTTGGGTCGTGACATATGAACGACGTTGATCGTTTTGCCTTGCCGGTTGTCAGATCCCTCGATGGCCAGTTGTTTGCCTTTATTTCCAGCTCTTTTGATGAACTTGGCTAGGTATCCTGCATCGCCCCCCTGGTTCATTCTCCATCGCAGGTTACGGCAATGCTCAGTGAGATGGCCGTGATCCTCGTGATATGCGCAGAAGAGCTTGGAATCTCTCTGATTGGGGGGAGAGATGATCGGTTGTGGTCGGGAATACCAACTTTCCCTGCATATATCCTTGAGGATATCTTCAGCAGATAGGTTGAAAGTGTATCGCAGCTCGACCGGTCCGAAAGTGTTTCGGTGTTCCCTCTCTTGGGGCCGAACTTGTTGAAATGGCTTGGGTGGCATCGGGTAGGTGAGCTGGAGCGGTTTATGTTCGTTGGTCGGTGTTGGGTATGCGATCTGGAGCGGTTTGGGCTCTAGTGCTCGTGGTCGCTCTACCCTGCTATGGACCTCGGGCTCTTTGCCCTTTCTGGTCCTTTGGAATGCTTCTTCCTGGTTATTCCTAACTCTTTTGCGACCCACCTGTGCCTCGCGGACCGACTCTCTTCTCGGTAGAGTTCGGTTGAGGAAACGCAGTTCGTCGTTTTTATCGGTGAGGTGGGTACAATAGGCTAGCAGGGAATCAGTGGTCGGGAAGTTTTTGCCTATGAACTTCCTTCTCGCCCAATAGCCATTAGGGATGGAATTGATAAAATTTTGGATGGCTATATTATTGGCATATCGTGGAATCTGGTTTGCTACGTCGATAAAACGTATGCAGTAATCGTTGAGCCTTTCATTTGGCATCATCGTCATTTTAAGAAGGGTTTCGATACTAACCTTCTTTTTCCGATGAGCAGCGTATCGGGTGGAGTATGCTCTTAGCAATTCTGCCCAGTTTCTAATGGAGCCCCATGGTAAGTTATGATACCATGACGAAGCCTCTTGACCCAAGCTGTTTTTGAAAAATTTGCACATCAGTGCATGGTCATCACTCCACAGTTCCATCTTCGTCTTGTAGTGCCTCAGATGGTCGATAGGGCAACTCTTCCCATCATAGAGCCTGAATTCGGGGATGACGAATCCCATAGGATTGCGGTACCGCGTGATCTGTTCAGCACACGGGGTTTCTTGGCATACGTTCCAAGTCTGTTGGAACGCGTCATCCGTGACTTGGTAGGGGGGAGGGTATCCTCCCTGATGTGGTGATGGGCCATATCCTTCCCCGATCCTGTATTCGGGATATCTACCGTCCTTCGTGTTTGTGTGGACACGTTCCATATGAGTGTTCGGATGGACGATAGTTATTGGGACATTGCCCCCTTGGTGGGGGACTCTTGTATCGGGTTGCCGACCCGCTGCCTCCAGGGCGGCCCTGTAGGCAGAATCTTCCACTTCATGGCGTGGGTCTTTGTCGGGTTGGATAACTGGCAATACGATGCCGGCCGCTGTCATGGCCGTCATGCATACCGCCAGCTGAGCTTGTAGCTGGGCGTAGTTCCTTTCATCGGCTAATGGAACAACATGTTGTACCTCCACCGTGGGTGGTGTAATCATCCTCGGAGAATTAGTCGGTAGTCGGGGCGACTGTCCGAGTACATGATCCTCGGGCATGCCAAACTGATGAGCCTCGTCCGTTTGTAAACGAGCACCGGAGTTGACCGAGGCCGTAGGCAAAGGGACTCTTGAGCTCGGCCCTGCTTGGGACCCGGTTAAGCGTCTTCGTGCACGCCTTAATACGGGCACGTCTTGTTCGTCCTCCGAGGACGAAGGGTGTTCGTCGACAATCCCTTCGATGAAATGTCGGGGTGGTTCGACCGGTTGTTCTTGGTTGACGTAGGAGGTTGTTGGTTGGTTTCCGGATTGGATAGCTTCATATCTGTCGCGGATGGCGAGTAGATGGTCGATGTCTTGTTGGCTAATTTGCGTGTTTTGGTTATTGGTTTCTATTATCTCGGGATGGGTTTCCTCTACATTGGTAACCATTGTCGCTCGTCTGGCAGAGTATTGGTATTCGAATTCTAAACTAGTTGGGAACTAGATGATTCCCGGAGACGGCGCCATTTGATAAAGCCATAACTTTGGTCGGTCGCGTTAGGCTTTTCAACAATGATATAATGGTAAATCAACCGTGAATAAAGGATACTTCCTGATCTTTATTATTGCTCGGATTATTGTCCTTGTTCGGACTATTACATTTGCTCGGATTAGTATTTCGGTTTTACAATTATGCTCGATATGACTATTTAATCTCTCGTCTTGATCTTTCTCCCCTTTTATTCGGTGCTCGGCTGTCTTTTCTCGGTTTATTTCTCGAAGTGATATGCTTTGGTTAGTTTCTCTCTTTTTTTAACTTCTCTCTATATTTTTTGGATAGATTTTCTGGTCCTTTTCTAGGAGGGGTAGTTGGCTATTTATAGGCAACTGCGCCTTCTAGGATATTGACAAATGTCTTCATCCCAGGGATTTTTCAGACATGGGTCCCCATTTGATTGGGCTTGGGCTTTTGGTAGTAACACCTCAATTCCTATAAAAAGTATGAGATGACCCATTTAAGCGTTGGATACCCATTTATAAAGTGGGTTGATTATTACCCGAATAAAATATTCGGGTCTAATTTTTATGTTCTATCACTAACTTTTTGCAGCGTTTTTTTACGCTTTTAATGTTGCGCTTAGTTAAAATTCTTTAACCAACGTTTATGAAAACAAAGTTAAAATGTGATTACATTTTATTTATTTCCTCTTTCATCCCTAGTTTTCAACACACGAGTCGTCATTATTTTCTAAATCCTTTTGACCAGTCTCTTGATTGCTTTACTTTTACGAAAACAAAGTTATTTTTGTATACCTTCAATGCCAGTTTCTGTAACACAACTCGTTATCTGTTTCCCTTGATCTGAATGTAGTGGATATGTTGCTGATATGAGGAAAAAGGATATCAGCGTCTGTGTACCGATATCCACCAACGAAGAACAGAACAAAGCAGAGGAGAAAAATAGCACTATTCTTCCTCCTATATGGAAGTTATGAAGTTTAAAAAATGGACCTGCCATAATTGTCTTCGGAAGATGGGATCTGCATGTTATGCACAAGATTTTGGAAAACTTTCTGATAGCTTACCCAGTAAGTTTGTATCAAAAAGTATGTGTTCTACAAAGAAAAACTTGAATAACGTACCCATAGTAGAAAGTGCCCCTGCTTGTACTGAATCGAATAGAGATGAAATAGTAATTCTATCCCCTGGCAACGATACTGAAAAGAAAGACAATGCTGGGAATGGGATATATCAATAGCTGATAGTTCAGGTATGTATTACATTCTAATTTTACCAGGCTTACCACTTTGTTCCCCTGTCCTTTTTTCTTGTTTTTGTGTATCCATTTTTCTTTTTCTGCATTTCCCTTCTTAAACATAGTTCACTCTGTTCAGAAAATGATACAAACCATCAAATATTGGCGGTTTCAAAGGACATAATCAACTCTAAACCACCTTTGGTTCCAGATAGATATGCAGCTGACTCAGGTAATGAGGAATAAAAGCGGATGATTGAATTTTTTTAAGTCAATCTTCTGCGGAAATCCTTTCATTCCTGCATACATGTCCCTACATTTGAAAAACAGGATCATTCTGATGATCTGATCCAATCTACTTACTCTGTATCTGACCGTAACTTTGTTCACAATATGTACTGTGAATATCAGGACCTTATCCAACCAAACACATCGATTTGCTGCACCATTAGTTATTGCTCTCTGATTGGTTTAGGATCTTAGGTGTAGTTGTACTACTACTCATCTTCAAAGTGAAATATATTAAACCCTAAAAATCGGGTATCTGTATTATCACAAATTTCTCAACAATCAGCCAACCTTAAGTTAAATACCCAATTAATGAACACTGAATATCAAATATCATTAATTTTCCGAGACTAAACCTAAATTTTCCATTAAATTTTTTTACGTTTGTGTCATAGATTACATAAATTCATAACGGTCCTTTTTCCTTTTTTGTTCGGTAGCGGAATTAATCTCCACATCTATACATAATTGACTCGAAGACCGGGAGTTAGTTCGTAGTTGAAATCTAAAGTACAATCTGTAGAGGGTATTCCTGGAACCTGACAAAATTGTTTCCTCTATAAATACCAGCCTATAAATCTCAAAACCAAACACTCGGTCATGTCTCATTCTTGCAATGTAAGTCTGAATATTATATATAGACATGCTGAGTTACCTTTAATATTGTCTGATAAAAAAATCTACAAATGAAGAATATTACTTGCTTGACATAAGTATTCTGTTTTAAATATGCAGATCTTCCAAGATATATTTGGTCCTTCAAAAATGGAAAGCAGTGACAATTACATGCCATAACATCTCCCGTGGAGGAGACAAAATTAGCAACACCAGTGCAGCAACAATCTGTGGAAGCAAATCTCTGTTGACCGTTGTGTCTGATGTGACGGTGAGCAATGGTAAGCCTGGCGAGAAGAGAGGCCGAAGTCGCCGTCCTGGCTCCCATTATTGCCAAATGACTTCAGTGATCGGTGAGTCATTTTTTTTTTTTTGCAATAGTCTTAATCACATTCGTTCATCTATATATTCATGTGAAGAAAATAGGTTTATATAGTATTTTATACTTGCATTAATCTGGTTTGATTAAAGATTCGCTCTCTCAAACTCTTTTTCTTTCTTATTTGGTAGAAAAGATTAGTGGTACAGTAAAATGATACGCAAGTCCAGCTTGTATTAGTTTTTAAGGTTTCATATGGTCAGGTCATGTCTCTTGAAGTTCAGTACCCCTATGTTGCAAGATTGGCATACAATTGGCTGTAAATATAATACTTGCGAAAAAGGTAGGATACGCTCAGATAAGACAATTGTTGTTCTCATATCTATTATTTTGATTATAATATACTATATACAAAACATAAAAAAATATTAATCAAACATTAAATACTATATAGATAATAGAAATTTTTTTCTAATTAATCAAATAATACAATTACAAAAAATAAACTGTTTATCAAATCTTCTCCATCGTGGATACTTTCTATGAGGACCGACACTCGGCTATTATTTTGTCCACTTTAATATCAATTGATCTGTTTTTGGTCCGTGTTTTGGTCTCTTTATTTTCACATTTAATATTCCTAAGCAAATATTACTATAATTCAACCTTGTAATAATTATAAATTAGGCAATCAGTTATTCACCCGCCAACCGCTTCATTTGCAGTTTTTTAATTAACCGATGTCACATTTGCAATCTTTTGCAAATTCTACCACACCTTTTTTGTTTTGGATCTGTTTACTTCTTCATGCACTTTTGTCCTTTAGCCAAGTTATTCCTTCCTGGTTCATAGAGTTCTAGTCTGGCCAATGATAAATCATTTGCTGCTGGACACCTATTTGGCTCTAATTGCGTTCTGATTTGGGAAGGAGACAGGGTTAATAACCGTAGCCAATTTGAACGGAATGCGATCTGTTCCTGATAGCTTGTCATTACTAGTGCCTCAAAAACTTTTAGTGGGTTAAACCAATCTTTCTGACTTGCCGATACTAGTGCTTTTTTTAACTGCCTAAAATCTTCACACAAATTTTCAATAACAACGAACACCATCCTATTGTACAATGTTAAAAGATAGGTCGGATAGCAATTCCAAAATGAAGGTTACAAGCTTATTAATAACATACCAGGGAAGTAAGTTAGAATGCTCTGCAGCACAAAATCCACACGATAAGCTCATTTCACCCGCAAGGCTTTTTATGGAAAATGGTTCCAGATATCTTTCCTGCGTTGGTGTAGTGTATACCAACTTGCTAATATTCTCTTCCCTTGTATTGCATTTCAGGTGAGTATGTAGGCATGTAAAGTACTTGTCGAGGGTGAAACTTGTTGATGCCCATACTGAACCTGAGGTCCGTTTGGATGAAAATACCCCAGTGGTGATTGAATATGTGAAACTTGTGGATTATAAATAACGGACTGGGGTGAGTATGGGGGTCCCACCCAAATAGGCATCCCATGCATATGTGGAATAGCAAGAATTTTAGATGGAAAATAAAAAGACCCATCTCGATACTGAATAAACATGTTGTAGAAATACCACGTTCTAGTGGTTGTAACACGATCACATAACCGGAGATCAATAGTAATCGTATTTCGCCATTACTATGAATATATAATTATGTATAAAGATTGAGATGTAAAAATAGATTTTATTAATAATGAATTTCGTTAATTACAAAAAAGTCATTTACAATCCTTTAATTATAGAAAGTGACAGCTTAATTTCACTCAAATACAAGATAAAATAAACTTTGCTGATATTGCAATCAAGTACTTGCTTATCTGCAAATACAAATATATTCAATATATCCCCTTAAGTTGGGGTGTGTAATGATAAAACACCAAACTTGGATAATAAATTGGTAAAATTAGGTGCACCTAAAGTTTTAGTGAATAAATCAGCAAAGATTATTAGTAGAATAAACATGTAAAAGATGAACAATATTATTTTGAATTTTCTCTTTTTTAAAATGACAATCTACCTCCTTTTATTTTTTTCATGATTAACAGGATTATTGACTAATGCTAAAGCAGACTTACTATATGTATAAAGAACAGCATGATTAGTATGATTAATATTAAAATCTTTTAGTAACTGTAAAAACCAAATAATTTCACATGTTGTAGATGTTAATACCCTATACTTTGCTTCTATATAACACATAGAAATGGTATTTTGCTTTTTACTTTTCCATAAAATCAAAGAATCTCCTAAAAATATACAAAATCAAGTAATTGGTTTTCTTGTATCTAGACATGAATCTCAATCAGAATCACTAAAAACTTTCAAATTAAGAACAGAAGATGATGAAAAGCATATACCTTGTGCTTTATTAGTCTTGATATATCTTAGAATTCTCAAGGTTGTTACATAACACTACAGGAAAATAGGTCAATTAATGTGCTTGTGAAGCACCTTAAAAAGTTATATAAGCCCCACTAAAACCGTTTGAGGCGCTTCACGGGGCTATTTGTAAAGCGTCATGAATCCCTGCATTACAAAAACCCTTGAGACGGTTACCAAGCGCCTCGAAAGAAGAAGGCGATTATAGGTGCTTCAAATAAGGCGGTTGGGTCTGCTTTTAAAGGCGCTCTTTAACCGTCTCGATATGTAATTCAAATAAGGCGGTTTGATAGTGTTAAAGGCATTTATTTACCGCCTTCGTATGTACCACAAATAAGGCAGTGATAATGGTTTTTGAGGCGTTTGATTACCGCCATCATAGGCGCTAGAGAATCGACTAATTAGCGTTTCTATGCAGCCATGCACCTTTTGTTTTTTCATGGTGGTTTTTATTACATAGAATATTTGTAATCAAAATTTCAACATAAACAAGATTTTAAATATTAAAAATCAAATTAAATAACATCCAAAACCAACAATATCTTCTCAAATACCAAGTACAATGTTTCATTGGATAAACATAAACCAATCATCATAAACAAACTATCAATCCTTAAAATAATAGCAGAATACGGACACAGACTAAAATATGTTAATAAAACAAATAGTCTGAAATGGTAAAAAAATAGATATCATATGCTCTCAACAAAATGTCGGGTACGAACGTTGACTCAAATCCGTCATTAAAAGAAGTAGATTGAAATATTTAAAACAACGTTATAATTTGCCCTCCACATAGCTAAGCATGTATGCACAATTCATCTACTCCAGTTCACCTACTTTTTCTTTATCTGCAAAAAAAAAGAAAATCACATATATAAGTTAGTATATTGTAATATAACTACTGAGATCGAAATTAAACAAGAACGACAAAACTATATTATAAAATAGAATTTTTTTTTTGATCCCTATATTATAAATAGAATAAAAACCAGTTTTATGTAATGGAAGTGATTAAGATGAAGAATATTAATGTAGGAAACTTTTATGTTTAAAAGTTACTTTAAAAAATTTACATATGTATTCAAATTTACTTACATCGATGGCACGCCAAAAGACGCTTTGTTTTTTCTCAAAATCTTGTCCAACTGTGCGGTTACAGCTACGAGGGATCAACAAATTTACACGATCAAACTTCACTTCAATTGTTAACAGCACCCAGAATCCATTTATGACTATTTGTTTTCCATCTAACTTATAGAGAGGGTGTTTAGAAATAATAGTACCATACCCGACAACTTATTTTGGGTAATCAATGTTAAGAAGTTGAACATCACTTCCGACATGTATTTACATAAATAAATAAAAACTTTTAGAAATATTCTAGCAGCATCATAACTTATTGTATGGAAAGAAATATATGGTATTAAACATATGAGAATGAGAGCGAAAAAAATGTTTCAACTTTTATGTTAAAACTCCTACATTATTTTTATTTTTAACATATTCGTTACCATCAGACTACTTTTATGTTACAATTCGGCATTACAAAATTTCTACATTCCCTCAAAATATAGACTTTGTAGTTATGGAAAATTTATTAGTTCAACCCCGACTTTATTCTCACAATCTGTCAATCTATACTTGTCTACAAGTCCACCATTTTGTGACATGTTCCACTAAGGTATCAAGAAAATATAAAACATCATAACTGCTCTATAAACATAAACCGAATAAAGTCAAATATTAATTATGTACCTCATAAAAAGTTTTCGTAGGTGCTATCTTTTGATGAGAGCTTTCGGCATCCGACATTTCCTACAAATCATAGTTTGTCATCAAATGTTAACAGCCAAGCTAACATTTCCATCAAAATATAATACCTGAGCAAACTAAAACGAAAAAATTAAATAAAACACAAAGCCACATTATCCCACAGCTGGGTACCTATATTAGTTAAATAGGTGAGAGTTAGTATAATACTGTAATTATATGTTGAGTACACGCGTATCATGATAAAAAAAATCCAAACAACAATAGTCAATTACCTCTGACTCTAATGATTTCTTGAACCAAGATTTTACTGCCGAAGATTTCCTAGACTTAGGGATGGTTTTATCTGCATTATGGATTTTATCCCCCTCTATCTTTACTAATTTCCTGGCAAAAGGTTTCCTGCCCGGTGGCTTTGATATGGTTTTGTCTATATTGTGGATTTGATCTCCCTCTAACTCTAGTGATTTCCTGGCCAGAGATTTCTTGACCGGAGATTTAGGGATGGTTTCCCCTATATTTTGGTTTTATTGTACTTTCCTCTCTATTGATTTCCTGGACAAAGATTTCTTGACCGGACACTTACGAATGGTTTTTCCGGTATTTTGGGTTTATTGTACTTCACTCTCTACTGATTTTCTGGCCGGAGACTTTTGGATGGTGTTTTCTTTATTGTTGATTTTATCTTCGAACCCTTGACAGTAACTCTTTAAACTTTTGAATTCAGCACGAAACTCGTTCTCCTTCTCTTGTCGCCCCTTTTCTCATGCTCTTTCTATGTTCTCAGCATGTTGCTCATGATATTGGTTATATTTCTTTCCAAATACATCCGTTGGGAAAGGACCAAAACCGTGAGTAAGAACACGACCATGCTGATCAGGTTCAAAAGCACATCAGTAAACACTTTCTCCAAAAATTCCGGAGTGTGTTCAGATTCTGGCCTTTTTTTAACTTATCTCGCATTTTATCCTGAATGCATCATAAATAAATGAGAAATAGTCATAAATATCATAACAGACCATTGCAACCAAACAAAACCCATAGCAACCAAAAAAAAACTAATCCTTAGAAATTAACAAGGACTAAATAATGATTCATTACATACCATTGCATCACCGGTAGCTCCACCAATTCCTTTATGAGTTTTCTGGTAAACAGCTACTCTGTCAGGCTTTTTGCTATTTTTAGTCATCTTCAATGGAAAACAATTTAGTACGACACTATAAACACTTATATATAAGACAGTAAAACATGTTGATTATTGTAAGTTAATATACCTCAACTCGAACATTTGATTATACTGATTGCCTATGTTAGTCAAGTTTAAAAAAAAAATCAATCTGGGACTTGACAAAGATAAAATAGCGTGTGGGAATTTGAATAGCCAAAACTAGAATAACAATATGTAGCTTTCAGCTAGTAGTGATTTATTCTATCTCACATGCATTTGGAACTTAGGAACAAAAAACAAAAGAATCAGATCTTAGGTGCATTTAGAATTTAGGGAAGAAAAAATAAAAAAAAAATCACAAGAACATGAGGATGAATCATAAGAAATTTTGATAGTTTCTGCTCATTAGTCTCACAATAAAAGGAAATATTCAAACCTGTTGATTTTCTTCGACATGAAGTCTATCCTTGCGTATAAGTAAATTTTAGAACCAATATGCAAAGTTGGTCTTAGATGAGAACATCACCCTGTACCCCAGACCTTGAACCCTTAGCATTGTAGAATTAGCTAAAGGTTACGATTGGTTATACGTACCTTTTTATATGCATTTTTCTTGGGCATGCTCTAAATGAACCTATGGTCGAATTAGTTGATATAAATTTAGATTATTAGTGCTAGAGAAGGCATGTTTCTAGGCTGCATTTGTTAATAATATTAAATTTGGCTTACTAGTGCTAGAAAATGCTTGTTTTACAGTAACTAAATCGTAAAAATCAGTATACATATATGCAGGATGGTGGGAAGTTCTGTTGTCCATTACTATATCAACTAATTCTACCATATGTTCTTTTCAGAGAGCATCCCTGAAAAAAAATGCATATAAAAAAGTGCGTATAACCAATCATAACCTCATTATAGCTAATCCTACAATTGTAGGGGTTCAAGGTTTGGGTACAGAGTGAAGTTCTCACATAAAACCAACTTTGCGTATAGGTTCTAAAGTTTACTAATGCGCAAGGATAGACTTTATGTCGGAGAAAATCAACATGTTTAAAACATAAGTGATTTTTTCTATTCTTAAACTAGAATAACAAAAGAAATTTTTCATAAAAAAGTTTTCTAATTCAAAGGGTAGCTTATTAGTAAAAGTGCAAACATTGTAATTTAATCTTGTTTGATTCATCTTTAAAGCTCAATTTTTTTATTTCTTTTGCCTAAAAGCTGGAGTAATTCAATTAATCAACTAAACAGCATAGCCATAGGAAAAACAGAGCCTTCAATATTATTCATTGACAAGACAATAATTATAAGCCATAGGAAAAACAAAGCCTTCAATATTAAACAAAGCCTTATATATACCGTTGACAATTTTACTTACCTTTGCCCTATCAGTATCTTGGTATTGAACAAATACTTTCCATTGATCGGCGCTTACACCATCAGGTGTACTTGATAGTCATTGTGCATCGTTATCAAATTTGTTGCAATCCGATTTTTTTAACAGTGACTTCCAATTTCGCCATTTCTTTCCGACGGACTTTAAGCAAACAACCTTGTAATGATCCGAAACGTTGACATTATCCTGTAAAATTTATATATTATGAAAACATATGTAACACTGAGGACAATAAACTAATAGAAAGAAAGTATTAAAATATTTAATACTCGAATTACTTTCACCTCATTCCATATACGTTCTTTATATGTCTTCAGTTCCTTACACCTCCAATCGCTATATATTATAGGACAGTAAGTCCCATTTCGAGCAATCACACCTAGTTGAGTTGCCAATTTATCTGTATTTGGTCCAATTGGTTGGTAGAACTCATTCAATTTGATAGTGAGCTTCTTTCCCGTACCCTAATCTTTAGTAGGCCAATATCGACCTCTTTTCTTCTTCTTCATCGGTGGTTGGGCTGGGGAACCACTTGATAAATCTTCTAGATTCCAAATTTACCAAATGAGAATGATACAAAGTCAGAGGGGTAAAAGAGAAAAATACATAATAAATCTCGATCAGACCAAACAATGTTCAAATCATTTTTATATATACGTATCCACCATAGACAACCAAACTAATAAATTGACACCATGACAATACAAAAAACTCGCATGTACTTTGAAGTTTAGTGACTCAAATAGGACCTTGTGACTCTTCACAGTGTCTTAGCATTCCTTATTTGTTTTTTATAGCAGGCACAACTTGCTGAACATGAATGTCACTTAATTTAATCCAACAATATTAGTGAAAGACTATGACAAACAAAGGAGCTGCTAGAGTTTTGACACCATCTATAATCAGCCCTCGTCTTGTAAATCTTGTATCCTTCTTAGGCCCAAACAAAATACACATATTTTTTGTCCTAGATTAAAATTGCAAAGCAGTGAGCAATTAATAAAAGAAAAACTTTTCATCTCTTTAACTCTACATTTCTGAAAACTAGGTCTACAGATAAGAGGAAAAAGGTAAACACGTTTCTAATAAACATTTTATCAGACAAATCTTAATTCTAGTACCTTCATTTTTTATCCGAGTTTTGCATTATAAAACAGTGAGCAATGTAAAATACTATTTTACAACAATTAACCTGATAAGAATTTTTGACCACAGAGGTGCAAAAGAAAAAAACTTCATGACCCACAAAAATAAAGCATCACATATGTTTGTTGCACATTTTGGTAAACTAAGATTTGAAATGTGATAATCACCATATACTGTAGCATTATATATGAAGCGGACACACATGGAAATTACAGTTTAAGTGTCAGTCATTTTTCAAAATAAGATTGGAACTAGTCCAATGTGTTTGCATCAATTACATTTTTTTTATAAAAAAGATATATGCATAAGAAAAACAAATCAAGTAAAAGAACCTGCTATATTGTCGTCGTTATGGGGAGGGACTGAGCTTTGACTAGGGACGTCTAAGTCATGAGTACAAGTTTAAGATGTTGATAGTTACAAAGAATCAATCATAGGTCCTATAGAAAAACGAGCCCTCGGTTTTCCCATTGTTTACCTGTACTAACATCAACACTTACATCAGACTTTCACCCACAATGAAAAACAGTTATGCTATATTGTAATTAAAAAAAAAAGATAGGATATATCTAAAATGCCCATACTCCACATAGTTGTAGTAATTCAAAGATGTGTAGTAAATATTTGAAATCTGATCAAATGAACTTATACTTGCTAGCAACTGAAAAGAACTAAATAAATCTAGGAAAATCACTAGGAGCATACAAAAAAAGTCAATAGGCATGTGGGAGAAAATGAGATTGCTACTATCTAATAACAGTAAAAAAGATACCATTAACTACTGAGATCATATCTCATATATGCATAAAGTAGGGTCGACATACACAATATATTGAAGAGCTAAAAAGACAAAATCCACATCTAAGAAGCATATGAAAACCTAGAAACATTGAAAACGTAGGAGTAGCCTAGACCAATCAAATTCAGGTTAAAACCCAATAGGCCAATTTCACAAAGACTAACTAATTCAGATGCCCATAACTCTTAGCAATAAAAACATATAATAAAAACAGAGCATCGGCAATAAGATGAAAAAACTGAAAGCTTAATCCCAAGTATACAAGAAAAACATAGTACGTAAGTTATGAGTTAGCCTCTCTCCAAAAAAATACTAGTCAAAAGGTAATCATTCATCATCCTCATCCATGCCATCGTTATCACTAATTCTATTATTAATGTCCTCATCCTTAACTAAATCCTCATTGTTGCTTAAAAGATAATCTTCAGAAAAAAATACTCATCTTCATCTTTGTCATCTTCATCACCAGGATCATCATCCTTGTTTAAATTGCCATCAACTAGGATTCCAACCCCATCGTACAACAAAAGTGCTAACCTTTAGCTCTTTTATAGTAAATAACTTTTATATAATTATTAGTGACATACTTAAAATTATACAAAAAATTGTCGAGGGGGATTATAGCAGGTCATGAGTATTGTTACTAACCATCCTCAAAATTTTGAAAATATACAAAAGCTCACTAATAAAAATAAATCGCAATTTTATAATCCACTCTATAATATTGTGACTTATCGGTTCATGAGTATTGTGACTTATCGGTTCATCTCTTAAAATATTGTAAGGTTGGCACTAGTTTCTCAACAAAAACGAAATTCGACAAGTTAACAAGTAACAATTATATAAGTATATTGCACAACAAAAAGTGGAGTTATATTTTAGTTCAGGAACAATTATATTCATATTAAGTATTGCACATGATATTTTATTTGTCAATCAACTAATACACATTGATCTTAAAATTAGAACTAGTCTTTATTAGCAATTGTACAATTCAGATTTAGTAATTAAAAATAACCAATTAAACCATTGTTTTAAAGTTCTTCAAGGTTACAATAGAGAAGAAAAACCTAGAAACTAAATTATGAACTATCAAGTAAAGATAGCCATAGGCATAATAGAAATCAATTGCGGTAGCCAGTTAAATAAGTAAGAAAAAGGGGGATTTGACAATTCTACGCTGGTTTTTTATTTTTTTCAATACGATCGTTAGACAGAAGTTTAAATTTATATATGTTATATTGATACTTTAGTCAACAAATTTAGATGGTTAAAAACATCACTACGTTTGATCAATAAGTATGTATGTTAATTTATGTATTATCTATCTTAAAAGCATACACGTACTATAAGAAACAAAAGGGCTAGAACGACTTGAAGTTAAACTAAAGAAAAAACAAAGATTTAAATTATGTCAAAGAAAGATAGTTGTAGACATATAAATCAATTCTAGTAGATAATTAAATAAGTAAGAAACAACACCATCAGATCAAAGATGGCTATAGAATTACCTTTTTATCTTTTCAAACAGGGAGGGAGGAAGGGAAGGAGAGAGGGAGAGAGAGAGACGAAGTATGAATAGACATAAGGTGTTTTTATAAGCGAGGGAAAACTGATGGTGTTTTCGCGTTATTATAATACGGAAGACAAAAATATTTTGTTTAGATAGTAATAAACTTAGCAGTTTTCTTTAATCATAATCATATTACTATTTTGTTTAAATATTTGAGTATTTAAGGCGGTTAGTAAAATTAGCGTCTCTAATAATAGTGTAAAAGAGTCATTTAATTAAAACCACCTCTAATAGACCATCATTAAAGGCGCTTAAGCAAACCATCTCTATTGTTCATTTTTAGAGGCGGTTTTGTAACCGCCTCATAGAAAAGCGTCTTAATTGACCTATTTTCCTATAGTGTAATAAGCCTTCCTTGGGCAAGACAAAAATTGAATAAGTGAATGAACTGCAAAAAAATATCAGGTCTAATGATAGTTAAATATAATAATTTTCATATAATACTCCTGTATTGAGTTATATCTTCATGTGAATCAGTATGTTAAGAAGTAAATTTACACTTAGTATCCATGGGAAAAGTAAAAGGTTTAGCAGCTAACTGACTAGTTTCAGCTAATAATTCTAAAGCATACTTTGTTTGACAAACATGAATATCGATTTTATTTCATGCTATTTCTAAGGCTATAAAATATTTTAATGAACCTAAATCCTTTAATTTGAACTAAGTATTTAAGAAATTTTTGACCTGATCAACAAGAATAGTGGGAGAGCTACCAATGAGAATATCATCAACATATATTAATAATGATAAAAATACACCATTACAATTATAAGTAAATAGGGAATGATCTACAATTAACTGAATAAAACCAAATGAAATTAAGACAGTACTAAGTTACTAAACCATTGCCTAGAAACTTGTTTCAAACCATATAAGGATGGTGAAAATCAGGTGGTACCATCATATATACTTATTCATCTAATTCACCATGTAAAAATGCATTATTAACATTTATTTGTGACAAAGTCCAATTTTTAATTAGAAGCTGGTACAACTAAAAAAAGTTCTTATTTTGATCATTTTTGCTACAGGTGAAAAAGTTGCCTCATAATCAATTCTTTCTAGTTGGGTATATCCTTAAGCAACAAGCCCATTTTTTTATCTTTCTATACTACCATCAGACTTATAATTTATTTTGTAAACCCATTTACAACCAATAGGTTGCTTTAATTTCATTTAGGTAATTCGTTAAGTATGCAAGTATTATTTTCTTTTAAAGCTTTGATTTAATTTTTCATAGCCTCTTGCCAAAGTGGATCCTTATATGTGCTTCTTTATAATTTTTAGGTTCAGTGATAGGAGCAATACGCAGACAAAAAGACTTATAATTACTGAAAATATGATCATAATTAACAAAAGAAGATAAAAACATATAAATTATCATTAATATCATAAATATCATAAGAGGCCTTGTTAGAGGTAACATGGTAATTTCTCATATATGCGGAGCATTATGGCTCCTTCAAGATTTCCTAATAGCATCATTCTTATTAGAAACATGATTATCAACAACAACATTAGTACCATTATGGATATTAACACTGTCATAAACAAGATTATCAGAAATAACAACAGTAACTTGAGAAGGGATAGGAGAAATACTATCAAAAATATTAGTGTTATTTATTTTTTCATTAAAAGGTATGATATGCTCATAAAAGATAACATCTCTGGAAATAAAAACTCATGAGAATTTAAGTCATATAACTTGTATCCTTTTGTAATTGTTCCATAACCAATAAAAACACATTTTCTTCCCTTGCATCAAATTTAGTTTGTATAGAGGGAGATACGGTTAATTTTTTAACTTGTTTGATGTATAATGTCATTGCTAAGATAGAAATCATGCTAATTATATTCAGTCCCATTATCAGTCCTAAGTATTTTGATTTTGGAATCAAATTGTGTCTTAATCATGTTAAGAAAATGAGGAATAATAATAGTAGTATCAGACTTATTTTTAATGAGAAAAATCCAAGTACATTTAGTATAATCATCTACAATGGTTAAAAAATAATGATGACCATTTTGTGTTTCTACAACATATGTATCCCAACAAATCACAGTGTATTAGCTCAAAAGCACAAGAAATATTAGTATTACTAACAGGAAATGAGGATCTATGATGTTTAGCAAAATGGCAAGTATCACAAACAACATTAGCATCATTATTTACATCATTAACAACAAGTTTCAACACTGATTGGCTAGGATGACCTAACCTACAATGCCAAATAGATGGCTTATTTGAATAGGAACTACTACTGACCAAAGTTGACTTATTAGAAACCCTAACAGACATACTAGAAACAAGAACAATAAGATCTTGAAAGACATAGAGATTAAGTCACTTTTGTACCCTGTGTTTGTAACAAAAATGCAATTGCTACCCTGCGTTTCCAAAAACTTGATTTACTACCCCAAGTATGTTAAATTAGCTTCTTTTTGTGACATGTTCACGAATCAGACCAAATTAAACGGCGGAGACAGTCAAAATTTGTTAAAAGAACAAATTACCCATACTTTTGGAAGGAAAATTCCCTCTTCTTTTCTGAAACCTTAAACCCTCCGTATATATCTATATCTATCTCATATAACTGTTCACGATTCAGACCAAATTAAACGCCGAAGACAGTCAAAATTTGTTCAAATACCAAATTACCCTTACTTTTGGAGGGAAAATTCCCTCTTCTTTTCTGAAACCTTAAACCCTCTGTATATATCTATATCTATCTCATATATATCTATATCAACTAAACTCCCTGTCTCTCTCTATACATAAAATTAAACTCCCAGTCTCTTTTTATATATCTATATCTCAACTTAATCATGCATCCCAATTGCTACTGCAATAACAAAGCAATGATTTGCACGACATCCGCATGGAGCAAAAATAATCCTAGTAGGAGATATGCTAAGTGCTTCACATCATCTTGCAAATTCTAGGTATGGATTGACCCACCTAGACTTAACAAAAAAGATGCAATGGAGATTGAAATCAGCACATTGGTTAGCGAGAAGAAAGATTTAGAAAGGAAAATAAGTAAACTTTCCAGTGATAACAATGCAATGGAGATTGAAATCAGTACAATGACTTGCGAGAAAATAGCTCTACTCAATAAAATAACTGAGCTGTGTAATGATAACAAAGTTGAAAATAAACTTACAAATAAGTTGAATTGTGGATTGGAGAATGTAGTCATCATCATTCTCTTTGGTGTGATCATGTTTCTTCTACTGGAAATTGGAAAGCTGAGTGTTGCAAATAGCAAAATTCTGGAGCTACCATGAGTGAATGAAGGAGACTACCTGAAAGAATGAATGAAGTTAAAACAAATTTAGGGTTTGGATTTAGTTTTTTAATTGTATGTTTGAATTTTTGTTATGTTGGGGTAGTGTGGAGTAGTGTGTGTGTGTTTGTTTTCATTGTAATGTTGTTATGTAATGTGTTTGGTTTGTTGGGAATAAATGGAAAAATAAAATCTGATCAAAATGTGTTCTTTTTGTGAAATTCTGATCAAAATTCTGATTGTAGTTATGCAATTCCGATCCAAATGAGTACGAAAAAAACATAAAAGCATTGCATGCAATTACTAACACACCAAAAAAGCACAACATAACTTGAATTTATAAGACAAACTTAAACTTGATTCATAACACAAACTTAAACTTGATTCATAACACAGACTTAAATTTGATTCCATTAAGATAACTGAATTACACAAACTGACACGAGACCAAAAACAAACTTCTACTTCCACTTAACACCTCAAACTCAAACTCAAACTCAAACCAAACACAAACACAAACTTAAACTGGAAAAAAAAAAAAAAGACACCAAACACAAACACCAACCCTATACCCTACTCAACTCATCATAACCCTAAACTCAACCACTATTCTTCAAGTCTTGAACTTGTTGTTGCAGCTCCTGAAACTTGCCCTCTAGCACACCAACCCTATCTCTCAGACCATCCACCTTATCTTTTACAGCAGAACTCTAGTTCTTTCCCCTATTTATTTCTGTTTGCAATGCTAGAATCCTATCACCCAGGAAGATAATGAGATCCTCCATCTGCTTCCATGTGAGCTGATAACCATGCCCACCACTGCTGAAGCTAGAGCCACTGTCAGTAAAATCCCCAGGGTTGTTTGCATGGCCATTGTTTTGTTATGCCATTTTTTTTAGTTTATGTATAAGTAGAAATTTAGAGAGAGATGTGTATGTATGTTAACTGTGTGTATTTAGATCAGAATACCCTCCTATATATAGTACTAATTAGGATGTGATCATTTAATCCCATTCATAACTCCAGCTCTCAAAACTCTTCGTTTTCAGAAAACTCTCTTACACTTCATCTTCCACGTTTACTCCCTCACTCACAACTAACTAGATCACATCAATTTAATCTAATTTGATAACTTGAATACACTGTAGACAAGCCTTGAATACACCTAATTTAGAATATGAAACACTCAATCTTATTACTTTAATATATTGTAGACAGCCTTGAATACACCTAATTCAGAATATGAAACGCTCAATCTGAACCAACTAATACCGCTACAGCATTTAAAGCCCACTTTTGCACGAAAAGGGCCAACAATATTGAAATGCAATCATAACAACATCTTGAATATACTGAGATGACGACCCCTAATTTCTGGAACATGAATCATGCAAAATAAATGTTGTCTCTAACATTTACATCAAAAATAAAAAAATTCTGTAACATTTACACTCAAAATAAATGTAAAAGTGAAAAATAAGTTAAAAATGCAAAATTATCACAGTAAATGGGCCACTATAAAAGACCACTTTCTGGGCCCAAAATAGAAGGCCCAATTCACTAGACCTATTTTACAATCCCATTTTACATGGCACAAATAATCAGACAGTAAAGTCATCATTTCCATCTTGATTTAGCTCATTCAACTGCTATACAAGACAACTATACATATGTTACATGACCTAATAAAAATGCCCAATAAAAAAGAGCACTTTCAGGGCCCAATATGCAGGCCCATTTAACCTGACACAAATTATCAGACATGAAAGTCATCATTTCATCTTGATTTAGCTCATTCAAGTGCTATACAAGACAACTATACATAGGTTAAAGAGCCCAATAAAAATTCCCAATAAAAAAGACCACTTTTAGGGCCCAATATACAGGCCTATTTAACCTGACACAAATGATCAGACATGAAAGTCATCATTTCATCTTGATTTAGTTCATTCAAGTGTTATACAAGACAAAGAAAATAAATAATAAAACAAAATTGTCTCATGAGATTTCAGCAAAATACTTGTTCTCAGATAAATAATTTAACAACCACTTGTTTATGAGACAAGTACTACACAAATGGAATTCATAGTAGCAAAAGGCACACATTTGCCACAAACAAACAGAATAGCAAGGCACACATTCTAGAACTTCTCAAAATTACACAAAATTACATAAGTCATAATCCTCTCACTCAATTCTTCTTCTTTTTAGCTCTCTCTTTTTTCAAGTGAGCTTTCATTGCATTTACTGTTAAGTAGGTTACCCCCTTTCTTTTTATATGGCCTGAAGGAAGTGGAGCTTCTGGTTGAGCTACTATGCCAACATGTACATTTTCTGGTGGAGTTTGGGCAATTGAGTCAATGACAGAGCTTTATTGACTGAACACACCTCCATGTTCAATGTCAGAATCTTCATCTAAAAGGCTAATGTGGACTGGAGATCTAGCGGGTCCTTTCATAAACATGTTAAAAATCATGTTGCTTCTTCTCCTAACCTACAATTAGTAAGAAAACATAAATATGTTTTAGAGTGAAAATATAATGTAAATAATGGCATTGAAAAAATAAACTAATATAAAGTCACATGTTTTACTTACCCCACGGGTTTTATTTCTCTTTACATACAACTTGTTTGCTTTAGTCCCACTTCCACTTGTTTGAAAATTGGCCCACCACCGGCTACATTATGTCTTTCAAAAACTTGTGTTCCACTAGATCCTTTACTGCATTGGGTAACTGCAGTTGTCACGCCCCAAAATCCGCAAAACGTGAACATAAAGGCGTGACCTTTTTAAACAAAAGGAAAAAGAACCTGCTGGTACAAAATTATAGTTTTAAAAGAAAAAGACTTGCGAGCTAAAAGAACAATTAAACAATTAAATAAAAAGTTTTTGCCAAACGCGGCTACAAGACAAGAAGGTTTGAAAAGATTTATAAAAGGATAACAAACGAATGTAATTTTCCCGTAGGCTACAACCTCAAAAATATAATCTAAGTAAAAAGAAAGCAACTGAAAGAAGCCCTGAGCCCATGCGATACATTGCTAATGCTCCTATCTGAAAGTGCCAACCTAAGTCGTACCTGAAAGACAAAACTGTAACGGTGAGTCACACGCACATACATAGACGGGACGGCACCACAAGATACCGTCGCTCCATCCCATAAATGCAAGAACTCACAACAACAACTACAATAACAACGTATAAAAATAAATAAAATAACATCGTACAACGAAATAAATTAAATAACTTCAACACACATCTATAGTAAACATGGACCTCTCACGCCACCTACCCCAGTCCGTAAGGTAGGTCATTCCCTATACTCCTCAGCCGTCTTATGTCCCCGATATAGGAAGGGACATAGACCATTGCTAACAAAATAAAGATTTAAAGTGCACACTTGGACCTCTTCACGCCACTCGCCCCAGTACGTACGACGAGTCATTTCCTATACCCATCAGCCGTCTTATGTCCCCGGTATAGGAAGAGACATAGACCATTGCTAACAAATAAATAATAAAAGTGCACACTAGGACCTCTTCATGCCACTCGCCCCAGTCCGTACGACGAGTCATTCCCTATACCCCTCGGCCGTCTTATGTTCCCGGTATAGGAAGAGACATACACCATTGCTAACAAATAAATAAATCACAAGGCCTCGACCGATAATATTAAACCATTCAATTATCACATTCTCATACGTCACTTTAACGTAATTCAACAAAACACATAAGCATAGGTACTAGATTCACAACTAGCCAAACAAGTCCAACAACATAAAATCTCATTCAGGCATTTTAACAAACACCTTGTATGCATAAACAACAATTCATCTTTATTCAACAATAATTTACCCAACTTTATCAACCACTACAATAACACATCATCAACGCATGGAAACACGCAAACCCATCCATATTCTAATTAATTCGAAATTAATATGACTAAATTCTCAAATCCTCCAATTCAATAAGAGAATTAAAAGTGTAACAAATAAAACCCAATTAACAATTTAATAGATCATAATTGAGATAAAAGTCAAAACCCACAATTTAAATTAAACACAATACCTAACCCTAACATACACCATCGTCTAGTCGCAATGGATAACCCCCGTTACCTTAGTGCGTAGAGGAGATGCTTCCGGTAAAAACTTGTTAATGGTGGTTTCTTCTTCTTCTTTCTAATCTTATAATCTCTCTCTTCTATCTTGTTTTTCTGTTTTATGTTTTGAAAGTGGGTTGAAAAGAAGTTTAACAAACTGTTTTGAGAGAGTTTGGGGAAGCGAACTATTTGGTCCCCAAAGTTTTAAAAGTTAACTCATGATCCAAAAATATTATTTTACTACTCAAAAATAACAAATTTTTAGAAACAAATCTATTGGGTCCTTTTTATTTATAAAATTAGTAACAGGTTTTAAATATAAAGTTTTTCAGAAGAGTTTCGGTTTTTGGCTAAAAATTGTATAAAACATTTTTGGATAGATTAAATCATAAATAAAACCATTTATGAAAGTACGGGATGTTACAACTATCCCTCCTTAAAAAGAATTTTGTCCCGAAATTCCATTTCCTCTCTAGAAAACTACTCCCATAAATGATCAACTTTTATAAATAAGACCGTAAGAATTTAAACGTACAATTTGTGTCATAATTCAAGAAATAAAATACACTGGGTCCACAACTCATAACAACTCCACCATCCATAACTCAAGTAAATGAAAAACATGTAAGAATCTCAAATAAAGTAACCACCTATATACAATATTTAACGGAATAAAAGACAACCATGTAAAACAAGAAGCTACAACATAAAAGACGATAAAGTAAACTATGATGACATGCTTCTACCTCAACAACTCCACAACGTCTACAAAACTCAAAATACGGCCTTTCTAGTAAACTAAACTCTAATAAAATAAACTCCAAACTCTAGGCGTTACAACCCTTCCCCGATAAAAAAATTTGGTCCCGAAATTAGAAAACATCTAAAGAAAAGTACCTAAAGAAAATACGAGGTCAGGATACTTCCTCTTCATCTCATCCTCACGTTCCCAAGTTGCCTCATCGGCCTCATCGTGTTTCCAAACCACCTTTACCAATCTAATCGTTTTTCCTCGAAGTTCCTTCTCTTGCACATCGATAATCCTCGTAGGTCCCACCTCATAGGTCACATCCGCACTAACCTCAATGTCCTCAAAGTCCACCACGTGTGAAGGGTCGTGATGATACTTTTTCAAGAAATCCTTTCTTGGTAAGGTGAGTCATTGGAGTTGCTAATTTCGAGAAATCCTTTACGAACCTTCGATAGTATCCCGCTAAACCCAAGAAACTTTGAATCTCGAACACATTCTTCGGTTGTGCCCATTTCGAAACCGCCTCAATTTTCGTTGCGTCCACCTTCACCCCTTCTTCCGAGATCACATGTCCAAGAAATTTCACCTCATTTAGCCAAAACTCACATTTGCTAAATTTTCCGTAAAGTTGGTTCTCTCTCAATGTGAGCAACGCTAAACGGAGATGCTCCTCGTGTTCCTCTCTTGAACTCGAGTAAATCAAGATATCGTCGACGAAGACCACCACGAACTTGTCAAGATACTCCTTAAAGATCCGGTTCATTAACTCTATAATTGCCGCCGGCGCATTAGTTAACCCGAATGGCATGACCACAAACTCATAGTGACCATACCGGGTCCTAAAGACCGTTTTCAAAATATCCTCATCCTTCACCCTCAATTGGTGATAGCCTGATCGCAAGTCGATTTTTGAAAAGAACGTCGCTCCATTTAGTTGGTCAAACAAATTGTCAATTCGAGTTAGTGGGTGCTTATTCTTAATAGTCACCCTATTTAGCTTCCGATAGTCGATGCACATCCTCATCTATCCATCCTTTTTTTGCACAAATAAGGCTGGTGCTTCCCACGGTGACGTACTCCGCCTAATAAACCCCTTCTCCAGCAGTTCCTCTAACTGCTTACTTAACTCTTTTAACTCAGCCGGTGCCAATCGCTACGGGGAAATGGCTATGGGTGCCATTCCCGGTACCAAATCAATAGAAAAATCTAACCCTCTCTTCGGTGGTAACCCCGGTAGATCCTTCGAAAAACATCTCTAAAATCGTCCACTACGCTTGGCCACATTTCCACTTCCTCGTCGTTATCCACTATCGAGAGACTAGCCAAAAGACAAGACAGGTTGCCCACAACCCACTTGGAATAATAAGGAATAGAAGAAAGGGTAGCGTCCCTTTCCCCACGAAAGAACACCTCATCTCCGGATGAAGTTGTAAGGAAAACTTTTCGTTGAACACAATCGATGAAAGAGTTGAAATGAACCAACCAGTCCATTCCAAGTATCACGTTGAATCCCGACATCTCTATAACAACTAAATCAAACATAAACGTGTGGTCCGCGACCATTATCTCACAAGACCGACACACTCGGTCAAATACAACTCGACCCCCAACAGGAGTCTCTACAACAATCGGGTTCTCTAGAACCTCAATTTTTAACGACAAAGACTCAACTAGACATCTAGATATAAAAGAACACAAAGCTCCCGTATCGAAAAGAACATATGCCCAAGATGAGCACACAAGAACCATACCTTGTACATTTGTCGGGTCTCCTTGGTTTGGCAACTGTGGCAAGGCATATAGACAAGCTTGAGCTGGTGGGTTTCCTTGCGGTCCTCGATTTCCCCCATTATTTCCTTGGTTTCCCATGCCTTGATGGCCTGCTCGGTAGTTCCCACGGTTTCTCCCTCCTTGGTAGTTACCTCGAAACCCTCCCCCTTGGTTCCCAGGTAATTAGTGTTGTGGCACAAATTCTGGTCCTCTTGGTGGTGGTGGTGGCAACCTAGGTTGGTTAAAAGGCCGGTTGGTGTCGATTCTTCCTTGTCCCCCGGGACAAACCCTTGCTGTGTGTCCAAATCGGTTGCATGTCCTACATTAGATTCTAGGGTATTCGAATTTTCGATGATTCGCATCTCCACAGTGGAAACACACTCTCCTCATCACGGAGTTTGTCGGTAGTGGATTAAAATCCCTCTCTCCTCTGCCCTGTTGTGGAAAACGCGAATTATTCGCCATATCCCAAGTTCGCTTCTTCTCTTCCCTCGGAGCATTTCTGGTTTTCGACTTTTCCAAGATTCTCTTGCTATGGAGTAGAGCTCCTTCCACAGCTTGAGCCGATTTTACCAACTCATTATAGTTGACATGGCGGGCCGATGCCAATTGCAATGAGATGGTCGGGTTCAGCCCCTTCATGAATCTCCTACATTTTTCTGTACCCCATAGAACCAAGTCTGGGGCATACCTCGAGAGTGAGGTAAACTTTAGCTGGTATGCTTGAACGGTCATACCTCCTTGATATAGTTCATCGAACCGCCTCCTCATTTCATCTTTATAAGAATCAGGAAGAAACTGTCGATTAAACAATTCGATGAACTCGTTCCAGTCGATGTTGGTTAAGTCGTAAGTATCCACGATCCCCAACCACCACTTCCGTGCTTCACCCTTTAGGTGAAACTGAGCCATATTCACCCGTTGTTCCCCATTTACTATTCCTGCTGCCGATAAGTATTTCTCCATTTCGTCCACCCATCCCTCAGCTATGGATGGTTCACCTATCCCATCAAAAGCCGGAGCCCCTAATCGGGTGAAGTTAAGAAATCCATTGTTACTTGAACTCCCAGCTTGTGCATTCTGCACCATCATTTGCACCACCTTCTGAAGGTCGGTCATCACTTGGTTAGCGTTTACCGATTCCGGTTCAGGTGTGTATGTCTCCTCTTCTTCCTCATTCACCTCTTCATATACATTCTCAGCTTCTTGCTCTTCCTCGGGTTGCTTAGGTGGTGCGGCACTAGCGTTACCTCTTCCCCCACGACCTCTAGTAGCCCTTCTTCCTCTAGTTGCTCCTCTCCCCCTTGGAGCTCTTCTTCCTCTTCTGTTTGCCCCACCTCGGGTAGCCACACCGCTTGATGGTGGTGCGCCCCCGCGTGTAGCTGTTCCTCGTCCACCAGTTCTCGTGGTAATAGCCATGACTACAAACATGTTAAACCGACACTTTAGTTGCCTCACTCGACATTACTACTCATACATGAATACTCTACTTGTTTCTCTTGACTCCTAACACCTAACAAAATCTACTTTCCACCAAAAAAAATTTAAATTCCGCTAATCATACAATACAACATTCCGCACATTACGCGATAATCACAAAACATGTAAAACATGATAAAAGCTCTTTTTGCATTCTAATCATTTTATCAAGATTTCTAAGGTTCATAATTATAGAGTACTAAAATACAAAGCCAACGGTTCAAGCGGAATCAAATTCGGAGTAAAAACGAAGGAGTTACAAACGTTTGAAGTATAGCGCGAAAACCGTCAAATTCAGGGCTTCTTTCAGTTGCTTTCTTTTTACTTAGATTATATTTTTGAGGTTATAGCCTATGGGAAAATTACATTCATTTGTTATCCTTTTATAAATCTTTTCAAACCTTCTTATCTTGTAGCCGTGTTTGGCAAAAACTTTTTATTTAATTGTTTAATTGTTCCTTTAGCTCGCAAGCCTTTTTCTTTTAAAACTATAATTTTGTACCAGCAGGTTCTTTTTCCTTTTGTTTAAAAAGGTCACGCCTTGATGTTCATGTTTTGCGGATTTTGGGGCGTGACAAGATGGTATTAGAGCCTCTATCTGGCCGGAAATGTGGGGACTAGCACGTGTGTGGACCCCTGAAGGACGACGTGCCCGACGAGGACGTCGTACCTAAAGGGAGGGTGATTGTGACGACCCAGATTTCCCGAAAGGAATTTCTGTAGTGCGGTGTTGTGCGTCAGTCCAACATCACCCAGATATGAGAGTACATGTGTGGTATATGAACTTAAAGATCCATTTCCTATCAACAAGGCCTTTTAAAGCCGTGCGGCACAATAGCGAGGGCGGAACTCCATAGTTAAGCGTGCTTAACTTGGAGTAGTACCAGGATGGGTGACCCCCCTGGGAAGTTGTTCCAAAGCGGACCATATTGTTGATACGGGCGTGGCGGCTCGGTCCGTAGGGCGGGGGTCGTTACAGCAACTTCCACTTCTAATTGATGTGTAGTTTCAATAGCTAAATGCCAGAATAAATCATCTTCAAGAAACTTATTAACTGGTATATTCCATTCAAAATCCTGCTCATTTCCCATTTCCACATCAACATGTATACTCTCTCTCTCTTCTCTCACTGGTACACTCACTCCCTCACCCTCTCTTTCAGCAAACCAATCTCTCACTGATATACCTTTATATGATATCCCATCTTCATATTGCTCATGATGCTCTTGGTGATGTTGGTCATTCTTACTTATATTTTCCCCTCTTTGCTCTCTTTATGACCCTGCATTTAATTTTTTTACAACTTTTAGAGTTGTGTACTTTTATCCCAAAATTTTTACAAGTAACCTGGTATCCACTCCTTGACATTTTGTTCTTTTTTGCAGCTGATTTTTTTTCATCATTCTATTTTCTTCTAACTTTTCTGTAGTTTTCCAACCTTCACAGGAACATTTGGGGCAACTACCAAGGGTTTGTGATTTTTTCTTCACATCTCTCTCCCATTAATAGGCTATAAAGTGTTTGAATAAATCATCAAATATGTGTCCCTAGAGTAGCAGATATGCACATATTCGTGTGGATCTAAAGTTAGGTAGTTCATGGCAGTCACAGCATGCACACAAGTTTTTCCACATAGCTGCCATACTCTACATCCACACTCTGTTTTCTAAACTCAGAGCATATGATGTAGTTGAGCCATAACTACTTACCTCAAACCCCTCATCTCCATTGAACTTTTCTGACCAACTATGGCTCCATTTCCTCACCTCTTCAAGCTTTATAAAAAAAAATTTGACACAACAAACACTCTTTTGTAAGCATTGCCTCTCTCTTTCTCATAATCAAATCCATCAAATAAAGCCTAATTCTCTATAGCGTTGCAAGTATAGGTTGTCCCCTTGCTTCTTTTATGCAGACATTGAAGCTTTCACATAGGTTGTTTGACAACATATCACATTGTGTGTGGAAAAATGTGATCTAGTCCAGTTGTTACCTATAAAGAAATGAAGGTAAGTAAATTAAAATTACAACTAATTATATTAAATAGCCCATTAAGTTTGAAAAACTTTTCTAATTATACTAAAGTTGGCACCTAGTTTTGATGACAGCCATTCATGAGCATTTGGTTCTAGCTCTCTCATCTCTTCCAAAGCATTGTCAAAATGGAACATGGTTGGTGCCTTGGCAGCTTTCCAAAGCAAGTTTTTCAAAGCAATTCCCTTATGATTAGTTTTAAAGTTGTTGTATAAATGCCTAACACAAAACTTATGTTCTATTTTTGGCAAAATCTCCTCCACAACTTTGATCAAACCCTCTGAATGTATATATTGAACAAGTTAATACTTTTTAAGTTGAGATAGTGTGAAGTATATTAAAACAAAAAAGAAATTGAGTTGTTACTGTTACCTTTTGCTTATCAGACATCGTAATTAGCTCCCAGATTATCAATATTAATGTCATCCCTCAATAGCTCCAAAAACTACAACCAATTATTGTAGTTTTCCACATCCACTACTGCATATGCAAATGGATACAGACAATTATTTGCATCTATTGTCACTGCAGTTAGAAGCACACCTCTTTGGGGTCCAGTAATATGACATCCATCAACCCCTATTAGAGGCCTACATCCCTTCATAAATCCTCTCTTAAGTTCTCCCCAGCAAATATACAATCTAACAAACTTTCACTCACCCAAAGGCCCTTCTTTTCAATAACTTCCATTATTGCAGTAGTACCAAGATTAGTTCTTTTAATCTCTTCAAGATAATCAATCCTCTAATAGGGCATAATGTTCAGCTGAGTTACCCTCATTGATTCTTCTAGCATGTATCAATGCTCTATAACCACATCCATGAGTTAACTTCAACTCTAGATCATGTTCAACCTGTGCTTGAAAATATTTGTTATCCCACTTTGGGTTTAGCATAACCATTTTGGTATACAGTTGTCCTATAAATCTAGGCTTGGCAATTTTATGTTTAAGAGCTCTAGGGAAGTTATGGTCATCATAGTATGGACATGAAGCCTGACATTTCACAATCATTTTGCCTCCAGAGTTTTTCTTAAAATGCAAGTCTTTTGCCTGCTGCACTGCATATCTCTTCACTGCATGTCAAAAGCCTTTCCCAGTGTCAAATTTCATGCCCAACTTGAACTCAACAGCAGCCAAATCTAACTTGCAGAAAACTGAACTACCCTTCAACTTATTATTTTCCTCATCTGAGTCACAATCACTATTCAGCTCATTGAAGGAAACGTAACCATCATCTATAACACTACCAACAAGACCAATATTATTGCACTGTCCATTATTACTAGCTCCATGACCAAATATATCACTCTTGCTGCATTTGACATGCTTCGGTTTAGAAGGCTTAGGGTTATCACTAACAACTTTTTTACCTTTTCCTTTTTCCTCCTCCTCATTGTTGTGTCAATACCCAACCCAAGATCATCCTCTCTACCCTTTTGCTCATCACTACCACTAAATGATTCCAACTATGAGTCAGGACATTCATCATTACTGCCACTATCAATATTGCTAACAACCCCTTCACAATACACTTGAACAACTCTGTCTTGGTTAACAACTTTAACTAATTTAGGTGCATCACAGTTATGTTTTAATTGAGCCAACACTTTTACAGTAAATATTTTGCACACCATAAGACCCTTATTCAGCACACAGTTCAATAATAATTGCGCAAGTAATTTCATAGGGTTTGCAATAGTCTATGTAGTTTAATTTACCATATGTATATTGGGTATTCCTTCCCTGCTTAAAACTACCCTCATGGTGCAATTCAATTGTGAACATCTTGTTGTTTATGTCTGCATATAATTAAAAGTTAAAAATAGTATTACATTATTGCAAGCATACTACACGATTCACGATTTAAACTAATTATTGAAGAAAAAACTACAGTAGAGTAATTTTGTGACTTACAATATTGAGGAACAATCCCACTCTGTAAATCATCACCACAAAGATGCAAAGCAGCCATATTAAATCATGCGCAAGTATCTTATAAGCTTAATCGCACAAACGAGAACAGAAAAACCTAATTTATCAATTCTCTCTCTAACCCTAGTTTGAATTGGGGGAAAATTAAGTGGTTATTGTTGGTTAACCGTTAGGATTGGGAAATGATGTGTATTGTTTACGTTTGAGGGTGAAATACAATTTTACCCTTGAGATACAATCACGTGATACAGCATGTGACTGTCTTCGGCGTTTAATTTGGTCTGAATCGCAAATAGGTCACAAAAAGAAGCTAATTTAACATACTTGGGGTAGTAAATCAAGTTTTTGGAAACACATGGTAGCAATTGCATTTTTGTTACAAACACATGGTACAAAAATGACTTAATCTTGACATAAAGACCATTCTTCTGAGCTGCACTACCAATCATCCATAATCCTGAATAAAACACATTCTTGACTCAAATTTCAAGAAACAAGCAATATCCCTAGTCAACTTACTTACTGATACAAAATTATAACTTAAAGAGGGAACACATAAAACATTATATAATGCTAAAATAGTTTGAAAAATTACAGTTTCTACATTTGTGATAGATGCAGTGTACCCATTAGGTAAATTAACACAAGTAATACTACTTTTTGTATATTCAGAAAAAATATGATGGAGGATTTATCATTCACTAGCTCCACTATCCATAATCCAAATATTATTAATCTTATTTGTCACTAATAAATTATCTACTGAATTTACAAAACTAGTAAAAACAACTTATATACTTGTCATGTCAGTAAAATTCATATTAGAAAAGGGTGTGTTGGCTTTGTTATTCTGTTGAGAAGCCAGCTTGCTGAAAAGCATTATTAGATAGAGAACTTTTTGTCACATTAATCTGAGCCAAATGAGGAGAATAATAAGAATCTTGATTCTGATAAGAAACCTGATGAGAACCCTGATTCAGGAGAGACTGGGAAATAGGATGAGGATAATGGATATTTTGCTGAAAAACACCATAAGAAGAAGCCAGATGGGCTTGAGGCCTAGAGTACTGTAACCTTGAGACCTAGGCTAAAAGGAGGGTACAAAGGAAGGTGGCATAGGCCTTGGTCTGCAGGCAGGTGGATAACCATGCACCTTATAACACCCATCTTTGGTGTGCCTATTAGAAACACAAAAAGAACACTTCATGCAATGGCCTCTCCCAGAACTAGGCCTATAAGTACCAGTATTTGCACTAACAGTCCCTTGATTATTACCAACCACCTTCTGAGATTGCACATTCGAAGCCATGTTCTGAACCATTGAATTGTTATGAACACTATCCTATTTCTCATCCCATGTTCCCTTGATATATATGCTATTCATACTAGGCATAGGTTTCATAATAAGGATTTGACGCTAACCATGGAAAATCTCTCATTTAAGCTCATGATCAGAAAAATCATTTCAAACATTATATTCTCTCTTGCAACCACATCAGCCATAAAATTGCAAGTACACCTAGTAATAACCCCACAACCATACCTAGGAAGAGGATCGATAATAGATAAATAAGTCCAGAAAGTCTCTAGTTTAGTAAAATAAGATGAAACTGATAATTCCCCTTGAACAATAGAATAAAGATCCTGCTAAAGTTCATATATTCTTGCCTCATTTACTTGAGAAAATCTCTCTAATAACTCTCTCCACATCTTAGTGGCAGTATCAACATATAAAATAGACATGGAAAAGTACCATTAATAAACCCTAATTTAGATGTAGCCCTAATAGAAATCTCCATTGCCCTTCTCCAAGAATGTAAGTTAGGACCAAAAATAAGAGGAGCAACTAAGATAGAACTAGTATTCTCATTACTCCCTATGAAATAAGGGTTCATTGGTGTAATAACTCGTGCATTCATATTATCCATTAAGAAACCCCAATTCTTGATCTCAACTATAACAATAACAATATTAACAAATATATCACTAATTAAGGAAGATCAAAGAACTAGATAAAACCCTAAGATCTAATACTATAAAAGAAAAAATCTAATATTTCAAGAACTTTTTTAAAAAAGCTGATAAAACTGATAAAACCTGACAAAACAAGTAATTTAATTAGCAATCAAACATAAGATACTATCAGACACCCTAACACAAAAAACTCTAATTCTCAAGAATTGGATAAAATTTTAATTCTGTGATCTTAACAATAATAACAATCAAATAATACGACAGATTAATTGTATTAATCAAATAAGCCTAAATTAACAATTAATGGGTGAATAAGCTTTTAGGCGTTTTTCACGGAATTAAAAGTTAAACGCAACTAACAACCCAACTAACGTGATTATGCTACACAATCAATAAACTTATGCAATAATAATCAATATTAAAAGTAAACCATTCCATCAAACAATAATATACATATGAAAAGTAAAGAATAGGAAAGAGATGACACCACGATATATAGAGGTTCGGCAAACCTGCCTAGTCATCTCCCCGGAATTGCTTTACCGGTTATTATCACTATAATCTTCAACCCAAGATTACAAATCCTAACGAGCTAATCAATCGATTTTCTCACCCTCTATCCGAGGATACAATCTTGATACAAGTGTAAGAGTACATAAAAGCGAGTCAACGACTCTTCCTCAATCTATGAGTATCCCGAATAAAATGACTTATAACTTTTAACCACACTTTTCCTTAAAAGCTTCTACCCAAACACTCATTCACAATTGATCTTATAAATTTTCTCTTTACAAATATGTTCCAATAATAAAACTACACTTACTATTTGATTGCTTCTAAATAAGCTAATTTGTGAGTTACGATCTTGTTTGAGCTTGATCTCTTTTCTCCTTGATTTCCTCTTTCTTTAACTTTTTGCTCTTCAATGGAGTTTTTAAGTGTTTATCATTGAGGGAGGTTGAGGGATGGTAATATTTGTGTTTGGAAGATGGATAATGATGTATATGTAGCCACAAAAGTCCCTTGGTCCATAAATGACCGTTTTTATTGCTTTTGCCTTTTGTTCAACGGGTAAAAGCCATACTAAGATAAAGTAAAAGTGACTTAATTCAAAACAGCAAATTTTCAATCCATCAAACTCCATTTTCGATCTGTCGGAAAATCTTCGGAGCTTACTGCCCAACTATTGGTACTTCGAAACTCTTGTATCTTCTTCGTTCGGACTCCAAAATGAGTTCTGTTTTAGCCGTTAACTTCGATATCGAATGGTTTATCATTTCAATGCCTGAAATATACAATTTCTCTTTCTAGAAAAGATCAAGTATTAAATCGTCGAATAAAGAAATTTCCAACTAAATTAAATCATTAGAACACTTATAAACAAAATCAAATAATGAACCTATGGTTCAACAATCTTCCATATTTTGATTATGACAAACTAATGATGATTTTACAAAAACAACGAAGCAGTTATCTCCCCCACTTTAAAAAACTATAACAATTTATTTCTTCCCATTTGGCATTATCAAAATGTCATAAAAAATTGGGGTGTTGGAGTCTTTAAAAGAGTTAAAATAAAAGTAGGGAAACTCATTTTTTTTTACAACCAAATAATCACAAATGACAATAAATTACGTAAATGATATACAAAAATGATAAATCTATTTCGCAGTAAGGGGAAAATATAGAGCAAGAAAATATCGACGAGTCAAAAAATTTCAGACATGCTGAAAATGACCAAAAAATGTCCAGTAACTTTCGATTGCTATTCAGACAGGTCAAAAAATTTAGTAGACATGTCTAAAAAATAGAAAGAAGCTACGTTAAAATACAATAAACATGTCGAAAAATACAGTAGACATGTCGAAAATTTTGGGCTGAATTTGATGATTTTTGTAGTTTTGGACACCAATTTGGCAAAAATAATTATACCAAAAAAATACATATATACATATAATCATACATCAAACATACCAAACTTTGTTATAAAACATAATTGTTGAATGTGCCGAATATATGATGTCGAGTTCGCTCTTTAATGACAATTGCATTGACCGTTTCCTAGTATGAGTATGTGATACCATTTGTTGGTTCGCCTTTCACTCTTCTCGATCATTGGATTTTTGTTCGTTATAGTGGAATCGTGTTTCTCGACTTCCACGGTTTTGTCCGGTTTTGTCAACCATTTGTTGAATTTCTCCTTTTGAACAGAGATACCTATAACACAAGTTTTTTCCTTTGGTCCCCAATTTCTTTTGAGTCCGACAATGTTAGTGAAATGGGTCTTTCCTATCCATTTCAAGTCATTTCTAGTCACACGAAAATGATAAGGACATCTAGAAGAAATATGCTCATTTCTATTACATTGTATACAATGCATAAACTTATTCGCAAAATGAGAACTATACGAAGTTTTATAAGAGTTTTTAGAAGTATGATGAATGCGATCTTGTTATGAAGCCCCAACCCTTTTCTATCATTGAAAGATTTTTGAAAAACTTTTGAAGTACTTGCTTTAGTAAAAAAAACCTCTTGTTTGAGCGGATTATGAGTTTTAAAAATATTAGAGGATTTGACGAACTGGGTTTTATTTGGACTAGAACTAATGCAATCATAGCCTATACCACTTTTGTCATTGAAATTTTTTTGACAACTCAAAATGTCATCTAAAATGGTTTTATCTTTAGAAAACTTTAAGATTGGTAAATCAAGTTTTTCAATAGTAACGGCAAGTTCTTCATTTTTCTTTTTCAAAGTGTCATTCTCGGTTTCTAAAATCCTGAGCTTGTCATTTAAGTTAGAAGCATGATAATTCAAAACTTTATTTTTGTTTTAACTTTATTGAAAGCATCCTTTAACACTTCAAAATTTTCTAGCAAGTCGCAATCTAAATAGGGGGATTTTGAATTATCATGCTTTCGGTTTACTAGCAAGTCTAGAGACTTCATTTTTAAGAAAATTGATCTCGGTTTGTAAAGACTCATTTTGAAGAACGAGATCATATTTTTTATCTATCAAGTCTTCCTTTTCGTCATCTACGTCATGTAAAGAAAATGACGATTTCGGACTAGAATTATGTTCAATGTCATGTCTTTTCAAGGATTTTATTTCTTCATTAAGAGAAGAATTTATCCTTTTAAGAGATTCAACTTTTTCCGAAAGTTTAGGAAACCTTTTCGAATAAACATCACACATATGAAGTAAATCATTGTAGGATAGATCATTTACCTCACCGGTTTCACTTTTACTTGAAGATGATTGGTTGAGTTCATTGTTGTCTTTCATGGCCATATAGCAAGCAAGATGAGCGAATTCATCTTAGTCGGAGCTATCGCTAGAGCTTGAATCAAATATTTTTAAGATTTTCTAGCCTTTCCTCTTGCGATTCTTTGCGCAATCTCTCGCCATGTGTCATTCCTTGCCACAAGCATAGCAAACAAAATCGTTAGAAATAATTGAACTATTTAACGATTTACCTTTATGTTTACATTTACCCTTAAGCTTTAGCACTTCCTCGACAATTTGAATGATTTGCATTGAATCTTTGTTGCCATCGGATAGCTCATCAATTTTGTCACAAGTTGTTACTTTGAAAGCTATCTCCTTCCTTTTCGACATTGGTTTACGACTATTAAGGGTGATATCGTGAGTTATGAGTGAACCCGTCAATGCTTCAAGAGTGTATGTATTCATGTCATGCGCCTCTTGAATTACGGTGACCTTTGGTTCCCATTCTTTCAGTAAACTCCGAATCACTTTTGAGACCATTTCCTTACAAGACAAAGACTTATCAAGAAACATTAATTTGTTAGTAATAATGGTAAATCTAGCAAGCATATCGGAAATAATTTCTCCCTCACTCATCCTAAAAAGCTCGTACTCGTGCACTAAAAGTTGGAGTTTGCAATCCTTAAATTGGTTAGTGCCCCTCGTGTATAACGGCTAACTTATCCCACATACCCTTAGCTATTTTACAAGCAGAAACTTTGTTGTACTCCTTAGGGTAAATGGCACAAAACATAGCATACATTGCTTTAGCGTTAGTAGAATAGGCTTCTAATTGAGTGTCCTCTAAATCCTATACGGTGATTTGGTTCTCGCTATTTTTGGATGTAGGCACGGAATATCCTACTTTTATAGTCATCCAAAGTTTAACGTTGTAACTTTGTAAAAACATACTCATCCTATCGTTCCAATAGGAATAATTTATTCCATCAAAAACTGGTGGAGTGTTGGGGGATGAAGCTATACCGTAGGCGAAATTAAGTACGTTAGTCATCGGGATCTTAACTCTTAAATCGTTAAATTCCTATATGCAAGAGCCTCGGCTCTGATACCAGTTATTGGTCTGTGTGGTTACCTTAGAAGGGGTGAATAAGATTTTAGATGTTTTTTGCGGAATTAATAGTTAAGTGCAACTAACAAACCAACTAACGTGATTATGCTACGCAATAAATAAACTTGTGCAATAATAATCAATATTAAAATTAAAGCATTCACACAAACAATAATATAAATATGGAAAGTAAAGAGTAGGGAAGAGATGACACCACGATATATAGAGGTTCGGCAAACCCGCCTAGTGATCTCCCCGGAATTGTTTTACCGGGTATTATCACTATAATTTTCAACCCAGGATTACAAATCCTAACGAGCTAATCAATCGATTTTCACACCCTCTACCCGATGATACAATCTTGATACAAGTGCAACAGTATACAAAAGCGAGTCAATGACTCCCCATCAATCTATGAGTATCCCGAATGAAATGACCTATAACTTTTAACCACACTTTTGCTTAAAATCTTCTACCCAAACACTCATTCACAATTGAGCTTATCAGTTTGCTCTTTACAAATATGTTACAATAATAAAACAACACTCACTATTTGATTCCTTTTAAATAAGCTAATTTGTGAGTTACGATCTTGTTTGAATTTGATCTCTTTTCTTCTTGATTTCCCCTTTCTTTAACTCTTTGCTCTTCAATGGAGTTTTTAAGTGTTTATCATTGAGGGAGGTTAAGGGATTAATGATGTATATGTAGTTACAAAAGTCCCTTTGTCCATAAGTGACCATTTTTATTGGTTTTGGCTCTTGTTCGATGGGTAAAACCCACCCTAAGATAAAGCAAAAGTGACTTAATTCAAAACAGCAAATTTTCGATCCGTCGAACTCCATTTTTGACCTGTCGGAAAATCTTTGGAGCTTACTACCCAACTTTTGCACTTTTCGATTGGTACTTCGACCTGTCAGATATTTTTCGACGTGTCTAAAAATCAGGTAATTCGGTTTCTTGCAACTCTTGTATCTTCTTCGTTCGGACTCCAAAATGAGTTCCGTTTGAGCTGTTAACTTCGATATCAAATGGTTTATCATTTCAAATCCTGAAATATACAATTTCTCTTTTTGGAAAAGATCAAGTATTAAATCATCGAATAAAAAAATTTCCAACTAAAGTAAAATCATTAGAACACATATGATCAAAATCAAATAACGAACTTATGGTTCAATAATAATGATATAAATTGAATAAATCTTGAATATAATAAGAAAGCCCTAATCTGGGGGTAAAATAATCAAACCAGGTTTGAAGGCACGAAATTAAGCAACGGATTGAGCGATTAGCTCTGATACCATGTAGAAATACCACGTTCTGGTGGTTGTAACACGATTAAATAACCGGAGATCAATAGTAATCGAATTTCACTATTAATATGAATATATATAGAGTAGGGCTGGAAAAAATTTCCGATACCTGACCTGATCCCGTCCCAAAACTTTACCGTCCCCAACCAATCTCGTCCCGACTGTTTCAGGTGTTCTCCCGACCCGATCACTTTCGGGATCGGGTTTAATTTTTAATATAATCGGGTACCTGTCGGGTACCCAAAATATAATTAAAATAACTATTTATATTATGTATATATACCTATATGGCTATATTTCTAATTATGCGTATTAAACTCAGTGCATTTTACCAAGTTAGTTCAGGAAACTTTCATTCATATATTTGTTAGATTTTGCATTCATTTTTGTGTGAAGTACTTCATGTATGAGTAAGACAGGAATCAAAATCAAAATATGAGATATTGGTCCTGCGGAGTACATGGTACTTTACCGTTCCATTTTTTTTTTTAATTGTTTTATATTTTGGTTCACCTGTGAAAGAATTTGCGTTGTTATATATGTGCGATACATTTATCAAATGTAGTCTATTTTTCTTTAAAAAAACATATTGAATTACTAGTAAGTGTTACTTAGCAGTATAAAAAATCATAATTTATGTTCTTATGTATTTATCAATTGATTTATTTGCAACTTGATGTTACTTATACAACTTTAACCGTTATTTTTTTGCATTTTTATTATGCAATTTATAGTTAGTTATTAAAAAAAATTGGTTCTTGTATTTAAATTAAAATTTGTCGGGATTATCCCATCCCGGCCCGTCAGGTACCCGAGTCGTCGGGTACCCGAAATGTCGGGCTCGGGATCGGGAGCAAAAATTGGTTCCCGTTTCTTGTCGGAATTCGGGTTGATATATAGGTTTCGGGTTGGGTCCCGTCCCTATCCCACCCTAATATAGAGAGAGATGTAAAAGTAGATTTTATTAATAAGGAATTTCGTTAATTACAAAAAAAACTCATTTACAGTCCTTATATAGTCTCTGACCATAAGTTTCAAATGTATACAAATCGGTCCTTTAATTACAGAAAGTGACAAAACTTAATTATATGTACTTGATTGCCTAAAATTAACTTTGTTGAGATTGCCTAAAATTAACTTTCTGTAATTAAGCAGGTACTTGATTGCAATGTCAACAAAGTTTATTTTAGGCAATCAAGTACCTGCTTATCTGCAAATGTACACATTAGTCCAAAATACAAATATATTCAATACAGGTCTCAGTGGAGTTTGAGAAGAGACAAAGCTCTTCGCGTTTGGATTAAAATTTAAAATTCCTACCATATCCAAGGTTTATTTTTCTGAAGATAAAGAGCCTAAAGATGAACCTGGTGATAAAGCAACAAGCCCAGATTCCGAAGTCGAAGATACAGAACTATTAGGTCGTCCACGAGTTTTCAGTGACGATACTGACCCTTGTGCTTTCACAGTTGCTGTGTTACCTGTTCGGTCACTTGGTGAGCTATTCTTTTCTTGAACCTTGCTAGATCCTTGGGACATAGGGAAATTAGAAGTGTAGTTTGGCGAGGTTCCTGCAATATCGGTGCCACCTGTCGATGCCGTCAAGGATGAAGGCAAGTCCTTAGATTTTGACGTCAAAGCCTTTTCACTGGACGCAATCTTTTTCTCCAACTTTAACTGATGTACGTACTACCAACATGCAATTTGTTGAACTGGTTCTCTTGATTCCTGTATTCACTCCCTGTTGCTGAACTAGAATTGTCACTAGTGGTTCTTCTTATAGAAATTGTTGTTCTTCCGTGGATGAAGAACATGATGGAACTTGAGATTCAATGTTAGTTTTTCCAATGGTCAAGTTAGCAAAGAACTTGTTAAAAACTAAACTAGAGGTATCACCAAAGATTTCATTGTTCTGCGAATCCAACAAAATGTCCTCGTCCTCATAATATCCACTATCATCCACCCCTCTAAAAACTGATGAATATTTAGCTTCCTTGTTAATATCAGTGTGCTCCAGAAATTAAGTTGTTAGATACTTATTTTTATTGGCTCTATTTTTTCTGATGCAGTAGGGCATGTTTTGGCTCCATGTTCTTATGATGGGAACTTTACCTATGTTTACCTATGTTGTACTGTCAGTGCAAAGAGAAGAGGTGACATTACATAAAATATACTATATAAAAGCCAAATTAATTTCTCCATCTTGATTTTTCGTGAACCTATACTTTCGGAGTTTTTTACCCTCAAGTTATGTGGACGGAGTATTATCACAATAATATTTTTCTTATGAGTTTTTGTAGGGCATTGTTGAGAAGATTATGGCTTTTTTTCCGAAGGGTGTTCAAGTCATTTGCATTCTCACAGCTTCTAGTCCCGTATCTGTCGTTGATCTCCGTCCTGGTCGTTCTGGGGCCAGTGTCACTCGATACGAGGTAATTATATGATATTACTTTCATCTTATTTACGTCTTCTTCGCTTTATTGAGACTATACTTCAACATATCTTGATCAACACATTTATTCATTTACACATTCATATCATATCTTCTCTTATTTTCTTTTTCTGATTTTTTCAGTTACATATATCATGTCAATTTACGTTAACATAATTGTTTCTTTGAAATGTTTTTTCTTTGTAATCATGGATTACATATGCAATATGAAACATGTTGGCCTTCTATTTCTACCCATAGAATTTAGTATTTAGTATACAAGAACTGTTATTTTAAGTATTAACATATAAATCTATGAATTTTGTAGGTATTGCTCAAAAGAGACTATTAACATGATCGTAAATATTAACATATTTTTGTGCCTTTATGGCTTATTGGTGCCTTCACAATAAAAGCGATCTACCTATCATCGGATGATGACAACGGTGATGCACATGAAGCCATGAAAAGGCTAATGTTATACTCCGCAAATCAAAGTTGTGAAAATGTTGATGAAAATTTTAGTTGTTTTGCAGTTTTACCCTAAAAAGATAACAATTTGTTTTGTCATAAGCTTGTGTAATACCCTTTTTTTAGACTTGTTATTCATTTGTTGTTACTGACTTTTCAGATAAGTAGTTGCTTTCTCCTTTAAAATCATTAACCCTCTTTCAATTAACTCCCTTTCAACATTTTGTCTTATGCTTTTTATGTTTATATGTATACAGTATATTATATATGAAACCAACAGCTCTGCATAAGGAGGATTGAAGAAGGGGATTGATCCTCAACATCCCATCACAATAGTACTTGAACTAAGAATATTAGAGAACTCAACTTTACAAGAATTATTTTGGGAAATGTTTTTATAATCAAGTTGAAATGATTTTGCAGAAAACTTTGTTTTTTATTTTATTACTATTTACCATCATGTTAATAGTCTCTTTCCAGCAATACTTAAAAAAATCTCTTTCCAGAATTCATTAGATTTATACATTAAATACTTAAAATAACAATTCTTGTATACTAAATACTAAATTCTATGGCTAGAAATAGAAGGTCAACATGTTCCATATTGCATATGTAATCCATGATTACAAAGAAAAAACATTTCAAAGAAACAATTATGTTAACGTAAATTGACATGATATTTGTAACGGAAAAAACAAGAAAAATAAAATAGGAGAAGATATGATATGAATGTGCAATGTGTTACTGAATAAATGTGTTGATCAAGATATGTTGAAGTATAGACTCAACAAAGCAAAGATGGCATAAATAAAAAGAAATTAATATCAAATAATTACCTCTTATCGAGTGGCACTGCCCCAGAACGACCAAGACGGAGATCAAGGATCAGGACGGAGATCAACGACTGACACGGGACCAGAAGCTGTGAGAATGCAAAGTGCTTGAACACCCTTCTGAAAAAAGTCATCACCTTCTCAACAATTTCCTACAAAAACTCATAAAACAAATCATTATGATGATACTCCGTCTACATAACTTGAGGGTAAAAAAATCCGAAAGTATCAGTTCACAAAAACTCAAGATGGAGAAACTAATTTGGCTTTTATCTAGTATATTTTATGTAATGACACCTCTCCTCTTTGTAGTGAAAGTACAACAGGGGTGAAGTTCCTATCATTAGAACTTGGAGCGAAGACATGCCCTCCTGTCAGAAAAATAGAGCCAATATATATAGGTATCACACAACTCATAATGCATCAAAAAAAAACAATGTCAAGTCGAAATTGGGAGCTTAACAGTAGTACGAATCATCTCGTCATTACTAGAATTCCCAACATTCAACCTGTCCGATAAAACCCAAGAAAGAAAAACGAATTGCTTATAATTTCAAAACAAACAGCAGGACAACCCAATTGGGGTCTGCTGAGTTACGTTAATTCAGTTCTGCTCTTACTGGTAAAGAATGTCAGGACCTTCAAGTTGCTAGTTAGGCTAAGAGCGGACATCATCATGGTTTAGCATCGCACATCCGAACTATGTCTGTTTTAAAACAAATTGTGTGTGCAGTAGAAAAGTATCAACCGATGTGATGATATGGTACATACTACCCTTGGTATAGTAAAATCAAAAAAAAAAATCCTTACCTTTTCCAAGCTTCACTATATTGGGAATTCATGGTACACCAAGTGAAGTCTTGGCTTCTTATATTTCAGAAATTATGCTATGTGCTTGTTTATTTTCTTTATCAACTAATATTGTGAATTCATACACATAATGGTATAGATATATCTAAATAGTGGAACGAAAGTTTAAAACATTAAATAAGAGAAAGAAACGAAATTGTGTTAGGTATAGAACCAGAATATAAGACCAGTGTATAGTGGAATAAGTTTTTTCGTCATGCATCTGGACAATATATTTCGAGGGAAATATAATAGGTGTTTAGTGATAATGGAAAAAGATGCGTCCATATCTTGAATACAAAATGATGAAGAAATTCATCGAGACGTTTCAATTCTTGAAGATCTAGTTATGTTGTTTGGAGTATGAGCAAGGTACATAGTGAATATGAATATTTGAACAAGTAATTATAAGTTTGGTTGATTACTTTATTAGTTTACTTAGTTATTGAAATTGCATATCAATGTTCATGAAAAGGCTTCTAATTACCATATCTATGGCTTATACAAATTATAGCAATAAAACTTGTATGTAAACAGTGGCGGAACCAGAACCAAATGTATAGACTTGCCAAAATTATTAATAGAAGCACATAATATTTTTCAAAGTATAAACACGGACAAACCGGATCTTTTTTACATTTTTTACCATCTTTTCTTCATTTTTTTAACCTTAGTTTCTTAATTAAAATGTATTTGATTTATAATTTTTTTTCCTTTTTGCTTAATTTTGACAATTAATACTTTTTTTTCAGCTCCTAAAAAAACCCACAACAGTAATATCACGTGCAGTCACGTCTCGAAAGTTTCAGCGTTTCAAAATTGACTAAAATATAAATAAAATAGAAAACAAAACGATACAAAAAGGTAAAATTAAGAATCAAGAGTAAAAAAATTAAGATACGAACGCAAAAAATATAAAGTCTGAAAAAAATAAACTTATGTTTAATACTAGATATATACGAACAATCAAATATCTAATAAACAATTTCATTGTACTCACTTCACTTAATTAAAATAAAAACACCAAAAAGTTATTTTATAAATTTTATTTGCACTCACTTCTATCTGTTGTTCTAATTATTATTATTTTTTACAACTTTTTCAAAATATGTGTTACGTGTCAATATGGTAAGTTGGTGTAAATTGACTTTTATTATTACTTACCTACGTGTTAGTTTTTAAGTAATACTTATATATTATTATCACATACAAAATCACAGTATACTATTGCACTAACAATATATATTTTTGAGAGAGTTTGTCAAAAAAAATATTTAGAGGGTTTTCAGAATAGGTTATATATAAATTATTTTTAAAAACACTAATAAAAACATATTATTTTTCGAAATTGTGGGGTTGCCGTTGCAACCCCTAGTCATATGCGTGTTCCGCCCATGTATGTAAATGATATAAAATGCGTGTATGAAAGATTTTCTTTTAACCCACTAGGAATAGCCTAGTGGGGTAGAGCCCGCACTATCAATAGGAGGTGCAGGGTTCGAGTCTTGTTAACGGGGGTATGTGTGAAATCCCTTGATCCTCTTTAATAAGATTATAAAAAATGGAAAAAAAAAAGATTTCCTTCATCCTTACAGAGTTTGTATAGTGGTGGTTGTGAAGAATAGACCCGAAAAGAGAATCCGAAAGACCCGAAAAGAGAATGGACACGAACGTGAAAATCAAACCTTACCGTACTCACTGCCTTCGGACCACCAACCTTATCTCAAAACTAAAAGAACTTTATGTATCTTGTTTCATTGTTTGTTTTCAATAGGGAAAAGAATAGACAATTGAAGTTATGCTTTTCTTCTTGGGTAAATTTTATAAGGTGACTAATACTTAAATAGTTTTGTTTTCATGGATTAATGTTTAATTTCCCCATTCTTTTTCTCATCGTTGTTCGTATGCTATATATATTAGTTGGAGATCAGGTATGACATGGCATAGTGAGTCGTGGAGAGTATTGAGGTTGTTCGTATGCTATATATATTAGTTGGAGATCAGGCATGACATGGCATGGTGAGTCGTGGAGAGTATTGAGGTGGCTCAAAATGGTATGTAAATAGTGTCAAGAATATGGTACAATAGGAAAAATGTTAGTGACAATCTGATCTATATTACTATATACAATAGTGAAGTTTTATCTTATCTTAAAAACTCAAAGTTACCTTTTTTATTTTAAATTATACATTCTTCTAATCATTACCATTACCATAAATGTATGGTGAAATAAAAATGGGAAGACAATTAAGCCAGCGATGTAACACCGGTGAATAAATCGTATAAGATGCTAAGATATCTGCAAGTATATTTCTATTTCGAGGAATGTATGTACATGAACCGCACCCTACCGAATTTAATAGAAAAACAATATTTCAATAAATTGAAACTAGAGAACTGTTCAAACTTTGTGTTGTTCAACCCGTGAATAACCATTACACATCAGTGGAAACTCTTTAAATTTGAAAATTCTTTTTCGCCGTTAATTGGAGCTAGTATGATGAATACGGTAGTATTCTCAAGAAATAACACAGAATAGTGATCAAAATCACCAAGTGAAAAAAAAAAGACAGAATTAGGGTTTTCAAAGAACAAAAGCCCAATGCTAATATCATCATAACATAATAAATTGTATGAGAAATCAGTTCTCTACATATAGGTCATAAAAGAACCACAACTGTAATTAGTAAATAACTAGATAGTCCAACTAACTAACAAAAATAACGAGATAGCCTATTAAATAATAAAATTAACAGCTAGTCCAAGACGGTAAATAAGACGTGTTCATTAGTCATTCCCCCTTATGAACAAACTTTTCCTCGTAGCCACGAACCAATGAACCAACACACATATTGTAACATCCTGAATTTTTATAAATGGTTTTATTTATGATTTAATCTATCCAAAAACGTTTTATACTAATTTTTAGCCAAAAACCGAAACTCTTCCGAAAAACTTTATTTTAAAACATGTCACTAATTTTATAAATAAAAAGAACCCAATAGTTTTGTTTCTAAACATTTGTTATTTTTGAGCAGTAAAATAATAGTTTTGATCATGAGTTAACTTTTAGAACTTTGGAAACCAAATAGTTCGCTTCCCCAAACTCTCTCAAAACAGTTTCACGTAAACCACTTTTCAGCCCACTTTTCAAAACAGAAAACCAAAAACAAAGAGAGAAAAGAGAGAAAAGAGAGGTTCCAAAGCTTAGGAAGAAGAAGAAGAAACCACTTTGGCGGGTTTTTACCGGAAACATCTCCTCTACGAACTAAGATAACGGGGGTTATTCATTGCGACTAGACGAGGGTGGATGTTAGGGTTAGATCTTTTGTTTTTAAAATTTGGGGGTTTTCTTTTATCTCATATATATATATATATATATATATATATATATTCTATTAAATTGTTAATTGAGTTTTATTTGTTACTCTTTTAATTCACTTATTTGAATTTGAGAATTGGGAATTTACATATGAATTTCGAATTAATGAGAACATAGATGGGTTTGTGTGTTTTTATGAGTTGTTATGTGTTATTATAGTTGTTGATAAAATTGGGTAAATTTATGTTGAATAAGGATGAGTTGTAGTTTATGCATACAAGGTGTTTGTTAAAATGCCTGAATGAGATTTTATGTTGATGGACTTGTTTGGCTAGTTGTGATTCTAGTACCGATGCTTATGTGATTTTGTTGGGAATTGTGTTAATTGAATGGTTTAATATTATTGGCCGAGGCCTTGTGATTTAGTTATTGGCAATGGTCTCTGTCTCTTCCTATACCGGGGACATAAGACGAGCCGAGGGGTATAGGGAATGACTCGTCTTACGGACTGGGGGGAGTGGCGTGAAGAGGTCCAAGTGTGCACTTTAAATATTTATTTGTTATCAATGGTCTATGCCTCTCCCTATACCGGGGGCATAAGACGAGCCGAGGGGTATAGTGAATGACCTACCTTACGGACTGGGGTAGGTGGCGTGAGAGGTCCATGTGTGTTATTTTTATATGTTGGCAATGGTCTATGTCTCTCCCTATACCGGGGGCAGAAGATGAGCCGATGGGTATAGGGAATGACCTACCTTACGGACTGGGGTAGATGGCGTAAGAGGTTCATGTTTGTTACAGATGTGTGTTGGAGTTACTTAATTTATTCCGTTGTATGATGTTATTAAATTTCTTATTATACATTGTTATTATTGTTGTTATTTGTGAGTTCTTGCATTTGTTTGATGGAGTGACGGTATCATGTGTGGTGCCGCCCCGTCTACATATGTGCGCGGGACTCACCGTTACAGTTTTGTCTTTCAGGTACAACTTAGGTTGAGGCATTTGGATAGGAGCATTAACGATGTATCGCATGGGTTCAACGCTTCTGTCAGTTGTTTTCTTTTAACTTAGACTATTTTTTAGATTGTAGCCTACGGGCAAATTACATTCGTTGGTATCTTTTTATATATATCCGTTAAAACCATTTTGTCTTGTAGCCGCGTTTGGCAAACATTTCCATTTATTCGTATAATTGTTCCTTTAGCACGCAAGTTGTTTTCCTTTTAAAGTTAAATTTTATACCAACAGGTCCTTTTTCCTTTTATTCAAAAGGTCACGCATTGATGTCCATGTTTTTCAGATTTCGGGGTGTGACAGTTTGGTATCAGAGCTAAATAGGTTCTTGTATACTTTGGGATGACGGGAAGATGGGTAACCATTGGACCAAGATCCATCATATCATTTTCACAAAAAAATTTCTAACTCAAACTTTCTCTAAACGGGGGGTTGCATTTAGCTTAGGACATGTAGCTAGAATTTAGTAGTAGTTGATGAAAGGAAAGTTCACATGTGAGGCAAGTTGGGGACAATGAGGACGCTTGTTGATCCCAGCTCGCCAAACTAGTGGGTGGAACACTTGTCGGTAGGTGTGAAGGAATACCTTAGCGATGTGGAGTTCTAGAGTATGCGAGGACGCTCGGGTGCTTTAGGATAACGTATCGTGAGGGGTTATCCCTCGCACTTTTGTGTTCTTTGCATGTGTGTGAAGATTGATAATGTGTGTATGAAGTATAAGTTTGCAATGGCAAGTAGTAGCGAAGTATTAGAGTGCGAGAATTGTGAAGTTGATGGTCTTATGTAATGTGTTTTCTAAATTATTAACTTGTGTGTGAATGAATATTATATGCGAATGGATGTTGATTGTAAAAATATTGTGGACTAAAATGATGAAATTGTGTGATATGTGCCATGTAAGGAATTTACAAGTGTTGAGAAATTTTACGTTTTTGAATCATTATTTTTCTGCAGAAAAACGATTGGTCGTTTTTTTTTTAAGACCGGTCGTCTTTTTCTGACCTCTCGGGTAAGATTTGGACCAAAACGACCGGTCGTTTTGTCAAAAACGATTGGTCGTTTTCTGGCAAATTTTGCGGTTTATCGCTAAACTTCAAACGCTCGTAACTCCTTCGTTTTTACTCCGAATTTGGTTCCCCTTGAACCGTTGGCTTCATATTTCAGTGATCTATAATTATGAACCTTAGAAAGCTTGATAAAATGATTATAATGCAAGAAGAGCTTTTATCATGTTTTACATATTTTGTTGTTATCAAAACACTCAATTAGAGAGATTTAGCGGAATCTGAAAAAAAATTTGATGGAATGTGGATTTTTTTAAGTGTTGGGAGTCAATACGAACAAGTAGAGTATTCATGTATGAGTAGTAGTGTCAAGTGAGGCAACTAAAGTGTCGGTTTAAAAATGTTTGTAGTCATGGCTATTACCACAAGGACTGGTGGACGAGGAATAGCTACACGTGGGGGCGCACCACCGATAAACGCCATAGTGAGGGCAGCATGTTACAACTGTGGGGATGTGAACCATCAACAATTCGAGTGCCCTAGAATCCAATGTAGGACATGCAACCAATTTGAACATACGGTGAGGGTTTGTCCCGGGGGACAAGGAAGAATCGATACCAACCGGCCTTTTAACCAACCTAGGTTGCCACCACCACAACACCAATTACCTGGGAACCAAGGGGGAGGGTTTCGAGGTAACCACCAAGGAGGGAGAAACCGTGGGAACTACCGAGGAGGCCATCAAGGCATGGGGAACCGAGGAAATAATGGGGGAAATCGAGGACCGCAAGGAAACCCACCCGCTTAAGCTTGTCTATATGCCTTGCCACAGTTGTCAAACCAAGCAGACCCGGCAAACGTACAAGGTATGGTTCTTGTGTGATCATCCTGGGCACATGTTCTTTTCGATACGGGAGCTTCGCATTCTTTTATAGCTAGGTGTCTAGTTGAGTCTTTGTCGTGAGAAATTGGGGTTCTGGAGAACCCGATTGTTGTAGAGACTCCTGTTGGGGGTCGAGTTGTGTTGGACCGAATGTGTCGGTCTTGTGAGATGGTGGTCACGGACCACGTGTTTATATTTGATTTAGTTGTTATAGAGATGTCGGGATTCGACGTGATACTTGGAATGGACTGGTTGGTTCATTTCAACTCTTTCATCGATTGTGTTCGATGAAAAATTTTCCTTACAACTTCATCCGGAGATGAGGTGTTCTTTCGTGGGGAAAGGGACGCTACCTTTTCTTCTATTCCTTATTATTCCAAGCGAGTTGTGGGCAACATGTCTTGTCTTTTGGCTAGTCTCGTGATAGTGGATAACGACGAGAAAGTGGAAATGTGGCCAAACGTAGTGGACGATTTTAGAGATGTGTTTCCAAATGATCTACCGGGGTTACCATCGAAGAGAGGGTTAGATTTTTCTATCGACTTGGTACCGGGAACGGCACCCATAGCCATTTCCCCATACCGTTTGGCACCGCCAGAGTTAAAAGAGTTAAGTAAGCAGTTAGAGGAACTATTGGAGAAGGGGTTTATTAGGCAGAGTACGTCATCGTGGGCGGCACCGGCCTTATTCGTGCAAAAGAAGGATGGATCGATGAGGATGTGCATTGACTATCGGAAGGTAAATAGGGTGACTATTAAGAATAAGTACCCACTACCTCGAATTGATGATTTGTTTGACCAACTGAAGGGAGCGACGTTCTTTTCAAAAATCGACTTGCGATCAAGCTATCACCAATTGAGGGTGAAAGATGAGGACATCTCGAAAACTGCCTTTAGGACCCGGTATGGCCACTATGAGTTTGTGGTCATGCCATTCGGGTTAACTAATGCGCCGGCGGAATTTATAGAGTTAATGAACCGGATTTTTAAGGAGTATCTAGACAAGTTCGTGGTGGTCTTCGTCGACGATATCTTGATTTACTCGAGATCAAGAAAGGAACATGAGGAGCATCTCCGTTTAGCGTTGCTCACGTTGAGAGAGCACCAACTTTACGGAAAATTTAGCAAATGTGAGTTTTGGCTAAATGAGGTGAAATTTCTTGGACATGTGATCTCGGAGGAAGAGGTAAAGGTGGACGCAACAAAAATTGAGGCGATTTCAAAATTGGCACAGCCAAAAAATGTGTTCGAGATTCGGAGTTTCTTGGGTTTAGCGGGATACTATCGACAGTTCGTCAAGGATTTCTCAAAATTAGCGACTCCAATGACTCACCTTACCAAGAAAGGGGTGAAGTTTGTGTGGAGTAAGGCTTGCGAGGAAGCTTTCCTAGAGCTCAAGAAGCGGTTGACTAGTTCTCCAATACTAGTTATTTCCGAGCAGGGGAAGGGTTACCAATTGTATTGCGATGCTTCAAAGGAAGGTTTGGGTTGCGTCTTGATGCAAGACGGAAAGGTTATCGCATATGCTTCACGAGAACTAAAGATTCATGAAAAGAACTATCCGACACATGACCTAGAGCTAGTGACAATAGTTCATGCGTTGAAGATGTGGAGACATTATCTGTTCGGGGAAAAGTTCGAAGTGTTCTCAGATCACAAGAGCTTAGGGTATATTTTTACCCAACGGGACCTAAATATGCGACAACGACGATGGATGGAATATTTGGAACAGTACGACTACGACTTGCACTATCACCCAGGAAAGGCCAATGTAGGTGCGGATGCTTTGAGTCGAAAGTCCCATGCGACCTTAGCGCATATGGCGATCGAGGAATGGAGGATGATGGGAAGAGTGAACGAGTTCAACTTGGAGTTGGGCATGTTAAGGTGGGGACCTTGTACACAATAGTGGTATAACCGGAACTTGTGAGTAGGGTTTTGGAAGCACAAGATGGGGATAAGAAAGTAGAGAACTATGAGAAATAGATGAGTTCGAGCAAAGGATTAGATGGTTGGACGAAAGGAACCGATGGAAGACTACGATTTAAGGGAATGACTTATGTGACGGAAAACATGAGGAACGAGGTATTAAAGGAGTTTCACCACTCCCGATTAGCCGTTCAACCCGGCGGGATGAAAATGTATCACGATGTGAATAGACAATTTTGGTGGCCCGGAATGAAATGAGATGTAGCTTCATATGTTAGCATGTGCCTAACTTGCCAGCAAGTGAAAGCGGAACACCAAAGGCCGACGGGTATGCTCCAACCCTTATCGGTGGCGGAATGGAAGTGGGAAAGGATAGCAATGGATTTTTTGACGAACTTACCTAGATCGGTAAGTGGGAATAATGTTGTGCGGGTTGTGGTCGACCGACCGAATACGCACACTTCATTGCAATTAAGACAACGAACTCGGTGGAAATATTGAGACGAAAGTATGTGAAGGAAATTGTTAGACTTCATGGGGTACCGATTTCGATAGTATCGGATCGAAACGCGAGGTTTGTGTCGAGGTTCTGGGGCGCATTGCAAAATGCCTTAGGGACCAAGTTGACAATGAATATGGCGTTCCATCCCCAAACGGATGGACAATCGGAACGGACTATCCAAGTGCTAGAGGATATGTTGCGTGCATGTGTGAATGACTTCAAGGGAGGCTGGGAGAGCCATCTATCCTTAGTAGAGTTTGCGTATAATAATAACTTCCAAGCTAGTATTGGCATGGCACCTTTCGAGGCTTTATATGGGTGGCCGTGTAGGTCCCCGGTGTGTTGGACCGAGGTGTGAGAAGCGGGAATATTAGAACCGCAATTGATTCGAGAAACGATATAAAAGATTAAGTTAATTCGATAAAGGCTTGAGACGGCTCGGAGTAGGCAAAAGAGTTATGCAGATAAGAGGAGGAGACCTTTGGAGTTCGAAAAAGGGGATCGAGTATTTTTGCGAGTTTCGCCAAGGAAGGGGATTATGAGGTTTGGCTCTAAAGGGAAGTTGAGCCCGAGATTTATCGGACCATTTGAGATCGTGGACCGAGTTGGTGAAGTTGCATACCGGTTGGACTTGCCACCAAAGTTGGCAGGGGTTCACCCGGTGTTCCATGTGTCAATGTTGAAAAAGTACCATCACGACCCTTCACACATGGTGGACTTTGAGGACATTGAGATTAGTGCGGATGTGACCTACGAGGATTATCGATGTGCAAGAGAAGGAACTTCGAGGAAAAACGATTAGATTGGTAAAGGTGGTTTGGAAACACCATGGAACCGAGGAGGCAACTTGGGAACGCGGGGATGAGATGAAGAGAAAGAATCCTGACCTCGTATTTTCTTTAGTTACTTTTCTTTAGATGTTTTCTAATTTCGGGAAAAAATTTCTTTATCGGGGAAGGGTTGTAATGCCTAGAGTTTGAAGTGTATTTTATTAGAGTTTAGTTTACTAGAAAGGCCGTATTTTGAGTTTTGTAGACGTTGTGGAGTTGTTGAGGTAGAAGCATGTCATCTTAGTTTACATTATGGTCTTTTATTCTATTAGATATTGTTTTACAATATTGAGATTCTTACATATCTTTCATTTACTTGAGTTATGGATGGAGGAGTTGTTATGAGTTGTGTACCCTGAGTATTTTATTTCTTGGATTATGACACGAATTGTATGTTTAAATTTTTATGGTCTTATTTATAAAAGTTGATCATTTCTGGGTGTAGTTCTTTAGAGAGGAAATGGAATTTCGAGACGAAATTCTTTTAAGGAGGGTGTGTTGTAACATCCCGGATTTTTATAAATGGTTTTATTTATGATTTAATCTATCCAAAAACGTTTTATACTAATTTTTAGCCAAAAACCGAAACTCTTCCGAAAAACTTTATTTTAAAACCTGTCACTAATTTTATAAATAAAAAGGACCCAATAGTTTTGTTTCTAAACATTTGTTATTTTTGAGCAGTAAAATAATAGTTTTGATCATGAGTTAACTTTTAGAACTTTGGGGACCAAATAGTTCGCTTCCCCAAACTCTCTCAAAACAGTTTCACGTAAACCACTTTTCAGCCCACTTTTCAAAACAGAAAACCAAAAACAAAGAGAGAAAAGAGAGATTCCAAATCTTAGGAAGAAGAAGAAGAAACCACTTTAGCGGGTTTTTACCGGAAACATCTCCTCTACGAACTAAGGTAACGGGGGTTATTCATTGCGACTAGACGAGGGTGGATGTTAGGGTTAGATCTTTTGTTTTTAAAATTTGGGGGTTTTCTTTTATCTCATATATATATATATATATATTCTATTAAATTGTTAATTGAGTTTTATTTGTTACTCTTTTAATTCACTTATTTGAATTTGAGAATTGGGAATTTACATATGAATTTCGAATTAATGAGAACATAGATGGGTTTGTGTGTTTTTATGAGTTGTTATGTGTTATTATAGTTGTTGATAAAATTGGGTAAATTTATGTTGAATAAGGATGAGTTGTAGTTTATGCATACAAGGTGTTTGTTAAAATGCCTGAATGAGATTTTATGTTGATGGACTTGTTTGGCTAGTTGTGATTCTAGTACCGATGCTTATGTGATTTTGTTGTGAATTGTGTTAATTGAATGGTTTAATATTATTGGCCGAGGCCTTGTGATTTAGTTATTGGCAATGGTCTATGTCTCTTCCTATACCGGGACATAAGACGAGCCGAGTGGTATAGGGAATGACTACTCTTACGGACTGGGGCGAGTGGCGTGAGGAGGTCCAAGTGTGCACTTTAAATATTTATTTGTTGGCAATGGTTTATGCCTCTCCCTATACCGGGAGAATAAGACGAGCCGATGGGTATAGTGAATGACCTACCTTACGGACTGGGGTAGGTGGCGTGAGAGGTCCATGTGTGTTATTTTTATATATTGGCAATGGTCTATGTCTCTCCCTATACCGGGGGCATAAGATGAGACGAAGGGTATAGGGAATGACCTACCTTACGGACTGGGGTAGGTGGAGTGAGAGGTCCATGTTTGGTATAGATGTGTGTTAGAGTTACTTAATTTATTTTGTTGCATGATGTTATTACATTTCTTATTATACGTTGTTATTGTAGTTGTTGTTTGTGAGTTTTTGCATTTGTTGGATGGAGTGACGGTATCATGTGTGGTGCCGCCCCGTCTACATATGTGTGTGGGACTCACCGTTACAGTTTTGTCTTTCAGGTACAACTTAGGTTGAGGCATTTGGATAGGAGCATTAGCGATGTATCGCATGGGTTCGGGGCTTCTGTGAGTCGTTTTCTTTTTACTTAGACTATTTTTGGGATTGTAGCCTACGGGCAAATTACATTCGTTGGTATCTTTTTATATATATCAGTTAAAACCATTTTGTCTTGTAGCCGCGTTTGGCAAACATTTCCATTTATTCGTATAATTGTTTCTTTAGCTCGCAAGTTGTTTTCCTTTGAAAGTTAAATTTTGTACCAACATGTCCTTTTTTCTTTTATTTAAAATTTCACGCAGTGATGTCTGTGTTTTTCGGATTTCGGGGTGTGACACATATGTCGAGCTTTCAACGATCTGGCGGCAATCCAAACACACTCCTCCAGCCTATAATGTAACCTCGGCCCCTTTCAAAAGGAAGCCCGCACAGACTCCAACAACCCTTCAATCGACAATATTTTCGAAACTTCAATGAACGTCCAAAACCAACAACTCTATAGCAATATGTCGAAATCATATGCACTAGCAAACCAATCAACTCGAGAGAACCAATGGTACACAAAGTCATCACTATAAATCCCATCAAATGCTTCACTCACACACATTCGAAAATACATCGCCTCCGCAGTCACATAACTAGCCTCTCAATAGAGGTCAACATAAGTACTTAATGATTTACCTAAAGCATAGGATAACCAACCAATAAGATCATCTCGCACAAATAAAAGATCATACCCATCTAATTCCCAACGGTTTGGATCCTCTAAATATGATATCATCTCCGTCATGAGCTCGCACGTAAAGACCTTGGTTAGAAAAACTAGCCAATCATCCGGACAATAAACGTACAACTAAAGACTACCTAACCAAATATTAGGTGGTGTATGCAAACCTATCAATAACCAAACCCCTTGATTCCAAGGATAATTCCATGAAAACTTCGCCCGCAAAATAATAATCAGCCCACAAAAGCAACCCACAACTTTGCAATCATAAAAATCATTCAACGAATAAAAAGGAACCATTTTCCGAAAATCATAACTCCCAAACAGTGTATCAGAAAAGAGTGAATCAAGCGGCCCAGTATTTGAAAATTTCCCAGGTATTTTTCCACTAAGTTTTACAGAATTTGGACAACAATTACGCAGCGTAAAAGCGGTTTTTATGAGACATGTCCAATCTGCCCAGGTATGGTCTGGACAGCACCAAAAGCTGAACTTCGAAAAATCATATCTCACTCCCCAGTGATCCAAACGCAGCGATTTCAGTACCCACATGACCGCATACAAGTACTCTACCAACTAATTAAATTTCAACTGAATTGAAGACTTTTTTCTATGGTAGACGTTTACTTTTCTACACAGCAGTCTAGCTGTCCGAACGGAAAAAACTGCCCAGATGCCCAACTTTAAAAATTCATAAGTAACTAACCGTTAACCCAAATGCAGCAATTCAAGTTCCAGAATACTCCTTAAGGTCTTGCCTAAAAACCTACCAAGCAGTTTCAAAAAAAAAACTGTTTGCTATAGAAAAAGATAATTTTCTTGCGCATAACAACCCAGTTTTTCCAGCATTCTCTAGGCAAATTTGAAAAATCATTACCCGTTCTATGTTTATCCAAACACCCCAATTTCTGCATCGAAACTTCCGTGTATAAGTCCTCTAACTTTTCACCAAATTTTAATAAAATCGAAGGTCGTTTGCTGTGTCTAATAATTATTTTTCCAACTACCATCAAAGCTGTCCTAATATAAAAAACCGAACGCCAATTAAACTTTGGAAACCCGTAAATAATTGTCAGCTCATACAAAGGCCTCAACCCGAGTTTTATAGTTTTCGCATTCATGCTACGCATCTCGTCACCAATTTTTATATTCCTCAAACAATTTATCCTAGGAAGAAAATTAACTTTCCCAGTTGTCACAGAAAAAATGCAAGATATTGAACTTATCGATACTAGTCGATGAAACTTAGCCAAATAATTAACATATCTTCCATCTCTAAAAAAACAACATCAAAGTCATGATTTCGAAGAATTATAAATTCACAATTTTCACCTCCAAAGTAAATAGAGAAACATGACTACATATTATAGGAAAACTTGTCTCGCGGCCATTTGACATACGCACCCCAATATCAACATTGGCGGTGTTTAATTTGCCGCGAGTAGGTGGGTTCCCAACCAAATCATTCCATTCATTAATTAATATCGTTTTATCGATTTCCTCCATAATATAACTATTTTTACTAACCCAACCTCTGTCAATCATTCCATGGAACACATTCCACGCATGATACCAATCTTTAAACCCTTTAACAATTTGACTGTTTTGAACACCCATTATTTTCTCGCAAATAATATCATTAAACATCAGATTTTTATCGAAAAATAATATATATATATATATATATATATGGGTATTTCTCAAAATTCAGGTCCATGTAATTACCCCTAGCACCACAATTTTTATCGTAAAAACCGTCTGCATATGGATCAATATAATTGGTAGCAGGTTTATTGCAATAAAAATTGTCTAGATATACTTCACTGTTTACATTTTTTACCGCAGCGGATAGTGGCAGATTATGATGAGCACGCATATTTGGACCTATTCGGACTTATTTATTGTTTGCTACTTCACTTTTGAAAGTGGATTCATTTTATTGATGTTTGAGGACCAGTTTTGCTATTTCTTTTGTTATGGGTACTATTTAATACCCATAAACCTAGGTACTGCTAATTATTTTTTGGTACTATTGGATTTATAAGAAGGGTTAAACCCTAGTTTGTCTCTTTTTCTCTTCTCTTTTGATTGATTGTGCCTTTTAGTGTGAGATTGATCTTTCTTTCTCTCCTATATTTCTATGAAACCTTCGGATTTCATCAGTATCTAGAGCAGGTCCTTTCTACATCTCATGGGAACCCTAGTTCATCTTTTTCTCCTCTTTTAAAAAAAAATATATATTATGGATGAATCATGCTTTCTATTACTTGAAGTATTTAACAAAACCTCTATGTTTAGTATTGATATATTATATGATATTTTTGAAATTTATGGCTATGTTGAAGGGGTTTCGATATCTTGCAAACCTGGGATTAGGGCTTTAATAGAATTTGAGTCAATTCAAAGTTCTATTTTAGCCAAAAATTCGCTAAAAGGAAAAAAATTATTTGGTGAGAATTGTCGAATGAATATCGAGTTTGTGTGTTGTTTTAGCCTAAATCATCATTTTGAGAACCCGGGTTATGAAAAAGAAGTAGAAAACAAGTGGTTATGGGAGGCTTTCTGTTTATCATCAGCGACACCGCATGAGACTACTCCACCAGTAGGACAACCGTCGTCGCCGACCTTGTCAACTCTACCACCTCCACATTAGACATCGAAAAACCATACCAAAGGAGAAATCTTTTTGGTGGGTAAGCCGACTGATAACTTCATTGATCCATTTTATCCGTGTAAATCAATTGTTATGGGGCATATTGATCATTATAGGGTGCGAAGTTATTTGGTAATATTTGTCTAAAGTATTTCAATATAGTTGATGCACAACAAATTGGTTTGCCAACAGATTGTTGTGATTATAAGGAGAGAATAAAAATTAACAAGTTTAAAAAGTTTAGTCACGCTTTTAAGGTGACCGATGAAAATTTTAAAGGACGTGATGATTTTTGGACAAGAAAGCTTTTTTTTTTCCGCTGCCATCGTAACGTTTATCTAATTGGTAATGATCATCTAATGTTACTTGTGGATTTGATGTTTGAAAATTGGATGAATCGTGGAGTAAGCTATATGAAATTGTGTCCCTTTTTAGGCTCGTCATATTACATGAGACATTCTAATTACTGCTCTAGTGAGAAGTGTCTGAAAATTATAAAAATTAATGTAATGATACCTGTGATACTTGGTGATATTTTAAAACAAGAATTGCAGTGTTTGGGTATACGGTTGATGAAATATCAGTTTATAAAATCAACAATTCGGTTACATTTTTTCATGCAAAAACTGTTACGACACAGTTTGGAAAAATAATTATTCTCTATAGCAAACGACTTCCGATTTGGTTGAAATTTTGTGCGTTGGTAGAAAATTTGTGTACGGTTGTTTTAACACCAAAATCTATGTATTTGGATAAATATCGACTGAGCTATAAATTGTTGAACTTTGAGCTGCGAGCAGTTTTTTATATTATGACAGATACAACGTTGTTTAGAAAGCTAATTGTTTGGATTAGTAATTGGTATGTGATTCAGTATAAATTTGGTGAGAAGGTATGGTACTCGTGTACAGAGGTTTTCTCGCTGAATTCGCATGATTTTGATAACCAGTGATTTATTTATGAATTTTTAAAATTTGGTGAATTGGGCTGTCCAAACATGACCTGGGAAAATTTTATGGCATGGAGAAAAAATTTCTTGACGCTGCTTAAAGGTGGTCCGAATTATATGAAATTTTATGAGGAAACACCTAATACTGTTAGGGAGGTTTTGATACTGGATTCACTATTTTTTTATGCACCGTTAATGAGTTATGGTTTTCCGAAAATGACTTATTTTATCCGTCCATACGATTTTAATGATTCGACTTATACTTTTATACTATTGTGCGTTGATGATATTATATGGGTATCTTATGTTATCAGTTATCCAACTAGTAGATATATTGATCCGTTTTGGGATGACCATTTTTATGGATCGAATGAAAAGTCGGGTCTACGAGTTTATTTTGGTGCGGGCGTTTATACTACTTATGGTGAATTTCTAAAATATGTTTGGGCCGCCCAAATTCTTCGGTTTACGTGGAAACGTGGTTTCTGTGATCTTATTGTGGGATTGTTAGTTTGGCAGAATGCCGAAGATTTGAATACGTCAATTAACACAGTGGGAGACTTTGGGTCGGTTTCCTTTTGATCGGAGTCGAAGATGTCTTCAACGCTGGAGGAGTCTGGTTGAGTTGCAACCAAATCATGGAAAGCTGAAAATGAGATGTTTGGTTCATTTGAGCTCATGGCTACAACCTTGAGGACAAGTTTGTTCTTAAGGGAGAAGGAATGATGAGCACGTGTATTTGGACTTATTCGGACTTATTTATTGTTTGCTACTTCACTTTTGAAAGTGGATTAATTGTTATTTTATTGATGTTTGAGGACCAGTTTTACTATTTATTTTGTTATGGGTATTATTTAATACCTATAAACATAGGTACGCTGATTATGTTTTGGTACTATTGGATTTATAAGAATGGTTAAACCCTAGTTTGTCTCTTTTTCTCTTTTCTTTTGATTGATTGTGTTTTTTGGCGTGAGATTAATCTTTCTTTCTCTCCTATATTTCTACGAAACCTTAGGGTATTTCTACAAAACCTCCGGGTTTCATCAGATTAGTCATAAAATTTTCCTCCAGTTCAACTTCCAAATCTTAATCTACTTTTTTATCATCGTCCTCGTTGTCGCTTAAACTATTCACGAATTCGCTGAAAAGATCTTTCACTTCAAGCATTCTATGCTTTAAATTGACTTCGAAGTGGGTATTCAGTTGGCACAAAATATCATTCATGGTTGTCGTATTAAAGTCGATTCCCAAAATAATATCGTTCACAACAGCCCGAACTTATTCCCTCGTGGGCTCAATCACGGACGAGACAACCATACCCATGTTTTGGGCCTCCTCCCCCGCTGATGAATGCAGCCCACCCGCCGCTAGGCCCCACGTCCACTGTGGCGGTCACGGTTGCTGCGACGTAGCAGAGGAGGCTGCAGCCATACCACCGCCGCCAGCCCCAACTAGGGTTTGGTCGGTGGCCCTCCTTTTTCCGCTTAGCTCTTCCCTAAAATTGAACCCTCGCTTTTGACCTAACACCACGAGTTGTTCAGTTAAACAATCAAGCTTCTTTTTCAACTGCTCGTACCCACGATCCATAAAGATTGCTGATTTTTTTGGTGTATTTTTAAACAAAAAATAAAAGGATAGAAATATGGGTCACAAACTTTAAGTCTTGATCGACCATGCTCTTAATACCAACGATGAATACGGTAGTTTTCTCAAGAAATAACACAGAATAGTGATCAAGTCACCAAGTGAAATAACGGCAAAATTATGGTTTTTTAATAGGAAAAGTTCAATGCTCCCATCCTAACATAATAAATGAGTACTGTCTCTTTGTAACGGTCACCTTATTTGACTGTTTATGAAACACTCACCTTAACCACCGTTAGATTAAAAAATGCATGGTCAGATAATGTTTTTCAATAACTAATTTATTTTTTCTATTTTCAACAAATTAGAATTTGATAAATTAAAAATAAATTGTACAACACACTAAAAACTCAAATAAAAATATAGAACTCTAGGAAGGCCTATCCTAAAGTTAAATATTAATTAAAAAAAAATTATGCATTTGACACATTTTTATACTATATGGTTGTGAACCAGTTATATAACCTGATTGTTCCCTAGTAATCTCCTAATAAATTGTATAAGAACCTACTTCTCTACATATAGGTCATAATAGGAGCAAACTGTAATTAGTAAATAACTAAATAGTCCAACTAACTAACATAAATAATGAGATAGGCTATTATGTAATAAAAGTAACTGGTAGTCCAAGACGGTAAATAGGTCGTGTTCATCATCGTATCGCAGTGATAGTGCTTCTCCCACCTCCACAAAATACTGACCATATAACCTTGCAGCATAAGCAGCCACGACCCCACCACCTTCTTCGCGAACAGTTTCTCATATCCCAATAAAATCATCTCTAACCACAACATCACAAGTATATAACTATTTTCACAATTTCCGTTGCCGCTCCATCTGATCTCCCCATATTCTTCTTAGTTTTCTGGGCCGATGAACCAAAATCAAACTTTGTCCCAACTTTTTGGTAATAAGTCAGGTGCATGCTCTATTGCCGCAACTTCTGTTACCTCCGCGCTTCTGATCTCCTTCCCATGATAGACATTATTTCTTTCATTCCAAGTCTTCCATAATAACAAATGCATCTTCTCTTTCATTTCTTGCTTTTGACTTTGAAGAATAGATATGACAATTTACTTTATATCATTTATTATAAGAGGCTTTAAAATTTTCCAAACTCCCACAGATTTCCATAGATGCTTCACCCAACTACACTGATAAGAACATTTGTTTCTTTTTCACCACATCGCACACATCTAAAATATCCCAGAACGTGATGTCTTTTTTGTTGGTGATTTTAGTATCATCAATGTATTTTAGTAGTAATGTGATTTATTATAGGGCGATGCAATAATGCGTTAAACTCGGAAACGAGTTAGGGAAGTGCGGAATGCACGCTCGTCGAGCCAACGTATAATTGAATATGAATAATTGAAACGGGGTTCCAAGGGGCAGAGCCCCTGGCGGGGGTCCCGCTGCCAGGACAGCGGGCGGGGTGCGGGGCAGCGCCCCGAGCGAAAATTTTTCTTAACAGTTGCTTCCTTTCCGGAAAATTTTGAATAGTTGGACCCTTTCCCAACAGTTGCTTCCTTTCCGGAACAGTTGCTTCCTTTCCGGAAAATTTTGAATAGTTGGACCCTTTCCCAACAGTTGCTTCCTTTCCGGAACAGTTGCTTCCTTTCCGAAACAGTTGCTTGCTTTCAGTTTCGGTTATTGATCTCCTATATAAGAAGTCATTTGGCCTCGGTTTTGGTTACAGAAACATATAAGAAAATTCTCTCTACATTTCCTAATCTATTCTCCTTGCCAGAAACAGATTGTTCTTCAAGAATTATCCCCACAAAGATTTCGTGAACCCAGGCAATAATAGGGTCGAAATACTTTGTTCGGAAAGTGTACGAACACGATTCTTCGAAGTTATCCAGGATTATCATACCCTAAATCTCCAACAAACGAACAAAGTAATTTCTGATAATCATGGCTGTAGGAAACACCGTCAAGGAGATGACTACAAATTTCGGAAAATTGGACAAGTTTCAAGGACAAGACTTCAGGCGTTGGCAGAAGAAGATGCATTTCATGTTGACAACGTTAAAGGTGGTGCATGTCCTGTCTACACCGATTCCAGAATTTGTAGAAGATGACACGGTTGAAAATCTAAGACGCAGATCAAAGTGGGAGAACGACGACTACATTTGCAGAGGGCACATTCTTAACGATAGAGGTGGTGAATATTATGATCCTGTATTTTTCCAATCCGTAGGAATCATTCATGAGACTACGGCACCTTATACACCTCAACAAAATGGTGTGGCTGAAAGGAAAAATAGAGTTCTTAAAGAAATGGTGAATGCCATGTTATCTTACTCTGGTTTAAGTGAAGGGTTTTGGGGAGAAGCTATGTTAACGGCTTGCTATTTATTAAATAGGGTTCCTAATAAAAGGAACAAGACTACCCCATATGAACTTTGGTATAAGAAACGACCAAACTTAACATTTTTACGTGTTTGGGGTTGTAGGGCCGTGGTTAGACTCCCGGACCCAAAAAGGAAAACTTTGGGTGAAAAGGGTATAGCTTGCATTTTTGTTGGATATGCTGAGCACTCCAAGGCCTATAGGTTTTATGTTATAGAACCTAATGACTCGATTTCTATTAACACGATTATAGAATCGAGAGATGGCATATTTGATGAGAATTGTTTCTCTTTTATACCTAGACCAAAGGACTCTATACCTAATTCAGATGAATCTCTAAGGGATGATCATTCAATTGATGTGCCAAGTGAGACACTTGAACCCCGTAGGAGCAAAAGAGCTAGAAAATCTAGATCTTATGGATCTGATTTTCAACTATATTTAGTTGAGTGATCAAGAGATCAGATTGGTACTCAATACTATTATTGTTATAGTATAGAGGAGGATCCAAGAACGTATGATGAAGCTGTGAAATCTCGAGATTCTGTTTTTTGGAAAGAAGCAATTGATGAAGAGATTGGTTCTATCATGGAAAATAATACTTGGGTATTATCTGATTTACCACCAGGTTGCAAACCATTGGGTTGCAAATGGATCTTCAAAAAGAAGATGAAAGTCGATGGTACAATTGACAAGTTTAAAGCTAGATTAGTTATCCAAGGCTTCAGACAAAAGGAAGGGATTGATTATTTCGATACCTATGCTCCAGTTGCCCGTATCACTACTATTAGATTGTTGATTGCCTTGGCGGCTATTCATAATCTAGTGATTCATCAAATGGATGTCAAAACAGCATTTCTGAATGGTGATTTGGAAGAAGAAGTGTATATGAAGCAACCTGAAGGATTTGTAATGCCTGGTAATGAGCATAAAGTGTGTAAGCTAGTTAAGTCGCTGTAGGGCTGAAACAAGATCCGAAGCAGTGGCATCAAAAGTTTGATGAAGTAGTTTTGTCTAATGGTTTCATTCTAAACCAAGCAGACAAATGTGTATATAGAAAATTTAATACATCCGGTAAAGGAGTTTTCATTTGTCTATATGTTGATGACATGTTGATCTTTGGCACCGACCAAAATCAAGTTGATAAAACGAAGAATTTCTTGTCATCAAAGTTCTCCATGAAAGATATGGGAGAAGCGGACGTTATTCTTGGTATTAAGATTAAACGGGAGAATAAGGGGATTGTAATTACGCAATCTCATTACATTGAGAAAATACTCAAGAAGTTCAATTATGAAAGTTGTTCTCCAGTAAGTACTCCCATGGATCCGGGAGAAAAGCTTATGCCAAATACAGGTAAACCTGTGGATCAACTTGAATACTCAAGAGCTATAGGCTCTTTGATGTATGCTATGATTAGCACTAGACCGGATATTACTTATGCGGTTGGAAAGTTGAGCAGATTTACTAGTAATCCTAGTAGACATCATTGGCATGCGATAACTAGGGTATTCAAGTACTTGAAGGGTACTATGAATTATGGATTGGCATATATGGGATTTCCTTTGGTGTTAGAGGGTTATTCGGATGCTAGTTGGATAAATAATGCTGAAGACTCATCCTCTACAAGTGGATGGGTGTTCTTGCTTGGGGGAGGTGCCATCTCATGGGCTTCCAAGAAGCAAACATGTATAACTGGTTCCACAATGGAATCTGAGTTTGTAGCATTAGCAGCTGCTGGTAAAGAAGCGGAATGGCTCAGGAACTTGGTATATGAGATTCCGATATGGCCTAAACCGATATCACCAATTTCTATCCGTTGTGATAGTACTGCCACACTGGCTAAAGCTTATAGTCAAATATACAATGGAAAGTTTAGACATTTGGGTGTTAGACATAGCATGATTAGGGAATTAATCATGAATGGGGTGATATCTATTGATTTTGTTCGGTCGCAACAAAACTTAGCTGACCACTTGACGAAGGGGTTAGCTAGAGACTTAGTGAATAAGTCGGTAATTGGGATGGGATTAAAGTCCATTTAAATCTATTAGCTGTGGTATACCCAATTCCCTTCGAATACAACGTTAGAAGCAGAATTCAATGTGGAAAGATCATAGTTAGAGATTGGAGCAATTGTGTTTATCTTCCCAAGGTATGTGCTCAGACCTGCAAGTGATGGCTAGGTTGAAGTATATCTTCTTAATGGTTCTTTTGAAAAATTGCAAATGCAGTTGCAAGATTAAAAGGATCACCTATGTGAGCATGAAGTTTTGCCGCTTCAAGAAGCTTGGACTTGGTTTCCTATATGCTTATTAATGGATAAGGACACATGGCTTGTAAAGTGTCAAGTATGAATAGTAGAGTATTGTAAGAAACATATGTGTACTATATCTTCAGATATTCAAATGGATTGACGGGTTCAATCGTTGTGACACCCAGATTTTCGAGTATTTGGAATGTGTATTTGTACTAAGATGAAAATTCAATCGTAAGACATTTTCATCTATGCATTTGTTTGATTGTTATACCTGTGTGTTATACCCTTGTATATATTATTGTATATACTGAGTAAATCAAGGATTACACTAAAATGGGGGGGATTTGTTGGTGATTTTAGTATCATCAATGTATTTTAGTAGTAATGTGATTTATTATAGGGCGATGCAATAATGCGTTAAACTCGGAAACGAGTTAGGGAAGTGCGGAATGCACGCTCGTCGAGCCAACGTATAATTGAATATGAATAATTGAAACGGGGTTCCAAGGGGCAGAGCCCCTGGCGGGGGTCCCGCTGCCAGGACAGCGGGCGGGGTGCGGGGCAGCGCCCCGAGCGAAAATTTTTCCGAACAGTTGCTTCCTTTCCGGAAAATTTTGAATAGTTGGACCCTTTCCCAACAGTTGCTTCCTTTCCGGAACAGTTGCTTCCTTTCCGGAACAGTTGCTTGCTTTCAGTTTCGGTTATTGATCTCCTATATAAGAAGTCATTTGGCCTCGGTTTTGGTTACAGAAACATATAAGAAAATTCTCTCTACATTTCCTAATCTATTCTCCTTGCCAGAAACAGATTGTTCTTCAAGAATTATCCCCACAAAGATTTCGTGAACCCAGGCAATAATAGGGTCGAAATACTTTGTTCGGAAAGTGTACGAACACGATTCTTCGAAGTTATCCAGGATTATCATACCCTAAATCTCTAACATTTTTAAGTTTTTCCCGCTTGGAATAGCATAATTTAATAATTCCAAATAATGATGCGAATTTAAGGGGGATATTTAATTTCCAAACCTCTTTCCACCATGATTTTTCCGTGGTTCAGCTACTCGGAACATTCTCTCAGCTTTGGTCCTTGATTAGATGATATCCATTCTTAGAGGTATTTCCCGTTTGGAGTATAATGCCAAAATCGAGTATGATGTTCAGGAATGTAATGCGGGTAAAAAAAAACTTAGAATCCACGAAGAGGGTTTAAACTTGAAAAAAAGTAAATATTATTAAGGAGTCTGTATAATATGATGCCTTTTCACATAGATTTCCTCTCCTTTTATACTAAACTAGAAAACAGGAAAATAATCTCAATCCTATTCAGAATAGATTTTGATTCTAATCTAACTTAAAAAACCTATCCTAATTATAAAACTAAAAGATAACATAACTTCTATTCAGATTCTTATAAGGAGTCTATCTGAATTTCCTTCTAGATGTTCTGCATCAGCCTCAAAAAAACTCGACCCCGAGTTCATAATTGGTAGTGAAAATTCATCCTCCGCATAGAAAGGAAATATATCTTTGACATTGAACGTCCTTGATATAGCAAACTCAGGAGGAAAATCAATCACATATGCATTGTCATTGATCTTTTGCAGAATTTTGAATGGACCGTATTTCTTCATTTTCATCTTGTTATAAGTGCCCGCTGGAAATCTTTCTTTACATAAGTGAATCATAATAAGATCTCCCACTTCATACGTCTTAACTCGTCGGTGTTTATCTGCATCTTCTTTGTACTTTGTGTTTGCTATATCTAAATTTTTCTTTAACTCGGCATGTAATTTAGAAGCCTTTTCAGCCATATCATTTGCGGAATCATTTAAGCCCGGGATTTTAGGTAGTATTACAAGATCAAGAACATGGTTAGGAACTTTCGAATACACAATCTGGAATGGGGACTTTCCTGTGGAACGGTTGACAATAGTGTTGAAAGCGAACTTGGCTTGAGGAAGCATAAGATCTCGTTGTTTGGGCTTCTCACCAGATAAACAACGGATTAAATTACCCAAAGAACGATTGACAACTTCAGTTTGTCCATCCGTTTGAGGATGACAAGTGCTACTAAATTGTAGTGACGTACCGAGTCGCATCCACATAATAGCTAAGGAACTTTGTATCCCTATCCGACATAATAGATTTTGGCACTCCATGAAGACGGACGATCTCCTTGAAAAACAACGTCGCGATATTTCTGGCATATGATGTTTTCTTACAAGGGATAAAATGTGCCATCTTTTAATAGCGATCAACAACGACCATAACTGAATCAGTACCATGTTGAGTTCTAGGGAGACCCAAAATGAAATCCATAGATACATCTACCCAAGGAGCATCAGGTATGGGCAAAGGAGTATAAAGACCTGTATTTTGAGATTGACCCTTAGCTTGCTGGCATGTAAAACATCATTTGACGAGCTTTTCGACATCACATTTTAATGAGGGCCAATAATAGCTTTCTTCTACCAAAGCAATAGTCTTGTCACGCCCAACATGTCCACCAAGACCACCTCCGTGTATCTCACAGACAATATGTTCTCTCAAAGATCCTTGAGGAATGCATAACTGATTTCCTTTAAATAGAAAACCATCATGTATTAGAAAATCAGCGGTTCCGGTCTGCGGTAAAGAACACTTGGACCACAAATCTGAAAAATCTGCATCATCCACGTATAGGTCTTTCAAATATTCAAAAGCATACATATCACTTCGAACGATAACGAGCAACGAATCATGACGACTTAAAGCATCTACAACTTTATTGAGCTTCCTAGATTTGTGCTTGATAGAAAATGGGCATTTGTTCAATGTATCTTTCCAACGATCATGCATACGATTAACTTTGGACGATGACAGTAGGAACTTCAAGGCATGGTGGTCGGTATGATGAACTCTCGATGAATCAAATATGTATGCCACTGTTTGAGAGCTTTTATTACTGCGAATAATTCAAGTTCATAAGTTGACCATTTTTTCTGAGAATCCGGATTTTTCTCACTGTAGTACGCAACTGGGTGGCCTTCTTGAGAAAGAACAGCACCAATGCTGACGACGGAAGCATCACAATCTACCTCAAATACCTTCTCAAAATTTTGTAAAGCTAAAACCGGCGTTGTGCAAAACTTATCTTTAAGAAGATTAAAGAATGTATCGGTTTCCTCAGTCCACTCAAACTTAGTATTTTTCAAGCAATTTGTGAGTAGAGCCGCAATAGAACTAAAATTCCTCACAAAAAGCCAATAAAATGTTACTAATCCATGAAAACTACGAACATCTTTGATCAAAGTTGGAGTTGGCCATTCTCGAATTGCTTTTACTTTTGCATCATCAAGTATGCCTCTATCAGAAATCACATAACCTAAGAAAAGAACCTGGTTTGTCATGAAAGTGCACTTCTTCAAGTTCAAATATAAAGAATTCTCACTAAGCACGTTGAAAACTTGCCACAAGTGTGAGAGATGGTCTTCAACATTGCGGCTAAAAATAAGAATGACGCCAAAATAAACGAAACCAAATTTATTTAGGAATGGCTGCAACACTTGGTTCATCAGACGCATGAAAGTGCTAGGAGCATTTGAAAGGCCGAAAGGCATGACTAGCCACTCATAAAGGCATTCACGTGTCTTAAAATCCGTTTTCCATTCATCACCTGGATTTATTCTTATTTGGTGATAACCGCTGCGAAGGTCAAGTTTGGTAAACACCGTAGAACCAACAAACATATCATCAATCCTAGGAATTGGAAAACGGTACGGAATAGTTATCTTGTTTACTGCCCAACAGTCAATGCACATTCGCCACCCGTTATCATTCTTTGGCACGAGAAAAGCTGGACAAGCACAAGGACTCTTGCTTTCACGGATCAGACCTTTCTCTAATAAATCCTAAATTTAACCTTGTAAAATTTCATTTTCCTTTGGACTCAACCTGTAATGAACGTCATTCGGTAATGAAGCTTCTGGAATAAAATCAATCTCATGTTGGATATCTCTTAATGGTGGCAAAGAGTTTGGTAGTTCGTCAGGTGCCAATTTATCAAACTCTTGTAATAACGGTTTGACTTTATCTGGAATATTAATGTCTGCCTTCGAATTTTCATGAGAACTTAAAGTGTGATTATTATGCATATCATCCAAAATCGAATTAACAAGCAAGAGAGTTTGCTTGTCGGCTTTAACAGATCCCATAGCAAAAAAGTTGGATGGAGTCTGAACGAATTTAACACCATCTTTGAAAAAAGTTTAGAGGTTTGTGAAACAATTGCAAACTGCCTTGATGTCGTATTACCATGGTCGACCCTGTTAGAGTTCATGAGAATTTGTTTTTCTGATTTAATAATTATTTATTTATTTCCCGTTATGAATAAGTCTGTAATTTGAACTACTCGTTGAGTCAGTTTGTTTTCTTCCTATTTCTAAGTTACTGTTAGCTTACTTTTAGGCCACTAAGCTTGATAGTGGTTCAGTATTTTTAAAGATTGTTTGTTATTTTTGTTAGCCTATATAAAGGCCCAGTGTTGATTAATAAACTATTAGAAATTTTTCCTTTCATTTTTCCTATCGCTAAACTACATTTGTTATTCGTATTTGTGATAGCATAAATATCAGAATATACCTTACGGTGTTCTAAATCTTACAATGGTATCAGAGCTGATTTCTTAAGGGCTGTGACTATCCATTTGAACCCAATTTTAATACGTGTTCTACCTAGGGGTGGGTTAGGGTCGAGACCCGACCCGTAAATGCTCAACCCGTATCCCGACCCAATTACTTTTGAAAGTGAAAAAAAAAAAAATCCGATCCCGACCTGACAAAAGTTGGGACCCGATTTTTTCGGGACCTGAATTTTCGGGATCCCGTAGGGTCGGGATAAATTTATCCCGAATCTCCCGACATATTTTTTTATTTTACGACAACGTCATTTTTTATTAACAATTTTCATTTGAGAAGTCTAAACATGTTATTAAAACAAAACATAATCATAGTTTAAAAATAACATTCATAATAAATGAAAAAAGAAATTAACATGTAGTAGAAAAAATAGTGTAAAACTACAAATAATGGAGTAGATAAAAAAAATTGATACGTTTTTTATCAGATTCTTGTAGTATTTAGTTTTATTCACACAAGCAACAATTATCATAATAAATGAGATACATTATCAGTATAATTTTTATAATTGAAAAATAATAATCATTTATCTTTCTTGAAAATAACAATATAATTTTTTAATTTAAGTATATTTTTTTATTTTAATAGTTTAATATAATCAAAACTATAAATCTATATTATACTTATATAATTATAACTAATATATAAAATAAAAAGGATTGTAGCTGATATGATAGAGTATTTACATTGTATGTTAGAGGTACAAGGTCCGATTCTCATCACTTGCATTTGATATAAATTAATTTATATTTTTATATAAAATTTAAATTAATTTTTTTTAAATCGGGTCGGGTCGGGACACCCGACAAAATCAAAATTGTCACCCGATCCCGAAGTTTGTCGGGTCGGGACGAAACCCGACTTTTTCGGGTCGGGACTATTCTCGGGTCGGAAAATTTCGGGTCGGATGCGGGTCGGGATTTCGGGATTTTTTTCTCAGCCCCAGTTCTACCCAAACCCCAGTTTCTATCAAGCACAAAAAAAAAATGGCCAACATCACCAATTTTTCATCACCTGCTCCATTGTTCACCGGTGAACACTATCATATATGGGCTGTGAAAATAAAATTATATCTGAAGTCTCAAGGCTTATGATCTGTGACGGAATCGTATTTGGATCCACCGACACTTTCTGCAAATCCTTCATTGGCTCAAATTACAGCTCGTGAAGAAGAAAAATTAAAGAAAGACAAGGCCAAGTGTCTTCAATCTGCTCTAGCTAACCACATATTCACCAAAATCATGGACTTGGAAACACCAAAGCAAGTCTGGGATAAACTGCAAGGTGAATATGAGGGTAGCGAGAGAGTTAAAACTGTATGGGTTCTTACATTGAAAAGAGAGTTTGAACTCATGAAGATAAAGGACAATGAATCTGTCAAAGATTACTCCGAAAGGATAATGGATATTGTGAACCAGATTCGGCTTCTTGGTGAAGTTTTTCCGGATCAAAAGGTTGTCGAAAAGATTATGGTCTCCATAACACAAAGGTTTGAGGCCAAAATCTCTGCAGTTGAGTCGTGTGATCTAAAAACACTCTCAATTGCAGAATTGACCAGTAAACTTCAAGCTCAAGAGCAGAGAGTCTCTCTGAGGTATGACGACTCAATTAAAGGGGCTTTTCAAGCAAATCAAAAGGGACATTTTTTCAAGAATCGGCCAGACAAGAAGTTCTTTCCGAAGTACAAAGGGAAACATGACGGACCATCAAAAAGGGGTAGTTTCTTTCCATGTTATTTCTGTAAGAAAACAAATCATTCTGAAAAGGATTGTTGGTTCAAAAATAAGCCACTTCTCCGGTGCAATTTTTGTAATAAGGTTGGACATAGTGAAAAATTTTGCAGAATAAAAAATAAGCATACATAAGAGCATGCTAAAGTCACTGAGGATGATAAGAATCTTGATGAACATTTATTTTTGGCCTCACAAGTATATGATGCTAATGATTCTGATATATGGCTAATTGATAGTGGTTGAACAAGTCATATGTCAAAAAATATCTCCATGTTTTCATCAATCGACAACAGCATCCAACCAAATGTAAAATTGGGAAATGGTGAAGTTGTAAGAGCTAAGGGTAAAGGAACCTTTGTCAAACAAAACCAAGAAAGGTATAAAATTTGTGTCAAATGTTCTTTATATTCCTAAACTTGATCAAAATCTCTTAAGTGTGGCTCAAATGATAAAGAATGGGTACACAATCTCCTTCAATGAAAATTTTTGTTGCATCAGTAATTCCGTTGGTGTTGAAATTGCAAAAGTTAACATGCAAGGAAACAGTTTTTACCTAAGACTTGACTCGATGGATGAATGTGCTCGTAAAGCAACCTTAATTGATAGTGATATTTGGCATAAAAGATTAGGTCACTTTAATTTGAAGACTTTGAAATTTATGCAAGACATGAAAATGGTTAACGACTTTCCGGAAATTGTTTCGCCCAAATTGTTCTTTGGGAAAACAAAGTAGGAAACCATTTTCCAAAACTGCTTTGAGAAGAGCCACTAAAGTATTAGAGCTATTACACTCTGATATTTGTGGGCCGATGAGCACAGCATCTATAGAAAACAATTTGTATTTTGTGTTATTTATTGATGATTTTAGCAGAATGACGTGGGTGTATTTTCTGAAGTACAAATCTGAGGTATTGTTGGTATTCAAAAGTTTTAAACGGATGGTTGAAGTTCATAGTGGAATGAAAATAAAAGTGCTTAGAACAGATAATGGAGATGAGTACACTTCGAATGAATTTAATAATTTTTGTGCTGAAACAGGAATTGTTCATCAATTAACAATTCCGTACTCACCACAAAAATTATTAAATTCATTCGAAGTGTACTCACCTCCATTATCTGTTCTAAGCACTTTTATTTTCAGACCCAACAACCCAACAACAAATGTGTAACACCCATATCAAGGACATCACATAGAATCGTGTCGATGTATTTTCCAAAAGAAAAGGTAACTTCGCATTGCTTGGTAACCTTTGTTGAACAATATTTCTGTATCCAGTCTATAGAATAAGGAACCGGATGGGAAATAACTGGCAATTTAAGCGCGGAAACCACTTTGGTAGAAATAATATTCTCAACACTGCCTCTATCAGTGATTATGTCGCACACTTTACCATTAATGAAACAACTAGATTGAAAAATATTGTGACGCTGAGATTGGCTAGGTTTTGTCAAAAATAAGGGTTTGCAAATAGCTACTAATCTTTCACCCTCAACTCCAGAAAGTTCACAAGCATCATCATTACCATAATAATCATCCTCTTGCAAATGGTCATCATATAAAAGTTCATCATCACTAGTAAGATGAGGAGCCATATGCAAAAGGCCTCGACGTCTGGGACATTCGTTAGCATAGTGACCTGGTTCGAGACACTTATAACATTTATCTCCTCTAAATCTTGCATATTCATTAGGTAAATTAGGTGGCTGAGATGCTGGGTAACGGGAAGGTCGAGTTTGTGGACTAGGATTACTCGATGAGGACTGAGTAACAGGCGGTTGTAATTGAGTATTGGAAGATGATGTAGGGGTGGGTGAGTATGGTGGGGAAGCATTAGAATACGATGGACAAAAATTAGAGCGAGATCGTTGAGATAAATCAGGAGTGGCCTACGACTGTGGAGAAAAGTGAGATTGAGATCGGAGGAGGTTATATGGTGTGGCAGATTGGTTGTAAGTACGAGTGTTGCACTTATTGATATACGCGGGTTGAACCAAATTACTTTCAATACGACAATCCATATCAATTGTATCTTCCATGGTGTGAGTCGAGACCACCATCTGCGACTTGATAGGAAAATTGAGTCCTCCAATAAAACGAGTGATTAATTGCACCGGTGATTCTTGAATCTCGTTGCGAGCTATGAGAGTATAAAATTCAGTAACATAAGCCTCCACAGATCGAGCTCCTTGTCGACAATTCTGCAACTTCAGAAATAGTTTGTTGGCGCCAATTCTTGGGTAAGAACTTATCTTCCATTAAAACACGTATACTTTCCTACTTGCAAACAGGTGGTCGATTATCTCTGAACCTTTGAACGGACAAGCTATGCCACCATGATGACGCACCGCTTTTGAGTTTATAGGCAACTAATTTAACCTTTGTTTACTCAGGTATATCCATGAACTCAAAAAATCTTTCTACTTCATTGACCTAATCAAGAAACTCCTCGATATTAAAGCCTCCTGCATAAGATGGAATATCATCTCGAAGCTTATATTCTGCAATTGATCCATAATGAACTTGTCCATTAATTTGTCCTTGAGTCTGTTGGAGTCGTGACACATCCAACTGGTTACGATACCAATTTTCCTCGCGTATGTCATTCTCTCGATTGTTTGGATCAAGAGAGTTACTGGACTGAGATTGCGATTGTCGTAGGGATTATGAAGATATTGGGTAGGGCGATTTAAACCAGGAAACAGGTTTGAAACTTCGCCGGGAATGGTTAATGGAACCAACGGAGTTACGCACTCGTAGCAGCTGTGTAAATAGGTTTAAAATTCGCCGATGATAAGTCGGGAATTGAAGAAAAAGGCAAAGGCAAGGTAGATGTCGGGAGCGAAGTCGAAAACAGATGTCCACTAGCACTTCCCCTTTCCATTGATTGTCTCCCTTCGTTCAAATTCGTATAAGTTTCAAAATACTTGAGAAAATTGTCAAAACGTTTATCCAAAGCATCTAATTTGCTATCAATATGCACCTTGAACTCCTGGAACTCGCTTTTCTTCAAAAATTCGTCACTTTCTGGCATAGTTTTTTTCAAAAAAAATTATAATATATATATATATTGGCTTGTTTAGAGAGAAGGAAACTCGGGTGAAACCGACAAAACTATGTGATCTTGCTTTTCGATTTCTCCGACCCAAACGTTAGGGTGAGAAGAAGATGAAAAACAACCTGAAATCTGATACCAATTGATGTGAAACAACGGGTAAAAAGAAAACTTCGAATCCACGAAGAGGGTTTAAACTTGAAAAAAAGTAAATATTATTAAGGAGTCTGTATAATATGATGCATTTTCACATAGATTGCCTCTCCTTTTATACTAAACTAGAAAACAGGAAAATAATCTCAATCCAATTCAGAATAGGATTCGATTCTAATCTAACTTAAAAACCTATCCTAATTATAAAACTAAAACATAACATAACTTCTATTCAGATTCTTATTAGGAGTTATCTAAATTTCCTTCTAGATGTTCTGCATCTGTATGTCTTTTAGAGGTACAGACAAAATTACTTCCGCATCAATATGCCAAAATACCATTTTTATCAGCTCCTCGTTCCGCTGGTTATTCTCATCCATTAGTTCATTCACACGTTTCAGACCAAAGGTTGGAGCTGAGATCGGTTTAAAGTTGGATTGGTCTAGGAATCCAAGAATCTGAGATATATCTATAGTTTTATACATACCCTGGAACCCACTCTCCATCTATAGCCTTTGCTTATTACCTCTCGCCCCCGTAATATGCTCTTCCAAAGATAAGAGGAACCATATTTTAGGCCGCCTTCTAGTACGTCACAATTGGGATAGTGTACTTACATGTTAATACTCTAAGCGGCTAACGAGTTCAGATTTTCCATTAGAAGTCATACTTGTTTTTCCACCAATGCTTGATTAAAGCAGGCCATGTCTCTAAAACCAAGTTATCCCGTCTTATTTAAACATGCAAAAAATACATTTAGCACATCAAACTCTTAGACATTAATAAAAAAATATCAAACCATCACAATTAGCAATTTAAGTAATAAAGTATGTTCTTTTACAAACACACATTTCTGGTCAAATCAATCTCAAAATCGTGTCACTTGTCATCACACGACCTAATTAAAGGTTATTTTACCGTTTTGCACTCATTTATTCCCTTCAAATTAAAGTGTCTAATTTAGTTGTATGTTTCTGCCTTTTCTATTTTTATATTTTTTAAGGGAACGAAATGAGAGAAAAAATTTAAAATAACCTTAAATTGGTCTTGCGATGACACGTGACACGATTTTGAAATTGATTTAGCCGGAAATGCATGTTTGTGAAAAAGAACATAGTTTAGTACTTATGTTGATAATATTGATAGTTTTGCATATTTTTCGTTAACATATGATAGTTTGGTGTATTAAATGTATTTTCCCACGAACAACTCAATGTCCCACTTCACCACCTTTACATTCTTATTTGAAGTGATAACTTAGACAAGGCTATAGCGGTTTAGTTTTTAACTTAATCAAGTTTCAAAGCCTTCGTAAGCGAACTTCGGGTCGTTACAAATTTACCCCTCTATAAAAAAGTTTCACCCTCGAAACATACCTTAAAACTGGGCTCTTTTATTCCCCAGGTAATCGGCAATCAAAAACTAATACGTCTATTTAAATCCTAGAAACTGAGAAAGAAAAGAAAAAAAAAAGGCTCTTTTTTATTACTGAGATACAACAAAAATGTTGAATGATGACGCAAGTGTCAACATACAATTCTATGCTAACTTCCCATCGAAGGATGCTCTACACGATTACATCCACCACCTCCTATGCGTAAATTAAAAAAATCAAATTTCAATGAATGGAAGTCACTACAGAAAATCTTCATATTCTCATATATAGACGGTTAAAAAAGGGTCCCTCTATATAGCCTCTACTGCTTCTTCAAGCTTCTTTTTGGGTCGGCCAGAGTGTTTTGCATCATCACCCTTCAAAAGCTTCAGTGCTTGCTCTAGAGTTATGTCATTTGGTTTGAGATTCTACAAACAAGAAACGAAACAGAATGAAACAAATAGAATTCAGTTAAAATATCCAATAAACAATTGATGTGGACATCATGACTAACAATAGATCCCTGTATATTTCAAGCCTTTAGGAAAAGGTTAATATTGGGACTTGAATGCAGCTCCTGTTCCAATTAAGAAAAGTTGGTGACTGTTGATGCATTTGGAAAACATTAGCAATAAAAATACAATATAATTATCCTTTTTAGGAACAATATATTCAGGATTGAACAAGATTTAAGCTTGGGAAATGGTGGAAGTTAACTTCAGCATTATGGAAATTGCGTACTAAGAGATTTGTTTCCATGAATATCATAAATTTTTACGTAGTTTTGTTACAAGAACCAAATATAATAACCAAATGACACTTATTTACCAGTTCTATTCAAGCAGTGGCTTAAGCAGAGTTGCAGGATGACTAGTTCAGAAATTCAAAAGTACAGTCTATTTGTAGGGATAGTATACATCATTGAGGCTACTTGACTCAAGAGCATATTGAGGCCTTTTGAACGGACCAGTCGACTCACTTCAGATAACTACGGTAAAAAGTTCTTAGACAATAAAATAGTAAAGACCAAGTGATACTGTCAAAAACAAAAGAAAACTTAATCCTTAAAATCCGGCTTCCTCGTGATTTTACTATAAATCCGAGACTCGGACAATGCCAGTTTTGACAGTAAAAGCTTAATCTTCAGAATGAACCTATTAAAAAGGTGAATTGCTAACATGGCAGATTTGACCTGCTACTGGTAAACATAAGGTGTATGAGATTTCTTTTTCTTTGCCAGTTCATACTCAAAATGAAAGGACACTTAAACCTTAAACTCTGCCTTCGCCGTTAATTTACTACACATGTAAGACTCAGCCAATGACAGTTTTAATAATACAAGCCTAATCTTAAGATTTTACTTCATTAAAAAGAATCAATAAGAAAATGTTTATTGCAAACAAACAGGTCGACTTGACCAGCTACTCGTGAAAGTAACAAGTAGGAGAAATCTTTTCCTTTGCAAAATCATTTATCTAATTCGGCAGATTGTGCATTTTCTTTTGCACTGCAAGTTTAATGCACAACTAGTTTATTGTTTGATCCACATGCAAGGCCTCAGGAGTCGAGACAATGTAAATTTTTCCCTCCAGGATCACCAATGTTTGCATAATTAGTAATATAGTTTCTAATACATATAATATTTTAATTACAGACGGTTTCTATGTTCTTCATACTAATATCACATGCATTACATTATCTCTCTTAGCCACTGAAAGTGCAAATACAGTCTATGGTTAATACTAATTTAAATGTGATTCTAGCTCTCTACGGAATAAAAACAAAATAAAAGTACTTGTTTGAAAATTAAATTGCAAAATCCGTTTCACAATTTTGTTCTATTCGAGTGTTCTAACAATGAATTTATTTACCTTGGGTACAGGTGCGGTTGTGCACCCATGTTTAATAGCAAAACCGCTCTTTGTAAGCTTCAATACAACTGGTTTATTGCGTACAGGATCCTTTCCCTATTATTCAATAAAACAAAAAATGAGATCATAAAATGATAACAATTAGATAAAATAAAACCAACATGAAGAAAAAGACAAACCAATGTCACAGGATACTGCAGCAACTCAATAGCATCTTCTAAAGTAATAGACTCTGCATCTTTTATCTGCAGGGTAAAAGTTCTTCAATCATAAACAAACAAAGAAATCACAACAGATACATACAAGAGATTATAAGTTGAAGCAGAAGTAGGAAAAAGAGAAAGAAATAGTAACTTCTTAGGAGCCACATTCAGTATTCACATAGTGAGGAAAGAGATTACGTCATCACAATATGTATTATTATTATCATAGAAGCGCCAAAGAGAAAAACTGTAATCACTTCACAGCTTTTGCAGCATGTCGTAGTAATTTCATTCATCTGTCTTACAGTTCATTTCTTAATCTAGCATGTTGTTGTACAGCTATGGGTAGCTGTTTAACATTTGCTTTAAGATAATTTGGCTGATTAGAGATTTATTATGGTTCATTATCTTACACGGGTAAGATTGGTCCTCTTGCACCAAGTAGGCTATAATATTTTGATACTGATTCTAAAAAATCAAAACGCAAAGACAACAACAACAAAACGTGGGAATAGAACTGACATTCTTCGAAATGTTACTTTAGTGTATGCTCAAAAAAGGTTTCTTATCAATTTGCTAAAATCAAAACAAATATGGAAATATAAACAGATTCACCTATATCCTCTTTAAAGTTTAATTAAAAAGTACACAACAAAACATGATTTAAAAAAAATTACATTTAATACTAATCAATTTGTTCAAACAAATTTATACAGTATACATCTGAAACATGTGGAAATATGAATAGATTCATCTGTAGCCTCATTTAAATTTTACATTTAATACTAACAATTTGTGACAGCAAATTTGATACACATCTGAATTCTCACCCAAGCCTATATACAGTAGCCAACCACAACTCAATATTTCAATCAGTTTTATTTGGATCCGCTCACCAAAGTAATAATTGTGTGAAACATGGCTTACAAATGTCTGGTTAAAAGCAAAAGCAAAGAAGTATGACACAAAAAAGAACTAATATGTTTTCAAGTAATATATAATCTTTTTATTATATGAATTTGAATATAGCAAGCGAGCTTGAACCCTACTCACACCAAGCTTTCTTTTGTAAAACAACTTTAGAACTAGATCTGCAATACAAAATTGAAAAAGTTTTTAAAATGCAACAAATTTAAAACGAAAGAACGAGAGAGAGCTAAGATCTAAGGGAATCGAGTCATCCCTACATTAGATAACCCCTTAGTACTCTTTATTTACTATCGAATTGCCTTTTTGTTCAAAACATTCCGAAGGGAGGAAAATGTTTTTAAGTATAATCCTCCTCTCTTTCTAAAAGATCACCAAGCCCCGAATTTGGAGTCAAGCATATAATCATAAAAGACATTGCCCCTCGTTGTCAGAATAAAATATGAAATTGCATAGAAGCTTTAAGGTTCTATGGTAATGTAATTTTGTGTCTTATGTATACTTCTGTTTCGACGAAGTTTGTGAGTTTCAAATGTCCATTATGAGTTTATATCATTAAACTTTAAGATGGACATTTTGGTAAATGTTTTAGAAACAGACAGGATAAAACTGACAAGTCAAGGAAACTTATGGAAACATCTCGAAATGCAAAATGAAGACTATAGCTTGTAATCAACGTCTATTTATACAAGAAACTAATCATGTATGGTGATGAAGTTACATGTCATAAGCATTATTGCATCCTAGCCAGCATAAACTATATCTGATAATGAAGTAGCACTACATTGTTTAAATTGGCAGATTCTACAAACATACAACAAATATATATGTCCAATTGACCAATAATAGAGCATTGTCAGTACAATTACTTCTACTATCACGTGAAAAGTGACTGCTGAACTGTATTGTTTCCATATGAATAACTTCACATTTTAACCAACTCACTGGGATACTTTGTAGTTTCAAAAGATAAAGTTTCCAAACATTTTGATTCAGCGTTTACAGAAATATATTGATAAATTTAGTTTGTTTTATAAAATCATCAAACAATCGGCAAAGATAAGGAAGTTATGTTTCCATACATTTTTCCTTCAGAGGTAATTGAAACACAATAACAATATGATATTTGATAATTGAGTCATATAAACTACATTGACAAGGGAATAATAATTACTAACTTAGAGGCTGAAGATTAAGACACTAAAAGACGTACTTGCGAAGCTGACGCTCTTTTTGGCAAGTATCCCTTTCTGTCCTCACCAAGCTGCACATAGCGCCCATAAGGACCATTCTTTAAGAAAATCTGAAAGGTACAGATTGTAAGGAATATAGGCATTAGTACATATGTGCTTCCTGAGTATGATAAAAATCAATTAAGTAATAAATAATTAAATACTAACCTTTTCTTTTAAATTGGGATGATCACCTAGATATTTTGGCTCCTCCACTGTGTTACTCTTTTCAGATGCATCTTCTTCCTCCTCCTCTCCATACAAGGTTTTGGCAATGTACCTATTAAAAAAAAAGTCAAAATTGCAAAGCCAATTAGAAAGAGTAAAAAGGAAATCACCACTTAATTCCTCACCACGTATAAGGAACCCATGTCATACGTCATGAAATGCAAGCTGCACCCCACAATTTACCCCGGAAGTATGCTGGGATGCCCGTTTAAGGAATTTCAAAAATTAAACTGTGGTTCCTCCTTGATTAAGAAGGGATCAAAGTAATATTTACAATTACACAAGCGGTTCTCAGAGGGTACTTCGGGGGTATATCTGGGGTGTATAGATCACTGCTCTAGAGCTCTACTATATATATAAATGATAGCTGCTGAATATATTATGAGTAATGCTCACTTGCACTTAGGATGTTGATCACAACCGATAAAATAACCAGCACCATGTCTACTAACTTTGAAATTAAGTGTTCCATCCAAACAACTTGGGCATGCCCTGCTACTATTAGGGAGAGAAGCAAACAAAATATCCCCAAATTGTTTTTCCAACATTTTCTCCACTTGATGGATATGTACACCAGCAGCACGGTCACAATAACCACTAAATCTCGTCCAATAATCTTTAAGTAAACCTTTCCATTCGGTCATACCAGCTGAGACATTATCAAGCTCTGTTTCCATATCAGCAGTAAAACTGTAGTCTGTCACCTCGGAGAAATGATGAGAGAGAAACGCTGAAACCATCCGCCCACGAAACTCTGGATATAATACACGAGTTTTCACAGTTACGTACTTCCTATCCTGTAAAACTTTTAAGGTAGAAGCATAAGTCGAAGGTCTTCCTATTCCAAGTTCTTCAAGCTTTTTAACCAAAGCTGCTTCAGAATATCGTGGAGGTGGCTGAGTATGGTGCTGTTTTAGTTCCACTTTACCAATAGATAAAGAATCCCCAGTTTTCAGATTCTTAATAACTTGAAAAGCTTCATTTCGATCAATTTCTTCATTTCCATAAATTTTAATGGCTTTAGTTTCTACATCCTTGTAGACAGCCTGGAATCCGAGAAATCCGACTAAGGAGCAGGTTGCTCGAAAAGTAATAGAATTATCAATATTCCCAACATCGAGTTGTACAATATCAATGGTAGCGGGTTCCATTTGGCACGCCATTGTACGAGTCCAGATAAGCGTATATAATTTCAAAGAATCCTCGTCAAGTATATTTACGAGTGTTGATGGAAATATTTGCATATCTGTAGGTCTGATTGCCTCATGTGCCTCTTGTGCATTCTTCACTTTTTTAAAATACTTACGAGGAGTGTCCGTTACAAATTCTTGTCCGTATCTATTTGTAACCACTTGTCTGATTTTCTCTACCGCCTCGTCAGAAATGTATAACCCGTCTGTTCTCATATATGTTATTAGACCTGAAGCTTGTCCATTGGACAATACAACCCCTTCATACAATTTCTGTGCTAGTTTCATTGTATATGTTGCCGGAAAATGTAATTTATTAGCAGCCTCTTGTTGTAGTGTTGAAGTTATTAAGGGCGGTGAAGGGTTTTTACGGTGTTTACTTCTTTTACAGCCAACCACATTGAAGCTTGACGAAATTATCTTTTCTTCGATCTCCTTGGCATATGTTTGAGAATTAATGGACAGATGTTCCAACTTTTTGGAACCGAAGTGTGTTATATGTGATGAAAAAGGGAATTTGGAACTCGATTCATTTCCGTTGAACTCAACATCAACAGACCAATACTCTTGTGGCTTGAATTCGTCTATTTCCATTTCTCTATCGGATATAAGAGCCAGAGCAGCTGACTGGACACGTCCAGCTGACTGGCAACCAGGTAATTTCCTCCATAATAAGGGTGAAATATTAAATCCGATTAAATAATCCAAAGCCCTTCGAGCAAGATAAGCCTGGACCAAGTTTGCATCAAGATCTCGTGGGGTTTGCAAAGCAGTTTTAATAGACAACTCGTTAATTTCATTAAATACAACCCTGGCGACGGTAAGATCTTCCCGCAGAGAATCTTGTTGTTGTAACATTTCGATGATGTGCCATGCAATAGCCTCCCCTTCACGATCAGGATCAGAAGCAAGAATGAGGTTTTTTGCGCTGCATAACAAAACAGCATTCAGAAAAACTCGGTTGATATAAAAATTAAAGAAAACCCCATAGAAACTCAGGCTGTTGATGGTAAGAATTCGAGAAAACCGCTATAACAGTCAGCAATCTCAAAGTCAATGGTAGTTTCAAACAATACAACAAATAAAGGGATTGTTTTTCTTTTGTAGATTGGTGGTGTTAAACTATACCTATTGTAAGAGAAATATTTCCTATTAATAACTCTAATTTTTTGTAAATTGTCAATGAATTTAGTACAAATGGAAAAGGCTAACTTAAAGCTTGCTTAGGTTGCATCTTTTAAAGTAAAATAGGTACAATTTTTAGTAAACAAGCTTTAAATCAAATAAGCTGGATTTTATATTTACAACTTCTAACTTATTAGGCTAGAAAAGCAGTTATGCTAAAAATTTAAACTGTTCACCAAGTGCTATCCAGCTTTTCAGCAGAAAAAAAGGGACTTATAAGCTGCAGCTAGACAATGGTTTCTATAAGTAGTAGAAAGTATCTAGAAATATATACAAAAAAGAGCATACTTTTTCGGGCCTCAGAGAGAAGCTTTATACTTCAAAGCAAAACATAAAAAAAAGTAAGCAAACAAGCATGATAAAAAAAAAAAACATAGTAACAACGATTTATGAAATGAATGACATAGTTTACCCAGTTAGAGCGACCTTGATACTCTTAAGATGGGTCCAGGCAGCAGATGGAACCTCCCATACCATACTAAAGTCATCTTTAGGCCTAACAGATCCTGACCTGGCAGCCAAATCTCTAACATGACCGTAACTAGGTAGCACTTCAAACATATTGCCGAGATACCCCTGTATAACTTTTGCTTTCGTAGCGGACTCCACAACCACAACAGACTTCCCACTAGGAGGATAGAGTTGTGGTATTACCTTTTTGCCATTTGCAATAGACATGTTTTTTTTCTGTTTCAAAACAGTGAAAGAATTCACCTCTGTAGGTGTTACAGTGGCTTTTACGGAAGAGGCAGCTTCTCTTTTGCTTTTATTTCCGCGATGTCTATTTTGCTTCTCGGTCTGCTTCTTTGTTGTCGCAATATTATTCTAGGATGCAGCAATGTTAATTGAAGTAAGCTGAATTAAAGAAAAGAGGATATATCATTTTCATACACCAACCTTACCAGCTTTTAACAATTAGTACACCACCCTATTAATATCACCAATTTAGATACCAATCAAAACAAATAGAACAATTAGCAAGCTATCAAATTTCACAACTTGCATACCAATCTACAGGGAATTCAACAATCCGTACAGTACACCAGCCAATCAAATCCAAGTGTCTATAACTTTTAACATTTAAAATTGGTGTACTATTTGTCTGCTTTTGTGAAAATTGGTGCTTAGTGTAGATAAATAAGTTAGTCTATCACTATTAATATTGAGCAACGACTGTGTCTAGATGGTGAAATTTAAACTATGGTGAAAAAATCGTTAAAAACTAATAGGTGGGTGTATAAAACTGACATTTTTGCTTAAATACCACTGACAAGAGTCATGAGAGAGAGACATTTACCTCTGTGACAGATTGAGGCTTCCCCTTTTTTCCGACACTGGTTTTGGTTGCTTGTGTAACGCTTTTAGAATCCTCTGAGTTAGCTACAGAATCTGCAGCAGATGTAGCTTCTATACCTGTTTTTTTTTCTTTCTCTTTTTCTTTCTTGCTTCTCAACTTTCCCTTCTGTGTATCTTTAGCCTTGTTTATTTTATTGACACTGGCTACAGGCAAACTTGAATTTGCTGCATCTGGACCATCGATAGGATTCTTCAGCTTCTCTTTTGATTTCATCTTATCACTACTCTTGAGGGTTGGTTTTTCCAATGCCTCGTTGAGAGAAACAACGTCTGACCCCTCTTTCTCACTTTTATTTTGAGGCTTCACTGACTTCGTGCGGTTCTTATCGGCACTAAAAATATTGAATAATGATGTTTTACCACCACCGGAACCACCAACTTTCCCATCTCCGCTAATTATCGCATTTGAGATATTAGAAAATAACTTCTTTGTATAACCAGAAGAGGTTGATGTAGACTCACAACCATATAAATTCCATGTCCTCACACTAGCAGTAGGTACTACATTGAACCGATGTCGATTGGCAATGGAAAACATTGGCCCGTTGGCAGAACTTGAAGAATTAAAATTCATCTTACATGTCTGTCTAAGAACTCTTTTTGGGGTCACTCCGACTTTCCTATATGTGGATTGGAAGAATTTTTCATACTTGTCACCAATAAATAACACGGAACTTTGCAAGTTATGTGTATTACAGTTCTGTAGCATTCTGTTCTGCAGCTATAAGAACAGATAAAAATGGCAATCATGTTCAGGCACCCAGAATAGGAAAAACACCTTAATTACCAAACTAAATGGGAATAAAAAAAGTGTGTGCATTATAAAACATGAGAATGGGCTTAACAACATTGAGGAAATTTAAACCTCAAAACATTACTGGCCAGTTCTTATTCTCATAATAATTCATTATTTGCTTTCCACATAAAGGAAAATATTTCAATTGGCTTGCAAACGGTAACATTTTGAAAAAATAATAAAGGTTAGGAAAGTAAAGAGAAATAGCATGAGTTAAGATTTGACATATTGCATACAACACAACTAGAGGAACAGAAAATTGTGGGTAATGCCTGTATTTACACGATAACAATCAGTACATAACTTAAGAAACTAAATTAACAAGTAAAATAATAAAGATTTGAGAATGTGAAAAAGATTTGTCCAACAACTCACAATCATGTAGAAAAGAAGCATACACTGAACATGACAAAAGTTGCCATAGACACATGAAGGCTTTAGACATATCGATGGAAACACTTGTTTTTCAAAATTAAAGTTGCACCTTGAATTGGTGGCATAGCCTTCTGATATAATCCCTCCTATTTGTAATTATTTCCTTGATACACATCATCATAACTTTTAAATGAGACCAAAATTGTCTACGAGGAATAAAACCCAAAATGCAAATCACGTCTTCCTCCACCTTTACACAATTCAGCTTTTGACTTCCGAAAAGATTTTAAGTTTAGGCCTTTATGAACATCCTTTAGTCATAATGTTACTATTTCTTTTCTTTTATCGACAAATTCAAGTCACGATATTCAATTAAAACATTATCTACACCTAAAAACTGTAGACAAAAACATCCATTTGAATATATGCAAAGACCAATAGGTTTTTTTTTTATTATTATTTAAAAGTGATTAAAAATGATCCTCCGACCTTATTACATCAAATTGAAAAACAAGGAAAAATCAGTAAAGATACAAACTTGAGGGATCCCAAAGGAAATTATAGAAAGTATAAGCCCCAGTTATGTAGTTGACTTAACTGTTTGCTTGCAGGATTTTTTTTCTTAAAGCTGGAATGCATTTGGATTATAAGCTGAAAAGACGAGCCTTTTCTGGTATTTTGGCCTGAAAAACCTCAGCATTAATTTCTTAGAAACTGCAAGCTAAACAAGCTTGTAAAGAAGTTCGTCTATATGCAAAGACCCAATGGTCTTGTTTAGTTGCAGCTTCAAGTAATTTGTTTTAATGTGTTGCTTAGAATGCTTTACAGATAGAGGAGGCGCCTCAAAAAGTTTGCTATTGTAAGCGGGGGATAAAACAGGAGTAGGTTGAAGGACCTGCAACACCTCCCATATGAATGAAAACCTAATTTTTAGGCACTTAACAAAACAAATTATCGATTTCAGCATTCTTTACCGTGCATAATAGCGCGGACAAAAACATTATTTTATTATATTTAAAGACCCATATGTCTTTTGGTTGGAGCTTTAAGCAGGTTAGCTTACGTTTGGCTTAATGGTGGATTGCATTTGGATTATAAGCTAAAAAACTGAGCCTTTCAAGGTTTTTGGTCTAAAAAAAACTTGAAGCAGCTATAAGCTTGATGAACAGGGGTGAAGCCAGCAAGTGCAAATGCGGGTGGATGCCACAAAAAATAATGCCAGGCGAAAAAAACATAAAGGGTATCGAATTACTATTTTCAACAAATTATATTAAAAGTAGGTGACAGATGATATAAATAAAATTACAATTACGGAGGGTGTCGTAACACCCTATGATAACCACTTAGCTTCCTTGTGTAATAATAATGAGTACATATTTATTGTGGACCGCAAAAAAAAAACAGTTTTAATTTGCGAAAAGCTGCAAACTCAGACAAAAAAAAAAATAGTAAGAATAAGAAGATGAATGAGGAATAAACTGACCATAGCGGCGGAGCGAAGCTGAGGTGAGAGGTCAGGAAACTTTCTAAAAAAAAATTGGGTACTGCGCATTACGGCTTTGCTAAAACCTTCATCTGCTAAATATATACAAAACCCAACGCTGAGAAATAAGTAGCATTTTCAACCTATATTAGTAAAAATTTGATTGCGGCAGATGGTAAAAAGAGGAGTAAGTCGGGAGAGAAATCAGGTATGAGCTAAAATGGGCTATAGCACCCCATATTGAGAAAATTCTTAAATTTTTCTATATATTTTGCTGAGAAGTTGGCAATTATACCTTTCAGCACCCCAATAATTATTAAAAAAAAACATGACAGTATAGTACACTAAACGTGTTTCTTCCCCTGCTATTACTATAATCTGTTGAAAATAGTGATTTGACACCCCAAATGTTTTTTTTCACCTGACATATTTTTTTATGTTTGCACTTACTGGCTTGGCCCCTGTTCATCAAGCTTATAGCTTCGATTTTTTTACAGGACAAAAACCAAGAAAGGCTCAGCTTTTTAGCTTATAATTCAAATGCAATCCAACTTTAAGCCGAACGTTAAGCTAACTTGCTTAAAGCTGCAACCAAACAAGACATATAGGTCTTTGAATATAATCAAATGAAATGTACTACTCCCTCCGTTCCAAAATGTTTGTCCACCACAAAATTACGTGCAACTTTGACCAACGAAAAACACCTCTAAAATGTCGAAATGAAAATTTTCAAAAGTTGATCACATAGTTTAACATTTAAACTTTAAGATGCTCTTTTGAAATTTTCCGTTTCGACAATTTACATATGAGTTCTTCGCCGGTCAAAGTTGCACGTGGATTCATGGTGGACTAACATTTTGGAACGGAGGGAGTATAATTTACTAAACTGCTTCCTTCCAAGTCATACTCAAAATCAAGCCTTTTGCTTTTCAATAAAAGTAACAAAGTAGGAGTAATAATCTGTCTTTGGCAACTCCAGAATAAGTGTACTTTTCTTTAATTATTATTAGAGTCCATCCATTCCCACCATAAGGCCTTGTGATAGGAAGGAGAGGAACTCATATATAAGCATAGAGTAGGATCAATAACCCATCATAAGGCCTTGTGATAGGAAGGAGAGGAACTCATATATAAGCATAGAGTAGGATCAATAACCCATCAATGTGGGATAATATTCAACACTCCCCCTCACTTGTGGGCCGAGCTAAACAAACGCCTAATAGGCCAAATGCCCACAAGTGTAAACAAAACCTGGCTCTGATACCATATTAGAGTCCATCCATTCCCACCATAAGGCCTTGTGATAGGAAGGAGAGGAACTCATATATAAGCATAGAGTAGGATCAATAACCCATCAATGTGGGATAATATTCAACAATTATGATTACTAAATAACTCTAGTAGATTGTACCTATACTTAATTTTCCCGATAAAAAAGGTGAAATTGCACATATGTACAATTTGACCGACTTATATAGCAAAAACAAAGGTCTTTCAATATTTCTTTGCTTGGGTCAAAATCTTTATTTTAATTAGGTCAATACTACCAAATTCAAAAAAAACACTATCAAAGTTAACAAAAGTACTACCAAATTCACTTAAAATACTATTTAATTCTTAAAAAAAAATACTGCCAAATTTACTAAAAATACTACTAATTCTAAACAAAAACCTACCAAATTCAACAAAAACGCTACCAAATTCAACAAAAGTACTACCAAATTTACTAAAAATACTACGAAATTCTATAAAAAAAAATTACTACCAAATTCAACAAAGTACTAAAAAAGTAACTAAAAATACTACCAAATTCAAATAAAACTACTATATTATGTATTGATGAATTTGGTAGTATTGACCATTGTTTTCGATAAATAAGTCTAGTGGATTGTACCTTTAACTAAATTATCCAGATAAAAAACACGTTTAGTCAATATATATACCATTGGTAGGAATAAGATAAATAATAAAAAGAAAAGAGCGAACCTGAGAGAGAAAAGAGAGCTTAATCGGAGAGAGAAATCGATGGAAGGAAATGACTAATATGCCCCTGTATTGATATACTATTTGATATATTGGAGAATACTAGAGAGCGAGATAGAGATAGAGAGTTGGGCGGCAGTTATTTTCCGGCGGAATTTCTATTTTATCTTTTGAATATAAAATGGGTGGTGCGGCTGGTTGGTTACTACACTCTTTTTAATTTTATTCAAAGGGTATAGGTAGGGTTTTTCATAAATGAAAATTATCTATCTACATTTTTACTACTATTTTGTTTCCTAATAGATTTGGCGCTAGCCATATAAAATAAGAGCCTGCATGTTTACAGTGTAATTTATCGGTTTTCACGTTGAAATCGTAATTTTTTTTTACGAATCATAAGTCAATTTGACGGTGAAATTACCAAAATGTCCCTATGTTGAAATCTGAAAATTTTACAGTAGACCGATCGATCGGTGTCATCTCCGATCGATCGATCGGTGTCATCTCCGATCGATCGATCGGTGTTCTGTAAAATTTTACAGAATATACACACATATACATACACTATATACACACACATTTCTCTCCATATTAACCAAAATTCGTCATTTTCATCAAAAAGCATCCAATTTTCAACAAAATCACATTTTTTTTGTTATAACTCTCTGTTTTCATCACCCTAATACATATCTTTCAAATCAATTCAACCTAAAATCCATTGATTTGCCCCAAATCAATTCGTATTTTTTTTTAAAAAGACCCTAATTTCTCAAAAACCCTAATTTCTCAAATTCAATAAAATTGTTCGAGAGAAAAGCTTTTCGAAGGCGACTTCTAAAGATATCGTCTCCTCCGCTTCTCGTTTGGGTAAGTCTTGTAAAGCCGATAATTGTATCTCGAATAAAACAATTGTCAAGCGTGTCTCTATTGATTATTCAACTTTCCTTTGCAAATTTCCGCTTCTTGAAGAGAACATCGGTTTCCAAAATTGAAAAAACTTGATTTGATATATATATTGATGAAACTTATCAATTTTATCAAAATCTTGTTGTTTATACTAATGACAATAATAAGCTCGAACTTTCAACAAATGTGAATAAATAGAAAATAGTTTTTTCCGCCTCTCAACTACGCGGCCTCTTAGATTTAGTGTAACACACTCAAAATTCTATAATTAATATTAGAATCTTCATAAAATTGTTATATATAAAATTTGAGTAATTTGGACTTGTATGAGAATATTTGTGGCTATTTTAGTAACATGATATCAGAACATTCCAGAACAGCATATGTGTCACCTTGTAGGACAGTTTAGACCGACTTATTATGCGAATTAGGAATTTTACAAAACATGAAACTTGTAGATATTTCTCTTGTCGGTTCAGACATATATCACATGCTCTATTTGGACACATCGAATTCTCTATGAATATTTTAGTGAACAGGTGTCCTGAAATTTCCAGAACAGCATATGTGTCACCTTTTAGGACAATTTAGACCGACTTAACCTACGAATTAGGAATTGTACAAAACATAAAACTTTTAGATATTTCTCTTTTCGGTTCAGACATATATCACATGCTCCATTTGGACACATATCGAATTCTCTATGAATCTTTTAGTGAACAGGTGTCCTGAAATTTCCAGAACAGCATATGTGTCACCTTGTAGGACAATTTAGACCGACTTAACCTACGAATTAGGAATTGTACAAAACATGAAACTTGTAGATATTTCTCTTGTCGGTTCAGAAATTTGGACACATATCGAATTCTCTATGAATCTTTTAGTGAACAGGTGTCCTGAAATTTCCAAAACAGCATATGTGTCACCTTGTAGGACAATTTAGACCGACTTCTCCTAGGAATTAGGAATTGTACAAAACATGAAACTTGTAGATCTTTCTCTTGTCGGTTCAAACATATGTCACATGATCCATTTGGACACATATCAAATTCTCTATGAAGCTTTTAGTGGACATATGTCTTGAAAACAAACTTCAGCACATTTAATGCACAAGACACATAGTCACTTTTCCAACACTATATATACCCCTACACCCCCTCACACTTCATCATACTTCAAAAACCTATAACCTTATATAGAGATTATAATATTATATTAAGATTTCAAAGTTTCTTTATGCTAAAGTATTATAATCATAAGATATAAACACTATATATAGAAAGAGAAAGAGAAAGAGAAAGAATACTATATTTAGTGGGTAATAAAAGCGTAAGTCGGGGTGTGACGAAGGACATAGCCAAGCTCAGTTAGCGTTAGAGGTGGGTTCGAAACCTTAAAGTTATTATAATATTGCCTTAATATCCTTTTGCGTTACATTATCGAACTTGAGGTATGTTTTATTATTAAACAAATGCATATAACGATTCATATCTGAAACTTTGTGGAATGTGTTTTGCTTATTTGATATATCATGGCATGACATTTGCATTGATCCTCCCGGTTTGAGAGAGGTTTGTCCACCCGGGATGGGGTGCGACTTGTCTACCTAGAGTGGTGTATGACTTTTCTACGACTATGTCCACCTGGAATGGGATGTGACGTGTCTACCTAGAGTGAGATATGACCTTTTTCGCGATGTTTGGTCCGCCTAGAGTGGGGCGTGACTTTTGGTACCACGTGTAATGGGATAGACCTTACACAACCAACTTGGGCTCAAGGACATGACACTTATGCATTATTGGTAAAATAATTATGAGCATGCATCATATTGATTATATATTTTTCTTGTTATTTGTCTAACCATTTTTTTTTCAGGAACCTGTATGCAGTTACGATTTGTAGTCACATGTTATACTTTATTATAGTTTCTTTAAGTTAGTAGTCCTACTGAGTATTTTCAAGAAAATACTCATCCCGTTGCTTATATAATTTCGTTTCAGATATCGGTAGTGATGAAGCAAATTTAGCAGGGGTCGAGGAGCGGGGTCATTAAAGTTTTTCTTTGACTTGTTTATGTAAGAAACACTTGTAAAATAATTTCCAAATAAATTTTTCACTTTCTGGTTTTGAAATAAAGTTATGTATTTCACTATGTTATTTACGAAAAGAATGAAGTATGTTTATTCGTATCCAACTTTTATTACAACTCTATTTTTTATTAATTTAGATTAAAGTTTTGTTATCATTAATTAGAAAAAAAAAAAAAGCGTTCCTCACATTTAGAGTGTAGTGGCGTATCAAAAGCCGAGGAAGTATTAAATAGGTATAATTTTTCAAACATGGTTGAACTTCGTCAATCCGTGTTTCACCCCGATCATCGTGGAGAGCCAAAAACTAATGGTCTCCACTTTCAAAACAAAATCGCCTTTTTTATTATCTCTAAAATTATTTTCCCAAATACCTCAAATTTCACCGATGTTATGGAAGATAACATTGTTATTCTAGCTTGTATTTAAAACAAAATTAAATTGGATACCATCATCCTAATTCTTAAAATAATGAAAGAATCCAAATACTCTACAAAACACTCTCTTCCGTATGGTTATCTTATAGAAAAAACTAATGGTTATAAATATGATATATATTTGTGTAAGTCTATGTTTGTGTTTATTTTGAGAGATTGTTAGAATTGACCAATTTTATATATAAAAAAATCATGTTTAAAAGATTTATATAAAAAAGTCATGTTTAAAAGATTTATAATTTTTATAAAAAGTTCTTTTTTATTTTAAATATACGAATAGGGAATTTAGCTTTTTCTATAAAAAAAAAATTCATGTTTAATTTCAATTTTTTTGGGACTAATTTGTAATTTTTTCGAAATTCAGAGACTGAAATGTAATTTCTGCAAACTTCAACCAAACCGTAGATTAAATGTACGGTTTGACTGAAGTTTACAGAAATTACATTTCAGTCCCTGAAATTCGAAAAAATTGCAATTTAGTCCAAACTGTAGATTAAATGTACGGTTCGTACAAAAAATGTACGGTTTGTACGTTTTTTCAGAAAATAGAGATTTAAGAAACATAGATAATTAATAGGAGAGAGAAAATGGGTGGTGATATCTTAACCATTGATTGGTTAGATGTTTTATGTTCTTTGTTAACTAAAATTATTATTTAATAATATTTTTTTTATCTTCATTAGTTATGTTAAATTATATATTATATTTATAGTTGTTAAATATAACAATGTTTTTAATCGATAATGTGACAACCACTACATAAAAATAATTAATTGTTAATTTATCATCTGTGTTTCATGTTGATAATTACTCCTATTTTTAGCAGGGATTACAAAATCACTAATTAACAAGCTTTAAATTAATAATTAGTTTTAATTTAAATTAAATAAATTTATTAAGTTAAAACACTAATATGAATGTTAAATTTAATTTACACGTGTATCATTTTAAATGTAATTAAACTATAATCTTGCAAAGTAACACAAATATTGTGGAACAGTTGTAACTCGTTTATTCGTCCACATACTACAATACAGTAACAGCAGGAATCCAACTGTATAAAATTCGAACCCATTTTATTTCTGCTTGATTGATTACCTTTTTATATAATAAAGTAATAAACCAAAAGAAAAAAAAAACTTATACAGTCCAATTCACATTTCAAATTTTCATAGTACCCAAAACCTACATTTCAAAGACATGCACAAGGTTTCTGCATATCCTGGTACGGTGGTACTCTCTCTCTCTCTATTATTATTATTTATTATTATCTGTATACTTTTATACAGGGCGGCACACTCATAGCGTTGCTACCCATCCCCATAATTTCGAAAATTAATTAATTTTTATTAATGTTTTTCATAATAATTTATATATACGGTATTCTTGCAACCCATTAAATATTTTTTTGGCAACCCGTATCAAAATTATATATTGTTAGTGCAATAACGTATTTTGTATGCGTTGATAATATATAAGTAATACTTAAAAAAAATTAAAATATTCAAGTGATTATAATAAAAGACAATTTACACCAACTTATCATGTTGATACGTAACACACATCTTTAAAAAAATTAAACAAAAATAATATCAAAATTTATAAAAGAATTTTGGTGGTTTGTATTTTAATTGAAGTGAATATACTGAAATTGTGTAATATATATTTAATTGTTTGTATATATCTATTATTTAATATACGTTTGGTTTTTTCAGTTTTTTTTTTAATATTTTTTACCTTTTACTTGTTATAACTTGATTTCTTAAATTTAACTTTTATATCTTTTTGAGTTTCTATTTTATTTATTTTTTAGTCAATTTTGAAACGCTGAAACTTTTGACACATGACTGCACGTGACATTACTGTTGTAGTTTTTTTTTTTAGTCGAAATTGAGTGAAAAGAAAAAAAATAGAAATCAAATACATTTTAATCAAGAAATCAAGGTAAAAAAAATGAAGAAAAGATGGTAAAAAGGGTAAAAAAAAATCCGGATTTTCCGTGTTTATACTTTGGTTCTGGTTCCGCCCCTGCTTTTATATATCTATATCAACAACTAATCTAGATTTAACCGACTATAAGTCTACAAGAAATGCTGATCAAATACATTGTCTTCTGTTAATGATTTTTTTTTAATCTAAATTACATTTTTTATTGTGTTAGCTATCCATTTAGGATTTATCTGGAAGAAAAGGTGGAGACCTCCTGATTGCTTAAATGATTTGTGTGACAAATCCAGAAGATCGGTATTCATCGCATTTCGTAACATGGTTACAAGGTAACCCACTAATTAATTAATAAATGCATTTGTATATATTACTATTTTTGAGCTGTGATTAGTTTCATGTGGAGGGTTGTTAATAAATGAAAATTAATATTTCTAGATTGAAACCTAAAGAGAAACCAATTTGTATCGAAATGCAGTCTTAAATCTGGCAGCAATCGTTGTTTTAAAAAAAATAGGTTTGTCTTGACTTATGCGAATTGCGTAAGACTAGTGAATTGAAGCAATAGAATACTGGTTGCATGAAGAACGATAAATCATTTTTCGCTACAAAGAGCTGTATATGTCTAATTTGATGCTTTAAAAGTCATTAGATGCAAACAAATCTGGTGTTGCTGTTTGTGCATCTCTATCAATTTAAAGTTTAAGTGACAGTAAGAAAATGTGCTATATTTATGCGAATGAAAGTTTTTTTTATTAAAGTGTTTTATTTTTACACGAACTACTGGGGCAATCTCGATTGTGTTGACTTCTTTATTTCCTGTTTTACGTGATATCTCCATTTTAACACTAGAGCCAGAGACACTTTAGTTAATTGAAATAATTTTACTTAATTATTTGTGAATATAGCCAAGACGTATTAACACTTGTTTGTTATTAATCATGTCGAATGTAAGGTGTATTTCCAGAGTGTGAACTATGATCATGTAAAGAAACTTTCTTTTTAAACTCTTCCAATTCGTAAATGCTCTTAATTAGGATCCACTAGATGTAACAAGACTTTTAAATCAACTGTAAATGCTTCTATATAAGTACGTCGGTCTATGTTTTCTCAATCGTCAACTTTTTCAGCAAACCCCTCAATCTATTTCGATTCTTAATGACCACCAGCTGCAAAGAATCCAAAAGCAAATGGACTTCGAAGCTGAAGGCGCATCTAAGGACCCAAAAGCAAGGTAATTTTTCAGATGCCTTTTGTTCTTTATGAAAATCTTGACAAGCAGATATACCGACCGCCCATTTTGCAAAGGCTGTCTTCTTTTTCAAGTTAAAGATTGATTATTTGTTACTCATTCTTTAGCGCCTTCTTACTTCTTATTTAAAATAATTTCTGAGATCTTGAATCCTTGATCAACACAGTTCTCTTTTTGCCACTCCTGTTTGAATACAAAGTTATTCATTTGCCATAAGGGGATAAAAATAATACTCAAGGCAATCCTCGTTGACATAAGGGGATCAAAGTCTCTCCATAATGACGTATAAATATGTTCTTCGCAATGTAGTTTATGTAAAAAAAAATACACTATTCCACTGGATATGGAATCTACATGTTAATATTTGTGCTGATTTAAATGCCCTTGTTCTTGTAGGGTTCCTGTGATTGGTGGAAAGGATTTGAACGTACATAATTTGTATGTAGAGGTAACCAAGAGAGTGGCTTTGAGAAGGTACTAATTCTTTACCTTTGATTGGATTAATAAGCAACTAAAGTGCAGTATTTTCTTGTAATTCTTTAAGTCTATTTCTCAGAGCATTATAGTAAATTTTTATAATTGGGAATGTAGCTTGTCTCGGACAAAAAATGGAGGGAAATAATCAGATATTTCCTTCCTATCCTAATTTGTCAGTAATATTGTGTTCTCATTTGCATTTTTTTTCTTAGCACTTTCTTTGATGGCATTTGCACTCATATTGGTGTCTTCCATTCCCTAGTATATTAACCTTCTTCATCGAGCTGATTCTATCTATGATTTTGGTGTTGTATAAGGGGTTTTGCTAACAACAGCGCTGCAATACTCTTCTTCCTCTCAAATTAACCTTTGTATTGTAGTAGTACATTGCATTTAAATGTACGAATGTATGCACAGTTTCAAAGATTCAACATAGATAGATTGTGGTAATGTTAGTTTGTGACTATATGTTGGAGTTGGTGCTTCTCATATTGGTGTCTTCCATTCCCTAGTATATTAACCTTCTTCATCGAGCTGATTCTATCTATGATTTTGGTGTTGTATAAGGGGTTTTGCTAACAACAGCGCTGCAATACTCTTCTTCCTCTCAAATTAACCTTTGTATTGTAGTAGTACATTGCATTTAAATGTACGAATGTATGCACAGTTTCAAAGATTCAACATAGATAGATTGTGGTAATGTTAGTTTGTGACTATATGTTGGAGTTGGTGCTTCTCATATTGGTGTCTTCCATTCCCTAGTATATTAACCTTCTTCATCGAGCTGATTCTATCTATGATTTTGGTGTTGTATAAGGGGTTTTGCTAACAACAGCGCTGCAATACTCTTCTTCCTCTCAAATTAACCTTTGTATTGGATTAGTACATTGCATTTAAATGTACGAATGTATGCACAGTTTCAAAGATTCAACATAGATAGATTGTGGTAATGTTAGTTTGTGACTATATGTTGGAGTTGGTGCTTGTTGAGTTACATATCCATAAGCATGCATTTCTTGTTTCAATGCACAATGGCACGGTGTGGTTTGTATGTATAGAATAATGATCTTTTGTTACACAAGGAAACAAATGAACCAATCATATAATTTCCTTTACCGCACGGCTTTAATTGAATGTATATCTTTCAGCTACTTCTGGAAAATTTGTATATCTTCTAAAGTTGTAAACCAAACAAGCCCTTTGACATTTTTTTTCATTTATCTACATTTCCAGGTAGAAGCAAAAAAGGCTGTTCCAAGGGATGATCAGCAAATCATAAATAGAAACATCCCCAGCATTCAAGGATCTCCAAACCATGTCCGCACAAAAAAGTTATTTGTAGGTGGTTTACCATGGACTATCACAGAAAGCGACTTCAAAACATATTTTGAGCAATTCGGTACCATAACTGATGTGGTAGTTATGTACGACCACAATACCCGAAGGCCAAGAGGATTCGGATTCATTACATACGGAGATCAAATTTCTCTTAAGGCTAGGAAGCTTTCAAGTATGTTAAATTCTTCAAATTTAGTAAAGTATCTTTCTCATCATTTTTTTTCAAAAAATCTTTCGACAACAGGATGATGTCTATTTCTAGTATTAAAAAACACCACGAGCTTTAATTCATCATCGACTATATATTATAGGGAGGCAAGTAAACTAAATCGAGCTTCATGTTCTGGTCTGTATTATATGTATAAATATTAAATACGTACTAAATAACTCCTGATTAAACTTCATATTTTAATTTTGCTTTTTGTGTAAACATTTTGATTCAGGCTCGGGGCACACAAGTGCTTGCAGACAGGAGATTTTGAAGAGTTCCCTGAAAAGAGACGATTTGGTCAAAAGTCAAACTGTGAGAATGAGGGTTCCCATGAGAAACATCACAGCAAGGCTAAAAAAAAGGGCAACACACAAGATCTGGTAATTCTCTTATGTATTAATCCCATTTCATATCATAATACTCTTGACTAAATTATTAAAGTTAGTTTCACTTTAGTGCCTTTCTTTTCTAAAAGTTTATTTTAGTGACCTCAATTTATCAATGTTAGTGATTTGGTGACCTCCTGTTGATTTTTTGGATGGAAAGCGTGAAACTTAACTTTGGAAGTTTTAAACATTTACAGTTCAGCACTTACAGTTCAGAAATTAACAAATCAGCCGCTAAATGAATGAAAATGTCAAAATAACCTTTTTTCATTTATTTTTTTAAAACGCACATTTTCAAATAAGGATTAACATGACAACATGGATTAACATGACTAAATGAACAGAAGGGCTCTAGCTTTCCTTGCCATTTATTAGATGAGATGAAAAAAGATAAGGAATTCATAACAAAGCATTTTGCAAGTCACAAATCCTCGTTCCCGTCACCGAACTCTCCTTACACTCCGGATGATTTTCTTTTTCTTAATCCAAATTTTAGCATGGAAACTTCCAAAAGAAGCATGTATGAAAAGTTTTTTTCAGAAATAAATACACAGCTATCTACACCAATGTTTTAAAAATCGCGCTAAATAGCGATTTTTGGGAAAAAAAGCAACGAAAAACCACTATTTGGCTGGAATTGCGTTAAAATCGTGTTATAGGGGACCAAAAGTGCAAAAAGCGCGAAATTCTGGACCAAAAGCGTAAATAGCGAGTTAGGAAAAAAAACAGGGGATCTAAATAATTAATATATACTGTGTAGTTTTCATAAAAGTGTGCAGTCCAGATGGTTGTAACAGTGCATTATTTTTCAGCAGACCCAAGTTCAAAACTCACCTACAACAAAAAAAAATATTTATTACTACCTAATATAACTATACATTTTATCTTTTATTGTTATATATTCTAAAGTTTAGTGCATATTTAGGCAAAAAAAGTACCACAAAGCGCTATGTAGCAACGCTATTTGCGCTTTTACCGTTTCTCTCAAAAAAACGCTACGCTATCGATAACGTCTTTTACCGTTTCTCTCAAAAAAACGCTACGTTATCGATAACGTTATTTAAAACATTGATCTACAGATGGGTTTTTTCAGAAATAAATACACAGCTATATACACACGGTTTTTTCAGAAACATTTCCAATAGACAACAATGACAAAATGTAGAGTTAGTTGATGATATAATTGCGTGCAATGATGCGATTACAGATTTACAGTTCAATATTTCATTCAGTTTGCGGCAAAAAATTGGAGGCAACACATAGATGAGCTCTTCTGGAGTCTGACAATAGCCAATGTACGATTATATGGTTTTCGAAAAGGTTAGAAAGATTCACATTTTTAAAATGGTTTTAGTTCAGAAAATGCTATTTCTGTGCAAAACTCAAACGGTCACGGTCAATCTTATCTGATCTGATAACCATGGTTCGGCCATTCCTTTCTTCATTCTAGTTGATCGACTCTTTGTTCATAAATTTTTGAACCTGCCTTTTCCGTGCAGCATCCTTGGTCCTTCAGTGTCGCCAGCAATTATGATTTTAAGATATGGAAAAGCTTCGCTGCCAGGATATTATTATTCATCGCATTTCGAGACTTGGCCAAAGGTAAACACATTAATTGATTAATCAATAAATAAATGCATATATACATATATATATACAGACACATACATATTTTCTCTGAATATTGGTTAGTTTTGTGTTGAGGGTTATGAAGACCTGAATGTTGTGGCCATGGCGCTTTAGTGTCACTGCTCTGTTTGCACTTGACTACTTGAGGCAGAGGAACTTCGGACTCAATCACACAAGGCGGACCTGGAGGGTTCATGGTAGGGCGGATTAAATGGGTCAGAAGATGCTGATGTTGCATGCTAAAAACATATATTTCATATTTGTATGTTTAAAGTTTCTGGTACGATTTGATATTTGTATGGGGGGCTTTCAAAGTTTTTCCATCTAATGGTAAAATTGTTATAAAAATGTCAATGGCTGGTCACTGGTGCATTTTTTGTTGTTGTTGAGGAAGTGTATATTAATGTGGGTTTTCCTCACCATTAAATTAAAAAAAATATAAAGGCTTGAAACAAATGGCCCAAGGCTACAAATAAGCATACGGATAGTTAGCAAATGAAGGGCCTAGCTCCTAGACAACACTTGTAAATATATTTCTATTATGTTATGCAAATTTGAATCTATTCAAGCTATTAATAACTAGAATTTTGATTTCTTCGATAGTTTATAGCGCTACCTTTCATGCCGAATACAATAAACCACGGGTAGGGTAACAATATGTACCAATGAATCAGATAGTGACTTCCCTCGGTGTGACTTTGCTCACCTCATAAAAGCCCAAGGGCGGTTCAAAGCAAGTTACTAACCCTGTTTTTTGAAATTAGAATTACCCATAGACATAGAATTGCACTTATTTACTTCCACTAAAAGGCGAAGAGTAGAAAGATGATTTAGACAAGCCATGAAGCTACATCGAACATGTCTGATCTCAAACTGACCGACCCGACCACTTAACCGGTTTCCTCATATAACATTGCATGTCGAACTATCCGTAAGGCCAACGTCGAGTTTCATGACGCATACTATACCGTCAGCAGCTGAGATATTAAAGTGGTCTCGAAAAGTTTCTGTATAATTGTAAAAGTTTATGTTATGTCCATGAATATCTCGCCAAATGTATCTCTCTCAAATAAAGTAAACTACCACACAACGCTTCCAGAGAGAACTGTTGTCATGGTTCAATAACATCCAATTTTTCCCCTCATCAAACTTGCCACTCTAACCATTACATATAGAATCAACAATCCTAGTAACTTAGCTGTTTTGATATTAAAAATTCCGTAAATTAAACTTAGTTGCATGCTAGGCTTGATCATCCATATCAATTTGTTTATTTATTTTCTTCAAATCTCTAAAACTCTTACCAAGTCTAAAGCTCAGTCTCATAGCGAGGAAAATTGACAATTTTGTCCGCTAACAAATCTTCCCACGGCGATTAAAGTCTTAAATTTTTAAAGCTTATGAAAACTATATAAAACTTGTCCATGGATTCGATCTGGGTCATTTACCCTTCAAGACCTCCGTGTGCTTTAGAAACGTGTTTGAAGGGCGGTCAATTAGACCTGCAACTATTGCAACTTCTCCCTCTTCAGTTCACCTCATAAACCTTAATCTTTTTGTCCTGAATTCAAAATTCAGGAAAATTAAATAAGCTTTATTAACTATAGTCACGGTTCATAGTAGTGATAAGCTCAATAACAATTTTTCTACTTTTCTTTTGAGATTCGTGGTCGACACCTTTAATTAGCGGACACTTAAGATGAGGAATGGAGTTGTTAAGGGTTCACAATAAACTTTAGCGACTAAAATTTCGATATGTGCCATTCGATGTGAATTCAACTGCTATATATAATTCTTACGAGTTAAAAACAAAAATAAAAACTCTACCCAATCTTGACCATTGGATTTGACGGACCACGATACAACTTTAATAGCAACTCCTTTCTCCCTAAGATACTGACTCATTCAGTGTTGTGATTGTAATTAGTATTCCTCTAAATACCTCAAATATCAAATATTAGTCCACTTCAGGAAAATGTAAGGATAGTAACAAACACTATGTAGGTATTCTGATTGCAAAACGAGTGTATTTAAATTTAGCAAAGTGTAGTAATAAAATTTGTTGTTGCTGCTGCTATTATATTTCTAATTCAAGCGACACGCATTCTAACAACAGTTATTCAGATGATATGGTGACATTAATTTTATAAGACCGTGATACTATTATCATATAAAGGAAAAATAAATAAATAATATGAATCTCTATATAATTAAGATAAAGGCATATTATATTGATATAGCATGTCCGGTGACGTAAGTTCAAATTTCCATTATCAATAGAATTTCACAATATAATCATAGAATATATAGCAAAGATTATGAAGATTTAATAGCATTAATTATTGATTCATTGAAAATGTGATGATCATGACAATTTAACTACACACATTAACGCTATTACATGTATGTAATCATGTATACATTTATCATGTAATTAGCTCCCACCAATATCCAATATATTCTTCTTTTTTAACGAAGTCAAACCATAATCAAATGCAGGTATTTTGACTTTTTATTTCAAAATTTTCTAAAATCTTTTTTGGTTGTTGTACAACAATTATTTATATTCTCATTGAGTTTGAAATTTGGAAATATTAACTTTGGCCTATTTTAATTATTTTATTGCGAATCATTATTGATTTTTTTGGATGCCAAAAATATTACATGCTTCGTATTTTGACAAAAAAATGCAAAAAAATCAACTACATGTATTAATATATTTAAAGAAAATTAATTTGTACCCAATTAATATTAGGTACTATGGTGGATATAAAATTGCTAATTGATCAATATTGGAAATAGATCAGATTAACAATGGACCCATATATGATATTATATACTTATTAGGGGTGTTAAAAAAAACCGCAAACCCGTATATATATACTTATTAGGGAGGATATGTATAACTTTCATAACAAAAGACTTGTATATTTTAAGTTAAATGAACTGATAGCTAGTTATAATATATTTGCTCATAGTAGGTAATAGATAAAATTTACTAATAGGTTTTTTTATTTTTATTTTTATTTTTTAATACTGTACTTAACATGGGAGTGTAAAAAGCACGAAGTTACAGATTCATATCGATTTAAGTACGAAAAATACCAAAAAGTCCTGCTCTTTATACTAAACACCCAAAAACATACCTAGAAATTTATTTATGCTAAAAAACGTAGCTTCTAAATTTAATTAGAACTTTTTTTCTTCTGTTTTATTACTTTTCCCTCACTCACTCTTGTTGTTTTCTCTCTGGATATCAACTATCTATATCTTCATATTCAGTGATGAGTATGATAAAAACATAGCTTCTAAATTCGCGTTTTTTTCAAAATTTTTTTGGTTATGGTGTACTTTTAAAATTTTAAGATTTATTTTTGAGATTTATACTTAATCGAATTATATCATATTTGGGGTTTTTGTGACTTCTGATGGTTTCGACCATCTGAGTTTCATATCTTGAACAGTTGAAATTTTAGTCGGATTAGGGCTACTGATTTTTATTTTTATTTTTTAAATTGTAAGTGACCAATAGATGCGACGAGTATATAATGTTAAACATCCTTACTTTATAAAACAAGAGGGCAGAGGCAGCCACATATTTATACTTATATCCAAACATAAATCAGTTGTCGTCTATCCTTTCTCAGCCTTCTGTAACAGTGATCATTGTTGAACGATGTTCTTCAAATCGATTATTTTAATGATAACAAAATTTGTAAAACATAATAAAAGCTCGTTTTGCGTACTAATCTTTTATCTAGCGTGTCAAAGGTTTGAAATGATAGATTACACAAATACGAAGCCAACGGTTCAAGCGGAACCTCAATCGGACTTAAAACGAACTAGTTACAAGCTTTCGAACTATGTCGAGAAAACCGAGAAATTACTAAGGCAGAAACGACCGATCGTAAGGCAGAACCGACCGATCATTTCAGATCAAATTTCTTCCAGTGAGTTCACAAGAAAAACGACCGATCGTTTTTTTAGACACGACCGATCGTTTTAGTTCTGATTTCTTCCAGAGAGTCTACAACAAAAACGACCGATCGTTTTACAGACAACGACCGATCGTTTCTGTAGAAATTCAAAAAGCAGCTTTTTACTTATCCTGAAAAACTGGGTATCTACTGAAAAACCATTAAGCAATAAACTCAACAACTACAAACGGTCATCTACTGACCAATGGACCTTTTTGGCTCTACAAATAGCCCCAAAATCCATTGTTGAAGATAAAAATTAACACACAACAATTAAGCAATTCCTATAAGAAATTCTTCAAGCTTATACTACTTATTTTCTCACTTGTATTCATAAATATTATCGAGTGTAATATTATTGTAATCTTATAAACACCGAGATATCATTTGTTAGTGAGTGATTAATTTCAAATACAATCTTGTAAAGAGTGATTTATAAACTCATTTGTGAGCGAGTGATCGGGTAGAGGCTTTGTAAGCAAGTGTAGATTAAAAGCTCTAGGTCTTTTCATTCGGGATACTCATAGAGTGAGGGGGAGCTTAATCGGTTGATTAGCTCGTTAGGGTGTAATCTTGAAAGGAGATTTTAGTGAAACACTCGGTAGTGTGAATACCGAGTAGAGGACGTAGGCGTGTTTTGCCGAACCTCTATAACTGTTGTGTTATTTCTTTTCCCTTAACTTTTACTTTTTGCACTTATTTATTGCTTATATTAATTGCTTGCGTAGCTTAAATTAGCAATAAATTGTTAACGAAATTGTTTAGTTATAAAATTCACTTATTAACTTAGTTAAATAACTCATAGTTTTTATTCCGCGAAGAACGTACATAAACCTTATTCACCCCCCCCCCCCCCCTCTCTCCTCTAAGGTTTAGACACTTACGGACCAACAATTAGTATCAGAGCCTAGCTCTTCTATTTACAAAATCTAATGATTTTTTAGTTTAAAGATCCGATATGTCTTCGTACGCTGATTCAAAATCCATCACTAGGCCCCCGTTCTTTGACGGTACAAACTCTCCCTATTGGAGAGATCTCATGAAAAATTTCCTTTGTGGTTTCGAAATAGACCAATGGATTAGCATTAGTAAAGGCTATAAAACGCCTAGGAGAAATGGCTTAGATAAACTTGTAGAGAAACTAGACACCGATGAACGCCTCGCTTTTTCTCTAAATTGTAGAGCTATGACTTCTATAACTTGTGCGCTCTCGCCTAGTGAATACGATAAGATTTCCGGTTGTGATACCGCTAAGCAAATGTGGGATAAGCTAGCTATTATGCACAAAGAAACTAGTCAAGTTAAGAACTCTAAAATTAGCATCCTTATTCATGATTATGAATTGTTTAAAGTTGATGATGACGAGTCTATTGCTTCTATTTACACTCGTTTTACTAAAATTACTAACGATCTTAAAAGATTGGAAAAAGTGTATTCTAGCAAGGAGATGGTGACAAAGATCCTAAGAAGCCTCCCGAGAAAATGGGAATCAAAAGTGACGGCTATACAAGAAGTCAAGGACATGAACACTCTCTCTCTCTCGACAACCTCATAGGATCCTTGAGCACTCATGAACTCGACATGACAACTCGAAAACAAGAGGATGACTCGAAAAAGAAGAAAGGCATCGCGTTCAAAAGTACAACTAATGGCGATAGCGATAATAATTCTTCGAGTGAGGATGATGAAATGGCACTCTTCGCCAAACGCTACAACAAGTTCCTAAACTGGAAAAAAAAGGGTGGACAACGATTTCGAAAGAAGGAATATAAAGGAGAGCTATCCGACAAATCGAACAAGAATGACGAAATCATTTGCTACAAATGTCACAAACCCGACCATATGCAAAACGAATGTCCCTTGAAGAAAAAGGACAAGTTCGAAAAGAAAAAGGAATACAAGAAGGCATTGATGGCCACATGGGGGAGCGATGATGATAGCTCCGATAGCGACAATGAAGAAGTCGCAAACCTATGTCTCATGGCTAGAGACGACGATACCGAGGATGTAAGTTTCCACTCCTCTAACTCTTCTCTTTCTAGTGATGATTGTCTTGATATAAATGATGTATTAGCATCTTTAGAAAAAGCTAGAGGAAAGAACAAATCTTTTAGAAAAATGCTAATTACTCTACAAGACGAACTTGAAAACTTAGCAATAAAAAATAACTCACTCACGACTAAAAATGCCGAACTTACCATAGAAAATGATAAGTTAGTTAATGACCTTAGTTCATGTAAACTTAAGGCGGATAGCGCCGAATTTACTCTTGCTAAATTCACTAAGGGAATTAAAATGCTATGTAATTATATTAGGTTCTCAACAAGGCGCGTATGATAAAACCGGTGTAGGGTACAACCCATTTCTAACGGCTAAGCATAAAAATCTATTCACCAAACAAATGGCGAAAAATGAAAATAGACAACCAAGTTACTCTCGTAGGAACAACTCGTATAAAAATAACTTAGTTTATAATCGTTTTGTTAAACCAAACATGCATGTTAAATGCATTACTTGCAACCGTAGTGATCACTATGAGGATTATATATATTGCCCTTATAGATATAAAATAAATAGAAATGACTTGGTTTGGATTCCAAATGGTCGAGACACTAACCCTCAAGGACCCAAAAGTGGATTAGGGTACCAATGATCGTTTTGTCTTGTAGATATGCTTGAGGTCAAAAATTAACGAGGACAAGTGGTTCTTGGATAGTGGATGCTCAAGACACATGACGGGAGACAAAACAAAATTCACTACTCTTGCACCTAAAGACGGAGGCTTTGTGACCTTCGGGGATAATAGCAAGGGTAAAATCATCGGTATTGGTAGCATTTCTAAACCATCTAATGTTATTATTGATAATGTTTTACTTGTTGATGGTCTTAAACATAACTTGCTTAGTATAAGTCAACTTTGCGATTTGGGTCACAAAGTCATTTTTGAAAAATCGCATTGCATCATTCATTGTATTTCGGAAAATAAAACTATTCTCATGGGCCAAAGACAAAATAATGTCTATATGATTGATTTGAATAGTTCGGTGGGTAATGAAGTTAAGTGTCTTGTTACTATCAACGACAATGGTTGGTTGTGGCATATAGACGACTTGGTCATGCAAGTCTTGATTTACTTGCTAAACTTTCTAGAAAATATTTGGTAATAGGTTTACCAAAAGCTCCTTATATAAAGGACAAACTTTGTCACGCTTGCCAATTAGGCAAGCAAACGAAGATTTCTTTTAAGTCTAAAAATATTATTTATACTACTCGTTGTTTGGAGCTCATTCATATCGACTTAGTTGGTCCCTCCCGGACACTTAGTCCTAGAGGGCGTGCATATGTACTCGTCATGGTTGACGATTTTAGTCGTTTTACTTGGGTTTTATTTTTAACTCATAAGCATGAAGCATTTAGAGAATTCTCTATTATTTGCAAAAAGCTCCAAACACGAAAGGGTTATATGATCAAAAGTATCTAAACCGATCATGGTAAAGAATTTGAAAATACTCCATTTCAAACTTATTGTGATGAAAATGGTATTGATCATAATTTTTCGGCCCCTCGTACGCCCCAACAAAATGGGGTAGTAGAGAGGAAGAATAGAACCCTAGAGAAAATGGCACGGACCATGCTTTGTGAAAATAATTTTGTCAAAGTATTTTTGGGCCGAAGCCGTAAATTCCGCTTGTTATATTTTAAATAGAGCCTTAATTAGGCCCATATTGAAAAAGACACCTTACGAATTATGGAATGAGCGAAAGCCTAATATTTCTCATTTACATGCATTTGGTTGTAAATGCTATGTTCATAATAATGGTAAGGATAATCTAGGAAAATTCGATGCTAAGTCCGATGAAGGAATTTTCATCGGATATGCTATATCGAGTAAAGCTTATAGAATTTTTAATAAAAGAACTTTATTAGTGGAAGAATCGGTACATGTTTCCTTTGATGAGAATTTACCGGCGATTGATAAGCCATTAATTGTTCATAGTATTAATGATGATATTTTTCATAATGCATCTTCTTCTAATCATGGTACATCTAGCTTAGAGATTACGCCTAGTATAGAGGTTGAACCCGTTGTTGAAGAAGTCACTATAGAGAGACTTCAAACGGACCTAGAATCTAGCGTACAAATTCATGAGGACTTGCCTCAAGAATGGAGGTTTGCCAATCACCATCCGCAAGATTTAATTTTGGGTAACCTGGGAGAAAGAGTGCATATACGTTCTTCTTTGAGAAATTTAGTTAATCATTTTGAATTCTTATCTCAATTAGAGCCTAAGAACATTCATGAAGCGGAACTAGATGAGAGTTGGGTATTAGCTATGCATGACGAATTAAATCAATTCGAGCGTAGTAACGTATGGAGTTTAGTTCCTAGACCGCATGAGAAAACCATCATAGGTACGAAATGGATATTTCGTAATAAGATGGATGAATCTGGGGTAGTCATTAGAAATAAGGCTAGACTAGTAGCTCAAGGGTATAACCAAGAAGAAGGCATCGATTTCGATGAAACTTACGCACCCGTAGCTAGACTAGAAGCCATTAGAATGTTGCTTGCTTATGCTTCTTTTAAACGTTTTAGATTGTTTCAAATGGATGTTAAAAGTGTATTTTTAAACGGTTTTATAAATGAGGAAGTTTATGTAAAACAACCACCCGGTTTTGAAAATCACGAGTTTTCCGATCATGTTTACAAACTTCGAAAAGCACTTTATGGTTTAAAATAAGCACCCCGGGCTTGGTAAGAAAGACTTAGTAAATTTTTGATTGCAAAAGGTTTTTCTCATGGTACTTTGGATACTACGCTTTTTATTAAAAAAGATGGTAAAGACATGCTTTTAATTCAAATATATGTTGATGATATCATTTTTGGTGCTACTAATGCTCGCATGTGCGAGGAGTTTTCTAAGTGTATGCAAGGTGAATTCGAGATGAGCATGATGGCTGAACTTACCTACTTCCTTGGATTGCAAATCAAACAAACGAAGGACGGAATTTTCGTCAATCAAGCCAAATACACAAGAGACTTGCTCAAACGATTCAACATGAGCGATGCAAAGCTGCTAGGAACTCCAATGAGTCCGACAACTAAACTAGACAAGGATGAATCGGGTAAAAGCGTGGACCAAAAGCTATATAGAGGTATGATTGGATCTCTCTTATATTTAACCGCAAGTAGGCCCGATATCATGTTTAGTGTTTGCTTGTGTGCTAGGTATCAATTTTTCCCTAAGGAATCGCATGTTATAGCCGTTAAGCGCATATTTAGATATCTTGTAGGTACATGTAATTTAGGATTGTTTTATCCACATGATACCACTTTTGATTTGTTTGGCTATTCCGACGCCGACTTTGCCGGTTGTCGCTTAGATAGAAAAAGTACTAGTGGCACTTGCCATTTTTTAGGAAACGCTTTAGTTTCTTGGCATAGCAAGAAACAAAACTCGGTTGCGCTTTCTACGGCGGAGGCGGAATACGTCGCCGCGGGTAGTTGTTGCGCACAAATCCTTTGGATGCGTCAACAACTAAATGACTTTGAATTATCTTTTGATAGTGTGCCTATTTTATGTGATAATACTAGTGCTATAAATCTTTCGAAAAATCCGATCCAACACTCTCGTACTAAACATATTAATTTACGACATCACTTTCTAAGGGATCATGTTCAAAAAGGGGATATTCTACTGGAATATATAAGTACCGATAGGCAATTAGCCGTTATTTTTACAAAACCCCTTAACGAGGAACAATTTTGTTTTATTCGACGAGAATTAGGCATGTTTGATGTGTGAAATGTGCATATATATATATATATATACTTGTTTGATTTTATATATATTTTATTGTTTTTATATATATTTTTGCCAAATCAGTGTCGAAAAGTGCAAAAAATTCTTGTTTTGTAAAATGTTACAGTCGACCGATCGCTGTGAAAAACGCCCGATCGTTTTTACACAGACGACCGATCGTTCTGAAAAAACGACCGATCGTTTTTTCAGTGTGCTCACTGGAACATTTTTTTCCAAAAACGACCGGTCGAAATTCCTAAACGACCGATCGTTTTTCTGTTTTTCAGCCTTTTAATTCGTTCCAACCCTAATTTTACTTCATTCAAAACAATTTTCCACAGCCTCTCTCTCTCTCTATATCAAAACAACTCGCCCCCCTTCTCCTAAATTGTTCAAAACTCCCTATTATCTATAGATATATAACCCCAATTCCTCTTATTATCCGTATAATCGATTATCGATTAATTCCGTTTCTTAAAAAATCCCCAATTTTTTTTCTCCCAAATTTTTTTAAATCCAAATATGGTTCGATCAAAGAAAGCCCAACCACACCTAGTCGACGAACATGAGGACGAGATCGTGCCTCCTTCCTCTCGGCCAACGCGTGTTCCTCGCGGTCGGCGAACCGGCTCCTCCACCGCTCCACCATCGGGCCACGGTGCCTCTTCCGGCTCTCTTCCTCCTCTCTATCCACCTACCATTGCTAAAAGAGGTATATTGTCTAACTTTACAATAGACATGCCTCTATTCCTTGAACGTTTTCCCTTTCTCATGCAAAATCTAAGCTTTCAAAAATTCGACACCATTTTAACCCTAAAAGAGTCATTCTTCACTGAAAATGTATATGAATTTTACCATAACCTAGTTCTTGATAGGGATCATGATGACGCACTCCGTTTGCGTTCATCGTTCAATGAACAACCCTTCGTTTACGGTATAGACTGTTTACGAAATATTCTACACCTCCATGCTGACGGGGTGTACGAGCAAAGTGACAAACTTTGCGAAATGCTCGAGATCGATAATTTTAACGATCTCAAAGACGAGCTATTTTATCCCCTCCATCAAAATCGCTCAAACAAGGCTCATGGCCTTTTTTTAAAAAATAAACTAGCCTACCATATTCTCTCCCATATTGTCCTCCCTCATACCTCAAACTTCACGGATGTTACCAATGAGTACATCTTCCTTCTAGGGTGCATCCATCGCCAAGTCAAAATTGACTTCGCGACGCTCATATTCTTTAAGATGGATTCGCTAAAAACGAAATCCAACCTTACTGTGCCTTGATTTCGGCCATCTTAAAAGACATCCAACTCGTTCCCGGTGGAACTCTTTTCAAGAACAAAGACAAACACATTTGGGATACCGCATATCTCTCCCAAATGTCCATCAAATTCAACACTACCGCCAAGACCATAACTTGGTCCAGTAAAAGGGTGTCCGGCCCCGACTATACCCATCTTTCCCCCGAAGAGGAAGAGTATGTCGGTCCCAAGGCCACATCGCAAGCTGCTCATGAGGATGTGCCTATTTCCTCCGAGTCCCTTCCCCCATCTCACATCCCTTCTTCTTCTCGTCCCTCTCGAGGTCGAGGAAAAGCTCCCGTGGGACCTTCTACCCATGTCCCGTGTTCCGACAAGTTCTACAAGGATCTCTACATCAACCAATATCGTAATGCGCAAATGACCCGTCGGATGTTTCGATTCTTGCAACCGGGTCAAGAGGAGCTCGACCAACTTGATAGCGAAAGCGCCGAGCAAAGGGCGCAATTCCACAGATATTTTCCCGATCTTGCTGGACCAAACGACGACGACGAAGACGAGGCGGACGATGCGACCTCCCACCGCGACTAGGCGGTTCTCTTTTTTATGTTTTTTTGATGATGTCAAAGGGGGAGAAATACCCTCTTTTGTTTTGCTTTTGCGTTGTATTTCTATTATTTCCATTTTCGTTGAACAACGTTGTTTTTGATGTAATAAGTAGCAAACGTTTTGCATTTATGTTATGAATCGTTTTTATGTTGCTATTTATCATTACTTGTTAAATTCTATGACGTTGTGAGATTGCGATTTTATAATTCTAGAAATACGTTCTTATCATATTTGATGTTATTTAAACTTGTGCGCATATATATCTAGTTGATTGGGTTATTTGTGTTGTTTTTCATTTGTGGTGATTGAACGTTTTTTAAGCAAAACTATGGCAAATTTTTCGCTCGCTTACTTATGTTCGTTCATTATCTTTTATATCGTTTAGCTTTAATAAACTTCGTTTTAACGGATGTTGTGACATTTACTTGTTTTTCACTAAAACTTTTTATCCAAGTAAAACGTCACCTACACATCTCGGTTATACTTGTTTAAGCAAAAAGAGCTTATAGTATGTTTAAAGTCAATATTTTGTCATCATCAAAAAGGGAGAGATTGTTGAACGATGTTCTTCAAATCGATCATTTTAATGATAACAAAATTTGTAAAACATAATAAAAGCTCGTTTTGCGTACTAATCTTTTATCTAGCGTGTCAAAGGTTTGAAATGATAGATTACACAAATACGAAGCCAACGATTCAAGCGGAACCTCAATCGGACTTAAAAACGAACTAGTTACAAGCTTTCGAACTATGTCGAGAAAACCGAGAAATTACTAAGGCAGAAACGACCGATCGTAAGGCAGAAACGACCGATCGTTTCAGATCAAATTTCTTCCAGTGAGTTCACAAGAAAAACGACCGATCGTTTTTTCAGACACGACCGATCGTTTTAATTCTGATTTCTTCCAGAGAGTCCACAACAAAAACGACCGATTGTTTTACAGACAACGACCGATCGTTTCTGTAGAAATTCAAAAAGCAGCTTTTTACTTATCCTGAAAAACTGGGTATCTGCTGAAAAACCATTGAGCAATAAACTCAACAACTACAAACGGTCATCTACTGACCAATGGACCTTTTTGGCTCTATAAATAGCCCCAAAATCCATTGTTGAAGATAAAAATTAACACACAACAATTAAGCAATTCCTACAAGAAATTCTTCAAGCTTATACTACTTATTTTCTCACTTGTATTCATAAATATTCTCGAGTGTAATATTATTGTAATCTTATAAACACCGAGATATCATTTGTTAGTGAGTGATTAATTTCAAATACAATCTTTTAAAGAGTGATTTATAAAATCATTTGTGAACGAGTGATCGGGTAGAGGCTTTGTAAGCAAGTGTAGCTTAAAAGCTCTAGGTCTTTTCATTCGGAATACTCATAGAGTGAGGGGGAGCTTAATCGGTTTATTAGCTCGTTAGGGTGTAATCTTGAAAGGAGATTATAGTGAAACAATCGGTAGTGTGAATACCAAGGAGAGGACGTAGGCGCGTTTTGCCGAACCTCTATAACTCTTGTGTTATTTCTTTTCCCTTAACTTTTACTTTTCGCACTTATTTATTGCTTATATTAATTGCTTGCGTAGCTTAAATTAGCAATAAATTGTTAACGAAATTGTTTAGTTATAAAATTCACTTATTAACTTAGTTAAATAACTCATAGTTTTTATTCCGCGAAAAACGTACGTAAACCTTACTCACTCACTCACACACACACACACACACACACCCCCCCCTCTCTCTCTCTCTCTCTAAGGTTTAGACACTTACGGACCAACAATCATATACATCGTTATCTCATCACATATGTGCTTTTTACGGTTTTATATAATAACTAAAAATCTAAAAAAGTACACACTTAATATATACAATCCAACTCACATTTCATAATACGGTAGTACCCAAAAGCCCCATTTTAAGACATATATGACTGTTTCAGTCACTGACAAATCTTCTCTCATTAAAGCCGTGGCCACCACCAGTCACTCCCTGTATCCGTCCCTGGCCGCGTAAGCAAAAACTTACTTACTAAATGACACATATATATATATCATGTTAAATTTAGCAATTGATTATATAGTACATTAGAAATGATAACTTTAGCTAGCAATATTTCATATTTTATGTATTAAATGTACGATAAATGCTACCCCCTCCGTCCCACTTTATAAGTCCTACGCAAACCACGTATAATTTATACCGGCTTTGAACATGTAATTAAATTACCGAAACGAAAAATTTCAATTTTTTTATACACATTTCAAATGTTAAATTATATGTTAGAATTTTAAAAAAAATTATTTCGACAATTTAGATATAAATTATTTACCTGTCAAAATTATGCGTTGTTTTATATAGGACTTGTAACGTGGGACGATAGAAATGAAAAAAAATAACAAAGTAAAAATATTTTTTCAATGGCAAATCCTTTACTAGTTTGAATATTATATTTGAAATAAATTTGCGACATTCTTGTTAAATTATTGTTTATATAATTTAATTAAATTTAATATGATAATCTCATATAAGAAGATGGTATATGTATATGATATATTAAAAAAATTCTAAACCAAACAGAATAATAAAACTAGTTAGCAATTGGTAATAAAAATATTTAGACTTTTGACAGTGTTATTTAATAATAAAACTCATTTGGTAGCTAGTTTATGGAAGTAACTAATTTTGAAATTTAAGACAAAATATATTCAGAAAATTAAGATAATATAATTAATTTGTGCCTTCAATTTTGGAAGAGTTACAAAAAATGAAGCTAATAAAAGCACTCCAATACCAGCGAATCAATTAGATAACAAACGAATTCAATGCACCTAGCAACTTAATTGACGCATCACCTTCTAAGTGTAAATTGTAATGTTAATTGTACAAACAATTTTAGCTACTGTTTGCCAGCATGACACTTAGGGTATACTATGGCGTGTATATAAAAGCGAACCAAATCGGTTGAACCCAAACCGATTAACAATCGAACTAACCTGATTAATAATTGGTTTCTTTGAAATTTGATAAACCAATTTAATTGATTATTTTTTTATGGTTTATGTGGTTTTCAAACCAAACCGAACCGATTATTTTTATTCATATATAAATAATATAATTATATATATATATATATATATTAATAAGTTGAGATATGATATTTTACTTGTTATTTGAAGTTATTAATAACATATTTTTTTAAATCATTTATAAATTTACTTGTTATTTGGTTTAAAGTTGCAAATGGAATATAAGCGAAAATTTTACGAAATTAGTGTAATTTTGAATATTGTGTTTTTTATTTGTTAAAATTTAAACCGAACCAAACCGATTATGTTTGGCTTGGTTTGGTTTGGTTCCAAGAATTTTTTTGGATCAAAACCGAATCGAACCGAACCGATTATTTTTAATTGGTTTGGTTCGCATTTTAATTAAAATAATAATAATAAAAAATAAAAAATAAAAAAAAACTCAATAACAGCTAATGCAGTGTGTGGTTGCTCTTATTACAGAATATTAGTATATTATAAAAACGGGAAAGGCGGCTACATATCCAAAAATAAACCATCTCTCTCTCTCCTCTGAAACACCGATCATATTTCCTATTTTATCTCATCTGCCTGCTTGGTTATCTTTTCATTTTTATATAATAATAATAATAATAATATTAAAAAAAAACACTTATTACTTACAGCCCAATTCACATTTCAATATTTCAAAGACATGCACAAGGTTTATGCATATCCTGGTACAATCTTTCTCTATTAGTAATTTTCTGTGATATTTATAAACTTCATATCAAAAACTAATCTAGATTTAACTGTCTATAAGTCTTACAAGAGTTGGAGTTAAATATATAATCCATCAGTCTACAAGAAATTCTGATCATGTTGTCTTACAAGAGTTGGAGTTAGATTTCTTATTGTGTTAGATATACATTTAGGATTTATCTGGAAGAAAAGGTGGAGACCTCCTGATTGCTTAAATGATTTGTGTGACAAATCCAGAAGATCGGTATTCATCGCATTTCGTAAAATGGTTACAAGGTAACACACTAATTTAATTAATAAATTCATTTATTAACAACCCTCCACATTCTTCATGTGGAAGGTTGTTAATAAATGAAAATTAGTATTTCTAGATTGAAACCAAGTTTATCAAATTGCAGTCTTAAATCTGGCAGCAATCGTTGTTTTAAAAAATTAGGCTTGTCTTGACTTATGTGAATTGCGTAAGACTAGTGAATTGAAGCAATATTGCATGAAGAATGTAAATCATTTGTTCTACAAAAAGCTGCATAAGTCGTATTTGATGTTTTAATACTCATTAAAAGCACACAACTCTTATGTGTGTAGTTGTCGCAGTGTCTGTATAGATTGTTTCTTTACTTATTTGGCTAATTGATTGTTTCGCCTGATTCAAGTATTGATGTGTTAACTCCACATACACTCCGATTATGCGTGGCAGTGACCAAAAAATGACACATCAAGCTAATTAGTTAAAAGGATGATGTAGTAACTCTCCAAAGGTCTCACCCCCCCTCTCTCTCTCTCTCTCCCTCCACACACCCTCTCTGTATATACATGTATCTATATGTATGTATGTATGTTTAGGAGGTTAAAGATTCCTCTTTTTTTGGGATTAGGATTACAAAGGAAGATGCAAGTTTTGGTCAATTATGGTTTTTGGCTATTGTACTTTCGGTTTTGTTTTTTGTTCTTCACACCCGAATAGCTAATTGTCTTGAACATATTAACACTTGATTGTTATTAATCACGCCGAATCTAAGGCGTAATTCCAGAGTGTGAACATTTATTCGTGTAAAGAAACTTCCTTTTTAGACTCTTTCAACTCGTAAGTGCTCTTAATTAGGATCCACCAGATGTAATAAGACTTTTAAATCAACTGTAGATGCTTCTATGTAAGTACGGTGGTATACGTTTTCTCAATCAGTTATCTCAATCGTCAACTTTTTCAGCAAACCCCTCAATCCATTCCAGGTAACCCCTCAATCCATTCCAGGTCTTAATAAGCAACTAAAGTACAGTATTTTCTTATAGTTCTTTAAGCCTATTTCATAGAGCGTTATAGTATTTTTTTTATAAATGGGAACGTAAGTTGTCTCGGACAAAAAATGGAGGGAAATAAGTTCAAATTTTAACTTCTCTCCTACAACAACAAGTGCTTCATATGCTCTGAGGAAACACTACTTTAGTATTCTTCATCCCTATCAACAAGATTAGTTCTTTAAGCAGCAAAGTCCTCAGACCATTGAAAGTACCATCCAAGGTATATAATCAGATCTTTCCTTCATATCCTAATTTTTCAATAAATATTGTGTTCTTATTTGCATTTTTTTTCTTAGCACTTGCTTTGATGGCATTTGCACTCATATTAGTGTCTTCCATTCCCGGTATGAAAATGTAGTATATTAACCTTCTCCATCAAGTTGATAATTTGGTTGTTGTATAAGGGATTTTGCTAACACCAGTGTTGCAATGTACTTATTCCTCTCAAATTAGCCTTTGTATTGTAGTGGTACATTGCATTTAAATGTACGAATGTATGCATAGTTTTATTCAGGAGTTTTCGAAGATTCAACTTAGATAGATTGTGGTAATGTTAGCTTGTGACTACATGTTGGAGTTGGTGCTTGTTGAGTTACATATCCATGAGCATACATTTCTTGTTTCAATGCACAATGACACAGAATGTTCTTTTGTTACACAAGGAAACAAATGAACCAATCTTATAATTTCCTTAACTGCACGACTTTAAAAGAATGCATGTCTTTCGGCTACTTCTGGAAAATTTGTATGTCTTCTAAAGTTCCAAACCAAGCAAGCCCTTTGACGTTTTTTTTCATTTATCTACATTTACAGGTAGAAGCAAAAAAGGCTGTTCCTAGGGATGATCAGCAAATCATAAACAGAAACATCCAGCATTCATGGATTTCCAAACCTCGTCCGCACAACAACAACAACAAAAATTTGTAAGTGGTGTACCATCGACTATCACAGAAAGCGACTTCAAATCCTACTTTGAGCAATTTGGTACTATATTTCCGATCTTGGTGACCTTTATCCCACTTGGTTTTTGGGTAAGCTTTAATATATTTTTTTTCTTCGACATGCTTATCTGTCAGATTGAAATTTGTTGGATGTAATTTTATCTCATGCTCTGTAAATTTTCTGTAGAAGAGACATTGGAGATCAAAATTTCCGGGGAATGTATTGTGCAGTTCTCAAACTCAAGTAAGTAGTTTTCACCTAATGTTTCGACTTTAGAAGACTTTGCTTTCCATTTCCCTCAGACTCGTAATTTTGTTTTCATTATATAGCAAAACAATTGTCTGTGCTGGTATTGTTCGAGTTTTTGGAAAGGAAATGACGGCGATTCCTCTGGTTGCAGATAGCACTGGAGGAAAGGTAATATTTCATGCCCAGAATTCCCATATAAGACGTAGAAGTAATTTTAATTTTTCTCTTCTTCAAACTGTCCCAGTTAATAAACAACATATGGAGAATCCAAATTAATTTTCTTTTTAGAAAAAGGTTATTATGTTTTGTTTTTGAAGCATGAAAATACTGCTTGCATATGTTGGCATGAATGCTGTTGATTTTTAAATTACTAGTTTATATATATCTAACATAATTTTTAGGAAATTGGTCTTGCTACTGAAAGTTGGAATCTTAGATTAATTGAATAGTCTGTATAAGGGGTATTTGCATATTTCTCCTTAAGCGTTTACTAGTAAATGATTCACAGATTTTAGTCTTTTCATGCTGAAAATCGCATTCTGCAGGAATATCCGAGTGCTTTTCTCTTGTCTGGAATCGCTGCTTCGAAATCTTAATGTGAAGAAGCTTGTGCTGCAGACTGCAGAAGAGGACTTTTTTTGGATAAAAAAATTTAAATTTAACAATATTTTTAAGGAGGTATGTGCTGTAGTTTTGATTTTTTAATAATGAATTCAATTTACTGTCGTAGACCTTCAACTGAGAAAAAAATAAGCCCCTTTTATATGCATATTTGTTGCTACAGCTGCAGAACTAGCAGAAAAATTATCAATTTGTCGTCTTTCAGAGGATGGTGCTTCAGAAGACTTTAATGGGATCTTGAAGATGGCTTTCTTTTGTGTTGGATGTTGAAAAACAGAAGCAGCCAGCTTCTTTAAACTAATTAAATTGGAATAGGAAAACTCCTTCAATAGAAGTTTATTTATTTTTTAGTGTTTCTTACGCCATACGCTAACAAACCGAATGTTTTGGTTAAGGGGTTTTACAGAAATAGCTGAATTGTGTTTCATGAGAAATTCTTTTTCTCTTTGTCTAGTGTCTTTTTGACAAACTATTGAACAGAACCTTTGAGTTGAAAAAGAAAATTCAAGGGTTTGGTCATTATAATTGCGGTTGTCTTTTGAAATATATTGAGGTTTTTATTGGTTGTATCATGTATGACGTATATGACTGTATCCATTGGCAATTTTTTTTGTATCTTGTTTCTTTATTAGTTTTGACTTAAGTTACTCTTTCAGCAACAAAACGAGAAAAAATATATGATTCAAACCTTGTGGTTTGTATGATTCGAACCTTGTGGATTGTACAACTTATAGTAATAACCTTGTTTGAACCCTACATCCCATTTCGTCATTGTGAAAGGAACAGAAATTTTGCTCATGTTGGCCGATCAAATGTGCGTCCCATGAATGGTCTAGATGTAATTAAGTTTACTTCGTTTACGTCTTACATCCCTATTTAGTTGTTATATTTGTTAAGTATATGTGAGATATAAAATTATGAAAGCCTAATAGGGACGGATGGAGTATACGATCCTTTCTTTACTCCATTTTTCACTGTTTTTTGCTTATCCTTTCCATTTATCCTTTCAATAGCTCCATACCCAGATCTAGTTGACTAAAGCTTCCATATCTTTCTCCTTGATCATCTTTTTCTATCTAATATTTTGTAATACCAGGTCGCAACGGTTAATTTATTAGAAATTTGTTCCTTTAACCTTTTAAGTTCTTTACCAATCAAGCAGAACACAAACAAAATTTAGAATCACCAGCATCTCGGAGAGTAAAGTTATATACAGACTTTATTCAGATTATGAATTTTTTTGATAAATTACTAAGATCGAATTTTAAGGATTTAATTAGTGACATATGTCTATAAGAAACATACTTATAAGCCATATTTGTTTACGGTATAAGAGCTGGTATAGTATTACTAGTACCGTTGGACCCACGTTATAGTTTGTTTGTTTACACAAATAATATTCGATATTATATAAATGATAGTACTAATTATACTACATTTTATGCTAATAATAAAATATAACTAATAGCTCTATCCTATTAATAGTACTTACAAGTTATACCCCAGACTATGGGTCAAAATCTAGTTTACCAGTTTATGGAAAGTTCCCACAGAGGAAGAATAATGCTATGTTATGAATTGTTTAAGAAGTTCTGGAGATCACTCTATGACTTAAGATAGATATGTTTATTGGTAATGTTGAGAGAGAACGCATACCAGACTTAATAAACTTCCGTATAACACATTATAGGTTCCTCTTTAAATTCTCCAAATTTCAGCTAAAACTATTTCTTTCACTTTCACATAACACATTTAATCCACACAACACAACTACCCCATAATCTTCCTTATGTTTTATTTTTTCATTTCTTTATTCTCACCTCTTTCTAAATAATTTTTAATACCATATTGATACCATATTTCTACAAAGTTTGTTTTAAAATATTATGGTGAATACTTTGTCACATTCATATTTTGAGGTTCACTTAAAAGGATCCGGATGGAGTGTTTTTCTTTTGGTAAAAATGAATATAAATCCTCAAAATATAGATTAAAGAGCAAAATCAGGTAACATGAGAGCAAGCACTATAGTTTCCCTTACATATTCCTTTTATTTTGAATAAAAACATAATTTTTTTTCATTTTACATAACTACTTTACATTTATGTAATTCTTTAGCTTCCCTTATTTTCATTTTATATTAGTTTTTATCTTCATTTTGTTATTTAATATATACACGTGTGAGAGAAAAGTGAAAAAAGAGATAAGAGAGAAAATATAAGAAAACAATTTGGTTTTCTTTATATGAGAAACAATTTGGTTTTTCAAAATTTGAGGAAAGATGTAAGGAAGCTGTTAAAAAAAATAAAACTAAACATTTTTTTTAAACTTCCTCAAAATCTAAGTAAATGCATGGTTTGAAGAACCTACGATACTTCCTCTGAACGGCTGCTCTAACACTGAGATTCATAATTAGCGTTTAATTTAAGATTAACTACTTTCATCCATATTGACCATGTGGGTTGCAATCTCAACTACTGTGTGCTTGTTTAATGGTATCATTTAAGTTTACATATTTTAGAAAATTTTACTTATAGTAAAAATAGTGTTTGGCGGTCTTTTAGAAAGTCTGAACACATATATAGTTCCAATATCACCAATAATATAATGTGATATATACTTTTCTTCAGACTTTACTAAAACCTCTAAATTTAGCCTTGCATGATTTACCACAAGATATATAACTTTGTAGGTTTTTTCTGTACAAGATATATACTTTTTAGTACAATTAATATAGCTAAAATTATACTCCTAGTTTGGTATAACCATAAATGAATAAAACTTGGCCAGCTGTTTCTTACTTTTGACATAAAAGTAAATTGTATTACTGTAGATTTAATTTTATACCCATCTCCTTTATATCTATCTTCATACTATGAAATGTCAAATTGGAATGTCATTATATCTTATGGGTAGTATAGAATTTTTGTTTGTACTAAATCTAAGAAATGAAGCCACTATCAAGTAGATAACGTGATTTTATATAAGAAGATGGTAAATCATTTACTACGATAGATCTAAGATGTAAACAAACTATTAAGTAATAATTTTTTGAAAGCAAAATTCGGGCTGTTGTTATAAAGGAGATAAAAAAAAGCATGGATTGGATTTATTTCTTACTATATTGAAGGCCATCCATTTATTTGCATTCTGTGATTTCGGAATTATTCAAATTTGTCAACTTCATGATTTAAATTCTCTAATCAACTTAGTATGACAGTGAAGAACCTAAGATATTACTATTTATTCAATTAGTTAGTAATACACTAAAAATAAAATAATAATAAGGGTATAAAATATCTGTAAAAAAAAAAACTCAAGTTTTACCCAACAACATTTATTTTTACAGAGTTTACTAAACAACATTTAATTACTTAAAAGTAATATTTCTTCCTTAATATTTGATATTTTAGATCTTTCAGAGAGTGGATAAATTAACAAAACATATTACTTTTGAAACTAAATTAACAAAAACATACTCAAAAATTTCTAATTAACAAAAATATACCCAAAATTTCAGAAAAAAATACAATTAGTGTACTGTAATACATGTGTTTAATGATTTATGTATCATACACTCACTATGTTACAATTGAGGTACTGAACTATCATAATTTTCGCAATTCAGGTACCGACATTAAATTAATTGGATGAAAATTAGTTTTATTTTTTATTTTGGTCATATTCTTTGTAATTTGTATAAATTTAACCAATAATTTTCGGAAATGCCTCATTTTAGTATAAATTCAGAAAAAACAGATTTTTTTTTTAAAAACTAAAACAAAAACAAAAATACCAATTTTTTTTATAAAAACATTTAAAAAAGTAGGAAACCCGAAAAAACACTAAAAAATGGTTAAAAAAACCAAGAAAAATCTAAAAAACCAAAAAAATCAAAAAAGTTCAAAAAAACCGGGAACCCGAAAAAACTAAAAATCGGTAAAAAAAAATAAAAAACAAACCCTAAAAATCAAAAAATCAAAAATCACAAACAATGAAAAAAACGTTCAAAAAAGTTGGGAACCCGTAAAAAAACCTGAAAAACAGTAAAAAAAATATATTAAAAACCCAAGAAAAATCAAAAAATTCAAAATCACAAAAAAAATAAAAATAAAAAGTTCGAAAAAGTCGAAAAAAGCCGGAAAGTCAAAAAAATGTAAAAAAAACTTGCAATTTATATACAGTACACAAATAGTATTTTTTTTTCCCAAAATTTCATAACTTAATTTGTATATTTCATACCCTTATTTCAAAAGTTCATACCATTATTTTAAAAGTGCATACTCTAATTTATATTTTTCATACCTTTATTCCAAAAGTTCATACCCTTATTTCAAAAGTTCATATCCTGATTTGTAGAGTTCACCGTTATTTTCAAAGTTTATACCCTAATTTACATAATTCATATCCTTACTTACATAATTTTCAAGTTCATACCCTCAATTCATGTAATTTATACACTTATTTTTCAATAGTATACACTAATTAACAAATTCAACTCTTACCCGTCCTCCGATCTCGAACTAGCACGTCGTCGTCGTGTGCCTCTCATTTGACGACCGTATCTCCGTCGACATCAAACTCGGGTTTTCGATCTCGCTCTATATCCTCTCCGTTCATTCCTGCAGATGTGTCCGTCTCAATCTCTACGGAAGAGATAGATCGGAGAGACATGAAAGAGAAGAAAAAGATCGAAAAAATAGAGGAAAGATGGGGAGAGAGATCAGAAAGAGAGGTGAAGCATAAGAGATCGGAGGGAGTAACAATGAGGAGGAGAGATATTGGAGAGAGGATGAGAGGAGGAGAGAGTGAAAGAAGTGGAGAGAGGGAAAAGAGATTGGCAGGGGATGAATCATCTTTTTTATTTTTTATTTTTTATTAATTATTAATTGAATGTATGTTTTTGATAATTTAACTTTTGAGAGTATGTTTTTATTAATATAATATGTGTAAAGTATGTTTATGTTAATTGCCTAGGGTTTTTTGAGATTTTTATTAGGTTTGGTGAATTGATTTTATTATAGAAAATAAATGTGCAAATTAAATGCAAGGAATCATTAATTTCATAATTATTTGGAAAAATGAGTAATTGATCGGAGATGTTGAAGTATACACGATACTACATAATATAGTATAGATGAGAGAGAGAATAGTTTTAGATTTTATAGTTCATTTTAAGTCATTCGTAGAATCAAACTATGAAGATACAATGACTGGAAAAAAACACAGTTATGATAAATGTGTAAAAAAAAGCATTAAGAGGCCTCTCTTCCAATTGACATATACTCTTGCACATACTTGTTAAAATTCACTAATGCACGTTTACATACATTGATGTAACGACTCTCACCGAGTATTTGCTGTAATAGTTTATGTCAAATAGTATCTGGTTATATTTACACAATTAAATGTTTGTTATATTGATAAAAAATTCTATATATTACTTTTAAGTAATTAAATGTTGTTTGGTAAACTCTGTAAAAGCAAAATAGTTTATTTGAATTATTATGACTCTAAAAGAAAAACTATAATATTTTTATTTTATTTTTTTTGACTGCTAATAAGCAAAATTTTGTGTTTCGAGCTATGTCCATCGGCTCTGAATGATCGGGTAACTGATTAGTTGACCCAGACTTATCGGGGGTGGATTGAATAGACTATGATGAGATGTTGCGATTTTACATGACATTTATGTCAAATGTATTGCAACATCAGTATCAATACATGTTATATATCTATGACATCATTGTGAATCTGAAACATAACTTTAAAATTTAAGATAGTGATGGTAGAAATATTTAACATGTTAAAACTCTTAAAACAATATGACGAAAAGACAAAATTTAAGTATCATGTTCATGAACTAGAGATCATTAAAATGTGAAATCAATGAGGAAACTCAAGTTGATAATTAAGTCATCAAAATGTCTCCTGAAAAGTCAATGGTTGCTTAGGTTAATGAAAATTTTCTGTTCCTAAACCGAAAGGTTATAGAAAAAAAGAAAAAGGGTCTCATGAACGGCTAGCAAGTCATTTAAATTAATATTTTCCGATACATTTAACTTAGAATTAAGCTATAAGTAATATCTATTTCACTTGTTGCTGAAAAATATTTAGTGATTGTATCCATCGTAAGCTAGTGTGTGGATATTAGAATCACTAATTATGTTTCAGTAAACTAGACAGTTTATGTAAAATCCCGTGTTTTATTTTTATTATAGCTATTAATTATTCGTTATTTTCTTTCTTTTTATTTAGATTAATCGTTGGCAGATTAATTAGCAATAGTAGCAGTACCAAGAAAATTAAGTTTGTAATTAAATTAGACCGTAAGTTACTAATGGAATTAAAAAAAGGTAGGGAATGGTAAAGGATATAATTCACGGCTATACAATCACTCAGTAGGTTACTATTTGGAATTTTATATAACATACGTACATAATAATAGCCGTCATATGTAAATTATGATCCTATAATAAATAAAAATTTAAGTTACAATTTGAATTAATGAGTTTGTGGCTGGTATAATAACGTAGAACTTAATGGGATATATGTATAGGAATTTAGAGATAAGTGGAAATAAATATTAAGCTGTTTCATATGATTCTCATGTTGTGTTCATTTAGCTAGCTAGAAGTTATGTTGGTATATTAATAGGTAAAAGTTTCAATTGCTATTAGTATAAATAAACCCATACACATAAAGAAAGAAAACTCTGTAACACTTTGTTTTTGTGATGTTATACTATATTAAATACTAGTAACCGTGGCCCACGCGTTGCGTGCGCGACGCGCGTAAGGGCATGCCACCAACCCAATATTATCGATTCATATTATATACTGGAACTATTCGGGATAAAAACGAATTGGAAACAAATAAGTTGTCAAAAAGAAGACAGTAGACAAATTTTAAAGCTTCAAAACGTGGCCACATAATTTTAAAATGTATACTCCATTTAAAAACCAAAGCTAAAACACCAACTAAAAAACTTGAGTTTATGGTGCAATTTCAAAAACATCTCCGCACAAATGTGAGCTCGTAGATATTGGAATCTTCAAAAGATGACTCGGGAAAAAAAAATTATGCTTAGCAACCCTTTGTTAAATACTTCGTAAAAATACTTCGGGATAAACCACATTTCTTGTGTACACCTCGCCTGTCTGTGAACCCGGGCTTTTTGCTATCAAAACTTTGGTTGTTTGACTTGATACACCTCTAGACAACGCCACATATAACTGTCCATGACCAAACACATGGTCTGGCAAATAAATACCAACATGTGGAATAGTTTGTCCTTGTGCTTTATTTATAGTTAAAGCAAAACTCAGCCGAATAGGAAACTGAACTCGTATCATCTTAAACGGGAGTTGAACAGAGTCAGGAGGTTCTAATGGGATGCGGTGTAGAAATGTTCTTGTTCCACGATGGGGTCCTTCTAAAATTTCAGCATCTATGAAGTTTCTATTTAGAGAACGACAAATCAAACGTGTACCATTACATAATTCATTGGCCGGGTCCATATTCCTTAAAAGCATAATTGGAACACCGACTTTCAAACGAAGAACGTGCGGAGGCATTCCACCAGGTGAAATCGAGTTGAGAAATTCTTGTTGATAAGTGTTGTTCGTGTCATTGTCAACTTTATCAAATGAATGATATATCTTTTCATGTCCACTAAATCGCCTAATCACTCTATCATTTATTTTATCAACGTCGTCATTTAAGGGAGTGATTAAATCCCTTCCCAACATATATCTTGCATCATTGATATGATTGTGTAGTTCATGAAAAATGTTGGCTATCAAGGTATCTAATGACTCTATGCCTTCCCATGGTATTGTCAATAAGTTTGGAATTTTTATCAAGTCACCGTCAATGTTTGGTTCTGTTCCATCTCCCACTCTGAGAAGAAATTTTGCAAATTCATGATCATTGACAGATCTCATATTTTTTTTAAGATGTAACACAGTAACATATCTCCAAAGTGGCGACTTGACTATAGAAGCACCAATCGTCTCCGCTCTCGTACCTTTTTGGATTACAGGAAGCACTTGACGAAAATCACCGCCAAAAAGCATAATTTTTCCTCCAAAAGGCATGTCAACACCTAATATATCAATGAAAGTATGACTTAAAGCCTCAAATGCATAACGATTAGTCATCGGCACTTCATCCCAAATAATAACCTTTGCCTCCCTAATCAACTTAACCAAATCTTGTTGTTTCTTTATATTGCAAATTGTTGTTGGCGAAAGTAGAATTGATATTTTAAATATTGAATGAGTTGTTCTCTCTCCTGGTGAAAGCATTGCAGCTATTCCGGAAGTTGCTGTTGCAATAGCAATCTCACCCATATTTCTAATTCTGGCTAATAAAGCCCGATATAAATATGTGACGATCCAGATTTTCAGGAAGGAAATTCTGTGGTGCAGTGTTGTGCGTCAGTCCCACATCGCCCAGATATGAGAGTACCCGTGTGGTATATGAGCTTAAAGATCCATTTCCTATCAACAAGGCCTTTTAAAGTCGTGCGGCACAATAGCGAGGACGGAACTCCACAGTTAAGCGTGCTTAACTTGGAGTAGTACCAGGATGGGTGACCCCCCTGGGAAGTTGTGCCAAAGCGGACAATATTGTTGATACGGGCGTAACGGTTTGGTCCGTGAGGCCGGGTCGTTACAGGTGGTATCAGAGCCTCTATCTGGCCGGAAATGTGGGGACTAGCACGTGTGTGTGGACCCCTGAAGGACGATGAGGACGTCGTGCCTAAAGGGAGGGTGATTGTGACGACCCAGATTTCCCAGAAGGAAATTCTATGGTGCGGTGTTGTGCGTCAGTCCCACATTTACCTCATCGTTGTCACTTTCGCTTGAGGATGAGAGGTTTTGTTCATGGTCGTCTTCCAAGGCCATATAGCAACCAAGGTGAGCGACTTCATCTTGGTCGGAGCTATCGCTAGAGCTTGAAGCGGATATCTTCTTCTTGCCTTTGCTCTTGCGATTCTTGACGCAATCTCTCGCCATGTGTCCTTCCTTGCCACAAGTATAGCAAACAAAATCGTTAGAATAAATTAAATTATTTGACGATTTACCTTTATGTTTGCGGTGGTATTTTAGCTTGAGTATTTCCTTGACGATTCGAATGATTTGCATTGAATTTTCGTCGTCATTGGATAGCTCATCGCTTTCGTCACAAGTTGTTCCTTTGAAAGCTATCTCCCTCTTTTTTGAGATTGGCTTGTGACTATTGAGGGTGATCTCGTGAGTAATGAGTGAACCCGTCAATGCATCAAGAGAGTATGTGTTCATGTCGTGCACCTCTTGAATTGCGGTGACCTTTGGTTCCCATTCCTTCGGTAAGCTCCGAATCACCTTAGAAACCATTTCCTTACAAGACAAACACTTACCAAGAGAAGTTAATCCATTAGTAATAGTTGTAAATCTAGCAAGCATATCGGAAATAGTTTCTCCCTCGCTCATCTTAAAGAGTTCGTAGTCATGAACTAAAAGTTGGAGTTTGCAATCCTTAACTTGGTTAGTTCCCTCGTGCATAACTACTAACTTATCCCACATACCCTTAGCGGTTTTACAAGCGGAAATTTTGTTGTACTCGTTAGGAGAAACGGCACAAACAATAGCGTACATTGCTTTGGCATTCGTAGAGTAGGCTTCTAGTTGAGCGTTATCTAGGTTCTCTACGGGGATTGGGTTCTCGCTATTTTCGGATGTAGGTGCGGAATATCCTACTTTTATGGTCATCCAAAGTTTAACATTAAAGCTTTGTAAAAACATGCTCATCCTATCCTTCCAATATGAAAAATTTATTCCATCAAAATATGGTGGTGTATTGGGTGATGAAGCTATGCCGGATGCAAAATTAAGTATATTAGCCATCGGGATCTTAACTCTTAAATCGTTAGATTCCTAATCGAGAGGCTCGGCTCTGATACCAATTGTTGGCCCAAGTGCGGCTAAACCTTAGAGGGGGGGTGAATAAGGTTTCTAGGCGTTTTTGGCCTAATTAAAATTAAGTGCAACTAATCACCCAACTATCGTAATTCTAAGCTTATGCGTTTAACAAAAGTTAATATAACACTAGAAGTTCTAAACGCATGCAAGAAATAAGCAATAATTAAGTTGCGGAAAGTAAATAGTAAGGGAAAGAAAATGACATCGTGATTTATAGAGGTTCGGCAAATGGCCTACGTCCTCTCCTCGGTACTACCGAGTATTTCACTAAAAATAATCTTCCCGATTTACAAATCCTATCGAGCTCAATCAACCGATTGGCTCACCCTCTACCCGAGGTTCCTACTCTTGATTCAAGTGCAAGCGTACACGTCTAATGAGTCAACGACTCCCCCTCAATCTATGAGTACCCAAGTGTTTAACCTAGAACTTTTAACCAACACTTTGGCTTAAAAGCTTCTACACAAACACTCACTCACAATGAGCTTATAAAATGCTCTTTACAATTTTATTGAAAATTGAAACAACACCCACAATCGATTGCTTCTAAAATAAGCTAATATGTGGTTTCGATGATGTTTGATCTTTGTTGGAGCTTGTATCTCTTTATCTTCAATTTCTCTCTTTTCGAAGTATTTCACCAAAATGGTGATTTTGGGTTTTTGTATATGAGAGAGGTTGAAGGATTGATTGTAATTGTGATTGGTGTTTATGGAAGAGAGATTGGGTTGGTTTATATAGACCAAAAGTCTGTTTTTCTGTATTCTGACCGTTAGAAGTGGTTGAGGCTGTTTTAAGCTATTTTCCAGAAAAAGCTGAAAAGCTGTTTTCGAAATCTGTAAAAAACGATCGGTCGTTTTCTACAGTCGATCGGTCGATTTTCACCAGTCGATCGGTCGTTTCTGAAAAACGATCGGTCGTTTTTCTTGTGAACTCTCTGGAAGAAATCAGAACAAAAACGATCGGTCGTTTTTGTACAGATGATCGGTCGTTCTTCAGTTTTCTCTGTTTTCTCGTTAATCTTCAAAAGCCCGTAACTTCTTCGTTATAGCTCCGATTCTGGTTCCGCTTGAACATGTGGCTTCGTTTTTCTGTGCTCTATCTTTCTGGCGTTCTGAAATTTACAAATTCTCTTTTGGGAAAAGACAAGCATTATATCATCGAAATAGAGAAATCGTAAAATCATTAAAAACATAATCAATGTTATAATCAAAATCAATTATTGAACCCCATGGTTCAACATATCTTATACGGCAACTACTTACACAAGAACCTTGTGCAATCTCCCAAAAAATATAAAATTTGCCATCACTAAACTGTAACATCACAGACCCGTTGGATGTCACACGGCTGAATAACACGTGCAGCGACACGTGCTAACGAAAACTAATTTAAAATACTAATAAAATACACAAATAAAAAGATCAATTTCTACTTAAAAACCTTACAAATACAAGATTGGAATTTCAAACAATTAATTCTTACAATGTAAATTAATATATTAACGCAGCAAAAAGATAGATACAAAATCCTAAAATGTCTGTCTGATCCCAACTAACTCGATCTCAACACTATATACCTGAAAACATTATAAAAACGAGGGTTAAAGTAAAATAGTTTAGGGAATGATAAATCTTGCAATATATAAAAGAGTCTTAAATATGTCTTAATCATTTCTTTTGTTTTAAAAAAATTATCAACTTTAAATTTAAGAAAAATTCCCAAATATATGATGGTAGAACACTTTCTTGAAAAAAATTATTGTAACAATCATTAAGTAAATAAATTTCAAAATAATCGATTGGACTACCCAATTTTTTTGACGGATTCAGACTTCCTAAATCTCTTTTAATTCTTGGTATTTAGACTTCGCAATCTCTTACTTTCTTTTCGGACTTCCCAAATAACTTTCTTTCTCTTTCGGACTTCCCGAATAACAGTCTCTCTCTTTTCAGACTTCCCGAAATAACATTCTCTCTCTTTTCGGACTTCCCGAAATAACATTCTCTCTCTTTTCGGACTTTTTGAAATAACATTCTCTCTCCTTTCGGACTTCCCAAAATATCTTTATTTCTTTCTTACTTCCCGAATATCATAAAAGGACAAATAAAAATAATAGACTTTCTTTTTTAAAAAAATTAATTAACGTACACAATATAACTTTAACTTTTTGGAACCATCAACTTGCAATACAATATATATATAAATTTTTATATTCGAAATATAATTTCAGCCTGTAAATATTTATCAAAAACATACAATGGGATATTTTAATAATAGCAAAAGTAAAACCACTCACCTAATACGGATTAGAAGAACCAAACCATATATAATACAACCGACAAAGCTACCGTGAACAACTGAACTCACTTAATATAAGCTTTTCTTCCTTAATTACCCAACATCCCATGCATGGCTTTTCTCTTTTATGGCTTCCTTAATATAACTTTGTTCTTTATTGATGGTACAGGAGGAACGGGTAAAACCTATTGATAGAACATAAAAATCAGACCCGAATATTTTTCGGGTCATAATCAACTCACTTTATAAATGGGTATCCAACGCTTAATGGGTCATCTCATATTGGTTATAGGAATTGAGGTGCTACTACCCAAAGCCCAAGCCCAATCAAATGGGGACCCTTGTCTGAGAAATCCCTGGGATGAAGACATTTGTCACTATCCTAGAAGGCGCAGTTGCCTATAAATAGCCCACTACCCCTCCTAGAAAAGGACCAGAAAATCTATCCAAAAAATATAGAGAGAAGTTAAGAAAAGGGAGAAACTAACCAAAGCATATCACATCGAGAAACAAACCGAGAAAAGACAGCCGAGCACCGAATAAAAGAGGAGAAAGATCAAGACGAGAGATTAAATAGTTAAATCGAGCATAATTGTAAAATCGGAATACGAATCCGAACAAGTGTAGTAGTCCGAACAAGGATAATAATCCGAGCAATAATAAAGATCAGGAAGTACCATTTATTCACGTCGATTTGTCATTTTTATCTTCGTTGAAAAGCCTAACGCGACCGACCAAAGTTATGGCTTTATCAAATGGCGCCGTCTCCGGGAATCATCTAGTTCCCAACTAGTTTAGAATTCGAATACCAATACTCTGCCAGACGAGCGACAATGGTTACCAATGTAGAGGAAACCCATCCCGAGATAGTAGAAACCAATAACCAAAACACGCAAATTAGCCAACAAGACCTCGACGATCTACTCGCTATCCGCGACAGATATGAAGCTATCCAATCCGGAAACCAACCAACAACCTCCTACGCAAACCAAGAACAGCCGATCGAACCACCTCGACATTTCATGGAAGGGATTGTCGACGAACACATTTCGTCCTCGGAGGACGAACAAGATGTGCCCGTATTAAGGCGTGCACGAAGACGCTTAACCGGGTCCCAAGCAGGGCCAAGCCCTAGAGTCCCTTTGCCCACGACCTCGGTCAACTCTGGTGCCCGTTTACAAACGGACGAGGCTCATCAGTTTGGCATGCCCGAGGATCGTGTACTCGGACAGTCGCCACGACTGCCGACTAATTCTCCGAGGGTGATTACACCACCCACGGTGGAGGTACAACATGTCGTTCCCTTAGCCGATGAAAGGAACTACACACAGCTACAAGCTCAGCTGGCGGCATGCATGACGGCCATGACAGCGGCCGGCATCGCATTGCCAGTTATCCAACCCAACAAAGACCCACGCCATGAAGGGGAAGATTCTGCCTACAGAGCCGCCTTGGAGGCAGCGGGTCGGCGAACCGATACAAGAGTCCCCCACCAAGGGGGCAATGTCCCAATAACTATCGTCCATCCGAACACACATATGGAACGTGTCCACACAAACACGAAGGACGATAGATATCCCGAATACAGGATCGGGGAGGGATATGGCCCACCACCACATCAGGAAGGATACCCTCCCCCCTACCAAGTCACGGATGACGCGTTCCAACAGGCTTGGAACGTATGCCAAGAAACCCCGTGTGCTGAACAGATCACACGGTACCGCAATCCTATGGGATTCGTCATCCCCGAGTTCAGGCTCTATGACGGGAAGAGTTGCCCTATCGACCATCTGAGGCACTACAAGACGAAGATGGAACTGTGGAGTGATGACCATGCACTGATGTGCAAATTTTTCAAAAACAGCTTGGGTCAAGAGGCTTCGTCATGGTATCATAACTTACCACGGGGTTCCATTAGAAACTGGGCAGAACTGCTAAGAGCGTACTCCACCCGGTACGCTGCTCATCGAAAAAAGAAGGTTAGTATCGAAACCCTTCTTAAAATGACGATGATGCCAAATGAAAGGCTCAACGATTACTGCATACGTTTCATCGACGTAGCAAACCAGATTCCACGATACGCCAATAATATAGCCATCCAAAACTTTATCAACTCCATCCCTAATGGCTATTGGGCGAGAAGGAAGTTCATAGGCAAAAACTTCCCGACCACTGATTCCCTGCTAGCCTATTGTACCCACCTCACCGATAAAAACGACGAACTGCGTTTCCTAAACCGAACTCTACCAAGAAGAGAGTCGGTCCGTGAGGCACAGGTGGGTCGCAAAAGAGTTAGAAATAACCAGGGAGAAGCATTCCAACCGACCAGAAAGGGCAAAGAGCCCGAGGTCCATAGCAGGGGAGAGCGACCACGAGCACTAGAGCCTAAACCGCTCCAGATCGCATACCCAACACCGACCAACGAACATAAACCGCTCCAGCTCGCCTACCCGATGCCACCCAAGCCATTTCAACAGGTGCGGCCCCAAGAGAGGGAACACCGAGGCACTGTCGGACCGGTCGAGCTGCGATACACTTTCAACCTGTCTGCTGAAGATATCCTCAAGGATATATGCAGGGAAAGTTGGTATTCCCGACCACAACCGATCATCTCTCCCCCCAATCAGAGAGATTCCAAGCTCTTCTGCGCGTATCACGAGGATCACGGCCATCTCACTGAGCATTGCCGTAACCTACGATGGAGAATGAACCAGTGGGGCGATGCAGGATACCTAGCCAAGTTCATCAAAGGAGCTGGGAATAAAGGCAAACAACTGGCCATCGAGGGATCTGACAACCGGCAAGGCAAAACGATCAATGTCGTTCATATGTCACGACCCAAGGGCCCAGGCGGGGAACGATCACGACAACGGCAGCTGGCCCACTTTAGCCAAGTAGCCAAGACATCACAGGCGTCGACCTCAAAACGACAATGCACACCACGACGTCATCCGCCCATTTCTTTTTCGGATCTTGACGAAGAAGGGGTGATATACCCCCACGGAGACGCCATAAACCTCCGCGTTCAAATCGGCCTAGACACAGTCAGCAGGGTACTTGTCGACCAAGGAGCCTCTTGTGATATCATGTACAAAGAGCTCTTCGACAAGATGGAACTTAAGCTGCAAGATCTTCAGCCTACCGATGTCACACTGATCGGATTCATCTCCGAAACGACCAAACCTTTGGGTAAGATCGTACTCAGTGTCACAACAGGGTCCATGTCGGTTCCCGTGGAGTTCTTAGTGGTCGACGACCACTCCGGGCACAACGCAATATTGGGTCGACCTTGGCTACATGCCATGAAGGCCATACCCTCGACCTATCACCAAAAGGTCAAATACCCGAATGATAGGGGGGCGATCGAGACAGCCAGAGGATGTCAAGAAGATTCAAGACGCTGCGAGGACATCACTGCGACTCTCCAACAACAACGAAGCACTGTGGAACAACCCACCAGCACAAAGAAGCTGATCAGCCAAATATCCAAAGCCGAAAGGGTTGTCGAAGAACAAGTAGGAGAGACACTTAGGAAGGTGTATATCCCGGATATGGACGAGGAGCACTATTTCCTCCTCAGCGATAACCTTCCAAAACAGGAATCCGAGGAGTTAGAAGCGTTCCTTTTCAGCAACATTGATAAATTCGCCTGGAGTCCTAAAGACATGCCGGGCCTAGACCCCACTACAGCATGCCACCACCTAAGTGTAAACGCCGAGTACAAGCCAATAGCACAGAGAAGCAGAAAAGTCTCTGTACAGCACAGAGCAGCTATAGTCGCTGAAGTACAAAAGCTATTGGAGGCTGGAGCCATAAGGGAGGTTTACTATCCCAAATGGTTGTCCAACCCGGTCGTCGTCCCTAAGAAGAACGGGAAGGAAAGAGTCTGTATAGACTTCACCAACCTCAATAAAGCCTGCCCGAGGGACCACTTTCCCCTTCCAAGGATCGATCAACTGGTGGACGCAACAGCGGGAGCGGAACGGATGACCTTCCTTGATGCGTACTCAGGATACCATCAAATTCCCCTCGCCCGCGAAGATCAAGAAAAGACATCATTTATATCGCCTTTGGGAAATTATTGCTACACGGTAATGCCGTTCGGCCTACGCAATGCGGGGGCAACATACCAAAGGATGATAACACGGGTATGTCGAGATCATATAGGGAAAACAATGGAGGTATACATAGACGACATGGTCGTCAAAAGCGAAAGAGCCACGTCCCACCTTCAAGATATCAGGGACGTTTTCCGAACGCTAGGCGAGCACAAACTGAAACTCAATGCGAGCAAGTGTGCATTTGGCGTCAGCAAAGGGAAATTCTTGGGACATATGGTTAGCCGACGAGGAATAGAGGCTAATCCCGATCAAATAATGGCTCTACGAAACCTAGCAGCGCCCAAGAATAAGAAACAGGTACAAGAGCTCACGGGAATGATGGCCGCGCTGAGCAGGTTCATTAGCCGATCTGCAGATAAGGGACGGCCGTTTTTCGAATCACTCAAGAAGGATAAAAAAAATTCGTCTGGGATCCGGAATGTGAAGCTTCATTCAACAATCTCAAAGAGTACTTGAGGACATTGCCACTGCTAGTAAGGCCGAACAGAGGAGACATTCTGGCATGCTACCTAGCAGTCTCCGCCACAGCTGTGAGCGCGGTCATCCTAAGAGAAGAAGGTCGCGAACAATTTCCGATCTACTTCGTCAGCAAGACTCTGGTCGAAGCCGAAACACGTTATCTACCCTTGGAAAAGCTATGCCTGGCATTGGTCGTCGCAACCAGGAAGTTGCCACACTATTTCATAGCTCATCAGGTCCGGGTATATACAAAGTTTCATATTAAAGAGTCACTTCGACGGACGGACATTAGCGGCCGAGTTGCCGCCTGGGGGGTCGAGCTATCCCAATTTCATATTGAATTCGCGCCCCGCCATTCCATAAAGGGACAAGTCCTGGCCGATTTCGTCGCAGAATTCACCGAAGGCTATGACGAGCCCTTGGCACTCTCTCCCCAATCACACTGGCAGATACATGTCGACGGATCAGCCACCAAGGACGGATCAGGAGCAGGGATCGTCCTAAAATCTAGAGAGGGAGCAATCATCGAAAAAAGCATAAAACTGGGCTTCCGAGCTACCAACAATGAGGCAGAATACGAGGCCATGATAAATGGCATGCTTATTGCCCGATCCCTTGGATGCTCCCACTTAATTGCAAGCTCAGACTCCATGCTCATCGTCAATCAAGCCATCGGCGAGTACCAAGCGAAAGATGATAGAATGATCCTCTACCAAGAAAAAGCCCAAAGCTTGATGGCCACCTTCGAACAGTGTGAGTTAGTAAGAATCAATCGAGCCGAGAATTCACATGCTGATGCATTGGCCACCCTAGCCTCGACATTAACATTGACCGACTCCCGGTCGTTCACAGTGGAACTACTGCCGACCCCGAGCATAACGAAAAGGGTAAACCGGGTGACATCGATACAATACGAACTAGGTTGGATGGAGGACATGACCCATTATCTGCGAAGTGGAACGCTTCCGGTCGATAAGATAAAAGCGCTGAAGATTACAAGAAAATCTCCTCGATTCTGGCTATCCGAGGATGATAAACTATACAAATCCAGTTACCGGGGACCACATCTACTGTGCGTCCCGACCGAGCTACAACTGCCGGTCTTGGAGGAAATCCATGAAGGATCCTGCGGAGCACACATCAAAGGGCGATCCCTTGCAAACAAGGCAGTGACCCAAGGATATTGGTGGCCCTATATCAAGCGAGACGCCGATGCATACGTCCAACGATGCGACAAATGCCAACGATTCGCCAAGATACCACGGCTCCCATCATCTATGATGACCCCGGTATCAGCACCATGGCCGTTCGCTCAATGGGCAATCGACTTGGTCGGTAAACTCCCAAGAGCACCTGGGAATGTGGAATATCTAATCGTTGCGACTGATTATTTCACCAAATGGGTTGAAGCAAAACCCCTCCGGGAAATCAAAGCCAGCAACGTCAAACAATTCATTTGGGAATACATCATAACCAGGTTCGGTATACCGTACGCAATAGTCGCCGACAACGGAACCCAGTTCAAAGATGCCAATTTACAGCTGTGGTACGAGGAACTCGGTATCCGAAAATTCTATTCGACGCCGACATACCCACAAGGGAACGGGCAAGCCGAAGTGTCAAACCGAACAATATTAGACGGCATCAAGACCACCCTTGAACAAGCAAAGGGGAGGTGGCCCGAGCGGCTACTCAACGTTTTATGGTCATGCCGAACTACACCCAAGACGGGCACCAAGGAAACCCCGTTTAGCTTAGCATACGGTGTTGAGGCCATCATACCGACAGAGATCGGGCTACCTACGCTCCGAACAACGTTGGTCGAGCAGGGAAATAATGAACAAAGAATGAGAGAAGAGCTCGACATGATAGACGAGAAACGAGAGATAGCGGCCCTTACCTTAGCTAAATACCAACAAAGCGTAAAGCAAACCTATGACAAGAGAGTAAAAGGGTCTAAAGAATTCATGGTAGGAGAACTGGTGCTGCGACGAGTGACGGTCTATACCCGCAACGAAATACATGGCAAACTAAGCCCTACCTGGGAAGGCCCATACGAAATCGTCAAGCAAACAAGTCCAGTCTCTTACAAAATCAAAAGCGTCCTGTTCGCCAACAGCCGAGGGGAAAAGAATTCTTGGAATGTGGCTAACTTAAAGAAGTACTACGTATAGGCAATCCTCCGAATACAAGTACAGGTGCTACCTTACCCTTCTTGCTTAATGGCATTATCTTTCTTCTTTTGAATGAATAAAATATATTACTATGCTGTCTACTAATATTATGAAATTCTCAACATGGCCGAAGTGCCTAAGAAATACTATGAAATCCCGTAAATGGCGTGTTACCGAAGGAACGTCTAGGGATACTATGAAATTCCCAACATGGCCGAAGTGCCTAGGAATACTATGAAAGTCCGTAAATGGCGTGTTACCAAATGAACGTCTAGGCATATTATGAAATTCCCAACATGGCCGAAGTGCCTAGGAATACTATGAAAGTCCGTAAATGGCGTGTTACCAAATGAACGTCTAGGCATGCTATGAAATTCCCAACATGGCCGAAGTGCCTAGGAATACTATGAAAGTCCGTAAATGGCGTGTTACCAAATGAACGTCTAGGCATACTATGAAATTCCCAACATGGCCGAAGTGCCTAGGAATACTATGAAAGTCCGTAAATGGCGTGTTACCAAATGAACGTCTAGGCATGCTATGAAATTCCCAACATGGCCGAAGTGCCTAGGAATACTATGAAAGTCCGTAAATGGCGTGTTACCAAATGAACGTCTAGGCATATTATGAAATTCCCAACATGGCCGAAGTGCCTAGGAATACTATGAAAGTCCGTAAATGGCGTGTTACCAAATGAACGTCTAGGCATATTATGAAATTCCCAACATGGCCGAAGTGCCTAGGAATACTATGAAAGTCCGTAAATGGCGTGTTACCAAATGAACGTCTAGGCATACTATGAAATTCCCAACATGGCCGAAGTGCCTAGGAATACTATGAAATTCCCAACATGGCCGAAGTGCCTAGGAATACTATGAAAGTCCGTAAATGGCGTGTTACCAAATGAACGTCTAGGCATACTATGAAATTCCCAACATGGCCGAAGTGCCTAGGAATACTATGAAATTCCCAACATGGCGTGTTACCGAAGGAACGCCTAGGAATACTATGAAATTTATATGCAGGTACAATGCAAGGAATTATTCAGATCCACTTTACGACGGCGATGTAATATAAATTGGCTAAAACAATGAAGGAGAATCAATCTAAACAACAAAATATCAACAAAAAGCATCTCCAAAACAGGAATAATGAAATAACAAATGATGTGGCAAGGAAAAATCGATCCGATCAATTAAATAGCAATACGGCAATGGAAAGGTACAAAACAGGAATCAAGAAATCACATATATAATCCTCGCCCGCATTACGGAGGCAACAAGAAGATCAACGACACTAAACAGATTCATTTAAGAAGAACTACTGCAGGAGGAGCACGACGGTAAATGACCGAGCTCAATCTCTTCGTCATCCGTCGTTGTGTACCCATCAGACTCATCACCATCAAAACGCTCCTCAGAAATGAGGGCATCAAAACTGGTCGTATGAGCCCCAACATAGGTCAGCGTCTGAAGCCGCGCGTTGAACTCGGCTTCTTTGGCGGACTCGTGAGCATCCGAGGCCGCTTTACGGCGATCATCGTCAAAAGAAAGGTCACGGCGAGCTTCAATCACAGCTGCGGAAGCATCGTACCTGGCGCGGGACAAACGGAAATACTTCACCAAAACGTTGGCCTTGGTCACAAGCAACTTTAATTTGCCGAAGTACTCGCCCTTTGCACGCCAGTATCGATCCAAACGACGCTCCTGAACCTCAACAGCATGCTCGGCACGGCGAACGTATTCCCGAAAAGATGCCGCCTGGGTTTTCAGCTTGGTCCGCAATCGAGCACATCGATCAGTCAATTCGACATTTTTGCTCATCAAAACAATGTAGGGCCACCTGTCAGGCACCTCACTAGCCGCACCAGATGAGACCTCGTCCCGGGCAGCACCAGTAGGTCCTAACCCCGGGTTAACTAGGCATGGAGAACCAGCCTGGTGCGACGTAGTAGCATGTGCCTATAAAAAAAAAAGAGGGGGGGAGAAGAACGAGAAGAGATGAATAAAAAAAAAAAAAAAAAAAAAAAAAAAACGACAAAACAAGATACAAAGAAAACGACAAAACAAGAAACAAAGAAAACGACAAAACAAGCTATTTTATTAATCCGACAACCCCTCAACAGACGCCGAAGTCTCTACTACATCGGCAAAATGAATATCTCGCAATGAATTAATTTGCGTCCCCAAACGCTCACGAATGACCGCCTCGATTCGGTTCAAGGCAACAGTGGTTTCAGTCACCCCGGCCTTCGCATCCACCATGCGCTCCGCCCGGGACACACCACTCATTCCTTTTATATGCTCCAGCACCTCTAAGGCGCGAGCTCGGGCCCAATACGCTTTGGCGAAGGATAGCAGCAGATCCGCGTCCTCGAAAACAGCCCCAAGGACCAAGCTCAAGCTCGTCACACGACCTCGGGCTTCATCACGAGAACGTCGTAGGGCACTGAGAAGTTCCTTTGCTTTACCCTTATTTGCCGTATAATGGGCAGTCTTTTTACTAAATTTCTCTCCCAAATCACGTAACCGGATCGCCAGGTTGGAAATATGAATATTCAGACCCTCGATTTCCTGATAGGCACAAGTCAATTTCGCGGTAAGGGACGCGTTAGACCTTTCCAAATCCTCCATTACGTCACCTACACTACGACTAGGCGCGGTCCAGACCACCATGGCAAGGGGGTTATTTGGTACCTGACAATATTTGGTTTTCATATCCTTCAAAATATGACGACCATCAAAAGAAATTAACCCAAGCAAGCCCAACAGAAAGAAACCACAACACCTATATTCTCACTTCCCCAAAAGAATCTGTTTCTAGATACCAAAAAAAAAAAAAAAAAAAAAAAAAAAAAAAAAAAAAATTTTACAATGCCAGAAAGATAGTCAAGGTTCCACCTGAGGAGATGTTGGTGGGGGAACAACAGTAGAATCCGGTCGAGGAGTGGACGCGGTCGACATAGAATGCGGACGCAGCGCTGTCGAAATGGTCTGCCCCGGTAGCCGCGGAAGCTCTTCTTCACGAAGATTCGCCCAGTCCAAGGGTTTCGGCGGTGCACCATGCGGACACGGATACACCAACTCCGACCACGCCCTATCCGACAGAGGAACATTCGCGAAATTGAGCGCCCGCACATGAGCGCAGTATACAGAAAAGTTGCCCATCATCGCTAACTTTTTCCGCTCCTCCGCCTGTGCCGTTTTCAGGGCAGACACCTTAGCCTTCTCGGCTTCCACGTCCTCAGCCAGGAGCAAGTTCTCCTCCTCTACTTCGCCGTACTTAGCGGCCATGCTCTCTTTTTCCACCCTCAATTTCTCGACCTCCTCGGTCAGGTGCAGGAAGTCCACCGACAGTTTGTCATAATTCTCGCCCAGGGTTTTCTTCTCGGCGACCAATTTCTCCTTCTCAGCCACAAGATTATCCTTCTCGGCCACCAACTTCTCTTTCTCAGCCCCTAGAGCCCCCAGTTGATCCCGTAGCGCCACGGCACTCACAGCAATCTGCACTTCAACACATTAGTTTCCACATAAAATACAAGTACCAAACCTATATAGTGCAATACGAGCCCCACATACCCTCAGCGCATCTGCGTGGGTCTGCTCTATAACTGACATAGTAGGTTGGGCAGATAGCTTTTCTGCATTCTTAAACACAAGGGGTTTCAGAGCCGTATACCCCATCTTCAGCGTTCTCGGTTGATCCAGCAGTTCACCCCTACATCGGTCAATATACCGGGTCATTGCAACCCCGTCCACCAACCCCTTCTCGGATCCGTCGAGAGTCTCACCCTCGACACCCATCACATCATCCCCGGCATTCTCTTCGCCGCCTTCCATCTCCACCCCCACGTCCTCCTCCAACTGCTCAATCTCAGGGGCCCTATGCCCGATCACTTCCTCATTACGGAGGGGCGAGCACACGGACAACTCTATCGGACCCTCGGTGGGGATAGGCAAGATAACCGGCAAAGTCATCGTACCCTCTCCCATATTCGTCAAGAGGTTCATATATCCGAATACATCGTCGACCGACCCCTGAAACACAATAATACCCATAGACCGGGCAAGAGCGAGGGTAACCAATTGAGAAGTCAGTAGCTGAAACAAGACGACTAATAAAGCAAAGCACTAGCGAACCAAATGACAAACAACCAAACGACAAGAAAATCATACTACATATACACATACCTCGCCCGGAGCAGAGGCATCCTCGGCGGTATCCCCTTGCGCAGCGGCAAACACCCCCTCGCCAGAGCCAACGTCAGCATCTTCCTCGGTAACCGAAGTATCAGTTCCCCTAGCCCTCTTCGTTGCTTCAACAACAGGGTCAGCTGCGCGACGCTTAGAACGAACGGCTCTTTTCCCAAGCCGCGTAGCACATCGAGCCTGAACCACCTTTAAGAATTCCTCCTCGGGCTCTTTGGGGATCTCGGGTGCAGGATTTCCCCTGGTCACCGACCCCATAGGGTAACCGAGCAACACGGGAGCCGTACGACTCGCAGGATCCGGCGTAGGTCCAGGCCCCCACCATTTCCAAAGAGCTAACAGAGCCTCTACATTGGGGGCGCCGAGGTCTGGCATGATGGGAGCATTGGTCGCCGGTCCAGGAATCTGGTGTCCCGCACAACCCCATGCACCGGAAGCAATTACAATACCAAGATTACGCTCTTTATTGGTATCCGGCAAACCGATAACGAGCCGGCAAAAGGCACGCAGAGTCTTCAAATACGAGCTGCGACGCTCAAAGCTCAGACTATAGACTCCAAAGACGTCCTTCAGTTCAATCGGTATTCCGGACAACTCCGATAGCCTTTGGATACCATTCAGAGTACGGTAACCATTTAGGGCCAGTTGGGCCGGAGCAATTTGGACGGCCTCAAAGAACGAAGCCACCCAGTTTGTAAAGGGCAGTCGAAGACCCCCAGTGAAGAATGCCGAAGAACGCACGGCCACCTCGCCGGCAGGTACAAATCCCAGCACCTCCTCGTCAGAAATAGGAAGCCGGATATGTATGTTGTCAGGTATTCCGGCGAGTTCTTTAAAATCCTTCTCCACGAATTTGCCAACTTGGGCCACACTTTGGGTCAAAATTTCCTATACAAAGATCATCAACAGTCCATCAATATACTAACCAAATACACACACCAGAACCACATCAATAGAACGAGAGCCACCACCCCCCCCCCCCATGCACATTATATCAGAATCATCAGACATATATAGCTAACCTGAACCATATACCAACGACACACCTATGACCGCAACGACAAATCAAATACAACTCTTAAAAGAGGGAAAGGGGGAGAACAGAAAATAACTTACAGTTATCATTATGAGCAAGCAAGCGTGAACAGCAGCAAGTCTTCCAACAAAAACACGAAACCCTAGATCAAGCGGCCGAACTCTTTTCCTTTTTGGCGGGAAGAATATGCTTTAGAGAGAGAGATATTTTCTTCAGCGAATTTTGTGATAAAAATAAACAGGACTACTTGGCACAATAAAAAGGAGTGGAGTCACAAAAGGAATAAAATAATAACCGTCCTTTCGTGTCACAGAGGTTTATCTTTTTCCAACCATACGAAAGTCAACAACCGCTGCTCTTTTTAATATTTCAACGCTCCAGATTTCGCCACGTCAGCGCATATCCCACTACCCAAGGCAGTTCCATCATTACACCTAAATAAACGGCCAGTGGACCCTACCACGAAAAGCTTTCCACATACGCTACCAATTTTATCACACCAAGAATGTCCCCCGATAAAGTTCCTCGACTCCCAACCATTTCTTACCCAAATGGCATACCGAACAAGGTGCACGGAGACCGTTTCTAGCTTGATGACAGGGAGCATCAAGTCTAACAACGCTCTCCGGGGGGATAACCGGGCATATTGTTCGATGTATGCTCAGAAAAAAAAAAAGAGAAGCAAGCAGGAAATAAAATAGGACAGAATCAAATGCAAGGCAAGTTTTATTCATCCACAAAGGGGGAAACACAAACAATACAACAGAAAAAGAAAATACACACATCCTACTTTTTCGAACTATCCCCCATAGCAACATCCCTCTTCGCCAAAAGTTCCTCCAGACGCTCCTTCTCCCTAATCAAACGAGAAATCGCCATCTCAGCCTGTTTCAAGGCGTAAGACTGAGACTCGCATTTTTGCTCGGCCTTGAAACGAGCAGTGCCCTCCTCGTCCCAATATTGTTTAAACCTCCTCGCTTCAGTCCGAGCACACATGAGATCATGTTTCAGCCATGACATCTCAATTTCTTTTAGTTGAAGAGGAGTCAAATCCTCCTCCCCAAAGCCAGGGGGACGGGGTAGCAAAAAGGTAGGCTCCTCTTCCATAAGGGCTTTCTTTTTGGAGGCAGACCTAGTGATGGGAGCCATCTCACGCAAAAGCAAATTATAAAACAAGAAGAGGTAGAAATTGATAATGAGATACACGCAATAGGGAGCATTTATAGAGAATCAGAAGGCACAAAATACGAAGCGTTACAATGGTTCACAAGACAGGCACGAGATACGAAAAGATACAACTGATTCATCAAATACAGAAGGTAAAACACAAATGGCAAAAGGGGAAATGCATAAGAAAAACCAGCCCAATCTAAGGATCAATGGGTGGAAAAACCGAACTGCCAGACCGAGAGAAAGCAAAACGAGCAGAACAATTCAACCGAGCTTGGTAGGAATCGTTCATGGCGACCAAATCGTCATTCTCCGAGGAGAGCCTGTTGTTTTCCGTAGTAAGAACCCTGACGCGTTCCACGAGCCGAGCATTCTTTACCATTATGTTAGCTAGGCCTTGAGGAGAGTTGTCAAACTCATCTTGAGAATGGTCCCAAATTTCCTCGGCATCATACCAGGAGTTGGCCAGATGGTTTCTCTGCAGCAACAAGTGATCGAGCTGGCGACTCAGTGCCGAAATCTCGGTCCACTTCACTGTCTCTTTGGGATAAGAGCCGAACAAGCTCAAGGCCAAAGCGCCATACTCTTTCTCAAGCCTTGCCATCCGACTGCGGACCCGAGATACCTCAGTATCCAAGCCCTTCATCTGAGCATGATATCTCACCACAGGTCCAGACATTCTGGGAAATTGTTTAGTATGGAAGAAAATAAAGGGCTAAGGAAGAGAGAAGCAGAAAGCGCCTGATAAACTACCCAAGAAAAGAGGGTACTTATAGAACGAAGAGTATGATATTTTATGACCTTGCTTGGGAAATTGCATATTTCCTGACATGCTGGTGGGGGGGCATGTGCATTTCCTGACCTACTAGGGAGCCTGCACATATGTTTGACAGTGATGGGGACATCTATTGACATCTGAGACTACAGTGCAGAAGAAATAAAGACGAGATATTCAAAGATCTAGATTCCAGACAAACAACAAACCACAGGTACAATATAAAAAGAAAGGCAAAAAGAAAAGGGCAACAATACTTTTCATTAATGAAGATGGAATACATCATTGTTCATTACATCAAAAGACAATATTACATCGTGGTCAATTACATCCGAGATAAAAACCTATTACATCCGAAAAAATCTATTGCATCCAAGAAGAGCTAGTACAGAAGATCAGGCAAAGGATCAACTATGCCAGCTGACCAAGTGAACAGGAGACGCCAAAAAGAAAAAGTAAGAAGAAAGAGAAAGGAAAAGCAAGAAGAGGAAAAGAAGAAGAGTGCAAGAAACGAAGGAAAGAAGCATAAAAAGAAAACAAAAAAGGAAGAAAGAAGCGAAGAGGAGGAACATAAAGAAGAAGGGATAAGAAAGAAGAGTCAAAAAGAAAAATGACAAAAACCCTAGATGTAACACAAAACCCTTAGGATCACAGGGCTGATTGTAACATCGTAGTGGTGCAAAAAAGAAGAAAAAGAAAAAGAGTGATGGGAGAGAAGATGAAGAAAAAGAAAGAGGAGGCACAGAAGAAAAACAGATGAGAAGAAGATAAAGAGACGAAGGAGACCGACAAATAAGAAGGAAGTCAATGAAACAAAAAAGAAACGGAAAAAGAACAGAATAAAAAGTACGAGAAAACAGAGTATAAAAAGAAAACACGAAAGAGGAAGAGGAAAAAATGATGGAAACGGAGAAAATAAAAAAGAAGAAAAAAGAAGAGATAGGAAAAGAAGGGGAAAGAGCAGGGAAAAACAAAAAAAAGAAGGGGGAAGGTTAGGGGGAAGTCGATCGGTATCGATGAGAGGGCCCGGCAGAGACATCCCTGTCCCTCAGTGTCGGGTTCCCCCTTAGCATCTCATTCTCTTCGACTAGAGCCTGACGAGCACGTCGGCAATAATCCAGTTCGGATCTTAGCCAAGTTAATTCCCGAACCATCTCGGTATGGTGATAACGCATCACCTTCAATTCCTCCTCGGCATCCCTCAACAGCCTTTGTACATGGTTATAGGAGGCTTCAAAGGCCTCCACTTGCAAAGCTAATGCTGATTGGGTGAAAGGACCAGACATCTTAGGGAAATTATAAGATGAGGGTCTATATATGGGGGAAAATAATATGTTGAGAAGTGTGGATGAAACCATGCTGTAAGCAGGTATTTATAGATCAACTGTGTGAGGGCTGGGATTGAGAGTCGCAACCATTCGCCAATGGGTATTCAGAAGCGATGGCACTCAAAAGAGGTGACTGTTCAAGAAAAACGTTTGGATTCCCAAAAGATTCTAAAGAGCGTGAGTAATTAAAAGCCACACCTGTTCAAGAAACGCTTGGATTCTTACCAATATTTAAAGGGGGTAAGTAATAATGGCAACAAAACACGCGTCATTTTTGGGAAGGACAGCGGATCGAATAAATATCCCAGATCTTTTGCGCAAGGCTCAAGAAAACTCTGGTGGATAGGATTTTCTATGCACAAGGCTCAAGAAATCCTATTAGTCCCTAGATGTAAAGAGTAAGAAGGTCCAATGGATAAGATCAAACGTAAGACCCAAGAAAAGCATTAATGAGGCCACAAGCGTGCGCAGTCAAAATAAATCGCATTGGGAAAGTAATTCAGATATAAACAAGAAAAAGAAATCTTTATTGATTGGTTGATACTTCGTTACAGAAGAAGCACAAAGAGGAAATACAATGAAAACAATAAAATCATTTCATAGAAGGGCCCGCTTCATCATTCGGCTTCCTTTTCGACCGAGCATACACTTCCTTAAGGGCCAACTTGTAAGCCCTCTTGGAAGCGAGCTGCCTATCTCTGGAGGCCTCGAGCTCTTTGATCCGGGCACGAGCACGGATACTGTCAAGCAAAGACCTCTGGTGCTCCTTCTCTAGGGCATCCAATCGCTCGTCTAGTTCGGCGGCCCGACGAGCTTCCACTGACAGCCGGGCAACCCTCTTCTCGAGATAACGCACCTTCTGAACTTCCTCTTCCAGACGGGAAACGTATTCAGGAAGGTTGTCACCATACTTTTCAAGAGGAGAAGCCATTTGCTCGTTAATAAAGAATGAACTGCATAAAAGATACTGAGACGGTCCCCTTTTATAAGAAGAAACAAGGAGTAGATCAAAGGTCATCTCGAATAAATACAGCCTCTTGAACTTCCCAAGAGCATTAAAGGCAAATTAACCACAGTTCCAAATCCAATTAAAGTCATCCAAAAAGACATCAAGAAGATAAACAGACAAGAACAAGGAAAAGGAAATATTTTATTAATTCCAAAAACTTCGATTACAACTGAGGAGAAGACTCCCCATCCAAGAGAAATTACGACAGAAATTACAAAAGACTAATTATTTCGAGGAAGAGCCTTCTTCATCGTCATCCGAACTCGGTTTGGACCGAGCGTGCAACTCCTTGAAGGCAATCTTATAGGCCCTTTTAGCCGCCTTCTGCTTAGCCAGATTAGCCTCGAGCTTCTTTATGTGCTCATAGGCCCAATCCCGATCGGCCATAGTCACATGATGATCAGAATCCATGTCAGACAACCTTTTCTTGTAGTTTGAAACCTTGGCCACGAGTTTTTTATTCGCGGTACGAGATTTCTTGATTTCCGTTTCTAAATATGAAATATAATTAAAGGAGCTCTCACCAGTAGAACCAGAAGAAGCCATTATGTCAAGGGCAAATTAGTAGTAAAATGCCTAATTATGGAGGGAGCACACCCCTTTATAGGAGTTTTCCTCGAAAAAAGATACTAGGATAGGAAACATTAAATGTGCCCCCCTGGGAACCGTCACGAGTCTATTGCGTTTCTCGATGAAGCATTGGGAAAAATAAGACCGAAGTAACGTTCTCGACAAACCGAACATGACTCCCCCGACATGGAAACCACGCCGAGGAAGTCAGAGAGCACTTGATAGAACATAAAAATCAGACCCGAATATTTTTCGGGTCATAATCAACTCACTTTATAAATGGGTATCCAACGCTTAATGGGTCATTTCATATTGGTTATAGGAATTGAGGTGCTACTACCCAAAGCCCAAGCCCAATCAAATGGGGACCCTTGTCTGAGAAATCCCTGGGATGAAGACATTTGTCACTATCCTAGAAGGCGCAGTTGCCTATAAATAGCCCACTACCCCTCCTAGAAAAGGACCAGAAAATCTATCCAAAAAATATAGAGAGAAGTTAAGAAAAGGGAGAAACTAACCAAAGCATATCACATCGAGAAACAAACCGAGAAAAGACAGCCGAGCACCGAATAAAAGAGGAGAAAGATCAAGACGAGAGATTAAATAGTTAAATCGAGCATAATTGTAAAATCGGAATACGAATCCGAACAAGTGTAGTAGTCCGAACAAGGATAATAATCCGAGCAATAATAAAGATCAGGAAGTACCATTTATTCACGTCGATTTGTCATTTTTATCTTCGTTGAAAAGCCTAACGCGACCGACCAAAGTTATGGCTTTATCACCTATTTTGTAACGACCCGGCCCCACGGACCGAACCGCTACGCCCGTATCAACAATATTGTCCGCTTTGACACAACTTTCCAGGGGGTCACCCATCCTGGTACTACTCCAAGTTAAGCACGCTTAACTATGGAATTTCGTCCTCGCTATTGTGCCGCACGGCTTTAAAAGGCCTTGTTGATAGGAAATGGATCTTTAAGCTCATATACCACACGGGTACTCTCATATCTGGGCGATGTGGGACTGACGCACAAACACCGCACCACAGAATTTCCTTCCTGGAAATCTGGGTCGTCACAATTAACATACCATGTCAGAGAAAGTAACTTTCAAGAATTGAACTATACATAACTTTGATATTTACACATATGTTATTATAATCTAAAAAGATTTTTGAATAATGGTTTTAAAATGGTCCATTTGGATCATTGAAAGTGGAGACACTACCAGTTTTTGAATCATGTTTAGATAGTAAAACGCCAAAGGTTATACGAGGTAAAAAAGTGTAAGTATTAGTTCATTCTGATTTGTTTAATCCTATGAGATCCATGATACATGAGTTTTGAATAGAGGGTCACATTTATTTGTGATTATTCAAAGTAAATGTACATTCATTTGATGCGTCATACGTTTAGGTGTTTTGAACTATTCAATGCATTTAAGACGAAGACAGATAAGTATCTTAGAAATGTATATCGACACTTCGATATGATCGAGGTGGCGAGCAACTTTTTGGATAAGATAGTAGACTACTTATCACAAGTAGTGATTATATCCTATTTGACTTCACTTCGTATATAATCATAGAACGGTGTAGTAAAAGTGAGGTAAAATACTCTTATAGCAATGGTTAGATTGATAGTGGATTACTTAGTTAATTTTATTAGTTTTTGAGGTGCGTAGTAGAAACATTAGAGTAAATATTACACTCGATTCCATCTTACTTATTATCTACCATTTTCATATAAGTTTAGATTTGACACAAGCCTTATCTTAGGAAGTTTTGTTATATGGAAGTCCAACACACATGTTGAAGGGAAAAGCAAAAAAGTTATAATAAAAAATTGATGTTTGTTTCTTATCAGTTATTTCAAAGAAATGAAAGGTGTTTTCTTAATTTTCTTAAGAATCGGAAGTCATTGTTAGCATACATGACTGATTTTTGAAAAAAATTAAATGTTAATCACTAACCCAAAATAAGATTAGTTTGATAAAAGTTAATAGAAGCTGGGGAGACATTTTGATTATATACCTATAGTTCGAAATGAAATGTCGCATGATAGCCTTACATATACGCTTTCTCAGTGGGAGAAATCGAGTGATTCATGCAGAGCATGTTGGTGTATAACACCAGTTCAAAAGTACCTAATGCTTAGTATTTATAGGAAAGTTCATCGTAGTGGGAGGGTCTTGATACGACCTAGACATTTCTAATTTTAGGATAATCTTACGAGATGATCCTTGATAACTTGAAAACCGAACCACTAGATACAATGAATCTTGATGAGATAAAGATGCAAGAAATTGGAAAAATAGATGTGAAATGTTGTCAAGACAGCTTTACTTGACAGAAGTCTTGAGTAGTACTTATATAGTACAAGCAGTTGAGGCAAAGGGCCAATAGAGGGGTGAAACTAACAAATAATTTAGTGAAATAATAAAATAATTTATATTGAATAGTTTTTTGTATTAGATTTTTTTATTATTTAGTTTTATTCACACAATTAACAACTATAATATTAAATGAGATACATTATCATTATAACTTTTATAGTCGGCACATATTCATCATCTATTTTTATTAAATAACAAAGTTGATTTTAAATTAAGTATATTTTTAATTTTACTAGTCTCTTATATTCAAAACTAAAAATGTATAAAATTATGATACTTACATAATATACATGATCCCTATGGACAAAGAAATCTTGCAAAAATTAAATAATGATTATAATTTATTAGCTTCAATTTTAGTATATTGTCAATTGCATAGTTTTTCTTTTTAATTTTTTTTATGTTATCTTAGTAAAACTAAAGTTACCAAAATGAATATTTAATAGAACTATTAACATCTTTAATTCATTTAACTTATAAATAAAGTTCCATTATAATGTTATTATGGTATAAAAAAATAAAAATTATTTATTTTTTTGAAAATGGTATAAAAAAATAAATTTTTTTTTTTTTTTTTAAAATCAGATCGAGAGGGAGCTATGAGTCGGGATTTAAGGTATCGTGTAGATGCTGTTATTTGATGACAAGATAATTTAGGATATGGAGATTTTGATAATCTAGGATATGGAGTAATAATATCTAACTCGATGGGAGTAGTGTAATAGGCATGTTTATCTAGTGTAATAGGCATGTTTATCTAGTAGTATAAAATTAAGACTAAAAATGAATTCACTAAATAAGTTACCAGTATAAGACTAGAACATAACCTAACTTTTCCTATTATGAAACTCCAAAAGCGGCTACAATTTACATATTCCAAAAAGAATCCATCTCTCTCCTCTCCTCTGTAACAGCAAGTCGGCGACTATATATATATTATATTTATAATTAGTAATTATATATATATACCTCGCCATCTCATCTCATCTGCTTGCTTAATTACCGTTTTATATAATAATAATAATAATAATAAACAAACTTATTAGAGAGATGCACAAGGTTTCTGCATATCTTGGTACAATCTCTCTCTCTCTCTCTCTCTCTCTATTATTATTATTATTACTTATTATTATAATCTGTGTACTTATATATATATATATATATATATATGTATATCAACAACTAATCTAGCCTTTTCTGTCTTATAGTCCATCAAATATATTGTCTTCTATTAATAATTCTTATCTAAATTGTTTTTATTTATTGTGTTAGATATCCATTTAGGGTTTATCTGGAAGAAAAAGGGAAGACCACCTGATTACTTTAATGATGTGTGTGACAATTCGGACCGATCACTATTCATCGCATTTCGTAATTTGGTTACTAGGTAACACGCTAATTAATTACTAGTACTATATATGCATGTGTATACAGGGCAACCCTAGAGTTATTAGCACCTTAGTTCGGTTTTTTTTTTCTGCGCCATATTAAAATAATAATTACAATTTATCAGGGGGCGGAGATCTACGCTATGCTCAAGGAATGTAATATGGACCCGAACGAAGCTGTTAACCACCTCCTCTCTCAAGGTTTCTGTCTCTATATTTATAGTATGTATCTATACGTGTGTGTATATCATTGTCGCAGTGTCTGTATAGACTGTTGTTTTACTTGTTAGAGTAGTTGATTATTTCGGCTAAATTTTAAGAAGTAACATAGTATTAAATTAGATTAGTAAAGAGATGATATATGAACTTATCTTCTATGTATGTATGGACACCCTATCAAAGCTGTTAACCGCCTCTCTATCTCTATATATACATATATATAAATATATGTACTGTAGAGATTTTGGACTAATTTTGAAGTATTCATGTATTAACTTCGTATACACTCCCGTTATGTGCGGCAGTGACCAAAAGATGATACATCAAACTGATTTGGTAAAAAGATGATATATTAACGTTCCCTCTTTATATATGTATGTATAGTTGTTGCATGTAGAGATTGTTTTTTTTTTTTACTTAATTAGACTCATTGATTGTTTCGGCTAATTTATTAAGTAGTGATACATTGAACTAGTTTAGTAAAAAGATAATATATGAACTCACTTTATATATATATATGTATTTGTGTGTGTATGTATAGGCGCTAATGAAGCTGTTAACCGCCTCATTTCCCAAGGTCCACATGCCCCCTCTCTCTCTATATATATGTATGTGTATCTTTGTCACGGTGTCTGTAGATTGTTTCGACTGATTTTGAGTATTGATTCATTAAACTGGATTAGTAAAAAAACTGATACATTAAATCTCCCTTTATATATGTGTATTTATCGTGTTGCAGTTTCTGTATGGATTGTTTTTTAATTAGGCTAATTGATTTTTTTGACTAATTTTAGGTATTGATATATTAACTCGGTAACTTCACACACAGTCCAATATGATAAATCAAGCTAGTTTAGTAGAAAGATGATATATTAACTCTCCCTCTAATCTATCAATTTACACATGTAAATGTGTGTGTGTGTATCGTTGTCACAGTGCCTGTATAGATTGTTTTCTTTACTTATTAGAATCTTTGATTGTTCCAGCTAAATTTGAAGTTTGATACATTGAACTAGATTAGTGAAAAAATGATATATGTACTCACCTTCCATACACACATATTTATATATGTATGTGCGTGTGTAGTTGTCGCAGTGTTGTATTGATTGTTTCGACTGATTCAAATATTGTATGTGGTCACTCCGATTATGCGTGGCAATAACCAAAAGATGATACATCAAGCAAGTTTAGTTAACCACCACCACCCCAACACCCACATCCTCCACACACACAGACACACACACACTCTCTCTCTCTCTCTCTTTCTCTTATATATATGTATCTATATGTGTGTATGTATGTGTGAATCGTTGTCGCCGTGTCTGTATAGATTGCTTTTTTTACTCATTAGATTAATTGATTGTTTCGACTAGTTTTAAGTATTGATACATTGAACTAGATTACTAAAAAGATGATATATGAGCTCACCTTCCATATATGTACGTATGTATGTTTGGACCCTAACGAAGCTGTAAACCGCCTCGTATCAAAGATCAACAACCCCCCCTCTCTCTCTCTTTTCTTTCTATATATGTGTGTGTATCGTTGTCATAGTGTGTGCATTTATTGTTTTCTTTACTTATTAGAGTAATTGATTGTTTCGACTAATTTTAAAGTTTTCACATGTTATACCGAAGTGTGGTGCAACTTTTTACTTATTAGACTAATTGATTGTTTCGGCCAACTTTTTACTTACTATTGTGAATGTTTATCGTTGTCTTAGTGTGTACAGTGTCCACTTATGTATAGTGTCCACTCATGTTTAGGAGTTTAAAGATTTTTTTGTTTTTTTTGGGATTAGGGTTACAAAGGAAGATGCAAGTTTTGGTCAATTATGGTCTTAAGCTATTGTACTTTTTGTTTTGTTTTTTGTTCAGTGTGTACGGTGTCCACTTATGATATTGTTGTTGTAAAAGGGATTTTGCTAACAACAGTGTTGCAATATATTTCTTTCTTCCTCTCAAATTAGCCTTTGTACTGTAGTAGTACATTGCATTTAAATGTACAAGTGTATGCATAGCTTTTAGTCAGGAGTTTTCGAAGATTCAGCATAGATAGACTGCAATAATGATCTTTTGTTACCCAAGAAAAATTTGTATATCTTCTGATGGTTTTTTTTTTCATTTTTCTACATTTCCAGAGAGAAACAAAAAAGGCTGTTCCAAGGGATGGTCAGCAAATCAAAAACAGAAACATCCCCAGCATTCAAGGATCTCCAAACCCTGTCCGCACAAAAAAGATATTTGTAGGTGGTTTACCATGGACTATCACAGAAAGCGACTTTAAAACATATTTAGAGCAATTCGGTACAGTAACTGATGTGGTAGTTATGTACGACCACAATACCCAAAGGCCAAGAGGATTCGGTTTCATCACAGGTTGTGTCACATTTCTTTTCCAATTGTTTTTTCCACTCTTCCTTTTCTTCTAATTAGGTTTGATTTTATTTTTATGATGTTGCATTCAGAGGTCAAGATTTCAGGGCTTCTGTGTTTGGCCCTCAGACTATCATTATTTGTGACCAGGTACTTTGTCTTTACTTTGTGATGTTGTTAGTACATGACTTGTCTTCTAATGCGTCTTTTTGTATTCAACCTCGTTATTAATGAGGGTAACCTGCTTTTTATGTAGTGCGAGAAGGAGTATCATGTTAGTTGCTTGAAGGAGCATGGCATGGATGATTTAAAGGTTACAAAATAATACGGATTCTTTTTTTTTCTTGGTCCTCCTACCGTCTTCTCCAAACACTGTAGTTTTTGGTTTTGGTTTTGCATTTGAATAATAATTTATCTTTACATGTACAACAGGAATTACCTGAGGGAATTTGGTTCTGTTGCATACACTGTAGTAGAATCCATTCAGCTTTGGAAGACGGGGTGGCGGTTGGAGATAATTTTCTACCAGGAGGTGTTCTCAAATATGTAAAATCGGGGTGTTTATTCATGGAGGCTTCTTAGTGGCAGGACTGCAGATAAAGCTGATCAGGAGTCTGAGATGCTGTCAAAAGCTTGTCCATCTTCCATGTGAGGATTTATTTTTCTTTCTGATTATTAGATCTTTTTGTGTCTATTTCTCCATGATGTGGATATTTCAGAGGTAACTGTATCATGTTGAAGCCCCATCCAGTAGTGTTTCTCTATCCTAGTTGGAAAGAGGCTTCAAATTTTGGGAAAAAAACATAAGTGGGTATATTAATTAAATTCTACATATCCTGATAAATAGTGACGGAATTTTTAATTCTTCACAGAATTTTAACAATTTTTCCTAGTCCTTCGAATCAATTTACTAGCTGTAACTTCTACGGCCATCGACACTTGCGTACCGCATATATATCCTTTTCTTTCATAGATTTTCTCACATCTCTGAGATACTATTATTTTCTTACTTGGTTAGACTCGGTTTAGTGTAGTGGCCGGTTCAAACTTCCGATCTTGGTGACCTTTTATCCCACTTGGTTTTTGGATAAGCTTTTTTTTTTTTTTAATTTCTCCGACATGCTTATCTATCAGATTGAAATTTGTTGGATGGAATTTTATCTCATGCTCTGTACATTTTTTGTAGAAGGGGCGTGGGAGATCAAGATTTCCGGGGAATGTATTGTTCAGTTCTCAAACTCAAGTAAGTAGTTTTCACCTAATGTTTCGACTTTAGAAGACTTTGCTTTCCATTTTCCCTCAGAATCGTAATTTTGTTTTCATTATATAGCAAAATAATTGTCTGTGCTGGTATTGTTCGAGTTTTTTGGAAGGAAATGGCGGAGATTCCTTTGGTTGCAGCTGTCACGGTGTCTGTAAATTGTTTTTTAATTAGGCTAATTGATTGTTGCGACTAATCTTAGGTATTGATATATTAACTCCACATACAATCCAATATGATACATCAAGCTAGTAGAAAGATGATTAATTAACTATCCCTCTAATTTATCAATTTACGTATGTTGTAAATGTGTGTATCGTTTTTGCAGTGCCTGTATAGATTATTTCCTTATTAGAATTTTTGATTGTTTCGGCTAATTTTTAAGTATTGATACATTGAACTAGATTTGTGAAAAAATGATTTATGAACTCGCCCTCCGTACACACATTTATATTTGAATGTTTGTACATGTATCTATGTGTGTGTAGCTGTCGCAGTATCTGTATAGATTGTTTTCTTTACTTAGTTGTCGCAGTGTTGTTTGTATATATAGAATAATGATCATTTGTTACACAAGGAATAAATGAACCAATCTTATAATTTCCTTAACCGTACGACTTTAATTGAATGCATGTCTTTCAGCTACTTCTGGAAAATTTGTATATTTTCTAAAGTTGCAAACCAAACAAGCCCTTTGATGTTTTTTTTTCATTTATCTACATTTCCAGGTAAAAGCAAAAAAAGGCTGTTCCTGGGGATGATCAGCAAATTATAAACAGGAACATCCAGCATTCAAGGATCTCCAAACCTCGTCCGCACAAAAAAAATATTTGTAAGTGGTTTACCATCGAATCGACTATCACAGAAAGCGACTTCAAATCCTATTTTGAGTTATTCGGTACTATAACTCCAATCTTGGTGACCTTTATCCCACTTGGTTTTTGGGTAAGCTTTTATATTTATTTTTTCTTCGACATGCTTATCTGTCAGATTGAAATTTGTTGGATGGAATTTTATCTCATTCTCTGTACATTTTCTGTAGAAGGGACGTGGGAATTCAAGATTTCTGGGGAATGTATTGTGCAGTTCTCAAACTCAAGTAAGTAATTTTCACCTGATGTGTCGACTTTAGAAGCCTTTTCTTTCCATTTTCCCTCAGACCCGTAATTTTGTTTTCATTTTATAGCAAAACAATTGTCTGTGCTGGTATTGTTCGAGTTTTTGGGAAGGAAATGGCGGAAATTCCTTTGGTTGCAGCTAGCACTGGAAGAAAGGTAATGTTTCGTGTCCTTTTCCCATATAAGACGTAGAAGTAATTTTAATTATTCTCTTCTGTAAACTGTCCCAGTTAATAAACAACATATGGAGAATCCAAATTAATTTTCTTTTTAGAAAAAGGTTATTATGTTTTGTTCTTGAAGCATGAAAATACTGCTTGCATATGTTGGCATGAATGCTATTGATTTTTAAATTAGTAGTTTATATATATCTAACATAATTTTTAGGAAATTGGTCTTGCTCCTGAAAGTTGGAATCATAGATTAATTGAATAGTTTATATAAGGGGTATTTGCATATTTCTCCTTAAGCGTTTACTAGTAAAATTCACAGATTTTAGTCTTTTAATGCTGAAAATTGCATTCTGCAGATATATATATGCGAGTGCTTTTTCTCGTCTGGAGTCGCTGCTTCGAAATCTTAATGTGAAGAAGCTTGTGCTCCAGGCTGCAGAAGAGATGTCTTTTTGGATAAAGAATTTTAAATTTAAGAAGATTTTGAAGGAGGTATGTGGCCTTATTTTTTATTTTTTAATAATGAATTCAATTCACTGTCGTAGACACCTTCAATAGAGAAAAGAATAAACTCCTTTTATATACATATTTGTTGCTACAGCTGCAGAACTACCAGAAGGATTATCAAATGGTGGCCTTTCAAAGTAAGGTGCTTCAGAAGACTTTAATGGGATTTTGAAGATGGCTTTCTCTTTGTATAGTGTATTTTTGACGAACTATTGAACAGAACCTTTGAGTTGAAAAAGAAAATTCAAGGGTTGTTTGGTCATCATAATTGCGGTTGTCTTTTGAATTTTATCGAGGTTTTTATTCGTTGTATCCATTGGCAACTTTTTTTGCAGCGAAATCTAGTTTTTACCAATTTATAGGAAAGTTCCCATAAAAAGAAACAATGCTATGTTATGAATTGTTTAAGAAAAATTGAAGAGTAATCCACTAAGAAGTAAGAGTAATCGACTTAAAATAGAAATGTTTATTGTTATTAGGTTGAGAAAAAGTGAGACCTATACGGATACCAGTCATTATAGGTTCCTCTTTAATTTCTTCAAATTTAAGATAAAAATACACTTTTTTTCCCTTTCACATAACACTTTTAATCCACACAACACATAAGTTACCCCATTATCTTCCTTATATTTTATTTTTCCATTTATTTGTCCTCTCATCTTTTTAAATAATTTTTAATATCGCTATGATACCATATTTTTACTAAGTTTGTTTTAAAAGATTACAAGGAATATCTTTTGCTTTCCTTCTTATCGGGAACGCTTTGCCACATTTATAATTTGAAGTTCACTTCAAGGAAAATGGAGTGTGTGTTTTTGGTAAAAATGAATATAAATCTACAAAACATAGGTTAAAGAGCAAAATAAGGGCTCTAACACTAGGATTCATAACTAGCATTTAATATGAGCAGATGATCAAGTACTTTCATTAATGTTAACCCTGTAACAGTTTACAATCTCAACTTGCTATACAACAAGCGGATATTTCTTTAAAGTCCTCAAAAATCAAATATCAGTCCACTAGCAAGATACTTAGATCATGTTCTAATGCTCTAATGTTCTAACAGTAGTAATTGTGGTTAAATTTGGCAAACATTGTAGTAACAAAATATGTTGATGTTAACTTGTTATTATGTTGCTAGATTTAGCGATAATCAGTCTAACAAAATACAATAACATTGATATGATATTGTAAGGGTCGACAGGTTGTAATACTCTTTGTCATAAAAAAGAAAATAATTATAAATAAATCTTGCAGACAGATCATTTTAGGGTCCGTTTGCAGCCCTAATTTGGAATGCACGTATTTAATACCTATCCTTAGATTTTGATGAACTTAACCAAAAAAATTTGATTTTGTTTATACAACACTACAACAGATTCCTTATAATATTGCTCAAATTTTGAACAACCAAAATGTTCCCCAAATAAAATAAACCAAATTGTTTCCTCAAATTTACTCTCTCCTCTACTATTTCGCTTTTCGTTCACATGTATGTATACTAAAATCACAAAAAAAAATAAAAATATGGAAGTGCTGAAGTATTGTATAAATATAAATTAGTTATGTAAAATGAAAAAATGAAACTTTTATTCAGAATATAAAGAGAATATAGCTCCAAGAGGAAGAAAACAAACCAATGGGATTTTTTTCCGGGTGAGAAATTAGAAACTAATTTTAATTTAAGGGCCAAAACCATAATTTAGAAATTACATTATTGGTACTCACTGCGACATAAATAGTCTTTACATTATCCAAAAATAAACCATCTCTCTCATCTCCTCTGTAACATACTAACATCGATCAATAAATATATATATATATATATATATATATATATATATATATATATATATATAATTAGTAATTATATATATACATATATACCTCGCTATCTCATCTCATTGCTTAATTACCGTTATATATAATAATAATAATAATAATAAACAAACTTATTAGAGAGATGCACAAGGTTTCTGCATATCTTGGTACAATCTCTCTCTCTCTCTCTCTATTATTATTATTATTACTTATTATTATAATCTGTGTACTTTTATATATATATATATATATATATATATATATATATGTATATCAACAACTAATCTAGCCTTTTCTGTCTTATAGTCGATCAAATATATTGTCTTCTATTAATAATTCTTATCTAAATTGTTTTTATTTATTGTGTTAAATATCCATTTAGGGTTTATCTGGAAGAAAAAGGGAAGACCACCTGATTACTTTAATGATGTGTGTGACAATTTGGACCGATCACTATTCATCGCATTTCGTAATTTGGTTACTAGGTAACACGCTAATTAATTACTAGTACTATATATGCATGTGGCAACCCTAGAGTTATTAGCACCTTAGTTCGGGTTCTTTTTGCGCCCTAGTTTTTTTTTTCCTGTCATATTAAAATAATAATTACCATTTATCAGGGGGCGGAGATCTATGCTATGCTCAAGGAATGTAATATGGACCCGAACGAAGCTGTTAACCACCTCCTCTCTCAAGGTTTCTCTCTCTATATTTATAGTATGTATCTATGCGTGTGTGTATATCATTGTCGCAGTGTCTGTATAGATTGTTGTTTTACTTGTTAGAGTAGTTGATTATTTCGGCTAAATTTTAAGAAATAACATAGTATTAAATTAGATCAGTAAAGAGATGATATATGAACTTATCTTCTATGTATGTACGGACACCCTATCAAAGCTGTTAACCGCCTCTCTCTCTATATAAATATATGTACTGTAGAGATTTTGGACTAATTTTGAAGTATTCATGTATTAACTTCGTATACACTCCGGTTATGTGAGGCAGTGACCAAAAGATGATACACCAAACTGATTTGGTAAAAAGATGATATATTAACGTTCCCTCTTTATATATGTATGTATAGTTGTTGCATGTAGAGATTGTTTTTTTTTTTTTACTTAATTAGACTCATTGATTGTTTCGGCTAATTTATTAAGTAGTGATACATTGAACTAGTTTAGTAAAAAGATAATATATGAACTCACTTTATATATATATATATATATATATGTGTGTGTGTGTGTGTGTGTATGTATAGGCGCTAATGAAGCTGTTAACCGCCTTATTTCCCAAGGTCCACACGCCCTCTCTCTATATATTTGTATGTGTGTTTGTGTGTGTATCTTTGTCACGGTTCCTGTAGATTGTTTTTTTATTAGGTTAATTGATTGTTTCGACTGATTTTGAGTAATTATACATTAAACTAGATTAGTAAAAGATGATACATTAACTCTCCTTCTATATATGTGTATTTATCGTGTCGCAGTTTCTGTATAGATTGTTTTTTAATTTGGCTAATTGATTGTTTCGACTAATTTTAGGTATTGATATGTTAACTCCACATACAGTCCAATATGATACATCAAGCTAGTTTAGTAGAAAGATGATATATTAATTCTCCCTCTAATCTATCAATTTACATATGCATGTAAATGTGTGTATGTGTGTATTGTTGTCGCAGTGCCTGTATAGATTGTTTTCTTTACCTATTAGAATCTTTGATTGTTTCGGTTGAATTTTAAGTATTGATACATTGAACTAGAATAGTGAAAAAATGAAATATGAACTCACCCTCCATACACACATATTTATATATGTATGTGTGTGTGTGCGCTTTTGCAGTTGTCGCAGTGTCTGTATAGATTGTTTCTTTACTTATTTGGCTAATTGATTGTTTTGACTGATTAAAGTATTGATGTGTTAACTCCACATACACTCCGATTATGCGTGGTTGTGACCAAAAGATGATACATCAAGCTAATTAGTTAAAAGGATGATGTAGTAAATCTCTGAAGGTCACCCCCCTCCTTCTTTCTATATATATGTGTGTATAGTGTGTGTATTGATTGTTTCGACTAGTTTTGATATGTTATACATTGTGGTGCAATTTTTTACTTATTAGAATAATTGATTGTTTTGGCCAATTTTTTACTTAGTATTGTGAATGTGTATCGTTGTCACAGTGTGTACAGTGTCCACTCATGTTTAGGAGGTTAAAGATTACTACTTTTTGGGATTAGGATTACAAAGGAAGATTCAAGTTTTGGTCAATTATGGTCTTTGGCTATTGTACTTTTTGTTTCGGTTTTTGTTCTTCACACCCGAATAGCTGATTGTCTTGAACTTATGAACACTTAATTGTTATTAATCACGTCGAATCTAAGGCGTAATTCCAGAGTGTGAACTATTATTCATGTAAAGAAACTTTCTTTTTAAACTCTTCCAATTCGTAAATGCTCTTAATTAGGATACACAAAGATGTAATAAGACTTTTAAATCAACTGTAAATGCTCCTATATAAGTACGCTGGTTTACGTTTTCTCAATCAGTTCTCTCAATCGTGAACTTTTCAGCGAACCCCTCAATCTATTCCAATTCTTATTGACCACCAGATACGAAGAACCCAAAGTGAAATGGGCCTCGAAGCTGAAGGCGCATCGAAGAACCCGAACCCAAAACCAAATGGACCTCAAAGCTGAAGGCGCATCTAAGGACCCAAAAGCAAGGTAATTTTTCTATGCCTTTTGATTTTTATGAAATTCTGGTCAAGTAGAAATACGGACCACCCACTTTGCAAAGGCTGTCTTCTTTTTCTGGTTAAAGATTGATTACTTGTTACCCATTTTTTAGCGCCTTCTTATTTGAATGTAATTTCTTAGATCTTGAACCCTTGATCAACACAGTTCCCTTTTCGCCACTCCTGTTTGAATATGAGGTTATTCATTTTCCTAATTTATTAGCAAATGTAGACCGAATCTAAACCTATTGTAAATAGTTTGGATGAGAATAACAGATTTGAAGCAAAGAAAACAGTCTAAATGAAGAATGATAACTTACCTGCTGTAAAAAGCTTATTACTTTTATCTAATTATATTTTAAGAGTCGGTAAAAGTCTAGCCAAAAGTATACTTTGACCCTCTTGCAAAAAGAAAATGGAAGAGTTTAAAAGCGAATAACTCTAGAGGTGATGCATCTACGTTCAGATTAGGTTTCACTAATCGTAAAGCTCTATGTTACCTTTATAAAGTAACTTTTGTCAAAAGTGTGTATTCAAATAGCTGGGGAATCTTAGATTATGGTTATTAAGTTACTCAATATTCCACCTATACTACAGTTCCTTGCTGTAACAGTTTTTTAAAGGTAGTTTGTGTTTTCTAGCTCATTTATTCACCTTTGTTTACTTCATCAACATCTATATTACGCTACTATCGTGCTTGCTTTAAAACTTAAAAGTGAAGTTGCTTTGTACAGTTTTAGTTTCTTCACACCGCTGAACTTAAGCCGACTTTGTTATTAGTGAAGAACAGTCTAGTCTCTTACTATAGACGTGTATAATCTCGCTAAACATAGTTATTTATGATTGCTAATGATTGTCTTTTGTCTTAGCTAGTAAAGACATTAATTGTTCTACAAGAATACAACTTACGAACAAATAGTAGTAAATACGATGCTTAGGCAGATCTTGTTCTTACCCTTATTTTGTGTTTAGTCGTTGATATTGTTGCAAAAGATTCCTTGGCAGTGGGATCTAGATTCGATGACAATTAGGGAAAGTTAATCAGGGCCGGTTTTGGGCCCGTGTTGGGATCTAGATTTGATGACTGTTAGGGAAATTTAAGCAGGGCGATTTTGGGGCCGTGCAAGCAGTGTCCATGCACTCGGTCCAAAAAAATTTGGGGTCCCAAAATAGTTTAATGTTCTGAACACACACACACATATATATATATATTAATTTTATTTTATTGGATATATGATACAATGAAAGCTTGTCCAAATTGGTAGAAGATTGTTGTACTAGTGTTAAGGTCTTAGGTTCGATCCTTGGTGCTATCATATAATAGTTTTTTTGTTTGGTATGTAGACAATAAATTAGTACATAAATAGTCTTTAATTTAAAAGAAACTCAGAGAATTTCAAGTAGAGTTTTGTTTGGTATGTAGATAATAAATTAGTACATAAATAGTCTTTAATTTAAAAGAAACTCGGAGAATTTTGACCTTATGAAAAAATATTAACACAATTATTACATAGTTATTCACAAAGCACAAACATTTTACCTATAATATAATATAGTTATGCTAATCAAATCTTATCTTATTTTTTATGGGGTAAAATACTAGCAAATGTTCGATCTAATAAAATCAAGAAGTGACAAATCGATAACTTTTAAGACCGAGGTAACCATAACCTCAAACTTATGGAAGTTATTAAAAAATATATTTGTGTACCTTCAAGAATATTAATTTTCAAATCTTATTTTGTTTCTTGTTTGTAAAACTTTTGGTGGTTATTAAGTAAACAGATTCTACTAAAACTTCCATTGAAAGCCATAATTTTGATTTTGCACAGGGCCAAATAAAACTCAGAACCGGCCCTGGATTTAAGTTCAAAAGCAGTGATGCTTACAGGGAAATGAAGTCTGGAATTAATAAATTATATTCTATATGAAAAATATTTTTCATACTAGGAATTCTTATATTCATATCAAACATGTAAGTTACAACATTAAATAGTGTTTCTTTTGCCTTTTATTATTTTCTTTTCTGAGTTTTCAATTTTTCTTCCTTTCATCTTGCTACATTATTTTATGTTTCCTATTTTCGCCCGTCAAGTTATTTTTGGGAAAAAAACGTCCTTTCTTTTAGTGATTTTGAAACAATTGACCCTTTAAAGTTGTCATCATTGCTTTATTTTACCATCCCGGAAAATAAAGTCGGTTTTGATAAGTTTCATTTTTTAAATTTCATAGTTCTGTTTCATTAAACTTTACTAGTAATTGCTGCAATTGGTTGTTTTTTTTTTTTATAACGTATATCTATTTCTAGGATGACTGTTTGAAAATTATGTGATTTCATGGCTTCCTTATATCCAAGCAAATGTTTGTTGTTTAAAATTCTTAATAAACAAAGTACCGATGTTTGATTGGTTATTTTTATTTATGTACATGAATTTTGCGATTTAAATTATTTCAAAATTTAAATGTCCATAATGGAATGATGTGAATTTATTTCCTAGTATAAATTTTGTGACTTTTAATAAATGATAATGAAATGAGTGAATTTCGTAAATGAATTTATGCATATTTTCGGGCTTCATTTCTATCAGAGTACTTTATTTAATATTTTCCCTATAATTTGATGAATGCTATTGATGACAAACCTCTTTCTTTTATGGAACTTTTCACTATGTGAAATGCACCTGAAATTTACCTATAATGTTCCCAAGAATTTGTGCAATGTTCCTCAAAATCTAAAATTTCAATAAATAATACTCCATATTACAGTTTGTGAAACTTCTCTTTTCACTAATGGCAACAACTTTATTATGTTTTTAAAATTTTCTGGAAAGATAGTTATTGATGGTGAAATTTTCTAGATCCATTTCAATTTATGTAACGTTTTGGTCTAATTTCGTTTAAATTTAAAACAATTATCTTACTGTTTTTCTTAATTTGAATTTATGTGAATTTGTTGGTTATGAAATAACATGAGTGTTGATTATCCATTTATTGGACCATCTCGCTTCTAATTTTGGCGTATGGTATTGTACTTTGTATTTGGTCTATTTATAAATTTATGTAAATACTTCCTTAGTTCCTCTTATTTTCAATTGATGAATTTCTTTTTACAATCCTAAGTAACCGACTGGATAAAGAATCTGGAAATTTCTGGTTTTTTTTTTTGGGTTTGTTGTTATAAGTGAAGTTTTGTGTTGCCTTTTATACAAACTAATACATCTTTAAACGCTTTCCACAAAATTATTGAGTGTAGTGTTTAAGTTTTCTTGCTGTTTGAATAATTGTTTTACATTAAGGTATGGGTAGGTGGTATGCTACCCCTCATGATACGTGGGACATGTAGATTTTTCTGTAGAATATTGTACACTCTTTAAGCAATACGTGGTTCGTGGGTAAGCGAGATTCGATAAATCATGATCACTCCTATAGTTGTGTTAAAAAACCATGCCAACAGACGTTATTTTATTTATGAAATTGACATTGCTATTGTTAATCAATTATAGGAATATCATTCATATCACAAAACTTAAAGAAAGAAAAAGAGACATCAGACTTGACATTAATCAAGCAGAAATAAACGTTGTCCAAGAAAATAATTCCAACTCTGTAGAAAACTAAAGCATAAAATAAGGAGAATAAATGTAAGCTCTGATATTCAAACTCTTTTCCTTTTCCTTTTTGTTGTATAACTTGAGATCGGTGACTCTTGCCATGAGTAGCTTGTGTAACCTTTTCAGGATCACTATTGGGTCTTGAAGTTGTAGAACGCTCTAAATGGACTGATTTGGTTATTTTTATTATCCCCGTCCATTTTTTCCGAAGAGTTCATATACTGAACTTCGAGATAATTTCTACACAAGTCTCCCAATATTATATTAGAATCATCAACACTCGTTTCCATGGGTTCGATGTCCCATTTCTGTATGGCCCATTTCTATAACCTTCGCTGAAACGGCGTATAAGAAAAAATAGAGGAATATGTACTTTTCTCAGCTGATTGTAATGAGTTTCTGAACTGTAAGTAGCCCACCAATCAATAACATCCAGTGTTTTCGCTTCTGTCTGACCGATGCCCACCAATCAATAATATCCAGTGTTTCCGCTTCTGTCTGACTGATGCTATTGCAAACAAATCTTTGCTCTTAACAATTTTGACTCCTCATTACTTTCGGATACTCATTAAAAAACATTCATTACTCCTTTTACCACCTGTATGTCTTCATTTTTGGCCATTCTGTTTGTCTTACTATTGCTAGGCAAATTAGATGGTTGGCCGTAAAATCATGTAGAGTCCAAAACCAAGAGATAACAGAGAGACTTGTACTTGGCCGTAAAGAGAAGAAGGGATATATTTTCTCAAGTGAAAGCTAGCGGTACAAGAGAATAACAGAGAGTCTTGTATAATACTCCGATATAAATAATAAACTACCCTCACTAATATAAAGAATTATTCTAATAGTAACCAATAGCTAGCCAACAAGTAGCTCTGTATTTTTAGAAATTACAAATCCAAGTATTTGTTATTGCTAATCCTATCCTTTTTTCCCTTGCCTTTCTCAAATTAGACGAAAGGAAAAACTGGTCTGAAAGGAATAGTCAGTGGCACTGGGATCGCTTGTACTTGCCCAGAGTGCGATGGAATCAAAGTAAGTCATGCAACCTAATCGCGTGTTAGTTTGTTAATTTTAAATGATCTGGTGAGTAACTGGGATTCTTTTTCTTCGTAAGAGTAGGTTTATTCACCTAATGAATTTGAGATCCACGCTGATAGTTGAAATAAACGTCCGGCAGATTATATATACCTTGAAAATGGAATCAATTTACGTGACGTGTTGAATGCTTGCAAAAATGCTCCATTGGAGGCTCTGAAATCGATTATAGAAGATATGATCGGTTGTACATCTTCATCCGGAGAACATGCCTTCTGCCCAAACTGCAAAAGTATGTAATTTTTTTTTTCTCATGCTCTACACATCAAAAAATTTGCCGCCTTTTTATGTCGATGTTGGAGAGTTAAAAATATTTTAGGGTTTGTTATGTGGAAGTATCAAACCTCCCAGCGAGATTGACAAGTTGTGTTTTTATCGTTTATAGGCTCTAATAGTGGCGAGGAAATGTTGTGTAGTTTGTGCAATGACATAAGCACTCGGCGTGCATTGTGCAGGTTGTGTCGCATTTCTTTTCCAATTGTTTTTTCCACTAACTTTCTGCTAATTAGGTTTGATTTTATCTTTATGATGTTCCATTCAGAGGTCAAGATTTCAGCACTTCTGAGTTTGGCTCTCAGACCATCATGATTTGTGAACAGGTACATTGTCTTTACTTTGTGATGTTGTTAGTACATGACTTGTCTTCTAATGCGTTTTTTTGTATCCAACCTCGTTATTAATGAGGGTAACCTACTTTTTATGTAGTGCGAGAAGGAGTATCATGTTAGTTGCTTGAAGGAGCATGGCATGGATGATTTAAAGGTTACAAGATAATATTCGAATTTTTTTCTTTGGTCCTCCTACTGTCTTCTCCAAATACTGTAGTCTTTCGTTTTGGTTTTGCATTTGAATAATAATTTATCTTTACCTTTACAACAGAAATTACCTGAGGGAATGTGGTTCTGTTGCATACACTGTAGTAGAATCCATTTAGCTTTGGAAGACGGGTTGGTGGTTGGAGATAATTTTCTACCAGAAGGTGTTCTCAAATATGTAAAATCGGCTGGTGTTTATTCATGGAGGCTTCTTAGTGGCAGGAGTGCAGATAAAACTGATCAGGAGTCTGACATGCCGTCAAAAGCTTTGTCCATCTTCCATGTGATCTGTCTGATTATAAGATCTTTGTGTCTATTTCTCCATGATGTGGATATGTGCTTTTTAGAGGTAACTGTATCATGTTGAAGCCCCATCCAGTAGTGTTTCTCTATCCTAGTTGTAGGCTTCAAATTTTGGTAAAAAAACATAAGTGGGTATATTAATTAAAATCTACTTATCCTGATAAATAGTGACGGAATCTTTAATTCTTTACAGAATTTTAACAATTTTTTCTAATCCTTCGAATCAATTTCCTAGCTGTAATTTCTACGGCCATCGACACTTGCTCACGGCATATATGTCCTTTTCTTTCATAGATTTTCTCACATCTCTCAGATACTATTATTTTCTTACTTGGTTAGGCTCGGTTTAGTGTAGTGGCTGTTTCAAACTCCGATCTTGGTGACCTTTTATCCCACTTGGTTTTTGAGTAAGCTTTAATATTTTTTTTTATTTCTTCGACATGCTTATCTGTCAGATGGAAATTTGTTGGATGGAATTTTATCTCATGCTCTGTACATTTTCTGTAGAAGGACCGTGAGAGATCAAGATTTCCGGGGAATGTATTGTGCAGTTCTCGAACTAAAGTAAGTAGTTTTCACCTGATGTTTCGACTTTAGAAGCCTTTGCTTTCCATTTTCCCTCAGACTCGTAATATTGTTTTCATTATATAGGAAAACAATTGTCTGTGCTGGTATTGTTCGAGTTTTTGGGGAGGAAATGGCGGAGATTCCTCTGGTTGCTGGAAGAAAGGTAATATTTCATGTCCTTTTCCCATATAAGATGTAGAAGTAATTTTATTTATTCTCTTCTTCAAACTGTCCCAGTTGATGAATAAAATATGGAGAATCCAAAATAATTTTCTTTTTAGAAAAGGTTATTATGTTTTGTTCTTGAAGCATGAAAATTCTACTTGCATATGTTGGCATGAATGCTGTTGATTTTTAAATTAGTAGTTTGTATATATCTGACATAATTTCTAGGAAATTGGTCTTGCTTCTGAAAGTTGGAATCTTAGATTAATTGAATAGTTTATATAAGGGGTATTTGCATATTTCTCCTTAAGCGTTTACTAGTAAATGATTCTCAGGTTAGTCTTTTCATGCTGAAAATCGCATTCTGCAGGAACATATCCGAGTGCTTTTCTCATCTGGAATCGCTGCTTCGAAATCTTAATGTGAAGAAGCTTGTGCTGCAGGCTGCTGCAGAAGAGGAGTCTTTTTGGATAAAGAGTTAAATTTAAGAAGATTTTGAAGGAGGTATGTGGCATTATTTTGAATTTTTTAATAATGAATTCAATTCACTGTTGTAGACCTTCAATAGAGAAAAGAATAAATAAATGCCCATTTGGTGTATATCTATGTTGCTACAGATGGAGAATTACCAGAAGAATTATCAAATGGTGGTCTTTCAGACGACGGTACTTCAGAAGACTTTAATGAGATCTTGAAGATGGTGGCTTTCGTTTGTGTTGGATGTTGAAAAATAGAAGCAGTTTCTTTAAACTAATTAAATTTGGAATAGGAAAACTCTTTTCACTAGATTTTTTTCTTAGTGTTTCTTACCACCTCACCTCTTAACAAACCAAATGTTTGGTTAAAGGGTTGACAGAAATAGCTGAATTGTGTTACATGAGAGATTACTTCTCTCCCTGTCTAGTGTGTTTTTTATTTACTATTGAACAGAACCTTTGGTTTTAATTGTTTTTTTGCAAGAGCTGTTTTGTCATTGACTCATTGTAGCTGCGGTTGTCTTTTGAAATTTATCGAGGTTTTTATTGGTCGTATATCCATTGGCAATTTTATTGTATCTTGTTTCTTTGTAAGTTTTGATTTAAATTTCTTTTGAGAAGCAAAATGAGAAATTTATGGACTACTAAGAACGAACCATATTTACAACTCTCGAACCTTGTAAGTTACATGCAAGATACAACCCACAAGGCCTAAATTGTAATTATAAGGGGGAAAAAATGGAATACCAAAAACAAGCACTACATACTTGGCTAATGGCTCCTATGAAAGTAGAAGAGGGGTCGGCTAAAAAGAAAAAAGTTCTGGAGAGACTGATTTACTTGAAAGAGAGAATATTCATTATTAAAGTTGAGAGAGATAGAGACGGAGAAACTTAATTAGAAAAGGGGTTATGCACTACTATGTATAACACACATATTCACTAACTAGTGTTGAATTTCAGCCGATGATTAAGTCCTTCCATCCATGTCGGGCTACAATCTCAACTACTATACGGCTAGCGAATATTTCTCCCATAAATATGTATGTATCTGTTGCTCGACGCATGGATGCAACCATTAGTATGTCTTTCTTAGATCGAAAAACCACATCATTTATGTATGTTGTTGGCTCGCTAATCAAAATAATTTATTATCTTGGAAATTAATTAATGAGCAGAGTTACACTATGAGTTTGCGTAATAAAATTAAGTTATATACCAAGTTACTCCGACCGACCGTACACATGCAATATGAAATAAATACGAGTCCAAATCTTCTATCTCATTTCGTGTCCCATTAGGCATTAACTATTTTCGCTCAATTTTTGAATTTGTAGAACCTTTTTGTTTATGTTTATAAATTTTTACAACGCATTCTACACATATTTCATAATATTAGGACATATTGTTGAGTTACGTTATTATTTTTGGATTTTATATTTAATTTAAACTAGTTCTTATTTAATTCCAAAATAATACATATTTGATTTTTTCATAAGATTTTTTTTTATTGAAATGTATTGATACATGTCTAATTGTAATTGTAATATTTTTCTAATTCTTTTAATAAACTATGTGATAGAAGATTTAGACTCACTGAGTATATACTTATCAATTGTAATAACGTTTATACCATCGACTATACTGCTAAAACATGTCATAACATGCAATATCCGAAATTGGTATGAATGCTCTTACTGTTGATGTGTATACTTTTCTCATCATATAAGTCAGCCAAACAAGCCCTTATTATTATGGAGTGAAAAAGTAATTGTACCGTTAAAAAGTAGTAGGTAGATAAAAAAAACTATTACAGTTTTAAAATTCAAATTGATTAAGTACCGTAGCTATCCTTATTATTTTCCCCAAATTGAATAAAAAAGTATATTTTTTTATATTTTACATAACACTTTTACATTTACACAAAACATCAGTTATCTTATAAAGATTTTTATTTTTCCTCTTTCTCCTTTTAATTAATTTTTCTTATCACCGTTGTAAAATAACATGAGGAAGTCTTTTGCTTCGTTTTATATAAGAAACATTTGGTCATCTTCAAAATTTAGATATTTTTTAAAGAACTTGATAATTGTGTTTTTTTTTTCAAAAATTAATAACCTTCTTCAAAATATGCATTTAATAGGAGTGAGTAGTGCTTGTTAGTGCTCTTATTTTTCTTCACAAATAGTAAATAAAGTAATAAATTAAAAAATTAGAACTTCGGCATTTTACAGAAATTTTGTTAATTTTTTTTAACAAAGTGTATTTAATTTTTAAGAATACTTCGTTAACACAATTAACGAACTTAGAAGTTTTGATTTTACAGAACTTCGTTAATTCTTTTAACAAAGTGTATTTAATTTTTAAGAATAATTCATCAATTCAATTAAATTAAAGAATCGGTAATTTTAAAAATATATAGATTTTTTTTTTTCCATTCAGCTCTTTCTCTCTCTCTATCTATCTATCTATCTATCTATCTATAAACTTATTAAAAAGTATAATTATCTCCGAAGGTAAGCACACATTTCCACACCATCTATTTCATAAGCAGCTATTAATGGAGTAGTATCTAATTATTTAATTAATTGAGTTACTACTAATTATTCAGACAAACCTATAGTTTCGTTCTGATTAATATTTGTATTTTTATCTATTTCTGTGTACAGATTAAATTCAATTTGAAATTTCATAATCGGAATTAGCAGATGGGTCAGATACAGTATTCGGAGAAGTATTTCGATGATATCTACGAGTATAGGTCATTTATTTTCTCCTTTTTGTTCACTTTTTTTTTTATGAATTTTTTTATTTTCATTTTCATTTTTAATTTTTTATGTTGTTGTTTGCAGGCACGTGGTTCTTCCGCCTGAAGTGTCGAAGCTTCTCCCGAAGAATCGTCTACTTTCGGAAGTATGTTTTTTTTAATACTTGAAAACTAGGGTTTTGAATTTGGTACAGTTTTAGGAATTTTTTATTTATTTTTTTGGTATGCATAATTTAGTTTATAAAATTGCCTAACAAATTGCTAAAGAGGTCGTATCAGTTGTGAAATAGGCGTTGCAGATTATTATATACTACAATTTTTACTTATTAGTTAGCGGAACTTTTTAGTAGTTTTTACACCGTAACGAAGGATGTAGGTGTAGCATTTAAGGTGTGTTTGGAAATTGGAATTCGGAAAACGTGTTGGTTTTAGGAAATGATTTACTAAGCAAATGTTTTTTCGTTGGAAATCAAAAGAAAAATAAATCATTGGAGAGTATGTTTTTAAAATTTTCTGCTTAGTAAATCATTTCCTAAAACATTTTATTTTAAAGTCACATTATATAAGTCATTTTATTTTGAAGTCATTTGTTAGGAATTAAGACACATTCTTTTCCTTTACTTTTCTTTCCCCGTATGTTCTCAGGGTTCCCAAACAGGTCTTAGTTTTTCTTTTTGAAACAAGTAAAGCATTTGATACATTCAAACAACTTTAGTAGCATATAGTTCACTCTTGCAGTTTTGAAACTAACAAAAATTAATTTCTTTGAATTTTAAGTTTGGAGGAATGTGTGGGAACTGTCCCAAGGAAAGTTCTTGTCATTATTAGCCAATGTGTTTTATGCCAATATTACACACTGCATTCTAGCTTTAGGACCAACGTATACAGTTTTTATGTTGTATTTGAGATTTTAAGTGGATGGATTGCAAATATGAGGATTTTCCGTATAAACACCAATTTGGGTATAAGGTTTGGTTGAATATTAGCGTAGGTTATGCACTTTTGGAGTTACAGCACATGAACATATAAGAAATCTTGTTTGATTAGTTCTGATATGATTATAGATTGAATTTTCTTCAAAGTTTGAACCATCCTTTTTACATCTTATACTAAATGGAACGTGTACATTAATTTAAATACCAGTAATGTACTATGACTGTTATCCTACAGAAGGATGGCTATTGAACCTATGCCAAGTAAAGAATTAAAATGAATAGTAATGACAAGTAAGCAATTATCTTTTCTGGAAGCTTTAATAAAACTAGTGGCTACTCTCATAGAATTCATATCAAGCAACAAACTAGAAAGTAGAAAGGGAACCTGATGAAATGTCATACGTTCGTTGCTTTCACTTTCATTAGTCCTTTAACTAGTCATGTCTTTTTTCCTGTTTCTTATACTATTTATTTTGGTATGATCTATCAGAATGAATGGCGTGCAATTGGGGTGCAGCAAAGCCGAGGGTGGGTTCATTATGCAATTCATCGACCAGAGCCTCATATCATGCTCTTCAGAAGGTCTTTGAACTATCAGCAGCAAGTGGAAAATCAAGCTATGCAGAACATGGTTTCGAAGTGATACGATAATCTTATAGTTTATTTCCTTGGAAACAACTGTTTACATTTGGGTTGCAAATGATCTCTGTGTGTCATGTGAACCTTTGAGTTTGGATAGAATTGCAGTGTCTTATAATTTATATACTTTACTTCATTTTCTCACCTGAAAAGAATAATTGATTCCTTTCTGGTGCAGAACTCTTAGTTCTTGTTATTTGGAGTTCTAATTATATTAAATATTTGTGTGATGATTATCAGAAAGATTTTTCGTCTGACTGTTGGTTTGATTTAATGAGGTTTTTTCATTCTCTTGGTAATTCGCTGGTTTAATTCAGTTTTTTTTTCTCTTTGTAGTTTAGCTGATTGAAATTTTCATAGGAACTGAATATCCTTTTTGCAGTATTGATTGATTGATCATCATTACACCAGTAGATCTGCATTATGCTAAACCTTTATATTAGTTGATCTTTAAAATTCTATTGTTGCTAATGGAGAAAATTTGGTTTGCAAGACCTATATTTTCGATGATAATTCTATGATTTAATTAGTTAACTATCGTTATTTTCTTAGTAAATAGACATAATCCATCCGATGATAAGCAAGTAAAGTTGTACTCTCACCATAGGAAGTGTCGATTTATTTGATGGTGTGGACACTCTGTATTCTCTTAAAAGAACTGGAAATGTGAATGGGAAAAAAAACCCGTAGAACACGATGTTTTGAATCATGGAGTAATTCCCTATAAGTAACTCATAACAAATTATATTCCTCCTATGTATCTTGATAATTTCACATTCCTCATAGGTATCACTTTTTAATTATTTAGTTTATTTACTTAATTGTCATACAAATCAAAATATAATATATGTTGTAGGATATTATTGGCCATCTTGGGCCTTACTCTATTGGGTCTATCTTGGGCTTTGCTAGCATATGTAACCCTACCCTCTATTATATAAAGAGGGTCAGGGGTCTCTTGATGTATCTCGATGTACAATCATATTAATGAATAAGCACTTCATCTGTTGTTTATCATACCTCTCTCTATATCTATACATATCTCTATATATATCTATAACGAGCTAATATGTCACACAACACGTTATCAGCACTTTGCTCGTAAAGATTGAAATAAAAGGTAGGAGATTGTGGAATTTATTCGAAGAACAGGGTTTAAGCTCGAAGATTGGGTTATAAACATACGGCCAAACTTTGAATTTTTTTTGTTCCGCTGGTCTTCTCCAAAATACGAGGCGTACGGTATATTTTTTTTTTACTCTCGTAAATAAAATTCATGAACTGCATAAATAGATGGCTAGTGCTGGCATATGCTAATAATTCATCCATGATTGTATAAGATGTAATAGTTTATTAGATGTAATTCATGCATGCCATCCGTGTTTATATGTATGGAATCTATTTTGCTTGGGTTTTAGTTGACTGTGGAGTAACACCATGGCCGAATTTTAGATGTAGTTACAGACATAGAAATAATTGGAACTCCCTCTTGTATATTGCCAGCATATATTGTTTGATGCAGAAGTAAATAAATCGGTAGTTCTAATAACCTATTGGACTAAATCTGTACACATTAAACACACCAGAACTTACCTGTATCACGCCAAATATTATGGATTAACTGTGTAAATTAGTCTAAAACTGAATATAGTTTAATGTAATTACATCACTGGTCCCATAGTATAGTACTTGTATGCATGATAGTATATGTGTTTGTATTAACATGTATAGAAATTGCATGTATATTGTATAATGTTAATTAAAATTTGCCCTCCCTGCATGTAATATGTTAAATTAGTAATTAAATATACTCTACCTTTGCATGTTAAAATTACCATATAGAATTAATTGGTAATTAAGAATATATTACGTACATGAATGATTTAGTTACCATGTATATAACTTACACATATAACAATAGAATAATTAAATATTGAGTAATATCTTACTTAGTGTAAATTGGTAAATTTAGATTGTGCTAATATGTACTACCATGCTACTGTTATATTATTTAATCATGCAAGCAGGTACGATCTAAATATTTATCACTACCATGTTTATAATATGAAAATTTGCGAAATCATATATATTCACATTTAAGTTGGAAAAATTATGAATCTTCCCTAAATAGCCTCACCTATTTGGATACGATGTCTAGAAAAGATATAGACGGAAGTCGATATCCTAATGAGGTCGGGTTTTAAGTGGCATTCGTGCCCTCCACCTTCACCGTCCTTCCTGGTCGTTTTTCAAGTAGAGCTACCGAAAGGGGTTGAATAAATAATAATTTCCCCGAGTGTGTTTATATAGTGATGTATGTTTCGCCGAATTGGTGTTTCAGTATCGACCCGTCGTTCGATCAATGAGACCCGATTCACATGAGAAGCAAAACTAATGTTTTCGAACCTGTCGTTTCGAAAAAAAACGTTTGTACTTGTGCAAACCATAAGCATATAAACCAGTCGTTTTATATGATAAATAATCCAGAACTCTCAACACATGTTAGATGCCATCTATGATGAGAAAAATCGTAAAACATACTTGCGAAATGACTGTTTAAACGTTGATTTTAATCCGTCACCACATGTTACTCACCCTGATGTGTGAAAATGTGATGCCCAAATTTTTTTTGATGCCATCTTTGATGAGTAAAACACGAGTTTGTTGTTACCCTCGAGATGAAGGCTAAAGTGTTGATTTTATTCCGCCGCCACATTTGAGACGTGATGACGTCTATGGTGAACAATTGTCTGAAATTGACATATTGGAGCAATACTTCACCAAAATACTAGGTTGGAAATTGTATTCCATAAGCAGTATCGTGAATTTATATTCACCATGTTCCTTTATCACCCATCTGTTATTGGATAAGAAAATTGCCCCGGTGAGTAATTTTAATCCTATTGGGACAATGGCGAATTGTTTGCCTGATATTAATGCTCTTCGTGTATATTTTTTTTCCACGAATCGAGAACCGAGACAAGTGTTATTTGTCTCGAAGTGTCGCAATCCCGATGAATCGTCTAGCCAAGCGAGATTTTAGACAATCGTCAAAATCGAAAATTTGTGGCTCCAAGACAGTAATTGAAAGGAATAATATGGCCCGTTGTCACAAAGCAAGAGATAATGCTCAAGGAGACAACTCTATGCTATAAAGACAAAGGTCATGCACGGTTACTCCTTAAATAGTTCACAACTATTACAAACGTGAAAAAACGATGCTAATGTGGTTAAAGTTAATTGAAAGGAAACTCTTGAGACCCCCGATTTTGTGGCTCAAATGAGTTTGATACCTTTATTTATTGATTTTGATAAATCATTGAGCCATTTTTTCGCTCATCTGGATTATGTTTTTCCATTTGGATTATGATTTTTCCAATTGGACATACTTTTGGATTATGGTTTGCCTGTTTACGAAATTTCTCGAAATAATTTAAAGTGTTTTGAGTAAATTCCTTTGACAAATGTGACCAAACTTTAAATTATGAAATTTTAGGCAATATTTGTGGTGTAGTTGGTTTTCTGGAAATAGTGGGTAACAGTATACCGCATAATTTCACCAACTACTTGCCTAAAAGAGTACTCTGTGACAATGATTCTGGACCTGTCGTTCCAAAAATCAAAATCTTTGGTAAAACCAAATTGATTTGTCAAATATGAGGTCTTATACTCATGTAGGTCCTTCCGTACCTTGTTGAGTTATAAAATATTCGAGAAAACCAATGTTATCTGGTAATAGCTCATGAAAGAATTAAAATTTCTTTACATAGCCTCCATTCAATACGACCAAAAGCGTATTTTAGAGGAGTTGAAATGTCTTTCAAGTGGTTGCTACCACATTCTTTAAAGCATTTAAAGTTATCTTATCATTTCGCCTGTCGTCGAATGATAAATGATTTAGATGCTATGACATGATTGTATGTACTATCATTCGCCTGTCGTCGATTGATAAGAGCATTTTGATATTGTGGCATTGATCGGATAAGATATTCCCGGATCAAAAGATGGTGGTTGATTTATAATCGCATCGCATTTGGATTCTCTTTGAGGATATATTTTGTGATTAATCCGAAATTAATGCCACTAATGCTCACTTTGAAAGACTAGTATGTGTAAAGATCACGAAATGAACTCGTAGAATTCTTGTAAAGAATTGAAGGAGTTATTGTGGACTTATCCAACCATAAGACGGACCATAAATATAAATGGTTATGGTTGATGCATCGACAATATGGTCACATTTTACTGTTGTCCACATAAATGCAGCACTTCCCAAACTATTAGCCTTATCATTAAGTTGATGGCTCATGATCCGGATTATCCTGAAAAGTCTAGTCGACTTGATAATACCGAAGAGTAAGAATCGAAATTTCGATTTGAATTACTTGAGTTTGGAAATTGAACATCATGTCGATTATGTTCAGACCTAAATGGACTCACGGAAAGTTTGATGATGTGACTGCAAATGATTGCACGCACTTCTTGGTCTTGCGCACCAAGATTTATATTTTCGTGTGGAGTTATGCTATTTTGCTGCATTGGTCCGTCATGAGGCCCATATACACTCAAACACCATATGCGTACAAGCTGGTTACTGGTTATGAGCCAGAAGTCTCATATTAATGCGTGTTTAGAGTGATTAATTAATATTTTGATTGAGCCGCTACATCGTTCAAAATATGGACCTCTGAAGGGGACATAAGTCGATTATGAATCCCATCCCATGCCTATCATTTGATAGAGTAAACTTGTCAAGCGATCTCTTTACCGCATGATATGCGAAAGTGACATCGCTAAGACTGTTCTCCCCATCGTTAGGGGGAGATTTGCACGTTACCGTTGATAAGGAACGACGTGAAGTAACGTGGCATAACCCACTCAGTCTTAGCTTGATCCCCAAAACTGCACTTAGTGATAAGTAAGTGCATAGACTCCCTCAAGTCTAACTAAATGTCAGACGCATTTAATGAATTTATGAGATGTCACGAGATCATTTATACCTGCTGCAAAATGCTTGCAAGGATAGACGTACTTGTCGGACGTCGTGTTCCTGTCGTAACACGTTGCTTTGGACGACCCGCCAAGCAAAGGACGCTGATGTCGACCGTCAGTCTGTCGTCCTTCCCAAGATACGAGGAAGTTGACCGGTTCCAAATTCGTTCAGCCCCAGAGGTGGTGAACTGAAACTCGTTTGTCGCACGAGATTATAAAGGAGCAAGGAGATGTGTGATTTCCTCCTCATCCTAAGAATCTCGAAATATCTGTCGATCATGATATCTTAGACGATATTGAAGCGAAACGAGACTGTCATTGATTACTAGTTCATTTATTCGGTGACGACTGATAATATGAACAAATTATGACAGAGAACCATGTACCCTTGCCTGAAGTCAACGGAGAATAGACTGGACTAATGGAAACTTGTAATCCAAGTAGACTCCTTAGCGAAAGTGTGTTCGGACATGTAGCTCCAACACCACCAATGTTAAACGAGTTCATTTATTTGGTTATTTGTAAGGAAGAGTGATGAGAATAATGAGATTGTAGAATGCTCGCCTAGTAGCGCAAGGCTTCTCTCACACCTTGGAATTGATTACGATATGGTTGATTTCTTCGTAATAGACATTATAACAGTCCCCTACTTTACCAGTTTAGTAGTTTCTGAAAAACTGAGTATGCAGCTATGAATGTGGTCACAGTTTTATCTCTATGGGGATTTAGACCAGGAGATATAGATGAAGGTTCCTGTGTGACTTCATAATGCTTGAATCAAGTAGTTCCTGACCACGGAACACGATCTCAATTAAATGAGACATTCACTACATGGATTAATATAATCAGAGCGGATGTGGTATACCCGCCTAAGTGAGTACTTGATCAGCTTGGGATACTTGAACAAGTATTATGCCCTTGCGTGCTTTATTATGCAATCCATTTTTGGATTTGCCTTCGAGATGAAGGATCTTGGGAAGACACGGTAGTGACTCGGCCTGATGATCGAGTCCCGTAAAAATTGAATCTAAGTCCATGATTCAGACTACACCCAGAAGGTGTTATGACGTTTTAGTTATCATGACGCTAAGTCGTCAAATTCTCCCATGATCGTTCGATCACTAGACATTGATATAGACCCAGTCCATCCCTGATGAGACGATGAAGAGATATTGAACCATGATGTTCATATCTAAGTACAATAAGCGCATTATTGTACTTGGTCTAATGTGCTAGGACGAACATCTCGTATGCTGTGAATGGTATAGCTCGACACAACATCGTGCTAACACGCTGCCATCGAAATGGCATAAAAGACATTTTTCCATTACCTTAAGGTAACTGTGGATGAGGGCTTGTCTTATCCCATTTTGCGTCATCGAGTGTACCTACCCCCTTTGGTACTCGAATTAACGCAACCCTTTTTCGGTTATACCGATGCTGGTTACTTATCAGACCCGCATAAGGGATATTCCTAACATGGTATGTCTTTGCCATTAGGAATAAGGCGATATCTTGGAGGTCTTGGAATGACTCCAAACGAATCACTCTGATCTATTCGTGCTCTATGAGACGACTAGAGAGTGTATATGGCTTCGAGCTAGTATTAGCCATATTTGAATTACATATGCTCTGTCTCACGATCCAGATAAAACACTTGTCTTATTTGATGACAACTTGTTGTTATCGATCAAGAGAGACATGACTAGATTATGCTATTTAGCATTTCTTGCCGAAATAAATCTTCACATATGAAGTTTAAGAGCATCCTGTCGAATGCTCGTTTTATTCCACGTTATATTTTCTTGCATACAGTCGTGTGCAAGTAAATGAGGCATCCAGTCGAATGCTCGTACTCTTTCTTGGAATATGAAATCTTTGCACCCAGTCGTGTGCAAATGAGGGGGAGCATCCTAGTGAATGCTTATTGCACTAATTACTACTTAGTCGAAATCCTCGCACCCTGTCGTGTGCAAGTGAGGGGGAGCATCCAGCCGCATGCTCGTGTACTCTTTTTGTCCTTAGACCAAGGTTTTTCCCCACTGGGTTTTCCTTGACAAGGTTTTTAGCGAGACACGTTCCCATCATTCCTCACTTAAGATTGCCGAAATTAGGGGGAGTATCCTGTTGTATACTTCTTACCACTGTTTACTCTTTTATCCTTCGACTAGAGGTTTTTCCCACTGGGTTTACTCTAGCAAGGTTTTGATGAGGCACCTGTTTTGTGGTTGATCTCCTACTACTACCACTGTTGCACTCCTTTTCCTTCGATCAGAGATTTTCCCATTGGGTTTGCTCTGCCAATATTTTGATGAGACACACTGTTTTGTGGTTAGTTAATTACATAGAATTTCGGCCTATATCATTCGGCTACACAGTTTCTCCTAGATACCAGTTTTGTCCCACACTGGGTTTTCCGTCCCTAAGGTTTTTATGTGTTTAGCACTGCGAATGAACTCGACTCACATCGACAGCATGAAGACGAAGAAATCAAGACGTCCAAAGGAGAAGTGTTGTAGGATATTATTGGCCATCTTGGGCCTTACTCTATTGGGCCTATATTGGACTTTCCTAGCATATGTAACCATACCCTCTATTATATAAAGAGGGTCAGGGGTCTCTTGATGTATCTCGATGTACAATCATATTAATAAATAATCACTCCGTCTGTTGTTTATCATACCTCTCTCTATATCTATACATATCTCTATATATATCTATAACAAGCAAATATGTCACACAACAATATACATATTTTATATATCTACAAACCCAAAAAAATTGTTTTAAATTACAACAAAATAAAAAAAAACACAAAAATTTATAAAAATGAAAAAAATCATATAAAATATAAAAAATAAAAAAAAATAAAAATTATAAAAAAAATGAAAAAAATCACAAAAAAACATAAAAAATTATAAAAAATCAAAAAAATCAAAAAAATTTTATAAAAAATCACAAAAATAAAAAAAAATTATAAAAATAACAAAAAATCAAAAAAAATTAAAAAAATTAAAAAAATCACCAAAAATCACAAAAAATTATTAAAAAATACAAAAATCACAAAAAAAATTATTAAAATTATAAAAAAATATAAAAATTATAAAAAATTTAAAAAATTACCAAAAATGAAAAAAAATCACAAACTTTTTAAAAAATTACAAAAAAAATATATAATTTTTTTTGTCAATATAACACTTTTTATACCGAAAAATAAAAAAAATATAAAAAATGACAAAAAATTATAAAAAATTATAAAAAATCACAAAAAATTATATAAAAATCACAAAAAATCACAAAACATTATAAAAAAAAAACAAAAATCACAAAAAAAATTATAAAAAATGAAAAAAATCACAAAAAAAAAGAATTATAAAAAAAATGAAAAAATCATAAACTTTTTAAAAATTTACAAAAAATATATAATTTTTTTTTGTCAATATAACACTTTTTAATACCGAAAAGTGATTTTTTTTATACAAAAAAATGGTTTTTCCATGATAAATGTGGCTTTTTTTAATCTTAATGAGCTGAAAGTGCATCTACTTCAGTCAAAAATACATATAATTCAGTCAAAAGCGTATATAGTTCAATAAAAGGGCATATAGTTCAGTCGAAAGTGTATATAGTTAGTCAAAAATGCATAAATTTGGGTCGAAATTACATTCAATTCAGCTGAAAGTACATCTAGTTCCGTTAAAAGTGCATACAATTCAGTCGAAAGTAAATATAGTTCAATAAAAGTGAGTATACATATAGTTCAGCTAAAAGTGCATCTGGTTCAGCTGAAAGTACATCTGGTTCAGCTTAAAGTGCATCTAATTTAGTGAAAAATACATATAGTTAAGTCAAAAGTGCATATAGTGTAGTCGAAAATGAATATAGTACAGTCGAAAGTGCATATAGTTCTGTTAAAAATGCATCTGATTCAACTAAAAGTGCATATGGTTCAGCTGAAAGTGCATATGGTTCAGCTGAAAGTGCATATGGTTCAGCTAAAAGTGTATTTGGTTCAGCTGAAAGTGCATATGGTTCAGACAAAAGTGTATCTAGTTCAATAAAATCTGCATCTAGTTCAACTAAAAGTGCATATGGTTCGGCTGAAAGTGCATATGGTTCAGCTAAAAGTGTATCTAGTTCAGCTGAAACTGCATATGGTTCAGACAAAAGTGCATCTAGTTCAATAAAAATGCATATCGTTCTGTAAAACCTGCATCTGGTTCAACTAAAAGTACATCTGGTTTGGCTGAAAGTGCATATATTTCAGCTAAAAGTGCATCTGGTTCAGTCGAAAGTGCATCTAGTGCAGTCGAAAGTGCATAAAGTTCAATAAAATTGATTTTTTTTTTTCATTTTTTTTCCATGTTGTGATTTTTTTCATTTTTTTGTGATTTTTTTTTGTGTGATTTTTTTCATTTTTTTATAATTTTATGTGATTTTTTTTCATTTTTTATAATATTTTGTGATTTTTTTCATTTTTTATAATTTTATAATTTTATAATTTTTTTCATTTTTTTATAATATTTTGTGATTTTTTCCATTTTTTTCCATTTTTTGTGATTTTTTTCATTTTTTATAATATTTTGTGATTTTTTTCATTTTTTATAATTTTTTTATTTTTTTGTCATTTTTTTTAAATTTTGTGATTTTTTCATTTTTTTGTGATTTTTTTCAGTTTTTTTTTTATATTTTTATAATATTTTGTGATTTTTTTCATTTTTTATATTTTTTTTGTAATTTTTTAAAATTTTGTGATTTTGTGATTTTTTTTTGTGATTTTTTATGATTTTTTTTGTGATTTTTTGTGATTTTGTGTGTTTTTTTTTGTGATTTTTTGTGATTTTTTATGTTTTTTTTAATAAAAATATATATTTTTTAATTTTTATAATTTTTTGTGATTTTTTTTCATTTGTTTTGAGATTTTTTGCATTTTATATAACTTTATGTGTTTTTTTTTCCATTTTTTATGAAATATGTGATGGCGTTTTGGTAAATAAAGTGGAATATGAAATTATGGACGTACCTAGGAGTAGGGATGGCAGAATTCCGGGTTTTGGCCCGACCCGACCCGACCCGGTACGGGTTGGATAAAAGTGCAAGATTATTTGGGTCGGGTTGGATTGGGTTACTTTGCACTTTTGTGCAACTTTGTGCAAGTTAGAAATAAGTTCATATTTTTTATAGGTACCGATTTTTAATTATTTATTTTATTTACTAAAACGTCATACACATATTTCATAAAAAATGAAAAAAAAACAAATAAAATTATATAAAATGCAAAAAATCACAAAAAATGAAAAAAAAAATAAAAAAAAATCACAAAGAAATAAAAAAATCACAAAAAAATTATAAAAAATGAAAAAATCACAAATAATCACAAAATTATAAAAAAATTATAAAAAAAATTATAAAAAATGAAAAAAATCACAAAATATTATAAAAAATGAAAAAAATCACATAAAATTATAAAAAAATGAAAAAAATCACAAAAAAAAATCATAAAAAAATGAAAAAAAATCACAAAATATTATAAAAAATGAAAAAAATCACATAAAATTATAAAAAAATGAAAAAAATCACAAAAAAATCACAAAAAAATGAAAAAAATCACAAAATCACAAAATTTTAAAAAATTACAAAAAAAAAAAAAAAAAACTATTTTTTTAGGTTTGTAGAAAGATAAAATATATATATTATATTTTGGTTTGTATGACAATTTAGTAAATAAACTAAATAATTAAAAAGTGTTGCTATGAGAAATGTGAATTTATCAAGATATCTAGAAGTAATATAAGTTGTTATGAGTTGCTTATAGTAAATTACCCCGTAATAAAACACAACCCAACACACACATGACACATCCTCTCTCTCTAACATATACACAGATACATACATAGATACACACATCGATACACTGTATAAAACATATGTGCCTAGTGATGAAAAGATGATAGAAATCTAATTATCAACGATAAAATATTAAAAGAGACTCATTTACCAAATTAATTAGTCTTGTGTACTAGTTTTCTCTCTCTATATATATAAATATATATATATATATATATCCTTATTTTATTTTAGTTTATTATTATTATTTTTTTGTCAGTTTTTTTTCTTTTATTTGTTTGGATATTGTTGTAAAGAATAATTTAGATTATTATAAATTTTTACCGGGTAAATATGAAAAATTTGGAAAAAATAAGATTTTTAGGCTTTTCCAATTTAATTAAATGGTTATTGTTAGATACTTAATAACGGTTTGCACTTATTTGATTTATCAAAAAAATTCCGGGTCAAACGGGTCGGGTCGGGTATAAACGGGTCGGGTCGGGTTATGTGCGGATTGATGTGCGGGTCGGGTCGGGTTTCAAGAAACCTGGCCCAATTGCCATTCCTATCTAGGATGAATATAATTTCAAAAGTGGTACCTATGACGCATTATTTCTTGAATCATCAACAATGGGTTAATACTTAAAAGTCAATACCAACGTATTCATTCAAGAAAAAGGCAAGCATAGTCGACCCAACTTTTTTGATTGTCTGGTCACTATTTTTTTTTTCTTAAATACTGTATTAACTTGGCGAAAGATAGCAAAACTAAAACTATTTTGATGGTCCATTTAGACCATAAAGTTCTACTTGCCAACTATTACTGTATATATTAGTAGCTTATTAAATCTTAAATATCAAAGAAATTATTAGCCTAAAAAGTCTTTTTTTTTTAATGTGGGAAAGACCAATTTTAATAAGCTAACCGGACTTGTTAGTACTGGTCAGCACGTGACATTTTTTTATGGTACAAATATGGCTCACTATGAATTTGGACAGAAAACATGACCCATAAAAATAGATTTTTTTTTTTGGACAATTCAAGTCAGAGATTTCTTTGTTTGTTTGGTACACCTCACTCATGTGATTTTTTATTCTTTTTAAAAAAATACAAAACATACATTACATTGTTACGTCACATAAAATGTTTAGTGTGCTATAAATTCAAAAATAGTAACTTTTTTTATATTAAAATAATTTATTTTTGTTTCATTAAATAATCATTTGATTTAAATATAAGGAAACAAAATTTTTTATTTGACAATTCACAATTTTTATTACTGTAAGTCACCGAAAAACCTCTATATAACATCATTCTATTAGAAATCGAATTCAAACATAATATCAACAAAAACAAATTCCATTCACCGTATACATATCTTTAGCTTACATTCTATTAGAAAATATGGAGAATAATTATAATTTATGGGGAATGGATTTAAATTTATCTTGGCCCGATAATACGTATCAAAATACCCAGTTTCCATTTGACCATTATCAAAATAATATTTTTCCATCATCAGATATGTACCATAATAATCCCTTTCCATCTAGTAACTTTGAAAATACCACTTTGCCATCCAACTTTTATCAGAATGATTAGTTTTCGTCCAATGCTTGTTTTGATAACTAATTTACACCTCACGACTATAATTACATAAGTTATCAATCTGGCCCATCACAACAAGATTTTACAAAAGAGTATGAAGAACCTCCACTCGATGATGATATGGATTACGAAAACCTACGACAAGAAAATAACGAACATTATGAGGAGTCTCATCCAACCTAATTTGGAATTGGATACGATTATAAGGATCATTTTCAAAGTAATTTGGTGCGTTTCAATTTTTTTTTACATGTTACTTTATTTATTATATGCCTAACTTTCAATTTATTAATATTTCATACCTAGGAAAAATTTGTGTTTAATACAACTTCTTAAACTTATTTAGCATAAGGTATTACTCTAATGTCTTCATTTGCAAAGTTGAAAATAAAATAGAAAATTACCCTTGCATAAATTTCTGAAAAGTATAACCGTCCATTCTGATCCTTGCTTTCTCCTTGTTTTTTTTTTTTTTTTTTTTGAAACCAAACAAACATTAGATATATACAACAAAAAGGTATTACTCTACTGCCTTCATTTGCAAAGTCTTAACTTGTTTTTTTTTTTTTTTTTTGAAACCAAAAAGTTCACACTACATGATAAACCATTAGATATATACAACCAAACAAATTTACGGATATTAGAAATTTAAATTGTATGCCAAAGCCATGAACTATACCAAGACCTCATTAGACAGTACATAAGAAACAAATTAACATTAAGAATTTTAAACTTATTTTGAAGTACATATTTTATGTGTTAGATGTAAAAGAGTAAATAGTACTAGCTAGTACACGAATATATGATGAGAATAACAATTTAATTATGTTTGTTATCATTTATATCAAATATATTATTATATATAGGATAAATTAATTTCAACATATACAAGCAGGATATGTATTGAGACATAAATTTAGCAAGAAAAATTAGTAATGAAAAAGTAGAGATAGAAGAAAAGGACATGTACAGCTATATATATGCATGTGAGAATATGCGAGTAAATCAAATATTTGTTAAATCTTTTAGTAGTGCTCAAAAATTTGGTTGCATTACACTGATTTACATTCAAAATTAGTGCCTTGCAAAATGCAGACCTAGCTACCCTTGGAGTCGTGTCTGCATTTTTTTTTAAAATAGACAATTAGATATGCCTATGAGACAATTAGACAATTTGGTATGAATTAAATTCTTTCTTTGATTATTCAGTATAGTAGTGTAGACACAAAAGTAATGGATATTATAGCCGAAATTTAAAAGCTAATGTACCGAGGAGTGATTTTTTAGTTTGAAATTTAATGCTATGTAGTAATTGAGGGCATATTTGATATATTAAAAATAAAATAAAATAGATAGATTAGAACAAAATTAAGTATCTACAGGTATTTACCACACGTGATGAGGTGAAAGAGTATTTTCTCTCATTCTTGTTGGGTTTTTTTCTCCAGGTATTTACCACATATGATGAGGTGAAAGAGTATTTATTTGAGACATCAGCTGGTCTTAAATTTTTTCTGACGACACCGATGTCAAAAAATGTTAACTCGTACTTCACCACCAAAAGTGTAGCCATTCTGAAATGTGTCAAACACGGAGATCCCAAACTCAAAAAACCATCAAGCAGAGACACAAGTTCTGGTAAATGTTTCTGGTTATTTAAAATAGAGTGTTATAGAGAGGAGGAGAATTGGAGATTTTATATAGAAAATGATATGCACAATCATGAAATAGCTATATATCCAGAAGCGCACTTCCAAGCACGTAGCCTTACCAAAAATGAAAATAGTCTCTTTAGAACCATGGTACATAGTTTGGCTAAGTCAGAGAATATACTTAGTGCTATAAAAAGTAAGTTTCCTGCTAATAAGTCAAATAAAAAAGACATCTGTAATCTTAAATCCCGGAAAAAAGTTGTTGAAAGGGTTGGTAGGAGTCAGATCCAACATCTTATGCACCGTTTGGATCAAAAAAAGTTTATATCATTTCATAGGACCAACCCCGACACAAATCAATTAGAAGATTTGTTTTTTGCCCACAAAACTTGTGTATAATTGGTCAGTGCATTTTCCTATGTAATTTGAATGGATTGCACTTACAGTACGAATAGGTTCAACTTACCATTCTTTCAAATTGTGGAAGTTACATCGACTCAGAATACATTTTGTGTTGTTTTCGCTTTGTTATGTAATGAGAGACAAACTATTTATGAGTGGGCTCTGGGGTGTTTAAGAGTGATAATGAAAGATTGTAAGGCCCCTTGAGTGTTGCTGACCGATAGGGATCAAACATTTATAAATGATGTGCAAAATTTATATTCAAGTGCAAACCATCTTTTCTGCAAATTTCACATTAATCAAATATCTTGACTTATTGTGCTACAAAAGTTCCTAAAGATATATGGAAAATGATGAAAAATGATTTGGATGAGTTGGTAGATAGTAAAACAGAATACGACTATGAAGCGGCACGCATGAAAATTGAGCATGACTATGTTGTGTACCCAAATATTTTGAAATATATGTGTGATTTGTGTGATAGGCACAAAGAAAAGTTTGTGGCTTGTTGGACTAACAAGACTAGACATCTCGACAACAGGACAACCAATAGGTATAATATTTAAACATTTTGGAATATATATACATTCAATTTAATCGATAATTGTGTATTAATACCTAACCAATTAACTCATAATTAACACATTTCAATATCAAACTTAATGTTTATGACCGGAAATAAAAAGGAAAAAAATGGGTTTGAACTAAAAAAATGCAATTTAACAAAGCAAATAAAAAAAAAGTTGCTGTAAGATTATTGGACTCTTGGGCTTTTACTTATTGGGCCCAGGTGGGCTTGTAACCCTACCCCTCTATCTATATAAAGAGGGCTATGGGTCTTGTATTTTACATTCATTCATAATAAACACGATACTGTTCTCCCCTCTCTCTACTTCTGTCTCCCTAAATACGTAGCTAATAGTTGTATTACAACACGTTATCAGCACTGCTCTCGGAGATCGAAGTACGGATTATATATTCAATAAACCTTGAGGTTTATCCGGATTTTTTTTAGGATTTTGCTATATCGACCTTCACCAACATACCGTGCATAAGGTAAATAATTCTAAATCACGGGTTGACAACTAAATTTGTAATACTATGTGAAAAGTCAGCCGCATAATAACCATTGATTTGTTGCCTGTGATTAAACAAGCCTACCATGTACTAAATTTGCTATGTCAGCCGCATGTAATAGTATTAAACAAACCTATCATGTGTATATATGTTACTGCATGTTTGCATGTTACTATACACAAATTTTAGAAGAATTGCCTAGTACTGTTTATGGTTATGCTGCGTATGAAAATTGTACTGTGACTTTGTTTAATAAATTGCTTATGCTGCGTATGAATTTTAGAAGAAGTGCGTACTGTTTATGCTTATGCTGCGTATGAAAATTGTACTGTGACGTTGTTTAATAAGCTACTAGTACTGTTTGTTTAAAGCATGTATAAACGGGACCTATGTTATAATTTTGTTTATTAAACATACTAATATGCATCTGTCAGATTAAATCTGCAACAAACTGAAACGTATGTACTGATTTGTAATTCTCTGAAAGCTGTAAACTATTCTGTAAATTACTCAAGGACTAAACTGAAACTTGTCTGAAATTCTGGACTGTATATGTAATAATGCTGTAAATAGATATATAGTTTGCTGTAATTACATGCATGGTCATGTAGTATAATACTTATACGAAAACAGTACATATGGTTGATAAGATACACACACATGCATATAATTTTTTTTATTAAAAAGCAAGTGAATAAAAATTGCATGTTAATTGAATAAATTGATATGTTTCCATGTAAATTTAACCCCTTTGCATGTTAAAATATTTTTTTACCATATATAGAATTGATTGGTAATTAAAAATATATTGCTTCCTTGCATGTTAAAACTACCATGTATAGAATTATTCATATGGCGATAAACATAGATAATTGATTGATATCTTGTTAGCATAATCATATCTTTTTGATATTATCATATATATAAATATCACATATGGCAGTTAATTATTAGATTGGATCTAATTGAATTGATTTGATTTGATATGTTAGAATATTCATGGATTGATTGATAATCTTAAATTGATTTGATTATAACACCAAATCTACTGCATGATTAGATAGATTCTAAAATATATTTACTGCATGTTTATATATATGTGGTTAATCTGGATAGATATTGTCTATATTGTTAATATTATTGCCATATATAAAAAGCGAAAATCGTATATATTCACATTTAAGTTGGAAAAATTATGAATCTTCCCCAAATAGGCTCACCTATTTGGATACGATGTCTAGGAAAGATAAAGGCGGAAGTCGTTCTCCTAATGAGGTCGGTTTTTAAGAGGCATTCGTGCCCACCCCCCTCACCGTCTTTCCTAGTCGTGTTCAAATAGAGCTACCGAAAGGGGTTGAGTAAATAATAATTTCCCCGAATGTGTCTATATAGATATGTATTCGCCGAATTGGTGTCTCAGGATCGACCTGTCGTTCGATCAAAGAGAACCTCTTCACTTAAAAGCAAAACATGTTTTCGAACCTGTCGTTTTGAAATAAAGTTTGTGCTTATACAAACCATAAACATATAAACCCGTTGTTTTATATGATGACTAATCCAGTCTTTCTTTTCTTTTTCTCCTGTTGTAGAAAAATGTCAATCAAGCTTGACTTTCCAATTTTGGATGCTGCCGGCAAGAACTACTTGGATTGGACTCAGGATATCCAAAACCATTTAGATGCCCAAGGCTTATTGGATGTCATATATGATGAGAAGGAGCGTGAAATGAAAGTAACGCGTGAAATGAGTGCTCGGGCAATGATTCTGTTTCGCCGCCACTTATCAAACGCCATGAAATATGAGTTCATAGCGACCACCCCACCAAAGACATTGTGGGACTCTCTGAAAGAGCATTTCGACCACCAAAAGACCATTTGGCTTCCTGAAGCCCGCCGTGATTGGCTGAATTTGCGATTTCAGGACTTCGAAAGCGTTGAAAAATATAATGCTGAAGTATGCAGAATTCGTGCTACTCTCCAATATTGTGGTGAAATACTCACCGACAGTGACTTATTGGAGAAAACGTACACCACATTTCCTAGTTCTGACATCTTGCTTCAAAAGCAATATCGTCAGTCTAAATTCACCAAATTTCCCGAGCTTATCATCCAGTTGTTATTGGACGAGAAGAATAGTCTCATTTTAATGATGAATAGTAATTCTCGTCCTGCTGGTTCAAAGGCAATTCCAATGCCTGATGCTAATGCTGTTCATGGACCTCGTCCACGATATGGGAAACGAGAAAAAGGCCAGTCGTCCCGTCAGCCAAGGAACATGGGTGAGCGTAATGCTCGTCCAGCCAAGCGAGGTTTGGACAATCGTCCGAACCGAGGACCTGTGGCTCCTCCTAGGCAGTCTCGTGGTGGTAGGAACAACCGGGCCAGTCGTCCCAAAGCAAGAGAACCGGCCGATATGCCAACTCTGTGCTATAAATGTGGTGGAAATGGTCATATGCAAAGGACTTGTAGGGCAACTCCCCAAGAAGTCGAAAACTACCACAAAGGTAGAAGGGTCGAAACCAACATGATTGAAGCTAGTGCAAAAGAAACTCTTGAGACCCCTGACTTTGAGGCTCACATGGAAGAATAAAGTTTTTTTTCTTCGTTTCTTTTAATAATTGAGCTGTTTTGCTCATGGATTATGTTATTTCAATTCCATTTCGGATTATGTTTTTTCCTTTGGATATTGGTCATTTCTTTTGTATTATGGTTTGTTTTATGGATAATGTTTTTGAACATTTCTCGTATAATTTAAAGTTATTTCATTGAGCAATTCCTTTTATTCGTGTGACCGACTTTAAATTATTTTACTTTTAGGCATGTATTGTGGGGCAGTTGATTGTCTGGTTGATAGTGGCACTACACACACTATCTTAAAAGATAAATGGTTTTTTATCAACTTTACGCCTAAAGTAACCTCAGTGACAACAATTTCGGGCCCGTCGACCCTTGTTGAAGGCTTTGGTAAAACTAAATTCACGTTGTCAAATGGTACTCCTGTTGAAGTATCTGAGGCCTTATATTCTCCGAGGTCCAGTCGTACCTTGTTGAGCTTTAAGGATATCCGAGAAAATAAGTTTCATCTTGAAACTGCTCGTGAAAATGGTATTGAATACCTTCACATTACCTCCACTCAATACGACCAAAAGCGTATTATGGAGAAGTTGAGATGTCTTTCAAGTGGTTTGTATGTTACTACAATCCAAAACTTTGAAAGCAATCTAATCATTCACCGGGCGCCGATTGATGAGAGCACTTTTATGCTATGGCATGACCGGCTGGGACACCCGGATCAAAATACGATGCTTCGAACGATGAACGCATCTCATGGGCATCCTCTTGGAGGAAAGAATTTCGTGATTAATCCGAAAAGCCTATGCCAAGCATGCTCGATTGGAAAGACTAATCTCAAACCAATTCGTGTGAAACCTACGAAATTGGTTTCTCAATTCCTTGAAAGAATTCAAGGATATATTTGTGGACCTATCCAACCAACTTGCGGACCATTTAAATATTTCATGGTTTTGGTTGATGCATCGACAAGATGGTCACACGTAGCTTTGTTGTCCACAAGAAACGCAGCGTTTCCAAAACTCCTAGCCCAGATCATTAAATTGAGGGTTCATCATCCGGATTATCCGATAAAGTCTATTAGACTTGATAATGCCGCGGAGTTTACATCGAAAACTTTCGATGACTATTGCATGACTTTGGGAATTAATCTTGAACACCCAGTTGCGTATGTTCATACCCAAAACGGCTTGCAGAAGCTTTCATTAAGCGATTGCAAATGATTGCTAGGACTTTGGTTATGCGCACCAAACTTCCTATTTCTGCGTGGGGCTATGCCATTTTGCATGCTGCTGCGTTGGTCCGTCTGAGGCCCATGGCCATCCAACCACTATCTGCGTACCAGTTGATAACTGGATATGAGCCCGATGTCTCACATTTACGCGTGTTTGGGTGTTTAGTCAATGTTCCAATTGAGCCGCCTAAGCGTTCCAAATTTGGACCTCAGAAACGACGGGGTATATATGTCGGTTATGAATCCCCGTCCATAATACGCTATTTAGAGTCCTTGACAGGCGATCTCTTTACCGCTAGACATGCGGATTGTGACTTTGATGAGACATTCTTCCCGTCGTTAGGGGGAGAAATGCACGTTAACGTTGATAAAGAACGATGTGAATTAACGTGGCATGTACCCACTATGTCTCATCTAGATCCCCCAACTGCACATAGTGATAAGGAAGTGCAGAGAATCATAGGTCTGCAAAATATTGCAAATCAAATGCCATACGCATTTACTGACCTAGCGAATGTCACGAGATCACATATACCTGCTGGAAATGTGCCTGCAAGGATAGACGTCCCTGTGAGACGCCGTGTTCCATTTGAACACGTTGCTCCGGTTGTACCCACCGAGCAAAGGACGCTGCCGTCGGCCGTTCAGTCCGCCACCCTTCCGAAAAAAAAGGAAGGTCGTCCGGTTCCAAGGATGTTCTACCTCGAAAAAGGAGAAATCCTGTCGCATCTGTTTTGCCACACGAGATCATTAGGGATCATGGTGATGTATTAGAGGAGCGTGTTCCAGATGAAACACTAGTTCCTAATCATCACGATAACCTCGAAATATCTGTCGATCATACTAGTTTAGACGATATTTTGAAGCGAAACGAGACTGTCATCGATGATGTGTTCATATACGCAGTGGCCACTGACATTATGAACAATGATGACATGGAACCTCGTACCGTTGCTGAGTGTCAGCGAAGAACGGACTGGCCTCAATGGAAACAAGCAATCCAGGCTGAATTGGATTCCTTAACGAAACGAAGGGTGTTTGGACTTGTCGCTCCAACACCGCCCAATGTTACCAGTTGGTCATAAATGGGTTTTCGTAAGGAAGCGTGATGAGAATAATGAGATTGATAGATACAAAGCTCGCCTTGTGGCGCAAGGTTTCTCTCAACGCCCTGGAATTGATTACGATGAGACGTATTCTCCCGTAATGGATGTTATAATGTTCCGCTACTTAATCAGTTTAGTAGTTTCTGAAAAACTGAATATGCAGCTCATGGATGTGGTCACAGCGTATTTCTACGGGGATCTGGACACAGAGATTTACATGAGAGTCCTTGATGGACTTAAGTTGCCTGAATCAAGTAGTTCCCGGCCACGGAACACGTTCTCGATTAGACTGAGACGATCATTATATGGATTGAAACAATCCGGACGGATGTGGTATAACCGTCTAAGTGAATACTTTATTGGCTTGGGATATATTAATAATAATGAACTATGCCCATGAGTGTTCATAAAGAAATCCACTTCAGGATATGCGATTATCGCAGTCTATGTAGATGATATGAATCTCATAGGAACCTCGAAAGAGTTGTTCGAAACTGCTGAAATCCTAAAGAAGGAATTCGAGATGAAAGATCTTGGGAAGACACGATATTGCCTCGGCCTGCAGATCGAGCACCGTAAAGATGGAGTTTTAGTCCATCAAGAAAGTTACACCCAAAAGGTGTTGAGGCGCTTTAGTCATATTGATGCTAAGCCGTCCTCTACTCCCATGGTCGTCCGCTCTCTAGGCATTAATAAGGACCCCTTCCGTCCAAAGGAGGACGATGAAGAGATATTGAGCCCTGAGTGTTCATATATGGGTGCAATAGGCGCACTATTGTACTTGGCCCAATGTACTAGACCGGACATCTCGTTTGCTGTGAATTGTCTAGCTCAACACAGCACCGCACCAACACGCCGCCACTGGACTGGCATAAAAGACATTTTCCGTTACCTTAGAGGTACTACGGACATGGGCTTATTCTATCCCTTTGCGTCGAGTGGATCTAGCTCCATTGATCCTTAAAATAACGCAACCCTTGTCGGCTATGCCGATGCTGGTTTCTTATCAGACCTACACAAGGGACGTTCCCAATCTGGTTATGTCTTTACCATTGGGAACACGGCGATATCCTGGAGGTCTCGTAAACAGACTCTAGTGGTCACTTCGACTAACCACTTTGAGCTACTCGCGCCCTATGAGGCGACTAGAGAGTGTGTCTGGCTTCGAGCAGTTATTGGCCATATTCGAAGCACCTGTGATCTAGCTTATGATCATGATGAACCAGTTGTTATTTATGAGGACAATACCGCTGTGATTGATCAAGCGAAGTATGGTTATATCAAAGGTGATGCCACTAAGCATATCTCGCCAAAGTTGTTCTTTACACATGAACAACAAACGCTTCAAAAGATTGAAGTGAAACATATTGGTTCAGAGAATAACCACGCTGACTTGTTCACCAAGTCACTGCCAAATCATTCTTTTCAGAAGCACGTACGGGCGATTGGCCTACGTAGGCTATCTGAGCTACCTTAGAGCGACATTTTATGTCGGAGTCGAAATCCTCGCACCCTGTCGTGTGCAAGTGAGGGGGAGCATCCTGTTGTATGCATGTGTACTCTTTTTGTCCTTAGTACAAGGTTTTTCCCACTGGGTTTTCCTTGACAAGGTTTTTAGCGAGACACGTTCCCTGTTATACCTCACTATGGATTGCCGAAATCAGGGGGAGTATCATGTCGTATACTTCTTACCACTGTGTACTCTTTTGTCCTTCGACCAGAGTTTTTTCCCACTGGGTTTACTCTGACAAGGTTTTGATGAGGCACCTGTTTTGTGGTTGATCCCCTACTACTACCACTGTTGCACTCTTTTTCCTTCGATCAGAGATTTTCCCATTGGGTTTGCTCTGGCAAGGTTTTGATGAGGCACACTGTTTTGTGGTTAATTACTTACATAGTATTTTGGCATATATCATTCGGCTACACAATTTCTCTTAGGTACCGGTTTTGTCACACACCGGGTTTTTCGGCCCTAAGGTCTTTATGTGTTTAGCACTGCGAATGAACTCGACTCAGATCGACTGCATGAAGACGAAGAATTCAAGACGTCCAAAGGGGGAGTGTTGTAAGATTATTGGACTCTTGGGCTTTTACTTATTGGGCCCAGGTGGGCTTGTAACCCTACCCCTCTATCTATATAAAGAGGGCTAGGGGTCTTGTATTTTACATTCATTCAGATATTCATTCATAATAAACACGATATTATTCTCCCCTCTCTCTACTTCTGTCTCCCTAAATACGTAGCTAATAGTTGTATTACAACAAAAGTAAAGATTTTATTGAAACACATAAAAAACTACTATTAAGATAATGAGTTAAACATTGAAATAACAATTAATAATAACTAACAAATTTGAAACACCCACAACTCTAGTTATATATAAATATTGGGTGTTAAAAGAAGATTTAACCAAAAATTTAAGAAAGACTAGTGTATTTGAGAATCCTACCTAAAAAGGTTAATAAATAAAAATTACATTTGAGAAGCTTACCTAGAAAAAATAGTGTAATTACAATTGAATAAAAATTAAATGTTTCAAAACCTATAGCAAATTATTACGAAATAATGGTGCTAAAACAATATTTAACTAAATTATTGTAAAAGAGAATGGTTTAACTTGTACGAAAATAAAAATAGTGTAAAATGAAGATAAATTAGATTTGAGATTGTTCTGTTTGGGTTATAATAGGAGAGTTTTGAGAATGTTATTATAATAACATGTATGTATATAGGGACACGAGTAATATAGGTGAGTGTGCTTTTATTTTTATTTTGAAAAAAATAAAAAACCTCGTGAGCGAGGTGTTTTGTCTATATTTGTGAGCTATGTTTTCTGCCCAAATTCATAGTGGATCATATTTATAACATAAAAAAATATCACGTGTTGACCAATACTGACAAGTCTGGTTAGGTTATTAAAATTGGCCTTTTCCACATTGTAAAAAGACTTAACTGACAAATATATTGGATAAAAATAAAGATTGTGAATTATAATTAATAGCAATAACCGCAAAAATTATCACATGTCGGAAAGAATAGTCATAAGACTCGATAACTGTAGTTGCACAATTCAGATTTTGCTCTTGGAACGGAAATACACGCTAATTACAGTCGAATGGTAATGGTCTATAATGATTGTATTTGTATTTGTCCTTTCCTCAATCATTTATGGTATTTTTGAAGCGAGTTTGCGTTGGTGAAGTCACAATACCCGAAGCGGAACTGTTGTTTATAAAAAAATATTTCCAATTTTTTTGTTAGAAAAACTACGTAAATATTTTGGTGGAAAATCAATACAGGAATGGGACCTCCCTATAAAAATAAAACAAAGAAAAATCAAAATGCTCCACTTGTTACCGCAAAACTAGAAGTATATCAATATTCAATTCCAACACTTCACGCAAACAACACACAATCATCATTCCCCTCTCTCTCTTTCTCTTTCTGATACACACACTCCTCCTATATTTAAATTAATTCCAATCCAGTCCCTATATTTCACTCCTAATGTCACTCCCACTCCTCTCATTCCTCCCAATCATCACTTCTCGTCCCTCTCTCTCTCCTCCCACCCCCACCCCCTTCTCCCACCACACCTCCCCCAAACGAAGACCACTTCTCTCTCCCCCTCCTCACATAACCACCCCTAAAACACCCATCCAAACCGAAAAACACGAAGAACAAAATAACACAAAAGAAGAAGATGAAGAATTAGAGACCAAGTTCTCATGGAGGGACCATTGGTACCCGGTTTCCCTTGTTGAGGACCTTGATGAAACAGTACCGACTGCTTTTCAGCTGCTGAATCGGGATTTGGTGCTATGGTTCGATAAGATTGAGTCGCGGTGGGTTGCTCTCGACGATAAGTGCCCTCACCGCCTCGCCCCTCTTTCCGTAATAAAACTTCTATTCTTTTATTTATTATTATTGTTTATATATATATATATATATATATATATATATTTATTGGGAAAAAATACGTTTAGTTTAGTGTACTCTACTACAAATAGTTAACAATTTGGTTACTGAAGTACCGCAATTTGGGTAATGATCTATAGATACTTTCACAATTGAGGACCTCATGTTAAATAAAATGACAAAATTGCACTCACGTTCTCTTAGCTATCAAATCGTGAGTAAAATGTTGTCAATGTCCGTCACAAATAATCACTAAATCTCTTCAAAAATAAATAAATAAATAAATAAATCTCTAAATGTGAGATATAATGACAATTTCGCCGTTTTATGCTGTTAGGTCCTTGATAACCACGTACAGTACACTAAACTTATTTTTTTCCTTTATCTATCTATATTGTGCTTCTTTTATTGTTTGTTTGTAGGGTAAACTAGCAAAAACTTTGGTTTACACAACTTACTGATCCAGAAGGATACCCCTTAGTTAAATTAGTATTAAGATTAGGTTTAGTCAAAGTAATACTCCTTGTTGAATTAGGAGTAGTTTTGGTTATAATTCTAATATGAATAGGATTAGTTATTTTCGTATAAATACCTCAGGCTTTTCCTGAGTTAGATAGCCAGAATTAAAAGCTAGCAGTTAGAGATTGTAACAGTTTGTTGATTATTAATTCAAAGTTGCAGTTTCGTTTTTCTTTTATATTCCTACTGTTTTGGGTGTTTTATTTCTAATATAACAAGCATAGCTCTATATCTGATCAAGTGGTATCAGATTCAAGTTCGATCTTCGGGTGTGTGTGGTGTATGGTTTGTACGCGCAATTCAGTTGTGCAATCTGGAGCAAAACTTGTTACTGGGTTAGAAAAACATCGGGGTTTATACCAGCAAACCAAATTACCGATGGGTGTGATTCTGAATACAAATGATCGTTTAAAGGAGGTAGAGAAGAATGTCGAAGAGTTGAAGACAGGTTTTACGGGTATGCAGTCTATGATGCGATCTTAGCGAAGTTGAGCGAGGCATCCGGTTCTAGAGATGGGAAAAAGACTCCAGAGGTTGACAACGGGTTGCAGAAGAAGCTTGATTTTAGCGGAGATGAGGAGGACACAGAGGGAATTACGGGTTCCAAGAAGAAGGGTACTCGTGATCCTCTACGCAATCTGCGTGTTGACTGCAAAGTGGAAATTCCTGTTTATGACGGCTCGGTCGATGCAATTATGCTGGATAATTGGCTGGATCGCTTGGACACCTATTTTGGTGTTTATTGTTACTCCAATAAGGATAAAGTTTCTGCAGCATCTTTCAAATTCGCAAGTCATGCGCCCATGGAAATCGTATACCAGACGACGGTTTTACGTGGCGACAATTACGTGGAAGGAGTTCAAGGAGTTGGTGAAGAAATAGTTTTATCCGGTGGGTTGTGAGCGTTGGTACAAGTGGCAACACTTGCGCCAAAGACATGGACAGTCTGTTCAAGAATATACGACTGATTTTCACAATCAATCTTTGACGCTTGATGTGGATGTTGACCAGCATGATATGCTCATGAAATACACTGGTGGTTTGTTAAAGTCTTTACGGAATGAATTAACTATGTTTGAAGTGGAGACGATTGAGCAGGTCACGGTGAAAGTCGTTGCCCTTGAAGGGAGGAACATGAAAGAAGTTCCAATAACATCGGCGAAGAATAGTTGGCAGCCTGAATCAGAAGCAATTGAGAAGCCATCCAAGGTCTTTAAAGGCGTTGTTTGTGATCATTGCAACAAAGACGATCATACTAAAAATGGGTGTTGGAAGTTGCATCCAGAGTTGATACCTAAGCATTTGCGAAATAAGAAGGAAACGAGAGCTTTATTTTCCAATGCTACTAAACTCAAGCAAGTGGATGAACCAGACCCAAGCTTGTCTTTGATGTGCAAGGTGACTACATCCACGAGTCTTGCGGATAAGCATTATGAGCTGTTTCATGTGAAGATTCAGGTGAAAAATAGTGTTGTTAATGCCATTCTTGATCCAGGCAGTCAGAAGAACTTAATTTCTGAGGCGGAGGTGGAACGATTACGATTAGTTACAACACCACATCCTAAGCCATATGGGCTTGGCTGGTTAAAGAAAAATGCTAGCTTGCAGATTACCAAGCAGTGTACTTTTAAGTTTGCTATTATGGAGAAGTTTGTGGATACAATATTGTGTGAGGTGGTTCCGTTGGATATTTGTCAAGTTATTGTTGGAGTGCCCTATTTGTGGGATCGGAATGCAGGAACAAGTTTTGTTCCTTAAGGAGCGGTATTACCGGTTACGGAAAGATGGGGAAGACTTTAAGATTTATGCACGTAAGGAACCGATTTTACATGATCCATTAGTCATAGTTACTCAAGTCAAGCGGATGGTCAACAATGGTGCTCGATACATATGTTAATGGTTAGGTTCGTCGAGGAGATGGAGAGAAAAAATCCATTGATATCAGATTGCATCGTTGAGACGAGGACAAAAGCTACAAGAAAGGAAGATATTGGTTCATATCGAGTCGGGAGACCTGATCAATTTCCTAGGAACGCGAAGTCAGGAGATGGCCGTTGCGACGTTTTCGAATATTCTTTAAGCTTGAGCAGGAGCTCATCGCTCTTGAGAAGGGAGCCGTGATCTAGGAGGATGCCCCTTAGTTAAATTAGTATTAGGATTATGTTTAGTCAAAGTAATACTCCTTGTTGAATTAGGAGTAGTTTTGGTTATAATCCTAATATGAATAGGATTAGTTATTTTCCTATAAATACCTCAGGCTTTCCCTGAGTTAGATAGCCAGAATTAAAAGCTATCAAGCTAGATTTTAAGGTTGATTAAAGCTATCAGTTAGAGATTATAACAGTTTGTTGATTATTTAATCAAAGTTGCAGTTTTGCCAAGTTTATTTTCCTTTTATATTCCTACTGTTTTTGGGTGTTTTATTTCTAATATAACAAGCATAGCTCTAGATCTGATCACTTACAGTGCCATATTTTTATTTTTCCCAACTGAAGGTGTAAAAATAGTGTCCTTGCGGGGCGGACAAGGAAGGAACCAGGTAGAATACGCTAATTTTGAAATTTTAACGATGCAGGTACTGCGGGCAGTTAGTGTATTTTTATACAACTTAAGAATATAATAGAAAGGCAATAATGGAAACAATAACTTAAAGCAGTGTAAAAAATGCCTTATACATGCCTCATTATATCTCATTGTCATATATGAACCTATTGCATTTATACCTAATAGTATATCCTAATTAATTTGTATTATCGTTAAGAATATACCGGCTACGTTGACATTTTCGAATTGCCCATGTTTCACAGGTGGAGACAGTCAGAAGGAGGGGGGCTACCCCTCCCATTTTGATAAAACAAAATGAAAACAAGTAATTTTTTCCTCTTTGTTTTGATTAACATCTTCAAAAATTAGCGTTTCACCCTTTCCATATTCTGAAGGAAAAAAGACTCCTATAGAGTATGAAAAAAAATTAGATGTAATATTAGGCCCCTCACATTTATTTAAAGTTCCTGGTTCATCATTTTTTATTCTGGGGCCGCTACATACAAACTGTTATATTGCGGGCTTGCAGAACACAAATAATTCTGAATTATATTGTGCTTTGTTTGTTTTGTAGGGTAAATTAGTGAAAACAATTTTTTTATCCTGCGGAATTTTTAATTTGTGGAGGTTGCGATAGCAACCCTGACATCCACATAGCTCTGTTCATCGTGTTCCATGACAGTAGGAGTAAAACCTAATAAGTTGAGCACATAGGAGTAAACAAAAAGTGCCGCTTGTTTGAAAAGCTTATTGTATTCTGAATTGTTTCAACAGACAGGTAGGAAACTCCAATCGAGTAGTGATTTTACAAGGCCTTTCCATCAAGCTTAGAAAAAATTAGCCTTTTCAAACTATAACACTAGCAAGTTCAGCTCTTAAGCGAAATAACCATACACATTGGTCTTGTGCTTTATTTCTTTTTGTATGCTAAATTAGCAATAACACTTATTTAAGTTTTACTCCTAAGTGTATCGTACTTTTACTCAACTTATAGAGTGAAGACACAGTGTCCTCAGCGACGGAGCAAACATTTTTATTATCAGGTTGCTAAACACAAAATGATGTTTTATGGTATTGCAAGACACAAAAATTATGGAATTTGAATAAATTCATAAAGAAAAATTAGCATTTTTGTAAATTGGGGGGTTGGGACGGTAACCCTCCATGCCCACATGTGTGGGTATGGAGTAAGACGTAAATGTGTTCAAAACATAGAACTACGATTATCGCCACTTGTTTGAAAAGCGTATTGTACTTTTAATTGTTTATACGTAGGATTTAGGAATATGATAGGATGACTTCAATCGAGTTGTGATTGGAGGCCCTTGCCTTATTATGGACTTGTTTGACTGCATTTGAAAACAAATTAGCTGCCTTGTGTATAAATATAATTATCAAGTTTAAGATTTCTAGTGGTTTCAAGCTATAACACTAGAAGGTTAAGCTTTTAGTTAGACAAAGCTTACTCACTACGGTTTATAAGAAAGCGAAGAAAAAAAGCGATGCAATTAAGATTATGGCTATTTACATTGTGCTTTGTTGATAGAGCTTATTGTACAGTGAATTGTCTAAACTAGGAGCTACGAATATGATAGGATGGCTTTAATCAAGTAGTGATTGGAGTCCCTTACCGCTTAATGGCCTTGTTTGGCTGCATCTTTAAACAAATGATTTGGCTTCTTTGCGGCAAATAACCCTCCAACTTAGAATTTTATAGGCTTCAAACTGAAAATCTGTATAGCTGAAACTTTCTAAGTTGAGCAATCCGATGAACTTCGCGTTGTAAACAAAATGAAAAAACTAAATCATGTCAAACTAAAAAATCTGGAAAATTACCTGATGATGGCTTTGTTTGGATGCGCTGTTAAGCAAATAATCTAGTGTATTTGAGATAGAGAACTAGTAAATCTAAAATTTATAGCCTACTCATACTAGAAAAAAAACTAGAAAATAAATAGTTCTAAGTTAAACAAGCTGACGCACTCGGGCTTATAAGCAATAAAGAAAAAAAGTATGTATACCTCGAAACTAGTCTGTAAGAAGAGTGAACACATTTCATTTCTAAGTTGCACTTATAATTTGCTACTTAAAATTTATTAATGTTGACGTCGGCCATCTTAAGCTTATTTAACTGGAGAAGCTGCTAAAATTTAGTACTGTATATTGGTAAGTTCGTTCTCTGATTGTGTTGGACTTTTACAGGCCCTTATTAAGTACAGGATAAAAGGCTAATTATGTCGGATGTTTCATGTTCCTAGAACCTATAAGGACTATGAATACTTAGCCATGTTGGGGTTTTTGACCTTAATAAGAACAAGTGTAAATTTATTATTCACATTTCCTATCGCTAAGGCAAAAAATTTAGTACTCTCTTTCGTTCTTATTATTCTCATAGTATTGTTGAGAAGTGATGCGTAGCTGTGTAGGTCATTGAGGAGTGAGTGAACCAATTATTTATATGTGTTCTTGTGTTTGGTCTCGAATCTCTATCTTTTATATTGCATATCAATCGTTTGTGTAGGAATCTGAATTAGTACCAGGTGCCTTAAAATAATATGCACCTCAATGCCTTTTTGTTGACACTATTGATGCCGAATAATTCTGACCATCTTCCGCTTTCACCTCCCGTTTTTGGGCCATTTTTTGTAATTTTTCTGATTTTTTGTATTTGTTAGGAAGGTAGGATAGATGAAAATGGGCACCTGCAGTGTTCGTACCATGGATGGTCATTCGACGGGTGCGGAACTTGTACTCGGATCCCCCAGGCTTCAAAAGAGGGTCCCGAATCTCGAGCTGTTAACTCTCCTAGATCATGTGCTACTAGATTTCCAACAATGGTCTCTCAAGGTCTACTCTTTGTTTGGCCTGATGAAAATGGGTGGGAGAAAGCTCAAGCCACCAAACCTCCCATGTAATTCAATACATCTTGTATCTATTTAAATTTGTTAATTTTTCTAATAGGCGAAAGTATCGATAGAGCTTCTTTATTAAAGAGTTTTACTACGGCTTAATCATCGACGCTTAAAGCTGAGTTTTTTTTGCAGAAAACCATACTTAGATCCAAAAAGTAATTATATAAGCTAAAAACGACATTGTAAGATTCATGATCACTAATATCAAAACATAGATCACTAAAGTACATTGGATTAAGTTATGCGATTATAGAATGAAATCCAATGTTTATAATTGAAACTTAAAACAAGGAACACTTTATATACTTATCATAGAAAACCTTTTTCTTTTATCCCATAGTTTAATGTGTATCATGGGCGTTTAGAGTGTCTTATTGACTTGTTGTGGTCCTTTTTGGGAATTGTTAAGGTTGCCTGATGTTTTTGACTCGCCAGAGTTTTCCACAGTGACAATTCAAAGGGATTTATTTTATGGCTATGATACCCTAATGGAGAATGTTTCTGATCCGTCCCACATTGATTTTGCTCATCACAAGGTAAATTTACTAGTATCCATCTATACATATTGGTATTTTTTATGTTTTGTCCAGGAGCCCAGTCATGCTTAGAGTTTATCAATGCGCCCATGTTGCAACTAAAAGTTTATTGTTTTGGAAAATTTCCTTAAAGGAATAGCTTTTCATCTGTTATGTGGTTTTGCTGGAGCTTTGACCAGAGCCGGTTTCAGAGTTTTGGGGACTCGAGGCCAGCATAAATATGGGCCTTTTTGTTTTCGTCGAAAAATAGCAAAATATTTTGCTAAAACTTATCGGAAGCAATGCAATAAGAATAAATAACCGAGAATACAACGGTAAATAGATTTTGATGCAAACTCCGCCATACAAAAATCATAATAGGATTTAGGAAAAAAAAAAGGTTTCAAAAAAGAGGACCAAATCTGTTGTCTTTGATATAAGCAGGCATTTTTTCTGATGCATTGAAAATCTACGGGATCACAAAAAATCCTATCTGAAACTATGGGGTCAATTAAAGTAATAAGAGATGTAAGGAAATAAAAATCATACCACAGATTCAAACCTGCGTGGGTGATGGCTAGTACCTAAGTGTCAGGATTTTAATCATCCCAACAGTTGCAAGTATATTGTCAATTTATAACTAGCAAATTGATAATAATAGTACTCTTTCTAAAAACAGGGGCCCTAAGTAAGTACGTTTTTGAGGGGCTTGAAGCCCATGCCTTTTGGGCCTACACTTAAAACTGACCATGCCTGTGACGTATTTGAGTTACAATTAACATTGGGATAACTACTGGTTTTAAGATTCAAACATTTAACACAACTGTGGTACTTAATGATAAGGTGAACGGCATGCTTCCGTTTCAAGGCTTTACCTAGAAATATATAGCAAAAACAGCTTATGCCATTTACTATTCCGTTAGTAAACAATTCCCAAATTACAATTGACATTGTGATAACTACTCGTTTTAAGATTCTTTATTTAAACATTAACATTACTGTGGTACTTGATGATAAGGTGAATCAACATGCTTCCGTTTCAAGGCTTTAACTAGAAATATATGGCAAAACCAGCTTATGCCATGTACTATTCCGTTAATAAATAATTCCCAATTATGTCAATTCCCAAGTTATTGAAGTTATGCCTGTTTTGGATTAAACATTTTTTGTTTTGAGATTTTAGAAATATCACCCTTAATTCTTGGCATTTTTGTTTGAGTTCGGGTTTATGTGTAGAATCAAGATTAATTTCTAGGGAAAATGACAATTTAGTACATATTTAGAAAATTATTTACAAAAAACCCTGTTGTTTTGAACTTGATTTCTCTTTTACAAGAAAGTACATATTTTGTGGACTTATTTACAAATAGGTACATATGTCATTAAAAAATCCAAAAAAAAATTAAAAATTAAAAACCAAAATTAAAAAAACCAAAAATTAAAAAAATACTTTTTTATACAAAAAATATGTGTGATCCTGTCTAATCATGTTCAATCCTGTATGTCTAATCATGTTTGATCCTGTCTAATCCTGTCCAATCATGTCCAATCCTGTTTAATCTTGTATGTCTAATCCTGTTTAATCCTATCTAATCATGTCTAATCCTGTTTGATACTATGTACAATTTTTTTGATGTTTTTAAATATTTTTTTCAATTTTGTGTGTGTATATTTTGTTATTTTTTATGACATATGTACCTAATTGTAAATAAGTATATGTACCTAATTGTAAAAAAAGTACACATAGGTGGGTTTTTTGTAATTAAGTTGATTGGTATGTACCTATTTGTAAGTCTCCCTTTCTCTGTGTTTAAGCTTTAAGGTCATGGCAGAGTTCTATACTGTCAGAACCCATGTCATATCAAGGCACTCACTAACTGCCTTCACCAACTATCTGTCGGTAGTCTACTAAAGATGTGTACCATGAGCAATTAGAGACCGATAACTTTTTGAAAGAACTGACAGATTTTGATGGTATGATTTCTGATGAAAAGGTATAATACACCTGGAACTCGTTAATCTGCTCAAACATTAGGGCCATTGGCTGATCTCTGAACTCCAGGGTATAGCTAAAGTCTGAAAAAATTATATATAACTGTCAATTAACTTAATTAAATACTTGTTCTGGGTCATGCTTTAGAAGAATTTGGTAATGTGATAATAACAAGTAGCGTATAGGTTGCGAACTAATTTGTTTTCACAAAATAATTGTTTTTTTCTTTTCATGATTCGATGTTTATTCTACCCATACTTTACTTTCGTTTGGCTACTAAATTTCAAAAGCTAAGGCTTGATAGTGTGGGGTCTTACTGAACATCTTTTGCAGGTGACGGGAAGAAGGGATAGGGCTAAGCCTTTGCCCTTTAAGATGGAGTCTTCCAGTCACTGCGGATTTTCCGGAGCAAATGATGACAACCCAAAAATCAGTGCAGAGTTTATTGCTCCTTGTTATTACATCAATAAGTAAGTACATTCGTTAGGCTTGTGGATTATCTATTGCAAGTAGAATTAAGCTTTGTAGCTGGATATACTTATTGTTATGTCAGCCAGAGCTTAAAACCCCCTTCAAAATTATGCTTAACATGGTAATAGCATTATAGCATAACCGAGGACACCAAAGGCAACCAGTGGGTTGAGGACACTAAAGACAACTAGTAGGTGCAATCTAGGGGTATTTACGGTAGCATTGCCTCACAAAACAATACCCACCACACCAATCAACCCTAATATTTATTTTTAATCTTGTAAACTTGTTCTTCTTCTTGTTAAATTTCTGTAGCTTTTTGTGGTGAAAGCATTATGCTTTATGTATTTTTTTTGGGGTTCAATTCTATCTCATCAAAGTTTTCTTATTAGAATATTTTACATAGACAATAGTCAAGAAAGACATGAATTGAGAGGACAGAGAGTAACAAAGTATTTTTATTGAAAGTTGAAGATCTATCTCGGGCTCTCCATTTATGAGGAGAGAGAGCTCATTAGGTTTGAGGAGCTTATGAGAAGGCTTGGTGGCTACTTAACTTTAACTAAAACGTAGGTGTAAAGAGGTTTGTATGAAATCAAATCAAGGATCTGTCGGTTATCTTAAATTTTGTATGTATGTTATCATAAATTTTGTTGGGGGAATTCCATTTAACTACATATTTTCTAACTTTATCTTAAATAACACTAGTCAGTGTTTTTTATTCCAAATAGATATAATTGGTTAGTTTTGGATGACCTGTTTAATAGGTTTCAAGTCATCTTCTCTTATTCTCTCTCCTTAACTTACTTTTCCCCTGTTTTTTCACCATCTATCTCTTTCCTCCCCTATTCCCCTTCTCCTATCTCTCATCTCTCCGCACTCTCTTCAAAAAAGCAAAACAGTAAAATGCAAGATCTCTCATCATTTAAAAGAATTTTTTTTTGAAAAAATAGGCAAGAACGTACATGAAAATACAAAACTGGGTAAAAAGATAGACTTAAAATCCATAAAAATCACACACATACTAATATTTAAAACTTATTTAAGCCTCTATTTATAAAAAATAAAATATGAATTAGTTTTTTTTTATACATCAACCTAATTTCTGCAAAACTGGAAAGAGGGGGGCCAAAAAAAGAGAAAGTGGGAGGGAAGGGAAGGGATAAACGCCAGAGAAGCAAAGATGGGAAAGGTTGGGAAGAGAGAGAAAGAGAGGAAAGAGACTGAAATATGTACCGGGGAGAGGGAGATAAATAAATGATTCTAATTGTTTTCAAACTATAATTTGACCGGTTTACCTGTTTATTGTATGTAAAAGGAAACAAATTTTTAGTAGTGTTTTTATTGGAATAAAGTCTCCTTAATTGTATTAAAGTGTAATTTCCCCAATTATGTTTATGTTCACATCCATTCTTGTAAGCCAGCATTTAATAAAAAACTAGTACAGCACAATTTGTTACTTAATTAACTATTGGATTCTTCTGCAGAATAGAGATTGACACAAAACTTCCAGTTGTTGGTGATCAAAAGTGGGTGATATGGATTTGTTCCTTTAATGTCCCAATGGCACCTGGAAAGACCCGTTCAATTGTTTGTAGTGCCCGAAATTTCTTCCAGCTCACGATGCCAGGCCCTGCATGGTGGCAGGTAGGGACTTGAAAAATGAAGATATTTAAAATTTTCTTTGTGTAAGTTGGAAGAATTTACATCTTGTGTTGTTTAGATAACCGATTATTCTCTTTTTAGTGTGTTTGTTGTCTAGTTTTCTGTTCTTACTAAGCTGCCATATAAGCTGCCATATTATTTATTCAAAATGAATGTAAGGAATTTTGCTAAATTAAAATTTTAGCCTAAAAGTCTACATTTCTGGCGCAAGGATTTTCCATCGGATAAATCAGTGGAAACGGAAATGGTCATTCTTGCTCGCGTAATTTTTTACGAACTCTAAAATTGTTTTTTTTCCTTTTCTGATTACACCTCCACATGACGAATATTTGCACTACATAGGAAAAAGTCTGTAACTTCCGTAAACAATCAGGAATGGAGTTTGTGAATGTCAGTCTTTTGGAAGGTTATAACAAGAGCAGTTCCTGTGGAACTCAAAAACATTTAAATGTTTCCTGTATAATCATCAAGTATAAAAGCTATAGAGCACAAGGTAACCCGTTTTAGCCTGCAAGATAGCATTAAGTTTTCTCCAACTCGTTCTATCATTTGTTCTTTTTGTTTCAAAAGCTTCAATCACTGGACTTGTTTGGAAAGAAGTGTACGAACAAGTTTAATATATTACTAGAAATCAAAACCATTAGGCAAGTTTTCAAACTTTGATCAAATTGACAGGTGATTCCTAGATGGTATGAGCATTGGACCTCAAACAAAGTATACGATGGGGACATGATTGTTCTTCAAGGTCAAGAAAAGGTCTTTCTTTCAAAATCCAAGGATGGCTCTACAGATGTCAACAAGGACTATACGAAAATTACGTTTACGCCAACTCAAGCCGATCGTTTTGTATTGGCGTTTAGAAATTGGCTTAGACGGCATGGCAACGGAGAACCCCAGTGGTTTGGCACCACTGACCAACAACCATTGCCATCTATAATCCTGTCCAAACGCGAGGTATCATATCTACTTTTGTTTCTCAGTTTTGTGACCATTATTTTAGTCATTGGAAAAATCTGCAACCATATGAAGGGACAATAGAAGTTCCACAAAATTGCATTAAATCAAAGGTGATAATTTTACAGAGCCCTTTAAAAGCATCTAGACTACTAATGCAAGTATCCATCTTTATGAGATGTGAACGCGGAATTAAATACGTGGAATGGTGTTTGTTGTTTTTTGGCAATTCTTCTTTATATGCACGTAAAATCATGTCATATCTTGATGCCATTTTTATCACATTTTTCCATAGGGAGTGATAAGGGATACCGATGGTTTATTGATAAGTTGCATTTTTCGTAGTGAACACGAACGTAGAATGTAGGGAGTTTTCACTTTGCAGTTATATGTTCGTTTTGCAGTAATCTAGTAGGAATTTATATACAAGGGTGGTGTTACTACACTTAGGTTTTCTATATCATTGTAAAATTTGCGGATTAAGTTTTAAACAGATTCTTTTGTTTGAATAACTTGGAAACAAATATTTCTCGCATCTTTTTGGTTATGGAAGCGCTGATATTTTCTTTTTAACCTCATTTTGTATCTTCTCTATTTTTACAGATGTTAGATAGATACGAACAGCATACACTGAAGTGTTCATCATGTAGAAAAGCTCATAAATCATTCCAGACACTCCAAAAGTTTCTAATTGGTATGGTGGTTGTCTTCTCTGCAACTGCGGGGATCCCTTCAAATGTGCAATTACGGGTTATTATAAGCGGACTTGCAATTCTATGTGCTGCTTTGGCTTATGCAATTTACAAATTAGAAAAAGAATTTGTGTTCACGGATTATGTGCATTCAGAAATTGAATAGTTGTGAAAGTATGCTCCAGGTCCACAACAGCACATATGTAGTATATATGTGAAGGAATTAGAATGTTAACTATGGTATTTAACTAATTTGGAGTAGCTTTATAGTTGTCGTACACCTGATTCTTTGAATTGGTCAAATGTGTATCCACATCACACATGTATGTTTCGTGTGGTGTTGGTGTTGAGAATTGCGGTAAGTGGCGATTCCAAACATGTTCCACACTGAATTTGCTCACCTTTGTAAGCAAAGATTTTATATGAATATATTCATACTTTGTGAAATGTTCACACATCAATCAGTACGTATATTTTGAGATCTTGGAAAAGGTGAATTAATCCGAATACTTGAGAAAACAACTGGAGCAGGCAAATGAAGAAGCTCGTCGGACCAGAACAGTCACTGTCAGGATACAGGGGTGTGTCAGCCCGATCACTTATAAAAGAAAACCCTATTTAGAAAGCATACTTCATAATCTTATTTCGCATAATTTGATCTTGAAATTCACCAACTCAATTCAGTAGGATGCAAATTGATACCAAATAGAAGTCCTTTCGTTCCCTTTTTGTTTCTCCACTATGCAAAAATTTGACAAAATATTTATGTTGGTATATTGTTTTTGTTTAATTCCCAAATATGTTGTTAATGGGGTTGTGTATTTTCCTTCTGGAAAACAAGATGGTGAACGCAAATGTAACATAATGTTTTTTTTGGGGGAAGACGAACATAATGAAAAGTGATACGAAACGGAATGGTGTGGAAGGTTTATTATACTTCTTAAAAGTTAAAACTATGACTAGTTGTATAGATCACCTATGCCCAGAAATAAGTAATTTATCGAAGGTGTAATGTGGTGCAACTGATGGTGGTGTTTTTACAGTGAGTGTGTATAATCTTTACTTTTTTACAAAGATGATTAGTTACAAGAAAGATAGGTAGATTACTCCAATTTACATTTCAAAATAAGTACAGTAACCTAGAAAAACATATTTTCATATTCCTTCTGATGCAAGAGCGACAAGTTACACCAAACTGCATTCGGACGAGCGAAGGAGGTATAGCTCAAATGTAATTTATATTTTATTGTATCGTTTAATGTTTGAAAAATTGTATTGGATTTTCATATAATAAGTCCAAACGATAAATCCATCTTTTAAAGAAAAACTTTTAATGGAGCATACAAAAAGGTCCAAAACTCACTATTACAACTAAATATACATGTCATTTCAAAAAAAAAAAAAAACTAAATATATACGGATAATCTTCAAAAAAAGAAAAAAACTAAAACACAATGGACCAAAAACAACAACTAGCTAACACAATGAGACCAATACTGCAACTTTACCAAATTCTCATTTCACCTATAAACATATTCTTCAACATCACAGAAAAAAATACCCAACCAACGGATAAGACTTAAAAAACAAAAATAAAAAAATGGCAACAACAGCAGCTGCTACACTCTCATGGAATTCATCTCCTTTTCTCCACACTTATAATAATCTGACCAATAATCAAACCTCTTTTGCACCTTTAAAAAGTTCATCTACTGTTGTAACTGCCCAAAAAAAAGCCAAAAAAACAAGGAAGGTAACACTCTAATTAATTTCCCCCTCAACTTTTTATTTAATTATAAAGTGTTCATTTTTAAAGTTACATTGTATATGTTTTGTGTTAAGTAATGCAATTTGGGCCTTTTGAGACGGGACTATACACTTTTTAAAGGAAAAATGACCATTTAGTACATATTTTGAGACTTATTTTATTATTTATCAAAAACCCATGGTTCAAAACTTGATCTCTGTTTTAAAATTCTGTACTAGTATAACTATGATGCTTAATACACTATTTATTTTTAGGGCTATATTAGGCCCGTTTGGCATAAGTTTTTTTTTGTCAAAAAGCTGCTTTTAAAGCAATGAGAAAAAAGCTTGCTTAAAAAATCTGTAGTGTTTGGCATTTGGCGCCAATGTAACTTTTGTACTTATAAGTGACTTATAACTTATATTTATTGATAAGTTATTGTTCACCTATTTTAACTTATACATGAGTTGTAGATATACAGATACTTTTTGTTAGAAAGTTTTTAGTTTTTAAAAATTTAATGTGAAAAAGCTTTAAAAATCCGTAAAATCCTAGCTTCTCTGCCATTGAGTTTTTTTTTAGCTTTTTTGACTCGAAAGTTAGCTTTTTAGAAGTTAATAAAGCTGACATACTAAACACCCATCGATTCTTTCTTTAATCAAAAAGCTAAGAAGAAAAATTGTTGCCAAACATGAACATTGTCCAATGTCTATACTTTGTGTTAAATAATGTAATTTGCCACTCCTGTGAGTTGAGACGGGACTATACACTTTTAAATTGTACCGAAACTTTCACACTATAATTTCTCTCTAGTATTCTTAGAATGCTAGTATTCTTAGAATGCCCAATATGAAAAGCAATTTTGGGTACTTGCCAAATTACGTTGTATCTTGATAATTTGGAATATTTAAATATAGAAAGGGAGAATTTCAGTTAAATACAGGATTGGAACTTAAATACACATGTCCCTTATCCTTATATCACTTAGGAGTTAGGACAAATGCTGTCAAATTATTTTAGCTTCAAAGTTAAATTTGACATTATTGACTACCTAAATTTAGTGTTTTTTGGGGAAAAATTGTGCAAAAATGACTTAGGAGTATTATATGGGCAAAAACAAATCGGCATTACTTGAATGTAATTTGACAGCAGATGACCTAAGTGAAATGAAATTTGAGGACTGTGTTTTCGCTAAATAAGTTGACCACCTACAGCTTCTTTTTTTTTTCCATGAAGAATTGATACTTTGGTAAATTGGCGCCTAATGAAACAATTACAATCTAAATTTGTAATAGAGTAACATTGAGAATTAAGCTCAGGACTATTTTAGTACAATGCTATGTAATGTTCTGCCTTAAACATATCGGAATAGGAACATTGTATCATTTATTATCTTGAATTTTTTGTTGCTTTCTGGGATTCTAATTTGAGTAGTGTGTGTGATATGATTCTATAGATAATACTGAAGGAGGATGTTGATTACTTAGGGAAGAAAGGGCAGCTACTGGATGTGAAAGCGGGCTATTATCGTAATTTCCTTCTACCCATGGGGAAGGCTCAGATTGTCACTCCACTCCTTCTCAAGTAACCTACGACTTAAACTCATTAAAATTTTGTTTTCCTGCAATGTATTCGTCCTTGCATTTACTTACTTAGTCGGTACAGCTAGTTCTTTCTTGGTTGCAGCTTCAACAAAAAAAATCATCTTTTCTTGAACCGAGAATAAGTTACGTTAATCCAGCATTCCAGCTTAAAGTTTCTATCTTGTTCAAGGAAAAAGGTGAAAAGCTCAGTTCAAAAGATTGAACAGCCAAATGATAGCAATTTGATAAAAAAAAAAAGGTCAAGTTCTAAGATGCAGCCAAACAGACTGCACTAGCTTAGTTGTGTGTGAGTTTGAGTTGTGGCGGTTTCAGGAACTCCATTATTCTCTACTGAAGAATAGTCCTTTTGATAGCACATTAAGTGTTTGATTGGGAAATTTCATTTAAATTCCCAAACTTTTCAACCATGCTTGATTTGATAACACAATCTGACACTTGTTCAATTTACCAAGCGTGTTTTTAATGTAGTGTGAGAGTCTTTGGTTTGAATCATGTATTCTAGCAGCTTCCCTTCTTCACAAATCATTCTAATAATTCGATGTTTTCTTTTTGTTGATGAACTTAAATGTTTTTCTCTCGAGCTTTACTTTAGATAGATTTGAGAAAAATGATCCCCAGAACCCCTTTTAACAAGACAATGAACAGTCTGTTTCTTTGTTTTGGAAGTTTTTCAATTTTGTAAGCCTAATAGCTGTTAGAGGAATGGCCAGAAGACATGATGCTTAGGATATTATTGTCCATTCATTCATTAATTAGACATTCTTTTTTGTTTTCAAATAGTTTTAACTTTGAATAATTTGTATAGTGTTTAGGCCACTGATAGAAGCAAGCTTAATCAAAGGTAATTGGAGGCTAGACCCTGTGATCTTTAAGAGTACGAGGGAGTAGCTAGGATGTTTAGGTTTCCTTTAGTCTTTCAGATCTTGTTTAGGAATCCCATATTGCATCATATTATTTTCTTATGATAAACCAGACCTTCGAAAAATTAAACTAGAAGAAAGGGATTATAAAAATTCCAGTTTATTTTGCCAGTTGTTGCAGACCTGTTTTTATGCGGCACCATATGTTTTAAATGTCAACTTTTTATTTAAATTTTATGTAAATTACTTGAAGGATTTGTATCTGGGTTGCTATTTGATATCTCTTAAAGAGTCATTTTTGCACAGTTTCAAGATATTTGTGGGGTTTCATTGTGGTTAATGCTTTTAGAAACTGTAACTAAGCTTAATTGTATCTTTCAGGGAGATGCGGGTAGAAGAGGAAAGAATTGAGGCTGAGAAGAAAAGGGTAACGAAATTTTATATGTGCCTGTTAGTATGTCTGCTTAGTTTTGTAACTTTGTTTGATTTACCATGTTTCACGAAAAGTTGAAAGTGCTCTTATGAGGCATCAAATTTTATCAATCCCCTTAGGTGATCATAAATTTAATCTGGGCTTGGTCTCCAATTACTAATCGATTGGTTATCCAAACTTATAAGCCTTTTATCGTCCTGACGTTTAATTGAGATTAAATTCGTAAACCTAGACGCTTCTTTAAATTTTTGAGAAAAACTCAATTGGAAATAAAAATAAGAAACCTTTTTCTATAGTCCTGTTGTCCAGTTGTCTTTATCTGTTTTAAATACGGTATGCGCCCATTATTGAAAACATGATACTACAGTATTTGACATATTGAGTTACAATTCATTGTTTAGTTTATCATAAAAAATGTTTGTAGGTGAGTTGAAATTAAAAGAAATCGATTATTTGCAGGTAAAAGAAGAGGCTCAACAACTTGCTCTGGTATTTGAAACTGTCGGAGCTTTCAAGGTCAAGCGAAAGGGTGGTAAAGGAAAGCAAATATTTGGCAGGTAAGTTTCATCTAAAACAGCCTTTGATAAGTAGTTTGATAATTAGGTTTAGTATCTGACAAAGATTTTTTTATGACAGTGTTACTGCTCAAGATCTAGTTGACATAATAAAAGCACAGCTTCAAAGGTACACTATATTCCTAAGCATCCGCACCAGCTACCTCACTCATTTCCTCAAACCTAACACATTTTATACCTTTTAAGCAACCGTTTACATTTACACAAAATTCCAGCTTCCTTATTAATTTCCTTATAATAACCCTACATTTTTTTTATTTGTTTATTATCTTTTAATAATCATAACAATATTACACCACAAAAATGTGGACCCCATGATAGTTTATTACTATTATACTCCCTCCGTCCCTAAACAAATATCCCCTATGAAAATACATGCAACTTTGACCATCAAAATTTTCATATCAAAATTACCGAAATGAAAAAATTAAAAATTTCATCGTATAGTTCTAACCATAAACTACGTGATTAACTTTTGAAATAATTTTTTCCGGCAATTTAAATATTAAAAAATTATCGGTCAAAATTGTACGTATTTTCGTAGGAGACATTTGTTTAGAGACGGAGGGAGTATTAATCTAGGGAATCATATGCATTCCTCGTATATGATGTGAATTTTATGTTTCCTTAAATTTAAGGAATTTATAGGGTTCCTGATGCATGTCATTTTTTATACCATAATCATTAAATTTTAAGGAAAAGTATGTTTTGAGGAACCAGATGTTATATATATGCACTCACATACATTATTGTGTAACAAAAATAAAAATGAGTTTTGTCTTTGCTCTTGATTCGATCATTATGGAAGTATTTGGTATGTTTATATTTTACAGGTCTTTTTTTATGTGTTTACAAAAAAAATAATGCGAGTTACTGGTCTTTATATCTCTTTCTTTTATAGAATTTTGTATATTCTCTCCTTCGCACATGCAAATAGGCAGTATAGAGACTCTACATTGTTCTCTCTTTAGTATAACTGTATATTCTTTACCATTTCCTCATGAACAATTTAGATCGCGTCATCTTTGTTCTTAAAGTGGAAATAATGCTGTGAATTGATTTTCGGCACTAATTGCATTTCTCGTATATTTTAGGGACGTGGACAAAAGAATGGTTGAACTACCTGAGATCCGAGAAACAGGTGAGTATATTGCTGAGCTGAAGCTTCATCCCGATGTCACTGCTAAAGTACGAGTGAATGTGTTTGCCAATTAATGGCAATCCACTTTTCCAGCTCATTGAAAATTTGATCTAGTTGTAATTTGTTAAGGTATAGATTTGCCTCTCTTGGAGCTTTTCCTTCTTATTTATTTTTCTCGTTTAGTATCTGAAAGCTCCAAATCTTTTGCCATTTTAATGTCAGTGTCAATAGTTTACATCTTAAAAGAGGATGTCTGATCTAAGGGCGTGTACATTTATGAGCTAACTTTAGTTTAAACTCTTTTCTACTGCATTTTTTGACAATATTTTTCTTGTTCTTTCGTGCATCTGGAAAAAGTATGCGTGAAACCGTGAACTGTACAACTCTCCAGGTTTTCTTTGAAATAGTATAAATACTAAATGCATACGATAGAGATACAAGGAGCTGCACAAAAAGATCATTCAATAGTTACATTCTTCAACTTCTAAAGGGAAAGGAAAATTTGTTCCCCTATCCGTAATTAATAATAAATCGTTGGCTACATCCATATTTCAAGAAATGAGCAACAAACTTGCCTGTATCATTTATTATAAGTGCTATCGGAGATTTGATAATGCCATACTAGCAGAGATATTCTGGCTTCACTACGTTTGAGTTTTCCTTCATATACTTTCACGAGGTAAAAGCCTATTGTTTGGCTCTTATGAGGTCCCTTGCATAAAGAAAAATTAGAAATGCTGCCTAACTTGTACAAAACTACTTGTTAACATCTTGTACAAATAACATCTTGTTGCATCAAAAACATATAAATGCTGACTAATCTGGTTAACATTGAACTTGTGGTTGAATAATTGAAAAATAAGATTATTCAGAAATACACGTTGAATTGAATGCTGAGATTAGGCATTGAATTTCTAGTAGTAGATTCATAATCAATAAAGTTATTCTAAGAAAATACTGCCGACAAATAATATAGTATATTTTTCTTATTAAAAAAATTAAAATATAATGGAACACCTATCATAATGCTGTTATCGAAATTCAAGAACTTGCCATCCCTCACAATTCAGGGTTCTCCTTAGGTTCTGACTAGCGTAATTGCTAGGACAATATAAAATAATATGTAGGAACTTGACAACATACACTTTCTTAAATACTATAAATCTTTACTAAAATGTAATAATCGAACTCTTGATAATGTATAATAATGTGATGGTGCCTGACTGTATTTTAGTGTGACATTTATCGTTTATATCTTCTACTGAAGATTGTATTTCTGTATGTTAAAATTGATGAGATTGAGACGAATATCGTTGTACCATGTAGCCTGATGAGAATAATGGTTGTATGACCATGTAGCAGGTATTAAGGAAATCATTGCACGTTCTTTTAGATAAGCCACTATACTCTGAACTGCTTTTCGATTGTTTCAATTTAATTCGTACTTCTTAGTCGGTTACAGTGGGGAAAGAGACTTTCCAGATGTCATAGCAGTTGGTTGAGAAAATTGCATATTCTTGTTTTGCTTTTAGCTTTTTCCTTCTTGCTTGATTGGCTTAGAATTCACAAGCAATGTGTCGTTCAACGAAAAACAAGGGTTGGGTCACATGGTTACCGGAAAACTCTGTTTAGCTAGAAAATGCTTTTCCCCGGAAACCCGTTTCGGAAACGATGCTTATTCAAAATTTTGGGGGAAACGTTTCCGAAACAATTCGGAAACTTCAATGAAACATTGTAAAATCTTAAATAAAACTTTTTCATAACTGAAAAGTATACTTTACTAAGAACTTCAAGGAAGCTTTTACAATACTATTTGTGTAATAAAATAGAAAAAAAATTGCATTACAACATTATGAAATCAAGTTACTAAAAGAGAATATATAATATATAAATAATTTTTTTGTTTAGTTACTCAAATTCTAGCTAATATATCTCATGAAATATAAGAAAATAGTATTTTCTCAAACTATTATTATGGAATCCATAAATTTATATAAGTTTCATAAAAGTGTCATATATATTTTATTTTATTTTTTTAACTAGCGTTTTTCGTTTTATGTAAAATTTTAGGCTACATTTCCCGTTTCCTTTTCCCGTGCCACTTCATGTTTCCGTTTTCTATGTTGGCAACTATATATGGTTGTGACTTACCGTAGTTCTTCGTGGACATTTTCTGAAGAGAAGGAAAAATAACATCTACAACCCTACGAGAGTTGATAGTCGCATATTTATGCATCTACACCCTCTTAAGCTAACTTTTTAACTTTTAATGTAATTTAAGACAATTAGATTCCGTTGATTCACCAAAGTTCCCATATGAATAACATTTCTTTTAAACAAGCCTTTACAAAAAGGTTCATAATTAAATTTTGTGAAATGCGTAAGGCAAATAAACTTTATTATAATAATCTTTTGTGAAATTCGTAGCCATATATTATAAGAGAAACAATTGCCAATATAAAAAAAAACATGACAAACTAACTTCTTCCTATATTCATTATAAAACAATGTTCATATTTGAATTTGGCGAGTCACTTTTTTGGTACTATTACACGGGTGGGTATCCATTTGAATACATTTGATACAATGTTTGCTTAACGATTGGAGTTGTTACTTTTTGACCTATACATTAACATTTACTCATTTAGACTTTCTTCAGTTTGTTCCTTTTGAACGTTTAAGGTAGTGGAAAATTACCGTGTTCTGTAAAAATACAGATGTTCTGTCTAATTCTAATAGTTAAATAAGTTTCTACTAATGAAAAAGTAAAAAATATCGACAATAAATGGAAAAGTACCTATTACTGAAACCTTAATGGATGTAGCTGACTATATTAATTTGAAACTAATCGGGTCCTAATAGCCTAATGTGACGAGTTAGCTAATATTGACAATTAATTAGGCATTAGCTCTTAAAATTTACTCCTTGTTGTGTGACATATATACTTAATCAAATAATATTGCATTATTTTTTAGGAGTATAGTTAGGGATTATGTAATCTAATTTAATAATCTATGTTTGGTAATGTGTAGCTTTTCAAGTGGAGGCGAAGATGGATACGTGCGGCTTCATCATTTTGACAAAGATTACTTCCAGATCAGGGTTTAAGCTTTGTAGCATCTCATTTTGGTTTTCTTCGTTGTTACTGCGGGATGGTAGAAGAAACCTTTTTCTTATCTCTCATTTGGAGATAAAAGCTGCGAGTAAAACCTACGAAACTTCGCAAGAGATAGTGAGCGTGCTATACTCGGGTAACAAGCACATGACTAGCAACCACTTGCTCGAAGAAACCTTTTTCTTTTTCTCTATGGTCTTTGCATTCTACATTCTTCCGAGTTTAAGATTTCTTTGTAATGATGAGACAAGGTCGCATGTGTTATCGGTTCAAATTGATTAAAATCGGGTATCATTTCTGTACAAATTCCAGCCGTTTTGTACAAGCATAAACTTTGTTTCGAAAGAACAGGTTCGAAAAACACTAGTTTTCGTTTTCAAGTGAACATGTTCTCATTGATTAAACAACAGGTCGATACCAATACATCAATTCGACGAAACATACATTATAATATAAACACATTCCTGAAAATTATTATTTAGTCAACACATTTCGTTAGCTCTACTTGAACATGACCAAGTAAGACGGTGAGTGTGGTGAGCACGAATACCATTTATACACCGACCTCATTAGGATATCAACTATCCGCATATATATTTTCTAAACATCGTATCAAAATAGGTGAGCTTATTTGGAGAATGTTCATAATTTTTTCAATTTAAATGTGAAAATATATAATTTTACAAATTAACATATTGTATACATATCTACATGACAGTAAATAAATAGTACATGACCGTGATTAAATATTTAGATTGTATCTGCTGCATTATTAACTAATATAGTGTAATATGATAGCAACTAATCCTAAGGAAATCAATTAAATTCATCTATCTAAAATTACCTATTACACTGGCAAGTTTACATGGTAAGTTAACAGCCAATTATATCTTACCGTATAAATCACAAATCAAACTATAGAATACTAATTGAAACAAAATATTGTTACCGATTGACTTTATACGCATGCAATTAATGGTAATTCTTATATTACACCGGTACATGTGAGGAAACATATTTAATTTATGTTAATTATCCAAATATCCAAATAATAATGGGAGACTAATAAAAAGATACATACCAAACAACTTAATTACAAAAAACTCATATATGTTTATTTCTTTACAATTACATATATATATAATAAAAAATAACAAAATATAAAAAATAATCAAATAATCAAATAAATTGGAAAAAATATTAAAAAATATTAAAAAAATTGTATATAATATCAAACATGATTAGATAGGATTAAACATGATTTGACATAATAGATTGGACAGGATTCGACATGATTAGACATACATGATTGAACAAGATTAAACAGGATCAAACAAGATCACAAATATTTTTTTGTATAAAAATGTAATTTTTAAAATTTTGATTTTTTTGATTTTATTTTTTTAATTTTAAATATTTTTTTGGATTTTTAATGACATTTGTACCTATTTGTAAATAAGTTCACAAAATATGTATTTTTTTGTAAATAAGTTTCTAAATACGTAATAAATTGTCATTTTCTCAATAATTAACAAGTTACATGTGCAAGTATTAACCAAATATTACACAAATTTATACCATCGGCATGAGTCCAAATATTATACCCTCTATTCTTTACCCTTTTTCGTGCCCCCTTGCTTATTTTTACTCAAATTTTAAATTTTCACAATTTATACCGCAAATTTATAAACTTTTATATTATATTGTATTCAAATTTTAAAACATTTGAACATAATATTGTTTTAGACAATTTTTTTAATATTCAATGTTTAATTTACACTAATTTATAAATTTATTTCAAAACAAATTGTGTGGATTTTCTTTTAAAAATAATTATTGAAATGTATTGATACATGTATTATAGTAATTGTACAATTTTTTTCAAGTTTTTTAGAATTTTTTTTTGGATAAAATAAGTAAGGAGACACGAAAGGAAATAGAGAATAAGAGATAGAATATTTGGACTCCATTGACAAGGAACAGTACAACCGAATTGCTTACGAATCAAAAGTAGTTTATCTGTTTTGTTTCTAATATACATTCACTGGTTACCATCTGAAACTTAGCACATAAACCATGTTAGTAGTTTTCCTTGGTAGTTAATTATTACAGCCGTGTATTGGAAACTATCACCAAACAAATTCTTAGTCAGAGTTCATGCATGGTTTAAAGTATGTGTTATTACATGATTCTTTAATATACTACTTAACAGTTGAATACATGTCAACAGTAATTAATAAGGGTGGTAGCTATACAATACGAGTATACTATCAGACTTATTCAATGCTAGCTAGCAGCAACAATAACAATTTATAGCACTAGCTAGCAATTTTGAGTCGATCTATGAAGTAGTCACTTTATTTTACTGTTTATCACACAGTCAACTTAACCATCATTAGATTAAAAAATAAATGATTAGATAATTTTTTTCAATAACTATTTTTTATTTTTTATTTTCAACAAATTATAATTTGATAAATTAAAAATAAATTGTACAATACACTAAAAACCCAAATAAAAATATAAAACCCTAGGGAGGCATACTCTAAACTTAAATATTAATCAAATTTTTTTTTTTTTATGCATTTGATATATTTTTATGCTAACGGGTTGTGAACCAGTCATATAGTCTGACTGTTTCATAGTAATTCCCGCAATTTTAGTATGTACAGTCCGAATTTTATTTATAGGCTAGCAGATTTCTACAATCACAATTATAAGAATAAATTGTGTACCACAATTCTGATATTTTGGTGAAAACCGGCCAAACAAAAAAAAAAATCAAAGTTTGGCTACATGTTTATAACCCAATACAATAGAACATTTATAAAATAATATTCGGTAAATTAATAAACCCTCTATAATAATATTTTCATTCGGTTCGGACGTGAGCCAGTGTAAAAAATCATCAATTTTGATAAATTAATAAGATAATAAACTTTTGAAAGATACTTCTCTAAATATTTGGTCCCAACAAAATAATAAATTAATAATTTTTCAAAAATACAAAGAGCACTAGCACGATTTAGTGAATTATAAATCTATAGTCATTTGATTTTTTTAAAAATTTAAATCTACTTGTATATTATCTTTAACTTTTCTTATTACGTCCAAAATAAATGGCGGGTTAGAGCGGATTGAACTCAATCCTAACCCAACCCGCAAAATAAATGGCGGGGCGGATTGATAAAATTTAAATGTCAACTCAAGTCAACCCAATCCGTTACAATTAAAACCCAACCCAATCCAACCCAACCCGTAAAATAAATTGCGGGTTGGGGCGGATTAGGTTGGGATTGATTTTTAAATTTTCATTTTGTTCATTTATTTTTCATAGTTTGCATAATTAGCCTAAAATTTAAAATAAATCGAACTTTTTAAAGAGAAATATAAATTAAAACCAATCAAAATATGTTTAGAGCATCCGTGAATAAATAATAAAATTAAAATATAACAAGAATAGAAAGTTTGTATCTTGAAATAAACACAATGTATATATAAATATACATATATGGTGACTGTTCTCAAGAATTCTCATGTATCTTTGTATCAATATCAATAAATAAAAAAACTCCCACTTTTATCTATCTATACTTCTTTCTCCATATTTATATATATAGCTAATATGTCGGCACTTTACGTCAGAATGATAGAGTACTCAAAAACGAAGCCAACGGTTCAAGCGGAACCAAAATCGGAGCTAAAACGAAGAAGTTACGAGCATTCGAAGTATAACGAGAAAACCGAGAAATTGCCAGAAAAAACGACCGATCGTTTTGGACAAAACGACCGATCGTTTTTTGTCCAAAATGTTCCACTGAGGTCGTCTGAAAAACAACCGATCGAAATGACCAAAACGACCGATCGTTTTTGGTCCAAAATGTTCCAGTAAATTCATGATAAAAACGACCGATCGTTTTTCAGAAAACGACCGATCGTTTTCTGCAGAATTCGAAAAATAGCTTTTTAGCCTTTTTCAATAAGTGGCTTTAACCTTTGGATAAAGCCCTCAACCCATACCCAACAGTCATAATACATAAAACAGATTTTTCTGGTCTACAAAACTCATCCCAATCACTCTCCAAACACAACCAATCAATCCTTCAACCTCTCTCTATCTAAAAACACCCAAATTCTCCATTGTTGAGAAAAAGCTCGAAAAGAGGGAAATTGAAGAGAAAGCGATACAAGCTCAAACCAAGATTGAACATCATCAAATATCACAAATTAGCTTATTTAGAAGCAATCAAATTGTGACTGTTGTTTTATTTTCGATAAATTTGTAAAGAGCAAATTATAAGCTCATTTATGAGTGAGTGTTTGGGTAGAAGCTTTTAAGCCAAAGTGTTGGTTAAAAGTTTTAGATTAAACACTTGTGTACTCATAGATTGAGGGGGAGTCTTTAAATCGTAAACGTGTTCGCTTGCACTTGTATCAAGTGTAGGAACCTCGGGTAGAGGGTGAGCAAATCGTTTGATTAGCTCGATAGGAATTGTAAAATTGGAAAGAATATTATAGTGAAACACTCGGTAGCACAAATACCGAGGAAAGAACGTATGCGGGTTTTGCCGAACCTCTATAAATCGTGGTGTCAATTTCTTTCCCTAATGTTTACTTTACGCATTCCTTATTATTATTGCTTATTCTTTTACTAGCGTATATTAATTCTAACATTTCATTAACTTTTGTTAAACGCTTAAGCTTAGAATTGCGTTAGGTGGGTTGTTAGTTGCACTAATATTTAATTAGACGAAAAACGCCTAAAGCCTTATTCACCCCCCCTCTAAGGTTTAGCCGCACAGACAATATATAGTAAACGATACGAGGGCTATATAGAGGCAAAACTTAACTTGGAGAAGGGACCAAGTCGCCCATAAATAATATACAACACTCAGATTTTTCCAAGTTGAAGGTGTTTCTTATTTTGATATATGTGTACAAAATTATTTTCTTAATGTCATTAGGTTCATATAAATGATTTTTGTTTTTCATTCAGTTCATTTGAAGTGTATGAAAGTATGAAATAAACAATCTAAACAGGATTATGATATTGAAACAAATGAATGATTTTTATTAGTTTAGTTGGCATTCACTGAATGTGGTGGTCATTCAATTAGACGAGGTTTTCATTCGCTTCAATTTGTTTATTATTCGCGTCAATATTAGTTCAATTTAAGTGTCATTCATGTCAAACTAAGTGTCGAGTTGAACAATATTTATATTTTTATGTTTTTCTATTTTTTATTTTTTTAGAATATTATTTATATATACATTTATTGTCATTAGTTTCAAGTTGCTTGTCATTCAATTTAATTTACTTGTCATTCGATTCATATAGTTGTCACTATGTTTAATTATTTGTGAGTAGGTTGAATTTGTAGTATTTCGGCTTAACGGAATGGTTGTCTTTTTTTTTAAAGGATGCAACACAACGACTCCTTAGGAGGTCACCTATCCTAATACTATTCTCGTCCAAGCACATTTAACTGCGGAGTTCTGATGGGATCCGGTGCATTAGTGCTGGTATGATGGCACCCTAATATGGTTGTCACTTCAAATGTGGTTGTCGAATCCGGTGCATTAGTCATTCACTCTCAAATGTGATAGTTATTCACTTCAAATATGGTTGTCGAATCTCTTATTTGTCATTCGATTCAATATTTATTCATTCGATTCAGTTTACAATCATTCGATTCAATATTTGTTCATTCGATTAAGTTTACAATCATTCGATTCAATAATGTTGTCATTCCAATTCGGTGGTCATTTAGTTCAACTTATAGTCACTTACTTCATTGGAAATGCTAAGTGTATAGATGCATATGCACAGATCCTCTATATATATATATAGGGGAAGGATATATCGACACATAAAAAAACACACTATGGTTACATTTTAATCATAACCATTCATTACATATGTTTTTAAGGGTTGTGATTGTTTTTTTGTTTTAGGTATATCTTGGCCATTGAAAAAACCCTAATAGTTAGGATTAAAATGTAAACATAATATATATATATATGGTGTACGGTGGATAAACCACTGCCATTTTGAATAGATCACTTCAAAACCGGAAGAACCCATCCATATAATACTGCCAAGTAGGCCATTTTGTAGAGGTTTATTTGTTTCTATGTGCGCATATCATTACTGCATATTTCGCTTTTGTTGTCGTATGTTTCAATGTAAGTGTACTTTAGTTCAATACGAGTGTCAATAATTTCGAACGTGTTTTGTCATTTGCTTTAAGTTTTTGTTGGTTTTTTCTCAATTTTTTAAAGAGAATTTATTATTAGTTACATATTTACTATCCTAATTTCAAAATAATTATGTCCAAATTCTTGTTTCCAAATTGTTTTTGGACTTTGACAACTTACAACCGGAGAGAAAGAAAGGATGGAGTTGAGATGGTGTGATGAGTTTCCGATTGTTAATCAAATTAACATTTCTATTTAAGAAGTTGTACCCCTTAAATTAATAAACTAATTAAAAATTGATACTTCGTATTCCTCATTAACCAGACATGTTTGACTAAACAAGTTTCACCGAAACCAATTACCGGTTTCTGACATTGATGGATGGATGTCTTGGGGTTGACAAAAAATAAAAAAAAAATGAAAATGAAAAAAAAAACTTCACCATATTAAAAAACCACAACTTTTTTTTTTTCATAAAAATGAGAAATTTTAAAAAAAAGGTAATAAAAAACCCCCAAAATATATATAAAATTTTCAGGAAAAAGTGATTCAAAATACACAAATGAACAGCCTAATAGATATAGTTTAACGGGCAGTTTAAGGGACAATCTACTAAGCAGTCTAATAGACGGTCTAATTTATAGTATAATAAATAGTCTAACTGAGAGTGTAATACACTATTGATATTCTAATGCACTAATGACGGTTCATGGATACTCTAATAGACAGTCTACAATCAGTCTAACAAGCAGTGTAATGGATAGTTTTTATTTTAATTAATTATGATGAACAAGCTGTTACGTGACAGGAGCGGCCATATATATATGCACAAAATTAAGTGATTTGGGAAGTGTTGGTTATGGAAATGTTTAGGCTAGCTCTTTATTTTCACTTCCTGACACAGTGAACATAGTGTGTGTGTGTATATATAGTCAGAAACTCGGTATGGAGAGCTGGAAAAACATACCCGTCGAACTTTGCTAAAAAACTAGATATTATATGATTTTTTATCATGGGAAAGGTCCAACTAATGATTCCACTGATGATGTCGTACGAAGCCACGAAGCAGTTAGGCTAGAGACGGGTACACCAAAGATTGCCGTAATTGAGTTAGTGGCCTCGTAGATAAAGTTAATCTGTCAATAATACAACTAACTAATACAGTATATTAAAAGAGAAATCAATGAGTACTAATTTTATTAGACGAGTGTGCCAATACATATCTCTGTATAGATATGCACAAATATCATAACACTTTCTGTAGTTGTGCACAAATACATTGGCTCTTATTATAAAAACAATTAAACACTAATAATGTTAAAGTCGATAGAATAATATGGATTATATTAAGAGGTGACGAGGTAGCCCCCCTCTACATGTGCTAATGTCAATGGTTAACCTTTCTCTCATTTTCTGCCACTTATTTTTTGAATAAGTATTTACTAACAAAATAATGTTGATTTAAGTACTGAGAGTCTAAAAATGATACAAAATTGTTACTAATTAGAGAACTTATTACGAATCTATCACAAATTGATTATACTATGACAAACCCGTCAGAAAAACCATCGCTAATAAGCTACTCATAAAAAAAAAAACGTCACTATTTCTATCACTAATATTCAGACATATTTTTTTGTAGTGATTTTTCTCACAGCTCAGATCATATAGACATAATAATTAAATTAAGACACCTCACATTAGGATTTATGTGTCCATGAACTAGCTTTCCGTGATCATCAAAACGTGCTCATGACTAACTTGAATGATTAGTGAGCAATTTTCAGGTAGATTCTTTATAAAGTAAGTTGATTTAGTGCAAGAGTATTTGGCATGTTAAAGATATTTTTCTCTCGAAAAATGTTAGTTGTAATGAACCTACCTAATATTCTGCCAATAGTCTCGTCTCTCTTTAATTAGTCTTAATTGGTTAAAACACAAGCGAACTTGGACGGCACTTAAAATGAAACTTAATGAAGTTTTAATACATAACCGCAACAAGAAATTAATGAATTAAGTAGAAGTAATTAAGACGGTGGCTTTGTTGTAATGGCGAAGTGTTAAGAAAATATATTAAATAAATATTTGTATACTTTTTTATCCACAAGAATATTTTGGGCGAGAACTAAAACGTGAATATGAGCACTTAATACAAAATAGTGTTATCCGAGAGTGACATAAGATGGGAATGCCTATATTGGGCATATAATAATGGGATATTGGATAAAGACGTAAAATAAAAAAAACGGAAAAGGGCAAAATGGGGAGAAAATATATATACCCAACATACATAGACAAGCATTACATCATTTCAGTTATAAATTTTAAAGTAACTTAGGAAGTAAGAGATGATGACTTAATCGATTGTTTAGGTGGATTTGAGAGCTACTAGTGAGATGAGTGAGTAGAGTAAGGTGAACCATTCATAAAACGAAAGCAACAACTTGAGATTGCTTGAAGTATAATGGAAAAGAGTATACTGTTATAAAGTATTGAAAAAAGATTCAATACAAAATTCTCATGAAATGTGATTTTGAGCTTGTTTCATTTTAACTGTGGTAAGGTGTAGCGTGTTTTTATGTTACTTGATAACATTTCTGTTGCTAAACTTATGCTATCCTATTTTTTTTTTTAGGGACACCCAATGTTATTTCAAGCAAGCTGTAGCTTATTTGCTTAATAAAAAACTACTGGTACACAATCCTACAGTATAGTGAAAGGAAACTTCTTAATCAAACCATCACATGAATCAGATAAATTGTTTTACATATATGGTGGTGTTATTTTGCAAACAGGAAATTAACACAAGACACATGAGAAAGGCAGTTAGCAACTCAGCCTTCCAAATTCATCATGTTTTTGTCATTTAATGGAACAAACCATGTAAGAAAGTTATATTTTTAGCTTTATTGTAATGAACGAACAAGAGAACCTAATCCACACACTTTTAGTTGTGGTGATGGTGCTGCCAAAAACCTAATTATTCCATCTTTCCCTCACTCTCCTTTTTATTCCTCTCCTACTCAATTTAGAGGTAAACATTATATTAATGTGGCCATTGCTGTCAATTCATACATAACAATATGTACCAAAATAAAATAAAATTAGCAATGGCCAAAGCCGTTGGGAAGCCGTCCTTAATTAACAAAGTCGTACGTAGCGAAGTCATCCGAAGCCGTCACTAGGCATATTCTAACAAAATATATATAGTCGTTGATATTCCCGTAGTTGATCTAAGTACACTTCATATAATATATTATGCTTAATCCTTATTTTGCTTATTTGGAAATGTGATAAATTTCACTCACCATCATCTTTTTGATCACTTCCTTTCATCTTTTTGAAATAAGATTCTATTGATCAATCAATGCTTGTTTAATTAACATACGTCTTAGTAAACATATAGTAAATGGAGTACACAATTCTGAGATGGACTATGTAGTATACCGGCCGAATAAACCTCAATTAAAAGCTAATTTGACTACTGAAAAAGTTATGATGCAGAAGATGCCTATTTTTTCAACATATTAGAACATGAATTATTTGTTTAACAGTTCTAATTATAGTTAATAGAGCATACCCAAAAAAATTCATAGTAAATAAATCTAAATTGAAAGTCTACCTGACATTTTATTTGAAAAAGAAATTAACCACCTAGTAATGCTTACTAGTAAATGACACTTATTATGCTTGACCATAGAGTAACAAAAAGAAAGGAAAATAGAAAGATGCCCCATCACTCACTTTTCGTGAATGAAAGGCAACCAACAAACTAACCACTTACTCAAAGTATTCAGCTAATTCACCCAAGTAGATCACCAACATAGATATGACTAATTAACCCCTATAAAGCAATTAACTAACAGCTCATAAATAAATAAAAATACTTACACAATTAGAAAGAGCAATAAGCTGTATATTGATTGTTTTGCTCGAATTTTTGAAATTTAAAAATCAACAATTTCCATCTCAAAACTAACAACCATAAGCTAGCAACACGATAACTGAACCATCTCTACCATCTCAATATCTTATTTGGATGGTTATTGCATATGCACTAACATGACAGACTACTAATTAAGTAACAACTGACAACTAAAAATTCATACCATAAATTTAATCAGTATGAATAATACTTCATCAAATAATAATAATGGGAAGCAAACGTATCCCATCAACCAAATACTTCAACACATCTACTTTACATTGAATAATACTAACGTGCCATTTAATAAAAAAACGTTTCCTAGTAATGGCAACCAACCAAGGCCGGACTCGCAAAAACAAGATGATTCTTTGTCTTGAATCCAAAATTCGATTCCACAACCTGCTTTTGATCATCCTCAACCGGTGCCGGTAAATTAAGATCGAACGACAAAATATTAAGTGTCTTGTTATTATCAGAAGACTCCTCCTCGGAGAGGCTAGTGGGAGCCTTCACCTGCAGCGGTGCCACCCTGTGCCTCCGCATGTGGCCTCCCAGCGCCTGACCCGAGGAGAACTCTGACCCACATATGGAGCACTCGTGCACCTTACTCGCCCTTATAGCAACTGGGAAGAAAACCGGCTTAGCCTCTTCCAAGCTGGAATTACTTAACTGCCCTTTGATCACTTGCTCTTTTTTTACAATTTTATCCTCTTTCGGCTCGATCCTTGGCTTTTTATGACTGGCTCGGTGACCGCCTAGTGCCTGGAAAGACGTGAAGGTCCTGTTACACGTCTTGCATTCGTAAACATACGAATCAGTTGTAATAGAATTCGATTCATTTTCTTCTTCATCTTCTGTTTCTTGATTAGGGTAAAATCCTTGGGCCAAAAGGATCAAGCAGTTTGCCATGTCTTCATCTTCTTGAGTACTGACCGATCTTTCGTCGGAAAGATAAGCAGTGGCGGGTGAGTAATGGTGGTGCCTCTTCGTGCGCTTACCTTTGATGATTTCCATCAAGAAATGTTAGAGTATAATAGTTAAAGAGTGATGAAGAAAAGAGAAAGGGGTTAAGAGTGAGAGTGATGAATGAAAGGAAGTTGAATAGAATGTGATGGGTACGTATGTGTAAATATGTAATATGTGTGTTGTATATATTATGAGTGGCGTGAACAGTTATCGTGAAGATGTGTCATGTGTGTGTGCTTGGTACCCACACAGAGTGTTAGCTTGCGTTTACAACTTGTTTAGGAATTAAATACTCAGTAGGAAAAAAGAAAAAGAAAGTGTACGTAGCAAATGGTATTTACTTGCTTCTACTTAGAAGTTACAACTTTACAAGTGTGCTTTAAATGAGCATCGCATGTTCATTAACTAGTATTCCCTCAAAAAAAAAAAAAAAAAAGGTATTCCCTCACACAAAAAACCCCTATTTTTATTTTAATGAAAAACCCCCCCTCTTTAACTTGAAGAAAATGCAAAGAGTCGAGCATTATAAACTATCTAGTAACTTTCTTCTTATAAAAAGATCGACTATTGATTGTTATGTACTGTACACCTTTTTTTTCTTTACAAAAGCTCGCACCTACAAAAGATATGCACATAGATTATTAATACTTGTTTAGATATGAAAGTTTACCACAGACTTTGCAAGGAAAGTTACTATTCAATTTGATTTGAATATTCAAATTGACTTCCAATTATATCACTATTAAAGCTTTGGTTTCTAAAAAAAAATAAAAAAAAAAATATCACTATTAAATGGACTTTCATGAGAAGTTTAATTAGCGTGTTGATATATATAGGTAGTGTTGTGTGACATATTACCTAGATATATAGATATAAGGATACAAGTATAGAGAGAGAGAAACGAATCTCTTATTAATATGATCGAATGTCAAATGATACGTACATGAGACCCTCCTAACCCTATTTATATAGTAGAGTGTATGGTTACAAGACCTACTAAGCCCAACTTAGGCCTTAAGTAAAACCCATGGACTAAAACCCAAGATGACCAATAATATTATACAACACTCCCCCTTTGTACTTCTTGATTTATTCGTTTTCATGCAGTCGATCTGAGTCGAGTTCATTCGCATTGCTAAACACATATAAACCTTAGGGCCGAAAGACCCAGTGTGGGACAAAACTGGTTCCTAGAAGAAACTGTGTAGCCGAATGATATAGGCCGAAATACCATGTAAATAACTAACTACAAAACAGTGTGGCTCATCAAAACCTTACCAGAGCAAACCCAATGAAAAAATCTCTGATCGAAGGAAAAAGAGTGCAACAATGGTAGTAGTAGGGGATCAAGCACAAAACATGTGCCTCATCAAAACCTTGCTAGAGTAAACCAGTAGAAAAAACTTCCAGTTGAATGACAAAATAGTACACAGTGATAAAAAGTATACGACAGGATACTCCCCATAATTTCGGCAATCTTAAGTAAGATATGATGGGAACATGTCTCGCTAAAAACCTTGCCAAGGAAAACCAGTGGGAAAAACCTTGGTCTAAGGACAAAAAGAGTACACGAGCATGCGACTGGACCCCCCCCCCCCCCCCCCCCCCCCCCACTTGTACACGGCATGGTGCGAAAATTTCGACTAAGTAGTAATTAGTGCAATAAACATTCTCATGTATGCTCCCCTTCACTTACACACAAATGAGTGCAAGGATTTCATATTCTAAGAAAGAGTACGAGCATTCGACTGGATGATTCATTTACTTGCACACGACTCGATGCAAGAAAATCTAACGTGGAATAGAACGAGCATTCAATGGGATGCTCTTAAACTTCATATGTGAAGAATTATTTCGGCGAGAAATGCTAAATAGCATAATCTAGTCATGTCTCTCTTGATCGATAACAACAAGTTTTCTGTAAATATGACAAGTGTTTTATCTGGATCGTGAGACAGAGCATATGTAATTCAAATATGGCCAATACTAGCTCGAAGCCATATACACTCTCTAGTCGTCTCATAGAGCACGAGTAGATCAGAGTGACTCATTTGGAGTCTTAATAATACCTCCAAAATATCGCCTTTTCCCAATGGTAAAGACATAAACATAGTAAGAATATCTCTTATGCGGGTCTGATAAGTAATCGGCATCGGTATAACCGAAAAAGGGTTGCGTTAATTCGAGTACCGAAAGGGATAGGTACACTCGATGATGCAAATGGGATAAACAAGCCCACTTTCAAAATTACCATAAGGTAAGGGAATATGTCTTTAGCACCATTTCGATGGCAACGTGTTAGCGCGATACTGTGTCGAGCTATACCATTCACAGCAGACAAGATCTTCGTCCTAGCACATTAGGCCAAATACAATGATGCACTTATTGTACTTAGATATGAACGTCATGGTTCAATATCTCTTCATCATCTCATTTGGGACGGACTGAATCTATATCAATGTCTGGTGATCGAATGATCATGGGTGTAGTCTGAATTTGATGACTTAGCGTCATAACACCTTCTGGGTGTAGTCTGAATCATGAACTTAGATTCAATTTTTAAGTGACTCGATCATCAGGCCGAGTCACTACCGTGTCTTTCCAAGATCCTTCATCTTGAAGGGAAAATCCAAAACGTGGATTGCTTCAAAACACGCAAGGGCACAATTATTGTTTAAGTATCCCAAGCTGATCAAGTACTCACTTATGCGGGTATACCACATCGGCTCGGATTATATTAATCCATACAGTGAACGTCTCCATCAATTAAGATCGTGTTCCGTGATCAGGAACTACTTGATTCAAGCATATGAAGTCACACAGGTACCTTTATCTACATATCTTGTTTAAATCCTCACAGAGATAAAATATGACCACATTCATGGTGCATACTCAGTTTTTCGGAAAATACTAAACTGATAGAGTAGGGGACCATTATAACTCCCATTACGAAGAAGTAAACCATATCGTAATCAATTCCAAGTTGTGAGAGAAGTCTTACTCCAGTAGGCGAGCACTTATACAGTCTCATTATTCACATCACGGTTCCTTATGAAAATACCCAAATAAACAAACCGGTTTAAAATTGGGTGGTGTTGGAATGACAGGTCTACACACGCTTTGTTCACTAAGGAATTTGACTTGGAACGTAAGTTTCTATATAAACCAGTCTGATCTTCGTTGGCTTCTAGCAACGATACGTGTTTCCCTGTCATCACTTGCTCATATTATAAGTTATCACCGAATATATGAACAAGTAATCATTGGTTGTCTCGTTTCGCTTCAATATCATCTAAGATATCATGTTCGATAGATATTTCAAAATTCTCAAGATGAGGAGGAATCACACATCTCCTAGATCCTTTATAATCTCGTGCGACAAACGAGTTTCAGTTCACCACCTTTGGGGATGAACGAATTAAGAACCGGTCAACTTCCTCGTATCTTGGGAAGGATGACAGACTGCGGCCGACGGCAACGTTCTTTGCTTGGCAGGTTTGGCCAAAGCAACGTGTTACGACAGGAACACGGCGTTCGACAGGAACACGGCGTTCGAGAAGGACGTGTATCATTGCAAACATTTTGCAGCAGGTATAATGATCTCGTGACATCTCATAAAATCATTAAATGCGTCTGACATTTAGTTAAATTTTGGGGAGTCTATGTACTTACTTATAACTAAGTGCAGTTTTGGGGATCAATCTAAGACTGAGTGGGTTATGCCACGTTACTTCATGCCATTCCTTATCAACGGTAACGTACAAATCTCCCCCTAACGACAGGAAGAACAGTTTTAGCGATGTCACTTTGGCATGCCATGCGATAAAAAGATCGCTTGCCAAGGTTACTCTATTAAATGATAGGCATGAGATTCATAATCGACTTATGTCCGCTTCAGAGGTCTATATTTTGAACGCTATAGCGGCTAAATCAAAATATTAATTAAGCACTCCAAATACGTGTTAATATGAGACTTCTAGCTTATAACCAGTAAATATGAGACTTCTGGCTCATAATGAGTAACCAGCTGGTACACATATGGTGTTTGAGTGTCTTTGAGCCTCATAACGGACCAATGTAGCAAAATAGTATAAACTCCCATGGAAATATAAATCTTGATGCGCAAGACCAAGAAGTCCGTGCAATCATTTGCAATCACATCATCAAAATTTTCGTGAGTCCATTTGGGTCTGAACATAATCGACAGGATGATCAATTTCAATTCCCAAACTCATGTAATTCAAATCGAACTTTTGATTCTTACTCTTCGACATTATCAAGTCGATTAGACTTTTCAAGATAATCCGGATCATGAGCCATCAACTTAATGATAGGGCTAAAAGTTTTTAAAATCCTGCATTTCTGTGGATTACAATAATCATGTGACCATATTGTCAATGCATCAACCATAACCATAAATTTTTAATGGTCCATCTTATGGCTGGATAAGTCCATAACAACTCTTTCAATTCTTTACAAGAATTCTACGAGTCCATTTCGTGATCTTTACACATACTAGTCTTTCAAAAAGAGCATTAGTGGCATGAATTTCGGATCAATCACGAAATATATCCTCAAAGAGAATCCAAATGCGATGTGATTATAAATCAAGCATCGTCTTTTGACCCGGGAATATCTCATCCGGTCAATGCCACAATATCAAAATGCTATTATCAATCGACGACATGTGAATGATGGTACAAACAATCATGTCTTAGCATCTAAATCATTTATCAATCGACGACATGCGAAATGATAAGATAACTTTAAATGCTTTAAAAATATGGTAGCAACCACTTGAAAGACATTTCAACTCCTCTAAAATATGCTTTTGGTCCTATTGGGTGGAGGCTATGTAAAAAATTTTCAATTCTTTCATGAGCTATTACCAGATAATACTGGGTTTCTCGAATATTTTATAACTCAACAAGGTACAACATGACCTACATGAGTATAAGGCCTCATATTTGACAAATCAATTTCATTTTACCAAAGATTTTGATTTTGGAACGATAAGTTCAGAATCGTTGTCACTAAGGATTCTTTAGGCAAATAGTTGGTGAAATTATGTGATATATTGTTACCCACTATTTCTATACAACCAACTACCCCACAAGTATTGCCTAAAGTTTCATAATTTAAAGTTTGGTCACATTTGTCAAAGGAATCTGCTCAAATAATACTTTAAATTAATTCAAGAAATTTCGTAAACAGGCAAAGCATATCCAAAAGTATGGTACAAATGGAAAAATCATAATCCAAATGGAAAAACATAATCCAGATGAGCGACAAATCGGCTCAATGATTTATCAAAATCAATAAAGAAAGGTAGCAAAATCATTTGAGCCACAAAATCAGGGGTCTCAAAAGTTTCATTTCAGTTAGCTTTAACCACATTAACATCGGTTTTTCCACCTTTATAATAGTTCTGAACTATTTTAATGAGTAACCGTGGATGACCTTTGTCTTTATAGCATAAAGTTGGCTCATTGAGTATTATCTTTTGATTTGAGACAACGGGCCATATTGTTCATTTCAAGAACTGTCTTGGATTCACAGGTCTTCGATTTTGATGATTGTCTAAATCTCGCTTGGCTAGGCGATCGTCAGGATCGCGACAGTTCGAGACAAATAACACTTGTGTCTCGGTTCTCGATTCGTAGAAAAAAATATCCACGAAAAACATTAATATTAGATAAATAATTCGCCATTGACCCAATAGCATTAATATATCACTCATTTGATTATGCAGCCGCTTAACTTAGTAGTGAAATAAGTATATTTTTCTAATTAATTTATAAGAGATTGCAGAAGTTATATACGTGATACATTGAACACAAAGCATATTCACGTGAGATAGGAAATTAGGTAATAAGAGGGGGAAACTAGCTAGGAGTGAGTGAATGAAGTTTTTCCAGTAAATAAAGGCAGAATTCCATTTAAATACAAATAGTAGGAAGGAAGCCAGGAGGGGAGTGATATACAAGGCTTGCTCGTTTGTTTGTATGTCCTTTAATTTTGTAAGTTATTGCCCATTTTTGTTTGTTTGTAAGTGTTGCCCGTTTGTTTGTTGTTTGTCTTTTAAACAATCGTCGATTTCATTAATAAAAAAGATAATTTGAGTGTTGCTGATTAAAGAAAAATCATCGAGTAAGAGATGGTTATTGATTCCGTTCTTGTTGTGACATCTTAACACTACACCAAAAATGTCAGGATAACTACAAAAATCTTTATTAAAACTTCTGATAAAATGAGTGTCACTAAATTTTAATATGAGTTTTACAACATAATTAGTTTCTATCTGTTACTAAAAATTAACGATATTTAATTTACCAACAATATTCAAAAAGATGACTAATGCTATCTCGACATTTTCTTATAGTGTAATATGGAGACAAACTTCTCTAAGAGTGAAAGGATTGAAACTCTGGTGATGATAGAAGGAATGTGTATCTAGGGCTCAACATCTTGTCCTAACATCTTTCTTTAGTGGTTTATTTTTCAAGTATAAAACCTTAACCTCCAAAATTAGAGATGTCACAACTTTACATTTATTGGAATATATTCTCTCAAAATATGGTATAAATTAGATTTTAATAATAAAACTTTAAACTGCTATACCATTGAGCAACTTGGTTGGTCCAACTAGTTGAAACGCTACTATATCACGTTCACCACCATGATCCAATCATTGGTGTTCGCAAAATGGTTTAACTCCGAAAATAGGGTTATTAATTAAAAAAAAAAGGGTAACCATTGCATAAATTAGTTATGTTATATTTTTGTGATCACAGTTAATCCAACTTATAGTCGTGAATAGAAACAATCAGCGAGCATGCACCACCTCATTCACTCCATGTACTTTCCCCTTACAAAAGTGCCATTTCTAGAGTGAAAGTTAGAGAGAGAGCATGGCTGGATTTTGGGCTAGGCTTAAGAAGCATGTGCCTATAGCCTCAAAAAACATATATTTTTAAGACTACCATTTGAAAAAATATTATATATATATATATATATATATATATATATATATATATATATAATTCATTTTTTTTTCTAATCAATAGTTATCTGCGGCTGAGTGGTTAGTTTTCTTAATAAATAGTATAATCAACTCGTGTTCAAGTTTTTACGGAGACAAGATATTGTTTTATTTTATTTTATTATAGAATTTAGTACACTAATTAACTATTTCATTTTATGTAATGTTTTATGTGGTCTCCTATATTAAAAAAAAACAGAAAATGACCTGAATTGTTAAATATATAACATATTTGGTTTATGATTTACTTTTTAAAAAATCATAATATAATTTCAGATCGAATTCGAAATTTGTAAAATTTTTGCTTCGTATCATTGTTTTTTTTGTTAAATGTGCTCTACTTATTGGGTATAATATTTTATCATTTATTAATTGTATCTTATAAATTTTTTTTAAATACTTTTTTTTTTTTACGAAAAAAAAAAACCAAAATTTAAGCTGAGCTAATTCCCAAAACTGTAAAAACGGTCATGAGAGAGTGTTAGTAGTATGAGAGTGATGCAACTATGCAAGTATGACGAGGAAGTGGAGAAAACAATTACTGAGATTCGGTTGGCTAACTTTTAAGCAAAACCATTACTTTCTTTTACGTTTTGCCCCTCAATTTATATACTGGAGTGGAGTATAATTTAACAACTGTTTGTTTCTTCATTTATCTTTACATTACTATTTTATTAGGACATCTACACACACATATATTAGCTGTCACATTTTAAAAAAATCTCAACAAAAATCTTTTTAAAAATTACTGTTGCTAATTAAAGTGTCGCTAATTTTTAGCAACATAAGTAATTGATATTATGTTGCTAAAATTTTGTAAGAACCATTTTACCATGCAATTTTTAAAAAGTGCTTACTTGACATTTTTTTTTAGTGATTCGGTCTTCAATAATTATACTCATTACTTTCGGTATAAGCGGTGGGGAAATTAGATAATGATATAATTGGAGAATAATACAAAGAGACCCTCAATTCGTGAATTTATTAATTATATGGATGTTTTTCATTTGAGTTTAAGTCTTATGATTATATGACTTTGTCAGCCCAAATTAAATTATATAACTTGTAATTTTATTTTTTTCCCCTCCGCTGATAAGTCCTCTTTCCGACGTAAGTTGCAATTACTCGAAAATCCAATAAATTCCTCTAGGCTTGCAGAACCCTAATGATTTTCATAAGAGTTTGCAAAATAATATATTAAGCTATTTTTTAATCTACAAATTAACTCATCTCGTGTGGGAAGTGGGGATAAGTTATGGGCAAGTGAGGGTTAGGGACCACAATATATAAAAGCACTTGTCATTGGCTCATGGTGTTGGCACCTTTTTTCTGAGTAGTGACTATGATTTGTTGCGGCTAATTAATTAAAATTAAGTTATTCTTAGTAAATGCACCTGGTGTTGATTTTATTTACAACTCCAAGTACATTGTAACTGCGCACTGAATTTATACTTCAGTTATTTCTTTAAAACTAACCCACTAGCTTTTTTCTATGTTTTAATTTATTTAGTCAATGAACAATACTCCTAAATTTTGTCACTAACTAAAAGTCGAGCAATGTGTGGACCTGCTGTGCTTCTAGAAGCAAAATTAGGCATAGAAAAGTTGGGTGGTTAGTTCTAAGTACTAGCTAAGTAGTCTTTATAATTGGGTTCTTTTGCCTAAGAAAAAAAATGAGTAAAGTTGGATACCTTTTAAAAATAGAAATATATTCACACAAATTTACCAATTCGTTGCACACTTTCTTACATGTATTACACGCTCATTCACATGTATAATAATATATTTATATTAAAAAATATATTTTTATCCCTCCAAATATATGTATAAAGTGTGTGGGTTATATACATACATATATATATATATATATATATATATATATATTAGTAATACTAGATTTAATAGTTTTATTTTTTATTTTTGATTAATATTTAAATTTAAGGTGGCTCAACTAGGATTCTACTATATTTTTATTGAGTTTTTAGTAAGTTAAGTTTTTATTATTTTGAATACTTATATTTTGGCTTATTAAATTATATATTGTATTTTATATATATTTGAAGTGATAAATATGTCTTTTATTAATTAGGGAGTATGAGAGTTGCGTACAAATTGTGTGTCAAGCATCGCCTCTCTTAAAATTACTCAAACTATGGATAATTTACATATATTTATATCTAACTAAATATGTCACACAACACAATTGATAATATTGATACTTTCCTCATCTTTTAAAGGCACAATACGTGTTTAATTTGGAGTATTTTCTCATGTTTCAGTTGGAAATAAAAAAATGCCTCCTCGTAAAAAGATTGTCCCTCTTTTGCAAGTTTTGTACCAGATAAGCACGGGCAGAAAATGCATGTGACAAGGGCTTGTCATCGTAACTTAACAATTTTCAGTTTTTTTAGTAGTGTTTTTTAAAATAATTTATATATAATGTATTTTGGCAATCACTTAAATATTTTTGTTGGTAAGTCCTTTCAAAATTATATATTGTTACTATAATAACATATTATGATTTTTTATGTGCAGCTAAATTACTACTTAAAAAAATAACAAACAATTGAAAGAATGTGACACTAACTTAGCAACTTATATAGCATGTTCATATTTCAAAAAAATTGAATTACAATAATAATGATAATAATAATATATAGTAAGTGGATACAAATAAAATTTAAAGGAACTTTGGTAGTTTGTATGAAAAGTAAAAATAATTAAATTACATATATTTGGTTGTTCTTATATTTATGCAAATTGAGTATATGTGAACTTGAATATTTAATATAAGTTTGATTTTTCCAGGTGTTTAATATTTTAATATTTTTGTTTGTTCATATTTTTTCTTTTAATAGCTCGTTTTATTAATTTTATCTTTTTATACATTCGTTTCTTCATACTTTTCTTTTATTATTTTTTATTTATTTTACATTGGTTTCTAATTTTATTTTATTTTTGATCAATTTTAAATGTTGAAACTTTCAACACATGACTGCGCATCACTTTATCAAGTTAAAATTAGTAGGGGGGGGGGGGGGGGGGTTGTGGTGGTTTGGGAATAAAAACCATGTACAATTTTTTTTTTTAAGAAATTAGAGTAAAAAACATATATAAAATATGGTTTTTATGTTCTTTACAATTTAAAAAATATTATGTACTTTTATTTTTAAAATATCAAACATTTGGTTCCGGATCCGGCTTTGCCCCTAAGATACTAATTATATGTATGGTTGTATACAAAATTGTATAACCTTTTCTTGAAGGATTTATGAAATTAGACTGCAAGTTGGGATAAAAAAATAATACTTTTAGATGCTTTCGCTTTACACTCTTATAGCTAGAATTGTTGATATTGGATTTAGCCACCTGACGAAGACTTTGTTGAATACCTTTTGAGTTTATTAATCCGAATTTAACTAACATTTGGTCCTTTGGAATTCACCTATGCCATGGTTGTTTATATGATAGTATAAAAGGATATAGTTTATAAGGTACTATTAGTGTGATTAGTTATACCGTATTTATTAGCATAAATTATAGTATAATTAGTATTATCGTTTATATAATATCAAATGCAAGTTGTTTAAATAAACAAATTATAACGTGGTTCCTACAGAACTAATAATCTTATAGCACCTCTTATACCGCAAACAAACACTTAGAGTCGTGTAGCTAGTACTAACTTAAACATTCTTTTTACGTCTCAACGACAAAAAGGAGGTAATGTAGTTACAATTCAAGAAGATATTGGTGATTAATTAGTTGTGTTTGAGAGCTTATATATATATATATATATATATATATATCATCCCCAATGTAAATCTTAGGTAAAACAAGTTAGTGTCGATATTAGCTGATGCATACATTTTATATGTTATATTCATTAAATATCACTACAAGAAAAAGTTAAGATAGCAACAGTTTACTTTTTCAAAACTGTTGGTAAAGTGAGTGTCGCTAAATTTTAGCAACAGTTTAGCAATAATGGCCTACAATAAAACAGAATGGCCAAGAGTTTAGCAACAATGGCCTACAACAAAAATTTGACGTTACTGGGTTCTTTTTTGGGGTGGTTTTTGGTTTGTTTTATCCATTTTTTTCTAAACTTCTGATGTTGAAACTACTTTCCACTTTATTATGTGATTAGGACTGCCTTTGTTTTGTTGCTTATCTTTGATCTTCCTTGTTTGTTGTTATGCTATTTACTTTGGTTTGTTTGTACTTTGGGTTTTTTAGGTGCTTAAACCACGTTTGTATGAAAATTGATGATTTGTATTTTCGTTGTTCTTTTATTTGGTTTTGATTTCTTCTATTCTTTCACTCATGGTATATATTTTTGTTATTTGTAGGAATACTTGCAACAATGCCTGGACCACCAATTGGCGCATTTTTCGGAGGCTGATTTCCGTGTTTGGGCTAATATTCCCGATGATGTATTTCTTCAAAAGCCTACCACGGACGCCGAGGTTTTGGGTGATGTCCGGGAGGGAGAGGTTGATGTTCGGGCCTCTGCTCTTTTGACGGGAGGTCTAACACTTCCGTTCTCGGATTGGGTGACTTCGTTCTTCGAAGCCTTCCAAATTGCTCCATGTCAGCTGACTTTAAATAGCTACCGGATCTTGAACAGGGTGAAGAGGCTATCTAATGTGGCTAGGGTGAAGCTAGAGATGAAGGACGTTGTCGATGTTTATGGCCTTCACTTCGATACTCAGAGTTGTTATTTGAAGTCGGTGAGGAGCTTTGCTCGTCTCGTTTTGGACATCCTAGAGACGAATAAAGAGCATAACCTTGACACTTTGATAGTGTCTGGGAACTGGTGCCCACCTGGTGTCTTATTCCTAGCCATGCCCTTCTTGCTCCCCATACTCTTGCTCTTGGGGCCCCTGATGTCACAAAACTTCTTGATTCGTAGAAGTGGTGGGGCCCGGACAGGAAGCCTGAAAATCGTGCTGCTCCCAAGCTTCTTGGGTATGTGGCCGACCTGGGGAATTGATGTACCCATGCACCTATCATTCCTAGTGAGACTGATCAGGACTTCCTAGCCATAATCACACCTAGGGTTTTGGTTCTTGGTAGGAAGAGGGGCACTTCTCGTTCCAAGTCTAGACCCGCTGCTGTAGGGGTTGTTAGGCCTGATGCTGAGGGTGCCACCTCCATCGCATGGGTGGGTGACTGGAGAGGGTCTACTGCCTCCTCGGCTGCTGCTGTTTGTCGTAAGTAGGCAAGAAGGGCTGAGATTCAGCTCATGGATGATGATGATGATGATGGTGAAGATAGTGATAGAGGTGATAGAGTTGATGGCGGGAGTGGGGACGAGGTTGTGGATGATTTTGGGGGTGGCGGTGAGGTTGGGGATGAGATGCAAGTGGATCACCACTCTCCCTTGGAAGATTTTTCTACTCTTCCCGACCCTGAAAAGGGTGGGTTCAGTCCCAAGTCCCTGGTACTAATTTTTTATTTTTATTTTTGATAATTGGCTTTTGCATTTATTAGTGTTCTCCTGGCTTATTGGTTACCCTTGCTCTTGCTCGGTTTATGGGCATTATTTTGTTTAAAGGATTGTTTACTGACATCTTTCATCACGTAAACTACCAGCCATTGGCTGCTGAGACATTGAATCTTCCTGTTATCTCTCCTCCTCATTTTGAGGAGCGAGCTGATGAGCCATTGGTACTAGAGAAAGAGGATGTGGTTACGACCGAAGTGGGGGAAGGTGGAGGTGATCTTGAGTTGGATGCCCCTTCCGTTCGTGTCGAGCGGTCTTCTAAAGTGGGGGTTGATTTTGTGGGTCTGAATCAAGTTCGTATGAATCGATATATTGCCCGATGTGAGGGTAACTTGCTCCAGACTGTTCGCTCGACTTCGATGGCTTACTCTGCCCTTTTGTCTCTCGCTCACAAGGATGTGGAAGAGTTAGCTTATCCCTCTGATAAAGTGGCTGCTGTGGAGACTAGTAGTTTGCTTCTTCAGGTATATTTTGTTTTTATTTTTCGCTATGTTATTTTTGTTTCTCTTTTTTGATTTTACAATATTGCTTTTATTGTAGGCCTTTCTCTCTTCCGTTGATGTGCAGAACCGCTTAGTGACTGCTCTTGGCCATTCTGAAGGTGCCTCTAGCGTCTCTCAACTTGAGTCTATCGTGGCTGCCAAAGACGATGAACTTGCCCTCTTGAAGGCTCAAGTTGTGGCGCTAGAGGCTGACAAACTGCGGCTGGCCAATGAGAAACAAATCTTGGAGGGAGAGAAAGCTAGGCTAGGGGACGAGAAGCGGAGCTGGGAGGACAAAAGTGCTAGACAGGTGGACGAGAAAGAGACTGCTGAAGGTGCACTCATTACTGCTCAGGAGCATTATGAGGACAAAGTGTCCAAGCTTGCCGAGGTCCATAAATTACGACTGACCGAGACTGAAAACAAGCATAGGGCTGACAGAAAGAATCGTGACATTTCTGCTGCATAGTTTGTCAATTACCATGCTTTCAATTCTCATATACAGGCCTTAAATGCTACCAAGGTTCCCCATTCGCATGCGACTTGTGCAGCATTTGTTTACCCCGTGTCTCGTTTCGCTCCTCCCTTACCCGTGGATTGGTCCCACCTTCAGGACTCAGAGCTACACACACAACCTGGGTCATCGGTTCCTCCTACTCCTCGACTTAGCTCTAGCTCGGGGTCATCTGCTCATGGGTCTCGTTCTCAGGTTAACCTTTGAAGTTTTGCTTTGTTTTTGTGTGGTAATTTCTTTTGCTGAACAATAGGCTTGTTTTGAGCCCGGCTTGTGGGTCTTCTACTTGGATATCTGTCTGTAATATTTGTATATTTCTTTTTATTATTCTTTGTTCTTCTTCGTTCCTTTTTCTTGGTTAGTTGGTAAATATCTATATATGTTGAGGGTAATAGTGTTATGTCAGGTACTGGTTAACCATTTGTCCATAGAGGCCCTATCCCTGCCTATTCGTAGGTCAGGAGAGGGCATTGCTTGTGCCGTGTTTAAGTCTGAGGTTAGCGGTCTTTCCTGTACATATGAGTTAGCCCTTGCCCTTCGTAAGATTGATGATTTTAATGTTCATATTTAAAATCTCTCAACTCGTTTACATGATCTGGGCGAGGAGTTTAGCCGAAAAACAGCTCACTATACTGCCAATAAGAGAAAGGGGAAGGAACTTTTAGGTCAGCTTTGTCGCTCTCGCGATGATGCATGAGGTCGAGTTACCACTCTAAGCTTGGTGCTTGAGGTCGTGTTCGAGGATGCTGACTTGCTACTCTCCTTCGTTAGGGCTCATTGGGCATGTACCGCAACTCGAGAGAATTATGAGTTCATAAAAAACAACCGGGGTCTAGCCCGAGCTTAGTGTATGGTTAGTGCCATGGATCGTGTCGACGAGGCTTTTCTGTTTTACATAACATCGATCTTAAGGTAAAGAGGCGCTTTGGGTCGCAAGTTAGGTCGTTGCGGGAGGATTATTTTACCGAAGCTGGTGGAGCCCCTGCCTCTTCCGACGAGCTTGTTCCTCTTTTGTCTTACTAACTAGTTTAGGCTTTTGATTTGTATTTGACATGGATTTATTTTTGTGAAATGTAATTTATACGGATGTTGATATTTTTAATTTCACTTTGTTGGTTCTCCGGCCCTTGTTAATGTGTTCTTTTTGTTTTATCTTTATAGGCACTTGCTACTTCGTTGCATCAGGTTGGTTCTCCGACCCTTGTTAATCCTGGGCAGGGACCTTCCGGTGCTGCTCGGGATGGGGCCCCGTCTGGTACGACGGATCAAAATCGTGCTAATTGGCTTTACGTTGATCTGACGGGGAAGAATGAAAACTTCATGCTCGGTGCGTGAGACTTAGGGAAAAACTTGATACTCGTTTGGCTTCCTTTAAGGATTATGTGCAATGCACTGAAGCTGTTTTTTCTATTTAAGAGCATCGTTTGGACCGATACTTGCGGTTAAAGGACAAATAGCTTAACAAGATGAAGTCGCTTGTTCCTCGAGTCAATACGTTGGTGAAGTATTTTCGTGTTTCTTGTGCCTAGCATGATGCATCAGTCTCTTTGAGCCAAGTCCGATCACTGCCATATGATGATGCTCAATGTGTTTCAGCTATTGAAATTCACAATAGAACCAAAGCGGATGAGTTTACCGCTCGTCTCTCGGTGAATCAACTTGTGGGCGCTTATAGCACAAATTTTGACTCCCTTCGTTCCACTGATGAGGTTTTGAATGGTGATGACACTGATGTGAATACATCGACGGATGACGAGGTGATCGACCTTGGTCATGTTCCTTCCTATTCGTCATGCAGCAGCTCTTCCTCTATTTAAGACATTTATTTCGATTTTCTTTTATTTATTTCAGTTAGACTTTATTTCGAATGTTTAAGTACAATTGCCTCCGTAACGCCGACTTGTATTATTTGTTGTTCCTCTGATATTTCTTATATAGACTGGCCTTCCCTTTTTCTTGATTGGAATATTATTATAGTACTGTGTTTGTGAACTCGTCTTGCGTGTCTTAGTCGATATTTCATTTGGTGTGTTTCGTTTTCTTTTGAATGTATTTCTGTTGATGTGGACTTTTCACCCGAGGTGCCTTCCTTTGGAAAGATCTTTTTTTTACCTTTTTAAAAGATCATAATGGGTTTTCACCCGAGGTGCCTTCCATTGAGAAGGTCTTTTAGTATTTTCTTACCTTGTACAAGATCATAATGCGTTTTCACCCTAGGTGCCTTCTCCTGAGAAGAAGGTCTTTTAGGAATTTCTTACCTTGTAAAATGTCATGATGGGTTTTCACCCGAGGTGCCTTCCCTTGAGAAGGTCTTTTAGGATTTTTTACCTTGTAAAAGGTCATAATGGATTTTCACACAAGCTGCCTTCCCTTGAGAAAGTCTTTTAGGATTTTCTTACCTTGTAAAAGGTAATAATGGGTTTTCACCCGAGTTGCCCTCCCTTGAGAAGGTCTTTTAGGACTTTCTTACCTTGTAAAAGGTCATGGGTTTTCACCCTAGCTGTCTTCCCTAGAAAAGGTCATTTAGGATTTTCTTACCTTGTAAAAGGTCATAATGAGTTTTCACCCGAGCTGTCTTCCCTTGAGAAGGTCTTTTAGGACATTCTTACCTTGTAAAAGGTCATAATGGCTTTTCACCTGAGTTTCCTTCCCTTGAGAAGATCTTTTAGGACTTTCTTACCTTGTAAAAGGTCAAAGTCGGTTTTCACCCGATGTGTCTTCACTTAAGAAGGTCTTTTAAGACTTTCTTAACTTGTAAAAGGTCATAATGTGTTTTCACCCAAGGTTCCTTCCCTTGAGAAGGTCTTTTAGGACTTTCTTATCTTGTAAAAGGTCAAAGTCGGTTTTCACCGAGCTACCTTCCCTTGAGAAGGTCTTTTAGGACTTTCTTACCTTGTAAAAGGTCATAATGGGTTTTCACCTGAGTTGCCTTCCCTTGAGAAGATCTTTTAGGACTTTCTTACCTTTTAAAAGGTCAAAGTCGGTTTTCACCCGAGGTGTCTTCCCTTGAGAAGGTCTTTTAGGACTTTCTTAACTTGTAAAAGGTCATAATGGGTTTTCACCCAAGTTTCCTTCCTTTGAGAAGGTCTTTTAGGACTTTCTTATCTTGTAAAAGGTCATAATGGGTTATCACCCGAGGTGCCTTCCCTTGAGAAGGTCTTTTAGGACTTTCTTACCTTGTAAAATGTCATAGTGGGTTTTCACCCGAGATGCCTTCCCTTGAGAAGTCCTTTTAGTATGTTTTTTTTTCTTTTTAGTTACAATAATATTTGTTTATTTCTTGGATAGATGCAAAAGGAAGGGCTCCACATGTCGGTTGCCATTGTCTGCTTCTTTTTTCTTTATACATAATATTTTTTGAGGTTAACTACATTCCAATAATTCGTTTCTCCTCTGCTATTTTCGAAATGGACACTCTTGATTTTGTAAGTGATTGGACTTGTTTTCTTGGTAATTTCATATGGGTCTTTCTATTTTGAGCTGGGTTTGCCGTCTATCTCATTTCTCGTGTAGGCCATGACTCGTCTTAACACTAGCTCGCCAATTTTAAACTCTTTAGATCTCTTTACCCTCTTGTCATAATTCTGCTTTACGCTTTGTTGGTAATTTAGCTAGGGTTAAAGTTGTTATTTCCCTTTTCTCGTCCAACATGTCGAGCTCTTCTCTCAGTCGTTCTTTGTTTTGTCCCTGCTCGACTAGTGTTGTTCGTAGCGTGGGAAGTCGGACCTCTATTGGAATAACGGCCTCGATCCCATATGCTAGGTTAAAGGAAGTTTCATTTGTGCATGTCTTAGGTGTAGTTCTGCATGACCATAGTACATTGAGAAGTTTCTCCGGCCATTTACCTTTTGCTTTTTCTAAGCTCGTTTTGATACCATCGAGGATAGTTCGATTGGATAATTCAGCCTGACCGTTACTCTATGGGTATGTCGGTGTTGAGTAAAACTTTCGAATTCCCAGCTCCTCATACCAAAATTGCAGCTTAGCATCTTTAAATTGAGTTCCGTAGTTCACGACGATGGCGTAGGGTATTCTCAACCTAGGGTATGCTCCCAGATGAACTGTTTGACATTTTAGGCCTTAATTTGTTGGAGGGGTTTAGTCAGTTGCTACAATTAGGTACTCCACACTTCATAGTGCTTTCGGTAATTTCCCTACTAGGTCGATTGCCCATTGGGCGAAAGACCATGGTGCTGATACGAGGGTCATCATTGATGCCGGGAGCCGTGATATTTTGGTGAACCTTTGGCAATTGTCACATTTTTGTACGTATACGTCAGCATCTCTCTTGATGTACGACCACCAGTATCCTTGTGTGACCGTTTTATTAGCCAACGATCTTCCCTTTATATGGGTTCCACATGATCCTTTGTGGATTTTCTCGAGGATTTGTAGTCGGTGCTCCGTTCGGACGCATATCAGGTGTGGTCCTTGGTAGCTTGACTTGTAAAGCTTCTCCTCTTCTAATAGCCAAAACTTTGGTGCTTTTCTTATGAATTTAAGGGCCTTTATTTTATCTCTAATGTTTATACTATGATTGTTCGAGTGTCTGTTATTAACAGTGTTGAAGCTAGTGTTGCTAATGCGTCGGCATGGGCATTTTCAGTACGATTAATTCTTACGAATTCGCATTTGTCAAAAATTTTCATTATGCTTCGCACCTGCCTCTAGTAAAAGATCATTCTATCATCTATAGCCTGATATTCACCGGTGGCTTGCTTGACTACAAGCATCGAGTCTGACCTAGCAACCAGGTGGGTGCATCCGAGCCTCCTTGCGATTAGCATGCCGTTTATCATGGCCTCATATTCGACCTCGTTGTTGGTTGCTCGGAACCCTAACTTGATGCTTTTTCGATGACTGCTCCCTCTTTAGACCCAAAGAACAATTCCACATCCTGACCCGTCTTTTGTGGATGACCCGTCAACGTGTATTTGCCAGTGCGACTGTCTTGATATTTCCACTGGTTCATTATATCACTCAGTAAATTCTGCAACAAAGTCTGCTAAAACTTGTCCCTTTATTGCTTGTCTAGGCACGAACTGGATATGGAATGGGGAAAGCTCGACCCCCTATACGGCTACTCGTCCACTGATATCGGTTCTCCGCAAAGATTCATTGATTTGGAATTAGGTATAAACTTAGATTTGGTGTGCGATGAAGTAGTGTGGAAGCTTCCTTGTTGATATTACCAGTGCCAGACATAATTTCTCCAACGACAAATATCTTGTTTCAGCGTCGATTAGGGTTTTACTCACGAAATAGACTGAGAATTGTTCTCAAACTTCTTCCCTTAGAATGACCGCGCTTAAAGCTGTTGTTGAAACTGCCAAGTAGCATGCCAGTATATCCTATATATTTGGTTTAACTAGCAGTGGCAGTGTCTTTAGGCATTCTTTTAAGCTGTGAAAGGTTGTTTTGCACTCAGGGTTCCATATGAACTTTTTTCCTTTTCTAAGCGTGTGGAAAAAAGGTTGTCCTTTATCCGTAGATCGGCTAATGATTTTGCTCAGTGCAACCATCATTCCCGTGAGTTCATGTATCTGCTTTTTACTTTTTGGTGCAATTAGGTTTCTCAGGGCCGTTATCTGGTCAGGGTTTGCTTCAATTCCTATTTGGCTTACCATGTGTCCTAGGAACTTACCCTTATGCCGAACGTGTATTTCGTTGCATTGAACTTCAGCTTGCGTTCACCCAAAGTTTGGAATACGTCCCTTAGGTCTTGTAAGTGAGATTTTGCTTTTTCGCTTTTATGACCATGTCGTCGATATAAGCCTCCATTTTTTTGCTGATGTGTCTTTGCCAGACTTTCATTATCATTATTTGATACATAGCTCCTTCATTTCGTAATCCGAATGGCATTACTTTGTAACATTAATTTCTCAGGGGTGAGATGAATGATGTTTTCTCCTGATCTTCTGCAGCCAGTGGTATTTGGTGGTATCACGAGTATGCATTTAAGAAGGTCATCCTTTCTGACCCCGCTGTTACGTCGACCAACTGGTCAATTCTTGGCAATGGGTAAGGGTCCCTTGGATAGGCCTTGTTGAGACTGGTAAAGTCAATACACACTCTTAGCTTTCCATTTTTCTTAGGAACCACCACTGGGTTCGATAACCATGCAGGATACATTACCTCTCTTATAGCCCCCGCCACAAGTAGCTTCTGTACTTCAGCTATAATTACCTCCCTGTGCTCCATTGATATTCTTCTGCTCTTCTGTGCAATTGGCTTGTACTCGAGGTTCACACTTAGCTTGTGATACGCCAATTTGGGGTCTAGCACAGGCATGTTACTAGGGCTCCACACGAATTTGTCTATATTTTCGAATAGGAATTACTCAATTTCTTTTGCCTCTTCTTCGTGAAGGTTTTCTCCTAACAGGAAATAGTGCTCTTCGTCCATTCCCGGAATTTTCACTCTCCTCAGCTTTTCTCCCACTTGCTCATCTACTACCCTTTCTTCCTTGGCGATTTTTTCTATCAGCTTCTTCAGGCTGGCCGGTTGCTCCCTGATGACCAAATGTTTTCTTAAAGCAATCGTTATGTCCTCACAGCGTCTGGAATCCTCCTGACATCCCCGGGCAACTTCGATCTCGCCTTTGTTGTTTGGATACTTGACTTTTTGGTGGTAATTCGACGTTATAACTCTCATGGCGTGAAGCCATAGTCACCCTAGAATTGTGTTGTGCCTCGAGTTGTCGTTTACCACCAAGAATTCAACCGGCACCGACACTATTCTAGTTGTGACGTTAAGGACTATTTTACCAAGTGGTTTCATTGTTTCCGAAATAAAACCTATTAAGGTTATGTCGGTTGGCGGTAACTCCTTTAAGCTCAATTCCATCTTGTCAAATAGTTCTTTATACCTAATGTCACATGACGCTCCCTGGTCATCTAGAACTCTGCTGACCGTGTCGATCCCGATTTGCACGCATTGTCTCTTGCCTGACGAGGACGCACGAGATGCTTTTGCTACCTGGCCAAAATGAGCTAGCTGACTCTGTTGAGCTCGTTCTCCTCCTGTGGGTCTGGGTCGTGATAAGTGGACGACATTTATCACTTTCCCGCCCCTTCTTGCGGATCCTTCTATGGTCGGTTGCTTGTCTTTGTTCATACCTCCCTTGATGAATTTATTTAGATAGCCTGCGTCACCCCATTGGTTCATCTTCCATCAAAGTTTTCTGCATTTTTCTGTGAGATGGTCGTGGTCCTCATGATATGCGGATAACAATTTGGGTAGGGATAGGAATGGCCCCGGTCTTGAGTACCAACTCTCTCTACAAATGTCCCTCAAAATTTCCACTACGGATCGGTTGAAATTATATTTGAGTTCCACCGGCTCGACATTCCTTCGGTACTGCTCTCTCTCCTGATTGGGTTCCCGATGGGGTGGCCTGTTCGATGTTTGGTACATCAGCTGATATGGTTTTTGGTCAGCTTCTGTATGGAGCATTTCCTTCCTCTGCTATTCGGGTTTCTTGCATACGTTGTCCATTTTTGCTGGTTTGATTGCTTCTCCACGGTTCCCCTTGGCTTTTTTTTCGCTCTACCTGTGCTTCCCTAACCGACTTCCTTCTGGGTAAGGTCTGGTTGAGGTTCCTCATTTCCTCATTCTTGTCTTTCAGGTAAGTGTAGTAGGCGAGGAGTGCATCAGTAGTTGAAAATTTTCTACCAAAAAATTTCCTCCGTACCCAGTGTCCGCTTGGGCTGGAGTTGACGAAGTTTTGGATTGCAATATTGCTGGAATACTGAGGAATTTGATTTGCCACAATGATGAAGCGTATACAGTAGTCATAGAGCTACTCGTTTAGCAACATCACCATTTTAAGCAATGTCTCGATAGTGACCTTCTTCTTTTTATGAGCAGCGTATCGGTTGAAATAGGCCCTGAGCAGTTCTGTCCAACTCCCTAAAGAATTCCTCGGCAAGTTGTGATACCAGGTTGAACCTTCTTGACCTAGACTATTCTTGAAAAATTTGCACATTAAAGTGGAATCGTCGCTCCATAATTCCATCCTAGTCTTGTAATGTCTCAGATAGTCGATCGGGCAGCTTTTTCCGTTGTACAACTTAAACTCTGGAATGGTGAATCCTGTCGGGTTTCTGTACCGTGTGATCTCCTCTGTACATGGTGTTTCCCGGCAGACCTCTCATGCTTGCTGGAAGACTTCATCTTGTGTTTGGTATTGTGGCGTGTATGCTCCACTGCCATACCTCGTGTGAATGGTGGCATAGTAGTCATGCATTCCCCCGACCCTGTTTTCTCCATATCCCCCATTTCTCGGGTTTAGGCCGTATGGCTGTCGACTTGGGTGCTTTGGAATCCTATCCATGGGGTAAACAGTTGTTGCGGTTGTGTTACCGTCGGTATTCGTTCCCATTGTTGTTGGAAACCTCTTACTTCGTGCTGTCGTCCAGCTACCTCCATGGCTTCCCTATAGATGGCATCTTCCATGTGATCACCCCTCGAAAGTTCTCTTTGATGGCCTATGGGTTGTCCTGTCGACATTCTTATTTCTGCAGCTGCCATGGCTGTCATGCAAGCTGCTAGCTGGGCTTGAATTTGGACGTGATAGCTTTCGTCAGTCCTTGATACCATTGCCGCATTTTCTATTGGTAGGACTATCGGTTGGAATTCAACTATAGATGGTGTGATTATTTGTGGTGAAATGATTGGTTGTCGGGTTGTTTGTTGCTCCTGTATGTCTACATGTGGCATTCCGTATTGAAATGCCACTGGGTTTCTCGGGCGTTGGTGGGATCTTCTTGTGTCCTCGACATAATTGTTTTTGATAGCAGTTCCCTGACCTCTTCATCGTTATGTCGAAAATGGGTCGCCTTCCCTTGGTGTGAACTAGAATTGGCGGATTGGGTCGGCAGCTGATGTCTAGCACTTGACTTTGTTGCATTTGTCACGGGATCTATGTTGTCCAGCTGCCTGGTCCTCTCTTGATTTATTCTTATCTTTCTTGCTGCTAACGTGGATCGCTCTTCTTCGGATTCTGATGGTTTTCATCTATTAACCCGTCCATCATTAGTGGTTGTGCGGGAACTTGCGATTGTTCGTTTGGGAGGTTAGAAGTGGATGACCGGGTTTTGGCGGTGAGAGCCTCGTATATCTGTTTACATGTTTTCTGTGTTGTTTGGTGTCGTTCCGAACTCTTCGGGACGGTTTTATTCTAAGGTCGTTACCATTTTGCTCGACTGACTGAGTTGTGTGTTCAACTTCGAAACTAGTTAGTACTAGATGAAGTGTAGAGACGGCGCCATTTGATAAAGTATAGACTTTGGTCGGTTAAGTCGTGCTTCTCAATAATAGTTATTTAAGAGATTAGAGATGACAATATAGACGAGCAAATATCTTTTATTAATTACTAAACAAGTTATCAATTATAGATCACTCTGGTTACAATATAATCTCCACTGTCTAATGTTCGGTATAATATTTGTGTCTTCTTCTTCGGTATTAGTTTTCGGGTTTCGAATTGACTTTATATGCACGTGTACTTTCTAGTGAGATAAGCTCTAAAAAGTCTCTGTACTAATATGTTTTTTTCTACTGGAAAAGTCAGATCCTCTATTGTAGTACTATTTGACTTTATTTATAGGGGTACGTCCACCGTATGATGTTGATATGTGGCGCTTTCATCTGTTTCTCATGAGCTTTTAATTTAGTGAGCTTCTATCATTGGGGTCAGTTCAGTGGGTCCCTGCCTTTTTTCTTTTACAAGGGAAAAGACTATTATATCCTCATGCTAAGAGTATTTCCCATATACGAAGCGTTGGATACCCGCTTGAATTATGTGAATCGGGTCGATGCCGAATAAAATTTATCGGGTCTTATTTTTATGTCGTATCAACACTATAGTACTTTTATCATTTTTTTTTATTTTTAAATTAGAAAAGTGAAAACTTATATTGGGGACATCACAACATAGGATAATAAATACTTATTTAGGGACACGGGAGTAACATTTAATAAAAATCAATTCATTAGTAAATCAAGTAAACTTACCGAGAAAATCCAAGATTGCAGCCAGAGGAAGGACACACTACATGACTTCTCTTGCACACACCCTGCATGTTGTCTTGTTCTATTAGTCGTTGTACTTTCATTAGTGACAACCTGCTCACTTTCCTCTGCCTCCCTATGTTGTCGACCTTCTAGTCGATGTCCTTCCATCCACACTTCAAAGTGGTTGTGGATCTCATAGTATTTCTATTTCTCTTAATTATATATATATATATATATATATTTTTTTTTCTTTTTTTTTTTCCGACACCACCAACAAACTTGCACATAAAGACCTAAAGTCTAACAAGCTCGTAATTCTGACTACTTTTCGATCTTCAAAGATTCCTTCGTTTTATTCATTTTGCTTATATGTATCTAGTAATATTCTCAAATAAAAACATAAAGAGTAGTGGGAAACAATGTATAACTCATAAAATCAATAAGAGCGGACGGAGCTAGGAAGGGTTGATATGGGCAGCAACATGCCGCATATTTTAAAAAACCTCATTCACTCAGCATATTTTACATACACGTTTTTAAATTTATTAGATTAACACCCCAATATATTTTGTGCCCTTTCAGGTCATTATGTTAGGAAATTTCAGCACCCCTATACCACTGAAAATCACGATCTACTTCAATGAGTAGTACAAATCTTTTTTTATTATACTCTTTGATTTCACTGGAGTATAGGACCAAATAAATATATGGGTTGAGGAATAGGAAAACCGTCTGTATTCGGAAAAAAATACGTTTATTATACTTACTATCAGTGTTTACTGATTTAAGTACTACACTACCAATTTTAACAATTGAGTTACTAATATACGAAATTTATCACAATTGAGTATCTATCGTTAAACAAAATGATGTAATGACACTCACGTTCTCTTAGCTATCACATGATGAGTGTAATTCTATCAACATCCGTAAAAAATAGATCCACAAATGTAAGATATAACGACTACAATTTTATTGATTTATGTTATTAGTATCTTAATTAAACGAAATTTCATAATTCCACTATAAAAAAATAGCCAAATAGCGACGGGATTAGTGACAGTATTTTTTGTTACGAGCTTATTAGCGACGGTTTTTGTGACGGTTTTGTGACAGTTTAGTCAATTTGCGACAGATTTGTGACAACTTTTTAAATTAGTGACAGGCTTGCGACAACTTTTGACTCTCACTAAATCAAAAATTATTTTATAGTGTTCGATAACTCAATTGTTAAAATTGATAGTTCAATAATTAAATCGTTAAACACCGATAATGCAGTAAAATAAACATACTTTTGTCCTCAGCATTCTAATAAAGGATAAGCTGACGTGTAACAGTATTATCGACACTGTCTATAAAAGTGTGATGTAGTGATGCTTTTAAGCAGCGTACTAACATACGAGAAATCCACTTGTGGAGCTGCAACTAGAATAACTGATTATTGCACATCTACAAAAAGGGTAAAGGTGAAAACAATGGAGGACTTCTTTTGTGACACATACTCAGTGGTATTAAATCAATGGTTTGAAACCATTTGCGATTAGAAATATAATTCATCAAACCAACCTAAAATGGTGGAACTAGAATTTATATACGAGTGAAACTGAATTATATGTATATACTATTTTGTAATTATAGAGAACGAAAGACTATAATTGTTAATTTTTTAGTAAAATACATGTAAAATTTTCGTATTTTTCGTAATATGAAAAGTGATGTAACCACTTTTAGCATGTATCTAGTTACTCCAATGTAAATCTATATCATCTTATTTTTTCACTAAGCATCCAATCTTTGCTTATTTTCCTCTCATTCTCAAACCTCATGAAAAACCTCTAATAGATTGAGTGAACAAAAAAAAATCTGATAGAGTGAGTTAAATAACGATTTAGATTGTATTCAAAGTGTCAAAGTGATTTACTTTAAAACCAATCAAAATATTTGACATTCCATTAACTTTGGATGCCAAGAATTTTTGTAATTTTTAAGAGAATGCATACATATAATAAAGTACTATTAGAGTTCAGTATATGGATAACAGGATAAGTGTAAATTGGTTGTGTGATGAATTGATTATGCACAACATTGCCCGTGAAAAATGAAAGTAAATGTACTCAAAACATGTGTTAAGTCAATAACATATCTTTAAAGACAATGATAATTGATGAGTACTTAAGAAAGATAAAGTACTGATCACCAAATCCTTACATAATTTAGATGGCCGGTGATCCGGAAAGGGAGAGGGTAGCTTGACGTGACTGGAAGATAATTTCTTGACGTGACTGGAAGATAATTTATTTTAAAGCAGTATATATAGGATTTATACTCGACATGAAATTAAATAAATTAAAAAGGAAAAAGTCGAAGACTATTACCAGATGCATGTGACTGGTATAATTCTATGAAAGATGTATCCATCCATGCTTCCTATGTGTATTGACATGGTCAAAAAAAAAAAAAAAACCATTTTCAAAACATACAATTGATCAAAATATATTATTAAAATATACAATTGATCAAAACATATTAACAAAACATACAATTAATATATCTACAAGTTTTTTTTCAAAACATACAATTAATACATCAATTATAAAAATTACACTTGCTCTCTCTCTCTGCTCATAATATATTCTTTTATTATACTCATAAAATTTATCTCTCTCTATATATATTTATCGAAAAACAGACAGAGCGTCTCCGGCAAAAAATTAAAATTCAAAATTCAAAAAAAATTTAAAAACTCAACAAAATATAAAAAATATAAAAAAAAATAAAAAATATTCCAAAAAAAGTAAAATTTCAAAATAAAATAAAAAAACAAGTCAATATAAAAAATGTTCATACGCAATCGCGAAAATATACATACACAATCCAAACAATGTGTATACACAATTCATAAAAATACATATATAATCGAGAAAAAATCCGGAAAACTGCATACATACTCTCTAAAAAGTGCATACACAATCAGAAAAATACATACACAATCCAGAAAAATGCATATATAATCCAAAAAAGTGCATACACAATCGAGAAAAGGGCAAAAGTAAATACATAATACGAAAAAGTACATACACAATACAAAAAAATGCATATACAATAAAAAAAAATGCATACACAATCGAGAAAGTGCATACACAATGCAGAAAGATGCATACACAATCGAGAAAAAAGAATACACAATAAGAAAAATGCATACATAATAATATAAGTACATAAACAATAAAAAAAAAAGTGCATAAACAATAAAAAGAAAGTGCATACACAATAAAAAAAATCCATACACAATCGAGAAATTGCATGCACAATCGAGAAAAATGCATACACAATCAGAAAATGCATACACAATCTAAAAAACTACATAGATAATCGAGAAAAAGGCATACATAATAAGAAAAGTGCATACATAATATAAAAAAATACATACATAATAAAAAAAATGCATAAATAATCGAGAAAGTGCATAAACAATCGAGAAAATAAATACACAAATCGAAAAAAGTGCATACACAATCAGAAAAATACATACACAATCCAAAAACGTGCATAAAAAATTAAAAAACGTGCATAAACAATCAAAAAAACATGCATAAACAATAAAAAAAAAACGTGCATAAACAATAGAGAAAATGACATACACAATAAGACAAGTGCATACATAATACAAAAAAAATACATACACAATACAAAAAAAAATACATACACAATACAAAAAAGTGTATAAACAATAAGAAAAGGGCATACAAAATAAGAAAAATACATACACAATCAAGAAAATGCATACACAATCGAGAAATACATACACAATCGAGAAAAATGCGTACACAATATAAAAAAGTACATATATAATTGAAAAAAAGCATACGCAATCTAAAAAAAATGCATACACAATCGAGTCATTAGAAAAAAATTGCAAGTTATTTTAAAGTTTTTCAACATTTTTTTAGACTTTACGGCTTTTTCGATTTTTTTTTCATTTTTTTTTTCATTTTTGATTTTGGATTTTTTGTATTTTTCTTGGTTTTTTTCATTTTTTTTTTACCATTTTTCAGGTTTCCGATTTTTTTGAACGTTTTTTCATTTTTTTGTAATTTTGTAATTTTGGATTTTTTTGGATATTTTTTAATTTTATGTTTTTTTTTTTGGGTTTTCGACTTTTTTAAACTTTTTCTCATTTTTTTGTGATTTTGGAAATTTGGAATTTTCTTGGTTTTTTTTATACCATTTTGTTAGGTTTTTTTTTTTCGGGTTCCCGACTTTTGTAAAAGTTTTTTCAATATTTTTTTTGGTATTTTCGATTTTTTTTTTTTTTTCTGATTTTTTTTTCCATTTTTTATTATTTTTTATTGGGTAATTAAGTGTAAGATCAATTCTTAATGACAAATTCCAAATAATTACCTTTAAAATATGATTTTTGGATGAGTAATATGTCATGTCACCACTATATGTATATGTTATGCAAATAAACTTTTGCATATAACATTACCCACTCAAAAATCATATTTTAAAGGTAACTGTTTTTTTTAGATGAGTTATATGTTATTAAGAATTGATCTTCCACTTAATTATAAGAATTGATAGGAGTTATATGTCATGTCATATAACTCACCAAAAAATCATATTTTAAAAATAATTGTTTTTTTTTTTTTGGTGAGTTATATGTCATTAAGAATTGATATTCCACTTAATTATAAGAATTGATAGGAGTTATATGTCATGTCAGCACTATATGTATTTGTTGTGTAAATAACCTTATGCATATAATATTACTCCACCCTAAAAAAAAAAAAACTTAGAAATAGATATGGCATACAAGGACAGAAACAAAAACAGTAGAGTTCATACGAACTTATCACCATTGTCCAAGGAGGGTTTGGATAATGATATACACAAACAGAATCCTTGTAGACATCCACAGAGGTGGACCCTAAACTCAACACACCAATCATACAAATTCTAACATTACAACTTACAAGCCTTAAAATGGCAATCATCCAAGTTTAGAGGTATGATAAATTACTATGTTGCCAAAAGTAAATTTCAGAATGTGAAGATACCTAAAAAGTTTTCCTATTCAAAAGTAATGCACAACACAAGCATGAATTCAATTCTAGGCCCCACTAGCAACAAAAAATAAGCATTTTCATTGAATCAAATCTCTTGTTCTGAAATTGTTGAGTTTCACTTCACTGCTCATAAAACTCATCAGACGTAATACTTGGTAACATTGCAGTTTCTCAACCATCGGACTTGAATGAAAAAAAGAGAAAACCAGAAGATTTTTCTTTTCTTATGGAAATTTCTTGATAATGATTCGTGAGAAGGAACTACAAGTATGCCAGTTCCAATCATCCTTATTCAGCATGATCGAACTGAACGTGGAGTCTTGAGTTGCAGCATTAGGTCCAGCGTATAGAAGAACCTAGGAAGCTACCCAGGTTTAACTAGAAAGTAATAACAGGTTCGTGGTGCCGGAGCATAAACTGTTCAAAACCACACAGAGAAACACCAATAACACAAGCAAACGCATTTAACACAAATTTTACCCACTAGATTTTTATCATATCAATCTCATCTTTTATTAATATTTCATACAAATATTGCAATAAACATACACGATAGAAGTAAACCTTAGTCTGAAAATTGAGTACAGTACATGGACTCCTATCCAACTTGAAACAAGAGGAAAAGCAACACAATCCGCTTAAAACTGCTCATGGACTAAAATCTGGCTTCAAGTTGGAGTCAAGCCCACCACACCTGGAAAGATAAGTTAAGAGTGAGAATCACGAAGCAAGTCTGTAGTCAAGGAGTTCCAAAAATTAATACTCCATAATGATACCACACAGAACATAGCAGTTAGGCCACAGTTCGAGCAATTATATTTCTGTACAATAATATGTGGAGAAATGGAGTTTCTCGAGGTGAAACATATTATGTAAATACATGATCCAGCAATCTGCAAATAATGTAAGTAGTGATGCTAGTTTGCAGGGAGGACCACTTTTATGGGTTTTAAGCTTTAACTTGCTAATCAGAAAATGAGGATCTGAAAAAAAAAATACTTGGGATTATAACCCACACGTTACAGGTCAACCAGTTAACGAGTTCAAACATATTTGTATGCCAGGTTTGCTACAAGAGCTTTTGTGAAGAAAATACTAGTCCTTTTGATGGACTCCTCCACAAGCATCATAGCCACACATATACTGTTTTTTATTTTGTTCAGCATGACTCGTTTAATGGGTAGCTTGATTCATGTGGAGAAGGAGTACAATATAATTATTAATTACTTGAAGAGAAGAGTTTTATTTTATGTCTGTGACATGGCTGGTGTATCAGAATAAGCTCTAATACCCACATACTTTTTATGTACTACACAGAACATAGCAGTTAGGCTACAGGACAGGATGTTAGGCTTAAGACATTATCTACATAACTACATAGATTCCCAGTCTCAGTCAGTGAGGAAAGACAATTCTCCTCCTAAACCTTCAGAGAAATTTAAAACTTCATATATTAATGGGAGAAGTATCCTCGGACAATATTGAGATATTTGTCCTAAACTTTCCGCTTACACTCCAGACGCAGACTTACCGACTCTTGTTAACCATGGGAAGGAGTATTCAACAACTTGTTTTTATATAAGTACATACTATTAACCAGGTATTAATCAGGATTTCAGAAGACACAGTCTAAGCAATCCAAGTTATCGTAAGTTCCAGAACTAGACCAATTCATGTAGCAAGAAGATTCATAACCACCTGCTGTATAGCAAGACTAAAATTTAAGTACCTCCTTCAAGCCAATCTCTCTGATATGGTCAGAGAATCGAGGAGTAAAGTTATATTTTGAAAATATATACAAGCTAACATTCTTTTCCGGCCAAGTATACATTCCAGATGTAGAAATGCCTTAAGAATTGAATCCATAAGCTCCGCTTTTATTACCATGAACACTTGGCCGGTAATTTTTGCAAGTTCACACTCTACTAGTGTAGTTTCTAGAATGTTGAAGAGCATGATTCATGAATTATTACGAGCTAATGTAACTTTAGCTGATTGAAAGAAGAATACTGTAAAGCAGTGTTTCAAAAGGCGGTCTAAGCTATCGTCTGCACGGTGATTTGGCGCTAGGTGGAAAAAAATTGGGCTAGGCAGGAAAACATGGCTTAGGCTGCCAATTAGGCGCCACACAAACCCTTTCCGCATAGCACCTTTTGAACCTTGTTGTAAAGAGAATTCTAAGAAGGTAACAAATTCCAGTACCAGCAATAATTTCGTGTGAGTATATATAAATACATGTAAATTACAACACACCAGTATTGAAAAAATAAGTCGGTTTTCTGGATAGGAAGGACATTTATAGAACTTATGGCGATTAACTGACATCATCTATTGTTATTGTTTGGTCCGCCCGGCGATATTGTCTTTGGTTCATTATACTTCTCTATGAATTGAAATGATGTGTTGTTTCCTGATATTCATTGCCTTTGCCTACAGTCATGTTTTAGGATTACTGAACTGGATATAACTAATGCTAGGAAACTTTTGTTACCCCAAGTACTCAGTTTATAGTGATCCTATATAAAAACAGATGGTTATACAAAAGAGCAAAAAGTAAAGGTAGTCCACAAATATGTGAAAGAATTAAAAAGAAAGGAAACAACCATGTATACAAATGATATAAATGTAAGCTATTCTAACTGCAAGCACAAGAAATCAAATGAACAAGACAACTAAAAAAGATTGTTATAACATACCGCATGCCAATCTTCCACCTGCATTGCCAGTGCTAAGGCTAAGCTCGTGACCACCTACAAATGTAAATTCAACACCAAAAAATACCAAATATTAATAACACATGGATATTTACCAAATACAACTTCTTTTACACTCAATAATATAAAGTATGAACATAATAGCGACTAAGGGATGGTTTTCACCCTTTCCAAGATCATCCGCAAGCTCATGCACAACAAAAGCTCTTCCTACAACGGCATTTGGTCCAGTAAGTGGTATCTGCACATTTCAAATTTGGAGAGAACATTAAAACCACAAATAAAAGCCAAACTTAAAGTTGAATTGGCTAATGCGGTTCCCCTGTTTTTTAAACAAGGAACAAAGGAATCCCTACTGACTGCTACGAACACAGCAAATGAAATACCTGGTTATCCACGATTGTTGCCTCTGCTACACCTGAATAACAAAATCAAATGGGAGTAAAAGATAAAAAACAGGTATGATGATCTAAAAAGGGCAAATGTGAAGAAATTGTTGAATTGTAACTACCTTCTGCGTTAGCAACTATGTTTCCCAGGTCACCCGCATGGCGGATTTCATCTCCAGGAGCACCATGTGTCAATTTATTAGGATTAAAATGAGGTCCTGCCACAAAATATTTACAAACAGAACTGGATAAGGACAATGCCTCAAGGCTCAAAAGATTAAAACAACAAATAAAACATTAACAAGCCATCAAACACAACAGAATCCAAACCTGTTGATATACATCCATTTGTAGTGTCTCCAAATTCATGCTGAAAAGGAGAAGAACATAAAAACAATAGAGTTACAACACAAATTAAGAAAATTCACAAACTCTTAGGCTTAATTTGGGAGGAGGAAAATGGGGCAGAATGGTTTTACTATGTAAATAGGGAGATGCAATATGGAATGACCAATATCAACCACAGGACCATGGGAGAATCTATGTGGTTGAGGGATGAAATGGTGGACCGGTTAACTGTCCCTTTAAGTTGTTTCACTCACATGATTTTATTCCGTAATCAAATCAACCTAATAGTCGTTAACATTACATGAGTATGAACACTTCACAAAGTACAGTAACACCAAAAAAAAAACATGAGTTGTCAAATTGGTTTCATTTTGTTTGATTTACATTTTGCAATATATAAAATTAGAACTTTAAAAAAACAATTCAGAAACCTTTTGTGCAAACTATACCACTAAAAGAAAACATTATAAGCTACAAACTCCAACAAACTAAACAAGTCTAAAAGCCAAATGAAGTAATCAGCCGCTAACAATCTCATTAGCAGACATCATTTCTGTTTTAAAGAATATGTTATTAAAAATGTAATGTTTTCTTGTCTTTGTAGGTTGAAGTATTTGCAACACTTCATATTTCAATTAAAATTGTTGATTTCATCATTTGTAATTCTTCGTGGATAGTAACTTCATTTTCTGCTCACTACTTGTTATCTGAAAAGAGACATTTAACGGATCTTTTAACGATGTTAACAGCTGGGTTCAATTTGACTATCAGAACAAAACAATAGGGGGAAAGTGAAACAAGGTAAAGCATATGTGCAAATTAAAACAAGCTATAAGGTATGGCATAAAATGAAACTACACTAAAAAGAGAGTGGTAAAGCAGAATTTAACCTATAAAAAGAATATAATAGACCAAACTGAAAAAAATAATATACTTACAAGATGGAACCCATGAGGTCCTGGAGTGAGTCCCGTAATACGAACATTCACCGTGGTCGGACCTATCCAATTTCACAGTTCTCAGCATCTACTTAATGACATATAAAATGTAAATAGTTTCTAGGGACACGTAAATCGAACCCAAATTAAAAACCAAGGACTAAATAGAAGAGGCAAAATAACTTAGATTCTTGAGCAAAGCTGAACCATAGGTGTAACCTCAAAACTGTAAGTACCCCATTATCTATTGAAGTCAAGATTCTAAAAATTTAATCTGACCAAGCTCTACGATGGCATACATTCGAGAGTGACAGAAGGAATGCTTGTTTGTCCAAGAAAACTATGCTAGTTAAACATTTGCTTCTACTTTTTGGCTGGAAGTCAATAGGCGGCTGAGACTTCAAGAAACGTCTGGTATTCTTCGGAATTTCTTTTAATGGCTAATTGATACAAAGAAAAGAAAGAAAAGATGATTCAGCCTGAATTGAGGCTCTATTGATGAATTAACGGAAATATAAAAACCAATTCAGGCTGAACTGATATAATCTGGGAAGCTGATGTAAATGCGACCACACTTGATTTATATACGTGACACCTCATATACTTCAACAGTTCAAAAAAATTATTCACAAAATTTATCATACTCATAATAAGTATCACTATACTTTTTTGACACTTTCCTAGGATTCTAGGAAAGTGACCATTTTCTTCCTTTATTCATTCAATCCTGCTAAAATTATCATTCTTCCCTCACATGTCAAGCAGAAAATGTTCTAAGTTTTAATCTTTTTATGACGGGTGTCTTCTCTTAAGATTTGTGACCCACACAACACAAGTTTGTCATGGCAGCCCCACATTTTTTCTAAAAAGCAAACTTTGTCACTCAACATTTACAATTAGCCGCAATTTAACAGCAATGCCCCTTAATGACAACACATTGTCACTCATAACACAGCTTTATAAATGTCGAATTACGTAAATAAGTGACCACTATACTATTTTAAGACTTGGCTAAATTAAGTCACCATTTTCCTCAGTCAATCCACTAAAACTATCCTTCTTCCTCAACATTTAAAGCAGCTTTTTTTAATGTTACTTTTTCATCTTTTTATGACAGGCGTCTCCTTCCAGACGGAGTATATTATTATTACTATATACTAGTAATATATAGGGAAAAAGGTTTTTTAGTACTCCAACCTACTACTTTTACCATTTAAAGAATTTTAAAGTTTCCGCAATTTGGGTCTCCACCTAACTATTTTCATCCAATCCAATTAGGAGACTAGTGTTCAATAAAATGACGGCATTCAACAATGCGTTCTCACCTAAAAAATAGCGAGTGCAATTCCATCAACATCCGTCAAAAATAAATCCCCTAACGTGAGATATAATAAGCAGACAGTAATTAACATATAGAAGTAGCTAAAAAACTATAAGATGAAATTGAACAGCAATTCCCCTTTGCAAGTAAATTACTCCTATTCTATACCCAATTCCGTGCCCATTTGATTTTTAACCCAAAATCATTATTGATAGAACACAAAAATTAGACCCGAATATTCTATTCGGTTAATAATCAACCCACTTTATAAATGGGTATCCTACGCTTAAATGGGTCGTCTCATACTTTTTATAGGAATTGAGGTGTTACTATCAAAAGCCCAAGCCCAATCAAATGGGGACTCATGTCTGAAAAACCCCTGGGATGAAGACATTTGTCAACATCCTAGAAGGCATAGTTGCCTATAAATAGCCAACTACCCCTCCTAGAAAAGGACCAGAAAATCTATCCAAAAAATATAGAGAGAAGTTGAGAAAAGAGAGAAACTAAACAACGCACACCACTTCGAGAAATAAACCGAGAAAAGACAAAGCCGAGCACCGAATAAAAGGGGAGAAAGATCAAGACGAAAAATTAAATAGTCATATCGAGCACAATTGTAAAACCGAAATACTAATCCGAGCAAGTGTAATAGTCCGAACAAGGATAATAATCCGAGCAATAATAAAGATCAGGAAGTGTCCATTATTCACGGTTGATTTACTATTATATCATTGTTGAAAAGCCTAACGCGACCGACCAAAGTTATGGCTTTATCAAATGGCGCCGTCTCCGGGAATCATCTAGTTCCCAACTAGTTTAGAATTCGAATACCAATACTCTGCCAGACGAGCGACAATGGTTACCAATGTAGAGGAAACCCATCCCGAGATAATATAAACCAATAACCAAAACACGCAAATTAGCCAACAAGACCTCGACGATCTACTCGCCATCCGCGACAGATATGAAGCTATCCAATCCGGAAACCAACCAACAACCTCCTACGTCAACCAAGAACAACCGGTCGAACCACAACGACATTTCATCGAAGGGATTGTCGACGAACACCCTTCGTCTTCGGAGGACGAACAAGACGTGCCCGTATTAAGGCGTGCACGAAGACGCTTAACCGGGTCCCAAGCAGGGCCGAGCTCAAGAGTCCCTTTGCCTACAGCCTCGGTCAACTCCGGTGCTCGTTTACAAACGGACGAAGCTCATCAGTTTGGCATGCCCGAGGATCATGTACTCGGACAGTCGCCCCGACTACCGACTAATTCTCCGAGGATGATTACACCACCCACGGTGGAGGTACAACACGTTCCGTTAGCCGATGAAAGGAACTACGCCCAGCTACAAGCTCAGCTGGCGGCATGCATGACGGCCATGACAGCGGCCGGCATCGTATTGCCAGTTATCCAACCCGACAAAGACCCACGCCATAAAGTGGAAGATTCTGCCTACAGGGCCGTCCTGGAGGCAGCGGGTCGGCGACCCGATACAAGAGTCCCCCACCAAGGGGCAATGTCCCAATAACTATCGTCCATCCGAACACTCATATGGAACGTGTCCACACAAACACGAAGGACGGTAGATATCCCGAATACAGGATCGGGGAAGGATATGGCCCACCACCACATCAGGGAGGATACCCTCCCCCCTACCAAGTCACGGATGACGCGTTCCAACAGGCTTGGAACGTATGCCAAGAAACCCCGTGTGCTGAACAGATCACGCGGTACCGCAATCCTATGGGGTTCGTCATCCCCGAATTCAGGCTCTATGATGGAAAGAGTTTCCCTATCGACCATCTGAGGCACTACAAGACGAAGATGGAACTGTGGAGTGATGACCATGCACTGATGTGCAAATTTTTCAAAAACAGCTTGGGTCAAGAGGCTTCGTCATGGTATCACAACTTACCACGGGGCTCCATTAGAGACTGGGCAGAATTGCTAAGAGCATACTCCACCCGATACGCTGCTCATCGGAAAAAGAAGGTTAGTATCGAAACCCTTCTGAAAATGACGATGATGCCAAATGAACGGCTCAACGATTATTGCATACGTTTTATCGACGTAGCAAACCAGATTCCACGATATGCCAATAATATAGCCATCCGGAACTTTATCAACTCCATCCCTAATGGCTATTGGGCGAGAAGGAAGTTCATAGGCAAAAACTTCCCGACTACTGATTCCCTGCTAGCCTATTGTACCCACCTCACCGATAAAAATGACGAACTGCGTTTCCTCAACCGAACTCTACCCAGAAGAGAGTCGGTCCGCGAGGCACAGGTGGGTCGCAAAAGAATTAGGAGTAACCAGGGAGAAGCATTCCAACCAACCAGCAAGGGCAAAGGTCCCGAGGTCCATAGCAGGGTAGAGCGACCACGAGCACCAGAGCCCAAACCGCTCCAGATCGCATACCCAACACCGATCAACGAGCATAAACCGCTCCAGCTCACCTACCCGATGCCACCCAAGCCGTTCCAACAAGGTCGGCCCCAAGAAAGGGAACACCGAAACACTTTCGGACCGGTCGAGCTGCGATACACTTTCAACCTGTCTGCTGAAGATATCCTCAAGGATATATGCAGGGAAAGTTGGTATTCCCGACCGCAACCGATCAACACTCCCCCCAGTCAGAGAGATTCCAAGCTCTTCTGCGCATATCATGAGGATCACGGCCATCTCACTGAGCATTGCCGTAACCTGCGATGGAGAATGAACCAGTGGGGCGATGCAGGATACCTAGCCAAGTTCATCAAAGGAGCTGGAAATAAAGGCAAACAACTGGCCATCGAGGGATCCGACAACCGGCAAGGTAAAACGATCAACGTCGTTCATATGACAAGACCCAAGGGCCCAGGCGGGGAACGATCGCGACAACGGCAGCTGGCCCACTTTGGCCAAGTAGCCAAGGCATCACAGGCGTCGACCTCTAAACGACACTGCACACAACGACGACATCCGCCCATTTCTTTCTCGGATCTTGACGAAGAAGGGGTGATTTACCCCCATGGAGACGCCATTAACCTCCGAGTTCAAATTGGCCTAGACACGGTCAGCAGGGTACTTGTCGACCAAGGAGCCTCTTGTGATATCATGTACAGGGAGCTCTTCGACAAAATGGAACTCAAACTGCCAGATCTACAGCCTACTGACGTCACACTGATCGGATTCATCTCCGAAACGACTAAACCGTTGGGTAAGATCGTCCTCAGTGTCACAACCAGGTCCGTGTCGGTTCCCGTGGAGTTCTTAGTGGTCAATGACTACTCCGGTCACAATGCAATATTGGGCCGACCTTGGTTACATGCCATGAAGGCCATACCCTCGACCTATCACCAAAAGGTCAAATACCCAAATGACAGGGGAGAGATCGAGACAGCCAGAGGATGTCAAGAGGATTCAAGACGCTGCGAGGACATCACCGCGACTCTCCAAAAACAAGAAGCATGGTGGAACAACCCACCAGCACCAAGAAGCTGATCAACCAAATATCCAAAGCCGAAAGGGTTGTCGAAGAACCTTCCAAAACAGGAATCCGAGGAGTTGAAAGCATTCCTTCTCAACAACACTGATAAATTCGCCTGGAGTCCTAAAGATATGCCGGCCTAGACCCCAATACAGCATGCCACCACCTAAGTGTAAACACCGAGTACAAGCCGATAGCACAGAGGAGCAGGAAAGTGTCTGTACAGCACAGAGCAGCTATAATCGCTGAAGTACAAAAGTTATTGGAGGCTGGAGCCATAAGAGAGGTTTACTATCCAAAATGGTTGTCCAACCCGGTCGTCGTCCCTAAGAAGAACGGGAAGGAGAGAGTATGTATAGACTTCACCAACCTCAACAAAGCCTGCCCGAGGGACCACTTTCCCCTTCCAAGGATTGATCAACTGGTGGACGCAACTGCGGGGGCAGAACGGATGACCTTCCTTGACGCATATTCAGGATACCATCAAATTCCCCTCGCCCGCGAAGATCAAGAATAGACTTCGTTTATATCGCCTTTGGGAAATTATTGCTATACGGTAATGTCGTTCGGCCTACGCAATGCGGGAGCAACATACCAAAGGATGATAACAAGTGTATGTCGAGATCATATAGGGAAGACGATGGAGGTATACATAGACGACATGGTCGTCAAGAGCGAAAGAGCCACATCCCACCTTCAAGATATCAGGGACGTTTTCCGAACGTTGGGCGAGCACAAACTGAAACTCAATGCAAGCAAGTGTGCATTTGGCATCAGCAAAGGGAAATTCTTGGGGCATATGGTTAGCCGACGAGGAATAGAGGCTAATCCCGATCAAATAGCGGCTCTACGAAACCTAGATGCGCCCAAGAATAAGAAACAGGTACAAGAGCTCACGGGAATGATGGCCGCGCTGAGTAGGTTCATTAGCCGATCCGAAGATAAGGGACGGCCATTTTTTGAATCACTCAAGAAGGATAGAAAATTCGTCTGGGACCCGGAATGTGAAGCTTCATTCAACAATCTCAAAGAGTACTTGAGGACACTGCCACTACTGGTAAGGCCGAACAAAGAAGACGTTCTGGCATGCTACCTAGCAGTTTCCACTACAGCTGTGAGCGCAGTTATCTTAAGAGAAGAAGGTCGCGAACAGTTTTCGATCTACTTCGTCAGCAAGACTCTGGTCGAAGCCGAAACACGTTATCTACCCTTGAAAAAGTTGTGTCTGCCATTGGTCGTCGCAACCAGAAAATTGCCACACTATTTCATAGCTCATCAGGTCCGGGTATATACGAAATTTCATATCAAAGATTCACTTCGGCGGACGGACATTAGCGGTCGAGTTGCCGCCTGGGGGGTCGAGCTATCCCAATTTCATATCGAGTTCGCACCCCGCCATGCCATAAAGGGACAAGTCCTGGCCGATTTCGTCGCGGAGTTCACCGAAGGCTATAACGAGCCTTTGGCACTCTCTCTACAATCACACTGGCAGATACATGTCGACGGATCAGCCACCAAGGACGGATCTGGAGCGGGGATCGTCCTAAAGTCTCGAGAGGGAGCAATAATCGAAAAGAGCATAAAATTGGGCTTCCGAGCTACCAACAATGAGGCAGAATACGAGGCCATGATAAATGGCATGCTCATTGCCCGGTCCCTCGGATGCTCCCACTTAATTGCAAGCTCAGACTCCATGCTCATCGTCAATCAAGCCATCGGCGAGTTCCAAGCCAAAGATGACAGAATGATCCTCTACCAAGAGAAAGTCCAAAGCTTGATGGCAACTTTCGAACAGTGCGAGTTAATAAGAATTAATCGCACCGAAAATGCACACGCCGACGCCTTGGCCACCCTAGCCTCGACATTAACAATGACTGACACCCGGTCGATCACAGTGGAACTACTGCCAACACCGAGCATAATTAAAAGGGTAGACAGAGTGACATCAATACAATACGAACAAGGTTGGATGGAGGACATGACTCATTATCTGCGAAATGAGACGCTTCCGGCCGACAAGATAAAAGCGCTAAAAATTACAAGAAAAGCTCCTCGCTTCTGGCTATCCGAGGACGACAAACTATACAAATCCAGTTACCGGGGACCCCACCTACTATGCGTCCCGACCGAGCTACAACTGCCGGTCTTGGAGGAAATCCACGAAGGATCCTGCGGAGCACACATCAAAGGGCGATCCCTTGCAAACAAGGCAGTGACCCAAGGATATTGGTGGCCCTATATCAAGCGAGACGCCGATGCGTACGTCCAACGTTGCGACAAGTGCCAACGATTCGCCAAGATACCACGGCTCCCTTCATCTATGATGACCCCGGTGTCGGCACCATGGCCGTTCGCTCAATGGGCAATTGATTTGGTCGGTAAACTCCCAAGAGCACCTGGGAGTGTGGAATATCTGATCGTCGCGACGGATTATTTCACCAAATGGGTCGAAGCTAAACCCCTCCGAGAAATCAAAGCCAGCAACGTCAAACAATTCATTTGGGAATACATCATAACTAGGTTCGGTATACCGTACGCTATCGTCGCCGACAACGGAACCCAGTTCAAAGATGCCAATTTACAGCTGTGGTACGAGGAACTCGGTATCCGAAAATTCTATTCGACGCCGACATACCCACAAGGAAACGGGCAAGCCGAAGTGTCAAACCGAACAATATTAGACGGCATCAAGACCACCCTTGAACAAGCAAATGGGAGGTGGCCCGAGCGGCTACTCAACGTTTTATGGTCGTGCCGAACTACACCCAAGACGGGCACCAAGGAAACCCCGTTTAGCTTAGCATACGGTGTTGAGGCCATCATACCGACAGAGATCGGGCTACCCACGCTCCGAACGATGTTGGTCGAGCAGGGAAACAATGAACAAAGAATGAGAGAAGAGCTCGACATGATAGACGAGAAACGAGAGATAGCGGCCCTTACCCTAGTTAAGTACCAACAAAGCGTGAAGCAAACCTATGACAAGAGAGTAAAAGGGTCCAAAGAATTCATGGTAGGAGAACTGGTGCTGCGACGAGTGACGGTCTATACCCGCAACGAAATACATGGCAAACTAAGCCCTACCTGGGAAGGCACATACGAAATCGTCAGGCAAACAAGTCCAGTCTCTTACAAAATCAAAAGCGTCCTGTTCGCCAACAGCCGAGGGGAAAAGAATTCTTGGAATGTGGCTAACCTAAAGAAGTACTACGTATAGGCAATCCTCCGAATACAAGTACAGGTGCTACCTTACCCTTCTTGCTTAATGGCATTATCTTTCGTCTTTTGAATGAATAAAATATATTATCATGCTGTCTACTAATACTATGAAATTCCCAACATGGCCGAAGTGCCTAGGAATACTATGAAATTCCGTAAATGGCGTGTTACCGAAGGAACGCCTAGGAATACTATGAAATTCCCAACATGGCCGAAGTGCCTAGGAATACTATGAAATTCCCAACATGGCCGAAGTGCCTAGGAATACTATGAAATTCCGTAAATGGCGTGTTACCGAAGGAACGCCTAGGAATACTATGAAATTCCCAACATGGCCGAAGTGCCTAGGAATACTATGAAATTCCCAACATGGCCGAAGTGCCTAGGAATACTATGAAATTCCGTAAATGGCGTGTTACCGAAGGAACGCCTAGGAATACTATGAAATTCCCAACATGGCCGAAGTGCCTAGGAATACTATGAAATTCCCAACATGGCCGAAGTGCCTAGGAATACTATGAAATTCCCAACATGGCCGAAGTGCCTAGGAATACTATGAAATTCCCAACATGACCGAAGTGCCTAGGAATACTATGAAATTCCGTAAATGGCGTGTTACCGAAGGAACGCCTAGGAATACTATGAAATTCCCAACATGGCCGAAGTGCCTAGGAATACTATGAAATTCCGTAAATGGCGTGTTACCGAAGGAACGCCTATGAATACTATGAAATTCCCAACATGGCCGAAGTGCCTAGGAATACTATGAAATTCCCAACATGGCCGAAGTGCCTAGGAATACTATGAAATTCCCTAAATGGCGTGTTTTCAAAGGAACGCCTAAGAATACTATGAAATTCATATGCAGGTACAATGCAAGGAATTATTCAGGTCCACATTACGGCGGCGATACAATACAAATTGGCTAAAACAACGAAGGAGAATCAATCTAAACAACGAAATATCAACAAGAAGCATCTCCAAAACAGGAATAACGAAATAACAAATGACTTAGCAAGAAAAAATCGATCCAATCAATCAAATAGCAATGGAAAGGTACAAAACAGGAACAAAGAAATAACATAAATAGTCCTCGCCCGCATTACGGAGGCAACAAGAAGATCATCGACACTAAAGAGATTCATTTAAGAAGAGCTACTGCAGGAGGAGCACGACGGTAATTGACCGAGCTCAATCTCTTCGTCATCCGTCGTTGTGTACCCATCAGACTCCTCACCATCAAAACGCTCCTCAGAAATGAGGGCATCAAAATTGGTCGTATGAGCCCCAACACAAGTCAGCGTCTGAAGCCGCGCGTTGAACTCGGCTTCTTTCGCGAACTCGTGAGCATCCGAGGCCGCTTTACGGCGATCATCGTCAAAGGAGAGGTTACGGCGAGCTTCGATCATAGCTGCGGAAGCATCGTATCTGGCACGGGACAAACGGAAATACTTCACCAACACGTTGGCCTTGGTCACAAGCAACTTTAATTTGCCGAAGTACTTGTCCTTTGCACGCCAATATCGATCCAAACGACGCTCCTGAACCTCAACAGTATGCTCGGCACGGCGAACGTATTCTCGAAAAGAGGCCGCCTGAGTTTTCAGCTTGGTCCGCAGTCGAGCACATTGGTCGGTCAATTTGACATTTTTGCCCATCAAAACAATGTAGGGCCACTTGTCAGGCACCTCACTAGCCGCACCAGATGAGACCTCGTCCCGGGCAGCACCAGTAGGTCCTAACCCCGGGTTAACTCAGCATGGAGAACCAGCCTGGTGCGACATAGTAGCATGTGCCTATAAAAAAAAGGGGAGGAGAAGAACGAGAAGAGATGAATATAAAAAAAAAAAAAAAAAGATTTATACAAGCTACAAATAAAACGACAAAACAAGCTACTCTATTATTAATCCGACAACCCCTCAACAGACGCCGAGGTCTCTACTACATCGGCAATGAATATCTCGCAATGAATTAATTTGCGTCCCCAAACGCTCACGAATGACCGCCTCAATTCGGTTCAAGGCAACAGTGGTTTCAGTTACCCCGGCCTTCGCATCAACCATGCGCTCTGCCCGGGACACACCACTCATTCCTTTTATATGCTCCAGCACCTCTAAAGCGCGAGCTCGGGCCCAATACGCTTTGGCAAAGGATAGCAGCAGGTCCGCGTCCTCGCAAACGGCCCCAAGGACCAAGTTCAAGCTCGTCACACGACCTCGGGCTTCATCACGAGAACGTCGTAGGGCACCGAGAAGTTCCTTCGCTTTACCCTTATTTGCCGTATAATGGGCGGTCTTTTTACTAAATTTCTCTCCCAAATCACGTAACCGAATCGCCAAGTTGGAAATATGAATATTCAGACCCTCGATTTCCTGATAAGCACAAGTCAATTTCGCGGTAAGGGACGCCTTAGATCTTTCCAAATCTTCTATTACGTCACCTACACTACGACTAGGCGAGGTCCAGACCACCATGGCAAGGGGGTTATTTGGTACCTGACAATATTTTGTTTTCACATCCTTCAAAATATGACGACCATCAAAAGAAATTAACCCAAGAAAGCCCAACAGAAAGAAAACACAGCACCTATATTATCACTTCCCCAAGAGAATCTGTTTCTAGATACACAAGAGACTAAACAAAAAAAAAAAAAAAAAAAAAAAAACAAAAAAAAAACACAAACAAAAGCAACAAAAATATACTATACATACTGCTAGAAAAATAGTCAAGGTTCCACCGGAGGAGATACTAGTGGGGGAACAACAGTAGCATCCGATCGAGAAGTGGACGGGGCCGACATAGAGTGAGGACGCAGCGCTGTCGAAATTGTTTGTCCCGACAGCCGAGGAAGCTCCTCTTCACGAAGATTCGCCCAGTCCAAGGGTTTCGGCGGTGCACCATGCGGACACGGATAAACCAACTCCGACCACGCCCTATCCGACACAAGAACGTTCGCCAAATTGAGCGCCTGCACATGAGCGCAATAGACGGACAAATTAGCCATCATTGCTAACCTTGTCCGCTCCTCCGCCTGTGCCGTTTTCAGAGCGGCCTCCTTAGCCTTTTCGGCTTCCACATCCTCCGCCAGCAGCAAGTTCTCCTCCCCTAGTTGGTCATACTTAACGACCAGGCTCTCTTTTTCAGCCATCAATTTACCAACATCCTCGGTCACGTGCAGAAAGTCCGCAGACAGCTTGTCATAATTATCGCCCAGGGTTTTATTCTCGGCGACCAGTTTCTCTTTCTCGACCTCGAAAGCCGCAAGCAGATCCTTTATCTTCTGATTGTTCTCCTCGACTATGGCTTTCTTTTCGGCCAGCAGCTCATCTCTCTCAGCCTCGAGCGCCTTCCACTGATCCCTCAGAACAATGGAACCCAAGAAAGCCTGTCATCAAAAACAAAAATAGACATGCACCAATAAAAAAAAAAAAAAATAATAAAATTTACCCGGAGCGCATCACTGCCGGCTCGCTCAATTAACGCCGATAGCGGACGAGCAGCAATTTCCTCGGCATCCTTGAAGACTAGGGGCTTCAGCGCCGTATACCCCATCCTTAAAGCTTGGGGCTGCTCCAGCAATTTCCCCTTGCACCGACCAATGTAACGGGTCATCGCGACCTCGTCCACCAACACCTTCTCGGGTCCGTCGAGAGCCTCATCCTCGACACCCGTCACAACATCCACGGCACTCTCCTAGCCGACCTCCATTTCCACCCCCACGTCCTCCTCCAACTGATCAATCTCAGGGGCCCTATGCTCGATCTCTTCCTTAGTACGGAGGGGCGAGCAAACGGGCAAATCTATCGGATCTTCGGTAGGGATAGGCGAGATGACAGGCAAAGTCATCGTACCCTCTCCCATGTTAGTCAAGAGGTTCATATGTCCGAATACATCGTCGATCGACCCCTGAAACACAATAATACCCATAGACCGGGCAAGAGCGAGGGTAACCAATGGAAAAGTCAGTAGCTGAAACAAGATGACTAATAAAGCAAAGCACTAGCGAACAAAATGACAACAATCAAAAGACAAGAAAATCAAAATACATATACACATACATCGCCCGGCGCAGAGGCATCCTCGGTGGTATCCCCTTGGGAAGCAGCAAACACCCCCTCGCCCGAGCCAACGTTCGCATCCTCCTCGGTCACCGATGTATCGGTTCCCCTAGCCCTCTTCGTTGTTTCAACGACAGGGTCAGATGCACGACGCTTAGAACGAACGGCCTTCTTCCCTAGCCGAGCAGCACTTCGAGCCCGGACCACTTTCAAGAATTCCTCCTCAGGCTCTTTGGGGATCTCGGGTGCGGGATTCCCCTTGGTCACCGACCCCATAGGGTACCCGAGCAGCATGGGAGCAGTACGACTCGCAGGATCCGGCGTCGGTCCAGGCCCCCACCATTTCCAAAGAGCTAACAGAGCCTCTACATTGGGAGCGCCGAGGTCTGGCATAGTGGGAGCATTGGTAGCCGGCCCAGGAGTCTGGTGTCCCGGACAAGCCCATTCACCAGACGCAATAACAATACCAAGATTGCGTTCTTTGTTGGTATCCGGCAAACCGATAACGAGCCGGCAAAAGGAACGCAAGGTTTTCAGATACGAGCTGCGACGCTCAAAGCTCAAACTATAGACTCCGAAGACATCCTTCAGTTCAATCGGTATTCCGGACAGCTCCGATAACCTTTGGATACCATTCAGAGTACGGTAACCATTTAGGGCCAGTTGGGCCGGAGCAATCTGTACGGCCTCAAAGAACGAAGCCACCCAGTTTGTAAAAGCCAGTCGAAGACCCCTAGTGAAGAATGCCGAAGAGCGCACAGCTACCTCGCCGGCAGGAACAAATCCCAGTATCTCGTCAGAAATAGGAAGCCGAATGTGTATGTTGTCAGGTATTCCGGCAAGCTCCTTAAAATCCTTTTCTACGAATGTGCCAACTTGGGCCACACTTTGGCTCAGAATTTTCTATCCAAACATCATCAAAAGTCCATCAATATACTAACCAAATACACAAACAAGAACCACATCAATATAACGAGCGCCACCCCCCCCCCCCACTCACATTAACCAGATACATAAGAATCATCAGACATATATAGATAACCTGAACCATATACAAACGCCACATCTATGACCACAACGACAAATCAAATACAACTAAAAAAGGGAAGGGGGGAGAACGAAAAATCACTTACAGTAATCATTATGAGCAAGCAAGCGCGAACAGCAGCAAGTCTTTCAACAATACCACGAAACCCTAGATCAAGCGGCCGAACTCTTTTCCTTTTTGGCGGGAAGAATATACTTTAGAGAGAGACAGATATTTTCTTCAGCAAATTTTGTGGTAAAAATAAAAAAGGATTACTTGGCACAATAGAAAGGAGTGGAGTCACAAAAATAATAAAATAATAACCGTCCTTTCGTGTAACAGAGGTTTACCTTTTTTCCCAACCATACAAAAGTCAACAACCGCTACTATTTTTAACATATAAACGCTCCAGATTTCGCCACATCAGCGCGTATCCCACTACCCAAGGCAGTTCACATCATTACACCTAAATAAACGGCCAGTGGACCCTACCACGAAAAGCTTCCCACATACGCTACCACTATTATCACACCGAGAATGTCCCCCGATTAAAGTTCCTCGACTCCCAACCAATTCTTACCCAAAGGGCACACCGAACAAGGTGGACGAAGACCGTTTCTAGTTTGACGGCAGGGAGCATCAAGTCTAACAACGCTCTCCGGGGGATAACCGGGCATATTGTTCGGTGTATGCTGAGAGACATCAAATGATATCAACATAAAAGAGTGAAGCAAACCAGAAATAAAATAGGACAGAATCAAGTGCAAGACAAGTTTTATTCATCCACAAAGGGGGAAACACAAAACAATACAACAGAAAAAGAAAAATGTTACAAGAAAATACACTCATCCTACTTTTTCGAACTATCCCCCATAGCAACATCCCTCTTCGCCAAAAGTTCCTCCAGACGCTCCTTCTCCCTAATCAAACGAGAAATCGCCATCTCAGCCTGTTTCAAGGCGTAAGACTGAGACTCGCATTTTTGCTCGGCCTTGAAACGAGCAGTGCCCTCCTCGTCCCAATATTGTTTAAACCTCCTCACTTCAGTCCGAGCACACATGAGATCATGTTTCAGCCATGACATCTCAATTTCTTTTAGTTGAAGAAGAGTCAAATCCTCCTCCCCAAAACCAGGGGGACGAGGTAGCAAAAAAGTAGGCTCATCTTCCATAAGGGCTTTCTTTTTGGAGGCAGACCTAGTGATGGGAGCCATCTCACGCAAAAGCAAGTTAGAAGAAGCAAATTATAAAATAAGAGGGAGGAAGAATTGGTAATGAGATACAGGCAATAGGGAGCATTTATAGAGAATCAAAAGGCACAAAGTACGAAGCGTTACAAGGGTTCACAAGACAGGCACGAGATACGAAAAGATACAACTGATTCATCAAATACAGAAAATAAAACACAAATTGCAAAAGGGGAAATACATAAGAAAACCAGCCCAATCTAAGGATCAATGGGTGGAAAAACCGAACTGCCAGACCGAGAGAAAGCAAAACGAGCAGAACTATTCAACCGAGCTTGGTAGGAATCGTTCATGGCGACCAAATTGTCATTCTCCGAGGAGAGCCTGTTGTTTTCCGTAGTAAGAACCCTGACGCGCTCCACGAGCCGAGCATTCTTTACCATTATGCTAGCTAGGCCTTGAGGAGAGTTGTCAAACTCATCTTGAGAATGGTCCCAAATCTCCTCGGCATCATACCAGGAGTTGGCCAGATGGTTTCTCTGTAACAACAAGTGATCGAGCTGGCGACTCAGTGCCGAGATCTCGGTCCACTTCACCGTCTCTTCGGGATAAGAGCCGAACAAGCTCAAGGCCAAAACGCCATACTCTTTCTCAAGCCTTGCCATCCGACGGCGGACCCGAGATGCCTCAGTGTCCAAGCCCTTCATCTGAGCATGATATCTCACCACAGGTCCAGACATTCTGGGAAATTGTTATAGTATGGAAGAAAATAAAGGTCTGAGGGAGAGAGAAGCAAAAAGAAAAATGAGATGATAAACTACCAAAGAAAAGAGAAGTACTTATAGAACGGAGATAACATACATATTCCTGACCTACTAAGGAGCATGCACCTATATTCGACAGTGATGGGGACATCTACTGACATCTGATACAACAGTACAGAAGGAAATAAAGAAGAGATATACAAAGATCTAACTTCCCGACAAACAGCAAACCACAGGTGCAATATAAAAAGAAGTGCAAAAATAAAGGGGCAAAAATACTTTTCATTAATAAAGATGGGATATATCATTATTCATTACATCCGAAAAGGAAATCTATTACATCCGAAAAGAAAATCTATTACATCCGAAAAGAAAATCTATTACACCCGAAAAGAAAATCTGTTACATCCGAAAAGAAGATCTATTACATCCGAAAAGAAAATCTGTTACATCCGAAAAGAAGATCTATTACATCCGAGAAGAGCTAGTACAGAAGATCAGGCAAAGAAGATCGACTATATCAGCTGACCAAGTGAGCAGGAAACGCCAAAAAGAAAAAGTAAGAAGAAAGAGAAAGGAAAAGAAGAAGAGTGCAAGAGAACAAAAGGGGAAGAAAGTGGAGGGAACAGAAGTGAAAAGGACGTAAAAGAAACAAAACAAAAAGAAGAAAAAGAAAGACCTAGGAAAAGATAGTAAGAAGAAAATGGAGGATAGAGAGAAGAGAGACTGAAAGAGAGACTGAAAGAGTATAGAAAGAAAAGAGATGGGAAAAGATGGGGAAAAACAGAGAAAAAAAAAAAAAAAAAAGGGGGAAGGTTAGGGGGAAGTCGATCGGTATCGATGAGAGGGCCCGGCAGAGACATCCCTGTCCCTCAGTGTCGGGTTCCCCCTTAGCATCTCATTCTCTTCGACTAGAGTCTGACGAGCACGTCGGCTATAAGCCAGTTCGGATCTTAGCCAAGTTAATTCCCGAACCATCTCGGTATGGTGATAACGCATCACCTTCAGTTCCTCCTCGGCATCCCTCAACAGCCGTTGTACATGGCTATAAGAGGCTTCAAAGGCCTCGACTTGCAAAGCCAATGCTGATGGGGTGAAAGGACCAGACATCTTAGGGAAATTATAAGATGAGGGTCTATATATGGGGGAAAATAATATGATGAGAATTGTGGATGTAACCATGCTGTAAGCAGGTATTTATAGATCAATTAGATGAGGGCTGGTATTGAGAGTCGCAACCGTTCGCCAATGGGTATTCAGAAGCGACGGCACTTAAAAGAGGTGTCTGTTCAAGAAAAACGTTTGGATTCCCAAAAGACTCTAAAAAGCGTGAGTAATTAAAAGCCACTCCTGTTCAAGAAACGCTTGGATTCTTACCAATATTTAAAGAGGGCAAGTAATAATGGCATTGAAACACGCGTCATTTCTGGGGAAAGGCATTAGGTTCAAATAAATATCTAAGATCTTTTGCACAGAGATCAAGAAAACTCTGGTGAATAAGATTTTTATGCACAAGGCTCAAGAAATCCCATTGGTCCCCAGATATAAAGAGTAAGAAGGTCCAATGGATAAGGTCAAACGCTAGGCCCAAGAAAAAGCATTGATGAGGCCACAAGCGTGCGCAGTCATAAGAAATTGCATTGGGAAAGTAATTCAGATATAAACAAGAGAAAGAAGTCTTTATTGATTAATTGATACTTCGTTACAGAAGAAGCAATAAAAGGAAATACAATAAAAAAAAAAAACGATAAAATCATTTCGTAGAAGGGCCCGCTTCGTCATTTGGCTTCCTTTTCGACCGAGCATACACTTCCTTAAGGGCCAGTTTGTAAGCCCTCTTGGAAGCAAGTTGCCTATCTCTGGAGGCCTCGAGCTCTTTGATCCGAGCACGAGCGCGAATACTGTCGAGCAAAGACCTCTGGTGCTCCTTCTCCAGGGCATCCAATCGCTCGTCTAGTTCGGCGGCCCGACGAGCTTCCACCGATAGCCGGGCAACCCTCTTCTCGAGATAACGCACCTTCTGAACTTCCTCTTCCAGACGAGCAACATATTCAGGAAGGTTGTCACCATAGTTTTCAAGAGGAGAAGCCATTTGTTCGTTAATAAAGAATGAATTGCATAAAGAATACAGGGACAGTCCCCTTTTATAAGAAGAAACAAGGAGTAGATCAAAGGTCATCTCGAAGAAATACAACCTCTTGAACTTCCCAAGAGCATTTACGGCGAATTAACTACAGTTCCAAACCCAATTAAAGTCATCCAAAAAGATATCAAGAAGATGAACAGACAAGAACAAGGATAGGGAAATATTTTATTAATTTCAAAAACTTCGATTACAACTGAGGAGAAGACTCCCCATTCAAAAGAAATTACAACAGAAATCGCAAAAAACTAATTATTTCGAGGAAGAGCCTTCTTCATCGTCATCCGAACTCGGTTTAGACCGAGCATGCAACTCCTTGAAGGCAAGCTTATAGGCCCTTTTTGCTGCCTTCTGCTTAGCCAGATTAGCCTCGAGCTTCTTTATATGCTCGTAAGCCCAATCCCGATCGGCCATCGTCACATGATGATCAGAATCCATGTCAGACAACCTTTTCTTGTAGTCTGAAACCTTGGCCACGAGTTTCTTATTCGCGGTACGAGATTTCTTGATTTCCATTTCTAAATATGAAATATAATTAAAGGAGCTCTCACCAGTAGAACCTGAAGAAGCCATTATGTCACGAGCAAATTAGTAGTAAAATGCCTAATTATGGAGGGAGCACACCCCTTTATAGGAGTTTTCCTCGAAGAAAGATATTAGGATAGGAAACATTAAATGTGCCCCCCAAGGAACCGTCATGAGTCTATTGCGTTTCTCAATGAAGCATTGGGAAAGACAAGACCGAAGTAACGTTCTCGACAAACCGAACATGACTCCCCCGACATGGAAACCACGCCGAGGAAGTCAGGGAGCACTTGATAGAACACAAAAATTAGACCCGAATATTCTATTCGGGTAATAATCAACCCACTTTATAAATGGGTATCCTACGCTTAAATGGGTCGTCTCATACTTTTTATAGGAATTGAGGTGTTACTATCAAAAGCCCAAGCCCAATCAAATGGGGACCCATGTCTGAAAAACCCCTGAGATGAAAACATTTGTCAACATCCTAGAAGGCATAGTTGCCTATAAATAGCCAACTACCCCTCCTAGAAAAGGACCAGAAAATCTATCCAGAAAATATAGAGAGAAGTTGAGAAAAGAGAGAAACTAAACAACGCACACCACTTCGAGAAATAAACCGAGAAAAGACAAAGCCGAGCACCGAATAAAAGGGGAGAAAGATCAAGACGAAAAATTAAATAGTCATATCGAGCACAATTGTAAAACCAAAATACTAATCCGAGCAAGTGTAATAGTCCGAACAAGGATAATAATTCGAGCAATAATAAAGATCAAGAAGTGTCCATTATTCACGGTTGATTTACTATTATATCATTGTTGAAAAGCCTAACACGACCAACCAAAGTTATGGCTTTATCAGTTATTCAAATTTCTTTCTAAAAATACTGCAATTACAATTAGACATGTATCAATACATTCCAAAAAAAAAAAAAACTTACGAAAAAATCAAATATGTTTGATTTTGGAATTAAAATACAAACTAGTGTAAATTAAATATAAAATCTAAAACAAAAATGTAACTCAACAATATGTCCCAATATTTTGAAATATGTCTAGGATACGTTGTAAAAGTTTATAAACATACAAAAAAGTTATTAAAAAAAAATCAAATTTGAGCGAAAATAGCTAGCGGGGCACTGAACGGGGTAGAAGATTTGGACTCGGGGGATAACACATAGCACATATATACATAAAATTATTGCCAATAACATCAATTTCATAACACAAATATTATATATATATATACACACACATATATACATATAGATATATGTATATACCAGTGTCTTCTTGAGTGAGGGTAACGACTCCTTGAACATCGGAAGTGCCCTTGAGGACAGCAACAGCCTTGTTAGCTGCGGCGGTGACTACGAGGGTGGAACGGCGGTTAGAGAGAGGGAAATGGCGGAGAGAGAGAGAGGTGGGGTTTAGCGAGATGCCACGGAAGGATGAGGAGATGGAAAGAGTAGTTGGGTTTGAAGATAAGATCACTGAGTTTTGTAGAAGAGTTGACATTGTTGTTGTTGTTGATGGTGAGGATTGCTCTTTCTTTGATTATTATGGATAATATGATAATGCTGTGAGTGTTTTTTTTTGAGGTTATGAGTTAAGAGAAGGAAGAGAGGGGGGGGGGGGGGGGGGGGGGGGTTGTTTTCTCTGGTATGTTCTATTGTTGCCTGGGTTTTACCAAATTTGGGAAAACGAAATAGTAAATCAAACCGAGAAAAGTAAATTCTAAAATTTACAATTAAAATAATAGAAATGATGGTGGATTGAATAACGGAATAAGTGGTTATTGAACAAGAAACGAGTTTATTGGTAACTATGCTTGTGATAATTTGGTGCAGGTATAGGTACGGACGGATCAACATGTTACTAAAAACTGATTTATTCTTAAAAAAATTACTTTACCGTTTCTTATTATATAGTTTTTAGGAAAAAAAATTCAGGTTTCATGTTCCCTTTTAGGCTTTTACGTTTTGTTTTCCGCTTCTTAGATTGGCAAGTTTGGTTCGAACCGACTTAGCCTTTCACCTTTTCTTTAAATGATATCGGTTCCGTTTGATTTCGGGTTTTTGGTTATTTAAGGGGATTATTTGATTTCATATAGGGGAAATACTTTTAAAGTAGAAAAAGGTTATGAAATAAAAACTAAATTGAGAAAATCAACAAGATGATAAATGAAACTCAAGAAAAAATGTGTTAAAAAATATTCATAAAATAAATCAATCATTAGTATGTCAAGCAAAAAGATAATGGATACTACCCGAGAATAAGTAATAACTTATAAATATTTTTGTATTATTGGTAGATCTTGTAGATTAACGAAGAGAGATGATAACAAGCCTAATTTGTGGCATGGTAGTTTTTGAGCATTGTCTTTAGTCATGGTCGAAGCCTTAATACTTCATATTACTTGTGATCATGCTATTAATGATGTTGTTTTTCAATCCGATATTATGTGCACTATAGACTCGAAATCGTCCCTTGTGGGAAATTTATACAAATGAGGACATCGTAACCTTAAAGGAGGGCTGGAATTGGTTTTTTTATTTGGGGACCGATGTGCACTAATGGTCCAACCAATTTTATTTTTTTTAATTAAACGTGAGGATTGCCCACTATTTTATTTATATTGAGTTTAAATTGTTCCTCCGACCTTATTACAACGAAACCAACAACTACATAATTAAACAACGAAAATAAAAATTTAAAGGATTCAAAAGATAATACACGAAAATAGAGACCATTCTATGTAGTTGACTTTTTAATGGTCCAACCAATTGCTTGGCTACTTTTGTTAGAGATAATGTTGTGAATTTGATTTGGAATGTATTGACGAAGACTTAGCTAAACGTGTTACTGAGGTTTCAAAAAAAGTGTGGGGAGAGGTATTAGGGAGGCGTCGCATTCTGTCAATGACAAGGGCTTCAAGAAAAAGAAACTATGTGAATGTACCTAAAACGATGAACTTTAAGAGTGTAAGGAAAAATGCAAAAATATCCAAAAAAAAAAAAAAACAAAGAGGATGGATTTGGAAGTTCAACCTGTTGGGTGGGTACTAACCAATTTATCATCTCAACAAAGTGTAATGACAATCTATAAATCTTAAGAAAAAATAAATCCAGACCTACTATTAATGTCGATTTATCTGTTTGTCGCGTCAGGTCTACCACCTAGTCGAAAGCTATGAAGCAAGTCTGCGGTAGTTCAAAATTTCAATTGTCACAATATCACGATGTAGCCACCGTTGCTCGATTTCTATTAGACCTCAATTTCTTTTTTTTTACTAATATTCATGACTACGAATCAACAAGCCTCTAGTCAATGCTTAAATGTGACCTGCAGCTGAAGTACGTAAACGAGGCAATAAATTAGCTTGATAAAAGCAATGATTTCTTCGAATTCGCTTGGAACGTGAGACAATATTTTGAGAAGTTGTAGGCTTGTTGAAAGCATCCATCATGTTATTCTTTATACTCCATTTGGTAAAATTCTGTTTGTAGTATGATCTGGTTGAATGTCGTTTCTGTTTACTATAATGGTTGGGTTGCAATTGTTAGTACTTATTTAAGAGGCTTAGTGTTATCATCTTTGTGCTATCATTGGTTTAGTTAGCGGATTGACACTTCGAATGAATATTTGTGGGCACCGTTGACTAATGTTTGGTGTGTAGGAGCACCAAGAAATTAAAGTTTGATACGGTTCAAGCTTTGAGCAGGTTTAAAGCAAGGAAACACGTTCGATATGATTCGAACGGACTGCTGGTTTTGAGTCACGATAACGGACTGTTTTGGTTTCAAATGACGGGCTGTTTTGGTTACATTGCGGGTTGATTACGAGAATCAAAATGGGCTGAACATTGGGCATGTTGTAGGTGCTGTAAAGTCACTTTAGAAGGGCTGGACACCTTCGAAAAAGGGAAGGAACGGTTACTAGAGTTGGTGCTGCAGTTTTTCCACTACTTTGTAACCGCTAGGGCAGTTTATGCTTGTAACTGCCATGAACGAAATTATAAGTACATTGGCAGATTTTATTATATTTAAGGAGAGTTTTGGGTTGAGAAACATTTGTAAAACATATGTAAATCTGGTTCCTAATATTAACGGAATTATATTGGGTTGGCTGCGGCCGTAATTATGGCATGTAGAAACTAATGACAGTATCAAGAAATGTACTCATGGTATATTACTTATCTTAAATCTGTCCAGATTGTAGCAGTTACGTTGCCTCGAAACGGACTGCGATTGAAAGACCAAACACGAGAGTTTGTGAGGCCAACACGAGTGTTGTGAGTGTTGGTTTGGCTGATCATTTGTGGCAGCGGTTAAGTTCATAAACGAGCCATCACGTGGCTGTTTTGTTGAGCGAAAAACAACCCCATGACACTTAGGATCTCAACAATTAACAATTTTCCACTTTGTGGCATGTAGAAACTAATGACAGTATCAAGAAATGTACTCATGGTAGAGATAAACCAGCACTTTAATTTGTCTCCAGGATATGTACGTTGATCCCCATGAATGCTGATACTCGATATATCAAAAAATCTAGTATTGTTTTCTATGAAAATGAATAATCAAGAATAAATTTGTTTAAGTAAGATAGAAATAATCCAATCTCTGCGCATTATTTAACTTCATAATTTTGTTTTGCAGGTCAAAGTGTGATATAAAGTATAAACCCCTTTCCAATGCGGCAGTTGTTGGAGGAATTATTGGAGGAATTCCAGTGTTCTTTTGGTAGAATGTACACCAGGTGTAGCATTTTTAAGTCGAAGACATTCAATATATACGTTGTTATGCAGTGCTAGTGAGTTGGTCACATCTTATAATCTTTGATAGTTAATTGTTTCTAAATCTGTAAACAATTTCAAGTATTTCATAAATTTGATAGAAGTTGTTAATTAGTATGTGAGTAATATCTCATGCGGTATCCGTATTGGGTTTATACGTAGCTAAATTTAACTGGAGTTATGCAAATAAGGTATAAAAGCTTATGCATATATATTGGAGCCTGTTTTGGTGCAACTTTTTGCTGTGCGGTCTAAAGTCGAATAGGAACAACTGTACCAGTTTGCTACAGTTAAAATTACTCAAGATTATGACATCATGCCATCAGATAGAAACAACAAACTCCACACTGTCATCTAAAACCAACGTAATCTCAAGTGTGACCACTCATTTCAAAACCCAAATGGGCTTTTATAAGTTTATTACAGTCGGTGCATAAATAACATACAACCATACACCGACCATCAAAACATTATTATCACAATTTACCATCAGACCGGAAAAATACGAAGCCAGAAAATTAAAACATACAAGTGTCCATTTTAAGCGTGTAACGTCAGTATCTTCTGACCATCCGATCCTAAACACTTCGCCTCGGTGCCTCACTTTGATCAAGCCCGAAGTGAACCAACTTGGAGAATTAGCAAAGGATCTTCTGTGTGATGGCCTTTTTCCTTTAGACTTGTTGCCATGATTCTCACCGGAACTTTCCTACTCATAAATCGTATATTTTCAGAGAACTCTTTGAAAAAGTCCTCTGAATATCCTGTCTGCAAGCTCGTGTACTGCCGAAGCCTGTATAAAAAAAACTGTAAATAAAAAAATAAAAATTTGAAGCTTAATCAATGAGTTCTTCTTTTTAGCATTTATAAGTTTATTTGCCTCCCTATAATATACCGCCAGTAAAGACTTAAAGCTCATGGCATATTCGGATATTAGATACACAGCATCATGCTGATTGTTGGAAGCTATTTTGTGAAAAAATTATGAGAAAATTACTCTACTGAATTTAACATTTCCGTAATCTTCTTTAGTTTTAAAACAAACCTAATGTAAGTAGTTTCAAGGTAATGTATGTTCCATCACGGAGTTTTGCTCTCATTGTTGCAAAATCCATAGGTTCTTTAACATGTTCGTAGTAGTCTTCAACCTGCTGAAACCAAACAGACGTTCAGCATTCACATCAGAAAGGAAAGTAAACTCAAATTGTTAAATTAAGTACTGGACTGAGTAAATAAAATTTTAAAATATCTCCCCTATCAATAGACATGAAAATACAGTTAAACACCACACTGTCATCTAAAACCAATGTAATCTCAAGTGCGACCACTCATTTGAAAACCCAAATGGACTTTATATGTTTATTACAGACAGTACATAAATAACATACAACCATGCACGGCCATCACCATTATTATCACAATTTACCATCAGATCGAAAAACTACGTAACCAGAAACTAAAATATATAACTGTACATTTTAAACGTGTAACATCAGCGTCTTCTGACCATTTGATCCGCCCGATCCTAAAAACTCCGCCTCGGCGCCTCTCGTGATCAATCCCAGAGTGACAACTTGGAGAATTGCCAAAGGATCTTCTGTGTGATGGCCTTTTTCCTTTTGCTTTGTTGTAAAGTTTCTCACCCGAACCTTCCTACTCACAGATTGGTTTTATACCAAATCGTCTCTTTTCAGAGAACTATTTGAAAAAGTCCTTTGAATAAGTTTTTAGTGTACTGAATATCCTGTCTGCAAGCTCGTAATGCCCGAGCCTGTATTACAATTTTTTTAAAAAAAAATTAAAAAAATTGAAGCTTAATCGCGAGTTCTTTAGTATTTGTAAATTTATACTACCTTTTCCATAAGGAAGAGCTTCATGGTTTACCATTCCTTCTCCCTGCAAGTTGTAAAATAAGATCTTAAAAAATATGTCGCATCCTAAAACAAAATAAAATAAAATAAAAACATAAAAAGATAGTGCATTATGAAATACAGTTGGTCTAAAAAATCACCTTAACTTGTTGACATGTCGTGCCAAACATGGTATATTTGACTTGATCAAGTCTTTTCTTCTTTGGGACTTTCCGACTCAGAGGAAAGGCTTCATGATCTTTCTGTTGCTTTACGTTCTTTAAGGCCTCTAGTGCCAATAAATGGGAAGTCTTCCTTGAAAAAGGGTCATAAGAAGGCAATATTAGAGAAACAAAAATTAAATGTAAATAATGACGGAAACTTTTAATGTAGTAACTTATTCATTTGAATTGAATATAAGTAATCCACAAAATGAAATCTAGTTTTCCTATAGAAATAAATAGTCTATTGAATCATTGAAAGTATGAAGAAAGTGGTTAATGGCAATTTGAGTCGCTGAAAAGAGTTTAACTCCTTTCCTTTTCAACAACTAACCTATCGTCTTTGTTTTTCATCCTTTCTTATCTTTTGCGACAAAAGACTTGCTTAATTATTAACCAGCTCTATCAAGTGAGAGAACTAATAAGGAGAAAGCATGGCAAAAGCCTTGCAAACTCAGATGAACAAACAAACCCCATACGCCACTCTCCATTACTGCTATTCAAATTTTAAGTAAGACAATCCAAATAAGAAGCCCTGATCAAAGGCTTAGCCTAATAAATACTTGCTAATATAGCATCAATAAACACAACGTAGATTTAGTGGCTCAACTCATAGAGGTCTATTACACTTGAATGCTCATTTGTCGACTAATGGTGTTTCCAAGGCAAGCTTAATTCATTATTTCAACAAAGGGAAAAACAAAAAAGATGAATTGAGGAATTAGTTACTAGATGCGTCTAAAGAGTCTTACTTCAATTTGTGACAAGTTTCCATGTTATCAAACAATTGTCTTCACTAACTAAGACCATAAGAAAATCAATCATGAATAACCAAGCCAAACGAGATTATGCACATGTATTTAATAAGAAACCATTCTTCATTAATAACAAAGTCCGCCTTCAGATAAATAAGAGGAAGTGTGAAGAGCCCACAAAAGTACAAGTATCTTCAGTTTTATAGCACCCTTAATTGTAGATACTAATGAAGTAACTAAAAATTAATATATGAGCTAGATAAAACAAACTGACTTAAACGATTACAAGAGAACGAACTTTGCTATAAGTGGATATTGAACAAAGAATGACCATGTCAGTTTGCAAAAAAAAAAAACAAGACATGTTAATGATATAATCTGGTATAGTGTGAACATTTAAAAGCTTTACGTTCAGTTAAACCCAGTGTTTTCACTGAAATGCGAAAGCTAATGAATTTTTGAAGAGATGCATTAAAAGCGTAAAAAAGACTTAAGCTACATTGGCGTAAAAAGCGAGCTTCTCCAGCTTTTAATAAGATTTCAAGCACACTTTTATCGAGCTTTTTCACTTTGAAGAGAGCTTTTTAAAACGATGGTTAAACGTCATTTTAAAACAGATGCACCACCACCAGAGTTGTATACATTTACAGTCTTGTCCTTAACTTCTATTAACTTAAGGTATTAAATATAACATGTAGAGTAGTTTTTTTAGCTATAAAGACCTCTACATTGTGCAATGAAGGAGAATTCCGGAGCATTTAACTCCCATTCGTCGCATTATTGAATAGTTTTTCACTACGCACAATGTATAAACAAAATCTTAAAAGGAAAGACAATTTAACCAACAGAATTCCCCATAAACATAACAGCTAAACTAGCATACTTAAAATATCTAGGTATTACAAGAAACCAACACGAGGAAACCATACCTTATATACTTTGATAATGGTCTAACTCAGTAATCAATCCACCACCTTATTGGTAACTAGTCTGCCATGTCCTCTCCATCGCCCCGCTGGTGGCATATTATTTTGAGTTGGTTTTCTTATGAACACAACTGTATCATATCCATGATCCATCAAATCATGTACATGAGTTCCTTTTCAGGAAAAGCTTCTCCCGTTTATTCGGGCAAAGTATTCAAGTTTATAATTAGATTTTCAGTGTTTTGATTAATGTCAATAACTATAACTAGGCGATCGAGTGAGTGAGAGCTCATGAGATCTATCAATGTCCTCCTTAGATAACCAGGGTATTAGCAGTTTTTGGATATGTAAGAAATTTTTTAACTTTGAATCCTATCTGCTTTGGGTTTAGGTTGGACTGAGATTATTCCCAAAGAGACTTATAGCAAGATGGCAAACATAATCATTTCCGATTACAATATGAGCCCGTTCAGACATTAATTTGAGAATTTTATCATAAACTTTAAACATTTTCTTGACTTCCCACAAGTTAAGTGTTTTTTTTTGTGATAAAAATCTCAAATTAATACCTTAACAGAGTCTGATTACTGTAATCGAAAATGATTCTACTCGCCCACTTGCTATAAATATCTAGCTTCTTTGAGAATAATCTCATTGCAACCTAAACCCGAAGCAGATAGGTTTCAAATTTCAACTTTTTCTTTCATACCCAAAAACTGTTGTTTCACTGATTATCTAAGGATGACATTGATAGATATAAAGAGCTCTCCCTCACCCGATCACCCTAGTTAAAGACATTAACCAAAACGCTGAAAATCTAATTATAGACTTGAATACTTTACCTGAAGAAACGGCGGAATCTCTTCCTGAATCATGTACATGATTTGATGGATCATGGATATGGATATGATACAATTGTGTTCATAAGAAAACCAACTCAAAATTTTGTGCCACTAGATCTTGACCGTTTTGCAAATATGTACCAATGACAAGTGCCACCAATCTGATATTTAAAGGCTCCAAGATTTTGAGTTGTCAATATCCACAGTCCATCAAATCATATAAATTTGGTTATGTATTTATAGGTTCCAATGACATGTAGACTATGTAGTCTTTTGGAACAATAAATCATTTATCATTTTTCTTCCAAAATATTTGTCAGCAAAAAAACTCTAATTTGTGGTTTCTCCTATGTTTATATTTTAATGTAGAAATAATTTAAAATTTTGTCTTTCTCTATAGCCTCACTCAATAAACCCACAACCTTTGGATTGCCATGACATTGAGCTTGTCATAGCAATTCGAATGTACTTGCTATGAGCCTATGACATTGAGCTTGTCATAGAATAAATACTTGGTAACATTGAGTTATAGTATTTCCAAGACAAGCTCAATGTTAATGAAATCATATTCATTGTTATGATAAAGGGAAAGGCGTAAAAGATAAAGAAGAACTAGATTCTCTTTTTGTTTCCAAGGCATGCTTAATGTTAATGAAGTCTTATTCAATATTATGACCAATGAAAAAACTTGAGAGGAACTAGATGCATCTAACCGACTTACTTACATCAATTTGTGTTAGGTTTCCATGATATAAAACAATTGTCTTAACAAGACAAGGCCATAAGTAAATTAATCATGAATAACAACGTTAAACGATATTATGACATGTCTTTAGTAAGAGACTATTCTTCATTAATAACAAAGTCGGCACTTAGTTAAGCGGAGATGTAAAGTGCCCACAACAGTACAAAATATCTTCCCATTTATAGTACAAATGATTGTAACGCAATATAGATGTTAATGAAGTAAATAAAAAGTAAAACATGAGCTAGATAAAACAAACGGATTTAAAACTTTTACAAAAGAGGAACTTATGTATAAGTGGATATTGAACAAAGAATGACCATACGATCAATATTCTGTGGCAGTTTGCAAACAAAACAAGACATTTGAATAATATAATCTTGCATATGTATAAACATAAATAAAGCTTTACTGTCAGATAAACCCAGTATTTTAAAAGGCGAAAAGTTAGTTAAAGCGTTTTCATAAAAGCTACATTAAAGGCGTGAAAAATGTAAGCTTTATAGGCATAAAAAGAGAGTTTTTTCAGCCTTTGTCAAACTTTGAATCGAGCTTTTTCGCTTTTAACCGAGCTTTTTAAAATGATGGTTGAAAACAGATGGGCAGCATCAGAGTTGTTTACTTTTACATTCTTGTGCTAAACTTTTTTTTTTGTTGTAACCAGCATTTCATAATGTAGGCCGGAAATACGTACCTCAAATAAACTATTACAAGAGCAAATACCATAAGAAAAAACTCAAACTAGATTGCAACAGAGAAAGTAATTGAAATGAAGCTCGCATTCCCATTTTTTTGGCTTAACTTTTATTGACGTCTAAGGTATCAAATTTGGAATGCAGCCTTTTGCAACAATAAATCATTTATCATTCTTCATGCAAACGTATTTGTCAGAAAAATAACTCTAATTTCTGTTTGACAACGATAATGGCCAATTTTAAAACTGCATACAGATGCAAATCGGCTTCTCCTAGGTTTAAATTTACTCTAGAAATATAATTTTTTTCTTTTTCTCGATAGCCTCATTTAATAATTCCCAAGTCTCCACATAGAACTCAAAATAATTCCAGATATAAGTTAAAAATAAACTTATTAATGATAAATAAATTGATGTGTATATTACCTTGTATGGAGGTCTTGAAATGCGATGAATAACAATTTTAGTGATTCGTCACACAAATCATTTGAGTAATCAGGGGTCGTCATCTTTTCTTTGAAATAAATTTGATTAGTCTAAAATCAGTTCCTAACACAAAACAATGAAAATTAAATGTTAGGTTTCGGAATGTGTAATTTTTCTAAGCACGTCATAACTACTTAATAGGAGAATGAATAACACTTGAAGATCTAATTTTTCAAGAAAATATTTTTTTTTTTTAATTTTAACATCAAATCTTGTTGATCGATTAATATAACCTACAAAAGTTGTACTATTTCTATAGAGTAAAACCTCTATTGGTGATGTTGGTCGGTCATAAAATCAGAGATATTATTTATAAGCAACAAACAGAATGTAATAAACAAAAACCTTAAATCATTTAACAAAATCATATCTATCATACATGCATGTTGATATAGATTGAGAGAGATTGAGAGAGAGAGAGATTTTACCTGGATCGGTAAAAACATGCGTCATACATATTGAGTGAGTGTATGTATATATGTATGTGTGTGTTTGCTGAGATTGGTATTTATATGGGATAAACGTTTCATTTTATATATCTAAAACCCTAATCAGGCCGCCAACGACGTATCAAGCAATGGGAGTAATAATTAAACTTTTAAAATCAAGTTTCTAAATAAGTCATCTTTTTTGAAAATTTAAATCAATTTGAAAAAGCACCGTTGTACCAAAAAATCGCTTTTCTCAACATAAAAACAGTTTGTTTATTAAAAAGCCAATTTGTACCATAAATGCGACTACTCTCTACGTAAAGAGGGGTTGTCTATGAGAAAAGATTTTTTTCAACAACAAAGGTTTTTTCAAAAAACATTAGCGGTTTTTTTCGACAATCTTTTTTTTCACCATGAAAGGAATTTTTTCAACAAATTAGATATTTTCACGGAAGTTTCACAGAAAAATGGTCTTACACTAAAACAAAGTGATTTTTTTTCCATCAAAAAACGTCTTTTCTCACCCCTAAAAGCGGCTTTTCTTATAAAAAAACGTTTCTTTCATACAAAAATTGTTTTTTATCCTTTAAAACAAAAGCTTAAATTACATAAGATTGAGGTGAAAATGAATAGCGTTAAAATGATAGTGAATAAGGTTTAGCAGAAAGTATTTATCGTTTATTTGAAAATGGATAGGGTATACTTGATAATACTTAAATGTCAATTATAAATATATAGAAAATAAGTTGAAAACGCGTATGCTTGTGCTGAAAGTGTATAAGATTCTGTTAAATTACAAAGTGTTTAATTGAAATTATATATTGTTCAGCTTGAATTACACATGGTATTGTAAATACATAAAAAATAAGTCAAAAATACGTATAGTTAAGTTGAGAGTGTATAAGATTCAGTTAAATTACATATTGTTCAGTTTGAATTACACATACACATAATTTAGCCAAACGGTCATGTTAACATATGCCCGGTGCATATGTTAAGCCATTATAATGTGGAAAATATTAGATGCAATAAGTTGAGCACATTTAAAAAAAAAATCATTGATACAAAACAATTTTTTTTACAAAATTCGCATTTAAACTAAAATAATACTATGATTTTTTTTAAAAGAAAATCAGAGACCAAATCTGTTATCTAATTAACAAATCAGGTCATTGCCTATTTTTTTTTAAATATAGGAAATCACATAAAACCTTACATAAAATTAAATGATTTATTAGTGTACTAAATTCTATAACGAAATAAATAAAAAAAATTTGTCTCTACAAAGTCTCGAACACGGGTTGACTAGACTATTTAGTAATAAAACCAATAATTCGATCACAGATAACTATTGATTAGAGAAAGTAAATTAATTATATATATATAGATATAATATTTTGCCAAATAGTGGCCTTCAAAATATAATTTTTTTGGGGGATTTAGGCTCGTGCCTCTTGGGGCTAGCCCAAAATCCGATCCTGAACCCAAACGGCCTATTCAACATGAACGGTGTCTTAATAGTGTATATGTTGGTTCAAGACTCAGAAACCCTATAGTCTCGCATCATCTACACATGGCAGACGGTAAAGAAGGAAGGGGTGAACGGGCCATCTTTCTGTTCCTTACAAAGCACAGCTAGAAAATCTTTAAAAAGAGAAACCGACAAGTGAGATGGAGGTCTCCATTAATGCAGAAGATTTTATTGTATGCTTAAGTTATGCAGGATCCATCATACCTACAAACATAGCTCCATCAACTAAGTACTTAATAAGAATGTATCGAAAAAAAAATACCAGTAATAAGAATGATATGAAGATAAAATGAAAAGTGAATAAAATTCCTCAAATTTAACTTAACGATGATATAAATCATGCATCAACCATACTTTTTAGGACAGCTGAGTTTTTTTCCCTATGCGTTTCCCACTGGACCTCTCCGTCCCTGTGAAGGAATTACCCATTGAGCAAGTTTTCTTCCGCTGACAGTACTTTGTGCCCTTTCTGGGGAATGGAATCTCGGAATATTGTTTGTTGTTATGGAGAGATCGGAAGTTAGAACGCCATGATGAACCTCATTCTGAAGCTCAATCTTAGCTAGTCCACCAATAACAAAGAACAATAAAATTGAAAAAACTGCAACAATAATGTGAACCTTAATAAACTCCATATTCCCACAACAAAGAATTATACATAGTTGATTGATAGAATAGTCTCTGATTGTGATCTTGTCTTATATATAGGTAATATGATATCTTTTCTGGAATCTTTTTAATATCCGTCTCTTTTTAATTGGTTTCTGTGAGAGAAGATTATTTCATTTGCAGTATTACTTTAGGTTAATACTAGTCAAGATTGATCTAAATTAACCTAAAGTTTACCCTGCATGAGATACGTATATATTGTGATTGATTTTGCTATTAAAATTCATTATACAAAAGATTATATTCCTTAAATAATAGCCTCAGTTATTCCGCTATATTTAGTTGATGTGACTTCAAATTTTCTACCCCATAATTATAAATATTCCCTATCCCATTAATATAATTGATCAACTTCATCATTATTAGATACTTACAATATACCCGAGTATAATTTTAATATCTAATGTGGTGAGTGTTCTTAATGCAATTGATAAAAAAAAAAAAGAAGGAAATATGTTATATTTTCTTAGCATACAATCATGTCATTAATACAACCTTTATGAAAATAAATTTAGTTCTAATTGCTAAATACAGTATTTTTTTACCAACTACCTATTGCAAAAATAAATATGAAATTCAAAACAATACAAAAGTATGATTTCTTCACGAAATTATAACATCCTACGCTTATATTTTAGCACAACAACAACAACAAGAATATGAATATTAAGTGTTTAATCATTTAAAATAAATATTATGGTTTCTTCTGGGCTATGATGCGTTAAAAAGGAACCAATTAAAAGAACAAATGTAAAATTAATAAACAGGTGTTTGATTACAAAAAAAATAAAATAAAAAATAAGCAGGTGTTAATGTTGACCTTGTACTAAACGAAAGTAACTACAAATGGAAATATTTTATTGTGAAGATACATACTTGACGTTAATTATAATTAGTTGAGAAAATATACTTTAATTACTCAAATAACTTAATACAATTTAAATAAATAAATATTATCTTTTTCCACACATCAATTTATCTCCCAAAAAAATCATCATACATATATTTTTATATTATTATAACAATAAAACATTATATTTTTACGATATTCATTCTATTATTTTTACAAACTTTTTGAAAATATTAAATTTATTTGTGTCGGATCATATTTATATAATTACGTGTTACACACGTAACACGTAGACTACAATTACTAGTTAGTGTATATTGTAAGCATTTAATTATGATGAGATGGACCAATTAGATTAATGGGGTAGTAAATGAAGTATAATAGTGGGGTAGAAAATTTGGACCGAGTTGATATGCCTTATCAAATGTCAATGTTAATATATAGTAGCATACATATAAATATATGCTAATATAAATTCTTAAATCTATGGGTGGCATCGGTTCGTTATCAAATTTTTTGACTATATACCGATAACATACCAAACTAGTTTGCTATGAGAATTTTTATGCCATTACCGAACAAAAAAAATCGGTATACCAAACTATTCGGTTGGTTCGGCTCGGTTCGGTTTTGGTTTTTATACCAAACTTTAGAGTTTACAAGTGATGATAGAAAAATGATGCGTATCGGGAAAAAAATAATAGTATAAAGTTTTAAAAGTAGTAGATTAAGAATATATATTGTATTTATTTATATCATTGTTACATTTCTTGTTTATTTGCATAAAAGAGTAAACATTATTAGACATTTCTAGTAAATTTTATAAATAAAATAAAATGTTATAAGTATTCAGTAGAAAAAATAAATATAACTATGTTAATAAGTATGTATAAGTCTTTTAGATTATTTGTCTATATATTATATTTTAATATTTCGGTTTGGATCGGTACCATACCAAACTCATCAAATGAATACCGAAACCGAACCGACCTTAAAAGATCAGTTCAGTTGTACCGTACCGTAATATCGGTATACCAAACTTTTGGTACCGACTTGATTGTTCGGCTCGAAAAGCGGTCGGTTGGTACAAATCGATACAAAAAGGCAACCCCTACTCAAATATACGAATTTTAATCAAAGTAAGAACAATAAGAAATACTATCATATTAAATGACAATCAAAACATCGACATGCATTCCAGTCATATTAGAGCATATTTAATGGTTCGTTGTTTCATGTCGTTGGTTTAAATTAAATTTTGGGTGTTGGTTTGTGAGAAGCGACGGGTCAAGTTTATTGGTGTGTTAGTTTAAGGTGTTTGTTTAACTTTTTAATGTTATTGAAATTACTAAACAGGTGCTAACAGTTTTGAATGTAATTAAATAACTCTTAACACTTATAATTGTAGTCAAACCAAATAATTGACAACTAAAAACTATAAATTTAAATAAATAAAATTAAACATTCATTTCATTAATTAATAAAAGAGAAGATCAATTAAAAATAAAAATTACATCAAGTAAAAATAAAAACTAAATCAATTGAAAATAAAAATTACATCAAATAAAAAAAAAAAACATGACTTTGAACATCGTCGGCCTCAAACTCTCGAACCATGCAATTGCCAAATGTGCTCGATTAGATTTTTTGAAGGTTTTCGTGTGTGTTTTTGTTCTTAAGCGATACACGTTTTTCTCTAAATGTTGTTAGAAGGGGATTTTCAATGACCGGAAGAGGCGGAGGAGGATCTTCAGAACCCGCAATTGAAAAATCTCTTGACTCTAATTGTTCTGGAGGCTCGCGTTTAACAATCATATTATGCAATATTATGCACGCTAACATTATGTACTTTAAATATTCTTGATCCCACAAGCGTGCCGAACTTCTTAAAATGTGCCAACGAGATTGCAACACATCAAATGCACGCTCGACGTCTTTTCGAACTCTTTCTTGGTATTGAGAAAAAGTACAATCTTTTTGTGATAAAGGAGACGCAACGCTTTTCACGAAATAAGCACATGGAAGATAAATTCCATCAGTAAGGTAGTATCCCATATTGTATTGGATTCCATTTATCTTATAGCTATAAGGTGGGGCATGTGGGACATCACCTTCCATAAGTCTATCAAATAAATTAGACTCCTCCAATACATTGATGTCATTATTACAACTGGATGCCCCGAAATAAGCATGTTATATCCATAAATCCTTAGAAGTAACCGTTTGAAGGACTACGGATGGCTCTTTTTTGTGACCACTTTGATATTGATCATCCGAAGCGGTGGGACAATTTTTCCATTTCCAATGCATGCAGTCAATGCTTCCGAGCATACCGAGAAAACCCCTACGAGTGTTGATAATGTTTAATCGACAAATATCGTCCTCATTTGGCTTTCTAAGATAATGCTCGCCAAATGTTCTCACGATAGCACGAGAAAACTCTTTCATATAATTAATGGTAGAATTTGCAGATATACAAAAATTCTCATTGACTAAGTCCGTCGAGAAATCATACGCTAACATGCGGAGAGTAGCAGTAATTTTTTGATAAAGGGTGGCACATATACAGCCCGCAACATCATATTTTTGTTGAAAATAATGATCTTTCTCGATAACCTCATCGGCCATTCTGACGAATAATTCCCTGTCCATACGAAAACTCCGTCGAAATACTTCGTCCGGGTACATATGTTCTCCAAAAAAATAGTCTCTCTAGAGTTTAGCGTCCTCTTCCAAAATTAATCGAGACCTCTCAACTCGTTGTTTTTGCGGACGTTGTTGTGAAGTTACTTCATGTTCGAAAGCAACAAGAATAGGTAAAAACATAAGGTCGTCGACGAGAAAAATTTCATTCATCGCTGCGAAATTGGCATCATCAAAATCGGACGAGGAATCAGATGAATATGAGGAGAATCAGATTGGATCCATTTGTATTTCGGATAGAAAGTGTTTGAATTATATGATATATAGAATAATATATTTGAGATAGAGAGAGTGTTTTTGAAATTGTTTGATTTGAATGATAGTAGAATGAGTTTATATAGGGATAAAATAGGGTTATTTTGTAATTTAAAAATTTTTAAGTACCAAAAACTAGCCGTTATAAGTAATATTTTATATGTTAAAAAAACTTGGAGACAAAAAAAAATCAAAATAGTCGTTTATTACCGTTATAGAGACTTTTTCATAGTTAAATTAAAACTACAGGACCATGTTTGTAATTATTAACGGTCATATTTTTTATTTTATTTTATATTTGAAACTATAGGGATTGGTTTATAAATAATACAGGGAGCAATCCCTGTAATTATTAACATGGAACCAATATCCAGAATTTATGGAAGGGAACAGACAGAGAGAAGGGGAAGAGACAGGAGAGAGCAGGCAGCACACATATCTCTGTCTGATAAAGTTGGCTGCAATATTTTTATGGCTCTCCCTCAGCAAACAAATTGCGATAAACATGCTCTTAGGGAAGATCAGAACATATACGGAATTAGATAAGCACCTTGCAAAGCTTAACAAAGGCAACTGAACGTATACTACAAACTGAAACTTAACATCGATCCTTTGTTACTCCCTCCGTTTCTAATTAATTGTCCATCACGAAACTACATGCAATTTTAACCGGTCAATAACTTGTATCAAAATTGTCGGAATGAAATTTTTTAAAAGTTAATCATATAGTTCAAACATTAAATTATATGATTTAGTTTTGAAAATTTTCATTTCGACAATTTTGATACATGTTACAAGCCGGTGAAAATTGCACGTAATTTCGTAGAGGACAATTAATTTGGAACGGAGAGAGTAATTAATTAGTTCGACCAGTTAATAATAAGACAACCATAAACTTGAATAATCTTACGAATTATTGACAAAAAATGCTATGCTTTATTCCAACTCATTGACACAGTTAGAAAATAAAATAAACAAGTATGAAATTAGCAACCAATATTTCCGAAATGTCAAAAACAATCCATATAGTACTATGTTTTATTATAAACTAACAAGAAGAAAACAAGAATATATTTTTCTACTCGTTTGCTATATCTACTCGATATACTTACCGGATCATAGCATTTGGTAAACAGGCTGCTCAAAAATATAATATGATGGATCTTAAAGATTTCGTGATCACATATTTTTGGTCGGTATAAAGAGCTCTTCGAAAAAGAGACGATCTAACTTGTGTCTAAACCGACGTTAATAGCATTAAATTTGATATAACTCATTTTTTATTTTCTAGTATGGAAATAAATAGGAGAATATTTATTTAGCCCTAGTTGCATTGACATCAACTATCATCAAATGAATTATATAAAAAATTAATCAACGTTATAAATTAGACATTAAATTGATAAAATTATAAGAAATGAAAAATTAATAAAATTGATCATATGGTCAAATCTTCAATACCATCTTGGATGCAATAAGTTTGACATATAATGTTTCACTATTGTGGTACTATTCAGTTAGCTAATAACCTAACTTGTAGTAGGGTTGTTTTATTGAGTAGAGACGAGTACCCCCCTTACGCACCTTTTACTCCGAATTCCATGATGCCAAACGAATTGGAGCTTTATGCGAAATGTACTTGGTTTCTTTGATCACACATGTATCAGTTTAAAAGATTATGTATACTGTTGATAACAAAAAAAAAGTATTAGAAAAAGATTATGTTTTTATTTTATAGTATTTAATACTATTACATATAGAATTGAAAGTTTTAAAAAACACCATTAAACTGAGGTCACGCTCCCCGTATCATTATAAAACATGTACATATTTTCTAGAGTACAGATTTTCTAGAGTTCTCCTATAGTGGACTGACAAATGGCAATTTATCAAACTGAAACCGTACATGTCGTTTCAACTTTTTATCTAGTTCTAACCATAGTTATAGTAAGTCGGGAAGCGGAAGCGGGAAACGAGAAGCGTAAGAGGAAACACAAGCTAATTTTTAATGGGAAACGCCGACACGATTAATTTTTTTAAATATAACATATAGGAAAAGTTTTATGAACCTCTCCCAATTTTATGAATAATACAACAATAAAGTGAAGAACTAATTAAATTCTTATAATTTAAGAGATAATTATCAAAATAACTTATATATGCTCTTTTATTAACTTGATTTCATCTTATTTTAAATGCATTTTTTACTTTTATTCAAAAAATAGTATCTTAGAAGTTTTCTGAATGTTTTATTGAGTTTTCTAAGAAATATAATTTAAGATTTTAGAAAGGTTTCGCTTAATTTTCTGAAACGTTTCGTACACGTTTTATTTTAAATTTTGATAGAGTAGCGTACCCGTTTTCGAAACGCGTTTTTAAGGATCTTGCAAATACTTTTTTTATTATGTCAACAATTTTTGTCTTGTAGAGGTTCTTGCATCTATGATCAAATGATTGGTAAAACTTGTCCTAATAAATAAATAAATTATTAATTGGTTAACCAACGCAGAGTAAAATCCAAATTGGTTTTTGATTAAGGATGAACGTGCAAAAAACTTGAAGACAAAAAGCTTTCATTAATAATTAATGATAAGAGAAGTGATATTATTTTTAAAAGAAAAAAGAGTTAAGAAAGCTTTAAAAGGTGTAAAAATGCAAAAAAAGTGGATTGTAAAAGAGAAAATGTTAAATGAATATAACTTTCAAGGGAGATAAGGATATGAAGTTTAATGGAGCAAAGTTGAGAGCATCCATATTGTATTAGTTACATATGACTAGCAATATTATCAAAAAACCACAAGTGATAACTTTACTCACTAAATGAAGCTAGTGGTTTTGTACTTTTGTTACACACTGGAGAGTTCAATTCAAGCCAACAATGTTATATTATACAATAAAATTAATTGTTTGTAATTAAAAAAAGTGAGAAAATAACTACAAATTGTTAGGTAGTCATTCCTGAAATGCCATATCACCTACTAAGTAGCAACTGTAGCATGTTAACTGTGGCCATAGTGCATTTAAAATGCAACTTAGTCTCTCCGATGTGCACATAAAAGTCACAATTCTAACATATTCTTACACTAATTGGTGTACTATTGAGTCCGATGTTGATGCTCTGACAGTCCATTACTATAGAACTCTAAATCATCTGTATCTCCTCAAAAATGAAATTATTATAAAAGCGGGCCAGTTAAGACATTTTCAAGGAAGAAAACGCACAAGGCCATACTTCATAGTTCATAATGAAGTAACCTCGTTGGGTGCAAATTTACTCAAGTTAGATTCATCAATTTTCCATCATGTTATCGGGTTTTTCAAGTGTATTAGTAATTATTTTTGTGATTACATTTTTTTAAATCAACTTTCTATATTATTAATTTTTAAAGTGTTTGTTCGAAAAAATCTGTCAGATTGATTTTTCTTACGTTTAATTGTTTATTTAACAATTTATAATGTAGTAATATTAATAAATACCAAAAAAAATATTAAAATTCAAATTTTACAAATTTTTTGAAAAATATTTTAAAAATAATATAAAAAATTGATTTAAAAAATATAATCAAAAAATAATTCTTAATACAGTTGAAAAAACTGATAATTTGAAGGGAACATAATAGAAACCTGATAAACATAAGTTGAGTAAATAAGTTGAGTAAATTTGCAGCCAACAATAAGTTTTTTTAAATTTGGGTAGAAGTTTTGTAATTTTTAGTTTTTACCTAAACATCGAAATTGGTAATTGAAATAAATACATACAAATGACACTCAATTACCACTAGCATTAGATATACTACGGGGAAAAATCCCGAAATTCCGTTCGAAATTTTTCGACTCGATAATAGTCTCGAACCGAAAATATCGGGTTTTGTCCCGACCCGACAAACTTCGGGATCGGATGATAATTTTAAATTCATCGGGTGTCCTGACCCGACCCAATTTTTTAATTAATTTATATAAAAATATAAATTAATTTATATCAAATGCAAGTGATGATAATCGAATCTAGCATACAATGTAAGCACTCTAGCAGCTACAATAATTTTTGTTTTATATATTAGTTATAATTATATAAATATAATATATTTGTAGTTTTGAATATATGAAACTATTAAAAAAAATATATACTTAAATTAAAAAATTATATTGTTATTTTCAAAAAAAATAAATGATTATTATTTTTCGATTATAAAAATTATAATGATAATGTATCTCATTTACTATGAAAATTGTTCACTGTGTGAATAAAACTAAATACTAAAAAAATCTGATAAAAAAACTTATCAATTTTTTTATCTACTCCATTATTTGTATTTTCACACTATTTTTTCTAGTACTTGTTAATTTATTTTTTCATTTATTAGAAATGTTATTTTTAAACTAATATTATGATTCGTGTTAATAAAATGTTTAGACTTATCAAATAAAAATTATTAATAAAAAATGACATTGTCGTAAAATAAATAAAAAAAAATATGTGGAAAGATTCTATATAAATATATCCCAATCTTACGTCTGAAAATTTGGATAATCCGTATAGGCATATTTTTTTTCACTCCGACCTGATCCCGCCTCCCAACCCGACTCGAAATTCTCCCGACCCAAACGAGTCCCGATCCGACACTATCGGCTATTCTCCGGACCCGATTACTTAGTTAAATATATTTAATATTATTACTTAGTTATGTATGTTATATAAATTTGTTATTCTGTGAAGTGTTATTAAGTTGTAATTTCTATTTTTGTTTTTAACCTAACTATTGGATGATCATGACTCATAAGCACGAATACCAACTAGCAGATGATGTACAATTTTACAAGTATTATGAATAAGTAAGAAGTTTTATTATTAACTATTTTTTTAGTTGGCCGTGAAACATATTATATACTAGCTAATTCACACTAACATGTCAATAATTAAATGCACACTACATATGCAAAATACTAGTATCAGTTTTTTTGTGTGTATATATATCATGTGTTCGTTTATTTAGGTGATTCTCATAAATCATAGTGTAGTTATTTTATTGGAATTATCCCATCCCGACTCGTCGGGTTCCCGAATTATCGGATACCCGAGTTGTTTCGGGTTCGGGAGTAAAAGATGGTTCCCGACACTTATCGGGTCGGGATTCGGGGTAATGAATTTCGGGTCGGTCCCACCCCGATCGCACCCGTAGGTATAACCATGTGCGAAGATTGACTTGTATACTTCGCCATTGCTCTCATACATTTGCTAAAACCAAGGAAGTCTTTGCCATATGCGTAATGTTTACATGATTTTATTCTTCTTTATACTATAAATTTTATATATGATAACGTACGAGTTACCAAAAAGTTGTTTTAAAACACACCTCATTTTTTCTCTTTTTGCTTTATCCCACTAGATTGGATGAACACGCCACATTAAGATTAAGAAAATGTATTTTACACTTTGTCAAGTGAACGCTGAACCACAAGAGGCCTTTGAAGATGGAACCGACCATATGTCGACCGGTGACTAATATAATGCCTCATCTTCAATGTTTTCTTTTCGTTGTTAATTTTCTTTTTCTTGTGAGATTTGCATGTGAATGCATGGTAGTATAGGTAACTCCTATTTTCTATCTAGATTTGTATTTAAATAACCAAAATAGACTTTTACATTATAAATTTTAAACACCCTTTGGGTGGCTAGGCTTCACAAACGCGCGCATCACATACGTTTCTTATAATAATATCGACCCCAATGTTTATTAAGATATATTTTTAAAATAATTAAATTTATTGCTTCGAAAAACATTTCCTAATGAATTGTAATCAATAAATTAACTAAACCCACGATGAGGTAAGGTAGATGTATGTACTTAAATTATCACAAATAGCTAGCATACTAAAGTTTATAACTAATGTATGCTTAATCATTAACCTCTTTCTTTGACCAACAATGACACAAAACATATACTTAGTTGTTGTGCGATTTTATCCTTAGAACTTTAGTGTAACCGTAGATAGACTGTCCCCATAGTTGTGACAAGTGAGCGTAAAAGATAATAATAGTCATTGGCCAATGGTAATGGTAGTGTAGCTCAATTTTCAATTAGAATGTTACCCGTCATTATTTTAATTAAAACATATTAAAATATTATCAATTCCTACTTAGTGAGTGAAACTTCCACATATATTGCTTTATATATATAATACTAGCGGACTTGCCCACTCGATGTGTGTGAATCCAAAAAAAAATATGTAACCCGTTATGGTAGAATATTTGATGAAGTGAGAAACAATTATGGTTGAGAGAGAGAGTGAGATGAATTTGATGATTTGTGATAAGATGAAGTTAATAATTAGATGACAGGTTTTTTTCTTTTAATTCTCCTGTAAAAGTGTCTATTACTATTTTGTAATTTTGTAATATAATTGGATTATTTTATAAATAATTATTTTAAGGCTTCATAAGCCCTCTTCACATAAAGTAATAGTATAGATATATTGCTTTAGTATAAATTGATGCAAACCAAAATACCATATGGGCCAATTTTAAGAAACATGAATATTTTGGGGCGAAAACATGAATAAATTGATGCATGTCCAATCACTTTATTTAGAAAAACCTCCATATCAAACGATTAGTAGTATCTATCTCGAGAGAGAGATATATTAATTAAGAATTAGCGACTTGTACCACTGCATATACATTGTTTGTTTTACATTGTAAAAAAAAAACACTGCATATAAAATCCATGCATACATACATATATACATGCATACATACATATATACATGCATACACACATGGATACCAAATTTACGTTACTAGTCTAAATCACTCACAATTGAACTGAATAGTTCGAGCTTTTGATGGCGTTGGGGTCTTATAACTTACGCGAATTTCGTTACACTCACAGCTTAACTTGTTAAGTATTAACTTACGTAATTAAGCAATTTCGCCTCAGAAAGTTGATTTTGGATTTGAGATTTTGGGAGATTCGTTTCTTTTTACTCGAAGAATTAGGGGAGAAAATTATGATGTGGAAGCTTCTGAGATACTTGCTAATGAAGCACTGGTGTGTGTGTGTGCATAATTATTTTTTTAATTGAAAATCTTGAGTTGTTCTATGGAAATAATAAATACGTTATTTTTGTTTGGATGCAGTTTTTTAAGATTAGTTTATTTGATTTTTGCTTCTATATATGTTGTACTTCATTGAGCAAACTTAAGTTTTATGGTCCAAAAATCTTAAAATATCAAGTATAACCGAAACGCGTAACAATATTCGGAACATTAGACAAACGTATTTTTTCAATAAATATATATAAATGGTAAGATATTAAATTTCTTACATTATAATTACCAATATAGAATAGTGGACACTTGATTAGGAACGTAGGGAGTATTTAACAAGTCATTGCCTTTTTTTTTTTTTACATAGGAAACCACATAAAACCTTACATAAAATTAAATGATTCATTAGTGTACTAAATTCTATAATGAAAAATATATATATATATATATTCTCTCCGCAAAGTATCGAACACGGGTTGACTAGACTCTTTAGTAATAAAATCGACCACTCGGTCACAGATAACTATTAATTAGAGATAGTAAATTAATTATATATATATATATATATATATATATATATATATAGATATAATATTGTGCCAAACAGTAGCCTTAAAAATATACTTTTTTTGAGGGCTTTTGTCCCGTGTCTCTTGGGCCTAGCCCAAAATCCGTTCTCAACCCAAACGGTGTCTTAATAGTGTATATGTTGGTCCATGACTAAGAAACTTTATAGTCTCGCATCATCCACACATGGCAGACACTAAACAAAGAAGGGGTGAATGGGCCATCTTTTTGTTCCTTGCAAAGCACAACTAGAGAATCTTTAAAAAGAGAAACTGACAAGTGAGATGGAGGTCTCCATTAATGCAGAAGATTTTATTGTATGCTTAAGTTATGCAGGATCGATCATAACTACAAACATAGCTCCATCAACTAAGTACTTAATAAGAATGTATCAGGAAAAAAAAAATACTAGTAATAAGAATGATATGAAGATAAAATGAAAAGTGAATAAAATTTTCCAAACTTAACGATGATATAAATCATGCATCAACCATACTTTTTAGGATAGCTGGGTTTTTTTCTCTATGCGTTTCCCACTGGACCTCTCCGTCCCTGTGAAGGAATTACCCATTGAGCAAGTTTTCTTCCGTTGATAGTACTTTGTGCCCTTTCTGGGGAATGGAATCTCGGAATATTGTTTGTTGTTATGGAGAGATCGGAAGTTAGAACGCCATGATGAACCTCGTTCTGAAGCTCAATGTTAGCTAGTGCACCAACAACAAAGAACAATAAAATTGAAAAAACTGCAACAAGAATGTGAACCTTAATAAACTCCATATTACCACAACAAAGAATTATACAGAGTTGATTGATAGCATCGTCTCTGAATTGTGATCTTGTCTTATATATAGGTAGTATGATATCTTTTCCGAAATCTTTTTAATATCCGTGTCTTTTTAATTGGTTTCTGTGATAGGGGATTATTTCATTTGCAGTATTACTTTAGGTTAATACTAGTCGAGATTGATCTAAATTACCATAAAGTTTACCCTGCATAAGATACGTATATATTGCGATTGATTTCGGGGATATAATTTTGCTATTAAAATTCATTATACAAAAGATTATATTCCTTAAATAATAGGCTCAGTTATTCCGCTATATTTAGTTGATGTGACTTCAAATTTTCTACCCCATAATTATACATATTTCCTATCCTATTAATTTAATTGATCAACTTCATCATTATTAAATACTTACAATATACCCGAGTATAATTTTAATATCTAATGTGGTGAGTGTTCTTAATGCAATTGATTAAAAAAAAAAAGGAAATATGTTATATTTTCTTAGTATACAATCCTGTCATTAATACAACTTTTATGAAAATAAATTTAGTTCTAATTGCTAAATACAGTATTTTTTACCAACTATCTATTGCAAAAATAAATGTGAAATTCAAAACAATACAAAAGTATGATTTCTTCACGAAATTATAACATTCTACGCTTATATTTTAGCACTACAACAACAACAACAAGAATATGAATATTAAGTGTTTAATCATTTCAAATAAATACTATGGTTTCTTTTGGGCTATGATGCGTTAAAAAATAACCAATTAAAAGAACAAATGTAAAATTAATAAACAGGTGTTTGATTACAAAAAAAATAAAATAAAAAATAAACAGGTGTTAATGTTGACCTTGTACTAAACGAAAGTAATTACAAATGGAAATATTTTATTGTGAAGATACATACTTGACGTTAATTATAATTAGTTGAGAAAATATACTTTAATTACTCAAATAACTTAATACAATTTAAATAAATAAATATTTTATTTTTTCACACATCAATTTATCTCTCAAACAAATCATCATACATATATTTTTATATTATTATAACAATAAAACATTATATTTTTACGATATCCATTCTATTATTTTTACAAATTTTTTAAAAATATTAAATTTATTTATACAAATTGGTAAAAACAAGGCATCCTAGCATTGTAATAAAAGTAAGAACAATAATAAATAGCATTCCCGTCATATTAGAGCATATTTTGTTGGTTTAAATTAAATTTTGGATGCTGGTGTGTGGAAGCACGGACCCACCCCTAATATACATACATACACAGCGAAATTGGATAAAGCTGTTCAGTGCGATTTGTGAGAACACATTTTAAAATGAGCATCCCCCTTGAGCTACTAGCAACTCATGATACGGATCCTTTCTAGAGAGAGAGAGAGAGCTAAGATGTCGAAGCCAGGTAAAATTGACTATTTTCCACCCTTTACATTATTATTTACTACTGTAATTTATTACCTCATTTTCTTTTAATTTTATTAGAGTAGAAACAATTGGTATATGTTGTTCTCTAAATACATTTTGTTTGTTTTGCACTCTTGAACGAGTGAATGACAAACTTTATGATTCTAGCTTTTTCAGGCTAGAATTCAAGAATAGTTCCGCTTAAAAGGATGATCAATTAATATTTTCTTTATGAAAAAGGCAAATTTGCCGAATTAAAAAGCTGTAAGAACACAAGGCTTTAATGTATTACGATGAATGTTATTTTGTGGCCCTGAGTGCAAGTTTTTCAAAAAAAAAATTAGGTTTTTACATGGTTTTTAATTTTTAAACCAGTAGATGATAAACATGGAATCATATTGTAACGTATAAAGTAAATTTTCTTTAGACTAGCTACTATATTTATCTGATAGAAATGGTTGTTTTTTTACTTCTGTAGATACATAGGCCTTGTTTGGTTACCCCTTTAAGAAAATAAGCTGTATTATTTGCGTTTTCAAAAAAAATAAGAAGCTATGTTCATGAATCTTTATAGCTAAAGATTATAGGTTTTTTCTGGCTGAAATTCAAAAAAAGCTCTGCTCAGAAACCGATCAACTGGTATTTCTTTTTAAATAAAAAGCAAAACAGCTGAGCTTATAAACTGTTACCACACAAGGTCTTTACGAACTCAGATGATTAATTTGTAGTTTTGAGTTTTGAGTCGAAGTCTTGTAATGTTTAGGATGTTTCATGGTAACCCCTTTAATAAACAAGTATATGGTAACTTACATAATGGTCCCTCAAAAGTTAGCAATATTTTCAACCCTAAAGATTTGATAAAAGTTTAGTAACAATGTCATTGCCGAAGAAACTAGAGAATTTTACTGAAACATCAATATGATATCATGTGGCTTCCTTATTTTACCCTAGGCCTTAAGTAAAATAAAAGGTACATGCACCGTGCACGTACCAAAAAAACTAAAGTTAGCGAAGCCATTAGTATCTTACACTGTTGCCCCAACTAAGCCATCATCATCATATATTCCTACTCCAAAAAATGCGTTAAAAGTGCCAGTTAACTGCGTCCATCAATATACCTTAAATATGTTTTAGTATCCATATTCAATCGTCATGTACATGCGTTTATATTATGCGAGCCTCTCACCAAGTTTTAGATAATGCTGGTCGTACATTTAGTAAAAGTAAGTAATATTAGCCGATTATGGCAATGCTATTTTTCTTTGACATTCCTATAGGGGATTGGTTGCAATTAAGGGACCATAAAAGTCTGTTTCCAAGCAATATTGGAGACATCTAAGTACTAACCTTAGGCTAATCTATTCAGACCAGAGCAGTGTTAGTACAACTTAACGATCTAAAAATCTTAATTAACCGCTATGACGTATTGTCTATGTCAATGTCGTTCATTTTTCTATACATGAATGCCTGAAACGGGTAACAAAATCAAAGTCCTGAAGTTTGGGTCCTTGTGGTTCTCAGAACAGTTAAGTCTGGGTCATAATGTCGCATTATCAGAAAATTATTAGTCTTAACTAATTGTAACACATTTTAGAACCGGCACACAGACTGGATGAGTGATACTAATACTCTTTTAAAGCATCCATTTCTGTCATTGTAAATGTAAGTTTGGGTCATGTGTTCACGACTTGCTTTGTAGCAGTTTTAAACTCAGATGTGGCATTTTTTTGCTTACAAACAATAGCATATATCTAGATAAATAGCTAAGATTCTAAATTTCCTGGTTTTTCTAGCTTGAAAATAAAAATTAATTCAGCTTTGTAAATCCACTTTTCTCACAACCTTAATTAACTTTTTCTTTTATATATCCACTTAACTACAGGGCTTTACACGAAAAAGACGGGAGACAACAAGGAGGAGTAACAAGAACTCAATTCTCTCTGATAGCCCTAATTTTCAGCTTTGCATATTATGTATTCCCAGGCTATCTTTTTCAAATACTCACTTCATTCTCTTGGGTCTGTTGGATGTTCCCAAAATCAGTTTTGGTCCAACAACTCGGATTGGGCCTACATGGGCTCGGGATTGGGGCCCTTGGGTTCGACTGGTTCTCAATTTCCGCATACCTTGGGAGCCCATTAGCAAGTCCCTGGTTCGCCACTGCCAATGTTGCTGTCGGTTTTGCGTTTGTTTTATATGTATTGACACCTATAACCTACTGGCTCAATGTGTACAAAGCAAAAACATTTCCAATATTTTCACAAAAATTGTTCCAGGCTAATGGGTCGGTTTACAATATCATGAGCATTATTGACTCGAACTTCCACCTTGATATTGATGCTTATGAGAAGGGCTGCTTTATTTGAGCATGTTTTTCCCGATGACTTATGGTGTCGGTTTCGCTGCTCTCACTGCTACTATTGTTCATGTGATGCTGTTTCATGGAAGGTATTAAAGCTACAAGTCCTTGTCATTGTATATAAATGTACTTCTTACTTTTAAGCGTATTTTTTTGTGTATCTCTTGGTGTATACGATTTGAAATTGCTCAAGTTCGTGAACTTCGTTAAGAACTTGAAAGTTTTTTAATCAAATCCTTTGTGGGGGCGGCTTAAGTTATCATCTGAAATATTATTTGTATACTGCATTCAAAAAAAAAATTAATCATTTTACCTGATCCTCTGTCTTCAACTGCAAAAAGTAAATTTCAAGATTCCAAATGCAATTGCGGATAAAACGAGCTCTGCACCTTCGTACTATTGAACAGATGCTGTTAACACTTTTAATCCCCAACCGTGTCAAATACAATTGCGAACATTTCTATCGTCTATCCATACCCGTATTCAATCACAAGAAATTCTAACAAGAAATTGCGTTCTAGAACAAAAGTTTACCCCAACACAAAAACCTTACCGGCTCACGTGAATGCAGTTGTACACAAATCCAACTTTTGTTATCTTTTGAAGATTAAAAAACAAGTACCAATTTTCTACATATACATAATAGTTTTGTGTGGCGATACGATGCAGAGAAATTTGGGATCAGAGCAAATCAAGTTTCAAGGAGAAGAAAACAGATATACATAACAAGCTGATGAGCCATTACAAGCAAGTTCCGGAATGGTGGTTTTGGTCGATTCTTGTCGTGAACATTGTCGCGACCATAATCGCCTGCGAGTACTACATTATTCAGCTTCAGTTGCCTTGGTGTGGTGTTTTGCTTGCATGTCTCATAGCCTTTGTTTTCACTCTTCCTATCGGAATTATTACTGTCATCACAAACCAGGTTTGTCATCTTATCGTTTTGTATTGTATAATTACATCATAATGTTCAAAACACTACATACATACATGAGATTATTGCATCCAGGATAAATGTTTAAGACTGATTATAATCTAGTCATGTGCCTAATCTTCCTCTTTATAACAAATTAAGCATATTGGAGAGATTCTACCACCTTGCTTAACACGTCTCAATTGTCACGGATTTCCTATTGTAAAAATGATTTAAATTTTAAATTGCTCAGCTCAAATTATGCCAAAGGTGAGGCGTTTTGAAAATCTTAGTTTATACCTAACATCTTTTTAAATCAGCTTAAACTTTTAGAAGAGATGCAGTTTGGCGCCAAAAAGTTATAATTTATTTATTGGGCTGATGCAAATTTGCATTTCTTATCAATTGCAGTCACCCAGCCTGAATGTGATCACGGAGTATATAATAGGGTATATCTACCCAGGATATCCAGTGGCTAACACGTGCTTCAAAGTGTATGGATACATTAGTATGACCCAAGCCATCACTTTCCTGCAATATTTGAAGCTTGGTCACTACATGAAAATTCCCCACCAAGAACCATGTTCATGGCACAGGTTAGTGTTACTTCTCATATCCTGGCATCAAGAAATATATTTAACCTCAAGACCATCAACAAAATATTCTATGAAACCATTCCTCGTGCTAATCTAGTCGATAGTTATGGAAACTTTATCAACAAAGCAAAAAACTTTTTTAGTCTAAATTATGCAATGCATACTGTATACAAGTTGTAAGGATTTTTCAACTGTTAAACGACTCGATCGCAGGTGCGCTTCTAATTGATTCCGCTCAACTGATCGTGATAAGATGTATATAAAGGTGTAATACTTAACTAACTCTATTATTTTTTGGGTTTATGTATGAAATGGTCAAATAGTTAAGAATTAAGATTTATGATTACCTAAACAGAAAACATGGCAGGGTTAGAACTTTATAGTACAATTTCTCTCTCTTAGAATCATAAACTACAACAAGAATATATGTTTCTGAATTCAGATTAAACTACTAGCTAATGTATAATTCTGACTGCATGTCGTTTATTCACAAAAAGAAGTGGGTTCTAGTTCATGAGACCTCGAATTCCCACGTTGCAGCGTGCATTGTGCCAACAGGTCATCCCCCAACTCTAGCTGATGTACTATCTTAAAGTTCATTCTAGCCCATTGCAATTCCTTTAATGGAAGTTTGAAATTAAGCTACGAAACCATTAAACAATAAAGATGGTCAAATATATATTTGGTTTGACTCTATGGTATATAGTTAGTGTTTGGCTTTTGCACTATGAACTAAAAAAAAACAGTGCAGTACTTTGGACAGTTGCAGTTCTAGAAATTAAATTTCAAAAGGCTGTTGATAATCTAGGGGTCATAAATAAAGCTATACGTAAATTTTAAAAAGCTCTGAAATAGAAAAAAAGAATTGTTCAAAATTTTGAAAGTGGGATGGGTTGCGAACACTAGCCGGGTCTCCTCTCACTTTCGGATCAAAAGGGCAAAAGCCGCAAAACATAATTTTGTAGTCAAAAACTTAAACTTAAATTATCTGCTTTATTTTGTATCACTCAATTTTGAAATGAAATCAGGATTGCTTGTTTCAGTGTGACCATGTTTAAACGACATATGTACAGGTTGTGGGAACATTGATAGCATGTATTGTGTACTTAACCACAGCATGGTCGATGATAGAGACGATCCCCGATATCTGTTAGTCAACCTCATCAATCTGGACATACCCTTCCGACACAGTCTTCTACGACACCTCACGCCTCAGTCATTTGGGGCCTTATCGGCCCAAGAAGAATCTTCGGTGACTTAGGCACTTACGTGACGGTGAACTGGTTCTTCTTAGGAGTGGCTATAGTACCTCTCCTAGTATGGTTAGCACAACAACAATTTCCAAATAAAAGAGTGGATAAGGCTGGTAAATATGCCGGTTTTGATAGGTGCCACTGGGATGATGCCGCCTGCTACGGCGGTGAATTACACAACTTGGATGGCTATCGGGTTTTTGTCAGGCTTTGTGGTGTATAGATATAGGCCGGGTTTGTGGGTGAAGTATAATTATGTATTGTCGGGTGCGCTTGATGCTGGGCTAACTTTTATGGGAGTGGTTTTGAATGTGTTTGGTGTTCGAAGATGTGAGCTTGAGCTGGTTGGGTAATGATCTTGATGGGTGCCCTTATGCTAGTTGTCCTATGGCTAAAGGGGTTAGGGTCTCCAGGTGCCCTGTGGTTTATTGAACAAAAAACCAGCCTTTAATGTAGCATTAATAACATTTAGGTATGGTTCTAATATATAGTATAGTACTATTTAACCAGACAGACATATTTTACGCAGATTGTTTAATTTTAGTTTCTTTTCATATACACTAACAATCTGAAAGTTTACTAGGACAGTTTCACTGCATAGTTTTCTTAAACCTATTGACATCCTAAACACATGCATCTCTAAACAACCCTACATCGACACTACCGCACACCATCTGGTAACCCTACCTCTCATCTCCACTGCACCGTCATGTGGCATAGCAAATCTAACCAAGTAGGGCCCACCCATTTTCATCACAACCTCCTCCACTGTCTGTTGGATCTCCTTCATTCTCTTGTTGCTAGGGTCGTGCAGAATTCTTTGACGCTGGCACCTCAGATCATACGGGCCGATCATGCCACAGTCAACCCCATCAACGGCACAGATCTCCCTGACCTTCCCCACAGCTTCTACCGACTCGACCTGACACATTATGAGCATATTATCCTCGGCTTTTGTCAGATAATCATGCTCTAGGCCGTATTTTGGGGCCTGGATGATTGGATGGGCAGCCCCACGAACTCCATTTGGAGGCTACCTACAATAATAGACAGACTTTTTGGCCGACTCAGGGTCATCGATCATGGGGAACATGAGGCCTTGTGGGCCTATGTCGAGGGAATTTTTGTTCCAAGTGAGGGAAGAATCTAAAAGGCGGAGGATGGCAGGAGTTTGGGTAGCGGCGAGGGCTTGGAGGTAATCAAGTCGGACCAAATAACAAAACAAATTCAAAGATTAAGTACTCTGAACCTATTTTTTATATATATAAATAGTGGGGAAAGCCCCACATTTTTTATATTTTATTAATGAGAAAATTAAAAATCTGGATGAACACCCCCCCCCCCCCCCCCCCCCCCCCCCCACACACACAAAAAACAAAGTGCTTCCAAACAGAAGAGGTCAAAAACAAAAATGAAACAAATACAAAATAATAGAGTAAAACAAAAGAAAATGAATTTTTCATCCTTGTTTGCATTCTTCTTAGAATTTCAGGAGCTTCTTTGGTATTATTACACAAAAATATCTTGTCCACTTTGCCAAGCCAAACATTATTCTTCTCTTTCTGTTCTAACCTCTACCTAGCATGGTGAAAAATGATTCCGCAATAGTATAATTAGGGCTAATTTTAGCTGCAAGTATAATTAGGGCTAATTTTAGCTGCAAGTACTCTGAACCTAAATTAGAACACACTTCACTAAATATCACAAAGGGGATAAATGCCTATAAACAGTATATTCAGTCATTCGTCTACTATTAATAAAAACTAAAATGCGATATGAAATGTAACTGTCAGTAGAAATATTCAGAAAAGATGGTGTTTCAATCCAATTGCAGTTATTTCAATTTATTTATTTTATCAATGTATACCATTTCATAAGTATAATTTCAGAATACACAAAATTAGGGATCAAGGCTGACCAGTTAAGAAACAAATGCAAAGGCAACTATTATGAACCAAGAATTGTTTTTAACTATTAAAAGCCAAGTTCATCCAACTTAATTTAGTTTTAACTTTTAAGCTGCCCAACCAAAAGCCTATCTATATTTAAGAGTGCTTCGCCAAACAAATGTGCATCATTATTAATCAAATGGATAGATATTTAAAAATAAAACCTGTTCAGACCTGGATTTTTTTTTAATTTCAGAACAAAAACTAGCTTTACTGGCTGAAGATCTAGTTCCCTCACCCCAACCACCCCCCACGCCCCAGGGAAAGTTCCGTTTAGAAACTGATTAGCCAAACGTTTTCAAGGAATAAACCAACCTTAAAACCTGCAACTACACCAGGCCATTCTTCATAAATCATAATGAATTAACATCGGTATTTTAGAAAATTTGAGTGGAAGCTTTGTAATGTTTTATGGTTTTCTGTTTTAAATCAGTCATCAAACTGTATTATGATGAAACTTAATTGTGAAACCTTAATTACGAATTTACAATTAATTCCTGTATTTGATCTTAGTCGAAATGATTGACATTATAGTTCTGTAGATACACGATTCTTGTTTGTTTACAACTGTTTGAAGTAAGCTGGGGTTCTTTCCGTTTCACAAAAATCTAGGTTCGTCTTCTTGAAGATTCTAGCTTTTACAGTCTAAAACTCCAGAAAATCTCCATTTAGTGGCTGATAAGCTATTACTTTTCCATAGCAAAAACAAAATAGCCGAGCTTATAAGCTGCTACCATAGTGGATTATGATGAGTATTTTATAGTTCTGAGTGGAAGTTTTGTATTTTTTAGGTTTTGCATTGTTGTTTGTGTCTGATTGAATTATGTATATAGACGTAACTAAAAACTTTACTTTTTTAGAAGCTTATCCATTCTCCACTAAAAGGCCTAATAGTAAGTAAGGAGAGAATCTTATATTAATGCTTGACTTTATTAATGCCTAAACGATGTGGGATAATTCTCAACACTTTTGATTAGCTATTATTAATTATCCAATAGAAATGGTATGTATATTTAGTTCTGTAGATACATGGTGCTTGTTTGTTACAACTCTAAGAAAATAAGCTATTCTTTAGTTCTATAAATAAAAAAACTATAGATTCATTTTCTTAAAGATTCTAGCTTTTTCAGGCCAAAAATCCAGAAAGGATCTATTCGAAAACTGATCAATTGATAATTTATGAAGTAGCTAAAGGTTCCGAGCTTAAAAGCTGATGCCACCCGATTCCATAGTGAAGTTTTGTTAAATTTGTATCTTTACATGGTTGTCTGATGTGGATGAGAAACTACAAATTGAATTACATACATATGTAATAATATCTGGTAATCATCACTTTACACTAATAACACTTTTTACGATTGGAGCAAACAGTGCTGGCTTTCAATTAGATTGGAGACATGTTGATCCCGTTGTTTTTCTCTGATAAGATTTCTGATGTGGCTTTGTTAAATTTTTAGCATGACGACATGATCTAAATTATTTGTTCTTTTTGGAATTAGCTAGTTTTGAACAATTGAAATAAGTCAACTGTTGTTTGACAACGGAGTTCTGCTAGTTTTTCGTATTTGTTTTATAATTGTGAAGGGGATTATTTTTTTCATGACAACGGAGTTCTGCTAGTTTTTCGTATTTGTTTTATAATTGTGAAGGGGATTATTTTTTTCATACACACATGTTAATGAGTAACTTTTAGGTACACCCGTCCTATCATGTCATTTTTCTCATGTGGTGAGGCAAACAAATAATAAATAGACATCTGTATAATAACGTGCTACAAAACAGTTGCTGCTATTTTTTAGCAAATCATACCCACTATTCATCTCACATCTCATTTCTTTCTCTTATATACTATTTAGTCCTGAACTTATGGAATTCTTTTTTTTTTTAAATATATTATTTTTTATAGAATTGAATACTTTTAATTTTTGTTACTAATATTATTTTACTCTAAAATTATATTTAAACTGAAGGATTAGTTTTCAGTAATAGATTCTACTAAAGCTTATTTTACCATTGTACCATGTTCATATAAAACTTAAAGATTAAGAAATGTTATAAAGTTATGTCCATAAAAATGCAGCAATAGAAGTAAAAATCATCAAAAATAACCCGCAATAGAAATACTCTTTAGCATTAGTTAAAGGAAAAGCATGGCTGAAACATCATAAAAACGAGTCTTACACAATAAGCGACAACACTTAACAAAGACTAAACATGTACAAAGACAAATGAACATCAGACATCATCTTTCAACCAAGGGTAAACAAATTAAAATAAATGACAGTCCCAGTTCTTGTTGCACCCGTCTTGAAGCCGACCCCAGAATGATTCTGGAAAATTAAAGTCATTTAAGAACAAATATTAATAATATGACAACTTAAATATATTGCTGGTAAACCTTTAGTATATTGAAAACCGATCTTACTAGATTTCTTTATGGGGCATTTTATTCTTACTTGGTTGTGGTGACGTATCTCTTTCATCAGGTTGATTACTTGACCTGAACAAAACCCAATTCACCAAATACAAGTAAAATTGTTTTTCACAAAATACAAGTAAAACATGTTAGTTTTTCACTAGCTAAACTATCTACTTACATTGGGGGTGTACATATTCCTTTAGCGGCTTTTTTCTTCTTACTTGATTGCTTTTCAAGCGCCCCTTTGATTCATCTATTTTTTTCGCCTTTTGCTCTCTTGCATGGAGGATCAAATGCATGTTCGTATGTTTCATCCTCAACCCCAATATCAGGTTGAATGCTATCCGCGTTATCACTTTCTTTATAGATTCCAAGTTCACTCAATAAATTATCCAAACAGTCAGACGCAATTGTTTCTCTATCCTCATTTTCGGAAGCTAAATTCATTATATAAAAAGACTTTCGCATCAGTTTATTCAACCGAATTGCCTTTGATGTTTCTCTGTAATCAATTGATGGTTCGAAACTTTCGAGCATAATGCTTTTTTTCGCATGTTTTCTCCACCTTTGAATTATATATTGTTCTGGAATTTTTTGAATTGCAGTCTTGACATTTAACACTCTCAAGGCATGAGAGCACAACCAACCTTTTGATTCAAACATTTTGCAACTACAATGAATAGCATTATAGCAAGAGTTAAAGTCAACACGATGCTCACCAAGACAACCTTCTTTTCTGACAAAGTACGAAGAACATGTACCATTATTATATATTTCAATAACTTGCTCGTCCACACTTTTGAAAAATTCATTTTGAAATCTGTAAAAAATTCTATGGGTATAAACCTTTGCGGCATGCTCAATAATCCCACACCTTACACGCATGTAAGGTTTTCCTCGATCATTAGAAAAATCTAGGCTGCTCTCATCATCGCGCATTTCTTCAACCCTTCGATCATAGTGTTTAACAAACTGGGTAAGTGTCATCGTCTTATATGCCATTTTCTGAAAAACATTATTTGTGCTTTCACTCCTTTGAGTTGACCGTATGCCGTCAGAAAATGTATCAAGGCTGAAACATCTACACCAATTATCATGGATATTGTATAACCTTGTGAGCCATTTTTCTTTGTCAACACCCCAATTCTTAACTAGTTCACCCCAGACAACTTCAAACTCAAAACTTGATTCACATGAATAGAACAGTTTATTGAATTTAGACTTAAATCCCGGTTGCGAGTATAGATGAGATATATTAGTTCCTGCGTTCTTCAAGATATGCCAAATACAAAAGGAGGTGTTGAGTATCTGTAAATACATCTTTGATTGTACTTTTTATTGCATGATCTTGATTCGTGAAAATAGTCTTTGGTGCCTTCCCCATTGCTGATTTAAATGCTTTCAGTAACCAAACAAAGGTAGATTTCTTTTTATCCGAAAGAAAAGCGCACCAAAAATATGTGTCTTTCCAGTGATGGTTAACACCTACAAATGGCGCGCATATCATATTGTACTTGTTAGTACCATATGTAGTATCAAATACAACATCCCCAAAGCACTCATAGTCAATTTTTGATAGCCCGCCTATCCAGAAGAAATTTTTCAATCTTTGTTCGTCATCAAGTTGCACATAATAGAAAAAACATAGGATTTTTTGCTTGCTTGAGCTTGAAGTAGTCGATAAGACATTGAGCATCTCCTGCTTCAAGCATCTCAGATTTTTCTTTATTCAAGAGATTAAAATGATCAACATTTGTAAACCCAACATTTCAAACCCTGCCGGCTTCCTGTGCCAAGTACCTATACGCTTTCATGGGCTTTATACCTGCTGCATCCATAGAACGAAGGACCGATTTACTGACTTCGGGTATGTGGCGGGCAGATTTTAATAAATGGCGGTGTTCCGGTGGAGCTAAGTCGTGAGTATGTTCATCTACAAGACGGACAAGTTCCCAAACTCCATTATCAACTTTAAATTTTGCATGAGCCTTACATTGAGTCCTAGTATCTAACTTTTCAGTCTTTCCATTTGGCTCTTTATCTAGTTTCAATCCCTCTTTTGACCAAAAGAAAGTACGTTCACATAATACATTAGTACCATGTTTGTATCTGATTTTACCTTTTCGAATACTGAAAACTTTACTTACTGCATATAGATTGTATAAATCATAAGCTGCTTCTGCGTCTATAACAACTCTTCCTACTTTTAAATCTATTTTTCCCCTTTGATTAAGCACCACCGGTACATCCTTGTTAATTTCTTTTGCCTTTGTACCTACAATAAAAACTTAAAATAGTATATATATATATATATATATATGTATGTATGACACGTTTGTTCAAATACAAATATACAATAAAAGAATAGTAACCAACACTAAATGAAGTGAAAGCAAGAATTCATATATAAGAAAACCCCGTGGTCTAAATTTTCAACAAAACCCCCCTTTCAAAATTAAAAATTCCAATCACAATTAAGCTAATTTGAAGTACCTTTCGATTAAATTTCAACAAAAACCCCCCTATTAATATTAAGAATTCCAATCAAAAAAAAACTAATTCGAATTATCCCACAATATAATTTCAACAGAAAAAAAAAAAACCTATAAAAATTAAGAAGTTCAAACACAATTAAACCTCAATTGTATTTGATTTTTTCAACTTAAGATTTGTAATAGCTTATATGGAATTGCAAGAACTGTAAAAGAAAAACATCACTAATTTCCAGTTACAAGTTACTTTTAAAAACTTTAAATATAAAAAAGATAAATAAAGAGCAAAAATATTAAATAATTAGATGATAATCAACATTAATTAGACTGTGTGATATGATTTTATTTTTACTCACTTTCGTCCATGATAATAACTGGATCATTGGAAGTCATGGTTGATGTAGATAAGTAGTGACAGGAGAGAGAGGTAAAACGTGGGAAATTAATTATAAAAAACGGTTTAATCTGACGTTTCATTTTTATGCCTATCTGTATTCCTATTGTACAGATGTATGCTTATTATTTGTTTGCCTCGCCACATAAGAAAAATGATATGGCAGGGCAGGTCTATCTAAAAGTTACTCCATGTTAATCGTTTAAGTGGATTGATGATCCTTAATAATGCTTATAATCGTTTAGTCTATAAAGTGTGGTGGTCAATAGTTTTGCAGCTTTTACTCGTCACATATCTCTTGACCGAGTCAACTATCTATTGTGGTTTGCCTATTGGCCAAGGAGTTAACAAAATTTTGCTCAAAGTTATTGAAGGAGAGTGATTTACCTAAATATAGTCTATCACAGGTCAATCAATGAGCAGTAGGATCAGGAGTCATTGGTTTTTCGTATTAATCAGATAACATCATAGTTCATACTATGCAAAAATTAAGATGTTTTTTTTATTAACATTTTTTCAATTCTGGTCCAGTGGATCCCTAAATTGAAGTGTTGACAATATCGACTCTTTATTTCTATCTATGTATTCTGGGGTGTAAAATGAATATTTGGAACAAATTTGTGCTTCCTTTGTATTCTGTTTACTGTGAAAGTTGGGCAAGCGACAGCATGGCGTTCTCATCTTGTTCAAGAAGTGCAGTAATTTAAGAAAACATGTAGATGCTGACTGATGTTTATCTGCGCAGATAATGCTGCCGTCATAGTGAATCCTAAAGGAGAAATGAAAGGTACTAATATTTGTGCTTAGTTTGAACATGTTATGAAACTCTCCCTCTTATGTTGAAATAGATGTAATGAACCTCTTCTTATGCGATTTTTGTAGTAAGAACATTTTCAGCAGTTGTAGAAACTGCCAGTAAAATTGCTAGCATGGGGTTTGATATATTTTAATTAAAAAATGTGAACACTGAAATTAGTATGTTTACTGAAAAATTCATGTTTTGTCCGTGCTGTCTGTTAAACAATTTTCAGTTGAATTCATCACAGCAAAGAGCATTGTCGAACACTGCTCCTTGTATCATTTTTATACCATGTTTGTGTGTTTTCCTGTGTAGGATCTTCCATAACAAGCCCCATATGAGAGGATGTGCTGATCTTTGGCCAATGATTGCTAATTCTGCAAATGCTATTGTTTTGGTGCTTCGATTGGATATGCAACTTGTTGAAATTCGGTTTTCTATTTCGGAATCTTAAAGATCATCTGAATATTGTAGTATGCTTAATATGAATTTTTTTTTGTCTGATATTATTGAACCATTATTATTATGTTTTTACTTATTTCTGTTTGTTTCTTCTATTGATGTTTCTTGGTGCTTCTCAATATTATTTCTGCAGTTGTGTGGGGGTTTTCATGTAAATGGATCAGATTAGGATCAGGTTCATTCACAAAGTTGAATCTAGACTCAATAGTGAAGCTTACTAACCAGTATAAAAGAAAAGAAAAGAAAGGAAACAACTAACTAGTTTAGCTTCACTATAATATGGGATTGAATAGTCAAATTTCTCAGTTAGAAATGCCCATTGGTTTGGATTTAGTGTCCCTGCTTACTGTTGGTTTGCTATGATTTATGGATGTGGTAAAAAGAGATAATTCAATCAGTGGTAGTTAATTCACTACTAATCCTCTCTTTCTAGGGAGGTCATTCGCTCAATTGACCCGACATTTGGGATATATTACCAATGTCTGTTTTAAAGTCATCGAGAGTCAAGACGATCACAAATTCACAAGATTGCTGTAAAGCAATTGAATATTCAAATAAATTATGTTGAAAAGTACAAATGAACTTTTTTTTGGTCTATAATCTCGTATTACTCTTTCTTAAGCCGATAAGCTCTATTTTATTAGTTTTGCAAGTCAAAATATTCTGAATTTTGTAAGACCTATAATAACTTGTAAACAAAATATCATTTACTATCATTTTATAGTTTGTTTCTAATTTCGATATAAATTGATAAGAGTGTCAACATAAATTAATACTCCGTCGTAGCGAAACCTAATTAAAGTTTAACTACTTACCTAAATCAGATGAGTACTCTAGCAATAACTAAAACTAAATGTCTAAAGATATTTTAGTTCATTTATTAGCTTCCTCAAATCTAGGAATGTCAATTATTATTTTAACGCTTAGTAGTTTTCTTTGGTCCTTGTAAGTTTATTGGTATCTATAACTGCCCCCAAATCTATTTTTTGTACATAATTGGCCTGAAAGTCCTATACCACACATACACATGATAAAATGAATGTTAAATCATATTTATTGGGAAAATTCTTTCCCATCTCAATACCCCGTTTCTTGTTTTCCATTCTCTATTTCCACTATAAAAAACTCGTTTCCCGTTTTCCAATTTTTTAATAAGTAGAAAGCTCATTTTCGTGAACCATTTACTCGTTTACTTTTTCTTATGTTTTCCATTCAAGTACCTTTATTAGCAATTATGTCACTAAAGCTATCATATTATTCAATTAGTATTTACTAGCATTATCACTTCAAAAAAAATACGACATGTGGACCTAAAAGTAAATTCTATAAAACCAGAAGACCACATTTGTGTAAGACCAGGTTTACCATTAGTAATATCTTTTGAGTTTAAGACACCGACACAGACATACTTATTTACTTACTCATTACTTACACAGATTGATACACATATTATACATACACATACATTTCTAAGATCATTTAAGATCGACATACTTGCAGTTATTGATACATAATTACACAGATACATACACATAAATTACTGGTGAGAGTTCAGTTAATTAAAGATATCAATGGTGAGAGTCAGACAATGGGGAGAGAGCTTAGACAGATTGGATGACTCGTCCATACAAAATATTCTGGATAAAATGGATGGGAAATCGATTGCACTTTTGGGTTGTGCGGGTAAAATCTGGAAAAATAGGACGGAAGATGAGAATTTGTGGGAAAGAGTCTGTTTCAAGGAGCTTCGTCTTGATATTCTCGTTGATCCTCTCGGCAATGCTTGCCCTACTTTCAAGGTGCCGAATTTTTTCCAAATAAATAAGCTACTTTCATTTTTAAACTTTGGCAAAATAATTTTTGTTACAAGTGGAAAAATTCACTAGATGACTGTTCGTCCGGTTGTATTTTTTTATATGTCCAAATTGTCTCAATTAGAAGAACTTGAGAAAGAATTAGGGATATGGAGCCAAAGGAAAGAATATAATAGCCACTCTTTTGAACATTTACTCGTCTGCATAAATTGGGTCCGACTTAAACAAGCACTCAGTGGTGTGTACTGGTGTTATCCGCATAATAACTCTTTTATCACTTTTGTACATTTGTACTTGTAACAAATTAGTGCAGTTTTTTGTTTAGTGCAGCTAGAAGGAGGGAGTGATTTCCTTTGTTGTCTATTTATATTTATTGAATTTAAGTTCCATGGCAACAAGATTTGAATTATCTACCTGCCTCTCTCTTTTTACTTGCATATAGCGTAGTACTCATTGAGAGAGAGAGAGAGAGTTTCAAGAGGTACCCTTGGCCTTTGGTTTTACATGTAAAGAGCTTTTGGGATAGTATGATAATTTGGTTATTGGGTAATTTCGACCATTAATTTAAATTTAAAGTAACTTAGTGGTTTCTATCTTATAATGGCAATGGTTATTCGGTAGTTCAGGGGGGAGTTTGAATTGTGTTTAAATAGAAACTCAATGGTTTTCTATCTTATAATGGCAATGGTTATTCGGTAGTTTGACGGGGGAGTTTGAATTGCGTTTAAATAGTAACTCAATGGTTATCTATATAATAATGTGAATGGTTATTCGGTAGTTTCAGAGGGGAGTTTGAATTGCGTTTAAATAGTAACTCAATCATCTCCTATCTAATAATGCCAACCATTAATAAGTGAATTCTAAAGTTTAGTTACCTTAGGGAGAACTATTTTGTACTTTTATCCATATTGACTAACTTTTAGTGGACAAAAACATTACTTTATTTTTTATTTGTTCCTACTTGTTTGTTAATTAATATTTAGCAATGCGGGTAATCTGCTAGCTTATCATTTTTTCTATACAATTCTATGAGTAAATCTGTGTATATAGCACACTCAGCTCGTAAAAGTTCCAAATATTATAAGATTAGTTATTTCAAGCATAAATCTTTGTTTTCTTCTTTCCTTCATGTGAAGATAACAAAACTGCATTCACATCGGTTTCAAGAAAATAGGAATTCTCTCTTTTTGGTATTTGTTCCAAATGAGTACTTAAAAAATTAGCACATGTTTTAGAAAATAGGAGTACAAGCCTTCAGTTGGAAAATTCTCCGGGAGTATAGCATTATTTGTAAGGCCATATGTCTATTTTGTAGAACAGAGTCTCAAAGTGGAACAAAAATTTAAGACCACTTTAATGAATAAAAACAGAGCTCGAGTAAAACCTTGTCCGACTATGTAAGAACTCATATCGCATAAGTATATTCTAATTTACAGTAACTATATAACTTGTGTAGTTATTTAACATCAAAATATGATATTTGATATTCAACCAAATTTAAAACTACTTTTAGTTATGATCCATTCATCTTTCCGTTCAACTGATTATTCCTTTGTAACTCATCTACTATTCATAGCACTAAACTCATGGTTTGCTTCTTTTTTCATATGCAGTCAGCTTATGTGGCATTTCAAGTAACTTTCGAATTGTATCCCTGGAAGTTGGTTACTAGAGCGAGAGGATGTTGGGATGGTATACGAAAATGGCTGACTGATCATTTCATAAGGGCACTAGATACGCTGCAGAATGGTGCATCTGAGGGTGAACTTGATGAGTTGCAAACCATCCTGGGAGTTAAGTTACCACAAGCAATGAGGATACACTATCGGGTTTACAATGGTCAGATGATAGAGGATGAGGAGGATCCAGATATCGACGGGAGACCTTTGGGCCTCATAGGAGGCTACAACTATTATGGTAATAACGTGAATGTTTATTTACTTCCCGTTCAACAAATAATACAAGAAACAAGAAGCCGTAGAAGACTACGAGAGAACCACATTCTCATAGCTAAATCTTCAACTGCGACCCCGAAGGAATTTTTCCTAAATTGCGAGAATGGTCAAGTGTATGTTGCTACTCGTAATTTTGAAATGAATAGGGAAATTTTGGAATGTGTTCCGAGAGAAGCAATTAAATATAAGGATGGAATGTTGGTGTGGCTAGAGGAGCACAACCGCCGTTTGCAGAGTGGAGTTATTGCAACCCGAGGTGATGGAAATCGTAGAAGCATCAGCTTATATCCACAGCAAGCTCCTTTATGTTCAACAAATATTACTCAAGGGATTCAGGTATTTGCATATTTAATACAAAATATCGATTAATTTATTCATATGCATACATTGCATACCATTGAATATGAGATTAGGTGTGTTTTCTAGAATCAAAGATTGGCTATCCATGAAACCCGCTAAACGGAACTGAACACACTTTACATCTAAAAATTAGTGGTTTATAGTAATCGATGTTTGATATTGTAATTCTTTTTAATAAATGGGACGTCACCCCAAATTTCATTGCAAAATATGGCAACCTAACCTTGGACTACACCCTAATAGCAACTTAGAAGCTCCTCAAAAGAAACTAGCTTTACAACATCATCCTACTGCTATACTTAGCGGTTATTACGTACACCAAAATAAGCTAGCTTATAAACTACTTTCCAAAAGATTACAACACAGCTTATATTTTGCTGTTACATTCTTACAACATAAACACACCTTCTTCAAATTCAAACAGACGTGCAAATTAGCCATAAAAAACCAAAGCTTTAAGCTTTGTAAAACAATATATTTTCTTTGCATTAATAGGCATTGTAAATTTCATATCAGTTTGGTGTTTGCCAGTATATAGGGTCAATATATGTGAGTTGATTATAATTTCATTCCATCTGGAGATGGATAAACTACCCTTTGTGGAATTGAACTGATTATTAATTTTTGTTGTATTTTCTTATATAACTGTAATTACTTTTTGGTCTCAATTATGTATTATGTTGTTTCATCATCGATCACGATGTCCAATTCTACCAAATGAAAATGCGAAATTGAGGTGGATCTGTATGTTTCATCATCAATCATGATTTTCAGCTCTACCAAATGTGTATTAATTCTTTTTAAATGCCTGTCGGTGGATCTATATGCTTGGACGTTGGTGTGCTACTTTATCTAGCAATACTTTTATTTCTCTTGAAACATATGTTACTCTTTCTTAATAAGTAGTGATATGTTCAATCTTTGGATTTGGAACCTCTGCAATATTACAAGGACGTAATTACTAGTGGGTCCTAGATGAATGGTTATTAACAAAAAACATCAACCTATTCCAACGGTGAAACACTTTGATCTAACAAAATAATTTTGTCTTTTCTAGTTTTTGCAAATAAGGTAGAGATTTTAGGGTAGATGAACCTGGATTCTTTTTGAATCTCAAGCATTCCAGTTTTGCTTCTTCTAACCTGCAAGCTAACAAGCCTTAATTCTAATATATTTGTTTATATTGTGTGAGTAGCTACTTGTCTTATTAATCTAAAATTAAGAGGGTAAATTTTAGATTGGTCCATGAAAACAAAAGTATTTAAGAATTGGTCCATAAAACTGAAACTAATTAAGGATTGGTCCATTTGCTAACATCATTAAAAAATTGCTGACGTCATCAGCACACAATTAAAAAAAACAGAAACTTTCTCTCTCTCTCTCTCCTCTCTCTCTCCGAAAAAACTGAAACTTTCTCTCTTTAAGTCCGCAAACTTATTACTAACAACATCCATTCGCATAAAATGTACATTAACACACAAGTTAATGATATGAAAACGCACTACGTAAAATCATCAACTTCACAATTCTCGCACTTTAATACATCGTTACAACTTGACATGCAACTTACACCTCATACACACTATATCAATTTACACACGCATACAAACAACACAAAAATGCGAGAGATAACCCATCACGATACGTTATCCTAAAGCACCCGAGCGTCCTCGCATACTCTAGAATTCCACATCGCTAAGGTATTCCTTCACACATACCGACGAAAGGTCCACCCACTAGTTTGGTGAGCCGGAATCAACAAGCGTCCTTATTGTCCCCAACTTGCCTCACATGTGGACTTTCCTTCCATCAACTAATACTAAACTCTAGCTACATGACTTAAGCTAAATGCAACCCCCCGTTTTAGAAAAAGTTTGAGTTTTTGGAAAAAGTTTTATGAAAATGATACGATGGATCTTGGTCCAATGGTTACCCATCTTTCCGTCGTCTCAAAGTATACAAGAACCTAGTTAGCTCTGATACCAACTTCTCACGCCCCAAATTCCATAAACACGGATATCGAGGCATGACCTTTTTAAACAAAGGAAAACGAAACCTGTTGGTACAAAATTAAAATTTTAAAAGAAAAAGACTTGTGAGCTAAAAGGACAATTAAACAATAAATAAAATGTTTGCCAAACACGGCTACAAGACGTAATGATTTTAACAAAGTTATAAGAAAAAAAAAAACAACGAATGTAATTTGTCCGTATGCTACAACCTTAAAAAGATAGTCTAAGAAAAAGAAAACAATAGAAAGAAACCCCGAGCCCATGCGATATCTTGCTAATGCTCCTAACCAAACGCCTCAGCCTAAGTTGTACCTGAAATACAAAACTGTAACGGTGAGTGCCACGCACATACCTAGACGGGACAGCACCACAAATACCGTCACTCCATCCCATAAATGCAAGAACTCACAAACAACAACTACGATTATCAACGTATAAAAGAACTAATAATAACATCGAACAACGAAATAAATTAAATAAACATCTATAGCAAACATGGACCTCTCATGCCATCTATCCCAGTCCGTAAGATAGGTCATTTCCTATCCCCTCGACCGTCTTCTGTCCCCGGAATTAGGAAGAGACAGAGACCATTGCTAACATAAAAGTAGATTTAAAGTGCGCACTTGGACCTCTCATGCCACTCGTCCCAGTCCGTAAGACGAGTCATTCCCTATCCCCACGGCCGTCTTCTGTCCCCGGAATTAGGAAGAGACAGAGACCATTGCTAACAAAAAAATAAATAGAGTGCACACTAGGACCTCTCATGCCACTCGCCCCAGTCCGTAAGACGAGTCATTCCCTATCCCCTCGGCCGTCTTCTTTCCCCGGAATTAGGAAGAGACAGAGACCATTGCCACTACAGCTAAATCACAAGGCCTCGGCCAATAATATAAAACCATTCAACTAATCACATCTCATACGGTCTCGGCCAATAATATAAATTCATTCAACTAATCACATCTCATACGGCCTCGGCCAATAATATAAATCCACGCCAATAACACATACTCATACGTCACTTTGACGCAATTCAACAAAGCAAATAAGCATAGGTACTAGATTCACAACTAGCCAACCAACTCTATCAATATAAAATTCCATTCAGGCATTTTAACAAACACCTTGTATACGCAGTATAAAACCCATCATTATTCAACAATAATTTACCCAATTCTATCAACATGCATAATAACACAATCAACGCGTAAAACACGCAACCCATTAATATTCTCATTAATCCGAAGATAAAAGACTAAATCTTCAACCACTCCAAAATCAAATAAGTGAATTAAACGTACAACAAATAAACCCAATTATCAATTTAAGAACATAATAAGGCAAAACCCCCAAATTTATAATAAACACAAAACCAAAACCTAACATACACCCTCGTCTAGGCGCAATGGATAACCCCCGTTACCTTAGAGCGTAGAGGAGATGCTTCCGGTATGAACCCGCTAACGTGGTTTCTTCTTCTTCTTCTTCTTCTCATTTTTCTCTCTTTTCTCTCTTGTATTTTGCTGGTTTTAGGTTTAAAGAATTGAAAGTGTACTGATTTTTTGTTTAGAAAAAACTGTTTTTAGATAGTTTGTGGAAGCGAACTATTTGGTCCACAAAGTTATAAAAGCTAATTATTAATCCAAAAATATTGTTTTACTACTCAAAAATAACAAATCTTTAGAAACAAATCAATTGGGTCCTTTTTATTAGTAAAAATAGTAACAGGTTTTTAAAATAAAGTTTTTCGGAAGAGTTTCGGTTTTTGGCTAAAAATTAGTCGAGTGACCGGTTTTTGGTAAAATTTTGTATAAAACGTTTTTGGATAAATTAAATCATAAATAAAACCATTGATAAAAATACGAGATGTTACAACTAACCCTCCTTAAAAGAATTTCGTCCCGAAATTTCCTCTCTAAACAACAATACCCAGAAAAGATAAACTTACAATAAATAAGCCCATAAAAATTTAAACGTCCAATTCCTGTCATAATCTAAGAAATATAATATACGCAGGGTTCACAACTCGTGACAATTCCATAACTCAAATAAAATAAACTCCAGATAATGCACCATATAAGAATAACCGCCTGTATACAATATCTAACAGAATAAAAGACAACAATGTAAAACAAGCGGCTGTAACATAAAAGAAAATAAAGTAAACTAAGCCGAGATGCTTCTACCTCAAATACTCACATGCTTCTAACTCAACAACTCCATAACATCTACAAAACTCAAATAAGGTAAACACCTATATGCAATATCAAACATGATAAAAGTCAACGCAACAACTCCGTAGACTCTAGGCGTTACCACAAAAATAAACCCCAAACTCTAGGCGTTACAACCCTTCCCCGATAAAAAAATTTCATCCCGAAATTAGAAAACATCTAAACGAACGTACCTAAAGAAAAGTCGAGATTAGGATACTTCCTCTTCATCTCATCCTCGCGTTCCCAAGTTGCCTCCTCGACCCCGTGGTGTTTCCAAACCACCTTTATTAATCTAATCGTATTTCCTCTAAGTTACTTCTCTTGCACATCGATAATCCTCATAGGTCCCACTTCGTAGGTCACATCCGCACTAACCTCAATGTCCTCAAAGTCCACCACGTGTGAAGGGTCGTGATGATACTTTTTCAACATTGACACATGGAACACTGGGTGAACCCCTGTCAACTTTGGTGGCAAGTCCAACCGGTATGCAACTTCCCCCACTCGGTCCACGATCTCAAATGGTCCGATAAATCTCGGGCTCAACTTCCCTTTAGAGCCAAACCTCATAATCCCCCTCCTGGGCGAAACTTGCAAAAATACTTGATCCCCCTTTTCGAATTTCAAAGGTCTCCTCCTCTTATCCGCATAACTCTTTTGCCTACTTTGGGCCGTCTCAAGCCTTTGTCGAATCAACTTAATCTTTTCTGTCGTTTCTTGAACCAATTGCGGTCCTAACATTTCCGCTTCTCCTACCTCGGTCCAACACACCGGAGACCTACACGGCCGCCCGTATAAAGCCTCGAATGGTGCCATGCTAATACTAGCTTGAAAGCTATTATTATACGCAAACTCCACTAAGGGTAGATGGCTCTCCCAACCTCCCTTGAAGTCATTCACACATGCGCGCAACATATCCTCTAGCACTTGGATAGTCCGCTCCGATTGTCCATCCGTTTGGGGATGAAATGCCGTGCTCATTGTCAACTTGGTCCCTAAGACATTTTGCAATGCGCCCCAGAACCTCGACACAAACCTCGCATCTCGATCCGATACTATCGAAATTGGTACCCCATGAAGTCTAACAATTTCCTTGATATACTTTCGTCCCAAGATTTCCACCGAATTCGTCATCTTAATCGCAATGAAGTGGGCGGATTTGGTCAAACGGTCGACCACAACCCACACAGCGTCATTCCCACTTACCGATTTAGGTAAGTTGGTCACAAAATCCATTGCTATCCTTTCCCACTTCCATTCCGCCACCGGTAAAGGTTGGAGCATACCCGCCGGCCTTTGGTGTTCCGCCTTCACTTGTTGGCAAGTTAGGCACTTACTAACATATGAAGCTACATCTCGTTTCATTCCGAGCCATCAAAATTGTCTCTTTGCATCGTGATACATTTTCGTCCCGCCGGGATGAACGGCTAATCGGGAGTGGTGAAACTCCTTTAATACCTCGTTCCTCATATTTTCCGTCACGTAAGTCCTTCCCTTAAATTGTAGTCCTCCATCGGTTCCTTTCGTCCAACCATTTAATCCTTCGCTATAACTCATCTGTTTCTCATAGCTCTCCACTTTCTCGTCCCCATCTTGTGCTTCCAAAACCCTATTCACAAGTTCCGGTTGTACCACTATTGTGTACAAGGTCCCCACATTAACATGTCCCAACTCCAAGTCGAACTCGTTCACTTTTCCCATCATCCTCCATTCGTCGATCCCCACATGCGCTAAGGTCGCATGGGACTTTCGACTCAAAGCATCCGCCACTACATTGGCCTTTCCCGGATGATAGTGCAAGTCATAGTCGTACTGTTCCAAATATTCCATCCATCGCCGTTGTCGCATATTTAGATCACGTTGGGTAAAAATATGCCCTAAGCTCTTGTGATCCGAGAACACTTCGAACTTTTCTCCGAACAGATAATGCCTCAATATCTTCAACACATGAACTATTGCCGCTAGCTCTAGGTCATGAGTCGGATAGTTCTTTTCGTGAATCTTTAGTTGTCGCGAAGCATATGCGATAACCTTTCCGTCTTGCATCAAGACGCAACCCAAACCTTCCTTCGAGGCATCACAATACACTTGGTAACCCTTCCCTTGCTCGGGAATAACTAGTATGGGGGAACTAGTCAACCGTTTCTTGAGCTCTAGGAAAGCTTTCTCGCAAGCTTCACTCCACACGAACTTCACCCCTTTCTTGGTAAGGTGAGTAATTGGAGTCGCTAACTTCGAGAAATCCTTGACGAACCATCGATAGTATCCCGCTAAACCCAAGAAACTTCGAATCTCGAACACATTCTTCGGTTGTGCCCATTTCAAAACTGCCTCAATTTTCGTCGTGTCCACCTTTACTCCTTCTTCCGAGATCACATGTCCAAAAAATTTCACCTCATTTAGCCAAAATTCACATTTGCTAAATTTTCCGTAAAGTTGGTGCTCTCTCAATGTGAGCAACGTTAAACGGAGATGTTCCTCGTGTTCCTCTCTTGAACTCGAGTAAATCAAGATATCGTCGACGAAGACCACTACGAACTTGTCGAGATACTCCTTAAATATCCGATTCATTAATTCCGTAAATGCCACTGGCGCATTAGTTAACCCGAATGGCATGACCACAAACTCATAGTGACCATACCGGGTCCTAAAGGCCGTTTTCGAAATATCCTCATCCTTCACCCTCAATTGGTGATAGCCTGATTGCAAGTCGATTTTAGAAAAGAACGTTGCTCCCTTCAGTTGGTCAAACAAATCGTCAATTCGAGGTAGTGGGTACTTATTCTTAATAGTCACCCTATTTAGCTTCCGATAGTCGATGCACATCCTCATCGACCCATCCTTCTTTTGCACGAATAAGGCTGGTGCCTCCCACGGTGACGTACTCCGCCTAATAAACCCCTTCTCTAGCAGTTCTTCTAACTGCTTACTTAACTCTTTCAACTCTGCTGGTGCCAAACGGTACAGGGAGATGGCTTTGGGTGCCGTTCCTGGTACCAAGTCGATAGAAAAGTCTAACCCTCTCTTCGGTGGTAACCCCGGTAGATCTTTCGGAAACACATCTCTAAAATCGTCCACTACGCATGGCCACATCTCTACTTCCTCGTCGTTATCCACTATCGAGAGACTAGCCAAAAGACAAGACAGGTTGCCCACAACCCGCTTGGAATAATAAGGAATGGAAGAAAGGGTAGCATCCCTTTCCCCACGAAAGAACACTTCATCTCCGGATGAAGTTGTAAGGAAAATTTTTCGTCGAACACAATCGACGAAAGAGTTGAAATGAACCAACCAGTCCATTCCAAGAATCACGTCGAATCCCGACATCTCGATAACAATTAAATCAAATATAAACACGTGGTCCGCGACCACCATCTCACAAGCCCGACACACTCGGTCCAACACAACTCGACCCCCAACAGGAGTCTCTACAATAATCGGGTTCTCTAAAATCCCAATTTCTAACGATAAAGACTTCTAGATATAAAAGAACGCGACGCCCCCGTATCGAAAAGAACATGTGCCCAAGATGAGCACACAAGAACCATACCTTATACATTTGCCGGATCTCCTTGGTTTGGCAATTGTGGCAAGGCATATAAACGAGCCTGAGCTGGTGGGTTTCCTTGCAGTCCTCGGTTTTCCCCATTATTTCCTCGGTTCCCCAGGCCTTGATAGCCTCCTCGGTAGTTCCCACGATTTCCCCCTCCTTGGTGGTTACCTCGAAACCCTCCCCCTTGGTTCCCAGGAAATTGGTGTGGTGGTACGAATCCTGGTCCTCTTGGTGGTGGTGGTGGTAGCCTAGGTTGGTTAAAAGGCCAGTTGGTGTCGATTCTTCCTTGTCCCAAAGTACAAGCCCTTGCCGTATGTCCAAACCGGTTGCATGTCCTACATTGGACTCTAGGACACTCGTATTGTCGATGATTCACATCTCCACAGGTGAAACCCGCTCTCTTCATTATGGTGTTGGTTGGTAGTGGGTTAAAACCCCTATCTCCTCTTCCCTGTTGTTGAAACCGCGAATTATTCGCCATATCCCAAGTCCGCTTCTTCTCTTCCCTCGGAGCATTTCCGATTTTCGACTTTTCCGAGATTCTCTTGCTATGGAGTAGAGTTCCTTCCACAGCTTGAGCCGATTTTACCAACTCGTTATAGTTGACATGGCGGTGCAATGAGATGGTCGGGTTCAGCCCCTTCATGAATCTCCTACATTTTTCCGCACCCCCTAAAACCGAGTCTGGGGCATACCTCGAGAGTGAGGTAAACTTTAGCCGGTATGCTTGAACGGTCATACCCCCTTGATATAATTCATTGAATCGCCTCCTCATTTCATCCTTATAAGAGTCGGGAAGAAACTGTCGATTGAACAATTCGATGAATTCATTCCAGTCGATTTTGGTTAAGTCGTAAGTATCCACGATCCCTAACCACCACTTCCGTGCTTCACCCTTTAGGTGAAACTGGGCCATATTCACCCGTTGTTCCCCATTAACTATTCCCGCTGCCGATAAGTATTTCTCCATTTCGTCCACCCATCCCTTAGCTATGGATGGTTCACCTACCCCATCGAAAGTCGGAGCCCCCAATCGGGTGAAGTTAAGCAATCCATTGTTGCTTGAACTCCCAGCTTGTGCATTATGCACCATCATTTGCACCACCTTCTGAAGGTTGGTCATCACTTTATTAGCATTGACCGTTTCCGGTTCAGGTGCAAATGTCTCTTCTTCTTCCACATTCACTTCCTCATACACATTGTCAGCCTCGGGTTGCTCAAGAGGTGGGGCATTAGTGTTACCTCTACCCCCACGATTTCTTGCAGTCCTTCTTCCTCTAGTTGCTCCACGCCCCCTTGGAGCTCTTCTTCATCCTCCATTTGTCCGACCTCGGGTAGCCGCACCGTTTGATGGTGATGCGCCCCCGCGTGTAGCTGGTCTCCTTCCACTAGTCCTTGTGGTAATAGCCATTACTACATACATTTAAAACCCACACTTTAGTTGTCTTACTCGACACTACTACTCATACATGTATATTCATGATAAAAGCTCGGTTTACAAATCAATCACTTTATCAAGCTTTCTAAGGTTCAAAAACTGATTTTTATGAATTTCCAATTTCGACGATATAACGCTTTGACTTTTCCAAAAATAGAAACTGAAAATTCTGACACGCCAAAAAGATAGAGTACTGAAAAACGAAGCCAACGGTTCAAGCGGAACTAGAATCGGAGTTAAAACGAAGAAGTTACGAGCGTTTGAAGTATAACGAGAAAAATAGCAAAATTGCCAGAACACGACCGATCGTTTTGGAAAACGACCGATCGTTTTGGATCAAAATCCTTCCAATGAGGTCACCAAAAATTCGACCGATCGTTTTGGGAAAACGACCGATCGTTTTTGGTACAAATCCTTCCAGTAAGGTCAGAAAAATTTCGACCGATCGTTTTGGGCAAATGACCGATCGTTTTTGGTACAATTTCTTCCAGTGAGGTCAGAAAAATTTTGACCGATCGTTTTGGGCAAACGACCGATCGTTTTTGATACAATTCTTCCAGTGAGGTCCGAAAAAATTCGACCGATCGTTTCTACTGACGACCGATCGTAAACAGCAGAAAATAAAGATTCAAAAACGCAAAATTTCTCAACACTTGTAATATCCTACATGGCATATATCACACAAATAACCCATTTAAGTCCGCAAACTTATTACTAACAACATCCATTCGCATAAAATGTAAATTAACACACAAGTTAATGATATGAAAACGCACTACGTAAAATCATCAACTTCACAATTCTCGCACTTTAATACATCGTTACAACTTGACATGCAACTTACACCTCATACACACTATATCAATTTACACACGCATACAAACAACACAAAAGTGTGAGGGATAACCCATCACGATACGTTATCCTAAAACACCCGAGCGTCCTCGCATACTCTAGAATTTCACATCGCTAAGGTATTCCTTCACACATACCGACGAAAGGTCCACCCACTAGTTTGGCGAGCCGGAATCAACAAGCGTCCTTATTGTCCCCAACTTGCCTCACATATGGACTTTCCCTTCCATCAACTAATACTAAACTCTAGCTACATGACTTAAGCTAAATGCAACCCCCCGTTTTAGAAAAAGTTTGAGTTTTTGGAAAAAGTTTTATGAAAATGATACGATGGATCTTGGTCCAATGGTTACCCATCTTCCCGTCGTCCCAAAGTATACAAGAACCTAGTTAGCTCTGATACCAACTTGTCACGCCCCAAATTCCATAAATACGGATATCGAGGCATGACCTTTTTAAACAAAGGAAAACGAAACCTGTTGGTACATAATTAAAATTTTAAAAGAAAAAGACTTGCGAGCTAAACGGACAATTAAACAATAAATAAAATGCTTGCCAAACACGGCTACAAAACGTAATGATTTTAACAAAGTTATAAGAAAAGAAAAACAACGAATGTAATTTGCCCGTAGGCTACAACCTTAAAAAGATAGTCTAAGAAAAAGAAAACAATAGAAAGAAGCTCCGAGCCCATGCGATATCTTGCTAATGCTTCTAACCAAATGCTTCAGCCTAAGTTGTACCTGAAATACAAAACTGTAACAGTGAGTCCCACGCACATACCTAGACAGGACGGCACCACAAATACCGTCACTCCATCCCATAAATGCAAGAACTCACAAACAACAACTACGATAATCAACGTATAAAAGAACTAATAATAACATCGAACAACGAAATAAGTTAAATAAACATCTATAGCAAACATGGACCTCTCATGCCACCTATCCCAGTCCGTAAGGTAGGTCATTCCCTATCCCCTCGGCCGTCTTCTGTCCCCGGAATTAGGAAGAGACAGAGACCATTGCTAACATAAAAGTAGATTTAAAGCGCGCACTTGGACCTCTCATGCCACTCGTCCCAGTCCGTAAGACGAGTCATTCCCTATCACCACGGCCGTCTTCTGTCCCCGGAATTAGGAAGAGACAGAGACCATTGCTAACGAAAAATAAATAGAGTGCACACTAGGACCTCTCATGCCACTCACCCCAGTCCGTAAGACGAGTCATTCACTATCCCCTCGGCCGTCTTCTGTCCCCGAAATTAGGAAGAGACAGAGACCATTGTCACTACAGCTAAATCACAAGGCCTCAGCCAATAATATAAAACCATTCAACTAATCACATCTCATACGGCCTCGGCCAATAATATAAATTCATTTAACTAATCACATCTCATACGGCCTCGACCAATAATATAAATCCACGCCAATAACACATACTCATACGTCACTTTGACGCAATTCAACAAAGCAAATAAGCATAGGTACTAGATTCACAACTAGCTAACCAACTCTATCAATATAAAATTCCATTCAGGCATTTTAACAAACACCTTGTATACGCAGTATAAAACCCATCATTATTCAACAATAATTTACCCAATTTTATCAACATCCATAATAACACACCATCAACGCGTAAAACACGCAACCCATTAATATTCTCATTAATCCGAAGATAAAAGACTAAATCCTCAACCACTCCAAAATCAAATAAGTGAATTAAACGTACAACAAATAAACCCAATTATTAATTTAAGAACATAATTAAGATAAAAGGCAAAACCCCCAAATTTATAATAAACACAAAACCAAAACCTAACATACACCCTCGTCTAAGCGCAATGGATAACCCCCGTTACCTTAGAGCGTAGAGGAGATGCTTCCGGTATGAACCCGCTAACGTGGTTTCTTCTTCTTCTTCTTCTCCTTTTTCGCTCTTTTCTCTCTTGTATTTTGCTGGTTTTAGGTTTAAAGAATTGAAAGTGTACTGATTTTTTGTTTAGAAAAAACTGTTTTTAGATAGTTTGTGGAAGCGAACTATTTGGTCCACAAAGTTATAAAAGCTAATTATTAATCCAAAAATATTGTTTTACTACTCAAAAATAACAAATCTTTAGAAACAAATCAATTGGGTCCTTTTTATTAGTAAAATTAGTAACAGGTTTTTAAAATAAAGTTTTTCGGAAGAGTTTCGGTTTTTGGCTAAAAATTAGTCGAGTGGCCGGTTTTTGGTAAAATTTTGTATAAAACGTTTTTGGATAAATTAAATCATAAATAAAACCATTGATAAAAATACGAGATGTTACAACTAACCCTCCTTAAAAGAATTTCGTCCCGAAATTTCCTCTCTAAACAACAATACCCAGAAAAGATAAATTTACAATAAATAAGCCCATAAAAATTTAAATTTAGTTCTGATTGCTAAATACAGTATTTTTTACCAACTATCTATTGCAAAAATAAATGTGAAATTCAAAACAATACAAAAGTATGGTTTCTTCATGAAATTATAACATCCTACACTTATATTTTAGCACTACAACAACAACAAGAATATGAATATTAAGTGTTTAATCATTTCAAATAAATACTATGGTTTCTTCTGGGCTATGATGCGTTAAAAAGGAACCAATTAAAAGAACAAATGTAAAATTAATAAACAGGTGTTTGATTACAAAAAAAATAAAATAAAAAATAAACAGGTGTTAATGTTGACCTTATACTAAACGAAAGTAACTACAAATGGAAATATTTTATTGTGAAGATACATACTTGACGTTAATTATAATTAGTTGAGAAAATATACTTTAATTACTCCAATAACTTAATACAATTTAAATAAATAAGTATTCTATTTTTCCACACATCAATTTATCTCTCAAATAAATCATCATACATATATTTTTATATTATTATAATAATAAAACATTATATTTTTACGATATTCATTCTATTATTTTTACAAACTTTTTGAAAATATTAAATTTATTTGTATCGGATCATATTTATATAACAAATAATGCCCAATAGGTATCACTTTTGAAATTATATTACTCCTAGCTACCTCCATAATTTCATATTTTCTATAGGTAACACTTTTTAATTATTTACTTTATTTACCAAAATGCTATACACATATTTCATAAAAAATGGAAAAAAAACACATAAAATTATATAAAATGCAAAAAATCTCAAAATAAATGAAACAAAATCATAAAAAATTGTAAAAATTTAAAAAAATGTATTTTTATTAAAAAAAAAACAAAAAATCACAAAAAACGAAAAAAAAATATATAAAAAATATAAAAAAAATTACAAAAAAAATAATAAAAAATAATAAAAAATAATAAAAAATGAAAAAAATTACAAATTATTATAAAAAACAAAAAAAATCACATAAAATTATAAAAAATGAAAAAAATCACAAAATATTATAAAAATATAAAAAAAACTAAAAAAAATCACAAAAAAATTATAAAAAATGAAAAAATGACAAAAAAATACAAAATTTTAAAAAAATTACAAAAAAATTACAAAAATTATAAAAGATGAAAAAAATGAAAAAAATCACAAAATATTATAAAAATATAAAAAACATAAAAATTTATAAAAAAAATCACAAAAAAATCACTTTTATTGAAATTTATGCACTTTCGACTGTACTAGATGCACTTTCGACTGAACCAGATGCACTTTTAGCTAAACTATATGCACTTTCGGCTGAACCAGATGCACTTTCAGCTGAACCAGATGCACTTTTAGTTGAACCAGATGCAGGTTTACAGAACGATATGCACTTTTATTGAACTAGATGGACTTTTGTCTGAACCATATGCACTTTCAGCTGAACCAGATACACTTTTAGCTGAACCATATGCACTTTCAGCTGAACCATATGCACTTTCAGTTGTACCAAATGCATTTTTAGTTGAATCAGATGCATTTTTAACAGACTATATGCACTTTTGACTGTACTATATTCATTTTCGACTACACTATATGCACTTTTGACTTAACTATATGTACTTTTTCACTAAATTAGATGCACTTTAAGCTGAATCAGATGTACTTTCAGCTAAACCAAATGCACTTTTAGCTGAACTATATTTATACTCACTTTTATTGAACTATATTTACTTTCGACTAAATTGTATGCACTTTCAACCGGTCCTACTCAGATATAATTTCAACCCGTCTGTAGAATATATCCTAAAAGACATCTACAGACAAAGCTGGTATTCAAGACCAGAACCATTCGTATCTCCACCGAACCAAAGAGACTCCAAGCTCTACTGCGCCTATCATGAAGACCACGGCCACCTCACCGAACACTGCACGAACCTCCGGTGCAAAATGAACCTATAGGGCGACGCTGGCTATATAAACAAGTTCATCAAGGGCGGCATGAACAAAGACAAGCAACGTGCCATTGAAGGACCAGAAGACAGAAGAGGAAAGACGATCAATGTCGTCCACCTGTCACGACCCATAAACGCAGGAGGAGAGCGAGCCCAACAAAGATAACTGGCGCACTTCGGCCAGGTCGCCAGAGTATCTTAGGCATCCTCCTCCACCAAGAGACAATGCACACAGCAAAGAAGGGATCATATACCCTCACAGTGACGCGATTAACCTTCGAGTGAAAATCGGAATCGACACGGTTAGCAGAGTCCTAATCGACCAGGGAGCATTGTGTGATATAATGTATAAGGAACTCTTCGACAAGATGGAACTGAGCCTACAAGACCTACAACTGACCGACGTAACTTTGATAGGGTTTATCTCGGAAACAACAAAGCCACTTGGGAAGATAGTTCTCAATGTCACAACCGGAACCGTGTCGGTATCCATAGAATTTCTGGTGGTCAACGACAACTCAGGCCATAACGCGATTTGAGGCCGCCTATGGCTCCATGCCATGCACGCCATACCGACATAAGTAGACAGGTGGCAGCTTGGGGGGTCGAGCTATCTCAATTCCACATCGAATTCGTGCCTAGACATGCGATAAAAGGGAAATTATTGGCAGATTTCATTGCAGAATTTACCGAGGGGTATGACGAACCAGCGGTAATGTCGTAACAATCACATTGGGAAATACACGTCGATGGGTCATCTAACAAAGACGGGTCAGGATCTGGAATTGTCTTCAAATCTAGTGAGGGCACAATAATTGAAAAAAGTATCAAACTGGGCTTCCGCGCCACCAATAATGAGGCCGAATACGAAGCTATGATAAACGGCATGATCATCGCACGGAAACTCGGATGCACCCACTTGACTGCTAGTTCAGACTCCATGCTGGTAGTTAATCAAGCCATCGATGAAGACCAAGCTAAAGACGATCGGATGATCCTTTACCAAGAACAGGTCCAGAGCATGATGGCAAAATTCGACAAATGCGAGTTAGTACGAATTAACCGCACTGAAAATGCCCATGCCGATGCATTGGCCACCTTAGCCTCAACACTAACACTAGCAAATACTCGGTCAATTACAGTGGAAACACTAGAAACACCGAGTATAACCAAAAGAGTTGATAAGATAATGTCAATGCAGTACGAGCTGGGATAGATGGACGAAATGATCCAATATTTGAGGAATGGAACGCTTCCAACAGACAAGATAAAAACACTCAAGGTCACAAGGAAAGCTCCCAAGTTCTGGCTGTCCGATGAAGAAAAATTATACCAGACAAAGCTACCGAGGACCGCATTTGCTTTGTGTCCACACGGAACATCAACAGCAGATCTTAGAAGAAATCCATGAAAGAGCATGCGGAGCACACATAAAGGGAAGGTCACTAGCCAATAAAACAGTTACACAAGGGTATTGGTGGCCATGTATCAAAAGAGACGCCGATGTGTATGTCCAGAAATGCAACAAATGTCAAAGATTCACCAAAATACCTCGGCTCCCGGCATCAATGATGATCCCGGTATCAGCACCATGGCCTTTCGCCCGGTGGGCAATTGACTTGGTTGGAAAATTTCCAAAAGCACCGGGAAATTTGGAGTACCTAATTGTGGCAACGGACTAATTTACAAAGTGGGTAGAGGCTAAACCGCTCAGACAAATCAAAGCCCAGAATGTCAAGCAGTTCATATGGGAGCGCATCATAACCAGATTTGGAGTACCCTACGCCATCGTCGTAGATAACGAAACCCAATTTAAAGACGTTAAGCTGCAACTTTGGTTCGAGGAATTGGGCATTCAGAAGTTCTACTCAACACTAACATACCCACAGGGTAACGGTTAGGTTGAGGTGTCAAACAGAACGATCCTCGATGACATTAAGACAAGCTTGGAAAAAGCAAAAGGTAAATGGCCGGAAAGACTCCTCAATGTGCTATGGTCATGCCGAACAACGCCAAAAACCGGCATAAAGGAAACTCCATTCAGCCTAGCATACGGCATCGAGGCCATCATACCAATGGAGGTTGGGATGCCCACACTTCAAACCACATTAGTCGAGCACGGACAAAATGAAGAACGGATGAAAGAAAAACTCGACATGCTAGATGAGAAACGTGAAATAGCAGCCCTAACCCTAGCAAAGTACCAACACAGCGTAAAACAAACCTATGACAAAGGGTAAATGGCCCCAAATAATTTGAAATAGGCGAACTAGTACTACGACGAGTGACCGTCTATACAAGAAACGAGATACACGGTAAACTCAGTCCCAACTGGGAAGGACCATATGAAATCATCAAGAAAACAAGCCTGGTAATGCTCTTGTACATGTAAAATAGACCAAGGCTACTGACAGGTAATGCTCTTGTACTCATATTTTACTTCTTTTGTAATCATTCTAAGCAATAAAATGAGTCCGTTATGAGCAAAATCTCTATGACAAAGTCCTCCAATGAACCAGAGGAAACAGGGTTAAAGTCCCAAACAAGTCTCCAACGAACCGGAGGCACCAGGGTTAAAGTCCCAAACAAGTCCTTCAACGAACCGAAGGCACACACAAAAAAAAAAAAACCCGACAAAGTCCTCCAACGAACTGGAGGCAACAGGGTTAAAGTCCCAAATAAGTCCTTCAACGAACCGAAGACACGCAAAAAAAAACAACAACAAAGTCCTCCAACAAACCGGAGGCAACAGGGTTAAAGTCTCAAACAAGTCCTTCAACGAACCGAAGGCACGCCAAAAAAAAAACGACAAAGTCTTCCAACAAACCGGAGGTAACAGGGTTAAAGTCCCAAACAAGTCCTTCAACGAACCGAAGGCACGTAAAAAAAAAAAACGATAAACTCCTCCAATGAACCGGAGGCAATAGGGTTAAAGTCTCAAACAAGTCCTTCAAAGAACCGAAGGCACGCAAAAAAAAAAAAAGTCCTCCAACGAACCGGAGGTACTAGAGTTAAAGTATCAAAGAAGTCCTTCAACGAAACGAAGGCACGAAAAAAAAAACGACAAAGTCCTCCAACGAACCGGAGGCAACATGGTTAAAGTTCCAAACAAGTCCTTTAATGAGCGGAAGGCATGAAAAAAAAAAAAAAACGACAAAGTCCTCCAACGAACGGGAGGCAACAGGGTTAAAGTCCCAAACAAGTCCTTCAATGAACCGAAGGCACGCAAAAAAAAAAAAACGACAAAGTCCTCCAACGAACCGGAGGCAACAGGGTTAAAGTCCCAAACAAGTCCTTCAACGAACTGAATACACGCAAAAAAAAAAACGACAAAGTCCTCCAACGAACGGAGTCAATAGAGTTAAAGTCCCTAACAAAAAGTACTTTGAACAAACGGAAGTCATTCAGGGTCAAAACATTTCGACAAATTACTGCCATTAGGTTTAAAGTAACATTCGATGAACACAAATGATTGTATTACTTGTTCAATAAAACCTCCGACGAAATGAAGGCAGTCGGGATTAAATCTTCTCAAATATATATCAGGACGAAACACATTACGGAGAAAACAAGAAATACAAGAAAGAATGCCTATTCATAGCTAAGACAGAAATATATAGTGCGAGCCCACGTTACAAAGGCAATAAGACAGGATTCAAGACAAGGTTCAAGACAAATAATCAAAGACAGTAAAGGCCAATAAAACAAGCAAGGAAAAATAAAACGTCTTAATTCGACGACGAACTGGCACACGATGAATAGGAGGGGACTTAACCAAGATCGAGTGCCTCGTCATCAGTGGAGGTATCCTCATCAGTATCCTCACCTTCTAACAACTCATGAGGAAGGACAGAATCAAAGCTGGTGGTATGAGATCCCACAAGGCCAGTCACCAATAGTCGAGTAGTAAACTCCGTTGCCTTGGCCCTATTATGGAAATCAGTAGCAGCAACTCGACGATCGTTATCAAGAGGTAATGATCAGACTTGGCCTAAGGATGCAGACGCATCATGCTGAGCACAAGAAGCACGGAAATACTTTACTAAAACATTAGCACGGGGCACCAACGCTTTCAATTTATTAAGCCACCTGTCCTTCAACCGCCAATACCGATCTAAATGACGCTCCTAAACCACAAAAATATGCTCGGTGTGTTTCACATAGTCCCTGAAAGAGTCCGACCAGACCTTTAATTTTTCCTTAAGATGGACGCACTCGGCATGAAGTTTATCGTTCTTCTCCATCAAGTCAACATAAAGCCGAATGCGAATGAGGAACACGTGTAGTATGAAAAGTGTGGTAATTAGAAAATTGGGCATTGACTATATCCTGAGCCCTCTGTTCAGCCGCATGCTTGGCTTCAACCTCGGCCACTCGCAAATTATGGGCCACTTCTGCAGCCTCCTTATCACCCTCGAGCCTCACTACAACTGTAACGACCCGGTCCTCCGACCAGACCGCTACCATCTGCGTCCTACCACCAATACTGTCTGCTTTGTCCCAATTTCGTCATCGCTTCTTGGGCCGCACGACTTTAAAAGGCCTTGGTGATAAGAAGGAGTATACTTTTACCTTATATACCATATAGATACTACATATCTAGGCGATGTGAGATAACTCACTCCTCTTTACCACGGTATTTTCCTATAAAAATCCAGGTTCTTACAACTATGTTTTATTATAAACCAACAAGAATATATTTTTCTACTCGTTTGCTATATCTACTCGATATACTTGCCAGATCATAGCATATGGTAAACAGGCTGCTCAAAAATATAATATAATGGATCTTAAAGATTTCGTGATCACATATTTTTGGTCGGTATAAAGAGTTCTTCGAAAAAGAGACAATCTAACGTGTGTCCAAACCGACATTAATAGCATTAAATTTGATATAACTCATTTTTTATTTTCTAGTATGGAAATAAATAGGAGAATATTTATTTAGCCCTAGTTGCATTGACATCTACTATCATCTAATGAATTATATAAAAAATTAATCAACGTTATAAATTAGACATTAAATTGATAAAATTATAAAAAATGAAAAATTAATAAAATTGATCATATGGTCAAATCTTCAATACCGTATTGGATGCAATAAGTTTGACATATACCAATTAGAACAAATTGAAGACGGGTAACACTTAAAGATTATTATTAAGTTTTAGTATCACTTCTAATTTTTATTAGCATAAAATACCCTTTTTAAACATTTTAATTTGGTTTTGGTAACATCTAAACTAAATAAAAGGAGTCCAAATTCTGTTTTGCCTCATAACCTCACTACACTTTCTCTCTCTAGCTTCACCCAATAAAACCCATCATCACCACCGACTCCGACGCCACTACTCCGCCGTCGCCGCTACTACTCCGCCACCGATGCTGCTACTCTGCTTTCGTTACTGCATTTTTCCATCACCGGAGATCTATATAAATAGGTATCTATCTATATATCCATCTATATAAATATAAATATATATGTATTTATCTGTATGTATATATATCTGTGTAAATATATATGTATATATATATATATATCTGGATCTCTATGTATATATATATGTAGCTGAGATGGATCTGGATCCCTGAGATATCACACCCGGTTGAGCAAACATTCATTATCTTGACAGTATAGGTTGGTATTCCACTTGGGAGAGGTGCTCTGGGGCTCTGGTTTAAAAATGTTTTGTATTTTTTTTCCAGATTTTTATAATTTTTTTCGTATTTTTTTAATGTTTTTTTTGAGTTTTTTTTTTTTTTTTTTTTTTTTTTTTTTTTACATTTTTTTTTGGTGGCGGAGACCAGTCCATTTTTTTTTACTTTTTTTTTGGATTTTTGTAAAAAAAATATTTTTCTGGATTTTTTTTTTAATTTTGAAATTTGAAAATCTTGTTAGATTGTTTATTAGATTGTCTAAAAACTTGAATACTATTATTAAATTTTTTGCATTAGATTTTCAAAAAAATTGAATTAGATTGTTATAAAAATTGAATTAGATTGTCTATTACATTGTCAAAAATTGCATTAGATTGTCATTTTTTTTTATTAGATTGTCAAAAACTTGTATTAGTTTGTACAAAATATTGTCAAAACAATTGCGTTAAATTGTCAATTATTTTGTATTATATTGTCAAAAATGTTGTTTAGATTGTCAAAAAAAACGTATTAGATTGTCAAATTTTTTGTATTAAATTGCCAAAAAAAATTGAATTATATTCTAGTATTAGAGATTAAGGTGGATCCAGTTTTTAAGTCCTTATATCAAGAGGTATAAACAAGTAATTATATGAATTTTGGGATAATAGAACATGATATTACATGTGTTATAGAGATCCGAGAGATTTCGCCTTTGACTCAAAGTTAGATCGATCTTATCCTATCATTTGAATCACGCATTATTGAGAATGAATCGGATCTGGTGGTGGATTTAAATCTATCACCTAGGAAGATCCATGGTATGGATTATGCCGATGAAGATGGATGGTTAGAAGAGGGAGTAAAAATTAAATGGAAGAATTTAAGTACTCGTAAAAAAACAGAAAGCGTACGAACAAGATCCTTTACGAATCGCAATAGATTTTAAGGTTTATCCCTTCTTAATACTTGGTTATCAGTAAAATTATAAGAAACAATTTATGAAATTTTCTGAAATTTTAGAATAATGTTATTTTAAAGAAAATTTAAAATACCTGGATATAGATGATTGTATAAGTTACGACCAAATCGGAGCTCAGTTGGTGTTAAGGATTTCATGTTTGAGATGGAAATGTTATAAATATGAATGTAGATGATTGTTTAGAGCATGTTTACCGGAGGTCGGCTGCGGTGAGCGGAACTCCGTGCGGTGAGGTGGCCATCTTTATCGGTGGTGGGGTGTTGTTGCGGCTGCGGCAGTTGTGCCCTCCTCCCCTCTCTCATATCGCTTCTCTTTCTCACTTTCTCTATATACTGGTTCGCTGAACAAATAACGGTATTGGTCCCTTTATTAATTATAGACAAATCCATACATTATTAAAGTTTAATAAAAAAATATTATGGACACTTAAAAAACACATGAATGATTCATGTAGTTTCGAGACACCGACAAAAAAGTGTGAAAATAAAAAATGAACACAAATCTGCCCATTATTTATAACATGGACTGTATTTTCAAAAAAATTATTAACCAGTCATATAACAGTTTTCTAAATTAAAAAACTCTTTTTTTTTAATAATTTTCAGTTATAATAAGCAGACGTTTTAATTTATTAATAATTTAAAAAAAATGTGTTTTATAAATTTTAGTTATCAATTATTTAGTTTTGATTACAATGATAATTGTTTTGAACTTTTTACAATAACATTCAAAACTGTTAGCAGCTCTTTGGTAATTACAATAACATTTAAAACTTAAATTAACACGCTCAACCAACACACCAATAAACTTGCCCCGTCGCTCCCCACGAACCAACACCATAAATTTAAATTAAACCAATACGTTAAAGCAACGTTAACCATGCTCTTAAGCGGAGAAAGAGAAGAGAGACAAGTCTTCCTCAATTGAAAAACAGAGAAAAGAGAAGTGGAAGACTTTAAAAGTTACAGGTAGAGACTTTTCTAGTCAACTACATAAGAAGGACTTAAACTTTATAGCTATGTCGTAATCCTTGTAGTTGTAAACTTCTATTTTCTTTTCTTTGTATTTCACTTCTTCGCTGTAATAAAGCCTAAGGGCCACTAAAAACTTCAAAATCAATGGAACAAGTGGGCTTTCCCCACTTTTAATTTAAAAAAACAAATTATTGTTTTCTAATAATAGATTTTACGTTTAAAATTAAGATTTCATGTTTAAAAAAACTTATACATGTAAAATATAGATTATTGACTCATACAAATACAAATTTTAACGTTTCATCTGTTTTTATATTTTGGACTAAAACTTAAATAAGTTGTACTTTTTGGACCTACACTTAATAAAAGATGAAAAATTGGACCATACATAAAATTGCCCGCCACGGTTGTAAAAAAAAAAAAACCACTTTTCCCAACATTAAAACGGTTTGTTTATAATAAATCCAATTTTAACCATAAATGTGTCTACTTTCGAAAAACTATAACCTGTAAATCCAGCGTGTGGTGTGGAAGGTTTTGATCCATTTATTCCGGGAGGAATAGCCTCTCATCATATTGCAGCAGGAACATTGGGCATATTAGAGGGCCTATTTCATCTTAGCATCCGCCCGCCCCAACGTCTATACAAAGGCTTACATATGGGAAATAGTGAAACCGTCCTTTCTAGCAGGATTGTCTCGTACTCTGCCTAAAGCAGGTTTGTCTACGAGAAAACAGTTTTTTTCAACAAAAAAATAGCGGCTTTTTTCGCCAATTTTTTTTTACCATGAAAGCAATTTCTTCAACAAATTAGATATTTTCAGAGGGGTTTCACAAAAAAATATACTTTTACACTATATAAAAGTGATTTTTTACCATCAAAAAACTTATTTTCTCCCCCAAAACTGGCTTTTCTCATAAAAAAAACGTTTCTTTATACAAAAAAATGTTTTTCATCCTATAAAACAAAGTTTAAATTACATAAAGCTCAGGTGGTAAGTGTTTTAAAGCTTGGCCCTAAGCCATTTATAAATTTCAATTATTGGACTAATTTTGACGACTAAGCAAGCCCTGAGGAAGCTTGCTACTAAAAATGGTAAGGATAGAGCTAAAGCTGCTAATGCGAAGGATCAACTTCACATAGCTCAAACCTTGCTTGACAAAGGGGATACCTCAGTCTCCCTTGCCTTTGTTGACATTGCTAAAGAAAACCTTCTTAGCATTCTTAATGATGAAGAAAGTTTTGCCAAAAAAAAAAAAGTAGAGTAAATTGGTTAGAGGAGGGTGACCAAAATGTCTCTTTCTTTTTCAAAACTATATATTAATCAGAGAAATAATAGAAAGAGGACTTCCTTCATTACTTCAAAACGATAATGGTATAACTATCATCAAGCACTCGGATATTGTTATTAACATTGTTGGTTTTTACCAGAGCTTGTTAGGGACCAAGAATGATAATCCATATCCAGGTAAGGAAGCCCTTGGTGCTTTTGTTAAGCCTGTAATTACTGATGAAATGATTAACACTATGAGTGCTACTTTCACTAATAAATAAATTGAATCGTACATTCTCTCTATTAATCCTTACAAGGCCCTAATGGCTTTAAAGTTTTTTTTACAAAAAACTTGGCATATCATTGGCAGGGACATTACTCGTGCTAATCAGGATTTCTTTATGTATAAATCGCTTCTTAAAGGAGTCTGTACTTACATTGCCTTAGTTCCTAACTAGACAATCCTACTAATGTTAGAGATTTTAGGCCTATTTCTTTCTCCAATTTTATCTAGCTTATTGCTCGTAGATTAAGCCATTTTTGAATAATATTATTATGGGAAATCAATCCGCTTTTATTAAAGGCACATCTATTAGTGACATCATCTTGCTTGCTGAGAAAATTCTCCAAGGACTTAGAATTACTCTTAGTCTCTATTTGTTTCCAAGGAAAATATTTTCTTATGTTTGTTTGATTTGATAAATTAGAATATTGAAAAAGATTTTTCTTAAAACATGGAAAAGATAGGAAAATATTTTTCCTTAATTTTGATGATAAAATATTTTTCAAAGAAGGAGATAACAAGCTCCTGTATTCACACCTATTAATGCATCATGCATGTACGTACTATTATACTATAAAAAAATCTATTATAAAAATCTAATATTAAACATTATAGTAATAAAAAATCTATTATAAAAATATACTAATATACCATTATACATTATAGCACCACAAAAAAATCTACTATAAAAATCTACCATTGAACATTATATAGCAATAAAAAAAATTCTTCTCGTCCATGAAAAACTTTGGTTCTCATAAAACCTTTTCTTTTTATTGTCTAATATATTAACCGCTTATTGTTGATTGTTTGATCAATTTTTAAATTGCAACTTGTTCTTAATTTTTATTGAAAAACTATCAAAAAAAAAAAAAACTTCTTCTACTAATCTTAGTATACCTTTTCGGAAGAATTTTCCGAATATTTACGAAAAATTGCTCATGTGATTAATGAAGTCTGCATTGCCGTCAAAATAAATATTGGTCAAAACTACACGCTAATTTTAGAGTTTTATTAAGTAGCATGTCACCGGACTTTGCTTGGTAAAATATGATTTTTTTTCCTTGAAATATCTTTCAGATTTCAATCCTTCTAATTTTTTGGTTTTAAATTTTTATATGCTGATTTTGTTACTAATATTACGTAATTCTATTATTTTGTTTGTTAAAGTAATTATAAAGTATATTTTAGATTTTCCATGAAAATTTTCACGCAACCAAACACCAAGAAAATTATGAAAAATTATTTGTTTTCCATGAAAATCTTTTCCTTGAAAATTTTTTTTCCCAAAAATTATTTTCCTAAGAAACAAACAGAGACTTAAAGTTGATTTAATGAAAGACTTTGACAATTTTTATTGATGATACTTTAAACTTAATGGGGTTTCCTTGTTTTATGAGAGACTGGATAAGAGAATGCATCACCTATCCCTCTTGTTCTCTTATTATCAATGGTAGTAGGGAGTGTTATTTAAAAGGTAAAAAAAGGGACCATGTCTCTCCCTATATCTTTGTTATATGCATGAATGTACTGTTGGAAATATGGATGACCGGAAAGAGGCAATTCACAACATATGAGGAAACTCACAAAAATAAAATGCGGAACAAACTCACAAAAAATATAAAAATTTAAATGAACTTCTTATTATAATCTCTCTATTTTATTTGGTGGTTAATTACAAGGGAAAAAAACATCTATTTATACTTATATTGAAATTCGATAAGACTCCAAACATTTATAATAGAAAATAAAAACTCTCATAGGTTATATAATTATTAACCATGAACCCATGAACCCATGAACCCATGAACTCATGGACCTCAAGAGTTATAACTTAAACAAAAATAAAGACTAATATTAAAAGCAAAACAAGTTATAATTTTCAACACTCCCCCTTAAACTTGTTTGGTAACTCCGAACATTCTCCTCAATTTTCGAAAATCTTCATACTTGAGAGTTTTTGTAAAAAATATCCGGCACTTAATCTTGTGACTTTGCATACTTTACTTTAATTTCCTTCTTTTTATCATAATTCGCAACGTGTATTTGCTTCAATCGCATCTCCTTCGAAAGCGACACTTTCCATGCACATTTTGGCCGACGTATAATGCTTTTCGTACAATTTCATTAATTTAACCGAGTTTTCACAATTCACAATCTTAATAACTTTGTTTTTTCCCTTCACTTCTCTAAATTTTACTTACACTCCATTTTGAAATTTCTCAAATTTATTCTCATTTATATCAAAATATTGAACCATATCTATCCATCGAGTATTGAAACACCAATTCTCTAAACTAAAGTGTTTTCCTTCCTCATTTATCGTTTGTTTGTATTCAAAATTCAATATAGTGTCATTATCAAATTTAACCTTGTAAACACTCATCTCGACATCATTTTCCATAAAAATATAATATTTTTCACTCTCATTTTTTATTTAAAAATATATTTCTAAATTTGCCTTTCTTTCAAAATTTAACTCCTCGTTTTCAAATAAGAGTTTATCCACAAATATTTCATTCATTACATTGAGTTTCTCATTAGACCAAACTTTTTCTCTACAATATTCGTTTGATTTTTTAATTTCTTTATCAAACAAAACTATATTTTCAACTTGATCATTCTCTTTATCCTTTAAGATAAACAATCTTTTATCATAAAAGTTATTACTTTTACAAGTTTCTTCTCTTTTTTCTTTCAACTCATTTTGATACGACTCTTGTAAAAGCATACTTACCTTGGATGCATTTTGCGCATCTCCTTCACATTCGGTATTTTTTAACTTATTATCATCTCGCTTATCTTCTTTTCCATTTATAGACTCTTCGCCTTCACCAACCATTTTTCCATCTTCTTTATTTTCACAAATTTTACTATCCACCTCTTTACCTTCATCATTTTCACACAAACTCGAATTTTGCTCACTTTCTTCATTTTCACACTCTTTCATAGAAAACTCATCTCTTTCAAAACATTCCACCCAATACTCTTTGCGTAAAGTCACGTCTCTTTTATTTGAGACGACCACCTTGAGCATTTTCCAAACATCACTCAGAAACTTTTGATTTTCTATCTCCTCCCAAATTTTTGGGTGTATGGATCTTTCTAAGATGAAAAATGCTCTATTCTCCTTAATTTCTCGGACTTTTTTGCTTAGGTCATCTTGTTGTGTTTCGTCCACCACGTCCCACAAATCACATCCTCCGAGATAAGACCTTATGATTGTACTCAACCTTTTGTAATTCGAGTACATCCAACTTCTCGCATACAAATTCCATGACTTCCATGACCCCTACGATCTTTCCAGCTCTGATACCACTGTTGAAAATATGGATGGCTGGAAAGAGGCAACTTACAACATATAATGGGGAACAAAATCACATTAAATATAAAAAGTTAAATGAACTTCTTATTATAATCTCTCTATTTTATTTGGTGGTTAATTACAAAGAGAAAAATAACCTCGATTTATACTTATCCTGGAATTCGATAAGACTCCAAACATTTATAATAGAAAATAAAAACTCTCATAGGTTGCATAATTATTAACCATGAACCCATGAACGAACTCATGAACCCATGAACTCATGAACCTCAAGAGTTATAGCTTAAACAAACATAAAAACTAATATTAAAAGCAAAACAAGTTATAATTTTCAACATGTACTCTCAATTATCTTGAAGCACTTTATTGAGAATAGTTACTTCATTTTTCATAATAAATGTAAGAAACTTTGACTCTCTCATTTGTACTTTGCTGATGATTTGTTTTTGTTCGCTAATGGTGACCAAGATTGCGTTAGTGTGCTTGTTAGTCATATTGAGCTTTTTACCAAATTTTCAGGTCTCACCCAAAATCCCACTAAAAGTAGTTCCTCTTCTCTTGTGCTATTGATGAAGATACTTTGAGTGGTATTAAAAGCTTTTTGAGGTGTAAGAATGAGGTACTCCCTATGAGATACTTAGGAGTACCTCTTCTAACTTCAAGGCTTAAAGCCATTCTTTATTAGACTCTTGTTAATAAGATTATTGTTAGAATCTCGTCTTGTACTAGTAAATTTCTTTCATATATCAGGAGAATTCAATTAATAAAATGTGTGCTCTATAGTATTAATATTTTTTTGGTGAACCCACTTTGTTCTTCCAGCTGCAGTGACAAAAGAAATTGATCAAATTTTTGGGGAAATTTCTTTGGTTAGGCTCTGTGGTGTGAGTTGCACTGAGGGATCACTACAAAAAAATACTCAAATAGCGATGGGATTAGTGACGGTATTATTTGTTACGAGCTTATTAACGACGGTTTTTGTGACGGTTTTGTGACAGTTTAGTTAATTTGCGACAGATTTGTGACATCTTTTTAAATTAGCGATAGGCTTGTGACAGATTTTGACTCTCACTAAATCAAACATTATTTTGTAGTGGATATTATTATTCTTTGTAAAGGAGGTGGTTTAGGCTTTAAAAACATTAAGATTTGAAATCAAGCCCTCATTTCTAAACTCTTTTGGAATATTTGTGACCCTACTAATTGCTCTCTGTGGAAAAATGGGTTTACATCAACATTCTCAAGGATATAATTTTTTTTTTTTTCCGGTAAAGCTGGATATAAATACTTGGGTTGCTAAAAATCCTTCTCAAAACAGCTACTTTTGGAAAAAAAACCCTGAAAACTAGAGACTTACTTAAGGATTTAATTTATTTTGAAATTGCTAATGGTAATAAGTTAATAACACCTCACTCTGGTATGATAATTGGCTTAAGAGTGGTCCTATTTTCCCTAGGGCCCACACTAGAGCCTTACGCATAGATATCGTTTTTCTCACAAAGAGAAAGTGGCTGCTATCATTAACAATGGTGTCTGGGTATGGCCTCTTAGCTCTGACCCTGATATTATTTTTCTTAAAAGCTTAAACCACCCTCACATCGATACCTGTAGGGAGGATAAAATAGCTTAGCTCCTAAATGATAAATCTATGTGGGAACATTTGAGAACCAAAAAGAACAAAGATGATTGGAGTAATATTGTTTGGTTCAAGGAAAATATCCCTAAATGTAGCTTTGTGATTTCGCAGGCTATCCTTAACTGACTTCCGACTCTTGTTAAGATTAACAGCTGGTACCCTAATATTAATCTGTCTCTTGCTGTCTTTGTGGGAATCACATTGAAAATATTGACCATTTATTCTTCAAATGCTACTATTCCACTAGGATTTTCCATACAGCCTTAAGTACAAGGCTGGTTTTTCTGGTCTTTGTAACACATGGGAAGAATGGATTAAGTGGGCTATAAACATTTTCACTGGTGATAACTTGGCCGCTAATCTTGGTAAAATTATTTTCTCTTCTTCTGTTTATATTATTTGGAAGGAGAGAAATGATAGAAGGCATGGTAAATTCACAATGATGTTGCTTCTAACATTCTAAACATTGAATTTTTCATAAAAGTTAAATTGAAAAATTCCCAAAAACAATAGGAATTATTATATTGCTAGCTGCTGGAGTTTAAGTGACACCATTTTCCAAGACTAATGAACAAAAATATGAAGTTTGGTCCTTGTTTGGCTTTGTGGACCTTGCTCCTCTTCTTGGTTCTAGGCTCTCTTACTTTTTTGAGAAGTTATTTTGTTAAAAGTTTTTGGTGTGATTGCAACATTCTAATTGAGTACATCTTAGGTTCACTGTTGCTTATTGCCCAAAGTCATTTAATAACACACTTTAGTGGGTGGAGATACTGGTTTAGTTTGGTTTTCTTCAGGTCCTATTCTTGGTACTCACGTAAAGAAGGGAAATGGGAGCTGAGAAGGAAAAGACTCGACCACTTTGAAGCTAAAAATTGCACTAAAGAGATTGAAGATGGGCTCAAGATTGATGCTGATGTTGTTAAGAAGAGTATGTTAATTTTTGCAAATTGCCTATTCTGATTTTCTTTTCAAGTTAAGAGGCTTGTGGCTGATGCTGACAAGCTTTTGCTAGGTGAATTTAACTTAAAAAGTAGAAATATCAATTGCATTCTCCTTTACAAAAGTTGCAGATGGCTATTACTTTGGTCTGACAAACTTCTGCATAAGCTAACCTTTAGCAAGTTCAAACTCAATGATAACTAGTGCCATAAAAGTGTTTTTAGTAATAGATGGCTCTTGGTTACCAATATTTATTTAATTGAGATGCGAATGCAATTTTTTTAAGGGACAAGGTTGTTTATGATCCCTTTCCATGTTTTATTTTGACGTACGACTGAAACAATGGCTCTTTCTGATGCCTTAAAGCTTTAGGTAGCGTCTTGTGCTACCAAAGCTATGCTAGTTACTTTTCTTATGTTTCTTCTGCTACCAAAGCTATGCTTGTTTCTTTTGTTATGTTTCCCTTCCTATCGAGTTTGCTGGGATATTATAGTGGCAGATCTGCTCGAGGCGGTTTTGGATTATTTTCGTGGTAGTTGTATGCCGATGGGTTTCGTCAGTACTTATGTGGTTTTACTTCCCAAGAAGGACTCCCCTTCTTGGGTAGACTTTAGACCTATCAGTCTTTTCAACTTGAGCAACAAGGTTCTCTCCAAGATTCTTGTTACTTGGTTGTCGACTGTTTTACCCCGTATTATTTCTCCTTCTCATAGTGGTTTTGTCCCTGGTCGGGTGATCCATGATGGTATTTTATTGGCCCAGGAGTTGGTTCATAGCTTGAACCGCGATGTTAAGAGGTAGGAATGTGGTCATAAATCAGTAGGGGGAGGTTGGGTATCCGTTCGCTATCTAATTTTGTCTCAGCCTGTGAGGCCAAGATATGGCGGAGATTTCGCGAGAAGCGTTCGGTTTGGGCTCGGTATATGAGGGAAAAGTATTGCAAAACCACTCATCCGGCATCTGTTGTTTTTAGATACCCGGCTTCACCCCTCTGGATTTGCATGGGCCGGATTAGGGATTCTTTTGAGCCGCTTATTCATTTGCATATTCATTCGGGAGAGGTGAGTTTTTGGTACGGCCATTGGATTAGTGATAGTCCGCTTGCTCTCCACAATCCCGGGGTGCCCGGTAATGAGCTTCAGGCGGTCCTTTTAGGCATTCAGCTGGCGATCTCTTTGGGCTTTCAACATATTGAGTTTGAGACAGATTAGACGACAATATCATCTTGGATTTCTTTGACGACTCTTTGCCCTTGGGAGCATAGCTACACTATCTCGTGTATTTGCCATTTATGCTCATTTCACGATATCTTGATTCGACAAGTCTTTAGAAAGACGAATCAAGCAGCTGATTTTATGGGTAATTGGGCGTGCGCTCAACGGACTTCACAGACTTTCTCTCATAGACGAAATTTACCATATGGCATTGGCGGTATATTAACATTAGATAGGTCGGGAACTCTGCATATTAGGACCTGATGTATAATTTTGTCCCATTTACAAGTTATTTCTTTTATCATGTATTTTTCATTATCGCATATTTGATGTATTTTCACCTATTTTCGGAGGGCTTGGTTGAAGTACCCCATCCCAGTACTATACTTATGCGATTATTTATATACAGATAGGGGTCTATGCCTCAACCCCCTCTATGGAGGTTTGTTCGTAAAAAAAAGAAGGAATATGGTTAAAGTTATAGTGAATAAGGTTCAACACAAAGTATTTATCGTTTAGTATAAAGTGAATATGGTTTAGTTAATATTACTTAGATGTCACTTGAAATTACATAGAAATTAAGTTGAAAATACATATAGTTGAGTTAAACTTGAAACTGTATCAGATTCAGTTGAAAGTACACATGGTTTAGCTAAAATTCATAGTTTTCAATTATAAGTGCAAATAAAATATCCTTGTCAACTTTATTTAAAACATCATATATAATTTGGATCTTTCCGTTCTAAGATTCTATCCGTTAGTAACTCAAAAAGGCAAACTCTGTCTTACGTAGGTAGACTTGCCATAATATGATTCCCTTGTATTTTATAAAATGAAGTGACCTTTCTTAAACATCGTGCTTTTGCGGCGAAGAAGGTAAATGGGGTCTATCGGCTAAAATTTAAACATTTTACAAAATAAATTCAATTGTAGTTATCTAAATTTTTGAATAATAGAACAATATAGAAAATTGAGAAGAATATAGGTTTTCAACAAATTGCTAAATAGTTCAACCAATAAGCAATAAATAAGTTAGATCTTAGTTAGATCATTTAACGTACTTTTGTCCGACACATTTATGGAGTAACAACTCAATTGAGTTTGCTCAGTTTTGCACCTAAATTCATATTACCTCTCAAAATACACTTTATACTCTTAAAATTCAACATAAATAAAGTCCTATTTTTTCCATCCTCTATAGTTACCTCGTCCACCTACAGGTAAATCAGTTGGTGTAGCATATTATTAGTCTAGCCATTGACTATAAATCTCATTATCTCTCCTCCAATTTTGTTCTATCACTATCAATAAATAGTTAAACACGCACTACAACAAACTTAAGAATTAGACACAATATTTTTGGACACAATATTTATGTTGGAGCAAACACCTCTCAATTGCTGTAAATGTTGGAGCAATTCTTGGAGGAATTCCAGGTCCTTTTGTTAGAATGTACATCAGGTGTAGAATTTTCAAGTCTAAGACGTTGATTATATTCTTCAGCTTGTGAGTTGGTTACATCTTGTAATCTTTGATAGTAAATTGTTTCTAAATCTGTAAAAAAATGTCAAGTGTTTTGTAAATTTTATGGAAGGTATGTATGGCTATTAAGTTGTTAACTAGTGTGAGTTTTTTATGCTGTATTGGTTTGAAGCCGACTTTAACTAGAGATAAGCAAATAAGGTATCACAGTTAGGCTTATGCATATAGTAATATTGGAGCCTGTTTTTGTAACATCCTGTATTTTTATAAGTGTTTTTAATTAGGAATTTATTTATCCAAAAACGTTTTATTCAAAATTTTACCAAAAATCGGTCACTCGACTTATTTTTAGCCAAAAACCGAAACTCTTCCGAAAAATCTTATTTTAAAAACCTGTTACTAATTTTACTAATAAAAAGGAACCAATAGATTTGTTTATAAAGATTTGTTATTATTGAGTAGTTTATTAATAATTTTGATTAAAAATTAGCTTTTAGAACTTTGGGGACCAAATAGTTCGCTTACACAAACTTTGTAAAAACAGTTTTTCTATACCTAAAATTAGCCCACTTTTCAATTCTTTAAACCTAAAAATCAGCCAAGAGAAAAGAGAGAAAAAGAGAGAAAAGAGGAGAAGAAGAAGAAGAAGAAGAAGAAGAAGAAGAAGAAGAAGAAGAGAAACCACGTTAGCGGATTATTACCGAAATCATCTCCTCTACATGCTAAGGTAACGGGGGTTATCCATTGCGACTAGACGAGAGTGTATGTTAGGTTATGTTTTACGTTTATTTTAAATTGGGGTTTTTCCTTTAATCTCAATTAGGTTTTTAAATTGTTAATTGAGTTTATTTGTTGTACGTTATAGATTGGGTGGTTGAAACAAATTTAAAAGTCTGCCAAAGTACAGCTAGGTTATATATATCACGTGTCTTGGCCATAACAAAAAAATATCTGCAATAAGAAGTATTAATACTTGCAATCGATTAAATATATACGGAGTATATGAATTTTGCATGTCTTTAATTTCTTTTTATTTTTACAAGTTCTTATATAGAAAATATTACATATGCCAATGTCATTTAATGAAATATGAAATTTCATCATGATGCTTTGCTCAACATCACTGTCTTGTATATTTCTGCTGTTTTTTTTAATTTTATATATATATTAGTTTGAAAAGCTCACATTGGAGTAGTTGATGATTTAGTCTTTTGATTTCGGATTAATGAGAATATTAATGGGTTGCGTGTTTTATGCGTTGATTATGTATTATTATGGTTGTTGATGGAATTGGATAAATTTATGTTGAATAATGGTGAATTGTAGTTTATGCATACAAGGTGTTTGTTAAAATGTCTGAAAGTGATTTTATGTTGTTATAGCATTTGGCTAGTTGTGAATTTAGTACATGTGGTTATGTGTTATGTTGTATTACGTTAAGTGACGTATGAGATGGTGTTATTTTAATAGTATAATATTATTGGCCGAGGCCTTAATATTTATACGTATGAGATTGTGTTAATTGAATGATTTTATATTATTGGCCGAGGCCTTGTGATTTAGCTGTAGTGGCAATGATCTCTGTCTCTCCCTAATTCCGGGGACAGAAGACGGCCGAGGGGATAGGGAATGACCTACCTTACGGACTGGGGTAGGTGGCGTGAGAGGTCCCAGTGTGCACTATATTTATTTTATTGTTAGCAATGGTCTATGTCTCTCCCTAATTCCGGGGGCATAAGACGGCCGAAGGGATAGGGAATGACTCGTCTTACGGACTGGGACGAGTGGCGTGAGAGGTCCAAGTGCGCACTATAAATCTACTTTTATGTTGCAATGGTCTCTGTCTCTCCCTAATTCCGGGGACAGAAGACGGCCGAAGGGATAGGGAATGACCTACCTTACGGACTGGGGTAGGTGGCGTGAGAGGTCCATGTATGCTGTTGATGTGTATTTAATTTATTTAATTTATCGTAGTTGTAGAATGTCATTATATTTCTTTTTATACGTCGATTATCGTAGTTGTAGAATGTCATTATATTTCTTTTTATACGTCGATTATTGTAGTTGTAGGATTTGTGAGCTCTTGCATTTATGGGATGGAGTGACGGTATTTGTGATGCCGTCCCGTCTAGTTATGTGCGTGGGACTCACCGTTACAATTTTGTATTTCAGGTACAACTTAGGTGGAGGCGTATGGTTAAGAGTTTTAGCAAGGCATCACATGGGTTCGGGCTTTGCTTTCTTTTTACTTAAATTGTTTTTGAGGTTGTAGCCTACGGGCAAATTCATTCGTTCGTAATTTTCAGCTTTTATAAATCCTGTCTTGTAGCCACGTTTGGCAAACAGTTTATTTTATTCATTTATTTGTTCCATTAGCTTGAAAATGTTTTCTTTTAAAAATTTTAATTTTGTACCAACAGGTTCTATTTTCTTTTGTTTTAAAAAGGTCATGCCTCGATATCCGTGTTTATGGAAATTGGGGCGTGACAAGTTGGTATCAGAGCTAACTAGGTTCTTGTATACTTTGGGACGACAGGAAGATGGGTAACCATTGGACCAAGATCCATCGTATCATTTTTACAAAACTTTTTCCAAAAATTCAAACTTTTTCTTAAACGGGGGGTTGCATTTAGCTTAAGACATGTAGCTATAATTTAGTAGTAGTTGATGGAAGGAAAATCCACATGTGAGGCAAGTTGGAGACAATAAGGACGCTTGTTGATCCTGGCTCGCCAAACTAGTGGGTGGACCTCTCGTCGGTATGTGTGAAGGAATACCTTAGCGATGTGGAATTCTAGAGTATGTGAGGACGCTCGGGTGCTTTAGGATAACGTATCGTGATGGGTTATCCCTCGCACTTTTATGTTGTTTGTATGCGTGTGTAGATTGATGTAGCGTGTATGAAGTGTAAGTTTGCATGTCAAATAGTAGCGAACTATTAGAGTGCGAGAAGTGTGAAATTGATGGTTTTATGTAGTGCGTTTCCATATCATTAACTTGTGTGTTAATGAATATTTTATGCGAATAGATGTTGATTGTATTATGTTGTAGACTAAATGATGTAGTTGTGTGATATGTTCCATGAAAAGAATACATAAGTGTTGAGGAATTTTATGTTTTTGTGTCGATAGTTTTCTACAGTTTAACGATCGGTCGTTTGCCAAAACGATCGGTCGAATTTTTTCGGACCTCACTGGAAGGATTTTGACCAAAAACGATCAGTCGTAGCCCTAAACTGGATAACAAAGGATCACTTTCACATTCGATTTGATGTTGATAACGAAAAGTTAACTTCGACTCAATTGGGGAAAATCACTAAAAATCATGTTATTGAACGTTTTGGTAGTTGTAAACCTAGTTATGATTATTGTTAAGTCTGGTTATCCGCGTAGGTATCTCATAGTCCTTGAGATGAAGAGCAATATCAACAGTTGCTGGGTTATCAAATACAAGATCAATATTCAGAAATATCGCTTCAATCAATGGAAAGTCATTGGCAGTCTTTTCTACTGCCAATAGAGAGGGAAGATAAGTGGTCTTTAAATAAATAAAAATTTCCCCTGCCTATAACTAGCAAGTATTAAGATATCTTTTGTCTACATAATTAGGTGTAGGTTTCAAGCCTGAATAGTTATAGTATGTCAAGAATTGTGAAAAACCAAAATATGGTGGTTACTCTATTGTTCCGTTTGCTGTAAGAAAACTAACGGTCCTCATGAAAACATATATTCTCTAAAGTTTCAGGTTGATTGTATCTCATGTGAAGACTTGATTGCTGGTTTATAAAAATGAGACAAGGACAATGTTGTGGGGGTTAAGAATTTAGTTTACCATTCTTTTATTTTCCTTCAGTAGGTCCTTTACGTAAAAATAGTTGTTAACTTCTTCAAAGAGACACTTTTGTAATATGCTTTGGTTAAGTTTTAAAAACCAGGAATTGAAACAAGAATTAAGTTAATGAGAGTTGAAGAGTATTATTAAAGCAAGAAATGATTCAGAATAGGAAACGATTTACAACGTACTGCTGATTATAGGTTCGAGTTCCATCAAGAGTATATATCTATGTTTTGGTTGACTCTGCCAGGGTATATTATGTACTTGGGCATGTTTGGCTTCAAGTTAAAGTAATGGTTCGGCGTTGTCGCTTTTATTTATTGTATGGCCTGGTTCAACATTTAAATTGTTTAAGGTAAAATCAGGAGAAAAGTTGTAAGAGCTTGATCTTGTTAAACTCGGATTATCTTAAGGTAAGAAGGAGGATGGTTTTAGTTAATTTGGTTCACTCATTTTGGTTGGTTTGAAGGACTTGCATATAAGTAGTTCGATATAATTACATAGAAGTGTGAGATTTTGGTAGTTATTGTCTGTATTATATTTAAGGAATTCTGTTTCTTTAACTAAAGTATAACTGATAATGAGCTAAAAAGGACAAATGATATTGTCAGAGTGCGCAGCGAAAGCACGGGAAACAAAAAAATTGATGTCGGGGTAAAGGGGTTATTAACGATAAGGTGGAGTCCAGTTCAAATACAGTTATGTAAATTTTGTTCCATTGTAAGTTTCTTATTTGTAGGCGGAACATTGCAGAGCATTAGAAATTGTGAAAAGTTGGGAGTATTTGAGTTACGTGGTTTTCTATGTTTATAAAGAGTAAAGATACCAGAGCGCGTGGTTTGTTATTAACCTTGTAGTTCGAATTTTCCTTCAAATTTTCGTTATTAACTTAAAGATAAGAAATGTTCAGTTTTATTTATTAAATAGTGAATAAGAAACATAACTTGCCTGATGAGACACTCTAAGGACGGGCTTTTAAAAATTAATATATATACATATATTTTACTTCGAGTAGCAGAATATGTAGTGAGCTGTTTTGCCTCGTTATAGTGATAGATGATGATGAAGTTATATTTAATTTACCATTCTGGTAATAGGAGTGTTACCCTTTCTGATCTCACATACTTTAGTTTAAGGTGTTGTATATCATAACACCAATCAACGCTCACACCAAGTTTTGCCTCCAAAGTTTCAGTTACAGTTGACAGAGTTTATATCTGTCTGATAGTTGAACTTAAACCTACAGTTGTTATGCAGTAATCATGTTTAAGGAAAGAAGGTTGATTGTGAGAATTAGTCTTAGCCGAGCAGTTCATAAGATTAAGATGTAGATGTAATGCTAAAGTAGTGTAATTGGTACAGATACTGGTTCTGTTGGTTTGATTGGTTAAGTGCTCACAGGATGATTGGTCCCAATGGTGTAAAAAGCATAATTTTGGGTAGTTACAGAATAAATTGGTGTTCTTATATATGATGGATTGTAGTGTTTTGGGACTTACTAATGGGTGCTAAGGTAGAAGATTAAGGGATACCTTAATGTTACATTCAAACAAAAATTACATTACCTGGTGTATTCATAGGTGTTGGCTGCTTATTTTTAAAGACATGATATGAATGAAGTCTTAACACGGTACCGATTTAGATTACCAAGATTTATTATTGGGTGCGTAACTCAGGGGATACTTGTTTCGAATTCTTTATTTAGTACAAGAGTACTATTTCATTTGGGTTAACTTTAAATTGAGAGTTAGGAAACTGGAAGTAAGTCATTAGTATAGAGTTCATTTGATAGTTTATTTGAACAATATAAAAGATCAAGTATGTTTACCTCATAGCGAGTTTTTGCCCCGCGGGAAATGATGTAATGTAGATCCTTGATTAGGAAATGTTTATACCTTACACGGAAATAGTATCAGTATATGGAGTTAATACTTGTTGGCTTGGAAATTTAGATTAGACCATCTGTACCGAGGGATTTAGTCAAGTTTACTGTTTAGGATTGTAATTGAACTCTATACCTGGGAGATTGCACAAAAAAAATTGGGATCAGGGAAGCAATTAAGTGATTGTAGAGATAAGTTTCGGGACGAAACTTCTTTAAGTGGAGAAGAGTGTAAAAACCCCTAATTTACTTTTCATTTAAATTACGCTTATAGTGGAATTAATATTGTATTTTGGGGTAATTAGAATATTTTTAGCAAGATAGGTGGTTGTTTAATCTTTTGAAGGAAGTAAGGACTCACACTAGTAATAAGTATCAGAAATTAAGTTGAAATAAATTAGAATAAGTTACTCTAAGAATTAAAGAGACAGGGACTAGAGAAAAGAAACTGTATGCCAGTCTTCATATTTGTAACGTATCCACCATAACATCATCAATTTACCACCATCCCAGTATGCGTATATAAGCATATAGATAGAAAGAGAGTTACCAGCCGAAAGAGAGAGAGATGAAACAATTAGTCTTTCTAAACCGCCCAACTTCACTAGCAATAATATTATACGTATGGAGACAGATAGGTAGATATACAGAGAGAGAAAATCATATAGGACATCTATGGAAGGAACGGAGAGAGGAAAAGTAGCAGAGTTGTACAGGAAAGGAGACACACAAAAACCCTTAGACGAACCTTTGAAGGTAATAACATATTCTATATTTTCCCTTAGCTTGCTTTTAGTAATAGACAGAGATCTGGAAAGAAGTAAATCGAGTTGTCTGTTTGTAACTAATGTATATTGTAATCATAAAGCAGCTTAAGAGTTTAAATGTACTAAATCCATAAGATTGGGTTGACAAGTATATGTAAATGAGACGGGACTGTTTAGCCTTGAAAAACTTATCACACATACTTATTGATGATTAGTGTTTGATCTGTTATCTAAATTGACAGAAAAGAGAACTATTTATATGGAGGTTAATGCGAGGAACAACAAAATTCTACTTAGTGTGTATTAACTTGAAACTGCTTGTGGGCTCATTAGTATGTATGCTGTGAAAGTTAAATGAACTAGTAGCATGTTAGAGCTTTATTATACTGCTTTGCTTTTGGTCTACATGAATTGGTGCATCATGAATGTATGTAGTTTAGGGTTTGTTATAAAGAGTAATGGCTAGGAGAATAAGGTTGTAACTACAGTAGGACGCAATTGATTTTAGTCTTTTATTGATAATAGATCACGGTTTAGGTACTGTGAGCTTATAAAGGCTTCCTTACTCATCAAAGTATCATTGGCTAATTCAGTTTCGGCAATCAGGTGAGTGGGTTTTGTCTTGCTATTATAAATATTCCGTTGCAACTTTTGATAATATTTTACAGGCTCATGGGAATTATTTTTCAAGTACTATTTATGTATGGAAACATTGTTTTTATATTGTTACGAAAACAAAGAAAATAAAAGAAAGAAAAGAATGAAAAAGAAGAAGTGATTTATATACAGTGAATCTGTATAAAGAGAACTAGTTTATATCTTATAAAGATAAAGGTTATATACAGTGTATCTGTATAAGGTTTCTAAATTTATTATTTTATGAATTGCTTATGATTTGTATTTGAGACCATGAGAATAAGTCCAACGGAGAATCCCGAATAAGGGGAAGAGGAAAGTGGGGTGACGTTGGCAACTAAACGAAAGAGTTTAGTTCTCAACGGTTAAATTAGCGATTGTACATAGTTTTGTTAATCCGAACGTTTTAAGGAATAGACTCAGCCGTCATGCTGTGGTGACCTTAATTACGTAGTGCGCATATGGTTTATACACCTGAGAAAAATATCGACGGTAAATAGATTGAGGAAGTCAATCGGGCTTGGTACTCTAAGATATTGTATACAGACGGTTACTTGATTTGATGTTCTTACATGTTGGTCATTTTCTGGAGTTATGGATTGTGGAATTGTTACGGGTTGTGAACCCTGCGTGTGTTATTTCGTGAATTATGTCACGCATTGTACGTTTAAAATTTTTAGGCCTTGTTTATAGAAGTTATAATTCCTGGGTATAGTTGTTTAGAAAGGAAATTTCGGGACGAAATTCTTTTAAGGAGGGTTAGTTGTAACATCCCGTATTTTTATAAGTGTTTTTAATTAGGAATTTATTTATCCAAAAACGTTTTATTCAAAATTTTACCAAAAATCGGTCACTCGACTTATTTTTAGCCAAAAACCGAAACTCTTCCGAAAAACCTTATTTTAAAAACCTGTTACTAATTTTACTAATAAAAAGGAATCAATAGATTTGTTTATAAAGATTTGTTATTATTGAGTAGTTTATTAATAATTTTGATTAAAAATTAGCTTTTAGAACTTTGGGGACCAAATAGTTCGCTTCCACAAACTTTGTAAAAACAGTTTTTTTATACCTAAAATCAGCCCACTTTTCAATTCTTTAAACCTAAAAATCAGCCCAGAGAAAAGAGAGAAAAAGAGAGAAAAGAGGAGAAGAAGAAGAAGAAGAAGAAGAAGAAGAAGAAGAAGAAGAAGAGAAACCACGTTAGCGGATTATTACCGAAATCATCTCCTCTACATGCTAAGGTAACGGGGGTTATCCATTGCGACTAGACGAGTGTGTATGTTAGGTTATGTTTTACGTTTATTTTAAATTGGGGGTTTTTTCTTTAATCTCAATTAGGTTTTTAAATTGTTAATTGAGTTTATTTTTTGTACGTTATAGATTGGGTGGTTGAAACAAATTTAAAAGTCTGCCAAAGTACAGCTAGGTTATATATATCACGTGTCTTGGCCATAACGAAAAAATATCTGCAATAAGAAGTATTAATACTTGCAATCGATTAAATATATACGGAGTATATGAATTTTGCATGTCTTTAATTTCTTTTTATTTTTACAAGTTCTTATATAGAAAATATTACATATGCCAATGTCATTTAATGAAATATGAAATTTCATCATGATGCTTTGCTCAACATCACTGTCTTGTATATTTCTGCTGTTTTTTTTTATTTTATATATATATTAGTTTGAAAAGCTCACATTGGAGTAGTTGATGATTTAGTCTTTTGATTTCGGATTAATGAGAATATTAATGGGTTGCGTGTTTTATGCGTTGATTATGTATTATTATGGTTGTTGATGGAATTAGATAAATTTATGTTGAATAATGGTAAATTGTAGTTTATGCATACAAGGTGTTTGTTAAAATGTCTGAAAGTGATTTTATGTTGTTATAGCATTTGGCTAGTTGTGAATTTAGTACATGTGGTTATGTGTTATGTTGTATTACGTTAAGTGACGTATGAGATGGTGTTATTTGAATAGTATAATATTATTGGCCGAGGCCTTAATATTTATACGTATGAGATTGTGTTAATTGAATGATTTTATATTATTGGCGGAGGCCTTGTGATTTAGCTGTAATGGCAATGGTCTCTGTCTCTCCCTAATTCCGGGGACAGAAGACGGCCGAGGGGATAGGGAATGACCTACCTTACGGACTATGGTAGGTGGCGTGAGAGGTCCCAGTGTGCACTATATTTATTTTATTGTTAGCAATGGTCTATGTCTCTCCCTAATTCCGGGGGCATAAGACGGCCGAAGGGATAGGGAATGACTCGTCTTACGGACTGGGACGAGTGACGTGAGAGGTCCAAGTGTGCACTATAAATCTACTTTTATGTTGCAATGGTCTCTGTCTCTCCCTAATTCCGGGGACAGAAGACGGCCGAAGGGATAGCGAATGACCTGCCTTACGGACTGGGGTAGGTGGCGTGAGAGGTCCATGTATGCTGATGATGTGTATTTAATTTATTTAATTTATCGTAGTTGTAGAATGTCATTATATTTCTTTTTATACGTCGATTATCGTAGTTGTAGAATGTCATTATATTTCTTTTTATACGTCGATTATTGTAGTTGTAGGATTTGTGAGCTCTTGCATTTATGGGATTGAGTGACGGTATTTGTGATGCCGTCCCGTCTAGTTATGTGCGTGGGACTCACCGTTACAATTTTGTATTTCAGGTACAACTTAGGTGGAAGCGTATGGTTAAGAATTTTAGCAAGGCATCACATGGGTTCGGGCTTTGCTTTCTTTTTACTTAAATTGTTTTTAAGGTTGTAGCCTACGGACAAATTCATTCGTTCGTAATTTTCAGCTTTTATAAATCCTGTCTTGTAGCCACGTTTGGCAAACAGTTTATTTTATTCATTTATTTGTTCCATTAGCTTGAAAATGTTTTCTTTTAAAAATTTTAATTTTATACCAACAGGTTCTATTTTCTTTTGTTTTAAAAAGGTCATGCCTCGATATCCGTGTTTATGGAAATTGGGGCGTGACAGTTTTGGTGCAACTTTTTACTGTGCAGCGTAATGTTGACTGTTGAATATGAAGTACTGTGGCAGTTTGCGCCGGTTATAATTATAAGATTATGACAACATCGTGCCATCAGATAGAAACTACGAACTTCACACCGTCATCACAGATCAGACCATAAAAAAGTGAATAGCATTCTAAAACAAATTAAATCTCAAGTGTGACCACTCATATCAAACCCCAAATGTACTTTACCAGTTTATTTCAGTTGGTACATAAATAAGATACAACGATTCAGTAGCCATCAACATTATAATCACAATTTACCATCGGAACGAAAAAAATTGATGAAACGTACATTTGATCAGCCTGATCAAAAAAACTGTACATTTGAAGCGTGTGACGTTAGCTTCTAACTATACAACTGTGCATTCACAATTTACTAGAAATTCAAATATACAACTGTACATTTGAAGCGTGTAACGTCAACTTCTGACTATTTGATCCGCCCGATCTTAAAAACTCCACCTCGGGGCCTCTCCTGATCAAGCCTTAAATGGACCAACTTGGAGAATTACCCAAGGATCTTCTGTGTGGTTGCATTTTTCCTTTAGGCTTGTTGTCATGTTTCTCACCGGAACCTTCCTACTCACAATTTGGTTTTTGAACAAATCGTCTCTTTTCAGAGAACTGTTTGAAAAAGTCCTCCGAATAAGTTTTTAGTGTACTGAATATCATATTTGTAAGCTCGTGTATTGCCCGAGCCTGTATTAAAAAAACTATAAATGAAAAAATAAAAAAATTGGAGCCTAATTACGAATTCTTTAGTATCTATAAGTTTACTTGCGTCCCTATAATATACCTTTGATAAAGAATTTATATATGGTTCACATCATTATATATGCTGATTGTTAATAGGTAATTCGTAAAAAAATTGATGAGAAAATTACTTTACTGAATTTGCTGAATTTAACATATCTAAAAGCATCTATAGTTGCTAATAGTATTGTGTGGCTACACTTTACTAATATCATGGGCATAAAGTGTATAACAATTCCTTGAGAGGAAAAATCTTAAGTTTTTGGGTAACAAAAGGTAATTACATCAATAATAAAATATGTATCATACTTCCCAATGCCATTGTTTGGTTGCTTTGGAAAGCAAGATGCAAAAGTAAAATGGAGGGGGTGAATATGACTGCTTACAATATTATAAAGGAAGTGAGCTATTTTCTGCACGTGTTGCAAGAAAGACAAGAATTTTCTAAGAAACTTTGATCTTTATAAACATTATTCTAATAACAGAGATAGAAAATCTACTGAGCATTTTTTGAGAAAAACATGTAGAGATTACTGTGCATTTTTTAAATAGAGTTTTAGTTTTAGGGTTTTAAGGCATTTTCCGTTTACACTTGTTCTTAGCACTAATCTTTATAATCCTATTTATATTGTAAATTTTTCTAGAGTCAAGTGGAAGGGAAAAAAAGAGGTAAATGTTCTGAGAAAGTGCACCATTAACGCTTTAGTGTATTTCATTTGTAATGCAGGACTCGGATATTAAAGCACAAACAAAGTATTGAAAGAGAAAAAAACAATAATAGTGATAAAGGGAATTAAGCCTGCGGCTTCAGAGTTAAACTCTATATTTCATAGAAATATTTAATAAAACAAGTCCTCTAAGTTCCAATAAAGACAGGTATTATACTCATGTAGAATAAAGGGTAGATTCGTCATTATTCTCATGTAACGACTAGGACCCGTCATAGCATCGTTAACGATAACGCATAGTTTTCGTTCTAGCTTAGCCCACATCCAATATAGACATCCTTCTGAGTCGGCAACTAAAAACTCTCTTCGACCAGATAGCTTCATTATCTGCATCTCTAAGATGCCTATAAACTCACCAATATGCATGATACCATTTCGTATCGAACTTAACTCAATACTATACCCAGAGGAATCTCCTAAACTAATCTCACTTGGACCCTGAGACAAAGTAGTAAGGTTATCAAATATCTCATTTGTCTCTCGATGTGAGTCTGTACTAGTTTTTGCAAACTTTTCAGATAACTTTTCCCCTTTTTGCTTTACATTTTTCAACTCGATGTAAGAAGAACACAGTTTCTGCTGCAAATCAGAAGATGATTCCATTGAATGTCCAAGATGTTGATGAATCAAATCCGAGTTCAACAACTCATCACAAAGAAGTTTGAGCAATGAGATCCGCTCTTCCACGATGAACTCCCAGTAATCCTTATCTTCCATTAAAGATGCTAACCAACCAATTAAGTTAGAGTGAATGCAAGATTGGGATGCTTAACCCCAGAGCGGAAAAAAGTAGTAGATGAGTTTTTCATCTCTTGATGTATATTACCAAAAGCTCCCTCAGAGGCAAATATTTGCAAAATATGCGGAATTGACAAAAACGATGAGCTTGTGCTCCTATGTGATATGTGTGATGCGGAATATCACACGTATTGCTTAAACCCTCCACTTATGAGTGTTCCTCAAGGAAACTGACATTGCCCTTGTTGTGTTTCCAAACTTGAGTATGGAAATGAGACGGAGAGAGTATGTTGTTCTTCAAATCTTGCTAGCAAGAGAAAAATGCTAGGAGAGTTCACTGTCATTCACTCTAACTTAATTGCTCCATTAGCATCTTTATTGGAAGATAAGAATTACTAGGAGTTCAGCGATAAGGAGCGGACCTCATTGCTCAAACTTCTTTGTGATGAGTTTTTGAACTCGGCTTTGATTCATCAGCATCTTGAACATTCAATGGAGTCATCTTCTAATTTGCAGCAGAAAGTGCGTTCTTCTTACATCGAGTTGAAATATATTAAGCAAAGATGGGAAAAGTTATATGAAAAGTTTGCAAAAACTAGTAAAGACTAGAGACAAATGAGATATGTGATAACCCTTTTACTTTGGCTCAGAGTCCACGTGAGATTAGTTTAGGAGATTCCTCTGAGTATAGTATTGACTTAAGTTCGATAAGAAATGATATCATGCACATTGGTGAGTCTATAGGCAGCTTAGAGATGCAGATAATGAAGCTATCTGATCAAAGGGACTTTTTAGGTGCCGACTCAGAAGGGCGTCTGTATTGGGTGTGGGCTAAGCTAGAACGATAACTATGCGTTATCGTTAACGATGCTACGACGGGTCCTAGTCGTTACATGAGAATAATGACGAACTAACCCTTTATTCTACATGGGTATTATACTAGTCTTTATTGGAATTTAGAGTACTTGTATTATTAAATATTTCTATGAAATATAGAGTTTATTTAACTCTTAAGCCTCACGCTTAATTCCTTATATCACTATTATCGTTTTTCTCTCTTTCAATACTTTGTTTGTTCTTTAATATCCCAGACCTGCATTAATTTGGAAGGCTAGAAAAGAAAAGGTGTTTGAAAATAAAGTACCTAATCTTTTCAATTTAACTATGCAGGTCAGAGAAATTATTGAGAAATGTTCTGAGAGGTATTTGTATTTGCGAAGGAATAAAAATATATGTGTGGACATGTTAGTGGTTGGAACTCCACCTCTTTATGTTGACAGTAGCAACAAGGGTAAGAGGAAGGAGAAGAAACGGAATGAAAAGACGACAATCATAAAAGGAAAAGGAACGGTTGGAAAGAAGTGATGATTGCTTCTTACTGAGTGAGAACAAACTCTTTGTAGGGGTACTTTTTGTAATTAATAGCCAATTCTGTAAGGCTTACGGTGTGTTGTGTGTTTATAATATGTGATCTGTTTAGCGCTATGTTTGTCTCTAATTTGTCAAGGTTGTATAAGTTATATTGAACTGTTATTTGCTTAGATTGTTTTCACCTCTTGTTGTCCATACCATTAGGGAGGTTTGTACGGGCCTTACCTGGGTTGCAACTTGTAAGTTTTTCTCATACTCAAGTACTTTTTATCAGAAATCTACAGATGATTTGAAAAAATAGGATGCATTACGTGGATTAGTTTTTTCGTTTACCAAATTAAATTAAAAATAATTGAGATAAAGAATGATTTTCATAAATATTCAATACCTTTTCCATAAGGAAGAACTTCATGGTTTACCATTCCTTCTCCCTGGAAGTTGGAAAATATGATTTAAGTGAACTACTAGCATCCTAAAACAACATAATTTTTTATAAAAAAATTGAAGAGACTGCATTATGAAATGCAGTTAGTCTACAAAATTTACCAAGTTGACTCGTCATGTAAATATGGTTTCTTTGACTTCATTATGTCTTTTCTTTTTGAACTTTTTGGCTTAAAGCAACACTTGAGGTTGTTGCTTTGTGTTCTTTGAAAAAGGTTATAAAAAGGCAATATTAGAGAAACAAAAATTAAACCTAAATAATGACGGGAACATTTAATGTTGTAACTTATTAGTTTAGATTCAATACAAGTGATCCACAAAATGAATTATACTTTTCCTAATAGAAATAATTCATCTATTCTGAGTCATTTGAAATATCAAAAAAATTTATTAATGGAAATCCGAGTCAACTATTAAAGAGACTTTACTCCTTTCATTTTCAGCAACTAACCTTTCGTCTTGGATTTTCATACTTTCTTATCCTTTGAATCTTTCGCGAAAACTGACTTGCTTAATCATACACCAAGCTCCATCATTAAGTGAAAGAACTAAGAAGGAGAAATTTCTAAGCAGCAGTAACATTAAGTTCTAAAAGCTTTGGTATTAAAATTAAAATGCAAGGTTATACCTTGATCAACTTAGCTCCTGGTCAAGCTTTGCATTGTATCCATGTATTGTTGTTGCCAGTATCTATATCAAGCATGTAAGGCTTTGATGGATTTCCTATATACATAGTCGTATAGAAGGCCCTGCATATATAGAACATATTATTTTTTATGTAGCTTAAAGGAAAAGACCAGACAATGTAATTGAAAATAATCACAATGTTGAAATTCGATTAGCTTTGAAACATTGTATTTCAACAGTTACATATGTACATATGGTTTTAGCCAAAACACTACTCTTATCTAAAACTACTTATTCACGAAATTAGTGTCAAACTACTCCAGCGTGCCGCTCCAAAAGTCATGTATGTGTTTCTCAAGATTAAATTAAGTCTTATATTGTTAAAGATAATGTTATATTTGTCTACATATAAGACGAAAACATATATATAGAAAATAATAATTTACTCTAGATGCTCCGGATGACCTCCCACACTTTTATAATCGTCCGCTCCCACGGTCCAGCTCCCACCCGTGCACGCGTTTCGTGCAACTAAGATTTTGTTATATTTCTGTCTAAAAGATTTTTCTCTTTGAATACATAAAATTTCTTTCATTTCATTTATTTATTTTGATCTTGTGATACACATACTTCAGGCGCATGGATTTATTTTGTTACCGTTCTATCTAAAATGTACCAAATTCTCATAAATTCAAGTATGACAATTTGAATAAGAAGCATGAAAAAAATATTCGTCGTGAAAGGAAAGTGAGATGACTAGCAAGGAGAAAGCATAGCACAAGCCTTGCACTCTCAAATGAACAAGGGTTATATCACTACTGATTTCAGAATTTTAACACTCATGAGAGTATCTTAGATCTAAGTTGTTAAATTTGTTTAATTTACTAAAAGATATGAAGGTGAATTTGAAGAGCCTTTTTAACGAAATCCTCAAAGAAAAGCATCTGCATCAAAAGATCGAATCAAAAAATCCGTCAACTAAAATTATAAAAAAAAAGATATCAAACCGTTGTGATTAAGTTAACAACATTTTTAGCAATCGAATCAAAAAATTAATCCATCAACTAACATTTAAAAAAGATATCAAACCGCTGTGATTAAGTTAACAACATTTTTATAGATCGAATAAAAAAATTAATCCATCAACTAAATTTAAAAGAAGATATCAAACCTTAATATCAGGCCTCAGGTGATTATGCCATCGTTCACGATATTGTTTTCCGGCCCTTCCATTCATTTGTTCCGCTATCTTGGCCCATCTTTTTTCTCCATGTTTTATCACCAAATCAATCAACGCCCTTAATTACACAAGTGAAAACGGATTTAATATAGATAAATTATAAAAATGATTAAACTAAAAATATACACAAAAAAAAAAAAAGCAGACCTGTCCTCTTCATCAGTCCACTGGCCTTTGATAAAATAGCCGATTTTTTCTTTTTTACCAAGATACTTCATATCCTCAAGTGAAGGCAATTCACAATTTTGGTTCAAACCCAAGTTAGGGTACATCTCATGCATCCAATTTCGATCACTCTCACTCTCATAAAAACCATTGTTGCCAAAGCCCGTACTAAAATCCCCATTTCCACCAGGGGCGAAGCCAGGATGTGTAAATGGGGGGTGCCAAAATATACCAAAAAAAAAAACAACTTAAAATAATAATTTTCCATACTCACCCATAATCTATATACCCCATTTAAGTGTTGTTGAACAAATACCAAAGCATAAACACAAATTATTGCAAATAACTAACATGATACCTGATAAAATCAAAAGAAATGAACCCGACGGCTGCTCGCATTCGCAAATGCATCAATGATAGTTTCCGTGCTAAATTTTGAAGCAATATCTTTCTCAATATACATCATCATACAATTTTCAAGATAATCGGCTTCCATTTTATTATGAATACTAGTTTTGATGATATTCATAGCTGAAAATGATCTTTCTGCGGTGGCGGTAGAAACGGGAAGAGTAAGCACGAGAACCACAATTCTATAAACAAGCTGATATGTTGTAGACCATTTTGTTTCTACCAACCATTGACAAAGCTCGGAAATCGATGATAAATTCTTGTATTCAGGAAGAGAAATAACACAATTCTCGTAATGTCGAAGTTCCAATTTCAAGTTACTTTTCTCAAACTCCGTAAAGTCCTCCGGATAAAATTTGTCAACAAGTAGACAAATATCATCAATTTTGAATATTGAAGAGTGACAATTAGGATTCAAAGTAGAACTAAGAACTAACAATTCCATTACTTGCTCATCAAAGCGACGATTTAGTTCTTGAATTTGAGAATCTATAGCACGATAGAAAATATCAACTCTATAGCGGTCAAGTACTGAAAAGTTATCACGAGTGGGATCATACCTCGAAGAATATTTTGCATTCAAGTTTGGGATATCAATGTTGCGTGATTCACAAAAGAGTTTGACGGTAGCAACCAAATCATCGAATTCATCATCTCTAAGATTTTGAAGAAGGCTTTTAGTAGATAAAACCATTGAAGTAGCCTTAAGAATGTCTTGAGTTTTAGATTGCAAAGCTAGACAAAGAGAATTCGTGATTCCTAACATTGACTTCATAAGATGAAGTATAAAGACAAATTCAAAGGAAGTTAATGCCTTATGTGTTGAACGAGCTTCTCCCTTTAGAGAAGTAGGTCCATCTTCATAAATATTAAGTAAAACCATGCAAGCAGCACTATACATTTTTATCAAGCTAGAAACAGACTTTAGGTGAGAACTCCAGCGAGTATCACCAGGTCGTTGCAGATTACCAATTTGATTTAATCCTCTTCCAGTCTCAAGCTCTTCAATGGAAATTAAGAAAGCAATATCATCGGCATGGGCAGCTTTCAACTCATCATTTCTCTTGCATGATGCACTAACAATATTCACGATCCGAAGCAATTTAGCAAAAAATCGGTCGACTGGAAGCACTTCTTTTGCTGATGCCACTAATGCTAATTGTAATCGATGTGCGAAGCAGTGAACATAATAAGCATATGGGCAATCACTTAATATCAAAGCTTGTAGTCCATGAAACTCACCCCGCATGTTACTTGCACCGTCAAATCCTTGTCCCCGAATATTCCGAATATCGAGATTGTGGTGATTGAGAACTGAGCATATGCTATCTTTTAGTGTCACTGCCATAGTGTTGGGAACATGAACAATACCAAAAAAACGCTCCCGTAAAACACCATTTTTATCAACAAATCTTATAACTACTGTCATCTGCTCCTTTTTTGACGCATCTCGAGCTTCGTCCACTATAATGCAGAATTTAGCATGTCCAATTTCTTCTCGAATCGCCTCTTTCACTTTTATAGAAAAGATATGTAAAATTTCTTTTTGAATATCAGACGACTTGTAAGTGGCATTCTTTGGAACATTTATCAATACTTTGGTGGCTTCTTCATTATATGATGCTAATAAATCATAAAACTCAAGGAAATTACCACGGTTGTTTGATGTTGATTTCTCATCATGCCCTCTGAAAGGCATAGCTTGAAAGGCCAATCTTCGAACCAAGTCAATAGAAATTTTTAAGCGAATGCGATTGTTAAAAACTTGTTCGGCAGAAAATTTTACAATCACCCTTTCAATATTTTGAGTTGGGTTTTGTATTTCCTTCCACTTATGTTCAGCGGTTCGATGACAAGAATCGGAATTAACACCTTCATGCAAACGAAAAGAACAAGTTTTCCCGCTATTGACCTTCCTCCAACCATCAAAACCTTCAACAACAAATGCACTATGTCCTGCAAAACTAGACCCATCCGGAGGCGCAAAAAGGAAACAAGGAAAACAGAAAGCCTTGTTCTTGGCCACTGAATATTCCAACCACAAAAATAAAGCAAACCACGGAGCTTGAAATCTTCGAGGACGAGCCTTGGCGGATGCAAGAGTATACGGATATTTTTTTCCTAAATCGGGACGATTTGGACCATGTAGAGTTATGTACGCCCTACGAACTTCGTCACGCCTATTAACAGGATACTCCCAAATTTTTCTACGTAATCCAGGATCATGCTCTAGCGAATTAATATCAAATTCTACTGTGTCGATTCTTTGAATTTTTGTTGGAGGACTAGGCGTATCGATTGTCACGTGATCAACACTACTACCAACATTCTCTTCCGTCGGAGAAACATTAGCTCTCTTAAAGAACGAATTTATTTTAGGTGTCTTTCCCATTTTATACTCGATAAAAATATTAGCGATGCCAGATCTGCAGATTAAAACTCTAAGAGTTAATAGCCTTTTTTTTTTCCCTTTGAGTACTTTAATCAAACACCTATGGTGCAACATAACATCAATACATATAATAAAAAGAAACATATTAAAGGAAAAAAATAAATAGAAGAGTATACCTTGCCGAGCCAGAAGGATAGAATTGTTGATGTTTTTTTAATTAAATCTAACCCCAATCAATGCGGTGCACAGCAGCACAGAGGAGTGGAGTTTTTCTTTTTTCAACTTTGTTTTTTATTTTGATACACACGCTGACACGCACGAAGAGAAGTGTTGTTGATGTTATTTTTTTTTTTAATTAAATCTTAAAGAGTCCAATATCAAAGAAAAATATAATTGGCTCTTTCGGCCCAAATTTAATTATTGTGTTTTGGGTTCAAACATTAGCTATAAATATATGTACAAGTAACATATTTTTATGGGGGGTGCCAAATCTACACCTAAAAAGAAATTGTACTAAAAAAAAATTGCGTCACTTGGGATTTCTAAAATTATGGGGGGTGCCGTGACACCCGATCGTCCCCACTTAGCTTCCCCCCTGATTTCCACCACAAGAAAATGCAAAATTAGTACAGTACACGTTTACCAAGCCTACATTAATTATCAACATGATCATTGTGTTGAGGAGTTTTTGTAATGAAAAGACCCTTGTTATTATTATGCAACAAGAACCTTTGAATGGCTGACAATGGAGAGCTAGTTTTACACACAGAGGTTTCGATATTTTAACAGTTTCCAATGCAGGCTTAATGTTAATGAAATCTTATTCATTATTATGACAAAGAGAAAAACGTAAGAGTTGAAGAGGAACTAGATGCGTCTAAGAGTCTTACTTAAAAATTTGACAGGTTTCCCATGTTATGAAACAATTGTCTAAAGACTCTAAACTAGCTCAGGCAATAACAAAATGAATCATGAAGTACAAAGTTAAAGGATATTATACCCATGTTTTTAATAAAAGACTATTTTTCATTAATAACAAAGTCGACGTTCAGTTAAGCATAGGTGTGAAGAGCCCATAACAGTACAAACTATATATCTTCCCCTTTATAGTATGAATAACTATAACGCAATATAGACGCTAATGAAGTAAATACAGATTAATATATGAGCTAGATAAACAAACCGACTTAAACGTCTACAAGAGAGTGACTCTGGTATAAGTGGATAATGAACAACAAATGACCATACGATCATACTATGTGGCAGTTTGCAGAAAAAAAACACAAACATTTTAATAATATATAATCTTGCATACGTACAAATATAAATAAAGCTTTACTGTCAGTGAAACCTAGTATTTTATAAGGCGAAAAGTTAGTTAAAGCGTGAAAAATGTAAGTTTTATCGGCGTAAAAAGCGAGCTTTTCCAGCCTTTGTCAAGTTTGGAATCGAGCTTTTTCGCTTTGAACCGAGCTTTTTAAAACGATGGTTGGTTGAAAACAGATGGACCACCACCAGAGTTTTTTTTCCGGCTGTTAAGAATAATATATCATCACACAATTGTAGGCTCTCGTAGCACATGCTTCTACCTAAAAGCACATTTGTTAAAGGAAAAGATCCTAAGAAAACCCCTCACAAGTCTTATGATAAAACTACAAAGCAGACCTAAGATAGTAGTTACATAGTGGTCTATCCCAAATGAACTATCACAAACAATATATCACACAGATGAAAAGTAAGATCTCCAAAGTAATAACATCTTCAATGTGGTGAAGAATCCTTTATATCACAACATCGAGCTTCAGAGATGACCAGAGAAAAAGAAAATTAGTAATAACTAAAAGTCGGCATGACTGGGAGTCAAAGACAGATCGTCTAGAGAGCACCACCAGATTTGTTTGCTTTTACATTATTGTGCTAAACTTTTATTGATTTTTAAGGTATCAAATGTGGTGTGCAGCCTTTTGTAACAATAAATCATCTAGCAATCTTCATGCAAACGTATTTCTCAGAATAAAACTAATTTGTGTTTGACAAACATAATGGGCAATTTTAAGACTCCATATCAATGCAAATTAGCTTCTCCCAGGTCTAAATTTACTCTAGAGATGTAAATTTTCTTTTTTCTATATTGCCTCACTTAATAATCCCACCGCTTCAGGTCTCCACGTAGAACTTAAAAGAATTTAAAAATAAGTTATCTATATATTATTTATTAGTGAACAATAAATTTATGTGCTACTAGAATCTAGAAGAAATAGAAATAAGTTATAGATATATTTATTGATGATCAATAAATTGATGTGTTACCTTGTATCCAGGTCTTGAAATGCGATGAATAACGATCTTTCTACTTTCTCACACGAAGCGCTTGCGTAATCAGGAGGTCACTGCCTTTTCTTCCACATACTTTTGATAAGTCGTAAATGAATTTCTACACAATCAGTAAAACTAAATGTTAGGTTTGCATATCATGAGTAATTTATTCAGGCACATCATAATTACTTAATATAACACTTGAAGATCTAATCTTTCAAGAAAGTAATAGAAAACAAATTATTTAACATTAAATCTTGTTGATCGATTTTAACTTATGAGTGTAGTACAACCTCTAAAGAGTAATATCTCTAATGGTGATGTTAATCGGTAATAAAATCATAGATATAGATTAGGAACAAACAGAATCTAATAAACAAAAACCTAATATCATATAGCTACGTAAACCATACTTATCATAAATGCACGTTGATATAGATTGAGATAGACAGAGAGCGATTGTATCTGGATCGGTATAAATGTGCATCTCTATGAAGAAGAGCAAAATATGAGTAACAGTATGTAACTATGTTCGCTGAGTTTGGTATTTAGATAGAGTAATATCTCTATTGGTTGTGTTGATCGCTAATAAAATCACAGATATTATAAATTATTAAGAACAAACACAATCTAAACAAAAATCTCTTGTTTTTAATTAAAATAAAAATTTCATTAAACAAAGCGATGCGACCTAACCACCAAGATAAAAGCAAAAATACAGACTTTCAAACCAAACACCTTGGCTAATAAACTGCCTAGTTAGGCAACATTAGCAAAATTAAAATACTATAGATCCTAGCCGAAATTCCAACCTAGTTAGCCAAACTTTAGTTTGGTAAAAACTCAGAAAAACTGAGTAAAACAAACCTTCAACTATTGACATGCAACACCTTACAGGCTAGATCTTAGAAAGACTAAAGAAAACTAGATCGACAAATTTATAGTTTGGCAAAATCCAAACAGGGTTTGGACAAAACTGCCAAAAAACCAGCTAAACAAAACTAGATTAAACCAAAAGATATTATCTAAACAAAAACCTTATAGGTATCATTTACCTTATCATACATGCTGCATGCATATTGATATAGATTGTTAGAGAGAGAAAGAGAGAGAGAGAAATTGTACCAGGATCGTTTAAAACATGTAAGTGAGTGTATGTATGTTTTTAACTGTGTGTCTGTGTTTGCTGATCTTTGTATTTATATATTTCTAAAACCCTAATCAGCCGCCAGGAACGGTGTCAAACAATGTTTGTATTAATTAAGTCAAATTTTTTACTACTAATGTATCTCGACTCCAACAATTCAAACTTCCAAACTCAAGTTTCCAAATAAGCCATAGTTTTTAGAATTTAAATCAATTCGAAAAATACCAAAAAATGGCTTTTCTCAACATAAGGAATGGTTCATTTATTAAAGGATTGATTTATACAATAAATGTGATTGTTCTCGATTTTTCCGAGAAAACAGTTTTTTCAACAAATATGCTAATTTCACCATAAAAGCAACTTCTTTCAACAAAAATAGGTATTTTTACATTCAAGTTGTTTTTTCACTGAAAAAGAAGGTGTCACTAAAAAGCCCGCTTTTCTATTCTCTTTCTCCCCTTAAAGCGGCTTTTCTCATGATGAAGTCCTCTAAAAAATGCCCTTTTCAACAAAAAAAAAGGAGATATGTTCAACAAAAAATAGTATTTTCATGAAAAACGTACCTTTTTAAAACAAACCATTAAAGAGCGAGTTGAGGCATTGGCCCCTAGTTTATATAAATGACTATACAAGTACACTGCTTGGAGTGAGATATTAAACCGAACCCTCTGAACAAAAAAATAGATTACATCAAGTTTTCGATAGAGAAAAATACATGGTAAAAGAAATAACAAGTAAATGAGACAAAACTATACATGATGTACAACTATGGGGAGTCCCCAATCTATCTAATTTCAAATTACTGCCAATACCATAAGTAAATATCGTCTATAAGAGAACGTATGTGAAACCCGTTGAGAGCACGCCCAATTGGCCATAAAGTCAGCAACTTGGTTCGCTTCTCTAAACACGTGTCAAACCAAGATATCATTTAACAAGCACAATTGGAAAATACGCGAGATAGTGTAGTTATGCTCACAAGGACAAAGGGTAGTCAAATAAATCTAAGATGAAATTGTCGTCGAATCATGGGACCTATAATTAATTATAGTATCTATACTATTATTAGAAAGAATATAGATAGAGTCTCCGTAAATTGTTTCCAACTTTATCCGCGGTGTAATCGTTTCCCCCAATTTTCTTGGATTTGAGGATTTTTTTTTCAAAAAAAAAATGTTTTACGGTTAAACAATCATCCGGAAAATCTATTTTACCCGTAAATATTTGTTTACACCCATTTTACAATAAAACAAACAGAGCCTAAAAGGCACTAGGTCGAGTTGAAAATACATATGATCTCAACATTTGAATTTTTTGCACTTTGTGGCATGTAGAAACTAATTTTCAAGAAATTATCTCTATGATATGTACGTCGATTCCCATGAATCTGGTACTCCTCAGTCAGAAAACTAGTCTTGTTTTTTATATTAATTGATAATCAGAAATTATCTCTATGATATACACGTGTTTAAGTAAAAGAGAATAATGATCGGTTGTCCTACTTGATCGGTTGGTTAGTTCGGACTATTAGAGTATCGAGTTGTTGCTTTTAATGGGTTCCTACATCATGATTGGTTTATTCAGATCGGGTTTATGTATGTGTTGGCACCCCGATAGAACTTTATTGAGCTGGTCTGTAAGGAGTACTGTTAGGCATACTCATGCATCCTTTGGTTTGCACGATGCCTCTTCAACTAGCATGCTTGGCAATATTTCGGTACTATTTTTGATAGTTCCGGCTTGTTTACAGTATTACGTCTCTTGGTGTATTTTAATCTATATGCAGGCTAGGTTTATCAATTATAGGGCTTCTGAACGCCCTTTGTGTCTTTGTATTATTTTATTTTACTTAGCCTCTTGGAGTCTGTTCTAGGAGCACTAAACTCTGTATTTCCGTCCGTTAATAATAATGAGTTTTGACACCAAAAAAAGTAAAAGAGAATAACCCAATCTATGAGCATAACTTCATAATTTTTTTTTACAAATTTAAAAGTAATGCAAGTATAAACACCTTTCAAATGCGATAGATGTTGGAGGAATTCTTCCAAGAATTCCAGGTTTTTTTGATAGAGTATACATCAGGTTTAGCATTTCACCAGGTGCTAGTATTTTTAGGTCGAAGACGTCCTTAATTATATATATTTTCTTATGCTAGAGAGTTGGTCACATTTCGTAATCTGTAAACATTGTCAAGTACTTTGTTGATTTGATTGAAGATGCGACTATTAAGTTCTAATTAGTATGTGAGATCTTATGTCGTAAAAGCTAACATTAACTGGAGTAAGGCAAATATAATCTAATATGGCTAGGCTTATGCATATAGTTTGGAGCCTGTTTTGGTGCAATTTTTTGCTGTGCAACCTAATTTTGAATACAAATTATCTTGGAAAACTTGTGGTTTTCTTTGAATGAATGCTATTAACTTTATGGTTATAAAAAACATTTATTCTCCCATTTATGTGGGTCTTTTTATTTGTAAAAGGAGTTATAAAGACAACGTTAAAAATGAATGGTCTTGTTACATTTTTACATATTTTTTCCAAGACAAGTTTCATACATGTTATATACACATTCACACACATACACATATGCATACATATAGAGAGAGAGTACCGCAACACCAACGGCCCGACCGTGGCTCGGTACCGTTTCCGCCGAGTCACATGTGATAGATGTTGTACCTTGGGAACGAAGTGCCCCATTTAGCCAGAAGCAGAGGTGGCGGGGCAAATATCGTTTAAGGAAAACTGCTTGCAGTTAACTTGTGTCAGACTTTAGTCCATTTCGGTATCATTTACATTATTTTATGTTAAATCTTGTATTTTATATTTATATATTTGAGGAAACCATTTTTTGTTTATTTGTCCATTTCTTTTCCGTAGAAATTATTGTGTTTATTTACAACGTACCCAACAATCTTAAACGATATTTTCATGTTTCGTACGTTTATACAATAATTTCGGTGTATGAATTTACATAAAATTATTTCCGTAGCTTCTCGACAAAATTCTTTGGAAAATCAAATTTTTAACAAACATTGGTTTTAAGAATTTGGTGTTTTCGGTTGAATTATCGAATCCGTTTTTTGTGTGTTGACCTTTTTGGGTTTTTTGTGTTAAATCCCCTTTTCCAGTTTCTAAACAGTCTCTTATGTGTAGTGCGTATGCATTTTGTTTATATTTGTGTACAAACATGCTTAGATATGTTTTATGTTAAATATATGTATTAAGGTTTGAATGTCTACCTTGATTGTACGGATGACCATGTTAATGTGTGCTTTACGTTATGTAAAATTGTATAGTAATTAACAATGTGTATGGTTTCGCATGTGTACTTAGTAATATGTTTATTGCTATATTAATTGTTTACATGCGACTATGTGAGCATATTTGGTGATGATCTAGGTGATATAAATGGTTAATCATGGATGTTGTTTTTAGCACGGTGGTGTTATAATATTTTTTTCTCATGTTTTGAGTGGCTAGATAAATTAAGTTAATCTATAATTGATTTGGTTTTGATCATTGTCAAACTCTCGTATGTTATGCTTTTGATAGTATTGGAATTATTTGGTTTGTGATTATTTTAGTTTATGAATATTCATAACTTGTGTATATGAGTTATACATGAGTTTAAATGGGCGTTGTAAGCATCTGCTATTGTATTTGGTTTTGAAATCTTTATGATTAATTCATGAATGAATGTTGAAAGCCTTTAATATATTTGTCCAATTTCATATTGCCTTCTTCTATTAGTTACGGCCATATGTTACGGTTCATGTTTGGATGTACCTTTTTGAATTTACAAAGATTCTAGGAAAAAAAAATTTACAGAAATATGATTGTGCGTATATGAATTTGTTACAACTTGCATGGTCAGAGACTTGCTTCATGTGAGCTTAATTGCATTTGTATGTGTCACTATATATTATTAAATGTGTAGAATGATAATCTTTCGGAGTATGTGACATAGCCACATGGGTTAACCGTTTGAGGTCAACTATAGTAAGAGTTATTTGTAACTGTTTTATTTTATGATATTCAAAACCATACTAGTTGTGTTTATTGACATGTTTAATGTTGAAACGTTTGGGATGATGATTGCTTATATAGTTTCTGAGTATACTGACGAATTCGTTTGGACACTAAATAAGGTTTTATATTTAATTTCAAACACACTAACATGCCACTAAATAATTGATCATGTAATTTGTTTGTGAAAGTTACTTTGGGTCATTACTGTATGTCATGTGATATGTATCTTGGTGTCACTTCATTTGTTGCATAAACTGAGATTTATTGGCAATTAATTTTGAAACCGTTTTGGGTTATTTTAATTTTGAAACCGTTTTGGGTTATTCTATTTGCTACTGATTGTATGGCACTTAAAATGTTATTTTAGCAACGCTTGTCCAGGAGAATCGGTTATTTATTTTAGTAGCTGTGAGTTGCTAATTATACGTTCTAGAGTTCTAGAATTCTTATTTATGGTTAGAGACTATATTAATTATATTGTTAGTGGATTTATACATATTTATTGTTTTTATGTTAATAAATGACTAACAATTTCCAATGAGTATTTGTGTAGACATGGATCTCTACAATGGAATTGGAGAATCGGTGATTATTCGAAACATTTATAGTAAAAGCCATTAAATTGGGGATTACGACAAAACTGGTTTCGAAATAGTTCTTGTAAAACCATTTTCTGATTTTTCAGAATTTGGGGCTTACGACAGAACTTGTTTAAATTCTGAGATTTTTCTTTGTAAAATCAAATTTAGCTGATGTTTACGGCTGAATAAATCTTTCAGAATTTGATAATCTTTTTCGGGAATGAACTAGAATACTCTTGCAAAATCAGTTTCTTGAAACCATGCGTGGTTATAGAAATTTGGTGTTTGCAAAGGAGGAGTTTTAGTTTCATTTTCCGAAATTAGATTGTGCGTGTTTGTTATTTGAGATAACAGACAGTTTCATGCGGGAAATGTCCGGAACACAGTGGGTGCTGGAACTGACCAGAACATTGTGGTTGCCGGTGTAACTCCTATTAATTTTGCATGAGTGCATATTAATGGCAGGGGTTACAAATTCGAAATCACCATTATTAAAGCCACTAATGTGGTGATATAATGAGTGATATCCTTATTAATTGTGATTTATTGCAATTTAATTTGGAGGGTTACAAAATTTGTAATGATATTCATTAATGAGATTAATGACGAGTATTTATAACTTCTTATAAATTATTGTAACGACAGGCGTTGGCATTTATGGAGAGCTTTATTAGCTACCTACGAATTGCATTGACGAGTCGGTTACATATTTGGATGAAAGGTTATTTAATAACAAACTTTGTTCATTCAAGAGCAAATAATTTGATGATTAGACAAATTATAAATGGCCGTTGAGTTTTATTTTAATAATAAACAAATATCGGCTATTTTATTATTTGTTGAAATGACATCTTATTGATTTGCTGAAAGAACATTTAATAATTTGTTGAAATTAACATCTTATTAATTTGTGGGAAAAACATTTAATAATTTGTTGAAATAACATATTATTAATTTGTTGGTAAAACATATTGTGAATATGTTTAACTTGCTATTATTGATAATAGTAATTTAGTATTATTACATTACTATTATTGGGGGAGAACCCCACGTGTTTCCAAATGTGGGGGCAATCCATCGATACTGCAGATCGAGAATCTAATCATGCCCCAACGCGTCTGTGGACGAGTGGAAGAATACCTAACGGTTTAGTGGTATATACCTTAAATAAATGATACAATTCATTTACCATCTTGAAACCGGTTAAGTGTCTCAATTAAAATGTGCATGTTCTGAGTGAGGACAAAGGAAATGCACAAACTGTGGGGCGTTAATGTGTGAAAACGTTTTAAACGTATGGAACTCCATTAACAAGTGCAAGCATAAAAATCTGAATCATGACTAGTGGTTTTTGAAAACTGAGGGCAGTAGCCTTTCGGTAACCAAAACACTAGGATCGAATTGTGATAAGTTTACTTGTTTGTGACAATACATGAGTGATTATTTATTCAAAATGACCATTTTAGTCGATACTCTTGTGGTCAATAATGACATGTTGAGTTATCCAACTAAGTCACTGATTCGACATGATATAGTAGGTCATAAAAATGTAAAACCATAAAGGTTTTGTTTTTCTAAATCTATTATTTAAATTAAAAAACAAATATGAGTTTGTGTTTGAAGCAATGTATTGCTAATTCTTCGGTTCAATGTTTGGAACAGAGTACATAACCTAATGGTTTGGTGCATTTGAGATGCGTACAAACCAAGAAAAGGCTTAAAAGGTATTTCCTTAATTCATTGATGGTTGTACCAAACACTGATATGTCTCCTTCATGAGAAGTAAAGACTAATCAGTCGAGATATTCATTCAAGTAAGAATGAATACGATAATCCTATTATTGAGGAATAAGAATTGTCAGAAAACATGGTTTAATCATGGGTGTTCTGTTGTGTTAATGTACCAACTTTAACCCAATGATTAAGTGTTAATCATTAAATGATAGACTATTCTTGGACGTGTTAGATATAGTCTAACTAGTTCTGAAAAGGTATATTCACATGATTTTGAATACATGGTCATTGTGAATAAAACGGTGCACATGAGACACCGTTCACACAATTGTGTTGATGGAATGACACCAATCGTTAAAGAACGACTTATTATTCTCTTGAGCAAAAATGTAGTTGTTAAACGATGAATGTCATGTTGGTAAATTCAAGGTTAAACTCTAAATTTGTGCGGGAAGTGAGCTTTCTGCAAGCTATGTGTTGAACAAACTACCGCTTAGGAAATTGGACCAAACAGTCAGAATTATAGAAGGCATGGTGCCTGACTATAATTTCGTGAAAGTTTGGTGATACCTAAGAAATGTCTCAATTCTTGTTCCTTGAAGGACTTGGATAGGATCGAAAACAGTATATTGTGTGTTCATCGGATAAGCACAAAATATAGTGCTGATGAGTTTCTAGTGCATAAAGCATATGACTTTAAAGTGCATATAGAACATTGTTCTATGCCCAAGAAACATATTTTCTAAAAGAGAAGTTTTTCTATAAAAACTCTAACGTCTGGCGAGTGTGATCAATACGTTGAGGGTTCAAAGCATTACGCTACCCAAGACAAGTGAACACTCAAACGGTGCTGGAAAAGTGAGGAAAGTGAATCTTATAAGAAAGATGAAGTGCCTCGGCATGGTAAAAGGGTAAGTAATGAAACTTCCTTTGTCTATTGACCTTCATGAGTGAAGGTGAATCGACGACATTGAAATAATCAATGTTATCCATATAATGTGCATATGGGAAGATGCCATCAAAAATGAGGTTGATAGGCACGTGAGAAATAAAGTCAATTACTTTCAGTAAACTGACGGTTTTGATAATTTTAATGTCTATACTCTAATCTCTATGAAAAGGTGCATCATTAATTGATGAGAACATGCGTTTTATAATTGGAGATCTAGAGAATTAGGAACAACCCATTGGGTCGTGGTTCTGTGTAAAGTAAGCCAAGGTGCGAAAACTTGTTAAGTCACTATATGGACTAAAACAAACACCTAACTTATCATAAGTAGTCTCTTGTGCGTCAAGAATTACACTAGACCAGGTATAGCCAACTCAGTGAGTAGACCGAGTAGGTTTGCCAATGAGGCTTTTCAGATACATGAGGTATACTGCCAATCATGAACTGCATTATACGAGATGTCTAAAATGTTTGGAGGGTATTTAGATACGAAGTGTATCTTGATCTTTAACAGTACAAAGTCCACGAGTGGATATGTTTGTACATAAAGGGGTTGCAGTCTCATGGAGGTTTGTAAAACAGACATGCATAGGTGGATCAACTATGAAATCAAAATTCATAATGTTGAAGCCACTATAAAGGCAGATTGACTGAGAAGTTTTGGGAGGTATTCTCAGGTGGTCAAAATATGTTCCCTCAATAAGCATGCATTGCTAAAGTCAGTCAGTTATTGAACGGGATCAGAGAAATTTGTATAATGGAAAGTCCCAACAAAGTCATGACATAATCGTCGGAGACACAAATCCGTAAAAGGAATTGCTAGCAAACATTGTGGAATCCATAGACTTTGCAAGGTCTAAGGATAATGATGCGGATCCATATACAATATGCTCTCTAATTTCGGGACGAAATTTCTTTATCGGGGAAGGGTTGTAACACCTAGAGTTATAGTTTATTTTATTAGAGTTTAGTTTACTAGAAAGGCCGTATTTTAAGTTTTATGGTCCATTTTGGAGTTGTTGAGGTAGAAGCATGCCATCTTAGTTTACTTTATTGTTTTTTATGTTGTAGCTGCTTGTTTTACATTGTTGTCTTTTATTCTGTTAGATATTGTATATAGGTGGTTACTTTATTTGAGATTCTTACATGTTTTTCATTTACTTGAGTTATGGATGGTGGAGTATAACGAGTTGTGGACCCTGTGTATTTTATTTATTGGATTATGATACGACTTGTACTTTTAAATTCTTATGGTCTTATTTATAAAAGTTGATCATTTCTGGGGGTAGTTCTTTAGAGAGTAAATGGAATTTCAAGACGAAATTCTTTTAAGGAGGGTGTGTTGTAACATCCCGGATTTTTATAAATGGTTTTATTTGCGATTAAATTTATCCAAAAATGTTTTATACAATTTTTAGCCAAAAACCGAAACTCTTCCGAAAAACTTTATTTTTAAAACCTGTTACTAATTTTATAAATAAAAATGACCCAATAGCTTTGTTTATAAAGATTTTTTATTTTGGAGCAGTAAAATAATAGTTTTGTTTATGAGTTAACTTTTAGAACTTTGGGGATCAAATAGTTCGCTTCCCCAAACTCTCTCAAAACAGTTTCACATAAAACAATTTTCATCCCACTTTTCAGAACAGAAAAACCTAAAAGAGAGAAAAGAGAGGTTCCAAAGATTAGGAAGAAGAAGAAGAAACCACCATTAGCGAGTTTTTACAGGAAACATCTCCTCTACGAACTAAGGTAACGGGGATTATCCATTGTGACTAGACGGGGGTGTATGTTAGGGTTAGATCTTGCGTTTTTAAAATTTGGGATTTTTTCTTTTATCTCAATTATATTCTATTAAATTGTTAATTGGGTTTTATGCGTTGCTCTTTTGGTTCACTTATTTGAATTTGAGAATTGAGAATTTAGACATATGAATTTCGAATTAATGAGAATATAGTTGGGTTTGTGTGTTTTTATGAGTTGTTATATGTTATTATAGTTGTTGATGAAATTGGGTAAATTTATGTTGAATAAAGATGAGTTGTAGTTTATGCATATAAGGTGTTTGTTAAAATGTCTGAATGAGATTTTATGTGTGGGACTTGCTTGCCTCGTTGTGATTCTAGTACATATGCTTATGTGTTTTGTTGAATTGCGATATTGTGACATTTGGAAATGCTAGTATTTTGAGAATGTGATTTTATTGGGAATTGGGATAATTGAATAGTATAATATTATTGGCCGAGGCCTTGAGTTTTATTTATTGGCAATGGTCTATGTCTCTCCCTATACCGGGGGCATAAGACGAGCCGATGGGTACAGGAAATGTCTCGTCTTACGGACAGAGCAAGTGGCGTGAGAGGTCCAAGTGCGCACTTTAAATATTTATATGTTGGCAATGGTCTATGTCTCTCCCTATACCGGGGGCATAAGACGAGCCAAGGGGTATAGGGAATGACCTAACTTACAGACTGGGGTAGGTGGCGTGAGAGATCCATGTGTGTTATAGATGTGTGTTGGAGTTATTTAATTTATTTTGTGTATGATACTATTACATTTCTTTTGATACGTTGTTATTATAGTTGTTGTTTATGAGTTCTTGCATTTATTGGATGGAGTCACGGTATCATGTGAGGTGCCGCCCTGTCTATGTATGTGCGTGGAACTCACCATTACAGTTTTGTCTTTCAGGTACAACTTAGGTTGAGACATTTGGATAGGAGCATTAGCGATGTATCGCATGGGTTCGGGGCTTCTTTCAGACGCTTTCTTTTTACTTAGACCATTTTTGAGGTTGTAGCTTACGGGCAAATTACATTCTTTTGGTATCATTTTTTTTATAAATCTGTTAAAACCATCTTGTCTTGTAGCCGCGTTTGGCAAACATTTCCATTTCATTCGTTTAATTGTTCCTTTAACTCACAAGTTGTTTTCCTTTAAAAGTTAAATTTTGTACCAATAGGTTCTTTTTTTTCCTTTTGTTCAAAAGGTCATAAATTGATGTCCGTTTTTCGGATTTCGGGGCGTGACAGCTTGACTCGTGGAGGAGTCGGAGCATCATCGAGAGAAATGTGGTTGAACCCCAATAAATTGGAAATCTTCACATAAGCTGCCCAATCTGTACTGAAAACTTTAGTCTCAGGTTCAATAGGAAAACTGAACTGTGCGGGTTACCGAACAAAGCACTCGAGAACATAAGTTCTCAGTCCATTTCTATGATAAAAGAGTGATAGACCTGTAACATTTTAAGGGTGAGCATGAAACTCTTAATGATTCAAGTATCTCGATGGTCGAGTGGGGTGAGTCAGGCCACCTTTGACTTGAAATCACCTATAACGAGTGGGTATGACCGATACTATGTGATGATCTATGGCTAAATCATTAGAGCACTCGGTTGAATTTGCCAAGTCAGTCCATGGTCAAATATGGACAACAACTAAAGGGCCTAGTAAGTGGTGTAGATAAGACACTGTGCAGGTATTATTTTGCAGGTATTATTTTGCTATACACAAAGCGCTAAAGGTTCAAACTATTATGCTACCTAAGGCAAGCATATCCGAAAGCTATTTCGCTATGCCAGGTTCAAGGTGCGTGCTACCTGTCCTTATGCAGTGAATTCTCGTGGTTCTTTCGATTGTATTTAGTTGCACGTTGCATGTTTTAGATCGCATTCATGTGGGGATTGTTGAAAAACTTGTGATTTTCTTTGAATAAATGCTATTAACTTTGTGGTTATAAAAAACATTTATTCCCCCATTTATGTGGGTCTTTTTATTTGTAAAATGAGTTACAAAGACAATGTTAAAAATGAATTGTATTGTTACATTTTTACATACTTTTTTCAAGACAAGTTTCATACATGGCATATACACATTCACACACATACACATATGCATACATATAGAGAGAGAGTACAACAACACCAACGGCCCGGCCGTGGCTCGGTGCCGTTTCCGCCGAATCACATGTGATAGACGTTGTAACTTGGGAACGAAGTTCCCCATTTAGCGAGAAGCAGAGGTGGCGGGACAAATATCGTTTAAGGGAAATTGCTTACAGTTAACTCGTCTCGGACTTTAGTCCATTTCGGTATTATTTACATTATTTTATGTTAAATCTTGTATTCGATATTTATATATTTGAGGAAACCATTTTCTGTTTATTTATCCATTTTTTTTTCGTTAAAATTATTTTGTTTATTTACAACGTAGCCAACAAATTACTATACCAGAGTTTGCCCCAATTATGTTATAAGATTATGACAACATGAATCGTGCCATAATTGAAACTACAAACTCCACACTGTCATCAGACCATAAAAACATGAATAGTATACAAAACCAATGTAATCTCAAATGCGACCACTCATATCATAATCCAAATGGACTTTGTAAGTTTATTACAGTCAGTACAAAAATAACATACAAACATGCACCGGCCATCCACATTATTATCATAATTTACCATCAGACCGGAAAACTACGAAACTAGAAAATTAAAACATACAAGTGTCCGTTTTAAAAGTATAATTTCAGCGTGTTCTGACCATCCGATCATAAACACTCCGCCTCGGTGCCTCACTTGATCAAGCCCTAAGAGAACCAACTTGGAGAATTACCAAAGGATCTTCCGTGTGATGGCCTTTTTTCCTTTAGCCTTGTTGTTATGTTTCTTACCTGAACCTTCTTACTCACAAATTGGTTTTTGACCAAATTGTCTTTTTTCACAGAACTCTCTAAAAAGTCTTTATTGTATTATCATGCCTGCAAGCTCGTGTATATTACCCGAGCCTGTATCACAAAAATTTAAATAGAAAATTTTGAAGCGTAATCACGAGTTATTTAGTATCCCCTATAAGGGATAAATTAACAAAACACATTATTTTTAAAACTAAATTAACAAAAACATATTCAAATTTTTTTAATTAATAAAAATATAGCCAAAATGTCATACACTAATTTGTATATTTCATACCTTTATTCAAAAAGTTCATAAACTTATTTTAAAAGTTTATACCATAATTTGTATATTTTTATACCATTATTCCAAAAGTTCATACTTTTATTTCAAAATTTCATACCCTAATTTGTATATTTTCATACCCTTATTCCAAAAGTTTATACACTTATTTCAAAAGTTCATACCCTAATTCGTAGAGTTCGTTCTTATTTTCAAAGTTCATACCTCAATTTACAGAATTCATATCCTTATTTACATAATTCATATCTATAATTTTAAACTTCATACCCTTAATTCACGGAATTTATACACTTATTTTTCAACTTTATATACTAGTTAACAAATTCAACATTTGTCCGTCCTCCGATCTCGGACTAGCACGTCGTCGTCATGGACCTCTCATTTGACGATTGCATCTCCGTCGGCATTAACCTTGAGTTTTCGACCTCGCTCTACACCCTCGCCGTCCACTCCGACGGATGTCTCCGTTTCAATCTCCACCGAATAGAGAGATCGGATAGAGAAAGAGAGGAGGAGAGAAAGATCAAAAAGAGGGAAGGAGGGGGAGAGAGAGATCGGAAAGAGAGCGGAAGGAGGAGAGATCGGAGAGAGAGAAAAAGAGGAGGATAGAAAAATTGGAGAAAGCAAGAAAATGGAGGAAAGAGAGATTGCAGAGAGCGAGAAAAAAGAGGAGAGAAAGTGAGAAGAGGAGAGAGTGATCAGAAACAGAGAGAAAGAAGGAGAGATCAGAGAGATGGAGAATGAGAAGGATAGAGAGATCGGAGAGAGGGCGAGAAGGATGAAGATAGATAGATTGGAGAGATGGTGAGAGTAAGAGAGAGAAGAAAGAGATCAGAAGTGATGAATGGGCCTTTTTGTTTTTTTTATTAATTATTAATGAAATGTATGTTTTTGATAATTTAATTTTTAAGTGTCTATTTTTGTTAATATAATAGTTGTATGGTATGTTTATGTTAATTCTCTATATTTATAAGTCTACTTATCTCCCTATAGTACATCATAGATAAAGAATTAAATCTCACGGATTTTTCGGATATTAAGTACACGTTGTCCTGCTGATTGTTGGAAGATAATTCGTAAAAAAATGATTACAAAATTATTTTACTGAATTTAAAATACCTAAAAGCTTATTTAGTTTCAAGGTAATGTATATTCCATCACGGAGTTCTACTACCATTGTTAAAAACTACATGGGTTTTTTAACATATTTGTAATAGTCTTCCAACTAGTGAAACTAAGCAGATCGTCGGCATTCATGTCAGAAAGGAACGTAAAATTTAATCGTTAAAAACTTAAGTTATCGTCACCATCAACAGGCTCTGCAAAATATCCCTTTTTTTTATTATCTTTCATAGAAATTTAAAAAACGAAGTACTTTTTTTATCAGGAATCTGTTCATTATTTGACAATAAAGCTGGCATTACATCTAAGAGATAACTATATTATTTTTTTACCAAATTTAGTTAGAAAAAATTGGGACTAAGAACGATCTTCATAAATATGCAATACACTTTCTATAAGAAAGAGCTTCAAGGTTTACTATTCCTTCTCCCTGCAAGTAAAAAAAATATGATTGTGAAAGTGGCATCCTAAAAAATATAGATTTTAAAAATATATATATAAAAATATACTGCATTATAAAAATATAAAGAGATAATGTTGTGAATTTGATTTGCTTTTACATTCTTGTGCTAAATTTATTATTATTTTTTTTTTTTTGTAATCAGCATTTCATAATGTAGGTCAGAAATACGTACCTCAAATAAACTATTACAAGAGCAAATACCATAAGAAAAAACTCAAACTAGATTGCAACAGAGAAAGTAATTGAAATGAAGCTCGCATTCCCTTTTTTTGGCTTAACTTTTATTGACGTCTAAGTTATCAAATTTGACATGCAGCCTTTTGTAACAATAAATCATTTATCATTGTTCATGCAAACGTATTTGTCAGAAAAATAACTCTAATTTTTGTTTGACAAAGATAATGGCCAATTTTAATACTGTATACATACAGATGCAAATCGGCTTCTCCTAGGTTTAAATTTACTCTAGAAATATAATTTTTTCTTTTTCTCGATAGCCTCATTTAATAATTCCCAACTCTCCACAAAGAACTCAAAATAATTCCAGAAATAAGTTATAAATAAACTTATTAATGATAAATAAATTGATGTGTATATTACATTGTATGGAGGTCTTGAAATGCGATGAATAAAAAGTTTACTAATTCGTCACACAAATCATTTGTGTAATCAGGGGAGGTCGCCTTTTCTTTGAAATAAATTTGATTAGTCTAAAATCAGTTCCTAACACAAAACAATGAAAATTAAATGTTAGGTTTCTGAATGAGTAATTTTTCTAAGCACATCATAACTACTTAATAGGAGAATGAATAACAATTGAAGATCTAATTTTTCAAGAAAATAATTGTTTTTATTTTATTTTAACATCAAATCTTGTTGATCGATTATAATAACCTACGAAAGTTGTACTATTTCTATAGAGTAAAATCTCTATTGGTGATGCTGATCCGTCATAAAATCAGAGATATTATTTAAAAGGAACAAACTGTAACATCCCGTATTTTCATAAATGGTTTTATTTATGATTTAATCTATCCAAAAACGTTTTATACATTTTTTAGCCAAAAACCGAAACTCTTCCGAAAAACTTTATTTTTAAAACCTGTTACTAATTTTATAAGGATCCAATAGCTTTGTTTCTAAATATTGGTTATTTTTGAGCAGTAAAATAATAATTTTGATTAAGAGTTAACTTTTAAAACTTTGAGAACTAAATAGATCGTTTCCCCAAACTCTCTCAAAACAGTTTGCTAAACCTCTTTCCAGCCCTCTTTCAAAACAGAAAACCTAAAACCACCCACTAACAAAGAGAGAGAAGAGAGGTTCCAAACCCTAGGAAGAAGAAGAAGAAACCACCATTAGCGGGTTTTTATCGGAAGCATTTACTCTACGCACTAAGGTAACGGGGGTTATCCATTGCTACTAGACGAGGGTGTATGTTAGGGTTAGGTCTTGCGTTTATTTTAAATTTGGGGGTTTTTCCTTTTATCTCAATTATGTTCTTAAATTGTTAATTGGGTTTTATTTGTTGCACTTTTAATTCACTTATTTGAATTGGAGAAGTTGAGAATTTAGACATATTAATTTCGAATTAATAAGAATATGGATGGGTTTGTGTGTTTTTATGTGTTGATTAGGTGTTATTATAGTTGTTGATAAAATTGGTTAAATTATTGTTGAATAAGGATGAGTTACAGTTTACGCATATAAGGTGTTTGTTAAAATGCCTGAATGAGATTTTATGTTGTTGGAGTTGTTTGGCTAGTTGTGAATCTAGTACCTATGCTTATGTGTTTTGTTGAATGGCGTTAAAGTGACGTTTGAGAATGTTAGTATTTTGAGAATGTGATAATTGAATGGTTTTATATTATTGGCCGAGGCCTTGTGATTTATTTTTATTGGTAATGGTCCATGTCTCTTCATATACCGGGGAAATAAGACGAGCCGATGGGTATAGGGAATAACTCGTCTTACGGACTGGGGCGAGTGGCGTGAAGATGTCCTAGTGCGCACTTTAAATATTTATTTGTTGGCAATGGTCTATGCCTCTTCCTATACCGGGGGCATAAGACGAACAGAGGGGTATAGGGAATGACCTATCTTACGAACTGGGGTAGGTGGCGTAAGAGGTCCATGTGTGTTATTTTATATGTTGGCAATGTTCTATGTCTCTTACTATACCGGGGACATGAGACGAGTCGAGGGGTATAGGGAATGACTCATCTTACGGACTGGGACAAGTGGCGTGAGAGGTCCAAGTTTGTTATAGATGTGTGTTGGGGTTACTTAATTTATTTCGTTGTATGATGTTATTATATTTATTTTTATACATTGTTATCGTAGTTGTTGTTTGTGAGTTCTTACATTTATGGGATGGAGTGACGGTATCTTGTGTGGTGCCGTCCCGTCTATGTATGTGCATGAGACTCACCGTTACAGTTTTGTTTTTCAGGTACAATTTAAGTTGAGGCGTTTGGATAGGAGCATTAGCAAGGTAACGCATGGGTTCGGGGGTTCTTTGAATCGTTTTCTTTTACTTAGACTATTTTTGAGATTGTAGCGTACGGGCAAATTACATTCGCTTGTTTTCTTTTTATATAACTTTGTTAAAACCATCTCGTCTTGTAGCCGCGTTTGGCAAACATTTTTATTTATTCGTTTAATTGTTCATTTAGCTCGCAAGTTATTTTCTTTTAAAAGTTAAATTTTATACCAACAGGTTATTTTTTCTTTTGTTCAAAAGGTCACGCCTTGATCTCCGTTTTTCGGATTTTGGAGCGTGACACAAATAGAATATAATAAACAAAAGCTTAAATTATTTAACAAAATCATACCTATCATACATGCATGTTGATATAGATTGAAAGAGATTGAGAGAGAGAGAGAGATTTTACCTGGATCGGTAAAAACATGCGTCATACATATGAGTGAGTGTATGTTTTCTGAGATTGGTATTTATATGGGATAAACGTTTCATTTTATATATCTAAAACCCTAATCAAGCCGCCAACCTGATGCATATGTTAAGCCATTATAATGTGATACTATAGTTTCAAAGTGCTATTAATATATAACCAAATGGTTCCCAATGATATTAGTGAGACAATTAATAATATCTAGTTGTCTTTTTTATTTATATAATCATTCTATCTTTATGTTTAATATTGTTTCATAACGTCAAAAAAAAACCAACAATAGTTTGCAGTCATGCTTTTTAGTTACCGAACTTACCAAATAATTGTTATTTACTTTTAAGTTTTTTATATACATCCTTGGTATACACACTAAACCACATTGTACATGGAACCAACATAAATCCGGTCAGAACACTTAAACACCAACTAAATCAAATAAAAAAGACATGTATTAAAAAGGAGATACTTAAGATTAGCATATAAGAAATCATGACCATCAAGAAAGGTATGGAAACATCCCCGTATATATTTTTATCAAGTAGAAAAAGTGATTCGACGAAATTTGGCACCATCTCACTTCCGCTGTTTATCTCCCCTTTAAAAAAATTCGCCTCCGGATCGTAGGACATAATAGCGTATTCTTTGATAATAGGTGTAAACAGAAACTCTCCATTCTTTCTGAACCCAAATAGGACCGTTTTCAGAGTTTTGGAGGCCTTAGGCCACATTAAAAATGAGGCTTTTTTTTTCTCCGTAAAAAAAAAAAGAATGTATTTAAATAAAACTTATAAGATATGATTAATAAATGATAAAATATTAAGCTAGAAAATATTAGATGCAATAAGTTGAGCACATTTAACAAAAAAAAAAAATCAATGATACGAAACAATTTTTTTTACAAAATTCGCATTCGAACTAGAATTATACTATGATTTTTTTAAAAAGGAAATCAGAGATCAAATCTGTTATCTAATTAACAAATCAGGTCCTTACCTTTTTTTTTAATATAGGAAACCACATGTAACCTTACATAAAATTAAATGATTCATTAGTGTACTAAATTTTATAATGAAATAAAAAAAAAAAATCTTGTCTCCACAAAGTCTCGAACACGGGTTGACTATACTATTTAGTAATAAAATCAACCACTCAGCCACAGATAACTATTGATTAGAGAAAGTAAATTAATTATATACATATACATATATATATATATATATATAATATTTTTCCAAATAGTGGCCTTAAAAATATACGTTTTTTGTTTTGTTTTAGCCTCATGCCTCTTGGGCCTAGCCTAAAATTCGGCCATGAACCCAAACGGCGTATTCAACACGAACGGTGTCTTAATGGTGTATATGTTGGTCCAAAACTCAGAAACTCTCTAATCTTGCATCATCCACACATGGCAGACGGTAAACAAGGAAGGGGTGAACGGGGAATCTTTCTGTTCCTTAGAAAGCACAACTAGAGAATCTTTAAAAAGAGAAACCGACAAGTGAGATGGAGGCCTTCATTAATGCAGAAGATTTTATTGTATGCTTAAGTTATGCAGGATCAATCATAAATACAAACATAGCTCCGTCAACTAAGTACTTAATAAGAATGTATTGGAAAAAAAATAATAGTAATAAGAATGATATCAAGATAAAAAGAAAAGTGAATAAAATTCCCCAAACTTAACTAAACGATGATATAAATCAAGCATCAATCATACTTTTTAGGACAGCTGGGTTTTTTTTTCTATGCCTTTCCCACTGGACCTATCCGTCCCTGTCAAGGAATTACCCATTGAGCAAGTTTTCTTTCGCTGACAGTACTTTGTGACCGTTCTGCGGAATGGAATCTCGGATTATTGTTTGTTGTTATGGAGAAATCGGAAGTTAGAACGCCATGATGAACCTCGTTCTGAAACTCAATGTTAGCTAGTCCACCAACAACAAAGAACAATAAAATTGAAAAAACTGCAACAAGAATGTGAACCTTAATAAACTCCATATTCCCACAACAAAGAATTATACAGAGTTGATTGATAGCATAGTCTCTGAATTGTGATCTTGATATCTTTTCTCGAATCTTTTTAATATCCGTGTCTTTTTAATTGATTTCTGTGAGAGGGGATTATTTCATTTGCAGTATTACTTTAGGTTAATACTAGTCAAGATTGATCTAAATTGCCATAAAGTTTACCCTGCATGAGATACGTATATATTGTGATTGATTTCGGGAATATAATTTTGCTATTAAAATTCATTATACAAAAGATTATATTCCTTAAATAATAGGCTCAGTTATTCCGCTATATTTAGTTGATGTGAGTTCAAATTTTCTACACCATAATTATACATCATTCCCTATCCCATTAATTTAATTGGTCCATCTCATCATTCTTAAATGCTTACAATATACACGAGTATAATTTTAATATCTAATGTGGTCGAGTGTTCTTAATGCAATTGATAAAAAAAAGGAAATATGTTATATTTTCTTAGCATACAATCCTGTCATTAATGCAACATTTATGAAAATAAATTTAGTTCTAATTGCTAAATAGTATTTTTTACCTACTAACTATTGCAAAAATAAATGTGAAATTCAAAACAATACAAAAGTATGATTTCTTCACGAAATTATAACATCCTGCACTTATATTTTAGCACAACAACAAGAATATGAATATTAAGTATTTAATCATTTCAAATAAATACTATGGTTTCTTCTGGGGTATGATGCATTAAAAAGGAACCAATTAAAAGAACAAATGTAAAATTAATAAACAGGTGTTTGATTACAAAAAAAAAAAAAAAACAGGTGTTAATGTTGACCTTGTACTAAACGAAAGTAACTTCAAATGGAAATATTTTATTGTGAAGATACATACTTGACGTTAATCATAATTAGTTGAGAAAATATATGTTAATTATCACACATTTCCGTCATTTCCTTTTTGTATCATTTACATTTAACACCATTCAACCACATTAGATACTGAAATTATATCACACTATTTATATAAGAGAACCCAAAAAAGCTTGACACTACTCAATTTTATCTATTTTTTTCAAAAATGTCACTATTCTAATTTACTAATTACTCAAATAAATTAATACAATTTAAATAAATAAATATTCTCTTTTTCCACAAATATCAATTCATCTCTCAAACAAATCATCATACATAAATTTTTATATTATTATGACAATAAAACATTATATTTTTACGATATTCATTCTATTATTTTTACAAACTTTTTGAAAATGTTAAATTTATTTATGTCGGATCATATTTATGCAATTACATGTCACACACGCAACACGTTGTCTACGATTACTAGTTAGTGTATATTGTAAGCATTTAATTATGATGAGATGAACCAATTAGATTAATAGGGTAGTAAATGAGGTAGAAAATTTGGACTCAATTGATATGCCTTGTCAAATGTCAATGTTAATATATAGTAGCATACATATAAATATATGCTAATATAAATTCTCAAATCTAGGGGTGCCATCGGTTCGATACCGAACTTTTTGACTCTATACCGATAGCATACCAAACTAGTTTGGCATGAGAATTTTTATGCCATTACCGAACAAAAAAATCAGTATACCAAACTATTCGGTTCGTTCGGTTCAGTTTTGGTTTTTATACCAAACTTTAGAGTTTACAAATGATGATAGAAAAATGGTGCGTATCGGAAAAAAAAAACATAGTATAAAGTTTTAAAAGTAGTAGATTAAAAATATATATTGTATTTATTTATATTATTGTTACATTTCTTGTTTATTTGCATAAAAAAGTAAACATTATTAGACATTTCTAGTAAATGTTATAAATAAATAAAATGTTATAAGTATTCACTAAAAAAATATATATAATTATGTTAATAAGTGTATATAAGTCTTTTAGTTTATTTGTTTATATATTATATTTTAATATTTCGTTTTGGATTTGTACCATACCAAACTTACCAAATGAATACCGAAACCGAAGATCGATTCAGTTGTACCGTACCGTAATATCGGTATATCAAACTTTTGGTACCGGCTTGATTGGTTCAGCTCGAAAAGCGGTAGGTTGGTACAAATCAGTAAAAAACGGCTACCCCTACTCAAATCTACGCATTTTAATCAAAGTAAGAACAATAAGAAATACTATCATATTAAATCACAATAAAAACATCAACATGCATTCCAGTCATATTAGAACATGTTTAAGGGTGTATTGTTTGATGGTGTTGTTTTAACTTAAATTTTATGTGTCGGTTTGTGGGGAACGACGGGTCAAGTTTATTGGGGTACAGTTTATTGGGGTGTTGATTTAACTTTTAAATGTTATTGAAATTACTACACAGGTCCTAATATTTTTGAATGTAATTGTAAATAGCTCTTAACAGTTATAATTGTAATCAAAACTAAATAATTGACAAATAGTATAAGATAATAAGACTTAAAAGAATATTTGGTTGTTAAATAGTGATAAATAGTGTTATTAGTTATTACTTTTTATTCCTTTTTATGTGAGTATGATATTTTTGCAATTAATAAAAAAGTATGTGAACATTTTTGAAAAAAAGGGGCTAAATTGAACAATATCATTTAAATTGGTTTGGTTTATTATAATATAATATAATATAATGATATATACATACATATATCTTCCGGTAAAAACACATAACAAATCCAAGTTATGGTTATGCTTATAATATCATGTCTCGGCTTTTTTAGTCTATTCTTACAATTAATTACCTTACACCTATCATAATTTCATACAGTTTTTTTTTAGCAAGTCTTACAGTTTCCTAATACTCAATTTATTCCTTTCCTTTAATCTAATTAATACGAAAATATTTATATCTCTAAGTTAAGTCTGCTAAATTGTAAAGGATATTAATGACCGCCATTTTTATTGGATTTTTGAAGGTTTAATGTCTTTGTTTATGCCAATGTTTAAGGCCTCTTTTTCATATTAGATTGGGGTCTCCGAAATACTGGAGACGGCACTGAATGCATGCTCAGCGTCCTTTCGAACTCATTCTTGGTATTGAGAAAAAGTACAATCTTTTTGTGACAAAGGAGAGGGAACGCTTTTCAAGAAACAAGCACATGGAGGATAAATGGCATCAGCAAGGTAGTATCACATATTGTATTGGGTTCCATTTATCTTATAGTTACAAGGTGAGGCATTGCCTTTCATAAGTCTATCAAATAAATTAGACTCCTCCAATACATTGATGTAATTATTATAATCGGATGCCCCAAAATAAGCATGTTATATCCATAAATCCTTAGAAATAACTTCTTAAATGACTATGCATGGCTCTTTTTTCTGATCATTTTGATATTAGCCAGCACAAGCGGTGGGACAATTTTTCCATCTCCAATGCATGCAGTCAATGCTTCCGAGCATACCGGGAAAACCCCTACGAGTGTTGATAATGTTCAATCGACGAATATCGTCCTCATTTGGCTCTCTAAGATAAAGCTTGCCAAATGTTCTCATGATAGCATGAGAAAACTCTTTCATACAATTAAGCGTCGAATTTGCGGATATACGAAGATTCTCATTGACTAAGTCCGTCGAGAGATCATAAGCTAACATGCGGAGAGCAACAGTAATTTTTTGATAAGGGGTAGCACCTATACGAGCCGCATCATTATATTTTTGTTGGAAATAATATTTTTTCTCGATAAACTCATCGGCCATTCTGACGAATAATTTCCTGTCCATACGAAACCTCCATCGAAATACTTCATCTGGATACATGTGTTCTCCAAAAAAATAGTCTCCCTGCAAGTTTAGCGTCCCCTTCCAAAATTAATCGAGGCCTCTCAACTCGTTGTTTTCGCGTACGTTGTTGTCAAGTTATTTCATGTTCGAAAGCAACAATAATAGGTAAAAACATAGAGTCGTCGGCGAGAAAATTTTCATTCATCCTTGCGAAATTGGCATCATGAGAATCGGACGAGGAATCAGATGAAGAGGAGGAGATTCGAATTGGATCTATTTGTATTTCGGATAGAAAATGTTTGAATTATATGATATATAGAATAGTATATTTGAGATAGAGAGAGTGTTTTTAAAATTGTGTGGTTTGAATGATAGTAGAGTGTGAGTTTATATAAGGATTAAATTGGACTATTTTGTAATTTAAAATTTTTAAGGAGCAAAAACTAGCCGTTATAAGTATTATTTTATATGTTAAAAAGACTTGGGGACAAAAAAAAGTCAAACTAGGCGTTTATTACCGTTATAGGGACTTTTTCATAGTTAAATTAAAACTACATGACCATGTTTGTAATTATTAACGGCCATATCTTTTATTTTATTTTATATTTGAAACTACATGGACTTATTTGTAAATAATACAGGGACCAGTTCCTGTAATTATTAACACGGAACCAATATCCAGAATTTATGGAAGGGAACACACAGAGAGAGGAGGGGAAGAGACCGGAGAGAGCAGACAACAAACAGATCTCTGTCTGATAAAATTGGCTGCAATATTTTTACGGCTCCTCTTTAAGCAAACAAACTATGATTAACATGCTCTTAGGGAAGATCATAACATATACGGAATTAGATACGCACCTTGCAAAGCTTAACAAAGGCAACTGAACGTATACTACAAACTAAAACTTAACATCGATCCTGTAAGGCCTAGAGTTTGGAGTTTATTTTATTAGAGTTTAGTTTACTAGAAATACCCGTATTTTTAGTTTTGTAGATGTTTTGGAGTTGTTGAGGTAGAAGCATGTGAGTTGTTGAGGTAGAAGCATGTCCGCTTAGTTTACTTTATTGTCTTTTATGTTGTAACTGCTTGTTTTACATTGTTGTCTTTTATTCTGTTAGATATTGTATATAGGTGGTTACTTTATTTGAGATTCTTACATGTTTTTCATTTACTTGAGTTATGGATGGTGGAGTATAACGGGTTGTGGACCCAGTGTATTTTAATTCTTGAATTATGACACGAATTGTACATTTAAATTCTTACGGTCTTATTTAAAAAAGTTGATCATTTCTGGGAGTAGTTCTCTAGAGAGGAAATGGAATTTCGGGACGAAATTATTTTAAGGAGGGTTAGTTGTAACATCCCGTATTTTCATAGATGGTTTTATTTATGATTTAATCTATCCAAAAACGCTTTATACAAATTTTAGCCAAAAACTGAAACTCTTCGAAAAACTTTATTTTTAAAACTTGTTGTCCTTAAAGTTCACCACGTGTGAAGGGTCGTGATGATACTTTTTCAACATTGACACATGGAACACCGGCTGAACCCCCGCCAACTTTGATGGCAAGTCCAACCGGTATGCAACTTCTCCAACTCGGTCCACGATCTCAAATGGTTCGATAAATCTCGGGCTCAACTTTCCTTTAGAGCCAAACCTCATTATCCCTTTTCTTGGCGAAACTAGCAAAAACACTCGATCCCCCTTTTCGAACTCCAAAGGTCTCCTCCTCTTATCTGCATAACTCTTTTGCCTACTCCGAGCCGTCTCAAGCCTTTGTCTAATTAACTTAATCTTTTCTGTCGTTTCTCGAACCAATTGTGGTCCTAGCATTTCCGCTTCTCTCACCTCGGTCCAACACACCGGAGACCTACATGGTCGCCCGTATAAAGTCTCGAAATGTGCCATGCCAATACTAGCTTGAAAGCTATTATTATATACAAACTCAACTAAGGATAGATGGCTCTCCCAGCCTCCCTTGAAGTCATTCACACATGCGCGCAACATATCCTCTAGCACTTGGATAGTCCGTTCTGATTGTCCATCCGTTTGGGGATGAAACGTCGTACTCATTGTCAACTTGGTCCCTAAGATATTTTTCAATGCGCCCCAGAACCTCGACACAAACCTCGCGTCTCGATCCGATACTATCGAAATTGGTACCCCATGAAGTATAACAATTTCCTTCACATACCTTCGTCCTAAGATTTCCACCGAATTCGTCATCTTAATTGCAATGAAGTGTGCGAATTTGGTCAAACGGTCGACCACAACCCACACAACGTCATTCCCACTTACCGATTTAGGTAAGTTGGTCACAAAATCCATTGCTATCCTTTCTCACTTCCATTCCACCACCGGTAAGGGTTGGAGCATACCCGCCGGGCTTTGATGTTCCGCCTTCACTTGCTGGCAAGTTAGGCACCTGCTAACATATGGAGCTACATCTCATTTCATTTCGGGCCACCAAAATTGTCTCTTCGCATCGTGATACATTTTCGTCCCGTCGGAATGAACGGCTAATCGGGAGTGGTGAAACTCCCTTAGTATCTCGTTCCTCATGTTTTCCGTCTTGTAGGTTCTTTCCTTAAATCTTAGTCCTCCATCGGTTCCTTTCGTCCAACCATCTAATCCTTCGCTAGAACTCATCTATTTCTCATAGTTCTCCACTTTCTCGTCCCCATTTTGTGCTTTTAGAACCCTACTCATAAGTTCCGGTTGTACCACTATTGTGTACAAGGTCCCCACATTAACATGCCCCAACTCCAAGTTGAACTCGTTCACTTTTCCCACGATCCTCCATTCCTCGATCGCCACATGGGCTAAGGTCGCATTGGACTTTCGACTCAAAGCATCCGCCACTACATTGGCCTTTCCCGGGTGATAGTGCAAGTCGTAGTCATACTGTTCCAAATATTCCATCCATCGTCGTTGTCACATATTTAGATCCCGTTGGGTAAAAATATACCCTAAGCTCTTGTGATTCGAGAACACTTCGAACTTTTCCCCGAACAGATAATGTCTCCACATCTTCAACGCATAAACTATTGCCGCTAGCTCTTTGTCATGTGTCGGATAGTTCTTTTCGTGAACCTTTAGTTGTCGCGAAGCATATGCGATAACCTTTCCGTCTTGCATCAAGACGCAACCCAATCCTTCCTTCGAAGCATCGCAATACAATTGGTAACCCTTCCCCTGCTCAGGAATAACTAGAATGGGGGATCTAGTCAACCACTTCTTGAGCTCTAGGAAAGCTTTCTCGCAAGCCTCACTCCACACGAACTTCACCCCTTTCTTGGTAAGGTGAGTCACTGGAGTTGCTAACTTCGAGAAATCCTTTACGAACTGTCGATAGTATCCCGCTAAACCCAAGAAACTCTGAATCTCGAACACATTTTTCAGTTGTGTCCAATTCGAAACCGCCTCAATTTTTGTCACGTCCACCTTTACTCCTTCTTCCGAGATCACATGTCCAAGAAATTTCACCTCATTTAGCCAAAAATCATATTTACTAAATTTTCCGTAAAGTTGGTGCTCTCTCAACGTGAGCAACGCTAAATGGAGATGTTCCTCGTGTTTCTCTCTCGAACTCGAGTAAATCAAGATATCGTCGACGAAGACCACCACGAACTTGTCAAGATACAACTTAAAGATCCGGTTCATTAACTCCATAAATGCCGCCGGCGCATTAGTTAACCCGAATGGCATGACCACAACTCATAGTGACCATACCGGGTCCTAAAGACCGTTTTTGAAATATCCTCATCCTTCACCCTCAATTGGTGATAGCCTGATCGCAAGTCGATTTTTGAAAAGAACGTCGCTCCCTTCAGTTGGTCAAACAAATCGTCAATTCAAGGTAGTGGGTACTTATTCTTAATAGTCACCCTATTTAGCTTTCGATAGTCGATGCACATCCTCATCGATCCATCATTCTTTTGCACGAATAAGGCCAGTACTGCCCACGGTGACGTACTCCGCCTAATAAACCCCTTCTCCTGCAGTTCCTCTAATTGCTTACTTAACTCTTTTAACTCAGTCGGTGCCAATCGGTACGGGGAAATGGCTATGGGTGCCATTCCCGGTACCAAATTGATAGAAAAATCTAACCCTTTCTTTGGTGGTAACCCCGTTAGATCCTTCGGAAACACATCTCTAAAATCGTCCACTACGCTTGGCCACATTTCCACTTCCTCGTAGTTATCCACTATCGAGAGACTAGCCAAAAGACAAGACAGGTTGCCCACAACCCGCTTAGAATAATAAGGAATAGAAGAATGGGTAGCGTCCCTTTCCCCACTAAAGAACACCTCATCTCCGGATGAAGTTGTAAGGAAAACTTTTCGTTGAACACAATCGATGTAAGAGTTGAAATGAACCAACCAGTCCATTCCAAGTATCACGTCGAATCCTAACATCTCTATAACAACTAAATCAAACATAAACGCATGGTCCGCGACCATTATCTCACAAGACCGACACACTCGGTCCAACACAACTCGACTCTCAACAGGAGTCTCTACAACAATCGGGTTCTCTAGAACCCCAATTTCTAATGATAAAGACTCAACTAGATATCTAGATATAAAAGAACGCGAAGCTCCCGTATCGAAAAGAACATATGCCCAAGATGAGCACACAAGAACCATACCTTGTAAATTTGCCGGGTCTCCTTGGTTTAGCAACTGTGGCAAGGCATATAGACGAGCTTGAGCTGGTGGATTTCCTTGCGGCCCTCGATTTCCCCCATGATTTCCTCGGTTCCCCATCCCTTGATGGCCTCCTCTGTAGTTCCCATGGTTTTCCCTTCCTTGGTGTTTACCTCGAAACCCTCCCCCTTGGTTCCCAGGTAATTGGTGTGGTGGTACGAATTCCCATCCTCTTGGTGGTGGTGGTGGTGGTGGCAACCTAGGTTGGTTAAAAGGCCGGTTGGTGTCGATTCTTCCTTGTCCCCCAGTACAAACCCTTGTCGTATGTCCAAATCGGTTGCATGTCCTACATTGGATTCTAGAGAATTCGAATTGTCGATGGTTCATATCTCCACAGTTGAAACACGCTCTTCTCATTACGGTGTTTGTCGGTAGTGGATTAAAACCCCTCTCTCCTCTTCCTTGTTGTTGAAATCGCGAATTATTCGCCATATCCCAAGTTCGCTTCTTCTCTTCCCTCGGAACATTTTCGGTTTTCGACTTCTCCAAGATTCTCTTGCTATGGAGTAGAGCTCCCTCCACAGCTTGAGCTGATTTTACCAACTCATTATAGTTGACATGACAGGCCGATGCCAATTGCAATGAGATGGTCGGGTTCAACCCCTTCATGAATCTTCTATATTTTTCTGTACCCCCTAGAACCGAGTCTGGGGCATACCTCGATAGGGAGGTAAACTTTAGTTGGTATGCTTGAACGGTCATACATCCTTGATATAGTTCCTCGAAACACCTCCTCATTTCATCCTTATAAGAATCTGGAAGAAACTGCCGATTAAACAATTCGATGAACTCGTTCCATTCGAAGTTGCTTAAGTCGTAAGTATCCACGATCCCCAACCACCACTTCCATGCTTCACCCTTTAGGTGAAACTGAGCCATATTCATCCATTGCTCCCCATCTACTATTCCCGCTGCCGATAAGTATTTCTTCATTTTGTCCACTCATCCCTCAGCTATGGATGGTTCACCTACCCCATCGAAAGTCGGAGCCCCCAATCGGGTGAAGTTAAGCAATCAATTGTTACTTGAACTCCCAGCTTGTGCATTCTGCACCATCATTTGCACCACCTTCTGAAGGTCGGTCATCACTTGGTTAGCGTTTACCGATTCCGGTTCAGGGGCGTGACAACCATAAACTTGAATAATCTTACGTAATTATTGACAAAAAAATACTATGCTTTATTCCAACTCATTGACACAATTAGAAAATAAAAGAAACAAAGTATGAAATTAGCAACCAATCTTTCTGAAATGTCAGAAACAATCCATATAGTACTATGTTTTATTATAAATCAACAAGAATATATTTTTCTACTCGTTTGCTATATCTACTCGATATACTTACCAGATCATAGCATTTGGTAAACAGGCTGCTCAAAAATATAATATGATGGATCTTAAAGATTTTGTGATCACATATTTTTGGTCGGTATAAAGAGCTCTTCGAAAAAGAGACAATCTAACTTGTGTCCAAACCGACGTTAATAGCATTAAATTTGATATAACTCATTTTTTATTTTCTAGTATGGAAATAAATAGGAGAATATTTATTTAGCCCTAGTTGCATTGACATCTACTATCATCTAATGAATTATATAAAAAATTAATCAACGTTATAAGTTAGACATTAAATTGATAAAATTATAAAAAATGAAAAATTAATAAAATTGATCATATGGTCAAATCTTCAATACCGTCTTGGATGCAATAAGTTTGACATATACCTATTGGAACAAATTGGAGACCGGTAACACTTAAAGATTATTATTAAATTTTTGTATCACTTCTAATTTTTATTAGCATAAAATCCCCTTTTCAAACATTTTAATTTGGTTTTGATACCACCTAAACTAAATAAAAGGAGTCCAAATTCTGTTTTGGCTCATAACCTCACTACACTTTCTCTCTCTAGCTTCACCCAATAAAACCCATCATCACCATCGACTCCGACTCCGACTCCACTACTCTGCCGTCGTCGCTACTACTTCGCCACCGATGCTGCTACTCTGCCTTCGTTATTGTATTTTTCCATCACCGGAGATCTATATAAATAGGTATATATCTATATATCCATCCATCTATATAAATATAAATATATATGTATTTATCTGTATGTATATATATCTGTGTAAATATATATGTATATATATATATTTACGAAAAAGTGTCTAGTTGGGTGTTTTTCATGATTTTCATATAACATTTTCCATATATATATATATATATATTTTGATCTATATGTATATATATATAGCTGAGATGGATCTGGATCCCTGAGATATCACACTCGGTTGAGCAAACATTCATTATCTCGACGGTATACGTTGGTATTCCACTTAGGAGAGGTGCTGTGGGGCCCTGGTTTAAAAATGTTATGTATTTTTTTTAATTATCTTTCCAGATTTTATAATTTTTTTCGTTTTTTTTTTTCAGTTTTTCTTTTTTTTTTTTTACATTTTTTTTGGTGCTGGAGACCAGTCCATATTTTTACTTTCTTTTTGGAATTTTGTAAAAAAAATATTTTTCTGGATTTATTTTGAATTTTGAATTTTGAAAATCTTGTTAGATTGTTTATTAGATTGTCTAAAAACTTGAATTATATTATTAAAAAATTTGTATTAGATTGTCAAAAAAATTGTATTAGATTGTTATAAAAATTGAATTAGATTGTTATAAAAATTGAATTAGATTGTCTATTACATTGTCAAAAATTGAATTAGATTGTCATTTTTTTTATTAGATTGTCAAAAACATGTATAAGTTTGTAAAAAAAAATTGTCAAAACAATTGTATTAAATTGTCAATTATTTTGTATTATATTGTCAAAAATGTTGATTAGATTGTCAAAAAAAAAATGTATTTGATTGTCAATTTTTTTGTATTAAATTGCCAAAAAAATTGAATTATATTGTTCAAATTTTTGTATTAGATTGTCAAAAATTTTGTATTAGATTGTCAAAAATATATATTAGATTGTCAAAAATTTCTATTAGATTGTCAAGAAAAATTATTAGATTGTCAAAAAAAAAATTAAATTGCCAAAAAAAAGTTATTAGATTGTTAGAAAATTGTATTAGATTGTCAAAAAATTTGTATTAAATTGTCAAAAAAATTGTATTATATTTTCTATTTATTGTCAAAAAATTGTATTAGATTGTCGAGAATTTGCATTATATTTTCAAAAAAAATTGTATTAGATTGTCGAAAAATTGTATTAGATTGTCAAATTTTTTATATACGATTGTCTATTAGATTGTTAAATAAATTATATTAGATTTTCAAAAAAATTGTATTAGATTGCAAAAAAAATGTATTAGATTGTCAAAAAATGTGTATTATATTCTCACAAAAATTGCATTAGATTGTCAAAAATAATTTGATTTTTTTGTAATTTTTGTAATTTTTTTTTTTAAAGAATTTTTTGGGTTTTTTCCAAAATTTTAATTTTTTAAAGAATGTTTTTATATATTTTATAATTTTATAATTTTTTTGGATTTTATTTTAAATTTTTGGTCTTGGTCAAACTTTTATTAGGTCAAATGTGTTGGGTTTATGTATATATTGATAACTGGCACTAATTTATAATAAATATTTTAAAAGTGGTACCAACTTTTAAATTAATAGTTTCAAAAGATATCAATAAAAAAATTTCTCCAAATGTCAGACCATTTATCAAACCTCAGGCTCAATAGACCAGTACCTAATTCTGAGAAAACATACACTCAAGTAGTTCCTCTTAATATCAACATTAGAAATCAAGGTACACTTGAGCTAATTCATTCGGAGAAAGAAATTGGGCCTATAGTGCGAGATCCTACCTCAACATTTTACCCTAACAGAGGTTATTCTACTGACAATTTACTGGCGAGGGAATGTCAGCATCCCCTCGTCCGGGGCAACAACGCCCCCATAGCGGGCCGTCCGGGCCCCATCAACCCTGAATGATGCGACGCCCCGGATTGGAAGGGCCGAGCCGTGTTGAGGCCGGCCCAAAAAAGCGTGTCACGTATGTTTCCCCAATTAATGCTGCTGCTCCCTTGGGGGACCCCCCCCTGACGTTTCACCGACGTGGCCCAATCACAGGACACCTCCTGTGGGCCCCGGTTAAGGACAGTACTCTTGTCAGAGTCATCAATGACTGACGCCGTTGGATCAGCATCTTACAGTACAGTGATCCAAGGGTTAATACACCTCTGAACCTCACTATAAATACCCCCCTAATCCTACTTAGAGGGGGACGCACAAATAGAGAGAAGAGAAATAAAGCTTAAACAACCCGGACCCCTTGAACACTATCTGTACCACTCGATACACCGACCTGTAACCGGCCCGGTCCCTCACCCTTTATTATATTCCTACTTTCAGTTAACGTCGATACTGACTTGATCGTCGGAGAGGGAAAACCCGGCAACAACCCCGGGCCCCTGTTCGTTCCTTGTGCAGGCACGAAGACCACCTGACCGCCGGAGCATACCTGACCACCTCGGAAGATCGGAGCCAACGCGAAATTGATCAAGTCGAGCTTGGGAAGAAAATCAAGCTCGCCATTTACATGAACCATATGTGGAAGGGAAAAGTGGCCAAGAAGGAGTAAACAATAGTGATTTTGGAGAAATCAACAGTAAAATGCCTAACATAGAGAAACTTATTAATCTTAAACAAGGTGAATTAACTGTAGATCTCTATTCCTCTAATTGAAAAACTGAGATGAACGAAAAAGAAGAAAAAAAGAGAAAAATTGCCTAATGGAAAGTAGTCAAATTACCTAGAGAGGAAAGAAATATCAGAACATACATATATATAATACGAGGAGCAAATCCAAATTTAGATCTACCAATTATTACTACGATCCCTACGATTGCGGGGATTATGACAGTTGTTAGGTAACTTGTTCTTGTATTAGAGATTAAGGTGGATCCAGTTTTTAAGTCCTTATATCAAGCGGTATAAACAAGTAATTATATGAATTTTGGGATAATAGAACATGATATTACATGTGTTATAGAGATCCGAGAGATCTCGCCTTTGACTCAAAGTTAGATCGATCTTATCCTACCATTTGAATCAGGCATTATTGAGAATGAATGGGATCTGGTGGTGGATTTAAATCTATCAACTAGGAAGATCCATGGTATGGATTATGCCGATGAATATCGATGATTAGAAGAGGGAGTAAAAATTAAATGGAAGAATTTAAGTACTCGTAAAAAACAAGAAAGCGCGAGAACAAGATCCTTTACGAATCGCAATAGATTTTAAGGTCTCTGCCTTCTTAATATTTGGTTATCAGTAAACTTATAAGAAACAATTTATGAACTTTTCTGAAATTTTAGAATAATGTTATTTTAAAGAAAATTTAAAATACCTGGATATAGATGATTGTATAAGTGACGACCAAATCGGAGTTCAGTGGGTGTTAAGGATTTCATGTTTGAGATGGAAACGTTATAAATATGGATGTAGATGATTGTTTAGAGCATGTTTACTGGAGGTCGGTTGCGGTGAGCGGAACTCTGTGCGGTGAGGTGGCCACCTCTATCGGTGGTGGGGTGTTTTTGCGGCTACGGCAGTTGTGGCCTCCTCCCCTCTCTCATATTGCTTCTCTTTCTCACTTTCTCTATATATTGGTTCGCTGAACAAATACCGGTATTGATCCCTTTATTAATTATAGACAAATCCCTACATTTTTAAAGTTTAATAAAAAAATATTATGGACATTTAAAAAAACACATGAATGGTTCATGTAGTTTTCAGACACCTACAAAAAAGTGTGAAAATAAAAAATGGACACAAATCTGGCCATTATTTATAACATGGACTGTATTTTCAAAAAAAAATATTAACCAGTCCTATAACAGTTTTCTAAATTAAAAAAAATCTTTTTTTTTTTAATTTTCAGTTATAATAAGCAGATGCTTTAATTTATTAATAATTTAAAAAAAAATGTGTTTTATAAATTTTAGTTATCAATTATTTAGTTTTGATTACAATGATAATTGTTATGAACTTTTTACAATAACATTCAAAACTGTTTGTAACACTTTCGTAATTACAATAACATTTAAAACTTAAACCAACACGCTCAACCAACACACCAATAAACTTGACCCATCGCTCCTCACGAACCAACACCATAAATTTAAATTAAACCAATACGTTAAAGTAACATAGCGTTAAACATGCTCTTAAGTGGAGAAAGAGAAGAGAGACCCTCAATTGAAAAACAGAGAAAAGAGACGCGGAAGACTTTAAAAGTTACAGGTATAGACTTTTCTAGTCAACTACATAAGAAGGACTTAAACTTTATAGCTATGTCGTAATCCTTGTACTTGTAAACTTCTATTTTCTTTTGTTTGTATTTCACTTCTTCGCTGTAATAAAGCCTAAGGGCCACTAAAAACTTCAAAATCAATGGAACAAGTGGGCTTTCCCCCTTTTAATTAAAAAAAACAAATTATTGATTTCTAATAATAGATTTTACGTTTAAAATTAAGATTTCACGTTTAAAAAAAGTTATACATGTAAAATATAGATTATTGACTCGTACAAGTATAAATTTTAACGTTTCATCTGTTTTATAGTTTTATCTGTTTTTATATTTTGGACTAAAACTTAAATAAGTTGTACTTTTTGGACCTACACTTAATAAAAGATGAAAAATTGGACCATACATAAAATTGCCCGCCACGGTTGTAAAAAAAAAACCACTTTTCCCAACATTAAAACGCTTTGTTTATAATAAATCCAATTTTTACCATAAATGTGACGACTCTCGGAAAACTATAACCTGTAAATCCAGCGTGTGGTGTGGAAGGTTTTGATCCATTTATTCCGGGAGGAATAGCCTCTCATCATATTGCAGCAGGAACATTGGGCAAGGGCCTATTTCATCTTAGCATCCACCCGCCCCAACGTCTATACAAAGGCATACATATGGGAAATATTGAAACCGTCCTTTCTAGCAGGATTGTCTCGTACTTTGCCTAAAGCAGGTTTGTCCACGGGAAAACAGTTTTTTTCAACAAAAAAATAGCGGTTTTTCTTGCCAAATTTTTTTTACCATGAAAGCAGTTTCTTCAACAAATTAGATATTTTCAAAGGGGTTTCATAAAAAAAATATACTTTTACACTAAATAAAAGTGATTTTTTACCATCGAAAAACTTATTTTATCCCCCAAAACTGGCTTTTCTCATAAAAAAAACGTTTCTTTATACAAAAAAATGTTTTCCATCCTATAAAACAAAATTTTAAATTACATAAAGCTAAGGTGGTAAATGTTTTAAAGCTTGGCCCTAAGCCATTTAGAAATTTCAGTTATTGGACTAATTTTGACGACTAAGCAAGCCCTGATGAAGCTTGCTACTAAGAATGGTAAGGATAGAGCTAAAGCTGCTAATGCGAAGGATCAACTTCACATAGCTCAAACCTTGCTTGACAAAGGGGATACCTCAGTCTCCCTTGCCTTTGTTGACATTGCTAAAGAAAACCTTCTTAGCATTCTTAATGATGAAGAAAGTTTTGCCAAAAAAAAAAAAGTAGAGTAAATTGCTTAGAGGAGGGTGACCAAAATATCTCTTTCTTTTTCAAAACTATATATTAATCAGAGAAATAATAGAAAGAGGACTACCTTCATTACTTTAAGACGATAATGGTATAACTATCATCAAGCACTCGGATATTGTAAATAACATTGTTGGTTTTTACCAGAACTTGCTAGGGACCAAGAATGATAATCCATATCCAGGTAAGGAAGCCCTTGGTGCTTTTATTATGCCTGTAATTACTGATGAAATGATTAACACTATGAGTGCTACTTTCACTAATAAATAAATTGAATCCTACATTTCCTCTATTAATCCTTACAAGGCCCCTGGCCCTAGTGGCTTTAAAGTTTTTTTTTACAAAAAACTTGGCATATCATTGGGAGGGACATTACTCGTGCTAATCAGGATTTCTTTATGTATAAATCGCTTCTTAAAGGAGTCAACAGTACTTACATTGCCTTAATTCCTAACTAGACAATCCTACTAATGTTAGAGATTTTAGGCCTATTTCTTTCTCCAATTTTATCTAGCTTATTGCTCGTAGATTAAGCCATTTTTGAATAATATTATTATGGGAAATCAATCCGCTTTTATTAAAGGCACATCTATTAGTGACATCATCTTGCTTGCTGAGAAAATTCTCCAAGGACTTAGAATTACTCTTAGTCTCTGTTTGTTTCCAAGGAAAATATTTTTCCTTAATTTTGGTGATAAAAAAATTTTCAAAGAAGGAGATAACAAGCTCCTGTATTCACACCTATTAATGCATCATGCGTGTACGTACTATTATACTATAAAAAAATCTATTATAAAAATATACTATTAAACATTATACTAATAAAAAATCTATTATAAAAATATACTAATATACCATTATACATTATAGCACCACAAAGAAATCTACTATAAAAATCTACCATTGAACATTATATAGTAATAAAAAAAATTCTTCTCGTCCCTGAAAAACTTTGGTTCTCATAAAACCTTTTCTTTATATTGTCTAATATATTAACCGCTTATTGTTGATTGTTTGATCAATTTTTAAATTGCAACTTGTTCCTAATTTTTATTGTCAAACTATCAAAAAAAAAATAACTTCTTCTACTAATCTTAGTATACCTTTTCGGAAGAATTTTCCGAATATTTACGAAAAATTGCTCATGTGATTAATAAAGTCTGCATAGCCGTCAAAATAAATATTGGTCAAAACTATACGCTAATTTTAGAGTTTTATTAAGTAGCATGTCACCGTACTTTTCTTGGTAAAATATGATTTTTTGTGTTTGAAATATCTTTAATATTTCATCCTTCTAATTTTTTGGTTTTAAATTTTTATATGTTGATTTTGTTACTAATATTATGTAATTCTATTATTATGTTTGTTAAAGAAATTATAAAGTATATTTTAGATTTTTCATGAAAATTTTTTCACGCAACCAAACACCAAGAAAATTATGAAAAATTATTTATTTTCCATGAAAAATCTTTTTCCCAAAAATTATTTTCCGAAGAAACAAACAGACCCTTAAAGTTGATTTAATGAAAGACTTTGACAATTTTTATTGATGATACTTTAAACTTACTTAATGGGGTTTCCTTGTTTTATGAGAGACTGGATAAGAGAATGCATCACCTATCCCTCTTGTTCTGTTATTATCAATGGTAGTAGGGAGTGTTATTTAAAAGGTAAAAAAAGGGACCATGTCTCTCCCTATATCTTTGTTATATGCATGAATGTACTGTTGGAAATATGAATGGCCGGAAAAAGGCAACTCACAACATATGAGAAAACTCACAAAAATAAAATGGGGAACAAACTCACAAAAAATATAAAAAGTTAAATGAGCTTCTTATTATAATCTCTCTATTTTATTTGGTGGTTAATTACAAATGGAAAAATAACATCTATTTATACTTATCTTGGAATTCGATAATACTCCAAACATTTATAATAGAAAATAAAAACTTTCATAGGTTACATAATTATTAACCATGAACCCATGAACCCATGAAACTCAAGAATTATAACTTGAACAAAAATAAAGACTAATATTAAAATCAAAACAAGTAATAATTTTCAGCACTCCCCCTTAAACTTGTTTGGTAACTCCAAACATTCTCCTCAATTTTCGAAAATCTTCATACTTGAGAGTTTTTGTAAAAAATATCCGGCACTTAATTTTGTGACTGTCACGCCCCGGATTTGGGTAAACCCGGGTCGTGAATGTAAATTAAAAGAAAAAGGTTTTAATATCAAAACATGCGGAAGCATTCAACAACACACTAAATAAAAACCAAACGGATCCTTCAGGACATGCCGATAGTCATATTTGAGTCACTATTGGCCTAAGGGTAGCGAACAACTTTCAAATGTGACGATACGGAAAGAAAGCAATTTTAATAAAATAATTTATAGAAATTTCGGCATGACCTTTACGTATCTATTTGTTTCCATAAAAAATCATCATGTTCAAACAACATGATATAGATAATTAAAACTCGCCAACGCGATATTTCTAAAACCAATCCTAACCCAGCTAACCATCAAGATCCAAAACATATGGTCAAAATAAATAAGGTACGAATAAAGTATTTGTATGTAAATAACAAACAAACTCGCGATAAACACTTATTAGGCCAACATGCCTCAACTAAATAAATAGTTCCAACGTGAATAAAAAGTCTAACGTGCGTGCGATCAAGTGTAATCCGATAACTGAGCCACTAGCAATCACTCTAAGCTTCGTCACGGCTTACGTCAGCACCTGTACATCGATTGAAAACAAAATGTATAGGAAACAAAGAAAGGAGGTAAGAAAACAATCTCGCTCAAAAAAGCGGCGCATGCTACTAAGCACGCACACACAATCCTAACATGGAAAATATATTATCATGATAAATAATGACAAGACAATTTTATGGGAAATGTAACCACCTCAGTAACTTATACATTCACAATAAATGAACAAATAAACAAGGTTTAAATAAATAGATTATGATAATAAAAATAAAACTCAACGAAAACCAAGTCGGGATTGATCACATACGTACCCACCTTTAGAGCCACTCCTCAAGGACCCATAATACAATGGTACCCCCACCCACACGCTGACACTACCGTATGTGACTAGAGATATGGGGCCGGCTTTAAGGGCACTACCCCTATGGTACCGATACACCTAATACTTGCGCAAGTTTCCGGGCTCTCACCGTAAACCTCCGGAGCTCATCCTTAAATACACAATGGTACAAATGTACCCACCTTTAGAGCCACTGCTCAGGGACCCATCATATAATGATACCCCACACACATTGGTACTACAATCCCAGAAGAAAAAAATATATATATATAAGCTCCAAAAGGGCGAAAACAGTAAAGTCCACACACCGAAAATAATACACAACACTTTGAAAGATTATAGTTAATTAGTTATCGAATGACACTCGAAACACATCATTTTGATCACAGTACTACCACAAAAGCATATACACTGTCATCACCTTTACATTTCTCAAAGGTTTAATTTATATCACATTTTCACAACTGCACCACCTTATTTGTTATAACAACATATATCAATATCTGAACCTAAATTAACATGCAGCAAGCAACACACAAATCCCGCTTTTAGAGCGAAATCATATTCTCCCCCCTTACCTACGCAAACGAGAGCTCGTTTGTCAAATACTCCCAAACTCAAGCCGAAAACCCACCGAACAGTTAGAACCAGATTTGGACAGTCTAATAACAGTCCATAAACAGCCCCTAAACGCAATTAAAATGAGCTACCGATTAATAAAACTATTATAAATTCGGATTATTATTAAAATCCCAAAACTGGGTTTTTATAAAAGTTAAAATCAGATGAAACGGCTTACACGGATAGATATCTCTCGAAAAATAGGCTAAGAAAACATATTTGATTGTCGAAAACGGACACCGGATGACCTCGTAATCACCCCTCGAAGCCGCAGCCTTAAAACCCTAAACCGCACCCAATACCGCCACCTACCACCGCAGCCTAACCTGGTCTGGTCGCTGACCTCTCCTATCATCCTCACTTCGTCATAGGCCTCTCTCCTCTCATATCTCATCTCTCCCCGTCTTCTCTCGTTGTACTCTATATATATATATATATATATATATATATATATATGATGGCTTATGTATAGTGTATATATATATATATCTATGTATGAAGGTTATGGGTTTATAATTAGGTTTTAGTTTTTATTTAAATAACCACATTAGCTTACATAATTATTACTAATTACAAATAGAACCCAACATTATTGTTACATATGCATTGCTACATTATTTATTTCACATATATACAATTACACAATACATTAATATCACTATAGAAAAATAATACAAATAAATAATAAATAACTAAAATTTCCGAGTCGTTACAGTGACTTTGCATACTTCACTTTAATTTCCTTCTTTTTAACATAATTCGCAACGCATATTTGCTTCAATCGCGTCTCTTTCGAAAGCGACATTTTCCATGCACATTTTGGCCGACGTATAACGATTTTCGTTGAATTTCATTAATTTAACCGAGTCTTCACAATTCACAATCTTAATAGCTTTGTTTTTTCCCTTCACTTCTCTAAATTTTACTTCCACTCCATTTTGAAATTTCTCAAATTTATTCTCATTTATATCAAAATATTGAACCATATCTATCCATCCAGTGTCGAAAAACCAATTCTCTAAACCATATCTATCCATATCAATATATTTCTAAATTTGCATTTCTTTCAAAATTTAACTCCTCCTTTTCAAATAAGAGTTTATCCTCAAATATTTCATTCATTACATTGAATTTCTCATTAGACCAAACTTTTTCTATACAATATTTGTTTGATTTTTTAATTTCTTTATCAAACAAAACTATATTTTCAACTTGATCATTCTCTTTATCCTTTAAAATAAACAATCTTTTATCATAAAAGTTATTACTTTTACAAGTTTCTTCTCTTTTTTCTTTCAACTCATTTTGATACGACTCTTGTAAAAGCATACTTACCTTGGATGCATTTTGTGCATCTCCTTCACATTCGGTATTTTTTAACTTATTATCATCTCGCTTATCTTCTTCCCCATTTATAGACTCTTCGCCTTCACCGACCATTTTTCCATCTTCTTTATTTTCACAAATTTTACTATCCACCTCTTTACCTTCATCATTTTCGTACAAATTCGAATTTTGCTCACTTTCTTCATTTTCACTCTCTTTCATAGAAAACTCATCTCTTTCAAAACATTCCACCCAATACTCTTTGGGTAAAGTCACGTCTCTTTTGTTTGAGACGACCACCTTGAGCATTTTCCAAACATCACTCAGAGACTTTTGATTTTCTGTCTCCTCCCAAATTTTTGGGTGTATGGATCTTTGTAAGATGAAAAATGCTCTCTTCTCCTTAATTTCTCGGACTTTTTTGCTTAGGTCATCTTGTTGTGTTTCATTCACTACGTCCCACAAATCACATCCTCCGAGATAAGACCTTATGATTGTACTCAAACTTTTGTAATTCGAGTACATCAACTTCTCGCATACAAATTCCATGGCTTCCATGACCCCTGCGATCTTTCAAGCTCTGATACCACTGTTGGAAATATGGATGGCCAGAAAGAGGCAACTCACAACATATGAGGAAACTCATAAAAATAAAATGGGGAACAAACTCACAAAAAATATAAAAAGTTAAATGAACTTCTTATTATAATCTCTCTATTTTATTTGGTGGTTAATTACAAAGGGAAAAATAACATCGATTTATACTTACCTTGAAATTCGATAAGATTCCAAACATTTATAATAGAAAATAAAAACTCTCATATGTTCCATAATTATTAACCATAAACCCATGAACCTATGAACCCATGAACCATGAACTCATGAACCTCAAGAGTTATAAATTAAACAAACATAAAGACTAATATTAAAAGCAAAATAAGTTATAATTTTCAACATGTACTCTCAATTATCTTGGAGCACTTTATTGAGAATAGTTACTTCATTTTTCATAATAAATTTAAGAAACTTTGACTCTCTCATTTGTATTTTTCTGATGATTTTCTTTTATTCGCCAATGGTGACCAAGATTACGTTAGTGTGCTTGTTAGTCATATTCAGCTTTTTACCAAATTTTCAGGTCTCACCCACAATCCCACTAAAAGTAGTTCCTCTTCTCTTGTGCTATTGATGAAGATACTTTGAGTGGTATTAAAAGCTTTTTGAGGTGTAAGAATGAGGTACTCCCTATGAGATACTTAGGAGTACCTCTTCTAACTTCAAGGCTTAAAGCCATTCTTTATTACACTCTTGTTAATAAGATTACTGTTAGAATCTCTTCTTGTACTAGTAAATTTCTTTCATATATCAGGAGAATTCAATTAATAAAATGTGTGCTCTATAGTATTAATATTTTTTTGGTGAACCCACTTTGTTCTTCCTGCAGTGACAAAAGAAATTGATCAAATTTTGGCAAAATTTCTTTGGTTAGGCTCTGTGGTGTGAGTTTCACTGAGGGATATTATTATTCTTTGTAAAGGAGGAGGTTTAGGCTTTAAAAACATTAAGATTTAAAATCAAGCTTTCATTTCTAAACTCTTTTGGAATATTTGTGACCCTACTAATTGCTCTTTGTGGAAAAATGGGTTTACATCAACATTCTCAAGGATAGAATTTTTTTTATTTTTTTTTGTAAAGCTGGATAGAATGCTTTTGGTTTCTACGAGCAGTGGATTTCATTGATTGAGAGGGCGATATTCAGTTCTTGGTTCTCCGTTATGGTAAACGGAGATGTTCATGGGTTCTTTCGATTTCAGGGCGGTTTTTGACAGGGGGATCCTCTCTCCCTGCCCTTTTTATTATAGCTTCAGAGTATCTTTCGAGAGGGTTGGATCGTTTGTACCTAGAGTATCCTTCGATGTGTTACATGGATGGGGTCGATATGGAAATTTCTCATTTGAGCTTTGCGGATGACATTGTCATCTTTACGAATGCTAGTGCCCAGAGTCTAAAGAAGATCATTGAGTTTCTTCATCATTATGAGTTGGTGTCTTGACGGGCTTTTGGAGAGGCGAGCTTCCATTTATTTTTCTTGGTTGTCCAATCTTTCTTGAAGCGTGTAGGATAGTATATTTCGATGAGCTTATCAGTAGGATTCGAGACCTTATATCGGGTTGGGCTAACCGCTTCCTGAATTTCGGTGAAAAGCTCACACTTATTAGGCACGTTCTCGTGTCTATGCCTATCAACATATTTCACAGTCTTAGACCGCTGAAGGCGGTGCTGACCTAGATTGAGAGGACGTTTCCTCGTTTTTTGTGGGGTGATTCGGCCATCCACAAGAAGATTCATTGGTGCAGATGGGCTGCAGTTTGCTTTCCTATTGAAGAAGGCAAATTGGGTATCTGTTCGCTATCTAATTTTGTCTCAGCCTGTGAGGCCAAGATATGGAGGAGATTTTGCGAGAAGCATTCACTTTGGGCTCAGTACATGAGGGAAAAGTATTGCAAAGTCACTCATCCGGCATCTGTTGTTTTTATAAACCCGGCTTCGCCCCTCTGGATTTGCATGGGTCGGATTAGGGATTCTTTTGAGCCGTTTATTCATTGGCATATTCGTTCAAGAGAGGTGAGTTTTTGGTACGGCCGTTGGATTAGTGATAGTTTGCTTGCTGTCCACAATCCTGGGGTGCCCGATAATGTCCTTTTAGGCATTCAGCTGGCGATCTCTTTGGGCTTTCAACATATTGAGTTTGAGATAGATTTGACGACAATATCATCGTGGATTTCTTTGACGACTCTTGGCCCTTGGGAGCATAGCTACACTATCTTGTGTATTCGCCATTTATGCTCATTTCACGATATCTTGATTCGACACGTCTTTAAAAAGGCGAATTAGGAAGCTAATTTTATGGGTAATTGGGCGTACGCTTAAGGGACTTCACAAACTTTCTCTCATAGACGACATTTACCATATGGCATTGGCGGTATATTAACATTAGATAGGTCGGAAACTTTGCATATTAGGACTTGATGTATAATTTTGTCCCATTTACAAGTATATTCTTTAATCATGTATTTTTCATTATCGCATATTTGATGTATTTTCACTTATTTTCGGAGGGCTTGGCTGAAGTACCCCCTCCCAGTACTGTACTTATGTGATTATTTATATACAGCTAGGGGTCTATGCCTCAACCCACTCTATGGAGGTTTGTTTGTAAAAAAAAAGAAGGAATAGGGTTAAAGTTATAGTGAATAAGGTTCAACACAAAGTATTTATCATTTAGTATAAAGTGAATATGGTTTAGTTAATATTACTTAGATGTCACTTGAAATTACATAGAAATTAAGTTGAAAATACATATAGTTGAGTTAAATTTGAAACTGTATCAGATTCAGTTGAATTACACATGATTTAGCTAAAATTCATAGTTTTAAATTATAAGTGCAAATAAAATATCCTTCTCAACTTTATTTAAAATATCAAATATAATTTAGATCTTTCTGTTCTAAGAGTCTATCCGTTAGTTATTCAAAAAGGCAAACTCTGTCTTACGTAGGTAGACTTGCCATAATACGATTAACCCTTGTATTTTATAAAATGAAACGACCTTTCTTAAACATCGTGCTTTTGCGGCGAAGAAGGTAAATGGGGTCTATCGGCTAAAATTTAAACATTTTACAAAATAAGTTCAATTGTAGTTGTGTAAAATTTTGGAATAATAGAACAATATAGAAAATTGAGAAGAATATAGGTTTTCAACAAATTGCAAATAGTTCAACTAATGAGCAATAAATAAGTTAGATCTTAGTTAGATCATCTAACCTACACTACAAAAAAATATCAAATAGCGACGGAATTAGTGACGGCATTTTTTGTTACGAGCTTATTAGCGACGGTTTTTTTGACGGTTTTGTGACAGTTTAGTCAATTTATGACGGATTTGTGACAATTTAGTTAATTTGTGACAGGCTTATGACACCTTTTGACTCTCACTAAATCAAATATTATTTTGTAGTGATACTTTTGTCCGACACATTTATGGAGTAACAACTCAATTGAGTTTGCTCAGTTTTGCCCCTAAATTCATATTACCTCTCAAAATACACTTTATACTCTTAAAATTCAACATAAATAAAGTCCTATTTTTTCCATCCTCTATAGTTACCTCGTCCACCTACAGGTAAATCAGTTGGTGTAGCATATTATTAGTCTAGCCATTGACTATAAATCTCATTATCTCTCCTCCATTTTTGTTCTATCACTATCAATAAATAGTTAAACACACACTACAACAAACTTAAGAATTAGAAACAATATTTTTGGACACAATATTTTTGGACACAATCAAATTTTGTTTTGTCTCCAAATGATAACTTTTCGAGACAAAAATAATCTTTTAGTCACAAAAATAGATTTTTTTGTCCAAAAATCTAACTTTTAGGCAAATAATTGGATTTTTTTTGTCTCCAAAGACAATCTCATACGAACATAAGGAGACAATTAAAATTTGTCTTCAAATATTTTTTGAGATGAAATTAAATTGTCTCCTTATATCCGTATGGAATTGTCTTTTAAGACAATTTATTTTTCAAATTATGTGTCTAAAAGTTAGATTTGGAGAAAAAAAAAAAATTGTGTGTAAAAGATTATTTTTGTCCCGAAAATTTATTATTTAGAGACAAAATTTGATTGTCTCTAAAAAAATGTCCCTAATTCTTATGTTTGTTGTAGTGACATCTCTCTATTCTTTTTGTCTATTTATCTTACGATGTACAATAATTATCAAATTTATGCGCCCCCCCCCCCCCCCCCCCCCCCCCCCCCTCTCTTTGTTTTGGATTTTCGATTTACTTTTTCTATGAATTTGGATATGCGTAGATCGATTTTTGTCCGTTTTATGCTACATGACTATGGATCTTTGGTTCCGATTTCTCTTTCCCTGTCTAACGTATAGATGAAGGAATTGTTTGGCATATGATATAAATTATTAGATATGAGACTTTTGTACTTTGAATTGGATTTTCCAGTCATATGATAAAATTTCACTAGAACAAAATTGGCTTTTGCAGCGCACAAAAACACTCTTAATAATATACAATATGCACTGTTCGGGACCGCGCTGTCTTAATCAATCAAAAACATTACTAACAGCATCCATAGTGCCCTGCAAAAATTGTGTATGTACAACACACATTCCATGTTGTTAATAGCGCACATTACGTGTTAATAGTAATAAAAAAACATATTATATATGCCGCAAATGCGTTAAAAATCAAAGTGCCTTCTGCATGTTGGTAATGCTCTTTTTATTTTATTTTAAAATATTGTTCTACCTTATACGCTTAAATCTTTATTATCTATACTACAGGCCGGTAATATCACGAAAAAAAAAAATTCAAATAATTACCTATCTCAGCATTCAACCTAAACAATAAGAAATGCTACAATTTCTCAAACGCACACAAATAGATGTGACATCGTATAACAAACTACCCGAGTTTATTTAGTACATGATTTCTCAAACCAAAATGTAATTTCAGGGAGAAAAAGTGTTACAATTTTACATCAAAGAATGCTGAGTAGGATTTCCCTTTGATTTCTTCTGTGGAAATAGTTGCTCTTGACAATATGAATGCTGAGTAGGAACTGTCTTTGACTCTCAGTCATGCTGACTTTTTGCTATTACTGTTTTCTCTAGTCATTTTAGAAGTTTGATACTGTGAGATTGATGATTTTTCACCAGATCGAAGATATTTTACTTTAAATATCTCACTCTTCATGTATGTGTGTTATACTGCTTGCAACAATTCATTTGGCGTATGCTTAGGATTTTTATTATAACACCCGTGAGGAATTTCCTTATGATTTGTCCTTTAATAAATGTGTTCTAGGTAGCGACTTATGCTATCAGAGCCTCAAATTATATGTTACTTGTTCGATGATATCTCATGCTTAACTTCCAAAAAAACAACATAACATTCAAGAGTCCTTGTTTGGTCGTAATATCTGCCTATGTCGTTTGGATTGTGGCTTGACTATTATGCTTCTTTTAAAAGAAACTCTTATGTTTAATTAATGTCAATATCAAGAAATTGACTCATAGGAGAGGTGAACCAGCACTTTTATGTGCTCGATATCAGGATATGTATGTCGATCACCATGAATTCTACTACTCTTGGATCTGAAAAAATAGTCTTGTTTTCTACGAAAATAGATACTCATCAAGAATAAATGTGTATTAGTAAAGAGAGAATAATAAAATCTATACGCATCCTTTAACTTCAAAATTTTGTTTTGCAAGTCAAAAAGTAATACAAGTACAAACACCTCTCAATTGCTGTAAATGTTGGAGCAATTCTTGGAGGAATTCCAGGTTCTTTTGTTAGAATGTACATCAGGTGTAGATTTTTCAAGTCTAAGACATTGATTATATTCTTCAGCTTGTGAGTTGGTTACATCTTGTAATCTTTGTTAGTAAATTGTTTCTAAATCTGTAAAAAAATCTCAAGTGTTTTGTAAATTTTATGGAAGGTATGACTATTAAGTTGTTAACTAGTGTGAGTTTTTTATGCTGTACTTTTTCAACATTGATACATGGAATACCGGGTGAACCCCCGCCAACTTTGGTGGCAAGGCCAACCGGTATGCAACTTCCCCCACTCGGTCCACGATCTCAAATGGTCCGATAAATCTCGGGCTCAACTTCCCTTTACAGCCAAACCTCATAATCCCCCTCTTGGGCGAAACTCGCAAAAATACTTGATCTCCCTTTTCGAATTCCAAAGGTCTCCTCCTCTTATCCACATAACTCTTTTGCCTACTTCGAGCAGTCTCAAGCCTTTACCGAATTACCTTAATCATTTCTGTCGTCTCTTGAATCAATTGCGGTCCTAACATTTCCGCTTCTCCGACTTCGGTCCAACACACCGGAGACCTACACGGCCGCCCGTATAAAGGCTCGAAAGGTGTCATGCCAATACTAACTTGAAAGCTATTATTATACGCAAATTCCACTAAGGGTAGATGGCTCTCCCAACCGCCCTTGAAGTCATTCACACATGCGCGCAACATATCCTCTAGCACTTGGATAGTCCGCTCCGATTGTCCATCCGTTTTGGGATGAAACGCCGTACTCATTGTCAACTCGATCCCTAAGGCATTTTGCAATGCGCCCCAGAACCTCGACACAAACCTCGCGTCGCGATCCGATACTATCGAAATAGGTACCCCATGAAGTCTAACAATTTCCTTAATATTCTTTCGTCCCAAGATTTCCACCGAGTTCGTCATCTTAATTGCAATGAAGTGTGCGGATTTGGTCAAACGGTCGACCACAACCCACACCGCGTCATTCCCACTTACCGATTTATTTAAGTTGGTCACAAAATCCATTGCTATTCTTTCCCACTTCCATTCCTCTACTGGTAAGGGTTGGAGCATACCCGCCGGCCTTTGGTGTTCCGCTTTCACTTGCTGGCAAGTTAGGCACTTGCTAACATATGAAGCCACATCTCTTTTCATTCCTGGCCACCAAAATTGCCTCTGCGCATCGTGATACATTTTCGTCCCGCCGGGATGAACTGCTAACCGGGAGTGGTGAAACTCCTTTAATACCTCATTTCTCATGTTTTCTGTCACATAAGTCCTTCCCTTAAAGCGTAGCCCTCCATCGGTTCCTTTCATCCAACCCTCTAAACCTTCGCTCGAACTCATCTGTTTCTCAAAGTTCTTCACTTTCTCATCCCCTTCTTGTGCTTCCAAAACCCTACTCACAAGTTCCGGTTGTACCACTATTGTGTACAAAGTCCCCGCATTAACATGTCCCAACTCCAAGTCGAACTCGTTCACTTTTCCCATCATCCTCCATTCCTCGATCGCCACATGCGCTAATGTCACATGGGACTTTTGACTCAAAACATCCGCCACTACATTGGCCTTTCCCGGGTGATAGTGCAAGTCGTAGTCGTACTGTTCCAGATATTCCATCCATCGTCGTTGTTGCATATTTAGATCACGTTGGGTAAAGATATGCCCTAAGCTCTTGTGATCCGAGAACACTTCGAACTTTTCCCCGAACAGATAATGTCTCCATATCTTCAACGCATGAACTATTGCCGCTAGCTCTAGGTCATGAGTTGGATAGTTCTTTTCGCGAACCTTTAGTTATCGCGAAGCAAATGCGATAACCTTTCCGTCTTGCATCAAGACGCAACCCAAGCCTTCATTCGAAGCATCGCAACACACTTGATAACCCTTCCCTTGCTCGGGAATAACTAGTATGGGAGAACTAGTCAACCGCTTCTTGAGCTCTAAGAAAGCTTTCTCGCAAGCCTCACTCCACACAAACTTCACCCCCTTCTTAGTAAGGTAAGTCATTGGAGTCGCTAACTTCGAGAAATCCTTGATGAACCGTCAATAGCTAAACCCAAGAAACTTCGAATCTCGAACACATTTTTCGGTTGTGCCCATTTCGAAATTGCCTCAATTTTCGTCGTGTCCACCTTTACCCCTTCTTCCGAGATCACATGTCCAAGAAATTTCACCTCATTTAGCCAAAACTCACATTTGCTAAATTTTCCATAAAGTTGGTGCTCCCTCAACGTGAGCAATGCTAAACGGAGATGCTCCTCGTGTTCCTCTCTTGAACTCGAGTAAATCAAAATATCGTTGACGAAGACCACCACAAACTTGTCGAGATACTCCTTAAAGATTCGGTTTATTAACTCCATAAATACTGCCGGCGCATTAGTTAACCCGAACAGCATGACCACAAACTCATAGTGACCATACCGGGTCCTAAAGGCCGTTTTCGAAATATCCTCATCCTTCACCCTCAATTGGTGATAGCCTGATTGCAAGTTGATTTTTGAAAAGAACGTCGCTCCTTTCAGTTGGTCAAACAAATCGTCAATTCGAGGTAGTGGGTACTTATTCTTAATAGTCACCCTATTTAGCTTTCGATAGTCGATGCACATCCTCATCGATCCATCTTTCTTTTGCACGAATAAGGTCGGTGTCGCCCACTGTGACGTACTCCGCCTAATAAACCCCCTTCTCTAGCAGTTCTTCTAACTGCTTACTTAACTCTTTCAACTCTGCTGGTGCCAAACGGTACAGGAAAATGGCTATGGGTGCCGTTCCCGGTACCAATTTGATAGAAAAATCTAACCCTCTTTTTGGTGGTAACCCCGGTAGATCCTTCGGAAACACATCTCTAAAGTCGTCCACTACGCTTGGCCACGTTTCCACTTCCTCGTCGTTATCCACTATCGAGAGACTAGCCAAAAGACAAGACAGGTTGCCCACAACCCGCTTGGAATAATATGGAATAGAAGAAAGGGTAGCATCCCTTTCCCCACGAAAGAACACCTCATCTCCGGATGAAGTTGTAAGGAAAACCTTTCGTCGAACACAATCGATGAAAGAATTGAAATGAACCAACCAGTCCATTCCAAGTATCACGTCGAATCCCGACATCTCTATAACCACTAAATCGAATATAAACACGTGGTCCGCGACCACCATCTCACAAGACCGACACACTCGGTCTAACACAACTCGACCCCCAACAGGAGTCTCTACAACGATAGGGTTCTCTAGAACCCCAATTTCTAACGACAAAGACTTAACTAGATGCCTAGCTATAAAAGAATGTGAAGCCCCCATATCGAAAAGAACATGTGCCCAAGATGAGCACACAAGAACCATACCTTGTACATTTTCCAGATCTCCTTGGTTTGGCAATCGTGGCAAGGCAAATAGACGTGCTTGAATTGGTGGGTTTCCTTGCGGTCCTCGAATTACCCCATGATTCCCTCGATTTCCCGGGCCCTGATAGCCTCCTCGGTAGTTCCCACGGTTTCCCCCTTCTTGGTGGTTACCTCGAAACCCTCCCCCTTGGTTCCCAGGTAATTGGTGTAGTGGTACGAATCTTGGTCCTCTTGGTGGTGGTGGTGGCAACCTAGGTTGGTTAAAAGGCCGGTTAGTGTCGATTCTTCCTTGTCCCCCGGGACAAACCCTTGTTGTATGTCCCATTCGGTTGCATGTCCTACATTGGACCCTAGGGCACTTGAATTGTCGATGGCTCGCGTCTCCACAGTGGAAACACGCTCCCCTTATCATGACGTTTGTCGGCGGTGGGTTAAAACTCCTCTCTCCTATTCCCGATTGTTGAAATCGTGAATTATTCGCCATATCCCAAGTCCGCTTTTTATCTTCCCTCGGAGCATTTCCGGTTTTAGACTTCTCTGAGATTCGCTTGTTATGGAGTAGAGCTCCTTCCACACCTTGGGCTGATTTTACCAATTCATTATAGTTGACATGTTGAGCCGATGCCAATTGTAACGAGATGGTCGGATTCAACCCCTTCATGAATCTCCTACATCTTTCTGCACCCCCTATAACAGATTCTGGGGCATACCTTGAGAGTGAGGTAAACTTTAGTTGGTATGCTTGAACGGTCATACCCCCTTGATATAGTTATTCGAAACGCCTCCTCATTTCGTCCTTATAGGAATCTGGAAGAAACTGTCGATTAAACAATTCGATGAACTCATTCCATTCGAAGTTGCTTATGTCGTATGTATCCACAATTCCCAACCACCACTTCCGTGCTTCACCCTTTAGGTGAAACTGAGCCATATTCATCCTTTGCTCCCCATTTACCATTCCTGCAGCCGATAAATATTTCTCTATTTCGTCCACCCATCCCTCAGCTATGGATGGTTCACCTAACCCATCGAAAGTCGGAGCCCCCAATCGGGTGAAGTTAAGTAATCCATTGTTGCTTGAACTACCAGCTTGTGCATTCTGCACCATCATTTGCACCACCTTCTGAAGGTCGGTCATCACTTGATTAGCATTTACCGTTTCCGGTTCAGGTGCAAAGGTCTCTTCTTCTTCCACATTCACTTCCTCATACACGTTCTCAGCCTCGGGTTGCTCAGGTGGTGGGGCATTAGTGTTACCTCTCCCCCCACGATTTCTTGCAGTCCTTCTTCCTCTAGTTGCTCCACGCCCCCTTGGAGCTCTTCTTCCTCCTCCATTTGTCCTACCTCGGGTAGCCGCATCGCTTGATGGTGATGTGCCCCCGCGTGTAGCTGGTCTCCTTCCACTAGTCCTTGTGATAATAGTCATTACTACATACCTTTAAAACCGACACTTTATTTGTCTTACTCAACACTACTACTCATACATGTATATTCATACATGATAAAAGCTCGGTTTACAAATCAATCACTTTATCAAGCTTTCTAAGGTTCAAAAACTGATTTTTACGAATTCTCAATTTCGACGATATAACGCTTTGACTTTTCCAAAAATAGAAACTGAAAATTCTGAATGCCAGAAAGATAGAGTACTGAAAAACGAAGCCAACGGTTCAAGCGGAACTAGAATCGGAGTTAAAACGAAGAAGTTACGAGCGTTTGAAGTATAACGAGAAAAAGAGCAAAATTGCCAGAACACGACCGATCGTTTTGGACAAAACGACCGATCGTTTTTCGTCAAAATCCTTCCAGTGAGGTCAACAAAAATTCGACCGATCGTTTTGGGCAAACAACCGATCGTTTTTGGTGCAAATCCTTCCAGTCAGGTCAGAAAAAATTTGACCGATCGTTTTGGGCAAACGACCGATCGTTTTGGGCAAACGACCGATCGTTTTTGGGCAAACGACCGATCGTTTTTGGTGCAAATCCTTCCAGTGACGTCAGAAAAATTTCGACCTATCGTTTTGGGCAAACGACCGATCGTTTTTGGTACAATTTCTTCCAGTGAGGTCAGAAAAATTTTGACCAATCGTTTTGGGCAAACGACCGATCGTTTTGGGCAAACGACCGATCGTTTTTGATACATTTCTTCCAGTGAGGTCCGAAAAAATTCGACCGATCGTTTCACCTGACGACCGATCGTTAAATCGCAGAAAATAAAGATTCAAAAACGCAAAATTTCTCAACACTCGTAATATCCTACATGGCGTATATCACACATATAACCCATTTAAGTCCACAAACTTATTACGATCAACATCCATTCGCGTAAAATGTACTTTAACAAACAAGTTAATAATATAAAAACGCACAACGTAAAATCATCTACTTCACAATTCTCGCACTCGAATAGTTCGCTACTACCAGACATGCAAACTTATACCTCATACACATCATATAAATCTACACACGCATACAATCAACACAAAAATGCGAAGGATAACCCATCATGATATGTTATCCTAAAGCACCCGAGCGTCCTCGCATACTCTAGAGTTTCACATCGCTAAGGTATTCCTTCACACATACCGACGAGAGGTCTACCCACTAGTTTGGCAAGCCGGGATCAACAAGCGTCCTCATTGTCCCCAACTTGCCTCACATGTGGACTTTCCTTTCATCAACTACTACTAAATTATAGCTACATGTCTTAAGCTAAATGCAACCCCCCATTTTAGAAAAAGTTTGTGTTTTTGGAAAAAGTTTTGTGAAAATGATACGATGGATCTTTGTCCAATGGTTACCCATCTTTCCGTCGTCCCAAAGTATACAAAAACCTAGTTAGCTCTGATATCAACTTGTCACGTCCCAAAATCCATAAAGGACATCGAGGCATGACCTTTTCAAAACAAAAGGAATATAGAACCTGTTGGTACGAAATTTAAAATTTTTAAAAGAAAACACTTACGAGCTAAAGAAACAATTAACGGATAAATTAAAAGTTTGCCAAACGCGGCTACAAGATAATAAAATAAACGAATGTAAATTGCCCGTAGGCTACAACCTCAAAATATAATATAAATGAAAAGAAAGCGGAAGCCCCAAACCCATGATGTTGTAAAGCAACAGCTCTTATCCAAACATGTCAACCTAAGTGGTACCTGAAATACAAAATTATAATGGTGAGTCCCACGCACATAACTAGACGGAACGGCACCACCAAATACCGTCACTCCATACCATAAATGCAAGAGCTCACAAATTCTACAACTACAATAATCGACGTATAAAAAGAAATATAATAACATCCTACAACGAGATAAATTAAATAAATTAAATAACATCAACACACATCTATAGCATACATGGACCTCTCACGCCACCCTACCCTAGTCCGTAAAGTAGGTCATTTCCTATCCCTTCGGCCGTCTTATGTTCCCGGAATTAGGGAAAGACATAGACCATTGCAATATAAAAGTAGATTTATAGTATGCACTGGACCTCTCACGCCACTCGTCCCAGTCCGTAAGACGAGTCATTCCCTATCCCTTCGGCCGTCTTATGCCCCCGGAATTAGGGAGAGACATAGACCATTGCTAACATAAAATAAATATAGTGCACAATGGGAACTCTCACGCCACTCGCCCCATTCCGTAAAACGAGTCATTCCCTATCCCCTCGGCCGTCTTCTGTCCCCGGAATTAGGGAGAGACAGAGACCATTACCACTACAGCTAAATCACAAGCCATCGGCCAATAATATAAAATCATTCAATTAACACAATCTCATACGTATAAATATTAAGGCCTCGGCCAATAATATTATACTATTCAAATAACACAATCTCATACGTCACATAACGTAATACAACATAACCCAAAAGCATAGGTGCTAGATTCACAACTAGCCAAACAAGTCTAATCAACATAAAAACTCATTCAATCATTTTAACAAACACCTTGTAAGCGTAAACTACAATTCATCTTTATTATACAATAAATTACCCAATTTATTAACAATTATAATAACACAATAGCAATACATAAAGACATGTAAACCCATCCACATTCTCATTAATCCGAAATTAACACGACTAAATCCTCAATTTCTCCAATTCAAATAAGTGAATTAAACATATAACAAATAAACTCAGTTAATAATTTATAAACCTAATTAAGATAAAAGGCATAAACCCCCAATTTCTAATATATGCAAAATCAAATCCTAACATACACCCTCGTCTAATCGCAATGGATAACCCCCGTTACCTTAGAGCGTAGTGGAGATGCTTCCGGTATGAACCCGCTAAAGTGGCTTCTTCTTCTTCTTCTTCTTCTTCTTTCTTTTCTCTCTTTTCTCTCTTGGTTTTGGGCTGATTTTAGGTTTCAGGTTTTAAAAAGTGGCTGAAAAGTGTTTAGAAAAATTGTTTTGAGATAGTTTGTGGTAACGAACTATTTGGTCCCCAAAATTCTAAAAGTTAACTCTAAATCCAAAAATATAGTTTTACTACTCAAAAATAACAAATCTTTAGAAACAAACCTATTGGGTCGTTTTTATTTATAAAATTTATAACAGGTTTTTAAAATAAAGTTTTTCGGAAGAGTTTCGGTTTTTGGCTAAAAATTAGTCGAGTGACCGGTTTTTGGTAAAATTTGTATAAAACGTTTTTGAATAAATTAAATCATAAATAAAACAATTTATAAAAATACGGGATGTTACACATATGATATAAATTATTAGATATGAGACTTTTGTACTTTGAATTCGATTTTCCAGTCATATGATAAAATTTCACTAGAACAAAATTGGCTTTTGCAGCGCACAAAAACACTCTTAATAATATACAATATGCACTGTTCGGGACCGCGCTGTCTTAATCAATCAAAATCATTACTAACAGCATCCATAGTGCCCTGCAAAAATTGTGTATGTACAACACACATTCCATGTTGTTAATAGCGCACATTACGTGTTAATAGTAATAAAAAAACATATTATATATGCCGCAAATATGTTAAAAATCAAAGTGCCTTCTGCATGTTCGTAATACTCTTTTTATTTTCTTTTAAAATATTGTTCTACCTTATATGCTTAAATCTTTTAAATCAAAGTTTTTCTCATACCAAATAAAAGTTTGATATAGATCTTACTACTTGTTTTAGGCCCATAGTTTTGAAAGTTTGGTGTTTATTTTGCTTTGTATAGTTTTGAGAGTTTGGAGTTTATTTTGCTTTGTTCTTCATCATTTTAATCTGGGTTAGGTACCCCATTTTGATAATATATACTTACTAACCGAAAAAAGAGTTAGAAAATCTACTACGACTAAGCTGATAAAGCGGAGGCCTCCTAATGGGCTTGATCTTAAATTTAATGTCGACGGTAGTTACACAAATAGTGGTGAGAAGTGAGGTATTGGAGGTGTGCTAAGGAATAGCAAAGGTGTTCTAATGGGTTTTTCTATGCATGTTGTCTGTAATTCGGCTCTTACGGCTGAAGCGATGGCTACATTACAAGGTATCAGCCTCATCTCAAAATTTAACAACAATAAGATCATTATAGATTCGGATTCATTGCTAATGGTCAGATTACATTCATGCTAAAGATGGTTGCCCGTCGACTATCAGGCAAATGAGTGAAATAAAAGCACGATTGAAGAACATTAATAAAGTGGAAGTGATCCATACCTTTAGTGGCAAGAAAAGGTAACTCTGATCAATTGAAGATCATATCAAAAGGCATCAATCAATTTTTGAAAGAGTTGAAGGGGTTATTAAAGGTTGATGAACTGGGTATTCCTAATTTTAGAGAGAGAATAGAGGATATTGCAGGAGCTAATACCAGGGGAAAAAGAACTATATCATAGGTTTGAAGAATGCAGAAAAGAGGACGCATGGAAAATAAAGTTACATGTAGGACACCTTTGGTACATGTACTTTAGAAAACTTGTGTGGATTTCCTTCCCATTTTTAGTTTCGCATCATTAATAAAATTTAAAGCAGGTTTCCCACATTAACTAAAAACAAACATTTATAGTTTTAAAACAAACCTGATGTACTTTCAAGATAATGTATATTCGATCACAGAGTTCTGTTCTCATTGTTGCAACATCCATAAGTTCTTTTAACATATTCGTAGTAGTCTTCCACCCTGGTGAAACTAAGCAGATCGTTAGCATTCACATCAGAAAGAAGCGTAAACTCAAATTTTTAAAGTGATCTAAGTAAATAAAAATATAAAATATTGTTATGATCAGTATACTCTGCAAAATTTCCCCTATTTATCTTTCATAGAAAATTTAAGAACCACTGAGAAATTTGTATGCATGAAAATTACAATTAAAACACTGCCATTTTTTTCTTTAAAAAAAAGATATTATCATCACCTATGTCGCATATTGATGACGAACTCAAGTACTCTTTATCAGAAATCTACAGATGATTTGAAAAAATAGGATGCATTACGTAGATTAGTTTTTTCGTTTACCAAATTAAATTAAAAATAATTGAGATAAAGAATGATTTTCATAAATATTCAATACCTTTTCCATAAGGAAGAACTTCATGGTTTACCATTCCTTCTCCCTGCAAGTTGGAAAATATGATTTAAGTGAACGACTAGCCCTAAAACAACATACTAATTTTTTATAAAAAAATTGAAGAGACTGCATTATGAAATGCAGTTAGTCTACAAAATTTACCAAGTTGACTCGTCATGTAAATATGGTTTCTTTGACTTCATTGTGTCTTTTCTTTTTGGAATTTTTGGCTTAAAGCAACACTTGAGGTTGTTGCTTTGTGTTCTTTGAGGGCCCTAGTGTCAATAAACGGGAAGTCTTCCTTGAAAAAGGTTATAAAAAGGCAATATTAGAGAAACAAAAATTAAACCTAAATAATAACGGGAACATTTAATGTTGCAACTTATTCGTTTAGATTCAATACAAGTGATCCACAAAATGAATTATACTTTTCCTAATAGAAATAATTCATCTATTCTGAGTCATTTGAAATATCAAAAAAAGTTATTAATGGAAATCCGAGTCAACTATTAAAGAGACTTTACTCCTTTCATTTTCAGCAACTAACCTTTCGTCTTGGATTTTCATACTTTCTTATCCTTTGAATCTTTCGCGAAAACTGACTTACTTAATCATACACCAAGCTCCATTATTAAGTGAAAGAACTAAGAAGGAGAAATTTCTAAGCAGCATTAACATTAAGTTCTAAAAGCTTTGGTATTAAAAATTAAAATGCAAGGTTATACCTTGATCAACTTAGCTCCTGGTCAAGCTTTGCATTGTATCCATGTATTGTTGCTGCCAGTATCTATATCAAGCATGTAAGGCTTTGATGGATTTCCTATATACATAGTCGTATAGAAGAAGGCCCTGCATATATAGAACATATTATTTTTTATGTTGCTTAAAGGAAAAGACCAGACAATGTAATTGAAAATAATCACAATGCTGAAATTCGATTAGCTTTGAAACATTGTATTTCAACCGTTACATATGTACATATGGTTTTAGCCAAAACACTACTCTTATCTAAAACTACTTATTCACGAAATTAGTGTCAAACTACTACAGCATAGGTGCGGCTCCAAAAGTCATGTATGTGTTTCTCAAGATTAAATTAAGTCTTATATTGTTCAAGATAAAGTTATATTTGTCTACATATAAGACGAAAACATATATATAGAAAATAATAATTTACTCTAGACGCTCCAGATGACCTCCCACACTTTTATAATCGTCCGCTCCCACGCTCCAGCTCCCACCCGTGCACCCGTTTCGTGTAACTAAGATTTTGTTATAGTTCTGTCTAAAAGATTTTTCTCTTTGAATACATAAAATTTCTTTCATTTAATTTATTTATTTTGATCTTGTGATACACATACTTCAGGCGCATGGTGTTATTTTGTTACCGTTCTTATCTAAAAGGTACCAAATTCTCATAAATTCAAGTATGACAATTTGAATAAGAAGCATGAAAAAAATATTCCCCGTGAAAGGAAAGTGAGATGACTAACAAGGAGAAAGCATAGCACAAGCCTTGCACTCTCGAATGAACAAGGGTTATATCACTACTGATTTCAGAATTTTAACACTTATGAGAGTATCTTAGATCTAAGTTGTTAGATTTGTTTAATTTACTAAAAGATATGAAGGTGAATTTGAAGAGCCTTTTTTACGAAATCCTCAAAGAAAAGCATCTGCATCAAAAGATCGAATCAAAAAATCCGTCAACTAAATTAAAAAAAAAAAAAGATATCAAACTGTTGTGATTAAGTTAACAACATTTTTAGCAATCGAATCAAAAAATTAATCCATCAACTAACATTAAAAAAAGATATCAAACTGCTGTGATTAAGTTAACAACATTTTTATAGATCGAATAAAAAAATCAATCCATCAACTAAATTTAAAAGAAGATATCAAACCTTAATATCAGGTCTCAGGTGATTATGCCATCGTTCACGATACTGTTTTCCGGCCCTTCCATTCATTTGTTCCGCTATCTTGGCTCATCTTTTTTCTCCATGTTTTATCACCAAATCGATCAACGCCCTTAATTACACAAGTGAAAACGGATTTAATATAGATAAATTATAAAAATGATTAAACTAAAAATATACAAAAAACAAAAGCATACCTGTCCTCTTCATCAGTCCACTGGCCTTTGATAAAATAGCCGATTTTTTCTTTTTTACCAAGATACTTCATATCCTCAAGTGAAGGCAATTCACAATTTTGGTTCAAACCCAAGTTAGGGTACATCTCATGCATCCAATTTCGATCACTCTCACTCTCATAAAAACCATTGTTGCCAAAGCCCATACTAAAATCCCCATTTCCACCACATGAAAAGGCAAAATTAGTACAGTACACGTTTACCAAGCCTACATTAATTATCAACATGATCATTGTGTTGAGGAGTTTTTGTAATGAAAAGACCCTTGTTATTATTATGCAACAAGAACCTTTGAATGGCTGACAATGGAGAGCTAGTTTTACACACAGAGGTTTCGATATTTTAACAGTTTCCAATGCAGGCTTAATGTTAATGAAATCTTATTCATTATTACGACAAAGGGAAAAACGTAAGAGTTGAAGAGGAACTAGATGCGTCTAAGAGTCTTACTTAAAATTTTGACAGGTTTCCCATGTTATGAAACAATTGTCTAAAGACTCTAAACTAGCTCAGGCAAAAAGTTAGTTAAAGCGTGAAAAATGTAAGTTTTATCGGCGTAAAAAGCGAGCTTTTCCAGCCTTTGTCAAGTTTTGAATCGAGCTTTTACGCTTTGAACCGAGCTTTTTAAAACGATGGTTGGTTGAAAACAGATGGACCACCACCAGAGTTGTTTTTCCGGCAGTTAAGAATAATATATCATCACACAATTGTCGGCTCTCGCACCACATGCTGCTACCCAAAGCACATTTATTAAAGGAAAAGATCCTAAGAAAACCCCTCACAAGTCTTATGATAAAACTACAAAGCAGAGCTAAGATAGTAGTTACATAGTGGTCTATCCCAAATGAACTATCACAAACAATATATCGCACAGATGAAAAGTAAGATCTCCAAAGTAATAACATCTTCAATGTGGTGAAGAATCCTTTATATCATAACATCGAGCTTCAGAGATGACCAGAGAAAAAGAAAATTAGTAATAGCTAAAAGTCGGCATGACTGGGAGTCAAAGACAGATCGTCTAGAGAGCACCACCAGAGCTGTTTGCTTCTACATTATTGTGCTAAACTTTTATTGACTTTTAAGGTATCAAAATGTGGTGTGCAGCCTTTTGTAACAATAAATCATCTATCAATCTTCATGCAAACGTATTTCTCAGAATAAAACTAATTTGTGTTTGACAAACATAATGGGCAATTTTAAGACTGCATATCAATGCAAATTGGCTTCTCCCAGGTCTAAATTTATCTAGAAATTTAAATTTTCTTTTTCCTATATAGCCTCACTTAATAATCCCACCGCTTCAGCTCTCCACGTAGAACTTAAAAGAATTTAAAAATAAGTTATCTATATATTATTTATTAGTGATAATAAATTTATGTGTTACTAGAATCTAAAAGAAATAGAAATAAGTTATAGATACATTTATTGATGATCAATAAATTGATGTGTTACCTTGTATCCAGGTCTTGAAATGCGATGAATAACGATCTTTCTATTTTGTCACACGAAGCGCTTGCGTAATCAGGAGGTCGCTGCCTTTTCTTCCGCATACTTTTGATAAGTCGTAAATGAATTGCTACGCAATCAGTAAAACTAAATGTTAGGTTTGCGTATCATGAGTAATTTATTCAGGCACATCATAATTACTTAATATAACACTTGAAGATCTATTCTTTCAAGAAAGTAATAGAAAACAAATTATTTAACATTAAATCTTGTTGATCGATTTTAACTTACGAGTGTAGTACAACTTCTAGAGAGTAATATCTCTAATGGTGATGTTGATCGGTAATAAAATCATAGATATAGATTAGGAACAAACAGAATCTAATAAACAAAAACCTAATATCATTTAGCTACGTAAACCATACTTATCATACATGCACGGATATAGATTGAGAGAGACAGAGTGAGATTGTATCTGGATCGGTATAAATGTGCATCTCTATGAAGAAGAGCAAAATAGGAGTAACAGTATGTAACTATGTTCGCTGAGCTTGGTATTTAGATAGAGTAATATCTTTATTGGTTGTGTTGATCGCTAATAAAATCACAGATATTATAAATTATTAAGAATAAACATAATCTAAACAAAAACCTCTTTTTTTTAATTAAAATAAAACTTTCATTAAGCAAAGCGATGGGACCTAACCACCAAGGTAAAAGCAAAATTACAGACTTCCAAACCAAACACCTTGGCTAATAAACTGCCTAGTTAGGCAACATTAGCAAAATTATAATACTATAGATCCTAGCCGAAATTCCAACCTAGTTAGCCAAACTTTAGTTTGGTAAAAACTCAGAAAAACTGAGTAAAACAAACCTTAAACTATTGACATGCAACACCTTAAAGGCTAGATCTTAGAAAAACTAAAGAAAACTAGATCGACAAATTTATAGTTTGGCAAAATCCAAACAGGGTTTGGACAAAACTGCCAAAAAACCAGCTAAACATAACTAGATTAAACCAAAAGATATTATCTAAACAAAAACCTTATAGGTATCATTTACCTTATCATACATGCTGCATCCATATTGAAATAGATTGTTAGAGAGAGAAAGAGAGAAAGAGAGAAATTGTACCAGGATCGTTTAAAACATGTGAGTGTACGTATGTTTTTAACTGTGTGTCTGTGTTTGCAGATCTTTGTATTTATAGGGGTAACGTTTCTATTTTTATATATTTCTAAAACCCTAATCAGCCGCCAGGGACGGTATCAAGCAATGTTAGTATTAATTAAGTCAAACTTTTTACTACTAATGTATCTCGACCCCAACAATTGAACTTCCAAACTCAAGTTTCCAAATAAGCCATAGTTTTTAAAATTTAAATCAATTCGAAAAATACCAAAAAATGGCTTTATTTGTTTTTTCGGCTTTATTTGTTTTTTCAGATTTTTCAGATTTTTGTTTTGGTTTTTCTGATTTTTTTTCCAATTTTCGTTATTTTTAGAATTTTTCCTATTTTTCCATTTTTTTGGTTAAGTAGGTAAAATTGACTAATTCTTAAATATTTTTGAAACATGGGACCTATAATTAATTATAGTATCTATACTAGTATTAAAAAGAATATAGATAGAGTCTCCGTATATTGTTTCCAACTTTATCTGCGGTGGAATCATTTCCACCAATTTTCTTAGATTTGAGGTTTTTTTTTCCAAAAAAAAATGTTTTACGGTAAAACAATCATCCGGAAAATCTATTTTACCTGTAAATGTTTGTTTACATACATTTTACAACAAAACAAACAGAGCCTAAAAGGCACTAGGTCGAGTTGAAAATACATATGATCTCAACATTTGAAATTTTTGCACTTTGTGGCATGTAGAAACTAATTTTCAAGAAATTATCTCTATGATATGTACGTCGATTCCCATGAATCTGGTACTCCTCAATCAGAAAACTAGTCTTGTTTTTTATATTAATTGATAATCAAGAATACACGTGTTTAAGTAAAAGAGAATAATGATCGGTTGTCCTACTTGATCGGTTGGTTAGTTCGGACTATTAGAGTATTGAGTTATTGCTTTTAATGGGTTCCTACATCATTATTGGTTTATTCAGATCGTGTTTATTTATGTGTTGGCACCCCGATGGAGCTTTATTGAGCTAGTCTGTAAGGAGTACTGTTAGGCATACTCATGCATCTTTTGGTTTGCACGATGCCTCTTCGACTAGTGTGCTTGACAATATTTCGGTGCTATTTTTGATATTTCCGGCTTGTTTACAGTAGTACGTCTCTTGATGTATTTTAATTTATGTGCAGGGTAGGTTTATGAATTATAAGCCTTCTGAACGCCATTTGTGTCTTTGTATTATTTTATTTTACTTAGTCTCTTGGAGTCTGTTCTAGGGGCACTGAACTCTGTATTTCCGTCCGTTATGTTAATAATAATGAGGTTTGACGAAAAAAAAAGTAAAAGAGAATAACCCAATCTATGAGCATCCTTTAACTTCGTAATTTTGTTTTATAAATTAAAAAGTAATGCAAGTATAAACACCTTTCAAATGCGATAGATGTTCGAGGAATTCTTCCAAGAATTCCAGGTTTTTTTGATAGAGTATACATCTGGTTTAGCATTTCACCAGGTGCTAGTATTTTTAGGTCGAAGACGTCCTTAAATATCTATATTTTCTTATGCTAGAGAGTTGGTCACATTTCGTAATCTGTAAACATTGTCAAGTTTTTTGTCGATTTGATTGAAGATGCGACTATTAAGTTCTAATTAGTATGTGAGATCTTATGTCGTAAACGCTAACATTAACTGGAGTTAGGCAAATATAAGCTAATACCGCTAGGCTTATGCATATATTTTGGAGCCTGTTTTGGTGCAATTTTTAGCTGTGCAACCTAATTTTGAATACAAATTACTATACCAGAGTTTTCCCCAATTATGATATAAGATTATGACAACATGAATCGAAACTACAAACTCCACACTGTCATCAGACCATAAAAACATGAATAGTATACAAAACCAATGTAATCTCAAATGAGACCACTCATATCATAATCCAAATGGACTTTATAAGTTTATTACAGTCAGTACAAAAATAACTTACAAACATGCACCGGCCATCCACATTATTATCATAATTTACCATCAGACCGGAAAAATACGAAACTAGAAAATTAAAACATACAAGAATCAGCTTGGAGAATTACCAAAGGATCTTCCGTGTGATGGCCTTTTTTCCTTTAGCCGTGTTATTATGTTTCTCACCTGAACCTTCCTACTCACAAATTGGTTTTTGACCAAATTGTCTTTTTTCAGAGAACTCTCTAAAAAGTCTTTAGTGTATTATCATGCCTGCAAGCTCGTGTATATTACCCGAGCCTGTATCACAAAAAATTAAAATTAAAATAGAAAATTTTGAAGCGTAATCACGAGTTATTTAGCATCATCTATAAGGGATAAATTAACAAAACATACTACTTTTGAAACTAAATTAACAAAAACATATCAAAAAAATTTTAATTAACAAAAACATACCCAAAAGCTTAACCTAATTTATTTATTTTTTAATTAATTAGTGGGGAAAACCCACATTTTATTAATGAAAAAAACGTGGGTGAAAAACCCCACAGAAATAAAACCAAGTAGCTTATACAGAAAAGATTTCAAATGATGAGACTCAAAAGAAATAAAAAAAACTATTACATCCAATTGAAATCAAATTAAAAAATTAATCTCCAGAATCTGCTAAAGCAGGATTCAATAGACTGGCGAACGAAACTTGAAGGACAGAGACTGCAATTAAATGTAATAACTCTACAGCTGTCCTCTTCCACCTCTTCATTTCTCCTGAGAAATAAACGAAGAGAGAGAAACTCTCCTCTTACCACCCTTCTCCATTAACACCGAAACCTTAGATTAGAAAAACATTTTGCTTCAGTGAGGATGATCCCTTTCAGTACCTTAGGAAAATCATCCAAACAAGAAGAGGTAATGTTACCATCCCAATTTGCAAGAAGATCAGCAGCCTTGTTGCCTTCTCGCGCTACGTGTTTGAACAGGTACTCACCATCCTTTAACAGGTCTTTAATAAGATCTAATAGTTCTATAACCTTCCAAGGGCATTTTAGTTTGCCTTCTACAATTTTAATTAATAGCAATGAATCACTATCAACAATAAGTTGTTTTTTTGGTGAAATTAGAAGTCCATAATAGAGAGCTTTAAACTCTGAATAGAGAGCTGAAATACTGACAATAGATCTAGAAAACCCTTTAACAAAAGTGCCATTTTCATCCCTAATTAAACCTCCAATACCATTAATGGCTTCGGTTTGTTTATAACAACCATCTATATTAAGTTTCATAAACCCAGTAGGAGGATGAAGCAACTTAATAATAGTGACCTTATCAATTTTCTTCTTACCACTGAAATTAGAATAGGAGAAATCTTTCTCCCTATAACCAGACTGGATAATCAACTCTTCAGATTTTCGAATAATATTACAGGACCTCATTTTGATATCCTCAAATTTGCATGAGCATCTGGATTTCCAAATTAACCAAATAATGATAGAAGGTAGAACCTGACAAATTTATTTTTTCAGAGAAGTGCTTTTTCTTAGTGATATGAGACCACGAACTGTTAATTCTTCCATATAAAGAATTATTCTGAATAAATATCCCCCATTTTCTTTCAAAAAATTTCCAGACCTCATTGGCTACTATACCAGTACTAAAAAGATGATCAAATGTTTCTTCTGATGTTTTACAACAACCACATATAGAAGCCATACCAATGCCAAATTTATGCAGATTGCAATCCAAGGAGACTACTTGATTAAATAATTTCCACATGAAACAAGAGACTTTTAAAGTTACCATTCTATTCCAAATAAAAGTACTTCTCCAATTTACAGTACCTACCTCTCTAGCAATTTCCCAAGCTGAATTTATAGTAAAATTCCCAACATTAGTAGGTTTCCATATAGGTTTAACCCCATTTCCAGCTATAATAGAATTACTGTCAGTCAATTCTCTAGCTTGAAGCATTCTGCACCAAGTAGTAGTTCCTCCTTTAATAGGGATGTCTTCTGCTTGTTTATTTCTACAGTATTTTGCTTTCAAGAATTTGGTCCACAAAGTGTCTTTTGTTTTGAACTTCCACCAGAGTTTCAATGCAAAAGCTTTTGATATATCATGAAAAATTTTAACATTCAAGCCCCCTTCTTTCACAGGAGTACAAATTTTGCTCCATCTAACCCAATGATACTTGTTTTTACCATTTTTGTTACCCCAGAAAAAGTTTGACAGTAATTGGTCTATTCTTTTAATCACTTGTAGTGGAGGATTCATAACAGCCAATGTGTAAATAGGAATAGATTGAAGAATATGCCTAATCAGTATTAATTTTCCACCCAAATTTAGCCAATTACCCTTCCAAGTAGCAGTTTACTTCTCACTTTTAGAATAAATTCATGAAAAAGTATGCACTTTTTATGCCCAGAATATAATTTGCAGCCAAGGTAGGAGAAAGGAGGTCTCTTACTAGTGATATTAAGCCTTTTGCAGATATTTTCTTTTTGTATTGCACTAACACTTTTTGAGAAATAGACAAAGCTCTTATCTAAACTGATTTCTTGACTAGAATCTTTATTGTAACATTGCAGGGTGTTGCTTATCTTTCTGATAGAATGAAGGTCTGCTGAGCTAAAAATAAGTAGATCATCAGCAAAAGTAAGGTGAGTGATAATAGGGCTTCCAATAGGAGCTTTAAAAGCTGACCATCTATTGTTATCAATCAATTCATTTAAATTTCTACTTAGAACTTCAGAGAATAATATAAATAAACAAGAGGAAAGAGGATCCCCCCGTCTCAGGCCATTTTTGGGAGTAAAAAGCTCAGTTGGGCTGCCATTCACCAAAATAGAAGTCTGATTAACAGAAATAACCCTCCATACTAAGTCTAATATCTTCTCAAAAAAACCCATTTTTCTTAGTGTAGAAGTAAGAAAATGCCAAGAAATACGATCATAAGCTTTTTTCATGTCTAGCTTTAAAGCTATATTTTTGCCACTTGTCTTTTTATTTAGAGTTGATATAAACTCCTGAGCAAGAAGGATATTGTCCACAATGTCTCTAAATTTAACAAATCCACTTTGATTCTCAGAAATAATATTAGGAAGTATAATAGCAAATCTAAAGGACAAAATTTTTGAAATGATCTTACTGCAGAAAGTACATAAGCTGATAGGTCTGAATTCAGCAAACTTCTTTGGTTTGATCTTCTTTAGGATTAGAGCAATAACAGTAGTGGATAGAGATCTAGGAAGTAGATTTCCCATGAAAAAAAGATTAATAACTTTGATAATGTCTTCTCCAATAAAATTCCAACAAGATACAAAAAATTGACCTGTAAAACCATCAATTCCAGGAGCACTAGATTTGCTTAGATCAAAGAAAGCTTCTTTTATCTCTTCTATAGTAGGGTCTTTGTCTAAGAAGTTATTAACCTCTTTAGAAATAAGTTTAGGAATATTATTCAAACTATTATAGACATAAGAATGAGACTGATCTGCTGCTAATAGACTTTGGAAATAATCAATAGCCTCCTTTTTAATAAGCACTGGGTCTCTAGTGCAAGTACCATCTTCCTTTTCTATTTCACCAATGGCACACTTTATTCTTCTTTTCTTTACTATACTGTGATAAAATTTTGTGTTAGCATCCCCTAGTAAAGCCCATTTCAGATTAGCTTTTTGAACCCAAATTTTTTCTTCTATGCTAAGTTTAGCTTTTAGAATAGCTTCCACCTTATTGAGCTCAATTCTGTTGACAGGTGTTGGGTGCCTTTCAAACTGCTGCTCTGCTCTCAGAAGATTGTCTTCAACTTTAGTTATTTCTTGAAATATATTCCCAAAGGTATTATAATTCCACTCTTTCAATCTCTTTCTAGTTGCCTTTAAATTAGCAGTAAGATTATCCAATGCATTAGAATTAGAACTGGGAACCCATACTTCTTTTACTGCATTATAAAAGCCTTCATGATCTACCCAGAAATTTTGAAATATAAACCTTTTAGGACTGTTGACTTAAACCATCTGTAGTTTTTACAACAAGGGACTGTGGTCTGAAGTAGCTTTATTCAAATGGTCAAGATATATATTGCAGAATAAGTTTGCAAATTCTTGATTAAATAGTATCTTATCTATTCTTTCAAAAATAGCATCCAGCCCACTACGCTTGTTCCACCAAGTATATTTAGAGCCACTATAGATAGTTTCTGATACACCCAAATTGTTAATACAAGACAGGAAATCATTAGCTGAATTAATATTAATAGGCAGACCTCCAATTTTATCTTTCTCAGATGAAACAGTATTGAAATCCCCATTTTATCTTCCTCCAAGTATATTCCTCCAAATTGAAAAATTCCCAAAAACAATAGGAATTCTTATGTTGCTAGCTGCTGGAGTTTAAGTGACACCATTTTCCAAGACTAATGAACAAAAATATGAAGTTTGGTCCTTGTTTGCCTTTGTGGACCTTGCTCCTCTTCTTGGTTCTAGGCTCTCTTGCTTTTTTGAGAAGTTATTTTGTTTGAAGTTTTTGGTGTGATTGCAACATTCTAATTGAGTACATCTTAGGTTCACTGTTGCTTATTACCCAAAGTCATTTAATAACACACTTTAGTGGGTGGAGATACTGGTTTAGTTTGGTTTTCTTCAGGTCCTATTCTTGGTACTCACGTAAAGAAGGGAAATGGGAGCTGAGAAGGAAAAGACTCGACCACTTTGAATCTAAAAATTGCACTAAAGAGATTGAAGATGGGCTCAAGATTGATGCTGATGTTGTTAAGAAGAGTATGTTAATTTTTGCAAATTGCCTATTCTTATTTTTTTTTTTCAAGTTAAGAGGCTTGTGGCTGATGCTGACAAGCTTTTGCTTGGTGAATTTTACTTAAAAAGTAGAAATATCAATTGCATTCTCCTTTACAAAAGTTGCAGATGGCTATTACTTTGGTCCGACAAACTTCTGCATAAGCTAACCTTTAGCAAGTTCAAAATCAATGATAACTAGTGCCATAAAAGTGTTTTTAGTAATAGATGGCTCTTGGTTACCAATATTTATTTTATTGAGATGCGAATGCAATTTTTTTAAGGGACAAGGTTGTTTATGATCCCTTTCCTCGTTCTATTTTAACGTACGACTGATACAATGGCTCTTTCTGATGCCTTAAAGCTTTAGGTAGCGTCTTGTGCTACCAAAGCTATGCTAGTTACTTTTCTTATGTTTCTTCTGCTACCAAAGCTATGCTTGTTTCTTCTGTTATGTTTCCATTTCTATCGAGTTTGCTGGGATATTATAGCGGCAGATCTGCTCGAGGCGGTTTTGGATTATTTTCGTGGTAGTTGTATGCCGATGGGTTTCGTCAGTACTTATGTGGTTTTACTTCCCAAGAAGGACTCCCCTTCTTGGATAGACTTTAGACCTATCAGTCTTTTCAACTTGAGCAACAAGGTTCTCTCCAAGATTCTTGTTACTTAGTTGTCGACTGTTTTACCCCGTATTATTTCTCCTTCTCATAGTGGTTTTGTCCCTGGTCGGGTGATCCATGATGGTATTTTATTGGCCTAGGAGTTGGTTCATAGCTTGAACCACGATGTTAGAGGTAGGAATGTGGTCATAAAGCTTGATATGCCGAAAGCTTATGACCTCATGTCAAGGTCCTTTGTTCTAAAGATGCTTCGTGCTTTTGGTTTCTACGAGCAGTGGATTTCATTGATTGAGAGGGCGGTATTCAGTTCTTGGTTCTCCGTTATGGTGAACGGAGATGTTCATGGGTTCTTTCGATTTCAGGGCGGTTTTTGACAGGGGGATCCTCTCTCCCCGCCCTTTTTATTATAGCTTCAGATTATCTTTTGAGAGGGTTGGATCGTTTGTACCTAGAGTATCCTTCGATGTGTTACATGGATGGGGTCGATATGGAAATTTCTCATTTGAGCTTTGCAGATGACATTGTCATCTTTACGAATGCTAGTGCCCAGAGTCTAAAGAAGATCATTGACTTTCTTCATCATTATGAGTTGGTGTCTGGACAGCTTATTAGGCAAGCCAAGAGTATGATTTACCTTGGTCGGTCTTCTTTAGATTCACGGGCAACTATAATAGAGACAGTGACGGGCTTTTGGAGAGGCGAGCTTCCATTTATTTTTCTTGGTTGTCCAATCTTTCTTGAAGTGTGCAGGATAGTATATTTCGATGAGCTTATCAGTAGGATTCGAGACCTTAAATCGGGTTGGGCTAACCGCCTCCTGAATTTCGGTGGAAAGCTCACACTTATTAGGCACGTTCTCGTGTCTATGCCTATCAACATGTTTCACAGTCTTAGACCGCTGAAGGCGGTGCTGACCTAGATTGAGAGGACGTTTCCTCATTTTTTGTGGGGTGATTCGGCCATCCACAAGAAGATTCATTGGTGCATATAGGCTGCAGTTTGCTTTCCTATTGAAGAAGGCAAATTGGGTATCCATTCGCTATCTAATTTTGTCTCAGCCTGTGAGGCCAAGATATGGAGGAGATTTCGCGAGAAGCATTCACTTTGGGCTCAGTACATGAGGGAAAAGTATTGCAAAGCCACTCATCCGGCATCTGTTGTTTTTATATACCCGGCTTCGCCCCTCTGGATTTGCATGGGTCGGATTAGGGATTCTTTTGAGCCGTTTATTCATTGGCATATTCGTTCAGGAGAGGTGAGTTTTTGGTACGTCCGTTGGATTAGTGATAGTCTGCTTGCTGTCCACAATCCTAGGGTGCCCGATAATGAGCTTCATGTGGTCCTTTTAGGCATTCAGCTGGCAATCTCTTTGGGCTTTCAACATATTGAGTTTGAGACAGATTTGATGACAATATCATCGTGGATTTCTTTGACGACTCTTGGCCCTTGGGAGCATAGCTACACTATCTTGTGTATTCGCCATTTATGCTCATTTCATGATATCTTGATTCAACACGTCTTTAGAAAGGCGAATCAGGCAGCTAATTTTATGGGTAATTGGGCATGCGCTCAACGGACTTCATAGACCTTCTCTCATAGACGACATTTACCATATGGCATTGGCAGTATATTAACATTAGATAGGTCGGGAACTCTGCATATTAGGACTTGATGTATAATTTTGTCCCATTTACAAGTATATTCTTTTATCATGTATTTTTCATTATCGCATATTTGATGTATTTTCACTTATTTTCGGAGGGCTTGGTTGAAGTACCCCCTCCCAGTAATGTACTTATGTGATTATTTATATACAGCTAGGGGTCTATGCCTCAACCCACTCTATGGAGGTTTGTTTATAAAAAAAAATAAGGAATAGGGTTAAAGTTATAGTGAATAAGGTTCAACACAAAGTATTTATCGTTTAGTATAAAGTGAATATGGTTTAGTTAATATTACTTAGATGTCACTTGAAATTACATAGAAATTAAGTTTAAAATACATATAGTTGAGTTAAACTTGAAACTGTATCAGATTCAGTTGAAAGTACACATGGTTTAGCTAAAATTCATAGTTTTCAATTATAAGTGCAAATAAAATATCCTTCTCAACTTTATTTAAAACATCAAATATAATTTGGATCTTTCTGTTCTAAGAGTCTATCCGTTAGTAATTCAAAAAGGCAAACTCTGTCTTACGTAGGTAGACTTGCCATAATACGATTAACCCTTGTATTTTATAAAACGAAACGACCTTTCTTAAACATTCGTGCTTTTGCGGCGAAGAAGGTAAATGGGGTCTATCGGCTAAAATTTAAACATTTTACAAAATAAGTTCAATTGTAGTTGTGTAAAATTTTTGAATAATAGAACAATATAGAAAATTGAGAAGAATATAGGTTTTCAACAAATTGCAAAATAGTTCAACCAATGAGCAATAAATAAGTTAGATCTTAGTTAGATCATTTAACGTACTTTTGTCCGACACATTTATGGAGTAACAACTTAATTGAGTTTGCTCAGTTTTGCCCCTAAATTCATATTACCTCTCAAAATACACTTTATACTCTTAAAATTCAACATAAATAAAGTCCTATTTTTTCCATCCTCTATAGTTACCTCGTCCACCTACAGGTAAATCAGTTGGTGTAGCATATTATTAGTCTAGTCATTAACTATAAATCTCATTATCTCTCCTACATTTTTGTTCTATCACTATCAATAAATAGATAAACACACACTACATCAAAGTTAAGAATTAGACACAATATTTTTGGACACGATATTTTTGGACACAATCAAATTTTGTCTCCAAATGATAACTTTTCGAGACAAAAATAATCTTTTAGACACAAAAATAGATTTTTTTTGTCCAAAAATCTAACTTTTAAGCAAATAATTTGATTTTTTTTGTCTCCAAAGACAATCTCATGCGAACATAAGGAGACAATTAAAATTTGTCTTCAAATATTTTTTGAGACGAAATTAAATTGTCTCCTTATGTCCGTATGGAATTGTCTTTTAAGACAATTTATTTTTCAAATTATGTGTCTAAAAGTTAGATTTGGAGAAAAAAAAAATTGTGTGTAAAAGATTATATTTGTCCCGAAAAGTTATTATTTAGAGACAAAATTTGATTGTCTCTAAAAAAATATCCCTAATTCTTATGTTTGTTGTAGTGACATCTCTCTATTCCTTTTGTCTATCTATCTTACGATGTACAATAATTATCAAATTTATGCCCCCCCCCCCCCCCCCCCCTCTTTTGTTTTGGATTTTCGATTTACTTTTTCTATGAATTTGGATATGCGTAGATCGATTTTTGGCCTTTTTATGCAACATGACTATGGATCTTTGGTTCCGATTTCTCTTTCCCTGTCTAACGTATAGATGAAGGAATTGTTTGGCATATGATATAAATTATTAGATATGAGACTTTTGTACTTTGAATTCGATTTTCCAGTCATATGATAAAATTTCACTAGAACAAAATTGGCTTTTGCAGCGCACAAAAACACTCTTAATAATATACAATATGCACTGTTCGGGACCGCGCTGTCTTAATCAATCAAAAACATTACTAACAGCATCCATAGTGCCCTGCAAAAATTGTGTATGTACAACACACATTCCATGTTGTTAATAGCGCACATTACGTGTTAATAGTAATAAAAAAACATATTATATATGCCGCAAATGCGTTAAAAATCAAAGTGCCTTCTGCATGTTGGTAATGCTCTTTTTATTTTATTTTAAAATATTGTTCTACCTTATACGCTTAAATCTTTATTATCTATACTACAGGCCGGTAATATCACGAAAAAAAAAAATTCAAATAATTACCTATCTCAGCATTCAACCTAAACAATAAGAAATGCTACAATTTCTCAAACGCACACAAATAGATGTGACATCGTATAACAAACTACCCGAGTTTATTTAGTACATGATTTCTCAAACCAAAATGTAATTTCAGGGAGAAAAAGTGTTACAATTTTACATCAAAGAATGCTGAGTAGGATTTCCCTTTGATTTCTTCTGTGGAAATAGTTGCTCTTGACAATATGAATGCTGAGTAGGAACTGTCTTTGACTCTCAGTCATGCTGACTTTTTGCTATTACTGTTTTCTCTAGTCATTTTAGAAGTTTGATACTGTGAGATAGATGATTTTTCACCAGATCGAAGATATTTTACTTTAAATATCTCACTCTTCATGTATGTGTGTTATACTGCTTGCAACAATTCATTTGGCGTATGCTTAGGATTTTTATTATAACACCCGTGAGGAATTTCCTTATGATTTGTCCTTTAATAAATGTGTTCTAGGTAGCGACTTATGCTATCAGAGCCTCAAATTATATGTTACTTGTTCGATGATATCTCATGCTTAACTTCCAAAAAAACAACATAACATTCAAGAGTCCTTGTTTGGTCGTAATATCTGCCTATGTCGTTTGGATTGTGGCTTGACTATTATGCTTCTTTTAAAAGAAACTCTTATGTTTAATTAATGTCAATATCAAGAAATTGACTCATAGGAGAGGTGAACCAGCACTTTTATGTGCTCGATATCAGGATATGTATGTCGATCACCATGAATTCTACTACTCTTGGATCTGAAAAAATAGTCTTGTTTTCTACGAAAATAGATACTCATCAAGAATAAATGTGTATTAGTAAGAGAGAATAATAAAATCTATACGCATCCTTTAACTTCAAAATTTTGTTTTGCAAGTCAAAAAGTAATACAAGTACAAACACCTCTCAATTGCTGTAAATGTTGGAGCAATTCTTGGAGGAATTCCAGGTTCTTTTGTTAGAATGTACATCAGCTGTAGATTTTTCAAGTCTAAGACGTTGATTATATTCTTCAGCTTGTGAGTTGGTTACATCTTGTAATCTTTGATAGTAAATTGTTTCTAAATCTGTAAAAAAAATTCAAGTGTTTTGTAAATTTTATGGAAGGTATGACTATTAAGTTGTTAACTAGTGTGAGTTTTTTATGCTGTATTGGTTTGAAGCCGACTTTAACTAGAGATAAGCAAATAAGGTATCACAGTTAGGCTTATGCATATAGTAATATTGGAGCCTGTTTTGGTGCAACTTTTTACTGTGCAGCGTAATGTTGACTGTAGAATACGAAGTACTGTAGCAGTTTGGCAGGTTATAATTATAAGATTATGACAACATCGTGCCATCAGATAGAAACTACGAACTTCACACCGTCATCACAGATCAGACCATAAAAAAAGTGAATAGCATTCTAAAACAAATTAAATCTCAAGTGTGACCACTCATATCAAACCCCAAATGTACTTTACCAGTTTATTTCAGTTGGTACATAAATAAGATACAACGATTCAGTAGCCATCAACATTATAATCACAATTTACCATCGGAACGAAAAAAATAGATGAAACGTACATTTGATCAGCCTGATCAAAAAAACTGTACATTTGAAGTGTGCGACCTTAGCTTCTAACTATACAACTGTACATTCACAATTTACTAGAAATTCAAATATACAACTGTACATTTGAAGCGTGTAACGTCAACTTCTGACTATTTGATCCGCCCGATCCTAAAAACTCCACCTCGGGGCCTCTCCTGATCAAGCCTTTAACGGACCAACTTGGAGAATTACCCAAGGATCTTCTGTGTGGTTGCATTTTTCCTTTAGCCTAGTTGTCATGTTTCTCACCGGAACCTTCCTACTCACAATTTGGTTTTTGAACAAATCGTCTCTTTTCAGAGAACTGTTTGAAAAAGTCCTCCGAATAAGTTTTTAGTGTATTGAATATCATATTTGTAAGCTCATGTATTGCCCGAGCCTGCATTACAAAAATTATAAATGAAAAAATAAAAAAATTGGAGCCTAATTACGAATTCTTTGGTATCTATAAGTTTACTTGCGTCCCTATAATATACCTTTGATAAAGAATTTAAGCTCATGGCGTTTTCGGATATTAGGTACACATCATTATATATGCCGATTGTTAATAGGTAATTCGTAAAAAAATTGATGACAAAATTACTTTACTGAATTTGCTGAATTTAACACATCTAAAAGCATCTATAGTTGCTAATAGTATTGTGTGACTACACTTTACTAATATCATGGGCATAAAGTGTATAACAATTCCTTGAGAGGAAAAATCTTAAGTTTTTGGGTAACAAAAGGTAATTACATCAATAATAAAATATGTATCATACTTCCCAATGCCATTGTTTGGTTGCTTTGGAAAGCAAGATGCAAAAGTAAAATGGAGGGGGTGAATATGACTGCTTACAATATTATAAAGGAAGTGAGCTATTTTCTGCACGTGTTGCAAGAAAGACAAGAATTTTCTAAGAAACTTTGATCTTTATAAACATTATTCTAATAACAGAGTTAGAAAATCTACTGAGCATTTTTTGAGAAAAACATGTAGAGATTACTGTGCATTTTTTAAATAGAGTTTTAGTTTTAGGCTTTTAAGGCATTTTCCGTTTACACTTGTTCTTAGCACTAATCTTTATAATCCTATTTATATTGTAAATTTTTCTAGAGTCAAGTGGAAGGGAAAAAAAAGGTAAATGTTCTGAGAAAGTGCACCATTAACGCTTTAGTGTATTTCATTTGTAATGCAGGACTCGGATATTAAAGCACAAACAAAGTATTGAAACAGAAAAAAACAATAATAGTGATAAAGGGAATTTAAGCCTGCGGCTTAAGAGTTAAACTCTATATTTCATAGAAATATTTAATAAAACAAGTCCTCTAAGTTCCAATAAAGACAGGTATTATACCCATGTAGAATAAAGGGTAGATTCGTCATTATTCTCATGTAACGATTCGTTCTAGCTTAGCCCACATCCAATATAGACATCCTTCTGAGTCGGCAACTAAAAACTCTCTTCGACCAGATAGCTTCATTATCTGCATCTCTAAGATGCCTATAAACTCACTAATATGCATGATACCATTTCGTATCGAACTTAACTCAATACTATACTCAGAGAAATCTCCTAAACTAATCTCACTTGGACCCTGAGACAAAGTAGTAGGGTTATCACATATCTCATTTGTCTCTCGATGTGAGTCTGTACTAGTTTTTGCAAACTTTTCAGATAACTTTTCCCCTTTTTGCTTTACATTTTTCAACTCGATGTAAGAAGAACACAGTTTTTGCTGCAAATCAGAAGATGATTCCATTGAATGTTCAAGATGTTGATCAATCAAAGCCGAGTTCAACAACTCATCACAAAGAAGTTTGAGCAATGAGATCCGCTCTTCCACGATGAACTCCCAGTAATCCTTATCTTCCATTAAAGATGCTAACCAACCAATTAAGTTAGAGTGAATGTAAGATTGGGATGCTTAACCCCAGAGCGGAAAAAAAAATAGTAGATGAGTTTGTCATCTATTGATGTATATTACCAAAAGCTGCCTCAGAGGCAAATATTTGCAAAATATGCGGAATTGACAAAAACAATGAGCTTGTGCTCCTATGTGATATGTGTGATGCGGAATATCACACGTATTGCTTAAACCCTCCATTTATGAGTGTTCCTCAAGGAAACTGGCATTGCCCTTGTTGTGTTTCCAAACTCGAGTATGGAAATGAGATTGAAAGAGTATGTTGTTCTTCAAATCTTGCTAGCAAGAGAAAAATGCTAGGAGAGTTCACTGTCATTCACTCTAACTTAATTTCTCCATTAGCATCTTTATTGGAAGATAAGAATTACGAGGAGTTCAGCGATAAAGAGCGGACGTCATTGCTCAAACTTCTTTGTGATGAGTTTTTGAACTCGGCTTTGATTCATCAGCATCTTGAACATTCAATGGAGTCATCTTCTAATTTGCAGCATAAAATGCGTTCTTCTTACATCGAGTTGAAATATATTAAGCAAAGATGTGAAAAATTATCTGAAAAGTTTGCAAAAACTAGTAAAGACTAGAGACAAATGAGATATGTGATAACCCTTCTACTTTGGCTCAGAGTCCACGTGAGATTAGTTTAGGAGATTCCTCTGAGTATAGTATTGACTTAAGTTCGATAAGAAATGATATCATGCACATTGGTGAGTCTATAGGCAGCTTAGAGATGCAGATAATGAAGCTATCTGGTCGAAGGGAGTTTTTGTTGGAAAAACCATGTTTAACATGGTAGTTTCCGAATGGTCACGAGACCATCTTTGAGTCAAGATTCCAAGTGACAGCCGTTGTCTTTTGGCACCATACTCAAGACGGTTGAGTAGATGGTATGACAAGGTTCGTAACGGTATGTCGCATGACCTATTCGGAGAATGGGAGTGAATGGAAATTGGCGTCAAAGAATGGGGTTGAGAAAGAGGAAAACTCTTAATGCTGGAAAATGAGTTTAATGAGGATAACTCATTGGGAATTGTCCCACATTGAAAAGGAAAGAGCTCCTCCTCGGGGAAAAGAGCACCTCCTCGGGAAAAGAGCTCCTCCTCGGGAAAAAGAGCTCCTCCTCGGGAAAAAGAGCTCCTCCTCGGGAAAAGAGCTCCTCCTCGGGGGGAAGTGCTCCAGCTCGGCCAAGTGTCCTGCTCGGCCAAAGTGTTCAGCTCGGCCAAGTGTTCTGCTCTTCCAAAATTTCCAGCTCGGGAAAATTTCCTGCTCGGGAAAATTTCCAGCAAAGCGGTAACTGTTGCAATAAATATGAATTCATTGCAAAGTTAATACTGCAGTTTCGAATTTCGAAAACTGACAGTAGTAAAGTGACTTTAATGGCTGAGATACTCAGCCAGCCTATAAATAGGCAGACCCCCCACAGGTCAGACACAACATTCTAAAATAAAACACAAGAGCATATATCATCTCTCAAAACAGAAGCATTACATTTTAGCTAGAGAGAGCCACCCATCAACAGCTCGACCTTGACTCGTCGCCTGTTTTCGGCGAGTCATCTGAGACGTTGTACCTTGGGATCGAAGCGCCAAACATAACCAGAAACCTCAAAGGTGGTTAGGAGAATATCGGTTAAGGGCAGACTGTTAAACAGTCGCCTCGTCTATTTAATTTTCCTGCATTTTTATTCCGTCTTTACATTTCTGCAATTTCATATTCTGTACATTTCAATTCTGTAAGTTATTTTCCTGTTCTGTAATTTCATTTCAGTCCTTTTATTTTCTGTAATTTCTATTCTGTTCTGTAATTTACTTTCCAGTCCTGTAATTTTATTTAATTCCAGAAACAGTCCAGCAGTTTAGTAATTATACTATTCTGTCTGGCAGTTTCTTTTAATTAACAAACAGTCCAGCAGTTTAGTAATTATACTATTCTGTCTGACAGTTTCGTTTAATTACAAACCAGTCCAGCAGTTTAATAACTTATATTATTCTGTCTGGAATTTTAATTAATTGCATTTACTTTCTGCAAGTGTCGGAATTTGTAATAGAGTCACATTCCATTATAGAAATAAAATTGTTTATTTCCTTTTAGTCCTTGCACTTTAAATTATTGCTTTTACGTACACCAAAACCAACAGTTTTTAGGTGCCGACTCAGAAGGGCGTCTGTATTGGGTGTGGGCTAAGCTAGAACGATAACTATGAGTTATCGTTAACGATGCTACGACGGGTCCTAGTCGTTACATGAGAATAATGACGAACTAACCCTTTATTCTACATGGGTATTATACTAGTCTTTATTGGAATTTAGAGGACTTGTATTATTAAATATTTCTATGAAATATAGAGTTTATTTAACTCTTAAGCCTCACGCTTAATTCCTTATATCACTATTATCGTTTTTCTCTCTTTCAATACTTTGTTTGTTCTTTAGTATCCCAGACCTGCATTAATTTGGAAGGCTAGAAAAGAAAAGGTGTTTGAAAATAAAGTACCTAATCTTTTCAATTTAACTATGCAGGTCAGAGAAATTATTGAGAAATGTTCTGAGAGGTATTTGTATTTGCGAAGGAATAAAAATATATGTGTGGACATGTTAGTGGTTGGAACTACACCTCTTTATGTTGACAGTAGCAACAAGGGTAAGAGGAAGGAGAAGAAACGGAATGAAAAGACGACAATCATAAAAGGAAAAGGAACGGTTGGAAAGAAGTGATGATTGCTTCTTACTGAGTGAGAACAAACTCTTTGTAGGGGTACTTTTTGTAATTAATAGCCAATTCTGTAAGGCTTACGGTGTGTTGTGTGTTTATAATATGTGATCTGTTTAGCGCTATGTTTATCTCTAATTTGTCAAGGTTGTATAAGTTATATTGAACTGTTATTTGCTTAGATTGTTTTCACCTCTTGTTGTCCATACCATTAGGGAGGTTTGTACGGGCCTTACCTGGGTTGCAACTTGTAAGTTTTTCTCATACCAAATAAAAGTTTGATATAGATCTTACTACTTGTTTTAGGCCCATAGTTTTGAAAGTTTGGTGTTTATTTTGCTTTGTATAGTTTTGAGAGTTTGGAGTTTATTTTGCTTTGTTCTTCATCATTTTAATCTGCGTTAGGTACCCCATTTTGATAATATATACTTACTAACCGAAAAAAGAGTTAGAAAATCTACTACGACTAAGCTGATAAAGCGGAGGCCTCCTAATGGGCTTGATCTTAAATTTAATGTCGACGGTAGTTACACAAATAGTGGTGAGAAGTGAGGTATTGGAGGCGTGCTAAGGAATAGCAAAGGTGTTCTAATGGGTTTTTCTATGCATGTTGCCTGTAGTTCGGCTCTTACGGCTGAAGCGATGGCTACATTACAAGGTATCAGCCTCATCTCAAAATTTAACAACAATAAGATCATTATAGATTCGGATTCATTGCTAATGGTCAAATTACATTCATGCTAAAGATGGTTGCCCGTCGACTATCAGGCAAATGAGTGAAATAAAAGAACGATTGAAGAACATTAATAAAGTGGAAGTGATCCATACCTTTAGTGGCAAGAAAAGGTAACTCTGATCAATTGAAGATCATATCAAAAGGCATCAATCAATTTTTCAAAGAGTTGAAGGGGTTATTAAAGGTTGATGAACTGGGTATTCCTAATTTTAGAGAGAGAATAGAGGATATTGCAGGAGCTAATACCAGGGGAAAAAGAACTATATCATAGGTTTGAAGAATGCAGAAAAGAGGACGCATGGAAAATAAAGTTACATGTAGGACACCTTTGGTCAATGTACTTTAGAAAACTTGCTTGGATTTCCTTCCCATTTTTAGTTTCGCATCATTAATAAAATTTAAAGTAGGTTTCCCACATTAACTAAAAACAAACATTTATAGTTTTAAAACAAACCTGATGTACTTTCAAGATAATGTATATTCGATCACAGAGTTCTGTTTTCATTGTTGCAACATCCATAAGTTCTTTTAACATATTCGTAGTAGTCTTCCACCCTGGTGAAACCTCTGTTTTAAAATTCGCGCTACGTAGCGCGAAATAGCGCTTTTTTGGTAAAAAACGCAACGAAAAATCACGATTTTGGGTGGAATTGCGCTAAAATCGCGCTATAGGGGACCAAAAGCGCAAAAAGCGCGAAATTCTGGACCAAAAGTGTAAATAGCGAGTTAAAAAAAAAAACAGCGGATTTAAATAATAAATATATATTGTGCAATTTTCAAAAAAGTGTCTGCAGTCCAAATGGTTAAGACTGTGCTGTTATTTCCAGCAGACCTGGGTTCGAAACTCACCAACAACAATTTTTTTTTTGATTTTTTTTTTATTACAATCTAATATAACTATATTTTTTTTTATTTTTTTTTGTTATATATTCTAAAGTTTAGTGCATATTTAGGCAAAAAAAATACACCGCAAAGCGCTATATAGCAACGCTATTAGCGCTTTTAGCGTTTCTCTCGAAAAAACGCTACGATAGCGATAACGCTATTTAAAACACTGGGTGAAACTAAGCAGATCGTTAGCATTCACATCAGAAAGAAGCGTAAACTCAAATTTTTAAAGTGATCTGAGTAAATAAAAATATAAAATATTGTTATGATCAGTATACTCTGCAAAATTTCCCCTATTTATCTTTCATAGAAAATTTAAGAACCACTGTGAGAAATTTGTATGCATGAAAATTACAATTTAAACACTGCCATTTTTTTCTTTAAAAAAAAGATATTATCATCACCTATGTCGCATATTGATGACGAACTCAAGTACTCTTTATCAGAAATCTACAGATGATTTGAAAAAATAGGATGCATTACGTAGATTAGTTTTTTCGTTTACCAAATTAAATTAAAAATAATTGACATAAAGAATGATTTTCATAAATATTCAATACCTTTTCCATAAGGAAGAACTTCATGGTTTACCATTCCTTCTCCCTGCAAGTTGGAAAATATGATTTAAGTGAACTACTAGCCCTAAAACAACATACTAATTTTTTATAAAAAAATTGAAGAGACTGCATTATGAAATGCAGTTAGTCTACAAAATTTACCAAGTTGACTCGTCATGTAAATATGGTTTCTTTGACTTCATTGTGTCTTTTCTTTTTGGACTTTTTGGCTTAAAGCAACACTTGAGGTTGTTGCTTTGTGTTCTTTGAGGGCCCTAGTGTCAATAAACGGGAAGTCTTCCTTGAAAAAGGTTATAAAAAGGCAATATTAGAGAAACAAAAATTAAACCTAAATAATAACGGGAACATTTAATGTTGCAACTTATTCGTTTAGATTCAATACAAGTGATCCACAAAATGAATTATACTTTTCCTAATAGAAATAATTCATCTATTCTGAGTCATTAGAAATATCAAAAAAAGTTATTAATGGAAATCCGAGTCAACTATTAAAGAGATTTTACTCCTTTCATTTTCAGCAACTAACCTTTCGTCTTGGATTTTCATACTTTCTTATCCTTTGAATCTTTCGCGAAAACTGACTTGCTTAATCATACACCAAGCTCCATCATTAAGTGAAAGAACTAAGAGGGAGAAATTTCTAAGCAGCATTAACATTAAGTTATAAAAGCTTTGGTATTAAAATTAAAATGCAAGGTTATACCTTGATCAACTTAGCTCCTGGTCAAGCTTTGCATTGTATCCATGTATTGTTGCTGCCAGTATCTATATCAAGCATGTAAGGCTTTGATGGATTTCCTATATACATAGTCGTATAGAAGGCCCTGCATATATAGAACATATTATTTTTTATGTTGCTTAAAGGAAAAGACCAGACAATGTAATTGAAAATAATCACAATGCTGAAATTCGATTAGCTTTGAAACATTGTATTTCAACAGTTACATATGTACATATGCTTTTAGCCAAAACACTACTCTTATCTAAAACTACTTATTCACTAAATTAGTGTCAAACTACTCCAGCATAGGTGCCGCTCCAAAAGTCATGTATGTGTTTCTCAAGATTAAATTAAGTCTTATATTGTTCAAGATAAAGTTATATTTGTCTACATATAAGATGAAAACATATATATAGAAAATAATAATTTACTCTAGACGCTCCGGATGAGCTCCCACACTTTTATAATCGTCCGCTCCCATGCTCCAACTCCCACCCGTGCACCCGTTTCGTGCAACTAAGATTTTGTTATAGTTCTGTCTAAAAAATTTTCTCTTTGAATACATAAAATTTCTTTCATTTCATTTATTTATTTTGATCTTGTGATACACATACTTCAGGCGCATGGTGTTATTTTGTTACCGTTCTTATCTAAAAGGTACCAAATTCTCATAAATTCAAGTATGACAATTTGAATAAGAAGCATGAAAAAAATATTCCTCGTGAAAGGAAAGTGAGATGACTAACAAGGAGAAAGCATAGCACAAGCCTTGCACTCTCGAATAAACAAGGGTAATATCACTACTGATTTCAGAATTTTAACACTTATGAGAGTATCTTAGATCTAAGTTGTTAGATTTGTTTAATTTACTAAAAGATATGAAGGTGAATTTGAAGAGCCTTTTTTACGAAATCCTCAAAGAAAAGCATCTGCATCAAAAGATCGAATCAAAAAATCCGTCAACTAAATTAAAAAAAAAAAGATATCAAACCGTTGTGATTAAGTTAACAACATTTTTAGCAATCGAATCAAAAAATTAATCCATCAACTAACATTAAAAAAAGATATCAAACCGCTGTGATTAAGTTAACAACATTTTTATAGATCGAATAAAAAAATCAATCCATCAACTAAATTTAAAAGAAGATATCAAACCTTAATATCAGGCCTCAGGTGATTATGCCATCGTTCACGATACTGTTTTCCGGCCCTTCCATTCATTTGTTCCGCTATCTTGGCCCATCTTTTTTCTCCATGTTTTATCACCAAATCGATCAACGCCCTTAATTACACAAGTGAAAACGGATTTAATATAGATAAATTAAACTAAAAATATACACAAAAAAAAAAACATACCTGTCCTCTTCATCAGTCCACTGGCCTTTGATAAAATAGCCGATTTTTTTCTTTTTTACCAGGATACTTCATATCCTCAAGTGAAGGAAATTCACAATTTTGGTTCAAAACCAAGTTAGGGTACATCTCATGCATCCAATTTCGATCACTCTCACTCTCATAAAAACCATTGTTGCCAAAGCCCATACTAAAATCCCCATTTCCACCACAAGAAAATGCAAAATTAGTACAGTACACGTTTACCAAGCCTACATTAATTATCAACATGATAATTGTGTTGAGGAGTTTTTGTAATGAAAAGACCCTTGTTATTATTATGCAACAAGAACCTTTGAATGGCTGACAATGGAGAGCTAGTTTTACACACAGAGGTTTCGATATTTTAACAGTTTCCAATGCAGGCTTAATGTTAATGAAATCTTATTCATTACTACGACAAAGGGAAAAACGTAACAGTTGAAGAGGAACTAGATGCGTCTAAGAGTCTTACTTAAAATTTTGACAGGTTTCCCATTTTATGAAACAATTGTCTAAAGACTCTAAACTAGCTCAGGTGAAAAGTTAGTTAAAGCGTGAAAAATGTAAGTTTTATCGGCGTAAAAAGCGAGCTTTTCCAGCCTTTGTCAAGTTTTGAATCGAGCTTTTTCGCTTTGAACCGAGCTTTTTAAAACGATGGTTGGTTAAAAACAGATGGACCACCACCAGAATTGTTTTTCCGGCTGTTAAGAATAATATATCATCACACAATTGTAGGCTCTCGCACCACATGCTGCTACCCAAAGCACAATTATTAAAGGAAAAGATCCTAAGAAAACCCCTCACAAGTCTTATGATAAAACTACAAAGCAGAGCTAAGATAGTAGTTACATAGTGGTCTATCCCAAATGAACTATCACAAACAATATATCGCACAGATGAAAAGTAAGATCTCCAAAGTAATAACATCTTCAATGTGGTGAAGAATCCTTTATATCATAACATCGAGCTTCAGAGATGACCAGAGAAAAAGAAAATTAGTAATAGCTAAAAGTCGGCATGACTGGGAGTCAAAGACAGATCGTCTAGAGAGCACCACCAGAGCTGTTTGCTTCTACATTATTGTGCTAAACTTTTATTGACTTTTAAGGTATCAAATGTGGTGTGCAGCCTTTTGTAACAATAAATCATCTATCAATCTTCATGCAAACGTATTTCTCAGAATAAAACTAATTTGTGTTTGACAAACATAATGGGCAATTTTAAGACTGCATATCAATGCAAATTGGCTTCTCCCAGGTCTAAATTTACTCTAAAAATGTAAATTTTCTTTTTCCTATATAGCCTCACTTAATAATCCCACCGCTTCAGCTCTCCACGTTGAACTTAAAAGAATTTAAAAATAAGTTATCTATATATTATTTATTAGTGATAATAAATTTATGTGTTACTAGAATCTAAAAGAAATAGAAATAAGTTATAGATATATTTGTTGATGATCAATAAATTGATGTGTTACCTTGTATCCAGGTCTTGAAATGCGATGAATAACGATCTTTCTATTTTGTCACACGAAGCGCTTGCGTAATCAGGAGGTCGCTGCCTTTTCTTCCGCATACTTTTGATAAGTCGTAAATGAATTGCTATACAATCAGTAAAACTAAATGTTAGGTTTGCGTATCATGAGTAATTTATTCAGGCACATCATAATTACTTAATATAACACTTGAAGATCTATTCTTTCAAGAAAGTAATAGAAAACAAATTATTTAACATTAAATCTTGTTGATCGATTTTAACTTACGAGTGTAGTACAACTTCTAGAGAGTAATATCTCTAATGGTGATGTTGATCGGTAATAAAATCATAGATATAGATTACGAACAAACAGAATCTAATAAACAAAAACCTAATATCATTTAGCTACGTAAACCATACTTATCATACATGCACGGATATAGATTGAGAGAGACACAGAGAGATTGTATCTGGATCGGTATAAATGTGCATCTCTATGAAGAAGAGCAAAATATGTGTAACAGTATGTAACTATGTTCGCTGAGCTGGGTATTTAGATAGAGTAATATCTCTATTGGTTGTGTTGATCGCTAATAAAATCACAGATATTATAAATTATTAAGAATAAACATAATCTAAACAAAAACCTCTTTTTTTTAATTAAAATAAAACTTTCATTAAGCAAAGCGATGGGACCTAACCACCAAGGTAAAAGCAAAATTACAGACTTTCAAACCAAACACCTTGGCTAATAAACTGCCTAGTTAGGCAACATTAGCAAAATTATAATACTATAGATCCTAGCCGAAATTCCAACCTAGTTAGCCAAACTTTAGTTTGGTAAAAACTCAGAAAAACTGAGTAAAACAAACCTTAAACTATTGACATGCAACACCTTAAAGGCTAGATCTTAGAAAAACTAAAGAAAACTAGATCGACAAATTTATAGTTTGGCAAAATCCAAACAGGGTTTGGACAAAACTGCCAAAAAACCAGCTAAACATAACTAGATTAAACCAAAAGATATTATCTAAACAAAAACCTTATACGTATCATTTACCTTATCATACATGCTGCATGCATATTGAAATAGATTGTTAGAGAGAGAAAGAGAGAAAGAGAGAAATTGTACCAGGATCGTTTAAAACATGTGAGTGTACGTATGTTTTTAACTGTGTGTCTGTGTTTGCTGATCTTTGTATTTATAGGGGTAACGTTTCTATTTTTATATATTTCTAAAACCCTAATCAGCCGCCAGGGACGGTATCAAGCAATGTTAGTATTAATTAAGTCAAACTTTTTATTACTAATGTATCTCGACCCCAACAATTGAACTTCCAAACTCAAGTTTCCAAATAAGCCATAGTTTTTAAAATTTAAATCAATTCGAAAAATACCAAAAAATGGCTTTTCTCAACATAAGAAATGGTTCATTTATTAAAGGATTGATTTATACAATAAATGTGATTGCTCTTGTTTTTCTGAGAAAACAGTTTTTTCAACAAATAAGCTATTTTCACCATAAAAGCAACTTCCTTCAACAAAAATAGGTATTTTTACATTCAAATTGTTTTTTCACTGAAAAAGGAGGTGTTACTAAAAATCCCGCTTTTCTATTCTCTTTCTCCCCTTAAAGAGGCTTTTCTCATGATAAAGTCCTCTAAAAAATGCCCTTTTCAACAAAAAAATCTATTCTCTTTCTTCCCTTAAAGAGGCTTTTCTCATGATAAAGTCCTCTAAAAAATGCCCTTTTCAACAAAAAAAAAAAGGAGATATGTTCAACAAAAAATAGTATTTTCATGAAACTTATGGCCTTTTCATCAAAAACGTACTTTTTTAAAAACAAACCATTAAAGAGTGAGTTGAGGCATTGACCCCTAGTTTATATAAATGACTATACAAGTACACTGCTTGGAGTGAGATATTAAACTGAACCCTCTGAACAAAAAATAGATTACATCAAGTGTTCGATAAAGAAAAATACATGTTAAAAGAAATAACAAGTAAATGAGACAAAACTATTCATGATGTACAACTATGAGGAGTCCCCAATCTATGTAATTTCAAATTACTGCCAATACCATCAGTAAATATCGTCTATAAGAGAACGTATGTGAAACCCGTTAAGAGCATGCCCAATTGGCCACAAAGTCAGCAACTTAGTTCGCTTCTCTAAATACATGTCAAACCAAGATATCATGTAACAAGCACAACTGGGGAATACGCGAGATAGTGTAGTTATGCTCACAAGGACAAAGGTTGTCAAATAAATCTAAGATGAAATTGTCGTCGAATCTCTCTCAACCTCCATACGGTGGAAGCCCATGCAAAGAAATCACCAACTAAATGCCTAATAGGACCGCCTGGAACTCTGCTTAGATGACAAGCCTTTTGCCTAAGAGCTCGTCAAAGGCACCCAAAATAATATCACCGTGATCTGTTAGAATGTCTCATCCCGCTGAAATCGTCGAGTTTTTCTTTGACCATCCATCAACGTTTAGTTTGAACGTCGTATCCAAAAACCTAAACGAATGGAAAGTTTTAATCAAAAATTTAAGGTATATAAGGTTGACCTGAAAATGCATAAGGTTCAAGTTAAAGTAATTATAGTTGAGTTGAAAATAGGCATGATTAAGTTAAAATTACATAAGAGTGAGTTGAAAGTACACACATATTTTAGTTGAAAATACATATACTTGAATTAAAACTCCGTTTATTTCATCGTAAAAGTTTTACGTAGGGGAAATACTTTCATGGGAAAGTTTTACACTAGAAACTTTTCTTTGACTTTTATTTACGGGCGATTTGTGCATAAAAAGCTCACCACCTCCAAATTATATACAAACTCAATTCTTTTTTCCTTTTTACAAGTTGTCTTTTTTTAACAATAAATCGTTGTTTGGTAAAAGTCTCAACGTGTATTTGAAACCTTAACTAGACACATTTTTTTTCCTATACGCCACTTGTATAACTTATAAATTTTCAACCTATAGACTCGTAAAATTAGAAGTACAAAAGATAGAATGTTGATTATAATTTATTTTTAATAAGAATAATATATATTTTTAGTTTTTTCGGCTTTATTTGTTTTTTCAGATTTTTCAGATTTTTGTTTTGGTTTTTTTGATTTTTTTTTTCCAATTTTCGTTATTTTTAGAATTTTTCCTATTTTTCCATTTTTTTGGTTAAGTAGGTAAAATTGACTAATTCTTAAATATTTTTGAAACATGGGACCTATAATTAATTATAGTATCTATACTAGTATTAAAAAGAATATAGATAGAGTCTCCGTATATTGTTTCCAACTCTATCTGCGGTGGAATCATTTCCACCAATTTTCTTAGATTTGAGGATTTTTTTTTTCCAAAAAAAAATTTTTTACGGTAAAACAATCATCCGGAAAATCTATTTTACCTGTAAATGTTTGTTTACATACATTTTACAACAAAACAAACAGAGCCTAAAAGGCACTAGGTCGAGTTGAAAATACATATGATCTCAACATTTGAAATTTTTGCACTTTGTGGCATGTAGAAACTAATTTTCAAGAAATTATCTCTATGATATGTATGTCGATTCCCATGAATCTGGTACTCCTCAATCAGAAAACTAGTCTTGTTTTTTATATTAATTGATAATCAAGAATACACGTGTTTAAGTAAAAGAGAATAATGATCGGTTGTCCTACTTGATCGGTTGGTTAGTTCGGACTATTAGAGTATTGAGTTATTGCTTTTAATGGGTTCCTACATCATTATTGGTTTATTCAGATCGTGTTTATTTATGTGTTGGCACCCCGATGGAGCTTTATTGAGCTAGTCTGTAAGGAGTACTGTTAGGCATACTCATGCATCTTTTGGTTTGCACGATGCCTCTTCGACTAGTGTGCTTGACAATATTTCGGTGCTATTTTTGATATTTCCGGCTTGTTTACAGTAGTACGTCTCTTGATGTATTTTAATTTATGTGCAGGGTAGGTTTATGAATTATAAGCCTTCTGAACGCCATTTGTGTCTTTGTATTATTTTATTTTACTTAGTCTCTTGGAGTCTGTTCTAGGGGCACTGAACTCTGTATTTCCGTCCGTTATGTTAATAATAATGAGGTTTGACGAAAAAAAAAGTAAAAGAGAATAACCCAATCTATGAGCATCCTTTAACTTCGTAATTTTGTTTTATAAATTAAAAAGTAATGCAAGTATAAACACCTTTCAAATGCGATAGATGTTCGAGGAATTCTTCCAAGAATTCCAGGTTTTTTTGATAGAGTATACATCTGGTTTAGCATTTCACCAGGTGCTAGTATTTTTAGGTCGAAGACGTCCTTAAATATCTATATTTTCTTATGCTAGAGAGTTGGTCACATTTCGTAATCTGTAAACATTGTCAAGTTTTTTGTCGATTTGATTGAAGATGCGACTATTAAGTTCTAATTAGTATGTGAGATCTTATGTCGTAAACGCTAACATTAACTGGAGTTAGGCAAATATAAGCTAATACCGCTAGGCTTATGCATATATTTTGGAGCCTGTTTTGGTGCAATTTTTAGCTGTGCAACCTAATTTTGAATACAAATTACTATACCAGAGTTTTCCCCAATTATGATATAAGATTATGACAACATGAATCGAAACTACAAACTCCACACTGTCATCAGACCATAAAAACATGAATAGTATACAAAACCAATGTAATCTCAAATGAGACCACTCATATCATAATCCAAATGGACTTTATAAGTTTATTACAGTCAGTACAAAAATAACATACAAACATGCACCGGCCATCCACATTATTATCATAATTTACCATCAGACCGGAAAAATACGAAACTAGAAAATTAAAACATACAAGAACCAGCTTGGAGAATTACCAAAGGATCTTCCATGTGATGGCCTTTTTTCCTTTAGCCGTGTTATTATGTTTCTCACCTGAACCTTCCTACTCACAAATTGGTTTTTGAACAAATTGTCTTTTTTCAGAGAACTCTCTAAAAAGTCTTTAGTGTATTATCATGCCTGCAAGCTCGTGTATATTACCCGAGCCTGTATCACAAAAAATTAAAATTAAAATAGAAAACTTTGAAGCGTAATCACGAGTTATTTAGCATCATCTATAAGGGATAAATTAACAAAACATACTACTTTTGAAACTAAATTAACAAAAACATATCAAAAAATTTATAATTAACAAAAACATACCCAAAAGCTTAACCAAAATTATTTATTTTTTTAATTAATTAGTGGGGAAAACCCACATTTTATTAATGAAAAAAACGTGGGTGAAAAACCCCACATAAATAAAACCAAGTAGCTTATACAGAAAAGATTTCAAATGATGAGACCCAAAAGAAATAATAGAAAACTATTACATCCAATTGAAATCAAATTAAAAAATTAATCTCCAGAATCTGCTAAAGCAGGATTCAATAGACTGGCGAATGAAACTTGAAAGACTGAGACTGCAATTAAATGTAATAACTCTACAGCTGTCCTCTTCCACCTCTTCATTTCTCCTGAGAAATAAACGAAGAGAGAGAAACTCTCCTCTTACCACCGTTCTCCATTAAAACTGAAACCTTAGATTAGAAAAACATTTTGCTTCAGTGAAGATGATCCCTTTCAGTACCTAAGGAAAATCATCCAAACAAGAAGAGGTAATGTTACCATCCCAATTTGCAAGAAGATCAGCAGCCTTGGTGCCTTCTCGCGCTACGTGTTTGAACAGGTACTCACCATCCTTTAACAGGTCTTTAATAAGATCTAATAGTTCTATAACCTTCCAAGGGCATTTTAGTTTGCCTTCTACAATTTTAATTAATAGCAATCAATCACTCTCAACAATAAGTTGTTTTTTTGGTGAAATTTGAAGTCCATAATAGAGAGCTTTAAACTCTGAATAGAGAGCTGAAATACTGACAATAGATCTAGAAAACCATTTAACAAAAGTGCCATTTTCATCCCTAATTAAACCTCCAATACCATTAATGGCCACTGTTTGTTTATAACAACCATCTATATTAAGTTTCATAAACCCGGTAGGAGGATGAAGCAACTTAATAATAGTGACCTTATCAATTTTCTTCTTACCACTGAAATTAGAATAGGAGAAATCTTTCTCCCTATAACCAGACTGGATAATCAACTCTTCAGATTTTCGAATAATATTACAGGACCTCATTTTGATATTCTCAAATTTGCATGAGCATCTGGATTTCCAAATTAACCAAATAATGATAGAAGGTAGAACCTGACAAATTTTTTTTTCAGAGAAGTGCTTTTTCTTAGTGATATGAGACCACCAACTGTTAATTCTTCCATATAAAGAATTATTCTAAATAAATATCCCCCATTTTCTTTCAAAGAATTTCCAGACCTCATTGGCTACTATACCAGTACTAAAAAGATGATCAAATGTTTCGTCTGATGTTTTAAAACAACCACATATAGAAGCCATACCAATGCCAAATTTATGCAGATTGTAATCCAAGGAGACTGCTTGATTAAATAATTTCCACATGAAACAAGAGACTTTTAAATGTACCATTCTATTCCAAATAAATGTACTTCTCCAATTTACAGTACCTACCTCTCTAGAAATTTCCGAAGCTGAATTTATAGTGAAATTCCCAAGATTAGTAGGTTTCCATATAGGTTTAACCCCATTTCCAGCTATAATAGAATTACTGTCAGTCAATTCTCTAGCTTGAAGCATTCTGCACCAAGTAGTAGTTTCTCCTTTAATAGGGATGTATTCTGCTTGTTTATTTCTACAGTATTTTGCTTTCAAGAATTTGGTCCACAAAGTGCCTTTTGTTTTGAATTTCCACCAGAGTTTCATTGCAAAAGCTTTTGATATATCATGAAAACTTTTAACATTCAAGCCCCCTTCTTTCACAGGAGTACAAATTTTGCTCCATCTAACCCAATGATACTTGTTTTTACCATTTTTGTTACCCTAGAAAAAGTTTGACAGTAATTGGTCTATTCTTTTAATCACTTGTAGTGGAGGATTCATAGCAGACAATGTGTAAATAGGAATAGATTGAAGAATATGCCTAATCATTATTAATTTCCCACCCAAATTTAGCCAATTACCCTTCCAAGTAGACAACTTACTTCTCACTTTTAGAATAAATTCATGAAAAAATATGCACTTTTTATGCCCAGAATATAATTTGCAGCCAAGGTAGGAGAAAGGAGGTCTCTTACTAGTGATATTAAGCCTTTTGCATATATTTTCTTTTTGTATTGCACTAACACTTTTTGAGAAATAGACAAAGCTCTTATCTAAACTGATTTCTTGACCAGAATCTTTATTGTAACATTGCAGGGTGTTGCTTATCTTTCTGATAGAATGAAGGTCTGCTGAGCTAAAAATAAGTAGATCATCAGCAAAAGTAAGGTGAGTGATAATAGGGCTTCCAATAGGAGTTTTAAAAGCTGACCATCTATTGTTATCAATCAATTCATTTAAATTTCTACTTAGAACTTCAGAGAATAATATAAATAAACAAGAGGAAAGAGGATCCCCCTATCTCAGACCATTTTTGGGAGTAAAAAGCTCAGTTGGGCTGCCATTCACCAAAATAGAAGTCTGATTACCAGAAATAACCCTCCATACTAAGTCTATTATCTTCTCAGAAAAACCCATTTTTCTTAGTGTAGAAGTAAGAAAATGCCAAGAAATACGATCATAAGCTTTTTTCATGTCTAGCTTTAAAGCTATATTTTTGCCACTTGTCTTTTTATTTAGAGTTGAGATAAACTCCTGAGCAAGAAGGATATTGTCCACAATGTCTCTAAATTTAACAAATCCACTTTGATTCTCAGAAATAATATTAGGAAGTATAATAGCAAATCTAGAGGACAAAATTTTTGAAATGGTCTTACTGCATAAAGTACATAAGCTAATAGGTCTGAATTCATCAAACTTCTTTGGTGTGATCTTCTTTGGTATTAGAGCAATAACAGTAGTGGATAGAGATCTAGGAAGTAGATTTCCCATGAAAAAAAGATTAATAGCTTTGATAATTTCTTCTCCAATAAAATTCCAATAAGATACAAAAAATTGACCTGTAAAACCATCAATTCCAGGAGCACTAGATTTGCTTAGATCAAATACAGCTTCTTTTATCTCTTCTGTAGTAGGGTCTTTGTCTAAAAAGTTATTAACCTCTTTAGAAATAAATTTAGGAATATTATTCAAACTATTATAGACATAAGAATGAGACTGATCTGCTGCTAATAGACTTTGGAAATAATCAATAGCCTCCTTTTTAATAACCACTGGGTCTCTAGTGCAAGTACCATATTTCTTTTCTATTTCACCAATGGCACACTTTATTATTCTTTTCTTTACTATACTTTGATAAAATTTTGTGTTAGCATCCCCTAGTAAAACCCATTTCAGATTAGCTTTTTGAGCCCAAAATTTTTCTTCTATGCTGAGTTTAGCTTTTAGAATAGCTTCCACCTTATTGAGCTCAATTCTGTTGACAGGTGTTGGGTGCATTTCAAACTGCTGCTCTGCTCTCAGAAGATTGTCTCCAGGTTTAGTTATTTCTTGAAATATATTCCCAAAGGTATTATAATTCCACTCTTTCAATCTCTTTCTAGTTGCCTTTAAATTAGCAGCAAGATTATCCAATACATTAGAATTAGAACTGGGAACCCATACTTCTTTTACTGCATTATAAAAGCCTTCATGATCTACCCAGAAATTTTGAAATATAAACCTTTTAGGACTGTTGACTTGAACCATCTGTAGTTTTAACAACAAGGGACTGTGGTCTGAAGTAGCTTTATTCAAATGGTCAAGATATATATTGCAGAATAAGTTTGCAAACTCTTGATTAAATAGTATCTTATCTATTCTTTCAAAAATAGCATACACCCCACTACGGTTGTTCCACCAAGTATATTTAGAACCACTATAGATAGTTTCTGATACACCCAAATTGTTAATACAAGACAGGAAATCATTAGCTGAATTAATATTAATAGGCAGACCTCCAATTTTATCCTTCTCAGATGAAACAGTATTGAAATCCCCATTTTATCTTCCTCCAAGTATATTCCTCCAAATTGAAAAATTCCCAAAAACAATAGGAATTCTTATGTTGCTAGCTGCTGGAGTTTAAGTGACACCATTTTCCAAGACTAATGAACAAAAATATGAAGTTTGGTCCTTGTTTGGCTTTGTGGACCTTGCTCCTCTTCTTGGTTCTAGGTTGCTTTTTTGAGAAGTTATTTTGTTTGAAGTTTTTGGTGTGATTGCAACATTCTAATTGAGTACATCTTAGGTTCACTGTTGCTTATTATCCAAAGTCATTTAATAACACACTTTAGTGGGTGGAGATACTGGTTTAGTTTGGTTTTCTTCAGGTCCTATTCTTGGTACTCACGTAAAGAAGGGAAATGGGAGCTGAGAAGGAAAAGACTCGACCACTTTGAATCTAAAAATTGCACTAAAGAGATTGAAGATGGGCTCAAGATTGATGCTGATGTTGTTAAGAAGAGTATGTTAATTTTTGCAAATTGCCTATTCTGATTTTTTTTCAAGTTAAGAGGCTTGTGGCTGATGCTGACAAGCTTTTGCTTGGTGAATTTAACTTAAAAAGTAGAAATATCAATTGCATTCTCCTTTACAAAAGTTGCAGATGGCTATTACTTTGGTCCGACAAACTTCTGCATAAGCTAACCTTTAGCAAGTTCAAACTCAATGATAACTAGTGCCATAAAAGTGTTTTTAGTAATAGATGGCTCTTGGTTACCAATATTTATTTTATTGAGATGCGAATGCAATTTTTTTAAGGGACAAGGTTGTTTATGATCCCTTTCCTCGTTTTATTTTGACGTACAACTGATACAATGGCTCTTTCTGATGCCTTAAAGCTTTAGGTAGTGTCTTATGCTACCAAAGCTATGCTAGTTACTTTTTTATGTTTCTTCTGCTACCAAAGCTATGCTTGTTTCTTCTGTTATGTTTCCATTTCTATCGAGTTTGCTGGGATATTATAGCGGCAGATCTGCTCGAGGCGGTTTTGGCGAGTTTGCTGGGATATTATAGCGGCAGATCTGATCGAGGCGGTTTTGGATTATTTTCGTGGTAGTTGTATGCCGATGGGTTTCGTCAGTACTTATGTGGTTTTACTTCCCAAGAAGGACTCCCCTTCTTGGGTAGACTTTAGACCTATCAGTCTTTTCAACTTGAGCAACAAGGTTCTCTCCAAGATTCTTGTTACTTAGTTGTCGACTGTTTTACCCCGTATTATTTCTCCTTCTCATAGTGGTTTTGTCCCTGGTCGGGTGATCCATGATGGTATTTTATTGGCCTAGGAGTTGGTTCATAGCTTGAACCGCGATGTTAGAGGTAGGAATGTGGTCATAAAGCTTGATATGCCAAAAGCTTATGACCTCATGTCAAGGTCCTTTGTTCTAAGGATGCTTCGTGCTTTTGGTTTCTACGAGCAGTGGATTTCATTGGTTCTCCGTTATGCTGAACGGAGATGTTCATGGGTTCTTTCGATTTCTGGGCGGTTTTTGACAGGGGGATCCTCTCTCCCCGCCCTTTTTATTATAGCTTCAGAGTATCTTTCGAGAGGGTTGGATCGTTTGTACCTAGAGTATCCTTCGATGTGTTACATGGATGGGGTCGATATGGAAATTTCTCATTTGAGCTTTGCGGATGACATTGTCATCTTTACGAATGCTAGTGCCCAGAGTCTAAAGAAGATCATTGACTTTCTTCATCGTTATGAGTTGGTGTCTGGACAGCTTATTAGGCAAGCCAAGAGTATGATTTACCTTGGTCGGTCTTCTTTAGATTCACGGGCAACTATAATAGAGACAGTGACGGGCTTTTGGAGAGGCGAGCTTCCATTTATTTTTCTTGGTTGTCCAATCTTTCTTGAAGCGTGTAGGATTGTATATTTCGATGAGCTTATCAGTAGGATTCGAGACCTTAAATCGGGTTGGGCTAACCGCCTCCTGAATTTCGGTGGAAAGCTCACACTTATTAGGCACGTTCTCGTGTCTATGCCTATCAACATGTTTCACAGTCTTAGACCGCTGAAGGCGGTGCTGACCTAGATTGAGAGGACGTTTCCTCATTTTTTGTGGGGTGATTCGGCCATCCACAAGAAGATTCATTGGTGCAGATAGGCTGCAGTTTGCTTTCCTATTGAAGAAGGCAAATTGGGTATCCATTTGCTATCTAATTTTGTCTCAGCCTGTGAGGCCAAGATATGGAGGAGATTTCGCGAGAAGCATTCACTTTGGGCTCAGTACATGAGGGAAAAGTATTGCAAAGCCACTCATCCGGCATCTGTTGTTTTTATATACCCGGCTTCGCCCCTCTGGATTTGCATGGGTCGGATTAGGAATTCTTTTGAGCCGTTTATTCATTGGCATATTCGTTCAGGAGAGGTGAGTTTTTGGTACATCCATTGGATTAGTGATAGTCTGCTTGCTGTCCACAATCCTAGGGTGCCCGATAAAGAGCTTCATGCATTCCTTTTAGGCATTCAGCTGGCGATCTCTTTGGACTTTCAACATATTGAGTTTGAGACAGATTTGATGACAATATCATCGTGGATTTCTTTGACGACTCTTGGCCCTTGGGAGCATAGCTACACTATCTTGTGTATTCGCCATTTATGCTCATTTCATGATATCTTGATTCAACACGTCTTTAGAAAGGCGAATCAGGCAGCTAATTTTATGGGTAATTGGGCGTACGCTCAACGGACTTCATAGACCTTCTCTCATAGACGACATTTACCATATGGCATTGGCAGTATATTAACATTAGATAGGTCGGGAACTCTGCATATTAGGACTTGATGTATAATTTTGTCCCATTTACAAGTATATTCTTTTATCATGTATTTTTCATTATCGCATATTTGATGTATTTTCACTTATTTTCGGAGGGCTTGGTTGAAGTACCCCCTCCCAGTACTGTACTTATGTGATTATTTATATACAACTAGGGGTCTATGCCTCAACCCACTCTATGAAGGTTTGTTTGTAAAAAAAATAAGGAATAGGGTTAAAGTTATAGTGAATAAGGTTCAACACAAAGTATTTATCGTTTAGTATAAAGTGAATATGGTTTAGTTAATATTATTTAGATGTCACTTGAAATTACATAGAAATTAAGTTGAAAATACATATAGTTGAGTTAAACTTGAAACTGTATCAGATTCAGTTGAAAGTACACATGGTTTAGCTAAAATTCATAGTTTTCAATTATAAGTGCAAATAAAATATCCTTCTCAACTTTATTTAAAACATCAAATATAATTTGGATCTTTCTGTTCTAAGAGTCTATCCGTTAGTAATTCAAAAAGGCAAACTCTGTCTTACATAGGTAGACTTGCCATAATACGATTAACCCTTGTATTTTATTAAACGAAACGACCTTTCTTAAACATCGTGCTTTTGCGGCGAAGAAGGTAAATGGGGTCTATCGGCTAAAATTTAAACATTTTACAAAATAAGTTCAATTGTAGTTGTGTAAAATTTTTGAATAATAGAACAATATAGAAAATTGAGAAGAATATAGGTTTTCAACAAATTGCTAAATAGTTCAACCAATGAGCAATAAATAAGTTAGATCTGTTAGGACCAGATTTCTGGTCTAAATTCTATTTGTTGTCTAATGGTTTTCACTAAATAATCCTATCTGTTTATTATGAACTAAGACAGAGTTGTTAGGTTTCAAGCAATGTTGCAACCTCAGTTACAACCTACTGAGACAGCTGTTGTTAGGTTACAAGCAATGTTACAACCTCAGTTACAACCTATGTTGATAGGTTTCTACAACCTGCTGAGACAGCGTTAGAGGTTTCAAGTAATGTTGCAACCTCAGTTGCAACCACAGTTCCAACCTGCTGTTCTGCAGGATTCTGTCTTGTTCTGTAAATCTGCATAACTATTCTTTAATGGTAATTATTTGTTTTAAAGTATGCAGGATATATTCTCATATGATCTTAACAGGTTTAGCATGCGTTTATATTGAGAATATCAAAGTGGTAAGGAAAGATTTCCTAAAAGATATAAAGAGATTAGTTTATAGAGATATGTTTCCTTTTAACTAGGAAATCTACATCTCTATTCTTATGCAAATCTTTATCACTTGTTTCAATCTTTGTTCCTTATCAAAATCAGTATAACACGTTTAAAAGATTGAATGTAATATGGAGTTAAGTGTTTCATATGTATATGAAAAGATATTATCTCTAAAAGATATTATCTTTATATGTTTCCTAGTTAAAGGAAAAGACTAACTCCTATTATCAAGCTTGTTATTAAACAGGAAATACTAATGATGATTGGAGTCAATCCGCGCTGAAGAGTTTGCTCATACATGGAAAGATTGAAGCCAATCAAAACAAGTCAAAGCAATCATAAAAGATCTTGAAGCAAGAAGATTGTTTTACTTGTATAAATAGTTTATAACTTAGCTTGTAAAAGTTTGTGTGTTCTAAATTATAAAGAACCCATTCTTGAGAGAATACACAAAGAGCCTTCAAAAGAAAACAATGGTGGGATGTCATTGATTTATAATTGATAGTTATAAAAGTAGGAGCAGTATAGAGATAGGCAGAAAAATCTATAGGGAGTCTGAGAGTTTTTCATTAAGACTTAAATCCTATATTGTAAGCTTTTTATAATATCATAATCTGGGTAAGTGCCCCGGAGACGTAACCTAGTTAGGTGAACTCCGTTGTTAAATGTGCGTGTGATTTATTTCAAGTACATTTAACTTTACACAGTTCTGTCCATTAATACACTAGGTTCTAACTGTGGTTGCAAACTCACTTGGAACCTTACTGCAAAACTGCAACTAGAACAGCGGATAGGAATTTCAAGATCTTAGTTAGATCATTTAACGTACTTTTGTCCGACACATTTATGGAGTAACAACTCAATTGAGTTTGCTCAGTTTTGCCCCTAAATTCATATTACCTCTCAAAATACACTTTATACTCTTAAAATTCAACATAAATAAAGTCCTATTTTTTCCATCCTCTATAGTTACCTCGTCCACCTACAGGTAAATCAGTTGGTGTAGCATATTATTAGTCTAGTCATTGACTATAAATCTCATTATCTCTCCCAACAAACTTAAGAATTAGACACAACATTTTTGAACACGATATTTTTGGACACAATCAAATTTTGTCTCCAAATGATAACTTTTCGAGACAAAAATAATCTTTTAGACACAAAAATAGATTTTTTTGTCCAAAAATCTAACTTTTAGGCAAATAATTTGATTTTTTTTGTCTCCAAAGACAATCTCATGCGAACATAAGGAGACAATTAAAATTTGTCTTCAAATATTTTTTGAGACGAAATTAAATTGTCTCCTTATGTCCGTATGGAATTGTCTTTTAAAACAAATTTATTTTTCAAATTATGTGTCTAAAAGTTAGATTTGGAAAAAAAAAAAATTGTGTGTAAAAGATTATTTTTGTCCCGAAAAGTTATTATTTAGTGACAAAATTTGATTGTCTCTAAAAAAATGTCCCTAATTCTTATGTTTGTTGTAGTGACATCTCTCTATTCATTTTGTCTATCTATCTTACGATGTACAATAATTATCAAATTTATGCCCCCCCCCCCCCCTCCCCTTTTTGTTTTGGATTTTCGATTTACTTTTTCTATGAATTTGGATATGCGTAGATCGATTTTTGTCCTTTTTATGCAACATGACTATGGATCTTTGGTTCCGATTTCTCTTTCCCTGTCTAACGTATAGATGAAGGAATTGTTTGGCATATGATATAAATTATTAGATATGAGACTTTTGTACTTTGAATTCGATTTTCCAGTCATACGATAAAATTTCACTAGAACAAAATTGGCTTTTGCAGCGCACAAAAACACTCTTAATAATATACAATATGCACTGTTCGGGACCACGCTGTCTTAATCAATCAAAAACATTACTAACAGCATCCATAGTGCCCTGCAAAAATTGTGTATGTACAACACACATTCCATGTTGTTAATAGCGCACATTACGTGTTAATAGTAATAAAAAAAACATATTATATATGCCGCAAATGCGTTAAAAATCAAAGTGCCTTCTGCATGTTGGTAATGCTCTTTTTATTTTCTTTTAAAATATTGTTCTACCTTATATGCTTAAATCTTTATTATCTATACTACAGGCCGGTAATATCACGACAAAAAATAAATTCAAATAATTACCCATCTCAGCATTCAACCTAAACAATAAGAAATGTTACAATTTCTCAAACGCACACAAATAGATGTGACATCGTACAACAAACTACCCGAGTTTATTTAGTACATGATTTCTCAAACCAAAATGTAATTTCAGGGAGAAAAAGTGTTACAATTTTACATCAAAGAATGCTGAGTAGGATTTCCCTTTGATTTCTTCTGTGGAAATAGTTGCTCTTGACAGTATGAATGCTGAGTAGGAACTGTCTTTGACTCTCAGTCATGCTGACTTTTTGCTATTACTGTTTTCTCTAGTCATTTTAGAAGTTTGATACTGTGAGATAGATGATTTTCCACTAGATCGAAGATATTTTACTTTAAATATCTCACTCTTCATTTATGTGTGTTATACTACTTGCAACAATTCATTTGGCGTATGCTTAGAATTTTTATTATAACACCCGTGAGGAGTTTCCTTATGATTTGTCCTTTAATAAATGTGTTCTAGGTAGCGACTTATGCTATCAGAGCCTCAAATTATATGTTACTTGTTCGATGATATCTCATGCTTAACTTCCAAAAAAACAACATAACATTCAAGAGTGCTTGTTTGGTCGTAATATCTGCCTATGTCGTTTGGATTGTGGCTTGACTATTATGCTTCTTTTAAAAGAAACTCTTATGTTTAATTAATGTCAATATCAAGAAATTGACTCATAGGAGAGGTGAACCAGCACTTTTATGTGCTCTGTCGATCGATCACCATGAATTCTACTATTCTTGGATCTGAAAAAATAGTCTTGTTTTCTATGAAAATAGATACTCATCAAGAATAAATGTGTATTAGTAAGAGAGAATAATAAAATCTATACGCATCCTTTAACTTCAAAATTTTGTTTTGCAAGTCAAAAAGTAATACAAGTACAAACACCTCTCAATTGCTGTAAATGTTGGAGCAATTCTTGTTAGAGATTTAGGGTATGATAATCCTGGATAACTTCGAAGAATCGTGTTCGTACACTTTCCAAACAAAGTATTTCGACCCTATTATTGCCTAGGTTCACGAAATCTTTGTGGGGATAATTCTTGAAGAACAATCTGTTTCTGGCAAGGAGAATAGATTAGGAATGTAGAGAGAATTTTCTTATATGTTTCTGTAACCAAAACCGAGGCCAAATGACTTCTTATATAGGAGATCAATAACCAAAACTGAAAGCAAGCAACTGTTCCGGAAAGGAAGCAACTGTTGGGAAAGGGTCCAACTATTCAAAATTTTCCGGAAAGGAAGCAACTGTTGGACCCCACCAGGGGCTCTGCCCCTAGGACCCCGCCAGGGGCTCTGCCCCTTGGAACCCCGTTTCAATTATTCATATTCAGTTATACGTTGGCTCGACGAGCGTGCACTCCGCACTTCCCTAACTCGTTTCCGAGTTTAACGCATTATTGCATCGGCCTATAATAAATCACATTACTACTAAAATACATTGATGATACTAAAATCACCAACAAATCCCCCCCATTTTAGTGTAATCCTTGATTTACTCAGTATATACAATAATATATACAAGGGTATAACACACAGGTATAACAATCAAACAAATGCATAGATGAAAATGTCTTACGATTGAATTTTCATCTTAGTACAAATACACATTCCAAATACTCGAAAATCTGGGTGTCATAACGATTGAACCCGTCAATCCATTTGAATATCTGAAGATATAGTACACATATGTTTCTTACAATACTCTACTATTCATACTTGACACTTTACAAGCCATGTGTCCTTATCCATTAATAAGCATATAGGAAGCCAAGTCCAAGCTTCTTGAAGCGGCAAAACTTCATGCTCACATAGGTGATCCTTTTAATCTTGCACCTGCATTTGCAATTTTTCAAAAGAACCATTAAGAAGATATACTTCAACCTAGCCATCACTTGCAGGTCTGAGCACATACCTTGGGAAGATAAACACAATTGCTCCAATCTCTAACTATGATCTTTCCACATTGAATTCTGCTTCTAACGTTGTATTCGAAGGGAATTGGGTATACCACAGCTAATAGATTTAAATGGACTTTAATCCCATCCCAATTACCGACTTATTCACTAAGTCTCTAGCTAACCCCTTCGTCAAGTGGTCAGCTAAGTTTTGTTGCGACCGAACAAAATCAATAGATATCACCCCATTCATGATTAATTCCCTAATCATACTATGTCTAACACCCAAATGTCTAGACTTTCCATTGTATATTTGACTATAAGCTTTAGCCAGTGTGGCAGTACTATCACAACGGATAGAAATTGGTGATATCGGTTTAGGCCATATCGGAATCTCATATACCAAGTTCCTGAGCCATTCCGCTTCTTTACCAGCAGCTACTAATGCTACAAACTCATATTCCATTGTGGAACCAGTTATACATGTTTGCTTCTTGGAAGCCCATGAGATGGCACCTCCCCCAAGCAAGAACACACATCCACTTGTAGAGGATGAGTCTTCAGCATTATTTATCCAACTAGCATCCGAATAACCCTCTAACACCAAAGGAAATCCCATATATGCCAATCCATAATTCATAGTACCCTTCAAGTACTTGAATACCCTAGTTATCGCATGCCAATGATGTCTACTAGGATTACTAGTAAATCTGCTCAACTTTCCAACCGCATAAGCAATATCCGGTCTAGTGCTAATCATAGCATACATCAAAGAGCCTATAGCTCTTGAGTATTCAAGTTGATCCACAGGTTTACCTGTATTTGGCATAAGCTTTTCTCCCGGATCCATGGGAGTACTTACTGGAGAACAACTTTCATAATTGAACTTCTTGAGTATTTTCTCAATGTAATGAGATTGCGTAATTACAATCCCCTTATTCTCCCGTTTAATCTTAATACCAAGAATAACGTCCGCTTCTCCCATATCTTTCATGGAGAACTTTGATGACAAGAAATTCTTCGTTTTATCAACTTGATTTTGGTCGGTGCCAAAGATCAACATGTCATCAACATATAGACAAATGAAAACTCCTTTACCGGATGTATTAAATTTGCTATATACACATTTGTCTGCTTGGTTTAGAATAAAACCATTAGACAAAACAACTTCATCAAACTTTTGATGCCACTGCTTCGGAGCTTGTTTCAGCCCATACAGCGACTTAACTAGCTTACACACTTTATGCTCATTACCAGGCATTACAAATCCTTCAGGTTGCTTCATATACACTTCTTCTTCCAAATCACCATTCAGAAATGCTGTTTTGACATCCATTTGATGAATCACTAGATTATGAATAGCCGCCAAGGCAATCAACAATCTAATAGTAGTGATACGGGCAACTGGAGCATAGGTATCGAAATAATCAATCCCTTCCTTTTGTCTGAAGCCTTGGATAACTAATCTAGCTTTAAACTTGTCAATTGTACCATCGACTTTCATCTTCTTTTTGAAGATCCATTTGCAACCCAATGGTTTGCAACCTGGTGGTAAATCAGATAATACCCAAGTATTATTTTCCATGATAGAACCAATCTCTTCATCAATTACTTCTTTCCAAAAAACAGAATCTCGAGATTTCACAGCTTCATCATACGTTCTTGGATCCTCCTCTATACTATAACAATAATAGTATTGAGTACCAATCTGATCTCTTGATCCCTCAACTAAATATAGTTGAAAATCAGATCCATAAGATCTAGATTTTCTAGCTCTTTTGCTCCTACGGGGTTCAAGTGTCTCACTTGGCACATCAATTGAATGATCATCCCTTAGAGATTCATCTGAATTAGGTATAGAGTCCTTTGGTCTAGGTATAAAAGAGAAACAATTCTCATCAAATATGGCATCTCTCGATTCTATAATCGTGTTAATAGAAATCGAGTCATTAGGTTCTATAACATAAAACATATAGGCCTTGGAGTGCTCAGCATATCCAACAAAGATGCAAGCTATACCCTTTTCACCCAAAGTTTTCCTTTTTGGGTCCGGGAGTCTAACCACGGCCCTACAACCCCAAACACGTAAAAATGTTAAGTTTGGTCGTTTCTTATACCAAAGTTCATATGGGGTAGTCTTGTTCCTTTTATTAGGAACCCTATTTAATAAATAGCAAGCCGTTAACATAGCTTCTCCCCAAAACCCTTCACTTAAACCAGAGTAAGATAACATGGCATTCACCATTTCTTTAAGAACTCTATTTTTCCTTTCAGCCACACCATTTTGTAATTGTTGAAATCGGTTACCAAAAACTTTTTACTGGATGAGTCCTCTGCCATGTACTTGGATTCAAGACAATCCCACAATTCCTTTGCAGATTCCACGTTTTGGTAAATATCAAATAAGGGATCAGACATACCGTTAAGAATGTGCCCTCTGCAAATGTAGTCGTCGTTCTCCCACTTTGATCTGCGTCTTAGATTTTCAACCGTGTCATCCTCTACAAATTCTGGAATCGGTGTAGATAGGACGTGCACCACCTTTAACGTTGTCAACATGAAATGCATCTTCTTCTGCCAACGCCTGAAGTCTTGTCCTTGAAACTTGTCCAATTTTCCGAAATTTGTAGTCATCTCCTTGACGGTGCTTCCTCCAGCCATGATTATCAGAAAATACTTTGTTCGTTTGTTAGAGATTTAGGGTATGATAATCCTGGATAACTTTGAAGAATCGTGTTCGTACACTTTCCAAACAAAATATTTCGACCCTATTATTGCCTGGGTTCACGAAATCTTTGTGGGGATAATTCTTGAAGAACAATCTGTTTCTGGCAAGGAGAATAGATTAGGAATGTAGAGAGAATTTTCTTATATGTTTCTGTAACCAAAATCGAGGCCAAATGACTTCTTATATAGGAGATCAATAATCGAAACTGAAAGCAAGCAACTGTTCCGGAAAGGAATCAACTGTTGGGAAAGGGTCCAACTATTCAAAATTTTCCGGAAAGGAAGCAACTGTTCCGGAAAGGAAGCAACTGTTGGGAAAGGGTCCAACTATTCAAAATTTTCCGGAAAGGAAGCAACTGTTCGGAAAAATTTTCGCTCGGGGCGCTGCCCCGCACCCCGCCCGCTGTCCTGGCAGCGGGACCCCAGCCAGGGGCTCTCGCCCCTTGGACCCCGCCAGGGGCTCTGCCCCTTGGAACCCCGTTTCAATTATTCATATTCAATTATACTTTGGCTCGACGAGCGTGCACTCCGCACTTCCCTAACTCGTTTCCGAGTTTAACGCATTATTGCATCGCCCTATAATAAATCACATTACTACTAAAATACATTGATGATACTAAAATCACCAACAATTCTTGGAGGAATTCCAGGTTCTTTTGTTAGAATGTACATCAGGTGTAGATTTTTCAAGTCTAAGACGTTGATTATATTCTTCAGCTTGTGAGTTGGTTACATCTTGTAATCTTTGATAGTAAATTGTTTCTAAATCTGTAAAAAAAATTCAAGTGTTTTGTAAATTTTATGGAAGGTATGACTATTAAGTTGTTAACTAGTGTGAGTTTTTTATGCTGTATTGGTTTGAAGCCGACTTTAACTAGAGATAAGCAAATAAGGTATCACAGTTAGGCTTATGCATATAGTAATATTGGAGCCTGTTTTGGTGCAACTTTTTACTGTGCAGCGTAATGTTGACTGTAGAATACGAAGTACTGTAGCAGTTGGGCAGGTTATAATTATAAGATTATGACAACATCGTGCCATCAGATAGAAACTACGAACTTCACACCGTCATCACAGATCAGACCATAAAAAAAGTGAATAGCATTCTAAAACAAATTAAATCTCAAGTGTGACCACTCATATCAAACCCCAAATGTACTTTACCAGTTTATTTCAGTTGGTACATAAATAAGATACAACGATTCAGTAGCCATCAACATTATAATCACAATTTACCATCGGAACGAAAAAAATAGATGAAACGTACATTTGATCAGCCTGATCAAAAAAACTGTACATTTGAAGTGTGTGACCTTAGCTTCTAACTATACAACTGTACATTCACAATTTACTAGAAATTCAAATATACAACTGTACATTTGAAGCGAGTAACGTCAACTTCTGACTATTTGATCCGCCCGATCCTAAAAACTCCACCTCGGGGCCTCTCCTGATCAAGCCTTAAACGGACCAACTTGGAGAATTACCCAAGGATCTTCTGTGTGGTTGCATTTTTCCTTTAGCCTAGTTGTCATGTTTCTCACCGGAACCTTCCTACTCACAATTTGGTTTTTGAACAAATCGTCTCTTTTCAGAGAACTGTTTGAAAAAGTCCTCCGAATAAGTTTTTAGTGTATTGAATATCATATTTGTAAGTTCATCTATTGCCCGAGCCTGCATTAAAAAAATTATAAATGAAAAAATAAAAAAATTGGAGCCTAATTACGAATTCTTTAGTATCTATAAGTTTACTTGCGTCCCTATAATATACCTTCGATAAAGAATTTAAGCTCATGACGTTTTCGGATATTAGGTACACATCATTATATATGCCGATTGTTAATAGGTAATTCGTAAAAAAATTGATGAGAAAATTACTTTACTGAATTTGCTGAATTTAACATATCTAAAAGCATCTCTATAGTTGCTAATAGTATTGTGTGGCTACACTTTACTAATATCATGGGCATAAAGTGTATAACAATTCCTTGAGAGGAAAAATCGTAAGTTTTTGGGTAACAAAAGGTAATTACATCAATAATAAAATATGTATCATACTTCCCAATGACATTGTTTGGTTGCTTTGGAAAGCAAGATGCAAAAGTAAAATGGAGGGGGTGAATATGACTGCTTACAATATTATAAAGGAAGTGAGCTATTTTCTGCACGTGTTGCAAGAAAGACAAGAATTTTCTAAGAAACTTTGATCTTTATAAACATTATTCTAATAACAGAGTTAGACAATCTACTGAGCATTTTTTGAGAAAAACATGTAGAGATTACTGTGCATTTTTTAAATAGAGTTTTAGTTTTAGGGTTTTAAGGCATTTTCCGTTTACACTTGTTCTTAGCACTAATCTTTATAATCCTATTTATATTGTAAATTTTTCTAGAGTCAAGTGGAAGGGAAAAAAAGAGGTAAATGTTCTGAGAAAGTGCACCATTAACGCTTTAGTGTATTTCATTTGTAATGCAGGACTCCGATATTAAAGCACAAACAAAGTATTGAAAGAGAAAAAAACAATAATAGTGATAAAGGGAATTTAAGCCTGCGGCTTAAGAGTTAAACTCTATATTTTATAGAAATATTTAATAAAACAAGTCCTCTAAGTTCCAATAAAGACAGGTATTATACCCATGTAGAATAAAGGGTAGATTCGTCATTATTCTCATGTAGCGACTAGGACCCGTCGTAGCATCGTTAACGATAACGCATATTTTTCGTTCTAGCTTAGCCCACATCCAATACAGACATCCTTCTGAGTCAGCAACTAAAAACTCTCTTCGACCAGATAGCTTCATTATCTGCATCTCTAAGATGCCTATAAACTCACTAATATGCATGATACCATTTCGTATCGAACTTAACTCAATACTATACTCAGAGAAATCTCCTAAACTAATCTCACTTGGACCCTGAGACAAAGTAGTAGGGTTATCACATATCTCATTTGTCTCTCGATGTGAGTCTGTACTAGTTTTTGCAAACTTTTCAGATAACTTTTTCCCTTTTTGCTTTACATTTTTCAACTCGATGTAAGAAGAACACAGTTTCTGCTGCAAATCAGAAGATGATTCCATTGAATGTTCAAGATGTTGATCAATCAAAGCCGAGTTCAACAACTCATCACAAAGAAGTTTGAGCAATGAGATCCGCTCTTCCACGATGAACTCCCAGTAATCCTTATCTTTCATTAAAGATGCTAACCAACCAATTAAGTTAGAGTGAATGTAAGATTGGGATGCTTAACCCCAGAGCGGAAAAAAAGTAGTAGATGAGTTTGTCATCTCTTGATGTATATTACCAAAAGCTGCCTCAGAGGCAAATATTTGCAAAATATGCGGAATTGACAAAAACGATGAGCTTGTGCTCCTATGTGATATGTGTGATGCGGAATATCACACGTATTGCTTAAACCCTCCATTTATGAGTGTTCCTCAAGGAAACTGACATTGCCCTTGTTGTGTTTCCAAACCCGAGTATGGAAATGAGATTGAAAGAGTATGTTGTTCTTCAAATCTTGCTACCAAGCGAAAAATGCTAGGAGAGTTCACTGTCATTCACTCTAACTTAATTTCTCCATTAGCATCTTTATTGGAAGATAAGAATTACTATGAGTTCAGCGATAAAGAGCGGACATCATTGCTCAAACTTCTTTGTGATGAGTTTTTGAACTCGGCTTTGATTCATCAGCATCTTGAACATTCAATGGAGTCATCTTCTAATTTGCAGCATAAAATGCGTTCTTCTTACATCGAGTTGAAATATATTAAGCAAAGATGTGAAAAGTTATCTGAAAAGTTTGCAAAAACTAGTAAAGACTAGAGACAAATGAGATATGTGATAACCCTTCTACTTTGGCTCAGAGTCCACATGAGATTAGTTTAGGAGATTTCTCTGAGTATAGTATTGACTTAAGTTCGATAAGAAATGATATCATGCACATTGGTGAGTCTATAGGCAGCTTAGAGATGCAGATAATGAAGCTATCTGGTCGAATGGAGTTTTTAGGTGCCGACTCAGAAGGGCGTCTGTATTGGGTGTGGGCTAAGCCAGAACGACAACTATGCGTTATCGTTAACGATGCTACGATGGGTCCTAGTCGTTACATGAGAATAATGACGAACTAACCCTTTATTCTACATGGGTATTATACTAGTCTTTATTGGAATTTAGAGGACTTGTATTATTAAATATTTCTATGAAATATAGAGTTTATTTAACTCTTAAGCCTCACGCTTAATTCCTTATATCACTATTATCGTTTTTCTCTCTTTCAATACTTTGTTTGTTCTTTAGTATCCCAGACCTGCATTAATTTGGAAGGCTAGAAAAGAAAAGGTGTTTGAAAATAAAGTACCTAATCTTTTCAATTTAACTATGCAGGTCAGGGAAATTATTGAGAAATGTTCTGAGAGGTATTTGTATTTGCGAAGGAATAAAAATATATGTGTGGACATGTTAGTGGTTGGAACTCCACCTCTTTATGTTGACAGTAGCAACAAGGGTAAAAGGAAGGAGAAGAAACGGAATGAAAAGACGACAATCATAAAAGGAAAAGGAACGGTTGGAAAGAAGTGATGATTGCTTCTTACTGAGTGAGAACAAACTCTTTGTAGGGGTACTTTTTGTAATTAATAGCCAATTCTGTAAGGCTTACGGTGTGTTGTGTGTTTATGATATGTGATCTGTTTAGCGCTATGTTTGTCTCTAATTTGTCAAGGTTGTATAAGTTATATTGAACTGTTATTTGCTTAGATTGTTTGCACCTCTTGTTGTCCATACCATTAGGGAGGTTTGTACGGGCCTTACCTGGGTTGCAACTTGTAAGTTTTTCTCATACCAAATAAAAGTTTGATATAGATCTTACTACTTGTTTTAGGCCCATAGTTTTGAAAGTTTGGTGTTTATTTTGCTTTGTATAGTTTATTTTGCTTTGTTCTTCATCATTTTAATCTGGGTTAGGTACCCCATTTTGATAATATATACTTACTAACTGAAAAAAGAGTTAGAAAATCTACTACGACTAAGCTGATAAAGCGGAGGCCTCCTAATGGGCTTGACCTTAAATTTAATGTCGACGGTAGTTACACAAATAGTGGTGAGAAGTGAGGTATTGGAGGTGTGCTAAGGAATAGCAAAGGTGTTCTAATGGGTTTTTCTATGCATGTTGCCTGTAATTCGGCTCTTACGGCTGAAGCGATGGCTACATTACAAGGTATCAGCCTCATCTCAAAATTTAACAACAATAAGATCATTATAGATTCGGATTCATTGCTAATGGTCAAATTACATTCATGCTAAAGATGGTTGCCCGTCGACTATCAGGCAAATGAGTGAAATAAAAGAACGATTGAAGAACATTAATAAAGTGGAAGTGATCCATACCTTTAGTGGCAAGAAAAGGTAACTCTGATCAATTGAAGATCATATCAAAAGGCATCAATCAATTTTTGAAAAAGTTGAAGGGGTTATTAAAGGTTGATGAACTGGGTATTCCTAATTTTAGAGAGAGAATAGAGGATATTGCAGGAGCTAATACCAGGGGAAAAAGAACTATATCATAGGTTTGAAGAATGCAGAAAAGAGGACGCATGGAAAATAAAGTTACATGTAGGACACCTTTGGTCCATGTACTTTAGAAAACTTGCGTGGATTTCCTTCCCATTTTTAGTTTCGCATCATTAATAAAATTTAAAGTAGGTTTCCCACATTAACTAAAAACAAACATTTATAGTTTTAAAACAAACCTGATGTACTTTCAAGATAATGTATATTCGATCACAGAGTTCTGTTCTCATTGTTGCAACATCCATAAGTTCTTTTAACATATTCGTAGTAGTCTTCCACCCAGGTAAAACTAAGCAGATCGTTAGCATTCACATCAGAAAGAAGCGTAAACTCAAATTTTTAAAGTGATCTGAGTAAATAAAAATATAAAATATTGTTATGATCAGTATACTCTGCAAAATTTCCCCTATTTATCTTTCATAGAAAATTTAAGAACCACTGTGAGAAATTTGTATGCATGAAAATTACAATTAAAACACTGCCATTTTTTTCTTCAAAAAAACGATATTATCATCACCTATGTCGCATATTGATGACGAACTCAAGTACTCTTTATCAGAAATCTACAGATGATTTGAAAAAATAGGATGCATTACGTAGATTAGTTTTTTCGTTTACCAAATTAAATTAAAAATAATTGACATAAAGAATGATTTTCATAAATATTCAATACCTTTTCCATAAGGAAGAACTTCATGGTTTACCATTCCTTCTCCCTGCAAGTTGGAAAATATGATTTAAGTGAACTACTAGCCCTAAAACAACATACTGATTTTTTATAAAAAAATTGAAGAGACTGCATTATGAAATGCAGTTAGTCTACAAAATTTACCAAGTTGACTCGTCATGTAAATATGGTTTCTTTGACTTCATTGTGTCTTTTCTTTTTGGACTTTTTGGCTTAAAGCAAAACTTGAGGTTGTTGCTTTGTGTTCTTTGAGGGCCCTAGTGTCAATAAACGGGAAGTCTTCCTTGAAAAAGGTTATAAAAAGGCAATATTAGAGAAACAAAAATTAAACCTAAATAATAACGGGAACATTTAATGTTGCAACTTATTCGTTTAGATTCAATACAAGTGATCCACAAAATCAATTATACTTTTCCTAATAGAAATAATTCATCTATTCTGAGTCATTAGAAATATCAAAAAAAGTTATTAATGGAAATCCGAGTCAACTATTAAAGAGACTTTACTCCTTTCATTTTCAGCAACTAACCTTTCGTCTTGGATTTTCATACTTTCTTATCCTTTGAATCTTTCGCGAAAACTGACTTGCTTAATCATACACCAAGCTCCATCATTAAGTGAAAGAACTAAGAAGGAGAAATTTCTAAGGAGCATTAACATTAAGTTCTAAAAGCTTTGGTATTAAAATTAAAATGCAAGGTTATACCTTGATCAACTTAGCTCCTGGTCAAGCTTTGTATTGTATCCATGTATTGTTGCTGCCAGTATCTATATCAAGCATGTAAGGCTTTGATGGATTTCCTATATACATAGTCGTATAGAAGGCCCTGCATATATAGAACATATTATTTTTTATGTTGCTTAAAGGAAAAGACCAGACAATGTAATTGAAAATAATCACAATGCTGAAATTCGACAGTTACAATGTAATTGAAAAGACCAGACATTGTATTTCAACAGTTACATATGTACATATGGTTTTAGCCAAAACACTACTCTTATCTAAAACTACTTATTCACGAAATTAGTGTCAAACTACTCCATCGTAGGTGCCGCTCCAAAAGTCATGTATGTGTTTCTCAAGATTAAATTAAGTCTTATATTGTTCAAGATAAAGTTATATTTGTCTACATATAAGACGAAAACATATATATAGAAAATAATAATTTACTCTAGACGCTCCGGATGAGCTCCCACACTTTTATAATCGTCCGCTCCCATGCTCCAGCTCCCACCCGTGCACCCGTTTCATGCAACTAAGATTTTGTTATAGTTCTATCTAAAAGATTTTTCTCTTTGAATACATAAAATTTCTTTCATTTCATTTATTTATTTTGATCTTGTGATACACATACTTCAGGCGCATGGTGTTATTTTGTTACCGTTCTTATCTAAAAGGTACCAAATTCTCATAAATTCAAGTATGACAATTTGAATAAGAAGCATGAAAAAAATATTCCTCGTGAAAGGAAAGTGAGATGACTAACAATGAGAAAGCATAGCACAAACCTTGCACTCTCGAATGAACAAGGGTAATATCACTACTGATTTCAGAATTTTAACACTTATGAGAGTATCTTAGATCTAAGTTGTTAGATTTGTTTAACTTACTAAAAGATATGAAGGTGAATTTGAAGAGCCTTTTTAACGAAATCCTCAAAGAAAAGCATCTGCATCAAAAGATCGAATCAAAAAATCCGTCAACTAAATTAAAAAAAAAAAGATATCAAACCGTTGTGATTAAGTTAACAACATTTTTAGCAATCGAATCAAAAAATTAATCCATCAACTAACATTAAAAAAAGATATCAAACCGCTGTGATTAAGTTAACAACATTTTTATAGATCGAATAAAAAAATCAATCCATCAACTAAATTTAAAAGAAGATATCAAACCTTAATATCAGGCCTCAAGTGATTATGCCATCGTTCACGATACTGTTTTCCGGCCCTTCCATTCATTTGTTCCGTTATCTTGGCCCATCTTTTTTCTCCATGTTTTATCACCAAATCGATCAACGCCCTTAATTACACAAGTGAAAACGGATTTAATATAGATAAATTATAAAAATGATTAAACTAAAAATATACAAAAAAAAACGCATACCTGTCCTCTTCATCAGTCCACTGGCCTTTGATAAAATAGCCGATTTTTTCTTTTTTACCAGGATACTTCATATCCTCAAGTGAAGGCAATTCACAATTTTGGTTCAAACCCAAGTTAGGGTACATCTCATGCATCCAATTTCGATCACTCTCACTCTCATAAAAACCATTGTTGCCAAAGCCCATACTAAAATCCCCATTTGCACCACAAGAAAATGCAAAATTAGTACAGTACACGTTTACCAAGCCTACATTAATTATCAACATGATCATTGTGTTGAGGAGTTTTTGTAATGAAAAGACCCTTGTTATTATTATGCAACAAGAACCTTTGAATGGCTGACAATGGAGAGCTAGTTTTACACACAGAGGTTTCGATATTTTAACAGTTTCCAATGCAGGCTTAATGTTAATGAAATCTTATTCATTACTACGACAAAGGGAAAAACGTAACAGTTGAAGAGGAACTAGATGCGTCTAACAGTCTTACTTAAAATTTTGACAGGTTTCCCATGTTATGAAACAATTGTCTAAAGACTCTAAACTAGCTCAGGCGAAAAGTTAGTTAAAGCGTGAAAAATGTAAGTTTTATCGGCGTAAAAAGCGAGCTTTTCCAGCCTTTGTCAAGTTTTGAATCGAGCTTTTTCGCTTTGAACTGAGCTTTTTAAAACGATGGTTGGTTAAAAACATATGGACCACCACCAGAGTTGTTTTTCCGGCTGTTAAGAATAATATGTCATCACACAATTGTAGGCTCTCGCACCACATGCTGTTACCCAAAGCACATTTATTAAAGGAAAAAAGATCCTAAGAAAACCCCTCACAAGTCTTATGATAAAACTACAAAGCAGAGCTAAGATAGTAGTTACATAGTGGTCTATCCCAAATGAACTATCATAAACAATATATCGCACAGATGAAAAGTAAGATCTCCAAAGTAATAACATCTTCAATGTGGTGAAGAATCCTTTATATCATAACATCGAGCTTCAGAGATGACCAGAGAAAAAGAAAATTAGTAATAGCTAAAAGTCGGCATGACTGGGAGTCAAAGACAGATCGTCTAGAGAGCACCACCAGAGCTGTTTGCTTCTACATTATTGTGCTAAACTTTTATTGACTTTTAAGGTATCAAATGTGGTGTGCAGTCTTTTGTAACAATAAATCATCTATCAATCTTCATGCAAACGTATTTCTCAGAATAAAACTAATTTGTGTTTGACAAACATAATGGGCAATTTTAAGACTGCATATCAATGCAAATTGGCTTCTCCCAGGTCTAAATTTACTCTAGAAATGAAAATTTTCTTTTTCCTATATAGCCTCACTTAATAATCCCACCGCTTCAGCTCTCCACGTAGAACTTAAAAGAATTTACAAATAAGTTATCTATATATTATTTATTAGTGATAATAAATTTATGTGTTACTAGAATCTAAAAGAAATAGAAATAAGTTATAGATATATTTATTGATGATCAATAAATTGATGTGTTACCTTGTATCCAGGTCTTGAAATGCGATGAATAACGATCTTTCTATTTTGTCACACGAAGCGCTTGCGTAATCAGGAGGTCGCTGCCTTTTCTTCTGCATACTTTTGATAAGTCGTAAATGAATTGCTACACAATCAGTAAAACTAAATGTTAGGTTTGCGTATCATGAGTAATTTATTCAGGCACATCATAATTACTTAATATAACACTTGAAGATCTATTCTTTCAAGAAAGTAATAGAAAACAAATTATTTAACATTAAATCTTGTTTATCGATTTTAACTTACGAGTGTAGTACAACTTATAGATAGTAATATCTCTAATGGTGATGTTGATCGGTAATAAAATCATAGATATAGATTAGGAACAAACAGAATCTAATAAACAAAAACCTAATATCATTTAGCTACGTAAACCATACTTATCATACTTGCACGGATATAGATTGAGAGAGACACAGAGAGATTGTATCTGGATCGGTACAAATGTGCATCTCTATGAAGAAGAGCAAAATATGAGTAACAGTATGTAACTATGTTCGCTGAGCTTGGTATTTAAATAGAGTAATATCTCTATTGGTTGTGTTGATCGCTAATAAAATCACAAATATTATAAATTATTAAGAATAAACATAATCTAAACAAAAACCTCTTTTTTTTAATTAAAATAAAACTTTCATTAAGCAAAGCGATGGGACCTAACCACCAAGGTAAAAGCAAAATTACAGACTTTCAAACCAAACACCTTGGCTAATAAACTGCCTAGTTAGGCAACATTAGCAAAATTATAATACTATAGATCCTAGCCGAAATTCCAACCTAGTTAGCCAAACTTTAGTTTGGTAAAAACTCAGAAAAACTGAGTAAAACAAACCTTAAACTATTGACATACAACACCTTACAGGCTAGATCTTAGAAAAACTAAAGAAGACTAGATCGACAAATTTATAGTTTGGCAAAATCCAAACAGGGTTTGGACAAAACTGCCAAAAAACCAGCTAAACATAACTAGATTAAACCAAAAGATATTATCTAAACAAAAACCTTATAGGTATCATTTACCTTATCATACATGCTGCATGCATATTGAAATAGATTGTTAGAGAGAGAAAGAGAGAGAGAGAGAAATTGTACCAGGATCGTTTAAAACATCTAAGTGAGTGTACGTATGTTTTTAACTGTGTCTGTGTTCGCTGATCTTTGTATTTATAGGGGTAACGTTTCTATTTTTATATATTTCTAAAACCCTAATCAGCCGCCCGGGACGGTATCAAGCAATGTTAGTATTAATTAAGTCAAACTTTTTACTACTAATGTATCTCGACCCCAACAATTCAACTTCCAAACTCAAGTTTCCAAATAAGCCATAGTTTTTAAAATTTAAATCAATTCGAAAAATACTAAAAAATGGCTTTTCTCAACATAAGAAATGGTTCATTTATTAAAGGATTGATTTATACAATAAATGTGATTGCTCTTGATTTTTCTGAGAAAACAGTTTTTTCAACAAATAAGCTATTTTCACCATAAAAGCAACTTCTTTCAACAAAATAGGTATTTTTACATTCAAGTTGTTTTTTCACTGAAAAAGGAGGTGTCACTAAAAATCCCGCTTTTCTATTCTCTTTCTCCCCTTAAAGAGGCTTTTCTCATGATAAAGTCCTCTAAAAAATGCCCTTTTCAACAAAAAAAAAAGGAGATATGTTCAACAAAAAATAGTATTTTCATGAAACTTATGGCCTTTTCATCAAAAACGTACTTTTTTAAAAACAAACCATTAAAGAGTGAGTTGAGACATTGACCCCTAGTTTATATAAATGACTATACAAGTACACTGCTTGGAGTGAGATATTAAACTGAACCCTCTGAACAAAAAATAGATTACATCAAGTATTCGATAAAGAAAAATACATGTTAAAAGAAATAACAAGTAAATGAGACAAAACTATACATGATGTACAACTATGAGGAGTCCCCAATCTATGTAATTTCAAATTACTGCCAATACCATCAGTAAATATCGTCTATAAGGGAACGTATGTGAAACCCGTTGAGAGCATGCCCAATTGGCCACAAAGTCAGCAACTTAGTTCGCTTCTCTAAATACGTGTCAAACCAAGATATCATGTAACAAGCACAACTGGGGAATGCGCGAGATAGTGTAGTTATGCTCACAAGGACAAAGGGTTGTCAAATAAATCTAAGATGAAATTGTCGTCGAATCTCTCTCAACCTCCATACGGTGGAAGCCCATGCAAAGAAATCACCAACTAAATGCCTAAGAGCTCGTCAAAGGCACCCAAAATAATATCACCGTGATCTGCTATAATGCCTCGTCCCGCTGAAATCGTCGAGTTTTTCTTTGACCATCCATCAACGTTTAGTTTGAACGTCGTATCCAAAAACCTAAACGAATGGAAAGTTTAAATCAATAATTTAAGGTATATAAGGTTGACCTGAAAATGCATAAGGTTCAAGTTAAAGTAATTATAGTTGAGTTGAAAATAGACATGATTAAGTTAAAATTACATAAGTGTGAGTTGAAAGTACACACATATTTTAGTTGAAAATACATATACTTGAATTAAAACTCCGTTTATTTCATCGTAAAAGTTTTACGTGGGGGAAATACTTTCATGGAAAAGTTTTACACTAGAAACTTTTCTTTGATTTTTATTTACGGACGATTTATGCATAAAAAGCTCACCACCTCCAAATTATATACAAACTCAATTCTTTTTTCCTTTTTACAAGTTGTCTTTTTTTAACAATAAATCGTTGTTTGGTAAAAGTCTCAACGTGTATATGAAACCTTAACTAGACACATTTTGTTTCCTATACGCCACTTGTATAACTTATAAATTTTCAACCTATATATAGACTCATAAAATTAGAAGTATAAAAAGATTGAATGTTGATTATAATTTATTTTTAATAAGATAAATATATATGTAAAATAATATATATTTTTAGTTTTTTCGGCTTTATTTGTTTTTTCAGATTTTTCAGATTTTTCTTTTGGTTTTTCTGATTTTTTTTCCAATTTTCGTTATTTTTAGAATTTTTCCTATTTTTCCATTTTTTTGGTTAATCAGGTAAAATTGACTAATTCTTAAATATTTTTGAAACATGGGACCTATAATTAATTATAGTATCTATACTAGTATTAAAAAGAATATAGATAGAGTCTCCGTAAATTGTTTCCAACTTTATCTGCGGTGGAATCGTTTCCACCAATTTTCTTAGATTTGAGGATTTTTTTTTTTGCAAAAAAAAAATGTTTTACGAATAATATTTTTGAAATCTTTCTCCCTATAACCAGACTGGATAATCAACTCTTCAGATTTTCGAATAATATTACAGAACCTCATTTTGATATTCTCAAATTTGCATGAGCATCTGGATTTTCAAATTAACCAAATAATGATAGAAGGTAGAACCTGGAAAAAAAAAAATCAGAGAAGTGCTTTTTCTTAGTGATATGAGACCACAAACTGTTAATTCTTCCATATAAAGAATTATTCTGAATAAATATCCCCCATTTTCTTTCAAAGAATTTCCAGACCTCATTGGCTACTATACCAGTACTAAAAATATGATCAAATGTTTCTTCTGATGTTTTACAACAACCACATATAGAAGCCATACCAATGCCGAATTTATGCAGATTGCAATCCAAGGGGATGCTTGATTAAATAATTTCCACATGAAACAAGAGACTTTTAAAGGTACCATTCTATTCCAAATAAATGTACTTCTCCAATTTACAGTACCTACCTCTCTAGCAATTTCCCAAGCTGAATTTATAGTAAAATTCCCAAGATTAGTAGGTTTCCATATAGGTTTAACCCCATTTCCAGCTATAATAGAATTACTGTCAGTCAATTCTCTAGCTTGAAGCATTCTGCACCAAGTAGTAGTTCCTCCTTTAATATGGATGTCTTCTGCTTGTTTATTTCTACAGTATTTTGCTTTCAAGAATTTGGTCCACAAAATGTCTTTTGTTTTGAACTTCCACCAGAGTTTCATTGTAAAAGCTTTTGATATATCATGAAAACTTTTAACATTCAAGCCCTCTTCTTTCACAGGAGTACAAATTTTGCTCCATCTAACCCAATGATAGTTGTTTTTACCATTTTTGTTACCCCAGAAAAAGTTTGACAGTAATTGGTCTATTCTTTTAATCACTTGTAGTGGAGGATTCATAGCAGCCAATGTGTAAATAGGAATAGATTGAAGAACATGCCTAATCAATATTAATTTCCCACCCAAATTTAACCAATTACCCTTCCAAGTAGACAGCTTACTTCTCACTTTTAGAATAAATTCATGAAAAAGTATGGACTTTTTATGCCCAGAATATAATTTGCAGCCAAGGTAGGAGAAAGGAGGTCTCTTACTAGTGATATTAAGCCTTTTGCGGATATTTTCTTTTTGTATTGCACTCACACTTTTTGAGAAATAGACAAAGCTCTTATCTAAACTGATTTCTTGACCAGAATCTTTATTGTAACATTGTATGGTGTTGCTTATCTTTCTGATAGAATGAAGGTATGCTGAGCTAAAAATAAGTAGATTATCAGCAAAAGTAAGGTGAGTGATAATAGGGCTTCCAATAGGAGCTTTAAAAGTTGACCATCTATTGTTATCAACCAATTCATTTAAATTTCTACTTAGAACTTCAGAGAATAATATAAATAAACAAGAGGAAAGAGGATCCCCCTATCTCAGGCCATTTTTGGGAGTAAAAAGCTCAGTTGGGCTGCCATTCACCAAAATAGAAGTCTGATTACCAGAAATAACCATACATACTAAGTCTATTATCTATTCAGAAAAACCTATTTTTCTTAGTGTAGAATTAAGAAAATACCAAGAAATACGATCATAAGCTTTTTTCATGTCTAGCTTTAAAGCTATATTTTTGCCACTTGTCTTTTTATTTAGAGTTGAGATAAACTCCTGAGCAAGAAGGATATTATCCACAATGTCTCTAAATTTAACAAATCCACTTTGATTCTCAGAAATAATATTAGAAAGTATAATAGCAAATCTAGATGACAAAATTTTTGAAATGATCTTACTGCAGAAAGTACATAAGTTGATAGGTCTGAATTCAGCAAACTTATTTGGCTTGATCTTCTTTGGTATTAGAGCAATAACAGTAGTGGATAGAGATCTAGGAAGTAGATTTCCCATGAAAAAAAGATTAATAGCTTAGATAATGTATTCTCCAATAAAATTCCAACAAGATACAAAAAATTGACCTGCAAAACCATCAATTCCAGGAGCACTAGATTTGCTTAGATCAAAGACAGCTTCTTTTATCTCTTCTATAGTAGGGTCTTTGTCTAAGAAGTTATTAACCTATTTAGAAATAAGTTTAGGAATATTATTCAAACTATTATAGACATAAGAATGAGACTGATCTGCTGCTAATAGACTTTGGAAATAATCAATAGCCTCCTTTTTAATAACCACCGGGTCTCTAGTGCAAGTACCGTCTTCCTTTTCTATTTCACCAATGGCACACTTTATTCTTCTTTTCTTTACTATACTGTGATAAAATTTTGTGTTACCATCCCCTAGTAAAGCCCATTTCAGATTAGCTTTTTGAGCCCAAAATTTTTCTTCTATGCTGAGTTTAGCTTTTAGAATAGGTTACACCTTATTGAGCTCAATTCTGTTGACAGGTGTTGGGTGCATTTCAAACTGCTGCTCTGCTCTCAGAAGATTGTCTTCAGCTTTAGTTATTTCTTGAAATATATTTTCAAAGGTATTATAATTCCACTCTTTCAATCTCTTTCTAGTTGCCTTTAAATTAGCAGCAAGATTATCCAATGCATTAGAATTAGAACTGGGAACCCATACTTCTTTTACTGCATTATAAAAACCTTCATGATCTACCCAGAAATTTTGAAATATAAACCTTTTAGGACTGTTGATTTGAACCATCTGTAGTTTTAATAACAAAGGACTGTGGTCTGAAGTAGCTTTATTCAAATGGTCAAGATATATATTGCAGAATAAGTTTGCAAACTCTTGATTAAATAGTATCTTATCTACTCTTTCAAAAATAGCATCCACCCCACTACGCTTGTTCCACCAAGTATATTTAGAGCCACTATAGATATTTTCTGATACACCCAAATTGTTAATACAAGATAGGAAATCATTAGCTGAATTACTATTAATAGGCAAACCTCCAATTTTATCTTTCTCAAATGAAACAGTATTGAAATCCCCTCCAATCAACCAAGGAGTAATAGTGAAAGAATTTCGTAGAAAATCTTCTTCATAATAACAGAGAATTAGAATGTGTTTTCAATCAATGACTCCAATATGATAGTTGGCTTTCAAATCCATAGAACTAAACGTTTTATGAATTATATCTATATGATTCTTACCGTGTGAGAATTTCCCTACAATAGTATATTTGAAAGGTTCTGAAAGAGTATTTAGATCTTTGATTGTATAATGAATCATTGGTTCTCCTTCATAAGATTCGATTTCTTTAACTGGAACTTTAGGTGTCACAATTTGGGTTTTTAATATAGATGCGAAAGATTTAGAAGGGGGTGGGTCCGGGGAGAGGGTTTGGTTGGGGTCAGGTGGTTGAAGAGCGGTCATCTTTTCGGCGGCTAGGGCTTTTCACCCTAGTCGTCTCTCTCTCTCTCTCTCTCTCTAGGGCTAGGGCCGGCTTGTATCAGATTACATCACACTACAAACTTAACCGATTAACCTAATTTATATATTTCATACCTTTATTCAAAAAGTCCATACACTTATTTCAAAAGTTCATACCATAATTTATATATTTTTATACTCTTATTCCAAAAGTCCATACCCTTATTTCAAAAGTTCATACCATAATTTGTATATTTTCATACCCTTATTCCACAAGTTCATACTCTTATTTCAAAAGTTCATACCCTAATTCGTAGAGTTTATCCTTATTTTCAAAGTTCATAACCAAATTTACATAATTCATATCATTATTTACATAATTCATATCCATAATATTCAATTTCATACCATTAATTTACGGAATTCATACACTTATTTTTCAACCTTATACACTAGTTAACAAATTCAACATTTGTCCGTCCTCCGATCTCGAAATAACACGTCGTCGTCATGGGCCTCTCCTTTGACGACCGCATCTCCGTCCGCATCAAACTTGAGTTTTCGACCTCGCTCTACACCCTCGCCGCACACTCCGACGGATGTCTCTGTTTCTATCTCCACTGAATAGAGAGATCAGAGAGAGAAGGATGAGGAGAGAAAGATCGGAAAGAGGGAAGGAGTGGGAGAGAGAGATCGGAAGGATGCGAGATTTGAGAGAGAGAGAAGGAGGAGCATAAAAAGATTGGAGAGAGCGAGAAAACGGATGAGAGAGAGATTAGAGAGAGCGAGAAGAAGGAGGATAGAGAGATCGGAAAGAGAGAGAAATGAGGAGAGATCGGAGAGAGGGAGAATGAAGTGGAGAGATAGATCGGAGAGAGGGCGAGAAGGATGATGAGAGATAGATTAGAGAGAGGGTGAGAGGATGAGAGAGAGGAAGGATATCAGGAGTGATGAATGAGCTTTTTTGTTTTTTATTAATTATTAATTGAATGTATGTTTTTGATAATTTAATTTTTGAGGATATGTTTTTGTTAATATAATAGGTGTAAGATATGTTTATGTTAATTCCCCGTATTTATAAGTCTACTTCTCTCCCTATAATGCATCATAGATAAATAATTAAAGCTCATGGATTTTTCGGATATTAAGTACACGTCATCCTGCTGATTGTTGGAAGATAATTCATAAAAAAATGATTACAACATTACTTTACTGAATTTAACATACCTAAAAGCTTATTTAGTTTCAAGGTACGTAGTGTATATTCCATCACGGAGTTCTACTCCCATTGTTAAAAACTACATGGGTTTTTTAACATATTAGTAATAGTCTTCCAACCGGTGAAACTAAGCAGATCGTCGGCATCTCCTGTTTGCAATAGGCGATTCATCTCCTGTTTGCTTCTCACTTGGTTGTTTTGCACTTTTCTTTCCTTTCTTCATCGGTTTCTTATGCGGTGCCATCTGCATCCAAACATAATTGAGAAAATAAATTCCTCTTTAGTAACTCAAAACAACCATACGTGTGAGTAAATATAGGTTCATCCTAGTACTACGGCCTGCCTAATATTCCGGATACTCAAGGGGACCGGACCTCCACTAAAATGATAAAAATAGATAAATAAATAAATAAAATCAAATAAAGCAAAGACACACTAGAGTAAGAACCTTTAGCTCTAATACCAACAAATGTCACACCCCAAAACGGAATGTGTACACGGTTGAGTACCACGTGCATGAACAGGTGATACACATAAGCCTAACACGAAAGGAGTTACCAAAACAACCAAATGAACAGCAGTAATCGCTCACATTAACAAGGAAGGGAAAAGGAATAGATAAATCAAACAGAGATTATTTAGTCATGAGTTCTTATTCAATGCCGAAATGAAAATATTCATGATCCAATAAACTGAGATAAGATAAATCTCCCAAGAAAATAACATATTTGTGGCTCGTTTCAATCAATAATAAAGAAAAGATTCGAAATCCTATTAGACTTAATTAAATGAATAAACGTCTAATGGAGGTTACGACCCGGTCCCATAACAACTCTATCACTTAGCTCATTCACGCACCTGAAAAGAATTTTAAAGAGAGATTAAGCCAAACGAGCTTAGTGAAAGATAACGAAACCTATAGAAATTTGCAAAACAAAAACGTTAAATAGTATCGCACTTCTTTTCAGTTTTAGTCCAAGCTGCATCTCTTATTTATTTTGTAAATAGGCAAGAAGGAATATAACAACATAAAATATACATGTAATCTACATTTAAAGGTATAAATACAGTCAAGTAATAAGTCAATATAACATCAAATTAATCACTGGACAAATAATAATAGTGATAATCACTTAGAAAAACCAGAAGAAGTTCATTGCCATAAGTTCATTTCTCCGGACGAATAGCCCGTTGGATCCAACTATCATACTCAAAAGTCACCTAGGTTGGCGACCTAAGGTTTTCTTTTAAGACAATCCGGTAAGGTCACCCCACTTAAGAGGCCTGTTCCAATACCGTTGAGAAAACTAGAGTCGTACATTTAAGTAGCTTAATCTCTAGCCACCGAAGTCACCCCACTTAAGAGGCCTGTTTCTCGGAATTTAAATCATTAATTCTGGCCCCTAAATAATCAACTCAAATATCAAATTCTCTAAACATAATCAATCATTCTGAAATCTTTCTGAAATCGTCGAATAATAATTCACAAAAATATAATCAAAAGCTATACTTTTATAATAGGTTGCAAACAACGATTAGTATATAGCAGAATCTCAAATAAGCCTGGAAACAAATTAAGTTTGTATACGGTATGAAATCACTCACCTGGTCCGAGTCCGAACAACCCGAAATACCCCTAGTACAGTTAAGCGAATGACCTGAACATAATACAGGCGCCATGAGTTAATAAGTTGCTAACTACTAACGCTAAACCCAATTGAAATTCTAGACTTTATATATATATATATATATATATACTTGCTGTTATATATATATATATATATATATATATATATATATAGCAGCAAGTATATATATATACTAACGCTACTAACACTAAAACATAATTGCTAAAACATAATTATTAACTACTAACGCTAAAACATAATTGCTGCTATATATATATATACATACTTTACTCTTTATAGTTACCAATATTTACAGATGGTTTCTACAATTCACGTCCAAATTAATCCATATAGGGTTTAGGTACTTGGTTACAAAAATGATGGATCACAAATCAAAATACTTACCTTAAGAAAATTGAGGTTCTGGTGGTTACTTTCTTTAGTCTCCTTCTTGACCACTGTACTCTATCTCCATGCAGTTTTTGTTTATGTGTGCGAAAAAGATGGTTTTCAAAACAAATCTGTTTGGTTTTTGATTTACGTGCAACTTAGGAGTGTTTGGATAACTATGCCACTTGAACAATATATGTACCTATAGTTAAATTTACTTATTAATTTGGTCCTATCACTTCTCTATTTTCTATAAGAAAAATACTCACTCCATAACTTGGTAATGTCACACTAATAGTCATGCCACTACTAGAAAGCAGGTCATGTAAGGCGGTTTAAAACCGCCTTAGAAGGTGATAAAACCGCCTTAAAAACCTTTTGAGGCGGTTTGACGACCGCCATTTCCACAAGCGTTGCAAAAACTTTTAAGGCGGTTGACAACCGCCTCAAAAAATAAAGGCGGTTTTCAATGAGCTTATAAGGCGATTGTAAACCGCCTTTAAAAAGTTAGTTTTTACGGCGGATGCAACAACAACCGCTGCTAATAGTGCAATTAAGGCGATAATAAACCGGATTTTATAGTTGAAAAACGCCATTAATTCTTCAAATATATGTATATTTCAATTTGTCCTTTAGTTTACCACTTTCAATATGTTTCACATACTTCTAAACCACTATAATATTGTTATAAACATATATAATTCAATGATGAACATATCAATCTGATAAGAAAATAGAGATAAAATAATATATACAAACATTTGATCCATAGAATTCAACATAAAATATAAAACATTGTCTTAGTCGAACTAATTATGTCTAATAGAAAAATCTAATTTAAATGATTCATCTAGCATTGCAATATGCACAATGCTTATATACTTCTATTCTAGGAACAACAATAACATTTGTAGTTAATAACGTCCGCATAACTCGTTTTGCAAAGACAAAGGCATGCCTAATTTTTTTTGACCTGCAAACAAGGAAAAAAAACAACAAATTTCAAATAACGATTGACAAATACTGATGATTGGGACAAAAGATTCGAAAACATAAGTGTTTGAGAGAATAAATTAATCTCAAATGGATTTTTTTAACTTACCATGATATCAGGAACACGCCAAAACAAGTTCTTATTAATAGCTTGTCCTAATTTGCGGATATCACCACGACTAATCAGTAGATTTTCATTAGCCATCAACGCTTTGTCTATGCGCACAATCCAAAATCCATCACCTAATCGCACACCATCCAGTTCTTTCTTGGGGTCTTTAGAAATTATTGTACCTTCTGCCACAATCTTTCTTGGATTAGCAATATTCATAAGGTTAACAATAGCTCCAACCTACATAATCGATAGCACATATATCTTACTTCAAATTAACCACAAAACCGATTTCATTCATTTTTATTAATCAATTTACCTTAAATGGGCGATGGTTAAGGCCATCCGACTGATGATGGGAGCTTTCAGCATCTGACACTTGCTGTAATTTATACACAATTTTTCTTTTTGTTAGCATGCTATAAATTATTTGAATACGTTTTCTACTCATGATGTAAAAAAGACTAGTATTGTATAATAAAATTAGAAGAATTTCATTACCTTTTCATTAAAAATTAACATTAAATTAACATCATCATGAAATGAAACTTATAAATGGTATTACTTGTTTTATATAGTTTAGGTCAATGTAAAAACTTTTGTTAAAAATAAAATAAAATTAGGCATAGACATGTCAAGCTTTACAAACAAGCAATAGATATAAAAATTAAAGCTCCAGTAAACAATTAAGAAAATTAATCAAGCCAAGATCATATTACCTGAACTGGTATCGATGACTTGTCTTGGTATTTCAGGACTCTGTTTCTCCTTTCTTGTGAAAAATCTAATTTTCTATGGACTATTTTCTTGGAGTCTTTAGACATCATACCGTCAACTACTAAGTTTTTTGGTTGATCAACTTTATGAAGCTTAACACTCATTCCATCATGTACAAAAACTTATCAGTATTAACACATTTATCTTACTTGAAATTGACAATGAATATGATGTCTTGTTCATTTTTGTTTATTATATTACCTTAGATGGCCGAGACTCATGGTGAGAGCTTTGAACTTCTGACGTTCGCTGATATATAAATAAAAAATATACAAAAAGTTGACATGAGAGCAAAATCTTTATGGTTAATTTGTAAGTATACTATAATTATAAGATCAAAAGAAAAAAAAGTCCATATCCCAAATAGTGAACTTATAATATTAATAGCAGAGGTATTTTATGCACACGCCAAGAATTTCTTTGCTGTAATATATGTATAGAGAGAAAATGCAGAGTGTAAATAAGGAAGAGAGGATTAATAAAGAGATATCGCCTATGGAAAATATAAAAATACTGTGCAATCGAGATAGAAAAGATTTAACAAATAATGGAACATATAATCCACCTAAACAACAATGTATCACCTGAAGTAGCACTGATGGCCTGGCTTGACATTTCATGAGTACCTTGTCGTTATTTTGTAATCCTGTACGCTGACGTTCTAATTTCTTTAGGTCGTTTCCTTTAGCTAAATTCATTTTTGGCCGATCAACATTGAGACGCTGAACACCCATTTTAGTTAGAATAACACATAGAAACAATAAATTGTCTTAACTAATGCTCAAAATTTAAATGGAGTTCATTTCATTTTTATTAATTAATTTACCTTTATTTGGGAACATTTAATATTTTTAGTGTGATGTTGAGAGATTCGAGCATCTGACACTTGCTGCAATATAATAAGATAATATATGACAAACAATAAACATCAATATCAAAATAAAACCAAGAAACATAGTCAATACTTAATTTGGATTTTAAAAGGTCTAGATGAGTATAAAAATGTGTGTTTTAACACACTATTTCCAAGAAACAGACATGTCAACTCTTTAACCTAAAACGAATGTGATGAAAATTAACAAAAATACAACAAAAATTACAAATATAATCAACGAAAACAACATTGGATTACCTGAACGGGTGCCGATGACTTGGTTTGATGTGATTTCAAGACCTTCTTGCCCTTATCGTGTAATCCTGCATAATGGCGCTCTAACTGTTCGAATTTACTTGTAAACTCTTCCCGTAGCTCTTTAAGCAGCACTTCTCGTATCTCTTCCTTCACCAATTCGTGCACCTCTTCTCTCACCTCTTCTCGAACCACTTCTCGCATCTCTTCGCTAACAACTTCCAGCACTTTTTCCACGTCAGAAACTGGCTGCTCATGAGTCTGTTTATTTTTATTTCCAAATACTTGAGTTGGGCAAGGACCAAACCCAAAAGTACGAACACGTCCATGTGTATCACATCCAAGAACGTCTGTGAACACTTTATCTCGTAATTCTTTAGTTTGTTCAGCTTTTGGAATTCCTAGTAATTTTTCCTTTATAGCAGCCTGAGATATATCAAAAAAATTAATGAAAAAATGGTGGATAAGTTATTGATCAGCAGCTTAAATAAACCATTACAAAAGAGTTTTTAAAATTTAACATTATATAGGTCCTCACAATACATACCAACACTTCAGCAGCAGCTTGATCAACGGGTGAACCATCTGAATTTGTATGAGTTTTTGTGTAAACATCTAAGCGTTCGGGCTCTTCACCATCTAAAGTCATCTATATTGAAGAAGAAGATATGCTAGACGATGTTAACAGGCTAAAAATACAGGCATAATCAACTAAAAAGACTGAATTTACCTCATCTCGTACAACGGCGTGAGACTTTCTTCCACTTGTATGTGCCATGACTTTCTTTTTTTGATTTTCTCGATTGGTTATGCTGCGTTGCTATTGTTGTTCAAAATAAATTGTTTAAAATCAGTTATCTTCAAAAAAATTCTCCATTAAATAAAAAAGAAAAGTTAGCTACAAAATTTTATAAAAAACCTTTCAAAATAAACCAAATTACAAATCAACTCTTACAACTTTAAATAAATTGAAACTTCACTTTAGTACTAAAACAAATCAGTCGAACCGTACTTTTACTAACTGCCTCCAACTTTATCATCAGATTTCACTTGCATAAAGCAACTTTAAATTTGAAAGAATGACTATACGTATAAACGTTTTCATCGCAGCCATCTATTTGATTTAAAAATTCCCATAGCGAAGTAGAAGGTGTTAAATTGCCGAAAATAACTATTTGAATACAAAGGAACCATATTTACCTTTGCAATAGCAGTATTTTGGTATGGAACAAACACTTTCCATTGATCAGGGTCTACACCATCTGGTACATTTGCTAGACGTTCTTCATCGTTGTCATATATGTAGTAATGAGTCTTTCTTATTAAGTCTTTCCAGTTCCGCCATTTGTTTCCAATGGACCTCAAACATGTCTCCTTATAAGAGCTTGAAACATTACAGTTATCCTAAATATTTCAAATTTTATCATAATTAATTAATAATAGTGAAACTAAAACTAATTTAATAACAATACACAAAAACTACTAGTGTGAATCTTATATCTAGTCTAGGCCGCAGTATTAAAAAAGCTCAGGTTTAAGTTGATCAGGCTAATATAGTCAAGATTTCAGAAAGAAAAATAAGATGGACTTGCATAGTTCTAACAAAGAAGTTAAGCTCGATCGGCTTATAACTTATAGCTTTTCTAAGCTAAAGAAACAGAAAAGTTGGCCTAAGTTGATTAAGCAAGTATAGTATATCTTTGAAGAAGAAAAATAAACAAAATGCTGATTAAGAAAAGTTATAGATTGAGATATTACCTTGACCTCTTTCCAGATGCGTTCTTTATATGTACGAAGCTCTTTACACCTCCAATCATTATATATTATAGGACAAAAATACCCTGATCGAGCTATCACACCTAATTGACTAGCCAGTTTTGGTGCATTCTTCCCAATAGGTTGGTTGTGAGTGTTTAATTGAACTTCAAGTTTTCTTCCTGTACCCCAAACAATATAAGGCCTAGCTTGACCGCGTGTCTTCTTCTTTGTTGGTTGTCTCGGGGAATCCTCTTGAGGGTCTAAACAGTCCAAATACAGCAAAGAATAACTAATATTGAATATGTAATCTATCGTTAAAGTGAAGTACTACCAAAAAAAAAAAGAATATAAAAAAATAATTGCTAAACCGAAACAACCTGTTGTATTCTCAATGTCTTGGGGGGAACTAGAGTTTGGATTTACAGGACCTTGATGAGTGAAATGAGGAACAGATGACGATCCTTGTAAAATGTTAGGCATGGGTCCAGTAGTTCGAGAACGAGCATTCGGTCTTCCCATTGCCTACCTGCTTGAAGAAAAAAAAACTTTAGCAAACACAACTAATGTGATTAAACAAACTCAATAATAATTACCAAAGCAAGAAAGAAAACACCAAATGCAATCAGAGAAATTCTAAAAACAAAATGCCAGAAAATCAATAATAAACAAACTCATGATTTAATCAGTAATAGCAAAAGCAAACATTCCCAAAATTTAAAGCAGAAATTCTGAAATCCAAGGTGCGCTAAAAAATGAAAAGAATTCATTAAAAAAAACAACATAAATTACTCCCCATCCTCATTCATATCATCGGATTCATCACTACTGACACTATTAGTGATATCCTCATCATCACTAACACTATTAATGATATCATCATCACTAATATAAAGATAATCGTCAGAGAAGTATTCATCGTTGTCGTCACCACAATCACTGTCCTTATCATCGATATCCTCATTAACATTAGGATCAACTAGGGCTCCATCTTCTTCATTCACTACCCACATATCATCAGATGTTGATGTTGTATCATTAAATTGCTGAGCATTATTAGGTTCATCTTGATAATATGATACATTATCTTCTTCACTGTTGTTACCAGCCAAATCATACACATCTCTAGGAAACATCTTCATAACTAGCTGCCAATCTTTATCAATGGGATCTTGTATGTACCAAACTTGTTTGGCCTGAGATGCGAGAATAAAAGGTTCATCGGATGGACGATTTTGTTTGTACATAAGATGTTTGAAATTAACAAGTGTGCATTCAAACTCATCCTTTTTAGCACCAACTTTATTATCAACCCAGTCACATTTGAATAACAAAAACTTCATGTCGTTTGAATATCTAAGCTCGACAATATCTTTCACAATCCCATAAAAATCAACGTCACCCAGAACAGGACGATTATCTTTGGAACTTGCAAAACTATTCGTTTCTGCAGTTAGCAATACACCACTATTTTGGGTAGTCAATCTTTCTTCTTTTTTTTTTAGTTCGAAACTTAAGTCCGTTTATGGTATAACTAGTGTATCTTCTTGCCCACTTATCAGGGTATGCGGCTAAGAGTTTCAATTCAAGAGACAAATTGACATTTCCTTTTTCTCGCAATTGACGCACCTAAGTAAAAATACAAAGATTAGATACTTTTCAAGCATAGACTAGTGTTGATATCTAGTAAAGTAATAGTATTCTGAAGCATTTGACTTACATGATCTCTGAACCAAATCGGAAACTTTTCATTATGTTTTTTCATAACGTCTCCCTCACTAGCACGACGATTTTCAAGTTTAAGCATTTCAATATGCTCGATGCAAGTCCAAATAATTTCTCTTAACAATTATGTGTCTATAATATAATGTCTAAATATGCATAATAATTAGGTTTCTTACTGCATAAGCGAGGAGACCTCATCCGAGTTGGAAAGGATGTATCTATGTGCCTGCTCCCATTCTATGTTATCAAGAAGAAATGATTTTCCTCGTCTTTGAAGAACACCTCCTTGTTTTCCTTCATAATTTCTCAACGGTCTATTAAGTTTTGTCTCAACATCATGCAAATATCTACTACAAAAGGTCAGACATTCCTCAGCTAAATATCCCTCAGCAATAGATCCTTCGGGATGCCTTCGGTTACGCACATAGTTTTTTAATGTAAGCAAAAACCTGATAAAGAAATAAAAATAATAAGCTAGTGGAAGAAAGTAACAACGAATTTTCGTAATTAAAATATAAGATTTGCAATTCGAAGTATACCTCTCTACAGGATACATCCATCGATAATGGACCGGTCCAGCAATTCCTGCCTCGTGTGCCAAATGAATTGGCAAATGCTCCATTACATTAAAAAATGATGGCGGAAAATTTTTTTCCAAACAACAAGTAGTCAACACAATCTGCTTTTGAAGTAGCTCGATTTCCTGTGGATCTAGCACTTTTGAGCATAATTTTCTAAAAAAGTTGCTCAATTTAATTAAGGTATGTGCGACATTATTTGGCAAAACCTTTCTCACTGCAAGTGGCAATAAATGCTCCATTAGAATATGAAAATCATGACTCTTGAGTCCAGAAATAGTGTGTGCTTGCACTTGTACATGACGAGAAATATTGGAAGAGTAACCATCTGGTCCTTTAACACTCTTCAACAGACTAAGAAATTTGCTAGCGTTCTCCTTATTCATTGCATACACGGCGTTAGGTAAAATCACTTTTCCACTGTTTTGTAGCTGAGGGTGAAGTTTCTTACGAAGACCCATTTCCTGAAGATCATATCTAGTTTTGACATTATCTTTTGACTTCCCTTTAATGTTAAGAATCGTCCCGATAACATGTTCGCATACATTTTTCTCAATATGCATCACATCAAGGTTGTGGCGAATTAAGTTATCCTTCCAATACGGTAGATCAAAAAAAATGCTTTTCTTTTTCCAGTTATGTTTTGATTGATTCTTATCATCATTCTCATTAAATTCCTCATAATTGTTGCCTCTTTTCCTTTTACAAGTGGTAGGATTTTTCTTGTCAGTTTTACCAAAATTATTCTCTATAAATTCCACTTGTTTGAAAATATCTGCACCAGATAAATGAGGTGGAGCAACCCCCTCTTCCACAGTTCCATCAAAACCAGTTGCATCACTTCGAAAATTATGGCTTTCGTCTAAGAATCTTCGATGGCCCATATAGCAGAATTTCTTTCCATGTTTTAACCATCGAGAAGCTGTATCTTTGTTACAACAAGGGCAAGCTAAAGCTCCTTTTGTGCTCCAACCAGATAAATTTGCATAAGCAGGAAAGTCACTAATAGTCCACATCAAAGCTACACGCATGGAGAACATCTGGTTGCTTGACGCATCATATGTAAGTGTACCATTACTCCATAACTCATTTAATTCTTCGACTACAGGTTGTAAAAGTACATCGATATCATTTCCAGGTGAACGAGGGCCATCAATAAGCAAGCCTAATATAAAAAAAAGATTGCTTCATGCATAGCCAAGGTGGCAAATTATAAGGCATAAACACAACTGGCCATGTGCTGTGTGGATTTGCCATCGACTTAAAGGGGCTAAAGCCATCAGATGCTAAACCGAGCCTGACGTTTCTACAATCACTAGCAAAATCTTGGTGTTTATCATCAAAATCTTTCCAAGCAAGTGAATCGGCTAGATGCCTTATTTTTCCATCTTTTGTTCTTTTTTCTGCATGCCACCTCATTAGAGAAGCTGTTTTGGATGACATGAACAGTTTTTGCAAACGTGGTCTCAAAGGGAAGTACCTGACTTGTTTGGCAGGAACGTTTGTTATTATTAGGGGTTCATTATCTCCAACACCTTTACGCAATTTATATCTAGACCGGCCGCAGTGATCACATTTATCAAGATTTTCTTTATCTTTCCAGTATAGCATACAATCCCTTGGACAAGCGTCGATCTTTTTGTAGCTATAACCTAATGCCTCATTGAATTTTTTTGCCTCATAGTATGATTTAGGTACTGTTTCACCCTTAGGAAAAGATTTTTTTAACAACTCAACAAACATGTCAAATGAGTTATCGCTCCATCCATTAAGAACCTTTATATGAATAAGTTGGACTACAAACGATAATGTTGTGAATGAATCACAACCATGATATAATTCTCTCTCTGCATCTTTTAAGAGCTTAAAAAATTTCTCCGTTTGATCATCTGGTCTAGCACTTTGTTGTGACACATTTGGGGTAAAATCTTGATTTAATACATGAGCACCGAGTGCATCATGAACCAAACCGACCATATTATCATTCGAAATTGAATCAGAAGTCGTAGCCACATTAAAATAAGATTCCCCATGCTGTGTCCATGTTATATATTGAGTTAAAAATCCATATTCTATAAGATGTGCTAATACCTCACCCTTAGTTTCATATTTACGATTTGCACAATTTTTACAGGGACATGGTATCTTTGACTCATTATTCTTGTTAGCATAGGCAAACTGAATAAAGTCTGAAACTCCATTCAGATATATAGGGTCTAATTTGTTTCTGATATGAATCCAACCTTTTTCCATATGAACTAATTTCTATTAATACTCTCACCTTAAAAAAGAAAAGAATGGAAATAAGACTTAACAATTGCATATATGAAGCTCATTATAAGAAGAAAAGTCCAGGAAGTGTAAATTTTTTCCAACAATATAACTTATAAACAAAACTTAACACTAAATTACTATTGTTCGCTCCATTATCTTAGTAATTGGTTGGTTATAATCATCACCACTACGAAAATGAAAAACTTTCAACCAGTCATATACTTGCACATACATGATGTATTGTATGTTTCATAATAAACTATTCATAAGTAAGAACCCAGAAGGCCATAATGCATTATGTATGTACAGATACGTTTACTAAGAATTTGACCTTGATAACACACAAAACAATTTTTCAAATCAAACTGAATCTGCCAAAAACTATTCACGTTTTGTATGTACAATTATGTTACTGAGAAGCATTATATTATATTGGAAGTCCAATGAACATTTTTTCTTTTAAATAATTGGTACTAGTTAGCCATTGAACTAAGGTTTTTTCTTACCATGTACAATAGTAAGTTAACAAATATTTTCTTAATAAAACCAAATTCTACATTTATATTACAACTGTCCTGATCCGGTAAAAGTCCAGGAAGTGTAATTTTTTTCCAACAATATAACTTATAAGTCAAACTAGACACTAAATTACTACTGCTCGCTCAATTATCTTAGTAATTGTTTGGTTATAATCATCACCGCTACGAAAATAAAAAACTTTCAATTGTGGTTAAGTACATACATGTACATAGATACTGTACATACATAATTTATTGTGTCTTTCTTAAGAAACTAATCATTAGTAACAACCCACAATACATTATTTATGTACAGATGCGTTTATATGAATTTAACTTTGATTACAGAGAAAACAATTTTCCAAATCAAACTGAATATGTATTGTATTAATTATCAACCAATTTCAATATAGTTCAACAAAATCAAAATCAAACATACATGTATAAGTGTTTTATAAGTAACTATTTATAAGTAATTACTCATAAATAACTTATAATCACAAATCAATGAAAACTTATAATCACAAATCAATGAAAAGGAAGATCGAGCAGAGAGATTAAGAGATGTACCTTTAATGGGTGCAGAGAATTAGGAGAAAAAGTGGAGAGCTAGAGAGAGACGTGCTATGGGTTGTAGTGGGCGTGAAACAAATATGATTGGGGGAATTTTTTCAACTGCCAGTACTAAAATATATGCCTAGCTAATCCTAATTAATCCTATATATACATATATATTAATAGCGATTGGGTGTCTAATTACCCAAAAAAATTTATCTTATTCTTTTATATATATATATATATATATATATACCATTAATCGTGCCCCACGCGTTATGTGTGCGGTTCGTAATGCAATAAAAATATAAGTATATAGTTATGATATAAATATATGGATAATACAAAAAAAAAAAATAGTTTAAGATTTAAAAGAATATGTGGTTGTTAAAGAGTGATAAATAGTTTTATTAGTTTTTAATTTTTATATTTTTATGGGAGTATGATATTATTGTAATTAATATAAAAGTGTAGAGGTATTTTTAGAAAAAAATTGGCTAAATTGGACAGCCACATTTGGATTGGTAGCTTATTATAATAGAATGATATATATATATATATATATATATATATATATTATTAAATCATTAATACCCGTACAAACTGCAAAGGTCAAAGAAATTAAAAATAATGATACCCAAAATGTTGTACTGGGAAATTCAAACATAACTATATATATATACACTCCAATAATTTTTATTTTCCGGAGGAAGTCATACATATCATATACAAGCTGGTTAGTAATTTAATTTGGTAGCGTTATCACAAGCGTTTTTCTAAGCCAAATTTTGTTTTGAAATTATTATTATCTCTGTGTTTTATTTATGCAACCTATAATTAAAAAGTAATAATTAAACACATTAATCATCCGTTTTAATTAAAAAGTTATACTTTTAGCGCTCTTCTACTCACTTCTTATGAAGTGAGCATAAACCGGTCAATCTATTTGTTCCTATATATTTTACTTTTAAACAAATTTAATAAAAATATAATTTAGAATTTAACTAAAATTCATTTTTTAGTTCTAAAAAGTTGTGCAATTCTTTAATATCGTAATTCGCCAAAAACGGCGGTTATAGTGTCTTTAACGGCGGTAATTTTGAACCGCCTCTATTGTTTTCTTTAAAGGTGGTTGATTTCCGTCTCTAAAAGAACCGCCTCTATTGTTTTCTTTAAAGGCGGTTGATTTCCACCTCTAAAAGAACCGCCTTTACTGCTAATAATTAAGGCGGTTTTGTTATCGCCTTTAAAAAAACCGCCATATTTGACCTATTTTCTAGTAGTGTGCTACTGAGTAACTAAAACCATTACTAATAAACTTAGGATGTGTAACCAAATTTATAAATAAAAAAAACTGCTATGAATAAGATATAATTACTAAGAATAATATTGGGGTTTCACACTCTCAACCCCCCCCCCCCCCCCCCCCCCTTTAAATAAAGTTTCGTCCCGAAACTTACTACTTATGCTACTCGAACAACTGAGGATATTTCTCTCGCATAAGTTGTTCAAGCTCCCATGTTGCCTCTTCCTTGCGATGATTTCTCCACCAAACTTTGACCATCTTGATCTTTTTTCGACGAAGCGTCTTCTCTTGATAGTCCAATATTTCTCCAGGACCTTCCTCATACGACATATCTTCTCTAACCCGCAGCGGCTCATAGTCAACTACATGACTTGGGTTGTGAACATACTTTCGTAGCATAGAAACATGAAATACATTATGCATGGCTGATAGTTTTGGAGGTAAAGCCAATCGATAAGCTACTACACCAAACCTTTCCAAAATCTCAAAAGGTCCAATATAACGCGGACTTAACTTCCCTTTATTACCAAAACTAATCACACCCTTCCATGGTGAGACATTAAGAAAAATCATGTCACCTACATTAAATTCTAAATCCCGTCTCCGATTATCTGCATAGCTCTTTTGGCGATTTTGAGCCATCACAAGTTTCTCTCTAATTATTGGGATCTTCTCCAATGCATCCTCAACCAAATCAGGACCCAACAGTTTCCTTTCTCCGACTTCAAACCAGCACACGGGGGACCGACACTTTCTACCATATAGTGCTTCGAAAGGTGCAATTCCTAGACTGGAGTGAAAGTTGTTATTATACGAGAACTCTACTAAAGCCAGTTGCTCATCCCAGTTACCCTTCCATTCCAATGAACAAGCTCTCAACATGTCCTCGAGGGTTTGAATTGTCCGTTCTGACTGGTCATCAGTTTGAGTATGGTATGCGGAGCTGAAACTCAATTTAGTTCCTAATGATGTATGTAAACTATTCCAAAACTTGGAGACGAAACGGGAATCTCTATCGGATACTATTGACACGGGGGCACCATGCAATCTCATTATCTCTTTGATGTATAACTGAGTGAGTTTCTCCAGAGAAAAAGTCATTTTTATAGGAATAAAATGTGCAGTCTTGGTTAGCCGGTCAACTACCACCCACACTGCATCATGACCGGCATGAGTATGCGGTAAACCACAGACAAAGTCCATGGTTATATGCTCCCATTTCCATTCTAGTATAGGTAGTGGCCTCAAATTACCCCCAGGTTTTTGATGTTCGATTTTGACTTGCTGGCAAGTAAGACACTGCGCTACGTAATTAGCTATGTCACTTTTCATACCACTCCACCAAAATTGTTCTTGTAAATCCATGTACATTTTGGTGCTACCAGGATGAATGCTGAATCTTGAGTTATGGGCCTCCAACATGATTTCTTTTATGAAATCACCAGAAGATGGTACGCAAATTCGACTCATAACCCTCAGTATGCCATCACTATCAATTGAGTAGTCACTGGTGCTTCCTTCTTGTAATTCATGTATGAATTTCTTGCAATGGGGATCGTCACATTGAGCCATTTTGATTCTGTCAAGTAAGGTGGGACGAATTGTCATCTGATAACACATACCAAGCTCGCCACACCTAACCACCTCTACACCGATATTCATTAAGCATTTTAGAAGCTCGGGTTGCACCGTCAATGATGCTAAAAGGTTTACCGATGACTTTCTACTCAAAGCATCAGCAACTACGTTTGTTTTACCATGATGGTACTGGATATCAACATCGTAGTCCTTAATTAACTCCGGCCACCTCCTTTGTCTCATATTAAGTTCCTTCTGAGTGAAAATATACTTTAAACTCTTATGGTCGGTATAGATTTTACATGGATCCCCGTATAAATAATGTCGCCATATTTTTAATGCAAATACCACTGCTGCCAATTCTAAGTCATGTGTCGGGTAATTCTTCTCGTGTAGCTTGAGTTTTCGAGAGGCATAAGCAATTACTTTACCACCTTACATCAAAACACATCCCAAAGCTTGTTTAGAAGCATCACTGTAGATAACAAACTCCTCGCCCTGGTAGGGTAAAGTTAGGATAGGAGCAGTCACTAGTCTTTGTTTAAGCTCATAAAAACTTTTCTGGCATTGGTCGGACCATACAAATTTTTCTCCTTTCTTTGTAAGACTAGTCAAAGGTAAGGCAATTCGAGAAAATCCTTTAACGAACCTCCGATAGTAACCTGCCAGGCCTAAGAAACTGCGTACCTCAGAGACATTGGTAGGTGGTGACCACTCGACTATAGCCTCGATCTTCTTTTCATCCACTGCAATTCCCTCCTTACTAATCACATGTCCCAAGAATGACACACTGTCTAGCCAAAATTCACACTTAGTGAACTTGGCATAAAGTTTCTGATCTTGAAGAATTTGTAATACGACCCTCAAATGTCCTTCGTGCTCTTCCTTGCTTTTTGAATATATAAGAATATCATCAATGAATACAACTACGAATTTGTCAAGCTGCAATTTGAACACCCGGTTCATTAAATCCATGAAAGCTGTCGGTGGATTGGTAAGACCGAAAGGCATCACCAAAAACTCATAATGGCCATATCGGGTTCTAAAAGCTGACTTAGGCACATCAACTTTTTTAATCTTTAATTGGTGGTATCCTGACCTCAAATCTATTTTTGAAAACACTTGAGCTCCTTGCAATTGATCAAATAAGTCGTCGATGCGAGGTAAGGGGTACTTGTTCTTCACTGTCGTTTTATTTAATTCTCGATAGTCGACACATAGTCGCATTGATCCATCTTTCTTCTTTACAAACAAAACTGGTGCTCCCCACGGAGACACACTTGGACGTATAAATCCTTTGTCCAATAGGTCTTGTAGCTGAGTTTGTAGCTCCCTCAATTCAGATGGAGCCATTCGGTACGGAGCTTTCAAAATTGGGGTAGTCCCTACTAACAGATCAATGGTGAACACAATTTCTCGACTAGGTGGTAGTCCAGGTAAATCCTCAGGAAACACATCAGAAAACTCATTCACGATTGGTATACTCTCCAAATTAATCTTAGAATTATCTGTCCCTATTGCATAAGCGAGGTATCCAACACAACCTTTCTTTAACAATTGATTCGCTTGCAAAGAAGAGATAATTGTTGCTGAAACATTTTTACGTTCACCTTCAAATGTGAACTCAGGTTCCCCCGGAGGAGAGAAAACAACTCTCTTCCTGTGGCAATCGACCACATCATAGTGAGGCGCTAACCAGTTCATACCTAATATCACATTAAAATCATGCATATCTAACTCAATCAGGTTTACAGACGAGACTCGACCATCGACTTCCATGACACACCCTTTGCATACTAAACTTAAAATAATGGCTTCTCCAATGGGAGTATAAATTGATAATTTGTGATCAAGTTGTTCAATGGTAAACATAAACAACGCAAAAATCTTGGTGAAGCCACGGAATGAGTACAACCAGAATCTATTAGAACTTTTGCTGGTACATTAGAAATGGAAATAATACCTTGCACAACAGATGGTGAAGCATTTGCCAAATCTTCAATGAGTGCATAAATGTGCCCTTGAGCGTTTGAGTTCTGCCCCTATGATATACCTTTTTGTGGTGGCACCTTGGGTGTCATAGTACTGCCCTGCACTAAATTCCTTTGATCATTCCCAGCTCGTGTGTTTTGACAAATGTAAGTCAAATGTCCCTCCTTGCCACAGTTAAAACAATGCTTTGTTTTTCCATCACATTACTGAGTAAAAGGATGATAATTCCCACATTTATTACACGGATTATGATGTTGCCCATAATTACTGCCCGAAGGATATCCCGTTATGAGCTTTTTGTTCAAATAGTCTCCTCCTCTATTTTGATATGTACGCTGAGGTTGCTCACGTTGTCTCTTTTGGAGCTATTCTTGCCTTTTATTAGATAACTCATAGCTTGTCTCCGCATTTTTTGCATTTTCTGTCGCATCATAAAAAGTTTCAGATTTGCACATGATGTATCTTTCCTTAATCGATGGTCGTAGGACATTTTCGAACAACATAATTTTATCTTCTTGAGTTGCCACCATTTCAGGAGCATAGCGTGACAACTCATTGAATTTAACTTGATACTCGGTGACGGTCATGTCATCCTGTTGTAGATGAAGGAGTTCAGATTTTTTATTCTTTCGAAGCGTCCATGGGTAATACTCGTCTTGAAATAGTTTCTTGAATAATGTCCAAGTCAATTCATGTTTCTTATCTCTGTACTGACGTTCAATAGTGTCCCACCAATCCTCAGCGGCACCTTGTAGCTGAAAAGTTGCCAAACTAACTCTTTGTTCTTCTGACCCTTCAAGTCGCGCAAAGATTTTATTCATGCCACGTAACCAGATATCTGCTTCTTTATCCCCTCCAGCCCTTGTGAATACTGGGACATTTGTCTTTAAAAATTTATCGAAAAGTGTCCCCTTGCCAATTGTAAGATCATTATCAACCTCTGTTATTTCAATTGTCGTTTTTTGATTAGGAGTATGCAATGTTTCATCAGTAGTCGTTGGAATACTCTTCCGCTTGGATGTCCTCAATGATGCAATAGGCGATTCACCTCCTGTTTGCTTCTCACTTGGTTGTTTTGCACTTTTCTTTCCTTTCTTCATCGGTTTCTTATGCGGTGCCATCTGCATCCAAACATAATTGAGAAAATAAATTCCTCTTTAGTAAGTCAAAACAACCATACGTGTGAGTAAATATAGGTTCATCCTAGTACTACGGCCTGCCTAATATTCCGGATACTCAAGGAGACCAGACCTCCACTAAAATGATAAAAATAGATAAATAAATAAATAAAATCAAATAAAGCAAAGACTCGCTAGACTAAGAACCTTTAGCTCTGATACCAACAAATGTCACACCCCAAAACGGAATGTGTACACGGTTGAGTACCACGTGCATGAACAGGTGATACACATAAGCCTAACACGAAAGGAGTTACCAAAACAACCAAATGAACAGTAGTAATCGCTCACATTAACAAGGAAGGGAAAAAGAATTAGATAAATCAAACAGAGATTATTTAGTCATGAGTTCTTATTCAATGCCGAAATGAAAATATTCATGATCCAATAAACTGAGATAAGATAAATCTCCCAAGAAAATAACATATTTGTGGCTCGTTTCAATCAATAATAAAGAAAAGATTCGAAATCCTATTAGACTTAATGAAATGAATAAACACCTAACGGAGCTTACGACCCGGTCCCATAACAACTCTGTCACTTAGCTCATTCACGCACCTGAAAAGAATTTTAAAGAGAGATTAAGCCAAACAAGCTTAGTGAAAGATAACGAAACCTATAGAAATTTGCAAAACAAAAACATTAAATAGTATCGCACTTCTTTTCAGTTTTAGTCCAAGCTGCATCTCTTATTTATTTTGTAAATAGGCAATAAGGTATATAACAACATAAAATATACATGTAATCTACATTTAAAGGTATAAATACAGTCAAGTAATAAGTCAATATAACATCAAATTAATCACTGGACAAATAATAATAGTGATAATCACTTAGAAAAACCAGAAGAAGTTCATTGCCATAAGTTCATTTCTCCGGACGAATAGCCCGTTGGATCCAACTATCATACTCAAAAGTCACCTAGGTTGGCGACCTAAGGTTTTCTTTTAAGACAATCCGGTAAGGTCCCCCACTTAAGAGGCATGTTCCAATACCGTTGAGAAAACTAGAGTCGCACATTTAAGTAGCTTAATCTCTTGCCACCGAAGTCACCCCACTTAAGAGGCCTGTTTCTCGGAATTTAAGTCATTAATTCTGCCCCCTAAATAATCAACTAAAATATCAAATTCTCTAAACATAATCAATCATTCTGAAATCTTTCTGAAATCGTCGAATAGTAATTCACAAAAATATAATCAAAAGCTATACTTTTATAATAGGTTGCAAACAACGATTAGTATATAGCAGAATCTCAAATAAGCCTGGAAACAAATTAAGTTTGTATACGGTACGAAATCACTCACCTGGTCCGAGTCCGAACAACCCGAAATGCCCCTAGTACAGTTAAGCGAATGACCTGAACATAATGCAGGCGCTGTGAGTTAATAAGTTGCTAACTACTAACACTAAAACCAATTGAAATTCTAGACTTTATATATATATATATATATATATATATATATATATAGCAGCAAGTATATATATATACTAACGCTACTAACACTAAAACATAATTACTAACTACTAATGCTAAAACATAATTGCTGCTATATATATATATGTATATATATATATATATGTATATATACATACATACTTTACTCTTTATAGTTACCAATATTTACAGATGCTTTCTAAAATTCACATCCAAATTAATCCATATAGGGTTTAGGTACTTGGTTACAAAAATGATGGATCACAAATCAAAATACTTACCTTAAGAAAATTGAGGTTCTGGTGGTTACTTTCTTTAGTCTCCTTCTTGACCACTGTACTCTCTCTATCTATGCAGTTTTTGTTTATGTGTGCGAAAAAGATGGTTTTCAAAACAAATCTGTTTGGTTTTTTATTTACGTGCAACTTAGGAGTGTTTGGATAATTATGCCACTTGAACAATATATGTACCTATAGTTAAATTTACTTATTAATTTGGTCCTATCACTTCTCTATTTTCTATTAAGAAAAATACTCACTCCATAACTTGGTAATGTCACGCTAATAGTCATGCTACTGAGTAACTAAAACCATTACTAATAAATTTAGGATGTGTAACCAAATTTATAAAAAAACTGCTATGAATAAGATATAATTACTAAGAATAATATTGGGGTTTCACATTCAAGGTTTACTGTTCCTTCTCCCTGCAAATAAAAAAAAATATGATTGTGAAAGTGGCATCCTAAAATAAAGATTTCAAATATATATATATAAATGCAGTCAGTCTAAAAAATTATTTGTTGACTTGTCCTGCCAAATATGTTATCTTTGACTTCATCAAGTCTTTTCTTCTTTGGGACTTTCCGACTCAGAACAACATTTGAGGCTTCATGATTTTGTTGTTGTTTTGCGTTCTTTGAGGCCTCTAGTCCCAATAAATGGGAAATCTTTCTTGAAAAATGTGATAACTATAAGAAAGGCAATATTAGAGAAACAAAAATTAAATGTAAATAATGACGGGAACTTTAATGTTGTAACATATTCGTTTAAATTGAAGACAAATAATCCACAAAATGAAAAATAATTTCCTTGTAGAAATAATTCATTTATTCTCCGTCAATGAAAGTATGAAAACGGTTAACGGCAATCTGGTTAACGGCAATCTGAGTCACTGAAAGAGATTAACTCCTTTTCTTTCCAACAACTAACTTCTCGTATTTGTTTTTGATTCTTTCTTATCCTTTACGGTGTGTTTGGAATATAGAAAATGAATCGAAATATGAAAATGATATATGTTCTTGTGTTTGTTTGTATAAGAAAACAAAAAAGGATGAGGAAAACTTTGTATTTATATTGAGAGAAACCATTTTCCTCCCCAAATTGAGAGTAAAATGAAAATTAATGGAAAAAATGGGAATACCAATCTCTCTTTCTCATTTTTTTTTCCTTTTTTTTTTATTGATTTTTCAACCTTCCAAACACATAAACGGAAAATGATTTTAAATTAACTTTATTTGCTTTTACTTTTTTTCCATTTTTTTTCCATGATAATTTTCGGTTTCCAAACACACCCTAAATTTGTTGTGACGACTGACTTGCTTAATTATTGTTGGATAAAACTTTATTTTATGGTTTTGAATGCAATTAAAAAATTATGAGTTTCAAAACTTTATTACCCCATTAAATGTGGCTCTTTATTGAAAAAAGAGTTATAATAGTAATGCAAAAAATGATGGTTTCCAACCATTTTTTTTTTCTTGAAGATTTTTAATAAGTTTTTTATGAGAAATAAAATACATGACATATACACATGCACACATTCACATATGCATACATATAGAGAGAGAGTACCGCACCACCAACGGTCCGATCATGGCCCGGTGCCGTTTCTACCGAGTCACATGCGATAAACGTTGTAACTTGGGAACGAAGTGCCCCATTTAGCCAGAAGCAGAGGTGGCGGGGCAAATGTCGTTTAAGGGAAACTGTTTGCAGTTTCGTCTCGTACTTTAGTCCATTTCGGTATCATTTACATTCTTTTATGTTAAAGCTTGTATTTGATATTTATATTATATTTGATGATATTATTTTCTGTTTGTTTGTCCATTACTTTTTCGTAAAAATTACTGTGTTTATTTATAACGTACCCAACAATTATTAGTCAGCTCTATTAATCAATAAATTAAGTCCTAGAAGCAATGTCCACGCCTACACAAAATCACATGATTCCCAACTCCTAGTTTTCAAAAAAATTATTTCAAGTTTTTTTTTTCATCCAAAACACTCTAATGGAGAGGGGTTAGGCAGACCCCGACATGTATATAAACATATAATATCAATCCGTACATAAGAGGCGGACATAAATCAAACCTCCCAAAGAAATAACTGAATATACATGATATCTAGGGAAACAAAATGAAATCTAAGGCATTTGTCTCGAATACAGTGCAAATATCCTCTTGATCCTCTACGGAACAGTACCAATATCATGAAAGACTTGATCATTTGAGATCATATTTTTTACCAAATCAAACCCTGATCCGATTACAGTATGGTAATACTTTAATGCTACTTTGGTGGGGGGAAGAGTAACCGACCTACGTATACATGGGTTCCAGATAATCACGTTTCCAGAGTTCGTGTCCATAAAACAAAGTAGCCCGTTGCAGCTACCATATTCCTGGAAACTATGCTGACTTGATCCATTCACCGAGAACTTGAATACTCCATAGTCTTTATGAAACTTTCCATCAGATAAAAGTAAATATCACACTTTTTTAGTAGGTGACTCGATGAGAAGCTGATCAGTGGTTTTGCCAAACCGGTTTGCATGTTTGTTGAAGAAACTAGGGTTTTTAATTACATAGTACCAGTTCTTACGGAGTAGCAACTTAACAGGGAAACGGGCTAGAATTTCACTAATTATTTCACCGGGCATGCGATCTGACATGTTGATTTGAGAACCCTAGAATTATGTAGCCCCGGGATAATTGTGAGTCTAGAAGTTGGTGAATATTGAGGTTTCACGCAATGTTTTTTTATGAAACCAGGTGACTTTGTGTTAGTTTTGGTGTACGTAAAACTCATAATTACAAGTGTAAGGACTAAAAAAGAAATAAATAATTTTATTTCTATTAAACGAAATGTGACTCTATTACAATATTTCGACACTTGCAGAATATAAATGCAATTAAATAAAATTCCAGACAGAATAATATAAGTTATTAAACTGCTGGACTGGTTTGTAATTAAACGAAACTGTCAGACAGAATAGTATAAAACTAAACTGCTGGACTGTTTGTTAATTAAAAGAAATTGCCAGACAGAATAGTATATTACTAAACTGCTGGATTGTTTCTGTAAATAAATTACATGACTGAAATGAAACTATTCTAATTACATAATTGAAACAGTACTTTAAATAAATTAGAGAAAGGTAAAAGCAGAATCTAAATGTTACAGCTAAGAACAGGAAATTAAAATACTGAAATTAAATTACAGAAAGAAATAAAATAAAAAAGACAAAAAAGAAATAGACAAAATGACTGTTAAACAATCTGTTATTAACCGATATTTGTCCAACCACCTTTGGTTTCTGGTTGCGGTGACGCTTCGATCACAAGGTACAACGTCTCGGATGACTCGCTGGAAACTGACAACGAGTCAAGGTCGAGTTGTTGGTGGGTGGCTCTCTCTAACTAAAATGTAATTGTTGGCCCGTGCGGCTAAACCTTAGAGAGGGGGGGGGGGAATAAGGTTTTAGGCGTTTTTCGTCTAATTAAAAATTAGTGTAATTAACAACCCACCTACCGCAATTCTAAGCTTAAGCGTTTAACAAAAGTTAATGAAATACTAGAATTACTATACGCTAGCAAGAGAATAAGCAATAATAATAAGGAATGCGTAAAGTAAAGATTAGGGAAAGAAATTGACACCGCGATATATAGAGGTTCGGCAAAACCCGCCTACGTCCTCTCATCGGTATTCGTGCTACCGAGTGTTTCACTATAATGTTCTTCCCGATATTACAAATTCTACCGAGCTAATCAATCGATTTGTTCACGCTCTACCCGAGGTTTCTACTCTTGATACAAGTGCAAGCGAACACGTTTACGAGTCAACGACTTCCCCTCAATCTATGAGTACCCAAGTGTTTAACCTAGAACTTTTAACCAACATTTTGGCTTAAAAGCTTCTACCCAAACACTCACTCACAAATGAGCTTATAGTTTGCTCTTTACAAAATTATCGAAATTAAAACAACACTCACAATTTGATTGCTTCTAAATAAGCTAATTTGTGATATTTGATGATGTTCGATCTTGGTTTGAGCTTGTATCGCTTTCTCTTCAATTTCCCTCTTTTCGAGCTTTTTCTCAACAATGGAGAATTTGGATGTTTTTAGATAGAGAGAGGTTGAAGGATTGATTGGTTGTAATTGGATAGTGATTGGGGTGTGTTTTTAAGAAGCAAAAAGACCATTGGTCCATAGATGACCGTTGCATGATGGTTTATGTGTTTAACCATTGGTTTTCTGCAATTTCCCATTTATCCAAAAAGTCAAAAAGTAATTTTTGAATTCTGCAGAAAAACGATCGGTCGTTTTCTGCATTTCGACCGGTCGTTTTTACAACGACCTCACTGGAACATTTTGGACCAAAAACGATCGGTCGTTTTTCTGGCATTTTCTCGGTTTTCCCGTTATACTTCGAATGCTCGTAACTTCTTCGTTTTAGCTCCGATTATGGTTCCGCTTGGACCTTCGGCTTCGTATTTGAGCACTCTTATCATTTTGAAGTCCTGAAATATACATTTTCTATTTTTGGAAAAGACAAAGCATTATATCATCGAAATAGATACGTCGTAAAATCATTAAAACATAATCAAACTTATAATCAAAATCAATTATTGAACCCATGGTTCAACAGTAATGCTGGTTTTAGAGAGAAGTGTATGTTGCTGTATGATTTCAGAATTGTTTATTTCTGATGTGGGGGGAGCTGGTTTTAGAGAGAAGTGTATGCTGCTGTATGATTTCAGAATTGTTTATTTCTGATGTGGGGGGAGCTGCCTATATATAGGCTCAGCTGAGTAAATCAGCATTAAGTCACACTTAATATTGTCAGTTTTTCAAATTTTGAAACTGCAGTATTAACTCTGCAATAATCCCTCATTTATTGCATCAGTTACAACTTGCTGGAAACTTTAATCCTGGATACTTTCAGGATCCGTCCTGTTATTTATATAAATCTCATTTTTAGTCTTGAGACCCGAGGCCCGAGTAAGCGCGCGCGTGTGTGGTACACACTTAATACACACATATGTATATGGACACAACTTATTACCCATATGGGATAGTTTTGTATATATATTGTAAAAATGACTCTTCATTTTTCAATGTGGGATAATTCTCAATGAGTTATCCTCATTAAACTCATTTTCCAGCATTAAGAGATTTACTCTTTCTCAACCCCAATGTTTGACGCCAATTTTCATTCACTCACATTCTCCGAATAGGTCATGCAACATACCGTTACGAACCTTGTCATACCATCTACTCAATCGTCTTGAATATGGTGTCAAAAGACAACGGGTGTAAACATGTTTAACATGGTTTTTCCAACACTTTGTTCTTTTAGCCCTCATAAAATTCCAAATAGAGCCAACAGAGAACCCTTTATCATCAATATTAAACCAGGGGACTTTGGTAACAGATTTTAAAAGGTAGATTTATCAAGATTAGCGTTTGGTTTTAGATTTTGACTGTTTTCTAATTCATTCAAAATGACCAAATTATTCATATTTTAAAGACGAAAGTAGATAAACAAGAGTAATATATCTAAAGTCAAGAGTGGTCACCGGAGTAAGAAGTGAGAGGATCCCCAGTAGTAGGTTGGAGAAAAGATGGAACATAGCATAATTTCCCGTAAAGATTGAGGCTATTTTGTGAGTATATTTTTTTGAACTCTGAAATTGGTAATGAAAAAGTTAAAAAAATCCATCAAAAACATAGATTTTTGCCTTTCAAGTTTTTTCTGCTTTTATATATAGCCAAATTCTAGCTTTTTAAAAGCCATAAAAGTAAACATACCAAACACCCACTACTTTTTCGTAGCAATAAAGCTAAAAAGTAATGGATAAAAGCTTGTATCAAACACACAATTATACCAAACTATTGACTTTCAAATAGTGCAATAAGCTACTTGATTTCACAATTCAAATCTGTAAATTTTGAACAATGGGTACACCAGTGTTGAAAATCTAACTTAATTGAAAAAGTAGCACAAACTAATTGTTCTAATACGTTGGTGTAATTGCCCCAACTTGCATAAGATTGGACAATAGTATACCAATATAGAAGAGTTGATAACTTCAAAATTTTCTGAATTTTGATAGTATACACACTAAACCACATTGTACATAAAACCAACATAAATCCGGTCAGAACACTTGGACACCAACTAAATCAAACAAAAAAGACATGTATGAAAAAGGAGAGACGTAATATTAGCATATAAGAAATCATGACCATCAAGAAAGGTATTGAAACATCCCCGTATATATTTTTATCATGCAAGTAGAAAAAGTGATCCGACAAAATTTAGCACCATCTCACTTCCGCAGTTTATCTCCCCTTTAAAAAAATTTGCCTCCGGATTGTAGGACATAATCGCGTATTCTTTGATAATAGACGTGAACAGATCTCCATTCTTTCTGAACCCAAACTGCTTATTCAACACCAACGGTGTCTTAATAGTGTATATGTTGGTCCAAGACTCAGAAACTATATAGTCTCGCATCATCCACACATGGCAGACGGTAAACAAGGAAGGGGTGAACGGGCCATCTTTCTGTTCCTTACAAAGCACAGCTAGAGAAACCGACAAGTGAGATGGAGGTCTCCATGATAAACAGCTCGGCAGTTCAATATCTATAAACATCTCATTCCCCATTTCAAAAGCAACAATCAGACAGTCGTCCCCAGAATAGCCTTTTTGAGCAACCCAATGCACCACCCTGTATACAAAAACTTGCGAATAATTAATTAACCATATATCAGAGTACCGTGTAGGAGCACGCCCAAGCGGTCTCCACTCCCCTCCTCCTTGATCGTACACCTCAACATATGGTACTGGGTCCGTGAACCTCTCTCTGCTTTGTTGTAAATAATTCTTACAACCTTAAACATATTTTTCATCAAATCAAAGTATCAAACCCTAATCCGATTACAATATGGCAATACTTTAATGCTACTTTAGGGGGCGCAAGAGTAACCGACTTACTTATAGACGGGTTCCAGATAATCACATCTCTGGGAACTGTATCCTTAGTATTCATAAAACAAATTAGCCCGTTGCAGCTACAAAAAACTCATAAGAATGCTGACTTGATGCATGCATTCACTGGGAATTTTAATACTCCATAGTTCTTATCCAACTTTCCATCAGACAAAAGCAAATATCCCACTTCTTTATTAGGCGACTTGATCAGAAGCTGATCATGTTGTTTTGCCAAACCGGTTTGCATGTATGGTGAAGAAACTAGGGTTTTTAATTACATAGTACCAGTCCTTACATACTAAGGTAAACCGGAGTAGCAACTTAACAGGCAAACGGGCTAGGATTTCACTAATTATTTCATCGGGCATGCGATCTGACATGTTGATTTGAGAACCCTAGAATTATGTAGCCCCGGGATAATTATGAGTCTAGAAGTTGGTGAATATTGAGGTTTCACGCAATATATTTTATGAAACAAAGTCGAGGGAAAGAGAAAGGCGGCCACACATGTTACAAAGGAGAGGAGAACATATTACCATATTTTTGAGGGATGGAACTAGGGGTGTTAATTTTACCAAACCCGACCTAATGGTTTTGGGGTATTTGGATAACAGTTTTAACGGTTCTCTCATCATCTACGGGTCGGGTAGGGTCTATATAACTTGTTTACTTATTTTACCCGACTCATACCTGTATTTGTAATGGGTATATAGGTTATCGGTGCGGATATTTACCCAAAATATACAAAATTCGTAAAATTTATTCTACTTTTTTAAAAGTAGATGTTCTTTTCTAAATGTTATTTTTACATATTGATAGTTAATGAATATATTTTTTCAAGTTATTTCTTAACTTACTTGTTAAAAATAAACAAAGTGATGAGATACTATCAATTTTTTTGATTCATATTGCTCAACAATGTGTTTGCTTGATTACTGAATCACATAAACATTACACAGTCAGTTAAACATTACAAACTAATGGTTTCATTTTTCATTTTTTTAATTACCCATTTTATTGTTAATGATTTTCCTAAATTATTAAGAAAGATAGATTGAATTAAAAACAAATCGTAAAACTTGGAATCACAATAAATATTAACAACTATTTTTTTATTAAATGGTGGGAAAAACCCATATTTGTATATTATTAATGATAAAGATATAAAAATATGGGAAAAAAACCCCAAGACATAAAAAAAAAAAAGGTAAAGGACCGTCAACTAATGAAAAATAAAGCAAGTATAAAAATATCGTATAAACTAATTGATCAATGTTAAATCTTCAACCGTGCTTTCGCACATATTAAAAAACGTTTCATCTTTTTTCACTCGCCGTTATATGGATTCTTCTTGTGTTTTTTCTCGTGCATTTATCCAATATTCGTTGCAAATACATAAAATGTATATATATTTTTAAAATATGGATATATATTGCGGTTCTATAATTCGGGTAGGCATGTCGGTTCCGCGGGTCGGGTTCACGGTATAGAGTTGAAAACCATACTCGCCCCAAGAACCAGCGGGGTCGGGTAGGATAGACCCAAAAACGGTTCCGTGACGGGTCGGTTCTTGTGGTTTTTTGATATTTACGGTGCGGTTTTCGAGTCTTGAATCTTTTTGATACCCATATATGGAACCAAGATTTTGTACCTACAATATTACCATATTTGTCAATATAATATTTTTACCACAAACGATGGGGGTTTCTATGTGTATAGTACATGGACAAATAATTAAGTTAAATAGCATTTTTGTAACTTAATAGCTTGCAACGACAACCTCTTGTCGTACCTATAGCTTTCCGCCCTTGTTTATAATTATTGTGTAAATAAAATTGAGTGAAAAACCCTCACTAGCACAAGAACAAGAAACATAAAGTATCTCGAATTGAAAATATGGGACCAAACGGAGACGCCGAACAAATACCAAAACCTCGCCAATTTGGAGGGTAAGGACATGGCGGTTATATTTACTCAAGGCTCGTACAACGTCTTTTTACAACTAAGTGATACATTTTTTGAATAACTTTTTAAATTTATTCGGAAAATTCATAACTTGCTTATAAAAAAAATCAATGAAAATTTGTAATATCTGAACCATGTTATAATAAAATAAAGTATTCCAAATAACAAATGTTCTTCTTGTATTATTTTTTTTAATTAAACAGGGCCAAACTCTATTGAAACAAAAATCGAGTTCATGCCAAGGAACAAGCCTCCATGGCTAGCTTAAAAACTGACAAAATAACACAGCAAAACAAACTGCTGATAGAAACAAGATCAACCTAGAGAAAATCTAAGAAACATACTTAAAACCTCAAAATGCATACAAAAACAACTATTTCATAAGTTCATAAACCATGCCAAACACACAGCTCCCATCAACCTGTAAAAACCGCCATGTCAAACTCAGACATATCTTTGTATTGTTATTACGGGAAAAACGAATTCTGAAAATTGAAAAGAAGATATAATGACAAAGAAGAGTGAGAATATGTGAGTGGAAGATCAAGTGTTTGAAGTGTTGACTTATTGTAGAGAGAATCACTAGTGTATTAGGTTTGGACAATGTAAGTTTGATCTATTTTTTGTTTCATTTTAATTTGTTTGAGTTTACTCTATTTCATGGAACAATATTCAAAACAGTGGTTCAGTTTATTCTATTTCCTGTAACAATGTTCAAGTTCATGAAATTATGAGTAAAATTATTCCGAATTATTTACCGAAACCTTGAAGAGAAACATTATTGTCCGTAACTCCTCATGCATCCGAGTTTAACCTTTTTTATATTGTCTTTAAAAAAACTAATGCATGCAATGTTTCCAAAAAATAATTGAGTAAACTCGGATGCATGAGGAGTAAAGAACAATAATGTTTGGAATTGATAAACTCGGCACACTACACTAATCAAGATTATAAAATTTCGATTCACTTGAAATACTGTGTAATACAACATTAAATTGTGAATATTACCCTTATGCAAATAGTGTTTGAGAGAATCAAAACGGAAAAAAACATGTCTAGTGTGTACTATACAACAATTGGTTAACAATTCGGGTACTGGGATAGCATTTTTAACAATTTTGGTAGTAATCTACAAATTTTTGGCAAATTAAGGACCTAACAGTATAATTGACGATTTCTTTTTTACTTTCGATGTCATTATATCTAACATTTCGGTATCTATAATAATTGATGTATTTGACAAGATTACTTGAGTGTAATTCTTGTAGTTTTATTTAACAAATATGACATTTTTTTTTTTGATAATCATACTCAAATGACATAATCATGGATGAATATCAAAATTGTTAAAACTAATACCATCGTTCCTAAATAAGTATATATTATGAAAATACGTACAATTTTAACAAATTATTTTTTCATTTCATATCTAAATTAACGAAAATATAAAAATTCCGTTATAACCATGAACTATATATGATCGGTTTTTAAAATAATTTTTTCCAATAATATACCCATACTAAAATTGTTGGTAAAAGTTAATGTACATTTATTTAGCAGGACGGATGTAGTAAAAGTATTTATATTTTTCCCAAAACAAAAACGAAACCAGAATAAAACCCCACCGCATCCTCTCCCCACCGACTCCCAAAGACCCAACCTATAATACATACATAACACATTCAATCATCGATGGACGTACTTAAATAGATGTATACAATACATAAAATATAATATAATTAAACAGAATATGAGCAACAACAACAACCACCACTCCCCATCGTCGTCAAAACGCCTCCTCCTCCTCCGTCCCTCAACCACCAAACAACCTCCGCCTCCCTCCGTCTTCGTAGTCGGCTTCATCGGTCGCCACGTGTCATCCCTAATCAACCGTATCCTCGATTCCAACGTCTTTGGCTCCGGCACCTCTGACGTTGACCTCTTTCCTCCGTTGGATGAGGAAATTAAAGAAGATCTGGACCGTTGGTTTATTAATAGGAGGGTTAGTTACTTTTATGAAGAGGAGAGTGGGATTGTTTACTTGGGGTTTGGGTGTGGGGAGGTTCTAGATGGTTCCGGAAGGTTCGAGGACAGGGAGTTTGGGGATCTTCAAGGGATGCTCTTCATGTTCACTGTTAGTCCTCTTTTTCATTTTTATTTACTTATTTTTTTTTTTAAATCTCTTTTCACCATTGTCACTCTGTCTACTTAATTGTAGCGTATGAAACTATGTGCAGTTTTGACCCACCAAGAACTTATACTAAAATTGAAGAAATGATTTTTTATTTTTTTTAAAGTTAATCATGTATGTATTCTAGCATTTAAACTTTTGAAACTTTGATTTTCAGAAATAAAATTGCATGCGGTTTCGTATAGGACAATTAAATGAATTCATATGTTTAGGAAGTACTTAAGTATAGGCTCAAAGTTACTTTTTTGAAATAAATAAGTAAAATGGTTTCATATGATTTTCAATATGTTCTCTGTGAGTTACTGAATTAATCTTAAATTAATACTTGAAGAAACTAATTAGTTGATATATCTGCTTTTGGAGGGGCTGTTATTCGTTAGTATTTTTTTTTTTTGTTATTAGGGTTTTGTAAGATTTCAACTATGATTCATTATGAAAAAAGGATTTCTCTGTTAGTCCTTTTTTTTCATATTTTTTCAACATTGACACTTTTGTCTACTTAGTTCTGCTATACAAAACTACGTGCAATTCTAACTTACCACGTATCATATGGACGTGACGTATATAAAATAAATCGAGTCATATACTAATATACAACCTATAGATACATACATACAATACATAGAATATGAGCAACCAATCCCCATCGTCTAAATGGCTCCTCCTTGTCCGCCCCCCACCAAACCCGAAACAACCCTTCGTATTCGTAGTCGGCTTCATCGGCCGCCACGTGTCCCACCTCATCAACCGCATCCTCGACTCCAACGTATTCGGGTCCGGAAACTCAGATATAGACCTATTTCTGCCGTTGGATGAGGAAGATCTGGACCGTTGGTTTAATAATAGGAGGGTTAGCTACTTTTACGAGGAGGAGAGGGGGATTGTTTACTTGGGGTTTGGATGTGGGGAGGTTCTGGAAAGTTCGAGGAGAGTGAGTTTGGGGATCTTCAAGGGATGCTCTTCATGTTCTCTGTTAGTCCCCTTTTCTATTTTACTTATTTTTTAGTAATTGTTTTTCAACATTGTCACTCTATTATTTGTGTTTTTAGTTACTCTGTGTAGTAGTCTACTTGTATTTTTTTAAATTACTTTCCGTTACTGTTTTTAATTGTGGTGTACGAAACTAGCGTGTAATTTTGAGCGACCAAAAACTTTGTACCAACTTTGTCGAAATGAAAATTGTCAAAGTTAATCACTAGTTTAACATTTGGACTTTTGAAGGTGTGATTTTCGGAAATTTAGAAAAAAAGGCTAGTGTAGAGTTTGGCGTCACCATAGTTTTTTAATTCATTAGTGACTTATAACTCATTTTTACTTATAAGTCATTATCTTACTTATTGATACTTCTAGCGTAGTTCTAGGTATACGAAACGACTTTTAGGAGTAGAAAACTTCTATTTTGCTAGGACGAGTTTCGGGAAGATCTGGACCGTTGGTTTAGTAATAGGAGGGTTAGTTACTTTTACGAGGAAGAGAGGGGGATTGTGTACTTGGGGTTTGGGTGTGGGGAGGTTCTAGAAGGTTCTGGAAGGTTCGAGAAAAGGGAGTTTGTGGGGATATTCAAGGGATGCTCTTCATGTTGTCTGTTAGTCCTCTTTTTCTTTTTTTTTCTTTTTTAATAGTTTTTTCAACATTGTCACTCTGTCTACTTAACCGTTTAATTGTCATGTACCAAACTACGTGCAATTTTGCAACTTGTACCAGAATTAAGTATCATGTAGTTTAACATTTGAACTGTTGTAAATTTGATTATTCGGCAATTTAGATAAGATTTTTTTAACATTCGGTAGTCTGCTTGCCTTTTTCCTAATTACTTGCTCCAAACTCTGCTATATGAAACTACGTGCAATTTTGACCGACTAAGAACTCTGTAGCAAAATTTTGTGAAATGAAAATTGTCAAAGTTAATCATGTAGTTTAACTATTTGAACTATGAATATTTGATTTTCGGCAATTTAGATAAGAGTTAATTGAGGTGAGGAAGTTTGGGGATGTTGAAAGGATGCCCTTTATGTTCTCTGTTAGTCCCTTTTTTTTTTAAATCTTTTTACAACATTGTCGCCCTGTCTACTTGATTGTACTGTACGAAACTACGTGCAATTTTGACTGGCCAAAAACTTGTACCAGAACTGAGTTAATCATATAGTTTACGATTTGAACTTTTGAAAATTTCATTTTCATCGAATTTGAATAAGTCCTTTGTTGGTCAAAGTTGCACCTAGTTTCTTATAGTAGAATTAAAATGGAAAGGAGAAAGTAGCACCATATATATATATATATATATATATATATATATATATATATATATTATTTTTTCTGGTCGGGTTTAGGAAGGTTTTAGGTATAGGCTCAAAGTTCCTTTTTTCTTGAAGTAAATAAATAAATGATTTCATATGATTTTCAATATGTTCTCTGTAAGTGGCTGAATGAATCTTTGAATTAGTACTTGAACAAACCAATTAATTGATATATCTGCTTTTGGAAGGGGTTGTAATTCAATAATTTCACCTTTTTTTGGTTATTAGGGGTCGGTCTATTACTTTAAGGATTCGACTATAATTCATTATGAAAATTAGGATTTTGTTGATACGGCGCTGCTAGCTTTCTTAGTAAAAAAGGTGTGCTTGCTTCAAAAAAGCTAGATTGTAGTGTTTGGCACCACCTTAACGTATATTTACGTACAAGTCATTGTTTAACTTATTTCAAATTGCTTGTAGAGTCGGTGGCTGAATTAATTTTTGCCCAGGAAGTGCAGTAATGAAGTCTTTTTATGATGTTTTTTCCGTTACTAAGGAGATTTAATTTTAAGATTTTGACTGTGGGACTGTTTGGCTTCAGCTTTTTTGGTCATGGTCAAAACACTGCGTAAAAAAACAGTGGAAAAAAAAAACTTGTACTAAAATTGAAGAAATGAAAATTATCAAAGTTAATCATGTAGGTTAACTACTTGAACTTTTGAAAATTTGATTTTCGGCAATTCAGATAAGAGTCAAAACTGCACGTGCGTTTATATAGAACAGTTAAATGATTTCATATGTTTAGGAAGGACTTAGGTATAGGCTAAGTTCCATTTTTGAGATAAATAAATAAATGATTTCGTATGATTTTCAATATGTTCTCTGTAAGGAGCTGAATTAATGTTTGAATTAATACTTGAAGAAACTAATTAATTGATATATCTGCTTTTGGAAGGAGATGTAATTCAGTAGTTTTTTTTGTTGTTATTAGAATTTTGTAAGATTTCAACTATGATTCATTATGAAAAAGGGATTTCTTTGTTAGTCCTTTTTTCATATACTTTAATCTTTTTACTGCATTGTCATTCTGTCTACTTAATTAATTGTACTGCGAAACTTCGTGCAACTTTGAGTTGACAAAACTTGTACCAAAATTGTCTGAAATGTAAATTTTCAAAAGTTAATCATATACTTTAACTATTTGAACTTTGAAGATTTGATTTTCAACAATTCAGATAAGAGTCAAAATTGCACGTGGTTTTGTATAACACAATTAAATGATTTCATATGTTTAGGAAGAACTTAGGTATAGGCTCAAAATTCTCTTTTTGAAATAAATAATCTCGTATGTCTTTCAATATGTTGTCTGAGTGGCTGAATTAATATTTGAATTAATACTTGAGTAAACTAGCTAAGTAATTTATCTGATTTTGGAAGAGGCCCTAATTCAATAAAACTTATGAATTTTCGTTATTAGGGAGCTATTATTGTAAGATTTCAATGACGATTCATTATGAAAAATAGAATTTTGTCGATACGGCGCCACTGGCTTTTTGGTTGAAAAAATGCTTAAAAAAAGCAGTTAAAAGAAAGATCGCTTCAAAAAGGCTATAGTGTAGTTGGCGCCGCCATAGTTTTTTTATTCATTAGTGACTTATAAATCATTTTTACTTATAAGTCATTATGTTACTTATTTTGACTTGTAGCGTAGATCTAGGTATACAAAACATCTTTTAATGAATAAATCATTTTTACTTATAAGTCATCATGAAGAAGCTAACAAAGCGTTAGTCCTAGCTTCTCTGCCTTTGAGATTTTTGAACTTTTTTTACCCAAAAGCTAAAAAAGCTAGGAAACCAAACACTCGTAGTTTTTTTAAGAAAAAAGCTAAAAAAATTAATGAAAAAGCTAAAAAAAATTAAGAAAAAAACAGTTGCCAAGCACGCACATCGTTATGAGAGTTTGAATTTTGTCAATATGGCGCCACTATAACTGGTAACCTGGTTCCTCCTTAGTAGAGATGCTGACCTATATCCAAAACACAAATGATAACTGTCTTTTGTATCATCATTCATATTTCTGGCATATACTTTTGGTCATTTGCAATTACAAATCTTAAACCACTTTGCATTAGACCTAGTGTTGGATTTATTAGATAATGCATAGTTGACCTGCATTGACCTAAGTGTTCAAAAATGGCGACTAAGCCCTATTTAAGAGTGAACTTCAGGAGGAAGTTGACAAATCGTAGATATGAATTAAACAACTTGGCCCATGGTTATAGAAAAGCAAATTGACCAATAGCATTAAAGTTGGAATTTGTGGTCTAGGAAGAAAGTCGATACCCTTGTCGCTTGTTTGTCTGCCGGCATATAAATGTCCAGGTCATAATCACTTTCTACTCCTTATTTTGCTATATTGGATAATATAAAAGAAGACTTGTTATGACTGGTGATGTGAAATGTTTTGAGGAATTTTTTGATGCATTACGAAGCTGACAAATATTTGCTATCTGAATTTTCAATTCAATTTACTAATGAACAAAATACAGATTGTAGAGTCTTGTTTTAACCAAAAGATGAATGAAAGATTGAAAGCTTTAGCACGCGTATACATGACCAATTAAAAGGTCTCTCACCAGCAGGGGCGAAGCCAGGATGTGTAAATGGGGGGTGCCAAAATATACCAAAAAAAAAAAGCAACTTAAAATAATAATTTTCCATACTCACCCATAATCTATATACCCCATTTAAGTGTTGTTGAACAAATACCAAAGCATAAACACAAATTATTGCAAATAACTAACATGATACCTGATAAAATCAAAAGAAATGAACCCGACGGCTGCTCGCATTCGCAAATGCATCAATGATAGTTTCCGTGCTAAATTTTGAAGCAATATCTTTCTCAATATACATCATCATACAATCTTCAAGATAATCGGCTTCCATTTTATTACGAATACTAGTTTTGATGATATTCATAGCTGAAAATGATCTTTCTGCGGTGGCGGTAGAAACGGGAAGAGTAAGCACGAGAACCACAATTCTATAAACAAGCTGATATGTTGTAGACCATTTTGTTTCTACCAACCATTGACAAAGCTCGGAAATCGATGATAAATTCTTGTATTCAGGAAGAGAAATAACACAATTCTCGTAATGTCGAAGTTCCAATTTCAAGTTACTTTTCTCAAACTCCGTAAAGTCCTCCGGATAAAATTTGTCAACAAGTAGACAAATATCATCAATTTTGAATATTGAAGAGTGACAATTAGGATTCAAAGTAGAACTAAGAACTAACAATTCCATTACTTGCTCATCAAAGCGACGATTTAGTTCTTGAATTTGAGAATCTATAGCACGATAGAAAATATCAACTCTATAGCGGTCAAGTACTGAAAAGTTATCACGAGTGGGATCATACCTCGAAGAATATTTTGCATTCAAGTTTGGGATATCAATGTTGCGTGATTCACAAAAGAGTTTGACGGTAGCAACCAAATCATCGAATTCATCATCTCTAAGATTTTGAAGAAGGCTTTTAGTAGATAAAACCATTGAAGTAGCCTTAAGAATGTCTTGAGTTTTAGATTGCAAAGCTAGACAAAGAGAATTCGTGATTCCTAACATTGACTTCATAAGATGAAGTATAAAGACAAATTCAAAGGAAGTTAATGCCTTATGTGTTGAACGAGCTTCTCCCTTTAGAGAAGTAGGTCCATCTTCATAAATATTAAGTAAAACCATGCAAGCAGCACTATACATTTTTATCAAGCTAGAAACAGACTTTAGGTGAGAACTCCAGCGAGTATCACCAGGTCGTTGCAGATTACCAATTGGATTTAATCCTCTTCCAGTCTCAAGCTCTTCAATGGAAATTAAGAAAGCAATATCATCGGCATGGGCAGCTTTCAACTCATCATTTCTCTTGCATGATGCACTAACAATATTCACGATCCGAAGCAATTTAGCAAAAAATCGGTCGACTGGAAGCACTTCTTTTGCTGATGCCACTAATGCTAATTGTAATCGATATGCGAAGCAGTGAACATAATAAGCATATGGGCAATCACTTAATATCAAAGTTTGTAGTCCATGAAACTCACCCCGCATGTTACTTGCACCGTCAAATACTTGTCCCCGAATATTCCGAATATCGAGATTGTGGTGATTGAGAACTGAGCATATGCTATCTTTTAGTGTCACTGCCATAGTGTTGGGAACATGAACAATACCAAAAAAACGCTCCCGTAAAACACCATTTTTATCAACAAATCTTATAACTACTGTCATCTGCTCCTTTTTTGACGCATCTCGAGCTTCGTCCACTATAATGCAGAATTTAGCATGTCCAATTTCTTCTCGAATCGCCTCTTTCACTTTTATAGAAAAGATATGTAAAATTTCTTTTTGAATATCAGACGACTTGTAAGTGGCATTCTTTGGAACATTTATCAATGCTTTGGTGGCTTCTTCATTATATGATGCTAATAAATCATAAAACTCAAGGAAATTACCACGGTTGTTTGATGTTGATTTCTCATTATGCCCTCTGAAAGGCATAGCTTGAAAGGCCAATCTTCGAACCAAGTCAATAGAAATTTTTAAGCGAATGCGATTGTTAAAAACTTGTTCGGCAGAAAATTTTACAATCACCCTTTCAATATTTTGAGTTGGGTTTTGTATTTCCTTCCACTTATGTTCAGCGGTTCGATGACAAGAATCGGAATTAACACCTTCATGCAAATGAAAAGAACAAGTTTTCCCGCTATTGACCTTCCTCCAACCATCAAAACCTTCAACAACAAATGCACTATGTCCTGCAAAACTAGACCCATCCGGAGGCGCAAAAAGGAAACAAGGAAAACAGAAAGCCTTGTTCTTGGCCACTGAATATTCCAACCACAAAAATAAAGCAAACCACGGAGCTTGAAATCTTCGAGGACGAGCCTTGGCGGATGCAAGAGTATACGGATATTTTTTTCCTAAATCGGGACGATTTGGACCATGTAGAGTTATGTACGCCCTACGAACTTCGTCACGCCTATTAACAGGATACTCCCAAATTTTTCTACGTAATCCAGGATCACGCTCTAGCGAATTAATATCAAATTCTACTGTGTCGATTCTTTGAATTTTTGTTGGAGGACTAGGCGTATCGATTGTCACGTGATCAACACTACTACCAACATTCTCTTCCGTCGGAGAAACATTAGCTCTCTTAAAGAACGAATTTATTTTAGGTGTCTTTCCCATTTTATACTCGATAAAAATATTAGCGATGCCAGATCTGCAGATTAAAACTCTAAGAGTTAATAGCCTATTTTTTTTTCCCTTTGAGTACTTTAATCAAACACCTATGGTGCAACATAACATCAATACATATAATAAAAAGAAACATATTAAAGGAAAAAATAAATAGAAGAGTATACCTTGCCGAGCCAGAAGGATAGAATTGTTGATTTTTTTTAATTAAATCTAACCCCAATCAATGCGGTGCACAGCAGCACAGAGGAGTGGAGTTTTTCTTTTTTCAACTTTGTTTTTTATTTTGATACACACGCTGACACGCACGAAGAGAAGTGTTGTTGATGTTATTTTTTTTTTAATTAAATCTTAAAGAGTCCAATATCAAAGAAAAATATAATTGGGTCTTTCGGCCCAAATTTAATTATTGTGTTTTGGGTTCAAACATTAGCTATAAATATATGTACAAGTAACATATTTTTATGGGGGTGCCAAATCTACACCTAAAAAGAAATTGTACTAAAAAAAATTTGCGTCACTTGGGATTTCTAAAATTATGGGGGGTGCCGTGGCACCCGATCGTCCCCACTTAGCTCCCCCCTGCTCACCAGGTAGAGAGGTTAAAGATAGATTAGGGAAAACCTCTTTGAAAGCCCCATCAAGAAGTCATCACTAAACAATTTCTCAATTATATTTCATTATAAATCGTCCCTTATTGAGCCTATCCGAATTCCTTATTTTTCTCCACTAGCTTTTAATGTTGTTGAATTGGGAAGACATCTCACCCGGCCTAAGTAATTCTGTAAGACTACAATAAGTGATTTGGCATGATAATACCTTTAGTTTTCACTCTCAGTGCTTTGCCTGCAGTTATTAGACTTGTGTGAGGATAGCCTTAAATGGGTTCAAGGGAATAGTCAGCTAAAGTCCAAGACACGCTATAGAAAAAAATAAAGAAAATAAAGAAATAAATAGTCTAGTTAATAACTTTTATAAGTATAAATATTTGCGCTTTCACGAACACGGGATTAGAAGTCCAAAATGGAGTAGGCTTTGGCAGTAAAGTACATCAGTCTCATTATCAAATAATCCAAACCCGGTGTTTGTTTGCACTGGACTATTAAAATAAGAATTGTTTTAAAATTTAAATACTAAAACGTAAACAACGCTACATGAACTTGTGCTTACTTTAGAAAGGGAAAAAGTTTTTCTGCCATTCAATGGTTAGATTCATTATAGCTTTAATGCAAAATGCAAATAAATATTATGTTAGATCCATGTTTCGGTATCGATATTTTTTATTTCGTAAGTACAACATTTATCAGTTACGATATACTTGACCTATTTTCCGCTAAAATGAAGTTTCAAATATTTTGTTTCGATCTGATAAAAATTATTTAGAAAACTTGACAAAAATGAAGGGTAATCAGTGTCCTGGCAAGGCCTAAATCGCACTTCTTTGCATGAAAGCCACCATTGACGATTTTCCAAATGATGCTATTTAGGGGTGTAGATATGTAGTACGAACATAAATAGATTTGCCAACCACGTCTTTTGTAGGGTCCATTGGACTCCATGTTCAATGCCACCGTTTAATTGATACAACCAAACATGGCACAAGGGAGAGCATGGTTGCATGTAAAGCTAATTCACCATCTGCAAGGTTACCTAGTTGGTAACTATGAAATGCCACTCAAATTTTAGAATTGAAAATTATTTATGCATATCTAAACTTTTCTTCCAAGGTTGTAGCATTTGTCCCTCATAATTTAAGTCCTCCGTTTTTTTTTTTATAAAATTCATTTTACAACTGAGATGAGTAGTGCAACAACTGTTAGAGAGGCCATCCATGATCCATCACCTTTGGAATGTAATCCTGTACATAATAAATCATACTAGAAAACAAGCCTTTTCAACTCACAAGGAGCTGAATTTATTTTTGCAGGTTTGCCATGTTATCATTTTGATTCAGGAAGGCTCGCGCTTAGACACCCAGATTCTGAAAAAGTTTAGAAGTTTACAACAAGCCAAAAATGCGATGGCCCCATATGTGAAATCTCAAACTCCATCTTATTCAACTTCTAGATCTTCACCATCACCATCAAATCACTCTCCTGGTAGAAGTGGAGGCAATACGAGACGTAATGGTTCGGCAATCTCATTCATGTCCGGATTAAATTCACACCCCTCTTTGTTTCCTGGAGAATGTATTCCCGCCATACTATTTATTTTCCTTGATGATTTTTCAGATTTTACTTCTAGTTCTAATACAGAGGATTTAGTAACTAGTTCATCACTAAATCAATCAAGTTCTGCCAATTTTCCTACGCCAAACACGTCAAAAGGTCCAGGACGAGGACCTGTAGTGGTGCTAGCACGTGCTGTAAATAAATCCGAAGGTGGATTGAAAAAGAAACTGCAGTCATCACTCGAAGCACAAATCCGTTTCTCTATTAAGAAAGGCCGAACACTAGCTTCTGAACCTGGCCGCTCTAGTTCTAGAAGTGGGGGGTTGGCGAATTCATCTCCTCTATTTACGCTCGACGCATCTAAAGCCGTTGCTTTATTGGATACGCATTCGAATAAGAGAGGTGAATCCCTCAATTTCGCCACTAATCTCGTGGAAAACGTGTTAAACGGAAGAGCAACCTCGGACTCCCTTTTGCTAGAGAGCCATAGCCAAGGCTCAACAAAGGAGGATATTTTATCCATAAGAGAGTTTATATATAAACAATCTGATACCTTAAGGGGTAGGGGTGGATTAGTGACGAATGCAAGTAGTGGCTCTGTTGGTATGGTCGCAGTTGCTGCAGCAGCTGCTGCCGCTGCCTCTTCTTCTGTATCTATTAAGGCTATATCTGCTCCTGAGCTCCCTGGTCTCGACACATGGCTATCTGGTAGTCGTCAGATCTTACAAGCCATTATTTCAGCATGTCCTGGACGTCTAGTCAAAAGTGAAACTGGTAACAGAAATAACCGTCAAAAGATTGTTCAAAGAATTTCTGATCCTCTAGAGATTGCAACATCGTGTTTGGACAGTGGTAAAGGACTTATCGACAAATTTTCTACCTTATGGTGTCAAAGAGCACTTCCATCTGCTAAAGAGGTTTATCTAAATGGATTACCTGAATGCTATACAACTTTTGTTCACGAGACACATTTGAAAAAAGCTTTGCGTGCTTTCCGCTCGATGGTGAAGGGTCCTTCAGTGGAGATTTTTACGAAAAAGTTGGAAGAGCTATGTACATGTACTTGGACTTGTGGTAGACAATTGTGTGATTTTATCAGTTTAACAGGAAAACCGTGTATCCACTTAAAACATGGCGTAGACAGTGATGGTGAGTTTTTAGACAGTGAAATGGTTAAGTCGCACTTGAGTGGATTTTTTTTCCTCCAAGCTTGTGCATGTGGGAAATCGCGTGAACTGAATTCTGATCCATTTGATTTTGAAACTGTTAATATCATTTCGAAGTCTTCCCAAAAATGTTGTAAGTTTCTCCCTGAAATTCAATTGCCACAACTGAAAAATAGTGGACCTATTCAGGCTTCTTGGTGGAGCATGGTTCGAATTGGCGAGGCAAAGCACTATGAACCTACTAAAGGTTTACCTCACAGTGGGTTTTTCCCCTCACAGAAGTTTCTCCTGAAATGGATAATATTTCTCGAGAAATCAAAAGAAGACCAGATTGAAGAAGTTTGTTCTACTGAAAAGAAGGCTGACCCTTCTGACTTAAGTTCGGCACAATTGCCAAATGGGAAAGAAGTTGATAAGACAACTCAAACGGAAGAACACCATTCAGATGAGAAAAAAATCGTTTTTGGCAGAGGTGTTCCTAATTTCACTTTAAAAAAACCTTTTTCTGAAGTGGTTGCTGGATCAGCAGCTACAATATCGAAATTTCCTCCTTTACAGCCAAGTAAACAACCTCCACGAGCTTGGCTAAAAGGCACCAGTCAAAGCTCTACAATTGGAAATTCTGTAGAGCATGTCTCTAGAAAAATTGAAGAGGGTTCTGGTAATCAGAAAATCGTGAAAGAAAACGGACTTGGCGTGGATAATAAATATACAGATTCTGGCCCCTTTCCCGAATTAGGTAGCAATCATGTCCCATTGAAGGTTAAGAGTGGTGAAAAGATTAATTTAAACCCAAGGCATTTAAATGTTTATATTGGATTCGAGCATGAATGTCCCTGTGGTCACCGTTATATATTGACTCCAGAGCATCTCGACAAGCTCGGTTCACTATATTCTGTACCTGAAGAATCAAATATCCCTTTACGTAGGGAAAGCTTAGACAATGACAGGAGTAAATATAATAATGATTTCCGGCATGGGAGACCTCGTCATACCTCTAATGCAAATACATTTGCTGGTAGGAGAACGAGGAGCGTACTTAAGACGAAAGAGATATCTGGTAAGGGTAGTACGTATTTAGATAGGGCGATGCATGTTAACAGTTCAGAACGAAGGCATGACCGTAATTTTTGTGGCGAGTCGGAAGACAATGGTGCACTGAGTGATACTAAAGAGGGCCTTCGTTCTCTCGACTTCAGTGATGATGCTTTTTCCATGTTGAATAGAAATTTGCCAATTTACATGAACTGTCCCCACTGTCGATCCTCGAACAACAACGACGATCCCCCGGAGGCAAATTTTGCTGGGACAATATCACAGCTGCAGAGGATGTTTGTGGTATGCATTTTTCCTACTACGACTTAACATTGTTTTTCTTTTTTTCTCTTCATTTTCTGTTTATCTTATTGCGTCTTGAACTTGTTTATGGGTCTGCTGGCATAGTTTTACTTTTAACCATCCAATAGATGCCTGTATGGTCATTTAGACGTCATTGTTCATGATTTACTTAAGTGAGTGATGACCTTTAAAGAGAAAATCAGAAACAGATTCATTACAAAGTGGGATGGCATCATGACTTTCGGGAACCATGAGGTTGTTGGTGGCAGTGATGATTGCTTTTCATATTGCTTAACTTTTTGTATGGTATCGTTTGTATTAGGACCATTTCTCTTAATTAATACAGCAATTTTGACTGTAAACTTCGTTCACATATGTGATTTCTGTACCTATTAGTTTCTTGTACATGTATCGTGTACTACTGTTTCAAGTTCGTGTTAAGCTTTAGGTTCTGGTAGTATTACATTTTAACAAACCACCAATTTTGTATGGTCCACTGCATAACTTACCCAATAATTTTGTGGATTATGCTCTGTAGGTCACGCCTCCTTTTCCGGTTGTTTTAGCAGCATGTCCGCTAGTACAATTTGAGGTGCGTTCTAGTTCTTTTGTTACTATACAAATATATTCTCCCTTTATGTTGAATTAATGAGAAGTCGCTCTATAGTAGCACTAGCCTCACCATTTTATCTCATAGTCAAAATAATGAACAGAAAGTCCTGACAGATTACTGTAACTGCATTACCATATACTTAGTTTTTCACCAACTAAGAGATTATTGCAGTTCTTGTTGTTGCATAAAGACTTATCTGACCTCTCCATTTTATCTCATAGTTGAAGAAATGAACAAAAAGAGCTGGACTGCGGATTATCTTCTGAAATAGATATTTTTTTCTGTTATCATGTAACCACATTACCACGTTCTTAATTTTTCATCAACTTAGATACTGTAGGAGTTCTTGTTGATGCACAGAGTCTGGCTCAGTGTCGTAGCAGCTTATGTGTACTATCAAATTGACTATGCCGTTTTTAGTGTGTAAAAGTTGTGGCTCAAAGATATCAACAACTTTTTTTCTATGCAGGAAACATGTTTGCCACCTTCTATTCCAGACAGGGAACAAAAGTTACAGTTCAGTTTTGAATGTCCTATAATTTTGCCGCCAGAGAGTTTTCTCTCTATTAAACTACCGTTCATTTACGGTGTACAACTGGAGGATGGGTCTGTGCAGTCTCTTAAATCTTTTGATTACCAACCTGAACTAACTGCCTGGATTAATAAAGGTACGATATTGAGAGCTATTTCCAAGGAGGCATCTGTGTGAGGAAATTTTCAGACAATTGTTCAAGTACGGAAGCTGATATACTTACGGAAAGAGATTGGAGACTTATCTTGTGTGAAAAGCCATCGATATGCAGTTGAGTTTGCCCTTGTAATGTAATTGAAGTGTCAAGGTCTAAAAGATGTCTAATCGGTAGGTCATCTTTATCTACCTTTATAAAGGTATCTTACAGTGGCTGGTATAGGTGGCACTAGGGGTTGACATAGCATCCTCAAAAATAAAGAGGATTTTCAGTCCTTTGCTCTAACCAGCTGAGCTACTACCTAAACAACTTCATTACAAATAGAAAAGCATGTAATTTTTTAATATTTTACGCAAGAAACTAGAAGTATGTATTTTGGCAGAGTCTTTTAATCTCTCGTCACTCCCATAATTTTAGTGTTGGCTCGGTCACTTTCACGCACTTGAGAATTTATCTATAATGCCTTCATTTATAACATCTTTCAAGTTAAAAGGTTCAGTTGCATAAATCTCTGTACACCATTTCATCTGATCTAATTATATTTCTTTCATTGTGATCTTGAATATCATCGTGGTCTCTTCTTACCTTCCACATTTTACTTCATTTGTAACTCAATTTATGGGTAATAGTCTACAGGATCAGGATTATTCGTTGATAACATTTCGATGGACTTGAGGGAAGTAACAGTTCAGTCAGAGGACAAGAAAATTTTGAATATTCAGCCTTACGAGATTACATGTTTTTATTGGCTTACGATCTGCACAAAGGGACTTGCGGTCCAGCCACTCTATAGTGATTCTTATTAGTATGTTGTGTTATTTCAATGGGTATTCTATTCTAAGTGACTAACACGACGTTGGAGGAGGCTAAAGCTCCAAGGTATGCATTATTTTCCTACTTGCTCCGAACATATATTTTAAAAATTAAATGGGATTGGATAGAAAATGAAGGGAACATCTTGTCATTAAACTGTTTTAGCCTTTTGGTTCTCTTTAATCTGATAAATTTTAAAAACCTTATTTGGATATGTTTGTTCCCTATTACACGAGTTCTCTTCAACAGTAGTCGGATCTTCCTTTGCTTTAAAATATTCACATCAGCCTTTTCAACAACTTCCTTCACAGACCTGACCAACTTTCTATTCTTTCTCTTATATACAATTACATACAGGCTCTGCATAGTATATCTAGCAGAAGTTCTTTCACTTGATAAAGTGGGAGCGTACATTCTTGTTTCTAGCAGATATGTTGCTACTTTTTGTTTAAAAATTAAACGTTGAAGTTCAATATGCTAATTAAACAGGGTTGTTCATGAACCGTTGCTCCACTCTGATCTATTCAAAAGCTTGAGCTGTTGCATGAGGAATTCTCGCCTTTTGCCTACTTGTCTACCAAAACTCAATAGTCTACAAAGGCAATATCAGCTGAACTTCTCTTAATAGTTAGTGTTGGACGGCATTCTCTTTACAATGATAGCAGAGACAGTGTTTTGCATCTATGATCAGGGGAAGCAAACCATGGCGGTTTTTAATCTTTTTACGGGTATACTAGTATAATTGTATTGTAGTTGTATCTTTCGTATTCTGATCTCTTTTCCCTTTTTCCTTATTCTTCATCTGAAACTCCTTCGTATTATGGTTCAAGGATAATAAACTATGGGCTCGTTTGGTTGCAGTATTAGTAGTAACGGGATTATAAATACCTTCGGACTATGACGGGATAACAAATTAAGGTGGAATTAATAGTACATACATGAAATATCAATAAAGTGTTGGTTTGCTTTTTATTGGGGTTGTACTATTTTACAAATTTACATTTATATTTATAATAAATAAACTTGCAAAATATATATATATATGTATATATATGATTTTAATATTTATATATATCACATCCTCATTTACTCCAAATACCCTCATTTTTCTAATATCACCCCCATATTACTCCAAATACTCTCATTTCTCATCATTTCTAATCTCATGTTATTAATAGTCCCGCATTCATTTTTCGTATCAAACATGGTACTTGTAGGCCCGATGGTATCAAACATGGTACTCGTATCAAACATATACTACCATAATTTCATCCTAAACAAACACCCCTACTGTTATTTGAAATCCCATTACTTTTGTAATCTTTTATTTTTACAATCAAACAGTGTATTTGTAGGTCCCATCTCACTATTTGTCCAATCCCATGTCATTAGCAAGCCAGCCAAACAAGACCTACGAGTATGTTAGAATGGGTGTGCTTTGGCATTTCATAATCTTTCTTCACTGAAGTCTAATGGAGTAGGTTTTTTCCATATGGTGACAGGTTTTGACCGCCCTAGCTCATTTTGCCTCTAGTCTTCTGTTGCTATTTTATATTCCTTTCATACTTTTATGCTTATTTTTATTTAAATTTTAAATTTTCATAACTTGTTTCATGAATTTATAAGATTTTATATTATATTGTATTCAAATTTTTAAACATTTGGACATGATATTATTTTAGACAATTTTTCTAAGATTTAATGTTTAATTTAAATTAATTTATATATTTATTTCAAAATAAATTGAGTGTGTATTTTTTTTAAAAAATAATTATTATAATGTATTTATACATGTGTTATAGTAATTGTATGATTTTTTTAAAAAAATTTAGAAAATTTTTTAGGATAAAATAAAAAAAGTACACGAAAATGATAAAGAATATGGATATTAGATTTGTGTTTCATTTATATAAATAACTCATCTACAAATCTTGATTTGGGATAGTATAGGATTAGATAGAATGACAAGCTGCCAGAGCAGTTGAAAATAATCAAATATTGTTTCTGTAATGAGTTTATTATTACTGTGGTCTGGATGTCAATGTTTTAACAACTCTTATGTGGCATTGGTGACAAATAGCAACCAGTGCAAATATCTTCGTCACTCTTACAATGATTGAACTTTATTCCAAGTATCATACGGTTCTTACATCAAATATAATTAGCGACTGATTGCTTCTTAAATGTCCAAATAAAAGAACTAGACTCGAGAAATACTTAGGATTGGTGCAAAAGGCATTCCCAACCACATCGCACCTGAAACTCAAATTCTTGGTTTTGAAAAGCAGCTTCAGATTTTCCAATTGAAGTTTGACTGGCTTTCGAGGACTTAATTCCACCATTTAGAACAAAAAAGAATGAGATATACGGAGTATCATATACTGTCATTAGAACCTAAGGAAAGTGTGGTAAAAAGTGAAGCATATGCTCCATAACCAAATGGTAGTTTAAGCTAACCTTCAAAGAAAAGTTCATAAATAATGATTTACCCTTCTGAGTGGAATATTTGACACTTGTCAACACCTGCTTCGGCCACCTGAACAGTACAAATACAACACCATTCTAAACATTATAAAATTCCAACCCCTCTATTAGGTTACCAATAAAAATAGAATAATCATTAACTTAATCTTTTAACAGCATTCATATCTCTTATTTTAAAACATATTTTTTCTTAAATTTGATATTTATAGTATATAAAATGATAAGTATTAGAAACCGTGTAAATTTTTTAAATTTTAGAAAACACAAAATTCACCTTATATATAATGAATGTATATAATTCACTTGGTTAATATAATAGTAATAGCAACCACATCAGCAATTTTAATCATTTTCTCAAATCTAACATATTTTATATCTTTTAATTAAGCCTTTATATTTATACAAAATTTCAACTTTTTTATTAATTTTCTTATAATAACCCACATTATTTCTTTTTATTTGTTTATCATCATTTAATAATCATAACAATATTTCAACCATAAAAATGTTGATCACATGATAGTTTATTACTATTATATTCATCTAGTGAATCATATACATTTCTCTGTGTTCCCTTAAATTTAAAGAATTTATAAGGTTTCTGATGCATGTCACTTTTTATACCATAATAATTAAATTTTAAGAAAAAATTTGTTTTGAGTTAACGGATGTTTTTATGGTTACAACATTGGTAGAGCACAAGTGTCAAATAAAGCTGACATGAACTAACACGAATTGGCCTAGGGGTAAATATATGGTAAGACTCGCCTGCTGGGCAATGATTTTTTGCTTAAAACGTACAAAACTACACATTACAACTGGCCAACCCTTATACCGATCCACCCGTAGGTGCTCTTAAGTGTCCATTTGGAATGAGGGTTTGTAATTATAGTACTTTGTTTCTATTTTGTTTATAGTTTTCTTCAAAATGAATTAAAATAGAGGGCTAATAGCTAGATGTTGTACTAATAGAGTTGAAAGTGTGACATAAACTAATGTACGTATCTTTAGCAAGTGTACTTCTTAAAGTCATTTAATATATTCATTTTTTTGAAATATAAAAAAATCACGTACTAGATTTCACGGAACGACAAAACTATCGATAAAAGTTAATAAGTCGCATTTAGCTTGAAATAGTAAAGAGCGTCTCTACCCGACTGTTCGAAAGGTCGGTGGTTTTAATCCACTCGTATCTTGACATTTTTTGCACTTGACCTAAACCTTATGCATTTTCAAACAAACGTATGCACTTTCAACTCAACAGTGTACTTTTAGAATACAATGTATCTTAAAATGAAACATATGCGTTTTTAACTCAATTATTTATACTTTCACCAAGATCCTATGCACATTCACTTATAGCTTATACACTTTTCACGTAAACCATATGTATTAGTCCCTCCGTTTTCAAATTATTGTCCTGCTTTGAAAATCACTCATATTAAGAGGACAAAATAATGACACAACTTTTTAAAGTTTTTTTCAATATTTACCCTTATAAAACAAACATTTAATTATAAAATATGTTTGAATCATGGGTATATGTGTAATTGCAAAAGATTAGAGTTACTAATTATGGAAAGCGGATAATAATTTGGAAATTTTCTAAAAGGGAATAATGGACCATTAAAAGGAAACATATAGAGTATAATCTGAACCTTATGTATTTTTTGATGAACCTTATGTATTTTTTGATGAACCATACGTACTTTTAGCTAAATCCGATGCATTTTCATCAGAACCCTATTTACTTTCACGAACTCTATGCATGTTTACCAGAACTCTATGTACATCCAACTGAACCTTATACAGTTTCAACGGCCCCCTATGTGATTTCAATTGAATCATATATACTCTTTTTCTTCCTTTTGAAAAAACTCCCATTTTTTTGGTGAAAATGCATTTATCAGTGATTGTTTTTTCATGAATTAGGCATCTTTTTTGTTGGAAGAATCGTTCCTTGGAGGGAAAGAAACTGTTGCATGTGGAAAAGACCGTTTTTTTTTTTTGAAAAATACCGTTTTTTTGTGTGAAAATACCATTTTTTTTTTTTTGAAAGGACCGTTTTTGGGTGAATTAGACCGTTTTTGGTGAAATAAGTCATTTTTAGTTGCTTTATTAGTAAAAACTTTAAAAAGCCGTGTTTTTGTGAATCAAATCGCTTTTGGTGAAAAACCGAGTGTTTGTGGGAAAAACTTTTTTTTTTAACGAAAGTTGTGAGTTTAATTTTAAATTTGTATACATTTTTCTTATTTTGTAATTTTATTAGCATTTTAAAAATGTTATTCTTTTCTTTCATATGTAGTTTCTTTTAATAGTTTTTGAAAGAGAAAAATGATGAGTTTCATATTGATTAATAACATTTCTGTAAATTCGTTGAATTTAATATAAAAAAAATGCGACTTATATAGTGAAGGTGAGATTGGAAGTATAACTTATTGGGGATAAGTTATAAAAAGTGTAACTAATATTGAATATAATTTTGTTATCACTTTTTTATTTAACTTTAAACGTATTGTCCGGGTCGGTAAAAAATCCGCGAACCCAACCCATAATCGCCCCAATCCGCACGTTGAGTGTCCAAACAAAATCAATCTGTCCCGTCCCAATCCGCTATGTATTTCACAGGTTGTGTTAGGGTTGAGGTTCTCAAAACACGCTTTAATCCGTCACAACCCATTTAAATCCGCAATATATATATAATTATAATATATATATATATATATATATATATATATATATATATATATATATATATATGTATTTCACATGTTGTGTTAGGGTTGAGGTTCTCAAAACACGCTTTAATCCGTCACAACCCATTTAAATCCGTAATATATATATAATTATAATTATAAATATATATATATATATATATATATATATATATATATATATATTGTGTATATTTTAAGATACAAACCTTACCTTCTTGTTATATTTTAGTTTTGTTACTTGTTTGCGAATGTTCTAAACGTATTTTGATTGATTTTAATTTATATTTGTATTTGAAAATTTCAATTTGTTTTAAAATTTAGATTAATTATGCAAATTATGAGAAATAAATGATCAAAATAAAAATTTAAAAATCAAGCCAAACTTAACTCGTCCACCCCGTAATTTATTTTGTGGTTTGGGTTGTAATTTTAATTATAACGAATTGGATTGAATTAAAATTTAAATTTGATAAACATGTGTCAATACACTCTGTAATTTATTTTAGGAATTAGATTATGATTGAACTGAATACATGTCGATACACCCAAATACAGCCGTGCCCACTCCTATTATTAAAAACCATGGAAGAATCGGGACCATCACAATTCACATGATACATGTTGGAAAAATTACTCGAAACACCCACAGTGAATCTCAAAATCTGTACCCACAATGAATTTCCCGTGACCTTTTTACGGATTTCCTGGGGAAAAGAGCAAATAAACAGTCAAACAGTATTAATTAGGTTTTTGACTTCACTTTTTGCTAGTTAGTCAACACCAGAATTTCTCAGCTCCTTCCAATTTCAACGAGAATCAAGGAATGCCACGTTGGCTCAATATTTCAGCAAAAAAATAATAATTCAGGCCAAATTGTCTATCGTAAAATTACGTCCAATTTTGACCGATTAAAAACTTGTATCAAAATTGTCGGAATGAAATTTTTTAAAAATTGATTATATAGTTTAAATGTTAAATTTTAGAATTAGATTTTAAAAAAATTCATTTCTATAATTTTTATATAAGCTATAAGCAGGTCAAAATTATACGTAGTTTCGTAATGGACAATTAAATGAAAACAGAGACTCCACTACAATTAAAAAGTAATCTCACGTCCACTTAGCACAATAAATTTGTTACTCGTACTTATTTGTAGGAGACTTTATTATTTATTAATTCCATTTTTTGTCAAATTGCAAGGTAAAAATCAGTTTTAGGCAAGTCAGTAATAAACTTGCTTAAAATTTGTACAGTTTCAAACCAAGTAATAATTTAGAATAGGAAGAAGTATTTTAATGTTTAGGTAGTAACTAGTAACAGTGAATGAAAATTGTGATTGAACACCATTCTTTCTGAATTGATGTAAATCTTTTGACACAATTCATCCAAGACCCCCAAGTGATTTGGGAAGTACCATTCTGGCTGAATATCATTTTAGCAAAACGAAAACCCGTAATTTACCACAAAAGTTACATGGCGGAGATTTTACAAAGAAAGGTGCACTAAGCGCAACTGGAAACATGTATTACTGCAATCTTAACACGTTCAGAAACTTACACCATTAATCGCATATATGTTGCAATCAAAAATCATGAGCTGGTCACGCAACAGAAACAACAAAAACATTTCTTCATACAAATACGACACAGATCGTGGTCCTAAGATTTCCCATATGCTTCAGAAGATGACGTGGATTGTATTATAACCCGAGCTCCTGAAGCAAGCCTGTTGATAGAATAAATATTGAGTATCAATCACCTCGAAAAAGCAACAACATCATCCTACACCGTACAATTATCATATTTTTTTGCGATTAGCTTTCACACAAATCCAACAATGGAAATTCAACTGTTCTCCTAATTCCATCTCTAATTTCATCCAAAACATCATTTTTTTTATTCTAAATCTCTTAGATTCGGTTTAGTTACCCTAAAATATTCTCATCCCCAAACAAACTTGGCCTACGAAAATGAGAACCAAAACTTAACTTTCTTCGATTTTGACAACATTTTCCTTGTCTTCTCTAAATGAGTCTGTCTTCTGGGCTTGAATTTTAGCAAGAGAAGCCTCTGTGAATCTCCGGCTACTGGTATTGGATGATGAGCTAGCAGCTATAGATCCATCAGCAGAGACTCTGGGTTTATCGGAAACAGGTGATCTCATTGATTCACTCCTTGGGCTTTTGCTTAATGTGGCCTTGATTGAGCGTGGGATGCATTTTGACCTAGTTGATTTGGCTTCTTCTTGCTCATCAGTAACGATATCCAGTTGCTTACAACTCCTACAACATGGAATGATGATCATTATTCTAAAGTTAAAAAAAGAAATAACTAGAGTTTACATAAAACAGTAACATAAAAATTTGAAACAAGGTATTTATGGAGAGACATTGGAAGATTAATTCTCAGTTCAAGGCACCACCCTGGGTTAACTAGTCCATTCTATGTTTTCAATAGCATTCAGTGATACACAAGAAGAATCTACCTTTTACAACCACAGTTAGAAAATGTATAGACTGTCAGATACACCCATGTCGATATACTACAAAAAGAATGAAGAGACAAACAAACATGGAGCTTGAACAAAACATTACAGGCACTTCAACTAACAATTATTTGTAGAAGTCTGGACATAAACTTTTTAACATTAATTACTAAACTCAATCGCAAGACATGATCATATATAGCTACACTATGAAAACAACACTATTGTAACATAAATATATTTTTTGCGGCCTCATTTATTCTCAATAAATTAAACCACTGTGCCCACAATTAAGCTTCAGTGATCAAGACAACAAAATTACGAAAGTGCAAATTGGAACCAACAGTTAACTACACACATACACCTTATTTAGGCATGAACATTAAGTCGGAAACAAGGCAATTTTTTCGTTGCATTTATCGCAAGTACAAAAACTTCTTTATACATATCCTAATCAAAAACCATTTCTAGATAATGAAGCATGTGAGATGTAATTGTGCAAAACTATTCATAAGCCATACAAAAATTACCCGTGACAGTTTCTACATGGTAATAAAGAGTTACCTGTCAGCATTATAGGAATTAGATCGTTTTAAAGTGGGGAAACCATCTCCTCCATCCTTGAGCAAATTTTTCTCGATGAGACTACCACTAAAATATTCCTTCTCTTCCAATCGCATACCGGTCATCCTCGGATTCTCACTCAGGCAATCAAGTTCTCCCAACAACATAGATGTTGAAAATAACGGAAATTTCGAGTTCGAAAATCTTGGCCTATAACTAGGAATAAATCCGAAACTATGATCCTTAACCGAAAGCGAACCACATGATATTAATTGCATCAACACATTCGAAGGTCTGAGCTTGCTAGTAGGTGGCACTCGGTATTCCTCTTCCTCTAGAACCCTAAAGTTGTTGAACTTAACAGCATCTGCTCTAATGAGAGACTCTAAAGTTTCGGTTTTTCCAACTGATGACGTGGCACTGGATGAAGATTGAGGTGGGGAAACTGACTCTCTATTTACATCATCTGTTGATACACCCCTTGTGCAAGTATTTTGGGGCTTATTAGATTTTCTTATGGTTTCGTCTGTTTGAGTAGAAGCGTCGGCTAAACCGTCACTAGTATAAACTTTGTACTCTGTTAAGCTTAAAGGACCATTCCAAGGGGAACGTTTCCCATCCATGGACTCTGAGGAGACACCCGATGATCCGGTCCCTTGATTCGTTGGCGAAAGCTCGTCGTCTGGAGAATTCTTTCCCTCTCCCCCATTCAAGCTTGAGGAGGAAGAAGAATCATCGCGACTCCTCGAAGAAGATGGTTCTGATATTTGTTTTGTGTTTTGCAATTTCAGATTTCTTTCGGGATTAACACGACCTGGAAGCAAGAAAAAATAAAACAAAGTTGTTTATTACCACTTTTGATACCTAATGATTTAGCCTACTAAAATGAGGACAAAAAAAATTGGTCTTAAAGCGCAGTAAAGCTTGCTTTTACTTGTCGGGGGTTAATAAATTTGTTACGACATGCTGAAAAGTTCAAAGGTTATGCTTTTTACACCTTTAGGAGAGTTTTTATGCTTCAAAGCATAAAAATCTTATGCTTTTGCTACTTTTTAAAAGCACATGCATAAAAATGACGAGAACATACTATGGAAAGTTGTTTTTATATATAATCATTAGTTATTGTATTTCACTATTTCTTGTTCAAATTTAAATAACAAACCTCGATTTTTTATCTTTATTTTGGCACAGTTTTCTCAGCGATTTATTACTTTAAACTTTAGAAATCCCTCCGTTCCTATATAATTGTCCTGCATTGGGAATCACCCAACTTAAGGGGTAAGGGGACAATATTATGACACCTTTTTTTATGTTTTTCCCAAGTCTACCCTTATTATGTCTATTATTAAAATTCAAAGGTTGCTTCGATAAGGGTAAAAATGTAAATGCACAAGAGAGTACTTTTTTTTATAAATATTATTAAAGAGGATCAAGGGATTTCACACCTAACCCCCTATACAAGACTCGAACCCTGCACCTCCTATTTGATAGTGCATGCTCTAGCCCACTAGGCTATTCCTAGTGGGTTCACAAGAGAATACTTACTAATTAGGAAAGAGGCCAATTAAATGGGAACTTCCCAAGATGGAGTAATGTACGGTAAAAAGGGAACGGAGGGATTACTAATTAGATATGTACTGGAGTATTATACAGTGTCGATGTAGCTATATAAATGATGTCCGTAAGAGTTAAGACTAACGATTTACTTTTCTGCAGAACTCTAGTTGAATGCTTTTAGTGAAGGTCTTCCAAACAGCTTTAGCTATGTTCGGCATTTTAAGATATTGCTATTACTCTGTGGAACTTTACCTGAAATGGTTTCTTCGACGATTTCAGAGCCCTTGAGAACGTATTCACTCCCTTGAGCAGGAGAAATTAAATCATCTTCCGAAAGATCATGCCACACAAAGCCACTCTTATAGCTTCTGCAGCCGAAATAAACCAGAACAAACTTAGGATTAAAATTATGTTAACTGAAAACAATAATGAAGTACTCATTACTGGTATTGGTATAACCTTTTGCACGACCACGAATACATAGAAGCCATCCCCTTGCCTCGTAGAACGTTGAGCTTATTGATCACATCTGCAAAAAACAATTTTAAACCCCAAAATCCCGACAAAAACAAAAAATATTCATCAATCATGATTGTTTTTTACATTTTTGGTCTCAAATTCCATAAAAAACCGACAAGAAACTAATTGCAGGTAATTTTCCAGGTTCTTCTACTCTTTTAGTAATCCAACATTGCATATTCTAATTTAGATTATTCCTACACAAATCCTTGTTAGCCTTCTCAAGTAAGCAAATGTTATTTCCTAAAAATTTCTCCATAAATCAGTTTTCTTCCACGTCATGAAATTTAAAGCTCATGTTCAGTAGCAAATTTTAAGCTTATTTTATTCTAAGCATTTCCCTAATAAGTAGCACTGCATTTGATTGGCCAGCTTACTGCCGAGCATCTGTTTTCTTGTTTCCTGTTCTGAAATTCCAAAAAGTACGAGCTTGCCTTTTAGATAAAAACAAACACATTAAGGCTCCGTTTGGTAACAGATTATCAGGTCCGAAATCAGATTTAAAAAAGCTGTTTTTTTCAAAATTCCAACGAAAATCCAGATTTTGGGTTTTTGGTTGATTTCTAATAGCTAACTAATCGACTGTCCAAACACCCTGTGATTTATAAAATCTAAAAATCATGACCAAATAATCTGTTACGAAACAGAGCCTAAACCAAGTACACTAGTTTGTACCTCGCAAGTAGAGACCACGAGGAGACGATAGAGAAACTTCAATAAAGTGAGGCTGTTCAAGCTGCCTATTTCTACATAAATAATAAACCACCGACACTTTGCGAACCACTTGTTTATACTTTGGCGACCTCTCTGTCCACACCTTTGCCCTCTCGGGACTCACCGCTCCCCTGTACTTCTTCACCCTCCCCTCCATTTTTTTACAAAATAATTAAAAATAAAAAAATCCAAAACCCTAACCCGCTGATCTGCAACAAGAGAAGCTCTTCTGTTCACGGATATCTGTACACATAAATAGGGTTTAATTGGACTTTTGTACCTGAATTGATGCATTTTTCTTATTTACTACGCATCATTATCAATTTTCCTATGGATGGAAAACCAGAGCATAACAGGGAGGTTTTCTGTCCATAATCAAGACTAACAATGTAAGGTACTAATCGAGATACAGGCAACAATAGAAGGTACAAAACTGCTAAAAACCCCATAAATAGATAATATTTAGTGATTCATTTTCCAATTTCAGTCACAGTAATTAACAGTTATCTACAGAACAAAATATTGAAACAATTAAAAAAACAAACTATTTCTGCTAACTCTAAAGTCAAATTAGCAAGGTTAAAATTGTTCTGTTAGACTGTTACACATATATACTCAACAGTGATCTACAGAACAAAATAGTGGGAACAAATTAAATAAAAATAATTTATCTAAAATAAAGTGAAAATAATCAGATGTAGTCATTGTAATCTGTGTCACACTGACATTTAAATACAAAATCAACAGATAAGAAAATCAGAATTCCAGATATACTACAAAACAAAATACAATAATAAAAACAAAAATTTAAATACTGATTTTACCTATATTTAAGTGATTTATCTACACAATATAAACTTCGATGTACTAATTTAAGTGAGATTAACTAGGTAGATGAACAGTAAAATAAAAGAATAAAAACTAATTTAGCCAACAATAATGTGAAAAAATTCAACTAGTAACAATAATCTGAAATTCAGCAAGTAATATTTATCTGTTACACATAAATAAAAATAATCAGATATTATTAGTATTTCACTCCAAGTCAATACTCAACAATGATCTATATAACAAAAAAAATCAGCTAGTAACAATAATCTGTTACACATTTTAATACAAATTATCAGCTATTATTAGTCTACTTTAAGTCATACTGATGCTACCAAAAAAAAGTAAAAACAGTTTAATCACAAAATAGAATAGAAATTAGTAAGTTAATTAAAGAGTGTTGGTCAGATCAAAGAGGTAAATGAACATTAAAATAAAAGAAGAAAACTAATTTATCCAACAATAATGTAAATAAATTCAGCTAGCAGCAGTAGAAGAATAGCTATTATTCTGATAAAATTCAGCAAGTAATATTTATCTCTTACACATAAATACAAATAATCAGATATTAGTAATCAACAATGATCTATATAACGAAAAAATTCAGCTAGTAACAATAATCTGTTACACATTTTCATACAAAAGAATCAGCTATTAGTGCACTTTAACTTATAATGCTGATACAAAAAAAGAAAAGAAAAGAAAAAAACAATTTAGTGGTAAAACAAAAATAAAAATAAATAAAATAGTAAGTTAATTAAGAGTATTTAGCTAGTAACAATAATATGTTACACATTTTAATAGTACAAAATAATTACTAGCTATTATTAGTCCACTTAAACTCATACTGTTGTTACAAAAACAAAAAAGCAAAAAAAAAACAAAACAGTTTAGTCCCAAAAAAAAAAAAAAATCTAAAATAGTAAGTTAATTAAGAGTATTTAGCTAGTAACAATAATCTGTTACACATTTTAATTCCAAATAATTACGAGCTATTATTAGTCCACTTTAACTCGTACTATTGTTAGAAAAACAAAAAAGCAAAATAAAATAAAAAACAGTTTAATCCCAAAATAAAATAATACTAAAATAGTAAGTAAATTAAGTGTTAGTGAGCATAACAGCTATATACAGGCTGTAAATTAGAGAGAGAGAGAAAGAGATCGCACCTGATACAGAAGGGAATAATAAGAGAGACAGAAAGAGAGTGTATGTATATATGTATATACTATAATATATATATATGTGTGTGTATATGTATAGATTGGGCACTGAGAGAGCTTTTCAAAATCTGGAGAGAGAGAGAGAGAGACTAGAGAGATGCAGAGAAAAAAGGGCAAAGCCCACTTGGCATATTAAACCGGGGGGGGGGGGGGGGGGGGAGATTTTTTTTTTTTTTTTTTTTTTACATATTGGGATTATTTATGAGCATAAACGGAGGTTGTATTTTTATACTACATTTTTTCTGTAAAAACGTACAAATCGTAAAAAAAATCTACGGTCTACAGTGTTTTTATGCAAACCGTAAAAAAAATCTATGGTTTACAAAAATACATGCAAACCGTAAAAAAAATCTACGGTTTGCATGTATTTTTGCAAACCGTATATTTTTTTTACGGTTTGCATGTATTTTTTTTTTTTTTTTTTTTTGTAATTTCAATTTGTAAAATAGTAAAAAATATATAAAATATGCAAATCTATAATTCACTTAGGTATATATAATTGTTTGTTGTTTGTTTATATTAATTATAGAAATTATAATAATTGTTGATATTTGTCCCATTTTTGCATTATTTATTTTTTGAAAATTTAAAATTTGAGTGAAAATAAGCAAATGAGCACGGAAGGAGATAAATAATAGGGGTAGAAGATTTGTACCACCACCCATACTGAAATATTGAAAACAAAATGAAAAAGTATAATGACTTAAAAGAAAATCATTAGAAAAATATAAAGCCAAATCCAAGAAAGTACTAGGAACCGAACATATAATATGCCTTCTAGATATCTATCGTTTTTCCAGGTACACATAGTTTTCAATTTTATCCACTTTCAAACCCGAACGATATATTTTGTTGACATAAACTTTTAGAGAGACTCAATATGAATTATCAGATCTTGTATATTAGAGTAAATAAATAATGCATATATTAAGTCTTTATGAAAATTGTTTATATTAATTATAGAAATTATAATAATTGTTGATATTTGTCCCATTTAATAAAAAAATTAGGGTTTTTATTCAAATTTGGTTATTTAGATATTTAGTTATCATTATTTGGTTATTATTAATTGGTTATCATTGAGTTATCATTATTTAATTATCATTAATTGGTTATCATTGAGTTATCATTGTTTGGTTATCATTAATTGTTTATCATTGTTTAATTAGATAATTAAAATAATTGTTTGGTTATCATTAAATGTGTATGTTTCTTATGTTGTTTTTATTGTTAAAAATAAAAATAGTTAGGATGGCAGAGCCAGGTCCACGGATTAGAGGCAGTTTAGGCATTTTACGACAGACCGGTCATATTTCAAATACGACTTGGGATGCTGGAAGAGAAGCGGGTAGAGGAGATGCCCATAAGATTAGGGTTTATAATTATAGTTGGCAGATACCGACGCCTAACAGGGTAGTTCAAAATATGATTAGGGCTGGTTTTTACGGTATTCACACTATAGGTAATTATAGCGTAGACCGAGGCTTGCTTACAGCCTTAGTTGATAGGTGGCGTGATGAGACGCACACATTCCATTATGTCGGTGGAGAGTTGGGGATATCTTTACAGGATGTAGAGATTATGTTTGGTCTCAGGGTGGATGGTCTTGCTGTTACCCGATCGGAGCGGAATGATAACAGAGCGAGCAAGTTAGATATGATAGAGAGTTTGTTGGGTGTTAGACCGGCTGACAATCAAGTGGATACAAACTGTTTGACAGTTAGACTTGATTGGATGTTACACACCTTTGGTGAATTACCCCCCAACCCTAGTGAGGAGCGTTTGTTATATCAGTCTAGGGCTGCCATGTTATTATTACTGGGGGCACATGTGTTTTCAGATAAGAGCAGTGATCAGATTCCACTCTGGCCTCTGCCATTTCTGGAGGATTTTGACACATGTGCTGAGTATAGTTGGGGATCAGCTTTTCTGGCCTGGTTAAAGGCTAATCTATGCAAGTTGGTACGTGGTAAGGCAAACGGAGTAAGCGGGGCGGTGATGTTTCTCGATATGTGGGCGATGACCAGACTACTGCCGGTTAGACCATGTGAAGAGCTGTCGGAAGATATCGAGCCACCTGAGGGCTGGCCTAGGTTCCCCCTCGGTTACAGGTATGATATTATTTAGTTTTTGTATTGGATTTGTGTTTTTTTTATTGTGTCATCTATCATTTACTTATCTTATTTATATTTATTGTTTATCGTATTTTGTTTGTATATTACAGATGAAAGATTTGGAGGCAAACTAACTTTAAGCCATATGTCTACGGACATAATGTGGTCCACATACGTGACCAGTTTGACAATATGTCGCATGAACAGGTAAAATTTTAACTTTCTTATTTCCTACATGCAACTTACGTATTATATGTTGTATATGTTTCCATTGGTCTTATGTTCGCAGAATTTTATTACTAGTATTTTTAAACCCTTGTTTACATATTCTAATAATAATTTTGCTGATTACAGATAGTGTGGCAACCTTACGGGAATCTCGATGACTATCCGGAATACTGCACGCGGGGCCGTTATATGTGGCATTGTTCTGTGCCTCTCATTTGTAATGAGAAGATTGAGTTCCACCCCGCGGACAGGTTCATGAGACAGTATCGGTTTTGTTCAGCGGGTCCCTACATATATTTGGAAACCCAGACAGGGTCACGGCAAGGATAGAAGATGTGGGATTGTGCAAAAACACGATTGGCCTTCACTTTTTGCAGAGTTTATAACCGTGTGGAATGACCGCCACAAACAGCTTGTTAACGGCGAATTTGGTACGGGGACGTCACCGGATTACATGAGATGGTATACAGAGAGGACCCGTATCTTTATAAACCCACCTGAACTTGCCCGGCCATCTCACGGTTTCCGGGAGCATACGGGTGTGCTCAATAAAATGGTAACAACTAGTTAAAGTTCATTAATATTTGTGTGTTATTTTTTTGTTTGGTTATTTCAATACTAATAAATCGTTTTTTATTGTTTTTTTTTTCAGAAAGCGATGTTGCGCCGCAGTTTCAAATCGTTCAAACGGGCGAAAATGAAAACGGACGTGGACTTACTACGTGTGGAGTTCGCTGAAATGGAAATGAATCCGTATGGGTCAGCTGATGAACAGTCGGATGAGGAGGATGACAATGACGACGACGACGACGATGGTGATGACGACCTACGTTACGACCCAAGAACTTACACTAGGGCTTCAAGTTGTCGGCGTCCCGACGAAAGAGGTAGAGGGGAAGGCGAATCTAGTAGCGGCGGGGGTAGCGGGGGTAGAAGATCGAGTGGAGGTCGACCCCCGACTACAGATCAGGGTCCGGGTCCGAGTTCAAGCGGTCATGGTCGTCGTGCTTCTTTTGCTGGGCCGGACTACGTTCAGGATGATGTTCCGTTGGATCATCATAGACAATCATTTGGGTCGTACGACAGTTAGAGTCGAGGATTGACACTTACATCCCACGAGCGTGCTCCGCATCCAGAATCGCAGCATCGACAGAGACGTCGTCCGGAGCTAAACGAAATCGAAGAGTCTACTGAGCCGTCATCGGATAGATTAACATCGGCGGGAAAGATGCTCCCTACGTCCAACTTTAAAGGATTTACTCGTTACAAAAAAAAAAAAATGCACATTTGTGTTTTTTGTATTTGATTTCTATGTTTGATTTGTAAGTTTTATTCTTACCTGAGTTGGAATATTATAAATTCGTAAGTTTAATTTGATTCGTATGTTTGATTTGTACGTTATAAATTCGTAAGTTTAATTTGATTCGTATGTTTGATTTGTATGTTTGTAAAAAATATTCTGTATTTTAATTGATAGGACCAATATTGAGTTTTTACGAAATGCAGGGACTGATTTGCAATTTTCTAGTTATCATTGTTTGGTTATAATTGAGTTATAATTGAGTTATAACCAAACAATGATAACTCAATTTTTTAATCATAACCAAACAATGATAACTCAATTTTTTAATTATAACCAAACACATTTAATGATAACCAAACAATGATAACTCAATTTTTTTATAAAACGGATAAAATATCAACAACCCCAATTTTTATTGGTGATTTGGGCAAACAAACTAATTAAAAAACATAATTTTATAAAAACCCTAATTTTCAAAACGGGTAAATATTAATAAAACGTAACAATTTTTATTTTTCTCAATCAAAACAAATAACCATCATAACCAAACCATTAGTAATAAATATCTAAATAACACAAATTTAAATAAAAATCCTAATTTTTTTATTAAATGGGACAAATATCAACAATTATTATAATTTCTATAATTAATATAAACAAACAACAAACAATTATATATACCTAAGTGAATTATGGATTTGCATATTTTATATATTTTTTACTATTTTACAAATTGAAATTACAAAAAAAAAAAAAAAAAAAAAAATACATGCAAACCGTAAAAAAAATATACGGTTTGCAAAAATACATGCAAACCGTAGATTTTTTTTACGGTTTGCATGTATTTTTGCAAACCATAGATTTTTTTTACGGTTTGCATAAAAACACTGTAGACCGTAGATTTTTTTTACGGTTTGTGCGTTTTTTCAGAAAAAGTGTAGTATAAAAATCCAACCTCTAAGACACGTTAGGTGGCACTGCAAAATATATTTTTTTTTTCTTTTCTTTTTTTGTCTGTGATTTTGTTTTTTTTATTTCATTTTTGTATATTAAAAAAATTTCTAATTTTACCTAAAAACTTTTTCAATTTTATTCAAAAACTTCTCCAATTTTATAAAAAAAAAACTATAACCATCAACCATCAAACTAATTCATATATCAAATTAATATATTTTTTTATCAAATCAACGTCACTTTACCACTACAATTATCCCTAATTTTACCAAAAAAAAACCTCCCAATCTAAAAAAAAAAAAAAAAAAACTTCTTCAATTTTATCAAAAAAAAACCCTAACCATCAAACTCGTTCGTATATCAAATTAATATATTTTTTTCTCAAATCAACATCAGTCTACCATTACATTTATCCTCAATTTTACCCTAAAAAAAACATATACCAATTTATCCCAATTTATATGTAAAATTGGGAGAGGTTTTATTTTGGTAAATTGGGATATATTTTTTTGGGTAAAATTGAGGATAAATGTAGTGGTAGAGTGATGTTGATTTGAGAAAAAAATATATTAATTTGATATACGAACGAGTTTTATGGTTGATGGTCGATGGTCGATGGTTAAGGTTTTTTTTAGATAAAATTGAAGAAGTTTTTTTTTTTTTTAGATTGGGAGGTTTTTTTTTTGGTAAAATTGGGGATAATTGTAATGGTAAAGTGATGTTGATTTGATAAAAAAATATATTAATTTGATATATGAAGTAGTTTGATGGTTGATGGTTATAGTTTTTTTTTTTTTGATAAAATTGGGAAAGTTTTTGAATAAAATTGGAAAAGTTTTTAGGTAAAATTGGAAAAATTTTTGATATACGAAAACGAAATAAAAAAAACAAAATCACAGACAAAAAAAGGAAAGAAAAAAAATAAAAATATTTTACAGTGTCACGTAGACATGAGATTGCTGCAATCTCACGTCTCTTATACTCATGAGTAAGTAATTCCCATATGTAAAAAAGAATCCCCTATAGTAACTCCTTATTTCACCTTTTTCTTTCTTTTTACTAATTGCTACTACAACTATAATACAAAATTTTTCAAAAAAAAAAAAACTATAATACAAATGTTACGATAACTCTTTTTGCAAGAAAAGCCTCTGTATTTTAATGGCTTGCATATAAACCCCAATAGGCTATTTGAACTTTGTAATTAACCCCCATGTCCCGATCTAAAATGGACAATTCTGCGCTAGTTGCACTTTAAAAAAATGGACATATTGGAGATGGAAATAATGACAAATCTTGGTTTCTAACGCCTTAATTACATACCACATGGCGACATATTTATATTCTACTTATAATATTTGTTATTTAGTGACTGTAACAGATTTTATCGTACATGATTGGAACCTTTTTTTATTGCGTTGGTTCTTTTTTGAAAACAAAATATAGCTTACTCTTATGTATTTTTGTAATGTATGTGCACTTTGATAAACAATATGATGAATGATACCATTTATCTTTAAAGAGACATTTGCTTCATTAATGTAGCTTCTTTTATTCTATATAACTACTTTCAAAAAAATAATTCCTGATACTGTATTTGAAGCAGTTGCTCGAATTTCTTATGATATGCAAGTGAAACAAATTTTTACTAATGGTAAAAAATGGGCTTTGAATGTTGGAGTTGTTCTTATTTTACCTGAGAGCTTTGAATAGGCCCTGCTGGTCGTATTTCTTTCGAGATGAAAGAAAAGATAGGCAATTTGTCTTTTTAGAGCGATCACCTCAATAACAAAAATATTTGTTGTTGTTAACCTTCGTTATTAACACTGTAGATACTGTCAAATACTTAATTCAAACAAATGAATACATATGCAATTCAAGAAGCAATGACATCGTTTATCTGTAAAGAGACATTGTATAAAATTGCTTTTAAATAAATTTGTTTAATAACCTTCAATATTAACAAATGCAGACAGTGTTAGTCAGAATTTTGTTTAAGTTTATAGGCATTAATTGAAAACTACCCATGGATATGGAGTCACTTGTATTTTATTCTTCTTATTTTGCGGTCCTTTATTATTGCTCCTGCAATACACTTGAACCTCTGTATACTAATACTATAGTAATAAACTCAAATAAAAATGCTCCCACCTCAAGTTATGTTTCAAAATAAAAATAACCTCTATATTGTAATATTTTATGATTTTTTATGGTACCGGCTTAACAAATTTGACTATATATATATAAGAATAAATTACATTAAACATAAAATGATTTAAAATATTTATCTAATGTAGTTTGTGATATCGTCTTGATTTTTTGAATTGTCACCATATCTTTTAACTTGCGGATACGTAATAGCTCGTCCAACGTATAAACTTTGGGTACGTTAAACTTTGGGTGTCATTGTATAAACTTGTTTTAGGTAAAAAAATAAAATGAATGTAAATCTATGCTATATTATATCTAATATTTATACATGTAAAAAAAAGTTTTGGATGAGTTTACTCATTTCTAAATACATGTATTTAATTTTCTAAATACATGCGTACTTAGTTAAATTTTCTAAAATTCATGAATATGCTAGTTTCGTGACTTTTCAACTATTTTGGATTTATATGTTTAACTTGTTAAATAGATACATGCATGTATTTTTCTCTTGAATATTTATGCTAATTAGTTAAATTAGATACAGATACATATTTTATTATACGAAACATTTATTTAAATATTTTTTTATATATTAACTACTAATTAAAAATAACTTTTTTATAAGAATATTTTGTCCCAAAGATTATCACCCAGATGAACTATAGTAGCTTTCTTTATTCAAGTGTGTGATTGTGATCTGATCTTATGGGGGTATTTTTGTCTTTTAGTCCTGCATCGTTTCCTGTCTCTGTGCGTCCTCAATCAGAAATTCTCGTTGACCAAAGCTTCATCCTTAAAATATTCACAACCGGGGGGAGTCAAACCGAATATTTTATTCTTCAGAAGAGTTCACGGCCATTGAATATTGCTACAGTTAAAATATGAAATGTACTGTAGCAATATTCAATGACTGTGGACTCTGAGTCACATTGACTCAGAGTCAGGTACGCTGCATCCGTGTAACATCCTAGCTAGCACTCTCCGACAGGACATACACACAAATAAAACTGTAAATTTTTAAAATTTAGAATATGATACAGATATATAACACGATAATTAAATAATATTTCATCCGTTTCGAAATAAGTGTTTTGTATTCATTTTTGATACGTCTCAAAATAAGTGTCCGTTTTCATTTTTTTAGTAAATTTTATCTTTTTTATTTTTAAAAAAATAACTTTTTGTTAGTTTAAACATAACAAAATTATACTCAAAAATTCACATTTTAATTAAAAAATAGTTTTTGTTTGAAAATTTTGATTTTTATTGAGTTTTTATGGAAATTGTTTGAAATCTTTAAATAACACGGTTTTCGAAACATAACAATTATTTTGGGATGAATGGAGTAATAAATATATTATATATAAGGACGGTTATACATTTTGTTTATAGAAACCAGAAATATTATAAATGTTTTAATTGCAAATGATGAATTTTAATAATAATTACATTTTTTTATCTAGACATTTGCTAATTTTTGAGATTAAATTGTAAATTTTGAAAGTATCAAAACTTTTTAGTAGTATAAATTGTGTTTCTCGTGTAATTTAAGTGTCCACGACGTTTTAAAAAATGTTCAAGACGTGTTCACAAATTGTTCATGTGCGGTTTTCCACCTAGCTAACATATAAAGAAAGAAAAACACGCTATGAGTCTATGACTATGACATGAGACTAATTAGATAATTGGGAAAATTCACTTTTTCCTATCTAGTATGGACTGAAATGAGAGTATTGGTTGGTAATACACTCATTTTTCCTATCTAGTATGGACTGAGATGAGAGTATTGGTTGGTAATACACTCCCAAAGTTGTAGTTATGAGTACTCAGTGTTTGATTCGATACCGGATACGCTAATTCAAGTACCGTTCATTTTTTCCCCTATTTTTTTATCAATTGGGTACGTCAGGATACAACATCGGTACTTTTTCAGAATATTTGAGAAAATTACATCTTATTTTTTCCAATTTTTTTTTTTAGTTTATTTATTTGAGAATGTAAATATTTTATAATTTACCAGAATAATGAGTCTAGTTATGTTTAAAATACAAACCAATTGATCAAAAGTAAAAACTTAATGATATTATATATTCATGATATACGAATATAAGTAATTCTTAAACATGACTATACTTAGACATTTTAATCAAAAGACATCTCATTTTAATCAATTAAACGGGGAGGCATCTTAATTAAACAACCTCCCTCATGAATTTATCTTTCTAGTTTATGGATCACATTTTGAACAAGTTACTATTTAAAAACACTGCATTTTCAACTAATAAATACACAAATTAAACAAAAAGTTAAGAAATCATATTAACATTTTGCATATACTAATAATATTTTAGCCTAAACATCAAATAATGTTAGTATTTTTGTATTGTAAGGTTGTAAGGTTGTAAGTCGTAACTTGAATTAAATATAATTACTTGTTATCGTCGTAGTCTTGTCGTACCGTACGTAGCCAAATTTTTTTAACTTTCCACGTATCGTCATACCCCCACCGGTGCAACATAGGTTAATGTGTTAGGTCTTATTATACACCTACGTAGTATGGGTACTCCCGGAAAAAAAAATAACTACTATGCGGGTGTGGGTAATTAAGCTATGACATTCTGGTACAACATGTACGCACTATGTCATCTGGAATAACTTTGGATTTTCTTTTTCTTTAACCATTCTTGGCGAGGGAATGTCAGCATCCACTCGTCCGGGCCCTTAACATCCGCAAAACAGTTCATCCGGGCCTCTGCCAATCATGATTGACGCGGCACTCCGGACTTGAAGAGGCCGAACTGTGTCTACGCCGGCCTAGAAAAGCATATCGGGTACGCTTCTCTAATTAATGCTGCTAGGACCCCCAGCGTTTCATCGACGTGGCCCAATCACAGGCCATCAACTGTGGGTCCTGTAAAAGGACCGTACCTTTGTCAGAATCATAAATGTCCTAACACCGTTGGATTAGTGCTTGACAGTACAGTGATCCAAGGACTAATACGCATCTGGATCATACTATAAATACCCCCACTAATACTACTTAGAGGATGACAGAAAAAGAGAAAGAAGAGAGATAAAACTGAAATAACCCGACCTGCTCATTCATACCCCGTCGACCTTGATACCACGTTTCGTAACCGGCCCCTCTTACCCTTCAACTACATATTCACCTTTGGTTTTTATCATACTGACTTGATCGTTGGAGAGAGAAAACTTTGTATCAATCTGGGCCCCCTGTTTGTTGCTTGCGCAGGTAACGAGAACAGCCATGTCACCGAAGCATATCACATTCATACCGGACCCTACCTATATCGGATATCCCGACCAGACCGGAGCAAATGCGGAATAAGTCGAGCCTAGGAAGAAAAATAGGCTCGCCAATTCTGATATGGCATCGGCACGCATCCATTAGGGAAAATTTAATCTCATGTAACCGGATCATTTTCTAATGGTTAAAATGCCTATTTTTTTTTTTTACCTTTTTACTAGTAAGGTCACGGGCTAGTAAAAATTATGCTGCAAACCAATTGTTCACATGGTAACAAATTTGTTATCTTCATGACTTCATCACCTTGTCCCTTGGCTAACTTGAAGAACCCGGACATTCAACTTAAAGATCTTTAAAGAAATTTAAATTGATAATATTAATTTTGACTACTATATCAAGGAAAATATAACATTTTTTTGCATGTGGTATTTGATGTACTACATTATGGCGAGGGAATGTCAGTGTCCCCTTGTCCGGACCGATATCACCACGGAAACGAACAAACCGGGGCCCTATATAGTGGATGTCTCACCACCCCGGTTCATTACCAAACGGGGTGAAGCTAGGCCGGCCCAAAGAAGCGTATCAAGTACGCTTCATCAATTAATGCTACTGCTCCCTTGGGGGACCCTCCTGACGTTTCACCGACGTGGCCCAATCACAGGACACCTCCAGTGGGCCCCGGGAAAGGACAGTACTCTTGTCAGAGTCATAAATGACTCTGACGCCGTTGGATCAGCATCTTACAGTACAGTGATCCAAGGGTTAATACACCTCTGAACCTCACTATAAATACCCCCCCTAATCCTACTTAGAGGAGGACGCACAAATAGAGAGGAGAGATAAAGCTTAAACAACCCGGACCCCCTGAACACTATCTGTACCACTCGATACACCGACCTGTAACCGGCCCGGTCCCTCATCCTTAATTATATTCCTACTTTCAGTTAACACCGATACTGACTTGATCGTTGGAGAGGGAAAACCCGGCAACAACCCCGGGCCCCTGTTCGTTCCTTGTGCAGGCACGAAGTCCACCTGACCGCCGGAGCATACCTGACCTCCTCGGAAGATCGGAGCCAACGCGAAGTTGATTAAGTCGAGCTTGGGAAGAAAATCAAGCTCGCCAATTGGCGCCGTCTGTGGGAAATTAAACGCGTTAGCTTCGACTCCCCGTCCTTAAAAGAAACATGTCTGGCAATAACCGATTTGACACTCCATCGTCTCGACCCCCCCACGTTCTTGGGATGCCGAGAACGCTTTCTTTTGATGAGACCCCTAGGACCGCATCTACCAGGGAGCCCGTTCCCTTGACCGCAACAGCTCCCGCACCCCGATCGCGGACCGAGCTAACAGAGATGATGATCGATATCCACCAAAAAGAGCTCGTCGCTCTTGCGGCCCAGAAAGCCTTAATAGCCTCGCTGATGGAGCCGGAACTCGAGCCCGCTCAAGGCGCGAGCCAAGACAAATCGGTTCCAGTCCCCGTTAAAAGCGTGATGTCCAGGTTGGGACCCCTCCGACGACCCCCCCTAGAGACTCCCAGGGAGCCGGCTAGGGGTGCGGAGTCGGAGAATTCCCAAGAAGGAAATTCTCGCCGCGATAACGAGCGGAGTGTACATTCTCGGCTCCGTTGGCAGGATGGTAGTCGGGACTCACGGCCGGAATCTAGTCACGCCCGAACCGATAAGCCACCTCGGACACGGAGACGTGGCCGACGAGGACGGCACGATGCAGCTGGTGAGGCAGCGTTGAAAATCGTGGCCTCGACCCGCAGCACCCCGTTCTCGGACGAAATTGAATACAGTGTCCCCCCCCCCCCCGGAACTTTATCGCCCCTATCCTCCAAACCTTCAATGCGGACTCTGATCCAGAGGCTCATCTCCGACACTACCGATACCAGATGAACCATTGGTCACACCTTGACCAGTTAATGTGCAGGTGCTTTCCCGCCAGCCTGAGAAGGCTCGCTAGTAAGTGGTTCCAGTCCCTGCCCGTCAATTCTATCCACTGTTGGGACGACCTAGCTTATGACTTTGCACACCGGTTCATAAACTTGAAAGAGAGAGCTGCCCAGCCGGAGCAACTCTATCAAGTGAGGGTCCAATCTAAAGAGACCCTCGAGAATTATGATAGTCGGTTTTGGTTGAAGCATGCCGAATGCGCGGACTGTCCCGACTCCACTGCCATAGCTGCCTTCCGGCAAAACATGGTAGTTGGAAGCAGGATCCGAAACGAGATGATCGCGACCCCCCCCAACTCTGTTCCTCAACTCAGGTCCCTCATAAAACAGCATATCGACATAGAGAAGGACATGAGGTCCGCTGGGGCAACACGTTCAGTAGCCCTTATCGACCAGCCAAGGGATCGGTTCGTCGCAACGAGCCCTCGAAGAAACCGGCCCATAGCGGAGAGGATGGAGCGGACACGAACGGGAAGAAACCCGCAACCGGCCCCTAAAAGAAGAAAATAGGACACCCACGCCGATGCTTTGAATGTCAAGAAATCGTCAACATAAACAGAAACGAGAACACCCACGCCGATGCACTAGCGACCCTAGCCTCGGTCATGAGTGATAAAAAAGAGAGAGTCATCACCATAGAATACGTCCCTTCACCTAGCATCGAGGCTAGGGCAACAATTAACATGGTGACTGACCTCCCGCCGGAACCAAGCTGGATGGACCCCATAATCGAATACCATCGCTCCGGTGATCTTCCCAATGAGAAGAAAGAGGCCGAGAAAATAAGAAGAACGGCACTGAGATTCTGGATAGCTCCCAACGACAAGCTCTATAAGAGATCGTTCTCTGGCCCCTACTTACTCTGCGTCCACCCTGACATGGTAATGAGGGTCATGGAAGAAATTCACGAAGGAACGTGTGGGAGCCATACCGGGGGCAGATCGCTGGCCAACCGAGCCTTGACCCACGGGTATTGGTGGCCCCTCATGCAGAAGGACGCCAAGGCTTTTGTACTCAGGTGCGAGAAGTGTCAGAAGTACGCACCCATACCCCATGCCCCGGCGCAAAAAATGAGCAGCGTGACCTCGCCCTGGCCCTTTGCACAGTGGGGCATGGATATCGTCGGACCATTCCCCGTGGCCCCGGGGGGAAAGAAGTTCCTCCTCATGGTCACCGATTACTTCTCAAAGTGGGTGGAGGCCGTGGCTTTGGCGAAAATCACAGAGGCCGAAGTGATACGTTTCCTCTGGAGAGACGTGATCACCAGATTCGGAATCCCCTACTTAATCGTCGCGGACAATGGGGGACAGTTCACCGGGGATAAATTAAAAACGATGTATGCAAAGTATCACATCAAGAACTACTATTCGACCCCGTCGTATCCCCAATGCAACGGACAAGCCGAGGTGTCAAATAAGACCGTGCTCGACGGAATCAAGAAGAGGCTAGACGAGTCCAAAGGACGATGGGCTGCAGAGCTGCATCACGTCCTTTGGGCCTACCGAACGACGAGAAGACGGGGCACTTAACAGACACCCTATAGCCTCACTTACGGAATGGAAGCCATCATCCCGTTAGAAATCGGGCTTCCTTCTCTGAGGACGGACATGGTGGAAAACGGGCTTGATGAAAAGATGATGGGGCTAGAGCTGGACTACGCCGAAGAAAGAAGGGAGGTTGCGGCCATCCGTAACGCCGAATATAAAAACGAGCTGGGGCGTTCTTATAACAAAAGAGTGAACGCCAGACGTTTCCAAGACGAAGACCTCGTGTTACGAAAAGTAAACAACAACACCAGGATACAGTCCGACGGCAAGCTAGGCCCCAATTGGGAAGGCCCCTATCGAATCCTCGGTGCAGTAGGGAACGGGGCCTACCTGTTGGGTCGTCTTCCCAACGACGTCCCGGTGGACCGACCTTGGAACGTCAACAACCTAAGGAAGTACTACCAATAGGGCTCGGCCTTTATGACTTTGTGTAAATAAGAACGTGGTGTAAATTTATGCCTGTGGGCTTTATAAATAAAAAACTGCTGAATTTTTCAGTTCATTTAAATTCTCTAAGTGTTTCAGAACACGAGCCTATACGGCACCCCGGTTCCTATTTACTTGAATTTTTCAGTTCATTTAAATTTTCTATGTGTTTCAGAACACGAGCCTATACGGCACCCCAGTTCATATTTACTTGAATTTTTCAGTTCATTTAAATTTTCTAAGTGTTTCAGAACACGAGCCTATACGGCACCCCGGTTCATATTTACTTGAATTTTTCAGTTCATTTAAATTTTCTAAGTGTTTCAGAACACGAGCCTATACGGCACCCCGGTTCATATTTACTTGAATTTTCCAGTTCATTTTAATTTTTCTTTAAGTGTTTCAGAACACGAGCCTATACGGCACCCCGGTTCATATTTTTTCAGTTCATTTAAGTTTCAAGTGTTTCTACACGCGCCAACTCGAATTGTGATGTATATAAAATGATCGCCCCAACGCCGAAGCATAAGGGCCCCCTCATTTGGGAGCATGTACACAACGAATGATGAATAAACACAAAACAGGAGAATAAATAAAGACAAGTCTGAAGAAGAGCCAAAATTGTTTTTCATTTCATTCAATGGAAAGCTATTACATACTAAGTACAAAAAAAAAAAAAAAAAAAAAAAAGGGGATTACATACTAAGCATAACTACCCTAGATATCCCCGTCGCCATCTCCCTCATCCTCTTCGTCGGAGAGGGCTCGAGGAGTGAGGGGAACCACCTCTGGGATAGGAGCCGAGGGGACCGGAACGACGATGTTGTCCATGCTCCATACCGGATGGTCCGGTCCCGCCCTCAGAAAGGCAGCCGCCTCAGTCCACCCTTCGACATAGAAGGAATTGAATTCCTTCTGTGTCTTTTCGACCCAGGCTGCGTTTAGTTCGGCTTGAGCAGCTTGAACCGCAGCCTTCAGCTTATCAGCCGCCTTTGCTTCGGCCTCTTTCAGAGCCGCCTCCGCTGCTTGAGCTCGCTCCTCAGCCCCCATCTTGGCCTTCACAGCTTCGACCCTTTTCGCCTCAACCGTGGCATTGAGGCCTTCGGCTTTCTCCGCCCTGCTCTCGGCCTCCTCCGCCCTTTTTTGGGCCTCCTCCATGAGCTTCGCGTTAGCCTCGGCCTTACCGGCCCATGATCTCACCAGCTGGCCTTGGTGATAAACATATTGATTCATCATTAAGTAGGCCTACGAGGGAAAAGGCAAAACACTTAGCAAAATATTTGAAAGAAACAATACGAAAGCATACAGCATAAAACAAAAATAGAGGGTTACGTACCTGGGGAATCATGGCCATGGACGATGTCATAGAGGATGCGAGGTCACGACCCCGATGGTCAGCCTCGACGCTTTGCTGCTGGAGCGCAGCCAAAGCTAGTAGCCCGGCGGACGGGTGAGCCTCCATTATGCTCTTTACCCCCGTCGCCGCCTTCACCTCCTCGGGTGTTTGCACTGGCATCCTATGGGTCGGTGAGATGGCAGAGGCGGCAGAGGAGCTCGCGCTTTGAGTTGGGCCCAACGTCACTCTCGGCCTCTCCGTCACCACGACCTCAGGCGAGGTGCCCCCTCCAGCCTTGGTTTTCTTCCCATCACGGAGGGGCTTCGCCCCCTCCACTTTTCTTTTCCCAAGCCGGGCCTTGCGGGCCACCCGGTCAAGCCTGGTCTAAGCAGCCAAGTCAGCAGCAATATTGGCGCCAGACTGAGGCATGACAACCACTTCGTCGTCCCCTGTGTCGACCTCCTTTGCTGTGGTCTCGGGCTCTATGACCACCTCCTCTCCGACCACCTTCTCCGTCTCGACGGCCTCAAGCGCTATGATACCCTCCTCAGCCACAACCACTTCCCCCTCTCCCTCTCCACTACCCCCAGCCGCGGCAGCATCTTCTTCATCTGCTTCCTCCTCCTCGTCAGAACGGACCACCTGTACAGGCCAAATATAAAAAGAGTTAGAAAAATCAACAAAATCTAGCTAAGTGTCAAATGATGTAGAGAACATGGAATGACTTAGACTTACTCTGGTCCGCGAGGTACCCAAGCTCGGCCCTGTAAGCTCTTCGCCCACGAGGCTATCTTCGAGGTGAGAGGGACTCCTCACAACGGGCTCTCTGGAGCTAAGAGGAACGATCTCCTTCAAAGGGTTCCCATGTTGGTCTATATAGCGCCGGGTGCCGTCTGGCCCCTCCCTATAATTGAGGATGGTCCCATCCGGACGAACCTCCCATTTTACCCCGGCAGAGGCAGGAGCAAAAGACGTCACAGTCATAACCTTCCTCGCCCTGCTGCTGCTCGACTTTGCCTTGGGCTTCGCCGCCATCTTCTTCGCCACAGGCCCTGTCACGGCCTCGGTTTCAGCCGCCTTAGGAGGGAGGGTGGACTCCAACCCATTCTCTTTCTCCCATCTCTCGCGGGAGTACCCCACAGGACAAAAGGTCCTGTAGGGCCAAATGAATTCGTTCCCCTTGCAGGTTGTTGGGGATCCACAAGTTAGGAGACGCTCCGCATCGCGCGCCCCAGCGTCGGTCCCGTTGGGACCCCACCAGTTCAGAGCCACCTCCATGGACTCAGTATTGGGCTCACCCAGGCCCCGAAGCTTAGAGGCCACTGTGGCCTTGTTCTCTTTGGTGCTTAGCACCCTCCCCGGCCTGGACGGGAGTATCAGGTCGGTCCGGTGGAGCCAATGGCCTTCGACCACGATCACATCTTGGGTATAGCCCCGATTAGAATCGGAGTTACCCGTGATCAACTGAATATAAGCACGGCACCTTAAGTAAGGCTGCCTGCTTTTGGATTGGGAGCTTGGCTCGGTCTGCAGGAATTCATAGCAGGCCAAGAGCTCCCTAAGCCCCAATGGTTCTGGCAGGGCCGGGCCCAACAACACATTCAGGGCCTCCATCCCGGCGCAGATACGGTGCGCCTGGAGGGGCCACTGGCATGGAAGAGTCTGCGTCCAAGCGCACAACTCTGCCAGCAGCTCCGGGATGGGGAGGTGGGTACCCCCATAGAGGAGAGTAGAGAGAGAGAGGGTTACCATGTCGTTGGGACGGGCCACTATGCCGTTCACTTCATCGACACTCTCACATCTCCGGAGTTTGAACTCCTCTCCGATCCCGCAGAGTTCTCGGAATTCGTTGAGGTCAGGCCCGTGTAGCCTCACCATTATGCTGCTGTCGTTCCCCTCCACGGTCAGGGTCGGATTGAGAATCATCGGACGGAACGGCAGAGCGTTCGCTGCTACGGCCAGGCGCCGTGGTTGCGGAGCGACCATCGGGCCCTTTCCGGCTCCATGAATTATAACCATTGTGGTGGGAAATTTGTAAAAAATTCGTTAAGTGAAGAGGAGATGGTTTGCTATAGAAATCTAGAGAGAGAAAATGGCTTGCTGTGAAAATCTAGAAAGAAAAGTAGAAAGTGAAAAATGAATTTCACTGAGGGTATTTATAGGCCCCTAATGGAAGGTGAAAAGACATTTACCAGAAGATGAAAAGACGTAACGGCTCATTGCGCGAACTCCCACAAATGACAGCCGCCACTCAACCCACGCCTTCCACGTGTACAGCAAGGAGAGGTCGTCTGCCAAGTGTCGCCCTTCAGCCGTTTTAGCATTAATGACATCGAAGAGACTGAAAAGACAGGCGGCGCCTCAAAATTACAAAACGGGCATGCTCCACGTGTAAGAAATCCATGAATGGTTGGACACGTATCAAGAGACGAGTCACGCCGAGGTGCCTCTAGACAGCCAAACATGAAGACGGAATGACCGGAGCCCCCGTAAAGTGAAGAAGGTACTCACCGGCATTGTCACTAACGACGACTCCGGACAGGGAGCTATTGGCGAGGGAATGTCAGTGTCCCCTCGTCCGGACCGATATCACCACGGAAACGAACAAACCGGGGCCCTATATAGTGGATGTCTCACCACCCCGGTTCATTACCAAACGGGGTGAAGCTAGGCCGGCCCAAAGAAGCGTATCAAGTACGCTTCACCAATTAATGCTACTGCTCCCTTGGGGGACCCTCCTGACGTTTCACCGACGTGGCCCAATCACAGGACACCTCCAGTGGGCCCCGGGAAAGGACGGTACTCTTGTCAGAGTCATAAATGACTCTGACGCCGTTGGATCAGCATCTTACAGTACAGTGATCCAAGGGTTAATACACCTCTGAACCTCACTATAAATACCCCCCCTAATCCTACTTAGAGGAGGACGCACAAATAGAGAGGAGAGATAAAGCTTAAACAACCTGGACCCCCTGAACACTATCTGTACCACTCGATACACCGACCTGTAACCGGCCCGGTCCCTCATCCTTAATTATATTCCTACTTTCAGTTAACACCGATACTGACTTGATCGTTGGAGAGGGAAAACCCGGCAACAACCCCGGGCCCCTGTTCGTTCCTTGTGCAGGAACGAAGTCCACCTGACCGCCGGAGCATACCTGACCTCCTCGGAAGATCGGAGCCAACGCGAAGTTGATTAAGTCGAGCTTGGGAAGAAAATCAAGCTCGCCACATTATACTGTAGTAAAAAAGTTTCTGTTTTGAAAGATCTTTAAAAGGTCAAGTTATTCCTGATTTTCCTTGTTAAAAGTCAATACTTGTTAGTGTAACCGAACCGCACCATGAAAAAGGCACAACCTTTTGACCATGCTTCATGCAAAAAGTTGAAGAAAAGTATCTTTATGCTGTATGAACATAGTGCTCAACATAACTTCCAAAAAACAAATATAATGCACACCAGATTCAAATTACATCAAGTTGCAAAAAGCTTCATCTCAAATTGCCAATCTAAATGCGTACTGCGGTGGATGCAGGGACGGAGCTACATGGTGTTTAGAGGGGTCATATGACTCCCTTACCTTTGAGTTTTAAAAGTACTATTATGCCCTTCCTATCTAAAAAGACAGTAAATGTTGAATTGAACGCTTATGTTTTTTTATAAGGGATAAGAAATGAAAAGAAAAGAAGGAAACTAATGGTATTTTTTCTAGTATTAGTTAGTTAATGAACAACGGTGTTTATGTCATTTTCTAAAATAAAACTTGATTAATATATGCAGCTTGTTCCTATAGTATTGTTTGCAAGATTAGTAAAGTCATTTCACAATAAAAAAACAGGTTTGATATGCGAGACCGATTCCGCACATATTTGTGTTAGATAATAATTTTTATTCGGCAGTTATCGGTTCGTACATTAAGTGTGATCCCATTGACAAAAAATTCTGGCTCCGCCTGTAAAACTAAAATGTAGGCCTCATTTCGTTGATAAATTGCTAGTTTGAGTCCATGCATAATTAATTAGGCTTGGAAATAAAAGACAATTTCACTCTCAATTCTATCAACTTTTCTTTTAATCTTTAACAAAACACGCACACATTGTTGACTACTTGAACGGTTGAATGTATGCACTTGTAGTCCAATCACATCACATCACATCACATCACATCACATGATACGGTCATAAGAAAATACACAAACCAACAAACAGTAATGTATTATAATCATGATCGATGTTTGCTCTTATTAGGAAAAAAAAAGGTGTTGGGATATTTTTATATATTTGATTTTCGTATACTTTACAAGCTTCGGTAATCAGTGACGGAACCAGAAATACAGATGGGGAGGGGGCCAAAATTCTGTATAACTTTTTTCAATATGAGTACTTTTTTTTGTAATATGGGTTAGTTTTTTTGGCCCACCTAGTTCATTCCCTACCAGTAACATTGGTACTTCTTTTCCTGATTTTTCAAAGGTATAGGTATGAAATACTAACCGTTGGGCAATCCGGAGCCTTTAAATTAGGTACATTTTTATTTACTCTTTCCTAACTCCCACTCAATATCTCAGAAGTTTTTTTTAATACAGTTTTCAAGCTTTTTCAAGATGAACCATGATAGATATCCATCGACAACTCCAAGGAATAACGGGTATCCTTCAAAAACAATATCAAGGTGGTTCATTTGCAGTCCCATTGGCACGACCAAGTCGGGATTAGGAGGAAATAATTTATGTTTGCCTCAGTATTTAATCTTCCTTTTAATTTTTACGAATGCAGCACGTTGATTGATTTGTTTTAGTTTCATTTTTGTTAGCTCAAATTTTTAGAAGTGAAATAGAAACAATCCATGAGGCCTGAGAACAGCCACCAAAAGTTACAACAGGCTCAAGCCAAGCCTTTTTATTAAAAAAGAGAAGGTATGTACGGATTTGTCGGCCCGTGGCCTCTAAAATCCATGAATGTAGATATTTTTGGAGAATGTTTTGATTCACAGTACCTAAGAAGTAAGAACATAATAAAAATTATGTAAGCGGGCCGGCTTTGTAAATTGTAATTGATGTAGCTATCAGTACTATATACAGTATATATAATGTATATTAGACTATTAGTTGACTGCTTTCAAAAATAAATTTCTAACTTGATACGAATATTATTGTAAGTGGCAATGCTTCTAATGCCCATGCTAAATAATTACCTAATCAGTATGCTCCTTTTCTAAATTTGACCAGATGTTGCTTTAAATTTTCTTGAACACAGCAAACTTGAAATGCAAGTTAATAAACTAAAATTTGATAAATATGGCTCGAGGTCGTTTCTATTGGAAAAACATGTTTTACATGTGTGTTTCCGAATGGTCACAGGACCAACTTCGATTCGATATTACACGTGACAATAGTGATTTGTCAATGTCGTGCTCAACGCGTTTAAGTAGCTCGTGTGACGAGTTTCGTAACGGTATATCGCATAACCTATTCGGAGAATGGGTGTGAATACTAATCGGCTTCAAAGTTGGGTTCTCGAAAGAGGAGAAAACCTCAATGCTGGAAAATGGAAGAATAAATGGAAAACCATTGAGGGTTATCACATATTGGAGAATTAAGAGTTAATTTTACAATATATATACAAGTCCAATCCATATAGTTGTTAAACTAACATGTCCACATACACTTAAGTGTATTAGTGTGTACCACACATGCTCGCTCGGGTCTTGGCATGTGGCTTGGGCTTTGGGGAATGTCTCGGGTTTTGGATTTCTTGTCAAATCTGAAAAGAGAGTTTTGTATAAAATACAAAAGTAATCCCTAGAGTTTCTAGCAAATTGAAACGCCAGCATTCAATGAGAATAAATTACAGATTAAGTGCTGCAGTTTCAGAAATTGAATGGACGGATTCTGGGGATGTAACTCCCAGAATTGAATGACCATTAATGGATGCGTTTCAAGAAAGCCTATAAAAGACAGCCCTTCCCCTCTCATTTCAGACACAACAAACACACACAACACAGCATACATAGCATCATATTAGAGAGAGAATCGCACCACCAACAGCTTGATCTGTGGTTCGGTGCCGGTTTCCACGCGAACCACTCTGAGACAGAAGTTGTAACTTGAGAACAAAGTCCCGATAACCACAAACCTTTAAGGGGGTTCGGGAAATATTGTTTAAGGGAAACTGGCCAACAGTTACCTCTTCTTTTTATTTCGGTCATTTTTATTCTGTTCATTACATTTCAGTACTGTTTAATTCTGTCATTTACATTCTAGATCATTTAATTCTGTACTGTTTACTTTTCTCTAATTTCATTTCAGTACTGTTTACTTTCTGTATTTACTCTCCAGTACCTTTACTTTCTGTAATTTTCCAATTCTGTAATTTAATTTCCAGTATTTATAGAAATAGTCCAGCAGCTTAGTAATCATACTATTCTGCCTGGCAGTTTCTTTTATTTGTTAAACAGTCCAGCAATTTAGTAATTATACTATTCTGTCTGACAGTTTTAAACAATTACAATTCAGTCCAGCAGTTTAATAATTTATATTAAATCTGTCTGGAATTTAATTAGTGTAATTTAAAATTTTGTATGAGTGAGGAATTGTAATTTATATTCCGTTTGTGAGAAATAAAATTGTTTATTTCCATTTCAATCATTTGCTATTTAATTTATTACTTTTCGATAGAGTACAAAACGAATAGTTTCTGGATGCATCATGGATGATATACTTGATATATGGAGATTCTTTATTCACGCATCTGTGTAATTTAATCTGAGGGGTACGTATAGTCTTGGATTACTTTTGGTGCTGGAATCGCCCTAGCTACAAGATCGCAGGGAGGGTGTCTTAATAACAACATAGACCACTACTCGGGAAAGTGAAAATATTAAATGAACTTTTTAGAACAAGGGCATAGACACCACACCACTGGTCACATGACTTACTATACGTTTATTTTCGGCTTTCAGTTCGTATCTATATACTTCATGGTCAGTTCATGAATCCTAGATAGGAGTCATATTCTATTTCTATGTCATTGATGTTGCTTTCTATTTTACTCCAGACATGCATAGCCATGTTATCACATCTATACGCTCAATTCGCAGTAGATTTATCAAATCTGATATGGAAGTATAAAGTCTTGTTTGGGAATTCATATCCTACTAAAAGTTCACTGTGAAAGGCAATAAGGCATCTACTTTATCAAGCTTTCTTATAGTGCGTATTGCGGTTACTATTAATATCTTTATTTTTATCTCACTTCATGCATACTTATCTTATTGTTAGCACCACCTTACAAATCTAAGATGTAGAAACTACATGAAACATTACGAGCACTTCTAAATTACGATCACAGTACCTGCGATTAGTTTATAAGCCCACTTGCTTGTGAGTTGTGACTTCTCTATTTCCAAATCTACTTGAGGTTAATATATTTCAAGAAAAAAATCGGGGTAGGACACACAGAAATCTTATTTGCATAAAACAGTGGGAGTATCAGACTTTGATCAATATATCTCACTGTAGTTTTACTTTGTTAATTCGGTCTAAATTTGGTTCAGTTTTGTGTCTGAAAGTAAAGGTTTTGATTCTTTCCCTGTTCCACAATTTGTAAGAAAGACAGTTATGAAATTTTGAGCATATCACTAACATTGTGTTTTTTCATTGATGAGTGACTATATTATGGCTTCAGAGTTAGAATTTTTGATGTGCATCATTTTGTGTTAGATTCAGATGCTAAGCTAAATATTTCTCATATGGGTCTGGTTACTCGTTCAAAATCTAAGAAGCTCGAAGTAGGTAATGAGCTGCTAATGACAAAGGAAATAGCTCATTTAATAGCTTTGAACAACAGCTTTACCAATACGTCGAATCTTGGCTATTTCGAGAAGCGCAATAATCCGATCCATGAATCCACACATTCATTGATTCTAAGTGGTCAAAGTCATTAATTAATATTATAGATAAATGTAAAGGGTTTCTATGCATGTATCTAACTAGATTTATGTAATCTAAGTTGTTGATCTTATCCTATCTTAAGTATGACATTTTTTGGCTCTATATAAAGCCACATGTATCAAGTTATAAGATATCTAGAGTGATATAAAGAATTAAGCTTTTTTGCTTGTTTATCCTTTTATCTTATCTTGCAATTTGTGGAATTCAGATTGTTAGTGGCGAGTTAAACCCCGATTCTTATCACTCCCCTTCTTCTCTCTCCGGAGTGTGGTGAATCATCCTAACGGAACTTGTTTGTGGCGCCTTTGGGATTATTAATCTTGTTTCATTAGAACCCCAACCCATCTTGTTTATGGCGCCTTCGGCTTATCAAACACGAAGAGTTGGTTCCTCTCTTGAGTTCTCCTAAAATTCAGTGACTTACCGACATCATAGCATCCCAAGTCACACCAGTCCGACGAAAATGTAGCTCGAATTCCAAGAGGCATGACGCTCGACCAAGCCAAAATCTATCGGCTTGAGCGCCAAATTGAGGCCATGCAAGCGGAGATGGCGGAGATGCGTCTCCAAAACCAACAACCACAACCACCACCATATGAGAAAGATGATCGTAGTCACCAAGGTCATACCGGTCACTTGAGTGACTATGCCGAAGAAGAATATGAAGGGGCACCGAGACGTCAACAAAGGTGTTATGACAATCCCGGTCGTAACATGAACATCAAAATGCCTCCATTCAAGGGTAATAGCTCGCCTGAAGATTACCTCGAATGGGAGCAGCGTGTTGAAAAACTTTTTGAATTCTACGATGTACCCGAGGAGAGGAAAGTTCGCTTGGCCGCACTTGAGTTCACCGAATATGCTCATTTGTAGTGGGAGAATTTGAAAGGGCAGAGGCGTCGGGATGAAGAGGATGAAGTCCGAGGTTTGAGGATCATGAAACGGCTTATGCAACGTCGTTTCGTACCAGAGTACTACCGCCAAGAGTTGTACCTACATTTACAATCTCTTCGGCAAGGAGCTATGAGCGTAGAAGAGTATGTTAAGAATTTCGAAACTGCGAAGATGAGGTGTAACCTTCAAGAGCCGCAAGAGCAAACCATCGCTCGGTTCTTACGGGGTCTCAATGATGATATAGCGGATACAGTGGAGTTGCAACCATTTGTTTTCTTGGAGGACGTGATTAAATTGGAGTTGAAAGTGGAGCGTCAAAGAAAACGAAATGTCACCACCCGGCCATACTCCTCTCGGCCAAGTGGTGGGAAATACACAAACGATGCTATGACTGAAGCGAAGACTGTCCCGACCACCAACCGTGTCGGACGGGTTGACATGGGGAAAGCACCCATGGCTGCACCAAAAAAAGATGAAGTTTCAAGACCTAACCCGAGACATCGGGACTTGAAATGCTTTTGTTGTCAAGGACATGGTCATATCGCTTCGGAATGTCCAAATCGGAAAGTTATGATTATCCAAGAATCTGAAATTAAGAGCGAAGAAGAAGTCGAGGAGGAAGTTCAAAAGTACGATGAGGATTCTTTAGATGTGGCTGAAGATGGAGATGTCCTCGTTGTTCGGCGCGTTCTTAACGTACAGCCCGTCACTACCGATGAACAACGAGATAACATATTTCACACTCGATGCAAAGTGAGTGAAAAGGTGTGCGGAGTTATCATCGATGGAGGGAGTTGTACAAACGTGGCATCCACTACGCTGGTGGAGAAATTGGGATTGGCTATGATGAAGCATCCTAGCCCGTACAAACTACGTTGGCTTAACGAGGTGGGTGATATTCGTGTCTCCGAGCAAGTAAAGGTTCCTGTTGGTCCGTAGGTGTCTAAACCTTAAAGAGGGGGGGGGGGGGGGGGGGGGGGGGGGGGGAATAAGGTTTTCGTACGTTTATCGCGGAATAAAATCTATGTGATATAAACTAAGCAAATTTGCGGTTTTTATGACTTAATCAATTTCTTTAACAACTAATTGCTAATATAATCTATGCAAGTAATGAATATAAGCAATTAATAATTTGCGAAAAGTAAAAGTATAGGGAAAAGAAATAACGCAAGATTTATAGAGGTTCGGCAAAAACGCGCCTACGTCCTCTCCTCGGTATTTCCACTACCGAGTGTTTTACAAAAAAATCTTCGTTCCAAGGTTACACCTTAACGAGCTTAATCAACCGATTACGCTCCCCCTCACTTTATGAGTATCCCGAATAAATGACCTAGAGCTTTTAAGCTACACTTGCTTAAAAGCCTCTACCCAATCACTCGCTCACAAATGAGTTTATAAAACACTCTTTTACAAGATTGAATTTTTGTATAACTCACTAACAATTAATATCTCGAAGTTTATAGAATTACAAGAATAATACTCTCGAGAAAAATTATGAATACAAGTGAGATTTTGGAAGTATAAGCTTGAAGAATTTCTTAGTAGGATTTGCTTAAAAGTTGTGTATCTTCGATAAGCTTCTTCAAAGAGATTGGAAGCTATTTGTAGGCCAAAGTTGGTCTTCATTTAATTTCAGACCGTTGCAGGTTGTTGGCTGAATTGAATGCTGGTTAATGCAGTGGTTCGCCCAATTTTCAGGAATAGCTTAAAAGCTGAATTTTGAAATTCTACAGAAACGATCGGTCGTTTCTGAAAAACGATCGGTCGTTTTTCAATTGGACTCACTGGACAAAATGCGCACTGAAACGATCGGTCGTTTCATATTTATGATCGGTCGTTTTTGCTGAGTGCTCACTGGACAAATTTATACTGAAAACGATCGGTCGTTTCCTCTTGGCGATCGGTCGTTTTTACGTTGTGCTCACTGGAAGAAAATTTCACTTAAATGATCGATCGTTTCCTTATGGATCAGTCGTTTTTGTTCTGGGCTTGTTTTCGGTTTTCTCGACAAACTTCGAAACCCCGTAACTAATTCGTTTCGAATCCGATTTTGGTTCCGCTTGAACCATTGGCTTCGTAATTTCGCATTCTATCATTTTGAACCTTTAATAAACTCGATAAATGATTAGTACGCAAAACGAGCTTTTATCATGTTTTACAAATATTGTTATCATCAAAATAATCGATTAGAAGAATCAACGTTCAACAATCTCTCCCTTTTTGATGATGACAAAATATTGACTATAACATACTATAAGCTCTTTTTGCTAAACAAGTATAACCGAAATGTGTAGATGACGCCTTACTTGGATAAAAGTTTTAGAGAAAAGGCAAGTAAATGTCATAACATCCGATTTAAATAAAACGACGTTAAAACAAGGTTAAATGATTAAGGATAACGAAGATCTATATGTTATGAAAATTTGGCCATAGTTTTGCCTAAAAATGGTCAATCGCCACAAATGAAAAGCAATATAAATAATCCATTCAACTAGCAATTATGTGCATAAATCTCAATAGCAATTATAACCACGCATATACACAAATCTCACAACGCATAAGCACTTATAAAAAGCAACATAATAACGATTCATAACATAAAACGTTTTTCTAGTTATTACATCAAAAAACCAACGTAGTTCGTAGAGCGGAAAAGAAATACAACTTAAAAACAAAAGAGAGAGGTATTTCTCCCCCTTTGACATCATCAAAAAAAACATGAAAAAAATATCCGTCTAGTCACGGTGGGAGGTCGCATCATCCTCGTCGTCATCGTTGTCATCGTCGTTTGGAAAGAATTCATGAAATTGTGCCCTTTGCTCGGCGCTTTCACGATCAAGTCGGTCTAGCTCTTCTTGTCCCGGATTCATGAATCGAAACATTCGACGAGTCATTTGCGCATTGTGGTATTGGTTGATGTAGAGAGAGTCGTAGAACTTGTCGGAGCGCGGGATACGAGAAGAAGATCCCGCTTGAGCTTTTCCTTGTCGTCGAGAGGGACGAGAAGATGTAGGGATATCGACGGGGGGAATGGAATCAGAGGAGATAGCGACGTCCTCATGAGTGGCACGCGGTGTGACCTTGGGGCCAACATACTCTTCCTCTTCGGGGGAAAGAGGAGCATAGTTGGGGCCGGATACCCGCTTACCGGACCATGTAATGGTTTTATCGGCATTGTGGAATTTAATGGACATTTGGGAAAGATATGAAGTGTCCCAAATATGTTTGTCCTTATTTTTGAATAAGGTTCCACCGGGAACGAGATTGAGGTCATTTAAGATGGCCGAAATTAGAGCACCGTAGGGTAACCCATTCTTGGATTTCGTTTTAAGCGAATCCATCTTAAAAAATATGAGAGTCGCGAAGTCAAGTTTGACTTTGCGATGGATGCATCCTAGTAGAAAGATGTATTCATTTGTAACATCCGTAAAATTTGAAGTATGGGGTAGGACGATATGTGATAGGATGTGATAGGCTAATTTGTTGCGGAATAAGAGGCCATGGGCTTTGTTGGATTGATTGTTATGGACGGGATGAAAAATTTCAGATTTGAGATCGTTGAAGTTATCGATCTCAAGAGTCTCACATAGTTCCTCACTCGACTCATGGATACCGTCATTATCTAGGCGTAATAAATGTCGTAAACGGTCTATACCGTAAACGAATGGTTGGCCATGAAATGATGAACGCAAACGAAGTGCGTCATCGGAATCCCTATCTAGAGCTAGGTTGTGATAAAATTCGTATACGTTTTCAATGAAGAATGGCATTTTTAGAGTGAGAATGGTATCGAGTTTTTGAAAACTTAAATCGAGCATAAGAGCGGGAAATCGTTCACGGAATAGAGACATATCTAGAGTGAAATTTGACAAAATACCTCTTTTATCCATCGTGGGTGGATAGAGAGGAGGACGAGAGCCGGATGAGGCACCGGGGTCCGATGGCGGAGCGGTGGAGGAGGCGGTTCGGCGACCGCGAGGAATACGAGGACGAGGGGACGGAGGCACATAGGCTTCGTCATTTTCATCCACGAGGGAAGTTCTTTTAGTGCGAACCATATTGGATTGATTTCGGATGTAAAGTGGGATATTTGACAAGTTTTGAAGAGAGGGGACGAATTTAGAGAGAGAGTTGGCTATGGAATTGTGAATGGGTTTGAAAATTTTTATTAGGGTTTCAAGGATTTATGCTGAAAAACACAAAAACGATCGGTCGTTTTGTGTGTCGATCGGTCGAATTTGGAACAAAAAGTTCCAGTGAGTAAGACTAAAAAACGATCGGTCGTTTTGTGGAACGATCGGTCGTCTGTAGCAAAACGATCGGTCGTTTTAGCTGACGATCGATCGACTGTAAATGAGGTACAGAACAGAAATTTTGGCACATTTCGACACAGATTTGGCAAGAAAAAAAATATGCACAAATACTAAAATATATGAAATTAATCAAATACATGTATATATGTATATTTCACACATCAAACATGCCTAACTCTCGTCGAATAAAACAAAATTGTTCCTCATTAAGGGGTTTTGTGAAAATATCGGCTAATTGCCTATCGGTACTTATATATTCAAGTGTAATATCCCCTTTTTGGACATGATCCCGTAAAAAGTGATGACGTAAATTAATATGTTTAGTGCGAGAGTGTTGGATCGGATTTTTCGAAAGGTTTATAGCACTAGTATTATCACACAATATAGGTACACTATCAAATGATAATTCAAAGTCGTTTAGTTGTTGACGCATCCAAAGGATTTGTGCGCAACAACTACCCGCGGCGATGTATTCCGCCTCCGCCGTGGAAAGCGCAACCGAGTTTTGTTTCTTGCTATGCCAAGAAACTAAGGCGTTTCCTAAAAAATGGCAAGTGCCACTAATACTTTTTCTATCTAATTGACAACCGGCAAAGTCGGCGTCGGAATAGCCAAGCAATTCAAACGAAGTATCATGCGGATAAAACAATCCTAAATTGCAAGTACCTACAAGATATCTAAAAATGCGCTTAACGGCTATAACATGCGATTCCTTAGGACAAGATTGATACCTAGCACACAAGCAAACACTAAACATGATATCGGGTCTACTTGCGGTTAAATATAAGAGGGATCCAATCATACCTCTATAGAGCTTTTGGTCCACGCTTTTACCCGATTCATCCTTGTCTAGTTTTGTTGTCGGACTCATTGGAGTTCCTAGCGGCTTTGCATCGCTCATGTTGAACCTCTTGAGCAAGTCCCTTGTGTATTTGGCTTGATTGATGAAAATTCCGTCCTTTGTTTGTTTGATTTGCAACCCAAGGAAGTAGGTGAGTTCACCCATCATGCTCATCTCGAATTCACCTTGCATACACTTAGAAAACTCCTCGCACATGCGAGCATTAGTAGCACCGAAAATAATATCATCAACATAAATTTGAATTAAAAGCATATCTTTTCCATCCTTTTTAATAAAAAGAGTAGTGTCTAAAGTATCACGAGAAAAATCCTTTTTAATCAAAAATTTACTAAGTCTTTCATACCAAGCCCGGGGTGCTTGTTTTAAACCATAAAGTGCTTTTCGAAGTTTGTACACATGATTAGGAAACTCGTGATTTTCAAAACCGGGTGGTTGTTTTACATAAACTTCCTCATTAATAAAGCCGTTTAAAAATGCACTTTTAACATCCATTTGAAATAATTTAAAACGTTTAAAAGAAGCATAAGCAAGCAACATTCTAATGGCTTCTAGTCTTGCTACGGGTGCGTAAATTTCATCGAAATCGATGCCCTCTTCTTGATTATACCCTTGAGCTACTAGTCTAGCCTTATTTCTAATAACTACCCCGGATTCATCCATCTTATTACGAAATATCCATTTCGTACCTATAATGGTTTTCTCACGCGGTCTAGGTACTAAAGTCCATACGTTACTACGCTCGAATTGATTTAATTCGTCATGCATAGCTAATACCCAACTCTCATCGAGTTCCGCTTAATGAATGTTCTTGGGCTCTAATTGAGACAAGAATGCAAAATTATTAACTATATTTCTTAATGAAGAACGTGTATGCACTCTTTCTCCCGGATTACCCAAAATTAAATCTTGCGGATGGTGATTGGCAAACCTCCATTCTTGAGGTAAATCTTCATGAATGTGTACGCTAGATTCTAAGTCCTTTTGAAGTCTATCTATAGTGACTTCATCAACAACGGGTTCAACTTCTATTCTAGGTGTAGATTCTAAGCTAGATGCAACATGATTAGAAGAGGATGCTTTATGAAAAATATCATCATTAATATTATGAACAATTAAAGGTTTATCAATCGTAGGTAAATTCTCATCAAACGAGACATGTACCGACTCTTCCACCAATAAAGTTCTTTTATTAAAAATTCTATAAGCTTTACTCGATATTGCATATCCAATGAAAATTCCTTCATCGGACTTAGCATCGAATTTTCCTAGATTATCCTTACCATTATTATGAACATAGCATTTACAACCAAATGCACGTAAATGAGAAATATTGGGCTTTCACTCATTCCATAGTTCGTAAGGTGTCTTTTTTAATATGGGCATAATTAAGGCTCTATTTAAAATATAACAAGCGGAATTTACGGCTTCGGCCCAAAAATACTTTGGCAAATTATTTTCGCAAAGCATGGTCCGTGCCATTTCCTCTAGGGTTCTATTCTTTCTCTCTACTACCCCATTTTGTTGGGGCGTACGAGGTGCCAAAAAATTATGATCAATACCATTTTCATCATAATAAGTTTGAAATGGAGTATTCTCAAATTCCTTACCATGATCGGTTCGGATACTTTTGATCATATAACCCTTTCGTGTTTGGAGCTTTTTGCAAATAATAGAGAATTCTCTAAATGCTTCATGCTTATGAGTTAAAAATAATATCCAAGTAAAGCGACTATAATCGTCAACCATGACGAAAGCATATGCACGCCCACCAAGACTAAGTGTCCGGGAGGGGCCAACTAAATCCATATGAATGAGCTCCAAACAACGAGTAGTAGAAATAATATTTTTAGACTTAAAAAGAGATCTTTGTTTGTTTGCCTAATTGGCAAAGCGTGACAAAGTTTGTCCTTTATATAAGGAGCTTTTGGTAAACCTATTACCAAATCTTTACTAGAAAGCTTAGCAAGTAAATCAAGGCTTGCATGACCAAGTCGTCTATGCCACAACCAACCATTGTCGTTGATAGTAACAAGACACTTAACTTCATCATCCACCGAACTATTCAAATCAATCATATAGACATTATTTTGTCTTTGACCCATGAGAATAGTTTTATTATCCGAAATACAATGAATAATGCAATGCGATTTTTCAAAAATGACTTTGTGACCCAAATCACAAAGTTGACTTATACTAAGCAAGTTATGTTTAAGACCATCAACAAGCAATACATTATCAATAACGACATTAGATGCTTTAGAGATACTACCAATACCGATGATTTTGCCCTTGCTATTATCCCCGAAGGTCACAAAGCCTCCATCTTTAGGTGCAAGAGTGGTGAATTTTGTTTTGTCTCCCGTCATATGTCTTGAGCATCCACTATCTAGGAACCACTTGTCCTCGTTGATTTTTGATCTCAAGCATACCTACAAGACAAAACGATCATTGGTACCCTAATCCATTTTTGGGTCCTTGAGGGTTAGAGTCTCGACCCTTTGGAATCCAAACCAAATCATTTCTACTTACTTTATACCTATTAGGGCAATATATATAATCCTCATAGTGGTCACTATGGTTGCAAGTAATACATTTAACATGCGAGATAGGTTTAACAAAACGATTATAAACTAAGTTCTTTTTATACGAGTTGTTCTTACGGGAGTAACTTGGGGTTCTATTTTCATTTTTCTCCACTTGTTTGGTGAATAGATTTTTATGCTTAGCCGCTAAAAGAGGGTTGTATCCTACACCGGTTTTATCATATGCGCCTTGTTGAGAAGCTAATATAGTACTTAGCATTTTACTTCCTTTAGTGAACTTAGAGAGAGTGAGTTCGGCTCTATCCACCTTTTCTTTACATGAACTTAGGTCATTAGCTAACTTATCATTTTCTATTGTAAGTTCGGCATTTTTAGACGTAAGTGAGTCATTTGTTATAGCTAAGTTCTCGAGTTCGTCTTGTAGAGTAATTAGCATTTTTCTAAACGATTTGTTTTTACCTCTAGCTTTTTCTAAGGATGCTAACACATCATTTATATCAAAATCATCATCACTAGAAATAGAGGAGTTAGAGGAGTGAAAGCTTACATCCTCGGTATCGTCGTCTCTAGCCATGAGACAAAGATTTGCGACTTCTTCATTGTCGCTATCGGAGCTATCATCATCGCTCCCCCATGCGGCCAAAAATGCCTTCTTGTATTCCTTTTTCTTTCCGAACTTGTCATTTTTCTTCAAAGGACATTCGTTTTGCATATGGCCGGGTTTGTGACATTTGTAGCAAATGATTTCGTCCTTTTTGTTCGATTTGTCGGAAGGCTCTCCCTTATACTCCTTTTTCCGAAATCGTTGTCCACCCTTCTTCTTCCAACTTAGGAATTTGTTGTAGCGTTTGGCGAAGAGTGCCATGTCGTCATCCTCACTAGAGGAATCATTGTCGCTATCGTCTTTTGTTGTGCTTTTGAAGGCGATGCCTTTCTTCTTTTTCGAGTCATCCTCATGTTTTCGAGTCGTCATATCTAGCTCATGGGTGCTCAAGGATCTTATGAGGTTGTCGAGAGAGAGTGTGTTCATATCCTTGGCTTCTTGTATAGCCGTCACTTTCGATTCCCACCTCCTCGGAAGACTTCGTAGGATTTTCGTCACCATCTCCTTGCTAGAATATACCTTTTCAAGTCTTTTAAGATCATTAGTAATCTTAGTAAAACGAGTGTACATGGAAGCAATAGACTCGTCATCATCGACTTTAAACTTCATAATCATGAATAAGCATGCTAATTTTAGAGTCCTTAACTTGACTAGTTCCTTCATGCATAATAGCTAGCTTATCCCACATTTGCTTAGCGGTGTCACAACCGGAAATCTTATCATATTCACTAGGCGAGAGCGCACAAGTGATGGAAGTCATAGCCCTACAATTTAGGGAAAACGCAAGGCGTTCATCGGTATCTAGTTCCTCTACAAGTTTATTCTCGCCATTTCTCCTAGGCGTTCTATATCCTTTACTAATACTTATCCATTGATCTATTTCATATCCACATAGAAAATTTTTCATTAGGTCTCTCCAATAGGGATAGTTAGTACCGTCAAAGAACGGGGGCCTAGTTATGGATTTAGAGTCGACGTACGAAGACATAGCGGATCTTTAAACTATAAAATCGTTAGATTTTTGTAAATAAAAAATCTAAGCTCTTATACCAATTGTTGGTCCGTAGGTGTTTAAACCTTAGAGAGAGGGGGGGGGGGGGGGGGGTGAATAAGGTTTTCGTACGTTTATCGCGGAATAAAATCTATGAGATATAAACTAAGCAAATTTGCGGTTTTTATGACTTAATCAATTTCTTTAACAACTAATTGCTAATATAATCTATGCAAGTAATGAATATAAGCAATTAATAATTTGCGAAAAGTAAAAGTATAGGGAAAAGAAATAACGCAAGATTTATAGAGGTTCGGCAAAAACGCGCCTACGTCCTCTCCTCGGTATTTCCACTACCGAGTGTTTTACAAAAAAATCTTCGTTCCAAGGTTACACCTTAACGAGCTTAATCAACCGATTACGCTCCCCCTCACTTTATGAGTATCCCGAATAAATGACCTAGAGCTTTTAAGCTACACTTGCTTAAAAGCCTCTACCCAATCACTCGCTCACAAATGAGTTTATAAAACACTCTTTTACAAGATTGAATTTTTGTATAACTCACTAACAATTAATATCTCGAAGTTTATAGAATTACAAGAATAATACTCTCGAGAAAAATTATGAATACAAGTGAGATTTTGGAAGTATAAGCTTGAAGAATTTCTTAGTAGGATTTGCTTAAAAGTTGTGTATCTTCGATAAGCTTCTTCAAAGAGATTGGAAGCTATTTGTAGGCCAAAGTTGGTCTTCATTTAATTTCAGACCGTTGCAGGTTGTTGGCTGAATTGAATGCTGGTTAATGCAGTGGTTCGCCCAATTTTCAGGAATAGCTTAAAAGCTGAATTTTGAAATTCTACAGAAACGATCGGTCGTTTCTGAAAAACGATCGGTCGTTTTTCAATTGGACTCACTGGACAAAATGCGCACTGAAACGATCGGTCGTTTCATATTTATGATCGGTCGTTTTTGCTGAGTGCTCACTGGACAAATTTATACTGAAAACGATCGGTCGTTTCCTCTTGGCGATCGGTCATTTTTACGTTGTGCTCACTGGAAGAAAATTTCACTTAAATGATCGATCGTTTCCTTATGGATCAGTCGTTTTTGTTCTGGGCTTGTTTTCGGTTTTCTCGACAAACTTCGAAACCCCGTAACTAATTCGTTTCGAATCCGATTTTGGTTCCGCTTGAACCATTGGCTTCGTAATTTCGCATTCTATCATTTTGAACCTTTAATAAAATCGATAAATGATTAGTATGCAAAACGAGCTTTTATCATGTTTTACAAATATTGTTATTATCAAAATAATCGATTAGAAGAATCAACGTTCAACAGTTCCTTTCACTATTGATCGATACACCGACGAAGTTTTTTGTGACGTTGTACCTATGAGTGCTAGTCATTTACTCTTAGGCCGGCCATGGCAGTATGACCGGAGGGTGATTCATGACGGGTTCAAAAATACTTATTCATTTGAAAAGAATGGGAGGAAGCATACTCTTGCACCACTTACACCGGCGCAAATTCGAAATGATATTTTAGGCAAGACGAAGCGAGAAAATCTGGTTGTTAGTCGCAGAGAAGTCGAGCGAGCCTTGAGTACCAAGGATCAGATTTTTGTGTTGCTCATGCGGGAAATTATGCTTACCGACAAGTCCTCACTCCCACCGCAAGTTGTAAAACTTTTGGAGGAATTCGAGGATGTGTTTCCCGAGGAATTACCACCTAGTTTGCCACCAATTCGGGGAATCAAACATCAAATAGATCTCATTCCCGGTGCTGTTTTACCCAACCGACCAGCCTATCGTTGTAATCCCGAGGAAGCCAAAGAACTGCATCGCCAAGTGTCAGAGTTGATAGAGCGTGGGTACGTTCGGGAATCGATGAGTCCTTGTTCGGTTTCGGCATTACTCGTACCGAAGAAGGATGGTAACATGCGTATGTGTGTTGATAGTCGGGCTATCAACAAAATTACTGTAAAGTATCGCTATCCAATACCACGCCTTGATGATATGCTCGACGAATTGCATGGTTCAATATATTTTTCAAAAGTTGATCTTAAGAGTGGATACTATCAAATCCGTATGAAAGAAGGTGACGAGTGGAAGACCGCTTTCAAAACGAGGCAAGGGTTGTTTGAATGGCTAGTTATGCCATTCGGTTTGTCAAATGCACCGAGCACCTTTATGCGTTTGATGAATCATGCCTTACGTAAGTTTATTGGGCAGTTTGTTGTTGTTTATTTCGACGACATACTTATCTATAGCAAGTCCTTTGCCGAACATTTGGAGCATCTACGACTGGTCCTCGACGTTCTACGTCGAGAAAAGCTTTTTGGGAATTTGAAGAAATCTGACTTTTGCCAAGACCGAGTCGTCTTTCTCCGTTTTGTGGTTTCAGAAAGAGGTGTTGAAGTTGATGAGGAGAAAGTAAAAGCAATCAAGGAATGGCCTGAGCCGACTAGTGTTTCAGAGGTTCGAAGTTTTCATGGATTAGCATCATTTTATAGACGTTTTGTGAAAAACTTTAGCACTTTGTTAGCCCCTCTAACTGAGTGTACTAAAGTTAATGGTGCGTTTAAATTTGATAAGGCTGCTCGTAAGAGTTTTGATATAGTAAAGGAGAAATTATGCTCGGCTCCAATTTTGGCTCTGCCCGACTTTTCGAAAACTTTCGAAAACGAGTGTGATGCATCCGGGGTAGGCATAGGGGCTGTCCTTATACAAGACAAGCGACCAATTGCTTATTTCAGTGAAAAGTTGGGTGGCTCTCGACTCAACTATTCCACCTACGATAAGGAGTTCTATTCCTTGATACGAGCCTTGGAAGTGTGGCAGCATTATTTACTTCCAAAGGAATTTATAATACACACCGATCACGAGTCTTTAAAGTATTTGAAGGGACAAGCAAAACTGAACCGAAGACATGCGAAATGGGTCGAGTTTATGGAAATATTTCCATATGTTATCAAATTCAAGAAAGGGAATTCAAATGTTGTTGTCGATGCTCTTTCTCGAAGACATGCTCTTATATCGATGATGAGTGCGAACTTGCTTGGGTTCGAACTCATCAAGGATCAGTACTTAGAAGATTCAAATTTGTCCTCTATCTATTTGGCATTTGAGAAAGAGGCCGTGAATGGGTTCTATCGCCACGAGGGATATCTCTTTCGGAAGGGAAAACTTGTAATTCCGAATTGTTTGGTTCGGCAATTGTTAGTTCGAGAGGCTCATAGTGGTGGTCTGGCAGGACACTTTGGGGAAAAGAAGACTTTGGAAATGGTCAAAGAACATTTTTATTGGCCTGCTATGATTAAAGACGTACATCGGGTTGTTGAGAAATGTGTAGTTTGTAAAAAGTCCAAGAGCAAAGAAGCAAATCAAGGGTCATACATGCCATTACCCGTACCGAATCAACCTTGGGTTGATGTGAGTATGGATTTCGTATTGGGATTACCAAAAACACAGCGGGGTATGGATTCGATCTTTGTGGTAGTCGATCGTTTTTCAAAAATGGCTCATTTTATCCCGTGTCACAAGACGGACGATGCATCACATATTGCGGACTTGTTCTTTCGAGAAGTTGTGAAACTACATGGTATTCCGAAAACAATCGTGTCGGATCGAGATGTCAAGTTCTTGAGTTACTTTTGGAAGACGTTGTGGAAGAAATTGGGTACTAAACTTCTATTTAGTACAACATGTCATCCGCAAACCGATGGACAAACCGAGGTAGTAAACCGAACTTTGTCTACTTTACTTCGAAGTCTTATTGGTAAAAATCTGAAATCATGGGATGGGGCTCTAGCAATGGCCGAGTTTGCTTATAATCGTAGTGTGCATAGGGTTACGAAACTCAGCCCTTTTGAGATTGTTTATGGTTTTAATCCTATTACACCTTTGGATTTATCCCCGTTACCTATCAACGAGAGGGTTAGTACGGATGGAGAAAAGAAAGCCGAGTTGGTTAAAGAGATACATAAGAAAGTGAAAGAACGGATTGAGAAACAAAATGAAATCAATGAGCGAGTGACGAATAAAAGTCGAAAACGGGTTGTTTTCGAACCAAGCGATCTAGTTTGGGTGCATTTGAAGAAAGAGCGGTTTCCAAACCTGCGGAAATCAAAGCTTATGCCAAGGGCCGATGGTCCTTTTCGGATATTGACTAAAGTCAACGATAACGCATATAAGATTGAACTACCTGAAGGATACCAAGGATCAAACACTTTCAATGTTCGGGATTTGACTCCATACATTGAAGACAATGAAAATATGGATTTGAGGGCAAATCCTAATCAACCCGGAGGAGATGATGTGCATCATGTTGTGTTAGATTCAGATGCTAAGCTAAATATTCCTCATATGGGTCCGGTTACTCGTTCAAAATCTAAGAAGCTTGAAGTAGGTAATGAGCTGCTAATGACAAAGGAAATAGCTCATTTAATAGCTTTGAACAACAGATTTACCAATACGTCGAATCTTGGCTATTTCGAGAAGCGCAATAATCCGATCCATGAATCCACACATTCATTGATTCTAAGTGGTCAAAGTCATTAATTAATATTATAGATAAGTGTAAAGGGTTTCTATGCATGTATCTAACTAGATTCTCTAAGTTGTTGATCTTATCCTATCTTAAGTATGACATTTTTTTGCTCTATATAAAGCCACATGTATCAAGTTATAAGATATCTAGAGTGATATAAAGAATTAAGCTTTTTTGCTTGTTTATCCTTTTCTCTTATCTTGCAATTTGTGGAATTCAGATTGTTAGTGGCGAGTTAAACCCCGATTCTTATCACTCCCCTTCTTCTCTCTCCGGAGTGTGGTGAATCATCCTAACGGAACTTGTTTGTGGCGCCTTTGGGCTTATCAAGCTTGTTTCATTAGAACCCCAACCCATCTTGTTTGTGGCGCCTTCGGCTTATCAAACACGAAGAGTTGGTTCCTCTCTTGAGTTCTCCTAAAATTCAGTGACTTACCGACATCTTAGCATCCCGGGCACATCAATTTTCTTTTGGAGAGATTGAATGTGCCTTTCGGAGATAGTTGTTCCTCAGGTTTCATGATTGCCTATTGTAATTTTTTTTTCCAGCTATTTTTCTTTTTATAATCTGGAAAATATAATCAAAGAAGAAGAACCAAGGGAAGAAAAACTCATTACTGTCTACATTTTGTTATGATTTCTTTAAAATAAGACTTCCGCACCTTATAACTTTTTGATTGAGATGATTTTCTATCCCGTGAATCGTTTACTACAAAAAAAATAACTAAATAGCGACGGGATTAGTGACGGTATTTTTTGTTACGAGCTTATTAACGACGGTTTTTGTGACGGATTTGTGACAGTTTAGTCAATTTGCGACAGATTTGTGACAATTTTTTAAATTAGCGACAGGCTTGTGACAGTTTTTAACTCTCACTAAATCAAACATTATTTTGTAGTGGTTACTGGTTCTGCAGTCTGCCACTCATGACCTGACCACATCATTAAGATCAGTTGTTTTTTGATATCAGGTACCTGCAAATTCTGTTGGCATAGAATTTAGCTTCTGTCATGTTCTTCCTTAATTTCATGTATGCAGATTCCGGCAAATGAACATATTCTCTCTCCCTTTCTGGCATCATTCGTGGCGAGGATGCTTAATTGGTTATAAAATAATAAACAGCTTTTTTCATCCCCATGAGGTTTCTAAGATTTATCACCGTCTCCGTGACTTAGAGTTGGTATCCACACCCGTAGTTGATGTTGCTACTATAAATTTTTCTGAAATCTTTTTACTAAAAGTCCTTTTTCGAAGTGTTGTATCTAGACTTCTCGAGCTAGTTATAAAATAAATGACGAGGTTTCTGAAAAATCTAAGCCGAAAAGTTATGCGTCTGTTTGGTACTTTTATACTGAGTTGCTGCTTTAAATTGTAATCTTAAGATCAAAATCCTAACGAAAATGATTAAATTCTAGTATTGTGGCCTCCATAATGCTACATAAATATGCAATTGCAAGCTATTGCATTGATCAGGGATAAGCTGTTAGTAAATTATGTAATTAAAAACCAGTTCTTAGATTTATGTAGTCAATGTTGCACCAGGGGTGCTTTCTCCTTGCTTTAGGTTATTGTTAGGTTTTTGGTAACAACATCCGCATCAATATATCTATTAAACTCTTCAAATTTATGGATAAAAATACACTTTTTAGATTTTAAAAATTCATTTATATTTTGTGTCAAATTTCAAACTCTCTTATAAACTCTCTGTAACAATTATTATATTATTAATATAATTAAAATTTAAAACGACAATGTAAATAAATGAAACAGACAAAGATTGTAATAAAATATTGTTATTTTATTTTGGTGAGAATGACTAATACTCTCTTAATATAAAGAGCTCAAATTAATTTCTCTATTTATAAATAGTGAGTTGTGAGATTGATGCGATATTATTTTTTGTTTAATTCTCTATATTAAAATAGATTTATCATATTTGATGAGTGACCTAATTGTTCTAATATGAAATCAAAACTTAAACAGAAAGTTACATAACACCTGAGTGGGGGAAGATAATACAAAAAGTATGATATAAATTAGAGAAAAGTAAGAAGGCAATCATTTTCATAAATCACGAGATCAGATTAAGTAATTGTACTCAAAGATTACAAAACAAAAATAATATCTTAAGCAAATCTTAATACTGATTTGTGGGATCTACTCGAACCGACAAGTAGGCCTCTCTAGTTGTTGGCTATATCCCCCAACTACTCCTTCACACTCCATAAACACTCCCATTTTACCATCATTCTAAAACATTCACACACTTTGTCAAACACTTTTACACACAAAGAACATACTAGTAGTATTTCTAAGTCCCCACACCTCCTCACCTAGGAGAAATCAACCCCCTTTTCACATGGGGGAGCAAACTAAATTATGAAAAGCCAAATTGTAACAAAAATCTCCACTTTGGCTTACGAAAAAGATAAGTAAAATATAAAAAGAAGCACTTAAGCCATGCCTGACCATTTCTTCTTAGACGGTGCGCTGTGTTGTGAAACAACGCGACACCGAGACACACATTTTAATTCTTGTTCTTCTTTTGCGAAATGACTCGGTTACTATGAGTCATTCTATACAACATACTAATAAATCACTAGCATCACCCAATTCTAGAATAATCACTACACTTAATTAGTGGTATACCAAAACCATAGTATCAAGTTACTTAAACTAGAGTCAATGGGGAAAAACCTTCTGGTACTTAGTCTGTGTAGGGTAAACATCGACCCCTTCGAAAATACCAACCCTTTTCCTATTTATTCCACTGCCATTGTCGAAAACAACTACTGGCGGTGGCGGGATTTGGTAGGATTGGATGGGTGGAGGAGGGTGCCGCCATTGAGGGAGAGGTCCCGCCAATAGCAGTGTTTGAAGGAGAGGACCGGATTTCATAACCGCCTCCAATAGCTTCCCTTGTTCAGGCAATGGCCTTTTTAGTAGCAAAGGATCCAATTCCTCGTCGAAATCTGGTGGTGCTGCTAAATGGGGAGATGTAAACGCGCTCTCTTCGCTTTCTGAGGATGAGAAGTCGATGTTGTTGTTGTTGTTGGAATCCATTTCTTTTATGGATTCATCTTCAATGCTAGAACTGCCTGTTAGAGAATGGTATATATAATTAAATGGAGTCGTATTTATTCGCCATTAAAGTGTAAGCTCTAGTCTATGTTTGTTCCGTTCCGGATTGTGCTTATGACTAACTAGTGGCGGAACAAGTTAAACGCTATTCTAGGAAAATGTTTAAGTAGAAAAAATGCTGAAATTTTGTTTTTCGTTACTTGATGTCAGTATGCTGGGGACTCTGCCCTCGTATGTTTAACTAGTGTCTCAATTGCGACTAACAAGATACATTGGAACCGCTTAGACGGAACCACTGAATCCTGAATCGGTGTTTGAATTTGTTGCATAGATTATTATATTTGGAACCAACATCATGAGAGAAACATAATCATAACTAGCTATATAGCCGTATGAAACAATCGCCATGATATTGGTTCAATTTTTTCCAAAGGAGCTCTGCAGTACTACTCTTAGGAAAAGGAGTAATAATTTGTTGGACAATAGCCTTTAAACAAATAAGTTGGCTTATATGAGAAAATAACTTCAAAATTCATCTATTTCAACTCAAAATAACAAACGGACTCAGCTTCTAAGCGGATTACTCAAATACTGTGCACTTTACAACCAATTATTTCTTTAAAAAAGGTCGATCTTAAAAGCTGGAATAAAACAAGCTTATAATACTAAAGTTTCACATTACCTGATAAAGGAGCTGTTTGGTTGCTCTCAATTGGAGGGAATTGGCTCGACTGCAGTTGCTGCTGTTGTTGGAGTAGAAGTTTTTCGAATATAAGTTTCTTACATTTCTCATGTGCATCATCTCTCTCTCTCATAGCGAGAGAGAGGAGGTTTTTCAAGTGGTTCAGCTCGTCATCTCTCATTACTAGCTCTTCGTGAGTTCGAGCTCTCAGTGTTTCTAGCTCCACAGTTGTGAGTAGAAGAGATTGTCTAAGCTCATCTATGCTCTGCATATCATCAAAATGGATCAATGCCCACTATTATTCAGCTCAACTTATATTAAACGAGAATCAAGTAAAATAATTTTGACCTGAAAAGTTTGAAATCGCTGCCGAGGACATGTTTGCCTCAAAATTGAAGCAAATGAGTTGGCTAATTTAAGGATGATGAGTAACAAACAACACAACTGAGTTCATTTTGCTTAAACATATAGATGCACTGCAACTAAACAAAATTTGAGAACACTCTTTAAATAGTCTAGTGGAGTTGATCATACCCATCCAATGTGAGCTCTTAATCTTCAAGAAAAGATAGTCACATATTTTCAGTGGAAAATTGCAAAGGCATGCCTGTCTAATGGAGAGCAGTGGAGTAGGTGAATTTCACTTTTAAAAGTCAAATTCCCCCCCAAAAAATTGAGCAATATTACTTGTTATTACTAAATGAGCGGTAAATCCATTAAAAACTATTTGACAAATTAGTGAACCAACTTGAATATTCAGAACAGAAAAAAACAAACAAACTAGTCCAATGCAGAGCAGGGGAATAAAAGAAACATAAAATAACTCTCAATTCATTAGAAAATTGAGCATTTTTATTAAAAAGTGAACTATGCCATGGAACAATGTGAATTCACCAATTAAGTTCTCAATTTGCTAATATAATTAACAAAAATCAAGGGAAAGTATACAAATACTTACATATAGCGTGATAGTATCAATAATGTACTTGTAACTCATTTCATTGATTACTTATCCAAAAAAAAAACTCATTTAATGGATTTGTCTTATGGATTATTGCTTACTAAAGTCCAATTTGAAAACTCTTACTAATAAATTAGTATAGTACTCTTAACAAAAAATTTCATTAAACAGTAAAGACACAGAATTATAGTAAGTTACACTAGTATTTCTACTATTTAAGAAAACAAGAAAAACAACTCACTTTTCCCTGGCAATAGTAAACCCAAGTAAGAAGTGGATTCCTCTGATGTTCCATGCTTAAGAGAGTGAGAAAGAGCTTCTTGATAGTGGTTGTTTTTGGACCCTTTTTAAGGACTAATTAGTAGTAACACTATTTTCTTTGATAGTACTATTGGTAAGTAGCTTTTTCCTTTTTCCTTTTCCTTTTCTTGATCATGTCATTTTCTAATGTAGTAGTAATTTATTAGAGTGGTGTTGGAAAAAATCACAAACAGCCAAGAGACTAGCTTGAGAGTGGCGAAACATCAAAATGCCTATAGACTATAGTTATAATTTTATTTCGTCACTGTTTTTGGTAGGTAGTCAATGTCCGTATGTATGCATGTTGGCATGCATATATATATATATATATATATATATATACCGAGCACGGACGAAGCCAGAAATGATATATGTACGTGTCAAAATTTAAAATATAAAAATAGGGATGCTAAATCACCGTTTTTAACGTGTCTTAGTGAAAATAGATGGTCAAAACTTGAAAAAATCATAATTTTCAGAATTATGTGAGGTATCGTCGCCCCCAATTGTACGCAGTTAGTTTATCATTATACCAAGTATGTACAAACAATTCCAATATCGGCTACAAACGCGGGAATTACAAAGACAACCACTTTTCAAAGAATATTAATCGTCAAAAAAATACCTTTCAAGAATATTAGTAGGTCTGTGTATGTGTATGTACTGCCTACTTACATGACTTTCAGGTTGCAACCGTATTTTATTTTTTCTTTAATTTATAGTAATTTAAAAGATGTCGGTATTTTCTAGTTTCTTCCCTACCACTGCTTCACCGTGCACTATCTTGATAGTAGGATTTATTTAAGAAAGAGATCAAGTGATATCGATAATGGTAGAAACTTAATTAAATATTTCTTTTTTTAACTTGCTTTTTCTTTCAAGTTAAAGTAATATGCCCATCCATCCCTAGATAAGTGTACACATGCAATTTCATTTTCCATTTTCGGATGTCCCCGAATGTCCCCGAATAGACCACTTCCATTTTAGAGAAAATTCGAACTTTGGAGTGTTGTTACTGGATAATTTATTAAATCAATTAAAATGGTAAAAACTGAGCTAGACTGTTTGTGTTACTAGCAAGTGAAAATAATTGAATTAGAAGATTGGTGTTGCTATCAGGGGCGGAGCCAATATAGATCTAGAGTGGTCACATGATCTCCTGAAATTCTGACAGTTATACCCTCATTTATAAGTATATCAGTATATATATATATACCCTCATTTATAAGTATATCAGTATATATATGCAAAGGTTAAGTTGCTTATTTGGTAATTAGATTTGTAAATGACACCTTATATTGGGTTCTGTCAAGATTATTACAAAAGAGATAATTTAAATTTCCATATAAGTTTTTTAGTTGATTCCTATATTTTCAAGTGCAACAGCAGTAGACACCAAATTTTAAGAAAACAACAAATTGGTCTATAAGACTACAACTTAGCAAACAATATACTTACTTACTTTGCTGTTTTTGGTATTAAGATTTTAAAATACCTAAATTAAAAGAAGATATGTACAAGGATGAAAACTCTTTTAAATTATGGACTAGATTATAAGCAAGTTATCCTTTTATCATCCTATTTTGAGGAAACAACAAATTTTTTAGCTTTACTCATAAGATATAATATTAATTTCTTTTTTTCACTTAAAATGTAGACACTTTTTCTGTGGAAAATGGGTTAGTATAAAATTAAAATGTCTTAGACTCTTACATATTATTTTCAGGAACATTTTTTAAGAGTTTGTATCAATATTATTATAAACAACACATTGGACAGGCCGAAAATTGTCAGTCCTTTATGCATATTATGTAGGTTGCTTGGTTAATTTATTGTTTCCTTTATTACTTTTGGACTTAGTTTGTTATTTAATTTTTACAAGTTAGTCGACGGAATTTATCACGGTAATTAACTGTCTTAATTTACTATCAGAATTAATCACTGAAACCTCCATCCTGCGACCCAATATTCTACCGTGTCTTCTTATTGATCATATATATAGTTCACTAATCTCATATTTGATATGAATGTATGCTAGGCTCCCCTGTGCTTTGTTTTTGACACACAAAGAAATAAAGAGAGATCAAGGTTAGATCATATAGAGTTGTTTGGAAGGAGAGTTTTCCTTCTTAGTTTTGGTTTGTAAGAGCATTCGTATCTGTTATCTAAAAACATATTTTTTTTCTTAAAATTTAATGATTATGATATAAAAGTTGTCATGTATCAGAAGGCCTAAAAATTAACTAAATTTCAGATAACACAAAATTCACATAAATGTATATGATCTCTTGGTAAATATAATAGTAAGAAACTATCACGGGGTCTATATTTTTGTGGTTGAAAAATTGTTATGATTATTAAATGATAATAAACAAATAAAAAAAAATAATGTAAGTTTATTATAAGAAAATTAATAAGTAACCTGCAATTTTGCGTAAATATAAACTGTTCCTTAAAATATACAAAATATGTTAGATTTTAAAAAATAATTAATATTGTTGATGCGGTTGCTCTTAGTCTAATAGTTTATTTGTTATTACAAGTATAGTATCCAAATATATATATTCCTATCTGGTGTGTGATAAATCTCCAAATAACTTGATATTAATTTAAGCCAAAACTCTAACAAAACTCCACATTAGCTTCAATTCCAAGCGAAACCATTTCAAACATACTTCACCACTCCCATAAAATATCAATCAAGCCTAAACAAATACTATATAGTTTCAAGTTAGACAAATTGTATTTAAGTACATTAACTTTTTCGTTTTTTTCGATTTTATACACCAATTTTCAAATTTTCTATTTTATTCACCGACGTTACATTTTTTTTTATTCTTGTTTTAACGTTTCTTATTAATAGGAAAGCATTAAAGGTGTTCCGAAATTATCGTTTTGGTGACCCTTCTTTTGATCTTTTCTCCCCTACAACTAAATACCTCTACTTATTTTTGAACACTTCCAAAACAAAAGTAACTCATTATAACTCAAATATTATCAGCTTACTCTCTTTTCTCTCTCTCATCCGAATAAGAGATGGGGAAATAAACCCCAACTCCCATGTTCAGCTCCATAACTATATGAGAATATTATAAATTTGTAATGAAAGTTCGACGTTCGTAAATTTGTACTTCATTTTTAATACAAGAACTAGTTCAATCAAGGCTGATTAAATGGCCCCGAAGATTTAACATATTGTTAATATAACTGAAGTGGCACAAAACTATCAACATACTACCAATTTGAGGTTAAGTTGTCATAACATGAACACTTATTTACAAGTGAATAAACATTTTACTACATTTTCATTGAAACTAATTATTTCTCAAAGTTTCATATAAGTGATAATTTTTGTGTGCACAGTGCATGCAGTATCCGTGCAGATGATGGTCTCTCATTTACATTTAAAGTTTTATAGGGCTCAACACCCTGTTAAATTTCTTTTGAGATTTAGAGTCATGACCAAATTTGGTTGCTGTTTAAGATTTAGCTACAATTATGAAGGTTTTTGGAAGAAAATGCAATATTAATAAGACAGTGAAGAAGAGACTTACTCTAAAGATGGTGGAGGTAACAAAGATGATTATAGCGGGGACATAGGTTCTTGTGAGAGTGACAATGTTGTGACTAAATTTCATATCTCATTCAAGTTTAACTCTTCAATTTCATTGTTGAGTTTCATATCCCATCCGCTATTGGTGGTCGAAATAGAAATAGCATGTAAAAATCTAAAATTTGATTTAAGGCAAAGAAGGAAAGGAAATAACATGTTTACTAACCTAATGTCCACGTGTCATCGGTAGCAAAAGCCTATATTAACACTTTTGTTTCCAATAATACGTCTTTTGTCCATTCCATCTCCTATTAGTGTAAGTCTGGTTTTTTCTGGCCCGATCATCACATACTCTCTGTATAAACCCTCCTTAATTTTTATGTAATACCGATTCTCATAGTTTTTTGATGTTGCGTCAATTGCATCTTGAATTTTACGAAACTAACCAGTTCCGTCCAGTGGAACTGTGACGTCGATTGACAAATTTTGCATGTGTGAAAGACCACAAAGAGCGAGAATTATGACCACTGTATAAAATCTGACGAGAAACATCCTGAGAAATAAACAAATATAGTTTGTTTAATATTTTAAATCATAACAGAACATCTTAATTAATGAAACATAAATTTGGGTTAGAGAATAGTTGCAGGAAGCTTCTACTTTTGGAAGCTAGCTTCCACGCTTCGAAAGCGTGGGGAAACTTCCATATCACGTGTAAGAGGGGAAAGAGATACTCATAGACTTGTTTAAAAAAAAAACTCATAGACAAAAAGCATGCTACAAATACGTATTTGAAGCCAAAAAAAAAAGGTTAATGAAAATGTAGATTTATGATTTAGCTCGTTTAGAAGTAATCTTAAATTTAGGAAAAGAATTACTCCAATAAATATTATTTTTAAAGTTTTCATAGAGTGAAAATTCCTAGTGGGATGTCATAAAGGAGAATATTTGTTTGAAGCATCATAAAAGAGAATTATTAAGCGTGAAAGGATATGGGAAACAAAAAAAAAACTACTAAGAACCTAAGGTTGATCGAGTGGAACACGTCAAACCTTAATCAGAAAATAAGCCTAATTAATTCACTATTGGTTGTTAAAACCTTCCAAACCCAGAAATTGTCCATATTGTGGTTCATATTGTGGTTCATTGGTTATGGATACACACCAAACAATCATTGCTATGCATTATACAAATTTCTATATGTTGTTACCATATTCATATATTTATGACATTGAGTTGTATCATGAACATATGATTTTATAGTTATAATAAACTATCGTTTTGTTTTTAAAGTATGCCGATTCAAGTTCAGGTCATGCTATGTTTATGACGATTAATGATATTTATATAACTCGCGCATCATCTCATGTAATATATCTTTATAATTTTTGTTATAAAAATATCAATACATCCCTTCAAATTATTCTCATATGGAGTGTATGAGTTGTGTAAAAATTGTGAGTTTAGCATTATTCGCTTAGGACAAGCACAAATACACTGTCTGTGTGCAACGAATCTTTCTTACCACATGAAATACTTCGGTCGACCCTCGTGCTCTTGCTAAATAATTTTTTTTTCTTTTTACACACGTTTTAAGTCCAACCACTGTAATACCAATTGTTGACCTAAATGAAAAAACATAGGGGGAGGTTGTATTGAATAGGTTTATCAAAAAGTTTTTATTATTTTACGAAAAACTCCACTCTGACTGTTTTGTAAAACTCTTACAAAAGTAAGCAAAAACAACATATATATATATATATATATATATATATATACTTATAATTTATGTGAAGAGGCTATAAAATATTGAAACAAATAATTATCAAAAACCTCTTAAGTTATTAATAATTACAAAATACAAAGATGATAAATTAACAAATCATATTACTTTTTAAACTAAATTAACAAAAAGATACCAAAAAACTTTTTATTATCAAAAACATACCAAAAAAATTTAAATTTAATGCTATTTATTCATTTCTTTACCTCTCTCTCTCATCTTACTCTCTTTCTCTCCTCCATTTTTCTTTCTCACCAATTCTTCTATGTATCTCTTCATTATTTTCTCTCACCAATTTTTCTCTTTATCTATCTGATTTTACTCTCTCTCTCCTCCATTCTTTTATGTATCTTTCTTTAACATCCCACTTTATCTCTCTCCCTTTCTCCACCACGAAAATCCATCACTAACTACCGAACATCATGAAGATTATATAGATATAGATATCTATATACATATAAATACAGATATATACATACGTAATACATAAATATTACACTATTTGATACCCCGTAATATATGAAATTGGTGAGATTGTTTTCTATTTATTGAGTTTTGAGACTATTGTAAACATTACGGGTTTCAAGTTAAAAGAGACTATTGTAAACATATGTAGGGTATGAAAATTTAAAATTAGGGTATGAAGTTTTGAAATTAGAGTATGAAGTTTTAAAATTAGGATATAAAGTTTTAAAATTAGGATATGAAGTTTTAAAATTAGAGTATAAAGTTTTGAAATTAGGGTATAAAGTTTTTGAAATTAGGATATAAAATTTTGAAATTAGGGTATGAACTTTTAAAATTAGGGTATAACGTTTTATAATTAGCATATGCATATTTTGTGAGTTTTTAATCATTTTTAGAGAGAGATGGGTAATTAGCACGTGCTATAAAGAGATGCGATTATCGTGTGGTAGAGAGATATGTGCGATTAGAGAGAGATATGTTAGGTTAGAGAGAGATGTTAGATTAGAGAGAGATGTTAGGTGAAAGAGATATATGTTAGGTTAGAGAGAGATATTAGATTAATAAATAATAAGTATATATATATATATATATATATATATATATATATATATGTTTTTGATAATTTAAATTATTAGGGTATGTTTTTGTTAATATAATAGTGATAGGGTATGTTTTTGTTAATTATCCCAAAATAAGAAACTGCTTCGATAAATAACTTATCACAAGAAACAGTTAAAACTATATATTTTTTTCAACGTGAAATTCCTCTCTGTCTCTCTCTCCCCCCTATGCAATCTCTCTCTCACGTATTATTATTTCTTCTTTTAAGATTAGTAATATTTTTTTTTCTAAAATTGAAATTACATTGGGTATTTTTTTTTTAATATATTTTAATATCAATTTAATCATATTTCACATTATACATTTCTACGCGTTACACCACACATCGCGTGAGCAGATACACTAATGTGTGTATATCATTCTATTATAATAAGTCAACTCAAGTCAAATGAAACTGCCCAATTTAGTCATTTTTTTTCAAAAATACTTCTACACCTTTATATTAATTATAATAATAATATACTCACATAAAAATATAAAAAGTAAAAACTAATAAAACTATTTATTAAACTACGTTTTTAAATATTTTAAATCTTAAACCAAAAATTCTTTTAAATCTTAAACTATATTTTTTTTGTATTATCCATATATTTATATCATAAATATAAATATTTTTTATATTTTTATTGTATTGTGCGCCGCACACGTAACCATGGAGCATGATTACTAGTTAGTATATATATATATATATATATGAGGAAGATATACAGATATCATAAAAAACATTAACGTGGACATCAAAATTCTCACCATTTATTTCAACGGTTCAGATCAAAACTTTAAAAAAAAAACGGATATACTCCCACTTCCTCTTTCATTCTGACTTTTTCTTTATTTAAGTTTTCTTCCTCTTCAGATCAAACCATCTCTGTCTACTATTAGTTTCAAAGTCAAAGTAGATACAACCACTAGTACGAACTCGCCCTGGGAAGCAAATAAGTTACAATCTTAAATTAGTTCTCTCTTATTCTAAGATTTTTTTTTGAAAGATGATTGGAAAATCAATCAATTATTTCGAAAACTTTGATTATTTTTATAAACCAAAAATTTCTAAAGTTACAGATCAAAGCAAAATTTTGCATCTCTTTAATTTTTTAAGTATTTTTTTGTGAGAACACTGTTTAAATTTTAATATGTTATTCATGAATCACGGAAAAGTTCGATGGGGGAGTTTTATAGTTTTATTTTCGACTAGATGGGGAGTGGGTATGTTTTTGTTATAGAGATTAAGAAAAATTAGAATGAAATAAAACAGATGAGTATACTCATGTTTTTTTTTAGTTTTAATTTTTAATCTCAACCATTAAAATAAATGGTGAGGATTTTGATTTCCACAATTATGTTTTTTGTGATATCTATATATATCATCTTCCTATATATAGATATAGATATAGATATATATATATATATATATATATATATATATATATATATATATATATATATACATATATAGCAGATAGATCTTAACAAGTTATCGACGTAAATATCAAATTAATAATTAAGTGATCTAAACGTTTGCTTCGTTTAGAGATCTGTTTTGCACATAGACAAGTAACATATATATATATGTATAGATATGAACGATAACCACAATATATATGAAAGGACAAGTAAGTAGAATTGCTAGAAACTAAATCACATAAATAAAACGCATCAGATCTATCTAAATTTGCCTCAATTGAGACTACGTTCTATACACAAGTCCTAACAAATTTTGAGATTTATTAATATTTTTTTAAGGACAATATACTCATACAACTTCTCTTACTTTAATGGCAGATATATCATTTATAAAAACTTTACTTAAAAGGCAAAATGACCATTACGCTAAACACAACCCATTTAGATAGACACACACAACAATATATTAGTAAATTATATATAAGCTCTCTTGAAAATATGTGTATAAAATTTATGCAGAGTTTGAATCGTCAAAACCTTAACAAATGTATTTTTTGCTTTCGAAGGATTGAAAATAAGCAAATATTGTAACTTAATTACAACTTATATATTATTATGTTATACACGTTATTAACATAATTAATTAGGATCTTTTCCTACATGATGATCATACAATATTAACTGTAATGAGTGTGTTGAAACACATACCTTGAGTCATGCGGAAGGGCGGCAAGCTCTGTAATTTAAAACGACAGTATTTGAGAATTGAGTTCGTATGGCGGAGATAGATCGTCGGGGTTGGAGACTTGAGTTTCTCCTCATTCACTTATCATTACAGTACTTTATGTGTATGTTTTGACACAAATTGAGATGATATTGTGTCTTTTATATAGGTAGGAGCAGGACCCGAGACTCTTTATATACTTTCGATTTCTACCGTCCATCAAGGTAGGATCAATATCAACCGATCATTATGGTGAAAATGTAGAGTTTCTTAACTTACAAATTTATGTTTAAATCATAAATTACATAACTCATGGAATGTATATGAACCACCTTAATGAGAAATATTTATTCTATTTTTAATGAATTAATATTTATAAAAGAATTATAAATAATTCTTACAAATATGAGAAATGTAATATTGATTTTTTTTGCTCTAGAGTGGTGTAATAAAATATGAAAGGAAAGACATTTATTTATAATATTGGAGTGGAGATATCGGTTGCTATTTGAAAAAGTTATTCATTTTAAGCAGCGCGTGTACTGTTTCGAAATAAACAAACACATCTTTCAGGTCGAAGCAATTGTGGTTGAATACATTACGCATCACATTATGCATAGGAGAAGAGTTATTTTTTAAATACATTAATGTACCTTTTATTTTATGAATTATGTGCATTACACTTAAAAATAATGTTTGATTTAGTGAGAGTAAAAAACTGTCACAAGTCTGTCACTAATTTAAAAATCTGTCACAAATCTGTCGCAAATTGACTAAACTGTCACAAAGCCGTCACAAAAACCGTCGCTAATAAGCTCGTAACAAAAAATACCGTCATTAATCCCGTCGCTATTTGAGTATTTTTTTTTTAATGATTATTAAATTAATTGTTGTATTTTTATTTATGAATCATGTGCCTTTGTTAATTAAGTGTTGTTGTAACTTTGATGAATCGTGTATTTTTATTTAATTTACTTATTATTAATGTTATTTTTGTCCACAAATATTTAATTACAACTGCTTTATAAAATTTAATCCGAAAAGGTAAATAATATGGCAGCAAAAAATCAAATTGGAGGAGTTCCCACATTTGCCTTCTAATTTTGATTGTCGCTCCCAGAACAATAGGGGTCTTCTTGTCACTTTTGCCGAAATTTTTAACTAAACTCGTCAAGAATGAGCCTCGGACTTGCCCTATAATTTCCTACTCAGTTCTTTTTTTTTTTTTTTTTTTTGTATAATTACAGTGGGTATGTAGATCTAAAAGGGCCGGGTTAGGAAGTGTAATAGTTTTGACAGATACACAATGGCTAAATGGAACGATTGAAATGAGCAAGCTAATAATACATAATGCTACGTAATTCTCTGACATCAACATGATGATAATAAATGGAAGAACAATTTAAGCTAATCAATGACAATATATATGTGAGATCATTTAAATCTGAAGTTATAAGTGCCTTTTTTACCAAGCGTATACGGTATATTTTATATTGAGATAATAAATGGATGCTTGACCTACAAATGTCCATAAGCCAAACTCAAGCTATGATATTCCAAAGGCCAAACTGTATTATGAAATCGGATGTCACGGTGCGATATTTCCAATTATTGGTATTTAAGGAAGAAAGAGCCATTGTGGTCTGGCAAAAAATTCCTGAAATATAAACGCGAAATAATAATAAACCTGGAAACAAGAAGCGAGAAAAAAAACATGGTCTTAGAAAGTAAATGCTAAATACAAGTCTCCGGTAGCTATGGTTAGAAATAACAAATATCTATTCAAATCCATTTTAATTTGAGTTTATAATTTTGTATATCAATTTATTACTAAGTACTTAAATATGTAACCCATTTATCCATTCTTTTAAACACATTGTACAACATCAAACAATTCGTTTCTTGCAATTTGCACACCATTTACAAAAGGTAACTATTATTAAAAACTATTTCTCTCGTCCCTAAATAAGTATTATACTTTGAAAACTGTGATATTTAAGTATTTAAAACAATTTTACTTAAATAAAAGATAAAAGTATCTAAAAATCATAATTTTCAAACAAAAATTATTTCTTAATTAATACATGAGGGCCAGATGAGACTATAAGTTTAAATTTATATGATTTAATCATCAAAAATAGATATTTCAAAAAAATAAAAATAAAAAATTTACTGAAAAAAGAAATCAAATACTTATTTTAAGACGTTCCGAAATCATAATACTTACTTTCATACCGAGGGAGTATATTATACATTACCCAAACCATGAGAACCGTAAATTTGACAATACACAAATTATCAAAATATCATCGGATAAATTACAAAAATTAATCACGTGGAGTAACTCTACTATATACACACACACACATTGACACACATCCTGACACATATTTAACACAGACTATGCAGTATTAAACCAAAACATACTCCATAGTTTTTAAATTTTACTCCTATATATTTATTCTTGCAGCAATTCCAGCTTCCAATTTTACTCTTATATATCCATAGTTTTAAAGTGTTATTAAACCTCAATCTAAGTGCAAAATACACGGTAGCTGATTTATCTTCTCCCCCGCAACACAACAATGCTGCACTAAATTATTTTATACCATTTATTAATTCTCTAATATTACCAAAATAAGACTTTCTTTTTCAAAGAACTTCCAATTTTCAATTCTCTGACACTGAAAAATCCCATATACCAACTAATCCCTTCCAATTTAAAAACTATGGAGTAAGTTTTGGTTTAATACTGCATAGTCTGTGTTAAATGTATGTCAGGATGTGTGTCAATATGTGTGTATATAGTAGAGTTGCTTCACGTGATTAATTTTTGTAATCTATCCGATGATATTTTGACAATTTGTGTATTGTCAAATTTACGTTTCTCATGGTTTGGGTAATGTACTCCCTCCGTTCTTTTACATGTGTTATACGTAGGTGTTGCACGTAGTGGACAATTAAATGTGAACGTAGGTGTTGAAGAACAGAGGTTTCTTTGTGAAAATAAGGCTAAAAATAAAGGAGAAGCCTTGTTCCTATAAACATCTAAAATGGCTAATATGTTTCTCTCTATTTTGCTATGTCATTGCCTCTTTTTTAATCACTTATAACCCGGTTAGACCTACGTATAAGATTTCTCTGTCGAAAACTGTCTTTCATTCTCGGGCTCTCTTTGAATCGGTCAGTAATAGAGTTTCAAAACACCCAGAGTTAAATCAAGGTATTTCATTACTTATATAGTTTAGTTCTTTTACGTACATAATGGACATTTCCTCTGTTTTGCAATGTTCATTTGATTTTCTACTACTGTGACATTTCCTTGCAATTTGCAGTATAACTATTTAATGTCATTTTCAAGGGTTTCTTTGTTAATAAGTAGATAATTTTAACTATAATCATTTTAATTAACTCTAGTGTTTAATGTCTAAAGCCAAAACTAAAAGAGGAGTTCAAATCTTTTATCCCCTATTTTCTATCCCCTTCTGTGCCCCTTACTTATTTTCAACCAAATTTTAAATTTTCACAACTTATACCGCAAATTTATAAACTTTTATATTATATTGTATTCAAATTTTAAAACATTTGAACATAATATTGTTTTAAACAATTTTTTTAATATTCAATGTTTAATTTACACTAATTTATACATTTATTCCCAAATAAATTTTGTGTGGATTTTCTTTTAAAAATAATTATTGGAATGTATTGATATATGTATTATAGTAATTGTACAATTTTTTTCAAGTTTTTTAGAATTTTTTTTGGATAAAATAAGCAAGGGGGCACGGAAAGGAGTAGAGAAAATGGGTATAATATTTGGACTCTTTTAGGTTTTTTCAAAATATGAAAGTTTCCTGAGATGGCCAAAATCCTGTCATTTTCAGTGAACAAATTGAAGATATACATATACAACTTACCTCAAGAATACAACACAAATTGGTTATCCAAATACCGGTGTGGGACCCACCTCTTCGCCTCGGAGGTGGCGATACACAAAACCTTTTTAACAGTGATGTAAGGACATTTGAGCTTGGTGAAGCCGACTTCTTTTTCGTCCCTGTTTACGTTAGCTGCAACTTTAGCCTCGTAAATGGTTTCCCTGCCATTGGTCATGCACGTTCGCTTTTACCCATTGATTGCTGAGCTTCCTTTCTGGAACCGGAGCCGAGGGTCTGATCATGTTTTCGTGGCTTCACATGATTTCGGCCCTTGTTTTCACACTATGGTAAGTTGCACTTCGGTTTTGAGAAAGTTTTCTAAAATCTGTTTTTGTTATTGTCATTACGAATATGCCCCCTTTCGCTAAACGCTATAACCAATAATCATTTTGTTAATCATATAGTATAAGTTGGTAACAATTAGTCCTACTGTCCTAGTAATGGGGTGCTTCAAGGCGGTATTGCATACCGAAATCTCTCTCATAGTAACTTGAAACTTGAAGTCATCATACTTGTATGTCAGTCTATTATCAAATTCATATAAAAGACTCATAAATTGGTTGTTCGTATTTTTGAAATCTACTATAGTCAGTGATACGCCAGAATACTTATGTAGCTTATTTTTGACGCTTTTCCCCCTTTCAACTTGGAAACTGTTATTTATAAATTTGAAAGTCATGAACAGTCGTTAATTATAGAGATTTACAAGTTCTGCAAGTAGAATTGCAATGCAGTTAGCCTTAGTAATTTTTGAAAGCATAGCTGATTTTTGGTTCTTGTTTATGTAAAAGGAATATGTAGCGATTGCAGATGGAATACCAGAGTTTTTGAGGAACTCCATAATATTACAGACATTTGGAGTTAAATACGCACACCCTTGTCAAGCTGCGGAGAATGTGGTGATACCGCCATATGTATCTCCGGAGAAGGTATGGGCCACGCTATCGAAGCAATCCATGACTGGAAGAAGAGATATCTTTGCCTTCTTCAGGGGTAAAATGTAAGTTCATCCCAAAGACATCAGTGGAAGATTTTATAGCAAGTAATTACTTCATCAACTCTTCTTATGAACCTTATAAAGTACTAGCAAAGAGTGGGACTTTTGAAAATATTAACCATTAGAAAGGTAATTTGGCAATTATTATATCACATATTGTTTGTAAAATTTCTACTTCTAAAATTAAAATGTCTCCATGTTACCCTTGTCCAATGTAGTGAAAATCATTTGTATAATGTAGCAACGACTGTAAAAAAAACCTAATTCTGTAAAAAAGTTCAAAATATATGGTGACGTTTTTTATATTGAAGTTAATGCCACTTCTCCTCGAGGTATAAACTCAAGAGTTTTTATTAAAAGATTGCTTTAGAATTCCTTTTGAAATCTTATTTACTTTTTGTTCACGTTTGTCCTTTTGCCCTATTATGATTTATGTTTTCTCTAATATCACTTCTCCATTATTTCGTAAAAGTAGTGCCAACTAGACATGACATCGGTTCTATACCGAATTTTTTGACTACATACCGATATCGTATCAAATTAGTTTGGTTTGAGAATTTTTAAACCATTACCGAACCAAAAAATTCGGTATACCGAACTTTCAGTATACCAAACTATTCGGTTGGTTCCGTTCGGTTTCGGTTTTATAATAAACTTTAGAGTTTACAAGTGATGATAGAAAAATGATGCGTTTTGAAAAAAAAATATTATCGTATAAAGTTTTAAAAATAATAGATTACAAATATTTATTTATTTATATTATGGTTACCTTTCTTGTTTTTTTCATAAAAAAGTGAACACTACTAGACATTTTTAGTAAAATTTATAAATAAATAAAAATATTATAAGTATTCACTAGAAAAAATAATATAAGTATATTATAACGACGTTAATAATTAAGAGTATATAATTATTTTGTTTTATTTGTGTATATACTATATTTTAATATTTCGGTTTGAATCGGTACCATACCGAACTTACCAAACGAATACCGAAACCGAACCGACTTTCAAAGATCGGTTCGGTTGTACTGTACCGTAATGTCGGTATACCAAATTTTTGATACCGACTTGATTGGTTCAGCTCGAAAAGCGGTCGGTTAGTACAAGTCGGTAAAAAATGCCACCCCTGCTGCCAACAATAATTTATGGGGTGTCAAAACAATAATCTTAATCCGAGTTATATTATTTAGTCCTCTTATTATATACTCTATGCGTCCCTTATTAATAGATATGTTTATGATTTGGGAGTGTGAAATTTTAAAAAAAAATGTGTATGAATTTACAATAATGTTTACAAAAAGATAAAAAAATATCAAATCCTAACTTTTTGTATGTGGTATTTGGAGTTTAGAATGATAATTTAAAATAGATACTTTTACTAAAAACGTAAATTGATCAATTATTTAGCAACGTCCCAAAAGTAGTGGTAGTCCAAATTGTCATTTTTCGACGGATGAAGTCCCAAAAGTAGTGGTAGTCCAAATTGTCATTTTTCGACGGATGAAGTATTTAAAATAATTTAAAATAGTGGTCAATCACCAATGGAGTATTTCTCACCTGAGAAGTAACATTTTCCTTCACATTGCCAAGAATAAGCCATTCCTAGTACATATTCATAAATTGCAACTTCTATTGGTAGGCCAAATTGTCCTTTTTTCACTATTTTTTTATCGCCTTTTCCCACTAACTATTTTGCTCATACACATTTCAGGCGAGTTCGAACCGCCATATGGCAAAAGTACGAAAACGAGCACATGTTCTACCTAAAAAGTCACAGGTTTGTCGGTTACCAGTCAGAAATAGCTCGTTCTGTATTTTGTCTGTGTCCATTGGGTTGGGCTCCATGGAGCCAAGACTCGTAGAGTCTATCGTCATAGGATGCGTGTTAGTTATCATCGCCGACGAAATCCTATTAGAACTCAAATCGACATCAATAAAGGATAAATGTTAGTAGTTTACCAACATGAAGAAATCAAATTGTTGCTACATCAAAAGAGTTCAAAAGATGAGATGATAAATATTAGCCTAGCTTAGTTTGTTTAGTCAGATTAGTTCAATTTCAAATACTGATGTAGTTAGTTAGAATAGTTAGATTATTTAGGAACTTTTGTGTATATATACTACCTCATACTTACTATGAAATAGATAACAACTTTTACAAATCCGGCTCCCATTCCCCTCTGCCATTGCGCCGCTGTGGCAGAAGATGATCGACGTCTGCAAGCTTGGAGAGGTGCTCGAACCCGTGGCGGCCACTAACTTGACGGTGATACATACGAATCTGTGGGACCCACGTGTGGCCCGGGCCCGGCTGTTCAATCAGGATATGAAAGCAGGGGATGCCACGTGGCAGGTGGTGGATGCTTTGTGACGAAAATTAGGAAGGTCCCACAGAGGGTTTTTAACAACATGTAGGATTGTGCATGCTTTTTTATCATCAGCTGGATTTTGTGAGAATCACGTGCGGGTTATGATCAGTGTGGTACATTGGACACGCTGGATATGTAAGACGTGTTTGTGTTGTTTTAAAATGTCGATTTAAGTTAAATTTAGTATGTTCATTTGTTGGAGGTGACGTGTCAATTTTATCGATTTGTTGGTTTATACATGCTATTTAAATATTTTAATAATTTTTTTTTATATAGATGAAAAAAATATACTCCATATGTCTCTTTTTTAAGTGTTCAACTTGAAAATTGGGACTTTTTAATAGTTGAAAATTTGATATATAAACTACCTATATAACACTTATTAAAATCATAATTAATTTATTTATGGTGATGGAATATCTTATGAATCGTAAGTCTATCACATAATTATGTTTATTTCCTTTTATACTATCATTTTATTTTAATATTATTTAAAGGGTAAAATAGTAAGTTTGTTACTTTTTAATTAACAAATTGAGAAAGTTAACATTTATTTTGGTACAGTCTGTCCCAATAAGGAATAATGGACACTTAAAAAGGGACAGAGAGAGTATAAGATACAGCTAATATTTGAAATTGTGTGTAATAAACAACTAATATTTCTTATAGGTGTTAAAAATTTAAATCTAATTTTAAATAAAACTATGTTTGATTTAAAATTAAATAAAACGGCTAATATTTTTCTTCAAAAAAATTAAAATTGGTTTATAAATAAAAGAAACTATTTACGTATAATTTATAAATTAAAAAACATATTTTTTCATTTTTATTGAATTTAGTTGAAGGTATACAAGCATGTACATATATAGATCATGGGAGAGATTACATGTATCAATTTGGACACTTTTTTTGTAAAAAACGCTACAAATTAAGATTTTATTAATGTAAATCTCCACGGTTTCATCACGAGAACATAAATATGCGTCTTGTTTTTTTTTTTTTTTCCCGAGATGTATAATGACATGTTTTGAAAATTTTAATTTACCGTAATTTCCAAAACATGTAATTATACATTTCGGAAAAAATAACAAGACGCATATTTGTGTTTTCGTCATGAAACCGTGGAGATTTGCATTAATAAAATTTTGATTTGGAGTGTTTTTGCAAAAAAAAATGTCCAAATTGATGTATAAGTTGATGTCTATATATATCATTTCGCATAAATCATATACAGATATAAATATATAAATATAAAACAAAAAAAGAAAGTGATACACTCTACATCTAGGCAACGAACTCACAGAAAGACCAGCAGAACAAACATGGCCACGGCAACCGCTAAACATGCTCAAATTGGGGTATAGAATATTAGAATATTAGAAGGGCGGTAGTGGGGTATAGAATATTAAAATTGTACATGTGAAGGGGGGAATAAATGTATGTAATACAGCTCAAATTAAATTTGACACTCCTTGTTTTGTGTACTGGTATAACGTTACTGGGGAGAAAATGAAAGGAACAGCAAAGGATTCCAAGAAGCAAAATTTTTCGCAAAGGAACCTTTTAAAACAAGCTACTCCAAAGGGATGAGCTGATGGAGACGATCAGGGTGGAACTAGCATTAGAGTGTTGGGGAAATCTAAAAAAAATTTGTGACTAGAGTTTTAAGAAAAATAACGTTTAAAATAATCGAAAACCGAGTTTAAACGTATATTTTGAAGGTTAAAAAGAACGAGTTGGTCATTGCAAAAAACACGGTGACTTTTACAATTGTAGAGATATTTTTTAGTTTGCTAACATCACAAGAAAGTATCCGAAGAGTATTTTGTAAATTGTATGAAGAAAGATAGAAATATAGCTATTATTTAAAAGAATGAAAAATAAGTATAACTCATTTAACTAAAAGAACATGTAATAAATAAAAAATATTAAGTTGCAAATAAGTTAGAATCGAACCAAAGATCTCTCCTCCCAATTTATGAAGTGTTACCAAATAAGCTAAGCATATATATATATATATATATATATATATATATATTATGTGGGCTTATACATAAACTAATTTTTTGAAAATTTTCTTATAAAAAAAATTGTTTTTAAAACTTCCGGGGTGGCGACGACCACCTCTGCCACCCCCTCTAAATCCGCCCTGAAGACAATCGATCCTATTTTGATAAAAATAAATGAAAGCATAATTTTTTGTATATGTTTTGATTAGAAACTTAATTTTTTTGTATTTTGGCCCCTCATATTTATCAAAAGCATCGTTTCAGCTCTTCGTATTTAAAGTTTCTGGTTATGAAATTACATGTCATTTAAACTTATAAACGGTCTTATATTATGTATCGAAATGAAATTTTCTAAATTTAATCAAATAATTTAAATGTTAAACTATGTGATTAACGTTTGTTCATCAAATCACTCTGAGCTAAAAACTTGAACGTAATTTTCAATGGAGAAATAACATAGGATAGATGGAGTGGTAAAAAGATAATTTTCCAATTAGTAGATTTCAGGGATACAACAATTCAACATTCAATTAGTAGACTTTGAGAGTAAATTCTTAAAACATTAATAAAATTAGCAATGATCGTAAATTCACCTCGTTAAGTTTACACTCTGCATAGAAATTCCCTATATCATACTCATTACTTTAAGTTTTTAATCGAAGTTTTACTTAAATTTATTAAAATTATGTAAAAAGTGTTGAAATATAATTTATTTACTAAAATTCATATTTAAGTAATCAGTTATATTCTTTTTAGTTTTAGCAGAATTTAAGATCGAGTGTAAGGTATGTGTGGAATATAATAATTCTTCATTTTTACATATAAACGCTTATCAATTATAATATTTTATAACAATATATTCCAAGGGTGTTTTTATATATATATATATATATATATATATAAAGTCGTAGAAGATTGTTAATCAATCAATATATTTTAACCTCCAAAATTCAAGAAGAAAAAGAATCCAATTATTCAACTATCTCGCAAAAGTATTGACTGAATCTAAAATTTGTTATTTTTACACAATTCAGGTTAGTATTTCCACCACTCGAGAATGACCAACATTTGGGGAATTTTAAGACTAGTCCATGAGGAGTACCACAATTAGGGCTGGGTTCGATCCGTTTTGATCCGGTTTTTGGTAAAACCGGTATCGAAACCGAGCAGATTTTTCGGTTCGGTCTTTTTCGGTTTTCGGTCTTTTTATTTTTTGGACCGAACCGGTTTGTTTTGGTCATGTTCTTCGGTTTTTCATCGGTTTTTCTCGGGGTTTTTTTCGGTCTTTTCGGTTTTATTTTCGGTTTTCGGCCTTTTTCGGTTTTTTATGGTTTTTTTGTTTTTCGGTTTTTTTCGGTCCGGTTTTATTGTAAACCGAAACAGAACCCGAACCCAAAAAGTTTCGGTTTTTCGGTTTCGGTCTTTTTTGGTTCGGTTATCGGTTCGGTTTTTCGGGTTTTCGCCCAGCCCTAACCACAATGATTACCACAATTAGGTTTCTAATCATAATTTTGATAATTCTCGTCACCATTTTGGCAATTGGAGTGCTCGACTCACACGATTTCAATACTTACTGATTTACAACATGTCCAAGAATCAAAGGCGAATAAATGAGTCTGATTTGGTATGTTTGAAACGTTTTAGCATAATTATTTTTCATAAGATCATGTTTTACATATATGAGTCTAATAATAATCATTTTCAAAAAATATATAGTAGAAGACGGGGAAAATGGGCACGTAATAATAATAATAAATATTTTAAAGAACAACTCACATTTAACCTTTAAAAAGATTGACCAAAATGGTACACAAATGTGATAAGTTAGAAATACAATGTGGGTGAATCAATGTAAACCGATTTTGAAATTGAAGACGTCGAAGAGATCTCCCTGTATGACAAGTTATGAAGGCTAAAACTAAAAAGCCGCGAAGGTTATCTCGCAAACCTCTAGCTCCGCTTCAAGTCAAATGATAAGTCAAATGATAGAAGCAAGATGCAAAGAAAGGAACCTCGATGACCCGATTGTGCCTAATGGCAGATGCCAACGACATGAAAGCACGAGCGCAAGGACTTTATGGGAAACTCGCATTATGACAATATTGGATCCAACTAATCTGAATCTCACAAAAGGTATGAGATCTTGGATCACGAGGTAACAATATAAATGCAAGACAAGAGTAAAAGTGTTTCCTATGTAAATTTATCAATTTCAGCCATAAATGCCATTAAAACAAGTGATGGAAGCAAAATGGAAAATGAATATCTCACGACGCCATGGTGACTTATATTGAAAAAGAGCTTGCTCTAAGTAAGTAATTAAAAAAATTGTTGAAGATTTTCATGATTAAAAAAAAACCCGGAGAGTTCTATTCTGATATGTTTTTAGTGAAATTTAATGTTTCTCTTGCACTTATTTTAGTTTCAATAATTTCGAACTTAATTTTCTTGACATTTTGTGAAAAAATGGGTACATGAAAATTTGATATTTTACAGATTATGTACCTTTCTTGTGATGAACAAAATGAATCTATCACGGTACCTAATTTTTTGACTAGCTTGTTTAGATCCACACCTTAAAACGTACGATTTGTTGCAATGCTGAGGATCTAATTTTATTTTTTATGTTATTTGCATCTATTGCATTTTTTTTTTTGACATCTTTATATTTATCTCCGCAACCCCATCATTTTGATCATAGCTCCATAATTAAGTGCAATATGATAGCTCCTAGGGAGCTTCTTCCTACAGTAGTTAATTAGAAGTTGAAGAGCTTATCTAGTAACTGAGAAACGCATAATAAGGGAAACTCCCAAGTAAATACCCACTTTATTTCTACTTATCCTCAGGGAAGACGGTTCAAAATCCAAATGCCTTGAAGTAAAACCATACAAGAGAGAAGAACAAGAATTATATATAACTGGAAATGTATGCATGTGCTACTATCACTATAAGAAAATTATGGTTTAGAGTCTTTAGACACAATCAAAAAGTAAAATGTATGCATGTGCTACTATCGCTATAAGAAAATTATGGTTTAGAGTCTTTAGACACAATCAAAATGTAAATTTTGGATTGATACCTTATTTACAACTTAATTAAAGATTAGTCCATGAAACTGAAACTAATTAAGGATTGGTTCATTTTCCATAACTAACAAATAAAAATGTAAAAAATCAGAAAAAAAAAAAATTCAAGAAAAAAAATGCAAAAATGAAAAAAAAATAAAATGAAAAAATCCAAAAAAAAATTAAAAGAGGCAAAACCCCAAAAAAATTTGATTTTTTTTTAAAAATCCCAAAAAATCTCAAAAAATCAACAAAAATCTAAAATCAACAAAAATCCAAAAACGCAAAAAAACAACAACAATCTGAATCATTTTAATTCATTTTAAAAGTAGTCTGAACTATTTTAAATCATTTTAAAAACAGTCTGAACCATTTAAGTCATTTTAAAAACAGTCTGAACCATTTTAACTCATTTTAAAAATAGTCTGAACCATTTTAAGTCAATTATAAAACAGTCTGAACCATTTTAAGTCATTTTAAAAACAGTCTGAACCAAAAACAGTCTGAACTATTTTAAGTCATTTTAAAAACAGTCTGAACCATTTTAAGTCATTTTAAAAACAGTCTGAACCATTTTAAGTCATTTTTAGAAACAGTCTGAACCATTTTAAGTCATTTTAAAAACAGTCTGAACCATTTTAAGTCATTTATAAAACAGTCTGAACCAAAAACAGTCTGAACCAAAATGACTTAAAATGGTTCAGACTGTTTTTTTTTGCGTTTTTGGATTTTTATTGATTTTAGATTTTTGTTGATTTTTTGGGATTTTTTTTGATTTTTTGGGATTTTAAAAAAAAAAAAAGTCGTGTTTTTTCGGGGTTTTGCCTCTTTTATTTTTTTTTGGATTTTTTCATATTTTTTTTATTTTTTCATTTTTGCATTTTTATTTTCTGGAATTTTTTCATTTTTTCTGATTTTTTACATTTTTATTGGTTAGTTAGGGAAAATGGACCAATTCTTAATTAGTTTCAGAAATAATAAATCAATTCTTAATTAAATTTTATAGCCGGATCAATGCTTAAATACTTTTATTTTTATGGTACAATCCTTAATTTTCTCATCAAAATATGCCTATAAATAGTACTTTTGTTGGAAAAAAAAATTGTTGTCAAATCTAATTTTAGGGATCTGTTGTAATACAACTATTAGCTAGGTATTTAGGGAGACAGAAGTAGAGAGGTGGGAGAACAGTATGATCTTTATTATGAATGAATATGTGAATGAATGATAAAATACAAGACCCCTAGCCCTCTTTATATAGATAGAGGGTTAGGGTTACAAGTTCACTTGGGCCCATAACGTAAAAGCCCAAAAGTCCAATAATCTTACAACACTCCCCCTTTGGACGTCTTAAATTCTTCGTCTTCATGCAGTCGATCTGAGTCGAGTTCATTCGCAGTGCTAAACACATAAAAACCTTAGGGCCAGAAAACCCAGTGTGGGACAAAACCGGTACCTAGGAGCAACTGTGTAGCCGAATGATATAGGCCGAAATATCATGTAAGTAACTAACCACAAAACAGTGTGCCTCATCAAAACCTTGTCAGAGCAAATCCAATGGGAAAATCTCTGATCGAAGGAAAAAGAGTGCAACAATGGTAGTAGTAGGGATCAAACACAAAACAGGTGCCTCATCAAAACCTTGCTAGAGTAAACCCAGTGGGAAAAAATCTCTAGTCGAAGGACAAAAGAGTACACAGTGGTAAGAAGTATACAACAGGATACTCCCCCTAATTTCGGCAATCTTAAGTGAGATAAGATGGGAACGTGTCTCGCTAAAAACCATGCCAAGGAAAACCCAGTGGGAAAAAACCTTGGTCTAAGGACAAAAAGAGTACACGAGCATACGACTGGATGCTCCCCCTCACTTGCACACGACAAGGTGCGAGAATTTCGACTAAGTAGTAATTAGTACAATAAGCATTCACCTGGATGCTGCCCCTCACTTGCACACGACTGGGTGCAAGAATTTCATATTTCAAGAAAGAGTACGGGCATTCGACTGGATGCTTCATTTACTTGCACACGACTGTATGCAAGAAAATATAACGTGAAATAAAATGAGCATTCGATAGGATGCTCTTAAACTTCATATGTGAAGATTTATTTCGACGAGAAATGCTAAATAGCATAATGTAGTCATGTCTCTCTTGATCGATAACAACAAGTTGCCTTCTATGACAAGTGTTTTATCTGGATCGTGAGACAGAGCATATGTAATTCAAATATGGCTAATACGAGCTCGAAGCCATATACACTTTCTAGTCGTCTCATAGAGCACGAGTAGATCAGAGTGATTCGTTTGGAGTCATTCCAAGACCTCCAATATATTGCCTTATTCCTAATGGTAAAGACAGACCATGTTAGGAATATCCCTTATGCGGGTCTGATAAGTAACCGGCATCGGTATAACCGAAAATGGGTTGCGTTAATTCGAGTACTGAAGGGGGCAGATACACTCGATGATGCAAAATGGGATAAGACAAGCCCTCGTCCACAATTACCTTAAGGTAATGGGAAAATGTCTTTTATGCCATTTCGATGGCAGCGTGTTAGCGCGATGCTGTGTCGAGCTATACCATTCACAGCAGACAAGATGTTCGTCCTAGTACATTAGACCAAGTACAATGATGCGCTTATTGTACTTAGATATGAACATCATGGTTCAATATTTCTTTGTCGTCTCATCAGGGACGGACCGGGTCTATATCAATGTCTAGTGATCGAACGATCATGGGAGAATCTGACGATTTAGCGTCATAATGACTAAAATGTCATAACACCTTCTGGGTGTAGTATGAATCATGGACTTAGATTCAATCTTTACGGGACTCGATCATCAGGCCGAGTCACTACCGTGTCTTCCCAAGATCCTTCATCTTGAAGGCAAATCCAAAAGTGGATCACAAAATAAAACACGCAAGGGCATAATACTTGTTCAAGTATCCCAAGCTGATCAAGTACTCACTTAGTCGGGTATACCACATCCGCTCGGATTATATTAATCCATATAGTGAACGTCTCATTTAATTGAGATCGTGTTCCATGGTCAGGAACTACTTGATTAAAGCATTATGAAGTCACACAGGGACCTTCATCTATATTGCTTTGTCTAAATCCCCATAGAGATAAAACCGTGACCACATTCATGGCTGCATACTCAGTTTTTCGGAAACTACTAAACTGGTAAAGTAGGGGATTATTATAATGTCCATTTCGAGGAAATCAACCATCTCGTAATCAATTCCAAGGTGTGAGAGAAACCTTACGCTACTAGGCGAGCATTCTACAATCTCATTATTCTCTTCAATTTTCCTTATGAATAACCAAATAAACGAACTCGTTTAACATTGGCGGTGTTGGATCTACAGGTCCGAACACACTTTCGCTAAGGAGTCTACTTGGATTGCAAGTTTCCATTAGTCCAGTCTATTCTACGTTGACTTCAGGCAACGGTACATGGTTTCATGTCATAATTTATTCATATTATCAGTTGTCACCGAATATATCAACAAGTAATCAATGACAGTCCCGTTTCGCTTCAATATCGTCTAAGATATCATGATCGACAGATATTTCAAGATTCTTAGGATGAGGAGGAAATCACACATCTCCTTGATTCTTTATAATCTTGTGCGACAAACGAGTTTCAGTTCACCACCTCTGGGGCTGAACGAATTAAGAACCGGTCAACTTCCTCATATCTTGGGAAGGACGACAGACTGACGGCCGACGACAGCGTCCTTTGCTTGGCGGGTTCAGCCAAAGCAACGTGTTACGACAGGAACACGGCGTCCGACAGGGACGTCTATCCTTGCAAGCATTTTGCAGCAGGTATACATGATCTCGTGACATCTCATAAAGTCATTAAATGCGTCTGGCATTTAGTTAGACTTGAGGGAGTCTATGCACTTACTTATCACTAAGTGCAGTTTTGGGGATCAAGCTAAGACTGAGTGGGTTATGCCACGTTACTTCACGTCGTTTCTTATCAACGGTAACGTACAAATCTCCCCCTAATGACGGGGAGAACAGTCTTAGCGATGTCACTTTCGCATATCATGCGGTAAATAGTTCGCTTGCCAAGGTTACTCTATCAAATGATAGGTATGTGATTCATAATCGACTTATGTCCCCTTCAGAGGTCCATATTTTGAACGCTATAGCGGCTCAATCAAAATATTAATTAAGCACTCCAAACACGCGTTAATATGAGACTTCTGGCTCATAACCAGTAACCAGCTGGTACGCATATGGTGTTTAAGTGTCTATGGGCCTCATGACGGACCAATGCAGCAAAATAACATAACCCCACACGGAAATATAAATCTTGGTGTGCAAGACCAAGAAATGCGTGCAATCATTTGCAGTCGCATCATCAAACTTTCCGTGAGTCCATTTGGGTCTGAACATAATCGACAGGATGTTCAATTTGAATTTCCAAACTCAAGTAATTCAAATCGAAATTTCGATTTTTTACTCTTCGGAATTATCAAGTCAACTAGACTTTTCAGGATAATCCGGATCATGAGCCATCAACTTAATGATAGGGCTAGAAGTTTAGGAAATGCTGCATTTATGTGGACAACAATAATCATGTGACCTTATTGTCGATGCATCAACCATAACCATTTATATTTATGGTCCATCTTATGGTTGGATAAGTCCACAATAACTCCTTCAATTCTTTACAAGAATTCTACGAGTTCTTTTCGTGAAATTTACACATACTAGTCTTTCAAAGTGAGCATTAGTGGCATGAATTTCGGATTAATTACGAAATATATTCTCAGTGAGAATCCAAATGTGATGCGATTATAAATCAAGCATCGTCTTTTGACCTGGGAATATCTCATCCGGTCAATGCCACAATATCAAAATGCTCTTATCAATCGACGACAGGCGAATGATAGAACAGACAATCATGTCTTAGCATTTAAATCATTTATCATTTCGACGACAGGCGAAATGATAAGGTAACTTTAAATGCTTTAAAGAATGTGGTAGCAACCACTTGAAAGACATTTCAACTCCTCTAAAATACGCTTTTGGTCGTATTGAATGGAGGCTATGTAAAGAAATTTTAATTCTTTCATGAGCTATTACCAGATAACACTGGTTTTCTCGAATATTTTATAACTCAACAAGGTACGGCAGGACCTACATGAGTATAAGACTTCATATTTGACAAATCAATTTGGTTTTACCAAAGATTTCGATTTTGGAACGACAGGTCCAGAATCATTGTCACCGAGTACTCTTTTAGGCAAGTAGTTGGTGAAATTATGTGGTACACTGTTACCCACTATTTCCAGAAAACCAACTACACCACAAGTATTGCCTAAAATTTCATAATTTAAAGTTTGGTCACATTTGTCAAAGGAATTTGCTCAAAACACTTTAAATTATTTCGAGAAATTTCGTAAACAGGCAAACCATAATCCAAAAGTATGTCCAAATGAAAAAATCATAATCCAAATGGAAAAACATAATCCAGATGAGCGAAAAAAAAGGCTCAATGATTTATCAAAATCTATAAAAAAAAAAGGTATCAAACTCATTTGAGCCACAAAATCGGGGGTCTCAAGAGTTTTCTTTCAGTTAGCTTTAAGCACATTAGCATCGGTTTTTTCACCTTTATAATAGTTGTGAACTATTTAAGGAGTAACCGTGCATGACCTTTGTCTTTATAGCATAGAGTTGCCTCATTGAGCATTATCTCTTGCTTTGTGGCAACGGGCCATATTGTTCCTTTCAATTTACTGTCTTGCAGCCACAAGTTTTCGATTTTGACGATTGTCTAAAATCTCGCTTGGCTAGGCGATTCATCAGGATCACGACAGTTCGAGACAAATAACACTTGTCTCGGTTCTCGATTCGTGGAAAAAAATGTACACGAAGAACATTAATATCAGGAAAACAATTCGCCATTGACCCAATAGGATTAAAACTACTCACCGGGGTAATTTTCTTATCCAGTAACAGATGGGCGATAAAGGAACATGGTGAATATAAATTCACGATACTGCTTATGGAATGCAATTTTCAAGCTAGTATTTTGGTGAAAAATTGCTCCAATATGTCAATTTCAGACATTTGTTCACTATAGACGTCATCACGTCTCAAATGTGGCGGCGGAATAAAATAAACGCCTTAGCATTCATCCTGATGGTAACAACAAATTTGTGTTTTACTCATTAAAGATGGCATCCAAAAAAAATTGGGCATCACATTTTCACACATCAGGGTGAGTAACATGTGGTGACGGATTAAATCAACATTTAAACAGTCATTTTGCAAGTATGTTTTACGATTTTTCTCATCATAGATGGCATCCAACATGTGTTGGGAGTTCTGGATTATTTATCATATAAAACGACTGTTTTATATTTTTATGGTTTGCAGAAGCACAAACTTTTTTTCGAAACGACAGGTTCGAAAACATTAGTTTTGCTTTTCATGTGAATCGGTTCTCATTGATCGAACAACGGGTCGATACTGAAACACCAATTCAGCGAAACATACATCACTATATAAACACACTAGAGAAAATTATTATTTAGTCAACCCCTTTCGGTAGCTCTATTTGAACATGACCAGGAAAGACGGTGAGGGGGGTGGCCACGAATGCCTCTTAAAAACCGACCTCATTAGGAGAATGACTTCCGCCTTTATATTTCCTAGACATCGTATCCAAATAGGTGAGCCTATTTGGAGAAGATTCATAATTTTTCCAACTTAAATGTGAATATATACGATTTTCGCATTTTATATAAGGCAATAATATTAAACAGCATAGAGAATATCTATTTAGATTAACCACACATATATAAACAGGCAGTAAATATATTTTAGAATCTATCTAATCATGCAGTAGATTATAAACAAATCAATTTAAGATTATCAATCAATCCATAAAGATTCTAACATATCAAATCAAATCAATTTAAGATTATCAATCAATCGATGAAGATTTTAACATATCAAATCAAATCAATTTAAGATTATCAATCAATCCATGAATATTCTAACATATCAAATCAAATCAATTTAAGATTATCAATCAATCCATGAAGATCCTAACATATCAAATCAAATCAATTTAAGATTATCAATTAGATGTAATCCAATAATTTACTGGCATGTGTGATATTTATATATATGATAATATCAAAAAGATATGATTATGCTAACAAGATATCAATCAATTATCTATGTTTATCGCCATATTAATAATTCTATACATGGTAGTTTTAACATGCAAGCAAGCAATATATTTTTTAATTACCAATCAATTCTATATATGGTAAAAAAAATATTTTAACATGCAAATGGATTAAATTTACATGGAAACATATCAATTTATTCAATTAACATGCAATTTTTATTCGCTTGTCTTTTAATAAAAAAAAATATATGCATGTGTGTGTATATTTACCAAATATTATATCTTATCAACCATATGTACTGTTTTCGTATAAGTATTATACTACAGGACCATGCGTGTAATTACAGCAAACTATATATCTATTTACAACATTATTACATATACAGTCCAGAATTTCAGAGAAGTTTCAGTTTAGTCATTGAGTAATTTATAGAATAGTTTACAGCTTTCAGAGAATTACAAATCAGTACATACGTTTCAGTATATAACATATATAGTCTGACAGATACATATTAGTATGTTTAATAAACAAAAATATAACATAGGTCCTGTTTATACATGTTTTAAACAATGTCACAGTAGTAGTAGCATAAGCGTTTTCTATGTAATCATGCAATTGTAATCTTACTGGAATAAGCTTACTGGAATTGTAATAGCCTTTTATCAGAGTAAGATTTTACATTCTTTTAACATGCAATAACAATATACACATGATAGGTTATATTAGTATTAGACGCATGCGGTGGCAGAGTTACACATGACAAAATTAGGTTTTGAAAAATTATACCTTCCGCACGGTATGTTGGTGAAGGTCGATATAGCAATAACCTAATAAAACCCGGATAAGGTTTATTGAATCTGTAATCCGTACTTCGATCTTCGAGAGCAGTGCTGATAACGTGTTGTAATACAACTATTATCTAGGTATTTAGGGAGACAGAAGTAGAGAGATGGGAGAACAGTATGATCATTATTATGAATGAATGATAAAATACAAGACCCCTAGCCCTCTTTATATAGATAGAGGGTTAGGATTACAAGTCCACTTGGTCCCATAAAGTAAAAGCCCAAAAGTCCAATAATCTTACAACATGATCAAAGTTTTTTAAAATTGTCTTTTAAGACAATCTCATAAGAAAACAATTTAAATTTGTCTCCAAATTATTTGGACACAATATTAGTTGTTCTATCATGTTGGTATAAATTAGTCTTAGAAGACAATTTATTTTTATATAAATTTTGGTTCCTAATTTTAGATATGCATATAAAAAAGAGAAAATTTATGTTTAATACGATGCTATCATCTTAATTGCTGGACAACCCAAAAAATGTGTTTCTTATTTAACATTATATACATATTAATTTAGCAAGTATTAAATAACGCTTCTCTTAAATATCTCCATATTCTATCTCCTCCATAAATATTGAGGTTTTCAAATTCTAACTAACTACTCGTATTTTTTTTCAATATCAAAAGACAAGAACATTATAAAAAAAAATAGAAAATAGAAAACATATTAAAAAAGACAAAGACACATAAAGAAAAATATAGAGAAAAAATTAAGATTTACAAAGAAAACATATAGAGAAAACATATAGCATCATAGAAAATCAACAAACAAATAAAAATCAAGAACAATGACAAGGGAGTATCGTATAGTATCAATGGAAAAAATAATAAAGCATTTTAGAGCAACATACAACATCATAGATAATCAAACAAACAAATAAAAAATCAAGAATAATGATAAGCGAGCATCGTATAGAATCAATGAAAAAAATAATAGAGTATTTTAGAACAACATATAACTTACGGCCGGGATAGAGCTGTGGTTACCAACTATCAAATCTTGTTTTGTCCTGGATGATCTAGAGGAAAAAGGTGACAATCATTGCCGTAAGCGAGTATTTCTGCCTAATGAGGGTGATGGCAAAACTTCTATAAATATAGAGCGCGGTGTTGGTACATGAGAGAGGTAAGCAGCAGAAGTTGAAGACTAATGATATGACAAATTAGTAAGGGAAAAAATACGTTTATTATAATGTATTAACAGTTGCTAATGATTTATGTACTGGAATACCAGTTTTAACAATTGAGATAATGAACTACGAAATTTTGTCTAATTAAGGAACTAACAATATAAATTGACAAAATTACAGTCGTTATATCTCACATTTGGGGATCTAATTTTTACACATATTGACATAATTACACTCAACATGATAGGGAAGAGAATGTGAGTGCCAATTCATCATTTTGTTTAACGATAGATCATCAATCGTGATAAATTTCATAGATTAGTACATCAATTGTTAAAATTGGTAGTATAGTACTTAAATCGTTAAACACTTATAGTACAGTACAATAAATGTATTTTTTCCAGATTAGTAATTACTGAGGGACATCTTACCTTATGTTTCTTGTGATTCTTTTTTTAATATTGTAGAAAATTGAACTCTTATTATGAGTAAGAACAATAGAATTACACCTACTTTTCTGAACATCCGCATTATTTTGTTGGAGGTCCTCTGTAAACTTTGAAGTTGGGTTGTTGAGTAGCGTTGGTTATATAATGTGATATGTGAATGATATTCGAGGCCGCTGGTGTGGTTCTTCCTCATCGTCTTTCAAAAAAATTTGGAGTTTTAACTTTTTAAGCCTGGAAAAACTAAGATATTTGAACATAATGAACTTAGTCTATGTTTGATAACAAATTTTTTGATCTAAAATCAGATTTTAAAAATCTGTTTTGATAATCCACTGAAATGTTAGATTTTAAAAATCTGGATTTTTTAAGCCTTTTCAGCCTATAAATCAGATTTTCAGAAACTGAATAATCTGACGTGCCAAACACCCACATATTTTTAAAATCTAAAATCCAATAAAAAAATCTGTTGTCAAACGGAGCCTTAGTTTCTTTCTCGATCAGCCTCAAATAAGTCCACATATTTGCATAAAAGCTGAAGCAAACACACCTCAATAAGTGGAGTAAAAAGAAACGATTACAGAACAAAGAGGAACCCTTAAAGAGAAAACAGACAAATTGGGTTTGAGCAAAATCGGGTTCGAAGATCTTTCTAGAGCACTAGATTGAAATAAGTACTATCAACCAAGTTTCAACAGACAATCCAGGAATATGAATATCACTGAACTTTTTGTGTCTGGCTACTTCTATTTAAAATAAACTGGAGCAATTATTTCAACGTAAAGCTTCCGAAGTCGATACTAAGGTTAGATAAATATGATGCCTGGAAACTAAACCCACACAAATATTTGTACAATGAGAGCATGGCCAAATAAACATGCTTACAGCCTAACACCAATTTTTTTAAACCGTCCGCTTTTACTAGTTAGCATTTCACTTAGTTCTGTTGCAGTTTCATCTTCAGCTAAAAGGTAAAAATGAAGATCCAACTAGACACGGTACATAATGCATGAATATAAATTCATCGAAACTTATGATAAACGTGAAGTACATTTAAGTATTCAAAATCTCAAACTAGCACCTACAAAGTTATTAGTTGGGCACTTCAATTTACAATATAGAATTAGCACAAGCATAAGGAGAGAAAGTAGAGCTGGCTGTTAGCCCCTATCTACAAACTGAATAATTATTTGTATGTGATTGCGTTTAAGTGTAACAAAGAGAAGAAGAAGAAGAAAAAGACAATGAAGATGACACAACTCTGAATCTCTTATTTAACTGAAGCATGGTAGGTAACTGCTCTTCCAACGTCAGCTTGGACTGTTTTGAAGATAATGGTTGAGAAAGTTTATTGGCTTTTTTGACCTTTAGGTTCTTTTGCAACTAATTTTTCTTGGTAAGGTATGACTCATATGTTGTAAGGAACCAACAAATATTAATGCCATGCAAACTTTTCGAAACAGAATTTGTACTCATACAAACTTGAGGAGCTTATCTATTGAACAGAAACAAGCACAATATGGGGGACTTAAAAGTGAATGGAAACCGCTACTTCTACTTCTTCTCAGCGAAGGCAAGCCAAAGCCAAATTCCCACCTGGTCGAAAAATCATACAGGAGAAAAGGGCAAGATTATACATAATCCGCCGATGCGTGTACCTGCTACTTTGTTGGAGGGAACATCAGACTAGCGATGAAGGTAAAGAACCATAAACTTGTGTATCAACTGTCAAGTGTTGGGGTAGTACTGTATCATCATTCAGCAATACATAACTTTGTATCAGATAATCCATGTAAAGTTACAATTGTACAATGACCGGAGATAAGCTTCTTTTTTCATCAATACTCTAGCTTGTTTCTTTCTATAGATGCATAAATAAATAAGTGCCTGCAGTTGTTAGTGTATTTATGTCAACTATTAATTATCATGTCCATACCTTGTAAACCCCTCCGATTATGTGTAGCCACATAGCGGTAACATCTATGGCTAAGATGGCCAAGATCAACTACTATTTGAAGCATGTACTTATGATGGGAAAACGTAATTACCAGACAAAATTGCCTTCTTTCGAGCTATAAGCTTTAGATCCACTTAAGATAGCACATCCAACAAGACTGATTAAATAAAGAAATTATATTAATTTTCATCGAAATGAAACAACAGTTCCCTTTGATAAAGACTTGATGAGTTCATTTATCATGGATAGGCTCAGAGAAGTGTGATATTTTTTCAAATCTAAAAAGGGTCGAGAAAGTACCAAAACACAACTTAATGGGAAGTTGCGATGCATGATCTGGATGAACATTCAAGTTGAGACTTGATTAAACTTTGAGGACACTATGTATCCATTTTGAAGATAGTCTCCATTAGCGTAATCATTTTTTTATTAATTTAACCCGTTTTCCCTACAGAAAATGTATTTTCCGCACAATTCTAATTGCTTTTCATCAATGTTAATTGCACTCATTTGTTCTGTTGAATGTTGATATATGTTAATATCATTTCAAAAGAAAAGAAAAATCTTAAGATAAGTTAAGAAAGGTCCTAATAATTTTTTTGATGCCATATAAGAAACTGGGAAATAATACGTAAATCAAGAGGAAATAGTGTATAGATGATGAACCATTTCCATTTGACCGATTTAAGCAGCAAATCTACCTTGCAAAAATGCACATCATCAAGAGGAATTAGTATATTAGTCCCTGACAAGAAATTGACAATAGTCAAGTTACAAAAATCATAATTATTAAATAAAAATAATATTAAATAGAATGCGCATCTTGGGAATCGAACCCCGGTCAGTGTTGAGTTGTGGAGCCAAATGAGTTTTGGCCATGTCTTCTTATTATCCCACATCGCCTGGAATTGTAATATGACCCATGTTGGGTTCTATTTATATGTCCCAATATCTTGTATTTTAATTACACCTTTACACAACACCTCTATATTATAAAAAGAAGAGTTCTATTTGCGAGAGAACCATAGCTTGTAACTAGGCTAGATTACGATTGTAATCCTCTTAATAATATTAAGTGCCACGTGTAGCGGCCCGGAGACGTAGCCAATTTGGGTGAACTCCGTTATCAAAGAGTGTGTGCTCGGTTTAAGTTTTCTGTCTTTCTTTGTGTTCGCCTGTATCGACCCTAACAAGTGGTATCAGAGCTGAGGAAGATCGATGGCGAAAGAAGACAGAACCGCACACGGGATCGAGAAGTTCGACGGGAAGGACTTCGCATTCTGGAGAATGCAAATAAAGGACTACCTCTACGGGAGGAAGATGCATCAGCCACTTCTCCTTGAGGAAAGGCCGACCACGACCACCGAGGAGGCGTGGAAACTCTTAGACCGACAAGTGTTGGGAGTGATCCGCCTAACACTATCTAGGAGTGTAGCACATAACGTCGCAAGAGAGACGACGACGATGGGGATGATGAAGGTCCTCACCGACATGTATGAGAAACCATCCGCGAACAACAAGGTACATCTCATGCGTAAGTTGTTCAACCTACGCATGGCTGAGGACACACCTGTCGCAAATCACGTGAACAAGTTCATCGACACCGTAAATCAGTTGGATGCGGTAGAGATAACTTTTGCAGACGAAGTGAGAGCCCTTATACTGCTAGCCTCTTTACCGAACAGTTGGGAATTCATGCGAGCTGCTGTTAGCAACTCAATTGGAAAGGAGAAACTGACTTACAACGGCATCCGAGATCAAATACTCGCTGAGGAACTCAGGAGATTAGACATGGGTGAATGCTCAAATGATGGAGCAGCCTTGAACGTGGGTTCAAGAGACCGGGGTAAGGCCAGGGTATGGGACGTTAGAGGACGTTCGCAATCCCGAGGTAGAAGAGGGCAAAGCCGAGGAGGCAAAGATAGCGATCGAAGTAAGAAGAATCTTCGGTGCTATAACTGTCAGGGTATGGGGCACTTCAGTCATGAGTGCAAGCAGCCGAAGAAGGGTACCGGCCGTGATCACGTGGTTAATATTGCGAGCGACGAGGATTCGGGTGACTGTTTGTTGCTTACCGAACAGAGAAATATAGAATCATGGATTCTAGACTCTGGGGCATCATTTCACACGACCGCTCAGAAGGATTTATTCGAAAATTACCATGCGGGTAATTTCGGTAAAGTGTATCTAGCCGACGGAGAAGCGTTGGATGTTGTTGGAACTGGCGATGTGAAGATTCGCATTCCAAACGGGTCGGTATGGAAGCTAACGAAAGTGAGGCATGTTCCGAGGTTGACCAAGAATCTGATCTCAGTAGGTCAACTTGATGCCGAAAGACACTCCATTTCGTTTAGCTGTGGAGCTTGGAAAGTTTCACGAGGAGCTATGGTGATAGCCCGAGGGAGCAAGGTCGGTACACTGTACATGACGACCGATGAGGAGTGTACAGTGGCGGCAGCTGTGTCGCAAGACTGCTCGGAACTGTGGCATCGACGGTTGGGTCACATGAGTGAGAAGGGGATGAAGGTGTTAGCGAAGGACAACAAACTTCCAGGCTTGAAGTTTGTCAACCTCGATATGTGTGAAGGTTGCATCTTCGGGAAGCAGAAGAAAGTGAGCTTCCGGAAAGGTGGAAAAGCTCCAAAGGAGGAGAAGCTAGCACTGGTCCACTCAGACGTATGGGGACCATCTCCTGTAACCTCACTGGGAGGAGCTCAGTACTATGTGACCTTCATCGATGATTCGACGAGGAAAACATGGGTCTATTTCTTGAAACACAAGTCTGAGGTGTTTAAGAAATTCCAAGAATGGAAGGCCATGGTCGAACTGGAGACCGGGAATAAACTCAAGTGTTTAAGGTCCGATAACGGCGGAGAGTACATTGATGCGAAGTTCGTAGAGTTCTGTGCTCAGAGAGGCATTCGAATGGAGAAGACCATCCGAAGAACGCCACAGCAGAATGGCGTGGCCGAGCGAATGAACCGAACAATCAATGAGCGTGCTAGGAGTATGAGACTGCAAAGTGGGTTGCCCAAAGCCCTGTGGGCACATGCAGTAAGCACGGCGGTTTATCTCATTAACCGCGGACCCTCAGTGCCCCTAGAGAGGAGGATTCCCGAGGAAGTATGGATAGGAAAGCCTATCTCTTATGAACACTTGCGAGTGTTCGGTTGTCTGTCATATATCCATGTCGACATAAATGAATGTACCAAGCTTGACTCGAAATCCAAAGTGTGTTACTTTGTAGGGTACAGTGGAGCTGAATTCGGATATCGCTTCTGGGATGGTCAAGCAAATAGGATCATTCGCAGTAAGGATGTCATCTTCAACGAAAGCATTTTGTACAAATATCGTCAAAATGTAGTGGTGGAAGAAGATGCGCTCCCGTCCGAGGAAAGTGGTATGGTCGACATGAATGCGTTTCCAAGAATGGACTTGGAAAATGACACTGAAGATGAGCCAGTGGTGTTCGACAACCGACCAGCAGATGCTGAAGAGGAAGAGGAGCTGCCCCAAACTCCCCGACCTGAATTGGGCCGAGGTCATCGCGTGAGGAGACCTCCTGCCCGATACTCTCCTTCCCTGCATTACATATTGCTCAGTGATGCAGGAGAGCCCGAAAGTAGAGAAGAAGCTCTGGAGCTGAAAGACTCGAGCAAGTGGGAGCTCGCGATGAAGGATGAGATGAAGTCACTTGAGAAGAATGTGACTTGGTAGTTAGCCGAACTGCCCAAGGGGAAGAGGGCACTGAGCAATAAATGGGTGTTCCGACTGAAGGAGGAACAAGACGGCACGAAACGGTATAAGGCACGCCTAGTAGTCAAAGGGTTCCAGCAAAAGGCAGGAATTGACTACGCCGAGATCTTTTCACCAGTCGTAAAGTTGACGACTATTCGGCTATTGTTGAGCATTGTTGTAAATGCGAATCTTCATCTCGAGCAGTTAGATGTGAAAACTGCCTTTCTCCATGGAGATCTCGATGAGGAAATTTACATGCTCCAACCTGAAGGGTTTGCCGAAAAGGGAAAAGAGAAACTGGTCTGCAAACTGCGGAAGAGCTTGTACGGGTTAAAACAAGCACCACGGCAGTGGTATAAGAAGTTTGACAGTTTCATGGCGGATACCGGGTTCGAAAGAAGTGATAGCGATCACTGCTGTTTCGTGAAGAGATTTGAGAACTCTTCTTATGTCATACTACTGTTGTACGTAGATGACATGTTGCTCGCCGGGTCGAGCCTTGTTGAGATTAACAAGGTGAAGCAACAGTTGGCGAAACAGTTCGAGATGAAGGATTTGGGTGCCGCAAATCAGATCCTCAGTATGAGGATATCTCGAGGAACAGATGGGTCCCTGTTTCTGTCGCAAGCCGAGTATGTGAAGAAAGTGTTGGCACGTTTTAGCATGAGTGATGCCAAAGCTGTAGGCTCACCGCTAGCCGCACACTTTAGCTTGTCGAAGGAACAATCACCCTCGGACGAGGAAGGAAAGGATCGTATGTTGAACATACCCTACGCTTCAGCAATTGGTAGCTTGATGTACGCTATGGTGTGTACAAGACCAGACATTGCCCATGCAGTGGGAGTTGTCCGTCGTTACATGAGTAACCCAGGAAAGCACCATTGGGAAGCTGTGAAGTGGATATTGAGATATCTCTCGGGTACCGTGAGTTCGGCATTATGTTTCTGAAAGACCTCGGAAGGCCTGCACGGCTATGTGGATGCTGACATGGCCGGTGATCTGGACAGCCAAAAAAGCACAACGGGATGTGTTTGTACCTACGGTGGTACTGCTGTGAGTTGGACATCGAAGCTGCAAAAGATCGTTGCACTGTCGACCACAGAGGCTGAGTACGTCGCGATGACGGAAGCAAGCAAAGAGATGATTTGGTTGCAAGGTTTCTTAGAGGAGCTCGGTCAGAGGACCGACAAGGGAGTTCTGCACTGTGATAGTCAAAGTGCAGTTCAGCTAGCTAAGAACCCTGTATTCCATTCACGCACCAAGCACATACAGATTCGTTACCATTTTATCCGGGCTGTTCTGGAAGATGGAATCTTCGCGCTAGAGAAAATTGAGAGCGCTAAGAACCCCGCCGATATGCTAACAAAGACTGTTACAATCGACAAACTGAGGCTGTGTGCAACCTCAGTAGGGCTCCGAGCATGAGGCTCAGGGTCGCCGCTACACTGGAAGAATGGGTACTCGCCGACGACGGAAGAGTATCAATTACTATACAAGGATACCGATGGGAGCATTCTGCTCGGTGGAGCACAGTGAGTTCGGTGGTCGGGGATAACTGGAGTTCTTTTTTGAAGCACTCGACATTTGACTCCAAGTGGGAGATTGTTGAGTTGTAGAGCCAAATGAGTTTTGGCCATGTCTTCTTATTATCCCACATCGCCTGGAATTGTAATATGACCCATGTTGGGTTCTATTTATATGCCCCAATATCTTGTATTTTAATTACACCTTTACACAACACCTCTATATTATAAAGAGAAGAGTTCTATTTGCGAGAGAACCATAGCTTGTAACTAGGCTAGATTACGATTGTAATCCTCTTAATAATATTAAGTGCCACGTGTAGTGGCCCGGAGACGTAGCCAATTTGGGTGAACTCCGTTATCAAAGAGTGTGTGCTCGGTTTAAGTTTTCTGTCTTTCTTTGTGTTCGCCTGTATCGACCCTAACAGTCAGTACCGTGGGAGGGTACTATGATACCACTACACTAGATGCGCTTTTATTGTTAACAAAAGATAAGTTGCTATTTGTAGACAGCAACAAAGAGGAGAAAAATACATTCTGATACTAAACCAGTACATGAGCTTTCTTAACTACTAGCACGGTTAAAAATTATACTTTATAGACGAATATGCAGAAAAGAAACCACTTAGTATACCTCTATTTTAATTAAGACTCAAAAGCACTGTTTATATATTAATTGTTAAATTATACTGATCTACTAAGCATTTATGCACAACATTGTAAGTGTATTAATATTAACCCTTGCCTCAAAATGACTCAAAAGTTTTGCTATGTTGGTCTACTGATTATTAGATTTTGTATATTTAGAATATCTAGATTGGGATTTAATTACTAATATAAAATCTATTTGACATGGGACACTGCTAGAGGTGTTCGTGCTCTTTTCGATTTTCGAGGAGAATATCGTTTACAACATATTTTTCTAAGGGAACAGTACGCAATTAAATAAAGACCGAATAAAGGTTATATATATAATGAAAACTAAGATGGTAAATAAAGGTAAGTATTGGTACCATTAAGTTAAATCACAAAGATGGTAGTAGTGAGTAATAGCACACGCGCCAGCTCGTAAAGATTAAACTGTTTGCGTCGAAATAATTTAATGCAAGTTCAAATTACATTATCAATTCGAGGGAAAGAGTGAGATCGACAGTCAAGACTGTAAGAAGTAAACTGTCAAGTAGTAGGTACTAATTTGCCCCCAATTACAAATCCACAATGACATAAAAGTAACAGAGGCGATCACCCAAATTTACTATGCTTATATACAGTTTCGAGTTCTTATGAGTAGTTCGTAGATTGTTAGTCAGTTAGCAAGCAGTTGGAAATAGATTGTAATAGTGTGTATGAAAAGCAATGAAAGACTTTGTTTCCTTTAAGTTATTTTTATTTCAATATGATTCTGATTAAGTCTGTATACTACTACTGAATAACCTAATCCACTTTGTGAGTGTGAAGTTATGAGTAAAATTGTCAAGAATTGTAAAATCCTAGCAACAATGTTTTGCGCTAGAAGGAAGGGTTCATTTTATTCTTCAACATGGGTCAAATGGAAAAGTGAACTTTTAAAAATTAAATAATATTGAATAGTTAACTCTTAAATTTATCCTTATCATGACAACTTTGATTGAATGAAAATTGTAAACTCAAGAACTCGATGAGTACTCAATGGATAAACGTAGTCATTCAGTTTTGTGTTTGTATGCTTCTCGCCTTGTGAGTATTTCCCGTGCAGTTTCTTCTCTCTGTGTCAACTTGGGAATCATATGGGATGATATATGCAAATACCCAGTGTTCTGAAAGGCTAGCATAGTCGGCGCTTAGACGGAAATTAGGCTATAGACAGGGCAAGATTCTTTGTATTTATCTTAATACTTAATGTTTGGTTAGTAGCAAAATATAGCTATGAAATTGGTTAACACAATTGACGCAAAGGTTTCTAGAGTTCATTTGTATTTTTGGTCTGAAGTTGCAATTAAGAAATAGAAAATGAAAAATTGCAAACAAGACTCCGAAAGCTTGCCAAGATAAAATACTTTCTAGATTTATAGCTGACGAGGGAATATTTGTATTCCCCCTTATCCGAGGATCTCATGATAAACAAACCTGACATCAAAAGAATATGGCATCGCAAGAAGAGACTCAACGAACAACATTCAAGCCGAGGTAGCTACCTCGGATAATTTGATGGAACACCTTGGAAGAACCTCCAAATACGGTTCCGTCTACCTAGGTACTCTACCTCGGATCTTGGACATATCCCTAGTCCGTCGAGTATCGTACGGAAACCCTAGTCAAAATAGCGTCAAAGCTGAAATAGAGTTGGTGCCCAAAACACCGTGTGGCACGCTGCTCCAACCACTGGGGACTGCATCGCGTCTACCAGCAGACCGAGGTATGCGGAGGACCGTTTAATGATGAAGTATGTTGACCATGATCCAAAGGCTGATAATCAAAGATGAACACTATAAATAAAGCACTCATGACCTCAAGAAAGGAGTGTCTGGTTGAGGGATCCAGAGAAAAACAGACATACACTAAATACCGAGAGCACTAAATACTGAGAGATTCTCTCTCAAGAAATCCGAGTTAAAGTAAACAGAATACTTATAACACTAATCCGGAGTAGAAAGCTAAACGTTTGTAACTTGTAAACATTCTCCAAATAAATAAAAGAGTCTCTCCATCACCTTACCTATTTTTATCTTACGTTTATTCTCGTAACTACATTTATAAAGATATATGTATGTTGTGAGCTTGTGTGTGTTTTAGAATACAAATCAAATCAAGTCGAGGGTAATGAAAAATTACGCTCGCCAATAGCATATAAAATAAAAAAATTGGTTGCATTCCACCAAAAACCAAAAAACCTCACCTTATAAGTTAGTCAACCTAATAAAGTCTATCTTATAAGCCAAACAAACTAGAGCTTAAAGAACCGTATTCAAACAAGACTACAGTGTGCAGGAAGATGACGCAAAATCGCATAGAAGGAAAAATTCATAACTTATTACATAGTAGGTCCGTACTTAAATAAGTGTTCACTATTTCTTATTGAGTATGAGTTGTTCCTAAATAAGTGTCCGCTTTCTCAATTTGATAATTATAAAATAACAAATTTACTCTTTTACCCTTTTACCCTTTTATATAATCTAAAAAAAAAATAACATTTAAGAAACAAACATAAAAATTTGATACACTTACCATTCATAACTATGACCATAACAATTTTTATTAAAAAAGTTACACGCATTAACTTTAATTATACTATTTACAAGGGCATTATTGGTAATTTATGTCTTATAATTTAATACTCTTAAAAATAAGCAAATTATATGTGTGACACTTAGCAAAAAGGCACATTTATAGCTCTGATACTATTTTGAACCATGTCCATTATCTAATAAAAGAACGTATAGCTAGCAAGAAACAAGAGCATCAGATTTATACACATGACGTTGTGTTTCCACAAGTGACGTAGATAAACTATTGGAAATATATATATATAGTGTTGTGAGATTTGCTCGTAGAGCATCCACAATAGTTGTGTTAATTTTAAAAATATTAACTTTGACACATCATCATTTAATTGCATGTTAAATGACACATATGTAACTTAAATTTAACATTCATATTAGTGTATTAACTTAACAAAGTTATATAATTTTAATTAAAATTAATTATCAATTGAAATCTCATTAATTAGTTATTTTGTAAACCCCCATTAATATAGGAACTAAACTAGGAGTATTTGAAATATAATTTATGTTTTAATTAATTGTATTTTGCCACATAATTCATTAACAAAATTAAAAATATTGTTATATTGAACAACTTTTTTAACATCTATAAAGATAACACATGATTTAACATAACTAATGGAGATAAAAAAATGCATTGTTAGCTAAATATTTTAGTTAATAATAGAGATAACAACACTATTGCAGATGCAATTATCCAATATTGGAGAGAGATCGTCTTCTAGTAGACTTTGTCGTACGGATAAAGTCAAGTGAAGATAATAATCTAGTGTAGCTACGTACATGGCGTATTTATATCGTAAATTAAACGCACTTGACATGTTGCGCGTGTGCTCGATTTAATTAAATACAATAAAATAGATTTCTATTTTATTTTTTGTCATTTATATTAATTAATATATATCTGACATGGCAGCGGTTATTTAACAGATCGTGTGTGTGGCAGTTGCCGGGTAAATAATAGCCTACCTCGTAGTTAGGGCTGTAAATGAAACGAAACGAACCGAACAACCCTCTGTTCATGTTCAGTTCATGAACTAAAACTCTTGTTCATGTTCGGTTCATGTTCATTTAAATACGAATGAACATTTGACGAACATGAACCGAACATTTGACGAGCCGAACACGAGTTGTTCGTGAACATCTAATTTCTTCCAAAACATTTAATAATTGAAAAAAAAAAATATTTTTCTTTCTTTTTAAAATATATTTTAATTTTATTATATATTACTATATTGTTAACTAGGATAAACTAGTTCACATATAACTTTAAGTTTATATATTGTATAAATTCTTTTATATACGTATGATTACTTTAACGAGTTGAACACTTAACGATAAAATCGGTGACTGTATTTATAGTATGATGATATAAATTAACATAATAAGTTCAAAATAATACAAACATATCATTTATATTATTATAGCATAAATAAGTTTATTAATTGTGTAATGATATTAATTTTTGTTACACCATTAATAGATTTATTTATTTTATTTTATCAAACTTTATATATAGTTACACGAACACGAGTTTAGACGAACCGAACAGAGGGTTGTTCATGTTCAGTTCACTTAATAGACGAACATTATATTCTTGTTCATTATCGTGTTCATTTATAAATGAACGAACATGAACCGAGCATTAGCCGAGCCGAATGTTGGAAAAAAATAGGAAAACATGTAGTTTAAACATGTTTTTCCAAAGTGGTCAGGGACCAACTTTGAGTCAATTTTTAATGCGACTCCTCAGTTTTTCTGAGGCCATACTCTATGCGTTTGAGTAGCTCGTGCGACGAGCTTCGCAACGGTATATCGCATGACCTATTCGGAGGAATGGTGTGAATGATAATTGGACTCGAATGTTGGTACTCGAAAGAGGGAAAAACCGAAATCTGGAAAGTGGAGTAGAGAGTGGGAATAAACCATGAGGGTTATCCCACATTGGAAAAACAAGGTTGTTTTTTACTCTATATATACAATTCCATCCCATGTAGTTGGTAAACTAATTAAGTCCGCATACCCATGAGTGGGTTAGTGTGTACCACACACGCGCGTGCTCGCTCGGGTCTCGGGACTCGGGCCTCGGGTCACGGGACGCGGGATGCGGGACGCGGGATTTGGGATTTGGGGAATGTCTCGGGTCTTGTGTCTTGTGTCTTGTGTCTTGTACTAAATCTGAAAAAGGACTTTTGCATATTTACAAGAGCAGTCCCTAGAGTTCCAGAAGGTTTGAAACTCCAGCAGTAATTGGAGGCGGATTCTGGAGATGTAACTCCCAGAAGTAAATGACTACATTTAATTATGCGGTTTCAGAATCCTCTATAAAGAGGCAGCCATCCCCTCACATTCTAACACACATGAAATCAGTATCTTCTCTCTAACAATTCAAAGCTGCATATATTTTTTTATTCATAGCACTTAGAAACCAGAGAGAACCATCCACTAAAAGCTCGACTTAGACTCGTCGCCAGTTTTCGGCGAGTCTTCCGAGAGACGTTGTACCTTGGGATCGAAGCGCCAACGCAACTAGAAACCTTAAGGTGTGTTGGTCCGTAGGAGTCTAAACCTTAGAGGGGGGTGAATAAGGTTTTGTACGTTTTTCGCGGAATGAAATCTATGGGTTATTAACTAGGTTAATGTGTGATATTTATAACTAAAACTCTTTCGTTAACTAATTATTGCTAGATAAATCTAAGCAAGCAATAAATGTAAGCGATAAATAAATACGAAAAGTAAGAGTTAAGGGAAAGAAATAACGCAAGATTTATAGAGGTTCGGCAAACCGCGCCTACGTCCTCTCCTCGGTATTTTCACTACCGAGTGTTTCACTAAAATCTTCGTTTCAAGGTTACACCTTAACGAGCTTAATCAACCGATTACGCTCTCCCTCACTATATGAGTATCCCGAATAAATGACCTAGAGCTTTTAAGCTACACTTGCTTAAAAGCCTCTACCCAATTCACTCGCTCACAAATGAGTTTATAAAATTACTCTTTTACAAATTTGATCACTCACTAACAAATAATATCTCGAAGTTTATAGAATTACAAGAATAATACTCTCGAGAATATTTAATAATACAAGTGAGATTTTGGTAGTATAAGCTTTAAGAATTTCTTAGTAGTATTTGCTTAAAATGTTTTGGATGCTTGGATAATCTTCTTCAAAGAGATTGGGGCCTTTTGTAGGGTGAAGAAGTCCAGCATTTAATTTCAGACCGTTGCTGGTTGTTGGCAGAATTGAATTGAGCATCCACTATCCAAGAACCACTTGTCCTCGTTGATTTTTGACCTCAAGCATACCTACAAGACAAAACGATCATTGGTACCCTAATCCATTTTTGGGTCCTTGAGGGTTAGAGTCTCGACCCTTTGGAATCCAAACCAAATCATTTCTATTAACCTTATACCTATTAGGGCAATATATGTAATCTTCATAGTGATCACTACGGTTGCAAGTAATACATTTAACATGCGATATAGGTTTAACAAAACGATTATAAACTAAGTTCTTTTTATACGAGTTGTTTTTATGAGAGTGATTTGGTTGTCTACTTTCATTTTTAGCCGTTTGTTTGGTGAATAGGTTTTTATGCTTAGCCGTTAAGAGTGGGTTGTAACCTACACCGGTTTTATCATACGCGCCTTGTTGAGAAGCTAATATAGTACTTAGCATTTTACTACCTTTAGTGAACTTAGAGAGAGTAAGTTCGGCGCTATCCGCCTTAAGTTTACATGACTTAAGGTCATCAACTAACTTATCATTTTGTAGGGTGAGTTCGGCATTTTTAGTTGTGAGTGAGTCATTTTTCATAGCTAAATTTTCAAGTTCGTCTTGTAGAGCAATTAGCAATTTTCTAAAAGATTTGTTCTTACCTCTAGCTTTTTCTAAAGACTCTAACACATCATTAATATCAAGACAATCATCACTAGAAATAGAGGAGTTAGAGGAGTGATAGCTTACATCCTCGGTATCATCGTCTCTAGCCATGAGACATAGATTTGCGACTTCTTCATTGTCGCTATCGGAGCTATCATCATCGCTCCCCCATGCGGCCAAGAATGCCTTCTTGTTTTCCTTTTTCTTTACGAACTTGTCCTTTTTCTTCAAGGGACATTCGTTTTGCATATGGCCGGGTTTGTGACATTTGTAGCAAATGATTTCGTCCTTTTTGCTAGATTTTTCGGAAGTCTCTTCCTTATATTCCTTTTTCCGAAATCGTTGTCCACCCTTCTTTTTCCAACTTAGGAATTTGTTGTAGCGTTTGGCAAAGAGAGCCATCTCATCATCTTCACTAGATGAATCATTTTCGCTATCGTCATTTGTTGTGCATTTGAAGGCAATGCCTTTCTTCTTTTTCGAGTCATCCTCATGCTTTCGAGTCGTCATGTCGAGTTCATGAGTGCTTAGGGATCCAATGAGGTTGTCGAGAGAGAGAGTGTTCATGTCCTTGGCCTCTTGTATGGCCGTCACTTTCGATTCCCACTTCCTTGGAAGACTTCGAAGGATTTTCGTCACCATCTCCTTGCTAGAGTATACCTTTTCAAGTCTTTTAAGATCATTAGTAATCTTCGTAAAACGAGTGTACATAGAAGCAATAGACTCGTCATCATCGACTTTAAATAATTCATAATCATGAATAAGCATGCTAATTTTAGAGTCCTTAACTTGACTAGTTCCTTCGTGCATAATAGCTAGCTTATCCCACATTTGCTTAGCGGTGTCACAACCGGAAATCTTATCATATTCACTAGGCGAGAGCGCACAAGTGATAGAAGTCATAGCCCTACAATTTAGGGAAAATGCGAGGCGTTCATCGGTGTCTAGTTCCTCTACAAGTTTATCTTCGCCATTTCTCCTAGGCGTTCTATAGCCTTTACTAATACTTAACCATTGGTCTATTTCAAAACCACAAAGGAAATTTTTCATAAGGTCTCTCCAATAGGGATAGTTAGTACCGTCAAAGAATGGTGGCCTAGTTATGGATTTAGAGTCGGCGTATGAAGACATAGTGGATCTTTAAACTATAAAATCGTTAGATTTTTATGAATAGAATAGCTAAGATCTGATACCAATTGTTCGTCCGTAGGAGTCTAAACCTTAGAGGGGGGGGGGGGGGGGGGTGAATAAGGTTTTGTACGTTTTTCGCGGAATGAAATCTATGGGTTATTAACTAGGTTAATGTGTGATATTTATAACTAAAACTCTTTCGTTAACTAATTATTGCTAGATAAATCTAAGCAAGCAATAAATGTAAGCGATAAATAAATACGAAAAGTAAGAGTTAAGGGAAAGAAATAACGCAAGATTTATAGAGGTTCGGCAAACCGCGCCTACGTCCTCTCCTCGGTATTTTCACTACCGAGTGTTTCACTAAAATCTTCGTTTCAAGGTTACACCTTAACGAGCTTAATCAACCGATTACGCTTCCCCTCACTATATGAGTATCCCGAATAAATGACCTAGAGCTTTTAAGCTACACTTGCTTAAAAGCCTCTACCCAATTCACTCGCTCACAAATGAGTTTATAAAATTACTCTTTTACAAATTTGATCACTCACTAACAAATAATATCTCGAAGTTTATAGAATTACAAGAATAATACTCTCGAGAATATTTAATAATACAAGTGAGATTTTGGTAGTATAAGCTTTAAGAATTTCTTAGTAGTATTTGCTTAAAATGTTTTGGATGCTTGGATAATCTTCTTCAAAGAGATTGGGGCCTTTTGTAGGGTGAAGAAGTCCAACATTTAATTTCAGACCGTTGCTGGTTGTTGGCAGAATTGAATGCTGGTTAATGCAGTGGTTCGCCCAATTTTCAGGAAAAGCTTAAAAGCTGGATTTTGAAATACTACAGAAACGATCGGTCGTTTCTGAAAAACGATCGGTCGTTTTTCATCTGTGTTCTCTGGAAGAAATTCAACTTAAGAACGATCGGTCGTTAAGTCTGGCGATCGGTCGTTTTTGGGTTGTACTCTCTGGAAGGATTTCTGCCTAAAACGATCGGTCGTTTTAGGGTAGCGATCGGTCGTTTTTGGATTGTACTCTCTGGAAGGATTTCTGCACATGAATGATCGATCGTTTTTGGTTTTCGGTTTTCTCGACAAACTTCGAAACCCCGTAACTAACTTGTTTCACATCCGATTTTGGTTTCGCTTGAACCATTGGCTTCGTAATTACGCATTCAATCATTTAGACCCTTTAACACACTAGATAAATGATTAGTACGCAAAACGAGCTTTTATCATGTTTTACAAATATTGTTATCATCAAAATAATCGATTAGAAGAAACTACGTTCAACAAGGTGGTTGGGCGAATATCGGTTAAGGGCATACTGTTAACAGTAGCCTCGTCCGTTTAATTTTACATTCTGTCCGTTTTATTTTTTCGCATTTAAATTCAGTTTTTTTACATTATGTCCTTTCAATTCAGTATTTAAATATTCTGTCCTTAGCTGTAGCTTTTATATTCTGTATTTACTTTTCTGTAATTAGTTTAAAGTACTGTTTCTATTCTGTAATTTCATTTCTGTATTTTAATTCTATAATTAGATTAGTTTCTATTCAGTCCTGTAATTTAAATTCATAACAGAACAGTCCGGCTGTTAAGTCTATACTTTCCAGTCCGGCAGTTTCTTTTAATTGCAAATCAGTATATCAGATTATTAATTAATAATAATCTGATTATGTTTGTTTCTATTTACAATTCAGTACCTACATGTTGCAATCAGTTTATTGTATTTCATTTGGAAATTAATAAAGATTACACTGGTTTTATTTAATTATTGTTTAGTCCTTTATTTATTATTAATTGTTATTTCGTACACGGAAACCAACAATCTTAACCGATATCCTGTTGTTTCTTTCGTGTATTGATTAATACAATTATTTTTTTTATAGGAATAATGCTTTTTTGTTTTCGATTCTAATTTATATTAGAAATTGATTACAAAGAAAAATTCCAAACAGTTTTAATTTTATTTTTGAATCTTGTTGATACCAACCGTATTGGTATTCAATAAGAATCGTTCAATCCTTTTAATATCAACCGTATTGATATTTAAAAGGATAAAAGTTTAATTTTATTATTTGTTTGTTAATTCTTTTACAAACCCAAATATAAGTTTTGGTGTTTGTTTATAGAATTGATTGTACACGTATCTCATACGTTTTGTGTTGTCATTTCAGATGACAAACACGTCGCCTATTGAGTTGCCTATCGGAAGTGAGCATGACCTAGTGGTTGGTGGAGATGTCCATAACACTGGGGGCGATGCGATTGTGGGGGCTAACGCCGATGACGCAGTTGCAGCGGCTGAGCCCGCCGCGGCTGCGACCATGGCGGATGGTACGGCCAAAGCTGAGGCTGCGGCCGAAGCAGCGGCCACGGCCAAGGCCGCAGCTAAGGCTGCGGCAAAGGGCAAGGCACCGATGTATTCGGCTGTGCCTACTTTGCCGACTTCTCATCTGGAGAAACCGGAAAAATTCAGGGGTGACAACTTCAAACGTTGGCAGCAAAAGATGCTGTTTTATCTCACCACTCTGAATTTGACCAGGTTTCTTAAGGAGACTGCTCCCGTCCTAAGCGAGGACGATCTGGACGAGCAGTCGTTCTCTGCGGTTGAGGCATGGAGACATGCTAACTACCTATGCAAGAACAATATCCTGTGTGCTCTAGATGACACGCTGTTCAGTGTTTTCGAGCCCAAAGCTACTGCAAAGGAGCTGTGGGAGACTCTCGAAAATAAGTACAAGGTGAATAACGCTGGCACAAAGAGATTTGTTGTCAAGGACTTTCACGAGTACCGTATGACTGACAGCAGGGGTGTCATGGAGCAAGTTGAGGAGCTCCAACTCATCTACCATCGCCTTGAGGCTGAGGGGCTAGTGATAAACGAGCCTTTCCAGGTGGCACTCATGATTGAAAAATTGCCACCATCTTGGAAAGACTTTCAAAACTACCTTAAGCACAAGCGAAAGGAAATGAGGCTGGAGGGGCTCATTGAGAAGCTCAACATCGAGGTGAGCAACCGTCGCTCCGTTAGGAGAGTCGGTGGTGCTGTCATCCCGATGGCAAAGGCCAATGTGGTCAAAAGCTCCAACGTCAAACGGAAACGTTTTGACACCGGAGGCAGTGCTGTTGTTGCAAAGAAATTTGCGGGAACCTGTTTTGTGTGTAACAGGACCGGCCATTGTGCCGCGGACTGTTATGACAATAAAGGCACTGCTAAGCCTAAGCCCCCCCCTCCGAGGAACTTCAAAGGCAAGGGGAAGAGGAAAGCTCTAGCTCAGGCACATCTGGCCGAGGGAGAACGAGATGACGACCACTTTACTGCTGTGGTCTATGAGGTCAATCTCGTGGGGAGCAACCCCAAAGAGTGGTGGCTGGATACTGGCGCCACAAGCCACATCTGCTCAACAAGTTGGATGTTTAAGACCTACGAAGCGGTAGAGAGAGAAAGCTGCTTCATGGGAAATTCTGCTACTTCCAAGGTGGAAGGAAAAGGAATGGTCGTGATGAAGATGACATCGGGAAAAGAGTTGAGGTTGACAAATGTGCTCCATGTTCCGGATATCCGCAAGAATCTGGTATCTGGTTCGGTGATGGTGAAGAACGGGTTCAAGCTAGTTTTAGAATCCGATAAAATTGTAATCACCAAAAATGGTGTCTATGTAGGCCGTGGCTATATGACCAATGGCATGTTTAAGTTGAACGTAGGGACACCTGCTCCCAATAAAGGTGCTAAAGCTGAGGCTAGCACAAGTACTGTAATGACTGTTGCCCAAGAGGCCAATAAAAATTCTGAGTTTAATTATTTATTTGAGTCATTTCATTTGTGGCATGGTAGATTAGGTCACGTGAATTATAATTCTTTAAAGAAATTAATTTCACTAAAACTAATATCAAATTTCGTTTTTGATAAGCAACACAAATGTGAGATTTGTGTAGAAGAAAAATTAACGAAATCATCGTTTCAACATGTTGAACGAGAAAGTGAACCTCTCGGTCTAATACACACGGATGTATGCGACTTAAAGTTTATACAAACGCGAGGAGGGAAAAAGTACTTTATCACCTTTATAGATGATTGTACTAGATACTGCTACGTTTACTTAATGAGAAGTAAAGACGAAGCAGTAGAGAAATTCGCTCTATATAAGACCGAAGTGGAAAATCAACTCAATAGGAAGATTAAAACATTGAGAAGTGATAGAGGCGGTGAATATGAATCACCGTTTGAACAGATATGCGCTGAAAGCGGCATTATACATCAAACCACAGCCCCATACACTCCCGAGCAAAATGGGGTTGCTGAGCGTAAAAATAGAACGCTAAAGGAAATGATGAATGCTATGCTAATCAGTTCTGGGTTATCCCAGAACATGTGGGGGGAAGCGATACTTTCCGCTAACTATGTTTTAAACAAGTTACCACATAAGAAGCGAGAAAAGACCCCATATGAATTATGGAAAGGTCATCAACCCAGTTATAAGAACCTGCGGGTTTGGGGTTGCCTCGCAAAGGTCCTAGTTCCCACTCCTAAGAGGATGAGAATTGGTCCTAAGACGGTGGACTGTGTGTTCATCGGATATGCACAGAATAGTAGTGCATATCGGTTTCTCGTGCACAAGTCGGACAATCCCGATGTGCACGTAGATACGTATATGGAAAGCCGAGAGGCCTCTTTCTTTGAAGATATCTTTCCCCGGAAATTACCTACATCTGTACCAACTGAAGAGTTGAACAGTGAAGGAAATGTGGGGGCAAGTGAACCGACAGAGGAAGAGGAAGAGGAAGAGGAAGAGCCCCGGCACAGCAAAAGGGCAAGGAAGGAAACTTCCTTTGGACCTGATTTCCTAACCTTCATGGTTGAAGGCGAACCGGCGACATATAAACAAGCTATGTCAACACCGGATTCCCAATATTGGGAAGAAGCTATTCAAAATGAAATTGAATCAATCATGCAAAACCACACTTGGGAACTAGTGGATCTTCCGAAAGGATGCAAGCCCCTAGGTCACAAGTGGATCTTCAAGAGGAAGTTAAAGGTTGACGGCACGATTGAGAAATACAAGGCGAGACTTGTAGTAAAAGGCTTCAGGCAAACGGAAGGTGTCGATTATTTTGACACATATGCCCCTGTCTCCAGGAAAACGTCTATCCGAATCGTCATTGCTCTCGCAGCTTTGTTTGATATGGAAATACATCAAATGGATGTAAAGACGGCGTTTCTAAATGGAGAACTGGAAGAAGAGATTTACATGGAACAACCGGAAGGGTTTGTAGTTCCTGGTAAAGAGCACCAAGTGTGCAAACTTGTAAAGTCTCTATATGGACTCAAACAAGCGCCAAAGCAATGGCACGAGAAGTTTGATAGAATTATGCTATCAAACGGTTTTCACATTAATGAGTGTGATAAATGTGTCTACTCTAAAGGAAGTGGAAGAGACTGTGTTGTAGTCTGTCTCTATGTGGATGACATGATCATAATTGGGAGTAATGATAGAATCAGCTCCACAAAGAAAATGTTATCACAACACTTCGATATGAAGGACCTGGGTATAGCTGATGTAATACTTGGTATGAAGATTACCAAAACATCAGAAGGGTATGCCTTGTCCCAAGGTCACTATGTTAAACAAGTTTTAGACAAGTTTGACAAGGACAGTAAAGCTATGTCAAGAACCCCAATTGAGTTCAACTGTAACCTGAAAAAGAATTTCGGTAAAAGTGTGAATCAATTGGAGTTCTCTCGAGTCATAGGCAGTCTCATGTATATAATGAATTGCACTAGACCAGACATAGCAAACTCAGTGAGTAGACTGAGCAGGTACACCAGTAATCCAAATGAGGAACACTGGAAGGCCATAATGAAACTTCTCAGGTATATGAGGTTTTCAGCCGATTACGGGCTGCACTATACCAGATATCCAGCGGTACTGGAAGGGTATTCAGATGCCAACTGGATATCAGACTCCAATAGCACAAGATCCACGAGTGGATATGTGTTTATAATGGGAGGAGATGTTGTGTCTTGGAGATCCTCCAAACAGACATGTATTGCAAGGTCAACTATGGAATCAGAATTCATAGCGTTGGACTTAGCAACCGAAGAGGCAGACTGGCTGAGAAGTCTATTGGAAGGAATTCCAATGTGGCCGAAACCTGTTCCCGCAATAAGCGTGCATTGTGATAGTCAATCAGCTATTGCGCGGGCTCAGGATCATATGTATAATGGAAAGTCTCGACATATACGTCGGAGACATAAATCCGTAAGGGAATTGTTATCCAATGGTGTGGTATCCTTAGATTTTGTAAGATCAAAGGAAAACATAGCGGATCCATTAACTAAAGGCTTGACTCAAGTGGGAGTCGAGACGTCATCGAACGGAATGGGATTAAAGCCCATTAAATTGGTGGCCCCCCCATAGGCAACCCAACCTAAACGGAATCTTTCCTGATAGGTTCAAAGGGAAACTGAACTGTGGGGGCAACCGAACAAATCACTCAGGAACCTGGAGTTCCCAGCCCATCTCCGCGATGACAGAGTGATAGACCTGTACCATTGTAAGGATGAGCTTGAGGCTCTTAATGATCCAAGTAACTCGACGGTCGAGTAAAGTGAGTCAGGACACTTTCGACTTGGAACACCTATAACTAGTGTGTAAGGCCGGTACCATGTGATGAGCTTGGGCTAATTCACTAGAGCACTGAGTTGAAGTTGCCAAGGCAGTCCAGGCCAAATATGGACAACAACTAAAGGGCCTAGTACGTGGGTAGAGAGGGCACTGTGCGGGTGCCATTCTGGGATACACAAAGCTTGATGGTTCAAAGCTTTACAGCTACCTAATAGCAGTATTCTGGGTGGTACTCCGCTACGGCAGGTTCAAGGCGCGCGCTACCTGACCTTAGGCAGTGAACTTTTGCGGTTCTCTTGATTTGCATTTAGGACATGGGCTTTCGAGCCAATTGCATTCATGTGGGGGATTGTTGGAAAAAAATAGGAAAACATGTAGTTTAAACATGTTTTTCCAAAGTGGTCAGGGACCAACTTTGAGTCAATTTTTAATGCGACTCCTCAGTTTTTCTGAGGCCATACTCTATGCGTTTGAGTAGCTCGTGCGACGAGCTTCACAACGGTATATCGCATGACCTATTCGGAGGAATGATGTGAATGATAATTGGACTCGAATGTTGGTACTCGAAAGAGGGAAAAACCGAAATCTGGAAAGTGGAGTAGAGAGTGGGAATAAACCATGAGGGTTATCCCACATTGGAAAAACAAGGTTGTTTTTTACTCTATATATACAAGTCCATCCCATGTAGTTGGTAAACTAATTAAGTCCGCATACCCATGAGTGGGTTAGTGTGTACCACACACGCGCGCGCTCGCTCGGGTCTCGGGACTCGGGACTCGGGCCTCGGGTCACGGGACGCGGGCCACGGGATGCGGGATTTGGGATTTGGGATTTGGGATTTGGGATTTGGGATTTGGGGAATGTCTCGGGTCTTGGGTCTTGGGTCTTGGGTCTTGTATTAAATCTGAAAAGGGACTTTTGCATATTTGCAAGAGCAGTCCCTAGAGTTTCAGAAGGTTTGAAACTCCAGCAGTAATTGAAGGTGGATTCTGGGGATGTAACTCCCAGAAGTAAATGACCACATTTAATTCTGCGGTTTCAGAATCCTCTATAAAGAGGCAGCCATCCCCTCACATTCTAACACACATGAAATCAGTATCTTCTCTCTAACAATTCAAAGCTGCATATATTTTTTTATTCATAGCACTTAGAAACCAGAGAGAACCACCCACTAAAAGCTCGACTTAGACTCGTCGCCAGTTTCCGGCGAGTCTTCCGAGAGACGTTGTACCTTGGGATCGAAGCGCCAACGCAACCAGAAACCTTAAGGTGGTTGGGCGAATATCGGTTAAGGGTATACTGTTAACAGTAGCCTCGTCCGTTTAATTTTACATTCTGTCCGTTTTATTTTTTCGCATTTAAATTCAGTTTTTTACATTCTGTCCTTTCAATTCAGTATTTTAATTCAGTATTTAAATATTCTGTCCTTAGCTGTAGCTTTTATATTCTGTATTTACTTTTCTGTAATTAGTTTAAAGTACTGTTTCTATTCTGTAATTTCATTTATGTATTTTAATTCTGTAATTAGATTAGTTTATATTCAGTCCTGTAATTTAAATTCATAACAGAACAGTCCGGCTGTTAAGTCTATACTTTCCAGTCCGGCAGTTTTTTTTAATTGCAAATCAGTACATCAGATTATTAATTAATAATAATCTGATTACGTTTGTTTCTATTTACAATTCAGTACCTACATGTTGTAATCAGTTTATTGTATTTCATTTGGAAATTAATAAAGATTACACTGGTTTTATTTAATTATTGTTTAGTCCTTTATTTATTATTAATTGTTATTTCGTACACGGAAACCAACACCGAACACGAACGATTTCACGAACAGCTCATCTCATTTACAGCCCTACTCGTAGTTATTTAAATCCACCAGACATTTAATTAATTGAAGTGTCGCACCTTTTATTCAAGCCAAGAGATGCGTTTGTTGTTGACATCCCATCGTCTCTTATATATATATGTTTGCAACGAGATTATTATTGACTTAACTATTTCCCGAAATAAGTTAATACTTAGAGAAATTCTGAAAATTTGCAGAATTGATATTTGCAGAATTCTTTATTTGTTGTGTCCTGAGAACGATTTGCAGAAACCCAATTGTAAACTCTTTCGAGTGGGGGAAAATATCGTTTTAAGGAAAACGATTGTATCATGCCTCAGAGTATTTCATTCTGTTTTTCCGTTCATTTACTTAGATTTTCTAACATAATCAACACATACATTTTGGTATAACTCAACACATAGCATGAAAATTTTATATTCAGACCCCACACTCTCAATCCATTTTATTGTTGCACCCCAATTGTGAACCAACTCAAAAGGGAAAAATAAGGCATGGTTCACTACACGTCTACAATAGACAAAAACTTAAATAATGGACTTTAATGACATCAGATGATTAACTAGATATATAATACAAGTCAAGACACCCGTTATGACCCTACTAAAAGTACTAGGGACATGGCCATCTTACATCCAAGCTTCTTACAATTCTTTTTGAGATAAATTTAAAGAGCCTCGTATCCTTTTCTTACATCCAACCTTCCTCAAGAACATCATACGTACTCAGGGCTTGTTTGCCTGTTTTTTTTTTAATATTCAAATAAGCTGGATTTTGGCGGGTTTGAAAACAACTGGATCCCCTTCAATTTACAGTACTCTTCTGGTTATAACCTTGGTGATAATTTTAAGATCCAACCAAATGTTATTCAATTTAGGGAGAACCGCTGATTGGTACATAAAAACATACTTAATCTTCAAAAGTCCGAATTATTAAATCTCTTTTAACATTTGATATATATGTAATTTTAAAAAACTATAATACCCTTGTAATTCATTAAATAACATCTTACAATATAAAACAAAATATAACTTCTAATATCCTAAATTTACCATAAATCACTCCCTAATTAATAATAGCATCTTTACATCTTCAATCAAATCAACAAAGTACTTGACAATGTTTACAGATTACGAAATGTGACCAACTCTCTAGCATAAGAAAATATAGATAATTAAGGACGTCTTCGACCTAAAAATACTAGCACCTGGTGAAATGCTAAACCTGATGTATACTCTATCAAAAAAACCTGGAATTCTTGACAGAATTCCTCCAACATCTATCGCATTTGAAAGGTGTTTATACTTGCATTACTTTTAAATTTGTAAAAAAAAATTATGAAGTTATGCTCATAGATTGGGTTATTCTCTTTTACTTTTTTTGGTGTCAAATCTCATTATTATTAACGGACGGAAATAGAGAGTTTAGTGCCCCTAGAACAGCCTCCAAGAGGCTAAGTAAAATAAAATAATATAAAGGCACAAAGGGCGTTCAGAAGCCTTATAACTGATAAACCTACCCTGCACATAGATTAAAATACACCAAGAGACGTAATACTGTAAACAAGCCGGAACTATCAAAAATAGCACCGAAATATTGTCAAGCATGCTAGTTGAAGAGGCATCGTGCAAACCAAAGGATGCATGAGTATGCCTAATAGTACTCCTTACAGACCAGCTCAATAAAGCTCCATCGGGGTGCCAACACATACTTAAACCCGATCTGAATAAACCAATCATGATGTAGGAACCCATTAAAAGCAACAACTCAATACTCTAATAGTTCGAACTAACCAACCGATCAAGTAGGACAACCGATCATTATTCTCTTTTACTTAAACACGTGTATATCATAGAGATAGTTTCTGATTATCAATTAATATAAAAAACAAGACTAGTTTTCTGACTGAGGAGTACCAGATTCATGGGAATCGACGTACATATCATAGAGATAATTTCTTGAAAATTAGTTTCTACATGCCACAAAGTGCAAAAAATTCAAATGTTGAGATCATATGTATTTTCAACTCGACCTAGTGCCTTTTAGGCTCTTTTTGTTTCGTAGTAAAATATTTACGGAGGAAAAATATTTTTCGGGTAAAGTTTTACGGTGCAAACTTTTGTTTGCATTTTATTTACGGGTGTTTGGTGCGTCAAATGTTTCCCATGAGAATTCTATTGAAATTCATAAATCTATTAGTTATTTAAATTAGACAAATTCGATGCATAAATAAATAAACATTGTTCATACTTTAAACAAAATATTTTAAGATGAAAAACATCAAAAAATAACTAAAAGTCACAAAAAATAACTAAAAGTCACAAAAATTAGCTATAAGTCACAAAAATGAATAAGTTCATGAAAGTTTAAAAACATTAGTGATTAAAATCACAATTATTTTGACGGGAAAAAATCTATAAGTTGGTCTACTTTTCTGAAAGGAACTTCGTCAACCACTTTTTCTTTCCTGCATCTTTTTTTACGATAAATCCCATTGCCTCTATTTCATTTTTGTTGAGATAATCAAACACATCTTCCAAGTCCGACTCGTCAAACCCCTCCATCTTTGTCACTTCATTGTACAAAATTCTAGCATGCTCTTGATTAGTATTGGTTATCAATGCTGCAGCTACACTAGCAACGCTATCGGCTAGTTTATCCAATTTATCTGTAACTTCTTCTCCAACTCTTTTTCGTTTTCCATGGGACCTTGGTTGAGATATTGGAATCTCTGGATTCTGTGAGAATACTTGAGTGCTTGTTATTTCTTCAACATCTAATTCATTATTACTTTCGATATTATTAATACCCTCATCTAGTGTGTTAAGTTCATCGGTATTTGACTTTACGAAACTTCCCATGGCTTGATCATCACCACAAATCAATGTAAACTCATCATACATTTCAATAGGGTTATTTAGATATGGAGAAGCCTTTGGATGAGCTTGAAATAACAGAAAAATTATATAAGAAAAAAGAAGACAAACTTGATTAAAATGATAAAAGTAAATATAACTTACTTCACAATATGTTTTCTGAACTTCGAGTGAGCATGTGAACATCTTTTGACTTTCAACCCACCCAAATCTGCTTCCGTTCATTTGAATTTTCCTTATTTCACCAAACTTCTTTTTGATTTTCTCATTCGGTTTTCAACATGATCAGAATTACAACAAGTATTAAATTCCAATGAGATTGCTTTTGCAGCTTGAACGAATGAAGTTTTCTTGAAACTTTTATCTACTTTTCGTCCTGCTTTTACCTCATCAACTAAAAAATTTATAAGCACTACTTCCATTGCATCAGTCCATTGAAATTGATGTTTGGGTTTAGTATCAACATCGTCTCGTGCAGCCATCTAGGAAGAAAATTTAATACGATAAAGTAATGAAATAAAATATTAATTAAGCACAATATCATAAAAAAGGCACATTGTTTAACAATCAGAAACAAAAACATTCAAACTACGAAAGCATAAAACTGAAGTAACACAAAAACATCAATTGTTTCTATAGCTATTATACATAGTATTAGCAATTGAATCGCGTTTCTGCTTCCACTCATTGTTCTCGACTCTTATTTGTTGGTGTGATCTTCTACTTGGACTTGTTTCATTTTGTGGTTGGGCATGATTTTCTTGTGTCTGAGAAAAAAGATTATCGTTCGGATCAACACCCAATATATAGTTATGCAATATACAACAAGCTATGACCACTTCAACTTGAGTTTCATAAGACCAATGTGGTTCAGCGGTCAAAACACTAAACCTTTTTTTCAAGACACCAAATGCTCTTTCTATCGTTGTTCTCAAAGATGAATGACGAAGATTGAATAATTCTTTAGCACTTTCTCGTTCATGATTACTGTATTATTTTAGATGATATTTTGTAGCACGGTATGGAGGAATGAATCCTTTGCGAATTCCATAGCCTCCATCAACTAAAAAATATTTTCCTGTATGCAAACAAATTTTTTATCATGCTAAAGAAATTTATTAAGGTAAAAACATATGTATTTTAATTTTCTTAGTTTTTAATGATTTTTTTTTTACCTTTGGGAACTTTAGCCCATTTCTCCTCGTTAATGCATCTTCTAAGATAAGTGCATCATGTGCTGACCCTTCCCAACCAGCTAATACATAAGTAAATCTCAAATCGAAACTAACAATAGGCATTAAATTTTGAGTAGGCTTATCTTTTCTACCATGAAAACGTCCTTGAAGCTCAAGTGGTACAGATGCATGGACGTGAGTACCATCAATTGCTCTAATACAATCCTAATAAACTCGATTAATTTAGAATTCATCCTATAATTTTATGTGGGATATAAATGTTATATTAGTCTGATTATGGATATTTACCTTGAACCATGGCCAATATCTATGATTTTGCATGATTTCTGGCGGTGTTGTCGATGTTGGGCTCTTTATAAAATCATTTTGTAATTTTAAAATTGCTTTTAATACCTTATGAAAATACCTTGACACAATCTCGTTGGAACGAAAAAAACGACTGCCAATAATTCTATTTCGGATATTGTGACCCAAAAAATGAAGAAACATGGCAAGTTGTTGTTCAATTGAAACATGTAAACTAGAAGTTAAATACTTTTTATTTTTCAATATAGAACAAAGTTTCAAAAAAGGTTGTTTTGACATACGAAAATTGTGCAAGCATAGATCTTTACTATCAGTAATTAAAGTGTCAAAATATTTTTGTCTCTCTTCATCTCTATTAAGATAAGGCTCCCTAGGAATGTGACGCATAAATTGCATACTAGTCAAAACACCCGCATAAATGGACATCAACGTAGCTGTAAAAGCACTTTTTTTTTTCTCTTATCAATATATTTCCCTTTCATCTACATCAAATAAATAAAGAAATACAAAAATTATAATCAACAAACAAAGATAATCAATTAAATATGATGCAATTTATAAACCAAAATAAGAACTCAATAGCTACAAATATACAAGTTTTTGAGTTGTAGGTAACCAGGGCCATTTTGTTTTCAATTTTTAGATATAAACAATTTTAACATCATGGATTTTAACATCAATCACCGTCTATACATATAATATGGCAATTGCTATAAATATGAGTTATTCCCACAAACATCATGATATTAGTTCACTGTGGTAAAATTAAAGAAAAAACAGTAATATAGCCGTAAATGCATAAAATACTAGCTAATTTGTATAAAAAGGTTGTAAACATAAATCACCACCATAATAATCAATATTATCCAAGATAATAAGAAGCGAACAATCAAACTCAAACCAACAATTGTTTGTTATGACTATAATGAAATAGTCGTTTACAGTATGTTCAATTCCAATAAAAAAAATCTAGTTAGATCTAAATTTTGATTTTATTAATATAAAAAGACAATAAAAAAATAATTACAGTTTAACAAAATAAGTTGGTTTGAGATACAAGAAAAAACCCTTTTGTAAGTTCAATTGCATTATAATATATCTACATAGAAGTATTACAGAGATGAGAAAGATAAAATACATACCTTTGTTTTTATGCTGTTTTGATGAGGAGAAAGAATAATTTTTTTTTATTTTATATAGATAGTATAATAGGAGAAAGATTATACGTAGAGTATAGTATATATATATATATATGGGGAGGATATATGGACACCATAAAAAACATCCAAATGGACACTTTTTCGTAAAAACGCTCCAAATCAATATTTGATTAATGCAAATCTCCACGGTTTCACGACGGGAACACAAATACGAGTCTTGTTTTTTTTTTTTTTCTGAGATATATAATGACATGTTTTGAATTTTTAAATTTTACCATAATTTCGAAAACATGTCATTTTACCATAATTTTTTTGGAGATTTGCATTAGCCAAATTTTGATTTGGAGCGTTTTTACGAAAAAGTGTCCAAGTATATATATATATATATATATATATATATATATATATATATATATATATATATATATTCGAATAGGATAGAAAAAATAGCGCGTAATTCTGTAAAATGTTTCCGCCCTTTTTTTTAAGGGATATGTTTCCCCTTTTTTTTCCTTGATTTGGGGGAAAGATTTTCCTAAAAAATTGTTTCTACCTTAAAACAATCAACTGTAATATTTATTTTACCCGAAAAGATTTGTTTCCCCTTATTTTACACCAAAACAAACAGAGGCTTATTGTAAAATGGGTGTAAACAAATATTTACGGGTAAAATAGATTTTCCGGATGATTGTTTTACCGTAAAACATTTTTTTTTGGAAAAAAAAATCCTCAAATCCAAGAAAATTGGGGGAAAAGATTCCACCGCGGATAAAGTTGGAAACAATTTACGGAGACTCTATCTATATTCTTTCTAATAATAGTATAGATACTATAATTAATTATAGGTCCCATGATTCGACGACAATTTCATCTTAGATTTATTTGACTACCCTTTGTGCTTGTGAGCATAACTACACTATCTCGCATATTTTCCAATTGTGCTTGTTACATGATATCTTGGTTTGACACGTGTTTAGAGAAGCGAACCAAGTTGCTGATTTTATGGCCAATTGGGCGTGCTCTCAACAGGTTTCACATACGTTCTCTTATAGACGATATTTACTGATGGTATTGGCAGTAATTTGAAATTATATAGATTGGGGACTCCCCATAGTTGTACATCATGTATAGTTTTGTCTCATTTACTTGTTATTTCTTTTACCATGTATTTTTCTTTATCGAAAACTTGATGTAATCTATTTTTTGTTCAGAGGGTTCAGTTTAATATCTCACTCCAAGCAGTGTACTTGTATAGTCATTTATATAAACTAGGGGCCAATGCCTCAACTCGCTCTTTAATGGTTTGTTTTAAAAAGGTACGTTTTTCATGAAAATACTATTTTTTGTTGAACATATCTCCTTTTTTTTGTTGAAAAGGGCATTTTTTAGAGGACTTAATCATGAGAAAAACCGCTTTAAGGGGAGAAAGAGAATAGAAAAGCGGGCTTTTTAGTGACACCTTCTTTTTTAGTGAAAAAACAACTTGAATGTAAAAATACATATTTTTGTTGAAAGAAGTTGCTTTTATGGTGAAATTAGCTTATTTGTTGAAAAAACTGTTTTCTCGGAAAAATCGAGAGCAATCACATTTATTGTATAAATCAATCCTTTAATAAATGAACCATTCCTTATGTTGAGAAAAGCTATTTTTTGGTATTTTTCGAATTGATTTAAATTCTAAAAACTATGGCTTATTTGGAAACTTGAGTTTGGAAGTTTGAATTGTTGGAGTCGAGATACATTAGTAGTAAAAAGTTTGACTTAATCAATCCTTTAACATTACTTGATACCGTCCCTGGCGGCTGATTAGGGTTTCAGAAATATATTAAAATAGAAACGTTACCCCTATAAATACAAAGATCAGCAAACACAGACACACAGTTAAAAACATACGTACACTCACATGTTTTAAACGATCCTGGTACAATTTCTCTCTCTCTCTCTTTCTCTCTCTAACAATCTATTTCAATATGGATGCAGCATGTATGATAAGGTAAATGATACCTATAAGGTTTTTGTTTAGATAATATCTTTTGGTTTAATCTAGTTATGTTTAGCTGGTTTTTTGGCAGTTTTGTCCAAACCCTGTTTGGATTTTGCCAAACTATAAATTTGTCGATCTAGTTTTCTTTAGTTTTTCTAAGATCTAGCCTTTAAGGTGTTGCATGTCAATAGTTTAAGGTTTGTTTTACTCAGTTTTTCTGAGTTTTTACCAAACTAAAGTTTGGCTAACTAGGTTGGAATTTCGGCTAGGATCTATAGTATTATAATTTTGCTAATGTTGCCTAACTAGGCAGTTTATTAGCCAAGGTGTTTGGTTTGGAAGTCTGTAATTTTGCTTTTACCTTGGTGGTTAGGTCCCATCGCTTTGCTTAATGAAAGTTTTATTTTAATTAAAAAAAAGAGGTTTTTGTTTAGATTATGTTTATTCTTAATAATTTATAATATCTGTGATTTTATTAGCGATCAACACAACCAATAGAGATATTACTCTATATAAATACCAAGCTCAGCGAACATAGTTACATAATGTTACTCATATTTTGCTCTTCTTCATAGAGATGCACATTTATACCGATCCAGATACAATCTCTCTCTGTCTCTTTCAATCTATATCCGTGCATGTATGATAAGTATGGTTTACGTAGCTAAATGATATTAGGTTTTTGTTTATTAGATTCTGTTTGTTCCTAATCTATATCTATGATTTTATTACCGATCAACATCACCATTAGAGATATTACTCTCTAGAAGTTGTACTACACTCGTAAGTTAAAATTGATCAACAAGATTTAATGTTAAATAATTTGTTTTCTATTACTTTCTTGAAAGAATAGATCTTCAAGTGTTATATTAAGTAATTATGATGTGCCTGAATAAATTACTCATGATACGCAAACCTAACATTTAGTTTTACTGATTGTGTAGCAATTCATTTACGACTTATCAAAAGTATGCGGAAGAAAAGGCAGCGACCTCCTGATTACGCAAGCGCTTCATGTGACAAAATAGAAAGATCGTTATTCATTGCATTTCAAGAGCTGGATACAAGGTAACACATCAATTTATTGATCATCAATAAATATATCTATAACTTATTTCTATTTCTTTTAGATTCTAGTAACACATAAATTTATTATCACTAATAAATAATATATAGATAACTTATTTTTAAATTCTTTTAAGTTCTACGTGGAGAGCTGAAGCGGTGGGATTATTAAGTGAGGCTATATAGGAAAAAGAAAATTTACATTTCTAGAGTAAATTTAGACCTGGGAGAAGCCAATTTGCATTGATATGCAGTCTTAAAATTGCCCATTATGTTTGTCAAACACAAATTAGTTTTATTCTGAGAAATACGTTTGCATGAAGATTGATAGATGATTTATTGTTACAAAAGGCTGCACACCACATTTGATACCTTAAAAGTCAATAAAAGTTTAGCACAATAATGTAGAAGCAAACAACTCTGGTGGTGCTCTCTAGACGATCTGTCTTTGACTCCCAGTCATGCCGACTTTTAGCTATTACTAATTTTCTTTTTCTCTGGTCATCTCTGAAGCTCGATGTTATGATATAAAGGATTCTTCACCACATTGAAGATGTTATTACTTTGGAGATCTTACTTTTCATCTGTGCGATATATTGTTTGTGATAGTTCATTTGGGATAGACCACTATGTAACTACTATCTTAGCTCTGCTTTGTAGTTTTATCATAAGACTTGTGAGGGGTTTTCTTAGGATCTTTTCCTTTAATAAATGTGCTTTGGGTAGCAGCATGTGGTGCGAGAGCCTACAATTGTGTGATGATATATTATTCTTAACAGCCGGAAAAACAACTCTGGTGGTGGTCCATCTGTTTTCAACCAACCATCGTTTTAAAATGCTCGGTTCAAAGCGAAAAAGCTCGATTCAAAACTTGACAAAGGCTGGAAAAGCTCGCTTTTTACGCCGCTAAAACTTACATTTTTCACGCTTTAACTAACTTTTCGCCTGAGCTAGTTTAGAGTCTTTAGACAATTGTTTCATAACATGGGAAACCTGTCAAAATTTTAAGTAAGACTCTTAGACGCATCTAGTTCCTCTTCAACTCTTACGTTTTTCCCTTTGTCGTAATAATGAATAAGATTTCATTAACATTAAGCCTGCATTGGAAACTGTTAAAATATCGAAACCTCTGTGTGTAAAACTAGCTCTCCATTGTCAGCCATTCAAAGGTTCTTGTTGCATAATAATAACAAGGGTCTTTTCATTACAAAAACTCCTCAACACAATGATCATGTTGATAATTAATGTAGGCTTGGTAAACGTGTACTGTACTAATTTTGCATTTTCTTGTGGTGGAAATGGGGATTTTAGTACGGGCTTTGGCAACAATGGTTTTTATGAGAGTGAAAGTGATCTAAATTGGATGCATGAGATGTACCCTAACTTGGGTTTGAACCAAAATTGTGAATTGCCTTCACTTGAGGATATGAAGTATCTTGGTAAAAAAGAAAAATTGGCTATTTTATCAAAGGCCAGTGGACTGATGAAGAGGACAGGTATGCTTTTTTGTGTGTATATTTTTAGTTTAATCATTTTTATAATTTATCTATATTAAATCCGTTTTCACTTGGGTAATTAAGGGCGTTGATCGATTTGGTGATAAAACATGGAGAAAAAAGATGGGCCAAGATAGCGGAACAAATGAATGGAAGGGCCGGAAAACAGTATCATGAATGATGGCATAATCACCTGAGGCCTGATATTAAGGTTTGATATCTTCTTTTAAATTTAGTTGATGGATTGATTTTTTTATTCGATCTTTAAAAATGTTGTTAACTTAATCACACCCGTTTGATATCTTTTTTTAATGTTAGTTGATGGATTAATTTTTTGATTCGATTGCTAAAAATGTTGTTAACTTAATCACAACGGTTTGATATCTTTTTTTTTTAAAATTTAGTTGACGGATTTTTTGATTCGATCTTTTGATGCATATGCTTTTCTTTGAGGATTTCGTTAAAAAGGCTCTTCAAATTCACCTTCATATCTTTTACTAAATTAAACAAATCTAACAACTTAGATCTAAGATACTCTCATAAGTGATAAAATTCTGAAATCAGTAGTGATATAACCCTTGTTCATTCGAGAGTGCAAGGCTTGTGCTATGCTTTCTCCTTGTTAGTCATCTCACTTTCCTTTCACGAAGAATATTTTTTTCATGCTTCTTATTCAAATTGTCATACTTGAATTTATGGGAATTTGGTACCTTTTAGATAAGAACGGTAACAAAATAACACCATGCGCCTGAAGTATGTGTATCACAAGATCAAAATAAATAAATGAAATGAAAGAAATTTTATGTATTCAAAGAGAAAAATCTTTTAGACAGAACTATAACAAAATCTTAGTTGCACGAAACGGGTGCACGGGTGGGAGCTGGACCATGGGAGCGGACGATTATAAAAGTGTGGGAGGTCATCCGGAGCGTCTAGAGTAAATTATTATTTTCTATATATATGTTTTCGTCTTATATGTAGACAAATATAACTTTATCTTGAACAATATAAGACTTAATTTAATCTTGAGAAACACATACATGACTTTTGGAGCGGCACCTACGCTGGAGTAGTTTGACACTAATTTCGTGAATAAGTAGTTTTAGATAAGAGCAGTGTTTTGGCTAAAACCATATGTACATATGTAACTGTTGAAATACAATGTTTCAAAGCTAATCGAATTTCAGCATTGTGATTACAATTACATTGTCTGGTCTTTTCCTTTAAGCAACATAAAAAATAATATGTTCTATATATGCAGGGCCTTCTATACGACTATGTATATAGGAAATCCATAAAAGCCTTACATGCTTGATATAGATACTGGCAGCAACAATACATGGATACAATGCAAAGCTTGACCAGGAGCTAAGTTGATCAAGGTATAACCTTGCATTTTAATTTTTAATACCAAAGCTTTTAGAACTTAATGTTAATGCTGCTTAGAAATTTCTCCTTCTTAGTTCTTTCACTTAATAATGGAGCTTGGTGTATGATTAAGAAAGTCAGTTTTCGCGAAAGATTCAAAGGATAAGAAAGTATGAAAATCCAAGACGAAAGGTTAGTTGCTGAAAATGAAAGGAGTAAAGTCTCTTTAATAGTTGACTCGGATTTCCATTAATAACTTTTTTTGATATTTCTAATGACTCAGAATAGATGAATTATTTCTATTAGGAAAAGTATAATTCATTTTGTGGATCACTTGTATTGTATCTAAACCAATAAGTTACAACATTAAATGTTCCCGTCATTATTTAGGTTTAATTTTTGTTTCTCTAATATTGCCTTTTTATAACCTTTTTCAAAGAACACAAAGCAACAACCTCAAGTGTTGCTTTAAGCCAAAAAGTCCAACAAGAAAAGACATAATGAAGTCAAAGAAACCATATTTACATGACGAGTCAACTTGGTAAATTTTGTAGACTAACTGCATTTCATAATGCAGTCTCTTCAATTTTTTTATAAAAAATTATGTTGTTTTAGGATGCTAGTAGTTCACTTAAATCATATTTTCCAACTTGCAGGGAGAAGGAATGGTAAACCATGAAGTTCTTCCTTATGGAAAAGGTATTGAATATTTATGAAAATCATTCTTTATCTCAATTATTTTTAATTTAATTTGGTAAACGAAAAAACTAATCCACGGAATGCATCCTATTTTTTCAAATCATCTGTAGATTTCTGATAAAAAGTACTTGAGTTCGTCATTAATATGCGACATAGGTGATGATAATATTTTTTTTTAAAGAATAAAATGGCAGTGTTTTACTTGTAATTTTCATGCATACAAATTTCTCACAGTGGTTCTTAAATTTTCTATGAAAGATAAATAGGCGAAATTTTTATTTACTCAGATCACTTTAAAAATTTGAGTTTACGCTTCTTTCTGATGTGAATGCTAACGATCTTCTTAGTTTCACCAGGGTGGAAGACTACTACGAATATGTTAAAAGAACTTATGGATGTTACAACAATGAGAGCAGAACTCCGTGATCGAATATACATTATCTTGAAAGTACATCAGGTTTGTTTTAAAACTATAAATGTTTGTTTTTAGTTAATGTGGGAAACCCACTTTAAATTTTATTAATGGTGTCCTACATGTAACTTTATTTTCCATGCGTCCTCTTTTCTGCATTCTTCAAACCTATGATATAGTTCTTTTTCCCCTGGTATTAGCTCCTGCAATATCCTCTATTCTCTCTCTAAAATTAGGAATAACCAGTTCATCAACCTTTAATAACCCCTTCAACACTTTCGAAAATTGATTGATGCTTTTTGATATGATCTTCAATTGATCAGAGTTACCTTTTCTTGCCACTAAAGATATGGATCACTTCCACTTTATTAATGTTCTTCAATCGTTCTTTTATTTCACTCATTTGCCTGATAGTCGACGGGCAACCATCTTTAGCATGAATGTAATCTGACCATTAGCAATGAATCCGATTCTATAATGATCTTATTGTTGTTAAATTTTGAGATGAGGCTGATACCTTGTAATGTCGCCATCGCTTCAGCCGTAAGAGCCGAATTACAGGCAACATGCATAGAAAAACCCATTAGAACACCTTTGCTATTCCTTAGCACACCTCAAATACCTCACTTCTCACCACTATTTGTGTAACTACCGTCGACATTAAATTTAAGATCAAGCCCATTAGGAGGTCTCCGCTTATTAGCTTTGTCGTAGTAGATTTTCTAACTCTTTTTTCGGTTAGTAAGTATATATTATCAAAATGGGGTACCTAACCCAGATTAAAATGATGAAGAACAAAGCAAAATATACTCCAAACTCTCAAAACTATACAAAGCAAAATAAACTCCAAACTTTCAAAACTATGGGCCTAAAACAAGTAGTAAGATCTATATCAAACTTTTATTTGGTATGAGAACACTACAACACAACAGCAATACAGCGACGGAAATATTCGTCGCTAAAACGTGAAATCCGTCGCAGATTACCTCTTTGCGACGAAAATTTCCGTCTCTAAAATCCGTAGTTAAAGTGCTTGTGGCTAAATGTTTGCTACGGAATTCTTATTCCGTAGCTATTTTGTGACATTTTAGCGACGGATTTTTTGTCTCTAAGTTTTGATGTTGCTACGAAATTTCGTAGCAAAAGTATCACAAAAATCAATTATATAAAATAAATTACAATATAAATATAGTATAAAAGTGAGTAGTTACCCACGAATATACATTGCTATTCCGTCGCAATTTTTTTATTATAATATATATTTTATTTTGATATTTAATTTAATATATATTAGAAATTTAATACAATTAACAGAATTAATTTTATTAATTAAATAAAGAATAAATTTATTAAGTAAACATTAATAGATATAAATAAAACTAATCCACAAGCCAAATAACATGCTATAATAATCATAAATAAAATTTAATCGAATTCATATTACGTAACAGTACCGATACTAACAAATATTACATGACCAAAATATTAAAATGTCATAACCTACTTAAACGGTTCACATACTTCCATGACCGATTAAACATCAACGGTTCCGATCCTATTAAGATTACATGCCCAAAATAGGTCGAAAGGTCGAAAGCCTCAGGAGTGTTCTATTCCTCCTTCTATTTGTTCCAAACAACTTCCAAGGTATAGTCCCTTCTTACCGACTCATTCTTTCGATCATTATTAGAGTCTTGGTAGCGTCTCCCTGCAGATGCTTTCTACCAACAATTCTTAACCTCTTTTTCACCCTTCTAGCAAAACAAAGTACTTCTATAGATTAGATATCAAGCAAAATAGCATATACTTTAAATTCAAACAAACAACTAAATGCAATCACAAAACATAAAACCAAATAGATCCAGAAAAACTCAGCTTAATTGCTGCAATGAAAAAAAACCCAGTGCATATGAGTTGGAGTAAGTATTATACTATTGATTTTCAACTTTCATATTTCTAGCCTTAACCTTCATAGACGAATGCCGCTCTTGTTTTCTCTCAAATATGTCCAAAAGAGACATAGAAAATATAGAAATGTCACTTGAGACGTTTCTAAGCTACGATTTTAGTAATGTTCTCCAGAACTAAAGTGTACATGCATGTTCATTCCGTGAATTGGTTATACAGTTTCATAAAGTTTTGGTGATAATACTTAAATGAGACAATAAAACTATGCTCTGAATTTGAAACTATGAATACTCCTCGCACCACTGAAGAAAAGTATAAAACCAAGCACGCCACATACAATTATAAGTATAAAAAACCTGTTCTGCAATAATATAAGTTCATACCATATCCAATTGCACAACAGTGCGGTACTCAATTGAAATCGAACATATCCGCAGCTTTATGAGCACTAATATTTAACTATGAAACCAAATACATAAGCATTAATGTATCAAAGTACAAAACATATCGAGATACCTTAAATTCTTCTTGATAGTTTTCTTCTAATGCGTGCGTGACCTTTGACCAATTTGACACATCTTCTAGTATTTTAATTTTAAAGGTCTGGTTCATTTTCGTGGTTGTTGATGGTTGAAACCTATTAAAAAGAAAGACGAATTGGTTCAAAGGCAATGTACACAATGCAAAAGTCTAGAAAAAACAAATGTGCAGATTTTGATTTTATTACCGAGGATTTTCTGCGGAGCCACATTTACTTATATCTCACTGAATTAGCAACCTGAGCCTTAGCCACAGATTCATAACCATGTGTGTTAGGGCTGAGATTGGCAGATTAACGATCACTCCTACGCCCACCTGAACCACGAGCAATGGAACCATGCACACCAGAACCATCATCAATTGAATGTACTATTCTCATCTACTTATAAATAAACCAACATATTTTGTATTTTATTGCTTATGAACAAGCAGAACAACAATAAAAGGGTTTTTTACTTTCACATGTACCTAAAACAATTTAGACAGCATAAAGGGTTTGTTTGTTTTGAAAATTGACACTTAAACAAGTTAAGAATTAACACATTTATAAGGTTTGTTTGCTTTCACGTAATAGATTTCAGTTGAGTAAACATCAAGTTGTATCAAACTTCAAGTGGCGGGCGGAATCACAAATAACGACAATATGAATTGTAGTTTCAAAACTTATCTTTAATCATCTGAGATCCAAAACTCCATATTTATAAGCTTGGGGTAAGTTAAAAACTTAGATTTATAAGAACTTACAGTTAACATATCTAAAATGGTGAATTTTGAAGAAATTACAGATGTATACATATAAGCTTATTTTGGTAATACACATACCTTCAACATAAACTCAAGCATTAGATACAAAAATAAATGATTTCAAATTTGAAAAGGATAAAATTAATTAAACACTTGCACCAATTAGAGCATATAGACAATTAAAAACACAAAAATCAGATTCAATCTAACATAACATAATTATAAGGAAGGAGGGGAGAGGAAAAGAAAGAGGGAGACCTATGAATAGAAGAGTCGAGCGGCGGCGGCGTGTATTTAGATCTAGGGTTTTCTCTTCCTTTGGGCGGTGTGAGAGAGTGAGATAATGTCTCTCAAATGGGGACCCATTCTCATATATATACTATATAATGTAAGTGTTAATTAAAAAAAAGAATGGGCCAAAGCGAAAAAAAAGGGGGGAATCCAAAAAGAAAAGAAAAGGGGGAACTTAAAAAAATAACGGGGGAAAAGAGCCATTTGCCAAATTCGCCAAAAATGTATAACTTCTTTTTTACGAGTTATGAAATTTCTATTAAATTACTAATAATAATTTTGTTTTCACAAGCATAATTTGTTGTTTACATTTTATTATTAAAGAGGATGAAAGTTTATTAAAAAATAAGTGGGAAACATAGGCGCAAAATGAAAATAAAGCTAGGAAATCTTTATAAAAAAAAAGGATTTGGCATGGTTTTTGAAAAATCATAAAATTTCCTATTAAAAATAGTATTCTCTTTTATCACAAATTGTAAATATATATATATATATATATATATATATATATATATATATATATATATATATATATATATATATATATATATATATATATATATATTGTAGATGATCAAAGTCTCTCACAGCTACTCCTTTTTAACTTGAACCTCATATTTAAAAGTGAGTTTTGACTTAGTATATAATTTGCATATGTTTCTCTTTAATTGTCATGTTCATCATCGTTGATCGAATCAAATGAGATTGTTAATAAAACTGCATCTTCAATTTCAGTTATATAGATTTGCTAGCTTGGTTTGTCAAGTTGCATGATGTGACCATCATTAGTGGAAAGAATTGCGGTGTAGTTATTAAGATGTGAACTCCTCTTTCATACACGTTCTTGACAAAAAATTGTAAGATATTACAATCATTGGCCATAGCGAGTATTGTTTTCAATATAGACAAAACTGAATAAATCCATTCGTATATAATGTTAGTCTAATTGTTATTTTGTGAAGTCGGTACTTTAACATGGGAAGTTTTTACCTATAAACCAAATTAACTGTATATAACTTGATCTATGGAAACTAAAAATACTAACTCTTTAGTTTCAACTACCCCTAAATTTTAATAGATCGTAGATTTGTTTGAATGAATTATTAGATTAAAAACCGACGTTGTTAGTGTTTTATCTATTGTAAAGGAAAATTGTAAATATTAGAACTTTAGGTTTAAATATTTTTAAATTTTAGTTTCAATTACCCCTAATTATGCAATTAAAGACACAATAAAAATACAGATCATGTAATCAGTTGTAACCAAAGTTTATGAAACTTAATAAAATATGCTACATTCAACAAATCAACTATAGTCTAAGTTAAACAAAATAAATTAACGATAATTGATTATAATCAAATTACAAACGATATAACAAGACCTTTTTTTTGTTGCTATATCAATAATTTCTTGTAGTGTACATAAATAAAGAAGAAATATAAGTTTGTCTAACACCATTATTTTAATATAACATGGTAAAATTGTATTTGAAATTTTATTTTAGAAAATTACATTTGTCTAACACCGTTATTATTGAATTATATATTTAATGATGAATAATTGCAATTGACTTATGTTTATCTCAGCCCATCACTATTAGGTGGAGAAACATTTATTGTAAAGCACAATTAAAATAAATTATGATTAGAAAATTACCTTATTTTATGAAGATATGGGGATATGTAGGGCATGTCATTAAGATTGAGAGAGATATATTATTTGTAATAAATGTGTGGATGTGAAATAATAAAAAAATTAATTATCTATACAATTGAAATATCTATGAAATAGCGAGTAAATAGCTACGACACTTGTGGACCCGATGGGACCTAGTTGAATTTATCTAAATCAATTTAAATATTTTGTTTTTCAAAATACTATGCAGAGAGAATAGCTACGGAATAGCTTGATAATTATATATTATTTTCAACACCCACCGACACTCGGTCAACTTATTTATTTTCGTAGTTAATCCGTCACAAATTTGTATTAAAATTTAACAAATCAAAATCCATCGCAAATCCGTAGCAAATCCATCGTTATATAGTGTGACGGAATTTCCGTAGCGAATTTCCGTCTCCGTTTAACAGTTTTTTTGTAGTGGAAAAACCTACAAGTTGCAACCCAGGTAAGGCCCGTACAAACCTCCCTAATGGTATGGACAACAAGAGGTGAAAACAATCTAAGCAAATAACAGTTCAATATAACTTAAACCACCTTGACAAATTAGAGACAAACATAGCGCTAAACATATCACATATCATAAACACACAACACACCGTAAGCCTTACAGAATTGGCTTTTAATTACAAAAAGTACCCCGACAAAGAGTTTGTTCCCACTCAGTAAGCAGCAATCATCACTTCTTTCTAACCGTTTTTTTTTCCTTTTATGATTGTCGTCTTTTCCTTCCGTTTCTTCTCCTTCCTCTTACCCTTGTCGCTACTGTCAACATAAAGAGGTGGAGTTCCAACCACTAACATGTCCACACATATATTTCTATTCCTTCGCAAAGACAAACACTTCTCAGAACATTTCTTAATAATTTCCCTGACCTGCATAGTTAAATTGAAAAGATTAGGTACTTTATTTTCAAACACTTTTTCTTTTCTAGCCTTTCAAATTAATGCAGGTCTGGGATATTAAAACACAAACAAAGTATTGAAAGAGAGAAAAACGATAATAGTGATAAAAGGAATTAAGTGTGAGGCTTAAGAGTTAAATAAACTCTATATTTCATAGAAATATTTAATAATACATGTCCTCTAAATTCCAATAAAGACTAGTATAATACCCATGTAGAATAAAGAGTTGGTTCATCATTATTATCATTCATGTAATGAGTAGTTACCGTCGTAAAATCGTTTACGATAACGCATAGTTGTCGTTCTAGCTTAGCCCACACCCAATACAGACGCCGTTCTGAGTTGGCACCTAAAAACTCCCTTCGACAAGATAGCTTCATTATCTGCATCTCTAAGCTGCCTATAGACTCACCAATGTGCATGATATCATTTCTTATCAAACTTAAGTCAATACTATACTCAGAGGAATCTTCTAAACTAATCTCAAGTGGACTCTGAGCCAAAGTAAAAGGGTTATCACATATCTCATTTGTCTCTAGTCTTTACTAGTTTTTGCAAACTTTTCAGATAACTTTTCCCATATTTGCTTAATATATTTCAACTCGATGTAAGAAGAATGCACTTTCTGCTGCAAATTAGAAGATGACTCCATTGAATGTTCAAGATGCTGATGAATCAAAGCCGAGTTCAAAAACTCATCACAAAGAAGTTTGAGTAATGAGGTCCACTCTTTATCGCTGAACTCCTAGTAATTCTTATCTTCCAATAAAGATGCTAATGGAGCAATTAAGTTAGAGTGAATGACAGTGAACTCTCCTAGCATTTTTCTCTTGCTAGCAAGATTTGAAGAACAACATACTCTCTCCGTCTCATTTCCATACTCAAGTTTGGAAACACAACGAGGGCAATGTCAGTTTCCTTGAGGAACACTCATAAGTGGAGGGTTTAAGCAATACGTGTGATATTCCGCATCGCACATATCACATAGGAGCACAAGCTCATCGTTTTTGTCAATTCCGCATATTTTGCAAATATTTGCCTCTGAGGGAGCTTTTGGTAATATACATCAAGAGATGACAAACTCATCTACTACTTTTTTCTGCTATGGGGTTAAGCATCCCAATCTTGCATTCACTCTAACTTAATTGGTTGGTTAGTATCTTTAATGGAAGATAAGGATTATTGGGAGTTCATCGTGGAAAAGTGGACCTCATTGCTCAAATTTCTTTGTGATGAGTTGTTGAACTCGGCTTTGATTCATCAACATCTTGAACATTCAATGGAATCATCTTCTGATTTGCAGCAGAAACTGTGTTCTTCTTACATCGAGTTGAAAAATGTAAAGCAAAAAGGGGAAAAGTTATCTGAAAAGTTTGCAAAAACTAGTACAGACTTACATCGAGAGACAAATGAGATATGTAATAACCCTACTACTTTGTTTCAAGGTTCAAGTGAGATTAGTTTAGGAGATTACTTTGAGTATAGTATTGAGTTAAGTTCGATACGAAATGGTATCATGCATATTGGTGAGTTTATAGGCATCTTAGAGATGCAGATAATGAAGCTATCTGGTCGAAGGGAGTTTTTAGTTGCCGACTCAGAAGGATGTCTATATTGGATGTCGGCTAAGGTAGAACGACAACTTTGCGTTATCGTTAATGATGTTACGACGGGTCCTAGTCGTTACATGAGAATAATGACGAATCTACCCTTTATTCTACATGGGTATAATACCTGTCTTTATTGGAACATAGAGGACTTGTTTTATTAAATATTTCTATGAAATATAGAGTTTAACTCTTAAGCCGCAGGCTTAATTCCCTTTATCACTATTATTGTTTTTTTCTCTTTCAATACTTTGTTTGTGCTTTAATATCTGAGTCCTGCATTACAAATGAAATACACTAAAGCGTTAATGGTGCACTTTCTCAGAACATTTACCTCTTTTTTTCCCTTCCACTTGACTCTAGAAAACTTTACAATATCAATAGGATTATAAAGATTAGTGCTAAGAACTAGTGTAAACGGAAAATGCCTTAAAACCCTAAAACTAAAACTCTATTTAAAAAATGCACAGTAATCTCTACATGTTTTTCTCAAAAAATGCTCAGTAGATTTTCTAACTCTGTTATTAGAATAATGTTTATAAAGATCAAAGTTTCTTAGAAAATTCTTGTCTTTCTTGCAACACGTGCAGAAAATAGCTCACTTCCTTTATATTATTGTAAGCAGTCGTATTCACCCCCTCCATTTTACTTTTGCATCTTGCTTTCCAAAGCAACCAAACAATGGCATTGGGAAGTATGATACATATTTTATTATTGATGTAATCACCTTTTGTTACCCAAAAACTTACGATTTTTCCTCTCAAGGAATTGTTATACACTTTATGCCCATGATATTAGTAAAGTGTAGCCACACAATACTATTAGCAACTATAGATGCTTTTAGATATGTTAAATTCAGCAAATTCAGTAAAGTAATTTTCTTTTACGAATTACCTATTAACAATCAGCATATATAATGATGTGTGCCAAATATCCGAAAACGCCATGAGCTTAAATTCTTTATCGAAGGTATATTATAGGGACGCAAGTAAAGTTATAGATACTAAAGAATTCGTAATTAGACTCCAATTTTTTTATTTTTTCATTTATAATTTTTTTAATACAGGCTCGGGCAATACACGAGCTTACAAATATGATATTCAGTACACTAAAAACTTATTCGGAGGACTTTTTCAAACAGTTCTCTGAAAAGAGACGATTTGTTCAAAAACCAAATTGTGAGTAGGAAGGTTCCGGTGAGAAACATGACAACAAGGCTAAAGGAAAAATGCAACCACACAGAAGATCCTTGGGTAATTCTCCAAGTTGGTCCATTTAAGGCTTGATCAGGAGAGGCCCCGAGGTGGAGTTTTTAGGATCGGGCGGATCAAATAGTCAGAAGTTGACGTTACACGCTTCAAATGTACAGTTGTATATTTGAATTTCTAGTAAATTGTGATTGCACAGTTGTATAGTTAGAAGCTAACGTCACACATTTATTCTTGATGAGTATCTATTTTCGTAGAAAACAAGACTATTTTTTCAGATCCAAGAGTAGTAGAATTCATGGTGATCGACATACATATCCTGATATCGAGCACATAAAAGTGCTGGTTCACCTCTCCTATGAGTCAATTTCTTGATATTGACATTAATTAAACATAAGAGTTTCTTTTAAAAGAAGCATAATAGTCAAGCCACAATCCAAACGACATAGGCAGATATTACGATCAAACAAGGACTCTTGAATGTTATGTTGTTTTTTTGGAAGTTAAGCATGAGATATCATCGAACATGTAACATATAATCTGATAGCACAAGTCGCTACCTAGAACACATTTATTAAAGGACAAATCATAAGGAAACTCCTCACGGGTGTTATAATAAAAATCCTAAGCATATGCCAAATGAATTGTTGCAAGCAGTATAACACACATAAATGAAGAGTGAGATATTTAAAGTAAAATATATTCGATATGGTGAAAAATCATCTATCTCACAGTATCAAACTTCTAAAATGACTAGAGAAAATAGTAATAGCAAAAAGTCAGCATGACTGAGAGTCAAAAACAGTTCCTACTCAGCATTCATATTGTCAAGAGCAATTATTTCCACAGAAGAAATCAAAGGGAAATCCTGTTGAGTTGTGAAGCCAAATGAGTTTTGGCCATGTCTTCTTATTATCCCACATCGCCTGTAATTGTAATATGACCCATGTTGGGTTCTATTTATATGCCCCAATATCTTGTATTTTAATTACACCTATACAAACACCTCTATATTATAAAGAGAGAGTTCTAGTTGCGAGAGAACCATAGCTTTGTGATCTAGCTAGATTACGTTTGTAATCCTCTTTTAATATATATATTAAGTGCCACGTGTAGCGGCCCGGAGACGTAGCCAATTTGGGTGAACTCCGTTATCAAAGCGTGTGTGTGCTCGGTTTTAATACTTCTGTCTTTCTTTGTGCTCGACTGATTTCCCAACAAGTGGTATCAGAGCCCGAGGTTCGCAGAACTAAGGTCAAAGACCGAGAGGAAGATCGATGGCGAAAGAAGACAGGACTGCACACGGGATCGAGAAGTTCGACGGGAAGGACTTCGCATTCTGGAGTATGCAAATAGAGGACTACCTCTACGGGAGGAAGATGCATCAGCCACTTCTCCTTGAGGAAAGGCCGACCACGACCACCGAGGAGGCGTGGAAACTCTTAGACCGTCAAGTGTTGGGAGTGATCCGCCTAACACTATCTAGGAGTGTAGCACATAACGTCGCAAGAGAGACGACGACGATGGGGATGATGAAGATCCTCACCGACATGTATGAGAAACCATCCGCGAACAACAAGGTACATCTCATGCGTAAGTTGTTCAACCTACGCATGGCTGAGGGGACACCTGTCGCGAGTCACGTGAACAAGTTCATCGACACCGTAAATCAGTTGGATGCGGTGGAGATAACTTTTGAAGACGAAGTGAGAGCCCTTATACTGCTAGCATCTCTACCGAACAGTTGGGAATTCATGCGAGCTGCTGTTAGCAACTCAATTGGAAAGGAGAAACTGACTTACAACGGCATCCGAGATCAAATACTCGCTGAGGAACTCAGGAGATTAGATATGGGTGAATGCTCAAATGATGGAGCAGCCTTGAACATGGGTTCAAGAGACCGGGGTAAAGCCAGGGTATGGGACGTTAGAGGACGTTCACAATCCCGAGGTAGAAGAGGGCTAAGCCGAGGAGGCAAAGATAGCGACCGAAGTAAGAAGAATCTTCGGTGCTATAACTGCCAGGGTATGGGGCACTTCAGTCATGAGTGCAAGCAGCCGAAGAAGAGTACCGGCCGTGATCACGGGGCTAATATTGCGAGCGACGAGGATTCGGGTGACTGTCTAATGCTTGCCGTGTAGAGAGATATAGATTCGTGGATTCTAGACTCTGGGGCATCATTTCACACGACTGCTCAGAAGGATTTATTCGAAAATTACACTGCGGGTAATTTCGGTAAAGTGTATCTAGCCGACGGAGAAGCGTTGGAGGTTGTTGGAATGGGCGATGTGAAGATTTACATTCCAAACGGATCGGTATGGAAGCTAACAAAAGTGAGGCATGTCCCGAGGTTGACCAAGAATCTAATTTCAGTAGGTCAACTCGATGCCGAAAGGCACTCCATTTCGTTTAGCTATGGAGCTTGGAAAGTTTCACGAGGAGCTATGGTGATAGCCCGAGGGAGCAAGGTCGGTACGCTGTACATGACGACCGATGAGGAGTGTACAGTGGCGGCAGCTGTGTCGCAAGACTGCTCGGAACTGTGGCATCGACGGTTGGGTCACATGAGTGAGAAGGGGATGAAGGTGTTAGCGAAGAACAGCAAACTTCCAGGCTTGAAGTCTGTCAACCTCGATATGTGTGAAGGTTGCATCTTTGGGAAGCAGAAGAAAGTGAGCTTCCGGAAAGGTGGAAAAGCTCCCAAGGAGGAGAAGCTAGCACTGGTCCACTCAGATGTATGGGGACCATCTCCAGTAACTTCACTGGGAGGAGCTCAATACTATGTGACCTTCATCGATGATTCGACGAGGAAAACATGGGTCTACTTCTTGAAACACAAGTTTGAGGTGTTTAAGAAATTCCAAGAATGGAAGGCCATGGTCGAACTAGAGACCGGGAATAAACTCAAGTGTTTGAGGTCCGATAATGGCGGAGAGTACATTGATGCGAAGTTCGTAGAGTTTTGTGCTCAGAGAGGCATTTGAATGGAGAAGACCATCCGAAGAACGCCACAGCAGAATGGCGTAGCCGAGCGAATGAACCGAACAATCAATGAGCGTGCTAGGAGTATGAGACTGCAAAGTGGGTTGCCCAAAGCCTTGTGGGCACATGCAGTAAGCACGGCGGTTTATCTCATTAACCGCGGACCCTCAGTGCCCCTAGAAAGGAGAATTCCCGAGGAAGAGTGGGTAGAAAAGCCTATCTCTTATGAACACTTGCGAGTGTTCGGTTGTCTGTCATATATCCATGTCGACATAAATGAACGTACCAAGCTTGACTCGAAATCCAAAGTGTGTTACTTTGTGGGGTACGGTGGAGCTGAGTTTGGATATCGCTTTTGGGATGGTCAAACAAAGAGGATCATTCGCAGTAAGGATGTCATCTTCAACGAAAGCATTTTGTTCAAAGATCGACAAAATGTGGAAGAACAAGCGCTCTCGTCTGAGGAAAGTGGTATGGTCGACATGTATGTGTTTCCAAGAGAGTTGGAAAATGACACTGAAGATGAGCCAGTGGTGCTCGACAACCCTCCAGCAGATGCTGAAGAGGACAAGGAGCTGCCCCAAACTCCCCGACCTGAGTTGGGCCGAGGTCATCGCGAGAGGAGACCTCCTGCCCGGTACTCTCCTTCCCTGCATTACATACTGCTCAGTGATGCAGGAGAGCCCGAAAGTAGAGAAGAAGCTCTAGAGCTGAAAGACTCGAGCAAGTGGGAGCTCGCGATGAAGGATGAGATGAAGTCGCTCGAGAAGAATGTGACTTGGCAGTTAGCCGAACTGCCCAAGGGGAAAAGGGCACTGAGTAATAAATGGGTGTTCCGACTGAAGGAGGAACAAGATGGCACGAAACGGTATAAGGCACGCCTAGTAGTCAAAGGGTTCCAACAAAAGGCAGGAATTGACTACACTGAGATCTTTTCACCAGTCGTAAAGATGACGACTATTCGGCTATTGTTGAGCATTGTTGTAAATGCGAATCTTCATCTTGAGCAGTTAGATGTGAAAACTGCATTTCTCCATGGAGATCTAGAAGAAGAAATTTACATGCTCCAACCTGAAGGGTTTGCCGAAAAGGGAAAAGAGAAACTGGTCTGTAAACTGCGGAAGAGCTTGTACGGGTTAAAACAAGCACCACGACAGTGGTATAAGAAGTTTGACAGTTTCATGGTAGATACCGGGTTCGAAAGAAGTGATAGTGATCACTGCTGTTTCGTGAAGAGATTTGCGAACTCTTCGTACGTCATACTACTTTTTAATGTAGATGACATGTTGCTCGCCGGGTCGAGCCTTGTTGAGATTAACAAGGTAAAGCAACAGTTGGCGAAACAGTTCGAGATGAAAGATTTGGGTGCCGCAAATCAGATCCTCGGTATGAGGATATCCCGAGGAAGGGATGGGTCCCTGTTTCTGTCGCAAGCCGAGTATGTGAAGAAAGTGTTGGCACGGTTTAGCATGAGTGATGCCAAAGTCGTAGGCTCACCGCTAGCAGCACACTTTAGCTTGTCGAAGAAACAATCACCCTCAGACGAGGAAGGAAAGGATCGTATGTCAAACATACCCTACGCTTCAGCAATTGGTAGCTTGATGTACGCTATGGTGTATACAAGACCGGACATTGCCCATGCAATGGGAGTTGTCAGTCGTTACATGAGTAACCCAGGAAAGCACCATTGGGAAGCTGTGAAGTGGATATTGAGATATCTCTCGGGTACCGTGAGTTTGGCATTATGTTTCCGAAAGACCTCGGAAGGCCTGCACGGCTATGTGGATGCTGACATGGCCGGTGATCTGGACAGCCGAAAGAGCACAACGGGATGTGTTTGTACCTACGGTGGTACTGCTGTGAGTTGGACATCTAAGTTGCAAAAGATTGTTGCATTATCGACCACAGAGGCTGAGTACGTCGCGGTGACGGAAGCAAGCAAAGAGATGATTTGGTTGCAAGGTTTCTTAAAGGAGCTCGGTCAGAAAACCGACAAGGGAGTTCTGCACTGTGATAGTCAAAGTGCAGTTCAGCTAGCTAAGAATCCTGTATTCCATTCACGCACAAAGCACATACAGATTCGTTACCACTTTATCCGGGCTGTTCTAGAAGATGGAATCTTCGCGCTAGAAAAGATTGAGGGTGCTAAGAACCCCGCCGATATGCTAACGAAGACTGTTACCATCGACAAACTGAGGCTGTGTGCAACCTCAGTAGGGCTCCGAGCTTGAGGCTCAGGGTCGCCGCTACACTGGAAGAATGAGTAACTCGCCGATGACGGCAGAGTATCAATTACTATACAAGGATACCGATGGGAGCATTCTGCTCGGTGGAGCACAGTGAGTTCGGTGGTCGGGGATATCTGGAGTTCTTTTAAAACACTCGGCATTTGACTCCAAGTGGGAGATTGTTGAGTTGTGGAGCCAAATGAGTTTTGGCCATGTCTTCTTATTATCCCACATCGCCTGGAATTGTAATATGACCCATGTTGGGTTCTATTTATATGCCCCAATATCTTGTATTTTAATTACACCTACACAAACACCACTATATTATAAAGAGAGAGTTCTAGTTGCGAGAGAACCATAACTTTGTGATCTAGCTAGATTACGTTTGTAATCCTCTTTTAATATATATATTAAGTGCCATGTGTAACGGCCCGGAGACGTAGCCAATTTGGGTGAACTCCGTTATCAAAACGTGTGTGTGCTCGGTTTTAATACTTCTGTCTTTCTTTGTGCTCGACTGATTTCCCAACAAATCCTACTCAGCATTCTTTGATGTAAAATTGTAACACTTTTTCTCCTTGAAATTACATTTTGGTTTGAGAAATCATGTACTAAATAAACTCGGGTAGTTTGCTATACGATGTCACATCTATCTGTGTGCGTTTGAGAAATTGTAACATTTCTTATTGTTTAGGTTGAATGCTGAGATGGGTAATTATTTGAATTTATTTTTTGTCGTGATATTACCGGCCTGTAGTATAGATAATAAATATTTAAGTATATAAGGTAGAACAATGTTTTAAAAGAAAATAGAAAGAGCATTACCAACATGCAGAAGGCACTTTGATTTTTAACGCATTTGCGGCATATATAATATGTTTTTTTATTACTATTAACACGTAATGTGCGCTATTAACAACGTGGAATGTGTGTTGTACATACACAATTTTTGCAGGGCACTATGGATGCTGTTAGTAATGTTTTTGACTGATTAAGACAGCGCGGTCCCGAACAGTGCATATTGTATATTATTAAGAGTGTTTTTGTGCGCTGCAAAAAGCCAATTTTGTTCTAGTGAAATTTTATCATATGACTGGAAAATCGAATTCAAAGTACAAAAGTCTCATATCTAATAATTTATATCATATGCCAAACAATTCCTTCATCTATACGTTAGACAGGGAAAGAGAAATCGGAACCAAAGATCCATAGTCATGTTGCATAAAAAGGACAAAAATCGATCTACGCATATCCAAATTCATAGAAAAAGTAAATCGAAAATCCAAAACAAAAGGGGGGGGGATAAATTTGATAATTATTGTACATCGTAAGATAGATAGACAAAAAGAATAGAGAGATGTCACTACAACAAACATAAGAATTAGGGACATTTTTTTTAGAGACAATCAAATTTTGTCTCTAAATAATAACTTTTCGGGACAAAAATAATCTTTTACACACAATTTTTTTTTTCTCCAAATCTAACTTTTAGACACATAATTTGAAAAATAAATTGTCTTAAAAGACAATTCCATACGGACATAAGGAGACAATTTAATTTCGTCTCAAAAAATATTTGAAGACAAATTTTAATTGTCTCCTTATGTTCGTATGAGATTGTTTTTGGAGACAAAAAAAATCAAATTATTTGCCTAAAAGTTAGATTTTTGGACAAAAAAATCTATTTTTGTGTCTAAAAGATTATTTTTGTCTCGAAAAGTTATCATTTGGAGACAAAATTTGATTGTGTCCAAAAATATTGTGTTTAATTCTTAAGTTTGTTGTAGTGTGTGTTTAACTATTTATTGATAGTGATAGAACAAAAATGGAGGAGAGATAATGAGATTTATAGTCAATGGCTAGACTAATAATATGCCACACCAACTGATTTACCTGTAGGTGGACGAGGTAACTATAGAGGATGGAAAAAATAGGACTTTATTTATGTTGAATTTTAAGAAGTGTATTTTGAGAGGTAATATGAATATAGGGGCAAAACTGAGCAAACTCAATTGAGTTGTTACTCCATAAATGTGTCGGACAAAAGTACGTTAAATGATCTAACTAAGATCTAACTTATTTATTGCTCATTGGTTGAACTATTTAGCAATTTGTTGAAAACCTATATTCTTCTCAATTTCTATATTGTTCTATTATTCAAAAATTTTACACAACTACAATTGAACTTATTTTGTAAAATGTTTAAATTTTAGCCGATAGACCCCATTTACCTTCTTCGCCGCAAAAGCACGATGTTTAAGAAAGGTCGTTTCATTTTATAAAATACAAGGGTTAATCGTATTATGACAAGTCTACCTACTAAGAGAGAGTTTACCTTTTTGAATTACTAACGGATAGACTCTTAGAACAGAAAGATCCAAATTATATTTGATGTTTTAAATAAAGTTGAGAAGGTTATTTTATTTGCACTTATAATTGAAAACTATGAATTTTAGCTAAACCATGTGTACTTTCAACTGAATCTGATACAGTTTCAAGTTTAACTCAACTACATGTATTTTCAACTTAATTTCTATGTAATTTCAAGTGACATCTAAGTAATAATAACTAAACCATATTCACTTTATACTAAACGATAAATACTTTGTGTCGAACCTTATTCACTATAACTTTAACCCTATTCCTTCTTTTTTTTACGAACAAACCTCCATAGAGTGGGTTGAGGCATAGACCCCTAGCTGTATATAAATAATCACAAAAGTACAGTACTGAGAGGGGGTACTTCAACCAAGCCCTCTGAAAATAAGTGAAAATACATCAAATATGCGATAACTAAAAATATATGATAAAAGAATATACTTGTAAATGGGACAAAATTATACATCAAGTCCTAATATGCAGAGTTCCCGATCTATCTAATGTTAATATACCGCCAATGCCATATGGTAAATGTCGTCTATGAGAGAAAGTCTGTGAAGTCCGTTGAGCGTACGCCCAATTACCCATAAAATCAGTTGCCTGATTCGCCTTTCTAAAGACGTGTCGAATTAAGATATCGTGAAATGAGCATAAATGGCGAATACACGAGATAGTGTAGCTATGCTCCCAAGGGCCAAGAGTCGTCAAAGAAATCCATGATGATATTGTCGTCAAATCTGTCTCAAACTCAATATGTTGAAAGCCCAAAGAGATCGCCAGCTGAATGACCAAAAGGACCGCATGAAGCTCATTATCGGGCACCCCAGGATTGTGGACAGCAAGCAGACTATCACTAATCCAACGGCCGTACCAAAAACTCACCTCTCCTGAATGAATATGCCAATGAATAAACGGCTCAAAAGAATCCCTAATCCGACCCATGCAAATCCAGAGGGGCGAAGCCGGGTATATAAAAACAACAGATGCCGGATGAGTGGCTTTGCAATACTTTTCCCTCATGTACTGAGCCCAAAGTGAATGCTTCTTGCGAAATCTCCTCCATATCTTGGCCTCACAGGCTGAGACAAAATTAGATAGTGAACAGATACCCAATTTGCCTTCTTCAATAGGAAAGCAATCTGTAGCCCATCTGCACCAATGAATCTTCTTGTGGATGGCCGAATCACCCCACAAAAAACGAGGAAACGTCTTCTCAATCTAGGTCAGCACCGCCTTCAGCGGTCTAAGACTGTAAAACATGTTGATAGGCATAGACACGAGAACGTGCCTAATAAGTGTGAACTTTCTATCGAAATTCAGGAGGCGGTTAGCCTAACCCGATATAAGGTCTCGAATCCTACTGATAAGCTCATCGAAATATATTATCCTACACGCTTCAAGAAAGATTGGACAACCAAGAAAAATAAATGGAAGCTCGCCTCTCCAAAAGCCCATCACTGTCTCTATTATAGTCGCCCGTGAATCTAAAGAAGACCGACCAAGGTAAAGCATACTCTTGGCTTGCCTAATAAGCTGTCCAGAGACCAACTCATAATGATGAAGAAAGTCAGAGATCTTCTTTAGACTCTGGGCACTAGCATTCGTAAAGATGACAATGTCATCCGCAAAGCTCAAATGAGAAATTTCCATATCGACCCCATCCATGTAACACATCGAAGGATACTCTAGGTACAAACGATGCAACCCTCTCGAAAGATACTCTGAAGCTATAATAAAAAGGGCAGGGAGAGAGGATCCCCCTGTCGAAAACCGCCCTGAAATCGAAAGAACCCATGAACATCTCCGTTCACCATAACGGAGAACCAAGAACTGAATATCGCCCTCTCAATCAATGAAATCCACTGCTCGTAGAAACCAAAAGCACAAAGCATCCTTAGAACAAATGACCTTGACATGAGGTCATAAGCTTTCAGCATATCAAGCTTTATGACCGCATTCCTAACTCTAACATCGCGGTTCAAGCTATGAACCAACTCCTAGGCCAATAAAATACCATCATGGATCACCCGACCAGGGACAAAACCACTATGAGAAGGAGAAATAATACGGGGTAAAATAGTCGACAACTAAGTAACAAGAATCTTGAAGAGAACCTTGTTGCTCAAGTTGAAAAGACTGATAGTGTAACATCTCGGAAATTTGTGTGTTTACTATTGAAGTTTATTATTTTTATAGTGATAATAATGTATTGTTTATACTTGAAAATATATTATATAGTAATGAAATAGGCGTGTAATAGTTTTTGGGGATGCTTATAATTTAGAATAACTTATGGGATAGGCTAGTAATTTGATTAATCCTAAAATCTAAAACCTAATTCATATACCTGTATACACAGCAACACATACACACATACATATACACATACGGTGTACATATACATATGACATAAATACATATGATATACATACAAATACATATACAGAACAAAGAGATAAAGAGAGAAAGAGAGGAACAACAGGGAGGGATAGTAGTTTACCGGAGAGGTCCTAACCTAGACGGAACCTACTCCAGTAAACAAATCAGAGCGGTGATCGGTATGATGGTGGTGGTTTCTTCTTTTCAAGGCAGCCGCTTCGGGAGTTGATTCTCGGGTCATCGGATGTCCGTTTTCTACAATCGAATATGTTTTCTTAATCTATTCTTCGAGACCCGTTTAACTGTGTAAGCCGTTTACTTTAAATTTCATTTTTATAAAACGTCAAATTTTAAGGTAGAGCCTAATCCGAATTCCAATTAATTAAATTGATCCGTATATATTTATTTTCTTTGTGGGCAGTTTAAGGGTTGTTTAGTGGCTGTCCAGATCTGGTTATATCGTTTGGTGGATATTCGGCTCAAGTTTGGGATATTTTGACAAACGAGCTCTTGTTTGTTTCGGTAAGTTGGAAGAAACCGATCCTACTTTAATAGTGGGGTACATTCGTACCAGTGTGGGGTACTATTGCACTTTGGGTCCCTGAGCAGTGGCTCTAAAGGAGGGTATATTTGTACCATTGTGTGTAGGGTACCATTGCATTATGGGTCCTTGAGCAGTGACTCTAAAGGTGGGTACTTTAGTACCAGCACGCGTGTGGGGTACCAGTGCACTGGGTCCCTGAGCAATAGTGGCTCTAAAGGTGGGTACGTGTGATGCAATCCCGAATGTATTTTACTATTGTGTTTTATTTTAAAATAATTATTATTTAGTTCTTTGGATTATATGTTGCTTTGTTTAACATTGTGTTTGGTATAGCATTTTGGATATCATGTGTCATATGAATAATGTGTTGATAATAGTGATGTCATGATAGAATTACATGTTTAGGATTGTGTGTGCGGGCCAGTGCTATTAAAATAAGATTGTTTTCTTACCTCCTTTCTTTGTTTCCTGTACGTTTTGTTTTCTATCGACGTATATGTACCGACTTAAACGTGACGAAGTTTAGAGTGATTGCTAGTGGCTCAGTTATCGGATTACACTTGATCGCACGCATGTTAGACTTTTTATTCATGTTGGGATTATTTATTTAGTTGAGCCATGTTGGCCTAATAAGTGTTTATCGCGAGTTTGTTCATTATTTGCATACAAATACCTTATTCGTACCTTATTTATTTTGACCATATGTTTTGGATCTTGATGGTTAGCTGGGTTGGATGTGACATTTTATTGTTGGATTGGTTTTAGAAATATCGCGTTGACGAGTTTTAATTATCTATATCATGTTGTTTGAACATGTTGATTTTTTGTGGAAACAAATAGATACGCAAAGGTCATGCCGAAATTTCTATAAATCATTTTATTAAAATTGCTTTCTTTTCGTATCGTCACATTTGAGCATTGTTGGCTACCCTTAGGCCAATAGTGACTCAAATATGACTATCGGCATGTTCTGAAGGATCCGTTTGGTTTTTATTTAGTGTGTTGTCGAATGTTTTCGCATGTTTTGATATTTAAAGCCTTTTCTTTTAAATAATAATCACTACTCGGGTTTACCCAAATCCGGGACGTGACAGATAGGTCTAAAGTCTACCCAAGAAGGGGAGTCCTTCTTGGGAAGTAAAACCACATAAGTACTGACGAAACCCATCGGCATACAACTACCACGAAAATAATCCAAAACCGCCTCGAGCAGATCTGCCGCTATAATATCCCAGCAAACTCGATAGAAATGGAAACATAACAGAAGAAACAAGCATAGCTTTGGTAGCAGAAGAAACATAAGAAAAGTAACTAGCATAGCTTTGGTAGCACAAGACGCTACCTAAAGCTTTAACGCATCAGAAAGAGCCATTGTATCAGTCGTACGTCAAAATAAAACGAGGAAAGGGATCATAAACAAACTTGTCCCTTAAAAAAATTGCATTCGCATCTCAATAAAATAAATATTTGTAACCAAGAGCCATCTATTACTAAAAACACTTTTATGGCACTAGTTATCATTGAGTTTGAACTTGCTAAAGGTTAGCTTATGCAGAAGTTTGTCGGACAAAAGTAATAGCCATCTGCAACTTTTGTAAAGGAGAATGCAATTGATATTTCTACTTTTTAAGTTAAATTCACCAAGCAAAAGCTTGTCAGCATCAGCCACAAGCCTCTTAACTTGAAAAAAAAAATCAGAATAGGCAATTTGCAAAAATTAACATACTCTTCTTAACAACATCAGCATCAATCTTGAGCCCATCTTCAATCTCTTTAGTGCAATTTTTAGCTTCAAAGTGGTCGAGTCTTTTCCTTCTCAGCTCCCATTTCCCTTCTTTACGTGAGTACCAAGAATAGGACCTGAAGAAAACCAAACTAAACCAGTATCTCCACCCACTAAAGTGTGTTATTAAATGACTTTGGGTAATAAGCAACAGTGAACCTAAGATGTACTCAATTAGAATGTTGCAATCACACCAAAAACATCAAACAAAATAACTTCTCAAAAAAGCAAGAGAGCCTAGAACCAAGAAGAGGAGCAAGGTCCACAAAGCCAAACAAGGACCAAACTTCATATTTTTGTTCATTAGTCTTGGAAAATGGTGTCTCTTAAACTCCAGCAGCTAGCAATATAAGAATTCCTATTGTTTTTGGGAATTTTTCAATTTAACTTTTATGAAAAATTCAATGTTTAGAATGTTAGAAGCAACATCATTGTGAATTTACCATGCCTTCTATCATTTCTCTCCTTCCAAATAATATAAACAGAAGAAGAGAAAATAATTTTACCAAGATTAGCGGCCAAGTTATCACCAGTGAAAATGTTTATAGCCCACTTAATCCATTCTTCTTATGTGTTACAAAGACCAGAAAAACCAGCCTTGTACTTAAGGCTGTATGGAAAATCCTAGTGGAATAGTAGCATTTGAAGAATAAATGGTCAATATTTTCAATGTGATTCCCACAAAGACAGCAAGAGACACGTTAATATTAGGGTACCAGTTGTCAGGGGGAAGCTAAGTGGGGACGATCGGGTGCCACGGCACCCCCCATAATTTTAGAAATTCCAAGTGACGCAATTTTTTTTTAGTACAATTTCTTTTTAGGTGTAGATTTGGCACCCCCATAAAAATATGTTACTTGTACATATATTTATAGCTAATGTTTGAACCCAAAACACAATAATTAAATTTGGGCCGAAAGACCCAATTATATTTTTCTTTGATATTGGACTCTTTAAGATTTAATTAAAAAAAAAATAACATCAACAACACTTCTCTTCGTGCGTGTCAGCGTGTGTATCAAAATAAAAAACAAAGTTGAAAAAAGAAAAACTCCACTCCTTTGTGCTGCCGTGCACCGCATTGATTGGGGTTAGATTTAATTAAAAAAACATCAACAATTCTATCCTTCTGGCTCGGCAAGGTATACTCTTCTATTTATTTTTTCCTTTAATATGCTTCTTTTTATTATATGTATTGATGTTATGTTGCACCATAGGTGTTTGATTAAAGTACTCAAAGGGAAAAAAAAAATAGGCTATTAAATCTTAGAGTTTTAATCTGCAGATCTGGCATCGCTAATATTTTTATCGAGTATAAAATGGGAAAGACACCTAAAATAAATTCGTTCTTTAAGAGAGCTAATGTTTCTCCGACGGAAGAGAATGTTGGTAGTAGTGTTGATCACGTGACAATCGATACGCCTAGTCCTCCAACAAAAATTCAAAGAATCGACACAGTAGAATTTGATATTAATTCGCTAGAGCGTGATCCTGGATTACGTAAAAAAATTTGGGAGTATCCTGTTAATAGGCGTGACGAAGTTCGTAGGGCGTACATAACTCTACATGGTTCAAATCGTCCCGATTTAGGAAAAAAATATCCGTATACTCTTGCATCCGCCAAGGCTCGTCCTCGAAGATTTCAAGCTCCGTGGTTTGCTTTATTTTCGTGGTTGGAATATTCAGTGGCCAAGAACAAGGCTTTCTGTTTTCCTTGTTTCGTTTTTGCGCCTCCGGATGGGTCTAGTTTTGCAGGACATAGTGCATTTGTTGTTGAAGGTGATGCATTCTCTTATCCAGTCTCTCATAAAACAAGGAAACCCCATTAAGTTTAAAGTATCATCAATAAAAATTGTCAAAGTCTTTCATTAAATCAACTTTAAGGCTCTGTTTGTTTCTTCGGAAAATAATTTTCGGAAAAAAGATTTTCATGGAAAACAAATAATTTTTTTCATAATTTTCTTGGTGTTTGGTTGCATGAAAATTTTCATGGAAAATCTAAAATATACTTTATAATTTCTTTAACAAACATAATAATAGAATTACGTAATATTAGTAACAAAATCAGATATAAAAATTTAAAACCAAAAAATTAGAAGGATGAAATCTGAAAGATATTTCAAATACAAAAAATCATATTTTACCAAGCAAAGTCCGGTGACATGCTACTTAATAAAACTCTAAAATTAGCGTGTAGTTTTAACCAATATTTATTTTGACGCTATGCAGACTTCATTAATCACATGAGCAATTTTTCGTAAATATTCGGAAAATTCTTCCGAAAAGGTATACTAAGATTAGTAGAAGAAGTTAATTTTTTTTTGATAGTTTGACAATAAAAATTAAGAACAAGTTGCAATTTAAAAATTGATCAAACAATCAACAATAAGCGGTTAATATATTAGACAATATAAAGAAAAGGTTTTATGAAAACCAAAGTTTTTCAGGGATGAGAAGAATTTTTTTTATTACTATACAATGTTCAATGGTAGATTTTTATAGTAGATTTTTTTGTGGTGCTATAATGTATAATGGTATATTAGTATATTTTTATAATAGATTTTTTTATAGTATAATAGTACGTACACGCATGATGCATTAATAGGTGTGAATACAGGAGCTTGTTATCTCCTTCTTTGAAAATTTTTTTATCACCAAAATTAAGGAAAAATATTTTCCTATCTTTTCCATGTTTTAAGAAAATTTTTTTTCAAGATTCTAATTTATCAAATCAAACAAACATAAGAAAATATTTTCCTTGGAAAGAAACAGAGGCTAAGAGTAATTCTAGGTCCTTGGAGAATTTTCTCAGCAAGCAAGATGATGTCACTAATAGATGTGCCTTTAATAAAAGCAGATTGATTTCCCATAATAATATTATTTAAAAAAGGCTTAATCTACGAGCAATAAGCTAGATAAAATTGGAGAAAGAAATAGGCCTAAAATCTCTAACATTAGTAGGATTGTCTAGTTACGAATTAAGGCAATGTAAGTACTGTTGACTCCTTTAAGAAGCGATTTATACATAAAGAAATCCTGATTAGCACGAGTAATGTCCCTCTCAATGATATGCCAAGTTTTTTGTAAAAAAACCTTTAAAGCCATTAGGGCCAGGGGCCTTGTAAGGATTAATAGAGGAAATGTAGGATTCAATTTATTTATTAGTGAAAGTAGCACTCATAGTGTTAATCATTTCATCAGTAATTACAGGCTTAACAAAAGCACCAAGGGCTTCCTTACCTGGATATGGATTATCATTCTTGGTCCCTAGCAAGTTCTGGTAAAAACCAACAATGTTATTAACAATATCCGAGTGCTTGATGATAGTTATACCATTGTCGTCTTGAAGTAATGAAGGAAGTCCTCTTTCTATTATTTCTCTGATTAATATATAGTTTTGAAAAAGAAAGAGATATTTTGGTCACCCTCCTTTAACCAATTTACTCTACTTTTTTTTTTTGGCAAAACTTTCTTCATCATTAAGAATGCTAAGAACGTTTTCTTTAGCAATGTCAACAAAGGCAAGGGAGACTGAGCTATCCCCTTTGTCAAGCAAGGTTTGAGCTATGTGAAGTTGATCCTTCGCATTAGCAGCTTTAGCTCTATCCTTACCATTCTTAGTAGCAAGCTTCATCAGGGCTTGCTTAGTCGTCAAAATTAGTCCAATAATTGAAATTTCTAAATGGCTTAGGGCCAAGCTTTAAAACATTTACCACCTGAGCTTTATGTAATTTAAACTTTTGTTTTATAGGATGGAAAACATTTTTTTGTATAAAGAAACGTTTTTTTTATGAGAAAAGCCAGTTTTGGGGGAGAAAATAAGTTTTTCGATGGCAAAAAATCACTTTTATTTAGTGTAAAAGTATATTTTTTTATGGAACCCCTCTGAAAATATCTAATTTGTTGAAGAAATTGCTTTCATGGTAAAAAAAAAATTGGCAAAAAAAACCGCTATTTTTTTGTTGAAAAAAACTGTTTTCTCGTGGACAAACCTGCTTTAGGCAGAGTACGAGACAATCCTGCTAGAAAGGACGGTTTCTATATTTCCCATATGTAAGCCTTTGTATAGACGTTGGGGCGGGCGGATGCTAAGATGAAATAGGCCCTCTAATATGCCCAATGTTCCTGCTGCAATATGATGAGAGGCTATTACTCCCGGAATAAATGGATCAAAACCTTCCACACCACACGCTGGACTTACAGGTTATAGTTTTCCGAGAGTAGTCACATTTATGGTAAAAATTGGATTTATTATAAACAAACCGTTTTAATGTTGGGAAAAGTGGTTTTTTTTTTACAACCGTGGCGGGCAATTTTATGTATGGTCCAATTTTTCATCTTTTATTAAGTGTAGGTCCAAAAAGTACAACTTATTTAAGTTTTAGTCCAAAATATAAAAACAGATAAAACTATAAAACAAATGAAACGTTAAAATTTATACTTGTACGAGTCAATAATCTATATTTTACATGTATAAGTTTTTTTAAACGTGAAATCTTAATTTTAAACGTAAAATCTATTATTAAAAATCAATAATTTGTTTTTTTTAATTAAAAGTGGGGAAAGCCCACTTGTTCCATTGATTTTGAAGTTTTTAGTGGCCCTTAGGCTTTATTACAGCGAAGAAGTGAAATACAAAGAAAAGAAAATAGAAATTTACAACTACAAGGATGAAGACATAGCTATAAAGTTTAAGTCCTTCGTATGTAACTTTTAAAGTCTTCCGCGTGTCTTTTCTCTGTTTTTCAATTGAGGAAGACTTGTCTCTCTTCTCTTTCTCCACTTAAGAGCATGTTTAATGGTATGTTACTTTAACGTATTGGTTTAGTTTAAATTTATGGTGTTGGTTCGTGAGGAGCAATGGGTCAAGTTTATTGGTGTGTTGGTTGAGCATGTTGGTTTAACTTTTAAATGTTATTGTAATTACGAAAGAGTTACAAACAGTTTTGAATGTTATTGTAAAAAGTTCATAACAATTATCATTGTAATCAAAACTAAATAATTGATAACTAAAATTTATAAAACACATTTTTTTAAAATTATTAATAAATTAAAACATCTGCTTATTATAACTGAAAATTAAAAAAAAAAGATTTTTTTAATTTAGAAAACTGTTATAGGACTGGTTAATAATTTTTTTGAAAAAACAGTCCATGTTATATAAATAATGGCCAGATTTGTGTTCATTTTTTATTTTCACACTTTTTTGTAGGTGTCTGGAAACTACATGAACCATTCATGTGTTTTTTTAAGTGTCCATAATATTTTTTTATTAAACTTTAAAAATATAGGGACTTGTCTATAATTAATAAAAGGACCAATACCGGTATTTGTTCAGCGAACTAATATATAGAGAAAGTGAGAAAGAGAAGCGATATGAGAGAGAGGAGGAGGCCACAACTGTCGCAGCCGCAAAAACACCCCACCACCGATAGATGTGGCCACCTCACCGCACGGAGTTCCGCTCACCGCAACCGACCTCCAGTAAACATGCTCTAAACAATCATCTACATCCATATTTATAACGTTTCCATCTCAAACATGAAATCCTTAACACCAACTGAACTCCGATTTGGTCGTCACTTATACAATCATCTATATCCAGGTATTTTAAATTTTCTTTAAAATAACATTATTCTAAAATTTCAGAAAAGTTCATAAATTGTTTCTTATAAGTTTACTGATAACCAAGTATTAAGAAGGCAGAGACCTTAAAATCTATTGCGATTCGTAAAGGATCTTGTTCGTACGTTTTCTGGTTTTTTACGAGTACTTAAATTCTTCCATTTAATTTTTACTCCCTCTTCTAACCATTCATCTTCATCGGCATAATCCATACCATGGATCTTCCTAGTTGATAGATTTAAATCCACCACCAGATCCGATTCATTCTCAATAATGCCTGATTCAAATGGTAGGATAAGATCGATCTAACTTTGAGTCAAAGGCGAGATCTCTCGGATCTCTATAACACATGTAATATCATGTTCTATTATCCCAAAATTCATATAATTACTTGTTTATACCTCTTGATATAAGGACTTAAAAACTGGATCCACCTTAATCTCTAATACTAGAACAAGTTACCTAACAACTGTCATAATCCGCGCAATCGTAGGATTTGTAGTAATAATTGGTAGATCTAAATTTGGATTTGCTCCTCGTATTATATATATGTATGTTCTGATATTTCTTTCCTCTCTAGGTAATTTGACTACTTTCCATTAGGCAATTTTTCTCTTTTTTTCTTCTTTTTCGTTCATCTCAGTTTTCCAATTAGAGGAATAGATATCTACAGTTAATTCACCTTGTTTAAGATTGATAAGTTTCTCTATGTTAGGCATTTTACTGTTGATTTCTCCAAAATCACTATTGTTTACTCCTTCTTGGCCACTTTTCCCTTCCACATATGTTTTATGTAAATTGTCAGTAGAATAACCTGTGTTAGGGCAAAATGTTGAGGTAGGATCTTGCACTATAGGCCCAATTTCTTTCTCCGAATGAATTAGCTCAAGTGTACCTTGATTTCTAATGTTGATATTAAGAGGAACTACTTGGGTGTATGTTTTCTCATAATTAGGTACTGGTCTATTGAGCCTGAGGTTTGATAAATGGTCCGGCATTTGGAGCCAATTTTTTATTGATATATTTTGAAACTACTAATTTAAAAGTTCGTACCGCTTTCAAAATATTTATTACAAATTAGTGCCACTTATCAATATATAGATAAACCCAACACATTTGACCTAATAAAAGTTTGACCAAGACCAAAAAATTAAAATAAAATCCAGAAAAATTCTAAAATTCTAAAATATATAAAAATATTCTTAAAAAAATTAAAATTTTGGAAAAAATCCAAAAAAAAAAAAAAAATTTAAAAAAAAAAAAAAAAAATCAAATTATTTTTGACAATCTAATGCAATTTTTGTGAGAATATAATACACATTTTTTGACAATCTAATACATTTTTTTGCAATCTAATACAATTTTTTTTGAAAATCTAATATAATTTATTTAACAATCTAATAGACAATCGTATATAAAAAAATTGACAATCTAATACAATTTTTCGACAATCTAATACAAATTTTTTGAAAATATAATGCAAATTCTCGACAATCTAATACAATTTTTTGACAATAAATAGAAAATATAATACAATTTTTGTGACAATTTAATACAATTTTTTAACAATCTAATAACTTGTTTTTGGTAATTTAATAATTTTTTTTTGACAATCTAATAATTTTTTTTGACAATCTAATACAAATTTTTAACAATCTAATATATATTTTTGACAATCTAATACAATTTTTTTGACAATCTAATATAAAAATTTGAACAATATAATTCAATTTTTTTGGCAATTTAATACAAAAAAATTGACAATCAAATACATTTTTTTTGACAATCTAATCAATATTTTTGACAATATAATACAAAATAATTGACAATTTAATACAATTGTTTTGACAATTTTTTTTTACAAACTAAGACATGTTTTTGACAATCTAATAAAAAAAAATGACAATCTAATGCAATTTTTGACAATGTAATAGACAATCTAATTCAATTTTTATAACAATCTAATACAATTTTTTTGACAATCTAATACAATTTTTTTAATAATATAATTTAAGTTTTTAGACAATCTAATAAACAATCTAACAAGATTTTCAAAATTCAAAATTCAAAAAAAATCCAGAAAAATATTTTTTTTACAAAAATCCAAAAAGAAAGTAAAAATATGGACTGGTCTCCAGCACCAAAAAAAAAAGTAAAAAAAAAAAAAGAAAAAACTCAAAAAAAAAATACGAAAAAAATTATAAAAATCTGGAAAGAAAATTAAAAAAAAATACATAACATTTTTAAACCAGGGCCCCACAACACCTCTCCCAAGTGGAATACCAACCTATACTGTCGAGATAATGAATGTTTGTTCAACCGGGTGTGATATCTCAGGGATCCAGATCCATCTCAGCTACATATATATACATATAGATCCAGATATATATATATATATATATATACACACATATATATTTACACAGATATATATACATATAGATAAATACATATATATTTACATTTATATAGATGGATATATAGATAGATACCTATTTATATAGATCTCCGGTGATGGAAAAATACAGTAACGAAGGCAGAGTAGCAGCGTCGGTGGCGGAGTAGTAGCAACGACGGCGGAGTAGTGGCGTCGGTGGTGATGATGGGTTTTATTGGGTGAAGCTAGAGAGAGAAAGTGTAGTGAGATTATGAGCCAAAACAGAATTTGGACTCCTTTTATTTAGTTTAGGTGGTATCAAAACCAAATTAAAATGTTTGAAAAGAGGATTTTATGCTAATAAAAATTAGAAGTGATACTAAAACTTAATAATAATCTTTAAGTGTCACCGGTCTCCAATTTGTTCCAATAGGTATATGTCAAACTTATTGCATTCAAGACGGTATTGAAGATTTGACCATATGATCAATTTTATTAATTTTTCTTTTTTTATAATTTTATCAATTTAATGTCTAATTTATAACGTTGATTAATTTTTTATATAATTCATTAGATGATAGTAGATGTCAATGCAACTAGGGCTAAATAAATATTCTCCTATTTATTTCCATACTAGAAAATAAAAAATGAGTTATATCAAATTTAATGCTATTAACGTCGGTTTGGACACAAGTTAGATTGTCTCTTTTTCGAAGAGCTCTTTATACCGACCAAAAATATGTGATCATGAAATCTTTAAGATCCATCATATTATATTTTTGAGCAGCCTGTTTACCAAATGCTATGATCTGGTAAGTATATCGAGTAGATATAGCAAACGAGTAGAAAAATATATTCTTGTTGGTTTATAATAAAACATAGTACTATATGGATTGTTTTTGACATTTCGGAAAGATTGGTTGCTAATTTCATACTTTGTTTATTTTATTTTCTAATTGTGTCAATGAGTCGGAATAAAACATAGTATTTTTTTGTCAATAATTACGTAAGATTATTCAAGTTTATGGTTGTCACACACCTGAACCGGAATCGGTAAACACTGACCAAGTGATTATCGACCTTCAAAAGGTGGTGCAAATGATGGTGCAGAATGAACAAGCTGGGAGTTCAAGTAACAATGGATTGCTTAACTTCACCCGATTGGGGGCTCCGACTTTCGATGGGGTAGGTGAACCATCCATAGCTGAGGGATGGGTGGACGAAATGGAGAAATACTTATCGGCAGCGGGAATAGTAGATGGGGAGCAACGGATGAATATGGCTCAATTTCACCTAAAGGGTGAAGCACGGAAGTGGTGGTTGGGGATTGTGGATACTTACGACTTAAGCAACTTCGAATGGAACGAATTCATCGAATTGTTTAATCGGCAGTTTCTTCCAGATTCTTATAATGATGAAATGAGGAGGCGTTTCGAGGAACTATATCAAGGAGCTATGACCGTTCAAGCATACCAACTAAAGTTTACCTCACTCTTGAGGTATGCCCCAGACTCGGTTCTAGGGGGTGCAGAAAAATGTAGAAGATTCATGAAGGGGCTGAACCCGACCATCTCATTGCAATTGGCATCGGCCCGTCATGTCAACTATAATGAGTTGGTAAAATCAGCTCAAGCTGTGGAGGGAGCTCTACTCCATAGCAAGAGAATCTTGGAGAAGTCGAAAACCGGAAATGCTCCGAGGGAAGAGAAGAAGCGAACTTGGGATATGGCGAATAATTCCTGATTTCAACAACATGGAAGAAGAGAGAGGGGTTTTAATCCACTACCGACAAACACCATAATGAGGAGAGCGTGTTTCAAATGTGGAGATGTGAACCATCGACAATTCGAATGCCCTAGAATCCAATATAGGACATGCAACCGATTTGGACATACGGCAGGGGTTTGTACTGGGGGACAAGGAAGAATCGACACCAACCGGCCTTTTAACCAACCTAGGTTGCCACCACCACCACCAAAAGGACCGGAATTTGTACCAACACACCAATTACCTGGGAACCAAGGGGGAGGGTTTCGAGGTAACCACCAAGGAGGGGGAAACCGTGTGAGTTACAGATGAGGCCATCAAGGCATGGGGAACCGAGGAAATCATGGGGGAAATCGAGGACCGCAAGGAAACCCACCAGCTCAAGCTCGTCTATATGCCTTGCCACAGTTGCCAAACCAAGAAGACCAGGTAAATGTACAAGGTATGGTTCTTGTGTGCTCATCTTGGGCACATGTTCTTTTCGATATGGGAGCTTCACGTTCTTTAATATCTAGATATCTAGTTGAGTCTTTGTCAATAGAAATTGGGGTTCTAGAGAACCCGATTGTTGTAGAGACTCCTGTTGGGGGTCGAGTTGTGTTGGACCGAGTGTGTCGGTCTTGTGAGATAATGGTCGCAGACCACGCATTTATGTTTGATTTAGTTGTTATAGAGATGTCAGGATTCGACGTAATACTTGTAATGGACTGGTTGGTTCATTTCAACTCTTTCATCGATTGTGTTCGACGAAAAGTTTTCCTTACAACTTCATCCGGAAATGAGGTGTTCTTTCATGGGGAAAGGGACGCTACCCTTTCTTCTATTCCTTATTATTCCAAGCGGATTGTGGGCAACCTGTCTTGTCTTTTGGCTAGTCTCTCGATAGTGGATAACGACGAGGAAGTGGAAATGTGGTCAAGCGTAGTGGACGATTTTAGAGATGTGTTTTCGATGGATCTAACGGGGTTACCACCGAAGAGAGGGTTAGATTTTTCTATCGATTTGGTACCGGGAACGGCACCCATAGCCATTTCCCCGTACCGATTGGCACCGATTGAGTTAAAAGAGTTAAGTAAGCAATTAGAGGAACTGCTGGAGAAGGCGTTTATTAGGCGGAGTACGTCACCGTGGGCGGCACCGGCCTTATTCGTGCAAAAGAAGGATGGATCGATGAGGATGTGCATCGACTATCGAAAGCTAAATAGGGTGACTATTAAGAATAAGTACCCACTATCTCGAATTGACGATTTGTTTGACCAACTGAATGGAGCAAAGTTCTTTTCAAAAATCGACTTGCGATCAGGCTATCACCAATTGAGGGTGAAGGATGAGGATATTTCGAAAACGGCCTTTAGGACCCGGTATGGTCACTATGAGTTGTGGTCATGCCATTCGGGTTAACTAATGCGCCGGCGGCATTTATGGAGTTAATGAACTGAATCTTTAAGGTGTATCTTGACAAGTTCGTGGTGGTCTTTGTCGACGATATTTTGATTTACTTGAGTTCGAGAGAGGAACACGAGGAACATCTCCATTTAGCATTGCTCACATTGAGAGAGCACCAACTTTACGAAAAATTTAGCAAATGTGAGTTTTGGCTAAATGAGGTGAAATTTCTTGGACATATGATCTCAGAAGAAGGAGTAAATGTGGACGCGATGAAAATTGAGGCAGTTTCAAATTGGACACAACCGAAAAATGTGTTCGAGATTCGGAGTTTCTTGGGTTTAGCGGGATACTATCGACGGTTCGTAAAGGATTTCTCGAAGTTAGCAACTCCAATGACTCACCTTACCAAGAAAAGGGTGAAGTTCGTGTGGAGTGAGGCTTGCGAGAAAGCTTTCCTAGAGCTCAAGAAGCGGTTGAATAGTTCCTCCATACTAGTTATTCCCGAGCAGGGGAAGGGTTACCAATTGTATTGCGATGCTTCGAAGGAAGGTTTGGGTTGCGTCTTTATTCAAGACGGAAAGGTTATCGCATATGCTTCGCGACAACTAAAGGTTCACGAAAGAACTATCCGACACATGACCTAGAGTTAGCGGCAACAGTTCATGCATTGAAGAAATGGAGACATTATCTGTTCGGGGAAAAGTTTGAAGTGTTCTTGGATCACAAGAGCTTAGGGTATATTTTTACCCAACGGGATCTAAATATGCGACAACGACGATGGATGGAATATTTGGAACAGTATGCTTTGAGTCAAAAGTCCCATGCGACTTTAGCGCATGTGGCGATCGAGGAATGGAGGATGATGAGAAAAATGAACGAGTTCAACTTGGAGTTGGGGCATGTTAATGTGGGGACCTTGTATACAATAGTGGTACAACCGGAACTTATGAGTAGGGTTCTAAAAGCACAAGATGGGGACGAGAAAGTGGAGAACTATGAGAAACAGATGAGTTCGAGCGAAGGATTAGATGGTTGGACGAAAGGAACCGATGGAGGACTACGATTTAAGGGAAGAACCTACGTGACGGAAAACATGAGGAACGAGGTATTAAGGGAGTTTCACCACTCCCGATTAGCCGTTTATCCCGGCGGGATGAAAATGTATCACGATGCAAAGAGACAATTTTGGTGGCCCGGAATGAAACGAGATGTAGCTTCATATGTTAGCAGGTGCCTAACTTGCCAGTAAGTGAAGGCGAAACATCAAAGGCCGGCTGGTATGCTCCATCCCTTACCGGTGGCGGAATGGAAGTGGGAAAGGATAGCAATGGATTTTGTGACCAACTTACCTAAATCGGTAAGTGGGAATGACGCTGTGTGGGTTGTGGTCGACCGTTTGACCAAATCCGCACACTTCATTGCAATTAAGGTGACGAATTCGGTGGAAATCTTGGGACGATAGTATGTGAAGGAAATTGTTAGACTTCATGGGGTATCGATTTCGATGGTATCGGATCGAGACGCGAGGTTCGTGTCGAGGTTCTAGGGCGCATTGCAAAATAACTTAGGGATCAAGTTGACAATGAGTACGACGTTTCATCCCCAAACGGATGGACAATCGGAACGGACTATCCAAGTGCTAGAGGATATGTTGTGCGCCTGTATGAATGACTTCAAGGGAGGCTGGGAGAGCCATCTACCCTTAGTTGAGTTTGTGTATAATAATAGCTTTCAAGCTAGTATTGGCATGGCACCTTTCGAGGCTTTATACGGGCAACCATGTAGGTCTCCGGTGTGTTGGACTGAGGTGGGAGAAGCATAAATGCTAGGACTGTAATTGGTTCGAGAAACGACAGAAAAGATTAAGTTAATTAGACAAAGGCTTGAGACGGCTCGGAGTAGGCAAAAGAGTTATGCAGATAAGAGGAGGAGACCTTTGGAGTTCGAAAAGGGGGAACGAGTGTTTTTGCGAGTTTCACTAAGGAAAGGGATTATGAGGTTTGGCTCTAAAGGGAAGTTGAGCCCGAGATTTATCGGACCATTTGAGATCGTGGACCGAGTTGGAGAAGTTGCATACCGATTGGAATTTCCACCAAAGTTGGCGGGGGTTCACCCGGTGTTCCATGTGTCAATGTTGAAAAAGTATCATCACGACCCTTCACACGTGGTGGACTTTGAGGATATTGAGTTTAGTGCGGATGTGACCTACGAGGTGGGACCTACGAGGATTATCGATGTGCAAGAGAAGGAACTTCAAGGAAAAACGATTAGATTGGTAAAGGTGGTTTGGAAACACCATAGGGCTGAGGAGGCAACTTGGGAACGCGAGGATGATATGAAGAGGAAGTATCCTTACCTCGTATTTTCTTTAGGTACTTTTCTTTAGATGTTTTCTAATTTTGGGACGAAATTTCTTTATCGGGGTAGGGTTGTAACGCCTAGAGTTCGGAGTTTATCTTATTAGAGTTTAGTTTACTAGAAAGACCCGTATTTTGAGTTTTGTAGATGTTTTGGAGATGTTGAGGTAGAAGTATGTGAGTTGTTGAGGTAGAAGCATGTCACCTTAGTTTACTTTATTGTCTTTTATGTTGTAGCTGCTTGTTTTACATTGTTGTCTTTTATTCTGTTAGATATTGTATATAGGTGGTTATTTTATTTGAGATTCTTACATGTTTTTCATTTACTTGAGTTATGGATGGTGGAGTATAACGGGTTGTGGACCCAGTGTATTTTAATTCTTGAATTATGACACGAATTGTACATTTAAATTCTTACGGTCTTATTTATAAAAGTTGATCATTTTTGGGAGTAGTTCTATAGAGAGTAAATGGAATTTCGGGACGAAATTCTTTTAAGGAGGGTTAGTTGTAACATCCCGTATTTTCATAGATGGTTTTATTTATGATTTAATCTATCCAAAAACGCTTTATACAATTTTTAGCCAAAAACCGAAACTCTTCCGAAAAATGGACATCAATGCGTGACCTTTTTAAACAAAAGGAAAAGAACCTGTTGGTACAAAATTTAAATTTTAAAGGAAAACAATTTGCGAGGTAAAGGAACAATTAAACGAATGAACTAAAAATGTTTGCCAAACGCGGCTACAAGACAATATGGTTTTAACAGATTTATAAAAGAAAAAGGTACCAAACGAATGTAATTTACCCGTAGGCTACAACCTCAAAAATTGGTCTAATCAAAAAGACAGCAACCGAAAGAAGGCCTGAGCCCATGTAATACCTTGCTAATGTTCCTATCCAAATGCGTCAATCTAAGTTGTACCTGAAAGACAAAACTGTAACGGTGAGTCCCACGCAAATACATAGACGGGACACAACCACACAAGATACCGTCACTCCATTCCATAAATTCAAGAACTCACAAACAACAACTACGATAACAACGTATAAAAAGAAATATGATAACATTGTACAACGAATTAAATTAAGTAACTCCAACACACATCTATACAAATATGGACCTCTCACGCCACTCGTCCCAGTCCTAAGACGAGTCATTCCCTATACCCCTCGGCTGTCTTATGCCCCCGGTATAGGAAGAGGCATAGACCATTGCTAACAAATAAAATAAATTACACATGGACCTCTCACGCCACCTATCACAGTCCGTAAGGTAGGTTATTCCCTATACCCTACGGCCCTCTTATGCCCCCGGTATAGGAAGAGGCATAGACCATTGCTAACAAATAAAATTTAAAGTGCGTACTTGGACCTCTTCACGCCACTCGCCCCAGTCCATAAGACGAGTCATTCCCTATACCCCTCGGCCGTCTTATGCCCCCGGTATAGGAAGAGGCATAGACCATTACTAACAAATAAAATAAATCACAAGGCCTCGGCCAATAATAATAAACCATTCAATTATCATATTCTCAAAATACTAACATTCTCAAACGTCACTTTAACGCCATTCAACAAAACACATAAGCATAGGTACTAGATTCACAACTAGCCAAACAACTCCAACGACATAAAATCTCATTCAGGCATTTTAACAAACAGCTTGTTTGTGTAAACTACAACTCATCTTTATTCAATAATAATTTACCCAATTTCATCAACAATTATAATAATACCTAATCAACGCATAAAAACACACAAACCCATCCATATTCTCATTAATTCGAAATTAATATGTCTAAAATAAACCCCAATTAACAATTTAAGAACATAATTGAGATAAAAGGAAAACCCCCAACTTTAAAATAAACACAAGACCTAACCCTAGCATACACCCTCGTCTAGTCGCAATGGATAACCCCCGTTACCTTAGTGCGTAGAGGAGATGCTTCCGGTAAGAACCCGCTAATGGTGGTTTCTTCTTCTTCTTCTTCCTAGGTTTTGTAACCTCTCTTCTCTCTCTTTTCTCTCTTTGTTAGTGGGTGGTTTTAGGTTTTCTGTTTTGAAAGTGGCTGAAAAGTGTTTTGAGGGAGTTTGGGGAAGCGAACTATTTGGTCCCCAAAGTTCTAAAAGTTAACTAAAAATCAAAACTATTATTTTACTGCTCAAAAATAACAAATGTTTAGAAACAAAACTATTGGGTACTTTTTATTTATAAAATTAGTAACAGGTTTTAAAAATAAAATTTTTCGGAAGAGTTTCGGTTTTTGGCTAAAAATTGTATAAAGCGTTTTTGGATTAGATTAAATCATAAATAAAACCATCTATGAAAATACGGGATGTTACAACTAACACTCCTTAAAAGAATTTCGTCCCGAAATTCCATTTCCTCTCTAGAGAACTACTCCTAGAAATGATCAACTTTTATAAATAAGACCGTAAGAATTTAAACGTACAATTCGTGTCATAATTCAAGAATTAAAATACACTGGGTCCACAACCCGTTATACTCCACCATCCATAACTCAAGTAAATGAAAAACATGTAAGAATCTCAAATAAAATAACCACCTATATACAATATCTAACAGAATAAAAGATAACAATGTAAAACAAGCAGCTACAACATAAAAGACAATAAAGTAAACTAAGCTGACATGCTTCTACCTCAACAACTCACATGCTTCTACCTCAACAACTCCAAAACATCTACAAAACTCAAAATACGGGTCTTTCTAGTAAACTAAACTCTAATAAAATAAACTCCAAACTCTAGGCGTTACAGGATCGATGTTAAGTTTTAGTTTGTAGTATACGTTCAGTTGCCTTTGTTAAGCTTTGCAAGGTGCGTATATAATTCCGTATATGTTATGATCTTCCCTAAGAGCATGTTAATCGTAGTTTGTTTGCTGAAAGAGGAGCCGCAAAAATATTGCAGCCAATTTTATCAGACGGAGATCTGTTTGCTGTCTGCTCTCTCTGGTCTCTTCCCCTCCTCTCTCTATGTGTTCCCTTTCATAAATTCTGGATATTGGTTCCATGTTAATAATTACAGGGACTGGTCCCTGTATTATTTACAAATCAGTCCATGTAGTTTCAAATATAAAATAAAATAAAAGATATGGCCGTTAATAATTACAAACATGGTCCTGTAGTTTTAATTTAACTATGAAAAAGTCCCTATAACGGTAATAAGCCTAGTTTGACTTTTTTTGTCCCCAAGTCTTTTTAACATATAAAATAATACTTATAACGGTTAGTTTTTGCTCCTTAAAAATTTTAAATTATAAAATAGTCCAATTTAATCCCTATATAAACTCCCACTCTACTATCATTCAAACCACACAATTTTAAAAACACTCTCTCTATCTCAAATATACTATTCTATATATCATATAATTCAAACATTTTCTATCCGAAATACAAATAGATCCAATTCGAATCTCCTCCCTTTCATCTGATTTCTCGTCCAATTCTGATGATGCCAATTTCGCACGGATGAATGAAAATTTTCTTGCCGACGACTCTATGTTTTTACCTGTTATTGTTGCTTTCGAACATAAAGTAACTTCACAACAACGTACACGAAAACAACGAGTTGAGAGGCCTCGATTAATTTTGGAAGGGGACGCTAAACTGCAGGGAGACTATTTTTTTGGAGAACACATGTATCCGGACGAAGTATTTCGACGGAGGTTTCGTATGGACAGGAAATTATTCGTCAGAATGGCCGATGAGTTTATCGAGAAAAATCATTATTTCCAACACAAATATAATGATGCGGCCCGTATAGGTGCTACGCCTTATCAAAAAATTACTGCTGCTCTCCGCATGTTAGCTTATGATCTCTCGACGGACTTAGTCAATGAGAATCTTCGTATATCCGCAAATTCTACGCTTAATTGTATGAAAGAGTTTTCTCATGCTATCGTGAGAACATTTGGCGAGCTTTATCTTAGAGAGCCAAATGAGGACGATATTCGTCGATTGAACATTATCAACACTCGTAGGGGTTTTCCCGGTATGCTCGGAAGCATTGACTGCATGCATTGGAGATGGAAAAATTGTCCCACCGCTTGTGCTAGCTAATATCAAAATGATCACAAAAAAGAGCCATGCATAGTCCTTTAAGAGGTTATTTCTAAGGATTTATGGATATAACATGCTTATTTTGGGGCATCCGATTATAATAATTACATCAATGTATTGGAGGAGTCAAATTTATTTGATAGACTTATGAAAGGCGATGCCCCACCTTGTAACTATAAGATAAATGGAACCCAATACAATATGTGATACTACCTTGCTGATGCCATTTATCCTCCATGTGCTTGTTTCGTGAAAAGCGTTCCCTCTCCTTTGTGACAAAAAGATTGTACTTTTTCTCAATACCAAGAATGAGTTCGAAAGGACGCCGAGCATGCATTCAGTGCCGTCTCCAGTATTTCGGAGACCCCAATCGAATATGAAAAAGGGGCCTTAAACATTGGCATAAACAAAGACATTAAACCTTCAAAAATCCGATAAAAATGGCGGTCATTAATATCCTTTACAATTTAGCAGACTTAACTTAGAGATATAAATATTTTCGTATTAAAGGAATAAATTGAGTATTAGGAAACTGTAAGACTTGCTAAAAAAGACTGTATGAAATTATGATAGGTGTAATGTAATTAATTGTAAGAATAGACTAAAAAAGCCGAGACATGATATTATAAGCATAACCATAACTTGGATTGTTATGTGTTTTTACTGGAAGATATAATATATTATAATAAATGATAATAAATGATATTGTTCAATTTAGCCCATTTTTTTTCAAAAATGTCCATATAATTTTTTATTAATTGCAAAAATACCATACTCACATAAAAAGGAATAAAAAGTAATAACTAATAACACTATTTATCACTCTTTAACAACCAAATATTTTTTTAAGTCTTATTATCTTATACTATTTGTCAATTATTTAGTTTTGATTACAATTATAACTGTTAAGAGCTATTTACAATTACATTAAAAAATGTTAGGACCTGTTTAGTAATTTCAATAACATTCAAAAGTTAAACCAGCACCCCAATAAACTTGACCCCAATAAACTTTACCCGTCGCTCCCCACAAACCAACACATAAAATTTAAGTTAAAACAACACCATCAAACAATACACCGTTAAACATGTTCTAATATGACTGGAATGCATGTTGATGTTTTGATTGTGATTTAATATGATAGTATTTCTTATTGTTCTTACTTTGATTAAAATGCGTAGATTTGAGTAGGGGTAGCTTTTTTTACTGATTTGTACCAACCTACCGCTTTTCGAGCTGAACCAATCAAGTCGGTATCAAAAGTTTGATATACCAACATTACGGTATGGTACAACTGAACCGATCTAAAAGATCGGTTCGATTTCGGTATTCATTTGGTGAGTTTGGTATGGTACAAATCCAAAACGAAATATTAAAATATAATATATAGAAAAATAAACTAAAAGACTTATATACACTTATTAACATAGTTATATATATTTTTTTAGTGAATACTTATAACATTTTATTTATTTATAACATTTACTAGAAATGTCTAATAATGTTTAATTTTTTTATGCAAATAAACAAGAAATATAACAATAATATAAATAAATACAATATATATTTTTAATCTACTACTTTTAAAACTTTATACTATGTTTTTTTTCCGATACACACAATTTTTCTATCATCACTTGTAAACTCTAAAGTTTGGTATAAAAACCAAAACTGAACTGAACCAACCGAATAGTTTGGTATACCGAAAGTTCGGTATACTGATTTTTTTGTTCGGTAATGGCATAAAAATTCTCCTACCAAACTAGTTTGGTATGCTATCGGTATAGAGTCAAAAAGTTCGATATCGAACCGATGGCACCCCTAGATTTGAGAATTTATATTAGTATATATTTATATGTATGCTATTATATATTAACATTGATATTTGACAAGTCACATCAATTGAGTCCAAATTTTCCACCTCATTATTATACCTCATTTACTACCCTATTAATCTAATTGGTTCATCTCATCATAATTAAATGCTTACAATATACACTAACTAGTAATCGTAGACAACGTGTTGCGTGTGTGACACTTAATTGCATAAATATGATCCGACATAAATAAATTTAACATTTTCAAAAAGTTTGCAAAAATAGTAGAAAGAATATCGTAAAAATATAATGTTTTATTGTCATAATAATATAAAAAATATATGTATGATGATTTGTTTGAGAGATGAATTGATATGTGTGGAAAAAGAGAATATTTATTTATTTAAATTGTATTAATTTATTTGAGTAATTAGTAAATTAGAATAGTGATATTTTTGAAAAAAATAGATAAAATTGAGTAGTGTCAAGCTTTTTTAGGTTCTCTTATATTAATAGTGTGATATAATTTCAGTATCTAATGTGGTTGAATGGTGTTAAATGTAAATGATACAAAAAGGAAATGACGGAAATGTGTGATAATTAACATATATTTTCTCAACTAATTATAATTAACGTCAAGTATGTATCTTCACAATAAAATATTTCCATTTGTAGTTACTTTCGTTTAGTACAAGGTCAACATTAACACCTGTTTTTTTTTTTTTTTTTTGTAATCAAACACCTGTTTATTAATTTTACATTTGTTCTTTTAATTGGTTCCTTTTTAACGCATCATACCCCAGAAGAAACCATAGTATTTATTTGAAATGATTAAATACTTAATATTCATATTCTTGTTGTTGTGCTAAAATATAAGTGTAGGATGTTATAATTTCGTGAAGAAATCATACTTTTGTATTGTTTTGAATTTCACATTTATTTTTGCAATAGTTACTTGGTAAAAAATACTATTTAGCAATTAGAACTAAATTTATTTTCATAAATGTTGCATTAATGATAGGATTGTATGCTAAGAAAATATACATATTTCCTTTTTTTTATCAATTGCATTAAGAACACTCGACCACATTAGATATTAAAATTATACTCGTGTATATTGTAAGCATTTAAGAATGATGAGGTGGACCAATTAAATTAATGGGATAGGAAATAATGTATAATTATGGGGTAGAAAATTTGAACTCACATCAACTAAATATAGCGGAATAACTGAGCCTATTATTTAAGGAATATAATCTTTTGTATAATGAATTTTAATAGCAAAATTATATCCCCGAAATCAATCACAATATATACGTATCTCATGCAGGGTAAACTTTATGGTAATTTAGATCAATCTTGACTAGTATTAACCTAAAGTAATACTGCAAATGAAATAATCCCCTCTCACAGAAATCAATTAAAAAGACACGGATATTAAAAAGATTCCAGAAAAGATATCAAGATCACAATTCAGAGACTATGCTATCAATCTACTTTGTATAATTCTTTGTTGTGGTAATATGGAGTTTATTAAGCTTCACATTCTTGTTGCAGTTTTTTCAATTTTATTGTTCTTTGTTGTTGGTGGACTAGCTAACATTGAGCTTCAGAACGAGGTTCATCATGGCGTTCTAACTTTCGATTTCTCCGTAACAACAAATAATAATCCGAGATTTCATTCCCCAGAAAGGTCACAAAGTACTGTCAGCGAAAGAAAACTTGCTCAATGGGTAATTCCTTCACAAGGACGGAGAGGTCCAGAGAGAAAAAAACCCAGCTGTCCTAAAAAGTATGGTTGATGCATGATTTATATCATCGTTTAGTTAAGTTTGGGGAATTTTATTCACTTTTCTTTTTATCTTGATAGCATTCTTATTACTAGTATTTTTTTTCCAATACATTCTTATTAAGTATTTAGTTGATGGAGCTATGTTTGTAGTTATGATCGATCCTGCATAACTTAAGCATACAAGAAAATCTTCTGGCCGTAGAAAGGTTTTAATTCCTGCTCTGGCCGTAGAAAGGCTTTCATTCTTCTGTCTATGGATTCTTTCCACGCTACAAGTCCGCTGTCAATCTTGCTCCCAACAATCAACGAGTTGATCATATCCATCCTTTTCCCTTTTTTCTAAACCGGCGTGGCGCTGCTGGATGCTTCTGATCAATAGAACAGGAAAGTCTTGTGAGACCTATCGTAGAAAAATGGAGACCTCCATCTCACTTGTCGGTTTCTCTTTTTAAAGATTCTCTAGTTGTGCTTTCTAAGAAACAGAAAGATTGCCCGTTCACCCCTTCCTTGTTTACCGTCGGCCATGTGTGGATGATGCGAGACTATAGAGTTTCTGAGTTTTGGACCAACATATACACTATTAAGACACAGTTCGTGTTGAATACGCCATTTGGGTTCAGGGCCGGATTTTAGGCTAGGCCTAAGAGGCACGAGGCTAAAACAAAACAAAAAAACGTATATTTTTAAGGCCACTATTTGGCAATATATATATATATATATAATTAATTAATTACTTTCTCTAATCAATAGTTATCTGTGGCCGAGTGGTTGGTTTTATTACTAGATAGTCTAGTCAACCCGTGTTCGGGACTTTGTGGCGACAAGATTTTGTTTTTTTTTATTTCATTATAAATTTTAGTACACTAATGAATCATTTAATTTTATGTAAGGTTCCATGTGGTTTCCTATATTAAAAAAAAACAGGTAAGGACCTGATTTGCTAATTAGATAACAGATTTGATCTCTGATTTTCTTTTTTAAAAAATCATAGTATAATTCTAGTTCGAATGCGAATTTTGTAAAAAAATTTGTTTATTATCATTGATTTTTTTTTTGTTAAATGTGCTCAACTTATTGCATCTAATATTTTCTACCTTAATATTTTATCATTTATTAATCATATCTTATAAGTTTTATTTAAATACATTCTTTTTTTTTTACGGAGAAAAAAAAGCCTCATTTTTAAGGTGGCCTAAGGCCTCCAAAACTCTGAAAGAATGGAGAGTTTCTGTTTACGCCTATTATCAAAGAATACGCTATTATGTCCTACGATCCGGAGGCGAATTTTTTTAAAGGGGAGATAAACAGCGGAAGTGAGATGGTGCCAAATTTCGTCGAATCACTTTTTCTACTTGATAAAAATATATACGGGGATGTTTCCATACCTTTCTTGATGGTCATGATTTCTTATATGCTAATCTTAAGTATCTCCTTTTTCATACATGTCTTTTTTGTTTGATTTAGTTGGTGTTTAAGTGTTCTGACCGGATTTATGTTGGTTCCATGTACAATGTGGTTTAGTGTGTATACCAAGGATGTACATAAAAAACTTAAAAGTAAATAACAATTATTTGGTAAGTTCGGTAACTAGAAAGCATGACTGCAAACTATTGTTGGTTTTTTTTTTTTTGACGTTATGAAACAATATTAAACATAAAGATAGAAAGATTATATAAATAAAAAAGACAACTAGATATTATTAATTGTCTCACTAATATCATTGGGAACCATTTGGTTATATATTAATAGCACTTTCAAACTATAGTATCAAATTATAATGGCTTAACATATGCACCGGGTTGGCGGCTTGATTAGGGTTTTAGATATATAAAATGAAACGTTTATCCCATATAAATATCAATCTCAGCAAACACACACATACATACATACACTCACTCATATGTATGACGCATGTTTTTACCGATCCAGGTAAAATCTCTCTCTCTCTCTCTCAATCTATATCAACATGCATGTATGATAGGTATGATTTTGTTAAATGATTTAAGCTTTTTGTTTATTATATTCTGTTTGTGTCACGCCCCAAAATCCGAAAAACGGAGATCAAGGCATGACCTTTTGAAAAAAAGAAAAAAAGAACATGTTGGTACAAAATTTAACTTTTAAAAGAAAATAACTTGTGAGCTAAAGAAACAATTAAATGAATAAATAAAAATGTTTGCCAAACGCGGCTACAAGACGAGATGGTTTTAACAAAGTTATATAAAAAGAAAACAAGCGAATGTAATTTGCCCATAGGCTACAACCTCAAAAATAGTCTAAGTAAAAGAAAACGATTCAAAGAAGCCCTGAACCCATGCGATAACTTGCTAATGCTCCTATCCAAACGCCTCAACCTAAGTTGTACCTGAAAGACAAAACTGTAACAGTGAGTCTCACGCACATACATAGACGGGACGGCACCACACAAGATACCGTCACTCCATCCCATAAATGCAAGAACTCACAAACAACAACTACGATAACAACGTATAAAAAGAAATATAATAACATCATACAACGAAATAAATTTAGTAACTCCAACACACTTCTATAACAAACATGGACCTCTCACGCCACTCGTCCTAATCCGTAAGACGAGTCATTCCCTATACCCCTCGGCTCGTCTCATGTCCCCGGTATAGTAAGAGACATAGAACATTGCCAACATATAAAATAACACACATGAACCTCTTACGCCACCTACCCCAGTTCGTAAGATAGGTCATTCCCTATACCCCTCTGCTCGTCTTATGCCCCCGGTATAGGAAGAGTCATAGACCATTGCCAACAAATAAATATTTAAAGTGCGCACTAGGACCTCTTCACGCCACTCGTCCCAGTCCGTAAGACGAGTCATTCCCTATACCACTCGGCTCGTCTTATTTTCCCGGTATAGGAAGAGACATAGACCATTGCCAATAAAAATAAATCACAAGGCCTCGGCCAATAATATAAAACCATTCAATTATCACATTCTCAAAATACTAACATTCTCAAACGTCACTTTAACGCCATTCAACAGAACACATAAGCATAGGTACTAGATTCACAACTAGCCAAACAACTCCAACAACATAAAATCTCATTCAGGCATTTTAACAAACACCTTGTATGCGTAAACTACAACTCATCCTTATTCAACAATAATTTACCCAATTTTATCAACAACTATAATAACACCTAATCAACACATAAAAACACACAAACCCATCCATATTCTCATTAATTCAAAATTAATATGTCTAAATTCTCAACTTCTCCAATTCAAATAAGTGAATTAAAAGTGCAACAAATAAAAGCCAATTAACAATTTAAGAACATAATTGAGATAAAAGGAAAAACCCCCAAATTTAAAATAAACGCAAGAGCTAACCCTAACATACACCCTCGTCTAGTCGCAATGGATAATCCCCGTTATCTTAGTTCGTAGAGTAAATGCTTCCGGTAAGAACCCGCTAATGATGGTTTCTTTTTCTTCTTCCTAGGGTTTGGAACCTCTCTTCTCTCTCTTCTCTCTCTTTGTTAGTGTGTGGTTTTAGGTTTTCTGTTTTGAAAGTGGGCTGAAAAGAGGTTTAGCAAACTGTTTTGAGAGAGTTTGGGGAAGCGAACTATTTGGTCCCCAAAGTTCTAAAACTTAACCCTTAATCAAAATTATTATTTTACTGCTAAAAAATAACCAATCTTTAGAAACAAAGCTATTGGATCCTTTTTATTTATAAAATTAGTAACAGGTTTTAAAAATAAAGTTTTTCGGAAGAGTTTCGGTTTTTGGCTAAAAATTGTATAAAACGTTTTTGGATAGATTAAATCATAAATAAAACCATTTATGAAAATACGAGATGTTACAATTTGTTCCTTTTAAATAATATCTCTAATTTTATGACGGACCAACATCACCAATAGAGATTTTACTCTATAGAAATAGTACAACTTTCGTAGGTTATTATAATCGATCAACAAGATTTGATGTTAAAATAAAATAAAAACAATTATTTTCTTGAAAAATTAGATCTTCAAGTGTTATTCATTCTCCTATTAAGTAGTTATGATGTGCTTAGAAAAATTACTCATTCAGAAACCTAACATTTAATTTTCTTTGTTTTGTGTTAGGAACTGATTTTAGACTAATCAAATTTATTTCAAAGAAAAGGCGACCACCCCTGATTACACAAATGATTTGTGTGACGAATTAGTAAATTTGTTATTCATCGTATTTCAAGACCTCCATACAATATAATATACACATCAATTTATTTATCATTAATAAGTTTATTTATAACTTATTTCTGAAATTATTTTGAGTTCTATGTGGAGAGTTGGGAATTATTAAATGAGGCTATCGAGAAAAAGAAAAAATTATATTTCTAGGGTAAATTTAAACCTAGGAGAAGCCGATTTGCATCTGTATGTATGCAGTATTAAAATTGGCCATTATCTTTGTCAAACAAAAATTAGAGTTATTTTTCTGACAAATACGTTTGCATGAAGAATGATAAATGATTTATTGTTGCAAAAGGCTGCATGTCAAATTTGATAACTTAGACGTCAATAAAAGTTAAGCCAAAAAAAGAAAATGCGAGCTTCATTTCAATTACTTTCTCTGTTGCAATCTAGTTTGAGTTTTTTCTTATGGTATTTGCTCTTGTAATAGTTTATTTGAGGTACGTATTTCTGACCTACATTATGAAATGCTGATTACAAAAAAAAAAAAAAAAAAAAAAAATTAGCACAAGAATGTAAAAGCAAATCAAATTCACAACATTATCTCTTTATATTTTTATAATGCAGTATATTTTTATATATATATTTTTAAAATCTATATTTTAGGATGCCACTTTCACAATCATATTTTTTTTACTTGCAGGGAGAAGGAATAGTAAACCTTGAAGCTCTTCCTTATGGAAAATGTATTGCATATTTATGAAGATCGTTCTTAGTCCCAATTTTTTCTAACTAAATTTGGTAAAAAAATAATATAGTTATCTCGTAGATGTAATGCCAGCTTTATTGTCAAATCATGAACAGATTCCTGATAAAAAAAAAGTACTTCGTTTTTTAAATTTCTATGAAAGATAAAGAAAAAGGGATATTTTGCAGAGCCTGTTGATGGTGACGATAACTTAAGTTTTTAACGATTAAAGTTTACGTTCCTTTCTGACGTGAATGCCGACGATCTGCTTAGTTTCACTAGTTGGAAGACTATTACGAATATGTTAAAAAACCCATGTAGTTTTTAACAATGGTAGTAGAACTCCGTGAGGGAATATACATTACCTTGAAACTAAATAAGCTTTTAGGTATGTTAAATTCAGTAAAATAATTTTGTAATCATTTTTTTACGAATTATCTTCCAACAATCAGCAGGACAACGTGTACTTAATATCCGAAAAATCCATGAGATTTAATTCTTTATCTATGATGTACTATAGGGAGATAAGTAGACTTATAAATATGGAGAATTAACATAAACATACTATACAACTATTATATTAACAAAAACAGACACTCAAAAATTAAATTATCAAAAACATACATTTCATTAATAATTAATAAAAAACAAAAAGGCTCATTCATCACTTCTGATCTCTTTCTTCTCTCTCCTCCTCTCACCATCTCTCCAATCTATCTCTCTTCATCCTTCTCGCCCTCTCTCCGATCTCTCTATCCTCCTCTGTCACGCCCCGAGTTCCTAAAAAACGGACATCAAGGCGTGACCTTTTTAAATAAAAAGGAAAATGAAACATGTTGGTACAAAATTAAAATTTTTAAAGAAAACACTTGCGAGCTAAATGAACAATTAAATGAATAAATATAAAGTTTGCCAAACGCGGCTACAAGACAAATGGTTTTAACAAAATTATATAAAAAGAAATGAACAAATGTAATTTACCCGTAGGCTACAACCTCAAATAAAAACTAGTCTAAGCGAAAATAAAGCAACTGAAAGATGCCCCGAGCCCATTTGTTACTGCCCTAATGCTCTTATCTGGACGTCTCAATCTAAATTGTACCTGAAAGACAAAATTGTAACAGTCATTCCCACGCACATAACTAGACGGGACGGCACCACAAATACCGTCGCTCCATCTCTTAAATGCAAGAACCCACAAACAACAACTACGATAATCAACATATAAAAATAAATATAATAATATCCTACAACGAGATAAATTAAATAATTTCAACACACATCAATAGCATACATGGACCTCTCACGCCACCTACCGCAGTCCGTAAGGTAGGTAATTTCCTATCCCTTCGGCCGTCTTATGTCCCCGGAATTAGGGAGAGAAATAGATCATTGCTAACATAAAAATAGATTTATAGTGCGCACTTGGACCTCTCACGCCACTCGTCCCAGTCCGTAAGACGAGTCATTCCCTATCCCTTCGACCGTCTTATGTCCCCGGAATTAGGGAGAGACATAGACCATTGCTAACAATAAAGTAAATATAGTGCACACTGGGACCTCTCACGCCACTCGCCCCAGTCTGTAAAACGAGTCATTTCCTATCCCCTCGGCCGTCTTCTGTCCCCGGAATTAGGGAGAGACAGAAACCATTGCCACTACATGTAACATCCCGTATTTTTATAAGTAATTTTATTTATGATTTAATTTATCCAAAAACATTTTATTCAAAATTTTACCAAAAACCGGTCACTCAACTAATTTTTAGCCAAAAACCGAAACTCTTCCGAAAAACTTTATTTTAAAAGCCTGTTACTAATTTTACTAATAAAAAGGACCCAATAGATTTGTTTCTAAAAATTTGTATTTTTGAGTAGTAAAACAATATTTTTGGATTAAGGGTTAGCTTTTAGAACTTTGGAGACCAAATAGTTCGTTACCACAAACTATCTCAAAACAGTTTTTTCTAAACCAAAAATCAGCCCACTTTCAATTCTTTAAACCTAAAACCAGCAAAATACAAGAGAGAAAAGGGAAAAAAAGGAGAAGAAGAAGAAGAAGAAGAAGAAGAAACCACGTTAGCGGGTTCATACCGGAAGCATCTCCTCTACGCTCTAAGGTAATGGGGGTTATCCATTGCGACTAGACGAGGGTGTATGTTAGGATTAGGATTTGCATTTATTATAAATTGGGGGTTTTTGCCTTTTATCTTAATTATGTTCTTAAATTGTTAATTGGGTTTATTTGTTGTACGTTTAATTCACTTATTTGATTTTGGAGTAGTTGAGTATTTAGTCTTTTAATTTCGGATATTTAAAAATTACGGATTTGTACGTCCTATACTATTGGCTTCTGTTGCAGCTTTTATATTCAGCGTTTTTTTTTCTTTCTGTGTTCATAAGTTGGGCTGTATTTGGTTGGCCAAGTTTAAGGCAGCCCATAATTAAAAAGACAGGAGTTTCAAGTTGAGTGAGTTTAACTTTATTTGCCAACTTTGGAGTATCCATCTGTCTGCTTAAAAGTTGTACTCCTTAGTAAATTCAACTCAACTGTGAACTCATTTGTTGCAACGCGATTGGTCAGCTTAAACCCTGAGTTGTTTACTGTTGGTCTAGAAAATCCTTAACTTTTATGTATTGAGCTTTATATACTGAGTCTGGACTAGCTGGGTTAAATGTTTTGAAAGGAATTTTGTTGGGAAGTAATAGTAACTAGTAATTGCACTCTATGTTATTAAAAGCTTTTTTTTTTGGTAGTACAAAGGCGAGAAGAAAAGAATATTAATGGGTTGCGTGTTTTATGCGTTGATTATGTGTTATTATGGTTGTTGGTAGAATTGGGTAAATTATTGTTGAATATAGATGGATTGTAGTTTATGCATACAAAGTGTTTGCTAAAATGCTTGAATGAGTTTTCATGTTGATTAGACTTGTTTGGCTAGTTGTGAATCTAGCACCTATGCTTTTGGGCTTTGTTGAACTACGTTAGAATGACGTATGAGAATGTGATAAATGATTGGTTTATTATTTGTTGGCCGAGGCCTTAATATTTATACGTATGAGATTGTGTTATATGAATAGTATAATATTATTAGCCGAGGCCTTAATATTGATACATTAGCAATGGTCTCTGTCTCTTCCTAATTCCGGGGACAGAAGACGGCCGTGGGGATAGGGAATGACTCGTCTTACGGACTGGGGCGAGTGACATGAGAGGTCCTAGTGTGCACTATATTTATTTTTATGTTAGCTATGGTCTCTGTCTCTTCCTAATTCCGGGGACAGAAGACGGCCGTGGGGATAGGGAATGACTCGTCTTACGGACTGGGACGAGTGGCATGAGAGGTCCAAGTGCGCACTTTAAATCTACTTTTATGTTAGCAATGGTCTCTGTCTCTTTCTAATTCCGGGGACAGAAGACGGCCGAGGGGATAGGGAATGACCTACCTTACGGACTGTGGTAGGTGGCATGAAAGGTCCATGTTTGCTATAGATTTGTGTTGATGTTATTTAATTTATTTAATTCATCCCGTTATAGAATGTCATTATATTTCTTTTTATACATCGTTTATCGTAGTTGTAGAATTTGTGAGCTCTTGCATTTATGAGATGGAGTGACGGTGTTGTGGTGCCGTCCCGTCTAGTTATGTGTGTGGGACTCACCGTTACAATTTTGTCATTCAGGTACATTATAGGTTGACACTTTTGGATAGGAGCTATCGCAATGCGTCACATGGGTTTGGGGCTTTCTCTTTATTTTTACTTAAAGCACTTTTGAGGTTGTAGCCTACGGGCAATTTACATTCGTTTATTTTCTTTTATAAATTTGTCAAAACTATCTCGTCATGTAGCCGCGTTTGGCAAACTTTTTATTTATCCATTAATTGTTCCTTTAGCTGACTTGCGTTTTCTTTTAAAATTTTAAATTTTGTACCAACAGGTTTCACTTTTCTTTGTTTTCAAAAGGTCATGCCTCGATATCCGTGTTCTATGGATTTTGGGGCGTGACAAGTTGGTATCAGAGCTAACTAGGTTCTTGTATACTTTGGGACGACAGGAAGATGGGTAACCATTGGACCAAGATCCATCGTATCATTTTCACAAAACTTTTTCCAAAAACTCAAAATTTTTCTAAAAACGGGGGGTTGCATTTAGCTTAAGACATGGAGCTAGAATTTAGTAGTAGTTTATGGAAGGAAAGTCCACATGTGAGGCAAGTTGGGGACAATGAGGACGCTTGTTGATCCCGGCTTACCAAACTAGTGGGTGGACCTCTCGTCGGTATGTGTGAAGGAATACCTTAGCGATGTGGAACTCTAGAGTATGCGAGGACGCTCGGGTGCTTTAGGATAACGTATCGTGATGGGTTATCCCTCGCATTTTTGTGTTGATTGTATGCTTGTGTAGATTTATATGATGTGTATGAGGTATAAGTTTGCATGTCTGGTAGTAGAGAGGTATTAGAGTGCGAGAATCGTGTAGTTGATTGTTTTACGTAATGTGTTTTCTAAATTATTAACTTGTGTGGTAATGAATATTTTATGCGAGTGGATGTTGATATGTTGTGGACTAAAATGATGTAGTTGGGTGATATGTTTCATGTAAGGAATTTACAAATGTTGAGGAATTTTTCGTTTTTGTATTGTTAATGATGTAGTCGTGGACTAAAGTGTTGGTTTAATCTGTTGTAGTCATGGCTATTACCACAAGGACTAGTGGAAAGAGACCAGCTACACGCGGGGGCGCATCACCACCAAGTGGTGAGGCTACCCGAGGTAGGACAAATGGAGGAGGAAGAAGAGCTCCAAGGGGGCGTGGAGCAACTAGAGGAAGGAGGACAGCAAGAAATCGTGGGGGGAGAGGTAACACTAATGCCCCGCCACTTGAGCAACCCGAGGCTGCGAATGTGTATGAGGAAGTGAATGTGGAATAAGAAGAGACCTTTGCACCGGAACCAGAAAAGGTCAATGCTAATCAAGTGATGACCGACCTTCAGAAGGTGGTGCAAATGATGGTGCAGAATGCACAAGCTGGGAGTTCAAGCAACAATGGATTGCTTAACTTCACCCGATTGGGGGCTCCGACTTTCGATGGGTTAGGTGAACCATCCATAGCTGAGGGATGGGTGGACGAAATGGAGAAATATTTATCGGCTGCAGGAATAGTAAATGGGGAGCAAATGATGAATATGGCTCAGTTTCACCTAAAGGGTGAAGCACGGAAGTGGTGGTTGGGAATCGCGGATACATACGACAAAAGCAACTTCGAATGGAATGAGTTCATCAAATTGTTTAATCGACAGTTTCTTCCCGATTCTTATAAGGATGAAATGAGGAGGCGGTTCGAGGAACTGTATCAAGGAGGTATGACCGTTCAAGCATACCAGCTAAAGTTTACCTCACTCTCGAGGTATGCCCCAAAATCTATTATAGGGGGCGCAGAAAGATGTAGGAGATTCATGAAGGGGTTGAATCCGACCATCTCGTTACAATTGGCATCGGCTCGACATGTCAACTATAACGAATTGGTAAAATCAGCCCAAGCTGTGGAAGGAGCTCTCCTCCATAACAAAGGAATCTCGAAGAAGTCGAAAACCGGAAATGCTCCGAGGGAAGAGAAGAAGCGGACTTGGGATATGGCGAATACTTTGCGTTTTCCACAACAGGGCAGAGGAGAGAGGGTTTTTAATCCACTACCGACAAACACCATAATGAAGAGAGCGTGTTTCACTTGTGGAGATGTGAACCATCGAAAATACGAGTGCCCTAGAGTCCTATGTAGGACCTGCAACCGGTTTGGACATACGGCAAGAGTTTGTACTTTGGGACAAGGAAGAATCGACACCAACCGACCCTTTAACCAACCTAGGTTGCCACCACCACCACCAAGAGGACCAGGATTTGTACCACCACACCAACTACCTGGGAACCAAGGGGGAGGGTTTCGAGGTAATCACCAAGGAGGGGGAAACCGTGGGAACTATCGAGGAGGCTATCAGGGCCCAGGAAACCAAGGAAATCATGGGGGAAATCGAGGACCGCAAGGAAACCCACCAATTCAAGCTCGTCTTTTTGCCTTGCCCCATCTGCCAAACCAAGGAGATCCGGCAAATGTACAAGGTATAGTTCTTGTGTGCTCATCTTGGGCACATGTTCTTTTCGATACGGGAGCTTCGCGTTCTTTTATATCTAGATGTCTAGTTGAGTCTTTGTCGTTAGAAGTTGGGGTTCTGGAGAACCCGATTGTTGTAGAGACTCCTGTTGGGGGTCGAGTTATGTTGGACCGAGTGTGTCGGTCTTGTGAGATGGTGGTTGTGGACCACGTGTTTATATTTGATTTAGTAGTTATAGAGATGTCGGGATTCGACGTGATCCTTGGAATGGACTGGTTGGTTCATTTCAACTCTTTCATCGATTGTGTTCGACGAAAGGTTTTTCTTACAACTTCATCCGGAAATGAGGTGTTCTTTCATGGAGAAAGGGATGCTACCCTTTCTTCTATTCCTTATCATTCCAAGCGGGTTGTGGGCAACCTGTCTTGTCTTTTGGCTAGTCTATCGATAGTGGATAACGACGAGGAAGTGGAAACGTGGCCAAACGTAGTAGACGATTTTAGAGATGTGTTTCCGAAGGATCTACCGGGGTTACCACTGAAAAGAGGGTTAGATTTTTCTATCGACTTGGTACCGGGAACGGCACCTATAGCCATTTCCCCGTATCGATTGGCACCGGCTGAGTTAAAGGAGTTAAGTAAGCAATTAGAAGAACTGCTAGAGAAGGGGTTTATTAGGCGGAGTACGTCACCGTGGGCGGCACCGGCCTTATTTGTGCAAAAGAAGGATGGATCGATGAGGATGTGCATCGACTATCGAAAGCTAAATAGGGTGACTATTAAAAATAAGTACCCACTACCTCGAATCGACGATTTGTTTGACCAACTGAAAGGAGCGACGTTCTTTTCAAAAATCGACTTGCGATCAGGCTATCACCAATTGAGGGTGAAGGATGAGGATATTTCGAAAACGGCATTTAGGACCCTGTATGGTCACTATGAGTTTGTGGTCATGCCGTTTGGGTTAACTAATGCGCCGGCGGCATTTATGGAGTTAATGAATCGAATCTTTAAGGAGTATCTCGACAAGTTTGTGGTAGTCTTCATCGACGATATTTTGATTTACTCGAGTTCAAGAGAGGAACACGAGGAGCATCTCTGTTTAGCGTTGATCACGTTAAGGGAGCACCAACTTTACGGAAAATTTAGCAAATGTGAGTTTTGGCTAAATGAGGTGAAATTTCTTGGACATGTGATCTCGGAAGAAGGGGTAAAGGTGGACACGACAAAAATTGAGGCAGTTTCGAAATGGGCACAACCGAAAAATATGTTCGAGATTCGAAGCTTCTTGGGATTAGCGGGATACTATCGACGGTTCGTCAAGGATTTCTCGAAGTTGGCGACTCCGATGACTTACCTTACCAAGAAGGGGGTGAAGTTTGTGTGAAGTGAGGCTTGCGAGAAAGCTTTTCTAGAGCTCAAGAAGCGGTTGACTAGTTCTCCTATACTAGTTATTCCCGAGCAAGGGAAGGGTTACCAAGTGTATTGCGATGCTTCGAATGAAGGTTTAGGTTGCGTCTTGATGCAAGACGGAAAGGTTATCGCATATGCTTCGCGACAACTAAAGATTCACGAAAAGAACTATCCGACTCATGACCTAGAGCTAGCGGCAATAGTTCATGCATTGAAGATATGGAGGCATTATTTGTTCGGGGAAAAGTTCGAAGTGTTCTCGGATCACAAGAGCTTAGGGCATATCTTTACCCAACGTGATCTAAATATGCGACAACGATGATGGATGGAATATCTGGAACAGTACGACTATGACTTGCACTATCACCCGGGAAAGGCCAATGTAGTGGCGGATGCTTTGAGTCGAAAGTCCCATGCGACCTTAGCGCATGTGGCGATCGAGGAATGGAGGATGATGGGAAAAGTGAACGAGTTCGACTTGGAGTTTGGATATATTAATGGGGGAACTTTGTACACAATAGTGGTACAACCGGAACTTCTGAGTAGGGTTTTGGAAGCACAAGAAGGGGATGAGAAAGTGGAGAACTTTGAGAAACTGATAAGTTGGAGCGAAGGATTAGAGGGTTGGACGAAAGGAACCGATGGAGGACTACGCTTTAAGGGAAGAACTTATGTGACAGAAAACATTAGGAACGAGGTATTAAAGGAGTTTCACCACTCCCGATTAGCCGTTCATCCCGGCGGGACAAAAATGTATCATGATACGAAAAGATAGTTTTGGTGGCCCGGAATGAAACGAGATGTAGCTTCATATGTTAGCAGGTGTCTAACTTGCCAACAAGTGAAGGCGGAACACCAAAGGCCGGCGGGTATGCTCCAACCCTTACCGGTAGCGCAATGGAAGTGGGAAAGGATAGCAATGGACTTTGTGACCAACTTACCTAGATCGGTAAGTGGGAATGACGCTGTGTGGGTTGTGGTCGACCGTTTGACCAAATCCGCACACTTCATTGCGATTAAGATGACGAATTCGGTGGAAATCTTGGGACGGAAGTATATTAAGGAAATTGTTAGACTTCATGGGGTGCCTATTTCAATAGTATCGGATCGAGACGCGAGGTTTGTGTCGAGGTTCTGGGGTGCGTTGCAAAATGCCTTAGGGACCAAGTTGACAATGAGTACGGCGTTTCATCCCCAAACGGATGGACAATCGGAGCGAACTATCCAAGTGCTAGAGGATATGTTGCGCGCATGTGTGAATGACTTCAAGGGAGGTTGGGAGAGCCATCTACCCTTAGTTGAGTTTGCGTATAATAATAGCTTTCAAGCTAGTATTGGCATGGCACCTTTCGAGGCTTTATACGGGCGGCCGTGTAGGTCTCCGGTGTGTTGGACCGAGGTGGGAGAAGCGGAAATGCTAGGACCGCAATTGATTCAAGAAACGACCGAAAAGATTAAGTTAATTCGGCAAAGGCTTGAGACGGGTCGAAGTAGACAAAAGAGTTATGCGGATAAGAGGAGGAGACCTTTGGAGTTCGAAAAGGGGGATCAAGTATTTTTGCGAGTTTCGCCCAGGAAGGGGATTATGAGGTTTGGCTCAAAAGGGAAGTTGAGCCCGAGATTTATCGGACCATTTGAGATCATGGAACGAGTTGGAGAAGTTGCATACCGGTTGGACTTGCCACCAAAGTTGGCGGGGGTTCACCCGGTGTTCCATGTGTCAATGTTGAAAAAGTATCATCACAATCCTTCACACGTGGTGGACTTCGAGGACATTGAGGTTAGTGCGGATGTTACCTACGAAGTGGGACCTATGAGGATTATCGATGTACAAGAGAAGGAACTTCGAGGAACTACAATTAGATTGGTAAAGGTGGTTTGGAAACACCACGGGGCCGAGGAGGCAACTTGGGAATGCGAGGATGAGATGAAGAGGAAATATCCTAATCTCGACTTTTCTTTAGGTACTTTTCTTTAGATGCATTCTAATTTCGGGACGAAATTTCTTTATCGGGGAATGGTTGTAACGCCTAGAGTCTGGAGTTTATTTTTGTTATAATGCCTAGAGTTTACGGAGTTGTCTTTTATTATGTTTGATACTTCATATAGGTGTTTACCATGTTTGGGCTTTGAAGATGTATGGAGTTGTTGAGGTAGAAGCATGTCAACTTAGTTTATTTTATTGACTTTTATGTTGCAGCCGCTTGTTTTACATTGTTGTCTTTTATTCTGTTAGATATTGTATACAGGCGGTTAGTCTTACATGTTGTGCATTATCTGGAGTTTATTTTATTGGAGTTATGGAGTTGTTACGGGTTGTGAACCCTGCGTATATTATTTCTTGAATGTCACGAATCGTACGTTTATAATTTTTATGGCCTTGTTTATAGAAGTTTATAATTTCTGGGTATAGTTGTTTAGAGAGAAAATTTCGGGACGAAATTCTTTTAAGGAGGGTTAGTTGTAACATCCCGTATTTTTATAAGTAATTTTATTTATGATTTAATTTATCCAAAAACGTTTTATTCAAAATTTTACCAAAAACCGGTCACTCAACTAATTTTTAGCCAAAAACCGAAACTCTTCCGAAAAACTTTATTTTAAAAGCCTGTTACTAATTTTACTAATAAAAAGGACCCAATGGATTTGTTTCTAAAAATTTGTATTTTTGAGTAGTAAAACAATATTTTTGGATTAAGGGTTAGCATTTAGAACTTTGGGGACCAAATAGTTCGTTACCACAAACTATCTCAAAACAGTTTTTTCTAAACCAAAAATCAGCCCACTTTCAATTCTTTAAACCTAAAACCAGCAAAATACAAGAGAGAAAAGAGAGAAAAAGGAGAAGGAGAAGAAGAAGAAGAAACCACGTTAGCGGGTTCATACCGGAAGCATCTCCTCTACGCTCTAAGGTAACTGGGGTTATCCATTGCGACTAGACGAGGGTGTATGTTAGGATTAGGATTTGCGTTTATTATAAATTGGGGGTTTTTGCCTTTTATCTTAATTATGTTCTTAAATTGTTAATTGGGTTTATTTGTTGTACGTTTAATTCACTTATTTGATTTTAGAGTAGTTGAGTATTTAGTCTTTTAATTTCGGATATTTAAAAATTACGGATTTGTACGTCCTATACTATTGGCTTCTGTTGCAGCTTTTATATTCAGCGTTTTTTTTTCTTTCTGTGTTCATAAGTTGGGCTGTATTTGGTTGGCCAAGTTTAAGGCAGCCCATAATTAAAAAGACAGGAGTTTCAAGTTGAGTGAGTTTAACTTTATTTGCCAACTTTGGAGTATCCATCTGTCTGCTTAAAAGTTGTACTCCTTAGTAAATTCAACTCAACTGTGAACTCATTTGTTGCAACGCGATTGGTCAGCTTAAACCCTGAGTTGTTTACTGTTGGTCTAGAAAATCCTTAACTTTTATGTATTGAGCTTTATATACTGAGTCTGGACTAGCTGGGTTAAATGTTTTGAAAGGAATTTTGTTGGGAAGTAATAGTAACTAGTAATTGCACTCTATGTTATTAAAAGCTTTTTTTTTTGGTAGTACAAAGGCGAGAAGAAAAGAATATTAATGGGTTGCGTGTTTTATGCGTTGATTATGTGTTATTATGGTTGTTGGTAGAATTGGGTAAATTATTGTTGAATATAGATGGATTGTAGTTTATGCATACAAAGTGTTTGCTAAAATGCTTGAATGAGTTTTCATGTTGATTAGACTTGTTTGGCTAGTTGTGAATCTAGCACCTATGCTTTTGGGCTTTGTTGAACTACGTTAGAATGACGTATGAGAATGTGATAAATGATTGGTTTATTATTTGTTGGCCGAGGCCTTAATATTTATACGTATGAGATTGTGTTATATGAATAGTATAATATTATTAGCCGAGGCCTTAATATTGATACATTAGCAATGGTCTCTGTCTCTTCCTAATTCCGGGGACAGAAGACGGCCGTGGGGATAGGGAATGACTCGTCTTACGGACTGGGGCGAGTGACATGAGAGGTCCTAGTGTGCACTATATTTATTTTTATGTTAGCTATGGTCTCTGTCTCTTCCTAATTCCGGGGACAGAAGACGGCCGTGGGGATAGGGAATGACTCGTCTTACGGACTGGGACGAGTGGCATGAGAGGTCCAAGTGCGCACTTTAAATCTACTTTTATGTTAGCAATGGTCTCTGTCTCTTTCTAATTCCGGGGACAGAAGACGGCCGAGGGGATAGGGAATGACCTACCTTACGGACTGTGGTAGGTGGCATGAAAGGTCCATGTTTGCTATAGATTTGTGTTGATGTTATTTAATTTATTTAATTCATCCCGTTATAGAATGTCATTATATTTATTTTTATACATCGTTTATCGTAGTTGTAGAATTTGTGAGCTCTTGCATTTATGAGATGGAGTGACGGTGTTGTGGTGCCGTCCCGTCTAGTTATGTGCGTGGGACTCACCGTTACAATTTTGTCATTCAGGTACATTATAGGTTGGCACTTTTGGATAGGAGCTATCGCAATGCGTTACATGGGTTTGGGGCTTTCGCTTTATTTTTACTTAAAGCACTTTTGAGGTTGTAGCCTACGGGCAATTTACATTCGTTTATTTTCTTTTATAAATTTGTCAAAACTATCTCGTCATGTAGACGCGTTTGGCAAACTTTTTATTTATCCGTTAATTGTTCCTTTAGCTCACTTGCGTTTTCTTTTAAAATTTTAAATTTTGTACCAACAGGTTTCACTTTTGTTTGTTTTAAAAAGGTCATGCCTCGATATCCGTGTTCTATGGATTTTGGGGCGTGACACTACAGCTAAATCACAAGGCCTCGGCCAATAATATAAAACCATTCAATTATCATATCTCAAAATACCAACATTTTCAAACGACAGTTTAACGTCAATCAACATAACACATAACCATATGTACTAAATTCACAACTAGCCAAACAACTCCAATAACGTAAAATTCCATTCAGGCATTTTAACAAACATTTTGTATGCACAATCTAAAACCCATCTCTATTCAACAATAATTTACCCAATTCTATCAACAACCATAATAACATATAATTAACGCATAAAACACGCAAACCCATCAATTGTCTCATTAATCCGAAATTAATATGTCAAACGCCTCAACTTCTACAATTCAAATAATGGAATTAAAGATATAACAACTAAACCCCAATTAACAATTTAATAACATAATTAATATAAAAGGCAAAAAACCCCCAATTTATAATAAACATAAAACTTAATCCTAACATACACCCTCGTCTAGTCGCAATGGATAACCCCCGTTACCTTATAGCGTAGAGGAGATGCTTCCGGTAAGAACTCGCTAATGGTGGCTTCTTCTTCTTCTTCTTCTTCTTCTTTCTTTTTCTCTCGGTATCTCTCTTCTACTTGTTTTTACTGTTTTTAGGTTTTGAAAGTGGCTGAAAAGTGTTTAGAAAAACTGTTTTGAGATAGTTTGTGGTAACGAACTATTTGATCCCCAAAGTTCTAAAAGTTAACTCTTAATCCAAAAATATTGTTTTACTACTCAAAAATAACAAAACTATAGAAACAAATCTATTGGGTCCTTTTTTTGTTTATAAAATTAGTACCAGGTTTTTAGAATAAGGTTTTTCGGAAGAGTTTCGGTTTTTGGTTAAAAATTAGTCGAGTGACCGGTTTTTGATAAAATTTGTATAAAACGTTTTTGGATAAATTAAATCATAAATAAAACCATTTATAAAAATACGGGATGTTACATCCTCATTCTCCATCTCTCTGATCTCTCCTCCTTTCTCTCTGTTTCCGATCTCTCTCTCCTCCTCTCACTCTGTGTCCTCCTTTTTCTCGCTCTCTGCAATCTCTCTTTCCTCCGTTTTCTTGCTCTCTCCAATCTTTCTATGCTCCTCTTTCTCCCTCTCTCCGATCTCTCCTCCTTCCACTCTCTTTTTGATCTCTCTCTCCCCCTCCTTCCCTCTTTCTGATCTTTCTCTCCTCCTCCCTCTCTCTATCCGATCTCTCTATTCGGTGGAGATTGAAACGGAGACATCCGTCGGAGTGGACGGCGAGGGTGTAGAGCGAGGTCGAAAACTCAAGGTTAATACCGACGGAGATGCGGTCGTCAAATGAGAGGTCCATGACGACAACATGCTAGTCCGAGATCGGAGGACGGACAAATGTTAAATTTGTTAACTAGTATATAAAGTTGAAAAATAAGTGTATGAATTCCGTGAATTAAGGGTATGAAGTTTAAAATTATGGATATGAATTATGTAAATAAGGATATGAATTCTGTAAATTAGGGTATGAACTTTGAAAATAAGGATGAACTCTACGAATTAGGGTATGAACTTTTGAAATAAGTGTATGAACTTTTGGGATAAGGGTATGAAAATATAAAAGTTAGGGTATGAACTTTTGAAATAAGAGTATGAACTTTTGGAATAATGGTATAAAAATATACAAATTATGGTATGAAATTTTAAAATAAGTTTATGAACTTTTTGAATAAAGGTATGAAATATACAAATTAGTGTATGACATTTTGACTATATTTTTATTAATTAAAATTTTTTGAATATGTTTTTGTTAATTTAGTTGTAAAAATAATGTGTTTTATTAATTTATCCCTTATAGGGGATACTAAATAACTCGTGATTACGCTTCAAAATTTTCTATTTTAATTTTAAATTTTTCTGATACAGGCTCGGGTAATATACACGAGCTTGCAGGCATGATAATACAATAAAGACTTTTTAGAGAGTTCTCTGAAAAAAGACAATTTGGTCAAAAACCAATTTGTGAGTAAGAAGGTTCAGGTGAAAAACATAACATGGCTAAAGGAAAAAAGGCCATCACACGGAAGATCCTTTGGTAATTCTCCAAGTTGGTTCTCTTAGGGCTTGATCAAGTGAGGCACCGAGGCGGAGTGTTTATGATCGGATGGTCAGAAGACGCTGACATTATACTTTTAAAACGGACACTTGTATGTTTTAATTTTCTAGTTTCGTAGTTTTCCGGTCTGATGGTAAATTATGATAATAATGTGGATGGTCGGTGCATGTTTGTATGTTATTTTTGTACTGACTGTAATAAACTTATAAAGTCCATTTGGATTATGATATGAGTGGTCGCATTTGAGATTACATTGGTTTTCTATACTATTCATGTTTTTATGGTCTGATGACAGTGTGGAGGTTGTAGTTTCGATTATGACACGATTCATGTTGTCATAATCTTATAACATAACTGGGGCAAACTCTGCTATAGTAATTTGTTGGCTACGTTGTAAATAAACAAAATAATTTCTACGGAAAAAAATGGATAAATAAACAGAAAATGGTTTCCTCAAATATATAAATATCGAATACAAGATTTAACATAAAATAATGTAAATAATACCGAAATGGACTAAAGTCCGAGACGAGTTAACTGCAAGCAGTTTACCTTAAACAATATTTGTCCCGCCACCTCTGCTTCTGGCTAAATGGGGAACTTCGTTCCCAAGGTACAACGTCTATCACATGTGACTCGGCGGAAACGGCACCGAGCCATGGTCGGACCGTTGGTGTTGCGGTACTCTCTCTCTATATGTATGCATATGTGTATGTGTGTGAATGTGTATATGCCATGTATGAAACTTGTCTTGGAAAAAGTATGTAAAAATGTAACAAGACCATTCATTTTTAACATTGTCTTTGTAACTCCTTTTACAAATAAAAAGACCCACATAAATGAGGGAATAAATGTTTTTTATAACCACAAAGTTAATAGCACTTATTCAAAGAAAACCACAAGTTTTTCAACAATCCCCCACATGAATGCGATCTAAAACATGCAACGTGCAACTAAATGCAATCGAGAGAACCACGAGAATTCACTGCATAAGGACAGGTAGCACGCACCTTGAACCTGGCATAGCGAAATACCTTTCGGATATGCTTGCCTTAGGTAGCATAATGGTTTGAACCTTTAGTGTTTTGTGTATAGCAAAATAATACCCGCATAGTGTCTTATCTACACCACTTAATAGGCCCTTTAGTTGTTGTCCATATTTGACCCTGGACTGCCTTGGCAAATTCAACCGAGTGCTCTAGTGATTTAGCCGTAGATCATCACTTAGTATCGGCCATAAACACTCGTTATAGGTGATTTCAAGTCAAAGGTGGTCTGACTCACCCCACTCGACCATCGAGATACTTGATTCATTAAGAGCCTCATGCTCACCCTAAAAATGTTACAGGTCTATCACTCTTTTATCATAGAAATGGACTGAGAACTTATGTTCTCGAGTGCTTTGTTCGGTAACCCGCACAGTTCAGTACAGGTTGAACCCAAGACTAAAGTTTCCAGTACAGGTTGGGTAGCTTATGTGAAGGTTTCCAATTTATTAGGGTTCAACCCCATTTCCCTCGATGATGCTCCGACTCCTCCACGAGTCAAGCTGTCACGTCCTGAAATCCGAAAAACGGACATCAATGTGTAACCTTTTGAACAAAAGAAAAAAAAAGAAGCTATTGGTACAAAATTTAACTTTTAAGAGAAAACAACTTGTGAGCTAAAGGAACAATTAAACGAATGAAATAGAAATGTTTCCCAAACGCGGCTACAAGACAAGATGGTTTTAACAGATTTATATAAAAAAAAGATACCAAACGAATGTAATTTGTCCGTAGGCTACAACCTCAAAAATGGTCTAAGTAAAAAGAAAGCGTCTAAAAGAAGCCCCGAACCCATGCGATACATCGCTAATGCTCCTATCCAAATGTCTCAACCTAAGTTGTACCTGAAAGACAAAACTGTAACGGTGAGTTCCACACACATACATAGACGGGGCGTCACCTCACATGATACCGTCACTCCATCCAATAAATGCAAGAACTCACAAACAAAGACTATAATAACAATGTATCAAAAGAAATGTAATAGCATCATACCACGAAATAAATTAAATAACTCCAACACACATCTATAACACACATGGACCTCTCACGCCACCTACCGCAGTCCATAAGGTAGGTCATTCCCTATACCCCTCGGCTCGTCTTATGCCCCCGGTATAGGGAGACACATAGACCATTGCCAACATATAAATATTTAAAGTGCGCACTTGGACCTCTCACGCCACTCGCCCCAGTCCGTGAGACATTTCCTATACTCCTCGGCTCGTCTTATGCCCCTGGTATAGGGAGAGACATAGACCATTGCCAATAAATAAAACTCAAGGCCTCGACCAATAATATTATACTATTCAATTATCACAATTCCCAATAAAATCACATTCTCAAAATATTAGCATTCCCAAATGTCACAATATCGCAATTCAACAAACACATAAGCATATGTACTAGAATCACAACTAGCCAAGCAAGTCCCACACATAAAATCTCATTCAGACATTTTAACAAACACCTTTTTATGCATAAACTACAACTCATCTTTATTCAACAGACACATAAGCATATGTACTAGAATCACAACTAGCCAAGCAAGTCCCACACATAAAATCTCATTCAGACATTTTAACAAACACCTTTTATGCATAAACTACAACTCATCTTTATTCAACATAAATTTACCCAATTTCATCAACAGCTATAATAGCACATAACAACTCATAAAAACTCACAAACCCAACTATATTCTCATTAATTCGAAATTCATCGAAATTCATATATCTAAATTCCCAATTCTCAAATTCAAATAAGTGAACCAAAAGAGCAACGCATAAAACCCAATTAACAATTTAATAGAATATAATTGAGATAAAAGAAAAATCCCCAAATTTTAAAAACGCAAGATCTAACCCTAACATACACCCCTGTCCAGTCACAATGGATAATCCCCATTACCTTAGTTCGTAGAGGAGATGCTTCTGGTAAAAACTCGCTAATGGTGGTTTCTTCTTCTTGTTCCTAAGCTTTGGAACCTCTCTTTTCTCTCTTTTATGTTTTTCTGTTTTGAAAAGTGGGATGAAAATTGTTTTACGTGAAACTGTTTTGAGAGAGTTTGGGAAAGCGAACTATTTGTTCCCCAAAGTTCTAAAAGTTAACTCATAAACAAAACTATTATTTTACTTCTCCAAAATAACAAATCTTTATAAACAAAGCTATTGGGTCCTTTTAATTTATAAAATTAGTAACAGGTTTTAAAAATAAAGTTTTTCGGAAGAGTTTTGGTTTTTGGCTAAAAATTGTATAAAACGTTTTTGGATAAATTTAATCGCAAATAAAACCATTTATAAAAATCCAGGATGTTACAACACACCCTCCTTAAAATAATTTCGTCTTGAAATTCCATTTCCTCTCTAAAGAACTACCCCCAGAAATGATCAACTTTTATAAATAAGACCATAAGAATTTAAAAGTACAAGTCGTATCATAATCCAAGAAATAAAATACACAGAGTCCACAACTCGTTATACTCCACCATCCATAACTCAAGTAAATGAAAAACATGTAAGAATCTCAAATAAAATAACCACCTACATACAATATCTAACATAATAAAGGACAACAATGTAAAACAAGCAGCTACAACATAAAAAACAATAAAGTAAACTAAGATGGCATGCTTCTACCTCAACAACTCCAAAACAGACCATAAAACTCAAAATACGACCTTTCTAGTAAACTAAACTCTAATAAAATAAACTATAACTCTAGGCGTTACGACCCTTCCCCGATAAAGAAATTTTGTCCCGAAATTAGAGAGCATTTTGTATATAGATCCGCATTATTATCCTTAGACCTTGCAAAGTCTATGGATTCCACACTGTTTGCTAGCAATTCCTTTTACGGATTTGTGTCTCCGACGATTATGTTATGACTTTGTCGGGACTTTCCATTATACAAATTTCTCTGATCCCGTTCAATAACTGACTGACTTTAGCAATGCACACTTATTGAGGGAACAGATTTTGACCACCTGAGAATACCTCCCAAAACTTCTTAGTCAATCTTCCTTTACAGTGGCTTCAACATTATGAATTTTGATTTCATAGTTGATCCACCTATGCATGTCTGTTTTACAGACCTCCATGAGACTGCAACCCCTTTATGTACAAACATATCCACTCGTGGACCTTGTACTGTTAAAGCTCAAGATACACTTGGTATCTAAATACCCTCCAAACATTTTGGACATCTCGTATAATGCAGTTCATGATTGGCAGTATACCTCATGTATCTGAGAAGCCTCATTAGCAAACCTACTCGGTCTACTCACTGAGTTGGCTATACCTGGTCTAGTGCAATTCTTGACGCACAAGAGATTACTTATGATAAGTTAGGTGTTTGTTTTAGTCCATATAGTGACTTAACAAGTTTTTGCACCTTGCCTTACTTTACACAGAACCACAACCCAATGGGTTGTTCCTAATTCTCTAGATCTCCATTTATAAAATGCATGTTCTCGTTAATTAATGATGCACCTTTTCATAGGGATTAGAGTATAGACATTAAAATTATCAAAACCGTCAGTTTACTGAAAGTAATTGACTTTATTTCTCACGTGCCTATCAACCTCATTGTTGATGGCATCTTCCCATATACACATTATATGGATAACATTGATTATTTCAATGTCGTCGATTCACCTTCACTCATGAAGGTCAATGGACAAAGGAAGTTTCATTACTTACCCTTTTATGATGCCGAGGCACTTCATCTTCCTTATAAGATTCACTTTCCCCACTTTTCCAGCACCGTTTGAGTGTTCACTTTTCTTGGATAGCGTAATGCTTTGAACCCTCAACGTATTGATCACACTCGCCAGGTGTTAGAGTTTTTACAGAAAAACTTCTCTTTTAGAAAATATGTTTCTCGGGCATAGAACAATGTTCTATATGCACTTTAAAGTCATATGCCTTATGCACTAGTAACCCATCAGCACTATATTTTGTGCTTATCCGATGAACACACAATCTACCCTTTTCGATCCTATCCAAGTCCTTCAAGGAACAAGAATTGAGACATTTCTTAGGTAGCACCAAACTTTCACGAACTTATAGTCAGGCACCATGCCTTCTATAATTCTGACTGTTTGGTCCAATTTCCTAAGCGGTAGTTTGTTCAACACATAGCTTGCAGAAAGCTCACTTCCCGCACAAATTCAGAGTTTAACCTTGAATTTATCAACATGACATTCATCGTTTAACAACTACATTTTTGCTCAAGAGAATAATAAGTCGTTCTTTAACGATTGGTGTCATTCCATCAACACAATTGTGTGAACGGTGTCTCATGAGCACCGTTTCATTTACAATGACCAAGTATTCAAAATCATGTGAATATACCTTTTCAGAACTAGTTAGACTATATCTAACACGTCCAAGAATAGTCTATCATTTAATGATTAACACTTAATCATTGGGTTAAAGTTGGTACATTAACACAACAGAACACCCATGATTAAACCATGTTTTCTGACAAGTGTTATTCCTCAATAATAGGATTATCGTATTCATTCTTACTTGAATGAATATCTTGACTGATTTGTTTTTACTTCTCATCAAGGAGACATATCAGTGTTTGGTACAACCATCAATGAATTGAGGAAATACCTTTTAACCCTTTTTTGGTTTGTACGCATCTCAAATGCACCAAACCATTAGGTTATGTACTCTGTTCCAAACATCGAACCGAAGAATTAGCAATACATTGCTTCAAACACAAACTCATATTTGTTTTTCAATTTAAATAATAGATTTAGAAAAACAAAACCTTTATGGTTTTACATTGTTATGACCTACTATATCATGTCGAATCAGTGACTTAGTTGGATAACTCAACATGTCATTATTGACCACAAGAGTATCGACTAAAATGCTCATTTTGAACAAATAATCACTTATGTATTGTCCCAAACAAGTAAACTTATCACAATCCGATCCTAGTGTTTTGGCTACCGAAAGGCTACTGCCCTTACGTTTCAAAAACCACTAGTCATGATTCAGATTTGTATGCTTGCAATTGTTAGTGGACTTCCATACATTTAAAACATTTTCACACATTAACGCCGCACAGTTTGTGCATTTCCTTTGTCCTCACTCAGAACATGCACATTTTAATTGAGACACTTAACCGGTTTCAAGATGGTAAATGAATTGTATCATTTATTTAAGGTCTATACCACTAAACCGTTAGGTATTCTCCCACTCGTCCGCAGACGCGTTGGGGCATGATTAGATTCTCGATCTGCAGTATTGATGGATTGCCCCCACATTTGGGAACACGTGGGGTTCTCTCCCAATAATAGTAATATAATATTACTAAATTACTATTATCAATAATAGCAAGTTAAACATATTCACAATATGTTTTACCGACAAATTAATAATATGTTATTTCAACAAATTATTAAATGTTTTTCCCACAAATTAATAAGATGTTAATTTCAACAAATTATTAAATGTTCTTTCAACAAATCAATAAGATGTCATTTCAACAAATAATAAATAGCCGATATTTGTTTATTATTAAAATAAAACTCAACGGCCATTTATAATTTGTCTAATCATCAAATTATTTGCTCTTGAATGAACAAAGTTTGTTATTAAATAACCTTTCATCCAAATATGTAACCGACTCGTCAATGCAATTCGTAGGTAGCTAATAAAGCTCTCCATAAATGCCAACACATGTCATTACAATAATTTATAAGAAGTTATAAATACTCGTCATTAATCTCATTAATGAATATCGTTACAAATTTTGTAACCCTCCAAATTAAATTGCAATAAATCACAATTAATAAGGATATCACCCATTATATCACCACATTAGTGACTTTAATAATGGTGATTTTGAATTTGTAACCACTGTCATTAATATGCACACATGCAAAATTAATAGGAGTTACACTGGCACCCACAATGTTCTGGTCAGTTCCAGCACCCACTGTATTGCGGACATTTCCCGGATGAAACTGTCCGTTATCTCAAATAACAAACACGCACAATCTAATTTCGAAAAATGAAACTAAAACTCCTCCTTTGCAAACACCAAATTTCTATAACCACGCATGGTTTCAAGAAACTGATTTTGCAAGAGTATTCTAGTTCATTCCCGAAAAAGATTATCAAATTCTGAAAGATTTATTCAGCCGTAAACATCAGCTAAATTTGATTTTACAAAGAAAAATCTCAGAATTTAAACAAGTTTTGTCGTAAGCCCCAAATTCTGAAAAATTAGAAAATGGTTTTACAAGAACTATTTTGAAACCAGTTATGTCGTAATCCCCAATTTAATGGCTTTTACTAGAACTGTTTCGAATAATCACCGATTCTCCAATTCCATTGTAGAGATCCATGTCTGCACAAATACTCATTGGAAATTGTTAGTCATTTATTAACATAAAAACAATAAACATGTATAAATCCACTAACAATATAATTAATATAATCTCTAACCATAAATAAGAATTCTAGAACTCTAGAACGTATAATTAGCAACTCACAGCTACTAAAATAAATAGCCGATTCTCCTGGACAAGCGTTGCTAAAATAACATTTTAAATGCCATACAATCAGTAACAAATAGAATAACCCAAAACGGTTTCAAAATTAATTGCCAATAAATCTCAGTTTATGCAACAAATGAAGTGACACCAAGATACATATCACATGACATATAGTAATGAACCAAAGTAACTTTCACAAACAAATTACATGATCAATTATTTAGTGGCACGTTAGTGTGTTTAAAACTAAATATAAAACCTTATTTAGTGTCCAAACGAATTTGTCACTATACTCAGAAACTATATAAGCAATCATCATCCCAAACGTTTCAACATTAAACATGTCAATACACACAATTAGTATGGTTTTGAATATCATAAAATAAAACAGTTACAAATAACTCTTACTATAGTTGACCTCAAACGGTTAACCCATGTGGCTATGTCACATACTCCTAAAGATTATCATTCTACACATTTAATAATATATAGTGACACATACAAATGCAATTAAGCTCACATGAAGCAAGTCTCTGACCATGCAAGTTGTAACAAATTCATATACGCACAATCATATTTCTGTAATTTTTTTTTCCTAGAATCTTTGTAAATTCAAAAAGGTACATCCAAACATGAACTGTAACATATGGCCGTAACTAATAGAAGAAGGCAATATGAAATTGGACAAATATATTAAAGGCTTTCAACATTCATTCATGAATTAATCATAAAGATTTCAAAACCAAATACAATAGCAGATGCTTACAATGCCCATTTAAACTCATATATAACTCATATACACAAGTTATGAATATAAACTAAAATAATCACAAACCAAATAATTCCAATACTATCAAAATCATAACATACGAGAGTTTGACCATGATCAAAACCAAATCAATTATAGATTAACTTAATTTATCTAGCCACTCAAAATATGAGGAAAAAATATTATAACACCACCGTGCTAAAAACAACATCCATGATTAACCATTTATATCACCTAGATCATCACCAAATATGCTCACATAGTCACATGTAAACAATTAATATAGCAATAAACATATTATTAAGTATACATGCGAAACCATACACAATGTTAATTACTATACAATTTTACATAATGTAAAACACATTAACATGGTCATCTGTACAATCAAGGTAGACATTCAAACCTTAATACATAAATTTAACATAAAACATATCTAAGCATGTTTGTACACAAATATAAACAAAATGCATACGCACTACACATAAGAGACTGTTTAGAAACTGGAAAAGGGGATTTAACACAAAAAACCCAAAGAAGGTCAACACACAAAAAACGGATTCGATAATTCAACCGAAAACACCAAATTCTTAAAACCAATGTTTGTTAAAAATTTGATTTTCCAAAGAATTTTGTCGAAAAGCTACGGAAATAATTTTATGTAAATTCATACACCGAAATTATTGTATAAACGTACGAAACATGAAAATATCGTTTAAGATTGTTGGTTACGTTGTAAATAAACACAATAATTTCTACGGAAAAGAAATGGACAAATAAACAAAAAATGGTTTCCTCAAATATATAAATATAAAATACAAGATTTAACATAAAATAATGTAAATGATACCGAAATGGACTAAAGTCCGAGACAAGTTAACTGCAAGCAGTTTTCCTTAAACGATATTTGCCCCGCCACCTCTGCTTCTGGCTAAATGGGGCACTTCGTTCCCAAGGTACAACGTCTATCACATGTGACTCGGCGGAAACGGTACCGAGCCACGCTCGGGCCGTTGCTGTTGCGGTACTCTCTCTCTTTATGTATGCATATGTGTATGTGTGTGAATGTGTATATGCCATGTATGAAACTTGTCTTGGAAAAAATATGTAAAAATGTAACAAGACCATTCATTTTTAACATTGTCTTTATAACTCATTTTACAAATAAAAAGACCCACATAAATGGGAGAATAAATGTTTTTTATAACCATAAAGTTAATAGCATTCATTCAAAGAAAACCACAAGTTTTCCAACATAATTTGTATTCAAAATTAGGTTGCACAGCAAAAAATTGCACCAAAACAGGCTCCAAAATATATGCATAAGCCTAGCTGTATTAGATTATATTAGCTTTTACGACATAAGATCTCACATACTAATTAGAACTTAATAGTAGTTTCCGTTTTTTAATGGTATTTAAAAACTAAGAACTAATTTATCATAAATTGTTGGAAAAAAATCCATGTTTACATGGTTTTTCCGAAATGGTCACAAGTCCAAAAATTTGGTCAAATTCGATGCGACGAATCTAAAGTTTAGACACCGTACTCAAATGGTCTGAGTAGCTCGTGTGACGAGTTTCGAAACGGTATATCGCATGAGCTATTCGGTGAATGAAAATTGACTTCGAAGTTGGATCATGGAGAGAGGATAAGCATGGAGGTTGAAAAGAGTGGAAAACCAAAGGGGTGGTAAAGCCACACAAATGTTTATTACACATCAAAGGAGAAAAGCCAGTTTCAATGGTTTATATATACACACCCACCACTTGTAAGTGGTAAAGTGTGTAGGCTCATAAGTGTGTGTATAGGCAAGAACACCACACACGCACGTGCTCGCTCTGTCTCGGGCTCGGGGACGGATCTCGGGAATGGGCCTTGGGACTTGGAGAATGTTCCGGTTCTAAGAAAGTCAGAGAGTTTTGAATAATCACAAAGCAGTGCTTAAATTTTCAGCAAACTTGTAACTGATGCAATTAATGAGAATAATTGCATAATTAATTCAGTAGTTTCGATTGCTGAATTAAGTGATCCATTTATGGCTCAGATTTCAGCACAACCTATAAATAGGCATCCCCTCTCCCACTTTCATAAGACAACATTTTTTACATTCCGAAATATTGCATACATAACATTTAGAAAAAGAGAGAACCACCCACCAACAACTCGACCTTGACTCTTCACCAATTTTCGGCGAGTCATTCGAGACGTTGTACATTGGGATCGAAGCACCAACGCAATCAGAAACCTTAAGGTGGTTGGTATCGGTTAAGGACAGACTGTTTAACAGTCGACTCGTCTTTTATTTTTTCTGTCTTTTCATTTCAGCAATTAGTTTATGTCTTTCATTTTAGTAAATTTAATTCTGTAATTTCATTTATGTATTTTAATTTTCTGTACCTAGCTATAGTATTTCAATTCTGTCTTTCCATTTATGTAATTTATTTAAATTACTGTTTACATTTCTGTAATTTTATTTATGTAATTTAGTATAGTTTCATTTCAGTCATATAATTTCTTTTTCCAATCAGAACAATCCGCCTGTTAAGTTTCCACTTTCCAGTCTGGCAGTTTCTGTTTATTACAATTCAGTCCTTTAATAATAATCTGACTAACGGTTTATTTTAATTACTTGTCAGACCGTACAATTTATAATCTGTAATTTCAGTACTCATTCTGAATTAATAAAAGATTAAACTCTTTGTTATTTATTCTTATCAGTCCTTGTATTATTTATTTATTATTATTTCGTACACGGAAAACAATATAAATCACTCACTAATTAATAGTAGAATCATCTAATACCATATGTAGTAAAATCATGTAGTAGCATATATATAAGCATTATGTAGAGTATATAGTAGCATCATTTAGCGTGTGTAATAGAATATGTTAGCATATATAATATCATCATCTAGTAGCATATAGGGCTGGGCAAAAACCTGGCCGAACTGAAAACCGAACCGAAAAAAACCGAAAACGAAAAAACCGTACACGTCTCGGTTTGGTTTCGGTTTACTATAAAACCGAACCGAAAAACCCCGAAAACCCAAAAAAAATCAATTGAGGACTAAAAATTTGAGTTACACATAGCCAATTATTATGTTTTGTTATGTATATTTTAATTAGTTAACATTTAATTTAATCATAATTTGTAACTGTCTCAACTTTTAATAACTAAAAAAATCCAGTAATCAACATTTTCACAATTAGCATTTGAAACTAATGTTTGCATAATTATAATGTATAACCGTTTCAGAACCCATATGTACGATATGAAAGAAAATTTTATTATAAATTGTAACTATCTAAATAATCGTGATACTAACTTTTCATTATTAAATGCTCAATTTCATCTTATTTACCTTGTCAAAAAACAAGTTGACTAAAAAATACTCATATATAAGTTGTTGTTTTTTATCATTTTATGACATCATTTTACTCATTTTTCTAGATACCAAATTGATTACTTTTTTTTATACCATTTTTACATATCTAAATTTGGAGATTCGTAATAAATAGATTACCAAAATAAACATAATAATGTACTAGCTAAATCTATAAATGGACATGTTTCAAAATATAACAACAACAAAATGTATTTCGGAAAAAAAAACCCGAAAAAAAAAAACCGAAATCGGACCGAGACAACCCGGTTCGGTCCATAAACCGAAAAGACTAAAAATAAAATAAAAAACCGAACCAAAATTTATGCTCGGTTTTGTTTTTGTCAAAAACCGACCTGAACTGACCGAACCTAGCCCTAGTAGCATATGTAGTAGAATATTATGTAGTAGCATCTTGTAGCGTGCGGAGTAGTATCATGTAGCATATATAGTAGTATCATGAAGCATATGTAGTAGAATCATATAGTCGTATCATGTATTATGTGTAGTAGCATCGTACATCGTATGTAGTAGCACCATGTATCATATGTACTAGAATAATATATTGTAGCTTCATGTCGTATATGTAGTAACATCTTATATTTTATTTAGTAGCATCACGTAGCGTGTGTACTAGAATCATGCAGCATATGTAGTAGCATGACATAGTGTGTGTAGTAGACTCATAAATTATATGTAGTATAAAACTAAATATGTTTGTTTCTACGTTTAGCAAAAACAAAAATTAATGATCTCACATACATGCTTTCGGCTTCTCAAACATTAGAGTTCATTATTTTCATAATATAATACACAATCAATGGAATATAACTATCTCACATTAACTTACTATGTTTATCGATTAAAATATGGTAAGTTTTTATATTTTATTTAAGTCCATTTTTTTCTAAAAATGGTAAGTTTTTATAATGCATGTGTACATGAGAGAGATGATAGTTCAAAGGGTAGAGTGGGTATTGGCGAGCCTAATTTTCTTCCTAAGCTCAGCTTATTCCGCGTTGCTCCGGTCTGGTCGGGTGTCCGGTCTAGGTAAGGTCCGGTGAGGATGTGATCTGCTTCGGCGATAGGGTTCTCCTCGTTACCTGCACAAGCAACGAACAAGAGGCCTGGGTTGATACCAGGCTATTCCTCTCCGACGATCAAGTCAATATGATGGAAACTAAAGGTGAATATGTAGTCGAAGGGTAAGAAGGGTCGGGCCGGTTACGAAGCATGGTATCGAGTTCGACGGGGTATGATGGAACAGGCTGGGTCGTTTTAGTTTTATCTCTCTTCTTTCTCTTTTTCTGTCCCCCTCTAAGTAGTATTAGTGGGGGTATTTATAGTATGATCCAGAGGCGTATTAGCCCTTGGATCACTGTACTGTCAAGTACTAATCCAACAGCGTTAGGACATTTATGACTCTGACAAGGGTACAGGCCTTTTCCAGGGCCCACAGTTGATGGCATGTGATTGGGCCACGTCGATGAAACACTGAGGGGTCCCCCAAGGGAGCAGCAGCATTAATTGGAGAAGCGTACTCGATACGCTTCTTTAGGCCGGCATAGACACAACTTGGCATCTTCAGGTCCGGGATGGCATGTCAATCATGATTGGCAGAGGCCCGGATAAACTGTTTTGGGGATGTTAAGGGCCCCGGACGAGAGGATGCCGACATTCCCTCGCCAACAGCTCCATGTCCGGAGTTGTCGTTAAGGACAAGGTCGGCAATGGTATTCATTCTTTACGGGGGCTCTGGTCATTTCGTTCTTCTGTTCGGCAGTTCGGGGATGCCTCGGCATGGTCCGTCTTGTGGCACGTGCTAAGTCACTATGGATTTCTTACACATGGAGCATGCCTGTTAAGCATTTATGAGGCGCCGCCTCTGTTTTTTCGATGTAATAAATGCCATTGAAATTAATGACTGTTGAATGACACTTGGAAGTTGCCCTCTGCATGTTGTACATGTGGAGCTCGCCCATTGCATGGCGGCGGTTACATGTGGGAGTTCGTGCAGTGGGTCGTGGCTGTCTATTCACCTTCTGGTAACTGTCTTTTCACCTTCCAGTGGGGGTCTATAAATACCCCCAGAAAAATTTTCCATTTATACTTTCTTTTTCTCTCTCTAGATTTTTACAGCAAATCAATTTTTCTCTCCCTTCTCACTAAGCAAATTTAGCAAACACTTAGCCACAATGGTTATCGTTCACGGAGCTGGCAAAGGCCCGATGGTTGCTCCCAGACCACGGTGCCTGGCCGTAATGGCGAACGCCCTGCCATTCCGGGCCATGGTCATTGACCCAGCCCTGACCGTGGATGTCAATGACCATAGCATCATGGTGAGGATGCATAGGGCCGACCTGTACGAGTTTCAACAGCTGTGCGGGCTAGACGAAGAGTTTCGACTTCGAAAATGTCAGAGCACAGATGAGGTGAACGGGATCGTGTCCGATCCCAAGAATATGGTGACTCTCTCCCTATCTACTCTTGTATATGGGGGTACCCATCTCCCTATCCTGGAGCTACTGGCGGAGTTGTGTGCCTGGACGCAGACTCTTCCTTGCCAGTGGCCTCTACAGGCACACCGGATCTGCGCCGGGATGGAGGCCCTTAACGTTCTGTTGGGCTCTGCCCTACTAGAACCGTTGGGGTTAAAGGAGCTGCTTGCCTGCTACGAATTTTTGCAGAGTGAGCCTAGCTCTCAGGCCAAGAGCAGGCAGCCATACCTGCGGTGCCGGGCCTATAATCAATTGATCACAGGTAACTCCAATTTGAATCGCGGTTACACGTAAGATATGATCATGGTGGAGGGCACCTGGATGCTCCGAGACGATCTGACCCTCCTGAACAGACCGGGAAAGGTGCTTAGCACAAAGGAGAACAAGACCATAGTGGCCATGAAGCTGCGGAGCCTCGGTGAGCCAAACGTCGGGTCACTGGAGGTGGCCCTTAACTGGTGGGGTCCAGAGGGGACCGATGCTGGTGCACGCAACGCAGAGCGTCTTCTTATGTGTGGTTCCCCCACCTCCTACAAGGGGAACGACTTCATCTGGCCTCATAGGACCTTCTGTCCTGTGGGGTACTCCCAGGATAGGTGGGAGAAAGAGAAGGGCCTGGAGTCTACTCTTCCACCTAAGGTGGCTAAAGAAACTGAGTCCATGGAGGGGTCCATGGAGAAGGGGCCCGTGGAAAGGACGGTGAAGCCGAGCCGGAAGACGAAGCCTACGCCAATGAGGGACTTTGCCCCTGCTGCAACGGCCGGGGTCTTCTTCGAGACCCGACCAGATGGTACCACGGCCAACTACAGAAAGGGGTCGGATGGTACCAAAAACTATATAGACCAGTGGGGGAAGCCTCTGCCAGAGGTCCTTCCCCTGAGCTCTAGGGAACCCGATGCTAGGAGCCATCTTCGCTTAGAGGATAGCTCGCCTGAGGTGGCCCCCTCTGGGACCAACCTAGGTACTTTGCGGACAAGGGTAAGTCATCCCTCATTTCCCTTTGATTTCAATTTTACACTTAGCCAAAATTTGTTCAATTTTTTCTAACTCCGGTTTGTGTGGCTTTTGGCTGCGTAGGTGGTCAGTTCTGACGAGGAGGAGGAGGAAGCCGAGGCTGAGGCGGGGGAAGAGGAGGTGGTTATAGAGACGGCAGAGACGTCTCCCACTGGTGCTGGTGCCGAGTCTGGGGCTCCTGCTGATGCCGATGCTGAGGCAAAGGCTTTGAGAGGGAGTTGGCGGAACAGGCGAGACAGGACCGGGTCGTTCACAAGGCCCAGGCCGAGGAGGGGAAGAAGAGGAGGATGGAGGAGGCAAAGGCCCTCCGAGAGGCGAAGAAAGCTAGGACCGGGGGAGGCGAGCCGAGGGGGAACGTCGAGGCCATGGACTGGCCTATTGTGGTCATGGAGGAGGGGGTGGAGGATTCGATACCAAATGCCTCCAACCAAGGCTCGACCTCCAACTCCACTCCCCCTACCCCCGGGATGCATAGGATGCCCTTCCAGACCCCTGAAGTGGTGAAGGGGGCCACCGGGGTCAAGAGCATTATGGAGGCCCATCCCTCTGCCGGGATGCTCGCTCTCGCTGCGCTCCAGTAGCAGAGCATCGAGGCAGACCATCGCGGTCGTGACCTCGCATCCACCATGGCGACGGCCATGGCTATGATCCCTCAGGTACGTTACTGTTTCTTCTTTTGTGAATTTTGAATTTTGTGTTTTGATTCAATTTACTCGATTCTTGCTAAGTGTTGGATTTTGGTTTTTTGTAGGGCTACCTGATGATGAACCAATGTGTGTGTCATCAGGCCCAATTGACGAGGTCGTAGGCCATGAAGGCCGAGGCCAGCGCCAAGCAGGCGAAGGAGTCCCAAGCGAGTGCGGAAGAGGCCTAAGCGAGGGCGAGCCGGGCCGAGGGCCTTAATGCCTCCTTGGAGGCTCAGAGGGTGGAAGACATGCAGGCTAAAGCCGAGGCTGAGGAACGAGCCCAAGCTGCGGTCACGGCTCTGAAGGAAGCGGAGGCGGCCATGCCTGAGAAGGTGAAGGGCGCGGTTCAATCCGCCAAGGCCGAGGTGAGGGCAGCTGTGGCCCTTGAGACGCAGAAGGACTTCAATTCCTTCTACGTCGATGGCTGGACCGAGGCTACCGCTTAAATGAGGGCGGGACCTGAGCTTTCCGTGTGAAAACCACCCGTTCCTACGGCTCCCATCCCTGAGGTGGTTCCTCTACCTCCCCAGGCCCTTTCTGACGAGGAAGGAGATGAGGACAAGGCTGACTAGGGCTCTAGTAGTTTTTCCTTGTTTTGATGTAATTTTCGTTGTTTTCTTATCTTGTAATAGTTTTTCTGAGAAATGAATGAACAGTTTTGGCTTTAGTCTTGTGTTGTGTTATTCTTACAGTACTTTTGATCGTGTTTCCGGTGTGCTCCCAACGAGTGGATCATTATGCTTTGTCATAGGGTCCACTCTTTTCAAATAACGCATATAATCTAAATTAAGAAACTGGAGCTTCAGAGGGCCGAAACCCTCATGGGGCGTACCGTGGCCGCACAGGTTTAAACCTTCTGAAAACACTTAATAAATTTATAAAATTTAAACCGGGGTCCCCTTGAGGGCCGAAATCCTCTTGGGATGAACAGATGTCATATAGGCTCGGGTGTTCTGACACACTTAGAAATTTACAGAAATTTAAACCGGGGTCCTTTGAGGGCTGAAACCCTCTTGGGATGATTAGGTGCCATAGAGGCTCAGGTGTTCTGAAACACATAGAAATTTACAGAAATTTAAACCGAGGTCCTTTGAGGGCTGAAACCCTCTCGGGATGAACGGGTGCCATAGAGGCTTGGGTGTTCTGAAACACTTAGAAATTTACAAAAATTTAAACCGGGGTCCTTTGAGGGCTGAAACCCTCTCGGGATGAACGGGTGCCATAGAGGCTCGGGTGTTCTAAAACACTTAATAAATTTACAGAAATTTAAACCGGGGCCCTTTGAGGGCTGAAACCCTCTCGGGATGAACGGGTGTCATAGAGGCTTGGGTGTTCTGAAACACTTAATAAATTTTATAACAATTTAAACTAAGCCAATTCTGAAAGAACAACAGTTTTATTCATAAGGAACTTAGGCATGTTTAAATCATATTTACATCAAAACACGAATGTCCAGTCATTCTACTGATAATACTTCCTAAGGTTGTTGATGTTCCAAGGTCGATCCATCGGGGTGTCATCGGGAAGGCGACCCAACAGATAGACTCCGTTCCCTATTGCTCCGAGGATTCGATAGGGGCCTTCCCAGTTGGTACCTAGCTTCCCGTCGAACTGTACTCTTGAGTTGTTGTTCACCTTCCATAGCACGAGGTCTTCGTATTGAAAACGTTTGGCGTTCACTCTTTTGTTATAGGAACGTCCCAGTTCGTTCTTATACTCGGCATTACGGATGGCTGCAACTTCTCTTCTTTCTTCAACATAGTCAAGCTCGAGCCCCATCATTCTTTCGTTCAGCCCGTTCTCCACCATGTCGGTTCTAAGAGAGGGGAGCCCGATTTCTAACGGGATGATAGCTTCCATCCCGTAAGTCAGGCTGTAGGGCGTCTACTGGGTGCCCCGTCTTCTTGTCATGCGGTATGCCCAAATGACGTGTTGTAGTTCTTCGGCCTATCGTCCCTTGGACTCATCTAATCTTTTCTTGATTCCGTCAAGCACAGTCTTATTCGATACCTCGTCTTGTCCGTTGCACTAGGGGTACGACGGGGTTGAATAATAGTTCCTGATGTGATACTTAGCATACATCGCTTTCAACTTAGCCCCGGTGAACTGGCCTCCATTGTCCGCGACTATCGAGTAAGGGATTCCAAATCTTGTGATCACGTCTCTCCATAGGAACCTGATCACCTTGGCCTCTGTTATCTTCGCTAATGTCATGGCCTCTACCCATTTCGAGAAGTAGTCAGTGATCATGAGGAGGAACTTTTTCCCCCCCGGGGTCTTAAGGAATGGTCCAATGATGTCCATGCCCCATTATGCAAATGGCCAAGGAGAGTTCACGCTGCTCATTTTTTGTGCCGAGGCTCAAGGTAGGGGTACGTATTTCTAGCACTTCTCACACCTGAGTACGAACATTTTTGAATCCTTTTGCATGACGGGCCACCAGTAACCGTGGGTTAGAGCCCGGTTGGCCAGTGATTTCCCTCCGGTATGGCTTCCGCAGGTTCCTTCATGTATTTCTTCCATGACCTTTACAACCATATCGGGGTGAACGCAGAGTAGGTAAGGGCCGAAGAACGACCTTTTGTAGAGCTTTTCGTTTGGAGCTAGCCAGAATCCTAGCGCCTTCCTTTTTATCTTCTCAGCTTCTTTTTTATCGTCGGGCAGGTCACCGGAGCGGTGGTATTCGATTATAGCGTCCATCCAACTTGGCTCCGATGGGAGGTCGGTCACCACGTTGATCTTTGGCTTAGCGTCGATGCTAGGCGAAGGGACATACTCTACGGAGATGACTCTCTCTCATTTATCGCTTATGGCCGAGGCCAGGGTCGCTAGTGCATCGACGTGAGTGTTCTCGTTCCTGTTGATGTTGATGATTTCTTGATAATCAAAGGTTTGGAGTATTCCTCTCATCCTTCGTTTGGAATTCCCCACTTATTTGGCTGCTCACTAATTGGGAGTCGGTGTTCACTAGTATTTTCTTGACCCCAAGGCTCTGTGCCATTTTCAAGCCAGCGATCACGGCCTCGTATTCTTCTTCGTTATTGGTGGCTCGGAACCCAAGCTGGATTGACTTCTCAATTACGTCACCTCGTGGAGATCAGAGTACAATGCCGAGGCCGGATCCTTTTTTATTGGCGGCTTCGTCCGTATGCAAGATCCATGTTTCATGGGCACGTTCCTCAGTTCCGGAGCATAGGGTCGTCATATCAGCTATGGTGAATTCTGCCACAAAGTCGGCCAAAGCTTGCCTTTTGACGGAGGTTCGTGGCTCATAGCGGATGTTGTAGGCATTCAGGTGGCAGGCCCACTTTGTCATCCGTCGAGACAGATCCCCTTTCTAAAGTATTTCTTGAACGGGCTGATCGGTATATACCATGATGTTGTGTGCCGAGAAGTAATGAGCCAGCTTTCGTGAGGCCATAACAAGGGCTAGGATGAGCTTCTCTAGGGGCATGTACCTAGTCTCGACGTCGAGAAGGGTCTTGCTCACGTAGTAGATGGGCCTTTGCTCCCTACCGAGCTCTTTGATGAGGACCGCGCTCATAGCTACCTCGGATACGGCCAGGTACAGAGCAAGAACGTCGCCGGTGTCTAGTTTTGCCAGCAGCGGCATGCTCCCAAGGTAATCCACAAGCTTGGAGAATGCACACCGGCATTCATCGTTCCATTCGAATTTTCTCTAAGCCTTTAAAGCCGTGAAGAACGGCTTGCACCGATCTCCGAACCGGGCAATGAATCGATTGAGGGCGGCTGCCATGCCGGCCAGCTTCTGTATGTCTTTTCTCTTTTCAGGGGTCCTTAGATTCTTCAAGGCAGAAATTTGATCTAGGTTTGCCTCTATGCTCCGATGGGTCACCATGAACCCAAGGAACTTGCCGGCCCCTACCCCAAAGGCGCACTGAGAAGCATTCAGCTTTAGGCTATGCCTCTGGATGGTTTCGAATACCTCTCTCAGTTCGGACAGGTGGTCCTTCTCTTGGGTGATTTTCACCACCATATCATCGATGTAGACCTCCATGGTCCGGCCTATATTCTCAGAGAAGATTTTGGTGACCATCCTTTGGTACGTTGCCCCGGCATTCTTGAGCCCGAAGGGCATCACTCGGTAGCAGTAATTTCCCCTTAGCGTTATGAAGGCCGTTTTTTCTTGGTCAGCCTCCGACATGGATATTTGATAATAGCCGGAGCAGACATCTAGAAAGCTCATTCTGGTGGCTCCAGCCGTAGAATCCACTATCTGATCAATCTTGGGCAAGGGGAAATAATCTTTAGGGCAGGCCCGATTAAGGCTCGTGTAATCGATGCACACGCACAGCTTTCTGTTCTTTTTGGGGACCACTACGAGATTAGTGAGCCATCTGGGGTAATAGATTTCTCTGATGGCTCCAGCTAGCAGAAGCTACTGTACCTCCTCATTGATGGCATCGGCGTACTCTAGACTGACACGGCGCCCTTTTTGCATTACGGGCTTAGCGTCCGGGTTGACATTCAGTCGGTGGCAGGCCAGGTCAGGACTGATGCCCGGCATTTCGTTCAGGGTCCATGCAAAATTATCGAGGTACTGGAGCAGGAGCCCGACGAGATCGGTTACCTCGGGCTCGCTTAGTTTCACGCCCATCATGAAGAAGTGGTCCTCGTCCAACCCCAGGATCTGGATCTTCAGGAATCCTCCTTCCACTTTGTCCTCAACCTCTGGCCCCATCTTTTTGTTCAGTTCCCTCAGAAATTTAGGGTCCTCCGTTTCTATATTCATGGCACTCTGGACCGGAACCGGTTTGTCGCCAGAGTACACGGCCATGGCACAGTTTCGCGAGACATTTTGGTTTCCCGAGATGGTCTCTACCCCATACATAGTTAGGTACTTGCCCTTTTGGTGCAGAGTGGAGGAGACGCCTTCTATCTCATGAAGCCATGCACGCCCTAATATAACATTGTAGATGGAGGGGACGTCCACCATCGTGAACTCCACGCTCATAACCTTTGTCCCCGTTTTAACGGGCAAGGTTATGTTCCCTCTGGGATGGACTGCCTCAGAGCTGAATCCGTACAGGGGAGAGACGTTGGTTTCTAGATGCTCCTCTTTTAGCTCCATTTTATGGAAAAGGTCTCCGAAGAGTATGTTCACCGACGCCCCTTGATCTACAAGGATCCGTCCTACAGCATAATGGCCAACTTGGGCGGAGATGACAAGGGCGTCGTAGTGGGGCACGTCTACCCCCACTAAGTCAAAGTCGGTGAAAGTCAGGTCCGATTTGGCATCATGCTTATACTTCTTCCGAGGGCTCGGACTTTCAGCGAGGTAGACGTGCTGCTTCATCGCTGCTTCACGGGCTGAGGTTCTCTCCGCTCCACTAGGGTTCGGTTTCTTCGGTCCAGAGTGAATAACTTGACAGGTCATCACCGGTGGGGGGAGGTCTCGTTGCCTTTCGTCGGCCTCTTCTCTGCCTCGATCGGAGTCCCTTCGCGACTTGATGTACTTATCCATCAGGCCATCTCGGACCCATCATTCGAGCCTTGCCTTTAGACCATGACAATCGTTAGTATGATGGCCACGACCTTTGTGATAGTCGCAGATTTTATCATTGGGCCCGTGAGCCGGTTCATTCCGGAGAGGGAGAGGCCAGGAGAAGAACGGCTCATTCTTTATCTCGCCCAGGAGGTCGATCAGTGGGAGGCGAAATGTGGTGGAGTAGGCAGTGCCCGGGTCTGAAGGGGCAGTCCGACGGGGGTCTTCTTTTCTTCTTTTGGGGCCGGTTGTAGATTCCTTCCCGTTCGGGGCCGTTCCATCCTTTCCGTCATTGGCCGGTTTCTTCTAGGGCTCCTAACGACGGTCCTTTCCCAGGGCTGTTCAATGCTGGCGACCGAGAGGATTGCCCCGGCAGATCTCATGTCTTTCTCAATATCGACATGCTGCTTTATCAGTGATCTGAGCTAAGGAACCGTGCTAGGAGGGGTCGCTATTATTTCATTTCGGATTATGCTGCCCACGACCATGTTCTGTCGGAAAGCAGCTATGGCAGTAGAGTCGGGACAGTCGGCACACTCGGCATGATTTTGCCAGAATCGATTGTGTTAGCTCTCGAGGGTCTCTTTGGGTTGGGCCCTCACTTGATACAGTTGCTCTGGCTGGGCAGCTCTTTCTTTTAAGTTGATGAACCGGTGTGCAAAGTCATAGGCTAGGTCATCCCAACAGTGGATGGAGTTGGTGGGCAAGGACTGGAACCATTTACTTGCCAGCCTTCCCAGGCTGGCGAGGAAGCATTTGCACATGAGCTGGTCGAGATGGGACCAGTGGTTCATTTGGTACCGATAGTGCCGGAGGTGAGCTTTCGGGACAAAATCCGCGTTGAAGATTTGGAGGACGGGGGCTGTGAAGTTTCCGGGTGGAGCGCTGTATTCGATCTCGTCCAAAAACGGGGTGCTGCGGGTGGAGGCAACGATTTTTAACGCTGCCTCATCGGCGGCGTCATCTCGGCCAGCGCGACGGTCACGCCTTCGCATCTGAGAAGGCTTGTCAGTTCGGGAACGATTCGATCCCGGTCGTGAGTCTCGACTATCTGCCGGCCAACGGAGCCGTGAGTGTACACCTCGCTCGTCGCCACGGCAAGAATTCCCTTTGTGGGAACGCCTCGACTCCTCTCCCCTAGTTGGCTCATCAGGAGCATCTAGGGGGGTCGTTGCGGAGGTCCCAGCCGTGACATCACGCTTCTGGCGAGAACGGGACCTGGTTTGTCTTGGGCTGCACCAGGCGTGCGGGCTCGGGCTCTGGTGTCATCAGCGCGGTTATCAATGCCTTCTGGGCTGCTAGGGCGACGAGCTCCTTCTCGTGGATTTCAAGCATCATGCGAGCCAACTCGCCATGTGACCGGGGTGTGCCGGCCACCGCCGTTAGGGGAATTGGCTCCCTAGTGGGCGCAGTTCTTAGGGTGGCATCGAAAGATAGAGCTCTTGGCATCCCATAGGCCGGGTCGTGTCGGGACGACGGGGTGTCATACTGGTTATTATCAGACATTACTTCTTTGGGGCGGATTGTCAGAGCTAACGCGTTCTTTATAGGCTTCCCACAGACGGTACCAATTGGCGAGCCTAATTTTCTTCCTAAGCTCGGCTTATTCTGCGTTGCTCCGGTCTGGTTGGGTGTCCGGTGTAGGTAAGGTCCGGTGAGGATGTGATCTGCTTCGGTGATAGGATTCTCCTTGTTACCTGCACAAGCAACGAACAGGGGGCCCGGGTTGATACCAGACTTTCCCTCTCCGACGATCAAGTCAGTATGGTGGAAACTAAAAGTAAATATGTAGTTGAAGGGTAAGAAGGGTCAGGCCGGTTACGAAGTGTGGTATCGAGTTCGACGGGGTATGATGGAACAGGCCGGGTCGTTTCAGTTTTATCTCTCTTCTTTCTCTTTTTCTGTCCTCCTCTAAGTTGTATTAGTGGAGGTATTTATAGTATGATCCAGAGGCGTATTAGCCCTTGGATCACTGTACTGTCAAGTACTAATCCAACGGCGTTATGACATTTATGACTCTGACAATGGTACAGTCCTTTTTTAGGGCCAACAGTTGATGGCCTGTGATTGGGCCATGTCGATGAAACGCTGAGGGGTCCCCCAAGGGAGAAGCAGCATTAATTGGAGAAGCGTACTCGATACGCTTCTCTAGGCCGGCGTAGACACAGCTCGGCCTCTTCAGGTCCGGGATGGCATGTCAATCATGATTGGCAGAGGCCTGGATAAACTGTTTTGAGGATGTTAAGGGCCCGGACGAGGGGATGCCGACATTCCCTCGTCAGGTATATAATAATTAATATGTATATATCTTTAAAAGTGTTTTTATATATGTACTTTTCTCTAATTAAGTATTATTCATGTGTATCTATTGATCATTTTCTCTTCAATTTATCGGTCTAAGTTACCATCTATCCAACGAGAACACTATATATCCGCTTTATGGATCTTCTTCATTTGCATAGTCTACATTTTTTCCTCTTTCCAAACGTTCCCTCCATTCTTACTCAACCTCTACAAAAGAGCATCAGTCAACCTTGAGAACCAAAGCCAAAAGTTAAGGGAAAAAAACGAGAAAGTTGAAGGGAGGGCCGAATGTTGTGGACTAATGTTGAAGATTAGTGGATTAGCATGGCTTGGGTGAATATTTATACCAATGCCAACAATGTTGGTAATGAACAATCCATACCAGGATTTTGAAAAAGAGTCCATGCACACTATAATTTTTCCGATTTTTTGAGCTAAAGTATTATGGTTCTCATCATTTTTTTTTATAATTGGGATTGATGAGTTAATTTTTTTTTACCCTCTTGACAAATGTCCATTGCAATGGTTCTTTTTAGACCAATATCAAGTTCATCTGCTTCTGCTTATTTAGTTTTCGTTTCATAATTCGTAAATCAAAAGGCAAACTACACAATTAAAAAAAATCAAAAAATAAAAGAGAAAACAATCACAAGAACAAGAAGGCTGAAGAATAGAAATGGCAAATTGTTCTGAGATAATTAAAAGCCTCCTTTGACTATACTGTATATATAAGTAAAAGGTCAAATAAAGACGCATTTGAAAATACTCAATACAGTAATACACCAAACATGCAAAACTCACATGTCCCACACAGCATACCACTTTTCCTTTTTTATTTAAATGTCCACTCACAATACAAACAGTTGACACAGTGCACATATGTAGACTTCTATATTCCCAAAGAAGAAAGAAAAAAAGTATTGATAAAAAAAAATACATTTTCCAATATTGGAGGTTGGATGCTCATCTACTCTTGCGTGTATGCATGTATATCAGCAAGTGGGTCCCATCTCAAAACCCCCGACATTAGAAAGCGTGACACAAATACCCCATCACCAAGATAAACTCATGGCCAAATTATTAGTGTATCCTAAACATGTAGTACTACTAAGAGTTGCACTAAAGTTTTCCATTGCTTTAATTGAGTTTTTTTTTTTGAAACCTTTCAAGTGTAATTATTTACTTAGTTGTAATATATTGCACTTAAGACTGAAAACCAACTAAAAACTCAATCAACTACATGGACTATTAGTGTAACTCAGCTTCGATTTTTATTAACACTCGGGAGTTTGCGTATGGTCCCTTCTAGAGTCGTGGCAATAATCGTACACCTTGTAGTTCTTCTGCACCCATAGCATCGCCACGACCTGTTGGCGGCTCAAACCACCGGACCCCGCAGGCTGGCTCCATGGAGGACGGCATGTGGCAGGCCCATTAGCATCGCACCCGCCAATCTTGAAATTCTTATATTTTCCAATAAATGGTTGGTACTTATAATCAGCCTTGTATTTTCCATCTTCGGTGGCCCATGAAGAGGCGTCCCATATCGAACCGTACGCCCACATTGGCCTTAGGGGAAATGTAGCATCACTTTTTCTTGCATACCTTCTAATCGGGACATCATCCACAAAGAATCTGGGTATCACATCATGTATAAGATTTTGTTAATTAAAAATTTGAAGGAAAAATGAGGGGACAAGGTTTGTGTGGCACGGCACATAAATTATAATATCTAGATGATATTGACAAATTTGGAAGTTCTGTACTTAAACCCCATTCTTGACGCGGGGTTACATATTTTTAGAAGTTAAATTATAGTTTGGGTATCCAAAGTACCGTATTGATATGCTATTTACTTATTTGTGTACGCAATAAAAGAGAGGTTAGCTATTTATTAAAATTTACAGCATGTAATTGGTGTAAAACTTGTTGATTTTATAAAGGCGTTCTCAACGCTCGGAAGAATTTTAGAAAAACAAAAGAAATATTTTCAAATGCGCCAATGGTGCAATTAATTAATTAATTAATGACCAGAAAAACTACTTGCTTTTATCGTGTGATTGGAAGAGAGCCGTCTGCCAAATTTTATGAAATGGCTTATAATTTGTTCATACAAATTATATATATATATATATATATATAAATGATGGAAACTCTCTAATTATATTAATAATTTTTTGAAAAAAGTGTATACACAAGAAATGTAAAAACAAAGGAAAAGATAACAACTTAAAAAACTGATAAAGAACACAATTCGAAGAATCATAAACGGGTCTCAACCCTCCAACTCTTTAATTATAATATCTTTGAGTCAGGGCCGGTCGGGAGATTTTTGATATCCAAGGCCTAAAAAAATATTGTGACCTATTTTATACAAATATTTCGTGTCGGATTTCATTGGAGATTCAAATGAGCCCAAAAATCGGACAATTTTATTTTTGCCTTTAAATTTATGAGATTTGTTTTTCTCTCTCTAATATTTTTATGAAGTATCGGAGTCAAAATGTTTATATCTCTAGTTTTTAATTGTATATATAGTTCCGCATAGTGGTATAACTGTATAAGATTGGGATTCCAATGAGTTTTGTAATTAGAAAGGTCACTATTGGGTCTAATACGGACCCGATATCAAGTCGGATTGAATTTGGAATTAAACTTTCGGACTTATTTTTGTAATAACTGCAAATATGAAACAAACTGTTTAATGCTCAAGAGGACTGTAAATGGAAATAACCCAAATGATAATAACTAAAATTATAAGGACTGTAAATGTAAATAAAACAAGCGGTGGAGCAACTCATATGGATATGAGCGGGAGATCACCGCTTATTAGATTGTAGAGATTACAAAAAATATATTAGATACATATATATTGTCATATACTATAACAGAATATATTTTTGTGCCCTATTCCTATTGGGTGTCTTGGGCAGTCACATTGCCTGCACTTGGTCATTACGATTTGGAGCGTTTTTATAAAAAAATGTCCAACTTGATGTCTAACTTGATATTCATATAACATATCACTATATATATATATATATATATATATATATATATGAGGTATATATACATTATTGGGAAAGACTCGCTATTTCATTATTAAGAAAAAATGGTAACGATCTTATTATAGCTGAGAAGTATGTATTACCCTACCTCACTTAAACATGCCAAAATAAATTTCCATAACATCATCAAAACTTACATGCATAAATTGACAATGAAATGTACATGGCTGGGGAGTAGTCATTTTCTTTCGTCTTAGTCTAAAGACTCTAAATTACTTTTTTTGAAACCAACTATAACATAAATTGATGTTACAATGATTGATTACATTCCTAACTTGTGTATTATTTCGTAAGGTTAAGTAAAAATTTGTTAAATCTACAGGATACAAAAATTATAATATATTAAGATTAACTCGTATTTTGTTTGGGAAAAGTAAATTAATTACTTTTATAGTACCATAATATTCATGGTTTTTCAACTCATTGTCGAATACGGAGAATTAATTCGGCACATGTAAATTGGTCCACCATGTATGATGATCCTCACCATATATAATCATCATTCCTCTTAACTTCATTCAAAAGCTATTATGAGTGCCCATATTTAGTAAATAGATATTAATTATATTAAATATATTCTAGCAAGGAAGGGTACAAAGTACTAACATGATTTCAAAGGGCGTCCACAGTATGGCATAGTTATGGAAATCTTTAGTTGGATCGAACCAGAGATGAAACCTCTCCTCTCTCCCAATAATGTGGTTGTCTCCGCTCCCTCGCATATACACATTTGTTTGTAATACATATGGTTTGTCTGTAGTTGTTCCCAAGAACTCCATATCGATCTCGTCGTGGTATCCTGGATATGCCTCATTGTTGGAGAGCTAAGATCATATTGACACAACGCAATTAGACTAGTGATGCTACGTACCAATTCTTAGGAAAACACATCTTAAACTAGGGTTTATTATAATTAAATCCGAAAGATGTACTAATCATTGACTTTCCAAAAAAATAAATTAGGAGAAATTTTAGTTTACTCTTTCATTTGCCTTTTTTTTTAATAAGTTTTACTCATAATAGTGCCATACTATAAGCTGGCTAATATGTATACCTCATTTCACTGCGGACTAATACTTAAATAAAAAAAACTTTTGGCTGAATAACCCAAATATTTAAAAAGAGAGAGAGAATAGAAATTTAGAGACTCACGTAAAAGCATGTAATCACTCCGGCTGTGTAACCGGGTTGGAGTTTCATAGCAGTGCCAAAGTAGCCAGAGCGGTATGCTACTCGTGACTTGTATCCGCTTCCTACAAAATGGATTTCGGAAAAATATAATTTAAGGAAAATGTGATTAAGGTGGAGAAATAATGGAATACAAGAAATATTCCATTTAGTACAAACAAAAATAATGTAGTAAAAAGGTTTTCAGAATTTATATTATTTGGTAGAAAACTTGTGCTAAAATAATGGAGCAACTCATGGATAGGTTTATCTTTTCTAGCAATGGATTTCTTGATATGGAGCAACTCATGGATATGTTTTATCTTTTCTAACAAAAAGCATTTAACAAAATTAAATTCTCTCATGTACGAAACCTGATCTTTGATCAAGCCAAATAGTCAACTGATCCTGGTCAAGCTTCTGATGCTCAGAACCCCAACGGTTAATGAATATCTGGCTAAAGCTTTTTGACCCTATTCTCGAACTAGGGTAGTACCCTGGTGAAGGGGGACCCTGACCATTGCTTAAGGAACATGTAAAAAGAATAAGAAAAAGGGAGTAAATTATAATACCCATAATGATTGTCTAATAAGTAAAATGTGACTAAATAATGATGAGAGTAGTAGTACCATAGGGGTGGTATATATACGGGTCTTATGGGGTCCATTTGAGGTGAGTTGATAAGGAGTTGAAGTGGAAGTTAGATATGTAGACAAAATGATTTTAACTTTTTGTTATGGAATATTGTTTTAGCCTCTAAGTTTTTGGTTTCTATATTTTCATCTGTTAGAGATAAAAGAGTGATATGGAAAACTTGTAGGTTAGGCTTCTTGCTACAAAACGCAATAGAAGTTGAGAAAGGACCCACAAGGGCGTTAGGGTTGTTATATTTTGGGATCGTGCTTTTGTCATCAAAGTATAAGGTCAAAAAAGTAACCCATATTCAAAAAATTTAACATGGCTAGAAACATTTAATTTACTCTTTTTCAAATTTAACATGGCTAGAAATTAACATGTAAAGAAGTAGTATATTTAACCCATATGCAAAACGTTAGGTTGTTATTAATGAATAGGTTAGGTTTATAATTAAAGTTAAAACTCACGTAAATATTATACAATTTCTTTTTTCAAATGTGGCCAATGAAAACTCTCAACCTTTCTAAGGTATTTTAAGTAATTCAAAGAAAACCCAAGACTGTGGGGTTAAGTTTAGTGCCCATATTATCCATTTATCCGTAGTGTCCTCAACCAAATATAATAAGGGGATAATATGGACACTAATATGTTTAAAGGCTACAAGCTCTGAGCTAGTTTAGGGAAATGAACTAACATTTTCTTATTCTGTATATATGTGTTGGAGAAAAGTTAATTAACTCAATAAGCCATGGGGACAAAATGTTAAAATTAATTTCTAGAATCGGCAACATTGAGTTTATGATCACAGTCAAGCTCAAATGGAAATTATTCTTGAATAATTGAAGGAATTGCCCTCATTGTCACTTTAGCTAATTAGATAATATAATTTTTGGTAAACTATGTTTCATCTGTTTTTGATAGGGTGTTTAAGAGTAGTGGTGGTGAATTCTATTACTAAATTAAGGTTTCTATAGGTAAAAGAGTTTCACTATTAAAATCAATCGTGGGAGCCTTGTAGATTTTTCTGACTAGCCTTGGCCATCAAAGATTGTTACTAATATGTTGTTAATCAAGAGTGATTAGGGGCGGATCCAAGGGGGGCTAAGGGTGGTCGTGACCAACCCGGCGACGATTTTCAATTTTTTTTTATACATGTAATTAAAAAAATTCTGAGATATATACATTGATTGCCCTCCTATTTAAACAAAAGAGTTGTTGGTGTAATGGTAAAATTGGACCATAAGGTAGTAGAAAGTTAGGAGTTTGAATCATATTAACTTGTTTTTTCTAAAATTTTCTGTTTTTTACTTTGAAATTATCAAATTTTCTAAAAGTCCATTGCATTTTTCCAAACAAGATTACATAAAAAAATTATTTTATTATACAATGTTATTTGTCTTTAACTTCATATTTATTTTATGTTATGTTTAACATATTTTTTATATTAGCCCCCTATTTTTTTTTATTCAATATATTTTTTTACACCACGGCCCCCTGAAAAAAAATCATTCTTATTAATATTTTGTTTTTTTTGAGGGAATAGAACCACTCAGATTATAATATAAGGTTTTGTAAAAAAATTGCTCCTTAAGTGGTTTAGTCCAGTTTAAAGGTTATATATTAGTTATTACAATGGTGATTAGATGCATAAGGAGGTTGCTCTGTCAGATTATCATGATTTGATCGTATTTAGTTGCTGAAGTTTTAAAAGATACAATTCTAATAATACTGAGCAAAAGATTTATAGTGTATACATGCTAAGTGTGCCCGATTTCTTGGTTTTAGATAGCAGTATGTGCTAGTCAAAACCGTATATTTTGCCTCATTTTTCTGTTTTACAGTCTTGTTCATGATTGTCAGAAAGTAAGAAAGGAGATTTGAAACCAAGGTTTAGAGAAAAAAATTGAAATCGCTCTCTAGATTCTAGATGATAGATTTAGGGAACCATTTTTTTTTTTTATTCCTAAAGATGAATACACATATTTTTCCATTAAACCAATATTAGGGACAAAAAAAAATGCTAAATATGATCTATTAGATAGCTACATAAATATGAAAAAAAAAAATTCAAAAAAGGATAGCTACATAAAGAGAGCAAATTATTATGTTTTAAATTTCTGTCAGAACAAAGTATTTTGTGTCCTTATGTTTGTACTGGATTATTTTGAGGGAGCAAACAATTGCTTATTTTTGGTTTCTACTTATAGAGATTTAATTAGGGAGGAAAAAGAATATTTTAGACTTGAAATTTACCATTTAGACACTGATTGATTTAAGATTTGTCTCTAAATTTGGATCTAGTCTCCGAATTTCTTATTTCTTATAGTCTGCTGCTTTGTAAAAAGTAATATAGATTAGGTACGACCAAGATCTGATGGCGTTGAAATGACTTTACCCCGTTTTGTTAACAACTACTACTATTTAAGTGTTGAATATAATCTTGCAAGTTGCAACCGGAGAAAGTTAAAAATGACCAAAATATGTTGTTACCTTGAAGAGTTAAAGCTACTTTTTAGTTGAGAGCGATATAACAACATGATATGTTTACATGATGCAACCGCCCCATGTTATTTATCTTGTATTAATTATTACGTCAGATTTACATAACCAACACTATCATTGGCCTATCCAAAAACTGAAACCGGTGTGGCATGTTATTCTGATTCCAACAGTAGTTTCAGAACCACACTATTTTGCATTTATTCAAAAAGGAGCTCTCTGGTTACAACAACATCTTTAGATTTTTCACTGCGAAAAAAAAAAAGAAGTAGATTAGTTATGGACTAGAACTGTCTCAATACCATTGCTAAACGGCCTTACGTTGCGATCCTCGCTAGGATTTAGCGACGCACATTTTACCAACCAAAAATGTGTATAAAAATATGTATGTTGCTAACCCGGCCTTTTTTTTGTTTTGCATGTCATTGTCCCGTCAGGAAAACAAGTCTTCCATTCAATAACCGTTGTTGATTCCGTTGTAATAATTCTGCCATGATAGTGATTTTCAGTCAAAAGAATTGATTTAGTGCTTTCTGCTGGGAAGTGATATTGAAAAAGTAATTAATGATTTAAAAGGCCTCCTATTTGATAGCAAAACAAAAATACATTTTCACAAGCATATATGTAAGTACATGTACATTTGTTCAAAGTAATTTATCGAAACGTTAATCAACAGTGGTGCATGTCTCAATCGGAGTGAGAGCAGCCGCTTACTGGTGGAACTTGTGTCTAAATGTAATAGAAATCAAACCAGGAAAAAATGTTACATACGGTAAAACGATACAAGGTGGTTTAATAAATAATTACTAACATAAATTATAACATAACGTGTATGTATAAACGATACAGAAATCAACCATATATGTTGTTCTAATAATTAAACCAGAAACGAATAAATGATTAACGAAAATGCGTACCTTTCTTGTTTGTGGAACAATGATGAACAAAATGTATTCCAACTCGAGTTGATTGCTAGACAGTCTGTGCTTAAAATCTATTCGTCCTCTACCGTCTTATATTATAGGGATTCGTACGCTGATCTCCAAGTATAAAGCGATTTTCTTGAAATAAGATAGCGGAAGCACGCTTCTTATTAACGAACCAGAAAACGATAATAATTTCTTATGTTTAACGAAATAAATTACGGAGAGAGAGAGTATTATGAAATAAGATAGGGTAACACTGCGTTACCCACTTCGGTTAATCCAAGTATAAGTATCATTAAAAACTTATTTTATCCCTATGTACTAGTACATGTTCATCATTTTCTCATCCTATGAATGGGAAGGGAACTCAATGTCACAAGTGATTTTTTTCGGAACCCTCCACAACTTCTTTGTCTCCTTTATCCTAGATCTTGAGAGCTCCAGTCTGCTAGGTAGAGTTACCATGCATTGAGGTGGGTTTCCTCTAGTGGCCTTTAAACCCAATCCCTCGATGAGACATACATTTGATCGTGATTCAAGCCTTTGATTAGTGGATCCGCAATGTTATCCTTAGAATTAACGTAGTCTATTAAGATAACACCTTTGATATCAATTGTTTCACAGTGGAATGTTCACGGCGTATATGTCCAGACTTACATTATACATGTGACTTTCTGCCCTTTCAATGGCAGACTTACTGCCACTATCTATGCTTATAGCAGGTACAGTTTTGGACCACATTGCAATATCCTCGAGAAAGTTTATTAGCCATTATGCTTCTTCTCCAGCTTTGTCCAATGCTATGAGTTTGGACTCCATGATCGATCTTGCTATACAAGTTTGCTTTGAGAATTTCCATGATATGGCTGCACCAGCGATTACGAACACATATCCACTTGTAGATTTTGTGTCATCGCAATCCGAGATCCAATTTTCATCGGTGTATCCTTCTAGCACAGCTAGATATCTCGTGTAGTGAAGCACATGTTCCCGTGTGTATCTTAAATACCTAAGAACCCTAATTATTGCTCTCAAGTGGTCTTGTCCTGCATTGCTTGTAAACCTACTTAGTTTGCTTGCTGAGTATGCAATATCTGATCTCTTGCAATTCATCAAATACATCATGCTCCCTATAATTTTTGCATACTCTAATTTGTGCCTAAATGTTATAGAAATCAAACCAGCAAAAAATGTTCCAGACGATACAACGATACAATGTGGTTCAATAAATAATTACTAACAGAAATTATAACATAACGTGTATGTATAAACGATATAGAAATCAACCATATATGATGTTCTAATAATTAAGCCAAAAACGAATAAATGGTTAACGAAAGTGCATATCTTTCTTGTTCATGGAACAATGCTGAACAAAATGTATTCCAAGTCGAGTCGATTGCTAGATAAATTGTGCTTAAGATCTATTCTTCCCCTACCGTCTTGGCTTCTAAGGATTCGGACGTTGATCTCCCAGGATAAAGCGACTTTCTTGACCATGGCCACAAGTTGCGGGTCACGGTCGGCTCAAACCCGAGACGGAACTCAAGAAAGACTCACCTCAATCGCGCACGAAAAGGTTAGAACCCCAAGCTCCAAGCCACAAGCCCCAACCATTTCGTTCATGGGGATGATTTATAAACCATTCAAAATCGGTTTTTCCCATCCATGTGGGATAAAAGTTTCTCCCACATTTGCAAAAGTGAACTCAAGTGAATTCTATCTGGAATGGTGCATGACCCCCAACTTGGAGATCAATATCTTTCACACCGGTTATCGGTTTTGGACGTTTGACATACCGTTTTGAACCTCATACAACATAATTCAATTTGTTACCAACCATGGTCCGTTTCGTGCTGCTTAACACGTTTAAACCGGTCAACCAAATCAGACAAAACCAGTTCGGTATATAACCATATTACCGACACTTACCAGAGTCCTCAAAATTTAACAGTACCTTATTCTAGTATTAGAAATTACTAGAAACTCGTCAAATAATTATTAGGGAACAATATATCTCTCCGCTAAAAGAAAGGAAACAGATTGAGAATCAAAAATTACTTTATGTCGTTTCATCATAAGCTTCCAACTAAATTTACAACGAATAGTAATTGTTAATGATAAAGGAAAGATATAATATAAATATAATGAAGAAATAAAGCGGTATTTCTGGTGTAAACTTGATAGACATGAAAATCGAACTTGAAGCTAAACTACTAAAATATTAATTACAGGGGTTGTTGTTCTAAATACAGTTTGATACAAGCTAAGATAAAATCAAATCAAATCTTTAAAAATTAAATTCAGATTTTGTAACCAGTTATGGTCATCGGTTACCAGATAAGTACCAATTACCTATTCTATGCAGATTTAATTACTTTAGTATTCGAGTTTAAATCTTCTTTCTCTTGGTCTTCGTTTATCTTCATTACCGAACTTCTTAAGTTAAGCTAAGTGTTCAAATCTTCATTTTGGTTCGTTTCAGAACATCCTTTATTAGTAAAGTCTCATTTTCCCGTCGTTTAGCACCTAAATCATTTTTTTTACCTGAAAAGCATAAACAACCTCCAATAATCTGAAAATAATAATGTACAGCTACGTACACATTAGATCACCTCCCACACTGCCCTGAAATGGCCTAAATACATCTTGAAATTACCATTTCGATGTCCAATTAGGTGACAATTGTAAGGTGAGTGTATATATGGAATAACTTCCAAGTGAACTATTATATGAGCTTGGAATTTATCTCCAACTTAAAAAATTATGAAGTTGTGGAGTTCGACCACTAAAGCGTGGTTAACAAGTTAACTAACTCAGGAAACCTGTTGGTAAACAGTGGCGGAAGCAGGATTTAAATATAAGTGGGGCTGAATTCCATGTTTTTATTTTTTTATAATTATGGGGTGCTGATAGACTATATAATTGTCAATTTTTGTGCAAAATATATGGAAAAAAAAAAACCGAATTTTTCTCAACATGAAGTTGTTTTAGCCATTTTTAGCCCGTATCTAATTTCTCTCCTACTGGTAAATAATAAAACCGATTCTCTCTAGGGTTTATTTCATCAATGTCCCTTTTGGACAATGGGTTGGTGAAGACGGTTTGTTGAAGAACAACATTTTAAGACTTTTTTTTGTAGGGGGTCTACATACTCTCTTTCAAGTCTCTATATTTTAAATTCTTAAATAAAGTCATGAAATTAAGAGGGGTCCATAAGAGAGAATAGAGGACGTTGCATACTAAATTTAGAAAAAATCACTCATACTTATTGATTACATATATAAATCAACAGTCGGCAAACATAAGAAATCTTTTCGTGCTGATGTATGTTTTGTCAACTTTGTATAAATGCCCTTAAGCTAGCTACGTACAAGAATATCCAAGGAATGGTAGGACTCATAGTAACCGTGAAATACACACTCCGATGGATATAAACGGAATTTGATCGTAATTTGATCATAATAAGAACAGTATATTTAGAGAGAGAAAGAGAGCATAAACGCATAAAATAAGAAAAAATAATGAATTTTATTAATTGATAAAAATGTATGTACAAGCCTTTTATAGTAATGACCTGAAGTTTATAACTTTACACAAATAGTCCATGGTTTGCAAATAGTGACCGAAACTTAATTACACTAACGTCATTCTTACATAAAACATTATAAGAACAACTTAATTACATTATTTGTACTCTAATAGTAACTGCCTAGCTTCATGTTAAAACATAAGAAAATTAAAGAGGATCGAGAAGAGCCAAACGATCTAGCTAGCCACTGCTAGCAGGTGGCGGCTCAGAATCACAAACTCCCTAAAACGGCCAGAAAATTAGTAAAAACCTCTAAAAAAAGATTAATACAATATTCTCACTTTATTAGAAAAACTAAACATGCCAACCCGTCTAGACTGTTAAATCACAAGTCTGAATACGACCCATCCGGCCTTTCATTTGCTCCGAGAAAGTCTCTAAGTAACAAGAGGATCGAAAAAGTGATAATTTTAGCACCGTAAAAGTGCACATGATCTTAGAGTAAAGTGACAGGAGAACAACGAAGAAAATGACGGGATACCAACAAACAATTATTTGAAATTTGTTGGTAAACTAAGTGTCGCTAAATTTTAGAATATTAATTAATTGTGTTGTTAAACTATTACTAAAATTTAGCGACAATTACCAATAATTTTTAAAAATTACGTCTTTTGTCAAGGTTTGAGAGAATTGTTAATTAGTCTTATAATATTATATGGTTTTGTAAAAAGTTTTCAGAATCTTAGATTATCATATGACTTCATTCATTAATTTAACGGTAATTATATTTAGTAAAAAGGGTAAAAAGGGGAGTTATCACATATATGAAAGATTTAGTTTGGTGCCAGATAAAGATAGGAAAGTGTCTGGTGGAGTTGGCGCTAATTTCTTGCATTTATATAATTCAGTTACTTTCTTCACCATTGTCTAAGGAAGTAGTACATATATCCACAGAGATTCCAGATATGATATCATATTGATTAAAAGTCCACGGAGTAGAGAATTTAGTTATTGCCATATGCACAAGCTCTCCGATTTCACCTTTTACACATTCTTTAGGCCCTTAGGGGTTTCAACCAACCCTGTAAAATACATTAACACGATATACCAGACCGAGCATAGGTCATGAGTTCAAATCTCCTCGTTAAGCGATTAAGGTATGGAATTGTTCATGTGCCAGAACAGGATATAAATTTGATACTATAACAAAGAATGAATGTGCTCTGATCACTTGATCAATCTTGATATAGGCTTGTTAGACCCATGTTAAACTGTGCATAGTTTACTTGTTAAAATAATGAGTTTAATTAACACTTGTGAGAAAAATATACTTTATAAATAGCTGAGAAAATTACTTTTGAATTAATTGAAATCCGCAGAGCAGTAGAGTAAACTGTTGGATCGCCGTTGACGAGCCAAATGACCCAATGGAGCTAGGCCGCAGATGGTGTGCTTTATTATTTTGCTAGTTGTTTCTTTTATTATTCGGACAATTTGAATATTTCTATATTCGAAATGGACTAATCAAAATATCGCCATAGGGAGTGTTTTCTAGTTTCTAGATTGATAGCTGGCGTAACAAATTACTAATCTATAACAAGAATGACGTATGAATTTATTTAATCACAACAAATAGATTGGAATTCGGGTATGCATCTAATAATTTTAATCAGCACTTGGATATTATGAAGTATCATAATTCAACTCCTAAAGTTATAACTATATGGAGAAAATGGAAGAATTGGCGTAACATAGAGAATAAAAATGATTGATTTGTACGGAAGCATCATTTTCATATGATATATATTCATCATCTGAATAATTGATTTTTTGTTTCTTTTGACATTTAAATATTTATTTGGTAGGCAATAACTCTCAACTAATTATTGTAGTCAAGAGATTATTGAAGGCCAAGGCAAGACATATAGGAATACTGAATAAATAGACAAGTAAGTTTGTTGAACTATTAGTAGGTTATGCATTGGGGCCTTCTTCTGCCGACAATAATAAAAATCGATAATACATTCCTACACGCTATATTGTTGTTGTTTTGTATTCTATAGCCAAAACTAATTTGTTAAAGATCGGCCAGATAACAAAAAACAATGTGTCTCTAGACTCATAAGTGCGAAACTTATAACTATGGAGGAGGTCGATGACCTTGGGCAGAACTTAATGGACACTAAACGTTCCCATTGCTACTCCGCAATTTACACAAATATGAAACTCACTAATCGGTTTTCAGAAGAAGAACAAATGGCAATTGGTAATCCTGCAAAATTAGCAATTGCTTTTGGAACTTTTTGTCAAGTTTGTTTCGATTCTCCTCCTGCTGATTGTTGAATTTTATGGTGGCCAACAACAGAAACCATGAATAATGTCCCCGAGTCATAAGGAGATAAATGTTTTCATAGTATTGGTAGTAGGGAGTTAAGTATTGGTAGTAGGGGTGGGTAAAAAATCCGCAAACCCAATCCGTAGTTGTTGAGTGTATAAAAAAAAATCAATCCGTTCTGCCCCAATCCATTATATATTTTACGGGTTGGCTTAGGGTTGTGGTTTACAAACCGCGGGTTAATCTGTCACAATCCGTTTCAACCCCAAATGTAATATATAAATATAAATAAATATATTTATATATATATTGTGTGTATTTAAAGATACTAAACTCACATTCTTGTTATATTTTAGTTTTTTTATTTGTTCGCGAATATTATAAACATATTTTGATTGATTTTAATTTGTATTTCCTTTTGAAAGCTTCAATTTATTTTAAAATTTATGTTGATTATGCAAACTATGAAAAATAAATGACCAAAATGTAAATTTAACAATCAAACCAAACCCAATTCGTAATTTATTTTGCGGGTTAAGTTGGGTTGGGGCTTTAATTATAACGAGTTGGGTTGTCTTGGGTTAAGATTTAAATTTCATGAACCCGTCTCAATCCACCCCGAGATTTTTTTTACAGGATGGGTTAGGATTGATCTCAATCCGCCCCACCCTAATTGATAGTATTTTTAACCCTACATGTACAAATGATTAACAAATATTCGGTAATGACTTTCAAGCAGTTAAGTTTTTAATACATGTACCAAGTGATCATTTTCCGGACAAAAGCTATTCAAATCCGTCATAATTGGATGTTTGCACGAAGAAACTAATACTCAGATCTTTAAAAAAAATACTTAGGTGGCGTAAACATATATCTAATTTTTTAGCTTTATCAATTGTATAATGATGAAAAAAGATGATATCAGCTTATGCAAATTCTATTATCCTGTGTCCAACTTTTTCTTGTAATGTATTCCTCCAATATTCAGCTGACATTATACATGAGTTTGCTCATTTCGTGCATGTCTTTGTCCATTTGGAAAAAAATGCTTTGCCAATTAACTTCACTGAAGATTTGGTAAAGATTTTATGGGAAAATGATATATATATATATATATATATACACATATAATGCCAATGATAAGGAGTGAATGACTTTTGCAACAGCTATTGAATGCTTCAATATAGTGCTTTGAAAAGAAGTAATTAAGACATTTCAGTTCACAAGAATAATAGTGCAAGTTATACTGTATTAAGTATGCCTGCGTGTAGTTTTGAGGGCCTGACATAGACGGAAGCAAGATATCTTTTCATTATATTGTAAGAGTAGAAATCACAGAAAATAATGCTGCCTAATTACTTACCACTTATCGACACTTCAGGATGAGTATCAAGCTAGTTGGAGGGTGTAAATTAGTCCCTAATATTGCCATATATTTTGTTGATAATTATAGTCATTTTACCAATCTTTAAAACCACAACCAGACAAATCAAATGTGTAACCACAACTGTGACACTCAAATGTATTGGAGTTAAATTAAGTAACAACGATTTCAACAGAAATGGAGAAACTGGTACGAGATGAGACACAGAAGAAAAATAGGAGATAATATTTTATAGGCAGAGGTAAAGGAAACTTAGGAGACTGATAACAAATTTATAAACTGAGTCAACATTATTGTTTTTGTGTTTAAATCATGAAATTGTGTAAATCAGCACTCTGCAGTCTTTAGATTGGAAGTTTTCATATGAGTAAGGCGAATAAAACGCCAAATATTTCATAAAAGAACAAGATCCTTGAAGCAAATACCCTAAAAAATGAAGTTCCTAATCAATAAAATTGAAGCTAATATCACCTATGTTGCTTTTCTTGTTCAGTTTCTTTTGTAGTGGAAAATTGGTAAATCTTTAATAGAGCACTAAAATATTTAATGTTGACACTGTTTGAACATATTGCCAAATAGAACAGATGAATTGTTTCTAGAAAATATCCAAGTTGTCAAAGTAACAACAGGAAACTCATATGTTTCTCGATTTAAGTTTTAAATTTTTTAGAAACTTCACTGGGGCCTTTAATGATTATGGAACAATTTACTCTTACATAGAATAGATATTGCATTTATTGGTTTGGTTCTTGGCTTTCCATATAAGTTGTGACTCGCAGGGGCGAAGCAAGGATGTGTAAATGGGAGTGCCAAAATATATCAAAAAAAAAAAACAACTTAAAATAATAATTTTTCATACTCACCCATAATCTATATATCTCATTTAAGTGTTGTTGAACAAATACCAAAGCATAAACACAAAAATTATTGCAAATAACTAACATGATACCTGATAAAATCAAAAGAAATGAACCCGGCGGCTGCTCGCATTCGCAAATGCATCAATGATAGTTTCCGTGCTAAATTTTGAAGCAATATCTTTCTCAATATACATCATCATACAATCTTCAAGATAATCGGCTTCCATTTTATTACGAATACTAGTTTTGATGATATTCATAGCTGAAAATGATCTTTCTGCGGTGGCGGTAGAAACGGGAAGAGTAAGCACGAGAACCACAATTCTATAAACAAGCTGATATGTTGTAGACCATTTTGTTTCTACCAACCATTGACAAAGCTCGGAAATCGATGATAAATTCTTGTATTCAGGAAGAGAAATAACACAATTCTCGTAATGTCGAAGTTCCAATTTCAAGTTACTTTTCTCAAACTCCGTAAAGTCCTCCGGATAAAATTTGTCAACAAGTAGACAAATATCATCAATTTTGAATATTGAAGAGTGACAATTAGGATTCAAAGTAGAACTAATAACTAACAATTCCATTACTTGCTCATCAAAGCGACGATTTAGTTCTTGAATTTGAGAATCTATAGCACGATAGAAAATATCAACTCTATAGCGGTCAAGTACTGAAAAGTTATCACGAGTGGGATCATACCTCGAAGAATATTTTTCATTCAAGTTTGGGATATCAATGTTGCGTGATTCACAAAAGAGTTCGACGGTAGCAACCAAATCATCGAATTCATCATCTCTAAGATTTTGAAGAAGGCTTTTAGTAGATAAAACCATTGAAGTAGCCTTAAAAATGTCTTGAGTTTTAGATTGCAAAGCTAGACAAAGAGAATTCGTGATTCCTAACATTGACTTCATAAGATGAAGTATAAATACAAATTCAAAGGAAGTTAATGCCTTATGTGTTGAACGAGCTTCTCCCTTTAGAGAAGTAGGTCCATCTTCATAAATATTAAGTAAAACCATGCAAGCAGCACTATACATTTTTATCAAGTTAGAAACAGACTTTAGGTGAGAACTCCAGCGAGTATCACCAAGTCGTTGCAGATTACCAATTTGATTTAATACTCTTCCAGTCTCAAGCTCTTCAATGGAAATTAAGAAAGCAATATCATCGGCATGGGCAGCTTTCAACTCATCATTTCTCTTGCATGATGCACTAACAATATTCACGATCCGAAGCAATTTAGCAAAAAAATCGGTCGACTGGAAGCACTTCTTTTGCTGATGCCACTAATGCTAATTGTAATCGATGTGCGAAGCAGTGAACATAATAAGCATATGGGCAATCACTTAATATCAAAGCTTGTAGTTCATGAAACTCACCCCGCATGTTACTTGCACCGTCAAATTCTTGTCCCTGAATATTCCGAATATCGAGATTGTGGTGATTGAGAACTGAGCATATGCTATCTTTAGTGTCACTGCCATAGTGTTGGGAACATGAACAATACCAAAAAAACGCTCCCGTAAAACACCATTTTTATCAACAAATCTTATAACTACTGCCATCTGCTCCTTTTTTGACGCATCTCGAGCTTCGTCCACTATAATGCAGAATTTAGCATGTCCAATTTCTTCTCGAATCGCCTCTTTCACTTTTATAGAAAAGATATGTAAAATTTCTTTTTGAATATCAGACGACTTGTAAGTGGCATTCTTTGAAACATTTATCAATGCTTTGGTGGCTTCTTCATTATATGATGCTAATAAATCATAAAACTCAAGGAAATTACCACGCTTGTTTGATGTTGATTTCTCATCATGCACTCTGAAAGGCATAGCTTGAAAGGCCAATCTTCGAACCAAGTCAATAGAAATTTTTAAGCGAATGCGATTGTTAAAAACTTGTTCGGCAGAAAATTTTACAATCACCCTTTCAATATTTTGAGTTGGGTTTTGTATTTCCTTCCATTTATGTTCAGCAGTTTGATGACAAGAATCGGAATTAACACCTTCATGCAAACGAAAAGAACAAGTTTTCCCGCTATTGACCTTCCTCCAACCATCAAAACCTTCAACAACAAATGCACTATGTCCTGCAAAACTAGACCCATCCGGAGGCGCAAAAAGGAAACAAGGAAAACAGAAAGCCTTGTTCTTGGCCACTGAATATTCCAACCACGAAAATAAAGCAAACCACGGAGCTTGAAATCTTCGAGGACGAGCCTTGACGGATGCAAGAGTATACGGATATTTTTTTCCTAAATCGGGACGATTTGGACCATGTAGAGTTATGTACGCCCTACGAACTTCGTCACGCCTATTAACAGGATCACGCTCTAGCAAATTAATATCAAATTCTACTATGTCGATTCTTTGAATTTTTGTTGGAGGACTAGGCGTATCGATTGTCACGTGATCAACACTAATACCAACATTCTCTTCCGTCGGAGAAACATTAGCTCTCTTAAAGAACGAATTTATTTTAGGTGTCTTTCCCATTTTATACTCGATAAAAATATTAGCGATGCCAGATCTGCAGATTAAAACTCTAAGAGTTAATAGCCTATTTTTTTTCCCTTTGAGTACTTTAATCAAACACATATGGTGCAACATAACATCAATACATATAATAAAAAGAAGCATATTAAAGGAAAAAATAAATAGAAGAGTATACCTTGCCGAGCCAGAAGGATAGAATTGTTGATGTTTTTTTAATTAAATCTAACCCCAATCAATGCGGTGCATAGCAGCACAGAGGAGTGGAGTTTTTCTTTTTTCAACTTTGTTTTTTATTTTGATACACACGCTGACACGCACGAAGAGAAGTGTTGTTGATGTTATTTTTTTTTTAATTAAATCTTAAAGAGTCCAATATCAAAGAAAAATATAATTGGGTCTTTCGGCCCAAATTTAATTATTGTGTTTTGAGTTCAAACATTAGCTATAAATATATGTACAAGTAACATATTTTTATGTGGGGTGCCAAATCTACACCTAAAAAGAAATTGTACTAAAAAAAAATTGCGTCACTTGGGATTTCTAAAATTATGGGGGGTGCCGTGGCACCCGATCGTCCCCACTTAGCTTCCCCCCTGGTGACTCGAATAACTTATCTACGTACATATTTGCAGGTGGAAGAAGAGATGTTGAGAGGAAGTTCTACAACCTCATGTCAACTCAGGGTTTAAGGAAAAAGGTAAACACTGCTCAAGACTCTAAGGCCTCGTTTGCTTGTATCATTAGTACCTCGGGATTAGACTACTAATCCCGTGGACCCCACAAATGCTATGTTTGGCAAAACATTAGACTCCGGACTAGTTATCCGGTCCGGACTAGAAATGATGGTAAAAATGTGCATTTCCAATACCATAGGGGGGTGGTATTAGAAATAGTCCAATTCCGGATGTATTACTTATCCGGCATTCTTTTTAAATCTCATTCATAATACTACCGGATTGTTAATACCGGGATTAGTAATCCCGCAACCAAACGAGGCCTAAATTTTGCAATTGCTAATTGCAGTTTTCAGTTTTCTATTTGCTAAAAATGGTGCAGTTGTTTTTGCGGAAGATAATTAAAATGGTGCAGCTTTGCATTGCTGTTTGTAACTATTCTACACTTGCTAACCGCTTAAGAATCTCCAGGTGGGTAGGCTTGCGCATTACTTATTTTAGGGATGAAGAGGCCACTATTTGTACAAACAATCCCCGTACTTGAGTACATATTTTGAATACAACTGCTAAGAGTATGTTTGTTTCGGTTTAAGAGAATTGTTATTTGAAAATTCTTCTTGCTGTAATTGATTAGTTTGAGACCTAGTAAGTCTTTTGAAGGAAATCGGAAAAATCAGTTGAATTGAGTTTTAGAAATAAGTTATTACCGAGCCTAAGCTATATTTATATTGAAAACTGGAGCAGTTCAGGTTCAATATGTTTCGTTATACATTTCCAACTAAATAGAGGAATTAGAGGAAAAACGGGTCTCAGATTTTGCTGGATACTGTCTTAATGATCGGCCCATTTTCTCAACATGCATGGATTGGTTAAAAGATTACAATAACGTCGATTTTATGAAACCGATAAAAATCATGTAGAATTTTTAACCTTTTCTAGAATATTGATAGGCAAACCAATAACTATTGTGTATTCATTTTATCCTCAATGATGTTCCTATCTTTTGCACATATATGTTCCTTTTGTTTCCTCTCAATTTATGCAGAGTGAAAGAAATAATGCTAAAGGTCCAAATGATGAATACATTGAGCAATCACATGATAAGCCACAAGCGGATATCAAGATCATCATAATCATAGGTTATACTTTTGTTGTCATACAGGTATTCTGTACTAGATTACCGAAGAGAAAATGATGAAAATATACATATAGTGCTACTTAATTATCAAAAACCCGGACTCTAAACACTTTTAAAAACTATTCGTATCGTAGAGGCCTCTTTTTGTAGTATATGATAACAGTTAAAGCAGGAAAACTTGATTGCAGTATTCGTGATATGATGATCTATATGTCAGCTTGCATCATAATTATGTGAATTTAGTTTTATAGACAGAAAATATTTGCTTTACATGAACGGCAATGGGAATCTTATACGTAAAAAGGATTCAAATGCCCTTTTTATATTTATGTAAAGAAACTGACACTGACATCACAGTGGATATTACAAATGTTATGAATTGTAAAACTTGGAAATGAATATCACATGCAACGTAACATTATATTCATATTTTGTACTCTCCGTTACTAAACGATGACATACCTTTTTAGGATATATTCCAAGATTTACCCTTATAAAACAAACATTTACTTATTAAAATATGTTTGGATCATGTTTTTATATGTAATTGTAAAATATTAGATTTACTAAATAGGTAAATGTGTTAACTTTTACAGATTTTTATTCAAATTCGTTGTATCTAACGTCTCAATTATATGACTGGCCTTATAGTATTCTGTAACTTAATGTTTGGATAAACCTTTTTTTTATTATTTTATTTTATAAAAATGAAGGTGTACATCAGGTGTGATTAGTTAACAAGGGCATGATCTTGGCGTGCAAGGTTCTTAACAGAATGCCGAAAATGATGCATAATTCAAGGGTAAACAAAAGCATAAATTAAAGACAAGCTTGGCGTAACAAATTTCTTTTTTATGCCAACTATAATCCACTTTATTAATAGTATACACCTTTTTCAAAAAAAATTCTCACATGTTGGTCTATCTATCTCGAGAGTTGATGATGCAAAAATCTAACTTCCTTGGGTTTTATATCTTTTAGTATCTTCATTTATTTACTTTTTTTTTTATACATTGTTTTCTTAATTTTTCTTTTTTATACATTGCCTTATAATTTTTTTCTTTTTTGACCAATTTTGACTTTTTTTTGAAACTCTCAAAAAATCCGCACAATAAAAACGACGTGTTCACGTTTCGACATTTGAAAATTGACAAAAAAATAAAAACCAAAGCATAAAAAGGAAAAAATAAAGAAACCAAAGTATAAAAAAAATCAAGGTAAAAAAAGAAAAAAATTTGAATAAACGAAGGTACCGAAAGATAATAAACTAACTTAAAACTTTTGTGAACCTTTTGGCAAAATTTAAGTATTTTATTATGTAAGACTGTGGGACCCACTGAATGTGTGGTTATAAGTTGGATTGAATGATTTTTCTTGAAGAACCAAATAATATCTCGTGTTCTTCATGTACAAGATTAGCATATATAACATGGCATGGGACCAAATAATTTCTGGTGTTCTTCATGTACTTATTTTGTTTTTGTAGTAAATGAAGCTCATCATTATTATGATAAAAGTCCAATGATTAAAAACTGATAATAAAAAGAATAGCAACACAAGGGATGTCGAATATAGTTATTCCAAATCTCAAAATTCTTCTAAACTAAGTCAATTAATAGAAACTTACCGAAAAAGTCAATTAATAGAAAAAAAAAAAAAACAACCAATGGTACTTGATGAAACATACACGACTAAAATCTTTTTGATTTAAAGCTTGACTTTCAATTTTAGAAAATAACAATCAAAATTGAGACAGTTGGAGGGTTTTACCTATCTGTTGGGTGTAGAAAGAGATAAAATAATGATGAGTATAGTATGAATGAATTCGTTGGAAGTCAGAAAGTATTAATATTATATTTATAAGGTAAGGTAGTGGTTACCTTGTATATCGGGAAAAGCTTGGGTATGTTTAAATATAAGGGAAGGGCAAGGTAACTAATGTGACAATGATTTATTTAAAACTAAGAGAAATTGATGTTATGAACAGACCAATGCATGTGCTTATGTATAGCTTGGATCACTTTTGTCATCATGTAATATCGTATGGTATACTTCAATTTTGGCAGGAAATTTGGGGATTGCCATCATCTTATTTAAATTTTTATTGACAAAAAAATTTGGATGAAATTAGTGTGATGCGGCTAGAAAAGAGAATTGCCCCTAAATTTTAGTGTTAGGTGTTGATGCAATATACCAAATCAAACAAGGGTATTATAGGGATAACTAATGTTTGTGTATCAAATCTCAAACAAGAACTTGAAGATTAATTATTAAACATGTACTTGGTGATCAATTTTCCTAATTAATAGAACTGTTGGTTCAAATTAGGGTTGGGCAAAAAAAAAAAAAACGGACCGAACCAAAAATCGAACCGGACCAAATCGAAAAAACCCGAATATATCTCGATTCGGTTTCGGTTTACTATAAAACCGAACCAAGAAACCCGAAAAACCGAAAAAACCCCGAACCGAATGAAAAAACCCAATAAAGATCAATTGAGTACTGAAAATTTGAGTTACAGATTGCCAATTATTATGTTTTGTTATGTATATTTTAATTAGTTAACATTTAATTTAATCATAATTTGTAACTGTCTCAACTTTTAATAACTAAAAAATCTAGTAATTAACATTTTCACAATTAGCATTTGAAATTAATATTTGTATAATTATAAGTTATAACCGTTTTAGAACCTATATGTACGATATGAAAGAAAATTTTATTATAAATTGTAACTATCTAAATAATTGCGATACTAACTTTTTATTATTAAATGCTTTATTTCACATTATTTAAAACTTGTCAAAAAACAAGTTTACTAAAAAATACTCATAAAATAAGTTATCTTTTATCATTTTACTACATTATTTTACTCATTTTTCGAATAATTAGGGGACGTGTAATATTGAAATAATATACAAGATACCAAATGGTAACTTGTTTTAGCATTTTTATATATCTAAATTAGGAGATTTGTAATAAATAGATTACCAAAATAAACATAATAATGTACTAGCTAAATCTATAAATGGACATGTTAAAAAATATAACAACAACAAAATGTATTTTTTTAATTAAAACTCAAAAAAAACACGAAAAAAAATCGAAAAAATCCGAAATCGGATCGAGACAAACTGGTTCGGTCAATAAACCGAAAAGATGGAAAATCAAAAAAACCCAAAATTTATGCTCTGTTTCGGTTTCGGTTTTGCCAATAACCGACCCGAATCGCACCGAACCCAACCCTAGTTCGAATTACAAGTCTTTGTTTCAGGTTATCAAGCCTTAAACCTGCAGTAGTAAAGGCGAAATACTATTGGATGAAACACCGTCTACGAACTGCCAAAAAAACACTACTTTAAGGGGGAAAATATGTTTAATGTACTGTCATACCAGTGGTTAACAATTTAAACACTCGAGTACAACTTTTAAAAATTGAGTAACCTATCTACAAATTCTATCACAATTGATGATCTAACGTTAAACAAGATGATGGAATTACACTCATATTCTCTCACGTATTAGATAGTGAGTGCAATTCTATAAACAGTCATCAAAAATAAATCCTCAAATGCGAGATATAATGACTACAATTTCGTCGATTTATGATGTTTCCTAAAATTGGACGAATATTTGTAGATGAGTACCTCAATTGTCAAAATTGATACGCTAATACCTAAATTGTTAACCACTGATAATACAGTACAATAAACATATTTGTTCCATATAATTAATTCAAACATTTTCCAAATTTCTAAGTATATGTAAACATACGCAAGATTTAAACATTCAAACATTTTCCAAACAATATTTGTGTAAGTATATGGACATGTAAACACACGGAGGATCCGCCTAACATTTAACAACTAAAGTTTTTTTCCACATTCCCTAAATTTAAGAGTTTAATTTTGCTCCAATTCTGATTTAGTCAACTAAACTATAACTTTTTCTAATTAATTTAATTAAATTTGCTCCAATTCTGATTTTATGTGCTGATTTCTAAATTTTTCTAATTAATGTTTTGGACTTTTTATTCTTCTCAATTTAATTCAATTCTGTTTTTAAAAAAAAAACGGACGATGTTACATTAGGTGTCTATTTATGTATGTCGCATGGGTAATTTTGTTATTTCAACATGTACCACATCTTAAATTTTAAACCCATTTACTTATTTCTGTCTCGTTGCACTTCCAACCAAACAGAAATAAGGTTCCCTCAACCTCAATTATTTGCAATTGAGTTAAATTAGACCAATTTGTCTGCAATTTTGGGTTATATATACTTGCAAAAAACCCAGTATGGGGTACCATGCTTGAAACTCATCATTCACTCTACCTATGACACATTGGAGGGTCAATCTATTCAAACAAAGAACACACATTTAGAATACACATATGACCAAGATTGTTTCGAGGCCATGATTTTATTTTGTTTTGAGATTTCGAGTCCTTGATGTTAAAACCTTTGCTCTCTACAATTACACAAATAATCCATTTTTAGAGATAGAAAGAGAGTTTGTCTCTCTATATATAAATACATATAAATAGAGCCTGAATTTTTCTACTGTAAAATATCTTTTTTCATGCTCAAACCATAAAAAAAAATTACGGACCATAATTTTGACTTACTATTACTGACTTAAGTCAAACCGTAAGTCAAATTTACGGTTTGTAAGTCAGATTTACGGTTTGACTGTAAAATTATCAAATTGCATCTGCGTTGAAAATCAACAGATTTTTCAGACAGCTTTGCCGATCGATCGGTTGTGAACCCCGATCGATCGGCAGAGAAATTACATACATATGTACATAACACATTTAAAAGAAAAAAATAATTATATTTTAAAAATTAACCCCACCACCACTCCCCTCCTGTGAAAAATCTCCCAAATTACAAGCACTTAATAGGTTTTTCACTCCGATTAACCCAACTTTCTTGCTTTTACTCCGAATCACATAGATCAATTCAAGATATTTCTTTATTCTCTATTTTATATAGTTTAAATTTGTAATTTATGAAAAAATCATAGAAAATATACCAAGTTAAGAACAGATCATAGAAACTTTACCAATTTTACACACAATTTTCCTTTTTTATTAAAATTAGGGGGTTTATGTAAATTTATTAATTTAGATAATTATCACTAATTGTTTAGCTGCATTTGATTGTGTATGTTTATCTTGTTTTAACTATGATAAATTTGACTAATTTATGGTTTTTCATATATTACCCGTTTTTAATTATGTTTTTATGCAATTTTCCTGATTTATAATAATTGTTTAGTTGCCATTAATTGAGTTTCATTTTATTTGTATGGTAATTAGTAATTGTTTAGTTGACATTGGTTGTATATATTTTTTATCTGTGTTTTGGTTGTATAGACAATTAATATTTATTTAATGATTTTTTTTTATAAGTATCCCCTGAGTTCCTTTTTTTTTTTTTTTGCCTGATGAGCCTAACCATATGTGTGTGTGTATACATATTAGAATATGTAATAATTGCATAAATTAAATAATATATGTTATATTTATCTATATATATCTGAATGAGTGAACAAATTATTTAATTTGATATCCACTTTTTTATATAGGTTCTCTATGGGTGATCCAGCTCATCCAGGTCCCATTCATAGAGAGAATCGAGGGATTTTACGACATTCCGATCATATATCAGAAAAGATTTGGGCACGTGGTGGAGAGACATGGAGAGCGGATGAGAATAAGTTGTGGCTGTACAATTATAATTGGGAGATAGCTTCACACCCAACAGTAATGTAAAATATTATTAGAGCAAGCTTCTACTATGTATATGTCATAAATATTTACAATGTAGATCGAGGCTTGCTACAACATTACTGGACATGTGGCGTGATGAGACCCACACATTTTATTTTTCCGGTGGCGAGTTGGAGATATCTCTACAAGATGTTGAGATTGTGTTGGGATTGAGGGTGGATAGTCTGCGTGTAACCCGGTCGGAGAGAAATGATAATAGAACTAGTATGTTGGATTTGGTGGAGAGGCTGTTGGGTAGTAAACACGATGACAATATAGTTGATAAAAATTGTTTAACAGTTAAACTTTGATGGTTGAGACAAACGCTTGCAGAATTACCTACCAACCCTAGTGAGGATATGTTGTTATATCAGTCCAGAGCTGCCATGTTGTTGTTGCTAGCTGGTCATGTTTTTTCTGATAAGAGCAGTGATCAGATTGCACTTTGGCCTCTACCGTTTTTTGAAGATTTCGATACGTGTGGAGGGTATAGTTGGGGATCAGCTCTCCTCGTCGCTTGGTTGAAGCCCAACATGTCAAGTTTGTTCGGGGGCAAGCTCTTAGAATAAGTGGTGCGGTGATATTCCTTGAGATGTGGACGATTACCAGGCTACGACCTATTAGACCTTGTCCAGGATTACCTCCTGATGTTCCCCCTCCTCCGGGATTGCCTAGATTTCCCCTCGACTACAGGTATACTATTATTTAATTTTTATATTCGGTTACTATTAAATTCTGAATATTAAGCAGCTACTTATTTTGTTTATATCTATTGTTTGTCTACTCTACTTGTATTATTACATGTGAAAAAAATTGACGCACTCTGCTCAACATGTAGTCCGGCATAATGTGGGTTTTATATGGGACCTGTTTGACCAGTTAACGTCTGAACAGGTAAAATTCTAGTTTTTGTTTACTACATATTATTGTTACCTATATGTTGTATATGTTTGCATCCATAATGATTGTTTTTGAATTGCAGATAGACTGACAGCCATACAGGGACATCAATGTTCATCATGAATACTGTAGACGAGGTCGTGATATGTGGCATTCGTCTGTTACGCTCATATGCAATGAGAAGATTGAGTGGCACCCCCCGTGGAGAATTATGAGGTAGTTTGGGTTTATTCAAGTTGTAACTACCAAGATTTCGAATCCCACATAAGACAACGACAAGGATAGAAGAGCTGAAAAACCACAAAAATATGACTGGCCTCAAATATTTCACGGATTTATAAGTCGGTGGAATGATCGTCACCACCAACTTATTAACGACGAATTAGGAACACATACGTCATTGGATTACCTACAATAGTACAGACCTCGGACACGCCTTCTCATAAACCCACCTCTTCTCGAACTGCCGGAACACGATGTTCGTGCAACTGCGGGTTTGATTACTAAAACAGTAAAAAACTAATTTAGTAAAGTAATACTGTTTTTTATTTCATAATTTTAATTTTTATTACTAAATTATTTTTTATTTTTTTGCAGAAACATTTGTTATGCCATAGTTACAAAACTTTTAGACGGCTCAAAGTTAAACATGAGGTGCAATATTTAGCCACTGGTATGGCTGAATTGAGCATTGATCCAAAAGGGTCGAGTGATGAATCGTTAGAGGAGGATGATGATAACCAAGATGACGATAACCGGGATGACGATGAGCCTGATTATGACGATTACAATGACCGTGAGGATCGCGGTTATGAGGATATGCCGATAAGTTATACACACTCTGATAGAGGGCAAGGTGAATCTAGTAGTGGGGGTAGACGTACTGATAGAGGTAGAGGTGAAGGTGAGTCTAACATCGGTGGTCGTACTGAGAGTAGACGTATAAGTGGAGGAAGACATATGAGTAGATGTGAGGATAGTGGTACAGAGACCGGTGGTCATCGTCGTGCTTCTTCCGGAAAATTTGAGAATATTCCAATGGATATGGAGACCCCTTACCATACCCCTTACGGGCTTAGATAGTCAGTTGGCTCTTATGAGCATCTTTTCAGTCAGACTTCCACAAACACCCCTTGGTTATGAGGAGTGCCGCCCCTTTCATACAATGGTGATCCACCACCAGAATCACATGTTAGAGATAAACGTCGTCGGGACCTTAATGATATAGAAGAGTCGAGTAAGCTGTCATCGGACAGATTGACATCAGCGGTAAAACAGCTTCCTATGTCGGACTTTAAAGACTTTAGTCGTTCAAAAAGGAGAAAATGAGTTGGAGTAATTTTATTTGATCCATATTTTGTTTTGAGATTGTATATTGTGTAGCTATAATTTATTTGCTTTATTTCCGGTATCGTTTTTATATGTCGTATTATTAGCTGAGTTAAAATATTATAATCATATCGTAAACTTTTGTACATATTAATTATTATGGTAACAAAGAGAAATAACAAAGAAGTTCTTATTATCGTAATTATTATCATAAACTTTTGTCACATGTTTATTTTTATCCTTATCTTAGCTTACATATATAATATAATATAGTTGTTTTTATCTTTGAAATTTTACTTTAAGCAAAATTTACACCGAAGTTCCAGAGAGTTTCTTCGATCGGTCGGCTCTAGACCCCGATAGATCGGAATGTTTAAATTTTCCCAGAAAATTACAGTGTGTTTCTCCGATCGATCAAATCTGACCCCCGGCCGATCGAACTATTTAAAATTTTCACAGAAAATTATAGTGTGTTTGTCCTATCGATCGGCACTTACCCCCGACCGATCGGACTGTTTAATTTTCCCCCAGAAAATACAGTGTGTTTGGCCGATCGATCGGTCTTGACCTTCGATCGATCGGCCAGTACGGAGTTTTAAATATGCTGTGAAATACATATACATATGTAACACACATATAATATCCAATTTCATATAAATCTCTCAAATCTTCATAAAAAAAACTATTTTTTGTCAAAATTCTTAATTTCCAACACCCTAATACATATATTTCACATCAATTCAACCTTAAATCCATTGATTTACCTCAATTAAATTGGGTATTTTTCTATAAACCCGAATTTTCTAAAAACCCAAATTTGTCCGATTTTTGAAAATGGTTCGTAAGATTGGCTATTCTCAAGATATTGGCTTATCCGCTCCTGAATCGGGTAAGATTTCTAAATCTAAAGCCGAAGATCCTATCGCTAGTAGGAACATTGTAAATCGTGTTTCTATTCATAGGTCATTACTCGATAAAAAAATTTCTCCTTCAAAAGAACATAACATTTTAAAATTGCAATTTTTTGATTGCTCTAGATTATGATATATATATATATATATATATATATATATATATATATATATATATATATATATATATATATATATTGACGAAACCTATCAATTTTAAGAAAATCTCGTAGTTGATACAAATAAGCATGGGGTCCTTGAACTTAGATCCAAGGTTAACAAAAAAGCTATTGTGTTAACCGTCGCACAACTTTGCGACCAATTAGGATTAGACCAAGTTGGCGTTTCAAAGACCAAAGAGGTTAAAAATATCTATAATGTAGTTAACCTTATTGAGCTTAGTCAAGCCGTTTTTCACTCGCAACATGTTGGAGAACGAAAAGCTAATGGTCTCCATTTTCAAAACAAAATTGTTTTCTTTGTTCTCGCAAAAGTAATTTTGCCTCATAGCTCAAATTTGAGTGATTTTTTGGAAGAAAACATTGTCACCCTTGCTTGTATGCAAAGGCAAATAAAATTAAATATCGTCACCCTAATTTTAAAAAAAATGATATATGGAAAAAAAAAAACACTCTTTTCCGTATGGCTCTCTTATTAGCGGTATTCTTGAATATTTCAAAATTCCCACAAAACGTAAAATTCTCAACACTAGGATTGAGATTTCCTCAAATAATCTTTCTCAAATGAGAATTCATGATAAAGATAATGGTATCCTAACTTGATATGGATGCCAAGTTATGGGCAAATTTTATAAACCGCTCTCTCTTCATTTAGAGCCATATGTAGGCATTAAAGCCGAGGTTTTTGTTCCAGGTTCGGAACCCGAGTGTGTTTCTGATCCTATTCCTTCTTCCAATCATATTGCTCCTTCCGACACCATTTCCTCGTCCCTGCATCGAGAGAAGGGCAAAGAATGGCGGAATCCTCCTCTCTTCCGCTTATTCAAGCCTCGTCTCATCCTACTACTCAATGTGCTCGCTTCTCCTTTCCTCGTAACCCTCCTTGGGCACCAGCCACCAGAAATTTTTATACGGATAAAATGACGATGGATTATGAATTTCATCGTATCCAACGTCAACAATACCGTGAATATAAAATTGACAAGGTTGATCATTATGGAGAAATCGATGCCTATAGTGAAGAAGAGTAAAGTATTATCGTGCATACTTTCCGAACTATCGTCGCGCACTCTATGATGGTACTGACGATGATGCTACTTTGAAACAACATGACTAGCATTGTAATTTTTTCTATGTTTCGATGTTATTTCTCTTTATTTTTGTTTTGAACAATGTGTAATTTTATTGTATTTATTTTGTTAAACCGTGGCTACTTTGGGATTCATTGCATTATAATCGTTAATGTTTATTTTATGTTTTGTCGTTTTATCTTATGTTTAATCATTTATGCGATTGGTTATGTTGTTGGTATTACATGTTATTATTGTGTTGTTGGTTATGTTGTTCATATTACATGTTATTATTGTGGTGTTGGTATTGTTTGTTGATATTACATGTAAATTATTGTTGGTGGTTTATCTTTCTCGCATTTACCATTCTATTTTGGGTTGATCATTTTGTTAATTTTATTTGTGGCGATAATCCAATTTTAAGCGAAACTATGACAAATTTTTCGGTCGCCAATTATAGTTGTGATTCGACTCTATTTTTGGTTTGATTTGTTTACAAGTATTTAGTACGTCATACTAGTTTAAATAGTACTTGAAATGATGAATTTTCATTTATATAAGAGAGTTTTACGACCGTTGCAATATTTCTTTACAAAAATAACTTAATATGAAGCATTACATAATTTATGAAACTTACATATTATCTCAGCATGAAACATTACATAATTTAACTTCAGCCTCATTAAAATTAGTTACAACAACTTGGAAAAATAGTATCATACATGAAAAACTAATATGAATCGCCTAAGTTGTATATTTTATAGTAGTGATTTATTTTCCATCTTGTTTTTGCAATGCTATGTAAAAGTTGAAATTTGCTCAAAATATTTGTTTTCACGGATCAGCATCTGCAGTGAGTTTTTCTTTCCACCGTCCTATAATATCTGGCACTGGGAAAGTTCCATCTTTAGGAACAACTTTAGCGTAATGGCATCCGTTTACATACACCATTAAAGTAGTGATGTAATATGTCAATTTAGGAGGCACAGTGTAAAGAGGTAAATAGGTGGTGTTCCAAAAAACTACACCACTATCGTATTAGCTAATTCCAATACTACAAGTGCTATATTATAAAAATATGTAATTAGAAAACCACATGCTGGAAAACTAATCCATTTATCGATAGGGGCGTATTTTTTAGTATTGCTATAATCCAAACTGAATAAAAAATAATCATAATCAAAACCTTTGAGATCGCAGTTTTGAAACAGATTATAATAAACACCTCTCATTCGACAAAGCTCCTGATACAACTCCCATCTAACTTCAAACCAATTTTCTTCCCCTCCATTTTTACGCAACATCTTTACAATTACTCGAAAGCCACAATTACTATCACAACGCACATCATTTATCGTAGCAATGAAATTATGTAACATTAGCCATATTTTCTCATTGTACTTCAAGGTTTGCCTAGTGGTGGGATTATTTGTCGGCCTACGCGTCCTCCTAGTTGGCTAACTGGCGTATCTTGGGCTTTCCCTCTCCCATTATCTCTACTAGCAACTTTTTCGGCTTTCACTTTCCCTTTTTACTAGCAAGTTTTTCGGCTTTCCTTTTATCTCTCCTAGCAAGTTCTTGGTCCACATACTCCCAGCCTGACTTATCTCTCAACTGGAAGTGTCTCTTTTTCTAGGTCTCCCCCTACTTTATTTCACTTCAGGATCATTCATTGATGTTCTAGAGGGTAAATTTATCTCTCGGAGTTGTGTTTTTATGCACCGTTTTTCAACATAAGTTTTTGTAGAATAAACACTTTTAAACTCGTCCAGATCAGCATCAACCTCATAATCATCGTTTGACCCATTATTATCAATTACATATAATTTTTTTCAGAATTTATTAATATCTTATAGTAAAAGAGGCTCGCAAAATAAATAATATTCACTTATAACATGGTGACAAGGTAGTCCATGTGACAATTTTATACCACAATAACAATCTGTAGCGGCTGCCCATCATATTTTTTATGTTCTTCAAATAATAAATCAAACGCATGGTGTGTGATATAGGATATAAGATGTGTAAAGATAGGTTCCCGTTCTGCATGTGGAAAATAAGATTTGTCTTTTTTCATATTCATCTTAATCTCGTCGAACTGTTTACAAATAATTGTATGCACTACGACCCAAACATTTTCAAGAGTGCCAGAATTGCTGGAAAGTGATGATTTTAGCTTCAAGTGTTGTTGTTCAGCCCGGTCAATAGTTCTATTACCGAGATGTGTTGAATGGTTGGTATAGCATACAACAAACTTAGTGAAATATTCATTTAACAAATTGGTTATAGAATTAACAACATCAGGATAGTTATAATTGTACTCCTCTATCGTTTCAGCATCAAGCACTAAACTCCAATCATCTAGAAAGTTTTGCCAATTTTTCGAAGTGATTTTTGGTTTATACTGTTTCAAAATGTTTTTTGAAATGTGGAAAGTGCATAACAAATGATAAAAATTAGGAAAAACAACACATAACGCATTCATCAGGGTCATCTCTTTGTCGGTGATAAAGACCCTAGGTAGTATACACTCCGCCAATGTATCTTTTAATTTTTGCAAAGCCCAACTATAACTTTGTTCCGTCTCATCCTGCATAAAAACAAAATATAAGCAATATGTTTGGTTTGTGGAAGTCATCCCCACAACTTCTAGAATCGGGGTGGAAAAAAATAAGTTTTCTAGGCGATGAGTGATTGGGTTTGCTTCATAAAGAAAAGTATAATGATATTTGTACAACAAATTAAATAGTTCTTGTGTCGGGGTCCTACCATCTCGGTTTTTAAATTTAATAGAAGTAAAAAAATTATGTTCTGTTTTTGCGTTTGACACATTGTCAGGATCTCAAACTTTTAGAGCCTCTAATATGGCACTAACTTTAAAAGTACTTTTTCTTAATGATCTAGACAATTCCTTTTCGGGTTTCGATAAACGAGCATGCCGTGCTTGCCCTTTCAAGTAAGTGGGGGTTTATGATTATGGTTTTTATTTTCCACACGACACCTCCATTCATCATTAATCAAAAAACCCTTAATAGAAAATGGACAATCTCTTTTTTTGGTACATGAATTAGTGGAAGACATATTCTTTTGCTCGTAAACACCTGACCTATCATATCATATCTCAACATATGGTACTCTTGTCTGTAAATCCCCCTGATCTACGAATCGAAAGAATAAAACCCTAATTTCCAGCTACGTCAGAAAGATCTTTAAGCATTCATCCCTAGTATCCTAATACAAATCATCAAAATCAAAATATTTTGTATAATCGGTTAGTTTAACATTTGAGCTACTTGAAGAAGCAACATAATTATAGTCCCAATAGTGGTTGTCGTCATAATCCTCCATAGTGAAGAGTATATAAATACGAGTAAAAATATGGTTTAATCGGAATAAATAATGGGTTCATAAAAAATTTGATGAGTAGATTGGTTTGAGTTTTTTTTAAGGTATATGTTAAGTGAGAGAATGAGAGAATGAGAGAGTAAGAGAGTGGTGATATAGTAAAACAGAATGCAGACGATCGATCGGAGAAACACACTATAAATGTGTTACATTACTCAGCCGATCGATCGGGGTTCATAGCCGATCGATTGGCCAAGTACACTGGAAAATATGTTCATTTTCAATGCAGGGGCAGTTTGGTAATTTCCAAATTTAGTTCTGTTTGACTTATTCGTATATGGTGGAACTATAACTTATTCGTTAGGCCTCCAAATTTAGTTCCGTTTGAATCGTTATCTTCGTTATTGAATCGTCTATCATTTTAAACATATTAACACTCAATAAAATGATTAGTACTCGAAACGATCTTTTATCATGTTTTAGAGTGTAAACAAGTGATTTTATCATGTTTTAATACATTTTGTTATAATAAAAACAAGTGATTAAAAGAACATCGTTCAACAATGTCTCCTTTTTTTATGATGACTAAATATTCAATTTAAATATAATATAAACTCTTCTACAAACTACGAATATATGTACAGTAAAGTGTAGAAGGCGTTTTCAATACGAAAGAGTTTTATCCAAAAACATGTAAGCGCAATTAACCAACGAATAGTAGTTTTTCAGAAATATAAAAGTTTTGAAAAACAATTATATATTAACCAATAAAGAGAATCAAACACCGACAAGAGTATAAATCAAAATACAAGAGATTGGTAAGTAAATGGCAAGCGAAAAATCCGCCATAGTTTCTCCTAAAAAATAAATCATTGCCATACATAAAAATACTTCAATGATCAACACAATATATCAAATAAATCATACCAGCAAAACCCTTCAGTTCACACAATACAACAACAACACCACAATAACCAATTGCACAAATGGATAAACATAAGATAAAATGATAACAAAAGATAAACATTAACAATTATCGTTCAATTGCAACAAGTACCAAATTAGACAACACGCGGCTTTTAAAAACAAACATAAATGTACAATAGTTCGAAACAAAAGCAAAATGATAAAATAACACACTGTTCAAAAAAAATTACAAATATGAGACATATCATGTAAAATATAAATGATATCATGTAAGCCCCGGTGCCGATGTATCATCATCATGCTCATCGTCCCCACTCTTCTCTTGCCTAGATCCCGAAAAATGCTCACAATAGGATTTGTATTGTTCGGTGCTAATGCGATCAATTTCATCGAGAATTTCCTTATCCCCATCCAAGAAGTTTTCGATCCTTCGATACATTTTGCGTTGAAGATGCCCATTTTCATATCCCATATGATACAAGTTCCTGAAGAATTTTTCGGATCGAGCACAAGCAAGAATAGGAACTAGCGATTTGGATTTTCCTTTTGAGAGGTGAGAATAAGAAGGACCTTGAAAAGTTTAAGGGTTTGGTCCATATTGGTCATCGGATGACCCATCGAAATTGGGTTCCGTATTGGGAGCTACTGAGGGATCATTGGGTCCCAAAAGTGGATCGAGTGGGATGACTTTAGGGCCTACATAGGGCTCTAGATGAAGAGGGAGGGGTGCAAAAAATTCACCGATAACTGCTCGGTCATAGCAAGTTAGAATATTATTACCGATTACTCGAATTTTCATTTGAGAGAGATTTTTTGACTCAAGAACACTAGTAGACTCGAGTTTAACGCCTTTGCAATTGATATTAAAAAAATGAAAATTTCGGTAATAAAAGAGCCATACGAAAGAGAGTGTTTTGTAGAGTATTTGGCTTCTGTCATTGTTTTAAAGATTAGGGTGGCGATATCCAATTTGATTTTCCTTTGAACACAAGCTAGAGTGACAATGTTATCTTCCGTAACATCGGTGAAATTTGAGCTATGAGGGAAAATTATTTTAGCCATAACAAAAAATGCAATTTTATTTTGAAAGTGCAGACCATTAGCTTTTGGCTCTCCACGATCATCGATGTGAAAGACGCCTTGACAAAGTTCAAGGAGGTTTGAAACATTATATAAATAAAGGACTTCCTCAGCTTTTGACACGCCACAATAGTCTAAATCTAAGAGGTTGCGTAGTTGAGAGGCGAAAAAGACAATTTTCTTTTTATGGAACTTGGATGAAAGCTCTAGCTCATTATTGCCATTAGTAGAGACAATATGATTTTCATAAAATTGATAAGTTTCATCAATATATATATATATATATAAAGAAATCAGGGTTTCCCATTTTTGAAAACCGATGTTCTCTTCAAAAAGAGGAAATTTGTGAAAAAATTATACATAATCAATACAGACATGATTGTCAATTGTCCTATTTGAGATACAATTACTGTCCTTAGTTTTAGAAGACTTATCCAAATGAGGAGCGGATGAGCCGCTATCTTTATAAGTCGCCTTCGAACAGCTTTTCTCTCGAACATTTGATTGAATTTGAGAATTTTGGGCTTTGAGAAATTATGGTTTTTTTTTTTAAAATCCGAATTGATTTGTGGAAAATCAATGGATTTAAACTTGAATTGATGTGAAATGTATTTATTAGGGTGATGAAAATAGAGATTTTTAACAAAAAATTGCGATTTTATTGAAGATATGATGGTTTTTGATGAAAATGGGCGAAAATATAGAATAATATAGAGAGAGTGATATGTATATGTGAGTGTTTATGTATGTATATGTCTGTAATTTCTCAACCGATCGATTGGGGTTCACAGCCAATCGATCGGCCAAGCTGTCTGGAAAATCTGTTGATTTTCATATAAATATGGGGAGGATATATATACATCAATTTAGACATAATTTTAGACACTTTTATACAAAAACGCTCCAAATCAAGATTTAATTAATGCAAATCTTTACGGTTTCACGATGAGAACACAAATATGCGTCTTGTTTTTTTTCGAGACGTATGATTGCATGTTTTGGAAATTAAGGTAAAATTTAAAAATTTAATACATGTAATTATATATCTCAAAAAAAAAAAAAAATACGCATATTTATGTTCCCGTCGTGAAACCGCGGAGATTTTCATTAATCAAATCTTGATTTGGAGCAGTTTTGCATAAAAGTGTCCAATTTGATGTCTAAATTGATGTCAATATATCCTCCCATATTTATATATACATATATATATATATGTATCTATTAATATAGAGAAGGTTATATGTATATATATATATATACATATACATATATATATATATATATGTATATATAATGACATGTTTTGAATTTTTAAATTTTACCGTAATTTCCAAAACATGTCATTATACATCTCGGAAAAAAACGCATATTTGTGTTTTTGTCGTGAAACCGTGAAGATTTGCATTAATAAAATCTTGATTTAAAGCGTTTTTACAAAAAAAAAAATGTTCAGATGATATTTAATTTGATGTTCATATTCCAAAACATGTCATTATATATCTTGGAAAAAAAACGCATACTTGTGTTCACGTCATGAAAACGTGGACATTTGCATTAATAAAATATTGATTTGGAGCGTTTTTGGAAAAAAAGTGTCAAAGTTGATGTCTAAAGTGATATATATAACATATATACACACGAATGTATGTGTAACAGTTATAGTTTCAAAAATATGAGTTTTCAGAATTTGGGGTAAGGCTATATTGTATATTCTTATGTTAATTAAGGGTACAAACATATTTGGATAGAAATAAGGGAAAATGTCCAATAATTCACACGTTTTGAACTTAATCCCTAAAAAGTCATATATAAGATCACTCCGTCCAATTAGTCACACTTTCTAATTAATATAAATAACCACAAAAAATCTAATTTCAGTTTCTCCTACGCATCTATTTTTTTTTTCACATAACAAAACTCTGTCTCTAAAACTAAGCTCTCATCTAAAACTCTCTCTCTTTCATTCATATTTTCATAGAAGATGAGCTATTTATCTCTCTCTCTTCTTATATCTCCATAGATGACGAGATCAGTAACATAGCTCCGACTGGCAACGCCGGAGGTGCAACTCGTCGGAGATGGTGGTGGTGTTCAAGTAATTATGAGGGTTGGTAATTTAACATTATCTTACTCTTTTGTTTATCCCCATTTGCAAAGCAATTCGGATATTTATGTATGAAACAAACTCGTTTTGGATTGAACCCCTCTGGAACTACTTTTGCGGCGGAGATGTTGATGAGCGGAAAAAGTGGTTCCAGAGTGACAATAGAGAATTACCTTTTTTGTAAAATATTTCATTTGATTAACAATAGTGAATTGCTTTTTTGTTTCAATATGCAGGTATTGTGTATTTTGGTTTTTTTCGATTTTTTAAATTTTTTGTGAAATTTTTTCCAAGGCCATCTGGTTTCTCCATTGTATTATCTTTAATTTTATTTTATGCATTTTTTATTGACCCGTATCCATTTTTATGCATTTTTTATTGACCCGTATCTATTTTTATGCATCTTTTATTGACCCGTATCCATTTTTATGCACATTTTCTGCATTTTTTATTTTTACCGTATCCACTTTCATGCATTTTTTATTAACACGTAGCTATGTTTATGGACTTTTTATACGACTTGTATTGTCTTGTATTCACTTTTATGCACATTTTATTGACTCGTATCCACTTTTATGCATGTTTTATTGACCCGTATTCTTTTTTATGTATTTTTTATTGACCCGTATTCATTTTTTCTTACTCGTATACAATTTTATGCACATTTTATTCCCTTTTAATGCATCTTTTATTAACCCGTATCTATTTTTATACACCTTTTATGCACTTTTTAGTGACCGGTATCCACTTTCATGGTCTTTTTATGCATCTGTATGCACTTTTTATATACTTTTTATGTACTCGTATGCACTTTTTATGCATCATTTATACACCCGTATGCACTTTTTATGCACTCGTATGCACCATTTATGCATCCGTATGCACTTTTTATATACTCTTTATGCACTCGTATGCACTTTTTATGCATTATTTATGCACCCGTATCCACTTTTTATGCACTCGTATGCACTCTTTATGCACCATTTATGCACTTGTACGCACTTTTTATGCACCTTTATGCATTTTTTATTCATCCGTATGCACTTTTTATGCACAATTTATGCACTTTTTGTGAATCATTTATTCACATGTATGCACTTTTTATGCTTTTTTAATGCACTCTTAATGTACATGTATGCACTTTTTATGTATAATTTATGCACCCGTATGCACTTTTTATACACTCATATGCATTTTTTATGAATTCGTATTCACTTTTTATGCCCTCATATGTACTTTTTATGCATCCGTATTATTTTTTATGCACACTTTATGAAAGAACTGTTTTTTTCATGAAAGGATTATTTTTTTCATGAAAGGATTATTTTTTTCGTGAAAAATCTTTTTTTTTTTTGTTAAAAAACAATTTTCTGATTAAAGAAGCTTTTTTTTTTTGTGAAAAAACTATTTTTTTTTGGGAAAAGTGATTTTTTTAATTTTTTATGCATTCTTTCTATTTTTTTTGTAATTTCAAAAATATTTTTTTTTCCATATATTTTTTAGATTTTTAAAGAGAGAAATGATAATTTCTAGGTTTCTATAGTGGCAATTTTGTAAATTAGATGAATTTAAAAAAAAAATGTCACATATTGGGGATATGAACATTAATGTGTGACTTTTTAGAGATTAATTATCAAAATGTCACTTGTTATGCACTTTTATTTACTTTTTATGCACTTATTATGAAATTTTATCGACTTATATGTATTTTTTATTGACCCGTATGCACTTTTCATGCAATTTTATTCGCTTTTTTATGCAATTTTTTTATACACTTTTATGTGCTTTTTATGTACTCTATTATGCACTTCATTATGCACTTTTAGTGAACGTTATGCACTCTACTATGAATTTTAGTCAATTTTATTCACTATTATACACTTTTGTGATTATATTTATTTTTGGATTTTTTGAGTTATTTTTTGTTGTATTTCAATTTGTTTGGGTATTTTTTTTGTTTTCTTTCAATTTTTTTGAGTTTTTTCCGATCTTTTGGATTTTTTGAGTTTTTTTTTCAATTTTTTTTTATTTTTGAGTTTGTTTGTTTTCTTTCAATTTTTTGAGTTTTTTTCCGTATGCACTTTTTAAATTTTGATTTTTTTTTCCAATTTATATTGGTTTTTTCGAATTTTTTTTAACATTTTGATTTTTTTTTTGTGGAAAAACTTTTTTTTGACTATTTTTTTGTGAAAAATATTTTTTTTTGTGAAAAACTATTTTTTTATTACAAAACTATTTTTTTTGTGAAAAAACTATTTGGTTTTGCCAAAAAAGTAAGTTTATTTTTATTTTTATGCATTTCTCCTAATTTTTTTTTTGTTTTTTTAGATTTTTAGAGAGAGAAATGATAATTTCTAACATATGATGATGACATTTTTGTAAATTGGTTGAATTTTAAAAAAAAATGTGACTTATTAGGGATGAAAATATTGAGGTGTGACATTTTATTGATTAAGTATCAAAAGCGTGACTAATATGTAACTAGCCCTAGAAATAAAGTCACGTGACTGCATGTGACACGTTTCTCCTGATTTTTTAAACGAAATTGAATTAAATTGAGAAAAAAGAAGAAGTTTAGTACATTAGTTAGGAAAATTTAGAGCTAAGCACTAAATTAGACAAGGAGCAAAGTTAATTATATTAATTAGGAAAATTTATAGTTCAGCACATTAAATCGGAATTGGAACAAATAATTAAATTAAATCTCATTAAACTCTCAAATTTATAAAACTGTTCTTTTGTGCAAGTATTTGGACATACTAATTGTGTGTTTAACAAAATATTGATGTAGCTATTTCAAGTGATCTATTAAAGAGGGGTGAGTTACTCAATAATTTCAGTTTGTTATAAATCATGTTTATGATAAACCTTCTTAATTTTTTTATTTCCGTAAATAACGGGTAAATTTTGGATTGGTACCTTATCTACAACTTAATTAAGGATTGATCCATGAAACTGAAACTAATTAAGAATTTGTCAATTTCCCCTAACTAACCATTAAAAATGTAAAAAATAAGAAAAAACTGAAAAATTCTAGAAAATAAAAATGGAAAAATGAATAAATAAAAAAGATATGAAAAAATAAAATAAAAACTTTAAAGAGCCAAAACCCCGAAAAAACATGAATAAATTTTTTAAAATCCCAAAAAATCTAAAATCAACAAATATCCAAAATGCAAAAAATAAAAACAGTCTGAGTCATATTAATTCATTTTAAAAACAAACTGAGTCTTTTTAAGTCATTTTAAAAACAGTCTGAGTCATTTTAATTCATTTGAAAAACATTCTTAGTCGTTTTAAGTCATTTAAAAACAATCTAAGTCATTTTAAAAATAGTCCGATTCGTTTTAAGTATTTTTTTAAAATAGTTTGAGTCGTTTTAAGTCATTTAAAAATAGTCTGAGTCGTTTCAAGTCATTTAAAAACAGTCTAAGTCGTTTTAAGTCATTTTAAAAACAGTTTGAGTCGTTTTGAGTCATTTTAAAAATAGTTTGAGTAATTTTAAAAAATAGTCTAAATCTTTTGAAGTCATTTAAAAACAGTCTGAGTAATTTGAAAAACAGTCTGAGTTATTTTAAGTCGTTTTAAGTCATTTTAAAAGCAGACTGGGTCGTTTTAAGTCATTTTAATTCATTTTAAAAATAGTGTGAGTCATTTTAAGTGATTTTAAAAACATTATGAGTAATTTTAAAATCAATTTGAGTTGTTTTAAATCATTTTAAAAACAGTCTGAGTCGTCTTAAAAACAGTCTGAATCATTTTAAGTCATTTTAAAAACAGTTTGAGTCATTTTAAAAAACAGTCTGAGGCATTTTAAGTCTTTTTTAAAACAGTCTGGGTCATTTTAAGTTATTTTAAAAACAATCCGAGTAATTTTAAAAATAGATTGAGTCGTTTTAAATCATTTTAAAAACAGTCTAAGTCATTTTAAGTCATTTTAAAAATAATATGAGTCATTTTCAATCATTTTAAAACAATATGAGTCATTTTCAGTCATTTTAAAAATAGTCTTAGTTATCAATAATTTTAAAACAATCTGAGTCATTTTCAGTCATTTTAAAAACAGTCTTAGTTATTTCGAGTCATTTTAAAAAACAGTCTTAGTCATTTGAAAAATAGTCTTGAGTCATTTTAAAAATAGCCTAAGTCATTTTAAAAACAGTCTAAGTTATTTTAAAAACATTCCTAGTCATTTTAAGTCATTCTAAAAACAGTATGAGTCTTTTTAAGTAATTTTAAAAATAATCCGAGTCATTTTAAAAACAGTCAGAGTCATATTTAAATCATTTGAAAACAGTATGAGTCATTTTCGGTAAGTTCAAAAATAGCTTGAGTCATTTAAAAATCAGCTCGAATAATTTTAAAAACAGTCTGAGTCATTTGAAGTCATTTTTAGTCATTTGAAAACAGCTACAAGTTATTTTAAAGTTTTTAACATTTTTTGGACTTTTCGGCTTTTTCGAACTTTTTTTCTTTTTTTTTTTTGTGATTTTGGATTTTTTTGATTTTTCTTGGGTTTTTTTAATTTTTTTTACCTTTTTTTGGATTTTTTTTGGGTTCCCGACTTTTTTGAATGTTTTTTCATTTTTTTGTGATTTTGGAATTTTCTTGGTTTTTTTAATTTTTTACCATTTTTCGGGTTCCCGATTTTTTTGGACATTTTTTTCAATTTTTGTTTGATTTTGGATTTTTCTTTGTATTTTTTTTACCATTTTTCGGGTTTTTTTCGAGTTTCCGACTTTTTGGAACGTTTTTTCATTGTTTTGTGATTTTGGATTTTTTTAATTTTTAGGGTTTTTTTTTTATTTTTTATCAATTTTGAGTTTTTTTGGGTTTCCGATTTTTTTGAACTATTTTTCATTATTCAATTTTATTTTATTTGTAATTTTCTTGGTTTTTTTAGCATTTTTTCGGGGTTTTTTCGGGTTCCCGACTTTTTTAAAGTTCTGTTTTGTTTTTTTTTTGTTTTTTTTTTTTTTTTGAGTTTGCCCTATTTTTTCTATTTTTTTATTGGGTAATTAGATGGGTGACCAATCCTTAATTAGTTTTACAAATAATGGACTAATTCTTAATTAAATTTTATACGGTGATAAATTTTTAAATAGTTTTGTTTACATGAACAGATGCTTAATTTCCACTTTATTGAACTTATAATTGGTGCAAGAACCAACATTAATCTCTACTCATTTGGTTGTTGCTTTGTTCTTGGAACAAGATGCGATTTAATAAAATTGTCTTTTTGTTTTGTTTTGTGATCTTATTCTTGTAAAATCATTTTCTGGGTTCTAGAAATTGAGGTCAACGGTAGAATATTTCTAGGTTTATTATATTCGTTCATTCTTTTATAACTATGAAAAAGATTTATTGTGAAATTAGACCTATAACCTCGTGTTTGTAGCTGAATCCTTAAGATCCTTCTAATTTTGGGTTTCTGCTATGTAAATTCTTTTAGCAAAAAACATTTTCTTTGAAAATTAGTGTTTACGACACTTTGAAATGAAGGATTTGGGAGTGGACATTATAATATTTCGTGTGAAATAACTAAGACACCCAATGGGTATGCGCTGTCTCAAACTCACTATGTCAACCGAACACTTGACAAGTTTGTGAGAGACAATATGGAAATATGATCATGGACACCCATAGAGATCTCATCCAAAATAAAAACGCATTTTAGAAAAGTGTGAGACGATTGGAATATTTTGAGATCATAAACATTCTCCTGTACATCATTAACTACACTAGACCGATATCGCCGAACCAATTAACATACTGAGCATTTATACCAGTTATCTCAATGAAAAGCTCTTGAAAACTATTTTGAGCCTTCTTAGATACCTAAGGTTTACTATGATAATGAATTGCATTATACGTCCAGTAGTGCTGGGATAGAATCCAAATGGCAACCGGTTCTCGGACTTCAACGGTACAAGATTCATATGTGGATACATTTTTTTTCTTTGGAAGAGCTGAGTGTCTTGGAGGTCTTCAAAACATACCCGCATGCAAATGTAATTTAACTTTGGATCCAAATTCATAACTTTGAATTTGGATAGCTTGACACACTAGTTGAGAAGATTTTTGGAAGGTATTCTATTGTAGCCAAAACCTATTTCTGGAAGAAGCGTGCACTGCGTCAGTGAGATAACTATTTGATGGGCACCGTCATATGTATAATGAAAAATCAAGGCATATACATCGAAGAAATAAATCCGTAAGAGTATTACTAACAAACGCTATGGTACTTATAGACTTTGTAAGGTCTGGATAATATTGCGGATTCATTCACAAAGCGATTGACTTAGGAATGAGTCGAAGTCACATCGAGTGGAATGAGTTTGAAGCCCCTAACATTAGTTAACCAACACATTGTCAAGCGAACGTGAACCGGAACCTTTAGCCTCGTGTTTAATGGGAAAACCAAATTGTGGGTGACCAAAGAAGGCGTTGAGATAATTCTCTTCCCAGCTCATTTCTATGATGAGAGAGTGATTGACGTATAGCATGTTAGCTTTATCTTAAGCCTCTTAATGAACTAAGTATCTCGCATTATGGATGAGATGACTCAGGACACCCTTAACTTGAGATCATCTATATTGATTGTGTAGGGGACACTATTATGTGATGAGCTGAGGGCTAAGTCGTTAGAGCGCTCGATAAATTTTGGCAAGGCAATCGAATGCCAAATATGGGCAATAACCAAAGCTTGGTAAATGGTGTAAATAGGGCACTATATATGTTGGTATTACTTTGCTGTATAGAAAACATTAAGGGGTAAAACACATTGTCTACCAAATGCAAGTATATCTGAAGGGATTTTGCTACTAAAGGCTCAAGTCGCTAGCTACATAACTTTGAGCTAAAAACATGGGTCTTCCAATTCCAAAGAAGGTCAAGACTTGTGTGCTATGCACTAGCTATTTTGTACTGTTCTAAATTTATTTGGAAAGATTGTGAGACAGGCTTCAAGACGGTATGTTCAACAAGGCTAAACGAGTAGTCAGTGTTGATGAAAATTGGTCTTAAAGCTACAAGATGGAAAGGTACAACTTGAATTTAAAATCGTGGTAAAACCTTTGGGGTTTTGTCCCACGCTTCCATGAATAGTTTGTACAATTATACCACATGGACATGGGATGGGTGCACCCACACACGCGTGTTTGCTCGGCTCGGCTCGGCTCGAACCGATCTTTGGCCGTGTCATGGGTCTCGCGACTCGAGACTCGGTTCTTGAAGCTTGGGATCTGGTTGCGTTTGTGCTAATGGGGTTTTTCGTCGCGTCCTTATCTATATCTGATTCTTGTTCTAGTTGCAAGTGTAATTTTACCTTAGTAACTCGCTTCGGTTTCAACCACAAGCATAAGATGGCTGGGCTAATAGAGTTGAAGGGAAACTGCTTCACCTTCAGCTCGTCTATTTTCTACTACGTAACTTTTTTATAATTGTTTCCATCCGTTTAGAAAATTTATTATTCTGTCTAGTCTAGTAGTTTAATCCATATTCTGTTTAGTTTCTTATTTATGATTATTTATGTTTCAGTCCAAAAGTTTAGTAATTATATTATATACATCCAGCAGTTTCTGTTATTGGAGTCTCAGTCCTACAGTTTCATTTAATTACAAATCAGTCTTTCTGTTCAATTTCCAAAATAATAATTATATTCATTTCTGTGTTGTTTATTTAGCTTATAATTACAGCAAATAATGGGTCCTAAATCTGTTACCTTCATTAAAATTTCCATAAAAAATGTCCAGATTCATAAGAAGTTCAAAAGACCATCTTGTAACTAAATACCTTTAAGAGGCTCGAAAGACGCATTTCTTCTCCCTATGTCAAATAAACCAACATTTTCATTTAAACAATGCAAATCCGCAATGAGACAAGCCTTCGTTAATATTGCCCCTCACAAATGTTTCTTTTTTCTCACTTCAACTACAACTAACTACATAGCTCTAATAGAATAGTAACGTGTGGTTGGCTAATAGCTTATTTTACACTTCTAAGACACCATATTTATCCAACCTTTTTGAACCTTAGCAACATACTTGGCCACATTACAATGGTGTCCAAATTCTTCTTCTGCCTTTCTCTCCTCTTCATCCTTTCTCCATTTTCCTCATCAGCTACTCCATCCATGTCCTCTTCGAAGTTCGCAAAATCTCAAGCGCAAAAACTCATTAGGGGGCTCAATTTATTCCCCAAAGATGATATTAATATAGGTGGCTCTTTAGAGAGTACTGGTTTTTCTTCTTTATCGTCATCATTAACAGAGAAGCCGTTCAAGCTTCCCGTTAATGGTGAATCTGGGGCTACGGTTAAGGACTTGGGTCACCATGCTGGTTATTATAGGCTCCCACATACAAAAGACGCAAGGTTTCTTTACCCTTTCATAGTTTCATGATTAACATGTATCATGTATGCAATTATAAATGATATATTCATACAAAGAGCTGCTGAGATTTTGCATTTTTGGGTGATAAATTTAAGATTGTTGGTCATTTTCATGATTGTTTGTTTTTAGATGAGTAGACGAGAAACTAAACATAATAATGTCTGGTTAACATTACACTTTATGTATTTATTGGGAGAAATGCAGCAGTATTTCTAGTCGTGTTGGAAAAGTTAGTTTGTCCTTATTTTTTGTCACAAAGTTATTCTTTGGAACGAAGTAAGTATAAAGTTTACTAGTTAGTGTGTTTTCTCCCAGCATAGGCGCCGAAACTTAATAGATATGTGCATTTAATTACGGCCAAGCCAGAAATGGTATATGGGGGATCCAAATTTTAAAATATAAAAATGAGCGGGGCCAAATCATTATTTTTAACGTATTTTAGTGAAAATACATGGTTAAAAATTGAAATTTCATAATTTTTGGAATTATAGGGATGCCGTCGCCCCCGATGGTCTGCCCTTAGCTTTCCTTGCGTTTAATTGTGAGACTGAAGTGAATATTTGGCTTTATTAATTGAATACATTTGATTTGAAAAAGGAATAATGTACTTTGGCAGGATGTTCTATTTTTTCTTTGAATCAAGAAAGAGCAAGAGTGAGCCTGTAGTGGTATGGCTTACTGGTGGCCCAGGGTGTAGCAGTGAGCTAGCTATGTTTTATGAAAACGGACCTTTCAAGATCTCCAATAATTTGTCACTTGTTTGGAATGAATTTGGTTGGGACCAGGTAATACTCTCTCTATCACACATGCATACGATTTTTGAATACACATGGGATATGTTCATGGCTTGTTATTTATGACAAGTCACCTAACTTATTTAGGACTGACCTTGATGTTTGGTTTAATAAGCATAGAACTTAGGGTTTTCTAGGCCAAACAACTAAAATGTTAAGCTTTTGATCTATGTTTTCGTTTCAGCGAGACAAGCCCTTATATTAATCTAATAAAGTATTACTTCCCGCTTACAAAAAAAAAGTGACTATACATTACTCGGACATATATAATGACCTCATATATGGTTTCACAGGTTTCGAACCTCATATATGTCGACCAACCAACAGGAACTGGTTTCAGTTATAGTTCTGAAGAAGATGACATCCGCCACGACGAAAATGGTGTTAGCAATGATTTATACGACTTCTTGCAGGTCTGTCTAAGCCTTCTATTATAAGAAACCCTTTAATCTGAGTCGAATCATGTATTAAATATATTACCATTAACCAAATATTACTTCCAGGCATTTTTCAAACAACATCCTCAATATGCAAAGAATGATTTCTACATAACAGGCGAATCCTATGCTGGGCATTACATTCCTGCTTTCGCAGCTCGTGTTCACAATGGAAACAAGGCAAAAGAAGGAATACATGTAAACCTTAAGGTATAAGTCTGTTTATATAAGTTTTTTAATTAAAAAATACACAAGTTGCAAATTACTAATTCATGTTGCTCGGTTAAATGATATTGGATTTCTTCGAACAGGGATTTGCAATTGGTAATGGGCTCACTAATCCTGAGATACAATATAAAGCATACACAGATTATGCTTTGGAAGTGAAATTGATCAATCAATCCATTCATGATGACATTAGCGAGTTGATTCCCCCTTGCGAAAGGGCAATCCAACTTTGTGGTAACTTTTCCCCATATCTAAGATGATATTTATACACTTATTAAGAAAACTATATTCTCTGTATAAAAGACTAGAAATACCGGATTTGCTCCAAAGTTGTTTCCGCAACTTATGAGACTTATTTTCTTAATAGAAATGCATATTTAATCAAATATCATCAAGACGTAGAATGACAATATCATTAAGAACTCCCAAACAATGTTGGTTTTAGTCAAATTCCTATATATATCTCCGGATGTACCAGATATCTCTATTAGACAACACATCTGGCTATCCGTTTTCTTTTAAGTCTCTTCCCTACTATTGCAAACTTGAAGTATACTATTTTGTGCCTTAGGTTCCGAGGGAGGAAGCTACTGCAATAATGCACTTTACACTTGCAATTCCATATTCAACAACATTATGTCCTATGCTGGAAATACTAATGTAAGCAGCACCAAGTGTTCTTAATAAAATCGAGTAAATCTGCTCTTCTAAGCAAAAAAAAAATACTTACGTAGTACCAAGTAATTGATGTTAAAATGATTTTGATTTTGCAGTATTACGATATTCGAAAGCAATGCGAGGGTGACTTGTGCTACGATTTCTCCAACATGGAGAATTTATTGAATAAGAAATCTGTAAGAGATGCTTTGGGTGTTGGTGATATTGACTTTGTATCATGTAGCTCTACGGTATACCAGGCTATGATGACAGATTGGATGAGAAACCTTGAAACTGTTATTCCACCACTGCTTGAAGATGGAATGAAAATGGCTGTTTATGCTGGAGAGTATGATCTCATATGCAACTGGCTCGGTATGGTTTTCTAATTTCAGTATAACATATAAAACTGGCACGATCAAACTTCAATAATTTGGAAGGAAAATAGAAGAGGTGATTTCTGTAGTCTGGAAAAAAATTCAAGAAGTTTAAAAAAAACATAACAAAGACTAGTGTAACCGGAAGTTCTGAAAGCATGAGGATGTCTTCTGTTCTCAATCTTCCTATTTCTGGTTTCACACTCATTTTACAACTTTTAGAACTACCAGGATCTGGATTTTGTGAAAACATGAAATCAAAATTTTGCAACTTCAAGACTAATATAGTTTTTCTCAGAGGAAAAAGAATCGAAATGATTTCCCAAGAATGTCCCATCAATTGTGTTTTAATTATGTCCAACAATTATATAATTTATATTCTACTATCAACCAATTCAAAAGTCGAAGCTCTGGAAAAGTATATCACTACGAACTAGAAGACAGGTTTTCAGAATCGAGAACATTAAACACAATTTTCCCAATGCATCGGTTTAAGTATTACTAAAAATTGTTCGTCCAAGAAAGAAAATGCTTATTAATAACCCAAAATTACGTATAAAAGATAAGACGCAGCCTAAGTCTGCGAAGAACAGTTATCTCATTGAAATGGACATCATAAACCAAATTAAAATCTGATAACTCTTTTAAGTCCAAAGCACAATCGAGTGGTGTATATCTAAAGGAGTATTTGAAATCAAGATAACAGTGAGTTTAATTTCAACAGGTAACTCGAGGTGGGTACATGCCATGGAATGGTCTGGGCAAAAAGACTTCATAGCTGCCTCAACTGTTCCCTTCGCCGTCGATGGTGTCGAAAAAGGACAGCTAAAAAACCATGGACCCCTGACCTTCCTCAAGGTATCTCTCTTTACCCCTGTCTCTCCCTCTCTGGCAGAGTCTCAACCTGCTTATTTCCTAAATTAATTCTTGCAACATTAAATAGGTATATGATGCTGGTCACATGGTGCCTATGGATCAACCTAAAGCCTCGCTGGAGTTGCTAAAGAGGTGGACACAAGGCAAACTTACTCAATCGGAACAAGGTTCATTTGCTCATATTTAATCCCCACAACACAAATTACGCCTTAAAGATACTCTCAACTTCCCAGGGAAGTTGAAATGTTAGTCAACAAGGTTTCTGTTGTAAAGACTGTTTAGAAAAGGTTTTTTATCTATAAATTGATGGGTAAAACCCACTATTTATTTCATTGTTTAGAAAAGTTATAGAAAACGAGATTACAACTATTCTCATGCTTTCTTCTGGTCTTGTCTTGACTTCACACAAACGGGTAAAATCTCTTTTGCTAGTTGATATTTCCATGCACAAACTAATAGTATACACCCTTTAATTTACCGCAAGATACAGCAATCTTAACATGTAATTCCACAGACAATTTTGGAGCAATACCACATTAAAATTTGCAAAATCCCCCTACTGTAAGACCCAGAATGAAGATTCTTATAAAGAAAATGCTAAATTAATAAAGAAATAAAGTAACTTCATAAAGCATTCATCGAGACTCTAAATTCAAATCTCATAGCTCAAGGGGAACACCAACACTACTATCTCCAAAAGGAATCAAAGTTCCATTAAAAAACAAAAATGAAAAAACAGAGCTAAGTACAATTGCTTACTTTATACAATTCTCTCAACTCCTCGATTGCAGATCGAAAACCTGACCGAAGAGGCAATACAGAAACAACTCGCTGATGCTGTGCATTGCCATTTTTTGGTTTTGAGAGCGTCACTTTTAACATTTCTCCCTCTAGGACCTTAGCAGCATCCTCAGCTACAAAAAAGGCAACTCCATGAGACCAAAATGGTCGAAGGCACTAGTCCTCAACAATATTAATTACAATAGGTTTTATTTTTTCTATACCAATTCTTACTGTAAGGGAAAAGGTTTTTTTCTTATTCGAAATAATAAACAACTATAAAGAGATCAAGAACTTCTAGTTCTATAGAGGCCTAATTAAATCACAGATGAGGAACATATGTGAGTAACCTTCTTCATAAGAAAATGATTTCTTCATAGTAGTACCCTTTCTTTGCAAGCTCTTCAAGATAAGAAAATGGAATCAGTTCTCAGATTTCACTCCTTTTCATTTTTTTCCAAAGTGCTAACAGAAGTAAAAATTGAGATGTGCGGTAAAATTCAGTGCTATGGCACTAACAAGTTAGGCTAAACAGTAAGCATTACACATTACCCGGATTTGACATGTATATTTAGCCAAAGAAAAAAATCAGGCAGTGTAGTTAGCTTCGGAAAACTACAAATCATGCAATATTGACGATGATCATTAATCCATAAACCCAAAGATGAAGAAGAAAAACGATGAGAACAAATAGAATGTGTTATGTACCAGCAAAAGGGCGAGTCTTGGAAAAATCAAAGAAGTCATCAGCAGAGCAACCAAACAGAAGCCTAGCAGCCCTGTCAAACATTATCACCACGAAAACCTTTGTATCTGTTGCTATAGACATCTGTAGAATTAAGATCCAAGAGAGAACTATTCTTAGGGGAAAATGAATATTCACAAAGAATTCCAGCTCATAAAAAGTACAACTTTTTTGTTATAAAAACTATATTGTAGGGAAACTATTCTGGGGCCCGAACTGGGGTGACAGATAAAAATTAGAACATAGTTCAAAGCACGAAATGAAGCAAACAATGACTGGAAAAGAGTAACTAATGACTTGTTAGGCTGCATCTTGTAAGAGTATATGTCTGCTTACTTAAAGAGTGAACTGAAAACTAAGTTATCAGCTAAATACTTCTAGCCTTTTAAGGCCGCAAAACATAAAAAGCTAGAGTTTCGCTACACCTTATAAGCAAAAAAGCAGATAAGCTAAACTTCAATTGCAGAAAACCAATTACTTAATTGTCAAGACTGCACGTCTGCACTGTGGCATCTACGACTAAATAGGAAAAGGACACTGTAGCTTACTCACTTACTATCTCGATTTAGTTTGGTATACTAACATTGGAACAATTTCAAAATTAGTGCACCATAAAAGTGTTAAAAATTCTAATACGGTGTTTTTGATCTGATAACTATGACAGATTCATACCAAACGTATAGCAGATACATGTTAATTACACTAAAGCCTGTAAGGCATTCTTGAGAAAACATTTATGATTTATCCCATAGTTTCTTTAAATTATACTCTTTTACTGTTTCCCACAGCTCTTATCATTACTCTTGCAGTCTTGCTCTTGCGACGCTTAAGTTTTGCCTATGAGCTACTCAAACGTCCCGCCTTTAAACAAAAACACAGATTCGAGTTTTTGATAGTTAAGTCCGAAAGTATGTATTAAACAATAAATTTCCCAATTTTATATGGTTTAATCAAAGACAATGCTAACAATGAAGTAGTATCATTTAAAACAATAACAACTAATGACAATAGTTGCATAATCAATATTATTATTATTATAATTATTAGGTAAACAAAAGAATATTAATATCTGAATAAGAAAGAAAGTGGCTGAGATTTAATTAAGACTAACGAGAATACGAAAGAGGCGTTTGGAAGATGAATGAGTAAAACCATTGTTACAATATTTGCATACACAACTGGTAGTAGTGTTGTTAATCGGTTCGGGTAAAATTTTCTCACAACTTGAACATATTCTATACGTAATATCATTATGATCTATCGCCACCACCGTACACGTCACCCTTGTTTCTTGCTTCTCCCCTTCCATTTTCTCAATTCTCTCTTTTTTCTCTTCCCTTTTTTAAAGTCGGCAGCTTTAATAGATATTTTATCCGTGGATTTGATTTAATTTTTACAGTGAGTTTATGACGAGATTGTATCCGGTCCTTATATTTTACTTTTAATCGTTACTGCACCAATACCGAATTAATTATTATTTGTCCATTTTATCAAAAATAGTATCCCCTATCCCAATTTATTTGATACACTATTTTTGTTTGAATATCCTAATTTATTGGTGGTACTTTTTCAAAATAAAAGCCAATTTTTTATTACTTTTCACTTTTTATCCATCTATCAAATATACCATAAAAATATAGAACAACAAGGACAAAAAATAAATTTAAATCAAAAACAATGTAATCACGATATTTCTTTAATTTTTACTACTCGGTGCCCCAATAAAATGGGACCGAGGGAGTAGTAACAATTTTTTATGACATTAGAACATGAAAATTAGACCCGAATATTTTATTCGGGTAATAATCAACCCATTTTATAAATGGGTATCCAACGCTTAAATGGGTTATCTCATACTTTTTATAGGAATTGAGGTGTTACTACCAAAAGCCCAAGCCCAATCAAATGGGGACCCATGTCTGAAAAATCCCTGTGATGAAGACATTTGTCAATATCCTAGAAGGCGCAGTTGCCTATAAATAGCCAACTACCCCTCCTAGAAAAGGACCAGAAAATCTATCCAAAAAATATAGAGAGAAGTTAAGAAAAGAGAGAAACTAACCAAAGCATATCATTTCGAGAAATAAACCGAGAAAAGACAGCCGAGCACCGAATAAAAGGGGAGAAAGATCAAGACGAGAGATTAAATAGTCATATCGAGCACAATTGTAAAACCGAAATACTAATCCGAGCAAATGTAATAGTCCGAACAAGGACAATAATCCGAGCAATAATAAAGATCAGGAAGTGTCCTTTATTCACGGTTGATTTACCATTATATCATTGTTGAAAAGTCTAACGCGACCGACCAAAGTTATGGCTTTATCAAATGGCGCCGTCTCCGGGAATCATCTAGTTCCCAACTAGCTTAGAATTCGAATACCAATACTCTGCCAGACGAGCGACAATGGTTACCAATGTAGAGGAAACCCATCCCGAGATAGTAGAAACCAATAACCAAAACACGCAAATTAGCCAACAAGACCTCGACGATCTACTCGCCATCCGCGACAGATATGAAGCTATCCAATCCGGAAACCAACCAACAACCTCCTACGTCAACCAAGAACAACCGGTCGAACCACCCCGACATTTCATCGAAGGGATTGTCGACGAACACCTTTCATCCTCTGAGGACGAACAAGACGTGCCCGTATTAAGGTGTGCACGAAGACACTTAACCGGGTCCCAAGCAGGGCCGAGCTCAAGAGTCCCTTTGCCTACAGCCTCGGTCAACTCCGGTGCTCGTTTACAAACGGACGAAGCTCATCAGTTTGGCATGCCCGAGGATCATGTACTCGGACAGTCGCCCCGACTACCGACTAATTCTCCGAGGATGATTACACCACCCACGGTGGAGGTACAACATGTTGTTCCGTTAGCCGATGAAAGGAACTACGCCCAGCTACAAGCTCAGCTGGCGGCATGCATGACGGCCATGACAGTGGCCGGCATCGTATTGCCAGTTATCCAACCCGACAAAGACCCACGCCATGAAGTGGAAGATTCTGCCTACAGGGCCGCCCTGGAGGCAGCGGGTCGGCGACCCGATACAAGAGTCCCCCACCAAGGGGGCAATGTCCCAATAACTATCGTCCATCCGAACACTCATATGGAACGTGTCCACACAAACACGAAGGACAGTAGATATCCCGAATACAGGATCGGGGAAGGATATGGCCCACCACCACATCAGGGAGGATACCCTCCCCCCTACCAAGTCACGGATGACGCGTTCCAACAGGCTTGAAACGTATGCCAAGAAACCCCGTGTGCTGAACAGATCACGCGGTACCGCAATCCTATGGGATTCGTCATCCCCGAATTCAGGCTCTATGATGGGAAGAGTTGCCCTATCGACCATCTGAGGCACTACAAGACGAAGATGGAACTGTGGAGTGATCACCATGCACTGATGTGCAAATTTTTCAAAAACAGCTTGGGTCAAGAGGCTTCGTCATGGTATCACAACTTACCACGGGGCTCCATTAGAGACTGGGCAGAATTGCTAAGAGCATACTCCACCCGATACGCTGCTCATCGGAAAAAGAAGGTTAGTATCGAAACCCTTCTCAAAATGGCGATGATGCCAAATGAAAGGCTCAACGATTACTGCATACGTTTTATCGACGTAGCAAACCAGATTCCACGATATGCCAATAATATAGCCATCCAAAACTTTATCAATTCCATCCCTAATGGCTATTGGGCGAGAAGGAAGTTCATAGGCAAAAACTTCCCGACCACTGATTCCCTGCTAGCCTATTGTACCCACCTCACCGATAAAAACGACGAACTGCGTTTCCTCAACCGAACTCTACCAAGAAGAGAGTCGGTCCGCGAGGCACAGGTGGGTCGCAAAAGAGTTAGAAATAACCAGGGAGAAGCATTCCAACCGACCAGAAAGGGCAAAGAGCCCGAGGTCCATAGCAGGGTAGAGCGACCACGAGCATTAGAGCCTAAACCGCTCCAGATCGCATACCCAACACCGACCAACGAACATAAACCGCTCCAGCTCACCTACCCGTGCCACCCAAGCCATTTCAACAAGTTCGGCCCCAAGAGAGGGAACACCGAAACACTTTCGGACCGGTCGAGCTGCGATACACTTTCAACCTATCTGCTGAAGATATCCTCAAGGATATATGCAGGGAAAGTTGGTATTCCCGACCACAACCGATCATCTCTCCCCCCAATCAGAGAGATTCCAAGCTCTTCTGCGCATATCACGAGGATCACGGCCATCTCACTGAGCATTGCCGTAACCTGCGATGGAGAATGAACCAGTGGGGCGATGCAGGATACCTAGCCAAGTTCATCAAAGGAGCTGGGAATAAAGGCAAACAATTGGCCATCGAGGGATCCGACAACCGTCAAGGTAAAACGATCAACGTCGTTCATATGTCACGACCCAAGGGCCCCGGTGGGGAACGGTCGCGACAACGGCAGCTGGCCCACTTTGGCCAAGTAGCCAAGGCATCACAGGCGTCGACCTCTAAACGACAGTGCACACAACGACGACATCCGCCCATTTCTTTCTCAGATCTTGACGAAGAAGGGGTGATTTACCCCCATGGAGACGCCATTAACCTCCGAGTTCAAATTGTCCTAGACACGGTCAGCAGGGTACTTGTCGACCAAGGAGCCTCTTGTGATATCATGTACAGGGAGCTCTTCGACAAAATGGAACTCAAGCTGCAAGATCTACAGCCTGCGGACGTCACGCTGATCGAATTCATCTCCGAAACGACTAAACCATTGAGAAAGATCGTCCTCAGTGTCACAACCGGGTCCGTGTCGGTTCCCGTAGAGTTCTTAGTGGTTAATGACCACTCCGGTCATAATACAATATTGGGCCGACCTTGGTTACATGCCATGAAGGCCATACCCTCAACCTATCACCAAAAGGCCAAATACCCAAATGACAGGGGAGAGATCGAGACAGCCAGAGGATGTCAAGAGGATTCAAGACGCTGCGAGGACATCACCGCGACTCTCCAAAAACAACGAAGCATGGTGGAACAACCCACCAGCACCAAGAAGCTGATCAACCAAATATCCAAAGCCGAAAGGGTTGTCGAAGAACAAGTAGGAGAGACACTCAGGAGGGTGTATATACCAGATATGGACGAGGAGCATTACTTCCTCCTCGGCGACAACCTTCCAAAATAGGAATCCGAGGAGTTGAAAGCATTCCTTCTCAACAACACTGATAAATTCGCCTGGAGTCCTAAAGATATGCCGGGCCTAGACCCCAATACGGCATGCCACCACCTAAGTGTAAACACCGAGTACAAGCCGATAGCACAGAGGAGCAGGAAAGTGTCTGTACAGCACAGAGCAGCTATAATCGCTGAAGTACAAAAATTATTGGAGGCTGGAGCCATAAGAGAGGTTTACTATCCAAAATGGTTGTCCAACCCGGTTGTCGTCCCTAAGAAGAACGGGAAGGAGAGAATATGTATAGACTTCACAAATCTCAACAAAGCCTGCCCGAGGGACCACTTTCCCCTTCCGAGGATTGATCAACTGGTGGACGCAACTACGGGGGCAGAACGGATGACCTTCCTTGACGCATATTCAGGATACCATCAAATTCCCCTCGCCCGCGAAGATCAAGAAAAGACTTCGTTTATATCACCTTTGGGAAATTATTGCTATACGGTAATGCCGTTTGGCCTACGCAATGCGGGAGCAACATACCAAAGGATGATAACAAGAGTATGTCGAGATCATATAGGGAAGACGATGGAGGTATACATAGACGACATGGTCGTCAAAAGAGAAAGAGCCACATCCCACCTTCAAGATATCAGGGACGTTTTCCGAATACTGGGCGAGCACAAACTGAAACTCAATGCGAGCAAGTGTGCATTTGGCATCAGCAAAGGGAAATTCTTGGGGCATATGGTTAGCCGACGAGGAATAGAGGCTAATCCCAATCAAATAACGGCTCTACGAAACCTAGCAGCACCCAAGAATAAGAAACAGGTACAAGAGCTCACGGGAATGATGGCCGCGCTGAGCAGGTTCATTAGCCGATCCGCAGATAAGGGACGGCCATTTTTCGAATCACTCAAGAAGGATAGAAAATTCGTCTGGGACCCGGAATGTGAAGCTTCATTCAACAATCTCAAAGAGTACTTGAGGACATTGCCACTGCTAGTAAGGCCGAACAGAGGAGACATTCTGGCATGCTACCTAGCAGTTTCCGCTACAGCTGTGAGCGCAGTCATCCTAAGAGAAGAAGGTCGCGAACAATTTCCGATCTACTTCGTCAGCAAGACTCTGGTCGAAGCCGAAACACGTTATCTACCCTTGGAAAAGCTGTGCCTGGCGTTGGTCGTCGCAACCAGAAAGTTGCCACACTATTTCATAGCTCATCAGGTCCGGGTATACACAAAATTTCATATCAAAGAGTCACTTCGACGGACGGACGTCAGCGGCCGAGTTGCCGCCTGGGGGTTGAGCTATCCCAATTTCATATCGAGTTCGCACCCCGTCATGCCATAAAGGGACAAGTCCTGACCGATTTCGTCGCAGAATTCACCGAAGGCTATGACGAGCCTTTGGCACTCTCTCCACAATCACACTGGCAGATACATGTCGACGGATCAGCCACCAAGGACGGATCAGGAGCAGGGATCGTCCTAAAGTCTAGAGAGGGAGAAATCATCGAAAAAAGCATAAAACTGGGCTTCCGAGCTACCAACAATGAGGCAGAATACGAGGCCATGATAAACGGCATGCTCATTGCCCGGTCCCTTGGATGCTCCCACTTAATTGCAAGCTCAGACTCCATGCTCATCGTCAATCAAGCCATCGGCGAGTATCAAGCGAAAGATGATAGAATGATCCTCTACCAAGAGAAAGTCCAAAGCTTGATGGCAACCTTCGAACAGTGCGAGTTAGTAAGAATCAATCGCACCGAGAATGCACATGCCGATGCATTGGCCACCCTAGCCTCGACATTAACATTGACCGACACCCGGTCGATCACAGTGGAACTACTGCCGACCCCGAGCATAATAAAAAGGGTAAACCGGGTGACATCGATACAGTACGAACTAGGTTGGATGGAGGACATGACCCATTATCTGCGAAGTGGAACGCTTCCGGTCGACAAGATAAAAGCGCTAAAAATTACAAGAAAAGCTCCTCGCTTCTGGCTATCCGAGGACGATAAACTATACAAATCCAGTTACCGGGGACCACATCTACTGTGCGTCCCGACCGAGCTACAACTGCCGGTCTTGGAGGAAATCCACGAAGGATCTTGCGGAGCACACATCAAAGGGCGATCCCTTGCAAACAAGGCAGTGACCCAAGGATATTGGTGGCCCTATATCAAGCGAGACGCCGATGCATACGTCCAACGATGCGACAAGTGCCAACGATTCGCCAAGATACCACGGCTCCCTTCATCTATGATGACCCCGGTATCAGCACCATGGCCGTTCGCTCAATGGGCAATTGATTTGGTCGGTAAACTCCCAAGAGCACCTGGGAATGTGGAATATCTGATCGTTGCGACTGATTATTTCACCAAATGGGTCGAAGCTAAACCCCTCCGAGAAATCAAAGCCAGCAACGTCAAACAATTCATTTGGGAATACATCATAACTAGGTTCGGTATACCGTACGTTATAGTCACCGACAACGGAATCCAGTTCAAAGATGCCAATTTACAGCTGTGGTACGAGGAACTCGGTATCCGAAAATTCTATTCGACGCCGACATACCCACAAGGAAACGGGCAAGCCGAAGTGTCAAACCGAACAATATTAGACGGCATCAAGACCACCCTTGAACAAGCAAAGGGGAGGTGGCCCGAGCGGCTACTCAACGTTTTATGGTCGTGCCGAACTACACCCAAGACGGGCACCAAGGAAACCCCGTTTAGCTTAGCATACGGTGTTGAGGCCATCATGCCGACAGAGATCGGGCTACCCACGCTCCGAACGACGTTGGTCGAGCAGGGAAATAATGAACAAAGAATGAGAGAAGAGCTCGACATGATAGACGAGAAACGAGAGATAGCGGCCCTTACCCTAGCTAAGTACCAACATAGCGTGAAGCAAACCTATGACAAGAGAGTAAAAGGGTCTAAAGAATTCATGGTAGGAGAACTGGTGCTGCGATGAGTGACGGTCTATACCCGCAACGAAATACATGGCAAACTAAGCCCTACCTGGGAAGGCCCATACGAAATCGTCAAGCAAACAAGTCCAGTCTCTTACAAAATCAAAAGCGTCCTGTTCGCCAACAGCCGAGGGGAAAAGAATTCTTGGAATGTGGCTAACTTAAAGAAGTACTACGTATAGGCAATCCTCCGAATACAAGTACAGGTGCTACCTTACCCTTCTTGCTTAATGGCATTATCTTTCTTCTTTTGAATGAATAAAATATATTATTATGCTGTCTACTAATACTATGAAATTCCGTAAATGGCGTGTTACCGAAGGAACGTCTAGGAATACTATGAAATTCCCAACATGGCCGAAGTGTCTAGGAAGACTATGAAATTCCGTAAATGGCGTGTTACCGAAGGAACGTCTAGGAATACTATGAAATTCTCAACATGGCCGAAGTGCCTAGGAATACTATGAAATTCCGTAAATGGCGTGTTACCGAAGGAACGTCTAGGAATACTATGAAATTCCCAACATGGCCGAAGTGCCTAGGAAGACTATGAAATTTCGTAAATGGCGTGTTACCGAAGGAACGTCTAGGAATACTATGAAATTCCCAACATGGCCGAAGTGCCTAGGAAGACTATGAAATTCCGTAAATGGCGTGTTACCGAAGGAACGTCTAGGAATACTATGAAATTCCTAACATGGCCGAAGTGCCTAGGAAGACTATGAAATTCCATAAATGGCGTGTTACCGAAGGAACGTCTAGGAATACTATGAAATTCCCAACATGGCCGAAGTGCCTAGGAATACTATGAAATTCCCAACATGGCGTGTTACCGAAGGAACGCCTAGGAATATTATGAAATTCCCAACATGGCCGAAGTGCCTAGGAATACTATGAAATTCCCAACATGGCGTGTTACCGAAGGAACGCCTAGGAATACTATGAAATTTATATGCATGTACAATGCAAGGAATTATTCAGGTCCACATTACGGCGGTGATGCAATATAAATTGGCTAAAACAATGAAGGAGAATCAATCTAAACAACAAAATATCAACAAGAAGCATCTCCAAAACAGGAATAACGAAATAACAAATGATTTAGCAAGGAAAAATCGATCCAATCAATTAAATAGCAATACGGCAATGGAAAGGTACAAAACAGGAATAAAGAAATAACATAAATAGTCCTCGCCCGCATTACGGAGGCAACAAGAAGATCATCGACACTAAAGAGATTCATTTAAGAAGAGCTACTGCAGGAGGAGCACGACGGTAATTGACCGAGCTCAATCTCTTCGTCATCCGTCGTTGTGTACCCATCAGACTCATCACCATCAAAACGCTCCTCAGAAATGAGGGCATCAAAATTGGTCGTATGAGCCCCAACACAAGTCAGCGTCTGAAGCCGCGCGTTGAATTCGGCTTCTTTCGCGAACTCGTGAGCATCCGAGGCCGCTTTACGGCGATCATCGTCAAAGGAGAGGTTACGGCGAGCTTTGATCATAGCTGCGGAAGCATCGTATCTGGCACAGGACAAACGGAAATACTTCACCAACACGTTGGCCTTGGTCACAAGCAACTTTAATTTGCCGAAGTACTCGTCCTTTGCACGCCAATATCGATCCAAACGACGCTCCTGAACCTCAACAGCATGCTCGGCACGGCGAACGTATTCTCGAAAAGAGGCCGCCTGGGTTTTCAGCTTGGTCCGCAGTCGAGCACATTGGTCGGTCAATTTGACATTTTTTCTCATCAAAATAATGTAGGGCCACCTGTCAGGCACCTCACTAGCCGCACCAGATGAGACCTCGTCCCGGGCAGCACCAGTAGGTCCTAACCCCGGGTTAACTAGGCATGGAGAACCAGCCTGGTGCGACATAGTAGCATGTGCCTATATATAAAAAAAAAAGGGGGGGGGAGAAGAACGAGAAGAGATGAATATACAAAAAAAAAAAAAGAGAATTTTTTACACAAGCAATAAAGAAAACGACAAAACAAGCTACTTCATTAATCCGACAACCCCTCAACAGACGCCGAAGTCTCTACTACATCGGCAAAATGAATATCTCGCAATGAATTAATTTGCGTCCCCAAACGCTCACGAATGACCGCCTCGATTCGGTTCAAGGCAACAGTGGTTTCAGTTACCCCGGCCTTCGCATCCACCATGCGCTCTGCCCGGGACACACCACTCATTCCTTTTATATGCTCCAGCACCTCTAAGGCGCGAGCTCGGGCCCAATACGCTTTGGCAAAGGATAGCAGCAGATCCGCGTCCTCGAAAACGGCCCCAAGGACCAAGCTCAAGCTCGTCACATGACCTCGGGCTTCATCACGAGAACATCGTAGGGCACCGAGAAGTTCCTTTGCTTTACCCTTATTTGCCGTATAATGGGTGGTCTTTTTACTAAATTTCTCTCCCAAATCACGTAACCGGATCGCCAAGTTGGAAATATGAATATTCATACCCTCGATTTCCTGATAAGCACAAGTCAATTTCGCGGTAAGGGACGCGTTAGATCTTTCCAAATCTTCCATTACGTCACCTACACTACGACTAGGCGAGGTTCAGACCACCATAGCAAGGGGGTTATTTGGTACCTGACAATATTTTGTTTTCACATCCTTCAAAATATGACGACCATCAAAAGAAATTAACCCAAGAAAGCCCAACAGAAAGAAACCACATCACCTATATTATCACTTCCCCAAAAGAATCTGTTTCTCGATACAAAAAAAATAAAAAAGTAAAAAAAAAAAAAAAATATATATATATATATATATACACATACTGCTAGAAAGATAGTCAAGGTTCCACCTGAGGAGATACTGGTGGGGGAACAACAGTAGCATCCGGTCGAGGAGTGGACGGGGCCGACATAGAGTGAGGACGCAGCGCTGTCGAAATTGTCTGTCCCGGTAGCCGAGGAAGCTCTTCTTCACGAAGATTCGCCCAGTCCAAGGGTTTCGGCGGTGCACCATGCGGACACGGATACACCAACTCCGACCACGCCCTATCCGACAAAGGAACATTCGCAAAATTGAGCGCCCGCACATGAGCACAGTATACAGAGAAGTTGGCCATCATCGCTAACTTTGTCCGCTCCTCCGCATGTGCCGTTTTCAGGGCAGACACCTTAGCCTTTTCGGCTTCCACGTCCTCTGCCAGGAGCAAGTTCTCTTCCTCTAGTTCGCCGTACTTAACGACCATGCTCTCTTTTTCCGCCTTCAATTTCTCGACATCCTCGGTCAGGTGCAGAAAGTCCACCGACAGCTTGTCATAATTCTCGCCCAGGGTTTTCTTCGCGGCGACCAATTTCTCCTTCTCGGCCACCATCTTCTCTTTCTCAGCCCCTAGAGCTCCCAGCTGATCCCGAAGCGCCACGGTACTCACAGCAATCTGCACTTCAACACATTAGATTCCAAACAAAATACAAGTACCAGACCTATATAGCGAAATACGAGCCCCACGTACCCTCAGCGCATCCGCGTGGGCCTGCTCTATAACCGACATTGTAGGTTGGGCAGATAGTCTTTCTGCATCCTTGAACACAAGGGGTTTCAGAGCCGTATACCCCATCTTCAAGGTTCGCGGTTGCTCCAGCAGTTCACCCCTACATCGGTCAATGTAACGGGTCATTGCAACCCCGTCAACCAACACCTTCTCGGATCCGTCAAGAGCCTCATCCTCGACACCCGTCACAACATCCCCGGCATTCTCTTCGCTGCCTTCCATTTCCACCCCCACGTCCTCCTCCAACTGATCAATCTCAGGGGCCCTATGCTCGATCTCTTCCTCAGTACGGAGGGGCGAGCAAACGGGCAAATCTATCGGACCCTCGGTGGGGATAGGCGAGATGACAGGCAAAGTCATCGTACCCTCTCCCATGTTAGTCAAGAGGTTCATATGTCCGAATACATCGTCGATCGACCCCTGAAACACAATAATACCCATAGACCGGGCAAGAGCGAGAGTAACCAATGGAGAAGTCAGTAGCTGAAACAAGATGACTAATAAAGCAAAGCACTAGCGAACAAAATGACAAACAACCAAAAGACAAGAAAATCATAATACATATACACATACCTCGCCCGGCGCAGAGGCATCCTCGGCGGTATCCCCTTCGGCGGCAGCCACCGCCCCCTCGCCCGAGCCAACGATATCAGCCTCCTCGGTAACCGATGTATCGGTTCCCCTGGCCCTCTTCGTTACTCCACCAACAGGGTCAGACGCATGACGCTTAGACCGAACGAGCTTCTTCCCGAGCCGAGCAGCACTTCGATCCCGGACCACTTTCAAGAACTCTTCCTCGGGCTCTTTGGGGATCTCGGGCGCAGGATTCCCCTTGGTCACCGACCCCATCGGGTACCCGAGTAGCATCGGGGCACTACGACTCGCCGGATCCGGCGTCGGTCCCGGCCCCCACCATTTCCAAAGAGCTAACAGAGCCTCTACATTGGGAGCGCCGAGGTCTGGCATAGTGGGAGCATTGGTAGCTGGCCCAGGAATCTGGTGTCCCGGACAAGCCCATTCACCAGACGCAATAACAATACCAAGATTGCGCTCTTTGTTGGTATCCGGCAAACCGATAACGAGCTGGCAAAAGGAACGCAAGGTTTTCAGATACGAGCTGCGACGCTCAAAGCTCAAACTATAGACTCCGGAGACATCCTTCAGTTCAATCGGTATTCCGGACAGCTCCGATAACCTTTGGATACCATTCAGAGTACGGTAACCATTTAGGGCCAGTTGGGCCGGAGCAATCTGGACGGCCTCAAAGAACGAATCCACCCAGTTTGTAAAGGGCAGTCGAAGACCCCCAGTGAAGAATGCCGAAGAGCGCACAGCCACCTCGCCGGCAGGAACAAATCCCAGCACCTCCTCGTCAGAAATAGGAAGCCGGATATGTATGTTGTCAGGTATTCCGGCAAGCTCCTTAAAATCCTTTTCTACGAATGTGCCAATTTGGGCCACACTTTGGCTCAGAATTTCCTATCCAAACATCATCAAAAGTCCATCAATATACTAACCAAATACACAAACAAGAACCACATCAATATAACGAGCGCCACCACCCCCCCCCCCCCCCCACACACACACACATTAACCAGATACATAAGAATCATCAGACATATATAGATAACCTGGACCATATACCAACGACACACCTATGACCACAACGACAAATCAAATACAACTCCTAAAAGAGGGAATGGGGGAGAACGAAAAATCACTTACAGTAATCATTATGAGCAAGCAAGCGCGAACAGCAGCAAGTCTTCCAACAAAACCACGAAACCCTAGATCAAGCGGCCGAACTCTTTTCCTTTTTGGCGGGAAGAATATGCTTTAGAGAGAGAGATATTTTCTTCAGCAAATTCTGTGATAAAAATAAAACAGGATTACTTGGCACAATAGAAAGGAGTGGAGTCACAAAAAGAATAAAATAATAACCGTCCTTTCGTGTAACAGAGGTTTACCTTTTTTTCCAACCATACAAAAGTCAACAACCGCTGCTATTTTTAACATATAAACGCTCCAGATTTTGCCACGTCAGCGCGTATCCCACTATCCAAGGCAGTTCACATCATTACACCTAAATAAACGGCCAGTGGACCCTACCACGAAAAGCTTCCCACATACGCTACCACTATTATCACACCGAGAATGTCCCCCGATTAAAGTTCCTCGACGCCAAACCAATTCTTACCCAAAGGGCACACCGAACAAGGTGGACGAAGACCGTTTCTAGCTTGACGGCAGGGAGCATCAAGTCTACCAACGCTCTCCGGGGGGATAACCGGGCATATTGTTCGGTGTATGCTGAGGGACATCAAATGATATCAACATAAAAGAGTGAAGCAAACAGGAAATAAAATAGGACAGAATCAAGTGCAAGACAAGTTTTATTCATCCACAAAGGGGGAAACACAAACAATACAACAGAAAAAGAAAATACACCCATCCTACTTTTTCGAACTATCCCCCATAGCAACATCCCTCTTCGCCAAAAGTTCCTCCAGACGCTCCTTCTCCCTAACCAAACGAGAAATCGCCATCTCAGCCTGTTTCAAGACGTAAGACTGAGACTCGCATTTTTGCTCGGCCTTGAAACGAGCAGTGCCCTCCTCGTCCCAATATTGTTTAAACCTCCTCGCTTCAGTCCGAGCACACATGAGATCATGTTTCAGCCATGACATCTCAATTTCTTTTAGTTGAAGAGGAGTCAAATCCTCCTCCCCAAAGCCAGGGGGACGAGGTAGCAAAAAGGTAAGCTCCTCTTCTATAAGGGCTTTCTTTTTGGAGGCAGACCTAGTGATGGGAGCCATCTCACGCAAAAGCAAATTATAAAACAAGAGAGAGGTAGAAATTGATAATGAGATACATGCAATAGGGAGCATTTATAGAGAATCAAAAGGCACAAAGTACGAAGCGTTACAATGGTTCACAAGACAGGCACGAGATACGAAAAGATACAACTGATTCATCAAATACAGAAGATAAAACACAAATGGCAAAAGGAGAAATACATAAGAAAACCAGCCCAATCTAAGGATCAATGGGTGGAAAAACCGAACTGCCAGACCGAGAGAAAGCAAAACGAGCAGAACAATTCAACCGAGCTTGGTAGGAATCGTTCATGGCGACCAAATTGTCATTCTCCGAGGAGAGCCTGTTGTTTTCCGTAGTAAGAACCCTGACGCGCTCCACGAGCCGAGCATTCTTTACCATTATGCTAGCTAGGCCTTGAGGAGAGTTGTCAAACTCATCTTGAGAATGGTCCCAAATTTCCTCGGCATCATACCAGGAGTTGGCCAGATGGTTTCTCTGTAACAACAAGTGATCGAGCTGGCGACTCAGTGCTGAGATCTCGGTCCACTTCACCGTCTCTTTGGGATAAGAGCCGAACAAGCTCAAGGCCAAAACGCCATACTCTTTCTCAAGCCTTGCCATCCGACGGCGGACCCGAGATACCTCAGTGTCCAAGCCCTTCATCTGAGCATGATATCTCACCACAGGTCCAGACATTCTGGGAAATTGTTATAGTACGGAAGAAAATAAAAGGGCTGAGGAAGAGAGAAGCAAAAAGAAAAAAGAGATGATAAACTACCAAAGAAAAGAGAAGTACTTATAGAACGGAGAGTATGATATTTTATGACCTTTCTTGGGAAATTGCATATTTCCTGACAGGCTTGGGGGCATGCACATTTCCTGACCTACTAGGGAGCATGCACATATGTTTGACAGTGATGGGGACATCTACTGACAGCTGAGACTACAGTGCAGAAGAAATAAAGACGAGATATTCAAAGATCTAGATTCCAGACAAACAACAAACCACAGGTGCAATATAAAAAGAAATGCAAAAATAAAAGGGCAAAAATACTTTTCATTAATGAAGATGGAATACATCATTGTTCATTACATCAAAAGACAATATTACATCGAGGTCTGTTACATCAAGGTCTATTACATCCGAGATAAAAACCTATTACATCCGAAAAGGAAACCTATTACATCCGAAAAGATCTATTACATCCGAGAAGAGCTAGTACAGAAGATCAGGCAAAGGATCAACTATATCAGCTGACCAAGTGAGCAGGAGACGCCAAAAAGAAAAAGTAAGAAGAAAAAGAAAGAGATGGGAAGAGATGGGGAAAAGCAGAGAAAAATAAAAAAAAGAAGGGGGAAGGTTAGGGGGAAGTCGATCGGTATCGATGAGAGGGCCCGGCAGAGACATCCCTGTCCCTCAGTGTCGGGTTCCCCCTTAGCATCTCATTCTCCTCGACTAGAGCCTGACGAGCACGTCGGTAGTAAGCCAGTTCGGATCTTAGCCAAGTTAATTCCCGAACCATCTCGGTATGGTGATAACGCATCACCTTCAATTCCTCCTCGGCATCCCTCAATAGCCTTTGTACATGGTTATAGGAGGCTTCAAAGGCCTCCACTTGCAAAGCTAATGCTGATTGGGTGAAAGGACCAGACATCTTAGGGAAATTATAAGATGAGGGTCTATATATGGGGGAAAATAATATGATGAGAATTGTGGATGTAACCATGCTGTAAGCAGGTATTTATAGATCAATTAGATGAGGGCTGGTATTGAGAGTCGCAACCGTTCGCCAATGGGTACTAAGAAGCGATGGCAATTAAAAGATGTCTGTTCAAGAAAGAACGTTTGGATTCCCCAAAGGTTCTAAAAAAGGGTGAGTAATAAAAAGCCACTCTTGTTCACAAAACGCTTGGATTCTTACCAATATTTAAAGAGGGCAAGTAATAATGGCATTGAAACACGCGTCATTTCTGGGGAAAGGCATTAGGTTCAAATAAATATCTAAGATCTTTTGCACAGAGATCAAGAAAACTCTGGTGAGTAAGATTTTTATGCACAGGGCTCAAGAAATCCTATTGGTCCCCAGATATAAAGAGTAAGAAGGTCCAATGGATAAGATCAAATGCAAGGCCCAAGAAAAGCATTAATGAGGCCACAAGCGTGCGCAGTCAAAATAAATTGCATTGGGAAAGTAATTCAGATATAAACAAGAAAAAGAAGTTTTTATTGATTGGTCGATACTTCGTTACAGAAGAAGCACAAAGAGGAAATACAATGAAAACAATAAAATCATTTCATAGAAGGGCCCGCTTCGTCATTCGGCTTCCTTTTCGACCGAGCATACACTTCCTTAAGGGCCAATTTGTAAGCCCTCTTGGAAGCAAGCTGCCTATCTCTGGAGGCCTCGAGCTCTTTGATCCGGGCACGAGCGCGAATACTGTCGAGCAAAGACCTCTGGTGCTCCTTCTCCAGGGCATCCAATCGCTCGTCTAGTTCGGCGGCCCGACGAGCTTCCACCAACAGCCGGGCAACCCTCTTCTCGAGATAACGCACCTTCTGAACTTCCTCTTCCAGACGGGCAACGTATTCAGGAAGGTTGTCACCATAGTTTTCAAGAGGAGAAGCCATTTGTTCGTTAATAAAGAATGAACTGCATAAAGAATACTGGGACAGTCCCCTTTTATAAGAAGAAACAAGGAGTAGATCAAAGGTCATCTCGAATAAATACAACCTCTTGAACTTCCCAAGAGCATTTACGGCGAATTAACCACAGTTCCAAATCCAATTAAAGTCATCCAAAAAGACATCAAGAAGATAAACAGACAAGAACAAGGAAAGGGAAATATTTTATTAATTTCGAAAACTTCGATTACAACTGAAGAGAAGACTCCTCATTCAAGAGAAATTACGACAGAAATTACAAAAGACTAATTATTTCGAGGAAGAGCCTTCTTCATCGTCATCCGAACTCGGGTTAGACCGAGCATGCAGCTCCTTGAAGGCAAGCTTATAGGCCCTCTTTGCTGCCTTCTGCTTGGCCAGATTAGCCTCGAGCTTCTTTATATGCTCGTAAGCCCAATCCCGATCGGCCATCGTCACATGATGATCAGAATCCATGTCAGACAGCCTTTTCTTGTAGTCTGAAACCTTGGCCACGAGTTTCTTATTCGCGGTACGAGATTTCTTGATTTCTGTTTCTAAATATGAAATATAATTAAAGGAGCTATCACCAGTAGAACCTGAAGAAGCCATTATGTCACGAGCAAATTAGTAGTAAAATGCCTAAGTATGGAGGGAGCACACCCCTTTATAGGATTTTTCCTCGAAGAAAGATATTAGGATAGGAAACATTAAATGTGCCCCCCTGGGAACCGTCATAAGTCTATTGCGTTTCTCGATGAAGCATTGGGAAGGACAAGACCGAAGTAACGTTATCGACAAACCAAACATGACTCCCCCGACATGGAAACCATGCCGAGGAAGTCAGGGAGCACTTGATAGAACATGAAAATTAGACCCGAATATTTTATTCGGGTAATAATCAACCCACTTTATAAATGGGTATCCAACGCTTAAATGGGTCATCTCATACTTTTTATAGGAATTGAGGTGTTACTACCAAAAGCCCAAGCCCAATCAAATGGGGACCCATGTCTGAAAAATCCCTGGGATTAAGACATTTGTCAATATCCTAGAAGGCGCAGTTGCCTATAAATAGCCAACTACCCCTCCTAGAAAAGGACCAGAAAATCTATCCAAAAAATATAGAGAGAAGTTAAGAAAATAGAGAAACTAACCAAAGCATATCACTTCGAGAAATAAACCGAGAAAAGACAGCCGAGCACCGAATAAAAGGGGAGAAAGATCAAGACGAGAGATTAAATAGTCATATCGAGCACAATTGTAAAACCGAAATACTAATCCGAGCAAATGTAATAGTCCGAACAAGGACAATAATCCGAGCAATAATAAAGATCAGGAAGTGTCCTTTATTCACGGTTGATTTACCATTATATCATTGTTGAAAAGCCTAACGCGACCGACCAAAGTTATGGCTTTATCAACACCATTTACCTTCTTTTATTAATCGAAGAAATACATAAAAAAAAAAAAAAAAAATGAAGTAACATGGAAAAAAAAATGTTAAAATGGTACTCAACCTATAAGATTTTAGTGATTTGATACACATTTTAACACAGTTTCTAATTTAGTACGCAGCCTATACATTTTCAGTCCAATTAAGAAACTCAGCGCAACTCCGATCATTTCAACCTTATTAACTTAACCATACTAAGTAGTGATTTTACTCTAAATTATTTGATACATAGTTGAAACTTTCACATAGTTTATTGAATAGTAAAAGATTTTTAGTATGAGTTGAAAATCGATAACTGGATATGCAATGAGTCTCTTAATTAAAATAAAAACGTATAGGTTGGCTATCAAATTATAAAGTATGTTAGGTTGGGTAACAAATGGAACAAAAACGTATAGTTTGGATATACAATTAGAAATCGTGTTAGGTTGGATATCGTTAAAAATTAATAAATTAGGTATCGTTTTAGCAATTTTTCTAAACTGACCTGAGATTTGACAACAACAAAAAAATGAGGGCATTCCGGCAAAATGTACACACTTGCAAATTCTTAAAGATTATGCAATTCCAAATACAATAATTTGAAATAATGAAGTTAACACCCAAAATTTGGTGTCACGTCACACTTGCAGCTTTTAAGTTTATGTAAAAGATGATTTTTTTTTTTTATCAAACCATATTATAAATACACAAGTTATATGTTAGTATTTTTACTTTTTTATAATTTTATTGGATTTAGTGTTTTTGCGTGATTTTTAAAACCCAAAATCTCAAAAAAAATATATATATATAAACATCATATTTTTCAAAATTAAAAATACTAACATATAATTTGTGTATTTATAATTCCTTTGATAAATGAAAATAAAATAAAAAACTATTTATCCATGAGATTAAAAGCTCAAAATGTCACGTTATCACGTAGTGGGGGTGTTAGTTCCCCCTCCTTCCCAATAATTTAGGTACGCTGGCCACTTTTAGAAAAGAGCGGTGTGGTCCGTATGTTAAATTGAGTTTCTACTTGGATTTTAATTTTTAGTGTAAGAAGACTCCAAATAGAGGGATGGATTATAAAGATAATATCGTATTGAAGAGAGAATTTCCATCCCGAGTAGAAACTGATTTTCTCATTTTTCCTTATTATTTGTTTGCTAGTACAACTTCAAATTTAAACCTAAATTAATTAGATTTTTAGCTTTTTTTTGACGAGGTTGATCTTTCTTCAATTTTATTTTACTTTTCTTTTGAACCAAGGCTTTCTCTGAAGTAAAGTTGTACGCTTGAAAGACTTTTGATATATAGGCAAATTTTTCCCCTTTGATCAATTTATTCATTTTATTTACAAACAAAAAGTCTCAAATCCAACCACAGAAAACCCTGATATCAGTTAGAAAAATAATTCGGTATTTCTTTTAATGAACGAAAATAAACACATCCCAATGCATATCATGAAGAGTTTTTCTCTGATGCTAATACCCCAATCAATAGCCGACAACGGCTATCAATATAATAATGCGTGCAAGAGTTAAAATACATCAAATTTGTACCGAAAAAGACATTGTTTTTGTTGCTTAACTAACTGTTAGGAGAATCAAATACAATCGGACTGGCTGTATTTGCTTCTCGCCTCTCGCAATAGCGACAGCTGATATCAACAAAAACGATATCAACATAAAATTTCTTAGCACTATCGAGAGGGCGGAGTGTGAGGATTTAAAAATTGGCTAATGTTATTATTTGATGGTGGATAAATATGGGGTTGTATATTTTTTTTATCCACCATCAAATAATAATATAGGGGCGTTGCTCCGACATATAGAGACAGGTAGTGGTGGCCAGTCAGCTCTACGCCACCATCCCATCGCCCGCAACAATGACGGTGGCGCCGAATCTTTCGACCAGTACTACTGGGTCTAGCAAATCGAAATTTTAAAAAGATAAACTGAAATAGGTAATGAGGTTAATTTAGTATTTAGCCTCCATATTATATAAGGGTGCTAATTTGCTGATAAAGCCATAACTTTGGTCGGTCGCGTTAGGCTTTTCAACAATGATATAATGATAAATCAACCGTGAATAAATGATACTTCCTGATCTTTATTATTGCTCGGATTATTGTCCTTGTTCGGACTATTACATTTGCTCGGATTAGTATTTCGGTTTTACAATTATGCTCGATATAACTACTTAATCTCTCGTCTTGATCTTTCTCCTCTTTTATTCGGTGCTCGGCTGTCTTTTCTCGGTTTATTTCTCGAAGTGATATGCTTTGGTTAGTTTCTCTCTTTTCTTAACTTCTCTCTATATTTTTTGGATAGATTTTCTGGTCCTTTTCTAGGAGGGGTAGTTGGCTATTTATAGGCAACTGCGCCTTCTAGGATATTGACAAATGTCTTCATCCCAGGAATTTTTCAGACAAGGGTCCCCCTTTGATTGGGCTTGGGCTTTGGGTAGTAGCACCTCAATTCCTATAAAAAGTATGAGATGACTCATTTAAGCGTTGGATACCCATTTATAAAGTGGGTTGATTATGACCCGAATAAAATATTCGGGTCTGATTTTTATGTTCTATCAAGTGCTCCCTGACTTCCTCGGTGTGGTTTCCATGTCGGGGGAGTCATGTTCGGTTTGTCGAGAACGTTACTTCGGTCTTGTTTTTCCCAATGCTTCATCGAGAAACGCAATAGACTCGTGACGGTTCCCAGGGGGCACATTTAATGTTTCCTATCCTAATATCTTTCTTCGAGGAAAACTCCTATAAAGGGGGTGTGCTCACTCCATAATTAGGCATTTTACTACTAATTTGCCCGTGACATAATGGCTTCTTCTGGTTCTACTGGTGAGAGCTCCTTTAATTATATTTCATATTTAGAAACGGAAATCAAGAAATCTCATACCGCGAATAAGAAACTCGTGGCCAAGGTTTCAAACTACAAGAAAAGGTTGTCTGACATGGATTCTGATCATCATGTGACGATGGCCGATCGGGATTGGGCCTATGAGCATATAAAGAAGCTCGAGGCTAATCTGGCTAAGCAGAAGGCAGCAAAAAGGGCCTATAAGCTTGCCTTCAAGGAGTTGCATGCTCGGTCCAAACCGAGTTCAGATGACGATGAAGAAGGCTCTTCCTCGAAATAATTAGTCTTTTGTAATTTCTGTCGTAATTTCTCTTGAATGGGGAGTCTTCTCCTCAGTTGTAATCGAAGTTTTTGGAATTAATAAAATATTTCCCTTTCCTTGTTCTTGTCTGTTTATCTTCTTGATGTCTTTTTGGATGACTTTAATTGGATTTGGAACTGTGGTTAATTCGCCTTTAATGCTCTTGGGGAGTTCAAGAGGTTGTATTTATTCGAGATGACCTTTGACCTACTCCTTGTTTCTTCTTATAAAAGGGGACTGTCCCAGTATGTTTTATGCAGTTCATTCTTTATTAACGAACAAATGGCTTCTCCTCTTGAAAAATATGGTGACAACCTTCCTGAATACGTTGCCCGTCTGGAAGAGGAAGTTCAGAAGGTGCGTTATCTCGAGAAGAGGGTTGCCCGGCTGTCGGTGGAAGCTCGTCGGGCCGCCGAACTAGACGAGCGATTGGATGCCCTAGAGAAGGAGCACCAGAGGTCTTTGCTCGACAGTATTCGTGCTCGTGCCCGGATCAAAGAGCTCGAGGCCTCCAGAGATAGGCAGCTTGCTTCCAAGAGGGCTTACAAATCGGCCCTTAAGGAAGTGTATGCTCGATCGAAAAGGAAGCCGAATGACGAAGCGGGCCCTTCTATGAAATGATTTTATTGTTTTCATTGTATTTCCTCTTTGTGCTTCTTCTGTAACGAAGTATCAACCAATCAATAAAGATTTCTTTTTCTTGTTTATATCTGAATTACTTTCCCAATGCAATTTATTTTGACTGCGCACGCTTGTGGCCTCATTAATGCTTTTCTTGGGCCTGGCGTTTGATCTTATCCATTGGACCTTCTTACTCTTTATATCTAGGGATTAATAGGATTTCTTGAGCCTTGTGCATAGAAAATCCTATTCACCAGATTTTTCTTGAGCCTTGCGCAAAAGATCTGGGATATTTATTTGAACCGCTGCTCTTCCCAAAAACGACGCGTGTTTCAATGCCATTATTACTTACTCCCTTTAAATATTGGTAAGAATTCAAACGTTTCTTGAACAGGAGTGGCTTTTAATTACTCACGCTCTTTAGAGTCTTTTGGGAATCCAAACATTTTTCTTGAACAGTCACCTCTTTTGAGTGCCATCGCTTCTGAATACCCATTGGCGAATGGTTGCGACTCTCAATCCCAGCCCTCATATAATTGATCTATAAATACCTGCTTATAACATGGTTACATCCACACTTCTCATCATATTATTTTCCCCCATATATAGACCCTCATCTTATAATTTCCCTAAGATGTCTGGTCCTTTCACCCAATCAGCATTAGCTTTGCAAGTGGAGGCCTTTGAAGCCTCCTATAACCATGTACAAAGGCTGTTGAGGGATGCCGAGGAGGAATTGAAGGTGATGCGTTATCACCATACCGAGATGGTTCGGGAATTAACTTGGCTAAGATCCGAACTGGCTTATTGCCGACGTGCTCGTCAGGCTCTAGTCGAAGAGAATGAGATGCTAAGGGGGAACCCGACACTGAGGGACAGGGATATCTCTGCCGGGCCCTCTCATCGATACCGATCGACTTCCCCCTAACTTTTCCCCTTCTTTTTTTCTTTTTCTCTGCTCTTTCCCCATCTTTTCCCATCTCTTCCTTTTTCTTTTTTTTATTTCTCCGTTTCCATCATTTCTTCCTCTTCCTCTCTTGTGTTTTTTTTTTTTTTTATACTCTGTTTTCTCGTACTTTTTATTCTTTTCTTTTTCCGTTTTCTTTTTTGTTTCATTGACTTCCTTTTTAATTGTCTGTCTCCTTCGTCTCTTTATCTTCTTCTCATCTGTTTTTCTTCTGTGCCTCCTCTTTCTTTTTCTTCATCTTCTCTCCCATCACTCTTTTTCTTCTTCTTTTTTTATGCACCACTACGATGTAACAATCAGCCCTGTGATCCAAAGGGTTTTGTGTTACATTTAGGGTTGGTCATTTTTCTTTTTGACTCTTCTTTCTTATCACTTCCTTCTTTTCTTGCACTCTTCTTCTTTTCCTCTTCTTGCTTTTCCTTTCTCTTTCTTCTTACTTTTTCTTTTTGGCGTCTCCTGCTCACTTGGTCAGCTGATATAGTTGATCCTTTGCCTGATCTTCTGTACTAGCTCTTCTTGGATGTAATAGATCTTTTCGGATGTAATAGGTTCTTATCTCAGATGTAATAGACCTTGATGTAACAGACCTCGATGTAATATTGTCTGTTGATGTAATGAACAATGATGTATTCCATCTTCATTAATGAAAAGTATTTTTGCCCTTTTCTTTTTGCCTTTCTTTTTATATTGTACCTGTGGTTTGTTGTTTGTCTGGAATCTAGATCTTTGAATATCTCGTCTTTATTTCTTCTGCACTGTAGTCTCAGATGTCAATAGATGTCCCCATCACTGTCAAACATATGTGCCTGCTCCCTAGTAGGTCAGGAAATGTACATGCCCTCCAGCATGTCAGGAAATATGCAATTTCCCAAGCAAGGTCATAAAATATCATACTCTTCGTTCTATAAGTACTTCTCTTTTCTTTGGTAGTTTATCATCTCTTTTTTTTCTTTTTGCTTCTCTCTTCCTTAGCCCTTTATTTTCTTCCGTACTAAACAATTTCCCAGAATGTCTGGACCTGTGGTGAGATATCATGCTCAGATGAAGGGCTTGGATACTGAGGTATCTCGGGTCCGCCGTCGGATGGCAAGGCTTGAGAAAGAGTATGGCGTTTTGGCCTTGAGCTTGTTCGGCTCTTATCCCGAAGAGACGGTGAAGTGGACCGAGATCTCGGCACTGAGTCGCCAGCTCGATCACTTGTTACTGCAGAGAAACCATCTGGCCAACTCCTGGTATGATGCCGAGGAAATTTGGGACCATTCTCAAGATGAGTTTGACAACTCTCCTCAAGGCCTAGCTAACATAATGGTAAAGAATGCTCGGCTCGTGGAACGCGTCAGGGTTCTTACTACGGAAAACAACAGGCTCTCCTCGGAGAATGACGATTTGGTCGCCATGAACAATTCCTACCAAGCTCGGTTGAATTGTTCTGCTCGCTTTGCTTTCTCTCGGTCTGGCAGTTCGGTTTTTCCACCCATTGATCCTTAGATTGGGCTGGTTTTCTTTTGTATTTCCCCTTTTTCCATTTGTGTTTTATCTTCTGTATTTGATGAATCAGTTGTATCTTTTCGTGTCTCGTGCCTGTCTTGTGAACCATTGTAACGCTTCGTATTTTGTGCCTTTTGATTCTCTATAAATGCTCCCTATTGCCTGTATCTCATTATCAATTTCTACCTCTCTCTTGTTTTATAATTTGCTTTTGCGTGAGATGGCTCCCATCACTAGGTCTGCCTCCAAAAAGAAAGCCCTTATGGAAGAGGAGCCTACCTTTTTGCTACCTCGTCCCCCTGGCTTTGGGGAGGAGGATTTGACTCCTCTTCAACTAAAAGAAATTGATATGTCATGGCTGAAACATGATCTCATGTGTGCTCGGACTGAAGCGAGGAGGTTTAAACAATATTGGGACGAGGAGGGCGCTGCTCGTTTCAAGGCCGAGCAAAAATGCGAGTCTCAGTCTTACGCCTTGAAACAGACTGAGATGGCGATTTCTCGTTTGGTTAGGGAGAAAGAGCGTCTGGAGGAACTTTTGGCGAAGAGGGATGTTGCTATGGGGGATAGTTCGAAAAAGTAGGATGTGTGTATTTTCTTTTTCTGTTGTATTGTTTGTGTTTCCCCCTTTGTGGATGAATAAAACTTGTCTTGCATTTGATTCTGTCCTATTTTATTTCCTGTTTGCTTCTCTTTTATGTTTCTGATCATACACCGAACAATATGCCCGGTTATCCGCTTCTCTTTTATGTTTCTGATCATACACCGAACAATATGCCCGGTTATCCCCCCGGAGAGCGTTGTTAGACTTGATGCTCCCTGCCATCAAGCTAGAAACGGTCTTCGTCCACCTTGTTCGGTGTGCTCTTGATATGCCCGGTTATCCCCCCGGAGAGCGTTGTTAGACTTGATGCTCCCTGCCATCAAGCTAGAAACGGTCTTCGTCCACCTTGTTCGGTGTGCCCTTGTGGTAAGGATTGGTTTGGGAGTCGAGGAACTTTAATCGGGGGATATTCTCAGTGTGATAGTAGTGGTAGCGTATGTGAGAAGCTTTTCGTGGTAGGGTCCACTGGCCGTTTATTTAGGTCTAATGATGTGAACTGCCTTGGGTAGTGGGATACGCGCTGACGTGGCGAAATCTGGAGCGTGTATATGTTAAAAAGAGCAGCGGTTGTTGACTTTCGTATGGTTGGAAAAAGGTAAACCTCTGTTACACGAAAGGACGGTTATTATTTTATTCCTTTTGTGACTCCACTCCTTTTTATTGTGCCAAGTAACCCTGTTTATTTTTATCACAGAATTCGCTGAAGAAAATATCTCTCTCTCTCTAAAGCATATTCCTCCCGCCAAAAAGGAAAAGAGTTCGGCCGCTTGATCTAGGGTTTCGTGGTTTTGTTGGAAGACTTGCTGCTGTTCGCGCTTGCTTGCTCATAATGATTACTGTAAGTGATTTTTCGTTCTCCCCCCTTCCCTCTTTTAGGAGTTGTATTTGATTTGTCGTTGTGGTCATAGGTGTGTCGTTGGTATATGGTTCAGGTTATCTATATATGTCTGATGATTCTGATGTAATGTGCGTGGGGGGGGGGGGGGGGGTGGTGGCTCTCGTTCTATTGATGTGGTTCTGGTTTGTGTATTTGGTTAGTATATTGATGGACTTTTGATGATCTTTGTATAGGAAATTTTGACCCAAAGTGTGGCCCAAGTTGGCACATTCGTGGAGAAGGATTTTAAAGAACTCGCCGGAATACCTGACAACATACATATCCGGCTTCCTATTTCTGACGAGGAGGTGCTGGGATTTGTACCTGCCGGCGAGGTGGTCGTGCGCTCTTCGGCATTCTTCACTGGGGGTCTTCGACTGCCCTTTACAAACTGGGTGGCTTCGTTCTTTGAGGCCGTCCAAATTGCTCCGGCCCAACTGGCCCTAAATGGTTACCGTACTCTGAATGGTATCCAAAGGCTATCGGAGTTGTCCGGAATACCGATTGAACTGAAGGACGTCTTTGGAGTCTATAGTCTGAGCTTTGAGCGTCGCAGCTCGTATTTGAAGACTCTGCGTGCCTTTTGCCGGCTCGTTATCGGTTTGCTGGATACCAATAAAGAGCATAATCTTGGTATTGTAATTGCTTCCGATGCATGGGGTTGTGCGGGACACCAGATTCCTGGACCGGCGACCAATGCTCCCATCATGCCAGACCTCGGCGCCCCCAATGTAGAGGCTCTGTTAGCTCTTTGGAAATGGTGGGGGCCTGGACCTACGCCGGATCCTGCGAGTCGTACGGCTCCCATGTTGCTCGGTTACCCTATGGGGTCGGTGACCAGGGGAAATCCTGCACCCGAGATCCCCAAAGAGCCCGAGGAGGAATTCTTAAAGGTGGTCCAGGCTCGATGTGCTACTCGGCTTAGGAAAAAAGCCGTTCGTTCTAAGCGTCGTGCAGCTGACCCTGTCGTTGAAACAACGAAGAGGGCTAGGGGAATCGATACATCGGTTACCGAGGAAGATGCTAACGTTGGCTCGGGCGAGGGGGTGTTTGCCGCTGCTCAAGGGGATACCGCCGAGGATGCCTCTGCTCCGGGCGAGGTATGTGTATATGTATTATGATTTTCTTGTCTTTTGGTTGTTTGTCATTTGGTTCGCTAGTGCTTTGCTTTATTAGTCATCTTGTTTCAGCTACTGACTTCTCCATTGGTTACCCTCGCTCTTGCCCGGTCTATGGGTATTATTGTGTTTCAGGGGTCGGTCGACGATGTATTCGGATATATGAACCTCTTGACAAACATGGGAGAGGGTACGATGACTTTGCCGGTCATCTCGCCTATCCCCACCGAGGGTCCGATAGATTTGCCCGTGTGCTCGCCCCTCCGTAATGAGGAAGAGATCGAGCATAGGGCCCCTGAGATTGAGCAGTTGAAGGAGGACGTGGGGGTGGAGATGGAAGGCAGCGAAGAGAATGCCGGGGATGTTGTGACGGGTGTCGAGGATGAAGCTCTCGACGGATCCGAGAAGGGGTTGGTTGACGGGGTTGCAATGACCCGGTACATTGACCGATGTAAGGGTGAACTGCTGGATCAACCGAGAACGCTGAAGATGGGGTATACGGCTCTGAAACCCCTTGTGTTCAAGAATGCAGAAAAACTATCTGCCCAACCTACAATGTCAGTTATAGAGCAGGCCCACGCGGATGCGCTGAGGGTACGTGGGGCTCGTATTGCACTATATAGGTTTGGTACTTGTATTTTTTTTGGAAACTAATGTGTTGAAGTGCAGATTGCTGTGAGTGCCGTGGCGCTACGGGATCAGCTGGGAGCTCTGGGGGCTGAGAAAGAGAATCTGGTGGCCGAGAAGGATAATCTGGTGGCCGAGAAGGAGAAATTGGTCGCCGAGAAGAAAACCCTGGGCGAGAATTATGACAAACTGTCGGTGGACTTCCTGCACCTGACCGAGGATGTCGAGAAATTGAGGGTGGAAAAAGAGAGCATGGCCGCTAAGTACGGCGAATTAGAGGAGGAGAACTTGCTCCTGGCTGAGGACGTGGAAGCCGAAAAGGTTAAGGTGTCTGCCCTGAAAACGGCACAGGCGGAGGAGCGGAAAAAGTTAGCGATGATGGCCAACTTCTCTGTATACTGCGCTCATGTGCGGGCGCTCAATTTCGCGAATGTTCTTCTGTCGGATAGGGCGTGGTCGGAGTTGGTGTATCCGTGTCCGCATGGTGCACCGCGGAAACCCTTGGACTGGGCGAATCTTCGTGAAGAAGAGCTTCCTCGGCTACCGGGGCAGACAATTTCGACAGCGCTGCGTCCTCACTCTATGTCGACCGCGTCCACTCCTCGACCGGATGCTACTGTTGTTCCCCCACCAGCATCTCCTCAGGTGGAACCTTGACTATCTTTCTAGCAATATGTATATATATATATATATATATATTTTTATTTTATTTTATTTTATTTTTTTTTGTATCTAGAAACAGATTCTTTTGGGGAAGTGATAATATAGGTGTTGTGGTTTCTTTCTGTTGGGCGTGCTTAGGTTAATTTCTTTTGATGGTCGTCATATTTTGAAGGATATGAAAACAAAATGTTGTCAGGTACCAAATAACCCCCTTGCCATAGTGGTCTGGACCTCGCCTAGTCGTAGTGTAGGTGACGTAATGGAGGATTTGGAAAGGTCTAACGCGTCCCTTACCGCGAAATTGACTTGTGCCTATCAGGAAATCGAGGGTTTGAATATTCATATTTCCAACCTGGCGATCCGGTTACGTGATTTGGGAGAGAAATTTAGTAAAAAGACCGCCCATTATACGGCAAATAAGGGTAAAGCAAAGGAACTTCTCAGTGCCCTACGACGTTCTCGTGATGAAGCCCGAGGTCGTGTGACGAGCTTGAGCTTGGTCCTTGGGGCCGTTTTCGAGGACGCGGATCTGCTGCTATCCTTTGCCAAAGCGTATTGGGTCCAAGCTCGCGCCTTAGAGGTGCTGGAGCATATAAAAGGAATGAGTGGTGTGTCCCGGGCAGAGCGCATGGTGGATGCGAAGACCGGGGTAACTGAAACCACTGTTGCCTTGAGCCGAATCGAGGCGGTCATTCGTGAGCGTTTGGGGACGCAAATTAATTCATTGCGAGATATTCATTTTGCCGATGTAGTAGAGACTTCGGCGTCTGTTGAGGGGTTGTCGGATTAGTAAAATAGCTTGTTTTGTTTTTTTTTTTTTAGCTTGTATAAAAAATTCTCTCGCTTCTTTTTTTTTTTTTTTTTTTTTTTTTGTTTTTGGTAGCTTCTTTTTTTTTTTTTTTTTTTTTTTTTTTGTTTATTCATCTCTTCTCGTTCGTCTCCCCCCCTCTTTTTTCCCACAGACGGCGCCATTTGATAAAGCCATAACTTTGGTCGGTCGCGTTAGGCTTTTCAACAATGATATAATGATAAATCAACCGTGAATAAATGATACTTCCTGATCTTTATTATTGCTCGGATTATTGTCCTTGTTCGGACTATTACATTTGCTCGGATTAGTATTTCGGTTTTACAATTATGCTCGATATAACTACTTAATCTCTCGTCTTGATCTTTCTCCTCTTTTATTCGGTGCTCGGCTGTCTTTTCTCGGTTTATTTCTCGAAGTGATATGCCTTGGTTAGTTTCTCTCTTTTCTTAACTTCTCTCTATATTTTTTGGATAGATTTTCTGGTCCTTTTCTAGGAGGGGTAGTTGGCTATTTATAGGCAACTGCGCCTTCTAGGATATTGACAAATGTCTTCATCTCAGGGATTTTTCAGACAAGGGTCCCCCTTTGATTGGGCTTGGGCTTTGGGTAGTAGCACCTAATTCCTATAAAAAAGTATGAGATGACCCATTTAAGCGTTGGATACCCATTTATAAAGTGGGTTGATTATGACCCGAATAAAATATTCGGGTCTGATTTTTATGTTCTATCATTTGCATTAAAGTTTTTCAAAATAATGTCTCATACCTTAATTTTTTTTTTTAAAACAAAGGTAATAATTCTTAAATAAATTAAGGATACTGGACTTCAGGTTTTTCCAAATCCGACATTATGCTATCATAAAGGAGTCTAATCTAAGTATTTAACACTAATAAATTTCCTAGTGTTACATATCTACTTCATACCCGTATATATGGTTGGTAGTCATGGTATCATCTTTAAATTTTCAAAGCAAAGATTACCAAACCGGAATAGACACTCCACCATCATTGAATTCATAAACTTTTGGCTAAAAACTAAAAACTAAAAACTAATGATAGACTGATTGATTGATGGTACCCCTCAATAAATATAGTCAACCTACTAGAATACTCGAACACACTACCGCCCAGTAGAAAATAGTCAATTTTCTTCTTCTTCTTTTTCATTTTCAATGAATCGTTTTGTTAGGTATGGTATAGCCAATTATTTAGTTTCACAAATTCAGTAGCGACAGTTGAATTTTCGACAAGAAAATGTAAAGATGAGGGTTTTTAGTGTATGTTTATTGTTTAATCTGGGTTCAATTTAAGGTTGGACATTTCCTAGCCAATTAAATTATTTAGCACTACTAATTCAATTTAGCCATAAGTTAGCAATAATCACTCATGAGATATATATGCACAGAGAGATATGGATAATTATCATTAATTAAGCAAGAGATTCCTATAGACTAGAAAGTGAACACTAAATCTATGTCATATATATTTTAATTATAATGGACGAAATACGTGTTAATGCAGTTATAATAAAATAGATCTGTTCAACGTCATTATGCATCACTAGAAGTCTAGAACGCATAAAGTTTTAAAATAGAATTATAATTTTATTTATCAATTATTTTTGGTAAATCATATATATATATATATATATATATATATAATTTCATTCTATTTGTAGATTATAAAAGTATAAATCTCATATGTAAAACCATATATATTTCATTTTATTTTCTTAAAATACGAAAAAATAAATACGAAAGCCGAGTTGTACCTTTGCACTTAAAATAATATACCGTATCTATATAGCAGGTAGTCCCGTGTTAAAATATAAAACGGTAGAGATAATATAGAATCGGTAGACGTAGAATTGTATTGTAGTTGTCCAAGAATAGTCAAAATTAAATAAATATTTACAGAAACAAATCTTAGATATTAGATCAATCAAATCTGAATTATATATTTCCATTCTTATATCCCGAAAAAAAACTGAACACACATTGCTACATAAGATATAGGGGGTGCTAGGTTTTATAAATGTATAACTTTAAAACTTTTATAAACTATTGCATTGACACATGGTTAACGCGGTGGAAGTTAAGAAAGCGTACCCGTATTACAGTAAGTTTACCAGTGACCACCTGTCTTTTAATAGGTTAATTAAAGTTGATATTCAATTAAACAAGTGTAGGACCTTTGCCTGCTCTGTCTTGATTCGTGTCTAATTAATATTCAAATCTTATCTAACTATAAGAAAATAGATAGGAATCATGAAAAAGTCGTAAAAGTTTTCACACATCCAGACAGCCTCTATTATTGCATGTTTAATTTTTCGTAACGAATAAGTTTGCTACGTAAGTAGTACTATTCATTTTCCCGTCATCTAGCTTTCATAGTAGTAGTTTATATATACATCTTCAAAGTTTCAACTTATATGGCCCTATCAAACATATAAAAGTAGAAAACTTCTTTCTAAAAGTTCCTTTATGGAGTATACCTTTTCTTCAGAACAAATTTTATAATCATTCAATTAAATAATTACCAGTTTAATTAAGAATCAAGACAGTTTATTTCTTTCCCTTTTGCATGGGAGACTAAAGACGAAGTCAAAATTTCTCCTGCATGGAAACTTCGTTGCTCATTTCATTTGAATAAGCATTGCTTTATTAAAAGAAAGAACTATTTTATGTTTAAAACATACATCAAATACACCTCATATATAATGACATTAACGAACATGGTATATTAAATAATCATACATATTTAAATTCATTAAAAAAATGGCAATTAACATGAAAATATCATACCCCTATTATATTAACAAAAATATACCCTCAAAAATTAAATTATAAAAAACATACATTCAATTAATAATTAATAAAAAACTAAAAAAACTGATTCATCCTTCACAATCTATTTGCTCTCTCTCTCCTCCTCTCACTTTTTTTCCAATCTCTCTCTCCTTCTTTTCTCTTCCTCCGATCTCTCTCCTCCTCATTCTCATTCTCATTCTCACTCTTTCCGATCTTTCATCATTTCTCTCTATTTCTGATCTCTCTCGTCATATTTCTTTTATTTTTTTTATCTTCTCATCTCTCTGTTTCATGAAGATTGAGACGGACACATCGGAATAGGCTGCGAGTGTACAGGAAGATCGAAAACGCAAGGTTAATGTTGACGGAGATGCGGTCGTCGAAGGAGATGTTCACGACGGCGACGTGATAGTTCGAGATCGGAGAGCGGGTAAGAGTTAGATTTGTTAATTAGTCTATAAGGTTGAAAAATAAGTGTATGAATTACGTGAATTAAATGTATGGAGTTGAAAATTATGTATATGAATTATGTAAATTGGGGTATGAGCTTTTGGAATAATGGTATGAAAAATATAAATTAGACTATGAACTTTTGAAATAAGGGTATGAACTTTTGGAATAAGTGTATAAAAAATACAAATTATGGTATGAATTTTTGAAATAAGTGTATGAACTTTTGGAATAAATGTATGAAAAATACAAATTAGAATATCAACTTTTAAAATAATGGTATGAACTTTTGAAATAAGTGTATGAACTTTTGGAATAAGAAAATGAAATATTCAAATTATGATATGAATTTTTAGGTATATTTTTGTTAATTAAAAATTTTTGGGTACGTTTTTGTTAATTTATTTTCAAAAGTAGTATGTTTTGTTAATTTATCTTTAAAAATATAGATAAATATTATATTGTGTTTGATATGTGTATGCATATGTGTCACGATTTGTTTTCGATTAATAAAGTATACCAAAATCAGAAGTTATGAATGTTAATCGGCGAAATTCAGATATATTTTTAGCCACCTAATCCACGCGCTACCAAGTTTGTGCATTAGCTGCCACATTGCAGCGGCTGCAACACATAATCTCGGAACTCCAAGTTCGATCCAACAGTTTAATTAGTACAAAGGAACTTTGACTCCCTTAAACAATTGACTCAAACGCCATCATTTTGATCGAGCATCTTGATGGGGAAACCATGACCGCGATTGTGAATTAATTAATAAACGCTGCAACGCTAGTGCAACTGGATTGCAACACATTGATTCCTCACTGTTCAAGCAATAATGTAAATATGATTTTAGATGGTATTTTTTTTACTAAATGTGGACCTTCATCTACGTTCAACCAACACGTGAAAGTTTAAGCACCTAAAATTAGTTCACATTGAGGATGTATACATAAAAGTTAGAAGCCATACAAGAATGTCACTACAAAAAAAAATTCAATCAGGGACGAATTTTGTGACATATTTATTCATCAATACCCTTATCGCAAACGGATTTGCGACGGATTTTAATTTTACTGACGAATTTTGTCATTTCGTGACAGATTTCTGACATATTTGAACGTCTCTGATTGAACTTATTTTTGTAGTGTGTACGGCACATTATAATTGATACTCCCTCCGTCCCAAAATATTGGAACAATATGTATCAACGTGCAACTTTACCCGGTAAATATCTCGTGCTTAAATTGTTAAAATATAAAATTTTCAAATTTATTCATATAGTTTAACATTTGAACTATGTGATTAACTTTAGAAATTTCGATTTCGACAAGTTAGATATGAGTTATTTGTCGGTTAAAATTACACGTAATTTCGTATATCCTAACAATTTAGGACGAAGGGAGTAGTAATCAATAAAAGAATAAGAATTTGTCTCTAACATAAATCATAACAAAGTGGTGTGATCTAAGATCGTCTAAGATATGAGACTATATACATGAGTATGAGAGTTTATATTTCTTTTATAGGTCGTTTGAGGATGAGTTCTATGTATAAGTTTTATCAATTGATAGAAAAACAGCAAATGAAATGCATTCATGAAAATTATGGCCCCCTATATTCAAAACAACTAAAACGAACATGACAAAAACGCTTTATAAGCCATGTTTAGATGTTGAGATGCGTCAGCATCTATACACTATAAGAAAACAGTCAGACACTGATGAAAAATCCAATCGTAAACAGGAAAATTCAGTCGTTAAACCACCCTTAGCGACCGAAATTGTGTCACTGAGCTTCATCAGCAAACCTCTGGTCGCTAAATTCTTGCGACGTAAATTTTAGTTCCTCGCCAAATCTGTAACAGAAATGTGGCTACTTTCCGTCACAATTTTTAAATGAGAAAACGGTGAGAATTCACTGTTAAAGTGTTACCGACTAAATTAGTGGCATACATGTGTCACTAAAAATATAATATTTTAACCTGGCATGACCTGCTTGTGTGGCATAGTTTTACGACAATTAACGTTGTTGTCGTCATGTTGTCGCTAATGTATATTGTTTTTTATTAGTCTGGGAATTTGAATTAAATAATTGTAATTTTGTGATAGAATTGTGTCATTTTATTTGAGGATACTTGAAATTTAAAATTATTTAATTTGCTATAAAAATCTAGTCGTTATTTTTTCGCAAAAGAAAATTTTACAATTTTGCACAGTTTTTTTTAAACAAATTGAAAATTGTGTTAACTGATCTATGTCGTTCTTTCCTCGCTAATTCATTTATTTAAATATTATTATAATATTAATTTTTATTATTTAAATAATTGGTTTTGATTGTTTAATACGTTATATATTGATGTTTATCGCAATAATAATACTACATTTTAAATGTATTATCATTTAAATCACTACAAAAATAATTACAATATATTAAATAATACATTTTAAATATGCGGCCTTTTCTTCAGTCCATGCAGGCGGAGCAAGACTGTATGATTAAGTTGAGAGATTTTTACTATAATCGACTGCCCAAGCGAGCAAAAGGTTAAATTTGCAGACTATAAGCTACAAGGTATTGTGCTCCCAAACATAAAGGGTTTCTTGCCTGATTTCCCTCGCTACAAGATTTTTTATACTGCGGGCAAAAAATTGGAGATTAAACATTAATGTGTTGGTTCCAAGTCATCTATTAGTTCATAAATTTTGTCGTAAGAATCTAGATGTGAAGTGGTGGACAATTCCGAGGAATCACTCGATGTAATGATTCGTCACACCATTGCCTACCGACGAATTTTTTGTACTTTGTCGCCCCCTGAAGTGGATTCTCAGGTAGCGATTTAATTGATATTTTCTTCGTTAGCCAGAGGTGCGTTTAAATTTAGAGTTGAAAAAAAATATAGACATGGTCGTCTCCATATTTCTTTGATTACATGTTCGCTCCATGATTGATCAGTATCTCTCTGGTTCTTCCATAAGTAATTTCTCATCTTTTGATCTCATTATTTTAGGATGAAGAAAGATCCTAGACATGAGTTCCTTTTGTTTCAAACTTACTCCGTTCAATGAGTATGTCTGAATAGTTCTTCTAAAAATAGAAATTGTTCCATATGTTCAATATTAACATACTTTTAATTTAGTGAATTTAGAATTTCAATCATTGCCTAAATCCAAGATTTCAAATCGCAAACTAAATGAAAATTACCTTCGTGTTACTTGATTAATCTTCGTATCAAAATCCCCAAATTTATAAGGTTTTGGATTTTGTTCAACTTTTTTAAAGGTTTTTATTGTTTTTTTAAATTACTAAATTCAATAATTTACCATATATTTGAGATTTTAATTGCCTTTTAACGAACTTTCCATAATGTTGTTTTCAACTTTGTTCTGAAGTTGGATTTATGTTAAGTTAGTTCTTTAGGCTTTGTTTTGCTGAGAAATTAATACTACCAATTAAAAAAAACATGTGCTTGTTTAACTGGTCATTTTAAGTTATGCTTAATAGTTGCTTTGATAAAATGCTTGTGTTATGGTTTCAAACTGTCTACATAACACTATTATACTTCACTCACTAATTTCGTTATTACTTTATAAAATTAGTATGATTCTTTTTTACCAATTAAATTGTAAAAAAATAAAAAAATTAGAGGGTAAACAGACATATCATCTATAATAAAAGAGGTCGAGGCCCCAACAGAGAACAAGTCACACATTGCACTTTAATGACCGTTCAACGTGAAAGATTGACCGGTCAGGGAGAAAGCTAAACCAATATGGCTACAACCTACAAGCAGGTTGCGCCATACCAGCTAACACAAGCTGCACTTAAAGTAAAACATCTAAATTAAACCAATACAAATCTAGCTTATCAAAAGAATAAAAAGTACACTAGTAAACCAATCCCAACTTCAACTCTACCTGCTGAAAACCCTCCATCCAGTGTCATCTTCACCCGAAAAAATTGAACGATAATGAAACGACGAGAAAGATCCAATCAGATACCCTGAAAGAATCGCGACTGGCAAACTAACATACTGCAACCTTTGTATACATTTAAATCCTACCACAAGTCTGCTCATCAAATTTCTAAGCGACACTATAAAAATGGTGACTTTGGTGACTTTAGGTCCCCACAAAAGTCGAAGACAGTCTGTACTAATCAATGGCATATAAGCGCCAAGGCCTTCCTACCCTGTTTTCCAAAAAATAATACCAATACAATTTTTCTCAACTGTCATCCAAAATCCACAACACCACATCGAGCAGCAAAACACCATAAAAAACAAATCCAATTCACCGTACAACTATGAAGGATAAACCCAAAAATGGTTTTGCTAAAAAATGTATAATACTTAACAATATGGTACACTCTTAAAAGAGCAAACGAACGCAAAGAATAAATTGGCCACAAATATAATTTTTGTCCCGTTAAAAAACATAAAAATAATTAGAACATGATGTAAAGGGATGGGTTATTACAATTACAAAGTCATACCCAATGGTGCAGCGAGTTGAATGATGGTTAGATAACCCTACAGGGTTCCGTGGAGAGCCACACGCACCAAAACTAAACTACCAGACCTAAGCTTGGGAACCCCAAACCACCAAATCAAAGAAAACACCGACGATCGATATAATCCCAACCCGATCCGGAATAAATCCGGCTACTACGGCTAACTATCGTACCCCATCAAAGACGGAACCAAACAAAGCTAGCATGAGATCGAAGGGGTGGGGATGTTAGATCTACTCCGCCGAATGGAGTGGAGAAATGGAAGAGGAGAAAGAGAAAGAAAGAAAACCGAAAAAAAAAAAATACAGGTTCCGAGAGAGCCTCGGGACGGAGGAGAGCGGTGAGCCCCCTCCCCCACCCTGTAGGTATCATCCGCTTTGGAAGCCTCAATGGAAGAGATTTAGGAGGAGATTTAGGGTGAGTGAGGGAGTGGATGGAAGAAAAAGGAGGGTGACAGCTAGGGGCGGATCCTTGTACGTGTAAGGGGGGTCAAGCACCCCCCTTCATCCAGAATAAGAATTGAAATATATTTTTTTGGGGTTTTTAAAGTATTCTTACATATAACTCTTTTACGTATATAATACGTAATGTAATTATATTCAAAGTTATATTGTTAGCCTAATGGATAAGTATTGTTTTTAAATGTTAAATGTTATGAGTTCGAATCTTTTTATCTTATACCGTTTATACAAAAATATATACATTAATTTTACTATAACCTATATATTTACTACATACATTCCCATGAAATTTAGGACAAAAATTACATGTTAGAAAAATTAAAAATTTGTTAATTTCGCACTCCGTTCGTTTGAACTCAGGATCCACTCCTGGTGGCGGATAGGTCTTTGTTAAAGGAGATGAGTCTTTTTGTGTTTTATTTTTGTTGTGAATTAAATTGTAAAATTTTAATAATGTAATCATTCGTATTTATTCTTATCTAGTGTTTGTTTATAAGTTGTACATTTTCGGATTTGGGGTAACTTAAAACCTAGTTACTTTGACTCTTTTCATATTTTCTTTTTATTAGTTTATGATCAGAAAAAGGCCAATTTGGCTTAAACCCTAGATATGTGGTTTCTCATTACCATCCCTTTTAACCTTCCTATTTGATTCAGTATGAAGAAATTCTTTTCCATATTGTTTTTATTAATTGCTGAGCCTAAAGCTCGGAATGGTGAACAGATGTTTCCTTGAGACATACTCGGAATGGTGAACAGATGTTTTCTTGAGACATGCTCGGAATGGTGAACAGATGTTTCCTTGAGAGCATTTATTGATGGGCTTAAAGACCTATGGGAAAATGGCGTGCAAACATATTATAATGCGACAAATTCTGTATTCATGTTGCGAGTGGCGACAATTAATAACTTTTCTTCTTATAGAAATTTGTCGGGTAGTACAACTAAGATTCTAGGGATGTCAATGACAAAATCATGACTCGAAGTTCATGTAAAGATAGCTCAATGAACAACATTAAACGATTCGGATTCCGTATGTTGACATTCATAAGCATAGTTTTACTATTTTTGTTTGTTGTTACTCAAGGAAGCATAGCTAGTGGAGGAAATTTTTCTGTTAAAATTTTAAATTTTTTCCTATTTACCTGTTACTTTTAGGGTGTGTTTGCAACCCGAAAAACGAATGAGAAAAGGAAAATGATTTTCGAAAAAATAATTTTGTGTTTGTATACATAAGAAAACCAATGGAAAGAAAAATTTGAGAAAATATTGTGTAGAAAAGATAAAATTTTCTTTCAAAATTGCGAGTAAAAATAAAACAAATAAGAAAATTGACATTATCTCTCTCCCTCTCTTTTATTTTCATTTTATCTTGATTTTTCAAATTTTTAAACACATGCTCGAAAAATGATTTTATATTACTTTTTTTAATTTTCTTTTTCTTTTTTTTACCATGACATTTTTGGGGTTACAAACACACATTTAATATATCTTTCACAGGAAAATCAAAATCGTAATGGGAAACGCTTTAAGCTCCCTTTCGGTAAAGAGATCGGACTAAAAATACAATACCATCGATAGTCATAAATATAATTTCTTCAAAATAAAAATAGTCATAGAGTAAAGCATTTTTTTTAATTTAATCCTACTCAATTGGACTTTGGATACTTGAAAGAAGAGACCGATCATCAAATTAAGAATATGGAAATTATGTAAGCTACAAATCATCCAGTATAAGAAAAACAGTAGGAAGACTGATGAAACAGGCCAATCATTTTGACTTGTATAATCTGAATAAGGAAATAATAATAATAATAATAATAAAATTATAATCATAATGTTGAATTTGTTTTACTTTCCCAAGGCCCAACCGTCCAACCTAAGTGTCTGTCAATAAGAAGGCTTTGGAAAGTAGTAATAAAACCTTCACCCTTATAGTTTTCACTTCATAACTCTTTTAGTTTCTCACTCTAAAAGGCCAAGACAGATCCAAGTCTAGAGAGAGAAATATAAATATTTATAAAGAGAGAGAGAGATGGGGAGGGCTCCTTGTTGTGACAAAGCAAATGTGAAGAAAGGGCCATGGTCACCAGAGGAGGATACTAAGCTCAAAGACTACATTGAGAAATATGGCACTGGTGGTAATTGGATTGCTCTCCCTCAGAAAGTTGGTAAGCATACCTAAAATGATCATAAAATAAATATTTTTGATTTACAAACATAAATATGGCTAATATTTATCTCTAACTCCTTTATAGGTTTGAAGAGATGTGGGAAGAGCTGCAGGTTGAGGTGGCTAAACTATCTAAGGCCTAACATCAAACATGGTGAATTTTCTGATGATGAAGATAGGATCATCTGTACTCTTTATGCTACTATTGGAAGCAGGTAAATACATGAAACTAGTTTTTTGTTTTATGGATTTACATTTTATTTTTAAATATTTTTAAAGATCAAAGGTCTTGAGTTGTGCTTGTGCTTAATATTAGGTTAACAAGTTGTTTCAGATTTGGATTTTGTTTTTGCTATTTTAGGACACACAACTATGTTTCTCTAAATTTAGATCTGTTTTTATCCATTTTTAAATACTTATCTTAAATTCAACAGTGTTGAAATATTTGTCGGACACATAAAAAAAAATGCAATATTTTTTCCATGCTAGTAATTATTTAAATAACATATAAAGTTTGACAAAAGGGCTAAAAATGTGGTCATCACTTCACTTTCCTCCAAAGTCAAATCAAAGCTAATGAATTTGGTATCTGCATGTCTTCCTTTTCCTCTTCTCCTTATAGACAAGACCTCTAGCTCCAATGTTGGATCTGTTTCTTCTGTGTTTATAAGCTCATGGTATGTCTAATATTTTTTGAAAACTGGCTCATTAATATTACTTTTTGCAGCTCATATAAATTAGTTTGCTGTTTTATTTGTCTGATATTACATGTGATTTACAACAAAACATTTGACAAATTAGCTAAAAGACAAGGTTGAGAGATAGATAAAGAGAGTAATTAAGAGTATTAAAGATGTTTGTTACAAGATTCTACTTTTTTTGGACAAACCTACTGCATGCTTGCCAAGTTTAGATCTAGGCCCTAATCTCACTTACAGTTGTTAACCTTAAAATAGGCAAAAACAAAATACTAAAAGTAAAGTCAAGACCAAAAAAAAAACGCTTAAACAATATTTATTTTTTGTTTTCTTCTAATGAAACTTTAAACCATCAACTATAGGTGGTCGATCATAGCAGCTCAATTACCCGGAAGGACAGATAATGATATAAAAAATTACTGGAATACCAAGCTTAAGAAAAAGCTCATGGGCATAATGGTCCCATCATCAAGCCAAAAGTCAAAACTAGAGAACTCTAATTATCCTTTACAAGCCCACCAATCTCATTTCCCATCTTTATCAACTTGTCCTCCATTTTTCAACCAAACTACTAAGTCTCTTCTAGGGCTTGATCCCTCTCAAATCCTACCAAACCTCATGAACAACAACAACATTTTAACCAACTACAATTTTACCTCTTGTTTGGAATCCAATTTCTCATCTATCCCAAGCTCCCAAGAGGGTTTGTTTGGTTCCATTCCAAATTATAATGGTAATTACCCGCAAGTGAAGGAGCGGATCCTCATGTTCGGTGGCGATCAAGTTCAAGCTAGTTGTTCGTCATCTGATGGGAGTATTGGCCATGGGAGAGATGTAAAGCAAGAGGAGATTGGGATTTACATAGGGAATGGCGGTATTGAGGAAAACCCTAGGTTTATGCTTGATTTTGGAAAAAATAGTAGTGAACCCCTCATGAACACAAACCAGGGGTATTTTGGAAATGATAATGTTCTTCTTACCAACAATGGGATTGATCAGTTTGGCTCACTGGAGGAGATTAAGCAGCTGATTAATAGTGGGACTAATGATGACCATTTGTACTTTAATGGTGCTGGTGATCAAAACAAGACACAAGATCAGAGAACTATGTACTATTACTGATTGCAGTTGACTTGTATTGTACATGTAAGTTAAAAATCACTAAGATTTGAATGGGCATGGCGTGTGTTAATGTGTGGCGAGATCAGATGGAAATATTCAGAGTAGAAATCAGTTTATTGGGCTTTGTGTCAAACTTTTGAATGATTGAATGAGAACCCATTTCTTAATTAATTTTTATTTGTCTCCCTCTGTAATGTAAATGAGGGATTTAGCTTCAAGTCCTTTTTATGTCTGTTTAGGTTTTAGAGCAAAATTTATCTTTGGCTCTAAGCGATTTTATATGAAAAAAGTTTAATTAAAGAGATAAAAATGGATAGTTTTATAAAAAATGTACATTCTTAATACTTTATCCGTCCCAAAATATTTGAGCTCTACGTATCTATGTGAAATTTTGACCGGTAAAATTATCCTGTTCTTAAATTGCTGAAATATAAATTTTTTAAATCTATTCATATAGTTTAACATTTGAATTATGTGATTAACTTTTAAAAGTTTTAATTTCAACAACTTACATATGAGTTATTTGTTGGTCAAAATTGCACGTAAATACATAAAGGCCCAATATTTTGGGACGAATAAAGTAATTAACAACAATGTATTCCACCATGAAGGGTTTCTGAGTAAACATGTGGCTATAACTCAGATAAGTAAAACTCAAGTGGAACACAAACAATCCACTGAATTAAAAGGAAAAGCAAAACAATTCCGTTTTTAGAGAGAGGCTACACGCGGCGATCTAGGGTTCCACCCCACCGCAGATATTGACATGAAAAGGAAAAGGAAAACAATTCCGTTTTTAGAGAGAGGCTACACGCGGCGATCTAGGGTTCCACCCCTCCGCAGATATTGACATGAAAACCACGTCATTTGCCAATGTATCTTATGAATTCTTCTCTGTGGTAAATAATCTCAGATTTCGTTCTCTCTGGATCTTGTAAACAAATGTAGTAAAGATTACCTTCCCTAGCTTCAAATTAGGATTAAATTCTTTAAATATGTACCCCCATTGAATCCGTTGTTTCCAACTTAGATTATTATCAACCGTGATGGTTGTTTTTATAAATTTTGATCACAGTTTCAATTTATCGACAACAAGTAGATACTCAATTGTTGCCACAAGACGTGAAAAATTAAATAAGTTTCTAAAGTGTATAGAAAAATAAAAAAAATTTTTGAATTTTTATGTGTTTTAAACTGAATTTTTGTTGTAATAAGGTCGTTACGACCATTAATTATTAATAAAATAATAGATTTACTTATCAATTTATATATAAAAAAAAGACGATTATCCAGTCCTAAATCACAAGTAACAATCTCTAAGTGATAATATAGAATGTGGATATGGCTAGAGTATATTTTTCTAACAATGTGATTTTATTGTGTCACTCATAGGATTATCACACACAATGTCAATAAGAAATATGGGGTTTTCCCCCACCTAATATACATTAAAAAAAAAAAAAAAAAAAACATACATGCACATCGAAAAAATGAAAACATTTTTTGCAAAAATTCCCACATTCAGTCGTAATAAGAATCTTTCAAATAAAACAGCGTGACAATGTAAATCGTTAACTACCAGCATAGCCATATTTCTTGTAGTATATGTTGATATATACAGTGGTATATATAACATCTTATCTTTTTGTGCATATCTTTTTGGGCAGTGAAAATGTTGTAGGTTTGTACTTTCCCTTCTGGCACCTTGTGCATTCAGGTTTCTCAGAAACAAATGTCATTGAAACTGGAGAAGAAATTACCATCATTAATGTTCAGGGCGGAACCAATAGTAGAGGAAAGGGGGAGACGTTCTCATTTCAAAAAATTTAAAAATATTTTTTTTTATAAATAAAAATTAAAAAATCTGTATATTTAAGATTTTATATATTAATAGCTATCAAATAAATAAATATTTACTCAGTTCAAATCGTAAACATAAAGTTTTTGTGTCATAAGTTCGCTAGTTCGAATCATGTGGTTATTTTTTAATTTTTATTTAATTAATATTAGTTTAGTACTCTTTCACTTCTCCATTAATTAATTGCATATTTAAACCACTATTACATGATTTTATAAATAAATATTTTTATATAGTTTCATAGTTATATTACAACAAATTTTAAACTAATAAATTGGTATTAATTATAGTCATTTTTTCTGTATCGTTTAAATTTTTTAGATTAATTGACAAGTCAGTTAAGTTTTAACATCGAGGTTTTTTAGTTTTTTATACTGTTTATTTTTATTGTACTAACAAACAAAAATCGATCTTTTAAATTTTTAAATCAATGGACAAGTCAGTTAAATTTTAAACTATAATTTTTTTTATAATATTTATTGTTATTAAACTAAAAATAATAATAACGGTGCATTTGAATCTCAATTCCGCCCATGCTTCACAAATTGATTGGAATTATATAAACATGTGAATATCTTCATGACTTTATCCACTGTTCTGATGTTCTCTCAACTCTTGGTTCGATTTTTATGCCTCGTTGCACCAAAGCGAAATGGAAAGTCTTCTGTTGTTCTGATTAAAATACTGTTAACTTGTGAGAATATACTCATATATGGCCATGAAAGAATCTTTTTATATGAAGTTGTCAGGCCAACAGTGTATTTGTATAATAATGTAAATACTTTTAAATATAGGAAACAAGAGAGAACAGTGATGAGTAAATTTTGGAGTTTTGTGGTGGTTCTCAGCCTCTGAGAAGGACCAAAAAGATAATGAAATCTCAGTCACTTTCACCAAACAAAGATTTATAACAAGAGACAACTATTAAATATATGTGGGAAACAGGCGTCAACTTTTTCAAGTGCAAGTGCTTATAGTAATACACATGCAATTTAATTAATGTGCATTATTATACAAACAGAACATTATGCGTAAAACTCAACCAACATTATCCTGACAATATTATAGTTATGTACTCGTACGTTTATAGGGATTATCATACAATGGTTTTTGACTGCAAAAAATGAAGAGGATTTTGATTACAAATTTACTAAAAGATTATATGAAAATTCTGATTTAGAGATACAATCAAAATTTGTCTCAAAATATTAATTTTTCAACCCAAAAATGTATTTTTATCACCAAATTTAATTTTTAAACACGAAAATTTGTAAATTTGTTTTAAACACAATCTCATGTAACATAAGGAGACAATTTATATACGCATCTTCAAATATACTTTAACGCAAAATTTAGCTATTCTCTTATCTTGGTGTAGGAATGTATTTTGCAACAATTAATTAAAAAAAAATAGCTCCTAAAAAGTGTTATTTAGAAATTAATTTTGATTCCCTTGAAATAATTAATTTGTCTCTAGATCCTAATTTTTATTATAGTGTAGCTTAAATAAAAGGTTGGTTTTTTCCCTATAAGTTTCTCTTTCACCTTTTTTTTTTTCTCATGCAAATCATATTCTTCTGTTCTTTTCTTTTTGTGAGTACAAATAAGGCCCTTCCAATTGGCACAGAGTATTACAAAATTAATATCTCTGGCTTTGTTCAGGTTTCTCATAGCAAATGTGTTTTGGGATCTCAAAATTACCAGATCCAAGAATCTGTCATTTTATTTATGTAATGAATGGTACATTGGTATAGCTTCGGGAAACAAATATCATGAAATTTTTTAATACTCAGTCCCATAAGGCATATATAGATCTAATTTTTCTTTTATGTTCTCAAACAACTTAACATATAGTACTATTAGTAAACGATAATCACGCGTTACGTGTGAAACGATATAAATTATGATGATGATACAAATATAGAGTAAAAAAAATATATAGGATATAAAGAAAAAAAAAATGATATAAATTGTGATAATGATATAAATATTTAGAAAAAATAAATATAGTATATGAGAAATTTTGTGTGGCTAAAAAGAGAGAAATAGTGTAATTACTTTTTATTTTTTATGAAATTTGTTAATATGGTAATTAATAAAAAAATATAAGAGTAATTTTAAAAAAAAAATTGGTTAAATTGGACAGTCTCATTTGATTTATGTTGATTTATTATAATAGAATGATAATTGAAAAAGGAATTTTTTTACATAATATATTCCGTGAAATATTTCTATATTACCAGTGCAAAAAGAGTCGGGGTATTGTCCTTTCACTGTCCCAGCCAAGTTGTAAGTAATATTTGCCTGATTTGGCTACTAACCGATTAAATTCTATTTTTAAGTTAAGCGTTTCATATATATAAAAAAGTAGTACAAATCGAGAGTCTGATGGAACAATGGGCTACCTAAAACCGAAACAAAGCAAGAAGCCAAAACCCTACTCTGCATTTACCTAAAAAAACTACAACTAAAAATAAGTCAGTTGGATAAAACTACAAAATAAAGCTAAATGTGTTGATTATAGTAATTAATGACATATCTCAGAAGAATCATACAGTTAGTCGCAAACATAAGCATTTAATAAAGTCCCAACATTTTTCACTGTTTTATTTTGCAATAAACAAATCTTCATCAACTCTTTCCAAGTTCGCAAATTTTAGCAAAAACAGTCGAGATAAATAGATATAAGAGAGATAAATTAATTCACAAACTATTCAAAGTAACTACTCCCTTAGATGAAATCAAAGAAAATCATACTCAGAATTTGGAATTATTATGATTCAATCTATTCATTTCTTAACTCGGTACACAAAGATCTGAACCACAGATTAGAATCCATCACACAAAAATCGAAGACAATCATACTCAGGTTCTTGACTATATCACATCCAGAACTTCGTATATCAGATCTGAGCATCCTGATATATATACCAAATAAACTTAGTTAATTACCGCCCGCCGTCAACAAAGGCAATTAAAACCTGCTCAATATCATATCTCAGTATCCAATATTATTTGCCTAGCATAAAATCATCAATTAATGTTGCTGAACACTAATCTTAATCTTATACAGAACATGGTTCAAAAAATAAAAATCTTATAAAATAATAAGTTAAAATAAAAGGGCCTCACAAATGCCAGGAAAGCGAAAATTCTATGAAAATAGCAATAAATTGATTCTACATTACACAATCGAAAGTCCAATCAAGAGCTTTGGTATAGTATAAATAGAGCTAATAGTGAAATTAACTATACCTTAAGAATACAGAATTTACCATGACGGAGACGGATTCCCAAATATTGAACGAGTAATGTGAAGGTCAATATTTCCAAATCAAAACAAGCTAACCTAACTTGTCTATCTTAAATTCCTAATGCTAAATAGTAACCATTGTGAATTCTGTTAGTCGAACAAATTAAGTGTATACAGATGCAACAATTTTTTTTTCTCTTTTGGTGTAATAGAGGTCAATGCCAAAAACAAAAGAAGAAGAAAAAAAATGATAAAACAGAAACATTTGAAAATGCTAGCTATAACATCTTAAAGGCGGACAATTGGCCGCAAGTGTCGACAAAATTTCGTCCAGTTGTCGCCCCAGCTCTACCCGATGTATAATAATTCCAACAAATAGCTTTGTAATTACATTAGGGCATTAATTTTCATCCCGAGTCCCCCATAGAATCATGCGCTTCTGTCCACGGACTCGAAGGGGGTTTATTTCAATGGTGAACCACGGGAGTATTAATTTATTGCTCTTTTTTAACTTAATCTTTTGTTTCTTTTACTTTACTTAAAGCGTATGTATTAATGTTTTCACTTATTGTTTTCCAACTATCTCTATCTCTTAGTTTAATATTCACATTGTAAAATTAAAACTGTGAAATGCTTTAATTTGAAAAAACAGTTGGAAACCGAAAATGACGAGTACTTTAAAATTAACCATCAAATCAAACTCTTTAAAATCAAACATTTTTTAAATTTGAAGAGTTTACTTTTAAAAATCCATTCACATCAAGCTCAAATGAAACTCTCTATTTTAGAAGAGTATCATTATCGCTCATTATAAATGGAGAGTATAGTTCTCCTCTTCAATCTAAAAAATAATATTATTTTGAGCGACACACTTTCATGCATGTGTTGTTTAAACACAAAAAATAAATTAAATATTAAAAGATAATGCAAAAGTAATAAAATATTAATAGAGAGAATGATTTGAAAAGATTGAAAAATCAAGTAAAAGTTAAGTGACTATTTAGACATTAAAAATTATGATTTTAACTGCTTATTTGACAATAATTTTGAACAGATTGATGTGAATGCTCTTATCTTATCTGTATAACGAATGTTCGTTGAATCGTTGGTACATATATCACCGTTGTGATCGTATATTTGCATAACATAAACTACAAACATATTAGTACTGCTATTCTAATTAATTGTATAATTAGTACTATAGCTACATAAAGCAATGTATCATATCTATAGGTCACATATGAATTACTATCAAAATAAAAATAAAAATAACATATGAAATTGGACTAATGGGGATATGGTAGTATACTAATTTTACTTGATCATTGACGATTAAACTAAGTAATAAACTGTGAAATGGGTCCCAATAATAGTTGACCCTTGTTTTGGATAATCGTCGTAGGTAGGCTTTAGATTATTTTGGCTTTAATTCAATCGATTCCAGCTGGGATTTTCAAAATTTTAAATTAAACAACTTTTTCAGACGGATTTATCTTTCAATTCACTAAAATAAAAATAAAAAAATACTCAAATAGTAATGGAATTAGTGACGGTATTTTTTGTTACGAGCTTATTAGCGACAGTTTTTGTGACAACTTTATGACGGTTTAGTCAATTTAGGACGGTTTTATGACAGTTTAGTCAATTTGCGACAGACTTATGGCAGTTTTTAACTCTCATTAAATAAAACATTATTTTGTAGTGCAAGACAAATAATTACTTGATAGTAAATTTAGAGAAGGAGATTTGCAACTGCATGGGGATATAATAACGCACGGAAAGAGCTTCTTTTTTCCCCTTAAAAATATATATATTAATGTTCAGTTTATTAGTTTATATAAGAATCACGAGAAGATAAATTCATGTTATAAGATACATTCACAGATTTACGACTGATGAAATCCGATATTTTATAAATAATATTATGCCCCTCCTCAAATCAAGTTAAAGGGACTGAATGCTATATTCTGATTTCTTAAAACAGTTGGTTGATTCACCCGTGATAAAGAATGATTTTTTATGAAGTTCCAAAATTATAATTCAAACATATTTGTTTAATAATTAACAAGTACGTTAAATGTAAGTTGAAATTTTGTGTGTGATAGAACCTGATTTTCAATATAAGTGAAACTGCGATTCTCTAAGATCATATATTTTCACAACAAAACATTTCGAACCGTTTCTTGACCGAAAAAACAATAAATTTATTGAATAATATATGTACAACGTCATTGTGCATGTCACAGTGATTTGGCAAGATGTTACAATAGCTGAGCTTTGCATTTCTTCTTGCAATGTTTGGCACTTGTGTTTTTATTGACTAAATATATAACCACGTGTATGGGAACAAGATGACCAGTGTACACTTTCTATCTAATAGTTGTCATTTCCTATTTAATAAAGAAAGAGTTAATTTTTAGTGGTCACTCTAAAGACATTATAAAAAAAAAAATATCAGTTACTATCATAGTGTGTTGTCAAATTTAATTATGTTAAAACGAGTGTTCTTAAATTTAGTAACAGTTTACCAAAATTTTTTATTGTCAAACTATTGCTAAAATTTAACGACACTCAATTTATCAACCGTTTTTAAAAAGTTAAATTTTTACTATCTTTAACTTTTTATTATAGTAAAATTCGTATATAGTGTTACAAGTGATTCTTATATCTCATTCCGGGACATTTATTTCTAACAATTATACGCTAAAAAACGAATATTATATATATGAATCGTTAATGTGTGTTACCTACGGAGTGAGCATATTATCGATTATTAAAAAATGTATTTATATAGTTTTCTTCCTAAAGGCTTGCGCACAATGACAACTCTACTCTAAAAATCTAATATAGCACGATGTAGATATCTCATGGTTTCTTATTTTATGTACTATTTAATCAGGTATTTTATTACTTTGATTATTAAAAACGAAATACGCTGCCACACCGGCATTTCCGATGCACTTAATAATAGAATCTGATGCATTTCAAGGAAAAACATGCAAGTAATTTAACTACTTTATCTGAGTAGCTTTGTAATTTTGAGGAACAAAGAATTTTATCCCAATTCCTAGGGAGCTCTAAATTCAAAATAAACATAATTCAACCAGACTAATGTAATCTTATTAAACATTTACTGTTTTATGTTCCATTGACACAGTTTGGCAATGACTATTAACTACACATGGGCTTCAAGTCTTCTGGTATTCACCCAAAAAAAGTCTTCTCGTATGACCAATATTTCGTATTTATTACTTCAAAGCGACACCAATTAATTACCAAATAAACAATGAGCGCATATTAAGTTCTTCTTCTAATAATTGTCTTTGGACCAATGTTCTATATTGACGTAAAGCTGGCCAAAAAAACAATTTTTTTATTTGTTAGATTTTTGTTTTGCTTACCAACCTATTTAAAAAAAATATTAAAAAAACATAGTATAAATTTTATTTTATTTGAGAAATTGTTTGTGCTTGCGGTGGGATGCCTAGTCCGTTCGGACTATCTGCATTTCCATAAGACCGGCCCTGAAGGCGCAAGGCGGACTTTAGGAAAAATTAGCCGCCTAACACCTATCTAATTTCGCTTAATCCCACAATGTTTTAGGTTTCTAAATGCCGTCTACCGCCTAAGCGGCCCCTGGAGGCACCTTTTTAAAACACTATTTTGGACGGTTGTTTTTGTTGATGGGAAAATTAGGAGATCAACTGGGATCGGTAGATAATTGGGAAACATAATATTTTGATTTAAGAAATCGGTAGATAAATTGGGAAACGTAATATTTTGATTTAAGAAACTACCTTTACCAACTTGGATGTACGTATCGAAAGTCATATAATTATGCTGCGACACTAATTACGACGGTTGAACAATGTTGGTAGCTTCAATGCTGGATTAAGGACAACTTAGATCACACCTTAACAACAAGAACTGTGACTATGATTGTCTCTGCCTTCGTCTGATGGAGCATTTGCTTTCGACAGTCTTTGATTATAAATAACTTCCTATTATTGTTTACCCTGACCGTTATAACTAATATATGAGAAGTCTAGAAAAGAGTTGATAACGATGAGTTTATCGTAGACTGATGTCGTGAATGCTGGTGGTACTTCATTGATGCTTTGTTTTATGATTAACTGTATGATTTTTATCGAGATAAATCATGACTACGTTAACATATTTAGTTTTGTTACGTAGGTTTATCGTACCGAGCCTTATCTTTAGTCCTAACCTTTTGTAAACTTGGAGCAGTTACTTTGGTTTACTTGATTTGCTTTGACTCGCTCGAAGCGGATTGCACTACCAGGGTCTACAATCGTAGCTTTATTTATATGCGATATGATACGCTTTAACTTCCAAAATAAAATTTGTAACACATGGACTAAATATTAGTTACATAAAAGTTGGAAACAATAAGCTAGGAAGGAAAAAGAAAGAGAGTTGAGAGGTTGAAAACAATTAAAGGCTTAGGGAATTTTCCAATTTAGCGTCCAACAACCGGAACAAATTGTGCAAATGAGACCGTGCATTTTCTTTTTGATTTGTTGCACAATCTTTTCCAGTCGTGTATGAAAATAGAATGGCCAAAATAGCCCCTAAACATTTCAGACTATTAAATTATCACCCTCCAACAAAAATTAAAAAATTATTAGTAAGATCTGTTGTCAGAGTATGCCACTTCTTCATGACGTATTTGTCTGCTATATTGATGAGATAAATTAAAAACAAATACCTATATACATCTATTATAAAATCTTCATTAACTTTAATATTCTGTCACCTCGGAGTTATCTGCAGTTTGCACCTCAAATAAATCTTACTGTATAGTTGAGTATCAAATCACACCCAACAGAGTTAAGAGTATGATTTAATCCATTGCGACTATTAAATTTACAAGTTTTCCCTCGAAATATATAGGCCAAGTTAGTGCGGTCACAGGGGAAGCTGTGTAAGTGTAGGGATGATAATGAAATAAAAAAAAGTTTTATATGTTTACCAAAACTAACTTTGAAAAATCTGAAAAACTATTTAAGTTTACGATCTTTGTATAACAAGCAGCACTTTAATTTTGGGTCGTAAACCTTAGAAAGTTTAAGTTGATACAGTATATGAAAGTAACATCACTAGATAAATGAAGAAACCATTTTATCATGAACAAATGTTTTAGCCTTCACTAGACATTGCTCCCCAATGCATCTTGATAATATACGTGTATAAATGCATATATATATACACACACATACGTGTACTAAAGAAGTACGAATACGGTCACAAATTGGCACATTTAAGTGAAAATATTCTCTAACCAAGAAAATGATATTGTCACCGCAAAATAGGGAGAAAGTAGATAACATGTTCAGTTTTAGAAGTCTTCATAGGGAATAGGCATGTCACCAACAAAGATTTAAAGATTTTATTAATGACTGTACTTTTGTTTTGGTGTTAATCTGTGAAGAAATATTGACCTCACTCTCACTATATTTCCCTCTCTATATCCCATCTATCCAATCCCAGCAGAGATACTTACATATTTACTTTTAAGTTTCTTCTCTCGAGCCCAGATAAAATAACAACTGACACAAATATAGCCTGATTTACCTAGGACCAAAGTACTGGTGTCCGTATACCATAAAGTTAATTGCAGGTTTCCCTATTTTTGGAATTTGTAAAAAACTAAAGCTAAATGTAACAAGAAATGGTAAACTAGGCATAGCAATGCTAGAATTAGTGAAATGCTCAGTTCCATTATTTTCAACAGCTGAAGATGACCACCATATAGGAGTATATACATTTATGTAATTAACAAGTACCTAATATGGGTAGGACTTGGGGAGTATACTGTTACTTTTAATATTTCTAAGGTAACAAAATAATAACTTTAACCACAAACACTGTCAAGGCTCGAGGGAGACAAATAGGCATTTGAGAGCGCCTTTCTCAGACAACGAGAGTTTATGATTTATAAATTAACTATGCTAGCTAGAATGCTTCTAACATTATTTGAGCTATGTCTTGCATGGACATCTATAAATTACAGAAATGCATATCAACTAAGTTCTTGCACACACGGGCTTACGGCAACCCACTACAGGATGCACACTTATATATTAAGTCTTTGTGATAGATTAATTCTTCCAAAACACAGACAGGGTGCTCTTCAAAGATCATATCATTGCAATACATTTCCAACTGAAATAATAACGTAGACAGCATTATAGCACAAGCTGCAGAACACTGGATTTTATTTATTCTCCTTATTATGAGCTTATACTGTCTACAAATTTCCTGAAATAGTACGGGTTTATGAGAAAGCTGTAAAACAGAGCCACCTTAATGTCGACGTTCATGCTTATGCAAGCAGAAAAATGTAGGAGGGTCGCAATACGTATGAATGCAGAATACAATACTCGAATTCCGAATAGACATGCATAAAAAAGACAAAGAAGATCAACTAAACTACTTGTCTATGTAGTTCTTATAGGACGTAAAACAATGTACTGCATATGCTTTTGCAACAAGGCATAAGCTGACTAATAACCTACTAAATGAAATAAAGAAAGTCCAATTCAATTACTGAGGATAATTTAAAAAAAACATGTAAGGAGTTCAAGTAAACCTTTGGATATGGATAATAATTGGTAGGATAACACTCTATTTAATCCATATTAGCCGGATAAGCTCATAACATGTGGAATTATACATCTCCCTTTTCATGAACTGTTTCTCAAAAAAAATAAATTATTGTAATAGTTATTATGGATATTTTGTATAGTTATTTAACGTGTTTGCTCTAGTAAATTTCTCTATCACAACTATACAACTCATCTTTTCGTTATTTTATTAATTTATATATAAAAAGTACAAATAAAGAAGAGAAAATAAGAGATAAAAGAGAGAGAAATTATTATTTTAATTATAAGGGAACATCTTGATCACTTACATTTGAGCGATATTTGAGTTCATGTATATTTAACTTAATGGATAAAAAAAGTGATACGTATACAAGTTTAGAACAATCTTCTCATATTTAAGATAAATTGATGATATAAGAGAACTGATTCGAGTGCTCTTACTCAATAGATGTACATAAAGGGTCAATCAAATTTTTTTAGAACAAAATTACTCATTTCAAAAGAAAAAGGAAATTTATGAAACAACTAGAAGAAACAGACCATAACTAGGGATGACAATTTTACGGGTTTCAAACCGACCCGACCCGACACGGTCTGGTAAAAGTGCAATTCTATTCGGATCGAGTCGGGTTAAAATGGGTAAAAGAGCAACTTAAAAAAGTGCAAGTTAACACTCTTCCCGTTCTCTCTCTATCATATACATTAAACTATTTTTTCTATAAAAACATACATTTAAAACATTTAAATAGGTAAAATGTGCAACTTAACACACACACTCTCATATAAATTAAACTCTCTTCTATAGTTTAAATGGATAAAAATACAACTTAAAAAGTGCAATTTAAGACTATCTCCCTTATCTCTCTCTCATATACATTCAACTCTCTCTTATAGTAAAATACACAACATATATTTCAGTGGGTTTTAAAAAAAAATCTTATATACAATTAATTTATTAATTAATGAAACGATATTTATGGTAAATGTGAATGAAATTTACTCATGTTAATTAATAACTAATATCTTATTGTCTTTATTTATAGAATGATTTACGGGAAACCAAATAATCATATCAATCATATACATTTATATTACATTTTTACATATTACAACGTTTTAATTCACGAAATTAATGAGCCGAAAGTAATTCAATAAACATGAAAATGTCAAACACAATAATGCAAAATTTAAATTCGTAAATTAATGTGAAAGGGTATTTAATGTCACGTTAGTATTTTTATATTATATTTTTAAATCAAATGATTTTTTACTCTACCTAACAAATTTTCTTTGAAATTTTTGACATTTATGAGGTTTGTTTTTTAAAAAACGAGTCAAATGGGTCTGGTCAAATGAGTAAAAGTGAGTTTATACTATGGTCGGGTCGGGTCGGGACCCGCGAAATTGCCATCCCTAACAATAACAGTATGGAACAGAGAGTAGGTAGGTTTATCAGAGGGGAGAAAAGGGATACATATCAATTGATTGTAGCCTCAAAATATGGCAGTTTGTGGACATTCGGCTTAGACGGGTCATACTCCCTTCCATATTGTTGGGACCTTGTTCCTTTTGGCTTGGTAACTTTCTAAAAAAAAACACCTCTATACTTCTAACTTTGCCTTTTCGTTACAGGGACATTTGGCTAGCTAACACAGACTGCCATAATTATGATCTATTCGTACTCCATTATAGATCCTAAAAGATAAGGAAGGGATGGCGTATCATCCATGTACATGCAACCACTTAGATGAAGTCACGTGATGCATATAATATGATCTGCCAAAACCATAAGCAAGGCTCAAGGTTTAAATCTTGTAACGACAATTTCAAGAAGACCTTATGGCGGAAAAAATGGAAAGGCAAGTTAAGGATCTCCACCAATAAACTCCTATTCATCGAAATGCTAAAGAAGTCGGTCAAAGTTTGTTCGTATATCCATGTACATGCAACCACTTCGATGAAGTCACGTGATTGCATATAATATGATCTGCCAAAACCATAAGCAAGGCTCAAGGTTTAAATCTTATAAGGACAATTTCAAGAAGACCTTATGGCGGAAAAAATGGAAAGGCAAGTTAAGGATCTCCACCAATAAACTCCTATTCATCGAAATGCTAAAGAAGTCGGTCAAAGTTTGTTCGTAATAACAATGAAAGGCAATAATGGCACACACATTCAGCTTCAGATCTGGTAGCAGAAGAAGCACGAAAGGAAACAAATGTGACTAAACAAACTTTATTTCTAGTACAGAAAGAGATCAAAGGTTGTCTAAGAGCTCCTTTTGGGTATTCATGTGCAACCTTAAGACTCGCAGGAAGAAGCCTAATCCTCAAAAGGAATTTTTAACGAGCATCTAAAAAAGCCGCTATCAGGGTGCAAAATGTAGAGCAAGAATTTAGAATTCTCTTATACAATGTTAAATATTATAGAAATAAAGTACTTGTTGATTGATAAAAATAAACAGAGTTATAATGAGCAAAGTCGAGAATAAGCAAATAAAGAGAATCGACCGTTTATAATCAACACTGCAGAAGAAGAAATGACCATGAATACGAATTCTAAGCTTCATAGACTTTTAAAATTAAATCAGACTAAATAATCTTTTAACGCCCAGGAAAACCGGGCGAGTCTTGCTTTTCAAATCTTCCATCTATGGTATATGATGTGAAACAAAATTTCTTAAAGATAAGGGCGCTTAACCTTTAGTTGTCTTGTCGTCCTGAATCGAATTTTTTTGTTTCAAAAGATGTACACTGGAGATGACATTTTGTTCATCTTGAGTGGGTCAAGGCTGGTCATTATTGTTATTTCAAGGTAATCATAGTATCAATTACCTATTCTCCAATATCTTGCTAACTTGTCAAGCAAGATAGCTACGCTATGATATACAATTTCATACAATTAAAATGAAATATATTACGAAATGCCCCTATTTCTCTAAATTTAACCCTCATTACAAATTTTCTAACTACGAATATAAATATGCATAGCACGATTAGGAAAATCTAGGTTAGTACAATCTAATTAACGTCTAGAATAACTTAAAATGAGATAAAATCAAACACAATAAGAAAAGAAGTCTAAAAATATGTGTAGCATAAAAAAGAAATTCTACTTTAGTACAAATCCAATTAACGTCTACAATAGTTTATTTGTGACAAACACAGTAAAAAAGGAAGTCTTAACTTAATCAAATGAGTTTCACCAACAAAGAAAAGCAAACCAAAAGGGCGAAATGATTACCTCACATGTCATTGAAAGTATATCATCCAAGACCACCAGTCACACTTCTTATCGTATTAAGATCAAAAATCTCAATCCAATAGCCATCAGGATCCTTGATGAATGCTATTCCTTTCATTTTTCCTGTATGTAGAATACTTGAGTGTTATAACCTATGTAGCAGGAATACTTGGAATTTTTATTTTTTGGAGTATCGGAAACGCCCCTGATACGGGGATACGGTATCCGATACAGGGATTGGAGCATCATTGACTATTTTGAGGTTTGACCAGCTGGATACGACGTGGATAGGTTTTGGATACGGCAGAGGTGAAAATGATATTGTTTGAAAGTTTTGGAAAAAAACAAAAAGGTAAAACATAAAAGGAATAAACATAAAGGGATAAAAATACTTTAGATCTATTTTGATTTCACACATCACATATAAACACAAAAGATATATACATACACACTAATATAGAGAGGATACAAAAGCTTTTTGTAATGATTTAACACTATTTAGCTAGTATATGTTGTAATAATATGGCGCTGTTTTGCTAGTATATACTAGTATATTTTGTAATGATGCTAGCGCTAGTTAATTGATCTTTCAGACAAGTGTCTTTTATAATGATTTTCCTAGCTAACTATATTGGACAAGTGTTATGTGTAACGAATCCAGATATTAAAAGGAAAGAGTGAAAGCAAAAATAAGAACGAAGAATTATTTTTGGTGACTTTTTTCTAATATATATGATAAATAGATGAAAAAACAGGATCAAAACAGAAATCGAATTGAAATAAACTGCAGAAAGTTAAAAGGCATAAAACATAAATCAAGTTAATAAAATTTAGTTCATCTTTTTTTCCCCTAAAGAGCTCACTGTTTTGATACTTATACTCTGCTACTTAGAAAAGTAATTTCTGGAAATTACAAAATGACCCTCAAACTTCTAGAATTTGCACATTAAACACATACATTCTCATTTGTTCATAGCTTGACCCCTCATTTATTATTTTCGATAACTTCCTTTATCCTTCTCCTTTTCTCTCCTTTCTCGCTTGTCCGGGCTCATTACATTCCCCACCACTTAAATTACACCTTGCCCTCAAGGTGTGGTTGAGGACCTCAGAAAAGTGTTGTGTCGCATCTTGGAGTATATTAGCAATCTCATCATACCAAACCTTCTCTTTAAGAGTTTCATTGTCACCCGGGTCAAAATTGTATGAATACTTTGATACACCTTTTCTTATCATCGTAATTCCGTTATATATTTCGACATGTTCTTGCACAGTTTGACTCGGTGGTGCCGGCGCAGTTCGGTCAAATACTATCAACCTGAACATAAACCTCAGTTTCAGTTCTGGATTTCAAACTTACAAATTCTGGTCGAAATTCGGAAAAACCCAAGAATGACTTTTCTTTACCTTCCCTGATTGCTTTTCCAACGATTCCTTTCTATAGATTCCGCGGTAGACATAAGCAGCTACAGACGGTACTTGAGAAATCAAATGAAGCGCATCTTCATATGTTGGCTCCGAGTATTTTAATTTATAAATTCCCTTCTCATAGGTCTTCTGAAATCCACTCTGAACCTTGAGAGCCATTACGCCAGTTGCGAACTGGGTCATCGGATGAGATGTAACAGGCGAGGCAGCAATGGTTTTGTACACGTGATCTGGTACAGTAGCACAGCTTCTACTTGTTCTGTAGTTGGTACCTTTCTTGTAAAAAAGAGCCAAAGAAGACCTTCCGGCAAGGGCTCCCCATTTCCTTTTGCTCTGGTAACACCTTCTGACATTCGAGAATAGACAACTCATAAAACCGTATACCCCACTTTTTTAATATGGCAAGAGGTGCAAGGCTTTCCGTTTTTGCAATATCATGTTTCTGATTCGTGTATAGAGGTGCAGGTGACTGAGATTCTAATGGTGGTTTCGCATATGATCAACTAACTTGACGACTTCCAGTACATCTAGAGTAATTTGACCCCATATAGCTACAACAGTGTCAATAAAGCTTGAGCTATAGCTACTAACGCAACCTGCTACATCATCATTACCACTACCCGCTTCCTGAACAAAAAGGTCATTTTTATAAAATTTCTCTTCATAGTCAGTAGCGGTTGAAAATCCGACTTTTAATGAATGGTAAGCTTCATAGGCATCAAGGTGACGGGCATGCTCCGAGAAATCAAGCGAGTATTCTTTGCCATCATAAATTTCAACGTCTATGAGACTCTCTTCTTCCATTTTTATTTCATCAAGTACCTCGTACTTGTTTCCAAAAAAGATATCGTCCCTTTTGACTAAGTTATTCTGACCTGGCAGCATGTCAGCTAAGTCACCAGAATTGATATTGGGCGAAGATTCTCCTAGAGGCATTTCACTGTATTCATGATTGGCTATCAAATGCGCAACTGATTTTCCTTCAGAAACAGATGGGGATGATGCACCATGCTCTTCTTCTCCATAACCATTCTCTTCCTCTTGGATATTCTCACATATTCTCCTAATAATGGTCTCCCTTTTCTCCCCATGATCCTTAAAAATGGCATTTATATCCTTTCTTCCCTCCTCAATTTTTTTAGCAATCTCATTGTTTTGCTGCTGTATATGTTCTGCATTGCCCTTGTTCTGGTGCTCGTCCAAGTCATGTTGGGGAGATGTGCATGTGAATTGATCGAGGGATGGGCAGATTGTTTGTTCTTGGTACCGGCTAGCATATGGAGGGTAATTTGCTTGTGCTGCTGGTGACGAATAATCGGGTGTTGGATAAGGAACTATTTGTGGTTCCAGTGGTGGTGCAAAAGAGGGTTGGTTGTCGGTGTAATGACAATAGAGATGTAGGTTTGGGTCATTTTGAGGCGAAGGGTAATTACTTTGAATTTGTGGCTCATAGGTTTGGGTGTGTGGGCCAGTATGATGAGTAAAAGACGGTGTTTATTGGTTTGAAGTAAAAAAGTAGTGTGGGTAAGAGTTGTGAGTTTCAAACTGAGACGGTGATGGTGTGAGTATTGATAATTTTGTTCATTGCAGGAGAATGGTTGCAAATATGGAGCTTGGTTAGTGCAACTGAATGGGGTGGTTTGCTACAGGTCATGGTGGTATGGGATGTATGATTGGTTAGCTTGTGCTTTGTCGGGTTGTGGTATTTGCGAGGAAAAATGGGTCTGTGATGGTGACAAATAAGGTGGGTGAGGCTGAAAAGTTGGTGAAAGACTGTGTCGTAGTTGCCACGGTGGTTCGTCTGGAGGCTGTGGTGGTGGTGAGAGACCAAATGAGGGCAAGTAAGAGTACCGGAATATGATGGCAGTCCAGTTTTTGAATGTACTTGGTGTTGATGCGGTTGAGGAATTTCATCGAACACCTGGTGTTCGAAATTTTTCCCATAATAATAGCAGTTTTGAAAATCCATTCTCCCAGTCAAATCTGATTTTCAAATACAGCGAAAACAATGTGTCCGAAGAAGAATCGTAGGCTCCGGTACCACTTGTAACGAATCCAGATATTAAAAGGAAAGAGTGAAAGAAAAAATAAGAACGAAGGACTATTTTTGGTGACTTTTTTCTAATATATATGATAAAGAGATGAAAAAACAGGATCAAAACAGAAATCGAATTGAAATAAATTGCCGACAGTTAAAAGGCATAAAACATAAATCAAGTTAATAAAATTTAGTTCATCTTTTTTCCCCCTAAAGAGTTCACTGTTTTGATACTTATACTCTGCTACTCAGAAAAGTAATTTCTGGGAATTACAAAATGACACTCAAACTTCTAGAGTTTGCACATTAAACACATGCATTCTCATTTGTTCATAGTTTGACCCCTCATTTATTATTTTCGATAACTTCCTTTATCCTTCTCATTTTCTCTCCTTTCTCGCTTGTCCGGGCTCATTACATTCCCCACCACTTAAAATACACCTTGCCCTCAAGGTGTGGTTAAGGACCTCGGAAAAGTGTTGTGTCGCATCTTGGAGTATATTAGCAATCTCATTATACCAAACCTTATCTTTAAGAGTTTCATTGTCACCTGGGTCAAAATGGTATGAATACTTTGATACACCTTTTCTTATCATCATAATTCCATTATATATTTCGACATGTTCTTGCACAGCTTGACTCGGTGGTGCCGGCGCAGTTCGGTCAAATACTATCAACCTGAACATAAACCTTAGCTGGTATATATTGTAATAATATGGCGCTGTTTTGCTAGTATATACTAGTATATTTTGTAATGATCCTGGCGCTAGTTAGTTGATCTTTCAGACAAGCGTCTTTTATAATGATTCTCCTAGCTAACTATATTGGACAAGTGTTATGTGTAACGAATCCAGATATTAAAAGGAGAGAGTGAAAGCAAAAATAAGAACGAAGGACTATTTTTGGTGACTTTTTTCTAATATATATGATAAACAGATGAAAAAACAGGATCAAAACAGAAATCGAATTGAAATAAACTGCAGAAAGTTAAAAGGCATAAAACATAAATCAAGTTAATAAAATTTAGTTCATCTTTTTTTTCCCCTAAAGAGCTCACTGATTTGATACTTATACTCTGCTACTCAGAAAAGTAATTTCTGGGAATTACAAAATGACCCTCAAACTTCTAGAATTTGCACATTAAACACATGCATTCTCATTTGTTCATAGCTTGACCCCTCATTTATTATTTTCGATAACTTCATTTATCCTTCTCCTTTTCTCTCCTTTCTCGCTTGTCCGGACTCATTACATTATGTTCTGGCTAAAGTTTAAGGTAACTAAATACTAATTTATGGTTTGAATGTTTTGTAGCTACTTTTGTAATATATATTAATATTTTAATGATTGATGTATTCTATCCGTATTGTATCCTAAATTTAAAAAAAAAACGTATCCCCATATCCGTATCGTATTAGATATGATACACGTATCCGTATCCGTGCAACATAGGTTATAACTAAACATACAAGGGAGTAAAAGGAACTTTATTGATACCGATCCTTCAGCCACAGATAATCAAGTTGTTGAGGAGACAATTAGAAAATCTTCTAAATGCACTAGATTGAGTTAGTTAAAACATCAATTTTTTTTGCACTTTCTAAATTATCTTAGGAGGGGGGGAAACCTTCAAAGTCGACAAGAGGGCTAGACAATAGGAAAGAGGGAACCACTGCCACAACCAACCTTCTAGTCTATGGCTACAGTCAGACCTCTCGGGGATCTTCGGCTTTAACGTATAACACAAAAGAAATACATATCAAAAAAATATGTACAAATATTTAAGGCAATCTAACAATTCACTTTAACTGCATTTGCCCTACTGTCTTTTTGTGGTAAGAAAATTAATCAGTTTCAACTTAAATCTAAAATTACTACCAAAATCTATACCTCCAACTTCTTTTTTAGGTCGCTGACTTTTTTGAGGGTAACATAGTTAACCAGTTTCACGGCCTTACTAAAGCTTAAATTTAAATCATTACAAAAATTCTATTCCCTTTCTGCCCCAGCAAAACGAAAAAAAATATTCAAACAAAACCCTGAATGGCTTGAATTGTCCGTTCAAAACCAGGAATGGTTTGAATTGTCCGTTCATCTGTCAACACCGACTTTTACCTTTGCCGCATAACTTAGAATGATACATTTACTGCCATAGTGACAGCAATCTAAACCAATCAACTATATGTGACTCAACTAAGAATGCATGCACAAACAAGGTATAGTTTTATCCAACCAATGTTCAGATTGAAACCGAAAAAAAAAACATTAAGATAATCGTACCATCTTCAGGTTTCTTAACGAATTCCACTCCTAAACGCTCGAATCTTTCACAAGCCTTGTAGGTGTCGTCAACAGTAATTCCAATGTGTCCTGAAGGCAAATTTTGAAGTAATAAATATCAACTGTCGAGGGTAGTGAAATGTAATTTAAAACTCAAGATCAAATGAGATCACATAACCTCTACAAAGGAACACACATTCATCTAATTTACATGAAATAGTACTCCCCCATTTACAGTGAAATTAAATTTCTGTCAGGAAAACTCGGGAGTTACAAATAGTTATAAAATATTTATTAAAAAAAAATCTATTCATTCCTATTTATTATCTTAACTAGGATCCCTTAAAACCCCACTATGTTTGCTCATTTCCACTGAACCCAAGTTTCAATGACATCCGGAAGATGCAGTTTTCTACTCTTCTTAACATACTTAAATTAGAATACAACATCTACAATAATACACATAAAGAGAGAATATATACGACTCCCTCCATAATGGTAGACAGAAACCACCCCAAACTTGACATGGTTTAATTATGCTCGTCCCTGTACTGAAGGTCTTTCGAATAGACAGATGAAGCACATGGTAGTTTGTGAAACACAGAATAGGCAAAACAACTTGGAACTGATCTGAGAAGAGAACCAGGGGAATTGTAATATTTTAAAAAAAATTAAACATTTATGATAGTGAACATAAAAAATAAATACCCCTTTAACCCTTGATGATGTACATAAAAAAATAAATATAAAATCTGTTTAGAATCTTCAGGCTAAAATATCATTTGCATGATTTTTCAGAAAACAAATCGGCTGTCGTATAGCAACATACCAAAGCCACGGGGGTCAGAGTTCCCATTATGGTAGCCTTTGAAATTAGGATCCGTCTCAGTACCCCAGTTACTGCTTAAGTCATTTGAGTGAAAAGTTATGGTCGCAGCAGAAACTAAAAGAATTAAAAAAAAATGGAAAAAGAGGATATAAGTAATTAGATAATACTGTGTGAGTTCAATTGTAGCCTTCTTGCTAAATGTCCAAACTGTGCGATCTGCACCATTGCATGGTGCTGATGCTGGGTCCTACATGAGAGAGACGGGAGAGCGAGAAGGAGGGAGAGGGAGGTACATTTTTTAAAAGAAATAACATAGAATGCCATATTCAAAATTCGTAAATATACAACACATGCAACGATAAAAAGTTATAGAAAAACAAACCTCATAGCCCATAAAATACAAGCTGAACTTCATTTCTGGAAAATCTAACCTCTTCAGTAACCTATTAAATGAAAGAAAAGAATTCAACTTAACTGAATAAAAGTGAATAACAAGAAAATAACTACATGGTGCATCGTTCAACGATGCCAACTTAAGTTAAAAGCTTAATGCTAAAGACAAGTCAATACTCTTCATCAAATGGGGAAAAAAAGAGTCATTACTACTTCAAAATGATATCTCCAAAGGGACAGAAATAAAAAACTGAGGGCCGTTAAAATAACCAAGAAAATAATTAAGTAGTACGTTGTTCAATGATGCAAAAATTAAGTTAAAAGCTTAATGCTTAAGAAAAGTCAACACTTCTCATCGAATGGGAGAAAAAAAAGTTATCACTGTTTCTAAATAATAATTGCAAAGGAACAGAAATAAAAAGCTTCGAAGCCATTTAAGATTAGATAAGTTAACTTAGTAAGATCATTGCTGTAGTGAATCAGTCAGAAGTAAGAACTCTATTTGAAAGAAGAGAACACGTGACACTATGCGTTCTTAGCAAATAAGATGTAGTTAAAAGATGACAAAGCAATACACATCTCCTTCCACACTTCTAATCCAAAAGCATATATATCTCCTACATTTACCTATATAGAACACAGACCGGGGTAGCGTCAACAAAATTGGATAAATTCCAAAAAATAATAAACTAGATAAACCGACTTTTCACAAAGTGCACTAAGTAAGCTATTGAATTGTTTTATAAAAAAAACTTATAAATGCTTAGTCCAAAAAAAATGTTGATATCAATCAAGATTTACACTTCAAATTTGTCTTTGAATACTTATCTAGGTTTATTTTGGTTTATTTTCGACAGTTCAGTCACTCTGCGAGCATTTTCACTAAGCTTGTTCGGTCGTAACTCTAGTGCTTGTACAAGCTAAAGCTATATCTTTTGAGTACTTAGCTTTGAAGAGGTAAAAACTTTCGGCTGAATGAGAATATCAGCTTAAAAAGAGACCAGACAAAATGATAAAGTTTACCTCCACAAAATCATAATATATCCAATTATTATTGGAAATAACATATAAAAAACTACTAAGCTTTAAAATATTGGCTTCAAAAGGACTAGTCAAATAGATCAACAATCTGAACAAAAACTTAATATCCCGAATTGCTGTGTAAATACTTTTAGCCCTGAAAAAAAAGCTAGAAGCTTCAAACTAAATGAAATTTCTTTGGGTTTAATTTTCAATATTCAAAAAGTTCTATTGATGGTGAGATTCGGTTCATACTGTAAAACATCATACAAATAATTTTATCAACGCCAATTATCTTTGAAAAAGACCAACCTACCAGATTCAAATAACAATGAAACAAGCAGTATACATCTAATACTTACTCGTAGCACATCCAGATTGCCATTCTCTAAAGAAGCATACAAAATTCATGTAAAAGAAAAACACCAAAGAAAGTTAAGTACTTACGACATGCCCAATACGCGAGAGTAGAAATCCAGGCTGAGTTTCGGGTCTTTAATCCGAAACATCTGAATTTAAAAGAAAAGGAAAATAAAAATAAGTAATAATCAAAAGAAATCCTGTTTCTGAAACTCGTTTCGAAAGCTTTATTTCCGAAAATCTTTCTTATTGCTTGGGAACTTGTAAAAGATAGTATCTTATTAAATCATACTTTTATGTATACCGATAGCAACCCCTCCCTCGGTTCTAACCGAGTAGGAAATTTTCTAAATCCATCCGATACTTCATTCATAGTAATAGAAACACTGCCGGTTAAGACAGCCCATATTAAGAAAACCTCATTTTCTACAATGTGTTATTATGAAATACTGCCAGTTTCAGTCTTTCGGCATCCTAAAATAACAAAATAAGTCCACATGGATTTCATCACCTTCCATACTTGATCCTCGTCCCACCACTAAGTAAATTTCCTAATTATGGTAATTACTAATACTAATTGTCTCGCAAAGATAGGCATAGTTATAAAAAAATAATCCACATGAAATTCAGCATTCCCATAGAGGTATTCTGGTTCCGCCAATCAGTTAGATTCCTAATTATGTTAATTACTAATACTAATCGTTTCGCAAACAGAGGTATAGTTAAAAAAAATAATCCACATGAAATTCAGCATTGCAATGAGTTATATTCCTAATTATGTTAATTACTATTACTAGCATCCTCTATTGCACCTAGCTAGTATTATATGTACAAACACATACATATATAGACAGTGTTCTAAAAGTCGGAATAGTCGGCGACTAGTCGTTAGTCGTTCCCCATCCGACTCGGCTAATACTAGTTGGACTAGATTAGTCGGTGGAGAAGTCAACGGCGGTCAACGCATCGATTAGTCGGATTAGTCGGTGATTAGTCGGATTAGTCGGATCAAACGAGTTAGTCGGATTAGTCGGTGATTAGTCATATTAGTTAATGATTAATACGATTAATCGGTGATTAGTCGGGTCTAACTTGAAAGGTAGTTAAATACTTTAAATATTTTAAAAAAATCACCACCGATTAGTCGGCTAGTCAGTTCCTCGGAGGTAAAACGCCCGGGGTACGCCAAACGACTTCTATAACCTTGCATATAGATACATACACACATATGATATATGCAATTGAGAAAAAAAAGGCTTACAGTTTGTTGCATAAAATAGGAGCTAGTCGCGTCGTCGGGCAAGGCGTGAAGCCCAGGGTTGTTGGCAAGAGACTCGTTCGGCTCCGATGACGTCATTGATGACTTTGTTGTTGTTGTGAAACGACACGGAATTAGTAACTGCAACAAATAAATAAAATAATCAAAAAATAAAAAGAGAAAAAAAAAGTAGAGAGGGGGAATATGAGAGAGAAAGGGACCTTGGGTTTGAGAGTTGGGAGATTAGGGGAAAATTTATAATAGGTGAATCGGAAGAGAGATAAGCTTATGGATAACTGATGAGGCCATTTTATATTATAAAATACATAAGTATATATATATATATATATAGAGAGAGAGAGAGAGAGAGAGATCACCTTGTTGCCACACTGTGTGAGTTTGTTCCAAATGACGTTACCTCCGCAAGGCGAAGGACATTATTTCATCAGTACTACCGCGTATTATTTAATTAGTACTGCCATTTTATTTATTTTATTTTATTTTATTTGGATGATTTTATATATTTTCGTAAATAATTTTGGATCGTTCCAATTTCATATGTTAGACCGTTTTTTTATTTCGTAATTTCAGTGGTATAACGTGATCTTTGTATACTTATCTCAAAGTTATCTATTCATTCCCTATCACAAATTAATTATGTACAAACTCATTTAAATTTTCAAATTTAGCTTTTACTCTATAGCAAATAATGAAATATTTTCTTAGCACATATTCTTTTTTAACGGAGTTTTTTATTTTATTGGACAGAAGTGTATTAAATCACCGAAAATGATAGTATGATATCCTAATTAAATAATCTGGTAGTATGGTATACAAAATCACAACAACTAAATAGTATGATATATAAAAGTGTAAAAAACCTCAATTTGAATCCAAAGTTTTGATGAAAAATTTGGCCGGTTACAAAATTGACTAATGGCTTAATTCCGTTTATTTTACTGTATTTTTAGACTTCGTGTATGTTTGGCATCAACTAGTTTGTTAGTTTTTTAGTTTTTTGCTTTTAAAATGCTACATGCGTTTGGTACCACTGTTTATTTTAGATTTTAAAAATATAGATTTTGAAAGAACATAACGAGAAAAGTTAAAAGCAAAAAAGTCTCACATTTCAGAATTTAAATGAATATTGATTTTATCTCAACTGAAATTTTATTCGTATGCTTGACGTGTTACTTACTCGTTTCGATTTCATATTTTAAAATTTTATTAAAAGAAATGTCTTATACGTCATTTTTTATTGAAAAAACGAAAGTATATTAGCTAATGTCAAACATCAATATGCCGAGAGATAGTTTTTTTTTTAACGTTTTGTCAAACACTCATTACATGTTTTTTAAAACAAGCTTTTTTGCTACTGCTGCTTTTTGAAAGCAGATTTTTGACCGAAAAAGCTGATGCCAAACGGATTCGACTATAGTATGTTTTATTGTGTAAAATAAAGTAAAACGGATTTGTTTACTGTCCAAGCTCCGCCTAATGTCCATCGAGAGTTGATTTTTAAAACAGTGGATATGATTATAATATATTGTGCGACGTCTCTAGTAGCATTTATGTCGAATAGTAATGGGTGTATCGGTAATAGTAACAATTGTGTGGTATTAGATTTAGTGCATCGATCTTAAATGGAATTTGGAATTTATTTGTTCGCTATTGTAAACGTTTCACAATCAACCGAGTTCTGTTAGTATTTTTTTTCCTTGGGCGACTTTGAAAAAGATTTTGGACTAAAAATTGAAATTACACAATTTGTATTACTAATAATAGATATACCAGAACTATTTGGTCTTAAATACCAACCTAAAAAAAACTTTCTCATTTAATACAATTTTTAGAACAATTAATTATTATTTTTACTACAACTTTCAAACCAGTTTTGATTTTTACCTCAAAATATCTCTCTCAAAACCAGGGGGACCATCACACATGAGTTTGGCACGCTGGATCTCTTTTATTATACAATGTCTTTATCTCTTCATTCAATCTATGTGTTTACAAATCAGCAATGATCTAATTAGATTGAATATATGGAATTATGGTTTCACGTTTTATTAAGATTGTATCTCTAATAGGATATTGTTTTATATATAATAACTCATATTGTCAAGCTAGTCTATTAACAGGTATTAACAAGAAAATTGGGTCAATCAATTACAGTATTATATCATTCAAGATATGGGAAGATTGATCAATCAGAAGAGTAATCAATCAACAAGTTCTTGAAGAAAGAAGATTGCTTTTACTCTTTATATAAGTTAATAGCTTTGCTTGTAAAAAGTGTGTGTTCTAAATTATAAACAACTCAACTTTGAGAGAATACACAACAAGCTTTAAAAACGAAAACAATGGTGGGATGCCATTGATCTTTTGAGTGATAGTTATAAGGTAAGAGCAATATAGAGATAGGTAGAAAAACCGAGAGAGAGTCTGAGAGTTTTTCGTTAAGACTTGAATACTATATTGTAAGTCATTATAATATTATCAATCCGGGTAAGTGTCCCGAAGACGTTGCCCAGTTGGGTGAACTCCGTTGTTAAATGTGTGTGATTTAATTCAAGTACATTTAATCATTTCAGTTTTGTCCATCATTATACTTAGGTTCCGACCTCAGTTGCAACTGTACTTGGAACCTAACTGCATAACTGCAACTAGAACAGCGGATAGGAATTTCAATTGGTATCAGAGCTTCACATCAGATATACTTGGTGTGGAACCTGTGTTCTGGGAAAGATGGATTTAATGAGAGAAGGAAACGCATTTAACAAGCCACCATAGCTTGAAGGAGGAATCAACTATGGAGTGTGGAAAATCAGAATGAGATCCTTCATCAAACAGCAAGATGAATAAGCATGGAAGACTGTATTGTATGGTTGGGAGGTTCCAACTGTTACGGATGGTGAATGTGAACTGGTCTATATACCTGAAGACAGATCATCTGCTAATGAGGACAAAAAGTCAAGTGCAAACTCAACAGCAATAAACTTGATCTTTGCTGGTGTAACTCTCAGTGTGTTCAGGTATATCTCTCACTGTGAAACTGCCAAAGAGGCATGAGATATTTTACAAGTAACTTTTGAAGGAACTATTAAAGTAAAAGTCTTTAAACTCCAACAGTTAACTACTCAATTTGAAAATTTAAGAATGGAGGAAGATGAAACCATTGAACAGTTTAATGGTAGAATTTGTCATATTGCCCATCAAGCTGAGAGCTTAGGTGAAACATATAGTGATGCTAAACTTGTAAAGAAAACCCTAAGGTCTCTTCCAGAAAGGTTTGAAATTAAAGTTACTGCTATTGAAGAATCAACAGACTTAGATAATCTAAAACTTGAAGAGCTTATAGAAAATCTAAACACTCATGAGCTAAAAAATTTCAAACAAAAGAGACCAGAAACAGGAATAGTCTTTCAGGCTAAGAAACCTGAATCCAACGTCTGTGAAAATATGAGTGATGAAGAACAGCTGACCTTCTTTGCTAAAAAGGTTTACAAAAAATTCTATAAGAAAAAACAGGATGATACTGAAACATCCAAAAACTTTCAGAAAAGAGATAATCAATTTAGGCCAGAACTTAGGATTAATAATAATCCTAAAGGGAAGTGGAATCCTAAAGAGAAGGATGACAGAGATTATCAGCCTAGAGAAATTCAATGCAGAGAATGTAGAGGTTATGGTCACATTCAGTCTGAGTGTGCAAATATTTTAAAAATGAACAAAAATGCTTATATAACGACTCACAGTGACAGTGAATCTGACAGTAACACTGATGAAGAATATGAATCTAACTTTGTTAATTTTATGGGAAGAATCACTGAAAAAGAACCTGTATAGGAAAGTGAGTGTGAGTCAGTTTCAACCCTACTTACAGCTGCACTTAAAACCTATAGCAAGGATGAGGAAGAGCCCTCTAATGAAAATATTACTCAGCAGTATCTTGTCCTGTATGAAAAATATCAATATATGAGCAAACAATCTTTGATCATAAACAAACTTAATACTAATCTAAAAGATGAGGTAAATAATCTCACTGAGCAACTCAACACACAACTGGTTGAGTTAACTGAGACCAAGAAGAAAATGAAACCGTTGAATGTGTCTGCATCAATTAAGTTAGATGACATGTTGTCCTATTCTAGAGGCTCTAAAGATAACATGGGTTTGGGTTACTATGGTTATGGAAGCACTGGAAAAACTATCTTTGTTAAAGCTCTAGTTAAAGCTGAAACTCATGTTTTTGACAATAAGGTTAGAAGTACAGTTGCAACCAAGAAAAAACTGAATAATTTTAAGGATAAATCTACTTTTGATTTAAAACTGTGTAATTTTTGCAAAAGACCTGGACATCTAGAAATCAGGTGCTATTTAAAAATGAACAGAAAATATATTTTTCAGAAAAACTGGTTGTCCTCTTGCTATCAAAAGATGAATTAGGTCTGGAAAGTTAAAAGTAAATCTACCTTAATTGCCAATAATAAAGTTGTCATTACTTCTCTAAATGCTGTTACTACTAATGAATGACACTTTGATAGTGGTTTCTCAAAGCATATGACAGGTGATGCAAATGTTCTACAAAATGTCATTAATTTCACAGGAAACACTGTTGTGTTTGGAGGTGGAGACACTGGTAAAATTATTGGAAAAGGAGTATTGGACAAACCTGGAATGCCTGAAATAAATGATGTTTTTCTTGTAGATGGCTTAAAAGCTAATCTCATCAGTATTAGCCAACTCTGTGGCAATCACATGGTTGTTCATTTCAACAAACATAAGTGTATGGTTACTGATGTGAAAAATGAATTGATCATGACAGGAGTTAGGTCAACAAACAGTTGCTATGTTTATGAGAAATCTGAAAAAGTGTTACCTGAGAATAGGTGCAATCAAGCTGCTACTAATAATGTTGATGTTTGGCATAAAAGGCTTGGTCATGTAAATCTGGTTAGAAATGAACTAATAAGAGGTATTCCTAATCTTAGTATTAAAACTCAAGGTGTGTGTGGTGATTTTGTAATAAGCAAACATACAAAGAGGACTCATAAAAGTACCAGTCAAATCTATACCAAAAGAATATTAGAATTTCTTCATATTGACCTAATGGGTCATATGCAAACTGAAAGTATTGGTGGAAAGAAGTATATTCTAGTAGTTGTGGATGATTTCTCTAGATACTCTTGGGTAGTTTTTCTAAAAGATAAAACTGAAATATTTGAACACTTCAAAGTACTTTTCTTAAAACTGCAACTTGAAAGGGAACCTCTATTGGAAAAATTGTGAGGGTCAGAAGTGATTATGGAACTGAATTTGAAAACAATAAGTTCAAAAATTTCTACAACTTTTTAGGAATAAGTCATGAGTTTTCAGCCCCAAAAACTCCACAACAAAATGGTTTAGTGGAAAGAAAAAATAGAACCATTCAAGAAATGGATAGAGTCATGCTTAACTCTAAGAAACTTGCCAAAAGATTTTGGGCTGAAGCTGTGAATACTGCATGTTATATTGTTAATAGAGTATATCTTACTAAATGTAGCAACATGACTGCATATGAGATCTGGAAAGGTAGAAAACTCAATGTCAAGTATTTTCAAGTATTTGGGTTTGTTTGTTATATTCTTAAGGATAGAGAATATCTTGGGAAATTTGACCCCAAAAGTGATAAGGGTATATTTCTTGGTTATGCTCAAAACAGTAGAGCTTTGAGAGTCTTTAATTTAAGAACAAACTATGTTATGGAGTCATATAATGCGTTATTTGATGACTTGAAAGATGTTTATGAGATTACATGTGATGATGATGAGTCTGGAATCAAAAGTAAAGACATAAAAGAAAAACTGCAAATTGACAGTTCTGTAGAGGTTGGAAGTCCAGTTGCAACTGAGGTTGGAACCCAGAGTATAACAGATTCTGATGAAAAAGAAGATGGTCCTCCAATTCAATCCAAAAATAAACCTCGTTATGCAAGGACTTAGAAGAATCACTCTCTTGAAGATGCCATTGGAGAAGTCAACTTAGGTAACCAGTGGTAAAAGAAGTAATGTTGTCCACTTTGCTTGTTATATTTCTCAGTTAGAACTTAAGAATATAAAAGAGGCTTTGGAAGACAGTGAATGGATTTTAGCTAAGCAAGATGAACTGTCTCAATTTGAGAGGAATGATGTGTGGACATTAGTACACAGACCAATAAATAAAAATGTTATAGGGACTAAATGGATCTTTAGTAATAATAGTAATGAAGATGGCATAATCATTAGGAATAAAGCTAGACTTTTGGCTCAAGGATACACTCAAATTGAGGGAATAGACTCTGAAGAAACCTTTGCCCCTGTTGCAAGAATAGAATCTATTAGAATGCTACATTCTCTTACTTGCCTGTATGACTTTAAGTTATTTCAACTAGATATCAAAAGTGCCTTCTTGAATGGTAACATACAAGAAGAAGTCTATGTCAGTCAACCTAAAGGTTTTGAGGATATCAAGTTTCCTGAACATGTTTTTCTCTTGAAAAAGACCCTGTATGGTTTAAAACAAGCCCCTAGAGCTTGGTATGAAAGGTTAACTAAGATCCTAATTGAAAAAGGTTTTAACAGATGAGGAGTTGATAAAACCTTGTTTACAAAGAAAACTCCTAAGGATATTATTGTTGCTCAAATTTATGTTGATGACATTGTATTTGGCTCTACTTGTGATAACAAAATTGCTGAATTTATTTCTGATATGAAACTTGAGTTTCAAATAAGTGGTGGAGGAGAATTAACTTATTTTCTAGGATTTCAAGCTAAGAAGAATGAAAAGAGCATTTTTTTTGTGCCAAACTAAGTATGCTGATAATCTTGTTAAGAAATTTGGTTTGAGTGAGAGTAAAGAGAAAATAACCCCTATGAGTGTTATTCTAAAATTGTCTAAAAATGATAAGAGTAAGAGTGTTTGTCCTGGCCTCTATAGGTCTATGATTGGAAGCCTTCTTTATTTGACTGCTAGCAGACCAGATCTTTGCTTAAGTGCAGGAGTTTGTGCCAGATATCAGGCAAATCCTCTAGAATCTCATCTTCTTGTTGTCAAAAGAATTTTAAGTTATGTTAAAGGCACTACTCACATTGGTCTTTGGTACTCTAAAGACACTAATCATCATTTGGTAGGATACTGTGATGCAGACTGGGCTGGTAACATAGATGACAGAAAAAGTATTTCTGGTGGGTGTTTTTATTTTGAAAATAACCTTGTGTCCTGGTTTAGTAAAAATCAAAATTGTATTTCTTTGTCAACAGCTGAGGCTGAATACATTGCAGCTGTTAGTGGATGCACTCAGCTAATTTGAATGAAAATAAATGTTAGCTGATATAATGTCTAACAAGAAGTATTAACTTTGTTTTGTGATAATAAAAGCGCCATAGATTTAGCAAAGAATCCAGTGCAACATTCCAGAACTAATCACATTGATCTGAGACATCACTTTATTAGAGAACTGGTTGAAGAAAAGAGCTTAATTTATAACATGTTTCAACTGAAAGACAATTAGCTGATATTTTCACAAAACCCCTTGATACAAAAAAATTTGAAACTTTATGAAGTGATATTGGGGTCTGTCACTATAGATCTAATTAAATACTCTTGTTATATATGTTTTACTGAGAGAAACTTCAATATTTTTTTTGTCTAAGATAAATCTTGATTGAGCTATGATGTTTTTGTCTTGAAAAAGCCGTTGATTGATGTCTCAAAAATAGATGTGGGATAACTTGTCCTAAAAATCTCTCTGGTAATAGAGTTGCAAGCACAAAGTGCATATTTCATATTCAGTTGCAAGCTCAGTTGCAACCACAGTTGCAACCTTGTTTGGAAAACAGAAAAATCAAAAGCCTTACAAAGAAAATCGTATTGCTTATGATCAAAGATAGCATATTCTGGTTTACTAAGTGATCATATTGCTTATGATCAAAGACAGAATATTCTGGTTTACTAAGTGATCATAAATGCTAAAGTCAAGCCAATGTCTTGAATTGTTTTTGACATCCTTTATACTCTTTCCTTACTGAGACGATCAAACCAATTTTTGTGTAGAGGAAAAACAGATTTGCTCAATCTAAGCTCCCAGTCTCAATTTTTATTGAATGGATATGCTATGTGAAATACATATTCTTGAGTAAATTGTTAGTTTCTTATGTTTAAAAGTCTTAAATATCAATTATTATTTTTCTGTTGAGACAAGTCAATTTTTCCTTTATTTCTTCAATTACTCAGTAATTCAAAATTGGATAGATTTGTTTTAAATTGAAATGTAGATACTGTATTCTTTTCTGAACTTATCTTGATAGTAACAGGATTTTTTTTAAAAAGAAAGTGCATAGTTTTGGGGAAAATTGGTTCAAAAAGGAGATTTTGGTATATATTTTCTAATTTTAAAAGATATGAGCTTAATTACTATTTAACCGTGTATTTTTACTAAGATAAACCAACACTTATCAGAATTACTTTCTCTCTCTATTCTCCAGTAAAAACTTTGCTTTTCTACAAAACCCATCTTCAGTGTTCCAAGTCCAGTTGCAACCTTAGATCCAACCATGTCGATTCGTCTCACAATCAACCTGATCTGAACTATGAAGATGACAGTACCCTTGGTGACTTCATAAATAGGACCAAAACTCATAGAAGTTCTAAATCTAAGGTAAGTGAATCCTCCTCTCCCAAACCTAAAAGGCATAGAATCAAGAAACGGTCTGGTAGAAATACACAGGTTGACCCAATTTTTGTTAAATTTGTCTATGACACTCTAAATAGTGAAGTTGATCCTAGGTTCTGGAACACAACTATGTCTGGTAGGTTCTCTACACTTAGCACTAGAGAAATACACCCTGAAAGACAGCTGAATCTGACTAGTTATAGGAATATTCAACTGCATGTTGAAAATTTGTTGAAAGATGTGGGTCTTGCTAGAACAATAAGCTTTCTTGAATTTTATTTTCCTGAACTAGTTAGGGAATTCTATTCTAATCTACATGCAAGAGTGTTTGATGAGGGGGATATGGCCTGTGGAAGAGTGTTTGTGAGAGGTCAGACTCTTGATTTTAACCCTGAATTGATTAATAAGTTTGTGAGAGGAACTCCTAACAGACCTGAGGATGATCTAGACTGTGATATACATTCTGTAGCTTTGGCAATTACAGGGAAAGATAATCAGTTTGATGGAGATTCCATTAAAACATCTGCTTTGACTCTCAGTGCAGCTGTCCTGCACAAAATCTCCAAATTCAATTAGACTCCTACTAAACAACCCTCCAAACTTACCAAAGAAATGGCTGTGTTTATTTATAGGATAATGTCTAAAATTCCCATAGATTTTGGAAAGCATGTCTTCAATCTGATTAGGGAATTTTCTGATGTCAAGGCTAACACTGTTTTGCTACCTTTTCCTAGCCTCATATCTGGCATTCTACTATCACAAGTGGATCATGTACCCCCTTTTATGGTAAATTCTCTACTTTAATCTTTTGAAAAATCCACCAAATGCCTCACTGCTCTGTATATTTCTGCTAAGCTTCTCAAAAAAAGGCCATATCAATGACATTTCTGGTGAGAAATGCAAAGAGAAAGAGTCTACCAATGCTGCTCCTAAGAAGAAAGGTGTGAGGAGGTATCTGTAGCAACAACTTGCCATAAATCAAGAGAAGAGGGTTGAGCTAGACACTCATGATTATGAGATCAAAAAACTGTTGGAAAATCTCAAGGAAATGGACAATGACAGCAGTAGTACAGTGGTTACTCTCTGAGCAGTGAAGAAGATGAAGACATCATCAGAGATGAACATGTTTTCACAAGAGCTCCTCATTCAAGGAGGCCTTTCTAAAACCTAGTTTGTCTTGGTTCTGACAAATAGGGGGAGAAAAATGAACTTTATGCTTATTCTTTGTGTTTCAATTTAAATTTATGTTTATGCAAATTTTGTGTTAAGACTATCTTGTGCCAGTATTTTTGGCCTTATGTCGGTTCTGCAACTTATTTCTGAATTTTGTTTCTTGCAATTTGAATAAGTTCTGAAACTTTGATGAACTGATAGTTGTTTGTGTTTAAATGATACATGCTATTCTAACTTACAAGGGGAGCTTAAATGGTTAACTCAAAAGCACTAAAATGATAAAATACAGTAAAAGAATGCATGCTAACAAATTTGCAGGTGAATCTGTTTTTGATAAACTTAGATTATTTGTCAAAATCCAATGACAAATGGGGAGATTGCTAGGACCATATTTATGGCCTATTAACTCTTGTTGTCAATTGGTTTGAACAAAATAACTCAAGTTGATTTTTATGAATTAAAACAGTTTAATGTTTACAGGTGAGGTTGCAAGCTCAGTTGCAACTACAGTTCAACCTACCAATACGCAAGATTCTGTTTTATTTTGTCTAACAACATTACTTAATTTTTAAAGTCTTTTATGTGAATAAAAGTATGCAGTATATATTCTCATTTGTTTAACAAGATTCAGTTTGCTCTTATTGAGAATATTTAAGTGATAAAGAATGGAAAGAGTTTAAATGGAATATGGAGATTAGTTTGAAAAGATAATGTTCCTTTAAATGTGGAAACTAGATCTCTTTTATTACACAATATCTTTATCTCTTCATTCAATCGACGTGTTTACAAATCAGCAATGATCTAATTAGGTTGAATATATGGAGTTATGTTTTCACGTTTTATTAAAATTGTATCTCTAATAAGATATTGTTTTATATATAGTAACTTCTATTGTCAAGCTAGTCTATTAACAGGTATTAATAAGAAGATTGAGTCAATTTTTGGCCCGGGTGCGGCTAAACCTTAAAGAAGGGGGGGGGGGGGGGGGGGGGTGAATAAGATTTCTAGGCGTTTTTGGTCTAATTAAACTTAAGCGCAATTAATAACCCAACTATCGCAAATTTAAGGTTATTGAGTTTAACAAAAGATAAAGAATTGCTAGAATTACTAAACGCAAGCAATAAACTAAGCAATAATATATTTGCGGAAAGTAAAAGCAAGGAAAGAAAATGACACCGTGATTTTATAGAGGTTCATCAAACGGCCTACGTCCTCTCCTCGGTACTACCGAGTATTTCACTAAAACTCTCCTTGCGGATTATTACAAATCCTATCGAGCTAATCAACCGATTGAGCTCCCCCTCACTTTATGAGTATCCCGAAATGAAAAGACCTAGAGCTTTTAAGCTTCAATTGCTTACAAAGCCTCTACCCGATCACTCGCTCACAAATGAGTTTATATTTTACTCTTTACAAAATCGTTACAATCAATGTAACTACACTCACTATTTTAATTGCTTCTAAATAAGCTAATTGGTGAGTTTTTGATGATGATTAAGCTTGAATCGTATTCTCCTTGATTTCCCTCTTTCTTGAATATATTCACCAAAATGGTGATTTTAGGGTTTTTATTTAGAGGTTGAAGGATAATGGATTGGTGTATTTATTGGTGGTTTGGGAGAGAGATTAGGTGGTTTATATAATCACCAAAGTCTGTTTTTCTGTATCAGACCGTTGGAAGTGGTTGAGGCTTTTAACCAAAGGTTTTAAGCAATTTTCCAGAATAAGCTGAAAAGCTGTTTTCGAAATCTGCAGAAAACGATCGGTCGTTTTCTGAGAAACGATCGGTTGTTTTTTCGACGTCCTCACTGGAAGAATTTGGACCAAAAACTATCGGTCGTTTTTGTCCAGTCGATCGGTCGTTCTTCAGTTTTCTCGTTAAACTTCAAAAGCCCGTAACGTCTTCGTTTTAGCTCCGATTCTGGTTCCGCTTGAACATGTGGCTTCGTTTTTCTGTGCTCTATCTTTCTGGTGTTCTGAAATTTACATTTTCTACTTTTGGAAAAGACAAGCATTATATCATCGAAAATAGAAAAATCGTAAAATCATTAAAAACATAATCAACATTATAATCAAAATCAATTATTGAACCCCATGGTTCAACAAATCAATTACAGCATTATCTCATTCAAGATATGGAAAGCTTGATCAATCAGAAGAGTCCAAATCAATCAACAAGTTCTTGAAGAAAGAAGATTGTTTTTACTCTTTATATAAGTTAATAGCTTTGCTTGTAAAAAGTGTGTGTTCTAAATTATAAAGAACTCAATTTTAAGAGAATACACAACAAGATTTAAAAATGAAAACAATGGTGGGATGCCATTGATTTTTTGAGTGATAGTTATAAGGTAGGAGTAATATAGAGATAGGCAGAAAAACCGAGATGGAGTCTGAGAGTTTTTCGTTAAGACTTGAATCATATATTGTAAGTCATTATAATATCATCAATCTGGGTAAGTGCCACACAAAAAAACTCGTGCCTTTTAAAATAAAAAATAATAATTAAATATGTGCTATAAATGCCACACAAAAAAACTCGTGCCTTTTACTAATATAAAAATTTATACTCATTCCAAACTCATGTCATATTATAAAAAACTTCATACATGTTTTTGAAAACTTCATAGAACATTTTTTAAACTCCATAATCATACCTTCTCTATAAGACTTCAAACTCGAATTTAAAAACTTCACACACATTTCTTTTCTAAGATCGCACCTGCCGAACCATACTTAAATAGTTGATTTCGATTGTAATTGAGTTTATGGTTTTACTTAAAGTGGCGATTGCTATATTTGATGATATAATAATTTGGTATTTCTTCAAAAAAAGAAATGTATGTTTCAGACTCTCACATTAAAGCACATTCGATGGCAAATCTAAAGTTCAACGGAAGTTAATCTAAAGTCTGAACAAGCAAGTTATTAGCGTTTAAAAATGGCCAGTGCAGAGACCTTAAGCAACCAACATGACTTATCGATCGTAATCAGACACATGGGAAGTTGAGTTAGACTACCGCGTCTCTTCTGTCATCCAACAAGGCTTTGACAAATAATTTAACTAAGGGAGCCACTACCCCTCTCAATGATAGGTAATTATAATACGAGGGGTGATTAGGATGCGAGTGAGGGATATATAAGCGAACCTTGCATTTAAACAATATTTTCACGAAAGTTCCCTGAAGCCACAAGCTGAGATACTCTTCTAATACGAGGAGTGTTTTTTGGAAAGGGATACCACTTGACTCATCGATCATAGTTGGGCACATTTGTTGAAAAGCATAGATATCAAAAATCGGCTTGCCCAATTCTGTGGATGCAAGCTACAGACTTACAGTATATAATTTAGAGATTTCACTGAAATCCATTCAAATAAACATGAGGGATTTAGAAACTAATATTACACTTATGTAGACTATAAAGTAACTTTATCAACTTCTAAAAAAAAGTAAAGCAACTTTGTCTCTCCTAATACAACTCTTAACCCAGGCTCGATTCTTATATAAGCAACAAGCTTACAAGCTGAAACTATTGCACAAGTCTATTATATTATTCTTGAAAGATCAAAATGTAAAATTTAAAGAAACTCAATGGGAAAAGCATTGTTGGTGAAAATCTTTTGGAGACTAAAGTAACTATAGCCATAAGGCCGTCTCTTTCTCATCAAGGTTTCTCTATATCTTCTCTTATTTTCTTAATATCCCGTCTCTTTTTTTGTTGCATTTCTCTGTTTCTCTCTTATTATTCTGGATATCTATGAGACTTGAGTTGTTTTCTTAAGTAGATATGAACATTATAGTGCAAAAGCTGAATAATCAGCGCCTAAATTTTGCTATTAATGTGGATTTAAGTGGTTTGTGTTAAATCCACATCTCAAGAACTATGGAATTTTTAAAAGAATTCTTAGTATTACATAATAGGGGGTGAATTAACACTATTGCTAAACAAAAAGATTAAGGTGGAGATGCTCCAAAATTACGTACTTGATTTTAGTAATTAAGATGGTCTTAAAGAATTTGACTAAATTGATTCAGTTGTTGGAATAAAAGATCAGTACTATTTTTGGCAAGAATTTACAATATTGAAATTGATATTAGTAGGGAGTCATTTTTTTTGAAAATGTGGGTTTGGATCTAGGTTAAGCAAAACTAGTTCTGATCATCTAGTTACTCTATGCGTGCAAGTAAGGCGTCCTAAGACATTATATCGATAACTATCTCCCCGCTATACACTGAAATTTTCTACTAATATACTATGTTGCTTTTCAAGGATTGCAGCAGGTGAAACATCCCAATTATGGTGCCACTATATATATATAAAGCATATGAGAATATACTAGAAGGAACAACATTCATTGAAGAAGTATTAAAATCATCTATTTATCCTTTCATACTAAGATTAAATTAAGTTGCACAGAGAATGAGAGAAGCTAACTGAAAGAATTATAACCTAACTTATTAATAAAACTCGACCCTGAGGACTACTATATATTATACCAATAGGGTAGATTAACATCCATGCAAACTTGAATATTCAACAACTATAAGAAGTCCAATGTAAAGTGGTCTGTCGGTTAGGTTCACCAACGTGGTCCAAAGTGACCAGAGTGCAGACTTGATTCAGGATATACATAGTCCTGGCAATAGAAAGGAATGATTGTCTTCAAGCACCGGTTTTTTCAAGTGCCTGTGAAGTTACGACTTGTAAGAGGACACGCCATAATTAAAATATGAGTCGTGTGTGTGGGAACTAAGAAATAGGAGATTGGTTGTGAGTACTTGTAAACCGAGGGTTTAGAGTTTATTTGTTTGAATTAATATGTTAAGAGGTTTTCATTTTCTGAATCTTCTTGATTCAGATCTTACAATTAAAATAATAAAATTGGTGCAAAATAGAAGTATAATCCCTGATGCATTAACAGAAAGAAGTTACCTAATAGACTAAAAATAATATAATAAAAGGGGGTGGTGAAATAATAAAATTCCTTTTGGTTAGAATGAGCATTAAAAAAAGTTTGGTTAGTGTATATCATTAGCTGTGTACCTTTTAACAAAACCAGACTATGACAGTGGGTTTTAAGAGGTGAATAGTCCTACACAAGGACATAAACGGTGAAGAAACCCTTTCACTTAAATTTCCGTTGATCGTACAGAAGAAATCTCTTGACCACAAGCTCATCGAATTTGTTTTGTGCAAAGAATAAGTATGAACATAATTAAGTCAATAGTAACCCTCCACAGTGCATATCTAACCTTGTTTCAAAGTCAAAACTATATCTTGAAAGTCTCTGGATTAGTTATAAGCATTACACATGATCTTGTTTTTGTCCAACTTAGCATGTAAAGAAACAATCAATTTTGACCTAATTGAGGAGTTACGCTATTTCCTTAACACAATTTAGGGTTTCATATTATGATGTTAATGTCTAAAACATACAATTACGTTATGTAAGTATTATGTCGGTTTTAGAAGTACTCTCACTCCCCCATCAAAAACCGGGGAATGCTTACCTACAAACTCAATGTAAATATCAAAATACAAATGTTTATTCGCAATTTATGGTGAATGTCAGAGTACCTAATTGACGTGTATTTTCATTTTAGAGATTGAACCATTTTGAAAATCAGTTTAAGATTATTACCTTGACCAGCCACAGCATGTTGTTCAGTTACAAACTCCTTCTACGGTGAGAACGTACCCATATTTTTGTGTGTAGATATATGAAGATTTAAAAGATAAAAGTAACCCAAAATGGCATTAATCTGCATATGCACCAACACCTAATCATAGTTTCATCTCTATTTCTCTTGGTAGCTAGAGGAAAGAGAAGAGAAATGAAAATCAAGTAATGTGTGAGAGACTAAATCATTAGTAGGTGCAGGTGTAAATGCAGATAAAGGCAGCATCTTGGAAATGCATATCTTTTTTGTTTGGAAATGAAAGACACCATACAGAGATCCCCTTCTATATATAGTGAGATGAGAAAAGATATTTTGAACCACATAATAGCGTCTACGTATGCATAAAACTTGATGCGTTTTTTATATGGATGATAGATAATATTAAGGGCCTCCATTGAATATTCTGGCTTTTAGACATTTTAATTGTGCCTTCATGAGAAACACTGTTATACCATATGGTAAAGTGAAACTCAAAAAAAGTCTTCAAAAAGACGTTTTGGGAGTGTGTTAATTTATATTTAGTCATCTTGTTGAGAAAAATTAAACGAGCTTAAAACTCTTATTTTCTTCAGAAAGCTTGCGACTCTTATTCAAAATTTCTAAGCCAAAAGGATACATGACCTACGCTGTAAATTTAATAGACACTTGCCATTGAGAAGACACCTAAAAATAGCATGTGTAAGATATTAACTTCTAATTTCAATTTTGTATTATAAAAATGTTCTTTTCTATACGAGAATAAGTTTCTATATCTCCGAAGAAAATTCTTTAGCATGGTTAATTATAACTCTTTTCAATTGTTGGGTTTGTTTTCCAAAAACCAAAGAATAATTCTTGGTAGTTCATTTTAAGCAAAATAGGATTATTTCATGCCATCAGTTTTTTTTTTTTTAATTTGTACGTTCAAATAAGAAACTGTAATTTTTACTCCTGAAGAATGTAAATAGTTTATACAGTATTAATTTATTCTACACTACCAGCATCAATTTCAATCTAATACAACATTTACCAAAGCCTTTAATACTGATATTGTAAAAGCACACCCCGTAGCAAATAATAAACTTTGGTCTTTTGAACAACCCATCGACATTATTGGTTAAACAGTAGCTCGGGTGCTTTCTTCTTATCTGTGCAATCAAGAGATAGAAGTTCGAATTTTTTTGGGTGGCTTGTTGAAGAACAGTTTTCTGAACATTTCAAGTAATAAGGTGAAATTTGTATAACCGATTTTTTTTTCTTTTTTGAACTATCATATATAACATGCAAATGATTTTTTTATAAAGTATTTAATAATCTTGTCGTATAATTTTTTTTAATAGACCAAATAAAGTGCATCAAAAATATGATGAAAAATGAGTTCATAAAAGAGTATTTTTTTATTAAATTTTTTTACCTCTTATTACATACTCAAATGAAATGTTAGTTATTATAGCTTATTGAATATAAGAAACAAATATTTGTTCAAATCATCATGTTATAATTCATAAATTCGGGAAGTGTTATAAATTTTATATTTACTTTATTCAAAATTTTAAACTAAACCGTTTTTAGTTTCCCATATATATTTTACTCTGTGTTTCACGTCTCGTTTACATTGTCATTCCCACTTTTGTTTCTCAAAGTGTTGACATTTGGCAACTTAGCTAACTCCTCTCTATTAAAAGTACAAATCTTTTATCCCCTTTCATGCCTTCTTACTTATTTTTACTCAAATTTTAAATTTTCACAACTTATACCGTAAGTTTATAAACTTTTATATTATATTGTATTCAAATTTTAAAACATTTGAACATAATATTGTTTTAGACAATTTTTTTAATATTCAATGTTTAATTTACACTAATTTATACATTTATTCCAAAACAAATTTTGTGTGGATTTTCTTTTAAAAATAATTATTAAAATGTATTGATACATGTATTATAGTAATTGTACAATTTTTTTCAAGTTTTTTAGAATTTTTTTTGGATAAAATAAGCAAGAGGGCACGAAAGTGGGTAGAGAAATGAGGTAAAATATTTGGACTACTCTACTAATAATAAGAGTTTACCATTATCCATTCAAGAAGCGTATTTTTTGGTTTATTACTTAATTATATATATTAAGAGAAAGCATATTTATCTTTTAGATTTTACATAAATACATATTACAGTCATAGAATATTCTTCTTTTCTTGCAATGACCTGGCCTATTACAGAGAGCGACGTGCTTTGTTAAGTGCCGTCCTTGACAATAAATGGGAGCACCACACTGCTCCTTATAGAAGAGTCCTCCACTCCTCATTTATCTTGTTAATTTTAATCTAATGGTTAACAAAAATAAAAACTAAAATAATACACTATATATATATATCATAATTTAAAATACGGTAATCGAAAACAATAAAATTAACTCTAAAAAAAGATTGAAAACTCTTGTGTAGTGCGCATACCCCTTAAATATAATTAAAAATATAACGTCAACTACTAAAACCCTAATAAAATATTGGGAACATGTGTGAGATACCCTTAAATAAAAATAAAAATATAACATTATAATATATCAACTACTAATAAAATATTGGGAACTCTTTGTGTGGCCTACCCTTAAATATAAATAAAAATACAACATTAAAATATGTTAATTCCTAAAATCCTAATAAAATATTGCAAACCCTAGTGTGAGCTACCGTGAATTAAAATAAAAAAAGAATAATGTTCTTTGTAAAAAAATTCTCTCATTATCTTTGTTTTAATTATATATATATATATATATGTATGTTCGGAGGAGTAGGTTTTGGTAAGTGAAATGAGAGAATATATCGTTGCAGGAATAATATAAATGACATGGGGCTTAAGAAAAGATCCGGTGTAATCTTATCTCATTAGAATTAATCTATTTTCATTCATCCTGTCAAAATAAATCTAATTAAATTGTTATGATTGGAGGGTCTGAGTACTCTTTTTATTTAGGGGAGTCTGAGTCCCTCTTTTCCCTTGACAACAAGGTTGAGAAGATGTTGCTTGTAACCTTTAAAGAGATAGTGACTGAATAATAGACTCGTTTATTTGTATATTATTTATTTAGACTCATCTTATTTCATATTGTTTCTAATCAAAGTTAACGTGTAATTCTCCTCCGATCGATTGAAATACAGTCTCATGAAAAAGGTCACAACCATCATTCTTGTAGTAAAGAGATCACCTCTCAAAAGCTGTAAAGAGAATTATGAACATGGATTCATAATTGACATATATGCCTTATTATTTTTTAGGTCCAAATTTTGAACCTTTGACGGCTCAAAAACACCTCAACAAACATAAATATGGAAAAAAAATACATTTATTGTACTGTAATACATGCTGTTACCGATTTAGGTATCAGACTATGAGAATTAACAATTGAAGTACTTCCGTTAATTAAAATGGATGAAAGTTAGTTTAAAGTTTTATTTTGGTCATATTATTTATAATATGCCTAAATTTAACCTCGAATTTTCTGAAATATCTGATTTTAGTATAAATTCATAAATATATATATATATATAGACATACACCCGCAAATACACACACACACACACACACACACACACACACACATATATATATATATATATATAATTGAGGTACTTAATATGGATGTATATGTATGTGTTTTAGTAAAAAAATATAAATTGTAAATTGTAACATTTCAAAAACACATAATTAAATTCATACAAGTTACAAATAAATATGACCAAAATGAAAAATTAAACTAACTTCCATCCAATTAAGTTAACGGCGGTACCTGAATTGAGAACATTTTGACAGTTTAGTACGTCATTTGTTAACTTTCGTAGTCTGGAACCTAAATCGTTAACAACAGCTAGTACAGTACACTAAATATATTTTTTTTCCATAAATACGAGATATCAAGTTTATATCCAATTACCAATTCATACGTGGATAAGGTTTGGGTGAACATAAGTTTCAGACATACCAATGCAGCAACAACATGTAAATTTTCGTAACCACTATTAGAGGAGGTTCAATGAGAGATGACCAAAACTATCACACATATGTCATGAAATGACCTCCGCAACAGAAGTGAAACCTGTCACCTTCCTGTTGGGCATTGGAAAAAAGACTTTCATCATCTTCATCTCTTATTGAGCTAATTTTTTAGTGAACCACACGTCGAAACGAGTAGTTTCGTGTGTATTACATATTTTGGGTAACATCATAAGCAACTGAATGTTTAAGATAAATTTACAAATTCATACCGAAAGTCTCTGCCGTATTATCAAGTTGAATTGACTTAATGGAATAATCTCTGTGAAATTTCCTTAACCTAATGATTAGGGCCAGAAGTTTACAAGTATTGAAAATTCATCAACCAATATCAAGAAATATTTAAATGGTCTGCAATTTGGTTGGATAGATCCTAAGTTGTTCAATATTGACACGTCTAGTTTATTCCTTGTTCAATCCTTGTACATCGATTTAGGAAATAGGTTGCACGTCGATCGAAAAAAGAGGCTTTGTTACAAACCTAAGTTTATTAGGTTTAATATGTACTTTTGTTTGTTAGATGTTTTTTTAACCCATTGAAACGGGGTTGGCCCATCAAACACAGGTTATACCTGAAATAAACTACAATGTCAAACGCCTACATAAAAGCGGAGCGGCTAAGTGCCGCCTAGCGCCTAGGCGTCTCCTCGTCCGCCTTTTGAAACAGTGTAGACTACCATAACGTTATTGTATTACCAAATACATGTATGTAATTTATATAAGTAAAGTAATGTTACAAATGAATTACTATATTAAACGTTTTAAAATATAACCTAAACCAATTTAACCAATGCCCCTTTATAATATATGATCTTGTATACTACCATAACATTGTAGTATGGGAAAAACTAACCAATGTCCCTTAGACATTGGTTAAGAATGTTTGTGTTATGTTTTAAAACGTTTAATATAGTAATCCACTAATAACATTTCCTTTACTTCAGTAAAATTAATTATATATATATATATATATATATATATATATATATATATATATATTTTTTTTTTTGATAATAATGTTATGGTAATAAATAAGATCGTATATTATAAATACAACTATTATTTTATTTGATGCAACTTGATTTTGGAAACTTATTAAATGGCTAAACAATGTCCCGGAAATACTTATTAGCCAAACCGGATATTTAATTATATAAAACAGTATTCCATGAGTCCAAAAAAATGGTCTATTTTATTTTTTACTTGTCCAAATTATGGTCCCATTTTTCAATTACGATATGGTTTTTATGGTTAAATTTCCAAATATATCTATATTAAATGAGTATTAATAACAACTAATATTAAACATTAATATTATTCAAATGGTAAATTAGTAAAATTGTAACCATATTAATTATTCCAACTAACTTTTTTTAATATTGATAAAAATACAAACGGGGCCATATTTTTGGGGACGGATGGAGTATATCTTTACAGTGTGTTCGGGGTAAATTGGCACAACACGATGGTTTCGTATAAACCTTTAGTAAGCCCAATTCTCTAAAGGTGATTGAAATTAGGGTAAATTTTAGATTGTTAGTTTATCTACAACTTAATTAACGATTGTTGCATAAAACGGGAACTAAGGTCAATTTACCCTAACTAAACAATAAAAATGTAAAAATTAAGAAAAAAAAAATGAAAAAACTTTAAAGAGGCAAAACGCTGAAACAACACGAATAAAATTTTAAAAATCGCAAAAAATCTAAAATCAACAAAATTCCAAAAATGCAAAAAAAAAAAAAAACAGCATGAGTCGTCTTAATTCATATTAAAAATAGTCTGAGTCATTTTAAAAATAGTTTGACTCATTTTAAGTCATTTTAAAATCAGTCTGAATCATTTTAAATCATTTTTAAACAGTCCGAGTCATTTTAAGTCATTTTAAAAACAGTCTGAGTTGTTTTAAAAATAGACTTAGTCATTTTAAAAATAGTCTGAGTCTTTTTAATTTATTTTAAAAACAGTCTGAGTTATTTACAATCATTTTAAAAACAGTTTAAGTCATTTTCAGCCATTTTAAAAATAGTCTTAGTCATTTTTAAGTCATTTTGAGTCATTTAAAAACAATTGCAAGTTATTTTAAAGTTGTTAACATTTTTAAGACTTTCAGCATTTTTTCGACTTTTTAAAATTTTTTTTCATTCTTTTGTATTTTGGATTTATTGATTGTTCTTGATTTTTTTAATTTTTTGTTAACATTTTTCGGGTTTCCGATTTTTTTAAACGTTTTTTTTATTATTTTGTAATTTTAGATTTTTTTTTGATTTTTAGGGGTCTTTTTTAATTTTTTTTTTTTACCAATTTTAGGTTTTTCTGTGTTCCCGATTTTTTAATTTTTCATTTCATTTTATTTGTGATTTTGGTTTTTTGAATTTTTTTTAGTTTTTTTAACTTTTTTTGGAGTTATTTCAAATTTCCAACTTTTTTAAAGGTTTTTTCAGTTTGTTTTGTTATTTTCGTTTTTTTTTTAGTTTTTATCTTTTTATTTTTTTAGTTTTACCTATTTTTTCTATTTTATTTTTATTTTTATTGGTTAATCAGATGAATGACCAATGATTAATTGGTTTTAGTAATAATTGAGTAATACTTAATTAAATTTTATAAGATTACTAATATTTAAATAGTTTTATTTTTAATACACCAATGTTTAATTAAGTCTTAAAATTAAAACTTTGAGGATATATTGACAATTTCTGTGTGGGCCAATGTACATAAAGAGCTAGCCCCACTAACCATCCAAAAAAATCAGTGTGGGCCAAAAAGAACAAACAGTTCCTAGCTATAGGCTCGTGAATCTTGCTAAATTCCACGTGATGGGCAGTGTGTATATCACGTGGGCTATTTGAGCTGGCATACTTGTTTATCGTCAGATATAAGAGTGCCACAGACAAGCCCACGAGGAGTTTGAGTGTATTTTCTTGTCCTTTTCCTAATATTCTTTAGTCTTCAAATTTAGATTTTTCTTCGAACCGTGAATGGGAAAAATCTCCACTTACCACGAATAGGAAAATAAGTCGTGGATCCATTGCTTACCTCTAGCAAACAACTTTGCACTTTTTAGTTTATCCCGTTTATATTGTGCCTCTCACGCATAAAAATTAATTCGCAATTTATACATTTGCGTATTACTTGTTGTTAACGATTTAATTAACACACTATCAAAATTAATAATTGACATACTGAACTATTATAATGTTTCTAATTCAGGTATCGCCGTTAAATTAGTTGGATGAAAGTTAGTTTCACTTTTCATTTTGATCATATTGTTTGTAACTTGTATAAATCTAACCCTTAATTTTCTGAAATGTCTTATTTTAATATAAATTCAAAAAATATAATTATATCATATATATATATATATATATATATATATATATATATATGTAAATAACACACACACATATATATGTTATATTAATGTATGTATAAAAAAATATATAATATAATGCATGTATACATATTATTGCAAATAATATAAATTTTAGATGATTTTTGTGTATAAAAAGAAATTATAAATACTTAACAAATATATTCTATTTACAAAAAATAACACTTTTTTGAAAATAATAATAATTTTTTTGCCTTTTTTTATAAAAATATTTAAATAGTGATGTGGTCTCAAATAATTTTTACTCGAATGTCATAAATGTAAAACTTACTTTATTTTCGTTTTAGAGAAAGTGTAAAAAAAAAATTATAATATTTTTATTTTAGAAAAAAAATCAAAAAAAATCAAGTAAAATAATATGATTTTTAAACCGCGATACTTATTATGTATGTATATGTATGTGTTTTAGTAAAAACATTGTAAATTGTAATGTTTCGAAAATATATGATTAAATTTATACAAATGATAAAAAATGTGACCAAAATAAAAAGTGAAACTAATTTTCATCCAACTAAATTAACGGCAGTACCTGAACTTGGGGTGGAATCGGTTCGGCACCAAACTTTTTTACTACATACTGATACCGTACCAAACTAGTTTGGTTTGAGAATTTTTATACCATTACCGAATCAAAAAATTCGGTATACCGAACTTTCGGTATACCAAACTATTCGGTTGGTTCGGTTCGGTTTCGGTTTTATACCAAATTTTAGATTTTACAAGTCATGATAGAAAAATGATGCGTTTTGAGAAAGAAAAACATAGTATAAAGTTTTAAAAATAGTAGATTAAAAATATATATTTATTTATACTATTGTTACATTTCTTTTTTATTTGCATGAAATATTAGACACTAATAGACCTTTATAGTAAAAGTTATAAATAAATAAAAATATTATAAGTATTTAATAAAAAAATAATATAAGTATATTATAATAACATTAATAATTAAGTGTATATAAGTTTTTAATTTTATTTGTCTATATAGTATATTTTAATATTTCGGTTTGAATCGGTACCATACCGAACTTACTAAACGAATACCGAACTTACTTATATAAGATCGGTTCGGTTGTACCATACCGTACCGTAATGTCGGTATACAAAAACTTTTGGTACCGACTTGATTGGTTCGGCTCGAAAAGCGGTCGGTTGGTACAAGTCGGTAAAAAATGCCACCCCTAACATGAACTGTGAATATTATGATAGTTCACTACGTCAATTGTTAACTTTGGTAGTCTAATACATAAATCGTTAAAAACAGATAGTACAATACACTAAATGTAATTTTTTTTACCAATTTTACTTGGTTTTTACTACTCGTTCAACCATTTAAATAATAAAATGTAAAGGGGGTTTGTTGCATGCATATCAACCACTTGGATAAGAAAATGTAAAGGGGGTTTGTTGCATGCATATCACGTGTGTGTCACGTGCTTATTTCTTTTTGGTAACATGAATTGGATGGGGAACGAGGTTTATGGAGGAAGATCAACGGAAGAAGTACATTACAACAACCTCTCTATTTTGGGACAAATTCTTGAAGACAACAAACGTAAAATTGTCTACAGAGGGATATATGCATGCACAAAATGATTTGGTTGTCAAATTTAAATATAATTATGCCTAAATATAAGGCTTATGCTTCTTACATACGGCCAAAATTTGGTCCAGACTAAACCAGCAGGTCAAAACTGATGGTTTGATCAAAATAGAAGGGGTAGGTCCCCTCCATTTGCTGCTTTTTCTTGGTAATCACAACTTTTTCGAAAAAAACAACCGTGTATATTACCAATTAGCGATTCATATAATACCCACAATTTTTTATACGTGTTATACGTTAAACCGTTAATTTTAAAATTAAAATAATAAAATAAGAAATCAGTAGCATAATATAATGAAACAGTTCATTGTTCGTGATTTTATATTGAAAGTAATCGAACTCGGTACTGATTCATAGGTGATTTTAAAATTTTAAATGAACAGACCATTCAAAATCATCTCCTATAAAATGAGGGTGGATTGAGAATATAAACCCACCAACGATCGTATTCTCTTATATAGTACATAATTTTTTTTTAAAAACATTTCTTATTTTTTGTATTATAAGGTTAGTTTTTAATATGAAATATAATTTTCAATCTTAGGGCGAAGATTTGCGTATGTCCGGTTATTCGGATGAAGAAGATAATAGTTACCTCGACTATACTAGTCATTTTTAGATAAATTTGGTATGTTTTAACACTAAAATTTTAGTTTTTTATTCAGTATTATGTTTATGACCGGTTATAAGAACATTTTTGTTTTGTAAATTATTTTAGGTTTTCGAACATCGTCAGGAATTGATTGATCATGCGAAAGCAACTGCATGTAATTTAGGGTTTATTTTAGCAATTGGAAGCTCCAATTCGGATTTATTTTCTAAGCCAAGATTATATCTTGATTGTGACAGGGGTGGTCCATATAGGCCTCCAAAAAATTCTACAAATACTTATACAAAAAATTCATGTACCAAAAAAATGATGTGTGCATTTCGTTTGAAAGGTCATAAGCACAATAATGTTTAGACGATAGAGGTTGTTAATGGAGTTCACAACCATCCAAGTATAATTTACGAAGAAGCTCATGCTTATATTGGTATGCTAACAAAACATGAGTGAGAGATAGTGGAGACTATGCCTTTTAAAAACATTAAGGCTACTGAAATATTGGCTTCTATTAAGAAAGAAAATCCACAAAACAAGTCTACTATCAAGACCATTAATAATGCTCATAGTAAGATTCGTATTTCTCAATATGCCGGTAGAACTCAGATAAAACAATTGCTTCATCTTCTTCAAACAAAATATTATTTATGGACCTTGAGAAATAATAATGAAACAGATGAATTACAAGACGTATTCTTTGCGCATAGTCGTTCGGTAGAGTAGTTACAATCATTTCCCTATATATTATTTATGGATTATACATACAAGACGAACAGATTCAGACTCCCGTTAATAGAAATTGTTGGTTTCACATCCACAATGGATAATTTTTCTGTTGCATTTGTTTTCATGCAATCGGAAAAAACCGATAATTATGTATGGGCCTTAAACTGTCTATGACAAACTTTGGATGGGTGTGACCAGCCACGGGTCATTCTGACAGATAGATATTTGTCTATTATGCAAGCAGTCACCATTGTATTTTCTTACTTGAATATGCTGTTGGGTAAATGGCACATATCTAGTAACGTTAAAGTAAATTGTAAGAGTACATTTGGAAGTGTGTGAAAGGCATTCAAGATACAGTGAAAACTGATTGTGGATTCCAACACCCTTGAAGTGTATTACACCAACAACCAATTAATGGCTACTGGGTACAGGAGATATCCTATTGCATTAAAATATATAGGGGAATTGCTTGGTAAGGTAAAATTTATTGCATTTTGGACTAATCAATCTACGCATTACAAAAACAGCACAACAAATAGAGCTGAAGCACAACATTCAAAACTGAAAAGATATCTTCGTAGTTCGATGGGATATCTAGCAACAATATTCCAGTACATTGACGAAATGATCGACTCCGAGTTTACGAAAATAAGCGAAATTTGGAGAAAAGTCGTAATTTTGTGCAACATGCACATAAAGATCCCATATTCCGACAATTAAGAGGCTATGTATCAACAACTGGATTGCAACATATTGTTGATGAGATGAATCGGTGCAACGATATTGCATTCAGTGACATTGAGTATTGTGGATGCCGACTGAGAGTGAGCCACGGGTTACCTTGTGCACACGATATCTCTAGAGGTATTCCTATTGTAGATAAGTTTGTGACTGCATTCTAGACAAAACTTGATATCTCATATTCAAATTCATTCGACGATAGTTTAAAGTGTATGGATGGTGTAGATAAGTTTGTAACTGTATTTCAAAACACAAATAAATTTAACCCGACACATATGTTATGAAAAGTGAGAGAGGCATACGACCCTTCTATGACTCCAGTTGTAGAGCCCCAACCAAAAAAACAAGGTCGTGAAAGACCTTCAGCGAATAAAAAGCAAGAAACATCCATGCGCAGAGATCCTTCCTATTTGAACATGTCGATGGACATGCATTTTAAGCCAGACATAGTTCGTATACACCAGGTGCCCCTCGAGTTCCACTAAAGAAAAGATAATCCTTTCATGAGAAAAATCCAAATGAAATTATTTTTGATCCACCCAACCCTCTTGGCTATTTGGCTGAATTTCTCCCACTAATGCATAAATTTATAAACGGTGTAAGTGATGTCGTAGGTGATGGACATTGTGGTTTTCGTGTAATATCAAAGTCATTAAATATAAAGAAACCTTGGCTTCAGGTATGAGGAGAGCTTTGTAATGAGTTGTTCGCATACCAAGATGTGTATCGATTAATGTTTGGAGAAGATAATTTTAATAAATGCTACCATTCTTTAACTTTTTTGGAAACTGGCAGTTGTTTGCAATAATATTGGTTCACGATATCAGATATGAGTCACCTTGTTGCATCTACATATAATGTAGTATTTGTTATTCTTTCCCGAGATTCACAGACATTTGTTCCTTGGCGCACCCCCCCCCCCCCCCCCCCCGCCCCCCCCCCCCCCTCCGGGCGCAATACCCACAAACAGTATGTATCGGTCATGTAAATGACAACCATTTTGTTCACATATCACTGTGTCTTAGTCCCCCGCTGCCTCCTATAAACCCCCAATGAATTAGTTGGAAAACCGACGAAGCTGCATCTTGGGAAATTCTTCTCCAACAACAATTACAAAGATATATAAATTTACGCTTTATGAGCCAATCTGAAAATTAAGGTTAACTTTGTATTTTTTTAAAGAATTTTGTTGATAAATAAGTTTGTTTCTTACTTCAACTATTGTTTATTAGTTACACTTTGTCAGACTTTTTAATTAGTATAGTGGTTTTATTTTAATTACAAAATAAAACGATTATAGTAATTACGAAACTCCTTATTTTTCTTCTTCGTGATACATTAGTTTCTCTTTGCTATGTATGGTCTTTATATAATAGAACCATCCAATATTCCATTTTCCATTTCAAATCAATATTTTACAACCTAATTTCGATCAATATACAGAGGAAAACAGTAATACATATCTTTTTAATTTACTATTTTATATATGATTTAGTGATTACTCATTGTACCATATATTTGGGATTGTGCCATATAAATTTTGCAATACTCTAAAAACTACAATGCGCCAATATTAACCACACGACAATAATTTTTGAAAAAGTACACACGAATATGCGGTCTCCACGTACCATATAAAAATAAAATAAAAAGCACACATGAAATACATATTAAAAAAGAAAGAATTCAGTGAAATAAGAAATTAAAGGTGGATTGTCCAATGTCTTCATCTGTATTGGTTGGTGGGTCTTGATTTTGGCACGAAGACTGTCCTGGATCATGGTATAATGGCCCTGTCATGTTTTGAAAAAATGGTTGTCCAAAATTTTCATAAAAAGGATTCGCCAGGTTTAGGTCGAATGATTGGCCAAAATTTGGATAAAAAACCATGGGTTGATCGTGTTGCATATCATTATTAATGGAAAACTATGGGCCATATGGATCACGTAAAGGAGTTGACGAAAAAGGATTATAAGTCGGTGATGACGGAAATTCGGGTGACTGTGGTGGTGGTGGTGGTGGTGGTGGTGGTGGTGGTGGTGGTACATGTGGTGATTCTCCACAGTCAGGAATTGGTAGCGCCAACACTGAAAAATAATGAGTCCGGAGAAGTTTCTCGTGGATAGGGTTTGTTGGATCGTCACAGAGAGCTCTGTAACAGTAATTTATAACATGTATCTACCCACAAAAAAATATGTTAATATAAAAATAAAAGTATGTTGTTTCATTAAAAGAATTGTCGAATGTATTAATTTTTTTACCATGCGTTCATGATATCCTGCTACTGGTATGAATCTTTGGGTAGGGGGTATTACTTCAGTTTGTCCAATACATAGCCGCGTAATTTTTTTTGTATCATTTCATATAACTGTTTGCTACATGTAAGTTACCAACATCCCCATCTACTACATAAACGCGTCGATCTTCCCACAACTTGACAAATTCATTATTTTTAGCATACCAGTTAATTTTTGAATTACCTTGGCAAGTTTTTCAATGAGCAAAATCATATCCTAATTCATACCGAATTGGTTTCTGAGGCACATTTTGTATGAATCCAAATTGCCGAAGTACCCTGTCAGGATAATGAAACTCTACACATCTAAAGTATATCAAAGGCGAGCGACTGCGCCAAATGAAATGTCCAGCTATACAGATGTTGGGCAAAATATTCATCACATTGTTGTACGACATCCAAACAATCTATTTTATTAAAATAATTATAATATAATTAAGAATATGAAAAAGAATACAAAATAAGTATACAAAAACTAAAAACTACCTGATTATATTTCAAGTCATCAAACTGGTCTCGAAAACATTTTCGGTTTTGACGCGTCGTTTCACAATTATATCGCTTCGCAGCGACAATCCACCTATAGAAAAGAAATATTAACTCATACATTTATATTAAAAAAGTTTTAAATAAATAGATAAAAATAAAAATGAAGTATTTACCTATATCAATATGTATATACTAGTCCGTCCATTGGTGCTTCTGATAGGCCTCGAACAGGATAAATATTTGTGAATCTTGTCTACACCCATACATGGAAAAGAATAAGAGGGCCATCTATATGTGTGATATGCGTTTTCTTACTAGTTTAATTATCGATGCATGACACAACATCATATATAAATGAGAAAGAACAGCCAAGCCCCAACTTAATTGACTACAAAACAAAAAGTTTTCTAGAAACGGAAAGAATTGGAGAGGAGCATGATCAAGAATAGTCGAGCCCCAACTTAATTGACTACAAAACAAAAAGTATTCTAGAAACGGAAAGAATTAGAGAGGAGCATGATCTCCAGACTTGTCAGATAAAAAGTTCTCTCCTAACATCAAGAACATCATCGCTCGAGAATACTGTAAAATTTGTAGAGGGGTTGCGTTCTTATGAAGACTTGAAAACTTTCTTTGTAACCAAATAAGAGATAGACCTCCTATTTTATATGCATAAGGTGGCAGACGTTTACCTAGTAATCTTTCTACTCACAAAAGTTTAACTTCAACTATTTGTGAGAATCATTACGAATTACGGGATATCCATCAACACGAAAACCCCATAATTTTTCAACATCCTGTAAAGTTATCGTGCATTCTCCAGAAGGAAAATAAAATGTGTGAGTCTCAGGTCTCCACCTTTCTACTAGGGCTCCAATTAACCCCCAGTTTAATCGAATATAATAAAGTTGATATAAACCGTAAAAACCAGCCATTTCGAAATTATTTAGGACCCTATCATCTAAACCTTCAGGACAATACTTACCATTCCTAGGTTCTATTTCAAGTTGTAAATCACCATTACATATTCTAGTGCTGATATGTCGGTGTTGTTCATACAAAACTGAACCAGCAACGGGTCCCGGTCTCCTCTCTATTTCATGGTTATGTGCCATAGTGACCCAATTTATTTTAAAATTTGACATACAATTAAATGCGTATCAAGAAAATATAAAATTATAAATAACACAATTTTATAGGTTGTAAGTAGCAATTTAGCAAAAAATTTAATTTACTTAGAGCATTCTCAACAGTCTATTTAATTTGGCTCTTTATCTCTTTATCTCTACATGTAGATATGTAGAGAAATTTGATTACTCATCAGCCTATTTTAGTAGCCTCTTTATCTTCAAAAAAAGAAAAAATATAGATATGTATAAATTTACTATTCACATGTGAAGAGTTAATATAGAGATATTTACAATTTTTTTAATCAGTCAACTGCCAATAAAAAAGGAGTACACGTTCTTTTCTCTCTCACTTTTTCATTTTTCTTTCTCTCTCTGGACATATACTCTCATTTTCTCCTATGAACTTGCTCTCTTTCTCTTTCATGTGATCTCTTCTTTCCTTAAAAAAGGATCAAAAATCTCGTCGATGCCTACATCTCATTCCTCTGAATAGTCATACCACGTACTGAGGATTCGTTTGATTAATTCAAAATTATTCCAAAGGACGAAAATAAAATAAACCTTTTTTTTTGTGTGAGTTGTTTTCCTTTACCTTTGCTGGGGATTCGTTTCTCATTAATTTTTTTTTGATATTTATTAATGATCAACTTGTTACACAGTACTAATCTGTGGTTTTTTCAATAAGATCAAATTTGTTTTAATAAAGATTTTGATTTTCTAGTATTCCGATTAATGGTGATGGATTCTGAATTATTATACTTATAAAAAACTTGTTATTTAATTTTTTGGGTAGTAGAAAAAAGGTTAAGAAAAGAAAAGGGCAAAAAAAAGTTTTCTTCTTTTATATATATATATCAAATTTATATAGCACTATTATGCACTATTTTAAAACATATGCTATAAAGAGTTTAGATTTCTATATATAGTCATATGTAGAGAGAAAAATTAGAGAGGCTGTTGAGAATGCTCTTAAGCGACTAAATTTTGTTTATAAAACCTTTTGTGAATATACTAATTTTATCATACAATTTTGGTAAAAAATTTAAACAGCATAAATAATACAAAAAAAAAAAATGCAATATTAAAAAAACTCTTAACCATTAATATTATTTGTAAAAAAAAAAGCCAAAACTAAAATTCAATTACAATAAACAAGTTATAAAATTGCTTACCGTTTTCTGTGATAGAAAATGATCGAAAGAACAAAATAACCCAACGGTGATATTGCAAATTTGATGTAATTAAAAATAATATATTGTGAGTATGTTTAAAAAAAGATAAATCTTACGAAGTGTTGTAATAAAAATTTAAGAGGCCCTTCAATGCGTGCTTATGTAAATATATGAGGGAGTATACATATATTATATACACAAACCAAAACACACGGATCAAAAAACTCTCCAACCCATATTCTCTTCCCACAAAAAACAAACCACAAAAGGGCAAACAAAAAAATAAAACAACTGCTTAGCCTACCCCTAGGTGTCTACATAAAAAAACTTCTCCCCTTAAATGGACAAACAGCACAGATGTGGCACCACCAAAAGGCAAACCGTAGGTCAAATATGTTATTAAGGTCTGCACCAAATTACTCCCGTCTGGATTTACCCTATAGCTAAATATAATTATCTAATATCCAAGACGAAAATATTGCCAAATATATGTCCCAAATCGCATAAACAGAACATAGTTATCTTTTCAAAAGGAATTCCCTTTCACACTTTATATGTTGCCTGCTATCTTTGCAAAAAGTATGATGAGGATTATAACCACTTGTTTTTCAAATGTGAATTTTCTTCTAGAATCTTTCATAATTTAATGTACAAAGCTAAGTTTAATAATCTCGGTAGTACTTGGAAGGTTGAGTATGAAAGGTTACCAAAATATTGCGATAAGTGTTGATTACAGGGGCACGATTTCTCTGAGTGCTATAAAAAAATAAGCAAAGACAACAATACAGTTGGAGGAGGTTGGAATAGAAAGTTTAATATTGGCATAAATGAGGCTATGGGGATTAATGTTGACAAAGAAAAACAAAAAAACGTGCAAAATAACGGCTTTAAAGATATCCTTTTAAAAGAAGGAATTAAGGTAAATAAGGTTTATAGGACCGTGAGACAAGTCTTGGTAGAGAAAAATGGGAAAGAGGAAGCTTCAACTGACGTTGTGTTTTCTAATATAAACGATTCAGGTAAAGAGAACGAGGTTAATGTAAGTGAGGTTCAAACTTTGGATCTTGATGACCAAAATGCAGAAAATTTATACAACATGGTAATTGCTACAGTGATAAATTGGAGCTCAAAAGAAAAAGAAAGGGATTTTTGCGCTTTTATTACCCAAACTATCTGTTTGCCGTTATTTTGTAACCTAAACTACCACTTTACTTTTTTTAGTATCCAAACTACCACTTTTTAATGACGGAGGTACCTTCCGTCTAAATTGTTCACAAATGTCAATCACGTGACCCCATGTGCCACTTAAAATAACCTAAGTTACAATTTTATCCCCAATATTGGAAGGAAACATCTTAACTGTGATAGTTATTTCCCGCCCTTTCGTTCACCTGCATATAATATATACATATACTCATATATACACCATTGTTGCCCAAAAACAGTTCTCTCTCTCTTTCATCAAAATTCATTTCTTTCTACAAAAACATACACGATCTCACTAAATAAATTCTTTTCTCCCTTGATAATTTTATGTTACTGTAGAAAAAAATACTAAATTGCTCACATCTTGGATCAAAAGTAACCGGGTAGAAGGTTTAACAATGCAAAGATGAAACATGCAAGTTTTTTAGCTAGTATGATCCACCTATGTGTGATAAGGCTAAATTCCTCATTCCTGGGCTTATTAACAAGACAAATGATTTGGAGGAGACCATAAAAGACATGGAAAAGAGCATAGAAAAAAAAGGAAAATATCATGAAAGAAATGAAACAGATCATGGAAGAAATGGAAAAAAATCCTGAAAATTTGCTAGATAAGCCTACTATTCATCTTGATTCAGCTACCAAAGTGAGGGTAATGAAGGTGAAAAATTCAAAAACAAATGATTTGGATGAGACCATAAAAGACATGGAAAAGATCATGAAAGAAATGAAATAGACCATGCAATAAATGGAAAAAAATCATGAAAATTTACTAGATTGGGCTGCTATTTCTCTTGATTTAGCTACCAAAATGAGGGCATTGGAGGTGCAAAATGCAAAAATGATTGCTAAAACTAAGTTCTACAAAGTAATATTTTTTATTGCTTGTTTGGTTGCCCTGTTATTATGGGTGAAGTTGGGTTCTCTAAATACGTAAAAGGAGAAAAATGAGACGACACTACATCTGCTATGAAGACCAAAATGAAGACTAAATTATGCAATGGTGAAAAATGATGTCATGAAGTTAGTTTATGCTGATGCATGCTTTCAATGAAAAATGATATGTATGCAAATTTGTGTTCTATTAATGAAATGCAGTTAAGCTTATTTTCAGAATATTTGTGTCTTTCTATATGCACTTTTAAGTATCCTATTCTAACACAACAAATCACAAAAAATCAGTCAATAGTAACATGGCCTCACATGCTTGATTAGTTATATCATAAAATAAATAAAGAACAGAAAAAAAATAGTCAAAAGCTCTAGGCTCAAAGCTCAACTTGAATATTTACATAAAACAAACACAATCACTAACATGTTCACAACATAAAGGCACAAAACAATTGTCACAAAGTATGCTGCTTTTCGAACCCCGGTGTATGCGAAACATCTTTACCTCCAAATGAGGGTTTATCATTATCAAAAAAAAAAAGGTAAGCTGCTTGCCTTTCAGACATACTTGCCATTGTGTTAAAAGCTCAAACATACCATCAAAAGGAGAACTCCAAAATAAAATAAAGGCACACTCGCCATAAAGCCACACATGACACTATGTTTAGTTTCCAAAATGAAATGTATGGCACACTTGCCATTGTTAAGACACACATACCATCAAAAATTTAAAAACAAAATTTTCATTACTATAAATTATTTTTTCTTTTTCAACATATCCGTAGCAGCTTTCATACGCAAAACACTAACATGAAGGTTGCCATTTTTCAAGAGAATACCTTTAGGTTGCTGTTTTGGGGCTTGAAATGGTTTCATAATGCCACCATGGAGAAAGCCCTTTCCTTTTGCTATACATCCACTAGCTTGGTTGTTTGGTGCAGTTACAACACTTTCTTAAGTGGGCACTTCTGTAACCATCTCATTCTCATAATCTAGATTTACATAAGTTTTTTATCTTGGTCCTTTGTGGGGCCTCATCATTGTTTTTTGACTCTTTGTCTATGCATTTGCAAAACAAAAAAACATGAAATAAGAATAATATTAGTCAAACATTATACTCTAAACATTATTAGGTAAGTTTTATTTCTAATGTATCAAAGTGTACCTTTATAACTTTTGGTTGACTTGTTTGACTTACTTGACTTCCTTATACTTGTACATATTGTGCACTTAGTTCAATATCACCCCAAAAAACCCCATCTCCATCATCATCTCTTAGTGTAGATTCATCATCACTTCCACCCCCTATGTATCACCCTTATTTCCATCCATGGGCTCATTTACTTCTTCATCTCTTAATGTAGGTTCATCAGTCGAATCTTTTCTTTTCTTAGGGTATTTTATTTAGGCGTAGGCTCCTTCCCACAAGTCCGTTGATTATGACCTAACTTTCCACATGTTGTACATGTAATAATTGTACCAGTCTTACTTACCCTCCTCTTATCATTCTCCTTCTCCTTCCTCCTCTTTCTCTCCTTCTCCTGGTTCTTTTCTTCTAATTCTAGGTGGTGTCCTTTTTTTAGCACCACTTACTAGAGGTGGCAAAAACTTATCACTACTAGTTATTGGCCACAACTCTTTACCATTAAGAGGATTTAGGCAATTAGTGTAAGTTTTCATTTAAGTAGATTTGGTATAATACTCATGCACATAGGGTTCTAGTTTCTCACCCATTTTCATAATACACACAACCCCATGAACACGACAGACCACTTAATTGCCATATATTACAAGCACACATTTTCCTTACTATGTATGTTTCATACCTTTTAGCAAATAGACCTTTACACTCAAATTTATCATTTCTATTCCAATATGTTATCCACCCATGATACTCCCCTTTGAACTTGTTCAATTTTTTATGAATTTTTGGGCAAAGAGAAAAATCCTTTATCCTCGTACAATCTTTTTTCTTCATCACTAGACCCATGAGATAAATCCTAATGTCTTCTAACATAGTCAGAATTGGCTTACCTCTGGTATCTTAATTGCTGTATTGAAACTTTCACACAAATTGTTGAGAAGTATGTCACATTTTGGGTGCTCCTTAAAATGACTTTTGCTCCATCGTTATCTTGTCACAATAGATACATAATAAATACTTGTAATCTAATAAATAAAAACTATAATATAACAAATGGACACAATTGACACATAGTAAATATATCTACCTGCTTTTGACTTCAGCCAGTCATAAGCATCCTCATTAAATTCGCTCATCTCATCAAGTGCATCTGTGAAATGTTTCATGGTTGATGCCCTAGCTGTTTTCCACAACAGATCCTTCAATACCAAACCTTTAAATTGTTGTTTAAAATTGTTATAAAGGTGTCTAACACAAAACATGTGTTCCATAAGGGGCATGTGCTTCTCCATTGATTTTATAAGACCCTACCAAGCAACAGTTTGAAAATAAATAAACATATTAGAAAATTATATATAACACTGACATGATTAGAAATTTAATCTAACTGTAATAATATTATTTGTACCTTTTGCATGTCTGATATGAAAGTGTAGTGTTCATTTCTCATTATGTTAAGATCAATCTTTAACATCTTAATGAACCACTTCCAATTCTTGTAATTTTAAACATCTACCACCGCATAAGCAAATGGATACATCCAGTCATTGGCATCAATGGCCAATGTAGTCAACAAAACCCCTTTATGTGGCCTAGTAAAGTGGCACCCATCTAAACCCACCACTGGTCTTCAACCCTCAATAAAGCCTCTTTTCAAAGCAGTCCAACAAATATATATACACTTCAACGTACCCCCCAAAACCAGTATCTCAACAGTTGAACCTGGGTTAGTTCTTTTGATTTCAGCAGCATAGTCATGGAAATAATTGTACTGTTTCCCAGAGATTCCTTCTATGGCTTTCAAAACAATCACAAATGCTCTATAGGCCTTAAACTCATCAACTGAATATTCTAATTTCAGAGAAACATATTGAGCAAAGTTCTTAGTAGGCCATGTTGGATTGATTCTTATTATCTCTAGAAATCTCTTCGCCATGTATTTTGGTTTGACATGTCAATTTGTTCTAGACCTACTGCATGTGTGTTTGTCATTATACACTCTAATCTGAACAGTTTCTTCGCCTGATAACTTACCCACATATAGATACCATGGGTATTTTTTGTCATAGAAAACCAATGACATTTTTTGTTTGCTATTTTTCTTATATTTGACATCTCCTTATAGAATATTCTTTAAGCACCTATCTAAACTCATCACCAGTTGAAATAACATTCCTAGACTGAATCTAACATTTGGTATGTCCACTGAATCAAACCTAGGATAATTTACAACATAAGCAGCCTCATCATCATCAGACCCACACAAGCTCTGCATACTCTCAGAACAATAACCTTCATTCAAAAATTTTATGTATCTTCATCATTAATAGGTTCACAATGTGCATTAGACATACCAACTCCCAAACTTGGTATTGGTTCTAATGGTATATCAAGTAAAGTCTCATCCTCTTTCCCAATCTCTGCATCACTACCACCAAAATTTTCTAATACATCAGACTCACTATCTTTATGTACCACAACTTGTTCATCATCTTCATTACTATAATTTAAATCAGTCGTGGTTTGTAAGAAAACAACTACATGTCTATTTAAATCAGATGAGGCTAACTTATATAATTCCTTAACATCACTATCTAATTTTAATTCAAGAGCATCTGCTTCAAAATCTTTATCTAACCTTTTGTAGTAAATTCTCTTCACATCTAAGCATCCCAGTTTTGCAGTAATGTTGATGATAGCCATGTATGACATCTTCTCAAGAATACAGAAGTCAACATAGCTTATACTCTCATAATTTCCCCCCACAACATTTTAATTATGAATGCAGATGTGTCTGGACCTGCAACTATATAGCTAGATATGTTATAAGATGTCCAAATGACTTGACAGAATTAAAATGTAATTAAATTGTACATGGGCTACTATACTAATGGGCTACTACATGTGTTTCGGCCAACTAGTGGGCTACTAATGGGGTACTATGTGTTTGAGTCCACTAAGTATAATAAAATAGTATGTGGGTTTGTAAAAAGTTAAATTAAGATTTAATTGTAAATGAGTTACTATATGTGTTTCATCCCACTAGTGGGCTATTAAATGAGCTACTGTTTGGGCCTCATAAAAGGGCTAATGTTATACCTACTAATGGGCTACAGTTTGGGCCTCTTAATGGCTTATTATCCTACCTAATAGTAGTGGCTACTGTTTAGACCCACTACAGATTATGTCTATGTATTAATCAGATATGGACCGAGTGAGTGAGTGGGTTTGTGAATGGTCTTTGACAAAACCAGCAAGTCATGACATGCTAAGTTAATGTACAAGCCAATGCCACTTGGAGGGGGGCGTAACGTATTCAAATATTGGAGGTCCAATTCCAACGCGAATGATTCAACCCATTCAAACCTTTAATCGTAACTCCAGTATGAAAACTCCCAATTTTAGGAACCCTAATTTAAATTTATATGATATAAATGTGTTTGATTGTGTTTAGAGAGAAGAGATGATATACATGGTGATAGTATTCTGTTTAGATATAAATATTCAGCCTTAATTTGTACGATCGCGACATAGGGATGAACCCTAATCTTATATGTTTGGAGCGAGAGAGAGAGAGAGAGGAGAAAGTTGGAATTATTCGTATTTTGAGGTATTTTGAGAGATAGAGAGGGATGACAAATTTGCCCCTAACTGGATTTTTTAATTACAAAAAAACCAAACGTCTGTGAACAATTTAGACGGAAGGTACCTCCGTCATTAAAAAGTGGTAGTTTGAGTACTAAAAAAATTAAAGTGCTAGTTTAGGTTACAAAATCGTGACAAATAAATAGTTTTGGTAACAAAAGTGCAAAAATCCCGAAAAAGAAAAGTTAATGGAGAAAGATAATTCTAAGGGTATTTTCTTGGCTAATGAGGCAAATGTGGTATTAGTTGAGAACAATGATGATAAAGAGTATGCTTCAACCGAGGACGAGATTGATCAAGTTGAAAATAATTATCCAAATTTAGAAGATTATGGACATTCAGATCCTGGATTAGATGCGGAATGTGAAGGGCAAACAATTTTTATTCACAATGATGATAACTTGGTCGTAGACTTGAATTTATCTCCAAGAAAAATCCCGATGTTGCATTACGAAGAAGAAGATGGGTGGTCTGTAGCTACTAAAAAGAAAAAATGGAAAGGGGTTGGAGTTCAAAGGGGAAAATCTACAAGAGTGCTACGATCTTCTTTAAAAAAATATTTTTAATTAGCTACCCCTTTGCGTTTAATTGTTTGTTAGTTTGCTTTCTTTTTCTGTTTTTTGTTTTATTTTGAATTTATGATGTAGTAAGGTCATTGCAATCATTATTATTAATGAAATAGTGGGTTATTTCCACCAATTTATATATAAAAAATAGTCTATATAAAGAGTCTACATTGTTATCAAATATACACACATCAATAAAATCTCTCTACTGTTTGTTTGTTTACTATTTAACGTATACATATGGATTTATTTTTTTTAGAATCATGAAAACAAAAAAAACTAAAGCAGGTGAAATTAGCGATGCAGATCAACAAAATAGCCAATTTATGGAGGTTAAACAACAATATGAAAATCAATCAAAACAGGTATTCACTAATTTGGCCTATTTTTCTGTTTATTGTATTGTGCCCTAATTACAATGTATTTTTTTATTTTTATTTTTGAAATAAGGCCTAATTACAATGTCTATGTTCTTAGTTTTGAACTGATTTTTACGCAATTATACTGTATTGTGCCCTAATTTCGAACTATACACACTTTATTTTGAACCATAGGCACTTTGACCTATGTTTTTGTTTGTTGAATTGTGCTCAAATTACGAAACATATTTCTTAGGTTTGAACTGATTGTTAATACTATATTGTGCCCTAATTTTGAACTATAAGCACTTTGAGATGTACTATAAGCATGTTTTTTTTTTGTCCGTTGTATTGTTCCCTAATTACGATGTCTATATGTTCTTAGTTCTGAACTGATTTTTAAGCAATTATACTGTATTTTGCACTAATTTTGAACTATACGCACTTTACTTTGAACTATATATGCACCCAATTTGACCTATTTTTCGGTTTGTTGTATTGTGTCCAAATTATGAAGCCTATGTTCTTAGTTTTACCTTAGTCTGCCTATGTTCTTAGTTCTTAGTTTGAACTATATGTACTTACTTTCTAACTATATGCACTTACTTTTGAACTATATGCACTTACTTAGACCTATGTTGTCGTTGATGTTCTTAATTTTAAACTATATACACTTTATTCTTGAACTATGTGCACTTAATTTGAACTGATACACTATGTTTACTATATTGTTCCTTAATTACAGATGATTGGCTTGAAAAAATTTTATTTTTATTTTTAATTGAAGCCTTATTTTACCTAGCAAGAGTACTAGTGTCAATCGTACTAATAATATTTATAATTCGTAAGCAAGTACGAGCCCTCCACAGAGACTATTGTTTAAAAATCAAAAACTATAATTAACGTATTCTATCTTTATAAGATGCCTTCGCTTTGGTTTTTCTACTTATAAACATGCATGTAAATTAATTGGAAGAGTAAATAACCCTAAACATGAGTTGTCAATTCAGTTTATAAGATAAAAACTCATAATATAAAGAGAAAGATTAAGAAAATAATTAAAAACATTAATTAAAAGAGAGAAAAGTAGGATTTGATTACTTGTATAATTGTTTCTAGATAGAAGGAAGCTTGGGAAGAGAAAAGTTAAGTAGATTTGCTCACCACAGCATGAAGAGTAAGGGGAAAATATGAGAAAAAATGGCCTGGCGGAAAAAGATAGAGAGAGAAAGAGAAAAAAAGGAAAAGAAAATATTTACAAGTTTGTGATGGTTTAGTCCAAAATACTGGGATAAACTACATATTTATAGTGTTATGTTCATAAATATTCACGACCTAAGTCCCTAGAATTAATTATCCGGATCACCATAGGCTGATCCGGATCAGTGTTGTTTCAGTCAATAGAATTATGCGACTTCATTAAATTGCGCACCGTCATTAGGGTGATCTGTATCACTGTTGCCTGATCCGGATCACATAGCGGAAAATCAGATTTCCTTCTATATTTTAGCGATTTCTTCATATCTTTTATTTATTCTTTTTTTGGACACGACGACAAACTTCTGAATTCAATCTTTCAGGTCTTTGAAGTCATTCCAACATCACTTTGAGTCCCTCAATTCACCAACTTCACATAAATTGACCTAAATTGGTCAAAATTACATAAAAATAGATAAATGACTCAAAAATGATTAAATACGTAAAACATATATAAAATCAATCATATACGCACTATAAGATGGATAAAATATCAATATTTAACACAAAAAATATACACTTTCTAGGTCGAATAACTAGAAGTTAGTGTCTTGGCCGAATAAGATAATTAAGGGTCCAAATAAAATAGAAAGACGGTTTGCAAAAAATAAATAAAAAATACACCAAATGTAGAAACTTAAGATACTGAAGAAGGTGTGAGCCATGACGTTGAGATGAGAAATGAAGAAGAATTGAGAAGTAAATCAGATGGAGTTGTTAGGAGACAAGGTGAAAAGTGCATACAGTTCATCTCAAATTACATATAGTTTAGCTCTTAGTAAATGTAGTTGACAAAAAAGTCATAGATGTTACAATTTTTTTTTGATTTTACATGTAGTTTACAAATACAACTTAAGTATTGGTTATTCATATAGGAAAAATATGATGAAAAAGGTGTGAGCCGATGACAAATGAAAAATAACTGAAAAGTAAATCAGATGGAGGTGTTGAAGAAGACAAGGTAAAAAGTGCATATCATCTCAAATTGTATATAGCTCACCTCTATAGTACATGTAGTTGACAAAAAGTCATAGAACTTGCAAGTTTTTTTGATTTTACATGTGGTTCACAAATCTAACTTATATAATTGGTTATTTACATGTATAGGAAATAGATGATGACTAAGATGTGAGCCATGACACTGAGATGACATATGAATAAGAATTGAGGAGTGAATCACATGGAAACAATGTGATAGGACAAGATGGATGGTGATGCACTCATAGATTAGATGTACATGTTAAGTATAGTATAATGACAATGTCATTGATAAAGGTAATATCTTGTAAAAAACATTAGTTGTGAGTATTGATAAGACTAATAAATTCGCAATTTACTCCTATTATATCCAATGATTTATATTTATTTTGGTCCTAATTGTACTTATTACTCGTATATTTTGATTTATGAGACATTAAAAGAAAGTTAATTCGCCAATTTTCAATGATTTCGACGTTGTTCAGTAAATTGGGCATAAATAATTTGTTCGAGCTCTGATTATTATGATTCAAGATGTTTTGAAATGCTAGGAAAGAAGATCTACAAGTTTAGTGTTTTGAGTTTTGAGAGAAAATGAAGATAAAAATGCCAAAATTACGTTTGAAGGTACAGTAGTTGTTTCCAGAATTAAAGCGGAAACATGGAGAATTAGTGAACCAAATTCACTAATTATCAAAAGATTAAGGCTAGAAGTGACATTCAACTTCTGAAGACATATCTACTATGGAAATATTGAGGCGGTTTACTAGGGAGGTTGGATTTTTATACTACATTTTTACTGAAAAAACTCACAAACCGTAGAAAAAATCTACGGTTTACAGTGCTTCTGTGCAAACCGTAGATTTAATTTACGGTTTACAGTGATTTCTGAAAAATCATCCAAACCGTAGATTAAATCTACGGTTTGCAGTGAATGGTAAACCGTAGATTTAATCTACGGTTTGGATGATTTTTTAGAAATTACACAGTCAGTCCCTCTCGTCAAAATTACACAGTCAGTCTCTGCGTCAAAAATTACACATTCAGTCCCTGAAAAACAGAATTTTACGTTTTTTAAAAAAAAACACAAATTTATCAAAAACTCTCTCTCTCTTTCTCTCAAAAACTCAAATTTATCATTCAAAAAAACTCAAATCAATTAACCACAATAACCATCAACTTTCTTAACAAAAAACTCCAAATCATCAATCAAATTTTGCCTTAATTAAAGGTATTTCTTTATTCTCTAATTTATTATTTATTTTGTGTAATTTCAATTTGTAAAATAAGAAAAAATATATAAAATATGCCAATTGATTATTCACTTAGCTATATATATATATAATTGTTTGTTATTTGTTTATATTAATTATAGAAATTATAATTGTTGATATTTGTCCCATTTTATAAAAAAATTAAGGTTTTTATTTAAATTTAACAAATTTAGATATTTATAACTAATGGTTTGGTTATGATGTTACATGTTTATGTTTTTTATTTGTTTTGATTGAGAAAAATAAAAATAGTTACGCTTTATTAATATTTACCTGTTTAGAAAATTAGGTGTTTTATAAAATTAGGTTTTTTAATTAGTTTGTTTGCCCAAATGACCAATAAAAATTGAGGTTGTTGATATTTTTCCCGTTTTATAAAAAAATAGAGTTTTTATTAAAATTTGTTTACTTAGATAATTAGAATAATTGTTTGGTTGTCATTAAATGTGTATGTTTCTTATCTTGTTTTTATTGTTAAAAATAAAAATAGTTAGAATGGCAGAGCCAGGTCCACAGATTAAAGGCATGATGGGCATTTTACGGCAGACTGGTCATATTTCAAATCAAACTTGGGATGCTGGAAGAGAAGCGGGTTTAGGAGATGTCCATAAGATTAGGATTTATAATTATAGTTGGCAGATACCGACCCCTGACAGAGTAGTTGAAAATATGATTAGGGCCGGTTTTTACGGTATTCACACTATAGGTAATTATACCGTAAGTCGAGGCTTGCTTACATCTTTAGTTGATAGGTGGCGTGATGAGACCCACTCGTTCCATTTTGTCGGTGGAGAGTTGGGGATATCGTTACAGGATGCAGAGATTATGCTTGGTCTCAGGGTAGATGGTCTTGTTGGGTGCAGAGAGCGGAATGATACCAATGCGAGCAGGTTGAATATGATAGAGAGTTTGTTGGGTGTTAGACCTGCTGACAATCAAGTCGATACAAACTGTTTGACAGTTAGACTTGATTGGATGTTACATACCTTTGGTGAATTACCCCCCAACCCTAGTGAGGAGGGTTTGCTATATCAGTCTAGGGCTGCCATATTATTATTACTTGGTGCACATGCGTTATCAGATAAGAGCAGTGATCAGATTCCACTATGGCCTCTGCCATTTCTGGAGGATTTTGACACATGTGCAGAGTATAGTTGGGGATCAGCTCTTCTGGCTTGGTTAGAGGCTAATTTATGCAAGTTGGTGCATGGTAAATCTACCGGAGTAAGCGGGGCGGTGATGCTTCTCGATATGTGGGCGATGACCAGACTACTGCCGGTTAGCATGTAAAGAGTTGCCGGAAGATATCGAGCCACCTGAGGGCTTGCCTAATGTCTACGGACATAATGTGGTCCACATACGGGATCAGTTTGACCATATGTCGCGTGAACAGGTAAATTTTCACTTTTTTATTTCCTACATATAACTTACGTATTATATGTTGTATACAGTTACATTGGTCTTATGTTCGTAGAATTTATTGCTAGTATTTTTAAACCATTGTTTACATATTCTAATAATAATTTTGCGGATTACAGATAGTCTGGCAACCTTACGGGAACCTCGATGACTATCCGGAATACAGCACGCGGAGCCGTGATATGTGGCATTGTTCCGTTCCTCTCATTTGTAATGAGAAGATTGAGTTGCACCCCGCGGACAGGTTCATGAGACAGTTCGGTTTTGTTCAGGTTGTCCCTACATATATTTGGAAACCCAAACAAGGTCACGGCAAGGATAGAAGATATGGGATTAAACCTGATCAAAAACACGATTGGCCTGCACTTTTTGAAGAGTTTATAACCGTGTGGAATGGCCGCCACAACCGGCTTATTAACGGCGAATTTGGCACGGGGACATCACCAGATTACATAAGATGGTATAGAGAGAGGACCCGCATCTTTATAAACCCACCTGAACTTGGACTGCCATCTCACGGTTTCTACGAGCATACGGATGTGCTCAATAAAATGGTAACGACTAGTTAAATTTCATTAATATTTGTTTGTTATTTCTTTGTTTGTATATTTCAATACGGATGTGCTCAATAAAATGTTGCGTCGCAGTTTCAAATCTAAAACGGACGTGGATTTACTACGTGTGGAGTTCAATGAAATGGGAATGAATCTGTATGGGTCAGGTGATGAACAATCGGATGAGGAGGATGATGATGACGACGATGGTGATGACGATCAACGTTACGACCCAAGAACTTACGCTAGGGCTTCAAGTTATCGGCGTACCAAAAGAGGCAGAGGGGAAGGCGAATCTAGTAGTGGCGGACGTAGGGAGGGTAGAAGAACGAGTGGAGGTCGACGCCCGACTATAGATCAAGCGGTCATCGTCGTGCTTCTTTTACTGGGTTGGACTACGTACACGACGATGTTCCGTTCGATTATCATAGACAATCATTTGGAGGGTACGAGCATCATCCTAGTCAGAATTGTAGCATCGAGATAGACATCGTCCGGAGCTAAACGAAATCAAAGAGTCCACTGAGCCGTCATCGGACAGATTAACATCAGCGAGAAAGATGCTCCATATGTCCAACTTTAAAGCATTTAGTCGTGGAAAAAAAAATGCACATTTGTTTTTTTTTAATTTGACCTAACTGATTTGTATGTTTGATTTTGAAGACCAATATTTAATTTGTATGTTTGATTTTTTTTTTAATTTGATTTGTATGTTTGATTTTTAAGTTATAAATTTGTAAAAAATATTCAGTATTTTAATTGATAGGACCAAGATTGAGTTTTTACGAAATACAGGGACTGTTCTGCAATTTCAGAAAACTTCAGCAAACCGTACATTTAATGTACGGTTTGCACAAAATTCATACAGACCGTACATTTTTTGTACGGTTTGTGTGTAAATTCAGAAATAATGTAGTACAAACAATAAAACTCTTGGTTAATAACCAACCCGTTAAAAAAAACACTACAAATCGTAAAATTAATATACGGTTTGTAGTGTAAATGACATTGGATACCATATCCATCAAATGCATCCGACAACACTTTCTCACTTTTGAATTATTATGAGATGACAACCCTATCCGAAAATGACTACTCAATGCATTATTAAAGTTTGAAAATGACTACACTATTTGAGGTTTCTGAAATTTAACCAACCCGTTAAAAAAAACACTACAAACCGTAAAAGTAATCAACGGTTTGTAGTGTAAATGACATTGGATACCATATCCATCAAATCCATCCGACAACACTTTCTCACTTTTGAATTATTATGATATGACAACCCTATCCGAAAATGACTACTCAATGCATTATTAAAGTTTAAAAATGACTACACCTTATGGGGTTTCTGAAATTATGTGTATAAATATGGCTCTTTTTTGCCAATTCTAACAATCTCTAAAATCAAACACAAACACTCACTTGAATCTCTTCAAAAATACTCATTTCTCCCAAAAAAATATATACAAACACTTTTCAAAAATGAATTACGACTATGATTATGACAACAACCAATGGAATTACAACAATGCTGATTCATCCAGTGGCTCAAATGATGAGCTAACTGACTATACAGAGCATTTTGAAGTTGATGAATTGACTTGGGATACAAGGGATGAAATTCTTGCTGATCTTGCTGATGTGGCTGGAAATTGGGGTTTCATTCTTACGATTCGTAGGTCTGGAGGGGGTGATGGGAGAAGAGCACCGTATGTTGATATTGTGTGTGATAAATCGGGGTTTACGAAAAAAAAGAAACCATCTTCCGTAAATTCAGGTACAAAGAAAAAAGATTGTCCATTTTTCATTAAGGGTTACGTAGTTAATGGTGAATGGATGTGTCAAGTAGAAAATGGCCAACATAACCACCCACCTCCAACTTACCTCCAAGGGCAAGCACGACGTGCTCGTTTAACACAAGCGAAAAAAGAAATGGTTAAAAGTTTAAGGCAAAGTAGTTTTAAAGTTAGTGCAATATTAGAGGCCATAAAAAATCGAAATCCTGACAATGTATCGAACGCTAAAACGATACATAATTATTTGGCTGGACTGAAAGTTAAAGAACGAGATGGTAGAAACCCGATACAAGAACTGTGTAATTTGTTGGATAGACATCGCTATACCTTCTACTATAATATGAACCCAACAACTCATAGCCTTGAGAACTTGTTTTTTCCACACCCCGATTCTATAAGGATGTTCAAAGTTTTTCCTGATGTATTGTTAATGGATTGTACATATAGGACAAACCGTTTTAATATGTCATTTCTAGAAGTCGTAGGAATGACATCAACGAACCAAACATATTGTTTAGGTTTTGTTTTCATGAGTGATGAGACTCAGGAAAGTTATATATGGTCTTTGGAAAAATGTAAAGATACATTGGAGGGTTGTATACTACCTAGGGTGTTTGTAACCGACAGAGAAATGGCCTTGATAAATGCTTTATCTGTTGTTTTTCCCGATTCTCATCATATATTGTGCACTTTTCATATTGCCAAAAATGTTTTGAAAAACTATAAAAAAAAAAATCTCAGACGAGGAGTGGCAAACGTTTCTAGATGATTGGGGTTTATTGGTTGATTCTGAGTCGATAGAGGAGTACAATCATAACTGATCTTCTTTCAATTCCTCTTACAAATCGTACCATGTTGTGCTTAAGTATGTAAATAAGTTGTTAAATGATTATGCTGATAAGTTTGTTGCATGCTATACCAACCATACAACACATCTAGGTAACAGAACTAGCAATCGAGCAACAACAACATGCAAAGCTAAAAAGATCTTTCTCCACAAATACTGGCACGCTTGAAAATATTTGGGTAGAGGTGAATTAAATTCTAGAAAAATAGTTTAGGATATTAAGATGAAGTTGGATAAATGCAAGTCTTATTTTCCACATTCAGAACGGACACCCCTATTTAAAAATCTTAGGTCCTATATCACACACCATGTCTTTGATTTATTATTTTAAGAACACAAAAAATATAGTGGCCAGTCTAATGGGAATTGTTCTTGCGGTATAAAATTATCTCACGGATTACCTTGTCATCATATTATGAGTGAACATATTTTATTCGGTAAGCCTCTTCCTCTAGAATATATTCATACATTATGGAAAAAATTAGACGTAATTGATGATAATGGGAACACCGATGATTATGGGATAGAGGGTGATCTAAAAGAGTTTAAAAGTGTTTATTCTACGAAAACTAATGTTGAAAAACGGCATATGAAAACACAACTCCGAGAGATAACCTTACCATCTAGAACATCCATGAATGATCCCGAAGTGAGACAAATTAGGGGGAGACCTAGAAAGTGAGACAATTCTAGTAAGAGAGATAAGTTAGGATGGGAGTATGTGGAGGAACAGAGTGCTAGTGCTAGTAGAGACAAAGGCAAAGGTAAAGCGGAAGAAACACCGGAGGTAAAGGTAAACCCAACAAGGAGGCCGCAAAACCAGACAAATAAACCCACCACCAATAGGCAAACCTTCCTGTACAGTGACCAAATATGTGTCATGTTACATAATTACATCGATACGGTTTATGATGTGCGTGGGGATGGTAACTGTGGGTTCCGAGTAATTGCAAATGTGATAGGTAAAGAACATGGGGAAGATGATTGGTACGCAGTTAGATGTGAGTTGTTTCAAGAGCTGCAGAAAATGAAATGTGTTTATTATGATCTGTTTGAGAATCTTGATTTTGAAGGTTACCACTATGATTATATTCTATCAAGTTTGAATTTTTATCATCATACAAATTCCGTCCCTTGTGACAAATGGATGAGATTTCCGTCGTATGATTTTTTAATTGCATCTCATTATAATATGCCAATTGTATTGTTGTCATTATGGCCAAATAAAAATGGAAGGGTACAAGTATGGAACGCCACTTTTTTACCTCTTTATACTGGTCTGCCTTCTGGAACGACATATTACATCCCTATTGTAATAGTGTACGTCAACAATTGTCATTATGCTCAAGTTATTCCTAAAGAAGTGATCTTCCCAATGCCAAGAATTATAGCACAGTGGGAACAAACACGCACTGAGGCTGCTGAGCCATGGAAGGAAATTTTTCGAGCAAATTTCAACTTATATATGGCGCTAGAAAGGCAATCGGGAAAGCAAATTGTAACTGAAGAAGAAGCTATAGACGTATCTTGTCCATAATTAGTTTTTTATTTTTAATTTTATGTAAATTACTCTTTTTTCCAAGTTGTTGTAAATTTATATGATATATCATGTTTAATAAATATGTTTTATGAAATTTAGTTAATGTTTGCATATTGAGTTAATTTCTTTTATGTAGCTCATTTTTTGTGTAGCTCATTTTGTTTTATAGGTAATAGTCAGAACCCCATAGTTTTTCTATTGCATTTATAAGCAAACAAGATCGATTTTTATGCAGAAAAGTTGATCTTATAAGTATAGAAACCCATCACTTACCCATTAAAAAGTTTATTAGTAAGGAAGGCGAGAGTCATATATTAACACTTGACTTTGATAATGCTCAAATGATGTGTGATAACTCCAACAATAAGCTGCAACCAACCTAGGCCAATAATTTTTTTCTTAAATTACAATTTACTTCCAAACAGTATTTGTGTATACCAAATTAACACTAATAAAAGCCACAAAAAAATCACTGAAACTTATTTTCCCAACTAACACCAATGATAATCTTTAATTGAAACTAAATATAAACAACAGAAGTTGTGAACAACTCACGGTGAAGTAAGATAAAAAAAAAAACATTAAAAAAGGTATATAAAAATGATTCAATTTGTATAGCAGAAAACCTTGATAAAACTATAAGCTAAGTGCATCATAGTGGAGAGCAGAAAAGTTAGCTCAAAAGAGAGATATGAAGAAAAAAGGAACGGTGTAGAGTACCGGACTAACGAAAAGTTGAGCTCAACTTGGATGGAGATGTATTGTTCACACGCTATTCTCTATGTGGGTTGCAATTATAGAGTTAGAAAGATAGAGAAAATGATTAAAATATTATTAAAATTGAATATGTACCTCTAAAATGGCATACTTGTAATATATTTAAATAATAGAGTTATTTTTGTTTTTTCTAGTTCGAATTTCAGGGGGCCCTATGCTGGTTCCGCCTATGAACATAAGACATCAGACGAAAGTGAGTTTTACAAGAGATATTTTAATTCAGTTGGTAGAACATTGTATAGAGGTACTGTTGTTGCTGCTTTGACAACTGCAGCTAAAAATTTGTCAAACCTAATTTATCTCATCTTTTACAGATGCAGTGAGACTGTTTGGAGGAATGGAATGAGTCTTTAACTAGTGATTATGTTAACGAATTATATGATATTCGAAATGGATTAGAGCTAATCGATAGTGTAAGTAAAACATTTATGTTTTAGTATAATATTCTTTTGATAAATTAACATGTTTGAAATATTATGTAAATTGTCAACGTTTATTGTTTGATGTTAAATGAAGAAATGAAAAACAATGCAGAAAATGTTCTTATTCTAGATTGTGGCAGGTGGGTAAGTTTTTTTTTTTTTAACTTTTATCGAGTCTTTATAAACTACATGTATATATGAACTGGCAATATATTTTTCCATAGAAATACCTAACATGTGGAAAAGAATACGAATTCACAACCAGTAATTATGTCAACCGACCACTCTCTATCACAACCAAGAATTATAGCAATGATTTAAGAAAAATCATTGTTTCGTTCTGTATAATGGAGGTAGAGCCAAATCAATTGATTCACGCCATTGGACGCTCATATTATTTGATGTTGCATCAAAAAGTTGGGTTTATTATAATAGTTACAAGGCATATCGGAAAAATGGCGAAGATTGGTATCAATCGGATGCGGTGAAAGTGGTATACTGTAGTAAAAAAATTCATATTATATGATGTTATGACTTACTATAATTAAATGATTCAACTAATTTTATAGTATGAAAAAACCCCTTTAAGATATAACCAATATAATTGTTTCCTTTTAAAGTTAGGTCTAATATTGTTGAGTTTATAAAATTCTATAACAAAATATCACATTTCAAATAAATCATTTAAACCAACTAATTTTTTTTAGAGACTATGGCGAGGATGCTTTGTTTAAACTAATAGAAATAAATATTCATTTATCTATTTATGAAACAATCATATTACCTCTATAAGTAAAATAAATCATTAGTAAATAAAATTATAAGATTATCGCGGATTAAGCGTTTGTTAGAATTTATATTATCTCACATCGATTTAATATCGATCAAGTCTGTTGTTTATAAATAGTTACCATATTTACCATTACGAGGTCATTTAATGGTAAGATATATTGTCACACCCCAATATCCGTAAGACACGGATATCGAGACGTGACCTTTTTAAACAAAAGGAAAAAGAACCTGTTGGTACGAAATTAAAATTTTTAAAAGAAAACACTAGCGAGCTAAATGAACAATTAATCAATTTAATAAAAGTGCTTGCCAAACGCGGCTACAAGACGAGATAAAATAAATGAATGTAAATTGCCCGTAGGCTACAACCTCAAAATATAATCTAAATGAAAAGAAAGCGGAAGCCCCAAACTCATGATGTCGCAATGCAACAGCTCTTATCCAAACATGCCAATCTAAGTGGTACCTAAAATACAAAACTGTAACGGTGAGTCCCACCCACGCAGATACATAGACGGGACGGCACCACAAAATACCGTCACTCCATCCCATAAATGCAAGAACTCATAAAAAACAACTATGATAGCAACATATAAAAAGAAATAAAATAACGTCGTACAACAAAGTAAATTAAATAACTCCAACACACGTATATAACAAACATGGACCTCTCATGCCACCTACCCCAGTCTGTAAGGTAGGTCATTCCCTATCCCTCCGGCCGTCTTATGTCCTCGGAATTAGGAAGAGAAATAGACCATTGCTAACATAAAAGTAGATTTAAAGTGCGCACTTGGACCTCTCATGCCACTCGTCCCAGTCCGTAAGACGAGTCATTCCCTATCCCCATGGCCGTCTTCTGTCCCCGGAATTAGGAAGAGACAGAGACCATTGCTAACAGAAAAATAAATAGAGTGCACACTAGGACCTCTCATGCCACTCGCCTCAGTCCATAAGACGAGTTATTCCCTATTCCCACGGCCGTCTTCTGTCATCAGAATTAGGAAGAGACAGAGACCATTGCCACTGATCTAAATCGCAAGGCCTCGGCCAATATTATAAATCCATGCAAATATCACATTCTCATACGGCCTCGGCCAATAATATAAATCCACGCAATTATCACATTCTCATATGTCACTTTGACGTAATTCAACAAAGCACATAAGCATAGGCCCTAGATTCACAACTAGCCAACCAACTCTAACAACATAAAATTCAGTTCAGCCATTTTAATAAACACCTTATATGCGCAATATAAAACTCATCTTTATTCAACAATAATTTACCCAATTCTATCAACAACCATAATAACACATAATCAACGCATAAAACACGCAACCCATCAATATTCTCATTACTCCAAAATTAAAAGACTAAATCCTCAACTACTCCAAAATCAAATAAGTGAATTAGTCGTACAACAAATAAACCCAATTAACAATTTAAGAACATAATTAAGATAAAAGGCAAAAATCCCCAATTTATAATAAACGCAAAATCAAATCCTAACATACACTTTCGTCTAGTCGTAATGGATAACCCCCGTTACCTTAGTGCGTAGAGGAGATGCTTCCGGTAAGAACCCGCTAGTGGTGGTTTCCTCTTCTTCTTCTTCTTGTTCTTCCTTCCTTTTCTCTCTTTTCTCTCTTTTTCTCTCTTGTTTTAGGTTTACTGTTTTGAAAAAGTGGGCTGATTTGAAGATGTAAAAACTATTTTGAGAAAGTTTGTGGTAACGAACTATTTGGTCTCCAAAGTTCTAAAAGTTAATTCAAAATCCAAAAATATTGTTTTACTACTCAAAAATAACAAATCTTTAGAAACAAACCTATTGGGACCTTTTTATTTATAAAATTAGTAGCAGCTTTTTAAAATAAAATTTTTTGGAAGAGTTTCGGTTTTTGGCTAAAAATTAGTCGAGTGACCAGTTTTTGGTAAAATCTGCATAAAACGTTTTTGGATAAATTAAATCACTACATAAAACCATTTATAAAAATACGGGATGTTACATATATAGACTCTAGTATGATATCAGAACGAGTCATCGATTTAGGTGTCACATCCACCCGTTCATTATATCCGTCCGTTGGACCCTTGAAAGGTCGAGCCACGAGCGATGGTGAGTGTTAGCGTTTATATTATCCCATATCGATGTAATATCGATCAAACTTGTGGTTTATAAAGAGTTACCATCTGAAATTCCTATCCGCTATTCTAGTTGCAGTTTTGCAGTTAGGTTCCAAGTGAGGTTACAACCACAGTTGGAACCAAGTGTATTAATGGACAGAACTATGAAAAGTTAAATGTACTTGAAATAAATCACACGCACATTTAACAACGGAGTTCAGCTAACTAGGCTACGTCTCCGGGGCACTTACCCAGATTATGATATTATAAAAGCTTACAATATAGGATTCAAGTCTTAATGAAAAACTCTCAGATTCCCTCTATCTTTTTCTGCCTATCTTTATATTGCTCCTACCTTATAACTATCACTTAATAAATTAATGTCATCCCACCATTGTTTTCTTTTTAAAAGCTCATTGTGTATTCTCTCAAGAATGAGTTATTTATAATTTAGAACACACACCTTTTACAAGCTAAGTTATAAACTATTTATACAAGTAAAACAATGTTCTTGCTTCAAGATCTTTTATGATTGCTTTGACTTGTTTGATTGGCTTCAATCTTTCCATGTTATGAGCAAACTCTTCAGCGTGGATTGACTCCAATCTTCATTGGTAATACCTGTTTAATAACAAGCTTGATAATAGGAGTTAGTTTTTTTTTTTAACTAGAAAACATATTAAGATAATATCTTTTTATATACATATGAAACACTTAACTCCATATTACATTCAATCTTAAACATATCATACTGAATTGATAGGGAACAAAGATTGACACAAGTGATAAAGATTTGCATAAGAATAGAGATATATAATTATCTATGTAAAGGAAACATAACTAATCTCTTTATATCTTTTAGAAAATCTTTCCTTACCACTTTGATATTCTCAATATAAACGCATACTAAACCTGTTAAGATCATATGAGAATATATCCTGCATAATTTAAGACAAATAATTATTATTAAAGAATAGTTATGCAGATTAACAGAACTAGACAGCATTCTGCTGAACAGCAGGTTGGAACTGAGGTTGCAACATTACTTGAAACCTCCAACGCTGTCTAAGCAGGTTGTAACTGTGGTTGCAACTGAGGTTGCAACATTACTAGAAACCTATCAACATAGGTTATAACTGATGTTGCAACATTGCTTGAAACCTGACAACACCTGTCTTAATTCATAATAAACAGATATGATTATTTAGTGAAAACCATTAGACAACAAATAGAATTTAGACCAAAAATCTGATCCTAACACCATCGCTACCATTACGATCCCTTTTAATAATAAGTTATATGAGCTCTAATAGTGTCTTAACTATGTTTAAGGCTCAAAACGGTTGTTTGAAATCAGTATACACATTGTTATCATACTTGTCACGGTCGTAACTATTAATTTAGGAGGTCTTGGCCTTGTGCTACGAATTGTCTTGACTTGTTTTATACTTGGGGGCATACAAATTGGATTTATACAATTTCCGATACTAACTTTAAGATAATTCAGGTAATTCACAAGTAGTTAAGCGTGAATCTTATGAGTTTATAATTCAGGTAATTCACAAGTAGTTAAGCGTGAATCTTATGAATTTATAGCTAGTCTACTTTATTCTTGAAACATTAGAGTTTTTTTTCCGGGAGTTTGACATTTCGTCAAATATTACCGACTTGCTCAAAGTTGGGCATTGAGTTTCCGGGTAAAAAACTTTAAAAAGAGTAAGGGCTTGTTTGGGTTTTACCAAGGATACTTCATGGCCAGCTTTTCTCACCGAAACAAAAGTGAGTCCCTCGTCCTCTTGAGTCCATACTCACACATGTTCGATAGCATTTCCGTATATTAAAACTTGACTAACGGCAGTTATGAAACTTGAGTGTCATTTTTTATTGTTAGGGGCTTCTATGGTTGGTTTTTTTTTTTTACTGTGAATGATAATCTGCCAACAAAACTAGGCACAAAGATAATTATGTTCAACTCTCATCACTCATTTAACTCATCGGGACGCCTCAAAAAATAATTCTAGATTATTTTGGTTAGAAGAGAGAGCAACTGCGGCCAAACATCAATGAAAACTGATGAATGATAACATATTTGGCTGTAGCTTTCAAGTTAGTGAGATGGCTTTATTTGAGGTTCTAAAGAAACTTGTTTCATTCAGCTTAATAACTTTGAGAAAAGGAACAGACAGCTTACAAACCAAACTAGACGCAACTTACAAGCAAAAAACAAAAACAAAATGAGCTTAAATACCGTAAGCCAAATAAGATTAGATTTCCAAGAGGAGTTAACTATGGCTGCATTTGATTATAATTTTGATAAGCGTTTTCTACTTATAAAAATATAATCCCTTTTCAAATTCCAAAAATAACATCATGTTTAACCTTTATAAATTTAATATATGAAGTTATTTCAAGTTGTGTGGAAATTCATTTTCATACAAATACCAAACAGTATGAACGTAATATGATCTCAACGGTGTAGCGTTTCATTAGCGATACAAAAAATCTTAAAAGTTCAATTAATGAAAGAAACTTGGCTAATGTTTACAAAAACAATAAGTATTACTCCCTCCGTTCCTATTTAATTGTCCATTACGAAACTACGTGTAATTTTGACCGGCTAATAACTTGTGTCAAAATTATCGAAATGAAAATTTTCAAAAGTTGATCATATAGTTCAAATGTTAAATTTTATGATTAGATTTTAAAAAAATTCATTTCGACAATTTTGATAAAAGTTATAAGCCGATAAAAATTACACGTAATTTCGTAATAGACAATTAAATGAGAACGGATGGAGTACTATTTTTAAAGATTATCACGAGATTCATGTTTTTAACAGGAATATCTGAATTTTTTTCTTTAAAAACTATTAAAACCAGTTAGGATAAATTAATAAAGCATACTAATTTTAAAACTAAATTAATAAAAACATATCCAAAAATTTCTAATTAACAAAAACATAACCAAAAATTCACACCTTATTTTGTATATTTCATACCCTTATTCCAAAAGTTTTAAAAGTTCATAGACTAATTTGTATTTTTCATACTCTTATTTCAAAAGTCATACCCTTATTTCAAAAATTCGTACCCTAATTTGTATTTTTCATACCCTATTACAAAAGTTCATATCCTAATTTGTATTTTTCATAACCTTATTCCAAAAGTTCATACACTTATTTTAAAAGTTTATATTCATACTCCAATTTACATAATTCATATCCTTACTTGCATAATTTATATACATAATTTTCAATTTTATACCATTAATTCACGTAATTCATACATTTATTTTTCAATATTATACACTAATTAACAAATTAAACTCTTATCCATTCTCCGATCTCGAACTAGCACGTCGCCATCCTTTGACGACCGCATCTCCGTCGACATCAATCTCGGATTTTCGACCTCACTCTATACCCTCGTCGTCCATTCTGATAGATGTATCCGTTTCAATCTTCACGAAATAGAGATATCGGAGAGAGAGGAAGGAGAAGGAAAAAAGATCGGAAAAACAAAGATAGGATGAGTAGAGAGATCGGAAAGAGAGATGAAGGATGAGAGATCAGAGAGAGTGAGAAGGGGCAGTAGAGAGATCATAAGGAGAGAGAAGAAAGATAGAGAGATTGGAGAGAGGATGAGAGTAGGAGAGAGTGAAAGGAGAAGAGAAGGAAATGAGGAGAGAGAGAGGTAATAGATTGGTATGGATAATCAGATTTTTTATTTTTTATTAATTATTAATTTAATGTATCTTTTTGATAATTTAACTTTTGAGTTTATATTTTTGTTAATATAATAGGTGTAGAGTATGTTTATATTAATTGGCACAAAAAACTATTGCATGACTGAGTTTGAGGATTATATTACTTCTCCATCATCATACCAGGCACCAAAGCCGCATCCTAAATATCACAGTTTTCCGTGGCTATCACTTCCATTTCATTTTTCAACGCATGCTCCCTTGTCGCGATCATCAACTTTGTAAGAAAAAATAATTCACCCCACGGCGCAACTGGCCAGGAGGGAGTTAACCCCAATAGCCCGCGACTCCTCAATGGGTGTCACATGCAATATCACAGTCTATTCTTCCACCGAAAACTCTATAGTCTTATCACTATGATTTACAATAATCTTTTCAAAACCGCGCAAGCACTCCATACTCAACACGATATTCAATCTTATAATCGGCAACCCAATAAAGAGTTTTAAAATGATAACTGTGAATACAAATATCAATATCGTCAAAATGCTCAGAACATACTAACGGTCGCAACTAGCAACCTTAGCCTGAGACGGGGTAATAACAGTAACACACAAACTCAAACACGATACAATTTAACGATTAATAAAATTATGAGTACTATCTGAATCGATGAGAATACTAAGCACACGACCATTAATTCGGTCCTCTAATCGAATGGTGCGCACGCCTGCGCTACCCGCCAACGCATGTAACAAAATTTTCGCGTCGTGGCCATCCAACTCTAGATCCATCATACCTAAAATTTCTTCTTCCCCATCCTCACCCACGGAAATAACGAAAGCTTGTGGCACCTGACAACGGTGTCCGGGAAAATATCGCTTGTCACAATTAAAATATATTTTTTTTGCACGACAAGCTTTCATCTCATCAAAAGTCAAAGGTTTTGGCAATAAAGCCCCCCTCTCGGCCGCAACCTGTGTGAGTTGCCCCGTTGCTTGGCCCACTGCCTGGACCGCGGTCTTGGCCAGTCACGTTGGCCAATAAACTCCTTGCGAACCTGTTTCAGTTGTCTAGAGACGGTTTGGCTGCGGCTTTGGTGCTAGCCGTGGCCAATTTCGCAAAACTTTGGGCCTTAGCATCGAACACTTTCGCAAAAGAAATTGCCTCGTCAACTTTTCGTGGCGACCACGTACAATCATCATGCGACAACTCTTCCTCTAACCCACCCAAAAAAGCGCTGAAAAGAGCCCTAGGAGACCACTTGAGCATACGAGTGGTCAATCTTTTAAACTCTCTTTAAATAATCTTGAAAAAGTGCCACTTTGCCGAATCCTTCTAAGAGATTTATCATAGTTCTCAAAATCCAAGGGCCCAAACCTTTTTAGTAATTCACGTTCAAATTTATTTCAAGATATTTTCCGACCACGATTTTGCGATGACAACCATTGCCACCATTGGTTCGCCTCACCCTCTAAATAAAAAGATGCAAAAGTTACACGTTAACTACCTCATATATCTTGCACGACGAAATATTGATCAACACGGCCGTGCCAAACGGTGGGGTCAGCCCCTCAAACATTGGAAATTACATTTTCAAATGAATTTTCTCACTATTTGTTTTGTCACAAAACGGATTATCAACTCCGACAAATACCCATCATCCTCGTTGGAGTACGAGTCACTAGAAAAGTAGGAGTTCAGCCCATCTCAATTCGAAGAAGAAGACGAGTGTCGGCCCGTCGATGTTGGCATTTGGCCCCACGCCATCGCCCCCTCATCGGGCATGGCCGTTACAGCTCCCAACCCGACGATTTCTGTACATCTTTTGACAAGTTTACGAAAATTCAAAGCAGTACGAAAATGCACCTGAAAAATAGAGAACTATACAAAAATGTTTCATGCGTTTGTGCTGAAAAAACATACAGTGAAGAATGTTTGATTTTCTTCTCTAAGTGTAAAGCTGGAATTAAATTGAGTTACACCAAAGGCTGAGTCTGTCCGGATTGAAGCTTATGGCTTTTAAAGACCCGGATCGCAGCAAGCTTTTAATATGGCCTGCAATCTAAGAAGGCTTCAATGTTATGAAAATTTGTGGAATTTTCAATGGATTTCAATAACTATGACCCTTTTTATACAAATTTGAATTTTGAAGTGATATCCTTAGGTAATGAACCACTTGCCCGTCTTTTCTTCATTCCAACAGTTTCCCCGTGTGTTGCTCAGAGAAATTTGCTATCACATGTCCATCTGCCTAGCGAAGTTGAATGTTGAATCTACGAAAAAACTCGAGTCGGAAGGTATTCTATAATAAGAGAGTATGAGGTTTTTCCAGATGGCTATATAAAGTTTGTTAAGAATGTAAATTTCAGTATTTCCTCCATCCACAAAATATTACCTGTTTTAGTGAGTTTAGAAGCTCAAGATTAGTGTATTCATTGAGACTACTAAGAAATTGCCTGCTGGGAAATAAAATTGGAGAAAGTAATAAATAAGCTTGGCGTACGGTTCAGAAACTTATCCGAGTTAACGATATAATATCTGAAAAGAAAAGAAGCAGAAAACAGAAACATAAGCAAAATGAAGGGTTTTCTCACTTGTCATTACAACTGTAAATGTTCAATTAATGAAAGTTACTGATGATAGTAACAAATAGGGATTTCATATCATACATATTTGCGGTCAATACTAACACTGTGATGAAAGCATGGTAAATTTCTTTATATAAAGAAATAAGAGAATGTGTGCATGTTTAATTGTAATTTTTTCGACAAGATGCCATCATAATATTTCAATTACCATACTCGACCAGAATAAACAAATAATAGCATCAGTTATAAGCAAGTCCAGAACGCAGACTGAGGGCTTTTTGGTTACGATATTTAATAGGCCTCAAATGAATAAATCACATATTTCCAATTTAGCTTACATGGAGCGAATACTTATACGCATGCTTTAGTTTGTCAGTACTACCGATTGAAGGCAGTCGATATCTCCGAAACGGCCTCATTGAGTCATAATTCAAGACGGGCCAAGATTATCTGTGTGCGGTCAAAACGGACGGTACTCCACTAAAAAGAGTCCAATATCACGTCATGTATCTGCAGAAAAGGAACAATTATTATAATTGAGCTAAAGTTGTTGATAAATTAAACCTAAAATCTTAGTCCTTGACCAATTGGTATGTTGCAAATAGTAAAAAACTGTGCTATAGGTGAAGTTAATCGGAAACCAAGAATAATCTGCTGGCTTATGAATACATCTAAGCGTCCAACTTCTTAAAACCTTGAGGAAAACTGTTTCTTCTTTGTGGTACATCATTTGTGTAGAAAACAGTATATCACATTGAAGAGAGTAAATCTTGTTTTCCCAAGTGTGGATGTGAAGGAAATGTTTATGTATACAAAATTTGTACATTCAAACAAACAAGTAAAACCGAGATGTAGAGTTTCAGAAGCAATTAAAGAAAGAATACGTGGGGAGAGGAGGTTGCTAATGGCGTTGTCTCTGATGGTGATTCCCTTGTTTGGGATATTAACTGGCTTGGCTTTCTTTTGTGGAATAAGAATAAGTCTTCGTCCCTATATAATTGTAAGTGAAGACACCATAGGAAATTCCTGCAACAGTACCGTAAGGAAGACACTTTTTTGTTTCTTGTTCTATATGGTCAGTGGCTTATACCTACAACCACAATAGCAGTCCACAAGTATTGAGAAAGCATCAAATGATCAAATCTATCAGAACTCAAATGGCTTAGGTACCGACTCCCTCACTTATTTAAGACTTGGGAATTAACAGTGATACGAGACTATGAGGCTCAAAGTAGAATCTAAAATCAGTTTCCCTATACTTCCCTCAAATATAGATAAACTCATCTCATTCCCCCAAATTCAGGTAAATGAATTGTTCACTTATAAATTAAAATAACACGGAGTATTTTATGTTTCCTCTCTCTTCACCTTCTCTCTTAGATATATATTAAAAAATTAATGTGAGTTGAAAGTAAATTATTAAATAATATATAAATACTATTTTAATGTTATAAGCGAGATGATAGATTAATTGATGTGAAAGTTATATTATAATAATTAAATAATATGCCTATTACCCCAAATTTAGAGAAACTGTTCGGTTAACTGATGCGGATGCTGAGGTTCATGCTCTTAGCACTACAAGAAAATGATCATATACTAACTAAAAATTCTAACTTATTTGGTAGTTAGTAAATAACAATTGATTTACTAACTAAATTTCATATTTTTAATATTTACTAACTAATTTGTAAGTATAATAATTTCAGTTGCTATATAGTAACTTTAGACATGCAAAATTTTCAACTAATAAAAATATGTCACATGTTTTGAAAAATGAGTTTTAATTCATTTATTAAATAAAAAAAATAGTATCTCAAAGGAAATGATGGACAACAAGTTTTTTTTTGTTTTCTTTTATCTTGGTGAAATAACATTTAGATTGATGATTTGTTCCATTGATTAATTTCTATTTGAAATTGGTAAGTTTTATACTTTTTCTACTAATTTATAATTTCTACAAACTATTGGGCAATTTATTAGTAAACACATTGATCATTGTGAAATTTGAGAAGAACTCAAAAACGTAGGAGACATCCTTGCGAATAAGTACTCCTCGGGCCTATAAATAGGGTGCTACCCTCACTTGAAACACACAAGTTGAAAGCCAAAGGTGAAGCCAAATCCAAGAGAAAGAAACTCTACCGAAGTCAAGCCATCAACCACCGAAGCATTCGAAGATCTTCATCAAACCTGAAGAACTTCAATCAAGCTCATCAACAAATCCAAGACAAATCCACCATTTGATCCGCAAGAAGCTCCAAAGGCCGCGAATTAAGTGTTTTTCAAGACCAAACATTCGAAGATCTTTATCAAGTCCGAAGAACTTCAAGCAAGCTCATCAACGAATGCAAGACAAATTCACCACTCGATCCGCAAGAAGCTCCAAAGGCCGCGAATTAAGTGTTTTTCAAGACTAAGCATTTGAAAATCTTCATCAAGACCGAAGAACTTCAAGCAAGCTCATCAACAAATCCAAGACAAATCCACCATTCGATCCGCAAGAAGCTCCAAAGGCCGCGAATTAAGTGTTTTTCAAGACCAAGCATTCGAAGATCTTCATCAAACCCGAAGAACTTCAAGCAAGCTAATCAATAAATTCAAGATAAATCCACCATTCGATCCGCAGGAAGCTCCAAAGGCCGCAAATTAAGTGTTTTTCAAGACCAAGCATTCAAAGATCTTCATCAAGCCCGAAGAACTTCAAGCAAGCTCGTCAACAAATTCAAGCAAGATCCTCATTCGATCCTTGAAAACACTTCAAAACCACAAATCAAGCGTTTCCCAAGATCAAACTCACAAAAAAATACAAGTCAAGATCAACCTCAAAGGTCAAGCAAATCAACAAGTCAATCCTCACCAAACTATTGGAGCCAATAAGAACTCATTTGTGAAGAGATTAATCAAAGGATTTCTATTTTCTTTATTTCAGAAAATATTCAGAGATTGTACCCGCTAAATATTAAATAGATAAATTATTTTGCTTTCTCCATTTATCTTCTGTCTTGGTATATTAGATAGAAAAATTTGTGAGAAACAAATTTTGGCACACCCGGTGGGATGATTTCTGCCATTCATCTTTTCTCTTCGCCAATCGATCAACCATTCATGACTCAAAATAAAAATACGCAAATCAGTCATAGCATGATGACCAGAAGCAAGTCCGCTGTCCAACTATCAACACCCTCATTCCTTGTCATGGATGATAAAAGAAATCGAAATATCCGTAGGGGCAAAAGGGTAGAGGCTAGCTCCGAAGTGAAAGCAAATTTCAAAGATGGTACATGGGAAAGTGACTCTTCTGATGAAGAAGGATTGATTGAAAACCATCACTTGGAGGACAACTCAGATTCCATAACACACACTCCCCGATCAGTTGTTGCTACTTCAACAAACTCAACGAATATGCAAGTAATGGTGATAAATGCTCCTACGGTGGAAGAACAAGTTAATGCAATCGCTGGGACCCTAGAAACTTTAATGAAGACTTTTAATGAACGAGATGCTCAGATGGCGATATTGACTGACAGAGTTCAACAATTGGCGGAGCGACGCCAAGGGGAGAATCGACGTAGAACTGAAGGAGGTGAAGGTTCTTCAAATGAGGAAAGGCCTTTAGAAATAACGAATGGCGCAATCCCTCTAGAACAGCTGAAAGAGTTCATACTAGGTACCGTAAAAGGGAAATATGAAGAAGTGGCACATTCCTCCTTCGGCTATCTCAAACCTTACACACGGAGAATCGAACAATTGAGGATGCCTTACGCATATCAGCAGCCCAAGTTTCAACAATTTGATGGCAAGGGAAATCCTAATCAACACATTGCACATTTCATCGAGACTTGCAACAATGCAGGGACTTATGGGGATCTTATGGTGAAGCAATTTGTCCGCACACTAAAAGGAAATGCCTTCGAATGGTATTGCGACTTGCAACCGGGATCAATTAAGACTTTGGAACAATTGGAGCAAGGATTCCTTAATCGTTTTTATAGCACTAGGCGCACTATGAGATTGATGGAATTGACAAATACCCGCCAATGGAAAAACGAGCCTGTTGAGGACTACATTCATCGATGGAGGGGATTGAGCTTGAATTGCAAAGATAGACTGTCCGAAACATCGGCAATAGAGATGTGTGTTCAAGGCATGCATTGGGGATTGTCCTACATTATCCGAGGAATAAAACCAAAAACATTTGAGGATTTGGCAAGTAGAGCTTATGACATGGAAGTTAGTATCTCGACTAGCAGTGACCAAGCTCTTCTACTTCCAGGAACCCAAAAGACTCCATAAACAAGATGGAAGGAAATGGATCAAATATCGTGAAATAACTGATAAAAGAGAATCGTTTGTCGTGTCAACTCCATCTCAAAGCCTTCCTCCCATCAAGGTGAAAGCTAGCATGAAGAATGTTGAAGATGATAAGCCCAGTGTAAATCAAAGAAGCAAAAAAAGAAGACTCATGCTAAGGGAGATGCAAGAGAAGGAATACCCGTTTCCTAATAACGAAGTTCCTCGCATGCTAGAAAAACTCCTCGTACTTAAGCTAATCGATCTTCCACAAATGAAACGTCCCGAAGAGGCCGACAAAGTTGATGATGCAAATTATTACAAATTCCACCGTCTCGTCAGTCACCTAACCCACAAGTGCTTCGTTTTGAAGGAGAAGATCATACAATTGGCCGCTCAAGGAAAAATCTCTTTGGAGGATGAAGAAATAACTACTTCCAATTACACATGTATCGTTACAAATCCAGAGTCTGAAAGCATGGACGAGACAAGGACAGTCATGATTCAATTTGGATCTTTTCCGACAATTGCAATCATCATGCAAAACTCGAGCACTGAAGGCAATACCTCATGGAGTTATGTTAGCCATACGAGAGGTTCAAGATTATCCACCAAGGAAGAATTGAGTGAGTTTGAACAGAAAGAAGACTAGCCTTCGAATAACCCACAACCACTACAAAATGTCCCAATTCACTCCATTTATGAAGGACAACCTATTTATGAATTCAAGAAAGACGGCAATTGCTTCTTTGATGTTTGTGAATGAAAAGATTGTTTGGATGACCAATGGGATGACTTCTTTGAAGACGATGCAAAAGTTAAGGGAAAGAGTAAGAAAAAGAAAAGTAAGAGGAAATCAACCCAAAATCACTACGGGAAAGATACGAAGCTAGAGACCCAAGTGTTGGCCTCTTGGGTGAGTCATCAGGAAAGTTCGACTATTTTGTCCAATATACCAAAAAGAAAGAAGTGAGAGGATCAACGCCACCCACATGGGAAGATTTTCATAGAGAAGACGAGACAAAAGAAGTCGATCAATCTCTCAAATTTACCAATTCACTTGAAGACTCCTTAGAAACACTCAAATTCGAAAGCAATGGACAACCTTTGCATGTGCTAGGGTTGTGTAAAGACTTCTGCCTAGAGTGTCAACAATTTCTAAAGAAAATGTATGAGGCCGACGATAAGCAAGTTGGGGTGCTAAAAGAATCCGAGGGGGATTATTATGTGCAGCGACTCCAAGGGAGAGTAGTTGAAGAAACATCAAATCCAGATATTAGTATGGGAGTGCCTATTGCATACTACTATCGAGGCAAGCCGATCTACAAGTTTAAAGAAGACAACGGTCATTGCTTCTGGGATGTTTGCCAGTGTGAAGGTTGCATGGAGGATGGTTACTTCGAAGATGAAGAGGATGAAGACTACTATCTTTCTATTTCATACAATGTCGCAAGCATAGAGGAGTACACGGAAGAAAGCGAATGTGGTTCGGATGAAATTTCGGGACATCATTTCAAAAAGAAAAGGTGAATCAAGTGGCAGACGTGACAACTATTAACTTCTCTGATGACGATTTGGTGCTTGACACAAAACCTCATAATCGCCCACTCTTTGTTTCCGGATACATGCAAGAGAAAAGGATAAATAGGATTTTACTAGATGGGGGGTCCGCTGTCAATATTCTACCACTGCGTATGTTAAACAATCTTGGAATTCCAACCAACGAATTATCACAAAGTCGTCTCATGATCCATGGCTTTAATCAACAAGGACAAAGGGCCGTTGGAAAAATCCACTTAAAGCTTGTGATAGATGAAATGGTGTCAAGCGCATTGTTTCACGTCCTTAATGCGAAAACTTCTTATAATATGCTTTTAGGACGACCATGGATTCACGAAAATGGAGTTGTCCCGTCTACACTTCATCAATGTTTCAAATATTGTAAGGACAATGTGGTGAAGAGGGTCATAGCTGATGATAATCCATTCAACGGAGTGGAATCATATTTCGCAGACGCTAAGTTCTACATGGATAAAGGAAAAGAAGTAGAACCATTTGTATCTGCTCCCTCTCTAGGTCCTATAAAAGAAAATGAAAAGATCGACAAAAGAAAAAAGACTGGAGTAGATGTTACAAAAGGCAAAACGGGGACTAAACTCTCGTCTCAAACTATTAAGTCGTTAAGTGCTGATAGTCACAAGGGTGGCGACTTAACTTTTCCTATAACATCAATCAAGCAAGTTGGGGTACTTAAAGGATTTGTTAGACCAACACATGGCCCATTAACTGAGCATGGAGATTCATCAAAAGAAGTTTTCAGCCCAAAAGCATACAAAATGCTCGCAAATGCAGGCTATACATCTAAGGAATCAAGCCCCCTTGGAAAACTTACTCCGACAATAATGGGGGAAGAATGTTACGGCCTTAACCAAACTCAGTGCATGTTGAAACAAAAAGGCTACATAGTAAAAGGATCTTGTGCAGGGATTGGGTACAAGCTGCCTCAACCAGCAAAAATAATCGTAAGAAAATCAAGCAACTGTTATATCACGTTCGAAGAAAAAGACTCAACACCAAAGTGTGAATCTTGTGGCTCAAATGATTTAGAACGTCGTCGGAAATTATGGGTGGGAGAGCTCATTGTCCAACGGCCTCACTCATCTCAAACTATACCCTAAAGTTTTGAAAGGTTAACCATAAGGGGAGGCCAAGTGCTCATAGAGTTGACAAGCAAAAGAAAACCTTCACTCGAAATATTGCTGAGAAGAAGAAGGTCGGTATTCGAACGTTTAGGCGCGACCAAAAGAGCTTCAGTATTTCAAAGGTTAACAAGGAGAAAATCAGTTTTCAAGCGCCTGGGGGCATCTGAAAGGAAAACATGGTTCGCTCAAATGAGCCGCAAAAGAACAGTGAAGTCTGTAGAGGGTAATAACATCTTGCAACTAGAAAAATTGGAAATTGCGGAATCCTACGACATAACTCTTATGGATGACGAGGAACAAGTTGAAAGAGATATAGCAGAGGCACCAGAAGAACTTGAAGAGGTTGTTCAATCCACTGTGGATGAGTTAGATGAAGTAAATCTTGGCACAGTGGATGATCCGCGACCAACATACTTAAGTGCACTTTTAACCGATAAAGATAAAGAGGGCTACATCAAGTTGCTTAAGGAATTCAAGGATGTTTTTACTTGGAGTTATGAAGAAATGCCAGGGCTGGACCCAAAAATAGCAGTCCACCACCTAGCGGTAAAACATGGAGCACGGCCAGTTAAGCAAGCTCAACGGAGATTTCGAGCAGAATTAGTTCAGCAAATTGAGTTGGAAGTTAACAAGCTCATTGAGGCAGGGTTCATAAGAGAAGTCAAATATCCGACATGGATCTCAAGTATAGTTCCTGTGAAGAAAGAGAATGGCCAGATTCGAGTATGCGTTGACTTTCGAGATCTCAACAATGCATGTCCTAAAGATGAGTTTCCGCTACCCATAACCGAACTCATGGTTGATGCTACAACTGGGCATGAAACTTTGTCGTTCATGGATGGATCATCTGGGTATAATTAAATCCGCATGGATACACGTGATGAAGAGATGGCCGCCTTTCGCACGCCTAAAGGTATCTACTGTTACAAGGTGATTCCATTTGAATTAAAGAATGCTGGCGCGACTTACCAAAGAGCAATGCAAAGGATCTTCGATGACATGCTCCACAAGAACATTGAGTGCTATGTAGATGACATCGTTGTAAAGACCAAAAACCACCATCAACACCTCGAAGACCTGGAGACGGTTTCCAAACGATTACGACGCTTTCAGCTCAAGATGAATCCGCTTAAATGTGCCTTGGGGGTCACATTGGGAAAATTCCTCGGATTTATCGTTCGCCATCGAGGAATCGAAATCGACGAATCCAAAATCGAGGCCATCATGAAGGTACAAGCCCCAAGAAATATTCATGAGCTAAGAAGCCTACAAGGAAAACTAGCGTATATTCGATGATTCATCTCAACCTGGCAGGTCGTTGCCAACCTTTCAGTCGACTCATGAAAAAGGGGACCCCTCGAATGGGATGAATCATGTGATAATGCTCTTGACACAATCAAGTCTTACCTAGTAAAACCCCCTATATTAGAAGCTCCAATTCTTGGAAAGCCTTTACTTCTATACCTTGCGGCACAAGAGCGGTCCATTGGAGGTCTATTAGCCCAAGAAAATGACGTCAAAAAAGAGAATGCTTTGTATTATCTTAGTAGAATAATGACTTCGTGAGAATTGAATTACACGCCAATCGAGAAAATGTGTTTGGCCTTGGTTTTTGCGATAAAGAAGTTAAGGCATTATTTCCAGGCCCATACAATTCGACTTATATCTAAAGCAAATCCGGTCAAGTACGTTATGTATAAACCAGTGTGGTCAAACCGCCTAGCCAGGTGGGCACTTCTCTTTCAAGAATTTGAAATATTCTATGTTCCTCAAAAGGCTGTCAAGGGTCAAGTTCTTGTAGATTTCCTTGCTGACCACCCAATGCCCGCTGAATGGGAGCTATCCAAATACCTACCCGATGAAGATGTAATGTGTATAGAGGTTCAGCCACCCTAGTCAATGTATTTTGATGGGGCCGCAAACAGCAAAGGCGCCGGTGCAGGGGTCGTGTTCCTAAGTCCGTAGGGAGACGTTTTTCCCTATGCTTTCACTCTCACACAGAAATGCTCAAACAATATGGCAGAGTATCAAGCTCTCATATTAGGATTGGAAATGGCGCTAAATGCAAAACACTAGCATATTAGGGTGTATGGAGATTCCAAGTTGATCATAAATCAAGTTCTAAATGAATATGAGGTCAAGAAGGTAGAATTGATACCATATCAAGGCTATGCCGCGAATCTCATTTCGTGGCTTGGAGATGTTACATTAGACCATGTTCCAAGAAAAGAGAACAAACAAGTTGATGCATTGGCAAAATTGGCGTCCAACATTGCCCTGCCGGACAAACGCATGAGCATTCCAATATGTAAAAGATGGGTAATCCCTCCACAATTAGAAGATGAAGAAAGAATTCCAGAAAATAATGGTAAGACCGTAGAGGAAGTTACAGCTGTTTCGGTCCTTGAGATTGAAGAGAAAGACTGGAGGTAGTCACTTATCGATTACTTACAACATGGAAAGTTACCCGACGATCGACATAGGAAGATAGATGTGAGACGATGCGCTGCAAGGTTCGTCTATTATAAAAATACTCTCTATCGATGATCTTTTGAAGGGGTGTTTTTACGCTGTCTTAGTGGAGAAGAGGCAAAGCAAGCGATGGAAGAAGCACATTCCGGAGTATGTGGCGCTCACCAAACTGGTCCAAAACTTCATTTTCGAATTAAAAGAATGGGGTACTACTGGCCCAACATGGTTAAACATTGTATCAATTTTGCCAAAAGGTGTCAACCTTGCCAATTTCATGCTAATTTTATCCACCAACCACATGAACCTTTACACCCTACGGTCGCGTCTTGGCCTTTTGAAGCTTGGGATTAGATGCGATAGGGCCTCTACCAAAGTCATCTGGAGGTCATCTTTACATTTTAGCAGCTACAGATTATTTCTCCAAATGGGCCGAAGCTGTGCCTCTGAAAGATGTGAAGAAAGATACGGTGGTGGATTTTATCAAATCAAATATCATTTTTAGGTATGGAGTGCCACGCTACATCATTAAAGATAACGGAACTCCCTTTTACAACAAATTGGTGACAAGTCTGTGCGAGAAATCCGGCTTCAAGCAACATAACTCTTCCATGTATAACGCACCAGCTAATGGGCTTGCCAAAGCTTTTAATAAGACACTTGGGAATCTGTTGAAGAAGGTCGTGGCTAAGTCCAAGCGAGATTGGCATGAGAGAATCAAGGAAGCTCTATGGGCATATCGGATGACGTATCGAACATCAACTCAAGCCACCCCATATCTTTTGGTGTACGGCGTGGAAGTTGTCTTCCCCCTAGAAATGCAAATTCCATCACTAAGGATTGCCCTCCAAGAAGGATTAACGCTAGAAGATAATGCCCGCCTTCGTCTCAAAGAACTCGAATCACTGGACGAAAAAAGGCTTGAAGCATAACAAAGGTTGGAATGTTATCAAGCTTGTATGTCAAAATCGTTCAACAAAAGGGTCAAGCGAAGGTCCTTCCAAAAAGAAGACTTGGTGCTCACAGTAAGAAGACCCATCATCATGACACACCGAATGGGAAATAAATTCGTCTCCAAATGGGATGGTCCGCACACGGTAATCGAAGTTTATTCAAATGGTGCATACAAGTTACGCTCTCAAGATGGATTAGAAATTGGGCCTATCAACGGAAAGTTCCTAAAGCGCTACTACTCTTGAATAAATCGAAGACACTCCTTGACGCAAGAGTATAAAGTGCATGTTACTCATTGCCCACATGAGTATAAATTGTGTGGCAACAAAAATGAACTACGTTTGGCTTGATCCTTCACAGGTACGTAGGCAATTTGAGACTTGTCTCAAGTTCAGTCATAACTAAAAAAAATGAACTACGTTTGGCTTGATCCTTTATGGGTACGTAGGCATCTTAAGGCTTGTTTCAAGTTCAGTCATAACAAAAAAAATAAAAATAAAAAATAAAAAAATCACATCCATTATATCTCACAAGATAAAATCAATTAAGAAAGTAAGAAACGTAAGCAAGACAAATATTGAAAAGGCAAAAATAACCGAATTTATTCAGAATAGAGATTGTGCTGGTTACATCAAATGTCGCTAAAAAGGGGTGCAAAAGAACAAAGAAGCAAATCTCAAATCTAAGGAAACAAAAAGAAAGTGCAAGCTAAGAAAACAACTTAATGTCTACAAGTTCGTCACGGTAACTCTCTAGAAAACTTGATAAAAATCCCAAATCATTCTCAGCATCTTCACTCTGGGCGCACTTAGCTTCAAGTGTCGAAACTTCCTCGGTCACAACATCAATGTCACGTTGTATTTGAGATACCATAGCCCTCTCCTTCGCCAACGACGATTGCACTATGGCTTTTTCAGCTTCTAACTTCTCGATTTGTGTAGTTATATTTGCGAGTAGTTCTTCTTGATCAGCGACATTGGCCTTGTGTTTACCTTGCTCACCAACCATAGTTGTGGTCAGCCTACTCTTCTCTTCGATGACCATTTTATGGATATCTCTGGAGTCTGCCTCTAAAGATGATAGCTGCATACTAAATTCGCGAGCCCTTGCAAGCAAATCAATCACCTTCCTCCTCAGTAACGATAAATCCATGACCTTTGTATGCTCCATCGCATCGAGTATCATTGTAGCAAAATCATCTAGGAAACTCAAGTCTTCAACCGAACACCTAGAGAGTTTTTGGGTAAATTCCGTCCACAAAGAGATGAGATACTTCCTCGCATGTTCCGACACAATATCTTCAGCACCGACAAATATAGAAGCAGTAGGGGAGGCTCGTGGATGCAAGGGTTTCGCTGTTAAGGCCCTTGTCAAAGTCTGGGGTTGATTTGAATTACCTTCTCCAACCAATAAGTCATTTTTTTTAATCTTGTTGAAAAGATCGAGAGAAGTTGGACCTTCGACAGATCCTTCACTACCATTTGGAGCCTTGTCTTCTTCATTGCCGAGTAAGTCCGACATATTTGCTGCAATAGGCAAGTCTCGCATAAAATTCTTGGCAAGCTCGAAATTATCATCCTCAAGACAAAACTCCACCTTAAAATGAGATGCAAAGGCAATATTCAAAAATAAAACAATGATAAAGTTACACTTAGGTGCCCAAAAAAAAAAAAAAAAAAAAATTGCGTAAGTAATGCTCTCAAACGTACCCCATTCAAGAGTGTGTCCTTTGGCGCACCGTCTGCTGCAAGGTCAACAACTTCTTTCTGAGGAACGATTGCTTTCATCTTCTTGCTTTGATGATACGGTTCACTCCCGCTCAAGTTATCTTCTGGTTCGGCTTGAGGGGTAGAACGTTTTTCCGGTCGAAAATTTATGACAGGGACTGGAGGCTTTGACTTTTTGCTTTCAGGAACTTTGACTTCCTTAGGCACAGGCAGGTCAGAAATGATTTTCTTTACATAAGATATTATAATATGACATCCCGAAAAAAGGTAGTTCCCATGCGCTTTCTTCCACCAATCAACAAATGCACCACTTTTATACGTCCTCAGATCTGACACAAGAGGTGGAATAACTGCCTTGGAATCACTGTAATCGTTCATACTTGAGCACCAATGCTTAAAGCCCTCTTCAAGTGATGAGTCTTGAATAGCTTTTTCCCCCGATTTGAACGGCACCAGTTGCCTAAACCCGAATTGTCGGCTGAATCGATGAGCATTGTAGGATTCCAATACAAAACCATCCCCACGTCGCAGAGTTAATAAGCATGGCCGAATAGCGGCAAATCTCGCCCACTGGTCGACACTTAATGGTTTTTCTTTAAGAAAAGGTGCAAGAGATTGTCGTCTACACTTAACAAACGAAGTTGCGTTCCAACGAATAGTATCACCAGAATAAATTAACTCACGAGCACGCTTGTCACCTAAGGATTTAGCATCTCCTTGACCAGAATACTTAGTCATCATCGGGTTAACCGGAGGCTGCGGTATCATGTAGTGGGTATCGAAGTAATAGGCCATCCACGCAAGAACATAATGAATAGGAAGGCTAGCTCTTTACAAGACTGGTGTTGGTGAGTTCGAAATAGTATTCATTCCTCTATATATGCAAGCCAACACCGGGTAGGCGAGACTAATTTTTGTGCCAGTGGCCATTGAGGCAGCGGGTTTAAATATGGTAGGACGAATATGAAGATTGTTTCCCTCGGGTAGAACAAATGCGCATAGCCAACAAGACAAGAACGCTGCAAGATATACCTCCATAAAAAGATGATTTGGGACACTGAGCAATGCAAAAGTCTCTTTAGCACACAACGACCAACCTTTGACATTTTTTATGACACCACTTGGATTTCCATGATACTTGGGACGCTTTTCCTTTGATAGTGATTGCACGGTGGGCTTGACGTGCCATAGATTACCCTTGAACCAAAAATCCACCCAATCGACCATAGATACATTATCTTTTTTGGTCAGAAGGTGAAAAGCCGAAAGCAAAAATTGGCAAGCACGGAACGTTTTCGGATTATTATCGTTGGACCGTAATTCATCGGGGTAGGGGATGACCTCATCAAAAATTGAACTAAATACAGGAAGACCACCGATGGCATATAGATCCCAAAGTGAAATGGATGCCTCCCCCGCTGAAGTATGAAGAGAGTTGGTTTGGGAACACCACGACTCGCAAAAGGCACGGAGAACGTTGATTTCCTTCTCATATGTAAAAAGGGACGCATAGATGGCATCATACAAATAAGCGTTTCTCAAAATAGAACACTCACGACCCAGAACGTCTTCCAGCCACTCCCAATACTTCGGTATATAAGAAAATTTGCCTAGTATGTTTAGATTTGGGCCCCACCTCGCCTCTCCATTAATTATACGTCGGCCAAGAGTGTTGTACGGTTGATTTTTGGGATCCTTTTTGTCGAATGGCGACTCGAGGTATATCTCTCTGTGTTTATCTTCGCGAGTCCATGCTTTAACTCTAGGAATACTTTCTAGCGCCGGCCAGGCTCAGGCATGACGACCGGTCAACGGTTGATGGATGGTCAACAATGTCGTTTTCCCAATCGTCTTGATGATTAATTTCTTTTCGTTGCCGTTTTCCGCTAGCTCGAAGCTTGCCATGAAGATTTAAATGTTGCAATAAAAATGGTTTAGTTGTGGAAATTAAGAAGGGCCATGCAAAAAATAGAGATAACAATATTGACAACAACTCTAAAATAAAAGTCGAGTCAATAATGTCAGGGTTGTGACCACTTGAGTTCCGCCGACATCAACAACAATTCTATAAATCTCAAGTTACAACGCAAGCAACAACTCAAAAAAAGAGACGAGCAAGCACAAGCAACTATCATGTAGAATCGAGTTTTGTCTTATAATGCCGGCAACGACTCTACAATAGACGAGCCAAACACCAAGTATTTTGGCAGATCGTAGTAATGTCAGGGTTGTGACCACTTGAGTTCCGCCGACATCAATAAGAATTCTATAAAGCTCAAGTTACAACGCAAGCAACAACTCAAAAAAGAGACGAGCAAACACAAGCAACTATCATGTAGAATCGAGTTTTGTCTTACAATGCCGGCAACGACTCTAAAAGAGATGAGCCAAACACCAAGTATTTTGGCAAATCGTAGGCTTTGTCAACGCTAGCAACAATCTAAAAGATCGAGCCAATTGTCAAGTCTCTTGACAGATTGCAGGATTTGTCAACACTGGCAACAGTCTAAAAGAATTCAACATCAAGTTATCATTTGGTAAATTTCTTCTAAGTAATGTAAGGAAATTCTAGCTACGTGCTAAAACAAAAAAAAAAAAACAAAAAAAAAAACTTAACTCATTTTCTTTCCCTAGGAAAAAAAAAAGGAGGCAGGATACACTGTAGTCTTACATAAAATGTCTAAATCAAAATTGAAGACTAAGATATATTTTGTTGACATGGCCAAGAAACCTTTTTCTGGAATACTTAAAAAAAAATAAAAATATTCATCTCGTTATCTTCTTACTGTCTTTCACGTTTCTTTTTCGAAAAAAAACAGAGGGACACTACACAGGTTTCGATAACCACATGATTTTTAAAAAGAGTATAAAAAAAAAAAGGGGTTGTATTCTCAAAGTGTCTGAAGGCAATATGTTCACTTTTTAAGTAGTACAAAATCTTCAAAGTAAAACATCATCATCTTTTCGTCATCATTCAAATTGACTTGCTACAATCTGGAGATCAGAAACAAAATATATATATATATATATATATATATATATATATATATATATATATATAAATAAATAATGCCCCCTGTCTACCTTTTTGAAATTATATTACTTCTAAATATCCCCATAATTTCATATTCCCTATAGGTACCACTTTTTAATTATTTACTTTATTTACCAAAACGCCATACACATATTTCATAAAAAATAATAAAAAAAACACATAAAATTATATAAAATGCAAAAAATCTTAAAATAAATGAAAAAAAATCATAAAAAATTGTAAAAATTAAAAAAAAATGTATATTTATTAAAAAAAATACAAAAAATCACAAAAAAAATCACAAAAATCACAAAAATACAAAAAAATTCACAAAATTTTAAAAAAATTACAAATAAAATAAAAAAAATTATAAAAAATGAAAAAAATCAACAAAATATTATTAAAAAAAACATAAAATTATAAAAAATGAAAAAAAATCACAAAATATAATAAAAATATAAAAAAAAAACTAAAAAATATCACAAAAAAATTATAAAAAATGAAAAAATCACAAAAAATCACAAAATTTAAAAACAATTACAAAAAAAAATATAAAAAATTATAAAAAAATGAAAAAAATCACAAAATATTATAAAAAATGAAAAAAATCATAAAATATTATAAAAAATGAAAAAAAACACATAAAATTTTATAAAAAATGAAAAAAATCACAAAAAAATCACAAAAAAAAAAATCACAAAATTATAAAAAAAAATTGAAAAAAATGAAAAAAAAAAATCACTTTTATTGAACTTTATGCATTTTCGACTGTACTAGATGCACTTCGACTGAACCAGATGCACTTTTAGCTGAACTATATGCACTCTTAGCCGAACCAGATGTACTTTTAGTTGAACCAGATGCAGGTTTTATAGAACGATATGCACTTTTATTGAACTAGATGCATTTTTGTCTGAACCATATGCAGTTTCAGCTGAACTAGATACACTTTTAGCTGAACCATATGCACTTTCAGCCGAACTAGATGCAGGTTTTACAAAACGATATGCACTTTTATTGAACTAGATGCACTTTTGTCTGAACCATATGCACTTTCAGCTGAACCAGATACACTTTTAGCTGAACCATATGCACTTTCAGCTGAACCATATGCACTTTCAGCTGAATCATATGCACTTTCAGTTGTACCAAATGCATTTTTAGTTGAATCAGATGCATTTTTAACAGAACTATATGCACTTTCGACTGTACTATATTCATTTTCGACTACACTATATGCACTTTTTACTTAACTATATGTACTTTTCACTAAATTAGATGCAATTTAAGCTGAACCAGATATAGTTTAGATGCACTACACTAAATTAGTACTGATAATTAAGTACAACGCTTAGTACAGATAGTTGACAGAATAGTTGATGAATAATAAGTACAAAAATCTTGTTCTATATAAACTGAGTATGTAGTTTGTATACATATGAACCGTTGCCTACAGGTTATAAGTAATAAGTTGACTTATTTAATAGAGCAGCAAAGGATAGTCGATTTGTAGAACCAACTGTGTTTTTAGTGGTCTTCTTTTGGTACTGTTAAGTTAATGAAGTAACTTCTAGTGTCAGTAATACACAACTTTTGAAAAAAGAAAAAGGAAAAAAAGGGGTTTAAATTGGGTCGTTTAATGGAATTAAAAACATAGCACAAACGAAGCACCAATATTTATGTTTTTATCAGAGTTCGCATCGGAAGCAAGAGTAGGCTGGGAGACTTAACTTGTTTTCTTGTTAGTGACTAGATTCGGGAATGAAACCTTAGCATTGGGAAGAAAGCGTGACATCTTGTATTTATCATTACTTACGGAATAACTTTGCCATATTTTCTAGTTGCCAGTAATTAAACATATACTCCCTGAAGCCAGGAATTAGCATTGGTAACCTTGGTGCATTAAATTATCTGAAACAATAATAAAATGAAATAAATAAATAAAAACTTAGACTAATAGATATGCCGAAGGAAAGTAGACAGTGGACTTGTAAGACGAGTATAAATCCTTAAATATGTTACCAAACTTCTAAAGAGCGCATGGACGGACAGTTTGATTTAAGTATTTTTATTTTTATGGGAGTCATTATGGCTTAGACTTTCAGGAAATTTGAGATGAGCAAGTTCATGAATCTGGAGTTAAGTTTCGGGACGAAACTTCTTTAAGTGGAGAAAAGTGTAAAAACCCGTAAATTATTTTTCATTTAAATTACGCTTATAGTTGAATTAATATTGTGTTTTGGGGTAATTAGAATATTTTTAACAAGATAGGTGGCTGTTTAATCTTTTAAAGGAAGTAAGGACTCACACTGGTAATAAGTATGAGAAATTAAGTTGAAATAAATTAGAATAAGTTACTCTAAGAATTAAGGAGACAGGGAGACTATAGAAAAGAAACTGTATAAACTTAAAAGTCAGTCTTTATATTCATAACGTATCCACCACAACATCATCAGTTCATCACCATGCTTGTCTGTTTATATATACATATAGATAGAAAGAGATATATAGATACAGAGAGAGATGATGTATAGAGAGATTAAATACAGTGAGAGAATGTAAAAGGATCGAGAGATAAGAGAGCCCGGTCTATTAACCTGTAGATTCGGAGAGGATTTCCTAGTGTATCGGTTGCTCTTCAAGGTAATTATTTATTTCTAACCATCTATTCATTAGATGCCACCATAATTGATATCAAATAAGTGTATTGTTCATGTCGGTATTAGGGAAGTAATTTTCCTCAAGCTCATAACTTTTGTCCTTGTTAGATTAATTTCCTTTTAATTATTACTAGCGACCGACGTACTCTAAATTGACCAAGAACCAGATTTTATCCATGTAACTTTTATTACAATTTGGTTTATTAAATTATATTATTCTGAATATATATTACAGTAAAGATAAAAGGGAAGGAAAGAGATTGACAACTTAGGTGGTTCAATATATATTTGGGTGTTTAGAAAGAGAACCAAGATACAAATTTACAAGTCCTGTTTTAAGCTGTTAGTTTATATGGCACAATATATATAACTATATGGAGTTTGGTTATAAAATAGAATACATAGTATGTAAATTGAGATAATCGGTAGGTACATCAGTACAGTTGGACATATAGGTATGTTTTATGGAAGTTTAGATTTCTGGGATTTCGATGTAGGTGCAAAGCCGTCGTTTCATTTAGTTTATGTGGTATTAGGGTTCGGTCCATTGTATCTTATTATGTGAGGTTTAATTCTGTGTTTAGATATATTTTCTTATGGAATATATATTATATTACAGGGTCGTGACTCAGTATTTCGTTCTAGTAGAAACAAGTCTAGTGATTTCCGTTGCGATCAGGTGAGTGGGTTTTGTCTTGCTAATATAAAAATCCCGTTGCATCTTTTGTTAATGTTTTACATGCTCATATTTTTCAATTACTATTTATATATGTAAACATTGATTTTATATTATTACGAAAACAAAGAAATATCGAAAGAAAGAAAAGTATGAAAACAAAAGTTGATTTATATACACTGAATGATTTTATATCTTATAAAGATAAAAGTTATATACAGTGTATCTGTATAAGGTTTTAAGATTATTATTTTTATGATTTGCTTATGATCTGTATTTGGGACCATGAGTATAAGTTCAACGGAGAATCTCCGAATAAGGGGAAGAGGAAAGTGGGGGTGACGTTGGCAACTAAACGAAAGAGTTTAGTTCTCAACGGTTAACTTAGCGATTATACATAACTTTGTTAACCGGAACGTTTTAAGGAATAGACTCAGCCGTCATGCTGTGGTGACCTTAATTACGTAGTGCACGTATGGTTTATACACCTGAGAAAAAGATCGACGGTAAAGAGATTGAGTAAGTCAATCGGACTTGGTATCATAAGATATACATATTATCATTTTGCTTTTATCATAAAAAGAAAGAAAAAGATTTTATTATTATTATTGTGATAGATTTAATCTTGATGAAAGAAAGGTGAAAAGTTTATTTATCTTTTATATTCAAGTGATTTCTGAATATTTATGCATTGGGAATTTTTATTAAACAAATTATTATTTTGCAAGAAACTGAAAAGAAAAATATTATTTTCAACCCATATTACATATTGTGAGTATTTCTCTCTCATTGAGCTCGCTTAGCTCACCCCTCATTTTTTAAAATGTTTTTCAGGTAAGCGATCACCTATTTAGATTTGAAGTCGATTAGTTGGGACCAGACAGACCTTATAGAAGTTTAAGCTAGTTTTTCCGCTGCGATATAATTTTGCTTTAGCTTATATGATGTATAATTACTTGGTAAGTACCGTAGTTAAAATTGTTATTAATAAATGTATAGAATTTTGGGTATATTTCATTATTCTAGCACGTGTCGCCACACATGTTATTCGGCCGTGTGACTCCCAAATTAGGTCAGTGATGTTACATTAAACATGTATCAAATTGATAATCTGATGCGTGTAACGCTTGGGTTTTGTTAGTTGCCCTTGATTTTGTACTTGTCTGTGTTTGGATATTCATCAGATGTAATATGAATATATGAGTATTCGATTGTGTTGTGCTCGTCATATTGTGTGTCAAACTGGTAAGTTATAACTACTGTTTTTAATTTAAATTTTGTTGTTTTCTGCTATAAAATGTGTGATACTAATACTATAATCTTGACTATTTTTTTTTTTGCCAAAGATAAGTTAAAAATTTCATTCACTTGCTTGGACTGATATTCATTAAACTTATTTTGATAGTCAACCGAATGACTAAGCATAGACTTTAATATACTCATTCTTTGCTAATCTCTAAAATTTCAACTTTTTAGCTTATACCAAACGGACCTTTAGTATTGTATGTTTCTATGAAGAATTTTTTTTCTGTTAGCACTTGCTTCCTGCTTTTCGATTTCTTTGAACTGATTATGATTTGTCTGTTGGAGTTTATAATTTTTTCTGATGGAGATTTGGTGAATGTAGGGTGCTGAACTTGCTGTCGAGGAAGGGAAAAGTGCGGTAGCTCTAGCAGCTTGTAGAACATTGGCCGAAGAGCTTACCAACCTCAAGTTCCATACTTCTAGAATCATCGCTTTCAAAGTAAGTTACGTTTAATATACACACACATAAGTTACGTTTCTCTAAACTACATTTGTTATTCATATTTGTGATAGCATAAATATCAGAATATAACTTACGGTGTTCTTAATCTTATAGTGGTATCAGAGCTGATTTCTTAAGGGCTGTGACCATCTATTTGAACCCAATTTTAATACGTGTTCTACCCAAACCTCGGTTTCTATCCATGCACTAAAAAAAATAAAAAAATGACAAACACCACCAATTTTTCATCACCTGCTCCATTGTTCAGTGGTGAACACTATCATATATGGGCTGTGAAAATGAAATTCTATCTGAAGTCTCAAGGCTTATTGTGACGGAATCGGATTTGGATCCACCGGCACTTTTTGCAAATCCTTCATTGGCTCAAATTAGAGCTCATGAAGAAGAAAAATTAAAGAAAGACAAGGTCATTACTTGTCTTCACTCTGCTCTAGCTGACCACATATTCACCAAAATCATGGACTTGGAAACACCAAAGCAAGTCTAGGATAAACTGTAAGGTGAATATGAGGGTAGCGAGAGGCTTAAAATTGTACGAGTTCTTACATTGAAAAGAGAGTTTGAACTCATGAAGATGAAGGACAATGAGTCTGTCAAAGATTACTCCGGAAGGATGATGGATATTGTGAACCAGATTTGGCTTCTTGGTGAAGTTTTTTCGGATCAGAAGGTTGTCGAAAAGATTATGGTCTCCATACCACAAAGGTTTGAGGCCAAAATCTCTGCAACTGAGGAGTCGTGTGATCTAAAAACACTCTCAATTGCATAATTGACCAGTAAACTTCAAGCTCAAGAGCAGAGAGTCTCTCTGAGGTGTGACGACTCAATTGAAGGGGCTTTTCAAGCAAATCAATAGGGACATTTTTTCAAGAATCGGCCAGACAAGTTGTTCTTTCCCAAGTACAAAGGGAAACATAACGGACCATAAAAAAGGGGTAGTTTATTTCGATGTTCTTTCTGTAAGAAAACAAATCATTCTGAAAAGGATTGTTGGTTCAAAAATAAGCCACTTCTCCAGTGCAATTTTTGTAATAAGGTTGGACAGTGAAAATTTTTGCTGAATAAAAATAAGCAGACACACGAGCATGATAAATTCACTGAGGAGGATAAGAATCTTGATGAACATTTATTTTTGGCCCCACAAGTATATGATGTTAATGATTCTGATATATGGCTAATTGGTAGTGGTTGCACAAGTCATATGTCAAAAAAATATCTCCATCTTTTCATCATTCGACAACAGCATCCAACCAAAAGTAAAATTGGGAAATGGTGAAGTTGTAAGAGCTAAGGGTAAAGGAACCGTGCCAATCAAAACCAAGAAAGGTATAAAATTTGTGTCAAATGTTCTTTATATTCCTGAACTTGATAAGTGTGGCTCAAATGATAAAGAATGGGTACACAATCTCCTTTAAAGAAATTTTTTGTTGCATCAGTAATTCCGTTGGTGTTGAAATTGCAAAAGTTAAGATGCAAGGAAACATTTTTTACCTAAGACTTGACTCGATGGATGAATGTGCTCGTAAAGCAACCTTAATTGATAGTGATCTTTGGCATAAAAGATTAAGTCACTTTAATTTGAAGACTTTGAAATTTATGAAAGACACGAAAATGGTTAACGACTTTCCGGAAATTGTTTCGCATTCTCAGCCTTGCCCAAGTTGTTCTTTGGGAAAACGAAGTAGGAAACCATTTCCCAAAACTGCCTTGAGAAAAGCCACTAAAGTATTAGTGCTATTACACCATGATATTTATGGGCCGATGAGCACATCATCTATAGGAAACAATTTGTAATTTGTGTTATTTATTGATGATTTTAGCAGAATGACATGGGTGTATTTTCTGAAGCACAGATCTGAGGTATTGTCGGTATTCAAAAGTTTTAAACAGATGGTTGAAGTTCAGAGTGGAATGAAAATAAAAGTGCTTAGAACATATAATGGAGGTGAGCACGCTTCGAATGAATTCAATAATTTTTGTGCTAAAACAGGAATTGTTCATCAATTAACAATTCTGTACTCACCACAACAATGGTGTTTCGGAAAGGAAAAATAGAACTGTGATGGAAATGTCAAGGTGTTTGCTATTTGAAATGAAGTTACCAAAGTTTTTGTGGGCTGAAGCGGTTTATACCTCAGTTTATTTGCTTAATAGGTTGTCAACTAGGTCAGTTGAAGGAATGACACCCATTGAAGCTTGGTCAGGTATTAAACCATCTGTGAAAGACTTGAAAGTGTTCGGTTGTATCTGTTTTTTCCATGTGCACTCTTCGAGAAGGAGTAAATTGGATGAAAAGGCAATTCAAGGAATTTTCTTGGGTTATTCGTAAGAATCGAAGGGTTACAGGATCTATAGCCTTATTGATAAAAAAATTGTTATCAGTAGAGACGTGTTTGATGAAAGTTCTTACTGGGATTGGGATTTGAAACAGGTTTGCAAATGTGTGAATCAAGTCGCTCATTCACCAAGCCCAACTGATCCAGTTACGCCATTTGATGTTGAGGGTACTTCAGACTCTCTGGTACTTAAAATAAAAACTTTAGCCGATGTGTATGAAAGGTACAATTACCTCAGTAAACCTACAAATTTTCATAATGCAGCAAAATCACAACATTGGGTTGACGCTATGAATGCTGAAATTAGTGCCATCGAAAGAAATGGCACATGGGAGCTAACTGAACTTCCAAGTGACAAGAAGGACATCGGAGTTAAATGGATTTTCATAACCAAATTTAACCCCGATGGTACGATTTTTAAGTATATAGCTAGACTGGTTATGAAAGGTTATTCACAAATTGCTGGCATTGATTATGGTTATACATTTGCTCCTGTTGCAAGACACGACACTATCAGATTGTTACTTGCATTTGGAGGACAGTTGGGTTTGAAATTGTTTCATTTGGATGTAAAATCGGCTTTTTTTAAATGGAACCATTTCTGAAAATATTTTTGTTCAACAACCAGAAGGGTTTGAAGTTGGAGGCCAAGAGAACAAAGTTTATAAACTGCACCAGGCTCTTTATGGCTTAAAACAAGCGCCAAGAGCTTGGTACAACAAAATCGACTCACACTTGCTATAGTTTGGTTTCAAGAGGAGCGAAAATGAGCCTACCCTCTATCTGAAACAAAACAAAACAGAATTGCAAATTGTTGTTTCTCTTTATGTTGATGACATGCTTATAACAGGAAGTAATGAACAATTTGTGACTAATTTGAAGAAGGAGATGGAAAGCTTGTTTGAAATGTCTGATCTTGGTATTATGAAATATTTTCTTGGAATGGAGGTTTACCAATACGATACATGTATATTCATCTCTCAAAAAAAGTATGCATGTGATATCCGAAAGAAATTCAAGCTTGAAGCATGCAAAAAAGTTGAAAACCCACTGGTTCTAAATGAAAATATTTCGAAAGAAACCGGTGTACTTCTTGATGAACCTTCTATTTTTAGAAGTCTAGTTGGGAGCTTGTTATATTTAACGGAAACAAGACCAGATCTAATATTTCCTGGATTATTTTCGAGGTATATGACCTCTTCTACTGATGTTCACATGAAAATTGCTAAAAGAGTGTTACGGTATCTAAAGGGAACGTCAAATTTGGGTATTTGGTACAGAAAGACGGTGTGATTGGGCCGGTTACATTGATGACATGAAGAGTACTTCGGGCTACGTATTTAACCTTGGCTCGGGAGCTATATGTTGGAGTGCTAAGAAATAAGAGGTCGTGGCTCAGTCAATAGCTGAAGCAGAATACATCGCTCTTGCAGCTGCTTCAAATCAAGCAATTTGGTTACAAAAATTGCTTGGTGACTTAGGTTAAGTTCAAAGCTCGCCAACTAAGTTTTTTGTGACAATAAGTCTGCAATTGCTATAGCTGAGAACCCAGTCCAGCATAAAAGATCTAAACATATTAAAATGAAGTTTCATTCCATCAGAGAAACAACAAAAGAAGGCTTTATCCTCGAGGTCCTTTACTGCTCAACTGAAGATCAACTTGCTGATATAATGACTAAAGGCCCGCCGAAGGAAAAACTTGAGTTTCTGACGTCGCAACTAGGTATGAATGAAGCAAATATCAAGGAGGAGTGTTAGAGTTCATGAGAATTTGCTTTTCTGATTTAATATTATTTTATTTATTTCCCGTTATAAATAAGTCTGTAATTTGAACTAGTCGTTGAGTCAGTTTGTTTTCTTTCTATTTCTAAGTTACTGTTAGCTTACTTTTAGGCCACTAAGGTTGATAGTGGTTCAGTATTTTTAGGGATTGTTTGTTATTTTTGTTAGCCTATATAAAGACTCAGTGTTGATCAATAAAACATCTGAAATTTTTCCTTTCATTTTTCTTATCTCTAAATTACATTTGTTATTCGTATTTGTGATAGCATAAATATCAGAATATACCTTACGGTGTTCTGAATCTTACAAATTTGACTTGTATTTATCTCAGACTAAACTTGGAAAAATTAAAAATTCCAAAATTTTGTCACATAGTTTAGTAATTAAACTACACGATGAATTTTTTTTAAAAATATTATTGAGGCAATTTTCATAGGAGATTTTTGTAAATTAATGTTGTACATAGTATTTGAGGGTTTATTATACAGTATTCGACTGAATTTAGGCACAACTAAGCAAAAATTAATTTTTTGTGGTTAATATATATGTATGTATACATTTTGAGTAGCAAAAAAGTATTACTCCATTGTCTTTAAATAATCGATAGTTACAAAACTACATGTAAATTTGACTTGTAAGTATCTTGTACTGAATTTGATAAAATAAAAAATAAAAATCAGAATTTGTTACATATTTTAGCAATTAAAATACACGATGAAATTTTGAAAAAATTATTTTGGTAATTTTGGTTGGAGATTTTTATAAATTAAAGTTGTACATCATTTATATACATGGACGGTGAGATGACATGATACAAAAGTTTATTATTTTGATTTTGACAATATTATTTGGCAGTGTATCCGTTCAATTTGATCGAGTGACCAAATTTTTGCTAAATAATTTGGTCAAGTTGTAGCCTGGTAAAATACCAAATTAAATCGTCTATCAAACTCTCACACAAACTAAACGGAACAAATGAAAAATCCAATAATCAGAACTCAGTTTCGCTAAATACCCAAATCAGTTTCAACCCATCAATAAACTGGCTGGAACCGTAGCTCCACTGCTGAATTTGGTCATTTCTTGCTATTGTCTTCTTTTTTGGTTCGCCTTATGCTAATTATTGTAATTTAGGTAAGTTATTTGACGAATTAGAATTAAGTAATTTTCTCAATTTATGTCATTTGAAAATATTGCTTTCAATCCATATTCAAGGTAAAAACTTTTTTTTTGCAGAAATTCAGAAATTGACAAATTGTGCTTCAGTTTCTTAGTTTTTTTCTCTGAATTTCCTGTTTCTAATCAAGATTTCGAGTTCATGGAGATTATTTTCGGTAGTTTTATGTTGATTTATTTACACAATGTTCGGTTGTGTTACTTAAGTACTGCAGCTCGTAGGTAATTAAGTTTAAATATTTCAGGCTGAATAAAAAAATGGATGTGGTTATTAATACTTCTACTCCATCCGTTCCCATTTAATTTTGCTCTACGAAATTACGTGCAATTTTGGCCGGCTTATATTGTATCAAAATTGTCAAAATGAAATAATTAACTTTTGTAATAATTAATTTTGCGCTACGAAATTACGTGCAACTTTTTAGCCGGTCAAAATTGGACGTATTGTCGTCGTGGACAATTATATGGGAACGGATGAAGTATATTTTTTCAGCTCATTATCCAAATGAATGTTTGGCAATTTTTGGCTTTAAACTCATGAACCAAATGAATTGCAACTTATAATGGAAAATGTGTTCAACCAAACGAGCTCTTATTCGTGATTAAATAATGTGACTTCATTGATGTGAGCTATTAAGATCAGTGTTTTCTCAAAGCGTACTGTGTATTTGGCTGCTCAGCTTAACTTTAGGTGCTTTTTCACTTCAAGAAAGTAAAACTTCATTAGATTCATTAAGATTTCTCATTTCTTTGGATTTTGGGAAACGACTAATTTTGTTTCTTTAAGAGCTACTGCAAGTCTATAACTAAAAGAACCTTCTAGTGGCGACATAAACCAGTGACAAACTTTAAGCTTATTGTTAAAGTTATGTCACATATTTAGAAATTAGTACTCCTTAATCAAGAGAGTTAAAGTCCAATTAGTTATGAGTTTTCGCTTGTAGAAAAGAAACTTTTTTCGTTCAATTTTCTGATTAATGTTATGGAATAAGATCGGTTAAACCTGATGAGCCATCCTATATAAAATCTTGAGAGTGAAGTGAAGTTTCAAAATAGTTGCATACAACTCATTATGAATCCTCTATAAATCTAGAAGGTATTGGCAAAACATATTCTGACAATTCCACTCTTGTATCTGTCAATTCCAGAAAAGAAATTTGAGAAATAAGCTAATTAAATTACAAATATGGTATTCAGTCTATTGACCAATGGTGGGTGAATGTATTTGAACATGTGTTGCTGGTGTAATCGTATAAAAGAACCAGAACTAAGTGTTTTATATAATAGACCTTATATTTAACCTGTTGTTCAAGTTCAACTTCTTCTAGCTTTCTTTGTGCTTCTATCCTTATATTCTTGTTTAATGTTAATACTGAGTTTACTGTGTTATATCCCTTTTCCATACTAGAAGAACTGCAGCACGGTACTATTATTGTCGACCATACTTGTGCAAAGAGTGATGTGCGCAATGCACAATTATAGTAATAGTCTTGTCTATATGCCGATCTCTCTGTTTAACCTAAGTTCAACCAACTGGCGTTCTCTTTCAAATGCATAATACAGAAACTCTTTATCCAACTGAGGGTTGTAGGAACTTGCTTACACTGATTTGCTGAGCCAGCTCTCTTTCTTTTTACCGTGATATTATTAAAATATTGATTATTCATCATTTTTTAAACGATTTAGGTATCCACAAGCATGAAAGTATGATTAAAGAGACAAAAGAATATCAATTTTGTTTTTTGCTGTTTTCACCATCAGCAGCTTGTTGCTCATGTTTCTTTGTTTCATGAGTTTTATTTTCCTTAGTTTCTGTTTGAATAGAGTCTCACTTGAATCCGGCATTTAACAGGACATTACGGTTTCACAACATGACAGTGCTGAAGAGATACGTTTTAAGATTATTCATATCGCTGAAATACATCACAGCAAACATTGTAGACCGTAACAACGGTCGGATCGTCGCAACAGCATCAACGGTTGAACGCTCTATCAAAAACTCGTTAGAATGTGGTCGGTCTTGCAATGCAAAAGCCGCAGGGATAGTTGGAGAAGTTTTAGCAATGCGTCTCAAGGTCGAAGGTCTCGAGCAAGGACAAGGTCGAGGGATACATGTCAATGTAAATAAAGAGATTGAGAAGAAAGGTTTGACGAATCAAACCAAGGTGTGGGCCATAGTCAATGCGCTTAAGAACCATGGTGTCAAACTCAATGTTGATGATGATGGTGATGGTGATGGTTATAACGTTGGTACTTCACGTTCGCGCTTTTGAAATGTGTAAATGATTTGGTTGTACTTGATTGGATTGGCTATAATGCAAAGGGAATGAAATGGAAGAGCTTGTCGATTAGAAAAAAGGGGGGAAAGTTCATTTATGGGTGAGCCTAGTTATAATGAAGGAAATAATAAATTATCAACTAGGAGTAAAAAAAAAGGTTGTCTTTGTTCTAGATATGGGAAATTAGAGTGTTTGTTTTGCATAAGACTATTTCTTTTTTGTTGCATACTCATGTTGAGAAATAGATCATTGGTTGTAGAACAAATCTGTCCAGACCGGATAGATGAAACTTTTAGTTCTGAAATTCAGTTTTAGTATGTACAAATACATCCAAGTGGATTTTACATTCTACAAAGTTTACCAGGGGAATCGTGTTTTCCTGTGATTTAGTCTGTGGAGACAATTTGCACTTTAATATATTCAAATATTTACTAAAATGGGCCTTAAATCTTTGTCGATGTAATTTTCATCTTCTAATGGATCTTCTAATGTTTTGCCCACATGGCGATGAAAAGTAATGGAAAGAATTAGAGGTCCTTGATCTATTGCTTATGGAGTTATTTGGTAGCAGCTTATAAGAATAGCTTTTTTGCTTAGAAGCTAGATTCATTTGTGTACCAGCTTCAAAGCTGAGTTTTTTCTTTTTGGCCTTAATAAGGTCGAACCGTAGAAGCTATACGTAGGATGAGCCTTCTTTTCTTTTACCCTAAAAAACGCAGCTTATCTTACATCTTATCTTACATTTATAAAAAGCCTGGAACAGCTCAGATTGTGACATGTCTGCTTCACTTCTCCCCCCTTCTTCTTTACCATCCTGCTTCAGCTGGTTCAAAAAAAGTCCCCGTGCTCACCAAATAAGGTGATAGCAAGAAGCAACACCCCCTTGGTCTCTCTTATGTGATAAGCACACATCAGTATGCCTGATTCTGTTGATAAACACTGGAAGCGCAGAAGAGAAAATACAACTACTTCCTAATTAGGTCAGTGTTTTCTCTTTTTTTGATACCCATGCTTGTTATAGTGTTAGAAGCTTTTGATTGTTGCTGATAGTAGAAGCTATTCACTTGAGTTTTGGACAAGCTCCAACAAAGTTCAAATGGAAATTTCTATGTTAATAGTTATTGATTACAAAAAGAATGCAAGGTGTTGGTAAAAAGTTCTATACGAGAATAATAGTTGACAGCTAAAACCGTGAATAGGAAATAGAATACGGATAAAACTTGTCACGCCCCGGATTTTGGATAAACCCGGGTCGTGAATGTAAATTAAAATAAAAAGGAAAAAGTTAAAATAACGAAACATGCAGAAAGTCATTCGATAATATGCTAATCAATAGAACCAAATAAATAATTCAGGCCATGCCGATAATCACATTTGATTCACTAAATTGGCCTAAGGGTAACCAACGGTGTTCAAATGTGACAACACAAACAAGACAATACGTTTTTAGAAAATTTCGGCATGAGCTTCGCGTATCTACTTGTTTCCAATAAATTAGACCTGTCTGAAACAACATATAACAAAATCGCAACGCGATTACCAAATAATCCAAAATCAAATCCAACCCAGCTGACATTCTGTAAAATAGCGTAATCTAAAATAAACTTGCATTAAACGCCTATTAGGTCCACAAGGCTCAAAATGAGGTAATACCAAAATGAATAAAAACAAGTCTGACGTGCGCACGATCACGTGTAATATGATAATGAGCCCCATGCAAGCATTCTAAACTTCGCCACAGTCTACATCAACACCTGTACATCGATCATGAACAAAATGTACAGAAAACAAAGAAAGGAGGTAAGAAAACAATCTCACTTTAAAAACGGCGCGTGCTACTAAGCACGCACACACAATCCTAACATGGCAAATATGATATCTTGGCAAATAATGACAAAGGCAATTGCACGAAAAACACATCAACAAATATAACTCGCAACACAAGTAAATGAACATATAATCAAGATCAACTGAATTAATAATAAAACAAAATAAAATAAAACAAAACAAAACAAAATAAAACAAGACTCAACGAAACACAAAGTCGGGATTGCCTCACATGTACCCACTTTTAGAACCACTCTGCTCTAGGACCCAAAGTGCAATGGTTCCCTCACCCACATTCTGACACTAACATGTGACCAAAAGATATGGGGCCGGCTTTAAGGGGACTAACCCTATGGTACCGATATACCTAATCCTTGCGCAAGTTTCCGGGATCTCACCGTAAGCTGACACAGCTCCGCCTTAACACTTGGTACTGCAATCCCTAAAATAAATATAAAAGACTCCCAAAAACATAAATGGTAAAGTCCACCAAACGAAAATAAAATAAATATCACGCACTATATCACCACCGTCACATTTTTGTTCACAATTCTTTTTCAAATAAAAAATGGTAAAATCGCCATACATAACATAATCACCATAAACAATATGATTAGCATAAATAAAACCATGGAAGCATGTTACACATACACAATACAATAACATGATGCAATACATACTAACCAACCAACCATTTACATAGCCTAGCATACAACAAACAACACATAAAAACCGCTTTTAAAGAGAAACCATATTCTTCCCCCTTACCTACACAAACGAGAGCTCGTTTGTCAAAAAACTCCAAACTCAAGTCGAAAGCCCAACGAACAGTTAGAAGCAGATCTGGACAGCCCAATAACGGTCCTTAAACAGTCCCTAAACGTAATTAAAACGAGATACGGATTAATATAAAAACACCTAATTCGGATTATAGCCAATATTCCCAAAAATGGGTTTTTATAAAAGTTAAAATCAGATGAAACGGCTTACACGGATAGATAGCTCTCGAAAAATAGGCTAAGAAAACATATTTGATTGTCGAAAACGGACACCCGATGACCTCGTAATCGGATCCCGAAGTCGCTGCCCTAAAACCCTAAACCGCCACCTACCACCGCAGCCTGGCCGGTCATCGGAGTCGGCTGCCAGGTCGCTGACTTCGGTCAGTCTCCCTCCGTCGTGTCTTCTCTCTCTATCTCTCCGTTCTATGTATGTATATATGTATATTTAGGTATTAGGTTATTTAATTACTAGTCTAGCCCATATAGTTATACTAATTACAAATATAACCCAATATTATTGTTACATAAGACATTACTACATTATTTATTTCACATATATACAATTACACAATATATTAATATCATTTTAGAAAAATAATACAAATAAATAATAAATACCTAAAATTTCCGAGTCGTTACAAAACTGGGACACACCTACATAAAGACCACAACAAGATATTTGATATTTTACTACTGAACATTTTAGAGTAGTTGCCTCATTTTTTAAAAGCAACATCGTGATTTAAAATTCTCTTGGTTCCAGCTTTTGAGCTTTTTTTGTGTATTTTTGTTCATAAGTTTACGACATTTGGATCAGCTTAAAGGCTCAGCCTTTTTTCACTTGAGAAACTAGATGTTTAAGTTTAATACGTTTGGTCTTTTTATGTGTATCTCAGATAACGAAGGTTTTGCTTAAAATTTGTTAAGTTTCATTCAATAACGACTTGTTTTTTTTATAAAAAATTATGCTTTTGATTTATTTCGAATGAACCGTTTAGTGTAGTTGCCTCAAGCTTTATAATCAGAATGGTGATTTAAGGTTTGTTTGGTTATAGCTTTTTAGCTCCTTTTTTGTATGGTTGCATATTTGTTTACAGGATTTGGTACCATCTTTAAAATTCAGTCTCTTTTGGCTTGATCAGAAAGATGTCTAAGTTGAATGAACCTATTATTTTTCTTAGGCTCGGACAATGAGCAATAACCCATATTTATGTTTGTATGAGCCGCTAAAAGATCGTATAGATTTGGTGTGATTCATTCCCAAATGAATTACCTCTTTTTTTCTTCTAATCTATCATATCATGATTTCTTGCTAATGAAACTGATTAGGTGTGTTCATGTTTCAGAAATAACATCATGATCCAACTTTTGTTTGGTTCCTTCTTTTAGGCTCATTTTTGGGTACTGTTTCTTCTAATTTTACAGTTCTTTGAACCAGCTTAAAAGCTTAGCCTTTTTGGCTTGAATGACTAGTTTTTGCATAAACCACTAATTGATCCTACAGATTTAGGGTAAGTATACTGATTGTTAACCACTAATCAAACCTTTTCCTAGTAAATTATTAATCTCTTGTTTACATAATTCTAAATATTGATTATTCATTTGACAAGGCCTTACCTTTGTCGGAATTAGTTTTTCATCAAAAGTATCCTCATAGGGTAAAGTAACAATACGTTGTTTTCTATCCCAAAATGCATTTGGTAAGTCAGTGCAAATGGTTTTATTCAAATCTTTTTCAATATGAAGGATTTTTTTTTCCGTCTCATTAGTCTGGATGTCTTTTTCTATCGAAATATGACAAATTTCAGATTTTAAGAAATTTATTTGTTTTTCTTTTAGTAGGATATGTTTTACTTCATTTAAGAATTTTGTTTGAGAATCAGTTATAAATCCCACTTTATAGTTTTTCCTTCTTTATGGAAGATATTCCTGAAGAGTTAATTGTTATAACATGCATTAAAGAATGTAAAAATGGTGTGCCTAAAATAACATGTTGGGAGAGATTTTTTACTAATAAAAATGAGATAGTTATACAGATTTCCTCATTACAAACTTGAACGTTGGTTAATTTATATTTGATTGGTATTTTATTACCATTCGCTGATGTCAAAGACTGAATAGTCTTTCCGAAATAGTTAGTTGGAATTATTCCTTCAATACAGTTCATGTCTGCTCCACTATCTATTAAAGCAATAAGCTTTTCAATAAAATTATTTTTTATCATAATTGTTACTTCAATAAACCATTTTTGACTAGTAACTTAGTGCAAAATGTTAAGATATTCCTCACTATTTTAAACACATGTGGATGTAGATGCTTCCTGATTAGAAATAATAGTATCATCTATTTATTCAATAGAACACATTCTTTGATTGAATATGATATTTTCTTCTTTAAGTATTTTTATCTCATTTTTTAAGAGATTTATCTCTCTTTTTAAATCTTGTAATGCTACTGGTTTTTCCTGTTGTTTGGCCAAGAATCTAGCCTTTAACTTCACTAAACCTATAGCCATCAGGTGTAGGTCTTGGTGTAATAATTTTAGCTTCTTGTTCATTTTTTAGAAATTTTTCTAATAGTTGATGTCGAATATCAACATCGGTTATTTGGTCTATTATCATTAATAGATTTTTTTGATCTTGACTAAGCATGTTTATGCTTAGGCCATGCATGTCTACTATTTCTTTATAAAAACTTTCATTTTTAGTGTTTTGAGAAAGTACATTACATTCACAATGTGATTTTTCTCTAATTTCTGGTTCATATGATTCTGAATCCGTCATTTCTAAAAATTGATCATCTGATTCTCCTTTTTCGGAGTCATTAGAATTTAGTAAAATTTTACTTAATTGTAGTTTTAAACCGTCTTCAATGTCTAAACTTTGTAATTTTTTCTTAGTCCTACACTTATTAGCATAATGGACAAGTTTCCCATATTTATAACAAGATATTAATCTTTTTGTACTATTGATTTTGGTTTTATAACTTTTTCTATTATGATTATATTGTTTAGGTTTTGAGGGATACCTCTTTTAAGAACTGAATTTTATTTGCTTTTGTTGGAATGGCCTTTTAGAATATTTAGAAAATGCAGTCCTTTTATGAGGATTTTTATCTTTACTAAGTGGGTTTTCTCCACAACCAAACTGGTCATAGAATTCACCTAATTGATATTTTTCTATTAATCTATGTTTTTTCATAGAATTCCTAAGCTTTAAGTCATTAAATAAAGTTAACCCTTCTTGTATACATGCATTTATTAAAGCAGCATAGGTATAACGAAAATAGGGTATTGACACCATCATGCTTGTCTCTAAGACTTTTTCTTATTTTTTCAGCAAATAGATATGGAAGTCCGTCAATAAATTTTGACTTCCAATGTTCATGGTTTGAATCTGAGAGTTGCATTACTCTAAATAGGAAAACATATTTATACCATCTAATATGGGTTAAAATATGACATTTAAGATTTTGTAATAAAGTCCTAGCTTGTTCATTATTATTAGTGACAGTCCCTGTAAAATGCTCTAATATAGTCAGTACAAGACAATAAACAACATGTTCTTTTACTGTACTAGTATGTGGTTCAACTTTGACCTCATTGAGAATTTCATCTTTTTGTTCTAGTTGGAGACAATGGTCCCACCAACCTTTTAAAATCCTGGAAAATCCGGAAATGATAACATTTGTTATGGCTTTATCACTATTTGGTGTATTATATGTTTGTTTATATACTGTGGCATATATCATCATTCTATGTAACTGGTCATGAATTTGCTTATCAGATAAGCCATCTATGTTCCACTCATAAATGGTTTGTGCATTATAATTATTTTGAATTATAGCATCATTTTCTTCATATAATATATCTTGAGTAGTAGGCCTTTTATAATAGTATCTGTCAACTGGCCTCGACCTATGCTCAATTTTATTTAAATTTAATTCTTGATCTAAAAATTGTTTTTCTAACTCTTGTATGTTACCAGAATTTTCTGGTTCAGACTCAGATAAGTATCCTTGAGATTGTTCATCATAATTGATTGTTCTTAGATGAATATTAGCTAATTTTTCTTCTAATTCTTTTATATATGTGGAGGGTGATGGCTCAAATCTGAACCATGTGTCCTCCATTGGTGGTTTAATGACAGGAAATTTTATTGGATTTTTCCCTTTGAATTTTGGATTAACCTTTTCTTCATTAGTAAAGAATTTGTCAATTTTTTCTTCAATACTAATTAATTGGGATCCAACTATTCTCATGTAAAGATTAGTATAATTTACCCGTTTCATTATATTATATAATTCTTTTAGAGTATCTTTCATTTCTCTAAGATTTACTTATTTTTGAAAAGCATTTATTTCTACCTTATCTTTATCTAAAGATATTGTCATTGGTTCAATAGGTGGGTGTACTGACCTGACAACTTTTTCTGTTGATACTTGCCAAGTGCTTTCTAAGATATTTAGAAAAATATTATATTCCTGTAAATATTTTGTTATAAACCAAGGAATAAAATATTCAATCTTATTATAAGAAATGAACTCTTGATAATAAAGATTCTTGAAATTTTCAAGTTGTCCTTTGTTGAATTTGTTAAAATATCAATTTCTAAAATATTGGTTCCTTTTATCCTAAAATTCCTTATTAAAAAATTTCCTTAAACTGCTATTTTGGCTTAAATCCATAAAATCTATTTGTTAACTACTACATCTGAAATTTCAGATCAGTGAGTGTTGGTGACCCAACTTCAGATTCTTCTACCTCACTATTTCTTTGGTAAATTCCGTGTGGAATATTATTTTGAGGGATTTTCATTCCTCTAATTGATTCTTCTAAATCAACAGTTGTTTGTGATGTTGATGGCCTAGAAGACTGAGGTATATCTACTTTATAAAGAAGTCTTCCACTTCTCGAGAAGCTGCGAGGTATTCTGTGATTAGCGAATGGAGCAAATGATACTTCTACAGTACCATCCTCCGTTTGAACCACTTGTTCTATTTGCTTATTTATTATAGGATGTGGTGGAATGGCGTTTTCTATAATCCATTTTTCTGAAAAACATATTCTTTCCCATTCAATTATCTTAGGTAAAGCAATTCAGCTAGTTAAAAGATTTGTTTCAATTAACATAGTCTGTCCTGGTGTTCCTATTTTTTTAACTTGGGGTGCTAAGGTAGACATTATTTTAAAATGTATCCTATATACAAGAGCAATTACTCTTGATCCAGAAACGTAATTATATCCTTTAGTTTGAACATATAATGATACCGAATCCAATAGGTTTCTATCATCTAAGGCTAAGCTTAAATTTGGATAAGCATTAAAATAAGTAGGGTCATGACTAAGACTAGTCTCTACATATCCTATAATAGAACCATTCTCATTGTTGGCCCCGGTGCGGCTAATCCTTAGAGGGGGGGTGAATAAGGATTTGGCGATTTTCGCCTAATTAAAATTCTATGCAACTAACCACCCAACTTATGCAATTCTAAGCTTAAGCGTTTTAACAAGAGTTAATAAATTGCTAAAATAACTAAACGCAAGCAATAAATATGCAAGAATATAAGTTGCGGAAAGTAAAAGCAAGGGAAGAAAATGACACCGTGATTTATAGAGGTTCGGCAAACGCGCCTACGTCCTCTTCTCGGTACTACCGAGTATTTCACTAAAATGTTTCTTCCGGATTTTACAAACCCTATCGAGCTCAATTGACCGATTGGCTCACCCTCTACCCGAGGTTCCTACTCTTGATACAAGTGCAAGAGAACACGACTACAAGTCTACGACTCCCCCTCAATTTATGAGTACCCGAATGAAAAACCTAGAGTTTTTAAGCTTCACTTGCTTACAAAGCCTCTACCCGTTCACTCGCTCACAATTGAGTTTATAAAACACTCGATACAAATTTTGTTACAAAAATGTAACTACACTCACTATTCTAATTGCTTCTTAAAAAGCTAATTGGTGAGTTGTTGATGATGATCGAGCTTGAATCTCTTTCTCGTTGATTTCCTTCTTTCTCGAATATATTCACCAAAATGGTGATTTTTAGGGTTTTTATGAGAGAGGTTGAAGGATGATGTTATGTATGATAATTGGTTATTTGGGAGAGATATTGGGTTGGTTTTTATATCAGCAAAGTCTGTTTGTGCTGGATATGACCGTTGGAAGTTTTAAGCAACTTTCCAGAATAAGCTGAAAAGCTGTTTTCGAAATCTGTAGAAAACGATCGGTCGTTTTCTACAGTCGATCGGTCGTTTTCCAGAAAACGATCGGTCGTTTTCTGAAAACGATCGGTCGTTTATATACTGGACTCACTGGAAGAAATTGGACCAAAAACGATCGGTCGTTTTTTTCCATTCGATCGGTCGACTGTTCTTCTGGCAGTTTCTCGGTCTTCTCGCTATTCTTCGAAAGCTCATAACTCCTTCGTTTTAGCTCCGATTTTGGTTCCGTCTGAACCTGTGGCTTCGTTTTTCTGTGCTCTATCTTTCTGGCGCTGAAATTTTCATTTACTTCTTTTGGAAAACGATCGATCGTTTCATAAAACGATCGGTCGACTTTTTGACCTGCTCACTGGAAGAATTTGGACCAAAAACGATCGGTCGTTTTTATCCAGTCGATCGGTCGTTTTTGTCCTGGTCTCGTTAACCTTCGAATTCTTGTATCTTCTTCGTTTTAGCTCCGAATTTGGTTCCGCTTGAACCGTTGGCTTCGTTTTCGAATGCTCTTTCTTTTTAAAGACCTGAAATATACATTTACTCTTTTTGGAAAAGATCAAGCATTATTTCATTGAAATATAAAATCATTAATTCATAATCATACTTATAATCAAAATCAATTATTGAACCCATGTTCAACAATCTCCCCCATTTTGATTATGACAAAATAATAATGATTTTACAAGAAAAATATCTCCTTCATTTTAACAAAACGCATTTCCTCGAAATATATCATTTTTCTCCCCCTTTGGCATTATCAAAATGCAATCAATAATAAAAAAATATGGGGTTATGTGAAGGGTTTTCAAAGAAAAACCAAAACATGAAAAATGTTATTATTATGCATATACCCACCTAATCACATATATGTAGACATAAATGAGTAGAGTATACCGAATATGTGATGGTGAGTCCGCTCGCTAATGGCATTTGCATTGAGCGTTGCCGATTCCAAATAGGTGGTACCATTTGTTGGTATGCCTCCCACCTTTGTCGATCAACGGCACTTCATTCTTGATAGTGGAGTCGATCTTCTTGACTTCCACGGTTTTTGCCGGTGTTGCCAACCACTTGTTGATTTTCTCCTTTTGAATGGAGATACCTACAACACAAGATTTGCCATTTGGTACCCAATTTCTTTTGGGTCCGACATTGTTAGTGGCTCGGGTCTTTACTACCCATTTCAAATCGCTTCTACTAACACGGAAACGATAAGGGCATCTAGAAGAAATATGCTCATTTCTACTACAATGCACACAATGCTTAGACTTTTTAGTATAACGAGAGTTATACGAAGTTTTGGAAAGGGTTTTTGGAGTATACAATTTGGTTTTAAAACCTATACCTTTCCTATCATTAAAAGATTTTTGAGAAATCTTGGAAGTACTCCCTTTTGTAAAAACAACCTCTTGTTTAGGTGGAATAGGAGTTGTAGAAAAATTAGAGGCTTTAACGAAGCGGGTTTTGTTTGAAGTAGAACCAATGCAATCAAAACCTAAGCCACTCTTATCATTGAAATCTTTTTGACAACTCAAAATGTTATCTAAAACGGTTTTACCCTTAGAAAACTTTGAAATTGTTAACTCAAGTTTTTCAATGGAAATGACAAGCTCGTTGTTTTTAGTTTTCAAGGATTCATTCTCGGTTTCTAAAACCTTGACCTTGTCATTTAAGTTAAAAGCATGAGAACTCAAAACCTTGTTTTTGCTTTTAACTTTATCGAAAGCATCCTTTAACTCTTCAAAATTTTCTAATAAATCACAATCTAAAGAAGATGGTTTTGAAAGAGTTTTTGTAAGTCTAGAGACTTCATTTTTAAGAAAATTGATCTCGGTTTGTAAAGACTTATTATGAATGACGAGATCATTGTTTTTGTCTTTCAAGTCTTCCTTTTCGTCATTTATATCATATAAAGAGAATGCCGATGTTGGAATAGACTCATATTCATTTTTATCTCTTTTCAAGGATCTTATTTCTTCATTGAGGGAAGAATTTATCCTTTTAAGAGATTTGACCTTCTCTACAAGCTTAGGAACTTTTTCGGAATAAATTCCACACATATGCATTAATTCATCATGAGATAAAGCTTTTACCTCATCGTTGTCACTTTCGCTTGAGTGGTCACTTTCGGTTGAAGACGATTGGTTAGGCTCATTGTTGTCTTCCATGGCCATATAGCAACCAAGGTGAGCGACTTCATCTTGGTCGGAGCTATCGCTAGAGCTTGAAGTGGATATTTTCTTCTTGCCTTTGCTCTTGCGATTCATGACGCAATCTCTCGCCATGTGTCCTTCCTTGCCACATGTATAGCAAACAAAATCGTTAGAATAAATTGAATTATTTGACGATTTACCTTTATGTTTGCGTTGGCCTTTAAGCTTTAGTATTTCCTTGACGATTCGAATGATTTGCATTGAATTTTCGTCGTCATTGGATAGCTCATTACTTTCGTCACAAGTCGTTCCTTTGAAAGCTATCTCCCTCCTTTTTTAGATTGGCTTGTGACTATTGAGGGTGATCTCGTGAGTAATGAGTGAACCCGTCAATGCATCAAGAGTGTAGGTGTTCATGTCGTGCGCCTCTTGAATTGCGGTGACTTTTGGTTCCCATTCCTTTGGCAAGCTCCGAATCACCTTTGAGACCAATAATCGTATTTTTACATCATATATATCATTATGGAATTTAGAACATGGCTCTGATACCAATAATGTAATAAAAATGAATTATAAAAACAGAGAAGTCTTATTTTTATTAATCCCAAACACACAGTTTAACTGTGCCTAACTTCAGTCAAATACTGTATAATAAACCCTCAAAATCTGCATAATTAACTTAACACATACAGTATTATTTTTATATGAATGAGGCATAATTAACATATATATATACATACACCGGATATGTAAACAACGGCATATTAGCCATATGAGAGGCCAAAAACAAATGTAATTGATTGGTAAAAAGAAAACGAAAAGAGAATCAGATAGAAAAGATAAAATTACCCGATTTTTAGAAAACTGTGGAAAAGCAAATAGTTGAGGAGTATATGAAATAACTAAATAATTTATTGAATAACTATTTTTTTGACTTGTATTTATCAACTAGTGTTATTTGGGTTGGTTTGATTAAAACATTAAAAACCAATTTTGTTGCTTTGTTTTACGGTTTGAGCGTTTTTTTAAATCGAAGAAAACCGGACGGAACGGATTGTTTCCAATTTTAATATTAAAATATAAAAGTGTTCATTTTATTATAATAAGTCAACCCAAGTCAAATGAGACTACCCAATTTAGTCATTTTTTTCCAAAAATATCCCTACACTTTTATATCAATTACAATAATACCATACTCCCATAAAAATATAAAAAATAAAAACTAATAAAACTATTTATTCCTATTTAACAACCAAACATTCTTTTAAATCTTAAAATATGTTTTTTTATTATCCACGTATTTATATCATAATTATACATATTTTCTATATTTTTATTGTATTACGCACCGCAACGCAACGCGTGGGGCACGATTAATAGTACATATATATATGACATATCTATGATTTATGAATAACTAAATTTCTTCAATTCATTTTTTTATTTTTCGTACAATTCTTTATACATAAAAATACGTTTTATTCCTAATGTTCAATGTACACGTTGGTGGTGTGTGAAAGAAATAGTTTGCGAGGTACACAAAAAATTGTTCACCCAACAACAAATACTATGCAATAAATCTCATTCAATCATTTTACCGAACACCATCGATTCGTATTAAAAATATTTAAACTATTTAACCACATGGGTCGTTTCGGCACCCGTATTTTTCTTCTCGTAATTGAACTCTTCAAAACCTTTTCTTTTTATCTTAGTATAAATAATATGGAAATGCCGTTTACCTCAAAAATTGAAGGGGAAATGACAATTTAGTACATATTTAGAAACTTATTTACAAAAAATCCGGTTATTTTGAACTTGATGACTATTTTATAAAAAAGTACAGATTTTGTTAACTTATTTACAAATCTGTACATATGTCATTAAAAAATCCAAAAAAATATTTAAAAATTAAAAATCAAAATTTTAAAAATATTTTTTATACAAAAAATATGTGTGATCTTGTCTAATCATGTTCAATCATGTATATCTAATCCTGTTTGATCATGTCTAATCCTGTCTGATCATGCTAATCCTGTCAAATCCTGTCCAATCTTATATGTCTAATTATGTTTAATCATATCTAATCATGTCCAATCATGTCTAATGTTATTCGATACTATGTACAGTTTTTTCAAAAAAAATTTTATGACATATGTATCTAATTGTAAATAAGTATATGTAGCTAATTGTAAAAAAATACACATATGTGGGCTTTTTATAATTAATATTGATATGTACATATTTGTAAGTCTCTCAAAATTGAACCTGCAACGTAGAATCAGGTTATGTTATGCCCGGAATCAGTTTCACCAAGGTGTAGAGGCTCAAACTTGAGGTACTCCAGTCCCTCCTAAAAAAAAGGCGAGACTATAAGTGGCAACAAGGACGGCCCTCCAGGCAGTCCAGTAAGGCCGGTGCCTCGGACAATGAAAGCCCAATTTTTTTTAATTTCTTTTAAGGGCAACCTTACAGCCCGAGTATCTAATTAATACAATATTAATCATTAATTCAATAAATATTGTTATAAGTGTTTTTGGTGTATTGGTTAATAATACAACTCAAAGTGATTTTTATTTAATGATCAATGGTTCGAATCCCTTTGCCGTCGCATTTATTTTTTAATATAAATAAAATTTGGGGCAATCAATTTTTTTTTCGTCTCAAACTACTCAAAAGTAATGGGTCGGCCATGAGTGGCAACAGTTGGGCGGCCGTCACTTTAGTGGTGTTTTCATTTTGACTTTGACAAATTCGATATCTTATCCAACACTACAAGAAATTATTGATATATCAACAACAACAAAAAAGGAGGCAAATTCTGTTGCTAATTAGCAACAGAAACAAGCAAAATAGCAACATAAATTATGGAAAATATTTAGCAACAAAATTACCAACTATTTACCAACTTAAAATTAGCAACACAATAATTTGTTGCTAAGAAAGTTGCCAAAATTTTAAGATAAAATCAGCAACAGAATTACCATTAATTTAGCAACACGATCTCTCCATAAAGTTAGCAACATAAAAATATGTTGCTAAATCATACATTTGTGTTTAATTGCAAATAGCAATGGAATTGTATCAAAATTTGGCAACATAAGTTACTTGATGCTAGTAGGTTGTTTATTTACAAATTTGTTATCAAGTTTCTCAATATCGGTCTCCTATTTACAAAAGTAAGTTTGCTTCTATTTAGTTTTCATTAAAAAAGATCTTGTTATATCGTTTGTAATTTGATTATAATCAATTATCGATAATTTATTTAGTTTAACTTAGACTATAGTTGATTTGTTGAAGGTAGCATATTTTATTAAGTTTCATAAACTTTGGTTACTATTGATTACATGATGTGTATTTTTATTGTGTCTTTAATTGCATAATTAGGGGTAATTGAAACTAAAATTTAAAGATATTTAAACCTAAAGTTCTAGTATTTACGATTTTCCTTTACAATAGATAAAACACTAACAACGTAGGTTTTTAATCTAATATTTCATTCAAACAAATCTACGATCTATTATAATTTAGGGGTAGTTGAAACTAAAGAGTTAGTATTTTTACTTTCTATAGATCAAGTTATATACAGTTAATTTGGTTTATAGGTATAAACTTCACATGTTAAAGTACCGACCTCACAAAATAACAATTAGATTAACATTATATACTAATGGATTTATTCAGTTTTGTGTATATTGAAAACAATACTCGCTATGGCCAATGATTGTAATATGTTAGTTGTTTTGAAATTTAAAGTATTTTGTATCATGATAAGAGTAGTGTTTTTTTTTTTTTTAAAAAAAAAGAATTAAGAGTAGTTTATGATATGCAATAGATTTTTATTTATTACCCTTTTTTTTTTGTCCTTAGGCATTTCCCCCCTTTTATTTTCATCAAAATTTGAATACGATTACTGAAAATATTGACCACCGCTCAAACCAAACCATAGATCTATTCCGCATAAAGTGTTTCTATACAGAAGACGTTCTATCTCTCTACCCTCTCAAATTATGATCGTAGGTCTCTCTATCTCTATCTATATCTCTCTCCCCTTTATTATTTTCATGATTATGATGGTTTTAAGTTAATGGGTTTGTCAGGTGTTCGATTATATTCATCATTTACGAAGATTTCAGCTTTTCTCCAATTGAAGGTACGTGCTTTTCCACTTTTTTCCCAATTTCAAAGGAATGTGTGTTGTATAAATGTTCTAGACTAACCCCCTAAATTCGATTTTTTAGTGATTACAAGCTTGTTTGGTTAAAACTTTTTCGCAAATAAGCTGAGATTTTTTTAAGTTTGAGTCGTTGTTTGATTGTAGCTTCTTAGATCGGGTTTTATGCACTATTTGCCTAGTTTGGACACTCTGTTTGGTTAGTTAGTTAAAATTTTGAGCTTTCTTGTTTTTGCCCTTAAAAATATAGACGATTTAAGCATTTAAGCTGGATGCCCAATTTTTTCTCAGGGAGTTTTTGTTTCCTTGAATGTTAAAGAAAATAAGGTAGATTTGTTACGGTCCGGACTAAATGAGTAAAAGCTTCTAACTTTTTTAGTTAGTCAGCCAATTGAGTTCAACTTTTTAAACAAATGGATTAAACTTAAAAGCTACAACCAAACTAGGCCCTATGCCAAATATTTCAGGCTAAATTTTCAGATTGCTGTCATCTTTTTGTAAATGAGATTTAATTGTATCCTACTCCTTTTTGTATATTAATAGCAATTGCTTTCAATATTTTCCTAGTTTGATAGTAGTACAAATTACTTTGAACATTTGTAGGGTATCTCTCATTCTGCGTCTTTGGCGTTCATGTTCTTATTTTACTTTTAAGGTACGCAGTTAAAACCCTTAATCGAATACTGTAATTCATTTTTGATTTATGGATAAATTGAATATTTGAAAGTGGTTCCATTATCCATATAGGTCAAGAGCTAAAAACATTGTTGAAATCAATTCCTAATGTTATCTGTTTGGAAACTTTGGTTGTGCTTATGATTTTCTTTTGTGTGAAAACTAATGAATTGTTACTGTATCTTGACATTTTTTTCACGTTAGTTGTACTCTACATCAAAGTTACAAAGTTAAAGTCATGAACTGACTCTACTGCATCTTCACATTTTTCACGTTAGTTGTACTCTACATCAAAGTTGCAAAATTAAAGTCATGAACTGACTCTTTCTCTTTGTGTTATCTTTTTTCTAGGTCGATCTTTTGGTCGCCTTGCCAATAGTGATAGTTTGGGTGGTTGTATGTCCGATTTGCAAAAAATTGTTTGAGCTCGTGCATAGCAGGACTCTACAAGTCTTTTGTCGGTGCAAAAGTCGACTTCCATATATGTAAGAACAACAATTTCATATAACTTGATTAGTTCAATGTTCTCTTGTCACGTTGTTTTGGTTATTAGTAGAAACTTAATGGACTGGCGAACTGATTTATTGCTCCATCAAGTTGGTCCATTTAGCTACTCAAATGTGAAACCATTGTGTTATATTATCATTTTTTTTCTTATGACAAATTAAGTATTAAGTATTATGTTATATCATAACATTTTAGCAGGTATAACTATTTTCCGTAATGAATTTATATGATTGAAGAAAAAGAACATTAAGAGCTTGTTTGCTTGATGTCGTTGCAATTTAGGTGTTATGACATGAAATGGTTTCCTTATGTTGTTTATATATTTGGAAGTTGTAGGTTGACCTTGCAAAGAATTAAGTGTCTAAATATTACAATCACAGAATTTATTCTTCATCCAGAAACTTCAAAGCATGCTGCACTAGTTCACAGCACCACAACATGTTTCTCTAGCAACTTGCAAGACTCTATGGGGTGAGCTACGATTGATTCAGGTGCAAAACAATGAAAACATCTTACGAGCTTCAGCTTGCAAAGACGTTGCCATTTCAAATACCCGGCAAAGGTGTAGAAATTCGGAGATCGTTGTAATGAACTAGGAATTAGAATAATAGTAGGTATTTTGAGTTACATCCCAAATTTTGTGTATCTCTGGTCAAAAGTTTTGGATTGTATTAGTTACTCTTGTAATATTAGAATCTACACTGATGTATTGTGGTTATTTGTGAGTTATGTAAAATTATATTTTTTAAGACAATTATTTCTGAATTATTCTGTGTTTTTTTATAATCTTTTGAATATTGAATAAAAAAATATAATTATTGATTCCATTATTTATAATATATATTTAATTAAATATAACTTAGCAACAGAACTTCAAGTCATTATATTGAAATGAGTGTATTATATTTCTAACAATTAGCAACAATTGTTTTACAACAAAAGAATGTAGCAACATATTAGTAACAATATAGCAACACATCATAAACTTTTATATAAAGAAATTTTAAAAAATAGCAACACAATACCGATCAAGTAGCTACAAATAGTTATATTATAAAATAATATAGTTGAAAAATTGTAACAAATTTGCAACAATATTTATGTGTTACAGACGTTTTGCAAAATGTGTTGCGTTATACATACAGGTAGCAACATAATAAACTTGTTACAATTATGTTGCTGACTGATATTAGTAACAACGGTTGTGTTACTAAAAATCAGCCACAAGCCAAACAGTATCATGGTAGTTTATGTTGCTAATCTGTTGCCGATCAATGATCAGCAACAGAATTGCTTAAATACAAACAGAAATTTCTGTTGCGAACTGTCAATTTTCTTGTAGTGCAAACTCTTCCTTATTATTGTGGCCGGATTTTTCAACCGCAGATTCTTCCTACTGGTTTATTGATTTGGCATCTAACCCAAAATTTCGATGAAAATTAATTTTTTTATAACAACAATCGTCATAAAAATCTGTTCCATCTAAAGAGTTTTTGGTTAAAACAGCATATCAACTGATTTTTGAAAAACTATTTTCGAAGACATGATAATCCAATTGACGAATGCGTAAATATCAAAAACTTGATGTACTTAAGTCATAAGGACGGGGTTCGATTCGGTTTTTGGCAAAAACGAAACCGAGAAGATTTTTCGGTTTTCGGTGACCGAAACGAACCAGTTTGTTTCGGTCTTTCGGCTTTTCTTCGGGGTTTTTTTCGGTCTTTTTCTGGATTTTCGATTTTTTTCGGTCCGGTTTTATTGTAAACCGAAATCGACCCGAAAAAGTTTCAGCTTTTTGTTTTCGGTCTTTTTCGGTTCGGTTCGGTTCGGTTTTTTCGGGTTTTCGTCCGGGCCCTAGTCATAAGTATGATTGGATAAGTAACATGATATATATCCACGACAGTAAAAAAAGTTTTCCTCGTAATAATTTATTTAACAGAAAAGAAAAAGGAGAAAGTAAGGTTTCAAAACTAGCGAGAAACAATATGACATTGATACCAATAATAAAGCATGCAGGTTTGGTTTTGTAGAATTAAGACGAGAAACATATATAAATTACACAGAAATATAGACATGCGAAATAGAGAATTATAGACGGGGAAACAAAAAACCTTAGTATATAAATTGAAAAAGTATAAAGTTTCAACCCACTTAGCTCAATACTCAAGTCACATAAACAAGAATGAGAGTTCGACTCTTTGAAATGTAGGTCTATAAATGACCATAAATGCGAACAGTAAAATTTCATAACAATCTAGATACATATAAGACGTAGCAAATAGAACCCATAGAATAGCCTGTCTGATCATGTCTATCTTTGCAATTTGTTTGATCAGTTCCAAATTTGTTTTTCTGGCCGGATTGCTTGAGCCCGATCTAGTTGTTCAAGAAAAATTATGATAGGTCTTACATTATTCTATATCATAAAAGTCGAGTGTCAAAACAACCATTAACAAAACATACAAATGGTTATTGATGACATGTACTAAATGCTACAAGAAAAATGTTCAAACATTGACGGATGCTCTTAAACTATTTTGATGTTATAGTGGGTGTGAATAAATTCGTAACAGAATAGCAACAGTTTATGTAACTGCTTGTGTTACTAATTTAGCCATAAATACTTTACGGTCAGAATATGGCCATAGCATCTGACCATACATTTTCTTATAGTACTGGTAAGTTTAATTTTTTTTTAATTGTGTTCTAAACGTATTATATAATTTCATTTGCTTCTTATTCTATATAATGGATGGTTTCAGGTACCAAATATATTATATGTTTTCCCTAAACTTTCTTTTATGGCATTCGAGTTATTTTTGAGAGATTCATTCAAGTTTATGTCTAGACATCTGAAAAGTCTGCTTAGATATTTTTCTGTTAAAACAAGTGAAGCTAAACACAGGTGTGTTACTGAAATTGTGTTATTAATGGTCCTTACTTTCTTTGTCCTTCATCCGTAGCGATTATCTAGAAATTAATTAATACTGGTGGAACCTTTTCGTTGACTAGTATCAATATCACTTTAAAATAATATCACTTAAAAGAAGTAAAGAAAAGTGTCACCTTTTAAAGTCTTGCAAAAGAAAATGCATGCGACATGGTGGAACCATGCATAAAAAGAGATATACATCTGATTTATGAGTTATGAATATTATACATTTCCGGTCCCTATCAGAAATAATTGAATATTCAAGTAGTTAGAAGAAAGAGATACCTGTATTAACTATTGCTCGTAAGTTCGTAACCCCATTCACAATTTCATGGCCACCACTGTTGGCAAGAGTCTAAATTGGAAGAACTGTTTTAGATGTTATTTGTTTCTGACATTTAATTTCCACTTTATGTCATAATATATTTTTCTTGTGCTTCAGACCAGTTCGCAAAGCATTTTTTTGTGCAGACTATTCCGTCCTCTTTTTACCTCCTGTTAAGTGTTGGCCCGTATTTTAGCGATTAAAAAACCCAAACCAGTTTATGATAAAGCTTTACATTTGATTTGGTTTAGATAATGTTTTGGTTTAAATACAAACGTAGGGGGCAGGCGGGTTGAGATTACACAAAATATAAAGTACTTAAATTGAATAAGTAAGAACATAAATCAAGTCGCTAGAATTATATAAGCTAAAATGGAGAACACAATGAGATCGATATACTGTATGTTGTTTTGTCTTAACAAATGTGATAAAGTCATAACTTTGGTCGGTCGCGTTAGGCTTTTCAACAATGATATAATGGTAAATTAACCGTGAATAAAGGACACTTCCTGATCTTTATTATTGCTCGGATTATTATCCTTGTTCGGACTATTACATTTGCTCGGATTAGTATTTCGGTTTTACAATTATGCTCGATATGACTATTTAATCTCTCGTCTTAATCTTTCTCCTCTTTTATTCGGTGCTCGGCTGTCTTTTCTCGGTTTATTTCTCGAAGTGATATGCTTTGGTTAGTTTATCTCTTTTCTTAACTTCTCTCTATATTTTTTGGATAGATTTTCTGGTCCTTTTCTAGGAGGGGTAGTTGGCTATTTATAGGCAACTGCGCCTTCTGGGATATTGACAAATGTCTTCATCCCAGTGATTTTTCAGACATGGGTCCCCATTTGATTGGGCTTGGGCTTTTGGTAGTAACACCTCTATTCCTATAAAAAGTATGAGATGACCCATTTAAGCGTTGGATACCCATTTATAAAGTGGGTTGATTATTACCCGAATAAAACATTCGGGTCTAATTTTTATGTTCTATCAAGTGCTCCCTGACTTCCTCGGCGTGGTTTCCATGTCGGGGGAGTCATGTTTGGTTGGTCGATAACGTTACTTCGGTCTTGTCCTTCCCAATGCTTCATCGAGAAACGCAATAGACTTATGACGGTTCCCAGGGGGGCACATTTAATGTTTCCTATCTAATATCTTTTTTCGAGGAAAAATCCTATAAAGGGGTGTGCTCCCCCCATACTTTGGCATTTTACTTACTAATTTGCTCGTGACATAATGGCTTCTTCAGGTTCTACTGATGAGAGCTCCTTTAATTATATTTCATATTTAGAAACGGAAATCAAGAAATCTCGTACCGCGAATAAGAAACTCGTGGCCAAGGTTTCAGACTACAAGAAAAGGTTGTCTAACATGGATTCTGATCATCATGTGACGATGGCCGATCGGGATTGGGCCTACGAGCATATAAAGAAGCTCGAGGCTAATCTGGCCAAGCAGAAGGCAGCAAAAAGGGCCTATAAGCTTGCCTTCAAGGAGTTGCATGCTCGGTCTAAACCGAGTTCGGATGACGATGAAGAAGGCTCTTCCTCGAAATAATTAGTCTTTTGTAATTTCTGTCGTAATTTCTCTTGAATGGGGAGTCTTCTTGTCTGTCTGTTTATCTTCTTGATGTCTTTTTGGATGACTTTAATTGGATTTAGAACTGTGGTTAATTCGCCTTAAATGCTCTTGGGAAGTTCAAGAGGTTGTATTTATTTGAGATGACCTTTGATCTACTCCTTGTTTCTTCTTATAAAAGTGGACTGTCCCAGTATTCTTTATGCAGTTCATTCTTTATTAACGAACAAATGGCTTCTCCTCTTGAAAACTATGGTGACAACCTTCCTGAATACGTTGCCCGTCTGGAAGAGGAAGTTCAGAAGGTGCGTTATCTCGAGAAGAGAGTTGCCCGGCTGTCGGTGGAAGCTCGTCGGGCCGCCGAACTAGACGAGCGATTGGATGCCCTAGAGAAGGAGCACCAGAGGTCTTTGCTCGACAGTATTCGTGCTCTTGTCCGGATCAAAGAGCTCGAGGCCTCCAGAGATAGGCAGCTTGCTTCCAAGAGGGCTTACAAATTGGCCCTTAAGGAAGTGTATGCTCGGTCGAAAAGGAAGCCGAATGACGAAGCGGGCCCTTCTATGAAATGATTTTATTGTTTTCATTGTATTTCCTCTTTGTGCTTCTTCTGTAACGAAGTATCAACCAATCAATAAAGATTTCTTTTTCTTGTTTATATCTGAATTACTTTCCCAATGCAATTTATTTTGACTGCGCACGCTTGTGGCCTCATTAATGCTTTTCTTGGGCCTTGCGTTTGATCTTATCCATTGGACCTTCTTACTCTTTATATCTAGGGACCAATAGGATTTCTTGAGCCTTGTGCATAAAAAATCTTATTCACCAGAGTTTTCTTGAGCCTTGCGCAAAAGATCTGGGATATTTATTTGAACCGCTGCCCTTCCCAAAAACGACGCGTGTTTCAATGCCATTATTACTTACTCCCTTTAAATATTGGTAAGAATCCAAACGTTTCTTGAACAGGAGTGGCTTTTAATTACTCACGCTCTTTAGAGTCTTTTGGGAATCCAAACATTTTTCTTGAACAGACACCTCTTTTGAGTACCATTGCTTCTGAATACCCATTGGCGAACGGTTGCGACTCTCAATACCAACCCTCATCTAATGGATCTATAAATACCTGCTTACAGCATGGTTACATCCACACTTCTCATCATATTATTTTCCCCCATATATAGACCCTCACCTTATAATTTCCCTAAGATGTCTGGTCCTTTCACCCAATCAGCATTAGCTTTGCAAGTGGAGGCTTTTGAAGCCTCCTATAACCATGTACAAAGGCTGTTGAGGGATGCCGAGGAGGAATTGAAGGTGATGCGTTATCACCATACCGAGATGGTTCGGGAATTAACTTGGCTAAGATCCGAACTGGCTTACTGCCGACGTGCTCGTCAGGCTTTAGTCGAAGAGAATGAGATGCTAAGGGGGAACCCGACACTAAGTGACAGGGATGTCTCTGCCGGGCCCTCTCATCGATACCGATCGACTTCCCCCTAACCTTCCCCCTTCTTTTTTCCCTTTTTCTCTGCTTTTCCCCATCTTTTCCCATCTCTTCCTTTTTCTTCTTTTTTTTTATTTCTCCGTTTCCATCATTTCTTCCTCTTCCTCTCTTGTGTTATTTTTTTTTATACTCTGTTTTCTCGTACTTTTTATTTTTTTCTTTTCCCCTTTCTTTTTTGTTTCATTGACTTCCTTTTTAGTTGTCTGTCTCCTTCACCTCTTTATCTTCTTCTCATCTGTTTTTCTTCTGTGCCTGCTCTTTCTTTTTCTTCATCTTCTCTCCCATCACTCTTTTTCTTTTTTCTCTTTTTTTTTTTTTGCACCACTACGATGTAACAATCAGCCCTGTGATCCAAAGGGTTTTGTGTTACATTTAGGGTTGGTCATTTTTCTTTTTGACTCTTCTTTCTTATCACTTCTTCTTTTCTTGCACTCTTCTTCTTTTCCTCTTCTTGCTTTTCCTTTCTCTTTCTTCTTACTTTTTCTTTTTGGCGTCTCCTGCTCACTTGGTCAGCTGATATAGTTGATCCTTTGCCTGATCTTCTGTACTAGCTCTTCTCGGATGTAATAGATCTTTTCGGATGTAATAGGTTTTTATCTCGGATGTAATAGGTTTCTTTTCGGATGTAATAGGTTTTTATCTCGGATGTAATAGACCTTGATGTAATATTGTCTATTGATGTAATGAACAATGATGTATTCCATCTTCATTAATGAAAAGTATTTTTGCCCTTTTATTTTTGCATTTCTTTTTATATTGTACCTGTGGTTTGTTGTTTGTCTGGAATCTAGATCTTTGAATATCTCGTCTTTATTTCTTCTGCACTGTAGTCTCAGATGTCAGTAGATGTCCCCATCACTGTCAAACATATGTGCATGCTCCCTAGTAGGTCAGGAAATGTACATGCCCCCCAGCATGTCAGGAAATATGCAATTTCCCAAGCAAGGTCATAAAATATCATACTCTTCGTTCTATAAGTACTTCTCTTTTCTTTGGTAGTTTATCATCTCTTTTTTGTTTTTGCTTCTCTCTTCCTCAGCCCTTTATTTTCTTCCGTACTAAACAATTTCCCAGAATGTCTGGACCTGTGGTGAGATATCATGCTCAGATGAAGGGCTTGGACACTGAGGTATCTCGGGTCCGCCGTCGGATGGCAAGGCTTGAGAAAGAGTATGGCGTTTTGGCCTTGAGCTTATTCGGCTCTTATCCCGAAGAGACGGTGAAGTGGACCGAGATCTCGGCATTGAGTCGCCAGCTCGATCACTTGTTGCTACAGAGAAACCATCTGGCCAACTCCTGGTATGATGCCGAGGAAATTTGGGACCATTCGCAAGATGAGTTTGACAACTCTCCCCAAGGCCTAGCTAGCATAATGGTAAAGAATGCTCGGCTCGTGGAGCGCGTCAGGGTTCTTACTACGGAAAACAACAGGCTCTCCTCGGAGAATGACGATTTGGTCGCCATGAACGATTCCTACCAAGCTCGGTTGAATTGTTCTGCTCGTATTGCTTTCTCTCGGTCTGGCAGTTCGGTTTTTTCACCCATTGATCCTTAGATTGGGCTGGTTTTCTTATGTATTTCCCCTTTTGCCATTTGTGTTTTATCTTCTGTATTTGACGAATCAGTTGTATCTTTTCGTATCTCGTGCCTGTCTTGTGAACCATTGTAACGCTTCGTATTTTGTGCCTTTTGATTCTCTATAAATGCTCCCTATTGCCTGTATCTCATTATCAATTTCTACCTCTCTTGTTTTATAATTTGCTTTTGCGTGAGATGGCTCCCATCACTAGGTCTGCCTCCAAAAAGAAAGCCCTTATGGAAGAGGAGCCTACCTTTTTGCTACCTCGTCCCCCTGGCTTTGGGGAGGAGGATTTGACTCCTCTTCAACTAAAAGAAATTGAGATGTCATGGCTGAAACATGATCTCATGTGTGCTCGGACTGAAGCGAGGAGGTTTAAACAATATTGGGACGAGGAGGGCACTGCTCGTTTCAAGGCCGAGCAAAAATGCGAGTCTCAGTCTTACGCCTTGAAACAGGCTGAGATGGCGATTTCTCGTTTGGTTAGGGAGAAGGAGCGTCCGGAGGAACTTTTGGCGAAGAGGGATGTTGCTATGGGGGATAGTTCGAAAAAGTAGGATGGGTGTATTTTCTTTTTCTGTTGTATTGTTTGTGTTTCCCCCTTTGTGGATGAATAAAACTTGTCTTGCATTTGATTCTGTCCTATTTTATTTCCTGTTTGCTTCTCTTTTATGATTCTGAGCATACACCGAACAATATGCCCGGTTATCCCCCCGGAGAGCGTTGTTAGACTTGATGCTCCCTGCCATCAAGCTAGAAACGGTCTTCGTCCACCTTGTTCGGTGTGCCCTTGTGGTAAGGATTGGTTTGGGAGTCGAGGAACTTTAATCGGGGGATATTCTCGGTGTGATAGTAGTGGTAGCGTATGTGAGAAGCTTTTTGTGGTAGGGTCCACTGGCCGTTTATTTAGGTCTAATGATGTGAACTGCCTTGGGTAGTGGGATACGCGCTGACATGGCGAAATCTGGAGCGTTTATATGTTAAAAAGAGCAGCGGTTGTTGACTTTCGTATGGTTGGAAAAAGGTAAACCTCTGTTACACGAAAGGACGGTTATTATTTTATTGCTTTTATGACTCCACTCCTTTCTATTATGCCAAGTAATCCTGTTTATTTTTATCACAGAATTTGCTGAAGAAAATATCTCTCTCTCTCTAAAGCATATTCTTCCCGCCAAAAAGGAAAAGAGTTCGGCCGCTTGATCTAGGGTTTCGTGGTTTTGTTGGAAGACTTGCTGCTGTTCGCGCTTGCTTGCTCATAATGATTACTGTAAGTGATTTTTCGTTCTCCCCCCTTCCCTCTTTTAGGAGTTGTATTTGATTTGTCGTTGTGGTCATAGGTGTGTCATTGGTATATGGTTCAGGTTATCTATATATGTCTGATGATTCTGATGTAATGTGTGTGTGTGGGGGGGGGGGGGGTGGTGGCTCTCGTTCTATTGATGTGGTTCTGGTTTGTGTATTTGGTTAGTATATTGATGGACTTTTGATGATCTTTGGATAGGAAATTTTGACCCAAAGTGTGGCCCAAGTTGGCACATTCGTGGAAAAGGATTTTAAGGAGCTTGCCGGAATACCTGACAACATACATATCTGGCTTCCTATTTCTGACGAGGAGGTGCTGGGATTTGTACCTGCCGGCGAGGTGGCTGTGCGCTCTTCGGCATTCTTCACTGGGGGTCTTCGACTGCCCTTTACAAACTGGGTGGCTTCGTTCTTTGAGGCCGTCCAGATTGCTCCGGCCCAACTGGCCCTAAATGGTTACCGTACTCTGAATGGTATCCAAAGGCTATCGGAGCTGTCCGGAATACCGATTGAACTGAAGGATGTCTTCGGAGTCTATAGTTTGAGCTTTGAGCGGCGCAGCTCGTATCTGAAAACCTTGCGTTCCTTTTTCCGGCTCGTCCTCGGATTGCCGGATACCAACAAAGAGCGCAATTTTGGTATTGTTATTGCGTCTGGTGAATGGGCTTGTCCGGGACACCAGATCCCTGGGCCGGCTACCAATGCTCCCACTATGCCAGACCTCGGCGCTCCCAACGTAGAGGCTCTGTTAGCTCTTTGGAAATGGTGGGGGCCTGGACCTACGCCGGATCCTGCGAGTCGTACGGCTCCCATGCTGCTCGGTTACCCTATGGGGTCGGTGACCAGGGGGAATCCTACACCCGAGATCCCCAAAGAGCCCGAGGAGGAATTCTTAAAGGTGGTTCAGGCTCGATGTGCTACTCGGCTTGGGAAAAAAGCCGTTCGTTCTAAGCGTCGTGCATCTGACCCTGTCGTTGAAACAACGAAGAGGGCTAGGGGAACCGATACATCGGTTACCGAGGAAGATGCTAACGTTGGCTCGGGCGAGGGGGTGTTTGCTGCTTCTCAAGGGGATACCGCCGAGGATGCCTCTGCGCCGGGCGAGGTATGTGTATATATATTATGACTTTCTTGTCTTTTGGTTGTTTGTCATTTTGTTCGCTAGTGCTTTGCTTTATTAGTCATCATGTTTCAGCTACTGACTTCTCCATTGGTTACCCTCGCTCTTGCCCGGTCTATGGGTATTATTGTGTTTCAGGGGTCGATCGACGATGTATTCGGACATATGAACCTCTTGACTATCATGGGAGAGGGTACGATGACTTTGCCTGTCATCTCGCCTATCCCCACCGAGGGTCCGATAGATTTGCCCGTTTGCTCGCCCCTCCGTACTGAGGAAGAGATCGAGCATAGGGCCCCTGAGATTGAGCAGTTGGAGGAGGACGTGGGGGTGGAAATGGAAGGCAGCGAAGAGAATGCCGGGGATGTTGTGACGGGTGTCGAGGATGAGGCTCTCGACGGATCCGAGAAGGTGTTGGTTGACGGGGTTGCAATGACCCGGTACATTGACCGATGTAGGGGTGAACTGCTGGAGCAACCGAGAACCTTGAAGATGGGGTATACGGCTCTGAAACCCCTTGTGTTCAAGGATGCAGAAAGACTATCTGCCCAACCTACAATGTCGGTTATAGAGCAGGCCCACGCGGATGCGCTGAGGGTACGTGGGGCTCGTATTTCACTATATAGGTTTGGTACTTGTATTTTATTTGGAAACTAATGTGTTGAAGTGCAGATTGCTGTGAGTACCGTGGCGCTACGGGATCAGCTGGGAGCTCTAGGGGCTGAGAAAGAGAAGCTGGTGGCCGAGAAGGAGAAATTGGTCGCCGAGAAGAAAACCCTGGGCGAGAATTATGACAAGCTGTCGGTGGACTTTCTGCACCTGACCGAGGATGTCGAGAAATTGAAGGCAGAAAAAGAGAGCATGGCCGTTGAGTATGGCGAACTAGAGGAGGAGAACTTGCTCCTGGCTGAGGACGTGGAAGCCGAAAAGGCGAAGGTGTCTGCCCTGAAAACGGCAAATGCGGAGGAGCGGACAAAGTTAGCGATGATGGCCAACTTCTCTGTGTACTGCGCTCATGTGCAGGCGCTCAATTTCGCGAATGTTCCTTTGTCAGATAGGGCGTGGTCGGAGTTGGTGTATCCGTGTCCGCATGGTGCACCGCCGAAACCCTTGGACTGGGCGAATATTCGTGAAGAAGAGCTTCCTCGGCTACCGGGACAGACAATTTCGACAGCGCTGCGTCCTCACTCTATGTCGACCCCGTCCACTCCTCGACCGGATGCTACTGTTGTTCCCCCACCAGTATCTCCTCAGGTGGAACCTTGACTATCTTTTTAGCAGTATGGATATTTTTTTTTTTTTTTTTTTTTTTGGTCTCTTGTGTATCTAGAAACAGATTCTTTTGGGGAAGTGATAATATAGGTGCTGTGGTTTCTTTCTGTTGGGCTTTCTTGGGTTAATTTCTTTTGATGGTCGTCATATTTTGAAGGATATGAAAACAAAATATTGTCAGGTACCAAATAACCCCCTTGCCATGGTGGTCTGGTCCTCGCCTAGTCGTAGTATATGTGACGTAATGGAGGATTTGGAAAGGTCTAACGCGTCCCTTACCGCGAAATTGACTTGTGCTTATCAGGAAATCGAGGGTCTGAATGTTCATATTTCCAACTTGGCGATCCGGTTACGTGATTTGGGAGAGAAATTAAGTAAAAAGACCGCCCATTATACGGCAAATAAGGGTAAAGCAAAGGAACTTCTCGGTGCCCTACGACGTTCTCGTGATGAAGCCCGAGGTCGTGTGACGAGCTTGAGCTTGGTCCTTGGGGCCGTCTTCGGGGACGCGGATCTGCTGCTATCCTTTGCCAAAGCGTATTGGGCCCGAGCTCGCGCCTTAGAGGTGCTGGAGCATATAAAAGGAATGAGTGGTGTGTCCCGGGCAGAGCGCATGATGGATGCGAAGGCCGGGGTAACTGAAACCACTGTTGCCTTGAACCGAATCGAGGCGGTCATTCGTGAGCGTTTGGGGACGCAAATTAATTCATTGCGAGATATGCATTTTGCCGATGTAGTAGAGACTTCGGCGTCTGTTGAGGGGTTGTCGGATTAATAAAATAGCTTGTTTTGTCGTTTTCTTTGTAGCTTGTATATATAAAAAAAAAAAAAAAAAAAAATTCTCTCCCCTTTTTTTTTTTTTTTTTTTTGTAGCTTCTTGCTTCTTCTTTTTTTTTTTTTTTTTTTTTTTATATTCATCTCTTCTCGTTCGTCTCCCCCCCCCTCTTTTTTTTTATAGGCACATGCTACTATGTCGCACCAGGCTGGTTCTCCATGCCTAGTTAACCCGGGGTTAGGACCTACTGGTGCTGCCCGGGACGAGGTCTCATCTGGTGCGGCTAGTGAAGTGCCTGACAGGTGGCCCTACATTGTTTTGATGAGCAAAAATGTCAAATTGACCGACCAATGTGCTCGACTGCGGACCAAGCTGAAAACCCAGGCGGCCTCTTTTCGAGAATACGTTCGCCGTGCCGAGCATGCTGTTGAGGTTCAGGAGCGTCGTTTGGATCGATATTGGCGTGCAAAGGGCGAGTACTTCGGCAAATTAAAGTTGCTTGTGACCAAGGCCAACGTGTTGGTGAAGTATTTCCGTTTGTCCCGTGCCAGATACGATGCTTCCGCAGCTGTGATCGAAGCTCGCCGTAACCTCTCCTTTGACGATGATCGCCGTAAAGCGGCCTCGGATGCTCACGAGTTCGCCAAAGAAGCCGAGTTCAACGCGCGGCTTCAGACGCTGACTTGTGTTGGGGCTCATACGACCAATTTTGATGCCCTCATTTCTGAGGAGCGTTTTGATGGTGATGAGTCTGATGGGTACACAACGACGGATGACGAAGAGATTGAGCTCGGTCAATTACCGTCGTGCTCCTCCTGCAGTAGCTCTTCTTAAATGAATCTCTTTAGTGTCGTTGATCTTCTTGTTGCCTCCGTAACGTGGGCGAGGACTATATATGTTATTTCTTTATTCCTGTTTTGTACCTTTCCATTGCCGTATTGCTATTTAATTGATTGGATCGATTTTTCCTTGCTAAATCATTTGTTATTTCGTTATTCCTGTTTTGGAGATACTTCTTGTTGATATTTTGTTGTTTAGATTGATTCTCCTTCATTGTTTTAGCCAATTTATATTGCATCGCCGCCGTAATGTGGACCTGAATAATTCCTTGCATTGTACCTGCATATAAATTTCATAGTATTCCTAGTCGTTCCTTCGGTAACACGCCATGTTGGGAATTTCATAGTATTCCTAGGCACTTCGGCCATGTTGGGAATTTCATAATATTCCTAGGCGTTCCTTCGGTAACACGCCATGTTGGGAATTTCATAGTATTCCTAGACGTTCCTTCGGTAACACGCCATTTACGGAATTTCATAGTCTTTCTAGGCACTTCGGCCATGTTGAGAATCTCATAGTATTCCTAGACGTTCCTTCGGTAACACGCCATTTACGGAATTTCATAGTATTTCTAGGCACTTCGGCCATGTTGAGAATCTCATAGTATTCCTAGACGTTCCTTCGGTAACACGCCATTTACGGAATTTCATAGTATTTCTAGGCACTTCGGCCATGTTAAGAATCTCATAGTATTCCTAGACGTTCCTTCGGTAACACGCCATTTACGGAATTTCATAGTATTTCTAGGCACTTCGGCCATGTTGAGAATCTCATAGTATTCCTAGACGTTCCTTCGGTAACACGCCATTTACGGAATTTCATAGTATTTCTAGGCACTTCGGCCATGTTGAGAATCTCATAGTATTCCTAGACGTTCCTTCGGTAACACGCCATTTACGGAATTTCATAGTATTTCTAGGCACTTCGGCCATGTTAAGAATCTCATAGTATTCCTAGACGTTCCTTCGGTAACACGCCATTTACGGAATTTCATAGTATTTCTAGGCACTTCGGCCATGTTAAGAATCTCATAGTATTCCTAGACGTTCCTTCGGTAACACGCCATTTACGGAATTTCATAGTATTTCTAGGCACTTCGGCCATGTTGAGAATCTCATAGTATTCCTAGACGTTCCTTCGGTAACACGCCATTTACCGAATTTCATAGTATTTCTAGGCACTTCGGCCGTGTTGAGAATCTCATAGTATTAGTAGACAGCATAATAATATATTTTATTCATTCAAAAGAAGAAAGATAATGCCATTAAGCAAGAAGGGTAAGGTAGCACCTGTACTTGTATTCGGAGCATTGCCTATACGTAGTACTTCTTTAAGTTAGCCACATTCCAAGAATTATTTTCCCCTCGGCTGTTGGCGAACAGGACGCTTTTGATTTTGTAAGAGACTGGACTTGTTTGCTTGACGATTTCGTATGGGCCTTCCCAGGTAGGGCTTAGTTTGCCATGTATTTCGTTGCGGGTATAGACCGTCACTCGTCGCAGCACCAGTTCTCCTACCATGAATTCTTTGGATCCTTTTACTCTCTTGTCATAAGTTTGCTTCACGCTTTGTTGGTATTTGGCTAGGGTAAGGGCCGCTATCTCTCGTTTCTCGTCTTGGGTGTAGTTCGGCACGACCATAAAACGTTGAGTAGCCGCTCGGGCCACCTCCCCTTTGCCTGTTCAAGGGTGGTCTTGATGCCGTCTAATATTGTTCGGTTTGACACTTCGGCTTGCCCGTTCCCTTGTGGGTATGTCGGTGTCGAATAGAATTTTCGGATACCGAGTTCCTCGTACCACAGTTGTAAATTGGCATTTTTGAACTGGGTTCCGTTGTCGGTGACTATAGCGTACGGAATACCGAACCTAGTTATGATGTATTCCCAAATGAATTGTTTGACGTTGCTGGCTTTGATTTCTCGGAGGGATTTAGCTTCGACCCATTTGGTGAAATAATCAGTCGCAACGATCAGATATTCCACATTCCCAGGTGCTCTTGGGAGTTTACCGACCAAATCAATTGCCCATTGAGCGAACGGCCATGGTGCTGATACCGGGGTCATCATAGATGAAGGGAGCCGTGGTATCTTGGCGAATCGTTGGCACTTGTCGCATCGTTGGACGTATGCATCGGCGTCTCGCTTGATATAGGGCCACCAATATCCTTGGGTCACTGCCTTGTTTGCAAGGGATCGCCCTTTGATGTGTGCTCCGCAAGATCCTTCGTGGATTTCCTCCAAGACCGGCAGTTGTAGCTCGGTCGGGACGCACAGTAGATGTGGTCCCCGGTAACTGGATTTGTATAGTTTATCGTCCTCGGATAGCCAGAAGCGAGGAGCTTTTCTTGTAATTTTCAGCGCTTTTATCTTGTCGACCGGAAGCGTTCCACTTCGCAGATAATGGGTCATGTCCTCCATCCAACCTAGTTTGTACTGTATCGATGTCACCCGGTTTACCCTTTTTATTATGCTCGGGGTCGGCAGTAGTTCCACTGTGATCGACCGGGTGTCGGTCAATGTTAATGTCGAGGCTAGGGTGGCCAATGCATCGGCATGTGCATTCTCGGTGCGATTGATTCTTACTAACTCGCACTGTTCGAAGGTGGCCATCAAGCTTTGGACTTTCTCTTGGTAGAGGATCATTTTATCATCTTTCGCTTGGTACTCGCCGATGGCTTGATTGACGATGAGCATGGAGTCTGAGCTTGCAATTAAGTGGGAGCATCCGAGGGACCGGGCAATAAGCATGCCATTTATCATGGCCTCGTATTCTGCCTCATTGTTGGTAGCTCGGAAGCCCAGTTTTATGCTTTTTTCGATGATTGCTCCCTCTCTAGACTTTAGGACGATCCCTGCTCCTGATCCATCCTTGGTGGCTGATCCGTCGACATGTATCTGCCAGTGTGATTGGGGAGAGAGTGCCAAAGGCTCGTCATAGCCTTCGGTGAATTCTGCGACGAAATCGGCCAGGACTTGTCCCTTTATGGCATGGCGGGGTGCGAACTCGATATGAAATTGGGATAGCTCGACCCCCCAGGCGGCAACTCGGCCGCTAATGTCCGTCCGTCGAAGTGACTCTTTAATATGAAATTTTGTGTATACCCGGACCTGATGAGCTATGAAATAGTGTGGCAACTTTCTGGTTACGACGACCAATGCCAGACACTGCTTTTCCAAGGGTAAATAACGTGTTTCGGCTTCGACCAGAGTCTTGCTGACGAAGTAGATCGGAAATTGTTCGCGACCTTCTTCTCTTAGGATAACTGCGCTCACAGCTATAGTAGAAACTGCTAGGTAGCATGCCAGAATGTCTCCTTTGTTCGGCCTTACTAGAAGTGGCAGCGTCCTCAAGTACTCTTTGAGATTGTTGAATGAAGCTTCACATTCCGGGTCCCAGACGAATTTTCTATCCTTCTTGAGTGATTCGAAAAATGGCCGTCCCTTATCTGCGGATCGGCTAATGAACCTGCTCAGCGCGGCCATCATTCCCGTGAGCTCTTGTACCTGTTTCTTATTCTTGGGCGCTGCTAGGTTTCGTAGAGCCGTTATTTGATCGGGATTAGCCTCTATTCCTCGTCGGCTAACCATATGTCCCAAGAATTTCCCTTTGCTGATGCCAAATGCACACTTGCTCGCATTGAGTTTCAGTTTGTGCTCGCCCAGCGTTCGGAAAACGTCCCTGATATCTTGAAGGTGGGATGTGGCTCTTTCTCTTTTGACGACCATGTCGTCTATGTATACCTCCATCGTCTTCCCTATATGATCTCGACATACCCTTGTTATCATCCTTTGGTATGTTGCTCCCGCATTGCGTAGGCCGAACGGCATTACCGTATAGCAATAATTTCCCAAAGGTGATATAAACGAAGTCTTTTCTTGATCTTCGCGGGCGAGGGGAATTTGATGGTATCCTGAATATGCGTCAAGGAAGGTCATCCGTTCTGCCCCCGCAGTTGCGTCCACCAGTTGATCAATCCTTGGAAGGGGAAAGTGGTCCCTCGGACAGGCTTTGTTGAGGTTTGTGAAGTCTATACATACTCTCTCCTTCCCGTTCTTCTTAGGGACGACAACCGGGTTGGACAACCATTTTGGATAGTAAACCTCTCTTATGGCTCCAGCTTCCAATAACTTTTGTACTTCAGCGATTATAGCTGCTCTGTGCTGTACAGACACTTTCCTGCTCCTCTGTGCTATCGGCTTGTACTCGGTGTTTACACTTAGGTGGTGGCATGCCGTATTGGGGTCTAGGCCCGGCATATCTTTAGGACTCCAGGCGAATTTATCAGTGTTGTTGAGAAGGAATGCCTTCAACTCCTCGGATTCTTGTTTTGGAAGGTTATCGCCGAGGAGGAAGTAATGCTCCTCGTCCATATCTGGTATATACACCTTCCTGAGTGTCTCTCCTACTTGTTCTTCGACAACCCTTTCGGCTTTGGATATTTGGTTGATCAGCTTCTTTGTGCTGGTGAGTTGTTCCACAGTGCTTCGTTGTTTTTGGAGAGTCGCGGTGATGTCCTCGCAGCGTCTTGAATCTTCTTGACATCCTCTGGCTGTCTCGATCGCTCCCCTATCATTTGGGTATTTGACCTTTTGGTGATAGGTCGAGGGTATGGCCCTCATGGCATGTAACCAAGGTCGGCCCAATATTGCGTTGTGCCCGGAGTGGTCGTCGACCACTAAGAACTCCACGGGAACCGACATGGACCCTGTTGTGACGCTGAGGACGATCTTACCCAACGGTTTGGTCGTTTCGGAGATGAATCCGATCAGTGTGACATCGGTAGGCTGTAGATCTTGCAGCTTGAGTTCCATCTTGTCGAAGAGCTCCTTGTACATGATATCACAAGAGGCTCCTTGGTCGACAAGTACCCTGCTGACTGTGTCTAGGCCGATTTGAACACGGAGGTTAATGGCGTCTCCGTGGGGGTAAATCACCCCTTCTTCGTCAAGATCCGAGAAAGAAATGGGCGGATGTCGTCGTGGTGTGCATTGTCGTTTAGAGGTCGACGCCTGTGATGTCTTGGCTACTTGGCCAAAGTGGGCCAGCTGCCGTTGTCGTGATCGTTCCCCGCCTGGGCCCTTGGGTCGTGACATATGAACAACGTTGATCGTTTTGCCTTGCCGGTTGTCAGATCCCTCGATGGCCAGTTGTTTGCCTTTATTCCCAGCTCCTTTGATGAACTTGGCTAGGTATCCTGCATCGCCCCACTGGTTCATTCTCCATCGCAGGTTACGGCAATGCTCAGTGAGATGGCCGTGATCCTCGTGATATGCGCAGAAGAGCTTGGAATCTCTCTGATTGGGGGGAGAGATGATCGGTTGTGGTCGGGAATACCAACTTTCCCTGCATATATCCTTGAGGATATCTTCAGCAGATAGGTTGAAAGTGTATCGCAGCTCGACCGGTCCGAAAGTGTTTCGGTGTTCCCTCTCTTGGGGCCGAACCTGTTGAAATGGCTTGGGTGGCATCGGGTAGGCGAGCTGGAGCGGTTTATGTTCGTTGGTCGGTGTTGGGTATGCGATCTGGAGCGGTTTGGGCTCTAGTGCTCGTGGTCGCTCTACCCTGCTATGGACCTCGGGCTCTTTGCCCTTTCTGGTCGGTTGGAATGCTTCTCCCTGGTTATTTCTAACTCTTTTGCGACCCACCTGTGCCTCGCGGACCGACTCTCTTCTCGGTAGAGTTCGGTTGAGGAAACGCAGTTCGTCGTTTTTATCGGTGAGGTGGGTACAATAGGCTAGCAGGGAATCAGTGGTCGGGAAGTTTTTGCCTATGAACTTCCTTCTCGCCCAATAGCCATTAGGGATGGAATTGATAAAGTTTTGGATGGCTATATTATTGGCATATCGTGGAATCTGGTTTGCTACGTCGATAAAACGTATGCAGTAATCGTTGAGCCTTTCATTTGGCATCATCGTCATTTTAAGAAGGGTTTCGATACTAACCTTCTTTTTCCGATGAGCAGCGTATCGGGTGGAGTATGCTCTTAGCAATTCTGCCCAGTTTCTAATGGAGCCCCGTGGTAAGTTATGATACCATGACGAAGCCTCTTGACCCAAGCTGTTTTTGAAAAATTTGCACATCAGTGCATGGTCATCACTCCACAGTTCCATCTTCGTCTTGTAGTGCCTCAGATGGTCGATAGGGCAACTCTTCCCATCATAGAGCCTGAATTCGGGGATGACGAATCTCATAGGATTGCGGTACCGCGTGATCTGTTCAGCACACGGGGTTTCTTGGCATACGTTCCAAGCCTGTTGGAACGCGTCATCCGTGACTTGGTAGGGGGGAGGGTATCCTCCCTGATGTGGTGATGGGCCATATCCCTCCCCGATCCTGTATTCGGGATATCTATCGTCCTTCGTGTTTGTGTGGACACGTTCCATATGAGTGTTCGGATGGACGATAGTTATTGGGACATTGCCCCCTTGGTGGGGGACTCTTGTATCGGGTCGCCGACCCGCTGCCTCCAGGGCGGCCCTGTAGGCAGAATCTTCCACTTCATGGCGTGGGTCTTTGTCGGGTTGGATAACTGGCAATACGATGCCGGCCGCTGTCATGGCCGTCATGCATGCCGCCAGCTGAGCTTGTAGCTGGGCGTAGTTCCTTTCATCGACTAATGGAACAACATGTTGTACCTCCACCGTGGGTGGTGTAATCATCCTCGGAGAATTAGTCGGTAGTCGGGGCGACTGTCCGAGTACATGATCCTCGGGCATGCCAAACTGATGAGCTTCGTCCGTTTGTAAACGAGCACCGGAGTTGACCGAGGCTGTAGGCAAAGGGACTCTTGAGCTCGGCCCTGCTTGGGACCCGGTTAAGCGTCTTCGTGCACGCCTTAATACGGGCATGTCTTGTTCGTCCTCCGAGGACGAAAGGTGTTCGTCGACAACCCCTTCGATGAAATGTCGGGGTGGTTCGACCGGTTGTTCTTGGTTGACGTAGGAGGTTGTTGGTTGGTTTCCGGATTGGATAGCTTCATATCTGTCGCGGATAGCGAGTAGATCGTCGAGGTCTTGTTGGCTAATTTGCGTGTTTTGGTTATTGGTTTCTACTATCTCGGGATGGGTTTCCTCTACATTGGTAACCATTGTCGCTCGTCTGGCAGAGTATTGGTATTCGAATTCTAAACTAGTTGGGAACTAGATGATTCCCGGAGACGGCGCCATTTGATAAAGCCATAACTTTGGTCGGTCGCGTTAGGCTTTTCAACAATGATATAATGGTAAATTAACCGTGAATAAAGGACACTTACTGATCTTTATTATTGCTCGGATTATTATCCTTGTTCGGACTATTACATTTGCTCGGATTAGTATTTCGGTTTTACAATTATGCTCCATATGACTATTTAATCTCTCGTCTTGATCTTTCTCCTCTTTTATTCGGTGCTCGGCTATCTTTTCTCGGTTTATTTCTCGAAGTGATATGCTTTGGTTAGTTTATCTCTTTTCTTAACTTCTCTCTATATTTTTTGGATAGATTTTCTGGTCCTTTTCTAGGAGGGGTAGTTGGCTATTTATAGGCAACTGCGCCTTCTGGGATATTGACAAATGTCTTCATCCCAGTGATTTTTCAGACATGGGTCCCCATTTGATTGGGCTTGGGCTTTTGGTAGTAACACCTCTATTCCTATAAAAAGTATGAGATGACCCATTTAAGCGTTGGATACCCATTTATAAAGTGGGTTGATTAAAACCCGAATAAAACATTCGGGTCTAATTTTTATGTTCTATCAAAATGACTAATAAATAAAGTTTAGTAAAACCGACGAAAGCTTAAGTAGTCGAGTTCCATAAAATCTGCGATTATACAAAATCTTTGTTGCTGAACAAGAGTATGCCTTCCACGACAACTTGGAAGTTAACCACTCACACAAAATCTCCTCGCAATAAGGGTGTCAAATTAAACATGAATGTATTGAGTTTATTATTTACTCTTTATAATTAGTTCTCACAAAATGATTGCAACGATATCTCCTGTATACAAAATATGATTGTTTTATCACACAGGAAGGGAGTTAACTTATACACTTCTATTGTACCAAGTCTCCTTCATACTCTCACCCTCCCATATTTGGTGTCCCTTTTTTATTATATGTGATGTATATTTTAATTAAAGTACTGCACATTTGTTTTCGGACAAAGAGATTATAAATGTTATACATACACTCAATGGTAGTTGTCGCATTCTGGATTTCCATAGCTTGACAAATATTTTTGAGCCAATATTAGTATCAATTAATCGTTGGTTCGGGTCACGAAAGATTGACAGCCCTAATTTGAATAGAGATATCAATCTTTGTGGTTAAACAAAATTAGTGTATTTGGCTTGATTTATCCGCTTATTTCTACTGATCAAAAGTGTCTATTTTCCGGGAAAAAAACTAAAGTGCTCCTTTCATTGCCATTTAAGCTATTGATATTAGAATTTCCAAAAATTTATTTATCAACGTTTGGTTCATCTGTACTTCTTTATTGGACTACATGAATGAGTTACTTTTCCCTCTCTGAATAAAATACGATCTTAGGATTTCAAGTTAATGAGTGAATTGAGTATATATTGAAGCATATACATGGTAAGATCTTCAGTATGACATTGTTAGGAAATCAAGTCGAGCTTACAGAAGGACAGAAACTCAAACCGAGCACATACACACTTTGATAACGGAGTTCACCCAAATTGGCTACGTCTCCGGACCGCTACACGTGGCACTTAATATTATTATAATGAGGATTGCAGTCGTAATCTAGCTTAATCACAAGCTATGTTTCTCTCTAAAATAGAACTCTCTCACTTATAATATGTAAAAGGTGTTGTGTAGGTGTAAATAAATATAAAATATTGGGGCATATAAATAGAACTCTTAGTGGGTCGTATAAATAGAACCCTTAGTGGGTCATATTACAATTTCAGGCGATGTAGGATAATTAGAAAATATGGCCAAATCTCATTTGGCTCCACAACTCAACAATCTTCCACTTGGAGTCAAATGTCAAGTGCTTCAAAATAACTCCAATTATCCCCGACCACCGAACTCACTGTGCTCCACCGAGCAGAATGCTCCCATCGGTATCCTTGTATAATAATTATTACTCTTCAGAGTTGCTTATTTTTCATGTAGCGGCGACCCTGAGCATCAAGCTCGGAGTCCTATTGAGGTTGCACACAGCCTCAGTTTGTCAATTGTAACAGTATTCGTTAGTATATCGGCGGGGTTCTTAGCGCACTCAATCTTTTCTAGCGTGAAGATTCTATCTTCTAGAACAGCCCGGATAAAGTGGTAAAGAATCTGTATGTGCTTTGTGCGTGAATGGAATACAGGATTCTTAGCTAGCTGAACTGCACTTTGACTATCACAGTGCAGAACTCCCTTGTCGGTTTTCTGACCGAGCTCTTTTAAGAAACCTTGCAACCAAATCATCTCTTTGCTTGCTTCCGTCACCGCGACGTACTCAGCCTATGTGGTCGACAATGCAACAATCTTTTGCAGCTTAGATGTCTAACTCATAGCAGTACCACCGTAGGTACAAACACATCCCATTGTGCTCTTTCGGCTGTCCAGATCACCGGCCATGTCAGCATCTACATAGCCGTGCAGGCTTTCCGAGGTCTTTCGGAAACATAATGCCGAACTCACAGTACCCGAGAGATATCTCAATATTCACTTCACAGCTTCCCAATGGTGCTTTCCTGGGTTACTCATGTAACGACTGACAACTCCCACTGCATAGGTAATGTCTGGTCTTGTACACACCATAGCGTACATCAAGCTACAAATTGTTGAAGCGTAGGGTATGTTCGACATACGATCCTTTCCTTCCTCGTCTGAGGGTGATTGTTTCTTCGACAAGCTAAAGTGTGCGGCTAGCGGTGAGCCCACAGCCTTGGCATCACTCATGCTAAACCGTGCCAACACTTTCTTCACATATTCGGCTTGTGACAGAAACAAAGACCCATCCCTTCCTCGGGAAATCCTCATGGAAAAAGGCAGTTTTCACATCTAACTGTTCAAGATGAAGATTCGCATTTACAACAATGCTCAACAATAGCCGAATTATCGTCAACTTTACGACTGGTGAAAAGATCTCGGTGTAGTCAATTCCTGCCTTTTGTTGAAACCCTTTGACTACTAATCGTGCCTTATACCGTTTTGAGCCATCTTGTTCCTTCTTTAGTCGGAACACCCATTTGTTGCTCAGTGCCCTTTTCCCCTTAGGCAGTTCGGCTAACTGCCAAGTCACATTCTTCTCAAGTGACTTCATCTCATCCTTCATCGCGAGCTCCCACTTGCTCAAGTCTTTCAGCTCCAGAGCTTCCTCTATACTTTTGGGCTCGCCTGCATCACTGAGCAGTATGTAATGCAGGGAATGAGAGTATCGGGCAGGAGGTCTCCTCTCGCGATGACCTCGGCCCAATTCAGGTCGAGGAGTTTGGAGCTCCTCCTCGTCCTCTTCAGCACTTGCTAGTAGGTTGTCGAGCACCACTTACTCATCTTCAGTGTCATTTTCCAACTCTCTTAGAAACACATTCATGTCGACTATACCACTTTCCTCGGACAGGAGCGCGTGTTCTTCCACCACCACATTTTCTCGATCTTTGAACAAAATACTTTCGTTGAAGATGACATCCTTACTGCGAATAATCCTCTTTGTTTGACCATCCCAAAAGCGATATCCAAACTCAGCTCCACCGTACCCCACAAAGTAACACACTTTGGATTTCAAGTCAAGCTTGATACGATCATTTATATCGACATGGATATATGATAGACAACCGAACACTCGAAAGTGTTCATAAGAGATAGGCTTTCCTATCCACTCTTCTTCGGGAATTCTCCTTTCTAATGGCACTGAGGGTCTGCGGTTAATGAGGTAAACCGCCGTGCTTACTGCATGTGCCCACAAGGCTTTGGGCAACCCACTTTGCAGTCTCATACTCCTAGCATGCTCATTGATTGTTCGGTTCATTCTTTCGGCCACGCCATTCTGCTATGGCGTTCTTCGGATGGTCTTCTCCATTCGAATGCCTCTCTGTGCACAAAACTCTACGAACTTCGCATCAATGTACTCTCCGCCGTTATCGGACCTCAAATATTTGAGTTTATTCCCAGTCTCTAGTTCGACCATGGCCTTCCATTCTTGAAATTTCTTAAACACCTCAGACTTGTGTTTCAAGAAATTGACCCATGTTTTCCTTGTCGAATCATCGATGAAGGTCACATAGTACTGAGATCCTCCCAGTGAGGTTACTGGAGATGGTTCCCATACGTCTGAGTGGACCAGTGCTAGCTTCTCCTCATTGGGAGATTTTCCACCTTTCCGGAAGCTCACTTTCTTCTGCTTCCCGAAGATGCAACCTTCGCTCATGTCGAGGTTGACAGACTTCAAGCCTGGAAGTTTACTGTCCTTCGCTAACACCTTCATCCCCTTCTCACTCATGTGACCCAACCGTCGATGCCATAGTTCCGAGCAGTTTTGCGACACAGCTGCCGCAATTGTACGCTCCTCATCGGTCATGTACAGTGTACCGACCTTACTCCCTCGGGCTATCACCATATCTCCTCGTGAAACTTTCCAAGCTCCACAGCTAAACGAAATGGAGTGTCTTTCGGTATCGAGTTGACCTACTGAGATCAGATTCTTGGTCAACCTCGGAACATGCCTCACTTTCGTTAGCTTCCATACCGACCCGTTTGGAATGCAAATTTTCACATCGCCCATTCCAACAACATCCAACGCTTCTCCGTCGGCTAGATACACTTTACCGAAATTACCCGCAGTGTAATTTTCGAATAAATCCTTCTGAGGGGTTGTGTGAAATGATGCAGAGTCTAGAATCCACGATTATATATTTCTCTATTCGGCAAGAATTAAACAGTCACCCGAATCCTCGTCGCTCACAACATTAACCACGTGATCACGGCCGGTAACCTTCTTCGGCTGCTTGCACTCATGACTGAAGTGCCCCATACCTTGGCAGTTATAGCATCGAAGATTTTTCTTACTTCGATCGCTATCTTTGCCGCCTCGGCTTTGCCCTCTTCTACCTCGGGATTGCGAACGTTCTCTAACGTCCCATACCCTGGCCTTACCCCGGTCTCTTGAAGCCACGTTCAAGGCTGCTCCATCGTTTGAGCATTCACCCATGTCTAATCTCCTGAGTTCCTCAGCGAGTATTTGATCTCGGATGCCGTTGTAAGTCAGTTTCTCCTTTCCAATTGAGTTGTTAACAGCAGCTCGCATGAATTCCCAACTGTTCGGTAAAGATGCTAGCAGTATAAGGGCTCTCACTTCGTCTTCAAAAGTTATCTCCACCGCATCCAACTAATTTACGGTGTCGATGAACTTGTTCACGTGATTCGGAACAAGTGTCCCCTCAGCCATGCGTAGGTTGAACAACTTACGCATGAGATGTACCTTGTTGTTCGCGGATGGTTTCTCATACGTGTCGGTGAGGTTTTTCATCATCCCCATCGTCGTCGTCTCTCTTGCGACGTTATGTGCTACACTCCTAGATAGTGTTAGGCGGATCACTCCCAACACTTGTCGGTCTAAGAGTTTCCATGCCTCCTCGGTGGTCGTGGTCGGCCTTTCCTCAAACAGAAGTGGCTGATGCATCTTCCTCCCGTAGAGGTAGTCTTCTATTTGCATTCTCCAGAATGTGAAGTCCTTCCCGTCGAACTTCTCGATCCCGTGTGCGACTCTGTCTTCTTTTGCCATTGATCTTCCTCTCGATCTTCGACCTTAGTTCTGCGAACCTCGGGCTCTGATACCACTTGTTAGGAAATCAAGTCGAGCTTAAATAAAGACAGAAACTCAAACCGAGCACACACACTTTGATAACGGAGTTCATCCAAATTGGCTACGTCTCCGGACCGCTACACGTGGCACTTAATATTATTATAATGAGGATTACAATCGTAATCTAGTTTAATCACAAGCTATGGTTCTATCGCAAATAGAACTCTCTCACTTATAATATGTAAAAGGTGTTTGTGTAGGTGTAAATAAAATACAAGATATTAGGGCATATAAATAATTAGTGGGTCATATTACAATTCCAGACGATGTGGGATAATTAGAAAAAATGACCAAATCTCATTTGACTTCACAACTCAACAGACATAAGTCATCAGCACTAAATTCGCATCATGTCTTGTTAAAATTTCTTTTTTGTTAACAAACTAATGAAAATAATTTCAATTATATTCCCCACACAAAAAAAAAAATCGGAATGAAATCAACCTGTAAATTTACATTTATTGGATATAAATATCTTATATTAGTTAACTTTTCCATTAAACATACATATCTTATTTTAATAGTATAACACTTTCTGTTGGCGGTATGTGATACGTATACATGTTTGTTGTTAATATATATCTATGCATTTGAAATGTATGTTAAAGGAAAAAAAGTCTTTTAAGCAGCACTCTCAGCTAAAAAAAAAATCTTACTTATTTGACAATGTACATATATAGAGTAAAAAAATAGTAGTCCAACGTGTCCACTGAGCACAAACTTTATTATTCCAACTTAGAATGATAGGAACTTGATTGCAAAGCTTAGATAGTAAGGGAGTTAATTGCACAATTTGACTGTATATGAAAGATATTTGTGAAACTCCACGAACATCAGAACATGAGTCTTTTGCATGTACCCAATATTAATTTGAAATTATGCCATCACGTCTTAAAGAAGGTAAAATATACCAATTTATATAAAAAAATCCACTACGTCAGGAAAGTTTCTGCACAATGAAATGTTTGTGTATTGAGGACAGTTGAAAGTAAACCATGAGGAAATATTCTAAAAAACTTATAAATTCTTGTTGACATTTATAATACAGAATTTTCGGCACTAAGAAAGGGTGTTCAGTATCATATATATATATATATATATATACTCCTCAAAAAACCAACATCCAGATTAGAATGAAATAAAATAAAAATTAAACGTATAACTAACCATAGGGCTTATGTTATTAATTAATAAGAATAAAAGAAATCATTCCCGAAACATTTTCTTTATGTTTTCTCGTCAACAAATGTTCACTCGCAATACCCTTTCCAGCTCGCTTGGTCTGCAAGGGACAGTTAACGCGCCCTCATGAACAAAACCGTACTCTTCCGCTGCTTGCTCAAGTAGCCTCACAAACCAACTATGAGTTAAGACAGTTATTGGAACAACAAATCTCTTTAACTCAACATCGTCCTCCGCAATCACAGCAAAATGCCCTTGTTTCACATCCTCAGGTACATTTGTCGAGTCATCAAATTCATAAAACTCTTGTTTTTTTGAAAATAACAACCGACTCTTTTGTAACTTCTCCACTACCACTTTTAACTTTACAATGCTATTTATCTTAAGTTTAGCCATACCTTCTCCTAATTTCAATGAGTATGTTTATTGTTTTTTTTCGCTTTTCTCTTCAACAAAAGACTAAATTATAAGTGCATTTCTTTGGCATGTTAGCTTTGTTATTTATAGTGTCTATGATACTAAGATAAGGATAGGAGGGTTCGAGAGAGGGATAGAGGAAGATAGGTTTGGAGCTGAACATAAAGTAAAGTTTGGGAGACCAAGGCATGTGTGTACAGTTTCACCTCAACAATGTAAGGTCGCGTTCAAATTATTTTTGTAACTTTGAAGTACGATACATATGGTAGAAATCTTTTTCATCGACCAAACCTTTTATTTATAATGATCTATAGTACACTGAAATACGTACTATATATCTCTTTGTTTTAATGATCCTGGCCTTCTATAAGTTCTGTACAATAATCCCAATGAACAGACACATGAAACATTTGCAATAGGCATTAGTGCTACCCCTTCCCTGTTACTGAAGTGAGATGTTTAGCTTATTTAGTATGATAATTTTTGGAAAATTAAAATCTTCAATGGCAAAAAAGATTTGTTAACTCGCAGTAGCTAGGTGTGACAGAAGATTTTTTTTGCGACAACGAATGATTTCTTATGTGGTTTTATATATCCGACCCCCAGGGGCAGTCCAGGCTCAATTCCAATAAGGCTTGAGTCTAGGGCAAAAACTGGACTGAGGCAAAAAAAACATGGGCTGGGGCAAGAAATTTTTTATTTTTTATTTTTGTAATGGGCCTTGGACAAAAAAATAAAAATTTAGACCGGGTCTTGGGCAACCAGTACTGTTGGACCGCCCATGCCGACCCCAAAGCCATATATATATATAGCTTGATGATGATGAGGTGTGACTCTCATACAGAAAAAACATGATAGTGCAGTGGTGATTAACAATTTATCGCCACCCACAGGATCTCATTTATGCTACCGGATAGGTTGAAGTTAAACGTTGACGGGTGCTCCAAGGAGACCATGCAATGTCTTTGAGAAGCTGGAGGCTTATCACAGGAACACGCGATTGTATCGTTTTATGTATTAATCAATGATTCTCCCTTAAGTCAAAGAGACTAACTGAATGTGCACTACTTTAGGATTAAGGATCAGGAGGGTGGACAGAGAAATTATGTGTATGTCTCCTCACACCTGCTGAAGGTGGAAAACGACCAGATCGAGTCTAATAACTGGATGTCTTGTATTATTCTCGAAGCCACCGACTCCATGTCTTTCATTTCGTGAAATTTTATGATTTCTGCTAACATGGTAAGAACATGCAGTACACTGTATTTATGACCAAGTTTTAATTAAGTTATGCATCTGTATTCTTAGGTGTGCTCAAGGTACCTGTTAAAACCAATCTGCTACACATGAATGTTGATGTTTTTTTGTTTCGTTGTATGGATTTCGAAAACGTAAGTATTTTCTTAACTTTTCCCTAACAAGACTGAAAATTTATTTCTCATATTTCTCACATGAAGTTGTTCTCTATTCTAGCATTGGTAACACGTTGTTGTCGTAGTCATTGTCATGGAGCTTAAATCCCATGTAAAGATGAGTTGGAAAGGGAAATAAAAGTCATAAAAAGTTGGACGTTGATTATGACCATGCTCTTAGAGTGGGGATACGATTGTTGTTTTTTGTATGAAAAAATGATCAAATGAACCTCCGCTATCAGGTTTTTAAATATTTTCTAAGTACAGTATTTCAATCTCGTTATCGTATAGATGCGCTTATGTAAGCATACTATCAAATTTTTAGGTTTATGGTTGTACTCATAAATGATGTTACGCACCTGAGAATTCATCACGACATTGAACACTATATCAATACAAAACAATCTCAGAACTACGACAAGATTAGCTGAGACCATACTCACCGATCCTATCTGCGGTGGCGGAACTAGAACTTTGTAATAGGTGTGGTGGAATTACAACAAAATATATAGCGAGTGTCAATCTAATTTTTTTAAGAATCTACATCTAAAATGATTCAGTGTGATAGGGTTTTTAATATAATAATATGAGGGTACGTAGTTGTAGTCATTGCTATCCCCTCGGGCCTCCATCCTCTGCCTATTCGCCTACGGTCTTAACACGTTGACTTTATCAATTGGCGACGGATTTGGAATTGATTTGTTTACGAACTAAGTATTCTCTTCAGATTTTTACTGTCCTGAATCATACATTTTTTTGTATTAGATATAAAAATAAAAACCCATATATAACATGTCTATTTATAGGTTCAACCACAAATACGGTGAATATAACGCTTTGCAATAACTCAAAATCAGTCTGTTTTCACAGTGTAATCAATCTCTCTCTATCCTATCCTTACAAGTTTTCTTATGAAAACATCTTTAAAGGAAAATATGACTTTACAAGTAGGCATAGCATTGCTTTATAATATGGCATGGTCACGTAATCATGTTGCTAAATTAGGAAATATGCTTTGTACACACTATTTTTTGGAACTTAATTCACACTAAATCACTTGAAAATCTAATTTTATATGTGGCCATGCTTTTAACATTAGATGTGTAATAGCCCAGACCCAATAGGCTGTTACACGGTGCGAATAACACGTGCGGCGGCACGTGTTAGACAAATCAAAACTTAAAGCAACACATTTTCAATTAAATTCAACACAAACACTCAATAAAAACCTTTAAAAATACACTTGAATTTCTATCAAACTATATTATAACAACTCAAAACTCACACACTGAAACTTGAACTCTTGCAATCTAAATCAGTCTATTAATGTAGCGGAAAACTAGGTACAAAATCTTATGAGATCTGTCTGGTTCCGATTAATTCTATTTCAAACCTATATACCTGAAAACATTGTAAAAATGATGGGTAAGGTAAACGAGATTAGTGAGTGATAAACATTATTAACTGCTGCATTAGATGCCCTTAATTCCTAGTACACGTGTCACCATCTGTTACTACATCGTTTTATATGATCTAACGGTTACAACACGATGCTAAACAAATAATCTAATGACTGTAATTATCCCTAACACTAACACATATAAATATCATCAACTTTACTGTAACCTATACATACACACAAATAAATATATAACTGATGTGATGCTATGGCGACATATGAGCGAGAATAGTAACAGATAAGGTTTCATCACAGTTGTCCACAAGAATCATGTGTTTCCAAACTCTTGACCATAATCATTAAATTGATAGTTGATAATTTAAATTATCTTAGTAAAATCTGACCGAAATAATAATAACGTTGAGTTTATATCGGGAAATTTTATGACTAGTACTACATGACTTTGAGAACTGAAATTGAAGATACGGTTGAAATACTCGAAGAAACTTTGATCAACTGATTGCATGCAATTCTTAGTATTGCACATCACATTTTTAATTTTCGTTCAGAGTTTTAGATAGATTGCATAATTTCACGTTGGTCTGTCCGAGTCTCGTATATATGCACCCAAAGACTTTATGCTTAATATCTAGTTACTAGTTATGAGCTAGAAATGTCATATAAACGCGTATTTGATCACTTAATTAATATTTTGATTGAACCGATAAAAGAGTTCAAAATATGAGCGACTCTGGAAAATCGTGAACATACGTGGATTTGAATTTATTGTTTATCATTTGATAAAGTAACAAATCCTATATAAATATGTTGAGATCATCATTCAATGGATATTAATGCAATATATAGACGTATAGCTAATAGTTGTTTTTCAACAGTATTGTTGTATTGAAATTTTAAGTGGACGTCAATGAAGTGCTGTCTTGTGATAAATTTATAGATCAAAATAGATCTTAGGCTAATAAGAACAGATGGTAAAAGAATTGTAAAATATGAAATTAAACATAGAATATAATGTTGATGTTCTTAGTTCTTACCATGATTAAACATTTTTTGTTAGAATGCTGATATTTCGTATCATTAGTCAATAGTCATGCTGCTGATCATGCACCACAAGTCCGTGTACAATAGTCTGAAAACAAATAAATTGAGTCAGCAACCATTTTACAAACATACTTCTGAAATAGGCTAATTTAGTAAAAGAACTCACATAGGTCCCATTGCACTTTTTCCCTGGAAAAGTATAGGCGTTATATTGAGTGTGGTCACGTATATCAGAAAATGAGAGTTATTTGTGGTGATATGAAATAACAACAGTGTAGGGTATAAATTGATCTGTGTACTAGCCCGTATACGTCGGATGTGTCATGTGTGGGACTTTAAATAATTTGTCAAGATCTAAGTCAATTTTCATTCCAGAGGGAAGATAATATCCTCTTTACTTACTTTGACACGTCTTAAAGTAGACATTTCCAGAAGTGAGAGCCAGTATTTTTTATTTTTTTAATAAATGATATTTCTATGAATTCAAATCAAAGAATTAATGGTCAACAATAGTGTCTCACACTCTAATGTCAACACCGGAAATGTGACTCTACCTAGTTTATTTTTTTCTCGTTTGAAGATAAAAGCTATAAGCTATGAAACTTCGCAGACGACAATATTCGAACTTTGTAGGTGACTCTATCCAGCTTATAAGTCAGATCTTTTAACAAAAGCAAATACAATATGCCTAGAGTCTCGTGCAAGAGATTTACAATTCTCGATAACTAATTAAATCAAAACTGGAAAACAATTCTACTTTACTATTAGATTAGACCATCTGTGAGAGAGTATTATTTCCATTGACTTTAAATAATTTTTCAAGATCCAAGTCAATTTTCTGTTAGTAATACCTACATTTTCAAAGTAGACATTTACAGAAGTGAGAACGTACGTAAGAGTGCTAGAGACCGGTATCCCATAAATACTTTTAAAATTTCCTAACCACTATATTTTTTGTTTAAGATAATGTACTCTTTTTGAAAACATATTTTATTTTAAAAAAACATATTTAAGATTTAGTACCCCTGCAAAAATAGGCTCTAATTTTAATTATTCACATTATTATCTTTCCACTTTCACTCCATATGATTTGCTAAAACATATGGCCATCATCGTAGCTCTGCTGAAAAACATAGCCACCCTGCTACCGACTGAGAGTTTGGAGAGTATCAGTATGATATTAATGAGCAAGTAAATGCGAAGAATGCGAGTGCTCAGGAGTACGTCAATGATCTAACATGGTTTGATAATTTAGTTAAGGTCTATATTAACAGAATTGGTGTTAATATTCCTGAGAATAGTGAAAAAGAAGGCCAAATTGATGAACATAAGAATCTGATGGATTTGATTACATAAGTGAAAGGAGTGATGGGGTGAAGAAAATACAGTGAAACACAATATACACGACGTATACTATGAGTCTCTTTGGCAACAGATTTTTTGTTGATTTTTTTATTTTTTATTTTTGATTTTAATAATTTGTTTGTTTGGCATGTCAGATTATTTAGCTTCTAAAAATCTGGTTTTTAGCCTAAAAAAGGTAAAAAAAATCAAGATTTTTAAAATATACATTTTCAGTGAATTTTTAAATTTTGATTTTAAACCAAAAAATATGTTGCTAAACATAGCCTATAGATGAATGATTGATTTGCAAATATTGATTTTCATTAAGTTAGTGTTCTATACTTCAGGTTCAAGGCTATTTCAGGGGAAATGTAAAAATTGGGGGAAAAAGTACGTGGTACAACTATAAATCATATAATTTGAGTCAATGCTCTAAGTAATAATATGTCCCTGTGACATATATTGTAAAGATTTTAAAGATATTATTGATATATTATAAAATATTTAAATATATCTAGATTTATGAAATAATATATTATGCAATATGTTATGGTGAATCATAAATATTATGATATATTATATGATTAATTTGGTAAATATTGTCTTATACAATCTTTTCTCTACACCGTATTGTGTAGATTAGAGTTATAATTGGAAAGCGGTGTTTTGTCAACCTATAAAAACCCAAAGAAACATACAAGTCTTATTTATTTTACATCATAATTGTTGTAATACACTATTAGCTATGTATTTAGGGAGACAGAAGTAGAGAGAGAGGGGGAACAGTATAGTCTTTTATTATGAATGAATATGAATGGAATGTCAAATACAAGACCCCTAGCCCTCTTTATATAGATAGAGGGTTAGGGTTACAAGCCCATCTGGGCCCATTAAGTAAAAGCCCAAGAGTCCAATAATCTTACAACACTCCCCCTTTGGACGTCTTGAATTCTTCGTCTTCATGCAGTCGATCTGAGTCGAGTTCATTCGCAGTGCTAAACACATAAAAACCTTAAGGCCGGAAAAACCCAGTGTGGGACAAAACCGGTACCTAGGAGAAACTGTGTAGCCGAATGATATAGGCCGAAATATCATGTAAGTAACTAACCACAAAACAGTGTGCCTCATCAAAACCTTGTCAGAGCAAACCCAATGGGAAAATCTCTGATCGAAGGAAAAAGAGTGCAACAATGGTAGTAGTAGGGATCAACCACAAAACAGGTGCCTCATCAAAACCTTGCTAGAGTAAACCCAGTGGGAAAAAAATCTCTAGTCGAAGGACAAAAGAGTACACAGTGGTAAGAAGTATACAACAGGATACTCCCCCTAATTTCGGCAATCTTAAGTGAGATATGATAGGAACGTGTCTCGCTAAAAACCTTGCCAAGGAAAACCCAGTGGGAAAAAACCTTGGTCTAAGGACAAAAAGAGTACACGAGCATGCGACTGGATGCTCCCCCTCACTTGCACACGACAGGGTGCGAAGATTTCGACTAAGTGGTAATTAGTGCAATAAGCATTCACCTGGATGCTCCCCCTCACTTGCACACGACTGGGTGCAAAGATTTCATATTCCAAGAAAGAGTACGAGCATTCGACTGGATGCCTAATTTACTTACATACGACTGGATGCAAGAAAATCTAATGTGGAATAGAACGAGCATTCAACTGGATGCTCTTAAACTTCATTTGTGAAGATTAATTTCAGCGAGAAATGCTAAATAGCATAATGTAGTCATGTCTCTCTTGATCAATAACAACAAGTTGTCTTCTATGACAAGTGTTTTATCTGGATCGTGAGACAGAACATATGTAATTCAAATATGACTAATACTAGCTCGAAGCCATATACACTCTCTAGTCGTCTCATAGAGCACGAATAGATCAGAGTGATTCACTTGGAGTCATTCCAAGACCTCCAAGATGTCGCCTTATTCCTAATGGTAAAGACATACCATGTTAGGAATATCCCTTATGCGGGTCTGATAAGTAACCGGCATCGGTATAACCGAAAAAGGGTTGCGTTAATTCGAGTACCGAAGGGGGTAGGTACACTCGATGACGCAAATGGGATAAACTAGCCCACTTCCAAAATTACCATAAGGTAAGGGAATGTGTCTTTAGTGCCATTTCGATGGCAGCGTGTTAGCGCGATGTTGTGTCGAGCTATACCATTCACAACAGACGAGATGTTCGTCCTAGCACATTAGACCAAGTACAATGATGCGCTTATTGTACTTAGATATGAACATTATGGTTCAATATCTCTTCATCGTCTCATCAGGGACGGACTGGGTCTATATCAATGTCTAGTGATCGAACGATCATGGGAGAATCTGACGACTTAGCGTCATGATGACTAAAACGTCATAACACCTTCTGGGTGTAGTCTGAATCATGGACTTAGATTCAATATTTACGGGACTCAATCATCAGGTTGAGTCACTACCGTGTCTTCCCAATATCCTTCATCTCGAAGGCAAATCCATAAATGGATCGCGTAATAAAACACGCAAGAGCATAATACTTGTTCAAGTATCCCAAGCTAATCAAGTACTCACTTAGGCGGTATACCACATCCGCTCGGATTATATTAATCCATATAGTGAACGTCTCAGTCAATTGAGATCGTGTTCCGTGATCAGAAACTACTTGATTTAAGCATTATGAAGTCACACAGGGACCTTCATCTATATCGCTTTGTCTAAATCCCCATAGAGATAAAACTGTGACCACATTCATGGCTGCATACTCAGTTTTTCGGAAACTACTAAACTGGTAAAGTAGGGGACTGTTATAATGTCCATTACGAGTAAATCAACCATCTCGTAATCAATTCCAAGGTGTGAGAGAAGCCTTGCGCTACTAGGCGAGCATTCTACAATCTCATTATTCTCATCACTTTTCCTTACGAATAACCAAATAAACGAACTCGTTTAACATTGGTGGTGTTGGAACTACAGGTCCGAACACACTTTCGCTAAGGAGTCTACTTGGATTGCAAGTTTCCATTAGTACAGTCTATTCTACGTTGACTTCAGGCAACGGTACATGGTTCTCTGTCATAATTTGTTCATATTATCAGTCGTCACCGAATATATGAACAAGTAATCAATGACAGTCTCGTTTCGCTTCAATATCGTCTAAGATATCATGATCGACAGATATTTCGAGATTCTTAGGATGAGGAGGAAATCACACATCTCCTTGATCCTTTATAATCTCGTGCAACAAACGAGTTTCAGTTCACCACCTCTGGGGCTGAACGAATTAAGAACCGGTCAACTTCCTCATATCTTGGGAAGGACGAAAGACTGACGGCCGACGACAGCGTCCTTTGCTTGGCGGGTTCGGCCAAAGCAACGTGTTACGATAGGAACACGGCGTCCGACAGGGACGTCTATCCTTGCAAGCATTTTGCAGCAGGTATAAATGATCTCGTGACATCTCATAAAGTCATTAAATGCGTCTGGCATTTAGTTAGACTTGAGGGAGTCTATGCACTTACTTATCACTAAGTGCAGTTTTGGGATCAAGCTAAGACTGAGTGGGTTATGCCACGTTACTTCACGTCGTTCCTTATCAACGGTAACGTGCAAATCTCCCCCTAACGACGGGGAGAACAGTCTTAGCGATGTCACTTTCGCATATCATGTGGTAAAGAGATCGCTTGCCAAGGTTACTCTATCAAATGATAGGCAGGAGATTCATAATCGACTTATGTCCCCTTCAGAGGTCCATATTTTGAACGCTATAGCGGCTCAATCAAAATATTAATTAAGCACTCCAAACACGCGTTAATATGAGACTTCTGGCTCATAACCAGTAACCAGCTGGTACGCATATGGTGTTTGAGTGTCTATGGGCCTCATAACGGACCAATGCAGCAAAATAGCATAACCCCACACGGAAATATAAATCTTGGTGCGCAAGACCAAGAAATGCGTGCAATCATTTGCAGTCGCATCATCAAACTTTCCGTGAGTCCATTTGGGTCTGAACATAATCGACAGGATGTTCAATTTCAATTTCCAAACTCAAGTAATTCAAATCGAAATTTCGATTATTACTCTTCGGAATTATCAAGTCGGCTAGACTTTTCAGGATAATTCGGATCATGGGCCATCAACTTAATGATAGGGCTAAAAGTTTGGAAAATACTGCATTTCTGTGGACAACAATAATCATGTGACCTATTGTCGATGCATCAACCATAACCATTTATATTTATGGTCCGTCTTATGGTTGGATAAGTCCACAATAACTCCTTCAATTCTTTACAAGAATTCTACGAGTTCATTTCGTGATCTTTACACATACTGGTCTTTCAAAGTGAGCATTAATGGCATGAATTTCGGATTAATCGCGAAATATATTCTCAGATAGAATCCAAATGCGATGCGATTATAAATCAAGCATCGTCTTTCGACCCGGGAATATCTCATCCGGTCAATGCCACAATATCAAAATGCTCTTATCAATCGACGACTGGCGAATGATAGTACAGACAATCATGTCTTAGCATCTAAATCATTTATCATTTCGACGACAGGCGAAATGATAAGGTAATTTTAAATACTTTAAAATTGTGGTAGCAACCACTTGTAAGACATTTCAACTCCTCTAAAATACGTTTTTGATCGTATTGAATGGAGGCTATGTAAAGAAATTTAATTATTTCATGAGCTATTACCAGGTAACACTGGTTTTCTCGAATATTTTATAACTCAACAAGGTACGGCAGGACCTACATGAGTATAAGACCTCATACTTGACAAATCAATTTGGTTTTACCAAAGATTTCGATTTGGAACGACAGGTCCAGAATCGTTGTCACTGAGTACTCTTTTAGGCAAATAGTTGGTGAAATTATGTGGTACACTGTTACCCACTATTTCCAAAAAAATCAACTACCCCACAAGTATTGCCTAAATTTTTTAAAGTTTGGTCACATTTGTCAAAGGAATTTGCTCAAAACACTTTAAATTATTTCGAGAAATTTCGTAAACAGACAAACCATAATCCAAAAGTATGTCCAAATGGAAAAATCATAATCCAAATGGAAAAACATAATCCAGATGAGCGAAAAAAATGGCTCAATGATTTATCAAAATCAATAAAGAAAGGTATCAAACTCATTTGAGCCACAAAATCGGGGGTCTCAATATTTCCTTTCAATTAACTTTAACCACATTAGCATCGGTTTTTCCACCTTTATAATAGTTGTGAACTATTTAAGGAGTAACCGTGCATGACCTTTGTCTTTATAGCATAGAGTTGGCTCCTTGAGCATTATATCTTGCTTTGTGACAACGTGTCATATTGTTCCTTTCAATTACTGTCTTGGAGCCACAGGTTTTCGATTTTGACGATTGTCTAAAATCTCGCTTGGCTAGGCGATTCATCGGGATCGCGATAGTTCGAGGCAAATAACACTTGTCTCGGTTCTCGATTCGTGAAAAAAAATATACACAAAGAGCATTAATATCAGGCAAACAATTTGCCATTGACCCAATAGGATTAAAACTACTCACCGGGGTAATTTTTTTTTTTTTTATCCAATAACAGATGGGCGATAAAGGAATATGGTGAATATAAATTCACGATACTGCTTATGGAATACAATTTCCAAGCTAGTATTTTGGTGAAGGATAGCTCCAATATGTCAATTTCAGACATTTGTTCACCATAGACGTCATCGCGTCTCAAATGTGGCGGCGGAATAAAATCAACGTCTTAGCATTCATCTCGAGGGTGAGTAACAACAAACTCGTGTTTTACTCATCAAAGATGGCATCCAAAAAAAATTTGGGCATCACATTTTCACACATCAGGGTGAGTAACATGTGGTGACGGATTAAAATCAACGTTTAAACAGTCATTTCGCAAGTATGTTTTACGATTTTTTTCATCATATATGGCATCCAACATGTGTTGGGAGTTCTGGATTATTTATCATATAAAACGACTGGTTTATATGTTTATGGTTTGCACAAGCACAAACTATATTTCGAAACGACAGGTTCGAAAATAGTTTTGCTTTTAATGTGAATAGGTTCTCATTGATCGAACGACAGGTCGATAAAGAGACACCAATTCGGCGAAACATACATCACTATATAAACACACTCGGGGAAATTATTATTTAGTCAACCCCTTTCGGTAGCTCTAATTGAACACGACCAGGAAAGACGGTGAGGGTGGAGGGCACGAATGCCACTTAAAACCCGACCTCATTAGGATATCGACTTCCGCCTATATCTTTCCTAGACATCGTATCCAACTAGGTGAGCCTATTTGGGGAAGGTTCATAATTTTTCCAACTTAAATGTGAAAATATATGATTTCGCAAATTACCATATTTTACACTTGGCAGTGATTAAGTATATTTAGATTGTACCTGCTTGTAGTACATATTATAACAAGATATTCTAAATCACACTTAGCAATATCTAATACAATCAATCAATCTAAATTTACCAATCAGTACAAAATATATCATAATTATTATTCCAATGCCATATGTGTAAATTTTATTCATGGTAATTACAACATGCAATAGGATGGATTTACATGGAAACACGTCAATTTATTCAGTTAACATATAATTTTTATTCACTTGTCTTTTAATTAATTACCATGCATTTGTATATGGTTATATGGACCGAATATTAAGTACATGCGAACATATATACTGTTTTAAATTTAGGTACACACTACAGGGATCACTACTGTAATTTAATAAAACTATATTCAGTTTTAACATAGACAGTACATAAGTATCAACGATTTGCAATCTGGTTCTTACTGTTTCAAAAGGTATATCACAGTGACGATTGTATAGTATCACAGTGACGATTTAATTAACAAATATTGTATACTATGAAATATAGTATCACAGTGACGATTTGCAAGGGGTAGTCAACATGCAGGGTATATCACAATTTAGTATCACAGTGACGATTTAATTAACAGATATTCCTATGATTGGCATGTACTTGATTAAATATATACTTTTACAATTACAGATAACAATATGGCAGTAAAACTATATGTTATTATCATCACACGTATATGGCTAGGTTAACATACAATAGTATCGTTTCATAGGTACGGGTTGTTCATGATGTGTTTCAATGATTATCACAATAAATTAAATATTTATGCCAGCATGAATCAGTACACGGTTATAGATATAAATAAATAAATTATATTGTACCGTACTCCCGGTATGTTGGTGAAGGCCGATATAAAAAATTCTAAAAAAAATCCGGATAAACCTCAAGGTTTATTGAATCTATAATCCGTACTTCGATCTCCAAGAGCAGTGCTGATAACGTGTTGTAATACACTATTAGCTATGTATTTAGGGAGACAGAAGTAGAGAGAGAGGGGGAACAGTATAGTCTTTTATTATGAATGAATATGAATGGAATGTCAAATACAAGACCCCTAGCCCTCTTTATATAGATAGAGGGTTAGGGTTACAAGCCCATCTGGGCCCATTAAGTAAAAGCCCAAGAGTCCAATAATCTTACAACAATAATTACATTATTCATTATAGTTTAAAACTTGTAGAATAGACGAACGGCTCTTTCCTTACAACATTATCTTCAATCAACTAAGGTATGTTCTACCAATTAATTAAAGTTTTGATATGTGATTATCATGAAGTTAAACGTCCTAAAAATTTATAATTTTATATTATGTTCATGTAAATAAGTTACAAATGCATATTGGATTTAGAATAAACGTTCACTTTCAATTATATAGTGTTTTTTTTAAAATATAGCTGAAAGGTGGTGAAAGCGTTAAAAGACAAACGAAGAAACATAGAGAAATACCAATAAGTTAAACAAGTGATACCTTTGCTTAACTATAAAAAAAATAAAATCATATTTTGGGTCTGTTTGGTAAGAGGTTTTTTAGTTGATTTTTGAATTTTGAATTTTGAATTTTAAAAATCTGTGCGTGTTTGGCAATTAGTTGGATTTTTCAGTTTCTAAAAATCTGATTTTTGGACTGCTAAAAATAATCCAAATTTTAAAAAAAAAATCAATGAATTTTAAAACAGATTTTTAAAATCAGATTTTTAAAATTAGATTTGTTATCAAACATAATCAATCTTTTTTTCCTTTCTTATTATACGTGTGAAAAGTTGTTCATGTTCAAAAAAAAACAAGAGCACTCAACCACTTGCAGAAACTTCACATATAAGAACACTATTTTCAATTAAAGCATGAAATTAATGTATATATATTATTTATTTATTTTATATAAATTGGTAGGTAAAACCATATTTTTATTAATAATGAATGGTCAAAACGACCATATTACATCTCAAATTCAACTTAAAACAAACAAATAAAACGGCAGTATTTGATAATTGGGTTCGTATGGCAGAAGTAGATCGTTGGGATGGAGACTTGGGTTTCTCCTCCTTAGCATATCACTACACTACTTTATGTGTTGTTTATGTGTGTGAATATTTGACACAAATTATGATGGTATTGTGTCCTTTATATAGTTTCGGAGGGGGACCCGAAACTCTTGATATACTTTCGATCTCTACCGTCAATCAAGGTAGGATCAATATAAACCATTTGTTAAGGTGGAAATACAAGAGTTTCTTAACTCACAATTTATTATCACTAAATCATAAAACCTTATAACTTATGAATGTCAAGTTACCACACTAATGACCAAGAATTATTGTGTTTTAACTCTTGAAAGTGGAGATTAATTCTTACATTCTTCCACTTGGTCCATTGAACATATCATAAGCAATCATAAGTGCGCAATTAAATTTACCAAACAAATCGTCAATAAGAGTCATGGCGGTTCCATATCACATCAAGGGTATGGTTCATTCCATATACTACTATACCAATAATTTATCTAGGTAAGCCTTTAACGTGAGTTATCGTAATGGTCCAATAATGTCTTAAGAAAAGACAGTTCCAGTAAAGGTCCATAACTTTCATTTTTGTACGTACTTAATAGGATAACATGAACAATAGAAACAATAAAAAGATCTCTACTTATCAAATAAATGACCATCATTATGTAATACCATATAATTATCTACAATCAATACACGTAATGTTAACAAAATATTAATTATCTTGTGTAGATATCGTTAAGGTATATACGATCATTATGTGTTTATTGATAGTATTGTTTCTAAAATTAGTCTCGAAAACTTAGCATTTACATTATGTGAACTCAACACCATTTGAATGTTGGTTATCAAGAATAATGGCAAACATTCATTTTCAGCGACTCAGTCATAAGCTCGACATAATCTAAGTCCTGAAATTAATTTGCAACTATTATTATGAGTTTTATACTCAAACAATTATATAACTTTTCTTGATGATACATGTGATAATACATTCAATCACTATGAGTTTTGTACTCAAAGAATTATAAAACTTTTCTTGATGATACATGTGATAATACATTCAATCACTTATGTCATAAAATTGCTCCAATCTTATATTGAGCAGTAAGACATAAATTGCACAATATTTTATTAATAAATATAGCAATTTCTTCATACCTTATTGAGCAATAAAACATAAATTGCATAATAATTTATTGAGAAATGTAACTTATAATTTCTCCATACATTTATTGAGTAATAAGACATAAAATTGATCAATGACTTTCTATGCATCACATCAATGATACGTGAGCATAAAATCTTTATATTCTTGCAAACATAAAACATAAATTAGGCATCTTTAATATTATGCAAAAGTTAATCCACTATAAATAATGATTATTTGAGCGTTGCCTACAATAATATGAGTTTTAAGTACAACTAATAGTTCAAACACACAAAAAACAGTTTACAATACTATTAACCAGTCGTAAAACTCTTTTAAAACCTTTTATCATTTAGAAACCCTTTAAAAACTATTTTGCAATTCATTATGGATCTAGTAACTTACTTACATGAATATAACCATTAGTAAAATAATAGGTTGCAAAAACAAAATGATAATGGCTATAACAACGTTTACTCCCACTAATCTAGTGGTTACTTCAAAAAAAAAAAAGGTTATGAAAACAAAATAGCTTACACGTTTTTATTTGAATTCAAAGAAAATGATAGTTCAAGTAAATATCAACAATTAGCTTATTTAAAAAAAACTATTAATTACTCCCATTGATCTTACCCGTATTATAAAAGTATATGATTAAATAATACATTAATAATGAAACTAGTAATTATCTCCCACTTGTTTAACCATTACTTTAAATCTTATGGTAAATAACATATAACTTGATGTAGGTGTAATTATATATTAATTCTTAATAGGAGTTAGGAAAAACATTTATAGTGGGTGTACTGAATAATATAATTCTCCCACTAATGAAACGGTAACTTCATCGATAAGCAAAACTCCTTTATTTAATAAAAAAATTTAAAAAAATTTATTCTAATTATTAAAAGTGTCAAGCTACATGCGCGTAATATGATTGAAAAACATTAATTTTCTATTCGATCTAACAAAATAAAATTAGTTTCAACTAAAAACTTTTCGTTTACTAGCAAACTAATATGCGACCTATAAATAAAATATGAAGAATAAGGCTAGAATTTAGTAAAATCTCACGAATTTGTACTTTGAGATTTAATGAGTTTAATCATATTTAAAAGAATATCTCAACTAGTGTTACTATATTTCTCCTTTCAAATCATTAAACAATCACTGTTACGGGAGAATCATCATGTAACACTACATAACATTTTCATTGTTTTTTACTATTATTTATTAAGTTAATTGATGGTATACTTTCACCGAGTAAATTTGTTATCTGTGGGTATCCAAATTCAACTTGACTAATAATACACACCAAAAACCATATTTAAAATTGGTAGAACTTAAGACCAATCTCTTTACATATAAAATAAATTTTATTTTAACAACACGTTTAAATCAATCATATCATTTTGCAAGACAATTTATAACTAATGGAATAAGTCAATAAAATGGACCATTTTGAAAATTTAACTATAAAAATATGGCATCTTTATTTGAGCTATATTTTTATTCTTAATGTTAAATTTAAGTACGTCCATAATATTTGTTTAACTAGGAAAAACATGGTATATGTGGATATCCTATATATTCCATCTTAATGTTAAACCATAAGATGTCATTCATAATGTTTACTTAGTCAAAATAACTGGACTTGTGGGCAACCGAGTTACTAAGAATAATTAAACAATGATAAACATCCACAATAGTTATTTGTATCCTAATGTTTTGGACCTGTGGGCAACCAAAAACAAGCATACATAAAAATCAATTCTTATGCATCCCCGCCCATAACAATACTAGATGCAAACATAATTTAGCAACCATAATTAAGGCACTAATGATGCAAAACATAACATTTATCATCAAGCATTTGTCTCCAATACTTTGTAAATGTGGACGACCAAAGTCTGGACATATGATGTTGATGCAAAATATTCATTATCACTAATACTCATTAAAAATATAAATTAAAACATACATTTAATTTTAATCGAATAATATGAATATTAGCTCAATTTTATTAGGTGTAGCGGTTAAGCTAAATATTCATTAGATATGATCAAAATCAATATTGATTTTTAATCAAACGATAATATGAATATTGACATTAGAGCATCAATAACTATAATTGATACTTACGCATACACCAACGATTATTTAACATTCATCGGTTAAAATTTTATGCCCGTGGACAAACAAAATTTCACATAATATTAACGTTATATATATATATATATATATATATATATATATATATATATATATATATATTTGATTTAGCTTATAATCTATTACCAAAACTTATATGGTATGAACATAAATTGACTTAACTGTATATAGTCAAAATTTGGCTTTAAAAATAATAATAGTAGGGACAATTTCATGCACAAATGCGACATAATGACTAAAACGCACGTCATGTTTTAATCAAACGGTAATATACACATCACCCAACTTTTGACATGTACATGTATCCTTATCAGTTATCAGTAATGTTCATTATGACATGTAATCTTAAAATTAATATATTAAAACGCTATTTTGCTTTAGTATATGTTTAAAAACTTATATCCAACTCATAACTTTCTTTAGACATAGAAGGACACGAAACAATAAGTTATATATTATAATCGACTTAGTGGCATGCATCATCGTGAGTTATAGATATAATTAATAGAGAGGTCAAATGTTCATCATTCATTCATTCTTATTATTCATTTTATCTAACACATGCCATATCGATATACATATACCCATTCAACGAACATAAGTATAGAAACACAACCGGGAAAACTATTATATAGTCTAACCCTTTCGGTAGCTCTAACATAATATGACCAGGTAAGAGAGGGTGATGGTTGGTGCAACAAAGGCTGCTTAAAAACCGACCTCATTAAGATACCAAGTATCAACCGAAGTCTTGCCTTGCCATCGCATCATACTAGGTGAGCCCATTCGGGAAAGATTTATAATTTTTCAACCTCAATGTGAGTCTAAACTTGTTCGCAAACTTTCAACTACATTTACATAATTGTAGTATTAACAATTTATCTTACATGTTCATTTAATATAGTTATCGGGCATGTGGATAACAATTAACATTTCTTATAAAACCATTCGGTAACCAAACAATTCTTATTGAGAATGAATAAAAAATAAGAATAAACACTTATAATTTACTACATGGGGAGATCAACCATTTATATGTAGTAATATTTATCATACAATTAAATGAAATAATAACCTTCTTCATTTAATATAGTGTTTAATGGTTACCACCATAAAAACTTGATGTCATTACTTACTGTGTAGTTTTGTAAAATGACCTTCTATATTCATTCATGAAAATTCTTATATTACAATACTCTTTAATTGTCATTCAATTATATAAATTATATCAAACTCCCAAAATCTTTATTAATTCTTATGCGACATTAATACAAATGAAGCTAATTCTCTCAAATCAATTAAAATGATACGCAAATAAATAATTTGACTCATGAAAAACATAATATTGATTAATGTCGTAACATATACACGTAAGTAGTCTTTTATGACTATAACCATCAAATTGCTACAAATACAAAATGTGAGAATGACAATAATAAACTCACATTTCATTTATACACAGTAACATTCATTTTAGTTTTCTATTAAGTGTCATACTATCCATATTATAACACAGACGAAAAGAAATTAATGCTATACTATCCGGAGTAATAAATCCTTTCCATTTCATATGGTTCATTATATAAAAAAATTTATTTGAAATCCAATCAATTTAATTCATATAAGAAGACAGAACTAGCATATGGCCAAGTGTAGTCAAAACATGCGGTTAATTATAGTCACAACATAACTAAATGTCAAACTATTAGGATTTTCTAGTACATCCTTGACATTTGCATTTTATGGTTTATATATATATATATGATCCTTTGTTTTCTAGTTTGTTAAAAGCTATTGTTACATATACACGGCCTTGAGACAACATGTGATCTAAATCTTTATGGGGTTACAACTTCTTATACAGTGACCAATTTAATTCATTTACAACAATAAAACTAACACAATCAATTATAAATGTATTGTACAATGCCACTGTGATATACTTTCATAGATACAAATCATTAATTCATTTCAATACATATAACATGATTTTGTAGAACATCATGGAAAAATAACACAGGCCCTGATACCAAATGTAAGTTAATTACAACTTATATATTATTATGTTATACACGTTGTTAACATAATTAACTATAATCTTTTTCAACATGATGATCATACAATATAAATTATAATGGGTGTGTCGAAACACATACCTTGAGTCATGCGGAAGGGCGGTAAACTTTCTATTTTAAAACGGCAGTATTTGAGAATTGTGTTCGTATGGCAGAAGTAGATCACTGGGGTAGAGACTTGAGTTTCTCCTCCTTAGCCTATCACTACATTACTTTATGTGTTGTTTATGTGTGTGAATATTTGACACAAATTATGATGGTATTGTGTCCTTTATATAGGTAAGAGGAGTACCCGAGACTCCTGATATACTTTCGATCTCTACCGTCCATCAAGTTATGATCAATCTAAACCGTTTCTTAACTCATAATTTATTATCACTAAATCATAAAACCTTATAACTTATGAATGTCAAGGGACAATACTAATGATCAAGAATTATTGTGTTTTAACTCTTGAAAGGGGAGATTAATTATTCTTACATTTCCGACCTTTTATTTATTGATGAAACTGAATTTTATTTTTTTATGTTAGTAATAAGAAGCATTCCTATAATAGAACCTGAGATGTGAACTTATTTTATTGTCTTATAGTATGGCTTAAGACAATGCGTACGCACTGTGATTTTATTGCCTAGAATGGGCTATAACAATACTAAGGTTGTGTACAAGTGTAACATCCCGGATTTTTATAACTGGTTTTATTTACGATTAAATTAATCCAAAAACATTTTATACAATTTTTAGCCAAAAACTGAAACTCTTCCGAAAAACTTTATTTTAAAAACCTGTTACTAATTTTATAAATAAAAAGAACCCAATAGTTTTGTTTCTAAACATTTGTTATTTTTGAGCAGTAAAATAATATTTTATTTTTAGTTAACTTTTAGAACTTTGGGGACCAAATAGTTCGCTTTCCCAAACTCTCTCAAAACAGTTTGCTAAACCTTTTTTCAGCCCACTTTTTAAAACAGTAAACCTAAAACCACCAAAAATAAAGAGAGAAAAGAGAGATTCCAAAGTTTAGGAAGAAGAAGAAGAAACCACTTTGACGGGTTTTTACCGGAAGCATCTCCTCTACGCACTAAGGTAACGGGTGTTATCCATTGCGACTAGACGAGGGTGTATGTTAGGGTTAGATCTTTCTTTTTTAAAATTTGGGGGTTTTATTTTATCTCATATATATTCTATTAAATTGTTAATTGAGTTTTATTTGTTACTCTTTCAATTCACTTATTTGAATTTGAGAATTGGGAATTTAGACATATGAATTTCGAATTAAGGAGAACATAGATGGGTTTGTGTGTTTTTATGAGTTGTTATGTGTTATTATAGTTGTTGATAAAATTGGGTAAATTTATGTTGAATAAAGATGAGTGTTAGTTTATGCATACAATGTGTTTGTTCAAATGTCTGAATGAGATTTTATGTTGTTGGACTTGTTTGACTAGTTTTTATTCTAGTATCGATGCTTATGTGATTTTGTTGGGAATTGTGTTAATTGAATGATTTAATATTATTGGCCGAGGCCTTGTGTTTTAGTTATTGGCAATGGTCTATGTATATTCCTATACCGGGAACATAAGATGAGCCGAGGGGTATAGGGAATGACTCGTCTTACGGACTGGGGCGAGTGGCGTGAAGAGGTCCAAGTGCGCACTTTAAATATTTATTTATTGATAATGGTCTATGCCTCTCCCTATACCGGGGGCATAAGACGAGCCGAGGGGTATAGGGAATGACCTACCTTAGGGACTGTGCTAGGTGGCATGAGAGGTTCATGTGTGTTATTTTTATATGTTGGCAATGGTCTATGTCTCTCCCTATACCGGGGGTATAAGACGAGCCGAGGGGTATAGGGAATGACCTATCTTACGACTGTGGTAGGTGGCGTGAGAGGTCCATATTTGTTATAATGTGTGTTGGAGTTACTTAATTTATTTCGTCGTATGATGTTATTACATTTCTTTTTATATGTTGTTATTGTAGTTGTTGTTTGTGAGTTCTTGCATTTATTGGATGGAGTGACGGTATCTTGTGTGGTGTCGTCCCGTCTACGTATGTGTGTGGGACTCACCGTTACAGTTTCGTCTTTCAGGTACAACTTAGGTTGAGGCATTTGGATAGGATCATTAGCAATGTATCGCATGGGCTCGGGGCTTATTTCAGTTGCTTTCTTTTTTACCTAAACCATTTTTGAGGTTGTAGCCTATGGAAAAATTACATTCGTTTGATATTCTTTATATATATATCAGTTAAAACCATTTTGTCTTGTAGCCGCGTTTGGCAAACATTTTTATTTTATTCGTATAATTGGTCATTTAGCTCGCTAGTTGTTTTCCTTTTAAAGTTAAATTTTGTACCAACAGGTTCTTTTTCCTTTTATTCAAAAGATCACGCCTTGTTGTCTGTGTTTTTCGGATTTTGGGGCGTGACAAGTTGGTATTAGAGCTAACCAGGTTCTTGTATACTTTGGGACGACGGGAAGATGGGTAACCATTGGACCAAGATCCATCGTATCATTTTCACAAAACTTTTCCAAAAAAAAAAACACAAACTTTTTCTAAAACGAGGGGTTGCATTTAGCTTAGGACATGTAGCTAGAATTTAGTAGTAGTTGATGAAAGGAAAGTCCGCATGTGAAGTAAGTTGTGGACAATGAGGACGCTTGTTGATCACGGCTCACCAAACTAGTGGGTGGACCTCTCGTCGGTAGGTGTGAAGGAATATCTTAGCGATGTGGAGTTCTAGAGCATGCGAGGACGCTTGGGTGCTTTAGGATAACATATCGTGAGGGGTTATCCCTCGCACTTTTGTGTTCTTTGCATGTGTGTGAATATTGATTAAGGGTGTATGAAGTATAACTTTGCAATGACAAGTAGTAGCGAAGTATTAGAGTGCGAGAATTGTGAAGTTGATCGTCTTACGTAATGTGTTTTCTAAATTATTAACTTGTGTGTGAGTGAATATTATATGCGAATGGATGTTGATCGTAAAAATGTTGTGGACTAAAATGATGAAGATGTGTGATATGTGCCATGTAAGGAATTTACAAGTGTTGAGGAATTTTACGTTTTTGAATCATGATTTTTCTGCAGAAAAACGATTGGTCGTTTTTTTTTAAGTATTATTTCGATCGGTCGCATTTTTCAGACCTCTCTGGTCAGATTTGGACCAAAACGACCGGTCGTATTTTTATTTCGACCGGTCATCTTTTTCTGACCTCTCGGGTCAGATTTGGACCAAAACGACCGGTCGTTTTGTCCAAAACGATTGGTCGTTTTCTGGCAAATTTTTGCGGTTTTCTCGTTAAACTTCAAACGCTCGTAACTCCTTTGTTTTTACTCCGAATTTGATTCTTGGCTTCATATTTCAGTACACTATAATTTTGAACCTTAGAAATCTTGATAAAATGATTAACATGCAAAACGAGCTTTTATCATGTATGAGTAGTAGTGTCGTGTGAGGCAACTAAAGTGTCGATTTTAAATGTTTGTAGTCATGGTTATTGCCACAAGGACTAGTGGACGAGGAACAGCTACATGTGGGGGTACACCACCATCAAGGGGTGCGGTTGCCCGAGATGGGGCAAATGGGAGAGGAAGAGGAGCTTCAAGGGGGCGGGGAGCAACTCGGGGAAGAAGGGCTGGTAGAGGTCGTGGGGGGAGAGGTAACACTAGGGCCCCACCACCTGAGCAACCCGAGGAAGAGGAAGAGGCTGAGAATGTGAATAAGGAAGTGAATGAGGAAGAAGAAGAGACTTACGCACCTGACCCGGAACCGGTAAATGCTAACCAAGTGATGACCGACTTTCAGAAGGTGGTGCAAATGATGGTGCAGAATGCACAAGCTGTGAGTTCAAGTAACAATGGATTGTTTAACTTCACCCGATTGGGGGCTCCGACTTTCGATGGGGTAGGTGAACCATCCATAGCTGAGGGATGGGTGGACGAAATGGAGAAATACTTATCGGCAGCGGGAATAATAGATGGGGAACAACAGATGAATATGGCTCAGTTTCACCTAAAGGGTGAAGCATGGAAGTGCTGGTTGGGGATCGTGGTTACTAACGACTTAAGCAACTTCGAATGGAATGAGTTCATCGAATTGTTTAATCGGTAGTTTCTTCCAGATTCTTATAAGGATGAAATGAGGAGGCTTTTCGAGGAACGATATCAATGAGGTATGACCGTTCAAGCATACCAACTAAAGTTTACCTCACTCTCGAGGTATTCCCCAGACTCGGTTCTAGGGGGTACAGAAAAATGTAGGAGATTTATGAAGGGTTGAATCCGACCATCTCATTACAATTGGCATCAGCCCGCTATGTCAACTATAATAAGTTGGTAAAATCAACTCAAGCTGTGGAGGGAGCTCTACTCCATAACAAGAGAATTTTAGAGAAGTCAAAAACCGAAAATGCTCCAAGAGAAGAGAAGAAGCGGACTTGGGATATGGCGAATAATTCACAGCTTCAACAATATGAAAGAGGAGATAGGGGTTTTAATCCACTACCGACAAACGCCGTAGTGAGGAGCAGCATGTTACAACTGTGGAGATGTGAACCATCGACAATTCGAGTGTCCTAGAATTCAATGTAGGACATGCAACCGATTTGGACATACGGCAAGGGTTTGTACCGGGGGACGAGGAAGAATCGACACCAACCGTCCTTTTAACCAACCTAGGTTGCCACCACCACCACCAAGAGGTCCGGAATTTGTACCACCACACCAATTACCTGGGAACCAATGGGGAGGGTTTCAAGGTAACCACCAAGGAGGGGGAAATCGTGGAAACTACCGAGGAGGCCATCAAGGCATGGGGAATCGGGGAAATAATGGGGGAAATCGAGGACCGTAAGGAAACCCACCAGCTCAAGCTCGTCTATATCCCTTGCCACAGTTGCCAAACCAAGTAGACCCGACAAATGTACAAGGTATGGTTCTTGTGTGCTCATCCTAGGCACATATTCTTTTCGATATGGGGGCTTCGCGTTCTTTTATAGCTAGGCATCTAGTTGAGTCTTTGTCATTAGAAATTGGGGTTCTAGAGAACCCGATTGTTGTAAAGACTCCTGTGGGGGGTCGAGTTGTGTTGGACCGAGTGTGTCGGTCTTGTGAGATGGTGGTCGCGGACCACGTGTTTATGTTTGATTTAGTTGTTACAGAGATGTCGGGATTCGACGTGATACTTGGAATGGACTAGTTAATTCATTTCAACTCTTTCATCGATTGTGTTCGACGAAAAGTTTTCCTTACAACTTCATCCGGAGATGAGGTGTTCTTTCGTGGGGAAAGGGACGCTACCCTTTCTTCTATTCCTTATTATTCCATGCGGGTTGTGGGCAACCTGTCTTGTCTTTTGGCTACTCTCTTGATAGTAGATAACGACGAGGAAGTGGAAATGTGGCCAAGTATAGTGGACGATTTTAGAAATGTGTTTTCGAAGGATCTAGTTAGATTTTTCTATCGACTTGGTACCGGGAACGGCACCCATAGCCATTTCCCCCTACTGTTTGGCACCAGCAGAGATAAAATAGTTAAGTAAGCAGTTAGAGGAACTATTGGAGAAGGGGTACATTAGGCGGAGTACGTCACCGTGGACGGCACCAGCCTTATTCGTGCAAAAGAATGATGGATCGATGAGGATGTGCATCAACTATCGAAAGCTAAATAGGGCGACTATTAAGAATAAGTACCCACTACCTTGAATTGATAATTTGTTTGACCAACTGAAGGGAGCGACGTTCTTTTCAAAAATCGACTTGCGATCAGGCTATCACCAATTGAGGGTGAAGGATGAGGACATTTCGAAAACGGCCTTTAGGACCCGGTATGGCCACAATGAGTTTGTGGTCATGCCATTCGGGTTAACTAATACGCCGGCGGCATTTATGGAGTTAATGAACCGGATCTTTAAGGAGTATCTCGACAAGTTCATGGTGGTCTTCATCGACGATATCTTGATTTACTCGTGTTCAAGAGAGGAACACGAGGAGCATCTCCGTTTAGCGTTGCTCACGTTGAGAGAGCACCAACTTTACGGAAAGTTTAGCAAATGTGAGTTTTGGCTAAATGAGGTGAAATTTCTCGGACATGTGATCTCGGAAGAAGGGGTAAAGGTGGACGCGATGAAAATTGAGGTGGTTTCAAAATGGGCACAACCGAAAAATGTGTTCAAAATTCGGAGTTTTTTCGGTTTAGCAGGATACTATCGATGGTTCGTTAGGGATTTCTCGAAGTTAGCAACTCCAATGGCTCACCTTACCAAGAAAGGGATGAAATTCGTGTGGAGTGAGACTTGCAAGGAAGCTTCCTAGAGCTCAAGAAACGGTTGACTAGTTCCCCCATACTAGTTATTCCCAAGTAGGGGAAGGGTTACCAATTGTATTGCGATGCTTCGAAGGAAGGTTTGGGTTGCGTCTTGATGCAAGATGGAAAGGTTATCGCATATGCTTCGCGATAACTAAAGGGTCACGAAAAGAACTATCCGACACATGACCTAGAGCTAGCGGCAATAGGTCAGCGTTAAAGATGTGGAGGTATTATCTGCTCGGAGAAAAGTTTGAAGTGTTCTAGGATCACAAAAGCTTAGGGTATATTTTTACCCAACGGGATCTAAATATGCGACAACGACAATGGATGGAATATTTGGAACAGTACGATTACGACTTGCACTATCACCCAGGAAAGGCCAATGTAGTGGCGGATGCCTTGAGTCGAAAGTCCCATGCAACCTTAGTGCATGTGGCGATCAAGGAATGGAGGCTGATGGGAAAAGTGAACGAGTTCAACTTGGAGTTGGGGCATGTTAATGTGGGGACATTGTACACAATAGTGGTACAACCGGAACTTGTGAGTAGGGTTTTGGAAACACAAGATGGGGACGAGAAAGTGGAGAACTATGAGAAACAGATGAGTTCGAGCGAAGGATTAGATGGTTGGATGAAAGGAACCGATGGAGGACTACGATTTAAGGGAAGGACTTACGTGACGGAAAACATGAGGAACGAGGTATTAAAGGAGTTTCACCACTCCCGATTAGCCGTTCATCCCGGCGGGACGAAAATGTATCACGATGTGAATAGACAATTTTGGTGGCCCGGAATGAAACGAGATGTAGCTTCATATGTTAGCAGGTGCCTAACTTGCCAGCAAGTAAAGGCGGAACACCAAAGGCCGGCAGGTATGCTCCAACCCTTACCGGTGGCGGAATGGAAGTGGAAAAGGATAGCAATGGATTTTGTGACAAACTTACCTAGATCGGTAAGTTGTAATGACGATGTGTGGGTTGTGGTCGACCTTTTGACCAAATCCGCACACTTCATTGCAATCAAGATGACGAACTCGGTGGAAATCTTGGGACGAAAGTATGTGAAGGGAATTGTTGGACTTCATGGGGTACCGATTTCGATAGTATCGGATCGAGACGCGAGGTTTGTGTCGATGTTCTGGGGCGCATTGCAAAATGCCTTATAGACCAAGTTGACAATGAGTACGGCGTTCCATCCCCAAATGGATGGACAATCAGAGCGGACTATCCAAGTGCTAGAGGATATGTTGCGCGCATGTGTGAATGACTTCAAGAGAGACTAGGAGAGCCATCTACCCTTAGTAGAGTTTGTGTATAATAATAGCTTCCAAGCTAGTATTGGCATGGCACCTTTCCAGGCTTTATACGGGTGGCCGTGTAGGTCTCCGGTGTGTTGGACCGAGGTGGGAGAAGCGGGAATGTTAGGACCGCAATTGATTCGAGAAACGACAAAAAAGATTAAGTTAATTCGACAAAGGCTTGAGACGGCTCGGAGTAGGCAAAAAAGTTATGCAGATAAGAGGAGGAGACCTTTGGAGTTAAAAAAGGGGGACCGAGTATTTTTGAGAGTTTCGCCAAGAAAGGGGATTATGAGGTTTGATTCTAAAGGGAAATTGAGCCCGAGATTTATCGGACCATTTGAGATCGTGGACCGAGTTGGAGAAGTTGCATACCGGTTGGACTTGCCACCAAAATTGGCGGGGGTTCACCCGGTGTTCCATGTGTCAATGTTGAAAAAGTACCATCACGACCCTTCACACGTGGTGGACTTTGTGGACTTTGAGGTTAGTGCGGATGTGACCTACGAGGTGGGACCTACGAGGATTATCGATGTGCAAGAGAAGGAACTTCGAGAAAAAACGATTAGATTGGTAAAGGTGGTTTGGAAACACCATGGGGCCGAGGAGGCAACTTGGGAACGCGAGGATGAGATGAAGAGGAAGTATCCTGACCTCGTATTTTCTTTAGGTACTTTTCTTTAGATGTTTTCTAATTTCGGGACGAAATTTCTTTATCGGGGAAGGGTTGTAACGCCTAGAGTTTGGAGTTTATTTTATTGGTAAAGGTATTTTCTTTAGGTACTTTTCTTTAAATATTTATTTGTTGGTAATGGTCTATGCCTCTCCCTATACCGGGGGCATAAGACGAGCCGAGTGGTATAGGAAATGACCTACCTTACGGACTGTGGTAGGTGGCGTGAGAGGTTCATGTGTGTTATTTTTATATGTTGGCAATGGTCTATGTCTCTCCCTATACCGGGGGAATAAGACGAGTCGAGGGGTATAGGGAATGACCTATCTTACGACTGTGGTAGGTGGCGTGAGAGATCCATATTTGTTATAGATGTGTGTTGGAGTTACTTAATTTATTTCGTTGTATGATGTTATTACATTTATTTTTATATGTTTTTATTGTAGTTGTTGTTTGTGAGTTCTTGCATTTATTGGATGGAATGACGGTATCTTGTGTGGTGCCGCCCCGTCTACGTATGTGCGTGAGACTCACCGTTACAGTTTTATCTTTCAAGTACAACTTAGGTTGAGGCATTTGGATAGGAACATTAGCGATGTATCGTATGGGCTCGGGGCTTATTTCAGTTACTTTCTTTTTTACCTAAACCATTTTTGAGGTTGTAGCATACGGGCAAATTACATTCGTTTGGTATTCTTTTTATATATATCAGTTAAAACCATTTTGTCTTGTAGCCGCGTTTGGCAAACATTTTTATTTTATTCGTATAATTGGTCATTTAGCTCGCTAGTTGTTTTCCTTTTAAAGTTAAATTTTGTACCAATAGATTTTTTTTCCTTTTATTCAAAAGATCACGCCTTGATGTCCGTGTTTTTTGGATTTTGGGACGTGACAACAAGGCCATGGAATCAAATCGTTTTTATTTATGGATTTATAATTTTGGTGTCTACAATGGCTATGACAGTGCGAAGGTTGTGTACGTCGTGGAGAGAACTTGTTTGGTCTTCAAGTTTGTGCATTTATAAACAAATGTCTGCATTTTACTTGGAGTATCTTTGAATATTTATGATGATAATCTTAATTAGACTAAATTTGATCAGAAATATGACCGTGTTCTGAGATATGATCACAATGGATTTGGATAATCTGGACTAACTCCTTTGTAGGGCTCACTTTGTGTGTTTTTCATATGCTGAAATAGGCCTTACTTTGATCAGAAATTACCTTTTTATAAGAGCATTTTAATTAGCCTAAATTTGATATGAAATGACAATATCCTGAGATCTAATCTTAGTTTCTTTGGATATTCTGAACTAATCCCTTTATAGGGCTCACATTGTCTGATTTTGGTATACTAAAAAGGACCTTATTTTGCTTATAATTTACATTGCTTTAAAGATTAGTTTGTTAAGTGGCTTTAGTTTGCTTATTAATTTGAACAATTGCTCATTGGGTCATTTGCTCAGTAACAAATATAGCATAAATCAGCAGAATGACCGTGGTATACAAAACACAAATCACATTTCACTGATCATTGGCAGAACTTACAACGTTGAAATTTAGCATAATTAACTTTTTCCATTTGACACAATCACATTTCAAGTACACTACAGCCTCTTAAATTTCACTTTTTCATGTTTTCCTCATCATGAGCATAGCTTAATCACATAGCAAGTTGAATAGGCAACAAAAAAATAGAATGCCATAATTTTGATCTTTCTGCTCAATATTGGTATCGTTCTCTCCAATAAAGTGATTCGTTCTCTCCGTTTTTGCTTATTTACTTATGATTTATTTTGCAGAGCCCTTATCTCATTTTGTGTCGTAGTTCATTTCAGCTTCCATGTCATTACTCCTTCTAAATAACCGAGGAATTATATCCCTTGACCTACGACACATTGAAGGATCAATCCATTAAAAGAAAAGGCACACGTACGCTCACTTTATATATAATACATACGGCCAGGATTGTTTCAAATCCATGAAATTTAAACATTTGCTCCAACTCTACACTTACACAGAGAATCCATTTAAGTAGAAATAAATTACAAAGAGAGAAAGATTACGTAAGTATGTATCCGTTTTCAATTAATTGTCCTATATGAAATTACTTGCAATTTTGACCGGTTTATAACATCTATTGAAATTGTCGAAATGGAAAATTTTAAAACTAAATCATACTTCTTCTGTTCCAAATTGTTAGTACACTACGAAATTACGTGTAATTTTGACCGGAAAAAAACTTTTACGTAAAATGCCGAAATGAAATTTTTGAAAAGTTAATCATAAAGTTTAGATGTTAAACTATGTAATTCAATTTTAAAAATTTTCATTCCGACAATTGAAAGGCTAATTTTTAGTCGGTCAAAGTTGCACGTCGTGGTGGACTAACAATTTGATACGGAAGGAGTATAATTTAATTTTTGAACTATATGATTAACTTTTGAAAATTTTCATTCCGACAATTTTGATACAAGTTATTGGTCGGTCAAAATTGCACGTAGTTTCGTAATGGACAATTAAACTGGAAAAGCTGAAGTTCAGCAGACTAAATCGAAATTGGAGCAAAATTAAGTAAATTAAACCTTAAAAAACCATAAGAAATTGTGTAGCTAACTAAGAAATTGTGTAGCTAACCGTCATTGTTTCTCAGCAATTCCATGTGGGCTTCACATACGAGATTGAAACAAAGAATTGTGAGACTATCACCACACGCTCGGAAAAACATTGATACTCCTAGGGGCACTGCCCTTAGTTTTTTTTTTTTTTTTTGGAACGAGCCCTTAGTTTGTTGTGGTGTTATATATACAAGAAATTTCGCTTGTCGATTTGGAAGCCAAGATCTTTCATACCGCTGCTTAGTTTGGACAGACTTTATACTTTTTTTAAGCCCTTGTGTCGTACATCGATTCTGATCAAGGACAAACGTCTCACAAAGTTTAACTCGTCCAAATAGATCAACAAAGTTCAACAAAACCGGTTTTGGTAAAAAAAAAAAAAAAAAAAAAAAAAAAAGGAAAATGGGCACAGTTTGAGTCATGGTGATTTGGTCGAATAAGGTTTGCACATCGGTCGGTCTTCATGATGGAATTTTCGTCTATACCGGCACCAAAATATCCCAAAAGTCCCAAATGCTCAAGATTCTAACTGAACGTTCTTCTTCTTAAGCAATACTTCAAAGTTCAAAGTTAGCAAAACTGAAAGAGCCCTATGGGTTTATCAATATTATTTTGAACTAGCCCCTAATGATCAAATTTCAATATATCTTTGTCGTTTAAATTCCTAATCTCAAACACTAACATTACAGTGCAATTTCACTACTGATTTAAGTTCTTGAATACTGTACTGGTTTTGAGCAATCAAAATTAGATTTCACAAATTACGATATCAAACAAACACAAAAAAGGGTTGTAAAACAGGCAGCATTCACACTTCGCTATTTTGAATGCTTACTTTCAAATCCTCTACGAATCTATCAAAATTTATCTCTGATGACCCATTGCTTGTCAATGCAGTCTCAAGTGTCCTCCTCACTTCCTTGATCTGCTTCCTAAAACCATCCCTTGATTTCCCACTCATTAAACTATTGATCTTCTCCGATACCTCATATCTTGTTATCGGCCTTTTGTCACAAAGATTAATCCCCACCTTCCAATCATCTACCACTAATTTCCGGTTAGTAAATTGATCGGTCAACAAAGGGAAACACAATAATGGAACTTGAGACCAAATTCCCTCTAGAGTTGAATTCCACCCACAATGAGTCAAAAATCCTCCAATTGCAGGGTGGGACAAAACCTTTATTTGACTGCACCATGGTATGATCATCCCAGTGTCACCAATTTCCTCCTTCAATCCCACAGGTAAGGGATCGGTATCATCCGTGCTTACAATATCAGGGCGAAGAACCCAAACAAAGCTAGTTTTACTAAGCAATAGGCCATTAGCTATCTCCAACAAGTCATTTTTATCAAGATGGGCAAAACTACCAAAAGACACGTATAGAACTGTACCATCAGGTTTGGTGCTGAGCCATTGGCTACAGTCTGATTCTGACCATAGGCTCGTGGCCACAATACTCTTGCCAATCTCGCTTGGTAAAATAGGCCCAATTGAATAAAATGGCATTTTGGCTTGCAGGGCTAAAATGGTCTCAGGTTCGAGTTCTTCTATAGTGTTGCATATTACAAAGTCTGCGCCTCTAGCGTCATCAAATGATTCATCGATAATCTTATGGAACATGCTTGATGTATCTGAATCTTGGAGATAGGACATCATGTCTCTTGGATTTATTGATTTTAGGCCTGGTATGTAATCTATTGTGTCCTTGCGTGCATCTAATCACAAAAGGAAACAACACCGTGAGCAACTTCAATATATTTTGATCTGCGTATAGACAGACCCTAGTCACTGTACAATCAATATTATGGCTAAAATATAGAGTTTAAGTCACATTGTGATAATTAGAACATGGTGAAAAATATATAACAAACAAAACTTTTCAATAAAGAATAATCAACAGTAAGCTACCTTAAACATGATCCAGAAAGCAATCTAATAAGGTTTAGTACTTAAGTATCAATAGCAGCACCTGAAGTTTCACTGTTAATTTTCGTTAAGTTTTCAAATCAAAACATGTTAATTTTTTGTATATTTCAAAATTCAAATTAACACATACATTAAACAACTGGACCCTGAAACCCACATATTAGATGAAATACGTTCTTTCTTCTCTTATAAGCATGTAATGTTTAAATGTAAGATCATACTATAGACATCTCAAATTAGGATATGACATTCGTAATATAAGGCAGATGAGGCAATTTATCGGCAAATCAGCCAGAAAGTGTAACAAAAAGACCAGACAATAAACTCCTATTAAGCTGGAGAACGTGATACTATCTATGCCCAGGATCTGGTGTAATATTAAGTTTTTTTGTGGTATTTAATACATTTTCACTTTTCTCAATCTCTTTGATTTGGTAACCATGAAGCTTGAGTTATTACTTCAAATTGTGGCTTTCGCTACCATACTTGCTAATTTAGCATATTAAACTCAATATATTTATTACAAACAATTTACCATGATTTCAAAATTTTAGTTTTCTATAATTTTATATTGAATAATTCGTCTTGGTTTGCATAGTTAGTTACGAGTTTTAATAGGATGGATAAACAACAGAAATGCAGTACACGATACTGAATCAAAACTCTTAAGGATCAGACCATATTTATAACTAATGGGTTTAAAAGAAACATAAAAGTTTTGCGGGATTTGGTTTAATATAAAGAAGCATAAGATGCACAAATCAGCATCCTCTAAATGTTCATTTTCAAAGAGTAGGGGATTTGAAGGCTCATATGATTCACAGAATATTCCAAGGTGCAAATCCTAGTTGGGAAATCAAGTTGCATTAGTTTTACTGGACCCTGCTACTTGATACTGTGCTTGTCATTTTCATTATCAGTTGCAACAATATTACTTTTTTCCTTTTTGAAAGAAAATACTTTTTGTGGGGTTCAAGTGGCAATTTAATAATTGCTACTCCTACAATATTTTCGATACTTACAAAATTGATAATGTTTTTCCAGTATGTTGGAAAACACGAGGTCTTTTCTTTCTGGGGTGGTGGACATTTCTTAGCACGTTCACTTCTCAGGCTCAAGTTTTATTTTATTTCTAAAATATGTAGTGGAAATGTCTTCTTTTAACCTATATGCTTTCTGAGATGTGTATGCATTTATATTAACAGATCTAGTACCATTGCATATTAGTAACACAATAAACAATAACCAAATTTAAGCAGAACAAGTGATCAATCGGTCAATTCCAAATCTTAAATCAGACCAGAATCTGAACAATGAGGATGAGTAAACAAAGAAGCAATAAAAACAACTGTCTCTGAAAAGAGCAGCAGTATTCTATAATCAATACAAAATCTTAGAATCCGGCCAGTCCCTAATCAATATATACTAATACCAGTCACAGAACCAAATCATAGGAGTAAGATAGTGGTGCTAATAGTACAGTACAAGTTAATTTCCAGAAATGCTCCTAGTGATAAATGAAACTCTTATTTATCCGTACTATTATTCTAAGCACACCTTAACATCTAAAATGTATCTTTTAACGAAAATCACTGCATATATATTGAGCAATTTCCTTGACCATGCTAAAATGCAAATATAAAGTTAATACTTTCATTAATTGAACTCCACCTGACTAATGAGCAGATCTGGTTGTTATTCTGTTGCTATAAGAGGTACAACAGAATCGAAACAGTTTTCGCAAATTTAGCAACACCTCTTATAGCGACAACAAACCCTTGGTTGCTCTTGCTGTCTTGAAATTTCCTTTTTATATAATTTGATAAAAAAGATTATGATACAACTAACAAACAAATCCCATAAAAAAATTATATAATGGTAAGGGCATCCAGTATGGTTACTGGGAACCAAATAGCTAATTCTTGGAAACTATTGTTGCTGCAATTCAGAAAATGGGAACCAAATAGACTTTCAGTTTAAACTACTGGGACCAATGCATTATACAACTCAATTAATCAAATATATAATTTAGTTAAAGAAAGTGAGAAAGGGAAAGGGGATAAGACTGATTACCAGTACAACCGAAATGGCGATTGTTTCTGAGAAGGTCTAAATGGTAATAAAGCGAAAACACCAAAGCCGCTTCCGTCCAGAAAGAAATATACTTCAACCCAAACTTCCTCGAAATCTTGGCAGGCCACACGAAGAACGTATCTGCTATCAAACAAGTGACTTTTGGGTCCCCCTTTCTCACAATCTCCGCAACCGCCTCCTCCACGTGTGCACCAAACACGTGCCTTAACGCCGCATTGTGCGTCTCCACATCCGTCCTATCAAACCCAATGGGTAAACCATCGCTTACAGTTGCGTAGCGTATATCTACACCTGCACCAGCGCAGCCAGGGATTGTACATAAGGATGTCAAATTTACATAAAAGAAAATTACTCCATCTGTTCCAAAACTATTCCTCTACAAAACTATGTGCAATTTTGAACGAAAAACTGACCCAGCTATATTGCCGAAATAAATCTCCATAAAAGTTAATGTAACTATTTGATTAAATTTTAAAAAGAATTATTTCAGGATATTAGCTAAGATAAATTTGATAGTTAAAGTTGCACGTGCTTGTATAATAAGCAAAAATAGTAGTGTCGGAAAATTCGGTGGAAAAATTAATAACATGCTAAAAGGGACCCCCGCACCCCTCGTATTGAGAAAAAACTCATCTTTTACCATGTATCTTGAATTTCTTTTTTATCGATTTTAGCCTTTTAACAACCCCATAATTAGGAAAATAACATTTTCTAGTTCCGCCGCCAACACCACTCGTATTGAGAAAAAATCGATCTTTTACCATGTATGTTGATTTTTTTTAACCTTTCAACACCCCCATAATTATGAAAATACCATTTCAAGTTCCATCAGTGGGAAATGCAATGTTAAGTGGAAACTTTTATTATAAGGGATGCCAAATCACTATTATCAATTAAATATAATCACAATCCACAATCCACAATACATTGTAAAAGATAAAAATAAAATAAAAAATCAAAAGTTACACACCAACAAAGGTCACTTAGGTAAGAGACAATTATTATTGTATTATCAGAGGGGAAGCTAAGTGGGAGCCATGGCACCCCAATCACATCATCCTAAAGATTGTAATTTCTATTATTTTTTGGCACGCATTTTTATTATATTTCTGTTGAAATTAATGATTTGGCAACCCCCGTATTTTTAACACGTATTATCAACAAAATGTAACAACAATGCATGGTAAAAAAAAAAAAAAGGATAAAAATGGTACCTGGACGTAGTAAATTGGAGAAAGGGTGTGTATTATTATTATTATTATTATTATTATGATTATGAGAATGGGAATGGGCAGCGTGTGTGATTTGATGGTGAACAGCGTGTGTGTTTAGGAACGTGATTGTGAAACCCCGTGACGCTAGTTTTATCGCCAGGTGCACCGACGGTATCACGTGCCCTTGAAATGGGTACGGGATCAAGATCAAATGATGCCTATTATTATTATTATTATTGTTGTTGTTGTTGTTGTCATTATTATTGTTGTTGTTGTTGTTATGGTATCCATTTTCCATGGTTAGTGTGAGAAAGAAAGAGAGAGAGTTGTTGAGAAAGAGAGGAGAGTGACTTGTTTTGTTTTCTCTTTTTTTCTTTTTTGAACTTATTGCTTACATTAAAATAATTGGAAATGAGGCTACGGTACGAGGGGAGTTTAAAAATGCCTTAAATACATAAAAGAAAAATTATATATATATATATATATATATATATTAATTTTTTATTAATATTTAAGTTTAGAATCAGGGGTTCTATATTTTTATTTTGGTTTTTAGTATCTTGTATAATTTATTTTTAATTTATCAAATTCTAATTTGTTAAAAATAGAAAAAATAAATTAATTATTGAAAAACATTATCTAACCATCAATTTTTTTAATCTAAGGTGACTGTTACATAAACAGTCAAATAATGTGACTGTTCCATAGAGACACTCCAGTACAAGTACCGCTACGGTATAACAAATTAAATACCCCCGATACGGTACCCTTAATTATAAAAATATCATTTCTAGTTTCATTCAGTTTGTTAATTCTGTTATTTTAATATTGTAATTTTTAAATTAAATCGCATACGTAAAAAGAAATAATTTTTTATTGACGTTGTATCAAAAAATTTCAATGTTTATGTTATTATCGTACCTGTATCATACCAGGTACAATACTTGAACTCGTACCCATACCTAGCAATCTAGGTATAGGCTAATAGGTGTTTTGCCAATTCCAATATAGTAGTCAAGTAAAACTCTAATAAATTAATAATATCGGATTCGTAGAAATTTATTAATGTACAGAGTTATTAATTAATCATTACATTAATAGTTATTATTTTAAATAGGTTTTTATCGATTGAATAAATTGTATGTATATTGAACATGTTTTAGTAATTAGTTGTATGTTATATGGTTTTATATGTACACTGAACATATTTTAGTAAGTATGTTCAAATATGTACAGTTTTGACTATAAAAAAAAAAGTATAACGTCTTTACAATTATTGATTCGTTATAAGCGACAATGACAAATTGTTTTCGACACTAAAATTCGTTCGGACGATGAAATTTAAATTAATTTAGAGAAAACCACTATTGAGTGGTATTCATGGACTTGAGAAAATGATTGATGGTCTCGGTTATCGTAACAAAATGGATGTCAATGTATTGTTGGATTATCCATGAGAAAATGGTATTCAGCGATTAAGACATTAATTAAAATAAACTATGATGTTGTCTTTAGAAATAAAGATGATAGAAGTTGAAAATGATACGGTACATTTGAAACTATTCACGCAAAAATAATACTTTACCGCATCTAAAACTCTTCATAATTTTTTGGTGTAGTTCAAAAGACTGTATCACATCTTTTGAATGCAATTAGAAAAATTATGAATTAAATTCAATCAGATTTAAATTTTGAAAAGAACCAAACAAATATAGAGTTATATTTCACTAAGTCGTTGCAGTAATGTTTGTCATTTTGAACAATTATCAATTTATGATTTTGTGGGGAACAATATTTGTATAAGAAGTTTTTAAAAAGTTATTATCTTATTAATTTATCAAAATTCATGATTTTTTATATTTGACTAAATCGAGACCGAACAAAAATATTATTTTAAATAATTTATTATTTTAGCGAGTATTAATTTATAAAGGTTATGCTGTATTATACTAATTTTTTTTATCAGCCATTAGGCCCAGTGTTATTTATTTGGGATACAAAGTAGCATTCAAAAGGAGGACTAGCAAATTCATGTTACTTTCGGTAATATTGTACATTTTGACTCCCATTGGGTGACATACAAGGCCTGCAATAAAACAGGAAATTCTCAGTTTAAATTGCTAGCATGATACTCTCTCTTTATGGAAAAAAAAAAACACATTGACAATATTAGTGCACTGTTCTAGAAACTAATTAAAGAGCCTCATCGTAGTTTTGTTATTTGTGCTATAATGTGACTTCTATTTATATGAAAATTGTTGTGTGACATATTAGCTCGTTATAGATATATATAGAGATATGTATAGATATAGAGAGGGTATGAGAAACAACAGACGAAATATTTATTCATTAATATGATTGTACAGAGAGATATATCAAGAGACCCCTGACACTCTTTATATAATAGAGGGTATGGTTACATATGCTAGGAAAGCCCAAGATAAGTCCAATAATATCCTACAACACTCTTCCTTTGGACGTCTTGATTTCTTCGTCTTCATGCTGTCGATGTGAGTCGAGTTCATTCGCAGTGCTAAAAACATAAAAACCTTAGGGACGGAAAACCCAGTGTGGGATAAAATCGGTACCTATGAGAAACTGTGTAGCCGAATGATATAGGCTGAAATTCTATGTAATTAACTAACCACAAAACAGTGTGCCTCATCAAAACCTTGGCAGAGCAAACCCAATGGGAAAATCTCTGATCGAAGGAAAAACAGTGCAACAATGGTAGTAGTAGGGATCAACCACAAAACAGGTGCCTCATCAAAACCTTGCTAGAGTAAACCCAGTGGGAAAAAATCTCTAGTCGAAAGACAAAAGAGTACAAAGTGGTAAGAAATATGCAACAGGATACTCCCCCTAATTTCAGCAATCTTAAGTGAGATAAGATGGAAACGTGTCTCGCTAAAAAACCTTGCCAAGGAAAACCCAGTGGGAAAAAACCTTGGTCTAAGGACAAAAAGAGTACACGAGCATGCGACTGGATGCTCCTCCTCACTTGCACACAACAGGGTGCGAGAATTTCAACTAAGTAGTAATTAGTACAATAAGCATTCACCTGGATGCTCCCTCTCACTTGCACACGACTGGTTGCAAGGATCTCATATTTCAAGAAAGAGTACGAGCATTCGACTGGATGCCTCATTTACTTGCACACGACTGTATGCAAGAAAATATAACGTGGAATAAACCGAGCATTCGACAGGATGCTCTTAAACTTCATATGTGAAGATTTATTTCGACGATAAATGCTAAATAGCATAATGTAGTCATGTCTCTCTTGATTGATAACAACAAGTTGTCTTCTATGACAAGTGTTTTATCTGGATCGTGAGACAGAGTATATGTAATTCAAATATGGCTAATACGAGCTCGAAACCATATAAACTCTCTAGTCAACTCATAGAGCACGAGTAGATCAGAGTGATTCATTTGGAGTCATTCCAAGACCTCCAAGGTATTGCCTTATTCCTAATGGTAAAGACAGACCATGTTAGGAATATCCCTTATGCGGGTCTGATAAGTAACTAGCATCGGTATAACCGAAAAAGGGTTGCGTTAATTCGAGTACCGAAGGGGGTAGGTACACTCGATGACGCAAATGGGATAAACTAGCCCACTTCCAAAATTACCATAAGGTAAGGGAATGTGTCTTTAGTGCCATTTCGATGGCAGCGTGTTAGCGCGATGCTGTGTCGAGCTATACCATTCACAGCAGACGAGATGTTCGTCCTAGCACATTAGACCAAGTACAATGATGCGCTTATTGTACTTAAATATGAACATCATGGTTCAATATCTCTTCATCATCACATCAGGGACGGACTGAGTCTATATCAATGTCTAGTGATCGAACGATCATGGGAGAATCTGACGACTTAGCGTCATGTTGACTACAACGTCATAACACCTTCTGGGTGTAGTCTGAATCATGGACTTAGATTCAATCTTTACGGGACTCGATCATCAGGCCGAGTCACTACCGTGTCTTCCCAAGATCCTTCATCTCGAAGGCAAATCCAAAAAAATGGATCGCGTAATAAAACACGCAAGGGCATAATACTTGTTCAAGTATCCCAAGCTAATCAAGTACTCACTTAGGCGGTATATCACATCCGCTTGGATTATATTAATCCATATAGTGAACGTCTCAGTCAATTGAGACCGTGTTCCGTGGTCAGGAACTACTTGATTTAAGCACATGAAGTCACACAGGGACCTTCATCTATATCTATTTGTCTAAATCCCCATAGAGATAAAACCGTGACCACATTCATGGCTGCATACTCAGTTTTTCGAAAACTACTATACTGGTAAAGTAGGGGACGTTATAACATCCATTATGAGGAAATCAACCATCTCGTAATCAATTCCAAGAGAAGCCTTGCGCTACCAGGCGAGCATTCTACAATCTCATTATTCTCATCACTTTTACTTACGAATAACCAAATAAACGAACTTGTTTAACATTGGTGGTGTTGGAGCTACAGGTCCGAACACACTTTCGCTAAAGAGTCTACTTGGATTGCAAGTTCCATTAGTCCAGTCTTTTCTATGTTGACTTCAGGCAACGGTACATGGTTCTCTGTCATAATTTGGTCATATTATCAGTCGTCACCGAATATATGAACAAGTAATCAATGACAGTCTTGTTTCGCTTCAATATCGTATAAAATATCATAATCGACAGATATTTCAAGATTCTTAGGATGAGAAGGAAATCACACATCTCCTTGATCCTTTATAATCTCGTGCGACAAACGAGTTTTAGTTCACCACCTCTGGGGCTGAACGAATTAAGAACCGGTCAACTTCCTCATATCTTGGGAAGGACGACAGACTGACGGCCGACGGCAGCGTCCTTTGCTTGGCAGATTCGGCCACAGAACGTGTTACGACAGGAACACGGCGTCCGACAGGGACGTCTATCCTTGCAAGCATTTTGCAGCAGGTATAAATGATCTCGTGACATCTCATAAAGTCATTAAATGCGTCTGACATTTAGTTAGACTTGAGGGAGTCTAGCACTTACTTATCACTAAGTGCAGTTTTGAGGATCAAGCTAAGACTGAGTGGGTTATGCCACGTTACTTCACGTCGTTCCTTATCAACAGTAACGTGCAAATCTCCCCCTAACGACGGGGAGAACAGTCTTAGCGATGTCACTTTCGCATATCATGCGGTAAAGAGATCGCTTGCTAAGGTTACTCTATCAAATGATAGACAGGAGATTCATAATCGACTTATGTCCCCTTCAGAGGTCCATATTTTGAACGCTATAGCGGCTCAATCAAAATATTAATTAAGCACTCCAAACACGCGTTAATATGAGACTTCTGGCTCATAACCAGTAACCAGCTGGTACGCATACGTTGTCTGAGTGTCTATGGGCCTCATAACGGACCAATGTAGCAAAATAGCATAATCCCACACGGAAATATAAATCTTGGTGCGCAAGACCAAGAAGTGCGTGCAATCATTTGCAGTCGCATCATCAAACTTTCCGTGAGTCCATTTGGGTCTGAACATAATCGACAGGATGTTCAATTTCCAAACTCAAGTAATTCAAATCGAAATTTCGATTATTACTCTTCGGTTTTATCAAGTCAACTAGACTTTTTAGGATAATCCGGATCATGAGCCATCAACTTAATGATAGGGCTAGAAGTTTAGGAACTGCTGCATTTCTGTGGACAACAATAATCATGTGACCTTATTGTCGATGCATCAACCATAACCATTTATATTTATGGTCCGTGTTATGGATGGATAAGTCCACAATAACTCCTTCAATTCTTTACAAGAATTCTACGAGTTTTTTTCATGATCTTTACACATACTAGTCTTTCAAAGTGAGCATTAGTGGCATGAATTTCGGATTAATTATGAAATATATTCTCAGAGAGAATCCAAATACGATGTGATTATAAATCAAGCATCGTCTTTTGACTCGGGAATATCTCATCCGGTCAATGCCACAATATCAAAATGCTCTTATCAATCGACGACAGGCAAATGATAGTACAGACAATCATGCCTTAGCATTTAAATCATTTATCATTTCGACGACAGGCGAAATGATAAGGTAACTTTAAATGCTTTAAAGAATGTGGTAGCAACCACTTGAAAGACATTTCAACTCCTCTAAAATACGCTTTTAGTCGTATTGAATGGAGACTATGTACAGAAATTTTAATTTTTTCATGAGCTATTACCAGATAACACTGGTTTTCTCGAATATTTTATAACTCAACAAGGTACGGCATGACCTACATGAGTATAAGACTTCATATTTGACAAATCAATTTGGTTTTACCAAAGATTTCGATTTTGGAATGACAGGTCCAGAATCATTGTCACCTAGTACTCTTTTAGGCAAGTAGTTGGTGAAATTATGTGGTACACTGTTACCCATTATTTCCAGAAAACCAACTACACCACAAGTATTGCCTAAAATTTCATAATTTAAAGTTTGGTCACATTTGTCAAAGGAATTTGCTCAAAACACTTTAAATTATTTCGAGAAATTTTGTAAACAGGAAAACCATAATCCAAAAGTATGTTCAAATGGAAAAATAATAATCAAAATGGAAAAACATAATCCAGATGAGCGAAAAAAAAGACTCAATGATTTACCAAAATCTAAAAAAAAAAAAAAAAAAAAAGGTATCAAACTCATTTGAGCCACAAAATCGGGGGTCTCAAGAGTTTCCTTTCAGTTAGCTTTAACCACATTAGCATCGGTTTTTTTTCACCTTTATAATAGTTGTGAACTATTTAAGGAGTAACCGTGCATGACCTTTGTCTTTATAGCATAGAGTTGTCTCATTGAGCATTATCTCTTGCTTTGTGACAACGGGCCATATTGTTTCTTTCAATTACTGTCTTGCAGCCACAAGTTTTCGATTTTGACGATTGTCTAAAATCTCGCTTGGCTAGGCGATTCATCAGGATCACGATAGTTCGAGACAAATAACACTTGTCTCGGTTCTCGATTCGTGAAAACAAAAATGTACACGAAGAGCATTAATATCAGGCAAACAATTCGCCATTGACCCAATAGGATTAAAACTACTCACCGGGGTAATTTTCTTATCCAATAACAGATGGGTGATAAAGGAACATGGTGAATATAAATTCACGATAGTGCTTATTGAATATAATTTTTAAGCTACTATTTTGGTGAAGGATTGCTCCAATATGTCAATTTCAGACATTTGTTCACCATAGATGTCATCACGTCTCAAATGTGGCGGCGGAATAAAATCAACGACTTAGGATTCATCCTGATGGTAACAACAAATTTGTGTTTTACTCATCAAAGATGGCATCCAAAAAAAATTGGGCATCACATTTTCACACATCAGGGTGAGTAACATGTGGTGACGGATTAAAATCAACATTTAAACAGTCATTTCGCAAGTATGTTTTATGATTTTTCTCATCATAGATGGCATCCAACATGTGTTGGGAGTTCTGGATTATTTATCATATAAAATGACTAGTTTATATTTTTATGGTTTGCAAAAGCACAAACTTTTTTTCGAAACGACAGGTTCGAAAACATTATTTTTGCTTTTCATGTGAATCGGTTCTCATTGATCGAACGACGGGTCGATACTGAAACACCAATTCAGCGAAACATACATCACTATATAAACACACTCAGTGAAATTATTATTTAGTCAACTCCTTTCGGTAGCTCTATTTGAACACGACCAGGAAAGACGGTGAGGGGGATGGGCACGAATGCCTCTTAAAAACCGACCTCATTAGGAGAACGACTTTCGCATTTATCTTTCCTAGACATCGTATCCAAATAGGTGAGCCTATTTGGGGAAGATTCATAATTTTTCCAAGTTAAATGTGAATATATACGATTTTCGCTTTTTATATATGGCAATAATATTAACAATATAAACAATATCTATCTAGATTAACCACACATATATAAACAGGCAGTAAATATATTTTAGGATCTATCTAATCTTGCAGTAGATTTGGTGTTATAAACAAATCAATTTAAGATTATCAATCAATTTAAGATTATCAATTAGATCTAATTCAATAATTTACTGGCATATGTGATATTTATATATATATGATAATATCAAAAAGATATGATTATGCTAACAAGATATCAATCAATTATCTATGTTTATCGCCATATTAATAATTTTATACATGGTAGTTTTAACATGCAAGCAAGCAATATATTTTTAATTACCAATCAATTCTATATATGGTAATTTTTAACATGCAAATGGGTTAAATTTACATAGAAACATATCAATTTATTCAATTAACATGCAATTTTTATTCGCTTGCCTTTTAATAAAAAAAATTATATGCATGTGTGTATATATACCAAATATTATATCTTATCAACCATATGTACTGTTTTCGTATAAGTATTATACTACAGGACCATGCATGTAATTACAGCAAACTATATATCTATTTACAGCGTTATTACATAAACAGTCCAGAATTTCAGACAAGTTTTAGTTTAGTCCTTGAGTAATTTACAGAATAGTATACAGCTTTCAGAGAATTACTAATCAGTACATACGTTTCAGTTAGTTGCAGATTTAATCCGACAGATTAATACATGTTTTACAATTTATGATTTTCGGTTGGTAAATCAATTATACATGTAATAAGTACACATACATACCATACCAAGACATATACTATTGGACAAAAATAAACTATTTGTTCATACATACATGGTAACAAACGTGCTGGTTAATTCATACACAGTCAAAATAAAAACACGCATAGTCTATTCAGAGTTTTCAATTACAAAAAAAACCAGTAACAAGTAGTTATGTTATGCACATGCGTACCAGTAACATAGTTATGCACATGTTATGTTATTGTATTATTAACATGTTAAAAAATCGATACCTTTCGCACAGTATGTTGGTGAAGATCGATATAACAAAATTCTAATAAACACCGGATAAACCTCAAGGTTTATTTGAATCTAGAATCCGTACTTCGATTTCCGAGAGCAGTGCTAATAACGTGTTGTGTGACATATTAGCTCGTTATAGATATATATAGAGATATGTATAGATATAGAGAGAGCTATGAAAAACAACAGACGAAGTGTTTATTCATTAATATGATTGTACAGAGAGATACGACCCCTGACCCTCTTTATATAATAGAGGGTAGGGTTACATATGCTAGGAAAGACCAAGATAGGTCCAATAATATTCTATAACAAAAATCAAATTCTGAAAATAATAAACAACCAATACATGGTTTGGCGTCTCAAGCCCTAGTCTAAAATAGATTACAAGTGTTACAATATTTAGACATATTTGTTACACTACCACCGACTCTTTCAATGATATTTTCTCTCCTTATGTGTTATGTGTGTTTAAACTTGGAGGAAAACTCTGCTATTTGTGGCCGATAGAGGGACATGTTACTTGAGTTAATACGGAAATACCCATGACTTTACGCATTATTGGGTCATCGCAATTGAAGCATTTATAACCCTCTCCTTTAATAATTACAATGTTAGACTCCCCTCTTCTTCTTTTTCTAATCGGAATTGCTCATTATTATTAAAAATAACAAATGGTCACACAAATTTACTGCTTTTGGAACAAACTCCAAAAGTTAAAGAAAAAACAATAAATACATAACACAAATCGCACTAACATGTACCACCCTCAACAGTTAAAACAAAATTAACCAAATAAGTAAGTATAAACAAATCCCAAACTCATGGTCCATACAAGGCGCTGAAATATTGTTGTAAGAGACAACCGATTTGACGAAAAATTGAGAGCTAAACCGAAAGTTGCCATTCAATAGACAAAAACAGACAATTAAAGGACTCAAATAAACCAAAGTACTTTACTCAGATGCGACTCAATAATCACTATCGGGGTATCAACACACTAAAAACCCGATCTAAACAGATCTACCAAGACGAATAAGCTCGAATTTCTAACGAAACACTCAAATCAGTCCGCAATAGTCACTCGATCAACAAACCAGTCAGACATATTCCATAATAGATTAAAGTTACATGCACAAAAACTATGATATCATAAATGTGAAAAATGTCCAAACATAGATAACCCAACAATCATATCACCAAATGTCGCCACAAATAGAATAAGTTCCGTCAGCACTCAAGTACAAGTCATAGTATCGAGAATATGTCATACAAATGACAAAAAATAAAAATAAAGTATAGCTAACAAGGGTTGAATGATCCACCAACACATGCTCAAATTTATACAAAAGATAAATGCAACCTCCTGACAATAATGTGAGCACGTGAGACATACCAGAACATCGGTTTTAGAATGGTAAAGCGACGTTTTAAGGTCACTACTAGGCTCGGTTCTTTAAGTACCATCGGAGTGCTAACACACTAATAAACCCGATCCGAGAATACTGACCCAGACTGAAAACCCAAAACAGCAGTGTGAATCTAAACGAATGAAGCGATTACCCGCACAACCCATGCCGAGACCCGAAAGCAAATGACATAGAATACAAAGCGAGAGTGTAGATGATCTAAAATCATAACATAAGACTGGTTATCGAAGCTGCCGAAGAGGTAACACAAATATAGAAAAAACAATTTTATAAAGGTTTTAGAAGATGGTTGGGTTGAGAGAAGAAAACAAGACGGGAATAGAGGAGGTGGGAGAATAGAAACGAAAAAGAGAGGGTGGCAGGGACGAATTTAGAAATTATCGGCTGAACGAATTACGTGAACATCTCATGTTAGACTGCACTCATGTGTAAGTCATGATAGGTCTTCATACATCTCATTCCAATACTATATATTAGTTTCTTGAGCGTTGTTGTTGGAAGAGATTTTGTAAATAAGTCTGAGAAGTTGTCGGCTGAACGAATTAGGTGAACATCTGCGTCACCACTCTTTTGGAGTTTTCTCTAATATGGGCAATACAAATTGTTTTATCTTCATATAATAATGTTGGAGCTTCTTTTATCGAAATTAGACCTAACTGCTCATGCACGTAGTGAATCATTGATTTTAACGAGATACTGGACTTGCTTCATCGTTGGTGTGTGAAACCGACCACGAGTCTCATTACTAAATGAAGCAGAGTTTGTAATGGTGTTGCATAAGAATTGAGATCTAAATTTAGTGGAAGAACTAGGAGAAAGATGGCAGAAGCGACAACCATCATCATATTAGAAAAAGCTCTATCTGCCAATCTATTTTTGACATATAAATTATTACAAAAAAAAAATTAACCCCTAAATATATTTTTCTTGAGTTCCATCACCACTCATACGTGAAGCCTAGCTCCGCCACTGTCTACAATCTGACCGACTTTGAACAGATCTTGTCGGTTTCTAGTTTTTTTTACCCGTTATTCTATTCGATTTTAGGTCTTACGCTTTCTTGTGATCACGGGAGGTTTTTAGGAGAAAATATACACTTGCAAATAAAGGCACATAATAGGTCTCTGTCTCAACTTTCCCACTGCACAAATTAAAAATCATGTCCAAAATTCTTGTATAGGCATCTTCCCACGTTGAGATCCAAAGCTTGAGGGTCAAACACATTAATTTAGTTAAGAGTTGTCTTTTATAATCTTTATAATTTTATACATTGACCCCATTGGGCACACAAGATTGAGAACGCAAGGATTTTTTTTATAAATATATTCATTAATTGCCTCTGGATCCATAAAGTTTCAAGATCAAAACTAAAATAGTGTAAAACATTTAAACACCATATATATGTTTATATACTATAATTCAATGATTGAACTGCAAATCAGCGACGGTTACATATTGCAACTAATCGAAGAACAAAGATGTACCATTATAATTCCTTTCCGTAAACAATGAGCTACATTGAAAGAGAACCATTTAACAGCTAGAAAAATCAAGCAGGGCACTAAATATGGAAAACGAGCAAAAGCAAAATCCGCACGCAATCTTCGTACCATTTCCGTACCAGGGCCACGTCATCCCGTCTGTCCACCTGGCAATCAAACTCGCCTCACGCGGCTTCACAGTCACCTTCCTCAACACCCACGCCGTCCACCACCAAATGACCCGAGCTCATTCCTCTAATGACATCTTTGCTAAAGTGCGCCTGTCAGGGCTAGATATCCGGTATGGTTAAGCTACAATTTGTACTAATATCTCGTGTTGTTAGTAGGTGCAGTTTTTTGCTGAATTTACAATTCTCTTACGGAGGAAATATATAGTGACATCATGAGCCAATGACCTTGATACTGAAAGTAAGAGCATAGAACCACAAATTCCACCCAAAAATCCAAGGGAATGATAAGTTTTGTACATACCTTTGAGAATTAATTATCAAAAAGCCGGAGTTAAAATCTTTTTAAGATTAGTTACAAATGTCCAGTGATGCTGCATCTTTTTTCTTTTTGTTTTTATCGTTTATGTTCAGTTATGCTACATTGATATGTACAGATTATTAGATGAAAAAAAAAATCGGGTTTTTGATAGTTAAGTCCGAAAGTATGTACTAAATATTAAGTTTCTCATATCCCAACCATTAAGACTCATCGATACATATGGACCAATAAAACATAAAGTGTTTCTTAAAATTAGAAACAAGAAATACATGATTGTCAGCTAGATTGACAAAGTGAGGGAGTATGGTCGGGGGGCAACCAGAACCAAATGTGTGAGTTTGTCAAAATTAATAAAAACGCATAATATTTTTCAAAATATAAACATGGAAAATGCAGATTTTTTTAACTTTTTTTTACCATATTTTCTTATTTTTTTACCTTGATTTATTGATTAAAATGTATTTGATTTCTATTTTTTGTTTTTCGCTCAATTTCGACTTTTTTTTCAAACTCCTAAAAAAGTCCATAACGGTAATGTCATGTGCAATCATGTGTTGAAAATTTCAGCGTTTTAAAATTGACTAAAAAATAAATAAATTAGAAACTCAAAAAATATATAAGTTAAATTTAAGAAATCAAGTTATAACAAGTAAAAATATTAAAACACGAAGGTAAAAATATATATAAAAAAAAAATCTGAAAAAGGCAAACGTATATTAAATAATAGATATATACGAACAATTAAATATCTATTACACAATTTCAGTATATTCAATTCAATTAAAATACAAACCACCAAAAAAAAAATTATAAATTTTGTTTACACTCATCACTACTCTAATTATTATTTTTGTTTAATTTTTTTAAAAATGTGTGTTACGTGTTAACATAATAAGTTGGTGTAGACTGTATTTTATAATCAATTGCATATGTTAATTTTTTAAGTATTACTTATATATTATCAGCACATGCAAAATTATGGTATGCTATTGCACTAAACAATATATAATTTTGAGAGGAGTTGCCAAAAAAATATTTAAGAGCTTGTCAAAATACCGCATATATAAATTATTATGAAAAATATTAATAAAAAAAGTTATTTTTCGAAATTGTGGGGTAGCAACACCTGGTCAAACCCCGGTCATAGGGTGTGCCGCCCTGAGTATGGTACTTAGTAATAGAAAACGCACTATTTTCCTTACACTTTTCTTCATATTTAAGATAATTAGCATCACTTTTATATTTTTAGGGTAACAGTTTAACTTTATACATTTTCAGCTTTCATGTTAAATTTATTATTATAGCTAAATATTACTATATTTTAATATACTTCTATCAATTTTTTTTCACCCAAATTAATTTAATTGAATAAGCACATTAAATAACTTACAAGTTTTCTCGTATTTAAAGTAAAAAGTACACTTTTACAATTTATAAGGAAACGTTTTGCTTTATACAAATTATCAGATTTTTTATAAATTTCTCTATCACAATCATACAACTCATCTTTTTTTTATTTTATTAATTTATATGTGAAAAGTATAAATAAAGGAGAAAGAATAACATAAAAATAAGATAAATAAATTATTATTTTAATTATAAGCGAACATTTTGATCTAGATCGGTGATATAAAAGGTGCCCTGATATCCCTCGTCCTTGTGATATAAAATTTTATTCTTAAAAAAACAAAGGCCAAATATTTACCTTTTGTCTTTCTCAAAATTTTTAAAAAAAACATTAAGACCCGACATGTGAACGAAACAATCGATCTCATTCCTGGCATTGATTATTCTCCTACAGGTATGGAATTGTTAGTGACGGAATACCATTGGGGTTCGACCGGAGAGACGAGGAGACGCTCGATGCGGCTCTGCTATACGTGTTTAGGGCCCATGTGGAAGAGGCTGTTGCGGAGATTGTGAAGAAGAGGGAACCGAGGGTGACATGTCTTATTGCCGACACATTTTTTACTTGGCCAGCGAAGGTGGCAAAAAACTTTGGGATCAAGTGTGTATCTTTCTGGACGGAATCGGCATTAGTGTTTTCACTTTATTACCATTTGGACTTACTCAGGAAAAATCGCCATTTCGATTGTATCGGTTAGCTTCTTTTCTTTGCAAAATCTATCTGATTAATCAATGAGAATATCTGGTACTATAAGAAAACATGATATCAAGTTACAGTTACTACATCTTTCAGTTGAAGAAGGAAACAAGGTTTGTTCAAATCCAAAATTAAAAAAACAACACAAGGGTACGGATATAAGTTGATTAATTATTTGCTGTTAATTAGTTTCTTTTGTGCTACACCAAACAAGCTAATTTATGTAACAGAAACAGATTGTGGATACCTAACGTATCTAAATGAGCATGGTGATACTAAAATTTATTACATTTTTGGGTCGGATGATCACATATAATACAGTCTGGTTTTTTATGTCTGAGTATTTGTTTGTTTCAAAATTCACATAAACTTTGGACCCAAAAAGCTCGTATTTTTACAGATACACGCCCAATGTGCAATGTAGCTTAAAATCCTAAATTTTTTAAAAGACTATTTGCGTACAAAATATTTGGATTTATTTTACTTTTTTTTTTATTAAGAATCCACTTCCTACTTCTGGAATGCTGGACCTGCGGTACAGCGATATGGAAAAGTTGCTGAGATTGTTATGTTGTTATTTACTTATAGATGCACGCAAAGACAATATAGATTATATACCAGGCATACAATCAATAAATCCCGCGGACTTGATGTCCTATCTTCAAGAATCTAACACATCGAGCATTTTCCACAAGACGATCGATAAATCATTTGACGACGTAAGAGGTGCAGACTTTGTAATATGCAACACTATAGAAGAACTCGAACCCGAGACTGTTAAGGCCCTACAAGCCATAATACCCTTCTATTCAATTGGGCCTATTTTACCAAGTGAAATCGGAAAAAGTATCGTAGCCACGAGCTTATGGTCAGAACTCGACTGTAGCCAATGGCTAAACACTAAGCCCGAGGGCACAGTTCTATACATATCGTTTGGAAGCTTTGCCCAAGTTGAGAAAAATGACTTGTTGGAGATTGCTAAGGGGCTATTGCTTAGCAAAATGAGCTTTGTTTGGGTGCTACGCCCCGATATTGTGAGCATTGACAATGCTGATCCCTTACCTGTTGGACTGAAAGAGGAGATCGGTGATCATGGAGTGATCATACCATGGTGTAATCAAGTAAAAGTTTTGTCTCATCCTGCAACCGGAGGGTTTTTGACTCACTGTGGATGGAATTCAACTTTAGAGAGCATTTGGTCTCAAGTTCCATTGTTGTGCTTCCCTTTGTTGACAGATCAATTTACTAATCGGAAATTAGTAGTTGACGATTGGAAGGTCGGGATTAATCTTTGTGATAAAAGGCCGATTACAAGGTATGAGGTGTCGCAAAAAATCAATAGTTTAATGAGTGGAAAATCCGCTAACAAATTAAGGAAAGAGATCAAGGAAGTGAGAAGAACACTTGAGACTGCATTGATGAGCAACGGGTCATCAGAAAGAAATTTTGAGAAGTTCGTAGTGGATTTGAAAGCGCAGCACTTCCTAAAATCTCATATTTAGTGATTGTAATATCGATTGTTCAAAAGCTCTACAGTTCAAAAGAGCTCAAATGGTTATGTTTGGTGTTTGGTCTGGGATTACTTGATTAATATAAAGAAACTGATCAGAATTGTAATGTTGTCCATTGCCATATTGTGTGTTGGTCATTTTGATATTGGACGAACTCACTTTTACGATTACAGTTGTACGGTGTATGCAACACGAGGTTTTCAATTTTTGAGGCTTTATTTGTGAAGAAAGCTTATTTAGAGTCTTATAAAGTTGGCAATATAATGTGTTAATTAGTTTGTAACTTTTCCCCCGATCCAACACTTGTGCCTTGTTTGGTTGCGGGATTAGTAGAGTACCCATGACACCCGTGACTACCTGAACGAACACCTCCCAGTTATTTCTGACTTGACCACAACTTATAAAGGCTTGTTTGGCTGCTTTGAAGCAAAAACGTCAGGTTAATATTAGCAAGAAGTCCCAAAAGGCTCAGATTTTTGTGGTTAACCAAAGTCCAAATGTACTGCCTATGAGAAAAGGCATAAATAAATCGAGCATAAAAGCTGTAACCAAAAGGAACATCAAGTATTAGTTGAAACACAAGTACCATATGAAACCACTGTAAAACAAGGGTGATTTAAGAAATAACACCACCTGATCTCACTTAATAGAGATGATCAAAGTTCAAAGCAATATTTGTATGTAGTGATAGACTGAGGTTTTATAATCTCCAGTTTCTTGAGAAGTTAAGAGTAGAGAAAATTATGAGTAATGGTGTCATGAAGATCGAAACAAAATTAAATCAAACTTATAAAAACCTGAATATGTTTGATGTTAGTGTGTTTCGGTTCCTTGCACATAAGATTGACGACTTAAGCAGAGTGATTAGAGTAATTCACAACTGCAATACCCATGGCCAACTTCTAGGGATCAAAACGGAATTAAACTAAACTCACTAACACTTGAATATATTTGGTGCAAGTTTGTTTTAGTCCCTGCCACATAATAATGATAATATTAATGACGTGAGTAGTACGGGCGAGAGTTCTGGTCCCTGCTATATAAGATTAGTGGCGTGGATTGTGTCAACAGAATTTGTCAGTTGTGAAATGATATCCGGAAAATTATATATACACAGATCATCAAAACTTGCCATTTCTGGACTTTTTCATTACCTACATCATCTTCTTTTCATCAAGCTGTTAACTACATTTGCCTCGCGTAATAAACAAAACCCACTCCACAGCACCAAAAGAACTTATACATATGATCATTTCAGTTTTATATTACAAAGCCAGAGTACTTGTTATCATCTAGGGTTGGTTGTGCCCTTGCTACAGCACAAGAGTCTTGATAGAGAAGAGGTCTTCCGGATACGAAATTGCAGCAAAACAAACACAAGGATGCGGTACCCAGCTACCATTAAAAACAATATCACCAGATTTTCCCACTTTGAATTGCTCTTGGTGGAAATATTATATGCACTTCGAATAGCATCATAACCTGATATATTCCTCACCCCTACAGCGAAGGACGTACCAAGGTACTCATTTTCCAGCAGACCCTGAAATATAAACACTTAATTAACGGCATCCATTGGATATAGATTGGTAAATCGTGAGTTCTCCATATAATTCTATTTATAAAGTAACTTTTTAGGTCATACGACATTACAATGCATAATTCAAATTCATCAACATAAAAAGTGAAAAGCAGTAAATCACGTAGTTCAATAAAACCAAGCAAATATAAATGAGCCCAAAGATTCAAAATTATAAATTAAAACAAGAAACATTTTAGCAGATTGATGTTTATGCTGTTTGAAAAATAACAACGCTTAAGCTTTTTATGCTTCAGAGCTGCAAGAATCGTGCCTAAAATCATAAGCTTAGAGTATTTGTGTTTTTTCTGCAAAACTTGATAAAACACTGCCTCTACAATGAAAGCAAAACTTCTAAGGCACTATGAAGCGGGGTTTAAGAAAGGAATAACACACCCTTGTCGACTGTGCCTGATCAATTCCTGATGTAACAAATGACTGTCTGGCACTGTGTAACACTTGTAAGTAAAATTTGTACATAGTGGTGAAAGTTATCAATTGAATCATCCTTGAACAAACTGTTCACATTTTTCAGAAATATCATAGAGAAAAGAGCCATTTCTCGTGCTAATCCATTCTCGGCAAGGTAGCTGAAGTGGGATTATTTTCTGAAGTGGAATTATTATCGTTTTGGGTAAGCATGATGGGTTCTTAGCGCAACAACGCTCATAATAATTGTCATACCAAAGAGTAATACCAATAAATTTTGATTCTGAAATTAAAGTAGTATATTCTTTAGTTGACTCATAGCAGTCTGGGGATATCAAGGAGAGATAACTTCGTGAGCAAAACCTCTTTATGATTTTTTTACTTTCCTTTTCGTTTTTTGCGTGGAAGGTTGAACCAGAAGGCCAATCACTTAGTTAGGTTTAAGTGCAAAGGAATATTTTAACAAACTTCAAATGGATAAATTTTACTTTCTTCAATCACTCAGTAAGAACATTATTCATACTGGGGTGTTAATTTAAGGTAATACTAAAAGAAATTTATGGATACAAACTCTTCTAGCTGAATCTAAGTATATACAGCATGCATCATAACAGTATACACATAATTTTCACATATACCATTAATGACCGAAAAAAGGGAGTATAAAGAAACGATACGGGTGATAAACTTGCCTGGATAGAGTAAGTGTGGACCGCAATATAGGAAAAAGGGTACATCCACACCAGTGTGGGCAAATCACTTCGAATTCGAAAATATCCAGCTGACAGCATCATTAGCACCTGCATGATCAATTAAAAGAATTGGTCCTTACTTGTTACATAACAAAAAAAGTAAGGAGCCAATATCGGGTCTCTAAAGGAGCCAAAGTGTCCCTTAGGGGACATCCAATAAAATTGGAAAAGGAGGCAAAGTTAAAGGTATATCTGGCTAATTTTCAGTAGCTTTGGCATCAAAAGACCTAAAAAACTTTCTTAGAAGAAAAGCTTCCTCGTTTTGACTTTCGAGTCCAAAAGTGATCAAAGAAGAAACATTAAATCCGAGAAAAGAAGCAAACAGGGCTATAAGTTTTAAAAACTTAAATCAATATGGACTTACATGGACGCACACAAGAGTTAAAATACTCCAGAAAAAATCCATCCATGCAGTAGCTATGGCCAACATTATCCCTTCATTTACCAAAAGGCACATAAAGAAGTTCAACACAAAGTACATCAACAAGCTGAACTCGTCTCTAAGGCCAACTAGGAAATAGAATACGAGCGCTGATGAAATTGAGATGAGGAACAGTAATGGGATACTGGCCAGTAGTTGTCCAAGTAGGAACACAAATGCGCCCGAATGATCATTTGACTGTTCGCATGTAAATATCTGTTGCATCATGAATGTAAACTGGATTAGGTTATTTGTGTGACCTGTTTGCAATTTGCATAGTCGAATTGTGCATATTTTGGAAACAATTTAACAATGGTTTCTACTGTCAAGGTTAAAAGATGCTGGAATATTAGCAGGGTTGAAGTAAAGCAATGGACACAATGCTATAATTTAAATATCAGTTTGTCCCCATAGCTTTAATTGCAACACTAATTTTTCCATTTTTAAGTAATCTCCTTTTGGTCCCCATAACATCAACTGGAAAACACTATTGGTATGGTCCACATAGTTTGCGTAAAAGTAAGTTATACTAATGGTCCCTACATTTTATATAGGTTAGACAAATAGTTACCTTTATAATACTAATTTTCTTTATAGGAAGAGTTTGTTGGTGCATTTTACTGAAACTTTGGGGACCAGTATCGGTGTAACTTAAAATATGTGAACAATTTATTTAACTAATTCAAATTATGTGGCCAAGTATTGCAACAGAAACCATGGGAACCAAAATCGAAATTTCAGACATTTATGGGGACCATTGCTGTATTTCACCTAATTCTTGGTGACAGTAATCATCAAAATACAGAAACAGGTATACACAGATGAATTGTTATATCTGAAGCTCTGATGAGAAATGTCCCACATAACCACTCTAACAAAGACTAAACAGCGCGTCCTTTTATAACAAGCATCCACGTAAACGAACGAAATTATGACAATCGCACTGGTTTAACTAGAATTGACTTTTGTACCTTGATTTCTTTTATTTGTGAAGGTAATCCAGCTAGGCTCAGCAGTGACGTAAATGAGATGAACACAAATATTGCAGCAACTCTAGTCTGAAGATTCAGAAACAATTGATTACGAAAACTTCAACCATAGAGTAAATAAAAATTAATGAGCACACAGAAAATAACAATAATTTTCTAATATAGCAATAAGATTTTAATTAGAAATTTGTAAATGACTCTATGAATGTAGTAGAATAGTCCATTAGCAGTATGTGTGAAACTTCTCTCATTTGAATTCGATCTGTAATTATGAGCCCAAAATAAAAACTGTAAATGCAGAAACTTACCACAACAGCCGACAAGGAATGGCCCAAACCAGAAAACACTGTACCAACACAAAGAGCAAGAAGCATATAGAGAATAAGCCGGAGCCAGTAGTATTTCCACTCTCTAGACATAATCAATAAAGATCTCCAAGTCAACACCGCAACTCGTGTGACACCACTTGCCTTTCCCTTGCTTTTAAGAGATGGACCTACCTGTCATGATATTTGAATTATGTGCATTGTATCAATAAGATGTTCCTTCGTGCAATAACACAATAATAACATCATAACTCTTATGTCACAAGAACGTGTCACGGATGTAAGGTCTGGAGAAAAAAATGTGTAGCTCAAGAACCTTATCTGTAAGTCTCAGCATCATATTCTCCACTGCAGCAGCATCTGCTGAGGATTTATAAGTTGCTTCCAGGGTGCGTATTGCGACAGCAGTGTCCATATTTACAGCTGAAAAATCTCCTCCGTCATCCTACAACCAGAAGGATGAATAAGGCAATTCAATAAAAAGACATCTTAAAAGAAGGAAACCACAATTAAAAAGTGTATATAGGTTCGACATAAACATCTTAAGCATTCTAATAACATAATGAAAAAAGACGAATAACCACAGAGCCACTCAAATGAAAGAATAGTTGATTTTGTCAGCAATAAAGTAGGCGACTATCAGTTGGATTCAATATGGCTCATTGTGAAAGGTGCTCTTATTAAATAGAAATCGTAGAGATATACAAGGCTGATTTTCAGCGATTACGGAAACTAAATCTAGGCTAATTTCTTGTAACTGTACAGCGAGTTAAAACTAATTGTATCTAAATAAGGAAGCTACAATTATTCTACTAATTACAATATATTTACAACTAATAAAGATACATGATTTATGCCTTAATATCCGCTGTCACACCCCCCCCCCCCCCCCCCCCCCTCTCTCTCTTCTCTCTCTCTCTCAAATTGATGTTGGTAGATCAAGAAGCATCAATTTACCCACAAGAAACTGATGACGATATCAGTTGTTTGGAGAGTAGTGGAAATATAAGGAATAGAAATAATGCGAGTGTCCAAGGCTTCGCAAATATAATGACAATCCACCTCAACGTGCTTAGTGCGTTCATGGTAAACAGGTTTGAAGCAATCTGAATAGCACTAGTGTTATCGGCATGGAGTGAAGTAGGATTTGGCTGAGAGAAACCGAGCTCTGCTAGAAGTCCACGAAGCCAGACAATCTCTGAACAAGCAGCAGACATAGCACGATATTCAGATTCAGTTGAAGACTTAGAAACACGAGCTTGCTTCTTACTCTTCCAAGAGATCAATGAATCGCCAAGAAACATGCACCAGCCCGTGACTGATCGTCGGGTGTCCGCACATCCAACCCAATCAGCATCACTATAGGCAACCAAATGAAGAGGGGAACCAGCTGGAAAAAACAATTCACGGCTAAGAGCCCCACGAAGGTACCGAATGATACGACGAACAGCAGCTAAATGTAAATGACGGGGCTGTTGCATGAATTGACTTACTTGCTGGACAGCAAAGGAAATATCAGGCCGCGTAATAGTCAAATAGTTCAAGCTTCCCACTAACTGTCGATAGACACTAGGATCAGAAATGAGGTCTCCCTCATCTCGACGATATTTTGTGTTAACTTCTGGAGGAGTATCCACAGGAGAGGCATCTTGAAGACCAGCTAATTTAAGCAAATCCTGTGTGTATTTATGTTGATTTAAAAATATACCCGACGAATCCGAATGAACTTCCAAACCCAAGAAGCAAGTAAGTGGACCAAGATCCTTCATATAAAATGAGGCTTGAAGATGTTGCAAACGAGCAAGCAGAATCTGACCCAGTAATAACAATATCGTCAACATAAACTAGGAGAAGAACAATACTGGTAGATGTCTTACAAAGAAACAATGATGAGTCATATTTGCTCTGCTTAAACGAAAATTGCAGCAAGGTAGATCGAAATTTATCAAACCAAGCTCGAGGAGAGCGTTTCAACTTACAAACATTCAAAGAAGAGGATGAAGGCAAGACAGGTGGCATAGCCATATAAATCTCTTCTTTGAGATCACCATGAAGAAAGGCATTTTTAACATCCAATTGATGAAGTGACCAGGCTTGCGAAGCAGCAATCGAGATAATCATACGAACCGTAGTCATTTTAGCAACTGGAGCAAAAGTCTCTTCATAATTAACCCCATACTCTTGTTTGTTACCGAGAGCAACCAGTCGTGCCTTACAACGATCTAGAGTACCATCAGAACGAATCTTGATTGAGTAGACCCATTTACAACCAATGGATTTAACATTAGTTGGACAAGGAACAATATCCCAAGTGTGATTGTCCTCAAGAGCTTGAAGTTCTTCTTTCATAGCCTTAGGCCACTAATCATATTTAGTAGCTTCAGAATAACATGAAGGAATATGAACATCGGTCAAAGTAGTATGAAGGGATGTATGAGGAATTCCATACCGAACAGGTGGGCGGCTAATTCTCGAAGAGCGTCGAATAGGCATATATGGAAGCTCATTTTCCATAAAAGAAATAGTTTGAACATTCTCACATGTCGAATTGGGCTCAAATGCCGGGTCGGTCTCAGGTGTCGGGTCGGGCTCAAGAAGCTGCAAAGTTAGACGTCGTCGTGTATAAACAAATCCATGCTTAAATTTTTCAGAGGTAGTTTTTACCTCACCAAAAATAGGAAGAAACAGTAATTCTGGTGAAGATTCAACAAGAGTCGAAAGAAAATTTGATTTTCAAAGAAAACAACATGACGAGAAATACGAAATTTGTTAGAACATGGATCATAGCAAACATAACCTTTGTGTGAAACACTATATCCCATAAAAGCACATTTAACAGATTGAGCAGAAAGTTTATAACGCTCATGAGGTGGCAAATGAACAAAACAAACACAACCGAATGTACGCATGTCAATATAGCTGGGATGCTTATGATACAGACGATAATAGGGAGATTCAAAGTTCAAGATGCTCGAAGGCAAACGATTAATTAGGTAAACTGCTGTACTTAAGGCTTCCACCTAGAATTTAGGGGGAACAAAAGATTCAAGTAATAAAGTTCGACAAACATCTAATAAGTGACGATTCTTTCGTTCAGCAACACCATTTTGTTGCGGTGTATAAGGACAAGAGCGTTGGGAAACAATTCCCTTCTTATGAAGAAAATCATGAAATTCATGAGACATATATTCGCCACCGGAATCTGATCTGAGCACTTTAATTTTTAAAGAAAACCGAGTCTCCACGTAAGCGACAAATGTTTTAAAGATAGTAAATACCTCAGATTTAGAATGAAGAAAATAAATCCAAGTGTACTTACTATAATCATCAATGAACGTTACAAAGTACTTATAATTGGAATGGGATTTAACAGGAGCAATGCCCCACACGTCACTATAAATCAAATCAAAACAATTTTCAGCACGACTACCATATGAAGGAAAAGAAAGAGACTTGCTTTTACTTAATTTACATGTAGAGCAATCAAAAGAAAGACCAGAGGAAAAGTGCTCTTTATTACCCCGTAAACCATAATTTATTAAATGCGATAAGACCATATAATTTGAATGGCTTAAACGTTTATGCCATACTTCACTCTTTTGTTTTACAGCAATACTAGCCAAAGAAATAAAATTAGGAATAGGAAAGTGCAAAGGAAATAAACGTCCAACTTTAGGCCCCTTCGCTAGTATCTTTCCCGACACCTGACCCTGCACAACACACCATCACGGGAAAATCGAACATCACAGTTATCATCAACCAATTGTCCTACTGAAATGAGATTAGTAGAAAGTTGAGGAGATACAAGTACATCTTTAACTGAATCATTAATGTCCCCAACAGCATGGATGGGTAATTCACTACCATTAGCGATCTGAATGTTTCCATAATATTTTTGAACATTGCTAAGAGCATCACGTGAATTGGTCATGTGATTGGATGCACCCGAATCAACCAGCCATGATACAGATTGTAGAGTGCGCTTACCTTGAAGCCCTAAGGCTGAAAAGGCTGTGAAAATCATCTTCTGAACCATTTCTGTAGTAATAGTTGGACCAACAACAGCTTGATTAGCAACAGCAGTCTGATTAACTTGACGATTTTGAGGACGAGTAGGACATTCTTTGATAATATGACCAGGCTTTTTACAATAGTTGCAAGTTTTCTTTGCACAGTAAGCAGCAATATGTCCGTATTCCTTGCAGCTAAATCACTGAACTTGTCGCATGTCTCTCCCCTTACTTTACCCATGAGCAGTAGCGTAGGCAATTGCATTATCATGCAGCTTATTTTGTTGCAGAATAGTTTGTGTTGCAAGACGTTGCTCTTCATGGAGCAATTGTTTCAAACACACATCCAAATGAGAGGGATCGCGATTCATCAGATTGGACCGGGTTGCCTCAAACTCAAGTCGCAGTTTCATCAAAAACTGGTCCCGTTTGCTCTGTTCATGCATTTTTTGAATAGCAACCAAAGATTCTGTCGGTACATCGACATAAATTATGTCAACGTATTCTGCCCATAAGTTTTGAAATTTGGAGAAATAGTGCTGAATGGAGAGATTGCCCTGAGAGAACGTAGCAATCTCGTACTCTTTTTGAAAACGTGCAGCAGAATTGTCCTGATTATATACCTTCTTTAAATACTCCCACATGTCTTTAACTGTTTTATATGGCCTCAGATTGGGAACAAATGACTGATCAATTGATCCCAAAATCCAAGTCATGACTCTAGCATCTTTGACTTTCCACTGAGCTAATTTAGTAGCGCCAGTAGGAGCTGAATCATTACCATTGATGTGACCCCATAGCTCTTTTCCCGTGACAAATAACCGAAAGGTAAAATAATTTCTACCCGTGAAACGCACTCCAAAAGTATCCATGTTACTAGTTGACAAGATACTAGTAACTTACAAAAAAAATTCCTAAACCAAGATTTCAGACTCACGAATAGACACTAATTTTATTTTATTTTAATTATGGCTCTGATACCATATCAGTTAGATTCAATATGCCTCATTGTGAGAGGTTCTCTTATTATATAGAAATCGTAGAGTACAAGGCTGATTTTCAGCGATTACAGAAACTAAATTTAGGCTAATTTCTTGTCACTGTACAGCGAGTTAAAGATAGAAATAATTGGAGTCCAATACCATTTTAAGATAATTTTTAGATTTTAGTACCACTTGTAACTTTTATTAGCATAAAATACCTTTTGAAACATTTAATTTGATATTGGTACCACCACCTTAAAATATATAAAGGGTCCAATTCTATTTTGGTTCATAACCCATTATTTTTTCTCTCTAAAAATTAGCTCCCAAAACACCCCACCTAATATGAGATAGACAATCATACAAATACATATACATATATATATATATATATATATATATCGATCTCTCTCTAAAATATTACACATCACCGCCACCACGAATTAACCGGCCCCGTCGCTGCCGGAGATATATATGTATACATCATCTTTGTCTTTATATTTATACAGAGATATATATGTTGTGGGAGATGTGGGAGACATATATGTATACATCATCATCCCATATCTATATATACAGAGATATATATGTATACATCATCTCATCAGCTGTCTATATATATTGATCCATAACTATATTTAATCTATATGTATACACACATCTATATATATCTATATATATATATATATATATATATATATATATATCAATTACATCGCTGCTTTCTCTCCACCTCTTATGGATCTATTGTGGTGAGGCGACGACACGACGGTGGCTTATGGTGGCGGAGAATCTCTCGTTGACTTGTCTTCTGATATGCATATGCTTATATGTATATATGTATATTTGTTGTAACTACATGCGAATTAGACGGGGAAAATGACACAAAATGGTTTTATTATCAAACGGTCCAATATTGTCCATGTGCATGTTTATTAAATAGTGGGGTATATTAATTGTGTATTAGATCGTAAAAAAATTTGTATTAGATTGTCAACTTTTTTGTATTAAATTTCCGAAAAATCAAATTATAGTCAATTTTTTTGTATTAGACTGTAAAAAAAAATTGAACTACATTGTTAATTTTTTTGTATTGGATTGTCAATAATGTTGTATTAGATTATCAAAAAAATTATATTAGATTGTTTAAAATTATGTATTAAATTGTCAATTTTTTAGTATTAGATTGTCAAAAATATTGTATTAGATTGTCAAAAAAATTGTATTAGATTGTTTAAAATTTTGTATTTGATTGTTAAAAACGGTATATTATATTGTCAATAAAGTTGTATTAGATTGTCGAAAAATTGTATTAGATTATCAAAAATGTTGTATTAGATTGTCATTTTTTTTTTGTATTAGATTGCAAAAAACAGTGTATTAGATTGTCAAATAAATTGTATAGGATTGTCAAATAAATTGTATTTATCAAGAAAAATTGTATTAAATTGCCAAAAATATTGTATTAGAATATCAAATTTTTGTATTAGATTGTCACAAAAATTTCATTAGATTGTCAAAAAAAATGTTTTGATTTTTTTTAGATTTTTGTAAAAAAAATATTTTTTTGGATTTTTTAAAGAATTTTTTTTCCAAACTCTCTAATTTTATTTTTTAAAATAATTCTGGATTTTTTTCATTTTTTTCTCAAATTTTATAATTTTTCTGATTTTTTTTTTCTTCTAATTTTTCTAAATTTTTCCTTTTTTTTATAATTTTCTTTTATTTTGGTCAACATCGGAAACTGGCCGTCAAAATTTTGTATTAGATTGTCAAAAAAATATACTAGATTGTTCAAATTTTGTATTAGATTGTCAAAGAAAGTTATTAGATTGTCAAAAAAAATTATATTAAATTACCAAAAATTGTTAAAAAATTGTATTAGTGTCCAAATTTGTATTAAATTTCTAAAAAATTGTATTAAATTGTTAAAAAAATTGCATTAGATTATCACAAAACTTGCATTAGATTGTCAAAAAGAATTGTATAAGATTGTTAAAAAAAAATACTGGATTTTTTAATTTTTTCCGAAATTTTTATTTTTTTTAGTATTTTTCTTCTGGAATTTTTATAAATTTTGTATTATTTTGTTAAAAAATTATTTTTGGTTTTTTTATATTTGTAAAAAAAATATTTTTGGGATTTTTTAGAATTTTTGGGATTTTGTTAATTTTTTTTCCATATTTTTAGTTTTTTACAAATTTTCTCGTTTTTCTGGTTTTTTTATTTTTTCTGGATTTTTCTTTTTTTTTTCTGGAATTTTCTTTTTTCTGGATTTTTTTGATTTTTTTTCCGGATTTTTTATATTTTTTTTAGTATTTTTTATTTTTCCGGAATTTTTATAAATTTTGTAAGAGATTGTTAAAAAGTTGTTTTTTGTTTTTTTTGGATTTTTGTAAAAAAAATATTTTTTTGTTTTTTTATAATTTTATAATTTTTTTCCAAATTTTTATTTGTTTTTCTAAATTTTCTATTTTTTCTGGAATTTTTTTGGAATTTTTTCATTTTTTTTTTCAATTTTTCAATTTTTTTTTACATATTTTATAAAAAAAATTTATTTTTCTGGATTTTTTTTTTTTTTATTTTATTTAAATTTTTTTACATTTTTTTCAAATTCTTTTTTATTGGGCCAAATGTGTTGGGTTTATGTATATATTGACAAGTAGTACTAATTTGCAATAACTATTTTGAAAGTGTTACGAACTCTTAAATTAGTAGTTTCAAAAGATATCAATCAAAATCCAATTGTATCTAGATAAGGAAGCTACAATTATTCTACTAAATTACAATATATTTACAACTAATAAAGATACATGATTTATGCCTTAATATCCTCCGTCAGCGACAAGTGACAGGGACTTGTTAAATATACAAAATATAAAAGATAAGTACAAAGAAATTATAGTTGCTTAATAAAATACCTCATAAGAAAACAAATTGAGAATAAAGATTACGACAACTTACCTGCCAATTTTTGCACATGGCAATTATCCGGTCAAAGTCTGTATTTATTGCTCGTAAGAAGTGGTCAGAAGGACTTTGCATAATTGGACAAGGGAATCCAGCATTAGAAAAGTGCTGCAACAAAATAAATAATGTTCGTTATGGCAACTTAAAATAAGAAGTACAATGAGAAGGAAGACGATGATAACTTAAATATCATTAACTTTTCAAAGGACATGTTAATTAATTACCTGCAAACAGGAAAGTGTTTCGCCAAAGAACAGTGTGTTTCCATTCGAAAGAAGACAAATTCTATCAAACAGTCCAAAAACTTCTGTGCTGCTCTGATTAATGGTAAAGAAAAGGGTACAACCTGTACTTGCTAGCTTCTTCAAAGTAACCATCATTAGTAGTGCCGATACACTGAAAAGAAGAACAAACCCTACAAGTTACCACCGATATCATTTTCTAAGGCCTGTGGCTCGAATCTTTACATCCCCGTTATATAATGGCTTGAAATGTCTAGCCTTAATAAGAGCATCCCAGGTGGTGTCGTTGAAATTTACAGAAAGAAAAATTACTGAATAGGAATTTAAGATGATATGATTGACTTGAACAGATAGCAATGTCAATAACAAAACTTTTCAGCCCCTTAACTTAAGTAGAGGTAAAAGATATTTCAAATGATAATCAGAATAGAGGAGAAGAAATTTTGCAGTCTATGTTTTAGAGAACTCAATAACAGGATTAGGACGACAATCATATATCATACACTTCATTTTAATGTGGTATGTAACGTCTCGGGAATTTCTGTGTTTACTATTGACGTCTATTATTTTTATAGTGATAATAATGTGTTGTGTATACGTGAAAATATATTATATAGTAATGAAATAGATGTGTAATAGTTATTGGGGATGCTTATAATTTAGAATAACTTATGGGCTAGGCTAGTAATTTGACTACATCATTATATTAATAAGTCAACTCAACTCTTTTTTTTTTTTGCACAATTACCCCTACACCTTTATATTAATTACAATAATATCATACTCCCATAAAAATATAAAAAATAAAAACTAATAAAACTATTTATCACTATTTAACAACCAAACATTATTTTAAATCTTAAACTATGTTTTTTTTATCCACATATTTATATCATAAATATACATATTTTATATATTTTTATTGCGTTACGTGCCGCACACGCAACGCGTATATATACATATTCTCCGCCATATATATATATACACGGTGACAGAGAGAGAGTGAGGAGCGATGGAGAAATAGAGTGTCTGGATAGAGAAACTAGACCGGCGATGACCAGGCCGTCGACAGTCTGGAGGGTCGGCGGTGATGGGTAGCGGAGGTGGTGCCTTTCCGGACAGCCGCTTCGGAGACTGATATCGGGGTCTTCGGGTGTCCGTTTTTCGTAATTAAATACATTATTTTGATCTACTCTCCGAGTCCTATCTATCCATGTAAGCCGTTTCATCTCATTTTAACTTTTATAAAAACCCATTTTTGGGAATATTTACTATAATCCGAATTAGTGACTTTTATATTAATCCGTACCTCATTTTAATTACATTTTAGGGCTGTTAAATGACTGTTTTGGGCTGTCCAGATCTGGTTCTAACTGTTAGGTGGGTTTCGGTTTGAGTTTGAGAGTATTTGACAAACGAACTCTCGTTTGTGTAGGTAGGGGGAAGAAACCGATCCTACTTTAGTAGGTTTTATTTGTGTGATTGATTGTTTGTGTGTTTGCTTAGTTGATATGGGTAGAATATAACATGTGTTGTATTATATTGTGTTATTTTATTATTTGAGAATTATTGTTTAAAATGAATTTTGATTTTTAATTTTTTTTAAAAAGAAACTGAATCTTGATCTAAAAGGTGTATGTGGAATAGGTCATACCGTGAAATGTGAAAGCGATGATCTTGTGTGGCTGAAATGGTGAAGTTATGACAGTGTTTTGTGATTAATAGTGATCATTTATAGTGTTATAATTATTTATTTTTGGCGAACGTGTGACACTGGTTTCGTAATTTTCTTTTATATTTATATATTTATATATATTGGTTTTGGGATTGAAGTACCAGTGTGCATGTGTGGGGTACCACTGCATTTTGGGTCCCTGAGCAGTGGCTCTAAAGGTGGGTACATTCGTACCAGTGTGGGGTATCATTGCATTTTGGGTCCCTGAGCAGTGGCTCTAAAGGTGGGTACTTTTTAGTACCAGCACGCGTGTGTGTGGGATACTAGTGCACTGGGTCCCTTAGCAACAGTGGCTCTAAAGATGGATACGTGTGATCTAATCCCGAATGTATTTTACTATTGTATTTTATTTTTAAATAATTATTATTTAGTTCTTTGGATTATATGTTGCTGTGTTGAACATTGTGTTTGGTATAGCATTTTGGATATCATGTGTCATATGAATAATGTGTTGATAATAGTGCTGCCGTGTTAAAATTCCATGTTTAGGATTGTGTGTGCGTGCCAGTGCTATTAAAGTAAGATTGTTTTCTTACCTCATCTTCGTTGTTTTTGTCCATTTTGTTCCAATGTTGATGGACAGGTGATGATCAAGTTTCTTTAGTGCTTGGCGATTTGGAAGTCGATATATTAAATAGATACACACTTTGAATTGCACGTGAGTATTGACAGTTGTATATTTATTAGTCACAATGTAATGTTTTTAAATGGCACAGTTTACTGTTATAAAATTTTATATTATTCGCTGTAGTGTCGGCTGGGTTGGATACGATATTTACCCTTGTTGGATTTATTTCAGAAAGATTGTGTTGGCAAGTTTTATTTATCTATATCGTTTCATTTGAATATGTTGATTTTTGTGAAAACAAATAGATACACAAAGGTCATGCCAAAATTTCTATAACTTCTGTTAAAAACAAAAAAATATGTTTTTGTTTTGTGTTGTCACATTTAAGTATTGTGGGCTACCCTTAGGCCAATCAACCTTAGGCCAATCATCCTTCAATGTGATTATTGGCATGTCCTGAAAGATCTGTTTGGTTTTATTATAGTGTATTGTCGAATGCTTCCGCATGTTTTGTCATTTAAACAATTTTATTTTAAGTTACATTCACAACCCGGGTTTATCCAAAATCTGGGGTAGATAATGGTACAAGTAGTTTCCGAAAAAAAACCATGATAGAGTGCAATGCAATGAACCTAATATGGAATAAGATGTTCAATTTTGCAATTATGCAATTAAGAGGTAAGCTACTCGAGTCGAGATTGTGCTACAAAGTTTGCTTTTGTAATTTTCAAATAACATAATTGAATTAAGGCCTTATTTAAAAGTAGGAAGAATGTAAAAAACTATGCAGTTTGTTAGTTCTCTACAATTTATTTTCCTCTTGTAAATTCATTCTTGCCATCAAGTCATTTAAGGAATTTGTCCCAAAAGGTAGTGTTCATTGTTTCATAGCTTAGTATTGTTTGTTTCCTCATTTAAGCGGGCCAAATGCCAATTCCATGTACACCTGAGACTTTTTATATCTTTTACGCCTATCATTAAGTATCTTCTAATCCAACAACAAGGGAGATACAATGATAACTGGATAATATCACATTTTAAAAAAGGTAATTTCAAATAACAAAACAACGAACCTGTCAAGATGATAAAGTGGCTCATCAATGAATAATATATGTGGCCGCATTACAAGTTCTCGAGCAATGCTAACACGCCTCCTCTCACCATTCGGAAGTCCTTTCATGTAACAGTGACCACCTATGAGTTTATTCGCATAATCACCTAATGACATAGCTAGAATGGCATCTTCTACCACACTCCTTTTTTGAAAGAAAAAACCAGGGAGCTGGAGCAATGCCGAGTAGTAGAGGTGCTCACGCACCGTCAGGGATCCAATCAGTGTTGTTTCTCTCTCAACAAAACCCTATTAGTTGAGAAGAAAAATGATCAAGGGGGATAAAAACAACATAATTACTTAAGAAAAGTCATGAGATTCAAAGAAAAGATTGCCTTTCCTTCTATGGTAACACATATATGATGTAAGAAAATTTCAAAGAAACCAAAAGTTGTAACTAGAACGAACCAGATTTTTTGCATGGCAACTTCGAAAGATCACGGAGCATTTCAAATTCAAGGGTTTCTATCATTTTAATGAAGCAAAGTCAAAGGTTGAATAATTTTGGCTTTTTGTTTCTTAAAAACTTGTGAACATGATGACAAGAAATTAACAACTTCAGCAACTGTACCAATTAATCCTAATATACTTACATAAGATCCATATCGCAAGGGTGATTTTTCTCCATTCACAAACACCTCCCCATACATTTTAGCACCAACAGGTAACCTCCCTGTATCCCAAAAAAGATAAAAAGAAACCAATTTAAGCATCTGAAAATTCAACCCCTTCTAATATCAAACATAAAATAAAAACAAGAAATCAACAAACCTGCAAGAGCCCGCAACAAGGTCGATTTCCCGGACTTGGCAGGCCCCATAATAACCGTCATAGTCCCAGGTATAGCATAACCATTAGAGCTTTTAACAACCTTATCAGAGTACTTTCTTTTTCCCTTAATAGTAACTGTTAAGTCCTTCCAAACAAGTGAAGCTCCGGCGATCTTTCTGACAACAGCAGCACCCTCAGGTATCGGTGGAGAGTGAAACGACCCGCTATTAATCTTCGAAAGGGAATGGGAAGCAGGAGTCGCGGCATTGATTGAGTCACCACAGCTCTCTTCGACTCTGACCTCGACATCCGTGTCTTCCCAATCGGGGGAATCTTCAAAAGATATGGGTTGCCTATGAGCGCCAGGTTTACGCAAATAAAAAAATTTACTTGATGGTACCCTATTTGCTGGACTACTTGCTGATGAGGACGATGATCTATAGTTATCTGACTGTGATTGTATCTCTTCCATTTGGTTATTTGATAAACCAGTCTTTTAAGAAACTTATTTAAAGTTCTTCATGGGAATGAGGAGTTTATCAAGTCCAGCCTGATAGAATTTGAAAATCAGTGATATATCTAACGATAAGTTCTTTTTCTGATGCAGTTGGGAGCTTTAGAGAGATATGTCTTATGTATTAAACGGTGACTAACTAAATAAATTATCAAAAGCAAAACTTAAACACGAAACAAAAATAATTGAATTTCATTTCGAGAATCAAAGTCATTAGTCATTAACCAGGTGACTTCATTATATGGAAATCACTATTCCAGTATATTAAAACAGTTAATAAGAAGATCTTGGGACTCATTCAATAGTAAAGGACCAATCTTAACAATGCACTCAGTCAAAATCATAGGCTCGTGGCCAGACGCTTAGGGCTTGTTTTGTACTTTCGTCGCAGCTTTTAAGGAAAGATTAACTACTGTTTCTGCTGATAACTTGCAGTGCATTTGGCTATCCTAAAAGCTCAGCTTTTTTGGTGTTTTGAAATTTAGTAAAATTTTAAACTGGGAAAAGCCTGTTATCTCCAAACTTCAAATAAACCAGATAATTTGCTTAAAATCAGCAACCAACCAAGCTCTGGAATCTTAAGTAACTTGTAATCTATCTGAACTAGAAAAATGAAAAATGCTCTATCCCTCTACTGTAAAGCTCTAATTTCAAGATAAAGAAAGAACTAAAAAACTTTACATTAAAATTTTCAAAGGCCAATAAAATTATCCACTACCCAATGATGATTTTCCTGCTAATCTTTACTCCTAAATTTCAAAAGTAATAATAACATTAATACCCTTCCTTGCTTATATTTACATAAAAGGTGAGTTTACTGAGTTTATTCAATCAAACAAAGAGAATTTAAAGTGCGCATACAAAAAAGAAAAGATAGAAGGACAAATTAGCAAACACAATAATAATGGAGCACACCGTAAAAGAGCTGATAAAACCAATAGTAGCAAATAGAATGATAAAAAAAACTTTATATTTAAAATTTGTAAGGGCCAATAAAATTATCCACTGCTCATTTGCTCAATGAAGATTTTCCAGCTAATCTTTACCCCTAAAATTCAAAACTAATAATAACATTAACCTCCTTCTTTGGTTTTATTTACATAGAAGGTGAGTTTAGTGAAATTATTCAATCAAACAAAGAGAATTTGAAGAGTGCACACAGAAAAGATAAAAGGACAAATTTTCAAACACAATAATAATAATAGTAGCAAATAGAATGATAAAAAGTTATTGAAAAAGAGAAAGACAAGAAAAAATGAAAAATGCCCTATCCCTCTACTGTAAAGCTGTAATTTTCAAGATAAAAAAGTATTAAAAAAATTTGACATTCAAAATTTTCAAGGGCCAATAAAATTATCCACTGCTCATTTGCTCAATGATGATTTTCCAGCTAAACTTTACCTCTAAATTCCAAACTAATAATAACATTAATTTCCTTCCTTGCTTTTATTCACATAAAAGGTGAGTTTAGTGATTTTTTTTATTTTTTGTAAATAAAATCTAAAATGTGCATACAAAAGCAGAAAAGATAAAAGGACAAATTAGCAAACACAATAATAATGGAGCACACCATAAAAGAAATGAGCTAATAAATGAAACCAATAGTGGTAAATAGAATGATAAAAAGTAAATGAAAAAGAAAAAGAAAAAGAAAAAGAAAAAAGAGGGTGTAGTAAGTGAGTTAGAGAGAAAAACATGCCTGGATCTGCGGTGAGAGAGAGAGAGAGAGAGAAAGGGCTAGAGTGTGAATGAAGTGTGTTTCTTTGCTTTGTTTTGCTTTTTACTAAACTTCTTGTTTGTAGTGTTTTGACAAAATAAATTATGAACTCCACAATAATTTACAATATTATTAGATTGAGGATACAAAGAGATACTTTTTTTTTTTTTTTTTTTTTTTTTTTTTTTTAAATACTGTCGCAGAAACTTAATTTGTATTATTGATTTATCCTTATATACATGATCTGATAGTTCACATTGAGTCTTTACAAGAATTATGTCAAAAAGTCTCTTGTTAATTGATATATGTAATGAATAAATTAAATATAATCCACTTGTATTGCATAGGAAACTACCCATCATTGTAATATATTTATTTATTTTCTTTTCAAAAAAAAACATTTACAATATTATTATAATTGATAAGTGAAATATAATATGTAAGTAAAAATACGCTCGTGCAACTTCAGTATACTTCACTTCTACGTATCCAAAAACGACTGATTGTTACCTTTTGGATTGTGTAAGCAGTTTTTGTCAAATTAGAAGCTAGAGACTGATATGCTACCTAAGCGACACCAACTTACATGTCAACTCGTCAAAAGCTTTATCGGTGCTTTTACTCAGACATTTTGTCCATTTTAAAATAAGGGGTAATTCAGTATAGATATCTCGTAGTAACTTATATTCCTCCTACTTACATCTATAAGTTCACATTCTCTCTAGGTATCAAATTTTAATTATTCAATTTAATTAACAAAACGTCATTTTCCAATACAAAACATAATATACATACTTTCTCTCTACAAAACCGAAAAAAACTAGTTTTGAATTAAAATAAAATTTTACAAAACCGAAAAAATCACAAAAATTATAAAAAATTATAAAAATCATAAAAAAAAATAAAAAAAAATCATAAAAAAAATGTATTTTTATCAAATAAATATAAAAAAATGTACTTTTCTAAAAAAAAACACACAAAAATCACAAAAATCATAAAAAATCATAAAAAATCACAAAAAAATTATGAAATTTATAAAAATCAGCTTTTTTGTCAATAGATGATTTTTTACACCGAAAAAGTTGTTTTTCATCAACAACTAGTTTTTTCACTAAAAAGTGGATTTTTTCACCAAAAAGGGGCATCAAAAGTGGATTTTTTTCCACCAAAAAGTGATTTATTCATGAAAAAATGGCTTTTTTTTAATCTAAATGAGCTGAAAGTGCATCTAGTATAGTCGAAAGTACATGTAATTCAGAAAGTGCATATAGTTCAGTCAAAAGCGTATATAGTTCAATAAAATTGCATATAGTCCGATCAAAAGTACATTCATTTCTGCTGAAAGTACATGTAGTTTCGTCGAAAGTGCATACAATTCAGTCGAAAGTAAATATAGTTCAATAAAAGTGTGTATGCATATATTTCAGCTAAAAGTGCATCTATTTCAGCTGAAAGTGCATCTAATTTAGTCAAAAGTATATATAGTTAAGTCAAAAGTGCATATAGTCCAGTCGAAAAGGAATATAGTTCAGTCAAAAGTGCATATAGTTCAATAAAAGTGCATATAATTCTGTCAAAAGTGCATCTGATTCAGCTGAAAGTGCATCTGATTCAGCTGAAAGTGCATCTGATTCAGATAAAAATGCATGTTGTTCATCTCAAAATGCATCTAGTTAAGTCGAAACTGCATATAGTGCAATTGAAAGTGCATAATGTTCAAGAGATTGGTGGTTCGAATCCATCCGAATTTGCTTTTTTTAATTCAAAGTAAAGTATATGCACTTGATTTTGTGAATTATATAGTGTTTATATTAAACATTATGCACTTTCGACTGAAATATATGCAATTTCAAATGTACTTTATACACTTTCGACTAAACTAAATGCATTTTGAGATTAACTATATGCACTTTCATCTGAATTAGATGTACTTTTAGCTGAACTAGATGCACTTTCAGCTGAACTAGATGCACTTTTGACAGAACTATAATTTAATTCAAATTAAAAAAACAAATCTGAATGGATTCAAACCACCAAACTTTTGAACAACGGTGTTGTACAAGCGCTCTTAACATTTTGAGCTTACAGATGTATATAGTCACTAAATAAAATCATACAAACATGTCCCATCTTCGCCTAAATATGAACGATACAAAACACTATAAAATTTCAAACACATGGCATGCTACTTAAATTTTTTCTCAAAATATAGATATTTACACACACTAAAAACTCTACAAAACAAAGCTAACAAAAAAACATGCTTCGTTTTAGTCTCAAACGAGCTCCGATTCAGACCAAAGTCTTATGAACTTTTGTATTGTACATAATCTATACATAAACATGCCAAATTCAAGAGAATTCAAAACTATAAAATCTATCGTACGAAACTCGGACATTTCATCGAACACTTTAAGGGTACAATATGGGCAAACCCTTGAGCACTTGGAGTACCCCAAACTGGGCCCATCTCTGTCCCGAAACAAGCTCCGTTTCATACCAAAACAAGCTCCGTTTTTTTCCTAACTTTGACCTCGTCTCAGTCTCGGAACGAGCTCTATTTCAGACCAAAACGAGCTATATATCATTCAGTCCTGAAACAATTGTTCATATAAACCGAAAACAACAAAACCACCCCAAAATCGTTCCAAAAACCACTCCAAAAACATCCCAATAAAGTCAAAAAAAAAAACCATGTTGCTAATTATTTGGATACGAGTATAAACCAGGAAAAACAAAAAAGGATCTGTTTCAGGCACGGAATGGGTTCACTCTTATTTTTTATTTAATAGTTGATTTGACAAATTTTTACCAACTAGTATTTGGTTAGTAATGGGACTAACAAATATTTGTTATAAGTTGAAGAAACATAAAATTAGTAAATTGCATATGGATATACAGAACAAAAACAAGCATACTCTATAAAAGCCCCAATTGGACTCAACTTTATTTGGCTTAAATATATGAAATTGTAAAATTAATTTAAGTGCAATATGTATGTAATATGGAGTTTATGTTGGTAACCTACAACACCTGTGACGACATCAGCTATCACCTTCATCGTCGGTCACGTCACCACTTCGTGTTCGTCGGATTCTGTCTTACATCACTCGTCGGAAACCAGATATGTGATGTATCTCTGTGGCGGTTCTTCGTTGCGATCTCCGACGGATCTTCGCTGCGATCTCCGGCGGATCTTCGATGTGATCTCCGGCGGATCTTCGCTGCGATCTCCGGCGGATCTTCGCTGCGATCTCCGACGGATCTTCGCTGCGATCTAGGGTTTATGTGGTGGTGACGAAGAGAGGGAGAGATTGGAGAGGTGAATCGGGTTTTGATGGTATTAGGAAAAGAGGAGAGAGAGCACGTGAAAAATGAATCACTTTAAAAAATAGAAAATTAAGAAGTATTTATACTATACAAAAGTGGTATCTATGAGGAATGTGATCTTATAAAGTTAGCTTATGGGAATATAAGTTCAAAAGTTGTACTTATTAGGCAGTTTCCTTTTCCTCATACGTCTGCATAGCGTTGCTCATTCCCCTGCACCAACAGTCGTTCTTCATCTAAAGCAACATATCTAAGAGCAGTTGCATCAATTTGTGTATTTAACCATGTTTCCTTGTGTAAGCGTTTTATGTGTATTTTTTGCAAAAAGTCTGTAAACATCAATTACCGTTCACTATCCATAAATTAACTTTTGACAAAATGTGTCATTAAAAATAAACTTATGCCATTAACACATGCTCTTAGTCAATGGTTTTTTGCTACATGAATGATGAGATACCTAGTAGGTATGTAGATTGGCTATATGAAAACATATCCCATTTACGCATTAGATTTCATGTTCAGCCTATTCGATTTGAGTACAACGTTTTATAAACAAGGTTATAGAGATTTCATGCATTATGAGAAGTGACAATATATCATTGGGTTTGAATGTTTGATATCAATTAGAAATAAGGAATTTAGTTGTTACTCATTTGCTTAATTATTAATAATTGTTAATTAGTTGCTCTAAACAATTTTGAAAAAAAAATGAAAGCTAATTTTCTTTCCAAGCCTTGTATTAATAAATACTAGTAATCGTGATGACGCGTTACGTCTACTGCGCGTAGTGCAACAAACATATAGAATATATAAGTGTGGTGGTGATACAAATATGTGGAGAATAAAATAAAATAGATAGAATATAAAATGATATAGGCTTGAAAGAATTTTGTGTGGTTAGAGAGAGAGAAACAGTGTCATTAGTTTTTATTTTTTCTATTTTTTATAAAAGCAATATGGTAATTAATAAAAAAAAAGTGAATATAAGTGTATTTTTGAAAAAAAAAGAAAGTAATAAAACTTGACAGCCTCAAAAATATTGGGTTTAATTATTATAATAGTATGATTAATAAATATGTAGAGCTTTGCTAATAATTTTGCAATTATATTGTTGTGAATGTTTTGAATTGTTAACGCTTTTTATGTAACCATCCACAAATTAATATATTAAGTAGTAGTTAAATTTCCACTCAAATTTCTTTGATCAATTTTTTAAACAAGATGTGTTAAAATCGAAAAATAGTAAAAGATCTTGCGAAGAATATAAGAGAAAATTAAGTCGGAGTACAATTTGGAGTCGACTAACAGAGATGGTGACAAAACTCCAATAGAAGACTAGCGGCAGAACTTTGGTGAGGAGTTGAGAAAGAGAGGTGATTTGTTGTGAAACTAGTCTGAAATAATGAAATTAAATAACTAGACTGTTCAGAGTATATATATTATCTACAAAGTGTGACTACTTGTGGATTAAGTTAAAAAAATGTAATACATTTTCCCGATATTCTATAAAACGATTAATCATTACTCCATATTCATATGGTGTTTTATAGGAAGATTTATATGTAAATTACCGTTAACTCTATACATGTGTCACTGATCACAAATTCGGAATGGTAAGTTGAGAATATTTATATTTTGTGAACAAATTAACAAATACATATTAAATGGAGTAGCAAATTTGTCCACTATACAATCAGTCATCTTTTCTGTCTAATATACATTAATAAGATATGTTTTGTAATTCCTTTATTTTTATGACCCGACGTACCTTGCTAAATCGTCTTTACATGTTTGTTTGTTTTATTTGTCCAACACCTAGTATATCAAATTATAGGTGGCATGATACCTTCAGGAATAGGAAAATGTGCTTAACCTTCAAACCAAAACTACGTTATATCGAGTTTACTTATATATTGATGATAACTTCAAGGTTTAAACACGTCGGCTTTCTTGTTCTATTGATTTTTCATACTATTTCCTTCACGAATTTGGACATTATTGGGAATTTGGGTGAGTGTATTCATTATCGTCTGCTGATATTAAAGTATTGATCAGAATTCATACTGCCTCTTGAATGTCATTTGGCATTCGTTTCGAATGCAGATTTATGAAAAGGACCACTTCTTTTAGATGCGTGTCAAACATGTAAATTCAGAATGATTCGTCTAATAACTTATTTTGTAACAGATGCGGTTTTTGATATATCCATTGCTCTATGCTACTGATCATATTACCTTTATATGCTACCGATACTCCTTGGACATAATTCTTTTTGATATGTTTTCTTAGCATTTTTTTAAAGATATTTGAGAACCATATCATATTGTAAGATATCACATACTTAGATAGCATATAATACAGATTATCCTTAGAATTGCTCCGTCGACTTAAATTTCCTTTTATCTTGTTTCGGTGACATCTCCATCGCCATTATGTGGCCAATTCAGCCCCTAATCAATTTGAAATAACGTTGGCCTGATATTCCAAACAACTGTTAAGATATCAGTTAAAAGAAAAAAATTGTAAATACATTGCCTCAATATATATAATTCCCCATTTCAATCTCACTATTTTGCAATATCATTTATTTTATTCTAAATCCATTCCAAAAATTTGATGTCAATCAGATCATGTTAATGCTAGAAAACATTAGTTAATAATTAATCTAATATTTTCAGTTAACTTTTTTTTTCCAATTGTTCCTTTCTTTACCACTTTAATATGATGAAGGATTCTTAACAGCATACATTTCAATTTTATGCTTTAGTTTTTTTTGTAAAATATCTAAACCCAAAAACACCTCATTAATTTTTTCCTTGCATACTGCAGTGCAAACACTATACAGAGAGGAGTTTATATTATGACGGAAATTAAAGAAGGATTTTTCAACTAACAAGACACTCTAGTAGTTATAATTAGGACCAAGGCTTTTAACCAATAAGTGTATTTGTAACACTATCGTCTCGTTTGGTTGCGGTACTAATTTTGGTGGGATTAGAACTATTATGGGATAAGAGGTGAACTACAAATACTATAGGATTAAATTTTGTGAAGGGTACTAGTAATACTTTGTTTGATTCATATGAGATTAAATTCTGATATATGATTAAAACTTCTTGTATTTTAAAACTTTAATTTTATATGATAGTAAAAAATAAAAATAAAAGTACCAGTTGCTACTCAAGCTAGTTACAATGATTTTTTTAGACATTTTGGTCTCAAGTCCAACCATCACTAAATCTAATACCATGTACACATGGTATTCCAAATGATGTGGTTCTGTGGGATTTGGTGTTCCATTGGACTTTATGTCTAAAGATATTTGGCAAAGCAAACATGGGATTAACGGGTCCACGGTATTTGCAGTACTATCCCAGCTATGTAATCCTGCAAACAAACACACCCTATGGATCCTACTTAGAGTCCCACCATCTAATTTGAGTAAAAATTTAAAATTACTCTATTTTTTCATTATAATAATATTATTTTAGATCAAGTGCATATACCAACATGAAACATCTATTGTGAAATTTTTCTACACCAATACTAAAACATACTATATAACAAATCACCAAATCTAAAAAAAAAAAAAAAAAAAAAAAAAAAAGAAGGTATACTTACTCTTTTTACAATATTTTTTGTTTTGACAGGTTACATTGTTGAACTGGATAACTTAAAATATATAAAAATCTATTATTTTAATTATTATTTTAATTAATATTTAAATTTAGATTAGGGTCAACTATGGTTATATATTTTAATTTGAGTTTTTACTTTTTATTGTGCTACAAAATTAGTTTTTATATATAGTGGTTCGGCCAATACTATTTTAATTTAAATTTTATTTTTAATTTAGGATAGACTCACATGAGTTTCTCAATATTTTACTTACATTTAATAATGGTTCTCATCAATAATATTTTATTTGAATATTTATTTTTAATTTAGGATAGGCCGAACATGAAGAGAGATGAAAAACAAATAATGAGAGTGATTAAAATAATTGTTTTAACACATAGGGGTAAAACTATAGTTATTTAATTACTATCAAAACCGAGTGAGATTGGGGGTGAAACTGGGGGTTGACATTAGTCTTACCGGCTTTTAACACTAATTTGGGAGTTTTCATTAAATTATTATTTGCTCCGCAATTCTAATAGAAGACAGTTACATACTTAGCCGAACTTGTCATATATAGTTCATTATATATATATATATATATATATATATATATATATATAAAACAATGAATAAGCTAAGGCTAATGATACGAAAGAGTCAAATTCTTTTATTTCTAGAAGGTTAAAGATTGACATCAATGTATTTATGCTCAAAGTACGGTTATACAAATAGTGCATTTTGATTGTAACTTGTCATAAACTTGTCAATTTATAACAATAAATTGGACTGATCATTGGATTAAGTGACACAGAGATAGTGATTTCTTGTATAGTTGTATATATCGACTTTGAATATTTTTTTCTTTTGCCAAATCAATTTCGTTGCAGCTTGCAAGGGAATATGATTCCAAATCAACGTCAAAATTTAAGTAAGAACGTCACCTATATATACTTTAACTATATATATATACTAGTAATCATGTCCGACGTTTTGCGTATGAGACGCGTAATGCGATAAAATTTAAAAAATAAGTGTAGTTATGATACAAATATTTGGAGAATAAAAAAAAGATAAGAGTATAAAATGAGAAGAGTAAAAAGAATTTTGAGAGCTTAAATAGGGATAAAAAATGTTATTAGTTATTACTTTTTCTTTATTTTTTATGAGAATATGATATTGTAATAATTAATAAAAAAGTGTAAGCGTATTTTTGGAAAAAAAGTGGTAAAATTTGGCAGCCTCAAAAATTCTTGGGTTGACTTATTATAATAGTATATATATATATATACTACTAATCGTGTCTCATGCGTTGCGTATGCGGCACGTAATGCAATAAAAATATAAAAAATAGGTATAATTATGATATAAATATGTGGATAATACAAAAAAGCATATAGTTTAAAATTTAAAAGAATATTTGATTGTTAAATAAGTGATAAATAATTTTATTAGTTTTTAGTTTTTATATTTTTATGAAAGTATGGTATTATTGTAATTAATATAAAGGTGTATATGTATTTTTTTTTAAAAATTGTTAAATTTGACAGACTCATTTAACTTACTATAATAAAATGATATATGCACTTGATGACTCTTTTGGTTTTGCTATAGTTACTTAATTATTTTATGTTCAGTACGCTTTTACTTCAGAATCCAATCTCATGATATTGTTAATAGACCTACATATATTGAAATTTCTAATGGGGAGGGAATGATGATGACCCTTCGGGGTCTGTTTTAATAAGAGAAAAAGTGTGGTTTTTTGTTGAGTCCAAGCATATATTATAATAAATATTATTACAATTTTTATTTTAACGAAACGTATGTACATTAATTTCCATAGTTATTGTACAACTGAAACAAAAAAAATTGCACCCTCATCAAAAAAATTCTCTGTATTTATAAGATATAATAAATAAAACTACTAATGCAGATATACAAACTATTATTTTTCATTAACCATTCTGCGCACAATTTCCATGTGATTGTATAGATACCCCACCAAAAAGTATGTGAATCTTATGAAATCGAATGTAACTGCATTGTGGTTAATTTCATAGTGATGACTTAAGACAATCACGGTACATTCATATACACATACCATGATCTTATCATATCTTATCGTTTGGTCTAGAATATTTCGATCACCAACTTTGTACGGTACAACTATAAATTTAGATTTTGAATCATTTAACTTTCGTTGGTACTTGCAGATGTATTTTTCTGTAACCACAAAATATGCTTTTGTTATTTAATTCACCTATATACAATAAGGCTATTTGGTGAATTCATTCATTAACTGATTAACACTGTGTTCTCTCCCTTGCAAGCTATGTTTCAATATCAATCTCATACTCGATTTTGTAACACATTAACTCAATCGCCAATAACAAAATCTCATTGAAGAGAGAATTTTGACGCATTTTAAGGAAAAAGATTTAACTTAATTACACAAGAAGTTAAATTTTGTACGTAGTTTATATCTGGCATGTTAAATTCATGATTTTGTAATTTTATAGAATAAATTTGAGCAATGACGTTTTATGATCAGGTGAATGTGTTAATATATCAGACGAACATCGTATCACTATTATAACTTAAATATGTGTTTCAACATTCTCCTAGCTACTTGATTTTCAAGAAAGGGATAGCTAAGTAGTGAAATATGATTCATTTTAATAAATAATGAGTTGAATTTTAACACAGAGTTTGCACACAAAATCACAACATAGCTAATTATTAACTCAGCAGGCAAGCGAATTTGATTCTAAGACGGTGTAAACGGACTTCTGCAAAATCATAACAATACTAATGCCATAAAAGCGAAGCAACAAACAAGATCTTTGTTTGTTACTTCTCAAATCGTTTATAGCTTTTACTTAGGAGTATGTAAGTTGAAACTACTACACATTACTTCTACTCTTAAGGCTTGACATACGAAAAGCATGAAAGGTTAATAATTACTGAAAATATAAAATTAAAGTATATGAAATGTAAATAAATTATAAGACAAGTTGTATGTTAAAGCGTGTGGTTGTTTCAACCACTTTTCATCACGAGTAATGCATTCTCTGAATAGGTTGTTTCATATCAACTTTTCATGTGTTTCTCCAGTTTGCTTGAAACACACTTTTGACGTCCATTTCATCGGTAAGATATTGATTGAAAGAAAATGTATCTCCTGAGAAAATAAAAAACATTTTTATCATTTCTGAAATATATTTTAAATAAAATCTAAATACTTTGGCGACTTCATTATCATTCTTCCAAATATGTGCATAATTTCGGCGGTTTTGAATTGATCATAATTCATAACCTTTTTCATCGCATGACATCTCGACACTCATCAATTTATCAAATGAGTTATGAGACATGTATACATACACCCGTTATTTTATTACTTTTAGTTCGAAGGTTTTAATTTTATTACAATTATTGGCTTAATTATAATTATTAGGAAACAAATGTGTAAACAGAGTGACGAGTCCAACAGAACTAAAATGCGAAAATTATCCAACAAATTATTCTTTTTTACTAAGAAAATTAGTATATCTAAAAAAAGTGCTAAATTATTCAAAGGTTCTATAAATAAATATTTGGTCACTGCCCAATGCCAATATGGAATTTTATTTGATATACTCCGTATTAGAACTCCGTGCCTGCTAAAAAAAACACACTTTATTGTATAAAATAGAAATTAGTGGATTGTGGAAAATAGAAATTAGTGGATATATATTTATGTGCGCGAACTTTGCTTCCCGGACTTTATAAGCCCCTGTTGGGAAACCGTGCGTCCTCAAAAACTCATGCATTTCTTTCACAAAATAAAATAAAATGATATGAACAGAGATAACATGAAAATTGGAGCTGCCAGAAATAACATGAGTTAGTTAGAATCACGTACAAAGGCATTTTTCTTTAAGAAAATACAGGCAGTTTATAATTAAAATTTTATAAGGAATGTTCGTATAGTTTATTTTCTGGTGAGATAACTTGTGATGTATGGTAATGAAAGACAGAAAATAATTTGGAAACAACTAAATCTAAAAGAAACAAGTTTTCTAGCAAAATGGCAGAAAACAAGATTTTCTTTTTATTTTTTGGAAAAATATATTCACATAACTTTGACACTCACTTACACACTCTCTTACATGTAGAACAATATATTTTTATTAAAAAATATATTTTTATCTTTCCAAATATGCATGTATTGAGTGTGTAAGTTATATATATATATATATTAGTAATATTATATTTAATAAAAACAATTATTTTTAATTAATTAATATTTAAATTTAGGATAGACTCAACTATGATTCTACTATATTTTTATTTGAATTTTTATTACATTGAGTTTTTATTATGTTGAATATTTATATTTTGGTTTATCATATAAATCGTATTTTATTTATATTTAAAGGAATAAATATGTGTTTTATTAATTAGAAAGTGTGAGAACTGTATGTATAAGATCGCCTTTGTTTTTTTTGTTACATGAAAATAAGTGGAAGTACGTTTCTTTATTTTTGCAGAGAGTACGTTTATTTGTTACAACTGAAAACCATTATAAATAGAATCTTCCATTATTCTTCTAAACACACAAACACACCCTTCTCTCTCTTTGTTTCCTTTATGCGTGTGTACATCTTTATACTATTTTCTTTTACTTCTATCTTCAGTTTTTTAACGTAAATATCATATATTTATACCGTTATCCGCTTCTAGCTTAAAAGTTTTTTTCCCATAGGAGTGGAAGAGTGAAAAGTGTGTATCTTGTTGTTGACAGAAGAGAGTGAGCACATATGAAGAGATACAAACACGCGCAACACAAATATACATATTCCAACTGAAAGGCGATTCGGAAAATGTATCTCTCTCCTTTGTGCTCTCTCACTTCTGTCATCACCGCTATGGATCGCTTTCCCTTCCACTCAAAAGTATAACATTTTTTGTTTCTTCTTTTTGCTCTCACCTCAACAATATATACTGCATGAAGTCATGAATATAAACCATTGTTTCAGAAATTAAATCTAAACTAAAACGTTTATGCAAAAGCCACGACCGAAAAAGAGATGTTTTTAAGGTTTTTTAAGCTTTGAAATAAGTTTTGAATTGAGTTTTTTTTACTGTGAAGCGCCCATTTCAAAACAGTGATATATTCTACTTATAACATTTTGAGTTGATATTTGTCTCTTTGGTTGTTAATCCGTTATGTGATGTTCACTTCAGTACTGGTTTGACTGATAAGTTAGGTAATAATCTTATTTAGTTAATGAAGTACTCCTAACAAGGTTTATGTTTATCTTGGTACATAAACAGTACCTATATGCTATTTTTGCTGACAAAAAAAAAAGGTTTCCATACTTGTTTTGTTCACTTCATTTTACTGTATATTGCCAGTTTGCCACTCCTTTCAAATTGAAACTCCACGTTTAATTAATTTTCTTAGCATCATAATTTTTTTCCGGTTATGTTGCTAAAATGGTTGTGGCTAAATTTTAGCAACAGTTTAGCAACAAATTATGTTGCTATTTGTTGTTAAACTGTTGCTAAAATTTAGTCACAACCACTTTAACAACATAACCGGAAAAAAAATATGATGTTAAAGGTACTTTTCTTGTAGTGAGTAATATTACAGAACAAATAATGGTCTTAAACAAGAGTATATCGAGTGACATACTAATTATAAATGGCTATTTATTTCTCAAATATTCTAGGTATTTACTATTTAAGACATTTATTTTGTGCACCGGACGTATGTACGTGGTTTCTTGCTTTTCTGTTATTTTAAATTCAATTATCAAAACTTAAAAACGGGTTGGGAAATGATTATTCAACGTTAATTGGACGAATATTAATTGCTATCGCTAGCTATTTCCATAATATCAACAAATTTTAACTACTTACAAAATAAAAAGTATATAACTATGTAGAGCAAAATACAAATAGAGCATAAAATAGTTTGATTTTTGCCATATAACTTTCACTAATATATTAATACTTTATTAATACTTTCCTTCTTAGCATTTCCCATATTATATTTACCATGTAATATTGTCATAAAAAAACATGTAATTTTCCAAATCTGGACAATATTGAGGGAGTTCTATCAGAAATAAAATAAAATTGAAAGGCCGATCAGGTATGTCGGGTCGGGTCAGATTTTGGTGCATGCAGTTTCTATTCCGATCGGATCGGGTTTTTCATTTGCCAACAACCACATCAACCTGTATATATTTTACATATAAATTTTATTTTAAAGTGTATTTGCACTTCATATACTTAATTAAAATTTCAGCACTCAGCATTGTCAAAATAATTCTAGGCTCGCCACTGTATAGAAAACTAGCTAGCTAGCTAACTGGCGGTTACCCACAAGAGACATACAAAATTCTAGGCTAAATCCGTCAAACCGGTTTAGACCGAGGTCGGAGGCACGATCTTTTACTGTGTTCAGTGTTCGTATAGCTACTTTTTGAAGAACTCGCCTACAACATCAAGCGAATTATTATAGGAAGGAACCCCAGAAATCTAATGTACAGTACATCTTATCAGTAGGTTATTTTATTGTAACCGCTACACATGTATATTATGTCATTTATGAGATTATTACACATACCAGATGTGACATTCTTTATAGTTGTACAGTGGACCACGCAAGTCCAAGTGTAAGCTAATAATGTTGTGAAATTGTTTATGAGTAGGAGAATTAATTGTTATTTGGTTTATGTATGGATTCACAATTTTCTTTCAATTACAAAATATGCAAATAAAACTATGTGTAATCATTGGCCCTTCGAACCCTTCACCAAATTTGGTCTTCACATAGAACAAATCTGGGAACTCACTACCAATTTCCATCTCCATATATACAATTCTTTGCAAATTAGAGCTTACAAGCAGCGCCTCCATTTGAGAGAAAATAATAATTTAGTACATATTTAGAAATTTATTTAAAAAAAATCCGGTTGTTTTGAATTTGATAACTCTTTTACAAAAAAGTACATATTTTGTGAACTTATTTACAAATTGGTACATAAGTCATTAAAAAATAAAATAAAAATCAAAGAAAATATTTAAAAATTATAAAATTAAAAACCAAAATTTTAAAAAATAAATTTTTTTATACAAAAAACGTGTGTGATCCTGTCTAATCCTGTTCAATCATGTATATCTAATCATGTTTGATCCTGTCTAATCCTGTTCAATCATGTATTTCTAATCCTGTTTGATCCTATCTAATCATGTACAATCTTATATATCTAATCATATTTAATCATATCTAATTATGTCTAATCCTATTTGATATATATGTATAATTTTTTCAATTTTTTTATTGTTTTTTTGTATATTTTGTTATTTTTTATGACATGTGTACCTAATTATAAATAATTATATGTATCTAATTATAAAAAAATATACATAGATGAGTTTTTTGTAATTAAATTGATTGATATGTACCTATTTGTAGGTCTCGGTCTATTTTATTGGCGAAGAGGGAACCATAATTCTGCTTGAATTAGCACTTAGAGCCCTCTTCAAAGAGTCCAAATCTCTTACCCCATTTCTCTACTCCCTTCCGTGCCCTCTTACTTATTTTATCCAAAAAAAAAAATTCTAAAAAATTTGAAAAAAATTGTACAATTACTATAATACTTGTATCAATACATTCCAATAATTATTTTTAAAAGAAAATCCACATAAAATTTATTTTGAAATAAATGTATAAATTAGTGTAAATTAAACATTGAATATTAAAAAAAATTATCTAAAAAAATATTATGTTCAAATATTTTAAAATTTGAATACAATATAATATAAAATTTTATAAATTTGCGGTATAAGTTATGAAAATTTAAAATTTGAGTGAAAATAAGTAAGGGGGCACGGAAGGGGATAGAGAATAGGGGGTAGAAGATTTGGACTCCTCTCCAAATAATATTGACTGTATTCCGCAAAATTGTATCCAAACCGGAACCGTAGAAAGCTTGTTTTTTTATAAATAGGACAGGTTGTCGTACTAGCTATGAACTAATGGCCTTGGTCTAGAACATGGTCGTAAGGAAGTTCATGCTAATAAAAGTAAAATAAAATATGAGCTTTAGTAAAAAAACTGCATAAAATTTAAGTGCCTCCCTAAATTCAAAGCAGAATGAATAAGATTAGTGCTGTGCGCAAAAACGAAAAAACCGAACCGAACCCAACCGAAAAAGATCGAAACCGAAAAATCAAAACTTTTTCGGTTCGGTTTCGGTTTACAATAAAACCGGACCTAAAAAACCCAGAAAAAACCGAAAAAACCCGAAGAAAAACCGAAAGACCGAAACCGGACCGAAACAAGCTGGTTCGTTTCGGTCCAAAAAATAAAAAGACCGAAAACCGAAAAAAACTAAACCGAAAAATCTACTCGGTTTCGGTTTTGCCAAAAACCGAACCGAACGGAACCCTAAATAAGATCACTAAGTAAAACAAAACCTCTATTTGTTTGAAAGGAAAATTAGTCAAAGAAAATATTTTTCAGAAAAAATGGATTTTATGCATGATTTGATAGGAAAATAACAAACTACGGAAAATATTTTTTCGGAAAATATTTTCCGAGAAAATGGACTTTATGCATATTAGTTGATAGGAAAATAACAAACTAAGGAAAATATTTTCCATTTCTTAAGAAAAACAAGGAAAATTGACTAATCCCAAAATTGGACGAAAAACATTTTTTCCCGTGAGGGAAAACATATCGTTTTCACGAATACATATATTATATTTTCTTTATCTCATTTTTTTTAATTTTTAATTAAAAACATTTATTGATCTTTGATATATTAGCTTTTTTATCTTTTGAAAAGTTAGTTTTCGCAAAAAAGCTAAAAATTAGAGAAATTGGGAATTTTAGTACTTTTTTGATTTTTACACACAAAAATCACCAAAAGTTAAAAAAAATCAATTAAATTATTTTTTATATTTATAAGTCACCAATAAGTTCAAATAAGTTAAAAATGACTAATAAATAAAAATAAGTTATTGTTGTAAGATATTGTTGGACTCTTGGGCTTATACTTTATGGGCCCAATTGGGCTTGTAACCCTACCCCTCTATCTATCTAAGAAGGGTTAGGGGTCTTGTATTTTACATTCATTCAGATATTCATATATAATAAAGACCATACTGTTCTCCCCTCTCTTTACTTCTGTCTCCCTAAATACGTAGCTAATAGTTGTATTACAACACGTTATCGGCACTTTGCTCGTGGACACTAAGATATACGCTTGCGAATATTGGAGATTTTGGGTAAACGTACGGATATTGGGTATCTATAAACCTTGATGTTTATTCGGGTTTAATTGGGTTATTGTTATATCGACCTTCACCAACATACCTGGAGTACTGTATATTTTTTTTATATACTTAAGCGTCATGTTAATCGCATATAAATTGAATTGATTAGCTGTGTTAAGTACATATTTTATCTATTGACCCCTATAAAATCCATGGAATTGGATGGTTATGTTTTTTTTACCCTACTGTAAATTAGAATATAGTACAAACCACTTGCTAGTAATTAAAATCTCATGTATGAACTACTATATTATATTTGACCATTGAATACTACTAGGTATATGGTAATACTAAGTACAGTTAATCACATGCCAAATAAAAAGTTTATTTGTTTAGCTACTTGTATTGACTATTGACGGTATGCTAACATAAACAATTGCATTCTATAAATAAATATACGGGAATTGTATGCGTAAGGTAATTACATATATGTATCCTTGACAAACTTGTCTGATTAGTCTGATTGGTAGTTTGTTGTAGAGATTTATTTCCCATGGATTATGTAATTGAAAATTATATTACAAACTGCATATAAATTTGCTACTACCATACAAATAATATTTGGTATATATACACACACATGCATATAATTTTTTTATTAAAAGGCAAGCGAATAAAAAGTGCATGTTAATTGAATAAATTGATATGTTTCCATATAAATTTAACCACTTTGCATGTTAAAATATTTTTTTACCATATATAGAATTTATTGGTAATTAAAAATATATTGTTTGCTTGCATGTTAAAATTATCCTGTATAGAATTATTAATATGGCGATAAACATAGATAATTGATTGATATCTTGTTAGCATAATCATATTTTTTTATATTATCATATATATATATATAAATATCACATATGCCAGTAAATTATTAGATTAGATCTAATTGATAATCTTAAATTGATTTGATTTGATATGTTAGAATCTTTATGGATTGATTGATAATCTTAAATTGATTTGTTTATAACACCAAATCTACTGCATGATTAGATAGATCCTAAAATATATTTACTGCATGTTTATATATATATGGTTAAATTAGATAGATATTGTCTATATTGTTAATATTATTGCCATATATAAAAACGAAAATCGTATATATTCACATTTAAGTTGGAAAAATTATGAATCTTCCCCAAATAGGCTCACCTATTTGGATACGATGTCTAGGAAATATAAAGGCGGAAGTCGTTCTCCTAATAAGGCCGGTTTTTAAGATGCATTCGTGCCCACCCCCCTCACCGTCTTTCCTGGTCGTGTTCAAATAGAGCTACCGAAAGGGGTTGACTAAATAATAATTTCCCCGAGTGTGTTTATATAGTGATGTATGTTTCGCTGAATTGGTATTTCAGTATCGACCCGTCGTTCGATCAATGAGAACCGATTCACATGAAAAGTAAAACTAATGTTTTCGAACCTGTCGTTTCGAAAAAAAAGTTTGTGCTTGTGCAAACCATAAAAATATAAACCAGTCGTTTTATATGATAAATAATCCAGAACTCCCAACACATGTTGGATGCCATCTAAGATGAGAAAAATCGTAAAAACATACTTACGAAATAACTGTCTAAACGTTGATTTTAATCCGTCACCACATGTTACTCACCCTGATGTGTGAAAATGTGATGCCCAAATTTTTTTTTGGATGCCATCTTTGATGAGTAAAACACGAGTTTGTTGTTACCATCAGTATGAATGCTAAGGCGTTGATTTTATTCCGCCGCCACATTTGAGACGTGATGATGTCTATGGTGAACAAATGTCTGAAATTGACATATTGGAGCAATCCTTCACCAAAATACTAGCTTGGAAATTGTATTCCATAAGTAGTATCGTGAATTTATATTCACCATGTTCCTTTATCGCCCATCTGTTATTGGATAAGAAAATTGCCCCGGTGAGTAGTTTTAATCCTATTGGGACAATGACGAATTGTTTGCCTGATATTAATGCTCTTCGTGTATTTTTTTTTTCCACGAATCGAGAACCGAGACAAGTGTTATTTGTCTCGAATTGTCGCGATCCCGATGAATCGCCTAGCCAAGCGAGATTTTAGACAATCATCAAAATCGAAAATCTGTGGCTCCAAGACAGTAATTGAAAGGAAAAATATGACCCGTTGTCACAAAACAAGAGATAATGCTCAAGGAGCCAACTCTACGCTATAAAGACAAAGGTCATGCACGGTTACTCCTTAAATAGTTCACAACTATTATAAAGGTGGAAAAACCGATGCTAATGTGGTTAAAGTTAATTGAAAGTAAACTCTTGAGACCCCCGATTTTGTGGCTCAAATGAGTTTGATACCTTTCTTTATTGATTTTGGTAAATCATTGAGCCATTTTTTCGCTCATCTGTATTATGTTTTTCCATTTGGATTATGATTTTTCCATTTGGACATACTTTTGGATTATGTTTTGCCTGTTTACGAAATTTCTCGAAATAATTTAAAGTGTTTTGAGCAAATTCCTTTGCCAAATGTGACCAAACTTTAAATTATGAAATTTTAGGCAATACTTGTGGGGTAGTTGCTTTTTTTGGAAATAGTGCCACATAATTTCACCAACTATTTGCCTAAAAGAGTACTCAGTGACAACGATTCTGGACCTGTCATTCCAAATCAAAATCTTTGGTAAAACCAAATTGATTTGTCAAATATGAGGTCTTATATTCATGTAGGTCCTGCCGTACCTTGTTGAGTTATAAAATATTCGAGAAAACCAGTGTATCTGGTAATAGCTCATGAAAGAATTAAAATTTCTTTACATAGCCTCCATTCAATACGATCAAAAGCATATTTTAGAGGAGTTGAAATGTCTTTCAAGTGGTTGCTACCACATTCTTTAAAGCATTTAAAGTTACCTTATCATTTCGCCTGTCGTCGAAATGATAAATGATTTAGATGCTAAGACATGATTGTCTGTACTATCATTCGCCTGTCGTCGATTGATAAGAGCATTTTGATATTGTGGCATTGACCGGATGAGATATTCCCAGGTCAACAGACGATGCTTGATTTATAATCGCATCACATTTGGATTCTCTCTGAGAATATATTTCGCGATTAATCTGAAATTCATGCCATTAATGCTCACTTTGAAAGACTAGTATGTGTAAAGATCACGAAATGAACTCGTAGAATTCTTGTAAAAGAATTGAAGGAGTTATTGTGGACTTATCCAACAATAAGACGGACCATATATATAAATGGTTATGGTTGATGCATCGACAATATGGTCACATTTTAATGTTATCCACATAAATGCAGCACTTTACAAACTTTTAGCCCTATCATTAAGTTGATGGCTCATGATCCGGATTATCCTGAAAAGTCTAGTCGACTTGATAATTCTGAAGAGTAATAATCGAAATTTCGATTTGAATTACTTGAGTTTGAAAATTGAAATTGAACATCCTGTCGATTATGTTCAGACCCAAATGGACTCACGGAAAGTTTGATGATGCGACTGCAAATGATTGCACGCATTTCTTGGTCTTGTGCACCAGATTTATATTTCCGTGTGGGGTTATGCTATTTTGCTGCATTGGTCCGTTATGAGGCCCATAGACACTCAAACACCATATGCGTACCAGCTGATTACTGGTTATGAGCCAGAAGTCTCATATTAACGCGTGTTTAGAGTGATTAATTAATATTTTGATTGAGCCGCTCTAGCGTTCAAAATATGGACCTCTGAAGGGGACATAAGTCGATTATGAATCCCATACCTATCATTTGATAGAGTAACCTTGGCAAGCGATCTTTTTACCGCATGATATGTGAAAGTGACATCGCTAAGACTGTTCTTTCCGTCGTTAGGGGGAGATTTGCACGTTACCGTTGATAAGGAACGACGTGAAATAACGTGGCATAACCCACTCAGTCTTAACTTGATCCCCAAAACTGCACTTAGTGATAAGTAACTGCATAGACTCTCTCTAGTCTAACTAAATGCCAGACGCATTTAATGACTTTATGAGATGTCACGAGATCATTTATACCTTCTGCAAAATGCTTGCAAGGATAGACGTCCCTGTCGGACGCCGTGTTCCTGTCGTACCACGTTGCTTTGGCCGAACCCGCCAAGCAAAGGACGCTGCCGTCGGCCGTCAGTCTGGCATCCTTCCTAAGAGATGAGTAAGTTGACCAGTTCTTAATTCGTTCAGCCCCAGAGGTGGTGAACTAAAACTCGTTGTCGCACGAGATTATAAAGGATCTAGGAGATGTGTGATTCCTCCTCATCCTAAGAATCTCGAAATATCTGTCGATCATGATATCTTAGACGATATTGAAGCGAAACGAGACTGTCATTGATTACTTGTTCATATATTTGGTGACGACTGATAATATGAGCAAATTATGACAGGGAACCATGTATCGTTGCCTGAAGTCAACATAGAATAGACTAGACTAATGGAAACTTGCAATCCAAGTAGACTCCTTAGCGAAAGTGTGTTCGGATCTGTAGCTCCAACACCACCAATGTTAAACGAGTTTGTTTATTTGGTTATTCGTAAGGAAAAGTGATGAGAATAATGAGATTGTAGAATGCTCACCTCGTAGCGCAAGGCTTCTCTCACACCTTGGAATTGATTACGAGATGGTTGATTTCCTCGTAATGGACGTTATAACGGTCCCCTACTTTATCAGTTTAGTAGTTTCTGAAAAACTGATTATGCAGCATGTGATTGTGGTCACTGTTTTATCTCTATGGGGATTTAGACAAAGAGATATAGATGAAGGTCCCTGTGTGACTTCATAATGCTTGAATCAAGTAGTTCCTGACCACGGAACACGATCTCAATTAAATGAGACGTTCACTATATGGATTAATATAATCTGAGCGGATGTGGTATACCCGCCTAAGTGAGTACTTGATCAGGTTGGGATACTTGAACAAGTATTATGCCCTTGCGTGTTTTATTATGCGATCCATTTTTAGATTTGCCCTCGAGATGAAGGATTTTGGGAAGACACGGTAGTGACTCGGCTTGATGATCGAGTCCCGTAAAAATTGAATCTAAGTCCATGATTCATACTACACCCAGAAGGTGTTATGACGTTTTAGTCATTATGACGCTAAGTCGTCATATTCTTCCATGATCGTTCGATCACTAGACATTGATATAGACCCAGTCCGTCCCTGATGAGACGATGAAGAGATATTGAATCATGATGTTCATATCTAAGTACAATAAGCGCATCATTTCACTTGGTCTAATGTGCTAGGACGAACATCTCGTCTGCTGTGAATGGTATAGCTCGACACAGCATCGCGCTAACACGCTGCCATCGAAATGGCATAAAAGACATTTTCCCATTACCTTAAGGTAACTGTGGATGAGGGCTTGTCTTATCCCATTTTGCGTCATCGAGTGTACTTATCCCCTTCGGTACTCGAATTAACGCAACCCTTTTTCGGTTATACCGATGCTGGTTACTTATCAGGCCCGCATAAGGGATATTCCTAACATGGTATGTCTTTGCCATTAGGAATAAGGCGATATCTTGGAGGTCTTGGAATGACTCCAAACGAATCACTCCGATCTCATGCTCTATGAGACAACTAGAGAGTATATGGCTTCGAGCTCGTATTAGCCATATTTGAATTACATATGCTCTGTCTCACGATTCGGATAAAACACTTGTCTTATTTGAGGACAACTTGTTGTTATCGATCAAGAGAGACATGACTAGATTATGTTATTTAGCATTTTCTTGCCGAAATGAATCTTCACATATGAAATTTAAGAGCATCTAGTTGAATGCTCGTTCTATTCCACGTTAGATTTTCTTGCATCCAGCCGTGTGCAAGTAAATGAAGCATCCAGTCGAATGCTCGTACTCTTTCTTGAAATATGAAATCCTTGCACCCAGTTGTGTGCAAGTGAGGGGAAGCATCCAGGTGAATGCTTATTGCACTAATTACTACTTAGTCGAAATCCTCGCACCCTATCGTGTGCAAGTGAGGGGGAGCATCCAGTCGCATGCTCATGTACTCCTTTTGTCCTTAGACCAAGGTTTTTTCCCACTGGGTTTTCCTTGGCACAGTTTTTAGCGAGACACGTTCCCATTATATCTCACTTAAGATTGCTGAAATTAGGGGGAGTATCCTGTTGTATACTTCTTACCACTGTGCACTTTTTTGTCCTTCGACTAGAGGTTTTTTCCCACTGGGTTTACTCTAGCAAGGTTTTGATGAGGCACATGTTTTGTGGTTGATCCCTACTACTACCACTGTTGCACTCTTTTTCCTTCGATCAGAGATTTTCCCATTGGGTTTGCTCTGTCAAGGTTTTGATGAGGCACACTGTTTTGTGGTTAGTTACTTACATGATATTTCGGCCTATATCATTCGGCTACACAGTTTTTCCTAGGTACCGGTTTTGTCCCACACTGGGTTTTCCGGCTCTAAGGTTTTTATGTGTTTAGCACTGCGAATGAACTCAACTCAGATCGACTGGATGAAGACGAAGAATTCAAGACGTCCAAATGGGGAGTGTTGTAAGATATTGTTGGACTCTTGGGCTTATACTTTATGGGCCCAAGTGGGCTTGTAACGCTACCCCTCTATCTATATAAGGAGGGTTAGGGGTCTTGTATTTTACATTTATTCAGATATTCATATATAATAAAGACCACATTGTTCTCCCCTCTCTCTACTTCTGTCTCCCTAAATACGTAGCTAATAGTTGTATTACAACAGTTATAAGTCATTAACAGCTAAAAAATATATAAATGATTTATTTTAAGTAAGTTTTTTCTCATTATTTTTTAAAAGAAGATTAATTTGAATAAGTTTTTTTCTCATTGTAAAAGCAATTTTTGAGTACAAAAGTCGATGGCAAACGCATCTTTAGTCAAGAAATTTTTATGGAAAGTATCGCCAAACACTTGTAAAAAAAAGTTACAAGTGACTCATTTTAAGCAAACTTTGTTCTCATTGTTTTCTAAAAGAAGGTTAGTTTGAGCAAAAAAAAATTCTTATTGTAAAATTAATTTTTTTACTATAAAAGTATATGTCAAACGCGCTTTTAGTGAATAAATTTTTCTGGAAAATGCAAGTATCGCCAAACTTTCAAGAAAATTAATTTATAAAAGAATAATTTTTCATCTAAAAAAAAATTCCTGAGTAAATATTTTTCGTTCAAAGAAACATAGAATAAATGAACAAGAAATTCACCTAAATAGAAAGTAGACATCCTTTGGAAGGCCCAGGTAACATGACAATCTCCTCTTTACACCCATTCCCTTCCCTTTGAGCAGTCGGAACCAAAAATGTTAATTGGGAGAGACACTTTTTATATTACATACGTTACATAAAAACATAAATTACCGTGACGAACCTACCTACAAAACAATGAAAAGAAAAGCAACCTCGTTTACCGGCAATTGATCAAAATTACTTTTGTGATTCGAAGGGTAAACAAATTTCGATAGCCATGAAAAGTATATCTTCAAACAAAAACTAAATAATTATAAACCAATAAGACTAAAGGAAAATAATTCTACAAAATTTCACAATTCAAGTTAGTAATTGCGGTTATAGGCTATACAAATTTAGACCAAAAAAACTAATTTATGATAAATTTTTGAATTGAATAAACTATATACGAAATAAAGTAAAAATATAATTTTTTCATAAATAGACTAATAATTAATTAGATCTAAAAGATTCCATTACGTCACTTTTTCACCGTCAATTTACATTAGCTCAATATATTAATCAATAATTATTCTAGAATAATATACTAAATCAAAAAATTAACAATGATAGTTGAATATACTAAATAATAATTTTCAGGCATCATCTACACAAAAAGCTAGGTTTTTCAAACTTAAGCTTTGTGAATGGAAGATCGTAATTTAGGGTTCAATTTGGGGGTCGTTGTCTTTCACTTTTTGATCTAGACCGGGTGAAGAGAAGAGGGGAAAGAGTACCATCGTGGAAAACGGAGGAGATTTTACACCATAGACCCCTGAATTTTAGATTATTTTTTATTTGAAATGTTATTTGTAATTTTTGGCACTTTGCCCTTTTCTTGTTTTGTTTTGTTTTGTTTTTTGAGCACTTAATTTTCTTTTGTGGATTTTTTTACACATACATTTGCTTTCAAGATAGAAAAAAGCAAAAAAAAAGTTTAGCATTGTTGTGCACCATATGAAAAATAGATATACAGAGTTTATAAAATTTGCATATAGTCATAGAGAAAAAATTAAAAGAGACCGTTGAGAATGCTCTAATCTCTCTTTTATTTTTTGTTCCAAGGGTACATAAGAAAAACCTTTACACTAATGTATAGATGGAAAACAAAAACTTAACAATATTTAAAAACTTATATATTAGTAAAAAACAGATAAGTGGAGGTTAAATTTTTGGGCCATGCAAATAACCGGAGGCTATAGAATAACTTGTATAAAAGAAAAATACTAAACATTTTCAACAAATACATGGAACACTCACACCCTCGTAACCATGCCACTATACATTCAATAGAGCAATATAATATTTAGTACCCAAAAAAAAAAAACATATCATGGTTTGTTCGACTTCTCGATAGACGAGCACCTAGACATCCCCATAGTGTGAAAGTTTACGAACCGACTTGAAGCTGACGAACGCCTGAATTCCTTGGGCATGCAGTTTACCACCTTTTCTTTCGAAACTTTCCCTATTGATATAATGGTGGCCTAAAAGCAACATATTTCTCACCTTTTGTCAATATCCTTTGAGTGGACAACATAGTAGAAAAGGAATCAATGTAATCAAGCGAAGAGTGTTGCGCATTTTAGTTTTCGGTGTTTGAAATATTTGTGGACTTAGTGGTGCGAGTTTAAAATACAAAAATGAAGAAATAAAGGAAGTTTATAAAGGGAGATTGAGTAGTAAATTGAGGTTTTTTCTTTTATGCCTTTTTTTTACCTGCATTTTTTGTTTCAATGGGAGTTAATTGCAAAAGAAGATATATTATGGGATAACTCGCAAAATTTCATAGTTCATGACGTGTTTTTGCAAATACTCCTAGTTCTTTACCCTTAAATTTGTTTATGTAATCAACAAATATGAAAACTCCTAATACGCTCCAACATAGCACCGTTCTAGTGGCAAATAGTACCAACCAAGGTGGCAAGGTCCGGGTTCGATCCCCGGTTTGTGCATTTTCAGAGAGTGATGATGATAACCCACATGGCAGTTCTAGGTCTTGCCACATGAATCTCTTCTTCCGGATAATTAATTGGTAAAATTGAGCTTTTTTTCATTGGTTTTACAGGCTTAGGAGACCTTTAAATTCTCAGGGCAGTAAGATACTTCAAAAAAATTATACACCTTTATAGACCGGAAAAGAAAACTTAAAAATATAAAAACTGATCTATTGACGAAGAACAAATATGTCGGAGGTTATGATTTCGGACTATATAGTGAGTTAGTCGAAGGCTACAAGTGTAAGGAAGCCATGATCTATTGTTCTATTATGTAGCATGTATCAAGCTCTTGCAAATACTTTAAAAAAAAAAAAAAAGGTTACCTATTTAAACACCCGCCGGCCACCAGGGGTGGGAGACAGCGGCTCCGGGCCTTTTACCCTCCTATCTCCTGTACTTTCTTTCCGTCCCCTCCATCCTTTCTTCCGCTACCCCGTCCAATTGCCATCTCCTCCCACTCTCCCCTTTCCCGATCTACACCCTCCGTCATCAATGGCGGTGTAGATCCGAGCTCAGATCCTCCTCTTTTTCTTATCTCACCCCTCGCTCTCTTCTCTTCTCATACCCACTGCCTTCACTTTTTCTATTTTTGATCCCCACCATCTCCTTTCATAGTAGACCCGATCCCCCATATTTAGTTTTTTCTCCATTTTAACCCTTTAATGACCATCTTATAAAATTGTTTGGGGCTCAATAATAATGGTTGGTGTAATATTTCCGCGATTGAAGTTTAGGATCGAAACAGTGTGACTACCAGTAAAACCACCTTACATTATGAGTCTCGGTTTGGTATGATGGTATTTTGGACATCACGTCTCAGTATGACTGCTTAGATCGGGCTTAATAGTGTGATGATACCCTAATTATTACTACATTTCCGGACATAGATGGATACTCTTATATCCTTCGGAACTTTCTTCACAAATGGTATGCTATGTTGCATTTTTAATCATTGATAACTGATTGTAGATCTGGTTTATCCGAACAGATCTTTTGATATGTCAAAAGATTTTGCATAGTTTTGTTATCCCCTTTACACCTGTTAGGCATATTATATGATATGATTTTGTCTCGGTGCATTATATGAGTATTGAATGTGGTTATCTAGATCTGAATAGGTATAGCGTATATTGTTTTGTTGATGTCTGTGTGGTTTTGTAAAAACTTTAGCTTACAGTTTGTTCTATTGGGTCATTCTGCTTGATTGGTGTGTTTAAATCGGGTTTATTTGTCTGTTGGCATCCCGATAGTGTTTTTATCAGCCTAGTCTGCATCAAACCTCCTCTGGACCTCACATGTTGCTTTTGGTTGTGTTGGCCCGTGTGCTAACCTTAGAAGGGGGGGGAAGTGGGGGGGGGGTGAATAAGTTTTATGGCGATTTTCGCCTAATTAAAATTCTAAGCAACTAACACCCAACTAATGCAATTCTAAGCTTAAGCGTTATAACAAGAGTTAAAGAATTGCTAGAATTACTTAACGCAAACAAGAAAATAAGCAATAAAATAAGTTGCGTAAAGTAAAAGTAAGGGAAAGGAATTGACACCGCGATTTATAGAGGTTCGGCAAACGCGCCTACGTCCTCTCCTCGGTACTACCGAGTATTTCACTAAAAATGTTCTTGCGGATATTACAAATCCTATTGAGCTCAATCGACCGATTGGCTCACCCTCTACCCGGGGTTCCTACTCTTGATACAAGTGCAAGAGAACACGTCTACGAGTCTACGACTCCCCCTCAATTTATGAGTACCCGAATGAAAAACCTAGAGCTTTTAAACTTTACTTGCTTACAAAACCTCTACCCGTTCACTCGCTCACAATTGAGTTTATAAAACACTCGATACAAATTTAGTTACAAAAATGTAACTTCGCTCACGATTCTAATTGCTTCTTAAAAAGCTAATTGGTGAGTTGTTGATGATGATCGAGCTTGAATCTCCTTTTATTTGATTTCCCTCTTTCTCGAATATATTCACCAAAATGGTGATTTTAGGGTTTTTATGAGAGAGGTTGAAGGATGATGTTGTATGTTGTAATTGGTGATTTATGAGAGAGATTGGGGTGGTTTATATAACAGCAAAGTCTGTTTTTCTGGGTTATGACCGTTGGAAGTTTTAACAGCTCTTTTTCAGAATAAGCTGAAAAGCTGTTTTCGAAAACTGCAGAAAACGATCGGTCGTTTTCTATAGTCGATCGGTCGTTTTACAGAAAACGATCGGTCGTTTTCTGAAAACGATCGGTCGTTTTTATACTGGACTCACTGGAAGAAATTGGATAAAAAACGATCGGTCGTTTTTGTCCAGTCGATCGGTCGACTGTAATCCTGGTCCCGTAAATCTTCGAATGCTCATAACTCCTTCGTTTTAGCTCCGATTTTGGTTCCGCTTGAACCTATGGCTTCGTTATCGAATGCTCTATCATTTAAAGACCTGAAATATACGTTTTCTATTTTTGTACAAGACAAGAGTTATATCATCGAAATCGTAAAATCATTAAACGCATAATCAAAGTAATAATCAAAATCATTATTGAACTCTATGTTCAACAATCTCCCCCATTTTGATTATGACAAACTAATGATGATTTTACAAGATACAAGAAAAATATCTCCTCCATTTTAACAAAACGCATATACACCAAATATATCATTTTTCTCCCCCTTTGGCATTATCAAAATGCAATCAATAACAAAAAAATATGGGGTTATGTGGAGGGTTTTTAAAGAAAAACCAAAACATGAAAAATGTAACTATGATGCATATACCCGACCCAACTAATCACATATATGTAAATAATAGATTAGAGTATACCGCATATGTGATGTGAGGTCGAGTCCGCTCGCTAATGGCATTTGCATTGAGCGTTGCCGATTCCAAATAGGTGGTACCACTTGTTGGTATGCTTTCCACCTTTGTCGATTAATGGCACTTCCTTCTTGATGGTGGAGTCGATCTTAGGGACTTCCACGGCTTTTGTCGGCGTTGCCAACCATTTGTTGATTTTCTCCTTTTGGATGGAGATACCTACAACACAAGTTTTGTCCTTTGGTACCCAATTTCTTTTGGGTCCGACATTGTTAGTGGCTCGGGTCTTTACTACCCATTTCAAATCGCTTCTACTAACATGAAAGCGATTTGGGCATTTAGAAGAAAAATGCTCATTTCTACTACAATGTATACAATGCATAGACTTTTTCGTAAAACGAGAACTATGCGACTTTTTGTAGGAAGTTTTAGAAGTATGATGAGCGGTTTTGGTTTGAAAACCTAAACCTCTTCTATTATTACAAGAGTTCGGCAAAACTCTTGAAGTGCTCCCTTGTGTAAAAACAACCTTTTGTATAGGCGGAATAGGAGTTGTAGACAAGCTAGGAGATTTGACAAAGCGGATTGTGCTTGAGCCAATAGAGTTGGAATCGAAACCCACACCGCTTTTGTCATTAACATCTTTTTGACAACTCAAAATTTCGTCCAACACGGTTTTCCCTTTGGAAAACCTTGAGATTGTTAACTCGAGTTTTTCGACCGCAATGAGAAGCTCATCGTTTTTATTTTTCAAAGAGTCATTTTCGGTTTTTAAAAACTCGTTTTTATCTTTTAAGTCTTCCTTTTCGTCATCTATATCATGTAAAGAGAATGACGATGTCGGAATAGACTCATTTTCAATTTTATCTCTTTTCAAGGATCTTATTTCTTCATTGAGGGAAGAATTTATCCTTTTAAGAGAGTCGACCTTTTCAACAAGCTTAGGAAATTTTTTGGAATAAATATCGCACATATGAAGTAATTCATCATAAGATAGATCATTTACCTCATCGGCTTCACTTTCGCTTGAGTTGTCGCTTTCGCTTGAAGACGATTTGTTAGGCTCATTTTTGTCTTCCATGGCCATATAGCAACCAAGATGAGCGACTTCATCTTGGTCGGAGCTATCGCTAGAGCTTGAAGCGGATATCTTCTTCTTTCCTTTGCTCTTGCGATTCTTAAGGCAATCTCTCGCCATGTGTCCTTCCTTGCCACATGTATAGCAAACAAAATCGTTAGAATAAATTGAATTATTTGACGATTTACCTTAATGTTTGCGTTGGTCCTTTAGCTTTAGGATTTCCTTGACGATTCGAATGATTTGCATTGAATTTTCGTCGTCATTGGATAGCTCATCGCTTTCGTCACAAGTTGTTCCTTTGAAAGCTATCTCCCTCTTTTTCGAGATTGGCTTGTGACTATTGAGGGTGATCTTGTGTGTAATGAGCGAACCCGTCAATGCATCAAGAGAGTATGTGTTCATGTCGTGCGCCTCTTGAATTGCGGTGACCTTTGGTTCCCATTCCTTCGGCAAGCTCCGAATCACCTTCGAAACCATTTCCTTACAAGACAAAGACTTACCAAGAGATGTTAATCCATTAGTAATAGTAGTAAATCTAGCAAGCATGTCGGAAATAGTTTCACCCTCGCTCATTTTAAAAAGTTCGTAGTCATGAACTAAAAGTTGGAGTTTGCAATCCTTAACTTGGTTAGTTCCCTCGTGCATAACTACTAACTTATCCCACATAGCCTTAGCGGTTTTACAAGCAGAAATTTTGTTGTACTCGTTAGGAGAAACGGCACAAACAATAGCGTACATCGCTTTGGCGTTGGTAGAGTAGGCTTCTAGTTGAGCATTATCTAGGTCCTCTACGGGGATTTGGTTCTCGCTATTCTCGGATGTAGCTGCGGAATATCCTACTTTTATGGTCATCCAAAGTCTAACGTTATAGCTTTGTAAAAACATGCTCATCCTATCCTTCCAATATGAAAAATTTATTCCATCAAAATATGGAGGTGTATTGGGTGATGAAGCCATGCCGGATGCGAAATTAAGTATATTAGCCATCGGGATCTTAACTCTTAAATCGTTAGATTTCTATAATCAAGAGCCTCGGCTCTGATACCAATTGTTGGCCCATGTGCTAACCTTAGAGGGGGGGTGAATAAGGTTTATGGCGATTTTCGCCTAATTAAAATTCTAAGCAACTAACACCCAACTAATGCAATTCTAAGCTTAAGCGTTATAACAAGAGTTAAAGAATTGCTAGAATTACTTAACGCAAACAAGAAAATAAGCAATAAAATAAGTTGCGTAAAGTAAAAGTGAGGGAAAGGAATTGACACCGCGATTTATAGAGGTTCGGCAAACGCGCCTACGTCCTCTCCTCGGTACTACCGAGTATTTCACTAAAAATGTTCTTGCGGATATTACAAATCCTATTGAGCTCAATCGACCGATTGGCTCACCCTCTACCCGGGGTTCCTACTCTTGATACAAGTGCAAGAGAACACGTCTACGAGTCTATGACTCCCCCTCAATTTATGAGTACCCGAATGAAAAACCTAGAGCTTTTAAGCTTCACTTGCTTACAAAACCTCTACCCGTTCACTCGCTCACAATTGAGTTTATAAAACACTCGATACAAATTTAGTTACAAAAATGTAACTTCGCTCACGATTCTAATTGCTTCTTAAAAAGCTAATTGGTGAGTTGTTGATGATGATCGAGCTTGAATCTCCTTTTATTTGATTTCCCTCTTTCTCGAATATATTCACCAAAATGGTGATTTTAGGGTTTTTATGAGAGAGGTTGAAGGATGATGTTGTATGTTGTAATTGGTGATTTAGGAGAGAGATTGGGGTGGTTTATATAACAGCAAAGTCTGTTTTTCTGGGTTATGACCGTTGGAAGTTTTAACAGCTCTTTTCCAGAATAAGCTGAAAAACTGTTTTCGAAAACTGCAGAAAACGATCGGTCGTTTTCTACAGTCGATCGGTCGTTTTATAGAAAACGATCGGTCGTTTTCTGAAAACGATCGGTCGTTTTTATACTGGACTCACTGGAAGAAATTGGATCAAAAACGATCGGTCGTTTTTGTCCAGTCGATCGGTCGACTGTAATCCTAGTCCCGTAAATCTTCGAATGCTCATAACTCCTTCGTTTTAGCTCCGATTTTGGTTCCGCTTGAACCTATGGCTTCGTTATCGAATGCTCTATCATTTAAAGACCTGAAATATACGTTTTCTATTTTTGGACAAGACAAGAGTTATATCATCGAAATCGCAAAATCATTAAACGATAATCAAAGTAATAATCAAAATCATTATTGAACTCTATGTTCAACAGGTTGGCACGACACCCTCAGCCTTTTTCTATCTTCGATGACTCATGCCGCGCTCGACAAGATTTCAGTACTGTTTATTTTGCTAGGTAGGACTTTTTCTGTTTTATATTTTATGTCTAATCTGGTTGCTCTTTGTCTAGCCAGATGGAAAGATTTAGAATGACTCTTATTTATGTATTTCTCATTTCTCATAGCCTTTTGAAGCTTGTTCAATAGGCACTTGTATGTATAAAATTGTTGTTTTCATTAATAATAAGCGGGTTACTTTGTTATAAAAAAATAGTAATAATAATGTAGCATGTATCAAAGCTCTAATATTGCCTCCCATCCCTCTCACATTGTTGGTAAACCTATATTCTAAATTTAGTGTCAATGAAATCATGAACACATTCTTGTTTGCATGATGGCATAGGTATATGAACATGTATAGAGATTCAAAATAGATCAAAAGGAAAATAGTACGTAACAATGCATCTTCCTTATAGTTTATAGAATAACGTCTAGCAAAAATAAAATAAAAATACAAAACATTTGCAACAAATACATCCATGGAAACCCTCACACTTTCGTAACCACACACACCACTATATTCGATAGAATCAAATACAACATTTAATACAAAAAAAACAAAAACATATCATGGTTTCTTTGAGTTCTCGATAGACGATGACCTAGACATCCCCATAGTGTGATAGGTTACGAGCTGACTTGGAGCTGACGAACGCCTGAATCCCTTGGGCATGCAGTTTCTTACTTTTTCTTTAGCAAATTTCCCTTTTTGATACAAGAGTGGCCTAAAAGCCACATATTTCTCACCTTCTGTTACTCCTAGTGGACAACATAGTAGAAAACAAATCAATTTAATCAGGAGCGGACCCTGAGTCCAAACTAATGAGTGGTGAAATTATAAAAAATTCTGAGATTTTATATATTTGTACTAAAGTCCAACCAAACATATAGATAGTAAAAAAATTGACAGAGTAAGAGTATAATTTTGTATTAGTTATATAATGGTCTAAAAAAATGGTAGTCAAAAAGATTTGAACCCATGGACATGTAGTACTCAAAACAAAGATTATAAGTTAATGGTGGGCTGTTTTTTTAAGTCAACTACTCTCAAGGACATATACTTCAAAGATTATTATGGATTAGGTCCTTTGAGTTGTATTTTTCTATTTTCTTTACCTTGTATTACGTTTCCTTGTTGAATAAAGGCCGGAAGGCCACTATAAAACTCCTACTCAATAAAAATAGTGGGTTTCCCCACTTTTAATTAAAAAAACTTAAAACAAACACTTATCCACTAGGATAGTTTCATAAGAAAGACTATATTTACATCAAATATTATATATTTAAACAATTTACTTAATATATACTTAAAAAAACCGAAAATATATATTATTTTTTTGTTCTTGTTTCGGACCAAGGGGGCACTTGACACTGCTTGCACATAAAATGATCCGCCCCTAAATGTAATCAAGAGAAAAGTGTTGCACATTTTAGTTTTCGGTGTTTGAAATATTTGTGGACTTATTGGTGTGAGTTTAAAATACAAAAATGAAAAAAAAGGGAGATTGAGTAGCAAATTGGGGGGTTTTCTTTTATGCCTTTTTTACCTGCATTTTTTGTTTCAGTGGGAGTTAATTGCAACAGAAAATATATTATGGGATTACTCACAAGCTTTCATAGTTCATGCCATGATTTTGTAAAATACTCCAGGTTCATGGGATTATTTTGTAGTTTACCTTTAAATTTGTTATGTACCCAACAAATATAAAAATCTTAATTTATTGAAACAAAGTACCATTGGTCTATTGTTAAATAGTACCCTTCCATGGTCTGGGTTTGATCCCTGGTTACCGGCTTACTACACATGAATCCATTTTTGCTCTCCTAAAGTTTTTTTAAGGCAACCTGTCTTAAAAAAAAAAATAGCTACCTCTTATATCCACATTAGCACATATCTTTTTGAGCCTTAAAAATATATATTCATTCAACTTGATTTGTGTACTTGTTTTTAGTGGAGAACATTAGTGTGTGTATAGATATAGATATAGATATTTGCAAGGCGTACATGGGGATAGGCTATGTGTAGCTTTACTGGAAAAAATATAACTTAATTTTTAGTTTTACCTTAAAAAATATATTCATTCAACTTAATTTTAAATTTTACTGAAAAAGAACCAGAGATAAACAGTTTGTATGATCAGCCAAATTAATACAATTGAAAAGCTAAAAAACTAAAGACCAATGATTTTGTAAGTTTTTTTTGAAGATTGAACGAGTTTATAAGTTGCCATGAATGTTACGTTAGTATACAAAGAAATCCATATGAAACTAATTTAACTAGTGGTTGTGATTCTAAGGCAGGCTGCCTTAGAAAATTTAAAACACCAAAAACGGATCCGGTGCACATACATAGAGTGATGATGATAATGCATGTGGCAGTTCTAGGTCTTGCCATTAATCTGTTCTTTCGGATAATTAAGTGGCGAAATTGAGCTCTCTTTTCTTTTCCGTTCCTTAGTTTTACATGCTTAATTAAGAGATTAATATACACATTTTCAGGGTGTTAAGGTATTTTTAAAAAAAAACACTAAGGCACTGTTTGTTTCAAGAGAAAAATAGTAAGAGAAAACATTTTCAAAAAAAAAAGGATTTTATGTTTGATTGGTTGATAGGAAAATAAAAGGCTAAAAAAAATATTTTACATCTTTTAGGGATGGGAAACAAGAAAAATTGTATCACCCAAAAATGGAAGGAAAACATTTTCTTTCGTGAAGGAAAACATAACGTTTTCAAGGATATATATATTTTATCCTCTTTACGTCAGTTTTTTTTTTTTGCTTTTTAATAATAAAAAGATTATTCGTGTTTGATATATTAGTTTTTTTACTTTTCAAAAATTAACTTTCGCAAAAAAGATCAAAATCATAAAAGTTATGAATTCAGAGACTTATTTTAGCTTTTACACATAAAAAAGTTAAAATTTTCTAATTAAATTATTCTTGTATATTTGCATGTCACCAATAAATTAAAATAATTGAAAAATGACCTATAAAAAAAATAAGTTATAAGTCATTTATAGGTAAAAAAAAAAACTATAAGTGACTTATTTTAAACTAGTCTTTTTGTCATTGTTTTTAAAAGCAACTTATTTTGTTTTTTAATAAAAAAAATTGTGGGGGCGTTTTGATATATAAGATTTTTTGTACTTTTCAAAAGTTAGCTTTCGCGAAAAAAGCTTAGAACTTAGAAATTCGGTTACTTTTTAGTTTTTACACATAAAAATCACCAAATGTTAAAAACATTCAATTAAATTATTATCTACATTTCCAAATCACCAATAAAATAAAATAAGTGAAAAATGAATTATTAAAAAAATTAATTTATAAGTCATTTATAGGTAAAAAAGCTATAAATGACTTATTTTAAACATTTTTTCTCATTATTTTTTAAAAGCAGCTTCTTGTGAGCAAGTTCTTTTCTCATTATAAAAGCAAGTTTTTACTACAAAAAGTCGATGTCAAACATGCGCTTAGTCGAGAAATTTCCATGGAAAATTCAAATATCGTCAAATACTTAATAAACGAATAGAGAGAAAACAATTTGCCTGAAAAATATTTTCCCGAGTAAATATTTTTCGTCCAAACAAACATAACCTAATGTATTATCTATAGACGGAAAACAAAAACTTAAAAATATAAAAGGTGATCTATTGGTTAGAACAAATATGTCGGAGATTAGGATTTCAAACCATAAATAGTGAGTTGCAATTAACCGGAGGCTACGAGTGTAAGGAAGACATGATCATCTTATTGTTTGATTATGTAGTATGTATAGAAGCTCTATTGCCTCCCATCCCTCTGACGTTGTTGCTATATAAACCTATATATTCTAAATTTGGCGTCGATGAAATCATGAACACCTTCTTGTTTGCGTGATGATATATTAATTTCGAGATGCTAAAGTATATATAGACTACACAGTCATATACAAACATGTATACGGATTCAAAATAGATAATTAAAAAGGAAAATACATGAAAACACTCACACTCCCATAACCACGCCACTATATTCAATATTCAATAGAACAAATATAACATTTAGGATCCAAAAAAATACACACATCATGGTTTCTTTGAGTTCTCGATAGATGATCAGCACCTAGACATCCTCATAGCTAGTGTGATAGTTCACGAACCGACTTGGAGCTGACGAACGAATCCCTTGGACATGAAGTTTTCCCCTTTTTCTTTCGAAAATTCTCCCTTTTGATACAATAATGGCCTAAAAGCCACATATTTCTCACCTTTTGGTACTCCTTCTAGAGGACAACATAGTAGAAACGAAATCGATGTAATAAAAAAAAAAGTGTTGCACATTTTTGTTTTCAGTGTTTGAAATATCTATGGACTTATGGGTGTGAGGTTGAACTTTGAATATACAAATATGTAGAAAAAAAGGAAGTTTATAAAGGAAGATTGAGTAGTAAATTGGGGTTTTTTCTTTTATGGATTTTTTTTACCTGCATTTTTTTGTTTCATCATTATCAATAAAGTTATGACCCGTTCACAGTTGATAATGGAAGTTAATTGCAGAAGAAGATATATTATGGGGATTACTCACAAGATTTCATAGTTCATGACGTGCTTTTGTAAAATACTCCTAGTTCATGGGATTATTTGTAGTTTACCGTTAAATTGTCTATTTAATCCACAAATATTTAACTCTTGATTTATTTAAACATAGCACTATTGGTCCAGTGGTAACCAGAGGCGGAGCCAATATATGCCCGGTGAGTGCTGTAACCCACATTAGAATTTGAAAAACTATTATTTTATATGTAATTGTTAATCAAAGTCTAGTATAACATAATAGTTCAATGTTAAAACCAGAAGATTTGATGTGGTGCTTGTTTGTTCGAATCTCTACAGGAGAAATTATCATATTTTGATTTTTTGGTAAAAATATTACATTTGTACTATTATCGGTGTATTATATATGTTGTGATAAGAACATTTTGTTTGTGTTTTATTTTTCCAAAAAAAAAAATCTAAAAACATTTTATACTTTCTCAAAATCTTCATAAATATTGAAATTTAAAACCAATAGTATATCTTTGTAGTTGTACTAAATATCAATAAACTACATGGTCTGAATTTATTAAAATACAATTGATTTTTTATTGTCATCAATTTAAGCAATCAGTGGAGAATATTGGAGAACTGAAAACATCATTTGCAAAACGCTTATCATATCTAAAAAATAAGATATATATCAATTGTATTGTGCAACCGCTCAACCGAAATTCTGGCTCCGTCTCTGGTGGTAACTACCCTGCCAACTTATGGGTTCGATCCGGTTTGTGCATATTTCGAGAGTGATGATGATAATTCATGTGACAGTTGTAGTTCTCGCCATATGAATCAGTTCTTTCGAATAATTAATTGGCGAAATTGAGCTCTCTTTTTTATTTTCTGTTCCAAGGTACTTAAGAAAAACTTATACACTAATGTATATAGACGGAAACAAAAACTTAACAATATAAAAACTAATCTATTGGTGAAAAACAGATATCTCGGAGTTTAGAATTTTGGACCATATATATAGATGCAAAATAATCAGAGGCTATACGAGTGAAAGAAATCCATGTTCATCTTATTGTTCGATTATGTAATATAGTAGTAATCGTAGCCCTGCGTGTTATATGTGCGATACGTATATAAATATGATTCCGGATAAATAAATTTAAAATTTTTTTTAAAATGAATAAATGTTGGAGTAAATTAATAATCGTATATAAGTAGTAATATGATATTTTATTGTTATATAAGTATAGTTTGTGAGAAGAATTGATGTGTGAGAAATAACATATTTATTTAGTTATTTATGTATTTGAATTGTATTATGGTATATGAGTAACTAGTAAATTAGAATAATAGAATTTTTAGAAAAAATTAGTAAAATTTGACAGTTTCATCTTTTTTGGATTGATTTATATTAATAGTATGATATTAATATGTATCCAAGCTCTATTGCCTCACGTTGTTACCAAGCCTATATAAGTATATTCTTAATTTGGTGTCCATGAACTAGAGAATCATATTCATATACGAACATGTATACGGATTCAAAATAGATAATTACTCCTACGAAGGAAATATTACTCCGTACGTAATAATGCATCTTCCTTATAGTTATAGAATAACTTATAGAAATTAAGGAAAAAAGAAAAATACTAAACATTTTCAACAAATACATGAAAACACTCACTTTGGTAACCTCACCACTATATTCGATAGGGCAAATATAACATCTAATACAAAAAAAAAAAAAAACATATCATGGTTTCTTTGAGTTATCGATAGATGAGCACCTAGACATCCCCATAGTGTGATAGTTCACGAACCGACTTGGAGCTGACGAACGCCTGAATCCCTTGGGCATGCAGTTTACCACTTTTTCTTTCGAAAATTCTCCCTTTTGATACAATAGTGGCCTAAAAGCCACATATTTCTCACCTTTTGTTATTCCTTCTAGTGGGCAACATAGTAGAAAAGAAATTAATGTAATCAAGAAAAGAGTGTTGCACATTTTAGTTTCCAGTGTTTGAAATATTTGTGGGACTTATTGGTGTGAGTTTGAATATACAAAAATGTAGGAAATAAAGGAAGTTTATAAAGGAAGATTGAGTAGTAAATGTGCTCGTGAGCAGCTAAAGAGCATGCAGGGCAGATATGGAACAGCTCATAATATAGTACGAATTTGAGGTCATGAGTTGGTGAGTTGGGCCTTTTTTTCTGTTTTCTTTTTTATCTTCTTGACTGAGTTAGATGTGAGAATGCTCGTGAGTTTCTGCCATTTCCATAAAACATGCAACTTGCTATCTTCTTACAAGTTATGCAACATTTATTTGAAATACTGTATTACTGTTTCTCTTTTGTCCAGCTCTTCCACAGTACGATATTTTGTTGCAAAACGTACATTCACTATTTGTTACATGAGAAAGGTAAGAATAATTTACACCATACTAAAGGGAGTATTTATTCAAAACAGGTTTTGTCAATAATAATAAACAAACAAAATAACGAAGTATTCTACTAGTAATACATGAAATCTAGTGAACTGATAGGTCTGAACCTTCAAATTGTAAATGGTTAATGTTGAAAATTCAAACCATTCGATTAGAACTTGTACACACTATTTAGTAATACAAGTTTGAGTAAGCCCAAGGATGCCAGTGCAGTCGAGTCCCTAAATAATTGATGATTTTTTTGAAAAATACTTTTTAACCAATGCTAAAGTATAGGAAAAAAATGGGGAAAAATAGGTTCAGTGACATCAACTATCATAAATTAACAAAACTGAAACCAAATTTATAACATTAATAATTGAGACACCGAACTATATATTTTTTTCTAAATTGGGGATCTCCGTCAATTTAATTTGACGGAAGTTAAGTTTAAATTTCATTTCAATCGCAAATTTTATAAAGCATATGAATTTAACCCGAAAAGTTTATAAATTTACATTTTTAGCATACCCATTAATAAATAGTTACATATATATGCTCATACGTATATATAAAATACAAAATATATATTAAAAATACACAATTTATGAATATAACGTTTTATAAAAAAAAATTAACTTTTTTTAAATATTTTTTAAAATTAAATATATTTTTTAAAAGGTATGCACTTTTGAAGTGCCTTTTTTAAAAAAAAAATAATTAAAATTTTTTATAAAAATAATTTTTTTAAAGTTAATTTTTTCAAAAAAGAGTTAATTTTTTTTAAAATATAAATTTTTTATTCAAAAAATTTGACTTTTTTCTATATCGTTGGGTCCACATTTTGTGCCATTTTTACAACCATTGGATTAAAAAATAAAGAGTTAGATGATACATTTTTAATAATTAATTTAATTTTTCAATTTTTATTATATATTAGACAAATTAGGATTTAATAAATTAAAAATAAATTTTACAACACAATAAAAATCCAAATAAAAATATAGAACTCTAATGGATACTACCCTAAATTTAATTATTAATAAAAATTTAAAAAAAAGTAACAATTGAATATTTAATTTTGAAAACAGGATTTTGTGCCGTTCAATTGATTGACTGCACAAAAGATATATAAATTGTGTATTTCATTTTTTTATGTATATATATGTAACTGTTTGTTTATGGGTATGTTAAAAATGTAAAATTATAAATTTTTCGGGTTAAATTCATATGTTTTATAAAATTTGGGACTGAAATGTAATTTAAACTTAACTTCCGTTCAATTAAATTGACGGAGTTCCCCAATTTAGGAAAAAAATATATAGTTTGGTGCCTAAATTGTTAATGTCAGTAGTTTGGTCCACATTTTGTTAATTTATGTTAGTTTGAGTGATTAAACCTAATTTTTTTTTCCCTAAATTATACCCAAAAAAAAAAAAGTTGATCTTAGTATACCCCCATTAACCATGTAATTGGCGTCATCAAAGCGAAAAAAATTCACAATGGGGTTAGTGTTTAAGAATATTTTAAATCATAGTTAAGAATAATAGTATCAAGTGGAGGAACTAGATGCATGCTAAAATAGGTTACAAGACCCCCATAATACCAAAAACACGATAATTATTCATGTAATTTACTTAAAAGTTGATAATTATAGTATTTCAAAAACACCGTAATTACAAAATATTATATACATATAAATAAGCTCATATATAAATTCTACTTCCGCCGCTATAATACCACAAATTAATTTAATGTGGGAAAATTAAATTAATTAAGAAGCACACGAAATAAGGAATTAAAATCTGCCATTGTTCTCAACTACATATGTAGAGATTAGTATGTGAATATGAAGTTGTGAGGTTGGAGAACTTATTTGTTCCTCCAGTGTAGCTTAATAAAAAACAGTAAGTATGAATATATAAAGTTATGAGCAGGAGTAATCTAATAGGACCACATATTTCTCCAACTTATAGGTCAAAAGAATGTAGGCCAAATTGTGACTTCAACACTGAAAAGCAAATATATGTTCATTTTGTCTTCTAATTTAATCATGCTAGTAATGTTGATGATATCATCGAGATACTGTGAAGGTAAACTAAGCCGTCACCTATTTTAAATTTATGTGACTAAAGCACCTGATTTCTTAAATTAGGAAATTGTTGGTGTTCTAATAGAAACACTAAAGACTAACTAAAACTTTTAGTCTGCAGAATTAATTATTTTCAAATTTATGTGACTAAAGTAGCTTATTTCTTAAATTAGGAAACTGTTGGTGTTTTTATCGAAACAAAAACGACTGGTTAAAACCTTTGTCGACATAACCGGTAATTAATACTCCCCCATCCTAAAATATGTTGGAAAAAAAAAACGTAACGGTTTTTAGTTGTGAATGCAATTTAATATTGTAACTTATTTCCGCTCATTTATGGCATATAAGGCATGTAACTTATAACTTGTTTCTTATATAAAAAAATATCTAGCTTTTAAGAAGACAAGAAAAATAAAATAAGAAAAACATATATGGCATATGCACATTCACACACATACACATATGCATACATATAGAGAGAGTACCACACCACCAACGGTCCGACCATGGCTCGGTGCCGTTTCCGCCGAGTCACATGTGATAGATGTTATACCTTGGGAATGAAGTATCTCATTTAGCTAGAAGCAGAGGTGGCGGGACAAATATCGTTTAAAGGAAACTGCTTGCAGTTAGCTCGTCTCGGACATTAGTCCATTTCGGTATCATTTACATTATTTTATGTTAAATCTTGTATTTGATATTCATATATTTGAGAAAACCATTTTATATTTATTTGTCCATTTCTTTTATGTAGAAATTATTGTGTTTATATAAACGTACCCAACAATCTTAAACGATATTTTTTTTTATATTTCGTACGTTAATACAATAATTTTGGTGTTTGAATCAAACAGAAAATTATTTTCGTGGTTAAAACAGTTCTTTGAAAAATCTTTTTCTAACAAACCTTGGTTTGTAAGAAATTGGTTTTTTTGGTTGAATTGTCGAAAGCGTTTTATGTTTGTTTTAATCTTTTTGGGGTTTATGTGAAAATTTTTATTTTCGGTTTTAAACCGTCTCTGATGTGTAATGTATCATATGTATATATAGTAATATGTTTATTACTATAATAATTGTTTATATATGAGTAGCGCATTACTTTTGCTTGTATAATGTGTGATTTGGTTTACACTATATTATGTTGGTATACATGTATGATTTAGTATGGTTTTTACCATTAATATGTGTTTACCATGTCAGTATGTGTTGGATATATTAGTAGTATAAACTTGAGTTTTGTTTATGCTCAAATTTTCCTTTCATGATTCTACAATCGTTGGTGTATAACGGTAAAACCAGTGACATGTATTTGATGTTATTGAGATTATTGGTTTGTAATTGCTTGAATTTCAATTTGAGTGGGTATATTTATATAAGTCATATGTGGGTTTAAATGGACGTTATAAGCATGTATTATATTATTTGACTTTTAACATTGTGTTAAGTTAATACTCTTGTTTCATATCTATTATCTATGTTAATCATGTAATGAATTTTTGTCACTTTGCTATACGTATTGATGCGTAGCAATTATGGTGCTGTAACTTGACAGGTGACATAGGACAATGTTGTAGTGGGTTCATTTTTGATAAGGCATGTTATTAGCATTTGATAAGATTTAAATGTGTCTAGTGTTGGTACCGGTTGCAAACTTTTGGAATTTGCAGAGATTTGCTATTGTGTCCTTATAATGTTAGTAATGAAACCCTTCTTTGTTAGTAAAAAGACCAGATTTTTTAATGCTTTCATTGCATTTTATAATTGGTATTAATGGCTTGTCAGTTATGGAAACGTTTTGTATTACACTCCGGAGAAGTGTGTATTTAGGGACGTGCATATGTGTATGATGAGTCATGAGTTTTGTTGGTTCAGTTTATAACGCCTATAAGTATTATGAGTTTGTTACTGGTTTTAAATTGCATACTTAATGGAAATTGTATTTGTACGGTGCATATTGAGGTGTTATTGTCATTTATTAGAATATAATTGAAACGGTATTATTAAGGTATACGTTTCATGGTGGTGGTTAGAATATTGGTTGTAATGGGTACTGAGATATATTACGTAACCGTTTTTATTTTATTTTCCTGTTACTATAATAATTCATGTGGATTATCTGGTAGTGTTATGAAAATTTATTTATGAGACTAACAATTTCCAATGAGTATTTGTGTAGACATGGATCTCTATAATGGAATTGGAGGATTGGTGATTATTCAAAACAGTTCTGGTAAAAGCCATTAAATTGGCGATTATGACCGAACTGGTTTCGAAATAGTTCTTGTAAAACCATTTTCTGATTTTCAGAATTTGGGGCTTACGATAGAACTTGTTTAAATTCTGAGATTATTATTTGTAAAATCAGATTTATCTGGTGTTTACGGCTGAATAAATCTTTAATCTTTTACGGGAATGAACTAGAATACTCTTGCAAAATCCGTTTCTTGAAACCATGCGGGGTTATAGAAATTTGGTGTTTACGAATGAGGAGTTTTAGTTTTATTTTTCGAAATTAGATTGTGCGTGTTTGTTATTTGAGATAAAAAACAGTTTCCTGCAGGAAATGTACGGAACACAGTGGGTCTTGAAACTGACCAGAACATTATGGGTGCCGGTGTAACTCATATTAATTTTGCATTAGTGCATATTAATGACGGGGGTTACAAATTCGAAATCACCATTATTAAAGACACTAATGTGCTGATATAATGGGTGATATACTTATTAATTGTGATTTACTGCAATTTAATTTGGAGGGTTACAAAATTTGTAACGGTAATCATTACTGAGATTAATGACGAGTATTTATAACTTCTTATTAATTGTAATTAATCGCAATTTAATTTGGAGAGTTATAAAATATTGTAACGACAGTTATTGTTGGCATTTATGGAAAGTTTTATTAGCTAGCTACGAATTGCAATCACGAGTCGGTTACTTATTTGGATGAAAGGTTATTTAATAACCAATTTTGTTCGAGCAAATAATTTGATGATTAAACAAATTATAAATGACCGTTGAGTTTTATTTTAATAATAAACAAATATCAGCTAATTTATTAATTTGTTGTAATAACATCTTATTATTTTATTGAAAAAACATATAAGAATTTGTTGAAATAACATTTTATTAGTTTGTTGAAAGAACATCTTATTAATTTGTTGATATAACATCTTATTAATTTGTTGAAATAACATATTATTAATTTGTTAGTAAAACATATTGTTAATATGTTGAGTTTGCTATTATTGAGAATAGTAATTTAGTAATATTATACTACTATTATTGGGGGAGAACCCCAAGGGTCCCACAAATGTGGGGGTAACCCGTCGATCCTGTAGATTAAGAATCTAAATGTACCCCGAAGTGCCTATGGGAGAGTGAGAGAATATCTAATGGTTCAGTGATATAGACCTTTAACGTCTGAAATAAATGATAAAATTCATTTATCACATTGAAACCGGTTAAATTTCTCAATAAAAAATATGCATGTCCTGAGTGAGGACAAAGAGAATGCACGAATTGTGGGGGCGTTAATGTGTGCAAAAGTTTTGAATGTTTGGAAATCCACTAACAAGTGCAAGCATAAAAATCTGAATCATGACTAGTGGTTTTTGAAACCTAAAAGACAGTAGCTTTTCGGTAGCCAAAACACTAGGATCAGATTATGATAAGTTTGCTTGTTTGTAGAAATACATGTGTGACTATTTGATCAAAATGAGCATTTTACTCGATACTCTTGTGGTCAATAATGACATGTTGAGTTATTCAACTAAGTCACTGATTTAACATGATATAGTAGGTCATGGAAGTATAAAACCATAAATGTTTTATTTTTCCAAATCTATTATTTAAATTGAAACACAAATATGATTTTGTGTTTGAAGCAATGTATTGCTAAGTCTTCAGTTCGAAGTTTCGAATGGAGTACATAACATAATGGTTTGATGCATTTGAGATGCTTGCAAACCAAGAAGGGGTTAAAAAGGTATTTTCTCAATTTATTGATGGTTGTACTAAACACTGATATATTTTCTTGATGAGAAGTAAAGACAAATAAATCGAGATATTCATTTAAGTAAGAATGAATACGTGACTTCTATTGTTGAGGATTAATGTTTGTCAGAAAACATGTTTAATCATGAGTGTTCTGTTGTGTTGATCTACCAACTTTAATTCAATGATTAAGTGTTAATCATTAAATGATAGACTATTCTTGGACGTGTTATATATTGTCTAACTAGTTCATAAATGGTATATTCACATGGATATGAATACATGGTCAGTGTAAATGAAACGGTGAATATGAGACGCCATTGACACAATTGTGTTGTTGGAATTACATCAATCGTTAAAGAACGACTTATTATGCTCTCGAGCAAAAAATGTAGTTCCTAAACAATGAATATCATGTTGATAAGTTCAGGGCTAAACTCTGAATTTGTGCGGGAAGTGAGCTTTCCGCAATCTATGTGTTGAACAAACTACTGCTTAGAAAGTTGGACCAAACAGTCAGAATTATAGAAGGCATGGTGCCTGACTATAAGTTCGTAAAAGTTTGGTGCTACCTAAGAAAGGTCTCAATTCTTTTTCCTTGAAGGACTTGGATAGGATCGAAAACGGTAGATTGTGTGTTCATCGGATAAACACAAAATATAGTGCTGATCGGTTTCTACTGCATAAGGTATATGAGTTTAAAGTGCATATAGAACACTATTCTATACCCGAGAAGCAAATTTTCTAAAAGATAAGCTTTCCCGCAAAACTCTAACGCCTGGAAAGTGTGATTAATACGTTGAGGGTTCAAAGCATTACGCTACTCAAGACAAATGAACACTCAAACGGTGCTGGAAAAGTGGGGGAAGTGAATCTTGTAAGAAAGATGAAGTGCCTCGGCATGATAAAAGGGTAAGGAATGAAACTTTCTTTGTCTCTTGACCTTCATGAGTGAAGATGAATCGACGACATTGAAATAATCAATATTATCCATATAATGTACATGGGAAGATGCCATCAACAATGAGGTTGATAGGCACGTGAGAAATAAAGTCAATTACTTTAAGTAAACTGATGGTTTTTTAAATGTCTATACTGTAATCTCTATGAAAAGACTCATCAATAATTAATGAGAACATGCGTTTTATAAATAGAGATCTAGAGAATTAGGAACAACCCACTGGGTCGTGGTTCCGTGTAAAGTAAGCCAATATGCGAAAACTTGTTAAGTCGCTATATGGACTAAAACAAACACCTAACTTATCATATGTAGTCTCTTATGCGTCAAGAACTGCACTAGATCAGGTATAGCCAACTCAGTGAGCAGACCGGGTAGGTTTGCCGGCTTCTCAGATACATGGGGTATACTGTCCATCATGAACTGCATTATACGAGATGTCAAAAATGTTTGGAAGGTATTTAGATATCAAGTGTATCTCGAACTTTAACAGTACAATGTCTACGAGTGGATATATTTGTACTTAAAGATATTTCAGTCTCATGGAGGTCTGTAAAACAGACATACATACGTGGATCAACTATGAAATCATAATTCATAATGTTGTAGACACTGAAAAGAGGCAGATTGGCTGAAAAGTTTTGGGAGGTGTTCCCAAGTTGCCAAAATTTGTTCCCTCAATAAGCGTGCACTGATAAAATCAGCCAGTTATTGAACGGGATCAGAGTAATTGTATAATGGAAAGTCCCGACAAAGTCATGACATAGTCGTCGGAGACACAAGTCCGTAAAAGGAATTACTAGCAAACAGTGTGATATCCTTAGACTTTGCAAGATCTAAGGATAATAATGCGGATCCATATACAAAATGCTTTACCCGTGGAGGAGTCAGGGCATCATCGAGGGAAATGGGGTTGAAGCCCAATAAATTGAAAACCTTCACATAAGCTACCTAACCTGTACCGGAAACTCCAGTCTGTGTGGATTACCGAACAAACCACTCGAGAACATAAGTTCTCAGCTCATTTCTATGATGAAAGAGTGATAGACATGTACCATTTTAAGGGTGAGCATGAGGCTCTTAATGAATCAAGTATCTCGAAGGTCGAGTGGGGTGAGTCAGGACACATTTGACTTGAAATCACATATAACGAGTGTGTATGGCCGATACTATGTGATGATCTAGGGCTAAATCACTAGAACACTCGGTTGAATTTGCCAAGGTCCAGGGCCAAATATGGACAACAACTAAATGACCTAGTAAGTGGTGTAGAGAAGACACTTTACGGGTATTATTTTGTTATACACAAAACAATAAAGGTTCAAAGCATTACGCTACCTAATGCAAGTATATCCGAAAAGTATTTCGCTATGGCAGGTTCAAGGCGCGCGCTACCTGTCCTTATGCAGTGAATTCTCGTGGTTCTCTCGATTGCATTTAGGATGCATGTTGCATGTCATTTGATTGCATTCATGTGGGCGATTGTTGGAAAAAAAAACCGTAACGGTTTTTAGTTGTGAATGCAATTTAATATTGTAACTTATTTCCACTCATTTATGGCATAGAAGGCATGTAACCTATAACTTATTTTTGATATAAAAAATACATAGGTATCTAGGTTATAAGAAGACAAGAAAAATAAAATAAGAAAAACATATATGGCATATGCACATTCACATTCACACACGTACACATATGCATACATATAGAGAGAGAGTACCACACCACCAACGGCCCGACCGTGACTCGGTGCCGTTTTCTCCGAGTCAAATGTGATAGACGTTGTATCTTGGGAACGAAGTGTCTCATTTAGCCAGAAGCAGAGTTGGCGGGGCAAATATCGTTTAAGGAAAACTATTTGCAGTTATCTCGTCTCGGACTTTAGTCCATTTCGGTATCATTTACATTATTTTATGTTAAATATTGTATTTGATATTTATATATTTGAGGAAACCATTTTCTGTTTATTTGTCAATTTCTTTTCTGTATAAGTTATTGTGTTTATTTACAACGTACCCAACAAAATATTGAAACTCTATGTATCTACGTGCAATTTTGTCCGACAAATAACTCATATCTAAGTCGTCGAAATCAAATTTTTCAAAAGTTAATCACATAGTTCAAATGTTAAACTATATGAACAGAATTTAAAAATTTATATTTCAACAATTTAATCCCGAGATATTTGCCAGTAAAAGTTACACGTATATATATAGAAACTTAATATTTTAAGACGGGAGAGTAACATTTGTACTAGGGTTTCTAAAATTGAAATTCTTGTTATAATTGAATGATTGATTACTGAAAAGTCCATGCATTAGCTACCTAACCTCCCCTTAAGAAAATGGAATGCTTAAAAATGATCCACATCTTCTCAAATACGATGAAAAGACAACTCCTCTACCAGTATAATATCAAGATATATTCATTCTTTTTCTTAATTTTCTCTCCCCTAGAAAAATGTTTACAAGATAATGTGATGTTAAAACACAAAAAAGAAGAAAGAATAATTATATAATTTAAAAATCTATAAATTACGCTAGGAAAGATGATGTTTTGCATAAATGCAAATTAGGTGTCAAATTTTTTAGAACTCTAACTTCAAATATTATTTTAAGTGCTCTATATCACCTTTATAAAAACTGGAGTATAGAAGGGAAGTGTTGATGTTAGATTTAAAACATTGAGGGCATAATTGGAATATGACAAACCTTCTTAGGATGGATAACAAAAGAAGGAAAGAAAGCAAGCAACAGAATAACAGACGCACAAAGAAATGGAGCTCACACTCAAATATCTACACTTTGCTTCTTCATTTTCAAAGTGTAAGGCTCTATTATTTTACTCTCTTCACTCTCTCTTTTTCATTATTATTCTGGTTGTAAAACTTGTAATTTTTTTATGATTGAGAATTATTTCACACTGTGTTGATGCATTAAAACTGACTAACATAATCAATTTCATCCGGTGTTTTAAATAGCGTTATCGCTATCGTAGCGTTTTTTCGAGAGAAACGCTAAAAGCGCTAATAGCGTTGCTATATAGCGCTTTGCGGTGTATTTTTTTTTGCCTAAATATGCACTAAACTTTAGAATATATAACAAAAAAAAAATAAAAAAATATAGTTATATTAGATAGTAATAAAAAAAAATCAAAAAAAAAATTGTTGTTGGTAAGTTTCGAACCCAGGTCTGCTGGAAATTACAGCACAGTCTTAACCATCTGTAGACACTTTTATGAAAATTGCACAATATATATTTATTATTTAGATCTGCTGTTTTTTTTTTAACTCGCTATTTACGCTTTTGGTCCAGAATTTCGTGATTTTTGCGCTTTTGGTCCCCTATAGCGCGATTTTAGCGCAATTCCACCCAAAATCGTGATTTTTCGTTGCGTTTTTTACCAAAAAAACGCTATTTCGCGCTACATAGCGCTATGCAGCGCGAATTTTAAAACAGAGATTTCATCAGACTTCTTTTACGTAAGTTCTTTCATTTGAGTTAGTTATGTTCAGTGGTGGAACTAGAGCTATTTTTGTTGTCATTATGAGGGTGCTGAAAGCTTAAAATTAATATAAAAAAATCCAAAATGCAAGGTAAATAAATAGTATGTTATAGCTTTATAGGCTTTTATAGTCACTGTAAAGCCTGCTACGAGTTTCTCCACTAGTTTGTTCTTAGAACTAAATTTGAAAATTCATTTGCTGGTGTTGTTAATTAAGTATAAGCGGTAATTAACTCGCTGAATTGTTTGTTTTTTAGCTTGTAAATTGTGTAGCATTTAGTTGTTTAGCTTGTTATATGAGATTTTTCGCTTTTCTAGGCAAAATATATATATATATATATATATATATACTGTAGAAAATTGCAAGCTAGATAAATCTAGGTTTTCTCTTGGTTTGAGAAAAGCTAGTTTTTTGGCTTAAGAGATACCAAAAGGGCTAAAAGGTGGTCCCCCCCCCCCGATTTCTCTGATGGAAATAACTACATATTCATTTTTTTCTGTCAAGATAATGTCTGCAAGAAGCTAATTGGTAGACTTAATTTGATCCTATTTTCCCCCATACTGTAGATGGAAAATAGTAGAATTTAGCTGGGTTTTTTTTATTCAAGAGATTGCTTGTGTTTAGATATCATTACAGTTGAGTCTCAGATAAGGTTTTATCCATAATCAAAAGATAAGTTTTTATGGTATGTATCTGTATTTTCTTTTTAAACCGAATATAGAGCATGATGTCCAGCTTAGGCAACACACGAATTGCGTTCTGTAACTTCAAATATAGTCTCCCAGATTTAAGTTCCCTCAAGACCCAAGATCGGAGTTCAACCAGTCCGGCGATGAAGTTAATTTTTCTTCTGAAAAATACTTGGTCTTTGTAATTAGATCTACCAAGTGCATTACTGTTGTCTAGGTCGTTAGCTTCTATTTGTTCCATATACACTTAAAAAAAAGTAGAAAATCGGAAGAAATAATAAGTACTAGCATTACCTCAGTCCAATTAGCTGTAGCTATCTAGATTTCGGGACATAAAGGGTATGTCCAATTTGTGTTATCAAAAGAAATTTTTATCGCTCTTGTTTCAGTAAGCCATACATGTACAGATTATACTGTATTTTATGTTTAAGCAGCAAATGATGCGAAGCTAAAAGACCCATACCAATTCAAGGGGTATTCATATACTCATTCAGTGTCCTATGAGAAATCAAATGAACAACGAAAAAGAGTAGCAGTTATATCTTGTGCTTTAGTAGAAACAGCAGCCTCTATTGCAGTTGCCGCCACAGTTGTGGGAGCTGCAGCTACCCTTCTTGTAAAGAGAACTAAAGCTTCTGAAGAAAATGAGGTATATTATCGGTTTATATTACTTTTGCTGGCATGGATGTTGCTTCATTTTTATCTCATAAGAGTTTAGGTCACAAGCTTAGGCATCTTTATGCGCTTTTGTGTACATGGCGCTATATATAAGACTCAATATTTTTAATAATACCATAAAAGTCTGTTCACTTGTGTGATATTTGGATAATAATTGTTTTCAGGTACATTGTTCACAACGATCAAATTGTATCTGGTCTTTTTTCTATATTTCTAGCATTTCAAAGCATGCGTACAATTGTAATTCAACTCATCCTAGGCTGCTCTATTTGGAAGTATATTGATTCCGGTATCCATGCTTAAACAATAAGGTGCCATTGATATGATCAAGAATTAGTGGAAATGTTAAAGTAGTAAGCTTAATAGAGTCAAAGCTAGAGGCTACACTTTACTACATTAGTCATGTTCAATTAAAAGCCACATCAATTTCCACTAATAATAATTCGTATACTCCCTTGATGACGTACAAATTTATAGTTTCTTACCTAGTGTCATTAACCCTGACTATCATGAAGAAAATGTGCCAAACACTAGAGAAAAGCTAAATCTAGCATGTACAAGTAACAGTTATTCCAAATTTTTTGTACGCTTATTTAGCATTTAAACCATTATAAGCTATTACTTCTTAAACCATTGCAGCTTTTCATGTGTAGAGCATATATAATAGCTTTAACTTCCAGCATGGTCCTAAACAACCAAATACCTTGAGAATTTGTTTGAAGAAAAAGTAAGGCAACCTTGCACCAGAGTTCACAATAGCTTTCAAATTTACAAATGGGTAATCATCTACTTCATTTTTATTTCTTTTGGATTTAGGTCCCCATGAAAATTTGTGAATTGTGTGGTGGCTCGGGTATTTGTCCCGACTGCAAAGGTGAAGGGTTTGTTCTTAAGAAACTATCAGATAAAAAAACTGAAAGAGCAAGATTGACAGCAAAGAATGCCGCCACTAGATACACTGCAGGGTACGTTTAAACCTTCCCAAACCTCCGTTATTCCTATACAAATGATAGTACATTATAAAACGTTTATTCATCTTTCTTTTTTTTTGAATAGGCTTCCGAAGAAGTGGAGCTATTGTACAAAATGCTCGTCTGGTCGATCGTGTTATTCGTGTGGAGGAAATGGGAAGCTGCCGATTTAAGGTTTAATCGTTTTTCAAGTGCAATTTAGGCGACCAAATGAGTCAATTGTTCATTTTGTATATTCTATGGATGATTGTTGCATATGTAATTCTTACTGATAACTGTGTGAAGAAGATGTATCTTTAATTTTAGCATTCGAGCTTAAAACATACGCCTTAACCACCACACGAATCAAGCCATTAAAAAGGACTATATCAATTGTCGCTCTGGTTAAATGAAAACATGTTTTTTCACTTTATGATAGTTATGGTACTCATGCTCATGTTATTTGAACAGCCTCTACCTTCTTCATACTTGGCTACAACATCAGCAAAATGACGCATTGTTCTCAATTCACCGAAAAGTCCTCCGTTGTAAGAAAGACATTGCACAACCTCATATGAAACCTCGGAACTAGCAAACTGCTTCATTCTGTTGATTTTCATGTGTAAATTAGTTTTAAGCTGCATCCACCTCCCATCGGCCAACTCGAATGGCGGCCTCTGGTAACTTCATGTGGTACATTTTGCTACCCCTTCAACAGTAGAACTGTAGAAGGATGGTGTGACGAGGTGATATGGACATATTTGGCCAGGCAGCCAACTACAACGAGTATAGTGACGTAATCCTATAAAGTCGTCAAGATTTTAATGAAATCAATCCAACGGCTGAGTTTCTAAATAAGTCAGCTTGCAAAGATACATACGAGTGATGGTAACATTACAGTAGTTAAGAAACCCAAACTTATCATGAGAGTCACCTAAAAGATCTCCATTTAAAGGAAATGTAAGCTGACATTATCATGCCAAAAACATTCCACAAAAATTATCCATTTCTTTTACCTCATTTGAAGGCCTCCGTATCTTACATACCCAAAAAGGATAACCAGAAAAGTAACAAACCCGGAAGTCATTAAATTGTACTCTGAAACAGTAAAACATGGTGCTCAAAGTTTACATCAGATCATTATATACATGTTGGAAGCCAAATCCCCAAAACTATTAAAACAGGAGTGACACACCACTAGTAATTCTGGTGCTAGTCTTTGAAGCATCAGAGCAAAAGCACTAAATAATTCCTACCATACAGGAGTAGGAGGTATGGTTTCATAAGCTCCAACTTCTAAAAACAAGAAGTACCATAATACCGACATTTTTTCTCGTCCACCATTATTGGATAGGTTTTATAACTAGTCATCGACATTTGGACAGTAAGCGTACGCTTAACTTCAGATTCATATTTTTGATAAAATTACACCTCAAGGTATGACTGCACCTAATATAACACGTGCACATACGAAAGAAAGTAATGCTAATCTAGAAAGAAGACAAATTAAGCAGGATGAAGTAGAAAGAAAAACACAAAAAACTTAAATCAGTTCCGAGAATTTCCGGTTACTTAAGTGTTTAAAGTTTCAAAAGACTGGATTTGAGTAACTAAATTCTCAGACAAGCAACCAAATTGAGTTTATAGAAATAAGAAGCCCTGTTAATGTTCTTTCTTAGTATATGGGAGGGTGGGGAAACTATGGTTCTAGTACTAGTATGGCTTGACATGATTACAAATCATAACAAGAAACCGGAGAAAAAAAAAAATCAGGCTTTTCAACACTACAATATGCACATTTCAGTTACTTGTACTCCCCCTTCTTTGAACTGGTTTATACATCACAAAGGTAACAATTTTATTACCGATGAGTACAGTAACAACAAGACCAAGAGCCCCACTAGTTCTCGACGGTTCTCTGTTTTCAATATAAGGATGGCTGAGAATGACAATCTGAGGAAACATAAGTGAAGAGGCTTGGCCCTGCTTGTTGGGTAGCTTAGCAAGGTGTGTTGAAGCTGAGGTGGCACCGCAGGTGGGTTCCTCGTCTTCATTCCCAGGGTACACATTGTTTTAGCTTGCATCGGTTAATCTTGTAACTTCAAACCGGCACACAACTGTTACTTTGTCCTACATAATGTAAGTCATAAATTTAGAATTTGATTAGTGACAACATAATGTAAGCCATAAATTTGTTTTTTGAGGCTTACTTGTTATTCACAGAATCACAATGAGGATTTCAGATCAACAGTTAGCAAAATAGCAATTGACGCAGTATTCAAAGATGGTCTAGGTAAATGAACCTGGAAAATTAAAACAGCTTTCTTTAAGCATCAAGAAACCAAACAAGAAAAACGTTAAAAAAGAAACTGCAACCAATATCTAAAGTCATATCCAACATCTTCATCGGCATTCTGTATGAATAGTTAAGTTAGCAATATTTAGCCAGAAGATCATCAAAGACGAGGGAATCTGGGTCGAAAATTGAAGCCAGATGTTCCCATATAGGAACTTGAATATTTCTACATAATAAGAGCAGCTAGCTAATAATTGCTAATAATACCACTGGGTTTATATTTTAGGTTTCAGAGCACCACTTGAGTTTGTAATGTCTGAGCAAATGGAATCATCAGTTAAAACCTACTCACCATAGGGAACGAAATAGCTTAGAGAAGTACTATTTCTGACGAAATTGATAGAACCACACCATTGATATAAAAGAAAATATCTGTGTTAGCAATATTACACACAAACAAAACGTCAAAAGATGTTGATGTGCTTTTATGATACTTCAGACTTTTACGACTTCCATCTAAGAATCCAGCTCAGTTCCCAAATAAAAATCTGAATGTAGATCATCTAGAGACACGTAAAAATCTGCCAGAGCAATTTATCTGAGTTAATACGGTAAAATCCTAAAAAGTTTTGTAAAGCATCATTCCTCAAAAAATCAAGTGTAAATAGAATCATTCCTTTCTTCTTAGCAATAGCATAGTTTATTTGTTCATTTTGGTAAAAATGCATGCAAATATATGAACCCAACCAATCAGAGGGTGATTTTTAATCGCATGGATCACTTGATTAGCAAAATGATCAATGATCATCCCTTACAGCCTTGCCATAGTTCTATATTCAAAACTACCAATTTGTAATGTACACCATTATGAATATGAATTATGAGAGAGATACACCCAACTTCCTGTAACCGAACATCTTTAGTCCAAGCCAAAGTGTTACAAACTATGATATACTCCCTCCGTTCCCATTTAATTGTCCACTACGAAACTACGTGCAATTTTGATCAGCTTATAACTTGTATCAAAATTGTCGAAATTAATTTTTTTTAAATCTAATCATAAAATATATGAACAACTTTTGAAAATTTTCATTCCGACAATTTTGATACAAGTTCTTGGCCGGTCAAAATTGCACGTAGTTTCGTAGAGGACAATTAAACAGGAACGGAGGGAGTAATAAGTCTAACCAGTGTTCAAAAAGACGTGCCTAGGAGCCACCTAGGCTCAAGGCGCTTGTGGATAGCCTGGATTTATGCTAAATTAGGAATCTAAGTGAAATTTTGGTCAAAGACGAATTATGCATAATTAGGCATAATTAGGCGGCTTAGGCGTATTTAGGTGTCAAAGGCTTTCCAACAGAGCATATTTTTAAAAGGGTAAAAAGCTAAGTCAAGTATCAAAATCTTTATGGGATTTTTTTCTCGGATTGAAAAAGGTAATTGTACTAATGATTTACAAACAGCTGCAAGTATTTTTCTATTTTTTGAAAGAAAAAGAACTTTTAAGTCTGGACGAGCCTAGACGCAGTTAGGCTGTAGGAGGCCCCTTACCGCCTTGCGCCTTTTATAACAGCGAGTTTAACTAATGTGTAACATAATTTTAAAGTCGAAGTCCACAACTACATCGTCCGTGCTTACTGCTTAGTAGCATCAAATTTTCCAACACATGCACTCCGTATGGTGAAGGTTACCTTTAAATGCATCCCATGCTTTTTACTAGAATTGAACAATGAAAGTATATGTTTCAACATCCTAGCAGTAACCTAGAAATGATATCTTCCCATCAGGTTGATAAAACATTATTAAATTTCAATTTTATCCCATCGATATCACCTCAGATCGTGTGCGAAATTCTAAAACAATTTTAGGACATAGATTCTTCTCAGTGTTATGTCTTAACCTCATCCTTCTTTTAGTCACAGAGTACTCACAGATCATGAATAATAAGAAACTTTAATAGAGTAGATTAAATCATAAAAGCAGGGGATGTAATGAGAATTAACACATAAGAACATTATAAACTGGTTCTAGTCTAGTTAAGACTTGGCGTAAAGGTCCATGATCTAGGATAGGTTCAGTATTTTATATATAATGCAAATTTCTATTTCTTTTTTGTTTTCTCTCATTCTTCTTCTACCTAATCGCTTGGTACAACCTTCACGGTACAATCCTTGTAAGGAAAGATCAATTTACAGCTATATAGGCATATAGTATCATCTTAGCTTGCTTTAGAGATTTTACACGTACAATCTTTATTCTTAATCACATGGTTATATGTATTCTAGTTGCACTTGTATTAATAGCACCAGTCTTTGAACATAAGACTAATGTAAGATTAATTATTTGTAGCTTACGCAAACACATGTTTTTGCATCATTCTTTGCTTAGTCGCAAAACTATAAATATAGCAGTTTGGCAATTGAGATTTGATGATTAACATCACAAAATGTCCATCCGACATGTCCATTTATCAGTAAAGAGTGAAACTGAGTGTGACCTAGGGAAACTGATATCTTTTTGCGAAACACAAAATCAGATAAATTGACTACTTTCCATACAACAAAATGCAAACCTATCCTCTATTGCAAACAAAATAAAAATACCTTAAAGTGGCGGACACCTACGTGTAAAAACTAATCAGTATCCAATTTTATTTTAAATAAATGCTTGGTAGTTGACAAAATCAGTGTCCCGCACAGTACTACATACAGATTGACATTAAATTCAATAGACGGTTGTGATCTAGATATCAAGCTATTTCTCATAAGTAACACAGAATTTGAGGAATATACCTGATTAAAATAATGAGGTTCCATAAAATTTGAAAATGACAGGTAGAGACAGTCAATTGATATGCAATAGTGTATAGAGATGTCTTCTAAGAATCTGAATCTTTCATCTCAGTGAAGGTTACTATTAGGCACAAGTACTCGAGTATAAGTGGTGTCGCCTAATATAATTGATCACTCCGTCTGCTGTAAGATATTTTATTGACAACCCTCTCGAAATGCAATCCCTTGCTCGAGTTGAGCTTATCTGGTTTGGTACAATTTCATCCACAGCTATGATGTTACCCTTGAACTCATTTAAGATAATATCGCTGGAAATAATCTTGTGAATGTCCTGCCCTTCTCTCTGGATACAAACCATGCCGAAGTCTCTACATATTGTCCTTATCTGTTCGGGGATCCAAACTCCAGGTGTACGAAAAGATTCTAGAAGATCAGAGCCACACACAAGCATCACCTTGAGAGACTCTGGATATATCTGCCCATCTTCAATTAAAGAACTCCTAACTCTGGACAAAACAGTTAGTGTATGCTGGAACGTATTTTGATTGGCCTCCCAGGAATTAGCCATTACAAACTCTGAGCTCTTACACCCCATGTTACACATTTCTATACGGTGTTTACCAGATATGAGGCCCATTTTCTTATAGGCATCATTTACTGGTGACATATAACCTCCAATAACACAAAATCCTTCAGAACTTAGAGCATCTCTTGCCAGCTCGAAAATCCGAAGGTGCATATAAGTAGGAGGATTAAAACTCCCAGTTGATACTAATGCTACATAGTTTTGGATTTTGGCTCTTGTTTCCGAAGATTTTTCACGTTCCGTACTGCGTATCTTGTACATTGGAAATGTTTCATACATACTACTTTCCGTTGAATTGAATCCATGATAATCTAAATCTAAGAGCCCTTCTGGTAGCGTAATCTCCATTAGAGTACAAAACCTGGAACCAGAAACATAAACAAATACTTATGTTCAAAAACTACGTAAAGTAAATGGTTTTTTCAATTTTTGAATTTACTAATGAATTAGTAATAGTTAGTCGACTATGATTATCTAATCTATTAAGAAAGATGACCACCGATACCATGAAACGTATAAGGTACGCTTGGTTGAATTGATCTGGCTACTTAACATTAGTTGATACTTCAGTGCAAGTAATTAGCTTGTTGTTGCAACAGTTACCAAAGAAAAATTACAATGAATGCAAAGTTGCATTAACATAGATCAAGCTTATTTGTTGACGACAAAATCAACATATTCATGATCCATCCCTCTAGCAATCACTTACATGAACTTAAAAATCTTATGTTCGCATTCTCACATCAAATATATTAAAGACCCAGGAAGGATAATTATAGATACCTAATTTAAACATCTAAACATCATCAGATCATCACTTAATCTAATTCCCCCATTCTAACAATCTACCGCTTCTAAAAAGCACCACATGTCATGCAGATGCAAAATATACACACAAATGCAACAATGGTTTGGATTTGTTGTGGACAAAGAAAATCTTATATGGATTAAGCTTAAAGCCTCTAACTTCCGTAAAACTAAATAAAACAAGAATTGTTTGTAAAAGCTGAACAACCATTAGCTACCCAGCTTAAAAGCTAAAAGCACATAAGATGCGCGTATGTGCTCTATTCAGGTAACCCAAAGAAAGCAAATCGGCAAATGGTATCCATCTTAACTAAGCAACTTGTTTCAAGGACAAACGGTTCATTTAGGAACTAGGACGTATAAACTAAACCCTCTAAAAGGATTTTCCTACATAAGAATAAAACTCTCGCAAGAATTCTCTCGTGGCAACACCCAGACCTCACTCATTGCACCTAATAACAATATCAACCAAGAATGTGCCTTAGCAAAGATCATCTATTAAGTGCAAATAATGTTGAAAACGTGGATATACAAGGAAAAAGATCACACTTATAAGCATAATGCATATAGTAGAATACATAAAACAAACTCTGATTGCTATTTCTAGGGTTCAACCGCAATAAAGCTGTTAGTGATGCTGTGAGTCCCCACTTAGTTACTGTTGTGACGTATTAATTCCTCCAGTAATAATACCACAAGATTCTCGTACAGAATGCAGATGCAATGTTTCCGCACAAATCATTAGCTATGTTAAACACATTTTACCAAAAATGGATTCAGATGAACTAGCAAAGTAGCTATTTTTCCCACTCTTGATACAACTAAGGGTTTGGTTGGTTGTAGATTTCAAACATAAAAATTAACCATTTTAATATCTAGAAAAAAAATATTGATGAATTTTTTACAAGGCAGAATTGAACCCTCGAATTCCGATTTCAGAATTTCAATTATGGCATGCTAGGCTAGCTCTAATGGGTCAAAAGAATAAAACCTTAGGGAAATTTTCCGTACGTCTGAATCAATTATTCCAAGAAAGTTCTCGCCTGGCAAGACATCGTGTCTCATTCATTGCAACTAAACCCAATATCAATCGAGAGTGTGGCATTGACTTATAAATCCAGATACTGAGATACAGCTAATGATTGTGGATAAATTAAAAACAATCACACAGTCACACTCCATAAAACACATAAATACAACTCTCCTCAAAATTTCTAGGTTCAACCGAAATATCTTAATCTGTTACCATTACTGTGAGGTCTCCTTAATTACTCTAATGAAGCTTACTTTATACTAGCAATATAGCCTTTTCTTAAGTTAATCTTCAATATAGCGTTTAGTTTACTTCATTCTATCCTAAAAAAAGATCATTTCCCAAGTCAAAAACAGATTCAAATTTATTTTCCTCTGGGCAACCCATCCAAGATATTTATTTTAGGCCCGCTATGTCAAAAGTCAAGCAGTGGCGGAACTAGAAATGTTTTTTTCGTAATTATGAGGATGATGAAAGCCTAAAATCGATTAAAAAAATTAAGGATCAATATGGGGTGCGGTGTTACTAGTTCCTCTCCTGAAGGCAAGTATTTTAACAACATACTAGTAGTAAAAAAAACTATTAAAAAAAAACCTTTTAATTTCGACTATTTATTCACTTATAGATACAAGAAGAATGAAAGCAGTGGTCTGAAGACAGGATTAACTATTTTTGTTTATATGGAAAGGCAAAGTGGTGAAATTGAATTTCTTTATTAAAATATATATATTCTATTATTATAATAAGGGAACGGACAAAATGGCAGTTACTTTTTAGGCGGTCAATGTCGGTCCCGATTCAAAATATAAAATTCATACAAATATTACTATATTTTCAAAACAATTATAATACTACACCAAACAAAATCGTTTTACGTGTATTTTTTATAACAAAAACATTATATTTTTCACCCTATCTAATTTAATATATTTATTCAATCAATATATTTTTTAAAAATTTATTTAACCGAATCATATATATTTATATATCACGCATCTCAACGATTACAAGTTATTATATTTTGCCCACTGCATGTGCCTGATGTGATATGGTTGTTTATTTTTAATAATTACCGGCATAGTTTATAAAATTTTAAAAATACTTATATATTTTATAAAAATAACTACAAATTAATTTTTAAATAAAAATAAACCATCACATCACATCAGGTACTGCCAGTGGGCCAAAATATAATACTAGTATATATATATATAGAGAGAGAGATAGAGATGCCTGTAAATGAGGAGATGAAGGGCTGTGATCGATTGCCGTCTTTCTCGTTCTCTCTCTCTCTCTTTGTATGTATATATGTATGTATGTATCTGAAAACCAAGTTGCTAATGTTCGGTCCCCCCTTTCACCCGTTACTACAGTGACCCAAAATACGTTAATTCACGTGGCACACACATTTAAATTTTACAGTACAAATATCCCGTTTACGGTAGCAACGTGACAACAGAAAAGCTTTCTAACGTTACAGATTTCTAATGTTACAGAATTTAAATTTGTTGGCCTAGTTACAAATATTAGTAGAATCATATTTTTATGGGTGAATACTGAAATTGGCTTAAATAGTCGTAAAAAAATGAAAAATTAACAAGATTTGATCTGATCATCACAATTTTAATTTGCATGATTCAATATTTTAAACGAATAGAGTAGTTAAAAGATAGATAAATATAGAATTTACTTGTAATTATCTCATTTGTTTATGACTAGTGTATGGTTGTATTTGTTATTTTATTCAGGGATATTTTGGGCAAAATACTTACACGGGTTCATTTTTTTATTTTTTTTTGTTCACATATTATTATAGTATTGATATATATAAAATTGATCAAACAATCAAAAACTATAACTGTTTAACAAATCATTAAAAATCTCACCCTAGCTCACACCACTCTCACCTTCGGCCACTACCATCATCAACCCATTGTCGATGAAGCTCAAGCAAGGTAACCAGAGCTTCGGCGAGGCTCCAAACCGATGTCCATTGCTTCGACGGGTGCACGGAGCTCCTAAAACTTCTTCGGAACACTAACGAGCTGTCGAGAGCTTCAACGGGATGTCGAGAACTTTGACAGGCTGTCGAGATCCCTACAAGGGTCCAACGAGGCTCTGATGGGATGCCGAAAGCTGACGGGTTGTCCGGATCTCCAACGGGCGACGGGAAGTTTCGACAAGATGTCGAGAGTTACGACAAGGCTCTGAACTCTGATGTATTACACAAAGTTTCGACGGGCTACACAGAGTATCGCATAATACTTCGACTAATGCAAATGTTGAAAAAAACGAATATAATCTTACGAGAGATTGTCGTACCTTCTTGAAAAGGCATAAAAACGTCATGAACCAAGATATCTTGAAAATCCTTAAATGCATATGTATTGGTATGCATTTCTATGCACTTTTGAAAATGTACATTATATCAATTATTATTAATTAAATAACCTTTTTTTTTTAAATCCATACACACGTTTATACTTCACAACTTGCACACTCATTCTCATCAAAATGCATACTTTTTTTTCTAAACTCGGTTCTTTTGTTTTTTCCATCTTTTTAAGTAGTATATGGCGGCAAAACAAGTTTTTTTTTTTACTTTCTCTTCCGTCTATGAAGGGAATAACACTTTTTTAAAGCTCATTATACATGTATACACATCACAAACTGCATACTCATCCTCATAGAAATTACATACCATTTTTTAAAAAAACTAACTTTTTATAATTCTGAACTCATACCTACAGGTATATGCCGATAGGTATACCCCTCCTAAAGCTCCGTAATTTAAAATTGTGCACAACTGTTGATACATGTTTTTATGCAGTGTGTACTTACTTACCCGTATAAACACTTAAAAAAATCATATTAATTGATAAATGTTTGAAAACGCAAATTATGAATTAAAAATTGCATTTTCATCTTTTTGAACTGTATACCCACAAATTTAAACTTCAAAGTGCATATAAATTTGTAGAATGGTTGATATTTGCTAGAAAACCGTAAATTATTAAGTCAGTCAGTAAATTTGCTTGACCTTTATAAAATTTATAACATTTTTAAGGACAATTCTATCATAAAATGCATACCCTAATTTTTATAGAGAAATTAAACTTGACACTTCAATTTAAATCTAATTAAAAAACTTATTATATTCTGGCAAATATTTTTTTTTAAAATGTATAAAATGCATAAATCATATATTATTCTCAAAACACTAAGCTAATGATGTTAATAAATCAAAAATATCAACTAAGAGTCACTTACTGAGTTTGTTATCATATAGTAAGTTAGGTATATGTATATGAATGCTTTGAAAAAAACAATATGTTTTTCTTTGAGTGTATTTGATGAATGTACGTAGAAACTAGAAACGGACCAGATATAACCCAAATGGAAACCTACAGTACTACCACTGTAAATTCAAGAAACTATTCAGTAGTAAAATTATTACAGAGTAAGTCTTACAGTTTCAGAAAGTTACAGTTTCGTTCTATGATATGATTCATAAACAAATAACTGTGGGTTATATTCTTGATTAACACCCAAATTTCTATATTTAACTCAATATTGTATGGAACAGTGATAAACAATATAAACAAGAGAAAATTGTGTGTGGAGAAAACAATCTAGCTCATTGTATTATTTCAAGTCTAGAGAAATAATATTGGAGGGTTCCACCTTTATATAGGTGATAAGTTAAAACCGTTACATAATGTTCGTAATTGCTAAACCTACTAATGAGTAATGCCATACATAATGTTCCAAAATGTTTTACAACAAAATGGCATACATAATGTTCCAAAATGTTTTACAACAAAATGAAAAAACATAAAAGTATGGTGTTCTGGGTTCAAATTTCCGTATATGGTCAGTTAATCGGTTTTTTCATATGTATTCGTAATTATTTTTCGATTTTTTTTGTAAATCATCATACTATTTTATTTCTAAAGTGTTTATTTATAAAAATATATAAATTTTTGACCTTTTATATATATTTTTGGTATTTATTAATATTATTACATTATAAATTATCAAGCAAATAATTAAACAAAAAAAATTCAATTTTTACAAATATTTTTGAATAAACACTTTAAAAATAAAATAGTACGTTGATTTATAAAAAAAAATTAAAAAAAAATTACGAATACATATGAAAAAACCGATAAACTAACTAAAACCTGTTGGAAAAACCATGTTTAACATGGTAGTTTCCGAATGGTCACGAGACCATTTTTGAATCAAGATTCCAAGTGACAGCCGTTGTCTTTTGGCACCATACTCAAGACGGGTGAGTACATGATATGACAAGTTTCGTAACGGTATGTCGCATGACCTATTCGGAGAATAGGAGTGAATGGAAATTGGCGTCAAAAAATGGGGTTGAGAAAGAGGAAAACTCTTAATCTGGAAAATGGGTTTAATGAGGATAACTCATTGGGAATTGTCACATATTGAAAAATGAAGAGTCATTTTTACAATATATATACAAATCTATCACTTATGGATATTAAGTAATGTGTCAACATACACATGCGTGTATTGTGTACCACACACGCGCCTGCTCGTCGGGCGCGCATGCTCGTCGGGTGCGCATGCTCGGGAAAAATGTCCAGCAAAGTTGTAACTGTTGCAATGAATTTATACTGCAGTTCAGCCAGCCTATAAATAAGCAGACCCCCCACATGTCAAAAACACAACATTCTGAAATCAAACTAAACAACATATATCATCTCTCCAAATCAGCATTACATTTTAGTCAGAGAGAGCCACCCACCAACAGCTCGACCTTGACTCGTCGCCAGTTTTCGGCGAGTCATCCGAGATGTTGTACCTTGAGATCGAAGCGTCAAACATAACCAGAAACCTCAAAGGTGGTTAGGCGAATATCGGTTAAGGGCATACTGTTAAACAGTAGTCTCGTCTATTTATTTTCTGTCCTTTTTTATTTCATTTCATTTCTGTAATTTAATTTTAGTATTTCAATTTCCTGTCCTTAGCTGTAACATTTAAATTATGTTTAACTTTCAGTAATTTATTTAAAATACTGTTTCAATTCTGTAATTTAATTCTGTAATTAGATTAATTTCATTTCAGTCCTGTAATTTATTTACAGAAACAGTCCAGCAGTTTAGTAATTATACTATTCTGTCTGACAGTTTCTTTTAAATAACAAACAGTCCAGCAGTTTAGTTTTATATTATTCTGTCTGACAGTTTCGTGTAATTACAACCAGTCCAGCAGTTTAATAACTTATATTATTCTGTATGGAATTTTAATTAATTGCATTTACTTTCTGCAAGTGTCGGAATTTGTAATAGAGTCACATTCCATTATGAAATAAATTTTTTTATTTCTTTTTAGTCTTTACACTTTAAATTATTGTTTTTACGTACATCAAAACCAAGAAAACCTGACCATACGAACTTGACTAAATTTGTTCCGGTTGTTCTATATATATTGTGACTACCCTAACCCTCCTTCTCTATGTAGCTTTCTCATCCATATATCTATTAATCTAGATCTCCTTGGCTGCTCTTCATCTTCATATCTCTTATAATGTTTTTAGCTAGGGTTTCTAGTTCATTCTTTGTTCAGCTCCACCTTATACACCTGTAACAATATAATCTCCTCATCTAGTTTGTATGTTGGTCCATATATAAAGTTTATACCTCACACCTCTGCAGAAGAACAGTGATTGTTTGCAGGTGTAGCATCATCAAGATTCACACTTGAAATATCATCATGAATTACTCTCTCTTGTCAAGGTGAGAATCTTGATGATGCTGCATCGGCAATAAGCCACTTTGTAAATACACACACACACACACACACATATATATATATACATAGATAATATTAGCCTTGCAGAGTTGGACATTTACACTCCCACAAGAAAGCTGCTTCTCTTTCTTCAATGTACGTTTTCAGGTGAGCCTTTGATATTTTTGATACATACTAGTACTATACATGATTATTTATTTATTTCACATCTTTCCCTATTTTTTGAGATGCTCAACCAGTATTTGTGTGTTTTTAATAATCGATATGTGTGCTTGTCGGTACAATAATCTTAAAGCGATTTACGCCCATTTGGATTTGTATACTGAAGAATACGGTATTTAGTATTTGTTGGGAAATTGGTAAATAAATTGGTTCACATATGCACCAATTACGTTTTAGGTGTAAAAGTACTAATCTTAAACTAAAACTTCTCTCTGTAAAAAAAATATGCTCTAGCAAATGAATTTGAAAGCTCAATTCATTCTATTCTTTTCATAAACAGAAGGGTTTTGATTTTCACCGAATCAAAGAAAAGGAGCGATTGTATTTTACTTGACTTTTTTTTTTCACTTTGATTTATCTCAATAACCGAAAGAAGAAATTTAAAAGAGAAGTGCTTTTGTTCCTAAATTCTACATACTTTTACCCAAAATTGTAAGGGAATGCTAACTCGGTCTTTTTCCCAATTTTATGTGACGCCTAATTTTCAATAACACAATTTACTATAGTAACTTCATACTAGATGATCAACTAGCAATATGATATGTTTGTTTACTACTATTTAAAATTGTTGAATATATGAATATATTTTGAAAATTGATTCATTAGATTGTTGGATGTTGGATTATTGTAGCTTGCTTAATATCTTACATTTCATAAGTTTTAAACATAGGTTTTCATTGTGTTAATGAAAAAAGAGTGCACCATTACAAGGGTGACGGTTAGCTTCTAAATCTTTAAAAAATAAGAGCTAAATATTGTTAGTACTTAAGGGTTCTTTTGACTGCAATTTTAAACAAAAACCCGGTCCTCAAGAGGTAGGAAAGATAGAAAAGGTAGATAGTACCTCGGAATACATTTGGTCGTGTTTGTAAGATCATATTTTGGTCATGTTATCGTTTTTTTACATATGCATTTGTAAAGAAAAAAAATCTTAAATCAACGTTTTGTTTTGTTTTTAAAGTGTTTGTTCAAAAAAATATGTAAAAATTGACTCTTTGGGTATTGTTTGTTTTATTTTTAATAAATACCCAAAAAAATATAAAAAATCAAAATTTACAGTTTTTTTTTACCATGTACACATTTTCATATTCCTGGTCTATGAGGAATATGAAGAATTGGATGAACTGGTAAATTAAATTTTCAGAAAAAGTTTTTTTTATTCTTCTTAGGAATATTTGTTTTAGGATGTGAATATATTGTTTTTCTTAAAGTTTGGGGATGAAATGGTTCGTCATCTACTGTCGTAGTGTAACAAGTGTTGCAGAGATAGAAAAGATATATAGATGAGTCGTTATTGTTTATTTCTAATGAAGCAATAACTTTTTTCAAATGCATACCTTTTTATTTTAATGGGTATTGAATTTATACATATTTTATTATCATAGTAGCTCCTTACCAAATTCATCATCGACTTCTATTTTAAATTTTGATATCGTTTGTTGTTGTTGGTTTTATTAAAACTTTAACATTTATTTCTTACCCATTCCTTAAGAGTTGAGTTTACTTTCTTTTTTTAAGTTACTTTTATACATTTATTTACTTATCTTGGGATTTAACAAATGCCACTGTATAAAGTTGATGTAAACAAATGCCACTTTGTATATTGGTAAAATGACTTGTCTTTAACCAATGATTTGCACTCATGGAGCATCAATATTTGACTTTTTAAAGTTTCATTGCACACCTTATGCCTTTCTTTTGTTTATTTAGCTAATTAAATTAGGTAAGTAATTATTGGTTTGTGCTCCACCCCATTGACAACGTTGTTAGGAATATATTAAAATAAATGCTTGTTTTTAAATTATATTGGAAAATATTTTGAATTGATTTATTAAATGATAATATAATGAGCAATTACTATTTAGCATTATTTATTGAATGACTAAATAAGTGTCTATTATTCTATTTAGTAGACGGTGTAGTGTGTAGATTATAAATTACACACAGAATACTAGACTATCAGTTATAATGTAATATAAGTGATATGTTCACAACTTTATATGAAAATGGACACACCATCAGTAAAGTTGTAATACGTGCTTTTAGTAGATTTGTTTTGACTATATGAAACGGTTAAGTTTCAACTACATTTACTAGTACACAATACTATTGTGTGTATTAAACAGAATTGTTACAAAGTAATCATTTGGTGACTGACTAGATTTATACCTCGTGATCATGATTATTTTTATGCTGTCAATTCCTATATTACTGTTTGGACATATATGGATGTGTTTGCCGTTTTGATTCATACATGTTGAGATTCGTTACATGTCAATAAACTTAATGAGTTGGATGCAACATTATTCGGAGCACTGTTTATTAGTAATAAAAGAAATACATGTTCCGTAAGTGATTGATAATACTCGCTTAAGGAAGTTTATAAGTTTTGTGCGTGTAAACCCTTTAGATGGATTTATAATCTGACACGACAAATAAGTTAAGCGGACATGCTTAAGGATAATACGTTTATTAAATAAGAAATCACTCAGTGATTTAATTTTCTAAACGAGTATCTGATTAATCTTTACGTGGTGATATGATAAAAATGTTTGACAATTCGAACGAATAATATATTCGGATTATGGTAGAGAGATCCGTCGTGATATTTAGTGGAATAAATAACGATTTAAAAAGATTGTGTATATCTCGGATTGATAGAGATATGATAGAACGAAATCTTTTTAAGAGCTCTACCCTAACCAGTCAACAAGTCCTTAACTTACCCTATAGCTAGCACGTCCATTCCTGGCAGAAAATAAGTTTCCAGAACTATATTTTTGAGTCTGTCTAGAGAAATAGTTCACACTCTTTCAATGAGCAAGTTGTTTGGTCATGAATAATATAGAAGGTTTGAGGTGATTTGTTTCGTCTCACAGCCGACATCTGTTACCCTTCTTATATTCGGTATGATCTAAACTTATACAATAAAATAACGTTTAACTTTGATAATATACGTATATAATAAATCTAAAATTATGGACACAATTTTTCTACTGTGCTACCTGTTTTTCTATCGACCGTAACAAGCCTCAAACTAAAGTACTTGTCTTATAAGTAAGCCAAGCTACTTGAGGTGTAACTTCAACATGTTGTTTCCTATGCCCCTTGCCTATTTGTTAGGAAGAAATACAGTAATGCAAAGTAAGGATAACCTTAATTAGCTATGAAAATGATATTCCATGTTTTATTAAAATACTCTCTTTTGATTATACAGTGTCAGTGCCAGTTTTAGAAGATGTTAATAGTCTAAATGGATTGGGCACCACACACCAACAGTAAATAAATACCGTCAGAAATAATTATTTATACTATGGTTTTTTCCGGTTTCTTCTTTGGATTGACAAAGAAAAAAAAACTTGTAGGCAACCCACCAAAAATATTTATTTCGGGCCGGAGCTATACAATGTATAGTGTTTATTGGCATAAACTTAGGGTTGATAATTAAACCAAACAAAACATGTTTATGTAGGATTACTAAAAAAACTTGTCCATATTCGTTTATGTTTGTTTAGTAAAGGACAATCATGAACCCAAGACAAGATTTTTCATAAACATTGATTCGTCATCACCCTGGTTTTGTTGGCATATCTAATACTAATTTTATTCACGAAGGTTACCACCCTGGTTTTGTTGGCATATCTAATACTAATTTCAAAAGATGAACAATATTTACCACATAACGTTTTATTATAATGTAATATTCTGCTACTCATTATAAAGAAAACCCTCTCGTGGTTATGTATATATCGTATCTATATACATACTACATTTACAAAACTGTGGTACGACCCATTGGTTTATAATTATGTTAGGACCAGATTTTTGGTCCATAAACTATTTGTTGTCTATTGGTTTGAACTAAATAATATTAGTTGAATGTTAAGAATTGAGACAACTTTATGTTTTCAAGTGAGGTTGCAACCTCAATTGCAACCACAGTTGCAACCTGCTGTTCTGCAGAATTCTGTCCAATTCTGTATTTCTGCATTACTATTCTTTAATAATGTTTATTTGTTTTAAAGTGTGCATGATATATTCTCACATGTTCTTAAAGATTTAGTTTGTGTATATTGAGAATATTAAAGTGATAAGAAAGATGTTTCCTAAAAGATATAAGGAGATTAGTTTATAAAGATATGTTTCCTTTAGATATGTAAATCTATATCTCCATGCTTATGCAAATCTTTATCACTTGTTTCAATCTTTGTTCCTTATCAAATTCAGTATGATTCGTTTAAGATTGAATGAAATATGGAGTTAATGTTTTATATGTATATTTAAAGATATTATCTCTAAAATATATTATCTTATATGTTTCCTTGTTATAGGAAAAGACTAACTCCTATTTTCAAGTTTGTTATTAAACAGATATTAACCAATGATGATTGGAGTCAATCCACGCTAAAGAATCTTGTGATACATGGAAAGATTGAAGCCAATCAAACAAGTCAAAGCAATCATAAAATATCTTGAAGAAAGAAGATTGTTTTACTTGTATAAATAGTTTATAACTTAGCTTGTAAAAAGTGTGTGTTCTAAAATATAAAGAACTCATTCTTGAGAGAATACTCAGTGAGCTTTTAAAAGAAAACAATGGTGGAATGTCATTGATATTTTGAGTGATAGTTATAAGGTATGAGCAATATAGAGATAGGCAGAAAAACTTAGAGCGAGTTTGAGAGTTTTTCATTAAGATTTGAATCCTATATTGTAAGCTTTTATAATATTATAATCTGGGTGAGTGCCCTGGAGACGTAACCTAGTTGGGTGAACTCCGTTGTTAAATGTGTGTGTGATTTAATTCAAGTACATTTAACTTTACAAGTTCTGTCCATCGTTATACTTGGGTTCCAACCTCAGTTGCAACTGCACTTGAAACCTAACTGCATAACAACAACTAGAACAACGGATAGGAATTTCAATTGGTATCAGAGCTTCACACCAGACTTTACTTGGTGTGGATCCTGTGTTCTGATAAAGATGGACTTGATGAGGGAAGGAAACTCGTGGTCCAAACCACCATTGCTAGAAGGAGGAGAAAATTATGTCTTTTGGAAGATCAGGATGAAATCATTCATCAAACAACAAAGTGAGCAAGCCTGGAAATCTGTGCTAACTAGATGGGAGACTCCAATGGTTTCTAATGGTGATGGGGATCTTGTTTGCATACCTGAAGAAAAATGGACTGCTGGACAAGATAAGAAATCTAATGCAAATTCTACAGCTATCAATCTAATATTTGCTGGTGTTACTCTCAGTGTATTCAGGTATATTTCTCATTGTGAAACTGCTAAAGAAGCATGGGACATTTTAAAAGTAACTTTTGAAGGAACTGTTAAAGTAAAAGCTTTTAAACTCCAACAATTAACTACTAAATTTGAAAACTTAAAAATGGAGGAAGATGAATCTATTGAACAGTTTAATGGAAGAATTTGTCAAATTGCTCATGAATCTGAAAACTTAGGAGAAAAATACACTGATGCTGAATTGGTAAAGAAAACCTTAAGATCTCTTCCTAATAGATTTGAAATTAAAGTAACTGCTATTGAAAAATCAACTGATCTTGACAATTTAAAACTTGAAGAATTAATGGGAAATTTTAGAACTCATGAATTAAAGTTTCATAAAACAAAGAAAGTTGAAAAATAAATCGCTTTTCAAGCCAAGAAATTTGAACCTAAATTTTATGAAGATAGTGAGAAAGATGAACAGTTTTACATTTTTTTTAAAAAGATGTTTAAACAGTTCTATAAGAAAAAGGCTGTTGAAACAGAAAACTCAAAATCTTTTCAGAAAAAAGAGATGCAAACTGCTAATTTCGAAAATAAATCAAAGAAGTTCAATGCAGAGAATGCAAAGGTTTATGTTACATGCTGTCTGAATGTGCAATTACTTTAAAAAGAAGTAAATCTGAGATGACAAGTACTCTTAGTGATAATAGTGAAACTGAAAGTAAGGATGAGTATGGGAATCAAACTAACTTTAAAAGCTTCATGGCAAAATTCACTACAAAATCTAACTCTAATTGTAATAGTGAATGTGTGAGTCAGTTGCATCTTCAGTTACAACCGAACTTACAACCAAGGAGTATCTAAGTCCAGAAAAATTGGTACGAGACAAAAAGTCTCAAAAGAGTGATCACTTGAACACTATCATTGAAAAGGTAAGAAAAGGTATGAAGTTTCCAATTAAACATCTTAATTTATTCAGTTCTGCAACTTATATATCTCCGTTAAAAGGCAGGAATGTCAAGAGTAAGGCTACTTGTTTAAACCTTAAGACCATTCATACATAGTATATCTTAGAGTTAGGAGACCTTATTTGTGGCCTAAGTGTATGAATATGGGGACTTGATTTGAGATGGTAATATAGATGATATAAAAGTAATTCTGGTGATTGTTTTTATTTGTGAAATAATCTTGTGTCATGGTTTAGTAAAGAGCAAAATTAAATTTCTTAATCTACTGCTGAGGCAGAATACATTGTAACTGATAGTGGTTGTACCCAACTTATTTGGATGAAACAAATGTTATCTGATTAAACAAGAAGTGTTAACTTTATTTGTGATAACAAAAGTGCTATAGATTTAGCAAAGAATTCAGTACAATATTTCAGAACTAAACACATTGATTTAAGGCACCATTTTATTAAAGAGCTAGTTGAAGAAAAGAGTTTAATTTTAGAACATGTTTCAGCTGAAAGACAATTAGCAGATATTTTCACAAAACCCCTTGATACTAACAAGTATGAATCTTTAAGAAGTGATATAGGGGTATGTCACTATAGATCTATTTGAATACTCTTGCTATGTATATCTGTTTTGAGTACCTTTAATACATTTTATTTCTAAGGTAAGTCTTAATTGAGCTTTGAAGTTTTTGTCTTGAAAAAGCCGCTAATTGGTGTCTCAAAAATAGATGTGAGGTAACTTGTCTTAAAACCTCTCTGGTAATAGAGTTGCAAACACAAAGTGCAATTTTTTAAGAAGGTTGCAAGCTCAGTTGCAACCTTAGTTGAAACCACATTCTCAAAATACAGAACAGGTCAGTGATTGTCTAAAGATTGTAATGGTTCCTATGATAACCATCATAGTGAACAAATCAAATGAAAAAGTCAAGACAAAGTCTTGTTATTTTTGACATCACTTATACTCTTTCCTTGCTGAGGTCATCAATCTAGTTTTTGTGTAGAGGGAAAACGGATTTGCTCAATATAAGCTCCTAAGATTTAATTTTTATTAAAATTATTCTATGATAAATATATCTTCTTGAGTAAATGGCTAGTATCTTGTGTTCAAAATTCTATACTATATATAATTGCTATCTTTATTTTGAAACAAGTCAAATTTTCTATATTTTTTCAACTACTTAAAATCAGAAAATTAGATAAATCTGTTTCAAGTTGGAATGTTGATCTTTATTCATTGCTGAATTTATCTAAATTCGAATTGTTTTGGTCAAAAAAGAAAAGATAAGTATCTATATTTGGGTAAAATTTGTTCAAAAAGAGATTTGGGTATATCATTCTATCTTTCTATAATTCTTGGACTTAAAAGAGATTTGCTTAAACTATTTTTTTTAACTAAACAACCAAAATACAGAATTACTCTCTATCTATCTATATCCATGGTATGAGTTGAAAACTTGGTTGATAAAAAGTCTGGTGTTGAATGTGGTAATTCTATTGTGAGTGATTTTGCTGTGAGAGTTGATTTTGATGATGATTCCTGTTATAATGACTGCTTCAATATTCTCACTAACAGCAAATAGGTTTGTCATGGATGTGGCAAATAGGGGGAGAAGAGAGTTTATGTTATGCTATGTTTGGTACATTATTGGTGAATGCTTATTTGAGTTAATGTTATGTTATCTGCAATTCTAATCTGCAGGGGGAGATTAAGTGCTAAACTCAAATTATATATATTGTTGTACAATTCTAATGAGCAGGGAGAGTTCTTGTGTCAAAACTGATATTATTGGGACTTTATGTGCTAATATGCTATGTAGGAGAATCTGCTTCATAAACTCAAATTATTTGTCAAAACCAATGACAAAGGGGGAGATTGTTAGGACCAGATTTCTGGCTCATAAGCTATTTGTTGTCTATTGATTTGAACTAAATAATGCTAGTTGAATGTTAAGAATTGAGACAACTTTATGTTTTCAAGTGAGGTTGCAACCTCAGTTGCAACCACAGTTGCAACCTGCTGTTCTGCAGGATTCTGTCCAATTCTGTATTTCTACATTACTATTCTTTAATAATGTTTATTTGTTTTAAAGTATGCAGAATATATTCTCACATGTTCTTAAAGATTTAGTTTGTGTATATTGAGAATATTAAAGTGATAAGAAAGATGTTTTCTAAAAGATATAAAGATATTAGTTTATAAAGACATGTTTTCTTTAGATAGGTAAATCTATATCTCCATGCTTATGCAAATCTTTATCACTTGTTTCAATCTTTGTTCCTTATCAAATTCAGTATGATTCGTTTAAGATTGAATGAAATATGGAGTTAATGTTTTATATGTATATTTAAAGATATTATCTCTAAAATATATTATCTTATATGTTTCCTTATTATAGAAAAAGACTAACTACTATTTTCAAGATTGTTATTAAACAGGTTTTCAAGATTGTTATTAAACAGGTATTAACCAATGATGATTGGAGTCAATCCACGCTGAAGAATCTTGTGATACATGAAAAGATTGAAGCCAATCAAACAAGTCAAAGCAATCATAAAAGATGTTGAAGAAAGAAGATTGTTTTACTTGTATAAATAGTTTATAACTTAGCTTGTAAAAAGTATGTGTTCTAAAATATAAAGAACTCATTCTTGAGAGAATACACAGTGAGGTTTTAAAAGAAAACAATGGTGGGATGCCATTGATATTTTGAGTGATAGTTATAAGGTAGGAGCAATATAGAGATAGGCAGAAAACCTAGAGAGAGTCTGAGAGTTTTTCATTAAGACTTGAATTCTATATTGTAAGATTTTATAATATCATAATCTGGGTGAGTGCTCAGTCTAGTTGGTTGAACTCCGTTGTTAAATGTGTGTGTGATTTAATTCAAGTACATTTAACTTTACAAGTTCTGTACATCATTATACTTGGGTTCCAACCTCAGTTGCAACTGCACTTGAAACCTAACTGCATAACAGCAACTAGAACAGCGGACAGGAATTTCAAATTATATCAATACCCATATTTACTTGTTTGAACTTTACTATCCTAAAACTTATAGGGGTCACTTTATTTTCTTTTGGGAACTCAGTTTTTCAGTGTTTATTGCGTGTGTGTATATATAGCGTATACATCATTAGTTATATAAGCTTGCTTTTTTTTTATACCTTTGTCCTGTTAAAGAGTTTCATCATATAGATAAATAAAGCATAGCCTCGTCTCGATTCTTTGACTTCTCTCTGCTTGCATTAGTTTGATTTCCCAATTTTTCTCCTCAGTTTCTAATCATGCTCCCATTAATATTAAAAAAAACTAATCAATACTATAATAGTTTGTTGTTACTTATCCTAAAAACCCTAATTCTTCTATTTAACATTTTATCTCCAAAACTCAAACCAGGGAAGGAACTAATTAATTAAGTACAATCGGGGGGTCACGGACCCTTGTAGAAATTCATACGCGACTATATATAATTTTGGTAAAAAAATATTAGCTATACCAAATCCCCCTCCGCCGTATAAAAATTACAATAAATTGTCAGGATACCATCATACACCATGTTGCTAAGCTGATGGTTATAAACCGTAGCTAAATTTAGCAATAACTTTTGTTGCTAAATTTAGCGACACTTGGTATATCATCACCAATATGACATGTTATTTTATATTGACATTTTTTTTTTAGTGAATTACAATCCCATTTAGTACTAAAAGAAGAAGAAAAAATATAATGTAATTTCGGGTCCCCATTCCACATTCAAACAAATATCATGGTTGCTTTGTTCAATTTCTTATAAGTGGTTTATTTTTTCTTTCTCTTTGGAAAGAGCAAGTAAAGAGTAAAAACAACAGAAAGTTGGAAGCAGTAATTTAATGTAAATTTAAAATTGCCGCCATGCATGGCCATTCCACATGGACTTATTGGACCCATAGTTCGAAATATTTTTAATTTTGTTCAGCTATATATTACCAGGCCAGTAGTACGATTGTCTATCAGATTTTGAGAGATCTCTTACACACCTTGGGTTGTCTCTCTCAGCTTCATCATATTTTCAATAATTGTACCAGAAGAAGTAGCCTGTTAGGTATAGCTTTGTTATTTCCACACGTTAAAAACATATGAAAGTGTAAGTGCAGATATTTTAAAAAAAAAACTGATAGAGAAATTTTGTTAAAATAGTAGTGTGATTGTAAATGAATCTATACTCTACTTTGTTCCCATTTTGCTAGAAAGATATTATTGTTATAGAAAATCCTAGCGCAACCCTTTTCAAACCCGAGTTCTGATTAAATATTTGCAAACAATGTACAAGAGCCAATTGTCAAGTATGAAAAAGGAACTGAACCTCATTTCTACACTTGCTTAACGAATATAGGTGGTGAATTGATGTGGTTTCTTGATTATCTATAGATTAGTAGATTTCTGTCTCTAAAAGTCACTAAACTACCTTTACAAATTTTTAAGGCGATTGAGGGTTGAAATTTAATCCTCCTTTTTAAAAAAAAACTTATAAGAGAAATTTTGTTAAAATATTAGTGATTGTAAATGAATCTAAACTCTGCTTTGTTCCCATTTTGCTAGAAAGATATTATTGTTATAGAAAACCCTAGCGCAACACTTTTCAAACCCGAGTTCTGGTTAATATTTGCAAACCATGTACAATAGCCAATTGTCAAGTATGAAAAAGGAACTGAACCTCATTTCTACACTTGCTTAACAAATATATGTGGTGAATTGATGCGGTTTCTTGATTATCTATAGAGGTAGATTTCTGTCTCTAAAAGTCACTAAACTACCTTTACAAGTTTTTAAGGCGATTGAGGGTTGAAATTTAATCCTCCTTTTAAAAAAAAAAATTGTTTTGATCTATCTTCTATATATAGCTTGCAAAAGAAAACTAGGACGGGTTTGAACCGTGTGCCTTCAATGATAGCAAAAGGCAAATCTATTTTTTTGGTTATGCTGATAAGACAATCGGCTATTTCTTAAAGCTTTTGTGGTGGTTTAGTTGCCGTTTTGATCGGAGGACCATTAGTAATAGAGTTTAATAGCTGATAACCAGGTATCCCCACTAAAACTATTCACTCAATTGATGGCCACCATAGTGTTGAGTTGTGGAGCCAAATAAGTTTTGGCCATGTTTTCTAATTATCTCATATCGTTTGGAAGTGTAATATGACCCACTAAGGGTTCTATTTATATATCCCAATATATTGTATTGTAATTACATCTCTACACATCACAATCACATATTCAAGAGAGAATATTGTAAAGAGAAAGTTGTATTTGTGAGAGAACCATAGCTTGTGATTGAGCTAGATTACGATTGTAATCCTCCTTATAATAATATTAAGTGTCACGTGTAGCGGCCCGGAAACGTAGCCAATTTGGGTGAACTCCGTTATCAAAGAGTTTGTACTCGGTTTTAGTTTTCTGTCTTTCTCATTGTTCGCTTGATCGACCCAACACATAGGTCTTACAGTGTCTTTGGCGGGGAGTGCGTATTTTGCCATAAATATAAGGACCTCAAATTCCACGTTCTACCTACATTTGTTTTTTCATCAATTTTAAAATTGATCAAATAATCAAACAAAATAGAAATCGACACATATGGCCCGGACTTCTTAACCCCACGTACTACATGATAATTATTTTGAAAAAACCAATTTATGAGATGATGAATAACTGTAATGTTGTAATAAATGTTAGTTATTTTATATATTTCTCATTTCGTGAATTTTTACTAATATCTCTATTTATATTTGATTACTTGACTATTTTTATTTGTTTCATTCTTTGTTCGGTTTAACCCATGAAAATATGTTAAGTACTTTTTAGTATTTTCAGCTATAATTTGCTAAACTTATTAGTACAAAATTAATATTAAAATTGAACTGATATATTATATTATGACATTTTTTGTATTTTTGTTTAAGAGTATACTTTTAGTGGTGTATGAGATTGGTATTATATTTCGTTTTATATATTTTGTAGCAAATCATATGTGACTTTTATAGTTTGATTTTTATTTTTTATTTTGTTTTGTGGATCCCGATACCAACATTAAAATTTATACTTGCATTATTGATATGTTGTTGAGCAAATAGGATGCTATATTGCTATGTTCAATTTAATTTATTTTTTTACTCAGAATTCTAGCAAATTATAACTGAAAATGATAATAAGTACTTAACATATTTTCACGAGTTAAACCGAACAAAGAATCTCTACATGCTATAAAATAAATAACAATATCCAAGTAATCAAATATAAATATAAATAGAGACATTAGACAAAATTCACGAAATGGAAAATACGTAAAATAGCTAACATTTTTTACAACATTACAATCATTCATTATCTCATAAATTGGTTTTTTTCAAAATAATTGTCATGTATGACGTGAGGTTAAGAAGTTCGGGTCATAGGTGTCGGTTTTTAATTCGCTTGATTATTTGACCAATTTTAAAATTAATGAAAAAGCAAATTCACATAGGGCATAGGATTCCCAATCGCATATCTCTTATATTTTATGGCAAAATGCACAATGAAAAAATAACTTCCCGGCTTCGGCTTATATATACAAAAGCTATGCAAAATGTCTAAAACGAAAACTTAGATAAAATATTTTTGCAAAACCTATATATAAGCGCAGAAAAGTGTAACCACTAACCGGCCTAAAAATGTCAAAGTGTAATCTATCTAAGTTGAATACCAAAGCCAACAATTTTCATTTTCTTTTTCGCTAAATTTCGAAACAATCTTCTCCATCAAGTTGCTTCGAACAATGACTTTTCTACTTAACCAACTTTTCTACCAACCCAACACCAATTAGGAAAAAGTTGAAAGGCATTTTCCATCTTTAGTGTTAATTAATGAGTGTTGTTTGAAAATTAAAATCGATAAGAATTTGACCAAACTAGATTTGAAAAAACTCAGAAGCACGATACACAGTGCTAATGTTGAGAATCTGAACCTAACAATTGTAGCAAAAAACAAATGTAATTGTCAGATTGTACTAGTAAGCCAGTCTTAAAACAGATCGATCTGATCAATACAAAAAAAGTTCTATAATATCCATATTGACCAGAGAATCCATTAAAACAAATTTATATTATTACTTGGTCGAGTAATCTTTTTTTCTTCTTAAAACCTTTTTTAAAAAGACTGGCTTTGGGATACATCACGTAGGAGGTTAATTAATAGTATATAACAATTCAAATAATAACATGTTCATACCAAAGAAATATTTCTCGAAAAAGTAGCTAGCAGTTAGCACGAAAGTTTACTTGATCAATTGAGATTCGTAAGTTCTATTGGACGTGGGCATGGCACATCATTAACAAATTTGTAATACTCTCACACATGAAAGTTTTGGGTTGCAATATAGCTTAGCTTATGCTGTGACAGAATCCGATCGAATAAGCTTTGATCCCAAGTCCCAAAGAAATAGTAATTTTGTTCTCATTTACTCACATGATTAGGAAAAAGTTAACTAATATATTCTTACATGGTATGCTAGAGTAAAACGACATTATTGATAATTTGATAATAAGTGAGTAAAAACAAAAACTAATGATATTCTTAAAAGAATAATAAATAAATGGATTATTCAATACTCCCCTCTTCTTATGTCTTAGTTCCAAAATGATTCTCTTGTATCAGAGAAATATGTAAATTTCCATTTCATCGTTAGTTTTATTTTGGACAAATTAAAGCCATTACAAAAGTTTATGTTTAGGAAATACAAGAAAGGATATACTAATTTTAATTCATAGAGCTAGGGACAAAACATAAATTCGAATTTTATTTCAATGCACATTTCGGAAACGGAACAAATAATATAGAACTCAAAAGAGTTTCATAATAACCTAAAGTTTTTAATAAAAGAAAAAACAAATCTATCCTAAAAGTAGGGTCCACATTGTCATTTTCTCCAAAAAAAAATTGCCATAAATGGGCCCAAATAAACTTGGTTGAATCTACGTAAATACTCGTGTAATTTACCCCCAAACACATTTTCTCCTTTTTGACCTTTTTACATTTTCTCTCACTACTCTAAACCCAGGCAAGTCACCATTTCACATTTTTATTTAAATACTAGTAGACAAGTGTATTTTTTGTTTAGTTAGTTGCGCCAATTAATATTATTCTTATGTTTTAATTTTTTAACCACAAACTATTGGGTTTATCATTTGGACCAAGTCAATAGTTAATAGAAAACTACTAAGGAACTATACTAATATGTTAAATGTATATTTAACTTGAATGAGAAGAATGTTAGGAACTAATATTGCAGAGGCCTAAGTATTGCAAACTTTTACTTTCTTTTTTAATATTGTGAATTGAATTTAATGTGGATTATATATGCACTGCAACTGTTTGATCAAATAACCCTTTTGAGCGAGTATTTGTTTGTTTAACGTGTTAGTGTGCGCACTTGTAACGAAAAATATAATTAGAGACCTAAAGCAAACAATACCAAGAAAGACAGCTACTTTCTATTTCCTCTACTTGGCACTTTTTTCAGCTGGTGAGCTTCGATTTAGATTTTTTTTTTAAGATTTATCGACATAAAAAGCGTGAATAGTGTAAAAGATTCAGTTTTTTGAGCTCTGACTCGAGCTTTTGAAAACAGTAATACTAAATAACCATGTGCTATTAAATATTGTGATTAATGTGCTGTAAAATATTTATCTACCAGCTTCATCATCCTGAAGAATAGAGACTTGAGAGAATGCTAACGAGGCGCATTCTTCCAATCTTTACTCCATCTTCGAGATTTTCTTCGTTGTCCGGGAATGTTATTAAAAGTGGGGACATTTTAAAGCAAGCAAGAATATACTCTAATTCCGATATTCTCGATTATTCAAACCTGACCCACGACTTAAATCCTGTTCACTTTGATCTCGAATCTGCTAAAAATGCTGGATTCGAAGACCGACTTGTTCCTGGCATGCTTGTTGCTTCATTATTTCCAAGGATCATTGCTTCTCATTTTGTAAGTATATTTATATGACCTGCAAGTAAAAAATTTGTATGGTATTTTCTACTTAAATTAACACAAACTATATCATAAGCGATAGCTTTGTGGAGAAGTCATCTTAGACGATAATTGCTTATCTTTTTCCATAGTCCACTTTCAGTAATGTGTGAATCTTCAAATTTGAAGTTATTCTTGTTAAAATAAATTAACATAAGCGAACTCAGTTGTGACTGATCGTTCTTAGCTTTATCTTTGTGCATGTGTGTGTGTAATAAACTCAGTTGCGATTGATGGTCGTAATTATTTTTTTCTGTGTTTGTGTGTGTCTAGTAACAGTTTTATCTTTGATTGTTTTACAGTTCCTTGTTAATGTGAGTGATTCGTATCAAGTAACCCTCGTCAAACTTTTTATTTTAAATCTGCTGCAGCCAGGAGCTGTGTATGTGTCGCAGAGCTTGCAATTTAAACTTCCATTATATATTGGAGAAGAGGTAACTGGTGAAGTAATCGTAACTAACATACGGGAATTCAGGAACAAGCACCTGTAAGTAAATTGTCGCCCGAGTGTAATACGTTATCTACAATAAAATGCATCATCTACTATGAATTTATGGACGAGTTTTGGTTTTTGGTCAATTGCAGTGTAAAGTTCATGACAAAGTGCTTCAAAGATGGTAACCAACTAGTTATTGATGGTGAGGCTACAGCGCTTTTGCCGACACTAACTGTGACTACCAAATAGTTAAGCAGCTGGTGTAAATTATGTCGACTTCCCTGGATTTTTTCACTTTTTTTGGACTTCCTAAACTTTAATACAAATTTTGTCGGCTGTATGAAGATGATTTCAATCCGTATTGCTAATCTGTAATGTCGATTGAAATAACTTCAGTCATTTATTGATGCTTTTACTGTGACAATGTGACTAAAAGTAACTTATCTTGAATTATATTATGTTGTGATGCCTTTACTGCGTGTCAAGTAACTTATCTTAAACTATATGCTGAAAAAAAAAACTGATTGATAATGTGTTTTCGCTCTTCGCTAGCGTTCTTTTATGGTACAATAACATTTCAACCACTACGCCTATTCGCTTTAGGGCATCTTGTGAGCCCATGTTATCTACTTAAATCATTTAACTAGATGAAAAACATTTCGTTGATTGATTGAAGAAACGAGTATTTTGGTTTCCGACTTAAAAAGCTACAAGAAAATGGAAACGAACCTTCTTTTAACCTGAACACAGCACAGTCGGTGCTTCAAGACTAACCAAACTAACTACATATTCCCAAAACCTTTTAATTTCAAATCCTTTAGTGGAACCATAGAATATTTTATCGTAGTAAACTAGTAATCATCGGGCTGACAACTCTGAATTCATTCCTGGGGAAATCAAGCACCTCCATACCAATCAAATCAATTATCCATTTTCCTCAACAGCTCAAAAAAAATATATAAAGATTATTATTAATCGGAAGTTGAACAGAAAAACAAACTCAAATACCTCTTTCACTTTTTGTATGATACTCTAATCAGCTACAGTATAATGTTTTCCGTCATACTTCCTCCACGACGGGAATGGAACAATAGAGACAATACAGAAGAATAAGATTTGGGAACTCAGATATCCCCAGAAATTTCGTAAACCAAAAAAAAATCCACTAATCCCTCACCCCAAAATTCCCAAGCCAAGTAAAAAAAAAACAAGCAATATATAAACGCTTGTTATCACTACATAGTAAGGCCTTGTGGAGCACCAGCTACGGGCACCCTTGGCTTGGCTTTTTCAACGACAATGGCTTGGGTGGTGAGAACCATCCCAGCAATTGAAGCCGCGTTTTGCAAAGCACATCGTGTGACCTTTGCCGGGTCAATTACGCCAGCATCTACCAAGTTTTCATATGTATCCGTCATTGCGTTATATCCAGTTTCCCAGTCACCGGCCTTCACCTTCTCCACCACCACCTCACCTTCAACCCCTGCATTTTGAGCTATCAACGAAGCTGGTGCCACCAATGCCTGCATAATGGATAGAGAAACATTTTATCTACAATTTATGCTTGAGTCAATTGAAGAGACAAACACAAACATTAGTTATCAAGAATCATTTGGGGGAATTCTATTTGTGAGAACTAAGGAAGCTAGATTCTCTAGAATTTTAAAACTCAATTGAGTAACAAGTGCGTATATTCCTCTGTAATGTACAATTGCTAATTTAGTTTATTTTCGGAAATGAACAGTTTTGTTATTATTTGATTTGACAATCAAAAATTGATACTTGTTCGGGTTTTAAAGCTTAGAAGGTAAAATACATACAGTATACTATCAAAGTGCAAATGATATACTGCGGTTGATAAATCTGTATAAGAATGAGACTTTGGCTACATGACCAGAATTACCATGAATCCCCTCTCCACCACCCCCCCCCCCCCACCCCCCCCCCCCCCCACCCCCCACACACACACACACACACACACACACACACACACATTCGGTTTTCTACAACACAAACTGAAGTACTTCCTAGAAATAGAAAAAAAATATATGAAATTCTTTTGTTGGAATCTTTCATTACTATTTTTCATAACATAACCTAATGAATTAATTCTCGAAGACTCTATCTAGTACGGTGTTAATTTTATTGGAGAAGGAAATGGGGTATGACTGTATGAGAAAAAACTGATGAGTTGTTTGGTTGTTTTAAATAAAAAAATCAGGATTTAAAAACATAAGAAAAATATGATTTCTTCCCGCTTAAAGCTCCCCTAGTAATCTCCGGAAAAAAATGTATTGTATACCTTTTAAGTTTGACCAACAAAATTTGGTCCAACTTTTAAGGGAATAGGCATGAGCTTATAAGTTGCAACCAAACAAGCCCAGACTCTCTTACCTTCTGTACAATGTCGGCACCAAGCTTTTCATCAGCATCTTCGAGCTTATCCTTGATAGCAGGCACATAAGTCGAAAGATGAACCAATGCAGCACCGCCACCTGGAACAATCCCTTCTTCAATAGCAGCAAAAGTAGCATTTTTAGCATCTTCAATACGCAGTTTCCTGTCCTCGAGTTCAGCCTCGGTAGCTGCCCCCACTTTGATCACAGCAACACCTCCAGACAACTTGGCGATTCTCTCAGCAAGCTTTTCGGTGTCGTAAACCGAATCTGTCTCTGCAAGCTCTCTTTTGATTTGGCCAATTCTAGCCTGTATCTCATCTTTAGAAGCAGCATCAGCAATTATGGTGGTGGAATCTTTCAAGACAGTGACCTTTCGAACAATACCGAGTTGCTCCACTGATGTGTTTTCGACGAGCATGCCTAGATCACTGGCTTGGTACTCGGCTCCTGTGAGAATTGAGATCAATAAGATAACTATATATGTTGGATATAAATGAATGGAAAGACAAGAAAAGAAAGCTGATCCAAATTGGCTTTGGTGCTTATGACTTGTTACTATTTGGGATATTACTGATAGGAAAAAGTCATTTAAAAGAGTCTACAAGATGACGTCTCAACATTACATTGTTTAGTGAGGCCATCAAGGCATCAAGTTACATTTCTGATTTCCAAAGTATCTTTTTAAATGAGCATTCCCATAAGATCCTTTTATTGCAAAGCAGCAACCATTTCCTAAAGAGGTAAGAGAATTCTTATTTAAAACTATAGAGCTCCCCATTATATTTAGACACAGAAGAGCAAACATAACAGCAGAAACAGCATTAGACCAGTCTCCAACATACTGTTTTGGCAGGGAAAAGGTTTTTAAGTGAATAAATATAAGTAAAAATGTAGAATGGTGCATGAATTTACTATAAACATATGCTATTTGCCCAAAAACCCATACATTACTTGACAAGGAAAAGTATACTTCAGTTCACAATTTTAATCTGAAATGCCTACAAGTATAATTTCTGAGCAGATGGGGCCCGTAAGACGCGTATGGCAACAACAACAAAACTAGATACAAGAACACAACAGTACATTACCTGTCAAAATCGCAATATCCTGAAGGAGAGCCTTTCTCCTCTCACCAAAACCGGGTGCTTTAATGGCTGCAACATTAACAATGCCTCTTAGTTTGTTCACGACAAGAGTTGCAAGGGCTTCACCGCTAACATCTTCAGCAATTATGAGTAAAGGGGCTCGCAATTGCGTGGTTTTCTCTAACAAAGGAATTATATCCTTTATTGCTGTAATCTTCTGATCCGTTACCAACACTCTCGCGTTTTCAAATTCGACTATTAATTTTTCAGGGTTGGTGACAAATTGTGGAGAAATGTAACCCCTATCAATCTGGAGTTCAGAAGGGAAAAGAAGAAGAAAAAAAGCAGACAAGGATGAGTCTAGAGGAATGAAACTAAAATCATCCATAACAGGACACCTGGCTCAAAGATATGCACGTAAAAGATACTTCAAATTCAGTTCATCTCAGAGGAATAAGTTTCTCTCCCGTGACATTTCTATAAAAAATGACTGACCAGATTTTGGTTTTCTACACTACATAATTAGCCTTGTAAACTATCTTTCATTTCTCGATGATTGTAGTACACTCAGTGTATCAAATTGGAAAAGAATCATAGCTGTGGCCTGGGGTGCTAAGCAATAACGGAAAGGAAAACAAATTATACAAATCTTTGAATAACTATCGAGTAAAAACGGTGCATGAAAAAATTAAGTGTGCCAAGCCAATAAAAACCCACACGTGGCATGGAGAACCCTAGTTGGGACACGCTAATTTTTAGTAAAATTAAAAGAGCAAATTACTATTGGCTTGCAGTACTATTTTCAAGGGTACACTCGCTCTATACAATACTTTGCCCTAACCTAACATTTCGTCATATTTGTCCTATTTTTTGCCCCAATACATATTTTCTTTTCCTATCGTAGTCCAAATCTATAGTTACTTTCCTATGTAGTCAAATCTGGTATACAAATTGCTACTCTTTGTGAAAATTTTAAAAGACCGTAAGTTGATGATACTTTAGTATACAAAAACTATATTCCCCTGAAAGTTCCTGAAAAGGGTGCAAAAAGAAAAAAGCTACTATTACTGACCTCGGTTCCTTCCTCTACGTCAACAGTTGTCTCAAACGAAGACGATGACTCAATGGACAGAACACCATCAGGTCCAACCTTGTCGATTGCATCAGCGATCATGGTCCCAATTGTCTCATCATTTCCAGCAGATATAGAAGCAATAGCTAAAAAACAACCCATATTTATCAGCGATATATTGTAACAACGTGTGATAAAAGAATTTATTGTAACACAAGCTCAAAACCTTTGATATCATCACGTCCCTTCACAGGTCTAGCTTTCTTCTCAAGCTCCTCGATAAGCCCTTGTACGGTTTTATCAATGCCTTTTTTAATGGAAACTGGATTAGCACCAGAAGTTACAGTGAGTAAACCCAATTTGATAATTTCTCTTGCAAGAACCGATGCAGTTGTAGTCCCATCACCAGCGGAATCATTTGTTTTGCTTGCAACCTTCATCACATAATTAAAACGTTAATATAGTTAATCAAAAAGAGTAAAGCGCTAACGTTTATTATACCAAATACATAATCAAATCTAATGTTATTATTAGGAAAGGAAAAGAGAACAAACAGTAAATGAATGGAAAGACTCGCCTCTCTAATAAGAGCAGCACCAGCATTTTCCATGGCATCGGCTAGCTCAATAGCTCTAGCAATTGTCACTCCATCATTAACCACTTTCGGCGTTCCATACTCATCCAAGACGACATTCCTCCCTTAAAAAGAAAAAAAAATAAAAAATATCTATCTATTATAATAAGTGAAGGGACAAAAAAGGCAGTAGTTACTTTTGACGCTGCCAAAGTGCTCCCATTTTTTTAGAAAAAAACCCCAAAACTTTTAATAATTACCCAATTTCGAAAATACTTTAAAAATTTGAAAAAAAAAAACTGCCAAGAAATAATTATTTAATTTTAAAACAAAAAAAATCACTCCATCGCTGGTAAGGGCACAACGTGTGCATGTATTTACTAGTATATATATATATATATATGGGGGAGGATATATGAACACCATAAAAAACACCCAAATGGACACTTTTTCGTAAAAACGCTCCAAATCAATATTTGATTAATGCAAATCTCCACGGTTTCACGACGGGAACACAAATATGAGTCTTGTTTTTTTTTTCTGAGATGTATAATGACATGTTTTGAATTTTTAAATTTTACCATAATTTCGAAAACATGTCATTATACATCTCGGAAAAAAAAAAAACAAGACGCATATTTGTGTTCCCGTCGTGAAACCGTGGAGATTTGCATTAGCCAAATTTTGATTTGGAGCGTTTTTACGAAAAAGTGTCCAAGTTGATGTCTAAGTTGATGTTCATATAACATTTCCCATATATATATATATATATATTAGCTGATGCAGTATTTATCAATCCTATGTATGGCAGCTAAAAATGTAACACCTCAGATAGGCAACTTCTGATCTACAGAGTACAGAAATTCAAATTCAAGACCGGTCGTGAAGCCAAAAAGGGTCATAACAAGTTGATTTGCAACATTCCACGTTCTGGTCTATTTAGGGCAATGAGTTATCTATAGGCAAAGATCAAATTTTCAAAGATCGTCTTTTTATTCAATAGTTTGCTTTTTAATTGGATCCCCCTGAAAAGGAATTAAACCCCTCCACATGGCCATAATTCCCAATTTGTATTGCAATACCATGAATGGAACAATACACTTCACAAAGCAGCTTCTCTGAAAGAGATTTTTTTTTAAATCTGTTCTTTCTTCATGTTGAAATGGAAAAGTAAAAAATAAAGGTCCTCAGATACCCTTTCTCTTGAGAAAACCATTTTTTTTCTACTAAGCAATAGTATAGTAAGATAGTAGGACAACATTTCTAGCCAATGAACATAAATCCACAATATTTGTTACTCACAATCTTATCATTTAAGGTTGTCCATTTTATGTCAACCGTCTCTATTCAAAAATAAATGCAATAACTTCTGACCCATTCATATAACTATATTATATTCAAATGTTAACTTTCATTATCTAATTTATATCTTAACAGATATCCTTTCTGATAGATTAACCTAAACCCAGCGATAGTCATATGGCTCCTAGTACATATCAAGAAAATGTAAAAAGAAAAAATGTATTTATATGTTCTGTTGCTACCAGCTCCTTTTATTTTAGTGATCATTTTCCTTTCTTAAAGGGCCCATGGGGTATGGCGTGCTTAGAAACCATTTAACGGAGGTTTTTAAGATGAAAAGCCCTCATTCAACTTACCGGTATAAAAGAGAAAGATTGAATAATAATCCTCTACTCAAAATCACGAACTCAGATAAATCATAATTTTCTGCTTTTTCACTCTCCCACCACAAAATCTGCAACTTTATTAAGAAAGTTATTTTCATTTTACTTGTAATAAATAGCTGTTCCGCGAAACAAGCTGGTTGTTCCATATACTAAACCCCATCTCCACCCAATCGCCTATCTCCGAATAACACTTTCAAGCCAAAACCCCCTCTCTTAAGCCTCTCCCAATTGAGCTCAAAGTTCTGGAGCTAATAAATATAAGCTAGAATTCTAGCTTTAAGTTCAAAATATGTGATCATAAACGCATATGACATGCATAGAACCCATCAGTAAAACTGTTTTCGACCCGAAATGTTCTTTATGGGGACAATTACTGTAGATTGAAATATAGAAAAGAAAAGGAACGATTCCTAAAACACTCAACTGAAATACGCCACTGAACTATAATTTTCGCACTTTTACCCTCATATCAGACACCATTAGGCACCTTTCTTAGGCTTGTTAGTTACACCTTATAAGCTCGTCATTTTTCTCGTAAAATCTACACTGTATTTGGCTGAGAGACTTAAAACTCAAGCTTTTTCTAATTTTTTGCCCTCAAAAGCTAGAAGCTTTGAGCTGATCATTGAACCAATTTTATTCTCAATTCCTAAAAACGGCTTATTTGGTTAATTAATTGCAGCGAAACAAGTTGAGCAATCTCCCAATACTAATTATAAGCAGCTTTTTTGCCCCAAAAAAACAGTGCAGAACAAGCACCATAGTTTACCTCTTGGGCCTAGCTCTAATCTATAATTACACATTCACAGAAACATATACTAACATGCTTAGATACTAATCCAAATACATAATAAGTAATTATATATAACTTATAGTTATCTTCTTTTCACACACACCACATATGATCTCGCACTTTTCTTAACCTAACTTCCCCTACAATTCTTTTCTATAAGCAACCATTATAGCAAGATACTACAAACCAAACTCAGCCTTTCTCTCTGTTGCTCGTCAACTTCAACTTAGTTTACGATTTGTGCTCTGAGTTCAAATCTATTATTACAAATTCGCAAAGCTGAATCCAAAACTCCAAATACATTTTCACTATTATAATTTTCAGCTTCCCACCCTCACACCAGACACCATCCCTGCATCGTTCTTAACCAACCTTACTTATCATTTGTTTATATAGGCAACTTATAGACAAAAAAATTGCGCATATAGTGTACCTTTGGGGCCGAGCTGTGATCTAAGAGAGCAGATTCTAAAATACACACAGAGATAAGAACTAATACTGAATCCAAAACAATTTATAGGATATAATTTTCTGCTTTTCACCCTCATACCAATTAGTATCAAACATTATCAGGCATCGTTCTTAACCTAAATTTTTTTATAACTTCTTTTACAAACAGCTTTACATCCAAAAAGATCAGAAACCATACTCTCTGTAACTTCTTATGATCGACTTGATTTACGATTCAAGCTCTAAGTTCAAATCTTTGATTGCATTTTATAGATACATATATAGACAAACATAAATGCTTAATTCCTATAAATCACTAAATTATAACTTTTTTGCTTTTCACACTCATACCAAATATCCTGCATCATTCTTAACCTAGCAGTCACATTACTTCTTATTATAAACAACTTCATATCCAAAAAATCATAAACCATACTCTCTCTACCTCTTTCTGATCGATTTAATTTGAAAATTGCATTTTCATAAATACATACATAGACAAATATAAATACCACTTTTCTGCAATGCAGTATTTGGCACCACTGTAACTTTTTTACTTTTAAGAGACTCATAAATTATTTTTATTGATAAGTCATCAGTCACCTATTTTTGAGTTGTAGATATACAAACACATTCTATTAGTAAGTTTTTTTGACCCATAAGATTTTTTAAGATTATAGTATTTCAGCACCCCAATAATTACAAAATAGTATATACATATAATTTCCCCACCCATATATAAATCCTAGTTCCGCCGCTGCAAACAGGCACTTAATCTACAGCAAATCAATGATTACGCATTCATATACCGTATTCAGACAAATAATTTACTCATCCTTCATCTTTCTAAAGCATAGCTTTCGTATCACTTCATCTTACAAACAACTTTTTTAACAAAAAAAATAAAGTGCCGGAACAATATACCTCGGGGACCGAGAGTAAGAGCAACAGCATCGGCAAGTTATAAGTCACTTAAGTAAAAAAAGCTACAGTGGTGCCAAACACTACTGCAACTCTTCTAAGCAAGTTTTTTTCCCGTTGCTTTTAAAAATCAGCTTTTTGACAAACAAAAAACTGATGCCAAACGGCCCCTTAATCTGCGACTCTAGCATTTGATTCAAATCAATAATTACACATTCATAAATACATAGAACGACAATCACAAATACCGTATATTCAGACACATCTTTAACTCATTTTTCTAAACAAAGCTTTCGTATCATTTCTTTTTACAAGCAACTTTCTTGACAAAAATAAGTGCGCGAACAATATACCACGGGAACAATCTACGACTCTGGCATTTGGTTCAATCAATAGTTAAACATTCACAGATACCGTATTCAGACACATCTTTAACTCATAAGCAACTTTTTTAACAACAATAAAAAAAGTACCCAAAAAATATATACCTCGAGGACCGAGAGTAGGAGCAACAGCAACAGCATGCTTATTTTTTGAAATTTAATGTGAAAAGGCTAAAAAATATCGCAAATTCCTAGTAGCTTTTTAAAAGCTAAAAAAACTGATATACCAAACAATCATAGTTTTGTTTAATCAAAATGCTAAAAAAGTTGTTACCCAGCTTTTTAAAAGCTAAAAAAACTGACATACCAAACAATCATAGCTTTTTTTAATCAAAATGCTAAAAAAGTTGTTACCCAACAGGCACTTAATCTACGACTCTAGCATTTGATTCAAATCAATGATTACACATTTCATAAATACCATATTCAGACACATCTTCAACTCATCCTTCATCTTTCTAAACATAGCTCTATAAGCAACTTTTTTAACACAAAAAAATATACCACGGGGGCCGAGAGTAAGAGCAACAGCATCAGCGAGCTTATCGATACCAGCCTGAAGCTTAGCCCTCGAAATTTGGTCGAACGCTATCTCCTTCGCTGCTCCCCTCACCACTAGCCTCCCCCTAAAGTGCCTCCCCTTATTATTGTAATTTACTTTATTACCCTTCCGACTGTTGCTCCTCAAATTGCTACTACCCTGTGGAACACAGTGATACTAGTGTCAGTCAGTGAATTATTATGTGTGTTTGGTACAAGCTTTTTTCCATTGCTTTTAAGATTTTTTACTACGAAAAAACATTGGGTGTTTGGTATGCTACCTTTTATGGCTTTTAGAAAAGCTAGATTTTGGCTGTAAAAGCAGGAAAAGCTAAAATACATGCTTTTGGTGGATTTTTTAGCTTTTTCGGCACCAATTTTGGATTTAAACAAAATTTAACGTTTTTTTTTACAAAAATACCCTTATACGCTAAATGATAAATTATCTTTGAAATATGGACAATTTGGTCATATTAGCAAAACAGCTAAAATCTAAAACCAGATGCAAATCTTAATAAATCTAACTTCTAAAAATGTGTTACAAAACACACTAACCGGATTTCATAATTAAGCTTTTTTACGATTGCTTTCGAAAAGCAGCTTTTTGACCCAAAAAAACTGATGCCAAACGGACCCTATGTATAAAAAGCTAAATTATCTTTAAAATGACAATTCGGTCATTTTGAATGAATTAGTAAAAAAAGCTAAAATCTAAAATCAGACGCAAATCATTATAAATCTAACTTCTAAAAATGTGTTACCAAACGCACTAACCGGATTTCATAATCAAGCTTTTTTACGATTGCTTTCGAAAAGCAGCTTTTTGACCAAAAAAATTGATGTCAAACGGACCCTTCCTATAAAAAGCTAAATTATCTTTAATATATGGACAATCCGATCATTTTGAATGAATTAGCCAAAAAAGCCAAAATCTAAAACCAGACGCAAATCTTAATAAATTTAACTTTAAAAAATGTGTTACCAAACACACTAACCGGATTTCATAATCAAGTTTTGTTACGATTGCTTTCAAAAAGCAACTTTTTGACCAAAAAAACTGATGCCAAACGGACCCTTCGTATAAAAAGCTAAATTATCTTTTAAATATGGACAATTTGGTCATTTTGAATGAATTAGCCAAAAAAGTCAAAATCTAAAACCAGTCGCAAATCTTAATAAATCTAACTTTTAAAAATGTGTTACCAAACACACTAACCGGATTTCATAATCAAGTTTTTTTACGATTGCTTTCAAAAAGCAGCTTTTAGACCCAAAAAACTGATGCCAAACGGACCCTTCGTATAAAAAGCTAAATCATCTTTAAAACATGGACAAATTGGTCATTGAATGAATTAGCCAAAAAAGTCAAAAAACCAGACGCAAATCTTAACAAATCTAACTTCTAAAAATGTGTTACCAAACACACTAACCGGATTTTATAATCAAGCTATTTTTACGATAAAAGCAGCTTTTTGACCAAAAAAGTTACTATATAACTTGCAACCCACTAGCCCCGTATTTTAGCTTAATTTCTCTTCTCCACATAACTAATTTGGTGATATCCTTGCCTTCCAGATTGTTATATATTAATATATAATTATTGACAAAAAAGTTTTGATTTATATCACTCTCTGAGCACTGATAAAGCAGATTTTGACAAAAAAAGTTAATGCCAAACAGTCCTTATGTATGTATATAAATATATGTAGAGAGGGAGAGAGGGAGTTGAGTACGTGAATGGGAGAGGAGAGAATGGAGGCGGTGGAGAGAGCTTTTGCCGACGACATTTTTATTTTATTTTACTTTTTGTGTTAGGGTTTTCTATTTTATTTTATTTTATTTTGGATAAGGAAAAGCCGGTTTTTATTTTTATTGCAAATGATATGCTTGTGTTTAAATAAAAATATTACTAATGGTTTGGTTTTCTAATGGCCGCGCTGGACCGCTGCCACCACGTTTTAAATAAAACGCTGAGATTTAAATCTCTCCCGCCGGCGGCTGTATGAACCATTCACTCAAACCTAACACATTTTATACATTTAAACTAACTGTTTACATTTACATAAAATTTCATCTAGATTATTAATTTTCTTATAATAACAATACATTATTATTTTTATTTGTTTAAAAACGAAGAGAGTATAATTAGGGATGGCAGAATTTTGGGTTTTGGCCCGACCCGACCCGATACGGGTTGGATAAAAATGCAAGATTATTTGGGTCGGGTTGGATTGGGTTACTTTGCACTTTTGTACAATTTTATGCAAGTTAGAAATAAGTTCATATTTTCTATAGCTACCGCTTTTTAATTATTTATTTTATTTACTAAAACGTCATACATATATTTTATAAAAAATGAAAAAAAAACACATAAAATTATATAAAATGCAAAAAATCACAAAAAATAAAAAAATCACAAAGAAATAAAAAAATCACAAAAAATTATAAAAAATGAAAAAATCACAAATAATCAGAAAATTTTAAAAAAATAAAAAAAAATAAAAAAAATTATAAAAAATGAAAAAAAATCACAAAATATTATAAAAAATGAAAAAAATCACATAAAATTCAAAATCACAAAATTTTAAAAAAATTACAAAAAAAAATAAAAAACTATTTTTTTGCGTTTGTAGAAAGATAAAATATATATATTATATTTTGATTTGTATGACAATTTAGTAAATAAACTAAATAATTAAAAAGTGTTACCTATGAGGATTGTGAACTTATCAAGATATCTAGAAGTAATATAAGTTGTTATGAATTGCTTAGAGGGAATTACCCCGTAATAAAACACAATCCAATACATACACATGACACATCCTCTCTCTCTAACATATACACAGATACATACATAGATACACACATCGATACACTGTATAAAACATGTGCCTAGTGATGAAAAGATGATAGAAATCTAATTATCAGCGATAAAATATTAAAAGAGACTCATTCACCAAATTAAGTTTTGTGTACTAGCTTTTTCTCTCTCTCTATATATATATATATATATATTTTAATTTAGCTTATTATTTTCTTTTTTTTGTCAGTTTTTTTCTTTTTATTTTTTTGGGTATTGTTGTAAAGAATAATTTAGATTATTATAAATTTTTACCAGGTAAATATGAAAAATTTGGAAAAAAACAAGATTTTTAGGCTTTTCTAATTTAATTAAATGGTTATTGTTAGATGCTTAATAATGGTTTGCACTTATTTGGCTTATCAAAAAAATTCCGGATCAAACGGGTCGGGTCGGGTTATGTGCGGATTGATGTGCGGGTCGGGTTTCGAGAAATCCGGCCCAATTGCCATCCCTAAGTATAATAGTTTATATACTCCCTCCGTCCCTAAACAAATATATCCTACGAAAATACATGCAACTTTGACCATCAAAATTTTCATATCAAAATTACCGAAATGAAAAAATTGAAAATTTCATTATATAGTTTTAACCATAAACTACGTGATTAACTTTTGAAATAATTTTTTCCGGCAATATAAATATGAAAAAATTATATGTATTTTCATAGGGGACATTTGTTTAGGGACGGAGGGAGTATTAATCTAGTAAATAATATGCATTCCTGGTGAGGTGAATTTTGTGTTTACTTAAATTTAGGAATTTTATAGGTTTTCTGATGCATGTCATTTTTTATACCATAATCATCAAATTTTATGAAAAAATATGTTTTGAGAAACCAGATGCGGATGACATTTAGGTTCCCCGTTTGTTTCGTACCGTAAAAGTTTTACACTTGGAAAATATTGCATCGCAAAATTTTACACTTTAAATCTTTGTTTATTTTTTATTTATGGACGGTTGGTGCATAAAAAAAAAATCAGCCTAAAATTTTATACAAAGTGAAGTTTTTTTTTTCTAAATTTTATTTTTTAACAAATAAATCGTTGTTTGGTAAAAACCCCAACACATATTTTTTAACAAATAAATCATGTATAGGAAACTTTAGCTAAATACATATTTTCTTTCATATACGTCACTTTGTAATAACTTATAAAATTTCAACATATAAACTCATAAAATTAGAAGTATAGAAGATATTATAAATTATTTTCAATAAGATAGATATATATGTAAAATAATATTGACTTTTTTTGCCTTTTCGAATTTTCTTGGTCTTTTTAGATTTTTCAGAATTTTTTTAATTTTTTGTTATTTTTTAGAAATTTCTCTATTTTTTCCTTTTTCTTATTTTTATTTGTTAATTAGATGTAATTAGACTAATTATTTAATAATTTTGAAAGAGTAGACCTATAATTAATAATAATTACAAAACTAATATTAGAAAGAATGAAGAGAAAGTTTTGGTAAACCGTTTACAACTTTATTTGCGGAGTAATCGTTTGCCCCACTTTTACAGTATATACGGGAAATGTTTTCAAAAAAAAATGTTTTACGATAAACAAATCAGTCGGAAAATCGATTTTACCCATAAATGTTTGTTTACACCCATTTTACAACAAAACAAACAGAGTTTAGTTGGTAGGCTGTTAGAGGGACCGATTGGTCAAGTTTAATAGTTTGGAGTATTGTCGTGGAGTTCAGTTTTTCAATATGAAATAATTGAATAAATAAAATTTATTTTTATTATTAAAATACCTTATAACATAAATTATGAATTTTCATAAAAAATATATTTTAAAATATTTTTATATGTTTTTAATGAATTTAATTAAATAAATTATAATAAAAATTTGTTAAAAAATTATTAATGGAATAAATAGATGTTGCGGAAAAAAAAAAGGATTTGGTAGATTAATTTGATATAAATATCTTTTTATTATAAAAAAATGGCGGAGACGCAGGTTTCTCTCTCCCAGACGTGGGACTCTCTTCCTCTCTCAAACGCGGTGAAAACGCAGGGTTAACTTGGACGCTTGCTCGCCTGCCACGTTGAAGGTGTCATCACATAGTTGTCGGCTCCGTCAGCGCAAAAGGCGCTCCTTCGCTCGACAAGTAAACATGCTCTAACGGTTAGAGGATTGTACGTCACAAAGGGGTGACGTAGGCACATCACCGACATGAGAGAGATCAGTGGTGGGCGGAGAAGCAGGCGAAAATGATTGCCTAATTTGGTGTAGTGTACGTATTATAAATATTATTACTACGATTGACCCTAGTACTCTTGCTAGGTAAAACGATTTATTTTTAATAAACATATTTTTAAGCCGATCAAGGGACACCTCGGAGTAAAGAGTGCATAGTCATCATTAGATTGAGACTTGCTCAATCTTGATTTGGCTTTTTGAAACAAATTCAAAACCCAATCCCCCGAAAACATAGTTTTTAACTTTAAAACACATTTACCGCAAGCACCCCAATCCTTATAGGACAAGGAATACGTCCATCGACATTTATTTCGTCATTTATTTCTCATTTGGATTTCAACTTTACATCATGACTAACCATAGTAACGCCATCGTTATTCGTCAGTGGGCCTTGCTTTATCATCATCAGATCCATCACATCTGAAGTGTCCATAGTAGATGAATCGTCAACCGCATGAGACTCTAATTTTTTTTACCAGCTTCACGGAAATGTTTTACGCTATCAGTAGCCTCCATAGTGGTGTCTCGTATGAATTCACTCGGCTTTCTTACTTTTTTATCCCTTCCTTCACTACTTTCGCTGCATATATCACAGTTTCCATTGTATTCGGATCTTGTTGGCCAATGAGCTTTACAACATATGTAGGCTACTTAATGTTTTATGGATCATTCAACTCAGACTTCTCAACTTCTCCTTATGAAGCGGTCTTCTAGCAGTAGCATATGCGGGGCATATTTGGAAATTAGACTTGTACCGGCCACACCAGACAAACCAGCCATATTAGAGCCCGGCAAACCACCGGACACAGCAGAAGACAAACCGATCACACATCATAAGACAAACCGGCATAGCAGACCTATACGAAATGCCAAACCGTAACTCCTCGATCGGAGCATGCCCTAGGTCAACGGGGACCCTCAGGGTATTCTTCCTCTTAAGCGTCTTACTCTTTGTCCACCGGATGTGTTGGTCCTGACACGATTTGGGTGTACATGTCTCGACATGCCAAACCACCATATTTCAACACATTAGGGCTCCCATCCCTTCCAAAACCAGCGCATCGTCCATATTTTGCATCTCCGCTAGGGACCACGGTCCATCCCTCTTATCCAGATATTTTCTTTCCATTTCCATATTGATTGCCAACTCAGCAATAGATCTAACACACGTGATCAGCGACATGTGTCTTCGTCATGGTTGAGTCTGTTGCCAAGAACTGACTCAAAAAATGTTTACTAACTCACAATAGCTATATCCAGAGTCGGATACACATATTCGTTTCCCCCTTCCCGTCATCTCCCCCTCTTTATCATGTATATATTCTTCGTGTGTCGATGACCAGGTTAATATGTAACTATTTTAAAATTTTAAAATTCCTTCTCTCTCTTTTTTGGTTAATTAAGTAATTAATTCTACCCCTATAAACCAATCGACTATTTTGTTCGTTATTATTAAAATTGCGGTGGTTATCTCAAGTTTTTTTGTTTTTTTTTATAATTGTTTTTCATAAATATATCATGATTCATATTAATGTAATAATTTTATGTTTTATTTTAATATAGACCACTAAAGAAAGATGGGCACAACAAAAGGGTAATATGTCCTTTAAAGATCAACATGCATTTGACATGTTATGAAAACAACTCAAATGACATGCTAGTATTAAAAATAAAAAAAAACCACCACCAATAAACAATCACCGCCAACAAACAAATCAATAGTACGGTTGAAACATGACCAATCGATTTAGAATTTGACGACCATAACATCGAAAAGATATCCATCTCGGATAAGTTATAAAGGTTAACGGATAGAAAAGCCGCCAAAGCAAATGATATTGTTTTAACTTACTTAAAGTCTATTATTTGAATTTTTCTTAAAACAAATGATATTGTTTTTTTGAAAATATGAATATTGATATACATCCCAAGATCAACCTACATGTGGAATAGAGAGGTAGAGAGAGAGAGAGAGAGAATATGGCGATATTCTAAAATAACCCACCCCCTCCCTAAAAATAAATAAAAAATTATCCTTCCCTTATTCACTAGCCACCCTCCGTAAAGATTCTATACTTTTTTACTTATCACTATTCTGTCTGTTTTCTTGCCGTTTCTTGCCGTTTCCGGGTTGCATATGAAAGGTGCTATTAAAATTACAAATGTTGCTGCTGAAACCAAATCTATCACTTTAGGTGATGCTTATTCTGTTCCAGTAAATGAAAATATTCAAAAGAGAAGTAATCATAACTTGGTCTCTTTTAGTCAATTAAAGGAGATGGCAATGGTCTCTTTTGGTGAAGAAAACTCCATTGGTGTGATAAGCTCTGTGATTCCATATGAAAAAGATGGAGTCACCATTGCTGCAGAAACTTCAAATAAGGAAAGTGAGCAAATTTCGAATTTTGAAAAGACAAATCTTTTGGAATATTCTGTTCATTCAAATGATGATTTTAAGGAGAAATATCCTCTGATTGAGAATACTGTTACTTTAAAAGATATATCCTCCCCCTAAAAATAGGAATTGCTGCAAATATCCCTGAAAATATGCACTCCCCAGCTACTATTAATAACACCACAATAAGAGAGGAGGTAGCAGAGATAAATTGGGTTAAAGCAGTCAAAAAATCACCAGAGAAAAAGATGAGCCTTAAACATATCCCTATCTCTGGTGGTGTCCTTTCCCCTTATAAAATTCCTGAAGAAGTCGGAAAGCTTGGTGACCCATTATGGAATAACTCCATGGTTGGGTATTTTCTAGAGAATAAATTTCCTCTTGATATTATTAGTGATATAGCAAAGAAGATTTGGGCTAAATATGGTTATGAAGACACTATTCCTTGTGGAAATGGATTTTATTTATTCAACTTTAGCAATCCGCAAGGTATTGAGAAGGTTTTAGAGCTTGGTCCATGGCATTTTTTTAATAGACCTATTTTTATTAAAAAATGGAGTAATGAGATGAGCTTCCGTAAGGAGCAGTTCACTAATGTCCCTATATGGGTAAAGTTAAGCAATATACCGTTGAGATACTGGACAGAATTAGGGCTGAGCCATATTGCAAGTTTATTGGGGGTACCTATTTGTGTTGATGATATGACTGCTAAAAGGAAGAGACTTACTTTTGCTAGGATTCTTATTGAGATTAATATAGAAAGTGAATTCCCTAAAGAACTTAAATTCATAGGGGATAATGGTATTCCTTTTGAGATTAAAGTGGACTATAGTTGGGTCCCAAAGATGTGTGAAAATTGCAAACTATTTGGGCACACAAGGGTGACTTGCTAGTAGGAGAAAAGGGAAATCAAGCCAAAATGGATACCGAAAAAACAAGTTGCTGTTATGGAAGAAAAATCAAATCTGGAGGAGCAAAATGATGATGCTAAATATGTTGAAGAAGCCTGGACTGAAGTTAGTGGAAAGAGGTCTTCATCACCGAAAAGAGCAATGGGTACTGAAAAAGAAAAGGTGGTGGTTAGTAACAAATTCCTTGAATTAATAGATATGTCAGTTGAAGAAGGGGAGATTAATGGTATTGAAGCTGCAACAAAAGAAGTTTCCGGTGGACCTACTATTGTAACTTCTAGCGTACAACCAAAAAATGATCGTATCCAAATAAGAAGTGAAAGAAAGAAGAACAAGAAAATAAGTGGTTCTGCCACTGGGGGTGCTTCAAAAACAACTCTTTTTTAATGATTAAAATCTCATGCTGGAATATTAGGGGGTTGTGTCACCCCTCAAAGCAAGAGGCCGTGAGATTGTTTATTAAAAATAATGGTGTTTCTTTTATGGGTTTAGTGGAAACAAAATGTTCTATTTTAAATAAAGAAAGGATTTGTAAAGCTATTTGGCCTAGGTGGAATTCTTTAGAAAACTTTAACTTAGCTCCAAATGGCAGAGTTTTATTGGGATGGGATCCGTTTATTTGGTCTGTTACGCCTATTTTATGCACTGATCAATTAATTCATTGTAAGGTGATTAATATTGAAAAATCTTTGGAGTGCTATGTTTCTGTTATATATGGCTCTAATTTTGTCCAAAAAAGAAGAGAACTATGGGAGCAGCTTATAAATATTTCAGAGAATAATGGCGACTTACCGTGGCTTGCTTTTGGTGATTTTAATGCTGTGAGATTTCATTCCGAAAGAGAAGGGGGTAATTTGAGGTGGTACCGCTCTTGTGATGAGTTGAATGACTGTATGCTGCAAAGTAAAATGCATGATCTTAAGTTCACTGGTACTCTATTTTCCTGGCATAACAACTGTGAATCCTACTTTATTAAGAGAAAACTTGATAGAGCTATTATAAATGACAAATGGTTAGATGTTTTTCCCTACTCAGAAGCTTTTTTTCATCCTATTGGTATCTCTGACCACTCTGCTATTGTAGTGGACTTAGGATTATCTAATACTAAGAAAAATTGTTCTTTCAAATATTACAACTATTGGGCTAAATATGAGGGCTTTTCTGATGTTATTAATAAAGCTTGGAGCATTGATGTAACTGGTTGCAAAATGTTCACTGTTTGTACTAAATTAAAGGAGGTGAAGAGTGGTCTTAAAACATTCTCAAGGGAGAAGGGTAGAGATATATCCCAGCAAGTAAAAGAGGCAAAAGAAAAACTGGACTTACTTCATAATGAGATTGAGAGTCAAGGCCCGGGGGGTGGAGTTTTAGCAAGGCTGTAAGAAAATAAAAAGAATTATTTAGAGCTGATTACTATGGAAGCAAGTGCTGCAAAACAAAAAAGCAGGATCCTTTGGCTACAACAAGGTGATGAAAATACTTCTTTTTTTCACAAATCTATTATTAAGAGGAAGCAACTTAATAAAATTGCTAAAATAACAACGGATGATGGCGTGATTGTTGATGATCCTGAGCGTATTTCTAAGGAGTTTATAGATTATTATAAGAAGCTCTTGGGTACTGAGAGTACTATCCTTTATCCAGGTAAAGAAGTTTTATCTAAATTCTTTACTCATAAAATCACAGCTGAACAAGGAGGAAAACTTATTATGCCTTTCTCTTATGATGAAATAAAGAATTGTATTTTCTCTTTTAATCCAAATAAGGCCCCAGGTACTGATGGTTTTAATGGACAATTTTATAAAGACTCTTGGAATACTATTGGTACAGAAGTGTGTGCAGCTATAAATGAGTTTTTTACTTCTGGGAAGATCTTAAAACAAATAAACACTACTGCTATATCTCTTATTCCTAAAGGCACTGCTCCTGCTACGGTAAAAGACTATAGACCTATCTCATGTTGTAATTATATCTACAAGTGTATATCGAAACTTATCGCAGATAGAATGCAAGATATTATGCAACAAATAGTAGCTGAAAATCAGTCAGCCTTTGTAAAGGGAAGACTTATCAGTGAAAATATTTTTTTGGCTCAAGAACTATTAAAAGGCTATCATAAAACTGATACTCATGCTAAGATGGCTCTAAAAGTGGATATTATGAAAGCTTTCGATTCAATCAGATGGGAATTTCTATGGGATGTGTTGCACCTACATGGTTTCCCGCAACAATTTATTCATTGGGTTAAGCTATGTGTTTCTACTCCTACTTTCTCTTTGAATATTAACGGCTCTCTTCAAGGTTATTTTAAAGGAGAAAAAGGTTTGAGGCAAGGCGATCCTCTATCACCTTATCTGTTTGTTCTGGGAATGGATGTACTTTCAAAAATATTAAATAAAATTGGGTCCTCTCAACATTTTAAGTATCATTGGAAATGCAAAAAAGCAAAGATTAATCATCTTGCTTTTGCTGACGATCTTCTTATATTGAGTAATGTTGATGTCACTTCTGCAACATTAATCAAGGATTCCATTTCTCTATTTACTGCTCTTTCAGGCTTGCAACCAAATAATAGCAAGAGCAATATTTTTTTATCAGGCGTTGAAGACGATGCTAAGAGTGAAATTATAAATATCTTTGGTTATCAAGAAGGAGAACTCCCTATGAGGTACCTTGGAGTACCTTTAATTACTTCTCGTTTGAAAGAAAGTGATTGTAGGCCACTGATCGAGAAAATTACGGCAAAAATTAACTGTTGGATCAATAGGTTCTTATCTTATGCGGGGAGACTGCAGCTTATAAGGTCTATACTTTTTAGTATGCAAAACTATTGGTGCCAACACTTTATTCTACCATGTGCTGTCTATAAAACTATTGAAAGTATTATGAGAAATTTTCTATGGAAGGGAAATACTGATAATCATACAGGCTCTAAAGTTAGATGGGATGATGTAACTATTCCTTTTGAAGAAGGTGGACTAGGAATTAAAAAACTAAAGGAGTGGAACAAAGCTTTATTAATCAAATGGATTTGGAATCTTCAAAATCCAGAATACTCTTCACTTTGGAAAAAATGGGTTGAATTAGAGCTTTTAAAAGGCTTTAGCCTTTGGGATGTAAACCCACCATCGTCGTGCTCTTGGTTATGGAATAAATTATTAAAGCTAAGAGAATGTTGTAGGTCTCTTATAATGCATAAAGTGGGAAGTGGCACTAATATCTCTCTTTGGTTTGATAATTGGTGTAATAATGCCCCTATTTGCTCTGTTCTGGATCCTATTATTATATATAATTCTGGTTTGAGCAGGAAAGCAAAAGTGAGTGATATTATGTTAAATGGAGAATGGTGTATTCCCTTCTCAGGCTCTATCTATATGCAAGAATTAAAAGAGTATATGCTAAATTACAGCTATCCTATTAGCAATGAAGACAAAGCTGTTTGGATACCTAATCACTCTGGTTTTACGGTTGCTTCAGCATGGACTGAAATTAGAAGTAAAAGAGAGAAGGTGGATTGGTACTACCTTGTATGGAAAAAGCCAAGAATTCCTAAATGTAGCTTTATATTATGGCTAGCTATTTTGAACAAACTACATACGAAGAAATTCCTCTATAATATTGGGGTAGCAGCTGATAATACCTGTTTATTATGTGGAAATGCTGTCGAGGATATGAACCACTTATTCTTTCGGTGTTCTTATTCATTTGAAGTGCTCCGATTGGCTTTTTGTCATTTGAAAATCCACTCTTTTACCTGCGATTGGAGTTGGGATCAATGGATAAGTTGGGGTATATATACTTTTAAGGGTGCTACTGAATATGAAAAAAAAGGAAAAACCCTCTTCGCTACTATTGTTTACAAGATTTGGATGGAACGAAACGCAAGATTTCATACTCAAACGCTTACCTCTGCGGAATTTATTGCGAAAGAAGCTGTATTTATGATCTCTGCTATTTTAGATAGCTAATTATAAAGGGGAAGACTATGACTTGATGGGAGATTGTGACTTTTAATTTGGTTTTTATTTTTTTCTCTCTCTAGGGCTAGTTTGATTAAGAAGCTATTCTGTAACTCGATGAGTTAATATGGGTGAGGGAGATGTAATTTCAATCCCCACCAGATGTTTGTGTAACTATTATAATTGTTTACTTGGTAAATAAAATCATTTAACCTTGCCAAAAAAAAAAAAAAAAAAAAGATCAACCTACATGTTGATGTGGCTAGTCATACCATCATTTTAGTTAAAAATAGCTAGCAAATGATGAAAAAAGCTGGGGACAAATAGATTTAGTATACTATACTACAAATAGTTAACGATTTAAATACTGAACTACAAATTTTAGCAATTGAGTTACCGAACTATGAAATTTCGTCAAATTAAGGGACTTACAATTTAAATCTCACATTTGAGATCTATTTTTGACGTATGTTGATAGAATTGTACTCAGCATGTGATAGCCAATATAATTTGAATGTAATTTCATCATTTTGTTTAACGATAAGTCATCAATTGTGACAAATTTCTTAGTTTGCTAGCTCAATTGTTAATTGATAATAGAGTAGATAAATCCTTAAAAATTGATAGTAAAAAACACTAATTGCTTTTTTATCAAAGAAGCTGGTCGATAGATTATGAAGTGGATACATATTTCTAATATTTGCTAAACTAGCAAGTTATTTCTAACAGCAGAGAGACTCTCAGCAAAATTAAAAAACTACTCGTATTTTGCAAATATTTGTTTTTAAAAAACTACTTTAAAAACAAAACTTTTCTGCATCATCTCTTTCATTCAATAGTCATTTATATCTCTCTCTACTGGTTATTCAATGATCAATCCCACCATGTAAAGATCGAAAACTGTACTTGATCTCAATAATTAGCTCACAAGTTTCTATTTTCCATTTCTCAAAAATCTTTACGGGTAAATCTCTCTTTCGTGTGAATCTTTTTTAGACAAGTTTTTAGGGTTATTTTTCTATGCCCAACTCCTTTTTCCACAGATCTACATATCGATATAAAGTTAATATATTAATTGGGAGTATTCTGGTATAGTAAAGATTAAAGGAAAAAGAAATAAGAGAAGATATACTTTATTTTATTATTCTAAGAGTTAATATAAAGAGCCTGAAAATTATGCAAGTTATAATTGGCTAGTTAAAGTTGATATAGTATGAATTTTGTGCTAAATATGGAAAAAAAAATAAGTATACTAATGCGGCTGCTCTAAACACTTTATAATATTGTTTACTTATAGGTAGGTATTTCTAAAAAATAGTTTTTATAATCTATGTATTTAAAATTTTAGTAAGAGGCCAAATGAAACTGTGATAAATTATTTAAAACACTTATGGGTTAGTTGACTTTGTGATTATGAGTTTAACATATATAGTATTTAAAATAATATATTCCTACTGTTAAATATGCTTTAGGTTAGTGGGAGGGTTTTACCCCCATTGATCGAGTGAGGATCCATAAGTGGTTTTAACTGAATTACTTTTGTATAGGCTGAAATAATTAACCTTAAGAGCATCTACATGTTTCCTTATATCATCCCTCAGATTTACAGTGAAAATATTATTAATATAATTTTATAAACTTAATTTATATTTACACAAAATATCAGTTTTCTTAGGTTGCTTCTTATATTAATATTTTATTATATCTTTTATTCACTTTACTAGTTTTAAATTAATATTATTGCACATGCTCGGATAAAAAGATATTAAAGTACAACAATTATTATAAAAAAAATTATATGGGAAACAAGATCTTCCTGGAATATAAGGAGTATGCAAGAAAATTTTAATGTGTCTTTAAAAATAGGGTGAAGCTAGAGAAACTGATGCATGACTTTTTTTGGTATTAAATCCCTATATACATGAAATAGATGTAATTTAATGTGACTGATGCATATGTTCTAAAAGAATGATACACTGACGAGCCAGAAAATCGTGTAGAACAGGTCACATTTCAAGTTAAAACTAGCTAAGGCCACATAGAAGAAATATTTGTTACTACATAATTAAACTACATATTAGAAAACGAGTGAGTGAATTATTTATTAATTCTCCTTTTTCTCTCCAATGTTTCACATAGACAATATTTATACTCAAATCTTTAAGCAACATATTTAATTGCGCACAAAGTTATTTTTAAAATCATCCAAATTTTTACAATCACACTATATTTAATTTTCTATCATTTTATGTTGATCAAATCTTACCTAAAACTTAAAATTAAAATAAATGAAAATAGTGGGTCTCCCCAGTTTTAATGAATAATAATAATAATAAATATCTTACCCATAACATTATGGGGTTTGATATAAAAAGATAAGAAATGGGCTTAAATATGTAATTTTCTATAATATTGGAGAATGTTAATATAAATTTTAAACTAGAAAGACCAAGTAGATTTTGAATGGAAACTGTGGAACCTTTTTGAAGTTTTATCTTAAGTAATAGGTGTAGTATTTATAATAAGCATAACCACATGTATTTCCATTAGCCAATTAAATACAAAACTAAAGGCAACAGATGTATCTTCTCCCTCCATTATTTACCCATTTCTCTGCAAAATGACAAATCTAACCTCACTAACCTGGTATATACTCCAAACTACAGGGACACTACAGTCATTTGTTAGTAGAATTTCAGGAGTGTCATGTGACCCCTGGTATGACATACGTTTAACAACAATGAAACACCATAACATTAAAACAATGCAGTTTTTATGAATCGATAGGACTTTAAATTCCGCATTTAAACTGAATTCCAAACAAAACGGTCACTAGTAAATGATAGAAAAAGGACAAGCACCCTAATGGAATAATAATCGAGAACCGATTATAACATATTAGCATTTACTCTATATAATAACAAAAATGTTCCCATGAATTTCAAATTTTTACATTGTGAAAACTGTTTCAGCCATTAATTGCTAACCGTACAGGGATGCATTTTAATCCTATTTCAAACGATTATCAATTTTTTCACTAGATTAGATTGGTCAACATTAATTTGCTAGTTCCTCTTATGTAAACATGAAGTGCTTTATTGAGAATACTTGCATTTATCGTGACTTTTCAATAAGATTATTAATTTTTTCACTAGATTAGATAGGTCCCTACACTAATTTGCTAGTTCCTCTTATGTAAATGAAGTACTTTATTGAGAATACTTGCATTTATCGTGAGGGCCAAGGAACAGAGGTCCACGGTGAACCAAGACATATACGGAAAACACAAATTTCACACGTAAGGTACAACATTAAATAAGGTGACTAAGACCAATAGTAACTAATACACAGTAAATTGCTCCTATTATCATATATATATATATATATATATATATATATATACATAAGAAAAAGATCAATGCTCGAGCAAACTTTCTAGGTTTTGCAAACAGCGACGTATCTATTTTCAAAGTTGCACAACTTTGCCTTTACTAACCAATTTAATAAATACTTCATTTAGGAGTAGTTTTACAATAAAGATACTATTTACTTCATTTACAATAAAAATAACATAAAAATGCTCCTTCAAAGTAGCTTCTTACAAAAAAGAAAAAAGAAACCATTTGTTTATGATTTTTATACGCAAAATAGTTGCACACATTTGGGACAAAGATCATTTTGGTTGAGGAGAAAGATACAGATCCATTTTTGCTGCATTGAAAAATAGATTATTTATTTATTTATTTATTTTGTTTTTTGAAATAATGTAATTTTGTACGTTTTGGAATCAAAATCGATTAACACTACCGTGAATCTATTTCATTATTATTTAGGGTGTCACATACTAAAACCTAACACATATTAATGAACAAAAAAATATCTATTCTAAAATTAATTCAAAATTAAAACTAACACATGTTAATGAATTTAAAAATATTTACCCTAAAATTAATTTAAAATTAAAACTAAAAAATATATTATTCCTATATAAGCGCGTAGCCATATATATATATATACAATACAAATAATTCAAGAATAATAACCTCAGACCATCAAACATGAAATCATGTTATTCTAAGATAAAAACTTGGGAAAAATTACAAAAAAGAAAAAGAAAAATAATAGGCAGAGTATAAGAGTAAATTGCAAACTCATAATAATGTAAGGATATTTGAAAAAGACCCAATGATGTCTAATTAAGTTGCGCTTTACCATATTTTTGTTAAATGTGGTTGAAGGTGTATAATTATTGATTATCGAACGAGAGTCGTCAAACAAACTACCAAACATATCGTTCAAAAAAAAAACTTGTTTCCAAAAAAAAAAAAAAAACTACCAAACATAAATCTATGCTAGTTAGAACTTAGAAGTTGAACATATTTGACAAAAAAATGTGATTTGCAAAAGTTTATAAAAAAAAGACTACAGAAATGAACTGCATAAAGTTGTAAGATCATAACACTTCCAAATGGATTCGAATTTTATACGTCACAAACATGCTGTTTCTGTACTGTCTTACTTGGTCCAATTAAATACTTACAAGTGTCCCATTATTATCACCCACTAACTATGCTGTGGTTAAGGTTCAACCATCACGTTTCTCTCTCCTATTAATAGTTTGAGAAAATTAAGAATTGGTTCACGAAAACAAAAGTATTTAAGGATTGGTCCAGCTATAAAATTCATTTAAGAATTGGTCCATTATTTATGAAACTAATTAAGGATTGGTCCACTATATATATTATACATATTCTGTTTTTTTAAACAGTTGTATCTCTCTCTCTCTCTCTAAACCGTTTCTCTCCATCTCTCTCTCTCTAAACCATCTATATACACTATTAGCTGTATATCTCTCTCACTGAACGAATTTTATCAAATTTCTGTATATCTCTCTCTCTCGACAGACAGGTTCTCTCTCTTCAAACTGTTTTTTTATTGCTAGCTTCGTTTTTCTTGCTGAGTTTAGCTCAAATTGCTTTGCTGAATTTAGGTTTTAGAGATTTATTATAATAAATAATAAATCAGAATTTTCTAACACAATGTATGATTTATTCAGACTGTTTTAAAAAAACAGTTTGAGCTATTGTATTCAAGAGTTACAGAAAACAGTCTGAGTTATTAATAAACAGTCTGAGCTACTGTATTTCTTGTTATATAATAACTCAGACTGTTTTCTGTAACACAATGCATGTTTTGGTTAGGTTTTTAGAGATCAATTGCGTTTATTATTAAAATTCAATACTTCATACTGTTTTTTTCTTGCATTCAGACTGTTTTAAAAAACAGTGTTTATTATAATAATTCAGACTGTTCTGTATGATTTTGTATTGTTAAAATTCAAGAGTTCATACTGTTTTTTCTTGTATTCGGACTGTTTTTAAAAACAGTCTGAGCTATTTATTCTAGAGTTACAGAAAACAGTCTGAGTTATTATAAACAGTCTGAGCTATTGTATTCTTGTTATATAATAACTCAGACTGTTTTTTGTAACACAATGTAGGTTTTTGTTAGGTTTTTAGAGATCAATTGCGTTTATTATTAAAATTCAATACTTCATACTGTTTTTTTCTTGTATTCAGACTGTTTTAAAAAACAGTGTTTATTATAATAATTCAGACTGTTCTGTATGATTTTGTATTGTTAAAATTCAAGAGTTCATACTGTTTTTTATTGTATTCAGACTGCTTTTAAAAACAGTCTGAGCTATTGTATTCTAGAGTTACAGAAAACAGTCTTGAGTTATTATAAACAGTCTGAGCTATTGTATTCTTGTTATATAATAACTCAGACTGTTTCTGTAACACAATGTAGGTTTTTGTTAGGTTTTTAGAGATCAATTGCGTTTATTATTAAAATTTAATACTTCATACTGTTTTTGTGCACAGGTATTTTTTCTGATGGATTCGTTTGATTTAGTAATGTATTGTCGATATAATGATCAATGTGTCCCTGTTGCTCTGAATAAGCGTATGACCTATGCGGAGTTATTACATACAATAAGTAATAGGTTTAGCTTGAATTTGGATTCAGTGTCTCTAACCTACTTAGCAATTAGAGATGAGCGATGTTTATTGAGATCGGATGATGAGTTGAAAGATATGGTCGCTCTGTTTAACGTGTTGGGAAAAAAAATAGTAGAGATTCTAGTTTTTGTTGGGACTGTATCCACTTGCACTGTTGGTACTTCGAAGGAAATAAGTGCTGATTGTTCTGAATTTTCGGATGATGATGATTGGTGTGATGCAGGTTCTAGTTTAGCTGTTAGGAAGGTTTATAAAACGAGTGAGTGGGCAAACTTGATAACTGGGGTTGGGCAGTTTTTTAGTTGTGCTGATCACTTTAGAGAGTCATTACGGAAATTTTGTATATATGAAGGTCATGTCCCCTGGTTTGGAAGGAATAACTCGGTTAGGGTGGTCGCTTATTGTGAAGAGAGGGATAGTATTGGCTGTAGCTGGTACATATATGCTGGTGTGTGGACCTCAGACCAACAATTTAAGATTAGAAAGTTTGAATCACAACATACATGCAAAAAGTTAGCCCCAGGTGCTCTGAACAAGCATGTAAATAGCAAGCTCATATCGAAAATAATGGATGAATATGTGAGGGAAAATCCAAATTTAGCCCCTTCTGCTATAATATCGCATTTAAGGATTGGTTATGGGTTGGAGATAAGCTATTATAAAGCTTGGAATGCTGTCCAAATGGCTAGCGGAATGCACAGTGGGGATATCGATGAATCATACAACCAATTAGAAAGGTATTTTGTGGGTTTAGAATCGACAAATCCTGGGAGTCGCAGTGTCCTGGAACTTGATAAGGATGGGAATGGTTCAAATCAATTCAAAAGGGTATTTTTCTCTCTTCATGGCTGCATAAAAGGGTTTAGGGATGTTCGCCCCATGCTTTTCATTGACGGAACATTTTTAAAAGGAAAATATAAGGGTGTTTTATTGTCCGCAGTCGGCAAGAATGGCAATAAAGGTTTGTTTTTCCTTTTTCAAGCTCTTTTTTTGTTTGTTTTTTGTTACATTAATGGTTTATATAACTCAGACTGTTTTTAAATTTAGTTCAGACTGTTTTGTTATACAAGCCTAAATTGTGTTGTTATCAGACTGTTTTATATACAACTTTTGTTATATCAGACTGTTTTATAAAAATGTTTTTGTTACCAGATTGTTTTTGTTATCAGACTGTTTTTGTTATCAGATTGTTTTTGTTATCAGACTGTTTTTGTTATCAGACTGTTTTTGATTTTCAGACTGTTTTTGATTTTCAGACTGTTTTTGATTTTTTTAATGTTACAGGGTTGTATCCACTTGCTTTTGCTATTGTTAGCAGTGAGAATATTGATAATTGGGGTTGGTTTCTAGAACAACTGAACTTAACTATAGGTGATGACCGTCCTTTGACATTTTTCTCGGATAGACATATTGGGTTGTTGGATGGTATGTCTCGGATTTTTCCCAACGCAGACCATTATTACTGTCTATGCCATCTGAAGGATAATTTGAAATTGAAGTTTAGTGGGGGTGATGGAACAAAAAGGACTGAAATTATTAATTTGTTGCAAACTTGTGCAACTTCTGCTACAATTCCTTTGTTTGAACAGAATATGAAGTTGTTGCGCAATATGGGGGGTCGTAAAATAGATAAATTTATGGAGAATTGCAATCCTATGAAATGGGCCGAAGCATATTGTGTAAAGTCGCGATATGGTGAGACAACTTCCAATGCTGTGGAATCATTCAATAATTGGATCAATGATATTAGAGAATTACCTATCACTGAACTGATTGATAAGCTAAGATTGAAATTGATGAAATGGTTCGATGAAAGAAGAATCAAAGCAGGTTTGTGGCAACTCAGACTGTTATGTGAATTCGTGTTTGTCATTATATCAGACTGTTTTTACTAGGTATACGTTTTTAAGAGATTTTTGGTTATGTTTTTTTTTTTTGCAGCAACATGGAAAGGTGTTCTGTGTCCTTTCTACCAAGAAAAATGGGACACATTCATTCACAACGGTCTGTCATTTTTGGTTGTGAGGTCAGGGTTTTGGAAATATGAAGTGCTGTCAGCTCCATCCGAATACGTGGACCTGGGACATCGGCAATGCTCATGTCATGAATGGAAGAGGACTGGGTTCCCGTGCCAACATGCAGTTTTGTGTATTTCTAGGGACAAACTGCCTATGGAGAATTTTGTTGAAAAATGGTTCTTTGTGGACATTTATCGAAGATCGTACAATACGCCAATCAACCCAGTCCCTAGTTCTATTTGGCGAGATTCTGAATTGATTAATGAGTCAAACATTAAACCTCCAGAAACATCAAGGCCTCCGGGAAGGCCTCAAAAGAAGCGTATTCCATCAGGTGGTGAGGCAAATCCAGTCGCGAAAAAGAAGAAAGCTAATCAATGCGGGAGGTGCAAGAAATATGCAAATCATAATCAACGGACGTGCAAAGAGAAGCTTTCTTCGGAAGGATGATCGTGAATAGATTTTTTAGTTGTATATTAGACTTTTTTTAGTTTTATATGATGTTGGCCTTTTTCAGACTGTTTTTAATAATACAGTCTGATTTTATGATATTAATAATACAATATGAGGTTCTTGTATTCATACTGTTTTACAAATCAGTTATTTAGAGTTCTTTTTACAGATCAATTGCGTTTGTTTTATTATTATTCTTATTCAGACTGTTTTCAGACTGTTTTAGAGATCAATTGCTGTTATGTTTTTTGTGCACAGGTATTTTTCTGATGGATTCGTTTGATTTAGTAATGTATTGTCGATTTTTTTTGTAATAATATTCAGACTGTTTACAGTTTTGATTTACAGTTTTATATTAAAAATAGTCTGAGATTATGATTGTAATACAGACTGTTTATATGTTTTCAGACTGTTTTTAATAATACAGTCTTATTTTTACGATTGTAATAAAGAAAACGAAGAAAACTAGTTACATCAATCATCATATTATTCAGACTCTTTTTTATTAGTCAATAGACTTCTTTAAAACAGTCTGAATTATGAGTAATGAACAGTCTGAGATTCTTTCTGAAAACAGTATGATACTCTAATGAACATAAAAACAGTCTGAGTTTCTAATGATACATGTCATATGATGTTTTTTTAGTATATTGTCGTAAATGATTCAGACTGTTTATAATAATACAGTATAATTGATAGTAATAATACAGTCTGAGATTTAATAATATATTTTCAGGCTGTTTATATTTCATTGAAATATATTAACGGAAGAAATAAAGTGAAGCAAACTAGTTACATCAATCATATTATTCAGACTCTTTTTTTTAATCAATAGATATCTTTAAAACAGTCTGAATTGTGTGAGTACTGAAACAGTCTGAGATTCAGACTGTTTATAATAATACAGTATAAATGATAGTAATAATACAGTCTGAGATTTAATAATATTTTTCAGACTGTTTTTTGTAATACAGTATAAATACGTTTTTATATGTTTTTAATAATACATTTATGATTGATAGTAATAATACAGTCTTAAGATTCATTGAAAAATATATTGGCGAAAGAAAATGGAAAAGAAACGAAATCATATTCGAACAAAATAATAGAACTCTTTTCTATTCAGACTGTTTACAAATAATGGAACTATTTTTACATTCAGACTGTTTACAACTAATTTTTACATTAATCAAACTGTTTTTGTTAATTCAGACTGAATGTATCGATTGACGATTCTCGTTATTATCTTGGCCTTGAACTCTAGTATCTTGTCGGAAGTCGTGATGATTGTCTCCATGTTGTAGCACACATACAATGCACAGTCTGATCTGTAAAAAAATAAAACATGTAAAATTAATTTTGATTTAGATGAATAGTAAAAACAGTCTGAATATCAGTAGGCACATATTTTTCTTACGTGGCTCCTTGATAGGGACAGTCTGTTACAACGTCTAACGTGTACCCATCTTGTGAATCAAGTGAGAAGAAGGGCACATCAGCTATCATTTTCAATTTTTCTTGTACAAAGGCCATCTGTAACATAAAAAAAAATATATACATTTAAAAGATGAATAGGGTAGTTTTTGCAAATTCAGACTGTTGTATTTTAAAAAGAGTCTGAATTACCACTAGTTTGGCGTCATCAAGGTAAGGGTCTGGTAAGTTGATATTGCAAGGAGGTATGTTGCTATTATAAAAACCCCACTTCTTCGATTCGACGTTCAGAACCAATAGAGTCCAGTGGTCTGCCTCTACGTCAATGAGTCGGTTCCTATTCGAGTTAATAGGGAAGAACAATAACTTGTATCCGTTCTGAACATGCTTCCTCAGCTTATCGGTGATTTTCGCATCGAGCTCATCCTCGTATCTTTTTCTGTCTTTTAAAAAAAACTACAAACCAAACAACAACGAAAAGGTTTAAGATAAAATCTCAGACTCTTTTTGTAAAGAAACAAAGTGATGCATTGACAACATAAAAAGAGTTTGTGTTTTTACCCATAATACGGAGGTCAATATCTTGAATGTTTTTGTAGACTTTGCCTGGTACTCTTGCCTCAATATGTGGGTATACCCATTTATGATCTGCGATAAGGACAAGTTTTAGAAAGAGTCTGAGTACAAGAGCTTGTAAGCAAGCAATTAAATTGTATGATCCTTGTATACTTACATTACAGCATAGCAACTGGCCATTAATTAAGTTGTAGATGTCGTTGAGAGTGATGAAGTAATCCTTATTGGTTGAACCGAGTTTTGAGAACAAGGCGGCACTGTAAATTAAAATTTTATAGTAAGCACAAAACAGTCTGAGATTGAAAAAAACAGTCTGACAACAAAACAGTCTGAGATAAAACAGTCTGAGATTGAAAAAACAGTATGAGATTGAAAAAAACAGTATGACAACAAAACAGTCTGAGTTAGAAAAAAACATTAAAAGTTGTATATAAAAGGGACACAATAGATCATTTTTTTTAAAGAGTCTGAGCTATATAAAAAAGAGTCAGAGCTATTAAAAAACAGTATGGGGCTTGTATAAAAAAACAGTCTGAACTAAATTTATCATTATGAACTAAACAGTCTGAACTAAACTTTCTAACAAAAAACAGTCTAAACTAAACAGTGACAAAAACACAATTGATCATTTTTTAAAAAGAGTGAGCTATATAAAAAAGAACTAAAAACAGTCTGAACAGTCTATAAAAACAGTCTGAACTAAATTTAAAAAGAGTCCAAGCTATATAAAAGTATCATAAATACAAAACAGTCTTCATTAAAACAATTCATACTGTTTTAAACAGTCTGAGGTAAATGTAAAGAGTGTGAGACCTAATTGTATCATAAACACAAAAATAAAAAGAGTCTGACTTACAATGGTCCATTTGCGTTGTGAATTTCTTGAATTTTGCTGAAGATGTTGTCAGGGAGCTTTGTTGTGATATCATTCTCGTTTTTATTTGTGATGATATCGTGTGCTCTCTCTGTTTTGTCCGGTACATGGTCTACTAGACTACTGAAGTCGATTTGTGGGAAATAGCCTTGGCCATCCTGGTCGTCCAGTTTAGGAGATTTCTTTTTTGATGCTCTCTTTTTTGCTGTTCGTCCACCCTTTGGTTTTTTATTTGGTTTTTCCAATAACGGAACAGAAGCGCCTACGTCTGCGACCATTTCAGACTTGTCATCTTGATCAGCTTGCTTACGTTTCCGTAGCTGGTTCTCATTTGCTTGGGTTTTTGTTGGAGAGTCTATTTTACTTGGTGTGTACTTCACTGGTGGTCTCCTATCTGTTCTTGCTCTGATTCGGAGAATATTGGATCCCGGACCATCATACTCATAACCGAGTCTTTCCAGAATTTCTTTGCGGATTAAATCTAGCTGTGGAGTCTGTATATCCGCATTTAGGAGAGCATCAGTTATAACTTCATCGATTCGACACTTTTGTGAGTAGTCGTGTGCCGCATACACCTGTGCATCATTGTATAGCCCTTCTATTAGCTCATGTTCCCCTGCAACAATAAGAGGAAAAACGGTCTGAATAATTCATTGAAATAATACAGTCTGATTTATGATAGTAATAATACAGTCTGAGGTTTCTATTTGATATATTTCATTGAAAGAAATTTACTAAGCAAAAGAAAGGGATTCAGACTGTTTTTAATAATACATTACGAATGATAGTAACAATACAGTCTGAGATTTTAATAATATATTTTCAGACTGTTTTTAGTAATACAATATGAATGCAAAATAGTTGCATTAATATTCAAATAATTTTTGTATTATTCAGACTCTTTTTACAGTTTTGTACTGTAATAATTCAAAAACAGTCTGAATAATTCATTGAAATAATACAGTCTGATTTATGATAGTAATAATACAGTCTGAGGTTTCTAGTTGATATATTTCATTGAAAGAAATTTACTAAGCAAAAGAATGGGATTCAGACTGTTTTTACTAATACATTACGAATGATAGTAACAATACAGTCTGAGATTTTAATAAAAAAAATTTCAGACTGTTTTTAGTAATACAATATGAATGCAAAATAGGTGCATTAATATTCAAATAAATTTTGTATTATTCAGACTCTTTTTACAGTTTTTGTAAAAACAGTCTGAGATTCTATTGATATTTTTTAATTTTTAAACAGACTGAGATTTAATACAGTCTGATTTATGATAGTAATAGATTACAATAGAGGTACTTTACCTTTACCTTGTAGGTCTTCCTCAAGCTGCTTTTTTTCATTCTTCAATTTTTCCATTCTTTGCTTCATCTCGGCTTCTTTGTTTCGCATTTTATTTTTTTCTACATCTGCCTCTTGCTGGAGATCAGAGACAATTCTTTGATATTTGGTGATCATCTCCTCCTTTTCTATAACACAAACAGTCTGACTTAGGGAAACCAAGCTAATGGAAAAAAAATTAGACAAGAGAGGAAGAGTTTGAATTGCATTTTATGGCGTTTACCTTTTATTTCCTTCTCGAGCATTTTTTTTCCTCAACCATTTGTTCAATTTTTTGTTTCCACTCAGGTACCCACTTGGACTTTAATTTTTCTTCTAAAGCCAAAGATTTCCCAAGGTCGTTGATGCTTTTCTGCATTGTGGTTGTTAGGTCTTTATACTCTTTAATTTGCAAAATTGCCTCATCTAGGTTTTTCTGCAATTCAGCCACTTTGGTCTCTTCTTTTTCGGACTCTTCTTCTCTCCTCTCTTCGTGAATTGGACTTTCATTCACATGCATATCATCGGCACTGTAATTATAACAGCCACCGCCTCTAGAGGGACCTCCCTCGTCATATTCAGAGCTCTTAGATGTTCCCATTATTTCATTGAATTTTGGAGTTTTTGGTGTCCCGAATTGTTTCCTAAGGAAGATGGTAAATTTGTTGTCTGACTCACTTTCGCTCTCATAGTCTTCTTTTGAGTTTTCCGAGCCTTCATTTTCAGAGTTTTCCAAGCCTTCCTCTTCTGTTGAACTAGAGTAAACATTCTGAGGATCTTCAACATCTTCGTCTATCTCTTTCTCCAACTCCTCATCTGTTAATCGCTTTGGTTTCGGAGGTAGCTTCTTTTTACCATCATAAATAACGAGGTTATTTGATTGTTTTCTACATCCCTATGATGATAATTTAAAGAATGATAAGGTTTTTAGAAGCAATTGTATAGATAGAATAAAAACAGTCTACAATTGTATAGAAATAGTGTTATACCTTTTCATTGCACAGGTCTACAATTGTGAACCTTGAGGAACACAACTTGAAGAATGAAAAGACGTCCCATTTGACACATAAAGCCTTTGTGGACGCTTCTTTTGTCATGTCCGGTTTTGAAATATTGAACTTTTCAAGGATGACATACTGTACAGATGGAAATACAGTTTTTAAGAATACAGTCTGAGATTTAAATGATAGTAACAATACAGTCTGATTTTTAATAATATATTTTCAGACTGTTTCTAGTATTATTCAGACTCTTTTTACAGTTTTTGTAAAAACAGTCTGAGATAGATAGAGCAATAATATATTGTCTTAAATGATTCAGACTGTTTTTAAATGATTCAGACTGTTTTTTAGTATATTGTCTTAAATGATAGTAACAATACAGTATGAGATTTAATAATATATTTTCAGACTGTTTTTAGTATTATTCAGACTGTTTTTACAGTTTTGTAAAAACAGTCTGCGATTCTTTTGTCATGTCCGGGTTTGAAATATTGAACTTTTCAAGGATGACATACTGTACAGATGGAAATACAGTATTTAAGAATACAGTCTGAGATTTAAATGATAGTAACAATACAGTATGATTTTTAATAATCTATTTTCAGACTGTTTCTAGTATTATTCAGACTCTTTTTACAGTTTTTGTAAAAACAGTCTGAGATAGATAGAGCAATAATATATTGTCTTAAATGATTCAGACTGTTTTTTAAATGATTCAGACTGTTTTTTAGTATATTGTCTTAAATGATAGTAACAATAAAGTATGAGATTTAATAATATATTATTCAGACTGTTTTTAGTATTATTCAGACTGTTTTTACAGTTTTGTAAAAACAGTCTGAGATTTTTTGATATTTTTTAAACATACTGAGATTTAATACAGTCTGATTTATGATAGTAATAATACAGTCTGATTTATAATGGAAATAAATAAAGAGTCTAATGTAATAATAAACAACTTAAGAACATTCTGAACATATAAAAAGAGTACTAACTTATAAAAAAGAGTCTGAACTAATAAAAAAAGGCCTTGAGAAGTAATTTTATTGTACCGGTATCGTGAGTAGACACGTGGACAGTGATCTTGGGTCTTGGTTGTTGAGCGACTCCATAAGCTTCTCATGTATATGAGTTGCCCAATCATATTCCTTTATCTCTTTGATGTCACCGGCAACTATTTTCAAATACCCCAATGCTATGGTCATGCCGCTCACCGTCAAGAAAAATGCATTTAGCATGTACAATGTTACCAGTCGGACGACGTCCTCTCTACCAACTTTTGTTGTTAATACCAATGCTTCGTTCAATGCCTTTACGATAGCTGTTTTGGTTAGGTTGGATTTGTTGAGTTTATTTGAAAAGCATCTTTCAACAAAGCTGTGGTAGGCTTCTTGGTTTTTAGCAAAGCTTGTGAGAGCTATTGGATTTTCAGCATTACCAGAAATTCCATAAATGTCACGCACACAGTCTCTCTCTATTGGAACTGTGAATCTACCTAGCTTAAGGGCCTGTGAGTTTCGGTCGTACCTCAAGGCCATCTGATACAATTCTTTATCACTTTTCCTAGCCTGGTTAGTGGTTAATTCTCCATTTCTTGAAGCATTGATCAATTCCCAGAACGGACAGTGTTGCTTAACTAATTCAAGTTGTGCCGGATTGAAATTTGTTTCGACAAAGAACTTGATTACAGTAACCAAGTTTGATTTGTACTATATGTTGCCTTTTTTGAGGTTTGTGGTGTCAGATGGTTGGTTTTTGGGGTTTGTCGAATGTTTGATGGCAATATGTTTCTAAAAACAATAACAAAAAATCTGTAAACAGTCTGTGTAAACTCATGCACATATTAAAATACAGAGAAAGTAAACAGTCTGAGTATTTTTCCAACATAATCTTATTAGAATATAAAGAGTCTGAGTACCAATTTTATTAGAATCGCTAAACATAAAAACAGTCTGAATACTATTTTTACCAATTTTATTACGAAAATAACTGAATATAAACAGTCTGAGTACCAATTTTATTAGAATCGCTAAACATAAAAACAGTCTGAATACTATTTTTACCAATTTTATTACGAAAATAACTGAATATAAACAGTCTGAGTACCAATTTTATTAGAATCGCTAAACATAAAAACAGTCTGAATACTATTTTTACCAATTTTATTACGAAAATAACTGAATATAAACAGTCTGAATACGAATTTTATTAGAATCACTAAACATAAACAGTCTGAATACTATTTTTACCAATTTTATTACGAAAATAACTGAATATAAACAGTCTGAATACGAATTTTATTAGAATCACTAAACATAAACAGTCTGAATAATATTTTCAACAATTACATATAGATCACTAAACAGTCTGAATCACTAAACAGTCTGAATACTTTTTCCAGGCTGTTTTATGTTTTTATTCCCAAAACAACTGAATATAAACAGTCTGAATACTTTTTTCCAGGCTGTTTTATGTTTTTATTCCCAAAACAACTGAATATAAACAGTCTAAATAATATTTTCAACAAATATTATTAGAATCGCAATTTTTATTTAAAAATAGAGTATGAACAATAGAGTATGAACCCTAATTTATATATAAAATGGGTAAATACAATTAATAACTCTAATTTATGTAAAATGTCACTGAACTTACCCTAATTAAATTAATTTATATATTTTTCAGACTGTTTTAATAAAAACAACGATTAATAAACTTACCTTCACCATGTTGTTTTCTGAAATCAACGAAGAGAGATTTTTCAGTTTGATAGCCGGATTTGTTGGCGGTTTAAAGAGAGAAAGTTTCAGTTTTTTCGGAGAGAGAGATGAGAGAGAGAGGAGAGAGAGAGAAAAAAAGTTTCTATTTTTTTTAATTGTGTTATGATGACGTCAGCAAATGGACCAATCCTTAATTAGTTTCAGTTTCATGGACCAATCCTTAAATACTTGTGTTTTCATGGACCAATCCAAAATTTACCCGGTAAAAATTTAATACATTATTCCAATTTTGCAAAATCTTATCACATTTATCTCGTTACATATTTTCATAGTACGGAGTATTATTTTCTTGAAGTAAAAGATAACAAAAAGATAGCATGTATATCCTTTTCCACTTTTTGTTTCCAAAAATTACAAGCACACTATTAGTTTATATATGGCAAAATTTACCTTAGATTATGCTATCAAATTTTATTGGAATTAATTTTTTCCCCTTATTTATACGACATTTATTGTCCTTAAAACTTTGGCTATCAATATAATTGAAGAAAAGATAACAAGTGGCCCCATGCAAAAAATAAAATTTTCTTAATTAAGTGAATAAAATACATAAAAATGATAATGTTATGATATAAGAGTAACTAATATTTGTATTAAATAAAACTTGATTATAATTATCTATACTTATGTATTATTATTTCTCTTATAATAAGCCAACCCAAGATTTTTTGAGGCTGCCAAAATTTACCACTTTTTTCCAAAAATACCCTTACACTTTTTTATTAATTACCACAATACCATATTCTCATAAAAAATAGATAAAAAGTAATAACTAATAACACTTTTTATCTCTATTTAATCTCTCAAAATTCTTTTTAGTCTTCTCATCTTATACTCTTTATCTTTTTTTATTCTCCAAATATTTGTATCATATCTACACTTATTTTCTAAATTTTATCGCATTACGCGTCTCACATGCAAAGTGTGGGGCACGATTACTAGTATTATAATAAGCCAACACAAGTCAAATGAGCATGTCCAATTTAGCAAAAAAAATTTCAAAAATACCCCTACATCTTTATATTAATTACAATAATACCATATTTTCATAAAAATATAAAAAGTAAAAACAAATAAAATTATTTATCACTTTTTAACAAACAAAAATTCTTTTAAATCTTAAACTATATTTTTTTTTGTATTATCCACATATTTAATTATATCATAACTATACATATTTTTTATATTTTTATTGTATTACGCGCCGCACACACAACGTGTGGGGCACGATTACCAGTACAAATATATTTAATGATTAAACGATGCCACTTGTTAGCAAAACCGTTATAATTGATCCAAACGAGTTTATTTAGTACTTAACTAATTACTATAATTACTATAATTGATCATTAATTTATTGTTTATTATCTTTGTTTCAAAAACTGTTTCCTAAGTAACACTTTTATAATATGGATTAATTTGATAAAAAGTTGTTTAAGAATATAAGTTATTCGTTAATGTGGAAGGATTTACAGTAAAACCTTTATAAATTAATATTGTTCGGGACCATGAATTTTTATTAATTTAAAGAGATATCAATTAATCATTAAATTAATAAATTAATATTTTAAGGAGGTTTTTATCGATTTAAAAAATATGTTGTTTGATGACATAAAAATCATTATATATTGCTAAATATACTTGTTAATAAATGCAAATACACTATTTCATTTACAAATTTTGCTACATGTTTAACTGTGTACAAAACCAAGAATATACTTTATATCCATTAAATCAAGTAAATTTAAGGACGAATTATTGATAAGTACATGAAAACATACTTAATTTTTAAAACTCACATGCTCAACTTTTATTTAATATTTACTACATATCAACGTAGCATCCGTGGGAATCAAAGTTAAAAACAAAAAATAAAAATAAGTAGCATTATGTAACATATGTACCTAAGTTTTTTTTTAACAATGGGTTTGATAATTAAGTTTGAAATTATGTACAAAATGATTATTTTCTCTAAATTTAAATTTTAAAAAGATGCAAACAACTACAAAGTCACATTTCACGATTTCAGTAAACATACTAATGTTTGTCATTTTGAATAATTATTAATTTATAATTTTGTTTGGACAAAATATTTATATAAGGACTTAAAAAAAAATTATTATCTTGTTTTAATAGTTTTTTTGTTGTTGTAATTCTTGTTTTAATTGTTTAATGCTATAATAGTAGTATAGAAGTTTGAGCCAATATTAGTTTTTGATGGACATTGTTTGGTTGCAGATTTTGAGCTCTGATTTTCATTTTTCTAGAGAAAGTTAAAAGTGCATTTCTAGGGTTTACTCCTCTGATACATTTCAGGATTTCACTAAACATACTGATGTTTGTCATTTTGAATTATTAATTTATAATTTTGTTGGGACCAAATATTTATATAAGAATTTTTAAAAAAATTCTTATCTTATTAATTTATCCAAATTCATGATTTTTTTTACATTTATAGAATTTATTAATTTATCGAGTATTAATTTATAGAGGTTCTATCGTATTTCTATTTATAATGTTTTTAAATTTGAATTGTAAAAAAAAAATCTATTTTTTGAAATTTATGCATGAGTTTTATTAAGTAAGCACATGGGCGGACCCAATGGGTGGGTGGGGTGGGGGTGGTCGTGTTTTCATTTTTTTTTTTATGTGTAATTAAATTTTTTCTAAAATATATATATATATATATATATATATATATATATATATATATATATTTTGATGGTCCCCTAATTAGAAAAAAAAACTCTTGATATAGTGGTAAAATTTGATTTAAGGTAGTAAAAGATTATGAGTTCAAATCATGTTAGCTGCTTTTTTCTAAAATTTTATGTTTTTTATTTTAAAATTATCAAATTTCGTAAATGACCATTGTATTTTTTCAAACAAAATTAATAAAAAAATTATTTTATTGCCCAATACCCTTTGTCTTTAGTTCATATTTATTTTATACTGGTTAAACATAGAAAAAATCCTTTGTTTTTATATTACATCCTATTTATTTTATCTTCTATTCGACATTTTTTTTTACACCACGGCCCCTCGAAAAAATTATTCTGGTTCTGCCCCTGAGTAAGCATGTAAATCTTGTTAGTGAAAGGTTAAGTTCAAATCTTGTTATTTGTTTTTTTTCTAAAATTTTATGTTTTTTATTTTGAAATTACCAAATTTAGTAAATGACCATTGTATTTTTCCAAATAAAATTACTAAAAAAATTATTTTATTACCCAACACCCTTTGTCTTTACCTTCATATTTATTTTATGCTATGTTAAACATAGAAACAATTTTTTATTTTTATATTAGACCCTATTTATTTTATATTCTATTCGATATTTTTTTTATATCACGGCCACTCTACAATAATGATTGTGGTTGCGCCCTGAGCAAGCATGTAGATTGTTGGGGGGGGGGGGGGGGTTTAATAGGTTTTATTCAATTTTGTGTAGCATCGATGGATCATTTGATAGCAGGAAAATTATTCTATCTTTTTTCCTTTCTTTAATCGATCATCATTTGAACCATGACAATAAGGAAACAAATGGGAATTACTTCGTCTTGCAAATCATTGTGAAGAAAACAATAATATTTTCTATTTTAGACTATTAATTTGAAAGTTAAGATATGAATGTAATTGTATATTCAAATGTGACGTTTTAAAGGATTTTATAAATAAAAAAAATGACCCGTGTTAAACAAACAAATTTAATTATACTGGTATAATGTGAAATTTAACTTTTGTTAGTAAGATGACAGGGAATTTTTTTTTTTTTTGTTAGAAAACATATATTTTCGTTAACAACTTAAGGAAGCGAAATCTACTATTCCCTTCCATTTAATTGTTCATTACGAAATTACGTGCAATTTGGACCGGTCAAAAATTTGTATCAAAATTGTCCGAATGAAAATTTTTAAAAGTTGATCATATAGTTCAAATGTTAAATTTGTTGATTAGATTTAAAAAAAATTCATTTCGACAATTTTAATACAAGTTATAAGTCGATCAAAATTGCACGACAATTTTAATACAAGTTATAAGTCGATCAAAATTACATGACAATTTTAATAAAAGTTATAAGTCGATCAAAATTATGTTCTAATTTTATAATGAAAGATTAGAAAACATATATTTTCCTTAACAACTTAAGGAAGCGAAATCTACTATTCCCTTCCATTTAATTGTTCATTACGAAATTACGTGCAATTTGGACCGGTCAAAAATTTGTATCAAAATTGTCCGAATGAAAATTTTTAAAAGTTGATCATATAGTTCAAATGTTAAATTTGTTGATTAGATTTTTAAAAAAATTCATTTCGACAATTTTAATACAAGTTATAAGTCGATCAAAATTGCACGACAATTTTAATAAAAGTTATAATTCGATCAAAATTACACAACAATTTTAATAAAAGTTATAAGTTGATCAAAATTATGTCATAATTTTATAATGAAAGATTAAATGTAACGTGGTATGTATTTAATCTGGGGTGGGACATACTAAAGTCTAAAGAGCATTAAAGTTGATGTATATAGAACAAGGGCAATATAATTAATAGGAGAGAGAAACGTTATGGTTAAACCTTAACCACAGCATAGTTAGTAGAGAATAATAATGGGATACTTGTAAAATAACCCAAATAATAATGGGAATAAAATTCGAACCCTCTTCCAAATAAGCCAAATTTGTACTAATATTATTTTACTTTTTATTTCTTTTTTCAGCATCTGTAAAAATGGGAGTTTTTTGCTGAAATGGTCTACTGTGGACAATTAAAGCCCAGAATGGGCTACCTTTCTGAAATATTCCCAAAATGGTCTACTTTCGAAAAACGACCGATCGAAATGGTTAAAACGATCGGTCGTTTTATTATTGAACTCTCTGGAACAATTTGGACAATAAACGATCGGTCGAATTGTACAATACGACCGGTCGTTTTTCAGACAAAAACGATCGGTCGTTACGTACATTTCGATCGGTCGTTTTTCGGAAATACTTGTACTTAAAAAACTCATCTCATTTCCACAGACCACTGTACTCATCTCATTACCACTGTAAAAATAAAAAAAACAGAGCTCTTATATCATTTTAGGGCAAATCTCAGATCTCTTCCAAAACAGGTAAAAGCTCAATATTTTGTGTTGTTGGAGTATTATTTGAGTAAAATTGTTAATTTTACCGTGTGTTTATCGAAATGAAAAATCCTACAATTATGTGTTATTGGGGAGGTACGATAATGGAAACTATTAGCGAGGGGTTATCTTATGATATTTCTTATAAAAAAATTTTTAAGGTATCTAGAAACACGACATACGACCAATTTTTGGAAAAATTGTTTAAGGTACTTGATGTGTCATCGACTTCAAATCGTTTGAGTTTAACATGTCGTTATCCATATCTGACTACACTTACTGAGTTTAAATATATGCGATTGGCTGTTGATGATAATGATTCGTTGGAAACCATGCTTGAGTTAATAGAAGAAAATGGAAGAACGTTTATAGAGTTATATGTTGAAATTGAGCAAGTTTACTCTTCTGATCAAGATTACGGGTTGTATTATAATATTCTTTCCACTAATGAAATCGGTACATCAAGTGGAACACCCATTCGACAAGAGCCAATGCATGAAATCGGTACATCAAGTAGAACACCCATTCGACAAGAGCCAATGCTAGAGGTATATTCTGAGAACAACGAACCAGATTTGACACATTTGGATGCAGTGTGTCGATTGGCAGATAATATTGGTTGGTCGATAGAACTTGGGGATGAACCAGAGGATGAAGATCCGGACTTCAATATTAGCGAAAACGAGTCTGACGATGACGAAGAAAATGTACAAGAAGTTGAGTACGAAGAATTATCCTCTGAAATGGGCTTGTATATGGATGAGGATGAAAACGACCAATCAAGTGGGTCACAATTGGCGAATAATACTATTCCCGATGAAATTCCTATGCATCAACCAATGTCAAGTTTGTTTAATGAACCGTTCGACACTCAAGAAAATTACATTAACCAGAGAAGCAATTATATGATGTATCCTGGATTTTGGGATCCTCAAGTTAATGATCCTTTTGTTGGTCTTTTATTTAGGGATAAAGAAATGTTGAAAAAGGGAATAAAACTTTGGTCAATCAAACGTAACATCCATTTTTCCACTAAAAGTTCGAAGGCCAAATTTTGGGAAATTCGTTGTAAATTGGCCGAAACTCAACAATGCAAATGGAAACTACGAGCTTCGCTAAGAAAGAAACATGGATTTTTTGAAGTGTCGGTGTACAACGGTCCTCATACATGCATTCATGCCGAGCTTACAACTGATCATCCACAGTTAGATTCCAATCTTGTTGCCCAAACCATTCGAAATGCCATCACAACTAATCCTATGATGAAGATTTCATTAGTTAAAGAGATTGTGAATGCCCGTTTTGAAATGTCAGTTTCATACAAAAAAGCTTATTTGGGTAAACAAAAAGCAATCGCAGAGATATTTGGTAATTGGGAAGACTCGTATAAGGTTTTACCTAAATTTATGAAAGCGCTTCAAAAGTATAATCCCGGTACCGTTGCTTCTTATGAGACCACGCCAGTTTACGATGCGGTAACAAATACAGTGGGTGAGGTATTGAACAGATTTTTCTTCACATTTAAGGCCGTTATTGATGCATTTCAGTATTGTAGGCCAGTTATCGCTATTGATGCTACTCACTTATATGGGAAGTATAAAGGTAAGATTTTGTTGGCCATGGCATCGGATGCAGATAATCATGTTTTTCCCATTGGTTGTGCATTTGTTGCTGAGGAGAGTACAATTTCGTGGAGCTATTTTCTTTCCAACATTATGCGACATGTGATTAAAGAGCGCATGAATATTTGTCTAATTTCGGATAGACATGCTGGTATTCTAAGTGCAGTGAGAGGCGTTTGGCGTGGTCAAGGTTTTGTTCATCGATATTGTTCAAATCATTTTTTGGATAATTTTAAGAAAGCTTTCAGAGGAGATCCTGACTTACACAAGTTAGTGGAGAACGCCATTTGGGAATTACAAGAAAGAAAATTGAAAAGAATCATGGAAGCAATAAAAGTCATGAATCCTCAAGCATATCAATGGTTGATAAGAGAGCCTGCGGAAAAATGGTCATATTTTCATGATAAAGGGAGGCGACATGGTAACATGACCACAAACATGGCTGAAATTTTCAATAATGTCTTAAAAGCTGCTCGTAATTTACCAATCACTGCTGCTGTGCAGCTTATTTTCTATAAGTTGGTACACTATTTTTGCGAGCGGAAAAAGATAGTAATCGGGATGAGAAACAGCGGCACAAGATATGGTCCCAATATTCTCAAAATTTTAGACAAACGAAGGTCGGACATTGGTCATACCAATGTTACTTTCGATTATGAAAGAGGGGTTTATTCCGTGTGTACAAGTTCAAGAAATTCCAGGGGCGGCAATACTCAAGTTGTCGACTTTTCACTTTGGCAATGCGATTGCGGTAAGTGGCAGAGTGATGGAATCCCTTGTTCACATGTGTTTTCCGTATGCGCTGCAAACCGTCTTGATTGGGAAGCTTACATAGTAAAATATTACACGCTTGAATCATACGAAGGTACGTACTCGGCGCAATTTTCTCCTATTCGGCATCAAGACTATTGGGATGAATGTGATAGATTATTTCTTCCGGATGTTACTCTTTTAAGAGAAAGGGGTCGTCCAAGATCTACTCGTATTCATAATGGTATGGATCAGTCGGAGAGACGAGCACGTATGAGATGTTCTAGTTGTCAAGGGCGAGGACATGATTGTCGTAAGTGTCCGTATCCAATACGTCCTCGACGCTTATGATTTTAGCTGTAATTGTCCGCTTGTAATTGTACGCTTATCAACGAGACAATATGTATCTTGTACTATTTTAATTTTCCGCTTGTAATTGTATTTTTTAAGATGAAATATATGTTTTTAATGATGTTTTTTGCGTTGTATTTCCTTTGTTTTTCATTTTCTTTCGAACTACGTTGTTTTTGATGTAATAAGTAGCAAACGCTTTGCAATTATGTTATGAATCTTTTTTATGTTGCTATTTATCATTACATGTTAAATTGTATGACGTTGTGAGATTGCGTATTTATAATTCCACAAATGCGATTTTGATGTTATTATAACTTGTGCGTATATATATCTATAGTTGATTGGGTTATTTGTGTTGTTTTCATTTGTGGCGATTGACCGTTTTTAGGCAAAACTATGGCCAATTTTTCGCTTGCATTTGATCGTTCGTTTTCCTTAATCGTTTAGCTTTGTTTACCTTCGTTTTAAATCGGATGTTTTAAATCGGATGTTTAGTAAAACGTCACCTACACATCTTATACTAAACATATTAATTTACGACATCATTTTATGTGATAATATTTTTGCTATAAATCTTCCGGACAATCCGATGTACTAAACATATTAATTTACATCATTTTTTAAGGGATCATGTTCAAAAAGGGATCATGTTGAAAAAGGATCATGTTTTTATATATTTTTTGCCAAATCAGTGTCGAAAAGTGCCAAAAATTCTTCGTTCTATAAATTCTTTACAGTCGATCGGTCGACTGTGAAAAACGACCGATCGTTTTTACACAGACGACCGGTCGTTTATGTAAAATGATCGGTCGTTTTATATCTTGGCTCACTGGAAGAAATCTCATCTAAAACGATCGGTCGTTTTAGCTTTATGATCGGTCGTTTTTTGTGCTTCAATGTTTCGGTTTTCTCGACAAACTTCGAAATCTCGTAAATAATGCGTTTCAAATCCGATTGAGGTTCCGCTTGAACCATTGGCTTGGTAATTACGCATTCTATTATTTAGAACCTTTAACACACTCGATAAATGATTAGTACGCAAAACGAGCTTTTATCATGTTCTACAAATATTGTTATCATCAAAATGGGTACATAACGTTTTGCTTAAAGAAGTATAACCGAAATGTGTAGATAACGTTTTACTTGGATAAAAGATTTCTTCGAAAAGAACAAGTAAATGTCATAACAGATTTAAAACGAAGTATAACAAAGCAAAACCGATAAAGGTTAACGAAAGATCTATATGCACGCGAAAAATCGGCCATAGTTTTGCCTAAAAAAAGGTCAATCGCCACAAATGAAAGACATATAAATAACCCAATCAACTAGCCAACTAGCAATTTAAGCGCACTAAATGCAATATCATAAGATAAACACGCATATTATGAAGCACATTCTCGCAACGTCATAGATTATAACAACCATGTTTAAAACCAACATAAACACAATTCATAATATAATCATGCTACTTATTACATCAAAAACAAACGAAGTTCGTAGAACGGGAAAGAAATACAATGAAACAAAAAGAGAGGTATTTCTCCCCCTTGACAACATAAAAAAAAAACATGAAAATGAATAAAATGATATCCGCCTAGTCGCGGTGGGAGGTCGCATCATCCTCTTCGTCTTCGTTGTTGTCATGGGGCCCGGCAAGATCGGGAAAATAGCCGTGGAATTTCGCCCTTTGCTCAGCGCTCAACCTATCGATTTCGTCCAAATCTTCTTGACATGTGTTCATGGCACGAAACATGCGTCGGTGAAGTCGCGCATTTTGATATTGGTCGATGTAGAGATCGTCGTAGAATTGTTCGTTGCGCGGAGGACGGTGAGAAGATCCTACTTGAGCTTTTCCTTGTCGTCGAGAGGGACGAGAGGATGTAGGAATATCGGTGGGGGGAAGAGACTCGGAGGAGAAATCCTCACGTGCGGCTTGTGGTGTTGGCTTAGGGCCGACGTATTCTTCCTCTTCGGGGGTGAGAGGAGCATAGTTGGGGCCGGATACCCGCTTACCGGACCAAGTTATGGACTTGTCGGTATTATGGAATTTTATGGACATTTGGGAAAGATAGGAAGTGTCCCAAACATGTTTGTCCTTGTTTTTGAACAATGTTCCACCGGGAACGAGGTTTAGGTCCTTTAAGATGGCCGAAATCAAGGCACCGTAAGGTAGCCCATTTTTGGATTTCGTTTTAAGCGAGTCCATCTTAAGGAAGATGAGGGTAGCAAAGTCGAGTCGGACTCGACGATGGATGCACCCAAGAAGAAAGATGTACTCATTGGTAACATCCGTGAAATTGGAGGTATGAGGGAGGACTATGTGAGAAAGGATGTGGTAGGCTAGTTTGTTACGGAATAGAAGGCCATGGGCTTTGTTGGAGCGATTTTGATGAATGGGATGAAAAATTTCATCTTTTAGATCATTGAAGTGGTCGATCTCGAGAGTCTCACAAAGTTCCTCACTAGACTCATGGAAACCGCCGCTATCTAGGCGTAAGAGAGTTCGTAGACGGTCTATACCGTAAACGAAAGGTTGTCGGTTAAACGATGAACGCAAGCGGAGTGCGCCATCATTATCCCTATCGAGAACTAGGTTATAATAAAATTCGTAGACATTTTCTTTGTAAAAAGGCTCTTTAAGAGTGAGGATAGTATCGAGTTTGTAAAAACTTAAATCTATCATTAGAGCGGCAAATCGTTCACGGAATAAACGCATATCTAGAGTGAAGTTGGTCAATATACCTCTTTTACCCATCTCGGGTGGATAGAGAGGAGAAAGAGGGCCGGAAGAGGAACCGGGGCCCGAGCGAGAAGCGGTGGAGGAGCCGGTGCGTGGGGCACGAGGAATAGCCGGACGGCGAGGTGGTGGAGGCACGACCTCGTCCTCATGTTCATCAACGAGGTTGAGTGACGCTTTCTTCGTACGAACCATTGTTGAATAAAATGGGTTTTGAAGAAAATAGGGTTTCTAAGAAACGAAATTAATCGATAATCGATTATACGGATAATAGGTGAAATTGGGTGATATTTTTATAGAAAATTAGGTTTTATTGAGGAATTTTGATGGATTTGGAAAGAGGGAGGCGATTTTGGAAGAGAGGATGAATATATTTTGTGGAATGAATGAAATTAGGGTTTTGGAAGAGGTTTTAACACAGTGAAACAGAAAAACGATCGGTCGTTTTTATATTTCGACCGATCGGTGTGGAACGAAAATGTTCCAGTGAGCAAACCTTAAAAACGACCGATCGCTACTATAAAACGACCGATCGTTTTAAGTAGAAATTCTTCCAGTGACACAACACAAAAAACGACCGATCGCTATGCTAAAACGACCGATCGTTTTTGGTCTGTAACACGACCGATCGTAATGTACATAACGACCGATCGTTTTTGGTCCAAATTGTTCCAGAGAGTTAATGATAAAAACGACCGGTCGTTTTATTCATTACGATCGGTCGTTTTTCGAAAGTAGACCATTTTGGGAATATTACAGAAAGGTAGCCCATTCTGGGAATTGATTTTGGGCACTCTACCATTTCAGCAAAAAACTCTAAAAATGGAAGGCGGTGTATAATTTATAACCCATCAAAACGCCGTCGTTTCTCACTTTCTCTCTCTCTCTCTCTCTCTCTCTCTCTCTTACTTAACACTTCTCCAAGAAGCTTCCTCTCTCTCTCTCTCTAAATATACATACACAATTACACATATAAACATATATACATACATACATATATATATATATATAGCAGTTTATTAGAGTTGTACATTACATACATAACAAGTTAGGGCACCATTTCTGGGGTTTACTCCTCTGATACATGGTGATTTTAATCATTTTAACGCAATGTTACTTGTCAAGTTATTTATTTATTATCATTATTCTTGAGAGGGTTTTATGTGTAATGTTGCGGTTATTAGTAGTTGGTTATATAATGTAGGTTAAAAACGGTTGATAAAAAGTTTATTAACTGTGGTTTTTGTACTTTAGTGCTTTGTTTTGTTTTTTATGTTAGTAGTTTGGTATAGATTTTTGAGCCAAGAATAGTTTTTATAAAGACCTTATTTGGTTGCAGATTTTAAGCTCCATTTTTTTGTGTGCAAAAGTTAAATTGTACTGTATTTTGTTGATTAGATTAATGATGCTTTATTTGTCTTGTTTTAATAGTTTTTTTGTTGTTGTTATCCTTGTTTTAGTTGTTTAATGCTATAGTAGTATAGAAGTTTGAGTGAAGATTAGTTTTTGATGGACATTGTTTGGTTGCAGATTTTGAGCTCTGATTTTCATTTTTCTAGCGAAAGTTAAAAGTGCATTTTGTTGATTAGATTTATGATGCTTAATTTTGTCTTATTTTAGTATTTTAATGCTATAGTGAGTTTTTGGATAGACCTTTTTTGGTTGCAGATTTTGAGCTCCACTTTGAATTGCATTTTCTTGATTCGATTATTGATGCTTTATTTTGTCTTATTTTAGTATTTTAATACCATGGTGGTATAGAAATTTGAGCCAATATTAGAATTTAGACAGACCTTTTTTAGTTGCAGATTTTGAGCTCCAATTTAAATTGCATTTTCTTGATAAGATTAATGGAGTACTCCCTCCGTTCTCATTTAATTGTCCACTACGAAACTACGTGCAATTTTGACCGGCTAAGAACTTGTATCAAAATTGTCGGAATGAAAATTTTCAAAAGTTGATCATATAGTTCAAATGTTAAATTTTATGATTAGATTTTACAAAAAATTATTTCGACAATTTTGATACAAGTTATAAGCCGGTTAAAATTGCACGTAGTTTCGTAATTGACAATTAAATGGGAACGGAGGGAGTATATATTAATGCTGTGCATAGAAATTTGAGCCAAGATTAGTTATTGGATAGACCCTTTTTGGTTGCAGATTTTGAGCTCCGCTTTAATTGCATTTTGTTGTTTAGATTAATGATGATTTTTTAGTCTTGTTTTAGCATTTTAATGCTTTGGTGGTATAGAAATTTCAGCCAAGGTTAGTTTTTGATGGACATTGTTTGCTTGCAGATTTTGAGCTGCATTTCTCCTTTTTGTTGCGAAAGTTAAAATTACATTTTGTTGATTAGGTTAATGAGGCTGAAATTTGTCTTATTTTAGTATATTAATGCTACAGTAAATTTGAGTCAAGATTAGTTTTTAGATATACCTTTTTTGGATCAGATCTTGAACTCCACTTTAAATTGCATTTTGTTGATTAGATTAATGATGCTTAATTTGGTCTTATTTTAGTATATTAATTGCTTAATGTTATGGTGTACAGAAATTTGAGCCAAGATTAGTTTTTGGATAGACTTTTTTTCGTTGTAGATTTTGAGCTCCACTTTAAATTGCATTTTGTTGATTACATTAATGATGATTTATTGTCTTGTTTTAGTTGTTTAATACTATAGTGGTGTAGAAATTTGGACCGAGATTAGTTTTTAGATAGACCTTGTTTGGTTGCAGATTTTTTAGCTGGTGCTTTTTTTGTACTCCCTCAAGAAAATTGCGTTTTGTAAATTAGATCAAAGGCTTAGATTTGAACTTGTTTTTAGCCGGAAAAGTTAGAAGCTCGAAGTCGGATGAACCCGGATTTTCTTAAGCCTCAAAGTTCAACTAGTTTTTTTTTTTAATTTTGCAACCAGAAAAACTCTTACATGACTCGTCAGATAGTTCTATTAATGAAGGGCATACTTGGTATCCGTTTAGAAGCTCAGATTTTTATTTTCTCCATTTTGATGAGTAACTCAAGAGCTGTGTTTCTTACAGATATTCACTTTTTCTTGTCCAAAAAAGTGAACAGTTTTAAGCTGAATGGGCTATTTATTTCGGAGCCTGTCAGAAGCCGTCTTATTTTCTTTGATAGGAGCCAAACAAACCCTAAGTGATACTCATGGTTAATTTATAATTTTGAATTGAGTATTGATTAAAATATGCTGGGAACAATCATCTTATTAATAAAGAATTATAGCATGTGCAGATTTGTGCATTGTTTATTTTAAGTTATTAAACTAAGCTGGGAACAATCATCTTATTAATAAAGAATTATGGCATGTGCAGATTTGTGCTTTGTTTCCCTAAAAGAAGCCATAGAAGTATGTGCTATGATAGAAAATGTTTTTTGTTGTTGAAAACTACAAAAAGAGTTTGAGCAAGAATTCTGTTTATATGATGTTATGTTATGTTTGCATGGCCAAATTTAACCTAATCAATGTCTTTTGAACCGGTTAGCATACAAAATGGCTACTATTATAATTATGGAATCAATAGATTTAACTAAAAGTTATCTTCTCCTTTTGGCCCGTAAACGATGGTTCTATCTTTTTCACGTAATATTGCAGTTGCATGATGCAGGAATATAAAATTGAAAATGATTGTCCTCCTTATTTGTAGCCGGAAGTTTAAATTTAGTTGAATGTAATATTCATTTATTAATGTTTAGCTTACCTAAATATTCAATAGTTTAAATTTATGAACTTCTTTCTTATTCTCTGCGATGTGAAAGTTTTCTGCGGTCTAGGATTACTTTTTGACCAAGTGATCCTTTTCCTCAGCATTCTGAGTTAATATACGATAAGTTAAGTTTGGTTAGTCTGGTACCTATGATTCTTACTGTAATCCAACGCTATGCAGTTTTTTTCTTTTTTATTGTTTAGATTTCACCCTTAGTGCTATGTTTTTTTCTTCTCATTTACCAAATGCTGAGTATATTTCTCTTATTATATAATTAGCTAACATATTTCAGATTACCCCTTCTTTAAGATTTGGTTAACCTAGATGGAAATTGGTACATCTATCAAAGCAGATGCTATATATCAATGGATGTTTTCTTAAAAAAAAGACAAACGTGTCTTCACCCACTCATATTCAATAGACTCTCTAATTTGCATTTTGTGTGTGTTTAGGCAGCAAAGTTCAAGACCCACTTTAAGCTGAAGGATGCCAAATGACACACGTTTCAGTTGCAAAGAAGGAACAACATGATTTACAGTTTGACAAGTAAAGATAATCAGGTCCTTCAGACTTTAGACGTCTCAAGGAAAAACTTTTGCTAAGGAGAATTGGTGATACGCAGAAAAAACTATGCCCCGTCCTTTGGAGACACATGATAGAAAGAAACACTCTATATCAGGCTCAACTATAATTGAGGATTGGGGGTCATCTGGTGTTAGAACGAAAAGACGAAAAAGAGAATTTGGTGCAGAAGAATGGACAGGGAAATCTAGTGAACTTTTCTCGAGAGTTGAACCAAATTTGGAACCATTTCGCCTAAAAAGGAAGACAATGGATGCACGTATATATAAGTCAAGGTTTAAGCGTAAACAAAGTAAGGATAAAACACCAGGTTCTTTTTTAACCCCTTTTCCCACATGATTTTGCGTCCTTATTTTGCATATTTTTTGGCTAGAAGTTCAGTAGGATAAAATTCGAGAGTTGGAAAGATAAAACTTATAATTCACCTTGACTTTTTCATGGTTTTCCCGTACTTATAGAATTGGGTTGGTATGGATATGATAAGTGGCGTCTGTAACAGATAGAGATGAAGAGAGGGTCGTTATGGTTCAAATTATGGCTTAGAAAGTTCTTTTTTAAAGTTCAAAAAAGCTGAATATTCATGTCAGGCGAAATGCGATTTGCTAAAAAGCTCAAAAAGTTTACGCCTTTTCTCTCTTTTGTACGTCTTTTCACACTCAAAAAGCTTACGCTTCAGTGAAGCTTTTACAGCGTAGCTTTGGCTATACTTTCCTGTTTTAAACACTGGTTATATTGATAAACACTTGAATGCAATCTTATATTGAGAACTGGTTTAGAAATAGGGTGTCAACTAAAATTTAAGTGTACCATGTTACATGGATCGAAAGTATTTTTTCTTTGTAATTTCAGTCAACCCCAGTTTAAAATGTCTATCTGCTGCATTTTGTACTCTCTTTTAAACCTACTTTTTTGGTTTTCACTGGAAATAGTAAAAGACTAGTATTCAAATATCGAAAATAATTACGTGATATTGAGTGCTAGAGCATCCGCATCAATTTTCCTTGACACATCTTTAAGTTTAGAGTCAAATACCAGCTAATTATTTTTATGTAATCATTTGCATACTAAACAATAATTTAAATTCTCTTTCATCTTCCCTATCTTTTAATCTAAGATAATTCTTTAAACCCTTTTTTTAATGTCTCCATAGACTAAAGTGACTTAAGTACAAGAATCATATAACATTGGTCTTGCATGAAGAGGATGATGGAATCATGTTATATATGAATATTTTACTTTTGCGGAAGAGGCATGGTTACCTCATATTCACAGAGGGGTTTCTTCATAGTTGTGGCATTTGATGCAGGGCTTGTTTTTAGTATCATATCCATAAATTTAAGCAAAATTGTTGTTTAACTTAACTATAGTGCCATTTTGCCTGTGATGTAGTACGCACTACAAACATAGAGTGCCTGTGATGTAGTACGCACTACACACATGAGACAAGTTGATGATTAGCAAACGAGAATATACATGGAGTCTGTAACTTACTTGCACTATAAGGGCGGGATAAAACTTCTAAGATGTGACCGAACGGATTATAAATTGCCAAATTGACATCACACCACTCACATACCCAAATAGACACGCAAAGTAGATTACTAACTATTCAAAAAATATTGCCAGAAAAATGTAATCATGTAGTGTATCATGACATCTTTTTGAAAACTTCTGATGGTTCCCTTTGTTCTGTAGGAACTAATGGTGTTTCGAATGGCAGTGGTTCTCGATCAACTGATAATATGTCTGAGAGAAGGAAAAATTCACATAATTTGGATAAAAGTCTTCAAGGTCATTTGAAACCTGATATTATAAAACTCTGTGAAGTTCTGCAACTTCCGGTACATATCTGTTCTCACTTTTTTTTTATCATCTCTTTGTTGTGCACAAAAAGAATCATATATTCAATTATAATAAATTTGTGGTAAAAAGTTAAGTATACTATGTCTTGACTGGCCTCATGTTCCCAATTGCTTGGTAGTATGTTACAAAATGTTTTATATTTGAAGGCCTTGTGTGATTAGTGGGTCACACTCCTCTCAACGGGTCTATGTTAGATATGTCAATACTGATTTTCATCTAAATATTACTTTCATGGGCTTCTTGGTCACGAACTTCCGTTTTACTTTCGCAATCACTTGCTGTCTGATTATTTTTATTTTTAATAATGTAGTTGAATCTTTTGGAAATGCTGGTAGTGTACTTCAATCTTTTATTATTTTTTTTATATCTTTTGTGATATGTTGAACCCAGCCACATCTTCCACCTTATAACCCTAATACATCGTTGCATTGCCATGCGTGAGTAATATAGTATATTATTGCATTGCTACGCATAAGTTATAAGTAGTCTAGTATATAGCACACAGTGCATCTCCAGACATACTCTCTTGCACAAAATGGATATATACACATTGTTGCGAGTGAAAAGGACCATGGTCTCTGTAAAGTGCAAACTGCTACATGTTGCATGTCCGAACATGGAGATTATCTGTGTGGAAACATTTTCAGTTAAACATTTTTGGTGCGCCTCTAAAAAAAATCATGTGAAAATTTTTGACATCTTTAACTGGTCCGTTGTGAAACTTTTGGCATCTTTTTTAACTGGTTCATTTTTGGGAAAAGTTTGTGAGCCTTTCCTATTTGTGTTTAGCTGAATATCTAAGTAAACCAATTTGAGCAGGTTGGAATATTTTCTAATTATTTTACTCTAATATAGTATTCAGCAAAGCTTATATTAATCACCAGTGGTGTTAGTAATATTATAAGGATGACTTTTTATTATCTTAGCAGTTGTTCCTCTAATGGCTTGTTTTCTTCTCACTGTGAGCAGGAAAATGTCAGAGATATGGTTGAAAAGTTCCTTAAATATGTTAATGATAAGCACAGAATCATTACGGAGCCGCAAACTAAATTACAGGCATTCCGGATTTCCCTGGTTGGTATTTTTCTATCCTAGCACCAATCATAGACTGGCCAACCATGAATTCTTCTGCTAAGTGTAAACTATTTGCATCTCTCTTCATTCTAGAATGTATTCGTGTTAGGATTTGTTCAGATAATATTGTGGTACATGGATTTGTTCTTTACAATTTGTTGTGACAAACCCACTCTTGTTTCTCTTTTCTTTACTTTTAATGTGTATTGCTTACTATGACGTTGGGAGGCACTTATACGGGTACGGGAATAGGCGGATTTTGAAATAGAAAGAGAATAATAAAGAAATTGACTAAAAACACTCTTAAAATGTCCCGTGCATAGCTCATGATATCTCATTGTTGTAAATAAGCCCTCCTAAATGTACATCTAATAATATATACTACTAATTAATTTATATAATTGTTAAATATGTAAGTACCCATGGTGTATCCAAGGTACTGGGTATGCGGTACGTACCCGGTACAAGTACTTCGCCATTTTCGAAGTATCTGTGCTTCATATGTTGACGTATGTTATATAAACTAGAAAATATAATTGTTTCTTTGGATTTCAAATACTGTCATTACCTCCTTTACCTACCTTGCATTTTCCTTGTTGCATGCTGTCCACAAATAATTTTAAAAAGTGAAATAGTTACACATGAGCTGTTGTTTTGTAAACGCTTCTTGTAAGATAATATTGCTAGAAAATTATTCTCCTTTTTTAAGATACATGACTTTTGTCATCCAGTGCTGGAATTCTGCTTCGTTACTGAAATACAAAATCGATAAAAAGGAATCGCTTATACTAGCCAAACAGCATCTCCATTTTGGCTGTTCTGTTGAAGAGGTTAACGACATGGATTCAATGTTGCAGAGGATAAGGAAGACCTTCGTGATCGATTTGTTTAATGTCAAAGAATTAGACTCTTCAAAAAAAAGTGTGCCGTTAGTTAAGGAGATAAAGAAAGTTCATGAACAGCCATCAAAGGTTTTGATCGATGATAGAGAATCCCAAAGATGTAGAGAGAAAGCAAAGCAGAAGCTTGAAGTGCCGATTAAAAGGCTCGATAAAGAGCAGAAAAGTGAAATCGATGGGTTAAAAAAAAAATGTGAAAAGCGAAAAGTAAAGCTATTGGAACACCATAAACAAAGAGCACCTATTGTGAGATCTGGGAACAGTGATAAAAAAGCAAAACTGAACAAGCTCAAACGTTTTAAGGATGAATTTAAAAAAACATTAGAACATAATGGCCAGGTGGCGAGAAGCCTTAAAGATCTTACTGCTCATTACTTGGCTAAGAAATCTAAGCGGATCAATGCCTCTGAAAATAATATCTTCGCAAAGCTGCCTTCTTCTGAAGAAGTAAAAGAAGGTGCTAGAATGAAAATAGTTGGTGATCTGTATATATCTGGCAATGGTTCTCAAATTGTTGCAAAATCACCTTCTTGTGAAAAACAGCTTCCTAATGAACAACAATCTATTCTGGAAGAAGCGAAAAATATTTCTTCTCAGAATTATAATGCTGCAAAAAGTATTTCTGGAAACAATGTTGCTGCAAATTCACCATCTCCTGAAGTACACCTTCCGCTTGGAGCCACAACGAGTGTAAAAGAAGCCACAAAGAGTGCCACAAATAAATTGGTACGCAGCACTTATTATTAGATATTAGAAATTCCGACTTAAATTCCGGAAATTTGACTAAGTCGCGGCTCGTTTTCTTATCCTTGGAGTTTCCTTGAGAAAGAAAAAAAGAACATATATAACTTGCAACCTAATCGTCCCTTTTTTTAGCTTAATTTCTCTTCGGGCAAATTATACTTTGGTACACCAAGGTTTGTACTTTTTTCGATTTATTACACCAACGTTTTAAAAATTCGATTTAGTACATCAACCTAACATTTTTTTTCAATTTCTCAACTTCTGCTACAGAATTTAGGTCATGTGACCCCATGTGCCCTTTTTTGTGCAAAGTTATAAGGGTATTTTGGTCTTTTCAAACCTCATATTATTTTAAACAAAATATAAAATGAAAAGTAATCAATTTTAAAAAAAATAAACATATATATATATATATACACACACACACACACACACAAATAGATACTTACACATATATATACAAATACGTATAAATATACATAGACATAGCTGGGAGCGATGTGTAATAAATTTTCTTTTGTTCTTTCTACTATTTGAACAATTATTTTGTAAATAAAATTTTAACAATTGAAACATTGATGATTACCAAATGTTTTTTGATAAAGTTTTCTAATACTATGTATTTAAAAACATTATATAACACCGAATTTGTAATAATTTGTTATAAATTTTTACTTGTATATTTATATATTTTTATGTGTATAAGTATGTATACATACATATATATATATATATATATATATAACTAAATTAATTAATCTATAAGGACAAAGTTTGAGGTATTAATAATTATTCATCAATTTATTATATATATATTGGTATAATTAAAAATGTATGTACCACATTGCATTTGTTTTGAAACTATAAGGGTATGTGTGTATTAAATAAATATGGGTGGAGTGAGATGACGTGGCTGTAAATACTCAACTTCAATGAGGATACTTAGGTAAATTATCACTTTTCCATCCAAAAAATGACGGAGGCGTATTAAATCGTACTAAAAGTGCAACGTTGGTGTACTAAATTGAATTTTTGAAATGTTGGTGTACAAAATCGAAAAAAGTATAAACCTTGGTGTACCAAACTATAATTTGCCCTTTCTCTTCTTCAAATAAGTAGTTTGGTGATATCCTTGCCTTCCAGATTGTTATTTATTAATATAATTATTGACAAAAAAAATTTGATTTCTCTTAAAACCCATGGTTTTTATATCACTCTCTGAGCACTGATAAATTTTTTTTACCTAGTTGATTATTGTCCTAGTATTTTGATATCCACAGAGAGCGAACCATGCTGATTGTCTCAATTTCATCTATTTTTCCTTATCAATAAAATTTTAATATGACTTGCAATGTTTATGGAAGTGAATCCATACAGTTTTCTGTAAATTTCATCACTTTCCTTATGGTTTATCATTTTACTTTGTCAGTCTCTCCAGCAAGAAGGCTGCCAGTCATCAAAATGTACACAAACGGCAAACATAGAAGCACCAACACAAAAGGATGATGAACGGAGCCCAACTCAAGCGGGGATATTGGACAAAATTGTTAATCAAATAGTTCTGACAAATCCTTCAGAACAACATCGACCATTATCTGCTAATATTTCTGTTGGTAAAAACCAGCCAACTTCGCCTTCAGCTTTGCCTTCATCTTCACCTGGTAGTGGCCATAGATTGGTATCGACAGCTCACATTAATCAAATAGTTCTGACAAATCCTTCAGAACAACATCAACCATCAACTGCTAATATTTCTGTTGGTAAAAACCAGCCTACTTCACCTTCAGCTTTGCCTTCATCTTCACCTGGTAGTGGCCATGGATTGGTATCGGCAGATCACATTAATTGTGCTTCAAAAAATATATCTGAAAACAATATTGGTGCACAGCCTACTTCACCTTCAGCTTTGCCTTCGTCTTCACCTGGTAGTCGCCATGGATTGGTATCAGCAGCTCAGATTAATTGTGCTTCAAAAAATATATCTGAAAGCAATATTGGTGCAGAGTCGCCTTCTTCTGAAGAACAACTTCCTCTTGGAGCCTCACCGGCTGTAAAAGAAGCAACAAAGAGTGCTTCCTGTGATTTGGTAAGTAGCGTTTATATTATATATTACAAACACGGACCAAGTTTCGGTAGTTACAGTATATAACTAATTATTTGCTAGTTTCCTTTTCCATGGATATGTATTTAGAATGAAAAATAAAATAAATAATCAGCAGTGCAGTCGGCCTTTTTTTAGCTTTATCTGCTCCTTTTCGCTGAGCTAACTTCACACGCATAAAAACATTCGTTTGATTATATCCTTGACTTTCAAAATGTTGTTTCTTGGTCGAGTTGTGTATTAATTATAACTTTAGATTCTCAAAAAAAAATTCTTTCTGTATTACTCTTATGGCATTAATAATATCTATATACTAGTTAGTTGATAATTGTCCTAGTATTTTTTGATACTTATAGAAGCCAATCAATGAAGTCTTGTCTCCAATTCATCTATTTTCCTGCTAATAAATTCAGGGAATTATTATCGGATTCCCGCGTGTTGTGTAATTTTTTTAATATAATGAAATAACTAATTTGAGTTGTTTACAGCCAAGTAGTAACAGTTTCTTGTTTTCCTTCGTCAGTCCCCGCAGCAAAAAAGTTATCAGTTATCAGCAAGTGCTCAAACGGCTAACCTAGAAGCACAAGCAGAAGATGATGATGATCAGATCTCAATCGAAGCGGGGACATGTGATAGTAATATTATTAATGAATTAGTTTCGACAACATTTTCTGAAAAACAGCCACAAAAACCATCTGCTGATATATCCGTCGATACGAATCAGCCAATACCACCATCTGCTAACATTGGGAGGACTCAATCACAACCACCCTCTTCTAATATAAATACACCAATACCACCATTGGATAATATAGATACGAATCTACCACCTCCTGTTGGTACAAATAGATGTCATCCAGTTCCAGCTTCTGTAGTGGAACTAGCGCCTCCTAGAGAAAGTCCCATTATTACAACATCTTCTCTTACCCATATTAGAGATGAATCTTTTCTTTTAAGTCGTCCACATTCACCACGTGTAGCTAATATTGATAATAATCATTTGGGAACAGCTGCTTCGGTTAATAGTTATATAGGTCATTTGAGATCAAATCCAGTGTTTTGCAATACACGCCAAACAGCTCCTCCGATGACAGCTCAGGGTTCGACTACTAATTCACTTTCTGTTGATACAAACCAGTGTCATCCAGTTCCAGCTTTTGCAGTGGAACGAGTACCTCAAAGGGAAAGTCACATTGTTACAACATCTTCTCTGACAGGTTTGAGAGATGAATCTCCTCTCTCAAATCAGCCACAACCACCACGTGTAGCTAATGATGATAACAGTCGCCGCTTTGTGGATACACCAGTTTTTCTAGATCAGGGTACTTCTCGAGTAAATTTGGGAGCAACTCCTGTTATTAATAGTTCTATGGGTGATTTAAGATCATATTCAGTGTTGCAAGGAGCTCGCCAACCGGCTCCTCAGATGATAGCTCAGCGTTTGACTTCTAATCCGCTTTACAATGAATACGAAAGATTATGCAGAGAAACAGCGAGAGTAGTTGAAGTTCACGAAAATACGGTTAGTGTTTGATACTGTAATCTAGTTTTTTTTTTTTTAATCACTTAAGGTACTTATACTTAAACTAAGAAGAAATAATGTATTTGCTATTTCCCACCTTTCAGTACTTTCCATAAATCTTTTAAAATGGTAATCAGGCCAATTCTTTTATCAGTTAATGTGTGAACATACATGAAACTTCAGACACTAATTGTCAGGTATACTATACAAAACGGAAAATGTCACTTTTATTTAACAACCTACTAGCTTTTGATAATCAGGCTCGGCCCAGTGGGAAGTCAGGTAAGGCTCTAGCCTTGGGCAACGCAAGCCCAAAGTTTATTTATGAGCAACCTCCCAACCCAAATTACACAAGGAATAAATTACATGTAGTTACACAGCTCAGTGGTTATGATCGCTGCATATGGTTACTGATGATATGAAACAGAGTCGAATCTCCCTATCATCTGTAGTTTTTCATTTCTACTTGCTCTTTTTCTTTTATTTACTTTCTAAAACTTTATGAAAAACTAGCAATTTTATTTTATTTTTGAAAGAAACAATTGTGACTTTAAATAGAAGTTTATCTATTACAAGATCTGGGAAGAAATAAATAACACAATCCAATAAGATTTAGGATATAAAAATACAAAGCTACACCACAATAATGGGTGATCAAATGTTTTTGGCCTTGGGCAACTCGCACTAGCAGGCTGGCACTGTTGACAATTAATATATGGTACTACGAGTATTAAATTTAACAATTTAGACAACAACCTGTGCAGAATTTACAATTAGTTTAACCTATATCTATATTTACAACTTTAAACATAAATCTAGACAAATTGGACAGGTAGTACACCAAACTATCAATATTCACAACTGTTAAAAAATTACGTTTTTTACATTGGAGTACTTGTAATGCGGTGTTGTGTAAATCCTTGCGTAGTACACCAATGTGATAGAACAATTAGTATATAACTATTGCAGTTTGAGTTGAAATTAATTGCTTGCGATTGTTAGTTTGGTGCTTAAATTGTGGAATTTAGTAGTATTACTATTTTCTTCTAGTTAAAATCCAATAGGTTGGTGTACAAATATTTTCCTCCATACAAAAGGTACCAAGTCTGTTGAGTCATCGACCATATATGAAAATCGTATTAGAATCCTTGAAATTGATGGGGAAAAATATCCTCTGTAATTTGCTTTTAACATGTGTGGACACTGATTTATTTTTATTTTTTTACTTTTGCTCTGATTTCAAATCTTTCATGAACAGAAATTGCAGCTGAAATCTGATTGCGAGAAAGAGGTAGCTGAAATTCGTAAGAAGTACGAATTTAAACTTAATGAAGCTGAAGCGGAATTTTCAATGAAAAAGAAGGAACTTGATATGAATAGCTCGAAGGTCTTTATGAATGGATTATATGCTCAGTCTTTCCAGAACATGGTAGAATATAAACCAGCCTTAAAGTTACCTCAAGGTAAAGAACCTTTTCAATTATTCAGTTTTGCTTTTCTGCAAATTCTGCAAACAAACCCCAAAAGATTTACTATTATACAGTAAGAACTTTTCAGCTTATGAGATGTCATGTGTTCAATATAGTCCTTCGGCCAAAAGCCGTTATATTAGCGGTAAAAAATAAGGAAAATTTGTAGTTTTGTAAACTGTCTACATAGGAAAACAACCATGTAATGGGGGCTGATATAGAAAAAAAACCCATAGATTGGGGGACTAAAGCAGGAAAAAACGTGATAGAAAATTGGACAAAAAAATTGGTGTTTTTGTATAAGTTTTTTTCTGTATGTCGAATTGGTACACATAAGTTTACTACTCATCAAGAAATTTTGACTTTTAGTGTACTAATTGCTAGGTGCTGTAAAAAATCGAAATGTGGTGCTAGTGCTACATTAGTTTAGATAGCTGTAATTAACCTCACATGTATTTAAGTAAATTAAGCTTTCTCGACCAGGGCGCCTCGTCTTTAGTTCTCCACTTTTGGTCACAACCTCATTTGCAAATGTCACTTAAAAACAGAAATCAGCTTTACCTTTCTGTTATTAAAATGGAGGTTCATGTTCAACTTCCCTTTTCATTAAATTTACTATATGGCCCTTGCAGAAGTCCCTTCGAATCTCATGCAGCAAGTTCATCTCCCACATTCACAAGCACAGCCTGTACAACCTTCTAATTTTGGTAGTTTGGCTCCTTTATCATCACTATGCAACAGGCCAAATAATCCGAATGTTATAATTTCACCTTCAAATTTTACTAGTTCGGCTCGTGTATTAACACCATGCAACAGACTAAATAGTCCTTTTTTTTTTAATTCAGTAACACCTCGATCAAATTTCCAAGACAATCTTGGTCGACCTCTCCTCCAACATTTTCGATCTGATCATCCCTTTTCTGCGACTAGTTTTTCATCTGTTCCTCAAAGAGGGCCACCTCAGCAGCCTACGTTGCAATCAGTTCAGTTTGGAATGGGCCCACGAGCTGCAGTCGGAGGCAATCCGTATGTAGTTCCAGAACTTTCCAATTTCCATAATCAAATGACGATACGTCAACCAAGCATTTTACAGTCTGTTTCAGGTTGTGGTTCAAATTTAAACTTGTTATCTCAGGTGTTGGGTAATAATGGAGGGGGTGGCGGAACCAATACGAGTAATTCGAGAGGATTGACTGACTGTATTTGTTTGTCAGATGATGAGTGACTTTTGATGTTAAGAAGTATTTAATCGATAATAGTTTTGATTTAGGGGACACGCTAGATAATTGTCTTGGGTAGATTTATCTAGTTGAATTCTTAAGTTCAACACTTCGGTAAAAGTGTTTTTTGCAGAGTTGATCGCTGATTTTCTCGGGTAGACATTGAATATCCTAGTATTTCCTGATATCCTGCTGATGTCTTTTATTTTGGGGTATGCGGTTATTTTGTTAAAGTTGAAAAAATTTAGGTGAATGATGTAGAAACCATGATGTTGTAAATGCGGTCCTCTTATTTGTATATATTGCTTTTCAATGAAATGGATAGTCCGAAATATCATGACTGCTTTTCAGAAATGGTACCTGCTATAATTTAGATCAGAAAAGTTTGGTTCGTAAAGGGTTGTAGCGACTTTTTGTCAAAGACAAATGCTGCTAGTATGTAACTATTGAGGATTATATGGACTTATCTGTCATATTTGTTATACATCATACTATTTCTATAAGTTGTTAGATAGTATGAGGATTGTTTTGTAAATAGCTTGTTAGTTACAGCTGTTATAACTAATACAGTTATAACTGCTTTCTCTCTCTCTAAATATGTATAAGATAGCTCAACCAGTAAAAAGTTTGTGATTAAGAGAAATAATAAACAGTTTTTCATTTTTCTCGTTTTACATTTTCTCTCACTAGAATTCATAATGGTATCATAGCAGAAACTCATCTTCTCTGTTGTGAATTAGGGTTTTTCTCTGCGATTTTAGCCTATACAACCAAATGCTCTGTAAGTGATTCTTCTATATAATTCTCCATTTTTGAGGTCAAATCTTGATTAAGATTGATCGAAAGAGGATAAATTGAGGATCAATTCATAGTAATTAGGGTTTGATATAATTTTATTTGATTGAATACAAGGTGTTCGGTATATTTACTGAGAGAGAATGGTTAACAATACTCGTTCTGGTAATGCTGGTAATTCTGGTAATAGCAATACAAAAAATAATAATGGGGTAATCCGCCAAATGGGTTTTTTGATTATTCATCTACACCATATTATATTGGTGTCAGTTTAGTGAAGCTTATATTGAATGGGTCTAACTATCACACATGGAGACGTGCCATGGAGATAACTTTAGGGGCAAAATTTTAAATCAGGGTTTGTGAATGGAATTCTACCTTGCCCTGGACATGTTGATCATATGTATCAAAATTGGATTAGATGCAATTTAGTGGTATTATCCTGGATAATAAACTCAGTTGCACCAGAAATAGGGCAATCTATTCTCTATATAGATACATACCGCTCAGAAAATGTGGAAATTATTGGAAGTTAGGTTTGCACAAGTTAATGAGGCGAGAATTTTTGAACTTCAGCAATCTTTACATACTAAACAACATGGAGCCAAGACTGTAATCGAGTATTTTCTGAAAATAGAGACTATATGGAATGATTTGAATTTGACATGTCAAGTACCATGTGTACTTAGGGGTGTGTTTGGTACTGTATCGATTTTTTTACCATATACCGATACCGAACCGAAGTTGTTTGGTTTGAAAAAAATTATACCATAATTGAACCGAAAAAGTCAGTATACCGACTTTTTGGTTGGTACGGTTCGGTTTTTCGTTTTATACCGAAACATTATTATTATTAAAAGACAATTCTTTATAACAATAAAATAGCAAACAAGTTTGTAAAAAGTAAAATGTGTACAACTATTCTTATATTTGCTACATTTATCGTGAACTTGATTAAAATAGTAAACAATTATAAAATAAGAATTCTTTTAAAATATTAGACAAGAAAATGAAAAAACACGAAATTATTGTATTTGACTTCGTAAATAGAAAAATAAGTCATAAGGAAAATTAAACAAAACTATAAAACAATTTATTTGTAAGTTATGACTATGTGTAAATTTCTATATATTTTATAATTTTAATATTTGGTTCGATTCTGTATTATATCAAACATACGAAATGGATACAGAAACCGAACCGACTTTTAAAGTTTGGTTCGGTTGTACCGAACCAAAAAGTCGGTATACTAAAGTTTCGGTACCAACTTGCTCGGTTCGGTTCGGTTCAAAAATCGGTCGGTTGGTACAAATCGGTACAAAAAGTTCATCCCTGTGTGTAGTTGTGGAGCTATAAACAATTGCAGTTGTAGATCGGTTGAAAAGATTTTTGAGAGAGAAAAGAACACTTTTAGGATGGTATTTTTAATGTGTCTCAATGACATTCTTCTGTTAGAGGGCAAATATTGTTGATGAGGCATGAACCTCCCATAGATGAGGTATATAAATCTGATAATGCATGAAGAAAAGCAAAGTATTGTTGGTAAGCAGTGACTGAAGGAATGACAATGGCTGTTGGTTATGGTAATGACAAAGCACCTAGTGCATCATCAGGAAATTTCTCAAAGAATAACAAAAGCTTTCTGAAATGTACATAATGTGGAGGAACAAAACACACTAAAGAAAAATGCTGGAAACTTCATGGTTATCCATCAGGGTGGAAACCGATGGGTTATGGTAATGATGGTTTTAAGCATGCTGCTAATAAAGTTGTGGGGCAGAATAATGAGGGGATAAATGACAAATCTCATCCTATCACACAACAACAGTTTCAGTAAATGATGAGCTTATTTGAGAAACTAGATAGTAAGGGTGGGTACATCAACTTTTTCTAACCTACTGTACAATGGCAATACTGGTGGCATCTCTTATGGCAACGCTGAAAGTTCTTCTCATGGCAATACTGGTAGCCCTACTCCTTTTTGTTTAAATGCTTCTAAATTGAATATTCATTTAGAAAAGGGTAGAACTAGGAAAACTCAATGGATTCTAGACACTGAAGCTAGTGACCATATGGTCAGCATTGTTGATTTACTCACTGAATATATTAGTCAATATGAATCTACAGTTGCCTTACCTACTAGAAATAATGCTTTAGTGTCTCATATTGGTAGTATAAGACTCAAAAATGGTATTTTGCTGAAAAATGTATTGTGCGTGCCTACTTTTGGGTTCAATCTTGTCTCAGCTAGCAAGTTGACAAGTGACATGGATTGTTATCTGGTATTTTATAAGGATCACTGCTTGATACAGGATCTTCATTCTTTGAAGAAGATTGGCATATCTCAGGAATATAAGGGTCTTTACTACTTACAAAGCACAAGCTCGTTAGGTTTTACTGTTGAACCAACTGTTTGTGCAGTGACTAAAGATGAAGAAATAAAGTTGTGGCATTCAAGAATGGGACACCCTTCTTCTCAAGTTTTGTCCACAGTAGGAGCTGCTATGGGAATTGGTGATTTCAATTTAGATATCAAGCCTTGCGATATATGTCATTTAGCTAAACATCATAGACTTCCTTTTATTGTTAGTACTACAGTAGCATCTAGTTGTTTTGATTTGCTTCATATGGACCTTTGGGGTCCTTATAATAAAAGTATTGTAGGAGGCTATATTTTTTTCTTGATCATAGTTGATGATCATTCTAGATGTATATGGATTTTTCTGTTAAAAAATAAATCAGAAACCATTACTATAGTGCCTTCATTTTTTGAACATGTCTCTACTCAGTTTGGAAAGAAAATAAAGGTTATCAGAACAGATAATGGAACCGAGTTCAACTTAAGAGAGTTTTATGAGTCCAAAGAAATAATAAACCAAACTAGTTGTGTTGACACACCATCAACATTTATTGAATATTGCTAGAGCATTGATATTTCAATCTCATTTACCTATTCATTTTTGGGGGGAATGTGTATTGACTGCTGCTCATTTAATAAATAGAACTCCTACTCCATTACTAAAGAACAAGTCTCATTATGAAGTCCTTTATGGGAAGAAACCAACATATTCCCACTTAAAGTTATTTGGAAGTTTATGTTATGCCTCTAATTTGAAAAGAGACGGGGTAAAATTTGATGCTAGAGCTAGAAGATGTGTTTTTCTAGGTTATGCAGCTCATTCTAAGGGTTACAAGCTGATGGATTTAAGTACCAAGCAAGCGTTTCTTTCTATAAATGTGACATTCTATGAGAATATTTTCCACTAGCAACATGTTTCTACTAGTAATGAGAGTGAAGAAAATAGTTTGATTATGTTTCCAGAAAAAGAGGAAACCAATATTCAAGAAAATGTGGAATTTAAAAGGTCTAATAGAGAAAGAAAATCATCTAAACATTTTGATTATATTTGCTCTTCTGCTTCTACATCACATGTATATCCTATATCTAGTTTTGCTGATTATTCAAGACTATCTCCTTCATATAAACAATATTGTTTAGCTGTTGGTGATGAGATAGAACCTAGGTCTTTTTTAAATGCTTCTAAAGATGAAAAATGGGTGAAAGCAATGAATGCTAAGATATTAGATTTAGAGCAAAATAAAACTTGTGCTTTAGTCAATTTACCTCAAGGGAAGAAACCTATAGGGTGTAAATGAGTTTTTAAAATAAAACACAAATTAGATGGAAGTGTGGAACGCTACAAGGCAAGACTTGTTGCAAAAGGTTACACACAGTTAGATGGAGTTGATTATGAAGAGACTTTTAGTCCTGTTGCCAAGATGACAACAATAAGATGTTTATTGACTGTAGCTGCAATAAAAAAATGGCATTTGACACAATTGTCAATAATGCCTTCTTACATGGAGAATTAACTGAAGAACTGTACATGCTACCATCTCCAGGGTATAGTAGGAAGGGGGTGAATACTGTTTGCAAACTCAAGTAGTCTATATATGGTCTAAATCAGGCTAGTAGACAGTGGTTTATTAGGTTATCTACAACACTTCGTCACTTTGGATTTAGTAAATCTTATTCTGATAGTTTTTTGTTTACTTTACACATGAATGTCATTTTGTTGGTATTATTGGTCTATGTAGATGACATAATATTGGCATGTTCATACGTGACATTAATTGATGAGGTAAAAGGTTTTCTTCATAATGAATTTAATATCAAGGACTTGGGAAATTTGAAATATTTCTTGGGGCTTGAGATAGCTAGGTCACCAAAAGGAATTGTCCTTAATTAGAGAAAGTTTGTAATTGAACTGTTACAAGATACATGGCAACTTGGATGCAAACCAGTATCATTTCCAATGGAGACAAACTTAAATTGTCCAAAGATGATCCTTTTCCACTAGAAGATATCCCTGAATATAGGAGATTGATTGGTAGGCTCCTATATCTCACTATAAGTAGACCAGATATTGCTTTCGTTGTTGGCATTTTAAGTCAATTTTTGGCACAACCTTGCAAGTCACATTGGGATGCAGCTATAAGAGTGTTGAGATACTTAAAATCTTGTCCTGCACAAGGTTTATTCTTTTCTGCAAGTCTCATCTAGTGCTTAAAAGTTTTTGTGACTCAGACTGGGCAGGGTGCATTGACACAATGAGATCTATCACATGTTATTGTGTGTTCCTAGGTGATTCCCTAGTGTCTTGGAAGAGTAAAAAACAAAGTGTGGTTTCTCGTAATTCAGCAGAGGCTGAGTATAGATCAATGGCACAAATCAGCTGTGAAATAACTTGGGTTAGAGAACTTTTAAATGATTTTGGTATTGAAATGACTTCATCTCTGTTATACAGTGACAGGAAGTCAGCCTTAGCTCTTGATATTAACTATGTACACCATGAGACGACCATTATATTAGAGACAAAATGCAAAATGGGACTATTCATCTTCTTCATGTTTATTCCAGTTATCAACTTGCAGACATCTTCAATAAACCATTTTGTCAGCGTGTTTTTCATACCTTATTGTCCAAGATGGGAATATCTGATATATATTCTCCAACTTGAGGGGGTGTATTGAGGATTATATGGACTTATTTGCCATATTTGTTATACAACATACTATTTCTATAAGCTGTTAGATAGTATGAGGACTGTTCTGTAAATAGCTTGTTAGTTACAGCTGTTATAACTAATACAGTTATAACTGATTTTTCTCTCTCTAAATATGTATAACATAGCTCAAACAATACAGAGTTTGTGATCAAGAGAAATAATAAACAGTTTTTCATTTTTTCTCGTTTTACATTTTCTCCCACTAGAATTCATCATTCGAGAACTAATAAGTATTTAATTAAACTGTCATATCACCTAAGGTAGTAGTATAACAATGGAGAAAGAATAGACCATATTTTCCAATTATTAGGAATTTTTGTGTATATTTTGAATTATATATGACGACTACAAGGAATATGAGTGAAAACAATATCATAGTCACTCGGTGAATATGAATCCAACGTTTGCATTGCCACACGTCTATTTCAGTTGTGACGTGTCCGATTCTAATAAGTCTAATAATGGGTGACCCAAACCTTAATTTGTTTTCCACATGTGGCCTTTTTCTTAATTAACTTTTCCAAAGATGAGTGACTTGAAAATTTTCATACAATGACACCAAAAAAAAAGGAAAATTCCATACAACTTGAGCATCATCCGATTGATCCCCCCTAAAAAGCGCAACTAAAAGTACAGTAATTGAATAATGGGGTTGCATTTCATGGCACCCTATTTGAAATTGCTTGATGTATAGGGATTGTTTTGCAAATGATTAGTATATTATTAGTATATATGTATATAACTGGTTAAATCCAAAGTCAAAATTAATTAGGAACAGAACGAGAAATGCGGGATTGGGGAAAAATACGTTTAGTGTATTGTACTATCAGTACTTAACGATTTAGGTACTGCAGTATCAATTTTAACAATTGAGATACTAATTTACGAAATTTGTCATAATTAAGGACTCACCGTTAGATAAAATGATAAAATTATACCCACGTTCCATTGCTTCAAATTCTTATTATTTATATTCATTCGAACCATTTAGTTTCGTCGTATTGTAACAGAGTCACGAATGATATACTATTCTATTAGAATTTTTATTAAATCTATATTATATAATAAAAAAGAAAAGTCACATGGTGAATGCAATTATTTCAACATCCGTCAAAAATAGATCCTCAAATAATGGACTAGATTCACGGTAGTGTTAATCGTTCGATATTGATTCCAAAACATTAAAACAAAAATCTAACATACAAAATTACATATTTTTGCTGTCTGAAAAAATCAAGCTTTTCAATGCTGCAAAAATGTATCCCTTATAACCACTAAAAGAAAAGTCCAATATTGGATATATCCCTGATTAATTACAATAGTTGCTTATTGAAAGAAGAGAAATACTACTTTTCTTAGTTTTTTTTTTTTTTTTGTTGTTGAAATATTACTACTTTTCTTAGTTGCTTGTCAATCTTTTCGTTTCTTTTTAGTAAAAGTATTTTCAAAGATGTTCCAAATACGGAAATAAGTACGCAAGCTTTGAATGGCTCATCTGTTTATAAGATGACAACTAAACGTGTTTTTGAATCAAAATCCACTGAACGAATTTGTCAAGATTTTCCTCTAAAAAATAAAGCTAGTCAAATCATTCAACAAACTTACAACTGTAAACAAATTATCTCAACTAATAACCAGCATCTTTTATATCGTCATTTGTCAGAATTTTTTTCTGGTTATTAAAATGATCTTTCAAGTTAATTCCTTGGTTTACACAGAGACACATAGTACTTCTGGAACTTTTTAATGTAGTCAAACATTACTTTTGATCATCTATATTTATATTATTATGATGACGAGGGAAAATTTCTTAGTTTGGTGTTTTTGTTTTATTAGTGTTTTTTTATTTTATTTTTCTCCGGCTTTGCCTCCTTTGTACCCCCAAAAAAGTAGTGAAATAAATGTATATATCCTCCTACGGTAGTAAATGATGTTGTAGCCAGTTAGTGCTGAATTTTATTCATACAAATCAATATTTGGAAATTTGTCATAAGTTTAGTGAGGTTGGCATGCATAGTTACTTCGGAATATCATGAGCATGTTGTAAAACTTCCGTTTAGTTTCCGAAAAGTACATTTATGAATTACGATAGCTTAACTTTTGATCTTTACCAAGGAGCATTACTTGACACAAAAATAAACAACACCCTCATAGAACTATAATATAAATTATAATATGTTCACGTTTCACCTTTGAAATTTTTTGTGTTTATTTTTGCTTTTCTGAAAATTTCAAATTTATTCCGTTAAAATAATTCAATATATATGCTCCAACAGGTCCTATATAAGGTCTCGTCTGGACACCATTCCTCTCGGCTCCCCGTTTTTAATAGGTTAAATAACATTAAGCATATATGTTGTATGGGTATGATTTATTTTAGTATATTGGTATGTACACATTATAAATAAATAATTGAAATAATTTCTTACGAAACATAGACTCTTGTGTGTTCCATGCGTCTATGCAAGCCCACACTTCGCCAAAACTATCATTCATGTTCCAAATTTCTGCATGTTTAAACAAGGTGGGCATTCCACCTATGAGTATATTTTGAGTTTGTTGCCCCATTAGTTTAGTTTAGTTAGTAGTGCTCTTGCACTTCTTTGGCTGTCATTAGTGCTAATGAGAAAGTTTCTCTGAAGTACATTTAACTTCTATTTTTTATTTCAGGAATGGTCTCGACATGAGAAGTGAAAATATTTTATATACTAAAGGTTTTGAGAAAACAAAAATATAGATGCTACCGACCTTATTTTGCACCAGCAGTACACTCAATTCTAGTTCAACTTGAAATTTTATAGATGTGATGTTTTTACAACAGATTACTGAATTATAGTTTGTAAAATCTGTGTTTAGCTTTTTTGTTTCTAATTTGAGTCGTGTCTAAAAGATTTGGAGTTTTGGATTTTGTTTGTCAAAATAACTCATTTTAAATCACAACTGATTTTGGTGTGTACGGGAGTTATAACGTTAGAGGATATAAAGATAAAGAAGGGTTTTTGACTCATTTTCCCTTTGCTCCTTACTTTTATGATCATAACTTTTATTAACAATTTTTTTCCTTAAATGACGGCTTTAGGCTCTATGTTGTAGTTTTTTGATTTCAGCTACTTACTACTGGAATATTGTGGTCTTATTATGACCCTTATGGGGGTCTTTGTCCCATAATTTAATTTCTCTGTTAATAAAATAGAGTCGTTTCATTAAGAAAAAAAAAACGTGAGCATTCTCCTTCCAAGAATAATGTCATTGCCATCGTTAGCATTGATTTCATCAGACGTCGTGTTGCTAAACTGATGATAAATTGAGTGTCGTTAATTTTAGCAACAGTTTAGTAGCAGAAGAATGTTGCGAAGCTGTTGCTAAATTTAACAACACTCGGTTTACTATCAGTTTAGCAACCGAACGTCTGATGATAATTATTTTTTTTTTTTGTAGCGAGTATTCCGTATATTGTAGCTGACCAGAGACATCGGCCCTGAGGACACTAATTACTAGTAGTAACAATACGCCTATACATGTCACCAGCTGGTCATTATAGTCTATAATCTATATGATCAATAGTGATGACAAAATTATACTATGAACAAGTAATTTTCCAAACTATTCCGAATATAATATAATTAGTTCACAACGCCAGGCATAGTGACCATAGTTTTAGTGTCAATCAAAAAAAATTCGTCATTAAACTAACTATATCTAATTATCTCTATATTAAGCAAGGTAGACATATTAATTTTTTACTACTAACTTATAAGATTTTCTTGGTGTTCATGTCTCCATGATTCTACTAAGTAATTAGTAATTTTAATGTGCTTACATTATTTTTCAACTTTTTCATAATGAAAACGTTTGTTGTAGTAAAAAATACAGATAAGTTGTTTAAATAGTGATTGAATAGTGATAGCCATTATTTGACGCGTTGTTTAGCGACAACTTTATTCACGGGTCTTGACGGTATAATATATTAACTTGTGATGCGTTTTTTATGCAATTCTCAATTAATTGTACATCTTTTTTACAGCTTTTGGCTTTCATGTGTCTAACTTTATTTTGTAGTGAAATAGTTTAGTAAAAGAAGTAAACAACTATGATGCAGCACCATGTTTATTTGCTTAATTTAATTAGAAATTCTAAGCGCCCTTGATGACCTTGATGATAGCAATTTCTTGTTTTATCTCCAATTGTATTTGAGTTGTTACTTAATATATCCTGTAATTTTAATTTTTTATTTTACGTTGACCAAGATATTAATTCGACTTGTTTAAGTCCGTCATCGAACCCTAAACTAGTGCTTTGTTTTTTGTTTTCAACTATGGATCACTGGTGTCATGCTTATGCAATTTCATTGATTAGAGCTAAAGTGTACTTGACCAAAAGAGTTATTCAATATTGTGCTATATCATATCATTTACTAAACAGATGATTAAAAAATTTGATCAAATCTTGGCTAATTTTTTGCAGGGGTCAACCGGAGAAAAAAAGAAACATAAATAGGTTAAGTGAAAAAAAGTTTGTTGTCCGGTGGATGAGTTAGGTCTTGATTTAAGAAGTTTTAATGATATTTCTAAAACCTTTGCAACTAAATTGTGGTGTAATTTCAGGAAAAAAAAATAGTTTGTGATCTATTTTTTGACAGATAAATTCGGCAGAAATAAGCATTCTAATTGTGCTACTAATGAAAAAGGGGATAATACTTGGACAAAAATGCTGAAAATTAGAAGTGAAGCTGAAAAGCAAATCATTTGGCTTTAAGTGATGGAAATATTTCACTCAATCAGATAACTGGTTTGAGCATGGTCATTGGAATGATCATAACCTGGATAATAACATGGAAAAATCTCCAAAAAGTCATGATTTTAAAACTTAATCCCTAAACCATCACACATAATATCATCCCCAATTGGTCACACTTTATAAATAATATAAGGGGGAGGATATATGTACACCATGAAAAACACCTAAATGAACACTTTTTTTTTCAAAAACGCTTCAAATCAAGATTTGATTAATGCAAATCTCCACGTTTTCACGACGGGAACACAAATATGCGTCTTATTTTTTTTTTCTGAGATGTATAATGACATGTTTTGAATTTTTAAATTTTACCATAATTTCGAAAACATGTCATTATACATCTCGAAAAAAAAAAAAAAAAACACATATTTGTGTTCCCGTCGTGAAACCGTGGAGATTTGCATTAACCAAATTTTGATTTGGAGCGTTGTTACGAAAAAATGTCCAAGTTGATGTCTAAGTTGATGTTCATATAACCTCTCCCATAATATAAATACCCTAATATTTCTATTTTTTCATCTGCCACGTTAAATGTAAACTAAAATCCTCTCTCCCTATATATATGTCTCTCTCTCTCTAATCTCCATCGATCTATTCAGACGAGCTCCTCATCGGAGCTCTACTAGGCGGTGTCAGAGATTGGCGGTGTTGAAGACTGGCGGCGTCGACGTGGATGTCACTGAGGTGGTTGAGTAGAGAACCGACGATATGGACAATCAACACCTCATCACCTGAGATGGATCTTGTCGGAGGTGGCGATCAACGGAGGCAGCCGACGGTGGGGATTTCACCGAAGGAATGACGACGAATTACCGCCCTATGTTGCGCCTATTCGTTGACCCCTCTGTTTTTCTCTCTTTCTCTCTCTATATATATATGTATGTGTATTTTTAGTAGTAATACTTGGTTTCTCTGGCTGCAATTTTGGGAAAAATAATATGAATTTGGTCATAGATCGATAGCGAGATCTTCATCCATCACAATGGTCATAGCTTGACGTGAAAGAGAGTAACTTTGGTTGGGCTTCTGTTATTTTTGGTTTTGTTGATTTGGTGACCAATTTCTATGTCATATGTTGAAATAAATGAGTCACAGGTGCATAAAAGGCGTCATAAGCATAAAGTGCTTATTTGGTTTTGTAATTTAGTTTTGCTGATAAACGGTGAAAAATACAACTATAATTTAACTGCGACATTGATTTTTTTTTCCTTTTATTTTGTCATTGCTTTCCATACGAATTGTTGATTTGGAAATTGAATGATCATCAGTTTCATTTGTGTTAGTTGAATATTATTGTTTTCTACTTTTTATAAACTATATTTCTTTTTATGCATTTTTTATTAACCCGTCTCCACTTTTATTTTGGGTTTTTTCAATTGTTTTTTTTTTTTTTTGTGAATTTATATATTTTTTGACCTTTTTATGCACTATTTATGCACTCGTATGCAATTTTATAGACTTTTTATGCACTTGTATGCATTTTTATTGACATTTTATCCATCATTTATACACTTTTAATGCATCCGTATGCAATTTTATTGAACTTTTATACATTTTTTATCCACCCGTATGCACTTTTATTGACCTTTTATGCATCCGTATACACCTTTTATGTACATTTTATTGATCTGTATGCACTTTATATGCATCGTATGCTCTTTTTATGCACCATATGCACTTTTTATGCACTGTATGCACTTTTTATACACTTTTTATGCAATTTGATTGACTTTTATGCCCTTATACACATTTATGCATTTATTATCTACTTTTATGCTCTTTTTATACATTTTATGCACTTGTTATTCAGTTTTATGCATATTTATGCCCTTTTATACACTTTCTATGCACATTTATGCACTTTTTATGCATATTAATGCACATTTTATGCATATTTATGTAACATCCCGTATTTTTATAAATGGTTTTATTTATGATTTAATTTATCCAAAAACGTTTTATTCAAATTTTACCAAAAACCGGTCACTCGACTAATTTTTAGCCAAAAACCGAAACTCTTCCGAAAAACTTTATTTTAAAAATCTGTTACTAATTTTACTAATAAAAAGGACCCAATAGTTTTGTTTCTAAAAATTTGTTATTTTTGAGTAGTAAAACAATATTTTTGGATTTAAAGTTAACTTTTAGAACTTTGGGTACCAAATAGTTCGTTACCACAAACTTTCTCAAAACTGTTTTTACATCTTCAAATCAGCCCACTTCTTTTAAAACAGTAACCTAAAACAAGAGAGAAAAAGAGAGAAAAAGAGGAAAAAGAAGAAGAAGAGGAAACCACCACTAGCGGGTTCTTATCGGAAGCATCTCCTCTACGCACTAAGGTAACGGGGGTTATCCATTGCGATTAGATGAGGGTGTATGTTAGGATTAAGTTTTACGTTTATTATAAATTGGGGATTTTTGCCTTTTATATTAATTATGTTCTTAAATTGTTAATTGGGGTTTAGTTGTTAAATTTTTAATTCCATTATTTGAATTGTAGAAGTTGAGGCTTTTGACATATTAATTTCGAATTAATAAGATTATGGATGGGTTTGCGTGATTTATGAGTTGATTATGTGATTATATAGTTGTTGATGAAATTGGGTAAATTTATGTTGAATAAAGATGAATTGTAGTTTATGCATGCAAGGTGTTTGTTAAAATGTCTGAATGAGATTTTATGTTTTTGGAGTGTTTGGCTAGTTGTGAATCTAGCACCTATGATTATGGGTTATGTTGAATTACGTTAGAGTGACGTATGAGAATGTGATAATTGAACGATTTTATATTATTTGCCGAGGCCTTGTGATTTAGATTAGTGGCAATGGTCTATGTCTCTCCCTAATTCCGAGGACATAAGACGACCGAGGGGATAGGGAATGACTCGTCTTACGGACTGGGACGAGTGGCGTGAGAGGTCCTAGTGTGCACTATATTTATTTTATTGTTAGTAATGGTCTATGTCTCTCTCTAATTCCGGGGACATAAGACGGCCGAAGGGATAGGGAATGACTCGTCTTACGGACTGGGACGAGTGGCGTGAGAGGTCCAAGTGCGCACTTTAAATCTACTTTTATTGTTAGCAATGGTCTATCTCTCTCCCTAATTCCGGGGACATAAGACGGTCGAAGAAATAGGGAATGACCTACCTTACGGACTGGGGTAGATGGCGTGAGAGGTCCATGTTTGCTATAGATGTGTGTTGACGTTATTTAATTTATTTCGTTGTACGTTGTTATTATATTTCTTTTTATACATTTATTATCGTAGTTGTTGTTTGTGAGTTCTTGCATTTATGGGATGGAGTGACGGTATTTTGTGGTGCCGTCCCATCTATGTATGTGCGTGGGACTCACCGTTACAGTTTTGTATTTCATGTGCGACATAGGTTGGCACGTTCGGATAGGAGCATTAGCGAAGTAGCGCATGGGTTCTGGGCTTCTTGAATTGTTTTATTTCCTTAGACTAATTTCGAGGTTGTAGCCTACGGGGGAATTACATTTGTTTATTTCTTTTTATATAATTTTGTTAAAACCATTTTGTCTTGTAGCCGCGTTTGACAAACTTTATATTTATTCATTTAATTATTCATTTAGCTCTCAAGTCTTTTTCTTTTAAAATTTAAATTTTGTACCAACAGGTTCCTTTTTCTTTTGTTTAAAAAGGTCATGCCTTGATATCCGTTTTTAGGAAATCGGGGTGTGACAATTTATGCACTTTCTATGTATCTTTATGCACTTGTTACGCACATTTATGTATTTGTCATGTAACTTTATGTAATTTTTACGCACTTGTTATACATGTTTATGCACTTGTTATGCAATTTTTATGCACTTGTTATACACACGTCGCTGACAGCTTAGCTGTCGCGCGGTTGGAAGATTCAGTTTGATCTCTTGGTTTCCCCCACTATCAACAACCTTGTTCTCTTTCCTTTCGGTATTTTCGTTTATACTCAAAAGACTTACTAACCATGTTTTTTGATATTTTTCAACAACTCAAGCGAAGAACGAACCGTCTCGTCTTAACCTTTGATTAACTTAAAGATTTCCTCGTTGCGAACTGGCATGAGATAGCATTTTTGATAGTCAGGAACGGATCGCTCTGATACCAATGATGAATGGATCGTGAGGCTTAGTCGCAACAGTGGTGGAGAGACAGTAAAGTCCCTCATTTAGAGAGTCAATAATACTTTCGAAAAAGGCATAATAAAAAATATAGAAAATTAGAGTAGAGAGAAATTAAGCTAAAACTACTTATTATTGTATTGTATAAATAATAAGGTTAAATCTTATTTGAATAGTCATGAAAAGCACATGAGTTAACATACTAAGCAATATGGGACATAGTGAAATAGCATAACACAACATTAATCAACTAAATAAATAAAGATTAATAACTCCTCATCAAAATTTTATTACCTAAATTCCTTACGACAAAAACTTCATCAACACATTTCGTCGCACTGTAGTATCGGGCTTCACCAGAGCCGGTGAAATTTTAAATTAGTTGTCGAAGTTGATATTAAGCATGAGAAAATTCTAACAAAATTTTCTAATCAACTCAGCTTCCTACTAATGAAATTTTGTTGGCAAGAGATCAACCAATAAGTTACGAATATCATAATTTCAGCAGTTAAAAAACAAACAAGTCATAATGATTTGTCACCAAAGTACATTCATCCGAGGAAATTATTTGTCCAGGAACCTTTAGCCAACAAAATTATTTATTTTCATTACTGGTCTTATATTTAACAATTAACATGGTATAATAAAAATACAAATAATGCCCAATATGTATCACTTTTGAACTTATATTACTCCTAACTGCCTCCATAAGTTCATATTCTCTATATGTACCACTTTTTAATTATTTACTTTATTTACCAAAACACCATACACATATTTCATAAAAAATGGAAAAAAAACACATAAAATTATATAAAATGCAAAAAATCTCAAAATAAATGAAAAAAAATACAAAAAATCACAAAAAATTGTAAAAATTTTAAAAAATGTATTTTTATAAAAAAATCACAAAAAAGCACAAAATTTGAAAAAAATTACAAAAAAAAATTATAAAAAATGAAAAAAAAAATTTGAAAAAATCAAAAAAAATCACAAAAAATGAAAAAAATCACAAAATATTATAAAAATATAAAAAATAATAAATAATTTATAAAAAATTAAAAAAATCACAAAAAATTATTAAAAAAATCATAAAAAAATCACTTTTATTGAACTTTATGCACTTTCGACTGTACTAGATACACTTTCGACTGAACTAGATGCACTTTCAGCTGAACCAGATGCACTTTTAGTTGAATCAGATGCACTTTTAGTTGAACCAGATGCATGTTTTACAGAACGATATGCACTTTTATTGAACTAGATGCACTTTTGTCTGAACCATATGCACTTTCAGCTAAACCAGATACACTTTCAGCTGAACCATATGCACTTTCAGTTGTACCAGATGCACTTTTAGTTGAATCAGATGCATTTTTAACATAACTATATGCACTTTCGACAGTACTATATTCATTTTCGACTACACTATATACACTTTTGACTTAAATATATATACTTTCCACTAAATTAGATGCACTTTAAGCTGAACCAGATGTACTTTCAGCTGAACCAGATGCACTTTTAGCTGAACTATATGCATACTCACTTTTATTGAACTATATTTACTTTCGACTGAATTGTATGCACTTTCAACGGAACTAGATGTACTTTCAGCTGAATTGAATACAATTTCGACTCAATTTTATGCATTTTTGACTAACTATATAAACTTTCGACTGAACTATATGCACTTTTATTGAACTATATACGCTTTTGACTGAATTATATGTATTTTTGACTGAACTAGATGCACTTTCAGCTCATTTAGATTAAACAAAGACACATTTATCATGGAAAAACCATTTGTTTGTATAAAAAAAATCACTTTTCGGTATAAAAAATGTTATATTGAAAAAAAAAATTATATATTTTTTGTAATTTTGTAAAAAGTTTATATTTTTTCATTTTTTTATAATTCTTTTTTTTGTGATTTTTTATAATTTTTATAATTTTTTGTGATTTTTGTTATTTTTTTATAATGTTTTGTGATTTTTTTGTGATTTTTTTTTATTTTTTATATAATTTTTTCGTTTTTTTCATTTTTTATCATTTTTTATAAGTTTTTGTCATTTTTTATATTTTTTTTCATTTTTTGGTATAAAAAGTGTTATATTGACAAAAAAAATTATATATTTTTTTGTAATTTTTTAAAAAGTTTGTAATTTTTTTCCTTTTTTGTGATTTTTTGTAATTTTTATAATTTTTTGTGATTTTTTTATTTTTTAATAATTTTTTGTGATTTTTTGTGATTTTTTATAATTTTTGGTGATTTTTTTATAATTTTTTATATTTTTTGTGATTTTTTAAATAATTTTTTATGATTTTTTATAATTTTTTTTTTTATTTTTTATAAATTTTTTATAAATTTTTTATGATTTTTATATTTTTTTAATAATTTTTTGTGATTTTTTGTGATTTTTATAATTTTTTTTTTGTTTTTTTTTTATTTTGTTGTAATTTAAAACTATTTTTTTTTGGGTTTGTAGAAAAATAAAATATGTATATTATATTTTGGTTTGTATGACAATTTAGTAAATAAACTAAATAATTAAAAAGTGGTACCTATGAGGAATGTGAACTTATCAAGATATTTATAAGGATTATAAGTTGATATGAGTTACTTATAGAGAATTATCCATAAAAATATATGTTGAAATGCGATCATATATGTCAAAGTTGGAGATTGTTGTTTTATTGATCAGTACATTGAATTCTTACTTTTCTTGTTTAATAGTACCTGAGTTATTTCTTATTTATCTTCCGCTATTGTCAATTATTTTATTGTTTAAGTATCTTAAATTCAAATGTGTTTTAATAATGAAAGATGGGGTGTTTGACTCTTTCCAATTAGATTTTGTAAAAAGTGAACTTTAACTAAATAGTACTCCTAAATATGAATGTTAAAACGGATACTCACCCCCAAAATGCCTCATTAATATCTTCCTTTTTTTTTTTTGAACAATGAAATAGACCGATCTTATAGAGGTTGTATTTTTAAACTTCAAATATTCTGAAAATACTCTCAGACCGTAGATTAAATCTACGGTCTGTATTGATTCAATACAGACCGTAGATTTAATCTACGGTTTACAGACATTTGCTGCAAACCGTAGATTAAATCTACGGTTTGCATTGAATCAATGCAGACCGTAGATTTAATCTACGGTTTGCAGCAAATGTCTGTAAATTACACAGTCAGTCCCTGCTTTTCAAAATTACACAGTCAGTCCCTGCGCGAAAATTACACAGACAGTCCCTAAATTGTCTCACGGTTTACCTTGTCATCATATTATGAGTGAACATATTTTATTTGGGAAGCCTCTTTCTCTAGAATATATTCATCCATTCTGGAAAAAATTAGACGTAATTGATGATAATGGGAACACCGATGATTATGGGGTAGAGGGTGATCTAGAAGAGTTTAAAAGTGTTTATGCTAGCAAAACGAATGTTGAAAAACGGCGTATGAAAACACAACTCCGAGAGATAACCGTACCAGCCAGAACATCCGTCAGTGACCCCGAAGTGAGAGCAAATAGGGGGAGACCTAGAAAAGGCGACAAATCTAGTAAGAGGGATAAGTCGGGATGGGAGTATGTGGAGGAACAGAGTGCTGGTGCTAGTAGGGACAAGGGTAAAGGCAAGGCGGATGAAACACCGGAGGTAAGGGTAAACCCAACTAGGAGGCCGCGAAACCAGAACCCTAAACCCACCCCCAATAGGCCAACCTTCCTGTACAGTGACCAAATATGGGTCATGTTACATAGTTACATCGAAATAGTTTATGATGTGCGTGGGGATGGTAACTGTGGGTTCCGGGTACTTGCAAATGCGACGGGTAAACAGAATGGGGAAGATGATTGGTACGCGATAAGATGTGAGTTGTTTCAAGAGCTGCAGCAAATGAAAGGTGTTTATTATGAGCTGTTTGAGAATCTTGACTTTGAAGCTTACCGGTATGATTATATTTTATCAAGTTTAAATTTTTATCATCCTACAGATCCCGCACCTATTGACATGGATGAGATTTCCGTCTTATGGGTTTTTAATTGCTTCTCATTACAATATGCCAATTGTATTGTTGTCCTTATGGGAAAATCAAAATGGAGGGGTAAACGTGTGGAACAGTACTTTTTTACCGCTTTATACTGGTCCGCCTCAGGGAACGACATATTACATCCCGACTGTAATGGTGTTCGTCAACAGTTGTCACTATGCTCAGGTTATTCCTAAAGAAGGGATCTTCCCAATGCCAGGAATTATAGCACGGTGGGAACAAACACGCACTGAGGCAGCTGCGCCATGGAAGGAACTTTTTCGACCAAATTTCAAATTATATATGGCGCTGGAAAAGCAATCGGGAAAGAAAAAAGCAAATGAATAACCTATAGACCTAAGTCCATAATCGGTTTTTTATTTTTAATTTTATGTAAATTACTATTTTTTCCAATTTGTTGTAAATTTATATGATGTAAACAAATGTTTAATAAATTTGTTTTATGAAATTTAGTTCTATGAAATTTTGTTGTAAATTTTGTTTAATTTTGTTGTAAATTTTGTTTAATTGTTTTATGAAATTTATAAGTTGATATTCATGTTTGCATATTGAGTTAATTTATTTTATGAAATTTATATAATTTATGATTGTTTCATTCAATAAAATTGACGATTGACACCAAATTGACGACTTAGTTAATGTTTCATATTGCGTTATACAAGTGTTAAAAACAAACCAAATGTACTTCACAAAAATTGAGAGATTGTTAGAATATTGGTAATTTATTTTATGTATAATTTAAAAAAAAGGTATTTAGTTTTTTTATTAAAAAACAAATCATGTTTAATTTGAAACAAATATTCAGTATTTTAATTTTAATTAGTAGAATTTTAATTTATGTAAAAAGAGTAATTTACATAAAATTAAAAATAAAAAACTGATTATTGACACCAAAACTTCTCAAAAATTGACGATTTAGTTAATCATTCAATAAATATCAACTTATACAATTGACAAAAATATAACATGACCCAAAAATATAAAATTTATCAAATCAACTTTTTTTGTGTAAATTTGTGTAAATTTTGTGTTTATTTTGAGAGTTTGTTAGAATATTGGTACTTTATTTTATGTAAAATTTTAAAAATAAGGCATTTAGTTTTTTTATTAAAAAAGTCATATTTAATTTGAAAAAATTATTCAGTATTTTAATTTAAATTATTTCATTTTTTTTTTTAATTTTTAAAGCAATTTTTCTGAAAAACACACAGAGACCGTAGATTTAATCTACGGTCTACAATGGTTCACTGTAAACCGTAGATTAAATTTACGGTTTACAGTCATTTACTGTAAACCATAGATTTAATCTACGGTTTACAGTGAACCACTGTAGACCGTAGATTAAATCTACGGTCTCAGCGTTTTTTCAGAAAAATTGCTGTATAAACAGCCAACCTCATCTTATATTACACCAATAAATTACCTTATTAATCAAACAATAAAAAAAATGATTTTATTACAAATGACGCACAGCTGGAAACAACCAATAGTTACATTCAATCTATTCTACTTCCTTTTTCTTAGCGTATCTATCTATTTAAACACTCCCTCAATATTCTGTTTTATTTAATAGTACTATTATACTATCCTTAGTATTGGAGGATAGACCCTACAGAATATTTTTTTAACGATATTAATTTTTACACAATATTATTTAATTATAATTTAAATAATATATGTGTAATTTAAATTGAACATTCATATTAATGTATTAGTTTAATAAAATTATCTAATTTTAATTAAAATTAATTATTAATTGAAATCTCATTAATTCGTTATTTTGTAAACCCCCACTAAAATATAAGTAGAACAACAATAGTTGAAATAAATTTCACTTTGAAATTAATGACAATTTGACACATCATCAATTAATAATATTAAAAATATAAATACATGATTAAACATATTAAAATAAATTGTTATATAATTATTTTAGTTAAATGTATGACGCACCTATTACTAATATTAAATTACATTAAAGAATTAAATTGCAAAAGTCAAACCAGATCTCCGCTCATCGCCGACTTTCTCTATCCTTACCATAATATACATACAATATATATATATATATATATATAAAAAAGTATTCTTAGGTATACATATATGATTTGATAGGATAGGATAGTATATTGGAGAAAAGGATTTATGTCTCTCTCTCTCTAGAGTAATAAACTAATAATAATAATAGATCTGATAATGGCGAATAAATGGAAAATAGCCAAACAGGCCTTTAGTTGCCTTTACGTACCCTCCACCTCCGACGATTCTCCTCCGCCGGAGCCACCGTCCGTACGGTCACTGACGGTGTATCCGCCTCCTCCGACGGTAACGTACTCCGGCGACTCGTTGCCGCCTTTGTCTTCTTCTTCGGTTCTCCGATTCTCTAAACAAACATCAAAATCAAAGGTTAGATATATATATATATATATATATTTCTTATTTGTTATGAGTATACTCGTATTTACTCCGGTTTTGATTTTATGTGGAATTTCAGGATTCTTGATATTTAAGAATGTGAAATAATTTTTTTTACTTAAAATGTCTAAATGATTTTATAGAAGTTATTAGTCTGATTAATCATCTTTGGAAACTTCTAATTACGAAATTTTATGAGGAATTCTGGGATACTTGATATTTTAGAATGTGGAATTTTAGTCTGATTTTTTTATATGTATAATTTTGTTACAAGTATACTCCTATTTACTATGGTCTTGAATTCAGTAGGAATTTTGGGATTTTAGAATGTAGGATTTTTGGCTGATTTAATATTTTTTGATAATTTAGGATATGTTAATTGTTTTTTATATTAGCTATTTTTTTTTGTATAAATGTTAAGATTACATAACATATCAGAAATATACTCCTATTTACTCTGGTCTTGATTTTATGATGAATTTTGCGATACTTGATATGTAAGAATGTAGAATTTTAGGCTGTATTTTTTTTTTTTTTTTATATATTTAGGATTTGATACGGTTAGGATATGTTAATTATTTTTTTATAAATGGTAAGATTACTTAACATATCAAAAATATAAATACGAAAGAATGAAGTTAAGTTTATGCATTAGTTATATTATACATGTTGCATTGGGCCAATTTCTATTCTATTTTACTTTTATCTCAAACTTAAAAAAGAATTAACCTTTTAAGTACTTTTTACATGTTAAATAATAATTACACTCTATAACTAGATTAGGACGTATTCACTTTTCAAAACTATAAAAATTAAAAGATGTCAAATTTGGCCTACATATCGGATACCCCGATTACGGTAGCGTATCTGTGCCGTATCAAATACCTATCCGGTTAGTCAAATACATAAAAAGTCAACAATACTATTAATCGCGTATGTTTTTTTTTTTAAATTATCTGTACTATATAGACCGAGAGGCAATGGACTATCTGAACTTTTCCACATTACTTAAAAGCGGTCTCGGCTGTGATTCAGAGACCAGGAAACCCATTTTCCCTCTCCGATAGCGATTTCTAAAAACCTTAATTTTTCCTAATCTTATGATACTGTGGAAAAGAAATAAGATCAGTAAAGGGATAGGCTAATGAATGGGTCTGGTTTTGATTTTTTATTAGTCAAAATGGATTTATTTTTTGTTCCAATTATAGTTTTTTTTCTCACTGGGGTATATTGGTTTGTTGTGAACTTCATAAGTTACAGACTTGTAGATTACAATCAAGTAATGTGCATTTATACATACATATAATCTGTATGTTTTGATTAATTGTTGATCAATCAGTTTCCATTGATGAATATTTCTCTGTGTAAAAAGGATTCATGAGCTCCGAAATGGTTTTCGTGCTTTATTAACCTAATTTTAATTTCTTTGAAAATTGTTGTTAGTCTTTTTGTTTTCAAAGTTTTCGGTATATTTTCTGTAATTGTTATTTTAATTTATTTTTTATGTTTTAGATATCCTTTTCTAACAGTACTTTTCCCAGACATAATAAATTGACCAAATTATACTTACGTAGAACAAACAGACGTTACATTGGGGTGCTAAAGTTGAAATTCTGAAATGTGGATTACAAATGGAAAATAAAAGTTAATAATTTAGAATTTTAGTTTTTAAAAATCTCTTAGGGCTAATATCTGTTAATTTGTTAATGTATGTCTGTATTTTTATAATGACTTATACCAGTTTCTTCTATATTTGCTATCTTCCTAGTCAAATGGAGTAGGTTGTTGATTATTTGGATCATGTGTGCAATTAGAATCTAAATTTGTTGGAAACAGAGGGGTTAAAATGAATAGAGTCAAATTAGCATTTGTTTTTTTAGTTTATTAAGTTTGGTTTTGGAGCATTCAGTTTGTTGTGTGGATAGCGGGTGGGGGGCATGAGTGTCTAGTAGTAATGACAAATTGAGAAGATGCTATATGGCCTGTCATTTTGGGTTCACTTACTTTCTATCAAAAATGTCCTTAATACTGTAGGTGATGTGATCATTCCTATAGCACTCATTTTCTCATTTTCAATAATTGTTAAAAAGTATTTATTTTGAACTGAGTATTATTTGGTGTGTTAAATACTTTGATGAAAGTAAAAAAAAAAAAAAAGAGAAGACCGGATGTGTTGGACTCAACTGTTTAGATCACGTGTTTAAAGGCTTTGGTCAACATTACATATGTAGGAGTAGTATATATCTGGTCTATACTTGGCAATTGGCATACCAAGTAGTAGTAGTACATTTTTATTGAGACGGTAAAATGATAAAGTTGACTAGTCCCTTTAAGGACCCATTATAAAAGAGAAACTACAGTGTACTCTAGCCCTTTTTCTATCTCTGTGTCCTCAAGAAAAAAGTGAGTGCTTTGCGTGGTCAGCTGCCACCATCCTTTCTCTCACTCAATTTCTCATCTTTTGAGGATTATTATCTCAGAAAAGCCTGTATACCCCTTGATTGGGATGGGAGGTTTCCTAGAATTACATAAAATGTGACTTTATAAACATTGAAAATCATGTTTATTTCTGTATTCTTTTACGTGGTTTATCATTTTTTGGTTCTTGGTTTTATCATTTGTCTTGAAAGATTCATAATTTGGAGCCTCCTTGTATGACCTTTTCTTTTACAAAGTAGTTATCTTGTTTTTTTCGTGATTCTGTAGTTTATTCTTTCAGTGCTTTGACCAGAATTGGATTTATTAATTGTTCAACTGATTTTATCTACAATAAAGTAGTTGAGACTTGGTTTTTATATAAAATATAGGTAGGTGGTGGTTTTATTTATTCTTTTAAGGCAGTTTGCGGAATAATGTGACTGTCATTAGATACAGTATGATATAAGCCTTTAACAATATAATGGCTTTTGAGATTTTCATGACCATCCTTTCTAGGCAATCTACAGGGGATATACCCACTTGAGAAATTTCATATGTAATTTTCTTGCTTATTGGATTAAAATTTAAGGAACCTGTATATTTAAAATGTTACTACGGTTCTCTGATGAACCAATGTGCTTGTTGTGATGAACCAACTTTTGAGATTTTTTTACTACGGTTCTCTGATGAACCAATGTAGCAACAAAATGGTTCACCGTAATTCGTGTATATTTAACTAATAGATTTTTTTCCCAGAATAAATATAAGTATCATGTTGACTTGAGTGATCATTTGTCCCAGATTGTAACTCATCTAGCATGTGAAAAAACTATTAGACTTCACGTATTGGTACATTTGTTCAAAGTTCTTTGGTTGTCTATTGATAATCCCAGATATATATAACCTAAAATACATGTTATGTAGGCACGAAATATGTGCTCTCAAATGTTAATATCACCACCCAGTCAGCACCCGCCGGAACAAAGTTCTAAGCTTCGTAAAGTCTGAAACTAATTTTTTGCTATAAACCATCAAAAAGAGGTTGGATAGTTCAAAGTCGTCTTTGAAACGAAAGACTTCAATGTTTTTGTTTAAATGTAAGACCATTCTTTTTTGTCAACTATTGTTTTTAATTTTATAACGAGCATCGAAATGGGGACTGTTCACCTGTGAATTTGGTCTTTAGAGTTAACTAGGTAACAAGTATTCAATATATTACATGTTGTTATAGTAATCTTTTTTTTTTTATAGCTAAGTGGCTTAAGAATTCAATTTACTTGCCATGCATTTTTTTTTACAAATACTAGATGAACAAATCAGAGTCAAAACAAATAAAATGTTTGAGACCTTGCCAAATGTAAGAAAATTGTTGAGAATTTAAGCAGATAGCATTCCCAATTTCAATCTGAACGTGATCATCTGTAGAATTATTCTTCTAGCCTTGATTTTGGTATTTTTTGTAGCTTCCTTATTTCCTTCTATATTTTTGACAGAAAACTTGTGCAATATGCCTGACGAGCATGAAACCAGGCCAGGGACACGCTATCTTCACCGCCGAATGCTCTCACTCTTTCCATTTTCACTGCATTACTGACAATGTCAATCATGGAAACCGAATATGTCCCGTTTGTAGAGCGGATTGGAAAGAAATACCCTTTCAAAGCCCTCTTTCTTCCAACCCGAGAACAAGACTAAACACTTCTATTCCCCCACAAGGTGATCCCTATACAGCTATTGTTAGACCTCTTCCTCGTTTCGATGATATTAATAGGCATATATTGCCTATTTTCCATGCCAACGAGCCTAGTGTTTTCAACGACGATGAATTCACAGATTCTGTACCTGAGATGACCAACGACTCTCTCGTAGATATACAAAATCGTTCTTCCGGTGCAATAGAGGTGAAGACGATCCCTGAGGTCTCCGCAGTTGCCAAATCAGCTTGTTATGAGAATTTCACCGTTTTAATTCATCTTAAAGCTCTTATGAAATCACAAAATTCGCGTGCTCCAGTTGATCTTGTGACGGTGTTGGACGTGAGTGGTAGTATGGCTGGGACAAAACTGGCTTTGCTAAAACGAGCCATGGGGTTCGTTATACAACACCTTAGCCCTAATGATAGGTTATCTGTCATCGCCTTCTCCTCAAACGCACGTCGTCTTTTCCCCCTTCGTAAAATGACTGATGACGGGCGAAAAGACGCTTTAATAGCAATAAATAATTTGACCTCAAATGGGGGGACCAATATCACCGAAGGGCTAAGGAAGGGTGTAAAAGTCATTTCAGATAGAAAGTGGAAGAACCCGGTTGTGAGCATTATTTTACTGTCCGATGGTCAAGATACATATTCGCACAGAAGAGAGGAAACTCAATCCGACGGTGAAGATGGGTTGAGATTGCCGGTTCATACTTTTGGGTTCGGCTCGGATCACGATGCTGATACTATGCATTCGATCTCGGAAGGTTCTGGTGGGACCTTTTCTTTTATAGAAACGGAAAGTGTTATACAAGATGCTTTTGCTCAATGTATTGGCGGGATTTTGAGTATTGTGGTACAAGAACTTGAGATTAGAGTCGAGTGTGTGGACCAAAATCTCCAAATCGGGTCGATAAAAGCTGGAAGCTATAATACACATGTAGCTCCCGATTTAACACGAGGGCATGTCAACTTAGGAGACTTGTATGCCGAAGAGGAGAGAGATTTTCTCGTAACGGTGAATTTACCAATCGAGAAATCTGGTAACAAGACGCCGTTATTGAAGGTTAAATGTGTGTATAGAGACCCCAATACGAAAGAATCGGTAATGTATGACGACCCCAATGTGTTGGAAATCCAAAGACCTATAATAACCGGAGATTTAGCTGTGTCGGTAGAGGTGGATAGACAGAGAAACAGGCTAAGAGGTGCAGAGGCGATGGCCGAGGCTAAATCTAAGGCTGAACTAGGTGATTTAAATGATGCTGTTTCAATTCTCGAAAGTTTTCGTAAATCATTAAGTGAAAGTGTCTCTGTGAGGGACCCACTGTGTGTGGGATTAGCGGCTGATGTGAGAGAAATGATGAGTAGGATGGGTAATAGACGTGATTACGATTATTCGGGTAGGGCTTACGTATTATCGGGTATGAGTTCCCATTCGTGGCAAAGAGCAACTGCTAGGGGAGATTCGACAAATAGTAACACTGCCCTTTTTGCTTATCAGACCCCTACAATGACGGATATGGTGACACGATCACAGACTTTGTATTCAAACAGCACATCACCTCCGGCGCCTTTTAGACGTGGACTTACGTCTCCCATTCTGCCAAGATAGTCTCGTATTCCGAATCATTTTAAGCTGCTTTTGGAATTATTTTTTCAAGTTGATTTGTTTTTTATTAGTTTAATGAATTGGGTAAGTGGGGTGGTATATTAATTGGGGGATTTAGGATTTTCTTGCGTATTTTAATAAATATGGTGGAAGGTTGGATTGGGATTAAGGTATACTGTAATGGTGGTGGGATATATGGGGTGTTCAGGTTTATGGGTTGGTATAAATAATCAGACTAATTTCTTTTATCTTTATCTAGAGAAAAGGAGATGGGGTGATAGCTTCGTAAGGGTCTTATCGTGGGGAAAAATTCTTGGCCTTAATATATACATGACTTCCTCTCAGTTTCTTTCCCATTGATTCTTTTGACACTATGTGCTTATTCAGTTTTACATCCCTTTTTTCTCTTGCAATATTAGTAATATTCTCTTCCAACATTGGTTCTTGGCGAAAAAAATTGCTAAAATATATCGCAATGCGCAACAGTTGTTAGGAGTGATATAAGTACCCATATCTTTTTATATCTGTTGTACAAATGCTTTCATCTACCTGATGTGGATGATCGACCAGAATTTTGTTTCCATATTACAAGGTATACATGATATCACAAAGATGAACATTTTTGTAGTTGCAGTTGCGATGATGATATAAATGGCATGCATGATGAGAATAGAAAAATTAAATAGATGGCCTAGGAAAACGATATGCTAACTTTTCTTCCATGTAGAAAATCATGCATGCTTCTTTTGTGCATGACGTATAATGGTGGGCATCTTAGCCTTGCCTGTAAACAATGAGTAAGAGAATGAAAAGCTACTAGGGTAACAATCAAGAGTTTTTATTTTTCGTGTAATGTATAGACAAACATGTAATTTCATAAAATATATAAGTTTGGTAGAAGTTAACTTGGTAGTTTTCCGGGATTATATATTTGGATTTGTGTTTATACTTTTACTCCTCAATCTGATTACGATTGCAATATATCTGCGTCTTTGGGAAGATGGTTTGGTACTTGGTGGTAGATTTCTTTATAGCTGGAATTTGTTAAAACAAAAATGGGCATTTCTCTTGGGGTATATGGTGCTCGGTCTTGCTAGCTAGATTGCTGGTTTTGGTGTTAAAAAACAGACCCAACGATCACATCAAAATCAGCAATCAAATCAGAGCAAATTTTTCACCAAATGAAAAATGAAAAGTTAAAAGCATTTTTTGTTTGCTTTTCTTAATGTAACTAACTACGATATATGGTGGTTGAATGTGCGGTTACCACTAAGTCGAATCGATCGAGTATACACTGACACACTAGCAGGGGCGGCTCAGGCCCAGGCCCAGTAAGACTTGGGTCTTAGGCAAGAAGGTAAAGAATTTTTTGGGATGGACAACATGGAACAAATAATATATATTGTTTAAATTTATCATTTATATATATGTAGTCTAAATGGTTATTAACCTATCCTAACTCTTGAAAACCTAAGTTCAAACATTCCCAACAACACATTATTTTTTTTGACATTTCTAATCTTATGTATTCTTAATACAATAACAATTGTTTTATGTCTTTAAAACTATTTCTTTGGTTTAATTGTTTTATTCCTATGAACACACTATTTGTTTAGATTAATTTTATTTATTTGTTGTTAAAATCATGAAATTTAACCCAAGTAAAAAGATATTTTTTTGCTTAATAATATCACTATGAGCAATAAAAAAATTTAAATCCCCTGCACACTGGTGATAGATCTATTTTCTTCTTGAACTTGAGAAATTCGAACAATTATACTCCTGTCATTTTCTAGATCTATTGGGCAAGTTGTAAGATTTTTTTGTTCCACTAGTTAGTTCCTTACGTATATATATGGCTAAAGCAATCTGTTTTACAACCTAAACCAGCCTTTTTTTTGTTTACAATATCTAGATGTGGATTTTTTTTGCGTTCAAGGCAAATGGATCATGCTTGATTGTTTAATTTATTTTGTTGTTGTAGCATCCCCATGATCCTCCATACTCTTACTAATTGGAACCCTGGATCACATCTTCATTTTTAGAAGTGAATTTTTTTTAAAGAAACTGTATATGATCATTATATCTGACATATAACAGTATTACAAATAGAGTATATTCAATTTGTAGAAACCATAATCCACAACTCAATATTATGTATTTCTCTGGTTTTATAATGTTTTGTGACCTATATTTTGCCATTTTTTCAGTTTTATACTTCGAATTCTAAATTTTTCATTTTTGTGCCACAAGTTTACGCTTTTTCTGTTTTTTAGTTATTTCCGTCTAAAAAAGTGACAGGTGGCACGAGAAAGCAATCACGTGCCTTTTTTTAAAGTCATGTGCCTCTATTTTTATACATTTACTGTAATACCCTTCATTTGCTTGGAAAGTTCCTGTAATACACTTCATTTTCATACACTCTTCCCTCCAAACGAGCAACTGCGGCAGAAAAAGTGCGCCAAAATTACATATGTATATAAATATGTATGTATTTATATATAACACAGCCGCCATTGAAGCGCACTCTCTTTCTATTGTATAATTTCATCTAACTTTTAATATGATAATTTTTCTCTCTCTCTTTCTCCAATGGAGAGAATATGTGATTGCAAAATAAAAATGCAATTGCTAACATCATGGAGTGATAATAACTCACGTCGTAAGTATCACAAATGCCCTCACATGAACTGTGACCTCAGGTGATATTATCTCTCTATGTATGTTAAGGCAAGAATGAGAGAAATGCTAAATTATATTGAAAATACAGAGAATGAAGTTGCTGAAATGAAAAAAAGAAAAAAAAGAAATGGAGATTGAAGTTGATGAAATGGAAAAGGAAAGAGAGAATGCAGTTGCAAGTGCAGGGAAAAGTGAGTGATTTCAACAAGGAAGTGGCCACGTTGAAGGCCCAAAATAAGAAGCAAATTATGATATTCATTTTGGTAGTGTGTTTGTTGTTTTTTGTAATGTGGGTAACAAATAAATTGATGCAAACAGGCCCGATTTTAGGCTAAGGCCCAATAAGCATGGACCTATAGCCCCCCAAAAATCCTATTTTTTTAAAACCCCCCATTTTTATATATGAATTTACTATTATACCCTTCATATTTATTAATAAAAACTAATAACATTAATAAAAATACTTCATACACACCCGGACAAGATTCGTGAATCAACAAATCAAAATTATACAATTTACAAATTACAACGGTAAACAAGAAAGAAAAAAGAAAAAAGAAAAATCTAAGCCTTTTTCACATCTGAATCTCTTCTTTATAGGTAATTGATTCAAATCATTAATTGTTGTTAGAATCACATGTTTATCTCATATTCTCATTGTATTTTCAAGTATATTTTACTTAATTAGAAAACTAATTGCTGAATTTTTTCTTATTTGCCTTGTGACTTGTGTTTTGTTTTTTGAAATAGCTTCGTATTTGTTTATTGTTTGATTTGATGCAAATAACCAAATTTTAGGATTGGAAAAACTTGTCTTTCATTGGAATTGCAAGTTTTTATTTGATAATATTAATTGATGCAAATAACCGAATTCTGAGATTGGAAAAACATGTCTTTCATTGAAATTACAAGTTTTTATTTGATAAAATTAATTCGATGGATAAAAAAAGCCCCCAATTTTATGATGACCTACAACCCCCGTAAGTCTGAAAACAGTCCTGGATGCAAATGAGGAGCTGTACAATGGCAAGTTGGAACTGGTTTAAGAAAATGATTTATTTAATTGTGGTGTTTTTTTATGTAATATCCTAAGTGATCAATGTGTTTGTATGTGTAAGAAAATGGTTAATGTAATGCAATGAATTTTTTTAAGTGTTTTGCATTGATGTACGCATTTGGTTGAGTTTATATGTATGCAATTTATTTGTGTGGATATGTGTATGTGTGAGGATTAAAATAAAAAATATGGTCCAAGTTATCGGATTTTTACCAATTCTGATCAAAATCCGTAAACTTAGGAACAGTTTACTGCCTACAACCTAGCCCACTTTACACATAAAAGATCAAAAAACAAATACGCAAAAAAGAAACACAAAACAACAACAAATTCATAGCCACTTATGCAACCCAAACAACACCAATATGTACACAAGTTATAAGCCACTTAAGCCTCACAAACAACACCAAAATGAGCATAAATTATAAGGCACTTAAGGCTCACAAACAAGGACAAAATATGCAGAAATAAGCCACTCAAGGCACCATAAACAACATAAAACAACATTATAATTTAACACAAATAAAAGCCACTTAAGGCACCATAAATAACAACATAATTTAACTCAAATTGAAAGCCACTTAAGGTACATAATTAACCCAAATTCAAGACCTATTAAGGCACAAAATTAACACAAATTAAAGGCCAATTAAGGCACATAATTTAACACAAATTCAAGGCCACTTAACGCACATAATTTAACACGAATTAAAGGGCACTTAACGCACATAATTAACCCAAATTCAAGGTCACTTAAGGCACAAAATTAACATAAATTCAAGGCCATTTAATACACAAAATTAACACAAATTCAAGTCCACTTAGCTTAAGCCACTTAGGGCATGTCTATTGCAGCTTAATATTTGTCTAATGACACCAAAATAAGTAGTTTTGTGATAGCAAATTACCTACCACATATTTTAAAGTTTAGCAGAGCTCTCTTCTTTCTCTTATCTTCATGTTTCTTCAAAACATTCTACTTAAAAGTTTGTCTACTCACATATGTTTTATCACCTCTTTTATAATGTCATTTTGCCTTAGCAGTCTCTAGTGGTGTACAAATACCTAACAAAACACAAAAAAAAAAAAAAAAAAAACAACAACAACAAAAATAGTTAAATTAGGACTGAAAAGTAAATAAAGTTTCTTTAGCTGAGAATAACAAAAATTACATGCATGGAGTGTTTTTTTACTTTGCCCACCCTCCCGAATTCCTTTGTAAACCGATTCTTGTGTTGGAATATATGATATATCCACAAATTCTTCTCCACTATCATCAATTGTTAGCACCACTTTAGGTCCTATTTGTGGTGTGGCTTTTTTTTTACAAATTACAGCTATTCTATTGCTCTTTCTCCTCTAATTTAATTTTAAATAATTACTATCAACTTTAAAGTAAAGCTAACTTGAAAAATAATTATATATAATGCTTACTTAAGGCAATACACCATGTGACTTTGTCATGTTTTGTGTGTTTGAACAACCTTCAATACTCTTATTTGCCTTCATATTGACCTGCACAAAAAAACACAAAGAAAAAGCAAATGATTAAAAAATATTAATATCATTAAATATAATAAAAAAAAGAATCAAGATAGTGGAACTCACTTGATTAGTGGGCCGTGACTGTGTTTTTCCTCTCCTCTTTGGAGGTATGCTCCACAAATCATCAAATATTTCTTCTCCCACTAATTTGTTGACTGAATCATACACTTTTGATATTGCAATCTCCTTCAACATGGAAGAAGGTACTCCCATTGGGTCCTCTCTCATTACTCTCATCCATGTATTATCACTCCTTTCATTATTTTGAACTTCTGATTCTCCATATTGCTCAAATCCATCTAATTCATCAGTCTCATCAAAATCATCTCTTTTAAGTGACTGTAATTGTTCCTCAATATCATCAACTCCATCATTAAGCCCCTGCTCTTCATATATTTTATCATTTTCCCTCCTTATTAGCTCTTCTTCATCAGTATTTTTCCTTTGTTGCCTATCATTATTATCCATATGTTCCATTTGTTCTCTATCATTATTAGCCATCTATTCCCTCTCATTTTGCATTGCACTTATCCGTACTTGACTTCTAATAGGAAAGTCAAAAATTTCTTCCCCATCACTGCTTGGTTCATCCACTAGACCTTCACCCACTTACTGTTTTGGTACATATGAACCCGCTCTTACCCTCCTATCAGTCCTACCACAAGTTTTTTGGTTGTGACCTTCTTCATGACATATCTTACAATTCTTCTTAATTTTTTTCCTTGGCATCTTACTCTTCTTTTTCTGTTGTTTCTCTGCTTTTTCATCAGGGTCTCTCCTTCTTATTTTGTGAGGCTTATCTTTTTTAATTGGTACAAAAGGAGGTATGACAATAAGTGTATCAGTTTTAGATCATTGGTCTCTTCCATTCATAGGTTGGAGCAAATTAGAATAAGTTCTCATGTACATTTTTTTACTGTAACAGTCATGCAAATAACTCTCATAGTCATATCCTATATAATGTATGTCCGTTATAGCATGACAGCAAGGTATGCCATTTATAGCATGACAGAAAGGTATGCCATTTAACTGCTATTTTCTGCAACCACACTCTCCCTTTTTAAGACAAACACTATATATTTGTCTCAAATTTTTAGAAACCTCAAACCCATTATAACCATTGTGTTTAGTCTGCCACTCATTTGATTTTTTTTCTACCATCTTCAAGTTTCTTACTTATTTGAGGACATATTACACACTCAGTTCTGCTCATTACCATCTTTTTTTTTGTCACTAAATCCATTAAGTACCTTCTAATCCACTCAAGCATTGATAAAATAGGCATAACCCTAGCTCTATTTATTGCAGCATTGAATGATTCACATAGGTTATTCAATAAAATATCACACTTTGGCTGAGTAGAAAAGTGTGATCTACTCCATTTTTCAGCAGGTTTAGGACTTAATCAGTCAGAAGCAGAAATATTCAACACCCTCATTTCCTCTAAAGTATTCTCAAAGTCTTATTTGGTGCTTCCTCTAACAGCTTTCCACAATAAATCCTTGTGTTGTCCCTTAAAGTTATTATACAAATGTCTCACACAAAACTTACGTTCTGCACCAGGAAAAATTTCTTGCATTGCTTTAATTATTATTTGTCTGAAATTACTGTGTATTCTTCTGTCCTAGTTACATTAAGATCACTCCTTAGTAATTTCATAAATCATTTCCATGTTGTATAATTTTCATGATCAATAACTGCATATGCAAAGGGGTACATGCAGTTGTTAGGATCAATGGCAACACACATTTGTGAGGCCCTGTTAGATGACACCCATTCAAACCTATAACATGCCTACACCCATTAATAAAACCCCTCTTAAGTGCACCCCAACATATGTATAGCATAGCGAAAGTACTCTCTCCCTTTGGACCTGTTCTAGGTCTAACTTTTATTACACAAGTAGTACCAGGGTTTGATCTTTTTATTTCAGCCATATAGTCACCTAAACCAAGTCGAATGTCTATTCTTAGTTTTCTTCACCGTTTAATGTATAACAAAGTTTATATCTTAAATAATTAAAGTTATATATATATATATATATATATATATATATATATATATATATATTTAATGTTAGTAATGAGTTTAATGAATATTCTTAGTAATATATAATAAATTTTATGTTATTAACGAGTATATTTATTGAATCGATAAAAATCTCTTTACAATACTAAATTATTAATTTATCTATTAATAAATATCTCTCTAAATTAATAAAAAATCATGGTCTCAACATTATTAATTTATAATTATTAATTTATAGAGGTTTTACTGTAATAGACTTAACCGGACTAAACTTGCCTCCTACCGGGGTAGGAGACTCTTCCTCTACCCTTTCGCTTGCACCAATCATAGCTTGACACCTATAAAAGAAACTAAGCAAAAATATATTATTCTTTATATTTTCATATCAAAAACGAAGTTTTACACTTAATACCCATGTCAAGATTATACTATGTGTGCCCTATATGAATCTTTAACTAAAAAAATCTGAACCTATTTGAATCTTATTATGCATTTATAATTGAAAAAAATCATTTTCTACATCTTATGTATTTTTATTACTAAAAATCAACAATAAGCAAAAACTAAGAGTCGTTGATTAATTGTTTATTTATTTTTAGTCTCATGCACCTTCTCGTTGTACACAATTAAATTTCGCTCAAATATTAGTTTGCAACCTATTTTTTTATTTGAATATATATCGGCTCGGACGAATTTTAGAAAATAGGTAGAAAATATATTCAAACTAATGTTTCTACATCATTACTTAATGCTAAATAAATAATTTATACACAAATACCATTTTAACACATACAAAGCTATAAGTATAAAAACATATAGTCATATATGCATTTAATCAAACAATTATAATTTGTTATATTTTTTTTTTGAAAGGAGGCATGAGATATAATATAACCGAACCAAACAAATGAGGCTCACATGGTGAGCAAACCAAACCAGCTACTACCAAAAAGTAGTAGAAAAATTAACTCCTATACCAATGGAGATAAAGAGAAAATGGAGATACGAGAAAATGGTTACAACTACTGCGTTGAGCTTGGGCGATGTGAGGCAAGCCCTTGCTTACCCAAAAGTTTAACAAGTCATCGGAAACAACTATTCCCTCTAACGAAATCAAAGACAGAACTTCCCGAGTTAGAGTTTATGAAGTAACTCCATCACGTCGGTACTTCAAAACCCGTCAAACCACATTCCCATCGCTAGCAGAAGATAGCTAAAAAGTCTCAAGAGAACAAATCCAACGACACAACCAACACAAAGCCAAAATCCAAACTTATGAAAGCTCGGAGAAGCGATCACAACAAATAGCTCGACAAGTGATCACCGACCCAATAGTCAGAACAAGAGAACCCCTAATTGCACTCATTCAACCCCATTTCCGCTGTTCAAAAAGAGCCAATTTAACCAACGGACTTATAACTCCTGACGGGTCATGGTCTTAATATTGGAATATGAGCTAATTATAACATTTTTCTCACCTTTTTATAGGTCATGATAGGTCATGATCTTTAGTTTGATCTTTAGGAACCTAATTTGATAGATACACCCTGATCGATCTCGTATCACAAATGAAATGATCCTTAATTAATAATGGAAAATTATCACAAATTAATTATAAGTTAGTTATAATCCAAACCATTAACAACATTCTTAATATTTCTCAACCGTTACTCGGACTATTAGAAATTAAGACACGAATAGAGCATAGAGCAGACCAAACCAAACCAACCGATTGGTTCAGATTCATAATTTTTTTCACATTGCACTTGTGTTGTGTAATGTGAAATATATTAGTAGGGGTGTCAAAAATACCAAAAACCCGAAAACCGCACCGTATAGACCCGAAAACTGTAAGAATCGACCCATCGCAGAACCGTTGTTGGGTCTACCCAATCCGACCCAACCGGTTCTAGGGTCGGGTATGGTTTTCGACTCTATACCGCAAGAACCGACCCACAGAACCGGCCTACAAAACCGTAATATACCCATGTTTTGAAAAAATATATACACATTATTATTATTATCATTTAGGTCCATGTATATATAATATATATTTTGAAATAGCTAATCAAGTTATTTGTATGTCGATATTCGATAATAATATATGAAGTAATTAGTTAAAGAAAATATTTTAAGATTTTTTTTTTACAAAATTAGGCATGTGATTTGACAAAACTTGTTCTAAAATAAATTAAATAGATCAACAAGTTAGGGTTAATTTCAGTTTAGTGACCTATGTTTTGGACCAAATTTGATTTGGTGACATGGCTTTCAAAAATCTTGACTTAGTTACATGTGTTATACACTTTTAATTTTAAATGATTTAGTGACATTCCGTTAACCTTTTGGAAGGAAAACGTTAAACTTAACTTTAGAAGTTTAAAATATTTACAATTCAATCCCCATAGTTTAAAAAGTAACAATTAAGCTAGTAAAATAACAAAGATAACCTGTTTTCAGAGAAAAAAATTTATTTCTGGGAAAATGCATATTTTCAATTAAGCAACTTTTTCTCGAAAAAAAAGCAATTTTTCAAAGAATTTTTTTTCAAGAAAATGTGAGGTATTTTTTGAAAACGTTAGTTTATGATTAAAAAAATTGTACGAAATGTTTCTATTTTAACAATATGATGTTTACTTAAGCATTTTTGTTTTTGAATTGTTTACTAAAGAAAAAAATGACTTTAAACTTTCTTCTTTAGGAAAAAAATTTCTTTAAATAAACATTTTCTAAGAACTTTATTTATTTTGGGAAAGAGATTTATATGTTAAAAAAAAATTCGAAGAAAAAAGTCTTTATTTAAAAATAGATATTATTTTTTAATTCTCTTCTTTTTGAAAATAATAATAATATTATTTCTTACTTATTATATTTAAAATTTGTCTTTTCTAAAAAGTAGTAGTTTTAAAAAAAAATACAAGAAGTATTTACCATTTCTGCAATAATAATAAACAAAATACATTTTTGACAAACTTTTGAATTGTATATAAATTTTTTGTTTATTGTGTTACAAAAAATTACGTTGAATTATTATAATTGAACTTTTTTTGAACTAAAATCTGCATATTTTAAAATTTTAAGATTATATTATAAAGTTTCAAAATGTACGGAATAAATTGTTAATTTATAAAAATTTTCATCCAAAAAAGTTGACGGGAGGTCACTAAATCATTAACAATGCAAAATACAAGTTACTAAATCAACATTTTTGAAAGTTAGGCCACCAAATTAATTTTGATCAAAAAGACATGTCACTAAACTGAAATTAACTAACAAGTTATGAATTAACAGTTTCAACCAAACACATTGGTGTTGACAAATAAAAAAATCTGGACTAACATCATGAAAATAGAAGCATATGCACCTAAGCATATGACATAAATAATATTAATACATCAAGCAACCAATTTGACGGGACACCACTACTTTGTTAATTTTTTATAAGTAAATTTCACAACCTTGAGATTTATGCTTTATATCAAATCCTACCATTTTTAAACATTTTCTAATTTAAACGAGCTGAGGCTATATACTTGTACCGATAATCGTTAGACCACTACAATAAACTTAAGAATTAAGGACAATTTTTTTTAGAAATAATCAAATTTTGTCTCTAAATGATAACTTTTCGGAATAAAAATAATCTTTTAGGCAATCAAATTTAACTTTTAGACACATAATTTGAAAAAAAAAATTCTTTAAGACAATCAGATACGGACATGACAATTTAATTTCGTCTCAAAAGGTATTTGAAGACAAATTTTAATTGTCTTCTTATGTTCGTATGAGATTGTCTTTATAGACAATTTGTTTTTTTTAAAATTATGTGCTTAAAAGTTAGATTTGGGGACAAAAAATTTATTCTTGTGTATAAAATATTATTTTTGTCCAGAAAAGTTATCATTTAGAAACAAAATTTGATTATCTATAAAATATTATTTTTAATTCTTAAATTTGTTGTAATGGACCATTACATATACTAATAAAAAAACATAAAAAGTTATATATTAGGACCCTACCGGAGAGAAATGTCAAAACCACTGACAAAATATCGAAAACCCTTGAATCGGGTCAGGTAAAACCAGGTCGGGTAAAATTACACACCGGTATATTAGCTAGTATAATAGTACTAATTCATAATTACGGCCGGAATATTAGGATTTATATCCGTTACACGGGGGCCGTGCCCCTATATATATATACAGATATTCATCACCGAGAGTTTCATTAAACATCTCTCTCTCTATTTATACTATATTTTTATATATTATATACTATAAATATATATGTATCATACTATATATTCCATTTTCAAAAAAAATAAAAAAAATACTATATATTCCGGTCAGAACCCCCCCCCCCCCCCCCCCCCCCCCCCCCCCCCCCCCCCCCCGGCGTTCTGTTATCATAATTTGGGCGTTACTTTGTTCTCCGATTGTTCCTATTTACACAAAATTAATATAAGTCTTTTAATCATATGATATTGTAATTGCGTGTTCTTTTAATTTTAGGATGATATTTGTATGTTATTTATTCTGTTGTTCCAGGCTTTATGAATTTGTTTATTTTTATTCATCAAATGATATATTTAGGATGGATCTAACTTAGGGTTTGAATATCAAAGTAATAATTTGTTATTTGGGGATGAAATTATTCTCCGTTTGTTTCTATTTACACAGAATTAACGAAAGCCTTTTAATCCCTGGTTTGTTAAATCTTTTGATTTTGTAATCAAGTGTTCTTTTGATTATAGGATATTATTTGAGTTTTGAGTTTCTTTTCGCAATTTGTTTGTTATTTATTCTTGTTGTTCCAGGTTTTATGAATTTGTTTAATTTATTCATCAAATAAAGTATTTAGGATGTGATATAGATCTAACGTAGGGTTTAAATATCAAAGTAATAAAATTGTTATTTGGGCGTGAAATTATTCTCTGATTGTTTCTATTTTCACAGATTTAATGAAAGCCTTCTAATCTGGTTCATAAAATCCTATGATCTTGTAATTACGTGTTCTTTTGTTTTTAGGATGATATTTGAGTTGAGTTGCTTTTCGTTATTTGTATGTTATTCTTGTTGTTCCAGGTTTTATGAATTTGTTTAATTTTATTCACCATATAAAATATTTAGGATGTGATAGATCTAACTTAGGGTTTTTATATCCAAGTAATAATTTGTTATTTGGGCGTTAATTTGTTCTTCGATTGTTCCTATTTACAGAGAATTAATGAAAGCCTATTAAGTTTAATCTGGTTCGTAAAATCCTATGATCTTGTAATTACGTATTCTTTTGATTTTACAATAATAATTGTGTTGAGTTTCTTTTCGCTATTTGTATGATATTTATTCTTGTCGTTCCAGGTCTTATGAATTTGTTTAATTTTATTCACCAAATAAAATATTTAGGATGTGGTATATATCTAACTTAGGGTTTAATTATGAAAGTAATAACTTGTTATTTGTAATTATTCTCCGATTATTACTATTTACACAGATTTAATGAAAGCCTTTTAATCTGGTTAATAAAATCTTATGATCGTGTAATTACGTGTTCTTTTGTTTTTAGGATGATATTTGAGTTGAGTTTTTTTTTGCTATTTGTTTGTTATTCTTGTTGTTCCAGGTTTTATGATTTTTTTTAATTTAATTCACCATATTAAATTATTCTTCTATTGTTACTATTCATACAGAGTTAAAGAAAGCTTTTAATTAGGCGGATGAGGGAACCTGTTGTGAAAGCCTTTGATAGATTTGTTTTTAACTCATCATATATGTTTTATGTTCTGGGCGTCATTCCCACACCCCAAACCAACCCACCCCCCCACCACTACCACCACCCACACACCCACCACACACCCCACCCCGCACGAAGCCTGTTGAGAAACAAGCTCTAGTCTTATTTGGTAATCGTATGTTATTTTTTATTTTCACATATATGTTTGTTCTGGTTTGAGGGATAGTTTTTGTGTTAACTCCCTTTTCATTTATTCCTATGTTATTATTTTCCTTCTGGGTTTTAATTTAGATTAATTTAATTATGAATCTTCCCAAATAAAATAAGTTGGATATCTTAGGATGTCTCAGATCTAATATAGGGTTTAATTTGACATATTTGTTCAGTAAGTTGAGCTAAGCGTTAATATGTTATGTTCTCTGACTGTTCATGGTTATGCAGAGATAACTAAAAGCCTTTAATTTGGTAGATCATCAAATCCTAAATTTACATAGTTCTTCGTCGTCTGGTTTGAGGATAGTTTTGTGAATATCTAGGTTTTCTGAGTTTTGTAATTTAATGATATATTCTTATATATTTTACAATTATACCCTAACAAAATGAGTTTATTATCTAATTTAGGGTTCAACTTTAGTACTTATATGTTCTATGAGTTCGGGGCTAATGCAGAGTTATAAAAGCCTTTAATTTGGTTTCTTAAACAAAACTTTATTCCCTTTTCCTAATCCTAGGTTGTTGTAATGGTGTGTTATATATCTAGGTTAACTGAGTTCTATATGATATTTCCCTTTCCTTATATGGTTTGTAAGTCTACATTGAATAGATAAGTAATGATATAAATACATCACATTGTTTTTTCCATGTTCGTTCAGTTACTTTAATTTAAGTCTGGCCTTGGCGTGCATGAGGATTACTGGTTAAAGAGGGGTATGGCTGGCCATCCCCAAAACCTGTAAAGCGCAAGGCTTGAAGTTGTGCACCAGCTAGCTCTTTTACTTTTATGATTATACTTTTTTTTGTGTGTGGAGTTTACTCCTTTCCTTGTTTATCACTTATGTTTGTTTCTTTTTTCTTTTTCGAGGTCCACAAGAGCATACTCGGTCTTTGAAGGCACTGAGGCAGGAGGAACATAGTAGGTTGCCTAGAAGCATACAAATCTAATTTGCATACAATCTGTGTGTGCTACTTAGTTTGAGTTTAAGAGCTGTCATATGTGTGCTGGATTGTTGTGAGTATCCTTTCTCCTTGTTTTGATTTGACTAAAGATTGGTAAGTTACCTAATCTCATACAAATTATGTGTTGTTGGTAATAGTTTTGATGTGTTAAGAAGAGGAAAACTTCCTGACAATTTAATCTTCCTCATTTCTTCATTTTAGTCATACTTTTTTGTCCTCATTTTCCCTTTGATAATTTTCATTTTCCCTTAGCATATCTTCTTTTCCCCTTAAGATTTCTATTACTCTTCTATTCGATCATGTCTGCTCATGGTTAGAAGAGTAACATTTAGTTGTATAATCGCTATTCTGGATTCATATTTTTCTTTTCATTTTTTTTCACGATCTGGCTAAAGATACAATTTGAAATCTAGTGTGAATTGAATGATATGAGTGTTCTTGTAAGTATAGACCATATCTTTTTAAAAATGATGCTTTAAACAAATTTCGAATTTATATTGTAATTTTTACAGGGAAAACTTTTACTTCGTAAAGTTCTTGTACAATCTATAGCTGCTAGTCTAAATGATTTGCATATAGGCAACGAACAAATGAGCGAAACAGTTGTTATCTGTTGCTTACTTCTATTGTTATCAGCTAAAACTGCTTACTTATATAGTTGTTATCTGTTGCTTACGTCTATTGTTATCAGCTAAAACTGCTTACTTATAGTATATGCTTTGGCACAGAAGCCTCGGTCATTACTCATTATTGTGCCTTGTTTATATGTCTTCCGTTAGTTACCTTTGTTTTAGTCACAAATGATAAAAAGTAGAGATGATTGTGAATCCATTAGTTTTTATTCTGAAACTTGTTTTTGACTGAGATCTGATAAGTTTGTTTCTTTGCTTTTTAGCTATAACAAGCCATCAATTATTATATTCCAATTTGGTACAGGACCTGATAGTATTTCAGTTGTGGATGTGTAGTTTTCTAGTGTGATTCTTGATTTTCATTTAGAATACAGTTTTTTAGATTACGTTCTGTGTTAATTTCGATGATATTTTGTTAGTAGGAAATATAAATGTCAGTGTTTGCATTGGAGAAGCATAGGTAGGTCATTGCAAGATTATGAACATTAGAGATTATTTGATGAGTTGCCCCTATAATTCTCTTTACATGTCTGAAAGTACTGCTCTTATTGGATTGGCTGCTCTTTTGGGATCGCTCTGATTATCCGGACGTGTGCTCTGCTTATGGGTTATTGTTGCTTATTTTAGGTAAGAAATTTGTTTCATCACATCTTGTGTTTGCATGTCTTTGACTCTCACTTCTCAGTCTCTTCGCCATGTCACATTTTATAATATCTTTCAAAATCAATTAAGAGAAGTGAATATTTTTTTTCCAGTTATGAGGGGTAGGTCAACTAGACCATAAAGGTACTTTTGAGAGCTTATTATTTTCTTACACTTATAAAGGACAAGCCAAATAGAGCCTCATAACCAACTTTTTTTCAAACAATTAACTTTCTATGTTAATTACATTTCATTCTTTCCCTTACAAATGTTTCTTGCTAAAATCAACTTTTTTTCAAACAGTTAACTTCCTATGTTAATTATATTTCATTTTTTCTCTTACAAATGTTTCTTGCTGAAATCTACTTCATATTGTTCAAGAGTCTTTAAAGATGGAGCATCCACCTTTCTCCACTATCTTTAGTCCGTATATTCTTAGTACTTGACTTTTATTTTGTTAACTCACTGATACTTTATTTCGTCTTATGGTTGCGGTGGGCAAACAGAAATTGACTTCTATTTTCCAACAAGTATTACCTAGTTGCTTTCATTCTTTCACAAGTTTATTTTAGTTCATACAGTTCAAGCGTTTTTAAGGATGGAGCCATCCGCCTTCCACTGCTTTCTCTAAACCGTTTATCTTTCATATTTGAATTCTTTTTGTAAACTCACTTAATATCTTGTTTCATGTTCGTATTTTGTGTTTGTGGTCAAATCATTTCCTTACGTTGCCTTTCTGTTTGTATTCTGTGTAGTCAATGATTGGTTAGGGAATCGGCGAAGTAAGTTCATCTCCCTCTCCAGGAAATCATCCTTCTTGTAAGATGAATCTTTTACAACTAGGGCTTGTTCGACTTTAGTTTTATTTTTGATTATTTCTTGGCATTAGTATACTTTAAAAATATTTGATGTTCTAATGTCTGAGTTCTAGAACTCATACCTTCATTGAATCAATAAACTTACATATTTTAGAGTCCCGATTGCATGCAGTATTAACCGAGCCTTATCTCAAATATTTATAACCTCATCAATTATTTTCTTATTTTCATTGGTTGCTCATGGTAGGATTTTGTACTGTGTCAAATACTAATAGTCTAGTCATTGTTTTACTTGTTTTTAGAATGCTAATTTTTTGGTACTTGCAGTTTTCTCGTACATGAATTTTTACATATGCTTTCTCATCTCATTCCCATGCCTCTTCTCCATATCCCCTCTGTCCCTCCATGTTATTTTTTGTTCTGGTTTCATAATATCCATATGAGGGTATATAAGAGAATAGGACAACGAATCTTGAAAGATAAGAGTAAGAATTGAGCAAACATTTTGTTCTCGTTTTGCTTGCATACAGGTCTTGCTTAAATCATTTGCGGATTACACGACGCACATCTTTGGTTCATTTACCTCTTAGAAAACTTCCAGCTCTACAAAAGGCTTGTGGGGTATATAGAGAGTGGGGGTGTAAGAAATGTCTCGGATTGCGGAAATCAAGGGTGACCAATCATAGGGTCAAAAAAAGCAGGTAACAGACTCTTTAACTCAACTGAAGAGACAACTAATATTGGTAAGTGCATTTATCTTTTTACATCTTCGTTCTCTTACTTATATACAAACATTCCCATTAACTTCCTGAAAATTGTTTCTTAGAACGGAAACATAAATTTAAGTGATTTAATGTGATGTGTACTTGACTAAGCATTGGATAGAAAAGGAAAGAAATGACAAATCTTTTTATATATTTTTTTTCGTTGACATGTGTCTAGGCAGAATTTATATTTGTTAAAGAAATTTGTCGAGTTCATTGGATGTGGCCTTGTAGCTGTTATTTATTTGAAATGTTAATTTTCTTTTTTATTATTTTTAAATTGAAATCTGTTGAGTTTACGTGTTGCCTTATAGCTGTTATGTATCTAAGTTTTGTTTTCTTTGAATCCTTTTATAATTTGGAACTTTGCCTTCTAAATTTTAATTGCTATTGCTTACAAATTTTAATTGCCTTTACAAATTTTTTGCGGTCAACGGAACTCATAATTTCCAGACAGGTGAGGTAGTTCCCCATTGGAGATCTTCCTTGTATCTAATTTGTAATACAGGTTTGTTTCAGTCACAGGTAGAAGTATCCTCTCTTACTACCATTTTATTAACATGTACCCATCACTTTTCAGCGTTTTGCTTTCTGATATAATTCTAACTGTATGAATTGCTAGTCCAACATTAATTGCTGCATCTGCAGGGTTGCATTTTAAATGAATTGTCACTTAGTATATCTGCATGAACATCAGTTTTTTCTTTTCGCTGTCTGTAGAGTAGTTAGTGAAGTACATGAAAGCAATAAACATTACGCCTGGTCTTGGTTACGCTGGGAATATATAGGCAGAAAGGTGAGGACCTTTAATTTCTTTCACTAATTTAGTATATGTTACTAAAAACCATGATGGATTTACCTTTTTTTCACTGTGTGGTTCCATTTTTGTAGTTAGTAGATGCCAAATGGAAGTCCGGCAGTCCGTACGTGTTTGACTGATGCATTGCTGGATCACTTAATTTTTCAGGTAGTCATGAATGAATCAATAAAACATAATAGCAAAGCGCACCATCTTTGTCAGATATAGCTAACATTCATATCTAAATGACCTGCAATTTTGAAAACAAGCCTAGAAAAGCAATTAATTCCATCCTACGAATTCTGTAGTAGTTTGCTTAAATCCAAAGAGAAAATTCCCATCCTACCATTTGGCATAAGTTGATCTCAAAACTTAATATATTGTCTTTCTTCTAATGTAGAAACCGGAAATAAAAATGTAATTCTCCTTCAATATTTTGCCTCTTACCCCTCTCTCTCTCTAGAAGTTGTTTTTTATAGAAGTTTCTACATAAATAAAAAGAGTCACTTGGGAAAGACTACCAAATTGATCTGAGCCGCAAGTGCCACCAAATAAATCCCAACTGTTAATTATGGATCTTATATACGTGTCTGGTATTGTATACGTGTCATATATATAACTTTTTTGGATGAATATGTCATATATATATATATATATATATATATATATATATAACTTATTCAGACAGAAGGAGAGACATACGACCGAGCTTCTTCACCGCCTTCTCTAACTAATCTTTACTTCTTTATTTTCACCAATTTAATGCTACGTAATTTACTGCCCATCACTCCGGATGTGCCACTCTAGAGGCTTCAGTGATCTACAGTTACACTTCTCCAAAATCAGGTGAATTTCCCATCGGCCATTCTCTATGTTGATTGCTCGACTTTCACGGTTGTACTTTGGCTGACATGCATAAGGTTTCTTTGTTCAATCAGACATGTTTATAATGCCGGATTCAATTTCTTATATAGGGGAGTTTGGATGCAGCATAAATCAGATATGTGTAGTTATATTTTAAGGTCTTGCTTTTTGCTTAAAAGTTTATATTTTAAGCAAGTCTTATGTGGAAGACTGATAAGAGGGAAAAATACATCATTTTATTTCTTTTTCGAAATAAATAGATTCTAAATAGATGATTTAGTATAATAATTTAAAAAGTCTTCCGTCTAATTCCTATTTGTGATTGTGCTATGTGTATTTTTTGGTTCTTAAGAATTTCTGTTGGTCCAGATGCAATTTTAGTCAACTTAAGTGTACCTATGAATTTAGGCATCGTCTGGTTTTTAATTTAAAGCTTCTGGTTTCTCCTTAATAATTTCTTGTTGGCTCTAAAATGCTAAAAGCAATAACTTCTCCTGCAAATTCTGTTCTGATTCTAATCTAATAAATAAATTTGTCATGTAGTTCGGTTATGTAGGTCTAAAAATTCTGAAGAATTTGGATTACACTACCAATAAATAACTTCTTTATTACTAGCTGTTTTCCCCAGAGGAAAAAAAACATACTCGATAGGAAGATGAATTCGCGCACATATACTTTGGAATCTTTCTTTGATTTTAAACAGCACTACATCCATTTTGATGCGCGTTTATAACGACACCCATTAAACCTGTCATTATGTAGTCGCTATGTTTTCTGTTCCTAACTAATCATTATTGCGTATCATTTTTCAGAGATCGCCACCTCACACTGGTTTCTACATTCTTCATCTGTTACAGAAATGAATTCAACCAAAAAAGATAACGTCTCAATTATCTCCGACAAACTCGGTACTACTTATGCTTAAGCTCATTATCTACATACTGCTGTTGTAGATCTTAAGGACAAGATAATCCAAAGAAACATGAATAGCCAAATTCACACAAGAAAAAAACATTTACCGCTGCAAAAGCATAGGGATCGATATGCTGAGAAGAAGGAAACTTTACATGCAGGTACATAAGAAAAGTACCATTGGTTTAATTTTTGCTATAACTTATAGTAATTCAAGATCGTACTGATACAGGGAGCACAGCACAGTCTTCGGAAAATAGTTTCCCCAAGGAAAAGAATCAGACAGCAATGTAAGTGAAAAGATTGAATCGACCGATACTGTTATCAACATTGCAAGAGGTAACGTAATCAACTATATTTATGTTCAACTTAAGTTATTAATAATATCAAGGATATGGACCCTACTTATGCTTAAGATCAATAGCTATATACTGCTATTGTTAGATCCTACTGACAAGAAACTCCAAAGGAACATGAATCGAAGGCAACGAAACGCTGAATTACCACAAGAATAGAAAGATTTAATGTTACAAAAGCGTAGGGATAGATATGCTTAGAAGAAGCAAAGCTTACTTACAGGTACACGGACCCTCTAGATAATAAGGAAAGTACCATTAGTTTAATTTTTGCTATAACTTGCAGTAACTTAAAATTGTACTGATTCAAGGACAACAACGCAGTCTATGAAGAATAAATTCCCCAAGGAAAAGACCAAGTCAACTGATATTGTTATCGACATTGCAAGAGGTAATATAATCAACTACATTTATGTTCAACCTAAGTTGTTAATAATATCTAGGATATGACGGTGGAAATTTAATTGCCGTTGTTTACATATTATAAGAGATTAATTATGTTTGTTTACTTGGTGTGAGAAGACCTATCATTCTTCTATTCTAACTAAAGAATTTTGGCGCAGCGACGGAGCCGTGGGAACAATTAATGTATCACAACGGATCTCGCCAGTTCAACACATGCGCAAAGGCATCATGATTAAAGATAATGAAGACAATAACTTCACAAGTAATACGATATTTATAGTTCTTCAAGTTGTGTTTGGTACTTTGGTTGTTTCGAGTTATGCTCAAAGTTTGTTCATTGACTAAAAAAGAAAGAAACAAAAGAAACTGCAGGTTTTAGTTCCTTGAGGAATTTTTAGACCTAATCTTTATGAAAAAAAGAGGACTGCATAAGTGTGTATTTCTGCTCTGATATGTTTATAAGTTATGAGGTTATTTTCAGACTTAATCGAAAATTCGTGCCGAAGGCTGTCTTTAGAATTTCAAGGATTATCTTTGTTTCGAATAATTTAATTACAGGTCCTGGAAAGGAAAGCCCAGTGCGAAACAATAAATTGGACAAAGGCAAAGCTCCAATATGTTATGTAAGCTGTTCATTATGCTTATGTTCTTGGCCGAAGCTCGTCTTTAGATGTTCAAGGCTTATCTTTGTCTTGAAATTTTTTATTACAGGTCCTCAAAAGGAAAGCCTATTAAGAAACAATTAATTGGACAAATGCAAAGCTACAATATGTTATGATACTTGTAAGCTGTTCGTTGTACTTGTGTTCTTCCCTCATTGAGACCACTTCCGTTAATTATGGCTCACTAACTCAAATAATATACCCGCTGCAGGTGAGACTGCTCAAGAAGCTACTCCTACAAATAAAAAGAAAAGAATGTTGACCGATACTGTTATCAACATTGCAAGAGGTAACATAATCAACTATATTTATGTTTAACTAACGTTATTAATAATATCAAGGATATGGGCCCTATGTATGCTTAAGATCATTAGCTATATATATTGCTATTGTTAGATCCTAATGACAAGAAACTCCAAAGGAACATGAATCGAAGGCAACGAAATGCTGAATTATCACAAGAAAAGAAAGATTTAATGCTACAAAAGCGTAGGGATAGATATGCTGAGAAGAAGCAAAAGCTTACTTACAGGTACATGGACCCTCTAGATAATAAGGAAAGTACCATTAGTTTAATTTTTCCAATAACTTACAGTAACCTAAAATTGTACTGATTCAGGGACAGCAACGCAGTCTATGAAGAATAATTTCCCCAAGGAAAAGACCAAGTCGACTGATATTGTTATCGACATTGCAAGAGGTAATATAATCGACCAGTTTATTTCGTCGTATGGTGGGGCAAACAGAAATTGACTTCTATTTTCCAACAAGTATTACCTAGTTACTTTCCTTCTTTCACAAGTTTATTTTAGTTCATACAGTTCAAGAGTTTTTAATGATGGAGCCATCCGCCTTCCACCACTCTGTAAACCGTATATTTTTCATATTTGATTTCTTTTTGTAAACTCAATATCTTGTTTTGAGTTCGTATTCTGTGTTTGTAGTCAAATCATTTCCTTATGTTGCCTTTCTGTTTGTATTCTGTGTAGTCAATGATTGGCTAGGGAATCTGCGAAGTCGACTGATATTGTTATCGACATTGCAAGAGGTAATATAATCGACCAGTTTATTTCGTCGTATGGTGGGGCAAACAGAAATTGACTTCTATTTTCCAACAAGTATTACCTAGTTACTTTCCTTCTTTCACAAGTTTATTTTAGTTCATACAGTTCAAGAGTTTTTAATGATGGAGCCATCCGCCTTCCACCACTCTGTAAACCGTATATTTTTCATATTTGATTTCTTTTTGTAAACTCAATATCTTGTTTTGAGTTCGTATTCTGTGTTTGTAGTCAAATCATTTCCTTATGTTGCCTTTCTGTTTGTATTCTGTGTAGTCAATGATTGGCTAGGGAATCTGCGAAGTAAGTTCATCTCCCTCTCCAGGAAATCATCATCCTTCTTGTAAGGTGAATCTTTTACAACTAGGGCTTGTTTGTTTGTCCTTTAGTTTTATTTTTGATTATTTCTTGGTATTAGTATACTTATGTTGCATTTTCTTATGTTGCCTTTCTGTTTGTATTCTGTGTAGTCAATGACTGGCTAGGGAATCGGCGAAGTAAGTTCATCTCCCTCTCCAGGAAATCATCCTGTGAATCTTTTACAACTAGGGTTTGTTTGTCCTTTAGTTTTATTTTTGATTATTTCTTGGTATTAGTATACTTATGTTGCATTTCCTTATGTTGCCTTTCTGTGTAGTCAATGATTGGCTAGGGAATCGGCGAAGTAGGTTCATCCCCCTCTCCACGAAATCATCCTTCTTGTAAGGTGAATCTTTTCCAACTAGGGCTTGTTTGTCCTTTAGTTTTATTTTTGATTATTTCTTGGTATTAGTATGCTTTCAAAATGTTTGATGTTCTAATGTCTGAGTTCTAGAACCCATACCTTCATTGAATCAATAAACCTACATATTTTAGAGTCCCGATTGCATGCAGTATTAACCAAACCTTATCTCAAATATTTATAACCTAATCAGTTATTCTCTTACTTTCATTGGTTGCTCATGGTTGGATTTTGTACGGTGTCAAATACTAATAGTCTAGTCATTGTTTTACTTGTTTTTAAAACGGTAATTTTTTCGTACCTGCAGTTGTCTCGTACATGATTTAAATACATATACTTTATCATCTCATTCTCATGCCTCTTCTTCATATCCCCTCCATCCCTCCATGTTATTTTTTTGTTCTGCTTTCATAATCTCCATCTTAGGGTATATAAGAGAATAGGATAGAATAGAATCTGGAAAGATAAAGAGTAAGAATTGAGCAAACGTTTTGTTCTCCTTTTGCTTGCATACAGGTCTTATATAGCTAATGTTTAAATCATTTGCGGGTTACACGTTGCACATCTTTGGTCCATTTGCAGGTTAGAAAACTTCCAGCTGTACAAAAGGCTTAGGGGAGGTATATAGAGAGTGGAGTGGGGGTGTAAGAAATGTCCTGGATTGCGGGAATCAAGGGTGAGCGATCATAGGGTCGAAAAAAGCGGATAACAGACTTTTTAACTCAACTGAAGAGACAACTAATATTGGTAAGTGCATTTCTTTTTTGTAGTCAACGGAACTCATAATTTTCAGACAGGTGAAGTAGTTCCCCATTGGAGATCTCCCTTTGATATCTAATTTGTAACACGGGTTTGTTTCTGTCACAGGTAGAAGTATACTATCGTACTACCATTTTATTATCTTGTACCCATCACTTTTTAGCGTTTTGCTTTCTGATATGATTCTAATTGTACGAATTGCTAACAGTCCAACATTGCTGCATCTGCAGGGTTGCATTTTAAAAGAATTGTCTCTAGGTATATTCGCATGAACAACAGTTTTTTTTGTCGCTGTCTGTAGAGTAGTTAATGAAGTACATGAAAGAAATAAACATTACGTCTTGTCTTGGTTTCGCTAGGAATATATAGGCAGAAAGATAAGGACCTTTAATTTCTTTGACTAATTTAGTATATGTTACTCAAGCCATGGCGGATTTACCTTTTTTTCACTGTGTGGTTCCATTTTTGTAGTAGTAGATGCCAAATGTAGTCCGTACGTGTTTGACTGATGCATTGTTGGATCACTTGATTTTTCAGATAGTCATGAACGAAGCAATAAAACATTATACCAAAGCGCACCATCTTTTTAAGATATAGCTAACATTTAAATCTAAATGATCTGCAATTTTTAAAACGAGCCTAGAAAAGCAGTTAATTCCATCCTACGAATTCTTTAGTAGTTTGCTTAAATCTAAAGAGAAAATTTCCATCCTACTATTTGGCATAAGTTTATCTCAAAACTTATACATTGCCTTTCTTCTAATGTGGAAACCGAAAATAAAAATGTAATCCTCATTCAATATTTTGCCTCTTACCCTTTTCTTTCTCTCTAAAAGCTGTTTTTACATAAGTTTCTACCTAAATAAAAAGAGCCACTTGGGCAAAACTACCAAATTGATCTGAGCCGTCAAATGGCAATGGCCACCAAATAGATCCCAACCATTAATTATGCCTCTTATATACGTGTCTGATATTCTATACGTGTCATATATATAACTTTTTTGGGTGAATATGTCATATATAACTTATTCAGACAGAAGGAGAGACATACGACCGAGCTTCTCCACCGCCTTCTCTAACTAATCTTTACTTCTTTATTTTCACCAATTCAATTCTACGGAACTTACTGCCCATCACTCCGGATCTGCCACTCTAGAGGCTTCAGTAATCTACAGTTACACTTCTCCAAAAGCAGGTGAGTTTCCCATCGGCCATTCTCTATGTTGATTGCTCGACTTTCACGGTTGTACTTAGGCTGACATGCATAAGGTTTCTTTGTTCAATTAGACATGTTTATATTGCCGGATTCAGTTTCTTATATAGGGGAGTTTGGATGCAGCATAAATCAAATATGTGTAGATATTTTAAGGTCTTGCTTTTTGCTTAAAATTTTATATTTTAAGTCAGTTTTATGTGGAAGACTGAAAAGAGGGAAAAATACATATTTTATTTCTTTTCCGAAATAAGTAGATGATTTAGTATAATAATTTAAAAAGTCTCCGTCTAATTCCTGTTTGTGATTGTGCTATGTGTATTTTTTTGTTCTTAAGAATTTCTGTTGGTCCGGATGTGGTGTTAGTGAACTTAAATGTACTTACGAATTTAGGCATCGTCTGGTTGTTAATTTAAAGTTTCTGGTTTCTCCTTAATAATTGATAGTTTTAGTCAACTAAGTGTAGCTAAGAATTTAGGCATCGTCTAGTTGTTAATTTAAAGCTTCTGGTTTCTGCTTAATAATTTCTTGTTGGCACTAAAATGCTTTTGGTTTAAAAGGGTTATCTACGAGCTCCAATTGCTTCCATTTTGCTTTCAGTTGGCTGTATTTATTTGTTTTCTTACAAATATTTTTTCAGGCTTTTATGTCCTAATATAACTGTTGTGTACATTCTTTTTCTCTGTTTTCTTTTTCTTGTTAAGTATTTAGAGGAGCTTATGGGATCCATTCTCCTTTGTTGGTTTTCTTGTGGTGTAAGCTTGTTTCCCTTGTTTTGGTATTGTGTTACTAGTATTCGTGCCCCACGCGTTGCGTGTGTGACGCGCAATGCAATTAAAATATAAAAAATAAGTGTAGTTATGATACAAATACATTACCAAAGAAAATTAAAGTTGATATTTCACTGATTAAAATTACAGATAAGCAAAATAAAAATAGTATAAGACTTAAAAAAATGTTTGGTAGTTAAAAGAGGGATACATAATGTTATTAGTTGTTATTTTTTATTTTTAATTTTTTATATGAGCATGGTATTATTGTAATTAATAAAAAAGTATAGGGGTATTTTTGAAAAAAAGTTGCTAAATTGGGCAGCCTCATTTGACTTGGGTTGACTTTTTATAATAGAATGATATTTTTAAATCATTTTTTGTTCTTTTTTTCTGGGTAGAGGCTAGAATAAACCAACCTCATGGTACACTTTTTTTAATTCCTTTCTTTGCATATAAGGGATTTATTTGTTTCAAATATGGAGCCTAGCCATTTTACACAGTATTGTTGCTATTGGATACTTCCTGCATTAATTTTGCATGGGGAGACTTCCAACTTGAACTGGGTTGCTAAGGTGGGGAAATCATGCATGTTTATGCGCTTGGAAATAGTTCGTTAAAATTTCTACAAAATGGTCTCGTTTTTCATAGAAATATATTCGGTCAAGAAAAGGTCTATTGTTTTGAAAATGTTAATGATTTAGCTATATAAAAAAATTTCCCGTTTACCTTACCTACGTATTAAGCAATTGGATAAATATTTGTTATACAATGGTGGAGGTTTACATTGTTTTCTTTATCTTGCATCACAGTTTCATTTCTTTGTTCTTATCTAAGAATTTCTAAGTGAATAACTGTATTAGGTAACTGACTGTTAATTTCTTTTGGTGGATGTGTACATAACTGCTTATTTGCTTTCCAGATGGCTTGTGAAGAGGCATCGGTTCTGGTTAAAAATCATTTTGTATCAATCTTTTTGGTGTGCATGGCGTTGCATTGCAATAAGAACTCTGCGTGGGAAGATAAGACGGCTGTAATCCAGAACACAATTTTTTTGAAATTCGCTGAAGTATCAGAAATTGAGCGGGATAGACTCATTACGAAACATATGGTATGTTCCAGATCATACTTTAAAGAAGAATAGATAAAAATTAATTTTCTGATTTATTCCATATTAATTCAAAGTAATAGAATACTGCTCTCGTGTGGGTTGATGAGCTTGAATAGTTGTATATTTATAGATCATGTTGACAAAGGTTATCTTTGTTCGCGCAGAAGCAATAAATAAATTATTAGCTAGAAAGTTAGTAAATTATTGAAAGGAGCCAAAACTTGCTTTCCTATCTACCCAATCGTAAATGAATACTTGAGGAGAAAAATAGAAGCACGACACCTTTGATAGAATAATTATCAACATTTTCAAGCAAACACAACTGACAATTTGGCACTCCTAATTATAAATCTGATTTTCCTAACCCATAAGTAATTCAAAATTTAATCAATCAGTTCTAAAATTTCAATTAGTTGAAATAAAACTCTACATATGAAGTCAAGGAAAAATATCTTGCACGTTTTTTTGCTGCCACGGTGTTTTTTTACAATATTGAGTACATTTTTCAATCTTTTTAGAGACGTGAGAAACCTCGATATGGTCTTGTTACTCAAGCCAAATATGGGATCCACAAGTGTTCTATTTCTCCTTTACAGGCTTCTTTACTCCACTTTATTTGACTGCGGAATGAACATGTTCTAATTCCAGGTTTTATAAATCTTTTGTTTTCCTGGTTGCCATCGTCAGTTGCATTTTATCTTTTAGCTTCCTTTGCATCGGACCCTGTCCTTCTTTCCTTTTCCGTAACCACCATCATTCAAGCAATTCAAACAGTTGTTGATTGATTCTTGGCTACGTAACTGCTGTTTTTCACTCTTGAATAAGCATGCTATTGGAATATAGCTACTTTAGTTCTAACTGCATTTCTTTTATAGGAACGAGAGCTTCAAAGTTGGTGTTGTTGACAAAATTAAGATTTTTCGTCCAGACAGTTTTCATGGTATAACTTCGAATTACATGCTTCAGAATTATAGGCGTTCTTTTTCTATGGAATTTTTTTGGTCGTTAGTTTACTCGATGTGCAGTTATTGTAGAAATGCATTATAAAGTTACATCAGCTGTGCACCACAGGCATATAAATGTCACCGTCTTGCTGGAATTGAGGTTCTCATCAATCTTCTTGGCCACAGAGCTGCACTTCCAAGCACTTTTAAGTAAGTTTACCGGTACTGTGCTGCTATTTCTTTGCCTCTTGTCATGTCATTTAGTAAATTTTCCTTGCCTCTTGTGATGTCATTATCAGTGGAAGCAGTTTCTATGGAAAACTTATTGAACGTGGATATGTGCTCTTGTTTATGCTCCTATTGGATACTGCAATGATAATATTTTGAGGTCTCTCATTTTTTGACAATTAATTTTAAATGGGCTTTTACTACTACTTGAATGGTGTTAACATAGGAGTAGTTCGGATGTTATAATTCTCAGGAGAAGCATTTTTATGAATAGTAACTTGATTTTCCTGAACCTTACTTTCAGATTGTGTCAAGAAATTGTATTGCTGAAACCTGAAGTTGCAGAGTATTTTCTAATGTTGTTGTCAATCTTGCTGGAATGAACAATGGGGATTTTGACCTTTGCAAATTAATCTCTCTTCAGGTTTTTGTTCTACAACAGTTTAGTCTTTTGTTGTTATGATGATTGTTCTTTAGTACCACATGTTAATTGCAACATATATTTCCATATACTAGTAGAAGAAACAGTTTATTTTTTTGTTGTGGGTAGAGCTAGTGAATGATGTTTTAACCCACATTGATACTTTTTCACATGGAATTGCAGGTACAAGAAAATATACTGACGCGATCCAATAAATTAACAAAATTTATCCAGGTCACTTTGGATGCACTTAATGAACTCCGTTTCGTCATATGTTGGATAAGAATACTTCACCCGAGATCCCTTCAAAGCGTGAAGTTTTTTCGGTTAGTATGTCGTTGACTTTCTGACATGTACATCTTTTGTATTCTATAAGTCATTACAATAATTATGACATTATGTGCCTTTTTTTTTAGTTTTTGTTGGTCGATCCAATCTAACAAAGTATCACTTCTTCATTGTCTTCCAAGACACTTCACATGCACGATTTTACATTTATGCAACAATATTTAATTTACCTCCCGCCATTACTCCATTTCATATTCATTGTGTCAGTACGACTTGTAAGGGCATCAGTAATCTCCATATTAGGGTATATAAGAGAATAGGATATAAAGGAATCTGGGAAGATAAGAGTAAGAATTGAGCTTTTGTTCTGCTTTTGCTTGCATACAGGTCTTATATAGCTAATGCTTAAATTAGTTGCGGGTTACACGTTGTACATTTGGTTCATTTATCTCTTAGAAAACTTCCAGCTCAACAAAAGGCTCGTGGGGTATATAGAGAGGGGGGGTGTAAGAAATGTCCTGGATTGCGTGAATCTTGGGTGAGCGATCATAGGGGCGAAAAAAGGTGGTAACAGACTCTTTAACTCAACTGAAGAGACAACTAATATTGATAAGTGCATTTCTCTTTCTACATCTCAGTTCTCTTACTTATATACAAACATTCCCATTTACTGCCTGGAAATTGTTTCTTAGAGCGGAAACATAAATTTAAGTGATTTAATGTGATATGTGTACTTGAATAAGCATTGGATAGAAAAGGAAAGAAATGACAAATCTTTTTATAATAAAATATATATTTTCGTTGGAATATGTGTCTAGACAAAATTTATATTTTTAAAGAAATCTGTTGAGTTCATTTTATGTGGCCTTGTAGCTGCTGTGTATTTGAAACGTTATTTTTCTTTAAATCCTTTTTAAATTGAAATCTGTGGAGTTCATTACGTGTTGCCTTATAGCTGTTATGTATTTAAAATTTTATTTTTCTTTGAAGCCTTTTATTATTTGAAACTTTGTCTTCTAAAGTTTAGATGCTATTGGTTACTGCCTGCGGTCTTTACAAATTTTTTGTAGTCACAGAACTCATAATTTCTAGACAGGTGAAGTAGTTCCCCATTGGAGATCTTCCTTTGATATCTAATTTATAATACCGGGTTTGTTTCAGGTAGAAGTATCCTCTCTTACTACCATTTACTAACTTGTACTCTTTACTTTTCAGCGTTTTGCTTTCTAATATGATTCTAACTCTACGAATTGCTAGTCCAACATTGCTGCATCTGCAGGGTTGCATTCTAAAAGAATTGTCTCTTGGTATATTTGCGTGAACGAACATTAGTTTTTTCTTTTCGCTGTCTGTAGAGTAGTTAATGAAGTACATGAAAGCAATAAACATTACGTCTGGTCTTGGTTTCGTTGGGAATATATAGGCAGAAAGGTAAGGACCTTTAATTTCTTTCACTAATTTAGTATATGTTACTCAAGCCGTGGCGGATTTACTTTTTTTTCACTGTGTGGTTCCATTTTTGTAGTAGTAGATGCCAAATGTTTGTCTGTACGTGTTTGACTGATGCATTGCTGGATCACTTGATTTTTCAGGTGGAGTCATGAATGTAGCAATAAAACATATACCAAAGCGCACCATCTTTTTCAGATATAGCTAACATTCGTATCTAAATGATCTGCAATTTTTAAAACGAGCCTAGAAAAGCAGTTAATTCCATCCTACGAATTCTGTAGTAGTTTGCTTAAATCCAAAGAGAAAATTTCCATCCTACCATTTGGCATAAGTTGATCTCAAAACTTATACATTGTCTTTTTTCTAATGTAAAAACCGAAAATAAAAATGTAATTCTCCTTCAATATTTTGCCTCTTACCCCTCTCTCTCTCTTGAGAAGCTGTTTTTTGTAGAAGTTTCTACATAAATAAAAAGTCACTTGGGCAAGATTACCAAATTGATCTGAGCCGTTAAATGGCAATGGCCAACAAATAGATCCCAACTGTTAATACTCATTATTGTGCCTTATTTATGTCTTCCGTTAGTTACCTTTGTTTTAGTCATAAATGATAAAAAGTAGAGATGATTGTGAATCCATTAGTTTTTATTCTGAAACTTGTTTTTGACTGAGATCTGATAAGTTTGTTTATTTGCTTTTTAGCTATAAAGTTTTGATGCATTTGAATAACAAGCCATCAATTATTAGATTCCTATTTGGTATAGGACCCGATAGTATTTCAGTTGTGGATGTGTAGTTTTCTAGTTTGATTCTTGATTTTCATTTTGAATACAGTTTTTTTCGATTACGTTCTGTGTTAATTTCGATGATAATTTGTTAGTAGGATATATAAATGATGGTGTTTGCATTGGGGAAGCATTGGTAGGCCATTGCAAGATTCTGAACATTAGAGATTATTTGATCAGTTTTATCTGCTAGTCGAGTAATTATACTATTGTAGTCAAATCATCACGTGTTTTAACTTTTTGTACTTGAGGTCTGTATGTTTTTTATTTACTTATTAGTGACAGGATTGGTGATGGGATCGTTCTGTTTATCCGGACGTGTGCTCTGCTTATGGTTATTGTTGCTGATTTTAGGTAAGCAATTTGTTTCATCACATCTTGTGTTTGCATATGTCTTTGACTTGTCACTTCTCAGTCTCTTCACCATGTCACCTTTTATAATTTCTTTTAAAATCAATTAAGAGAAGTGAATATTTTTTTTCCAGTTATGAGGGGTAGGTCAACTAGACCATAAAGGTATTTTTGAGAGCTGATTATTTTCTTACACTTGTAAAGGACAAGCCAAATAGAGCCTCATAACCAACTTTTTTTCAAACAGTTAACTTCCTATGTTAATTATATTTCATTCTTTCCCTTACAAATATTTCTTGCTGAAATCAACTTTTTTTCAAACAGTTAACTTCCTATGTTAATAATATTTCATTCTTTCCCTTACAAATGTTTCTTGCTGAAATCAACTTTTTTCAAACAAACTTCCTATGTTAATAATATTTCATTCTTTCCTTTACAAATGTTTCTTGCTGAAATCTACTTCATATTGTTCAAGAGTCTTTAAAGATGGAGGAGCATCCACCTTTCTCCACGATCTTTAGACCGCATATCCTCAGTATTTGACTTTTATTTTCTTAACTCACTTGATACTTTATTTAGTCTTATAGTGGGGTGGGCAAACAGAAATTGACTTCTATTTTCCAACAAGTATCACCTAGTTGTTTGTAGTCAAATCATTTCCTTATGTTGCCTTTCTCTTTGTATTCTGTGTAGTCAACGATTGGCTAGGGAATCGGATAAGTAAGTTCATCTCACTCTCCAGGAAATCATCCTTCTTGTAAGGTGAATCTTTTACAACTAGGGCTTGTTCGACTTTAGTCAAGAATCTGAACTTTTAGCATAGGCTGTATCTATAATATTCTACACCTTTTGTGAAGAGTGCTACCGGCCTAATAACGACAAATTTTTCTTGTAAAATTTTCCTTCATGTACTTGTTGCAAATACAGTTTTTCTGAATTGGTTACTATCTTTTGTTTTTCCTCTATCTTTAACTTGATACTTATCTTCTAACTGACCCCAAATTCTTTTTCCTTAATTGTTCTTTATGCCAGACAGAAGAGTGAAAATTACAGTTTTTGTGCTTTTTGCAAGCGATGCAGTTGATTGTTGTTTCAGTGGGAAGAAGTTTGTTGCAGGTAACATGCAAATGTGACCTTTGTTTTCTCTCGTCAAATGTTTTGTTCTAGTTAATTGATTTGGATTTGGGGGTAACTTTGTGCTTGTGGTGTCTATTTTTAGTGTTGTTTCTTTATGTTGAATAAAGGTTTTGGTTGCTGGTTCTGATGAGGTTTGGGTAGCTTGGGACTTTTCAAGTTTTGTGCTCGCTCTGCTTCTGCTAGGTGAACCACAACTGGATACCTAAGCAATAACTTTGAATTTTGGTCAGTTTATTCTTGTTAACTTAATACTCACTTAATGGTGGGCAAACAGAAATTGACTTCTATTTTACAACAAGTATTATCTAGTTGCTTTCCTTCTTTCACAAGTTTATTTTAGTTCATACAGTTCAAGAGTTTTTAAGGATGGAGCCATCCGCCTTCCACCGCTCTCTCTAAACTGTATATCTTTCATTTTTGAATTCTTGTTTCGTGTTCGTATCTTGTGTTTCGGCGAAGTAAGTTCATCTCCCTCTCCAGGAAATCATCGTTCTTGTAACGTGAATCTTTTACAACTAGGGCTTGTTCGACTTTAGTTTTATTTTTGATTATTTCTTGGTATTAGAATACTTTCAAAATATTTGATGTTCTAATGTCTGAGTTCTAGAACCCAACCTTCATTGAATCAATAAACCTACATATTTTAGAGTCCCGATTGCATGCAGTATTAACCGAGCCTTATCTCAAATATTTATAACCTCATCAATTATTCTCTTATTTTGATTGGTTGCTCATGGTAGGATTTTGTACTGTGTCAAATACTAATAGTCTAGTCATTGTTTTACTTGTTTTTAAAACGGTAATTTTTTCGTACCTGCAGTTGTCTCGTACATGAATTTTTACATATGCTTCCTCATCTCATTCCCATGCCTCTTCTCCATATCCCCTCCGTCCCTCCATGTTATTTTTTGTACTGCTTTCATAATCTCCATATTAGGGTATATAAGAGAATAGGATAGAATAGCATCTGGAAAGTTAAAAGAGTAAGAATTGTGCAAATGTTTTGTTCTCCTTTTGCTTGCATACAGGTCTTATATAGCCGATGCTTAAATAATTTGCAGGTTACACGTTGCACATCTTTGGTCCATTTACCTCTTAGAAAACTTCCAGCTGTACAAAAGGCTTGTGGGGTATATAGAGAGGGGTGTAAGAAATGTCCTGGATTGCTTGCGGGAATCAAGGGTGAGCGATCATAGGGTCGAAAAAAGCGGATAACACTCTTTAACTCAACTGAAGAGACAACTAATATTGGTAAGTGCATTTCTTTTTTGTAGTCAACAGAACTCATAATTTCCAGACAGGTGAAACAGTTCCACATTAGAGATCTCCCTTTGATATCTAGAAGTATCCTATCATACTTCCATTTTATTATCTTATACCCATCACTTTTTAGTGTTTTGCTTTCTGATATGATTCTAATTGTACGAATTTCTAGTCCAACATTGCTGCATCTGCAGGGTTGCATTTTAAAAGAATTGTCTCTTGGTATATTTGCATGAACAACAGATTTTTCAGATAAGAGTCATGAATGAAGCAATAAAACATTATACCAAAGCGCACCATCTTTTTAAGATATAACTAACATTTGGATCACGTGTTTTTTTTGTCGCTGTCTGTAGAGTAGTTAATGAAGTACATGAAGGCAATAAACATTACGTCTGGTCTTGGTTTCGCTAGGAATATATAGGCAGAAAGATAGGGACCTTTAATTTGTTTCACTAATTTAGTATATGTTACTCAAGCCCTGGCGGATTTACCTTTTTTTAACTGTGGTTCCATTTTTGTTGTAGATGCCAAATGTAGTCCGTACGTGTTTGATTGATGCATTGCTGGATCACTTGATTTTTCAGATAAGAGTCATGAATGAAGCAATAAAACATTATACCAAAGCGCACCATCTTTTTAAGATATAGCTAACATTTATATCAAAATAATCTGCAATTTTTAAAACGAGCCTAGAAAAGCAGTTAATTCCATCCTACGAATTCTGTAGTAGTTTGCTTAAATCCAAAGAGAAAATTTCCATCCTACCATTTGGCATAAGTTTATTTCAAAGCTTATACATTGTCTTTCTTCTAATGTGGAAACCGAAAATAAAAATGTAATCCTCATTCAATATTTTGCCTCTTACCCTTCTCTCTCTCTAAATGCTATTTTTACAAAAGTTTCTACCTAAATAAAAAGAGCCACTTGAGCAAGAGTACTAAATTGATCTGAGCCGTCAAATGGCAATGGCCACCAAATAGATCCCAACCGTTAATTATGCCTCTTATATACGTGTCTGATATTCTATACGTGTCATATATATATAACTTTTTTGGGTGAATATGTCATATATATAACTTATTCAGACAGAAGGAGGGACATATGACCGAGCTTCTTCACCGCCTTCTCTAACTAATCTTTACTTCTTTATTTTCACCAGATCAATGCTACAGAACTTACAGCCCATCACTCCGGATCTGCCACTTTAGAGGCTTCAGTAATCTACAGTTACACTTCTCCAAAATCAGGTGAGTTTCCCATCGGCCATTCTATATGTTAATTGTTCGACTTTCACGGTTGTACTTAGGCTGACATGCATAAGGTTTCTTTGTTCAATTAGACATGTTTATATTACCGGATTCAGTTTCTTATATAGGGGAGTTTGGATGCAGCATAAATCAAATGTGTAGATATTTTAAAGTCTTGCTTTTTGCTTAAAATGTTATATTTTAAGTCAGTTTTATGTGGAAGACTGAAAAGAGGGAAAAATACATATTTTTATTTCTTTTCCGAAATAAGTAGATGATTTAGTATAATAATTTAAAAAGTCTCCGTCTAATTCCTGTTTGTGATTGTGCTGTGTATTTGTTTGTTCTTAAGAATTTCTGTTGGTCCAGATGCAGTGTTAGTGAACTTTAGTATACCTACGAATTTAGGCATCGTCTGGTTGTTAATTTAAAGCTTCTGGTTTCTTCTTAATAATTGATAGTTTTAGTCAACTAAGTGTAGCTATGAATTTAGGCATCGTCTGGTTGTTAATTTAAAGCTTCTGGTTTCTGCTTATTAATTTCTTGTTGGCACTAAAATGCTTTTGGTTTAAAAGGGTTTTTTTTTTTTTTTTTTTTTTTTAATTAATAGTGGGGGTTGCCCACAATTTTATTTATAAATGAGTTTAATTTGGTCCTCCGACCTTATTACAACAAAAGAAAAACATAAAGATTAAAACTGCAACAAATTGGTGGGGCTCAAATGAAATAACAAGATTATACAACAAGCCTCATGTAACTAGTTGGCTTTTATAACTATTTTCTCTCTTCATGTATCTTCGTATTTCTATTTTATACCACCGCTAACCACGTACCAAATGAACCATCTGACCAATCTTAGTTAGAGAATACCCCTTTCCTGTATTTTCTCCTTTATTGCTTCATCAATTTGGGTACTGATCTCATCAAAAAACTCAATCAATTGCGATGGCGAACACCTTAAAGCATTTGATCTATATAACACAGGTAATACCCAATTTTAATATCCCAATATTCATATAATTACCTGCTATAGCCCTTAATATAAGAAATTAAAGACTCTAATCTCCGTAGTTATTTACTTGTTTCTAATAATCCAAAGTCTCCCTTTACTGGAATCAAAATTTACCAAATTTCAGTTACTTTTTTATTGATGCAGATCTTCAAAGGGAATACGATCGGTTAAGAGAATGGTCATATGCAGCCTCTGTATCTTCAAACTCGGGTAATTCCTGTTACTATTATCCTTTCAGCTCATATAATTCCTTCTTGGTAGACATAATCTTTGAAAAGCTTATAAGCTGAATCCAACTTTTTATTTTTATTTTATTTTTTACTAGGAAATTTACTAACAACTACCATAATCGTAAGGATCATAGTAATTATTGATCGATCTGATCTTGCTTCAAGTGTTATATTTATGCGCTTTGGTTTTTCTTTCTTCCCTAGGCAATTTAACTCCCTTCCTTTCAGCGATTCTTCTCCTTTTTTCCTCTTTTTCATCTACCTCGGTTTCCCAATTAGATGAATAGATATCGAGAGTCAATTCACCTTCTTTTATATTGATATGGTCATTTAGAACTTGTGTGTTATTATTAGCCTCATCGTGATCACTTTGACCTTCTAGATGGATAACTTGAAGAGTTTGGGGTCTTTTATGTTGATTGGTATAGGACATCCTTTATTGTTTATCTCTGATAAGAATTTGAATCTGTTTTGATCTAATACAGCAAGGTCTACTTCCTGACCACGAGGAATTTCTTGTGATTTAACGAACTCTGCTTGATATGCGAGGAATTCTAGCTCATCTACTGAAGCATCTTCAGCACCAGGGGAGTGGAGAATAAGAGCAAAAGCTGAGTTCTCATTACTTTTCCCTTCTTCTAAATAAGTACTTTCTTGAGCATCGGTTGGAATTAATGATTTTTCAGCTTCTAGGAGACCACTACAGTGATCTTTATCAATGTTAATATTCTCCTTATTTGGTAGCATATTCTCCTTATTAGGGTGAGTTTGATCACCAATAATTTCACTTTCAACCGTACCATTAATCTCTTTTATTGTTTTTCTTACCCACTTTTGAATGATATGATTAACCTTTCTTTTTCTGCTCCTGTTTAGTTCAGTTTTGACTTGAGAAACTGTTTTCTTAGGAGGTAACCTAACTGTGCCAACTTGTCTTTTAGGCTTTTCATCGAGCAGCTTGCATTTGGTCTTATAATGCCCCACCTTTTTACAATTTTTGCAAAAATCTGGTAGTTGTTCATAGTTACATGTGTGCCAAAAGCCTTCTTCTCTTTGGTCTTCATCACCCTCACCATAGCTAATCCATAACCTATGAATAAGTTCCTTACTTAAGTCTACTTGAATGCAGACTCGTGCAACTTGTGGTTTTGTAAATCTGGTAGTTGTTCATAGTTACATGTTTGCCAAAAGCCTTCTTCTCTTTTGTTTTCATCACCCTCACCATAGCTAATCCATAACCTATGAATAAGTTCCTTTCTCAAGTCTACTTGAATGCAGACTCGTGCAACTTATGGTTTTGTACGATTAGCTGTTTCTAAATCCAATTTCAGTGGTGTCCCAAAGACATTTGCAATAGAAAAGAGGCTAGATTTTTCGTATAGGTGCATTGGAAGCATAGGAAAATTAACCCAAATAGGTGTAATTGGTGGTTCAAACCCTGGTTTGAAGTCAAAAGTCCACCTAAAAATTCTCATTGGGAAACTTAGAACCATCCACTTTTTCCTCAACCAAACCGTCAAAAAATAATCTTCATGATAAAAACTTAAAAGCACATACTTATTGTCAATTAATCCCATAGTAAAATCTGATTTGAGGTCCAAGCTTTCAAACAATGTAATCACTTGTTTTATTTCTGGCTTTCCATGTGAGAACTTCCCAATTAATGTGAATTTATAATGTTCCGATAGCATACTTACTTCCTTTAAAGAGAAACTAATGGCTGCTTCTCCTTTGTGTTTTTTGACTTCTTTCAGAGGAAATAAGTGATCTTTCTCCTTGCCTTGGACTTCAGCAAAGGACGTGTTCGATTTGGTAATTTAAAGATTGGTTCTTTGTGTCCATTTTGTTACGAACAGAGATAAACAAACACTCAGGTGTTGTATCTTTTATGAGAAGCAACCATTAGTTTCTCTTTAAAAGGGTTATTTACGAGCTACAATTGCTTCCATTTTGCTTTCAATTGGCTGTATTTATTTGTTTTCTTACTGATATTTCTCCATGCTTTTATGTCCTAATATAACTGTTGTGTACATTCTTTTTCTCTATTTTCTTTTTCTTGTTAACTATTTAGAGGAGCTTATGGGATCCATTCTCTTTTGTTGGGTTGCTTGTGGTGTACGCTTGGTTTCCCTTGTTGAGGTATTGTGTTATTTTTTTAAATCATTTTTTGTCCTTTTTTTCTGGGTAGAGGCTAGAATAAACCAACCTCATGGTACACTTTTTTTAATTCCTTTCTTCGCAGATAAGGGATTTATTTGTTTCAAATATGGAGCCTCGCCATTTTACACAGTATTGTTGCTATTAGATACTTCCTGCATTAATTTTGCATGGGGAGACTTCCAACTTAAACTGGGTTGCTAAGGTGGGGAAATCATGCATGCTTCTGCGCTTGGAAATAGTTCGTTAAAATTTCTACAAAATGGTCTCGTTTTTCATAGAAATATATTCGGTCAAGAAAAGGTCTATTGTTTTGAAACTGTTAATGGTTTAGCTATATAAAAAAAATTCTCGTTTACCTTAACTACGTATTAAGCAATTGGATGAATATTTATTATACAATGGTGGAGGTTTACATTGTTTTTTTTATCTTGCATCACAGTTTCATTTCTTTGTTCTTATCTAAGAATTTCTAACTAAATAACTGTATTAAGTAACTGACTGTTAATTTCTTTTGGTGGATGTGTACATAACTGCTTATTTGCTTTCAGATGGCTTGTGAAGAGGCATCAGTTCTGGTTAAAAATCATTTTGTATCAATCTTTTTGGTGTGCATGGCGTTGCATTGCAATAAGAACTCTGCGTGGGAAGATAAGACGGCTGTAATCCAGGACACAATTTTGAAATTCGCTGAAGTATTAGAAGCTGAGCAGGATAGACTCATTAAGAAACGTATGGTATGTTCCAGATCATACTGTAAAGAAGAATAGATAAAAATTAATTTTCTGATTTATTCCATATCAACCATTATCAAAGTAATAGAATACTGCTCTCGTGTGGGTTGATGAGCTTGAATAGTTGTATATTTATAGATCGTGTTGACAAAGGTTATCTTTGTTCGCGCAGAAGCAATAAATAAATTATGTTAGCTAGAAAGTTAGTAAATTACTGGAAGGAGCGAAAACTTGCTTTCCTATCTACCCATCCGTAAATGAATACTTGAGGAGAAAAAAAGGAGCACGACACCTTTGATAGAATAATTATCAACATTTTCAAGCAAACACAACTGACAATTTGACACTCCTATTTATAAATATTATTTTCCTAACCAATAAGTAATTTAAAATTTAATCGATTAGTTCTAATATTTCAATTAGTTGAAATAAAACTCTACATATGAAGTCAAGGAAAAATATCTTGCATGTTTTTTTGCTGCCGCGGTGTTTTTTTACAATATTGATTGCATTTTTCAATCTTTTTATAGACGTGAGAAACCTCGATATATGGTCTTGTTACTCAAGCCAAATATGGGATCCACAAGTGTTCTATTTCTCCTTTACAGGCTTCTTTACTCCACTTTATTTGACTGCGGAATGAACATGTTCTAATTCCAGGTTTTATAAATCTTTTGTTTTCCAGGTTGCCATCGTCAGTTGCATTTTATCTTTTAGCTTCCTTTGCATCGGACCCTGTCCTTCTTTCCTTTTCCGTAACCACCATCATTCAAGCAATTCAAACAGTTGTTGATTGATTCTTGGCTACGTAACTGCTGTTTTTCACTCTTGAATAAGCATGCTATTGGAATATAGCTACTTTAGTTCTAACTGCATTTCTTTTATAGGAACGAGAGCTTCAAAGTTGGTGTTGTTGACAAAATTAAGATTTTTCGTCCAGACAGTTTTCATGGTATAACTTCGAATTACATGCTTCAGAATTATAGGCGTTCTTTTTCTATGGAACTTTTTTGGTCATTAGTTTACTCGATGTGCAGTTATTGTAGAAAGGCATTATAAAGTCACATCAGCTGTGCACCACAGGCATATAAATGTCACCGTCTTGCTGGAATTGAGGTTCTCATCAATCTTCTTGGCCACAGAGCTGCACTTCCAAGCACTTTTAAGTAAGTTTACTGGTACTGTGCTGCTATTTCTTTGCCTCTTGTCATGTCATTTAGTAAATTTTCCTTGCCTCTTGTGATGTCATTATCAGTTGAAGCAGTTTCTTTGGAAAATTCTGCACTGTGGGATATTCGAGGGAAAACTTTTGGAACGTGGATATGTGCTCTTGTTTATGCTCTTATTGGATACTGCAATGATAATATTTTGAGGTCTCTCATTTTTTGACAATTAATTTTAAGTGGGTTTTTACTACTCCTTGAATGGTGTTAACATAGGAGTAGTTCGGATGTTATAATTCTCAGGAGAAGCATTTTTATTAATAGTAACTTGATTTTCCTGAACCTTGCTTTCAGATTGTGTCAAGAAATTGGATATGTGCTCTTGTTTATGCTCTTATTGGATACTGCAATGATAATATTTTGAGGTCTCTCATTTTTTGACAATTAATTTTAAATGGGTTTTTACTACTCATTGAATGGTGTTAACATAGGAGTAGTTCGGATGTTATAATTCTCAGGAGAAGCATTTTTATTAATAGTAACTTGATTTTCCTGAACCTTGCTTTCAGATTGTGTCAAGAAATTGTATTGCTGAAACCTGAAGTTGCAAGAGTATTTTCTAATGTTGTTGTCAATCTTGCTGGAATGAACAATGGGGATTTTGACCTTTGCAAATTAATATCTCTTCTGGTTTTTGTTCTACAACAGTTTAGTGTTTTGTTGTTATGATGATTGTTCTTTAGTCACACATGTTAATTGCAGCATATATTTCCATATACTAGTAGAAGAAAGAGTTTATTTTTTTGTTGTGGGTTGAGCTAGGGAATGATGTTTTAGCCCACATTGATACTTTTTCACATGGAATTGCAGGTACAAGAAAATATACTGACGCGATCCAATAAATTAACAAAATCTATCCAGGTCACTTTGGATGCACTTAATGAACTCCGTTTCGTCATATGTTGGATAAGAATACTTCACCCGAGATCCCTTCAAAGCGTGAAGTTTCTTCGGTTAGTATGGCGTTGACTTTCTGACATGTACATCTTTTGTATTCTATAAGTCATTACAATAATTATGACATTATGTGCCTTTTTTTTTAGTTTTTGTTGGTCGATCCAATCTAACAAAGTATCACTTCTTCATTGTCTTCCAAGACACATTACATACACGATTTTGCATTTATGCAACAATATTTAATTTACCTCCCGCCATTACTCCATTTCATATTCATTATGTCAGTACGACTTGTAAGGGCATCAGTAATCTCCATATTAGGGTATATAAGAGAATAGGATATACAGGAATCTGGAAAACTAAGAGTAAGAATTGAGCAAACGTTTTGTTCTACTTTTGCTTGTATACAGGTCTTATATAGCTAATGCTTAAATTAGTTGCGGGTTACACATTATACATCTTTGGTTCATTTATCTCTTAGAAAACTTCCAGCTCAACAAAAGGCTTGTGGGGGTATAGAGAGTGAGGGTGAAAGAAATGTCTTGGATTGCGTGAATCTCGGGTGAGCGATCATAGGGACGGAAAAAGCTGGTAACACTCTTTAACTCAACTGAAGAGACAACTAATATTGATAAGTGCATTTCTCTTTCTACATCTCGTTTCTCTTACTTATATACAAACATTCCCATTAACTGCTTGAAAATTGTTTCTGAGAGCGGAAACATAAATTTAAGTTATTTAATGTGATATGTGTACTTGAATAAGCATTGGATAGAAAAGGAAAGAAATGACAAATCTTTTTATAATAAAATATATTTTTCGTTGGAATATGTGTCTAGACAAAATTTATATTTGTTAAAGAAATCTGCTGAGTTCATTTGATGTGGCCTTGTAGCTGTTGTGTATTTGAAATGTTATTTTTGTTTAAATCCTTTTTAAATTAAAATTTGTTGAGTTCATTACGTGTTGCCTTATAGCTGTTATGTATTTAAAATTTATTTTTCTTTGAAGCCTTTTATTATTTGAAACTTTGTCTTCTAAAGTTTAATTGCTATTGGTTACTGCCTGCGGCCTTTACAAATTTTTTGTATTCACGGAACTCATAATATCCAGACAGGTGGAGTAGTTCCCCATTGGAGATCTTCCTTCGATATCTAATTTGTAATACCGGGTTTGTTTCAGGTAAAAGTATCCTCTCTTACTACCATTTTACTAACTTGTACCCTTTACTTTTCAGTGTTTTGCTTTCTGATATGATTCTAACTGTACGAATTGCTAGTCTAACATTGCTGCATCTGCAGGGTTGCATTTTAAAATAATTGTCTCTTGGAATATTTGGGTGAACATCAGTTTTTTCTTTTCGCTGTCTATAGAGTAGTTAATGAAGTACATGAAAGCAATAAACTTTACGTCTGGTCTTGGTTTCGTTGGGAATATATAGGCAGAAAGGTAAGGACCTTTAATTTCTTTCACTAATTTAGTATATGTTACTCAAACTGTAATAACCCGAGTTTTTATATATATATTTGTACAAATATAGAAAATGTAGTATTCCAAAAAAAGAAAAAAAGAGAAGAAAATGTAATGTCCTGAAATGCACTATACTTGTATGATATAAATTTGGCAATATCTATACTATATATATTTAGATAGATAGATGATAATAGTTGATATGTAAAAAAAAACATAAAATTATATTAAACTATGTACAATAATATATTGCCTATTAAGACAAAAAAAGTGGAAACTAGGGACATTCTCATATTAATCTAATATATATACATATATGCATCTTTAAGTAATATTACATGTAGTCTCAGATAAGCTTGTTTGAATAAGCAGAGAGGGAGAGAGTGCAAAGAAAAGAAAGAAAGAAAAACTTCATATTTTTTTACCTTTAACCTTCAATAACTTTTAACTTGGTGATCCGTTTTTCAAACGGGTTTCGCCAACGCGTAGCTGGTAAAGCAGAGATTATTTTGAGACAATTCCTTGTGGGCTTGATCTCAATTTTAAGACGTAAATCAACATTTACTCAGCTGCTGTACTTCCAGCCGGTTTTGAGCTTCATAAAGGTACCGTTCTGGTACTTAAAGGGGAGTCGTTATGTTGTATTAGTGCAGGAATCGATTTCCTGTTTTGTTTTATATTTGTTGTTTATTAAATAATGTTACTTGCAAATCTCAGATGCGTAACTGAACTTGCTGATTCAGTGACGTTGCTGAGGTACTGGTTGGTACTTAAATGAGTTTGGGTTGTCCTGTTTCTAAATAAAAGAGAGTTGGTTAATTGTTGGGTTGATTTTCGTATGGTAGTCGTAGTTTCATAGCAGAATTGTTGATTGGTTTCGATTGAGGTAGCATTCTGGTGCCAATAACCGAATTTTAATGATTACGAACACAAGATTTTGTTTCCTGGTTGGATACAGGGGATTTATTGAGGAATCGTTATGGTATTTAACATGCGAGTTTACCTTGAGGTGGGGATCGTTTCCCCAACTTCTTTTCGTTGGGGTTAATTATAATAATAATAATACGTGTAACTTTAAGTTACAATAGAACTTTCACGGTACTGTTCCAATACAAAAGGTTTGAGTTTAAGTGTTACTTGGGATGGATAGCGGGAACCAGTGTGTAGTTGGGCTATTTGACTTATTCTAATAATGTTTTTAGTAGTTAAATTATTTGTTCTGGTATGTGAAATTTAAATTACACGACCTTCATCGAGCTTGTGACCTAAGCTCAGGACACCTTCGAACCAAATATTGCTGTTCATTCTCTAGTAACTTGTCAGGGTATATATTAGCTAATGCAAATGATTTATGTGATAGATTTTGTTGTAATTTCATTAGATGTACATCACAGTATGGTAGCTAATTGCAAATGATGTGTATGATAATGGTTAAGATTTCAGACTCGGTAGTTGTACATTGCAAATATATAAATGTGCTATCATATAACTCCTTAGTAAATTGGAGTAGTGAGGTTAAGTAACCGAGGGGAGGTGTGGTGTCGTCATTAGTCGTTGTTTTCAGTCTTTTTATTGGTTTAGGGTTCACGTGCCAAAAGGAGTTCCGGCGAGCTTGCTACTCACGGAAAATACGGCAATAGCCGGTGTATGGTTTCATGAGGAGTTGACTCCATACGTGGATCTGAGGAGTGATCCGGCACTATATTGTGAATCCGACTTTATACACATTTGAGTCGGTTATCGAGTCACGCCACTTGGCGTAAGTAGTTGGGGTAGAGGAGGTTAGCGGAGAAGAAATAGAACGACGAAATACAGATATAAAAACAAAATATACATATGCATTGCATTATTTTTCTTTTTAGTTTCTTGACGTATATATATAATGAATAGTTGACTCACTCTTTTCCTTCGTTCTCTTGTCTTTGTTTATTTTATTATTTTAGGGGGAGGTTCAGATGTACTGAATTCTAGGACAGGTTAAGCTGTTGAGCGGGGCTGTGAATGGGCTAGATTTTGGGTTGTGTGGGTAGCCTAGACACTCATAGCGTATTTAGTTTTGTATAGCACTTTGTAAATGATGTACCTTAGGTGTAGTAGTGTGGAAACCATGCTAATGTAATATAATTTTTTGGTGTAATATATGTCGGAGAAGTATGTTTGGAAAAATGTATTTTCTTCCGTGTGTTTTCTTTAGTTTTCAAATTCAGGTCTCGGGTTTTACTGAAATCTGGGGCGTGACACAAACCATGACGGATTTACCTTTTTTTCACTGTGTGGTTCCATTTTTGTATTAGTAGATGCCAAATGAAAATCCGGTAGTCCGTACGTGTTTGACTGATCCATTGCTGGATCACTTGATATTTCAGGCGCACCTTCTTTTTCAGATATAGCTAACATTCGTATCTAAATGATCTGCAATTTTTAAAACGAGCCTAGAAAAGCAGTTAATTCCATCCTACGAATTCTGTAGTAGTTTGCTAAAATCCAAAGAGAAAATTTCCATCCTACCATTTGGCATAAGTTGATCTCAAAACTTATACATTATCTTTTTTCTAATGTAGAAACCGAAAATAAAAATGTAATTCTCCTTCAATATTTTGCATCTTACCCCTCTCTCGCGAGAAGCTGTTTTTTATAGAAGTTTCTACATAAATAAAAAGAGTCACTTGGGCAAGACTACCAAATTGATCTGAGCCGTTAAATGGCAATGGTTAACAAATAGATCCCAACTGTTAATACTCATTATTGTGCCTTATTTATGTCTTCTTTTAATTACCTTTGTTTTAGTCACAAATGATAAAAAGTAGAGATGATTGTGAATCCATTAGTTTTTCTTCTGAAACTTGTTTTTGACCGAGATCTGATTAGTTTGTTTCTTTGCTTTTTAGTTATAAAGTTTTGGTGCATTTGAATAACAAGCCATCAATTATTAGATTCCTATTTGGTATAGGACCCGATAGTATTTCAGTTGTGGATGTGTAGTTTTCTAGTTTGATTCTTGATTTTCATTTTGAATACAGTTTTTTTAGATTACTTTCTGTGTTAATTTCGATGATATTTTGTTAGTAGGAAATATAAATGTTAGTGTTTGCATTGGGGAAGCATTGGTAGGTTATTGCAAGATTCTGAACATTAGAGATTATTTGATCAGTTTTATCTGCTAGTCGAGTAATTATATTATTCTAGTCAAATCATCACGTGTTTAACTTTTTGTACTTGTGGTCCGTATGTTTTTTATTTACTTATTAGTGACAGGATTGGTAGTGGGATCGTTCTGATTATCCGGACGTGTGCTCTGCTTATGGTTATTGTTGCTTATTTTAGGTAAGCAATTTGTTTCATCACATCTTATGTACTTGTCACTTCTCAGTCTTTCACCATGTCACCTTTTATAATCTCTTTTAAAATCAATTAAGAGAAGTGAATATTTTTTTTCCAGTTATGAGGGGTAGGTCAACTAGACCATAAAGGTACTTTTGAGAGCTTATTATTTTCTTACACTTATAAAAGACAAGCTAAATAGAGCCTCATAACCAACTTTTTTTCAAACAGTTAACTTCCTATGTTAATTACATTTCATTCTTTTCCTTAGAAATATTTCTTGCTGAAATCAACTTTTTTTCAAACAGTTAACTTCCTATGTTAATAATATTTCATTTTTTCCCTTACAAATGTTTCTTGCTGAAATCTACTTCATATTGTTCAAGAGTCTTTAAAGATGGAGCATCCACCTTTCTCCACTATCTTTAGACCGTATATCCTTAGTATTTGACTTTTATTTTCTTAACTCACTTGATACTTTATTTAGTCTTATAGTGGGGTGGGCAAACAGAAATTGACTTCTATTTTCCAACAAGTATTACCTAGTTGCTTTCCTTCGTTCACAAGTTTATTTTAGTTCATACAGTTCAAGCGTTTTTAAGGATGGAGCCATCCGCCTTCCATCGCTTTCTCTAAACCGTATATCTTTCATAGTTGAATTCTTTTTGTAAACTCACTTAATATCTTGTTTCGTGTTCGTATTCTGTGTTTGTAGTCAAATCATTTCCTTATGTTGCCTTTCTGTTTGTATTCTGTGTAGTCAATGATTGGCTAGGGAATCAGAGAAGTAAGTTCATCTCGCTCTCCAGGAAATCATCCTTCTTGTAAGGGGAAATCTTTTACAACTAGGGCTTGTTCGACTTTAATCAAGAATCTGAACTTTTAGCATAGGCTGTATCTATAATATTCTACACCTTTTGTGAAGAATATTCTACACCTTTTGTGAAGAGTGCTACCGGCCTAATAACGACAAATTTTTCGTGTAATATTTTCCTTCCTTCATGTACTTGTTGCAAATACAGTTTTTCTGAATTGATTACTCTTTGTTTTTCCTCTCTCTGTAACTTGATACTTATCTTTTAACTGACCCCAAATTCTTTTTCCCTAATTGTTCTTTATGCCAGACAGAAGAGTGAAAATTACAGTTTTTGTGCTTTCTGCTAGCGATGCAGTTGATTGTTGTTTCAGTGGGAAGAAGTTTGTTGCAGGTAACATGCAAATGTGACCTTTGTTTTCTCTCGTCAAATGTTTTGTTCTAGTTAATTGATTAGGATTTTGGGGTAACTTTGTGCTTATGGTGTCTATTTTTAGTGTTGTTTATTTATGTTGAATAAAGATTTTGGTTGCTGGTTCTGATGAGGTTTGGGTAGCTTGGGACTTTTCAAGTTTTGTGCTCGCTCTGCTTCTGCTAGGTGAACCACAACTGGATACCTAAGCAATAACTTTGAATTTTGGTCAGTTTATTCTTGTTAACTTAATACTCACTTAATGGTGGGCAAACAGAAATTGACTTCTATTTTACAAGTATTACCCAGTTGCTTTCCTTTTTTCACAGGTTTATTTTAGTTCATACAGTTCAAGAGTTTTTAAGGATGGAGCCATCCGCCTTCCACCACTATCTTTAAACCGTATATCTTTCATATTTGAATTCTTTTTGTAAACTCACTCAATATCTTGTTTCGTGTTCGTATTCTGTGTTTGTAGTCAAATCATTTCCTTATGTTCCCTTTCTGTTTGTATTCTGTGTAGTCAATGATTGGCTAGGGAATCGGCGAAGTAAGTTCATCTCCCTAGTTGCTTTCCTTCTTTCACAAGTTTATTTTAGTTCATACAGTTCAAGAGTTTTTAAGGATGGAGCCATCCGCCTTCCACCGCTATCTCTAAACCGTATATCTTTCATATTTGAATTCTTTTTGTAAACACACTTAATATCTTGTTTCATGATCGTATCTTGTGTTTCAGCGAAGTAAGTTCATCTCCCTCTCCAGGAAATCATCCTTCTTGTATCTTTTACAACTAGGGCTTGTTCGACTTTAGTTTTATTTTTTATTATTTCTTGGTATTAGTATACTTTCAAAATATTTAATGTTCTAATGTCTGAGTTCTAGAACCCATACCTTCATTGAATCGATAAACCTACATATTTTAAAGTCGCGATTGCATGCAGTATTAACCGAGCCTTATCTCAAATATTTATAACCTCATCAATTATTCTCTTATTTTCATTGGTTGCTCATGGTAGGATTTTATACTGTGTCAAATACTAATAGTCTAGTCATTGTTTTACTTGTTTTTAAAACGGTAATTTTTTCGTACCTGCAGTTGTCTCGTACATGAATTTTTACATATGCTTTCTCATCTCATTCTCATGCCTCTTCTCCATATCCCCTCCGTCCCTCCATGTTATTTTTTGTTCTGCTTTCATAATCTCCATATTAGGGTATATATCTCCATATTAGAGTATATAAGAGAATAGGATAGAATAGAATCTGGAAAGTTTTGTTCTCCTTTTGCTTCCATACAGGTCTTATATAGCTAATGCTTAAATCATTTGCGGGTTACACGTTGCACATCTTTGGTCCATTTACCTCTTAGAAAACTTCCAGCTGTACAAAAGGCTTGTGAGGGTATATAGTGAGTGGGGTGTAAGAAATGTCCTGGATTACGGGAATCAAGGGTGAGCGATCATAGGGTCGAAAAAAGCGGATAACAGACTCTTTAACTCAACTGAAGAGACAACTAATATTGGTAAGTGCATTTCTTTTTTGTAGTCAACGGAACTCATAATTTCCAGACAGGTGAAGTAGTTCCCCATTGGAGATCTCCCTTTGATATCTAATTTGTAACACGGGTTTGTTTCTGTAGAAGTATCCTATCGTACTACCATTTTATTATCTTGTACCCATCACTTTTTAGCCTTTTGCTTTCTGATATGATTCTAAGTGTACGAATTGCTAGCAGTCCAACATTGCTGCATCTGCAGGGTTGCATTTTAAAAGAATTGTCTCTTGGTATATTTGCATGAACAACAGTTGTTTTTGTCGCTGTCTGTAGAGTAGTTAATGAAGTACATGAAAGCAATAAACATTACGTCTGGTCTTGGTTTCGCTAGGAATATATAGGCAGAAAGATAAGGACCTTCAATTTCTTTCACTAATTTAGTATATGTTACTCAAGCCGTGGCGGATTTACCTTTTTTTCACTGTGTGGTTCCATTTTTGTAGTAGTAGATGCCAAATGTTGTCTGTACGTGTTTGACTGATGCATTGCTGGATCACTTGATTTTTCAGATAGAGTCATGAATGAAGCAATAAAACATTATACCAAAGCGCACCATCTTTTTAAGATATAGCTAACATTTGTATCTAAATGATCTGCAATTTTTAAAACGAGCCTAGAAAAGCAGTTAATTCCATCCTACGAATTCTGTAGTAGTTTGCTTAAATCCAAAGAGAAAATTTCCATCCTACCATTTGGCATAAGTTGATCTCAAAACTTATACATTGTCTTTTTTCTAATGTAAAAACCGAAAATAAAAATGTAATTCTCCTTCAATATTTTGCCTCTTACCCCTCTCTCTCTCTTGAGAAGCTGTTTTTTATAGAAGTTTCTACATAAATAAAAAGAGCCACTTGGGCAAGACTACCAAATTGATCTGAGCCGTCAAATGGCAATGGCCACCAAATAGATTCCAACCGTTAATTATGCCTCTTATAAACGTGTCTGATATTCTATACGTGTCATATATAACTTTTTTGGGTGAATATGTCATATATATATAACTTATTCAGATAGAAGGAGAGACATACGACCGAGCTTCTTCACCGCCTTCTCTAACTAATCTTTACTTCTTTATTTTCACCAATTCAATGCTACAGAACTTACAGCCCATCACTCCGATCTGCCACTCTAGAGGCTTCAGTAATCTACAGTTACACTTCTCCAAAATCAGGTGAGTTTCCCATCGGCCATTCTATATGTTGATTGCTCGACTTTCACGGTTGTACTTAGGCTGACGTGCATAAGGTTTCTTTGTTCAATTAGACATGTTTATATTGCCGGATTCAGTTTCTTATATAGGGGAGTTTGGATGCAGTATAAATCAAATGTGTAGATATTTTAAAGTCTTGCTTTTTGCTTAAAATGTTATATTTTAAATCAGTTTTATGTGGAAGACTGAAAAGAGGGAAAAATACATATTTTTATTTCTTTTCCGAAATAAGTAGATGATTTATTATAATAATTTAAAAAGTCTCCGTCTAATTCCTGTTTGTGATTGTGCTGTGTATTTTTTTGTTCTTAAGAATTTCTGTTGGTCCAGATGTAGTGTTAGTGAACTTAAGTGTGTGTACCTACGAATTTAGGCATTGTCTAGTTGTTAATTTAAAGCTTCTGGTTTCTCCTTAATAATTGATAGTTTTAGTCAACTAAGTGTAGCTATGAATTTAGGCATCGTCTGGTTGTTAATTTAAATCTTCTGGTTTCTGCTTATTAATTTCTTGTTGGCACTAAAATGCTTTTGGTTTAAAAGGGTTTTTTTTTTTTTTTTAATTAATAGTGGGGGTTACCCACAATTTTATTTATAAATGAGTTTAATTTGGTCCTCCGACCTTATTACAACAAAAGAAAAACATAAAGATTAAAACTGCAACAAATTTGTGGGGCTCAAATGAAATAACAAGATTATACAACAAGCCTCATGTAACTAGTTGGCTTTTATAACTATTTTCTCTTTTCATGTATCTTCGTATTTCTATTTTATACCACCGCTAACCACGTACCAAATGAACCATCAGCCCAATCTTAGTGAGAGAATACCTCTTTCCTGTATTTTCTCCTTTATTGCTTCATCAATTTGGGTACTGATCTCATCAAAAAACTCAATCAATTGCGATGGCGAACACCTTAAAGCATTTGATCTATATAACACAGGTAATACCCAATTTTAATATCCCAATATTCATATAATTACCTGCTTATAGCCCATAATATAAGAAATTAAAGACTCTAATCTCCGTAGTTATTTACTTGTTTCTAATAATCCAAAGTCTCCCTTTACTGGAATCAAAATTTACCAAATTTCAGTTACTTTTTTATTGATGCAGATCTTCAAAGGGAATACGATCGGTTAAGAGAATGGTCATATGCAGCCTCTGTATCTTCAAACTCGGGTAATTCCTGTTACTATTATCCTTTCAGCTCATTATAATTCCTTCTTGGTAGACATAATCTTTGAAAAGCTTATAAGCTGAATCCAACTTTTTATTTTTATTTTATTTTTTACTAGGACATTTACTAACAACTACCATAATCGTAAGGATCATAGTAATTATTAATTGATCTGATCTTGCTTCTAGTGTTATATTTATGCGCCTTGGTTTTTCTTTCTTCCCTAGGCAATTTAACTCCCTTCCATTCAGTGATTCTTCTCCTTTTTTCCTTTTTTCATCTACCTCGGTTTCCCAATTAGATGAAAATAGATATCCACAGTCAATTCACCTTCTTTTATATTGATATGGTTATTTAGAACTTGTGTGTTATTATTAGCCTCATCATGATCACTTTGACCTTCTAGATGGATAACTTGAAGAGTTTTGGGGTCTTTTATATTGATTGGTATAGGACATCCTTTACTGTTTATCTCTGATAAGAATTTGAATCTGTTTTGATCTAATACAGCAAGGTCTACTTCCTGACCACGAGGAATTTCTTGTGATTTAACGAACTCTGCTTGATATGCGAGGAATTCTAGCTCATCTACTGAAGCATCTTCAACACCAGGGGAGTGGAGAATAAGAGCAAAAGCTGAGTTCTCATTACTTTTCCCTTCTTCTAAATAAGTACTTTCTTGAGCATCGGTTGGAATTAATGATTTTTCAGCTTCTAGGAGACCACTACAGTGATCTTTATCAATGTTAATATTCTCCTTATTTGGTAGCATATTCTCCTTATTAGGCTGAGTTTGATCACCAATAATTTCACTTTCGACCGTACCATTAATCTCTTTTATTGTTTTTCTTACCCACTTTTGAATGATATGATTAACCTTTCTTTTTCTGCTCCTGTTTAGTTCAGTTTTGACTTGAGAAACTGTTTTCTTAGGGGGTAACCTAACTGTGCCAACTTGTCTTTTAGGCTTTTCATCGAGCAGCTTGCATTTGGTCTTATAATGCCCCACCTTTTTACAATTTTTGCAAAAATCTGGTAGTTGTTCATAGTTACATGTGTGCCAAAAGCCTTCTTCTCTTTGGTCTTCATCACCCTCACCATAGCTAATCCATAACCTATGAATAAGTTCCTTACTCAAGTCTACTTGAATGCAGACTCGTGCAACTTGTGGTTTTGTACGATTAGCTGTTTCTAAATCCAATTTCAGTGGTGTCCCAAAGACACTTGCAATAGAAAAGAGGCTAGATTTGTCGTATAGGTGCATTGGAAGCATATGAAAATTAACTCAAATAGGTGTAATTGGAAGTCAAAAGTCCACCTAAAAATTCTCATTGGGAAACTTAGAACCATCCACTTTTTTCTCAGCCAAACCGTCAAAAAATCATCTTCATGATAAAAACTTAAAAGCACATGCTTTATGTCAATTAATCCCACCGTAAAATCTGATTTGAGGTCCAAGCTTTCAAACAATGTAATCACTTGTTTTATTTCTGGCTTTCCATGTGAGAACTTCTCAATTAATGTGAATTTATGATGTTCCGATAACGTACTTACTTCCTTTAAAGAGAAACTAATGGCTGCTTCTCCTTTATGTTTTTTGACTTCTTTAAGAGTAAACAAGTGATCTTTCTCCTTGCCCTTGGACTTCAGCAAAGGACGTGTTCGATTTGGTAATTTAAAGATTGGTTCTTTGTGTCCATTTTGTTACGTGTTCGATTTGGTAATTTAAAGATTGGTTCTTTGTGTCCATTTTATTACGAACAGAGATGAACAAACACTGAGGTGTTGTATCTTTTATGAGAAGCAGCCATTAGCTTCTCTTTAAAAGGATTATCTACGAGCTACAATTACTTCCATTTTGCTTTCAGTTGGCTGTATTTATTTGTTTTCTTACTGATATTTCTCCAGGCTTTTATGTCCTAAAATAACTGTTGTGTACATTCTTTTTCTCTATTTTCTTTTTCTTGTTAAGTATTTAGAGGAGCTTATGGGATCCATTCTCTTTTGTTGGGTTGCTTGTGGTGTACGCTTGGTTTCCCTTGTTGAGGTATTGTGTTATTTTCTTAAATCATTTTTTGTCCTTTTTTTCTGGGTAGAGGCTAGAATAAACCAACCTCATGGTACACTTTTTTTAATTCCTTTCTTCGCAGATAAGGGATTTATTTGTTTCAAATATGGAGCCTCGCCATTTTACACAGTATTGTTGCTATTAGATACTTCCTGCATTAATTTTGCATGGGGAGACTTCCAACTTGAACTGGGTTGCTAAGGTGGGGAAATCATGCATGTTTCTGCGCTTGGAAATAGTTTGTTAAAATTTCTACAAAATGGTCTCGTTTTTCATAGAAATCTATTCGGTCAAGGAAAGGTCTATTGTTTTGAAAATGTTAATGATTTAGCTATATAAAAAAAAATTCTCGTTTACCTTACCTACGTATTAAGCAATTGGATGAATATTTATTATACAATGGTGGAGGTTTACATTGTTTTTTTTATCCTGCATCACAGTTTCATTTATTTGTTCTTATCTAAGAATTTCTAACTAAATAACTGTATTAAGTAACTGACTGTTAATTTATTTTGGTGGATGTGTACATAACTGCTTATTTGCTTTCAGATGGCTTGTGAAGAGGCATCAGTTCTGGTTAAAAATCATTTTGTATCAATCTTTTTGGTGTGCATGGCGTTGCATTGCAATAAGAACTCTGCGTGGGAAGATAAGACGGCTGTAATCCAGAACACAATTTTGAAATTCGCTGAAGTATCAGAAGTTGAGTGGGATAGACTCATTAAGAAACATTTGGTATGTTCCAGATCATACTTTAAAGAAGAATAGATAAAAATTAATTTTCTGATTTATTCCATATCAACCATTATCAAAGTAATAGAATACTGCTCTCGTGTGGATTGATGAGCTTGAATAGTTGTATATTTATAGATCGTGTTGACAAAGGTTATCTTTGTTCGCGCAGAAGTAATAAATAAATTATGTTAGCTAGAAAGTTAGTAAATTACTGGAAGGAGCCAAAACTTGCTTTCCTATCTACGTAATCGTAAATGAATACTTGAGGAGAAAAACAGGAGCACGACACCTTTGATAGAATAATTATCAACATTTTCAAGTAAACACGGCTGTTAGAACTTAAGGTGACTTGTTAAAGTTACTTAATTTGTTGTCGTATTGGATTATGTCAAAATACTTGTGTATTAAAGAAAGGTAATTATCTTTTCAAATTGTGTGGGATTTGTTTTTAAAAAAAAGATATTAACTTATGAAAAAATTTGTTCTATTCCTTAAAGCTTGCTAAATGAAATATTTTCTTATTCAATCTTATACGAATGATTGGTTTTTGATTTGATGAGTATAAGTTTGAATCATGTCAGGAGATATATTGTTCCATATATAAATCTATCAAAAAGATTGTCACGTGTGAATCTTTTTGAATAAATATATTATCTTCTACTTCAAGATATATATTCCTTGTGCTAACAAATTTGATTAGATTTGTTTATGCTTAATTTGTAAGAATTATAGAAATGATATCTTGAAGATTGAAAGGAGTTTTTATCTCGAACAAAGGAGCTAACTAATCTCCTTATCACAAGCAATGTCAGCCGAATATATCAAGAGATTGGAGCTAAAATAGGCATGTGTTCCTAACAAGATTAATCTCTAAAGATCTTACAAAGATGGCGGTCAAATCCTCATTCAATGGGAATGCGAAGATTTGAAAAACTTTTATTCTTATAAATAGTCTCATACTTGCTTGTAAAAGATTACGTGTTCTAACCTTATAAAGAACTCTACTATATTCGACACATGAAAAACTACAATACTTGCTTGTAAAAGATTACGCGCTCTAAACTTATAAAGAACTCTACTATATTCGACACGTGAAAAACTAGGACTTTGTAAGATTAATGGCGGGATGCTATTAATCATTTGAGTGAGAGCTATTTAGTAATAACAATATAGTGATAGGCAAAAAATCAAGAGGGAGTGTGAGTTTTCATAAGTCTCGAGTCCTTTATTGTAAGCTTGAAATAGTATCATTAATCTGGGTGAGTGTCTCAGAGACGTAGCCCAAAGTTCTGGGTGAACTCTGTTTAAAAAGATGCGTGTGAATTTACTTTCAAGTACGTTTTTATTTTGAGTTATAGCCATCTTTAAAGTTCGGTTAGAACTGTAGTTGCAACTACAGTTATAACCACAGTTCTAACTGAACAGCGTAACAGCAACCGGAACAACGAAGTCGGAATTTCAATTAGTATTAGAGCTTCACACTGGATCCTACTTGGTGTGGATCCTGCGTTCTGGTCAAGATGGACATGATGAGGGAAGAAATTGTAGCAACAGACCACCACTGCTTGAAGGAGGTGGAAACTATGAGGTATGGAAAATCCGAATGAAGTCATGCATCAAACGACAAGCTGAGCTGGCTTGGAAATCGATTCTGAATGGATGGGAGGTCATTATGGTATTTGATGATGATGTAGAATTGGTACTAGTACCTGAAGATGAAAACTGACTTGCAAAAGCAAATTCCACAGCCATCGATCTAATATTTGCTGGAGTCACATTAAGCGTCTTCATGTATATCTCTCACTGTGAAATAGCTAGAGAAGATTGAGATATTTTAAGAGTCACTTTTGAAGGAACCGCTAAAGTTAAGGCCTATAAACTTCAACAATTACAAACTAAATTTGAGAATTTTAAGATGAAAGAAGATGAAACTATTGAAAAGTTTAATGGTAGAATTTATGAAGTGACTCATGATGCTTTAGTCTTTGAAAAAAGATAGTGGAAGAAAACTGGTTAAAAAGGCTCTTAGATCTTTTCCTGATAGGATTGAAATGAAAGTAACTGCTATTGAAGAATCAACTTATCTTGAAAGCTTAAAACTTGAGGAATTAATGGGAAACCTTATGTCTCATAAACAAAAAATTTAAAAACCTAAGAAAAATGAAAAAGGTGTAGCTTTTCAAGCCAAGAAAGCTAAAACTTATTTTTTATGACAGTAACGACAAAAAAATTAAAATAAGAAAGCTTTTAAAACTGGAAATTCTAAATCGTATGTCAAAAAGGAAACCCAGTCTGATAATTATGAGAATAAAATGCATGAAAAATGGGGATCCAAGGAGAAACAGTTTAAAAACAAAATTAGTAATATCCAATGTAAAGAATGTAGAGCATTTGGTCATATATAAGCTGAATGCGCTAATACTTTGAAAAAGCACAAATATGCTCTAACGGCTACTCACAGTGATAACACTCATTCTGATGATGAGGATAGTCATAGTTACTTTTCTATAGAAACTGCTTTTATGGTGAAAATCGATAGTGATAATCAGTCAGTTACAACCACAGTTAGAACTGAACTTGAAACCGATTCTGAAAGTGATGAAGAAGAAGTTTCTAAACAACAAATTGAAAAGCAATGTATCTGTTTGTATGAAAAGTACAAGGCTCTAAGTAAAAAGTCTCTCTCTATGAATAAACTAAATGATGATTTAACTAATCAAGTAAAAGATATTAATGAAAAACTTTCTAGGAAACAAATTCAGTTAAATGAGACCAAAAGAAAGATAAAACTGTTAAACGCATCTGCCACTGAAAAACTTGATGAAATGCTATCCTACTCTAGGGCCTCAAAAGATAATAGTGGATTAGGTTATACTGGTTTCAAAGAAAAGGGGAAAACTGTTTTTGTTAAATCTTTAAAAATACCCAAACTGGATATGGTTAAAAGTAAAGTTACAAACACGGTTGTAAACAGTCAGAACAGAAGCTGTAAAAGTAGCTTTACTAATAACAAGTCTGTTTTCAGAAATTGTAATTTTTGTAATAATTCATATCACTTTGAAAGAGAATGTTATTTGAAATTACACAAAAATTCTATTGCCCATGATATCACTACAAAATTGAGTCTTAATCAAAAATTCAAATGGATTTGGGTACCTAAAAGGAAAACCGACAAGGCTCAATGTATCTCTGCATCTATTACTGCTTTAAAAGTTTCATCATCTAATGTCTGGTATTTTGATAGTGGTTGTTCTAGACACATGATAGGTAATGTAGAATTTCTCAAAGATAAAACTGTTACTTTTGGTAGTGGAGATACAGGTAAAATAATTGGTAAATGAATATTGAACAAACCTGGAATGCCTGAACTTAATGATGTATTTCTTGTGTATGGGTTAAAGGCTAATTTACTCAGTATAAGTCAACTGTGTGATAATAATTTGCATGTTAGTTTTAATATAGAAAAATGTCTTATTACTGATAAAAATGGTGACTTGATTATGACTGGTGTTAGATCTGCTGATAGTTGTTATATTTATGATGAATCGAACATTGAATCTATAAAAAATACTTGCAATCAAGTTGTCACTGATAATACTAAGATTTGGCACAAGGAATTAGGGCATGTGAATAACAAAACTGTAATTTAGTCAATATGGATCTTGTTAGAGATATTCTTAAGCTGAGCTTTAAAAATAATGTTACTTATGGTGATTGTGCTAAAATAAAACAGACTAAGAGTGTTCACAAAGGTACTAATCAAATTTATACCAAACAAGTAATTGAATTGCTTCAAATTGATCTTATGGTCCCAATACAAACTGAAAGCATAGGCGGTAAAAGATATATTCTTGTTGTTGTTGATGATTTTTCTAGATTTACATGGGTTGATTTTTTAAGAGAAAAATCATATGCTTTTAAAGCTTTTCGAGAACTGTGTCAAAAACTTCAAATAGAGAAATACTCTACGATTGGTAAAATTATGAGGATAAGAAGTGACCATGGAACTGAATTTAAAAATAGTAAGTTTAAAGATTTTTGTGATACTCTTGGAGACATGAATTTCTGCTATTCAAGAGATGACTAGAGTCATGTTAAATTCTAAAAAATTAGCTAAAAAGATTATGAGCTGAAGCCATTAGTATTGCATGCTATATTGTGAATAAGGTCTATCTAACAAAAGGAACCAATAAGACTTCCTATGAAATCTGAAAAGGTAGAAAACCTAGCGTTAAATATTTTCTATGTGTTTGGTTGTATTTGGTTGTGTTTGCTATATTCTAAAAGATAGAGAACACCTTGGGAAATTTGATGCTAAAGTGATGAAGGAATATTTCTTGGTTATGTTCAAAATAGTAGAGCTTTTCGAGTCTTTAATTTAAAAACAAACAGTGTTATAGAGTCGTATAATGTTGTGTTTGATGAATCTAAGAATATCTCCGAGATCAGAGGAAGATGAGCGTTGGAACATGGAACAAACAGGGGAGAAAATCAATGATAAGGTTCCATATGTGGTTATAAGTCCAGTTACAACCACAGTTGTAACCGAGAGTGAAGAGGCTGCAGAAACTGATCAAAACGCTGCAGTTCAAACTGAAATGAGACCTCGGTATGTAAGAACTCAGATAAATCACTCTTTGAATGATGTCATAGGTGATGTCAATGAAGGTAAGAAAACTAGACACAAAAATTCTGATGTGGTTAATTTTGCTTGTTACATCTCTCAAGTTGAACCCAAAAACATTAAAGAAGCTTTAAATAATAGTGAATGGATCCTAGCTATGCAAGAAGAACTTTCACAATTTGAATGAAATAATGTACTTTGGTGCCTAGTCCTACTAATAAAAATATTATATGAACAAAGTGGGTTTTTAAAAACAAAAGCAATGAAGATGGAATAATCGTTAGAAACAAAACGAGGTTAGTAGCGCAATGATACACTCAAATTGAAGGAGTTGATTTTGATGAAATATTTGCACATGTAGCTAGAATAAAGTCTATACGAATGCTTTTGTCTTTGGCTTGCTTGTATGATTTCAAACTGTTTCAACTTGATATTAAAAGTGTGTTCTTAAATGGTAATATTCAACAAGAAGTATATGTTTGTCAAGCTAAAGGATTTGAAGATCCAAAATTTCTTGAGCATGTTTATATTTTGAAAAGGGCCTTGTATGGATTGAAACAAGCCCCTAGAGCTTGGTATGATAGATTAACGAAATATTTGATTGAAAAAGGTTTTAATAGAGGGGGAGTTGATAAAACTCTATTTACTAAGAAAACTGCTAAGAATATTATTATTGCTCAAATTTATGTTGATGACATTATGTTTGGCTCCACTTCTGACTTTAGAATTTCTGAGTTTATTGATGATAATATGAAAACTGAATTTGAGATGAGTGGAGGTGATGATCTTACTTATTTTCTTGGTCTTCAAGTAAAACAAAATGATAAAGGAATTTTTCTTAGTCAAAGTAAATATGCTGATAATCTTGTAAAGAAATTTGGTTTGATGATGCTAAAGAGAAAAGAACTCCTATGAGTACTACTATTAAAATTGTCTAAGAATGATAAAAGCAAAAGTGTGCCTCACATTATATAGATCTATGATTGGTATTTTGCTTTATTTGACTGCTAGTGGGCCTCATATATATGCTTGAGTGTTGGAATTTGTGCTAGATATCAGGCTAATCCCCTTGAAACTCGCTTGTTAGCTGTTAAAAGAATTATTAAATATGTCAAAGGGACAATTAATTTGGATTTGTGGTATACTAAAGGCACCAATAATTTTCTAGTGGGATATAATGATGCTGATTGGGCTAGAAATATTGATGATAGGAAGAGTACATCCGGTTGTTTTTACTTTGGTAATAATCTGGTTTCTTGGTTTAGTAAAAAACAAAACTTTATTTCTTTATCAACGGCTGAAGGAGAATATATCGCTGCAGGAAGTGGATGTACTCAACTTTTATGGATGAGACTAATGCTTTACGATTATAATATAAAACAAGAAATTCTAACTCTTTTTTGTGATAATAAAAGCGCTATAGATTTAGCTTATAATCCTGTTCAACATTCCAAAACTAAGCACATTGATCTAAGACATCATTTTATTAGAGAATTAGTTGAAGAAAAGAGTTTAATTCTAAAACATGTCTCTACTGAAAGGTAATTGGCAGATATTTTGACAAAACCCCTTGATACTAATAAATTTGAAACTTTGAGAAGTGACATTGGGGTTTGTCCTTATGAATTTAATTGATTATATTTGCATTTTATGCATATTTGTGAGAAACATGAGTAGTGTTTATGGGATCACGAGTAATTCATATTGAGCTTAAATGTATTTTTAACATGAAAAAGCCGCTGGTTAATGACCATAAAAGATGCAAAAGAATAACTGAATGTAAAACTCTTTCGAATGCACCAAGTGCTAGTACACAAAAAGTAAAATGGTTATAAGTGTGGTTGCTACTACAGTTGTAACCTAAGTCTTTTTATCAGACCTGGTCTAAGTGCGTAAGTGGTGTTCACTCAATTTTTGGGATAGACCTTTTTATGGATCAGGTATCATTGTGATATTCTTAGTATACCCAGCTATTTTTAACGGGAGTCCATAACACACGTTATTGATTATACTAAGTAATATTATCTCCAAGCTCTTTTAAAACTTATTGATCTTACTTTTTTGGGTAATTAAAAAGTAGTTGTGTAGAGTAAAGATAAGTTTTTCTCAATTTTAAGTGTCTCGGTGCATAAAATTACTCTATGGATCCTCACAATAAGCATATTTGTAAAAACAAATTATTATTTTCTGTTTTTTGGCAATCTATATATATATATATATTCTCTGCTACTTTTAATTAACACATGTTTAAATCTGTTATATTTTTTCAGCTTTATGGAAAACCAAAATTTTAATCGGTATTGTTTAAAATTGGAATGTTTCATTGGTTTATTGTGTATAATTCTATGTTTATTAATATGATTGATAAAATTTCCAAAAATACATATCTTACTAAAAATTCTTTTTTAAAAATGGTCATATTCTTTAAAAATATATTGCAAAAATTGGGTATAACCATATCTTAAAAGTGGTTATATTTTGATTTGGTAAAAAAAAAATTGTTAAAATCTTATTACCAATTTTTTGAACCACGTATATACCAGTCGCCCAAGTGATGCACCAAATGTACTAAAACGACAGGAACTCTTCTTTGTCATCGGTGTGACAAATAGGGGGAGAAGATTATGCAAGTTTATATTTGCTATCTTAATTCTTATATTTCATGTATGAATTTTGCAATACTAATGTGCAGGGGAGTAAACTATTAAACTCCAAGTATTTGTCAAATCCAATGACAAATGGGGAGATTGTTAGAACTTAACTTGACTTGTTAAATTTACTTAATTTGTTGTCGTATTGGATTATACCAAAATACTTGTGTGTTAAAAAAAGGTAATTTTCTTTCCAAATTGTATGAGATTTGTTTTTAAAAAAAAGATATTAACTCATGAAAAGATTTGTTTTATTGCTTAAATCTTGCTAAATAAAATCTTTTCTTATAACATCTACCAATCTCGCACCCACAACACCAGACTCTGTAAGAATCCACCATCTAACAGTCACACACAAACTAGACTGTAGAAATCTTCCATCTCACTGCCTCACACATGTCAAAACTAACAAATCGCGTTGAACAACTATCACTTAAAATCAAGATTACTGCAATAAAATTTAAAACAACTAAAATGCCACAACCATTCTTTAAACTACTATATAAATATAAATATAACACAAAGCATACATCAAAACAAACACATAATTTACCGCAATTAAAGATCAGATCAATTTCTTCTCCCTTACCAAACCAACGAGAGCTCCTTTGTCAAAACACGCTAACCACGAGCCGAAGATGTCACAAGCTAATTCTACCAAATCTGGGTAGCCTATTCTCAGCCATAAACCAGTCCCTAGACGAGGCTTACACAGATAGATAGATAAATAGATAGATCTTGAAAAGTAAGTTAAAAAAACATATTTAATTATCGAAAACGGACACCCAATGATCCCCGAATCGGCTCCCCAAGCTGCTGCCCGAGAAACACGAAAACTGATCACTGCTGCATGTCACGGGGACCTGACCAGACCATGGCCAATTTTCTCTCCGCTCATTCTCACTTTGTCGTTGATCACTCCCTCCTTCAATTCTCTTTCTGAAATCTCCGGCCACACATGTGGGGTATGTATTTATGTATGTATGAAACGTATGGTGTGTACGTACAGTATGTATAGGTTTTAGATTTTCTTTTATTTCCTTTCTAGCTCAACCCACAAGGTTATTCTTATTTGTAAGTATGCCCAAAAACTATTACACCTATTATTTCTATCAATTAATATAAAATATTATTTCACATTACATACAAATACACGGTGAATTGGAGGCTGGTACCTTTTGAAACTACTAATTTAAAGTTAGTACCACTTTCAAAATAGTTATTGCAAATTAGTACCATTTGTCAATATATACATAAGCCCAACACATACAAGTCCAACATATTTGGCCTAATAAAAATTTGACCAAGACCAAGACCATTTACCGGTCTCCGGATTAATTTACTGAGTATTAATTTATAGAGGTCTACTGTATTACTAGTCCAGTCAGAATATCAAGTAATTTTACTGCATTTCTAAACACATCACTTGTAGCAAATTTCATTCCTAATTCAAATTTAACATTTTATGTATCAACCATCTCAAAGACAATATCTTTACCATCACTCTCCTCTTGATAATCACATTTACAATTTAACCCATCAGATGAGGCATAACCATCATTTAGAACATTTATATCAGTTAGCAAACTTTCAAACAAATTAGCATTATTAGGATTAGTTTTATACACCTTAGCTTTGCTTGTACTTGTTTGTGTTTCTTTTTGGTTTTGCTTGCCCACATTATCATACACGTCAGTTGGAACATCTTTTAAACCCTCAAGACCTATAACTTCTTTATCACTATCAACAAAATCTGATAAGTTTACATCACTAACATTTTCATTCTCAGAAATCTCATAATCATCATCACTATCAGAATTGTCATTCTCATCTCCATATATTTACCCCACACAATTAATAAAAACTTCTATAACTTTATAAGCAAATAAGAACGTAAGAAGTTGTAGAGTATCTTTATCATATTTTATTTCTAAAATATCAGTATCAAAAGAAGATCCAACTCTCTTAAATCAAAAAACACTATTTGACCCTTCTCACAATTATCCAAATAACTTATCTTTCCTCCTTCATAATTTGTTTTTGTTCCCTATTTAAAAACACTATTGTGATGTAGTTCAAATGTGAACAAGTTCGGATCCATAGCTGCGTTGAAAAAAATATTTCATTTTAGGTGGAGTCTACTTAAATCCATTTAAATTGTATGCATATGAACCAAATTAATATGTAAAACATATATTTTTGAAAAAAAAAAAAAAATACCACTTTTTGCAGGAGGTTGATTAACTTGAGGACGACGTAAAATCCATGCCATGATTAGTTGATCGCACCTCTAATCGTACCTTAATCGTAACTTAATCCCACCTTATTCCCACCTTAATCGCACCAATGTATGATTAGTTTGATAAGTTTTAGGTGTTTAAGAGTGGTTCGGGTTTGGAAAAGAGAGAAAATTTTAGGGTTTGTGTTTTTTTTGACAGTGGTTCGTGTTTGGAAGAGAGAGTGGGGATAAGTTTTGTTTTAATTTTATTTTCTAATCATTAATGGACGGAATGACTTAATTACAGCCAACGAAAACGAGGCACGTGCCAGCACGTGATTGCTTTCCGGTGCCACCTGTCACCTTTTTAGACGAAAATAACTAAAAAATAGAAAAAGCGTAAACTTGGGGCACAAAAATGAAAAATTTAGGATTAGAGGTACAAAACTAAAAAAATGGCAAAATTTATGGCACAAAACATCATAAAACCCTGTATTTCTATGAATGATAAGTAAAAATGATGTCAGTAGCTAGCTCCAGTTGCACTAAATGGGAGCCTCTTAATCCATATCAACTATATTCGATCGCTATTTGTTTGGTTTATTAAATTTCTATGCAGTATAATTGTTGGCACGCAAATTTTACGTATATTAAAAATGTGACATGTGTCATTTAAATTAAATATCAATCAATTACTAATTTATCAATCTTAAAATAGACGAGTTATTAGTAGTTTAAATGAGAAAAATAAAATATATTTTATCATCTTATAAAATTTAGTATGATAATTTATATAAAATAAAGATATTTATTTTTCTAAAATTATTAAATGCGCTACAAACAACGAGTTATTAGTACTCATTTGTAATGTTTCAAACACAAATGGGAGATAAATACATCTATTTTAAATCATGTGTCAAAAACAATAATGGGCACAAACTTGAAAAAGTGGCCTTTCAAATATAAGTTCACCGCAAAAGATATAAATACACAGATGGGGTACCATTATTCAACATTTTCAAGTTAGAGTGAGAAACTTCTCAACATATTGGAGTTTTAAAATATTTCAAGTCTTTAAAACTATAGTGAGAAACTTCTCTAACATCTTAAAAGTTAGATAGAGAAGCTCTGCAACAAGCCTCTTAATCTGGAGTCTGCAACAAGTCTTCAACGAGTGTTCGAGAAGTATTCAACAGCTCAACTGCAACGAGTCTTCAAGGAGTTTTCAACATATCTTCAAAGAGTTTTCAACAAATCTGCAATACATTTGCAACAAATCAATGAAGTGCTCCAACAAGTTCAACAAATCTGCATTCGATTTTCAGAAACAACTAAAAGCGACAAAGAACGCGTTTCTACATATCAAAATCTTCAAAAAAATTCACCAAATCTGAAGAAATTCTGCAACCTACCGGTACGCTAGTACCAGTGTACAATACCGGTACGCTGGTACCAGTGTACCGGCAAAATCCATACCGGGTATGGCAAATACGCACCGACGATTCCCGTCTATGTACGGCGACGGTACGTAACCAGTACGGTTCGAAATTTTTTATGGTGTAAATATATACATATGTAATGAAAACGGTTTTTATTGCTTGAAAAAAAAATCTAAAAGAAAAAGGAAGAGTAGTATATACTATATAATAGAAAAGTACAAGAACACATACAAGTTTCATTATTTTACACAATCTTTAAAAACGTATATTAAAACCTCTATTATTTAAAGATTGTTGTAGGATATTATTGATTATCTTGTAACTTACTCTATTGGGCCTATCTTGGGCTTTCCTAGCATATGTAACCATACCCTCTATTATATAAAGAGAGTCGGGGGTCTATTTCTCTAATACTCATATTAATGAATAAACACTTAGTCTATTGTCTCTCATATATATCTATCTATATCTATACATATCTCATATATATATATATATATACCGAGCTAATATGTCACACAACACGTTATCAGCACGATACTCGTGGAGATTGGAGTAAAAGCTAGAAGGTTGGGTATTTTGTTCAAATACTAGGGTTTATACGCTCGAAGATTGGGTTATTAATTTACGGCTAAACTTTGCAGTTTTTTTTTCCGCTGATCTTCCCCAAAATACCCGAAATACGGTACATAATTATCAATATTTTTATTCTGTATGGTTAAAGTAACGAATTGCATGCTCCCTACTCTATAATATAGTGACGTACGTAAACTTACTTGTATGATTGGTATGTATATATGATGGCACGAATTAAAATTGCTACTGTAAACTTATAAATCGCATGATATAACCCAATCGCATGATATAACCCCTGCATGTTTAGATACAAGTTGCTTATTATTAATTATTGCGTGGATTTGTTTCACATGATTGTACACGCTAAGCTATTACTAGTGCATGATATTAAATGAATACACACATGTTTATTAACTGTACGTGTTATATATGTTGATGTTAGTGATACAGTAACTATGTAATTGACATTCTAACTTTATTAGACCTGCATGTATAGGTTTTTTATATATAAAAAAAAAACTGAGTATATTCTCGCTGTATATAAAGTCAAAATAGCCTTGCGTATGTTCTAGAGTTGCTCTAATGCCTGGATATTATAAAATCTGTAGTAGCATAACTATTTATTTTTGAATCCTAGGGACTGCTTGTAAACTCGTTGATACTTATGTACTGTATACGTAAATAAGCTGAAATAGTTTGTTGTAACTACATTCATGGCCCCCCTAGTATATCACTTGTATGCAGATCAGTATGTGTGTTTGTATTATCATAATATTCGTTCCATGTAAACATATCCACATACATGATAATTGATTAAATGGCTAGTAAATAAGATTGCATGTTAATTGAATTAATTTATGAATTCCCATGTTAATAATCACTGCCATGTAATATTAATACTGATGTTATGTGTAAAATATGATAATTTACGAAATCATATATTTTCACATTTAACTTGGAAAAATTATGAACCTTCCCCAACTAGGCTCACCTATTTGGATATGATGTCTAGGAAAGATATAGGCGGAAGTCGATATCCTAATGAGGTCGGGTTTTAAGTGGCATTCGGGCCCTCCACCCTCACCGTCTTTCCTGGTCGTGTTCAAGTAGAGCCACCGAAAGGGGTTGACTAAATAATAATTTCTCCGAGTGTGTTAATATAGTGATGTATGTTTCGCCAAATTGGTGTATCAGTATCGACCCGTTATTCGATCAATGAGAACCAATTCACATTAAAAGCAAAACTATTTTCGAACCTGTCGTTTCGAAACAAAGTTTGTGCTTGTGCAAACCGTAAACATATAAACCGGTCGTTTTATATGATAACTAATCCAGAACTCCTAACACATGTTGGATGCCATCTATGATGAGTAAATCGCAAAGCATACTTGCGAAATGACTGTTTAGACGTTGATGTTATTCCGTCATCACATGTTAGTCACCCCGATGTGTGAAAATATTATGCCCAATTTTTTTTGGATGCCATCTTTGATGAGGAAAACACGAGTTTGTTGTTACTCGTGAGATGAACGATAAGGCATTGATGATATTCCGCCACCACATTTGAGACGTGATAACATCTATGGTGAACAAATGTCTGAAATTGACATATTAGAGCAATCTTTCACCAAAATACTAACTTGGAAATTGTATTCCATAAGCAGTATCGTGAATTTATATTCACCATGTTCCTTTATCGCACATCTGTTATTGGATAAGAAAATTACCCCAGTGAGTAGTTTTAATTCTATTGGGTCAATGACGAATTGTTTGCCTGATATTAATGCTCTTCGTGTACATTTTTTTTCCACGAATCGAGAACCAAGACAAGTGTTATTTGTCTCGAACTGTCACGATCCCGATGAATCGCTTAGCCAAGCGAGATTTTAGACAATCGTCAAAATCGAAAACCTATGGCTCCAAGACAGTAATTGAAAGGAATAATATGGCCCGTTGTCACAAAGCAAGAGATAATGCTCAAGGAGCCAACTCTATGCTATAAAGACCAAGTTCATGCACGGTTACTCCTTAAATAGTTCACAACTATTATAAAGGTGGAAAAACCGATGCTAATATGGTTAAAGTTAATTGAAAGGAAACTCGTGAGACCCCCGATTTTGTGGCTCAAATGAGTTTGATACCTTTTTTTTATTGATTTTGATAAATCATTGAGCCGTTTTTTTTCCGCTCATCTGGATTATGTTTTTTCCATTTGGATTATGTTTTTTTTTTCTATTTGGACATACTTTTGTATAATGCTTCGTCTGTTTACGAAATTTCTCGAAATAATTTAAAGTAATTTGAGCAAATTCCTTTGACAAATGTGACCACACTTTAAATTATGAAATTTTAGGCAGTACTTGTGGGCTAGTTGTTTTTTTTTTGGAAATAGTGGCTAACCGTGTACCACATAATTTCACCAACTACTTGCCTAAAAGAGTCCTTTGTGACAATGATTATGGACCTGTCATTCCAAATCGAAATCTTTGGTAAAACCCAATTGATTTGTCAAATATGAGGCCTTATACTCTTGTAGGTCCTGTCGTACCTTGTTGAGTTATAAAATATTCTAGAAAACCAGTGTTATCTGGTAATAGCTCATGAAAAAATTAAAATTTCTGTACATAGTCTCCATTCAATACGACTAAAAGTGTATTTTAGAGGAGTTGAAATGTCTTTCAAGTGGTTGCTACCACATTTTTTAAAAGCATTTAAAGTTAACTTATCATTTCACCTGTCGTCAATTGATAAATGATTTAGATTCTAAGACATGATTGTCTGTACTATCATTCGTCTGTCGTTGATTGATAAGAGCATTTTGATATTGTGACATTGACTGGATGAGATATTCCCGGGTCAAAAGACAATGCTTGATTTATAATCGCATCGCATTTGGATTCTCTTTGAGGATATATTTCGTGATTAATCCGAAATCCATGCCACTAATGCTCACTTAGAAAGACTAGTATGTGTAAAGATCACGAAATGGACTCGTAGAATTCTTGTAAAGAATTGAAGGAGTTATTGTAGACTTATCCAACCATAAGACGGACCATAAATATAAATGGTTATGGTTAATACATCGACAATATGGTCATATTTTACTGTTGTCCACATAAATGCAGAACTTCTCAAACTCTTATCCTTATCATTAAGTTGATGGCTCATGATCCGGATTATCCTGAAAAGTCTAGTCGACTTGATAATACTGAAGAGTAAGAATCGAAATTTCGATTTGAATTACTTGAGTTTGGAAATTGAAACTGAACATCCTGTCGATTATGTTCAGACCCAAATGGACTCACGGAAAGTTTGATGAGGCGACTGCAAATGATTGCACGCACTTCTTGGTCTTCCGAACCAAGATTTATATTTCCGTATGAGGTTATGCTATTTTGCTGTATTGGTTCGTTATGAGGCCCATAGACACTCAAACACCATAAGCGTACCAGCTGGTTACTGGTTATGAGCCAAAAGTCTCATATTAACGCGTGTTTAGAGTGCTTAATTAATATTTTGATTGAGCCGCTATAGCATTCAAAATATGGACCTCTGAAGGGGACATAAGTCGATTATGAATCCCATGCCTATCATTTGATATAGTAACAATGGCAAGCGATTTCTTTACCGCATGATATGCGAAAGTGACATCGTTAAGACTGTTCTCCCCGTCGTTAGGGGGAGATTTGCACGTTACCGTTGATAAGGAACGACGTGAAATAACGTGGCATAACCCACTCAGTCTTAGCTTGATCCTCAAAACTGCACTTAGTGATAAGTAAGTGCATAGACTCCCTAAAGTCTAACTAAATGTCAAACGCATTTAATGACTTTATGAGATGTCACGAGATCATTTATACCTGCTGCAAAATGCTTGCAAGGATAGACATCCCTGTCGGACGCCGTGTTTCTGTCGCAACACGTTGCTTTGGCCGAACCCGCCAAGCAAATGGCACTGCCGTCGGCCGTCAGTCTGTCATTCTTCCCAAGATACGAGGAAGTTGACCGGTTCTTAATTTGTTCAGCCCCAGAGGTGGTGAACTGAAACTCGTTTGTCGCACGAGATAATAAAGGATCAAGGAGATGTGTGATTTCCTCCTCATCCTAAAAATCTCGAAATATCTGTCGATCATGATATCTTAAACGATATTGAAGCAAAACGAGACTGTCATTGATTACTTGTTCATATATTCGGTGACGACTGATAATATGAGAAAATTATGACAGGGAACCATGTACCATTGCCTGAAGTCAATGTAGAATAGACTGGACAAATGGAAACTTGCAATCCAAGTAGACTCCTTAGCGAAAGTGTGTTCGGACCTGTAGCTCCAACACCACCAATGTTAAACGAGTTCGTTTATTTGGTTATTCGTAAGGAAAAGTGATGAGAATAATGAGATTGTAGAATGCTCGCCTAGTAGCACAAAGCTTCTCTCACATCTTGGAATTGATTACGAGATGGTTGATTTCCTCGTAATGAACGTTATAACGGTCTCCTACTTTATCAGTTTAGTAGTTTCCCAAAAACTGATTATGCAACATGTTATTGTGGTCACTGTTTTATCTCTATGAGAATTTATACAAAGAGATATAGATGAAGGTCCCTGTGTGACTTCATGTGCTTAAATCAAGTAGTTCCTGAACACGGAACACGATCACAATTGACTGAGACGTTCACTATATGGATTAATATAATCCGAGCGAATGTGGTATACCGCTTAAGTGAGCACTTGATCAGCTTGGGATACTTGAACAAGTATTATGTCCTTGCGTGTTATGAAGCAATCCACGTTTTGGATTTGCCCTTCGAGATGAAGGATCTTGGGAAGACACGGTAGTGACTCGGCCCGATGATCAAGTCCCATAAAGATTGAATCTAAGTCCATGATTCAGACTATACCTAGAAGGTGTTATGATATTTTAGTCATCATGACGCTAAGTCGTCAGATTCTCCCATGATCGTTCGATCACTAGACATTGATATAGACCCAGTCCATCCCTGATGAGACGATGAAGAGATATTGAACCATCATGTTCATATCTCAGTACAATAAGCGCATCATTGTATTTGGTCTAATGTGCTAGACGAATATCTCATATGCTGTGAATGGTATAGCTTGACACAACATCGTAAATGGCACTAAAGACACATTCCCTTACCTTATGGTAATTTTAAAAGTGGGCTAGTTTATCCCATTTGCGTCATCGAGTGTACCTACCCCCTTCGGTAATCGAATTAACGCAACTCTTTTTCGGTTATACCGATGCCGGTTACTTATCAGACCCGCATAAGAGATATTCCTAACATGGTCTGTCTTTACCATTAGGAATAAGGCAATATCTTGGAGGTCTTGGAATGACTCCAAACGAATCACTCTGATCTACTCGTGCTCTATGAGACGACTAGAGAGTGTATATGGCTTCGAGCTCGTATTAGCCATATTTGAATTACATATGCTTTGTCTCACAATTCAGATAAAACACTTGTCTTATTTGAGGACAACTTGTTATTATCGATCAAGAGAGACATGACTAGATTATGCTATTTAGCATTTCTTGCCGAAATGAATCTTCACATATGAAGTTTAAGAGCATCTAGTTGAATGCTCGTTCTATTCCACGTTAGATTTTCTTGCATCTAGCCGTGTCCAAGTAAATGAAGCATCCAGTCGAATGCTCGTACTCTTTCTTGAAATATGAAATCCTTGCACCCAATCATGTGCAAGTGAGGGGGGAGCATCCAGGTGAATGTTTATTGTACTAATTACTACTTAGTCGAAATCCTCGCACCCTGTCGTGTGCAAGTGAAAGGGAGCATCCAGTCGTATGCTCGTGCACTCTTTTTGTCCTTAGACCAAGGTTTTTTTCCACTGGTTTTTCCTTGGCAAGATTTTTAGTGAGACGCGTTCCCATCATATTTCACTTAAGATTGCCGAAATTAGGGAGAGTATCCTGTTGTATACTTCTTACCACTGTGTACTCTTTTATCGTTCGACTAGAGGTTTTTCCCACTTGGTTTACTCTAGTAAGATTTTGATGAGACACTTGTTTTATGGTTGATCCCCTACTACTACCACTGTTGCACTCTTTTTCCTTTGATTAGAGATTTTTCCATTGGGTTTGCTCTGACAAGGTTTTGATGAGGCACACTGTTTTGTGGTTAGTTATTTACATGATATTTCGGCCTATATCATTCGGCTACACAGTTTCTCCTAGGTACTGATTTTGTCCCAAACTAGGTTTTCCGGCCCTAAGGTTTTTTTATGTGTTTAGCACTGCGAATGAACTCGACTCACATCGACAGCATGAAGACGAAAAAATCAAGACGTCCAAATGGGGGAGTATTGTAGGATATTATTGGCATCTTGGGCCTTACTCTATTGGGCCTATCTTGGGCTTTTCTAGCATATGTAACCCTACCCTCTATTATATAAAGAGGGTCAGGGGTCTCTTGATATACCTCTCTAATACTCATATTAATGAATAAACATTTCGTCTGTTGTCTCTCATATATATTTATCTATATCTATACATATCTCATATATATATATATATATATATATATATATATATATATATACCGAGCTAATATGTCACACAACAAAGATAGTAATATAAAACATCTAAAATTCATTCAAATTTGCTATATTACAGAATCTCCTTAGATTTTAAAAACAAGTCTGCATGTACCCTCAAAACTGATTAAATGTGCAAATAAAAAAATATGTGACTTGTAGGTTTGTAATATATATAGAAATATATTGATTAATTATTATCGTACCCACGCCGTACTGTACCCAAATTTTTAGAATTTTACCATACCGACGTACCTGTATCGTGCTCGGTACGGTACTCATACCCGTACTGGTGCAATCTTGTAGAAAATCTGCATTTGATCATCAGGAACGACTATAAGCAGTAAGTAAGGCGTTTCAATGGATCAAAATCTTCAAAATTATTCACCAAATCTGAGGAGTTCTACCCAGTAAATATACAACAAATCGGCATTCGATCTTCAGAAACAACTATAACATGACAAAGACACGTTTCTCTAGATCAAAGTCATCAAGTTATTCACCAAATCTTAATAACGTCAAGATCATAAACGAAATCAACAAAGCTGCAAAGTTCTTCATCAAATTCGAAGAATTCAAATAAAGTTCAGCAAAATCAACGAAATTCATCAAATAGTCTACTACAGCATTTCAAACCATCACAAATTGTTTGAATAGAATAATCAAAGTACTTTCATTTATAGATTTTCTTTTAAAAATTATCAGAGATTGTACCAGCAAATTATTGATTTATAAAATTTACTTTTTTTTCGCATTTCATTTTCTTTGTTTTCAACACTTGGAAAAATTTGTGTGAAACAATAATATTATCATATCTCTGGATTTCATATGATAACCTACAAAAATACAGCAACTTATAGGTGTTGATCGTCATTGAATTTTAAATTAATAAGTTTGTTTTACTCAAGTTTGAGAAAGATAACTGGATTCATCCAGTTAAGAAGTCGCAAAAGAGGGAGCCTTTAAACTCGCTGCCTTTTTAAGTGCATTAGAGAAATGTGCAAGGAAATTAAACGATACAGTGACGGCCCTATTATTTTAGCACATCAGCCCCTTTAATTTTTTTTCACCTATTTCCTAACCTAGATTTAAAAGAAAATAAAAAATCAACTATCGATCACCTGACAATCTGTTATGGTTTGGTTCAGGACCACCCCTAAACGCATGCATAGCAGAATCTACCTTCATTGCATGTTTTATTTACTTTGACAATTTTCTTTCCTTATTATGTTTTGCAGTTGCGACTTGCGAGTCATATTTTTCTAAATCATATTGGTTTGTGTTAAGCTGCTAATGAAGTTGATTCCCCATGTTATTTGTCTTTTGCCAAAAATGAGGAGTATAAAATTAACATATTTGATCGAGATTCGAGCTCTCAATTCCTTTCTGGTACCCAAACTTATTCTTCTTCTTGTCTATATTCAATTCTTTCATGTGCATTAAAATCGATAGATCTAAAAGAATTTTAAAATACATATTGAAAATGGGTTCAGTTGACTTAATGTCCTTGTTCTACTGTCACTTAGTACTGGAATTATTCTTCTCAACATAACAAACTTTAGTTAATGACTCCTCTTCTCCCACCAACAAGCATTACAATGGCAGACATTAATGCAAATTAAAAATGAAGTAACAAAATCAGATATTAAAGAGTTACAGCCCTGGCAGAATAGTATATTGATTTGAGGGTGTATATCAGTAATCGTAGGGCCGCAAACTAATCCAACCGTTCATTAAAAATTGACATTTTTCAATGGAAAGCGACATTTTATCATAAAAAAAGTGAAGTTTTCTTTACGAAACTTATTTTTTCCACTTGGAAGTGGTTTTTTTTACATCCGAATGACATCGTTTTTCTTCAAAAGAAGATCTTTTCACTAAAAACGGTTTTTTACATTGGAAAAATTAAATGGTCAAAAGGGCACCTCTATTAAGTTCATAGAATTCATTCCGAAAGTGCATATAGTTTTCTTTAATGTGTATAAAGTTCACATGTAATTCGGTTGAAAGTGTATATAGTTTAATTGAAAGTACATATAGTTTGGTAAAAAGTGCATGTTGTGCTGCTCAAACTGTATATGGCTGAGTTGACAGTGCATATAAGTCAGTTTAAAATGCATATATAATTTTTTTATTCTTTTCATATAGTTAAATTGAAATTGTGTAGATTTCGCTAAAATATGTAAAAACGTAGGTTGACAACGCATACAGTGCCTTATACACATAAAAACGGTTTTTAATCGAAAAATCCTCTATGTTCTATAGAAGGAGACCTTTTCACTAAAAAATGGCTTTTCATATTGAAAAAATGGTATTTCTTGCGGAAAGTGTTTATTCAAGTGCGTATCGTCCACTTTGAAAGTGTATATAGTTTATCGTCCACAACCACGAGCTCACTACCGCGACGGATGAGATTTAGTGACAAGATCGCCGTCGATCACCGGTAGAGAGAGACGACGGAGAGAGGTAGAGAGGGACAGACATGAAAAGAGGTAATAAGAGATAGATACAAAGATAGATGATTCAACCGACGAGAGGTAGAAAGAGAGAGAGAACAGTGCCCGTGCTAGTGCCATTGTCGCCGCCGTTGACGGAGAACTGTGGTGGCCCTAGTGGGAGAGAGGAGAACTGTGGAGGTGGTGATTTTTTTTTATTATATTAAAGACAGAAGGTAAATTGTTATTGAGGTTAAGTAGAATTTGACCCCTAAGATAGCAAAAACCAATAATGTTTTTAAGAATAATAGTTCCAACTTAATTCAAAAAATAAGGGGATACTAAAACCAAAAAATATGTGTAAAAAATAAATTAAAAGGCCATTGGCCTTCAATTCTTTCTCAAATTTTCATATATCTTACTAAAATCTTATATTATGTTGTTTTGATGCCTAAAATGATTTTCTCCTGTTATGTGCGTTGTTAATAAAATGAATAAAGACCCAATAACGGTGCCATTGAGCTAATTCTTGGCGTAAGAAATCAACAAATTAGGGGGCATTAGACGATATTCTAATTGTAAATTTTATCAAACCGTTGATAATTACTTTGATCTGCAAACTGTGATTTGCGGAATCTGGTCCTTTCGATAAAGGTAAAAAGATGAAAGATGAAAAATAAGTTTAGTACTAAGGATTTTTTGTTTAAATAGTTTAAGAAAAGCTGAAAAGGAGAAGAAAACTAATACCTAATTTCCTAAAAATGAATGGTCTTCGATACAAGTCTTGTGATGTGTGACCCAATCAGAATCTGTTGGATATATTGACCTTACCAGAGTACTACGGTATATGGCTCCTGGAACGAATTGGGAACCCATGAATCAGTCGGAACCGAGTATGATCATCGTACCCGGTATTATATATACGGGTGTGACGATATAACAAAAATTGAAAATTTTGGGTACGATACGAAAATGCTACAATAATAAAAAATATAATTATTTTTATATATACGATTCAATTTACCAATTACAATATTAATATAACAGAATTAACAAAATTTGGAACAATTTAAGCTTATATACCAATGATTTTAGTGAATGTTAATATAATTTTTCATGGCTAGTGCCTAAAAAACAAATTAAATTAAATTAATCATACTTGTTAATGATAAAATATTCATATTATTATATTGATAAATTTATATTTTAATTAGTTTTTATGAAAAAAATAAAAATTAAATTTATCAGCCGTACCGAAAAAGTATCGAAGACGTATTGTACGCATACTCATGGCGTATATAAGCCGTACCAAAATGGTCAAATAAGTAAAAAGTCAATGTCACTTCATTTCGCGTAACTATATTTGAAATGAGGTATCAGCTATTCCAAGATAAATAAATAAAACTGAAGTATAAGTGTGTCTTTGTCATTTTGATATGACACACACTTTTAACTATTTCAATCCAACAGGATAGAAATAAGTAATTAAGGCTGATGAACACAACAAATCTTACTCTTTTGCATCCTATAATATACAAGTTACACCAATGTAAAATGAAACTTGGAGGTTTGAGGTTCGTGGGAAGCAATTTTTTGCCGATCTAGTAGCTTTTGAAGTTCAAAATAGATCGGAATTCGATAAAAAAAAATTGTACTTCTTCGAATTTAACTTTTCATGACCAATCTCAAGAATTGGTACATTATTTTTTGGGTTTGGTTCGTAATGTTGGTACTTTGACCGACATCGAAACGAAACACACCTAAACAGCCTATCTAAGATCTCCAAACAAAGGTAGACTTAATTGAAGTTTCCTAAACATAATGGAACCAGTGCTGTCAATTTCCAAAATCAGTCAATAACCAGTTAATTTCTTGGTGGACTTTAATCTAACATTTCTTATCAGCATACTAGCATACTTCCAATGATATAATTTTACTTAAACCAATACTCCGTCCCAACAAAAGATATAATACGAAACCATATGTAATTTTAATCGGTTAATAAATTATATTAAAATTTTTGAAATGAAAAATTTTAAAATTTAATTATATTAAATTATATTATAAAGATTTAAAAAAATTTATTTCAATAATTTTAATATAAATTATTGATGGATTAAAGTTATAGGAATATTTTAAGCAAGAGGAAGTATTATCCAGCACGTGGAAGATGAAGCGGGTATTAGGCCGCACCGCAGCAGGACCACCGAATAAATTGAATATTTATGTATTGGGACAATTTTGCACAAGTATCGTGCCACGTAATTAAATTCCAATAGGACCCACTATACTATAATAAATAAATACTCCAATTACAAAATTCAAGATTAAAGAGCGCCAGTCCCAATATACGCACGCATTATCTCTCTTCCAGCACCTCCGGTTTCTCTTTCTATATCTATCTATATCTAATACCCTAATTCACTCTCTTAACAATCTCACTAATTAAGATTTAGTGTGAAATTCTCTCTCATTTTTTAATTCTCTGTACTAGTATATACAAATATATGTAATGCTAGACAGTGTTGCTGAAAATGAGCTCCATATTATTTTATTTTCTCTAAATTATCTAACTGTAGTTACGGTTTTCTAATTTGTGCACATTTTATAAACTTAGTTAATGTGTTTTGAGCGATAATTTCCTTTAGGTAAGTTATTTTTCTCTGTATTAGTTATAAGTATTAGTTATAAGTGGCGGATCCTGGATCAGTAAATAGGACACTTGATTTTAATCAATATGGGAGGGCCAAATCGCTATTTTCGTTAATTTTCTTTTTGTAAATACGGGGGCTGTAGGGCTGCCAGCCTCCACATAGTTATCATTCTCCTATAATTATATGTAATGCTAGATAATAGACAGTGTTGCTGAAAATGAGCTCGAATTTATTTTATTTTGTGTAATTTTATCTAACTGCAGTTACGATTTTCTAATTTCTGCAGATATTATAAACTTAGTTGCTGTGTTTTGAGCGATAGTTTCGTTTAATAAAAGGTGAGATATTTTTCAGTCATTTTTTTATTCTGTTTGAAGCATATGAGTCCAGTTTTATTTTACATTTTCTGTAATTATTGTTCTAATTGCGTTAAGATTGCTCAAATTTTCAGATCAGGTGATACAGTTAAAGCTAAGTTGGCTGTTCTTCTTATCGAGAATTGGTAAAAGCTTTTGAAAGGGGGAGAAAGATGCATTTCCGGAACTAATTTCTCTACTTTTTTCGTTACACAGGTATTATCATAATTCATAATACTCTTATATAGTATTACAGTTAATTATTAGGAATTATCAGTTTACCACTATCACTGTGTATTTCTTTGTAGTACTAAATATTTCATTCCTTGGACAAAATTGTGGTAATACATAACTACATGTTGTAATTATAATTTTAATCAAAGTCATCGAGAGTAATCACATATTCATTTTAGTCCTCAAATTTTGACCCGACATGTGCTCCACATAAAATTCACGAATTTTAGTGATTGAAAAAATATAAATAAAAAAAGGCCTCCATTTTCAAGTTTGAACTCTCGAGACAACTCTGAGAGTGATTCTGCCAGTAATGCATCATATGTTACTACAGTTATGCCTCTACAAGTAAGATACGATCACAACCGTAGAGACATTACTATAGTAACACTTGATGCGCGGACTCGCTAATTAGTTTTTTCTAGAAGTGTCCGACATGCGTGAGACATGAACACGCCTGAGATACCACAAAACAAGTGTCGCCAAATATTTTAATCCGTGTCTGTTGACTTTTCTGTTGACCACGACGGACAATCCGTGGACAATCGGCAGGAAACGGGAGAAAGAAGAAAAAAAGTTTATTAGGGATTTAAGAATATATTGTTTTTAATATTTGTTAAAAGAAAAAGAGCTATATTTTTTTTCGTGATTATATACTAATGGAAATGACATTATTGAGATTGCTTTTCAGTCCCTCAGGTTTGACAAATCTGGTTTTCCTCAATCAATGTGCAATATGTAAATGATAGCCATCTCTCCATTCTAAATTTCTAATATCTGTCCCAAAGTACGACTCAGTTTCAACTTTTTGAGTTTTAAAAATTTCTTCAGTGATTTGTAGTCCATTTTGGTTTTCCTCAACAAGGGTGGGGGAGTAAAGTACCATACATCTTTTGGCAGCTTCTGATGTATTTAATGGTATTATTAAAAGTCTTGCAAATTGAAATGACAGTGAACAATTAATGTCAGTTTTCTACTTCTTGTTGTAATTAAAAAAAAAAAAAAAGAACTACTAATATATTGCATTTTGCTAGTCATCTTAAACATAGTTTTAATTTTCTTGGTTTTTCCTTTCCTTTCTGTTATTTTTTTCCCGGTTGACTTCTTGTGATCTGCAATTATTGCCATCATCTGTATTGGAAAACCTTGCCGCTATGAATGAGCAGCTGACTATAAAAAAATACTATAAAACCGAAAAGATAAGAAGTTTTATTTAATCATTTAATCTGGCCCCTTAGTCCTTATAAGTAGTAATTCATACCGACACCAACAAATGGGCCCCAAGTAAGAATCTTCATCAAAAGTCCCTCTCAAAAGTACATACGTGAAGGCCTGTAGGTGTACTCATCCCCACCTTCAAAGCAAAGATTTCAAAAAATAAATAAATAAAAATTATATCCAACCGTTGGCATATTGCCAATATATTGGAATATTTGAAAACTCATCTTACAATCATGATACCTTAAGAACATTTTTCAATAATCCAAAATGTGTTTGGTAAAATATTGAGTGTTAACAGAGTTAGGACGTTTTTTTTACAGTTTACACCCAATACTAAATTCCCTAGTAACAGACGTCGGGCTTGTTTGCTTACATTTTTAAGAAATAAACGGAGTTGTTTGAGTCTAAGAAGTACAAAGGTTCATTTCTTGTTAATCAAATGCAATGCAGCTAATAAGTAAAAAAGGCAACAACAAAAAAACCTAAGTGTAAAAGCTTCTACCAAACAAGCCAATGAGAGAATTGTGGCTTCGTTGGTATTCTGTTTGTTGAGATGTGCCTTTCAGGTTGTGGGTGGTTGCTTTCCTATAGTTTATTTGGTGGGGTTTTCTGTTTGCATATTCTAGTTAAGACAATATTACAAGTCTCTTTCTTACTTTATATGGTTGGATCTTTTGATGGCTGTTTTCCAAAATTTCCATTACCCATATGCCTTTCAAGTGATATTATATATGTTAATGGGTATATAAGTTTTTGAATATTTAGCCAGTAAAAAAGAAGTCTTTTTCTTTTATTTAGTTCCATCATCCATGGTTCAAGCCAGAAATTATCAAGTATTCGTGGTTTATTGATAAAATTTCCTCCCCAAAAGAATCATTGACTAATTGTGCCCAGCTAGTCCTGGCTAATTGAAACTTCTTGTGCATTTTCTATATTCCATTAACAAATTGGAAGTAGTATAACGCATTTGTTTCTGTTTTTTCTATATTAAGCATGTTGCATATAGAAGAATCCACTTTTTCCTATTAAGTGATTAAAGATTGTTGGACTACCAAGTTTTCTGTAAATCAAAAGTTTCTACCCATTGTTTCTGGCCATTTTTCTTTGGTATAGAGTTCTAGATTACTATGATTTCCTGATATATATTCCCTATAATCTCTCGTTCCTACAGGACCAAAAAACGCCAGCATTCTATACATATTAAATCCAAAAACATAACTTGAGAACTTGCTCACGTGGGTTTGAAAATAGAATCATCTACTGATAATAATGTCAACTGACGGACTGCTCATCTTGCCGCTTCTAAGTCTATGGTGTTATATAACGGATAATGCTTCTTCATGGTTGTGACCTGCGTCATACACATTTACAGGTTTGTTTGAAGGCAGTTCGCATTATCTACTATTTTACAATTTAAGAGCTTTATATTAAATCCTCCAACCTTTGATTCATGTCTTCAAATGTGTGGGTCTTTGTACCCTGTTGAATGTGCTAGTCAAATTTGTTTACCACGATTGCTGATGTTAGACTGTAATGAATAACATCAATTTCATCCACTCCTTTCCTCACCATTGTGTTTAAACCTGTCATATCATGTGTTGCTGATATTTATCGTATCATAGGAGCTGGACTACTGTAGATTTAAGTTAGTCAATCATGAAAAATACTCCCTCCGTCCCAATTTATAAGGAAGAATAGGGATACGTGTAATTTTGCAATGCAAAATTGGTGCACTTTAAATGTCGGAATTGTAAGTTTCCAAAGTTATGCAAAATTTGTGTTCTTTAAATGTCGGAATTGTAAATTTCAAAAGTTAGTCACATAGTTAACATACTAAATTATATGAATAACTTTTGAAACTTACAATTCCGACATTTAAAGTGCACCAATTTTACGTTGCAAAATTGCACGCATTTCCATTGTTCCTTATAATTTGGGACGGAGGGAGTAGAATTTTTACAACAAAACTGAATCTTTGAGGAATTCATAAATAACCAAGTTTTAGTCTTTCCAGCTATTTTCCGAATTTAAATCATTAAATTCCGTGCTCTTTCTCGTCAATTGAGTTTAATAGAACAAATACAAGATGTTATCTGACTGGTGTGGTGCATTGAGTTGGGTGATTATTATTAGGGTAGCGGAACAGTTATGCTTCAGTCTAGCAGAGATTCTTTTGCTCACAATGAAATTTCTATCTAGTATTAAAAAAATTCTTATTATGACACATGTCTGTCCTCCTTTTAACTATTTTTCTTAAAAATTCCAGTGAGGTGTTCGGACTTGGATAAATGATGTCTCAAATACCAGTTACCTTTGCTTTACTCATCAACTTCATCATAATTCCACTAGTTCTTTGCGGTTAGTATCCAGCGATGCTCTTTGCTATATTTTTTGTCTAATGCGGCATATTTGAAATTAGATTAGCATGATATCATTAATTTGTGACATGAAACATTACTTTGAGTTTGGTTAAAAAACATCTAACTCCTTTGTCCATCTTTTAATGGATTGGCCAGCAAAGACCATGTATCATGTTTTACTCTTACGCTTTAGTTTCCACAACTCAATTTTATTTTATTTTTGTAAAAAAGCACCCAGGAAGATTTATGGGGCATAATACAATTTTTGTGGGTCTGAGTTATTTTGTATCATTTCACTGTCCATTCCAATTGCTGTCATATTCAAGAAACTACTTTTGTTGATTCTGTTGTCTGTAGATGAAATTTCCGATGCCCCTATGGTGAACAAGTTGGCATGTATATGCTCTTCTAGCATTCAGAGATTTTCTGCTGATTCTAAGTGTTCTACTTCCTGCGACTGCAGTCCAGGTAAGGCGGTAATCTAGTCTGTGTTTAGTCTTGGTTTATAATTTTTTTTCCTGATACTGAAGAATGTTCTACTGATTCTGTTGAATACTGGTTGGAAAATAAAGGCTATCCTAGTAATTACGTACATTATAATGTATATAGTTTGAATACAGAAAAGAAAAGCAAAGCAAAAAAAAGAACTTGGCTAATTTGGAGGGACTTCAATTTTAACGACAAATGATTGTGATTAAGCATAAAACCAGGATTTAGTATCTAATGCATACTTCTCTTAAACTTACCAAAAATATATTACATGCACTATAAAAGCATTATTAGTTACTTGCACACTAGATCTGCCCCAAGGTTTCTGTTGAGACTATCTAGCTTTTCAGTTTTTTACAGTTCTTCGATAGTAAATTTCCTTTAGCTCATAAATTTGTTTGTGATTGTCTTATTTCAGCAGGATCAAGAGCAGATAGATGGACTTGTATGTGTGGTACTGATAAAGACCCTGAACTAACAGCTGGCAACCTCACCACAAGCTGTTTTACATCCTGCAATTGCACTTCTGGTATATTAATTTGTAGAAATAAGTCGATAATTTAGCTTTTGTTATATAGTATCTCTGGTAATCGACTGTTCAAGTATGAACCTTTTTTAAGCATTACCTTCATCATAGCAACTATGAGGAAAAAGAAAATAGTTCCCTTTATGACAGGGGATATCATATCACTCAAAATGCTGAAATATTGCTGTAGAGATTTTTTTTTTAAGCATTTTCCCATGACTTTTGTAAAAAAAAAAAATTGCATCGATCTCTTTATTATCACCTTGAGCAGTATCAACGAACAGAAAACTGAACCAACTAAACAAGATACTTTATTAGCTCCTTCAATTTTTTGGAGATCCTGAACTTTGCTGGACATGAAAACCCATAACCCCCTTAGGTTGCCTCTTTTTAAATTTCCGATCGACTGGCTATCCAAACTTACCTCGGTATGGACCTACATATATGCATTACACAGGCTTCACTTGGCTTGGCTTGTTTGATCCCTCTTTATTTTTTTTCAGTTAGAAGCCAAACTTACTACCTCGTTTTCCGTGACATTGCTAATTTCGTTTAACATACATACAGATATGGACTGTGTTCTAATATTTTATTATTTTTTTCTCTGGTTATTGTTTCATGGTGCTGAAAAAATTATGAAAAATTTGTATATATTACACATGATATGACTTGGGAAGTTTTTTTTTAACGATTTGACAGGGTCCTCAGATCAAGTTGATTCGTTCAGGATATGGATATTTAGCAAATCCACAGTGATCATTCTACTGATTTTTGGTTTCATAATGAGTCTGGCATTTATTGCCTCATTGGCATGGTATACCTATGGGAGAAACAAATATCTTGTACAAGGACATCTTTTCGCATCAGATAAAGAAAGCGTCAATAGCCACACAAAGTTGATCAGTCACCAAGCTTCATCTGTACCAGAGTACAAACTATATGTAGATGCTCCCAGTAAGCCAATCACAGGTATATACTAAAATTCCGATTTCTATTTAGGAGCTTATTGTCAGTTACTCTTATACATAGTTACATACTGATTATGGATGCATTGTAACAGGGTGCATTCACATGGCTTCATTTATATTGAGAAACAAAAAGGATAAAATACCGGGAACACTAGAACGTTTTTCGTATTCTGAGTTGGAAGATGCAACTGACAAATTCTCAGATTCGAACTTAATTGGTGTTGGGGCAAGCAGTCATGTATACCGTGGCCATCTCAGATGTGGTAAAACTGTAGCAGTTAAGCGCTTGAAAATTCGTGGAGGGCCAGATTTTGAAGCAGTCTTTTTAACAGAGGTACTGACTGAAAAAGATATTATAAAACCCGTCATCAGTTAAAGTCATTAAAAAAACATCCCCTAAGGTTTTGGGTGACAATCAAACACACCCCATCTGATTAATAATTATTAATCAATCAAATTCACATCCATGTTTCAAATTGCTTCAACCCCTAAAGTTGTTAAGTTTAAGTGATAAAAGACGTTCTTACCTTTTATTGCATATGTATAATTCTCACAAACGTTTAAATCACTATTGCCGTAATTAATTTTCTTAGTCTATGAGTTAAAAAATTCGACCTTTTCATGCACAAACTTTCTCTCAAATAAACACTGATCTCTATTACTTTAGGCCTCGTTAATACTAACTTGAGGTTTATAGGAAGTGAAATACATGAAAGGGTGAAAAACGTCTTTTTATTCCCTCAAACTTAGAAAAATACTTTTGAGGTAACAGAGATGTGCTTTGAAACCTCACTGTTGAATTTTATTGAACTTTAAACATGAGGGGAGTGTTTAAATTTCTTTTGAAGGGTGTATATGATGATTGCTCCATCAGAAAGGAATTTATCTTTGATATTTGGGCTTCCTGTTGGGGAACTTTTTAAAGGGTCTGAAATATATTAATAGGCTAATGTAATTATTATTTCTTTATTGATCAGATTGAACTGATATCTAGACTCCATCACTTTCATGTTGTACCTTTGTTGGGTTACTGTCTAGAAAGTCAAGGAAAACACGTCAAGAGACTTTTGGTATTTGAATATATGCATAACGGTAATCTGAGAGAATGTTTAGATGGGAATTCGGGGAAACTCTTGGATTGGAGTAGTCGTATTGCGATCGCGCTTGGATCTGCTAAGGGATTGGAATATCTACATGAAGCAGCTGCACCTAAAATCTTGCATAGTGATGTCAAATCCACTAATGTCCTATTGGATGAGAAAATGAGAGCAAAGGTGAGATCATCATCTGATTTTATAAATGAGAGCATATCATTTATTTACTCCAATCTAGCAGCTTTTTTATCTATTAAGACGCCTAGTACTGAAATATACAGTTTAATCATCAGTGTTCACAAATTGAGCAATTATTGCACCACTGTTTAAGTTTCAACTCATACGTGAAGCACTATTACTGAGCTTATTGTTCGATCATGCTGGTTACTAATGACTAAGATTCTATCTGTTCAAAATCAAACAATCAGGATACCAGCTTCAAATTTTTTTACTTTTAGCATTCATGAATTTCGATATGCTGGTGCGATCTTCGTTATATGTAGATTGCTGAGTACATTCTGAAATGTTATGGTAAAGATTTTTGGTCTAAGTTGATAGGATGGTGCACAAAAAGAATTTTCTCTTCACAAATTTTAGTGAGGAATGGAGTGAGAAGTGTGAACCATTACTAGGTCGTTGGCACATCGACGTGGCTTGAATTTACCTCAACAAATAGAAGAAAAAAACACTTAGAAGCTCCACATCTCAAACCTTTATTTTTTTCTTAACTTAGAAAACATGCATATCTCTAGTATTTGCCTTACTAACTCACAGCGGTGTGCATACAGATTACGGATCTTGGAATGGCGAAGCATTTAAGGAGTGATGACCTTCCCAGCTGTCCGAGTTCTCCGGCTAGAATGCAAGGGACATTTGGATATTTCGCTCCCGAATATGCAATCATAGGAAGGGCGAGCCTTAAATCAGATGTTTTCAGTTTTGGGGTAGTCCTTCTTGAGCTTATTACTGGTCGCCACCCGATCAATAGAAGTGCTACCAAAGGAGAAGAGAGCCTCGTCATTTGGGTACTTTCTCGGTGTTCTTGTTGTCTTCTTATTTTTAAACAAGCACAAATTACTAATGTCATATTTCCACTGATTCCCAGAAATATAATACTTGAAACTTTATCAATTTTAGATTGTTTGTAACATCATTGGAAAAAGGAATCGTCTTTAATAGGGTAAATTAGAGTTTTGTACACTAACTAATCATGTTTTCTTCGATTTTGTGACCTAACTTAGCAAAAGTTATTTTTCTTTATCGCTTCTGTAAACTAAATCACTATCTTTTGTAAACTATATTACCATATAGAAGAAAAAACATAGGTTGAGAACCAAAATCGTAAAAACGTAAAGGAATGGTTTATAAAAACGATATATAGGTCATAGGATAATGTAAAGAAGATTTTCTTTGCGTAACAATTAATTTTCTCAACCTTACATTTTCTTTTTATTTGATACATGAAGTTTATTACATTGTCAAGAAATCCGATGTTAGTATTACTAATATTTAGCATTTGTAGATTAGTAAACAACATCCTAATGTTAGTGCAGAAAATGAAATTAACCGTTTACAGTATTCTTGACTTGAATAAAAAGGAAGACAGTTTGTATCATTTCACAGTTTAGAACTCGCTGTACTCGTACTATTTGTCGCTATAGCTAATTTGTGTTCACACAGATCACAGGATTCTAACTTTTTAATAGAACTATGTTTATGCTCATGGTGTAATTGACAAGTGCTGTTTATTCTTTCGTTTCTTCATATTCTATTTCCTAAAGTTTAAAAAACAAATTGTTTCTAGATTTAAACAATTTTTGGCTGTTATTATATTTTCAATTATTTTCATAATGTTCAGTGAAATAATGTCCACTTGAATTTAAACTTATGATTTTTTGCAGGCCACACCTCGCTTGTTAGACAGTAAGCGAGTAATAACAGAGCTACCTGACTCGCAGCTAAAGGGGGATTTTCCAGAAGAAGAGATGCATATAATGGCTTATTTAGCAAAAGAGTGTTTGTTGTTGGATCCTGATTCTCGTCCATCTATGAGTGAAGTTGTGCAAATACTTTCCACCATTGCTCCTGAAAAATCTAGAAGGCAGAATTTTTCCTTTAGTCTTTTGCAGGTATGCGAACAGTTCAGTCATATTTGCTTACAGATCTATATAATTATCACGCCTAGTAGAACACTGAGGCTTTATGTCGTCATATGTAACAATCTTTAATCAATAGAAACCTTACAGCATAACCTTTGGTTGGATTACGCAAAGATAAAGATAGGGGAATAAGTTGTAACTTTACTTTTTGCCTATATTCCGTATCGAAAAGGTTTCTGCATGATGTAGTCATGTGGATAGAAGCTATTATTATTGAGACTCACTGCTCCTGTTATCTTACTACAGAATTCTTTTCATAGCATCAATAGTGAGGGCGATCTTGTACGCGGTAACAGAACTGTTGAAACTGAGGAGCTCAAGGAAGTCATATCTAGTGGATTATTGCCAGATTGTTGTTCATTGCCACTTCACACGGACCAATCCCTTTGTGCTGACAAGGATAAAAGGTTAGATTCAGTTTCTGAGGACATTGATGGACTGCTCTATCACACTAGAAAACAAAGTAATCAGCATTCACGAGAAGATGAAGTGGTTGACATATCTGAGCCCAGATTTGAATCGTTCTGCGTGGAATACGTTAGATCCTCGTCAAACAACCAAACACAGTAAAATGTAGCAGCAATATTTTACAAAAAAACTTAGTAGATTACAGCAAATTGGTTATTTACATTGGAACAGCCTCCAAAGTTCATTATCCTGTTTTAGAATTTAGTTTGTCCCAATATTCTGTACAGCATTGGATACTTTGACAAACAAAGAGACTAAAACACTGGGAGTGCATGTGCGGCAAACATCCACCTTCTGATGTAAGCAAAATTGGGCCTAAGTGAGACAGCTATACTTGAAGGAAGCAAAATGGTAAATACACTCCTGATATTTTATGGATTTGTTTCCTCAGTTGTTGATAACGCTAAATATGGGGAAAGATTGGCAAATTAAATATTAGATTACATATGCTTGGAGCGACGGTTATTGTTGAGTTCTCTTTTTCCCCCCTAGCTACAGGTCTTTGTGATAGAACGATGAGATATAGTACATGGTTTTATTCTTTCTTTTCATTAGTATTTCGGTTGATGAACAATTGGTGTTCCTTATGTAATTAGTTGTCCATTTTAATGATGTATTTTTGCTTGAATGTTTTTTTCCTTTTATTTTCTTTTATGTGGAAGATGGAAGAAACATACAATTAATGAAACCCCATAAGATGCTGGATCTCTAAGTGTACAAGTCAATTTCGATCTCCTACAATATTTCAACCTTGCAGCTTTAGACTTGTGTTAATCACACTACCAAGTTATGTTTAAGAGCTTCAAGCATATGGATATAGTATAATGTTTAAATGATCAGCTAAAGAATTTGGTCAAAATTTGTTTGTTAGGAACTACCCTCCAGAGTTGTGAACCGTGGTGAGAGTGGTGTGTGTTAGGGTGAGTTGCTGAGTGATTTATAGTAGAGTTCTAGCTTTCGAGAAGAAATTCTTAAAGTTGTAATTTACTAATTTATGATAAATAGTTTTGCTCAATATTGATTTTGGTCATTGCCTCTAAAATTTTGCAAATTCGTTTGATTTTTTATGTTTTCCTTTCCTCTTTGTTGTGTCACAATTGTATTACATCATGTATCAGTTAAAGTTACATCAAAATATATCTCTATAGGAACTCATATATTTCACTCATCTTTTCTTTTTGAATACTGAAACTTGATGTCAAGGTTCCTTGAATTTGGGTGGTTCACCAGAAATACAGTAAACAGCTGGAGATGCATGTTTTAGAAATCTTCGAACACCCTAACTACTACCAAAGTTTTAAATGTTTTATTATGAACATTAATTAGTCTATATTTTATACAGTTGTATAATGCAACGGTTTACACCCTTAAAACAGATAATGCGAACCCAATAAATGTGGCTGGGGTATATGGCCTTTTTATTGGGGTCATCTTGTTATTCAACATGATTTCATATCCACAAGTTCTACATTTGTTTCACTTTAACTTCAGAAATTACAATTGTGACGTCTTTTCATGGGTCGCATGGCTTTATTTGATTTACTATTGTGTGGATTTTGATATCATCAATTTGATAGAATCATAGAAATGAAGGAATGTCGTATACTCCTACCTCGTATTTTTTTCTGAAATGAAACTCCTACCTCATTTTCAGTACAATAATATATTGTCGTGGCAATTGTATAGTACAAACTAAGGCTCTGTTTGTTTTAAAAGGTGGAAAATAGCAAATGAAAACATTTTCATGGAAAAATGAATTTTATGCATGATTGGTTGATGGAAAAATAACAAACTAAGAAAAATATTTTCCATCATTGTAGAAAAACAAAGGAAAACGATTCACCCCAAAAATGGATAGAAAACATTTTAGTTTGTGAGTGAAAACATAACGTTTTCACGAATATATATATATCACCAAACACTTAATAAACAAATCGAGTGAACAAATTTTTAGGAAAATAATTTTTGTGAAAATTATGTTACTGAGTAAATAATTTCCGTTCAAACAAACAGAGCCTAAGAGAACACCGGGGAGGGTTGCTTGATAACTTTATATATAGCCACAATTAACTTTTTAAAAATTGTTGGTAAAACGAGTGTCGCTAAATTTTAGTAAAAATTTAGCAACATTCAATCGGCAATTTTAAAAAAGGTAATTGCTGTGTTGTTATCCCGACATTTTATAACAGTAGGATTTCAGAAGTACAAGGGATCATGAGAGAGATTAATAAGAACTGACAATACATAAGTTTGCCAAATATGGAAATATTTCACGTGATAAGAGCTTGTAGATTGTAGGACAAAATTGTCTACATCCTAATTACTCGTTCCTAAAATGGTACTTGTCTGTTAATTGGCATAATCATATTGTAATCATACTTGTCTGTTATAATTTTCACATTTTTTGTTACGCTCCATTTGTTGGTTAAAATTATAACACGGTAGTGACAAATATGATTACAATACTTCTCTACCTAACAAAAATATGTGATATGTCAGTACACATGATTTCATCTAATGATTAGCGGTAGTGTATAAAACCGTAAAATAGATGGTACTAAATTGAAGGTATTATACCGAAATAGAATGAAAATAAAAGGGTACAAAACATTAAAAAAGAACTCATAATTTGGCCAAAATAAGCGGTAACTGTAATGACTTTGGATAATCTAGAAAGCTCAATTCATGGAAACCTTGCAATTAGTCAATGCCAACTTCTTTTGATGGGAAAATATGGAATAACCTAATATAGATTTAATAGTCGAGTTTTTTTTTTGAAAAATAATAGAGTAATCGAGATTGAAAATCCAAATTATATATGCACTTGAACTTTATAGTTCATACCTTTTCCCAACAAGATACTAGGCCTGTCTGGGTGAATACTTTTATTCCATAAGCTGACTTGTTTGATACTGACAAGTGATAAAATACAGTAATTGGTTATAAAATTAGAACGGCTAATAAAGAGTTATAAACGACATCAATTATATATGCTAGTAATTACTAGCTATGAATATTAGAGGTACGTTGATGTTTTCCAAAATGATAAAAGTAGAATATTACCATAAAAATGTTGAGTATCTTTAAGATTTGACCTAACAAATCTGGACATTTCCAAAAGAAAATAACAAACAACCTAAAAGAAGTACTACAAGTTTGCAGCAAGTCTAAATATTATATACCTATTATCTATATTCTTTTATGTCTATTTGCTTATTTTCATTCAAATTTTAAATTTTTATAAATTGTTCCGTAAATTTATAATCTTGTATATTATATTGTATTCAAATTTTAAAATATTTGGACATAATATTGTTTAGACAATTTTTCTAAGATTTAATGTTTAATTTACACTAATTTATACATTTATTTCAAAATAAATTGCGTATGTATTTTCTTTTAAAATTAATTATTGCAATGTATTGATACATGTATTATAGTAATTGTATACTTTTTTTTAAGTTTTTTTTTAAAAAAATTTGGATAAAATAAGCAGGGATAGAGAATAAGAGGTAGAAGATTTGGACTCGTTTTTAAGGTTTTTTGCACTTTTGTACACTATACTATTATTTTTTTGCAATTTTGTACATTATACTACTAGATTATTTAATTAGTACACCATACTAGCACTTTTCGGTAATTTTGTACACTTTCGTCTAGTAAATTAAAAATTCCGTCCAATAAAAATTTATGATAAGAAAATACTTCATCATTTGCCCTAAATTTCAAGCTAAACTTGAAAATTTTAACGGGTTTTTACATAATTACTCAGTGGTATGGAATGAGTAATGATAAATTTGAGTTTAATAGCCTACATGAATCAAGATATGCAACTGATATTACAGAAGAAAAAATATGGGTATAAAATATGATTGTCGATTGACGATTGACGAAAATATACAAAATTATCGAAAAGTAGTAGCATGATATACTAATTAAATAATCTAACAGTATGGTGTATAAAAGTGAAGAAAAAAAAAACCAAAATTTTTTTACTTTTAAATTTTTGTGACAAAATTCCAAAAAGAGAAATGCAAGTGAGGGAAAAAACAATGTTTTCACTCCAGTAGTCAACTCATGGGATCTCACTTGCCCCCAAAAAAACTCCTCCTTGGATCTCCAGCCTCTCATTAAAAACAAACTCAATATTGCCAAAATATTACTTTCAGAAAATATTACTCTTACAGTCCTACTATTAAATAAAACAGAAAAAAGACCCACAAGCATAATTTCAACACAATTTTTTGACACTTGGCAAACATTTTTCTAGAGCAAATTTTCTCGATCTGTATGCTCTTTCTCTCCTTTGAAACATTCACAGCTGTTCTACATGTATACATGTGTATAGCTGTATACATACACACACACATTTGGATCACTAATGTTGTAAGTAGAGCTTCAAGTTTTACTATGTTCAAGTTTGTCTTAAGTAATGCACTTGTTTATGTAACTCTACTGATTTGTCAAGGTGTTTTAGAATAAGTGATTCTTTCTTTTGTATTCTTTCAAATTTTCCCTTTTATTAAAAAAGATACTTGTTCTTTGTTTCCATTTTGTATTTTATGGAACAATTTATGTTTGCCCTCTACTTCAGGGAACTGGTCACATGCTTCCTATACGAGTATATATTCATTCATATATAGATGTGTGTTTGTGTGTTCATTTTTTCATGATTTGGTCACAAGATTCCTGCTAGATTAAAATCATAGAAACTCAACTTTTTCTCATGGCTTTGAAAATATCATTGGTCAATTTCTGGTGATTCACAGCCTGTTATTCACAAACCTCTTGTGTTTATTCCTGCTTTATTGCTTTAATGTATTATTTGCAGAAAATACTTATAAATCCCAAGGCCAGATTTTTGGTTCAGTACCATGGCTTATGGGAGTATTAGTTCAAGATCTGTAAGGTTTGTCCCTTTTTTTCTTTTTAAAATAAAATCAGTTTTGATTCAAAATTGTATTGGTCTATCGGTTTCTAAAAAACTTTTCATTTTCTCTAGATTTCAAGATGATCCGGAAATGCGAAGAGTGGCACCGGTTAGTGAAGAGGGTATGATTGACATGAAGTACAAATTTGATGTAACACAAAAGCAAGAAAAAGCTAGCTCCAAACAGAGTGATAAACCAACACGATCATCATTGAAAAAGAAAGTACTATTGAGAGTTTTTTCCGAAGACTATGAGAGGGTAAAGAAAAAGATATTAGATCCGAGAGGACAAACAATCCGTCATTGGAACAGAATCTTCTTAGTGGCTTGTTTGGTTTCATTATTTGTAGACCCTCTATTCTTTTACTTGCCTGATGTTAAAAACGATATATGCATAGATATTGGGATCCCACTCGAAGTAGTACTCACGCTTATACGAACAATTGCAGATATGTTTTATATGGTTCAGATTTTCATTCGTTTTAGAACTGCCTATGTGGCACCTTCTTCGCGTGTATTTGGAAGAGGAGAGCTTGTTATTGAACCTTCCAAAATCGCCTCTCGGTATTTTAGGATTAATTTTTGGATTGATGTCATTGCTGCCTTACCCCTTCCTCAGGTATTTAGTTTTTTTTTTTTAACTTAAATTAAGATATTCAGATCAGTTTATTGTGTATGCCCATCAAAAGTGAATAATCTACATTTTCAACAGTCTGTCAACTAAAAATTATTTTGTTGAAGACTTGAAGTATATGCCATTTAAAAAAAAGTTAATTTATTGAACATTATGGCTAAAAAAAAATTGGTTTGTGGATGCATCTCTCATCAAAAGAATCACAAAATGGGAGACATGTTTTTCCTTCAGAGTAAATGGAATACTTTAAAAAAAATTGGTAAATAAAATTACTTAGTGGTAATGTTCTACTTTAAATACTCTTGTCAAGGTCTAGACTGTAATGTTTCATAAATTGAACTTTGGTGATTTGTTGTTGTAGGTATTGATTTGGCTAATTATCCCAAATCTAAGTGGTTCAACGATGGCAAACACAAAAAACGTTCTTCGCTTCTTTATTATTTTTCAGTACATCCCCCGACTATTTTTGATATTTCCGCTATCATCTCAAATTGTCAAAGCTACTGGTGTTGTGACCGAAACAGCATGGGCAGGGGCTGCATATAACTTGATGCTATATATGTTGGCAAGTCATGTAAGTAAACATTTAAAAGCAATCTCTACCCTAATCTTTGCCAACTTTTCAGCTTTATCTTCATTTTTTTTGTCTGTGTTGAAAATTAAAACTACAGCAGGGAGGTGAAACTCTTAAATAGTAGTTCTAGTTCCTATTTGAACCTTGTTAACCAGTTTTAGATATCAGTATTAATATCTTCAATTTTGTAAACTGGGGGAAATGGTGGTTCATATGGTCATAGATATTAACTTTTCTGACACGATTAGAATTTAGAAGAACGCATTTTTGAAATGAAACTTACAAACCAGCTGGGAACTGGACCAATGGAGAGTCAGTTTATTACCTTGCTTGGTTGCAGCTTATAATTTTCGCTTTTTTGCTCAAATTCTGGATTTTATTTGGTTGACGTACTTAAAAACAGACCTTTTCTGTTTGTTTTTTTTTTCCTAAATTAGTTAGCAGCTTATATTTTGGCTTTTTTGTTCAAGTTTTGGACTTCATTGTTTTGATGAAACCTAGATTTTATTTCTCAGTCTCAATTTACCAGCTTCTTTGCTTAAAATTGCATCAAAAGAAAGTCTCTCACAATTTTCACCCGAAAATTTACAACTATTTGGAGAGCAATTTTTAAAACCTATTTTTGCAACTTCCGGAGCCAGCAGAAACATTACCAAGAAAGATTTTAAATTCTTTCACTTTTTATGTGTCTTCAAAATCCAGGTATTAGGGGCTTGCTGGTACTTATTATCAATCGAGAGACAAGAAGCCTGTTGGAGAGGCGCTTGCAAGCTTGAAAGCCGTTTTTGCCAAACTAGCTATTTTGATTGTAATAGAGTTCGAGACACTGATAGAAAAACCTGGTTTGAATCGAGTAATATCACTAGTTTTTGCAATCCGAGTACTAAATCCTATATGTACGGAATATACGGTGATGCAGTGGAGTTTGGGGTTACATCAGCACCCTTTTTCAACAAGTACTTTTACTGTCTTTGGTGGGGTCTCAAGAACCTAAGGTAAGATCTAAGCTTTTTGAACCATGATTGTTATGAGTTAACACTGATTTGGGTTGATTATGGATTTTCTCTTTGTGCTTGAGTATATAGACCAACTCAATATAAATAACTCTATGTTTGATGGGGACTTAAGAATCCTTTTTTATTATACGAATACGAATTTCCGTTGCTACTCATAAGTGAAGAACGATGAATCCATGGTTATACATATTGTTTTGAAGCCAGAAGTTGTCCTTATCTTAATTGCGATTTGGTCCCAGAATAAATGTGGAAGAACATTTCTCCAGAACAATTTGCGTAAAAAAAAATGAAAAATAAAATTGTCTATATCTTTCTAGGTCATCTTTTAACTAAAGCAAGATTAGAGTTTAACTTTTAACTTTCTGTTTCAGCTTGAAAATTACTGAATAATAGAAAGGACAAAACCTCAGTTCTGATAACACGAGTAAAGACAACCTTCATGTTTGTCAGAAGTCGCTCTTATTTGAAATGCACTTGATATTTAATTTTGTGCAGCTCTCTTGGTCAGGATCTTGCTACAAGCACTTACATTTCAGAAATCAGTTTCGCCATCATTATAGCAATTGTTGGATTGGTTCTCTTTGCATTGCTTATCGGCAATATGCAAGTAAGTTGTGTTCCACCAAACAGAAAAACTTCTCGTTTTTAAGTTGAATAAGAAACTGAAAAAAAAAATGAATCTTCATCTGGAACCAAAAAAGATATTAATGGGATATCACATTGTGACTTGAAAAACACTAAAAACATTCCTGTGGAGTATTCGAAATAACAATTTATATGTATGAAGCATCTAGGAAGAAATTATGGGTCAACTGGTCCAGTTTCATCTCTATCGTTTTCTTTTGTATGTAAAATAAATAGTTTTAGATTGATTTTGGTTTGATTTGCAGACATACCTTCAATCGACAACAGCTCGGTTAGAAGAGTGGAGAATAAAGAGAACGGATACCGAACAATGGATGCGGCACCGGCAACTTCCTGAAGAACTAAAGTTATCTGTGAGGAAATATGATCAATACAAGTGGGTCGCTACTCGTGGGGTTGATGAAGAGACCCTTCTCGAAGGTCTACCATTGGATCTCCGAAGAGATATCAAGCGCCACCTTTGCCTTGATTTAGTTTGCCGGGTAAGTTCAAAAAACGCAAAAGCTTACTTTTATATTTCGTGCAGAACTCGGGTTTAGTGTAGAATCCCACACCCTACAAGATAATAGTCTGATATAGAATAAGGAATAGGACCTGAAAATAACCCTAATAATAAAAACTAACCATCAGCACAATAGGATGCTTGAGTACCACACTCAGATAACGAGAAGAGCACCACAGTTTTTTAATCATTTCGTGAAATCCAAGTGAACCTAACACCCCAGGCCTAGTTATGATGGAACTCGGGAACCACTAAAGGACACTGTTAATTATGAAAACTGGAAGGGAAATTTGTTGGAAAATGAAAATGGCTCGGAAAATGAAATTACACACGCTTATGACACCTAAAAATTTGTTCAGTCTGCATCATGTTTTCGAGATCTTTAGCAAAATCTCCTCTAGACCATTCCTCGAGATTGAAACCACAATTATGCGATGAATCAAGTGCCGGCTTCAGGCCAAGACATTAGCTTTGGGGGGGCAATTTGAGTCTACTATACGAAGACAATTAAATACATTTTGCCAAAAGGTGTTAATAAAGCGATTTCTGGCCATTTTCTTGTTTTTGCTTGGTCACGTGTACTTTATTACTACATCAACCTATCCGTCTAATTGTGTAGTCTTAGTCCATGTGAAAATTGTGGGATTTCAAGAAAAGGTTCCTCAATTTCGGGTTTCATGTACCTCTCCTGACTTCTGAGAATAGTTTCCGTTTTTGGAACTTGAATTCTAGAGATGTACATTATAGAAAGATGTCATATTTAGAACTCTAGGAACTTTTACTTTTATAATGTATATTTTACCAGTGGCTGATCAGAACTCAAGGTCCTTAGGCACAGTTTTAGTTAGGAAATGATCATGAACTTTTACTGTAATTTATATTTACCACAATATGTTAATGACTCGTTTCGGGACAATATTTTTCTTTTCAGCAGCTTTTATACTATTGCATTGAACTAACCATCTATAAAAACAGGTTCCGCTATTTGATCAAATGGACGAAAGAATGCTAGACGCGATATGCGAGAGGCTAAAACCCGCCTTATCGACCCAAGGCACATGCCTTGTACGAGAGGGCGACCCTGTGAATGAAATGCTCTTCATAATCCGCGGCAACCTCGACTCCACCACTACCAATGGCGGCCGTACCGGCTTCTTCAACTCCTGCCGCATCGGCCCGTCTGACTTTTGCGGAGAGGAGCTTCTCACGTGGGCCCTCGACCCCCGCCCCAGCGTTGTCCTACCTTCCTCCACACGTACCGTCAAGGTAATTAATAATTTAATATATATATATATATATATATATATATATTATAATTATAATTATAATTTATATCTTCTAACCTGAGAGCGTAGATAAATTGTTTATGCAACTTTTCACAAAAGCTTAAGTATGTTAGTGTGAAAGCATAATCATTTTGCGCTTTGAAATGAACAACGTGCGAGCGCGGTACACTCATAAATGTATACTTTTATTTTTGTTTGATGTTAAATATAAATACACGTATTTGACAACCTCCTTTATAATTAACTTAATTGTGTAATAGGCAATTTCTGAGGTCGAGGCATTTGCTCTCCGAGCCGAGGACTTGAAATTTGTAGCCTCACAGTTCCGAAGATTGCATAGTAAGCAACTTAGACATAAGTTTCGGTTTTATTCACATCAATGGAGAACATGGGCTGCGTGTTTTGTCCAGGTGGCATGGAGACGATACAAGAAGCGGAAGATCGCAGCTGAGCTTAAGGCAAAAGAGAGTTGGCCTAACCCATTGGATTTAGATGAGCCTGGGCCAGGTTTGGGCCTTGATGTTTTCGCAACCCGATTGGTTAGCACTAGGAGGGGTGGTAAGGTGCTTTTGGCTTCGAACTCGGGTGTAGGGAACTCGTTGCAAAAACCCGAGGAACCAGATTTTTCAGTGGATGAGGAATGAAGTTAACAAGTTTTATTCTTTAACTTATTTTTAAAAAAATCGATAAGGCTCGAATTGAAAGAGGTTGTGACTTGTGAGTGTGGTGCTGTGATTTGAGTGTATAATAATGTGTATATTGAAAGGTTTCTTGCCTAGTTTTGTTTGGTTGCGGCTTTTAAGCGAATGAGCGAGACTGCATATTTTAGATCCAGAGAAAAAGTTGTGCTCAATTGATTATTACTAGAAAAAAATATGTTTGATACACCCAATTATCAGTCGATATGATTTGTATACCAAACTACCAGTTTTACCAATTTGGGTACTGAACTGCACATTTGTTTCTAATTTGGGTAACTCTATTGGATTTAATGGATGAAGTTAAGTTTAATTTCACTTTGGTCCAATATTTTATAAAATAAATCAATTTCACCTGCAAGTTTTAAAAAAAATCAACCTTTCAGTATAAAAAAAATCTAAACTAATCGTCAAGCATGTTTTTCTTTCTGGCATGTATTATAAGAAAATTGACAAGTGTTCATATGTTAAAACCTTGTTGAGTAATTAAAACATGAGATTATATTCGGCCAAAAAAAAGACATCAGCTAAAGGCTTGGCATTTCAAATGTACAAAAATATTGAATAATCGAAGTTTTCATGCACATGATCACTAGTCTTCCTATGCATAAACATATTGAATAACCGAATTTCTCGTTTCTATGTCTAAACAAATGACGACTTAAGTTGACCTTTTATTTATTTATTGCCATAGTAGTTTTCGATTTTTAAAATTTTGACTGGATTATTAAATGCTTAAGTAATCACGGAATAACCCGTGGAATTTAACTTTTTGAAGAAAGAAATTGAATGGTTTTAGGGTTTGAGAAAATTGGATTTTTTTCAAATAAACACAAATATCTATTTGATTATGTATATGTATCTATTTGATTATTTATATACTAAAAAGTTGAATTTTCAAAACTTTTTAGGTGAAATTGATTTACTTTGTAAAATAAGGGACTAAATTGAAAATTGAACTTAACATCCCTCCAACTAGAGCACATGCATAAGGAGATTTTTTCTAAATTGGCCCAATGACCCACAGAAATTCTCATTCTATCACGAAATTGTAAAATTGGTCTATTCTATCACGCATATCAAATCAGCAAGATAGAGTTTAATAAAATAGCCTACTGCTTCCCTTCTTCTCCTACTAAATAATAAATTCATCTTTCTCTCCTATTTTAACCGAACAAACCCACAAACCGAATAAACTTTAATCGAACAGATCTATAATAGTTTCTCTACACCTGGATTGCTCATCGGGGTTATCTTTGAATCAATTTACTCTCTTTATTTGTCCAATTATCCGACTTAATTTTCTCTCTCTCTTAAATTTCGTAAATTTGTAATAAATAAAAATTATCTAATGAAATTCTAGATGTGGGCTTTCTTAGTTCTTATTGGGTTTTTTTATAGTTTTATTATAATAATTGCTCAAAATTAAAATTCATGGCATATAGACTAATTGTTGTTGCTTGTTGTTGTTGCCTTTTTTGATTAAGGTTTATTCGATACAACATATATATTATTGTTTAAGGTTTTTTTTTCCAGATATTGTTTATAATGTTTGTGGTAATTGACTAGTAAAAAAAAGTTTTAGAACCTAATGTTTTTTAGTTTCTTCCCGCATAAAAAAGTATTAGTTTCTTCCAACAAATTGATGATCTAAAAAAATTATGTTTATATCAATCAAGTATAATAGGAAAAAAAAACATTAATTTTGTTAAAAACTCTCTTAACAGCACGATACTGCAATGTTTGGAGTTGGAAAAATATATATAAGGGACTTCAAATATAAAGGTGTGAGTTCATTAAGTTACGACTACCATTACAGTCAACTTATTTAATTTAATTGTTATACTATATACTTAGGTTGTCATGAACCCAGGTCGAATTGATCCATCTGTGTTGTGGCAACAAGATTTACATAGATCAGAAAATATTTGGGAGAAAGAGGTAGAACATACTTTGCAAACCCGAAACAGTGATAAAGTGGATGTGGTGAATGCTCGTGTTGAGCGGTATTTATATTCAACTGATTTTTACGGTATGTACCACCTAGGATTTACTAATATAGATAGGTTGTTAGTAACTGCTTTAGTGGAACGGTGGCGTCCCAAGACAAATACTTTTCACTTGCCCCCAGGCGAAATCACAGTAACATTACAAAATTGGAAATATTATTAGGAGTGCCAATTGACGGAAAGCCGATAATTTCGGATGATTGCATATTTAATAAAAATCAATGGAGAGACATTTGTCGTCAATTGATTGGGGTCAATCCTGGGGACAATGTGGTTGGTACGAAACTTAAAATAAGTTGGCTACGTGATTGGATTGCAGTTAATCCATTGCAACCCAATACTACCGAAGAGCATATTCGATGTCGTATTCAAGCCACAATTTTATTATTACTTGGGGGTCAATATTTATTGGATAAAAGTGGCAAATCGGTAAAACTCCGATACCTTTATTTTCTCAAAGATGTAGATCACTGTAAGGATTATAGTTAGGGATCTGCTATATTGGCAGTCTTATACCGTCAGATGTGTGATGCAGCGAATGGTACTAGTGATATTGCCGGACCACTAAAATTGCTACAACTATAGACTTGGGTACACTTTCCTTCTATTAGTCATGTCCAATTGAATAAGTTAATAGATTTCCCCGCTATAAAAGACCCTACATTGCCTACCTATACTTACGGATACATGTGAAGATTTTTGTTTACTTGATTTTCCTAAATTTATCTATGTTTTACTAATCGATCGTCATAATATATAATTATATATATGTATATATTTCAGGTGGGTGTTTGATGGAAAGACATATAACCTTGATGCAGTAGGACATAACTTGCGACATTTCCGAGACCAATTTGACTTGATGAGAGACGATCAGGTATTTTAGTATTTTATCATTTATAAACTATTAATTGTTTGCTTTTTAAATATATCAAATTTGATAGAGTAATATCTCTATATTTTTTCATTCAGTTATGACTTGTTTAGACAACATGCCTATATGACTTGTTTTCTCTAAATAGGTGATATGGTTGCCTTATGATGATATTTTAGACGATCTACCAAATTATTGTTGTGCTGGGAAAGAAATTTGGCATGCGAAAGTCCCTCTTATTTGTTTTAAGTTTGTTGAGCACTATAATCCCGATAGAGTTCTACGACAATTTGGTATGAGGCAAGGTATTCCACAAGCATGTTTGAAAAACTATACATTACATGAACATATTGGCCAAGGTAATACAGCTACGAAATGGGCGAAGAAGTGGAAAGATTTTGTAGCACAATGGGACAACTGACATGACTCGCTTATAGAGGGAGGTTACCATCAAGGTTGGATGCCAGTAAATATGGACTATATGCGATGGTATAAGAAAATTACAAGTCTAGTTATGCGCCAAGTTAATTACGTGCCAGAGAAAGGTTTTCAGCTCATGGCCTCGACAATTATCTTGATGGTAAGATTATTTTCTTATTCTAATGTGTTGATCAAAATTAAGTATTGCTTGTACTTCGATGATAATTCTTTGTTTTTTTCTTTCTCAGCAATCGGCCCTTGAGGTTTCCTATAACGAGTTTCGGACGGTTAACAATCAACGAATGGTATCCTATCTTGAAGATATATTTTCACAGCTGCACCTTGACATTCCACAACTACACCAGCATAATCGACACGAGTCGCATAACAAATAATGAGTGGATTGACAATATGCTTATTCAAAGCATGCCTGCCAATATTTGTGAACATGGTGGCTCGTCGGGATTGTGTCATAGTCAAGATGAGAGGGAACACGTGAAAGGTTGGAGGAAATGGGTGTAATTTTAAATTTTAGTAGTGTTTATGTACTAATATGTTAAATTGTCGTTTGAAATTGTAGTACTTTAAATATGATGATGATTACGTTATTTTGTAAAATGGTATTCTCAAAAATGGAAAAGACTATTTAGTCGTCTCGTGACTAGAAATATGCCATTTAGAGTTTGTGTTATATCTTACCATGAAAGCATCTGATAAGATGAGCACTCTTAATTTTACATTGCTTATGTATTTATGCATATTTTTCTCTTATTTTTGTTTTCATCTTGAATTGATGGTGACTTTTGCATAGCGATACACACTGAAAAGGCCAAATAAAATATACTAAAATTGAATATACAAACTGAAATTTTCAACAAGCCAAACATTGAAATTCTAGATACATGATAAAATACACAGAGAAACAAGCTGAATAGAAAATACATAAAGAAATTTCAATTACAAAATAAGTTTGGAAAAGTTATTTAATGTCAACGACGGCGTGCATGTGGGTTAGGACAAGTTCTGGTATCATGTCATTGACAACTACTGCATGTTATTTGTCTGGTTCTTGTAGAAGTGTCCATTCCGTTACGAATACGAGTAGATCTAGGGCATACTTTTTCACGTATCCTAGAAATATCTGCAAAAAGTATCATATCACATTGGTCCCAGTACACCTCATCTCGTAGAGGATAAAACTGTGGTCCATAAGTTGCCTCGTACCGACCAATCTTGTAAAATGGAAATACAAATGTTTTCCAATCAAAATGTTGAGATGCGCATATGGCATGTACCTGCGAGCATGGAATTTTATCACTTTGCCATTTCCCACAATCACATTCAGAAGTAAACACATTCACTACTTGTGTAATTCCTCCCTGAGAGAATTTTGAAGATGTTTTTTCCGAATAATTTCCAGTGGACATATCAAAAACTACAGTGTTGTGTCCGCTACGAGACATACGTTTATCAATTTTCTCTTGAATTTTCGGACCAAATCTTATGCCATTGTTTTTCATCGCAACCACAAGATTTCTTCGATCGCAAAAAAATTGCACTAACTTATAAAAAATAAATTGTACAGCAGCTGTGATCGGTAAACAACGAGCATTTTTTAAAACATTATTAAATATTTCGACCATGTTCGTTGTCATTGCACCATGCCTTCGACCTCTATCTTGTAAATTGGTCCATTTTTGTACATGTTCATTAAGTAACCATATGTGCACTGCAGAGTTAATTTTTTCAATTTCGGACATAATTTTAACCCTTTTTTTTTCTTGAAGCTCCCAAATAGCATCTTTTAAAATTTTGTGTAAACCAGGTTCTCTTCTGAAGGACTTTCCAAAATTTTCATAAAAATGATTTGCACAATATCGGTGAACAAAATCAGGGCCTTCCCAAACATTATTAACTGCACTTAAAATACCTGCATGACGATCTGAAACCAAACATATGTCTTCTCGGTCTTTAATCATGTGAAACATAAGATTTTGGAGAAAATAGCTCCATGGTTCCGAGCTTTCCTCTTCAACGAAACCACAAGCAATAGGAAATACACGATTATCCGCATCAAAAGTCATTGCTAACAACAACTTTCCTTTGTACTTTCCATACAAGTGGGTTGCATCAATCCCGATTATAGGTCCACAATATTGGAAAGCCTGGATTACTGGTGGAAACGTAAAAAACAAAATATCCAGTACCTCGTCGAGAACTTTTCCATTTGTGTCATAAGATGGCTTCATTGCGTAATGAGCTACGGTTCCTGGATTGTATTTCTGAATTGCTAGCATAAACTTCGGTAATACATCATATGAACTTTCCCAATTACCAAATATGTTTGCTACCGCCTTTTGTTTACCTACCCATAATTTCTTGTAGGAAACCACTTTGTTAAAACTCTCTTCCATGATATTCTTAAGTGTCTTGAGGTTAACCGTGGGATCCTCTTGAATAGCCTTTTGAATTGTTAATGCAACAAGATTAGCATCAATTTGTGAGTGGTCGTTTGTTACAATCCTATGGACACAAGTATGAGGACCTTGGTATTTGGAAACTTCTTAAAAGCCATGATTTTTCCTATACGACCCTCGAATCCTCCATTTACAACTATTTTCTGATTCCGCAAAATATTTACATCGTACTTCCAAAAATGTCCTTTGCTCCTGTGTGAGACAAAATGCCGATTTCGTTTGATAGACCATAATTTCATCCCTTTTTTCATCATATCTTGGTCTCTAAAACAAAGACCAACAAATGGTTCATCAAACTCGAGATCTCAATTTCCAGTATAGATTACAAATCGTTATTTTCCCCACTGGTTATACATGTCAAAGGTGCTGGGTTGAGTAATGTAACTTGACATTGGTTGATGTAATGGAATTTCATCCTATATGTGTTCCGGCCATTCAAAACCACCAACTCTATCATTTTCATAACTCATATTTAGGGACATTTGAAATGGGGTATCATAACTCCTGGTACGTAAAGTATTTTGTTGTTCTTCTTCCCCCTCATCGCTCTCATATCCGTCTTCTTTGTCTTCATCGTCTCCTCCAAAATCAGGATCATCGTCTTCGTTCTCATCTAAATAACCCCATATATATTCATATGAAAAATTTTCTGTCTCCCCAATGTTACCATTTTCTGTCAATCGCCTAATTAACTCGGAAGAAGGTGTTGTCGAAGTACCACGTGATGTCTTACGAGGGGGGTTTATCCTTCTTGAGCTACATGTTTCATCTACGTGTACGGGTGTATAAAAAGGATATGTTGTTTCGTTGGGTGTATTAGAATATGTGGGAATGTCAAGTGGTGTATGCGTAAAAGATTCATAATTTTGAGATGGGGTATACAATTGCTCTATTTCGATATATAACTCAACAAATGTTCTTTCATTTTGATGGGTTAAATCCAACATCGCAGTGACAGTGTCATCATCTTCAATAGAAAGTGGCATGTATTTGAAATGATTAAATGTGGTCGGATATGGAAAATGACAAGTTAATTTCAACCGATTAGAATTTGAAGAAATCCCTATTTTTTCAAACAATTTTTGTAATAATTGTTCATATCTAATGTTTCTAGATACCTTAAAAACTTTTCGATGCGGAATAATATAGGATAAACCTTATTCATTATTTTGAACCATTTCACCACCCTAAAAACAAAATAATGTGGGAACTACTATGATGTAACTAATTTGAATAAATTAAAAACAAGTTTCTTAAAAACCAAGGTTTGGATGCTTAACTAAGTTTTGAAAGATGGGATGCTCCGAACACTGGAAGTATGAAACTATATGTAAAGCTATTTTTCTGAAACGATACGTAATATAGGGAGTGGTATATATTTTGTGAACAATGGCAATATAGAAGCATGTTTTGTAAACTATGTTTTTATAAAGTAATACGAATGCCTATTTATATGTGTTATAGTGATAATGTCAGATATACAAGTACATAAAATCGTGTTTTTTATGGTTGGGGGCATATGACCAGATATCGTTGGATAGCAGATAAGAGGGATAGGAATGTGGGATAATGTTGTTGGGCCGAGTAATGTGAAGAATTCTATCTCGCTGATCCGATATGCGTGATAGAGTAGGCCAATTTTGCTATTTCGTGATAGAGTATGCCAAAATAGGAATTTTTATGACCCACTAGACCAATTTAAAAAAAATTGATGCAATTCAATAAATTGCCTAAATAAGAGGGAAAGATCACTAAAAAAAAATGGTTCCATCAATTTCCCTTTTAACATCCCTCAAATTTAGGAGTTTCATCATATTACTTATTTATAAGACAACTTACCTATCCCATAAAATCATATAAATACGCTTTAATATTTATTCTTTATTTCCAACCAGATTTTTATCAAATAAACACAAATATCTATTTGATAAGTAAACTCAAAAATTGTCAATAGTTAATTGGTTACTACACTTCACCTTAATTTTAAGGAAAAGCTTGAACTAACTGATGCAGTTGCTCTTAGAGTTATCCAAATTAGAAAAAATTGGGTAGTTCGATACCCAAATTATAAAACTGATAATTTGTTACCCAAACTGTTAATGACTGTTAGTTGGGTGTACTAAATGTATTTCCCCCGATTATTACCTCTACTTTCTTATGAATAGCTTTTTTATGAAACTCTCCTATTTAAATTGTCAACCTAATATACATCAACTTATAAACAAAATGACAGAGACTAAAATTAATAGGTGACGAAATGAATCTAGACTATCATTGTTTACAGTATACACTATTACACATTACACCACATTTGTTTCAGAGTCATTAACCGTTTTACAACGAGCCTTGTGATAAAGGACCAAATAATAATAAGAGAAGCTAAAAGGATTTTACGGATATATATGTAAGGCCACCTTCGGGCTGGATATCCAATTATCCGAGAAGCTCGAGTGTCTTGTCTTCCACGATCTGGTGAAAGTCTAAACACATCCCTCTAACCGGTCAAATGTCTTCTTCCCCCGATCAGAGTACACTCCTCCCTCCTCTATGATGATCCATGTTTCTAATTTAAGCGCTCGCCTACACCAACACTCCCATGTAATAAATTAATGGCACCTTTACAAAAGTGTGCAATTGGATCATACTAAAAGTAAGTACATAAGTTATAACTCGTATCATAAATGAATCCCAATAGTTTGTCTTGAACACCAAACTTGTAATTTTTGCTAGCAACAACAAAGATGGTATGCTACCTGAAAGTGTGATTTTGGCTAAGCAACAACAAACTTGTACAATTTCGGCAGGATAATTTGTCAAACTTTAGAAAATCATAACTCGCTATGTAAGTATCCGAATAAGTCGGTTCGAGTCCCAAAACATTCCTAAGAGTCCCAACTTTAGCTCCAAATCTTTTGATCAATTTAAAGAGACGTTTGCTAACATAAACTTTGGTTTCTCGAAGAGATGACAAATCTGTCAGTATAAATATAACTATAATGTTGACTTCAAGAATCCATAGCTAATAAACCGAACGTAAGAACACAATAATTCCAATTGGAAAATTCTACATATGGTATTGGCTTAAAGTTATCAACGATATATTTAAGAAAACAAAATCGTTTCAAATCTTGAACAATTCATCAAACTTTGAAAAATCTTATTTAGGGTTTCGCTGCTCATCCAAAACGACGTGATTTCAATTGTACAACATTCATATGGGTCTTGTCTATCTCCCTACACAAACATAGATCATTAGGGGTTTGTTAAATAGGATAAGCATTCGATTTTCCCTTTTAAGGCACACACACTAAACAGTGATGGGACCATGATTGCGAAATGTAGCGGGGGCTGATTTTCTATATAAAAGAATTTATATTATTTTACGGAATGTGGGCTGAAACACTAAAATTTAAAGATTTTGATCAAAATACTTAGGAAATATCTATTTTTTCACAATTTTTTTCCAAAATGGGAGGGGGTAGTCCACGAATGTTCCTATCTAGTTCCTTCCCTGCACCTAAATGGCCTCTCAAAGGTATCAAACTTCGAACAATTTTCAAAATCTTCATCATCTTCATCATGCTCATACGAATCTATCAAATAATTTTTAAGAACGATAAAATCACTCGTAACATTAAATAACTCGTCATTGAATGTCTTACCAAGTCCTTTTTTCCGATCATCATGATATTCTGATTTCACAAGTAAATCATTCGAAAAGCACTATAAAGTCTAAATCAAACAATTTATCGATTCAATGTTAGTCAATGACAAACGATGGAGATCTTTTACCGTCCCTTCTTCCACGTCTAACCTACTGCTCGGGTCAAACTGAGACCTTGTAGCTTCCACAAACATCGCCCACAAGATCATTTGTTCATTGGTCTTTTTATAATACTTTCTTAACTATAGTTGTGCTTCGCCCACCATATGAAGCGCCGTCATCACAGTTTTTGTTGTCGAAATCGAAACCTCTTTTTTCCGCAAAATACTCTGTTAAAGATTAATCCATTTTTCAAAAATTATCTCCATAAAAATCCTCAACATCACATAATTTGGCTCTCCAAGGCATTAAAAAAAAAATTAACATAAGTTTTCAAGTGGTGATGTTAGGGTTTCTGATAGTGGGCCCCATATCTCATCACCCATACTTGAGGCTTTAGAGGATAGGCAGTGAGGATAGGCTTTAGGATTGTAGACTTTAGGAATTGGCATGTAACAAGTCGGGTCTGGGATTCAGTCACCTAACCCCTTGGCACGGTCCGCTTGCGGGGAATCTCATCCTGATTAGATCATGATCTTCTAATAGTGGACCAGATGGCACCCAACTCTTTATCCTCATGTGGTTAAAGCTTATCGAGTCTGTCAATTTTTTGAGAAAAAATACGTTTAGTTTTAGTGTACTGTATTATTAGTAGTGTTTAATAATTTAGATACCGCACTACCGATTTTAACAATTGAGGTAACAAACTACAAAATTTATCACAATTGAATACCTACCATTAAACAAAATGATGAAATTGCACTCACATTCTCTTTACTAGCACATGATGAGTGCAATTCTATTAATATACGTTAAAAATATATCGCAAATGTGAGATATAGTTACTGCAATCTCGTCGATTTATGATGTTAGTCACTTAATTTGATGAAATTTCGTAGTTCGGTACCTCAATTGTTAAAATTGGTAGTTCAGTACCTAAATCGTTAACCCCTGTTAGTACAGTGCACTAAACGTATTTTTTCCCCAATTCTTTAGTCTTCCTTTAAAACCCTGTGTTTTTTTCACAAAAGTACACAACATTAAACCGTTCTGATACTAATAATAGAACCACGATGTTTCTCGACCAATAAGGGAAACCACCATGCTCTTCTGAATATAATAATTCATGTTAATAAAAAAAATGACTAAACATATGAAGAATGACACAATACCGCGCAAAGAGAAAGAGAAGAGGTCAATTGTTTAATATAATTAGCCTAATCAAAACAATAGTGTGGAGGGCTTTATATATAAAAAGCATAACAACAACATTTAATTAAACACCTGAAAGATATAATTCTACTATAACAAGGAAACTCAAATAACAACTAAATAGGAAACTGAATAAAATATCATCTGGGTAGATCCAGTCAGGGGCAGACCCAGATGGGGTCCCGGGTGGGTTACTACAGTTAGTTTATGTATACACTACAAAAAAAAAATACTTAAATAGCGACGGGATTAGTGACGGTATTTTTTGTTACGAGTTTATTAGCGACGGTTTTTGTGACGGCTTTGTGACAGTTTAGTCAATTTACAACAGATTTGTAACAGCTTTTTAAATTAGTGACAGTCTTGTAACACCTTTTGACTCTCACTAAATCAAAAATTATTTTGTAATGATACTAGCTAGTATGCCCTTTTCTCACGCACACGCACACCACCGCCCGCAACAAATCATACGGGCTGTTTTGCTCGTGTGTTTATGGGACAAATTCTATTTGAAATGCCTCGAGTGCCAACCGCACTTCGCCCCTTTCCTTTTTTCTTTTTTTTATGTTTATTAGAAAGAGCGTAGCCTTACACTTATTCTAGGAGAATGAAAGAAACAAAAGGGATCATAGGCCAATATTTTTGAAATTCCTTTTTTATATGTAAAATCTTCTTAAAATCCGGTATGTGTATATATTTGTGGCCCCTCTTGTTTTGATTAACATTGTAGCTCTGGCTCATATGGAAACGTTCCGGAAAAGGTTATGCGTGATGAGTTTGGTTCTTGGGATTCTTATTTTTCTCAAGTTTTTGTTGTTTTATTTTCCAAAAAGTGATGGATCGGAGAGCGAGAGTCGAACTATGGATTCAATGCTTATAGTAAAATCGTAACCACTATACAACCTTCAATTTGCAAACATTTACGTAACTTTTTTTGATTTTATTTCTTTTTCAAAACTTGATTTTTATAATAACATTCATGCCGTCATTATAGGTAATAAACTTCCTTGAATTTGCGAGTATTATTGTAAATGTCTAATACTGTATTATTTTTTCCCTCCAACACCCTAATTTTAGTTTATACTTCCGAATTCATAAATCTACCGTTAAACCTCGATAAAGTAATGTTCGATAACGTAATAAGCTTGCTAATATAATAATTTCTTTCGGTCCCGAGTTGGGCCAATGAAGTAAAGTAATATTCTCGTTAAATGCATTAAGTAATATAAAAAAATTGAATTCTTAATGGCCCAATAAAAATATAAAGTAATAATTATTAAATTTCATAAAAAAAAATATATAATGTAGACCAAAATATTCAATCAATTAACAATACCATCACAATAATTATTTTCTGAGAAATTAACATAAACATATCCTACACCTATTATATTAAAAAAACATACCATTAAAAGTTACATTATCAAAAACTTATATTTAATTAATAATTAATAAATTTCCTCTCTCTCCGATCTCTCTCTCCTCATCCAACTCACTCTCTCCGATCTCTTCTCCTTACTCTCTCTCCTCCTCCTCCTCTTTCTATTTTTTCGATCTTTCTTTCATTTTTCCTTTCTCTCCGATTTCTTTTTTCGGTGGAGATTGAGACGGAGGAATCTGTCGGAGTGGGTGGCGAAGGTGTAGAGCGAGTTCGAAAACTCGATGTTGATGCCGACGGAGATGCAGTCGTCGAAGGAGAAGCCCACGACGACGACGTGAAAGTTCGAGATCGAAGGACGGATAGTGGTTGAATTTGTTAACTAGTGTATAAACTTGAAAAATAAGTATATGAACTCCGTGAATTAAGGGTATGAAGTTGAAAATTATGAATATAAATTATATAAATAATTATATGAATTCTATAAATTAGGGTATGAACTTTACGAATTAGGGTATGAACTTTTAAAATGAGGGTATGAATTTTTGTAATTAGGGTATGAACTTTTGAAATAAGTGTATAAACTTTTGGAATAAGGGTATGAAATATACAAATTAGTTTATGAACTTTTGGGTATTTTTTTGTTAATTAGAAATTTTGTGGGTATGTTTTTGTTAATTTAGTTTCAAAAATAGTATATTTTGTTAATTTATCCTTATTTTCTTCTAAAATATGTATTTATACTTGATTTTTTTTTTCCACCTAAACCAAAATGAACCTCATCCTTGACTTTTTTTTTCCGGTCCCAAGCGTATTCTGACGCTTTTTTGAGAGTTTTCGATATTGTTAATTGACTAATGGACAAATTAAAATTTTCTTCCACTCATACTTGCAAATTTTTTTGGCTAATAGTTGGATTATGTTTTTTTATGCTCGCATATTACACTACTTATTTTATCGGTTAAAGTCCATTTTTTTACTCCTTTTAAATGATGATAAGACATTGTAACAAAAAATAAAAAAATGTACTCACAATGTCCTCCAAACATCCACATTTTATAGGTTAAGAAGAAATGTTTTCATTTTCTATGTACATGAACTTAATTTTTAGATATATTAAATTACACAAAAACCTTTAACTTTTTCTAGATTCAAATAATATTTGTAATGTGTTTTGATTTTTCTTATCACATATACAATGTATATATGTTATATTGGAAAATTCTATTTAAAATAATAAATATTCATTTATCGATAAATGAATAATTTATTCATTTATCGATAAATTAATAAACTCGCTAAATGAATAGTTTTTTCCAGTATCAAGTGTATTACTTTAAAGAGGTCTAACTGTATTTGGTTATATAAAATTTGGGAATGTATATGCATGCATAAATAATACATTTACAATAAAAATTAATATGATAGAAAATCATAATGTGCCTTATTTTTTAAGACAATTTAGCATAAGATTTTTTTTAAAAGTTTCTCAACGTATATAGGTTAAGAAAATTATATTCATATTCTTAACTAAAAGTAATAATTAATTCTGGTGTAGCAATTCGAACTGTACGTGAATCTGTACGTGTAAGTTCTCTTCGACGGCCCCTAGAATTCTTGGGTCCGCCACCGGATCCAGTCTCATTATTGCCCCATTTTGTGCGTACATCCAGAAAAATAATAATGCTTTTTATCTAATAGACAGTACTATAAGTATAATGTGGAAATACTAGTATAATAGACAGTACTATAAATAATAATGATAACTTTAAGACTTGAATCTCGATCACATTACTGTAATCAAGAAAAAACATAATTAAAAGTTACTTGCAAACTACTATATTACAAATTGATGTGCATATTACAGTCGTACAGTGTACTTAATTTCCTTCATTAGTTAAATATTCTCAACTTGTAACTCTGGTATCGTTCTTTCATGCATTCTGTAAGTTTCTCGTGAAAATATGTGTATCACCTTTTAGATGCCGTGACTTGTATTTACTTTCGGTTACTCATCACATATACCAGCGAAACCGTAAAACTTATAGTAGTAATTTAATTAGCACAATCATGAAAGGAACCAGGTAGGGGCAGTCGGAGCCCCCACCATTTCGGAAAAAATTATTGAAAAAGTAAAATAATTCTAATCAAAATTTTAAAAAAATGGCATTCGGCCCCCATATTACGAAAAAATACTCATATAAGGTATGAAATAATATATATATATATAATTTCGGCCCCTCCATTCGGAACTTCTGGTTCCGTCACTGAGGAGTGAAACTTTGACATATCTTCCAGCTAATATGAAAAACAAAAGTACAATAATTCACAATGAAACTTTTGACATATCTTCCAGCTAATATGAAAAACAAAAGTACTATAATTATTGCTAATCGCTGTTGTTGTTCATTTTTTTTTTTCATTATATAAAGTTGAATATCTCCTTGTTAGGCCGATAAAACTTGGTAGCAATTCTTCCAAGTTCTAACTCAGCTGATCTGTCAAAGCCCTTCAAGTTATATCCTTCCATAGTAGAAAATAAGAAAGTTCGTCACCTAACTCAAAGTCAAAGTTTACGGGCCGGCCTTGCCATTGCACATCTAATGAATGTTTAAAGACTATATACATTGTATTTCAATTTTAGTTTTACTGTGTCAACTTTAACATGCAAAAATCTTATACCTAAATTACAATATTTTATAAATTAACCATTTATAAATGTTAAATTATACACCCTAGCTATATACACCCTTATAATGGATGATACTCATTATAATACACCCTAGTTAAATAATAAAAACGAGAAAGTCGGTATGCCGTTTCGGGTTGTATATAATGGATTGAGCGGTGTAGGTTACACAACCCTGCGACCTAGCAATAGAAATTGATGCTAATAAATTTATGCATACAGGCAATGTCAACCAAGAAACATACCATACAATTATACAAACGCTGATCATGAGATGGTAAGTCGAACTCAATGGATATAACTTTGAGTTAGTTGATTGGTTATATATATAGAAATGGAAAATTATCGTTTATTTTAGTTCCCATGAACCAAATTTATTAAGTAAAGGAGTGCTCATATTCATTGGATCCTTTTACTTTCCGACAAAAAATGATAGTTGACCAAAAAAGTTTTTTTATGGTAAAATTAGAAGTAACTAAACAACTAGACCCAAAAAGAATATATACTTACTAGGATCTTCACTTTCATAAACTAACCCTCAACTCACTTTATGCAAATAGAGATGGAGTCATAACTTTAAATGAAGACACTTTCTTTTTATCAAAAGAAAAAATATTATATAGATTCTATTATACCATTGACCTTTAAATTAAGAGTAGATAAGATATATGCCCTCATGCTTGCATACATCCATACATAAAACAAATAGAAATTGAAATTAGGATTAATATATGTATCATTTTTAAACTTTAATTCTCACTAGATAGCTATTATAATTTGTATTCCTCTTATATATCATTTTTTTATACTATATAAATTAAAAAAAAAAATCTAATTTCATAAAAAAAACAGAAAATATCTCTCTGCCTCCCTCATAAATGAAAAAAATCACAAAAAATTATAAAAATAACAAAATAACAAAATAACAAAAAATCACAAAAAAATGAAAAAAATCACAAAAAATTATAAAAAATCATAAAAAATTACAATTTTTTTTTTGTCATTATACCACTTTTTACAACGAAAAAGCATTTTTTCATAAAAAATACTTTTTCATCAAAAAGTGAATTTTATGTATTTAACTCTCGTTTAACTCATTTCAATGCTTCTTAAAGTTTGAATTGCCCTTTTATAAACAAATTTTAGTAATTAATTTTAGATCCGTAAACTCAAATTAGTAGGAGTGTTTGCACCCTGCACCAATGTTCAAGAAGTTGGTGGTTCGAATCCATCCAAATTTTTTTTACTTTAAAGTAAAATATATGCATTTTTTGTGCTGCACTATATGCACTTTTAATGAACTTTATGCACTTTCGACTATACTATATGCACTTTCGACTGAACTAGATGCACTTTCAGCTGAACTATATGCACTTTCAGCTGAAACAGATGCACTTTTAGCTGAATCAGATGCACCTTTTATAGAACTATATGCATTTTTATTGAACTAGATGTACTTTTAGCTGAACCATATGCACTTTCAGTTGAACCAAATGCATTTTTAATTGAACAAGATGCACTTTTAGCTGAATGAGATGTATTTTTGACATAACTATATGCACTTTTATTGAACTACATGCACTTTCGACTGAACTATATTCATTTTCGACTAGACTATATGCACTTTTGACTTAACTATATATACTTTCGACTAAATTAGATGCACTATAAGCTGAACCATATGTACTTTCAGCTGAACCAGATGCACTTTTAGCTGAACTACATGCATACTCACTTTTATTGAACTATATTTACTTTCGACTGAATTGTATGCACTTTCAACGGAACTAGATGTACTTTCAGCTGAATTGAATGCAATTTCGACTCAATTTTATGCATTTTTGACTAACTATATGCACTTTCGACTGAACTATATGCACTTTTATTGACCTATATACGTTTTTGACTAAACTATACGTATTTTCGACTGAACTAGATGCACTTTCAGCTCATTTAGATTAAAAAAGACTCATTTTCATGTAAAAACCACTTTTTGTATTAAAAAAATTCACTTTCTGATGGAAAAAGGTGTTATATTGACAAAAAAAAAATTATATATATTTTTTGCAATTTTTTCATTTTTTATGATTTTTTCATTTTTTATAATTCTTTTTTATTTTTTGTGATTTTTATAATTTTTTATGATTTTTATATTTTTTTTTAATTTTTTGTGGTTTTTTTTAATTTTTTTATAATTTTTTGTGATTTTTTGTGATTTTTTTCATCTTTTATATTTTATTGTGATTTTTTTTTTTGTGTTTTTTTTTATTTTGTTGTAATTTAAAACTATTTTCTTGGGTTTGTAGAAAGATAAAATATGTCTATTATATTTTGGTTTGTATGAACCTTTAGTAAATAAACTAAATAATTAAAAAGTGTTACATATGATGAATGTGAACTTATCAAGATATCTATGAGTAATATAAGTTGTTATGAGGTACTTATAGGAAATTACCCCTAGAAATTAAAATATTAGTGATAAGTTACCCAGCCGAATTAGAAATTTAGAAACGGGGTTCGTTAGATAAATTCAAACCCTGCTTTGGAAATTTGGTCAGACTAATTATCGTTCAAGCTAGAAACAACATATTTTTCAAAAAATACCAACGTATATAAATTTATACATTAGTATTTTTACTTTTGAAAAATATGTTGATTTTATATTTTAGCTTTTGGGTTTTAAAAACCTAGTAAAACACATTTGAATCCAATCAAATCATAAGAAGTAATAATTTTCGGAACTAAAATATGGACGAGTAACTAAGGTATATATATGTTGCTTGATATTTATTTATTTTTAAATTAGAAACGCTAATATATTTATGGACTTAAAAGTTTGGAGTGTCACAACGACTGGCCCTTTCTTCGTATATGTTTGCCCTTATGTAAATGGTAAAGTCTCATGAGTGTTGCAATCTGGTTTTATCAAGAAACCAACTCTCCTGCTCTTTTCTTGTTTCCGTAACTTGTAAATATATTTTTTTCTGATATGTTATATGTACATGTACTTATAAGTGGGAAATGACAAAAAAACAAAAGAAAAAAACATCTTAATCATTTTTAATGGCAATACTAATTAACTAGTATATATCTTTGAAGTAATACTTGTTTAATTTCTTAAATTTGACTGTCACAACTCACGCATCTTTGATAGTCTACGTACGTGGTACTTTGTAATTATTTATTTTGAGCATGGACAAAGTCACAAAAATATACACTCGCCAACCTCAAAACCTAATTGTCCTCTTAATTTGTACTATTGTGCAACTCTAGTAGTGCTATGTCCCCTAATAAGAATTGACCACACCTAGGAAGAGGTTGAAGAACATGTAGAAAATATCTTCTTTTATATTCAATATCTTAATAAATTGACCAAACACGTTTGAATTTTCCCTCCTACAAGCAAATTTACTCTCTGAAATATCTTCAATTCAACTCTACAAAAAAGGTTGGCAAAAAGCCACTCACTGATATTGCTGCCATGTTTATCAACTCATGAACATATTTATATAAATGTACGTGTTTGTATTCAATATCAAAGTCAACCCTTTACAAATCTGCATATGCACATAAACCTCTACACAAGTGCTTTGTTTTGATTCTCTTAATATATACCCTTTGAACTTTATTTGCTGAAGAAGAAAAGAGTTTCCACTTTGTGATTTCTTTGATACCAAGTTTGTGAGTATGACGTTTTCTTTTTCCTTTAAATTGTTCCTGAATTAAAAGTACATTGGTTTTTTTTTTATCTGTGGTTATGACTTATGAAGTTCTGATTCTATATATATCTAGGGATGTGGGTTTGACAATTTTTTGATTTGTAGTGGATTCTTTTAGTATGGGGATTGAAGTTTAGGCCAGTGGACTTTTAAATTTTCTGCAAGAGAAATATTTGATTTTGAATCGGTTTAGATTAAAAACGTAAACAAGAGTACATTTTAGAATGTGCTATGCTCAGATTTCATCTGACAATTTGGGTATTTTTTTTTTTTTTTGCTAACCAAAAGAAAAATACCTATTTGTAATATAAAACGACTTCATAATGTGCCTTTTTGTTCTACTCGCTGATTTTTGGAAAGCACCTTTAGTTAACGCTTCAATAAATTTAATTACGTTCACCTCCACAAAATGCAAGTATGTCGACCATCATATGTTTGTGGTGATGAATGACTTCAATTGTTTGTTCAGGACTCGAAGTACCTGATATTGGCTTACCAGGGACCATTCTCTGTCATTTTCAGATAATAGGACTAAATAGTTAAGGACGGGGCGGACCTAGGATGAAATTCGTCGGGGCCGTGGTGTAAAAAAATAAAGTTTAAAAAATAGTCATTGATAATAATTGAAGTCTCAACTTATCACTTGTTAATTGTTATTGTCCTACAATACCACTGTGCTAGCAACATTATTGATGATTAAGGGGAACTTTTATTGTATATATAGCACAAAAACTATAAATACATGTATAAAACAAACTAAAAATTTGTAGGGCCACCCAAGCCCCTCTCTGGGTCCGCCCCTACTTAAGGTTAAAATCCAGAACAGGACAAAAACCACACCTTTCTTATCTTCTTTTATTTGAGAACGACTTTGGAAATTCACAGTAGATACTTACGATCAAGTCACAACTCGCCCATATCTCGAGTTAGTTCTATGGTTTTAACATTTTGTGAATAGGCCAATGCTGTTTGATGCAGCTTTTAAGGAGATAAATCAGCTTATTTGAGACTAGAAAAATATTGATATAAAACAGATGAACTTTTTTCGGTATTTCGGTCCGAAACAAACTTTTTCCTGAAAAAGTTAACAAATGGTATCAATTTACAAGCAAAGTAGCAAACAAGCATTGAAGATGAGAAATGATTTGTGAATCTTGGTATCTTCCAGTAGCAAGAAAGTAATTCTACTTTATTCAATTTTATAGTATGAAAGAGAGTTAAATAAATAGTACAAGTGTTTATCAAATAAGTGGCAAAAACGGAGGTTGAGGCCACTTTCACGGCAACAAAGACGGCTTTGAAATTAAGAGGGGTTGAATAAATTGTGACAAAAGTAGTGAAAGTAACGCGTTTGGAATTTTATTGGTAACTTATTTTATTATAGGGGTTGAACCCCATGTGACCTTTGGTGCATTTCTCATGGGGTTCTTCAAGACCACTTTATTTATTACCTTTCTAATTATGCTATTAATAATATTATTATTATTATTCCCCACTCATGCATACACGTATATATACAGGCGTAAGAACTCTTGCTCTTCAAACTTCAAGAACCCTTTCTCTTCCTACCAAAATAATTTATATCTTATTGGTTTTTTCATTGTAGGACTTCAAGAAGGTACCATTAATTAGCTGTCATTGGTTTGTGGAAATTGGTAAGTTTATGAATTTGCAAACTACTAATGTTCTTGATTTCTTTCTGAAAAGTTTTTCAAGGACCTGCAACTTGTTGGCCTTTTCCTACAAATTCATGTTTGTAATCAAATGTATAGGATTTTTTTCTCGAATATTTGAAGTCCTTAGCTGGATTGGGTTGTGGGTATGAATGAGATTAAGATATACATCAATTGTGTGCTTGTAATCCAAGCATAAGTGTTGAATGGAGCTTGAATACTTGTTTTCTTGAAGTAGTAGAAATGAACGAGTTTTTTATACTATTAACCTGAATCTGAATTTTAGTCTTCTGCAACTCTTTGTTAGGTCAAAATTTTAGGTAAAAAATGATCAAGTATTTACAAGTCTCAATTATAGCTGGTTTGTGGGTACTGGTGAGTTTGAGCCTGAGCTTGAATGCGTTTGAACACTAGTTCTTGAAACCTAAGTACTTTCAAAGTTCTATTTTTTGGCACTAATTAAGTTTTGCAATGTTATCTAGGTGAACACCACCGCCTTTCAAATTCTCGAAAATGGGCGTGGGAAAAAACCCCTCAAAGAGGAGCGGCGATTACTTAGAAAGAATGCTTAGCGATTATGCTGGAGGAAAAACAAAGGCAAAGGCCCAAAAAAGTCCCTCGGCTCGCCTAGTCACTATTCTCACTTGTCTTCAATTCGTCTTTGCTATATACGCCACGTTCTTGTTATACTATATGAGCCCATCTATAGATCTTAGAACAAACCCGGATTTTTCTTGGGCAACAAAGATAGCACAACAATGGAAACACTTCATCATCCCACCTCACATCGTAAGCCATTATCAAGAATCCTCCTCCCTCGTTGAAAACGAAATTTCTCCCCTAATACACTTCAACCCTTCTCAAGTTTGTGAAACTGAGAAAATAGATTTCGAACAAAAGAAGTCGAACGATGCTCAAATGATCAAACTGAAGACGGAGCTTTACAAAGAGGTTCAAGATTTCCAAAGCAAATCCCTTGGGACCGAAACACTAACTGAGCTCATGACAATGAAGTCTAAATGGGATTTGAAAGGCCAAAATATCCCGAAAGTGACGGTGATTTTAAACCATTTTAAAAGAAAAACACTATGCGCACAAATCGAGACTTTGCTTAACCAAACACTCCCTTTTCACCATGTTTGGGTACTAGCATTTGGTAGCCCAAATGAGGTATCACTTAAGAGGATAGTCGATAGCTACAATGACACAAGAATAAGTTTTATTAGCTCAAGTTATGATTTTAAGTATTATGGGAGGTTTCAAATGGCGTTACAAACAGAAGCTGATCTTGTATATATAGTAGACGATGACATGATACCCGGTACAAAAATGCTTCAAATTTTGTCACATGTGGCGGGGACAGAGAAATATAAGAATTCGGTTTTGGGGAGCATTGGGAGGATTTTGCCCTTCAGACAAAAGGATTTTACGTTCCCGAGCTATAGAAAGTTTCGGTCGAAAGAGGCGGGGATTTATTTGCCAGACCCTGCTTACGATATTACGGTGGATAAGATAGTACAGGTGGATTTTCTTTCAAGCTCTTGGTTCTTATCAGCTGAGCTTGTTAAATCACTCTTTATTGAGGCCCCTTTCACATTCAGCACTGGTGAAGATCTGCACCTAAGGTATGCTGATAAATTGTTTTATTTATTAGTTTATTTGTTTTCTTCCATTTTTTATTCCGGGCCAAAATACTAGTCATTTCTTTAACTGACTTTTGCATAGATTTTGACTGTAAATTAAATAATTAATTGTCAAGGTATTTATTTCTTTTCTCGCAGTAGTCGTTTATTTCAATAAGTTTAATTTTGTTTGCTTTATTTGTTATCTTTGACATGGAGATTAATATCTTGGTCAGAGAGTAGAAAATGGGATTAGGCCAAATTTTAGCTCAGTAGCACTAACTCATGACCACTTTTCCTAGAAGTTTAATTATAGAACGATTTTAACGAGACAAAAATACTAATATATTATTCCATGTTATTCTATATGTAACTCAACGAGTCAAAGACATTGAAAGTGGAGTCAGAAAACATTTCAAGAAGTGCCGAAATATCAATGTCATTTTCATGTTCTTTTTTTCTTCTCCTTGTCTCATTTTACTCAACTTGGTAAACAATCATGAACAAGTTAGTGCTGACACACACAACTTGTTAGAAAAATGGTTTACTATGTAGCCTCTTTCCTGTAATGGATTGTGAACAAATTTTTTGATATCTCAAATTTTTCTCCCTACTAGTTTTCCTTGATTACTAAAATTGCTCCGCTCCCTAGGATTAAAGTTGCTTTATGATGTGCCAAATTTCATGAATACCCATACGGACTATCTATCAACATAGTATAATCATATTTCTAATTTCAAAATTAACAAGACTGGTTTCAGAATGTCTTTGAAGACTATACTTTTTTCCTTTCAGGACCGTCTACTTGGACTATTAACAAAAGTAACGCCCAAGATTATTTCAAATTGACAGAACTTGTACAAATTAACCTGCCTAAATTTATTCCGTCTAGTGCCAATTTCTCCGCATAAATTAAAAATGACATAAAATTTTCCAGAAGTTTGATCGTTTTAGTCCTGAGATCAGAGGACAATAACAGATCACACTGAGAGCCAAGCTCTTCATGACTATGAATTACTGTGTCCTTGTCTTAATTACATCGTTGTTTCAAATAATAAAAATCTATTTTTTCATTATATTTTAAATTAAATGTTTCAGCTACCAGCTCCAAAAGTACAGAAACGCAGGCTCATTCGTCCTCCCGGTCGACCCAAAAGACAAAGAGACATGGGGCGACAGCGAGCACAGGCTGGCATATGTATCTGAAACAACCGTAATATTCAAAGATGTAATCCAAGTCCGTGATGAACAATGGTGGAGGGCCCTCTCCTCGGGCTACATCACCCAATGGGCCGCAATGCACCCCCAAAAAATCGATGCCCTATTCTTCGCCCACTCCATCGAACAAGTCAAAGCCCTCGCCCCACTTTTGCAAAAGTTTCGATCCACAGTGGGAAAGAAAGCCTATATAGCGGTTACAGGGGGACAGTTCGCCCCCTGTGAGGACGCTGCAATGGCCTTGGCCTGGCCCAAGGCCGTGTGCAGGGAGAGGAGGTTCAAGATCTTTGATCTTGGTGTAGGGGCACTTTCGGGGATATCAAACTCGGAGGTGCCGGTGGTTGAGTCGGTGTATGCTAGTATGAAGGGGTTGATTAAAATGCATAGTCCTAGTGTTGTAATAACACTTTCGGATCTTGAGTCTAGTGTGTTGAAGGCTTTGAAGATGGCGACAGAAAGCGGTGGGAATGGTTCCACTTTAGTTGTGTTGCCAAAAGCATCGATACCAAGGGCTCTTTGGATGGCCGATCTTCGGTCTACGGCTTTGCCAAGTAAGATATGTTAGCTACTATTGTCTGACACGTTATGATAGTTGAAGGTTCGACACTATAAGGCTTGTTTGATTGCAGTATGCAAAAAGTTTGAGGGATGAAAAAAACTGAGTTCATCCTGCTAAAAGTTTCTATATTTTTCACACAAACAAACCAGAAAATCTTAATTTTAAACTGATTACACAAATTCAATCCAGCCTTTTAAGAGGAATAGGCAGATTTAAGCCTTAGAGTAGGCTCGGTTGAGCAAAAAAACTGTTTTCACTTTTCTCATCATTAACTAAATTCTTTATATGTAAGTGGAGCATAAAGCTTCTATATTTTCCAGGCTTAAAAAACAAAAAACAAAACTTAGCTTAAGATGATTAAGCAAACGTAGTCCATCTCTTAAGCTAAAAAAACTGCGGCGCTAAAGATGCACGTACAAGCTACAACAAATGAAGGACTAGATAGATCTAATTTTTGCTAGTGTAAACTTTATCTGTAAGGTTAGTCCAATTATGCAAGAAGACTATATGTTCACTTTTCTCATCCACAATGCGCTTATCTATAACTGCAGATTGGAATAAGATGAAAATCTCAATCAACATCATCACCCAAAACCGCGTGGGATCTTTAACAAGGCTACTCAAGTCTCTTACAGACGCCTACTATCTTGGTGATGAAGTATCCATCAGTTTCAACATGGATAGCAAAGTCGACGAATCAACTATTAAGCTCGTAAACTCATTTGATTGGCCCCACGGTAAGAAAACCCTTCGTAGAAGAATCATCCAAGGGGGGCTAATCCGAGCCGTTAGTGAGAGTTGGTACCCCGCATCCGATGATGATTTTGGCCTCCTCTTAGAAGACGATATTGAAGTCTCCCCTTATTACTTCTTATGGATTAAAAATGCGTTGTTATCGTATCACTACGATCCACAAGTGTCTCTACCTGAACTTGCTTCGATCTCTCTTTACACGCCACGTTTGGTTGAGGTAGTAAAGGAAAGACCTAAATGGAACGCGACACAGTTTTTCAAGAAAATTCATCCAAACACGCCTTATCTGCACCAACTACCATGTAGTTGGGGAGCCGTGTTTTTCCCCAAGCAATGGAGAGAATTTTATGTATATATGAATATGAGATTCACCGAGGACGCAAAACAGAACCCAGTGCAGATCCCTAAATCCAGAACCAACGGTTGGCAAGCTTCATGGAAAAAATTCCTCATCGACATGATGTATCTACGAGGGTATGTTACTCTGTATCCGAATTTTCCTAACCAAGCTAGTTTTTCGACTAACCATATGGAACCTGGAGCACATATATCGGCCAAGGACAATGTGGTAAAACACGACAAGAGCGACTTTGAGGTACCATTAATGAAGGATGATTTTAAGAATTTTTTGCCAAATGGGAAAATGCCTTCTGCAGCTAAACTACCATCTTTGAATTTATTTAACCAAGCAGTTTCATTGAAAGGATTAAAGGCCGCAGGGGCGAAATTGAGACAGGATGTGATCGAGTGTGAAATTACCGAGGTTGTGACTGTGGATCATGGGACAGGATTGCCAGAAAAATGCGCTAGATTCTGATGAATTTACTTTGTTGTTTGATTCATTCTTTTGTTTCGGTTCGAAATATTTTGTTGATGTAATGTTGTTAACTTTTACACATTTTAGGAAGAAGCAGTGGGATGTGACACGCTTGATTCTTCATTGTAATGATTCCCCCTCAAAGGGATGGGGGAATGAATATTTTGTTTAGTATTATAATAATCTTGTCACTTTATTGTTTAAATCGCCATGTGGAATATGAATAATGTTTAAAGCAAAATAAATTTTTCTAGCTGTTCGATGGCTCTTCCACTTAGTTCTTCTGAATTTCAAATAGTATTCAAAATCCTCTGTTTATCTGGTAGTTTTCTTTCCCTTATTAAGAGAAAAGTAAGCATACAATCAACAGCTTATTGTTTTACATATTCTTAATGAGACGAGGGTTTAGCCTTACTTGTTAATCCGACCAGATTTCTTGCATATAAACCCCAGCAAAGTCTGCAATAAAAACATAAAACAAAGTAATGATCACTGAGATTATCGTTGAAAAATATAGCCTTAATGAGGATTTGCCTATATAGTCTTTGATTTTTCCTGCAATATTGCTCATAATACAACAATCACTATGTAATCAGGAAAAACAGGGAAATCGACTACTACTTCGATGGTGCAAACATTATCTCTCTTTCTTAAAGCATATGTGTAAAACATACGAAGACTTTCCTAGAATAAAATGAATGATTTAGTGCCACAAACGCTTGTCATCGTCAAGAAAGCCAAAGTACAATTGGCATCGTTTTGTCATCTCACATCTCAAAATTTATTATCGATTACATTTTAATTGAACATTATCATTGAAGGGCTTTTTGGAAAATTAATAAATAGTGTAGTTAAATTTTATTAATTCCCTTCAACGTTTTTGCCAAAGTGAAAATATTTTGATTTCAACAATTAACTGCTTTCCTAACCTGGTCCTCTTTCTCTCTCTATGCTCACTACAAAAATGACAGGATGTTGTGATTATTATGGTAAAGTGAGTCTATCTAAATTTAGCAACAGTTTAACAACATAATCTATTGTTGTTGTGTACGTTGCTAAATTTAACAACACTCATTTTAACAACATACATTCCGATGCTATCCTGACATTTTCTTATATTGCATTTATTTAAACCACTCTTCCTATTAGCTAGATTTTCATATCAGGAATTTCTTCAAGCCATATCTGCCATCGAAAGTTGATATAGCAACAAGAGATGATATTTAAAAACAGTTGATAGAGAAAATATAATCTTATTCACTGAACTGTTTTTGTCTAACAAATTTCAATCAGGGATTCTGTTTTCCCCCCTCTCCACCTGTAGGCAATTTCTCTCGGCGGTGTTTCATATTTTTCATTGCTGGTCAGGGTTGTAGAATTAAAACAAATTCGGTATATGGTATAGAAATTTAGCCTTAGATTAGAGGGAAATATCTCTCTACTATGCAGAATCGTTACTAGCACCTGCAATTTCCCCTTTCGTCATATCCGCCTTTCAACGCTAGTTTTTTTTTAACAGAAAAATATAGTGCTACTCGCCTGAAGAAAGATATATCAAATGTATTCTTTCTTTTTCCAACTTTTCCTTAATAAACGGCCGTTGCAGCATTTTCTTTCTTATCATTTCTTTGCGATGTGTGAATATATTTCAACTTTTCAAGCAGATAGATGTGACGTGAAACATGTACTGAACTAGTTTACCTTTTCTTTCCAAACTCATTTGCCTTCATTATTGAACTTTTCTATTCTGTAGGAAAAATAACACCAGAATTTGAAAAGAAACATTATCAATCATTTTCATCTATAATTTTGTTGTTCTCCTTTTCATTCTGATGATTACTTTCGGAACATGTCCCTTTTTCGTACAAATATTTCTGCCAAATGCTTATGACTCACGAGTCCAGATTCATTTTCAACTGTTTCACAAAAATTCAAAAACTAAATTTAACTGATATACTTTATCAAATAGTTGTGCTTTCATATGATCAAGTGTAGTTAAACTTTGGGATATAACATCTAGCTCCAGCCTCCACTATAAGCATATGATATTTGAGATTTAATTCTCTGTAAGTATACATCTTTAATACGACTTTTGATTGTAAGGTCATTGTTGCAATAGAAGCACTTGAACCAACTACAACATGAGTTGTACTTGTTTGGTGATGTTACTAAGAAATTAAAACCAAGACTGGTGATAGAGTGAGATTAAAGTTTATAATTCTCTCACCAAACACCAATTTGTATTCACAAGTCACTTGTTAGGTTCTTGCTTGAATTAGCAGATACCTCAAGTGGTCCTCTTTGTGTCCCAATTAATGAAAGAAATCAGAGATATTCATTCCCTCATTCATCACTTCAACAATAAGCTGCTTTCAAAAATATTACTTATTTAGTTTCGTTTTGACATATGTTAAATTTTAAGGTACCTAGACCAAATACAGCATTTAGCATGCCTAATTAAAAGACACCTAATCTAATCTTCTAAGTAAGTACCATTTGTTAAATTTCTAGCACCTATTTTATTCATTATACAGTACAACATCGAACGTTTTTATAATTTCTCCATTAAATACTTCCATTAGTAAGCATTAGTTGTTTGCTTATAACTTTAATAGTAAAAAATCAAACCAGAGCAAAAAGATCCGGATCAATAAGTTGGCATGATACTCATATTCCGGTCATAATTTTGACATGGTGGGTAAGAAAACCACTAATTCGTACTGTTTCATATGGTGTACACTTCGAAAAACTTATTTTCTGAGAATTAATAGTAAAATTTGAGTTTATTCAATAACAGTTTGATTGGCCTTCTGAGGCATAATGAAACAAAACGACGGAACAAAACTTTGCTGATGTCATGTAAGTTTACTAAAAAGTTCATTTACCTTCATTTACATGAGACGAACGCTTAACGAACCACGTAATATCAAACAGAGTCAAACCGATTACTTATCATCATTTTTTATATATGTGATTAACAGCTAATATCTATATTTTACATAAATTTAATGTATTGTATATTTATAATATACAAACCATCTCTTGCAAATTGTACAAATAATACAATTGAGTTTTATTTTGGGTATAAATAGTTATATTTGGTGTAAATTTTACGCTCAACTTTTTTCCCCTTCAAGCTCTAAACCAACGAATCAAGCCAAATCGACCGCTCCGATTTCAAGTATTTTTCGGTACAAACGACCAAACCTACGTTTTCGTCAAAAACCAGACGGAATCCTTATATCATGTTATGCTATTGTCATCCAAATTTTTAACTCAAAAACCTTATCTGATGATATGGCGGATTAGGTGTACCGATCATATATTAAATGAAATTATTTTTTAAAATAACAAACAAAACGATTAATCTAGTTAATCTGTTACATAAATGGATAATGTTTTTTCGTTAAAAATTTAATGATAAATTTTTTTCCATATCACATTTCAAAATTAAATAAGGTACGAGTTATTTTTTAATTTTTCCATGTTTGCTTGGATTGAAGTTAAGTTTCTCTCTCTCTCTCTCTCTCTCTCTTTAAGAGATGGCGCGCACCCAATGAGAGAGAGCTATCTCCTTCTTCCCTTCTCTCTCTCTCTCTCTCTTTCTCTCTCTACATTCTCTCTCTACTTCGTTTCCTTCTGTTTTCCAACCCTATTTGAGGTGTGTGCTTCTTTTTATCTCATTTTTGCGTGTTATAAAAACTACGAGGGTTTTAAACTACTTTCTAATTTGATTTATATTGAGTTTTATCCAACTTAGGGTTTGAATATAAGTTTTGAGGTATTTCTCAATTGATTGTGTTTTTCAGTAGAAACCATTTAAATAGTTGTATGACTATTGCTAGATAATTAGCATTTGCAGTGTGGTACAATTTTAATTTGTTTTTAATTTTGTTATGTGGTGTGTTAGATGTCTGGTACTAATAGAGACTTTAATTTGTTTTATTGGGAATTAATATGCAAAACTGACTTGGTTCATTTTGATATTGTTTTACCAAAAATTAGTTTTTTATTTTTAGTGTGGAAATTTCATTTTTTTATTGTTTTAATTAACACTAGCAGTGTGGTACATTTCTTATTTTTTTATTGTTTAAATTAGCATTAGCAGTAGCAATCAGATACTATACAAACCTGACTAGTTTACTTTTTAATTGTTTTACCAAAAATTAGTTTTATATTTATAATGTGGAAATGTCATTTTGATACTTACATGACCCTGAGATGTAAATTTTCACCATAAATGTGCGTCAGGAAGCAGGCACTATTGGAAAATTAGCTTTAACAGTGTGTTATTACTCAGCTCCTTAAAAAGCGAAATCTTAGCTAAAGCGTTTTTGCAAGAGCTACGCTTAAAGTGTAAAAATCATAAGCTTTTAGCGGCCTAAAAAGCGGAATAGCGGGCTTTTTAAGTTTTTTTTAGCTTCGAGTCGAGTTTATATCGAGATTTGAATCGAGCTTTTTTTACTAAGAAGCGTGCTTTTTAAAACAATGGACTTATACTCCATATATTTTATTTTATTTTGTTAAGTAGAACCTTATCAGTGTGTAAGATGGGTGGTACCAACAAAAAGACTTGAAATGCTTATGTTAAGGAAGTATAATCTGAAACTCGCTAGTCGCTAGTTCCCTCTTATTTATTTTTTTCCCAAGAAATAGTTTGATATTTTTGGCTGATTTTATGAATATGGATAGGTAGAATGGGAGAAATGTCAGGAATGCAGTTGGGAGTGATGGGGGCATTATTTCTATCAGTGGCTTCATCTGTATCTATAGTTATCTGCAACAAAGCCTTGATGAGCAATCTTGGCTTTCCGTTCGGTATTTTCCCTCTTTTTACCACTGTCAAATGTCGTACATAAAGTTAACTTTCTTCACTATTCGCCAAATCAGATTTTTGTAAATTTATGTGATATTACATTCGTTTACTAAAATATGCTGGTGGATTATACGAATGATTTTTATTGGTATTAAACCTTATTTGAGGTGTTAATGAACTAGAAATGTTAGTCGTAAAGTAAAAATGACGGTTTGTAAGTTTGAGTGGCAGTGTCACAAATTTAACTATTGTCGTAGGTGTTTTTCTTTCAACATATGGAGACAAGAGCTTGACAATGAGTTGAGATATGTAATTATTATTTGGAGTTATCAGCACTCTTAGAATTGTCTATCATGCTTATTTGTTGCATTTTGAAAAGTTAGTTTATCTTTGTGTATTTCTTAACTTGGAAAACATGATTGGTGAAATTAACTAAATATAGAAACCCTTAACCATTTTCAGATCACAGATCACTTTCCTTAGGTAACTAGTTGAGTAGTAGGTACAGCATCATTATCAGTAAGTGTAAAAAAATTATTTGAATAGGGACCCATGTTTCTTGCTACTTGAGAAAACCTTGAGTAATAAATTCAATAGTTTATGACAAAAGTGTTGAATCATAAACAATCTGGAAGTAAGATCAGTAATTAACAGAGTATAGTACTGATCCATGATTAACTAATACTGTAATGATTGGAAAGTTAGAGAAATTTATTTTCTGTAGTCATTACTGTAGCTCATAATCCCCAAATGAGTTCTGTAAAAATTGCAATTTCATACATCAGAAAATGCTGGTTACATGTTACTCAATTGGGGAAACCTACTTATTCTTACCTTTGTTCCTTCTGGTGCGAACTTGTCCATTTTACGAAAAGCACGAATAAAAGGTTCATATAGGTTGAGAAAAGGTTACTTAACTTTATTTCTGGTATGTTTAACATGTATAAACAGAATGCTGGTAATATTTGTTCATACAAAGTACACTTTCCAGAACTGTATATGTACACATCAGAAAAATTGGCACTTACATCGAATATCATGTTTCATTAGTTTGTACTCGTATTTCACAACAGCTTCGAACCCACATAATTGCACTTTAGTTCCTAATTCCTATTATTTGGCTAGTTATGCAAGTGGATTGAAATAAGGAGTAGAAATACCGGCCTTTAAAACTCTATTTATATTATTTACTCTATAATGTGGTCCATGGTATAATATGTAATTACTCTTCTTTTTTCAGCTACCACACTGACTAGTTGGCATCTGATGGTAACATATTGCACATTACACCTTGCACATCGCCTCAAATTTTTTGAGAACAAGCCCATTGATTTGAAGACTGTTATTCTTTTCGGAATTTTAAATGGAATCTCCATTGGTTTTCTTAATTTGAGCTTGGGATTTAACTCCATTGGCTTCTATCAGGTGCAATTTCTCTAGCCTCGAACTTGTTTTAACTAATTAATCAGATGTGCTCAAAGGGACAACCATGTAATTTGACTTATTTAAAAAGAAAAAAAAACTGAGTTCATTATATGAAACTTTTGGCTTTCTCGAAATTAATTTAAAAAAAAAACTCATTCTTCAACCTACCTGAGCAAATACATTGCAGAATATAAGAGAAAAAACAGATAGCTTGATCTCTAAAGCTGCATTTGTAGAAAAAGGACTAATCCATACAGCAAACTGAAGATGAATCAGCAACAAATGCAGATGAATCAAAAGAAACAGTAAAAGTATAAGTTAGTAAACCCTATAAAAAACCAAATTATGTGATCTTTGTATTTAGCTCTAGAAATTAAACCAATCAGTATGGGAACAGTGGAGAGTATTTGTTGTATGTGAATTCATATAAAGCTATTGAAAATAAATAGATCGATTCTTTGTTTTTATTCCCCGTATCTAAATTTATATATTGCAGATGACAAAGCTTGCAATTATACCTTTCACAGTACTAGTAGAGACCATTTTCTTGAACAAGCAATTCAGGTAACAGCAATCATAAATATTTATGCATACATAGAATTATATAACTTGAACATTTAATAAGTATTTGTTTCTGATTAAGTCGATGAAGAATCACCAATTATATTATATGAATAAATATTCCTTAGCATGCCCAATGGTCTGTCTATACAGTGTATAATTTTATTTTCAGTATTTTCTACAATTTCCCTATAATTTCTTTCTAACCACTCATGATGCGAATGTATACTCATTTTTTTCTATTTTTTCCCAATACATTGCCTTATTTGTTGCAGCCAAAAGATAAAGTTGTCTCTCTTACTTTTACTACTTGGAGTTGGAATCGCTTCAATCACTGACCTCCAGCTCAATCTTGTTGGCTCAATTCTCTCTCTTCTAGCTATCATCACAACTTGTGTTGGTCAAATTGTATCCTTCTTATCATTTTTTGCTGTTTATTGGCGAATTTTACCATAGGGAGTCAATCTAACATTACATGGTATAGAACAAGATAAGTCTCATTGTTTAAGAAAATTTCATTTCAAATCTTGACGGCTTCTTCACAAGTACTTGTCAAGAGTTATTCAAAATGGTTTTTTTTTTTGTTTCTCCTGTCCACGTCCTTCTTTTTATTATTAACAGAAAGTATGTTTCCTATGTTATATAAAATTAAATTTCCAGTGTCTTCAACTTTATAACCTTCCCAGGCATATATTTCTTAGCTTGAAAAGAAGCTCTTAACTAGGTATGGACAGCATAGTCAAGTTTTATAACAAAACAAGGGAAGAGTTCAATGTTTGCCTATAAACTGGAGAGCATTTGGTTGACCAGATTAACATTTTTTTATGGCTTGGCTATAAAAGTTTTGAGCTCATTGAACCAATTTTTATTTTTTCTCAAACTCAAATAGGCTATAGCTTATATTTATAGAAGATGCCAACAAACAAGGCCGTAGAGACTAGTTTTATGCAATTTATAGTTGTGTGATCCATAAGCGAAACACCCTGATGATGTGGACATAGTAGTTAAATACACACACTATCACTTTCACATTATTTAGTTTCCCTTAACTTATTGGGTTTATTTAGCTGACCAACACAATACAGAAGAAGCTGAATGTAACCTCAACTCAGTTGTTGTATCAATCTGCCCCATACCAAGCGGCCATTTTATTCGTCTCGGGGCCTATGGTGGATCAATTGCTCACCAAGCAAAATGTCTTTGCTTTTAAATATTCTCCAATTGTCTTGGTAATTCTCTCCTTTTTCTTGTCAATATTTTTCACATATTGTTCTTGTATTGGGAAAGTGAGAAATGCTAGTCACACTGCTGCACAGCTGACATGGCTTCCCATATGGAATAAGAAATGATTACTATGTATACCTTGTTGATACAAACACCAGTACATACGCATTTAGTTTATCTAAAAATGTCAATTATGGTTGAGGATTAGGTGTGAATTATGCTCAAATAATAAACAGCTATGGATATGAAAATTTGTGTATATAGTCCATCTAAGAAATAGAGAAGACTTACCAGAGTTTACTTCAAATAATTGAAAACGTATGTGTTTTTTCAATAGTGTGTTTTTTCATCCTCTTATAGGTAAAACATTCGAAACACATACACTATTCTACATATTCTCGAGATATTTTTACTTGCTCAGGAATAAAAAAGAATTATTCTGAATGCAGCAAAGAGTTGCCCATTAAATAAGTAGCTATCATGTGTCACTATCTATACTCGGTAATGTAACTTGTACCAATAATAGACGTTTACCTTTGATAAATTGCAGGGTTTTATAATCTTATCATGCTTGATAGCTGTATCAGTGAACTTCAGTACATTTTTGGTCATTGGCAAAACATCCCCTGTGACATACCAAGTGCTGGGCCATCTAAAAACATGCCTTGTTCTTGCATTTGGTTATACACTATTACATGACCCATTCACATCTCGGAACATTATTGGTATATTAATTGCAATTCTTGGGATGGTGTTGTATTCATACTTTTGCACCCATGAGAGTAAGAAGAAACAGCCCGTAAACGACCTCTCAGCCATCTCACAGGTACAATTTTCTGACAACCAAAATATTATCGTGTTTTCATTATCAATGCTACAAACACAATTTTGGATACTTGTAATGAGAGAATATGGCATATATTGTGCTACACGCATATTGGCATTTTGAAATTCTCTTCCTTGAAATGAATAAGATTAGGTTGAAGGTGGTAGGGCCCAAAAATCTACGAAATTTCATTCAAAATAGTATTTAAATAAATAACTACGCTCAAGGTGCTACACTGATCAAGGCCTAAGGGGGAATGATTCCTAGCACAATATGTCAATTATGTTGATTCTTAGAAACCTTCAAAACTTTTGCGGGAACATGTGCATAACTTGTGAAGTAGTTTATAAAATCTCGTATGTTGCGACTTGTTTATGAGTAGAAAACACCATAGTATAACCTCTTTTATTTTCCCTTCCTTTCGAGATTAGTATGACAGCTTTAACTTCCAAAAATAAGTATGACACCTTAATTTCATTGTTTTGTGTAATTTCAGATGAAAGACAGAGAAACAGCAGCACTATTGGGAGGTAAGAACAGCAATCAAGAAAATGGAAGCCATGAGGGTAAAAAATCAGCAAGAGACTCCCTTGTTTAAGTGTCTGCAAGAGTATTGTAATGGTTCAAAATTCATTTTTTGGGGGAAGACATTTTTGTGTAATATTTTGAAAATAAAAGCAATATACAGTATAGAGATTCACTAGTTTACTGGGTATATATGTCAATATTCACACTGTATTTGTTCTTTTGAAATTTAGTTCCTAATTCTATATAAACCACCTAAAACAAGGGTGGTAACATTATGTGCAGTCATGCCACAAGCGATGTTAGACGCGATAATCTCAGCCATTGATTATCATCAGTGTTTTAAATTACCCTGTATTAATCTAATGAGTTCCTAGCAGAGTAGTGGACATTTTGCACGATCTATTCTAATGATTACGTCCATGAAAACGGTAGAATTTCAATTTCAGTATTGATCTTTACTTGTGGTTTATTTCCATATTCATAACTAGAGTTGTTTCATAACGGTAAGAACCTATATGTCCGTAAAGAAATATCATAGTAAATAAAGAGAGTTAATCACACATCGCATAAATGTGAGTACATATATAGTAAAAGTTACCCATGCTTGCGTGTGAGAGTGAAACGCGTAATGGCATAAATCTTGTAATATATTTTATTTTAAACATAATATTCAGACTTGATATTATTTATTATAATTATGCAGGTTAAAACGAATTGTTAATTAATTTAAGCTACATCTATAATTAGAAAAATATAGTAAATACAAATTGTTGATAAATTTGATTAGATATATTGGTAATTATTAAAACATAGTGAGGGTATTTTTGAAAAAATTGAGCAAATTTGGACAGACTCATTTCTCTTGAGTTGGATTATTATAATAGAATGATAAGTTAATCAACAAGACGTTTTAAAGTCATGCGGTACAAGAAGCGGGAGCGAAATATGACCAAAACGGGTAATACTGTTGGTATAAAGGAACAGTGACGGTTCAGCCGAAGTGATGGCCGTTACAATAACCGGTTTTAAGATTTCTTGTCCTGCTTGATATTAATGGATTCTCCATATAACTGTAATTATATTTGTTCGGGTCAAGATCTCAAGCAAGTAGCGGTGAAAATTTGAAATTCATCCTTTGATTTGCTAACTTGTGTCGTTGAGCATGCTTCGCTCACCCATCCGAGCGTACCGGTCATTGCCCATAGTCAGAAGCAGGACATCATTGTGACAAGGGCTTGCTATCGCAACAGCACAATTTTCATAAATTAATTTTTTTAGTAGTGTTTTTTAAAATAATGTATATATAATATATTCTAGCAACCATTTAAATATTTTTATTGACAACCGTTTTCAAAATTATATATTGTTACCATAATAACATACTATGATTTTTTATATGCTTAACAATCAATTGACGACACTATGACTATGACATTAACGTATGTACCATATTGATACGTGACACACGCATATTTTGAAAATTAAACTATAATAATAATAACATATAGTGGTGGTTAGAAATAAAATTTAAAGGAACTTTTGGTAGTTTGTGTGCAAAGTAAGTATAATGAAATTATGCATATATTTGGTTGTTCGTATATATTTATGCAAAGTGATTACATGTAAACTTGTGTATTTAATAGTATAAATTTGGTTTTTCTGGTTTTTAATATTTTATACCTTTGTTTATTTATATTTTCCTTTAAATAGCTATGTTTCTTTATTTTACCTTTTTGTACCTTTGTTTTTTTATACTATTCCTCTTTTTTCTTTAATTTTTATTTATTTTAACTTGGTTTTTAATTTTTATAATATTTTTGGTTAAATTTCAAATCTGAAACTTTCGGCACGTGACTTTGCATGGCTTTATTGTTGCGGATTTTTATTGAGAGTTTGGAAAAAAAAAATGTTAAAATTGACCCCAAAAAATAATAATTAGAAACCGGATACAAAAAATAATAATTAAGAAATCAGAGTAAAAAAATGTATAAAATTCCGCTTTTCTGGTCTTTACACTTTGAAAAATATTATTACCTCTATTTTTGCTAGCCCAAACATTTTGTGGTGGTTCCACCCTTGCCCATAGTGCTCAATCGCTTTGGGAGGAATGGTTCGTCGGCGAGGGATGGGTTGGCTTGGAGTTGGACATTGTGAAAGCCGACGGAATCTTAGTTAACTAAATTGAATCTTCAGAAAGACGAATGAACAAGTATTAGTGTATTTATCGAATCTAAGTCTTCGTACTTTTCTATTCAAACCGAACCTAACCTGCAAAATGTTAGCATTGAGGTTGAGACTTTAAATGACCATCGCGAGCTGATTCATAACTTAGAAGGTAGTCATTGCGAAGGAAAGTTAGAAAGAGAAAATACTCTAAGAATAAAGTATTGAAACCCACATTTGGAATTTACCATCTCTTTGCATGGGCATGCGTTCGTTCACTTATGAGCATTCATATCAGTTCACTTATATCACCAATTTACCTTAAATATGATGAGATTGTTCTAAAATTGTATACGCATTAGTTTTAGTTTTCTTATCAATTACTTTAAATATACATGAAGTCAAATATCTCTCAAATATAAGGGATCAAGATGTTCTCTTATAATTAAAATAATAATTTATCTCTCTTAATTTTCTCTTATTCTTTCTCATTTATTTGTACTTTTCACATATAAATTAATAAAATAACAAAAATATGAATTGTATAGTTGTGATGGAGATATTTATAAAAAAAGCTGATAATTTGTATAAAGCAAAACGTTTCCTTATAAGTTGTCAAAATGTACTTTTTATTTTAAATACGATAAAATTTGTAACTTATTTAATGTGGTTACTCTAGTAAATTAATTTGGGTTGAAAAAAATTGATATAAATATATTAAAATATAGTAATAGTTAGTTATGATAATAAATTTGATAGTAAAGCTGAAAAATGTATAAAGTTAAACTGTTATCCTAAAAATATAAAAGTGATGTTGATTCTATTAAATATAAGAAAATGTGTAAGTAAACTGATGGTGCGTTTGTAAATGACAAGTTACAAGTTAAAGATTTTTAAAATATGCAGAGTCTTGTTTTGCCTCAAGGCAAGAGCTATTGGATCCCTAATGGATCATTTACTCGTTGTACCACCGTGTAATTAATCCCTATAATTTAATGGACTAACCAGTTCTAGTTAGGTAATCGTACCCTTAAATAGCCCAGTGCATGAATTCACGATTCGGCACGGATACAACAATTATGTTAACGACAACTAAGTCACGAGCCAAACACTAGTTTTTCATAAAGAACTCTACCCGATTTACATCCCTAAACAAAACAAAGCACATCTCCTCACATTATTCCAAATTATAAATTGTGTACAGTCTATATTCTAAACAGGACAATAATATCAAAATCGTAGTCTTCAAAAATTGGTCCACATGCTCAAATCAACCGTTATTCAAGGTGACTAATTGACAATAATTGAAAATGAAGAAAAAGTAACATGCAAAACAGAAATTAAATATTTTTATAAAAAAAAATAAATTAAAAACAGGTGTCGGTGGATCCACTGTACTATGCTCACCAAACAACACCACTTCCACATCTTCTCCATTTCCCCCATCCATTATTTTATTTCCCATTAAATTAAATACTATTTACAAAAATCTAAATAAAGTAAATAAAACGTTAGCCATTAACCCCAATACCTATTTTTCTCCATTTCTCTCTCTATCTCTCTCTTTTTTGCTACCCAATTACAATTCTTTTCCTTAACAACATCAATGTAAGCCCTTTTTTTTTTAATTACTTACCCTTTTTAGGCTTTTAGGGTTTCATTTCATTAGTTTTTTATTTATTTTTTTGGAGCTGATAATTTGGAGGGAACCCTAAATTTTAACTTTTTTAAAGTAAAACTGTCAATTTTCCCTCTTTTTCTGAAATTAAACATACCCTTTTAAGCTTTGCGGATTTCCCCAAAATTGTTTCATTTTTAATTGATTATTTTTATTTAACCCATTTTAATTGCATGCACTTTTGTAATTTTCGTCTAATTAGGTTATTAACTTTTTATGAGCTCATGAGATATTATGAATTCTGTATATGAATTGTTTTTAAGGTTTTTCTCCTAATTTAGCGGTATAATTGTCATTTTTTTTGTAATGTTCTAGATGGTTCCGTTTCTTTTTATTTATTTAATAATTTACAAATTTTTCGGGTGTGTAAATGATTTTTATGTGGGATTAAATTTAATTATCTCCTTGATGATAGGAGGAAACTGCGTGGGAATTTAATAGCTGCTAAATTTGAATTTTGTGCAAATTTTGAGGTTTTAATATTGAATTGATGATGTCATTTTGGTCAATGGGAAGGTTACAAATAAGCAATAACACGTCAATATTATAATCCGCTGAATTTAGGGTAATTAGCAACATTTCTATTTTTTGAAATTTTATAGTGGTAAATTAATCACATGTATGGCATGATTGTATTTGTTAGATATATAGATTATGTTTATTTATTTATTTAGTTGTATTTGTTTGGATAATAAAGTACTACTTGTTCTTTTAATCCTAAATGAAATAAGGATTAGAGAAAAATCTTTTTGTCCTTTCCAAAAAAGTCTCATACTTTGTTATGTAAGTACCGTACGGATAATGTTGTAAACGTATCAAAATCCAAAATTTAATAAGGTGTTGCTTCTCAATTAAGTTTTGTATGCGTTAAATATAGGAGTTTTGTATATATCAATGGTTTCTATTATACAACAACAATAACACCATCTTTAGTCTTTTATATATATGTGCATGTGTCTACAGAACATCAGTATGGTTGATTCAGGCTCAATGAATTTGATGAGTCATTGTGTCTCGAGTGACAGTTTCTTGGACAACTTGAAGTTTTTGGACTTTCCCATGGAGAATATCGACGGAGACGTTTACGAAAAAGATGACGAAGAGGAATTAGAAGGGGTTGATTGGAATGCTAAATTACAATCTGCCCTTGGCCCAATTCCTGTCGATTTCCTCTCTAGATGTTTGAACGAAAATATTGTCAATGGAGGCCCGGACTTGAAGCTTTACAACTCAGGACCCGTGACTGTGAGTTCACGATAATAGTTACATGTTATTATTGCCAAAGTTGGATTTTGACTGACTTTTCATAGAGTTACAAGGTTCTAAAACTGTGGAATTTTTAGTTATGCTTATTACGTTAGGGGAGTTAATAGCGGGTACTGCATTATCATCTTAGATGGATGTCTAGTTCTCGGTTGGAGAATAATATAATTGTGTTGGATGAATAATTGTAGGGAGGAGAGTTAGGTCGTTTTATTGGATATAATTGTTTTGTTGGATACAACAAAAAAAAGGAAAGGCTTTTCAATCTCTCTTTTTCCGGTGTTTTAGTTTTGGAGGTGTTAGGAATTTTTTGCCCATGACTGTTTATTCGTGTGGGCGTGGTTAGGATCAGAATTAATGATTTTTTTCACTTATTCTGAAAAGAAATATTTGCATCCCTTATAGGGATACTTTGTTGAAGTGGTATACTTTCGTGAAGATTTATTGTCTGTATCATTGCCCTGTGAATTGGCTTTCACTTGTCTAAGAAATTATAAATGCGTCTTTGTTTCAGGTTAAGTAAGATTCTTCGTGGGTTATGACTTATATGTAAGCTGGACATGGGAAAGCTTACTATAAGATTAGTTGGTTGTTGTTAGGTTCCAACGGACTTGATTGCATATCAAATAACTTCTAAGTTGCCTTTTTGTCCAACGAAAAGCATTGTTTGCTAGTTCCAGTGCCTCCTTGTATTAGTTTACTATCGTCACGAGAGACTTCTGCTCTTGTTCTGTTTATTTAAAGTTTTATCGGCAAGGCAGGACAATGGAGGCTCATTCGGTTATAGATGTTCTCTTTGTATGAATACTGTCATAAAATTGGAAAGCCAGTTGAGAATTTTAATATTTTATAGCGGGAGTGAGCTGTCTTTCGGAAAGAGAGAGCGAGGGGTTTGCTGTTTTGGTTCTCTTCTTATTTGCTTTATGGGAACGCTCAAAGGAAAAGGTTAGATAGGTTGGGTCTTTTTCCCTTTGGTGATGGCGAGTTTATGCTTTATATGGTACTATATAAGCCTTAATGAACGATATAGGTTGGTCTTTTTCCTTTTAGTGATGGTGAGTTTATGCTTTGTATGGTATTATATAAGCCTTATTGATCGATAGGTTGGTCTTTTTCCCTTTGGGGCGAGCTTATGCTTTGTATGGTAAATTTGGAGATCTTATTTCGAGGATATGTAATTGCGGATGAAGTTCCGCACAGGAAAATAATGACTTATGCTGCCCTGGGAGAATTTTCTTCGGAGTTTCTTATCCATCGATCTTAGTATTTTAGCTTGCAATTGGATTTCAGAAAACAGTTCTTCTGGCAAAGGTTAAGAGCAAGGCTTCCAACTTTTGTATAATGGTATTGAGTAACATCTAGACCTAAACTAGCTGTTTTATTGAGAAGAGTTATTGAAAAGGATTTTATTTTGAATTTGCTAAAAGGCTAGTCATCAGACATGCATGGAAAAAATTGAGAGTTGATGTTATAAATTCCAAAATGCTCCTATTTAATTGATCTCATGTTTTGTGACAGCTTCTTCTAATCTATGGGAAACTGAAATTATCTTCAAGCAAGTTCTTCCTTTGTGTATTATTTCCTTAAGAATCCCAGTATGACCTCTTTTACATATAGGAATTGCATGTTAAATTTTGTTTTGGGCTTTTAAGTTTTCTGATGGCATTTTGAAAAATTGTTTCGATGTTTTCAGGACGTGGGTGGATCTAAACTAACAAAACCATCAAATCTCATTCAAGATCCCTCCACCATGAACAAATCTGAACGGGTTCAACCCCTCAGCCCAATATCAGTTCTTGAAGATAACAACTCACGGATGTTAGCAACCCACGTCCCTAGGCGGGCTCGCACCAAGCGCTCACGTCCTTGTGGTAATAAAGTATGGACTTGTACTGTGCTTGAAAGAGACTTTATTAAGAAGAAGCGAAAAATACCAGAGAAAAAGACTATTACTAGTTTGGGGACCCCGAAGAGATGCTCTCATTGCCAGGTCACTCAAACACCACAATGGCGTGAGGGTCCAATGGGCCCGAAGACCCTTTGCAATGCTTGCGGGGTCCGATACAGATCGGGACGTCTATTTCCAGAGTATCGACCAATGGCAAGTCCAGGATTTGTACCATCTTTGCACTCGAACTCGCACAGGAAAGTTCTTGAGATGAGGAACAAAGGTGGTAACATGAATCTAGCCTTCACTGGTGCTGGTACAAACAGTGCTACTGTTCCTCCAAAGCGTCGTGTTAAAAAAGAGCCTTCTGTTTACGAGAGAGAGAATTCACCTCCCCCCGAATTTATTCCAATGAGTGACTATTTGCTCGATTGCGTTCTAGGGAGTGAAGTTTTCAATTACTAGAGTTTCTCAGGTAGTTTATTTGTCGTTTCAAGCTTCCGATTAGAAGATTTTGTAAAATATGAAATATTAGGGTTTGTAGGGTAGTGTTTATGTGATCGTTCTGTTCGTGTCCTGTATGATCCTTTATTTAAACTAGATTTGTTAACGTAAGTTTGGGAGTCCTTTGTTGCTTCGAAGTTGGTAGATTTTATAAATTACCATCATTTTTACTTATGCGTCATGAATAACTCATTGAGCAATCTATAATGTGTCTTACCATTTCTCGAGTCGCAAATTGTTCTTTTCATTTGCTTATACCAAATTCCTTATTAAGTTGGCATCAATTTTGGTAATTATTTTTTCCTTGTCATCTACCAACTTTTTGATTGGTCTGAAAATTTGAACCAAATCTAAAGAGAAAAGGATCGAAGTAGCTAAAACAACTCTCTTTCATTCTGTCACAATAACCTATCCTCTCTGCACTTGTATTGATCTGCCCCCCAGTTCAGTTGAAGCCTCTAATAAAAGCAACAAAAAGAAGTAGATACATTTTTCTCCTCTTTACACTTTTCTTCACACTCGAAATCCATGTGAGAGGTGTGAAAGGAGTCGGGACATTTAGGGATATGAACAGTGAACCTAGTCGGTGTTTGCGCTTGAAATTTTTTAAGAGAAGTGAGCTAGATAATCCGAATGGACAAGGTACTGATATAACAATTTTATCCTCAAGAAATTTGCCACATACTTTCTAAAACGTTACTGCAACATTAAATTCATATAAATTTCCATCTTTGTATTATAGCTTTTTGAAATATTTTAGTTCGTTTATCAATTTTTCAAAAGCAATACTCTCCTCCGAAGCATTGGTGTTTTATATCTTAAAATTTTGTTCTAGGGAATTTTCTTACTCCTATAATACTACTTGGATTAAAATCCATATAAATAATAAATATTCAATATATGAAGTATGGAATTTGAGGGCAGTAAGCCTCGGATCCAACAATAAATTCTTCTACCATACTATTTCTTTGATAAATTTCATGTGATGTAATTTTGAAATTTTTTTACCATTTCTTCGAAATTCACGTGCAACTAAGATACGGATATACGAGTAAATTGTGGTATGTCTACCTTATAGAGAAGTTCTCCACTAATAGATAAAAAAACTTTTTGAAAATCGATGATGAGATTCATGAGTAAATGACACCTCTAAAGACCTATTTTTTAGTCCAAACTACTTGTTTCGACTTGTTTAATTATAACAGTTTGGGGTGGAATAATTTTTCTATTACCTACTTTCATGGGAAGCATATATTTTCTCATTCATTAATTTTTCAAAAAGCCACTTTATTTGTTAAGACTATTTGTTTCAATTAAAATAAGTTTGCTCCGGTGTTTTTATTTTTTAGTTTGAGGAGTTAAAGTTGACATTATTTTGATATGAATTCTATAGATAAAGAGGAAGAATTCTAGATCCAGATCCATCATTATAATATTTGATTCAAAAGGCCTTGTATTCAAACGGAAAAACTTTGTCACTCAATTGTATTTGTATCGATATGGGTCTAGAGTTTGAATCCTTTAAATCCTCCTGTCTTTTCTTTTTTAAAAACTTACTGTACTTGTTATTATCGAGTTTTAACTACAAAAATGTCCTCAAATTTAATAAATTTATAGTAGGCCCCTTATATATTCTTTTTAGACAGCATACTTGTACATGAAGAATTAAGCAGAGGTCCCCTAATTCTAAGAAAGACAAAAAAAACATATAGTTCATTATTAAAATGAAAGTAATTTCAAGTCTTATAGGAGTACAAGTTAAATACATAACAAATAATGCGCAATATGTACGACTTATGAAATTATATTACTCCTATCTATCTTCATAAGTTCATATTCCCTATAGGTACCACTTTTTTATTATTTACTTTATTTACCAAAACGCCATACACATATTTCATAAAAAATAGAAAAAAAACACATAAAATTATATAAAATGCAAAAAATCTCAAAAAAAATCACAAAAAATAAAAAAATCACAAAAAATAAAAAAAATCACAAAGAAAATAAAAAAAAATCACAAAAAAAAATCACAAAAAATCACAAAATTTTTAAAAAATTACAAAAAAATAAAAAATGAAAAAATGAAAAAAAAAATTATAAAAATTGAAAAAATCACAAAAAATCACAAAATTTTAAAAAAATTACAAAAAAAATTAAAAAATAATAAAAAATGAAAAAAATCACAAAAAATTATTTAAAAAAAATAAAAAAATCACAAAAATCACAAAATTATATAAAAAAAAATAAACAAATCACAAAAAATCACTTTTATTGAACTTTATGCACTTTCGACTGTACAAGATGCACTTTCGACTGAACCAGATGTACTTTTAGCTGAACTATATGCACTTTCAGCTGAACCAGATGCACTTTTAGTTGAACCAGATGTAGATTTTACAGAACGATATGCACTTTTATTGAACTAGATACACTTTTGTCTGAACCATATGCACTTTCAGCTGAAACAGATACACTTTTAGCTGAATCATATGCACTTTCAGCTGAACCATATGTACTTTCAGTTGTACCAGATGCACTTTTAGTTGAATCAGATGCATTTTTAACAGAACTATATGCATTTTCGATTGTACTATCTATATTCATTTTGGACTACACTATACGCACTTTTGACTTAACTATATGTATTTTCCACTAAATTAGATGCACTTTAAGCTGAACCAGATGTATTTTCAGCTAAACCAGATGTATTTTCAGCTGAACCAGATGCACTTTTAGCTGAACTATATGCATACTCACTTTTATTGAACTATATCTACTTTCGACTGAATTGTATGCACTTTCAACAGAACTAGATGTACTTTCAGCTGAATTGAATGCAATTTCGACTTAAATTTATGCATTTTTGACTAAAACTATATACACTTTCGACTGAACTATATGCACTTTTATTGAACTATATACGCTTTTGACTGAATTATATGTATTTTTGACTGAACTAGATGCACTTTCAGCTCATTTAGATTAAAAAAATGTACATTTATCATTTTTATATAAAAAAAATCACTTTTCGGTATAAAAAGTGTTATATTGTAATTTTGTAAAAAGTTTATGATTTTTTATTTTTTTTATAATTCTTTTTTTTGTGATTTTTGTGATTTTTTTATAATTTTATAATTTTTTTGTGATTTTTGTTATTTTTTTATAATGTTTTGTGATTTTTTGTGAATTTTGTGATTTTTTTTGGATTTTTTTTGATTTTTTATATAATTTTTTGATTTTTTTAATTTTTTGATTTTATGATTTTTTTTTGATTTTTTTTTTTAATTTTTATGATTTTTTTTTCGGTATAAAAAGTGTTATATTGACAAAAAAAATTATATATTTTTTTTGTAATTTTTTTAAAAGTTTGTGATTTTTTTCATTTTTTGTGATTTTTGTTTTTTTTAATAATTTTTTTGTGATTTTTGGTGATTTTTTTATATTTTTTTTGATTTTTTATGATTTTTATAATTTTTTATGATTTTTTGTGATTTTTTTCATTTTTTTTTAAAATCAATTACTAATAAAACTTATATAGTATAAAAAGTGGTATCTATGAGTAATGTGAAATTATCAAGGTATTTAGGAGGAATATAAGTTGGTATGAGATATTTATAGAGAATTAACCCAATACATAATAACCAGTACTATTTTTATTGTGAGACAGTACGTACTTGAATATTTAATAGTTAACTTAAATATCAGTTTTATATAAGATTCATCACAGATGCCCAAAGCTTATAATATAATTTCTTTTGTTTTTTTATAATCATAAACTCTCGTTTGGAGGTAAATCTGTTTCGCAGACGCACTGACGGATCAGGTCCAAGTCCGGTAAGGTTTGGGTTTGAGACACAGACTGGGCTGGAGAAAAAAAAATTGGCAATGGTTCAGCCCAATATAATTATATAAAGCCCAGTTTATTATAAACTCAGTTTTAGTCCAAATTGGCAATTGGATTAATTCAATATTTGTAAAAGAAAACACTTATATATATCAATTAAATTGAAGCTGATTTTTTTTTATTTTTGCTTGATAAAAATGTTACCGGCAACCGAATAATTTGTGGGCAATCCGTGGAGTCGGATCACCCCTGTGCAGGCGTCAGGGTTCGAACCCTGATGATGAAGATGGTATACTGGAATATCAACCACTTGTACCAACCACTTTCGCTCTACAATATAATTTGTTTGTGATGCAAGGTTGATGAATGACTCTGTTAACTTAGAAAGCAATGAGAAAATAACGTCAAACAATCTTAATTACTTTACGAGAGAATCTTTCACGTAATGTTTTACAAGTTTGGCAAAAAAAATCGCATAGCTTAGTCTCAATCTTTTATTTTTTTGAGGGGGGGCTTTTTTTTTCTTTTTAGCACCTTATCAAAAATATATCAGGACAATGTAACACCACTTATAGCTCTATTGCGCAATCTTTCACATAATATCTAAACCATGGTATTAATGATCAGTTTCCTACTCCACATAACAACCTTTATTTTGTTACATGCTCTTTCACATATAAAAAAAAGTTGTAATCAGCTACGGACAAATTTGTTAGAAATCTGTCACTAAATAATAATAATTGTCAGTTCCATGCTGTTTCCGATTAGGACGTTCAGAAGGAAAATATATTACATGTGTTACTAAGGCTCTGTTTGTTTTGTTGTAAAATGGGGGTAAACAAACATTTACGGGTAAAATAGATTTTTCGGGTGATTGGTTTAACGTAAAACATTTTTTTTGAGAAAACTTTTTCCACATATACAGTAAAATTGGAGGAAACGATTACCCCGCAAATAAAGTTGTAAACGGTTTACGGAGCCTCTCTCTATATTCTTTCTAATACTAATATTATAACTATTATTAATTATAGGTCTATTTTTCAAAATTATTTAATAATTAGTCCAATTCTATCTACTAACCAATAAAAAAAAGGAAAAAATACGAAAAATTCTAAAAAATAACAAAAATGGAAAGAGAAAAAAAACGAAAAATCTAAAAAATCCAAGAAAATTTGAAAAAGCTAAAATCTAATTAACCAATAAAAATATAAATAAATAGGAAAAAATCTAAAAAATAACAAAAAAATGGAAAAAATAAAACAAAAAATTCCGAAAAATCTAAAAAACCCAAGAAAATTTGAAAAAGCTAAAATCTAATTAACCAATAAAAATATAAATAAATAGGAAAAAATCTAAAAAGTAACAAAAAAATAGAAAAAATAAAACAAAAAATTCTGAAAAATCTAAAAAACCCAAGAAAATTTAAAGAAGCTAAAAAAAGTCAATAATATCTTCTATACTTATAATTTTATAAGTTTATATGTTGAAAAATTATAAGTTATTATAAATGACATATATGAAATAAAATATGTGTTTAGGTTAAGTTTCCTATACATGTTGACAAAGTTACTTTCAGAAAAGTAGACGAACTTTTAGCTTTTTTTCCGTCAAAATAATTGTGATTTTAATCACTAATGTTTTTAAACTTTCACGAACTTATTCATTTTTGTGACTTTTAGTTAATTTTTGTGACTTTTAGTTAATTTTTGATATTTTTCATCTTAAAATATTTTGTTTAAAGTATGAACAATGTTTATTTATTTATGCATCGAATTTGTCTAATTTAAATAACTAATAGATTTTTGAATTTCAATAGAATTCTCATAGGAAACCTTTGACGCACCAAACACCCGTAAATAAAATGCAAGCAAAAGTTTACACCGTAAAACTTTACCCGAAAAATATTTTTCCTCCATAAATATTTTACTACAAAATAAACAGAGCTTAACCTTTTTTGTTTTTGTTTTTTTTTAATGTGTCATCTCTTACTTGGTGATTATTAATTACAGTATAAACTTATTTAAAATCGAATTGGTAGTAATGTCACCAAACACTGACATGGTGTCATAAAGCACTCTGCAAGATTGTCATCGATTAACAATCTTAGGAAGCGTCTGTTATTAGCATCTGTTTTACACCGTCAAGGAAAAATCCACAAACCTAACTGGCACTTAAGTAACACTCTAGTTGTCGGTGGACTGAAATCCCAACAAACAATAGTACATTATTTTTATTTGTACATGTCATCCCCATTATATTGCTTCCTGAATTCAATTTCATCATGTCTTTCAAAAAAAATACTAAATTAATACTTTATCATTAGATATTGGAAATATGTTTTCCCATGCTATATTGGATTACCATGGTTCTCCTTTAATTATTGTAAGTTGTAACGTAACACCCAAAAGCAGCCATGAAAATGGTATATATTCTAAATTTATAGCATTTGACATCACTACTCAGTACTGATCAGTTGCAGGGCCGGTTGGAGCATTTTTGTTATCTAGGGCAAGAACGTAAATTGTGCCCATCCTCAAATATTTAGAAAATTATATATTGTTTTTCCTGAATTTTTTAAAATTGATTTTGTCCACAAAATTATTTGATAAATATTTCCGTCTTTGATTTAGATAACGAAATGTGAAGTTTCAAGGAGTTATATATAAAACAAACACATATATTTTGTAAATTACAAATCAACCAATACATTGTTCAACGTAACTCTTGTGACGAAATTAACCATTTAGAAAAGTATTTTCAGCTATTTGTAAAACAATATTTTTGAAAAGTTATTTTTTCAGTTTCTAAATAGCATTTTTTAAGTAAACATTGTTTTTCATATATTTTCGAGGGCGAATTTTTTTCATAAAAGATTTTTTTGATAGAAACAATTTTTTTTCGAAAAAGAAGCTTTTCTAGAAATAAAACTTTCAGAATAATGTTGTTCTTAGGATAGAGAAAGCGGTAATCTTACGAAAAGTAGAATAAATTTTGAAACAAACTTATTAAACCAAAAAGACTTTTCGGATAAGAACACCTTTGCCAAAAAATATTTCTTTTTTTTCTATCAAAAATTAGTTTCTAATATCTTGTCTTCTTAAAATTAAGTTGCTTACTTTTTTTTGGGGTCAAATAATACTTTACAAACTTTTAAACTAATGAAAAAACTATCACTTTTCTTCTTATTAGAATAAATATGCGAAATAACATTATAATTTTGTAGTGTTTCTCATTTAAATGTGCAAGTTCTTCACTTTCTAGGTTATATATGATGAATATTCAAACTATATAGTCTAGATTGTACTACTTTATAGATATTTTCCATCCAAAAATTTAACTATAAATCCATCATGTTGATAAACATGCTACACAAATTAGAAGAATGAAAAAACAAGTGTTACGAAATAACTTTAAACATAAATGTAGGCATACAAGTGAAATCACCAAATATCACAAATCATATCATTTAAAGAAAATGACGTATGCTGCTGTGTTGTTAAGTTGTCTATTTGAGACTAAAACATGGTGTAGTGTTGTTTAGTTGTGATTGTGACACTAAGATATACACATTGTTTTTTCAAGTTTATAATTACTTTAACTATTTGACAAAACTATAAATATATACTAATAGGGTAGACAATTAATTTGATGCCTTGGGCGGGAACACCTTCTACCCCTAGGGTAGACCGGCTTTGCTCAGTAATCAGGCCATACGAACTACTCCCAGCATTATAAGTTACAATACTCAAATCAAAAAAATCCGGAACAGAAGGAAACAAATCAGTTTCGGTTTAGTTTGGTTTTGACTTTCAGAAACATAAAAATCATACCGGTGTAAATTTTGGCTTTGGTTTCAGTTTCAATCAAAACCATATCGGATGAACGGTGTCCACCCCTAAGAACCTACACAAAAGGCAAGACCATAAGAGAAGACACGCTTATCCAAATCATGACGAGCAAAGGAGGATTTTTTTTATTTTTTTTAAAAAAAGCATTAAATGACAAGTTCTTTTACTCGAGCCTTTTTGTACCGACGATATTATTTGCCTAGGCCTTGTTTGTTTGCATCTTTTAGAGCATGGGATCGGATTGTGCATCCAGTCTGGCATAGAAAACACTCCATATATTCGTTAACTTAATGGATGACCGGACTACAAACAATTAATCCCGTCTAAAAGACACATTTTTTCATCCTTTGGAATAGCACATGTGGATGGTATTAGTGATAGAACATAAAAATTAGACCCGAATATTCTATTCGGGTAATAATCAACACACTTTATAAATGGGTATACAATGCTTAAATGGGTCATCACATGCCTTTTATAGGAGAATAAGGTAGTATCTACCAAAAGCCCAAGCCCACTTAACTAGGGACCCATATCTGAAAAACCCCCTGAGATAGAGACATTTGTCAACATCCTAGAAAGCATAGTTGCCTATAAATAGCCAACTGCCCCTCCTAGAAATGGACCAGAAAATCTATCCAAAAAGTATAGAGAGAAGTTGAGAAAAGAGAGAAACTAGTCAAAGCTTAGCCTGAAAAGAAGCAAACCGAACAGCGAGAGAGCCGAATATCGAAGAGAAAAGAAGAACGACCAAGATAAGAGATTAAGCAGTCAAATCGAGCACAATTGTAATAAAGAAGTACTAATCCGAGCAAGTGTAACAATCCGAATAAGTGTAATAATCCGACCAATAATAAGGATCAAGAAATGTCCATTATTTACCGTTGATTTACCATTATTATATCGTTGAAAAGCCTAACCTGATCGCTAAAAGTTATGGTTTTATCAAATGGTGCCGTCTCCGGGAATCATCTAGTTCCCAACTAGCTTAGACTTCGAATACCAATACTCTACCAGACGAGCGACAATGGTGACCAATATAGAAGAAACCCATCCCGAGATAGTAGAAACCAATAACCAACACGTGCAGATTAGCCAACAAGACCTCGACGATCTACTTGCCATCCGCGATAGATACGACGCTATCCAGTCCGAAAACCAACCGACAACCTCCAATGTCCACCGAGAACAACCGATCGAACAACCCCAATAGCTTGAAGGGATTGTCGAAGAATACCAAACGTTCTCGGAAGACGAACAAGCCTTGCCCGTACTAAGGCGCGCAAGAAGACGCATACCCGGATCCCAGGCAGGACCGAGCTCAAGAGTCCCTTTGCCAACGGCCTCAGTCAACTCTGGTGCCCGTTTATAAACAAACGAAGCTGACCGGCTTGGTATGCCTGAAGGTCATGAACTCGAATAGTTGTCCCAATTACCGACTCACCCACCAAGGATGATTACACCAACCACGGTGGAAGTACAACACATCGTTCCAATAGCTGATGAAAGGAACAACGCCCAGCTGCAAGCTCAGCTGGCAGCGTGTATGACGGCCATGGCAGCAGCCGGCATCAGACTGCCGGGTACTCAACCTGTCAACGCAGACAAAGATCCACGTCGTGAAGCGGAAGATTCCGCCTATAGGGCCGCCTTGGAAGCGGCGGGCCGGCGACCAGATCAAGAAGTGACCCATTAAGGGGGCAACGTCCCGATAACAATCCCTCCGACCTTCGTCCACCCAAACGCGTATACGGAACATGTCCTCGACAGAAATCAGAAGGACGATAGGTATCCCGAACACATGATCGGGGGAGGATACGGCCCACCACCACAACAGGGGGGATACACCCCCCCTACCAAGCCACGGATGAAGCGTTCCAACAGGCTTGGAACGTATGCCAAGAAACCCCATGTACCGAACAGATCACGCGGTACCGCAATCCTGTGGGGTTCGTCATCCCCGAGTTCAGGCTCTATGATGGAAGGAGTTGTCCCATTGACCATCTAAGGCACTACAAGACGAAGATGGAGCTGTGGAGTGATGACCATGCGATGATGTGCAAGTTTTTCAAAAACAGTTTGGGCCAAGAGGCTTCATCGTGGTACCATAACTTACCACGGGGCTCTATAAGAGACTGGGCGGAGCTACTAAGAGCGTACTCCACCCGATACGCTGCTCATCGGAAGAAGAAGGTTAGTATTGAAACCCTTCTAAAAATGACGATGATGCCAAATGAAAGGCTCAACGACTACTGCATACGTTTCATCGACGTAGCAAACCAGATTCCACAGTACGCCAGTAATATAGCCATCCAGAACTTTATCAACTCCATCCCTAATAGCTATTGGGCGAGAAGGAAGTTCATAGGCAAAACTTTTCCGACCACTGATTCCCTGCTAGCCTATTGTACCCACCTCACCGATAAAAACGACGAACTGCGTATCCTCAACCGAACTCTACCAAGAAGAGAATCGGTCCGAGAGGCACAGGTGGGTCACAAAAGAGTTAGAAATAACCTGGGAGAAACATTCAAACCGACCAGAAAGGACAAAGGTCCTGAGGTCCATAGCAGGGTAGAACGACCACGAGAACCTGAGCCCAAACCGCTCCAGATCGCATACCCAACACCGATCAACGAACATAAACCCCTCCAGCTCACCTACCCTGTACCAACCAAGCAGTCACAACAAGGCCGGTTCCAGGGAAGGGAAAAGCAAAAGAGCTTCGAACTGGTCGAATTGAGATACTCTTTCAACCTGTCGGCTGAAGATATCCTCAAGAATATCCGCAGAGAAAGCTGGTATTCACGGCCAGAGCCGCTCGCTACCCCCCTGAGCATAGAGACCCCAAGCTTTTCTGCGCCTATCACGAGGACTACGGACACCTCACCGAGCACTGCCGTAACCTGCGGTGGAAAATGAACCTGTGGGGCGATGTGGGATACCTGACCAAGTTCATCAAAGGCGTCGAAAATAAAGGCAAACAACTGGCCATTGAGGGAGCCGACAACCGTCAAGGCAAAACAATCAACGTCGTTCATATGTCTCGACCCAAGGGCACGGGTGGGGAACGATCGCGACAACGGCAACTGGCACACTTTGGCCAGGTAGCCAGGGCGTCACAGGCGTCGACCTCCAAACGACAATGCACGCCGCGACGACATCCGCCCATTTCCTTCTCGGATCTGGACGAAGAAGGGGTGATTTACCCCCACGGGGACGCCATCAACCTCCATGTTCAAATAGGCCTTGACACGGTCAGCAGGGTGCTTGTCGATCAAGGAGCCTCTTGTGATATCATGTACAGAGAGCTTTTCGACAAGATGGAACTCAAGCTGCAAGATCTACAGCCTACCGATGTCACACTGATCGGGTTCATCTCCGAGACAACTAAACCGTTGGGAAAGATTGTCATAAGTGTCACTACGGGATCCGTATCAGTTCCCGTTGAGTTCTTAGTGGTAAACGACAACTCCGGCCACAACGCGATCTTGGGTCGACCCTGGCTTCACGCCATGAAGGCCATACCCTCGACCTACCACCAAAAAGTCAAATACCCAAATGATCGGGGAGAGATCGAGACAGCCAGAGGATGTCAAGAAGATTCAAGACGCTGTGAGGACATTACCGTTGCCCTTCAAAAACAGCTGAGCGTTGTCGAACAACCCACCAGCACAAATGTTGGCCCGTGTGCGGCTAATCCTTAGAGGGGGGTGAATAAGGATTTGGCGATTTTCGCCTAATTAAAAATTCTAAACAACTAACACCCAACTTATGCAAATTCTAAACTTAAGCGTTTAATATACTTTAATGAAATGCTAGAAATCCTAAACGCAAGCAAGAATATAAGCAATAATAAAGTTGCGGAAAGTAAAAGTTTAGGGAAAGAAGATGACACCAAGATTTATAGAGGTTCGGCAAACGGCTTACGTCCTCTCCTCGGTACTACCGAGTAATTCACTATAATTCTTCTTTCGGATTTTACAAAACCTATCGAGCTCAATCGACCGATTGGCTCACCCTCTACCCGGGGTTCCTACTCTTGATACAAGTGCAAGAGAACACGACTATGAGTCAACGACTCCCCCTCAATTTATGAGTGCCCGAATGAAAAACCTAGAGCTTTTAAGCTTCACTTGCTTACAAAGCCTCTACCCGTTCACTCGCTCACAATTGAGTTTATAAAACACTCGATACAAATTTAGTTACAAAAATGTAACTTCGCTCACGATTCTAATTGCTTCTTAAAAAGCTAATTGGTGAGTTGTTGATGATAATCGAGCTTGAATCTCTTTCTCTTTGATTTTCCTCTTCCTCGAATATATATACACCAAAATGGTGATATTAGGGTTTTTAATGAGAGGTTGAAGGAAGTTGATTGGTATATGTGATTTCTCGATTTGGGAGAGAGATATGGTTGGTATATATATGCCAAACAGTCTGTTTTTCTGTATATGACCGTTGGAAGTGGTTATGGCTATTTTTCAGTGGTTTAAGCTATTTCCCATAAATTGCTGAAAAGCTGTTTTCGAAAACTGCAGAAAACGATCGGTCGTTCTCTACAGTCGATCGGTCGTTTTACAGAAAACGATCGGTCGTTTTCTGAAAACGATCGGTCGTTTTTATACTGGATTCACTGGAAGAAATTGGATCAAAAACGATCGGTCGTTTTTGTCCAGTCGATCGGTCGACTGTAATCCTGGTCCCGTAAATCTTCGAATGCTCATAACTCCTTCGTTTTAGCTCCGATTCTGGTTCCGCTTGAACCTGTGGCTTCGTTATCGAATGCTCTGTCATTTAAAGACCTGAAATATACGTTTTCTATTTTTGTACAAGACAAGAGTTATATCATCGAAATCGTAAAATCATTAAACGCATAATCAAAGTAATAATCAAAATCATTATTGAACTCTATGTTCAACAACAAAGAAGCTGATCAACCACATAGCCAAAACCGAGAGGGTTGTCGAAGAACAAGTAGGAGAAACTCTTAGGAAGGTGTATATCCCGGGTACGGACGAGGAGCACTACTTTCTCCTCGGTGATGACCTTCCAAAACAGGAATCCGAAGAGTTAGAAGCATTCCTCTTCAACAACATTGATAAATTCGCCTGGAGCCCTAAAGACATGCCAGGCCTAGACCCTAAAACGGCATGTCACCACCTGAGTGTTGACGCCGAGTGCAAACCGATAGCTCAGAGGAGCAGAAAAGTATTTGTACAGCACAGGGCAGCTATAATTGCTGAGGTCCACAAGCTATTAGAGGCTGGAGCCATAAGGGAGGTCTTCTATCCGAAATGGTTATCCAATCCTGTCGTCGTCCCCAAGAAGAATGGAAAGGAGAGAGTCTGTATAGACTTCACCAATCTCAACAAAGCCTGTCCGAGGGACCACTTTCCCCTTCCAAGAATTGATCAATTGGTGGACGCAACTGCAGGAGCGGAACGGATGACCTTCCTGGACGCGTATTCAGGGTACCACCAAATCCCCCTCGCCCACGAAGATCAAGAGAAGACGTCTTTTATATCGCCTTTGGGAAACTATTGCTATACGGTAATGCCGTTCGGCCTACGCAACGCGGGAGCAACATACCAAAGGATGATAACAAGGGTATGTCGAGATCATATAGGAAAGACAATGGAGGTATACATAGATGACATGGTCGTCAAAAGCGAAAAGGCTACATTCCACCTTCAAGATATTAGAGACGTTTTCCAAACGCTGGGTGAGCACAAACTGAAACTCAACGCGAGCAAGTGTGCATTCGGCATCAGCAAAGGGAAGTTTCTGGGACACATGGTCAGCCAACGAGGAATAGAAGCTAATCCCGATCAGATCACAGCTCTTCGGAACCTAGCAGCTCCCAAGAATAAGAAGCAGGTACAAGAGCTCACGGGAATGATGGCAGCATTGAGCAGGTTCATCAGCCGATCCGTAGACAAGGGACGACCATTTTTTGAATCACTCAAGAAGGATAGAAAATTCGTGTGGGACCCGTAATGTGAAGTTTCTTTCAACAACCTCAAAGAGTATTTAGGGACGCTGCCACTGCTAGTCAGGCCGAACAAAGGAGATATTCTGGCATGCTACCTAGCAGTTTCCACTACAGCTGTGAGCGCGGTTATCCTAAGAGAAGAAGGTCACGAACAATTCCCTATCTACTTCGTCAGCAAAATTCTGGTTGAAGCCGAGACACGATACCTACCCTTGGAAAAGTTGTGCTTGGCATTGGTTGTCGCGACCAGGAAGTTGCCGCACTATTTTATAGCTCATCAGGTCCAAGTATACACAAAATTTCATATCAAGGAATCGCTTCGACGGACCGACATCAGTGGCAGAGTGGCCGCATGGGGAGTCGAATTATCCCAATTTCATATCGAGTTCGCACCCCGACATGCCATAAAGGGACAAGTCTTGGCCGATTTCGTCGCGGAATTCACCGAAGGGTATGACGAGCCTACGGCTATGTCCCCACAATCATATTGGCAGATTCATGTCGATGGATCAGTTACCAAGGACGGATCAGGAGCAGGGATCGTCCTCAAGTCTAGAGAGGGAGCGATCATAGAGAAAAGCATTAAACTGGATTTCCAAGCTACCAACAACGAGGCTGAGTACGAAGCCATGATAAACGGTATGCTCGTTGCCCGGTCCCTCGGATGCTCCCACTTAACTGCAAGCTCCGACTCAATGCTGATTGTGAATCAAGCCATCGGCGAGTACCAAGCCAAAGATGACAGAATGATCCTCTACCAAGAAAAGGTTCATAGCTTGATGGCCACCTTCGAACAGTGCGAGTTAATAAGAATCAATCGCACCGAAAACGCACATGCCGATGCCCTGGCCACCCTAGCCTCAACATTAACATTAACTGACACTCGGTCGATCACAGTGGAACTACTGCCAACCCCTAGCATAACCAAAAGAATAGACCGAATAACGTCAGTACAATACGAACCAGGTTGGATGGACGACATGAGTCACTATCTGCGAAACGGGACTCTCCCGGCAGATAAGATAAAAGCACTAAAAGTTACGAGAAAGGCTCCTCGTTTCTGGCTGTCCGACGACGACAAACTGTACAAATCCAGTTACCGAGGACCCCATCTTCTGTGTGTCCGGTCCGAAATGCAGCTACCAGTCTTGGAGGAAATCCACGAATGATCCTGCGGAGCACACATCAAAGGGCGGTCCCTTGCCAACAAGGCAATCACCCAAGGATATTGGTGGCCCTATATCAAGCGAGACGCCGATGTATACGTCCAACGTTGCGACAAGTGCCAACGATTTGCCAAGATACCTCGGCTCCCATCATCTATGATGACCCCGGTATTGGCACCATGGCCATTCGCACAATGGGCACTTAATTTAGTAGGGAAGCTCCCCAAAGCGCCCAGCAGCTTCGAATATCTGATTGTGGCAACAGACTACTTCACCAAATGGGTTGAGGCTAAACCTCTCCGCAAAATTAAAGCCAGTAATGTCAAACAGTTCATCTGGGAGCATATCATCACCAGGTTCGGTATACCTTACGCCATCGTCGCAGACAATGACACCCAGTTCAAAGAAGCCAAAAGTTCTATTCGACGCCAACATACCCACAGGGAAACGGCCAAGCAGAGGTGTCAAACCGAACCATACTAGACGGCATCAAGACAACCCTCGAACAAGCAAAGGGGAGATAGCCCGAGCGGCTGCTTAACGTCTTATGGTCGTGCCGAACCACACCAAAGACGGGCACCAAAGAAACCCCGTTCAGCTTAGCATATGGCGTCGAGGCAGTCATACCAACAGAAATCGGGCTACCCACACTACGAACAACTTTAGTCGAGCAAGGAAACAACGAACAAAGAATGAGAGAGGAACTCGACATGCTAGACGAGAAACGAGAGATAGCAGCTCTTACACTAGCGAAGTATCAACAAGGCGTTAAGCAATCGTATGACAAGAAAGTGAAAGGGACCAAGGAGTTTATGGTCGGAGAATTGGTGCTACGACGAGTAACGGTCTATACCCGAAATGAAATACATGGCAAATTAAGCCCCACCTGGGAAGGACCATACGAGATCGTCAAGAAAACAAGTCTGGTTACCTACAAACTCAAAAGTGTTCTGTTCGAAAACAGCAGATGGGAGAAAAATTCTTGGAACGTGGCTAACCTAAAGAAGTACTACATATAGACATACAAGTACAGGTGCACCTTACCACCCCTGCTTAATGACATTGTCTTTTATCTTTTGAATAAATTAAATGTCTTATCATGCTGTCTAACAATTGCAGCTGAAATTCCCAAAAGGCCTGAGTGCCTAGGAATACTATGAAATTCCCAAACGGCATGCCTAAGGGTAGGCATAGGAATACTATGAAATTCCCAAATGGCATGCCTAAGGGTAGGCCTAGGAATACTATGAAATTCCCAAACGGCCCTTGTGCCTAGGAATACTATGAAATTCACAAACGGCCTGAGTGCCTAGGAATACTATGAAATTTCCAAACGGCATGCCTAAGGGTAGGCCTAGGAATACTATGAAATTCCCATACGGCATGCCTAAGGGTAGGCCTAGGAATACTATGAAATTCCCAAACGGCCCTTGTGCCTAGGAATACTATGAAATTTCCAAACGGCCAAAGTGCCTAGGAATACTATGAAATTCCCAAACGGCCTGAGTGCCTAGGAATACTATGAAATTCCCAAACGGCCTAAGTGCCTAGGAATACTATGAAATTCCCAAACGGCCTGAGTGCCTAGGAATACTATGAAATTCCCAAACGGCCTTAGTGCCTAGGAATACTATGAAATTCCCAACATGGCATGTCTAAAAGAATGCCTAGGAATACTCAAACATATGCAGGTACCAGCTGATCCAATGCGCAAGGATTAAAGGCAGAAAAGAAACTAGAAGAATAATGCAAGAAATAAAGTAATCAAAGGAACAGCAGTCTCGTCAAAATGAACAAACAGGAATAAAGAAATACAACAAATAGTTCTCGCCTACTTTAAGGAGACCATAAAAAATCGAATGAAGAAATCAGTACAGGAAAAATGAACCAATCAAGGAAATATCAGTACGACAACGAGAAGATCCGAACAAAAAAAAAAAAAAAAAGTTCTCGCCCACATCACGGAGGCAACAAGGTACAAATCAACCATAGCGACAGTGAATTACGAACTACTACCACATGAGGAGCACGACGGCAATGGACCGAGCGCTACCTCCTCATCATCAGTCGCCGTATCCCCATCAGTCTCCTCGCCATTAAAACGCTCCTCAGAAATGAGGGCATCAAAGTTGGTCGTATGAGAACCAACACATGTCAACGTCTTCAGACGAGCGGAGAACTCGGCTGCTTTGGCGACCTCGTTAGCATCCAAGGCCGCTTTACGACGAACGTCGTCGAAGGGAAGTGCACGCGCTTCAATCATCGCCGCCGAAGCATCGTACCTGGATCGGGACAGACGGAAATACTTCACCAACATGTTGGCTTTAGTTACCAGCGCTTTTAGTTTATCGAAGTATTTTCCCTTTACACGCCAATATCGATCCAAACGACATTCCTGAACCTTGACAACATGCTCGGCATGACGAACATATTCCCGGAAAGAGGACGCCTGGGTTTTCAACTTGGACTTAAGTCGGGCACATTGATCGAGCAATTCGACGTTTTTGCCCATTAAAACGATGTAAGGCCATTTGGCATGCACTTCACTAGCCGCACCGGATGAAACCTCATCCCGAGCAGTCCCAGTGGGTCCTAGCCCCGGACTAACTAGGCATGGAGAACCAGCCTGGTGCGACGTAGTAGCATGTGCCTAAAAAAAAAAATGGGGAAAAAGGGAACAAATGAATATTAAAAAAAAAAAAAAGCGGAAATAGAAGAATGAAGATTTTTTATACAAGCTACGAGTAAAATGACAAAACAAGCTGCTAAATCATTAATCTGATAACCCATCAACAGACGAAGAGGCCTCTACAGCGTCAGCAAAATGAATATCTCGCAACGAGACAATTTGAGTCCCCAAACGATCCTGTACGACCGCATCCACTCGGTTCAAGGCAGCCGTGGTTTCAGTTACCCCGGCCATAGCATCACCCATACGCTCTGCCCGGGCAACACCACGCATTCCTTTTACCTGATCAAGCACCTCTAATGCGCGACTTCGGGCCCAATACGCTTTGGCAAAGGATAACAACAGATCCGCGTCCTCGAAAACGGCCCCGAGCACCAAGTTCAGGCTCGTCACACGGCCTCGGGCTTTATCACGAGAGCGCCGAAGCGCACCAAGAAGCTCTTTAGCCTTCCCCTTATTCGCCGTATAATAGGCGGTCTTCTTCCTGAGCTTCTCACCCAAGTCACGTAGTCGAATGGCCAAGTTTGAAATATGAATATTCAGACCATCGATTTCACGACGAGCAGAATCCAGTTCAGAAGTTAGGGACGCGTTAGCTTTTTCAAGACCGTTTATAACATCGCCTACGCTACGACTAGGCGAGGTCCAGACCACCATGGCAAAGGGGTTAGCGGGTACCTGACAAGTTGTTTTTACATCCTTCAAAAGACGACGACCCACAAACATGGAAATTAACAAGAAAATCCCAACAGAAAGAAAACATAGCACCTATATTATCACTTCCCAAAAGAATATCTTTCTAGTTACAAAAGAGACTCATAATTCGGGTACCAAAAAACTTTACGCTAAGATACAGAGAAAAATATTACAAGTAAATGGTCAAGGCTCCACCTGAGGGGACACGGGTGGGGGGATCACGGCAGCAGCAGATTGAGGAGTCGTAGGAGCCGACCCGAAATGGGGACGGGGGGCCGTCGAAGTAGCATGTCCCGGCAGCCGTGGGAGTTCCTCATCTCGAAGATTGGCCCAATCCTGCGGTTTCGGAGGTGCTCCTTGCGGACAAGGATAAACCAACTCCGACCACGCCCGATCCGATAACGGAACCTTAGCAAAGCTTAGAGCCCGAACATGGGCGCAGTAAACGGAGAAATTCGCCATCATTGCGAGCTTCGCCTTATCCTTTGCGTGCGCCGCTTTCAGGGCCACCACCTCGGATGTTCCGGCCTCTACATCCTCTGCCAGGAGCAAATTATCGTCTTCCAAAAGGTCGTGCTTCTTGACCCACTCCTCTTTTTCGGCACCCAACTTCTCGACTTCCTCAGTCAGGCGTAAGTTGTCCCCCACCAACTTCTCATTATCAGAGATCAACTTAGCCATCTGGTGTTTCTCCTCGGCCGTTATTTTGCTTTCGGCCATCAGCTTCTCTTTCTCCGCCTCTAGCTCGGCGACCAACTTCACTTGCTGAGCTTTATCCTCGACCATGGCTTTCTTTTCGACCATCAGCTTCTCGTTCTCAGCCTCTAGTGCTGACAGCTGGTCCTTTAACACCGCGATATCCACGAAAACCTGTATTTAGAAACATCAGACACCAGCCAAAATAAGAGCCTTATGATTTATATACCAAAATATATACGCAACATACCCGAAGCGCGTCAGTACTGGCCCGTTCTATAACCGACATTGCAGGAAGAGCAGCTATCTTCTCTGCATCCTTGACCACGAGGGGTTTAAGAGCAGTATACCCCATCCTCAAGACTCGGGGTTGCTCCAACAGTTCACCCCCACAACGATCAATGTAACGGGTCATTGCAACCCCGTCCACCAACACCTTCTCGGGTCCGTCGAGAGCCTCATCCTCGACACCCATCACAACATCCTCGGCATTCTCCTTGCCGGCCTCCACTTCCACCCCCACGTCCTTCTCTAAATGACCGATCTCAGGGGCCATTTGCTCGATCGCTTCCTCAGTACGGATGGGCGAGCAAACGGGCAGATCTATCGGATCCTTGGTAGGGATAGGCGAGATGACAGGCAAGGTCATCGTATCATCTCCCATGTTCACCAAGAGGTTCATATGTCCGAATACATCGTCGATCGACCCCTGAAACACAATAATACCCATAGACCGGGCAAGAGCAAGGGTAACCAATGAAGAAGTCAAAAACTGAAACAAGATGACATATGAAGCAGGGAACAACGAAGTCAAAAGGCAAAAAAAAAAAAAAAAAAAAAAAAAAAAACACTTACATCGAGGTTCGCAGCAGCCTCCCCGGTGGTATCACATTGAGACGAAGCGACCACCTTCACACCCCGGCCAGCTTCGGCAACCTCCACACTACTTGAGGTCTCACCCCCTTTGGCCCTCTTCGGGGTGCCAACAGCGGGGTCCGACGCTCGGCGCTTAGAACGAGTGGTCTTTTTCCCTCCCCTAGCAGCGCTTCGAGCCCTGACAACTTTTACGAACTCCTCGGGCTCTGTAGGTATCTCGGGCGCAGGATTCCCCTTTGTCACTGGACCCGCAGGAGACCCAAGCAGCACGGGAGCAATACGGCTTGCCGGATCCTTAGTAGGCCCAGGCCCCCACCATTTCCAAAGAGCCAGCAGAACCTCAACGTTGGGAGCGCCGAGGTCTGGAGTAGCAGGAGCCGTGGTCACAGGTCCAGGGATCTGGTGTCCTGCACAACCCCATTCCCTGGACGCAATCACAACACCAAGGTTACGATCTTTGTTGGTGTCCGGCAAACCGATAACAAGCCGACAGAAGGCGCGCATTGTCTTCAAATACGAGCTGCGGCGCTCGAAACTCAAACTATAAACACCAAACACATCCTTCAGTTCAATTGGTATTCCGGACAACTCCGATAACCTTTGGATACCATTCAGAGTACGGTAACCATTTAGGGCCAGTTGGGCCGGAGCAATCTGGACGGCCTCAAAGAATGAAGCCACCCAGTTAGTAAAAGGAAGCCGAAGACCCCCAGTAAAGAATGCTGAAGAACGTAAAGCAACTTCTCCGACAGGAACAAATCCCATCACCTCTTCGTCCGAAACAGGCAACCTAATGTGTATGTTATCCGGAATTCCGGCAAGCCTCTTAAAGTCCTCTTCCACAAATGTGCCAACTTGGGCCACACTTTGGGACAGAATTTCCTATCCAAACATCAACACTCCATCAATACACTAACCAAAAACACATCAAGCAACGAGAGCCCCCCCCCCCCCCCAACTCAAATTAACCAGACACCCTACGTTTTACTCCCATCCCAATCAACACAAATCCAATACATAAGAACCATCAGACATATATAGACAACCTAGACCATATACCAACGCCACAAAATAATAATGATAAATAAAGAAACAACACTTACAGTTATCATTATGGGCAGACAAGCGAGAACAGCAGCAAGTCTATCGACACTACAACGAAACCCTAGTTCGAGCGGCGGAACGATTTTCTTTTTTGGCGGGAAAAATATACCTTAGAGAGAGAGACAGATATTTTCCTCAGCAAATTGTGTGATAAAAACAAAAGGGATTACTTGGCACAGTAAAAGGGCGTGGAGTCACAAACAGAATAAAATAATAACTGACCTTTCGTGTGATAGAGGTTTACTTTTTTTCCAACCATACAAAAGTCCACAACCGCTGCTATTTTAACAGATAAACGCTCCAGATTCTGCCACGTCAGAGTGTATCCCACTACCCACGCTCCAGAAATCTCGGTCCACTTCGTTGTCTCCTCGGGATGAGAGTCGAATAAACTCAAAGCCAAAACCCCATATTCTTTCTCAAGACTGGCCATTCTATGATGTTGAACTTAGAGTTCAATAATGATTTTGATTATAACTTTGATTATGCGTTTAATGATTTTACGATTTCGATGATATAATGCTTGTCTTGTCCAAAAATAGAAAACGTATATTTCAGGTCTTTAAATGATAGAGCATTCGATAACGAAGCCATAGGTTCAAGCGGAACCAAAATCGGAGCTAAAACGAAGAAGCTACAAGCTTTCGAAGGTTTGCGAGACCAGGACAACGTCGACCGATCGACTGGACAAAAACGACCGATCGTTTTTGTACCAATTTCTTCCAGAGAGTTCACAAGAAAAACGACCGATCGTTTTTCAGAAACGACCGATCGACTGGTGAAAATCGACCGATCGACTATAGAAAACGACCGATCGTTTTCTACAGATTTCGAAAACAGATTTTCAGCTTTTTCTGGAAAATAGCTTAAAACAGCCTCAACCACTTCTAACGGTCATATACAGAAAAACAGACTTTTGGTCTATATAAACCAACCCAATCTCTCTTCCATAAATACCAATCAACACACTAATTATCATCCTTCAATCCCTATATACAAAACCCTAAATATCACCATTTTGGTGTATATACTCAAAAGAGGGAAAATTGTAGATAAAGAGATACAAGCTCCAACAAAGATCAAATATCATCGAAACCACATATTAGCTTATTTTAGAAGCAATCGATTGTGGGTGTTGTTTCAATTTTCGATAAAATTGTAACGAGTATTTTATAAACTCATTTTTGTGAGCGAGTGATCGGGTAAAGGCTTTGTAAGCAAGTGAAGCTTAAAAGCTCTAGGTCTTTTCATTTCGGGACACTCATAAAGTGAGGGGGAGCTTAATCGGTTGATTAGCTCGATAGGATTGTAATATCCGTAAGAAGATTTTTTAGTGAAATACTCGGTAGTACCGAGTAGATGACGTAGGCCGTTTGCCGAACCTCTATAAATCTTGGTGTCATCTTCTTTCCCTAAACTTTTACTTTCCGCAACTTTATTATTGCTTATATTCTTGCTTGCGTTTATGATTTCTAGCATTTCATTAACTTTATTAAACGCTTAAGTTTAGAATTTGCATAAGTTGGGTGGTTAGTTGCATAGAATTTTAATTAGGCGAAAATCGCCATAAACCTTATTCACCCCCCCCCCCCCCCCCCCTCTCTAAGGTTAGCACACGGGCCAACATATGACGGACCCAAGATACCTTAGCATCTAAGTCTTTCATCTGAGCATGATATCTCACCACGGGCTCAGACATTATGATAAGTTATGATATAAAAGAAGAGGGATAAGTGAAGCCAACACAAGTTTATGGTAAGGAATAATCAAGGTTGAGTATTTATAGAGAAAAGTTAGTGTTGTTATCTGACAAATACTTGGGAGCATGCATGTTTCCTGACAATACTTGGGAGCGTGCACCTATGATTGACAACGTGAGGGATAGGTCTACAGTCCAGCAAGAAATAAAGGTACAAGATACTCAAAAGGTCCACATCCCAACAAACCACAAATTCAACAATAAGAAGAAGTACAAGATAAAGGTGCAAAAATAGAAGGGCAAATATAATTTTCATTAATGAAGATGGGATATATCATTGTTCATTACATCAGAGTACATCCGAAAAGAAAATCTATTACATCCGAAAAGAAAATCTATTACATCCGAAAAGGAAATCTATTACATCCGAAAAGAAAATCTGTTACATCCGAGATAAAGATCTATTACATCTGCTAGTACAGAAGATCAGGCAAAGAAGATCAACTATATCAGCAGGCCGAGTGAGCAGGAGGCGCCAAAAGAAAAACATAAGAAACAAGAAAAAGAGGAAAAGAAGAAAAGTGCAAGAAAAGAGAAAGATAAGAGGGGAAGGAGAAGAAGAAAATGAAGAGAAACATAAAAAAGAAGTGAAAAGCAAGAAGAGGAAAAGAAAAATGACAAAAACCCTAGACGTAACACAAAACCCTTAGGATCACAGGGTTGATTGTTACATCATAGTGGTGCAAAAAAGAAGATGAAGAAAAAAGAAAGAAAAAGAGCAGAGGAGGAAGAAATGAAGGAAACTGACAAATAAAAAGGAAGTCAAAGAAACAAAACAAAAAAGAAAGGAAAAAAGAAAAACAAGTAGAGAGAACACAGCATAAAAACAAAAGAGGAAGAGGAAGAAATGAGGGAAACTGAGAAATAAAAAGAAGAAAAAGAAAGAGATGGGAAAAGATGGGGAAAAGAAAATGAAAGAAATAAAAAGAAAAAAGATGAGGCTAGGGGGAAGTCGATCGGTATCGGTGAGAGGGCCCGGCAGAGACATTCATGTCTCGGAGTGTCGGGTTACCCATCAACACCTCATTCTCTTCGACTAGAGCCTGACGAGCACGTCGGCAATAATCCAATTCGGATCTTAGCCAAGTTAATTCCCGGACCATCTCGGAGTGATGATAACGCATCACCTTCAATTCCTCCTCGACATCCTTCAACAGCCTTTGTACATGGCCATAGGAGGCTTCAAAAGCCTCCACTTGCAAAGCTAATGCTGATTGGGTGAAAGGACCAGACATCTTAAGAAAATTATAAGATGAGGATCTGTATATGGGGAAAAATAATATGATGAGGATTGTGGATATAACCATGCTGTAAGCAGGTATTTATAGATCAATTAGATGAGGGCTGGTATTGAGAGTCGCAACCGTTCGCCAATGGGTACTAAGAAGCGACGGCAATTAAAAGATGTGTCTGTTCAAGAAAAAACGTTTGGATTCCCAAAAGGCTCTAAAAAAGCGTGAGTAATTAAAAGCCACTCTTGTTCAAGAAACGCTTGGATTCTTACCAATATTTAAAGGGGGTAAGTCATAATGGCATCGAAACACGCGTCATTTTGGGGAAAGGCAGCAGTTCAAATAAATGTTAAAGATCTTTTACACAGAGCTCAAGAAAACTCTGGTGAATAAGATTTTATGCACGAGGCTCAAGAAATCCCATTGGTCCCTAGATACAAAGAGTCAGAAGGTTCAATGGATAAGGTCAAACGCAAGACCCAAGAAAAAGCATTAATGAGGCCACAAGCGTGCGCAGTCAAAATAAATTGCAATGGGAAAATAATTCAGATATAAACAAGAAAAAGAAGTCTTTATTGATTGGTTGATACTTCGTTACATAAGAGGCAGTTAACTTAAAGGAAATAAAATAAAAAAACAATAAAATCATTTTGCAGAAGGGCCCGCTTCGTCATTTGGCTTCCTCTTCGACCGAGCATACACTTCCTTAAGGACCTGTTTGTAGGCCCTCTTGGAAGCAATGTGCCTATCTCTAGAAGCTTCAAGCTCTTTGATCCGAGCACGAGCCCAAATATTGTCGATTAAAGACCGTTGGTATTCACTCTCCATAACCTTCAAGCGCTCGTCCATCTCAGCAGCTCGGCGAGCCTCCATGTTTAAAGAAGCAACCCTCCTTTCAAGGATACGAGCCTTCCTAACCTCCTCCTCGAGATGGGCAACATATTCAGGAAGATTGTCACCGCTATTTTCACGAGGAAAAGCCATTTGTTCGATAATAAAGAATGAGCTGCTCAAAGAATATATGGACAGTTCCCCTTTTTTATAAGAAGAAACAAGGGGTAGGTCAAAGATCATCTCAAAAAAAAAAAAAAAAGACAAGCCTCTTGAACTTCCCCAGAGCATTTATGGTTAACTACAGCAATTAAAGTCCAATGGAGTCATCCAATAAGATATCAAAGAAATAAACAGACAGGAACGTAAGTAAAATATGTTTTATTAAGATTCTTCCGTGATTCGATTACAACTAGGTGATAACACCAGATACAAAAAAATCACAAAAGACTAATTATTTCGAGGAAGAGCCTTCTTCATCGTCATCCGAACTCGGTTTAGACCGAGCATGCAACTCCTTGAAGGCAAGCTTATAGGCCCTTTTTGCTGCCTTCTGCTTAGCCAGATAAGCCTCGAGCCTCTTTATATGCTCGTAAGCCCAATCCCGATCGGCCATCGTCACATGATGAGCAGAATCCATGTCAGACAACCTTTTCTTGTAGTTTGAAACCTTGACCACGAGTTTCTTATTCGCGGTACGAGATTTCATGATCTCAGTTTCTAAATAAGAAAAATAATTAAAGGAGCTCTCACCAGTAGAACCAGAGGAAGCCATTACGTCACGAGCAAAGTAGAAATAAAATGCCTAATTATGGAGGGGGCACTCCCCTTTATAGGAGTTTTCCTCGAAGAAAGATATTAGGATAGAAAACTTTAAATGGGCCCCCCAAGGAACCGTCATAAATCTGTTACGTTTCTCAACGAAGCATTGGGAACGACGAGACCGAAGTAATATCCTCGACAGACCGAGCATGACTCCCTCGACATGGAAACCACGCCGAGAAAGTCAGGGAGCACTTGATAGAACATAAAAATTAGACCCGAATATTCTATTCGGGTAATAATCAACCCACTTTATAAATGGGTATCCAATGTTTAAATGGGTCATCACATGCCTTTTATAGGAGAATAAGGTAGTATCTACCAAAAGTCAAGCCCACTTAACTAGGGACCTATATCTGAAAAACCCCCTGAGATGGAGACATTTGTCAACATCCTAGAAAGCATAGTTGCCTATAAATAGCCAACTGCCCATCCTAGAAATGGACCAGAAAATCTATCCAAAAAGTATAGAGAGAAGTTGAGAAAAGAGAGAAACTAGTCAAAGATTAGCCTGAAAAGAAGCAAGCCGAACAGCGAGAGAGCCGAATATCGAAGAGAAAAGAAGAACGACCAAGATAAGAGATTAAGCAGTCAAATCGAGCACAATTGTAATAAAGAAGTACTAATCCGAGCAAGTGTAACAATCCGAATAAGTGTAATAATCCGACCAATAATAAAGATCAAGAAATGTCCATTATTTACCGTTGATTTACCATTATTATATCGTTGAAAAGCCTAACCTGATCGCTAAAAGTTATGGTTTTATCAATTAGATTCATTAATTTTGGACTATCAACACAAAAATCAAATCTACCCTCACAGGCCTAATATCCCAATGTAACTTCCTTACAGATATTCGAAAACTCTTTAGAAAAAAATCACATCTCTGCAATGCTATTATCATTTGGTTTTACTAGATTCTGAAAATGAGAATTTCACACAAACATTTAACTGACCTTTTAAGTCAATCTTCTATTGAAACTAAAGATCAACCCATTGTTACAAATTACGATAATCCAAAACTAGAATGCAGAAGATAAAGGTTGGTTTTTGAGATTATAATTGCATGTCTAAATTAGGTTGACAAAGATTTGAGTCACTTTATACGTTCGACTAACTTTTATGATGCGAAAATGTGGTGACGATATGATGATGGATTTTCACGACATGGGCAACTTGGTAACTTATCATAATAGTCCGGACTTTAATTGTACAACTGAGATATAATCTTACCATCATTTTTATTCCCAATTTTCCATTATAATCATGACCGGATTTATAATAGTTAATCCGGCAAAAAAAGACGGAATTGCTACATTATTAGAGCGTTATATTGATAATTATAGGAGCATCTTATAGTCCACAGAATTGTTAGTCACATCATTTTAATCACTTACATTTTTTTTTTGAAAATACTACTGTAAATCTGTAATATAGGAATATAGGAGTAACGAAAATATTAAATAAAAAAGAGGTAGACAAGAAGACAGAGATTCCTGGCGTGACTATAAATGACCACGACCTGTGTGTATAGCAACGTCTTAATCATCATTCACCACCACAATGGTCCACCCCCATGATCCTGAAAATATTACTATAACCCCTTGTATCAGAATTTAAATAGTATTTTCTTTTTAAATTAAGTAGCAGGGTAAATTGCTTAAATAGTAGTATTATCTTTTCAAAATAGTATTTATGTTAATGTCATGTAGTATTAGCTAGGTTGTGCTTTCCATTATACTCTACAAGTTTTCACGTGTGGGTGGAGAGGAGATAACCAAAATTAGACAGTTCCTAAATTTTGATGACTTCGTGTGATCATTTTTTACTTTCCCCTTGTTGAGCTAATTGAAGTAAATACACGAGGTTTTGATCCAATTTTTTGCATAAACATCGTAGATATGATGAAACTATGCATATATATATATATATGAACAAACTAATTAGTTTATGAAGTAGGCTAAAATTCTCACTCTCAAGTCTCAAGTATAGAAATTAGAAGGTGTTGAGTTCAAATTCTATGGTGTCATGTGTTCTTTTCAAGAAGCTAGCTAGTGAGAAAGGCTAATAAATTATAACCTTTAATTAATCCTTCTTTAGAAAAAATATAGTTTGAATAATACTAAAGTTAAACTATCTTTACGTTTCATATGAATCTCCACATGTAGGTCTCTGTTTTGAATAATACTTAGGCGAGATTTTCATTCGTAGTTTTGAATAATTTCGAATACTACTTACGGAATAAAATACGGACACAGAGGATCGGTATGTAGTTTCAAATCAATACTTTATTTTCTTCAACTGGTGAAGGTTTTGCCAATTCAATCATTATATAACCGGACGCTATTTAATAAAACATGATGACCGAAAGACGACAAGTAAATTAAATAATTATAACTTTATGTAATTAGGTGTTTATATTATGGTTAATTAACTGTGATTTATGCATTTGATGGATAATCATCACCACATAATGGACTATTGTATGGAGTTTTTTAAAAAAACTCTATACATTTTGTTAGGTGAATATATTCTTAATATATCATTATGATTAAGTGATAAAAGAATATAATAATTTTGCCATGTTCGGAATGTCATTTCGAACGAGAAAAAACAGCCTATATAGCTTTGGAATTCTCGTGCATGATTGATGTGTATATGTTTGTCTTGATTTATAAAAAAAAGGAAAAAAAATATATGTTTGTCCTGAAATTAGAATCTAGACGGCAGCAAGCATATTAATATTAATATGTAATGTGTAAATTTAAGAACAAAGATACTCCTTTTGTTAATTTATTTACATGTAGGTAATGACACCTAACATTGTGGTACCAGTCGGTCACATTCATTTGTCTTGACATGCTATGTCTGTATCAATGTTGGATCTACACCATAACTCACTACTCTTCTGCAGCATGAGACCATAATATCATATTTCACATTTTACAATATTTTTTAAACAAAGACTCTCATTGTAAACCTTTTTTAAGTTTCAGTTACTTATAACAATAAAAAAAAATTTAAACCTGTTTTTAAGTTTAAAAAATAACTTATAATATATAAGAAAAATATATAAAAATATAAAAAAATGTTAAAAGTTATTTTTAATCTTTAAAAAAATATTATAATTTACACAAGAAAAATATCAAAGTGTAAAAAAATAACTTAAAAACTGGTTTTTTTTTTTTTTTTTTTAGTGTTTGTTTGAATTATTAAGTAAAAAAAATATAACAAAAAAGTTACGAAAATAATATTTTCTTTTATTACTTGTAAGGTGACCTCTACACTTAAAAATCTTATGAAAATAGTGACATATAAATAAAAATATTATTGAAATATGAGTACACAGTCACGAGCCGGGATGAGACTACCTTGTTTTAGACAGATTCTTAGTCTCTTTTTGGTTTGTTCAATTAGTAGAATATTGAAAAGAAAAAAAAATTGTATCAAATGGGATGATTCCTGTCAAAGCAAAACACTACATTCGTTTTGCAAATTGCAATACCCTAGTCCGATCTAATATTCTTTGTTACTCCTCAAATATAAATTTGTACTACCTAGTTAGGAAATTTTGCAATACGATCTCATAAAGCAAGGATTTAATACCAGTTGGAAAGGACGGGATGATTTGTTGACATTATCAAAATCATAATTAGCAGACATGTTCCGTGAAATACAGAGATGTGCACCAAACTTTTGTATGAAATACTACTATTGTGAAGCCAATAAAAATTTAATGAAGTAGTACAAAAAACAATTGTACTCCATTTTACATTAAAGATAATATGTCAAAACCTAACTGAACATGAGTACCTAACAAATTAAGTGGTCCCTTAAAATTCACTGCTTTGTCAGTTCATGTACTGTTCTCTTGTAACTATCCATTTCTGAAATAAGATTTTGTAATGAAAATATAAATTGGATAATGGGCAATTATTCAAAACACCCCAACATTTAACCTTTTATCAAAAGTTTGAGGTTTACTTTTTAATCCATTCATCCCCAAGGTTTCAATAAGGTATTAACAGGTCTTTTGATTTTTCAAAATAAAGCAAACCAATGGTCCTACGCGCCACCTTTTAAACCATTTATCCTCTCACATCTATTCTTACTAATAAGATTAACATATGTCCCTTGACCCCCTCAGATTATGATTTGGAGACCCTCTTCACCATAAACAAGAAACAATTGGTCATTTAGCACCAATCTAAGAGCAGTGAGGGCTAGATTATATGACCTTGAGAGGAGAGGCGACTACCATCTCGATAGCAGCGCACGAAATAATATAAAGTGAATGTGTTTCAGTCACACATCGCCCAGATTTGAAAGTAATTATCAATACTTTTTTTAAATTATTTACAAAATAAAAAAGGAAAATCACGGAAGAAATAAAAAGAAAGAAACAAAAACTGCCCCCAACTCACTCCCAAACTTTCATCCCACGTTCTGCAGTTTCTCTCTCACTTCTTCAATTCATTTGTCTTTTTTTTTTTCTTTCTGAAACACTTTTTTAAGGTATGCAATATCAAGTACTTATTTTTTTTTAGATTTTTTTGATAAAAAATTATTTTATTGGTAAGGTTTTATACACATATTAGAACGCACACGCATCGCCCAAGCAGATTTCACTAGTATGATATATAAGTTAAGAGACCATCATTCTTATCAATAAGGTCTTTTCATAGCCGTACGGCTCAAGAAGCGGGAGCGAACTTACACCAAATCGGACAGTCTTGTTGGTAAAAGGGGACGGTGAGGGTTCTCCCGGAGGGTCATTACATCTTAAAGATGAAAAGATTGAAGACATGAAGAGATATATGAGAAGATTACTAAACCTAGGGGGAAGATTGACCACTAATTCGACAACATAGCTAATTCTTCTTTTAGGCAGGGTATGCCATCTAACCACCCCACTCGGTTGGAGATAGCAGAGAACAAGAGAACATGGAAGAGGAAGTAGGAATCGGCTTGTATGTGAAGAAAATACCCCCCCCCCCCCCCCCCCTAAGAACGAGGGCTCTAGTGGAACGTCGTTAAACCGATATAAGGAGTTCATACAAGTTTTCGAGGTTTCCTGAATTCTCCCAACCCCCTAAAGTGCAACTTTAAGATGCCCATGTAAGTGTTAATTACGAAAGTTGATGATAAAGAGCGGTTCATCTGGCCAACGACCCCTAAATAGGGAAAAGACGGTGACAAGAGAAGTATTGCAAGTATCACAGGAAGTCAAGTCATATCACATGATTATGCAGTGATTTTTAAATGAAACTGCATGAGTGGGTTGAGAAAAGATTGCTAAGTAAGTACTTGGCGGATGGTCAATCTGTTCGAGAGGGCCCGCGGGCTACTGAGGAAGTTCCTAAGGAGAGCATAGGGCGAATTCAATAGATATATCACTCCCCCCCCCCCCAAGACTCAGACAAACCCAAGACCAGATATGCGTAGCAAAAAACACGAGAAGCACGTAGTCCACATCTCGACGGGACCGAGGAATGATAAAAAGCAGTTTCTGACTATAAAAGACTACACAAACCTGCCAATCATGTTCCCTTACAAGGATCTGATCGAAGTTGTGGTACCACACAACGAAGCGCTAAATATCACATCATCAATGGATAGATACTACGTGTAATAGATTCTTGTTGATTAGGGAAGTGATGTAAACATTACCTATGTACATTTGAGGGTTAAGACGAATGATATGAACCCCTGTGACAGTCCGCTTTACGGATTCGCATCTGAGAGAGTGATCCCTCTAGGGACGTTCATAGTCCTTGTTAAAGTCGGTATCGTGGTAATGGACAATAACTTCATGGTATTTTATGTGGATTCCCCACATAATGCCATCTTAAGAAGGGTGTAGCATGCCAAGTTTTTTTTAGTCATAGAAATGCCTATAATAGGCAATTTTAGGGAGGCATGTGGTCAAATTTTACCATAGAAACGGTATAAGAACCCATGATATCGCCGAGAGTGATCCACACACCAATGGATTGAGCCAATAGATTGGTCCCAAGTAAGATATTGCGGGTGTAAAGGAACACCCCGTAGGGGCAAACTTCATCTTTTTAAGGCAAGAGCCCAAAAGGTTGTTCATAGGGAGCCCCACCCATCATGGGTAAAAATAACATAATAAACCAACAACGCCCTCATGAGAGGTTGTTGTGTCCCCTAAAACCTCATCAATGGTGCGACACTCGCGCACTCAGATTGTTTGCATCAATGTGATACGCCTTCTTTTTAACTCCATCCCTTCCGACGAAAAAACTCTTGGACCGGAAAGGTCAATTGATGATTTGACCTCAATTCTGGCGCAAGACTCTCAACCGGAACATGCACCTTCTTATGGGCATCCACTTTCATCTCTTAATTTAAAATAGGAGTAATTCATTCAATAGTTTAACACTCTTGTTCACCTCATACTAGATTGTTGTGGTTTTTTGAGTTGTTTCATTTTTAAGATTAGTTTTTTGTGTTTTGCATGGTGTGAATGTTAAAAAAGTTAGTTCATGGTTTTCTAAGTTTTTGATTTCGGAAGTTCTAGGATTTTTTTTTTCTTAAACCGAAAAAGCTATTATTACTTATCGTGATATTTATTTTCTTGCTCCAAATAGTAGGAGTATGCATTTTTTTTTTACCATGTGACTTTCACATTGTGAGATTGTGATATTTGAAAGTAGGTTTAAAACCAAAACCGAACTGATACTGAGTGGTATCAAAATTTTCGAACGGAATAACTTTATTACATTAGGGTAAAGCCATTGGTTAAGAATGCATGATTTGTGTTTTATAATGTTTAGTATAGAAAGTTATTATAATGTTTAGTATAGCAAGCCATTGGTTAAGAATGCATGATTTGTGTTTTATAATGTTTAGTATAGCAAGTTATTAATAACATTTTCTTTATGTCATTAAATTCAAGATATAATTATGGTAATGATATAATGGCTTGGTAGTATGTAATGATTATAAAGTATGAATATAACTATCTTTGCATTTAATGGATCTTGATTTTGAAAATATATTAAATGATCAATGATGTCCCCGGGAGACTAAACAAAACCGATTACATTTTTGATATATAATTAAAAAGTTTGGTATCAATCGGCAAATTGAAGAACTTTAGTACGTTATTGATATGTAATCAAAAAGTTTAATATCAAACCGAATACTTCAAGTGTCTACACTTATAATTATAAATATAATAGATCCGTACAATTACACTGTGAGACTGCGATATTTGAAATTCGGTCTAAAACCAAAACAAAAACCGAACTGATAGCGTGTGGTATCAAAATTTTCAAACCGAATAACTTTATTATAGTTGATATGTAACTTAAAAGGTTGGTACTAAACAGCAAATCGAAGAACTTTAGTACCGATGTTACGTAATAAAAAAGTTTGATTATCAAACGGAATACTGCAAGTGCCTGCACTTTTTATTTTAATGCTAATAAGTAATAATAGATCCGTACAATTACAAAAAGTAATGAGAAAAGTTGGCTACAATTTCAATTTTTTTAAATCACCCGTGACATAGTATTACAAAATATTTATCCGTTAAGTTAATAAAAAGAAGTAGGCAATACAAACTTGATTTTGTTCCGATTTCATTGCAGAAAAAATAGAGAGAGAGAGAGTGATGGTTTGGTCTCTATACTACTAACAGATCTGAGAAAGTTTTAAGTACAAAAATACAGCAACACACACACACACACACACACACACACACACACACACATACATATACATATATATATATATATATATATATTTATTTATATATAGAGAGATATATTGATCCTAATATCTGGGTTTGGATTTTAGCGAGTGATATGTTTCTTCGATCGGCAATGATAGCTACTCTCTCTTTTACTTAGTCATTTATATTTATATATATATTATATATATAGAGAGAGAGAGTTTTTGTGTGTAAAAATTGATTTGATACAATGAATTTGGTGAAATTAAAAGTTGGGAAATTTTGAACAGTGTTTTTTTGGTCAATTATTAAAGAAAGAGAGAGGGAGAGAGAGGTTGCTTATGTTGAAATCCCCAATTTGTGACTCTAAATTTGTGAGTAATTTTATTTATCTTTTCTCAATTCCCTTTTTTGATTACTTATATATCTGGGTTTTTCTGTGATTTGGTAAATTATTTGGTAAAAATATTTGTGTAAGTATTTTTTTTGTTGTTGATAATTTTCTAGGTTCATACTGATACAGATGAAATTACTCAGTTTGAGTCTCTCTTTTTTCTTCATGAAATTAGTGATATATTTATGTGCACAGAGAAATAAAAGACTTTTTTTTTTAATTTCACAAGCTTTTGATTTTCATGAAAAATTGTGGGAAAGAGTAATTTATTTATCTACTCTCAAATTCTTTTTTTATATATAAAGTTGATCTCTTTTTTTTGGGGTAAATATCTGATTTTTTCTGTGATTTGGTAAATTATTTGGTAAAAATATATGTTTAAGTTATTTCGCTGCGCAGATAAAATTAAAACAGAGTTGTCTGATTTTTTTGAGTTATTTGATTTTTTTTTTTGTTGATAATTTGCTAGGTTCATACTGATACAGATGAAATTACTCAGTTTGAGGCTTTTTAAAAAAAAAAAACCTAGTAATTTATTTCCGTGCACAGAGAAATAAAAGACTGTATTTTTAATTTCACAAGCTTTTGATTTTCATGAAAAATTCTAGGAAAGAGTAATTTATTTATCTACCCTCAAATTCTATATTTGTACATAAAAATGATCTCTTTAACTATGCGTATTGAGTTAAATATTGCATTTACTACTAAGATTGATTATAGCGGACCTGCCCATCCGATGGGTGTGAATCAAAAAAAAAAAAATCTGTAACCCGTTATGGTAGAATTTTCGATGAATGGGGAGATAACCCGAGGGGCAATTATGGTTGAGAGAGAGGGGGATTTGATAATAGAGAGATAATAGTATAGATATATAGAGAGAGATATATAATAGAGAGAGAGAAAGGTAGAGAGATAATAAGAAAGAGAGATGGTAACGTGAAATATCACTTATTTTTATTTTAGCAGTTTTACTTATCAGTTTTTTTATTTGTAATTTTTCAAACTATCAATACTATTTTGTAAATATTTGTTTCAAGTCCTCATAAGATCTCTAGACATAAAGTAATAGTATAGAAGTATAGATATAATAATTTGAAAATTTTCTGATACTGGGCAGAAAAAATCAAAAAGAGACTTGTATTGCATATACAAAATGATACACTTATGTTGTGTAGTTTGTTGAGTTAAAGAATATACATAATGATTTATGTACTGCATATACAAAAAAGAGACTTTTTTTGGGTAAGTTATACGAAAAGAGACTTGTATTGCATTTTGCATATACATAATGATTTACATATGTTGAGTTAAATGGTATCCTTATGCATAATGATATACATATGTTGAGTAATGAGTAGTTTTTTTTTTTTTTTTGAAAAGGAGTTATGAGTAGTTTGTTAAGCTAAAGGATGTACTTATATACATATACTAATGCTATATGTAATGCATTTTGCAGAGCAATAGTGAAGAGGTATGAAAGAGCTAGACTCGAAGCTATGGCTCGCGTGTGCGGGTGGCATGGTCCAGATGCCACCTGTCAACTCAAAGGTGTTCTATTTCCCGCAAGGCCACGCCGAGCACTCTCTCTCCTCCATTGACCTCCCTCGTGTCCCTCCCATGGTCCTTGCCAAGATCTCATCCATCAAGTTCTTGGCCGACCCAGAAACCGATGAGGTCTTCGCGAAGATCCTCCTCGTCCCAATCCACAACGATGATGATGACATGGCAGATGATGTGGAGGATGACGTGGCGCTCCGTGGGAAGACGAGTAATTTATCTCACTACACTGGAGTCCTTTTTTTTTAATTCCTGAATGTGACTACTTTTTGTTACTCCCCCGTCCCATATGATAAAAATTTTGGGGATACATGTAAAAAGAATTGTAATTGAAGTGTTGAAATTATAAAATTTGAAAAGTTATTCACATAGTTAAGATTTTTAATTTTATGAATAATTTTGATATTATGAGTACACAATTCTTACGATCTAAAATTGCATGTATCTCAAATTGTCAAATTGGGATGGAGAGAGTATGATTAGTCTCTATATGTATCTTTATTGAGTTATATATTGCATATTTTTTGTACTTACAGTACTTATATTCCTTAACTACTCAAATCGATTTTCTACTGTAATAATCTGGTAAATTATTCCTAAATTTCAAAGTAGAGTTGTTCAATTTCACTAGTTTTTGGTTTTCTTCATATATGCCTGATAAGTCGCTGGTAGATTTGTACTGATAAAGATGAAATTACTCGATTTTGGGCAGATTTCTGGGTATATATATGTTGATAAATGTATTATTTACATTTGCAGAGGAGAAGCCTAGCTCGTTTGCAAAGACTTTAACGCAATCCGATGCTAATAATGGAGGGGGGTTTTCAGTCCCTAGATATTGTGCTGAGACGATTTTTCCAAAGTTGGATTACGCTGCTGACCCGCCAGTACAGATGATTATTGTGAAGGATGTTCATGGGGAGGAGTGGAAGTTTAGGCATATTTATCGAGGGACTCCGAGGCGCCATTTGCTGACGACAGGTTGGAGTAATTTCGTCAACCAGAAGAAGCTTGTGGCGGGGGACTCGATCGTTTTTTTAAGGGCTGATAATGGGTGTTTGTGTGTCGGGATAAGGAGGGCAAAGAGAGGGGGTATTGGTGGTCCGGAGTCCCCATCCAGGTAATGTTAAATTATCAATTTTACTAAAAATTCAAGCTTTTTAGTAGAAGTGAAATTTTAGTCTGTTGTACAGTACTCCCTGTCATGTGCAGATAGGATTTATCATTTATACTATGCCTTTAAGGAGGTATTACACATGTAATCTCATTTCTGTCTAATTTGAAACTGGAAATGAGATTAGAAACATGATTTTACTGAAATCACATCAGTTTTGTTTTTTTTGGACAGAAATGATATTATAAAAGATCTGTTCTACTAAATTAATCCACTCGTTTTCTTAGCAAGGTATTCAACTTTTTAAACAGGAATAGTTTGGTGTTTGAATTATATAAGAAACAACGGTGTGGCAAAGATGAAAGTATCCCTCAAAACCGCATATGGTCAACAGTAATCCAATCAAATACGGGGTCGAAAGTACTATATCAACTCAAAAACAAACTCATAAATCAGTAAACAGAACTGGAATGTTAGTATGACACTTGGCCTTGTATCAACTGAAAAACAAACTCGTAAATCAGTCAATAGATCTGGAATGTTAGTATGACAGTTAACAAATTGTTCACCAAAGTAAAAGTCACCCTTAATGAATGTATGATTCAGGTGGCAGATATTGGTAGTCAGATTTATTCACAACTCTGTCTCACTAGGAAGAGGAGGCAAGGTGCAGCTTTTAAACTTTATTTTATTATATTTCCAATACAGGTGGAGCTCCGCCTCGGGAAACAACGGGCTATTTTCGGGGTTTATGAGGGAAGAGAGTGTGTTTAGAGGGAGAGGGAAGGTGACGGTCGAGTCGCTGGTTGAGGCGGTGTCTTTGGCGGTGAGTGGGCGGCAGTTTGAGGTGGTTTACTACCCGAGGGCGAGTACACCAGAGTTTTGTATCAGGGCATCATCAGTGAGGGCGGCGATGAGGGTGCAGTGGTACCCTGGGATGAGGTTTAAGATGCCCTTTGAGACGGAGGATTCTTCTAGGATTAGTTGGTTTATGGGATCGGTTGCTTCTGTTAATATTGCCGATCCTATACGCTGGCCTAATTCCCCTTGGCGGCTTCTTCAGGTAATTGTTTTTATATTTAACTTTGTAGTGTTTTCCCCCTTGAATGTGTTATATTGTGACTATTGTTTAAATAGCTTTGCTATTATATCTGGTGTTTTATGTTCTTCAAGCTTTTCCAAGGTTCAGATATTTGCATATATACAAAGAACATAAGAATTTAGAACATGGCATAAGAAACACAATAAGATTAGTCCTTGCTTTGTAGAAGCTGTTACATGACGCTTATATTTTCATTTCTACGCAAGATGTTTGGATAGCTTTGCTGTTACCGTGTCTGTTATTGTTCTTGCACCTGTAACATGTTGAACACTAAGAAATTGGGGTTAACTAAATCATATAGGAACTCAGTATTTGGAATCAGAAACACAGTATGATGATTTGTTGCTTCAGAGAAAGTGACATGGGCTTTATATTTTAATTTTTACGTAATAATGGTTTTAATGGCTTGAATTGTTTAATGATGTTTGGACGGCTTTACTGCTATCTCCCCGTGTTAAATATTCTTGTAGTTTGTTGAACATATCAAAATTGACTCAGGTTAATCATAGAAACTAAAGAATTATGGAATACAAAATACGACCAAATGAGTTTGTTTGGAGAAGCTGTGACATGAGCTTTATGATGCAGCTGGCTTTTCTGCTTTACTTATTAGCCTTTTATGAGGCCTGAACTTTTGAATACATCTAATTGTAGTAGGCTATTGTGTTTTTTTTTCTCTTTCTTTATTGTCGTTATATAAATCATTACAGGTGACATGGGACGAGCCTGATTTACTGCAAAACGTGAAACGCGTGAGTCCATGGCTAGTTGAACTGGTTTCTACCATGCCGACGATCAACATGTCATCATTTTCGCCACCTAGGAAAAAAATACGGGGTCCACAAAACCCGGATTTTTTCGACGGCCAATTTTTTATGCCGTCTTTTATAAACAACCCCTTGGGGCCCAGCAGTCCTATGTATTGTTTTCCCGACAATATTTCTGCAGGCATACAGGGAGCCAGGCATGCTCAATTTGGAATTCCATTATCGGATTTCCACCTCAGCAACAAAATGCAGTTGGGTCTCTTCCCAAACTGCTTTCAGAAAATAAGTCCAGGTGTCAAAATCGCCAAGGACTTCCTCGCAAACCACCACGATACCACCCTAACAATGGGAAAATCAGCTTCTCGATCGGAGAAATTAGAAAACGAAAATACGCCTCAGTTTGTGCTCTTTGGTCAGCCAATTTTGACTGAACAGCAAATCGCTCGTATTTCACTAAAGGATGTTGTTTCGAATGCTTTGAAGAGAAAAAGTTCCCCAAGTAGCGATTCGACAGAAAAAGAAGGTTCTGGTATATGTGATGTCGATTTTGATACTGGTCATTGTAAAGTGTTCTTGGAATCTGAAGAAGTGGGTCGTACTCTTGATCTATCAGTTTTGGAATCTTATGAAGATCTCAGCAAAAAGCTGGCAAATATGTTTGGATTGGAAAGGTCCGATATGCTACGCCATGTGCTCTATCACGATGCATCAGGTGCTGTTAGGCAGGCTGGATATGAACCTTTCAGGTATTACGAATACAATGTGATTCGATATAGAAATGTGAATCTCATATGATTTGCAAGTTTTGAGTCTTATCCCGTGTGTTTCACTTCACTTGTCATTGTAGTGATTTTATTAAAGCAGCTCGAAAATTGACCATTTCATCAGTTTCGATCAACACTACAAGGTTGGTCTGCAGCGTTGCTTTTTAAAGGATAGTTGTTTTCTTTTCTCCACTTAATTGGGATATCAGATTCGACTAACATGATCTAAATGGTTTTTTGGTGATATAAATTCTTAAAACGCGAGTTTTTTCTTTTTCTTTTGTCCTTTGACAGGAAATGGATGACCGGGTTGCAAAACACTGAGATTGGGATGGATTCATCTACTAAGACTGGCGGTGCCTTGACCATATTCGTGTAGTAAGTTAGCGTTTTCGCTAGGAGGTTCTGGCACAATGTGTCAATAATTGTAGAGAGCTTATGGGAGACCTTTGTTAATCTAGTACCATGTTTATTTCGACGCTTAGTTGAATTTGGCCAAGTGTCTTGTTTTTCCTTCTTTAAGTCTTGAGAACAATGTTACTGTCATTATCTATTTGCTATGTTTTCTCCAGTTGTATTTATATTGGGATTTGAATTATTCACCGTGCTGCATCTTTGCGTGTATAGGATAAATCTAATGATATCTTGTAAGGCTTTCTATGCTTGGTTATTATTATTTTGAACTATTTCTAACCAAAAACTTGTCCATTCAATCTAGATGTTGTCATTAAGAACGAAGGGTGGACTTCTGTTTTGTTTGCGCTACTCCTGAATTTTGGTCCTATACAAAGATAAGATATTAAATTCTCATCCACTGTGCAAGAAATGCAGTTATTGAGAGGCAGGCTCTTTAGACTGTGCAGAGCTCGTACCATAGCATAAATAAGAGGGGACCTTTTAAGTACTACTTTTATTGTGAATATTGTACTAAAATTAGTTTATTTCATGTTTTCTTATCAATTTTGAAGCAAAAACTCTTCAGAATTGAAGGGAAAAAGCAGATAGGCACTAGCATGTACAATCCCAACCACAGTGTTTTAACAATCCCAACCACAGTGAAGCACAATTCTTGAACGCATCTAGAGAAAGTAACGAGTCATCATAAATTTATAATAGTAGTAGTAGTTAAAAAAAAAAAAAAAAAAAACTACTACTATTGTCTAAAAAGTCAAAACAAGCAAACAAAGGAAACAACTAGACAAAACTCAAACCCACACGCGAGTTCAAAAATATGTCTGAAAATATACATATACATTATTTTTGAAACGTACACTCCCCATTATTCAATGTTATAACGTGCTTGTGACCACCAGTAACGCCGCCTTGGTGGCCTCTCCCTTCTTAAAATCTAGAGATCCATATTTAATTCTTAGTAAATAAAATTAAATTGTGAAAAAGCCAATATTGAAGTAACTTGCAACAAAGGTTTTAAATTGAGTAGTTCACTGCCATAATCAAACAAAATTAAATCTCTCTGGTGCATAGGGTTGTTCCTATTTTTTTTTCTTCGAGTATTTAGTTAGGAAGCATTGTAAATTGACATGGCTTTTACAATGCTTGTTGTAGCATAAATAAAAGGAAAGATTATGAATGAATATAGTCATTAATAAACTGAGAGATAGGATACAATAAACATGTTAGAACTTAGAAGTAGTTAACAATTCTTAATAAGCACATGCTAGATCAATTATTTTGACTTGCTCTCATTAAGCCCGTAAAAGCTTGAACTAATTTAGGTCAAAAGTCGTCTAGGATTAGTAAAATAACTTGCTTAGATCACCAACAAACAGCCCATAGTTATTTGAAGTTAGTTGATATTAAAAAGGTTTGTGTCCTAATTTAATCAAAATATTTTATGCAACACACGAGTGCATAACAAGTTTGACTTGAAAAAATGAATTATTGGGAATATTTGAGATAAAGGGAGCGACACTAACATCTAACTTCACAAGCATCTCATCAATCTTTTGAAAAAATTAATTATCAACCCCTAAAATAAACGTAAATGATATTGATATATCTATTATCTAGAACGTCGTTTATTAATTTCCTTATTTTCAGTTCTACACACCCGTGTGCCCTGTAATTTTGCAAGTCAAACCTTGGGATCCACTATATTTTCAACTAGTTTGACATTTTCTTTCTCTAACTTTTTGTTTCTTGCGCTTCTGCTTATTAGAGTCATGAATGTTACTTTTGGGAAATCAAAAAAGAATTGATAAATCTGATTCTAACTTGTGAATTGTGATACTATCAGTTTGCAAGTTAATGCATTTTATACCTTTCCATCTTATACAGTTAAACTTCGATAAATGAATGTTCTTGGGACCAACAAAAAATATTCGTTTAGTGAGTTTATTTACTTATCGATAAATGAATATATTATTCATTTATCGATAAATGAATTTTTATTCATTTACATGCATCATGTATTTATAAGATTCTATGTATGGAATACTTAAAGTCTAAATACATGCAACATGTACTAATAATAATATTCTATGTATGGAATACTTAGAGACTAAGACAATGTACTTAACCTATCTACAAACTAATATATATATTTTTCTAGAGTCTTGGTTTGATAAATAATTCATTCTAATTTTTCTTAATATTCAGTCTGATGGCTTCCGATCACCAGTCAAAACCAACAACAAAATCAACTTTGACCGACCAGATAAGGAGGGCCATATGTGAGCATAAGAAGGAACAACCAAGTCTTACGCAAAAGGATATGCAAGCATGGGTGAAGGAAAAGTTTGATTTGGATACCAGGCAAACTACAATATCAAATACACTCAAAAGATCAGCAGTGTATTTGTCAGAGGAGATGAAAAATAGCGATGCTAAGAGGCACAAGTCAGCTAAGTACCCCGATTTAGAGAAAGTTTTATATGAATGGATTCTTCAAAGACAAAAAAAAGTGAATATGTCAGGAGAAATGATCCAAAGCAAAGCAAAAGAGTTTTTTCAAAAAATGTATGGTGAAACAAATCAAGAATTCAGCTTTTCGAGTGGATGGTTAGAACGTTTCAAGGCAAGATATTCAATCAAGTCCTACCGACGATTCGGTGAAAGCGGTTCCGTAAACATGGAGGACATTGAAAATGCTTTACCTGGAATACGGTCAAAATTAGACCAATTTCAGTTGAAAGATATTTACAATATGGATGAAACTGGATTATTTTATCGGTTAGAAGCTGACCATTCACTTGCCACAAAGCAGCTTGAAGGACGAAAGAAACACAAGGAGAGAATCACTGTTGCGGTTTGCTGTAATGGTGATGGATCCGACAAAGTACCCCTTTGGGTTATTGGTAAGTATGCAAAACCTAGATGCTTTAAAAATGTGAACATGAACAATCTTAGTTGCGAGTATCGGTTCAACAAGAAAGCTTGGATGACTGGTTTGCTTTTTCAAGAATTTTGCCATTGGTTTGATAAGAGAATGAATGACAGAAAGGTTCTCTTGTTAGTAGATAATTGCCCAGCTCATCCAAAGGTTGTTGAAGGGTTGAATAATGTAGAGTTATTTTTCTTGTCCCCTAACACAACGTCTAAAATTCAACCATGTGATGATGGGATTATTCGGGCATTCAAACTTCATTATCGACGTCGTTATTATTCTAGCATCTTACAGAGCCTTGAAGTTGACTCATCAAATCTTGAAAAGATTAACATTTTGGATGCTATTAATTTTGCTACCATGGCTTGGAGATTTGATGTAAAGGAAAAAACAATTGCAAATTGTTTCCGGCATTGCAAGATACGGTCTGAAGATATTGATATTCCCGAAGAAGAAGTTGATCAACTAGAAGAAGATATCCAAGGATTAACGAATGTCATTTCTAATTTACGCTACAGAAATGTGATGGACGTCGAACATCTTTTGAACTATCCTAACGAGAATAATGCAGTTATGGAATTGCCTACAGACGAAGAAATTATCGACTCCGTACTAAATGATGAGAATGATCCAGAACCAGATGATAGTGGCGTCACACCAAATGTGTCATCAAAAGAAGCCTTTCAAGCAGTAATCACCCTACGAAACTATTTGCTACAGCATGAGCAGAATATTCCAGAAGTTGTGTTTGCACTAGAAAAAGTCGCAGATGTGATGCATTTTGGTGGAAGGAAAAAACAAACAATTTTAGACGCTTTTTTTGTGAAGAAATGACTTCTTGTATGAACATTGTTGATTGGAAGAAATATTTTTGTTTTTAGGATAAATATATATATATATATATATATATATATATATATATATATATATATATATATATATATATATATTATGAATTTTAATGATTATTCATTTATATTTACATGGGGTCTTTAAGTATTCAAAAAAATTATTCGTTAATGCATTTAGCGAGGTTATTCATTTAGCCCATTTGCCCAAGTCGGGACCGGAGAAAATTATTCATTTGGCGAGGTTATTCGTTTATCGGACATTCATTTATCGAGGTTTAACTGTATATGCTTTTTCAAACATATTGGATGCAATTTATAATTTATATGCTTAAAATAATGTTGCAAATTCTAAACTGATCTATTTTTGTTGTTTTGAAAAATTCAAGACAGCTTGACTTGAATTTTTCAGCAGCGAAAAAATGTGTAATTTTGTATGTTACATTTTTATTTTAATGTTTTGTAATCAAGATCGAACGATTAACACTATCGTGAATCTAGTCCATTATTATTTAGGGTGTGTTACATACTAAAAATCTAACACATATTAATGAACCCAAAAATATCTATCCTCAAATTAATTCAAAATTAAAACTAAAAAATACTAAAAATCTAACACTGTTAATTAATCCAAAAATATTTACCTTAAAATTAATTTAAAATTAAAATTAGAAAATACTATTGGTTGATACACCCTAAATAATAGTGTATTTTGGAATGAATACCGAACGATTAATACTATCATGAATTTAGTACACTATTATTTTGGGTATGTCGTATATTAAAAACATAACATCTATTAATGAACTGAAAAATATAATAAATGGATTGAAGGAGAATGGTTTTTGCTGCCTAAAAAATCAATACAATCTGCCTTGAATTCATAGAAAAAAGTATGTTGAAAACCAATCCATTCTAAATCAGCTGTTACAAATCGGTCTTTCATTTTGTCTCCTTTTCTTTTGAAGATGCGATATCTCGGTCAATGACACGTATTGTAATTGCTATGTGGAGTAGTGCATTACACCTCTTTCGTCACATGTATGGGATACTAAAACAACTCATTGAATTCATAGAAAAAAGTATGTTCAATTAATTAATATCCGTGTTGAACTAAACTTGCTTTGTGTCTACATTAATGCCACTTGAAGCTAATTCAACACAAGATCCAATATGTTCCATGGGAAAAATAATTATTGTATAATGAATTAGTCAAGGACGGAGACATGAATCTCACTTATAGGGCGGAGAATACTAAATTATTTTACAAATTCTATGATACTACCAAAACCAATTGATAACAGTTTTTGTATGTCTGTATTCATGTACAGTATTATGATATTGTAGAATCGTTGAACATTGGCGAGGGCCGCTTTGCCGTCTGTTCCTTGGAAACACACGCCAGAACAAAGTATGTCGATTTCGCACTTAACATGTAGTTTTTTCCCCTTAGACATGGGAGGACTAAGGTTTGATATAACACATCCTCGTCTGTGATTGAATTGTTGTTTTATTGTAAGTAACGAACCTAATTTAATTTTTGTCGCAAAGAATGCCCTTGGTAAGTTCGTTAACCATAGCCCCATGAACTATATATATATATACTAATTAAGATCTTGATAATATATGTTTCTGATGTGAGTAGAATAATATATTTTAATGTTTACTTTTAACTTTTAAGTATGTAAGAGTTGCATGTTTGGTTAACTGTGTAAAGTGTATTATTTAAATAAAATATTGTTTTGGTATAAATATGTGCACCTTTTTAATTTCAGTTGAAAAATGTTATTTTATATATCTTCTCTCTTTATCTTATACTATCCTACTAATTATTAAGAGAATATAAACCATATATATATTTGTATTATTACGAATAATTTCTTTTCAAAGAGTTAAAAATTACATCATCAAAATTATAAAAATAAATGAACTCTCACATCATAAAAGTTATGAAGAATACATTGATTTAATTAATGAAATACAAAACTAACGAGCTCGTCAGAAGTTTTCTATATATATCTTCTATAAATATAATCTGATCTTACATGTCAATTAATGCAACTTGTTAAATTCCCGCTTGTTATATAACTTCAATTGGAGGTCCAATAATAAACCCGATTAGGTTCTGTTTTTCACATTTCTGATTTTAAAGTTGTTTTCAAAGACCCGCAACCAAACTGAATTATAAACCCCGGTTAGGTTCTGAGTTTTCACAAATTTGATTTAAAAACTGAACATTTTGGCTCAATCAAGGCGATATGCTGGTTTGCTTTAACCATTTTTTTCACACCCCTATAGAAGAGGGAGGAGGGATATAGTTTGTACGAATTGGATCTAACCGTCGCCCAAAACGCTCAGTCAAATCAATGCTCGTTACACTTGTGTTTTCCTTACACATGCTCGTCTTAAGGGTTGGCACTGACCACATACACAATAACCCACCAATTTAGGTGTCGATCGCCGGAACTTTTATTTTTGAGAAAATAATACATATAAGCAGCTTTTTATATGTAACATATAATAATTTCATTGCATGAGTAAACATTCCCTACACCTATGGCACAACGAAATCTCAGTACGCCATAGCGCGACAGCAAGTCATTATACTCATGTCGCAATGGAAAGTCATGTCGCACTCTACCTATAAGTCTTAGTTTCGAGTCTTGGTATCCTTATTGATTTAGAAACATGGGTCGAACGAAAGACTTCTAAACTCAAACTATGCAGCTTAACCAATTTAAATTATGTAGCCAGGGGCGGGCGGCCCTAGGGTTGTTAGCACCTTAGTTGCTAAAAAAAATTGCACCATAATTTTTTTCCCGTCATTACAAAAATTAAACGAAGGAAAAATTAATAAAAAGTAAATGTTTTACGCCAAATTAGCTCAATAACATATGTAAGAGAGAGAGATAATGAGGGCCAAAACATATGTATTCAAATTTGTTGTAGTTATACCAAACTCCATACTCATAAGCTCTTTATATAGGCTAGAGGTTTGAAGGTTACAAGCTAAATGTTAATGACAAGAAACTCAAAGGTTGTAACATACAAATGGGCAAATGCTCATACTAAATGGACAATCCATTATTTACAACACTCCCCCTTGGATGTCCAAAAATATATTTAATCACATTTGAGCTCCTCCGTCTTGTAGCTTGTTGGTACGAACTAACCACTAACAAACGCCTCGTTAAAACCTTGCAAGAGAAAACCCATTGGGAAAAAACCTCTAGGCGAAGGAGAAAAAGAGTACGATTTGGTTAGAACAATAGGGGTAACCACATACATAAAGTGCCTCATCAAAACCTTATCAGAGTAAACCCAATGGGAAAAACCTCTGATCGAGGGGGAAAAAAGTACACTGTGATTAGAAGTATTCGACTGGATACTCCCCCTGATTTAGGCCATCATTAGTGAGGATTTTCTCGATTTAGTGTCTGAGAAATCGAGCATACATCATGATGCTCCCCCTCACTTGCACACGACAGGGTGCAAGGACATGTCACTTTAGGATAGCTCAGAAAGCTTCCTAGCTCATGTGTAAAGAACAACTTTGGCGAGATATGTTTGGTGGCATCACCTTTGATGTAAGCATGTTTTGCTTGATCAATAACAGCGGTGTTGTACTCATAAATAACAACTGGTTCATCAGGATCATAAGCTAGATCACACGTACTTCGAATATGGCCAATAACTGCTCGAAGCCATACACACTCTCTAGTCGCCTCATAGAGCACGAGTAGCTCAGAGTGGTTCATCGAAGTAGCCACCAAGGTCTGTTTACGAGACCTCCACGATATCACCGTGTTCCCAATGGTAAAGACATAACCAGATTGGGAACGTTCCTTGTGCGGGTCTGATAAGTAACCCGCATCGGCGTAACCGACAAGGGTCGCGTTATTTCGAGTGCCAAGGGGGTTGGACTCACTCATTGACATGTAGGGATAGAACAAACCCATATCCGTAGTACCCTTAAGGTAACGGAAGACGTCTTTAATGCCATTCCAGTGGCGGCGTGTTGGCGCGGTGCTGTGTCGAGCTAGACAATTCACAGCAAACGAGATGTCCGGTCTAGTACATTGAGCCAAGTACAATAGTGCGCCTATTGCACCCAGATATGAGCACTCATGACTCAATATCTCTTCATCGTCCTCCTTTGGACGGAAGGGGTCCTTATTAATGTCTAGAGAGCGGACGACCATGGGAGTGGATGACGGTTTTGCGTCGTGATGACTAAACTGTCTCAACACCTTCTGGGTGTAATTTTCTTGATGGACTAAAATTCCATCTTTACGGTGCTCGATCTGCAGGCCGAGGCAATACCGTGTCTTCCCAAGATCTTTCATCTCGAATTCCTTTTTCAGGAGTTCGGCAGTTTCGAACAACTCTTTCGAGGTTCCTATGAGATTCATATCATCTACATAGACTGCGATAATAGCGTATCCTGAAGTGGATTTCTTTATGAACACGCATGGGCATAATTCATCATTAACATATCCCAAGCCGATCAAGTATTCACTTAGACGGTTATACCACATCCGTCCAGATTGTTTCAATCCATATAGCGAACGTCTCAGCCTAATAGAGAATGTGTTCCGTGGCCGGGAACTACTTGATTCAGGCAACTTAAGTCCTTCAGGGACTTTCATGTATATCTCTGTGTCCAGATCCCCGCAGAGATAAGCTGTGACCACATCCATGAGCTGCATATTCAGTTTTTCGAAAACTACTAAACTGATTAAGTAGCGGAACATTATAACGTCCATTACGGGAGAATACGTCTCCTCATAATCAATTTCAGGGCATTGAGAGAAGCCTTGCGCCACTAGGTGAGCTTTGTATCTAACAATCTCATTACTCTCATTACGCTTCCTTACGAAAACCCATTTATAACCAACTGGTTTAACATTGGGTGGTGTTGGAACGACAGGTCCAAACACTCTTCATTTCGTGAAGGAATCCAATTCACCCTGGATTGCTTGTTTCCATTGAGGCCAGTCCGTTCTTCGCTAACAATCAGCAACGCTACGTGGTTCCATGTCATCATTGCTCATAATGTCAGTGGCCACTGCGTATATAAACACATCATCGATGACAGTTTCGTTTCGCTTCAAAATATCGTCTAAACTAGTATACTCGACGGATATTTCGAGGTTATTGGGATGATTAGGAACTGGTGTTACATCAGGAACACGCTCCTCTAATACATCACTGTGATCCTTAATGATCTCATGTGGCAAAACGGATGCAACAGGATTTCTCCTCCTCCGATGCAGAATATCCTTGGAACCAACCGGTCTTCCTCTTTTCTTGGGAAGAGCGGCGGACTGGACGGTCGACGGCAACGTCCTTTGCTCGGTGGGTACAACCGGAGCAACATGTTCAACAGGAACATGGCGTCTCACAGGAACGTCTATCCTTGCAGGCACATTTGCAGCAGGTATATGTGATCTCATGACATTTGCTAGGTCATTAAATGCGTCTGGCATTTGATTTGCAACATTTTGCAGACCTAGGATTCTCTGCACCTCCTTATCACTGTGTGTATTAGGGGGATCGAGATGAGACATAGTGGGTACATGCCACGTTAATTCACGTCGTTCCTCATCAACGTTAACGTGCATTTCTCCCCCTAATGATGGGAAGATAGTCTCATCGAAGTCACAACCCGCATGTCTAGCGGTAAAGAGATCGCCTGTCAAGGGCTCTAAATAGCGTATTATGGACGGGGATTCATAACCGACATATATTCCCCGTCGTTTCTGAGGTCCAAATTTTGAACGCTTTGGCGGCTCAATTGGAACATTGACTAAGCACCCAAACACGCGTAAATGTGAGACATCGGGCTCATATCCAGTTACCAACTGGTACGCAGATAGTGGTTGGGTAGCCATGGGCCTCAGACGGACCAACGCAGCAGCATGCAAAATTGCATAGCCCCATGCAAAAATTGGAAGTTTGGTGCGCATTACCAAAGTTCAAGCAATCATTTGCAAACGTTTAATGAAAGCTTCTGCAAGACCATTTTGGGTGTGAACATAAGCAACTGGATGTTCAAGATCAATTCCCAATGTCATGCAATAATCATCGAAAGTTTTCGATGTGAACTCCGCGGCATTATCAAGTCTAATAGACTTTATTGGATAATCCGGATGGTGAGCCCTCAACTTAATGATCTGGGCAAGGAGTTTAGGAAACGCTGCGTTTCTTGTGGACAACAAAGCTACGTGTGACCATCTTGTCAATGCATCAACCAAAACCATGAAATATTTAAATGGTCCGCATGTTGGTTGGATTGGTCCACAAATATCTCATTGAATTCGTTCAAGGAATTGGGAAACCAATTTTGTTGGTTTCACTTGAATTGGTTTGAGATTTGTCTTTCCAATAGAGCATGCTTGGCATAGGCTTTTCGGATTGATCACGAAAATTTTTCCTCCAAGAGGATGCCCATGTGATGCATTAATCGTTCGAAGCATCGTATTTTGACCTGGGTGTCCCAGCCGGTCATGCCATAACATATAAATGCTCTCATCAATCGGCGCCCGCCGAATGATTAGATTGCTTTCAATGTTTCGTATCGTGGTAACATACAAACCACTTGAAAGACATATCAACTTCTCTAAAATACGTTTTTGGTCGTATTGAGTGGAGGTGATGTAAAGGTATTCAATACCATTTTCACGAGCAGTTTCAATATGAAACTTGTTTTCTCGGATATCTTTAAAACTCAACAAGGTTCGACTGGACCTCGGAGAATATAAGGCCTCAGATATGGTCAAAAGAGTACCATTTGATAACAAGACTTGGACTTTACCAAAGCCTTCAACAAGGGTCGACGGGTCCGAAATTGTTGTCACTGAGGTTACTTTAGGCGTAAAGTTGATAAAATAGCATTTATCTATTAAGATAGTGTGTGTAGTACCACTATCAGCCAGACAATCAACTGCCCCATAATTCATGCGTAAAAGTAAAAATAATTTAAAGTTGGTCACACTAATAAAGGAATCGCTTAACGAAATAACTTTAAATTATTGCGAGAAAAAATTATTCAAAATGCAAAACCACATAATCCAAAAGAAACAAATATCTAAGGAAAAAGCATAATCCGAATGGAAATTAAAAACATAATCCAAGAGCTAAACAAGTGCTCAATTATTAATGAAAAATGAAGAAAAAAACTTTATTCTTCCATTTGAGCCACGAAGTCCGGGGTCTCAAGAATTTCCTTTCCGCTTGCTTCAACCATATTTGCTTCGGCATTTCTACCCCTATGATAGTTTTGAACTTCTTGGGGAGTTGCCTTGCAGGTCCTTTGCATATGACCATAAACACCACATTTGTAGCACAGAATTTGCGCTTGAGCATTTTCTGTTGCTTTGGGACGACTGGCCCTGTTGTTGTTTTTCCTACCACGAGACTGCCTAGGAGCCAAAGGTCTTCGGTTCGGACGATTATCCAAACCTCGTTTGGCTGTGCGAGCATTACGCTCCCCATGATTCCTTGGCTGACGGGACGACTGACCCTTGTCTCGATTCCCATATCATGGAGATGGTCCACGAACAGTATAAGCATCAGGCCTTGGAACAGCCTTTGTCCCAGCAGGACGAGAATTGTTGTTCCTCATTAAAACGAGGCTATTTTTTTCGTCCAATAACAGCTAGGTGATGAGCTCAGGGAACTTGGTATACTTAGACTGACAATATTGCTTTTGGAGCAAGTTGTCAGAGGTAGGAAATGTGGTGTAGGTCTTCTCCAGCAAGTCATTGTCGGTTAATGTTTCACCACAATACTGGAGAAGAGCACGAATCCTGCATACTTCAGCATTATATTTCGTAACGCTTTCGAAGTCCTGAAATCGCAGATTCGGCCAATCATGGCGGGCTTCAGGAAGCCATATGGTATTTTGGTGGTCGAAGCGCTCTCTGAGAGAGTCCCACAGCATTTTCGGTGAGGTGATCGCTATGAACTCAGACTTCATTGCATCTGATAAGTGGCGGCGGAACAGAATCATCGCCCTCGCATTCATTTCATGCGACACTTCCACTTCACGTTCATCCTCAGCGTAGATGACGTCCAACAAGCCTTGGGCATCTAGATGGTTCTGGATATCTTGAGTCCAGTCCAAATAGTTCTTGCCAGCGGCATCGAGGATCGGAAAGTCAAGTTTGATTGACATTTTTCTACAACGGGAGAAAAAATACTGGATTAGTTATCATATAAATCAACAGGTTTATATGTTTATGGTTTGCATAAGCACAAACTTGTTTCGAATCGACAGGTTCGAAAAAATACTAGTTTTGCTTTCAATTTGAATAGGTACTCGCTAATCGAACAACGGGCCGATACTGAGACACCAATTTAGCGAAAATACACATATATAGATACATTCGGAGAACTTATTATTTACTCAACCCCTTTCGGTAGCTCTATTTGGACACGACCAGGAAAGACGGTGAGGGGGGTGGGCACGAATGCCTCTTAAAAACCGACCTCATTAGGAGAGCGACTTCCGCCTTTATCTTTCCTAGACATCGTATCCAAATAGGTGAGCCTATTTGGGGAAGATTCATAATTATTCCAACTTAAATGTGAATACATATACCGGATTTCGCAAATTTTCAACTCAAAAGCTACATCTAAATGTTTAAGCTTGAGGAAAATTTCTACTCAAAAAAGATACATAGTAAAATGTTCAAATTCGAGGCAATTTATAAGCTCACGTAACATATAAATGTCTACGGGCTTTTATGTGACAAGATAAAATAGCAATCAACAATATCGTAATATAAAAGGGCATGTCATACTCATGTAAACTAGTCCTAACATGGAGTAGTAATATTAAACCACATGAGTTATTATTAAATCCAACACTAAAGTGTGACTTTTGCCATTTTCTATGGGTAATTAATACATCTCATATGTTATATCAATTCATAGGCAATAAAGGGTGGCATGCTAAGAGGCTAAATTTAGTTAATGTCACACAATCAATTAATACTATCATGCAAGAGGTATTTTCTACAAAATTTATATAAATTTTAGAAGTTGTAGCAATTAAATCTTACATCATTTGCATGTAAATAAGTATTTTCGGACTAAACAATGGGTAAACTCGTACATATATACTATTCTGTGTATAGGGAGTATCTACAGGGACTACGAGTGTAAATACAGGAAACTATTTGCATTTTAAGGGTAATTACAGCTCTGGTCCTATAGTTTCAGGAGATTTATAGAGAGACACTAAAGTTTCAGTTAGTTACAGATTAGTCCTTCAATGTTCTAAAAATGACAGTTTAGGTTCGGCAGTTTATTATGTTTAACTATACAAGTTATAACTCGTTTTATAAGTGACATACATGGGTTCCAATAGCAATTTTTCATCAAAAAAAAGCATCCATCATGTGATATAAATCTTAAACTTGAGATTTCCGGTTTTATTATAGATTAATCATGCAATTTCTACGTTTTATTACAAGTAGAAATTGTGTACCTTAATTCGGAAATGCAAAAAAATGATGATCGATATGTGATCTAGCAACCCAATAAACCCTCTTCCTAACTCGTCGAGGAAGAAATAGATCCGTATATTCACTTCTAATGAAACTATCTAGCTATTTCTTTATTCCGTCGTTAAGCAAAGTGCCGATAACGTGTTTTACGCCAAATTAGCTCAATAACATATGTAAGAGAGAGAGAGATAATGAGGGCCAAAACATATGTATTCAAGTGTGTTGTAGGTGTATCAAACTCCATACCCATAAGCTCTTTATATAGGCTAGAGGTTTGGAGGTTACAAGCTAAATGTTAATGACAAAAAACTCAAAGGTTGTAACATACAAAGGAGCAAATGCTCATACTAAATGGACAATCCATTATTTACAAAAGTAAAGTAGAAGTAATTAAAATGGGAAAAAAAGAAAAAAAAAAAAAAGAGAGGTTGGCCTACTTTTTTGGTAAAGGTCGGCTCATGTAAGTCTATAAATGACATGTTAGTCATTTTACTTTCCTTTTCCTTTTATTTTGTTGAACCATAATTCAAATGATAATAAAAAAAATATTTTTACGCCTCATTTCCCCTCTTTTTTTATGCGCCTAACAGATAAGTCTCATTTATCTGATACAAGGGCCGCAACTATATGTAGCTTAACCAACTGAGCTAATGCATTACTCGTGGCATTAACTATTGATGTTTATTAACTTAAGTGATCACTTTTGACGGCTAACATTTCCTTTGTAAAAGAACTTCTTTCGTCAGGGGTGAGTGGTGCGTCTGCTCGTCAGATCTTTTTGTCGGACTTCTTTTGAAAAAAGATCAATACACCAAGGACTTCATGCCCCAACCCCAAAAAGAAAGGTTATAGTACGTGATTAGTAGGGGGCGGGGATAACATGGCTTAGGTGCCCAAATCATAAACAAATTTATGACCGTAACCAACCTAATAAATATTCAAGTAGTACGAGGTCTAATTCACATATCACCTTACAAGAGAACTCAGCCTCAAACTCTCCTTCAATCAAACAAAATGATGGCCATGTAATTATAATTCATACATGATAGTTACAAGCATAAAAATAGGGTACAAAATTGTCATGACAATTACAACGTAATGGAAAAAATTTAGCAATAACCAATGTAATCTTTCCTGCCAATTTTTTTAAAATTTTTTTGGATGAAATTAGTGTAGTTGGACTTCAAGTCGGGACGTTATTTACATAAATATCTCACCAAAAAGGTTTTTTCTTCTTCCGGCCGAAACAAGTTGAACTCATGACCTACTTGTGCTTTCGGTAGCTTTATGCCTAGACGAAACCAACCTTCAGATATTTTGCCAAGAGTTATAAATGTCGAGCCCTGCTCTGTTTAAACTCGGCTCGTTTATTAAATGAGACCTAAAATTTTGCTTATACTCATCTTGTTTAAAGACGAACTTAAGTTGAGTCGTTTGTGCACTCAGTTTGAAATTTTTTTCAGACATGTTTACCATTTTTTCGCCCAATCTTTTTTTTTGGCTAAATTATATGTTAAGATAGTCAATAATACAAATAAGTATTGCCAGTTTTACATAAACTAATTTGTTCTTAAAAATCCACTTTATTATATAAAGTGAAGAGTATCTATTAATTGTCATGATTTTTACATATACAAGTATAAATCTTATAAAAAAGTATATTAAATTAATTAAATGAGCTCGAGACGTAACACGGGCCCAATTCTTTTGTTTATGTTCGGTTCATTAGTAAATAAAGGAACATAAGTCGAGTATCGTTAGATAGCAACACGAGCTTGTTCATGATCTGCTTATGTTTGCAAGCAGCCCCTCTAATTTCAGCAATGCGAAGGTGATCTTCCCTCATGCCGCTTCGTTGGTAACATTATTATTTAGTCAAAAATCAGATTTAAAAATATGTTTTAGAGATACAACCAAAATCCAGAATTTTAAATTTGGTTTTTTTTTAGCTTTTTAACCTAAAAAGTTTGATTTTAGAAAGATAAGGTCCGTGTGGCATTAACTTTTTCGGCAAAAAGATGCTTTCAAAAATCAGTAAGAAAAAAAGGTTGCTTTAAAATATATGTAAAGAGTGTTCGGCAAAAAATTTAAAAAACAAACTTTCATGCATATTGATGTTTGTAATTAGTTAATATTTTTTTGAGTTTTCAATCAAAGTTGACTTATATTTTCGTTCATAAATTTTCAAAATTTCATGTCGAAACGAGCAAGCAGCAAGTTAATCATACGAATAAAACTTTAGTTGAGATGAGATCCATATTCATTTAAATTCCGAAAATGATGGTGAGAAAGTTACCAATTTTTTTAAAATCTGTAACTTTTTTTCTTTTAGTTTTTTAGTTATGTTTTTTCAAAATCTATATTTTTAAAAACTAAAAAAAACATCGATACAAAATACAGATGGCTTTTTAAAATGAAAAATCTAAAAAATATATAAAAAAAAATGTTGTCAAACATGTTCAACAACACAAACACACACAAATATAAGATAAAAAAATGAGCTAAAAAAAATCTGTCGTTGCTTTGGATTTTGTGTATGCTAAACAGGTGGGTGGCTAGTGGCTACTAGTAGTAATTTCTCCATCGCCACCACGCAGATCGACTACTTCATCCCTAACCTAATATATACATACACACACGTAATGTGTGGTGATTTAGAAATTATATGAATTTATTCGTGTGTAACTTGTTTTAACTTATATTTTTTGTTGGTTTTGTGTAACATTATATTTTATCAGTTGAAAATTTCAATATTAACATAACCTCCTCCAAACCCCGATCGCCAACACACGCTCATCTCTCCGTCACCTAACTAGAGAGGGGGAGAGAGAGAGAGAAAATGAGCAGCGTGAGTCATCCGGCGGTGCATCCGGTGGAGATCGACGTAGCTCTGTCACAGCAGACGGAGGGTCCACCAAGACGCGTCCGTATGAGGGATCGACAAGGCATGCCCGGCACCCCCACCGGACTCGTACTCCGCCTCTGCCAGTTGGCGTTTGCCGCTGTATCGGTCTCTGTTATGGCCACGACTAATGACTTCCCCTCCGTCACCGCTTTTTGGTAAGTTTTAGGTTTTACACATACCTTGTTGGAGTGATTCAGTATTTTGTGTAAATAGAATAGTACTATTGGTTCAGTATTATTTGTGTGTGTGTGTGTGTCTAGTTTTTGTTACTGTTGAAATTATGTTGCATTTTGCTTTTATATGGGATGAAATGTTTTGATAGGCGCAAGGCAGTTTCTAGGCGGAAATAGGACTCAATTATCTCTTAACCTAGCTATATTAGCCTATTTAACCATTGTTGTTAATCTTTAAAAAAAAAAAAACCATTGTTGTAGCCAGTGGCGGAGCTAGGGTTAAGGAATGAGGGAGGATGTAATTTAAAAAATACAAAATGAGGGGGGCTATAACCACTATTTTCATGATATAATCCCGTAAATTTACACTGCAGCCTCTGCCAGCCCCCACCTAGCTCCTCCCCTGGTTGTAGCTCACCATATGTATTCCATACCGCCTTATGTAATCTTTTGCTTGTATGGAGAGCTATGTTTTCATAGGCTCGAGGCGGTTTCTAGGCTGTTGAATTGTAGTTTACGGTTTACTACTTTGTCTGTCACTTTTCTAATTGATGTAGTGTTTACTGTCATTAGTAAGAACCTGTGACTAATCGTGAGAATTAGTAAGAACTTTTAACTAATCGTGAGAATTGGTTGTAACTTGTAACTAATCGTGAGAATTAGTTAGAACTTTTAACTAATTGTGAGAATTAGTATGAACTTGTAACCAATCGTGAGAACTAATCATGTGAATTAGTATGAACTTGTAACTAATTGTGAGAACTTGTAACTAATCGTGAAAATTGGTTGTAACCTATAACTGTCCAGTTACAAGTAATTTTCACAATTAGTTTCAAGTTCTTATTAATTACATTGAACACCAGAAAAGTGACAGACAAAGTAGTAAATTGTAGACTACTACTTAACATTGGTGGAAATAGGGCTCAATGACAGAGTAGAAGCCAGGAACCATAAGCGGGGGTGCCGAATTTGCATAAAAAACTAGTTCTAAGTAAATATATAAATCATGGGGTGTCAAATTACCATTTTTAACAAATTTTAGTAAAAAATGCAGGTTAAAAATTGAAAGAGTAAAACTTAATGGTGTTGTTGGGGTGTCGTGGCCCCCGATGGTCGCCACTTAGCTTAGGGCCTAATCTCGCTTAATAACTGTATAATTCACTTAATCACGCCTATTCTGCTAGGGCCTACAGTCCGCCTACTGCTTAAGCTTGCCTTTTGTAAAACTGATGGAGAGAAAAATAGGTGAAAAGTCAAGGCAGTGTTTGTTTACGGTATAAGAGAAGGTATATTATTTGTACCGTACGACCCGTGTTATAACTGTGTTTGGTTGAACTTTTATGAAAGAGAAATTGGGTGATAAGTTTACCATTGTTTTTAAAAGGCGCAAAGGTGGTTATACGTGCAAGTATGTTGCCAACCTCCGACTTCCCATCTGTTACCGCCTTTTGGTAAATTTGCACAATCTTAAATTATGTATTGTGTGTTTTTACTTTGGTAGTTGGTACCTGGAATTATAGTATTCCTTTTGTTCCATTTTAAGTATTCGCTACAGAAAAAAATGCTCTATTTTTGGATGCCAAACTTTGGTATGTAAATTATTAAAATAACTGAAAACGGAATTATGTAAACTATTTGTTTTTTGTGGAAAAGAAATTAGGTGATCAGTTAAGCCCTTGTTTGTTTACAGTGTAAGAGACGCAATCTATTATTAGTATAGTGTGGCACATTTTGTAACTATTTCTGGTCGAACGTTTGTTGAGAGGTTCTAAATGAGGTATAATACTATATTTTAGGCTGATAAGGGGATGTTATATGGACTAAAGGTTCAGTATGGTGCATTTCTAATTTTGGTACCCGGAATTATATTATTCGCTCGGTCTTTTTTACGTATCCATTATTAGAAAACGGTCCATTTAGGGGTGCCAAACTTTGGTATGTTAATTGTTAAAATGAATGATTACAAACTTTCTTTAAGGTAGTTAAACTGTTGAACTTGTTGAAGAAATTTTAAAATTGGGCCATTTTGGCAAAATATATACCAAAATCTTGTATCCAAAATTGATCGTTCCCCACAGTGGGCTCCTCAAGCGGAATGGAGGAAATACATTTTGTTTTTTCTGAAGGAGCAGTTAGGTGATAAGTTAAGTTTACTATTGTATATTTATAACGTGGTAGCTTTGTGTTCGATCGTGTTTATTTTGATAGTATTTTTGAATTCTATGTATGCTCATCCAGACTCAAGACCATCAATTTCCTGAGTTTGTTTGGCACCACAAATATCTGTGGAAACTCTAATTTTTTTTGCTCTAATTGGTTCTTTATTGGTTCTTTCTGTGGAGATGATTTCTGATCTGATTAAAAGTTGTTTCATAAAAACAACTCACTTTGCAAGGGATGGGAAGCTACATGTAAAAATTTCATATAAGACTGGACATCAAAGTTAAACAGAAGTGGTCGATTGGAGAAATTAGATAGTATATTGTGGTTCATGATCAAAATATTTGTTTGGTGCTTTTATAGTGTAATCCCGTAGTTCTACAAACAAGATTATCAAAGATGAGATGTGCCTTCTTAAGGCGTGACACTTGTGGATGCGGTAAAATAGTATTAGTTTGTCAAACTGGTTAATTTAAGTATGCATACACGTGATAAGCATTGATCTGTCCCTTTAAGTTTTGAACTATTGATGGTTGGAGGGTGTTTGCCTGCAAGAAGTTCTGTAAACAAAGTCCATTTTGTGGCAACTTAAAATAGTTCCTTTCTGCAATTGAAATTAATAAATAACACAAGTTCCCAATTTCTGCGGCTGGAAACTTCATGGTGAGATAATGACTCAAATTTACTATGTGCTTTTAGTGAATAGCCTTATCTTTACGTAAACAAATGTATTCGGAATATATAGATGGAGTCCAAGTCATACTTATAGAACTTCAAGTATTGCATGGTTTAGTAATGTGTCGCCCTATATAATCGCCTCCAAACTATATCAAACACTCTCATCTATCCGGTGGCAGCATATGTAGAGAGGGATTAGCGTGAGTCATCCGGCGGTGCATCCGGTGGAGGTGGAAGCCCCTTTATTGCCGCAGACCGACGGTCCCCCAAGACGAGTTAGGTGAGAGAATTTCCAGAGGCATGCCTGGCACCGTCGCTTAACTCTTTCTCCGACTATGCCAGCTGGTGTTGCAGCCATGGTTCTTATTGTTATGGCTACTACCTCCGACTTTCCCTCCGTCATCGCCTTTTGGTAACTTGTCCGATATCTCGAGTTTACCCTGCTTTATGCCTATGTTGTACATTTCTATTTTTGGTACACTGAATTTGATTCCATTTGGGTTTTCTGGAGGAAAAAATGCTTGTAAGTTTAGTATTATACTTTAGCATCAGCACCAATTTCTCCATTATACTACAAATTAATCATCACTTCTACAATTTAACCTACCTATATTACTATGAGAGGATATCTCAATATCCCTATCTTACTCGTAATATAAATACCCGATTATGTCTTCTATTGACTTAACAATTTTTTTAATAATATTTTAGCCATTCATCCAAAAAGAGAGAGGAGAGAAAGAAAGAATATTTATTGTAAAAGAAATATAAAAAGCAAGATCTTCTCTAAATACAAGGAGAATGGAAGATGTCCCTAAATATAGGGTGAGCTTAGGGAAATTGATGCATGCTAATTTTTGGTATTAAATCCATAAATCTAAGGAAGAGATGTAATTTCAGGCAATTGATATATATGCAATCAGATGTGTTGGACAACTTACGTGAAGGGTAAAAACAATTTAAAATAGGTGCCTTAGATATTCATTTTCTGTGTTGATTTAGCTTTACATATTAGGTTTTTCCCAATCCCTATGAATAACTAAAGTTAATTGTTTTTACGAAGGGAGGTAATATGTGGGAGTAAAATACGGGTGATTACCTTGTACTTTTGATTGTAGCTCACCACAATGTACTATTTGCAGTGTACAACTTCTTTTTGAACAAATTAGTATAGCCTTGCCCTCATTAATTTGTTTTTGGATGATTTTCCTTTTTATCCAGACATTATACTGTTAAGAGCCGGGGTTCGTTTGTGACGGCAAATTTCGGTGGAAATGCAAATTTCTGCTCTGATTAATGTTTTTTTACATGGAGATGATTTATGCTTTAATTTTAAAGTTATTTTCTAAATAGAACTTATTTTACAAAGCACTGGAAACTACCAGTAAAACATCAATGTTGGACAGACTTGGTCGATTGGAAAAATCAGATAGTAAATAGTGGTCAATTCCGAATGATCAAAATACTTGTTGGCGTATTTATAGTGAAATTCCTGTAGTTGTACGGCAAAAATCTTTAAGATGAGGTGGCCTTAGAAAGGCTCGACACTTATGCATGCCGTAAATAATATTTAGTTTATCAAATTGGTTAATTGATGTATGCATGGACACTAGTACACTACGACTTTATATGCTCCTATCTTTGCCATATTTTTGAATTTAGTGTTGCATCGATCTGTTCCATTTTGTTTTGAACTATCGATGGTTAATTGGAGGGGGAGGGTGTTTGCCTGCAATGTTTTTTGTAATCAAGGTCCATTTGTGGCAACTTAAAGTTGTTCCTGCATTTGAAATTAATAAATTGCATGGTTTCCCATGGGAAGATCTGTGATGATATAATGACTCAAAATCCAAATTTGCTATTAATAATCAGCTTGGAAAGGCATACTCATATCAATACTCAACATCCAAATTTGCTATTAGTAATAAGCTTAGAGTTATTTACTCATATCAATACGCAGAGCCAACATTTCAAATTTTCTTTATGAATACTTGCTATCTGTGTTCTAAAATGGCGAACCTAGGCAGAAATTAGGCAGCAGGTGGAGCCTAGTAGCCTTGATGATTGGATGGGATTAAGGGTTAGACGGCATATTTCTGTGTAAAACCCGGCTTGCGTCTTTTAGAATATTGCTTGTTGTAAAGGCCATGTATGTGTATATTCTCTCCTATATTAAAATCAGGTGTCTTGCATAAGGAATTTATATTCAGAATTTGTGCTATTAATGCTTTTTAAAGCGTTCAATTTATATTTTCCATTCCAGTTACCTTGTTGCAGCTGCTGGGTTGCAGAGCCTTTGGAGCCTTTCACTGGCCATAATTGATATATATACCCTGCTAGTGGGCCGGTCCTTGCATAATGGTCGCGTTGTCGGTTTATTTGCAGTTGGAGATGGGGTAAGACCGTATGTAGGCCAACTTTACCATCTGTCATAAATCATGTTTTCACATAATCTCTATTCATATTGAAATCCGTTTTAAAGCTCACTCTTTTACTTCATTTCAATGTTAGTGGTCATTATGTGTTTGGTGTTCATTATCAACTCTGATGATAATATTGCACCTCAAGATTTAGCCACTTACTTATCTGTGGCATTTTTGGGTTCTCAGAGTGGTACATCACTGCTTAGTTTCCGGTGTATCAGTATTACAGGTTTTTGTGGGAATACAGTTTTGTACTCCTATCACATTAACCACATTTCTATTTTCTACACAAATCCTGAAACGAACTGGCCATTAATACACAGTGAACTTTACATTTCTCGACTTTTAGCACCAAACACAGGAAAACAACCATAGATTGGGACTTAAATAGCAAAATCCATTAGATTGGAGACTAAAGTTGCAAAAAACCATAGATTGGAGGGAAAATTAGGAAAATTCTGATATGATAGTGTACAAAATATGAAAAGAAAAAAATATAGAATGGTTTTTAAAAAAAAATTCGTCTTTATAACTCATTTTCCCCTACCCGTGAATTTTTCGATTTGGTACTGTATGGTCGAAGAATATAATGTTAGTGTATCATTTTCAGACTTTTGTAAGTTGGTTGACAAAATTGAAATGTGGTAATTCCTTCATGTAGAATTCTGTTATAAACCCAGCTTGTCTTTCTAACACTATCAATTACCAGCAAATGCTTAGCCAAGTCCTGACATCTTTTTCTACTAGTGGGGTTGTAGCTAATTTTTGCTTAACCTAAAAGATGGATTTTTTCCAAAACCTAACATGTTTATATCATATTGACGTCTGTGTATTATTACTGCAGATGACATCTACACTTACATTTGCAGCAGCGTGTGCATGTGCTGGAATTACTGTTCTGATAGATAACGATTTTAATTCATGCCATCAGAATCACTGCAAGCAGTTTCAAACAGCCACAGCCATGGCTTTCCTGAGCTGGTTCACCTCATTACCGTCCTTTTTCTTAAACTTTTGGTCTCTAGCATGTAGATGACTAGATATTACCTTGAACCGCGTATTACAATTTGTAACGAAGAGAAAGCCTTTCTTGGTAAATACCTTGTAAGTAGTGGTTTTATTGGTGTGATCCAAATGGGTTGTTTTGTTGAAATCGACTGGGTTATTAAAAGACTTATGTTTGTATAACTACGGTGAATCGGTCTAAAAATTTCTTATCTGTAGGTTTAACGCGGAGATGTTCCTAACTTGTCTAGATTAATACAAGAATTTTCCATATGTTTTGGCAATGCCGTCAAGTCAGAATGTTCCTAACTTGTTTGTATAGCTAACACTTGATTTTGCAAAATAGGCATGACTACTAGATTTTTCAGAACACTGGATTATTGGTGCTTATACGAGGGAAACGCTAAGCACAGTCTTGTCATATAGCAAACTGTGTATCGCATCTCTTGTTTCTGTAGATGTTTTATCACTCAAGGGTGCCACAAAAACTTGTACAAACACCCCTCTATCTATTCCATTCACTTGACACCTTTAACCAGTCAGCTAATTGTTGAAGTTAATTATTTTCTTATCTTTTTTTATCCCAGCATTGCTTCATCTTTTATACTTAAGCCGAATGTTCTCCAATCAAAGTTTTAGAAGCAGAACTTAGTCCTTTCGGTCTACTACTCGTTATTAAGCATATGATGCTGGTTATACATTGTGAGACAAAATTGATACTTATACCTTTTAATATTGGGTAAATTCATATGAGTGTTCGTCGATAGAAAAAGGCGAGAGCAGTAGTTCCAGTTTTCCCTCAACATGTAGAGAGCAAAAAAGGCTAGACTAAAAGAATCTCATCTGTGCTTGTTTGTGGTCAGAGAGAGAGCTCAATGTCTGGTTATATTGTCAAAAAGGTAATAATATGTATGTTGACAGTGGGATTCGAATCCACGCCCTTTCGGACCAGCGCCTTAAGCTGGCGCCTTAGACCAACTCAGCCATATCAACATATGGTTATATTTTGTACTTTTTAAGATATATTCACATAGATATTTCCTCTTTCAAAAAGTAAAACTAAACTTATTACCCTATATTTTTGAAATGAGCTGGTACCTCTCCAAATGCTTATTACCCTATATTTTCATGTGGAAAAACTAAACTTAAACAACCCAAAAAAAAAACCAATACATTTGTTTTTGAAACAGTACATTTCTTTATACACGATCATTTTAGTCACGTAAAGAGTAAAAGACAAAATACTTATCAGACTTGTCTTTTCTATAGTTGATGATTTTTTCTTTTGGTACTTCTTCCACATCCACACCTAGATTTTTTTTCTTCTTGTACGCATGGACATTTTTGCCACTCAAAACCAAAAAGTAGTAGCGGGTTCTACTAACACTACAAAATAATGTTTGATTTAGTGAGAGTCAAAAACTGTCACAAGTCTGTCGCTAATTTAAAAAGTTGTCACAAATCTGTCGCAAATTGACTAAACTGTCATAAATCCGTCATAAAAACCGTCGCTAATAAGCTCGTAACAAAAAATACCGTCACTAATCCCATCGCTATTTGAGTATTTTTTTATAGTGTAACCAACAACAAAATGTTGCAATGTCATATAACATGTTTTTACTATGTAAAAAATACTAAAATAATCTCTACCATGTAATTCTTCTCTTGTAGCCAAGTTTTAAAAAATGAAGCAACGAGGACTTGTTCTTCGATGTAAAGGGAAGAAATTTTTGTGTGTGCATGAACCTTAATTTCTTTTAATTATTCAAAAAAAATATCGTAACCATGATATAACCGATGGAAAATGCAGTAGAATTGGCTTTTGGAGTTACAGTTGTGATAATATTTAAACAAAACCTTGAATTGGATCCGATTTAGACTTAGGTGTTGTTTGGTAACCAACTGCTTTCTGAAAAATAGTTGTCTGAAGAAGTACCGTTGAAAAGTGACTTCTGTAAAAGCATTTTAGAAAAAATAGCGTATGGTGAAAAAGTGTTTTTAATGTTCATAAGTTCTGCATGCGTTTGATATGTATAAATTTGAAATTACTTAATGGCACAACAATTGATATAGTACAAAAAACACATGAACAATACTAGTAAATCCAATATTCTTTAAAACCAAATATTTAAAAACAATTATAAAATAAATAAAAAACATCCATACAGGTATTATTTCTAATTTAATATGCAAAAACGACCTACTACAAACAAAAATTTTATTTTAAAGAAACAACAATTATTTTAAGATGCAAGAATAAAATTCATAATTGCAATCCGGGTAGCATCCATTTTCAACAATATTAGGCGTTTGTTCGTCGTTTTTGACATTCATCATCTGAATTCAACAAACGTCCACGATAAACGATTAAACAAACTGACATAGGCAATTAAATACAAATAAGAATAAAAACACATGAGAATGAACATCCACGTGTACAATAAAGTGTCCATTATCTTACATATTTACAAGTTAATTTTAACTTGTGCTTTTAAGTCCATATTGGACTCACTAGAAACTAGTAATCTTTAAATTAAATGATAGTAATTAATTTACCCACATAAAAAAATATTGAGAAAACATTGTCTGATATAAAAAAGTTATGAATGGAGACAAAATGATGGTGTAATTAATTCATTTTAATGTCACATATGCTCTCCAAACCCATTGTTAAATATGACAAGTATTTCAGAAGTTGGGACAAACATAGAAAAAGGTATCTGACTGTGTAAAACACAGTTAGAAAATCTGTGTTTAGATTTAGACCGTCTGATCAAAGTATCATACGGTTCAGACCTAAACACAGTTTTTCTGCCTGTGTAAAACACAGTCATGGCCACCTTTTTCCACAAACATATGAATTTAGTGAGTATCTTAATTAGTCCAATGAGCGGGAATATTGCATCTTTGCTTAACATTGCTTAACCTTTGACACTACAAATGAATTTACGGAAGTAATGTGAATGCTCCAAATAAATTTGGATATGAAATTTGAAAAATATTAACTAACAATTGCATAAATATTTCTTTATGTTTTCTTAAAAAAATCACATGATTTAGCGATTACTAAATAATAAGATGCTCATACATTAACCAAAGAAACTTTGTCAGTTTGATAGTAACTGATGTGTATATATCTTCAGTCTTATAGAAAAATACATCGTAAAAAAGAAAAGAGTAACTTCCAAGTAACACGAATAAATTTATTTGTAAAATTGTTTTTTACACATTTAAATCTCGTCAAACTATTAGTAACCAAATTCCGCTAAATTTATCGGTCTCAGATGATATATAGTATTTCGATAAATCTTCATATTCCTTTTGCACCATATACAACAAATGATGGACGCAAAAAAAAGTCTACTAAGCGAATCCGACAAGTAAAATGGTCATTTAATATATAATTAGAGACTTAATTATATATCAAAAACTCATTATTAAAATCTATTTTAAACACAGGTAAAGATATTCATTAATGCTACTTATTTTTATTATTTGTTTGTAACTTTGATACTCATTGATATTACGTGACATGTAGCAAATCTTAAAAAAGAATTGAGAATGCGAGGTTTTATATATTAAGTGTGTTTTTATTGTACTAATAAATGATTATCCTAATCATATACTCCCACCGTTCCCATTTAATTGTTCACTACGAAAGTACGTGTAATTTTGACCGGCCGAGAACTTGTATCAAAATTGTCGAAATGAAATTTTTTAAAAGTTGATCATATAGTTTAAATGTTAAATTTTAAAAACAAATTGAGAATTTTGATACATGTTATAAAGCGATCAAAATTATACGTAGTTTCGTAGTGGATAATTAAATAGGAACGGATGGAGTATTATTTTACTCCGGTACTAATCAATGATTCTCCCAATCAGATACTATTTTGTTCTGTACTAATAAACTTGGCACCTAAGTGATAGATGTCGAACCTGAAGGACTGATTTGAATAAGTACCGAATAAAACCACCTAACCGTCAATTCTCTCACCGTCCTTTCATCGAATAATAACACAGCTGCAAGCTATTAGAAGAACGACTAGTAATTTCCTCTCTCTCTCTCTCTCTCTCTCTCTCTCTCTACATTTACCGATTTACATTACAATACAATACATGTATAGATAGATACATATCATTATCCAAAATCCAGTCAACTAACCCTAGATAGAATATCTCTCTCTAAATAAAATGAGTACCACTTCTACGAGCACCGATTCTAATCCCGATATAAACCCCGACTCAAACCCTAATTCTAACTCAATCGACCTCTCTCTAGATGCCGTTGAGAAGCAATTGGCCTCGATCACCCTCAACCGACACACCGCCCAGTCGTCCGATGATATGGCATATGATGACGTGGTGGAAGAGCCCGAGAAGCAATTGGCCTCGATTACCCTCAATCGATACGCCCAATCATTCAATGTCATGGCGGTTGATGGTGATGACGTGGTGGATGAGAAATTGGCCTCGAATACCCTCAACCGACCCGCCCAGTCAGCCGATGACGTGATGGTCAATGTCAATGACGTGGCGGAGGAGCCTGGGGTGTCGATAAGGAAGGACGATGACGTGGCGGTTGATGGTGATGACGTGGCGGATCAGCCTGGGATGATGATAAGGGAGAACAATGACGTGGCAGACAATGGTGATGAAGTGGCGGATGATGTTGATGAAGTGGAGGGTGAATGTGATGGCGTGGAGCCTGGGATGAGGATAAGGGCGAGTTCGATCGGGGTGGTGTGGAGGAGGGAGGGTACAGGGGAAGAGGGAGAGTCGTCAAGCCCGAGCAGCGGGGGGTACGTAGGAGAGAGAGGGAGTAGCGAGGGGAGCACAGTGGATGATGACGTGGACGGTGGGGGTGAGATACGAGAGGTGGGTGTGGATGAGGGAGGGGGTAGTGAGAGAAGCACGGATGGGGTGGAGGGCGGTGACGAGGTTCGAGAGGCGGTGTGGGCCCCACAGAAGAGGAACACCGATGAAGTGAGTTTTAATTTAATAGTCCACATTCCTTTTAGTTAGTTTTATTAAATTTAGTCGTTTATTTCTCACATATCCTATTTTACTAGTTAAATCACATAGTCTCACATTTTACACATTTGCATAAGAAATTGGTTTTTGTGTTGAAAATGTTGGGTTTTTAGGCTATTTTGGGAATCTGGAATGAAATTGTTCCAAATTCTTAAATTAGCAGTCCACATTCTTTTGTAATTAGTTTTGTTTTTTTATTTCTCACATCCTATTTCACTAGTTAAATCATCTAGCTTCACATTATACTAGAGTGTAAGGGGTGTGTGCATATCGTTGCTCCATTCTTTTAGTTAGTTAGTTATATTTTTTTTAAATTTCTCATATATACTCTTTTACTAGTTAAGTCATATAGCTCACATTCTACACATTTAAATAAGAAATGGTTTTTGTGTTGAAAATGTTAAATTGTTTAGGCCGTTAAGGTGAATTTGGAGTGAAATTGTTTCAAAACCTTAAATCAGACAGTTTTAAAAATGGAATGGAGGGAGTTATATTTTGTCATTTTCTATGTTGAAATATATTTCTTCGTGATTGCAGCTTGCTTGCTTTCTTTTTTCTGAAATGATGTAGTAGTACATTTGTTGATCAACTGAAAGATTGGCTATTTTGGTTTCCATACTGAATAAAACTAGCTTTCTTCTTAGGGTCTGTTTCGTATCAGTTTTGTTCGTAACTTTTTTTAGCTCACTGCATTTTTTTTATGTGGAAATACAAGTCTATTTATTGTAGCTTATTTGCTTTGTTTCTTTGAAGTTGTACTACATTTGTTTATCAACTTGATGATTCATTTATTTTATTTTATTTATTCATTTGTTTAAAACATACCTTTCTTCCTTAGGCCTTAGGGTCTCTTTGTTATCAGTTTTTTTCGGCAGCTTTCTTTCAGCCTATTACTTAAAAAAGCAAGTGGTGTTTGGCTAGACAGCCTTTTCAACTTATAAAATAAAGACTAGGTTTTTGGGTTGAAATTGCTTTATTTTGAGTTATTTACATCTTACATTTTCTACGCTGTACTATATTTCTAGTATTTGATTGCGGATTATTTGCTTTCTCTTTCTTTAAAATTCTAGTAGTTCATTTGTTGATCAACTTAAAGATTGCGGTATCCATGCTGAATAAACCTAGTTTTCTTTGTACGGTCCGTTTGACATCAGTGTTTTTATCTTATTGCTTACAAAAGTAGTAGTATTTAGCTAGACAGCCTTTTTAGCTTATAAAAGCAAGTTTTCTGTGTTAAAAAACTAATGGCAGAAAGCTAAGTCTTCCTAGTTTTTTTTTAGGTTTTAGTCACTTTATTGGGAGTTTTAAATGAAAGCTGTTTTGTATGAACAAAACATTCTCGATGGATCACTCTGTGGAGTCTTTTTATTCAGAAAAACAAAAATTGAAATAGCTAATTTGAATAAAATTTTAATAAATGCTAGGTTTTTTAACCTTTTGTCAAACACTCGACTGCAGTTTTATAAAGCCAGCTTCTTTGTTACTGCTTTTTCGACCAAAAAGTTGATGCCAAACGAGCCATTTCGGCTTAAATAAGACAGCGTCTTTGTTTATAAACTATATCTAGAGAAGCCTTGTATATATTTTACAAAATGGTTGTTTTGTAGGTTGCTTGTAGATTGTCTTACTTGTGTGTCTACCTCTCATTTCCATTTGGTAGTCGCTTCAGTTTATGCCGGTCTTGGTAGAGGCTATGGATATTTTTATATTATGAGCCGGTGAACATGGGATTACAACAGTGTGCTAGGTGTGGAGTACAAACTTCAATCTAGATTAGACTTTTATAGAACAAACTATATATGATGGCAAACTAGGATTGTAAATTATCAATTTGTATATCTTGTCTCACATACAACAATGTAGTCACTGTTTAAATTTAATCCAATTTGTCAATTAGTGTTGTAATTTTTTGCATGATTGTTGTAGGTTTTGCTGAGACATGGTATACAAGTCACGTTAACTATGGGTGAATACTTATTTTTATTCATTTTTTGCCTCGTATCTAATTAGACGTCCTTTTCATCCTTTTAGATCTAAATATATCAGTTCAATGTATTGGTAGTTCTTGAGTTGTAAACCACTGCATATTTATTAATGAAGGGTAAGGTTCATATTGTAGATAATAAGCTGCTTATAATTCTAATAATCTGAAAGTGAAGGTTTTCTAAATTACACACTTTTTCATGATTAAAATCACTGAAATATATAGGATAAGGTCCATATTGTTGATGATAAACTGCATATAATTCTAAAAATCTGAAAGTGGAGCTCCTCTAGGGTACATACTTACTTTTTCATAATTAAATCAATACATAAACAGTCACTGGAAAATGAATATTACAGTAAGTTCTATAATTTTATTTCATTTGCCCGTTAATGCTTATTATTAGTTGTCGTGAAGCATGGGGAAGAGCACTCAACTGGTCAGTGTGATGCAATTTCAGTAGTCAAAAAAGAAACTCAGAGTAAACGTCTCATTTTTCAAGTAGTAGAGGGAGATGCTAGTCTTGTTCTTATAACTTTTGCAACCCGAAATTGGAAAAAAGAATCTGACTAAAACTCTTTTGGTTCTGCTTTTCGATTTTATGTAATAGAACCAAACGTAACTGTTCACACCGATCACATTGAACTGTGCAATATTAATTGGTTTGGTTTTTAAAATTGAAAACGTTATTAAGCAATAGGGGTGGGATTATTTACCCAAAAACCGAACCGAACCGGAAAAAACCGTTTGGTTCGGTTTTGTTTATAAAAAACCGGAACCGAAACCGAAACAAAAGTCCGGTTTGGTTTCGGTATATAGTTTTGGTACCGAAAAACCTCCGAACCGAAAACCGGAAAAAAACTGAAAACCGAAAAAACCCCGAAAACCGAAAACAAACCGTAAACCGATTAAAAATATACTTTTATACACTTATTTATAAATAATTATGTTTGGTGTTTCAAGAAAATCTTACTTATTTCACGTATATGGAAGAAAAGTAAAAAAAAATAACGAGTGAGAATTTTATTTTTATATTATTCCATTATTTTAAATTGTAAAAGTTATATAAACGTAACAACTAACAAGGTATGCATCTAACATGTATAGGAAAAATAAATTATATTATTCACATTTTATTCGTAGCAAAATATATTTTGAAAAATTATATCTTTATAATTGATACAATTTTTTATTAATAATCCTTCATTTTTTGCACATAAATATTTATTTACTATATATATCATAAGAATAGTTTTTTAACTTTTAAATATAATCATTTTGGCCTTTTGACTTTTGAATATTTATCAAAAAATCGTTACAAACCGAAAGACCGGTTCAAACCGAAACCAAACCGAAAATACCGGTTTGGTACGGTACGGTTTTATTTTTGAATATAGCCAAACCAAACCAAAACTGAAATTATTTTCGGTTTGGTTCCGGTTTTCTTCAAAACCGAACCGTACCGAACTGGTCCCACCCCTATTAAGCAATGAAATTCATTATGGCTTTCCCATTCTAACACCTCTATCTTAGAGTTTTCATCATCTGTCTGATCCTTTGTGTTCAAAGAGTTCATGCAATCAAAGGACAAATAGATGATTGAGGAAAAAGTGGTTTTCACAATTAATTTGGAAAAAAGATGGGTTTTCATTATCTATCAGTGTGCGGGAACATTATGTTGGCCAGTGTATTATATCAATTTTTCGGAACTTCATGACTACCGTGCATTTTTATTTGTTTATTACCCCATAAGATATCCTCAGGGTATTTTGTTTAGTAGTCTGAAATCTTCAGAGTTAATTTTACTGTATTTTAGTGGTCTGAGTGCCATTTGTTTCTTTTACATGCTTTCCTTGTATTTATTTGTTATTGTGATATACAACATTGTTTAATTTTGTGGTTCATACTTCTGTTAGATGTGAAGCATTAATAAAGTACAATTCAACTTGATGTCTTGCTTTTGCTTATGCAGTAATACTTTGTATTGTTTGTTCTAACTTCTAAGACCTAAACATCTTTTGTTTGAATGGTTGACCCTTATGAAGTTAATGTGTTTAATCAACAATATCCAGTAAGTTTTTAAGATTTTAGGACGTGGCACCTTTATATCATCTTGTTGCTGATAAATTTTAAAAGTGCAGGACGATGCTTTTGCCTCATGGCGGAAAAGGAAGAAGCACTTCTTTGTTTTAAGTCATTCTGGCAAGCCAATATATTCCAGGTGTGCACATAGTTAGTGATTTTTAAAAATAAATTAGTTACCGCACGTACAGGTGTACTGTATTATTGGTTTATGCTTTTGTTTAACTGAAGATATGGTGATGAACACAAGTTAGCCGGATTTTCAGCAACTTTGCAAGCTATTATCTCCTTTGTTGAGGACGGGTATATTTATTAATGATTTCGCTATTACTATTTTTCTTGTTTTTGTATTGGTTCGGTTCTTTTTCTTTAAAAGTATCATTAACTTCCTCCATTGATATATATTTATGCAGGAAAGATCATATCCAATTGGTAAGAGCTGGAAAACACCAGGTCAGCTTCTTTTTGATGCATTTGCGTGTTTACCTTTTTGACAGAGTTACTGATTTCAGTTTATTATCTTATTTTGTAAAATTTCACTTAGATTTTCGTAGCTCTTGACTACTAGCATACTTTTTGGGAAATTTTGGCAATTGTTATTCCTTAATTTGTATTAATCATTTTGCTACTTATTCAAGTTTGATATATTGCAAATAATAGTCTATTATGTAATTCCTTGTTCATCTTTGTAGTTACCTTCTATGTTGCTAAGCTGATCTAGATATGAAACTTGCTATGGTATTTTGGTGGAATGAACTCTCTTTGTATAATAGAAGGAAGCATTTAAAAAGAGAATACCTTTGCAATGTTGTGGGATCTATTCAGAGAAAAGGTTATATAGCAATATAGGATGATAAAGAGCCTTCTACGTACTAGTTACTTTTTGGAAGGATTTGTTTATCCACATCTAGGTGGTGAAGTTATGTAACTTTTACAGAAGTCACTGCCATTCATTAAGCTTTATAATATTGTTTGAACCCGGAAATATATATACAAGATTGGCTCTGATTTTTCCACTAGTTAAAATCCACTTTTCTTGCTACATTAGCTTCCGGCCCATATAAAGTTGATAGTTTTCTTATAATTTGTTTTCTTAATATAATGCTGCAGTCCTCAGTCATTTGAAGTTTTTATTCTTGTTCAGGTTGTTTTCCTTGTGAAAGGACCGATTTATTTAGTTTGCATAAGCTCTACGGAAGAGCCTTATGAGTCCTTGAGGGGACAATTGGAGCTTATTTATTTTCAGGTGAAAATATTTGTATATTTGTCCATCCCGTACTTTATTTTCTCCACTTGAAAAAAATCAAATTTTTTAATTTCCTCGTTTTTTCATGATTATCTCAATGTACCAAATACCTTCATTCATATATTTATTTTGTTTGCGTTAATGCAGATGATACTTATACTTACAAAGTCTGTTAATAGATGTTTTGAGAAGAATCCAAAGTTTGATATGACGCCGTTGCTTGGAGGAACAGATGCTGTCTTCTCATCTCTTATCCATTCTTTTAGTTGGTTTGTTCCTTAATTCATTTTCTTTTTCCTTTCATGTTCTGTTTGAGTCAAGAGTCAAGATACATATGTTAATTTCAGTGCCTCATTTTCCAAATGTACAGTATTAAATTCTTTTCTATCATAGGTTGTTTTAGAATCATTTATTACAGATTATAAACTCGAAACATACTCCAGAAAAGTATTTACCGAAATCCTCATTTTACCAGAAGTAAGATTTAAGTTCACTCATGGGACCTCAATCGAAGGGAAATTAGCTATAAGTACTACTTTTATGATTTATTTAATAAAAAATATAAGATATTTAACTTCATTTCATTGTAGTCATAATTAGCTTAAAATATGACTAATATACCCTTAAATATTCTCAACCCATGAATATCGTAAGACTCACCGACCTACTCTCATCACATTAACTAACATTAAAACTTAAATTTCCATATCCCAAATATCTAGATTTCAATTCATCTTTTCTTTTCTAATCCATTGTAACACAACTTAGTTTAACGTTTTAATATAATATACTCATTTGTATACGGAAAAAAGCTAGAAAATAGTTATAGTCTATATAGCGTAAAATTAGTAGACGGTGAAAATGTAAAAATAAAATTTGCAATTGATATAACACGACATTACTGCATTGGTATACGGTATAATTGTTAGTTTGTATACTGTAAAATTAATATTAATTAATAAAGTAATGTATACGGGAAATTATAGGGGCTTGGTATCTAATGACGTACACTATGAAATTGTGAAGTCAAATTGTACTATGAAATTATTTTACGCGAAAGTATTGTATACTATCATATTTGATACGATTTACATATGATGTGAAATTAGTTTGTTTGAGTAATATCATGTGGAGAGATATTTGGAGGAATAGAGATTTATTATCAAAATTTTGAAAAAAGTGGGGAAATGTTAAAGAGTATATTTCCAAAGAAACAAATGTTTACTGTTAAATTGTATATAGTGAAATTACATATGAATATACTATGATATTAGGTTCGTGGGAATAAATTGTATATTGTGAATTTTTATAATTTATGGTTATACTGTGATATTGGTTTGTTGGGAATCATTGGTACGGGTCTCACTTGAGAGGAAGGAGTGATTTTTAACTATATACAATAAAATTGATTCAGGGTATACTATGAAATGATTTTTTTGAATTTTCTTTCTATACGCAATATATATATTTGTGTGAATTGATTTTACTAAACATATTAGTCAGTACATAATATGGAAGAGAATCAATTGTTATTTTAAATAAAGAAATTATGAGATGATAGTGGAGAGAGAGGTGGGAAGAAGGTGGTGATCAGGATATTGAAGGAGAAATATATGGAAGCCTAATTAAGTCATTCCAATTTTAAAATAGTACCAATACGAAATAGTATGACTTTATGCTAAATAAGTACACAAACTAGTACTAAACAACAATTTCCCTCTCAATCAACTTGCTTCAGTAGGGGTTTGTTGTGACAATATATGGGATTTGTTTATATCTGTTGTTTTTTGCGTAGTTGTATCCAAATAAATTACATTGTGATGTTTTTTTTAGGAATCCAGCAACTTTTCTCCATGCATACACCTGTCTTCCACTTGCTTACGCGACTAGGCAAGCGGCAGGTGCAATTTTACAAGACGTAGCTGATTCTGGTGTCTTGTATGCCATTTTAATGTGCAAACATAAGGTTAATTGTCCTCCTCCTCATCTCTTTAATTGTACGAAGAGAAAATATAATCTTTTTATCCCCACCTTTTGATTTTTAATATATACTACTACATATACTACATCATTCTATCAAATTTCACAATTTCAATACCGATTTAAACGAAATCTAACGATTAGTATGCCAACCTATTAACAATTACAATTTTGACACAAATCTACAGAAAATTAAACAATTTAGTAACTGCCAACATATTGAGTTCACGATTGCTTTAGCATAAAAAAATTAATACTGGTAGACTAATTATGTGATTTGTTTAGAGTGGTTAGGACACAAGATTGGTTGAACCAATTAGTACACAGATAATGCTTTTCAGTTGAAACATTAATGCTAGTGTACTAATTGTTAGATTTTTTACAGATTGGTGTATAAATAGTAAAAGGTAGTAGCACGGTCTACTAACTGAAGCTTGGTGTACCGATATGATTATTTTTTTTACCGTGTATTTATGTGGTTTAAATTTCTTAATCAAGGTTCAAAGTGCAGGTTGTGAGTCTTGTCGGTGCAGAAAAAGTATCTCTTCATCCTGATGATATGCTCCTGCTTTCCAATTTTGTTATTTCATCCGAGTCATTTAGGTAATCTATGTTCTCAAATTTCTCAGCCGGGGAAGGTAGCCTGTGGGAGACTGACACAAATTTTATTTTACTGCAATACAGACGATGATATACTTTCTAGTTGAGCGAAACATATGTCTGAGGACCGATGGTCAACGTAATTACAATTTAACAATTTTAAAAAATATATACATAGCAAGTAAATTTAAGCAGAAATTGGTTTCTATAAAGTAAGTTGAAGTGGAAAGAATCCAATGTCAGAAAATCAGCAGACCTTATATTAAAAAATCCTCATCGGGCTCGTCATATTCCACTTTGTTCTCATTATCCACCATCGGTGCTTTCCTCTTCAGATACAGATCCCCTTACTCAAATTCTCATTTTTCTTGTTTTTTCTTTATTCCTTATACGCGATGCTCTTAATAAATTTTGAGTTGTTTTAAAATTGTTGTTTGGCTGCTGCAGGACATCTGAATCATTCTCACCAATTTGCTTACCAAGATTTAATTCCATGGCTTTTTTGTATGCCTACGTCCATTACCTTGATGTAAGTAGCATGAAGTTTTGTTTAAGACTCTGCTCTGTGAATAGTAAAACACTAATAATTTTGTATGTCAAGTTTTAACCTGAGATAACGATCTTTGTGCCAGGTTGATACATACTTGATGTTGCTTACAACGCATTCAGATTCCTTTTACCATCTTAAAGAGTGCAGGTATGTGTTATTGGTTAACGCATTCGGATGTAGTTTAACATCGTTTTCTGGTGAGATCTTTTCATTTTAGCCCACACAAAAATTAAGCGCTATGCTGCTATCAGAGAATAAAGCCTCTTTTAGAATATTCATGCACCATCATAAAGTTGTACATTACAGGGAAAGTTATTTCTTGTATGTAGTCAGGACACAATGTTTTCTACATGAATGTCGTAGGAAAACGTGACGACAAAAAGGAGAATATCCTCACATGCATGAACGTTCCCCCAAGAACGTATTCTTTTTTTTTTTATGTAGCTTTTCCTATGACAATGCTTTTTCAGGACATACAAAATAAGTTGTTTTAGGCGCAGTCTTGAAGGTTTAAGTTAAGACCTGTCTAAATTCAATCTGACCATACAAAAATACTAGATTTTTTATCATGTTGAAAAAGTTACGCTCTTGCGTTGAGTTTTATAGCACAGACACAGAGAAAGCTTGCCAACAATTTGAAACTTGAATTTTATGTACAAAATACGTATCGAAACAGTCCTTTCAAAGTCGAATGTTCTCAGTGAAATTCAATAAAAAAAATTTCAATTTCAATTCAGGATACGTATAGAAACAGTCCTTTTAAAGTCGAATGTTCTCAGTGAAGTTCAAAGGTCTATATTGGATGGTGGGATGCGTGTGGAGGATTTGCCTATGAATATATCTAGTCCTAATGGTTCTTCATCGCCCCATTTAGGCCAACCCAGACTTTCGACAGATTCACCTGATAGATATAGAGATTCATTTCCCGGTGTCGGTGGTCCTACTGGACTTTGGCATTTCATATACCGTAGCCTATATCTGAACCAATATGTATCTTCCGAGTTTTCATCACCAATCAATAGCCCACGTCAGCAAAAAAGGTAACATCCCCAGTCTCTTAAGCAACTTGCTTAAATTAGGCCTTGTCTGGTTGCAGCTTTGAAGCTCAGTTCTTGTTTTTTTCTTATAAGCTAGACTGCGCATTTGGTTGACCTGCTCAAGAAAATTCTTATTGTGCTATCCTATAATTCTGCTGTCATTTGTACATATAATTTTTTTTTTCTTTTGTAGATTGTACAGAGCTTACCAAAAGCTTTTTGCTTCCATGCATGATAAAGATGTTGGTCCCCACAAAACACAGTTCAGAAGAGACGAGAACTATGGTAAGATTGTTAGGACTTTTTTCAGCATGTGTTGTTACTTGTTACTACCTTATAATTGTTATGGGTACTTTCATAATATTTGGTTGGAAATAAGCAAAAGGTTGTGCAGTATCCCTCTAAAGTGATGAAAGTACCAATTCTCTGTTGTCCTTCAACTTCAAGTAAATTAAAGGTTGTGGCTACGCTGATTGCAGGCTTTTAACTTTAGAACTTGATTGATTTCAGTGTCTTGCTGCTTTTCATCACCGCTATATTTTGTTCCTTGAATATGCGTAGCGTAGATATCATACTATTATTATATGCAAATCCAAGTTTTTTGAAGCTACCAAATTTTGCCAGTTTTTTCTAAAAATGTCCCTACACCTTTTTATTAATTACAATATTACCTACTAGAAACATAAAAACAAATAACACTCTTACTCCCTCTTTAACAACTAAAAATTCTTTCAAGTATCCTCATCTTATATTCTATCTTTTTTTACCACATTTGTATCATCACCACACTTATATTATTCACACTGCGTCGCACACGCTCCGCGTCGTACACACAACGCGTGGGCATGGTTACTAGTATAAGTATAGCTATAGATAATGTCTGTAGTATGTACTCTAGTTTGGTTCATTTTGGTATCATTGTTGGTGTAATGAAAGTATTAGTATATGGCCCTTCAAAACACATATGCTGGGGTTTCTGTTGCTGTGGATAATCAATATGTTACTGTAAAAGCAGTGCATCTGCATCTTATATTGAAACATGATCACGAAGGATAATTCCGTATCAGATCTCATTGCATTTGTTTGTGCTTGCCTGAATAAGATATTAATGCCAAACTGTTAGTGGTGGATAAAGCTGACAAAAAAAATCTTACTGGTCTCCACAATATATTTCTACAAATTGCCACCTTGGTTAAGTTAGTTACGGGGTGCAACTGTATACAATATTCAGTTTTGTTTCAGGGTACAGTTCTTCATATTGCCTTCTTAGACATTGCGTTTTTAAATGGGCTTTACAAAGAACAAAAATGAACTTATATTTCTTTCTTCTGAAGGCATATTATCGCTGGTCTGGTAATTCTTGCAAGTTCTAATAATATGTAGAATATTTCTTTGAAATAATTTGTTATATTCTTTCTCCTGTTGCAGTATTACTTTGTTGGGTCACCCCGGACTTTGAACTCTATGCGGCTTTTGATCCCCTGGCAGACAAGGTTTGTCTCTTACCCTAATACATATTAATCTGTAGATATTCTGATTTAGGTTTAGCTATTGGTTGCTGTGATGATCCACAGGGCCGGCCCAAACATTGGTGGCGCCTAAGTCCAAAATTTTCAAATAAAAACGAAAGTGCCTTTTTAGAACTAAAATTTAATTAATGGACATTATAAAAAAATGCAAATCTTACCAATGTTAAGGCGTAGCCTAGCTGGTAGTAGTTAATATAACTAGACATTAGGTCTTGACTCTTGAGTTCCCAACCCCACGGATGCTGTTTTTAGTGTTTCCCCCTCCAAAGTTTAAAAAATTAGACAATTGTTACAAGTAAGATTCGAACTCAGGACCTAAGGGTTCTAAAACAGATACTAGTCCGCTCTGCCACAGTGATAACATCTAGATACATATGCACTGAAACTAATATATAACAAATAAAAGTTCCATATACATATTATTTTAAAAAACTTAAAAAATCCGGCGCCTTTTATTGGCCGGCGCTTGAGCTTGGTGGCTGTTTTGGTTGCCACCAGGGCCGCCCCTGAATTGATCCACGACTATTCAGTAAAAAGAAAAGGTTTAGCTATTGTTTGTCCTTGAGTCTCATTAAGCACTTAAATATCGTATACACTGTATAAGTTGAGAAATTAGTAACGTTGTCGCTGTTTGTCATTCTGCTTCACTGAGTTACAGAAGTATTTTTATATCAAACTTCTAAACTTCACCATTTTTTTACACATTGTTGATAAAGTTTAGGGGCAGTTAACAAAAAGCATACCTTATCCCTATTATATTAACAAAAACATACCCTTCAAAGTTATATTATCAAAAACATACCTTTAATATAAAAAGAGAGTATGAAATTGAAAAAAAGGTATGAATTCAAAAAAAAAGAGGGTATGAAATCTCAAAAAAGGAAGGTATCAAATCGGGAAAAATTTGGTATAAAAAAAATATTTGTTCGAAAACGAAAAGAAAAAGAGGGTATTAAATCGGAAAAAATGGTATGAACTCGAAAAAAACGGGATATAATTTTAAAAATTAGGGTATGACTTTAAAAATTAGGTTGTGACTTTAAAAATTGGGATATGACTTTAAAAATTGAGATATGAATTTTAAAATTTGGGTTATGAACTTAAAATCGGGATATGAAGTTTAAAAATCAGGGTATAAACTTAAAAATTGGGGTATGAAGTTTAAAAATCGGGGTATGAACTTTAAAAACAAGGGTATGAACTTTAAAAATAAGGGTATGAACTTTAAAAATTGAAATATGAACTTAAAATAAGGGTATGAACACGAAAAACGGGAGTACGAACTTTAAAAATTGAGATATGAATTTTAAGAATTGGGGTATGAACTTAAAAATTGAAATATGAATTTTAAATATTGGGGTATGAATTTTAAAAATCGGGGTATGAACTTAAAAATTGGGGTATGAAGTTTAAAAATCGGGATATGAACTTTAAAAACAAGGGTATGAACTTTAAAATTGGGGTATAAACTTTAAAAATAAGGGTATGAACTTTTAAAATTGAAGTATGAACTTAAAATAAGGGTATGAACATGAAAAACGGGAGTATGAGCTCAAATTTTTTTCATAATTTTAAGAGGAGGTCAAATGATAGTTTTTTAAGATTTTTTTTTTAATAAAAATACATAATAAAAAGTTACTTTTTCTTTGTTTTTGTCTCCCATTTTCTTTCTTAATACAAAAGACAACAAACAAATGAATAGAATATCAAACTATATATACTACTCTTATTGGGTACATATGCTATTAAACCCAATTTACCTCAATTCACACTTTCAATTCCCAAATTCAATCCCAAAATTTTCCAATTCACATATACATACATAAATACATATTCACACACTCCGCTCCAAATCATGGGAGGAGGAGGACGACACCGACGACGACGGTGCCACCACCGGAAAATATAGAGACCGAGGTCGATTTCATCAATGATGTGACAGAGAACGACGATGGATTTTAGACAGTATAGAGATGGGGCGGAGATATATAGAGACTGGAGGAGAGAGTAATCTTAGATGATAGAGAGGGGGAGGGAGAGTGTTACAGGAAGAGAGGGAGAAAAATAGTTTTAGAAAATAGATATAAAAAAATTAAACTGGCACATTAGTATTAATATGGTATGTTTTTGATAACAAAACTTTTAAGAGTATGTTTTTGTTAATTTATTTTCAAAAGTAGTATGTTTTGTTAATTTTTCCTAAAGTTTATAACAAACATAGTTTTGGAAAAGGAAATAAAATTGAAACTTTGCTTCGTATCTAACATAACGAGGTAATTCAAGTAATTGCAGCCTTGCAGGTCACATATAGGTTAAGATGGTCGTTCTTCTCTTATTATATTTCATTTAAGTTGTTAAACTCTGTTTTTAAGGGGTGTGTTTCAAATGCAGGCTTTGGCAATAAAGACTTGTAACAGGGTTTGCCAATGGGTGAAAGATGTTGAAAATGAGATTTTCTTGCTGGGAGCTAGCCCTTTTTCATGGTGACACCTCCCGCCTCCTTGTTGTTTTACATGATATGTATTTTAGGTATGATATAAAGTAAGATCTGATTTGTTCCCATATTATGCGTTTTCTTTTACAATTTTGTGGATAGTCGTGTTACGGGAGGTTACTGTGACGTATAGTTATTCGAGCTCATTAAAAAAATGTGTAATTTGTTATTTTGCTACTAGTAAGAAACGTAGTCGAGCAAATTTAACAACTAAGCTATTTTGTTCGTGGAGGACACTTTTCATAAATGGTCTTCTCTCATAAGAGGTTGTATAATATATTGCTGTAAATGGAAAATCAATTAAGTTTAAATTAGGTTATTCATGATGGTATCTTTATTATGCTGATGCTTGAAGAGTTTCCCAAAAGGATCTGGGCTTGTAAGGCTCAAATTTTCACGAGTTTCTTATTGCAATATCCTCCTTGAAAAGTAGTTCAAGCATAACCTCTTAGTATTGGCCTTAGCCCCACCTGGATTAAAGATGCTACCGGTGACATTTTGAACTGTTGGCTAATGAAAGCTCGGTTGGACCATTTATTTTTCTTATTTCGCAAGCTTTAGCTATAGTTTATGGCAATGCATTATATCATACAATAATATTTATACCTTAAGGACCAGACGTCCTTAAGTTTAAATACTCAACCAATCAACCCCCAGATGGTGTATCTATACCGATGCAGCAGCAAGTTTTTTTTAAATCCTATTAAAGAGGATCAAGGGATTTCACACCTACCCCATATGCAGCAGCAAGTTTACATTGCAAGGTGTCTATTTATACGAATGCAGCATGTAGACATTATCACGAGATCTATGAAAATGATGCAGCAGCAAAGTTAAGTTATACTACCAGAAAGTTTAATATACTGATGCAGCAGCATGTTTACATTCATAAAAACTTATTTTTGCAGTTACTCAACTAGTTATGCAAGTAGCTCAAGCTCAAGCTTTCAGTTGAATGACTTGCAAATTTTGAACGGTCATCTCATAAGCATTCTTATTCCATAGCTAAACTTGAAATTTCGAATGAAGAATGATGTGCTTCACCTGATATGTAATATCATTTGAAAAAACTTTACGTACCAGGAATGCTTGAGAATGTAATAGCACAGATACTCAGAGAATTAGGATTGGTTCGGAGGAGATGAAAATTGATATGTAAAAAAAGTCAATTGTGTTTAGGTCCCAAAACATCATAAAGATCGTTTTTTTGTTAGTTTTTGTCAAATTTGGAAAAATCATTGTGTTTAGGTTCTTGATGTCACCAACTAGTCCTTCCCATGAATCATGATGACAGTAATTGTCTTAAGTATGAAGCTCTTTTTTCCTGTGTTTATTCTCCTTTGTCCTTTCCACACTTGGCCTTCAAAACTGCATGCGATTGTTTTTGGTCCCCTGTCATCATTGTCTAGCAACAACTAAAGATTTATATTTATCCATGACTTCAAATAATTTTGATAATCAAACACATTCATGCACCAACTATTGAATTTTTTGATGACCAAACGAATACACAAACCTGATAAAATTGATACTCCTATATATGACCAAACAAATGTACTTCTCAACCGTTTTTTAGTTGTTAATTGTAACTATACCATTATTTTAACCAAAGTTTAATTATCTGATCTTCATTGCTAAGATAGGAAGCATAAACGTCCTTCAGGCTTTCCCAAAAGACGTACTTCTCTTTTTGATGGTGTAAATTTGGGACAGGAAATGAAGTTGGATATGCTCTGATAGGTGGCCTTTATGACCAACGAGTATTGGACAAAATTGTGACACACAAATTGTCCAGTTTCTAATCTTGTCACTAACTTGGTAAAATTTCTGTGTAATACATCGTGTATAACTGAATAAGTTGCTAAATAATTTTAGAAAAAAGCTATGAAACTATATTCTTAAAAACATGTACCAAACTATTTCCACTACAAAAAAATACTCAAATAGCGACGGGATTAGTGACGGTATTTTTTGTTACGAGCTTATTAACGACGGTTTTTGTGACGGCTTTGTGACAATTTAGTCAATTTGCGACAGATTTGTGACAGCATTTTAAATTAGCGACAGACTTGTGACAGCTTTTGACTCTCACTAAATCAAATATTATTTTGTAGTGTTCTATCCATTTGGTGCAACTGTCAGATTAACGCAATAATTGATCTGAAAACAAAGTTGTGCCATTATCGTTACACTTTATCAGCTTCAGCGTGATTCATCTCCCTCTCGCTGAACTCGCACTATTTCTCTCCACAAACTTGCAATCTAGTGTTTTGAGATCAGTCACACTCTTACAATCTTGGGTTTTTAGATCAATTGCAACTTGTAATTAAGGCTTGTAATCAATTGCAAATTAGTCATCTAAATCATTGTATCTTGTCTTTCTTGTTTTCGTGAGTGTTGTTCTATTTTCCCATCATTGCAAGTACATGTAAAAGTTACTCCCGATTCTGTTGTAATATATAGTTGCACTGCTTTTCAGTTTTTTTTCATTGATCAGTGCAGAATAAGGTTCCGTCATACTATAATAGGTGTGTACTAAGGTTAAATTAAATCACTTGGATATGAATTAGTATGTTGTGGTCAAATTTCTGATGGAGCTGTGTTTGGGTTTGAGAGGTTTTAGTAACAGTTGGTTTTTTTTTGGGTGTAAAAGAACTTTTTGTTCGGTACAAAGCATAGTTGTGATTTCTTGATCTTGATACAATTAAATAGTTTTTATTCACTTTCTGGTTTTTAGTAGTTTAGTAATAGTTGGGTTTTTTGTGTGTAAAAGAACTTTTTACCCTTGGTTGTAAATTCTTTATTGTGATAGCTAGACACCATTTGTGAGTTTGAATTATTTTAGTTTGTTTAACCCTTGAAGCATGTTTTACAGTAACTGAAACTCTTTACTCGTCCGTTATTTTTTTAATAATAGTGAGCGTTTATATATTTATCTATAAAAATATCCATAATGATTTTGTCCTTCAGTTTTTTGTTTTTGTTGATAATTGTCCTTCAGTTTTTTGTTTTTGTTGATAATTGTCCTCCAGTTTCTTATGGACAGGATTTGGCTGACCAGAAAAATTTAAGGCATCCTTAAATTTTTCAGACAGTAAAATCCTTGTTTTTTTTTTTTAAATAATATAATTTTGTATGTTATATTTTTGGGTTCATTAATATTTGTTAGATTTTTAGTATGTTACCTAAATAATAATGAAATAGATTCACAATAGTGTTAAAAAAAATTAAAAAAAATACATTTTTTAGTACACCAAAAATGTATCCCTTCCTTATAGTCATTTATTCTCTCTCTTCAAAAGGATCACTAATTCTTTTCATGGTAAATCATGACAAGAACCAGACCTTTGATTGGGTCCGTTCTGCTAGAAGATTTATAGACCTGTGGGGTTGAGTTTCTCCATTATTGACAACTTTGCAAAATTCGGATAGTATTGATTGACCTAATATGCTTATAACTTATGGGCCCTTTTTTTGAAAAATAATAGTTGAGCCATAAGGATTCTAGGTAAGCATAACAATAAAAGAAAGATAAGCAGAAAACTATGGGCTATGGATGCATGTATTTTTAAGAAAATTAGTAGAAAAATTATATAATATTTTTTACTTGGAAAAAAAAATGAACTCCAAGGTGAAATTTATTACTTTCATGCAATGAAAGCCTAAAACCCGAGCGTTTAATTAACAGAAGAAGACTATTGCTTTATATGAGAAAAATGCAAAAAAGCAGAGGCTAAGATGAAGCCAATGTACACTGCCTTTAATTATCTGTGTTGTGACTTGAGTTGATCAATAATCATCCGAGTGATTGCCCATTTTTCCATTTTTGAGTTAAGTTCCCTCCTATAGTTTCAAAGATGGAATATATTTTTAAAAAACTTGGTTACGGTTGTGAGTCTTATTAGCTCAATATATATATCATATAGGAGATATAGAGAGAACATAGAGAGGGTGAACAGTAAGTCTTTTATTATCAGAATGTATAGAGAGATACATTAAGAGACCGCTAACCCTCTTTATATAATAGAGGGTATGGTTACATATGCTAGGAAAGATTAAGATAGACCCAATAGAGTAAGCCCTAAGATGACCAATAATATCCTACAAAACTCCCCATTTATACATTTTGATTTCTTCGTCTTCATGTTGTCGATATGAGTCGAGTTCATTCACAGTGCTAAACACATAAAAACATTAGGGCCGGAAAACCCAGTGTGAGACAAAACCGGTACATAGGAGAAACTGTGTATCCGAATGATATAGGCCGAAATATCATGTAAGTAACTAACCACAAAATAGCGTGCCTCATCAAAACCTTGCCTGAGCAAACCCAATGGGAAAATCTCTGATCGAAAGAAAAAGAGTGCAACAATGGTAGTTGTAGAGATCAACCACAAAACAGGTGCCTCATCGAAACCTTTCTAGAGTAAACCCAGTGTGAAAAAATCTCTAGTCGAATGACAAAAGAGTACACAATGGTAAGAAGTATACAACAGGATAGTCCCCCTAATTTTGGCAATTTTAAGTGAGATATGATGGGAACGTGTCTTGCTAAAAACCTTGCCAAGGAAAACCCAGTGGGAAAAACCTTGGTCTAAGGACAAAAAGAGTACACGAGCATACGATTGGATGCTCCCCTTCACTTGTACACGACAGGGTGCGAGGATTTCGACTAAGTAGTAATTAGTATAATAAGCATTCACCTGGATGCTTCCCCCCCCCCCCCCCCCCAACTTGCACACGACTGAGTGCAAGAATTTCATATTTCAAGAAAGAGTACGAGCATTCGACTGGATGCTTCATTTACTTGCACACGGCTGGATGCAAGAAAATTTAACGTCGAACAGAATGAGCATTCAACTAGATACTCTTTGTTAGGACCAGATTTCTGGCCCATAAGCTATTTGTTGTCTATTGGTTTGAACTAAATAATCCTAGTTGAATGTTAAGAATTGAGACAGCTTTATGTTTTCAAGTGAGGTTGCAACCTCAGTTGTAACCACAGTTCCAACATGTTGTTCTGCAGGATTATGTCCAGTTCTGTAATTCTGCATTACTATTCTTTAATGATGATTATTTGTTTTAAATTATGCAGGATATATTCTCATATGTTCTTAAAGATTTAGTTTATGTATATTGAGAATATTAAAGTGATAAGAAAAGATGTTGCCTAAATGATGTAAGGAGATTAGTTCATAAAGATTTGTTTACTTTATTTAGGCAATCTAGATCTCTATTTTCATGCAAGTCTTTATCACTTAATTCAATCTACGTTTCCTATCAAAATCAGTATGATCTATTTTAGATTGAATAATATATGGAGTTAATGTTTCAAAATATATTCAGAAAAATTTTATCTCTAAAAGATACTATCTTATATGTTCATTGTTTAAGGAAAAGACTAACTCCTATTTTCAAGCCAGTTATTAACAGGTATTAACTTATGAAGATTGAGGTCAATCCTACGCTGAAGTATCTCGTGCAATATGGAAAGATTGAAGTCAATTAAAAGAGTCAAAAGCAATCATCAAGATCTTGAAGAAAGAAGATTGTTTTTTACTTCTTTAAATAGTTGATAACTATGCTTGTAAAAAGTGTGTGTTCTAAATTATAAAGAATTCATTCTTGAGAGAATACACAGTGAGCTTTTTAATGAAAAACAATGGTGGGATGCCATTGATATTTTGAATGATAGTTATAAGGTAGGAGCAATATAGAGATAGACAGAAAAACCTAGAGGGAGTATGAGAGTTTTTCATTAAGACTTAAATTCTATATTGTAAGCTTTGATTATATCATAATCTGGGTGATTGCCCCGGAGACGTAGCCCAATTGGGTGAACTCTGTTGTTAAATGTGTGTGTGATTTTATTCAAGTACATTTAACTTTACTGTTCTGTCAATCATTATATTTCGGTTCCAACTGTGGTTGCAACTACACTTGTAACCTAACTGCATAACAACAACTAGAACATCGGATAGGAATTTCACTCTTAAACTTCATATGTGAAGATTCATTTCGGCAACAAATGCTAAATAGCATAATCTAGTCATGTCTCTCTTGATCGATAACAACAAGTTGTCCTCAAATAAGACAAGTGTTTTATTTGGATCGTGAGACAGAGCATATGTAATTCAAATATGGCTAATACGAGCTCGAAGCCATATACACTCTCTAGTCGTCTCATAGAGCACGAGTAAATAAGAGTGATTTGTTTGGAGTAATTCCAAGACCTCCAAGATATTGGCTTATTCCTAATGGTAAAGACAGACCATGTAAGCAATATCCCTTATGCGGGTCTGATAAGTAACCGGCATCGGTATAACCGAAAAAGGGTTGCGTTAAATCGAGTAACGAAGGGGGTATCTACACTCGATGACGCAAATGGGATAAACTAGCCCACTTCCAAAATTACCATAAAGTAAGGGAATGTGTCTTTAGTGCCATTTCGATGGCAGCGTGTAGCGCGATGCTGTGTCGAGCTATACCATTCACAGCATACGAGATGTTCGTCCTAACACATTAGACTAAGTACAATGATACGCTTATTGTACTTAGATATGAACATGATGGTTCAATATCTCTTCATCGTCTCATCATGGACGGACTGGGTCTATATCAATGTCTAGTGATCGAACGATCATGGGAGAATCTGACAACTTAGCGTCATGATGACTAAAACATCATAACACCTTCTGGGTGTAGTATGAATCATGGACTTAGATTCAATTTTTACGGACTCGATCATCAGGCTGAGTCACAACAGTATCTTCCTAAGATCCTTCATCTCGAAGGCAAACCCAAAAGTGGATCGCATAATAAAACACGCAAGGGCATCATACTTGTTCAAGTATCCCAAGCTGATCAAGAACTCACTTAGGCGGTATACCACATCCGCTCGGATTATATTAATCCATATAGTGAACGTCTCAGTCAATTGAGATTGTGTTCCGTGGTCAGGAACTACTTGATTTAAGCACATGAAGTCACACATGGACCTTCATCTATATCTCTTTGTCTAAATTCTCATAGAGATAAAACAGTGACCACAATCACATGCTGCATAATCAGTTTTTGGGAAACTACTAAATTAATAAAGTATGGGACCGTTATAACGTCCATTACGAGAAAATCAACCATCTCGTAATCAATTCCAAGATGTGAGAGAAGCCTTGCGCTACTAGGCGGGCATTCTACAATCTCATTATTCTCATTTTTTTTCCTTACGAATAACCAAATAAACGAACTCGTTTAACATTGGTGGTGTTGGAGCTACAGATCCGAACACACTTTCGCTAAAGAGTCTACTTGGAATGCAAGTTTCCATTAGTTCAGTCTATTCTACGTTGACTTCAGGCAACGGTACATGGTTCCCTGTTATAATTTGCTCATATTATCAGTCGTCACCCAATATATGAACAAGTAATCAATGACAGACTCGTTTCGCTTCAATATCGTCTAAGATATCATGATCGACAGATATTTCGAGATTTTTAGGATGAGGAGGAAATCACACATCTCCTTGATCCTTTATAATCTCGTGTGACAAATGAGTTTCAGTTCACCACCACTAGGGCTGAAGGAATTAGGAACCGGTCAACTTCCTCGTATCTTGGAAAGGACGACAGACTGACGGTCGACGGCAGCATCCTTTGCTTGGCGGGTTCGGCCAAAGCAACGTGTTACGACAGAAACACGGCATCCGACAGGGACGTCTATCCTTGCAAGCATTTTGCAGCAGGTATAAATGATCTCGTGGCATCTCATAAAGTCATTAAATGCGTCTGGCATTTAGTTAGATTTGAGGGAGTTTATGCAATTACTTATCACTAAGTGCAGTTTTGGGGATCAAGCTAAGACTGAGTGGGTTATGCCAGGTTATTTCACATCGTTCCTTATCAACGATAATGTGCAAATCTCCTCCTAACGACTGAAAGAACAGTCTTAGCAATGTCACTTTTACATATCATGCGGTAAAGAGATCGCTTGTCAAGGTTACTCTATCAAATGATAGGCAGTAGATTCATAATCGACTTATGTCCCATTCAGAGGTCCATATTTTGAACGCTATAGCGGCTCAATCAAAATATTAATTAATCACTCTAATAACTCTAAACACGCGTACCAGTAACCAGCTGGTATGCATATGGCGTTTTGAGTGTCTATGGGCCTCATGACGGACCAATACAGCAAAATAGAATAACCCCACATGGAAATATAAATCTTGGTGTGCAATACCAAGAAGTGCGTGCAATCATTTACAGTCGCATCATCAAACTTTTCGTGAGTCCATTTGGGTCTGAACACAATCGACATGATGTTCAATTTCCAAACTCAAGTAATTCAAATCGAAATTTCGATTCTTACTCTTCGGTATTACCAAGTCGAATAGACTTTTCATGATAATCCGGATCATGAGCCATGAACTCAATGATAAGGCGAAGAGTTGGGAAGTGCTGCAATATGTGGACAACAGTAAAATGTGACCATATTGTCGATGCATCAACCATAACCATTTATATTTATGGTCCGTCTTATGGTTGGATAAGTCCACAATAACTCCTTCAATTCTTTACAAGAATTCTACGAGTTCATTTCGTGATCTTTACACATACTAGTCTTTCAAAGTGAGCATTAGTGGCATGGATTTCAGATTAATCACAAAATATATCCTCAAAGAGAATCCAAATGCGATGCGATTATAAATCAAGCATCGTCTTTTGACCAGGGAATATCTCATCCGGTCAATGCCACAATATCAAAATGCTCTTATCACTCGACGACAGGCGAATGATAGTATAGACAATCATGTCTTAGCATCTAAATCCTTTATCAATCGATGACATGCGAAATGATAAGATAACTTTAAATGCTTTTAAAAATATGGTAGCAACCACTTGAAAGGCATCTCAACTACCCATGACTACGCTTTTGGTCGTATTGAGTGGAGGTTGTGTAAATAAATTTTAATTCTTTCATGAGATATTACCAGGTAATACTGGTTTTCTCGAATATTTTATAACTCAACAAGGTACGACAGGACCTACAAGAGTATAAGGCCTTATATTTGACAAATCAATTTGGTTTTACCAAAGATTTCGATTTGGAACAACAGGTCCATTATCATTGTCACAAAGGACTCTTTTAGGCAAGTAGTTGATGAAATTATATGGTACACGGTTACCCACTATTTCCAAAAAAAAAAGCCAACTAGCCCACAAGTATTGCCTAAAATTTCATAATTTAAAATTTGGTCACATTTGTCAAAGGAATTTGCTCAAAACACTATAAATTATTTCGAGAAATTTCATAAATAGGCAAACCATAATCCAAAAGTATGGTCCAAATGGAAAAATAATAATTCAAATGGAAAACATAATCCAGATAAGCGAAAAAATGGCTCAATGATTTATCAAAATCAATAAATAAAGGTACCAAACTCATTTGAGCCACAAAACCGGGGGTCTCAAGAGTTTTCTTTCAGTTAGCTTTAACCATATTTGTCTTTATAGCATAGAGTTGCCTCATTGAGCATTATCTCTTGCTTTGTGACAACGGGCCATATTGTTCCTTTCAATTACTATCTTGGAGCCACATGTTTTCGATTTTGACGATTGTCTAAAATCTCGCTTGGCTAGGTGATTCATCGGGATCGCGACAGTTCGAGACAAATAACACTTATTTCCGTTCTCAATTCGTGGAAAAAAAATATACACGAAGAGCATTAATATCAGGCAAACAATTCGCCATTGACCCAATAGCATTAAAACTACTCATCAGGGTAATTTTCTTATCCAATAACAGATGGGCGATAAAGGAATGTGGTGAATATAAATTCACGATACTGCTTATGGAATACAATTTCCAAGCTAGTATTTTGGTGAAAGATTGCTCCAATATGTCAATTTCAGACATTTGTTCACCATAGACGTCATCACGTCTCAAATGTGGCGGCGGAATAAAATCAACGTCTTAGCATTAATCTCGATGGTAACAACAAACTCGTGTTTTACTCATCAAAAATGGTATCCAAAAAAAAATTTGGGCTTCACATTTTCACACATCAGGGTGAGTAACATGTGGTGACGGATTAAAATCAACGTTTAAACAATCATTTCGCAATTATGTTTTACGATTTTTCTCATCATAGATTGCATCCAACATGTGTTGTTAATTAGTTCTGGATTATTTATCATATAAAACGACTGGTTTATACGTTTATGGTTTGCACACGCACAAACTTTTTGTTGAACCATGGGGTTCAATAATTGATTTTGATTATAACTTTGATTATGTTTTTAATAATTTTACGATTTCTCTATTTCGATGATATAATGCTTGTCTTTTTTCAAAAATAGAATTTGTAAATTGCCATGCCAGAAAGATAGAGCTCGGAAAAACGAAGCCACAGGTTCAAGCGGAACCAGAATCGGAGCTAAAACGAAGGAGTTATGAGCATTCGAAGAATAGCGAGAAAACAGAGAACGACCGATCGTCTGTACAAAAACGACCGATCGTTTTTGTACCAAATTCTTCAAGTGAGGACGTCGAAAATACGACCGATCGTTTCTCTGAAAACGACCGATCGACTGTAGAAAACGACCGATCGTTTTCTACAGATTTCGAAAATAGCTTTTCAGCTTATTCTAGAAAGCTGCTTAAACCACTGAATAAAAGCCTCAACCACTTCCAACGGTCATAACACAGAAAAACAGACTTTGTGACCATATATACCTCAAACATCTTTCTTCAAACACAACAATCCACTATCCTAAAAACCTCTCTTAATCAAAACCCAAATTATCACCATTTTGGTGAAAATATTCGAAAAAGAGGAAATAAAGAAGAAAGCGATTCAAGCTCGAACAACAACAAAAACTCACCAATTAGCTTATTTAGAAGCAAATAGAATAGTGAGTGTAGTTACATTTTTGTAACAAAATTGTAACGAGTATTTTATAAACTCATTTTTGTGAGCGAGTGATCGGGTAGAGGCTTTGTAAGCAAGTGAAGCTTAAATGCTCTAGGTCTTTTCATTCGGGACACTCATAAAGTGAGGGGGAGCTTAATCGGTTGATTAGCTCATTAGGATTGTAATATCCGGGAAAAGAATTTTTAGTGAAATACTCGGTAGTACCGAGGAGAGGACGTAGGCGCGTTTTGCCGAACCTCTATAAATCACGGTGTCATCTTCTTCACTTAAACTTTTATTTTCCGCAAATATTTATTCTTGCTTGCTTGCGTTTGAATTTATTAACGATTATTAACGCGTAAGCTTAGAATTGCGTAAGTTGGGGTGTTAGTTGCACTTAAGTTTTAATTAGGCGAAAATCGCCATAAACCTTATTCACCCCCCTCTAAGGTTTAGCCGCACACGGGCCAACACTTTTTTTCGAAACGACATGTTCGAAAACATTAGTTTTGCTTCTCATGTGAATCGGTTCTCATTGATCGAACGACGGGTCGATACTGAAACACAAATTCGGTGAAACATACATCACTATATATACACACTCGGAGAAATTATTATTTAGTCAACCCTTTTCGGTAGCTCTAATTGAACACGACCAGGAAAGACGGTGAGGGTGGAGGGCACGAATGCCACCCCGACCTCATTAGGATATCGACTTCCGCCTATATCTTTCATAGACATCGTATCCAAATAGGTGAGCCTAGTTGGGAAATGTTCATAATTTTTCCAACTTAAATGTGAAAATATATGATTTCGCAAATTATCATATTTTACACATGGCAGTAAATAAATATATAAATTTTACATGCTTGCATGATTAAATAATATAGCAGTAGTATGGTAGTACATATTAGCACACTTAGCAAGATATTACTCAATATTTTTCAAATCTATTGCTTATACGATAATTTACAAGATACATCATACATGCAATTGATTTAACGATAACATTACCAATAATATAAACAAGGTAGCAAAACATATACAGTCGTATGATATACCAATATTATTTGTATGGTAGTAGCAAATTTATATACAGTTTGTAATATAATCTTCAATTACATAATCCATGAGCAATAAATCTCTACAACAAACTACCAATCAGACTAATCAGACAAGTTTGTCAAGGATACATATATGTAAGAGATAATTAATGTTTACTATATTCAACTATTATGAGTTTTCGATTTAGTATACTGAACTAACAAGTTTATTGATTGGTATACTGTACTAAATGAAAACTTTCGATTTAGTATTTTTCATCCAAATTGACCGTTAAATAGTGACGTCAACTAACATTTTCAGTTAAGTTGAAGGGCAAAATGGTCTTTTTACCTACTAAATTAACTTTTAAAAAAAAAACTAAATTAAGTCAAACAGAAAAAACAACAGCCTATGGGACTCAAACCCTGGTCTGTCACCAAAGTAGAAGGTTCTTAACCACTTGGCCACCAATGCTTCTATTATAATAATAGCATTATATATATATAGACCCTATCTGTGTATAGATGTGTTTGAGACTGATTTCGTAAATTTTGGAAATTTCAAATTTTATGTTTGTTTCATTTTAGTCCTTACATTTTCAGATGTATTATAATTGGGATGTAAATTTGTTCAGAATTAATAAAATTCATTAACAGCTTTAAAAAGAATTTGCAGCAAATGTGAAAATGACTAGATTAATCTTTTATACACATGATTTAATTTTCTTAAATAAACTAAAAAGGGTGCAACAAAAATAGTATTTTTGACTATTTTTTTCATTACACATTATCAATTTTACTAAATAAAATAATTTTATTTTTATAGTATACTTTTCTTTTGGTCTTACATGTTTTTTTTTTGTTTTTTGTTTTTTGTTTTTCAGTAACTTCCTTTTAAAAAAAAATTCTACTTTGTTCTGATAAGTAGTATTTAAGATACAATTTCTAGACAAATGGTTTTTTATGTTATAAATAATTTAAATTTGAATGGAAAAAACGAGTTCTTGTTTTTATCATACATGCATGACCAAACGTATCAACTAAAAAATGTGCAACAAAAATATGATTTTTGTCTATTTTTTTCATTACAAGTTATCAGTTTCACTAACTAAAATTATTTTATTTTTTTAGTATAATTTTATTTTGGTCTTATATGTTTTTTTTAAATGACTCATATTTTTTAAACATTTCTACCGATGAGTAGTATTTAAGTTATAATTTCTAAACATAGTTTTTATTTTGTTATAACAATTTAAATTTTAATGAGAAAAATATGTGCTATTATTTTTATTTTCTATACATGAAGAAATGTACCAAATAAAAATACTTATTATTTATAGTGTAAGTTATTAGTCATACATATTATTTTTTACACTTTCTTTTATTTAATATTTGGTGCCTTTTGAGATTATAAGTATCAGATTGATTATATTCATAAACTACAAGGACTACTTCATTAATAATGAATAAGTGTGAAGTTGATAAAAAAAATAGTGTACAAAATTGAAAAAATATATAGTAAAATACACTAAATCAAAACTAATTTAAGTTTCATAAGGGTAATTTTATACTTTACTAATTTCTATTAGATAATTTGACGGAAATATACTAAATCGAAAGTTTTCATTTAGTCCAATATGCTAATCAGTAAATTTGTTAGTTCAGTTATACTAAATTGAAAACGCATGATAGTTGAATATAGTAAAGATTAATTATCTCTATATGTAATTACCTTACGCATACAATTGTTTATGTTAGCATACAGTCAATAGTCAATACAAGTAGCTAAACAAATAAACTTTTTATTTTGGCATGTGATTAATTGTACTTAGTATTACCATATACCTAGTAGTATTCAATGGTCAAATACAATATAGTAGTTCATACATAAGATTTTAATTATTAACATGTGGTTTGTACTATATTCTAATTTACATTAGGGTGAAAAAACATAACCATCCAATTCCATGGATTTTACAGGGGTCAATAGATAAAATATGTACTTATCACAGCTAAGCAATTGAATTTATATGCGATTAACATGATGTTTAAGTATATATAAAAAATATACCGTACTTCAGGTATGTTGTGAATGTTCGATATAACCAAAACTTCAAAATTTGTCTATATGTTTATAACCAATATTCGAGATTAAATACTGATATTCGAATAAATAGCCCAATCTTCTTTTATTCCAATCTACGCAAGCAAAATGCTGATAACGTGTTGCGAATCTTATTAGTTTAGTATATATATTATATATGAGATATAGAGAGAACATAGAGAGAGAACAATAAGTTTTATTATCAGAATGTATAGAGAGATACATCAAGAGACCCCTAACACTTTTTATATAATAAATGCTAGGGTTATATATGGTAGTAAAGCCCAAGACTAAGATATGCCCAATAGAATAAGTTTTAAGATGACAAATAATATTCTATAACAATTACTTATATATTAGTGTCACTTCTATATATTTGGAGATATATTTCTTTATTTTTCCTCTATATATGAACATGTACGGCTTTTCAGGATAGGTTCATTTTCATCTAGCTAAGAGTCTAAGAGATACAAATGCAGACTTGCAGTTATGTTTTTTTGGTTACTTGTGAATTTAACTTATTAGTTATGACATAAATAGACTAGTTGGTGTTATCCCCTTTTTCCCTTTTTCAAGTAAGTGACAACCCAACACCACCTTTAGCTTTCAGTAGCTTCTGTAGATGTATTAATTGGCTGTATATCTTAAGATTATTTTGCTTTTCTTATTGTTACGTTATAAGTTTATAAAATTAATTTCAATCAGGGCTCACTTTTATAGTATTATTATAGCCAGGTAACTGAAAGCTTACTGGATAAAGTCGATAGTTATTTGGATAAGTCTGAGTCATAATCTTGGATAAGTTCTAATGAAAGTTAATTAATGATTCATCGTTAAAAATAAAACTATTTAAATATTGATCATCATATAAAATTTAATTAATTATTTTTTAATTAATTTTAAAACTAATTAAGCATTGATCACCCACAAATTACCTAATAAAAATAAATTTTAAAAAAAGGAAAAATTCAAAAAATTTTAAAAAAAAAGGAAAAAAAATTAAAAAAACTAAAAAAAGAACGAAAATATAAAAAAAAAACTGAAAAAACCTTTTAAAAAGTCGGTAACTCGAAAAAAAAACCGAAAAATGGTATAAAAAAAAAAAAACCAAGAAAAATCCAAAATAAAAAAAAATTGAAATAAGTTCAAAAAAGTCGGAAAAAGGGGGAAAGTCCAAAAAATGTTAAAAACCTTAAAATAACTTGCAATTGTTTTCAAATGACTTAAAAATGACTCAGACTGTTTTTAAAATTATTTGATCTGTTTTTTAAAATGACTCAAATTATTTTTAAACTTACCGAAAATGACTCATACTGTTTTTCAAATGACTTAAATATGACTCAGACTATTTTTAAAATTAATTAAAATGACTCATACTGTTTTTAAAATAACTAAAAAAAGGCTCATACTATTTTTAAAATGACCCAGACTGTTTTTAAAATGGCTCATATTGTTTTTAAAATGAACCAAACTGATTTTAAAATAACTCAAAATAACTCAGACTGTTTTTAAAATTACTCACATTGTTTCTAAATTACTCAGACTGTTTTTAAAATGACTGAAAATGACTTAAAACGACTCAGACTGTTTTTAAAATGATTTCAAACAACTCAGTCTATTTTTAAAATTACTCAGACTTTTTTTTAAATGAGTTAAAATGACTCAAACTATTTTAAAAATAAGTTAAAACGACCTAGACTGTTTTAAAAATGACTTAAAATAAATCAGACTATTTTTTAAAACGACTCGGACTGTTTTTAAAATGATTTAAACGACTCAAATTGTTTTTAAAATTACTCTGACTATTTTTGAAATGACTTAAAACGACTTAGAGTGTTTTTAAAATGACTCAGAGTGTTTTTAAAATAAATTAAAACGACTCAGACTGTTTTTTTATAAAATGACTTAAAACGACTCAGATTGTTTTTAAAATTACTCAAACTGTTTTTAAAATGAGTTAAAATGACCTTGACTGTTTTTAAAATTATTTAAAATGACTCAGTTTGTTTTTAAAATTACTCAGACTATTTTTAAAATTACTCAGAATGATTTAAAATGACCCCGACTGTTTTAAAAATAACTTAAAACGGCTCAGACTATTTTTTAAAACGACTTAAACTGTTTTTAAAATAACTTAAAACGACTCAAATTGTTTTTAAAATAACTTAAAAGCCCCCCTCCCCCGCCCCTCCCTTCTCATCGCGCAATGGGGATGCCTTAGTCTGTTGCCTTAACTAATTTCAACACGTCTAGGGGTCATAGTTGGTTTTAAGTGAAGCAACAGAACAAACATTCATGTTATAGGGTTGATACAAAATGTTTTTGATGCATCGCTAACTGTCTGGGCACACGGGAAAGGGAAAACTATACCTTAGGAATTAGGATGTGGTTTTTGGTACCGCCATAAGTGCAATGGTAACAGTTATTCACCTAGTTTAACTCTATACCACATACGTACATAGATAACTTTTTAAAAATTTGTCACGGGCAATTAATTAGGTATAAAAATTTACATCAACAGATGATGGGTTCAAAATGAAAATTTGAAATGGTGCAAGTTGTAACTAATTGCATCATTTAAGACTCTTTTTGATTGATGGATTTATAGTTCCCAAAACTATGAGTTCAAGTCAATTAACCTCAAATTTGAAATGGTGCAAGTTGTAACTAATTGCATCATTTAAACTCTTTTTGATTGATGGATTTATAGTTCCCAAAACTATGAGTTCAAGTCAATTAACCTCGAGTTTTTTAAATTTTAGTCATGTTAACTTTCAACAGAGTCCGTGTCACTATAAATACACTTCGTAGTGGAGATAAAGTCCGGACACAACTATGAGGTTCACGACATTCAAAGTATTATCCCACTTTCTATATAAGCTCTAATCAAATAAGGTCAAAGATAATCACAACTCAACCCTCCCAAACGCAAACAGTCGAAAAAAAAAAAGTATTGTGTCGGACACGTATCCATGCCTAACATAAATGACATTCCATTTTTACGTGGCAAACACTTTATTAATCTTTGTTTTGATGATTTATTAACTTGTTGATCAGATAGAGACATTTCTGCAAACATTTTATGAGATGTCCTGGACGGATGCAATTTTGCTACCCTATTTTAGGTAAGGAAGTCTGCTTTAAATTTCTCAATCATGAATAAAATTGCATTTTTAATTTGTAAAACTCAGTTCTATATTTGTTAAAACTCGTTTCTATAATTATTTCTCATTTTTCCAACTAACTTTTTTTCAAAAAATAAAAACAATTGGAAAAGTTAATTTGAAAAACCCAGATTTCTAATTTACAATCGAAGAAAAAAACTAGAACAAAAAATCATAAGAATTGAGTAAAACTCATATTTCTAATTTTGATTTAACCATTTGATGATTCTTGATCCAATCGTTGAGAAATTTAGGACAGACTGTCTCAATTAAAATATGGCAGAAAAATGCATCCGTCCTGGACAACTTAAAGATATGAGAAAACTCAAATTATACTATAAATATAAAAAGGGACCAACTTTCAAATTTTATATTAAAAATCAACTAAATATGGGATAAAAAATATAATGATTATTAAGATTTGTCGGTTATAATTAATTAATTTATAAATTTTCTATTTCATAAATTAAATATATAAAATAATATATGTATTATCAATCAATTTTCGTGTTGGAAGCACACAGTATCTTAAATTTAAAAATCTATAGTTTTGATAACCTTTTAAATAAGTTTAATTTCTTCAAGAAATACAAATCCAAAGGGCCCCTTTTAATCCCTATGAGGTTCAACCATTAACAGATGTACCTGATTACTCGTATATAGGTTAGCTGTAAATACAGTATAATGATATTTTCCTGTCAACTTTTATCAACATCACATCACAATTACTTCAAGCTGACGCTCCACCATTCAAATCATTTAGCTTATATAACCAAATATACTTCAAATATACCTCAATTACGATAGATAAATATGTTACTTTATAAATTAAATAATAATTAATCTATTTTATTTTTTTATTATTCTTTCTCGTTTATGTGTAATTTTCACATATAAATTAATAAAATCATAAAAATATAAGATGTATAGTTGTTATAGATAAATTTATAAAAAAAATGATAATTTGTATAAAACAAAACGTTTTCTTATAAGTTGTAAAAATGTACTTTTTACTTTAAATACGAGAAAAATTATAATTTATTTAATGTGGTTGCTCTAATAAATTAATTTTCGGTTGAAAAAAATTGATAGAAATTTATTAAAATATTGTATATTTAGTTATGATAATAAATTTGATAGTAAACTTGAAAAATATATAAAATTAAACTGTTATACTAAAAATATAAAAATGATACTAATTAACTAAAATATAAGAAAAAATATAAGTAACGGGTGAGTTTCATCTTATAAACTTAAATACCAAAACAAACCCAAACAAACAATAAAGACAAAAGACGAAACTCAAGACATAATAACAAAGTCAAAAAAGTAAAAAGGTCAAAAACTGGCATTTCATTTTCTCATCTCTCTCAAAAAGCAGAAAGTACTACTTTTCTTGAGTTTCTTTTCCTTTTTTTATTAAAAAAAAATACGAAACTAAAAAACATACGAAACTAAAAAAAATAATAGTAGTAAGTAGCATCACAGAAAGCGAAAAGTTAAAAGGCCAAATTTCTCATTTCGTTTCCATCTCTCAAAAATTAGAAACTTCATCCACTAATTATTAATCCTAATCCGCACCATCACACAAAAAGTAAAAAATTAGTTGAACAAAAAAGCATCATTAAAGTGTCTCAACTTCAAGTAATTGTAATGTCATTATACGTATTTACATCAAATCTATAAGTAATCAGTCGCATATATCTTATAAACTTTAGTTCCAAAACAAAGCCAAAACCAAACAATCAATAACGACAAAAAAGACGAAACTCAAGAAACAAACAAGTTAAAAAGTAAAAAAAGCCAAATTTTGGCATTTCATTTCCATCTCTCTCAAAAATTAGAAACTACATCCACAAATTAATACTAATCCGCCACATCACCACATAAAAAGTAAAATAATTAGGTGAACAAAAAGTAAAAAATTAAGTGAAAAAAAACAAAAAAAAACTCAATTGGCCTCGTTTGGTCGCGTCTTTTATGTTAAAATGTATATTTTTTGTAAGTGGGTTGAAAAATATATTTTTTCTGTTTACGCTTTTAGTAAGTAAGTAAATGTTGTTTGATGAACACCGTAAAAGTATACTTTTCGTTAAAAATGTTGTTTGGTAAAATATATTTACTTTTATTTTTTAAGTTAAAATGAATTGTTTATTTCGATTAATAGAATAAAACAAAATAATAAACTAGAAAAAAAACATTTCATCATTTAAAGATTAAAAAATACAAAATTAAAAAAATATAATGATTATACGAACTAGGTTTTAAACTGTATTTTAAAATCACATTCAGATTAAAACCTAAATTTTGAAAAGGTTATGAAAACTTGACTAATATAAGAGACTTTTTACCTTCAGTCAACAAGTTGGATTCAATACTGAAATAGTTTTATCATATAACATATATATACAGCAGCACTATTTTAGTTTTTTCCATATAAGTATAGGAAACGTAAGTAAGATTTTTTGGGGTTTACTTTACTTAAAAGTATACTTTTAAAGGCTCAACCAAACACCGTTAATTACTTTTATACTTATTAAGTAACAAACAGTAAAAGTAAGGATATATCAAATAACCCCATATCAAAAAGTAAAAGGCCAAAATTCGCATTCATTTCTCTCTCTCAAAAATTAGAAACTACATCCACTAATTAATACTAATCCGCATCACACAAAAAGTAAAAAATTAGGTGAACAAAAAAGCATTATCATCATCCACCCTATATGGATGATATCGATCAACAAAACAATTTCCTAACAAAACAAATTATTTCACAATAGGTCCCTCAAGTTTCCTAAAACTCAATCTTGAAACCCCGTCTTCTCCCAAATCGCATTTCTAACCCTCCTCAAATCCCTCCCTTTCAAAGTCCTCCCCTTCCCTTCCTGCACCGAAAACGAAGCAATCCTCGTCCTCGCTAAATACTCGTGCGGCGGCACCCAGCTCCTCCCCCCTCCACCTCCGTACACGTCATCACCGCCGCCGTACACGTCATCATCACAGTTCCACTGCTTCTCCGGCACGTTCATCGGCACCGTCGTCACTGGAGAAACAGAAACCTTTACCGCAGGAGAGATTTTTCGGCGGGGGACGGTGGATCGGAGCTCCGTCGAGGGTGACGTGGCGGTGCTCCAGACGTCGGATTCGTCAAACTCGAAGAAGGATTCCGGAGATTGGCGATCGACTCCGACTCCGGTCAGGTATCGGTAACAGCTCTTCGATGCCGCCATATTTATTTAATTATATGTATCTATAATTAAAATTCTGTATTGTAGAATTTATCTATTTTTTTTTAGTTTCTCTATCTAAAAATGGAAATGGGTTTTGGTTTGGTTAATGTGTGAGTTTGATCTGCTTTATAAAGAGGTTCCTTTTGAATGGGGGTACTAAATGGATAAGGTTTTTAGTTTTTTATTTAATTTTTTCAAACTTTTTCTCTCTGTCAAAACTGAATGACACAACTGCCCTTTGGGTTTTTGGAAATATGCAACACGTCATTATATCATTTTATCCGATGGATAATATTTTTGTTTATAAAAGGAAAAGTAGGAATGCTAAAATCTAGGGTGAGATCTACTCATGTTATTTTGGATATTTTGGAATGGATATTCCTTTTATTTGGAGTAAATATGCTTTTTAATTCTTTTGAGGAAATAGGGTGTTAATATCATTTTAATATTTTCGTTGTAAAAGTGGGAATGCTAAAATCTAGGGAGATATCTACTGATCTTATTTAAAAATGGTTATTCCTTTAGTGGAGAATATATGCTTTTTAGTCCTTTATACAAAAAATAATTTGTAGATAAAACTTTGTAATTGAGCGTTAATGCTTATATCTACCAGGAAGCTTTTTTCTTTTTGGATATGGTCAATTATGTTCTCTTGATTTTACCAATGTATACATAACTAAGGCCGTAAATGAGCTAGACGAAGCGAGAAAGCGGTTGTTCGTGTTCGTTTGTAACTTTGTTCGTTTTCGTCTCGTGATCGTGACGAACAATTAGATTGATGTTCATGTTCGGGGCTCGTAAATAATTGAAAAACTTCGGCTCGTGTTCAGTTCGTTTCGTAAACTCTTAAGGAACTAACAACATAAATCGACGAAATTGCGTCAAGTATATCTTATGATTGTGATCTATTTTTAACTGATGTTGATATAATTGCGCTCAACATGTGATAGACCGGAGAATGTGAATGCAATTTTATCATTTTTGTTAACGGTAGGTCCTTAATTAATTGTGATAAATTTCTTAGTTTGATACATGAATTGTTAAAATTGATAGTACACTATATAAATCGTTAAATACTGATAATACAGAACACTAAATATTTTTTTTTTCTAATTCCAAAGCTAATCTTTTGCATCCTTTTTTTGAGTTAAGCATCCACTCCCGATTTTGGTTTATGCCTATTATAAATAGTTGCACATAACTACAGCACTTACATATCTTTTTTTTTTAATCTTGTTAAAAGTAATCAAATAATATGACACTTGGCTCTTTTCATAAAACTCGAACTTAAACATCCTGGTAGTTAAGATCATTATATCACACGTCATAATGTGTAGTGAGTAAATTTTTTATTATTGTCATGACAATAGAATAACTTTATTATAACTATCAATTTCTATTTTCTAGAACAATTATATAAGGTAGCTTATTTTCAATCGGTCCAAGCCATGTGCATTGCCAATTGTTTTGGGTACCCAACTCATTACACACATTTTAAATTCATAATAGACTAATAGTAATAAAACGAAATAATTATTTTAAAATAAGAATTAACTTGAGGTCCTTAAGGGACCGTTTTCTTGTCTCCTCTGCTTTATACTACTACTTCCACAATATTTCAAAAACAAAACAGCTACACAAGTTCATTATGAATGTGACGATAAGAACGAAATAGTAATAAAATAAAATAAAAATGCATGTATGGACAAACAAGGGCCAAGCGGTAAAATAACAAATAAAGCCAATTCCTTTCCTTTTACTTTGTTTTTTGGTACGATAATAAAGCATTTCCACAGTTCTTCTCTAAATAGTAAATAGAGATTAATTTGTCGTGACTTGTGAAGAGGTGAGTTCACCTGGGTTCTGATAGTGGAACCTCACTCGAGAAGGCCTGAGATTCTTACACGTGTATATTTTTGTATCAAAATGGACACATGGACAGTTATGATTGACTCGATATCTGTAGACACACGTGAAGGGATGAGTACTCGGATCTATATGTGCCAGCTGTGCACTTATTGCGTTTTTGTCCTCTCTAATAGCGACACTCACTCAATTTATCCTTGTGGTATTTAATTAAATTACACGTGTTCTAATGCGTTTTTCTAATATATCCATATTTTAATAAAATCCTTAAATTAAATAAAAAATTATTAAATAGGGATTACAAAAAATTGATCGCCAATTACAGAGAGAGTTAGAGGTCATATTTTTAAAAATGTAGTAGTTAGTTTAGATAGAGGCAGATTAGGCTAGTTTTTAAATGTTAGAAAATATGGATTTTCCATGTGGGTTTCTAATTACCGACTTTTAAAACACAATTATAAGTACTTAACGTTAGATTTTATATCGTTTTCAATTTATTTGAAAAACTTGTGATACAAGATTCGTAACGGTATATACATTTCACATAAACGATGAATCGGTGTAAATATAAAATTGACTTTAAATTTGGTGAAAAAATTGTTACAATTTTGTTAAATGAGAAGTTGAAGAGTTAAGAATATATAGAGAATTTAATCTCATATTGAGAATATAAGAATATTTTTTAGAGTTTATATACATCAACACTACATGTGAATGGTAAATTGTGTTATCACATAGATGTGTGTTGTTACAAATGCACCACACATCCGCATGCACGCTCAGCTCGGCTCGGTCTCCGGCACGGGTGCGGGTTCTGGTCTCGAAACTCGTGTGTCGGGTTTCAGTTTCGGTTCGGTACAAGGAGTGAGACAGACCAACTTGAAGTTTGTGAAATTTACAAGTTTGGTCCTTGCATTTCCTATCAAGTTGTAACATCCGCATTTAATGAGAATAATTACAGATTAAGTGATGCGATTTCAGAATTGAATGCACGAATATTGAGGGGTGTAACTCCCGAAATTAATTGACCAATTTATGGCCGCGGTTTCCTTAGAACTTATAAAAGGCAGTCTACCCCTACTCATTCTCACAACACACAACACACAACACTATTCAGCACACACTCACTTGCCTACATAGCATTTAGACAGAGTCAATAACACCACAGACAGATCGACATGTGCTTGGGTGCTGTTTCCGTCGAGACACTCTGAGATAAGCGTTGTACCTTGGGAATAGAGTGGCGAAAGACAGACTTAAAGGGTGGTCGGACAAATACCGTTTAAATGTTACTGTCTAATAGTTAGCTTGCTTTTATTTTTAAGTCCTTACTTTTGTTGCATTTACTTTTCACTCCATTTATTATTCTGAAATTTATTTTTCATGTATTTACATTTCAGTCTTTTATTTTTCTGTAATTACATTTCAGTAATTTCCTTTTCAGTAATTTCTTTTCCAGCACAGTAGTTCAGTTTTATTTCAGTTATGTAATTTAATATTATGTAATTTCAATTTCAGTACTAAATTTTCTTTATTTACAGAACAGTCCAAATTTTTAGTAATTATACTCTTCTGTCTGCCCGTTTCAGTAAATTACAGAACAATCCAACAATTTAGTAATTATATTATTATGTCTGACAGTTTCTATTAATTACAATTCAGTCAAGCAGTTTAATAATTTATATTAATCTGTATTGAATTTAACTTATTATATTTTTAATTCTGTTAGTGTCGGAATATTGTAATCGAGTCAAATTCCTTCAGTGAAATAAAATTGTTTATTTCCTTTTAAGTACGTGTTATTTATTTTATTGTTTTCCAATCCAGTGAATTTCCAACATTCGTAAACGGTATTTATGTTTATTTACAGTTTCGGAAAAAAGGATTAACTATATTATTTCTTTTATTTTGTTTGACTCGAATTTTTATTCTTGTGAAATCATTTCTAATTTATTAGACTTGAGGTTTGCGGCAGAATAATTTCAAGCTATTTAGTACGCGCTCAATTTTATTATTATATATTATTCTTTGTGAAAGCAAAAAATAATTTTAAGGGCTCACAGTTGAATACGTTTATCTGTTATTTGATTAAAATAATATTCCTTGTGAAACCAATTAATTATAATTGGGGCTGACGATTAAATATTTTGCTTTTGTTAATCTGACCCAATATATTATTTTAGCGAAACCAATTAATTTATAATTGGAGTTTGCGGCTAAGAATACAAGTTTTCTTTCGAGAAACTTATATCTTGTTGTGTGTCATTTCAGATGACTAGCGGTGATGAATCATCAAATATTCCTTCGGGAATTGAGCACGACATAGTTGTTCTTGAAAATGTCCAAAACACTACGGGAGCTGTGAATGTGGGGCCTCAGGCTAGGCTAAGGCTAAAGCCGATACAACGGCGGTTAAAGCTGCGGGAGATGTTGTTGCGGTGGCTAACGCTGCGGGTGATTCTGCTGCGTCGGAGGTCGATGCTTTGGCTAAGGCTGCGGAAGCAGCCAAAGCTGCTGCCAGGGATGCGGCCAAGGTAGCGGTTGCGGCCAAAGCCAAAGGCAAGGTTCCGGCTACTACGATTATGCCCATTTTTTCAAACTCTCATTTAGAGAATCTGAAAAAGTTTTAAGGACAACAAATTCAAACGTTGGCAGCAAAAATTATTGTTTTATTTAACTACCCTTAACCTTACCAGCTTTTTTACGGAGACTGCACCTGTCCTAAGCCAAGACGATGAGGACATGCAAACGGTTTCGACGATGGAAGTGTGGAAACCCGGTGACTACATATGCCGAAACTACATCATGTGTGCACTTTATGACACTCTTTTTAGTGTATTCGAGACTAAGGCTTCTGCAAAAGAGATTTGGTAAACACTCGAAATGAAGTACAAAGTGAATAACGTTGGCGCAAAGAAATTTGTCGTCACAGAATTTCACAAGTACATGATGGTTGATGGAAAGAGTGTCATCGAGCAGGTTGAGGAACTCCAGCTCATATACCATAGGCTTGATTTTGAGGGGTTAGTTATTAACAAGCCTTTGCAGGTTGCATTAATGATCGAGAAACTGTCAGATTCATGGAAAGAGTTTCAAAACTACCTGAAACACAAGCACAAGGCAATGACCTTGGAGGTACTCATTGAGAGGCTCAATGTTGAGCAAAGCAACAGCCGATCTGAAAAGAAAGGCGGTGGCAGGGAAAGTAATGCGGTTGTTAAAGCCAATGTGGTTGAAGACGTTGGTTCTAAGCGGGAACGCTTTGACAACGGAGTCGATGCGGCTTCCAAGAAGAAATTCATGGGAGACTTCTTTGTATGCAACGAAACTTGTCATCATGTCAAAGATTGTTATAAATGCACCGACAAGCCTAAGCCGCCAACCAAGAAGTACAAAAGGGAAGAGCAAGAAGAAATCCCAAGCTCAAGCACATGCGATTGAAGAGAGCAAATATGCTGGGGATGACGACATACAGTTGGTTGTTGTATTCTCTCAAGTGAACCTTGTGGGGAGCAACCCCAAGGAGTGGTGGCTGGATACCAGCGCTATGAGTCACATATGCGCCAACAAATGGATGTTCAAGACCGACACGGCCGTGGACAATGAGAGATGTTTCATGGGAAACTCTGCTACTTTCAAGGTGGAAGGAAAATGAACCATGGTGATGAGGATGACATCGGGAAAGGAGTTAACACTAACAGGCGTGCTCCATGTGCCGAAAATTCGCCAAAATCTGGTCTCTGGCTCTGTTATGGTGAAAAAGGTTTAAACTTGTTTTTGAATCTGCTAAAGTTGTAATCATCTTAAATGAAATGTATGTAGGCCGTGACTATATGACCAATGGCATGTTTAAATTAAATGTTGGGACTCCGGCTTCTAAAGTCGAGTCCGCTAGTGAAAGTGCTAAGGCCAATGCCAATACTAAGAATAATATAATCATGAATGTTGGCCAACAGGCTAATAAAACTTCATTTGCTTATTCTTTCGATTCATTTAATTTATGGCATGGTAGATTAGGTCATGTAAATTCTAATTCTATTAAGAAATTTATATCACTAAATCTACTACCAAATTTTGTCTTTGATAAGCAACATAAAAGTGAGATTTGTGTGGATGTAAAATTTACAAAGTCTTCGTTTCAACACGTTGAACAAAATACGGAACCTCTCAGTCTAATACACTTAGATGTATACGAATTAAAGTTTGTACAACCGCGAGAAGGTATAAAATTTTATTGTACTAGATACTTCTACATTTACTTAATGAGAAGTAAAGATGAAGCGATAGAGAAATTCTCTCTTTATAAGACCGTAGTAAAAAATCAATTCAATAAGAAAATTAAAATATTTAGTAGTGATAGAGGTGGTGATATGAAGCATCGTTTGCAAGATATGTGGATAGAGTGACATTATACATCAAACCACAACCCCATACTCTCCGGAGCAAAATTGGGTCACCGAGCGTAAAAATAGAACGCTCAAGTAAATGATGAATGATATGCTAATTAGTTATGAGTTACCTCATAATATTAGGGGGAAGTGTTATTTTCCGTCAACTATGTGTTGAACAAGCTACCGTATAAAAAGAGTGATAAACCACCTAATGAATTATGTAAAGGCCATCGGCCGAGCTATAAAATTTTAAGGGTTTGGGGTTGTCTAGCGAAGGTCTTAGTCTCGCTTCCTAAAAGAATGAGAATTGGAACAAAGATGGTAGATTGTGTGTTCATAGGATGTACACACAATAGTAGTGCTTATCAGTTTCTTATGCACAAGTCGGATAATCCCAAAGTGTATGTAAATACTATCCTCGAAGCTCAAGAAGCTTCTTTCTTCGAGGATATCTTTCCCCGCAAGTCATCCAAAACTGAAGAGACTGAGGAGTCGAACAGTGAGAAAAAGGTGCGGGCAAGTGAACCTGTGGAGGAAGAATAAGAAGAGTCTCGACGAAGTAAAATAATAAGGAATGAAACTTCTTTTTGTCCTGATTTCATAACCATCATGATAGAAGGCAAACCGGCGACATACCAACAAGTTATGTCATCCCCGAAATCCTAATAATGGGTAGAAGCGATCAACAATGAAGTTGAATCGATTATGCATAACCACACTTGTAAACTAGTGGATCTTCCACCAGGGTGTAAGCCACTAAGTCACAAGGGGATCTTCAAGAGGAAGAGAAAGATTGACGGTACGATCGAAAAGTAAAAGGCAAGACTTGTAGTGGAAGGTTTTAGACAAACTGAAGGTGTCAATTATTTCGACACGTATGCTCCTGTCTCCAGGAAGACGTCAATCCGGATTGTCATTGCCCTCGCAGTACTGTTCGATTTGGAAATACATCAGATGGATGTTAAGACAGCGTTCTTCAATGGAGAATTGGAAGAATAAATTTACATGGAACAACCCCAAGTGTTTGTGGTTTCAGGTAAAGAAAATAAGATGTGTAAACGTGTGAAGTCCTTGATGGACTTAAACAAGCAACTAAGCAATGGCACGAGAAATTTGATAGAACGATTCTATCAAATTGTTTTCATATCAATGAGTGTGACAAATGTATCTACGTAAAAGATAATGAAAAGGAGTATGTGGTAGTTTGTCTTTACGTAGCTGAAATTATAATAATAGTTAGTATTGATAACATCAATTCTACTAAAAGTATGTTGTCACAACTATTCGAGATGAAAGACTTGGATGTTGCTGATCTGATACTTGGAATGAAAATTAGGAGGACATTAGACGGATATGCGCTATCTCAATCTCATTATATCAAGCAAGTACTTGACAAATTTGATAAATATAGTAAGGCAACGTCCTCAACACCCATAAAATTCCTCACTGACCTCAAGAAAAATCATTGGGAAAGTGTGAGATAATTAGAATATTCTCGGATAATAGGCAGTCTCATGTATGTCATGAACTGCACTAGACTGGATATAGGCAACTCAGAGAGTAGACTGAGTATCTACACCAGTAATCCTAATGAGCTGCACTGGAAGGCCATCATGAGACTTCTAAGGTATATGAGATTTACTGTCAATCATGGGCTACCCAACACGATATATCCAGCGGTGCTGGAAGGTTATTCAGATGCTAACTGGATCTCGGACTCCAACAGTACAAGATTCATGAGTGGATATTTGTTTGTACTGGGATGAAAAGGACTACGTTGTAGTTTGTCTTTAAGTAGATGACCTGATAATAATAGGTAGTATTGATAACATCAATTACACTAAAAGGATGTTGTCACAACTATTCGAGATGAAAGACTTGGATGTTTCTGATCCGATACATGGAATGAAAATTAGCAGGACATTAGACGGATATGCGCTATCTCAATGTCATTATATCAAGCAAGTACTTGACAAATTTGATAAACATGGTAAGGAAACGTCCTCAACATCCATAAAAGTCCTCACTGACCTCAAGAAAAATCATGGAAAAAGTGTGAGATAATTAGAATATTCTTGGATAATAAACAGTCTCATGTATTCATGAACTGCACTAGACCAGATATAGGCAACTTAGTGGGTAGACTGGGTAGCTATACTTGTAATCCTAATGAGGACCACTGGAAGGCGATCATGAGACTTCTCAGGTATATGAGATTTACTCCCAATCATGGGCTGCACTATACGAGATATCCAGCGGTACTGGAAGGTTATTCAGATGCTAACTGGATCTCGGACTCCAACAGCACAAGATCCATGAGTGGATATTTGTTTCTACTGAGAGGAGTTGCAGTATCATGGAGGCCTTCTAAACAGACATGTATAGCTACATCAACTATGGAATCAGAATCCATAGCATTAGATCGAGCAACTGAAGAGGCAGATTGCCTGAGAAGCCTGTTGGAAGGTATTCTCATGTGACCAAAACCTGTTGCCACAACAAGTATGCACTGTGATAGTCAGTCAGCTATTGGATGGACCCATGATCACATGTATAATGGAAAGTCTCGACACATTCGTCGGAGATATAAATTTGTAAGAGAATTGTTAGCTAACCGTGTGGTATACTTGGATTTTGTGAGGTCTAAGGATTATATTGCGGATTCATTAACAAAAGACTTGACTAATGATAAAGTCTATGCCTCATTGAGGGGAATGAGATTGAAGTCCATCAAATTGGAAACCTCCTCATAGGCTATCCAACCCGAACTGGATTATCCAGCTTAAGGTTCAATGGGAAAACCGAACTGTGAGGGCGACCGAACAAAAGACTCGGGAACATAGATTCCCATCCCATTTCTTTGATGAAAAGTGATAAACCTGTACCATATGAAGGGCGAGCTTAAAGCTGTTAATGAAAACAAGTATGTCGAAGATCGAGATGGGTGAGTCAGGACACCATTGACTTAACATCACCTATAATGAGCATAGTAAGGCCGATACTATGTGATGAGCTTGAGCTAAATCTCAATAGCACTCGGTTGAATTTTTCCAAGTCAGTACAGGACCAAATATGGACAACAACTAAATGGTCTTAGTAAGTGGTGTAGAGAAGGCACTATGTGGGTACTACTTTGTTATACACAAATGCTAAATGGTTCAAAGATTTATAATTAGCCAGAGGCGGTATATTGAATTTTATTCTGCTACGCTAGATTCAAGACGTGCGCTACCTGGCCTTATGCAGTGAACTCTTGCGGTTATCTTGTATTGCATTTTAGTGGCATGTTTATTTGAGCCAATTGCATTCATATGTGGGATTGTTGGAAAATATGGAATTTTCATGGGTGCTTCAAAAGTGGTCAATTGCCGACTTTTAAGCTAAAATAATAAGTGCTTAGCACTAGGTTTATACCGTTCTCAATTTATTTGAAAGACTTGTGCGACAAGCTTCGTAACGGTATATACACTTGACATAAACGATGAATCACTGTGAATGTAAATTACCTTTAAAATTGGTTCAAAAATTGTTGCAACTTTGTTGGATGAGAAGTTGGAGAGTTGGGAATACATAGAGTATTTAATCACACATTGAAAATATAAGACTATTTTTTATAGTTTATATACACCAACACTACATGTGAATGGTAAAATGTGTTACCATATAGGTGTGTGTGTTGGCAAGAGCACCACACACGCGGACACGTGCTCAGTTCGGTCTTGGGCTCGTGCTCAGACACAGGCATGGGCTCGTACTCGGGACTCGTGATTCGTGCCTCGTGTGCCGGTTGTCGGGTTTCGGTTTTGCGTTAGCGCTTTATGCAATTTTGTCGCGTCCTTGTCATTATCCGATTTGGTACAATGAGTGAGACAGACCAACTTGAACTTTGTGAAATTTACAAGATTGGTACTTGCACTTCCCAGCAAGTTGTAATTTTCGCATTTAATGAGTATAATTGCAGATTAAGTGCTGCGGTTTAATAATTGAATTGGCGGATATTGAGGCGTGTAACTCCCGAAATTAATTGACCAATTTATGGTTGCAGTTTCCTTAGAGCTTATAAAAGGCAGCCTAACACCCCCCCCCCCCCCCCCCCCCCCCCCCTCCCTTCCCTTTTTCACAACACACAACATTATTCATCACACACTCACTTGCATACATAGCATTTAGAGAGAGAATCACACCACCAACAACTCGACCTGTGCTTCGGTGCCGTTTCTGTCGAGCCACTCTGAGATAAGCGTTGTAACTTGGGAAATGAATGCCCAAAGTCAGAAACTAAAAGGTGGCCGGACAAATACTGTTTAAGGGTTATTGTCTAACAGTCAACTCACTTTTATTTTTCAGTTCTTACCTTTCCTGCATTTAGTTTTCAGTCCATTTATTATTTTGTAATTTATTTTTCCAGTATTTACATTTCAGTCCTTTATTTTTCTTTAATTACATTTCAGTCATTTACTTTTCTGTAAATTTTTTTCCACCACAGTAGTTTAGTTTTATTTCAGTTATGTAATTTAATATCTGTAATTTCAATTTCTGTACTGTATTTTCTTTATTTACAGAACAGCCCAACAATTTAGTAATTATACTATTCTGTATGGCAGTTTCAGTTAATTATAGAATAGTCCAGCAGTTTAGTAATTATACTATTTTGTCTGGCATTTTCTATTAATTACAATGGCAGTTTAATATTTTATATTAATCTGTCTGTAATTAAACTTATTGTATTTTAAATTCATTTACTGTCGAAATATTGTAATCGAGTCAAATTCATTTAGTGAAATAAAATTGTTTATTTTCTTTTAAGTACATGTTATTTATTTTATTGCTTTACGATCTGGTGAATTTCCAACATTGAATTGGTTAGTGACACGTGTAAGCATAGGGTTAAAATATTTATCATACTCAAAATTAACCAAATTTTCCTTAATTCACTTGTTATAATAGAATAGATATCTCGCTAATTTATCGTGCTGTTTCTTGGGAGTATCAAATCCACTTTTGCATTTTTTTTTGTTTTCTCTGCTTTGTTTTCTTATTTAATAATGGAACTTACGTAATATGTACCACTCATATGTTTAACTTAAAACTATTTGTACATATTCGGTGTGTACTGTTTATATATATCATACTAGCGGACTTGTCCACCGATAAGTGTAAATCAAATCAAAAATTTGTAACCCGTTATGTTAAATAATTTGTGAGAAAATGCAGTTAAAAGTTAAGTTAATAATTAGATGGAAGTTACTATTTTGTAATTTTGTAACTTAATTATATTTTTTTTTGTAAATAATTGTTTCAGGTTTTCATAATGCTTAATTAATTTGTCAGGTAATTTTGTAAAATAAATATAACTTGATAAGAAGAGAAAACACACGTAAAGAGGTTGGAGAATAAGAGAAAACGCATATAAAGAGGATGGTTTAGTATCTTGAGAGAGTGAGAGAGTGATGCTATGTTTTGAATAGAAAATTATGGTAGCAGTTACGGGAGTTAGAAAAAAGGGAACGTGCCAGTTATCTGATAGTTTTCTTTTACTGTCAATAGGTTCTCTGAAGTTTGAGATTTTATTTTGTAATTTATGTTAACTTATAAGGTTGTTTGGTAAATATTTGTTTAAATAATTCATAAGAGCTCTTAACATAAAGTAATACTAACGGACCTGCCCACCCGATGAGTGTGAATCGAAAAAAAAATCTGTAATCCGTTATAAAATTTTTGATGAACGGATGGGTAATTATGGTAGGGAGGGGGGTTTGATAATAGAGAGATAATAGTGTATATATATATATATATAGAGAGAGAGAGAGATAATAGAGAGAGAAATGTAGAGAGATAATAAGAAAGAGAGATGGTAACCTGAAACAACAGTTATTTTTATTTTAGCAGTTACTTATCAGTTTTTTTATTTTAGCAGTTATTTATCATTTTTTTTATTTGTAATTTTTCAAACTATCAATACTATTTTGTAAATAGTTTTTCAAGGCTTCATAAGGGGTCTTCACATAAAGTAATAGTAAGATTATAGATATACTAGCCAAATATGCTACATGATACGCGCATAAAATATTAAACCTTGAAATTAAAATAATTTTTATCAACACACTAATCATAAAATAATTACATGGAGAAGAATTCACATTTCATAAATTTAGTATGTGGCAGATAAGAGAAATAGATTCAATTAATATATCATGATTGAATAAAATGTTTTAAAATCGCGGGTGTTGATGGTAATGGTTTGTTTCTTTTGGATTAAGGAAGGTTTTCTAGTTGTTCTTACCAATAAATTTTTCTTTAGTCAAAAAGTAAGAAGGGAAAACGGGAAACTCGACTTCAACGTCAATTAGTAATTCATAGACACCTTTTTTTCTTTTTCTTTTTTTGCTTTAAGAAATATTGCGACTTGATCTTTAAGGGGAACTATATATATACTATATACAAAGGAGTGATAATTCGAGCATTTGGGTTGTAATGGGAATATGGTTGAACATTGAACATAACTTCATAATTTACTCGTGATATTGACCATTACTAATTTAATTTTATCTAGTAGCATATAGTAATTCAATTAGTCTGTTTAAAAAAGTAGAATATTCCTCTGCATTGTGCTTATCCTCCATAAATGCTCTGAAAAGTATTAATAAGAAAGGTGGGTAAGATTGTGTCCGTCAATTTCACCGTTTTCAATCGTTTTCAATCCGATCCGAGAACAAATTTACATATTTAACCATTTTATCCGATTTAATCTGACCCGACCCGATTTATTTTACCTGTTTTAAAAAAATATTTTTTTCCTTTTAAAAAATAAATCTCATAAATGTCAAAAATTTCAAATAAAATTTGTTAGTTAGATTAAAAAATCATTTGATTTAGAACTATAATATAAAAATAATATAAAAGATAGAGTTTAATGTATATGAGAGAGGAAATACTTAAGTTGTACTTTTTTAAGTTATATTTTTACTCATTTAAATTCGACCCGACTCGACCCGAATAGAATTACAGTTTTACCCGATCCGTGACCGATCGGGTCTGATCGGATTGAAACCCGCGAAATTGCCATCACTACGGGCACCTGATCCATTTTTGCTGCAAACAGCTAAATATTTGGATACATCCTATGTCTTTGGTTTTACTTTTAATGTTATGAAATGAATACTGAAATAGTAATATTATAGTGAATTCAGTCCATTATTATTTAAGATGTGTCACATAATAAAAACGTAACACCTATTAATTAATCAAAAAATATATATCATAAAATTAATTAAAATTAAAACTAAAAAATATTAAAAATCTGACACATGTTAATGAATCTAAAAATATCTATTCTAAAATTAATTTAAAATTAAAACTAAAAAATAGCATTGGCTAACACAATCTGAATAATATATAACCACAGTATAGAATTTTTTTCAAACTTTTTATTGGCTCACAGATGAAATTGCATTTTATTGTTAAAAAAAAACAGACAGCCTGCCTTACAAATAAGGCAGCCAAAACCATTCTGCTGTCACCACACGAAAATGTTCATCTACTGTATAAACACTATATAATGTATGATTTGATTTACATTTAAACATCAATCAGTGATTCACATGTTCCTATATATAGAAGTTATTTAACTATTAACATTTATCGATTGCGGGTAATTCTGAAATAACAAACTTAGCAAGTTAGTTGTTATTTCATTATTAGAAAACATGTCCATTATGGCGATGCTTGTAGTAAACGGAACGCAAATAAATAGGGAAGACGAAAAAAATATGAAGCACACAAACTGGGTAAATCATATAAAAAAAAGTGGTAAATCACTTGAATTTGAATACCCCTAACTACTCAATTCGGGCATGGGTTGGGAAATATAAAAAAAATAAAGTCATTAATCTAATCAAACCGAAGACAAATGACTAAATTTACAAACCTGGTGGTGGTGCTATAACGATGAGAAAATGATTGGCTTTTGCTGCTCTGAAAAATTCAAGACAGTTTGTTTTGAAAGTAAGACAGTAAAAACCAATCTGTTATGATCCATTTGGTATATTTTTGGGTTTATTAACAGGTGTTAGTTTTTTATTATGTGACACAAACAAATTAATAGTTTACTAGATTCACGATAGTGTTAATCGTCCGGTTTCATTCCAAAATACACTATTATTTAGGGTGTACCAACCAATAAAATTTTAAATTTTAAATTTTAAATTTTTTTTATAGTAGATATTTTTAGGTTCATTAACTTGTGTTATGTTTTTAGTATTTTTTAGTTTTAATTTTGAATTAATTTTATGGTATATATTTTTAGTTTCATTAACATGTGTTATGTTTTAATATGTGATACACACTAAATAATAATGGATTAGATTCACGATATTTTTAATCGTTTGATATTGATTCCAAAATATTAAAATAAAAGCATAACATACAAAATTATATATTTTTGCTACATAAAAAAAATACAAGACATATTGTCAACAAAAATGGATCCAAGAGAAAGAGAGAGACGTGGGGGAGGAACAGACTGAACGGTCACTGTATTTTGTTTGGGTATATATTTGTTTTACCACGGTTGGCTTTTAAGTTAATTGGTATTTTAGTCATAACTTTGGAAAAATTGACGAAATTGGCAAGCTTTAAAAAGTAATTGATGTTTTTCACTTTGCGTATATTAACCATATATATATATATATATATATTAGCAGACCTGTCCACCCAATGGGTGTAAATCAAATAAAAAATATGTAACCCGCGTTATGGTAGAATTTGGTTGAGAGAGAGGAGGAAGGAGATTTGATATTAGAGAGATAATAGTATAGATATATATAGAGAGAGAGAAAGGTAGAGAGATAATAAGGAAGAGAGATGGTAAGATGAAATATGAGTTATTTTTATTTTATCAGTTTTACTTATCAGTTTTTTTTATTTGTAATTTTTCAAACTATCAATAATATTTTGTAAATATTTGTTTCAATGCCTCATAAGACCTCTAGACATGAAGTAATAGTATATATATATATATATATATATTATTGAATCATTATTTATAAATAAGATGAACGATCAAAGAAATGAAAAAATTAAAAGTACCGTAAATGACGTACGATACTCATATCCGGTATTCAAATATATTAATTTTTTGACGTATCCGTCCTAATAGCGTACGGGGTTAATTAGTAATTTTGTCCATGAGAATTGTCTAAATATATATAATCTGAATCAATTTTTAAAATAATAAAAGATTTTTGGCTGCGTTACGTAAAGTGTTTTCTCAGCCAAATTTTGTTTAAAGTTTTTATTTACACTTCTTACACTAAAAAAAAAATCTAAATAACGACGGAATTAGTGACGGTATTTTTTGTTACGAGTTTATTAGCGACGGATTTTTTTACGCACATTGCGTATATTTGTAATATGCATATGTACAAACTAATTAAGCAATTATCAAAAAAAATAATAATAATTAAGTAATTTGAAAGTCAGGACTTATACGCAAGTCAACCTAAAGTTTCACATAACTTTGCTATCTCAATATATACTCCCCAATATGTAATATATACGTTTGACTTTCTGCAAATTATTTTTTCACATCCATCCATGATTATAATACTAACCATTTTGGCATGGTTCAACTGGTCAACATGGACAATTGCACATAAGCAAATAAGAGGAAAAAATACATATGTTAAACTAATTTGATGGAAGTTAATTCTGATACAGCTAAATTTATGTAAGTTATAAAAATAGTATCAAAATAAAAAATAATAGTAACTTCCATTAAACTAATTTAACGATTTAGAATTAACGATTGAGCTACTCATTTATCAAAATGTTCATAATTCTGGTACTGCCGTTAAATTAATTTGATGGAAGTTACTTTCATTTTTCATTTTGGTCCTATTTTTTGTAACTTGCATAAATTTAGTCTTTTTTTTTTCAAAAATTTACAATTTACAATGTTTATACTAAAATACATACATATGCATGCATATTAAATATCTAAATTTCAAAAAAAAAACATATTAATTATTTGACTAAATTTTCTTTGAAAAAAATTATTTTTCTCAAAATCCATTTTTTATATAAAAAATATAACACTTTCTTTAAAACGAATATAACATAAGTCTTAGAAGTGACATTTTGGCAAAAACTATTTCAAGCCAAATCATTATTTGAATACTTTCGTGAAAAAACGACAGGAAATTCGTTATTTTAAAAATATATATATATATATATATATACATCTTTTAAATAGATTTTTTTTAAATATTTACAATTTAATTTGTATACACAAACATCGTTTATATAAGAAGAAAATGTTAATATAAAATTTATATTATTTGCAATAATATATGCATATGCATAATATTATATGTATTTATACATATACATTATATATATATATATACACACACATATATACATGTACGTGTATACACATACTTACATACATACATACATACATACATATATGTATGTCTGTGTTAATATATATATAATGAATATATAAATTTTTTAATGTTTATCACTAGTTTTTAAACTAAAATTATAAAAATTATAATGTTTACCACTAGTTTTTATAAAAGTGGTCAAATACCTATTTTCCAGTCATTTTCTTTTATGTATTTACGTTTTAGTCATTTCTTTTTCTGTAATTAACTTTCATATACCGTAGTGTAGTTTTCATCTCTGTTATGTAATTTATTTTTTATTCTGTCCAGTACTGTATTTTCTTTTAATTACGGGACAGTCCAGCAGTTTAGTAATTATACTATTCTGTCTGACAGTTTCAGTTAATTACAAAACAGTACATAAGTTTAGTAATTATACTATTCTGTCTGACAGTTTCGGTTAATTACAATTCAATCCATCAGTTTTATAATTTATATTAAATCTGTCTAAAATTTTATTTTATTACAACTTAATTATGTAAGTGTCGGAATTTGTAAAACATTCCATATTCCATTTAATGAAGTACAATTGTTATTTCATTTTTAATACGTGTTATTTATTTTATTGTTTTCCTATCCAGTGAAATTTCCAACAATACATTGCCAAACAACATCTAGTTTTGGTCTTCCAGCCATATTGTATTATTTAGTAGGCGAAAACATTATTTTTGTAAAACTTATCAGATTAGTCAAAGTAAAACTACAACGTAATACCAATTTCAAAAACTCACAACTCATAGAACGCATGTCATGAAAGTTGAAGACAATCTTCCTGGAAATTTGTCTAAGTTATCGCCAATAATTAGTAAAAAATAATGCCATTTACTATCTAAAGTATTATTTTAATGAGCTTAACCGAATATGTACAAAAATAACTCGGTCCATACTCGTCCAAATACCAATTCGAGGGTCTTTGTGCAAGTCTATAATACAAGTTTGCAAGTTCTTTCGTAATTAGATGGTTTATTCTCTATATAAACAACTCTATTTTCTAATCGGCGTCAAAATTTTCAATTTTTTTGTTATTACTAGTTTAATAATTTCGTTATGAAAAATACTTAAAACATCATTGGACCGTCTTAAAGTTTCTAAATAGCACCGAGTTTCAATACTTAAAATACCCCCATATAGGTTTTAAAAAATCAACCATTTATTATGACCAAACAAACATCGCATCAACTTGTTTGAATGAAAAGACATTCATAATTATCGAATTTTTTCCTGACTCCCACTAATCCGGCCAAGGAGGCGGGGCCTATATAATTATCAAACTCGTCATAGTTTTAAATAATAAAATTTTCTCCATCCGACTGATCATAAGTGTTTTTTAATTAAATAAAAATGTCAAAATTACTAATAATTTTAGTTATGTTATTTTTATAATAACTCACTTCCTCATCAATCAACATCGACATTTATATCATTAGACCCATAAACATTAAGATATTATAATTATTATAATTGTAGCGTGACAACTTTCACATTTTGAGACATATAATTGCACCTTCCTAGCTAGTAACCAGAGAGTGATGATAACAATGCACATATGTTTGTTAAATCTTTAGCATGATTATTTATATAATGCAGATCTACAGGTAGATATTAGCAGATTAACGTTGGGGAACGGGTTGTACTTTATTCCAAATGGTGTATTGAATTCATAATCAACTAGTTAAAATGCTCATTATCAGCCTTATCCACTATGCAATATTCTCTATCAATAATGCTGCTAATGCATTACAAATTATAAAGCTTTTGTTAAACCTTATGCACACAAAAGGCCTTTGTTAAATAAGAAACACTGAGCGCAATCGTTGTTTGTGTAACGTATATCTTTAAATATTACGGAGTACTATCTTAGGAGAAAAAAATTGTTTGCTAGAGTAATTTTTATTTTATTTAATATTTATGATGCCATATAATCTTCATGGAAAAAGTTTTTGAATTGGGAGAATATAATTAAAGAAGAAGAAGAAGAATAATTTCAGATACACCATCAAATTGCAAATTGAAACTAACTTCGTATGGAATATTTTCTGCCTGCTCGACACTCGGAGGACTTGGCGGACTATGTCATAGATGAAACACGGTCGATATTAGATTATCATTTAATGGTTGTCCTACGGCATAGTCGGGTTTCAAAAATTCAAAAGATTGTGATGTTAAAACTGGTATTACATAATTTTACATTCACTGACACGATTGTTTTGCATTCCAAAGTAAACTTTCCAATATTCTCTGGCATCCACAAACTGCACTACAGTATATTTTATCGTATACTCCTATCTTTCAACTTTTTTGCAGTGGAAGTGCCTAGACCGATAAAACGATTCATTACGTGCAGCTTCAAGACTGGTTGATTTCACTCAGGCCCTTTAAAGTAAACAACGATATTTGTAGCGCAAGTTTTATATAAAATTAGTCCATTTCTTTTGAGTCGTTTAAATTTCTAACAAGCCTTTCTTTTTTCAAATCTGATATAAAGGGTTATCTATTATTCGTTCTAAAAAAGTAACAAAAGCGGCCTTGGAAAAGGGGCTGGCTAGGCCAACTGAAACTGTAACTTTTCTAGCTTATATGAATTATTCGGTTTCAAATTACATGACAAAAGTTTTATACTGTATCTAGTTAATAAATGAACAAACATGTGGATACTTATCCCCATAAATTAAGATAAGCATATTTTGCAATCTCGTAGCTGGAATTGAACGCAAAACAAAGTGAAAAGAGAAAAAATAAAATAAAATCTACATCAATAAGAGGGTCTTGAATTGATGAACTGCACACACAACTAGTTTAGTGCTCTGTGTGTGTGATGTGTTTATTTGTGCAAGTACGTAAGATTTTCTCATAAATTTATCCTCAATGTATGTGTCAAAACTGTAAATAAAGTTGTAATTAAGAATAGTCGCACGCACTATGAATGATTTTCTGCGATTTAATGTAGTGTCTACTATATGTACCTATTCAACCACAGCCAGAAACTTAAGTGAAGCGTCGAGTTTTTTTTCCGCGATCCCTCTAATACCTAAGTTAGTATTGGTTTCTTTCTTCTGTCATGTGTAATGTAATATTTGTATTTTCTCGTGGGGGAGAGTCCCCTTACATGTTGGGAGAGCTCTTGTTTTCCTTAAATTATAGACTTGTTTATATTTCGGTTGTGATTTACTGCCCCGTCGTTTATACCATAAAATGATCAGATGCCTTCTTTTATTTTTACTTTATTATTACTGCTCCATCCTTTTTCTTTGTTCGTAGAACGGCGTGTGAAGTAGGCTCATGGGATCCCTACTGGGGAATATTTCGGAGTGTATGAGAAATGCCATGGACGTCTATAGGTAGCCGTACGGTATTATATTCCTGAACTATCAAAGATCGTACCAAGTGTAGGGTTTAGATGTATGTGATGTTTCGGGTTTAGACGTATGTCACATTGTCGTATTCCTGAACTGCAATGCCTTATGTAGAGCGGGCTCAAAACTCTTTGTTTTGGTGGGCTGCACAGATTAGAATTGCACTATTTTGGCCCTTTAAAATTTAAGAATAAGAAATCATGGTATGCAAAAATTATTTGGGCCAGACTACTTTTGACTTGGGACGGGCTGCCCCGTTTCCCTTAGAAATATAATATATTCCTTGGGCCGGGCCTGACCCTATGATATGACAACGATCTAATTTTTAAGAATTTATTCGTTTTTCTACAACTAAATAGTGGTTATTATGATGATTAACATATGTATATGCATTGGTTTTTCATTTGGGAACATACTATTTACTTATTTTAAAGGCAAATTATTATTTATGCTGGATCACTTGAGTCTGCACTTCCATTTGCTGAGTCCGGGTATTGACATATATGAATTTATGAAATGAAAGCCAGTAACCTTTTTTCGACATATGACTATATTAAAATTAAAAAAACGGTTTTCTTATTATTATTATTACATTTGGTTTTTTAAAAGAAATTAAGAAAAAATATAAGGCGGCTGCATGGTTGGCTATGGCCTATGGTCGGCTTAATATTTTAGCATTTTGCTCTCCAACAAATAAAATGAGGATATATATTATTTTCAATCATTGGTGTGTGCTTTCTAGTTTCTTCCTTTATAGACAGGCGTCTCAACCTCACCCACCAATTAAAAAATTCACAAAATGCCAAGCTATATTGTTTTTCTGAGCTAACGTTGTCTCTGGACCCGGCTAGGCTGTCACACATGTGTTATCATATCATACAGTATTGGAAAATTCAGATTACATATCAAATTGCTGTAGCACAATTTAAAATAACATTGAATATGTTCTGCATTTTACATATCCATTCACGATTCACCCGATATGCATGGGTTACCAATTATCTACCATTTTGAATGCCTAGTATTAACCGTTATGTATCCGTAATTACATGAGAATAAGAGACACAAGTCTTTGCTAGTCCTTGACCATATTTGTTATCAAACCATCCTTATTTATCTTATAATCCATTCACAAATATTCCGAGAAATGGTGTTGGGCATGTTAGTTTCTAAATAAAAAATGATCAGATTTTAGCAGGGACACATTGTAACTTAACTAAACCATGACAATTTCTTTATCAATAACGCTTCCTTAGAGATGTTCCACTGTATATGTAAAATTGGTCCAGTTTATATGTATGATGTTCCATTTTCTGAACATGTATAAGCAGGTTGGTCAACTAAAACTTTTCTATATAAATGGTTCCAGTCCAAACTATTTGTTTGCTCGTGTTACCATGGGTAGACCTATTACAAAAGAGTAAAACTGTGTTTTTGAAAGAGAAAAACTATTACTTTCTTCCGATGAGATGAAACATCAACACCATTTTTAAAAGAGAAAAACTCGTATTAGCATCTGTATTCTTCGTAGGTTGAAAAGAAGCGCGGCTGCGTTAAAAGAAATAGGAAATGCAAAAGTGCAATAATTTTAAAAAATCAAAAATTCACATTGAGATTATGAGAAACGGAAAACAAAAAATATGGTTTTTGAAAGAGAAAAGGAGTTTGTCGAAAATCATGCATCATGTTTGTCAGAAAAACGAAGGTTTTTTTTAATACTAACGAATTGGAGTACAAAATATTAAAAAGATATAGACCTGATAGAACATAAAAATTAGACCCGAATATTCTATTCGGGTAATAATCAACCCAATTTATAAATGGGTATCCAACGCTTAAATGGGTCGTCTCATACTTTTTATAGGAATTGAGGTGTTACTATCAAAAGCCCAAACCCAATCAAATGGGGACCCATGTCTGAAAAACCCCTGGGATGAAGACATTTGTCAACATACTAGAAGGCATAGTTGCCTATAAATAGCCAACTACCCCTCCTAGAAAAGGACCAGAAAATCTATTCAAAAAATATAGAGAGAAGTTGAGAAAAGAGATAAACTAACCAACGCACACCACTTCGAGAAATAAACCGAGAAAAGACAAAGCCGAGCACCGAATAAAAGGGAAGAAAGATCAAGACGAGAGATTAAATAGTCATATCGAGCACAATTGTAAAACCGAAATACTAATCCGAGCAAGTGTAATAGTCCGAACAAGGATAATAATCCGAACAATAATAAAGATCAGGAAGTGTCCATTATTCACGGTTGATTTACTATTATATCATTGTTGAAAAGTCTAACGCGACCGACCAAAGTTATGGCTTTATCAAATGGCGCCGTCTCCGGGAATCATCTAGTTCCCAACTAGTTTAGAATTCGAATACCAATACTCTGCCAGACGAGCGACAATGGTGACCAATGTAGAGGAAACCCATCCCGAGATAATAGAAACCAATAACCAAAACGCGCAAATTAGCCAACAAGACCTCGACGATCTACTCGCCATCCGTGACAGATATGAAGCTATCCAATCCGGAAACCAACCAACAACCTCCTACGTCAACCAAGAACAACCGATCGAACCACCCAAACATTTCATTGAAGGGATTGTCGACGAACACCCTTCGTACTCGGATGACGAACAAGACGTGCCCGTATTAAGGCGTGCACGAAGACGCTTACCCGGGTCCCAGGCAGGGCCGAGCTCAAGAGTCCCTTTGCCTACAGCCTCGGTCAACTCGGGTGCTCGTTTACAAACGAACGAAGCTCATCAGTTTGGCATGCCCGAGGATCATGTGCTCGGACAGTCGCCCCGACTACCAACTAATCCTCCGAGGATGATTACACCACCCACGGTGGAAGTGCAACACGTTGTTCCGTTAGCCGATGAAAGGAACTACGCCCAGCTACAAGTTCAGCTGGCGGCATGCATGACGGCCATGACAGCGGCCGGCATCGTATTGCCAGTTATCCAACCCGACAAAGACCCACGCCACGAAGTGGAAGACTCGGCCTACAGGGCCGCCCTGGAGGCAGCGGGTAGGCGACCCGATACAAGAGTGCCCCACCAAGGGGGCAATGTCCCAATAACTATCGTCCATCCGAACACTCATATGGAACGTGTCCACACAAACACAAAGGACGGTAGATATCCCGAATACAGGATCGGGGAAGGATATGGCCCACCACCACATCAGGGAGGATACCCTCCCCCCTACCAAGTCACGGATGACGCGTTCCAACAGGCTTGGAACGTATGCCAAGAAACCCCATGTACTGAACAGATCACGCGGTACCGCAATCCTATGGGATTCGTCATCCCCGAATTCAGGCTCTATGATGGGAAGAGTTGCCCTATCGACCATCTGAGGCACTACAAGACGAAGATGGAACTGTGGAGTGATGACCATGCACTAATGTGCAAATTTTTCAAAAACAGCTTGGGTCAAGATGCTTCGTCATGGTATCACAACTTACCACGGGGCTCCATTAGAGACTGGGCAGAACTGCTAAGAGCGTACTCCACCCGATACGCTGCTCATCGGAAAAAGAAGGTTAGTATCGAAACCCTTCTGAAAATGACGATGATGCCAAATGAACGGCTCAACGATTATTGCATACGTTTTATCGACGTAGCAAACCAGATTCCACGATATGCCAATAATATAGCCATCCAGAACTTTATCAACTCCATCCCTAATGGCTATTGGGCGAGAAGGAAGTTCATAGGCAAAAACTTCCCGACTACTGATTCCCTGCTAGCCTATTGTACCCACCTCACCGATAAAAACGACGAACTGCGTTTCCTCAACCGAACTCTACCTAGAAGAGAGTCGGTCCGCGAGGTACAGGTGGGTCGCAAAAGAATTAGGAGTAACCAGGGAGAAGCATTCCAACCAACCAGCAAGGGCAAAGGTCCCGAGGTCCATAGCAGGGTAGAGCGACCACGAGCACCAGAGCCCAAACCGCTCCAGATCGCATACCCAACACCGATCAACGAGCATAAACCACTCCAGCTCACCTACCCGATGCCACCCAAGCCGTTTCAACAAGGTCGGCCCCAAGAAAGGGAACACCGAAATACTTTCGGATCGGTCGAGCTGCGATACACTTTCAACCTATCTGCTAAAGATATCCTCAAGGATATATGCAGGGAAAGTTGGTATTCCCGACCGCAACCGATCAACACTCCCCCCAGTCAGAGAGATTCCAAGCTCTTCTGCGCATATCATGAGGATCACGGCCATCTCACTGAGCATTGCCGTAACCTGCGATGGAGAATGAACCAGTGGGGCGATGCAGGATACCTAGCCAAGTTCATCAAAGGAGCTGGGAATAAAGGCAAATAATTGGCCATCGAGGGATCCGACAACCGGCAAGGCAAAACGATAAACATCATTCATATGACAAGACCCAAGGGCCCAGGCGGGGAACGATCGTGACAATGGCAGTTGGCCCACTTTGGCCAAGTAGCCAAGGCATCACAGGCGTCGACCTCTAAACGACACTGCACACAACGACGACACCCGCCCATTTCTTTCTCGGATCTTGACGAAGAAGGGGTGATTTACCCCCATGGAGACGCCATTAACCTCCGAGTTCAAATTGGCCTAGACACGGTCAGCAGGGTACTTGTCGACCAAGGAGCCTCTTGTGATATCATGTACAGGGAGCTCTTCGACAAAATGGAACTCAAACTGCAAGTTCTACAGCCTACTGACGTCATACTGATCGGATTCATCTCCGAAACGACTAAACCGTTGGGTAAGATCGTCCTCAGTGTCACAACCGGGTCCGTGTCGGTTCCCGTGGAGTTCTTAGTGGTCATACCCTCGACCTATCACCAAAAGGTCAAATACCCAAATGATAGGGGAGAGATCGAGACAGCCAGAGGATGTCAAGAGGATTCAAGACGCTGCGAGGACATCACCGCGACTCTCCAAAAACAACGAAGCATGGTGGAACAACCCACCAGCACCAAGAAGCTGATCAACCAAATATCCAAAGCCGAAAGGGTTGTCGAAGAACAAGTAGGAGAGACACTCAGGAAGGTATATATACCGGATATGGACGAGGAGCATTACTTCCTCCTCGGCGACAACCTTCCAAAACAGGAATCCGAGGAGTTGAAAGCATTCCTTCTCAACAACACTGATAAATTCGCCTGGAGTCCTAAAGATATGCCGGGCCTAGACCCCAATACAGCATGCCACCACCTAAGTGTAAACACCGAGTACAAGCCGATAGCACAGAGGAGCAGGAAAGTGTCTGTACAGCACAGAGCAGCTATAATCGCTGAAGTACAAAAGTTATTGGAGGCTGGAGCCATAAGAGAGGTTTACTATCCAAAATGGTTGTCCAACCCGGTCGTCGTCCCTAAGAAGAACGGGAAGGAGAGAGTATGTATAGACTTCACCAACCTCAACAAAGCCTGCCCGAGGGACCACTTTCCCCTTCCAAGGATTGATCAACTGGTGGACGCAACTGCGGGGGCAGAACGGATGACCTTCCTTGACGCATATTCAGGATACCATCAAATTCCCCTCGCCCGCGAAGATCAAGAGAAGACTTCGTTTATATCGCCTTTGGGAAATTATTGCTATACGGTAATGCCGTTCGGCCTATGCAATGCGGGAGCAACATACCAAATGATGATAACAAGGGTATGTCGAGATCATATAGGGAAGACGATGAAGGTATACATAGACGACATGGTCGTCAAGAGCGAAAGAGCCACATCCCACCTTCAAGATATCAGGGACGTTTTCCGAACGTTGGGCGATCACAAACTAAAACTCAATGCGAGCAAGTGTGCATTTGGCATCAGCAAAGGGAAATTCTTGGGACATATGGTTAGCCGGAGAGGAATAGAGGCTAATCCCGATCAAATAACGGCTCTACGAAACCTAGCTGCGCCCAAGAATAAGAAACAGGTACAAGAGCTCACGGGAATGATGGCCGCGCTGAGCAGGTTCATTAGCCGATCCGCAGATAAGGGACGGCCATTTTTGGAATCACTCAAGAAGGATAGAAAATTCGTCTGGGACCCGGAATGTGAAGCTTCATTCAACAATCTCAAAGAGTACTTGAGGACACTGCCACTACTGGTAAGGCCGAACAAAGGAGACGTTCTGGCATGCTACCTAGCAATTTCCACTACAGCTGTGAGCGCAGTTATCTTAAGAGAAGAAGGTCGCGAACAGTTTCCGATCTACTTCGTCAGCAAGACTCTGGTCGAAGCCGAAACACGTTATCTACCCTTGGAAAAGCTGTGTCTGGCATTGGTCGTCGCAACCAGAAAATTGCCACACTATTTCATAGCTCATCAGGTCCGGGTATACACGAAATTTCATATCAAAGAGTCACTTCGACGGACGGACATTAGCGGTCGAGTTGCCGCCTGGGAGGTCGAGCTATCCCAATTTTATATCGAGTTCGCACCCCGCCAGGCCATAAAGGGACAAGTCCTGGCCGATTTCGTCGCGGAGTTCACCCAAGGCTATAACGAGCCTTTGGCACTCTCTCCACAATCACACTGGCAGATACATGTCGACGGATCAGCCACCAAGGACGGATCTGGAGCGGGGATCATCCTAAAGTCTCGAGAGGGAGGAATAATCGAAAAAAGCATAAAATTGGGCTTCCGAGCTACCAACAATGAGGCAGAATACGAGGCCATGATAAATGGCATGCTCATTGCCCGGTCCCTCGGATGCTCCCACTTAATTGCAAGCTCAGACTCCATGCTCATCGTCAATCAAGCCATCGGCGAGTTCCAAGCCAAAGATGACAGAATGATCCTCTACCAAGAGAAAGTCCAAAGCTTGATGGCAACTTTCGAACAGTGCGAGTTAATAAGAATTAATCGCACCGAAAATGCACACGCCGACGCTTTGGCCACCCTAGCCTCGACATTAACAATGACTGACACCCGGTCGATCACAGTGGAACTACTGCCAACACCAAGCATAATTAAAAGGGTAGACCGAGTGACATCAATACAATACGAACAAGGTTGGATGGAAGACATGACCCATTATCTGCGAAATGAGACGCTTCCGGCCGACAAGATAAAAGCGCTAAAAATTACAAGAAAAGCTCCTCGCTTCTGGCTATCCGAGGACGACAAACTATACAAATCCAGTTACCGGGGACCCCACCTACTATGCGTCCCGACCGAGCTACAACTGCCGGTCTTGGAGGAAATCCACGAAGGATCCTGCGGAGCACACATCAAAGGGCGATCCCTTGCAAACAAGGCAGTGACCCAAGGATATTGGTGGCCCTATATCAAGCGAGACGCCGATGCGTACGTCCAACGTTGCGACAAGTGCCAACGATTCGCCAAGATACCACGCCTCCCATCATCTATGATGACCCCGGTGTCGGCACCATGGCCGTTCGCTCAATGGGCAATTGATTTGGTCGGTAAACTCCCAAGAGCACCTGGGAGTGTGGAATATCTGATCGTCGCGACGGATTATTTCACCAAATGGGTCGAAGCTAAACCCCTCCGAGAAATCAAAGCCAGCAACGTCAAACAATTCATTTGGGAATACATCATAACTAGGTTCGGTATACCGTACGCTATCGTCGCCGACAACGGAACCCAGTTCAAAGATGCCAATTTACAGCTGTGGTACGAGGAACTCGGTATCCGAAAATTCTATTCGACGCCGACATACCCACAAGGAAACGGGCAAGCCGAAGTGTCAAACCGAATAATATTAGACGGCATCAAGACCACCCTTGAACAAGCAAAGGGGAGGTGGCCCGAGCGGCTACTCAACGTTTTATGGTCGTGCCGAACTACACCCAAGACGGGCACCAAGGAAACCCCGTTTAGCTTAGCATACGGTGTTGAGGCCATCATACCGACAGAGATCGGGCTACCCACGCTCCGAACGACGTTGGTCGAGCAGGGAAACAATGAACAAAGAATGAGAGAAGAGCTCGACATGATAGACGAGAAACGAGAGATAGCGGCCCTTACCCTAGCTAAGTACCAACAAAGCGTGAAGCAAACCTATGACAAGAGAGTAAAAGGGTCCAAAGAATTCATGGTAGGAGAACTGGTGCTGCGACGAGTGACGGTCTATACCCGCAACGAAATACATGGCAAACTAAGCCCTACCTGGGAAGGCCCATACGAAATCGTCAAGCAAACAAGTCCAGTCTCTTACAAAATCAAAAGCGTCCTGTTCGCCAACAGCCGAGGGGAAAAGAATTCTTGGAATGTGGCTAACCTAAAGAAGTAGTACGTATAGGCAATCCTCCGAATACAAGTACAGGTGCTACCTTACCCTTCTTGCTTAATGGCATTATCTTTCGTCTTTTGAATGAATAAAATATATTATCATGCTGTCTACTAATACTATGAAATTCCCAACATGGCCGAAGTGCCGAGGAATACTATGAAATTCCCAACATGGCCGAAGTGCCTAGGAATACTATGAAATTCCGTAAATGGCGGCTTCTTCCCGAGCCGAGCAGCACTTCGAGCCCGGACCACTTTCAAGAACTCTTCCTCGGGCTCTTTGGGGATTTCGGGCGCAGGATTCCCCTTGGTCACCGACCCCATAGGGTACCCGAGCAGCATCGGGGCACTACGACTCGCCGGATCCGGCGTCGGTCCCGGCCCCCACCATTTCCAAAGAGCTAACAGAGCCTCCACATTGGGAGCGCCGAGGTCAGGCATAGGGGGAGCGTTGGTGGCCGGTCCAGGAATCTGGTGTCCCGGACAGCCCCATTCACCAGAAGCTATCACGATACCAAGATTGCGCTCTTTGTTGGTATCCGGCAAACCGATAACAAGCCGGCAATAGGTACGCTGGGTTTTCAGATACGAGCTGCGATGCTCAAAGCTCAGACTGTAGACTCCGAAGACGTCCTTCAATTCAATCGGTATTCCGGCCAACTCCGATAACCTTTGAATACCGTTCAGAGTACGGTAACCATTTAAGGCCAGTTGGGCTGGAGCAATCTGGACGGCCTCAAAGAACGACGCCACCCAGTTTGTAAAAGGCAGCGAAGCCCCCTGTAAAAAATGCCGAAGAGCGCACAGCCAACTCGCCGGCAGGAACAAATCCCAGCACCTCCTCGTCAGAAATAGGAAGCCGGATATGTATGTTGTCAGGTATTCCGGCAAGCTCCTTAAAATCCTTTTCTACGAATGTGCCAACTTGGGCCACACTTTGGCTCAGAATTTCCTATCCAAACATCATCAAAAGTCCATCAATATACTAACCAAATACACAAACAAGAACCACATCAATATAACGAGCGCCCCCCCCCCCCCCCCCCCCCCACACACACACATTAACCAGATACATAAGAATCATCAGACATATAGAGATAACCTGAACCATATACCAACGACACACCTATGACCACAACGACAAATCAAATACAACTCCTAAAAGAGGGAAGGGGGGAGAACGAAAAATCACTTACAGTAATCATTATGAGCAAACAAGCGCGAACAGCAGCAAGTCTTCCAACAAAACCACGAAACCCTAGATCAAGCGGCCGAACTCTTTTCCTTTTTGGCGGGAAGAGTATGCTTTAGAGAGAGATATATTTTCTTCAGCAAATTCTGTGATAAAAATAAAACAGGATTACTTGGCACAATAGAAAGGAGTGGAGTCACAAAAATAATAAAATAATAACCGTCCTTTCGTGTAACAGAGGTTTACCTTTTTTCCAACCATACAAAAGTCAACAACCGCTGCTATGTTTAACATATCAACGCTCCAGATTTCGCCACGTCAGCGCGTATCCCACTACCCAAGGCAGTTCACATCATTACACCTAAATAAACGGCCAGTGGACCCTACCACGAAAAGCTTCCCACATACGCTACCCCTATTATCACACCGAGAATGTCCCCCGATTAAAGTTCCTCGACGCCAAACCAATTCTAACCCAAAGGGCACACCGAACAAGGTGGACGAAGACCGTTTCTAGCTTGCCGGCAGGGAGCATCAAGTCTACCAACGCTCTCCGGGGGGATAACCGGGCATATTGTTCGGTGTGTGCTGAGGGACATCAATTGATATCAACATAAAAGAGTGAAGCAAACAGGAAATAAAATAGGACAGAATCAAGTGCAAGACAAGTTTTATTCATCCACAAAGGGGGAAACACAAACAATACAACAGAAAAAGAAAATACACCCATCCTACTTTTTCGAACTATCCCCCATAGCAACATCCCTCTTCGCCAAAAGTTCCTCCAGACGCTCCTTCTCCCTAATCAAACGAGAAATCGCCATCTCAGCCTGTTTCAAGTCGTAAGACTGAGACTCGCATTTTTGCTCGGCCTTGAAACGAGCAGTGCCCTCCTCGTCCCAATATTGTTTAAACCTCCTCACTTCAGTCCGAGCACACATGAGATCATGTTTCAGCCATGACATCTCAATTTCTTTTAGTTGAAGAGGAGTCAAATCCTCCTCCCCAAAACCAGGGGGACGAGGTAGCAAAAAAGTAGGCTCCTCTTCCATAAGGGTTTTCTTTTTGGAGGCAGACCTAGTGATGAGAGCCATCTCACGCAAAAACAAATTAGAAGAAGCAAATTATAAAACAAGAGAGAGGTAGAAATTGGTAATGAGATACAGGCAATAGGGAGAATTTATAGAGAATCAAAAGGCACAAAGTACGAAGCGTTACAATGGTTCACAAGACAGGCACGAGATACGAAAAGATACAACTGATTCATCAAATACAGAAAATAAAACACAAATTGCAAAAGGGGAAATACATAAGAAAACCAGCCCAATCTAAGGATCAATGGGTGGAAAAACCGAACTGCCAGACCGAGAGAAAGCAAAACGAGCAGAACAATTCAACCGAGCTTGGTAGGAATCGTTCATGGCGACCAAATTGTCATTCTCCGAGGAGAGCCTGTTGTTTTCCGTAGTAAGAACCCTGACGCGCTCCACGAGCCGAGCATTCTTTACCATTATGCTAGCTAGGCCTTGAGGAGAGTTGTCAAACTCATCTTGAGAATGGTCCCAAATCTCCTCGGCATCATACCAGGAGTTGGCCAGATGGTTTCTCTGTAACAACAAGTGATCGAGCTGGCGACTCAGTGCCGAGATCTCGGTCCACTTCACCGTCTCTTCGGGATAAGAGCCGAACAAGCTCAAGGCCAAAACGCCATACTCTTTCTCAAGCCTTGCCATCCGACGACGGACCCGAGATACCTCAGTATCCAAGCCCTTCATCTGAGCATGATATCTCACCACAGGTCCAGACATTCTGGGAAATTGTTATAGTACGGAAGAAAATAAAGGGCTGAGGGAGAGAGAAGCAAAAAGAAAAATGAGATGATAAACTACCAAAGAAAAGAGAAGTACTTATAGAACGGAGATAACATGCATATTCCTGACCTACTAGGGAGCATGCACCTATATTCGACAGTGATGGGGACATCTACTGACATCTGATACAACAGTACAGAAGGAAATAAAGACGAGATATACAAAGATCTAACTTCCCGACAAACAACAAACCACAGGTGCAATATAAAAAGAAGTGCAAAAATAAAGGGGCAAAAATACTTTTCATTAATAAAGATGGGATATATCATTGTTCATTACATCCGAAAAGAAATTTATTACATCCGAAAAGAAAGTCTATTACATCCGAAAAGAAAGTCTATTACATCCGAAAAGAAAGTCTATTACATCCGAAAAGGAAATCTATTACATCCGAAAAGAAAATCTATTACATCCGAAAAGAAAATCTGTTACATCCGAGAAGAGCTAGTACAGAAGATCAGGCAAAGGATCAACTATATCAGCTGACCAAGTGAGCAGGAGACGCCAAAAAGAAAAAGTAAGAAGAAAGAGAAAGATAAAAAAAGAAGGGGGAAGGTTAGGGGGAAGTCGATCGGTATCGATGAGAGGGCCCGGCAGAGACATCCCTGTCCCTCAGTGTCGGGTTCCCCCTTAGCATCTCATTCTCTTCGACTAGAGCCTGACGAGCACGTCGGCTATAAGCCAGTTCGGATTTTAGCCAAGTTAATTCCCGAACCATCTCGGTATGGTGATAACGCATCACCTTCAGTTCCACCTCGGCATCCCTCTACAGCCTTTGTACATGGCTATAAGAGGCTTCAAAAGCCTCGACTTGCAAAGCTAATGTTGATGGGGTGAAAGGACCAGACATCTTAGGGAAATTATAAGATGAGGGTCTATATATGGGGGAAAATAATATGATGAGAATTGTGGATGTAACCATGCTGTAAGCAGGTATTTATAGATCAATTAGATGAGGGCTGGTATTGAGAGTCGCAACCGTTCGCCAATGGGTACTAAGAAGCGATGGCAATTAAAAGATGTGTCTGTTCAAGAAAGAACGTTTGGATTCCCCAAAGGTTCTAAAAAAGCGTGAGTAATTAAAAGCCACTCTTGTTCACAAAACGCTTGGATTCTTACCAATATTTAAAGAGGGCAAGTAATAATGGCATTGAAACACGCGTCATTTCTGGGGAAAGGCATTAGGTTCAAATAAATATCTAAGATCTTTTGCACAGAGATCAAGAAAACTCTGGTGAATAAGATTTTTATGCACAAGGCTCAAGAAATCCTATTGGTCCCCAGATATAAAGAGTAAGAAGGTCCAATGGATAAGGTCAAACGCTAGGCCCAATAAAAAGCATTGATGAGGCCACAAGCGTGCGCAGTCATAAGAAATTGCATTGGGAAAGTAATTCAGATATAAACAAGAGAAAGAAGTCTTTATTGATTAATTGATACTTCGTTACAGAAGAAGCAATAAAAGGAAATACAATAAAAAAAACGATAAAATCATTTCGTAGAAGGGCCCGCTTCGTCATTTGGCTTCCTTTTCGACCGAGCATACACTTCCTTAAGGGCCAGTTGGTAAGCCCTCTTGGAAGCAAGTTGCCTATCTCTAGAGGCCTCGAGCTCTTTGATCCGAGCACGAGCGCGAATACTGTCGAGCAAAGACCTCTGGTGCTCCTTCTCCAGGGCATCCAATCGCTCGTCTAGTCCGGCGGCCCGACGAGCTTCCACCGATAGCCGGGCAACCCTCTTCTCGAGATAACGCACCTTCTGAACTTCCTCTTCCAGACGAACAACATATTCAGGAAGGTTGTCACCATAGTTTTCAAGAGGAGAAGCCATTTGTTCGTTAATAAAGAATGAATTGCATAAAGAATACAGGAACAGTCCTCTTTTATAAGAAGAAACAAGGAGTAGATCAAAGGTCATCTCGAAGAAATACAACCTCTTGAACTTCCCAAGAGCATTTACGGCGAATTAACTACAGTTCCAAACCCAATTAAAGTCATCCAAAAAGATATCAAGAAGATGAACAGACAAGAACAAGGATAGGGAAATATTTTATTAATTTCAAAAACTTCGATTACAACTGAGGAGAAGACTCCCCATTCAAAAGAAATTACAACAGAAATCGCAAAAAACTAATTATTTCGAGGAAGAGCCTTCTTCATCGTCATCCGAACTCGGTTTAGACCGAGCATGCAACTCCCTGAAGGCAAGCTTATAGGCCCTTTTTGCTGCCTTCTGCTTAGCCAGATTAGCCTCGAGCTTCTTTATATGCTCGTAAGCCCAATCCCGATCGGCCATCGTCAAATGATGATCAGAATCCATGTCAGACAACCTTTTCTTGTAGTCTGAAACCTTGGCCACGAGTTTCTTATTTGCGGTACGAGATTTCTTGATTTCCATTTCTAAATATGAAATATAATTAAAGGAGCTCTCATCAGTAGAACCTGAAGAAGCCATTATGTCACGAGCAAATTAGTAGTAAAATGCCTAATTATGGAGGGAGCACACCCCTTTATAAGAGTTTTCCTCGAAGAAAGATATTAGGATAGGAAACATTAAATGTGCCCCCCAGGGAACCGTCATGAGTCTATTGCGTTTCTCGATGAAGCATTGGGAAAGACAAGACCGAAGTAACGTTCTCGACAAACCGAACATGACTCCCCCGACATGGAAACCACGCCGAGGAAGTCAGGGAGCACTTGATAGAACATAAAAATTAGACCCGAATATTCTATTCGGGTAATAATCAACCCACTTTATAAATGGGTATTCAACGCTTAAATGGGTCGTCTCATACTTTTTATAGGAATTGAGGTGTTACTATCAAAAGCCCAAGCACAATCAAATGGGGACCCATGTCTGAAAAACCCCTGGGATGAAGACATTTGTCAACATACTAGAAGGCATAGTTGCCTATAAATAGCCAACTACCCCTCCTAGAAAAGGACCAGAAAATCTATTCAAAAAATATAGAGAGAAGTTGAGAAAAGAGATAAACTAACCAACGCACACCACTTCGAGAAATAAACCGAGAAAAGACAAAGCCGAGCACCGAATAAAAGGGGAGAAAGATCAAGACGAGAGATTAAATAGTCATATCGAGCACAATTGTAAAACCGAAATACTAATCCGAGCAAGTGTAATAGTCCGAACAAGGATAATAATCCGAACAATAATAAAAATCAGGAAGTGTCCATTATTCACGATTGATTTACTATTATATCATTGTTGAAAAGGCTAACGCGACCGACCAAAGTTATGGGTTTATCAAGACCCTTCGGAGATAATGTTATTTTGAGGGCCCGGCTAGCTAAGGATTCGCAATTATGATGTAATGGTCGGCTAATAATTAACTTTAAACATTTCCATCACATAAACATCAAACTTAAAATAATCAAGAAAAGCACACCCTAGCTGTATGATGAAGCACTTGACTTCCTTTTAGCCTTTAATTCCAGTAGTTATCTAAACAAATTGTCACACTATGAATAATTGAACATCTTGCGTGACACCTGTTTAGTCAAGTTTAAGCAATCTGTTAGACTGAGACACACTCTAGAAAATTCTCGGAGCATGATTAGAAAAATCAGACTATTAGGAAAATCAGTGACGGAACATGAGATGTGAACGTATATTTTTTATAAAAAAATAATTACATCTTATATAAAGTTATTTTATAGAACGAGTTATGAAACGCTAAAATTTAATGTTTTTTATCAAAATATATACAAAAAAATCTATTATTTTTTCATCAATTTTTTTTTAAAATAGGGCTGCAGTACTCGACTGTGTCTATCTAGTTTATTTCCTGTAGGAGGTCACAACCCTCCACCTCAAGATTAATAGTAAAAAAATTAGTTTGTAACAAGCAGTTTACTATATTCGTAGTCTTATTATTCATAGTTCATGACTTGTCGTTTGGTCGTCTGACTATAAAATGATCGGGTTTATTTTGGTTTACTATCACTAATTATGACATTTAGCCTTTAATAAACATGAACTATGAGTTTTTTCTTTTTAGTACCATCAATTATACACTTTCTTAGTATTTGATACAAAAATTGTAAATGATTTGACAGTTGATGGTACTAAAATGATATATAATTGATAGTTGATGGTACTAAAATAGTGTATTTTTTATAAAATTATACTTTTTAATTACGTTTTTTTTATATCAAATGCTAACAAGTTGTAAAGTTCATGGTACCAAAAGGAAAAATTCATAATTGATGATACTAAACGATAAAATGTTCATTATTTGTTAGTCATGTGTACGTAATTAGTAAATCATATCAGCAGCTCCCCATAAAATAAAGCGTGCAGTGACACATAACAAATGGTCGTCTTACTACAAAATGATAAAGGAGAAATATAGACGCAATTAAATACAAGTATTTAAAAATAGCCACAGTGTTTTGTTGAGAAGGAAATGCAATATAGGATCATATGTTTGTTTTTTTTAGCATTTCGGTAAATTGTATTAACCAAAATTTCGTTTTTGTACAACATAATACCGAATTTCTCTCTTTAGTACATTATACCACTACATCATTGGGTTCATAATTTCATACACAATTGTTGTGCAAAAAACTATAACAGTGACAGTATAGTGTACTAAGAACAAAATTAGTTGTATGCATGATGTATAAAATCAGAATTTGTGGTCAGCTTAGTGTACAAAACTCATAATAAGCATGTATTGGTGCCTATGCTAGGATTAGGTTATATGGAATAATCGAGGTACTTGTAAGTTTTGCTCCATTTTAACAACATTTCATAGCGTGTTTTTTTTTCTTTCTTTTGTGTTGTTTTTTTAAATGTCATCCACTAAAAATATAGCCGTCCAAATGATGAGAGCTGCATGATTCAAATTTTGTTATTCCCCAAGGTCCCTTTCCAAACCCACTAAAAAAAAGAAGAAACATAAAGCTTTTAGCTCCTCCATATAAACCAACTCCCACTACTTCACTTCCTCATCTTCTCAAACACTCACTCAAGCACCAAGAAAAAAAATATATACTAAAAATGTCGAAAGGTGAAGTTACAGAAGCCGGGAGAGAGTTCTCGGCGAAGGACTACCAGGACCCTCCGCCAGCTCCGTTTTTAGGCATAGAAGAGCTCACAAAGTGGTCCTTTTATAGGGCCATTATTGCTGAATTCATTGCTACACTGCTATTTCTGTACATAACTGTACTCACTGTTATCGGCTACAAGAGCCAGTCCGAAACTGACATGTGTGGCGGTGTTGGTCTTCTTGGCATCGCGTGGGCGTTTGGCGGCATGATCTTTGTGCTTGTTTACTGCACCGCCGGTATCTCTGGTCAGTACTATTTAAGTTGTACATATCTATGTATATATGAAATGTTTCTGTATATGAAAGTATAAATTGTGTGACCGCAACAGCTAATGACATACACCAAATGGTTACAAAAGTAAATAAGATAATTGATTCACTAAAGGTTTTAGTCACTTCATGACCATATATGACGGATGATGTTTTTAAATGAGTTAAGTTTAACTTATAATTAGCCTGTTAGCGGTGAGCAGTACGAATATGAGGTTTTTTTATTGATGGAAAATGATTGTAGAAACAAATAAAAGACATGCATAAATCTATAGACATTGATGTGCTGGAGTTGAATTATATGTGAGATCAGAGTGGTTGACCCATAAGGCCATAAATAAAAACAAATAAGGACAACAAATATATTGATTTATACTCGCTTTGTTAGGCTCCTAAGTGATTAGACATGATTAAGCGGTGATTAAATGAGATTAGACGGGATTAGGCGAATTTTTACCGTTCAGAACCCAACTTGTGCCTTTAAGAACATTGCGGTATACCTATCATTAGTTTGATTGACATGAATTACATATGTTGAACGTAATATCCGAGCTATCTCCTTTTTAAACATATACTATATGTTACTATGTATGGCTGAGAATGGAAGACTTATAAAGTCTAAAGAGTTACGAAACTCATTAAAGGTAAAGGAATTAAGTTAATCAAACATACATAGATACACTTCTTCAGACATAAAAGAAACTAGTCCTATGAAAATGTATGTATGGTGTATAAGTTTGGTATGTGTGTACATATTTGTTTAAGTATGTGTGAATACTAATTATCGTGGTGTGACTGATGACTGCAGGTGGGCATATCAACCCCGCGGTGACCTTTGGGCTGTTCTTGGCACGCAAAGTATCACTACTCCGTGCACTTTTGTACATGATAGCTCAGTGTCTCGGTGCAATCTGCGGTGTTGGATTAGTGAAAGCGTTCCAAAAGTCGCACTACAACAAGTTTGGTGGTGGGGCTAATGAGGTTGCACTTGGGTACAACAAAGGCACAGCAGTAGGAGCTGAGATAATCGGAACCTTTGTTTTGGTCTATACCGTCTTCTCAGCTACTGATCCCAAGAGGAGCGCTAGAGACTCGCATGTTCCTGTATGCACTTAGATCATTTCTCTCTTCTTGCCTTTCATTTAATGAATCTAATCTAGCTTCTAGGAATTAACTTTTAGAAAGACCAAGTTAATTAGTAGACTGGACTAATCAGGATACTCAAATCATAGATAAAACTTGGTTGAGTATATAAACTGGATGACCCTAGAAGTTTTTTTGTCCAACCAAAATATTCAGCTTATTTGCTTGAAAGATGCAAAAAACACAGATTGATTTTATTTTTACTTTAACTTGCCTTTCGCTTTAACTTTCACTTTCATTTTCACATGCTAATGCCATCTTATCAGATCAACAACTACAACCAAACAAGTAGGCCGTTACAAAGTAAACAGAACATACTACTCCATATTACATGATATAACGATAAATCATGTATTACTTTTAATCAACCATTTAGATTTATATTCTGATATAGTGGTTTCTCATTTTGATTTTTTATTGTGAAGGTGTTGGCTCCACTTCCAATTGGGTTTGCAGTGTTTATGGTACACTTGGCCACAATCCCAATCACCGGTACCGGTATTAACCCTGCTAGAAGCTTTGGAGCTGCTGTAATTTACAACAAGGACAAGGCATGGGATGATCAAGTAATAAAATCTTTCTTATCTCTCTCAACATGCAGATATAAATGTTGGTTTATTTGCAGCTACAAACAAATGGATCCATTTTTGCTGTCTGAGAGAAACTGGTTAGTTAGAAATGGTCATTCAGGCCAGAAACTCTTCTTAAAACTAGACTGCTAAATGCTTAACAGCTTGAAAGCAAAATTGCTAAACCAAAAAGCTGCAGACAAACAAACCCATTGATCATACTCATTTGCTTCTCAAGTATTTTATAAGATTGTGAACTTCTGGGGACCTATATGAACAATCCAATTAGTTTATTTCACATTGTGAAAGCTGTTTCATAAGTGTATTTGTGTATTCCTCCTGATCTTAAATATGTAAAAAAATTAGTCAAACCTCAAATATTAACCACAGCAAGTAAGTTTTGCAAACTATTAAAAGTCATTGTTCAAGATTGTTTTATAAAGTTTTCAATAAAGCTTCAGATTCAACAATCTCTTCGGCTTACGATAATCATTAATTACAACAAAAACTGATTATTTTCTTTCCGGGATTATGTGGCAGTGGATCTTCTGGGTGGGACCATTCGTAGGAGCGGCAATTGCAGCATTCTACCACCAGTTTGTTCTAAGGGCAGCAGCTATTAAGGCGTTGGGATCATTCCGAAGCAACGCCTAAAACATCAATTATAACTTCCCGTATTAATAATACAGGAAAGTATCTGAGAAGTGAGCCGTTGGTCACTTTGGTTTATGAAACTGTAAATAAAATTGCCTTTTGGGAAAGTAAGAGTGTGCTTTGCATTTTCTGTTTTTCTCAAGCAAGATTGATGTCCCTTTTTGTCATTGCTTTGGTTGAATGTATCTATGTTTTGTGACTGTTGTGATAAAATTCGAGTTTCAGTGTTATATTTTCCCCACTATTTCTTTATCGATCATCTATCTTTCTATCAAAACTATCAAAAATGCTTTAAAAACCTGTTCAAAATTCAGTAATATTTACGACAAGTCTAGAAAGCTCTAAGAAATAATCAAATTAGTTAACAAAACACGACCCTGATTACTGAGTCTCATGGAGAATAAACAAAATGGAAACGAATAACGTTGGCATACTTAGTTGTACACTCCCTTGTTCTGAACTTTGTTTACGGAGGATCTGAACTTGCTAGTTGAAAAGGTTCATTCAAACATAACCGAACCTACTATAATACTATTTGTGATATCGAAAGAAAAGGGTAAAATAAAAAATGGAAAAGCTTTGTGGGGGGGGATTAGGTTGAATTAGGTATTGTTGCTTTTTCATTGACGTTCTTTGTTAATTGATCGTTAGCTACTTAACCTTATCTTGTCCATACTTTAACACTTAAATTATCATAAAGAAAGGAGTTGGTGATGTTCTAACTAACTCTAGTGATGAACTTTATGCCTTTAATTAAAGGAAAGGATGGGTTTTAGCCCTTGTACTTAAATGGAGAGATAGGTAATATCTAATCACATTCACAACCCTTGCTGAAAAACATAAATTGATACTAACATTCATTACTTCTTAAATTAAATTCATATTTTTTGCGCAGAATGGTAGTAGTATTTATTTCTTAGTCAGAGTGAAACTCTAAAGGCATCTTATAAATAATTGAGCTCTATTGTTTTATACTAATATATGTGCAATTTCATGAGAGAGATAATTTTGTTCTGGATAGTGGATATGTTGTTGAATGACAGATATGAAAGCCAATAGGAAAAGAAAAGCTGACAAGGAATGTTCAAGATTCGCTTTAGCCTACAACTTCTGATCAATCCAACTACAATAATTCATCATCATCTTTAAAGGAGGGACTAATATTCGATACAATCTTTCTTTTTTTCATCATCTCAAGCTCAATATTCTGTTCCTGATCAAACTCACGAATGGTTAAAGGAGGGACTAATATTCGATACAATCTTTTTTCATTATGCGATATTTTATATAACATGTGAGGGTTGAAACACCAACTTTAAATATATCAATCAAAATGCATAGATACAATTTACTTTTTAATATATATTTTTATTATAATGACCGTCTCTACCAAGTTCATTCGCAAAATAAGAGTTAGAAATACCTAACGGGGCAAAAGGAAAGAGTTTTAACACTTTCGGATACAGTATATTGCGAGACCAGGCTTGTAAAACTACCTACTTCTCTCAAAAGCACAAATCATTCTTTCCCATTTTTTCAGTATATTGAAAATATCCAACTCCGAAATCTGGTAAAATATCCGGCATTAGTTTCCCACCAAAATTAAGAGCTTATAATTGCCTTATATATACTACAAAAGCATTGTGCGAATAACTTTATTTCGTTTTCATGGAAGACATTCATTAGAAAAATTGGTCCGAAGACATTTATGCCATTTCACCATCCTTATCCAAACACAAGTAATACTTTTAAATGAAATTCAACTTTGAACAGAGCTAGTTCTTGACTTATTAGGAAAAATCAAGAAGACACGCCTTCAATATAGAAAACGATTTTAGAAGCCTCGAACATTCGCTTCCCTAGCTCCTTCAAATCTTTTGTATCCTCATTAGTTGCAGAAAAGAGGAGTTTTATGTAAGATGTGAGAAGAGAGACTCGGGTCGAACAAGGATCACTGATAGAACATAAAAATTAGACCCGAATATTTTATTCGGGTAATAATCAACCCACTTTATAAATGGGTATTCAACGCTTAAATGGGTCATCTCATACTTTTTATAGAAATTGAGGTGTTACTACCAAAAGCCCAAGCTCAATCAAATGGGGACCCATGTCTGAAAAATCCCTGGGATGAAGACATTTGTCAATATCCTAGAAGGCGCAGTTGCCTATAAATAGCCAACTACCCCTCCTAGAAAAGGACCAGAAAATCTATCCAAAAAATATAGAGAGAAGTTAAGAAAAGAGAGAAACTAACCAAAGCATATCACTTCGAGGAATAAACCGAGAAAAGACAGCCGAGCACCGAATAAAAGGGGAGAAAGATCAAGACGAGAGATTAAATAGTCATATCGAGCACAATTGTAAAACCGAAATACTAATCCGAGCAAATGTAATAGTCCGAACAAGGACAATAATCCGAGCAATAATAAAGATCAGGAAGTGTCCTTTATTCACGGTTGATTTACCATTATATCATTGTTGAAAAGCCTAACGCGACCGACCAAAGTTATGGCTTTATCAAATGGCGCCGTCTCCGGGAATCATCTAGTTCCCAACTAGTTTAGAATTCGAATACCAATACTCTGCCAGACGAGCGACAATGGTTACCAATGTAGAGGAAACCCATCCCGAGATAATAGAAACCAATAACCAAAGTACGCAAATTAGCCAACAAGACCTCGACGATCTACTCGCCATCCGCGACAGATATGAAGCTATCCAATCCGGAAACCAACCAACAACCTCCTACGTCAACCAAGAACAACCGGTCGAACCACCCCGACATTTCATCGAAGGGATTGTCGACGAACACCCTTCGTCCTCGGAGGACGAACAAGACGTGCCCGTATTAAGGCGTGCACGAAGACGCTTAACCGGGTCCCAAGCAGTACCGAGCTCAAGAGTCCCTTTGCCTACAGCCTCGGTCAACTCCGGTGCTCGTTTACAAACGGACGAAGCTCATCAGTTTGGCATGCCCGAGGATCATGTACTCGGACAGTCGCCCCGACTACCGACTAATTCTCCGAGGATGATTACACCACCCACGGTGGAGGTACAACATGTTGTTCCGTTAGCCGATGAAAGGAACTACGCCCAGCTACAAGCTCAGCTGGCGGCATGCATGACGGCCATGACAGCGGCCGACATCGTATTGCCAGTTATCCAACCCGACAAAGACCCACGCCATGAAGTGGAAGATTCTGCCTACAGGGCAGCCCTGGAGGCAGCGGGTCGGCGACCCGATACAAGAGTCCCCCACCAAGAGGGCAATGTCCCAATAACTATCGTCCATCCGAACACTCATATGGAACGTGTCCACACAAACACGAAGGACAGTAGATATCCCGAATACAGGATCGGGGAAGGATATGGCCCACCACCACATCAGGGAGGATACCCTCCCCCCTACCAAGTCACGGATGACGCGTTCCAACAGGCTTGCAACGTATGCCAAGAAACCCCGTGTGCTGAACAGATCACGCGGTACCGCAATCCTATGGGATTCGTCATCCCCGAATTCAGGCTCTATGATGGGAAGAGTTGCCCTATCGACCATCTGAGGCACTACAAGACGAAGATGGAACTGTGGAGTGATGACCATGCACTGATGTGCAAATTTTTAAAAAATAGCTTGGGTCAAGAGGCTTCGTCATGGTATCACAACTTACCACGGGGCTCCATTAGAGACTGGGCAGAATTGCTAAGAGCATACTCCACCCGATACGCTGCTCATCGGAAAAAGAAGGTTACTATCGAAACCCTTCTTAAAATGGCGATGATGCCAAATGAAAGGCTCAACGATTACTGCATACGTTTTATCGACGTAGCAAACCAGATTCCACGATATGCCAATAATATAGCCATCCAAAACTTTATCAATTCCATCCCTAATGGCTATTGGGCGAGAAGGAAGTTCATAGGCAAAAACTTCCCGACCACTGATTCCCTGCTATCCTATTGTACCCACCTCACCGATAAAAACGACGAACTGCGTTTCCTCAACCGAACTCTACCGAGAAGAGAGTCGGTCCGCGAGGCACATGTGGGTCGCAAAAGAGTTAGGAATAACCAGGAAGAAGCATTCCAACCGACCAGAAAGGGCAAAGAGCCCGAGGTCCATAGCAGGGTAGAGCGACCACGAGCACTAGAGCCCAAACCGCTCCAGATCGCATACCCAACACCGACCAATGAACATAAACCGCTCCAGCTCACCTACCCGATGCCACCCAAGCCATTTCAACAAGTTCGGCCCCAAGAGAGGGAACACCGAAACACTTTCGGACCGGTCGAGCTGCGATACACTTTCAACCTGTCTGCTGAAGATATCCTCAAGGATATATGCAGGGAAAGTTGGTATTCCCGACCACAACCGATCATCTCTCCCCCCAATCAGAGAGATTCCAAGCTCTTCTGCGCATATCACGAGGATCACGGCCATCTCACTGAGCATTGCCGTATCCTGCGATGGAGAATGAACCAGTGGGGCGATGCAGGATACCTAGCCAAGTTCATCAAAGGAGCTGGGAATAAAGGCAAACAACTGGCCATCGAAGGATCCGACAACCGGCAAGGCAAAACGATCAACGCCGTTCATATGACAAGACCCAAGGGTCCAGGCGGGGAACGATCGCGACAACGGCAGCTGGCCCACTTTGGCCAAGTATCCAAGGCATCACAGGCGTCGACCTCTAAACGACAATGCACACAACGACGACATCCGCCCATTTCTTTCTCAGATCTTGACGAAGAAGGGGTGATTTACCCCCATGGAGACGCCATTAACCTCCGAGTTCAAATTGGCCTAGACACGGTCAGCAGGGTACTTGTCGACCAAGGAGCCTCTTGTGATATCATGTACAGGGAGCTCTTCGACAAAATGGAACTCAAGCTGCAAGATCTACGGCCTACTGACGTCACACCGTTGGGTAAGATCGTCCTCAGTGTCACAACCGGGTCCGTGTCGGTTCCCGTGGAGTTCTTAGTGGTTAATGACCACTCGGGTCACAATGCAATATTGGGCCGACCTTGGTTACATGCCATGAAGGCCATACCCTCAACCTATCACCAAAAGGTCAAATACCCAAATGACAGGGGAGAGATCGAGACAGCCAGAGGATGTCAAGAGGATTCAAGACGCTGCGAGGAAATCACTGCGACTCTCCAAAAACAACGAAGCATTGTGGAACAACCCACCAGCATCAAGAAGCTGATCAACCAAATATCCAAAGCCGAAAGGGTTGTCGAAGAACAAGTAGGAGAGACACTCAGGAAGGTGTATATACCAGATATGGACGAGGAGCATTACTTCCTCCTCGGCGACAACCTTCCAAAACAGGAATCCGAAGAGTTGAAAGCATTCCTTCTCAGCAATACTGATAAATTCGCCTGGAGCCCTAAAGATATGCCGGGCCTAGACCCCAATACAGCATGCCACCACCTAAGTGTAAACACCGAGTACAAGCCGATAGCACAGAGGAGCAGGAAAGTGTCTGTACAGCATAGAGCAGCTATAATCGCTAAAGTACAAAAGTTATTGGAGGCTGGAGCCATAAGAGAGGTTTACTATCCAAAATGGTTGTCCAACCCAGTCGTCGTCCCTAAGAAGAACGGAAAGGAGAGAGTATGTATAGACTTCACAAACCTCAACAAAGCCTGTCCGATGGACCACTTTCCCCTTCCAAGGATTGATCAACTGGTGGACGCAACTGCGGGGGCAGAACGGATGACCTTCCTTGACGCATATTCAGGATACCATCAAATTCCCCTCGCCCGCGAAAATCAAGAAAAGACTTCGTTTATATCACCTTTGGGAAATTATTGCTATACGGTAATGCCGTTCGGCCTACGCAATGCGGGAGCAACATACCAAAGGATGATAACAAGGGTATGTCGAGATCATATAGGGAAGACGATGGAGGTATACATAGACGACATGGTCGTCAAGAGCGAAAAAGCCACATCCCACCTTCAAGATATCAGGGACGTTTTCCGAACGCTGGGCGAGCACAAACTGAAACTCAATGCGAGCAAGTGTGCATTTGGCGTCAGCAAAGGGAAATTCTTGGGACATATGGTTAGCCGGAGAGGAATAGAGGCTAATCCCGATCAAATAACGGCTCTACGAAACCTAGCTGCGCCCAAGAATAAGAAACAGGTACAAGAGCTCACGGGAATGATGGCCGCGCTGAGCAGGTTCATTAGCCGATCCGCAGATAAGGGACGGCCATTTTTGGAATCACTCAAGAAGGATAGAAAATTCGTCTGGGACCCGGAATGTGAAGCTTCATTCAACAATCTCAAAGAGTACTTGAGGACACTGCCACTACTGGTAAGGCCGAACAAAGGAGACGTTCTGGCATGCTACCTAGCAATTTCCACTACAGCTGTGAGCGCAGTTATCTTAAGAGAAGAAGGTCGCGAACAGTTTCCGATCTACTTCGTCAGCAAGACTCTGGTCGAAGCCGAAACACGTTATCTACCCTTGGAAAAGCTGTGTCTGGCATTGGTCGTCGCAACCAGAAAGTTGCCACACTATTTCATAGCTCATCAGGTCCGGGTATACACAAAATTTCATATTAAAGAGTCACTTCGACGGACGGACATTAGCGGCCGAGTTGCCGCCTGGGCGGTCGAGCTATCCCAATTTCATATCGAGTTCGCACCCCGCCATGCCATAAAGGGACAAGTCCTGGCCGATTTCGTCGCAGAATTCACCGAAGGCTATGACGAGCCTTTGGCACTCTCTCCACAATCACACTGGCAGATACATGTCGACGGATCAGCCACCAAGGACGGATCAGGAGCAGGGATCGTCCTAAAGTCTAGAGAGGGAGCAATCATCGAAAAAAGCATAAAACTGGGCTTCCGAGCTACCAACAATGAGGCAGAATACGAGGCCATGATAAATGGCATGCTTATTGCCCGGTCCCTCGGATGCTCCCACTTAATTGCAAGCTCAGACTCCATGCTCATCGTCAATCAAGCCATCGGCGAGTACCAAGCGAAAGATGATAGAATGATCCTCTACCAAGAGAAAGTCCAAAGCTTGATGGCAACATTCGAACAGTGCGAGTTAGTAAGAATCAATCGCACCGAGAATGCACATGCCGATGCATTGGCCACCCTAGCCTCGACATTAACATTGACCGACACCCGGTCGATCACAGTGGAACTACTGCCGACCCCGAGCATAATAAAAAGGGTAAACCGGGTGACATCGATACAGTACGAACTAGGTTGGATGGAGGACATGACCCATTATCTGCGAAGTGGAACGCTTCCGGTCGACAAGATAAAAGCGCTGAAAATTACAAGAAAAGCTCCTCGCTTCTGGCTATCCGAGGACGATAAACTATACAAATCCAGTTACCGGGGACCCCACCTACTATGCGTCCCGACCGAGCTACAACTGCCGGTCTTGGAGGAAATCCATGAAGGATCTTGCGGAGCACACATCAAAGGGCGATCCCTTGCAAACAAGGCAGTGACCCAAGGATATTGGTGACCCTATATCAAGCGAGACGCCGATGCATACGTCCAACGATGCGACAAGTGCCAACGATTCGCCAAGATACCACGGCTCCCTTCATCTATGATGACCCCGGTATCAGCACCATGGCCGTTCGCTCAATGGGCAATTGATTTGGTCGGAAAACTCCCAAGAGCACCTGGGAATGTGGAATATCTGATCGTTGCGACTGATTATTTCACCAAATGGGTCGAAGCTAAACCCCTCCGAGAAATCAAAGCCAGCAACGTCAAACAATTCATTTGGGAATACATCATAACTAGGTTCGGTATACCGTACGCTATAGTCGTCGACAACGGAACCCAGTTCAAAGATGCCAATTTACAGCTGTGGTACGAGGAACTCGGTATCCGAAAATTCTATTCGACGCTGACATACCCACAAGAAAACGGGCAAGCCGAAGTGTCAAAACGAACAATATTAGACGGCATCAAGACCACCCTTGAAGAAGCAAAGGGGAGGTGGCCCGAGCGGCTACTCAACGTTTTATGGTCGTGCCGAACTACACCCAAGACGGGCACCAAGGAAACCCCGTTTAGCTTAGCATACGGTGTTGAGGCCATCATACCGACAGAGATCGGGCTACCCACGCTCCGAACGACGTTGGTCGAGCAGGGAAACAATGAACAACGAATGAGAGAAGAGCTCGACATGATAGACGAAAAACGAGAGATAACGGCCCTTACCCTAGCTAAGTACCAACAAAGCGTGAAGTAAACCTATGACAAGAGAGTAAAAGGGTCCAAAGAATTCATGGTAGGAGAACTGGTGCTGTGACGAGTGACGGTCTATACCCGCAACGAAATACATGGCAAGCTAAGCCCTACCTGGTAAGGCCCATACGAAATCGTCAAGCAAACAAGTCCAGTCTCCTACAAAATCAAAAGCGTCCTGTTCGCCAACAGCCGAGGGGAAAAGAATTCTTGGAATGTGGCTAACTTAAAGAAGTACTACGTATAGGCAATGCTCCGAATACAAGTACAGGTGCTACCTTACCCTTCTTGCTTAATGGCATTATCTTTCTTCTTTTGAATGAATAAAATATATTATTATGCTGTCTACTAATACTATGAAATTCCGTAAATGGCGTGTTACCGAAGGAACGTATAGGAATACTATGAAATTCTCAACATGGCCGAAGTGCCTAGGAATACTATGAAATTCCGTAAATGGCGTGTTACCGAAGGAACGTCTAGGAATACTATGAAATTCTCAACATGGCCGAAGTGCCTAGGAATACTATGAAATTCCGTAAATGGCGTGTTACCGAAGGAATGTCTAGGAATACTATGAAATTCCCAACATGGCCGAAGTGCCTAGGAAGACTATGAAATTCCGTAAATGGCGTGTTACCGAAGGAACGTCTAGGAATACTATGAAATTCCCAACATGGCCGAAGTGCCTAGGAAGACTATGAAATTCCGTAAATGGCGTGTTACCGAAGGAACGTCTAGGAATACTATGAAATTCCCAACATGGCCGAAGTGCCTAGGAAGACTATGAAATTCCGTAAATGGCGTGTTACCGAAGGAACGTCTAGGAATACTATGAAATTCCCAACATGGCCGAAGTGCCTAGGAAGACTATGAAATTCCGTAAATGGCGTGTTACCGAAGGAACGTCTAGAAATACTATGAAATTCCCAACATGGCCGAAGTGCCTAGGAAGACTATGAAATTCCGTAAATGGCGTGTTACCGAAGGAACGTCTAGGAATACTATGAAATTCCCAACATGGCCGAAATGCCTAGGAATACTATGAAATTCCCAACATGGCGTGTTACCGAAGGAACGCCTAGGAATACTATGAAATTTATATGCAGGTACAATGCAAGGAATTATTCAGGTCCACATTACGGCGGCGATGCAATATAAATTGGCTAAAACAATGAAGGAGAATCAATCTAAACAACAAAATATCAACAAGAAGCATCTCCAAAACAGGAATAACGAAATAACAAATGATTTAGCAAGGAAAAATCGATCCAATCAATTAAATAGCAATACGGCAATGGAAAGGTACAAAACAGGAATAAAGAAATAACATAAATAGTCCTCGCCCGCATTACGGAGGCAACAAGAAGATCATCGACACTAAAGAGATTCATTTAAGAAGAGCTACTGCAGGAGGAGCACGACGGTAATTGACCGAGCTCAATCTCTTCGTCATCCGTCGTTGTGTACCCATCAGACTCATCACCATCAAAACGCTCCTCAGAAATGAGGGCATCAAAATTGGTCGTATGAGCCCCAACACAAGTCAGCGTCTGAAGACGCGCGTTGAACTCGGCTTCTTTCGCGAACTCGTGAGCATCCGAGGTCGCTTTACGGCGATCATCGTCAAAGGAGAGGTTACGGCGAGCTTCGATCATAGCTGCGGAAGCATCGTATCTGGCATGGGACAAACAGAAATACTTCACCAACACGTTGGCCTTGGTCACAAGCAACTTTAATTTGCCGAAGTACTCATCCTTTGCACGCCAATATCGATCCAAACGACGCTCCTGAACCTCAACAGCATGCTCGGCACGGCGAACGTATTCTCGAAAAGAGGCCGCCTGAGTTTTCAGCTTAGTCCGCAGTCGAGCACATTGGTCGGTCAATTTGACATTTTTGCTCATCAAAACAATGTAGGGCCACCTGTCAGGCACCTCACTAGCCGCACCAGATGAGACCTCGTCCCGGGCAGCACTAGTAGGTCCTAACCCCGGGTTAACTAGGCATGGAGAACCAGCCTGGTGCGACATAGTAGCATGTGCCTATATAAAAAAAAAGGGGGGGGGGGGGGGAGAAGAACGAGAAGAGAATTTTTTATACAAGCTACAAAGAAAACGACAAAACAAGCTACTTCATTAATCCGACAACCCCTCAACAGACGCCGAAGTCTCTACTACATCGGCAAAATGAATATCTCGCAATGAATTAATTTGCGTCCCCAAACGCTCACGAATGACCGCCTCGATTCGGTTCAAGGCAACAGTGGTTTCAGTTACCCCGGCCTTCGCATCCACCATGCGCTCTGCCCGGGACACACCACTCATTCCTTTTATATGCTCCAGCACCTCTAAGGCGCGAGCTCGGGCCCAATACGCTTTGGCAAAGGATAGCAGCAGATCCGCGTCCTCGAAAACGGCCCCAAGGACCAAGCTCAAGCTCGTCACACGACCTCGGGCTTCATCACGAGAACGTCGTAGGGCACCGAGAAGTTCCTTTGCTTTACCCTTATTTGCCGTATAATGGGCGGTCTTTTTACTAAATTTCTCTCCCAAATCACGTAACCGGATCGCCAAGTTGGAAATATGAATATTCAGACCCTCGATTTCCTGATAAGCACAAGTCAATTTCGCGGTAAGGGACGCGTTAGACCTTTTCAAATCTTCCATTACGTCACCTACACTACGACTAGGCGAGGTCCAGACCACCATGGCAAGGGGGTTATTTGGTACCTGACAATATTTTGTTTTCACATCCTTCAAAATATGACGACCATCAAAAGAAATTAACCCAAGAAAGCCCAACAGAAAGAAACCACAGCACCTATATTATCACTTTCCCAAAAGAATCTGTTTCTAAATACACAAGAGACCAAAAAAAAATAAAAAAAAAAATATATATATATATATATATATATATATATATATATATATATATATATATATATATATATATATATATACATACTGCTAGAAAGATAGTCAAGGTTCCACCTGAGGAGATACTGGTGGGGGAACAACAGTAGCATCCGGTCGAGGAGTGGACGGGGCCGACATAGAGTGAGGACGCAGCGCTGTCGAAATTGTCTGTCCCGGTAGCCGAGGAAGCTCTTCTTCATGAAGATTCGCCCAGTCCAAGGGTTTCGGCGGTGCACCATGCGGACACGGATACACCAACTCCGACCACGCCCTATCCGACAAAGGAACATTCGCGAAATTGAGCGCCCGCACATGAGCACAGTATACAGAGAAGTTGGCCATCATCGCTAACTTTGTCCGCTCCTCCGCATGTGTCGTTTTCAGGGTAGACACCTTAGCCTTTTCGGCTTCCACGTCCTCTGCCAGGAGCAAGTTCTCCTCCTCCAGTTCGCCGTACTTAACGACCATGCTCTCTTTTTCCGCCTTCAATTTCTCGACATCCTCGGTCAGGTGCAGAAAGTCCACCGACAGCTTGTCATAATTCTCGCCCAGGGTTTTCTTCGCGGCGACCAATTTCTCCTTCTCGGCCACCAGCTTCTCTTTCTCAGCCCCTAGAGCTCCCAGCTGATCCCGTAGCGCCACGGTACTCACAGCAATCTGCACTTCAACACATTAGATTCCAAACAAAATACAAGTACCAGACCTATATAGCGAAATACGAGCCCCACGTACCCTCAACGCATCCGCGTGGGCCTGCTCTATAACCGACATTGTAGGTTGGGCAGATAGTCTTTCTGCATCCTTGAACACAAGGGGTTTCAGAGCCGTATACCCCATCTTCAAGGTTCGCGGTTGCTCCAGCAGTTCACCCCTACATCGGTCAATGTAACGGGTCATTGCAACCCCGTCAACCAACACCTTCTCGGATCCGTCGAGAGCCTCATCCTCGACACCCGTCACAACATCCCCGGCATTCTCTTCGCTGCCTTCCATTTCCACCCCCACGTCCTCCTCCAACTGATCAATCTCAGGGGCCCTATGCTCGATCTCTTCCTCAGTACGGAGGGGCGAGCAAACGGGCAAATCTATCGGACCCTCGGTGGGGATAGGCGAGATGACAGGCAAAGTCATCGTACCCTCTCCCATGTTAGTCAAGAGGTTCATATGTCCGAATACATCGTCGATCGACCCCTGAAACACAATAATACCCATAGACCGGGCAAGAGCGAGGGTAACCAATGGAGAAGTCAGTAGCTGAAACAAGATGACTAATAAAGCAAAGCACTAGCGAACAAAATGACAAACAACCAAAAGACAAGAAAATCATAATACATATACACATACCTCGCCCGGCGCAGAGGCATCCTCGGCGGTATCCCCTTCGGCGGCAGCCACCGCCCCTCGCCCGAGCCAACGATATCAGCCTCCTCGGTAACCGATGTATCGGTTCCCCTGGCCCTCTTCGTTACTCCACCAACAGGGTCAGACGCATGAAGCTTAGACCGAACGAGCTTCTTCCCGAGCCGAGCAGCACTTCGAGCCCGGACCACTTTCAAGAACTCTTCCTCGGGCTCTTTGGGGATTTCGGGCACAGGATTCCCCTTGGTCACCGACCCCATAGGGTACCCGAGCAGCATCGGGGCACTACGACTCGTCGGATCCGGCGTCGGTCCCGGCCCCCACCATTTCCAAAGAGCTAACAGAGCCTCCACATTGGGAGCGCCGAGGTCAGGCATAGGGGGAGCGTTGGTGGCCGGTCCAGGAATCTGGTGTCCCGGACAGCCCCATTCACCAGAAGCTATCACGATACCAAGATTGCGCTCTTTGTTGGTATCCAGCAAACCGATAACAAGCCGGCAATAGGTACGCTGGGTTTTCAGATACGAGTTGCGATGCTTAAAGCTCAGACTGTAGACTCCGAAGACGTCCTTCAATTCAATCGGTATTCCGACCAACTCCGATAACCTTTGAATACCGTTCAGAGTACGGTAACCATTTAAGGCCAGTTGGGCTGGAGCAATCTGGACGGCCTCAAAGAACGACGCCACCCAGTTTGTAAAAGGCAGTCGAAGACCCCCTGTAAAAAATGCCGAAGAGCGCACAGCCACCTCGCCGGCAGGAACAAATCCCAGCACCTCCTCGTCAGAAATAGGAAGCCGGATATGTATGTTGTCAGGTATTCCGGCAAGCTCCTTAAAATCCTTTTCTACGAATGTGCCAACTTGGGCCACACTTTGGCTCAGAATTTCCTATCCAAACATCATCAAAAGTCCATCAATATACTAACCAAATACACAAACAAGAACCACATCAATATAACGAGCGCCACCCCCCCCCCCCCCCACACACACACATTAACCAGATACATAAGAATCATCAGACATATATAGATAACCTGAACCATATACCAACGACACACCTATGACCACAACGACAAATCAAATACAACTCCTAAAAGAGGGAAGGGGAAAGAACGAAAAATCACTTACAGTAATCATTATGAGCAAACAAGCGCGAACAGCAGCAAGTCTTCCAACAAAACCACGAAACCCTAAATCAAGCGGCCGAACTCTTTTCCTTTTTGGCGGGAAGAGTATGCTTTAGAGAGAGAGAGATATTTTCTTCAGCAAATTCTGTGATAAAAATAAAACAGGATTACTTGGCACAATAGAAAGGAGTGGAGTCACAAAAATAATAAAATAATAACCGTCCTTTCGTGTAACAGAGGTTTACCTTTTTTCCAACCATACAAAAGTCAACAACCGCTGCTATGTTTAACATATCAACGCTCCAGATTTCGCCACGTCAGCGCGTATCCCACTACCCAAGGCAGTTCACATCATTACACCTAAATAAACGGCTAGTGGACCCTACCACGAAAAGCTTCCCACATACGCTACCCCTATTATCACACCGAGAATGTCCCCCGATTAAAGTTCCTCGACGCCAAACCAATTCTAACCCAAAGGGCACACCGAACAAGGTGGACGAAGACCGTTTCTAGCTTGCCGGCAGGGAGCATCAAGTCTACCAACGCTCTCCGGGGGGATAACCAGGCATATTGTTCGGTGTGTGCTGAGGGACATCAATTGATATCAACATAAAAGAGTGAAGCAAACAGGAAATAAAATAGGACATAATCAAGTGCAAGACAAGTTTTATTCATCCACAAAGGGGGAAACACAAACAATACAACAGAAAAAGAAAATACACCCATCCTACTTTTTCGAACTATCCCCCATAGCAACATCCCTCTTCGCCAAAAGTTCCTCCAGACGCTCCTTCTCCCTAACCAAACGAGAAATCGCCATCTCAGCCTGTTTCAAGGCGTAAGACTGAGACTCGCATTTTTGCTCGGCCTTGAAACGAGCAGTGCCTTCCTCGTCCCAATATTGTTTAAACCTCCTCGCTTCAGTCCGAGCACACATGAGATCATGTTTCAGCCATGACATCTCAATTTCTTTTAGTTGAAGAGGAGTCAAATCCTCCTCCCCAAAGCCAGGGGGACGAGGTAGCAAAAAAGTAGGCTCCTCTTCCATAAGGGTTTTCTTTTTGGAGGCAGACCTAGTGATGGGAGCCATCTCACGCAAAAGCGAGTTAGAAGCAAATTATAAAACAAGAGAGGGAGGAAGAATTGGTAATCAGATACAGGCAATAGGGAGCATTTATAGAGAATCAAAAGGCACAAAGTACGAAGCGTTACAATGGTTCACAAGACAGGCACGAGATACGAGAAGATACAACTGATTCATCAAATACAGAAAATAAAACACAAATGGCAAAAGGGGAAATACATAAGAAAACCAGCCCAATCTAAGGATCAATGGGTGAAAAAACCGAACTGCCAGACCGAGAGAAAGCAAAACGAGCAGAACAATTCAACCGAGCTTGGTAGGAATCGTTCATGGCGACCAAATTGTCATTCTCCGAGGAGAGCCTGTTGTTTTCCGTAGTAAGAACCCTGACGCGCTCCACGAGCCGAGCATTCTTTACCATTATGCTAGCTAGGCCTTGAGGAGAGTTGTCAAACTCATCTTGAGAATGGTCCCAAATTTCCTCGGCATCATACCAGGAGTTGGCCAGATGGTTTCTCTGTAATAACAAGTGATCGAGCTGGCGACTCAGTACCGAGATCTCGGTCCACTTCACCGTCTCTTCGGGATAAGAGCCGAACAAGCTCAAGGCCAAAACGCCATACTCTTTCTCAAGCCTTGCCATCCGACGGCGGACCCGAGATACCTCAGTGTCCAAGCCCTTCATCTGAGCATGATATCTCACCACAGGTCCAGACATTCTGGGAAATTGTTATAGTACGGAAGAAAATAAAGGGCTGAGGAAGAGAGAAGCAAAAAGAAAAAAGAGATGATAAACTACCAAAGAAAAGAGAAGTACTTATAGAACGGAGAGTATGATATTTTATGACCTTGCTGGGGAAATTGCATATTTCCTGACATGCTTGGGGGCATGCACATTTCCTGACCTACTAGGGAGCATGCACCTATGTTTGACAGTGATGGGAACATCTACTGACATCTGAGACTACAGTGCAGAAGAAATAAAGACGAGATATTCAAAGATCTAGATTCCAGACAAACAACAAACCACAGGTGCAATATAAAAAGAAATGCAAAAATAAAAGGGCAAAAATACTTTTCATTAATGAAGATGGAATACATCATTGTTCATTACATCAAAAGACAATATTACATCGAGGTCTATTACATCCGAGATAAAAACCTATTACATCCGAAAAGGAAATCTATTACATCCGAAAAGATCTATTACATCCGAGAAGAGCTAGTACAGAAGATCAGGCAAAGGATCAACTATATCAGCTGACCAAGTGAGCAGGAGACGCCAAAAAGAAAAAGTAAGAAGAAAGAGAAAGGAAAAGCAAGAAGAGGAAAAGCAAGAAGAGGAAAAGAAGAAGAGTGCAAGAAAAGAAGAAGTGATAAGAAAGAAGAGTCGAAAAGAAAAATGACAAAAAACCTAGATGTAACACAAAACCCTTTGGATCACAGGGCTGATTGTTACATCATAGTGGTGCCAAAAAGAAGAAAAAAGAAAAAGAGTGATGGGAGAGAAGATGAAGAAAAAGAAAGAGGAGGCACAGAAGAAAAACAGATGAGAAGAAGATAAAGAGATGAAGGAGACAGACAACTAAAAAGGAAGTCAATGAAACAAAAAAGAAAGGGGAAAAGAAAAGAATAAAAAGTACGAGAGAACAGAGTATAAAAAAAAAACACAAGAGAGGAAGAGGAAGAAATGATGGAAACTGAGAAATAAAAAGAAGAAAAAGAAAGAGATGGGAAAAGATGGGGAAAAGCAGAGAAAAATGAAAAAAAGAAGGGGGAAGGTTAGGGAGAAGTCGATCGGTATCGATGAGAGGGCCCGGCAGAGACATCCCTGTCCCTCAGTGTCGGGTTCCCCCTTAGCATCTCATTCTCTTCGACTAGAGCCTGACGAGCACGTCGGCAGTAAGCCAGTTCGGATCTTAGCCAAGTTAATTCCCGAACCATCTCGGTATGGTGATAACGCATCACCTTCAATTCCTCCTCGGCATCCCTCAACAGCCTTTGTACATGGTTATAGGAGGCTTCAAAGGCCTCCACTTGCAAAGATAATGTTGATGGGGTGAAAGGACCAGACATCTTAGGGAAATTATAAGATGAGGGTCTATATATGGGGGAAAATAATATGATGAGAATTGTGGATGTAACCATGCTGTAAGCATGTATTTATAGATCAATTAGATGAGGGCTGGGATTGAGAGTCGCAACCGTTCGCCAATGGGTATTCAGAAGCGACGACACTCAAAAGAGGTGTCTGTTCAAGAAAAACGTTTGGATTCCCAAAAGACTCTAAAGAGCGTGAGTAATTAAAAGCCACTCCTGTTCAAGAAACGTTTGGATTCTTACCAATATTTAAAGGGGGTAAGTAATAATGGCAGCAAAACACGCGTCATTTTTGGGAAGGGCAGCGGTTCAAATAAATATCCCAGATCTTTTGCACAAAGCTCAAGAAAACTCTGGTGAATAAGATTTTTTATGCACAAGGCTCAAGAAATCCTATTGGTCCCCAGATATAAAGAGTAAGAAGGTCCAATGGATAAGATCAAACGCAAGGCCCAAGAAAAGCATTAATGAGGCCACAAGCGTGCGCAGTCAAAATAAATTGCATTGGGAAAGTAATTCAGATATAAACAAGAAAAATAAGTCTTTATTGATTGGTTGATACTTCGTTACAGAAGAAGCACAAAGAGGAAATACAATGAAAACAATAAAATCATTTCATAAAAGGGCCCGCTTCGTCATTCGGCTTCCTTTTCGACCGAGCATACACTTCCTTAAGGGCCAATTTGTAAGCCCTCTTGGAAGCAAGCTGCCTATCTCTGGAGGCCTCGAGCTCTTTGATCCGGGCACGAGCGCGAATACTGTCGAGCAAAGACCTCTGGTGCTCCTTCTCCAGGGCATCCAATCGCTCGTCTAGTTCGGCGGCCCGACGAGCTTCCACCAACAGCCGGGCAACCCTCTTCTCGAGATAACGCACCTTCTGAACTTCCTCTTCCAGACGGGCAACGTATTCAGGAAGGTTGTCACCATAGTTTTCAAGAGGAGAAGCCATTTGTTCGTTAATAAAGAATGAACTGCATAAAAAATACTGGGACAGTCCCCTTTTATAAGAAGAAACAAGGAGTAGATCAAAGGTCATCTCGAATAAATACAACCTCTTGAACTTCCCAAGAGCATTTACGGCGAATTAACCACAGTTCCAAATCCAATTAAAGTCATCCAAAAAGACATCAAGAAGATAAACAGACAAGAACAAGGAAAGGGAAATATTTTATTAATTTCAAAAACTTCGATTACAACTGAAGAGAAGACTCCTCATTCAAGAGAAATTACGACAGAAATTACAAGACTAATTATTTCGAGGAAGAGCCTTCTTCATCGTCATCCGAACTCGGGTTAGACCGAGCATGCAGCTCCTTGAAGGCAAGCGTATAGGCCCTTTTTGCTGCCTTCTGCTTGGCCAGATTAGACTCGAGCTTCTTTATATGCTCGTAAGCCCAATCCCGATCGGCCATCGTCACATGATGATCAGAATCCATGTCAGACAGCCTTTTCTTGTAGTCTGAAACCTTGGCCACGAGTTTCTTATTCGCGGTACGAGATTTCTTGATTTCCGTTTCTAAATATGAAATATAATTAAAGGAGCTCTCACCAGTAGAACCTGAAGAAGCCATTATGTCACGAGCAAATTAGTAGTAAAATGCCTAAGTATGGAGGGAGCACACCCCTTTATAGGATTTTTTCTCGAAGAAAGATATTAGAATAGAAAACATTAAATGTGCCCCCCTGGGAACCGTCATAAGTCTATTGCGTTTCTCGATGAAGCATTGGGAAGGACAAGACCGAAGTAACGTTATCGACAAGCCAAACATGACTCCCCCGACATGGAAACCACGCCGAGGAAGTCAGGGAGCACTTGATAGAACATAAAAATTAGACCCGAATATTTTATTCGGGTAATAATCAACCCACTTTATAAATAGGTATCCAACGCTTAAATGGGTCATCTCATACTTTTTATAGAAATTGAGGTGTTACTACCAAAAGCCCAAGCCCAATCAAATGGGGACCCATGTCTGAAAAATCCATGGGATGAAGACATTTGTCAATATCCTAGAAGGCGCAGTTGCCTATAAATAGCCAACTACCCCTCCTAGAAAAGGACCAGAAAATCTATCCAAAAAATATAGAGAGAAGTTAAGAAAAGAGAGAAACTAACCAAAACATATCACTTCGAGGAATAAACCGAGAAAAGACAGCCGAGTACCGAATAAAAGGAGAGAAAGATCAAGACGAGAGATTAAATAGTCATATCGAGCACAATTGTAAAACCGAAATACTAATCCGAGCAAATGTAATAGTCCGAACAAGGACAATAATCCGAGCAATAATAAAAATCAGGAAGTGTCCTTTATTCACGGTTGATTTACCATTATATCATTGTTGAAAAACCTAACGCGACCGACCAAAGTTATGGCTTTATCAATTACAGTAGATATCAACCATCGCAAAAGACTGATTTGACTCGTTCCTTACCAAAAACTTCATATTTCATTCACCTTCTATGATTTCTACTCTTTAGAGATGGATTAGCGAGTTGATTAATTTCATTTCCAACCGTGGTCGCAGAAATTCGTATATAGTGGTAGTTGGATTTTCATTTGATGGGTCAGATGGATACAGATGAACAAAAAATAAAAGCTATGGCCATAATAATAGTATTAGTATAAGTTGCACTTGTTTAACTTAAAAACAGTTTAATAACTTTTGTGGAAGCTGTGGGGGAACAAACAAGATCGTCTATGGATGGGATATGAACATAACGTGTTTTGCAAATTCTTTCTAAGAATGTGGTCTCAGTGTTGTTTTTACGGCCATGATATTATTTGGTATTGTTAACCATTGCAAAATTTAATACTACTGCTATTTTGCTTATTACTCACAAGTACTAAAAAAATGTGCCGATACAATATTCACTGGTAAAAATATCCTAGCGGAGCAGGACGAGATCAAACAATATAAATTGTATGATTTTTTAAAAGTTGTACCTTTTGATTATTTATTTATTGAAGAACGAAAGCTCTAAGACAATACGAACCGGTTTTTCCAAAGAATTACTTCCGGTACACTTCATGGATTCCAGGGAGAAAAGGTTTCTCCATGGAAAACCAAAAAACTACTTAGAATAGAGAGAGAGTGGAGAGACATGCCTACAATGCACCTTTTTGGTAAAGAATAGTGAGACTTGTCTATTAACATTTGCTCTCCAATTGGGAGGGTATTTCTCCAACTTCCTCTCAAGCAAGCACATACAGAACGAAAAAGATGGAAATCTAGCTTTGTAGATTTTTAATTTAACACTTGGTTACTTTTTTTAGCTTGTATTAAACTTGGTTAGCTTAAAGACATCTTAAATATTCTGGGAAGGAAAGCTAATAATTTTGACTTAAAAGTCAATAAATTTAACATACTCAAATAAACAGTTTGTTTGTTTAAAAACCACAACCAAACAATCCCACGAACTCGGTATTTTCAAGTAAGAAGATTCAGTCAAAATAAGCAAATGCATAATATCTCATGACAAATGCACAAACATATACTCCTAGGAGATTCAAGCATAATGGTACAAAGTGTGAGCTTTTTCTAAAATGATTTCATGGGAAATCATAAGCTTTGTCTGATTGCAGCTGGTGACTGGTGAGAAAATATAACAAGTATTGTCTTATGGATACTGCATTGTATCTAAATTTTGAAACTAGGGATACAAAAGTTATTGTATATAATAGTAGATATCAACTTGCAAACAAAACAAAACAGAACTTAGTCAACTTATACTTCTAAATTGTGAAATTCCCCAAACCTAATTTGTAGCAACATATAGTTAGGGTGGCGAAAATAGTCATTATACATCAAGTCAATGGTAATTGATAAGCTTATGTTGCTATTGAACCTATAATCTATTGTTCTTAAAACTCTACTAGGGGCGTACACTGATGAGTCATGATCGCAGTAAGACAAATATAAATCTGGTGTTTGTTAAATGAACCTTAGTTATTTGCCTAATTGGTAAATTTGAAAAGCACAACAGAACCAACTGTTCACGTGTTCATTATATTTTTTCTCTATGAATAACTTTGTTTATAATTTTTAAGGTTTCAAAATCCTATTCCTATCTAAGGAGTAAATCTTTCAATTATTTGCTTTGTAATTTTACATATAATTTTACTTGTAGGGAAAGACAGCTATTCTCATCCTATTCCGCTACAGGAGATTTAGGTTCTATTTAGCAAGCAACAATAACTGCTTAAGACAATGCATTAGAAGGCTGGAGTGATGATGAGAATTAGAACTATGATATTTTTTCAGTTGATATTGGCCTCGATCAAAACCCTATTTATAAGAAGTCTAATCAAACCACAAGCACGCAATATAGAGCCACTAAAAAATGCCTCATGTCTATCAACTGTCTGCATGAAAATCAAAATCAACACGACAAATGTACCACTGTATTTGTCAAATTGAAAAAGCAGCTGAAAAACATAATTGCTCAGTAAAAGACACCGACGGCCAAGTTGAGATAACAGGCACAGAATAACATCTATAAACAGTAATTACCAGATAGTGATAACAGGTTCCCTAGGCAGCTAGGTTTGCATCAATTTTAACTGATGAGAGAGATGGTATATTAAATAAAGCCTTTGGGAGGAAACTGTGTGAGGATCACTGGCTAAACATGAAGAGGCCATAAAAGTTGGACCAGAGACGTAATATATATACTCTCATAGTTACTTTATGAGTATAAATTCGATTTCGTGAGCTTTTGCAAGCATACAGATCGTCCTATTACTATCTGTTAATCACTAATTGTGGACGTTGTAATGTAATTTGTGTTAAATGTTTGTCATCTTTATATGCCATTTATTAATTGAGTTCTAAATTGAAAAAGAAGGTTAACTTGACTGTTTTTTCTTTTCATAAACCTCAGTGCTTGCATCAAATCAAACATAATACAAAAGTCATGATTTGAAGAAAGGTATCACATATGTTTAAGGAACCAAAAAGCACGGTATCACTGACACAAAGCACGGTCAATTTGGGTGCATATCGAGTTAAAACAATACATTTTGTAATGCTACAAGCTGCACTACAAAATCTTATAAATGGAAAGATAAACATACATGCATCAGCAGAGCTCAAAGACAATTTCTACAATCCACGTGAGCCGAGGGACTCTATCAAAGGCCCAAATGTACGATCCACAGTTGTATTCCATAGGTGTGCAATTTCAAGACCAGATTTCTTTTCCAGCATAGGTTCTTTCACCTGATTAGAGACAGAAGACTAAACTAGAAAGTGTAAGGAACGAATACATGCAGAGAAATTGATGTAGATATGCATGACAATTTGACAACGTGAATTTTTTATTCTAGAAATCATAATAGATTTTTTTCTGAAGATAACAGTACACGTGTCCAATGTAAGACCAGTTCAGGAACTTATGTAGAAATAAAGTATCAGAGATGGAGCATAAACAACCAACAAAATACCAATCCTCTACCCATTCAAAAACATCCAAAGAAAATTAGAGATGATGTTTATTTTTCAGGTCATTGATGATCTAGAATGTGATAGAAGAGAGTACATGGATGTTAATATTGTAAATAAAATTCAAAAATAAAAAGTAATGACCTATGCCTTGACAGGTTTTTTTTCTAGTGTTCGTATAGCCATTTCAGCACAAGTTTTACTTTTCCAACTATATTAGCTAATTTCAGGTGAAGAATTCAAACATGTAAAGCTAGCCACTCTTTTTTTTCTTTGTTTGCTGGCACTTGGCAGGTAAAAATTACGAAGAGAATTAATACTAGTGTCGACTACTTAATATCAGTAACATTCATGTTGATCTTGTCCCATAATATGGAACAGTTGGACTGGGTGAAAAAAAAAAGCCATACACCATCCGAGCCATTTGGTTAGACATTTCCAAATATAGTTTCCAAAGACACAACCACACAAATGAATCATGAAAACTAGAGAAAAACTATTCTAATTTTTAGTTTCATTTCCAGTTATCATTTCCAGTTATCGTTTTTAATGTACTTAACTGAAAACACACTTCGCAAACTACCGCTACCAAAAGAACATAAAAATATGTGTGTATACTGTATTATACTAACCTAAAATCTTTCTGTACAAACAGAAAGTCATGTATCAACGCCGCCTATGTTTATGAACAAAAACTTACTAAAGACTAAAATAAACAAAAAAAAGGAGATCTTTATCTGACAAGTGATACCATAACCTGTTTTCCTAGCTTCACTTTTCCAACCTTTTATAAAGTCTACTCTGTTTCAGGAAAATATGACAACGAAGGTACTTGATTCAACAAATGCCAATTCATTACCAGCATTTCACATTATGGAAAAAGAACATTGAAATTTAAATCGGAAACCAAAAGGGCCCTATGGTATATGTCTAACAAGTGCAATAAAATGATCAAGGATCTCTATAATAACCCCATCCTTCCACTTGGTGCAGTTTCTGTATTAAAAATCTCAGGAAATCAATTCACAATTCCAATAAAATAAGCAAAAGGTATCAAATTTGGCAGATGCCATTAAATTTCCTACCTGTAATTCCGAAAATAGGCACATGAATTGCTAAGAAGGAAGAATTCCTAAACATGCATCTGTGAGGATATATAGTATGTTAGGATATAAAAACATGATCAACATGATGCCCAAATACTTCCAAGCAAATGGGTTTCCTGTACTATTCCCTGGGTATGTGACTATGAATCGAATCTATTGTTACAAATCAAACTAATAGCAATGGTACAACTGGGAAAAAATTGAGGGTATTAAAATAACCATATGGATATACTTTCAAGTGGAGTATGTATGTGGATAGCGAAAAAGGGTAATCTTTTCATGAAGCATTTTTGAAGTTGCGGTACTTAACCAGCTAACCGTGAGGATATCAAGAATATTCAAATGAAACGAGACTTATTAGTTTGAGTTATTGTTCTTCTTTTATTTGATATGTTGATTTACAAACCTTCCTGGCGAAACATGTACGACTACCATTTTATAAAAATGTGGAACGAAGGTTTTTAGATAATAGTTCAAGTTTTTAATTTATTTGCTAGTAATGCTACCATTAGTTAACATAAAAACAATATATTCTTAATTACCACATCCATAACATATTGTACTCCAATTTTCAAAAAAAAATCAAGTATCATCATTTCATCTCATATCTTATCATATCATATGACTAGTAATCGTTACCCACGCGTTGCGTGTGTGGCGCGTGGTATATATATATAATCCGGGTAAATAAATTTTTAAAAAGTATTGATTGAATGAATATAGTATTAAATTAGAAATTGTGAGTAATATAATGTTTTTGTTATACAAAATACACGTAAAACAATTTTGTTTGGTATAAGATTATAATTGTTTTGAAAAGATAATGATTTTTGTGTGTGTGTTTTATATTTTGAATTGAATAAATGTAAATGAGTAATTAGTAAAAAAGAGTGGGGGCCTTTTTGGAAAAAAAGGTCAAAATTTGGCAGCCTCGCTTTTTCTTGGGTTGGCTTATATATATAGTATGATATGATATGATATTGAACCCTAAATAGTACATAGTGATCAAATAATATCAAAAGAGCCCATATTTTTCTTCCAAAATCAGAATCAATACGTCATCGTAAATCCCTATCACCATCATACCATAATAAGCTCAAGTATCATTCTCCAAATCCACCAAAATAAGTTATACCTATACATAAAAAACGCAAGCAAACAAGCCCTATCTCATTAACAGACAATTAATAAATTAGTATCATCATTATTCACAATCACCATCTAGAATATCTCTATAAACAGCTCAAGTTGCTAAATTATATAACCTAGGCTTCACAGAAACGCAAAAAAAAAAACGGCTTTTTCCCCTGGATTGCCCTCCTTCCAAAGTTATTGAAGTATCCCCATCTCATAATGTATCATATCATATGGTACCCTAAATAGTACATAGTGATCAAATAATATCAAACGAGCCAATATTTTTTTTAAAAAATCAAATCAATAGCAAATCACTATAACCATCATTACCCTAATAAGCTCAAGTATCATTCTCCAAATCCACCATAATAAGTTATTCCTATACAAAAAAAAAACAAGCAAACAAGCCCTATCTCATTAACGGACTATTATTAGCATCATTATTTACAATCACCATATCAAATAGCTCTATAAACAGCTCAAGTTGCCATTTAAATAACCTAGGGCGTCACAGAATCGCAAAAAATGGCTTTTTTCCCAAGATTGTACTCCTTCCAAAGTTATTTAAGTATCCTCATCTCATATCGTATCATATTTTTCTTTCAAAATCAGAATTGATACGTCATTCAAATCACTATAACCATCACTAATATAAATTATAATAAGCTCAAATATCATTTTCCAAATCCACCAAAATAAGTCATACATATACATAAAAAACGCAAACAAACAAGCCCTGTCTCATTAACAGACGATTAACACTTTAGTATCATCATTATTCACAATCATCATCTAGGATAGCTCTATAAACACCTCAAGTTGTCAATTAAATAACCTAGGGCTTCACATAAACGCAAAAAAAAAAACAGTTTTTTTTCCCGAGATTGTACTCCTTCCAAAGTTTTTTTTAAATATCCTCATCTCATATCGTATCATATCTATCGAACCCTAAATAGCACATAGTGATCAAATATATCAAACGATCCCATATTTTTCTTTCAAAATCGGAATCAATGTCTTCGGAAATATCTATCACTATCATTACTATAATAAGCTCTCCAAATCCACCAAAATAAGTTATACCTATACATACAAAACGCAAGCAAACAATCCTTATCCCATTAACGGACGATTATTAGCATCATTATTAATTATTCACAATCACCATCTAGAATAGATAGCTCTATAAACAGCTCAATTTGCCAAATTAAATAACCTAGGGCTTCACAGAAACACAAAAATAAGCTCAAGTATAATCATAATTACTATAATAAGCTCAAGTATAATCATCATTACTATAATAAGCTCAAGTATCATTCTCCAAATCCACCAAAATAAGATACAACAATACATAAAAAAACGCAACCAAACAAGCCATATCTAATTAACGCACGATTAGTAATAGTAGCATCTCATTAACGCACGATTAATAATTTAGTATCATCATTATTCACAATCACCATCTACAATAGCTCTAAAAACAGCTCAATTTTCCAATTAAATAACCTAGAACTTCACATAAACACAAAAATAAAAATAATGGGCTTTTTTTTACCAGAGGTGAAAACTGAGATTGGAACTCAGAAACCGAGTGATGGATTCTTTTACGTTGCTCAAAAATTAGGGCACACGTCACCACGCTCCCCAAAGCAGCACCCAGCAGACGCTCCTGCAGTTATATATATAATAATATTAATAATAATAATAATAATAATAATACGTAAATAACATTATTCATATGTATGTATAAATTATGATGAAGATTTAATAATCCGGAAATGAGAACCTGAGTTAGTACGCTGATCATTTTCGCCTGATTTGATTAGTTTTCGCCGGTGAATGAATAAACGCAAATATGTATTTGTTTTGGTTGGGATTTAAGAAAATTCTTATTTTTATAGAAATACACCGGTGGTGCCATTGTCTTGACTAGTATAAAATTAAGTCCTTCTAGTTTTGAGTATATTCATATAAACAAATTCTCTTAAATATATTTCATGTGGGACTGATATGATTATATAAACAAATTTTACTCATTATAAACAAATTAAGTCCTTGGTTATTCCATGGTGTCCACTGATTTTAGTTATTATAAATAAATTCTCTATTCCATTATATAATACTTGATATTTTTTCAAAAAGTGTTAATATATATTTCAGGACTTAAAATGACAGAGCATTGAATAACGAATCCAACGGTTCGAGCGGAAATCGATTCGGAGTCCGAACGAGCAAATTATGGGCGTTTTAAGAAAAACATAAATTTGGAAAACACCAGGTTTTCCCATCGACCGGCAGTCACACCCGATCGATCGGAATCAGTTCAAAACTGCTCCAAAATTCCAGTAAGCTTTGGCGATCGATTGCCAATGGGGTCCGATCGATCGGTCCCAGTCGGATTTCAAAAATACAGCTTTTTAGCTTTATTAAAAATTGTTTTTACCCATTGAACAATTAGCACAACAACTAAAAAGGTAACCACGTAACCAATGGATATATTGAGCCTACAAAAACCCCCCAAATAACTCTCCAAAACTCACCAATCACACACATAAACCACCATTAAAACTCAATCAAACATTCAAACAAAAAGACTTATACTACTCGTCGTTATCACTTGTTTCATATATATTTATTGAGTATGTTTCTATTTGTAATCTTATAAACACCAAGAGAATATTTGTAAGTGAGAGATAATTTGTTTCAAATTTGTAAGAGCAAATTATAAGCTCAATTGTGAGTGAGTGTTTGGGTAGAAACTTTTAAGCCAAATCGTTGGTTAACAGTTCTAGATTAAACACTTGGTTACTCATAGATTGAGGGGAAGTTGTTGACTCGTAAACGTGTACGATTGCACTTGTATCAAGAGTATAAACATCGAGTTGAGGTGTTGTAATCTTGGTTTTAAGATTATAGTGATAATACCCGGTAAAGTTAATTCCGGGGCGATGACGTAGGCGGATTTACCGAACCTCTATACATTGTGGTGTCATCTCTTTTACTTACTCTTTACTTTACGTACTCGATATTATTGTTTGTTATATTGTTAGCGTAAAGTAATTTAGTTGTTTATTGCTTGTTTGCAATACATTTATCGTAAATTGACGCTACTTGGGTTGTAGTTGTTCGTATTTTTTAATTCCGCAAAAGTCATACGTAAACCTTATTCACCCGCTCTAAGATTAACCGCTTATGGGCAACAATTGGTATAAGAGCCTAGCACTTTAGTTCTATAAAATCTAGCAATTTTTGAGTTTAAAGATCCGTTATGTATACGTACCGAGATTCTAAGTCAATAACTAGGCCGCTGTTTTTTGACGGAACGAACTATCCCTATTGAAGAGATGTTATGAAAAATTTTCTATGCTGTTACGAGATAAATCAATGGATTAGCATTACCAAATGTTATAAAACGCCTAGGAGAAACGGATTAGATAAACTCATAGAAGAACTCGATCCGGATGAACGCACCGCTTTCTCACTTAATTGTAGAGCTATTAATTCCATTACTTGTGCTCTCACCTAGTGAGTATGATAAGATTTCTGGTTGAGATATCGCTAAGTAAATATGGGATAAGCTAGCTATTATGCACTAGTGAACTAGTCAAGTTAAAAACTCTAAAATTAGCATCCGTGTTCATGATTATGAACTTTTTTAAGTGTATGATTTTGAGTCAATTAATAATATGTATTCTCGATTTACTAATATCATTAATGATCTTAAAAGACTTGGTAAAGTGTATAGTATGAAGGAGATGGTGAAAAAAATCTATGAAGTCTTCCGAGTAAATGGGAATCAAAGGTGACGGCTATCCAAGAAGCAAAAGATATAAACACACTCACACTCGACGGTCTTATAGGCTCACTTACCACCCACGAACTCAACCTCTACAATAGAGGAATAAAATAACAAAAAGGCTATGGCATTCAAATGCACTCACGATGAGCATAGCGATGAAACCTCAAGTGAAGATGACGAAATGGAGAAACTCTCTAAGAGCTTTAAAGAATTCGTCATTTGCAATAAGAAGGGGGCAATTCAATTTTGGAAAAAAGAAAAAAAGTACAAAGCAATGCTAGCCGCATGGGTGAGCGATGAAAATATCTCTGAAAGCGAAAAGGAGGAAGTCTCTAATCTATGTTTCATGGCTACGAATGGCGACATCGAGAAAGTAAGTAATAATAATTCTAGTCCTTGTCATTTGAATGAACGTAATATTTGTTTTGATGAATTATGTGATGTTTTCGATAAGGTTAGGAGAAATAACAAATTTTATAGAAAGCTCGTATCTTCTTTAAACTTAGAACTCGAAACCTTACGACAAGAAAATAGAACACTTGTCTCGGACAATCTTGAACTAGCTTCTAATAATGAGACCTTGCCTAGTGAAACCCACACTTTTAGGAAAAGGGTCGAGAAGGTCGAACTAACCATCCCTAAGTTCTCTAACGGTAGTAAAACACTAGAAACCATTATATCTGCCCAACAAGTTATGTATGGCAAAGCTGGTTTACGCCTTAGTTTATCTCAAATGGATAGGTACCAACCTTACTTTGTGAAATCTATTATGTATGAGAAATGTATGCATTGCAATAAGTGTGACCATTTATCCTTGCATTGCCCATATTTTTGCCCATATAAGTTTAAGATAAATGGAAACAGATTGTTTTGGGTACCTAAGAGTCGAGACACGAACCCTTTAGAAACCAAAATAGGAGTAGTACGCCAATGATTCCTTTTAGCTCATGTGATTTCTTTTCGTATGTCATAAAACGTGTGCTTGGCTATGTTATTATCTTTGTATCATTTGTGCCTTATGAACCACACATTTAAATTTATCGCTTATGTTGAAGACAATGATGTTACACTTATATTCCGATATTGGGTTGATCAATTATATGTTCATTATTTTTATTTGTGGCGATAATGCATTTTTAGACGGAACTATGGCTAATTTTTTACTTGCATATACTTTCCGTTATTTGAAATATCTTTGTATGAATCCTGCTCATGTTATGATTTATGATCATTTATAATGACTTTTGTATTTCATGAAATTTTCATATGACTTATCATTCATACTCTTGCCTTGATATACGTTTCATTTGTAGATGCTCTATACTTGATGGTATGTCTTATGTTGTGTGATTATGTTTGTTAAACTATCACTTTTGTATATCTAATACTCTCTCCGTTTCCATTTAATTGTTCACTACGAAACTACGTGCAATTTTGACTGGCCAAGAGCTGGTATCAAAATTATCGGAATGAAAATTTTCAAAAGTTGATCATATAGTTCAAATGTTAAATTTTATGATTAGATTTAAAAATAATTCATTTCGACAATTTTGATACAAGTTATAAGCCGGTTAAAATTGCACGTAGTTTTGTAGTGGACAATTAAATAGGAACGGAGGGAGTATATGTTTTTTTTTTTGACATATGCAATAAGTTGGTTATAAAAAATGAGTTTTCAAAACCCTGCTTTTATTTAAATTCTTTCCAAAATCTCAACCAATCCCCAATTTATTTATGACATTTTGATAATGTCAAATGCGAAGAAAAGTGAATTGTTTTAGATTTTTAAAGTTGGGGAGATAGTTTGTTTCATTACTTTTGTAAAATCATCATTTATTTGTCATAATCAAAATGGGGGAGATTGTTGAACCATGAGTTCCATTATTGATTTTGATTATAAGCGTTTTAACGATTTTACTTATTATAAATAAATTCTATTCCATTATATAATACTTGGTGTTTTCCAAAAGTTAGAATGTATATTCTAGGACTTAAAATGATAAAGTATTCAATATCGAAGCTAACGGTTCGAACAGAAATCGATTTGGAGTCCGAACGAGAAAATTATGGACGTTTCAAGAAAAACATAAATTCGGAAAACACCAGGTTTTCCGATCGATCGCTAGTCACACCCGGTCGATCGGGATCAGTTCAAAACTGCTCCAAATTTCCAGTAAGTTTTGGCGATAGATCGCCTTTGGGGTCCAATCGATCGGCCCCAATCGTATTTCAAAAAAAAAAACTTTTTAGCTTTATTGAAAATTGGTTTTACCCGTTGAACAATCACCCCAACAACTAAAAATGGTAACCACACAACCAATGGATATACTGAGGCTACAACACCCCCCCTCCCCCCCCCCCCCCCCCCCCCCCCCCCCCCCCCCCCCCCCCCCCACACACACCCCCCACCCCCCACCCCCCCAACCCCAAACATCTCTCCAAAACTCACCAATCACACACATAAACCACTATTGAAACGCAATCAAAGATTCAAGCAAAAAAGCTTATACTACTCATTTTTATCACTTATTTCATATATATTTATTGAGTGTATTTCAGCAAATTATAAGCTCAATTGTAAGTGAGTGTTTGGGTAGAAACTTTTAAACCAAATTATTAATTAAAAAATTTAGGTTAAACACTTAGTTACTCATAGATTGAGGGGGATTCGTTGACTCGTAAACGTGTACGCTTGCATTTGTATCAAGAGTATGAACCTCTGGTTGAGGTGTTGCAATCTTGGGTTTAAGATTATAGTGATAATACCCGGTAAAGTTAATTCCGGGGAGACCACGTAGGCGGGTTTACCGAACCTCTATACATCGTGGTGTCATCTATTTTCCTCACTCTTTACTTTACGTACTCGAAGTAAAGTAATTTAGTAGTTTATTGCTTATTTGTAATTCATTTATCATAAATTGACGCTACTTGGGCTGTAGTTGTTCGTAGCTTTTAATTCCATGAAAATCGTACGTAAAGCTTATTCAACATGCTCTAAGGTTAAGCCGCTTACGGGCCAACACGAAGGTTTCTTGTCCTTTGCACCGTGAACCAACGTGACTTCCATTGTGATACCAGCTGTCTCAAAAAAAAAAATTCGCTCCAGAAAACAAACTTGTTATGGCTCGTTTTTTGACTTGTAAGAAATCGAAGAAGATGCGTATTTTAAAACTAGAGGTTTTCATTTTTCTTACATTTTTAGATCAGAACTTAACTAAAAGATAAATAGTCATTTAACACTTATCAAGTAAATTTAACACATTGCTTAAAGAATACTTACTTCCAAGTAATTACGCCCGACTTTATCACTTCATGCATACTGGTATGGCAAACGGATCTGAAATGTGAAGGATCCGATGCGATCCGAAGTTTTGGATCCGGACCGGATCGTATCGGATCTTGATATCAACACTTCATTGGTTTGGTCCAGATTCTAGCATGTGTTTTTATGGTTTGGGCTTTAGTTGAGTTTTCTAAGTTTATGTTGGATCCATTTTGAAATAAAATGTTATACACAAAATGGGCCGAAAATTCATTTATGGCTAATTACCAACAAATTATGATTTGATTATTGTCATTTATTAACCCAATTTACCAAAAAGATTTGTGTACTATCATTTATTAACCTAATCAAAGATTATTTTTGACCGATTATCAAAAAAAATATGATTTGATAATTGAGAAAAAATACGTTTAGTGTGTTGTACTACCAGTGGTTAACGATTTAGGTACTAGATTACCATTTCATTGGGGTCAATTGAGCTACCGAACTACGAAATTTGTTCTAATTAAATGACTAACAAAATAAATCGACAAAATTGCAGTCGCTATATCTCATATTTGGCGATCTATTTTTTACGGATATTAACGAAATTGCACTCACTATTTATTAAAATTGATAGTCCAGTACCTAAATTGTTAAGTACAGATAGTACAGTACACTAAACGAATTATTTTCCTTTCATAATTACAGTATCATTTATTAACCCGAAGTGAGAACTTTGGCCGACTATATATAGTTAAAATTATGTTTTATTAATATAACTTATTAGTTATGCTACATGTTGTTTGTATGCATTGTAGAAATTAGAATTGAATAATGTTGTTAGAGCAGACACACTGGCATATGTAAATATAGTTTTAGCTAAAATTTGTTGATTGATTCATAAAGATGTTTCCATTTTGAGGCTGCACACTAGTTATTAGCTAAACTTAACATTTTCAAAGTGGCTAGTTGTTTTTAACCAGTGATACCTATAATGAAAACAAATATACTATGTGGTCATCTTTTGAAACCCTTTTCATATTCTATAGGAATAAAACAAAACAAAATGTATGTCTATCTCGAAACTAAATGCAATTTTAACTGACAAAAAAAAATCTTTAAACTGTCAAAATGAAAATTATCAAAAGTTAATTACATAGTTTAACATTTAAACTTTATGATTAATTTTGAAAAAAAATTCATTTCAATAATTTACATGTGATTTTTTTATCAATCAAAACTACACGTAGTTTCATGATGGACATATGTTGGTCCGTAGGTGTCTAAACCTTAGAGGGGGGAGGGGTGAATAAGCTTTTGGTACGTTTTTCGCGGAATAAAAACTATGGGTTATTAACTAAGCTAATTAGTGGATTTAATAACTTAAACACTTTCGTTAACAAATTATTGCTAACTTAATCTACGCAAGCAATAAATATGAGCGACAAATAAATGCGAAAAGTAAAAGTTAAGGGAAAAGAGATAACGCAAGATTTATAGAGGTTCGGCAAAACGCGCCTACGTCCTCTCCTCGGTATTTTCACTACCGAGTGTTTCACTAGAATCTCGTTCCAAAGGTTACAACCTAACGAGCTTAATCAATCGATTAGGCTCCCCCTCACTCTATGAGTATCCCGAATGAAATGACCTAGAGCTTTTAAGCTACACTTGCTTATAAAGCCTCTACCCGATCACTCGCTCACAAATGAGTTTATAAAAATACTCTTTTACAAGATTGAATTTGAATGGATCACTCACTAACAAATAATATCTCGATGTTTATAAGATTACAATAGTAATATGCTCGAGAATATTTTATAGATACAAGTGAGACAATTTAGTAGTATAAGCTTGTGAGATTTTTGAATTTTGAAAGCTTGAAGTTGTGTAATAGTTTCGTACTCTTCAACAAAGGATTTGGGGCTTTTTGTAGAGTGAAAACGGTCCATCAATTAATGCATGACCGTTGGCAGTTGTTGAGTAGCTTAGCTACTAGTTTGCAGCAGTTCGCCCAATTTTTCAGGATAAGCTGAAAAGCTGGAATTTGAAATTATACAGAAACGATCGGTCGTTTCTGAAAAACGATCGGTCGTTTTTCATCTGTGCTCACTGGAAGAATTCATACATAAAACGATCGGTCGTTTTATGCTGGCGATCGGTCGTTTTTCTTCTTTGCTCACTGGAAGAAATACTACTCAAAACGATCGGTCGTTTTATGCTGGCGATCGGTCGTTTTTCTTCTTTACTCACTGGAAGAAATACTACTCAAAACGATCGGTCGTTTTAGCCTGGCGATCGGTCGTTTTTCTGCTTTGCTTACTGGAAGAATTAAGTTCATAGATGATCGATCCTTTTAGCCTCATGATCAGTCGTTTGTTGTTCTGGCAATATTTCGGTTTTCTCGACATACTTCGAAAGCCCGTAATTAGTCCGTTTCAAATCCGATTGAGGTTCCGCTTGAACCGTTGGCTTCGTATTCACGTAAACTATCATTTCAAACCTTTGACACACTCGATAAATGATTAGTATGCAAAACGAGCTTTTATCATGTTTTACAAATATTGTTATCATCAAAATAATCGATTAGAAGAACAACGTTCAACAATCTCTCCCTTTTTGATGATGACAAAATATTGACTATAACATACTATAAGCACTTTTTTGCTAAAACAAGTATAACCGAGATGTGTAGATGACGTTTTACTTGGATAAAAGGTTTTAGAGGAAAAGCAAGTAAATGTCATAACATCCGATTTAAAAAGACGTTAAACAAAAGCTAATCGATAAGGGATAAAAAAACGATCAAATGCAAGCAAAAAATTGGCCATAGTTTTGCCTAAAAACGGTCAATCGCCACAAATGAAAAACAATATAAATAACCCAATCAACTAGCAATTTATGCGCACCAAATGCAATAACATCTAATAAGATAAAAACGCATATCTAGAATTGCAATCACACAATGCCATAAATTTTAACAAGAATGATAAATAGCATCATAAAACGATTCATAACATAAATATGCTACTTATTACATCAAAAACAAACATAGTTCGTAGAACGGAAAAGAAATACAACTTAACGTAAAAACAAAAGAGAGGTATTTCTCCCCCTTTGACATCATCAAAAAAATAAAAAAAATCCGCCTAGTCGCGGTGGGAGGTCGCATCATCCTCGTCGTCGTCGTCGTTGTTGTTTGGCCCGGCAAGGTTGGGAAAGAAGCCATTGAACTCGGCCCTTTGCTCGGCGCTCATTCGATCAAGTTCTTCGAGTTCTTCTTGACCCGGGTTCATGAATCGAAACATGCGACGGGTCATTTGCGCATTACGATATTGGTTTATATAGAGAGCGTTGTAGAAGTCGTCGGTGCGCGGGGGAGGGTTGGAGGATCCGACTTGGGCTTTGCCTTTGGCCCGAACTCGAGAGGGACGAGAGGAGGTTGGGATATCGGTGGGGGGAATGGAATCGGAGGAATTATCCTCATGAGCGGCTTGAGGTGTGGGCTTAGGGCCGACATACTCTTCCTCGTCGGGGATGAGAGGAGCATAGTTGGGGCCGGACACCCGCTTACCGGACCAAGTAATGGTCTTGTCGGTATTGTGGAATTTAATGGATATTTGGGAAAGATAGGAGGTGTCCCAAATATGTTTGTCCTTGTTCTTGAACAAGGTTCCACCGGGAACGAGGTTTAGGTCTTTTAAGATGGCCGAAATCAAGGCACCGTAAGGTAACCCATTCTTGGATTTCGTTTTTAGCGAATCCATCTTAAAAAAGATAAGTGTCGCGAAGTCAAGTTTGACTCGGCGATGGATGCACCCGAGAAGGAAGATGTACTCATTTGTGACATCCGTGAAATTGGAAGTATGAGGTAGGACAATATGAGGGAGGATATGATAGGCTAATTTATTGTGAAAAAGAAGGCCGTGGGCCTTGTTGGAGCGATTGTTATGGACGGGATGAAAAATTTGGTTTTTGAGATCGTTGAAGTTATAGATCTCGAGAGTCTCACAAAGTTCATCACTTGACTCATGGATACCGTCGCTATCTAGGCGTAATAGGTTTCGTAGATGGTCTATACCGTAAACGAATGGTTGGCCATTGAATGATGAACGCAAGCGGAGTGCGTCATCATGATCCCTATCAAGAACTAGGTTATGATAAAATTCATAGATGTTTTCAGTGAAGAAAGGCATTTTTAGAGTAAGAATAGCATCGAGTTTTTGAAAACTTAAATCTATCATGAGAGCGGGAAAACGTTCACGGAATAGAGGCATGTCTAGAGTGAAGTTAGACAATATACCTCTTTTATCCATCGTGGGTGGATAGAGAGGAGGTAGAGAGCCGGAAGAGGCACCAGGGCCCAAGGGTGGAGCGGTAGAGGAACCGGTTCGGCGACCGCGAGGAACGCGCGCTAGCCGAGGGGAAGGAGGCACGATCTCGTCCTCATGTTCATCAACGAGGGAGGTTCTCTTAGTACGAACCATATTGGATTGATTTCGGATAAAAATTGGGATTTTTGGGTGATTTTGTGAAGGAGGGGGCGAATTTATAAATGAGAGAGAGAGAGTTGGTTTTGTATAAGAATTGAAATTAGGGTTTTGAAAAAGGTTTTAAAACTGAGAAACAGAAAAAACGATCGGTCGTTTTTATGTTTCGATCGGTCGTTTTGGAACGAAAATGTTCCAGTGAGCATACCTAAAAAAACGATCGGTCGTTTTTAGGGGACGATCGGTCGTCTGTAGAAAAACGATCGGTCGTTTTTACAGACGATCGATCGACTGTAAACAGGTTACAGAACAGGAATTTATTGCACTTTACGACACTGATTTGGCATAAAAAATATAAATATACTGAAATATATATATAAAATCAATCAAATATGTATATATATATATATATGTATATTTCACACATCAAACATGCCTAACTCTCGTCGAATAAAACAAAATTGTTCCTCGATAAGGGGTTTTGTAAAAATATCGGCTAATTGCCTATCGGTACTTATATATTCAAGTGTAATATCCCCTTTTTGAACATGATCCCTTAAAAAATGATGACGTAAATTAATATGTTTAGTGCGAGAGTGTTGGATCGGATTTTTTGAAAGATTTATAGTACTAGTATTATCACATAAAATAGGCACACTATCAAAAGATAATTCAAAGTCGTTTAGTTGTTGACGCATCCAAAGGATTTGTGCGCAACAACTACCCGCGGCGATGTATTCCGCCTCCGCCGTAGAAAGCGCAACCGAGTTTTGTTTCTTGCTATGCCAAGAAACTAAGGCGTTTCCTAAGAAATGGCAAGTGCCACTAGTACTCTTTCTATCTAATCGACAACCGGCAAAGTCGGCGTCGGAATAGCCAAGCAATTCAAAAGAAGTATCATGTGGATAAAACAATCCTAAATTGCAAGTACCTACAAGATATCTAAATATGCGCTTAACGGCTATAACATGTGATTCCTTAGGGCAAGATTGATACCTAGCACACAAGCAAACACTAAACATGATATCGGGTCTACTTGTGGTTAAATATAAGAGGGATCCAATCATACCTCTATAGAGCTTTTGGTCCACGCTTTTACTCGATTCATCTTTGTCTAGTTTTGTTGCCGGACTCATTGGAGTTTCTAGCGGCTTTGCATCGCTCATGTTGAATCGTTTGAGCAAGTCCCTTGTGTATTTGGCTTGATTGACGAAAATTCCGTCCTTTGTTTGTTTGATTTGCAATCCAAGGAAGTAGGTGAGTTCACCCATCATGCTCATCTCGAATTCATCTTGCATACATTTAGAAAACTCCTCGCACATGCGAGCATTAGTAGCACCGAAAATAATATCATCAACATATATTTGAATTAAAAGCATGTCTTTACCATCCTTTTTAATAAAAAGAGTAGTATCTAAAGTACCACGAGAAAAACCTTTTGCAATCAAAAATTTACTAAGTCTTTCATACCAAGCCCGGGGTGCTTGTTTTAAACCATAAAGTGCTTTTCGAAGTTTGTAAACATGATTGGAAAACTCGTGATTTTCAAAACCGGGTGGTTGTTTTACATAAACTTCCTCATTTATAAAGCCGTTTAAAAAAGCACTTTTAACATCCATTTGAAATAATTTAAAACGTTTAAAAGAAGCATAAGCAAGCAACATTCTAATGGCTTCTAGTCTAGCTACGGGTGCGTAAGTTTCATCGAAATCGATGCCTTCTTCTTGGTTATACCCTTGAGCTACTAGTCTAGCCTTATTTCTAATAACTACCCCGGATTCATCCATCTTATTACGAAATATCCATTTCGTACCTATAATAGTTTTCTCACGTGGTCTAGGTACTAAAGTCCATACGTTACTACGCTCGAATTGATTTAATTCGTCATGCATAGCTAATACCCAATTCTCATCGAGTTCCGCTTCATGAATGTTCTTTGGCTCTAATTGAGACAAGAATGCAAAATGATTAACTATATTTTTTAATGAAGAACGTGTATGCACTCTTTCTCCCGGATTACCCAAAATTAATTATTGCGGATGGTGATTGGCAAACCTCCATTCTTGAGGCAAATTCTCATGAATGTGTACACTAGATTCTAAGTCCGTTTGAAGTCTCTCTATAGTGACTTCTTCAACAACGGGTTCAACCTCCATACTAGACGTAGACTCTAAGCTAGATGTACCATGATTAGAAGAAGATGCATAATGAAAAATATCATCATTAATATTATGAACAATTAATGGCTTATCAATCGTCGGTAAATTCTCATCAAAGGAAACATGTACCGATTCTTCCACCAATAAAGTTCTTTTATTAAAAATTCTATAAGCTTTACTCGATATAGCATATCCGATGAAAATTCCTTCATCGGACTTAGCATCGAATTTTCCTAGATTATCCTTACCATTATTATGAACATAGCATTTACAACCAAATGCACGTAAATGAGAAATATTGGGCTTTCGCTCATTCCATAATTCGTAAGGTCTCTTTTTCAATATGGGCCTAATTAAGGCTCTATTTAGAATATAACAAGCGGAATTTACGGCTTCGGCCCAAAAATACTTTGGCAAATTATTTTCGCAAAGCATGGTCCGTGCCATTTCCTCTAGGGTTCTATTCTTCCTCTCAACTACCCCCATTTTGTTGGGGCGTACGAGGGGCCAAAAAATTATGATCAATACCATTTTCATCACAATAAGTTTGAAATGGAGTATTCTCAAATTCCTTACCATGATCGGTTCAGATACTTTTGATTATATAACCCTTTCGTATTTGGAGCTTTTTGCAAATAATAGAGAATTTTCTAAATGCTTCATGCTTATGAGTTAAAAACAACACCCAAGTAAAGCGACTAAAATCGTCAACCATGACGAAAGCATATGCACGCCCGCCAAGACTAAGTATCCGGGAGGGGCCAACTAAGTCCATATGAATGAGCTCCAAACAACGAGTAGTAGATATAATATTTTTAGACTTAAAAGAAATCTTCGTTTGTTTGCCTAATTGGCAAGCGTGACAAAGTTTGTCCTTTATATAAGGAGCTTTTGGTAAACCTATTACCAAATCTTTACTAGAAAGTTTAGCAAGTAAATCAAGACTTGCATGACCAAGTCGTCTATGCCACAACCAACCATTGTCGTTGATAGTAACAAGACACTTAACTTCATTATCCACCGAACTATTCAAATCAATCATATAGACATTATTTTGTCTTTGACCCATGAGAATAGTTTTATTATCCGAAATACAATGAATGATGCAATGCGATTTTTCAAAAATGACTTTGTGACCCAAATCACAAAGTTGACTTATACTAAGCAAGTTGTGTTTAAGACCATCCACAAGCAATACATTATCAATGACAACATTTGATGGTTTAGAGATACTACCAATACCGATGATTTTACCCTTGCTATTATCCCCGAAGGTCACAAAGCCTTCGTCTTTAGGTGCAAGCGTAGTAAATTTTGTTTTGTCTCCCGTCATATGTCTTGAGCATCCACTATCCAAGAACCACTTGTCCTCGTTGATTTTTACCTCAAGCATACCTACAAGACAAAACGATTATTGGTACCCTAATCCATTTTTGGGTCCTTGAGGGTTAGTGTCTCGACCCTTTGGAATCCAAACCAAATCATTTCTATTTACTTTATATCTATAAGGGCAATATATATAATCCTCATAATGATCATTACGGTTGCAAGTAATGCATTTAACATGCATGCTAGGTTTAACAAAACGATTATAAACTAAGTTATTTTTATACGAGTTGTTCTTACGAGAGTAACTTGGTTGTCTATTTTCATTTCTCGCCATTTGTTTGGTGAATAGGTTTTTATGCTTTGCCGTTAAGAGTGGGTTGTAACCTACACCGGTTTTATCATACGCGCCTTGTTGAGAAGCTAATATAGTACTTAGCATTTTACTTCCCTTAGTGAATTTAGCGAGAGTAAGTTCGGCGCTATCCGCCTTAAGTTTACATGAACTAAGGTCTTTAACTAACTTGTCATTTTCCATGGTAAGTTCATCATTTTTAGACGTGAGTGAGTCATTTTTTATGGCTAAGTTCTCGAGTTCGTCTTATAGAGTAATTAGCATTTTTCTAAAAGATTTGTTTTTACCTCTAGCTTTTTCTAAGGATGCCAACACATCATTTATATCAAAATCATCATCACTAGAAATAGAAGAGTTAGAGGAGTGAAAGCTTACATCCTCGGTATCATCGTCTCTAGCCATGAGACATAGGTTTGTGACTTCTTCATTGTCGCTATCGGAGCTATCATCATCGCTCCCCCATGCGGCCAAGAATGCCTTCTTGTTTTCCTTTTTCTTTCCGAACTTGTCCTTTTTCTTCAAATGACATTCGTTTTGCATATGGCCGGGTTTGTGACATTTATAGCAAATGATTTCATCATTTTTGCTCGATTTGTCGGAAGGCTCTCCCTTATACTCCTTTTTCCGAAATCGTTGTCCACCCTTCTTTTTCCAACTTAGGAATTTGTTGTAGCGTTTGGCGAAGAGTGCCATTTCATCATCCTCACTAGAGGAATCATTGTCGCTATCGTCATTTGTTGTGCTTTTGAAGGCGATGCCTTTCTTCTTTTTTGAGTCATCCTCATGCTTTCGAGTCGTCATGTCGAGTTCATGAGTGCTTAAGGATCCAATGAGGTTGTCGAGAGAGAGAGTGTTCATGTCATTGGCTTCTTGTATAGCCGTCACTTTTGATTCCCATTTCCTCGGTAGACTCCTTAGGATCTTGGTCACCATCTCCTTTCTAGAATACACTTTTTCCAATCTTTTAAGATCGTTAGTGATTTTAGTAAAACGAGTGTACATAGAAGCAATAGACTCGTCATCATCAACTTTAAACAATTCATAATCATGAATAAGCATGCTAATTTTAGAGTCCTTAACTTGACTAGTTCTTTCGTGCATAATAGCCAGCTTATCCCACATTTGCTTAGCGGTGTCACAACCGGAAATCTTATCATATTCACTAGGCGAGAGCGCACAAGTGATAGAGATCATAGCCCTACAATTTAGGGAGAAGGCGATGCGTTCATCCGTGTCTAGTTCTTCTACAAGTTTATCTAGACCATTTCTCCTAGGCGTTTTATAGCCTTTACTTATGCTTATCCATTGGTCGATTTCAAAACCACATAGAAATTTTTTCATAAGGTCTCTCCAATAGGGATAGTTAGTACCGTCAAAGAACGGGGGCCTAGTTATGGATTTTGAGTCGGCGTACGAAGACATGTCGGATCTTTAAACTAAAAATCGTTAGATTTTATAAACTATAAGAGCTAGGCTCTGATACCAATTGTTGGTCCATAGGTGTCTAAACCTTAGAGAGGGGGTGAATAAGGTTTTGGTACGTTTTTCGCGGAATAAAAACTATGGGTTATTAACTAAGCTAATTAGTGGATTTAATAACTTAAACACTTTCGTTAACAAATTATTGCTAACTTAATCTACGCAAGCAATAAATATGAGCGACAAATAAATGCGAAAAGTAAAAGTTAAGGGAAAAGAGATAACGCAAGATTTATAGAGGTTCGGCAAAACGCGCCTACGTCATCTCCTCGGTATTTTCACTACCGAGTGTTTCACTAGAATCTCGTTCCAAAGGTTACAACCTAACGAGATTAATTAATCGATTAGGCTCCCCCTCACTCTATGAGTATCCCGAATGAAATGACCTAGAGCTTTTAAGCTACACTTGCTTATAAAGCCTCTACCCGATCACTCGCTCACAAATGAGTTTATAAAAATACTCTTTTACAAGATTGAATTTGAATGGATCACTCACTAACAAATAATATCTCGATGTTTATAAGATTACAATAGTAATATGCTCGAGAATATTTTATAGATACAAGTGAGACAATTTAGTAGTATAAGCTTGTGAGATCTTTGAATTTTGAAAGCTTGAAGTTGTGTAATAGTTTCGTACTCTTCAACAAAGGATTTGGGGCTTTTTATAGAGTGAAAAAGGTCCATCAATTAATGCATGACCGTTGGCAGTTGTTGAGTAGCTTAGCTACTAGTTTGCAGCAGTTCGCCCAATTTTTCAGGATAAGCTGAAAAGCTGGAATTTGAAATTATACAGAAACGATCGGTCGTTTCTGAAAAACGATCGGTCGTTTTTCATCTGTGCTCACTGGAAGAATTCATACATAAAACGATCGGTCGTTTTATGCTGGCGATCGGTCGTTTTTCTTCTTTGCTCACTGGAAGAAATACTACTCAAAACGATCGGTCGTTTTATGCTGGCGATCGGTCGTTTTTCTTCTTTACTCACTGGAAGAAATACTACTCAAAACGATCGGTCGTTTTAGCCTGGCGATCGGTCGTTTTTCTGCTTTGCTTACTGGAAGAATTAAGTTCATAGATGATCGATCCTTTTAGCCTCATGATCAGTCGTTTGTTGTTCTGGCAATATTTTGGTTTTCTCGACATACTTCGAAAGCCCGTAATTAGTCTGTTTCAAATCCGATTGAGGTTCCGCTTGAACCGTTGGCTTCGTATTCACGTAAACTATCATTTCAAACCTTTGACACACTCGATAAATGATTAGTACGCAAAACGAGCTTTTATCATGTTTTACAAATATTGTTATCATCAAAATAATCGATTAGAAGAACAACGTTCAACAACATATATTTTAACATAAAATGCAATAAATAGCATGAAAACTATACACGTGGATATTTATATTTAATAAAATGTTAGAGCAACGGCAATCGAAAACTCACACACCCCAGATTTGCACTAAAAAAATCCCCTCTCATCAGATTCCCCTATGTTCCTTATCACGAGAGGAACCAAATTCGTTCCCTTGCAACAATAAAATAATTATCTACATTTTGGTGTGTACTTCTCATTGATTTCCCGCTCATCTCACAACAACAATTAAAGTCATTCCAACTTTTTATTTTATTTCTCCCTATAATTACTAGGGAACAGTTAGTTTATATAATTGATTCACAACCCGTTTACATAAAAAAAAAAAAATATCAAATGAATAAAAAAAAAAATTGATTAATATTTAAGTTTAAGATAGGTCCCACTAGGGTTGATCGATCCATATCCCAAATTTGGTTCATTACCTAGCTGGTGTTTGATTTATTTTTTGTTTTAATTGACTTATTTAGTTTTTAATTTGGGATTATCGACTAAGTATTAGTTGAACAATTGGACACTTTTTCTTACTGATTCCATTGTAAAAGCTTTTTTTAAATGTCATTATTTTCCACTGTTTTAAAAAAAAGTTGTTTTCGTAGTTAAAAAAGCTCGATTCAAACTTCGATAAAAGCTCGATTCAAAACTTAAAAAAACTTATAAAGGCTCGATTCAAATATGTATGTATCTATAGATTGTAGTGGTTTCATGAAACGTCGTTATGTGAGGCTTGTAGCTACTGATGAGGGCAGACGACTGGGATATTTGCACATAAACCCATTAATTGATGTATTATTATTCTGTACTATATCAAGATTCATTAAAACCACCACCAACAATAAAAATATGTGAGCATATATATAATTTATATAGGTAAATTAAAAAATATTAATTGAAACACACTAATCTTAGTCATATTTATTGTTAAGGTTGTTTTTCTGATTTGTTTTGTTAATTTTTTGATCAAACCGTAGAATTTTAAGTTTATTTCGCTTTTTTGTAGCAATGTTCTTGCTACATGGAAAATTACCCATTAATTGACATAATTTGGAGTTTGGACTTGATTTTCATCTAGTCATAGGTAAAACTTGTTTGTGGTATAAGGAGCGGATCCCCTGGGGGTGGCCACCGCGATCATCGACGGCGATTTTTAATTTTTTTTTATTGTGTAATTTAAAATTTTCTAATATATATATATTGATGGTCCACCTAATTGAACAAAATAGTTGTTGTAGTGGTAAAATTGGTTTTAAGGTATTGGAAAGTTAGGAGTTCAAATCATTTTAATCGTTTTTTTTCTAAAAATTTCTGTTTTTTATCTTGAAATTACCAAATTTCGTAAATGACCATTCTATTTTCCCAAACAAAGATTACTAAAAATATATTTTATTGTTCAATACATTGTATTAACTTCATATTTATTTTATGTTATGTTAAACATAGAAAAAATTCTTTATTTTTGTATTAGATCTTATTTATTTTATCCTATATTCGACATATTTTTTACATCCCGGCCCCCCAAGTTCCGTTTCTGTTTACAGCGGTTCTTTTGATTGGCATCCACTTTATTGAACTGATTTTCGATTGTTGAGCCCGTTAAACGCCCAGGTTAGATATTTAGTTGTTTGTTAGGTTGTTTGGCATTATAGACTTCTTAAAAATAGAAAATCACCCATTAAATGGCTTACTTTGAACTTAATTTCATGTCGTCACAAGTATGAACTTGTTTCCACTTTCTAGTATAGTGTTATTTTTGACGGGCTTAATATGTAATCATTTATTTATTTACCGGCTTGTTTTGCATTGTAGACTACCGCGCCGTTTAGCATCAGCTTATTTTCGTAGCTTTTATAGTTATTTTTCTAAAAAGAAAAAAGCGGTGTTAGCTGAAAACACTTGCTTTTTATAAGCTAAACCTTTTACGTCACTTAATATGTTTCATCAGATAGTTTTGTGTGTGTAGATTGTCAAATTTGGCTTTGTCGGCTTTCTATACTATGCGTGTAAGGTTTTTTGCATACCTCATTTCTGCAGAAATAAAAGAATCTTTTTTCAACACAGCAAATCCTAGACAAATCCAGTTTAAAGATTCGAAGGTTTTTGAGCAGAAAAGAAAAAAACTACCATTAGTAGCTGAACAACCAAGTGCTACTTTGATAAGAAACTTTTTATGTTTGTACTTTATTATTTTCCCTAATAAAGTGAAACTTAATTAATTTGGTTCAGGGTTATGAATTCTCTAAGCGATGATGGGTTTTTCACCCAATTTTTGCAGATGCAGAGTCAAAATCTAGACAGTATTCCTGTGATGTCTGCTCCAACTCTAGCTCAAGATGTAAATCGTCATCCAGTTCAGAAAGCCGCTAAAGGTTTGAATTCAAAATCTCGAGGTGACAATTACAGTGATGAGGACGAAATAATAGTTAATGGTTGGCTTACTATAAGCCTAGATGGGGTTACCGGTAGTGGACAAAAGTTCAGTAAGTTGTGGGATAGGATTCATGAATATTACCATGAGTGTAAGAAACATGATCATCCTGAAAGAACAAGACATTCTCTAAGTAATCGCTGGTCTGTAATTTGAGGTTCCGTCAACAAGTTTTGTGGGTGTTTGGCTCAAATTGAATAACATGAATCCAAGTGATTGCACTGAAGAAAATAAGGTTCATATATTTATTAGTATTGAGCCTATTCAAATGCGTTAGCCTTAGTGAATTCCTATAATCTAGTTAAGGTATTTTCTACTTAGTTTTGGTTAATCAAAAAGAAGTCATTTAAGTCCCCGTGCTATAGTTTATTTATTAAACTCCAAAGAAGAGCAGAAAAAAAGTACTCCAGGTCACTTTCCACTTTCCAGGTCAAAATCATATAAAAAAATGAAAGAAACTATTGGCGTTTACCGTTGTAATGGGATAAACTAGTATTGTACACCGTTTAAAATCTGTAAATCATCTTGTGGTCTTTGAAATTTATTAAGTCGCCTTGCGTGACTTGGTTGGTTCTGGGCCTACAATGTTGTTTTCACTTTAAATGTTTCTGAGAATGGTTTGTTTATCTTTATAATGCAGCATTTCAGTACTTTTATTTTTCTTGCGATAAGCTACAATGTAGTTGTGACTTGGTTGGTTCTGGGCTGCAATGTTGTTGTCACTTTAAATGTTTCTGAGAATGGTTTGTTTATATTTATAATCTAGCATTTCAGTACTTTTATTTTTCTTGCGAAGCTACAACGTAGTTGTATTTCTAAACAAACATCCACTTTTAGGCTATAGAGAATATGATCTATCTTACGTTTTTAGTGTAGCAATTCCAAGAGATATACCGAAATCCAAGATCCAGATATTTTATGTACCCTGTGTTGTACGTGACCGGAGATGATGTGAAAAGTTTTGGATTGGTTTTAGACTTTTGCAGTGAACTTGTTCTTTTTTTTTTTTTCTCTAATGCATACTTGTTAAATTCGAGTCTTGGTAGACGAAGAAGATTTATAGTTTGTCCTACAGATACTACCTGCACTTGTTTAATTCTATCAAATATTGCTTCTTTTTTAGTCTTTTGAAGTAATTTTATCAACCATCAGAACTTTGTAAAACATTAATCTCACTTTTCTAGCTAGAAAGCATAAAATACATTGCGGTTATTTCCTCTTCCTCTTCCACTAAAATTGTATTTTTTATCGATGTTCCATTGTTGTTCTAACAGATTAAAAGGGCCAGAGTTACATACAAACACACTTGGAACGGCGATTTCTCATTCAACCATTGCTGGGAGATTTTGCGAAGTCATCCGAAATGGATTTTGCAAAAAGAACGACTAAAAAGAAAGAAAGCGCACGTGATTCTCAAACTATTCCAGAGACTATTGACATAGGAGACGAAGTTGTGCTTACAACAAATTCGGATCAATGCGAACGACCACAAGGAAGTAAAGCTCAAAAGGTGAATGGAAAGAAAAGAAAATACCAAGAAGAAAATTCTGCATTGTTTGAGAAAGTTGTATCTAGCTTAAAAGAAGATAGGAAGCAACAACACAATGAGAAGATAGAAAAAATTGATAAGCTTGCTTAAATCCAAGAGAAAAAGGTTATATTGAAGGAGAAGAGGCTAGCGCAAGAAGAAAAAGAGAGAATCAATCAACTTATGTGGATTCGATTTGGAGCAACAAAAGTTCTTTCAGAAACAACAAAATCCTATAAAATATGTAGGTCGACTAAGTTTGAAATCCTACTTAACTGATAATCTTTTGGCTTTAGCTCATGATGAGTTGATGGAAATGTTGTATAATCTTTTGGTCAGTATCTCGTGTTAGGCCTTAACTTAACGGGTAATATTTTGGTTTTTAGGCGATAAGAGCAATCTACCTGTTTTCTTACATTTTTTCTCATATTTAAGGTAATTAGCATTACTTTTATATTTTTAGGGTAACAGTTTAACTTTATACATTTTTCAGTTTTTCTATTAAATTTATTATTATAACTAAATATTACTATATTTTAATATACATCTATTAATTTTTTTCAGCCCAGCTTAATTTACTAGAGCAACCATATTAAATAAGTTAGACGTTTACTCATATTTAAAGTAAAAAGTACAATTTTACAACTTATAAGGAACGTTTTGATTTATACAAATTATCAGTTCTTTTTATTAATTTTTCTCTCACAACTATACAATACAACTCATCTTTTTGTTATTTTATTAATTTATATGTGAAATGTACAAATAAATGAGAAAGAATAAAATAAAAGTAAGAGGAATAAATTATTATTTTAATTATAAAGGAACATATTGATCTCTTATATTTGAAGTATATTTGAATTCATGTATATTTAACATAATTGATAACAAAACTGCATGTACAATTTTAGAACAATTTTTGATGAACAAATTCTTAATTTCCCCTAAAGTATAAGGTTAATTGGTGATACAAGGGAACTGATACGGTTGCTCGAAAGTAACTAGTAAGGTGTAATATTTCGGTCGGCAGTCTATCAAGTAAGGTGTAATTTTTTGATGATGAGAACATCCGCAGCAGCTACCTCAAATATTTTCTCAAATCTAACACATTTTATACTTTTTAAGAAACCGTTTACGTTTACACAAAATTTCAGCTTCCTTATTCATTTTCTTATAATAACCCTACATTATTTTTTTATTTTTTTATTATATTTTAATAATCATAACAATATTACGACCACAAAAATGTGAGCCCACGATAGTTTATTTCTATTATACTCATTCCGACCTTAAATAAATATCACATACGAAAATATATGCAATTTTGACCATCAAAATTTTCATATCAAAATTACCGAAATAAAAAAATTGAAAATTTCATCATATAGTTCTAACCATAAACCACGTGATTAACTTTTGAAATAATTTTTTCCGACAATCTAAATATAAAAAAATTATCGGTCAAAATTGTACGTATTATCGGTTAAAAATTACGTTTTGTTTTCGTTTTAAATTGAGTTTCCAAAAGGATTGTTTGGCTGCATACATGTACAGATGTACTCATGAATGGGAAAAGTAGACTTTGCAGTGTTGTTCTGTAATAAATATATATGGGCTCAAATTGGAAATGTTTGAATTGAGATTAATTTAATATTAGATAATAGAATTTGGTTATGATAGAAAAAATTGTAGGGATTGTTTCTCAAAACAAGTAAAAAGTTGCATTTAACTTTATTTTTAGGAAAAAGTTTAAATTTTTCGTTACTGGTTGCTCTAATATTTTTGTTAAAAATAAAGATGATGATAAATAGACGAGTCCAAATCTTCTATCCCATTTTCTACTTCTTCCCGTGTTTCTTTGTTTATTTTCATTCAAATTTTAAATTTTTACAACTTGTTCCGCAAATTTATAAGTTTTTATAGTATATTGTATTCAAATTTTAAAACATTTAGACATAATATTGTTTCAGACAAATTTTCTAACATTTAATGTTTAATTTACATTCCTTTATACATTTATTTCAAATTAAATTGCATGTGAATTTTCTTTTAAAAATAATAATTGAAATGTATTGATACATGTATTATAGTAATTGTATAAAAAAATTTAAGTTTTTTAGAATTTTTTTAGCGATAAAATAAGCAATGAAACACGAAATAAGATAAAAAATTGGGGTATAATATTTCGACTCTAAATATAGCCATACATTTAGTATATTTTATTATGTAAGCATGTAAGATCCATTAAGTGTGTCGATATGAAGTGGATCGAACGAATCCTTTTTTAAAATGACCAAATAATTTCTTGTGAGTTAGACAATGGATTATGAACTGAATTGTGATAAATAAGATTTGACAATGGAATGTGAACTGACTTTTTGTAATGATGTGAAATGATTTATAGAAATTAGATTTGAATAATGTTGTTAGACAATGGATTATGAACTGAAATTATACACGCTTAAAAATTTGGCAGATATCACGAATCAAAGTAAACAAACCATTAATTAATACACTCTTATTTAAGTCTCATAATTCCTTCCCGTTTCATATTTAACTTCCACACTTTTCTTTTCCCTCAACAAACTTTCTTCAAAATTTCAAAATCTCGTATCATTAAATTGAAAATCCCTATTTTTCCGTATATAAAATATATATAACTAACCGCCCACGCAAATCCCAACTCACCCACCCCAATAAAACGCGCCGCAAATTTCCCATATTCACACCACGTGTCAAAATCCTAACCTTCCATTTTATTATTCCCTCAAATCTAGCGTACCACGTTCCCTCTCTCTCCCCTTCAGATCTCCCCTCTCTCTTTTCAATCAAATCTCTCTGTGATTTTTCCTACTTCACATTACTCTCTCTCTCTCTCTAACAATGGCGATTTATCAAAACCTCTCAATTATCGTCGTATTAGGGCTTTTACTCTCTCTCCAAACCACTCTCTCAACAGATCCACCGTTATCTCCGCCATCATCTCCCCCATTGCCGTTTTCATCTCCGCCGCCGACGATTCCGTCTCCGGTGCCATCTCCGTCTCCGTCATCGAAGGACGATACTAGCAAGAAAAGTCCGTCTCCGGCGCCTACTCCGGCGAGTTCTCCGGCACCGGAGGGATCTAGCGACGGTGGAGGAGAGACGGTGAAGAATGTGAAGGCGGGAGAAGAGGAGAGAGAAGGAGGAAGGGGGATGAGCGGAGGGAAGAAGGCGGGGATAGCATTGGGAGTGATAGGGGCATTTTGTGTAGTCGGTGTCGCTGGGTTTGTTTATAATAAAAGGCAACAGAATCTGAGAAGGTCCGAGTTCTCGTACGGTACCAGAAGAGATATGCTCTGAGATTGAGATTCATATATATATTTATTTATTATATATGTATAGACTCTTGATCAATGTTGAGTTTATTTTAGAATATTGGTGTTTGATTGTGATTGTTGGTCGGGTATTATTATCAGATTTTGTTGTTTCAGATTCTGCTTTGAGAATTTGGTTGGTTGTTTCTGGTAATAGTTTTTTTTCGTAGTGATTATGTTTCTTCTCTTCTTTATAATTACTAATTACTATTATTTACGGAGGTATGAGTACTCGTACCGTGCATAGAAGAGATATGCTCTGAGATTTAGATACACACGGTCGCGTTTATATATATTTATGTGTGTTAATGATCAGTGATAAGATTATGTCAGAATGTTGTCTTAGATTATGTTTGTTGGTTGAGTATTATTATCAGATTTTGTTGTTTGAGGATTTGTTTGATTCTTTTTGTGGTAATAAACTTTTTCTGTAGTAATTATGTTTTTCTTTATAATCACTAATTTCTAATTTCTATCATTTGTTGCACACATTTGCGTTTATATATATATTCATGTGTGTTAAGTTTATAGACTCTTGATCAGTGTTGAGTTTATGTTAGAATGTTGGTGTTTGATTGTGTTTGTTGACCGAGTATTATTATCAGATTTTGTTGTTTGAGATTCTGGTTTGGGGATTATGATGATTTAGTTGATTCTTTTTCTAGTAATAATTTTTTTTCCATAGTGATAGTGTTTTCTTTACAATTACTATGATTTTCTCTTTTGTTGAAGTTGAAGCTATCTATTATTTACATGTAACTGACATTAAACCTAATTTGTTAAGATTTTTGAAACACTACATTTATCGGTTATACTGGAATTTATCTTTGTGAAGTATTATGCAATTATATGAACTAATTTTTGAGTTTATGTTAGTATATGGTGTTTGATTGTGTTTATTGGTCGAGAATTATTATCAGATTTTGATGTTTGAGATTCTGGCTTGAGGATTTGGTTGATTCTTTCTGGTAATAATTTTTTTAGTAGTGATTATGTTTCTTTACAGTTTTACTAATTTCTATCATTTGTTATTTAAGATGAAAATGATTGCATATGCCATTGCAAGCAGTGCTAGGCATTGGGGAGTGTTTGATCTGAATTTCCATTCCATGTTACAATTCTATGATTGATTTGTGAAGTATAATGCAATTAGAGTATATATTTATATGTAAACTTATTGTGGTGTTATGTATTTTGAGTAATTTTGTGACCATGTTAATTCTTTAAGCATGAAGATCATTATTAGAAGATTACAGTTTTATAATGAATGATATCAAAATTGGATTTTAACTTTTTAAATTTATCTCACAATGTTGGTCTTTAATCACATTTATTGGGTATTTACTATCACGTTCTGTTGTTTTGGCACTGTGGTTTGAGGATTATGATGACTTGTTTCATTCTTTAACTGGTAATAAAAAAATTCTTAGTGATTTCTGATTTTGTGTCTTTACAAATTACAATTGCTAATTGCTAATTTTAATCATTTGTTATTGCAAGGCTTTGCCAGTATTGCATATGCCATGTTGCAAATCAGTAGTCTAAAATGTCAATTCCATGTTGCAAATCTATGATTGATTTGTGAATTACAGTGCAAATAATGCAATTATATGTGAAGTTGTGTTGTTCAATACTCTGAATCAATTTGTGATCATTTTCTTTTGAAGCATATGACATTATTTGCCACGAAGATTACACCTTCATACGAATGTTGTCAAGATTAGATTTTCGTTCACACCCTGCATATATTTTTTTCGTAAGTTGACACTTAGGTACAGAAAGCATAGTTTCAAAATTGACTTGATTACTTAAATTAATCGTCAGAATAGTAGTAGTATAGCATTGTCATATGCTACAAGCAGGAACTTATGGTTTGTGGGTAAAATAATTTTATGATTTTATCGAACTGTTAATCATTAGTTTGAAATAATTTTATGTTAATACTATTTTGAAATATGTTTAATCATTGTTGTGGGGGCATAATGTTTGTAGCTACGAGTTTATGACGACGACCTAACTAAATGACAGTATACACAAATGAGACAACTTATGCATCATCACAGGTCACAGACTCACATTCATGTGTGGTGAATGCACTTCCTTATGCATTCATAAAGGCCACATTCGACCCTTTCGGAAAAAAAAAAAAAAAGGCTACATTCGACAACTAGCAATCCGATAAGTCAGGATAGGTGAAACAAAAGTAAATTAATTTTGAGGGGGTTTGGTGCAAAATTTAACTACACCTGGTACTTATGCCTTACGACTCGGTATTCACAATTTTTTATGCCAATTACAGCAAAAACAGTAGAGTTTTATATCTACTAGTTTGTTTGGTACACCATATCAAACAAGTACTAAGCTAGTTTGTTTATTAAGGTTTCAACAATAGATTTTGTTTGTTTGGTTGGTAAAATCAAAATCAAAGCAGAGAGATCCTAATTTATCTAATCATGACTTCTAAGCTACAGTATTTTTGCAAAAGACTCCGTATGTTGAAAAAATTGGCATCGGCTACCAAATAGGAATGAAATAAATATGATAAAATATTAAAATTAAATAAATAAGTCTGAGCACGAATCTTTTACAGGGTCGTTAATCAATGAATGAAGGGGCAAGATTGATCCTTTAATGGACCGAACACAAGTTTGTTATGAACAACTCGGTCGAGCCCCTCATGAGTCACGACAATGTTTTAAAAAGCGTACAATCTTGCACAACGTTGTGCAAATAGCGTTTAGCGGGAAAAAAAAAGGTGCATACGCAATAACGCTGCGTTAGAGGTAAAGCGAAAAAAAACGTAAATAGTGCAAAAAAGCGTAAAAATAAGGTTTTCTTATTAAAAAACTATTAATATTTTATTAATAAAAAAATTATTAAAGAAAAACTGGATACCACTACGTCGTTTGGGTCACAACTTATATTTTTACATAAGTATACATAAACAAATAGTTATACGATTCTTATTTAGTATTATATACATAAGAAATGGCGGTTATCGTTTTTACTTTTAATATATGTGTGAGATTGTGATTTTATATTGAATTATGTATTTGCAAAACTATAACCAACTAGGCATTTGTTGTTTTTAAAAAATCTAAATGTGTTAACATAATTAACATTTAAATTATATGATTATATAGATAAAAAAAATACACCGCAAATCGATATGTTACTACACTATTTACGTTTTTAAAATACTCTGAAAAAACGCTATTATTAATAAATAACGATAACTGATAACATTATTTAAAACATTTGTCATAATATATAAGTGAAACAAAAGTAATTTAAATTTGAGGGGATTAGGTATAAAATTTAACTACACCCGGTACCTATGCGTGGACAAGAAAATACCAGGAATCCTAAGTAACCGGGTTTCCTTGAGTAATTATGATTAACGTGGAAATAGTGTTATAAAATAGGAGGGAAAAAAAAAAAAAAAAACACACACACACACACACATAAAATAAAAAACCGTCATATACATATCATTTTATTATAATAATTAATATTTTAAAAATCGCGTTATATAGCGTGAAATAGCTTTTTTTGGAAAAAAAACGTAACGAAAAACCACTATTTGGCTGGAATTGCGCTAAAATCGCGCTATAGTGGACTAAAAGCGCAAAAAACACGAAATTGTGGACCAAAAACGTAAATAGCGAGTTAGAAAAAAAAAACAGCGGATCTAAATAATTAATATATATTGTCTAATTTTTATAAAAGTGTGTATAGTTCAGATGGTTGAGACAGTATTGTAATTTTCAACAGACCCATTCGTACATATCATACCAAAGCACAAAAAATACGAGGGTGCTGGAGATAATGCCACAAAATATACTAAGCAAATTTGGATTGACTGTGCTGACGTTCAACTTGTATCGGTTGATGAGGAGATAACCTTATATAATGGACTGGGGAAATGCCATAGTGAAAGAAATTAAAAAGGATGAAAATGGGAACGTCACACATTTGAGGGGTGTTTTGAATCTTCAAGGGTCTGTGAAAACCACAAAATTGAAGCTTACGTGGTTACCCAATGATACAAGCGATTTACCCAAAGATACAAGCGATCTTGTAAATCTATAACTTTGACGGAATTTGATTACCTAATTACGAAGAAGAAGGTGCGTACTATTTGATTATTTTATCAGTTATTTCTCATTGTTCTTAATTAACATGACAGAAAGCTTCCTCTTGTGGTTTACTATTATGCTTACTCATCAAGACTTGTTACCCATGATTTTAAAATTGCTGATCATGACCCCATGTAGACACTGTTAAAAGTTTTACTCTTGTTCTGTTAAATACTTTGATCTCCTGCTACTAGAAAATTATTTAGGTACCAAAATTAGCACTATAAATTTGACTGCTGCTAATCCGGATTAGCATTTATTTCTTAGAGAAAGCAATTTAAACACGATGATTTCTATATTGTACGGAGTTCCTGTGGAGCAGATCAGTTATATTTTTTTTTAAAGAAAATTCGTTTTTAAGAAGTATGTTTTAGAGTTAATTGTGTTAGTTATTTGTCTCAGGTTTTCGGTCAATAGTAGTGTCTTTCTATTTAAGCTGAACTTCGTGTTTTTTTTTCCTTTCAAAAAGTTGTTTCTTTAAGAGTTCTTAAAGATAAGGTAGTCTGTACTCAAAAAGTTTCAGATTTGGTCTGGTAATATAATTGAGAGTTTGGTGCTCTTTGCTATTTGAGTTTGGTACTCAAGATCCCTTTTTTTGTGAAGGGTTATACTCTGTTTTCTATCAATTTTTTGATTTTGTCGAAACCCTGTATCGGATTTTTATTAGACTACATCTTGTTTTAGAGCATGAATGTACTTTTGGGAGTAAACGCTGGATTTTTACCTTCTTTTCCATGAGCACTTCTCCTATGTTCTTGCACACTCCATGGGGATTAAGTTTGTGTCAAATTATGTCAATGGGCTGTTGAAAATATCTTCTTAGCATGTAATTGTTCAATGTTCTTGCACGCATTAGTGCTGTTTATATATAAAACATGCAATTTTTCCGTGTAAGTTGCTATATCAGTGAGGGCCGGATTTTGGGCTAGGCCCAAGAGACACCGGCTTAGAAACCCCCAAAAAACGTATATTTTTAAGGCTCTTGGTAAAATATTAAATATATATATATATATCTAATTAATTTACTTTCTCTAATCAATAGTTATCTGTGACCAAGTGGTTGGTTTCCTTACTAAAAAGTCTAATCAACATGTGTTCGAGTCTTTGCGGAGACTAAATTTTATTTTCTAGATTAATATTTTATCATTTATTAATCGTATCTTATAAGTTTTATTTAAATAATTTTTTTTTACAGAGAAAAAAAAGGGCCATTTTTAAAGTGGCCTAATACCCCGAAGCTCTGGAAACGGGTATGTAACGAATTTTGACAAATAGCATCTCAGCTTGTATCTTGTATGTTTTGCACACCGGTCATTCATTCTACCTGATGAATTGATGCTTGCTTCAAGCCTTCAACTTTAAAACATTTTCAACCGGGAGTATAAAAATTATAGATATCTAAAACATGTATTATGTAGCCTGTTCACCATCCATTGTTCATTCTCCATTGAGCTGGATATTGGACTCGTTCTTTTTTCTTATAAATTTAAATTGTTTATTGGTTGCAGTTGGATGAGGACACGGATTTTGTAGACGTTCTTAACCCCATCACCAAAAAAACAAAAACGTAGCATTAGGGGATTGGAATATGAGAATTTTGAAAAGAGGAGATGTATTGCAGCTTGAGAGAAAAGGCTATTTTAGGTGTGATGTTCCGTTCATTAGATCATCAAATCCTGTAATTCTATTTGCCATTCCAGATGGCCGACTGCAAGCACCATTGAAGTAAAAGACTTTTTGGATAGACAGCATTTTTAAATGTATTGTTCAGTGAAACTGTTTTCAGTTTTGAAATTGGTTTATTAATGACATATATGCACTACTAATTCTTGAGATGTCCAAACCTCTACGTTGCTCCTTTTTTTTTTTTGATATAAATCCCTGAGGACGTACTTTCTCTCCCAGTCCATCTTATTTACTTCAAAAGCTGCAAAAATTGAAGCCTCTATTTCAATCCCTTCTTCAAATTGGAGTAAACCCTATTTGTAATGTGATATTTACTTGGGCCTAAATATTTAGGTTTACTCTTCGTACGCAGATTTGCAATAAAAGAAACTAAAGAGTGGCAATCTTTTGTACTTATGATGTACTGCTGGTTGTGATTAATCTCGATTATTATTCAAATTGCTGAAATGAGTGAAATCTAGCCATTGCAACATTTTCCGGTACTAATCTGCATATTTATTTTCATGGCGTTGCTTCAACACTGTTAGTACCTAAGTTTATGAATATCAGTCGTACTTATCTCTGAAAAATGAATATCTACCCGGATGTACAAATTTGAGTTGTTGCTAAAGCCAGCCAAATCGACCGATATGTCATCTTCTTCCCTGTAGATATTAATATAGCTTTAATAAAATCTTTATTGAAGGAAAAAAGGATTTGAATTGACGGTATTAACATCCTGTTTATTAGGTTTTGTTTGGATCACGATAGGTCTATAGACATGTGGTCGATCGAATTCATTTTGGAACTATCAATATCGGTTTGAACCCGTCAGAAACATTTACGGAAAAAATATAGGTATGATAAAATTTTATCTGATAAATACGTAAGAATCAATTATGAGTTTATAACCTTCGTAATACATTCATGTAGTGAGCCTCTCGAAGAGTAACAACGGCGGATCAGTACATCATATATATATATTATAATAAGTCAATCTAATAGTGTTGAGACTACCATATTTTGCCATTTTTTTTAAAAAATACTCTTACATTTTTTTATCAATTACCACACTACCACATTTAGGGCTGAGTTCGGTCCGGTCCGGTTCGGTTTTTGGCAAAACCGAAACCAAAACCGAGCATATTTTTCGGTTCGGTTTTCGGTTTCGGTCTTTTTAATCTTTGGACCGAACCGGACCGGTTTTTTCGGTCTATTTTCGGTTATTTTTCGGTTTTATTTTTTATTTTTCGGTCTTTTTCGGTTTTTTCCGGTTTTTTTCGTTTTTTTCCGGGGTTTTTTCGGTTTCGGTCTTTTTCGGTTCGGTTTTACTGAAAACCGAAACCGATCCGAATTTTTTTCGGTTTTTCGGTTTTTTTCGGTTCGGTTCGGTTCGCTTTTTCCGGTTTTTCGCCCAGCCCTTACCACATTCTCATAAAAAATAGAAAAACTAAGGATAAATTAACAAAATATACTACTTTTGAAACTAAATTAACAAAAACATAGCCAAAAATTTCTAATTAACAAAAACATACTCAAAAGTTCCTAACTTAATTTGTATATTTCATACTCTTATTCCAAAAGTCCATACCCTAATTTGTAGATTTCATATTTTTATTCCAAAAGTTTATACTTTTTATTTTAAAATTTCATACCATAATTTATATTTTTTATACACTCATTCAAAAGTTCATAACCTTATTTCAAAAATTTATATACTGATTCGTAGAGTTCACCCTTATTTTTAAAGTTCATACCCCGATTTACATAATTCATATACATAATTTTCAACTCCATTATCTTAATTTACGTAATTCATACACTTATTTTTCAACATTATACACTAATTAACAAATTAAACTTTTACCCGTCCTCCGATCTTGAACTATCACGTCGCCGTCGTGGGTCTCTCCTTCGACAAACGCATTTCCGTCGACATCAATCTCGAATTTTCGATCTCGCTATACACACTCGCCGCTCATTCTGATAGATGTGTCCGTCTCAATCTCCACGGAAAAGAGAGGAAGGAGAAGAAAAAGATCAGAAAAATATAGGCAGAATGATAATAGATGAAGGATGAGAGATCGGATAGAGTGAGAAGGAAGATGAGAGAGATCGGAGGAAGAAAGAATGAGGTGAGAGAGATTGGAGAGAAGGTAAGATGATGAGTTTTTTATTAATTATTAATTATTAATTAAATGTATATTTTTGATAATTTAATTTTTGAGTGTATATTTTTATTAATATAACAGGTGTAGGGTATATTTGCGTTAATTGCTCCAAAAACTAATAACTAAAAATATTTTTTATCCCTATTTAATCTCTCAAAATTCATTTGATTTTTCTCATCTTATACTCTATTTTTTTTTTATATTCTTTAACTATTTGTATCATAACTACACGTATTTCTTAAATTTTATTGTATTACGCGTTGCATAGATAACATATGAGACACGATTACTACGCGTGTGTATATATATATCAATCCAAATCCCCCAATATGAGTCAAAGTTGATATCATCTATCTTTTGCTAGCTACTTAAACCCAGTCGAAACTAGTGGTAATGAGGTGTACGCACCTTTTGCCCATATGGAAGGGCGAATTTATATAGAGGCAAGGGTGGGCTACCCTGCTTCGGTAAAAGAAAAAAAGAATTTATTTTCTAAAACAGTTGGTCCATATATAATACTAAATGCAAATTGTTACAAACCCACTTCTCTAAAATGATAAAAAACTTATAAGTAGTTAGTAAGAGGTTACAAGTTCAAATCTTTAAAGTTGGGACATTCTTATTCTTATTCTATTTTTTATTATGAGTTTCTTTTTAATGCTATAATTCAAACATTTTTCTACTTAGAAACTAAATATCAATTGTTACTTTTTAACTTGTTAGACTTCATTTCTTCATTTTTAATTTATTTTTGACTTTAGTTTTGACTTTAGTTTTTTCCTATTAAAAAAGTTCAAACATTATGTGCTTTTAATATAAAATATAAATCATTGATATTAACTTTGTTTTTAAAAATAAAAGTTGCCACCTATTAAATAAAAAGTATTATTTATTACAAACTACATCATTGATAAACATGCCCGAGTTAAACATTATAGTATATCTAATTTTTTAATGATTTTTCTCAATACTAGATAATTTATTTCTCTTGAAAAATTAAGACACAAGTATAAAAATCTTATGAACTCATATAATTTTATTGCAGTTGGTGGTTTTACTTTCGATATAAAATTTAAAAAATAATACATCACATATTCATATACCTCCCCGACCCAAAACCTACATTGACCGCTCCCTATCTTTTTTTTTCAAATAAATCTAGCACCATACTTAGACGATAAATATAAAATTATGTGAGGTTTATCCAGTGACTAGCAAATTGGATTATTGTCAAGTAGATGGCTAAATAACCAAAGCATTATGTTAAATGCTGAGATGCACGGATGAAATGTTAATAGACTTTAGTTTTTGATACTAATATTACGAGACGGCCAAAATAACATGAATCAAGACAAAATGTCTCCAAAATAACATGAATTGAAACAAAATATGTCTCCAACTGCCTGATATCATCGTCATAAGCATGTCATAATTTGAAAAGCCGATTTAAATCTGTATTTGTGGTGTTTTTGAATAATTTTTAAAACGGAAAAACTTTGTTACTACATTCTAATCATACATCATCCTGTTTCTCACTTCATGTTAGCAAGGCAGCTTCAATTCCTACGAGCTACTTGAGAAGCAGGATCAAGATCAAATTAAATTCATAAAGATCCATTGCCAATTCAATTTGGAGGAAATAGATTGAACTCGTGTATTATGGCTCCTGATGAATTGGCTAGCGAAAATGGTAAAAAGAAAAACTACAATTCTTTGAAGTTATAGGTGTTACTATATGTTAGTACTAATAAGAAGGGAAGTACTAATATTGAAGAAGAGGTAACACAAGTTAAGCCTCTCCATTGTGAACAATAAACAGCTAAAAGTACCAGGACACTCGTAATTTAATATTTAACCTTAAAAGTATTGAGTAAGAAAGCAAAAACGTAAATGAAACAATGATGGAAAAATAAGTCGATTATGGCATTAATAAAAAAGATCACATTTGCAAAATTTCAGCATTATTTTACTTGTACAACTTTGAGGACATGCATACGTTCAGCTAGAAATTATTTTTTATGAAGCCTCAACATGAACTCCACTATGATAAATTAGAAAAAAGCCCAACCTAACAACCCGCTAAATAAAAGGCGTTTTGAGAGAAAAATCTAAGGTATTATCTCTCTAGAAGCATTACCACTTCACAATGAGGAGTATGAGGGAAAAGATCAACAGCCATAGTTCTGATGGGCTGAAAGGGCTCAGATTCTGGCATAGATTTGGCCCTATGCCGAGCTAAACTAGCATTGCTCCTATTTCTCCATCCCCTGTTGTTTTTGTTGTTACCTTTCTCAGATTGATCGGCAGATGGTGTGCAAAGCTCGATAGCATTTGCTACCAACGTCTCGGGATTACAAGAAATGTAACTGGAGAAAAAAGTTGCAAACAGAAGTTGTTATTTATATTATACAAAGACACGGATATACATAGGAATATAAAACTAAAACTAATAGAAAATGTAAAGGAAGTCAACTATTTAGTGAGAGGACTTACACAAGCTTCCTTAGGCCTGGATGAGTTCTCAGAGCTTTAATTACCTGCATCCGTAAGTCCAGAATCAACTTAATCATTTGAATTGTTACACAGTTACAAGATCAATTGAGAACAAAACAAGAAGCTACTATAAAACTAAGCAAATAGATTATACAAGGTGAAAGTCATAAAAAAAAACAAGCATGTTTTTAGCAGTTTAGATTATTTGGAATCAAGCCTCTATTCCCACACTTCTGGGCCTCTGGCACTCTCTGAATAACTTTTTTATTGGATTCATATTCTCAAACACTAACTAGGACAGTGAACAAACATAAGACTCTTCATTTTATGACATCATTAACCTTTGACATCTCTCACTTATTGTTATTCTCTCGAGGTTGAGAAATCCTTTATCATCAAGGTGTGATTGTTTTGAGAAAAAGAGAAGAAAAAAGCTTATTTCAAGAGTATTTCGTGAAAACACCAAAGCTTTAGAAACTAGCAAGAAATTATCTCTTGAGGTTTTTCGAACAAGATCTGCACAATTTGTAATCCTGGAATCATATTCTGACAGTTTCAAGAACAACACTTAGCAGGGCGTTTCTCGAGTATTGAAAAATTAAGGAAATGCAATAAGAAATAGAAACTTACAGTAGGATGAAGTCCAGCACGTGGAGGGTCAACTATAGCAACAACATTTTTAAACTGTTGCACTGAAGAGACATTGTGCTGAGGTTGGTTCTCAAGTTCTACTTCCTTATTGGGAATTTCTGTGGTTTTACCATTTACAAATTCAAGGCTTGCATTATTTTCATGACCTGTAGAGTCATCCAGCGAGAAATCGTTTCCTTCAGTTACGGGTTCTACTTTATTATTTTCACATGGCTTTACATTTTTGTCTTCAACTTTAGGAGTGTCCAAGTATTCCTTCAATAGAGATCCCATTACATCCTCAGCCTGCAATTTCATAAATTGCCGTTCAAAAACACAAATTTAGTTAGAATTGGACTTCAAGCTTGGATATTGAAAAAGATAGGAAATTTTTTTTAAGAGAAAACTGAAATTTCACCTTTGAACAAATAAACTTGCAGTTTTTAATTCCATTGATTTCCGCATTTCTGACAGCATCCAAAACTGCTGAAGCATTCATTTCGATTCCAACCACCTAAAAATTTAAAAGCTCAACATCAGATGGAAGGAAAAAAGAGAAAAAGATGGAGCAAAAGATTGACGAGATGATAGAAAGGAAGGGCCTGGGGACATCGAGAATCCATCAACAGTTTCAAAATAAAACTGAATTAATCTTAAACTACCTAGCTTGGAAGGTAGGATTTATAAAAATGAAAAAAAGTAAAAAGGTAAGGGAAAATCAAAACCCTATACAACCACAATAAAGGAATTAAGTGCCTGGGGAGTCGAACCATAAAACAGATTCCAAGTTTATCTCTTTAATTTCCTCAAAAAGGGTAAAATTTACCTTTCCGACACGGTGTGCTAATGTCAGGCCAATTGTTCCAGTACCGCAACATATATCGAAGAGCAAGATATCGGGACCCAAATTAGCCCAATCCCCAGCAAGGGAATATAGCTTCTCTGCTGCTAAAGTATTTACCTGTAGCCTTGTTAGATAAAAGATTATTGAACTCAAAAAGAAATATTAAACTAGGGAAGAGAGAAAATTAACGCATCATACTTGAAAAAATGCTGTTGGGGATATAGAGAACCGAAGATTGCTGATGTAATCATGAATCCTTGGTTCTGCACCATCATTCACAGATAAAGAACTAGACTGGTTTTCTGTTATAGGTATGGGAATTGACCGTAATGGAGCATCAGCTGGGGCAACATTTGATATTCCCTTATGATCCTGAGTGAGGAAGTAAAGACATTACATTGGCAACAAAATAGAATGGTAAGACCCAAGTCAAAAAAGATAAGAAAATTGATGACAACCAGGTTTCAATGTAACGTGTGAACTGCACGCACAACGCTTATAGGCTGGCCTAAATTTAACGTTAACTTGAAGAACTGTAGAAAAATAAATCTTTATAAGTATGAGAAGATGATTAAGCCAAAATTTGATATTGTAAGTGTCTAATTATATTTTACCTATCTATTAAGTGATGAAGAAGTACAAAGTTTAACAGTTCATAGTATAAGTCGAGTAAAAGACAAGTCGTTATAATGCAGTCCCACAAAAAAGCCGATTAAATAGCACATCTTAGCACCTCCGAGCCACTTCTTCTGGACTAATATGCATTAATTTATAGCTGTTCTTTATACGCTATTCCTTTTGGGCGTACTAAATAGATTTTAACAAGTAATCAGTGTTTGAAAATGCGGCCTAGGTGGTGATTAGGCGCTAGGCGGAGACTAGGCACCTAGGCATTCGGCTGAGCTAGACGGGAAAAAATCGGTCTAGCCGGGAAAAAGGCGGCCAATTAGGCGCTAGGCGGACCCTTTCCGCCTAGAACCCGCATGACGCCTTTTGAAACCTTGCAAGTAATTACCCTATCCTAGCCATTTAGTATACTAAATTTACAAAATTTCCCAAATCGTTGTATTTACTATTATTTGATTTGATATCAGTTTCCGTACAAAGCAGGTGGCAAGTCACCGAAAATTAGGTAATTCAAAGCATCTTTTCTAATAAAAACAAACAAACTAGCCTAATAAAGTAACAACAAACTATATGCTAACTAGACAACGACAAAGGCTTTTATTCATTTACATCATAACATTTCAATCTAGAATGTACTACAAAACATGAGCCTATAACATCAGAAATGCAAGACATGTAAAGCTTAAAAACTTGGATGCAAGTGATTAGGACTTGTGTATTTGACAAATCGATGAACAAATAGCTTTCGATAAGAATGAATGGTGTAGAAAAATCACATTTGCGAGACGGTAGTATGATGTCTCGTATGCTTTCATGGTTGTCCCCAAGTTTCTAGGATTAAATCTTTCTTTGATGAGGAAGAAGATAAAAAGGAAAAATGGTGAGCATGCATTAATAAACTAATTAGAAGCAAATCTGTGTAAATCAGCATCAGCTCATAGTGCATTGGATTATAATGGTCAACTCAGGAAAGAATTTTAATGTTAATATGCATATCATATTCTAAAATCTTCACACCTGAACTACCAATGCTGTTAGAGGTAATGGGGATTTCGCTGAAGCTCCTACCATAAATGCTTGAGCCATTTTTTCAAATTCAGTGTTTGCTAAGCCATCATCAACCCCGGTGGTGGAAACCTATAATAGAAAACAAGAACAAGATAAATAACTACCTAGCATACAAAACATATTAAATGATAAAAGTTCTCTGTCAGGAAGTTTGTTATTAGTTCGTTCCCCTTCATGTGTTTATTTTGAGAATAATTGAGCCCTAATCGAGGTTTGGATACTCGTTCCTTGTCTCCTGTCAATTAACATTAAGGTCTTATTTGGTTGCATTATTTAAGCTCAGGTTGTTTGTTAAAAAGATCAGACTGCATTTTTTTTACCAGTGTAAAACCTGAGCTTTTCTGGATTTTGGCCAAAAAAAGTCAAAAGCTTTATTTAGCCTTTAAAGGAGACGAACCTAACTTTATGTGAATCCCAAAAAAACCCAGCATATCTGAGTAAACACTGCAGCTAAACAAGATTTAAATAGCACCTGAAGAGAGACATACCTGAACAAAAAGCATGACCTCTGAGATTTCATCCTTGGTTGGAGACCGTCCCTCTCGTACCTGAACAAAGCAAATACAAACAGTGATGTAGACTATATATGATTACAAATTTACAATTGATAAGCAAGAAGAAGTAAACGAAGAAAATAAGACAACAACTCCATGGGAATTAGTAATAACTGATGATTAAAGACTGATTAAATGTTAGCCTGTTTAACTTACTGTTAATTGGCGCCAGAATCCAGTATTATTCAGTCTGTTCCACATTGGTAAGCTCGATTGCTGCAAGAATTCCTGAAATATTGCAGCATATTTACAAGAAATGGCAGAAACATTCGGGCATTCTGTAGGTTCTTCAACAGCTGTCACACCCTCCCTAAAATGACATTTTCATTCATTAATAAAAAGAATGCAAGGAGTGAAAAACCAATATAAAATTATAAATAAATCATTACCTGAAATTTCCTAGCATAAATCCCACAGTTGGTTTGCCATGAACAGAGTTTCCAACAGAAAATTCACACTTGTTTCTGTATCCATTTACCAGTGGTGATTCAATTATGCCCTCTAGTTTACAAGGAAGGCCACCTAACAGGTTACAAAAAAAATCAGGAAAGGCAATCAAAGAAAGAACTAGTAGTATAAAGTATGAACACAATAAAGTCGAGAAATAACATCTAAGTACTGAACTTCAGTAACACGAGACATCTTTTAGTGGCATGTTACAAAGTACAGCTTCAAATTATTCTAGGTTAGCCTAATTTCACTGTTGTTAATAGGTCATGCCCTTCTAATTCATAGGTTGCTAAAGATTCTTTCTTGGTGTAGACTGTAGATATAATTTTAGCAAAATAATGTTTAAGCATGGTATTAACCCAGAAATACAATTGATAAGGTATTGTCCTAGTTATCAGGAGATAGATAAAAAAGAAGCACCTATGTCTCTAGACTTCAGGATCCATTGAGGAAGAGTAACCTCAGTTGGACACGCTTTACGTGCATTTCGAGTCTGTAGATGAAAATACACAAGAGACTAAACTTAATAGGTGGAATGAGAAAATAGAAAAGAAAATATAAACTAAACCCAAAACAAGTGACAAGGAGAAGAGAATAGTAATAATTTGAAGTGCAGAATGCAAATAACCCTCATGTACTTCGGTTACTAGCAATCAACCCCCAGTTACTGTCTAATTTTTTTTGCAAACAGCATGGCCAATTTAAATACAGCATAGCTTTGTGTGGAATGCCCCTTTTTGGATGATTTTTATTTTTCTACACGTGTTTGGTCAATTTCGTAGGGAGCAAGATAGCAATTATTATTAAATTAGTTTAAACATATTATGCGCAGGGTAGTCATATCAACACAGAAAACTAGACTGTTTATTTTACATAAATTTGTGTTAGTCTGCATTCAACTGCTTCCAATGCATAAATATGAAAAGAAAAACTACAAGGAAGATAGGAAAGAATTATTTGAAAGGAAGCATGGCCGTTAGCTGCAATTTACCCGAATTCTATACACATCTGAAAAAAAATAGCAAGAGAGAGAATGAGGATATCTAACAAGTTTTTTTAGCATTTGCGCAAGATTATTCTTCTTGTGCTCCAACTGATCAACATATGGCATATGTGCGAGTGGGGTCACAGCATCACGAGCACTTCTCAACTTTGATTTTGAACCATTCCCTGTCACACCATCAGCATTAGAAGCACCATCTTCACATCCATTCAAAGATGATTCTGTTTTGATTAAATTTTTCTCAAATGATCGGGGAACAACATCAGCAACTTTTAAGGTTTTGTTGCCATCACCAACACATGTTCCATGCAACTCCTATCAAAAATCAAACTTGAATGAATAAATTGTTAAAGAAGCTGCAATTTCCTGAGAATTCATTAGTAAGTGTTAACAGAGTATAGAGCACAAACTATAGAAGGTACCTCCATCACTCTTTTGACTTGTTCAGCATTATCAAAAGTTATAAAACCGACTTTCATGCCATTCTTTTTCTTTGCTGACTTGTAGACAATCCCCTGGAAGTTTCAAATAATACATCAGCAAACTGATTATAACAATATGCAGAAAGTCAAAAATCCAAAATCTAAAATTAAGAGAGGAATAGAGAGAGATGAATTTTTTTGGTGATATTGACGTGGTTCACGAAAAACTTCTATTGGCATAATGACACAATCAAAACAGTGGCAATTTGCAAGTAATAACAATAAGGTCGAGAATCTCCAATTATTCATCCTTTTGCCAATTAGAGTGCTTCACAAAAAAGTGAAAAGTAAAGACAGAATCTGATGGAGATATGTGGATTTGGATGAAAACTTTTGGGTGTAAAAAGTTTTATGCCCAATAAACTGGATTCCCCCGTACTTCAAAAGTCAGTAGTTGTTCAAAATTTCAAGAACAGTGCTTTAGCTCTAAGTTAAATCCACTGAGGGTGGCAAATAGCCATTAGGAGCAACAACTAATACTAAAATTGCGAGAACCAAGACTAGTAAACTACATTCTAATTTTTCAACCTGCAAGCTTATCAAATAAAAAACATTTACTACTGTATTAGACTATTAGTTCCAGTACTTGAAAGAAAAAAAGAAAAAAAAAAGAAAGTGAAATGCATGATCTACAAAGTTAGTCAAGCTAACATGGTGTAGTACCCTTCTTTCATATTTAACAAGGACAATATCATTTGGAATTGCTTAAAAGTGGTAGCTCTCTCACCCAGTTCTCATGGTCTAGCCCTTGGCTTCAAGGGAACTGCTTCCTTACTGACATTAAGAACTATGGTACCAATCGGGATGACCAAATTATAATTAGTGAGAATTTTTCACTTTCAAATTGACCATACTTGTATCCTTTTCCTCAAACTAGCAGAAAACCCATGAGTAAAGGTACCTTTACTCATAATACACAATTAAACGGACTTTGTAATTAGATAATTCCGTAAAAGGTATTGGGGTTATTAGCTTAAACTTCTATCTTCTCTTTAACCAGGAAAAAAAACTCAAGTCTTTTTAAGCTTGTCGGCCATATGTCGCACAATCTATAAGCAAAAAATCAGAAAAACAAAAATTAAAAATTTCAACCAAACAATCCCTCTACATCAAACACAAATACAGACACAAGAAGCTATTAGTAAATTCTGAATTCCACCATTCTCCTAATATGAAAGCTTTAAACATAGTTGTCAGTTTAATTTAGAGACAAGGACTTGCTTTAAAACTAGTGCAGATTTTAGTAAGTTTTTTTGACTAAAAACTCTGATTCCAAACGGGTCCAATTTTTTTTTTCTAATTTACTCCCGGAAAAAAACCTAACCTTTACTTCGAGAAACCCTCGTAACCACTCAGCAGTCCACCTCATAGGCCAATTCGCCAAACACTTATTGTTACACTATAAAAAACATCACAAAAAATGAAATAACTCTAAAATACATCGAACTAAACAAAAACATAAGCCGAATATTGATTACTCCAATGTTTGGAGCTTCTTTAGTTTAATATATATTTACTATAAGTTAAATAAACATAATAAACTCTAATTTTTAGCCCAAAACAAACCCAAACCTTTTCTTCGAGAACCCTCTCAACCTCTCAGCGGTCCACCTCATAGGCAAATTCACCAAACACTTGAACAAAACCACATCCCTTTCTTCCAAAGAATTAATACAGACTGTTATTAATATGTCGAATTAAACAAAAAACATAAGCTGAATATCGATTTACTCCTATTACTCAAAACAGTATCTTTACATTATAAGTTGGATAAACATAATAAACTCTAATTTCACTGAACACTCGCAGCAACCTCTCGGTGTCCATCTCCTAGGCAAATTCACCAAACACTCCTAACTGTATTGTTACACTAGAAAAGAGTGAAATAAGCGGAATATCTATTTACTTCTATGTTTTGATAAGTTTTACTCATAACTGTATATTTACACTATAAGTTAGCTAAATATAATAAACTCTAATCTCACCCCAAAAAAAAACATCACAAAATGTTAAATAACTCTAAAATATGTCGAATTAAACAAAAACACATAAGCTGAATACCGATTTACTCCTATTACTCGTAACTATATCTATACACTATAAGTTGGAAAAACATTAAAAAAAAAAACTCTGATTTTTAGTAATTTCACCCCAAAAACCCCAAATCTTATCGTCGAGAAACCCAAGTAGCCTCTCGGCGGTCCACCTCATAGGCAAGTTCACGAAACAGTTGCAAGTGTTTTGCTACACTATAAAGAACATCACAAAATCCTATGTTTTGAACTTATTTAGGTCTTACTCAAAACTGTATTTCTACAACATAAAGTGGGCATAAATAGTACATCTAATTTACCACAAAAAAAAAACTAACCTTTTCGTCAAGAAAACCAAGTAGCCTCTCGGCGGTCCACCTCATAGGCAGATTCACCAAACACTCGCAACTGTTTTGTTACACTAAAAAAAACATCACAAAATCCTATGTTTTGAACTTATTTAAATCTTAGTCGTAATTGTATTTCTACACCATGAAGTGGGCATTAAAAGTAAACCTAAATTACTGCCAACAAAAAACTAAAAACCTAACCTTATCGTCGAGAAACCCTCTCAACCTCTCGGCGGTCCACCTCATAGGCAAGTTCACCAAACACTTAGACAACGAATGATCCAAAACCCCATCCACTTCTTCCAACGCATCCGTCATCATCACCTCCCCCACCGCCACGTCATCATCCTCCCCCTCCTCCTTCACCTTCTTCACCCTCTCGGAGGTCGGGTCCCAGGTCTTGTCGGGCCGTTGTCTCAGCTCGGCCTCGGTGTGGGCGTAGCGGCAGGTATCCCCGTGGGAGCATGTCCCGCTGTGGGAACGGAAGTAGGAGCACAGGCTCGTCTTCCATAGAGGGTGTAGAGAGAGAGGCTTTTGTTCTTCTCCCTCATTGTTATCTCTCTTCCGTTTATCTCCTACTTCGGGGGGAGATTCGGTTACAGTTTGGACTGATTCGACAGCGTTAGTTGACGGTGTTTGTGACTGTTGTTGCTCCGTTAGGGTTTCGGCGGGAGGGGATGACATTGTATATTTGTATTGTGGTGTATGCAATATCTATCTCTCTATATATTATATGTATATCTATGCTATATGTGTGTATGTATGTATGTATGTATAGTGTGTATTGATTGACGAGGATGACGAGAAAGAAGGTGGTTTAATTATGTTATATAAGTGGGCTTATTTGGGACGAGACCAGGTTATGGGTTTGTACTCATGCAGCAAAAATCGGCCCAAATTTATACTTCCCGGTAGTTTTAATTACATTAGAAAGTTATAAATATATTTTTAATTTAAATTAAATAATTATTATTGTTAATTTTTGAAATGTATTCATTACAGTATTTGAGAATATTTTATTATTTTTATTATTTTTTCATTGATAAATTAGGAAAGTAGACGCTTATTTTGAAATAGTCAAATATGAAATAGTTGACACTTATTTAGAGACGGGGATAATACTGTATAAAAAAACACATATCGAAAAATTAAGGAACGGACTAAAAATTCTAAATATTTATATTTAGGTTTTATCTCCTAAACATATTTAAAAATTGGACCAATTTATTGAACATAGACCGTTTATAAAATGACTCTCTACTATTTCCTATTGTTTTCAAATGATTTCAATTGACCTTTGATTGTGTTTCAAAATGGTCATATAGATTGTGTTCAAAATGGACACCAACTGTTTTTAAACGAGCATACATTCTTTATCTTGTGTCATTGTTTAGAACAATTTGTCATTTAAACTTTTTAAAAATAGTCCAAATGACCCATCTTGTTTACTTTTTCGTCATTGTTTACTCTATTATGCCGTTTAGACACGGTCTTAATGGTTTTTTTTAGTTTTTTTTATTTGTTGTGATTTTGTGATTTTAGTGGTTTTCCATTTCTAAAGGGGTTTTTTCGTATATTCGAATTTTTGGCTTTTCCCGGCTTTTTTTAGGTTTTCTCGACCTTTTTTGTTCTTTTATTTTTCTTATTCCATTCTACAGTGATTTTGGAATTTTCTTTTTTTTTAAAAATTTTCATTTAATTTTTTTACCATCTTCCGGGTGTTTGTTCGGGTTTATTGATTTTTTTTATCTTATGGCTTGTGATGGATTTTTCTAAAGTTGTTTGGATTTTAGTTCTTTTTTTCTAATAATACATTTATTTTAAAATTAGTTTAACTAATTATGTGGAATTCACCTTAAAATAAAACAGTGGGCAGAAAAGTGTCAAAAGTGATACTGGTCAAAAAATAAATTCATTTTAAATTTTCTGTAACCTATTTTAAAAGTAATATATCATAAATTTAATCGAACCTAATCAAAAAGTATATCACTTTTTTTTTGTAGTTAAGTTGCAGTGTGTGAGTAAATTTTAGGTAGACTCGTCTTACCACATAGTATTTATTATGTAGTGTGTCAAACTAAGCATTATATGACATGCGAAGAAAGTGTACAAAATAAGTTAAAATTCAAAAGTATATAAAAAAACATAAATGAGTAATTTTTCCAACCAACTAACTTACGTAATTATCATCTCATATACATCATATAATTTATCAATTTTGGCTTTCAAATATTAATATTATTATAAGTAAAAAGCTACATGTTATACATTAATTGTGACATAATATATTTTATATATCATAATATTATAAAATAAATTGGTTTAATATTAATTGTATTATATCTTGTAACATATGATGCATTAAATATAATTTTTTTAATTAATATTATGTTCCGACAAATAAAATATATTAAAATCATCAATTTTTTTTAAAATTTTAACTATTATTCAACTTTATGATAGCCTCAACTTGGGTTCTGTAATATTATATTTGTATTTTTATTGTGTTGTAATGTTCCGTAAAATCTAATATCTTAAAATTATTAATTTTTTAATTAATATTTAAATTTAGTATAGTATTATAACTAGAGTTTTATAATATTATATTTGAAATTTTATTGAGTTGTAAATTTAGTTTTAGTTTTCGAAATTATAATTACACAGTTTTTGTTTAAGTTTTTTTTTTAATTCTTATATTTTATTTCTCACAAGTTTTCGATTACATAATAAGTCTTTTCTATATGAAAATGTAAATTAAAAGAATTACAGCCGGATGATTTATCCTATAAGATAAATATAAAAATATATTTAATAAAACTTAAATTATTATTATGTATTAAAAAATAAAGTGAATCTTGATAATTTTGATCAAATTCTCTGATCTGAGTTTTTTTTTCCAAAAAAAAATAGGAACAAAGTTTTTTTCAAAAAACATAGGAAAGAGAGAGAAGTAGCGAAAATACGAGAAAGGTGATTTTAATATGTATAAATGACATGCGAAAATTTTTTTTGTGACACCACAATCTTACATGGTAGACGATCAAAATCTAAAAACACTTTACTCTCTTCACTTTATCTAATAACCTATCACACACCAACCATAGTCAGGATCGCAAGGTACGCATTAATTTGACATAGTGATGTATGTGTATGTATAGGCTTTAATTAGGACCTGTTAAATACGAGTCCGGATCCTTTATCCCGCACCGTTCCTGTATTTGCTCATATTTCAAAATTGTAGACCTTGTTTTCTATGTTTACAAACGGTGTTACAACGTATTGTATACAAATTTCGTAATATTTAGACAAAATTGCATATTAATTATTATTTTACTTAATAGTATAGGTATAGATATAGATATAGAGAGAAGAAGGGATGGCTCCTCCGATGACGGTAGCTCCTAGATCCGGTGATGCCATTTTCGCCTCCGTTGACCGTGTCGTAAGCTTTTTCTCCTCTTTCATTTCACTAACTAACAAAACGCTTCATAATTTGATATCCAATTATTAGATTAATTAAGTAATTGACAGAACGCGGAGCTGTTCACGCTAACATATGGTGCGATTGTGAGGCAACTACTAACTGATCTCGAAGAGGTCGATGACGTTAACAAACAGCTTGATCTAATGTTTGTATCTTTTCCTTCCCTCTCTCTCTTTTTATATTCTTATCTGTTTATACATCTATGATTCATTTTCTCTGTGTATATAAATTCGGTGTTTGGTACCCCAAGCTGCTTTATTATCAAGAAAATAGAAAGTAAAAGTGGATTTACGTTTGTCACTAGATTGTTTGTACTTATGATTTGTCCCCAAGCAAACATATTCGGTTGGGGATTACTTTCAGAAGTCGCTAGGCAGACTAAAGACGGGAGGTGGGGCCTAGGCGGGAAAACCATCTTTTAACATTTTTTTGGGGATTTTTCTGGATTCTCATGTACTGTAAATTTTAATTAACACCACCCTAAAATTAAACATTTGCACATCATTTATTTATCGGTATACTATCAAGACTTCAACAAAAGGTATGTAAGTAGTATATATTATAAAGAAAGATGTATTCAAAGACAAATTTGAAAAACAAATGTTGATTGATTATCAACATGTTTTTGGGCTAAGCATTTATAATTTTTTATAAATAAAAAAAAACCCACCTATTTTGACTGGATTGACCCGAGTTTAACCATATCAAAGCTGCTGTTATCAAACGGGGTGGCAGACCAAGGCCTAGAGCCTAGGCGGGGACTAAGCAGAGTAAGGCGGGGACTTTTGAAACAGATAGTACTCTATTATAATTTAAGGAGCTGAGAGTCTGCCTCATAAATCGAGACGATTTTAATTGGGGTCATCAGTCATGCTCGGCTGATTGTAATAACTATGCTTGTTATATTGATTAGCTATCTGCCTATTGTATATTGTCAATGACTTACACACAATTCCAATAAAGGTTCTGGTATTGTGTATTATTATAATCCTTCAATGTATTCCCAATGAAATTCACTGACCATCTCAACTGTTTCTGATAAAACTCACCAGTCTCAAAATTTTGATCAATTTCAAATTTATCATCATGTGTCACTATAGGTAGTCAATTACTTGCACCCTGATTTAATTTTGAACTCTCTTTTTCTCCTGCAGGGGTTATAATATTGGAATTCGATTGATTGACGAATTCTTGGCAAAATCCAATGTCTCTAGATGTGTTGATTTCAAGGAAACTGCTGAAGTAATTGCAAAGGTCTGTTGTTCTTGTCTTTGGAAAAAAGTTACTGTCCTTATTTTCCTTTCGGTGTACTTGCATCTTTGTTTTGACTAAAATAAGGTACAGAAAGAAAATCCTGTACTATGAACTGCAAAGGCTCTGAATATGCGATCTTATTAACTTTACCTGATATAAACGCATCTATACAAGATAAAATATTGTTGCCGTTATATTTTAACAGTTTTGTTCTCTCATTAACATTGCACGTAGAGCCATAAACTACTTTGGAGTTTGGAAGCCTGAAACAGTTTTTAAGGTTTTGTGACCATGAGACTATATGTACCTATCTTAACTCTATCATATTATGTTGACACTTACATGTCCATAAAATAAAAGAGAAGGATGAAGATGAACACTAGAAACATAAGAACTTGATGGTGTGGTTGCTTGAACATTTTGAAGAAGTGAAATCTCACACTTATTCTGGACTGGACTAAAACTAAGTTAATCAACATATATTGTTTCTTGCTCACGTATATTTCCTTCTCTAATAACTCATGAGCATGTATAACAATTGCATCGCCTCTTTTTGATCTTTCTATCAATTCTATTGTGATATATCTGGGAGGGTAAATTTTATTTTTGTCTTTAAACTTTGGTCTCTGTTTGATTTCTGTCCTTATACTTTTGTATTAAAAAACTACAAATTGTGCATGTTTTGTCCCTAAACCTACCGGTGGTAGTTTTCTCGTTAAAAGGAAACAATTTTGTATTTATCTAATCATTTTATCTTCCAAAAACTACATGTTTCCAATTATAGCTGATGAATAGAAGTAATTCTGTTGAGAATATCAAATACTGTCTTCTTTAACGATAAAACTAATGGTGTTACTTTTGGGACGAAAAATGCACAACTCGTGGGGATCAGATACTAAAATCACGTCCCACAAGAGTATCGGACAGATACTAAATTTAAGCACTAGGAATGAAACTAACCCATACTTTAATATTCTTTATATATCTCATAGTCGCACCGATCTTAAGATGCTAGGTTTACTGATACTTCTGCAACAGGTTGGACTTAAAATGTTTCTTGGGGTTACTGCTTCCGTGTCAAATTGGGACGCTGAGGGAACTTGTTGCAGTCTTATTTTAGAGGATAATCCTCTTGTAGACTTTGTTGAACTTCCCGATACATGTCAAGGTTTATATTATTGCAATATCCTAAGTGGTGTAATCAGAGGAGCCCTTGAGATGGTAAGTTCCCTATTCTGTGAGACTAATTGAAATATATTCTGGATGTTAACACGTTATATATCTTGGGTGTGTATCCGTAATTGCATACACATACTCCTATAGAAAAGCATAAGTGTCAGATTCTACATTTAGATTCAGAGGCAACGCAAACTGGGGGATACACGTAAATTGCCTACACATGCTCCTATTAAAAAACATTAGTGTCCAGATTCTGTGCTTAGATTCAGTGGCAACGACAGCTTGGGGATACGCATCTCCTGTGGTTAAGACTTAAGAGTCATGGCCTCATGGGTCTATCTTAAAGAAATACAATTAACATCCCTTATTGGAAACTGGGGGTACCTATCAAATTCATTTTTAGTCCTGCCTTCGATCACAAAGTTTAAAGTTTAACGATTAATTATTCATTTGTAAATTCAAAAGAATTATGGGGTGGACTATAGCACTGTGTGTTTTAACACAAAAGACAGATGAAAGAGGGAAATACGTATAGTGTATTTTCATCCTTACCTCAACGTTGCAGTATACTGATTTTCAAATTTGTCAAGAATAGTGTTTAGATACAGGGGCGTATACACATATTCTGTTGCCTAGAGTCATGGGTCGTTCAAAAAGAAACACAAAATACTTTCGTATTTCCTAATAAGAATGGAATATCAAATTTATTGTGAGTCATGGCTTAGATGACATTCTTTATATTCAGTGATTAATGATTCGTTTGTAATTCCAATAATTATGCTATATTATCAGGTGTTAGGTTTGATTTGAACTAGAATATTCGGTCCCAAATATATTTGGCCAAATAGAAAAGACAGCTGAAACAGGGAAACAAATTTGTGAATTTACACCCTTACCTCTTTGTGAGCCTTTGGCCTCACACTCTTGCCATGTACAGTTATTATACATTATTTTTGCTCACATTTCCAGCACATGAGGCGAACCATGTTACCTGTTATTATTTGGTTGCAATGACTATATCTGAATGCTTGGGAGGCTGTAAGGAGACTTGTTGAAGGAATTCAGTTTTGACATATTTTTTAAGCAGGTCCTTCGGTCTTTTTTCGTTTTAGCCTTTTGGGTACATTGCATTGCAAAATCCGCATATACAAAAAAGAACTGTAAATTGGTATTTCTTGAAAAGTTAAGCACTCCTAATTCTTAAAGACTAAAGAATTGTTCAAATGACGAGATTGCAAGCAATGGAAACGTAGAAATACTTCTAAGGTTTTTTTTTGTGTTAATCCTTTTTGTTGCCTATACTTTCAGATATCTATACATTTACAGAAGGCGAAGGAGCAGCAAGGCTTCTTTAGATATATAAGATGGTTTAGTTATTGTAACTTGCCCACTTTTGCCATGTGATAAAAACTTAATGTTTTCATACATCATGTTTTTTGGGAAATGTTTTCGATATCTACATAAAAATATAAAATCGTCAACTGAGACAAGGCTGCTGATCATGGGAAACCCTGTTTTCTTTTTGTGTTAGTTATAATGCCTATGATATTACTACAGTTTGTCATTTAGTTTTAGCAAAAAAAAAAACATGATGACAGATTTCTCTCGTAATCGTGGCAGAAATATAAAGCTGGCTCACATCTTAATTGGGAACTAGAATGTCGTTGTTATTATGCCTAGGCCTTGGCCTTTTTTAGTTAAAAATAAGTTTCATGATCAATTCTAACCAAGACTAATACCTCCTGGAATTTTACTCTTTAAAGGGTGAGGGCAACCTTAGAATAATTTTTTTCTTTTTGTTGATAGTTTTAATGCCTAAGGTATTATTATAGTTTGTGTTTTAGTTTTTAGCAAAGAAACACAGACTCATAATCGCTGGATCACATCTTTATTGGGGACTAGAACATCCAAAAAAAATGAGGAAGGATTACGTATAATTTGTCATTATGCATAGCACCTTTTGTTAAAAATATAATTTCATGATAAATTTAAACCAAGACTAATACTTCCTGGATTTTTTTTCTTTAAAGGTGTCGATGAAGACGGAAGTCACTTGGATTCGCGATATGCTTCGTGGGGATGACGCTTTTGAGCTGCAGGTTAAACTTCTGAAGCAAATTCCGGAGGAATATCCTTATAAGGATGACGAGTAGCTCGTAACGTAAAATCTAATTACATTGTGTAATGCAATAACCTTCGGGTATACTGGGACAATTGGTAGTTGGCATAGTATTTTTCCTGCCTTTCTCCGTATCTAGTGGCACTTTTATTTTCTGGTGTGATTTTATAACCTGCGATGGCCTTACCACCAGAATTTTCTTTTGAAAATTTGTCATGTTTTATTTTAAGCTGCATTGTTTTCCACCTATAATTTTCTGAGCTGTAATGATACATATTTATTTCATTAGTATTATCGTGACCTACTTGTTGTGCCCCATTCCAACTCTAAGATTTACGGGTTTTGTTACATGCGTGTAATAATAAGAACCGTTCGGCTATAGGTGGCGGCAGTTAGGTTAATTAGCAGATCAGGCCTCGGATGATCAATGGTCAGAAACAAAGCAGTTTAATAATGCCAGTGTAACAGTCGGAAGTTTCAAATAGTTCAAATGAGTGTTGATAACTAGAAATGCAAGTCTGAGAACAATCAGAATAACATAATCAGCTTGCTTTTTATTTTCATTCAATCTTTTATTAATCTTCGATTACCCTTCCTAAATATTTTGTAAATCTAATACACTGCAAAATTGGCATCTTAGTAGACTTTTCTTGGCTGAAAAACGATCACAAAACTCAAATCCAACACAAACATTACAATCACACAACACACAGCCACAATCACATCACACCCCAGCACCAAATTCACCATCGCATTACCCTCCAACATTAACAACAAATCAGAAAATTGTGAATCACAAGCATCACTACAGAACAATCTTGTATAACATAGAAAAATCGATAAACACGGAACCATGATTTTTTATCATCAATTATTACAATAAAGTAATCAAATTAAATTCACAAATTTATGTCCTTCAAGGGAACGGAAAATTTGTGGAGCGTGCATTTTTTTGTGCATCATCAAGTTATAAATCAACACTTCACGTTAATTGCTGAAGATTCCAACAATTTGAGAAGTGACCGAAATCAAATCAATTAAAGGCACGAAAAATTGATTTCCGTTTATTTTTGGTGAAAAATGCGTTAAATGTGTTTATAAAGCAAAAGGTGGGGCATACGCTGGAGTTATGAGTGTGTCGATCGGAGTTGATGTTGGTGGAAGTTGATTGCGGTCTCATAGAAAGAGAGTGAATTGGAATTATTTTAAAGGGTAGCACCTCTTTTAAAGTAAGATAAAAAAAAGAGATTACTAGTTTTAAAGAATTAACTAAAATGTTTATATCCTTGCAATTTTCTATTTCCTTTTCTTCACATTCTCTTTTCTTAGAAAAGCTTACATACAATCGATTACAAAAAAAAAAAAAAAAACTTACATACAATCATCATCGACTAGCAAGAGTTCTCTGTAGACTAGCTTTTAAGTTTTACTATGAGCTACTTTTCTTTTCTATAGCAAGTGAAAGAACATTAGTTTCTTTAAAACATTTTACCAGGAAATTTTTACAATTGATGGACTTGATTAACGTAATTGTACTATATTGAAACAATAAGACTGCGTAGCTTTATCTGGTCCCCAGATTAAAACATTTGAAGAAGAAGAAACATGGTACACAAAATAGATAAAGATTCAAATAAAAATGCTTCTTTCTTAAAGAGAAGATGTTCTTAACAACCTTCTCAAAGATTACAACTAAATGAGGCCTCGGTATTTTATTTTTTTCTGTAGGTCGAGGCCTCAGTATTGTTTTCTTCGGGGCAGCACTTCGCTCGCCACCTAGACTGAGACACCACCAATACTGTGATCTATCCCACAGTTACATGATCTTACTCCAATTTTTTTGAATACAATAACCTGGAATTATTTGTAGTTTTTACCAATTTCATCCTAATTCAAACAACTAGCTTCTACTGCCAAGCTTTTAGTCTTTCCAGGACACGGGTCACCAAAGGTATCAACTGTGACTCCAATATTGCAACTCTTTCTCCCAGTACATGCCTGCTCAGAAAATATATTTAAGCTCATCAGTATAAAAGTAAAACCATATCAAATAAAGCAAAATAGGAAAAATAAAAAATAAAATAAAAAGCACCTTTTCAACAATGTCCAGGGCCTTGTCGCTAGTGCAATCGCCATGCTTAAAGCTGCCACAAGTCCCTGTTGGATTTCCATAGCTAGCGAACCTAATCGATGAAATAACTTGGTTCTTTGAAGGGCAATTTAGGGATACCACAGGGACGGATGTCTTCACTTTCTGATCTTTCTTATGTTTCTTTTTATTCGATTGAAACAAATCTGCAGGATTTGCGTGAGTCTCAGATACGTGAGAACACGCACTCTTTATCTGTCTAGTAACGAAAGCCAGTTGTGTAGGATCACCGCCTATTTCCTCGAGAAGAACCAATGTGTTCCCACTTGGTTTTAGCCACTCCCGGGGCACATGGTTACTGCCACATGAGCACGGTCAGAGTCAGAATTTTTATTTCAACCGAAAATAATCATTGAATGACAGTTTTAAACTGGAATTTTAAGTAGCAAGGAAGAAAACTTATTCCCCTCTTAATTCTACCGCCGTAAACTGTTTTTTTTCTATTGAATGTTAAACTGATTCTAGATTTTGATGAGCATGCAATTCAACAAAGAAAACTTGTTTCCCATATAATTTGGAGGAACGGTTTTTTTGTTTCTTCATTGAATAAACTAATTTTGGATATGAATCCTCACGCGCACACACGCTTGCACTAAATTAGGCATGAAAAAGTTCCCTCTGACATTTTAACAAGAAATAACTCCAATTCTTGTCACTTAAAAAAAAATGTTTTCTGAAAAAGATAACACTATCTAGAAAACTATATTTAAGTACTCAGAATCCCTGTAACTTACTATTGCTGAGATGGGCTACCACAACCCCGACGGCATTTATTAGCACTAAAGGAGCCTCTATAATCGCATTCTGAGCATCCTTCTTTAGTAGCATTATAAGTTGGCCAATAACGACCAATGCTTTGTCCGTTAATCCAAGCATGACCTTTCCCCATCCCTGTGAAGTGTATCGCAACTGGGTCTTTTCCAGGCGGAGCATCTATTTGTGTCTACATGTTATAAACAACACACAAAAAATTCGTTATTTTTCGGTGTTCCTAGAAGAATCCCATCCATTTTTCATTAATAGCTGGGAATGGATAGGTTCTACCCTCTTATTACTTAATAGTTAATATTAGAACAAAAACGAGTTCTTCATTTTTCATTACCTTGTACCAGATCAGTGGTACATTCTTGGGTAAGGAATCTCCAGATAGCCAATTTTGGGGACCTTTCTGTTTCTTGAGGCTTTGAATGGCTGCAAAACCTCCCGTGGGTAGGCCTAGTTCTTCACCTTTCAAACCAACCTGCGAAAAACAGAAGCAAAAAAGAAAAGTACAGCTGAAGATAACTTTGTTTTTAATCAATGAGAAGTAGGCATATAAACTTTTGTAGTAATTTTATCGAAAGATAAAGCGAAAATTACCTGATATCTCCACAACTGGGAAGAGAGATCGAGACTGGCACTTCCACCTTCGAGCATTACTGACTTTGTAATGCCAGCAGGGGATTTGTCGAAATATGCTCCATAGTTCTAACAATAACCGAAAATCAGCGCTCTGTTAGATCATATTTTCAGCTCCTTTTTTCGAAATACAATGATGTAAAATTAAATAAAAAGAAAACTAAAATGCAATAAGTGACAAATAGTATAAATTTGGGAGATCGAACCTGAAGACCGACTGTCAAACTCAAGAGATCAATTTGGTTTCTTCCCTTAATAAGTGTAATAAGTTGGTGAAGTGAAACTTGAACATGGCTATTGTTTCCTATTGCGCTCCCTACAGTGAAAAAATTGAGAACTATAACTTTAGACACCAAATTTCTTAAGTGGAAAATTAACAAATACTAGAAAATTTCTCAGATATAGGCAGAAAATTTCTATGGGCCTTTCCTTGCCGATTTCCTTGCTACACTTTTGCGAAGTAATTTTAATAGGGAAATTTAAAAGAAAATAAATTGTTTTCCTTATGACTGAAATATTTTTAAAGGATATCATTATCCGGCATAAGGAAATCAGTAGAAAAGGCAAAAAGTTATAAACGATTTAAATTTGTAAGAAAAAAAAACGACAACAGCCTTTGACTTATTTCCACCTTTCAAATTTTTTTCTGATAGGACTTGTTGCTTACCTGCAAGTTTTCCATTGACGAAAGCATGAAGGACGTGGCCAGAAGAGTCAACATGAAGATTTGTTTGAGATCCATTTGTAATGAAATGTTCATTTCCAGATATACTCGTGCTGCAAATGTTCATTCCCATTTGAAAAGGTATAATAAACATCTATAGGAAGAAAGCTTTAGAAAAGATGAAGCAAAAACAAAAACCACAAGCACACTTAAACTAGTCGTGCGACATTACCTTACAGAGTACCATAGATAATCACTTCTATCAAGTGTAGTATTAATTTGTTCCAATAACTTGTTTTCCGAAAATGCATCGTCTTTTGAAATACCGATAGGCTCTTGATACCAACTCCAGCTTGGCTCAGATCCATCAGTAGCATCCATGTGAGAAGCTTTTATAAGATTGAAAGTCGGAATTGAAGCCAATGCATTAATCTGTAAAACAAATACAAACATTAAATGATGCATTTAAGAAAGGATTATAGTATGGAAAATGCTTTTTCTCACCAAATTTTCAACCCAAAAACCTTACCCGTTGATGTGGCGGATGAGATGGACCAATCCTTTTGTTTGTGATTTTGAAAAACAATTTTCACTTAATACATGATTGGTACACCTAATCCGCCACATCAGGGGGTAAGATTTTTGGGTCAGATATTTGGGTGGCTATGCGAAGTCATTCGTCTATGGGGCTAACCTGTGCTGTATTGTACACGACATTTTTGCAATCGGGTAAAATGCTCACGGACCAAGCAGGTATATGGTAAGTGTTTCCGCTATAGCTCACAGTTGCATCATTTTTATTATCAGTATTGGCAATAAAGGCAGCACATTCTCCAGAATCAGTTTTGTACTCAGCAACCTGCAATCTCAAAACAAAGAACCAGAATAAGAAAACGAAATCATTATATTGAACTTAACACTCGAATAGAATATATGAAATAAAGCGTGGGGGTTACCTCCACATTTTTTGCAGGAGTACTATATGCCGGGGTAGTAGCCACCATTGCCTTTTCACAAAGCCTTATGGCTTTGTGCAAATCTTTCAAGTGGCCATACTTAGGCTGGGCTTCAAGTCCTGGAAAGATTTTAATTGAACAATTAGACTTGTTATTACAAACTTTTGTACTAAACATTCCAATTTTACAACAGTAGAAAGTAAAAATAGATCGACTAGAGAAGAAAATCATACCAAACTCATCAAGAGGAGCATCATAGTCATAACTTGTAGTAATGAAAGGTCCGCCGCTAGTCCGACCAAAATTAGTTCCGCCATGATACTGTAAAAATTGAAAACATTTATTTCAGTATCAATAATAAGTGTCTGAAATAAAACAAAAAAGTGAAAAATACCCACAAAACAATCTAAAGTTTAAACACGTAAAAATTAGAAATTACCATATAATAATTCTGGAAGGTACCCCCTCTTTGGTAAAACCGAGCCACAGCATATGCAAGGTCTTCCGTGGGTCTGTAAGGAACAGATTCACCCCATCCGAGAAACCTAAGAATATAAACAAAAATAAGTTTTTATGGTTTAGGTAAATGAGCAACTAAATATTGAGATTACAATAAGTGACCAGAGATCTCACCATCCAGTCCAGTTTTCGGTCCATATTTTCGGACTCTTGGGTGAATTGGGGGTGAATTGATCACAGTAAAATCCATTGCAAGTGTTGATCTGAAAAATTCCAAGTGATTATCTAGTGGATGAACCTTTGCGTTTTAAGATTGAAAGAAATATACAAATATATTGGTATTGAAAAACTCACAACAACATCAGGAGCATCTCCTTGTTGACACATAACCCATGGCTCTCCAACGTTTTGTTGAATGGCCATATTTGCTGCCCATTTAATGTACGATTTTCCAGCTTCTCCATAAGGTCCTTGAATGTTTCCATACTCGTTTTCAATCTAAAACTCCAGTTAAATACCACTTCCAAATTATATTTTTTGAAGGAAAAGCAATCTGCATAACTAACTACTTATAGAGTTTAGTTATTTTATAAACAAAGAAACTAATTACCTGTGATAAGATAATAGGCCCGCCTTGGGATGCATATAAGTTATTTTCTTTCATCAAATTCACAATGAAGGTTGTGAAACGCTGCATTTCTGCCTGTTAAACAAAAAAAAATTACATAAAGGCATACAACCTTATAGAGTTTTATTTTTTCAACTTTACAGACCGTTCCTATGCGTTACCTTGTAAGGCTCATTGTCGGTTCGCAATTCAACGCCAGGTAAGGCATGCAGCCAAAGGGGAAAGCCACTGTTCAGAAAGAGAAAAACATTTTAATTTGATAATTGATTGGCTAAAATACTATTGAAACGACAAAATGGTGAAAATTTACCCATAGGTCCACTCAGCGCATACATATGGACCGATTCGAAGGAATACGTATAAACCCGCTTCATGAACCAACTTGACAAATTTAACTAAATCCTTGCGTCCTTTAAAATCGAACTGCATATATAAGTACCTTACAAATTATTAGTAACTGCATAACCATCCAAATGTTTTCGAATAAAATCAATGCTAAGCAATTGGCACCATATGTAACTTATACAAGTAGTTAGGAAGATCTGCTTAAATTCAACAGGATTTTGGTTATATCATACTCCCTCCGTTCCCAATTAATTGTCCACTACGAAAATACGTGCAATTTTGACCGGCCAATAAATTGTATCAAAATTATCGAAATGAAAATTTTCAAAAGTTAATCATATAGTTCAAACATTAAATTATATGATTTGTTTTGAAATTTTTCATTTCGACAATTTTGATACGTGTTATAAGCCGGTCAAAATTACACGTAATTTCGTAGAGAACAATTAATTGGGAACGGAGGGAGTATATACTAATAATAAAAATTTAGACCTGGTTCCGAGCAGGCTCGTGGATGTTCCAAAAGATGTAGGTCTCGATTGTGTCCAGTCCTCCATCTTTTGATTTCTGAATTAGGCTAGGCCACATCTGCACATAATCACACATATCCAGTGAATAACAGAAAGTAAATAAAATGCAACAGTAAATTGTCAAACACATACAGAAAGCAAGGAATTGACTCGAAATTAAAGAAGTACCAACTGAAATCACATGATTTTCACTTAAAACCAAATACTACTATGTGAATACATAATTGCGAATGTTCAATACTTTTTCAGAAAATAGAAAAATTTATTAAATGTGATGTCGCTCTTATCTCTAACAATATTAAGTTTAGGCCTCAATTGATAGCCTAAAAGTCTAAAACTAAAATCTTATCTTTTCAATACTAAAGTTGGACTTCATTTGTTTGACAAGCCTAAAAGCTAATATTTTCTTGTTCTATTTAAACCCGAATAAGCTATAAGCTAAGAAAATCTCCCTTTTGTTCTGAAGCTACAAAATTCCACCTATTTGCTTAAAGCTAAAACCAGACAATCCCACAGTCACCAACCTCTCATGTCTCAACCACACAATTAGTAACAAAGCACTAAAAAAATCTCAACTAATTATCATAACCATGCATCATCAATGACTCAAACAATAATGGATCAAGAAAGGACTAAAGTTCACGTGTGGAAAAGTGCTATAATCAGAAAAAAAAAAAAAAAAAGGTGCTATAATCGAAAGATTTCAGTTCAATCTTAAGTCATAAACTTTCATCAAAAAAATTCAAAATGAAGACTAACTGGCATATAATGACTTCTCTTTTATAATCTTCAAAAAAAACATACAATGACTTATAAAAGCGATCTTCGTAGTAATGCTCGATCCAAAGCTTTAAAAAAGCTTATAAAGCTCGTTTTTCCGCTTTCTTGCGTAGCTCTTGCTAAAACGCTTAAGCTAAAATTTCGCTTTTTAAAACACTGAAATGAGTAGAGAGATAAACAGACCTCAGGCGTGCTGCGAGGATAATGAATAGCACCGGAGATCAAAACCCTCCGTTGGCCATCGATAACTATAGCTCTACTGTCGTACGACACATTTGTGGCATACGATGCTGTTGCTGCTAACCCTACCACCACTACAAAATATAACAAAAATATATCTCCCCCTCTCATACCTAGCTCTTTTTAATTTGTTTTGTTTTTCTAAATACTAAAATGGAATAGCTAGCTTAGAAGCTCCTTTGTTTTCGAACCGTTTTTTATTTCTTACAATTAAAATGAAAATGAAATGAAATGAAGAAAGACTGAGTCTGAAGGGAAGGAATGTGTGTGTGTTTATATAGGAAAGTTAAAAGGCTATATATATTTTTGCAACGGGGAATACACGTTATGTCCATAAACGTGTCGTCATAACCATTGTTGTCTCATGTTTTTCTATATCTTATTATCTATCTTTATATATACAGTTTATGTATATACAGTATGTAACTATGTATGTATATATGTATGTATGTATGTATTTTTCCTTATCATTTGCCTTTTTTCCTCTGTAACTGCCTCTTCCCTCGCTTTACCGCGCACACTACTTGGTTAGTTCTCCAATTATGGGTATTAAATTTAGCAAATATAAACATGTGGTAACACAACCAAAAAATGTACTACTAGTTGAAAAAATATATAGTTGATTTTAGACCAAGAAATAAGTAGTAAAACAATACAAGAAATGTACGACTAGTTGAAAAAATAGTTGCTTTTAGACCAAGAAATAAGTAGTATAACTTATTTCAAAAAAAAAAAAAAAAGTAGTATAACATGTGGTAAAACAACAAGAAATGTACTTACTAGTTGAAAAAATATATAGTTGATTTTAGACCAAGAAATAAGTAGTATAACATGTGGTAAAACAACAAGAAATGTAATACTAGTTGAAAAAATAGTTGCTTTTAGACCAAGAAATAAGTAGTATAGCATGTGGTAAAACAGCAAGAAATGTACTAATTGAAAAAATAGTTGAATTCAGACCAAGAAATAAGTAGTATAATATGATGTTAATTTCCTGATGATTTTAAACGCTCGTTTTCTGATTTTAGTAAATAACAATAAAGTGAATTAAAGTATCTGATTATTTATTTTTATTTTTAAAAACCAAAAAGAAAAAAGTTTAAGTACAGTCAAATTCGTGCCTGAGAGTTATCGCTTGTTAGTTGTAACTCGTTGGTATGCTATTGCACTGGATTAGAAAATGCATTCTAAAAAAACACAACCTAATTATATACAACTTAATACATTAGTTTTAGTAAAAACTGACTAACTAACTTTTCACTAGAGGAAATGCCATTATTAAGAGGACATCATAATTATTAGTTATGATAACCAATGATTTCACACGCACTTTAAATAAATCATTAAGGCTCTAATTAGTTTTTCGTGCTCAATATTGTCAATATCATCTGTAAATTGTAATCACCTTATTTTATGTTATTTTCAAAATATTTGTTAAGAAAAGTTGTATACGTTCCAATATTAATAAATCTATTTTTTATTGTAAACTTAATCAAAGCATGAAGTATTTAAAACTGTTCTTTGTGTTTCTTATGGAAACCAAAAATATATCATTTAAAAAAAAACTGGACTAAGAAACTTCAGAATTAACTTTAGATAAGAAAAAGAATAGCTTTTTTTAACTTTTGGAACTCCTAATAATAATATTAATAATAAAAGAAAAGTGAATTTTAATATGTAACGGAAAATGCAGCTCGTGTGATTCTCGTGAAAAAATTAAAAGGATCAGATAAATGCCACGTATATATTACCGGCGAATATAATCAGGGTTAGTGGGGCCAATAGACAAGGTGTCGGTTTGTCGTTACTTGGAGTTTTGTTTTGATTTAAGTGGTAAACTTATTTTCTAAAAAAATTAAAAACAAGTATAGTAGACTTAAAAGGGACATTTTTAAGTTCTTTATCCTTGTTTCACGTTTAGCAAATCTTTTTTGCTTTAAGGGTTTTATAATGTGATTCTAGTTTGGTTAATTTACATATGTTTGTGTAGGATACAAAATTAATTAAAGTAAAACCTAAGTTTCGCAGTACTTTGTATCGAAAAAATTATACTTGTATTTGTTATATGTCTATACATTAGTTGTCGGTAGGGATGTGTTAGGGTCGGGACCCGATCCGTAAACATTCGATTCGTATCCCGACATGATTACTTTTGAAAGTGGAAAAAAAATCCCGACCACGACAAAAGTCGAGACCCGAATTTTCGGGATCCTGTAGGGTCGGGATATGTTTATCCCGAATCTTCCGACATATTTTTTTATTTTACGACAACGTCATTTTTATTAAAAAATTTCATTTAAGAAGTCTAAACATGTTATTAACACGAAACATAATCTTAATTTAAAAATAACATTCCTAATAAATGAAAAAACAAATTAATATGTAATAGAAAAAATAGTGAAAAAGTACAAATAATGAAGTAGATAAAAAAAATTGATACGTTTTTTATCAGATTTTTTTAGTATTTAGTTTTATTCACACAAGTAACAATTATCATACTAAATGAGATACATTATCATTATAATTTTTATAATCGGAAAATAATGATCATTTATCTTTTTTGAAATAACAATATCACTTTTTAATTTAAGTATATATTTTTTATTTTAATAATTTTATATATTGAAAACTACAAATCTATATTATATTTATATAATTATAACTAATATATGAAACAAAAAAGATTGTAACTCATATGATAGATTGCTTACATTGTATGCTAGATCTACAAGATTCGATTCTCATCAATTGCATTTTATATAAATTAATTTATATTTTAGTGTTGAAATAAAAAAAAATATGTTATATAATATAAAATATAAATTAATTAAAATATCGGGTCGGGTCGAGACATCCGATGAAATCAAAATTGTCATCTGATCCTGAAATTTATCGGGTCGGGACTCTTCTCGGGTCGGAAAATTTCGGATCACGTACGGGTCGAGGCACGAGTCGGGATTTCGGGATTTTTTCCCGGCCTTAGTTGTCGGTATAGCATACGGAAATGAGAAGTTATATGATAAATTGAAAAGAAAAACAGTGAGGAAATGAGAAGTTATATGATAAATTGAAAAGAAAAACAGTGAGTACGCCTAGTTTAACAAGAAACTTTGAAGTAAGATCTGGCAAAAGAGAATGCCGGTTTAGCAATAACTACATATGATCCAGACCGGACTTTAAAATGGATAAAAATAGTTGTTTGCCATTTTTGTAAAACAAGTAATGCACAAAGTTTGTTCATCGTTTTGGTGTAAGTTAAATATTAGTCCTCGAAGGTTGGGATCGGAGAACATGGGGGACATTCAATCCGATTTAAGGTTAAAACTTAGATGAGATAAATGAGGGAATTTTAGGAGGGAGAGGTTATATGAATATCAACTTGGACACTTTTTCGTAAAAACGCTCCAAATCAAAATTTGATTAATGCAAATCTCTATGGTTTCACGACGGAAACACAAATATGCGTATTGTTTTTTTTTCCGAGATGTATAATGACATGTTTTTGAAATTATGGTAAAATTTAAAAATTCAAAACATGTCATTATACATCTCAGGAAAAAACACAAGATGCATATTTGTGTTCCCGTCGTGAAATCATGAAGATTTGCATTGATTAAATATTGATTTGGAGAGTTTTTACAAAAAAAATATTAATTTAGATGTTTTTCATAATGTCTATATATCCTTCTTATTTTATTATGAATGAGTAATTTTGACACCCACCGGTAGTAATTATTAGTCATGTCAAAGGCCATTTTGTGTTTTCAAACATTAATTAAAAAGAGCATTTTCTTAACTTTGATTTTTCATCTAATTATAAAAACACAAGAATAATAACTCTTCTTGTTACATGCAACCGTCACAGCTAGAATTAGTTTGATGGACTACGAAATACAATGATATTCTCCAATGAAATACGAGTTCTATTTTAGTGATGACGTGCATATTCAGATATGACAACAATGCTAATTAATTAATCTAGAAAAAATCAAACAATTTGTGGTCATATATTCACTCGGGTATTATTTTCTCTTCTTTTATTTGGTGTTACTTTCGAAAATGCCAGATTGCACGGCTTACAATTACTACATTCATTTGAGGCATAGTTTTTTTGGGTCAATTATTTGAGGCATCTCTTGATGAATGTATTATGCTAATGTTCACGGTGACAAATTAATCCTTCATCTAACCAATTGAAAACAGTAACACGCCAGTTTGTCCCACTATGAGAATTTTTTTCAGTATTGTACTATAGCTTTCAAAAAAGCCAATACTAAATACAACAAAACTGTGAATAAATTAAAGTGTAGGCATGGGCTCATTAATTTATTTCCTAGAACCTAAGTCCAACTACAACAAACAGAATTTGATAAGGTCATTATTTCAATTCCAGCCACATAAGACAGAATATGATTAGCACCTTTCAAAAAAAGAAAAGAAAAAAAAAAGACAGAATATGATTAGCTTTCACAAGATCGAATAGCTCAAATAAGTGTGCCAAATTGCCACATATATTACTGGTGTCATGGTCAACTTTTGTGTACTAAATTGACCACTGATGTTAAATAATGGTCCTAGTGGACCATACTGAAGATATATTCTGTTACTAAACCTTATTTTAGGATTTCTGATATTGGCCGGGGTGGATACGTATATAATGATCGTATTAGTATTTATCTTTCTGCATTTTCTAAAATTTGTGGGCATGTACTGTGTGTATGTTAATAACAACGGTGTCTGTTAATTTATACACAATGAACAAAATTTGTTATGAAAAATTCATTACTCTGTATATATGGATACTAGTAATATAATGTTCTTGTTATACAAAATACATGTAAAATATGATTTTATTTGGTATACTAGTAATTTGTTATGAAATTATGAGTAATATAATGTTCTTGTTATACAAAATACATCTAAAACGATTTTATTTGGTATATAATTATAATTGTTTTGAAAATTTAATGATTTTTATGCGTTTTTTATATTTTTAATTAAATAAATATAAATGAGTAATTAGTTAAAAAATAAGGGGGTATTTTTGGAAAAAATGGACAAAATTAGGCAGTCTCATTTGTCTTGGTTTGATGTCTGTTAATTTTAATTCGAGCTCGGAAAATAAAATTAGGTCCAACTTAACTTATAAAAAGCGATAATTTTGATGAACATATATTTTCGGAAATAAATGAACGAAAAGGTAAATACTCAAAATAAAAATGTAGGGAGTATATTTTTATGAAGAAGCTTCCATACAGTTAGTCAACTAGTAATTTCAATCATTAGAGAGTAAAACAATAGCTAAATTATATTTTAAATTCACAATACATTTCCGACAAAAAATAGATAATGTTATGTTTTTTTTTGTATTTAATGTAATTGAGACAGGGATCAACCCTATGAGGACCAAAAGAGGTCATTTTCAGAATGCCGTGCAATAAAAAGGTGGAGTGAGGATTACTATAATATTATTATGATTAATTGTTACTAACATATGTAGTTTTTTATTTATTGCAAGTTGGTGTCATGATCTAATATGAGTTATATACACAAGACAAGTCTAAGGATCGTCTTGTTTATAAAAAAGATCCACGCTTCAATCTTTAGGGAAATTAATAAAAATTGCAGATTAAATAAGAGATGGCCAGCATCAAGCCAATTGAAGCAAGAGAGCCGTTTTGGATCTCCAAAACACGATCAAGTCTCCAACTTTTGATATGTAAATAATCTGCTAATCTATAATATAATTAACTTTCACATTATCTAGTTTTCTACTTATTTAATCGTGTTTAAAGTTTGCCAGTTGTTATGATAGTTTCCTTGATATATTTGAATTTTGAATTAATTGATGACATTTGGGTGTTTTAAAATTGTAATTGCACAAACAATCAAGCATATATGGTTAGATGACCATTTTAAATCAAATATTTAAATTTATGACTTCTCTGTTTTGGAAATAAAATGATAAGACTAAAAGAGACTTATTTTTCAGGTTCAACTTGGGTCTACATTCGTAAAGCAACATTGCAATAGAAAAATGGTCATCTTAGAAGATTTTGTTTATGTAATGTAATTTTGGTAGTTTGATCATGTAAATCATGAGTTTCGTGGATGATATTGAGCATGAGCCATCTTCTTCTTTTATGTTGTGTTACCTTTTTTTCTTTTGGTACCAACTCACGTGATAGTAGACCAACTCTAATTAAGATGAAAGAAAAATAAAGAACAAAGTAGAAATGATTGTTTTTTTCCATTTAGTAACGTTATTTAAAAGTTCTCACAGACTCGCATGCAAGCCCTTACACATCATAAACATCCCGGCCCTATTCACATGTAGTATATATATGTGTATATATTTTATAAAATCCCCCCAAAAAAAAAACTAATTTGTTGTCTTTCAAGTTATAGACGGATCCGAAGAATTAAAATGAACAAAATTTCAGTACTAAGTGTTCCAGTGGGTTGTGGCATATTTATCCCCTCTCGGGGTCGGCTCTGTTAACTTTTCAGCATCTAACTCCATTCATCGCATTCCAACAGCTAAAAAAATCTATAAGATTGTATGAATGCTTAGATGTGTTATTAGCTAAAGCTGTTTCAGTTCAAAATAAACAAAACATGGGTATAGAGTCTATAGACTGTAGACGTCCAATAATTTTTTTAAGGAAAATATAATGGTTGTTCATGTAACTCATTAGTAACATGATTCAGAACTTGGTCAAGATTTTTAAGAATGTTGAAGATTTGTATACGCTATTGTATATGATTTTATATTCAACATTTTATCAAAAATAATGGAGCTACTTCTACCTTCTATTTTTACTCTAAAAACAAATTAGGCCAACGAGAACAGATGGAGAAATTAACCATCAAATTATGAAGTCCTGCAATTTCAACATAAACAAGCAGACGGGTGATCCATTCTGGCCAAATTCGAATATCTCAAAGTGCATTACCGAACCGAACGCAAGGGTTTCACACTAAATCAAAATGTATTAATTCTACATGTCTATGATACCAAACCTTTGACTGGCTATGTTTTTTGAACATTACTCATTTACAAGTAGCTTCCACAGCTAAACTCTTCACTGCTCCATTACAAGGGTCACCAAATTTAGCAACCGAGACTCCAATGCTACAACTCTTTTTCCCAACACACTCCTGTTCAAAAGAAACTGTGTTGTCAAAACAAAATTCTTGAAAAAAACAGTCGACAAACATTTTTTTTGAAAACCAGACAGATAAAAACGAGAAGCAATAAAATTAAACCAAAGTCAAAAGTGTAAAAACTAAACACCTTCGTAACAATAGACGTCGCATTGGGGTTATTACAACTGCCATGGCTAAAACTGCCACAAGTCCCTTGAGGATTCCCAAAGCTTGAAAACTTGATCGATGAAATAACTTGGTTTCGAGAAGGGCATTCAAGCAACAGTGTAGGCTCGGATTCGATTTCATTATTTTGTTGTGGATACCACATATCTACATATCGTGGGTTGTCCTCTGAGACAAATGCGCAAATACTAGCTATATGCCTCGTTGCAATACATATCTGTGTTGGATCCCCACCCATTTCCTCGAAAACAACTAATGTGTTCCTGGTTTGTTTTAGCCATGACCGTGGAACATGGTAACTGCAAGTTAAGCGAAAATACAAAAATGATGGATCAAAGCTTATTTCCCAGAATGTTCATGATTTATCTAGATGTTTACTGCTGAAAACATTGGACGTTCGCTTTTCTTGGGCTCCTAGCCCAAGTTATGTTTGTTTGTCTTTCAATTGCATTATCAAAAGAAAATGAGATATTGGAGGTTAGTTATTTTCATGAGCACCTACCATTAGGTGTAGTGTTCTGGTATTTAAATAAGATTATGTCTTTATTATGTCTGCTTTTCTCTCATTGCCTTAACATTCTTTTCGCTTGGCCTGGTTTCTCTCTAATGGATCACGAAAACAAGCATGATTGAACGGATCACGAAAACAAGCATGATTGAACGGATCACGAAAACAGGCATGATTGTCAAACATTCAAGTATCTTGTGTAGTTTTATACTTTTATATGTACTATTGTGCACCAATAGTATATATAGTCATTTGTCATGTGTAAGCCCAATGATGTAGATGAAACATTACAGAGATGGACCAGATGGTGGTGCGATATATGAACTTACAATTGTTGTGTTGCTTTTCCGCAATTCCGAAGGCATTTGTGGGGTTCATAATTGCCTTTATAATCACACGTATCCGTGCAACCAGTATCGGCGACTATGTAATTTTGCCAATAACGCCCAATGCTTTGTCCATTTATCCAGATCATACCTTTTCCGAGCCCTGTGAGGTCTAACGCAACCGGGTCTGTGCCAGATGGGGTGTCAAATGTTGTCTGCAGAACAAAAAATTGTAAACATAATTCTTCAGCTAGCTGTCCAGCTCTATCTTCCATCCAAAGAAGAAAAAAAAAACAGCATAAACATTAGTTGTCACTGAATTTATTTACATGAAAATTTGTTACTTCCTGAACCAAAATACGAGTTAATACAAAAGGTTGTAGCAACATTCCATCGGAAAAAGAAGAAAACATCTAGCAGTATCAATTTTTGAGTCCTGTAGATAGAGGCTACTCAAGAGAGATTGATCTCCTTGTTACTATTTGTTGAAGGAATAAGAAGGGATTAAGTCGACTTGACCAATATTTCTGAAAAGTGGCATAATTATGATGAAATATAACCAGAAGCACAAGCGAAATACAAGGTTCTATCTGGTTTCATTTTAAGAATTCACATACTCCAATATTTTGTTTCTACTGCAAAGAATAAAATTTGAAATTTTCATCTATTAGAGGATCCATTCCCTGTATCGCAGTTTCCAGTACTGCTTTTTATTTCACTACCAGTAAACTGGTTATTAAGTTAATCGGACAACAATTGAACAGTCTGATTATAGAATTATTACCTTATACCAGGTTAATGGTTGGTTCTTAGGTAATTCTTGGCCAGGTAACCAAATCAAAGGACCTTGTTTTCCATTCTCCTGAACTTTCCCTGAAGATGCTCCATTGGAGAGGCCTAGTTCTTCACCTTTTAGTCCAATCTACACAAGACAAGACCGTAAAAGGAAAATAATATAAAACGTGACAGTTAATATTGCTTTTTGACAAGTAATTCTTACCCAAAAATGATATCCATTTTTTCTTGAACTTGTAATATGCCTTAAAGTGCTGTGAAAATTAGAAGGTGAAAAAAAAATTATACCTGATTTGTCCACAGTTTTGTAGTCAGATCAAGAGAGCCACCACCAGAATATAGGTATATGGGACCAGCAAGACCCGCAGGTAACATTTCAAAGTGTGCTCCATAGTTCTGAATAATTGTTACAATGTTTCATTCGCCCGCCAGACATAAATACAACTAATTCTGTATAGTTATAAATAAATGTTAAATATGTGACAGTGTACGACATAGTTCTGATGAATGAATATTACCGTGGTGTAAGTACAATAAACTTTTATATTTTAGAACTGTTGTTGCTTTTCTCAGGTGCTTATAGAAGCACCCAGGATTGCATTAATTTTTTTTTGTATTACTGCCTAGTCTGCTTTTGAAAATTCTAAAAAATTGTTAACCAGAAGCTTTAATACCTCCAAAGCACTTTTCAAGAAATAGCAATAACGCCAAGTTCAATCTTATACTACGGAAAATGAGATCTCAGTCAAAAAGTTTAAACCTGTAGTCCCACTGTATAACTCAAGAGATCGATACTGTTCTTTCCTTTGACAAACGTGATGGGAACATCAACAAGAAACTCCCGCTTGCTGTTGGCTCCCTTTCCACTTCCTGTAAAATTGAAAATTTCATTTCCATTATGCACAAAGTTTTATTCAAAAAGTAAAGACAACCAAAAGTTTAAATCAACAAAGTACTTTATAATTATGGGGATACTTCAAATAAAACCCAATGAACTAGAAACATCTAGATTGTTCACTGCTGTTTTGTTAGGCTTAAATACTTACTGGAAAACATGTATGATCTAGATTGCTCTTGCGGAAAGCTAAAAGTAAAACAAGTATACACCTTTTTAACAAACAATCCATTTTAAAACTACTTCCTTGACAGCATTTTAGGACCTATCTGTTGGCCAAGATGCACAAGAGTGGTGGTTTGGGCTTGTTCAAAATGTTTTCCTCTTAATGCCGAAGTAAAATTCAACCAAACTCTGTCTTTTGAAATTAAACAAACTAAGTTATGAGATTCAAATAAAGACAAGTACAGCAATGACTCAAAGGAAATAAGTCCTTCAATATTTATTTTTATATCCTGATACAAATTGATCTTCATAGAGCTACAAGTTCAATGTTTGTCATCCTCATAGAATTACTTAAATCTTAATCCTGAGCATGATGAACTTATTTTTAATTTATAGTTTATTCTGTAACTGATATCAAGAATACAAGCATTTAGTTAGCAGTATCACCTGCAAGCTTGCCATTGACAAAAGCGAGAAGGGCGTGGCCCTTTGATTCCACGTGAAGAGTAGTCTGAGTTAAGTTTTGGAGAAAAGGTTCATTTCCTTCAATCTTAATACTGAAAAGGTAATCAGCTATAGTGAGTAAAATGTTTTATTATTAAAAATAATGCATAATTATTGCTAATAGAACAAACAATTTACCTGACTGAGTACCAAAAATAGTCGGATTCATCCATTGTAGTACTTATTTGCTCTAATAACTTGGGATGCGCAACCGATTTGTTACTTGAGATACCAATAGGTTCACAAAAATAGCTCCAGCTTTTGAACGCTTTAGGAGCGTCAAAATTATTCTTTTCAGAAAATGGACCAATAAACTTGGCTTTTGCAGACACAGAATTGACCTGTAAGCAAGAATAATATGTACATTCGGCCATACTTTTTAAATAAAATTAAAGGTACAATTCTTTCAGAACGGGCTAACCTTTGCAGTATTAAACACTACATTTTTGCAGTCGGGTCAAATGCTCACTGACCATGCTGGTAAATGATACGTATTGTTATTGAAGTTCACGAATGCGTCAGATTTTTCATTTACATTCGCAAGAAAAGCTGCACACAAACCAGACTTCGTTCCATATACACCGACCTACAATGGAAAATATAAACGTGGCATCTCAAATAAAACATTGCAATAGTCATGAAAAGTCTAGATTGTCAAAAGTCCAATTTTAGTACCGACAAAATCTACTCTCTTTAGACCGGATTAAAATAAGGTCATCGGTAAAAGAATTACTAGAAGAAAGCAGAAAACATATCATAGGTCCAAAGCTAATAGACCGATCATCAAATGGCATCAAAATCCAAAACCCGTTTAACTTAAGTTTTCATATCCAAAGGGGACAGATTATTCAACCGATAGAGGTCCACAGTCTATATAAAGACAGGAACCAGAAAAAATAATCAATGAAGTGATTATTGGCTGACGGGTTCAGAAAGTGCAGAAAAACAACTTAATCTTTAAAGGAGACCACGTAAAGGATGTCTTTTTATGTAGTGAACTTTCTAAAAATTGTACTTATAGCCTCCAGTTCGGCCCTTTGATAAATCACACGGACTATCACTATTGTTGTCGAAACACTACCTATAAGAACATTTAGCGCATTTAGAAGAAAAATAATTTTAAATTGATTAAGACAGCAGATTGCAGGATTACCTCCAAATTTGTTCCAAGAGCAGTGATTATAGGATCAGTAGCCACAATTGCAGGCTCACAAAGCTTTATTGCCTTATGAAGATCTTTCAAGTGTCCCCACATAGGTTGGTTTAAAAGTCCTGTAAAAGCTCTATAAATATGGAAACATGTTTCGACCAGTGGAAAAAATATATTGCATGAGGATACATACGAGATACGACTTAGGACTGATTTCATGGTCCAGGTACAAAAAGTGTTTTGGTTACAGTAACAGATAGCAACTAGATATACAATGATATAAAAAAAGAGTTGTACCATATTCATCAATCGGAGCACCATAGTCATAAGTTGTGGGAATAAAGGGTCCGCCACTACTTCGTCCAAAGTTAGTCCCACCATGATACTAAATATAATTCAAAAACATGTGTTACAAGTATAAATTTCATATTTAGTTCGATGCGACCTGGTAGTATACTAGTATATATAAAAAAATTACCATATAATAATTTGACATAGTCCCTCCCCGTTGAAAAAAGCGAGCTACGGCAAAAGCAAGGTCTTCAACGGGTCTATATGGCACTGCTTCACCCCAGAAGGTATTCCTAATAATGGAGGAATGTCAAAATGATGATTTGGAGTATTTAAAAAGGCATCAAATCATGGAAATAAACAAAGAATCATCAAGAAATCTCACCATCCGCTCCAACATTCCGTCCATATTCTTGGTTTGTTAGGAGAATTGGGTTTGAACTTGTTATCTTGGTCACAGTAGTAATCGTTGCAAGTGTTAATCTGTAATGTTCAAGAATTTCCTTTAGATGGAATTATCTCAATCAAGTGAAAGAAGTGCAGGGTTTATATAAGTTACCATAGGATCAGGAGCATCATTTTGCCGGCACATCACCCAAGGCACTCCTGTATCTAATGAATTGGCCATATTTGCCGCCCATTCCATGTAAGGTTTTCCTCCAGCTTTAAAGTCCAGTTGAATATTTCCATATTCATTTTCAATCTAATATTCACGTCAACATAAGTTTAATCGCCTTTGTCTTAGAGTTATATCTCTATGGAAGATATGTTACATTACTAGCACAAGCATCAATTTGGTAAATTTTAACTATACAACCCACAATTTTATGTCAAGGAGAAAGGGGTATGCATGTCGATACTGAAAACAGGCAATTTTGCATGGATTATTCTACGCATATTATGTTTGAGATTGGAAATCAAACCTGAGATAAGATGATGGGTCCACCCTGGGATGCAAATAAATTCTCTATTTTCATCATATTCACAATGAGGGTAGTAAATCGCTGCATTTCCGCCTAGCATACGTAGGAGACATTTGAGTGGTTATAAAATAAGTTTATTGTGTATACAAAATTAAACCAAAAAATATATGAATATAATTACCAACTCGAAATGTAGTTCTAAGAAGTAATACCTTGAACGGCTCATTGCTGGTCCGAAACTCAATTTGCGGTAAAAAATGCAACCAAACAGGAAAACCGCTGTCAGTATAGCAAAGAAATGTATAAGGATATTCTGGTCCATATAAGCTGCAATTTAACATTTTACCGCAAGTACTATGAAATATTTACCCAAAGTTCCACTCAGAGCAGATGTAGGGACCAATGCGGAGAAAAGCGTATAAACCAGCTTCGGCTACCAACTTAATAAAACGAACTAAATCTTTTTGTCCTGTAAAATCATACTGCACATACATATACATTGTTGTTAATTACACCAGTCTACTTCATTTCATAGCTTATGAATTATTGAATCATAGATGATGTTTCTTTGGTAAGAAATAATGACTAAAATTGTTCTTTTGATTATCAAACTACGACTTCATAAACATACCGGAGTAAATTCAGATATGGGAAATATTACTAAAAGGGATTAATGGATTTTGTTTTTCCAATTACAAAAATTGTTATTATGATTGATGGGAAAAATCATTTTCCTGGTCCTTGTTATGAAACACCCGCATCCACATTCCACATCGGCATGAATACAATGTAAGCCAAACAGAGCTTTTTAGGAACACATTTTGTTCTATTTACCCGTTTATCTAACAAATTTATGCAAATGGAAAAGTTTGTTCATGGAACAAGTCCATAGTAACATTTAAGGTAAAATTAGCCACAGCGTAAAACATTCACGGAGGAACAATTCTCACTGAAATGCTTAGAATATCTTTCTTTATCATGTACACTTTGAAGGGTAAAATTATCGCCAGGCCCTCTATGGACGACATGTTGGTCTTAGTTCAGGTTTCATTGGATTTGGGTCACACTAATAGCTCAGATCTCATGTTCTGAACAACATAATTATCTTTTAGCTTTTTTCTGGTCTTTGTTTAGTTTTTGTGGCGACTCAACCATACAATACGTTTAATATCAGCAAGTTAGAATCCTGCATATACAGCGTGCTGTTTTGACTCCGTTTATCAACAGTTTTTCTGGTCAAAATCATAAATAAAAAAAACCGTTTCAAAAATCAAGCTTTTTTATTTTTAGATTTTTTAGCTTTTTTGGCCTAGAAATGTGATTTATAAAAGCTAAATAATCTGACTGTCCAGACACGTGTTGATTTTTAAAATAAAAAATCTGGAAATCACCTGAAAAAATCTGTTGCCCAATCTTCACTGGAATAAATATTTCTAATTTATTTTTCAATTTTTTTGTGAAATAGAAGTTCTACCGACGAAAAAAGGAAAAAAATAATAATTTGGGAATCACCCGAAAAAATCTGTTGCCCAATCTTCGCTGGAATAAATATTTCTAATTTATTTTTCCATTTTTTTGTGAAATAGAGGTTCTACCGACGAAAAAAGGAAAAATAATAATAATCTGGAAATCACCCGAAAAAATCTGTTGCCCAATCTTCGCTGGAATAAATATTTCTAATTTTTTTTTCCATATTTTTTTTTTTGTGAAATAGAGGTTCTACCGACGAAAAAAAAGAAGAGGTTCTGCCTTCTTATAGACTCTATTTTTACTCTTTTATGGGGTATGCTGTTATCAAATACTTTCTTTAAACAGCCACCTGACACATTTTTTTTTTAAACCTGGTATCGAATAGGCTCGTGCAAATTCCAGAAAACATAGGTCTCGATGACGTCTAGTCCTCCCTCTTTGGCCTTCTGAATCAGCTCCGGCCACATCTGCACACGATTTTTCAAATACTTTCTTAAACAGACATATGACACATTAAACTTCAGTTTTTCGAAACACAGACACTAAAATGTTTCAATTCAAACTTTGAGACAAGATAGAACTTTTGTTAAAAGTATTGGGACCGTTAGTGTAATTAGTTCCAACAGGAGGGCACTATTACTGCTAGACTGATTACTGTTACGTTTATCCACAAATTTTCACTATTTTTTTTTACCTAATCTTTGTGCTCATATTTCAATAATTGATTATTTTTTTTAATTCGTAATATCGCAGCTCTAGCACTGTAATGCTAAAGTATATAGCAAGTATAAATTACTCGAGAAATATAATGACATATACATATAGACAATGAGAAAAGGAAAAGGAGAGCTGACATCTGGAGTGCTGCGAGGGTAATGAATGGAGCCTGAGATTAACGTCCGACGCTGACCGTCGATAACTATTGCTCTATGATCATAAGTCACATTGGTCTCAAACGATGTTGTTGCTACGGAACCTAGTGCCAAAGCGCATAAAATCAAAATATGACTCACCCTCATAGCCTAGTATGTCTACCAAAACGAACTTCCTTGACAAACAGTTATTTTTACGGGAAGATAATAGGCTTTCGTGTGATGGGGCTTTATACTTTTATTGAGCAAGGATATTGTAATATACAACAACTGAAAAAAATGAGCTTAGGTGACGGAAGTGAGTGGGATAGGGATCCCCACAATTATATTTACTATTATCAATGTTTGTCAATATATAGAGTTTGTTACAAGATGCTAGTTAAGTTCAAAAAGAAATACTAGTTGAATGTAGTGTAGAAGAGCTATATACGCAACGTTTTTAACCAGTTATGTGCTAAATTATTTGCAGGAAGCAAAAACATTTATGTGCTAAATCATTGGCAAGAAGCAAAAAAAGAAAACGTTTATGTGCTGAATCATTTGTAGGAAGCAAATTCATATAAGCACTACTTCACAAAGGGAGATTTTGGTACATCAATGTATTTAGATTACCAGAGTGGTGTATTCATTTAGATTTAAAAAAATGCAAAAACTCGTCCTGTTGTCGTATTTAGTTTGGAATTGCTCGTTTTAGTGATTCCCCATGAATTGATATATTTATGATGTCAGTACAACTTTACATTATAACAATCAAAACCGACTAAAAATAAATCAGTTAGGAATATGCGTCACGTTTTATTCTTTTCCTTCTTTCGGCGGAGTATTTCCATGGGAAATTTCCCAAAACATCCTCAAGGTTTTATCATTTATCAATTTAGATCACCCAGACTTTATCCTTGAAATTTTTACAAGTTATTAAAGTTGGTCCTTTTTGCCGTATTTGGACCATTTTGCCCTTATCTTGCCTTTTTCGCAAATAAAACTACATTATGATTGGTTAATATAAAAATTAAGTATTTATAGAAATGTAAAGAAATACTACTATAAAATTAGGTAAACATTGGATCAGTTACCTTCATTTTTTCTAGTCCATTTACCAAAATAGGTATATTTTCAATGTTCTGCCAGAATAAGCCTCTTTACAACATTGCCCTCTTCAGAGGTATGTTTATTTCAACTACCCAGTCTCAGTGGCCAGTTTTCCATCTTAGATAGAATGATGTATATATTTTTGCTTGAAGTTCGCTCAAAATGGCGAGTTTGCGGCAACTTGGTTCTTGTAATCAGTTTGCGTGAAATGGCCATTGGAAAAACGAACATATATATATATATATATATATATATATTACTCGGCATTCAAAATGGCGATCCATATATAAATTTTAGTCTGTTGAATAGTTATGTGAACATGCTTATACCAGCAACCTTTTTCGTACTCGATTCAGAATATTCACAAGTCACAACATATTTCCATTCGTCCTACCGTAATGGCTGGTAAGAGTTTCTGCTTTAACTCGGTTGTCGTATTTTCGCTCTAATGCCGAGGTGGGCTAGTCCAACTGTTTAACAACTGATTGACTCGCTAATTAAAGAAAAAGGAGCGATGCCATGAATTCTATCTGAAAACCACTGTTACTTGCAATAATAGTTTATATACTTTATACGACTGCGAAATCCTCTAGAGGTAGTCTCTGAGCATTGGGTTGGGAGACTATACATAAATTTAAAACATTCGTAAAAATTTAAATCTATTTGCACGAGCAAGCAAATAACCTGGAGCAAGGACATTTTTACTAACTAGACATGTCTATCACAGTAAACAGCATACATGCCTCAAGTCTCAACCAAAGCTCGATACGCCAATGTACATACCCTATTTCCCAAAACCACATTTGATCAGAAACACCGACACTAATTTCCTCAACAAACAAATATAAACCCAAGTAACGTAGCTGGTAAAAAAAGGGCAATTCTAAACTGAAATTGAGAAAACCCGCATTACTTCAAAGTGAGATCACACTCCAGATTCATGGCACCAGTAAAACGCACAAGTGTCTTAGTCTTATTCCTCGCCTTGCGTTTAAACACAAAAGGACTGCTTGTCACCCCACTCCCTCCTCCCCCTCCCGAACAGCAAGCAGACTTAGCACTCCCAAAACCATCTCCCAAATTAGTCGCATTTTTCATAGCTGCAATGTTTCTCTTCTTCTCCTTCTTTTTCTTCACCAAAACTGAAGATGATGAGGTGCCGATAGATAGTTTGGTGCTGACTGGGTGATCAGTTAGGGTAGGGAAGTTGTAGTTTGAGAAGTTGACCATCTGGATAGAGGTGGTACAACATTCCTGCCATTTCAGCTCCACTAAGTCCTTCACAACATCACCAATACATATAAACGCATTCGCTGATATGCGTTCGTCTTTCAGTGTCGACCTTTTTGGCTCCATTAGCTCAATCGACTCAACCGCTTCCCTCAAGATGCTCTGTTACAAAAATAATTTATGTATATTCAAAAATTCATGAATTAGTCAAATAATCTGCAGATTTTACACTACCAACTAGGCAATCAAATAAACCACCATTTGTCAGATTGTTATTCCAATATACTAAAACATAATTAAATCCGTATCTACATGAAGCTAACAATCCATGAGCTCTAACTCAAACAATTGTTGGCGTTCATATAAGCAAGTTCCTTTGAAATAGTAATATTTTTCTCGTCTGAGACTCTGAATCCTAAAAACCATATGGAGTCACCCATTTGTAACTTTTTTTAAAAATCTTTTTTGGTATAATAACCGACTTTGAACATTTTATGATTCTTAGTAGGAGGGAAATGCAAAAGTAAGCTAACTTTTTGTAAAATATGGGGATCGTGTTGGCCTATTTCAAAATTTGAGATGAGTAACGTAGGATTTTAAAGTACAGGAACCAATTAGAGATTTGATAAACTACAAGGATCTTGGTATAATTTATCTGGTGAACTGAGTCTATAAAAGAGGGAAGTTAAGGCCTAATCCATAGAAATGCTTTCAAGATTATTCCAAATTCAGAAAAAACAAGATATCCGGCAAAATTAAGAGGAGAAAATGGTGAATAAGAACGTATTGGATTCGATTGAGCTTATTCAAAATATCAAGTAATTATTACTTTGACGACTACAAATTAATCATGAACAAAATCCGAAAGTAAGAGAATATTGAGGGTGGAACCTTGGGTTTCTTTCCTTTTGTATACCCATGCATGTGGATGACCTGCACATATACATATATAAAAATCAATGCATGCGTATAGCAAGAGCACAATACGAAGGCGCACAAGTCGATATAAACAGCTATATACTTATCACTTTAGATGAAGTTCATTAGTAACAATTAAATCATTTCTGGTGATATGCACATACAGTTACCGCATGTTGAGTCAGAAAAAGGAGACAATTAGTTCGTAAAGCAATTAATTTGCAGTGAAATAAAATCGAAGTCAGTGACTGAATAAGTCGTATTTGCAGTGGTACAAAGCCCATACATATACAAATACGCAATTGGTAGGCGTACATTGGCTCAAAATGCAATAATATATGCAGGTTCAGAGTATCAAAATTGAAACCCGTAACTAAATAACAAAAATTTGCAGTGATACAAAGATCATATAAATATACACAAATAAATAGAAATCTGAGCGAGGGAGATGCATCAATTAATTCAAACTTCAATACAATTAAATAACAGGTTAAGAGCATTGAAACCAGTAACCTGAATAACTCATATTTTGCTATGATAAAATAGTCATATAACATACAAATACACAGATTGTGAGCAGATTTATTGAGAGAGAGGTAGCAATTAGTTCAAAATTCAATTAAATCGCAATGGAAGTAAATCAATTAATCAAAATCAAAGTCCACAACTGACAACTCATAAATTCAGTGATACAAAATATACACATGCACAGAGTTTTGCAGTTAAGTAGTCGAAAACGCTATTAATTAATTGCAGTGAGAGAATCAAAATTGAAATCCGTAACTGAATAACTCATACTCCTATTTAGCAGTGATACGTACATATACAAATACACACAATGTGTGTGCAGTTTAAGTGTGAGAGAGAGGTGTCAATTATTTAACGTGTCGAAATGCAATAAAATTGCAGGTTGAGATTATCGAAGTTGAATAGCTCCTATTTTGATGTGATAAATTGGTCATTAATAAAAAATATAAAAATTCACAGATTACGAGCAGTTTTAATGAGCGAGTTGTAAATGTGTTTAAAATGCAAATAAATCAGTTGCAGTGATACGAAGGTCATTTAATATACAAACACAAATTCAATTAGTTTGAAATTCAATTAATCACAATGAGAACAAATCAAAAATAAAAACAATAATTTAAGAACTGACTAGTACTTTGCAGTGATACATACATAGTATACAAATACACACAGTGTTTGTCCAGTTGAGAGAGAGAGAGAGAGAGAGAGAGAGAGAGAGACCTCAATTAGTTCAAAATGCAATTAAAAAATTGCAGTGAGAAAGTAAATCAAAATCGAATTCAACATTTGAATAGCTCATAATTTGACGTGATAAAAATGGATATAAAATTATACAAAAACCAATTAAATTGCAGAGAGAGTAAATCAAAACCAATAACTTAATAACTCATATTTTCCAGCGATACATTTGTCATACATATACACAAAACACACACAGTGTGTGTGTAGCTATATTGAGAGAGAGAGAGAGAGAGAGGCGTAAATTTATTGAAAATGCATTTAAATTGCAGTGAGAAAATAAATCAAAAGAAAAGTGACATGATAAGTAGCAGAATAACTCTGATTTTAACGGAACACATAAAACATAATTAATAAAATAAAAAAGAACATATTTGTATAAATAGATGAAAATATAAAAACCTGTCTGAGGAGTTCGCAGGTGAGATCGTAGTTTTTTACAGAATCGACGAAGTGAACGTAGTCTTCTAGCGATAGCTTCTCCATTGTTTTACATTTATTTATATTCTCCATCCTCTCTCTCTCCCCTCGCGGTCACGACTGATTATGTTTATGTATTCATTTAATAAGCCAAGCGGATTCATAACACTTTTTATCCCCTATTTAACCTCTTAAAATTCTTTTTAGTCTTCTCATCTTATACTCTTATTTTTTTTTATTCTCCAAATATTTGTATCATAACTACACTTATTTTCTAAATTTTATCGCATTACACGTCTCACACGCAAAGCGTAGGGCACGATTACTAGTATATATATATATATTGTACTCTATTTGTGTGTGGATGTGTGACGTGTCCCGGTCACGTCACAAATCTGTTACCCTCCGTTACCTTTAGTAAACTCATACATATTATATATACCGGTTAAATTCGTAAACAATAATTAATTGGAAACGGAAATACTAGTATTATGGTATTGCTTAATCGTCATTCCCTTTGTTAACAACGAGCATATCGTCATTCTCTTTGTTGACAACGAGCATATCGTCATTCTTTTTGTTGACAACGAGCAGATTTCAATACGATCAATATTTTTACTCACTCCGGGTCCTTCTGTTCACAAAATAAATACTCATTCCGTCCTTTTTTAAGTGTTCTTATTTGATTTTGATAAATATTACTCATCCGTTTCTATTTAATTATCTATTACGAAATTATGTGAAATTTTGACCGACTTATAAATTGTATCAAAATTTTCGAAATGATTTTTTTTAAAATATAATCATAAAATTTAACATTTGAACTATATGATCAAATTTTGAAAATTTTCATTCCGACAATTTTGATACAAGTTCTTGGTCGGTCAAAATTGCACGTAGTTTCATAATGGATAATTAAATAGGAACCGAGTAACTAATATCTATGATTAATAACAAAAAATATATCGAATAATAATACAAAAGTTTTGTATCTGCTGTAAGCGAATTAGATCATAAGTGTATATATATATATATATATGTATATATGTATATATGTATATATGTATGTATATAAAGGGAGAAGAGAGCTCATTATAACGAGGAGACTCAACCTTTATATAACGTATATAAAAGGTTGAAACCGTTACAAGTATTACCTTATGACAAAAAACCGTAACCGCTAAACTACTAATTAAATTCATAAAGTCTCATAAACATCCATATGTAAAATCACAGCTCGTAGACCCATGGGTTAGCGTAGCCCGGCATTAGCGCGAAATGATTGGCCTGATTGTGGGTCAACCGATTAGCGGATGAGTTGTTGGCCCTGGTTGTTATTTGTGTTAATAAAGATTATTATGTAATGTTATTGGTTCTATATATTTTTTTTAAACAAATTTATAACGGTGAAAAAAAAAATTAGGGCGTAAAAAGATTTTCGCAACTGAGGTGCTAACACTTCCAAAGCCGTTGTGATTGTGTTAAATAGAGCATCTTAGGCTCTGTGTATTCTCTCAAGATAAATCGTTTTATGTTCGTTTTTGCAATCATCCGTTAATATTCTTGTATCACATGTTAGCTTGACTTGCATGTCAAAATTTGACTTTTCATATGGTTACTTGAGATTAATATCATTTTATATTTACGGATTGTTGTATTTTTTTTATTTAGATTGTCTTGTTTGGAACAATTTAGATTGACTTGTTAGCTATACGAGACATTGTGTTGCTATGTATTTATTTATTTATTTATTTTTCTTACTTTTGATTATATGTTCCATGTCATTGACCTATGATGCACGGACACACGCGCCAAATAGAGTGTCCAACATGCCAAAAGAATCTAATTTAAATTATAATTCTACCATTCACATATCATACACAAAAAGTTGTGATTTGACATTTTTTTATCTTATTGTGCATATTATTGTAACTTCACACACATTCTCTTAAATTTCACGTATTACCAAACATATTAATAAATAAGGAACGAATGAAGTATATTAAGTGTCGTGTCCATAAGAAGGTGTCGTGCGAACTTATGTTCATGCATCATAGACGGTGACTTTAGCACACATTATTTAAATAATGATTAAAATTATATACTAACTTAAAATTGGAAGCTGGGGAACTAATTGAAATTTATACTCCATAGCTGTTGTGTATTCATCTTAAAAACAATATACCCTAACCAAGTAACGGTTTCAAATTTAATCAAGTTCATATGCTCAACTTTTGATCATGTTCTCGATTTTTTCAATTGCTTTTTTAAATGAAAGTTCTATTTATTTTTAAAATGTTTGTTAAAAAAAATCAATAAAATTTGACCAACTACGGAACATTTTGTTTGGTTAAAGAAAAAAAAGCTTACTTTATAAGAAAATAAGTATTTATAAAAAGTATAACATTGATACTTAAAAAGCATGAACATTGATATTTTTGTTTCATAAGTAATACTCTACTTCTAATTGTCCTATTCCCGATATACTTTTTAAACTTTTACTTATAATTGCATTAATAGATATAATTTTTTAACTTCATCTAACAAATTATACTTTTATACTTATAAAATAGGATAAATTAACAAAACATACTACCTTTTAAACTAAATTAACAAAAACATATCCAAAAAATTTTAATTAACAAAAACATATCAAAAAGTTCATACCCTAATTTGTATATTTTATACAATTATTCCAAAAGTCCATACCCTTATTTCAAAAGTTCATACCCTAATTTCTATTTTTCATACCACTATTCCAAAAGTTCATACCCTAATTTGTATTTTTCATACCCTTATTCCAAAAGTTCATACCCTTATTTTAAAAGTTCATATCCTGATTCGTAAAGTTCACCCTTATTTTCAAAATCTATAGCTCAATTTACATAATTCATATATTTGCTTACATAATTTTCAACTTAATACCCTTAATTCATGTAATTCATACACTTATTTTTCAACATTATATACTAATTGAATATATGTTTTTGATAATTTAACTTCTAATTATAAGTTTATATTAATTGGCTCTAAAAAAAATATAACTGTTGTAGGATATTATTGGTCATCTTGTCTCTTAATCCATGGGCTTTACTTATGTCTAAGTTGGGCTTGGTAGGTTTTGTAACCCTATCATTTGCTATATAAAGAGGGTTATGAGGTCTGTACATTATATATATATATATATAGTTAATATATCACACAACACGTTATCAACACTTTGCTCGCGGAGACTACGATATACGCTCACGGATATTGGAGATTTTTGATAAACGCACAGATATTATGTATCTATAAACCTTGAGGTTTATCTTCGTTTTTAGGATTTTGCTATATCGACCTTCACCAATATACCGTGCGTAAGCTACCGAATTCAAGACTTAATTTATTCCATATATGTGATCGCACGTATTATTTTATGGATAACTAAAGCATGATAAATATACCGTACTATATAATTCATGTGTATTAGAGTTTATTACTTATATGGATAACTAAAACATGACCAGCATGTCTATTGATATGTAATATGTATCGTGTACCGTAAAATTGTATTTTCATACAAACAAAATCAGTAAAAGACATATAATCGGTTTGTAAATTGGAAATTATGTAATTGTAAAACATGTATTAATCTGTGGGATTAAATCTGTAACAAACTGAAAACAGTATGACTGTTTTGTAATTCGCTGAAACTATTGACTGTGCATGTTAATTACTAAAAGACTAAACTGAAACTTGTCTGAAATTATGGACTGAAGCTGTAATAATGCTGTAAATAGATTTATAGTTTGCTGAAATTACACGGATAGTCTCAGTATTATATTACATGTATAAAAACAGTATATATGTGTTATAAAAGTCAATATCCGGTCTATAAATATTCACCCACATGCATATATATTTATTAAAAAGGCAAGTGAATAAAAAAATTGCATGTTAATTGAATAAATTGATATGTCTCCATGTAAATTTAACCACTTTGCGTAAAATTACCATATATAGAATTAATTGGTAATTAAAAATATATTGCTTGCTTGCTTGCAATGTTAAAACTACCATGTATAAAACTTACACATAAAAGCAATATATTTGTATAATATTAATTTATATCTTGCTAGTGTAAAATTGATAAATAAAATATATTACTAACATGCATGATTTAGTTACCATGTATAGAATTTACACATAAAAGCAATAGATTTGTATAATATTAATTTAGATCTTGCTAGTGTAAAATTGGTAAATAAAATATATTACTAACATGCATGATTTAGTTATCATGTATTAAACTTACACATAAAAACAATAGATTTGTATAATATTAATTTAAATCTTGCTAGAGTAAAATTGGTAAATAATAATCTAGATTGGTAGCGTTAATTTGATTTTCTTATAAGGAAATATGTACTGCTATGTTAGTTAATCATAAAACAGGTACAATCTAGATAATTGATCACTGCCATGTAATATTTATTTACTGCCATGTGTAAAATATGTTATTTTGCGAAATCATATATTATCACATTTAAGTTGGAAAAATTATGAACCTTCCCCAACTAGGCTCACCTATTTGGATACGATTTCTAGGAAAGAGATAGGCGGAAGTCGATATGCTAATAAGTTCGGGTTTTAAGTGGCATTCGTGCCCTCCACCCTCACCGTCTTTCATGGTCGTTTTTCAAGTAGAGCTACCGAAAGGGGTTGACTAAATAATAATTTCTCCGAGTGTGTTTATATAGTGATGTATGTTTCGCTGAATTGGTGTTTCAGTATCGACCCATCGTTCGATCAATGAGAACCGATTCACATGAGAAGCAAAACTAATATTTTTGAACCTGTTGTTTCGAAAAAAAGTTTATGCTTGTGCAAACCATAAACATATAAACCAGTCGTTTTATATGATAAATAATTCAGAACTCCCAACAAATGTTTGATGCCATCTATGATGAGAAAAATCATAAAACATACTTGCGAAATGACTGTTTAAACATTTATTTTAATCCATCACCACATGTTAGTCACCCTGATGTGTGAAAATGTGATGCCAATTTTTTTTTTTTGATGCCATCTTTGATGAGTAAAACACGAGTTTGTTGTTACTCTCGAGATGAATACTAAGACGTTAATTTTATTCCGCCGCCATATTTGAGACGTGATGACGTCCATGGTGAACAAATGTATGAAATTGACATATTTGAGCGATCGTTCACAAAAATACTAGCTTGGAAAGAGTATTCCATAAGCAGTATTGTGAATTTATATTCACTATGTTCATTTTGTTAATCGCCCATCTGTTTGCTGATGAGAAAATTGCCCCGATGAGTAGTTTTAATCCTATTGGGTCAATGGAAAATTGTTTGCCTGATATTAATGTTCTTCGTGGACATTTTTTTTTTATGAATCGAGAACCGAGATAAATGTTATTTGTCTCGAACTATCGTGATCCTGACAAATCACCTAGCCAAGCAAGGGTTTAGACAATCGTCATAATCTAAGACATGTGGCTCCAAGACAGTTCCTGAAAGGAACAATATGGTCCGTTGTTCCAAAGCAAGAGATAATGCTCAAGGAGCCAACTCTATGCTATAAAGACAAAGATCATGCACGGTTACCCCTTAAATAATTTAAAACTATTATAAAGATAGAAAATCTGATGGTAATGTGGTTAAATCTAACTGAAAGAAAACTCTTGAGACCCCCAGTTTTGTGGCTCAAATGAGTTTGACACCTTTCTTTATTAATTTTGATAAATCATTGAACCGATTTTTCGCTCATCTGGATTATGTTTTTCCATCTGGATTATGATTTTTCCATTTGGACATACTTTTGTATTATGGTTTGCATGTTTACAAAATTTCTTGAATTAATTTAAAGTAATATTTGAGCAAATTCCTTTGAAAAAGTGACCAAACTTTAAATTAAGAAAATTTAGGCAATACTTGTGGGGTACTTGGTTTTGTCGAAATAGTGGGTAACATTACATAATTTCACCAACTACTTGCCGAAAAGAGTATTCATTGACAACAATTCTGGACCTGTCGTTCCAAATCAAAATCTTTGGTAAAATCAAATTGATTTGTCAAATATGAGGCCTTATACTCATGTAGGTCCTACCGTATCTTGTTGAGTTATAAAATATTCTAGAAAACCAGTGTTATCTGGTAATAGCTCATGAAAGAATTAAAATTTCTTTACATAGCCTCCATTCAATACGACCAAAAGCGTATTTTAGAGGAGTTGAAATGTCTTTCAAGTGGTAGCTACCACATTCTTTAAATCATTTAAAGTTACCTTATCATTTTGCCTATCGTCGAATGATAAATGATTTAGATGCTAAGACATGATTGTCTGTACTATCATTTGCCTGTCGTCGATTGATAAGGGCATTTTGATATTGTGGCATTGACCGAATGAGATATTCCCGGGTCAAAAGACGATGCTTGATTTATAATCTCATCGCATTTGGATTCTCTCTGAGAATATATTTCATGATTAATCCGAAATTCATGACACTAATGCTCACTTTGAAAGGTTAGTATGTGTAAAGATCATGAAATAGACTCGTAAAATTATTGTAAAGAATTGAAGGAGTTATTGTGGACTTATACAACCATAAGACGGACCATAAATATAAATGGTTATGGTTGATGCATCGACAATAAGGTCATATTTTATTGTTGTCCACAGAAATGCAGCATTTTCCAAAATTTTAGCCCTATCATTAAGTTGATGGCTCATAATCCGGATTATCCTGAAAAGTCTAGTCTACTTGATAATGCCGAAAAGTAAAAATTAAATTTTTGATTTGAATTACTTGAGTTTGGAAATTGAAATTGAACATCATGTCGATTATGTTCAGACCCAAATGGACTCACGAAAAGTTTGATGATGCGACTGCAAATGATTGCACGCACTTCTTGGTCTTGCGCATCAAGATTTATATTTCCGTGTGGGGTTATGCTACTTTGCTGCATTGGTCCGTCATGAGGCCCATAGACACTCAAACACCATATGCGTACCAGGTGGTTACTAATTATGAGCTAGAAGTCTCATATTAACGCGTGTTGAGTGCTTAATTCGTATTTTGATTGAGCCGATATAGCGTTTAAAATATGGACCTCAAAAGGGGACATAAGTCGATTATGAATCCTCTGCCTATCATTTGATAGAGTAATCTTGGCAAGCGATCTCTTTACCGCATGACATGCGAAAGTGACATCGCTAAGACTGTTCCCCCGTCGTAAGGGAGAGATTTGCACGTTACCGTTGATAAGGAACGACGTGAAATAACATGGCATAACCCACTCAGTCTTATCTTGATCCCCAAAAGTGCACTTAGTGATAAGTAAGTGCATAGACTCACTCAAGTCTAACTAAATGCCAGACGAATTTAATGACTTTATGAGATGTCACGAGATTATCTATACATGCTACAAAATGTTTGCAAGGATAGACGTACCTGTCGGACGCCGTGTTCCTGTCGTAACACGTTCTTTTGGCCGAACCCGCCAAGCAAAGGACACTGCCGTCGGCCATCTATCTGTAGTCCTTCCCAAGATTCGAGGAAGTTGACCGGTTCTTAATTCGTTCAGCCACAGATGTGGTGAACTGAAACTCGTTTGTCGTATGAAATTATAAAGGATCAAGGAGATGTGTGATTTCCTCCTCATCCTAAGAATCTCGAAATATCTGTCGATCATGATATCTTAGACGATATTGAAGCGAAACGAGACTGTCATTGATTACTTGTTCATATATTCGGTGATAACTGATAATATGAGCAAATTAAGACAGGGAATCATGTACCGTTGCCTGAAGTCAACGTAGAATAGACTGGCCTAATGGAAACTTGCAATCCAAGTAGACTCCTTAGCCAAAGTGTGTTCGGACTTGTAGCTCCAACACCACCAATGTTAAACGAGTTTGTTTATTTGGTTATTCGTAAGGAAAAGTGATGAGAATAATGAGATTGTAGAATTCTCGCCTAGTAGCGCAAGTCTTCTCTCACACATTGGAATTGATTATCAGATGGTTTATTTCCTCGTAATGGACATTATAACGGTCCCCTACTTTATCAGTTTAGTAGTTTTCGGAAAACTAATTATGCATCAAATGTGATTGTGGTTACGGTTTTATCTCTATGGGGATTTAGACAAAGAGATATATATGAAGGCCCTTGTGTGACCTCATGTGCTTAAATCAATTAGTTCCTAACCATGGAACACTATCTCAATTGACTGGGACGTTCACTATATGATTAATATAATCCGAGCGGATATGGTATACCCGCCTAAGTGAGTACTTGATTAGCTTGGGATATCTGAACAAGTATTATGCCCTTGCGTGTTTTATTACACGATCCACTTATGGATTTTCCTTCGAGATGAAAGATCTTAGCAAGACACGGTATTGACTCGGCCTGATGATCGAGTCCCGTAAAGATTGAATCTAAGTCCATGATTCAGACTACACCCATAAGGTGTTATGACGTTTTTAATCATCATGACGTTAAGTCGTCAGATTCTCCTATGATCGTTCAATCACTAAACATTGATATAGATCCGGTCTGTCCCTGATGAGACGATAAAAAGATATTGAACCATTATGTTCATATCTAAGTACAATAAACGCATCATTGTACTTGGTCTAATCTACTAGGACGAACATCTCGTCTGCTGTGAATGGTATAGCTCGACACAACATCGCGCTAACACGCTGCCATCGAAATGGCACTAAAGACACATTCCCTTACCTTATGGTAATTTTGGAAGTGGGCTAGTTTATCCCATTTGCGTCATCGAGTGTACCTACCCCCATTCGGTACTCGAATTAACACAACCCTTTTTCGGTTATACCGATACTGGTTACTTATTAGACCCGCATAAGAGATATTCCTAACATGGTCTGTATTTATCATTAGGAATAAGGCGATATCTTGGAGGTCTTGGAATGACTCCAAAAATGAATCACTATGATCTACTCGTGCTCTATGAGACGACTAGAGAGTGTATATGACTTCGAGCTAGTATTAACCATATTTGAATTACATATGCTCTGTCTCACGATCCAGATAAAACACCTGTCATATTTGAGGACAACTTGTTGTTATCGATCAATAGAGACTACATTATGCTATTTAGCATTTATTGTCGAAATAAATCTTCACATATGAAGTTTAGGAGCATCTTGTCGAATGCTCATTCTATTCCAGGTTAGATTTTATTGCATCCAGTCGTGTGCAAGTAAATGAGGCATCTAGTCGAATGCTCGTACTTTTTCTTCGAATATGAAATACTTGCACCCAGTCGTGTGCAAGTGAGGGGAGCATCCATGTGAATGCTTATTGCACTAATTACTACTTAATCGAAATTCTCGCATCCTGTCGTATGCAAGTGAGGGGAAGCATCCAGTCGCATGCTCGTGTACTTTTTTTGTCCTTAGACCAATATTTTTTCCCACTGGGTTTCCTTGGCAACGTTTTTAGTGACATACGTTTCCATCATATCTCATTTAAAATAGCCGAAATTATGGGAATATCATGTTGTATACTTCTTACCATTGTGTACTCTTTTGTATTTCGACTAGAGGTTTTTCTCACTGGGTTTACTCTGGCAAGGTTTTGATGAGGCACAACGAGAGATTTTCCTATTGGTTTTGCTTTGGCAAGGTTTTGATTAGACATTCTGATTAATAAAACATCAGTCTCTCATAACTGTTTCTATATCTATACATATATATATATATATATATATATATATATATATATCGCTGTATAACTATATATATCTATATATATATATATATATATCTATACATATCGCTGTAACTTAACAAGGAACACACTAGTAAATTAATAATAACAGATAAACCGAGTAAAGAGTGAGAAGTAGAAATCGATTATATAGATATAAGTATAAATAAATATAAATAGAGAGAGAGATGGCGAAGGGGAAGAGAGAGGAGAGTATAGAGGACGCCGACGATGACGTCACCATAATCGAACTCGTAAACGGAAAATCAAAAAAAAACAAGAAAAAAAAGAGCAAAAAAGGGAAAAAAGAGGGGGAGTCAATTAGTAGATGTAGTTTTCCAATGAGCAGAGTTAAAAGGATTATTAAAAGCGAAGGCTCTTCTATTCACATCTCTCAGGACTCTGTTTTTCTCATCAACAAAGCCTCGGTTTTTTTTTTATTCTTTACCCTCTTTTAAACTTTTTAATTAATTTATTTTTTATTTGTGGTTGTATACATTTTAGGGATGATTTAAAATACAATTTAAAATAGTTTCGTGCCTCTTTAGTTATTTTTTTCCAATATTTTCATTTTTACAACTTATTTCGCACTTTTATAAACTTTTATAATATATCCTATGCAAACTTTATAACATTTGGATATAACATTGCTCTTTTTTTTTTGTTAATTTCTATAATTACTTTTACTAGTTTTTTCATTTATTCGAAATTAAATTCTTTGTGACGTTTTAAAAATAAAATAAATTTGTTGGAGTGTATCGATACATGTATAATAATAATTGTAGAATTTTTTCAAATTAATTTCTTAAAAACATTTTGGGTTAAATGGGTAAGACGGCACGAAAGGAATTCAGGATCCGGACTCCAATTTAAAAGTATAAAGTTAGTAAGTTTATCTGTTTATGATTTATTATGAATGATATGCATATATTAGAAAGTCAAGAAATGTTATTAATTTGGACCTTTTGGTACTCACTCCGTCCCATAATAGTATTTTAATTTTGGGTTTTGACTCCGTCCCAAAATAATAGTCCAGTTTGACTTTTAAATAAAAAAAATCCTATTATAGGCTTAATTGATGAGCTTGAATATCATAACTATATTATTACTAATGGTATGTTTGAGAATGTATACATATATTTATTACTTCAACTAACTCTAACCAACATTTCTTAATATTCGTGAAAAACCTAAGTGGACTACTTTTATGGGACGGATTTGTCCCATACTAATTATAGTCCAACTAGGAATTCACAAATATTAATAAATGTTAGTTATGCATTTCACGAATATTAAGAAATGTTAGTTAGAGTTAGTTGGAGTAATAAATACGTGTATCGGTTTTTAAGTATACCCTTATAATAATGGTATTCATGATTTGCGAAGAACAATACTCATTAATTAGGGGTATTCGTGATTTTTTTTATTTATTTAAAAGACAAATTGGACCATTATTTTGGCACGGAGTCGAAAAACAAGTTGGACTATTCTTATGCGGCGGAGTTAGTAAAAAGATTTTGGAACTGATATGTTCGTGTGATACTATTGCAAATAAAGGGTGAAAGTTAATCATTTATCTTATATAGTAAATTCGATAAAGAAGTGCTAGGATCTGTATGTGAACGTGTCGCATTGTTACTTTTAGATTATTCTTACAAGTTAACCTAGTTTTTGGTGGACTGTTAATTGCTCGATTGATAAATCAATTAAGATGGAATGTTGATTTCGATTGAATTGAGGTTAATCTATGTAGTAAACTTGATCCGTGCTCGGTATGCTTAGAGGATGAAAAATTACTGTTTTTACGGAACCTTACGCTTTCTGAGTCTTGTTGTTTCTCTCGATGAATAAGTTACCTTTTTAGTGGGTGAAACTTTTAGGTTCGTCCGGAATTTTTGTACAATCGGACACAAAGCTATGGATTAGTTTAGTTGCAGCTTTTATGCAAATAAGATGGCTACTTGAGTTGAATCTTAAAAAACAATATTGAATTCATTTAGCTTAAACTCTTCAGATTAGAAAAGCAGTTCATTGTTAAGCTGAGTAAACAAATAAATTACAATGTAGAATTTAAAAAGAGAAGTGTATAAGCTAAGCTCAAAAGCTGCAACAGGAACTACGAGATAAAGAGCCTATGTTGATATATAATTACATGTTATAACAGTGTCTCGTAAATGGATTGTCACGGAACTACGAGAAATGTGCAATATACATGGCCGTTCAAGGAAAAAGCGTGGTTATCATTTGACTAGACTACAAAAACACTTCACAGACACTCTTTTGTATTGTCTTATAACTAGAAAGGGTCGTCAACCGGTTCTGCATTAGCAAAAAGAAAGAATGGTAAAGTGAACACCGTTCTTAACTGTTACTTATTTTAGTATTAAGTGAAAAATGAACTAGTACGTTATATTGTTATGTATCTTTGGAAAGCAGAAAGTTAACTGCATTTCCGAATGCCGCAGCGTTGCTATTACCATAGTTATGAGATCATATATTCTACATAAGTGGTGTTATGTTTCTTAACTTCATGTTAGTTGATAATAAATATCCGACCTTTGTTCTTAACCTCCTTGCGCAGTTTTATTCTTTTCGTTCTGAACGTATTTTTATTATATTCTGCCTTCTTCCTTTTCTCATTGTACGCTTCCTATTTTGTCCTCTTCTTTATTTCTTTTTCTTCTGATTTACAGGAGAAGTTTCTTGAATTGTTTTGCAAGGAGGCATTTGCTTGCGCTAATAAGAAGAAGCAAATCGAGTACAAACACTTATGTAACTTATTCTTCCTTTGCTCTGTGCTCTTTTAGGAATCGTTGTCTGTATTTACATATCTTGTGTTCTCTTACTGCCTTCTTCACAGTTCTATACATGCTGAGTTGCCTGATTATTTTATGATCCGCTTAATTAACCGAATAAATGTTAGTGTATATTTTCGGATGGTCCAGAGGTTGGGTCGTTATGTTGATTACGGAATTACCCAATCAGTTCTTCCAGTTTTCTCTTTCAAATTTAGTAGAAGAATTTTATGGTTAGTACGATGATGATGTCTATTTTACGAAGTTGAAAGCATCCTATGGGTTCTTACTAAACCCTTTATGATCAATTGAGTTTGTCTAATGATTGATATTCTATTTTGACTCTTTCTTGGATCCAGTAGTAGAGAGCTTAATTATTTTCCTTCATGCACTTGGGCAGCAGTATAGCTTTTTCTAAACATTTTAGGGTATTGGCACTTTGAAACTTATTGGTAATCATGGTAATGAATTATGGTTGTTTTTTTCCAGTAAGTAGGTGTATGGCAGCTAATAGACGGATTTTTATTCGTATACATTGCCCAACATGTGACGATGCATTTCTAACTAAGATTTTTTTTCTGATGTTCCAGCTTCAGTTGTTAGTAAGCGGAAAAGATTTGATTTTCTGTCAGGTATGTTCTCTCTTTTTTCAATGTCTTTACCCGTGTTTACATTTCACCATTGCATTTAATTTACTTTGTAATAACGTTACTTAATGTGTGTAGATTTCGTTCCTGAGAAAGTCAAAGCTGGGGTTGCCTTAGCTGAGATCTCATCTGCCAAAACTTGAGAAGGTTCAGACTCAGAAAGGACCAGTTTTTAGTTTCGTTCAAGAAGGTTAAAAGTCATAGGAGGTACAAGTTTATTGTATAAATCTCAACATTTTCGGTACCTAAGGACAAGTTAGGTATATTGCTGGTTTAGCTCTTGCTTTGGAGACAAACGGTTTGTATGAAATTGAGAGTTCTAGATGTTCTCTCTGTGATTTATCTGCAACTAGTGTTACGCATGATCTTCTGTAGGGTAGAAGCTGAACTTGAAAATGCAGGCATGTTCCACTGAAAGCAACTGTAGTAGTAAGATGTTTCTTGATAGAATAAACAACAGTTTCGTATGTTCTAAAGGTGCATCGAGTAAATCTGTTAAGGATTTATTGATATCTTTTCTCATGTGATGCTATGTTCCATATACTTGATGTTTTTTTTCATTACTACATACAAACAGCTTTAGATAATCTATTACTTCAATATAAACTTCTTGTAGTATGGGGGGAAAAAACTTCCGAATTCTTTTGAAGCCGAAACACATTTCTGCTAAGCAAAAATTACTGACTGCTGTGAAACCTGTGTTATTTTTTTAAGAAAAAAGGTATGAAAATGGTTGCTAGGATCTACTCCCGTTGGGAGCTTTCTAAGATGTTTGGTTGAACAGTACACAAACTGATAAAAAAAGATAAGCATATATTGTTTATATACGTGGGGTTTCAGTTATTAATGGAAAAATAAGATTTCTCATCTTCAAATTTTTGACATCCTCCATTGCAGTCACCAGTATAAATTCTCTTATCCTGCCTTTGTTTCTTACTAGCTGGCTAGCTGCTGCTAAAAAATCACAAATTGTTTTATCATATCCTTTATAACCGGGATACTAACATCATGGCTGCGTCTTAAGTTACTCCTCTTCTTGGAGTTTTACATGCCATTTGTAGTCTGGTCAACTGATTGCAATAAACTAAAATAAAAAGTGAACAACTTCCAAAATTGCCTATAATAAATATAACTATAATCACTTAGAAGCAATGGTTTATGGCTCATCTCACTTTTGATTACACTTGAATGTTAAATATTTTGTCCCAATGCGAACACTCAAGGTTCAGAGGTCATAAGAATATGACATAGTAAAAATCTCTACAAGCGTGTACTCTCTCCATACGATTCTCAAAAAAAGTACAGGCCACAACTTGCATTATTCCCATATATACTTGCAACATCCACCTTTGCGCAAATATGACATAGTCGGCTTTTAACTAACCTCATATTCAACATGACCCGAACGAATGCGCGAACGGGATCCAATGACAATATAAACAACCAACTAAAACCTAAAACTCCGCATAACCAACCATGCGTAACGTTTTACGAAATTAATTATTTATAGCTATTGCCACCGACTTTGCTCGACAATACAGTTTTCTCCTTCAAATTAGAACCAGAAATTGCCTCTGGGCTGCCGCTAGATTGTTCTGAGTTCCTAGGACGGGACCAGATCTTAACATGGCCTTCTCTACAAGAAGTGATAATAGATTCTTGAGTAAAAATTAAACTGGAAAGAGGCTCGAAATGGACTCGGTGGGCCACAACTGGGGCGAGTTTTGGGACATCTCTCATGCTCGGAGGTGGTTGGAGAGTGCCAACTGGGACTGCACTGTCCCAGTGAGATGACTGAGCCCCGGTGCTGAATGTGGGGGAGCCACCTGGCGGGCAACGACGAAGAGGTACTACTATCTCGTCCATTGATAGGTCCCACAATAACAACTGTGTATCCTGCTTGGGGAAAAAAAGGTAAAAAAATATCGTTTGTAGAAGTTGTCGAAAAGAAATTCTCTGATATAAAAAATTGTTTACACATGATATGTAATGCTGCATATCTATACTATTAATATATGGGAACTGCGAAAAGGGAAGTTATTTACACGTGTTATGTTTTGGCTCTCCCAATATCAGTTACAAAAAAACACGGTAGAATTAAAAAAAACACTCATCTTAAATGTCAATCAACCCCACGTTTTCCTCTCACTTTCTGATTCTATCTCTCATTTACTCCCTCCCTCCACCTCATTTGATTTACTTTTTTCTGTCTTTCTGTCTAGATTTTTTTTCCCAAGGTATGAAATGTTTATTTTTTTTTACAGACAATTATTTTTTCTTAGATTTGTCGATTAGAATTTATATATTTGTAAGGTTTTAGGCACACGCATCGCATGGGAAGATTTCGCTAGTATAATAAGATTAGTAGCATTAACAAGCATGCACGCATTATTTAACTGCTATGCACATGACGATAAAATTGACCATCCTTGCAGTTATGAAATGCCCTAGCTAACACACAAAAAAAGTACATGTAGGCTGTAGCTAAGGCATATTACCAGCGTTACGCTGGATGTATCAATTTGTTAAAATGGCAACCAGTTTACATTGCGTTGGGTTTTTTAAGTCCCAATAGCATTCCAAATCTGTATTCCCTACTTGGTTCCTGTATGCTATAAATACAATGTCCCTTATTCACATTGGGTTGAGAAATAATGTTGCACTGATATTGGAAATCAAGACGCAAAAGATAATCATATAAATATAATTTCATCTCAGCCTTCAAAACTCCCACCAAATGGTACTAAGTTTTCCATAAAACTCTTTTTATCTTGTAGTACATGGTATCACCTAAACTTCATAGATTATCCCAGCATGCTTATCAATCAATTATAAGAGACATACACAGTCTACACGTACAGCTACTAAATCACGTGATAAAGTCAAAAGAGACATTAACAGACCTGACCAACAGAACCAAATCTGTACACGGTGTTTTCTCCTGCTTCTTCGGACGTTGGTGGTAACCAATATGGATCAAAAGAAACACCGCTAACCTGCAACCCAAAAATAAAATAAAATAATTTAATTGGTTTTTATAAAATATGCCCAAGAAGAATCCAACTATAAATGTTGATTTTATTTTTTATTACCAAAAACTTACCCATGAGTTGTGTCCCTCTCCCCATGCGACTATTTTCCTATCTTCCATACTCCAAACTTGAACTAAGTCGTCTTCACCACCGGTCAAAATGTATTTACCATCTCCACTAAAAAAAGGAATTTTTTTGAAAAGATCATTTTTTAAGTAGATGGTGCCGATGTAATAAGGAAAAAAATGGTTAAACTGTAACTAGAATAGAACTTCTACCTCCAGGCACAACAGAGAAGAGAGCCGTAATAGCTTTTGCAGCCACAAATTAATTGTTCGGTCGCGTAGTCAAAAACTCGTAAATACCCTGCAACCAGCCATTGCTATATAAACACCATACATTTGTTTGTGAAAGTTCGCACAATTATGAGAAACAAGGTAAAACATATACCATCTCTACCAACAGTTGCCAAATGCTTCCCATCGGTTGAGAAAGCGACACTATTGACCGGACCTTGGCAAATATGCCATCTTGCTATTGGATTGCTCTGCAAAAGTAAAGAAAAAAAGTAAAAAATAGAGAAAATACGAGGCAGTAGAAAGACGAAGACCAGACAACTACTTCGGTTGAAAAATTAAGCTTATAATATAATAGAAAGAATTAGCCTCGAACACTATACCCAAGTTTTCTTATAGCTTAATAGAAAGATTCTACAAAGAAAATCTGCAATAAAAGCAACTCTTACACGAAAAACCGCTTCATCATAAATGAATGATAAATCATCACCACTGTTCATCAGTGAGACTGTTTTTCAGATGCGTAGGAGAATTCAATCACTGGGCACATACATACATAACAATTTTAACTGATAATGACCAGTTAGAGGATTTCAGAAATAGTCGGAAGCTGCATTTGTTAGAGGACATGCTAAGGTTATAGACTTACAGATCCCAAAAATATTTGCTAATATTTGTCTAAAGTACCTTACTGGACTTTGCATGTGAAACAGAAAACTGTGTGAGATCCTTAACAACTGGGAAGGAGGCATCACCAGCCCCATCCTTGTTCTATCATCAATTCAAAGAAGCAAACTAAGTTGAGTAAAAGCAGAACGAATGTTCAAAATTAAAGAAATTAATTCTAAAAAATTGAGCTTGCCTTTTCATATACATACAGGTTTCCGTCAGCATAAGCAACAACAAAGGCACCATCACGTCCTGGTATCCATCCAACACTAGTACATCTGCTGTATAAACAAAAGAAGTGTTCCCCATTCACATTACCACATGAACATAGCTAAACATATAGTATATAAATGAACATAGTCTTGTATTTTAAGCTTATCCATTACTTCTCATCTCAAGTACAGATATCTAGTTACTATGTTAAAATTAGTGAAAATTAATTCTTGAGTAGGTGCCATCTATCTACTCCATATCAATAAAAAAATCTATATAAAAACAAAATATCTGACGAGGACTCAAGGTCACTAAGAAACTTGAACAGATGAAAAGTAAAATTGCAAATTTTCAATTAATTTCCTGAAAAATTAATCAGAGAGTAAGCTTCAGTAAAAAAAAACATTATAAGCTGAAACATATCATGCTTACCTAATTGGCTAATCTTCGTCTTCGATCAAAATACAAAAAAAAAAAGAGAAAGTGAGAAACAATTGTCTAGTTCATCTCTAGTAAAGAAAAGTCAGAAAAGTCCACTAAGATTGATGCATAGATACACTAAATGTTCAGAACTAGAAACAAGATCGACTAAAAGGACACATGACCTCATTGTTAATATGCATCCTGAAGAAACGTTAAAGTTATCAACATGGCATTCAACACTTAAGTGAAGACAGTATAATTACCCAGTACGGAAATATAAACAATTTTAGGCAAGGGACGATGGGTCCCTTGAATTTATGAAAATATATAATTATAAATGCAGTGTTATAGCATGGCCTGTGATGGTGTAAACACTATAGACTGGTATGGAAGGAGTCCTATCATCACATAATGTCCATGCATAATTTAGCATAGAGAGGGAGGGTCATCTAATTGTGAAGAAAAGGATAATATAACAAAAATCCCGAGCAGTATAAGTATAACCCACCTGGATATAGATAACCCCACTCATAAGGTAGGCAAATGAAGTAAAGTGTAGTTTAAGAGAAAGTGATAACAAGAAAATTCACTTCATTATAGGAAAATACAAAACAGAACCTCTAATTTGCAAAATACTTGCCTGCTGTTGGCAGACCCATCCTTGTTATAATGTTGAGCACCCACAAGTTTCTTCCCAACATCTTGTAGTTGTTGCCTCGAAGACACAGAGTAGACTGCCAAAAATATAAAAAAAAAAATTACAACTATTTCACATTTTTAAAATAATTTTTTTCCACTGGGTTTAGTATCAATTACCGTCCCCACTGTTCAATCCAATAATTAAATCGTGTCCATCCTTTGCTTCACCATCAAATGCATGACATACAGGGTTTGAATTACTGAAGTGTATTGCTTTTATTGGGTCCTGCAAATATTAGTTGAAGATTCTGTTATCCAAAACCGCAAAGGAGAAAAAACCAACTTTCAGGTAAATTAGGGAAAAATGGTTAAATTACAAATATGTACACTATTCTACAATCAAATTCTGATTTGTACACCAAGCTATAAACATTAGCAATTGGTATTCTAAACTAGCACATGATCTATACACTACATAAGAAAAAAACAACCACCATAGTCTTAGGATTAAAAAATGAAAAATTAGATAGAACTTGTACAAACACGGAAGAATTTGATAAAATAATATACTAAATATAAGGGTTTTACTAATTAATTAGGACCCTCAACATATAAGTTGTTAATCCGGTAATAGTACATTTTACGTAGGTTGGTGCACATTTAAATCAGTAAAACCTCTAGTGTACGAAATTATAACTAGCCCAAGAAAAAAGGATCAAATTACCTTATCTTCTGAATTAAGGTCACTCACATACAACGTGTCCCCAACATTAAATATTAAATACGTCCCTTTTCCATCAAAGTTTGAGTTGATTAAAGAGCTAGAACCAGATCCATTTAACCCTGCAAATGGGTTACTCCTAGTTCCACCATTGACTTTGCTTGATCCATTTCCTCCAACAAAACTAAGGGTTCGATTTCCATTTCCACTGCCGAGGATCCTGGATGCTACGTATCTAACACCACTGGTTGCACTGTAACTTGAGTTTGGAGCCGATGTTATTGCTTGCGTGTGTCTCTCCTTCAGTTGTGCTATAGTTATCTGAACAAAGTGACCAGATGTCAAAGCTGTAAGCTTGACAAATAATAATAAAGGAAAAACATGTAGGCAGCGATGCAGATCCATAAACTTGTTTAATAAATTAGTGTCTTGTTTTATCTATGTGTCTTTTTATTTTCCTAAGTATCATTATCAAGAATTACGTTTTTCAAAGTGTATCTGGGTTATTGTGAAGTCTTTTGAATTCTTCTGTAGTCACCTGTAAATAGGGGACATTGTAGTTCATTTTGGGTAGAGAGTGGATTTGGAATTTTTTTAAAGAGATTGGTACTCTTTTATTATTTGAGTTTGGTGCTTAAAGAACCCCTCTTTGGTGATGGTTATTTTATTGTTTACTTATTTTCGCGTTTGATTCGAGTTCTATATTGGGTTCGGTGTTTCGGACTTGGTATTCTACATCAGGCAGATATGATATAAACGTATCATGTGTAATATTTATAAACATTTGTGCCATCTTCTTTAGGGTTCTAACATTACTTGCCAGTCGTGAATAATACCGACACGGACATGATATTTTAAGTGCTCCAGATACTTTTCAAGCTGCAGTAAGGAATTCTAACTACCAATTAGGAGAAATTAAAGGCTGCGTTGGAAATCCGTATCTGGTGTAAACCCATGGTTTATTCACTGCCCTAGGATGGCTTATCCAACATCAATACTTGCCAATAATTCAAAACCAACTCAGACAACAAACTGACTTTGCAATAACATATTTGAAGCAAACACAAGTATTAGGGAAATAGATGTGCTATTTCTCCAGGAGTTGGAATCATTTTTCAGACCCAATAAACATCGCAATCTTACGAACTTAGACGAACTTCACTTTATAGTCATTAAATGCCAGTTGCATATAATGACTGTTCTCGTCTTCTTATTTCATTCACCTGTTTGGATTTAATGAAGAGAAACTAGGCAAAGTAAGAAAAGTTAATCCATTCCTTGGTATTCGATAAAACTAGGACACAGGCTCTTCGATCGGAATGGGGGATCTTACCCTCGCTCTCGTATACAAGTCTTCTAAATCCGGAGTAGCTTTTATTTAGTACTTCGAGGGTACTAAATTTAAAAGGAGACAAAAATTTCAACGAAAAAGACATTGATTGGATACAGGGAGGTACTAGATTTCAAGATAGTTCATTTAGAGTCACATTTCCTGATCATGTACACTTAACATACCAAATAGGCATATAATGACCATTCTCATCTTTTTATTCCATTCATTTGCTTGTTGAGATTTATACTTGATGAAGCTCATAACCAGGCATTAAGTACGAGAAAACATTCCATTCCTAGTTCCGATTCATTCCACTTTCAGAAGATGCTTCTCATTCTATTAATTTACAATAACACACAGAACTAACCCTTATATTAATCTGCAATCCAGCAAAAAATGCTCTCAGAGAAAATTCAGACTACGAGCTTGTTGCAAAACAGGCGATATTTGAGTATGAGGAAAAGCTGGGCTCATCCAAATGGGAACCAAAACCACTCACTTTAAAGACAGGCAACCAAATACTGAGGAACTTCAGCAAAAAAGCAAAATAACCAGGGCTTAAAATCTCCAAAACTGAGCTTTACATACAAATCATCATAACGACATTAACGTAACTGTGCATCTGTCTGTGCAGCTGCCCAAGGGTCAATCATCAACATGAACTCAGAATCAAATTTAAGAAGAGACAAAAAATTCAATTAAAAAGATTAAGCGGGTACTTAACATATCACGAGACTTCAATTTTCTTTGTTTACTAAAGTCACATTTCCAGGGATTATGTACACAAAGGTACCAAAAAGGTAAAGGATTCATTAGTTGGATACTAATCCGTTACAGAATTCAGAAATTGTATACCACAATTCTATTATGCTTTTCAAGCTTTATAAATTTTTTGTATCACATTATATTCTTTTAAAGCTTCAAACTATAATTTTATTCTATTTCGTGTACATCAGAGAATGAATTATTAGGCTGGGATACTAAATACTTTTAGGGGCGATTTCAGTCAATGTTAGTTTCAGATTTATTTCACAAAAACTCAAGAGGCTAATCTTTCCGTGTTTATACAGTCATGTACACTACGAAATGGCTACACTGAGATATCGGAGCTAGGGTCCTCCGATGAAGCTAAAAAAGGGCGATAGAGGCTATCTATCTCGCTCTACAGGGTCATATAATCAGTATATAATACTGGAGAAATATCACGCCTTGATTAAATACTAGAAAAAGTCTTCTATATTGTACCTCTTATTAATATGTTTCCTCTAATTTCTTTACAAGATTGGGGACAAAACCAAAATATAGTTAATTCACTGCACTAACGTCACATTTCCCGGCAATTATGTACACTAAATGTACTAGAAAGGTAAAGGAATCATAAGTTGGACTTTGGAGAGTAATCTGTTACGAAAACCAGATATTATATACACAATTCTACCATGTGTTTCTATTTTTACATTTTTTATTTTTATATCTCAATCTAGGATTGTTTTCTACTTAATATACAAAAGGAAACAACTTTTTCAGTCAAATTACAGAATACTTTTACAGGCAATGGAGGCTCTCTCTCTCTCTCTAGGCTCGTATAATATCAACATAAATGAAAGAAATATCAGTCCTTGACTTTCTCAATTGTAGTACCTGTTACTACTTTTTCTCTTTATTATCCTTCCAAAAAATGAGGCACAGAAAAAATATAACATGACAATTCAGGTATATAAAACTGCAATCAACCTAATCAATAATCACGTATAAGAGGAATATCCACCTATTTACTACAAAAACTGCGATTGAAGCGAAAAGAATTATCTGTCCTTCGACTTATTTCTAAAAAAGAAGTCTTCTAGTAGTAAATAGTACCTCTTACTAATAACCTGTCCTCTAGTATTCTTTGTAATCGGAGGCGGAACAAGCGATATTCTTTTACTGTTAATTATGATGGTGCAAGAAGGCTAAAATCGATATATTTTCCCCCAAAATACATGGTAAAAAGATCGCCTTCTTTTATTAATACAAGGATGTTGTAGTCCCTTTTAGCAAATAATCTAGTTATATATATACATATATGCAGTGTTTTAAAAAGTGAGCCTAGGCGGAAATTAGTCGAAGCCTAGAAGATTGGACAGGATTAAGTGGTGTTTAAGTGAATTAGGCTGGATAAGGCGGTTAATCAGTATCTTTTTCCAAAATAGATGTTAAAAGATTTTTTTTTTCTTACTACAAGATGCTGTAGTCCATTTTAGTAAATAACTAGTTATATATATATATATACACACACACACAGATATATGTAGTGTTCTAAAAAGTGAGTTTACGCGAAAATTAGTCAGAGCCCAAAAGTCTAAATGATTAAGCGGTAAATATACATGGTAAAAGATCGTTTTTTCTTAATAATGTTGTAGTCTATTTTAGCCTATGTTGCACGGATACGGATTCGAGTATCGTATCCGATCAATACGGATACGTGGATACGGTTTTTTTGGAAAATTTAGGATACGATACGGATAGGATACGTCAATCATTAAAATATTAATATATATTTTATATATAATAAAAAGTAGCAACAAATATTCAAACCAAAAACAGCTAAAATAGATAGCAGGAGAAGGGGAATAAAAGGAGAGAGTTAGTCTTAGGAAAGAATTTTTTCTAGCAATACCCCATTCTGTCTCTATATTAATGTATATGTATATGTTTGTTAATAAGTATCTATATGTTTGTTAATAGGTATCTATATGTTTGTGTTTATTAGTAAAGGTAAAGTAGATATGAAATTGGTAAAGTACTTTTTGCCCCATTCCTACATTTTTTTTGAGAAAATAATATATAAAAAAAAGATAAAATAATAAATTTTTGAGTTTTTTTTACCCAAAACGTATCCAGACGTATCCGGAACGTATCCAGATTGGTCAAACCTCAAAATAGTCAACGATACTCCATATAACGTATCGGATACTGTATCCGTATCATATCGGCATATCCGTATTGTATCCGTATCCGATACTCCAAAAAAATAAAAAAATCGAAGTATCTGTGCTACATAGCTTTTAGCAAATAACCTTGTTATATATGTACATATGTGCAGTCTTCTAAAAAACAAGCCTAGGCAGATATTAGCCGGATAGAAGCTGAGAAGATTAGGCGGTAGATATACATGGTAAAAGATAGTTTTTTTCCCCTTAATACAAGAGTGTTGTAGTCCCTTTTAGCAAATAATCTAGCTTTATATATGCAGTGTTCTAAAAATCGAACCTAGGCAGAAATTAGTGGTAGCCTAGAAACCAAAAAGATCAGACGACATTAAATAAAAAAACGACAGTGAATGAGTGGAATTATACGTGTTTAGGCGCTAGGAAGTTTGCTCCCTCAAAAACATTGTATCTATCTATACTATTAATATATGTCTAGAGGCCTTATGAAGCCTTGAAACAAATATTTTCCCGTAATACCCTTCCTAACAGCATAAATTACAAAAACACCCTGAAAATTTAATCTGAAAAAATAACTGTTCAGTTTTATTAACCGTTCCAACTTTTTAACAAAATAACCACCCGTGTCTTATCTATCCATTCTCAAAATTTTCTGCCTTCCCCAACTCGCTCTCCGCTATTGTTGTAGTAGAGTCGAGATAAAACCCCTCAATCCTAAAGGTTTTTTTTGAATATTTTATCGTGTAACACAAATTCACACGTTATACAATGCCGTTTGCTAGTGTATGTACATGTAAGTAAAGTAGGTAAGTATGGGTAAAGAGAGAGGGCTGAGCGAGGGTTTTAAGGAGCGATCCTATGTGGAAATTATTCGGAGCCTAATTACAAAAAGTTCATGAATATAATAGTCTTTCAGCCCCACCCACATCTAAATCCTAATTCCACCACTGGGATTAAGCGGATTAGGCGGTGATTAAGTGTTGGGGGGGGGGGGGGAATTTCCACCTAAAACCCTGGTTCCGCATTTTTAAACATTGTATATAAATAAATATGTAAGTAAGTATGGGTTGAATTCTAGAGAGAGAGAGAGAGAGAGTACCTGAGAGAGGGTTTTGGGTTGGGAATAAGGGAGGAGAGAGGGTGAGGGATGAGTTTTGTCCACGTGGAGCTTATACTTTCCCTCCGGCGTCTTCAAATAATTCTTTATATTATTATTATTATTAGCACCCCCCGTAGACGAAGGTGACGTCATCGACCCGTTGCTATGGTTGCTGTTCATCATCATCGCTCATCACAATCTCTCTCTCTCTCTATACATATCTAATAATTTATATGTATCTATATGTATCTGTGTGTGTGTTTGTGTGTGTGAGTAGAGTAGGGGGGGAGTGTGATGAATTTGATTTTGGGGGAGAAAAAAATGGAAGGGAGGAAGATCGAAAATGGTGATAGTGCGGACGGAGCAATTTGGACTTTTCTTTTCCCAGTTTTTTTTTTGGGAGAGAAAAATGCAAATAACCCCCAGAAGGCAGAAACTACCAGTTTTTGCAATTATTAACTATCAAGTTCGTACATTAACCCCAGTTTTATTCATTTGTCCGTTTTATAAAATTATTTATTTGATATGTGTAATTTATCATTCCATATGAGTTAAGATTGTAATTAGGGTAAAAAAAAAGTCATCAAGAGGCTTTATTAAAAAAATATTATTTTAGTTAAAAAAACTATATTTTGTGTCTTTCTATAAAAAAAAAAAATTACTTGACATACGACTATCAAATAACTGACTATAGTTAGTTAATGAAAAATCAACCAAACGGATCATATAGTATAAATTTATATCAATTAAAATATGGCATCAGGGTTATTTGCAAAAGTTTGATACTTTATGGGGTTAATTGCATGAATTTATAGTTATTGAGGGTTATTTGAAAATTACCCATAGCTTTACCCTTCCCCCCTCTGAAAGTACGTCTTTGGAGTTTGTTATGGGAATTTAATGCGCGGTGCTATAAGACACCTGTGGGATTGTAATTGGTTTATAGATGCCCGGAGTTGGGATTGTGATTGGTTCATAGATGCGGGTACCATTTTGTCCCGTTGCTACAGTAAACAGGTCAAAATATCGTTAATTCGTGCACCGTATGATCACTTTAAATTATATTTAGATTGTATTATTTAAAACCCTATTAAAAAAATATTGAAATTACTATTATATCCTTAAATATTACGATACAGATTTAAAGTTAATGATGTAACGGTTTTTTATTTAATGGTATTTTGTCCCGTTCACCAACGACAAAAGAAAAACTCCATAGTCCGGAGGGGAACGGGACTACCGATTTGAGTAACACTACTGTGAAGTCGGTTCACTACTGTGTTTTTTTTTTTACAAAAATATGATATACATTTTACACCAAATTATAACACAAATATTTCATTCGTCTCAATTTATAATAACAATTGGTTATAAATTTTATTTAGTTTATTTGGTTAACTATATGAAATTTTTGTTATGTTTCATCTCATAAACCATTTTTTATACTATACATGTTTTATTAATTCATATATATAATATAATATTCTATAGATTTATTATCACAAACATATAGATTTATATTATTATTATCTATACTATTAGTTTATGTGAAGAGGCCTTATGAAGTTTTAAAACAATTATTTACAAAAAATGAATAGGCTTATGATCATTATCATCTTGTTTACTAAACGAAATTTATGTTTTATTTATTTATCATTTCATTTAGTAATGAACGAAAACGAGACAAACTTTTAACGAAGTGAAAACGACATTTTTCACGAAATTACCACCTTATTCACAGCCCTACATACGTGCAATTTTGCAACGCAAAGTTGGTGTTATTTAATTGTCAGAATTGTAAATTTTAAAAGTTAGTCACATTAGGTGTGCACCAATTTCGTGTTGCAAAATTGTACGTATATCCATTGTTCCTAATAAATTAGGACGGAGTGATTAGTTTATAAGAAGCTACCATCAACAGGGGAGGCACCCCCATGTGATTAGGGGTTGCCACGACAACCCCACAATTTCAAAAAATAATATTTTTTATTAATGTTTTTAATAATAATTTATAGGGTATTCTGACAATCCATATTACTTTTTAAACTAAATTACAAAAAACACACCCTTACAACTTTTCATTATAAAAAACATACCAAACAAATTTAAATTTAAGCATGTTTATTTTTTTCTGTATCTCTCTTTCTCATCTTACTCTCTCTCTCCTCCATTTTTATTTCTCACCAATTCTTTTATGTATATCTTCATTCTTCTCTCTCACTAATTTTTCTCTTTATCTCTCTCTAATCTTACTCTCTCTCTCCTCCATTATTCTATGTATCTTTCTTTAATATCCCACTCTATATCTCTCACTTCCTCCACCACGAAAACCCATCACTAACTATCGAACACCATCTAGATTATATAGATATCAATATACATATAAATACAGATATATACATACGTAATACACAAATATTACACTATTTGATACCCCGTAATATATAAAAAATATATAGAATTGGTGATATTGTTTTCTATTTATTGAGTTTTGAGACTATTGTAAATATTGTGATTTTCAAGTTGAAAGAGAAGAATCCATATGTACAATATTGAGAGAAATTCATATGTAGGGTATGAAGTTTTAAAATTAGGGTATGAAGTTTTGAAATTAGGGTATGAAGTTTTGAAATTAGTATATAAAGTTTTAAAATTAGGGTATGAAGTTTTGAAATTAGGATATGAAGTTTTAAAATTATAGTATGAAGTTTTGAAATTAGGGTATGAAGTTTTTGAAATTAGGGTATGAAGTTTTGAAATCAGGGTATGAAGTTTTAAAATTAGGGTATGACGTTTTATAATTAGCATATGCATATTTTGTGAGTTTTTAATCATTTTTAGAGAGAGATGGGTGATTAGCACGTGTTAAAAAGAGGTGCGATTATCGTGTGTTAGAGAGATAGCTGCGATTAGAGAGAGATATGTTAGGTTAGAGAGATATGTTAGATTAGGGAGAGATGTTAGGTGAGAGATATATGCTAAGTTAGAGAGAGAGATTAGATTAAGAAATAATAAGTATATATATAGGTATGTTTTTGGTAATTTAAATTATTAGGGTATATTTTTGTTAATATAATAGGGATAGAGTATGCTTTTGTTAATTGCCCCTAATTTATATATAGGGTAATCTGACAATCGATTAAATTTTTTTTTGGCAGTCCCTTCCAAAATTATATATTGTTAGTGTAATAATATACCATAATTTTGTATGTGCTGATAATATATAAGTAATACTTAAAAAATCAACATATGTAAGTGATTATAAAAGAAATTTTGTACCAACTTATCATATTAACACGTTGTTGGAAAAACATGTAAAAAACATGGGTGTTTCCGAATGGTCACTGGACCAACTTTGAGTCATTATTTCATGTGACAGCGCTGGTTTGTTTATACCGTACTCAACGTGGTTGAGTAACCTGTGTGACGAGCTTCGTAACGGTATATCGCATGACCTATTCGGAGAATGGGTGTGAATACAAATCGGCTTCAAAGTTAGGCTCTCGAAAGCTTAATTCTGGAAAAAACGAAATGGTAATGGAAAACCATTTAGTATAATCCCATATTGGAAGATTGAGAGTCAATTTCACAATATATATAGAATACCAACCCATGTAGTTGTTAAACTAACATGTCCACATACACCTAAGAGTATTAGTGTGTACCACACACGCGTGCTCGCTCGTGTCTCGGGTCGCGGGCGCGGGTGCGGGTGCGGGCGTGGGCTTAGGATTGGGATTTGGAATTTGGGATTTGGGATTTGGGAAATGTCTCGTGTCTCGGGTCTTGGGTCCAAATCCGAAAAGGAAGTTTTGTATAAAATACAAAAGGAGTCCCTGAAGTTTTCAGCAACAGAAACGCCAGCAATAAATGAGATTAATTGCTGCGGTTTCAGAATTTGATTGAGCGGATTCTGGGGGTGTAACTCCCAGAATTAATGACCACCATTATGGCTGCGGTTTCTATAGAGGCTATAAAAGGCAGCCATCCCCCTCTCATTTCAGACACACCAGAACACACAACTCACAACATAGCATACACATTAGAGAGAGAGAACCGCACCACCAACAACCCGACCTGTGGTTCGGTGCCGTTTTCCATACGAGACACTAAGTGACAAGAGTTGTACATTAGGAACAAAGTCCCGAAACCAGAAACCTCTAAAGGTGGTTCGGAAAATATTGTTTAAGAGAAAATGCCCAGCAGTTGCCTCTCTTTTTATTTCAGTACCATTAATTTCTGTTCTTTCATTTCAGTACCTTTAATTTATGTATTTTATTTTTCCTGTACTGTTTACATTCTGTCTTTACTTTCCAGTACCTTTAGTTTCTGTAATTTCAATTCAGTCATTTCCTATTCTGTAATTTACTTTTCTGTAATTTACTTTTCTGTATTTACAGAAACAGTCCATCAGTTTAGTAATTATACTATTCTGTCTGGCAGTTTCTTTAATTGTCAAAACAGTCCAGCAGTTAGTAATTATACTATTCTGTCTGGCAGTTTCAAACAATTACAATTCAGTCCAGCAGTTTAATAATTTATATTAATCTGTCTGGAATTTTAATTAGTGTAATTTAAATTCTGTACGAGTCAGGAATTGTAATTCATATTCCAATTGTGAGAAATAAAATGTTATTTCCACTGCGTTCATGTCTTTTAATTTATTGTCTTTTCAATTATTGTTTTCGAAATAGTACCAAAACCAACACACATAACACACATCTTAAAAAAATTATACAAACATAATAATTAGAGTAGTGGTGAGTGTAAAAAAAAATTATAAAAGAATTTTTAGTGGTTTGTATTTTAATTGAATTGAGTATACTAAAATTGTGTAATAGTAATTGTTCGTATATATCTATTATTTAATATATGTTTCCTTTTTCAGGTTTTTTTATATATTTTTTTACTTTCGTATTTTAATCTTTTTACTTGTTATACCTAGATTTCTTAAATTTAAATTATATATTTTTTGGTTTCTATTTTATTTATTTTTTAGTCAATTTTGAAACGCTAAAATTTTCGACACATGACTGCACGCGACATTAGTGTTGTGGGTTTTTTTTGGAAAATTTAAAAATAAAGTCAAAATTGAGCGAAAAGGAAAAAAAATTAAATACATTTTAATCAAGAAACTAAAGTAAAAAAAAATGAAGAAAATATGGTAAAAAAGGTTTAAAAAAATCCGGATTTTCCGTTTTTATACTTTGAAAAATATTATGCACTTTTATTAATTTTTGCAACCTTACACATTTGGTTATGTTTCCGCTCCTGAACATCAGCACGTATCTGTATCTAATTTCAAAACATATTATTTAATCAACGATATGTTTTAGAGTTAATCTCAAGATTTATACTAAATGATCTTTTCATGAGAATATGAAGGGAAAAAATTATGACATGTTACACATGAGATAATGGAAAATAGAAGATTAAAATGACTTATGTGAGAAAGCGAGTTTTCTGATAAATATAGGTGCTATAATATCTTGATATATTAATATTTAGTCCTTGTTGGGCAACAAGATTACTTGTCATGTGATGAACAAACTACTCTGGGATATGAGTGACAATTAAAAAAAAAGATAATATCAATAATTATTGCCTTGAATGGAACTCGAAGTTTAGACATTTACCTTCACATAATTGACTTGATCGGACTTCCTGCTTCCGTTGCAACTTTGTTTCAAATTTTTTTTTTAATGAAAAGTAGCCGATATCAACTCACTTGTTTTAAGGGATCGATCCAACACATCAAACAAAGCAAAGCAACGTTCCATTCTTTCCGACGACGTATTTCCACTATGCCTCAAGTACAGTTTGAGCTCTAGTCAGTTAAATTCCTATATGTATTTTGGAATGATGCATTTATGCATTATTTGAAATCTAGAGATAAAGTACATTACCAAAACGCATTATAAAAGTGACCCCTTTTTTGTCACTGATTAGCAACAGAAATCCGGTCAAATTTGACTTTTTAACCACTACATTAGGGAACGATATAAAAACCTAGAAAAATATTTAAATTATTATAAGAGAGAGAATGGCGATCTATCGCTAAATCTGAGCTTTCATCGATTTTCTCCTATTTAATCAATCTATACAGTTTCCAATCTCTCTTCCTCCCCCCCATTTCATCCTATATAGTCATTTTCTCCTTTCTCCTCTAGATATCACCCGAATATGTGATGATTAAAAACATGGGAGAGGCGTCTGCAGAAGGAGGTCTTGGTACGTCTAGTGGCACTCCCACTCAAAAGGTAGCCTCCTATGCAACGACTTTAATAGGTAATAGTACAGGTAAAAACTCTAATTCACTTCTGTGTAATAAGCTGGACCTTAATAAAATTGAGGTATATGATATCCATTTGCCTATTCGACAACCTCATTTTAAGAACACTAAACCAGCAGTGATTTTTTCTTCCATAGAGATCCAAATGGCTGAGTTATCCCTTCAATATGCTCTAGTAGTTAAGTTTAATAGGGGAAGACCCAAAATGAATGTTATTCATGATGCGATTCATAAGAATTGGGGACTTAGTGAGGCCCATGTGGTTGGATTAATGGATAATAGACATGTTTTTATCAAAAAGAGAAACCCTGGTGATTTTAATAAGGCTTGGACTAGGACTAATCATGAGATTGCGGGAGCACTTTTTAGGCTTTTTAAATGGTCCAGTGATTTTTCTTTCAAAACTGAATCTCCTGTTGCACCTGTTTAGATACATTTTACTATGTTACCAATGAATTACTGTAATTTATCTTATTTGAAGACTATTGTGCATGCAATGGGCTATAAGTTTTTAGATGTGGATTTAGCCACTTTAACACATGTTAGGCATGTGTTTGCTAGGGTTTGTGTTGAAATGAATCTATCTAGTGTTAAGAATGATTTTATTTGGATTGGTACTTCTATTGCTAATGAGGAAGGTTATTGACAAAAAGTTGAATATGAGAACTTGGTATTGCAGCAACTTAGTAGTTCCAGTAAGTTTGCACCATGACAGTAAACAACAACATGAAGCTCACATCACTCAAATGACTAAGTTTCAACTTGAGGTACCTAATAGTGACTGTGAACAATTTGGTTCTAGAATTTTTTAAAGAAATGATGGTAAGAAGTGGTTACCTGTTAATGAAAAACAAGAGTTTATTTTGTGGAATAAGGAAAGAAGCAGAAAAGGCAAGCTTAAAGAAGGAGAATTAATTACTATAGATGAGGAGGACTCCTTTGATATTCCTCTTGATATAGGGGATGCGAATGCTGATAAGATTGTTACAATAATATTTCTACTTCTGTTTTGATTGAGCCTGTTCTGGAACAGGTTTTACCTTATGATCCTACTGTTGAGCCCCTTCTTGAGAGTTTGACTAATACAGATTTTAGTTTAGAGGTGACAACACCTGTTACTCCTTTATCCATTGGTAGAAATCTTGATAAGTTAAGCATAAAGGGGAGCCTACTTTTAGCAAGCAAACCTATTCTAGAGGTTTTAACCCCATATAGTGTTTTTGATAGTATAGGGGAGGAACATTGGCAATTAACACAAAACAGGAAAGCTAAAAAGAAAGCAACTCATAAAGCTAAAAAAGCCATCTCAGCAAAACAAATGACTAAAGTTGTGAAGGCTATGCCCAGTCCAAAAGATGTAATAGTTAAGCAGACCAATGAAGAGATGATTAAGGCTCTCAACTTACATTCTTGTGTGAGGAAGGAATACACAAAAGAAGAAGTTCTGATCACTCTAAAAAGGGTTGGAAATCCCCATCAAATATACTCACCTTCTGGCATAGCTACCAAAAAGGTACCCTCTACCTCTCTTAATGTATAATTATCTTATTTGGAACATTAGAGGTATTGCTAACATTAGATATGTTAAGAAGTTTAAGTTAGATTTTATGGGTATTTTAGAACCCATGATCAGTTTTACTAAGGTGGGACCTATTCTTAAAAAATTAGGCTTGTACTATGCTATTTCTAATGAAACTGAGGGGGGTAAGATATGGTTTCTTTACAATTCTACTCTATCTTTTGATATAGTTCATATGGGTTCTCTATCTATCACTCTTAATATAGGTAAAAACAGTAGTTTTTATTTCACTATAGTGTATGCTAAATGTAATTATATTGCTAGGAGAAATCTTTGGAATGAACTTTCTTTTTTGAAACTAGAGACTTTCCCATGACAGCTAGTGGGTGATTTTAACACTATATGCTTAGATACTGAAAAAATAGGAGGTCAGCCTAAAATTGCTAAGGATAAAGAGGATTTTAGGGATTTAATATCTAGTAATAATCTTTTTCTATGCTAATAGGAATAATAATATTCAATTTGAGGTACTTGATAGAGCACTAATCACTACAAACTGGGAAACTAGTTACATTAATACCAAACTTAAAGTATTAGAAATGACTGTTTCGGATCATTCTCCCTTGCACTTTAGTGTGAGTAACATTGTTACATTTGGTCCTTCTAATTTTAAGTTTCGGAGAATGTGGGCTAAGAATGAGAATTTTCTTTCAAATGTTGAAAAAAGTTGGTCTACTTGTTGCCATCTACAAGGTATGGATGCTTTTACTTAAGATTAAAAGACTTAAATTTTATCTTCAAGATTGAAATAAGAAAGAATTTGATAATGTTTTTAATAAAGTGTCTCAAGCTAAGGATGATCTTATTTTTTCTGAATCTCAACTTATCATTCTAGCTAACAACTATTTAGATATTTACAATAAATTCCTTGGCAGATATAATTTAGCTCTTTTGCAGGAGGAAATTTTTGTTAAACAAAAATCTAGAGTTAAATGGCTAAAAGAAGGGGATAGAAACACTAAATTCTTTCATCTAATGCTTAAACACAAAAAATCTAAAAGTAAAATTAGCAATATTCAAATTAGTGATGGTCTGATAACTTTGCTGATATACAAAAGCAAGCTGAATTTTTTTTCAAAAGCCAATTTACTAATAGTGGGTGTTCTGCTAATGACTCTTTACTCTCTTATATTCCGAAATTGGTTACTGACATAGACAATTTGATGTTATTAAAGGTACTAACAAAATGAGGAGATAAATGATGCTACTTTTGCCATACCAACAGATTCAGCACCAGGACCAGATGGCTTCTCATCAAGTTTTTACATTGATTGCTAAGATATAATAAAAATGGATCTGATTACAGATGTACAAAGCATCTTTAAAGGTAAATCTCTCCATAATATTGTAGTCTATGCTCTTTTAGTTCTCATTTCTAAGGTTGATAATCCACTTAATTTTTCTCAGTTTAGGCCTATTAGCCTGTGTCAGGTTTTGTATAAAATTATCTCTAAAATCACCACTGCTATACTTGCTAAAATTCTCTCTATAATCATTTCTTCTAATCAGAGTGGCTTTGTGGAAGGCAGAATTATAACTAATGTTATTCTCTTCTCTTAAGAATTGGTTAAACATCTAGGGGATACTAGTGCTAGAGGGGGGAATGTAGTTTTTAATTTAGACTTGGCTAAATCTTTTGATAGGCTCAATTGGAATTTTTTAAGCAAGGTACTTAGTGCCTTTGGTTTTAACCTCAATTGAATTGATTTTGTGCTTAAGTGTGTAACCAATGCTAATTATACAGTCTGTATTAATGGGACTTACATCTAGTTTCTTTTGCTCTTCAAGAGGGTTAAAGCAAGTGGACCCCCTTTCTTCTCTTCTTTTTATTATTGCTGAAGAAGTTCTAAGTAGGGGTCTGTCTAGTCTTACAAACAGTGGCACTCTCACCCCTTACAAAACTTCTATATACGTGGCTCCAGTCTCTCACATTCTTTTTGCAGATGAAGTGCTCATTTTTGCTAAAAGCAGTAAGAAAGACTTACAAATTTTTATGAATTTTATTAAATCTTATGGAGAAGTTTCTGGTCAACTTTTAAACAAGAGTAAAAGTGTTTTTCTTACTCATAACATGCTACATAATAGTAAGTCTATTGCTGCTAGAACTACTGGCTTTATTGAAGGTAGCTTCCCTACTAAGTATTTGGGTATTCATTTGCATTACTCTAGACTGACTTCTACCATGTATGAACCTTTAGAGAATAAGATTTGCAATAAAGTAACTGTTTGGAAGGATAGATTACTTAATGCAGGAGCCAAAATTACTCTTATTAAATATGTATTATCCTCTATACATATGCACCTACTCTCTGTACTACAACATCCTAAATTAGTTCTTGACGATATTGAGAAACCTTTTTGCTAACTTTTTCTTAGGAGAATTTGAGTGTGCTAATAAACATCATCGAGTTAACTGGTATAAGATGACTTGTCCTGTAGAGGAGGGAAGGGGGGGGGGGGGGGGGGGGGGGGGGTAGGAATTAGAAGTTTGCATGACACTATGGTAGTTTTTCATAGTAAAATGAGTTGGAGACTTTTTGATAAAGAATCTCCTTGGATCACTTTCTTGTTTCAGAAGTATTTTGCTAACAATTATAACTGGGGTAACCCTGACACTCTTGGGTCTCATTCTTATTTGTGAAAGATTTTCAGTGCTTATTTTAAAACTCTAGTGGAGAACAGTAGCTGGAGCATTAAAGAGGGCTCTATTAATTTCTGGTATGAAAAATGGCTTGGAGATGAATCTTTATGTAATTATTTTACTGTTACTTTCCCACATGTCTTGCTTAATCAAGTGTGCATTTCTAATGGGCGGGACACAAATCTTCTTTATGCTGGGGGGGGGGATGAACTTATCATTTGAATCTCAACTATTAGTTGCTCTAGTCTTTATTTGAGAGATGGTGAGGATTCTAGATACTGGCCTCATACAGTCAATGGTGTTACACATCTAAAAGTGCTTTTAATTTTTTCAGGGAGAAAAAACCTTTATTTCCCTTAGCTAAATACATATGCAACCCTATTTTACCACCTAAAATTAGTGTTCATTTTTGGAAAAGGTGGGTTTCTGCCATCAAACTTGATGAAAATTTAAAGAAGTTTGGTATTTATATGGTTACTAAATGTTCTTGTTGCAACATTCATGAGCTGGACTCAATCTACCATCTTTACAATAATAGTTATACCTCTAAAGGTGTGTGGAACCATTTTAGTGATATTTTTGGATTTCTTAGGTTCAATGCTAATTGGTGTGTGGAACCATGTTCCTTTTAGAATGAAGAGGCCTTTTCTGGTTTCTTGAAATACCCACCTTCTGGTAGATTAAAGCTCAATTCTGATGGCTCTGCATATAGAAACTCTGGTCATAGTGGATGTGGATGTGTTGTAAGGAATGATAAAGGTATTTTAATCTTTGTTTTTTCTTTCTACCTTGGTATTCAAATTAACACCTATGCAGAGTTGATGGCCATTAAGCAATGTTTGCTTATTTGTTATAGTCTAGGTTTGTGTAATGTGCAGATAGAAACTGACTCTGAACTAATATCCAATTGGTGGAAAAAAAACACTAACTCTGGCCCTACATTTTGTAATTTATGGCATGATATCTGTGAACTAATGAATTTTGTAAGTGGCGGTTTAAGTCATATTTACAGGGAGCAAAATCAGATTGCAGATGTTTTGGCAAAAAAAAAGGTGCTATTGGTTATAATGATTGTTTTTTTCTCATCAAGGGAGCTCACAAATCAAACATATGCAGTTTATGTTTTGAACCAAAAAGGTATGTATTGTTTGAGAGGGAGAAGTTTTCAATAAGCTTAATATTTGGTGATCACCCCCCTTTTTGTTTTTTTATTACTTTTCACTTCTAAAATAGCATGTTTTGTATATGGCTGGAGAAGAAAAATACTTTTAAAATTAGTTGCAAAGTTGGTGTTTGTGATTCCCTCTGTCATCTACTTTGTTTCTAGCATAGCATTTTTTGTGAATGGCTGCAGAATATAAAACTGTTGATTTTTAGTTGCAAAGTTGTTTGTGATTACCTTTGTGTTGTCAAACTTGCATCTAGGAGAGCATGTTTTGTATATGGCTGGAGATGTTTTGTTTTTTTAACTTAGTTGCAAAGCTATAGTGATTACCTTTCTAGTTTATTAGTAGTGCTTTTTCTAAGATAGTATATTTTGTCTATGGCTGGAGAAAAGTTTCCCTCGCTTTTAAACTTATAGTTGCAAAGCTATAAAGGTTATAACCTTTTCTGATGTCTTTAATTTTGGTTTTCTAAGAGAGATTTATGTGTGAATGGCTGGAGATATCAAAATTTTGGATTAGATAGTTGCAAAGCTATCTTGTTAGTTATTGCCCATTTGTTTGAAATATACCTCTTTTAGGATAGTATATTGTGTATCTGGCTGGAGAGAGATTTTTTCATGTTAGTTGTAAAGCTTGGCCTCCCCCCAACTCTCTTTTTGTTCCAAGCTTGCTTGTTTCTATAAAAGATGGTTGGAGAGTCTCTTTTAAATATTCACTTGAACATTTGTAAAGCTGCTTGGTCTCTATTTGTTATTATCCTCTTGGGAATTTTTATAAGGTTTTCCTTGTTCAAATGGTTAATTTGTAGCAACTTTGTGTTGGCCGTTTTCAGTGTTACTTGACCCTATGACAGTTGCGAAGCTGCATTTTAGTGATCTTCCCTCCCTAGCCTTGGTTTTAATTTTCTTCTATGATAGCATTTCTTGTGAAATGGCTGGAGATTTGAAATTTCTATCACTTAATTAACAGTTGCAAAAATGTTTGACCAAGATAGCCTTTGTGGATTTTAGACTTTCTGGCTATTCTTATTTCAAGTCAATAACAGATGATAAAAATAATGGAAGTTTTGCTTAATCAAGAAACATGCTTTGAAGTTTTGATACATCCCTTGGCTGTTTTCTTTCGAAATTTTTAGTAATAGTTTATGAGGATATGAAAGTTTAGTTTTTAAAAGAGCCATGTTTCCTTTGTAAAAGCAGGTTTCTAGCCTAAGCTTTGTATGTGTTTTTTAAATTTTCATGTTGATAGACTTGGTCGGATTAGTCTTCGTGATGGCTTCGCTCACGAGATGTTACTATTTGTTTCAATAAAGGTTGCTGGTATTGATTAAAAAAAAACCCACTACATTAGGGACCGCCAAAAAGTACAAATTGTCACTGGTTCGTCGGTAGACTATTATACAAAAAAATGAGGTCAACTGAGAAATCGTTGACTCGCCACTCGTGTAGAAATTTTGTTGCAAAATTGTCTTTGAATTTAACATTTGTTATTTCTTTAGTTATTAGTTCTGTCGATAACTTTGTGCTATAATATTTTCCTTTGTAGATTCCCGTCAGTTGATATGCAGCTTCTCATAGTGTTTGCAGACGATCGATAGAAGTTTCTGTGTTACAAGTGATGAAGAGAAATAAGAAATACACAATCCATGTCAATGGAACGAAATACAAGGGCCGTGTTACTTATTTGCCGCAAAGTTTTTACTAGACATTATGGACAAGTTGCTTGAACTTTCTATGATAGAGACATAATTCTTCATCGGGAAAAAAATGATTGTAGACTTCACCATCAACTTCTCTTCTCGTGTTATTTTTACGTACTTTTGGTGCTCTTTGGATTGGAGTGGGGATTGAAAAAAAAAAACTTTTGCAGCATGTTTAGACTTTGAAGTGAAGAGCATTTGATAGATGAAGTAAGAGTGCTAAACTGACCCGAATCACAACAAACTATTACTTCACATTAATACAGTCTTATTTTGGGTTAGTTGTTGTTGATCATAGTTTTTTTTTGACTGAAGCTTACGTGATGTATTCTAGTGCAAATTGTAGACTTTCATCTCCGTAATAGTTGAAAGAATTTGAGTTAGCAAAAAAAAAAAATTATGGCCAAACATTCATCTATGTTATTTATTTTGCAGAAATTATATATATCACACAAAGAATACATTAAATATAGACTTTTAATGTCATCATCTTCAAATAAAACATTGTTTGAAACATCAAACGACTTTCCTACAGACTAGAGAAAATAAAACCAAATCACTCTATAGCTAGTCAAATAAGTCTACCTACACCTATCTCCTAAACTAAAATTTACACCACCTTTTTTTTTAATTAAACCCAACACTTTATTGACATAAAGACCGGGACCTAACCCATGTTACGCCATGAAAGCCAAAATAGGCTTAAAAACAAAAAATACAAACTAAACATCTACATATCAAAGTATATACATCGCATGAAACTATCTAACACTATTAATAGAACCTAAACAAAACATAGACCAAAAGCTTGTTATTTTTAGTGTTTGTGTGGACTACAGCAAAGTTGGTATTTTACCTTCACAATGGCACTGTTAAAGTTGCCAACTAAGTAACGTTTTAGTGTGAGGGGTTAAGTTTTTCTCTAACACATAAAACTTAGCAAGCAACGTGCATTAATGCCTATTTAATAAGATTTATGTGGTGTGCAACTATACATTGAATGATACGTTCTACCAATTTTTTTATTTAAAAAAATGGGTTTTTAGGTCTACTATAATACTTGTCATTAATTAAAAAATATCATCTTAAAAACTCACCACAAATGATATTTTTAAATACACCCTAATTAAATAGGTTCAAGGGATATATAAATATATTGTAGCTATGATTTATTTTTTGAAGTAAAAAAAAAAATGTATTTCTGTAAGTGTGTATTAACATATTTTTTAAAATATTACATGTGCATCCTAAACTAGATTTTTTTAAAAACAATATAAAAATAAAAGATTTGGAATAAAACAACATAAAATAATTTTGATAGTTACTAAAGTGACCATTATGGAGTATAAACACGAGTTAAACATGAAATGTCTAAATGAAAGCTATAGAATAAATTTATGTCTTGAAAATTTAAAACTATCATCGTAAATGCTGTAAGTAGCTAAGAATGCTACTGGATTCCCAAAACAACCCCCTTTCCAGGACATTTCAGTCCAAAACTCCCAACATAAGCTCAAACCACAAACTTAGAGATTTATACCATGCTTAAAATTGATCTGGTAAAAAAGATCTCTTTAACAAAATTTGCACCTTGCATGTGCCCAGAAGACCTGGAATCATAAAGATATTTGAACCCTTCCATAGAAACACACCAAAATACTAAGATTTCATTGCCCTTTCTGCTTCAAAATTGGTATTAAAATTAAACATCTGGCCAAAAATTACATTTAACATGCACGCCCAAGAATTAACGCTTTTTTCAAAAGCTTACGCCAAACCCCTTACTATTACTCCTGCGGTAGCATCTCATATCTCAAAATATCTTCTTTTTCTAAAATTTGATAATTATAGTATAAAAAGTGATATACATCATGAACCATATAAATTCCCTAAATTTCAGATAACATAAAATTCATCTTATATATGGAAAATGTATATGATTTCCTAGATGAATATAATAGTAAGAAACTATCTTCGGGTCCATATTTTTGTGATTGTAATATTGGTATGATTATTAAATGATAATAAACAAATAAAAAGACATAATGTAAGTTTATTATATGAAAATTAATAAATAAGCTGAAATTTTGTGTAAATATAAACGGTTTCTTAAAAAATATAAAATGCGTAAAGTTTGAAAAAATGTTTAAGATTGCTAATGCCGGCCTTCCTTACCCTTGAGCATTAATTGCTAGGTCTTGCATTTGCATCATCTCTTGGCCTTTCCCTTTGTTTTGATTATTAATATTCTGAAGTTTCAACACTTAAATTTATACGACTATATAATTATACTCTTGTTCGCCAGTCGCAACGCTATATACTCCCACTTTCTTTTAATTTATGTTTGATTATCCAATTTTTTTTTATCAGTATCCGAGGTTGACATATAATTTGCTTCCTTTTTGTACACACTACATATAAAAGTTAGAACCATGAACTAGAGATAATATAGTACACTCTAGCCAGCATCTACAAGATGGTCTTACGATGTAAATTGACGTATGGGCTTTCAGAAAATCTGTACAACTACGGGCCGTTCACAAGATTGAATAAGTTCTTCCAGATTTAGATGTTCGGAAAAATTAAGACCCGGCCGGATAAACAGAAATATTTAAGTTTTAGATCACCTCCGCAACATATTTAGGAAAAAGATCATCTTCATTAATTTAATATAACTTTCGAACATCTGCTCTTCTCACTCCGGCGAGGACCACCGCCAGTCCATGACCGTCGTTGCCCCTTGCCAAAGGCAAAGCTGGAGGGCATAAGTAAGTAAAATAGGGGATCTGAATATTATAATTTATTGATGCATGTCTAATTCTTTTTTTGGTATTTTTAATAAATATTTTGGGTTAAAAAAACCACGGGGCACAAGAAAGAGTAGAGGATCCGAATACGGAAAAGTTTCAAAGAAGAATATGTTTACATTCAGGAAGATGGTATACGATAGCATAGTGTTACAATTGAAATAACGGAAAAATATAGTCGATAGTATGGATGAATAATTGGACTATTCCGATTAATTTTCTTATAAGAAAATAAGAAGCAATTACTTATAAAGCATTCGTGCAATCTGAATCTTTATGTATAAATGCATCAACGAACAAACTTTTGAATGAAAAAATTGACGAGATAAACTTTTCTCAAAAGTTAGAACAATAATAACCATATCTTGACGCGGGTGATATTGACTTTGGTCATACATGAAACTAAAAAAATACTCCAAGGAAAACAGCTGCTTCGTCAATAATAATATACCATGCCATCTGAAGTCTAACCCCAGATTAATTTAATTATTAGTGTATCAACATTTTATTCCAATTTCAACCACTAATATTCCATCCGTGACACCAAAGTGGGCACAGTGGGTTTAACGAAAGAATTTATAATTAAAGAACTCACATAACTAGATGCAGATCTAGCAAAATTAAAGGTCATGTATGAAGTATGAACGTACCCCCTATAACATATAAACAATTAAGAAAAATATCATATCTGATCATTCCTAGATATATATATCTGTATATATATTATATTTTAATAAAAGGAAAATATAAATATTGCCGCCTGTGATTGTAATGCTAAGTTTGTTTTTTGTTTCGTCTGTTCCTATATGGCTTTGGACCCTACTCCCATCACTGACAGCTCACGAGATCTCTTTCATCTCTCTCTATTTTCTAGGGCAGGCCAAAGCTATCTTAATATGATGCTCATCACAGTCTCACAGTGAATATATTCAGCTAAATGTTGTATACCTAGCTAGGTTGAATACTTTAGTACAACCAACGAATAGTTTATTTACAAAAAATGTTAATTTGGTGTAGTAGTATCACATTACACAATGTTGTTATGCGACTTCTGTAACTCTTTCACCATTAAAATGTGATTTTTCGTCACCTATATACTTATATAACAGAATATTTATAATGTAAGAATACAAATGAATTTATTGTAATTAATGAGTTTCATGAGGTTAAAACAATGTGAACTATTTCAATTCATCTTAATAAATAATTTTAGAAAGATGGAAAATAACACTATATAAACAAAGATAAATTTAAAATACATACAAATCAAAAAGCATGAAAGCCTTTATATAATAGGTTTATTTTGAAATCTATGTTACAACATCAAAAAGGAGAAAAGTGGTAAAAAAATCATACAAAACTTTGAGTTGGGGTTTCTTCTTTCACTAGAAGAACGTGTGAGACGGCTTGGTGGACAGAATTGATATAAGGTACAACAGATGATACATACGTGATACTTGAAGGTCATAATGTATACATTTTCAAGATTGGCCATTGTTGAACTCGTGTCTCAAACCTGTGGCCGCACCCATACCGAATTTAGCCAAGCGAATTTGTTGAAATATAGAACTCCCTCTATTTCCCACACCAAGAAAATCCCTAGTTAAGCTTCCATGGCCTTCACTACCACTCATTTTGGGTTGGATTCCATTAGTATTCGGTACCATAATCATACCTTGTTGATGATCAAAACTTGTAGGACCGATCCCCATCTGTGAGCTCATATCACCCAGTAAAAACCCATCTCCATCACTATTAGCACTTCCTTGAACAATATTATTCCTCTGATTAAAGGAGTTGTTAAAGTTTGAGTTTGACATTGGTGACGAGCTCATCAACCCAAAGCTAGGGTTGAAAAGTGAGGAATTATTACTTGTTGATGATCCCATTTGAGCTGCCTTCTGAAGCAATGCTGTGGCAGACATGTTAGACATCGTCGCTTCCTCTAAGTTTTGGTTGCTGTAAAACAAAGAAGAAGAAGAATCAGTGGCAATCTGCTCGGAATCTTCTTCATCTTTTATTCCCCTCGTGGAAAAGGGGAGATTATTGAGCCATTGGTTTTGTGACGGTGATCCAAACATGTTTGCTTGGGCTAGTTGATCAAGGTTTAGGGGCATAGATGTTGGCGGTAGAAAAAGATTAGCATTAGGGTTAATGGGATTTGAGTTCTCTAACCATAATGGGAGCCTATTTGGTGTTGGGAAACTGTTCAGGGGACAGTTCAAAAGCTCGTGAGCTGACCGAAAGTTTAGATTGGGAGCTGAAAGTGTAGAGAACCGTGTGTTCTCTTCCGCTAGCGCGTCGCAGAAAGCCCTATGAGTAATAAAGCTATCCTTCCTGTTTCAGTAACAACCCAAATTGGACAGTGTTATTCAAGATAAGAGAACATTGTACACACGCACAAAGTTGTGTGGTCCTAAATTATTTTGTTTCTTACAACTGCTAGAAGAGTTCAAATCCAATTGACTAAGAGGACTCAAGTAAATAATATTAACCATTTAGTGAATTTTCATTCCTGTTCAACATTAGATATAAATCGTCAGAACAGAGATGTACTTATATAACAAAAGCAAATTTAAATGGTTATATGACTATGATTCATCAATGTACGTCGTTGCAAGATTTGTCATTTCATGAGTACTATATGATGCTACTATGACCCTTTTTTTGTTTAAAAGTTACATCAATCAATACCCACGATCATCCATCTTTCTCTTTCATCAAAACTCTTATTGATAGATGTTTTGGGTAGCTTCCCAAAAATATTCTTTTCTATCAAGAAAAATCAATATTTGTTCATAAAATAACCTATATATTAAACCTTACATATCCTCAAACCAGAGGATGACATTAAATTTTTATTTTCATGTGTTTTTTTCACTTATTATTTGTCACAGTTGCGTATATTTCATTTTGTTTCTTTAGATGTCATGTATTCAGTTATTTTTCTGGTAGGTTTGGTTTATGTACGCCTCCTATGTACGTATTGATATTCTATGTTTATATACAGGTATGAGTCTGTCTAATCTCCTCCATTAGAATGTTTTGGTTAAAAAAACAATAAAAAACCTTACATGCTGATAGAACTCAAAATGAGTATATGTATCTTAAATTAAATTTAAGCCATTAATAACCAAAAATTGACAAGTGCAACTATATGAAGGCTAGATTAGTTCTTTGGCTATGTAGATGACTCTTCACCGTTATATTGAAACAGGAAAACCAGCTTTTGACTCATTACTTCATAAAACACTATTCACCTGCCTTTTCATTCCTTGTCATTAAGTAACAGGTTCATAGCTATACTTTATTTGTTTTTTGAGCATTTATTTTCTTACCAAACTAATCATATGAACTAGGAGAATTAAATTTAATGAAGTTCATGACAAAGAAGCAATATTTACAAACTTAAATACCTGGAGAATATTGTTCCACAGTCGCATTTATACTCCCTAGTCCCACAAATCTTGCTATGAGCTTTCCAATCGGATTGAACTGCATACTTCTTTGAGCACTTCTCACACTTCCACTTTTTCTCTCCATGTTTTCTAAAAAAATGTTTTTTAATTCCTGTTAAATCGCCTAAGGCTCGCGATGCGTCGTGGTGAATACAGCTCTTTTCGGGACATATGTAAACCTTTTTTCTCACTTCTTTATTGGTCCTTGTCTTCAGCTTCCATGGGAGATTATGTCCTCTCCTATGAAGTTGCAAGTTTTGGTCTCTTTGGAAACCTTTGTTGCAGATTTCGCATAGGAATCTGTTAGTTGCCATGAGAGATGTAGGAGAGAGCGCTATCACGTCTGCATCTGGATCTATAACCAAAAAAAGAAAACGAAAATTGGAAAAAAGGCAATTCAATGGAAATTGTCTATACGAAGAAGATACTATATGTAGCTTCTCTGTTATAATGATACACCAAGAAATATGATAAAATACTTCATATAAAGGTAAGAAAGTGTGTTTGGTTTTATTATATATCATTTCCTTTTTGTTTTGTTCAATTTTCAGAATGAAAATAAAGAAATTTCGATTACCCTTTGTTGTGCTCGTGTCCACAATTTTGTACAAACAATATTTTGAGTACTCTTTGCTAAAACAACAAGAATCTTAATTACCTTTTAAAAGTTCATAAAGTGGAAGGATGTGTCTATTTATACCCTGGCATAAGTTTAAAGATTCTTTTAGCTTTTGAATTGCAAACGATGGCATTTAATTATATATATATATCAGTTCTCAATTGTGATTCGTACTCCTAGTTTAAAACAATAAAATTATTGAAACTAATACCAAATTTTATGTACCAAAAATTATGCTGAATCAGGCAGAATTTTCATAGATTCAGATGTTAAAGAATTGGTGATACATCAAAAGGTACTTCTTAAAACAACAATATTTTACAAATCAAATCACAAAACGTGCTTTTAAAACCATATTAATACCTCTATCTTGGGATTGAAGGATAAAAGATGTCTATAAAATATAAATACAAGAATACTTACCTGGATTTCCCGGAAGGTTTCTCTTCCTTTTAACCTGATTGGGATTAGGGTTAGGGTTAGGGTTAGGGTTTGGACTAGGCTCATGACCAAAGCCCCTGACTTGTGGAGGTATTAAAGAAATCCCATCCTGATCAGACATCATCTTTAGGGACTGAATTTTATGAGTAGAAAAAGTGTTTTTTTTTTTTTTTTTTTGGTATCCTAATCTAGTTAAAGCTCAAACAAGAACAAGTAAAGGCTGAGGCAGTACACCCCAAAACCAAGAAAAATACAAACTAAGTGATGATATATGAGCTACTACTATATAGCTCCTCAACTATAATACTCCAATTTAGCACTTGCTCACAGAGATTTTCTTGTATAGTTTCACTTTGTTTGAATCTAAGGAGAAGCATATATCATGAAATGATGAATATAGTCTAGACAAGGGAGGTTGTGTTGTCCCTCTCTCTCTCTCTCTCTATCTCTCTCTCTCTCTCTCTCTCTCTCTCTCTCACTCATTTATATTTATCCCTTTTCCATCACGGCTTGTCTATAAGCAGGTCAACCTCGCTTGGACCACATTTGTTTCCATTTTTTACTTTATAGTAGTTTTTTTCTGGTTAATCAAATAGGTGGTTATTTTACTACATTTTCCATTACAAGATATATTAATACTACTGATGTTTAAGACATATTTTTTTTTTTGGAAGGGTATGTGCAAAAAATATGACTAGTTATACGTTTAAGAGAAAGTACATATTTAGTATATTCAACTATCGCACATTTTCGATTTATTTTATTATCAAATTTATGTATTAATCGATACTGAAGTTTTTATATTTTTTGTTTATAAAATTGCTGTCCAATTGACTCGAAAAAATAGTTTAAGGTAGTAAATTACCCTAATGCAACTTAAGATACTTTCAGACTTTCAGTTAAGTATTCTATATTTCATATTTTTTTCACTTTTATACGCTATTTCTCTATCAACACTTGATTTATTTAATATTATATTGAAGTAGTTCTCATAGTTTCGGAACATAACAAATTTGATACCAATAGTTTCAAATATACTAAAAATTAAAGAAAATAAAGTTTTTAAACTAATTTGACACCAATAATTTGAATTGATACATATAATATACTTTGTTAGTTCATACATTTGCTTATGATAAATCAATTTCTTCCACCTTGTCATTTTATACTCAGTTGTATACAGAAAACAAAAGTGTTCGTATAGGTTGTAATTTTTTTTCTCAAATTTAAACGAAATAATGTACGAACAAATTTATTTGGCATATACATAATTGAGTTGTTTCAAAGAGCTCTATACATATAGTAACAATATAAATGGCCTCTTTTAGAATATACAACTTCTAGCATATAATTGAAAAATACATGTAAGTTTGTGTATCCATGTTTTTGATATACAAATTTTTACTTCTTACATTTTTTATCTTTTTATGTAAAAACTAGGAAAAATTAAGTTAAGATACAATCTATTAGACTTATTTTGTAAAAAACAAAGGTCTTCAATCTTTTCTTCACTTTAATCAAAAACTTTCTTTCACTTAGGTAAATACCATATTAAAAAAACACTACCAAATTTAGCCAAAAAAATATTAGTATCAAAAAGTAATATACTATTATCGGATAATAATATATATAGAAGTATCTGAAAATAATACAGTACTATCAAAAAATAATATAGGAAAATTAAATAAATAGTAGTATTTTTATTGAATTTGGTAGTATTTTTTTATTGGAATTAGTAGTATTTTTCATGAATTTGGTAGTAATTTTGTTGATTTTATGTGCTACGAGATATTTGATTTTACTTAGCTCTTGAAGTTTGTTCCAATGACAATGACTCTTTTACTATTTACGCACATTATTTGAAATAATAATAAGTATGCCGATGTTGATTAAAAAAAACTTGAATTTGATAGTATATTATTTTGAATTTGATAGTATATTATTTTGAATTTGGTAGTATTGTTGAGTGAAACAAAAGATTTGAACTTAATTGAAAGAAAGATTGAAAGTACATTGTTTTTGCTTAGATAAGTAGGTCAAATTGTGCATATCTGCAATTATACTAAATATGTAAAAGACAAAGTGACATTAACTAACTTATAACTGGTATTACGCATAGCTCACAAAATCGATTTTCTAAAAGTAATTTGCTACACTATGGCAATCAAAATTTTGTATGAATAAGAACTATATCACGCTGATAGCGATCAAGATTTTAAAATTTAATTTCATATAATATAATATAACTTTTATCAAAATTTTAAAAATTTTGATTTTTTTTAACATTAGTTATAAGTTACAACTAAATTAGTTGTGTTTTAGAAGAAGTAGTATTTTTAATGTTGCAGAATAACATACATGATTCTTTTTTGAAAGGTTAGGACATTACATTCGCATTACTCGAAAAGATAAATTGTAGTTTTCTATACTTACGTATCAAAGTAAAGTAAAAATTGTACTTCTTTTGTTTGCTACTCAGGCGATGCCAAATTTCACCGGTTTCAATATTCGCATGGCAACAAACCTTGAACAGTTCTGAGGCCGAAAGTTTTTTTTTTTTTGAGTTGTCCAGGTTTTCTATACGGTTTTATGAGTAAAGAATGTAGTAAACAAGGAATATATATCAAATATATAAACAAATGAAGGCATATTATCTGAAAATGTCATGGATTACAAAATAGGGTTTACGCTAGCAGCGTACATCACATAAATACGGCAAGTGGTTTTCTACAACCCTAAATATCATCAAAGAAAATCAAAACAAAAGACCCGTAAATATTTCTTAAATACCATGTTCATAGTAGATTTGATAAAGCCATAACTTTGGTCGGTCACGTTAGGCTTTTCAACAATAATATAATGGTAAATCAACTATAAATAATAGACACTTCTTGATATTTATTATTGCTCGGATTATTATCCTTATTCGGACTATTACACTTGCTCGGATCAGTATCTCTGTATTACAATTGTGCTCGATTTGACAACTTAATCTCTCTTCTTGGTCTTTCTCCTCTTTTATTCGGTACTCGGTTTTATCTCTGCTTGGTTTATTTCTTGGCGTGATAAGCTTTAACTAGTTTATCTCTTTTCTCAACTTCTCTCTATAATTTTTGGATAGATTTTCTGGTCCGTTTCTATGGGGGGTAGTTGGCTATTTATAGGCCACTACGCCTTTTAGGATGTTGACAAATGTCCCAATCTCAGGAGGTTTCTCAGATATGGGTCCCTAGTTAAGTGGGCTTGGGCTTTTGGTAATATCTACCTTTATTCTCTTATGAAAGGCATGAGATGACCCATTTAAGCGTTGTATACCCGTTTAAAAAGGGGGTTGATTATTACCCGAATAGAATATTCGGGTCAAACTTTTATGTTCTATCAACTGCTCCCTGACTTCCTCGGTGTGGTTTCCACGTCGAGGGAGTCATGATTGGTCTGTCAAAGAGATTACTTCGGTTGGGCTGTTTCCTATGTTTCATTCAACAAATGCCCCTAATTACAACTGCTCTTTGGGACCCATTTAATGTCTTGGGAACTCGCGAACTGGTGATTTAATTTTGATATGACCCTCGATCTCTTTCTTCGAGGAAACCCTTGACCTTTCCAAAGATCCATTTACTATAAAGAGGGAATACCATTCCCACAATTACTTATCCCATCACCATCTTGTGATTTAATGGCTTCTCCCAATAGTTCTTCTGGAGATAATTCTTCGGATTATGTCGCTTACTTGGAGAATGAAGTTAAGAAGGCTCGCGTTACGAAAAGGAAGCTGGCGGACGTGACCAAAAGGTTGTCTGATATGGACGCGGCTCATCACTTGACGATGGTCGACCTGGATTGGGCCTTTGAACGTATAAAGAGGCTCAAGGCTTCCCTGGCTAAGGAAAAGGTAGCAAAGAGGGCCTATAAGCTCGCTTTCAAGGAGCTGCATGATCGGTCCAAGCCGGGGTCGGAGGGCGCTGAAGCAAGCTCTTCCTCGGAATAATTAGTCTCTTGTGATTTCTTTGTAATTAGGCATCATTTCCAAGTTGTAACCGAATTATTGAAAATATTAATAAAATATTTCCTACTTTTATTCCTGTCTGTTTGTTTCCTTAATACCTCATTGGATGACTCAATTGGACCTTGGAAATTGTTGTTAATTAGCCTTGAATGCCCTTGGGAAGTTCATGAGGGTTGTTCTTTCTTTGAGATGATCATTAATATGTCCCTCATTTTTCCCTATAAAAAGGGGGCTGCACTGTCTTCTTTGTGTAATTCATTCCTTATTAACGAATAAATGGCTTCTCCTCATGACACTAATGGTGACAACCTTCCTGAATATGTTGCTCATCTTGAAGAGGAAGTTAAGAAAGTGCGTTATCTCGAGAAGAGGGTTGCCCGGTTGTCGGTGGAAGCTCGTCGGGCCGTCGAACTAGACGAGCGATTGGACGCCATGGAGAAGGAGCACCAGAGGTCTTTGCTCGACAGTATTCATGCTCGTGCTCGGATCAAAGAGCTCGAGGCCTCTAGAGACAGGCAAATTGCTTCCAAGAGGGCTTACAAATTAGCCCTTGAGGAAGTGTATGCTCGGTTGAAGAAGAAGCCCGGTGAAGAAGCTGATCCTCCTACAAAATAATCCTATTTTTCTTTGGGATGTAATGTCTTTTTGTCGAGAAGTATCTTGTAATGAAGTTTCCCTTGATTAATGAAAACTCTTCTTTTTCTCGTTCTTGTATGATTTATTTTCCCAATGCATTTAATTTTGACGGCGCATGCTTGTGGCTTCATTAATGATTTTTCTTGGGTCTAGCGTTTGACCTTATCCCTGGGACCACTGAGATTTTTTGAGCCCTGTGCACAAATATCACCTGGACCACTGAGATTTCTTGAGCCCTGTGCACAAATCTTATCCTTTATATCTTAATTGCTGTACTTTTTCTAGATTGACACGTGCAGAGACTTTTCGAATTTCGCCCTCTTTTAAATACTAGCATGGATCCAAGCGTTTCTTCTTAAGGGACTCAACTTTTAATAACGAACGGTTGCTCTTTCCCACTTTAATTCTTCTCAACAGACGCACCTTTTTAATTACCCCTGTTTTCAAGAGTCTTTTGGCGAACGGTTGCAATTACCCACGCTAAACCATCATTAATCTTTCTATAAATACCCTCTCAAGATATGGGTTTATTCATAATCTCACCCTTATCTTTCTTTATCATATACAGAATTTTATCTTTTAACCTTCTAAAAATGGAAGGTTCTTCAACCAAATCTGCATTAGTTTTGCAAGTGGAGGCTCTCGAAGCCTCATATGGCACTGCTCTAAAGCTGTTGAAGGATGCTGAAGAGGAGTTGAAGGTGATGCGCTATCACCATACTGAGATGGTTCGGGAATTAACTTGGCTAAGATCCGAACTAGATTACTGACGACGTGCTCGTCAGTTTCTAGTCGAAGAGAATGAGGTGTTGAGGGGGAATCCGACGCTTCGATATAGGAATGTCTCTGCCGGGCCCTCTCATCGATACCGATCGACTTCCCCCTAACCTTCCCCCTTCTTTTTTTTTTTTTTTTTCTTCTGCTGCGTCTCCTCTTCCTAATCCTTTTCTTTCTATACTCTTTCAGTCTCTCTTCTCTCTATCCTCCATTTTCTTCTTACTATCTTTTCCTAGGTCTTTCTTTTTCTTCTTTTTGTTTTGTTTCTTTGACTTCCTTTTTATTTGTCAGTTTTCATCATTTCTTCCTCTTCCTCTTTTGTTTAATGCTTTGTTCTCTTCTTTTTCTTTTTTCCTTTTTCTCTTATTCTGCACCACTACGATGTAATAATCAACCCTGTGATCCTAAGGGTTTTGTGTTACATCTAGGGTTTTTGTCATTTTTCTTTTCCTCTTCTTGCTTTTCCTCTTCTTGCTTTTCACTTCTTTTTTATGTTCCTCTTCATTCTCTTCTTCTTCTTTCCCATCGCCTCCTTCCTTCATGTATCCTATTCGCTGGGTTTGCCGACATTGTTGATCTTCTGTGTATGATTTTATGTAATAGACTTTTCCTCGGATGTAATAGTTTTTTCCCTCGGATGTAATAATTTTTTTTTATGTCCTCTGATGTAACGAACAGTGATGTATCCCACCTTTATTAATGAAAATTTCCTTTTCCCCTTTATATTGCACTTCTTTTTATTTTGCATCTGTGGTTTGTCGTTTCTTCTGGAATATAGATCTTTGAATATCTTGTCTTTATTTCTTGCCGTATTGTGGCATTAAAGGACTGTAGACCTATCCCCCACGTTGTCAATCATAGGTGCACATTCCCAAGCGTTGTCAGGAAATATGCATGCTCCCAAGTATTGTCAGGAAATATGCATGTTCCCAAGTGTTGTCAGGAAATATGCATGTTCCCATTGCACTATAAGTACTCTTATTTTCTTAGTAGTTATCTCTCATCAACTCTTATTGTTTGCTTCTCCATCATCCTCTATATATATATTTTTTTTTGTACTGTTAACAATTTCCCAGAATGTCTGAACCTGTAGTGAGATATCATGCTCAGATGAAGGGCTTGGATACTGAGGTATCCCGGGTCCGTCGACGAATGGTGAGGCTTGAGAGGGAGTATGGCATTTTAGCCTTGAGTCTGTTTGGCTCTCATCCTGAAGAGACGATGAAGTGGACCCAGATTTCGGCCTTGAGTCGTCAGCTCGATCATTTGTTGTTGCAGAGAAATCATCTGGCCAACTCCTGGTATGATGCCGAGGAGATTTGGGACCATGCTCAGGATGAGTTTGATAACTCCCCTCGAGGCCTAGCTAGCATGATGGTTAGGAATGCTCGGCTTGAGGAGCGCGTCATGGCTCTTACTAAGGAGAAATCCGAACTCTCCTCGGAGAATGACAATTTGGTCGCCATGAATGGTTCCTACCAAGCTCGGTTGAACTGTTCTGCTCGTTTTGCTTTCTCTCGGTCTGGCAGTTCGGTTTTTCCACCCATTGATCCTTAGTTGGATTGGGCTGGTTATCTGATGTATATATTTTTTTTGTTTTGGAACTTGTATTTTCTTTTGTATTAGAATCAGATGTATCTTTTCGTATCTCGTGCCTTTGTCTTATGAACCGTTGTGACGCCTTGTACTTCGTGCCCTTTGATTCCTTATAAATGCTCCATATTGTCTGTACTTCATTATCCAATCTTCCTTTCTTTCTAAATTTTTGCTGCTTCTAACTTGCTTTTGTTTGAGATGGCTCCTATCACTAGATCCGCCTCCAAAAAGAAAGCCCTTCTAGAAGAGGAGCCTACTTTCTTGCTACCTCGACCGCCTGGTTTCGGGGAGGAGGATTTAACTCCTCTTGAGCTAAAAGAAATTGAGATGTCATGGCTGAAACATGATCTCAAGTGTGCTCAGACTGAAGTGAGGAGGTTTAAACAATATTGGGACGAGGAGGGCACTGCTCGTTTCAAGGCCGAGCAAAAATGCAAGTCTCAGTCTTATGCATTGCAACAGGCTGAGATGGCTATTTCCCGTTTGATTAGGGAAAAGGAGCGTCTGGAGGAGCTCTTGGCCCAGAAGTATGCCGACATGGGGGGTAGTTCAAAGAAGTAGGATGGTTGTATTTTCTTTATAAAATTTTCTTTTCGGTTGTATTGTTTGTGTTTCCCCCTTTGTGGATGAATAATACTTGTCTTGCACTTGATTCTGTCTATCTTACTTTATTTCTTGTGTTCGCTTTGCTTTTATGTTGATATCATTCGACGTTACACAATATTGGACACCGAGCAATATGCACGTTTATCCCCCCGGAGAGCGTTATTCGGCTTGAGGCTTAAATGCCGTTGAGCGAAGAACGGTCTCCGTCCATCTTGTTCGGTGTGCCATTTTTTGAAGAGAAGGTTGGTCGTCCACCTTAATCGGGGGCCGTCCTCGGTGTGATAATAGCAGTAGCGTATGATGGAAGCTTTTAGTGGTAGGGTCCACTGGCCGTTTATTTAGGTGTAATGATGTGAACTGCCTTGGGTAGTGGGATACACTGACGTGGCAAAATCTGGAGCGTTTATCTGTAAAAATAGCAGCGGTTGTGGACTTTTGTATGGTTGCAAAAAGAGGTAAACCTCTGTCACACGAAATGACGGTTATTATTTTATTCTTTTAGTGATTCCACTCCCTTTTACTGTGCCAAGTAATCCCTTTTGTTTTTATCACACAATTTGCTGAAGAAAATATCTGTCTCTCTCTCTCAAGTATATTCTTCCCGCCAAAAAGGAAAATCATTCCGCCGCTCGATCTAGGGTTTCGTTGTATTGTCGATAGACTTGCTGCTGTTCTCGCTTGCTTGCTCATAATGATAACTGTAAGTGTTTTTCCTTTATTCATTATTTTTTTTATTTTTTTTAGGGTTTGTATTTGATTTGTCGTTGTGGTCATAGATGTGGCGTTGGTATATGGTCTAGGTTGTCTATATATGTCTGATGGTTCTTATGTATTGGATTTGTGTTGATTGGGATGGTAGTAAAATGTAGGGTTTCTGGTTAATTTGAGTGGAGGGTGGTGGCTCTCGTTATGGTAATGTTGTTTGGTTTGGGTATTTGGTTAGTATATTGATGGAGTTTTGATGATGTTTGGACAGGAAATTCTGTCCCAAAGTCTGGCCCAAGTGGGCACATTTGTGGAAGAGGACTTTAAGAGGCTCGCCGGAATACCGGATAACATACACATTAGGCTGCCTGTTTCTGAGGAGGAGGTGATGGGATTTGAGGAGGAGGTGATGGGATTTGTTCCTGTCGGAGAAGTTGCTGTACGTTCTTCGGCATTTTTTACTGGGGGTCTTCGGCTTCCTTTTACTAGCTGGGTGGCGTCGTTCTTTGAGGCCGTACGGATTGCTCCGGCCTAACTGGCCCTAAATGGTTACCGTACTCTGAATGGTATCCAAAGGTTATCGGAGTTGTCCGGAATACCTATTGAACTGAAGGACGTCTTCGGAGTCTATAGTTTGAGCTTTGAGCGTCGCAGCTCGTATTTGAAGACCCTGCGTGCCTTTTGCCGGCTCGTTACCGGTTTTCCGGATACCAACAAAGAGCACAATCTTGGTATCGTTATTGTTTCCGGTGAATGGGGTTGTGCGGGACACCAGATTCCTGGACCGGCTACCAATGCTCCCACTATGGCAGACCTCGGCGCTCCCAATGTAGAGGCTCTGTTAGCTCTTTGGAAATTGTGGGGGCCTGGACCGATGCCGGATCCTGCGAGCCGTACTGCTCCCATGCTGCTCGGGTACCCTGTGGGGCCGGTGACCAAGGGGAATCCTATGCCCGAGATCCCCAAAGAGCCCGAGGAGGAATTCTTGAAAGTGGTCCGGGCTCGAAGTGCTGCTCGGCTTGGGAAAAAGCCCGTTCGTTCTAAGCGTCGTGGATCTGACCCTGTCGTTGGAACAACGAAGAGGGCTAGGGGAACCGATACATCGGTCACCGAGGAGGTTGTTAACGTTGGCATGGGCGAGGGGGTGTTTGCTGCTTCCCAAGGGGATACCACCGAGGATGCCTCTACGCCTGGCGATGTATGTGTATATGTATATTGATTCTCTTGTGTTTTGATTGTTGTCGTTTAGTTCTCTAGTCCTTTGCTTTATTAGTTATCTTGTTTCAGCGACTGACACTTCTCCATTGGTTACCCTCGCTCTTGCCCGGTCGATGGGTATTATTGTGTTTCAGGGGTCGATCGATAACCTATTCGGTCATATCAACCGCCTGGTGAATATGGGCGTGGATACGATGATCCTTCCTGTCATCTCGCCTGTTCGTGCCGAGGATACGAAGGATCCGCCTGTTACCTCGCCCATCCGTACTGAGGATGTAAGCAAGCATAGGGCCCCTGAGACTGTTCCTTCAGATAAGGAGGTGAGGGAAGAAGTGGAGATGGAAGCCGGCGAAGAGACTGCCGTGGGTGTTGGGAGTGGTGGGGAGGATGAGGTTCCCGAGGGACCTGAAAAGGTGTCGGTGGATGGGGTTGCAATGACCCGTTACATTGACCGATGTGAGGGTGAGCTGTTGGAGCAACCCCGAGCTTTGAAGATGGGGTATGCTGCTCTAAAGCCCCTTGCTTTCAAGGATGCAGAAAAAATAGCTGCTCGACCTACCATGTCGGTTATAGAGCAGGCCAACGCTGATGCGCTGCGGGTATGTTTGGCGAGTATTTTGTTATATATGCCATGATGCTCGCATTTTGGTTGGAATCTGATGTTTTTAAAGTACAGGTTGTCTTGGGTACCGTGGTGTTAAGGGATCGGATGGCAGCGCTAGGGGCTGAGAAAGAGAAGATGGTCGAGGAAAACGATCGGAAGATTAAGGACATGCTTGCGGCTTTTGAGGCCGAGAAAGAGAAACTGGTCGCCGAGAATAAAACCCTGGGCGAGAATTATGACAAGCTGTCGGTGGATTTTCTGCATATGACCGAGGATGTCGGTAAGTTGAAGGCTGAAAAAAAGAGTATGGTCGATAAGTACGACCAAGTAGAGGCGGAGAACTTGCTCCTGGCGGAGGACATGGAAGCCGAAAAGGCTGAGGTGGCCGCTCTGAAAGTGGCACACGCGGAGGAGCGGACAAGGTTGGCAATGATGGCCAATTTCTCCGTCTATTGCGCTCATGTGCGGGCGCTCAATTTTGCGAAGGTTCCTTTGTCGGATCGGGCGTGGTCGGAGTTGGTGTATCCCTGTCCTCATGGTGCACCGCCGAAACCCGTAGACTGGACGAATCTTCGTGAAGAGGAGCTTCCCCGGCTGTCAGGGCAGACAATTTCGACAGCGCTCCGTCCTCATTCTATGTCGGCCCCGTCCACACCTCGACCTGACGCTACTGTTGCTCCCCCACCCACATCTCCTCAGGTGGAACCTTGACCATTTTTCTGGCAGTATAAATTATGTTTGTGTTATAAATTTTTTTTTTCTTTTTTTTTTCTTTTTTGTTTTTTGTGGTCTTTTGGTATCCGAATTGTGGGTCTCTTTTGTATCTAGAAACGTATTCTTTTGGGGAAGTGGTAATATAAGTGCTGCGTTTTCTTTCTGTTGGGCTTTCCCGGGTTAATTTTCCTGTTTGAGGGTTGCCATCTTTTGAAGAATGTGAAAACAAAATATTGTCAGGTACCTAATAATCCTCTTGCCGTGGTGGTCTGGACCTCGCCTAGTCCTAGTGTAGGTGACGTTATAGATAGTCTTGAAAGATCTAAGGCTGCCCTAACTGCTGAACTGAATTCTGCTCGTCATAAAGTCGAGGATCTGAATGTTCATATTGCAAATTTGTCTATTCGGTTACGTGACTTGGGAGAGAAACTCAGCAAAAAGACCGCATATTATACGGCAAACAAGGGTAAAGCGAAGGAACTTCTTGGTGCACTTCGGCGTTCTCGTGATGAAGCCCGAGGCCGTGTGACGAGCTTGAACTTGGTCCTAGGGGCCGTTTTCGAGGATGCGGACCTACTGCTATCCTTTGCCAAAGCGTATTGGGCCCGAGTTCGCGCTTTAGAGGTGCTGGAGCATGTAAAAGGGATGAGTGGTGTGGCCCGGGCAGAACGCATAGTTGATGCGACGGCCGGGGTAACTGAGACCACGGCTGCCTTGAACCGAGTCGATGCGGTCGTTCGTGAGCGTTTGGGGACGCAAATTGTTTCTCTTCGAGATATTCATTTTGCTAACGTCGTTGAGACCTCAGCGTCTGTTGACGGGTTATCGGATTAATGACTGAGTAGCTTGTTTTGTCGTTTAATTTGTAGCTTGTATAAAAATATTTGTTTTTCTCTTTTCGTCTTTTCATTTCTTGCGGTTGAATATTCATCTTGTCTCCTTCTTCCCCGTTTTTTTTTTATAGGCACACGCTACTATGTCGCACCAGGCTGGTTCTCCATGCCTAGTTAGCCCGGGGTTAGGACCTATTGGTGTTTCCCGGGACGAGGTCTCTTCTGGTGCGGCTAGTGAGGTGCCTGCCAAGTGGCCTTACATCGTTTTGATGGGCAAAAATGTCAAGTTGATCGACCAATGTGCTCGACTTCGGGCCAAGCTGAAAACTCAGGCGGCCTCTTTTCGAGAATATGTTCGCCGTACTGAGCATGTTGTTGATGTTCAGGAGCGTCGTTTGGATCGATATTGGCGTGTGAAGGAAAAATACTTTGGCAAATTAAAGCTGTTGGTTACCAAGGCCAACATGTTGGTGAAGTATTTTCAGCTGTCTCGATCCAGATATGATGCTTCTGCGGATTGGATCGAAGCTCGTAACCTTCCCTTCGATGATGCCCGCCGCAAAGCGGCCTCAGATGCTCACGAGATTGCTAAAGGAGCCGAGTTCGCAGCGCGGCTTAAGACGCTGACCTGCGTTGGTGCTCATACGACCAATTTTGACGCACTCATCTCTGAGGAACGGTTTGATGGCGATGAGACAGATGGGGACACGACGACGGATGACGAAGAGGTTGAGCTCGGTCAGTTACCGTCGTGTTCCTCCTGTAGTAGTAGTTCTGAAATCCGTTTTTTGCCTCCGTAATGCGGGCGAGGACTATATATTTATTTATTATTTTTTTTTGTGTTCTGATCTTCCCATTGTCGTACTGATATTTCGTTGATTGGATTGATTTTCCTTTGCTGATTTCTTCGTTATTTCGTTATTCGTGTATTGGATATGCCTCTTGTTGATATTTCATTGTTTAGATTGGTTTTCCTTTGCTGATTTCTTCGTTTGATATTGTGTCGCCTCTGTAATGTGGTCTATTTGCATCTGCTTTTTTTCTTTCTTTTCATTGTTTTTCGCCATATGTTAATATATCGTCTCCATAATATGGGCCTGAATTGTTCTTCTTCTCTCTGTATTACTTGTCATCCCTGCTCATTGGATCAATATGTACCTGCATATATTTGAGTATTCCTAGGCATTCTTTTAGACATGCCATGTTGGGAATTTCACAGTATTCCTAGGCACTTGGCCATGTTGGGAATTTCACAACATTACTAGGCGCTTGGCCATGTTGGGAATTTCACAGTATTCCTAAACGCTTGGCCATGTTGGGAATTTCACAGTATTCCTAGGCGCTCGGCTATGTTGGGAATTTTACAGTATTCCTAAGTGCTTGGCCATGTTGGGAATTTCACAGTATTCCTAGGCGCTCGGCCATGTTGGGAATTTCACAGTATTCATAGGCGCTTGGCCATGTTGGGAATTTCACAGTATTCCTAAGCGCTTGTCCATGTTGGGAATTTCACAGTATTCCTAGGCGCTCGGCCATGTTGGGAATTTCACAGTATTCCTAGGCGCTCGGCCATGTTGGGAATTTCACAGTATTCCTAGGCGCTTGGCCATGTTGGGAATTTCACAGTATTCCTAGGCGCTCCTTTGAAAACACGCCATGTTGGGAATTTCATACTATTCCTAGGCGTTCCTTTGAAAACACGCCATGTTGGGAATTTCATACTATTCCTAGGCGTTCCTTTGAAAACACGGCATGTTGGGAATTTCATACTATTCCTAGGCGTTCCTTTGAAAACACGCCATGTTGGGAATTTCATAGTATTCCTAGGCACTTTTGCCGTTCGGGAATTTCAGCTGCACTCGTTAGACAGCATAACAAGATATTTTATTCATTCAAAAGATGAAAGATAATGCCATTAAGCTGAAAGATACGAGCACTTGTATTTTATTTATTCAACATACAAGATAATGTCATTAAACAGGAGGGGTAAGGTAGCACCTGTATTTGTAAGACAGCCTATACGTAGTACTTCTTTAGGTTAGCTACGTTCCAAGAATTCTTTTCTCCTCGGCTTTTGTCGAACATGACGCTTTTGAGTTTGTAGGTAATTGGGCTTGTTCTCTTAACGATCTCGTATGGTCCTTCCCAGATGGGGCTCAATTTGCCATGTGTTTCGTTTCGGGTATAGACCGTTACACGTCGCAGCACCAGTTCTCCGACCGTAAACTCCTTGGTCTCTTTCACCCTCTTGTCATACGTTTGCTTAACGCCTTGTTGATACTTAGCTAGCGTAAGAGCTGCTATCTCTCGTTTCTCGTCTAGCATGTCGAGTTCCTCTCTCATTCTTTGTTCATTGTTTCCTTGCTCGACTAAAGTTGTTCGTAGTGTTGGTAGCCCGATTTCAGTCGGTATGACGGCCTCGACGCCGTAAGCTAAACTGAACGGGGTTTCTTTGGTGCCCGTCTTCGGTGTAGTTCGGCACGACCATAAAACGTTAAGTAGCCGCTCGGGCCATCTCCCCTTTGCTTGTTCAAGGGTTGTCTTGATGCCGTCTAGTACGGTTCGGTTTGATACCTCTGCCTGGCCGTTACCCTGTGGGTATGTTGGCGTCGAATAGAACTTTCGGATACCGAGTTCTTTGTACCAAAGCTGCAGATTGGCTTCCTTGAACTGGGTGCCGTTGTCTGCGACGATGGCGTATGGTATACCGAACCTTGTGATGATGTGCTCCCAGATGAACTGTTTGACATTACTGGCTTTAATTTCTCGGAGAGGTTTAGCCTCAACCCATTTGGTGAAGTAGTCCGTCGCCACGATCAGATACTCGACGCTGCCGGGTGCTTTGGGAAGCTTCCCGACTATATCAATTGCCCATTGAGCGAATGGCCACAGTGCCGTGACCGGGATCATCATAGATGATGGGAGCCGTGGTATCTTGGCGAATCGTTGGCACTTGTCACAACGTTGGATGTATAAATCGGCGTCTCGCTTGATATAGGGCCACGAATATCCTTGGGTGATTTCCTTGTTGGCAAGGGACCGCCCTTTGATGTGTGCTCCGCAGGATCCTTCGTGGATTTCCTCCAATACCGGTAGCTGCATTTCGGACCGGACACACAGAAGATGGGGTCCTCGATAACTGGATTTGTACAGTTTATCATCGTCGGACAGCCAGAAACGAGGAGCCTTTCTCGTAATTTTCAATGCTTTTATCTTATCTGCCGGGAGGGTTCCGCTCCGCAGGTAGTGAATCATGTCGTCCATCCAACCTAGTTCATATTGTACTGATGTTACTCGGTCTATTCTTTTGGTTATGCTCGGGGTCGGCAGTAGTTCTACTGTGATCGACCGAGTGTCAGTTAATGTTAATGTCGAGGCTAGGGTGGCCAAGGCATCGGCATGTGCATTTTCAGTGCGGTTGATTTTTATTAGCTCGCACTGCTCGAAAGTAGTCATCAAGCTTTGGACTTTTTCCTGGTAGAGGATCATTCTGTCATCCTTGGCTTGGTACTCGCCGATGGCTTGATTGACGATCAGCATGGAATCTGAACTTGCAATTAAGTGGGAGCACCCAAGGGACAGGGCAATGAGCATGCCATTTATCATGGCTTCGTATTCTGCCTCATTGTTGGTAGCTCGGAAGCCCAGTTTTATGCTTTTTTCGATGATTGCTCCCTCTTTAGACTTTAGGACGATCCCTGCTCCGGATCCGTCCTTGGTGGCTGATCCATCGACATGTATCTGTCAGTGTGATTGTGGAGAGAGTGCCAAAGGCTCGTCATAGCCTTCGGTGAACTCCGCAACGAAATCGGCCAAGACTTGTCCCTTTATGGCATGACGGGGTACGAACTCGATATGAAATTGGGATAGTTCGACCCCCCAGGCGGCAACTCGACCGCTGATGTCTGTCCGTCGAAGTGACTCTTTGATATGAAATTTCGTGTATATACGGACCTGATGAGCTATAAAATAGTGTGGCAATTTTCTGGTTGCGACGACCAATGCCAGACACAGCTTTTCCAAGGGTAGGTAACGTGTTTCGGCTTCGATCAGAGTCTTGCTGACGAAGTAGATCGGAAATTGTTCGCGACCTTCTTCTCTTAGGATAACTGCGCTCACAGCTGTAGTGGAAACTGCTAGGTAGCACGCCAGAATATCTCCTTTGTTTGGCCTTACTAGCAGTGGCAGCGTCCTCAAGTACTCTTTGAGATTGTTGAATGAAGCTTCACATTCCGGGTCCCACTCGAATTTCTTATCCTTCTTGAGTGATTCAAAAAACGGCCGTCCCTTGTCTGCGGATCGGCTGATGAACCTGCTCAACGCGGCCATCATTCCCGTGAGCTCTTGTACCTGCTTCTTATTTTTGGGTGCTGCTAGGTTCCGTAGAGCTGTGATTTAATCGGGATTAGCCTCTATTCCTCGTCGGCTAACCATATGCCCCAAAAATTTCCCTTTGCTGATGCCGAACGCACACTTGCTCGCGTTGAGCTTTAGTTTGTGCTCGCCCAACGTTTGGAAGACGTCTCTAAGGTCTTGGAGGTGGGATGTGACCTTTTCGCTCTTGACGACCATGTCGTCAATGTATACCTCCATTGTTTTCCCTATATGATCTCGACATACCCTTGTTATCATCCTTTGGTATGTTGCCCCTACGTTGCGTAGGCCGAACGGCATTACCGTATAGCAATAATTTCCTAAAGGCGATATAAACGATGTCTTTTCCTGATCCTCGTAGGCGAGGGGAATCTGATGGTATCCTGAGTACGCGTCAAGGAAGGTCATCCTTTCTGCTCCCGCAGTTGCATCCACCAATTGATCGATCCTTGGAAGGGGAAAGTGGTCCCTCGGGAAAGCTTTGTTGAGATTGGTGAAGTCTATACAGACTCTCTCATTTCCATTCTTCTTTGGGACGACGACCGGGTTGGACAACCATTTTGGGTAGTAGACCTCCCTTATGGCTCCGGCTTCCAATAGCTTTTGCACTTCAGCGATTATAGCTGCTCTGTGCTGTACGGACACTTTTCTGCTCCTCTGCGCTATCGGCTTATATTCGGCGTTAACACTTAGGTTGTGACATGCCGTATTAGGGTATAGGCCCGGCATGTCTTTGGGACTCCAGGCGAATTTATCAATGTTGCTGAAAAGGAACGCTTCTAACTCCTCGAATTCCTGTTTTGAAAGGTTATCGCCGAGGAGGAAATAGTGCTCCTCGTCCATATCCGGGATATACACCTTCCTAAGTGTCTCTCCTACTTGTTCTTCGACAACCCTCTCGGTTTTGACTATGTGGTTGATCAGTTTCTTTATGCTGGTGGGTTGTTCGACAACGCTCAGCTGTGTTTGAAGGGCCGCGGTAATGTCCTCACAGCGCCTTGAATCCTCTTGGCATCCTCTGGCTGTCTCGATCTCTCCCCTATCATTTGGGTATTTGACTTTTTGGTGGTAGGTCGAGGGTATGGCCTTCATGGCATGTAACCAAGGTCGGCCCAATATTGCGTTGTGGCCGGAGTTGTCGTTGACTACTAAGAACTCCACGGGAACAGACATGGATCCAGTTGTGACATTGAGGACGATCTTACCCAACGGTTTAGTCGTTTCGGAGATGAATCCGATCAGTGTGACATCGGTAGGCTATAGATCTTGCAGCTTGAGTTCCATCTTGTCGAAGAGCTCCCTGTACATTATATCACAAGAGGCTCCTTGGTCGATAAGCACCCTGCGGACCGTGTCAAGGCCGATTTGAACACGGAGGTTAATGGCGTCTCCGTGGGGGTAAATCACCCATTCTTCGTCAAGGCCCGAGAAAGAAATGGGCGGATATTGTCGAGGTGTGCATTGTCGTTTAGAAGTCGACGACTGTGATGCCTTGGCTACTTGGCCAAAGTGCGCCAATTGCCGTTGTCGTGATCGATCCCCACCTGTGCTCTTGGGTCGTGACATGTGAACGACATTGATTGTTTTGCCTTGCCGGTTGTCGGCTCCCTCGATGGCCAGTTGTTTTGCCTTGCCTTTATTCCCAGCGCCTTTGATGAACTTTGCTAAATATCCCGCATCGCCCCATAGGTTCATTTTCCATCGCAAGTTACGGCAGTGCTCAGTGAGATGGCAGTGATCCTCATGATATGCGCAGAAGAGCTTGGAGTCTCTCATACTGGGGGGAGAAGTGATCGTCGGTGGTCGAGAATACCAACTTTCCCTGCATATATCCTTGAGGATATCTTCAGCAGATAGGTTGAAAGTGTATCGCAGCTCAACCGGTTCGTAGGTGTTTCGACGTTCCCTCTCTGGGAGCCAACCTTGTTGAAACGGTTTGGGGGACATTGGGTAGGTGAGCTGGAGCGGCTTATGTTCGTTGGTCGGTGTTGGGTATGCGATCTGGAGCGGTTTGGGCTCGGGTTCTCGTGGTCGCTCTACCCTGCTACGGACCTCGGGACCTTTGTCCTTTCTGGTCGGTTGGAACGTTTCCCCCTGGTTATTCCTAACTCTTTTGCGACCCACATGTGCCTCTCGGACCGATTCTCTTCTTGGTAGAGTTCGGTTGAGGAAACGTAGTTCGTCGTTTTTATCGGTGAGGTGGGTGCAATAGGCTAGTAGGGAATCAGTGGTCGGGAAGTTTTTGCCTATGAACTTCCTCCTCGCCCAATAGCCATTAGGGACGGAATTGATAAAGTTCTGGATGGCTATATTATTGGCGTACTGCGGAATCTGATTTGCTACGTCAATGAAATGTATGCAGTAGTCGTTGAGCCTTTCATTTGGTGTCATCGTCATTTTCAGAAGGGTTTCGATGCTAACCTTCTTCTTCCGATGTGCGGCGTATCGGTTGGAGTACGCTCTTAGCAGCTCTGCCCAGTCTCTTATTGAGCCCCGTGGTAAGTTGTGATACCACGAAGAAGCCTCTTGGCCCAAGCTGTTTTTGAAAAATTTGCACATCAGTGCATGGTCGTCACTCCACAGCTCCATCTTCGTCTTGTAGTGTCTCAGATGGTCAATAGGACAACTCCTTCCATCATAGAGCCCGAACTCGGGAATGACGAACCCCATAGGATTGCGATATCGAGTGATCTGCTCGGTACATGGGGTTTCTTGGCATACGTTCCAAGCCTGTTGGAACGCGTCATCCGTGACTTGGTAGGGGGGAAGGTATCCCCCTTGATGTGGCGGTGGGCCATATCCTTCCCCGATCCTATGTTCGGGATATCTACCGTCCTTCGTGTGGAGCCGTTCCGTATGAGTGTTCGGTTGGATGAACACTGGAGGGATCGTCATTGGGACATTGCCCCCTTGGTGGGGCAATCTTGTATCGGGTCGCCGACCAGCCGCTTCTAGGGTGGCCCTGTAGGCGGAATCTTCCGCTTCACGACGTGGGTCTTTGTCTATATTGGCAGGTTGGGTAATTGGCAATATGATGCCGACTGCTGTCATAGCCGTCATGCATGCTGCCAGCTGAGCTTGTAGCTGGGCGTAGTTCTTTTCCTCAGCTACCGGAACAATATGTTGTACTTCCACCGTAGGTGGTGTAATTATCCTTGGTGGAAGAGTCGGTAGTCGGGTCAACTGTTCGGCTACATGATCCGCGGGCATGCCAAACCGGTGAGCTTCGTCCGTTTGTAAACGAGCACCGGAGTTAACCGAGGCTGTTGGCAAAAGGACTTTTGAGCTCGGTCCTGCTTGGGATCCTGGTAAGCGTCTCAGTGCACGCCTTAATACGGGCAAAACTTGTTCGTCGTCCGAGGACGAAAGATATTCATCAACAATCCCTTCAAGCTGTTAGGGTTGTTCGGTCGGTTGTTCTTGGTTGACATTGGAGGTTGTTGGTTGGTTTTCGGACTGGATAGCTTCATATCTGTCGCGGATGGCGAGTAGATTGTCGAGGTCTTGTTGGCTGATTTGCGCGTTTTGGTTATTGGTTTCTACTATCTCGGGATGGGTTTCTTCTACATTGGTCACCATTGTCGCTCGTCTGGTAGAGTATTGGTATTCGAATTCTAAACTAGTTGGGAACTAGATGATTCCCGGAGACGGCGCCATTTGATAAAGCCATAACTCTGGTCGGTCACGTTAGGCTTTTCAACAATAATATAATGGTAAATCAACTATAAATAATGGACACTTCTTGATATTTATTATTGCTCGGATTATTATCCTTATTCGGACTATTACACTTGCTCGGATCAGTATCTCTGTATTACAATTGTGCTCGATTTGACTACTTAATCTCTCTTCTTGGTCTTTCTCCCCTTTTATTCGGTACTCGGCTTTATCTCTGCTCGGTTTATTTCTTGGCGTGATAAGCTTTAACTAGTTTATCTCTTTTCTCAACTTCTCTCTATAATTTTTGGATAGATTTTCTGGTCCGTTTCTATGGGGGGGGGGGGGGGGGGGAGTTGGCTATTTATAGGCCACTACGCCTTTTAGGATGTTGACAAATGTCCCAATCTCAGGAGGTTTCCCAGATATGGGTCCCTAGTTAAGTGGCTTGGGCTTTTGGTAATATCTACCTTTATTCTCTTATGAAAGGCATGAGATGACCCATTTAAGCGTTGGATACCCGTTTAAAAAGGGGGTTGATTATTACCCGAATAGAATATTCGGGTCAAACTTTTATGTTCTATCAAGATTGAAAAGTAGAGAGCGCATCGCACAAAACAAACATCATAACCAAATACTTATAGAGGCCGTGCTGAGTGCGAAAAACAGTCGTGTACATTCTCGGGGTGTACACAATTTTAATTATGATAAAATGCATGTAAATAAAGCGTATAAAAATAAGATGCATCATATAACCAGGGTCGGGCTTAAGATTTTCGTACCTCAGTCCCGTAAATATTTCGTCACCTATTTTACTTTATTAAAAAAAATAGTCAAGCACATGCCCAAAAGAAAATTTGCATAAAAATGTAATAATTGTCATAATTTACATAAATTATCTTTAAACTTAATACAAACTTAAAATTCAACCAAATTGTGTCCTACTTTCATTTTTTTTCCACCCATCGGTCGGTCGGTACCTAACCTCGGGGGCATACTTAGCTGACCCTAGGGCCGGCCCTGTATATAACTCATCGAGCACGTCATCTATATTCGAAATCGGGAAACGATCCTCACTACTCGCCTCATTAAGTGCCCTATAATCCGTACAAAACCGTCAAGTATCGTCTTTCTTCTTAGCCTATAAAATGCTGATGTGTAGGGACTCATGCTCTCTTTAATCAACCCCATACCAAAAATCCTCTCTACATGATTCTTTATCTCATATTTTCAAAAGTATTCATAACTAAAAGGTGCTACATTAATTGGTGCATTTTTGTGTTTAAATCTAACCGGTGTCAAAATATCGGAGGAACGCTTGTAGGTATTCATCATACCTGGCTACCTGCATTCACTCGAGTAAAGAATCCTTTATATCCGATGCCACCGTTTCAAACACCTAGGAAGCCCCACTACACACACGGTATTCCCCCGCTAACACTGCAAAAATAAGTTCAATCAGTCACGGTCAAATCTGTCAGAAATCTGTCGCATAATAACAAAATCTGTTAGTAAAATTAAAATCCGTTGCAAATCCGTCTGCGATAAGTGCGTTGTAGAATAAATCTGTCACAAAATACAAAATACGTCTATGATTGAACCTTTTTTTTTAGTGTAAAATAAACAATTAAACTCGTTGCTGCCACTCAGACAATAAACAGTTAAGATGAACAACCCTTGAAACTTCAAACATATGATGCCTTTAAGAAAACCGACTTACCTCGTATGTCAAACGCCATATTCACGGCGTTGTAATTGGGCATGCCCATAACTAACTTTTTTAACCACCACGTACCTAGCAAGACATCAGACCTTGTAATAGACAAAGTAAATAAAGTAGTACCAAATTTAAACCCATGCTAATTCCCAAATCAGCATCAATCATATTTTTTTGAACTTAGTAAACGTTCTCTATTAGGTACACAAGCATCAGATGGTTCAATTAGGATTACAATCAATTTTAATCTAGCAGCAATATTATGATAAAATTATGTGTAGTTGTGTACTACCGGCATAATACATGAACTAGTGCCTCAAGAGGTGTCGAGTACTCCTGCTAAATGTCATGTACCCCCACTAAGTATACTAACTGATTATCGACCTATAGTATCGAGTACCCACATACTCCGTGAACCAGTACCCCCACGGCCCGCCTTTAGTATCAAGTACCCGCATAGTATGTGAACCAGTACCCGCAAAGTTTCATATTTTAAAAATTAAGCAACAAAAAAGAAATTAAACAAGTCACTATTTTTTATTTTTTTCGGAAACAAGCCATAATGGAGGGGGGTTAGGCAGATCCGAACCTCTATATAAAAATCAAATAACACATGTACATAGGAGGGGACATAAAACCAAATCTCTCAGAGAAATAATGAATACATGAAATTTAAAAGTAAAACAAAATTTACGTAACTGAACCAAAAGAGCGGAAGGAGAAAATAAATCTAAATAAAATCCTACATCATCGTCTAATCTGATACATCTGCCTCGAATGCAAATAAGGTATCTGCCTGGTCCTATGTGGAAGAGTATCTAAACTGTGAAAGAGCTGATGAGTCACATGAAAGCACGGTCACTTGACCATGACCGAAGTATGTTGCATGTTTCGCCTTTTAAAAAAAAAAAAAAAAAATCGAACGAAGACTTCATGAGTGCACAGCTGATAAATACGAACTAAAATAAAATATAAACATGCGCCCACTTGATCGTCGTCGAATCATACTCAATCTCAATTCACCAATTAAATTAAGGAAACAACTAAAAAATAATAGAAAACCGAGCCTTAGACGGGGGGTCACGGGTCCCCGACCCAAGTTCAATAGATTCTTTATAGAGATGGACATACACAGGGGCGGATCTATGGGGGGCTGGCAGGGGCTACAGCCCCCCTTCCCCACCACCTAATATTTTCGGAAAATATTTTTTTACAATGTAAAAAAAAAAAAAAATAGTTGTCCCCCCCACCTAATGAATTAAAATTCAACCTCTTCGTATACTGATTCTGGCTTTGTCACTAGACGTACAACCATTATAAAAAAATTCAAAACCGACTCACTATTTTTTTTAAAGTCAATCTCTATGTATTTTTTTAAAGTATTAGAGCATCTTTTTTAAAAAAGAAGGACCTACATGCACACATTTGTACACATAATAATATCTTCTTGTTACTACTACATATTAGACCTGTGGAGTAATACTTCATTCGTTTTCAATTAATTGTTTATTACGAAACTACGTGCAATTTTGATCGGTTAATAACTTTTATTAAAATTATCGGAATGAAAATTTTGATACATGTTATAAATTGATCAAAATTGTATATAATTTCGTTGAGTACAATTAATTGCTAACGGATGGGGTATATAAAGAAAACATAGAGTGAGCTGTTGTTTAGATCTTGTAAAATGAGTAATATGAAGAAATAGAAAAAAAATTACTTGAGCAGTAGATAAAAAGAAGGATAAAAAAAAAAACTGCATTTGCTGCCATCTAATTATGCAGCAGGACCATATTTTTCTGAAGAAAAAGAAAGAAAGAGAAAGGGTGCAGTCCGTGAAGGGGGGGGTGTGGGGATTGGATATTTTAAGCAGGTATTTGAATGAAAAAGGGACCACCTTACACATTGTTGTCACACATGTGTAGCAGCCTAGTGTACTAGTTGTTATGAAAGGGGCCTGACTTTAGTCCACACATGTAACTATCATTTTTTTATTCAAATTAGATTTTTCCTTTCTTATTATTATATTATTACTATAAAGGCTAATGAGTTTTCACGATTATTAGGGCAAGTGTCGTGATTCATGAGCAAAGCTTCTATATGTTACCTGAGAAGTACTGTAATATTTGAAATAGGTTGGCCATCCTTTTTGTTGGTGGTGAACAAAAAATCCGTAAATTCGTCTCGTAACCCAACTCGTATGGATTGGAGCTGGTTGAGATGAGTTGAATATAAAAAAAAATCAATCCGCACCGCCCCAATCCGTTATATATTTTACGAGTTGGGTTAGGGTTGAGGTTCACAAACCGCGGGTTAATTCGTACCAATCCGTTTCAACCCGCAATATATATATATATATACATCGTGTGTATTTTAATATAGCAACCTTTAATTATTGTTATATTTAGTTTTATTACTTGTTCGTGAATGTTCTAAACGTACTTTGACTGGGTTTAATTTATATTTATGTTTGAAATATTCAATTTATTTTAAAATTTGGGTTGATTATGCAAACTATGAAAAATAAAGGACCAAAATAAAAATTTAAGAATCAATCTAAACCTAACTCGCCACAACCGGCAATTTATTTTGCAGGTTGGATTGGGTTGAGTTGAGATTTAAATTTTATCAATCCGTCCTGCCATTTATTTTACAGGTTGGATTAGGATGGAAACAAATCCGCCTCAATCCGTCCCATGCAATCCCCTAATTTTTGTCATCCTTAGACCAACCACATCAACTTATTCACGTTTCTTCTTATATTTGAGTTGAAAATCTTGCTTTTTTAATTTAAATGTCCAAAAATACATTAACATCCATTATCCGTATTAAATACTAACATTTATTATTATGTTTAACAAATATGTGGTCAAAAATTATTACATAATGTTAAAATTGGCTGTTAAAGTATTCCTATAAATGTTCCTTAGATTTATTCCCTTTTATTTAAGAAAATGTCATAGAATCTGAGAGTATCCGCATCTGTTAACTCAAAATATAATTTTTTTTAAAATTTTAATAATTATGCTATAAAAAATGGGATGTATCAGGATCCTATAAATTTTCTAAATTTTAAAAAATACAAAATTCACTTTATATATGAAGAATATATATGATTTGCTAGATTGATATCATACTATTAATATAAGTCAACTCAAACATTTTGAGGCTGCCAAATTTTATCTAAATTTTTGAAAAATACTCTCACTTTAATATTGTAATTACTCTTAAATGTCATTACTCAATTCAAATACATAAATAACTTTAAAAATGTTATTTTACACACATATTTATATTTCAAACAAAATCGTTATTTATTTTTTATAAGAGTAAAGCATTATGTTACTCTTTTACCGATTGTTAATTAATTATATTTAATCATTCGATATTTAAATTTTTAAAAAAATATTAAATTTATTTATCGGGATCATATCTATGTCATTACGTATCGCACACGCAACGCGTGAAAAACTATTACTAGTAATAGTAATAAACTAACATATGGTTTACATTTTTATGGTTGAAATATTGTTATGATTATTAAATTATAATAAACAAATAAAAAGAAATAATGTATGGTTATTATAAGTAAATTAATAAAGAAAACTTGAATTTTATGTAAACGTAAACGGTTCCTTAAAAGATATAAAATATGTTAAATTTGAGTAAATTGTTAAGATTGCTGATGCGGTTGCTCTGATGCATTTTTTTTTTCTCATATCACCTTATTTATAAGGAAAATATGCTATTTGAGGTACTTGATGCGAGTGCTATCATTGGTACGTATTTGTAGAAATAATAGTATTCTCTTCAAAAAACAATTTTATTTTTTTTTTGGAAAATAAGAATTATAAAAACGATCAGAAGGATGCAAAAACTTTGGTCAAGACGCAACCTTATAAATCCTCGAACATTTTTAAAAAATATATCACCAATTTTGTCAAACAAAATAAAGAATGGATTGATAGGAGATTACAACAATCAAATCTCCAATAAAAGCTGAAAATATAACTTTGTAATGAAAATAAGTAACTTGGAGTTTCTCAAAAATATGAGCTTAGCAGCTTCAAAGTAAGTTATGAAATTTTTGTATTTGGGGAATATTGGAGGCAAAGTAACAACTAATGGTCAGTGATTAAAAAAAAGTTAATTGTCGGAGCAAGTTTAACGACCGTTTTCAGAGAGAAAATTGAGATGCAAATTTGAATGCTTAGGCTAGAATCACCAAGAGCTTGTGAATAAAAACCACAAGGCAACTGCCTTTTAATTCGGCACACAAAAAAAAAAAAAAAAACCTCGAATTTCATCAAACTTCCACAGCAACTTATCCATTTCTTTTTGACTTTTATGTATTCTTGGGTTCCATAGTGACGGATTCTTCCTCTTCTCAGCTCCCTTATCCCTACTTGACCATAAATATTGAAAATCAAGTAAAAGACCAAAAAAATATAATACATAACACATATAACAGAAATCCAAACAACACATAATTAACATAGAAAAACAAAGCTTATATATCAAACAGCATACTACTTAACAAGTCTCCTTTTCATTGTGTCTACACATAACTGGCATCATCAACTTCTAGCATTATATCCAAACGATCGATATCATATACAGTACACTAATAAGTCTGAAATAAACAACAAAAGCAACAAAACAGCAGAACAAATACAACTCCAATCTTATATGCCGCCAAGTATAAAGGATAATTAATGTCACCGATGTCCCAACTATTTATAATATAGGAACCTTTTTCATTTTGTCTAGCCTGGCTTTAATAATAAAGTCAAGATGAAGAATGGTAGAAGCAACATTATTATGAGATTTACCATGTGCTTTATCATTTATTTTTCTTTTCAAAACATGTTGACACATCAAAAAAAATATGGTTGCAGCATTTCCACTTGTTCCCACTTGTTCGCTAGTTTTAGTTTCGTAGATTGTTTCATTTCTTAGATTTCATTTTATCACTCTCCATCATGGAGTGTTTTGGATTGAAAAAAAATGGTAGTAGCAATTACATCTTTCACCATCTTAATATCCCTTTTACTCCGCTTTTCCCATGAGAAATATGCCAGAAAAGAAAGTCTTATGAAGCAAAATTTTATTAAAAAAAAAAAAGTCAGCATAGCAAGATATCCTATAATTAGTAACAAAATTTGTTGATATTCTGTGTTAAATTTAGCGACACTCAATTACCAATAAATATTGCGATGATATCATTACATTTTCAGTGGAAAAATACATTTATAAAAATGAGTCATTAGAACCTAAATATAGTTTCCACAGAGACAATAAATATCAATATTAAGGTACTAATTATTAGTTTAGTACAAAGTAAGTGGTCTTTAGAAAATGGCTTGCCAAATTATAAAACTATATTTAGGAACGTTCTCCTTGAACGTTACCCCATGTAATTTGCTATTTTTTGTTCTCAAATTCTTCCACACTCTTTGTTAAAAGAGTGAGCACGAATACTAAAGAACAAAACTGCATTTTTGTTATTGTTTCTCTCACAATAAATGTATAAAGTCATAAAGGAATGTGAGATATGTGCAAATAATTACTCAGACTTAATCACGTAAGTAACTACCAAAATGAAACAATGCAGGTATAATAATGTAGTTATGAATGTTTATTTGTGAAGCCGTTTATTTGTCACATTTGGGTGATACGACTGGGCTTTGTGTCGAGTACGCCAGAAAGGTAACATGTCAAAAAATGAAGATCAAATTAATCATATATAAGAAACTGATTCGCTACTTACCTAATGTATAAGAGCTCTTAATTCGTACAAACCCATACGTTAACACTAATATTTTCACAGAGTTACAAACCCTAGGTTGCCAAGTATTATCCACCATTCTCAGTGCCCAAAACCTTCTCCAAATACAGACCTTACTACTATAAAAGATGACACCTATAATGCAGATTCACTATGTATTCAACAATACATTCACTATAAGAAACAAGAGTTTTTGGAGATCAAATTAAAGTTAGAGACAACTTCTCAAACGATATGTAAATGATAAAGTTAGGGACCAAAATAACTTTTTCCCTCTAAATCTTATATATTTGGAGACCAAAAATATAAAAGTTCCAAATATATAAAAGTTCGTTCTTAAAAACAATCCGGTATCAATATAAGGGGACAAAATTATTTTGTCTGAAAATATTTAAAAAATATTTAGAGACATAATATTGGTACTAAATTCTCTAGCAAACATATATCTTTAGAGACCAAAATAATATCCCTAATTCTATCATTTATAGATCAAATTGGGTTATGTTTTTAAATTTTGGTCTCTTAATTTTTTTATATTTGTGGTAGTGATTACATCAAATGAGACAATTTGGATTTTTATGCTTGAGACAGATACATCTAGTCTCTTTAATATTATTGCTAGCTTACATGGGCCTGATGAGATGATGAAAATTTATACCATTCTTAAGCAAGCTTTTACAGAAAGAAAGCAAATTTAGTTTATTGGTGTCTATAAAATAAATGGAAAAGACCATTATGCGAACTTTATGATAAGAACCTAAGACGCTGTAATTTGATTTGTGACAAGCTTGTGTAAGCAATATTCTAATTTGTTGATTATACAAAATCTATAATTTCTAAACAAAGTACTGGAGGAAGATTAAAATTTCCCGAACTCCATTTACATTTACACAGCTCAAAAAACAAAAGTTCACATTTAAGCAAGTGCATGACTGGTTAGAGCAACCACACGTGGGTAGTCAAAGTGGGTTATTGTGTATAATTTGAAGATAGTAGCTCTATTTTCTTGTCACTCCAGGCTATGAACCCGAACTACAATAAAATAATCGGATAACAACAATTAATCTGTTGCTATACGGCTTATTGCAGAAAATTCAGTAACAGTATAGTAACAGTTATCAGCACTTAGTAATAGAAATTGTTGCTATACTGTTACTAAATTTCAACAATAAGCTGTAGAGTATCAAACAAACTGTAACTAAACTGTTGGTATATATATATATATATATATATTTTAGTGCGGCTAGCTAATATTGGCAATAGCTACTCTTGCTCGCCAAAAGTAACTAGCACAATCCCACTCGCCAAAAACTGGAGTAAATGATACTATTGTTTCTTTTAACCTTTTACCTTCTTTTCTTTGTTACATAAAATTCACTATTCAATAGAACTGAAACTTTTTCATGTTTGGGAATGTATTTTAAATTTATGTTGTTATTTTACTTGATAAACTATTAAACCTTTTGTAAGCTTTTGTGCACCAACGGAAGTTTTTAGTTTATTTAGGACAATGTTATTTCACAATGACATAAAAAAATAATGGGGGTAAAATAACAAATGTTCATGCATATACATCTAACTTTTTAACTTATTTCTAGATTAAACCGACAATGGACAATATTCAGAAGTGAGAAACAAAATAGTTAGCTGATAAATAATATATTAACAAATTAAAATAGATAGCATGATGAATACCCTGAAATATTGGGCAATGGTTAGAAGGATAGCTATAAGTGTGTTTGTTATCAGATTTTCTTGGATGATTTTTGAATTTTTACATTTTGAAAATCCAGATTTTTTAATAGGTATTTGGTTAATAGGATTTTTTTTATTCTTAAAATCCATATTTTTAGTTAAAATAATCCAAAAAATCCAAAAAATCAAGAATCCATCTTTTTGCTGGATTTTTTGATTTTTAGATTTTAAAACGGACCCATTAAGACTTTTGTGCTAAATTTGGAAAGTATTATTGCTACACTGATATGGATACTCTTAAAAGAAAGATATATAGAACACTTCCATGTGTGTGGATGGCTCGACCTTTCTGCTTTCCCACTATGGAAACGTTATTATGGCTCATACTGAATTTTCTAAAAAAATGAGCTAAAAATGAAATTGGTTTTGTCAGCAAATGCTAATTTCCCGATTGAAATTGTTTAAGCAATTAGGAAGGATTGGGAACCTTGAACGGTGTCAGGGTAAAGGAAAAGCGGATCAGATCACCAAGCACGGGTGTCCCGAACCTAGGTGATCCATCCATGACTAGGAAAAGTGGATGGATGATCCATCCATCCACTTTATATGTAGCTCAAAACTGTATACGACTAAAAGCATTCTGAATCGATAGCGTCTTATATAGTCGGCTTTTTCTTAAATAGACTCTAACTTTGTTATTTGGCAAACAAACTCAGTATTCTAAAAATAAACTCGTATTTCCGAAGTAGAGACACCACTTTTTTTAATTTCGTTGACTTTTCTGAATTTTGGTGTTCTTTTTCATGACTTGTAGTAAAGAGGTCAGTTTCTTAGTCACGGTTATGGGTTTGGAGTAACAAATCTTCGATTGCATTTAACCTAGTATCCCATGCCAGACTTGACAACACCTATTTCCTACATATTTCATTTGGACTCCAATGCATAACATGACCATACAATGAATCATGAGTACATGAGTACATATTACATGAATATGACAACACTAAAACAAATGATAAATAAAACTTCATTTCTAGTTCGAAAATAACCAAACTCAGCCACTCTCTCCAAATACACCATGTACTTATCTCTCTAAAAAACTTATATACTTTTCAAAACTTAAGAATGAATTTTGGGGATTAGAATCACATCAACCACCTTAGTGTTACAGAGAGTATTTCCGAATAGATAATGTAAAAAAAAAATTGTTCTCTTTATATTATAAATAATATCCTCTTTACAATTTTTATTCGAAATTTGTGTTGATTCACTGTTACATTGTTTTGTAGTGTTGGTAAACAATGGAAAAAACTGTCACATATCTAAACAATGTTGAATTTCAATTGTTTTTTTTTTATCGATAGGAAGCTCTTCCCAAAATGACGGTTTACAGATGCAAGGGTCGTAGTAGCATGCATGTGAGTGATCTGAACCATATACAGAGCGGAAAAAAGTCTCATCTCAAAGTACAGGTTCTAAAAAACGTTATTTCCCATTTAAGATTAAAGGGTACGTAGAGAATGATTTTTTAGAATGTTATGTTCAAAACGCTACCCATGACCATTCACCATCTACTTATCCCAAGGGCACGCACGTGCTGCACGAATAACCGAGTCTGAAGTTAATATTGTTAAATCTCTGCATAAAACTAGTCGTGGAGTATAAGAAATTTTAGAAGTCATTCAAACCAGATTCAGGCCAGATATTATGATAATTGCTCGCATATACAAACCATCCATAATTACTCAACAAAATTACATATAAATTGAAAGAAATTGAGGGTAGAAACCAAATGATACAAATTATTACGTATACCAATATAAGAAAAAATGAGGGGACTATTACATTAGAAGATTTATTATTATTTCATTCTAGACCATAAATCTGTTTCGTGCTTATCCATTTGAACTATTGATGGACTCTACATAAGACACAAACATTCGATCTTTCTTTCTCTGAAGTTGTATGGGTCACTTCTACTCAACAATGCTTTTGCATAGGTTTTGTGTTATGCATTCCAAAACGACATAAAATTATATATGAGCATTGCAATATTTACGATAAGCTATTAAAGAATGTTTAATGTCAAGAGTTGTTGCGACAGAGAGGGATATGGCCTTGATGAAAAGTGTTATATTATGTTTTTCCCGATTCAAATGCATTTTTGTGCGGTACTTACAAAATAGTCAAGACTCGTAGTTGGGAAACACAACTCACTGTTTGAAAAAAGGAGGTTCTTTTTTGAAGTATAACTCTTGGGCTGGATTTAGAACGTCAACCCCACTATATATAAAAAAGACACTAATATTCATCAGTCACACTATACTGAAATCGTTTCCCTTTTAGCTTTCGACATGGACTAGTTAATTTGACAAGAAAAATAGGTCCCAATAACCATCAACACTTTAATTTCCATTCGTTTAATTGCATGTGCTTTGTCTTTTGTTTTGGATTATATCAGTATGGCAAGATTGTGACGATTCTAACCGCGCGTTTCCTCAATGGGAGTGGTTACTTCCTCTTGTTATGACAAAAGTTTGCTTCGTTGCAACTTTTAAGCACAGGATTTTTTTATCTTTCTTTGTTCAGTACCTTTGTCGATCGTCTATTTTTTAAAAAAAATCCCTGCTTCTTTTGGGTAAAAAAGAGGGAAAACTTTGATTATTTTAAGCTTATCATCAAGTAAACTTTGATTATGTCCAGCTTATTAGCTTCTAAAAAAACAAAACAAACCAGCAGTTATAAAACCCGACCAAACAAGTTGTTAGCTTTATATATAGTTTTACTTTGTTTGTTTCCTCTTTTTCGTTGTCTTTTTTTTTTTTGATAAAAATGAAACGATAACTCTAATAAACTCATCATATTCATACTAGAAAGTAGAAACTAAACACACACCACGTCATCTCCCATTTTCCATACAAATATTTGCTACACCTACGCCAGTATTTAAAAAATAAAAACAAACCCCACTTCACTCGCTCATATCATATATATCCGCAAATAAACTAGCAGGGTTTTATTATTTAAGGAAAAATTGCATTTTATCCCACAATTATTAGGTTTTTGCAAATAATTCCTCTAAGCTATGAAAACTTTCAACTAATTTCATGATCAATTTTGTAGGGGTATAGTTTTGTGTGCACTGGTCCGTTTTGACCAATTCTTACGTGTATTCATAAACTATACAGATGATGCTCGTGGGTTGAAGATAGGCCAGGCCCAACTGTGGTGTTGGTTATGAGCTTATGTTTCATCGGCTTTATTACAGCTCTGCATGTGTTTGGCAAGCTCTACCGCTACAAATCCGTAGCTTAGGTCGCGTTTGTGTTTATATCGCGGATTGTTCAATCTTTTTTCGGTGGCGTGTGAGTTCTTTTTTGCTTTCAGGATTTGTAAATGTGGTTAGGTTTGGTGATATGAATAAATGGGACCTTTGTTTTTGCTGCTGTTGTAGTGTCTGGATTTGAGTAATAAATATGCAAGGTATTTTATGTTGTTTAAAAAAAAATTGAGTGTGTGCATTGCATGTATATGAATTATGCATTCGTATGGTATGCAGCGAAGAAACTGGTTACATGTTAAAATGGACTCGAGCATCCCTATATTGAGAAAAAACCGATCTTTTACCATTCATATATATTGGGGTTTTTTTTTTTTTAATCAATTTAAGCCTTTTCACACACCCCCATAATTTAAAAAAAAAAGCATTTCTAGTTCCACCACTAGTATGTCGTATCCCAAACCATAGTACTAAAACTATAGATGTGTATTAGTAGATAATGGTTTGGCAATGATAATTTATACAATAATTTCTTCTGATTTTTCTGCAATTATGTATGAACGAGATCATAGATCATATAATATGTATATTCATGATTTATTAGTTTTGACACTGCTCTTTGCTGTATATATAGTGTGTGTATATATAGACCATAATCCTGCTCAAGCTGGCTAACATTCCAGTCTTCTAGAAAAAGTTTTCTTTTGTGCATTTTGGAGAAGATTAATAAAGCAGGAAATTTTGGGGCAGGGTCGGCACATATTGCTTAAGAAAATGGCCCGATTCTAGGCTGATTAATTAATTTCCTGCAGTCTTTAAAAAAATGGAATCATCTAATAAAATTTATAGGCTTATAGCAATACCATACATAATGCTTTGTTTGTATACGGAGTAGTAAAAGTGGCAACATGATCGTAGTTCGAGACACATTGGTTACAAACACACCTAATGTGGCTATGTAAGCCTCGAATCTATTTTCTAATTTTTAAGGCGTTCTTAATAGATTTCCGGTTCGCCATTCCTTTAGGATATCAATTAATTATGATGAAGAATTAAAGATTTGAGTCGTAGTGTTGCATCCGAGGCTGAAATGGCAGCTTTTCTTAATCAGTATTATTCTTTTAACGACTCATTTCTGGTTTTATTCCCACTCTGGCTTTATTTGACTCCGTCGCTTAACTCTTAAGATTTCGAAAGTATATGCATCCTAAAGGAATTGTGTTTCTTCTGCACAATGTATTGCCAAGATATATTTATGCATCTGTGATAAGGACCCAATATTTAGTTTCCTCAGTTTAACGTTTAGTGTAAACTTCCCTTTAGAAGATGAATATCACTCCTATACCTCAATGACTACACAAACACAAAGAATTTTAAAAAAACATTTGATCTTTTTACTAATCATGTGTTCACTGTTCTATCAAACGAAAATTCTTTCACATTTACGTATATTTGAGGCAATGGGGATACTGTGCCTGATCCGGTCTTCTGAACCTCTCTTGTATAGTAACTCAGTTCGAAACTGTGGTGGTGTGACAGTGACTTATCACCACCTTGCTTGCGGTAGTCGTGGGATTGCGAGTTTTGTAAGCTGTTGTATGTATCATTCTTATTGTAGCTTAGGCAATGAACTGGTGAGGTGTTGCATGAAGAACTGAAGTGGCTCGAGAAAGGTGTAGTGGAACCTGATTGGTTGTTGATCTTCATGTTATTCTTTGCTTTGTGGTGCCAATTTCTTAGAGCTGTAGCTATCTTTTCGACAAATACTGTGTGCTTCATTGTTGATCCCATCTGTTGTTCATGTTCATAAGTATCACCCATGTTATCAGTTTGCTTTATAACATCTTAGTACATAAATTTGAAAGTATTCGTAAAGTTTAATATATAGTATGAAACTTGAAGCGTAAATATTAAACAGATAAAACGGACCGAAAATCACTATTAGGCCTTGTTTGGTTACGTATTATGTTATGTCAGCTTTTTTGTTTGAAAGGGTTGCACTTCATTTAGTTGAGCATTTTAAAAGCTCTATTTTTTTGGTTGTTTGGCCTGAAACATCTTGAACCTTTTGTTGGAAAAACATGTAAAACATGGGTGTTTCCGAATGGTCACTGGACCAACTTCGAGTCATTATTTCATGTGACAGCTCTGGTTTGTTTATAGCGTACTCAACGTGGTTGAGTAGCCCGTGTGACGAGCTTCGTAACGGTATATCGCATGACCTATTCGGAGAATGGGTGTGAATACAAATTGGCTTCAAAGTTGGGCTCTCGAAAGCTTAATTCTGGAAAATCCGAAATGGTAATGGAAAACCATTCGGTATAATCCCATGTTGGAAGATTAAGAGTTAATTTTACAATATATATACCATACCAACCCATGTAGTTATTAAACTAACATGTCCACATACACCTAAGAGTATTAGTGTGTACCACACGCGCTCGCTCGTGTCTCGTGTCTCGGGTTTCAGGTCATGGGCACGGGCATGGTCGCGGGCGCGGGCTTGAGCTTGGGATTTGGGGAATGTCTCGGGTCTCGGGTCTTGGGTCTTGGATCCAAATCCGAAATGGGAGTTTTGTATAAAATACAAAAGCAGTCCATAGAGTTTCCAGCAACTTAAGCGCCAGCAATAAATGAGAATAAATTGCAGTAGTTTCAGGAATTAAGTGAGCGGATTCTGGGGGTGTAACTTTCAGAATTAATGACCATCATTATGGCTGTGGTTTCTATAGAGACTATAAAAGGCAGCCCTCCCCCTCTCATTTCAGACACAACATACACACAACTCACAGCATAGCATAGCATACACAACTCACAGCATAGCTCGACCTGTGGTTCGGTGCCGGTTTCCATACGAGCCACTCAGTGACAGGAGTTGTACCTTGGAAACAAAGTCCTGAAACCAGAAACCTCTAAAGGTGGTTCGGAAAATATTGTTTAAGGGAAACTGCCCAGCAGTTGTCTCTCCTTTTTATTTCAGTCTTTACTTTTCTGTTCTTTTCATTTCAGTCATTTATTATTCTGTAATTTACTTTCTGTAATTACTTTCCAGTACTGTTTACTTTCTGTAATTTACTTTTCAGTCATTTCTATTCTGTAATTTATATTTCAGTCATTTACTTTCAAGTTCTGTATTTTATTTTATTTACAGAAACAGTCCAGTAGTCTAGTAATTATACTATTCTGTTCTGGCAGTTTTCTTTAATTGTTAAACAGTCCAGCAGTTAGTAATTATACTATTTTGTCGGACAGTTTCAAACAATTACAATTCAGCCCAGCAGTTTAATAATTTATATTAATCTGTCTGGAATTTTAATTAGTGTAATTTATATTTTGTACGAGTCAGGAATTGTAATTCATATTCCAATTGTGAGAAATAAAATTGTTATTTCCATTGCGTTCCTGTCTTCTTATTTATTGTCCTTTCATTTATTGTATTCGAAATATTACAAAACCAACAATCTTAAACAATATCATTTTTTGGTTTTACTATTTTTCGAAATAATAAAAGGACTTTTCTTTTTTATTTTATTGTTGTTGACGTCTCGATTTTTATTCTTGCAAAATCATTGCTAGTTTACTAGAAATTGAAATTTGCAAATAGAATAAATCCGTTTTGGTTTAATCTTTTTAATTCTAGAATATAATAAAGAGTTTTCTTTTAGTGAAATCAAAAGTGATTTGATTTTCACGCTAGAATCTCTTTTAATTGTTTATATTCTTTTGAAGCAATCTAATTAAGTTATAATTAGTATTTGCGATTAAGAATTTTAGTTTTCTTGCGAGAAACTAAACGGTTTTATATTTTCATTTCAGATGACTAATGAGGATCAAATACCTACCGTTTCTTCGGAAAACGTGCAGGGCGCAACTGTGATTGGCATTAGTCAAAACATTGCGAGCGCTGCGAGTGGGGGGGTTCAGGCTCAGGCTGAGGCTGAGGCCGAAGCTGCTGCGGCAAAGGCTGCGGCCGACGCCGCTGCGGCAAAAGCCGATGCTATGGCTGCGGCCGCATCACAGGCTGCTGCTAAGGCTGCGGCCAAGGCAGCACTTGTGGCTGCGACCAGGGCAAAGGGCAAGGCTCCGACGACGCCGTCTATGCCAATGTTGCCAACCTCTCATTTAGAGAAACCGGAAAAGTTTAGGGGCAACAACTTCAAACGTAGGAAGCAAAAGATGATGTTTTATTTAACTGCCCTTAATCTGACCCGTTTTCTCAAGGAGTCTGCACCCGTCCTAAGCGAGGACGATGAGGACGTGCAGACAGTTTCGGCGGTGGAAGCATGGAAACACGACGACTACCTATGTCGGAACTACATCTTGTGTGCTCTGGATGACACTCTCTTCAGTGTATTCGAGCCCAAGGATTCTGCGAAGGAGCTTTGGGAGTCTCTCGAAAGAAAGTACAAAGTGAATAACACTGGCGCAAAGAAATTTATCGTCACAGACTTTCATGAGTACATGATGACTGATGGGAAGAGTGTCATCGAGCAGGTTGAGGAACTCCAACTCATATACCATAGGCTTGAGGTTGAAGGGCTAGTGATCAACGAACCTTTCCAAGTGGCATTAATGATTGAGAAACTGCCACCTTCTTGGAAAGAGTTTCAAAACTACCTGAAACACAAGCAAAAGGCTATGACCTTGGAGGGACTCATTGAGAGGCTCAATGTTGAGCAAAGCAACCGCCGATCCGGAAGGAAAGGCGGTGGCAGAGCAGGCAACGCGGTTGCCAAGGCCCATGTGGTTGAGGACGCTGTGTCTAAGCGGAAACGCTTTGACAGCGGTGTCAGTGCTTCTCTCAAGAAGAAATTCATGAAAGATTGCTTTGTGTGCAACAAACCGGGCCATCATGCCGCGGATTGTAAAATGCGCATCGACAAGTCCAACCCCCCCCCCCCCCCCCCCCCCCCAAAGAGGAAGTTCCAAGGGAAAGGGAGGAAGAGGGCACCTGCTCAGACAAATGTGGCTGAGGGAGGAGATGATACTGGACAAGACTACATGCACCTGAGTGCTGTGGTTTCTAAAGTGAACCTGGTGGGGAGCAACCCAAAGGTGGCTGGACACAGGCGCCACCAGTCACATCTGTGCCAGCAAATGGATGCTCAAGACCTATACGGCCGTGGACAATGAGAGCTGCTTCATGGGGAACTCGGCTACTTCCAGGGTGGAAGGAAAAGGAACCGTGCTGCTGAAGATGACATCGGGAAAGGAGCTCATACTGAATGGCGTGCTCCATGTGCCGGAAATTCGCAAGAATCTGGTTTCCGGGTCTGTGATGGTGAACAAGGGATTTAAACTTGTATTTGAATCTGCTAAAATTGTAATCACCTTAAATGGAATGTATGTAGGCCGTGGCTATATGACCAACGGCATGTTTAAATTAAATGTTGGTACTCCGGCTCCTAAAGTCGAGTTAGCTATTGAGGGTACTAAGGCTGAGGCCAGTACCAAGAATAATGTAATCGTTAATGTTGCCCAAGTGGCCAATAAAACTTTATTTGCTTATTCTTGTGATTCATTTAATTTATGGCATGGTAGATTAGGTCATGTGAATACTAATTCAATGAAGAAATTAATATCACTAAATCTACTACCAAGTTTTGTCTTCAATAAACAACATAAATGTGAGATTTGTGTTGAGGAAAAATTAACCAAGTCTTCGTATCAACATATTGAACGAAGTACTGAACCTCTCGGTCTAATACACACGGATGTATGCGACTTAAAGTTTATACAAACACGAGGAGGGAAAAAGTATTTCATCACGTTTATAGATGACTGTACTAGATACTGCTATGTCTACTTAATGAGAAGTACAGACGAAGCGGTAGAGAAATTCGCTCTTTATAAGACCGAAGTAGAAAATCAACTCAATAAAAATATTAAAATGTTGAGGAGTGATAGAGGCGGTGAATACGAGGCACCGTTTGCGCAGATTTGCACAAAAAATGGCATTATACATCAAACCACAGCCCCATACTCTCCGGAGCAGAATGGGGTTGCCGAGCATAAGAATAGGACGCTCAAGGAAATGATGAATTCTATGTTAATAAGTTCTGGGTTACCCCATAACATGTGGGGGGAAGCGCTGCTTTTCGCTAACTATGTATTGAACAAGCTACCGCAAAAGAAGCGTGATAAACCACCTTATGAACTATGGAAAGGCCATAGGCCGAGATATAAATTCTTAAGGGTTTGGGGTTGTCTTGCGAAGGTCCTTGTCTCGCTTCCGAAAAGAACGAGAATAGGGCCTAAGACGGTAGACTGTGTGTTCATAGGATATGCACAAAACAGTAGTGCTTATCGCTTTCTCGTGCACAAGTCGGATAATCCCGATGTGCATGTAGATACTATCATCGAAGCTTAAGAAGCTTCTTTCTTCGAGGGGATTTTTTTCCGCAAGTCTTCCATAACTGTAGAGACTGAGGAGTCAAACAGTGAGGAAAATATGGGGACATGTGAACTGTTGGAGGAAGAAGAAGAAGAGCCTCGACGTATTAAAAGGGCTAGAAAGGAAACGACTTTCGGTCCAGATTTTGTAACCTTCATGATAGAAGGCGAACTGGCGACATTCAAACAAGCAATGTCATCCCCGGAAGCCCAATATTGGGAGGAGGCTGAGGTTGAATCGATATTATAAAATCACACTTGGGAACTAGTGGATTTACCACCCGGGTGTAAGCCACTAGGACACAAGTGGATCTTCAAGAGGAAGAGAAAGCTCGATGGAACAATCGAAAAATACAAGGCGAGGCTTGTAGTGAAAGGTTTCAGACAAACCGAAGGTGTCGACTATTTCGACACCTATGCTCCTGTCTCCAGGAAGACGTCAATCAGGATAGTCATTGCTCTCGCAGCACTGTTCGATCTGGAAATACATCAAATGGATGTTAAAACGACGTTCTTGAATGGTGAACTAGAAGAGGAGATTTACATGGAACAACCGGATGGGTTTGTAGTTCCAGGTAAAGCGCACAAGGTGTGTAAACTTGTGAAATCCTTATATGGACTTAAACAAGCACCTAAACAATGGCACGAAAAATTTGATAGAGTGATGCTATCAAACGGTTTTCGGATAAACGAGTGTGACAAATGCGTATACGTAAAAGGAAATGAAAAGGACTACGTGGTAGTCTGCCTCTACGTAGATGACATGATTATAATAGGGAGTATTGATAACATCAACTCCACTAAGAAAATGTTATCACAAAAATTCGAGATGAAAGATTTGGGTGTCGCTGATGTAATACTTGGTATGAAAATTACCAAGACATCAGACGGATATGCACTATCTCAAACTCACTATGTCAGGCAGATACTTGACAAATTTGATAAAGATAGTAGAGCTACATCTAGAACTCCGATAGAGATCTCAACCACCCTGAAAAAGAATTTTGGGGAGAGTGTGAGACAATTGGAATAATCTCGAATAATAGGCAGTGTAACGATCGATCCGGCCCTACGGACCGCACCGCCACGCCCGTATCAACAATATTGTCCGCTTTGGCACAACTTCCCAGGGGGGTCACCCATCCTGGTACTACTCCAAGTTAAGCACGCTTAACTATGGAGTTCCGTCCTCGCTGTTGTGCCGCACGGCTTTAAAAAGCATTATTAATAGGGCTTTAAAAAGCCTTGTTAATAGGAAATGGATCTTTAAGCTCATATACCACACGGGTACTCTCGTATCTGGGCGATGTGGGACTGACGCACAACACCGCACCACAGAATTTCCTTCCTGGAAATCTGGGTCGTCACAATCACCCTCCCTTTAGGCACGACGTCCTCGTCGGGCACGCCGTCCTTCAGGGGCTCACACACACGTGCTAGTCCCCACATTTCCGGCCAGATAGAGGCTCTGATACCATCTGTAACGATCCGGCCCTACGGACCGCACCGCCACGCCCGTATCAACAATATTGTCCGCTTTGGCACAACTTCCCAGGAGGGTCACCCATCCTGGTACTACTCCAAGTTAAGCACGCTTAACTATGGAGTTCCACACGTGCTAGTCCCCACATTTCCGGCTAGATAGAGGCTCTTATACCATCTGTAACGATCCGGCCCTACGGACCGCACCGCCACGCCCGTATCAACAATATTGTCCGCTTTGGCACAACTTCCCAGGGGGGTCACCCATCCTGGTACTACTCCAAGTTAAGCACGCTTAACTATGGAGTTCCGTCCTCGCTGTTGTGCCGCACGGCTTTAAAAAGCCTTGTTAATAGGAAATGGATCTTTAAGCTCATATACCACACGGGTACTCTCGTATCTGGGCGATGTGGGACTGACGCACAACACCGCACCACAGAATTTCCTTCCTGGAAATCTGGGTCGTCACAGGCAGTCTGATGTACGTCATGAACTGTACTAGACCAGAGATAGCCAACTCAGTGAGTAGACTGAGTAGGTACACCAGTAATCCCAATGAGGAACACTGGAAGGCCATAATGAGACTTCTCAGATACATGAGATACACAGCCGACCGAGGGTTGCATTATACCAGATATCTAGCTGTACTGGAAGGGTATTCTGATGCAAACTGGATCTCGGATTCCAACAGTACACGATCCACTAGCGGATATGTGTTCATGATGGGATGAGCAGCTGTCTCATGGAGATCATCCAAGCAGACCTGCATAGCTAGATCAACTATGGAATCCGAGTTCATAGCGTTGGATCTAGCAACAGAAGAGGCTGACTGGCTGAGAAGCTTTCTGGAAGGAATTCCAATGTGGCTGAAACCTGTCCCAGCAATAAGCATGCACTGCGATAGTCAGTCGGCTATTGGACGGGCGCAGGATCATATGTATAATGGAAAGTCCCGACATATTCGTCGGAGACATAAATCAGTAAGAGAATTGTTAGCTAACGGTGTGGTGTCATTAGATTTTATGAGATCTAAGGACAATATTGCGGATCCATTTACAAAAGGCTTGACTCAGGTAGGAGTTGAAGTTTCATCGAGGGGAATGGGGTTGAAGCCCATCAAACTGGAAACCTCCTCATAGGCAACCCAACCCGAACTGGATTCTCCAGCGTCGGGTTCAATAGGAAAACCGAACTGTGGGGGTGACCGAACAAAGCACTCGGAAACTTAAGTTCCCAACCCATTTCTAAGATGAAAGAGTGATAGATCTAGACCATCTTAAGGGTGATCATGATGCTCTTAATGAAAACAAGTATCTCGAAGGTCGAGAGGGGTGAGTCAGGACACCCTTGACTTGAAATCACCTATAACGAGTGTGTATGGCCGATACTATGTGATGAGCCATGGGCTAAATCACTAGAGCACTCGGTTGAATTTTGCCAAGGCAGTCCACGGCCAAATATGGACAACAACCAAAGGGCTTAGGAAGTGGTGTAGAGAGGACACTATGTGCGCATTACCCTGGTATGCACAAACGCTAAAGGGTTCAAGGCTTAAAGGCTACCCAATAATAGCATATCAAATTTTACGTCACTACGGCAGGTTCAAGGCGCGCTACCTGTCCTTATGCAGTGAACTCTTGCGGTTCTCTCGTATGCATTTAGGAGCATTTTATTTTCAGCCAATTGCATTCATGTGGGGGATTGTTGGAAAAACATGTAAAACATGGGTGTTTCCGAATGGTCACTGGACTAACTTCGAGTCATTATTTCATGTGACAGCGCTGGTTTGTTTATACCGTACTCAACGTGGTTGAGTAGCCCGTGTGACGAGCTTCGTAACGGTATATCGCATGACCTATTCGGAGAATGGGTGTGAATACAAATTGGCTTCAAAGTTGGGCTCTCGAAAGCTTAATTCTGGAAAATCCGAAATGGTAATGGAAAACCATTTGGTATAATCCCATATTGGAAGATTAAGAGTTAATTTTACAATATATATACCATACCAACCCATGTAGTTATTAAACTAACATGTCCACATACACCTAAGAGTATTAGTGTGTACCACACACGCGCGCTCGCTCGTGTCTCGTGTCTCGGGTTTCGGGTCATGGGCACGGGCGCGGGCGCGGGCGTGGGCGTGGGCGTGGGCTTGGGATTTGGGGAATGTCTCGGGTCTCGGGTCTTGGGTCTTGGATCCAAATCCGAAATGGGAGTTTTGTATAAAATACAAAAGCAGTCCATAGAGTTTCCAGCAACTTAAGCGCCAGCAATAAATGAGAATAAATTGCAGCAGTTTCAGGAATTAAGTGAGCGGATTCTGGGGGTGTAACTCCCAGAATTAATGACCATCATTATGGCTGCAGTTTCTATATAGGATATAAAAGGCAGCCCTCCCTCTCTCATTTCAGACACAACATACACACAACTCACAGCATAGCATACACATTAGAGAGAGAGAATCGCACCACCAACAGCTCGACATGTGGTTCGGTGCCGGTTTCCATACGAGCCACTCAGTGACAGGAGTTGTACCTTGGGAACAAAGTCCCGAAACCAGAAACCTCTAAAGGTGGTTCGGGAAATATTGTTTAAGAGAAACTACCCAGCAGTTGCCTCTCCTTATTATTTCAGTCTTTACTTTTCTGTTCTTTTCATTTCAGTCATTTATTATTCTGTAATTTACTTTCTGTAATTACTTTCCAGTACTGTTTACTTTCTGTAATTTACTTTTCAGTCATTTCTATTATGTAATTTATATTTCAGTCATTTACTTTCAAGTTCTATATTTTATTTTATTTACAGAAACAGTCCAGCAGTCTAGTAATTATACTATTCTGTTCTGGCAGTTTTCTTTAATTGTTAAACAGTCCAGCAGTTAGTAATTATACTATTCTGTCGGACAGTTTCAAACAATTACAATTCAGTCCAGCAGTTTAATAATTTATATTAATCTGTCTGGAATTTTAATTAGTGTAATTTATATTCTGTACGAGTCAGGAATTGTAATTCATATTCCAATTGTGAGAAATAAAATTGTTATTTTCATTACGTTCCTGTCTTCTTATTTATTGTCCTTTCATTTATTGTATTCGAAATAGTACAAAACCAACACCTTTAAGCTGGATGAACCTAGCGTGTTTTCCAGGCTAAAAAAATCCAGCTTATCTGTCTAAAAGCTGCAACCAAAAAGCCCTAGTCTCGTGCAGGAAATTTCTTTAAGACGAAGGATCCTTGTATACCCCACATTTTCTATTTTCTACTTGCACGGTCATGTCTGACTCTGTACACGAGATATGTTGGACTGCAAACTCTCCCCTTTTCGCTTGTCCGTTATTATTCTTTTAGTAGGATGTGGAAATGTGTCTAATGCATAAATCATTACGTGAGTGTGTTGGGAAGTTGAGATTCAGGTCTTTACCTGTGTTACAAGAGCGTACAGGGGAAGAGTGACATAACTGCAGATTATTTGCGTAATAAACCTGATACATACAAATATTACAAATAACCGAAAGCATGTCAGGAAACATAAATTAGTAGTGAAATTTGTTCAACCTGGTAATAAGATCAGAAAAGTAAAATACCCCATGGTGATTCTGATAATCACGTCACTTATATGCTCATGGAAACATGAATTAATTCCAAATTCCATCTGTAAACAGAATTGTGAAGTGTTTATACCGGCTTTGAAATAGATTTGGGTTATTTTTGTCAAGTATTCCTATATGTGACCATTGATTAGTATAATAGTATCTATAGCTTACAAAATTCCATGCCAAGAATGCGAGCTGAAAGGCATTCTGTAAAAATGATCTCTTCTGATGTTAGCGTAGAGAGTATATTATCCAATTGATATCAGTGTTTTAAATAGCGTTATCGCTACCGTAGCGTTTTTTCGAGAAAAACGCTAAAAGCGCAAATAGCGTTGCTACATAGCGCTTTGCGGTGTATTTTTTTTTTTGCCTAAATACATATAAATATAGCATTAAATTCAAAACATCTAATAAAAATTAACTAAATATATATAAAAAATTGTAACTAATAATCACAAAATGATTATACTTGAGATGCCAGAGTATTTACTTTGTTTGCAAGAGTTTTGAGATTTGATTCTCTTTAAACTCCAATAATTTCATTAAAATTTTGACCAAAAAAAATAAAAAAATTAAATATATATATATATATATATATATATATATTTTACTGCACCCGCTATAGCGTAAATAGCGTCCACTATAGCGTAAATAGCGTAAATAGCGTTCCTATAGCGCGAATTTAGCGTTTTCCATCCAAATACGCGTTTTAAGGTTGCGTTTTTCTTTCAAAAACCACTATATCGCACAACGTTGCGCAACGTTGCGAGCTTTTTAAAACGGTGATTGATATATAATTATATATGAAATTCCACTTTGAAGCTCAGTTATTTTAATCATGGTGAAAATGTTAGATGTCTTGCTTACCTGAAATAAAACAAAGTTAAGGAGGAAGAGAATAAGACGGGGGCGATTAAACCAGAACAGGTCATCACTAAGTTCAACCACAGGCACCCCTCTCATGACTTCTCCTTTTTCCATGATTCTAAGCCCCATCCTGGTTATTATCATCTGTAGCTTCGTCCCCACCAGTAAGATAATCTACCAAATATTTACGTTCATCAGCAGCCTTTAGATGTCCTCTATCAAAAATAGAAAAATTAGGTGCAACCGTGCAAACATGCAGAGTAATTTAATTTACTTACAATTAAGGGTATAAATGGTAGCCAAATGTAAGAGTACGATCCTACAAAATAATAGGAAAAAAATATTGTATTAGTTGATGATACGATGTAAAATTTCATCTCTCATTTAGTAACTTGTTTGTTGATCAACATTGTATTTGCATGAAGTTCTTAATATTAAAATGGTTTAAGTATCTATTCTGAATTGTTTTTGCCATGCTGTAGGTAAAAGTACTTTAAATGTAGAAATGTGGCATAGTGCAATTTAAGTGCGTGATTAGTTGGAGTAATTGAGACTACTACATACCTTGGGTATTGCAGATTATAAATATCAGTGCAAAGAACCATATTGGTGGACTGTGAATATTGGCACAAGAATTTGTAAGCGTAGAAAGTAATCACCAACAACAAAGTGAACAGAAAACAGTAAAACACTCGGTATATGTGAATGTGTAAGAAAATATATGTTTTTCTTGAAAGTATTATACATCATAATTACCTTATTCCAACGACTACCTTGAAATCATCTTCAAGTGACCTGTTAATATACTTTTGGAAATTGAAATGTGTTTGGGTTTGAGGTGCCAAGTAAGTCTGCAAGAATGAACTCATCATAAAGTTAGTTTGGGAATTTCTCATTGATTTCCTCATTTCCATAATTCCATGCTCTCATCTGGAAGCGGTACTTTTAACACAAGATTGCAGAACTCTTTTCACCAATAGTGATCACTGATCATACACGGGAATCAAGACAAATTTTATCGCAGCTATAGAGTACTACTCCCTCCGTCTCATTTCAATAGTACATCTAGGGTTTTCACGCGGTTTAAAAAATTTGATTAAACTAGTTTCAAAAGAGTGTTGTTCCAATTTTGCCCCTAATTAATTATTTAATTAAGAAGTGGATAGATATTAATAATTGTAGTCACTTGTAACTAACAATTTTGTATCCAATCTATACCACATTTACCATATGAGAACATTAATTGTTATTGAAAATCCATCTTTATTTTTTCCCACCTAGGATCAATTTTCCCACCAATTTTTTCTCCTCAGTGACTAATACTTTTAAGTAGATAAATCACCAATTTTTTAACTTTTACCAATTGGGTCTTGCTAACATGTGCCTCCGGACATATGTTAAGCCTTTAACGTGCTATGATAACAACAACTTTTATTAAATTCGTAACTTTAATTAACACCAACATCAAATAGATAGCATGTCATTAAATGCTACTTGTTAAAATAATTTAATAAATATCACCTATATAATCGGTAATGGAAACTTATAATTAATTTTTTTCATTTTTCCATTAATTAAAATAAAACTTATAATTTGACAAACTAAAAGTTAACGATCCAGCCAAATAAAAAATCAAATAAAAATATATAACCCTAGTTGAAACTATCCTAAAATTAAATATTTATTAAAATAAAAAAATTATTGCATCTAATATATATTAATGTATTACTAATATATATATTTAAAATAAAAATCATAATTTGATTAACTAAAAACCAACAATCCTAATAAAAACTCAAATAAAAACAAAGAAAACTAGTTGATTCTACCATAAAATTAAAAAATATATCAGAAAGTACAAATAATATAAGAGTAGTAAAAAAAATTAGTGATCTCATCTCCAATATAATTAATATTATGATAAGTAATGCATTTAATGTATCAATTTTCGAGGTTATTTTGAAGAATTAAGTATAGTTACTTATTGAATATCACCGTTTAATGAATTATAAAGATTCTTCTTAACTTATGTCCGGGGCATATGTTAGCATTTGTCTTACTAATTCCTTCCACTAAATTTTTAAACTTTTACTAATTCCCTCCACAAAAAAGTTACAACCTATATATAAGTACATAACTACATTCATAATTTCATTACAAAGTAAAATAATTAATGATTCCTCACTAAATACACCTACTTATCTTAATACTTCTCCTGAAAGTTTATCGGATGATGATTTTTATTTTTATTCACCACAAATTGTTGAATGTGATAGTGAGTATTTTTTTGGATGATTATGAGGAGTTCGATAGTATCACGACGCCAAATGAGTGAATGCGAGTCATGGACCCAAAAAAACAATGCGATAAAAAGAGAGCTATTTTTCAAATGTTGCTCCAAGAAAGCAAAAATGGAATTAAAGCTACCCAGAGCAGTAGTTATGAAAGTTGCCAACATATTTTCTCTATGTTCTAGGTTAGTTACTCGAGTATGGAACCAATAAGGGAAACAGTTAACTACTGCCGATGGAGTTTTTCAATAATTTCATTCAAAAATGTTGAAAACTGGTCGCATGAAAACTCAAATTGATAAGCGATTAAAAAAACTGCTTTTAATGAACGGGCAACTATAAGGGCATTATCGGGTGTTATTGGTGTGCCAAAATCAATAGCACCCGATAACCATCGTACCTCGGCAGAGGATTCAAATCAAGCAAAGGAGCATTTAAATCAACCAAAGAAGCATTTAGACCACCAGTTTTCACGTTGTTTTCTGCTTGGGTGTTGTTTAAAGTTTTGATTTCGTTTTTTTGTTTGTTTTGGGTTTTGCTAACATATTCCTCCTGCACATATGTTAATCATTTAATGTGCTAAAATAACAACAAATTGTATTAACTTCATAACTTTAATTAACACTAACATCGAATTAATGGATAGATGTCATTAAATGCATGCTACTTGTTAAAATAATTTAATAAATATCACCTAGATAATAGTAATGAGAATTTATAATTCATTTTTTTCATTTTTGAAATAATTAAAATACAAACTATAATTTGACAAACTAAAAACTAACGATCCAACCTAATAAAAACCCAAATAAAAATATATAAACATAGTTGAAACTACACTAAACTTAAATATTTATTAAAATAAATAAGGTATTACATATATAGTATTAATATATTACTAATATATATACTTAATAACAAATTATAATTTGAAAATTACTAATGTTATTGATTACTATCATAAGTGTAGTACTAGTTAATAATATTTATATCATTAATTATAACATATTTCAAGAACATTGTAATTAGCATTAGCATTTAATAACCCATAATTTTGACTCTTAACTTGTGCCCATTAGCATTTGCCTTTTGTTTTTCCATATTTTTAGTCATGGTGAAATTGAGTTGGTGCAGTTACACACGAAGGTTTATATAGGTTAGTTACTTGTGAATTTGGTCCATATTGGTCAATGAGTCAATAAATTTTAATGTTGGTAAATAAATCAAATACCATTGCTAATTATCAAGTTCATAAATAGGGGTAAAAAAAAATTATGGTAAAAAAGGAAACCTTACTATTAATTTGGGACGGAGTCGAAACCCTAAATAGACTATTAAAATGGGACAGAAGAAGTATTATTTAAGAGATCCCCATTTTATCATGCGGCTAATTAGACCGGACAAAGTTCCGTCGGACTCATTTATCTAGGACATATATTGTCAATTTGATTTGCAAATTTCTAAGTCTGTGTATCAGTAAATGAATTCAGGGCAACTTTAAAAGCATATTAGTTGGCTTATTTAGGCATCAAAAAGCATTCGGTTCATCTAAATTTTAGATTTTTTCACGTTAAAAAAGCTTAAAGATATCAGTTTTTTTGTTTCTATTCTCAAACAAGCCCGATAACTACTTAGAGATAAAGGCAGGAACTAGGTGTTGTGGCATGCACCTGTAATCCCCTTCCCTCAAATTTCGAAAATTTCATGAAAATTATATTTGTTTGTGTGTGTGTATTTTTTCTAAAGACGATCTATGTATCTCACTCCTTGCCCGTGAGTTGAAGCCACTACTTTCTTATTGAGAATGTGAGTTTTGCGAGTAGGATGGCCTAGTGGTTCTGTGTGTTTTCTTTAGGATCTTCAAAATATATCGCTTTGGTGCCACATAATAACGGAAAAAGCAGATATCGATTATCATCTCTCTCCCGACGAATACTAATTGAACCATTGTTACAAATATTCTAATTAGTCACATACAAAAGGATAACTTACAAGGATAAATCCATGTCGCAGAGTTAAGTAATCCACTTTAGGGACAGAACTTACGAATTGCATGAAGAAACACATCTGAAAGAAGAAGAGGAAAATCTCCTGTTTTAATATTAATACATTTGGAAATTATTCCAGCAAAGAACCATGAAAATCACGGTGGAGCAACATGTGATCATTGAACTGAATATTAAAACTGTGAGAAAATACATTTTACTTTTTTGATGTACTAATCAGAAGAGTAATTAAGACAAAACTTGATGCCTTGGAGAAAAAATTTCTTTAATTGATTTGAATTTTACAAGGATAAAGATGAAAGTAGAAATTCTGAACAAGGTAGGTATATAAACATTTTTAGTATAGAACCAAGAAAATCGTATTGGTATAGATGGAAACCGCCTCCAAGTATTGCTCAGCTATTAATTTAAGATCAATTCAAGTCTTGAAAATTAATATAATTTCTGGCTCATGAAAAAATAAATTGGAAATTGGAATGGAAAAAATTATATTGCCGGAAACAAGGATGATATATATGTCGATAAATGTAAAAATTTTGTTGTTGTTATCATAAATAAAAGTTCAAACCTGACTGCATTTCCGTTTAAACATTATTGTAGTAGGTTAAAACATTAGTCCATGTACCTAATTAGGGACATGGGTACTTAATTGTCTAATGCTAAAAGCTGAAATTAAATGTAGAAATTTTGAATAAGAGTTGAGGGAGACTCACAATCCAGATCAAAACCGGATTTTTGGTCCAGAAGCTCATGTGCCTTCTCACAAATGAAGTCTCTCTAGCAAATCTAAACCTCTCAGGATCTGCTAATATCGTAACTCGTAAGCATATAGAAATTCCTAGCTAGTTATAAGCACAAAAACTGTATCTTGCATATTTGGCATCTAACTAATTTATGACGCCTTAGCAAATTGCATGCATAACATCATTCCGGTTCGAAAAAGTAACTTATCTGGTTGTATCGATCTAGTACTCTTCTCTTGCAAACGGTACCAAGTGTTTACAGTAGGAGCACATGTTTAAACGGGCAAATCACGACATAATAAGTCATGTGAAAGCCACCAAGTTTTACTCTATTGTTATTTCTTCGCGTAACTACTTTGATTTCCCCCTTACATCCTTTTGTTTAATGATCAAATTTTTTTTTCCCTTCTCTTTTAGCAAAAATCTATCATATAAATTTATCATATATTCTGTATCTTCTTGTGATCAATGCGCCTAACAACAATTCTACAGTACAAACGAACAAGTTCAATGTGGTTTAACGTAAATTTGATATTTCAAAGATTCATAGTCTTTTAATGTTTTTTTATTTTCTCTATACGAGAGTGATAAAAAGCAACAATTACCATGTGAGAATTGGTACTCCACTGTACTTGTTTCCTTTTCCCATGCCTCCCAACTTCTCATCTAGAATGCGAATAGACCGAAATAAAGTAACAAAATGTTACAATGTATATCTACATCGAAACAGCGAATTTTTGTTTTAGTTCAACATTATAGAATTGGCAAAGTTTTATGAGGATGCAAACCTATCAGCTCCCCTCTATTTTTTTTTTAACGAGGTTAGGACCTTACAATATGAGTACATTGGCAGAATTATTGCAATAATATTACTTCATAAACTTGAAACACTATTTCAATCTCATCCATAATTAATAGTATATAATATTCATATAACACTACAAAAAAAATGTCATTATGTACTCTATGTTTCTATTTTTATTGCTAAAGTAAGTGTCGTTAAATTTAACCACAACATACACAAATATTTGCTATTCAAAAACACTGCTTCACATTCGTCTGTTTCCCTAAAGATCTGATTAACCATCACTCATATGTATCTATAGTATGTGCTTTAGTGTCTTAAGTTGAAATTATTATCCGCTGTTCTAGTTGCAGTTTTGCAGTTGGGTTCCAAGTGATGTTGCAACCACAGTTGGAACCAAGTGTGTTAATGGACAGAACAGTTTGTTTAAATGTACTTGAAGTAAATCACACGTACATTTAACAACGGAGTTCACCCAACTAGGCTACGTCTCCGGGGTACTTACCCAGATTATGATATTATAAAAAGCTTACAATATAGGATTCAAGTCTTAATGAAAAACTCTTAAACTCCCTCTAGGTTTTTCTGCCTATCTCTATATTGCTCCTACCTTATAACTATCAATTATAAATCAATGGCATCCCACCATTGTTTTCTTTTAAAAGCTCTTTGTGTATTCTCTCAAGAATGAGTTCTTTATAATTTAGAACACACACTTTTTACAAGCTAAGTTATCAACTATATAAGCAAGTAAAAACAATATTCTATCTTCAATGTCTTTTGTGATTGCTTTTGACTTTATTGATTGACTTCAATCTTTCCAAACATTACGTGATTTTTCAGCGTGAATTGACTCCAATCATCATTGGTTAATACCTGTTTAATAACTAGCTTGAAAATAGGAGTTAGTTTTTTCCTATAACAAGGAAACATATAGGATATTATTTTAGAGATAATATCTTTAAATATACATATGAAACATTTAACTCCATATTTCATTCAATCTTAAATATATCATATTGAATTGATAAGGAACAAAGATTGAAACAAGTGATAAGGATTTACATAAGAATAGAGATATAGAGTTATGTATGTAAAGGAAACATAGCTGTATAAAGTAATCTCTTTATATCTTTTAGGAAATCTTTTCATACCACTTTGATATTCTCAATATAGACGAACTAAACCTTTAAGAGCATATGAGAATATATCCTGCATAATTTAAAACAAATAATTACCATTAAAGAATAGTTATGCAGATTTACAAAACTAGACAAAATTCTGCAGGACAGCAGGTTGGAACTGTGGTTGCAACTGAGCTTGCAACATTACTTGAAACCACCAACGCTGTCTTAGCAGGTTGTAACTGAGGTTGCAACATTGCTTGAAACCTATCAACACTTGTTTTAATAGGTTGTAACTGAGGTTGCAACATTGCTTGAAACCTAACAACACTGTCTTAGTACATAATAAACATATAGGATTATTTAGTGAAAACTAATAGACAACAAATAGAATTTATACCAGAAATTTGGTCCTAACAATCTCCCCATTTGTCATTGGTTTTGACAAATCATCTAAGTTTATAAACACATCAATCCACCTGTAAATATAATACAACACAGTCTTTTACTGTGTATCTTTTATCAATGCTTTTGTTACAACTATTTAAGCTCACCCTGCAAGTTAGAATAGCAAGTATCATATAAACACAAAATATTTTCATTCACAGAGTTTCAGAACAAATTCAATTCCAAAGACAGTCATACTTCAAAAAGAAATTTCAAAAGGAATTTCAAAAGGAAATTGCAAGGCCAAACAATGCTGGCACAGAATAGTCCTAATACAGCAATTGTAACTGAAATTTAAAAACAGCAACATAAAGTCTTGAAATTGAAATTAAAGCTTGAAACTTAAAACATTAAACTGAACCATAAACTTTATCTCCCCCTATTTGTCATAAGCCAGACAAACTAGTCACGAGGTATGTCTGAATGTGGTGCTCTTTCCCTTAAAGGTTCATCTCTGACAACCTCTTCCTGATCTTCTTCACTGCTTATGGAGAAGCCATCATCACTGTGAGTAGCATCACTATCACCATCATCCTCACTTTCTAGGAGATTCACCAGTAGCTTTTTGATTTGATAATCATCAGCATCCAATTCAGCTCTTCTTTCTTGATTGTAAGCCAATTTTTGTTGCAGATACCACCTCACACCTTTCTTCTTTTCTGAAGGAGCACTAGAGGTCTCCTTTTCTTTTCCTTTTTCTCCAGAAATGTCATTGACATGCCCTTCCTTTAGCAGTTTAGCAGAAATATACAGGGCAGAGGGACAATCTGTGATTGGTTCAGTGGAGAATCTAATAGGAGAACTTCTAGATAAATGTGAGACTTGACCCAGAATTACTGAAGTGATTAAGCAAGGAAAGGGTAGCAATATGGACGATGAATTAGTATCACAGAAATCTCTAATGAGATTGAAAACATGATGACCAAAGTTGATTGGTAATGAGAACATGATCTTATAGAGGAAAATTGTCATTTCTTTGTTCACTTTAGAGGGTTGTTTGGTGGGAGTCCAGTTAAACCTAGCAATTTTGTGTAGCATAGCAGCACACAATATGAGAGAGGATATTTTGATGGAAGTGCCATCAAATCTGTTATTCTTTCCAGTGAGAACCAGAGCAATGACTTCCATGTCATAATCAACATTATTCACAGAAGGATTGGGAGTACTTAGGAATTCATTGATTAACTTAGGGGTAAAATCTAAAGTTACACCCCTCAAAAATATTCTCTCATATGCAGGGTTACCCTCATCAAAGACATTCCTACTTAGATTAGCATAGAACTCCTTAACAACAGCAGGGTAAAAAGAATTAGCATAGCAAATAGTTTTATCTAAGCCAACAGCAGACAGCAATTTTTCAACATGAACCTGTATATGTGGATAACTGACCAAATTAAGCCTCCTTTCACAGTGAATTTCCCTACTAGCCAAAGCCCTAAACCTCCTATACATTTTCCTACTCCAGAACCTAGGATCAACCTCATTAAACTTAGGAGTATAGGTAAAACCAACAGAGATAGGATCATCCTCTAAGTTTCTCCTAGCACGTTTCTTAGTTCTCTGTTTCTTAAATGAGGAAGACTCACTTACCTTTGATTTTGAGCCTGGACTGGTTGTAGATTTATTCAAGAAATTCCTAAGAGTACAGTCATCATCAATGTTGAGATTTGGGTGATTAGGTGAGTTGGAAGACATGGTTTCAACTAAGGTTGCAACTGGACTTAGAACACCGCAGTGGGTTTTTCAGAGAACTTAAGGTTTTTGTTTAATAGAAAGAGAGAGAGAATAATACTGATAATTGTGTTTGATTTGGGATATTAAAAGAGGTTTGCATAAATAGCAATAAAGTCCACATCTTTTTGTAAATGGAAACAGATATACTCAAATCAATTTTGAAACAGATTTTGCTAAAATAAAGGAAGTAAATTGTAACAGAAATTTGAAAATATAAATCACAATGAAATCACAAAGGAAATAGATTTCAGTAAGATAAATCCAGCAAATTATAAAGATAAACATTTCTTGTAAACAGATTTATCCAAAATTTGAATATTAAGAAGTTGAAGTTCTTAAGGAAACTTGACTTGATTCAAGAGAAGATAGCAATACAGCAAGATATTTAAACAAATAAAAAAAATCTAGCAATTTACTCCAGAAGATAAGTTTATCATTGGATAACTTTAATAGAAATTAGATTTTAAGAACTTAAATTGAGCAAATTCGTTTTCATCTCTACACAAAAACTAGTTTGATGATCTCAGCAAGGAAAGAGTATAAGTGATGTCAAAAATAACAAGACTTTGTCTTGGCTTTTTCATTTTAGGAGTTCACTATCATGTGAATCAAAGAAGGTATAACAACCTTTGGACAATCACTGAATTTTTCAGTATTATGTGAATGAAGTTTCAACTGATGTTGCAACTGAGCTTGCAACCAGTATTGTGAGCATGTGGTTTCAACTGGGGTTGCAACTGAACTTGCAACCATTATTTAAAAAGTGCACTTTGTGCTTGCAACTCTATTACCAGAGAGGTTTTAAGACAAGTTACCTCACATCTATTTTTGAGACACCAAAAAGCGGCTTTTTCAAGATAAAAACTTCAAAGCTCAATCAAGACTTACCTCTAGAACTAAAAAGTATTAAAGGTACTCAAAATAGACATACATAGCAAGAGTATTCATTTAGATTCATAGTGACATACCCTATATCACTTCTTAAAGATTCAAATTTATTAGTATCAAGGGGCTTTGTGAAAATATCTGCTAATTGTCTTTCAGTTGAAACATGTTCTAAAATTAAGCTTTTTCCTTCAACTAGTTCTCTGATAAAATGATGCCTTAGATCAATATGTTTAGTTCTGGAATGTTGAACTGGATTCTTTGCTAAATCTATAGCACTTTTGTTATCACAAAACAAAGTTAATATTTCTTGCTTAACATTATAATCATTTAGCATCTGTTTCATCCAAATAAGTTGAGTACATCCACTTCCAGCTGCAATATATTCTGCCTCAGCAGTAGATAAAGAAATGCAATTTTGCTTTTTACTAAACCATGAAACAAGGTTGTTTCCAAAATAAAAACAACCACCAGAAGTACTCTTTCTATCATCTATGTTTCCTGCCCAATTTGCATCACAGTAGCCAACAAGGAAATGGTTTGTGTCTTTAGAATACCATAATCCTAAGTGAATTGTGCCTTTAGTAATGTAAACTCTATTAACTATATGAGAGGCAGTATTAACAGCTTCAGCCCAAAATCTGTTGGCAAGTTTCTTAGAATTAAGCATGACTCTAGCCATTTCCTGAATGGTTCTATTCTTTCTTTCAACTATGCCATTTTGCTGTGGAGTCTTAGGTGCAGAGAACTCATGACTAATACCTAAGGAGTTGCAAAATTCTCTAAACTTACTTTTTTCAAATTCTGTTCCATGATCACTTCTGATCCTAGCAATATTACCACTGGTTGAACCTTTTTCAAGTTGGAGTTTTAAGCACAGAGTTTTAAAGAGATCAAAAGTTTCAGACTTATCTTTTAAGAAAACTACCCAAGAGTATCTAGAGAAATCATCTACAACTAGCAAAATGTACTTCTTGCCACCTATACTAGCAGTTTTCATAGGACCCATTAAGTCAATATGAAGAAGTTCTAGTACTCTATTAGTGTAGATTTGACTAGTACTTTTATGAATACTCTTTGTTTGTTTGCCAACTGCACAATCACCACAGACACTTTGAGTTTTAGCACTAAGTTTAGGAATGCATCTTATCAATTCTTCTTTAACAAGCTTATCTAAGGTTTTGTAATTAACATGGCCAAGCCTTTTATGCCAAATATCAACATTATTAGTAATAGCTTGATTACACCTATTCTGAGGCAATTCTTTTTCAGCTTTTTCAAAAACATAGCAGCTGTTTGTTGATCTAACTCCAGTCATGACCTGTTAAGATCAGTAATTAGACATCTATCTTTGTTAAACTTAACAATCATCTTGTTGTCACATAGTTGACTAATACTAATAAGATTAGCTTTTAGACCATCTACAAGAAAAACATCATCAATATCAGGCATTCTAGGTTTGTTTAAGGTACCTTTACCAACAATTTTACCTGTATCTCCACCTCCAAACACAACAACGTTTCCTGTAAGTCTAATGACATTTTTTAGGAAACTTGCAGTACCTGTCATGTGCTTAGAACAACCACTATCAAAATACCAATCATTAGAAGTAACAGCATTTAAAGAAGTAATAACTGCTTTGTTATTGGCAATTAAGGTAGATTTTTCTTTAACTTTCCAGACCCAGTTCAATTTTTTATTGACAGATGCCAACCAGTTTTTTCTGAGAAATATACTTTCTGTTCCTCTTTAAATAACACTGGATTTCTAAATGACCAGATCTTTTACAGAAGTTACACAGTTTAGTTCTAAAAGTAGATTTAACCTCAAAGTTATTCATTTGTTTCTTGGTTGAAACTGTGGTTGCATCTCTGGTTGCAACTGTACTTCCAACCTTATTGTTAATAACATGAGTTTCAGCTTTAGCAAGAGCTTTAACAAAGGTGGTTTTTCCAGTGTTTTCATAGCCATAATAACCTAAGCCACTGTTATCTTTAGAGGCTCTAGAATAGGACAACATGTTATCTAATTTTTCTGAAGCAGAAACATTCAGCAGTTTTATTTTCTTTTTAGTTTCAGTAAGTTCAACTAGCTGTTTGTTAAGTTGCTCAGTGAGACTTTTAACTTCATCCTTTAGATTAACATTAAGTTTGTTCAAGATCAAGGATTGCTTACTCAGGCATTGATACTTTTCATAAAGAACAAGATATTGTTGAGTAATGTTTTCATCAGAAGGTTCTTCCTCATCACTATTATAAGTTTTAAGAGCAGTTGTACCTATGGTTGAATCAGAATCACAGTCACTTTCATAAGTAGGTTCTTTTTCAGTGATTATTCCCATATAATTAACAAAATTAGAATCATCCTCTTCATTATTGTTGCTCTCTGAATCACTATCACTGTGAGTTGTTATATAAGCACTTTTATTCCTTTTTAAAGTATTTGCACACTCAGACTGAATATGACCAAAACCTCTACATTCTCTGCATTGAATTTCTTTAGGCTTTTAATCTTTGTTATCCTTCTCTTTAGGATTCCACTTCCCTGTAGAATTATTGTTAAACCTAGATTCTGACTTAAATGGATTATCCCTTTTCTGAAAGTTTTTTGATGTTCCAGTATCATCCTGTTTTTTCTTATAAAACTTTTTGTAGACCTTTTTAGCAAAGAAGTCTAGCTGTTCTTCATCACTCACTTTCTCACAGACCTTAGATTCAGATTTTTTAGCTTGAAAGGCTATTCCTTTTTCTGGTCTTTTCTGTTTGAATAATTTAAGTTCATGAGTACTCAGATTTCCTATAAGTTCTTCAATTTTAAGATTATCTAAGTCTGTTGATTCTTCAATAGCAGTAACCTTAATCTCAAACCTTTCTGGAAGAGACCTTAGAGTTTTCTTAACAAGTTTTGCATCACTGTATTTTTCACCTAAGGTTCCAGCTTGATGAGTTATATGACAAATTCTTCCATTGAACTGTTCAATGGTTTCATCTTCCTCCATTCTTAAGTTTTCAAATTGAGTGGTTAACTGTTGGAGTTTAAAAGTTTTTACTTTAACAGTTCCTTCAAAGGTAACTTGTAAAATGTCCCATGCCTCTTTGGCAGTTTCACAATGAGAGATATACCTGAACACACTGAGAGTTATACCAGCAAAGATTAAGTTTATTTCTGTGGAGTTTGCACTTGATTTTCTGTCCTCATCAGCAGACCACCTGTCTTCAGGTACATAAACCAGTTCACCTTCACCATCAATGGCAGTTGAAAGCTCCCAATCATACAACACTGTTTTCCATGCTTGTTCATTTTGTTGTTTGATGAAAGATCTCATCCTTATTTTCCACACTCCATAGTTAACTCCTCCTTCAAGCAATGGTGGTTTGTTGAACGCGTTTTCTTCCCTCATTAAGTCCATCTTTACTAGAACACAGGATCCACACTAAGTAAGGTCTAGTGTGAAGCTCTGATACCAATTAAAATTCCTATCCGCTGTTCTAGTTGCAGTTTTGCAGTTGGGTTTCAAGTGATGTTGCAACCACAGTTGGAACCAAGTGTGTTAATGGATAGAACAGTTTGTTTAAATGTACTTGAAGTAAATCACACGTACATTTAACAACGGAGTTCACCCAACTAGGCTACATCTCCGGGGCACTTACCTAGATTATGATATTATAAAAAGCTTACAATATATGATTCAAGTCTTAATGAAAAATTCTTAGACTCACTCTAGGTTTTTCTGCCTATCTCTATATTACTCCTACCTTATAACTATCAATTATAAATCAATGGCATCCCACCATTATTTTCTTTTAAAAGCTCTTTGTGTATTCTCTCAATAATGAGTTCTTTATAATTTAGAACACACACTTTTTACAAGCTAAGTTATCAACTATATAAGCAAGTAAAAACAATATTCTATCTTCAATGTCTTTTGTGATTGCTTTTGACTTTATTGATTGGCTTCAATCTTTCCAAACATTACATGATTTTTCAGCATGGATTGACTCCAATTATCATTGGTTAAGACATGTTTAATAACTAGGTTGAAAATATGAGTTAGTCTTTTGCTATAACAAGGAAACATATAGGATAATATCTTTTAGAGATAATATCTTTAAATATACATATGAAACATTTAACTCCATATTTCATTCAATCTTAAACATATCATACTGAATTGATAAGGAACAAAGATTGAAACAAATGATAAGGATTTGCATAAGAATAGAGATATAGAGTTATCTATGTAAAGGAAACATAGCTGTATAAAGTAATCTCTTTATATCTTTTAGAAAATCTTTCCATACTACTTTGATATTCTCAATATAGACGAACTAAACCTTTAAGAGCATATGAGAATATATTCTACATAATTTAAAACAAATAATTACCATTAAAGAATAGTTATGCAGATTTACAAAAGTAGACAGAATTCTGCAGGACAGCAGGTTGGAACTGAGGTTGCAACATTACTTGAAACCACCAACGCTGTCTTAGCAGGTTGTAACTGAGGTTGCAACATTGCTTGAAATCTATCAACACTTGTCTTAATAGGTTGTAACTGAGGTTGCAACATTGCTTGAAACATAACAACACTGTCTTAGCACATAATAAACAGATAGGATTATTTAGTGAAAACTAATAGACAACAAATAGAATTTAGACCAGAAATCTGGTCATAACACAAGTAATCTTGGTTATATCAAGTGCCACCTGGAGGTAATAAAAACTTTTTTTTAAAGTAAAATTATGATATGGTGCCGTCCTTATTAATTATAATTTGAAAAATAAATAGAGATTAATTATGCTGGTATATGCACTTACCTTGGCATCACCCAACGCTAGGATGAGAACGCAACAAAGGACGTGAGAAACAGCCAACACAAATATGAAGATGTGAAGTTGATGAATTCCATCAGTCGATATAAACGGCACTTGATTCTAAAAAATTACATACCTTTATCTAGTTTAACTTTAATGATTATTAAAAAAAAAAAAAAAACTAGTTTAACTTTACGTTTTATCAAATATCATTCCAAATAACTAAAGAAGAATTAATTTTCAATTCATATTTCAAAAACTTTTAATAAACATGAAGAATTATAACCAAATCAAAACATCATTTCCGTTGAATAAACTTTATTTGCAAAAAGTAACTAAAGGTGGAGTAACAATATTCTCAATTCTCAACTATGTGCGTAGTAACTTCTTCATTCGAGAAATTGTCTTTTTTCAAAGTTATCATATAAAGTTTGTATATGGGAAAAATGCCACTTCTCCAATTTTCTTATGAACCAATATTTGTTTTAAAAAAACTAGCGAAGAAGTGGAAACCATTGTCTGATTTATTTTCTGTGTTGACTAATTATTTTTGTAAAAACTTTATTTCCAACATTATGGTAATTTAAAATAAGGAAAATATATTGATTAGGCCATGCCTTGGTTGCACACTTGTTGGTTCCTTCTTCAACAAGCATACGCCGTAAACCTCCTTCGCCTGGATTTTTAAACACCAAAAGCTTCCGACGAAATTCTTCGTCATCCTCATTACTCTTGGGACATGGATGCCATGTGTTCGCTACACTCTTTGATATGTATATGTTTGAGATATGTTCTTGACCAACTGTTAGCAGTAAGGATATAAATCCCAGCAACATAAGCTCTGCATGCGCATTAGAATTGTTCAAGTTGGTTAATTATTAGCAAAATAAAAGCAAATAAACCATTGGTAAAAGTATAAAAATTGAAGTACCTGCTTTAATCTTTTCAAGTGCTTCACAGAAAGCTCTCTTATGTTTTCTCTTCAACCACTGAAATTCATGGGGGAGGCATTTTAGTAAATAACCGAACTGAGCTTCTGTATATATATTCAACTCATTTTTAAATGTTGTCCAGCCAAAAGAAAAAATCACAATATACAATATATAGAATGTATAGTTTCCAAAACAATACATGTTCACTGCCATGAAACATATGCTGGATATCACACTTTAGGTATGCATTCTCGAATCTTTTAAACTGAAGAAGTAATACTTGAATACATTTCTTTTCTGATGATCTTAATGGCTTCATCCGCTATATCAAAATGCGTACCTTTTCTATGAGGTGGATGCTGTGTTCAATGATGATTGAGATGGAAACGAAACCAAAACAAACCACAACCACCGCCCATGTTGGCGTCTCTTCCAAAAACTTTCCTCCGCTTCCGCGTGCCATACTCCAAAAGCTTCTCCTCTATAAGAAGAATTCCCTTTCTTAACTTTCTTTGCAAAATATCCTCTTTATTTATACACCTTTCTATTGTAGTCAAATATTTGGAAGTTAAATATATAAAGGCCTTAATAATTAGTGAAAGTTTGACTACAGGAGACTGTCGTGAATTTAGGTGACCCTTTTAAATGTTACGTCTGCGTAAGCAACATAATCAAGCTCGAAGGGAAAAGTTTGAGATTAGAAAAAAATCTAAATAATTGGACAGAGGTGGTTGTCTGAACTTGACTTAATAAATACAAATGCTATATATGATGGAATAGGATCACACTTATTAGTGTTAGAATACAACAAGGGAGAACGTATACGTGAATCCATTTCTTTTAGTAAAGCAATTAAAAGATTACTATATTTAGTTTTCTGGAAAAATAAAACATCTCGGGATTGGTTTTGACATAATGCAAACAATGGTAGAAATCAGGTGGGCGCGCCGAAGTTTCAATTCCAATGTGATCTTGGTCTAATTCCAAGATCTTCTGGGGCTAAATATATGTAAGTTTTTCTTCTTAAAACTAAGCTCAAGCATATTAAGTTGGCTATTCTTTGAAATTCTTGGCGCCTAAACTAACAGTATTTAAGTTCCAAAATCCACAAGACATGAGCTACCACGTTTCATTGCTCACGAACTCGAATGTGATACTTAAAAGGGCTAGCGGTGTAACTTGTTGTTCGCTTGCCTTCCATATTTAATGTAATCATTTCATAATAATTAATAACGGAAGGAAAATATTACGTAGTACACGTCTACCACTAAAAGAGTGCTCCAAACCAAATGACCAATCATGTTTAGTATTCTATTTCATTTTTATTTAACTATTTAATTGCAGACTCAACAAGCTGGGTTTCCAAAAAATTTTACTTGAATTACACCCTTACATTTTGGTAAACATAGTCCACCAAATATTCACTCCTTAAAAGAATGAGAGGATTGATAACTGTTTTGTTCAAATATTCAGACATGTTATAATAAGGGGTTTAACTGGATTCACACCGGAAGATAATCATATACTACAAGAAAATGTTGTGATAGCAGCATACACATGGTGCTGGATTGTTACTAAAATTTATCAAATACTCATTTTACACAGTTTTCGAAAATACATCCATCTCCTGCAATGACAAAATCGGACAAAAAGGGAGCGCTTGAAGTACATAATGTTCCTGAAGGATGTGAACAAAATGAAATATGGAGATTGCTTTTTTTTTTTGACTGAAATTGTAGACAAACAAGACATCAATCTTCACCGGTTAAGGTGGGGAGTTAGAAAGATGTCGAAAATTCTTATTATGTCATTCTCTGATTGCCTCTTTGATCCACATTCACAAGGTACTTGAAAGTGTGGGGAAAAACACGAGTAACAGTTGAATAAAAATCTACCAAAAATAAACAATTATTGTCACATTATTGACGTACAAGTAAGACTTGTTTTTTTTTTTTATAATAAATAACCCTCTCTTTGGAGGTAACCTTCTTTGCAGGCGCCAGAGGTTGAACCCTGATGGTGAACGTTGTATACTCAGATCTCAACCACTTTACTCAGACTCTTGTTTATTACACAAAGTTGTTGGGACCATATACACAAAATACAGACCACACAAGTATCCACAACTATCATTTTCTGATTGCACAATACAGGGATACACAGCGATGTTTATAACACTAGTCACTTGGTAGTAATGTTCATAATTCTTTCCGAGTAGCCCAAAAAAGATTATAGCTAACTCTTTTCTTTGCAATCACTTAATTAGAAAATCATGTAACTTCCTATAATTACCATTATGAGAACGGTAACTCTTAATAATTATAGGTTCAGTCGCTATAACTTCTATTTTATTCCAAATTATTAAGGAACGACACATTAGCTAGTACTTCCAATTTACTTCTGAGTTTTGAATATATTGAATTGACTGCTTCATATTTTACACTTATTGCCCAAACACGCAAGATTGCTTGCTCGACTGGATTTCGATACCATATAAGAAACTCTCACACTTCTATAGTACCAACATCAAGACATGCTTTCAACTATGTACCACCCAAATCTAGAATATGTAAGAATCAAATAAATATGCTTAACTTTGCATTTACAAATTCAAAGAACAGCTCCAGTCATGAACCGATGGTTTAATACAGCTTCCGCAATTGGTCTTTTTCGGAAATCGGGGTTCAGCATAGCCTACAACAACCAGTGATTGGGTTAAATGCATTAAAATGCATGAGGGTAATGGTTCCTTCAGTACGTTGAGCAGTTGAGTTTAGTATACAAAGAAGGAGAAATATGATTTTGTACACCAGTACCATTCAGTTTCATAGTCTAAACACGAATCTGCACGGTAATAGTACTCCTGTGTTGAAAATTTAATGTTATTGTCCCAGTTTATTGATGTTTTATAGGGTTATAGATTGTGAAAAAATTAGGATTGCATTATGGCTTACTAATTATTGAAATATGACAAGTTTCTGCAGAAAGATGATCATTTTCCATATTGAGAAATTGAGTACTGTAAGTGAGGGAATTGACTGGACCTGCAATAACTCCCAACCAGCACCAGCACCAAGGTCGAGATACTTCACAGCCTCTGACAAATTATCATCTGCCAAACAATACCTACCGAGAAAAGAAGAAATCCACATCACTTTTACTCAATAATATTTTAAATCATTTATAGACTAATGCAACCTCTAAAAGTGATACTACTACGTGAATCAAGTTATTATGCCAATCCAATTGGTCACCTCGCATAGCACTCAATTATGCAAATCAGATCACACAAGCTGAATGAACAGCTAAACAAGAAAGATAATGCATGATTTAATTTTTGAACCATCGATTGACATCATTACTATTGCAATTTTTGCACACGTTATATCACAGTATTGGAGAAAATATTAATCCTTAGAGAAGAGGTTCTCACTCTCTTGTCGCTTCGAGATCTAGCTGAAAAGTGCTTTCCAGAAGCCTCTGTAATAACAACACGTTAAAAATTATGAAAATAATATAAAGCTGCCAACTAACTATTCTTTGTATTTGAATGATTAGAGAAAGAGTACGGCTTATAATCTCAAAAGGCAAAGAACACAGTCAAAGATTGAGACCAAAAATTTATTGAACATTATTTCTCAGATAATTGCCACACTTGTCTGGGCAAGGATCCTCAGCAATTTATACTAGCACTGCTAATGTGGCAATGCCTCTGGATGACTATAACAAATTATATTCACCTGATTATAACTAGCACTCCTTTAATATTTAACTTTTCCTTAAACCCTCAAATAAAAACCTTAAAAAAAATTCCTCCTTTTTACCCATCAGTCTTTGGGGGAATAATTACGTATAATTTCTTAAATATTGTCATTAACATAACCATCAATTTTGCAACCTACAAACAAGATACAGGAAGAAGACCCCTCTGTCAGTTTATTACTACAGTAGAATTAAGGACTTCTTGGGTTGCATGTTTTAAGCAAAAAAGTTGGAATGTTGTAGACTCGGAAAAAAAAAAAAAGTAGGTTCATCTAACTGAAAATGACTTACCTTATTCAAGCCAAAAACAACTTATAAAAATGCATTTTTTTTAATTTAAGTGTTGCACCCTTTAAATAGGATGTCGTATTTGGTATTTTTCCATTGATATATGGACATATGAGTAATTACATAATGTACTGCCAAGCTAGCAGTGCTAATATAACTTGCTGAGGATCCTTGCCCCACTTGTCTTTCTTACTTGTAAGGAAAGGCTATCCATGGTCCCAGCTTCACAAAATGGAATAAAAGCAAGGTAAGCAAAGAGAAGACCTGCTTCATATCTGCAGATCCAATGAACAAATAAGAGTTTACGAATTAATAAAAAGAATCAAGTAATAAGACTGGAAATATATATATATATATATATATATATACATACATATCATCGGCAATTCCAAAGGCTCTTTTCTGCATAGGAGTAAACGCACCAGCAGCTTTGGCTCTGCTCCAAAGCCCTTCCGCTAACGGTCCTGAATCTTCCTCTAGTTTTGAGTACCTAGAAATAGGTGAACATATAAACCCCCCCATCACAAGGTGATCATAGTTGATCTTCAAACAAGATGATCATGTTTTCAAGACACTTATAACAATTATACACTATTTTGTCGTTAAATTTCAATTTCGTACACCAACCAAACTTGTTAGCTATAAAAAGGGTTAGTAGCTAACTTTTATTGATTGGTTAACAAATTTGAATTTTATGTGATTACGGGCAATATTCAAACACTTCACCGGTTTTAAGTTTTTAGCAATTACAGGCAATTTTCACAAAGTGATCATGTTTATATGTAGGTTAGCTTTTATGTTATCTTGGACTAGTAAGCTAGGTCTTTTTTATTTAGAGACTTTATAGTCGGATGTTTAGTAGATTGCCGTGTGTCTAGCAGTTTGTTGCTATGACTCATGTTTGTACGAGACAGTTTGTTGTCCAGGCAAATTGTTGCTCTGGTTTGTTTAATTGAGCTTCATTATATATCTTGATTACGTCCCAGTTTTTACTTTCTTTACATGTTTACATACCTTAGAAAAACTAAATCACTGAGAAGCGTAACCTAAGTAATCGCAATTTCTCGTAGCTTAATTTGATACCTTAGTGTATAAAAGTACAATGAACACATTTTTCATGTTAAACAAAATTGGAAGGGCACACTTTTAAACTGATGCAATGGCTACCAAGCTCAGAATTAATCAGGTGTGGAAAAATGGGAGCCTTAAAAAACCTAAACATTATTCTGATTTCACCATATAGAATCCATTACGCATAGGAATTTACCGTATATCAACTGAGAAAGACAGATCTCGAAGTCGCGGAATAAGATAAGCAGCTTCTCTCTCGGTAATTGTACTGTTGGGAAAAAAAACAGCTTTGCATGTTCAAAGTGTATAACTAAGAATTTGTTAGGTTGCAGCTCTAAATCTCAGCTTTTTTGCTTAAACTCAAGACCATATTTGGTTAGTAGCTTAAAGGCTGAGCTTTTCGGGTTTTTGTCTTGAAAAGAACAATATAAACTTCAAGCTGGATGAATCCAATTTTTTCTCAGCCTTAAAAATCCAGCTTCTTTAGTTAAAAGCTGCAGCCAAAATCCCTAGTGAGAAACAAAAGCTTATATACAGATAAAACAAGAAATGCATATTTTGACATACTTGAGAACAACAGAAGCAGGTCCAAGGCTTTGGTGTAGCCTATCATGGTCATGCATATAAGCCAGGCCAGATAATACACCATAAAGAAGCTTTGTAATGAAAAATCTTCTGCGTTTTATAGTCTGTTCTTTTTCGAAACGATTCCAAAACCTTGCTTCCCCTAAAGCACTGTCCTGTAAATTCTTTTCACTTCTATATTTTGCATAGTCCGCAGCAGTTAATTTCCCATCATTACGGAAGGCAAGCCACTGTATAATTAATAACTTTTATTGAATATGAATGTAAGATGTAAAATAACTTTCGCACGTAGTGTAAAAGTGTTAATTAAAGTTTTTTGCACCAACATATAATCAGATTTTGATTTGTATACTATCCTAGAATACATGTCAGTTAATAACTAAACCCATTCCGCTTTTATAAACAACAGAAAGAAAGTACTTTAGTTTGGGAATTGAAATAGGAAAATGAGATGAGAGTAGTGTACAGAAGCCGAAAAACAATAATACAATAGTGTACATAATATTTGATATATTAATTAAATAGTTCCCCGACCTATGAGTTTTTTTCTACAGCTACACTGAGGGTATTAAATCCCCGAAAATTGAAACATTCATCGTAATGATTGTAGATTAGTACTATACAAAAACAAATTCAGGTGATACGTTAATGTATAATATTGTCATTAACCATATTGAAATTCCTATCCGCTGTTCTAGATGCAGTTTTGCAGTAAGGTTCCAAGTGGAGTTGGAACTGCAGTTGGAACCAAGTGTATAAGGTTCCAAGTGAGGTTGGAACTGCAGTTGGAACCAAGTGTATTAATGGACAGAACTGTTTTAAAATTAAATGTACTTGGAAATAATTCACACGCACATTTAACAACGGAGTTCACCTAACTAGGCTACGTCTCCGGGGCACTTACCCAGATTATGATATTATAAAAAGCTTACAATATATGACTCAAGTCTTAATGAAAAACTTAGACTCCCTCTAGGTTTTTCTGCCTATCACTATATTGCTCCTACTCTATAACTATCACTTATAAATCAATGGCATCCCACCATTGTTTTTCTTTTTAAAGCTCACGTGTATTCTCTCTAGAAAAATAAGTTCTTTATAATTTAGAACACACACCTTTACAAGCTTAAGTTACTAAGTATATAAACAAGTAAAAACAATCTTCTATCTTCAATATCTTTTGATTGCTTTTGACTTGGTTGATTAGCTTCAATCTCTCCAAGTATCACGAGATTCTTCAGCATGGATTGACTCTAATCATCTTTAATTAATACCTGTTTAGTAACACACTTGAAAGTAGGAGTTAATCTTTTCCTTTGAAAGGAAACATATAAAGATATGATCTCTTAAAGATAATATCTTTTTATAAACATATGAAACATTTAACTCCACATATCAATCAATCTTTAAACATATCTTTACTGAATATTATAAGGATCAAAAGATTGAAACAAGTGATAAGGACAAGCATAAGAATAGAGATATATATATTAAAAGGAAACATAACCTTATAAACTATTCTCTTTATATCTTTTATAAAACATCTTTCCTTAACACTTTGATATTCTCAATATACGCATATTAACCATGTTACGACTATATGAGAATATATCCTACATACTTTAAAATGATTTAACATTAAACAAGTAGTAATGTAGAATAATGAAACAAGACAGAATTCTGCTTCGCAGTAGGTTGGAACTCGTGGTTGCAACTGAGGTTGCAACATTACTTGAAACCTGTCAACACAGGTTGTAACTTAGGTTGCAACTAGTACTTGAAACCTAATACTACTAACTTAGTAGGTTGTAACTGAGGTTGCAACTGGTACTTGGAACCTGTCAATCCTGTCTTAGTTCTTAATAACAGTTCGGATTTATTTAGTAAAAACCAATAGACAATAAACAATATTTAGACCAGAAATCTGGTCCTAACAATCTCCCCCTTTGTCATTGGTTTTGACAAATCAATTAAGTTTATAAATCATCCCAACCACCTGCAAATTCAATATTAGCACAGTCTTTAAATAGTATATTAACAATACTAAAGAGTCATCTGTTTAAGCTCCCCCTGTATGTTAGAATTGCAGGCACTTCATACGCACAGAATTTATCCATTCATAAATTCAATTTAAAAGACATCAAAATGGAAATTGCAGAAATTTAAAGGCCAAAAACATGGCACAACAATGTCTTAGTACAGCAATTAAAAAAATAATTAAAACCAGCAGCATTGAGTCTTGAAATTGAAATAAACAAAACATAAACTTCACTCCCCCTATTTGTCAGCAACCATTGGAATTAGTCACTTGGAATATCACACTGTGGGGGTCTTTCTCTTAGAGGATTCTGCCTGACTACTTCTTCATCTTCTGCATTGTCATCCTCACTGCTGATTGAAACACCATCACTATCATCATCATCCTCACTCTCAATAATATCCACCAGCAGCTTATTGATTTGATAATCATCAGCATCCAATTCAGCTCTCCTTTCTTGATCATAAGCCAGCTTCTGGAGTAAGTACCACTTTACTCCTTTCTTCTTGTCTGAGGGAGCAGTAGATGTCTCTTCTTCTTTTTCTTTACCCTTTTCTCCAGATATGTCATTGACATGCCCTTCTTTGAGCAGTTTTGCAGAGATATAAATAGCAGAGGGACAATCTGAGATTGGTTCTGTGGCTGTGCTTATAGGCTTGGATCCAGTCATAGGTAGGATTTGAGCCATAATCACCCCAGTGATTAGACAAGGAAAGGGGAGCAAAATTGAGGATGAGGTATCAGCACTGAATTCTTTAATCAAATTAAAAACATGAGTACCAAAATCAATTGGCAAAGAGGACATGATCCTATAGAGAAATATGGCCATTTCCTTATTGACTTTGGATGGCTGCTTAGTGGGATTCCAATTGAACCTAGCTATTTTGTGCAGCACAGATGCACACAAGGTGAGGGAGGAGGTTTTAATGGAGTGACCATCAAACCTATTGTTCTTGCCAGTTAGAATTAAAGCTAGTATTTCTAAGTCTGGTTCAACATTATCAACTTCAGTAGGACTAGGACAGCACAGATAATCATTGATCAACTTAGGGGTGAAATCCAGAGTCACACCCCTTAAAAACACTCTGCCATAGGCAGGATCACCCTTAACAAACACAGTATTACTAAGATTGGCATAGAATTCTTTAATTACAGCAGGGTAATAAGAATTAGGATAAGAAATAGTTCTATCTAGGCCAACAGCTGACAGCAGTTTCTCAATATGTACTTGAATATGTGGATAGCTAACTAGATTAAGTCTTCTTTCACTGTGAATCTCCCTACCAGTAAAAGACCTAAACCTTCTATACGAGGTCCTACTCCAAAACCTAGGATCAGTCTCATGAAACTTAGACTTATAAGAGAAAACAGTTGGAGTTGGATTATCCTCTACAGTTTTCCTAGCTCTTTTCTTAGTGCGCTTTTTCTGAGATGAGGAAGTCTCACTTACCTTAGCTTTTGATCCTGGACTTGTTGGAGATTTATTCATGAAATCTCTTAGAGTGCAATCATCATCAATGTTCAGGTTGGGGTTTTTAGAAGGGTTTGATGACATGGTTGCAACTGGGGTTAGAACCTTACTTAGAACCTTGCAGTGGGTTTCTACAGCAGGCCTAGGGTTTTACAGAGGTGAGAGAGAGAGAGTTATTCTGTAAAAAGTAATTGATTTTGGATAGTAAAAAGATGTTTGTATAAATAGCAATAAAGACCATATCTTTTTGAAATTGGAAATAGATACATGCAAATCAATTAAGAGACAGATTTTGGCTTAAAAATAGGAAGTATTTTATCAACAGAATTTTGAAAAATAAATCATACTATGATCACTACAGAAACAGTTGGCATTAAGATAAATTCAGCCAATTAAACAGATAAACATTCCTTTTTCAAAACAGATTCGTCCAAAATTTGAAAATTCAAAAATTGAAGCTTTAAGGAAATTTGACTTGATTCAAGATAAAGAACACTTAAACAGATATCTAACTTTTAGGAGAACAAAAGAAACCTAGCAATTTACTCACGAAAATATGTTTATCAAAGAATAACTCTAATAAAGATTAAATTTTAGGAGCTTAAATTGAGCAAATCCGTTTTTATTTCTACACAAAAACTAGTTTGATGACCTCAGCAAGGAAAGAGTATAAGTGATGTCAAAAAAATAACAAGACTTTGTCTTGGTAGTTATAGAATAGACTGAGGTTTCAACTGATGTTTCAACTGAGCTTGCAACCAGTATTTTTAACACGAGGTTTCAACTGATGTTGCAACTGAACTTCCAACCAACTATTGAGAGTGTGAGGTTTCAACTGATGTTGCAACTGAACTTGCAACCATCATAAAAATTGCACTTTGTGCTTGCAACTCTATTACCAGAGAGGTTTTTTAAGGACAAGTTACCTCACATCTGTTTTTGAGGCACCAAAAAGCGGCTTTTTCAAGACAAAAACATCATAGCTCAAAATAAGACTTTAACCTTAGAAATAAAACTTATTAAAGGTACTCCATACAGACATATTTAGCAAAAGTATTCAATTAGATTGATAATGACATACCCCTATGTCACTTCTTAATGATTCAAACTTGTTTGTATCAAGGGGCTTTGTGAAAATATCTGCTAATTGTCTTTCAGTTGAAACATGTTCTAAAATTAAGCTCTTTTCTTCAACTAGTTCTCTAATAAAATGATGCCTTAGATCAATATGTTTGGTTCTGGAATGTTGAACTGGATTTTTAGCTAAATCTATAGCACTTTTGTTATCACAAAACAGAGTTAATATCTCTTGTTTAACATTATAATCAGTTAACATTTGTTTCATCCAAATTAGTTGAGTGCATCCACTTCCAGCTGCAACATATTCTGCCTCAGCAGTAGATAAAGATATGCAATTTTGCTTTTTACTGAACCAAGAAACAAGATTGTTTCCAAAATAAAAACAACCACCAGAAGTACTCTTTCTATCATCTATGTTTCCTGCCCAATCTGCATCACAGTAGCCACTAAGAAAATGGTTTGTATCTTTAGAATACCATAGGCCTAGATGAGGTGTTCCTTTTACATACCTTAGAATTCTTTTGACAGCTAGAAGATGAGGTTCTAAAGGATTTGCCTGATATCTGGCACAAACTCCTACACTCAAGCAAAGGTCTGGTCTACTAGCAGTTAAATACAGCAAACTTCCAATCATGGATCTATACAGACTTGGACAAACACTTTTTCCCTTATCATTTTTTGATAGTTTAAGAGTGGTACTCATAGGGGTTCTCTTCTCTTTACTCTCATTCAGACCAAACTTCTTAACAAGATTGTCTGCATACTTACTTTGGCATAAGAAAATGCCTTTCTCATTCTGTTTAACTTGCAATCCTAGAAAGTAAGTTAATTCACCTCCACCACTCATTTCAAATTCATTTTTCATATCAGAAATGAATTCTTCAATCCTCTTATTAGAAGATGAGCCAAACACAATGTCATCAACATATATTTGAGCAACAATTATATCCTTTGTAGTTTTCTTTGTAAACAGAGTTTTATCAACTCCCCCTCTTTTAAAACCTTTTTCAAGCAAAAACTTGGTTAATCTATCATACCAAGCTCTAAGGGCTTGCTTAAGACCATACAAGGCCTTTTTCAGCAAATAAACATGTTCAGGAAAGTTAGGATCTTCAAATCCCTTAGGTTGACAGACATAAACCTCTTCATTAATCACACCATTAAGAAAAGCACTCTTTATGTCAAGTTGAAACAGTTTAAAATCATACAGACATGCAAGAGATAGTAGCATTCTAATGGATTCAATTCTAGCTACAGGAGCAAAGGTTTCATCAAAGTCAATTCCCTCAATTTGTGTATAACCCTGAGCTACCAACCTAGCTTTATTCCTGATAATCACTCCATCCTCATCACTTTTATTTCTAAAAATCCATTTAGTCCCTATAACATTTTTATTAGAAGGTCTGGGTACTAAATTCCATACATCATTTCTCTCAAATTGGGCCAATTCATCCTGCATAGCTAAAATCCATTCACTATCTTCTAGAGCTTCTTTTATATTCTTAGGTTCTAACTGAGAGATATAACAAGCAAAGTGAACAACATTATTTCTTTTACCTCTGGTTTTCATAGCTGAAGTAACTTCTCCTATGACATTGTCAAGAGAATGATTTTTCTGAGTCCTTACATAGCGAGGCCTGCTAGTTGACTGAGCATGAGAACTTTCTTCTTCTTCTTCAGATTCAGCAGCATTTTGGGTTTCAACTGTGGTTCCAACCTCAGTTCCAACCTCAGTTGTAACCTCAGTTGCAACTGGACTTCCAACCACTCTCGGACTTCCAGTTTGTTGTGTTTCTTCTTTCTCTTTTTCTGTAGTCTCAGCCTGTTCATCATCACCTGTAATCTCATCAACAGTTTTTAGGTCATCAAATAACACATTATAAGATTCCATAACACAGTTTGTTCTTTGATTGAAGACTCTAAATGCTCTACTATTCTGAGCATAACCAAGAAAAATCCCTTTATCACTTTTAGAGTCAAATTTACCAAGATGCTCTCTATCTCTGAGAATATAGCAAACACATCCAAAAACTTGAAAATACTTTACATTGGGTTTTCTACCTTTCCATATTTCATAAGCTGTCATGGAAGTACCTTTAGTAATACAAACCCTATTAACTATGTGACAGGCAGTATTAACAGCTTCAGCCCAAAATCTATTGGCAAGTTTCTTAGAGTTAAGCATTACTCTAGCCATTTCCTGAATGGTTCTATTTTTCCTTTCAACTATGCCATTTTGCTGAGGAGTCTTAGGAGCAGAGAACTCATGACATATTCCTAAGGAGTTGCAGAATTCTTTAAACCTGATATTTTCAAATTCAGTTCCATGATCACTTCTAATCCTAGCAATATTACCACTAGTGGAACCTTTTTCAAGTTGCAGTTTTAAGCACAGAGTTTTGAATAGTTCAAAAGTTTCAGACTTATCCTTCAAGAACACTACCCAAGAGTATCTAGAGAAATCATCTACAACTACTAGAATGTACTTCTTACCACCTATACTAGCAGTTTGCATAGGACCCATCAAGTCAATGTGAAGGAGTTCTAAGACTCTCTTAGTGTAGATTAGATTAGTACTTTTGTGAATACTTTTGGTTTGTTTGCCTATAGCACAATCACCACAGACACTTTGAGTTTTAGCACTAAGTTTGGGAATTCCTCTTATCAATTCCTTTTTAACAAGCTTATCTAAAGTTTTGTAATTCACATGCCCAAGCCTTTTATGCCAAATATCTACATTATTAGTAATGGCTTGATTACACCTACTTTGAGGCAATTCTTTTTCAGCTTTTTCAAACACATAGCAACTGTTGGTTGATCTAACTCCAGTCATGATTAAATTATTATTAAGATTAGTAATTAGACACCTTTCTTTGTCAAATTTAACAGTCATTTCATTATCACAGAGTTGACTGATACTAATAAGATTAGCTTTTAGACCATCTACAAGAAAAACATCCTCAATATCAGGCATTCCAGGTTTGTTTAAGGTACCTTTACCAATAATTTTACCTGTATCTCCACCTCCAAACACAACAGTGTTACCTGTAAGAATGGTGACATTTTTTAGGAGGCTTGCAGTACCTGTCATATGCTTAGAGCATCCACTGTCAAAATACCAATCATTAGAAGTAACAGCATTCAAAGAGTTAATAACAGCTTTGTTGTTAGCAACTAAAGTTGCTTTTTCTTTAACTTTCCAAACCCATTTCAAATTTTTATTGACAGAAGCCAACCAGGTTTTCTGGGAAATATACTTTCTGTTTCTTTTTAAATAACACTGGATTTCAGAATGACCAGGTTTTTTACAGAAATTACACAACTTCAACCTAAAGTTATTTTTATCCCTAAAGCTATTCAGTTTGTTCATGGTTGCAACTTTGGTTGTAACTGAGCTTCCAACCTTCTTTACATAAACCTGAGTTTTATTCCTGGTTGCAACTCTGGTTGCAACTGAGCTTCTAACCTTGTGATCAAAATCATGAGTTTTAGCTTTAGCAACAGCTTCAATAAAAGTAGTTTTTCCTGTACTCTTACCACCATAGTAACCTAGACCACTGATATCTTTGGAGCCTCTAGAATATGACAGCATGTCATCTAATTTATCTGAAGCAGAAACATTTAGCAATTTTATTATCTTTTTAGTTTCAGTAAGTTCAGCCAGTTGTAATTTAAGCTTCTCAGTAAGATTTTTAACCTCATCCTTTAGATCAACATTCAGCTTGCTTATGATTAAGGATTGTTTACTCAGACATTTATACTTTTCATACAGAACAAGGTATTGCTTAGTAATGTTTTCATCAGAGGGCTCTTCCTCATCACTGCTATATGTTTCACAGGCAGTTGTAACTGGGGTTGAAACCTGCTCACAGTCACTTTCATAAGTAGGTTCTTTTTCAGTGATTATTCCCATGAAATTAACAAAATTGGAACCATCCTCTTCATCACTGTTACTCTCAGAATCACTATCACTATGAGTGGTTATATAAGCATTTTTGTTTCTTTTTAAAGTGTTTGCACACTCAGCCTGAATATGACCAAAACCTCTACATTCTCTACACTGAATCTCTTTAGATTTGTATTCTTTGTTATCCTTTTCTTTGGAATTCCACTTTCCTGTAGAGTTATTATTGAACCTAGACTCTGTCTTAAACTGGTTATCCTTTTTCTGAAAGTTTTTAGATGAACCAGTATCATCCTCCTTTTTCTTATAAAACTTCTTGTACACCTTTTTTGCAAAGAAAGCTAGTTGTTCTTCATCACTCATTTTATCACAGGCATTAGATTCAGATTTCTTAGCTTGAAATGCTATTCCCTTTTCTGGTCTTTTATGTTTGAAGAATTTCAGTTCATGAGTACTTAGATTTCCTATGAGTTCTTCAAGTTTAAGATTATCTAAGTCAGTTGATTCTTCAATAGCTGTGACCTTAATTTCAAACCTTTCTGGGAGTGACCTAAGAGTTTTCTTAACAAGTTTAGCATCACTGTATTTTTCACCTAAGGTTCCAGCTTGATGAGCAATGTGACAGATTCTACCATTAAATTGTTCAATGTTTTCATCTTCCTCCATTCTTAAGTTCTCAAATTGGGTAGTTAACTGTTGAAGTTTGAAAGCTTTTACTTTAGTGGTTCCTTCAAAAGTAACTTGCAAAATATCCCATGCTTCTTTAGCTGTTTCACAATGAGAGATATACCTGAATACGCTGAGAGTTACACCAGCAAAAATCAAGTTTATGGCTGTTGAGTTGGCACTTGATTTTCTGTCTTCTTCAGCAGACCATCTGTCTTCAGGTAAGAGAATCAGTTCTCCTTCATTATCCATGGTAGTTGGAGCCTCCCATCCATACATAACAGTCTTCCATGCATGTTCATTCTGCTGTTTGATAAAGGACCTCATTCTAATTTTCCATACTCCATAGTTTACTCCTCCTTCAAGCAATGGAGGTTTGTTGAAGGCGTTTCCTTCCCTCATTAAGTCCATTGTTACTAGAACACAGGATCCACACTAAGTAAGATCTAGTGTGAAGCTCTGATACCAATTGAAATTCCTATCCGCTGTTCTAGATGCAGTTTTGCAGTAAGGTTCCAAGTGGAGTTGGAACTGCAGTTGGAACCAAGTGTATAAGGTTCCAAGTGAGATTGGAACTGCAGTTGGAACTAAGTGTATTAATGGACAGAACTGTTTTAAAATTAAATGTACTTGGAAATAATTCACACGCACATTTAACAACGGAGTTCACCTAACTAGGCTACGTCTCCGGGGCACTTACCCAGATTATGATATTATAAAAAGCTTACAATATATGACTCAAGTCTTAATGAAAAACTTAGACTCCCTCTAGGTTTTTCTGCCTATCACTATATTGCTCCTACTCTATAACTATCACTTATAAATCAATGGCATCCCACCATTGTTTTTCTTTTTAAAGCTCACGTGTATTCTCTCTAGAAAAATAAGTTCTTTATAATTTAGAACACACACCTTTACAAGCTTAAGTTACTAAGTATATAAACAAGTAAAAACAATCTTCTATCTTCAATATCTTTTGATTGCTTTTGACTTGGTTGATTAGCTTCAATCTCTCCAAGTATCACGAGATTCTTCAGCATGGATTGACTCTAATCATCTTTAATTAATACCTGTTTAGTAACACACTTGAAAGTAGGAGTTAATCTTTTCCTTTGAAAGGAAACATATAAAGATATGATCTCTTAAAGATAATATCTTTTTATAAACATATGAAACATTTAACTCCACATATCAATCAATCTTTAAACATATCTTTACTGAATATTATAAGGATCAAAAGATTGAAACAAGTGATAAGGACAAGCATAAGAATAGAGATATATATATTAAAAGGAAACATAACCTTATAAACTATTCTCTTTATATCTTTTATAAAACATCTTTCCTTAACACTTTGATATTCTCAATATACGCATATTAACCATGTTACGACTATATGAGAATATATCCTACATACTTTAAAATGATTTAACATTAAACAAGTAGTAATGTAGAATAATGAAACAAGACAGAATTCTGCTTCGCAGTAGGTTGGAACTCGTGGTTGCAACTGAGGTTGCAACATTACTTGAAACCTGTCAACACAGGTTGTAACTTAGGTTGCAACTAGTACTTGAAACCTAATACTACTAACTTAGTAGGTTGTAACTGAGGTTGCAACTGGTACTTGGAACCTGTCAATCCTGTCTTAGTTCTTAATAACAGTTCGGATTTATTTAGTAAAAACCAATAGACAATAAACAATATTTAGACCAGAAATCTGGTCCTAACACATATGAATTAAACATATGACCTGCTCCCCAGTTTTTGTTTCGAACCCACCAAGAAGTATTTGGACATGCTCAGAAATGACCTTTGAACTGCTCTGTGAGGACAATTTGAAAATTCGACGAACAGATTATTAACGAATTTAAAGTACAGATCAAAAGTCTATGAGAGAAGTTCAAAAAACTCACTTGAATGAAAATGTGAGCATTTAACTCATTTGCAGCCATCATATCAGCCTCGGTGCCTCCTACTTGTTTTCCAGGATAGACCTGAAATTTTAACATCATGTCGATATAAAAAAGGGAATATTAAAGGGGAATCAAATGAAGTAAAACCCAAATCTACAAATAGCAAAACTAACACGTCTAAGAATATTCTACAATCATAAAGGAATGGCTTTTATATAGTATATTCTTAGGTGTAAAAGGTTGGTATAGACATCAACTCATGCACTGGCAGTATGATATAGAAAAGCAAGCTACGATAGTCGATAGATAGATAATCAAAATATAACTTGGTAGTCTTACTTGTCAACGCATTTATGCCTGTGCATAACAAATTGCTACATAGTAAAGCTCCATCCCTTTTAAAATAACAGATGAAATTTGAAACATCAACAGCAGAAATCAAACAAAAACCTCATTCTTAAGACTTCCTAATAACAACTTTATATGCCAACACGGGAAGGTCGGTGAAAGAGATGAATTTTATGACTACCTTAAATATTACGGGGGTCCCTGCGTATGAACCCTGAGCTATTTTTCCTTCATAAAGCCTGCAATCAGGCTGTCATTGGTGGTATCAACAACAAGTACTATTATTGGCTAACTTTGAAAAAAAATGAAGAGTTTCATCAAAAGTGAAAAGCAATGTTTTATTTAATTACAGAGCTTTAATAATTAGGGGGTTTGTAACGATGTCCAAATGGATACCTGATTTTGACATTGCCTTCGCCCACATCCTGAGTTTTTAATAGCCCGATATCTTGTGGTGAGTATCCGATGTCCATCCCCGATTTTAATCCCGAGTAACTGTCAAATAATCCATCAGTAGAATGGCTTGTTGATATTAAATTATCGGTTTATGTGAACCATGCTAAGCAGGTGTGTGATTGAGGAATACAGTGAGTTGGTTGTCTCTGTACTCCAGGTATATGCTTAGTCGGAACACAATTTGGTATGCTCCGGATTATGCAAGGAATTCTAAAGTGGTTTCCTAAAGTTATTGTTTACATGATGAATTATAACGTTAATTTTAAATATACTTGTAACCAAATTACCTGAGTTTTTTATTACTTTCTGGAGTTCAAAAAGCTAAGCTAAAAGGCCTGAGAGTAATAAGTTCGTGAGTCACCTAAAATGGGCTTTCTGGACACACATGAGAACGGAGACATGGTACGTAGGGTGAGAAATTTAGGTTGCCCATACTTTCTGAACACTTACATAAGCAAAACATTTTGACCTAAAACAACAATCTTTAGTGACAAGAGAGTAACTAAGTAATGGCATAGCCTTCCAAGATAATTATGTGGACATCGACCCTATTAGACTTCTACACTACTTTGTGAGAGAGGATGATAACATAAACTTCGTTGTCTCGCTGTAATTTTATCTTTCAATTCTCTTACAACGAGTATAGAAAGGAGGGTAAGGGTGTGCTACACCATCCTGCATATTAAGAAAATTCCGATCGCTAATAACTATTTGGGCATGTATAGCCATATAGGCTATGTTTTGCAACAGAATTTTTGGTCCAAAATCAGATTTACAAAATATTTTCCAAAATCCACTCAAATTCCAGTTTTTTTATAGATTTTTTAGCTTTCTTAGCTAATAACAAACTGCTTTTTAAAAGCTAAATAATTGTTGAAACACTCACAAATTTTAAAATCAAAAATCAAAAACTCGGCTAATAAGAACAAATTCAGTACTGTTTCTTGGCGATGGCTAATAAGTCCAGATAAAAGTTGGGATATTAGAAATCTAGAATAATGTAAAAAAGGAGAATTTTGGGGGGAAATGCCTGGTGATATTGATGAAGCCATAACTACCAATGAGCCGACCAACTTGGAATGAATCTGGATCAGTTATCAGATTACTCATCGTAATTATCCTTTTACTCTTCTTCCACCGTCTCTCTATTTTCAATCCATGAGTCTTGCCTCTGCAGCTGAATCCAACGGCCAAGGAACAGCCACGTGGTATTTGTGGTTGGATTTGGACCATCATCATTTTCACTCTTCTCTTCTTTTTACAGCACAGACGACCCTTTTTAGTGAAGTAACAACTGGCCACGTCACTAACTAAAAAAGTACAGAACTACTCTCAGGCTTTCAAAATAAAAGATGGATCCTTCATGTTTCAGTTAAGAAAGAACAGAACCTTTTATCAATATTCTCCATTCATACAGTTTCAATGCGAATTACATAAACCATCTTTAAATGTCTCGTATATTAACCTAATCTCCAAGAAACGCTAGCATAGCTATCTATAACAACAAATATTTATGCAGTGAATAATTTCCTGATAGAATTTCTTTCTAAAACTAACTAAAACTTAATCTTTACTTTCAAAGTATTAGAATTTCTTTGTCACTGATCTATGGTAATCCAGCTTTGTGGTGGCCTTGTTGGTATTACTTTCGCACCACATTTTTTATGGAACGCTATTTATGTCTTTTCTCCCATAGTCCCATAAGTTAGATTATACTGGTCTTTTGGAATTGTACACATATAAGTAACACCAAAGTACAATTAAAAATTAATTACTGATAGGTTAGATTACTAATTAAATAGAGAGTTTCGAAGCTGAATTTTTTTACCTACGGAGAGAAATTTGGTGCCGCCGAAACTATATTTGCAGCAGGCAGTGAAGCCTTAAGGTTAACATATTATTTGGCTTATAATACTAATACATAGTTTTGGAAGCCTCTCCTATGACTACATGCCTGCAATTTTCTCATCTCCGACTATAAAACTATTTGAACTTAATATTTTCTGGGAGATTGTGTTAGAATATATATGGCCTAGTGTCATATGTGTTAAATAATGGTTTGGATAATTATCAAGTTTATTAATCTTATTGGTTAAATAATTAATTAAAGATAAATTAATAGTAGTTAGTATTAGATAAGGATTAAAGTTAATATTAAAACTAATACTACCACTTATCACGTTGATGGAAGTGAGAAGTGGGGGAGACTGTTATACGTTCCCTCTCTCTACCTATAAAATAATAGTAATGTACTATATTCTCACCATCAATAACATACAGAGAAATATATATAATAGTATTCATTATTAAGGAAGGGCTAAGAGAGAGAAGACCGTATCTCATAAAAGGTTAAGCAGTAAAGTACAATGGCTCAAGGTAAGTTTCCAATCATCTTTATTCGTATCGTTGTGAAAATTATGAAGTTGAAGATCCATGTTCCTTTATATTAATTAAAGGTTTATAGAATATGTTTTACATGTGGTATCAAGAGCATGGTTTAAAAACTCATAATTTTCCAATCAATAAATAAGATAAACCCTAGAATTTAACTGTCAAAGTTTAGATTCAAATTATATTCCGCTGCTAATCTTTATTATGGCTCAAGCATGTACGTTTAAATTATTGTTGTTTACGTTACCTGTTATATTAACACAACCGTATATATATTTATTCGGTTAGATTTGTCTACATGTTTAATTTGCATGCTATGACCATTCGTGATTCTGTAAAAGAGAAGAAAACAAATTACAATATGACTTTAATAGTTTAATTCTAGGGAATATAATCAACTCATAGATACATATCACGTATGTGTAATTGTCTAATAGATTAACTATAGTTTACATTATATGTCAAGGCCGTAAACCATGTTGTAAATAAATTATGATATTTATGTATAAGAAGGCTGGTTTTGTGGCTTGCAATGGTTACTATAATCAAGATGAAATAATTTTCGCAAGTTTACTGAACTAAAAAAATTAACAAGGTCTTCTTTTGTAAGCATGGAAAGCAATAAGATTGTTCACACATTTATCGTACCTTATCAGTGCCTTAAGGATACTTACATAGATTGATTATTTTTCAGTCAATTAAAACAGTTGTCCGTTTTATTTGAGGATTATAGAAATAAGAAGGCTCATATATACCAAATTTCATAATGTATGTTTTGAAAAATCAGTTGACATAGTTTTAAACAAAAACAAAAACAAAAACAAAAAAAAAACAATTATCCAATCAAAAGGATATTAAGTTGTTGTACCGGTTGTGTTCAATTCACATAACACTTGATTATGATTGAATTGCAATAATTTGGTTTTTCAGTACAATACTGTTTTCCAGTTGTTGGAAACCTCACATATGGTGAAAACAGTATTTCCATTTTTGTTTTAGATTTTATATGTCAGTATATGGGTGGTGCATGTGGAGAGCTTTTCTGTTCTTTTCTAGGCTTTTGTTATAAGAAAAGTAATATACCCTTTTATCCAATTCATAATTTTGTTTCTTGCATGCAAAAGAAATTATTTATATTGTCTCTGATATAAACCAATGGGTGATAGAATGAACTCTTAGCCTATTACTATTTATGATTTAGCTTTCGCTCCTGTAGCATTCTGTTACTTGTGTGTATGTCTTGTGGACTTTACTTTAATGTACTTTTTCATTGTTTCCTTGTGTTTTAATTGAGCTCTAACTATGTTTACAGTAAAATTATTTACAGTAAAAATTTTGTATTGTTAGTCACCAAACTCCAAAAGTTTTAAAATCTTAAGTTGTGTAAGTAAATTTACCCATTAGGATGCTAATAAATTATACAATGGTAAATTAATGTTCATTGTTATAATATAAGATAATTATAATCACCCAAAGGTAGATTTGTCAAATTTATAACTAATGGACGTACTAGTTGGTAACCAATATACTATTCTATTCAAAATTTACATCCAAAGATGTTAAATATGTCTAATTAGTGTATATGATTGCCAAATTATAGATTATTTTAGCATCATTAAAATTAGCGTTATATGTCTTTGTATCACCCAAAGGAGGACAATGATATATAGTTTATGTATTATAATCATTAAAATTAGCGTTATATGTTTTTGTATCACCCAAAGGAGGACAATGATATATAGTTTATGTTTATCTATTTGAATCTGTTTTATGCATTTTAAATTTATAAATTAAAGTACTAATAAACGACTATTGTATCAAATTTTGTAGTACCTGTTCCCGTTGCTCTACATTCGCATGCTTCGTCGGTACCCGTGTTCAATGGGCTTAATTTCTCTGATTGGTGTGAACAAATTCAATTCTAGTTAGGTGTTTTGGATCTTGATTTGTCACTTCAATCAGAGAAACCGGATGCTATTACTGATACTAGCACCGATGATGAAAGGACTTTCCATGAAACTTGGGAAAGGTCAAACAGACTTAGCCTAATGTTTATGCGAATGAGTGTAGCAAACAACATTAAGTCAATACTTCCAAAAGCTGATACTGCTAAGGAATTTATGAAAAATGTTGAAGAGCGTTCTCAAACTGCAGATAAATCTGTTGCAGGGACATTAATGACTACCTTAACCAACATGAAATATGATGGCTCTCGTAGCATGTATGATTATGTCACTGAGATGCAAGATGTTGGAGCAAAAATTAAAGGTTTAGGGATAAACTTGGATGAAAGCTTTCTAGTGCAGTTTATTATTAACTCACTACCTCCTGAATATAGCACATTCCAGATGAATTATAACACAATGAAAGACAAATGGAATGTGCATGAACTTGAAAGTATGTTAGTTTCTGAGGAAAGGAGACTTAAGAATAAAGCAAAACATTCAGTTAATCTCGTAAGCAACCAAGGAGCAAGAAAGAAGTTTGGTAAAAAGGCAGAAAATGGGAAGAAGGGACTACATAAAGTGAATAGTTCCTCTTTCCAAATCCGCAAGAAAGAGCAAAAGGATGTAAAGTGCACTTTTGTGGAAAACCCGGACATTTCAAGAATGTTTGCCTGAAACGTAAGGCATGGTTTGAAAAGAAAGGTAATTTTAAAGCTGTAGTATGTTTTGAAGCAAATTTAACTGAAGTTCCTTTTAATACTTGGTGGATTGACTCTGGTTCTACTGTCCATGTTTCCAATACTATGCAGGGATTTCTTACGACCCGAACCACAAGTCCAAATGAGAGGTTTATTTACATGGGAAATCGTGTGAAGGCTCCAGTTGAAGCTATTAGAACTTATCGTTTAATTTTAGCTACTGGAAGTCATTTGGATTTGTTTCAAACTTTTTACGTACCTTCTTGTTCTCGCAATTTGATTTCACTATCTTGTTTGGATTCTGTTGGATATTCTTTTAAATTTGAGAATAAAAGTTTTAGTTTGTTTAAAAATAATCATTTTATTGGTTCTGGTATTCTTTTTGATGGTTTATATAAACTAAAACTTGATAATATTTTTGCGGAAACTCTTTTAACCTTGCATGATAATGTTGGAACTAAACGTGGTTTAGTAGATGAAAGTTCTGCTTATTTGTGGCATAAACGTTTGGGTCATATTTCCAAAGAAAGACTGTCAAGATTGGTACAGAATGAAATTTTACCGAATTTAGATTTTACCGATCTTGGTATTTGTGTTGAATGTATAAAAGGGAAACAAACAAAACACACAAAAAAGGGAGCCACAAGAAGCACACTTCTTGAAATAATACACACTGATATTTGTGGGCCTTTTGACGTTCCATCTTTTGGTGGAGAAAAGTATTTTATTACCTTTATCGATGATTTTTCACGTTATGGATATATTTACTTATTGCATGAAAAATCTCAATCGGTAGATGCCCTAGAAATATTTATTAATGAGGTTGAAAGGCAATTAGAGTTAAAAGTGAAAATTTTAAGATCTGATAGAGGTGGTGAATATTATGGAAAATACAATGAAAGTGGACAATGTCCAGGTCCGTTCGCTAAATTTCTTGAAAAGCGTGGCATTTGTGCGCAATACACAATGCCAGGTACACCACAACAAAATGGTGTAGCTGAAAGGCGTAATCGTACTTTGATGGAAATGGTTAGAAGTATGCTATCTAACTCATCTTTACCCATTTCATTGTGGATGCATGCCTTAAAAACTGCCATGTACTTGTTAAATAGGGTTCCTAGTAAAGCAGTTCCTAAAACTCCTTTTGAGTTATGGACTGGTAGGAAACCTAGTTTACGGCACTGCATGTTTGGGGTTGCCCGGCAGAAGCAAGGATTTATAATCCACAAGAAAAGAAATTGGATTCAAGAACGATCAGTGGTTTTTTCATTGGTTATCCAGAAAAGTCTAAAGGGTATAGATTTTATTGTCCTAGCCATAGTACAAGAATTGTTGAAACTGGAAATGCTAGGTTCCTTGAGAATGGTGAAGTTAGTAGGAGTTTGGAACCACGAAAAGTGGACCTTCAAGAAGTTAGGGTGGAAATACATTTACCTTTAACTTCTTGTAAGACTATTTTTCCTTCTGTTGTTGGACAGTTGAACAATGGACAAGAACAAATTAATGATCCAACTATCCAGAATGAACATAATGTCAATGAACCCATAGTTGATGAACCACTAGAAGTAGAATTAAGGTCTCAAAGACCAAGAAAATCTGCTAATTTTGATGATTATGTGGTCTATCTAAATGAAGCAGATTTTGATATGGGAATCGATGAAGATCCAGTTTCATTATCACAAGCCATCGAAAGTGTTGATTCTGCGAAATGGTTAAATGCCATAGAAGATGAGTTAAAATCAATGGAACAAAATAAAGTTTGGGATCTCGTCGAATTGCCCAAAGGATGTAAAAGGGTCGGGTGTAAATGGGTCTTTAAGACCAAACGCGACTCTCTTGGCAATATCGAACGACATAAAGCCAGATTTGTTGCTAAAGGTTTTACTCAAAAAAGTGGAATTGACTACACAGAGACTTTTTCACCCGTCTCTAGAAAAGATTCGTTAAGAATTATTATGGCATTGGTTGCTCATTACGATTTAGAGTTACACCAAATGGATGTGAAAACCGCCTTTCTAAATGGGAATTTAGAAGAATAAGTCTATATGACTCAACCAGAAGGATTTTCCATTAAAGGAAAGGAAAACATGGTGTGTAAACTTAAGAAGTCGATATACGGACTTAAACAAGCTTCCCGCCAATGGTATTTTAAGTTTACTGATACTATTATTTCTTTTGGATTTAAAGAAAACACCGTTGATTGGTGTATTTATGTAAAGATCAGTGGGAGTAAAGTTATGTTTTTAATTCTGTATGTTGATGATATCTTGCTTGCTACTAACGATCTTGGCTTGTTATATGAGACCAAGAAATTTCTCTCCGAAAACTTTGAAATGAAAGATATGGGTGAGGCAACCTATGTGATCGGGATAGAGATATCTCGGGATAGATCACAAGGAATGTTGGGTCTGTCTCAAAAGACATATATCAATCGAGTTTTGGAGAGATTCAGAATGGAAAAGTGCTCATCAAGTGTTACTCCAATTCAGAAAGGGGATAAGTTTAGTCTTATGCAATCTCCTAAAAATGAAATGGAACGCAAACAAATGGAAGGAATTCCTTATGCATCAGTTGTAGGGAGTTTAATGTATGCTCAAACTTGTACTAGGCCAGACATCAGTTTTGCTGTTGGAATGCTTGGCCGGTATCAAAGTAATCCGGAAATGGATCATTGGAAAGCTGCAAAGAAAGTATTGAGATATTTGCAGGGCACAAAGGACCATATGCTCACTTATCGAAGATCTGAGGATCTTGAAGTGATTGGTTATTCAGATTCAGACTTTGCCGGTTGTGTTGATTCAAGAAAATCAACCTCGGGTTATTTGTTCCTATTAGCTGAAGGAGCAATTTCATGGAAGAGTGCGAAGCAATCTACCATTGCTACATCCACTATGGAAGCTGAATTTGTGGCTTGTTATGAAGCCGCAATTCAAGGAAATTGGCTGCGAAACTTTATTTTGGGACTTGGTGTAGTCGACAGTATTGCCAAGCCGCTGAAAATTTATTGTGATAATTCGGCAGCAATCTTCTTTTCAAAGAACGACAAGTTATCTAAGGGTGCAAAACATATGGATTTAAAATATCTTGCCGTTAAAGAAGATGTTCAGAAACAAAAGGTGTCAATTATACATATTAGTACTAAACTCATGATCGCGGATCCGATGACTAAAGGATTGCCACCTAAGACTTTTATCGAGCATGTCGAGAGGATGGGCATCACTAAAAATATTAATGTTTAGTTTAAAAGATATAAGTTTGACACTTTGAACTTATTTATGTATTGTTTCTGAAAATAATAAATATAATGTTTTATTGCTTTTGTATATACATAATGTTAAACATGATTTGATTTGTTTTCTTTTATAGATCTTGTTAAGTACACGACCAATATTGTGGTACTTGGAAGAGATTGTGTTGTTATATAATGCAAAATCGCCAGGACTATATTAGTTTATACTTAATAGTGATTTTAATGACATGACCAATATGTAAATTATTTTATCAAACCATAAAGACTAAATTAAGCTGTCACAAGGCCAAGTGGGAGAATGTTAGAATATATATGGCCTAGTGTCATATGTGTTAAATAAATAATGGTTTGGATAATTATCAAGTTTATTAATCTTATTGGTTAAATAATTAATTAAAGATAAATTAATAGTAGTTAGTATTAGATAAGGATTAAAGTTAATATTAAAACTAATACTACCACTTATCACGTTGATGGAACGTGAGAAGTGGGGGAGACTGTTATACGTTCCCTCTCTCTACCTATAAAATAATAGTAATAGTACTATATTCTCACCATCAATAACATACAGAGAAATATATATAATAGTATTCATTATTAAGGAAGGGCTAAGAGAGAGAAGACCGTATCTCATAAAAGGTTAAGCAGTAAAGTACAATGGCTCAAGGTAAGTTTTCAATCATCTTTATTCGTATCGTTGTGAAAATTATGAAGTTGAAGATCCATGTTCCTTTATATTAATTAAAGGTTTATAGAATATGTTTTATAGATTGGGCATTTGATGCTCAGGTATAGGAAGGTCGCCTTAAAGCTCCTTGAAAGCATAATAAATGCAAGTAAAGAGTTTGTTTTATGAGGAGTTCAACCAATCACATTGCTACATAAGAAACTTATCACTTAAATGAGCTGCAATCAAACATGACCAGGGAAGGAACTAGGTGGAGACAGTCCCCCCATATTTTGCTAAAAATCGATGAAAAAGTAATTTTTTTCTATGTTTTTTGATAAAAAAAAACTTAAAAAAATCAACGTTCGCCACCCCTCCCCCCATTTTACGGAAAAAATACTCATAAAGGGTATGAAAAAAAACTATATAGAATATCGGCCCCTCCCATTTCTAATTCCTGGTTCTGAACACAACCACCCCAAAATTAAGATTAATAAGCTAAAAACACAAGTTGAAAAGAAACAAAAGTAGGATGAGTTAAAAACTAAACAAGTATATTTTTTACCTTCTATTTGGTTGATGAGTGAGTAAAATTGTTACTACAATTTAAACCCTTAGAGTATTAACAAAGAATAAAAGTAATATAATTGTATAAATAATCCAAAATTTAGCAAACAAATTAAAATATACAAAAAAGGGTTGAGAGTATAAAAGTGAAAAGACAAACCAGTAATCAGTTGATGAGAGTGAGTGAGTGAGTGGTTATAACGATGAGATAAAAAAAAAAAATTGTTTTGTTTTTATACATAGGGTAAAATGCAAATAACCCCCTGAAACTAAGGATTGTTTTCAAATAATCCCCAAAAACTATCGATTCTTGTAATTAACCCCCATAACTATCAAACTTTTGTAAATAACCCCCGATGCCGTATTTTAAATGATATAACTTTATGTTGGATATTCAGTTATCTGATATTCATCCATTCCAAGTAATTTCTTTACGGAAAGACACAAAAAATAGTTTTTTGAATAAATCATATTTTCATGATTTTGTTATGATAATTGTAATCTTAACTCGTGGGCAATGATAAAGTACATATATCAAAGATAATGGGGTTAAATGCAAAAATTTATAGTTTATGGGAGTTATTTGAGAATGACCCATAGTTTTCGGGGGCTATTTGCATTTTACCCGAACTATAGTACTACTAAATAAACAAACGAGGTCTCGTAGTTTTTTATGAAAAATGAATTGGTCCTCAGGGTTTATGACTCAACTATATGGGCGTCTAATTTTATTTTATTTCTACTTTTAGGCTTTTAGCAAAATGACATCACAAGGCTTTATAATATACTAGTACTATAGTATTTTACTGATTACGTGTGTAATATTTCAGATTTTTTAAGCATATTAATTTAATTAATGCTTTAGCTTTTAATATTGTTCTCCATATTCTTGTAAATGTGATTTAAATTAAAAGAACATGTAAGTTACAATATGGTGCAGGTGAAATATGGGTGCTAACTTGGTTTTTTTTTTTAAACAATGGTAAGCATTTCGTTATAAACAGAAATTGGCCAGTACCATTTTGAAGTATTATGTTTTTTTAATAAATTTTATGAAGCTATAATCTACAAGTTAAAACCAAATTACCAACTTGAAATTGTTTATTTATGTTGAAGTGGAATCCTCCAGATTAAAAAAAAAAAAGACAGGGTTCTTAAACACAAAAAAAGTGTATTTATTACAGCTTTTCCATGCCTGTTTTAAGTGATTCAATTGTTTTAACTGAAGGTATGGCTATTTTGAAAACCATCCAATTTAGCTCAGATGTAAGTGACACAAATATGGTAATTGAATCTGATACCAAACAAGTGGTGAGTTATAGTTGAGAGAATGAACTTTTGCTAAATTGGGGTAGGGTGTAAATTCTGGTGTTTGTTTCTGATAAGTAGTAGGAGTGAATGTAATATAATAGGTAGATCTTAAACAAAATACATCATCACGAATCACTATTTTTTATCAAACGTTCAAGTATGCCGATGGTGTAAGCAAATATAAGTATCATATGAATGTTGAGACAAATTTTGGCTTGAGAAAACGAGTACTTTCATGTCTACGCAAAACGTATGATGATAACACAATCTTGTAACAGCTTGGCAGTTACGCAATTCCGAAAATTTTGTGTTAAACTTAAATGACTATCACAAGTAATTCACAACTGAATAAATTACGATAATCAACCACAAAATGCATATAGGTGTCAACTACCTCTCATCAGCCATCACTTCACTCTCAACAGGATTCCTTTCAGCTTCTACACTCACCTATAATCATTTAAAAGTTTGACTTTTTCCAAAACCAAGATTATACAAACCTATGCAACCAAACGAGCCACAACAATGTTACGACGACGGATCTGTAACTTCTCGCAGGATCTGTAATTTTATGCATGATCGAAAAGCTTTTAGACCACCTGCTAAAAATTAGTCCCTTTTTAATTCATCGATTCCGCTCAAACTGGGGTATGTCATACAAGTATTTTTTTCGGAACATTGATACATAAATAATTAAAATGAACTGATAAATTATAAACACCTTATATTGATACAAGGTAAATCATTCTTCCTCTTAAGCCATAATATTAAACTTCTGAATACCACTAAGTCTAAGATAGAGTTGCCTAAACGTTGAAGTAACCGAGGAGAAAACCCATAACTCTCTCAGGTTAGAAGTTGTAATTAGAACCTACAATTCAACAAATTCCAAATCTACAAAGTACAAACCTCTCCCGGAATAGAATTTGACACAGCTCAGCACAATGATCTAGCTCTACTTGTAAATCCCAATAAATACCTCACTCATCGTTTTCCGATTCCAGAACTGGGTGAATAGCTAAGGCTGGAGAACTAAGATGCATTCCCCGAACAATTCCACCATAAGCAAGCTTTATTCTGTAGCACAGAAGCAAGATAGAATCCCAAAGTGCCGTCCTTCCCTGCAATTGTATCACCAAAAAATGGAGTTAACTCATTAAATTACAAAACTGTGCTCAACAAACTGTAATGAATCAACATAGCGTTTAAGCTCACTCACAGCATACTAACAAGAACAAGTAATGGAATATTTTTGTTGAGATTTTCAGGGTTTATATTGATAAAGAGTACCGATTACAAGAAAATAAGTGCAAAAATAAATGCAGGAATTTAAGGATAAAATTATTAATATTCTTCTCCATTATCCATAAGTCAGATTCTAAGCTGGTTATATAGAGAAATGAAGTGGGGAACAAACCCCACTTTATGCAAACTGCGAACTAGTCCCCGACTTTTCTTAACTTACCACTACACTATCAAGTACCAACTCATCTGGAAACTGGCAATTATATACAAAACTTATTAATCGACTTCACTTTCCCAACACTTCTCTTTCTCTTGTCTCCTTAACCGGGTCCGTAGCACCCATCAGGAAATATGTGTCATATGATGTGCATGTATAGTCATGCTAACCCGATGTTAAAATAACTTCACTTACCTAGCAGCTTGTTTTCTTTTTCTTTCTGGGTCTCACAAATTGTGAAAGGGGCTATTATTCAATAATGCTTAAAACTACAATCATTTTACATCTTAGTAGATACATGGAAATAATAGTAAAGGTAAATTACAATTTTGTAAACAATCAGATTTCAATTTGTAAACCAACCTATAAAAGGTATGCAGTTCGTACTCTAGCTTTACATTTTCTAACTCTAACACTGCATAAAAAGTCGTAGCTTTGGAACCAACATAGGAAAACATGATACAAATAGTGTCAAAATACTTGGTTTAATTAATTAGTACCAGACCTATGGCTCCTTTTTTCTATTTGGTACACTAAGTGCACTAAACTGCGGAAACTTTAGTGTACCTATCAGGCTATCACTAATTTCTATAGGTTGATGTACAATATTGAAATCAAATGATTCATAATCGTACAAAACTATATATATCACATAATATACTCAAGCAGAAAATCAAAATTCTAATGAACAATACTCAAAAGAATAACTAAACAAAACTCTTTATATACTTGCCTGAAGGGAGAACTGCGGTTTTTTATCCCAATACAATGCAAATATCGGTGGACTTTGTTGACTAACAGCCAATACACAAGCTCCTGGATGAAGCACAGATGGATATCCAGAAACAACAGCAACATATTTTTCTGGAAATCTATCCTTTGGGGGTAATAAACCCAAAAACAAAGGGTTTTTGCTAGACTGAGACCCAGCATAAGATGTGGGGTCCACATGTAGCATCCACTTTGGATGTTCTAGAAATGCACAGAATAGATATAATAGCAAGTGTGAATCTGATGGTAGTTCGATAGTCCACTTTCTGTTCTTTTTGTCATAAACCTCTCCGTTTCCTAGATATTCATACTTTTTCACACAGGTTCCTTCAGCGAGTTCTGCAGGAGGATGATTAAAAGATTAATTAAATCCACCATTTGGTTTATCCTGATCTTTTATAACGTGACTAAAACAAACTATTGAATTGTATAAGGTGGAATAGGTTGAAACCGCCGTAACAAACACATAATGTTAGTGTACGCTATTGGTATAATTTTTTTACGACCAGCTTTTACAGGTTTGTTAGAAGAACTCAAATTTGGTTTGTTGTATTCCCAGAATTGTTTTGATGCAGTTTACAGCCTTGTGAACTAACAGGCAAGAGAACAAAAAGCTTGAAACCACTACTACTCTCCACGTGGGTTTACAGTAGTTGTTGACCTATAAAGAGTATTATTTCCCAGTCTAAAATACTTGGCTAGTTTGTTTTAAAAGGAGTCTTTACAATAGATTTCTGAACAAATGTAAATGTACAAGAAAAGCTTGAACAGCCAACCCTACATCAATACTCAATAGTGTAAGTTATTGGTGCATTGTTTATGTTATCAGCTCTTAAGGGTATGTGACCAAAACTTAAACTTTTTTTTGTTGTATTTCCAGCAATATTTTAACACAGTTCCTAGCCTTGTGATCACTAACAGGTGTCTAAAGTCCCTAAATGCACTACACTTTTCACATTTCTTTGCAAACAGAAAGACTTGTTGAACTAGTACGAATAATCACTTTCCAGGTTAGAACAAATTAAAAAATAGCCATTCGCATTTGTACAAGGAAAATCTCTAATATACTGGAGTCTATACAAAACGTAATCTCTTAAACCAATTCCCAAATCAGCAAGTGCATTTGTGGCAGCGCTTTTCATCGAAGCCAGAAATGAGTTTTCAAAACAACACAAAAGTGCTTTCAAAAGTTACCTTGGATCCTTTGCACAGTATAATCTGCCCGGACACTACTTTTTGGTAACAGGCCCTTAGCCCACTCTCCTTTCATCAAACCTTGCAGCTTTTGGTGTTCAGTTATAGCATCTATACACTCCTGTATGATAGAAATTGGAGGATTCTGTTGTGGTGATTGTTGCATATTACCTAAAATAGGCACAAAAAAATCGATTAAATAAAATAATGTGTGAATGTAAATTAATGTGTTGAACGTAATCACCCCTACGTACTATGGGTGTTTTGCACATAACCTCTCGTGCTGTAGCATTTGCCACAAAAAAAATGTTGGTACGTTAAGAAAAAGTTCATCAAAGCAGAAAACTGCCTTTAATTTTTTAAATAGATTCTTTTGTGTCAAAGACGAAATACCCAGTGCAAAGTTATTCCATTTTAAAGTTGGGCATGGAGTTGATTGCAAAACTTAATAGTAAATGGGCTTAATTTCAAAACAAGAAGTGCATAGGGGTTATTTCAGAACACGGATTGAGGCCTTAAATACATAAGAAATACAAAAACGACATACGCATTGAAGCATCTAAAGCTTGGACTAAGGTAGCACGTAATTGATGAAGAAGACCATCTTCATCAAGGCTTATTGCAGGTTTCCAATCATTGGGTCTATCAATTGGAGATACAGTAGCAGAAGTTCCTGTATTTGGCGAATCAGTTCCCACTTTAGTTACTGTGATTGATATACCAAGCTTAGCAGCTGCCTCCATTACCTGTATGCACAAATTATCATAATTTTGCAAGTTTACAACAGTAAATTAAGAAAGAATAAGGATATCTGGAGTCTAAACCTTCAGTATTGTTTCATTAACCATAAGAGTCACCGATATATCTAGGTTACTTTGAAATTAGATCAATTCGGTTAATCATCATGGTAATCAGGGACGACCTGGAGCCTTTTTACACCTAAACCGCACAAGGTTTTGGGCAATTGTGTAACTTTAAGTTGATCTAGAAACTCTTTTTCAATTGCAATACTAAATAATGAAAACAAATTTTGTTTTCCCCGAGGTTGTAGACAATGGTATCGGCATTTAATCCAAAGTATCCGACTCGGCAATTTTCCAATTAATTTTCAATTAATTATGATAATAATTTGGACCAAAATTGGTATTTTTTTAGATTTTGGAGCGTATTATGTAATTTTCTGAAACTGTAATGTAATTTGTAAAAGCTGGTGGGGATTTCTATGAGTTTTCAAATTACAGGGATTAGTTTAATAAAACCAGCGTCTTAAAAAGAAATCTAATAACTCATGTATGGCTGCAGTCTTCTTCTTCTATCTATTTCTCTCTCTCTCCCTGCCGTAATAACCCAATTTTTATAAACACCAACTTAAATTGTGGGTTCTATGTCGAATATCCTATAATCAATACCTTCAAAAATACTTAATTCGAGCCTATTAATAATCATTTATGCCTTCAATCAAACCAATTCGAGTCTATTCGACGTGTTTTGTAAAAAGGAAAAAAAAACACGTCTATATTGGGCCAACGCCTAAGCTGGATGGATGTTTTGGCTGCTACAAGGGTCGGCCATGATGGTAATAATTAGTAATTAATGGCATAAACGCAATTAAATTAGTTAGTTGGTTTGTAGTATGAAAGTATGCCACCTAGAGAAAACGAGGTAGACTCGTAGCTATACATACTATTAGAATCCATATTTCTTACCATTGAAAGGCCTCGTAATGGTAAGGATGGATATCTCTTTATAAACCACAGGTTCGATTATTATCTAGACGATGTGAGATAATTACTCTAACACTCTCCCTTGCTCGTGGCCCGACATTTCAAGGGTCCTACGAGCGGACATATTAAATGGGTGGAGGTGAGCCCAACATCGCTAGGCCCACTCTGATACCATATTAGAATCCATATTCCTTACCATTAAAAGGCATCGTAATGGTAAGACTGGATATCTCTTTATAAACCACAGGCTCGATTATTATCTAGACGATGTGGGATAATTACTCTAACACATACCATGAGACACGCTAAATTCAAATCTCACATACATGCACACGAGGTAGACCGGTAGCTATACATACCATCATGAGCCACTCTAAAATGAAATCACACAAAGATACATACACATATGATGGGCCAAATAGAGTTTCACCTTTTCATAAACAGTTATTGACTTATTTATGACAGCCAAGTGATGACACCGCCCCACATAAATCTCAGTCTTGCTTCTGCTTTTACGCTTTTTCTTTTTATGTGTTAATGTATATGATTCCCTACGAAATTCCTCTATAACGGAAAGTAAAAAAAAAAAACATGCACAGTAGAATAACACTGTGGAAGAAGAGCAAACCTTTAAGTGACTGTTTTCGATCTTGTTAACCAAAGGAGCAAGAAGAACTAAAGAAAACCATTGCCGTAGATTATCACGCCACACTTCAATATCAGGATAAATACCCATACGACCAAAAGCTTCAATAGAGTCCTCCATAGACATAGGTAAAGGAAGATCGCCTTCCCCTTTCTTAGGAGGAGTATTGAACTTCTGTGATCCAGGTGACATCCTTACAGGCCTCAATGGCGTACTTCTCGTAGTACCAGAAGTATTCCCTGATGTGGCAATCGTATTAGGGGTAACTATACCGAAACCACTATTAGTGGGAGGTGGAGTACTAGCTGATTTACCAGCTGACCCAGTGATTTTATCCCCAACATCGAGTAAAAAACGCTCAAGATCTTCTTCTGTTGCAATTTGTTTATTCGATGAAGCTCTGTTACCAGACCAAGGTGAAGATACAGGTTTATCAGAACTTGGTGAAATCTTAGAAGAGGGTAATTGATATAAAGGAGATCGAGAACTAGATGATTTCGAAGGGGTGCTATACGTATTCTGTGCCTTATTCCCACTACTCGTGTTTGATTTTCCACCACTAAATTGAGAACAGTTGGTACTGGTGATGGTCTGACGGAGAGGGACTAGAGGGTCACCATGTGGCACCGAGTTATGTTTGGCTGTAAGAGGTCCTTTTAAATTTTTAGCTACGGGTTTTTCTACCATGTGTCGAATTCCGATAAGGCCAAGTTGTCTACTACTGAGATGGGTTTGCTCTTTTGTTCCTTTAGAGGGAGAAATGGTTGTTGTGGAAGACGTATTCACTGCCCTCCATAAAGATATGGCTTTGATAAAAGCAAGCACGGTACCAAAAAACACCAAAATAAGCAGGGCTTGTATAGCTTTGGCTAGAAAATCTGGAAAAATATACAATCATTAAAAAAATCATGATTATAAAAAGGGGTTTGGGGTTGCACACAAAGAAATAAATTAGATCAAGTGAGATACTTACAAGCCACTAGTGGGGAGATATCTCTGGATCTTATTATATTAATAAGCCCATCTTCCCTATAATTCCAACACAAAAAAAAAAAAGTACAGTCAGGGATAAAAAGAGTGGAAAATATTGAAACATTTGTGCATACGGTAGTCAATAAGAGACTTGATCAAAAACCTTGCTGAGATTGAAGTAAAACCTCTGAGAAATTTTGACCCTAAGTAATCTTAAAATTCATAAACTTTGGCGATGGGAGTTCAGAGAGCATGAATAATTGATAGCTTGTATGAGCTAAATTTTGAATAACAAGCAATCTACAAATTCTGCACTCATTAACCTTTCCTCCAATCAAAAATCCAAAAAATCAAGATAAAAAGGAACTAGGTAACAGGTAAAGGTTTATCGCAAAAGGAAAATACAGAACATACAAATTTTGCTAATGGAAGTTTTGTAATTCTGAGACAATTGCTCAATTTTGAGTCGGTTTGTAGTTGTTTTATTTCAAAGGGCATTTTTTATTTTTGTGTGCAGTTGTTAAGGAAATAAGCTGGGCAATTTGATGTCAATAAAGAAGTTGGGATCATCGAGCTAGAGTTTAGAAAAATACCTTTTTCTAAGTAAGAATCCAAAAGAAGCTACCACTGAATAAGTGAATGAATGTTTGCTTGAAATTGTATGAAGCACCCCAAATAGAGAATTTTTTAAAAGCCATTTTCTTTCAATTGAAGAGTAAGTTTGTGGATAGTATTCTGCACCTAACCCTTAAGACAGCATTACACAATCCATGTTCTTCGGAAATGCTTGGTCGCAATTTCGAAATCAGTTATTTTCTTTCTAAGTTGCTCTGCAATTGATTAACTAGCTTCAAAGCTGAGCTAAAAGCTAGATGTTCTTTTAAGCACGAAGCCAACATTTTCCCAGTCTAGAAAAAATGGTTATTTGATCAAAATCTACAGTCAAACAAATCCTTGATAATACCCTAATTAAACAAGAACAACAATCCATTGTTTCTCATAGTGGCCAACTGTTTTGGAAGCCAATTGCATTCAAGTGAGATAGTGTGTGCAGATGAGTACAAACCCTTTTTTTTTATCCACACCCTAACTAAACTATAAGAGCAGTACAACTAAACCTCCAGACATATCAAATAGCTCACAATTAAACAACTCAATATTAACATCTCCCTATGCCTGGATATGAATATAATTATCAAAGATAGCACGAGTTGTATGTATACTTGATGACACAATAAGAAGCCAGGTGGCAAAGATGAGGAAAAATCAACAAAGAACACTATTCATCATAGTTTACTTTAGTTGAATTAATTATAGCATATGCTCCTCGTAGTCAACAAAAAACTTGAGTTTGAGCAAATTATACAAAGTCAGAATTCAGGTTCTCCTAGGTCTAAAATATGAAAAATTCACCCCCTCCCTCCCATAAAAACAGTTCAATTTGTTTTTTTTCTGGCGTCCCAAAAATAATAGTAGTCCAATTTGCATCGAGAAAGCTTCTTCTCTGAGTATTACTAAATTAACAACCCTAAAACTTGTTTATAAAGCGAGCTAATTTGCTAGCAATAGACCAGCAATTGAAGTAATAAAAAAAAAAGGAATTAAGAGTTAGATCCATTATTGCGTTATTTACATATAATCAAACTAAAAAAATCCTAACCGATGAAGAACCAAGGCGGAGCCCATAGGAAACAAAAGGGTGCACTATTTAAGTAAATGCTATTTTTTCTGTAAGAAATTTGAAAATACTCCCTCCGGGCTCTGTCCCTAAATAAGTGTACTGCTTTAAAACTGTGATATAAGGATTTTAAACAATTTCACTTGAAATTCAACAAAAAAAACGTCAAAAAATAAAAAAATTCAAATGTAAGGTTACAGCCTTGCAGGTATAAACTTGATTTGTTTCAACTATCCAAAAAGGGTTATTTTAGAAAATAAAAAGGTGAAAAATTCCTTAAAACAATGAAAGTGGACTAAAACAAGACACTTATTTAGGGACAGATAGAGTAAAATTTAAAAACAATGAGTTTTATGACGGGAGAATTATTGATTAGTACATAAAAACACACTCAATGTCCAAAACCCTACATTCTCAATTATTATTTAAGATTTGGTACATATCAACGTAGTGAGTATCCAAAGTTAAAAACAAAGAGTAAGCATCAATGAGCATATGTACCTAAGTTTAAAAGAGATTTTAACCATGAGTTTTTTGATATTTAAGTATCAAATTATGTACTAAATAATTGGTTTCCCTTTTATAACCCCAGAATGTTAATGCAGACTCGGCGCGTGGCGGGTGAGACAAGGAAAGATGGAGAGAAATAATGTTGTACATAATTAGTAATCAGTAATTATTAATAGGATAAAAAAAATTAAGATTCCCCTATGCCTGGATATAACAGCAGTACAACTGAGGCTATGTTTGGCAACAGATCTTTTGGTCCAAAAGATCTAATTAAAAATTCCACAGAAAATTCAAAAAAAAAATATTAGCTAGGCTGAAAAACTGTTTTTTCAAAGCTAAATAATATGACTGTCCAAACGCCTATGGATTTTTAAAATCAAAATCAGTCAAAAAAACCTGTTACCAAACGGATCCTAAACCTCCAAAGGAACCAAACAACTCAAAATTAAGATTCCCCTATGCGCTGGACATGAATATAACTATGAAAGATAGGACGAGAATTGTATGTATAGTTGATGAGATACACAATGAGTTACGTATTAAGAAAACGAAGGTGGAGGAGAGAGAGTGTGTGTATAGGAATCAAACAACTCAAAAGCGTATTGTAACAAGGTATTAAACATTTAAACTGTATAAATCCCCCTAACTAAACTATAATAGTACATACAACTAAACCTCCAAACCAATCAAACAAATTCACAATTAAGATTCCCCTATACCCTGGATATGAATATAACTATCAAAGATAGCACAAGTTGTATGTATAGTTGATGACATACATAATGAGTTTCGTATAATTTAAAATAATTAAAAATCGGGGTAATTACAAATAGGTACAATTTGGTCAACTTATTTAGCAAAAACAATGGCCTTTCGATCTTTCTTTTTAGGTCAAATTCTTTCTTTCACTTATGTCAATACTACCAAATTCGAAGACAATACTACCAAATTCAACAAAAGCGCTACCAGATTCAATAAAATTATTAACAATTTCACTAAAAATACTACTAATTCCAATAAAAGTACTACCAAATTCACTTATGTCAATATTTTTTTTTCGATACTACTATATTTTTTATTGTCACTATATTATTTTTGTTGAATTTGGTAGTATTTTTTATTTTTTTTAATTTGGTAGTACTGAATATATACTCCCTCCGTTCCCATTTAATTGTCCATTACGAAACTACGTGCAATTTTAACCGGCTTATAACTTATATCAAAATTGTCGAAATGATTTTTTTTAAAATCTAATCATAAAATTTAACATTTGAACTTATGATCAACTTTTGAAAATTTTCATTCCGACAATTTTGATACAAGTTATTGGCCGGTCAAAATTGCACGTTGTTTCGTAGTGGCCAATTAAATAGGAACGGAGGGAGTAGTATATTAACAATCAACGATAGGACGAGAGTTGTATGTATAGTTGATGACATACATAATCAGTCCCCTATTTACCAAAAGTAGCGTTTTAAGTCCCCTATTTACCAAAAAGTAGCGTTTAAGTCCCTAGATAGATAGAGGGGTTTAGTAATCAAACAACTCAAAAGTGTATTGTAACAAGGTACTATTAAACTGTAACAACAGTACAAATAAACCCCCAAACGAATCAAACAACTCGAAATTAAGACTCCATTATGCGTGGATACGAATATAACTACGAAATACGGCACGAGTCGTATCATGTATGTATGTATGTATGTATAGGTGAATGATGAGATACATAAATATAATGAGTAAGTACGTACCAAGAGAGTAACGAGAGAAGAGCTGCAGCGGAGACGGAGGAGAGAGAGAGAATGGTTAAAAAAGTGTAGTTGTTCGGGCGGAGGCTGATTGTTGTTAGCGCCGCTGATAAAGCTTTGTTCTCGTACACCGAAAACCGAGCCGCTTTTGCACCACCGCCACCACGGTCGCCGCTCATATTTTTACTAATTATAATAAAATGTGTGCTGTGCTGTGGTGTTTTTAGCTTCTTTTATTTCGCCACTCAATTTAGCTACGGCGCCTCTCCCTTCTATTCAAATTTATTCTCTCCTTTTTCTTTCTCTCTCTTGGAACAAACCCCTTCCCTTTGTTTTTCTATTTTACTTTTATTACTGCCTCCGTCCCTAGTCATTGTCCTTATTTTCATTTTGCAACTTTCCAAAATAAGTATATCCGCTTTTCTTTTTACTAAAATTTTCTCTTTTTTATTTTTTTAATTAACCCTTTTTAATAGTCAAAACTGGGTTCAAATTTTATCAGGTTTTCATTAGATTTTCGGTTTTTTCATATGTATTCATAATCTTTTTCCGATTTTTTTTATAAATCAACTTACTATTTTATTTCTAAGGTGTTTGTTGAAAAAGATGTGTAAAATTTGATATTTTTATGTTTAATTGTTTGTTTGACAATTTATAAGGTAATAATATTAATAAATACCAAAAAAAACATAAAAGGTCAAATTTTACAATTTTTTTGAACGAACACTTTAGAAATAAAATAATATGTTGATTTACAAAAACAAAAAACAAAAAAAAAATTACGAATACATATGAAAAACCGAAAACCTGATGGTAAAATTTGAACTATCAAATTCTTCCTTATAACCTCATATTTGAATTAATAAATAATTTTTGTTTGAAAATTTTGAGTTTTTGATGCTTTTGTGTGATGGGTTTTACGTGAAATTGTTTCAAATGCTTAAAATATAACATTTTCGAAGCAGTACACTTATTTAGTGACGGAGAGAGTAAAATACTATAACAGGTAAAAAGATGAGTAGTCTGGCATCTCAAAAAACTACAGCACTTTGTGAAATTAATGAAAGGGGTTTAAAAATGTTTGGCGTAATTTTTTTGGGTCTTACAAATAGATACATAGGCATCAACTTAATTAAAAAAATACTCACAACTAGATATTTTACAACTAGATACATGTATCATTAATATTTACTCTATTTACAAAGACGCTCTTATTCAACTTATGACACAAACTTTCTCTCTTTAAAAATCAAAAAAAAAAAAAGATGATTACATATAAAAACCATGAAAAATATATTCAAAATTCAAAATAAATTAACAACAAAAAAACGAAAATTAAAAATACAAAATAATTATAAATTTAAAATAAATATATATATATCAAAAAAATAGAAAAAATCATAAAATAACCAAAAAGGCTATGAACTTCGAAAAAAAATGGGGTATGAAATCGAGAGAAATAGTATCCACATAATCTTCTTGTTAAAATTGGGTGATTAAAAAATGCACATGATGTGTACATTGGTGACACTTGTACACTCACTACTTTCTTGGGGTAGCAAGTAACAATCTTTTGTAATTTTATCAACTGCTGAAACAGAATATATAGCCGTATGAGCTTGTTGTACACATTTATTGTGGATGCGACAACAATTACTTAGACTATGGTCTTACGTATACATATGTCTATAATGTGTGATAATACGAGTGCTATAAACATCTCGAAAAACCCCCGTTCTTCACGAAGATTAACTTTTGTTCACCCGAAGAGAATTACGTGTAATTTCAAAATTATATGAAAAATGTGAATGGATTTGAAAATCGTTGAACTTCAATTCTGAAAACCGTTTTAAGTTTTTAACAAACCGATTAATGAATGAATGATGTGAGATTCAATAATTCTAATGGTTTCCATTTATCACTCATAAATGAGAATGAGAATTTTATTACTCATTTTCTTAGGTAATTAATATTTTGGTTTTGCTAACGAGTTGTTGCATTAAATTACTCTCCTAATTCAATTTACATTTAATACAAATATAATTATATATATATATATATAACATAATATTATTACATTACCAAATTAATTAATTTAATATAGACAAATTATTTATAAATAAATTACTATATAAAACTAAGGAAAACAAATAAAATACATGTTTAAACAATGACTTAACCGATGGGGCATTGTTAGGTATTTTGAGTAACAATTTTCTTTTAATAGACGTAAATCACTTAACTCATACAGAGTAATTAATTATATGTTACAATCATTGGTATTAGTTAAGCCAGAAGTGGGACCACAACTTTATTTTTCAATAAATGCAAATTCAATGCAGAATTCTTATCAAAGTGTATATAAACTGACGTGGCATCTATGTAATTAATAGTTCCGTATGAACTAGAATATCTATGTCTTCTTCAGAAAGTGAATAAATAAATAAACAACGTTTTTTTTTGTAAATATTTATATATTTGAGTCATTGAGTGGCAAGATAAATACAAATTAAATCACAAATTCCATTTCTTTCTCTCTCTCTCTCTCTCACTAAAATATGCAGAGATTAAGTTCAGTGAGTAAATTAAAAGCTGCTTTATTATTATTCACAAAACATAAACCAAATATTGCTGCCTTTTCCACATCTCTACTATTTGATGATACTCAGAAACAGGTTTACACCTAATCATTATTGATATTTTATTTTATTTTTACCATTTTTACTGAGCATGTGGAAAGCATTGATATTGACTTTGTGTTTAGGTATATCATAAATAGATACATGAATGTATAAATAAATACTATGTGTACTTGATTGCTTAAGAATAATTGATGTCACATGTTTGGGATATAGACTTATAGTGCTTGTTTGGATTAAATTAAAAAAATAAGCTGGCTTATTTTTTATTAGTAATTCTTGTTCGTTCGGTTTGAAACTTTTAGTAGGTTTTCAATGAATATCTTAGGTTTTAAGCTCTACATGCGTATGCACGGAACTTAAATGCAAAAAGTTAAACAAAAACTACTTTGAGCTTAAAAGCTGATTAATTTTAAATTACTTTGTAAAGGGTAGCCTAAAAACCAATTTGTTTCGTTGTATGTTGCTTATTTTCATGTACGATCGTATTTGGTTAAATGAGAGACTAAATTCATTGCTATATGGATTTGGATCTTTTAGATTTTTGCGAGGAAATGTGGGTTTAAACATCAAATTAAGACATATGACCATTGAACTTTTGCGAATAAGAATAATTTATTACAGTAAGACTTGATTTACGATTTTCGTTCTCAGTATTTTATTATTGGTCTTGTGCATAGTACATATTCAGTGTAGCGTTTATAGTTTCATCTTCTAAACCTTATTTGGTAAACGAATCTATTCTCAAGTCTTATAAATTTGGTGTAGTCATTGTCTTTGTCTCTCTGCTTTGGACGTTAGGTTTAATTTTTTTCTGAATAAACCTTGTCTTGGTATTTGATTTTTCACAGCAATACAATCTTTTACTGAAGCCTGCTTTTCTTTCAATGTGTAACCGAACAAATGATAGACTCTACTACTAAGTGTTAGGATTAGATAAGCCAAACAAATGAGATGAAACAAGAGATGAGAAGAGAGCGAATGTATTTACTTAAACTGAATAAGAGTTCAAGATAGAAAAGAAATACTGACAAAATCGAAGATACAAAATATTATTCGACCCTTGCGGTCCTGCACTAATAGTGATAACTAGTTATTAATAATAATAAGGTATCTAGATGACAGTAAGAAGGCTATCGCTTTGAGTTTGAATCAAATAAAACTGCTGAATATAAGGGTTTGTTACGAGTTTCTGAAAAGTGATCATAGTATCCGTTTTAGGGTTTATTCTCAATTTACATTTATTTATTCTTGCATTAGTCAACAAAGGAGTTGACCATTTAGAGAAATCTGATACCAAACGAGTTACAAAAGAGTTCCATCTGGTGGATTTTGAGCAATTATTTCTCTTCATCATTTTTTATGCTTTTATTTCCTAAACTTTTTCTCATCTATACATGAGGCATCGGTATATCAGTCTGACAGCCTTGGTTGGTAATCCTCGCAGTTTAAAGAGAGCGTGGCACAATTTTCACAAGAACATATTGCCCCTCATGCATCAAAAATCGACGAATCAAATTATTTACCAAAGGTTGTAAGGTCAAAATCTTTTATCATGTAAATGTTATAATATTTTCACCAGCTCTATAAACCTACCTGTGTCATCTTATACTATTCATTCAGGAGGTTAACTTATGGAAATTAATGGGGGATTTTAATCTTCATGGAATCACTGCTCCAGGTGAACATTTCCCCCTTTTTCTTTGGTAAATTAGTAAAGACTTGTGATCTTTTGAACTTTTGTATGCCAAGGAGTCATATGGATAAAAAAAAAGTCTGTAAAAGATGAAAAAGAAAATGGTTCTTATGATCACTTAGTGACTAATTCCTTCTGCATTTACGTAACTTACATATTTTCTTGTATAGTTTCTTTAGTTCTCACTGTCTTATTGTCCCTGACTACGAGAAAATACACTAAATTTTACCTAATTGGTAGCAATTGAACCTTTAATCGTAGATACACCACAATCCGATGGCTGGTAGAATTATACAATACCACATATGGAACTTAGACAGAACCAACCTGCAAATGCACTTATTAGTCATTAGGTAAATAAACAAGCAGTTATTTGGCTACAAAAGAAGCTAAATGAAGAATATTTGCTCAAGCTAAGAAGGGTGGCTCTTACCAGAGTATTCCTTATTTTTCACATTTCGCAGTAAATTATTTTTGTCTCATCTGCAGAGGAGTATGGAGGACTTGGGCTTGGTTATATGTATCACTGTATAGCAATGGAAGAGATTAGTCGTGCTTCAGGGTCAGTTGGCCTCTCCTATGGAGCCCACTCCAATCTATGCATCAATCAGTTGGTAAATGCGCTACACCTTATAATGTCTTATTTTTGTCTATTTATTTTACCAAGACTTTGTACTTTTTCTTTAACAATTCCAGGTGAGGAATGGGACTCCTGAACAGAAGCAAAAGTACTTGCCAAAGGTATTACTTTCTCACTCTGTATAGACTCACTTCCTTTCTCAAAATTGATCAGTACTATAATATAAAATTATAAATTGTTGGGTTCTCTGTTTTTGGCCCTTCATGTGTAAGATTTTGGTTTTGTACATAAATCATAATTGTATGAATTTGACATATACTTGTTTACCTAAGTAACTTTATCTAACCAGACCAAATGGTTTATTAATTTGGAACCTAGTAAATATCAAACTCATAAAATATGCAACTGCAAACAATTATATTAGCATACGCTCTTTAAAAAGTAGTCAAGTACACTTAGCTCGTTTTAAGGTATCATGCTCTGAAATAAGTTCTAAAGTTTATCTAGTCATGGATCTATAGGTGTATTAATCTTACATCTTTTCAACATAATCAAGTTGTGCCTTTCACCTCATGTTTAACTATTTTTAACATTTTAATACAGTTGCTCACTTCAAAAAATTTGACTTCTTTCTCCGCTAAGTATGCATCAAAGTAAGTCAGAGCACTAAACTAAGGCTGTGTTTGGTAGAAGGACTTTGCAAAGAGAAAAGAAAATTCTATAGAAAAGAAACCAAAAAGGGAAAGAAGCAAGTTCCGTTGCTTGTTTGGTCGTGCAAGAAGTTTCCTAAGAAAATAAACTTAATTTTAAGGAAATTGTCCGTTTTTGTTTGATTGGCTAGAAAAGAACTTAAAAAGTACATACCCAAAAGTTTGCGATTTTTTTTTGTATGCATGTCTACTTACTAAAAACAAGCAAATTCACACCAACTATTAATTTGCTGGTTTTCTATTTTTTTGCTATAGATACCTAATCTTTTGATTCTTTTGTACTTCTATCTTTTAATTTTTCTTCTTTCTGTACATTTTCTACGTACTTCTTATATCGGCTTACAATTTCATCTTATTTGTTTAAAGCTAATCAGCGGGGAGCACATAGGAGCTCTTGCAATGAGTGAACCTAATGGTAGTTAATGATGATTTATTTGAACTATTTTTTCCCCAATATGTAGGATTCTATCATTAGCAGGAGATTATTTTGTATTTTTCAGCTGGCTCGGATGTGGTTAGCATGAAATGCAAAGCAGACCAAGCTGATGGAGGTTACATCTTAAATGGGAACAAGATGTGGTGTACAAATGGTCCAGTTGCCCATACACTGGTAATTTGACCAGATTTATCTAATTTATATATTTTTCTGCATTATTTTAACTTGATAGCACATATGACTTAAATAAACTTTAAATCAATTAATGTAATTTGTACCTATGTTAAGTTGATAAGGAAGGATACATTCATTTCTCTGGCTTGGACATTGGTCCTATACCCATATCTGATGATAATTTTGAGAAAATGGAATGTATTTTCCTTTCAATCATCCCTTTTTTCACTATTGTTCTTTGCAAAATATACGCTGCTGATTGGACTTCAAAGTCCTTCTAGATTTTCACGAGTCCAGGTAGTACATTTTATCATCTAGTTTGTCATTCTGATTACTTCAAGGTTTCCTGAAATTTTATAAATTGGTGTGGTTTGACAGGGAAATTTTCATTTTCCTTTTGGCGGTGTGTTTCCTTTTTCATCTTTGTTTAATTCTTAATATTGTCATGATTTTGGCAGGTTGTTTATGCGAAAACAGACATCGGTGCCGGTTCTAAAGGAATCACTGCATTTATCATCGAAAAAGGAATGCCTGGGTAGGTACTTATGTGCCGGTGTAAATTGTAAATTGTGAACCTTACGAATTTTTAATTTTTTTTACCCACTTGATGGTAAAAAAAATTGTGAAAATTGTTCTTTTACTTAACAAGTGTTACTCTAATTGCATTTTACAGATATTCTATTTTTCACTGAGGTAGTTATTCCTTCCTTTTCCCAAACAATGCAGATTTAGCACTGCCCAGAAATTAGACAAGCTTGGAATGCGTGGAAGTGATACGTAGGTCTATGTTGCTTTAACTATGACTTCGTTTTAGTTCATATCCGTTATGTCTAAATGGGAGAGGTCCTGATATTTCAAAGGTTTGACCAAATTGCAGATGTGAGCTTGTCTTTGAAAATTGTTTTGTTCCCAATGAAAATGTCCTTGGGCAGGTGGGAAAAGGTACCTGCATTTTCTACTTGTTTTAGCTTAATATGCAAACTTTAGTGAAGTATTAGATGTACATAATTTCTATAATTATATGTAGGTGTATATGTAATGATGTCGGGGCTAGATTTGGAACGGCTTGTGCTAGCAGCTGGGCCTGTCGGATTGATGCAAGCCTGTATGGATGTTGTTCTTCCGTATATACGACAACGAGAACAATTTGGCCGCCCTATCGGCGAATTCCAGTTTATACAGGTTGGGTTATTACGGGAATTTATTTTCATATGTAAAAAACTTTTTTTTTTCTCATGGCGTGAATCGGTATATGCAGGGGAAAGTTGCTGATATGTACACCTCGCTACAGTCTTCCAGGTATATAAAACTTTGAATATGAGGTATACTTTGCTATACAGTCTTTGAGCTAGCAGCGTTTAGGAATATAGATGCCTATTTGAGGCTGGATGAAATGCTGGGTTTATCCAGCACAAAATTTCAAGATTTTGTGTCAGATTAAAAGCATACATTCTTTACTATATACATCTAAGCTGTTAGCTTTGTAGGTGTCTCAACTAAATGCACTCCGCTTTTAAGCAATAAATAAAATAAATTGAGAAGAAAAGTTGCAAACTAAATAATTCTTTATTTCTATTTTATTTGTCAACTTTCTGATATTTTAAATCTCGTGTAATCTCAGATCTTATGTGTATTCCGTTGCAAGAGAATGCGACAATGGGAGAATCGACCCTAAGGTATTCCTCAGTGCCATACTTTCTTCTACTGGTTCTCGTAGCTAACTATTGATTTTAATCTATTGCACATGTTGCTTGGTATATATTTGGGTCTCCTGGTACAAGAGTGAACTTAATTGGTATAAATTCATCGTACGTAATAAGGATAATTGGGGTTTAAACAAAAATAAGAATGAACTTTATAATGGGTTTGGTTGTATGGTTTCAGGATTGTGCTGGAGTAATACTTTGTGCTGCTGAAAGAGCCACTCAAGTTGCTCTTCAGGTCCACCCTATGCCTCTACTAATAAAAATGCTCAATTTTCCATGTTATTTATATTCTGAAGGCATAAAAACAATCTGACCTAAAAGATAGAAAAATGACTTGGTAATGCATATGAATGATTCATATTTTAAGATTGAACATGTGCAGGCAATACAGTGTTTGGGTGGGAACGGATATGTAAACGAGTACCCAACTGGCCGTTTTTTACGAGATGCCAAGTTGTACGAGATTGGTGCTGGAACCAGCGAGATCCGAAGACTGATCATCGGGAGAGAGCTTTTCAAGGACCAATGAGACTTGTAGAGAGGGATAACGGCCAAGTGAAACTAATTTTTTTTGGCGGGTTGCCTAGAAGAAAGAAAATTTGTTTTGCCCGTTCAAAGAAATCCTTGAAAAAATATGGTATACATTTTTTATTTTTTGGAAATTTTTTGCCGTTTGGGTGGGATGCCCAGTCCACTTGGACTGTTCGCATATCCTTTAAACCGGCCCTGAGTGCCGGTACATAACGCATAAATAAGTGGTTGGTCGATATCTGTATGACTTCTCCTTGCTATGGCTCGAAAGTGGGGTCTAACCATTGAATTGTCCTCTCTGTCAACGTTTGATTGCAGTAAAATGTCTATCAAGATCAATAAACTACAGTTTGTAATTTATTTTGTTATTTGCCTTATACTTTATACCGTGAGGTCTGTGGCAAACAAACAAATGAAGGGCTCGCTTTACATACATTAAGTTTTATATAGCTAAACATGCACATCTATGTGAATCACATAAAATGTGGAGTATACTAAATATTATACAATATATTGTATATACGTAAGTCAATCAGAAATAGTATACAAGGAAATTAAAATTACATGTCTGTCTGCCCAAAATTGCAGTTATTTTGCATCGTTGAGTATGTTGATTGTTGAACACTTGAACTTTTACTCATCTGTAGATGGTGCAATAATTTTGAAGAAGGCCAATATGTAATAATTGGATGTTTGCTTCAAGTCTCTACTGTGTATACCATGACACAAAAAAACGTAAACATGTCCACTGATGCATGACAAAGGTCCCATTTGGAATAATGCGGGCTTTAACTTGTTCCCATGGTGAAAAACTATTTCCAAAGGAAAAAATATATGTTATAAATAGGTGAAAGCGATCTCTGTGATAGTACTGTGCGGTCAAGTTTTACTTAACAAGTCGTTATTCTCGATAAGTGAAATACTTAACAAACTTAATTGGAAGAATTCAAACTTGTTTATACAACAGAAGCAGGCAACTGCAACGGAAATGTGAAACGTGAAAAAAAATGAAAATATTATTAAATTTGCACGTGAACTCATGGGAAGCATAAAGCCGGAAATTGATATTTGAAAGTTAAAACGAGTTTTCCGGTAATTATGATATACAGTCAAACAAATCCAATCTCAAGTCTGCAAGAATACAACAGGCAAAACTAACCTAAAGGCCAAATGGTACCTAGTTTTCTCTGTCGCAGATCTTTCATGGACATCTTGTCAAAAAAATGTTTTTTCCTTTGGGAAAAATAACAAGATTCAAAAATCTGTGAAGTGAGTAACCACTCGTTAAATTCACATCAGCATCTGTACCTGGATTTGTACATCTTGCTTTTTTAATTTTTTCTTCTCACAAAAATGTTTTTTCTTCTCAAATTATTAAAACATTTCTTGGTATCCATATCTAAAGACCAAAGTTTCTTGGTCAGCTAGAACACATGCTGAGTTTTTCACATAATCTTTCCCATAGTCTGTAAAGCTGTTTTTTCATGTTCATTGTGGGTTTGAAGTATTAGTAAACAAGGAGTTAACCAAGTAAAGAAATTACTGGATAATATTAAAATCTAAAACAAGACAACTATCAAATATAGAATTGCATGAAGAGCAATATATATATATATATATAAGATGGAAAATGCTAACTACTGAAATATTAAACGAAGCAATTGCTAATATACATCGTTTCAACATTGTGAACTTAAAAGTGTTCTGAACATCACGTACAGGCTTAAACTAGATATTAATACTTCAGTTTATCAATAAATATTCTTTAATCTATGTTGCAATTCTGCTTTTGAACATAACATTTGTTGTCTTGTTCAATAATTAATTATTTATTGGCTACCTACCAATTCAATTGTTGAATAAGTATAATTTAACATATTTTTGTTTATTTTGTGCTACACAAACTTATGTTATCCATGGTAAGAATTATTTTTTCCCATGCTTAATTGATTAAAATATATTTATAAGTACGTGATTTTGTACTGTTTTGCATCCAATAGTAGCATGAAATTCCCGTCTTAGGGGCGGGGTTGATTCTTCAGGGTATAACCGGGAGTGTTTAATTTTGTGAAATAACTCTAAATATACACTTTTATCTTATCATACACTAGTAACTGATTCGGAAATGTTATCCTTTAACTTGTGCTTCTTGATCGAGATAACACAAGTTCTCTGCAAAATTAGATAGCATATGGATGGGAAACGTTTATCACACCAGACAACTAATATGGCATAACAATTAACATGCCATTTGAGTCGCAACAAAATAGCATATTAGCTTAACAACAACGGGATTCTTCTTCAACCTAGCCAAACTCCAGATTGGAGCTGAATCCAGCGATCGAAACTAGGAACTAAGTGGGAGGGGCCAAAATTTTATATAAAAAATTTCATACCATATATGAGTATTTTTTTCGAAATATGTGTGGGGGGAAGAACTGCCCTTTCCTGACGAGATCCATAGATTGATCGGTGGAAACGAGCGTATTAAGGATCAATTGAGATATATATAGAAATTCAAAATACTGCTACGAACCGCTACAGGCATTACGCATGAGGAGGTCAATTGATATCAGTATGACTGCTCGTCTGCTCCTAATTCATAAGGCTTAATATTTGTCTGTCTTGAAATAGTCCTCTTTGTGAAGTGACAATATAATTAGAGATTATCTATCTATGTTGATAAAATAATCTGTCATTTTTGTGCCATCTATGATCTATCTTCCGCTTTGGTAGTCACAAGTGAACATGTCCATGGGTTTTTGGGGTAAATTCTTAAATATGTTTAAAACACTTGAAATGACAAAACACTTATTATGGACAAGCAGAAATGTATACATAGTTTTAAAATAGCCCCACTTAGCACATCTACTTGAACTTGCACCACATAAATAGAAATTATTCTAAATACTATTCAATAATTTAGATGTGCACAACTCGTTTAGAAAGATGATTAAAGTATCTCAGAGTTACATATATGATTAAAGTATCTTAGAATTACATATATATATATATATGTCCCCCAGTAACAGTGTTCTCTAGCAACTATGTTGAACTGCTAGTGCTACTTGGTGCATATAATGCAATAATTTCCGACAAGGCCAATAACTGAAGAAAATCAGATTACTACTACTTTATAAATTGCTACTGAATCAGCATATACTATGACTACTAAATCAAATAATATTGAGCACGATAAAGACCTTTAACTCAAGTGGGTTATTTATATACTTCTAGAACAACTTACTACTATGGTCTATGGTGTAGCAACTATTTCTAAAATGAAATATCATATTGTTAAAAGATATTTCAAATTTAATCAAAGTTTTGTGGTGAAAAGTGAAAACTAATGATTTAAAAAGCTTGTTTTGAACCTGAAAAAAACTCTACTCAAAGCTCAAAACCACTGGACGAGCTTAAGCTTTTTACGTTTCTACCGCGTCTCTTGGCAAAATGCTTTCACATATTAAAACACTGGTGAAATACACCCACTCAATTCACATCAGCATCTGTTTATGCATCTGTTCATCTGGCATTATTGTTTTTCTCTTATCAATATGAGAATAAATAGCGAATATAAGGAATGTACAAATCTAATTTCTTTGTTAGATAAAACCCGTGCAATTGGACGATTGTCGAACTAAAAACAGGATAACAGAAGGCGAGTTCTCAAAATGCACATAAATATCATACATACGACATAAATACCAAATGAGAGGTCCCCACTCAGTACAAGTGGTACAATTATTACACAACTTTTGCTGGGGCAAGAAAAAAAAAAGACAACAAAAAACGATCATTGAGAACTCGGTTAAAATATCCTCACCCGAGATCAACAATAAAAAGAGTTTTAACAGTAACTACTCATGCAACAACAACAACAACAATGACAACAATAGTAACAAACACAGATCGAAAAACTCACATCCATATCATATTTGGAGGAGAATCTGGCGGGCCCACGGACGACGATTTTGACACGTCTGCAGCTGCGGGGGCTTCTTCCAAACAGCTGCTTCGATTGTCATCACTTGTCACACCAATTGTCATTTTCTCAACTTCTTCGTGTGTGTAAATGTGGATCTTAGAGACAACATTGCAGAACTCGCTACAAATAATTTAAACAAAGATATTAAGTATTATAGCATAGTCAAATGAACACAACAGATTTGATGAAATAATTATTTAATTACAATTGATTAGGCTTACTTCCATGGGTCATCACCGACAACCATCATATCGTTGTCATTATCGGTATACAGAATCTGCCATCCTTTTTTTTGATCTCGTAAAAGGCCTTCCATGTTGAAAAGCCTCTCAAGTTCGATCAACAAATCATTGTAGCTATTTAACCTGGAAAGATCAATTGCCCGACCTACCAAACTCCCTTGTTTGTGTACCTTTTAATAAGCATTTTTGTGTTCAGAGCAAGCATTAATCAAAATATATACTTCAAATAGAAGATAAGTATAAGAAATGAAGTAAATGTTATATCTTCTTACCTTTGTACAACTTCTTTTATTGCCATTTTGCGAGTTTGAACCTGAACCCTCAACGGGTAAGGAAAAGCCGAATATTTTACATTCGTCAACATTTGTACTTGCCACATCATCTTTTCTGTTTCCGAAATCTATCCCTTTCGTAGAAAAACCAGCTGTTTTTCCACTTGGATCCTTTGAGACATTAGAATTTCCATCTTTATCACCGAGAACCCTATTCAAGATCGGCATCCCAACGAAAGGAACATTCTCGCGTATATAGGTTTTCGTATAAGGAAAGGACATGTTTCTCACACCCTCTGAGGCGAGAGGGTAAGAGTTACTGTTATGCCCCTGGTACATACCAAACATGTTGGGACCAAGGGCAAAATCAGGTTTTCCCGTGAGTGACCTCAGGGAACATATTTCTTGACCTTGCAAGACCTTTGAGGACCGAGTGGGTCCCCCAAAGCCAGCGTAGGTGGTTGGGGCGTTCTTAACAAACTCCCCATTTGGTGAAAGATTTTGATGATGTGCAAAATTGCGTTGCATCTCAAAATCGAGGGTCCGGTTCACCTTATCAAATCTCATGAGAGGTGAAAAGAGACCGGTATTTTCTTGACCTTGCAAGACCTTAGAGGATCTAAAAGATTCCTCATAGTCTAAGAACCCACGTCCTACCAAAGTAAAAGAAGTAAAATTTAAAATTATATCTAAATGCGTAATTAGAGTATGATTAACAAAGTAGCAATGCTGATTAAAAAAAAAAGTAGCAATGCAGTTGTGTCGATAAAAAGGAAAGGTTGACTATATTTTTGGAAATGGTGTGTCGGCAATTTCGATCACTACTTTTCATCATTATTTCGTTTTTAATATGTTGTACTTGTGAAAATTAGTAATCTTGAAGGAAAAAGTACTAAAAATAAGAGATTGCAACTGCACTTCTTATTTATTACTACTAAATCCCACTTCCAGTTTTTTTTATCTAAATCGAACCACTTCGCCCTAAAACATTTCAAGCTACATACATAAAAATCTTGTAGCAATAGGGACATTTTCTAAGAAACATCAAAATATAAAGCCAAACGGTAGAAATAAATAAGAACTTAGATTCTTGAAGTGAACCCATCAGTCATCACTGGACTCACAAGTTCACTCCTTATTTTAACACTAAGCCCAGCGTTCAATTCGAGCTCTAAATTTAAAAAGAAGCACTTAAATCTATTTTTCAAAACATTTCCACTAATTGCTACACAAAATCAATTGGATTATTTTTCTCGAGACAAAAAAATATATTCACGATTCATATCATTCAGAAAGTAGTCCTTGACTGAGAAAAGGGCAAACAGTATTCATAGGCCAAGGACTTAAATGCTACAACTATAAAGTGAGGGAGCAGAGTGAGTTCAAAATACAACTTAAAAAAGAAACGATAATATATTATTAATTATTATTGATAATATGATGGAGGAAGGCGGTACCAGTAGCAAGATGATCTGGAGAGGATGTTTGGGGACCTGTCCGAAGTTTTTTATGCCTCGGTGGGGAAGAGTGGATAATGCCTAAATGCGGTAAAGAAACAGAATTATCAATTTCCCACGGAGATACTTGATCTTCATGCTTGTTTGCCATATTCTCATCCCATCTGATCTGTTTGATAATAAAATAAAACACGAAAAGGTTATTAAGGACCTTTTTTGGGGTGTAAATTAGACCCTTTTAGCAAGGTAATTAAGGAGAAAATATCAGAAGAAAAAATAAGTTGAAGCTGGGTAAATTGGAGCTTGTTTAGCTGCAGCATTTCAGCAAAAGAAGCTGGCTTGAGGATTGGGAAGAAAATTGAGTACATGCAGTTTTTGACTACCGGCTTTTCACGCCACAAAATAATTTTTAAGCTGGCCAACCAAGGAACTGCTATAAACACATAAGCTGAGTTCAAAAACTACAGCCAAACGAACCAAGCTAAAATTTGACATTAGACACTTTTTCTTTGTTGAACATGCATGGAATATAAAAAGAAAATGACTAATTTCATGCAGTTAATAAGCCAAATTTCCTCTCAAGTTCCTCGTAACTTCATACCAAGAAATAATTGTGCAAACTGCGAACCATACCACATAATAGTAAAAAAGTAACAGCTAACAGTTTTTATCAGAGTCATAAACTAATGTGAAAACAAGCATGATCTGCCAATAGCAATTTGACAACTTATTTACAATCATAAGGAATACATGCTCTAAACAAAGATTGGGAAAACACACAGAATGCAAGATATAATTTAACTTCCTTTGTCCGATGCACCCCAAAAAAATAAACTTCCCAAGTAATTTACCTTCAAGCATCTCCATTTTGAATGGGGCCACCTATAGGGATCGAGATCACATATTGCAGTTACTACGCCACTGCACCATAAAGAAAATTAAAGAGCAAATAAGTAGGGTTTTAGGAAAACGTTAATGGGACTCAAAACCATTAGCAATAATTAGCAAAAATAACAACAATTTGGACCTTTTTTCAGGAGAATCGTCAGCATTGAACTTCATTTTGAATCTGGTACCTTTAGAAATCTGGTTGGACATGCTTTTGTTGTATTTCTGATATGGTATAACAAATTCTGCATGCGTAGCCCTGTAATAAAGAAGTTGATATGTTATATTTAAAAATAAAATAAAAGAATAAGAATATTAATAATTTTGTTAATGTAAAGCAACTAATTAGGTAGCATCTAAACTGTAACGAACTAAGACAATTAGCAAGACCAGGCTTGGTTTCCTATCCGGTTGTCTCTTAACTTGCATAATCAACCACTTTTTGCTTTTACTTTGTATTTATACTTCCTCTTCTATGTTAGGCTTTTACAATAGAATGTAGATGAGGGCAGATTTAGAAGTTGCTGTAACACAAAGGATTAAGAAAAAAAGTATACAACATTCACTGCTCCTAATAGGGTTAGGTACATTCCACAGCAGCTAACATAGGTTTGGCAGTTTGACATATCATCAGAATTAATTTGATAAACTAGACTACCGACCATGATAAATAATTTTCTTTTTGCAATCACTAAATATAAGTTGACACATAACTCCCTGTTTTAATATAAGTTGGCACCTTTGTGTTCTATTTGTCTAGGCAGATAAGTCAACTTTATAGGTACAGGTATGGGTACTATTTTAATAATAAGTTATTAGTATGAGATAAAGATAGATAAGAGGTGTACCTTGGGCTATAGAAAACATTAAATGTACTCTTCGATAAAACAGCACCAGCAGAACCAGAAATTATATTCTGATAACTTTGGTTACTTATAACCGAACTTGGAAGACCATTTCTAGGTCGGTTGGCCCTCCTAATCCCCAACCTCAGGTCTCCATTTTCGTCCCTAAACAGTATGTTGAATTATCATGTCAATTGTCAACGGGGAACAAATAAATTGTAAATGAAATACAAATTTTTCTAATTTTTTTTTATTAATATTAGTCTGTTGGATCTTAGCTCTCTTATTGAGTTATGAAAAGTTATCCTAGAGTAACCGCAATCATGTGAAAAAAGTAAAGTTCTAAAGCATGCTTATTATGGTTCTTGGAAACCTTTTCTGCTATTAAAATGGAAAACTGCTCAAAATACGCAGTTTGGTTCCTAAAATGATTATAGATAATTATTTCAAAAATACCCCTGCCTTAAAAGTACCACAACTATAACCAAATGACTTTTGTTAAGATAAAACATCAATGTTGTATTATTCTAAACAATAGAGACTTATGCACAATCTGTTATGTTAAAATACAAACAGAGACTAATATATTCCGAAGAAACGTAGCACCTCAAGAAGAGGATTGCGTCACCAGAAACGAGTTTTTTCTGGCTCACAAAAATGCTCCAACCGGTTGTCAGCAGATGTCGACGTGGCTGACCTGGAAAAAAATACCACCTCAACTTTCAAAATCGTTTCATTTGAATGGAAACCTTAGTTATAAATCTTCACGTGAGTACCTCTGTAAATGTGACGAAACCTCCATTCAACTCCGTGAAGGTCCTTCGCAACAAGCTCCTGAGAGGGTCTTTGCTGTTTATAATCCTATAAAATATGACAAAACCAGCAAGTGCATAAATAAAATTGCCATGGAAGTAGTGTTTCATCTACTATTTTCGTAGTTTCGAAAAACGCTTCTTTTAATCAGTGGATAAGGACAGAACACAATTAGATGTGGTACCAAAATAGATACACACATGCTTGTCTGGTTGCAGCTTTTAAGCAAATAAATTTGGAGTTCTAGCTTGAGAAATAAAAAACACGAGACTTGTCCAGCTTTACAGTTTTTTTTTAAGAGGACAAGAGACAAAAAGCTCAATTTTTAGGCGAATCAATCAAACACAGCCCACCTTATATACCAAAAGCTTAAAGTTTCTGGCTTATCAGATAAAAAAGCGACACAAGCCGGCCAACTGAATACAGCCCAGAATTTAAGCAAAAAAACTGAGTTAAAGCTTCTAGCTTTTTAGGCAAAAAAGCGAGAAACCCTCAAGTTATAAACTAACCAACAAAATACAGCTTTTAAGCAAAAAAGCATTAAAAAAACGAGCTTATAAGTTGCAACCTAACAAAGGCCTAAGCATTAAAACTAGTCAACGGGCAGAAGAAGTATCCAATAAATAAGAGGGCAAGCTAGAACGAAATAGCATAAATAAATAAAAAAGCAAAAGACGCACCAGGCGGGGGAAACAGTCTTCGGCAGCTCGACGAGGTACAGAGAATCCACCATGAGTGCTAGTGTCAGAGGCCGTTAGTGTCTTACAAAACATGTGTGGAGTTTTATTAGGCATAATAATACCTTCCTCATCAGCCCCCCTATCTTCATCATGTGTCTTTCCCTCTAAATTTCTTAGTTCCAGCTATATCGTAACAAAAAATTAAGTTTATCAAGTAGTTAAAAGGTTTTCTTTTTCTTCTTGTAGAATTTCAAACCTCGTCCAGATTTCTTATTGTTATCTCATGTTGATTAAATAATGGGTACGTACCCAGTTCTTATTTGAAACAAATACACTGTAGAAGAAAAGAAAATGCCCTACCAAAAACACATTATATTTTTAAAATTTGCAGGGAATCAGTCAAATGAAACAAAATAAAATGAAAAAGGGCCTATATGGTTCTGATTCTTAATATTTTTGTTTTTAATTGATATTGACACTCTTAAGAGTGTTCTCGAGATTGGCATCCCTTCAAGGGCCATCAAAGTTACATTTTCATTTTTCAGATTCAAGAAAATAAATATTTTCGGAATAAGTCTAATCATGTTTGCATATATCTCTAAATGACTAATTATGTTGTGATTAAAATATACCCATACATGATTCATCATTTTCTACTAATACACTATTGGGGGGGGGGGGGGGGGTGTTCAAACAAAAAATATGGAAATCTTTAAAATTAGAACCAATTCCATCAAAAGGGAACAGAGAGAAAAAATCACGGCTCTGTATGGTTCCGAAACTTAATATTTTTGTTTCCACTTAGTTTGGACACTCTGGAAATAACCTTCGTATATTTAGATGCCGTCCATCATTTGTCTAATGTTTGCCAATTACATACTTAATAATCTTATTATAGATTGTGAGATAAATTTTTTTATTTAGTGTAATCATGTTTTTGTACGTCTCTAAATCTGTTGTACTCAGCATAGTTCTCTAAAAGCTACCCACATAAACAATCAACTAAACGCGTTTGCATGACATAACGCAGCCAACAAAACTATATATTTTTCTTGTTAAGCTAGACAGAGAATAAAAAACAAAAATAAATAGCAATATAAAAGTAGGTCGGATGAAGACAATAACAAAAAAGAGAGTTAAAAGAGCTATAATATTTGCTTGACTGAGGTTTCAAAGCTAGTGGTATGTGTCATCATTTTCGCTTTCATGCACGAAGCTGAATAACAAGGACATGAATTAAATAACTATTTCACTACTTTTCACCATTTTTTATAGAAGTTAATTTTGCCGGCCTAACAACTCTTCTCATATCAGAAGAAAAAAAAACAGAATGAGGAATCTACTAGCCGCTTTTCAAGATTGCCTTGTTGCTAAACCTGTTGATACTATACTAAATCTAGCCAAACACAATCTTACTTTCTTCTCAGATATCTTGAATTCACAAATTAAAATCAATACAAAGTACTATATTACTTATTTTCCCTTTAATTTCTTCTTTTCATTCCTTCAACTTTATTCAGTAGAATGATACATGATATATGTTAATATATCGCTACTTCTCAAGAAACAATCCCGAAGATAAACAGAAAGAAAGTAGATTTAACCCCCTACCTCTAAATTTGAAGAAAGTAAAAGAGATTAATCTAAAAGAGAAAGGGGGAACACAAATTTCCGCAACAAGCAACTAAATAAAGTAGAATTTTTCAGATGAAAATGGTGGAATTATCCTCCAAAATAAAAATTAACCGAGCTACAATGAACGGATCATCAGTAGTAGAAATCATAAATATGCAATACCTCTGTTAGAGGGAGCAGACTCAGCTGTGCATACACCTCATCATTTTCCCTATTAGCCTGTTTCAAAAAACAAAGTTAGTAAACAGTTAAATCCTAAGAAAAATGCCCAATACTGAGAACTTGATCTTGAACTTAGAAAATATTAAAATAGTCTTACTTAGTTGAGCCCAAAAATAGCTAGAAAGACTAAACCTAAAACTTCTACTCCAGTTTACTACAACCAGAAAACAAATAAACACTCTTTCAAGCAAACATTCATGATACTCAGAAGCTTAAAAAAAATGGGGCTAATAAGTTGAGCTTAAAATTAAGCTGCAGAACAAAAAAACCTGTAGTAACTAGTAAGTAAAGCTCAAAAATTCAACCAGAAAACAAATGGAAAAAAACATAAAGATAAATACTACTTACAAGCAATTGAACATCCATAACCCTGCAAAAGATTTGAGGAAAAATATCGGATTTTGGCAATTCCATATGTGGAAAAGGAGATGATAACCCAAGTTGTTCTAAGTGTCCTTGTGGGAAATACACAACAACACTTCTTTTTTTAGGCAAAGTAGATAAAGGCCCAGCACAAGCATGCCATAGCTCCATGTAAATTGAAGATGATGATAAAGATAGTGATGAATTTGATGAGGTTGATGATATTGAAGATGAATTATTAGCTCCTTTTTCATTGTTACTCTCCTCCTCCTCTTCCTCAGTTACACAACAATTCAAATCAAATTCCATTTTTTTTAAAAAAAAAAAAGCTAAAATACCTAATTTCACTCTCAGTGTAGCATAACAATTGAGTGGATTTGAAGAGTACCCAATAAGGGAAAACGCTAATGAAAAAGTGGGCTTAGGCGGAAAAGCATAAAATAAATTTTGATATGAAAAAAGATCCAATTTTTTCGATACTATCTTAGTGTAGAACCAAAGAGAGAAGAAACTAAGTGAAATTAAACTATTAAAGAGTACCCAAGAAGCAAAAAAGGGAATAAAAAACTGGGTTTGAGGTGAAATCAAAGGAGAGTGATTACATGTTTATGAAAAGGGGGATCTTTTTCCAAAAGCAAGAACAGGGGAAAAACAGAGTAGTAGATAGGGAAAAAAAAGCATTTTTGGATTAAATTAAAAATATATTATGTGATAGAGAGAAGTGAAGATGGTAAGAGAGTATCAAAGTACAACAAGAAACTCAAAGATTTATGAAATATGTAGAAATTTACAATTACATACATAGATATTATAGATAGATAGATACATAGAAAAAGACAATGTTGGTACAAAACAGTGCTTGGTTTTAGAGAGAGGGAGTAAGAGAGAGAGAGAGTATGTGTGTTGGTGGAGGGGACAAAGCTAAGACAGTACACAATTATCACTGCCTTGCCCCCATTCCTTTGTTTTATTCTCCTTTTTTTAAACAGAAAAAAAAAAAAAAAAGAGAGGATTTCTTCAAATTGTTTTGTTTACGTTTGTAACACTGCCAGTGTCACACGTTTTTGCGGGTGTGATATGATTGAAATATATAAAATAAATATTATTATGTGGAAAATAAAAAAAATATAAAATAGCAGAATATTTAAAATAATTTTGAATTGTTAAAAGATAGATAAAAAGTGTACTAATTAGTTTTTTAATTTTCTATTATTTATAAGAGTGACATTACGGTAATTAATAAAAAAATGTAAGGGTAATTTTGAAAACAAATGATAAAATTTAGCAAGCTCAACAAATATTGAGTTGACTTATTATAATATAATGATACCATGTACACTTGATATGGATTTGTGGTAGCAAATTCAGGATTTATTCTTTAATTTCAAGTTTCCGACAATAAATATTCTCTTTCTTTTAGCAATTTTATTTTACTTTTTTGAATAGCGGGTTTTTAGCAATTTTTTACCCTCGATTGTGACTTTTTTCTCAATTATAATACCTGAATTCTTTTTTTTTTTTTTTAGTACCCTGAATTCAAGTTTGTTTTCTATTTTGAACAATCTCGTCCAATTATGTGACGCATGGAATCGGAATAGTTGAATTCATAGTATTAAACGATAAAGAAATTGAGAATTTAAGGTACTAAATAAAAATTATTTGAGAATTTGGGGAAGAAGCAAAAAGTTCAAAAAAAAAAGAAAAACAACAACTTGAATTAAGGGTATTAAATAAAAAAAAAGAATTTAGGGTATTAATCGAGAAAACAACAACAATTTAGGATGTAAAAACATTAAAAAAAACCTTTGTATATCCCTTAATGCTAGTTATATCATATAAAATTTGCACTTACATACGGTCTCATATTTTAAATAAGAAACGTTTTTATTTAATTTTAATGTTACGATGATTTATTGTTTAGATTTTAAGTGAAATTGTTTCGTATCATTGAATAGTATAATTTTTAAAGTAGACTTTTTTAGAGAACAGATGGAGTATTTCGTTGTTTCCTCATATAAAAATGGGTTTAATATAGTTATCAAAACTCAATCCCCATGCATCGTTTTATTCCAAATTTTAAAATGTTTTTATTTTCTTTAAGTTTGGTATGCGCTATTTGTATAGAATTATTAACTGTCGCTTCTAGGGGCAGGGAGGTGTAAATGGATTTGATGCGGCAGGCTATATTTTTTTTTTTTTATAGTTTGATTAACACTACCTTGTTTTCTTAATAAATGGTTATAATTTTTTTTCATTTTTTATAATAATCACTAGTTATATTTATTTATAATTTGAAGCCAAAATTTTTTTGAAAAAAAGTAAACATTTATATTTTTTTGAATTATGTCTCTTAGAATGCCAAATAATACCAAATAAACAATTAAATTTTCAAAAGGTAATAAAAACATGAAAATCAATTTTTTTTAAAGTAACTATTAACAAAATGATGAAATCATCGACTTTACAAAAAAAAAATGAAATTTAATAACATTTATTAGTGAAAATAAGGTATAGTTATGAAAACTATAAAAAAAAAAAAAGTATAGTTAAGCACTCCCTCTTGGATGTAAATGCTTGGTATTTCTAAAATATTTTTCCTTGAATAAACGAAAACCTACGAGCTAAATAAAGTTGGCTTTTTTCCTTTTTCCAAAAATGATCCAGCTTGCAACTTCTAAACAGTCTATACACCTAAATAAACAAAAGAGCCCCAAGTTAAATGAGTCAAGTTCCTTAAAGTCTATATTATTTACTGGTGTGTTTACTCAAAACTTCTACTTCCTATATAACTATAATATTAAATACTCATACTAAATAGTAGTAGTAATGGCAACCAACCCTAACTAATTCCGTAAGTACATAATTTCCACTATTATGTTTACGGTAATTTCTCTTTGAAATCATTGATTTGGATGAAGAAATGGAGATTTCAATGGACGAGCAAATGAGAGTGAGAACGAAAAAAATTAATGAAAAAGCACACTGAGAGAATTATTGGGTGTAACACATTCATTTTATCAAACTAACTCTCAAATTAGATTAGACCATTGGATTCAAATGGAGAGTTCACATTTACTAACGCAGGCTGCATTAGTTTTTTTTTTTTCTAATGCAGCAAAATCGCATCTAACTTCAATGCACCAAGAAAAATGTAACAAATTAATTAAGCTTTTGATTTCTTTGACATTAAAACTGACTCAATACATTCTGATAAGGTTACAGCGTTATATACATAATACCTAATATTCTTCCCTACTGTATTGTTCAAACCTAGTTTCCATGTCAATTTTTTTTTAAGCTTGCGAGTTGCAACTAGCTTGACAATTTTAAAACATTAAATATACATCTAGTAAATATATAGAATTGCAATTAATTTTTTCATAAGATGCACATATGTTATGTAATTTTACTTATTTCATATTTTTCTTTTGGGATGTATTGTTGGTGTTTCCCAATAATAAAGTTGCAACATTTTATTTATCAATTTTGATACCAATTAAAATCCACACCTACTCATCGTTTATGTTAATTGTATATACCATTTCAAAACTCGTCGTACAATGTATTCAAATAAATTGAGAACCATATCAAAACAAATGCTCAAGTGCTAGCCACTTATAAATTTAACTCAAAATCCGTCCGTGCATGACCACTTTGGAAACACACATGTAAACATAGATTTTCCAACAAGTATTACCAAAGTTTGTCATACTATTAACTTTAAATTTCAACTATTTAAGTAGTAGTAATGGTAACAAAAAGTAACAGTTCTTGAAATGAAAAGGGGGGAGTAGTCAATATAAATGGGCCCTCAAAGTTTGGCAGCAACGATCGTGGGTTTGGCTAAGCTACGTTAAAAGCTACGGCTTAATGACTTAGAGACAAACCCTAACAAGTCGTTTTCTCTCTTTATATCTCTGTTTTCTCTTTTAAAATATATCAAGTCTCATCACTTCTGCCACTACATTTGTATTGATTATTTGCTTCGTTAATTACCCACGCTCCATGTCCCATATGTTGTGTATTACTATTTTACTATACTCGCTACTACTAGCTAATATAATTTAATATTTATATGGTTTACAACAATTCTATGTTGTTATTTAGGGTTGTTGTAATTTGTTTTAGATGGACATGTCTGGACGTTACAAACTACATGATGCTGATGAAAAGGGAAAAAAAACAACTCAAATCTTGTTAATAAATAAGCATGTTTTTTGTGTTTTTTGGTCCCTTATGAAAAATGGTTTCATTGATGCAAATATCTCGAGATTTTACGCAAGAAAGAATTCCTCTAAAATTGTCAAGGAAATATTTTTCATAACCAATGTTTGATCATATATAATAAAAGATACACATTTCTAAAGTAAGACGGAACTTGTCTCACGATGTACATCTATGTTATGCATCACAAACAATTTTTCTGTATTAGATTATTGGATAAACGGTACATAACAATAAATAACAAAATCAAAGTACATAATGATACAATGTATACTTTCAATGGATAAAACAATCGGTACTTAATGATTAATAGTTACAACATCACTTATTTCTTAATAGTTAATAGTACTCCTGTGCTCTATCCATTTCAAATTAAATTACATGTTTTCATTTCTATGCTATTCGATCCATTTTGTAAGTTCACTTCTTATAAATTAAAAAGAATTGTTAGATAATTTTATATATTTCTTTTCCTCGCCTAACTATTTGAGAATAATTAATGATTATTTTTTAAAATAAGCTATTAAAGTAGGATCAAATTTAATTATGATATCACTCAAGTTTAGAACTTTCTGTAGTAGGTTTATACTCGGATGGGTTTTATCTCTTGGTTTTTTAAGTTTTCTTTTTTATATCCCGTTTTCTACTTTTATCTTCTTTATGTATATTTGTTTTTTAATTTTTAATTTTTTACCATATTTCATATTTTTTTCTTTTTTGTCAATTTTCAACCGCTAAAACTCGAGTACAAAAAGGAAAATAAAGTAAAACCCAAAGGTATATATAGAAAATAAAATTTCAGTAACAAATGTACAAAAGAAAATAAAAGTAGAAACCATGGTAAAAAAAATAAAAAATAAGAAAGCACGGTACAAAAGATTTTTTTTTTTTTGAATAAACGAATGTATGAAAAGTGAATAAACCCTACTTGAAACAGTTGAAATATTTATATAAAAAAATAAATAAATATATGGGTCCGTTTGGTATAGATTTTTTTGATCAAAATTGATTTTCAAAATCCAAAAATCTAGCAAAAAGATGGATTCTGGAATTTTGGATTTTTTTTAGTATTTTGACTAAAAAGGTGGATTTTAACAATAAAAAAAAATCCTAGTAAAAAAACACATTAAAAAAAATATGGATTTTCAAAATCCAAAAATACAAAAATCACAATAGGATCATTTTTTATACCCTAGTTTTTTTTTAGAGCATTGGATCAAAAGCAATCTCATCCAAGATTCAACAAAAATTATGAAAATATTACTATGTATAATTATCTGCATACACTATTCGATAACACGAGTAGTTAAAAAAAAAGTTTTTAATGCGATTACGTTACGTTATTTTAGAATAACACTACCGTAAACCCGGTAAAGATGTGTCACCCACTAAAAACTCAACCCCTGTTAATGAATCCAAAATAACTACTAAAATAAAATTAATTTAAAATTAAAAGTAAAACTAAAATATTTTATTTGTTGACACAACCTAAATTATAGTGTGCCGTATGAAGAAAAAAATAAAATTCAAATTTAACAACCGTACCGAAAAAGTATCGGATATGTAATCGTGTAAACCTTTTTATATTTTATACTATTTGTTAACTATTAGATTAAGCAACCCGTAAAAAAAACTAAAATAGACTATATTAAAATAAATAAATTAGGAGACCACAAAAATGGATCGGAGTAACCAAGTAAAAAAAAGTGGAGTGCACGCGAGGTCGATAGAAAGTGGGGAAATATTGGGATGATATTAACAGAGAAAGGTAAGACAAAGGAATGGCCTGCGCCTTTGGCGCTGCACTATTTCACATTCTCTCTATATATATATATATATATAAAAATATATAGTACATTATCATCTCTCACTCTCATATCCAAATATTTACTAAAATGACATCCACACCCCCCCACTTTTATCGTTACCGCACGGACTTACTTTTGCAGGAGCACGACCAGTAACTATCTCTCTTTTTTGTTCATTTACTTTTCTCATTCTGAAAATACTGTATTGAATAGATACCCCCACCCTCTTCCACAACATTTTTTTTGCTTATTTTGTCTATCAAACCATTGATATCATTCCATGTTTCGTTTTCCATGATATACCTGTTCCATGTGCCATTTGTCTTCCAAATATACCATCCATATCAAATAATTATTAATGTGTCTAATCTAATTCATTACCAATTTGTAGGGGGAAGCTAAGTGGGGACGATCGGATACCACGGCACCCCCCATAATTTTAGAAATCTCAAGTGACGCAATTTTTTTTTAGTACAATTTCTTTTTAGGTGTAGATTTGGCACCCCATAAAAAATATGTTACTTGTACATATATTTTGGCACCCCCCATTTACATATCCTGGCTTCTCCCCTGTTGGCAATTTGTATTCATTATATTTTCCTAATTATGGATGCAGTATAAATTAATTAAAATTCGTTTTAACCCGCATAACTATAATAAATGATATAAAATCTGAATATTATGTTTAAAATAAAATATATAACGAGTTTTATGTCATTACACGTCTCACACGCCACGTGGATAAATTTTACTAATATATAAAGAAGGTCAGAAATTTATTGAAATATAACCGATAATGGCAATAATAACGATCTTATGGAGAAAGTAAAAAAGTAGACTTGAAGGGATAAGTACGACTTTAGTACATGAGAGATAAGTAATAAATGAGAGCGGAAATGGTTTGTTTTTCTTAGATAATTGTTGAGTATAATTAAATACTTTATATGGTAATATTTTAAATATATATATAAGGGTATTTTCGTACAAGTTGGTACAACGTTTGACAGTTTCAGTTTGTTTATTACAATAATATGACATATATGAAAGTCTTTATTTACATATTTTAAAAAAAATAAACACACGCACATACAAGGGGCAGATCTGTATAAGGGTAAGGGTGGGAAGTTGACCAATAATTCGTGATAATTTTTTCTTAGAAATATATCTTAACTAACTTTGACCATTGTTTATATAAAAAAAGTTAGATAATGTAAAAATGAATGAAATTTACTATTTATTAGTATTACTCTGTTGCAGCAGAAAACAATTTTGTAATTTACTAAGAAGTTTCAGGTTCAACGCTCGTGCATGTCACTCTTGATAAAAGTTTATGCATGCTTTAGTTATACCTCTCTCCTTTCTTTCTTTTTTGGATAAAAAAGACTAAAAGCTACTTGTTACTCCTATCACTTATTAGTAGACTTCGTTACTACATCAGTCTTGGTTGTACTTCTAAATCAACTTGGGTTAGAAGTATATATGATTTGGGGATAACTTGGTCTATAATGCGTTTTAGAAAATTTCGGAATACGTTTTGCGGAAAACGAAAGAGAAAACTCTAAAGAGTTAAGAGGGGAAAAACAATGAAAATTTACTTACAAAAATCTAGTTTATTTTAAAGTTGCAACAAAGCAGTACATGGAGCTTTAAAAAAGCTAAAATTAGCATACAACCAAGACGGACAAATTTAAGAGGAAGTTTCTCTTAAACATTTTATGGAACTCCATATCGTAGATCGTAGTATAACAAGATGTCAACACGTTCTGATCGTCTCAATCGCTCTTCAATATTCCACTTTTTGTTACGCCATTGTTCATGTTGACTAAGATTTTGCATTGTTGAACTATCCCATTTACGAAAATAGACCATTGGGATTTATCCTCCACCAATCTAATAATTTATATGTGTGGGCATAATATTGATTACAACAAGTGTTCATGATGTTACATATTTCATGTACTCCTTGCTTATAATAGTAAATTGGCAAGACATCAACTCATAGTGATGTATATAATTCATGCCCTTTCTAAGAGCATACACATCTATTTATTAAAAAAAAAATCATAACGGTGAAAAAGCTAACTTTACTACTTTAACATCATAAACACAATTATCAATCTCCTTATCATCTTCCTTAAAACATTTATTAACTCATTTTACTTAATATTTTAGTAGTTTTAAACATGGGTTCAATTGATAGTTATGCAGGAGAGAGGTGATATGCAAGGGAGTGAGAGAGAAATATGGCTCATAAATAATTTTATTTTATTAATAAGGAGACAATGTCTCTCTTTATATTTGAGGGCAAGTGTTGGACTTATGCAATTAATGGAAGTTTTACATAAATTGATATGGCCAATATTTTTGTTTACAATCCACAAAATTAAGGGAAAAGTGATACTTGGTGCAATTGCTCTAGTTTCTAACACTCAACCCGACCCCAATGCATTAGTATGTAAAACGAACGGCAATAACCCTCGTAAAAGTAACAAAGTGACGGATACTCAACACATGAGTATTCAAACCCCTGAACAGCTACCAATCGGCATAATGAGGTGAACATTTAGATGAGGATCTCCTTGCAGGACACCGTGGGTTCAAAAAGACCAGGAACAGACCTTTAATTTCATCGTGATGGAGAACCAGTGATATCCATCCACCTCATATTTATGAAATATATGCCTCGGGTAAACCAAAACGCATATGAGATTCGGAGTCTTAAATTTTACACATTTCAAACTTCATCTATGTTATAGGACGTGTGTTTTAGTGCATACCGAATACTTCCTCTCAAATATACTCTAATCTTTTAGTGATCACACTACAAAAGAGTTCAGATCAAGGACCTTCCAAGTATGTTGCAAATTTTTCACGAATTACCAAAATATCTCGGTAAAAACTAAAAAGCGTCACCTTTCCGTCCCAGATATAGAATGTTAGGCAATTTTGTTTTAGACTATATTTCTGTCTGTGTTATGACTTTTTTTTATGCAAACCCAGTCACTTTTTGCATCATGCATGTATTTTGTATTCCATCTATACCACTACAGCAACCTTAGATTCCACGTAATCAATATTTGATTTTTTTTCATAGGGTTAAATAAAATTAAGAAGCACTATTTACTTTTATTAATTAACCTAGTTGGGAAACATAGATGACAACGAAAATATTATTCTTTTAAGTCGTATAAGCATTACTCCATTACAGTACTAATTTTAAAAAAGAAGTTAAAACATGAACATGAATATGCAAGTAGATGTTATTTGTTGACCAACAATATTTAGAAACATGAATTCGCACAGTTGAGCGAAAGCTTTTTCGAAGCACTGTTATGAATTCAATTACTACTCCAAAAGAGAACTTGTAAATTTTTCATTATTAATGAAGCAGAGAGGGGTAAATTTTAAAAAATAAATGTGCAATAACATGACTTAGCTAGTCAATTTCAATAACACAAATTGTTGTGACGAATTAATGCTGTCTCTTTCTATGGACGTGTTCACATTTTCATGAGCTTATATGGATAAAAACTACTGCTATACTTACGTACATATGTTAATGCATATGCATCGTAGTTAGTACTGGTAAGCATCACTGTCCTCTCTTTAATTATTAATAAACCCCCTGTATTTTATTAAATAAGTACGCATGAGCCTTATTCGATCACTCCCTACTTCAAATTTTTATAAGGAGTTATTTATATGAGAAAAGCGTTAGCCCAAAATATCGAAGGCTAGTTGAGATGTATGATATTATTTGGTTAAAGAACAAATCATAAATGTTTACACTCCTGGATTAGGTGCAAGGGCCAACAATCCGAACTTGTCTGCCCGAAAAAAATACCAGATAAGTCTAATTATAGATCGAAGTAGTAATATTGAAAGAATTGATCAGGTAGTCCCTCCTCTATATGTGCTGTCAGTTTCATGCACGGGGTTGGGTCAGGTTTTCATGCATCCTACAAAAGAAGAATTGTTCATCCGAAAAGGACGGATGATAGACTAAATTGGAAAACTCGATAAAAAAAATATGAGTGTAGTCTAACTCGCTGTTTAGTTCATAAGAAAAAAGTAAGAATTCTGTCCATACTTTAGTATAATGATACAGTAGTATAAAGTTTTGACATTAGTGACAAATGTGCATTCGGTCCAGTGGTATGATTCTCACTTTCATGTGAGAGGTCCCGAGATCAATTAGAGTATTTAATTTCACTAACACTCGAAAACAGTTATTCTTAATCGCACTCACAAGTTCTACATATATAACTTCTGCTTCTAAAAACAATATCGGTTATCACAAACACAACAATTTTTTTTTAAATCCAATTCAACCAGATGAAGTCATATCACAATCTCAAGTAACAACCTTCTCATCTTTAGGTAGTAAATAACAACCACAAAAAATTCTGAAATCAACACACTGCCTGCCACATGAAAAATATAATTTTACCATGTAACTCAATCTTTCAAGCTGCTCTCGAGTTGATCAGTAAATTGTTTACTAGATTCATCACATGCCTGATCAAGATCACCACCATCTTCATCACGAGCTTTAACTTCAACTTGATCATTTGGGGTGATATTCAAGCCATAGCTGGCAGTTAAATATTTCCACTCCGGTTCAACCGATAAGTATCTATGCCTTAACACACAGCGGTTGAGCTCAACTCTAAGGCTTCAAATAGTCTGGAAATGTAATTAAGATCAAAATACATCAAAAATAATTGAATAGTGAATTATCCAAATATCAACTACAAAAAGACAACAAAGATCTCTTCTGTAAGCAACTTATCATAAGCAGCATAACAAAATCTTACGAAAAAGGCTTAGAATTAAATATGCAAACAATTAGTATGTACAGTTTTGTTGATCTTGAATGGAGGTAAGAGCACCAAGGCGCCTATAATTAGGGAAAACGACAGGAATAAACAAAGTTGTTTACTGATTTAGTCCCAGATTATCCTACTATTGAAAAATTGTCAAGTATCAGTAAAAAATTAATACCACCGTATATGCCACAGCTATGCAAACTAAATTATTCGTTGTGGATTTTCAATCTTTCAATGCATTATGTCTAAAATACATATATAAGTTTTGGACAAAATTACAATTTCATAGTCTAACTAAAATTCTGTTTGATCTCTTATCGAAATGGTAATACTCATACTTCGTTCATACGTTTGAATAGAAAGAAATGTTGGTTTTGTTGTACGTAAAATCAATAATTTAAAGTGCAAGGACTAAAAAGAAATAAATAATTTTATTTCTATAATGGAATGTGACTCTATTACAAATTCCGACACTTGCAGAATGTAAAAACAATGAATTAAAATTCAATACAGAATAATATAAGTTATTAAACTGTTGGACTAGTTTGTAATTAAACAAAACTGTATGACAGAATAGTATAAAACTATACTGCTGGACTGTTTGTTAATTAAAAGAAACTGCCAGACAGAATAGTATAATTACTAAACTGCTGGACTATTTCTGTAAATAAATTACAGGATTGGAAAGTAAATTACAGAACTGAATAGAAATTGCAGTAAAAGAAAAAAGGACTGAAATGAAATTACAAAACAGGAAAAATAAATTACATAATTGAAATGTACAGAATATAAAATTGCAGAAATGTAAAGACGGAATAAAAAAGGACAGAAAATAAATAGACGAGACTACTGTTTAACAGTATACCCTTAACCGATATTCGCCTAACCACCTTTGAGGTTTCTGGTTAAGTTTGGCGCTTCGATCCCAATGTACAACGTCTCGGATGACTCGCCAGAAACTGACGACGAGTCAAGGTCGAGCTGTTGGTGGGTGCCTCTCTCTGACTAAAATGTAATGCTACTGTTTAGAGAGATGATATATGCTATTATGTTTGATTTTAGAATGTTGTTTCTTTGACATATGGGGGGTCTGCCTATTTATAGGCTTGCTGAGTATTTCAGCCATTAAAGTCACTTTACTACTGTCAGTTTTCGAAATTCGAAACTGCAGTATTAACTTTGCAATGAATTCATATTTATTGCAACAGTTACAGTTTTGCTGGAAACTTTTCCCGAACAGGCACGCTTTTCCCGAACAGGCGCACTTTTCCCAAACAGGCGCACTTTTTCCGAGCAAGCGTGCCCGACGAGCAAGCGCGCCCGACGAGCAAGGCAAGTGTGGTTCACAATACACACATGTGTATGTGGACACACTACTTAATATCCACATGGGATACCTTAGTATATATATTGTAAAAATGACACTTCGTTTTGCAATGTGGGATAAATCCCAATGAGTTATCCTCATTAAAGCCATTTTCCAGCATTAAGAGTTTTCCTCTTTCTCAACCCCAATCTTTGACGTCAATTTCCATTCACTCCCATTCTCCGAATAGGTCATGCGACATACCGTTACGAAACTTGTCATACCATCTACTCAACCGTCTTGAGTATGGTACCAAAAGACAACGACTGTCACTTGGAAGCTTGACTCAAAGATGGTCTCGTGACCATTCGGAAACTACCATGTTAAACATGGTTTTTCTAACAATCCCCCACATGAATGCAATTGGCTTAAAATCCCATGTCCTAAAATGCAAATAAGAGAACCGCAAAAGTTCACTATCTAAGGTCAGGTAGCGCGCGCCTTGAACCTGCCGTAGCGGAGTACCACCCAGAATACTGCTATTAGGTAGCTGTAAAGCCTTGAACCATTAAGCTTTGTGTATCCCAGAATGGCACCCACACAGTGTCCTATCTACCCATGTACTAAGCCATTTAATTGTTGTCAATATTTTGGCCTGGACTGCCTTGGCACGTTCAACTGAGTGCTCTAGTGATTTAGCCCACGCTCATCACATGATACCGGCCTTACACACTCGTTATAGGTGGTTCCAAGTAGAAGGTGTCCTGACTCATCTTACTCGACCTTCGAGATACTTGGATCATTAAGAGCCACATGCTCACCCTTACTATGGTACATGTCTATCACTCTGTCATCGCAAAACTGGGTTGGGAACTACAGGTTCCCGAGTGCTTTGTTCGGCTGTCCCCACAGTTCAGTTTCCCATTGAACCCAGCAGGTAAATTCCATCTAGGTTGGGTTGCCTATGGGGAGGCTACCAATTTAATGGGCTTCAATCCCATTCCATTTGATGACGCTTCGACTCTCTCTTGAGTCAAGCCCTTTGTAAATGGATCCGCAATGTTATCCTTTGATCTCACAAAATCTAAGGATACAACACCGTTAGCTAACAATTCTCTTACGGATTTATGTCTCCGACGTATATGTCGAGACTTTCCATTATACATATGGTCCTGGGCCTGCGCAATAGCTGATTGACTATCACAATGCATACTTATCGCGGGAACAGGTTTTGGCCACATTGGAATCACTTCCAAGAAGCTTCTCAGCCAGTCTGCCTCTTTAGTCGCCAGGTCCAAAGCTATGAATTCTGATTCCATAGTTGAGCTTGCGATGCAAGTTTGTTTGGAGGATCTCCAAGACACGGCAGCACCTCCCATTACAAACACATATCCACTCGTGGATCTTGTGCTGATGGAGTCTGATATCCAATTGGCATCTGAATACCCTTCCAGTACCGCTGGATATCTTGTATAGTGCAGCCCATAATCGGCTGTATATCTCATATACCTGAGAAGCTTTATCATGGCCTTCCAGTGCTCCTCATTCGTATTACTGGTATACCTTCTCAGTCTGCTTACTGAGTTGACTATATCAGGTCTAGTACAGTTCATCACATACATGAGACTGCCTATGATCCTAGAGAATTCCAATTGTCTCACACTTTTGCCGAAATTCTTTTTCAGACTACAGTTGAACTCAATTGGAGTTCTTGACATTGCCTTACTACCACTGTCAAATTTGTCAAGTGTTTGTCTAACATAATGACCTTGCGACAGGGCATACCCCTCTGATGTCTTGGTGATTTTCATACTAAGTATAATGTCAGCTATACCCAGGTCTTTCATATCGAAATGATGCGACAACATTTTCTTAGTGGAGTTGATCTTATCAGTACTCCCTATTATAATCATGTCGTCCACATAAAGGCAGACTACTACACAATCGTTTTCACTTCCTTTCATGTAGACACATTTGTCACACTCATTTATGCGAAAGCCATTTGATAGCATGATTCTATCAAATTTCTCGTGCCATTGCTTAAGTGCTTGTTTGAGTCCATACAGAGACTTTACAAGTTTGCACACCATGTGCTCTTTCCCTAGAACCACAAACCCTTCAGGTTGTTCCATATAAATTTGCTCTTCTAATTCTCCATTTAGAAAAGCCGTTTTTACATCCATCTGATGTATTTCCAGATCAAACAATGTCGCAAGAGCAATGACGACCCGAATCGACGTTTTCTTGGAGACAAGAGCGTATGTGTCGAAATAATCGACACCTTCAGTTTGCCTGAAGCCTTTGACTACAAGTCTTGCCTTGCACTTTTCGATCGTGTCATCAACCTTTAACTTCCTCTTGAAGATCCACTTGTGACCTAGGGGCTTGCATCCTTGCGGAAGATCCACCAGTTCCCAAGTGTGGTTTTGCATAATCGATTCAATCTCATTATTGATTGCTTCTTCCCAATATTGGGAATCCGGTGTTGACATAGCCTGTTGATATGTCATCGGTTCACCTTCTATCATGAAGGTTACGAAATCAGGCCCAAAGGAAGTTTCCTTCCTCGCCCTTTTGCTTCGTCGAGGCTCTTCCTCTTCTTCTTTCTCTGACAGTTCACTTGCCTCCACATTTCTATCACTTTTCAACTCTTGAGTCTATACAGCTATTGGCATTCTGCGGGGAAAGATATCCTCAAAGAAAGAAGCCTCTCGGCTTTCAATTATCGTATCTGTTGAACCATGGGGTTCAATAATTGATCTTGATTATAACGTTGATTATATTTTTAATGATTTTACGATTTCTCTATTTCGATGATATAATGCTTGTCTTTTCCAAAAGTAGAATTTGTAAATTCCAGAACACCAGAAAGATAGAGCACAGAAAAACGAAGCCACAGGTTCAAGCGGAACCAAAATCGGAGCTAAAACGAAGGAGTTATGAGCATTCGAAGAAAAGCGAGAAAACAGAGAACGACCGATCGTCTGTACAAAAACGACCGATCGTTTTTGTACCAAATTCTTCCAGTAAGGACGTCGAAAAAAACGACCGACCGTTTCTCAGAAAATGACCGATCGTTTTCTGAAAACGACCGATCGACTGTAGAAAACGACCGATCGTTTTCTGCAGATTTCGAAAACAGCTTTTCAGCTTATTCTGGAAAGTTGCTTAAAACCTGTGGATAAAAACCTCAACCACTGCCAACGGTCATATACAGAAAAACAGACTTTGGTGATTATATAAACCAATCCAATTCACTTTCCAAAGTCACCAATCAACATCCATTACTCCCATAATCAATCCTTCAACCTCTCTCATATACATAAACCCAAAATCACCATTTTGGTGAAAGATTTCGAAAAGAGAAAAATTGAAGATAAATCGATACAAGCTCTAACAAAGATCAAACATCATCGAAACCACAAATTAGCTTATTTAAGAAGCAATCAATTGTGGGTGTTGTTTTAATTTTTGATAAAATTGTAAAGAGCGTTTTATAAGCTCATTGTGAGTGAGTGTTTGGGTAGAAGCTTTTAAGCCAAAATGTTGGTTAAAAGTTCTAGGTTAAACACTTGGGTACTCATAGATTGAGGGGGAGTCATTGACTCATTAGACGTGTACGCTTGCACTTGAATCAAGAGTAGGAACCTCGGGTAGAGGGTGAGCCAATCGGTCGATTGAGCTCGATAAGGATTTGTAAAATCGGGAAGAAAAATTATAGTGAAATACTCGGTAGTACCGAGGAGAGGACGTAGGCCGTTTGCCGAACCTCTATAAAATCACGGTGTCATTTTCTTTCCCTTCCTTTTACTTTCCGCAACTTAATTATTGCTTATTTCGTGCATGCGTTTAGAACTTTTAGTAGTATATTAACTTTTGTTAAACGCATAAGATTAGAATTTCGATAGTTGGGTGATTAGTTGCACTTAGTTTTTAATTAGGCCAAAAACGCCTAGAAACCTTATTCACCCCCTTTAAGGTTTAGCCACACGGGCCAACAGAGGTCAATGAGTTAAATTATGCTAAATAGCCATTTTAATATGGGTGTTTTTTTCCAAATAGCCCGTGTAGTTTTGATATTTGTGATTTAATAGTACTACTGGTGTACTTTCAATTTTGTTTATTAAAGACAGTTTGGTATTAGTTGCAGTGATATTAATTTCTTCATAGAATTAAAATTCAGATGTCCTAATCTACCATGCCACAAATGAAATGACTCAAAAATATAAGCAGAATCTGAAATATTATTATTGGCCAACTTGGCAACAATCATTACATTACTGGTACTGGCCTCAGCCTTAGCACCTTTATTAGCGAACTCAGCCTTAGGAGCTGGAGTTCCTACATTTAATTTAAACATACCGTTGGTCATATAGTCACTAACAATGTCGGACCCAAAAGAATTTGGGGACAAAAACACAAATCTCGTGTTGTAGGTATCTCAATCCAAAAGGAGAAAATCAACAAGTGGTTGACAACACCGGCAAAAGTCGTGGAACTCCATAAAATCGACTCCACCATCAAAAATGAAGTACCATTGATCGATAAAGGTGGAAGGCATACCAACAAATGGTACCACTTATTTGGACTTGGAAACGCTGAATGCAAAAGCCATTAGAGAGCGGACTCGACATCACATATTCGGTATACTTTACTCTATAATATTTACATATATGTGATTAATTTGGTCATATGCATCATGATAACATTTTTCATGTTTTGGTTTTTCTTTGAAAACCCTCCACATAACCCCAATTTTTTATTGCATTTTGATAATGCCAAAGGGGGATAAAAATGATATTTAGAGAAATGCGATTTGTTAAAATGGAGGAGATATTTTTTTGTAAAATCATCATTATTTTGTCATAATCAAAATGGGGGAGATTGTTGAACCATGGGTTCAATAATTGATTTTGATTATAAGTTTGATTATGTTTAATGATTTTACGATTTCTCTATTTCGATGATATAACGCTTTGTCTTTTCCAAAAGTAGAAAATGTAAATTTCAGAATGTCAGAAAGATAAAGCATAGAAAAACGAAGTCACAGGTTCAAGCGGAACCAGAATCGGAGCTAAAACGAAGAAATTACAAGCATTCGAAGTAAAGCGGGAATACTGAATAAACGACCGATCGTCTGGACAAAAACGACCGATCGTTTTTGGTCCAAATTCTTCCAGAGAGATCGTTATAAAAACGATCGATCGACTATAGAAAACGACCGATCGTTTTCTGAAAACGACCGATCGAAATGCAGAAAACGACCGATCGTTTTCTGCAAATTTCAAAAACAGCTTTTCAGCTTATTCTGAGGAATTGCTTAAACCATTGGATAAAAACCCTCAATCACTACCAACGGTCATACAGACCTTTTGGTCTACAAAAACAGTCAAATCCCTCTCCCAGAATAGAACATTTATGATCCTTCAACCTCTTTCCATCCTACACACCTAAAATCACCATTGGTGAGAAAAAGCTCAAAAAGAGGAAAATTGAAGAGAAAGCGAATACAAGCTCAAACCAAGATCGAACAACATCAAAGGCTCTGTTTGTTTCGTAGTAAAATATTTACGGAGGGAAAATATTTTTCGGGTAAAGTTTTACGGTGCAAACTTTTGTTTGTATTTTATTTACGGGTGTTTGGTGCGTCAAAGATTTCCCATGAGAATTCTATTGAAATTCAAAATCTATTAGTTATTTAAATTAGACAAATTCGAAGCATAAATAAATAAACATTGTTCATACTTTAAACAAAATATTTTAAGATGAAAAACATCAAAAATTAACTAAAAGTCACCAAAATTAACTAAAAGTCACAAAAATGAATATGTTCGTGAAAGTTTAAAAATATTAGTGATTAAAATCACAATTATTTTGACGGAAAAAAAGCTAAAAGTTCGTTACTTTTCTGAAAGAAATTTCGTCAACATGTATAGGAAACTTAACCTAAATACATATTTTATTTCATATACGTCAATTATAATAACTTATAATTTTTCAACATATAAACTCATAAAATTATAAGTACAGAAGATATTATTGACTTTTTTTAGCTTTTTCAAATTTTCTTGGGTTTTTTAGATTTTTCGGAATTTTTTGTTTTTTGTTTTATTTTTTCCATTTTTTTGTTATTTTTTAGATTTTTTCCTATTTATTTATATTTTTAGTGGTTAATTAGATTTTAGCTTTTTCAAATTTTCTTGGGTTTTTTAGATTTTTCGGAATTTTTTGTTTTATTTTTTCCATTTTTTTGTTATTTTTTAGATTTTTTCCTATTTATTTATATTTTTATTGGTTAATTAGATTTTAGCTTTTTCAAATTTTCTTGGGTTTTTTAGATTTTTCGGAATTTTTTGTTTTATTTTTTCCATTTTTTTGTTATTTTTTATATTTTTTCCTATTTATTTATATTTTTATTGGTTAATTAGATTTTAGCTTTTTCAAATTTTCTTGGGTTTTTTAGATTTTTCGGATTTTTTTTATTTTTTTTTCATTTTTGTTATTTTTTAGAATTTTTCGTGTTTTTTTATTTTTTTTATTGGTTAGTAGATAAAATTGGACTAATTATTAAATAATTTTGAAAGAATAGACTTATAATTAATAATAGTTATAATACTAGTATTAGAAAGAATATAGAGAGAGGCTCCGTAAACCGTTTACAACTTTATTTGCGGGGTAATCGTTTCCCCCAATTTTACTGGATATGTGGGAAAAGTTTTTCCAAAAAAAATGTTTTACGTTAAACCAATCACCCGAAAAATATATTTTACCCGTAAATATTTGTTTACACCCATTTTACAACAAAACAAACAGAGCCAAAATCACAAATTAGCTTATTTAGAAGCAATCAAATTGTGAGAGTTGTTTTAATTTCAACAATTTTGTAAAGAGCGTTTTATAAGCTCATTTGTGAGTGAGTGTTTGGGTAGAATCTTTTAAGCCAAAGTGTTGGTTAAAAGTTATAGGTTAAACACTTGGGTACTCATAGAGTGAGGGGGAGTCGTAGACTCGTAGACGTGTTCGCTTGCACTTGTATCAAGAGTAGGAACCTCGGGTAGAGGGTGAGCGGATCGATTGATGAGCTCGGTAGGATTTGTAAAATCGGAAAGAACATTTTTAGTGAAATACTCGGTAGCGTGAATACCGAGGAGAGGACGTAGGCCGTTTTGCCGAACCTCTATAAATTGCGTTGTCAATTTCTTTTCCTAAACTTTTACTTTCCGCAACTTATATTATTGCTTATTTTCTTGCTTGCGTTTAAGATTTCTTGCATTTCATTAACGTTTATTAAACGCTTAAGTTTAGAATTGCGATAGTTGGGTTGTTAGTTACACTTAAGTTTAATTCCGCAAAAAACATTAAAAACCTTATTCACCCCCCCTCTAACGTTTAGCCGCACGGGCCAACATGCTCAATGACACTCCTATTATCATTCATCATGTACTCGTGAAAGTCCGTGACGACAAATTTCTTTGCGCCAGCGTTATTCACCTTGTACTTCTTTTCGAGAGTCTCCCAAAGCTCCTTTGCAGTTGCTTTGGGCTCGAAGACACTGAATAAGGTGTCATCTAGAGCACACAGGATATAGTTTCGGCATAGATAGTCGGCATGTCTCCATGCCTCAACCGCCGATAACGACTGCTCGTCCAGATCGTCCTCGCTTAGGACGGGAGCAGTATCCTTAAAAAATCATGTTAAGTTTAGGGTGGTTAAATAAAACAGCATCTTTTACTGCCAACGTTTGAAGTTGTCACCCCTAAACTTTTTCGGCTTCTCCAGATGAGAGGTCGGCAAAACAGGCATAGCCGAACGCATCGGTGCCTTGCCCCTGGCCGCAGCCATAGCCTTGGCCGCTGCCGCAGCCTCAGCCGCAGCCGCAGCTTTGGCCATAGCATCAGCTTGGGCCGCTGCCGCAGCAGCCGCAGCCACCGTAGCTTGCGCCTGAGCGTCAGCCCCCACATTTGCATCTCCCGTAGTATTATGGACATTCCCACCAACCACTACTTCATGCGAACTCACCAAACGGACAATAGGATCAGAGATATTTTCGTTCGTCATCTTTCGGTTTCTGAAAAGACAACCAAAAGACTATAAGATACGCGTATTAGAATATTCTTGAACAAAACACCAAGTATTGAGAACTTGGTTTCTGTAAAAGAATTAAGATATAAAATAAATTAATTCAAGCTAATACCAAACTGGTTGGTATTTTCTCGAGAATGGTACAAATATCAAAATCAGAATACAACAATTTTAGAAATTTTTCTTTGCTACAAATATTCTAAAACCAGAATTGTAGCGGAAGAATCACTATTCCTTTTAATTTAAAAATTAAAATAAAATAGTACACAAACCAAAAATTAGTATCGGTTAAGATTGTTGGTTTTGTTGCACGTAAAAGCAATAATTTAAAGTGCAAGGACTAAAAAGAAATAAACAATTTTATTTCTATAATGGAATGTGACTCTATTACAAATTCCGACACTGGCAGAATGTAAAAGCAATTAATTAAAATTCCAGACAGAATAATATAAGGTATTAAACTGCTGGACTGGTTTGTAATTAAACAAAACTGTCTGACAGAATAGTATAAAACTATACTGCTGGACTGTTTGTTAATTAAAAGGAACTGCTTGACAGAATAGTATAATTACTAAACTGCTGGACTGTTTCTGTAAATAAATTACAGGACTGGAAAGTAAATTACAGAACTGAATAGAAATTACAGAAAAAGAAAAAAGGCCTGAAATGAAATTACAAAACAGGAAAAATAAATTACAGAATTAAAATGTACAGAATATAAAATTGCAGAAATGTAAAGACGGAATAAAAAAGGACAGAAAATAAATAGACGAGACTACTGTTTAACAGTATGCCTTTAACCGATATTCGCATAACCACTTTTGAGGTTTTTGGTTAAGTTTGACGCTTCGATCCCAAGGTACAACGTCTCGGATGACTCGCCGGAAACTGGGAACGAGTCAAGGTCGAGCTGTTGGTGGGTGGCTCTCTCTGACTAAAATGTATCTTTGACATGTGGGGGTCTTGCCTATTTATAGGTTTGCTGAGTATCTCAGCCATTAAAATCACTTTACTACTGTCAGTTTTTGAAATTCGAAACTGCAGTATTAACTTTACAATGAATTCGGCCGACGAGCAAGCGCGCCCGACGAGGAAGTGTGGTTCACAATAGTGTGTGTATGTGGACACACATGTGTATGTGGACACACTACTTAATATCCATATGAGATAACTTAGTATATATATTGTAAAAATGATACGTCATTTTTTAATGCGGGATAAATCCCAATGAGTTATACTCATTAACCCATTTTTCAGCATTAAGAGTTTTTCTCTTTCTCAACCCCAATCTTTGACGCCACTTTCCATTCACTCACATTCTCCGAATAGGTCATGCGACATACCGTTACGAACCTTGTCATACCATATACTCAACCGTCTTGAGTATGGTGCCAAAAGAGAACGGCTGTCATTTGGAATCTTGACTCAAAAATGGTCTCGTGACCATTTAAAAACTACCATGTTAAACATAACATGGTTTTTCCAACAAGAAATGCAACCCACATTTCAATTAGTCACTATATATCAGTATATCATAACCGGCCCAATAAAAGATGATGCCAACCAAACTGATATTTGAAAGATAATTAACTATTTGAAACAAAAAAAATTCAATTCTTAATTAAGACCAATCGAGTCACTCATTAAAATAACAAAAACAAGTTAACATTACATTTACATCGGCCTTAGATTCCAAAACAAGCTTAAAAAGCCCAGCAGATACAAAGTGCTTCCCAACACTTTCCGCTAACCTAACCTGAGCAAGCCAATACGACACAGTTTCCATCTTATCGAACCGGCATTTGCTACATCTCTCTGCAGTCTGATACGGTGTCCGTGATCCCTCGCCTCCTTCTAGAAAGTTTACGCTCTTCTTTTTCTTGGGTTTGTTGGTTTTTGAGACCTCTTTTGGTATTGGTGGAGTGGTTTGTACATGTTGGGCTGGTTTAGGAAATGGGTTGTTTGGTATTTGTTTTTGTTTGTGTATGGTTTTATTGGCTGGTTCTTTTGGGGGTGGGGTGGTTAGAGTTGGTTTGAGAGAGGGTTTTTGCCATTTGGGCTTTTCAGGTGCCACCTTATCCGGTAAGTTGGTGTTTCGAGCGGTACCAAAAACTCGCCTTCGCCAAAATAAAAGGCAGAATGAAGATATTTTTAGTCAAAAAATAAGTTTTGCAGCAAAATTTGAGCAGATCCATTTACTCCATGATTTATTATATCACGGAAATTTTATAATTAGCCCCCATAATTTCAATGTAGTATCCAGTTCCTTGGTTTAATACTTTAATAGCAATAGTTTTAGTTCCCAGGTTCTCATGAGAAAAGTGACATATCATGTGATCTCCTTAGAATAAATGGTTCTAACTTTTAAATCTAAGATTTTGAGAAGTTAAGTATTAACATAAACATATGAGTCCAAAAGAGTTTTATCGATGTATCACCGATAGGTCACCTGATAAAATTATTCCACTGCAATCAAGTTTGTGGATACAACAATGATAAATAAGTCACTTATTTTTAAAGTATCGATTGATACTAGTTTAAACTATGGGGAAAATGGGGAAAAGACTATAATTTGGGATGAAACTCTATGGAGATCAATACTACAATTAACTCATAAAAACAAGGCAGAATTATGTAAAAATAACCATGTGGATTGTAAGCTACAAATTAATCACAGTTCAAGTAAAATTTATTTTAATTTCTCAAAGGTGCAGATGATACAAATATTTATCCTTGTATTCCAGTTATATTGTATATACTGTCCCAGGTTTTATAAATTTTTAAACTACATTGAATATTATCGATTCGACGATTTCAAAACCTGAAACAAACGAAACATAAGAAAAGGAAGAACAGAATCACCTTTGAACCAACGGTTGTTTGTTCGCCTTGTTTGATACCTGTTCAGTCGTTCGGTTATATTTCGATTTCACATGCTGAGATTTTGCATGTTTTCCTGAAACGCAAACATTGATTTAAAAAAACAATTAGTTTAAAACTCAGAAAGGATTAGGAAATAAGATTGGAAGTTAGAACAAGTATGTTACGCAAATGCTCTGCAGCATTTGCAGATTGAGTTTCCATAACCTGTTGCAGTTGCTACGAATAGAGTAATTTCAAGTAATATATACGAAAAACGATTATATAAACTAATAGTATTTTTAATTTTAATTTTAAATTAATTTTGGGATAGTTACATTTAAGTTTATTAATAGGTGTTAGCTTTTAAGTTGAACACACCTAAATAATAGTGAACCGACTTCACAATAATGTTACTCAAATATATACAAATATATAACGAGTATATAACGAGTATTAATGTTAATTTTGAAGTTTGAACATGGCGTGAGATTTGAAAGTTAGCAAGGACCCATTAAGAGCATCCAAGTTAATTAGTATTAGACGATCTACAATATTATTGTTATCTCTATTATTAACTAAAATAGTTAGTTAAAAATACAATTTTTTATCTCAATTAGTTATGTTAAATCATGTGTTATCTTTATAGATGTTAAAAAAGTTGTTAAAAATAACAATGTTTTTAATGTTATTAATTGATAATGTGACAAGATATCATTAATTTGAACGTGAACTCTATTTTAACTATTACTATTTTAGTTCCTATTTTAGAGGATTTACAAAATGACTAATTAATGAAATTTCAATTAATAATTAATTTTAATTAAAATTAGATAAATTTATTAAGTTAATACACTAATGTGAATGTTAAATTTAAGTTACACATGTATCATTTAACATGCAATTAAATGATAATGTGTCAAAGTTAATATTATTAAAATTAACACAACTATTGTGTATTCTCTTGCACCATCATTTTAAATGTTTTTTTTAAGTGTCACATGTATACATTACTTTTAAGTTTCACAGTAGTGTTTAATTTTAACAAACTAATCTAATTTTATATCATTATTTTTTTTAATTTAATTGATTGAAAAAACCTTTTTCATTTTGCACGCCACTGCCAGTTACTAAATTATTGACTAAACAATACAACTACACAACCAAGAAAGTGACAGACAATGACAACAATACAAGGATTTATGATTTTGTAATTTTTTTGGGGGAACTAACAAATTCATAACAATTGCATCATTAACAGTAAAACTAAAATAAAGATCGGATGTTATATATATTATACGAAGGAGAAGATCTACGCATCAGGAAAGGAAAAGAAATAGTAGAATATATAGTGGAATAACGGTTAATTAGCTGGTGGTACAATCTTTTTGCCAAATTATCAATTAAAAACATTGTTAAGTTTAATAATATTTTTAACAAGATTAAACTAAATGGTTAATTTAACATGACTAAAATACTCCACAATAATCGTGTTAATTTTAATAGTATTAACTTTGACACATTATCATTTAATTGCATGTTAAATGACATATGTGTAACTTAAATTTAACATTCATATTAGTATACTGAGTTAACAAAATTATCTAATTTTAATTAAAATTAATTATTAATTGAAATATCATTAATTAGTCATTTTGTAAAACTCCACTAAAATGGAGCTAGAATAGAAGTACAATATTTGAAATAGAGTTCGCGTGGCAATTAATGTTATTTTGACACATCATTAATTAACAACATTAAAAACACTGTTATCTCTAACAATTTTTTTAATATCTATAAATATAACACATGATTTAATATAACTAATGGAGATAAAAAATGCATTGTTAGCTAACTATTTTAGTTCAAAATAAATATAACAATACAATACTCTAATGTGAAGAAAATTTTGATTGTTAACTTACAAAATTTATGTAACAAGTGAGATAACATGACTATATATTGTGGATGCTCTAAGTCCACTTAATTCACTTGGAACTAATTAAAGCGGAAAATTATTGTAATTAAAAAGCAAACTTATTCGAAGAAAAGTATTGGGCATATGTAATTTCTGTATTGTCTCCTTTTTAAACTTTATGCAAGTTTTTTACTTTCAAACTTTGTTAACTTTCAGTCAGAAAAAAGATATTATTTACACGACTTTTTAAAAAAAAATTGCAACTTAATAAACCAATCAGTTAGTAGATATCACAAGTCATGACATATGTTAAGATAGGTACGTGTATATATATTTGAAAAAAAACCCTAAAACAAACTTTAAATAATTTATTTAATTAGTTTGAATCTTAATAATCGAACCCAAATATATAAATGTAAAGTTGCCTTTTTAAAAAAAAAAAAATCATATGGGATTTTTTTTTGTTCCTTATACGTACGATTAGAAAATGTTTGCTAATTTAAGAAGACCGGTTGCACTTGTGTAAATTGTTCAAATTAATTTCCACTTTTTATCCGTAAAATTTCCATATCTATTTCATGTATAAGGTTTACCCTATGTCCCCGCCGGTAACAAATATACATGTCCTCACCGAATCCGGCGATCCAAACCACCACGATGGGCGATGCCATAGATGAGAGAAATAAGAGAAAGAGATACAATGAGATGAACACTACCTTCAGAGATAGAAATGAGAAAGAAAAATTATTGAGAATACAATAAGATGAAAGGTAGCTACGTAGACAGGCGAGAGAGAATTATTGATCTACCCGGAAACGATGACGAGGGTACGTAGATCGTTGAAGATTGAACGGAGAGAGAGAAACTGTGAGGAACGTTTTTTTTTTCTCTAATTAATGATAACAAAACTTTAATCTAAATTAATAAAAAATAAAGTTGTAATAAAAGTTGGATACGAATAAACATACTTCATTCTTTTCGTAAATAACACAGTGAAATACATAACTTTATTTCAAACCAGAAAGTGGAAACTTTATTTGAAAATTATTTTACAAGTGTTTCTTTCATAAACAAGTCAAAAAAAACTTAATGTCCGCGCTCCTTGACCCCTGCTAGATTTGTTTCGTGACTACCGATATCTGAATCGAAATTATATAAGCAACTGGATGAGTATTTCCTTGAAAATACTCAGTAGAACTACTAACTTAAAGAAACTATAATAAAGTATAATATGTGAGTACAAATTGTAACTGCATACAGCTTCCTGCAAAAAAGATGGTTAGACAAATAGCGAGAAAAATATATAATCAATATGATGCATGCTCATAATTATTTTACCAATAATGCATGTGTCATGTCCTTGAGCCCAAGTTGGTTGTGTAAGGTCTATCCCATTACACGTGGTACCAAGTCATGCCCCACTCTAGACAGACCAAACATCGCGAAAAAGGTCATACCCCACTCTAGGTAGACACGTCACACCCCACTCCAGGTGGACATAGTTGCAGAAAAGTCATACCCCACTCTAGGTAGACAAGTCGCACCCCATCCCGGGTGGACAAAACCTCTCCCAAACCGGGAGGATCAATGCAAATGTCATGCCATGATATATCAAATAAGCAAAACAAATTCCATTAAATTTCATATATGAATCGTTATATGCATTTGTTTAATAATAAAACATACCTCAAGTTCGATAATGTAACGTAAAAGGATATTAAGGCAATATTATAATAACTTTAAGGTTTCGAACCCACCGCTAACCCCTAACTGAGCTTGGCTATGTCCTTCGTCACACCCCGACTTACGCTTTTATTACCCACTAAATATAGTATTCTTTCTCTTTCTCTTTCTCTTTCTATATATAGTGTTTATATCTTATGATTATAATATTTTAGCATAAAGAAACTTTGAAATCTTAATATAATATTATAATCTCTATATAAGGTTATAGGTTTTTTGAAGTATGATGAAGTGTGAGGGGGTGTAGGGGTATATATAGTGTACGAAAAGTGACTATGTGTCTTGTGCATTAAATGTGCTGAAGTTTGTTTTCAGGACATCTGTCCACTAAAAGCTTCATAGAGAATTCGATATGTGTCCAAATGGATCATGTGACATATATCTGAACCTACAAGAGAAAGATCTACAAGTTTCATGTTTTGTACAATTCCTAATTCGTAGAAGAAGTCGGTCTAAATTGTCCTACAAGGTGACACATATGCTGTTCTGGAAATTTCAGGACACCTGTTCACTAAAAGATTCATAAAGAATTCGATATGTGTCCAAATGGATCATGTGATATATGTCTGAACCGACAAGAGAAATATATACAAGTTTCATGTTTTGTACAATTCCTAATTCGTAGGTTAAGTCGGTCTAAATTGTCCTACAAGGTGACACATATGCTGTTCTGGAAATTTCAGGACACCTGTTCACTAAAATAGTCACAGAGAATTAGATATGTGTCCAAATAGAGAATGGGATATATGTTTGAACCTACAAGAGAAATATCTACAAGTTTCATGTTTTTTACATTTCCTAATTCGTAAGATAAGTCGGTCTAAATTGTCCTAGAAGGTGACACATATGCTGTTCTGGAAATTTCAAGACACCTGTTCACTAAAATAGTCACAGAGAATTAGATATGTATCCAAATGGAACATGGGATATATGTCTGAACCGACAAGATAAAGATCTACAAGTTTTATGTTTTGTATATTTCCTAATTCATAATAGAAGTCGGTCTAAATTGTCCTACAAGGTGACACATATGCTGTTCTAGAATGTTCTGATATCATGTTACTAAAATAGCCACAAATATTCTCATACAAGTCCAAATTACTCAAATTTTATATATTTGGAAAGATAAAACATAGGTCTAGACTTTTCATTTATATCATAAGTTCAAATTATGAGAAAATAGAATCCAAAATGGTAGATCAATCCCGCTTGTCTACTGTGTTCCTAACTATTTGAACTAAAGTACTTAAAAACTCATATTTACTATAATCGGAATCCAAATATAGTAAAATCTATATCTTATTTTAATCTAATATTAATTATAGAATTTTGAGTGTGTTACAATTCTCCCCCGCTTAGGAAATTTCGTCCCCGAAATTAGGTTACCTCAAGTGAATAGATGCGGGTATTCCTTGCGCATTGTATCCTCACTTTCCCAAGTTGCTTCCTCAACTGTTTGACTACGCCATAAAACCTTCACAAGTGGGATACTCTTATTTCGTAGCTTCTGCTCACGCTTATCAAGTATTTTAACTGGAATTTCGATATATGATAAGTCTTCTCTAAGTTCGGGCGGATTCTCCGTCAATACATGGGATGGGTCATGTATATATTTTCGAAGCATGGAAACATGAAAGACGTTATGAAGTTTGGATAATTCGGGTGGAAGGGCTAATCGATATGCACTTTTCCCGATTCGTTCTAAAATCTCATAAGGTCCTATATATCTTGGATTAAGTTTTCCACGCTTACCAAAACGTAAAATCCCTTTCCAAGGAGATACTTTTAAAAATACAAAATCTCCCATGGAAAATTCTAAGTCCCTTCCTCGTTTGTCAGCGTAACTCTTTTGCCTACTTTGGGCAGCTTGTAGGTGTTCTCGAATAACTTTCACTTTTTCTTCGGTATCGCGAACCATGTCAGGGCCAATTAGCTTTCTTTCACCAACCTCGTCCCAACATAAGGGTGTTCGACATCGTCTACCATAGAGAGCCTCGAACGGTGGCATACCAATGGAGCTATGATAGCTGTTATTGTAGGCAAACTCCATTAAGGGCAATAGCTTATCCCAACTTCCTTTGAAATTCATGATGCAAGCGCGTAACATATCTTCAAGGGTTTGTATAGTACGTTCAGATTGGCCATCGGTCTGAGGATGAAAAGCAGTACTAAACTTGAGATTAGTACCGAGAGCATTTTGCAAACTTGGCCAAAACCGAGATGTGAACTTTGGGTCTCGATCAGATACAATGGATATAGGAGCTCCATGTAATCGAACAATTTCTTTGATGTATGAGGTGGCGTACTGCTCTGTAGTGTAGGTAGACTTTACAACAATAAAGTGTGCGCTCTTTGTCAGTCGATCCACTATAACCCAAATGGAATTGTATCCAGAAGGTATACGAGGTAGTCCCAGCACAAAGTCCATCGTGATATGCTCCCATTTCCATTCAGGTATGGGTAACGGGTTTAACAAGCCACCTGGCTTCTGTCGTTCTGCTTTTATCTGTTGACAAGAGAGACATTTGGTTGTATAGTTGGCTATATCGTTCTTCATTCCGGGCCACCAGTACAAAGCACGAAGGTCATGGTACATCTTTGTGCTCCCTGGATGCATAGTGTAAGGTGTATCGTGCGCTTCCCGTAGTAGTTCTTGCTTTAGATTTTCGTTAGCAGGTATACAAGCACGATTTCTGAAGCATATCAACCCATCATCTTGTATTCGGAAGTCAGTCTGGGCGTTGCTCTTAATTTCCTCAAGAATTTTCTGTAGTGAATTGTCTGTAGCTTGAGCTTTTCGTATATGGTCAATGAAGGTAGGCCGAACATGGAAATGTGCCATTAAAGATCCAGAGTTTGATATGTACATCTCAGCTCCACTTCTGGAAAGGTTGTAAAGTAGGTTTGCCTGTACACATTGCATGTGCCCTGTTGATTTACGGCTTAAAGCATCGGCTACCACATTCGCCTTCCCTGGGTGATAATGGATTTTACAATCAAAATCCTTGATAAGTTCCATCCATCGTCGTTGACGTAGGTTTAGTTGCTTTTGGGTGAACAAGTACTTCAGACTTTGATGGTCGGTGAAGATATCAACCGATTCTCCATAGAGGTAATGTTGCCATTGCTTGAGTGCGAATATTACTGCTGCCAGTTCTAAGTCATGACTTGGATAGTTTTGTTTGTGAATCTTCAATTGTCTCGACGCATAGGCAATAACTTTTCCATGTTGCATGAGAACACATCCCAATCCTTGATGGGATGCATCGTTGTATATTACATAGCCCCCAACCCCACACGGTAATGTTAATACTGGCGCAGTTGTTAAGCGAGTCTTCAATTCTTGAAAGCTTCTTTCACAATTTTCACTCCACATAAATTTGACTCCTTTTCGGGTTAGCCGGGTCAAAGGCATAGCTATTATAGAAAAGTTTTTTATAAACCTTCGATAGTAACCTGCTAATCCTAAGAAACTGCGAATCTCGGTAACATTTGTAGGCATTTCCCAATTGAGTACTGCTTCTACCTTCTTGGGATCGACGCTAATTCCGCCACCTGAAACTACGTGACCTAAAAACACCACCTCGGTTAACCAGAACTCACATTTGCTGAGTTTGGCATACAATTTGTGGTCTCGCAAGGTTTGTAGAGCAATTCGCAGGTGTTGTTCATGTGCTGCTTGATCCTTTGAGTAAATCAATATGTCGTCGATGAATACTATGATGAAAGAGTCGAGGTACGGACGAAACACTCTGTTCATCAAATCCATGAATATTGCTGGAGCATTTGTCAATCCGAATGGCATTACTAGAAATTCGTAATGACCATAGCGAGTACGGAAGGTCGTCTTGGGAACATCCTTTTCCTTGACGCGGATTTGGTAGTACCCAGATCGAAGGTCAATCTTTGAGAAGACATGGGATCCTTGAAGTTGATCGAAAAGATCATCTACCCGAGGCAAAGGGTACTTATTCTTGATAGTGGCTTGATTCAGTTGTCTATAATCGATACACAAGCGTAGTGTCCCGTCCTTCTTTTTGACAAACAATACAGGAGCTCCCCAAGGGGATACACTTGGGCGAATAAATCCTCGATCCAACAATTCTTGGAGTTGTGCTTTTAATTCCTTCAACTCAGTTGGTGCCATACGGTATGGTGGTATGGAAATTGGGTTAGTTCCTGGTACAAGCTCAATAGAGAATTCAGCATCATGTTGGGGAATCTCATTTGGTAATTCTTCTGGAAAGACATCTGGGAAGTCACGTACTACCGGGATCTGGGAAATTCCAGACCCTTCCCTTTCTGTATTGATGATATAAGCAATGTATCCTTCACATCCCTTATTGAGGAGTTGTCGTGCCTTTACGGCGGATATTATAGATTTTGGAATATGTTGACGCTCACCTTGAAAAATGATTTCTGAGTGATCATTGAGGTGAAAGATAACTTCCTTTCGGAAGCAATCGAGAGTGGCATGATAAAGAGATAGAAAATCCATTCCAAGAATTATATCAAAGTCGGACATGGATAGAGGAACAAGATCAATGATCATCTCATGATCAGAAACTTGTAAGATGCAATTTTTATATACTACATCTGTCAATACCAAAGCTCCTACTGGCGTAGTAACTGCCAACTCATGTTTGACGGTATTTACGGGGAGGTGTATTGATGAAACTAGTGTAGTGGATATAAATGAATGGGTAGAACCAGGATCAATTAATGCATAAACATAATGATTATATAGGCTAATCGTACCAGTGACAACATTGGAAGCAGCATGAACATCCGAGCGATTCATATTGTACTCTTGCAGGTGCGCGTGCTCCAACAACTGTGTTCGTTCCTCTTGCTTGTACATTTCCCCTGTCAAGCGTCAAAGCATCTGGCATCATTGTACACTGACGAGCCACGTGACCATCCTTTCCACATCGATAACATTTTGTGGCTGAATGAGTGCATTCACTTGCATAATGACCCTTTCGGTTATAACGAAAACACGTCACATCCTCCCTTCTGGTGCGTTGGTCAACTTGGTTTTGACCGAATCTCTGCTTGTCATGACCTTGACGATGTGAGTTGTTACCTCCACCATTTCTCCGTTGGAATCTAGTACCATTGCCATGAGAGATACCATTTCCATGAGAGAAAAATCGGGGCCTTAAGTCTACTCGTTGTCGCTTGTTTTGGATATTGGCAAGCTCCTTCTCATCTTGTTCAACCATGTAAGCTTTATCAACTAGCTTGGGGTAAGTAATATTGTCAAGTAGAGAGAGACGGGATCGGAGAGACAGATCCAATCCCCGCAAAAATCTTTGAGACTTAGCTTCATATGTTTTCACCAAATCTGGGGCAAAACGAGATAATGAAGTGAACATCCTTTCATATTCTGCTACAGTTCTTCCATCTTGCGTAAAGTTAGTGAACTCTCTCTCCTTACGGAGACGATAAGAGATAGGGAGATAATGCTTATGGAAAGCATCGTAAAAGTGGGTCCATGTTAAAGAAGTCAGGTTATGATTTGCTTCAAAAATTAATCGTTTTGTGCTTGCCCACCAGCTACGTGCATTCTCTTTCAACATGAAGACTCCTAGGTTAACCTTTTGATCTGGCGTCACGTCCATCACCTCGAAAATGGATTCTATATGGATCAACCATTCTTCCACATCCTCCGGAGTTGTGTTTCCAAGAAAGGTTGGAGGGTTCAAGCTCATGAAAGACTCATGCAACTTTGAATGGGTGCCACCCGCCGGAGTAGTATGCCTTGTGAAGAAACGCAACATGGCATTTTCCACCTCGCTTGCCATGTCAACTCGTGGCGAGTCTAACCCTTGTTCTTCTCCCAGTGAGGATAGCCCGTTGTGTTCCATAATACTATTAAAAATGTAAACAACAACCAAGTAATCTCTCTGTAATTATACTTTATAGTGTACCAAGTATTATAAAATTTATAACAAACACGCATATAACTTTTTATAACATAATATTCTAGTAAAATTCTGGTAACCTTAGCGAGTAAATCCAGAGTTCTAGCCAGGAGTAGAGACAGTCTACAGGACCTCTAACCTAGGCTCTGATACCAAATTGTGAGGAACGTTTTTTTTTTTTTTTTCTCTAATTAATGATAACAAAACTTTAATCTAAATTAATAAAAAATAGAGTTGTAATAAAAGTTGGATACGAATAAACATAATTCATTCTTTTCGTAAATAACACAGTGAAATACATAACTTTATTTCAAACCAGAAAGTGGAAACTTTATTTGAAAATTATTTTACAAGTGTTTCTTTCATAAACAAGTCAAAAAAAACTTAATGTCCGCGCTCCTTGACCCCTGCTAGATTTGCTTCGTGACTACCGATATCTGAAACGAAATTATATAAGCAACTGGATGAGTATTTCCTTGAAAATACTCAGTAGGACTACTAACTTAAAGAAACTATAATAAAGTATAATATGTGAGTACAAATTGTAACTGCATACAGCTTCCTGCAAAAAAGATGGTTAGACAAATAGCGAGAAAAATATATAATCAATATGATGCATGTTCATAATTATTTTACCAATAGTGCATGTGTCATGTCCTTGAGCCCAAGTTGGTTGTGTAAGGTCTATCCCATTACACGTGGTACCAAGTCATGCCCCACTCTAGACAGACCAAACATCGCGAAAAAGGTCATACCCCACTCTAGGTAGACACGTCACACCCCACTCCAGGTGGACATAGTTGCAGAAAAGTCATACCCCACTCTAGGTAGACAAGTCGTACCCCATCCCGGGTGGACAAAACCTCTCCCAAACCGGGAGGATCAATGCAAATGTCATGCCATGATATATCAAATAAGCAAAACAAATTCCACTAAATTTCATATATGAATCGTTATATGCATTTGTTTAATAATAAAACATACCTCAAGTTCGATAATGTAACGCAAAAGGATATTAAGGCAATATTATAATAACTTTAAGGTTTCGAACCCACCTCTAACCCCTAACTGAGCTTGGCTATGTCCTTCGTCACACCCCGACTTACGCTTTTATTACCCACTAAATATAGTATTCTTTCTCTTTCTCTTTCTCTTTCTATATATAGTGTTTATATCTTATGATTATAATACTTTAGCATAAAGAAACTTTGAAATCTTAATATAATATTATAATCTCTATATAAGGTTATAGGTTTTTTGAAGTATGATGAAGTGTGAGGGGGTGTAGGGGTATATATAGTGTTGGAAAAGTGACTATGTGTCTTGTGCATTAAATGTGCTGAAGTTTGTTTTCAGGACATCTGTCCACTAAAAGCTTCATATAGAATTCGATATATGTCCAAATGGATCATGTGAAATATGTCTGAACCGACAAGAGAAAGATCTATAAGTTTCATGTTTTGTACAATTCCTAATTCGTAGGAGAAGTCGGTCTAAATTGTCCTACAAGGTGACACATATGCTGTTCTGGAAATTTCAGGACACCTGTTCACTAAAAGATTCATAGAGAATTCGATATCTGTCCAAATGGAGCATGTGATATATGTCTGAACCGACAAGAGAAATATATACAAGTTTCATGTTTTGTACAATTCCTAATTCGTAGGTTAAGTCGGTCTAAATTGTCCTACAAGGTGACACATATGCTGTTCTGGAAATTTCAGGACACCTGTTCACTAAAATAGTCACATAGAATTAGATATGTGTCCAAATAGAGAATGGGATATATGTCTGAACCGACAAGAGAAATATCTACAAGTTTCATGTTTTGTACAATTCCTAATTCGTAGGTTAAGTAGGTATAAATTGTCCTACAAGGTGACACATATGCTGTTCTGGAAATTTCAGGACACCTGTTCACTAAAATAGTCACAGAGAATTAGATATGTGTCCAAATATAGAATGGGATATATGTCTGAACCGACAAGAGAAATATCTACAAGTTTCATGTTTTGCACATTTTCTAATTCGTAATATAAGTCGGTCTAAATTGTCCTAGAAGGTGACACATATGCTGTTCTGGAAATTTCAAGACACCTGTTCACTAAAATAGTCACAGAGAATTAGATATGTATCCAAATGGAACGTGGGATATATGTCTGAACCGACAAGAGAAATATCTACAAGTTTTATGTTTTGTATATTTCCTAATTCATAATAGAAGTCGGTCTAAATTGTCCTACAAGGTGACACATATGCTGTTCTGGAATGTTCTGATATCATGTTACTAAAATAGCCACAAATATTCTCATACAAGTCCAAATTACTCAAATTTTATATATTTGGAAAGATAAAACATAGGTCTAGACTTTTCATTTATATCATAAGTTCAAATTATGATAAAATAGAATCCAAAATGGTAGATCAATCCCGCTTGTCTACTGTGTTCCTAACTATTTGAACTAAAGTACTTAAAAACTCATATTTACTATAATCGGAATCCAAATATAGTAAAATCTATATCTTATTTTAATCTAATATTAATTATAGAATTTTGAGTGTGTTACAGAAACACTACTAGAGAGATAGCGACGCTATAAATCTCGCTAGCAGCGACAAAGATGATACGTCTTCGAATATTAAAAGGAGATAGTGATATTCGTGACGCAAGAGAGAACGATGTCGGACGCAACAATCACGATGGTGACGAAGTCATGCTCGGGTGAAGCCGCGACGACGACGAAGAGGAGATGTAGTTTGGGATAGAGTATATAGCAATTGTTAAAAGTGAATCAGATTAGATTTGAAACTCTTTGTATATTTACTCTAAAATTTAAATAAGTTTATTAAAAAGAATGGAGACTTACAAATAGATATATACCAATTAACTTAATTATAAAAAAAAACTCACATATGTGTATTTCTTAACAATTAGGTAAAAATAACAAAAAATATAAAAAAAAAAATCAAAAAAATCGAAAGAATCGAAAAAAATATTAAAAAAACTGTACATAATATCAAACATGATTAGACATGACTGGACATGATTGGATAAAATTAAACATGATTAGACATACAATATTGAACATGATCAGACATGATCAAACAGAATTAAAAATACATGATTGAACAGGATTTTTTTGTATAAAAAATGTATTTTTTAAAATTTTAGTTTTTTTTTATTTTATTTTTATTTTTTGGATTTTTTAATGACACATGTATCTATTTGTAAATAAGTTGACAAAATATGTATTTTTTTATTAAAAAAATCATCAAAATTCAAAACAAACAAATTTTTTATAAATAAATTTCTAAATATACATTAAATTGTCATTTTTCCTTAAAACTAAAAAAATGTATGGAAGCAATAATTCAAATTTTGTTTTGTTACAAAATGGTATAGCTCAAAATTCACACCGGGTGAATGGGCAAACCCCACTTAATTCAGAAACATAACCCGACCCATATTGGCTTTAGTTTTCTTGTTGAAAGGGAAACAAACAAACAAACAAACAAACATAATACCTTTTTTTGTTCTCACTCAGATCGCAAACACACACTCTAATTATGAACGTAAGTACACATCTACTAATTTTTTGTTACCTGCACTCTAATCTCTATATATATATACATAAATGTGGAAATTTATAGAATTTGTATGTATATATATATATGCAGTTGGTTGAATCAAATCCAGCTAATGATAACAACTTTCTCGTTTCTCAAACAGCGTCCGAGAGAACACTGTATTTTCCCATCTCTCTCTCTCTCTCTCTATATATATATATATATATTTATATTTATATATATATGTATATAATTTATAAAGTGATTAACATTTAGGGTTATTGAAAAGTCTTTTGAGGGAAAGTTTGGTATACTAATTTAATGACTATAGATGATATTAATGGCAAAGTTTGCATTTTTTACTGGTCTTGAAGAGTTTATGTGATATACAATCCTTGAAATTTCTTAAGTAGTCGTGGAAATTTGGTAAAATTGTAGTGAATGTAATCTCGGGATTGTTGAGTGATGTTTTAATTTTAGAATTATTTTCAGGGTTAATAACTAGGTGGAATGTATAATTACAAGAATTTGGAGTATCGTATATTTGTTTAGAATGGACTGATCGGATAGAGAAAACGCCTTTTTTTTTTGGAATTGCGTATTTTGTTGTGTGCTACTCCCGTCTTTTCGCTATTACTTGTTTTTTTTTTCTTCAGGAAAGATAGATGTAATATCTGTAATCATGTTGTGGGTATTTCTCCTAACCTAAATACAATGTTGATGCGTAAATTTGATAAGGGACTTGTTGTACCAAATATATAATCTTACCTACAGAAGTCTAGAATTTTTTGAAATTTGATAGTTGAAAAGTTGGCTGATTCTATGTACCACTTGTTAGGAATATGATGCAGTGAACTTTGAGGAAAGATAATCTGCTTGAGTATAGATTAGTAATTTCTTAAATTTAGGAAGTTGACTCGATAAATCTTAACTCCATGTCAACTTTAGTCTGGTGTGTGTGTCTGTTTTATTGGCATGTTTATATTTCTGCTTGGGGACGAAATTTCCAACCTAAATTATCTAGCTGAATGTGATGGTTGCAAGTTGGAAGGATTGTGTCAAGTTAAATCAACTACTACAATTTATCTTATGACATTACAATTTTTTTTTTTAATGTTATGGATTATTGTCCTGGTAATCCAATTGGACTCGATGCATAAATCCGCAAGACAATTCTTCCGGAAACACTTTTGACAACCCATATCATTAATACAACCATGATCAAACATACAATACAAGCTCCTAGGAACGAAGAAAAGCCTAAGAACCTAGTTTTTTTATTCATTGATTCTTTCATTATCCAGAGCTGAGGATTGTATGAAATTGGTGATGTACTTAATTATCTAAAACTGTGAGATGTTGAGAAGGGGGTGCAAACATGTGTTAAGATTGTCTGCTATTCATGGGTGGCATGGGCCATACTTTTTTGAAAATGTTGTCTACGGAAAAAAGAAAAGGATCAGACACTTTTTTTCTTGCAAATATAGATCAGAAATGAAATATGAGCGATGGTCATGCCAAAATTTCACGTTTTATCTGATTTTGTAAGTGTTAATCCTTGACCGCACATTATTTGCCGACTCTTTCTGTGTAGTTATCCATATGTGACGGGAACTTCTGTAGTTGGGATCAAATACAAGGATGGCGTTCTCATTGCTGCTGATATGGGAGGTAGATCCTCAATTTGTGTATGCTTTTTAGTTGTGAGGTTTCTTCCAGTAGACAAACCATCTTTCTGTATGTTTATTTATTTGGAAATTGGAATTTTATTAGGTATTCTCTTACTTTAATAAAATCTTCAATTTGCAGGTTCTTATGGATCTACCATACGTTACAAAAGCGTTGAGAGAATTAAGCCAGTTGGTAAACACTCCCTACTTGGTGCAAGCGGAGAAATAAGTGACTTTCAGGAAATAATGCGTTACCTTGATGACCTGGTGTAAGCTTTAAATATTGCTGATTTTCCCTGTTAGTAAACATCATTGACAGTCTATCTGAATTACTTTTTAAATTATGATATTCTAGTCGTAATATTATTCTCATTATAAATTCAACAGCTTAAAGGATGATATGTGGGATGATGGTAACTCTCTTGGACCTAAAGAAGTTCACAACTATTTGACTCGTGTGATGTATAACCGTCGCAACAAGTTCGACCCTTTTTGGAACTCACTCGTACTTGGAGGTGTGAAGAATGGGCAAAAATATCTTGGAACGGTAATTAGTGCACTCTTATTTTCCTTATCTTTTGCTATGCCGGATACTAGTACTTTAATCTGATAATAAAATAAAATAAATGTGAAGGTTAGTATGATTGGTGTTCATTTTGAAGACAATCATGTTGCAACTGGATATGGAAATCACCTCGCAAGGCCAATTCTCCGTGATGAATGGCATGAGAATTTGAGTTTTAAAGATGGGGTTAGACTACTAGAGAAATGTATGCGTGTGCTTCTATACCGTGACAGATCAGCTGTCAACAAGCTTCAGGTCCTCTCTCTCTCGGAAGGCATCTTTTTAATTACTATCTTGATCTGTCAAATAACGTTATATTTTTTCATATGCCCTTCGTTATGTATTTGGTTTGTTTACATGGTATAGTGGCGATGGAGCAGGAATGCTCTCAATTTTCATCGCTACCAAAACAATATTTTGACACGATCAAATTGTTTAGGTTATAAGCAAAATGTTTGAGTCGTCACGCAGATCTGTAAAAGTGCTATGAGGTTTTTAATGAGTTAAATGTATGGAAGTGATTTGTGACGAGTAATAAATGATTCTCTAGTTGCTCCTGTTTACGACCATTATTTGTGAATCTCTTAGTTGTGGTGACTTTGGCCTAAAACCTTATATGTCATGTCTGCTTGCCTTTTGGTCCATCATCGTAGTTTAAAATTTAAATTGGTTTTGCGTCTAAAAAGTTCCCCACAAATTTTCTTATTTTGCATCTGAAACTTTGAAGGAGCAAAAATTGGAAGTCATATGTAAGGTTTCCATTTCCTCTGTGACATGGTTTTCTCATAGTAATATTTTCCGTTTTTAATATTAAGTTGAGCCATGGTTCTTTTAACACCCAAAGTTCTGTTGCATGTGAGAGGTAAATTGCAGATCACTTTTTTGGTGATTGGTGCAAATTAAGACCAGTTAATTATTCAAGAATCCATGGCAACTTTGCTGCTTTAGCTTTTCAGTCAAGTCCCTACATTTATACATATATTTTAAATCAGTATAGAGATTTACTCCCGAAGTTGTATAAATTTTAATTGAAAGAATTGACCCTCATCCTGATGATGATGTTTGTATGCCTGGAAAATGCAGATTGCAAAGCTAACGGAAGAGGGTGTAACTATTTCTCAGCCCTATGCATTGAAGACTAACTGGAACTACTCTGCTTTTAAGAACCCAACTGTTGGTGCCGAAGGTTCTTGGTAGTGTGCTCATGTATGCTTACTTTTGTAATATATTTTTGGAAGTTTATTAGTTGTCGAATATCGAGTTTGATGCATCTTAATCTTGAACAAGTTTCTTGTGAGGAATATGATTCGCCCTATAATGGCGCACTATTATGGTTCATTTGGATTTTTATACTCTGATATGCTTAAATTTTACTCCTACATTTGTTAACATGGATCACAAGATATTTTTTCCTTACTTTGAATGTGAAAATCAAAAGTTTTGTTTTCAAACATATTGGTTTGAGCTTGAAATTAGCATCAAAATGACAGAAAACATATGCTATTAGGGAGTTGTCTGGTAGTACTGCACCCCTGTATGGAATTTGGTTCCGTGTTGGAACGATTATAGTTCAGCTAAGTTTATTCTGATTATGCATTTTCTTCTGTATGATACTGAAAGGGGCAAAAACTAGTATTTCACATACAATTTGTTCCTAAATACAAATATGTACAATGTTTTCAATCACTAGTTACCATTGTTTTAAAAAACGCGCTATATTGCGCTATGGTTTGCGAAATAGCGTTCAGCAGTACATAATCCGAAGTTCCAAACCATAGTACAATAAAAGCTTATTCATATGGAGAACGATTAATATGATCTCACCATTGTTCTTCTATTAGTATACTTTCATGTTAGAGATCAATAATTGAGTACATTAAACAATCTGAACATGCAGGTTGAGTATAGGAATCTCTATGAGCTTGAATGACAATAAATATATAGAACTGGGAAGATGACTATACTATGAGCTTGTTTGGTAGCATCGACACCTTATTTCCGGCTTATAAGACGTGTTGAACTTCATCGGTAGCTTCAATAAGCCAGATGATATGCTTAAAAGCTGGGGAGAAACACCTCATATGTTGTTAACAATAGGCACTCCAATCTAATTAGACTACAAACTATTTATGGGTGCTTTCTATTAATTTGTCAAATTATTTTCTTTTACTGTTCCCAACTGGTAGAAGTAGAACACCCAATTTATTCTACCTTAGCGAACTCGCAAGTTGAAGCAAATTACAGAAAATCATATATTTAAATAATTATAACTTCCTAAAAAATTTGATGAAAAGAAAAATTAAATCATAGGCTGTGCAAGGATGGATCTTCAGTGACGAAAGAAACAAACAAGACGAAAGGATCTTAACTAGAGATCCCTTTCCAGTTCTGAAATGCCAATACAAGAAAGGACCTTAACAAACAAGAATTGTTTTCCCTTCTGGTCAACAATAGGTGAAAGAAGCTTATTACGACACATACAAAAATCCTAGAAATCGTATGATAGAGAAGCACATTTTTTATTTATTTCAAACGAGATGTAGAGAACAATGTAGTTCAAGAAGTGCAAGTCCTAGAAACATATTCTTCAAATCATCTGACTATTTGAAACACATTACATATATACAAAATACAACTACTTATACGACCTCATTCAGTCATCTCTGCTTAATGCTTATGTATTCATCGGTTTGAGAAAAATATTGAAATTAAAAGCGAAATTAATAAAACTAAAAACAAAAGTAATCAGAATCACAAAGGAGAAGTACTAACATTCAATGTCCATATTTCTCCTCATGAATGGATTATATCGACAACTCTGCTCAACTTCAAATGAGTTCATCTTGGAAGAACCTGCAAAACTATTTCAACATGCAATGTTTTTTTCTCAAAGATATCGTAGTACATACGACAAAGTGAAGGTTAACTATGCAGAAGTGATAACACTGTCGTTGCTACGACGTCTCATCAGACATCTTCCCAGCAGTGTCATCTCTCCTGCGTAGTAAGCCTTTCTTTGCAACTTTCTCTTGCTAGCAAAATACCGGTTAAACTTCTTTCTTTATGTTCCTGCTATATATATATATATATATATATTATATATATATATATATACTACTATACCCCAGGGCCCACGTGTTGCGTGTGCGGCGCGTAATGCAATAAAAATATAGAAAATATGTATAATTATGATATAAATACGTGGATAATACAAAAAAAAACATGGTTTAAGATTTAAAAGAATATTTGGTTGTTAAAAAGTGATAAATGATTTTATTAGTTTTTACTTTTTATATTTTTATGGGAGTATGATATTATTGTAATTAATATAAAGGTTTATAGATATTTTTTAAAAAAAATTGATTAAATTGATCAGTCTTATTTTACTTGTACTCAATTATTATAATAAAATGATATATATATATATATATATATATACACACTGAGGATGGTCATTGGATTCTTGCTCATGTATAACCAAAAGCATTTGATTTGACACTTTCAAGTTGGTACGAGTGGTTAAGATTTTAATAGTCTGAAAAGTTACAAGTGGATAACAGATGCACTCCTATTTTGTCAAACACCTGTATATGCATGAATCCAAAACGTATAATTTCATTGTATGTCATGTATGAACGTCACTAGATCACACGTCACTTAGATCACTATTGAGTAAATGATTTCTTTTTTGTTATTGTAATGCTTTGACTATTGATGATTATGAAAAGTATTACTAACCCCATATTTTATGATGTCTAATTTCTGTTTCCTATATTTTGAAAGAGGTCTAATTTCCATTTGAAGATTATGTTGCTGACGAATTATGCAGTGCAAAAAAACCAGAAAAGCTAATAAGCTTCTTTTTTGAAAGGCAGAAAAGCTAAGCTTGTATGCTGGTAAAACGAACGCAGTTCAGATATCGACCAAAATTTGATAAATTAAACAGAGCTTATAAGCTGCGACCAAACAACTCTAAATTAACTTGCGAAGCAAACTATTTATGTATTTTCTCAATTTTAATAAGTCCTCACTGTATCTTTTAAATTTTACATGGGCTTGGAGTATCCGCACCGGCTACCTCAACTATTTCCTCAAACCTAACACATTTTTTATCTTTTAAGTAACCGTTTACATTTACACAAAATTCCAGCTTACTTATTAATTTTTTTATAATAACCCTACATTATTTCTTTTTACTTGTTTATTATCATTTAATAATCATAACAATATTACAACCACAAAAATATGGACCCCATGATAGATTATTACTATTATATTAATGTAGGGAATCAGGTACATTCCTTATATATAAGAGGAATTTTGTGTTTTCTTAAATTTAGGAAATTTAAAGGGATGCATGTCACTTTTTATACCATAATCATCAAATTTTAAAGAAAAATATGTTTTGAGGAATGTCATTCCCAAAGTTTACAGTGAGAATGTTGAAAATTATTTGAACTTTGCTTTTGCTTAGGCAGGAGAAGGGATGGCATTGCTCGCTATAACTGTACAAGACAAATGTGATCAGCCTAGGGGGAGATTATGACTGCAAAACCGAGACTTTGCAAACTAACAAATTGGAAAACCAAGCCAATATTTTCATAACATACAAAATAAGAGTTCTCCATACAAAACTATGCTCTCGCTTAACTATAGTTTGGTAGATAAAAGCTAAATTTTCAAATGCTCACTTGTCAATTTTGAAAGCCTAAATCTACTCTTTTGTTGTGTTTCATACAAATGAATCCATATGATCACAGATAACATAACTGACTTTGTACCTGATTATTCAGCCCAACTCTTGCGGTTCTTCTCAAGTTTAATTATTAACTTCTTGTAACCTTGATCATCTACAAGCTTCTCCCCTCGGAACTTCTTCAACAAATTCTTTGCATCACCATACCCGTGACTTTGAAACATCATATCTAAAACTGTCTCAAATGTGATAAAATCTGCATTTCTCCGGTTTTTGCCCATTTCCCACAAAAGGTTCAAGGCCTCGTCAACTTCTCCAACAATCGATAATGAGTTGACGAGCGAGTTATACGACTTATCACTTGGAACAAAACCCTTATTCTTCATCTCATCAAACAAGTCCCTCGCATTTTTAGTTCTTCCTTGGGCACAAAGACCATGTACTAAATAATCGTAAGAAAATGAATTAGGAAGGCACTTGTACACCACACCCATCTGATTAAATATTCTCAACGCATCATTTAGGTGCAGCGAAAGAACGTATCCTTTTATCATAGAGTTTAACGAAAAAATATCGGGTTCTACTCCGTCGTCCACCATCTGCTTAAAAAGGCATCTAATAGTCTCCATATACATATGATTAACATATGTATTATAACCCTGACTCAAAAACGCGGCGAAAAGGAGATTATAAGTTCTTAAAGAAGGCCTATAGTTCTCATCCTTACGATCCCTCATGTAGGTAAACACATTAACAGCCTTTGTCAGTTTCCGAACTTGAGTAAAGAAATAGATAATCGTATTGAATAATGCCTCGGAACCAATGTCCGGAGTAGCAAGCACATCATTTACAATTTCATCCATCTCTTCGTACATTTTTGCAGCTCCGAGTTTTTTAATTATAATGTGATACGTATTCACGTCATGCTTAAACCTACGATTTTCAGAAGCCCATTTGAAAAGTTCAAAACATACGAGAGAATCTTCAACGAGGGCTATCACATTATGCAACTCAACAGGAGTGAATCTCGGCGGGAGCATTGATTGGACCCGCTTAAGTTTCGATTCATTAACAACGGGTTTCGTAGCAATTTTCAACCTTTTATTGGTTCGCTGCCTAACGGATTTGGGTGGGGGTTTCGAGTAAGTATGATAAAGCGAAAAATGTTTGTTTCTTCGTACAAAATCACTAAACTTAACTATCTTTCGTTTGCTAGTAAAAGGACTCGAATTACGACAAGGCATAGAATAATAACGGTCAAAGCTTTTACAAAAGAAAGACCTTTTGGAAGTTAACGAAAGACAACAAACGACGGGATTAATCACTAATGAAAAATAACCCACATGGGTATTTGTAGCTGAGATAATCCGGGTGAGAGTCAACATATTCATAACATTTAAGGGGCGACCAAAAAAGTCTAGTTATGCAAAAAAGTTGAGTAACTAGAGTGAGAGTAAATAGAAAACGGGGGTTAATAATCGGATTAGGATAGCATATTAATAATTGGACTCAATCTAACCCTATTTTGCAATTAATTTAAAATTAAAAAAAAAACTGTTTTTTTTTCTATTAAGCTATATGTTTGTGAGGCATTAACACAAACAGTTGGTATGCACTAAATGAAAACAAAGCCTAAATATTTGGTACCGGGGAATATATACATATTTAAGTAATATGTATGTATATATATATAGAGAGAGAGAGAGAGCTAAAAACTAACACGAAAACTAGGCGGGAATTATTGCAAGAGGATAAGCTGTTTTTTATTTCCTTTTGATAATCGTAGGAAGTTTTTATTTTTATTTTTACTTTTAAATACAGCAGAAACTCTATAAAATAATACACTTGATACCATCAAAATTTATTAATTAAAAGAGTTATTAATTAATCGATAAATTAATAATTATTAATTTATATATTAATTAATATTTTATTAATTTATAGTAAAATACTTAGTTTACAAACACCTTTCAAGCTTCCACTTAATTATTGAAATCGTTATTGGAATTAATAAAGATGATATCGATGAAGAAGATGATGAAAGTTCTACAATGGAGCCCCCTTCGCGAAACGAAGCTATTAAAGCGGCAATCACATTGAACAATTTCTTGTTGAGCTATGAGAAAACAACACCAGAAGTTATTACCATGCTAAGGAAAATTAGAGACGAGATTCAAGGGGAAATTGATTTCAACAAAAAACAAAAGACAATTGAGTCATTTTTCAATAAACCTTCGTAAATCATTCATGTAATATGCTATATATAAGGAATTATTAATTTATATTTTATATGAGGTCTAAATAAATTATCAAAAATGTATTATCTTATAATTTTAGCGAATTATTAATTTAGCACTCTATACCCGAGTCGGGACCGGCCAAAAATATTATCTTAGAGAGTTTATTAAATAATCGAGTATTAATTTATCGAGTTTCTACTATACTGCTAACAAAATAATTTTCATACTCTGGAGATTTTACAAGTTGACGCCCTCATTTAATAACTAATTACACTTTTGCACTTCTGTTTTTTTTATCGTCCAATTTGTGCTCACTAGGCCGGTTCGGTTTAATTGTGAGTATAGTTATAAAGTCTAAAGAGCAATCTCAAAAAAATTCCAATTTATTCCATTATGACAAGTCGTAACGGACGCGAGTCTTTGTACATTATTCTATTTTGAAAAAAATTATTTTTATATTATTTCTACATTATTTCTACTTATAATTGAATCCATTAACAACGAAATGTTTGAGTAGACGTTACAGTTTGTTTTTGCATTAATAAGAGTTTTTCGATATTAAATTGGTTATGTATGACTCTTTTTACCAACTTATGTGAATATCTATTGACAAATACATGTGTCAAAATAACCAAAATAGACTAAGGGACATAATACTATTGTCCTTTTAATACCGATTGTGTGGGTTAATTGCAAAATTTAGATAGTCTTTTGGGTATTGTTGCAAGTTTATAAAGGTTATTTGCAAAATGTTCACAGTTTATGGAAGTTTATTTGCTGGTTTCCCTTAAACAAAACCATAAACTTGAATAGGCATACTTAAAAACAAGCGCTAATTTTATTGAAAATAATAAATCATATGTTCATGTTGATTGTTTAGAAACTTAAGGAACCAAAAGTCCTTAAACAGTTAACAAAACTCAATTGCAGAAATACATGAATATATATGTCAACAATAAATAGCCAATAATGAACTAATTAGCTTTAATTTCTTATTATGGTTTAACAATTGTTTCACTCGATCAGCCTTAGTAGTATGTTTTTTTTATATCCTTTCACGCTTAAAACATTTTCTTTTACGACGTCCTGCCAGATTTATCACGCATATGGAAACTTTTAAAAATAATTTTTCTTGATTTATTAAAAATTTAAGTTCCCTGTTAAACGAGCTAGATTATATTTTACCTTTTATTACTCGTTTATTTCCTGCTTCAAATGCCTTTTCCTAACATGCATTTTGTCTATGAAGTATTACTTAATACTTATTGCTAGTGCAATGCACTGAATCACAAATGACTCGGATATACTACAAAACAAGCAATAAATTATTTGTTTTCTCTTATCTTGTAATCAAATACGAAAGTTTTAATGATTAAAACTAACATGTTGTATGTAGTTTTCAATTGTTATTCTCTTGATACGGTTGTGATTTCCTTCCATCACATAATAATAGAAATAAATAAATGACACTATATATTATATGATTTTGTACTGAAAGCACATCAATGGCAATAAATTCCTTGTTCTTATATATATGTGTTTGACAGTTTGTCCAATACTTGTAACTGGCAAAACCTTTCTGTGGGTATATTTCTCTTTTCTAGCAATGAATACAAAAATTGTCATCGGAAATATTTTTCTTGCTCTTGTTTTCATAAACACAATTAGTTCAAGCAAGGCCGATCTGATTACTCAAACCTGCGAAAAAACTCATTATGTTGAATTGTGTGAGTCGACACTAAGATCAGATCCTCGTAGTGCCAAGGCAGATGTTGCAGATCTTTCTCGTTTTATTCTCGAATATGCTGAAAAGTATGGAAATGGTACCATTAATAAAATTAATTATTTATCAAGGATAACCACCGATAAAGAAATGAAGTTTGTTTTGAGTACGTGCTCTAGTGTGTATGCAGAGGTTGCTCGTTCCTTGCAACATGCGATTATAGAACTAGAATTAAAAGCTTATCCGACTTCAAGAGATTACATCGAAGGTGCTGGTGTTAATGCCTATTATTGTGAAGATTCATTCTTCAAAGGGCTCAAATCACCGCTAACTTTAAGGAATGAAATCATGCAACACCTAGCGTACATTGCTATAACCACCGTTTCTCATCTTAGTTAATGGCGTTGGTTAACTATCCTCTTTTGGCACGAGAGACACTTGAATACAAAAATATAACTGCATCTCTTAGTTGTTTATTTGCAATTACAATTGTTATCAAGCACAATAAACGAAGAATGAATCAACTTCTTTTTTAAAATTTCCTTGTAATACGTTAGAGAAATGAAGAAGTTATCGCAACTCTTATATTTTAAAGCTAAATAAATTGCGTTTTTAAAATATCATCGTTTTTTTGGCCGGATGCTGATATGGAGTAGTAAAAATGTTAAATGGTCCTTTCCTGATACTCCTGTTCAAAATTTGTGGTGGCTAAAGCTCCCAAAACGGATAAATCTATTGCTAAAAAATGATCCTTTTCTATTAATCGTCCCCAAAAAGAATGCTAATATTTTTGACGGATAAATCCGTCACAACTTTCTGTCACTGTTTGCCAGCTTCTTTTTGTAGTGTATGCACAAAAATTAATATCTCTTGGACAAAGTATATAGTAATGTGATTGTTACCCTATGAATACCATAACAAACTTTCTTCGTGTTCCATATATGAGAGCAAGAATCTACAGCCAAACGGAAAACTATAGTTTTTTGGCTTGTAAAAAGTAAACTAGAGTTCTTAATTCTTTGGACCAAAGAAATGACATGAACATAAATGCACAAGTTCATTTTTACAAACCATTCTGGAATTGTGATTAAAATTCTCTCCTTATGGAGTATAAATGTTTACTAGGCACTCAGAAGAAAAACTTTTATCTTAGTTAGAGAGGCTCTGAAAAATACGTCTAGCAGTACTAGATGGCATATTGATCATCTATTCAATGTTTTAAAAGGCTAGATTCAGCCTAAACAAAAATCGGGCCTATACAGGAAGTGAGTGCTCGGCAGTAGGAAACCTCTTATGGTTAAGATTCTTTCATTATAGATAACAATGAGATAGTTGTAAAGTTATGAAAGATGCAATGCAACCAAGGGCCATTTTCTAGCCTATTTGCTAAAGAACTTGAAAAGTTTTATTTCATAACACTGCGACACTCAGGAGATTGTTGTATTTGATTGACCAGTAAATAAAATAAGATTTATTTGCGTTTACTCTAGAAGTGTAGAAGGTTTAACGTGAAACCCCCCTTTTTTTCTTCCTGTAACAAGACAGCTTACTTGCTCAAAAATAACAGAAAAACAAGCACATGATAGCAGAATGCAGATATTAGAGGAAATACATCCCCAAGGACTTGTTTTTGTTTTGTCAACTAAAAAGAATCATGATTCATGAATGCTTAAAACCTCAAAAGAGGAATATACATGTACACTTACACTTATAAAGCTAGCAATGATATCAATAGCATTCCTATTTGCTGTTTTGCTCTCAAAGCAACATAACAAAGGCTTTGTTTGTCTGCAAATTTTAAGCAAAGAAACATGCTTACTTCTAGGATTTTGAGGCATGGAGTTGAGAAAATGGGTATGAAATGATATAAATGGGTATAAACTTGAAAGCCTCTTTTTGGTAATAAAAAACCGCTTTTCGATGAAACAAACTGGTTTTCCGGTTAAATTATTTCTTCTCCCTATAAAGTATAAACTTTGGGATTGACAATAATTGTAAGCTCATGTATAATGTAGAAGATGCAATAAAACAGTTGGTAGCAGACAAGAATAAACCATGACCGCAGAACGGAGACTTTGCCAACAAACAAATTGGAAAACCAAGCCAATAGTTTCATAACATATAAAATAAGAGTTATTTCATACAAATCTATGCTCTCGCGTAACTCTAGTTGATAAAAGCTAAAGTTTAGTTACTCCCTTGTCAATTTTCAAAGCCCAAATCTACTCTAGTAAAAGAAAATCGATATGATCACAGATAACATAACTGACTTTCTACCTGATTATTCCGCCCAACTCCTGTGGTTCTTCTCAAGTGTAATCATAAACTTATTGTAACTTTGATCATCTACAAGCTTCTCCTCTCGGAACTTTTTCAAAATTATTTGCATCACCATACCCGTGACTTTGAAACATCATATCTAAAACTGTCTCAAATGTGGTAAAATCTGCATTTCTCTGGTTTTTGCCCATTTCCCACAAAAGGTTTAAGGCTTCATCAACTTCTCCATCAAGAGATAATGACTTGACCAGAGAGTTATACGACTTATCACTTGGAACAAAACCATTTTAATTCATTTCATCAAACAGGTCCCTCACATTTTTAGTTCTTCCTTGGGCACAAAGACCGTGTACTAAATAATCATAAGAAATGAATTAGGAAATAGGAAGGCACTTGTACACCACACCCATCTGATTAAATATTCTCAACACATTATTTAGGTGCAGCGAAAGAATTTAACAAAAACATGAACGTATCCTTTTATTATAGAATTTAACGAAAAAATATCGGGTTCTACTCCGTCGTCCACCATCTGCTTACAAAAAAGCATCTAATAGTCTCCTTATACATATGGTTAACTTATGTATTATAACCCCGACTCAAAAACGCAGCGAGTAGAAGATTATAAGTTCTTAAAGAAGGCCTATAGTTCTCATCCTTACAATCCCTCATGTGGGTAAACACATTAACAGCCTTTGTCAGTTTCCGATCTTGAGTAAAGAAATAGATAACCGTATTGAATAATGCTTCAGAACCAATGTCAGCAGTGGCAAGTACATCATTTACAATTTCATCCATCTCTTCATACAATTTTGCTGCTCCGAGTTTTTAAAATTATAATGTGATACGTATTCACATCATGCTTAAACCTATGATTTTCAGAAGCCCATTTGAAAAGTTCGAAATATACAAACGGATCCTCAAGATTGGACCCGCTTAAGTTTTGATTCATTGACGACAGGTTTCATTGCAACTTTCAACCTTTAATTGATTTTCCTTCTAACGGATTTTGGGTGGAGGTTTCGTCTAAGTATCGAGTAAGTATGATAATGCGGAAAATGTTTGTTTCTTCGTACAAAATACTAAACTGAACTATTTTCCTTTGGCTAGTAACAGTACTCGAATTACAACAAGGCATTGAATAATTACCCTCAGAGTTATTATATAGGAGGGACCTTTTGGAAGTTAACAAAAGAGAAAAAGTAACGGGATTAATCACTAATGCAAAATAATTAACATGCGTATTTGTAGTTTGAGATAATCCGGGTAAGAGTTAACAAATTCATAGCATTTAAGGGGCGACCAAAAAAAGTCTAATTATGCACAGACAAAAAATGAGTAACTAGAGTGAGAATAAACAGAAAAAGGGTTTATTTTTACTCATCGAAAGAGGGCTAATAATCAAATTAGGATAGCATACTAATAACTGGACAGCCTGGAATCAATCTAAACAGAGTCTACAATTAAATATTGAAGATTTAAAAATTGTTTTTCTATTAAGCTATATGTTTGTGAGGCATTAACACAAAAATTTAACTAAGCAAATTAATGGTCATAAGAAGGCTAGTTTATTTTTACTATGGTTTAAGATAATTGATGACTCAAAGGTATGCAGAGGTCACATGCTATCCTATTAGACCTTTGAACTTGCACATCAAAATAGTAAAAAAAGATGCATACTCTCTGTTAATTTGTCAAAATGAAACAGACATAGTAGTAATGGAAATAAACCTCTCTCTAATGAGGGTGCGTCCATAAATTCACGAAAATGAAAGAAAACCAATTTGACAAACATAATATGTGAAATTATTTTTTATCATCTATTCTTAGTACACTATACATTTTATTCTTACATTACATTACATTCTTACATTTACATTCTTACACTACATTTTTACATCACATTCTTACATTACATTTTTACATTACCGTTTACATACAAACTTTGAGGTTTCTTCGTTTACAAAAGTTCAATCGGGATTCTAACATCTTGAGAAAGGTACACAACTTCTAAACATATTCAAAAATTGTACAACATGATAACTGTTTCAAATAAATTTTGCAATTCTGTTGATAACAAATTATTGCATGTTAATTTCGATGATACACGTGTGATTAAAATCTTGTCTATAAAATCGAATTGGCATGCATGTGAAACGAGTACAAACTAGGCTTATTTCATCAAGTACCAAGTATCATGTTGTACTCGTTTCACATGCATGCCAATTCGATTGATAACATATAACTTGATTTGTCAACATCCTACTTCAAACTTCTAGGAACCACTAGCAAGTATTCGAGAAGTATTTGATTGTATATGCATTTTCCTGATTGTATATGCGCCTTTTAGAGAGTATGTATGCAGTTTTCCAGATTTTACATGCATTTTTCTCGATTGTGTATGCAATTTTTCAGATTATGTATGCATTTTTTCTCGATTATATATGCACTTTTATGAATTGTGTATTCTCGATTGTTTATACACATTTTTCGGATTGTGTATACACATTGTTTGGATTGTGTATGCATTTTTCTCGATTTGCTTGTTTTGACTTGTTTTTTTGAAATTTTACTTTTTTTGGATTTTTTATATATTTTTTACTTTTTTTTAGTTTATCATTTTTTTTTTTGAATTTTTAATATTTTTTGAGATTTTAATTGTTTTTTAATTTTAATTTTTTGTCGGAGATGATCTGTCTGTTTTTCGATAGATATATATAGAGAGAGAGATAAATTTTATAAGTATACTAAAAAGATGTTTATGAGTAGAGATAGATTAAGTATAGTTTTTATAATTGGTGTATTAGTTGTATATTTTGGTAATAAACTTGTAGATGTTATAGGTTTTGTTAATAATATTTAGCATTTTTATTTTATTTACACACAATCAAAGTTTATGGCCAAATATTTTTACAACATCTTTCTCCAATATAAAACCTACCGTTAATTAATTATTGGTTTAGGTAACAAGTGCCCCGAAATATTGTTTAAGCCTAATACATAAATTAATGTATCTATGTTAATAATTGATACTATCTAATCATTCAAATTCTTTTCATTCCTTAATTTAGCATTTAATGAATTATTGTAGGATTTGATATTTTGTATCAAATTAATAATATTTAAGATATAGTATATAATATGTATATATATACTAGTAATCGTGCACTACGCGTTGCGTATGTGGCGCGTAATACAATAAAAATATAGAATCTGTATAGTTATGATATAAATATGTGGATAATAAAAAAAAACATATTTTAAGATTTAAAAGAATGTTTAGTTGTTAAGTGATAAATAATTTTATTAGTTTTTACTTTTTATATTTTTATGAAAAGTATGGTATTATAGTAATTAATGTAAATGTGTATGGGTATTTTTAGAGAAAAAAAATGGCTAGCTGACTTATTATAATAGAATGATATAACACAATAAAAACTCATTTAAACATATAGAACCTGTGACTAACCTAAACTTAAATATTGATTAAAATAAAAAATAATATTTTTTAATCAAACGGGATATTAATCATATATATATATCATATAATTACAACTCAATAAAACCAATTTAAACATATAGAACCCTAGTTGTCACTGGTTTAAACATTTGTTGTCTACTGTAATAGAAAAAACACTCAAACAATATTTAGAATTAAAATATAAAAATAAATAAAATAATATATTGATAAATTCATTTTCTTAACAAATTATTCATTACATATTTACATAGATTCTCTTCAAATATCTCTCTAAAAATTAATTCCATATATAGTTACAAATATACTTAACAACCAAAAGCAATATTTGAGACACTTGTTTTATCATCATTAATTTTATTAACAAGTGTCTGATACAATCTGAGACACCTGTTAGCTTTACCCTTAATTCTCTAAACTAATAGCTCTGAATTATTTATGGTAGGTTCTACTAATAATAATTGATATTTTGGGAAAATTGATTGGAAATTGATGGTGTAAGAATATTTGGCCATTAACTTGGAATGTGTGTAAATCAAATTTAAAAAAATCAAATAACTACCCATAATCCAAACAAAATAAAAATTCCAAAAAAAAAAAAAGTTGAATTACTGGATAGTTGCACTAATCCAGTACATTCTAATTGATAGTTGCAACTCCATGTTAGTTGATGGCGTTTGTTAACTTCGTTTTTTCGCAGGTTTGAGTTATCAAACCACTCTTGGTTGAACTAATTGTGTTTATGAAAACGAGAGAAAGAAAAATGCTTCCGATGACATTTTTTGTATTCATTATTAGAAAATAGAAAGATACCACAGAATTTGGTTGTAAAAGTATTTGACAAACTGTCAATTGTCACACACACATATATAAGAATCAAAAGTTATTGTCTTATTAGTGTCTTCTAATAGACAATCATTTAGTGTAATATATTTTTTTCCATTATTAAGTGATGGAAGGAAATCACAAAACGTATTAATAGAATAACAATTAAAATCTACTACGGTCTAATATCCTTTTTATCATAGTATCCTTTTATTCTCTAAACTTATACTATTATCTCTCTATAATTAATCGGTTTGGCTAACAAATGCCCTCGGAACATTGTCTAAATTTTTTCTATAAGATATAGTTATTTATGGCTAATTGATTCCTTAATCGAGCAATTAATACTTTATGATAATAGTATTTACAATTGATATATTTTATGATTTTCTAAGCTAAAAAATCATTTTTCCAATATAATAAAAGCCAAATAAAACATGAAATCCTAATTAAAACTACACTAAAATTAAATAAAAAAACTAAAAACTATTTTTTCAACCCAATATATAAAACTCAAATAAAAATATAGAACACTAATTGAAACTATCTTAAAAAAATACTCTCTGATAATATTTATAATTGAAATATGAAAATAAATGAAATAAAATATGTTGGAAAACCATGTTAAAAGATGATAGATTCCGAATGGTCACATGACAATCTTTGAGTCAAGATTTCAAACGACAACCGTTGTCTTTTGACACCATACTCAAAACGGTATGTCGCATGACCTATTCGGAGAATGTGAGTGAATGAAAATTGGCGTCAAAAATTGGGATTGAGAAACAGGAAAACTCTTAATGCTGAAAAATAAGTTAAATAAGGTTAACTCATTGGGAATTGTCCCACATTAGAAAATAAAGAGTCATTTTTACAATATATATACAAAGCTATCCCATGTGGGTATTAAATTGTATGTCCACATACACATGTGTGTATTAAGTGTGTACCACACATGCGCTCGCTTGAGCCTCGGGATGCGGACGCGGGCCTTGGGGCTTGGGATTTGTGATTTGTGATTTAGGAAATGTCTTGGGTCTTGTCCCAAAACTGAAAATGAGTTTTGTATAAATAACAGGAGTGTTAAGTGTGACTTAATGCTCATTGCTGAGCATACACATCTCTCTAAACCAGCATTACATTTTTAGTCAGAGAAAGCCATCTTCCAACAGCTCGATTTTGACTCGTCGTCAGTTTCCGGCGAGTCATCCGAGACGTTGTACCTTGGGATCGAAGCGCCAACTTAATCAGAAACCAAAGGTGATTGGGCGAATATCGGTTAAGGGCAGACTGTTTAATAGTTGTGTCGTCTATTTCTTTTCTGTCTTTTTTATTTTTTCATTTCATTTCTGTAATTCAATTTCAGTATTTCAATTTTCTGTCATTAGCTGTAACATTTCAATTCTTCTTTTACCTTTATGTAATTTATTTAAAGTACCGTTTCAATTCTGTAATTTAATTTCTGTAATTAGAATAGTTTCATTTCAGTTCTATAATTTATTTACAGAAATAGTCTAGCAGTTTAGTAATTATACTATTCTGTCTGTCAGTTTCTTTTAATTAATAAACAGTCTAACAGTTTAGTTTTATACTATTCTGTCTGACAGTTTCGTTTAATTACAAACCAGTCCGGCAGTTTAATAAGTTATATTAATCTGTCTGGAGTTTTAATAATTGCATTTACATTCTGCAAGTGTCAGAATTTTGTAATAAAGTCATATTCCATTATAGAAATTAAATTGTTTATTTATTTTCAGTTCTTGCAATTTTAATTATTTATTTTACGTACACCAAAACTAACAAAATATTGATACATTCGTTTTCATAACAAATTATTCACTATTCATTTACATAGATTTACTTCAAATCTCACTTCAAACAGTACTTCCATATACAATTACAAATATTAAATAATTATAATAGTCATTAAATATATTACCTTAATTATAGCTCTAAATTATTTACACTTGTGGTATATTTCTCTTTTCTAACAATGAATACAAAAAATGTCACCGGAAGCGTTTTTCTTGCTCTCGTTTTCATAAACACAATTAGTTCAACCAAGAGCGATTTGATAACTCAAACCTGCGAAAAAACGGAATCTGTTGAGTTGTGTGAGTCGACACTAAGATCAGATCCTCGCAGTGCCAAGGCAGATGTGGAAGATCTTGCCCGTTTTATTCTTGAAGCTGCTGAAAAGTATGGAGATGTAACCACTAGTAAAATTAAATATTTATCAGCGAAGACCACTGACAAAAAAATGAAGCTTGTTTTTGGAACCTGCTCTCGTTGTTATGCAGAGGTTGCTCGATTGCTGCATCATGCGATTATAGAACTGGAATCAAAGGCATATCTAGCTTCAAGAGATGACATGGAGTTTGCTGGTGTTAATTCTTATTCATGTGTGTTGGAAAAACATGTGAAAACATGGGTGTTTCCGAATGGTCACTGGACCAACTTCGAGTCATTATTTCGTGTAACAGCGCTGAGTTGTTTATACCGTAATCAACGTGGTTGAGTAGCCCGTGTGACGAGCTTCGTAACGGTATATCACATGACCTATTCGGAGAATGGGTGTGAATACAAAGTGGCTTCAAAGTTGGTACCTCGGAAGCTCAAATCTGGAAAAACGAAATGGTTAATGAGAAAAACCATTTAGTATAATCCCATATTGGAAGATTAAGAGTTAATCTTACAATATATATACCATACCAACCCATGTAGTTATTAAACTAACATGTCCACATACACCTAAGAGTATTAGTGTGTACCACACACGCGCGCTCGCTCGTGTCTCGTGTCTCGGGTCTCGGGTCTCGGGTCTCGGGCTCGGGCACGGGCACGGGCACGGGCACGGGCACGGGCGTGGGCGTGGGCTTGGGATTTGGGATTTGGGATTTGGGATTTGGGATTTGGGATTTGGGATTTGGGGAATGTCTCGGGTCTCGGGTCTCGGGTCTCGGGTCTCGGGTCCAAACCCGAATAGGGAGTTTTGTATAAAATACAAAAGGAGTCCCTAGAGTTTCCAGCAAGAGAAACGTCAGCAATGAATGAGAGTAAATGCTGCGGTTTCAGAATTGATTGAGCGGATTCTGGGGGTGTAACTCCCAGAATTAAAGACCAACATTTATGGTTGCGGTTTCAGTAGAGCCTATAAAAGGCAGCCATCCCCCTCTCATTTCAACACACCTTCATACACACAACTCACAGCATAAGCATACACTTAGTGAGAGAGAACCGCACCACCAACAGCTCGACCTGTGGTTCGGTGCCGGTTTCCATACGAGCCACTCTGAGATAGAAGTTGTACCTTGGGAACAAAGTCCCGAAACCAGAAACCTTTAAAGGTGGTTCGGGAAATATTGTTTAAGGGAAACTGCTCAGCAGTTGCCTCTTCTTTTAATTTCTGTTATTTACTTTTCAGTCCTTTATTATTCTGTCCATTTAATTTCAGTACTGTTTCCCTTTTGTATTTTTCTTTCCAGTACCTTTAGTTTCTGTAATTTACATTTCAGTCTTTCCTATTCTGTAATTTAATTTCCAGTATTTACATAACAGTCCGGGCAGTTTATTTAATAACAGTCCGGGCAGTTTTTTTTTTTTAGTTTGTTTAAAACCAGTCCGGCAGTTTTTTATTTGTTAAAACAGTCCGGCAGTTTGTTTAAAACAGTCCGGCAGTTTCTTTTTCTTGTTAAAACAGTCCGGCAGTTTGTTTTATTTACAAAACAGTCCGGCAGTTTTTATTTGTTGAAACCAGTCCAGCAGTCTAATTTAATTCTGTACGAGTCAGGAATTGTAATTCATATTCCAATTGTGAGAAATAAAGTGTTATTTCCATTGCGTTCCTGTCTTTTATATTATTGTCCTTTTCTTTATCGTATTCGAAATAGTACCAAAACCCAACAATCTTAAACAATATCTTTTTTTGGTTTTTCTATTTTCGAAATAAGAAAGGACTTTTCTTTTTTTATTTTATTGTTGTTGACGTCTCGGTTTTTATTCTCGCAAAATCATTGCTAGTTTACTAGAAATTGAAATTTGCACATAGAATAAATCCGAATTGGTTTTGATCTTTTTATTCTAGAATACTATAAAGAATTCTTAGTGAAATCAAAAGTGATTTGATTTTCACGCTAGAATCTCTTTCTCTGGTTTTTATTCTTTTGAAGCAATCTAATTAAGTTATAATTAGTATTTGCGATAAAGAATTTAGTTTTCTTGCGAGAAACTAAACGGTTTTATATTGTCATTTCAGATGACTAATGAGGATCAAATACCCACCGTTTCTTCGGAAAACGTGCAGGGCGCACTTGTGATTGGCAGTAGCCATAACAATGCGAGCGCTGCGAGTGGGGGGGCTCAGGCTCAGGCTGAGGCCGAAGCTGCTGCGGCAAAGGCTGCGGCCGACGCTGCTGCGGCAGAGGCTGATGCTATGGCTGCGGCTGCGGCCGCAGCACAGGCTGCTGCTAAGGCTGCGGCCAAGGCAGCGCTTGTGGCTGCGGCCAGGGCAAAGGGCAAGGCTCCGGCAACACCGGCGATGCCAATGTTGCCAACCTCTCAACTGGAGAGACCGGAAAAGTTTAGGGGCAACAACTTCAAACGTTGGCAGCAAAAGATGCTGTTTTATTTAACTGCCCTTAATCTGACCCGGTTTCTTAAGGAGTCTGCACCCGTCCTAAGCGAGGACGATGAGGACGTGCAGACGGTTTCGGCGGTGGAAGCGTGGAAACACGGCGACTACCTATGCCGGAACTACATCCTGTGTGCTCTGGATGACACTCTCTTCAGTGTATTCGAGCCCAAGGCTTCTGCAAAGGAGCTTTGGGAGTCTCTCGAACGAAAGTACAAAGTGAATAACGCTGGCGCAAAGAAATTTGTCGTCACGGACTTTCACGAGTACATGATGACTGATGGGAAGAGTGTTATCGAGCAGGTTGAGGAACTCCAACTCATATACCATAGGCTTGAGGTTGAAGGGCTAGTTATCAACGAACCTTTCCAAGTGGCATTAATGATTGAGAAACTGCCACCTTCTTGGAAAGAGTTTCAAAACTACCTGAAACACAAGCGAAAGGCTATGACCTTGGAGGGACTCATTGAGAGGCTTAATGTTGAGCAAAGCAACCGCCGATCCGGAAGGAAAGGCGGTGGCGGAGCAGGCAACGCGGTTGCCAAGGCCCATGTGGTTGAGGACGCTGTGTCTAAGCGGAAACGCTTTGACAGCGGAGTCGGTGCCTCTCTCAAGAAGAAATTCATGGGAGACTGCTTTGTGTGCAACAAACCGGGCCATCGTGCCGCGGATTGTAAGATGCGCACCGACAAGCCCAAACCCCCCCCAAAGAGGAAGTTCCAAGGGAAAGGGAGGAAGAGGGCACCTGCTCAAGCTAATGTGGCTGAGGGAGGAGATGATGCTGGACAGGACTATATGCACCTGAGTGCTGTGGTCTCGGAAGTGAACCTGGTGGGGAGCAACCCAAAGGAATGGTGGCTGGACACAGGCGCCACTAGTCACATCTGTGCCAGCAAATGGATGTTCAAGACCTATACGGCCGTGGACAATGAGAGCTGCTTCATGGGGAACTCGGCTACTTCCAGGGTGGAAGGAAAAGGAACCGTGCTGCTGAAGATGACATCGGGAAAGGAGCTCACACTGAATGGCGTGCTCCATGTGCCAGAAATTCGCAAGAATCTGGTTTCCGGGTCCGTGATGGTGAACAAAGGATTTAAACTTGTATTTGAATCTGCAAAAATTGTAATCACTTTAAACGGAATGTATGTAGGCCGTGGCTATATGACCAACGGCATGTTTAAATTAAATGTTGGTACTCCGGCTCCTAAAGCCGAGTTAGCTATTGAGGGTACTAAGGCTGAGGCCAGTACCAAGAATAATGTAATCGTGAATGTTGCCCAAGTGGCCAATAAAACTTCGTTTGCTTATTCTTGCGATTCATTTAATTTATGGCATGGTAGATTAGGTCATGTGAATGCTAATTCTATGAAGAAATTAATATCACTGAATCTACTACCTAATTTTGTATTTGATAAACAACATAAATGTGAGGTTTGTGTTGAAGCAAAATTAACCAAGTCTTCGTATCAACATATTGAACGAAGTACTGAACCTCTCGGTCTAATACACACGGATGTATGCGACTTAAAGTTTATACAAACGCGAGGAGGGAAAAAGTATTTCATCACGTTTATAGATGATTGTACTAGATACTGCTATGTCTACTTAATGAGAAGTAAAGACGAAGCGGTAGAGAAATTCGCTCTTTATAAGACCGAAGTAGAGAATCAACTCAATAAAAAGATTAAAATATTGAGGAGTGATAGAGGCGGTGAATACGAAGCACCGTTTGCGCAGATATGCGCAGAAAATGGCATTATACATCAAACGACAGCCCCATACTCTCCGGAGCAGAATGGGGTTGCCGAGCGTAAGAATAGGACGCTCAAGGAAATGATGAATGCTATGTTAATAAGTTCTGGGTTACCCCAGAACATGTGGGGGGAAGCGCTGCTTTCCGCCAACTATGTATTGAACAAGCTACCACATAAGAAACGTGATAAACCACCTTATGAACTATGGAAAGGCCATAGGCCGAGCTATAAATTCTTAAGGGTTTGGGGTTGTCTCGCGAAGGTCCTTGTCTCGCTTCCTAAAAGAACGAGAATAGGGCCAAAGACGGTAGACTGTGTGTTCATAGGATATGCACAAAACAGTAGTGCTTATCGTTTTCTCGTGCACAAGTCGGATAATCCCGATGTGCATACAGATACTATCATCGAAGCTCGAGAAGCTTCTTTCTTCGAGGAGATCTTTCCCCGCAAGTCTTCCGTAACTGTAGAGACTGAGGAGTCAAACAGTGAGGAAAATGTGGGGGCAAGTGAACCGTTGGAGGAAGAAGAAGAAGAGCCTCGACGTAGTAAAAGGGCTAGAAAGGAAACGACTTTCGGTCCAGATTTTGTAACCTTCATGATAGAAGGCGAACCGGCGACATTCAAACAAGCAATGTCATCCCCGGAAGCCCAATATTGGGAGGAAGCGATCAACAATGAGGTTGAATCGATATTACAAAATCACACTTGGGAACTAGTGGATCTACCACCCGGGTGTAAGCCACTAGGACACAAGTGGATCTTCAAGAGGAAGCGAAAGCTCGATGGAACAATCGAGAAATACAAGGCTAGGCTTGTAGTGAAAGGTTTTAGACAAACCGAAGGTGTCGACTATTTCGACACCTATGCTCCTGTCTCCAGGAAGACGTCAATCCGGATAGTCATTGCTCTCGCAGCACTGTTCGATCTGGAAATACATCAAATGGATGTTAAAACGGCGTTCTTGAATGGTGAGTTGGAAGAGGAAATTTACATGGAACAACCGGAAGGGTTTGTGGTTCCAGGTAAAGCTCACAAGGTGTGTAAACTTGTGAAGTCCTTGTATGGACTTAAACAAGCACCTAAACAATGGCACGAAAAATTTGATAGAGTGATGCTATCAAACGGTTTTCGGATAAACGAATGTGACAAATGCGTCTACGTAAAAGGAAATGAAAAGGACTACGTGGTAGTCTGCCTCTACGTAGATGACATGATTATAATAGGGAGTATTGATAACATCAACTCCACTAAGAAAATGTTGTCACAAAAATTCGAGATGAAAGACTTGGGTGTCGCTGATGTTATACTTGGTATGAAAATTACCAAGACATCAGACGGATATGCGCTATCTCAAACTCACTATGTCAGACAGATGCTTGACAAATTTGATAAAGATAGTAGAGCTACATCCAGAACTCCGATAGAGATCTCAACCACCCTGAAAAAGAACTTTGGGGAGAGTGTGAGACAATTGGAATATTCTCGAATAATAGGCAGTCTGATGTACGTCATGAACTGTACTAGACCAGACATAGCCAACTCAGTGAGTAGACTGAGTAGGTACACCAGTAATCCCAATGAGGAACACTGGAAGGCCATCATGAGACTTCTCAGATACATGAGATACACAGCAGACCGAGGGTTGCATTATACCAGATATCCAGCTGTACTGGAAGGGTATTCTGATGCAAACTGGATCTCGGATTCCAACAGTACACGATCCACTAGCGGATATGTGTTCGTGATGGGAGGAGCAGCTGTCTCATGGAGATCATCCAAGCAGACGTGCATAGCTAGATCAACTATGGAATCTGAGTTCATAGCGTTGGATCTAGCAACAGAAGAGGCTGATTGGCTGAGAAGCTTTCTGGAAGGAATTCCAATGTGGCCGAAACCTGTCCCAGCAATAAGCATGCACTGCGATAGTCAGTCGGCTATTGGACGGGCGCAGGATCATATGTATAATGGAAAGTCCCGACATATTCGTCGGAGACATAAATCCGTAAGAGAATTGTTAGCTAACGGTGTGGTGTCCTTAGATTTTGTGAGATCTAAAGACAATATAGCGGATCCATTTACAAAAGGCTTGACTCAGGTAGGAGTTGAAGTTTCATCGAGGGGAATGGGGTTGAAGCCCATTAAACTGGAAACCTCCTCAGAGGCAACCCAACCCGAACTGGATTCTCCAGCGTCGGGTTCAACGGGAAAACCGAACTGTGGGGGAGACCGAACAAAGCACTCGGGAACTTAAGTTCCCAGCCCATTTCTAGGATGAAAGAGTGATAGACCTAGACCATCTTAAGGGTGAGCATGAGGCTCTTAATGAAAACAAGTATCTCGAAGATCGAGAGGGGTGAGTCAGGACACCCTTGACTTGAAATCACCTATGACGAGTGTGTATGGCCGATACTATGTGATGAGCCATGGGCTAAATCACTAGAGCACTCGGTTGAACTTTGCCAAGGCAGTCCACGGCCAAATATGGACAACAACCAAAGGGCTTAGTAAGTGGTGTAGAGGGGACACTGTGTGCGCATTACCCTGGTATGCACAAACGCTAAAGGGTTCAAGGCTTAAAGGCTACCCAATAGTAGCATATCAGATTTTACGTCACTACGGCAGGTTCAAGGCGCGCGCTACCTGTCCTTATGCAGTGAACTCTTGCGGTTTTCTCTCGTATGCATTTAGGAGCATTTTATTTTCAGCCAATTGCATTCATGTGGGGGATTGTTGGAAAAACATGTGAAAACATGGGTGTTTCCGAATGGTCACTGGACCAACTTCGAGTCATTATTTCGTGTAACAGCGCTGAGTTGTTTATACCGTAATCAACGTGGTTGAGTAGCCCGTGTGACGAGCTTCGTAACGGTATATCACATGACCTATTCGGAGAATGGGTGTGAATACAAAGTGGCTTCAAAGTTGGTACCTCGGAAGCTCAAATCTGGAAAAACGAAATGGTTAATGAGAAAAACCATTTAGTATAATCCCATATTGGAAGATTAAGAGTTAATCTTACAATATATATACCATACCAACCCATGTAGTTATTAAACTAACATGTCCACATACACCTAAGAGTATTAGTGTGTACCACACACGCGCGCTCGCTCGTGTCTCGTGTCTCGGGTCTCGGGTCTCGGGTCTCGGGCTCGGGCACGGGCACGGGCACGGGCACGGGCGTGGGCGTGGGCGTGGGCGTGGGCGTGGGCTTGGGCTTGGGCTTGGGCTTGGGCTTGGGCTAGGGCTTGGGATTTGGGATTTGGGATTTGGGATTTGGGATTTGGGATTTGGGATTTGGGGAATGTCTCGGGTCTCGGGTCTCGGGTCTTGGGTCTTGGGTCTTGGGTCTCGGGTCTCGGGTCCAAACCCGAATAGGGAGTTTTGTATAAAATACAAAAGGAGTCCCTAGAGTTTCCAGCAAGAGAAACGTCAGCAATGAATGAGAGTAAATGCTGCGGTTTCAGAATTGATTGAGCGGATTCTGGGGGTGTAACTCCCAGAATTAAAGACCAACATTTATGGTTGCGGTTTCAGTAGAGCCTATAAAAGGCAGCCATCCCCCTCTCATTTCAACACACCTTCATACACACAACTCACAGCATAAGCATACACTTAGTGAGAGAGAACCGCACCACCAACAGCTCGACCTGTGGTTCGGTGCCGGTTTCCATACGAGCCACTCTGAGATAGAAGTTGTACCTTGGGAACAAAGTCCCGAAACCAGAAACCTTTAAAGGTGGTTCGGGAAATATTGTTTAAGGGAAACTGCTCAGCAGTTGCCTCTTCTTTTAATTTCTGTTATTTACTTTTCAGTCCTTTATTATTCTGTCCATTTAATTTCAGTACTGTTTCCCTTTTGTATTTTTCTTTCCAGTACCTTTAGTTTCTGTAATTTACATTTCAGTCTTTCCTATTCTGTAATTTACTTTCCTGTAATTTAATTTCCAGTATTTACATAACAGTCCGGGCAGTTTATTTAATAACAGTCCGGGCAGTTTTTTTTTTTTAGTTTGTTTAAAACCAGTCCGGCAGTTTTTTATTTGTTAAAACAGTCCGGCAGTTTGTTTAAAACAGTCCGGCAGTTTCTTTTTCTTGTTAAAACAGTCCGGCAGTTTGTTTTATTTACAAAACAGTCCGGCAGTTTTTATTTGTTGAAACCAGTCCAGCAGTCTAATTTAATTCTGTACGAGTCAGGAATTGTAATTCATATTCCAATTGTGAGAAATAAAGTGTTATTTCCATTGCGTTCCTGTCTTTTATATTATTGTCCTTTTCTTTATCGTATTCGAAATAGTACCAAAACCCAACAATGTGAAGATTCATTCACCGAAGAAAAGGTTAAATCACCACTAACTTTAAGGAATGAGATCATGTTAAACTTTACTGCTATTGCTCTGACCACCATTGCTCATCTTAGTTAATTGGCTTGGTTTAATTATACTCTTTTGGCATGAGAGACAATTGAATAAAAGAATACAACTGCATGTGTTAGTTGATTTATATGCAATTACATTTATTATCAAGAACATTAAAGGAAGAATATATCAACTTCTTTTTTAAATTTCGTCGTAATACGTTAGACAAAACAAAGAAGTTTTCGCAATTCTTTTTTTTTTTTTGAAAGAATTGAATAAAATGCCACTCTTATCGCAATTCTTATATGTTAAAGCTAAATAAAATGTGTTTTCTGAAATAATTATAGAAAAAATAATAGAACGTTAGAAATGTTGGGATTGGACTCAACGCATCAACGTTTGTTATTCGCCGAATGCTAATATGGAGTAGTACAAAAAATTAATAGTCCTTTCCTTATATTTTGTGACGTCCATCGCAACTTTCCTTTGTTGTTTGCGAGGTTCTTATTGTAGTATATGCACCAAAATCAATATCACTTGTAGAAAGGATCGAGATAACAATGATGAAAGGTAGTCGTAAAGTTATGAAAGATGTAATGCAACCAATTAAGTGCCATTATCTAGTAGCTGCTAAAGAAATTGAAAAGTTTTACTCGTAACACCATGACACTCGTGTAATTGTTTGATTTCAGCCTTTTGAGCTCAGGTTTGTCGCTTTTTTTCCTTACAAAGATATGTTGTATTTGATTGACCAGTTATGATTTTGGATAAATTTTATATTGTTTCGAATTTCTCCTGCTCGATACTAACCACTAGACATTTTATCTAGTTTAAACCGTCTCGACCAGAATGTAATGCTGGATTAGACCGTTTTGTTAGACAATTAGAGTTTAAACCACTAAACTTTTTAATAGATTTACAATTTCATATATTAGCTTTCCAAAAAGTTAATATTTTTATAATAATTTTATTCCGAAAAGTGCACGTACATTTATACAATAGCTCCAAACTTGGTTCATTTCGATATGCATAAACCTTGTTTAGTATGATCACATACAACTTGGCGCTACATATTATGATAAATTTTAAAAAATTCTTCACAGGTAAAACGGAAAAGATATATACAATATGCATCAGTGCCCGCCACTCTCTAAAGACATTAAAAAATTTGTCAACTTAATTAATGTGCGAGTATAGTAATTCAATTGTATTTATATTTTGGAAGGGTTCAAATTTAATACTCCTTAGAATATACACTGGATTAATGCAACTTATCTCCTCTGTCATTTTTCATTTTCTCTCACTTCATGGTTTTCACTTTTACTTCTCCTACCTATCTTTTTTGTCAATTTAATAAATGAATCGATCCACACAAAGATAATGAAATCTATAGCTATCAATTATAGTATTATATATGCATGAAGAGAATTGATTGTTTTTATTTTAAATATTAATTAAATCGTTTTTAAAATACTTTTACATTCAATATTGAAGTATATATATACTAGTAAAAGTTAACCACGCGTTGCGTGTGAAACGCGTAATGACATAAATCTCATGATATTTTTTATTTTGAACATAATATTCAGATTTTGTATCATTTATTATAGTTATGTAGGTTAAAACGAATTTTTAATTAATTTATGCTACATCCGTAATTAGAAAAATATAATGAGAACAAATTGTTAATTAATTAGATTAGTTATATTAGTAATTATTAAAACATAGTGAGTGTATTTTTTAAAAAATTGGACAAAATTGGGCAATATCTTTTCTCTTGTTTTGACTTATTATAATAGAATGGTATATTTGACTAAAATTATAGATCACATTTTAATTTAGAAATTAGGGGCTTCTGTTACATATTAAGATGGACTTTTGTCCCAAAAAAAGCTTTTCTTGTCTCTAAATATTATCAGATTTATGACAAGAAAGAGAGATATGAGAAGTAAAGGTGAAAACAATGAAGTGGTGCATGACTTTAAGATTTGATTGCTAAAGTTTCAATGCAAAATAACTGTTAATGATTATAAATTGGACTCATCGGATTGAGAATAGAGAATAAGACTAAAGAAAACAAAACAAAATTAGGAGAAAGAACCGGCCGGGAGAGTTGATTTATACACATGCATGTAACCGCATGGCTACGAGCCTACGACACGGTTCGGACATTTTCATCCCATTTTGAAAATAACAAGGGTCAATTAACATAAACATATCATACATCTATTATATTAACAAAAATATACACTCAAAAGTTAAATTATCAAAAGCATAACTTTAATTAATAATTAATAAAAAATAAAAAATCCGATTTATCTCTCCCAATCTATTTGCTTCCCCCCCCCCCCCCCCCCCTCCACCTTCTCTCCGATCTCTATTTCCTCCTTCTCTCTTCCTACTTCTCACTCTCATCCTTAGTCTCTTTTTCCGATTTTTGTCATCATTTTTCTTCTATTTTTTCGATATTTTCTTCTCCTCTCTCTCTTCGATCCCTCTTCCGTAGAGATTGAAACGAACACATCTATCGGAATGAGCGACGAGTGTGTACAACGAGGTCGAAAATTCGAGTTTGATGTTGACGGAGATGTGGTCGTCGAAGGAGATGCCCACGACGACGACGTGATAGTCCGAGATCGGAGGACGGGTAAGAGTTAGATTTGTTAATTAGTTTATAATGTTGAAAAATAAGTGTATGAATTACGTGAATTAATGGTATGGAGTTCAAAATTATGTTTATGAATTATGTAAATTGAGATATAAAGTTTGAAAATAAAGGTATGAACTTTTGGAATAAGGGTATAAAAAATACGCTATGAATTTTTGAAATAAGCATATGAACTTTTGGAATAAGATTATGAAAAATGCAATTAGGATATGAACTTTTGGAATAAGGGTATAAAATATACAAATTAGTGTATGGACTTTTGAAATAAAGGTATGAACTTTTGGAATAATGATATGAAATATACAAATTAGGTTATTAACTTTTGAAATAAGTCTATGAACTTTTAGAATAAAGGTATGAAATATACAAATTAATGTATGAACTTTTGGTTATGTTTTTGTTAATTAGAAATTTTTGGATATATTTTTATTAATTTAGTTTTAAAAGTAGTATATTTTGTTAATTTATCCTTACAGTAATAAGTACTCGGAAGGAAAAACGGAATATAAATATTTTCATAAATTCTTATTCAATGTGAGATGTGCTATAAATCAGTATAAATAAGTTTAAGACACCATTAATAAAATAAAAACTTTTCTTCTAGTATTTATTTGACGACGTGCAGATCATGTGTTCATTTAAATGGTTGATGGTTTTATTTTTACCATTTTTATTTTGATTGGAGTACGTATGTTATTTGTTTCTTTAAATTTGATTTCCACACAATCGAAGTTAATGGCAAAATATTCTTACACCATCAATTTCCAAAATAAAAATAAAAATAAAAACATCAATTATGATTCGTAAATTCTACCATTAATAACCAAGGGCTAGTTTCGAGAATTCAAATTATATGAATGATGGAAAGGATCTTAGTTAATTAAAATAAAATCCAATGGAGTGATCAAGCAATAAATAATGTTTTCAATAGTTGGTAATCAAATGCAAAGTATTAGTGATTAAAACCAACCCATTATAGTTTTCAATAGTTATTATGTTGATACGGTTTTGATTTCCTTACATCACTATATATCACAGTTTTGATTTCCTTCCATCACTATATATCACGGTTTTGATTTCCTTCTATCACTATATATGATTGTAGTGAAAGGCACATTAATGACAATAACTTCTTATATATGTGTGTTTTTACGTTTGTCCAATACTTGCAACTTGCAAGTGGCTAAACCTCGCTGTGGGATATACATATTTCTCTTTTCTAGCAATGATGAGAAAAAGGTGTCATCAGAAACGTTTTTCTTGCTCTTGTTTTCATAAACACAATTAGTTTAAGCAAGAGCGATTTTATAACTCAAACCTACGAAAAAACTCATTTTGTTGAATTGTGTGAGTCGACACTAAAATTAGATTCACCAGAACCGGAGCCAGCGTTTTGGGGCTCTAGGTCACTTAAAAAAAATGGGGCATTTTTCGTTGTAAAATAGCATTAAATTTAGAGATATAAAATATAAATAAATGACAAAATATTTAGGTCAAATTTATCAAAATACTATAAATCGAGTAAACATATCAAGTATACAATAATTAAAAATAATATCTTATACAAATTTTGTCAAAAAAACCCGAAATCAAAATCATAATAGGGAAAAAAAGAATAAAGTATGTTAATTTTAAAAAAAACTATACATTTTCCAACTACATTTAATATATAAGACCAGAAAAAATGTCAACTCAAACTATGAATTTCACACATAAATTAGTTATGTAAAAATTAAACAAAAATAAATGTGGGGAGAGAGGTTCTAACATGGGTCTATAGTGAACCTATGTTCTTTCTACGATTATAACAATTTTTACACCGATATCTATTGTAAATAATTAGGAAAACAGTTACATAAAACATAAATTTATGAAAATGGGGACTCTAAAATAAGTCGGTTTTTGGGAGGCTGTAGGCCTGTATCTCTTGGGCCTAAGCCCAAAACCGTCCCTAAGAACCTAGTAGTGCCAAGGCAAATGTTGAGCTCGTTTTTGGCACGTGCTCTCGTTGTTATGCTGAGGTTGCTTGATTGTTACACCATGCTATTTCAGAACTGGAATCGAAAGCTTTTCTCTCTTCAAGAGATGACATTGAAGGTGCTGATGTTAACGCCTGTGAAGATTCATTCACCGAACTAAAACTCAAATCACCGTTAACTTTAAGGAGTGAAATCATGTCAAATTTTACAGATATTGCTATGGCCACCGTTGTTCGCCTTAGTTAACAAGGTTGGTTAACAGTTCTCTTTTGGCATGAGACACAATTGAATAAAAGAATATAACTGCATATGTTAGTTGGTCTATTTGCAATTACAATTGTTACGAATAACGAAAGTTTATATCAATTTATAAATTTCATTGTAATACGTTAAACAAAAAGAAGTTATCGCAATTCCTATAGTAAAAGCTAAATAAAATATCTTCTGTAAATTAAAATTGAAACAAACCAGAAATTCGGAAATACTAGGATTGGTTCATAGTGTCGAACACTTTTTTTGGCCGAATGCTAATCTGGAGTCTTAAAAAAGGTCCTTTCCTAATACCCTCTCGAAAATTTGCATACTTGCATAGAAGAATTAAGCACTATATGAGGTTCTTGAACTTGCCTGTTAGATATTACATCAATTCATCAAGAATGTAACACAGTTGAAGAATGTGATTTAGTATTTATTAATAAACATAAACTACAAGGATCATTCCTTTATTAACATCATACTCGCATCACAAAGAGGAATAAAACAACAAACAAAAAACACATCCAAACGAAATAGTAGTACTAGAAACACTTGCAATACTGTTAAGTGTTGACACCCCCCCTAATCAAACCCCATCATTATTTCATCTCTTAAGCTCTTAATAATCTCTGGCACCTTCTCTTTCACCCTCTCCTCCCGATCAGGTGGGGAGGCTTCTGCTGAAGGCAGAATCACGGACTCACGCTGAGCCCCAACAATCTCTCTCAACCTTTCCTCACTCACGCCGAACCCAGCAGCAAACTCTGGCCCAATCATGGTTTGTAAGAGTGAGTTAGCGCCAATGAGGAACTGGGGTCGGTTTCTATGGGCCGAGGTGGTGAACCCAAAGAACTCAAACGGACCAGACCGAGAAGCTATCTGGCAGAAAGGGAAGTAGCGTGGGACGTAAAACACGTCGCCTTCCTTGACCCTTGCGTTCATTGCCAGGGTGCCGTTGGGATACACTACTTGAATCGTTCCAGCACCTTTTAGTACTATACCGTACTCTGTCGCGGTAGGGTTTATGTGTGGCGCCATCATCGAACCCTAAAATAAAATAATAAACACCATGAATTTATAAGATTAGAATTGCCTTTCAAGAGGGATAAGTTCAAACAAATTGCATGCACTTGCATTGTACCTTTTACTTATATTTCAAATTTCGACTTATGGACATCAATATACAAATTTATGGATTAGCCACAACGTTGTATACTTTTGACTTATACAATAATTATGATCCAGTTTTGCGTTTTGTCCACCAAACCTGCAAAAGTAAAAGCTAAACTACTTCCTAGAGCACATTACTAGTTACCTGTGAAATAGTTATAGTTTATTGCTTATACGGTATGATATAATATTTAATGTTACTAAGACACATAAAATGTAGTAATTAACAATAACAATTGTTTATGGATACCAGTATTCTTTTACGTACTTTCCATTTTCTACATTTTTATTGAATGTTGGAAGTTTTTTTTGTTATCATGTTATGTATAGTTGTATATTAAAATGGCCCCCAAACTCAACAAAAACAAAAGGTAAACTAATTGCAAAGACAGATTGTCACTTGGTGGCAAAGTTGTGATCGCAAATTCTAACAGCACCCAAATTTTACGATGTAAAAATTGTTGGAAAACACCAACAAAAATCAATTCCGAAGACGGTATTCATAATTGCAAATGTTAATAAAAGTCTTGATAAAGCGACGCAACTAGTTGGAATCACATATTTACTTATGCTATTCTTAAGTTTGTTGTTCTTTTTCAGGTGGAGGTATTCCTACCCATGTTCACATTTTGAGAAGACAATATAATTAGTGTAACTGAATAGATATAGCAAGATATCTTTACCGCTGTGATGTTAACTAGAAAAACCCCGATATCTGAACTGGCAAGGGGAGAATACTCCTTGCGGTCTAGTGCGATACTCCACCCATAGTCATTCTTATAGTCTGGCTTTCTGTCATATATGTTGTAGGAGTCCGGTCCTTTGCTCCCCCACTTCTTGTTTTCCTCGTCCCCGAAGACGGAGCCCAACATCTTTCTAATTGACCAAATCGATCCTCTCTCTTCCTCGGCTTTGTCCTCCTCTTCATCGCTCTGGAATGGAACTATATTCTTGAGGTGTTGTTTCCTCTCGTGATGTTCCATTTTTAAGAATTTGGTCCATACGCTCGGCTCCTTTGAATCGGGTAGGAATACGATGGGGCCCTCTTGCTGCTTGGTCAGGATTTCAGACAATTCGGACGTCGAAACCTATACAAATCGGCAACATATTTCTCTTGTCAAAACTCAATAAGATAAACAATACATCCAGACAATATATATACCCAAATATGAAAACACAAATTCAAAGATAATGTGCGTTTTAGGAAAGGTGTATTGATATACAGTGTACTTGTGCGAGACAAACATGATATCTGGTATAGTTTTTGATCCGTATAACTTGGAAAAAGATAAAGACTGTTTATCTATAAGTTATTCAAGAATTTGGAGCCCCCAACAATCTCTCTAACAAGAATAGTGGATGCTTATGCCTTTACCGAGTAAAGTGGATGGTAACAAAACTCTAGAAACCAGTTTATAGAAAGTTTAAAACTAGGTTCAATATGTACTGTTAAGCTTCGATTATACTCACATTGAATGCTGTTGATAGTGTCTGAGAGTCGAAACCAGCAAGCACGGAAGTTGGGTTAGTCCCTCCCCCAATGAAGAAAGACTGCATAAACCCAAAAAAAGCGTTATAATACTGAAGGCCAATCCCTTCATAAAAATTTAAAACGGATCCTATGTAACTCAGGTGGTTTTATAATACAAAATCAAGCAATTAGACAATACCTGGGTGGTACCAAATCCCAAGGTATTTGTCTTGTCGATACTGCAAATAACATGAAGCCTTTGGCCCTCGCCGGTGTTGACCAGGTAGAATGGTGAACCGGCTGGGATTCTGTATACGTCACCAATCTTCAATCGCCTCTCCACCAAGTCATCTTTATAAATATGTCCAAGTCTTGCTTCCCCTGCATCCGAAATCACCCACGTTTTCTATTCGACTTAATTTTTTTTACTTAGTATGGGAAAGATAATTTCTTTGTTATGCCACGCGTTCCACCAAAACTACAAAGTACTTTTTTTCTGTTAATTAGGTGAGCTACATATATAGCATCCAAAACAAACCTAGAAAACACTGCATGATGGTGTGAGAAACTTAAAATTCAAGTGTGCCACAAAATGGTAATGTACACGAAACTATTGAATTAGTTCAATTTTGTTCTCTGAAATTACCATTTCTCTTTCTATTGGATAGAGTTTTTCTAATTTAGCATACTGTCATTAACATTCTGATAGGAAAAAGATTAAAAGAGTATGTGTGCTAAATACATGCATATTTCTAAGATTTTATCTGAAATACCCTTGAATAACTAAGGTATTTACGAGAATGCAATAATATTGAATCAAAAGTTGTTTACACCCAAGATTTTTCAAGGAGGGAAAAGTAATTATAAAAAAAATTAGAGACCTAAACGGAAGAATAAATGGATCAGTTAGCAATAAGAATAAATTTGGAAGGAGCGGTACGGCAAAATCTTAAAGAATGGGAGACGTTTTAAGAAAAAGGTAACGGGTGAGAAAGTGCAAGGGTGGAGTCGATTCAAAATTTGGAGCCAAAATGTGGAATGGAGGATTTAAAAAGTGGCAACCACCAACAATTGCAAGGAATGAATTATTTTGCCGAGGGATGGACTTTTTGTACCGATTTGTACCAACCGACTGATTTTCGAACCGAACCAAACAAGTTGGTACCGAAAGTTCGGTATACCGACATTTCGGTACGGTACAACCGGACCAAACATTAAAAGTTGGTTCGGTTTCGGTATCCATTTCGTATGTTTGGTATAATACTGAACCGAACCAAACCAAACATTAAAATTATAAAATATATAGAAATTTACACATAGTCATAAGTCATAACTTATAAATAAATTGTCTTATAGTTTAGTTTAATTTTTCTTAGGACTTATTTTCATATTTACGAAGTCAAATATAATAATTTCATGTTTCTCCATTTTCTTGTCTTATATTTTAAAATAATTCTTATTTTATTAGTGTTAAATATTTTAATCAAGTTCACGATAAATGTAGCAAATATAAGAATAGTTGTACACATTTTATTTTTTATAAACTTTTTTGCTATTTTATTGTTACCAAGAATTGTCTTTTAATAATAGTAATGTTTCGGTATAAAACAGAAAACCGAACCGTACCAACCGAAAAAGTCGGTATACCGAACTTTCGGTATACGGACTTTTTCGGTTCGGTTATAGTATAATTTTTTTAAAACCAAACAAGTTCGGTTCGGTATTGATATTTTGTCAAAAAAATTGATACCATACCGAAGCCACCCCTAATTTTGCCTATAAATACGAAGACATTAAGACCAAAAAAAGAGATCCACAAGCAATCACATTTATATTTTCATCAAATTTACCTATAAGTTATTTATTTTCTTCATTTTAAAGGATTAGGAGTAGTTTGTATCATTTGTAAAAGCAGTACTTCATGACACTTGTATCAAATAGTTTCAAAAGATTAATACAGCTATTTTAGTGTTATTAGTCTTTTCCTTAACTGATATAATCATCCAGAAATCCTTAACTAGTAGATTGAATCCCCAGTAAGACTGGTTTTGATACTCCCTAGTAATTAAAGTAAACCATTTAAAAATATATATATATACAGATATGATGTGAAGCATCTTAGTGCTTTGTTGATTTAAATTAATTTAATTACCAATATTCAATCAAAACCTGATATATTATTTATATACATACACAAATAAAATAAAAGGCAAATATTTTAGAACACTGTAATTTTTAACCAGTACACTATAATTAAAACCAATATAGATCAACTAAAAAAACTGCTTATATATACCAACAAATACAATATAGCTTTTTAGCTATAATTTGCATCTTTCAATTTTTTTCCTAATTATATTTTATGTAATTATATTTTTTGTATTTTTTATTCATTAATATTTTAATTTATTCCTATAGGATTTATTCTAAGTAATTTAATTGGATCTCTTTATAAATACATTTCAGGCATATAATATATAGTATATATGTAGAAATTTATTTATTTTTACAGTATAACAATCTAGGAAATCTAAAGTATTCTACACTTGCATGTTATAGTCTGAAATATGTGTATTTGGCATATTTTAATCACAATCTAGGAAATCTTAAGGTCCGTTGGTATCAGATTTTTTGACCAAAAATCAAAAAATCTAGCAAAAAGATGGACTCTGGATTTTTAGATTTTTGGATTATTTTGACTAAAAATCTGAATTTTAAGAATTAAAAAAATCTTAGTAACCAAACACCTATTAAAAAATATGAATTTTCAAAATTCAAAACTCACCCCAAAAATCTGATACCAAACACACCCCAAGTCTATAGTCTTATGCCTTACTCTGACATTTTATTGTGGCGTGCTCGTATAACCAATTTTCCATCCAAAACTTCACGTCAGCAACGTTGCTACACTAAATCACAACTAAGTCAATTCTATTTTTAACTGATCCTGTAAATAAAACAATATATAACTTGTAGTCTGTCCTATAAGTACAAAGAGGCCATGTGATTTTATAAATGACAAGTTTAAGCTACCAAGCATACACAGCAAGAAATTGTCAATATCATCAGACACCATATTGCTAAACTGATAGTCGCTAAATTTAGTAACAATATAAATTATACTATCTATTGCTAAATTAGCAGTGCAGTCTAATGATATCCTGATATTTTTTCTCGTAATGTGATAAAAGATAAATCGATGCATGGTACCTCGGCAAATGAACATGATGAGGTCAGAGTCAAGATAGTGAGGGACAAAGTGACTTGGGCTACGAGAAAATGTCAAGATAGCAATAGCCGTCGAATACGGTTGGGAAAGTGATTGTCGTAATTTTGCAAAAGTTTGCAACAGTTTAGCAACATAATAATTAAGTTGTTATTATATATGTTACTAAAATTGAGCGACGCTCAGTTTACCAAGTTACCAACAACAGTTTTCAATAAGTTGTCTATTGCTATCCCGACATTTGTTTGTAGCGTAAGCCATAACCTACCAATCACGAAGGTAAGAATTATCGTACCTCGGCGAATGAACATAATAAGATCAGAGTCAAGGTAGTGAGGGACAAAGAGTGACTTAGGTTCCATAGTAATGAACCCAATATGAAGGTGCTTATCAGTAACAGCCTTAAAACCACTCTTCACAATCCTCATTTCACCAGCCTCAGTTCTCACCACCTCTTTCCTCTCTTGCAATACAAAAGGAGCATCTTCACCATGACTATCCTCATCATATCCTGCCACGTGTCCCACCGTGAAGCATAGCAACAATGCTAGCACAACTATAGTAATAGAATTAGTACTCTTCTTGATCACCATTTTTTTGCTATTTTTTTCTAGAATTTTGGTGTTGTGTTAACAGTGTAAGAGATGTTTTTTTTAATGAGAAAATGATGTGGTGGTTTAGGGCTATTTGTATTGAGTGTGTGGTGTGACACGTGGCGGTCATGCACTAAAGGAAGGTTTTGCTGGCGTTTGTTTGTGTAGACACAGGTTTTAGGATTTATTATTACAATTTTTATTTTTAGATGAGAAATACCCGGTCACCTCTTGGGATTGGGAATAAGTCTTTTTTTACGAGTTTTTTTTTTTTGGTTTATTCATTTTTTTATCTTCTTGTGTACCTTTGTTTTCTAATATTTCTAATTTCATCATGGTTTCTACTTTTATTTATTTGTGTACCTTTGTTTATTATTTTTTTTTTTATCTTGGTTTTTATTTTATTTTTCTTTTTGTGTTCGTGTTTTAGCGGTTGAAAATTGACTTAAAAAGAAAAAAATATAGAAAATATGGTAAAAAAGAAAGAATAATAAAGGTATAAAAGAAAATTAAAGTAAAAACCAAGATAAAAAATAAAAGAATTAAGAAACTAATATACAAAACCGGAAAAATTAAATAGAGGAATAAGTTACGAAGGTTAAAAATGATATAAAACCCAGTTTTTTTTTTTTTTCATTGTTTCTTTTTATTTTTTTGGATGATATTTGTACGAGGCTTGTTGACATGTGTATGTATGTTATTGTGTCGACTTGTGGTTTTTGTGCTTAAAAAAAAACACTGTCACCGCCGTGCAGTTAGTATTTTATATATGTGATGCATTTTGTGTTATGATGTTACATGAAAAGTTTCCTTTAATTACTCATATTCATGATCTGGGGGCAATAAGTCAAATAGCCAGATTTCTTTTACAGAAAATTATTGAATAAAATGATTTCAAGGTAATTAATTTTCTATTTTAGCTTTCTTATATCAATTGTCATTTTCTCAGGAAAAAAAAAAAAAGAGAAATTAAACGCAAATGTCAAATATTCATATAGATATGAACTTAGTTTAGAAAACTTTGTCACGCTGTTATATTATTGATTTTGTCGATAAAAGGCTACGTACACTCAGGTTGTATGCATCTCAACCAACAATTCATACAAAATGGTATTTTTGGCTTTTCAGCAATTATTGACCATATTTCTTACCATTTAATTCGAACTGCAAATGCGGTAGATTGAAACTTGGTCTATGCATGAAAGTCGGATTGCAAAAAATCAACTACATTCAACAATTTGCACACCACGTGGTTTATTTGACCTTTATACTTTCACTGGTATAACTGACATTGTTTCTAATTCTTCCAAACCAGCCCCAAGATGCATGATTTCCGATACTTATGTTTATAAGTTTTACAATTTCATGGTTTAATTATCAGATAAATCCGAGCGTCGAGTATCATGACTATAACTTGGTTGCAGACATCGATCTATCATCTTAGAGATCTCCCTTGGAGGTGTCAGGTTCAATGAAGCTCTCGAGATACTAATGAATGTACGGATTTCATCACAAAGCTTAACTCCGTAACCAACAAAAGTCGGATAGAGCTGGAGCATATGCTTGCTAATATTTCATCAACCATTGCGGCTGAATATCAGGTATATATTTCATCAACCAGAGCTGGAGCATATGCTATAAATCTATATCTATTTGCTAGTTTGTTCTTTGTTAGTATTTGTTATTTTTCGTTTTTGGCTTAGTCATTTCTATCCAAAAAAAAATCAATCAGGCTTAGTCATTTCTATCCCAAAAAAAATCAATCAAATGTCTTAATTTTTTAGCGTTACGTACGTAGAACTCGGACAAAATAAATCTAATGAAATTAAAAATTATAATAACGAGAACAATAAGTAATAGAAAATCGAGAATAACATGTCTGTTCAACCAGGTCTGTTTAAACATAGATTTTGTGGTAGATTGAAATGAAAATCCATGAGTACATGGAGTAAAATACTGGGGAAAAAAGAAAGCATAACATTTTTAAAATATGTTTTAAGAATCCGTTGAAAATATAGATTTTGAAAATCTGTACTTTTTAGCTTTTTCAGCCTAAAAATCATATTTTTAGAAGTTAAATAATGTGACTGTCCAAACACCCACATATTTTTAAAATCAAAAATCCGAAAATCCACCAAAAAATTTGTTGCCAAACGACCCTTAATACGTTTTGATTTTATCTAAAAGGAGATTTTTATGTTTTTATACACTGTTCACATGCACTTCATTTCGTTTTATTGCCTTTGATACAAAAGATTCTTTGTAGTTTGTAATACCTTGATGCTTAAGGATTTTCACGGTTTCTGCCCTTCCAGTAATTGTTGTATGAAAGGATGACATGACAAAATTAACGAATATACCCCTCTATATAACGTAAATAGGCAAAACGACATAACCGGCACATCATCGTTTCATCCAACAATTCACAATGAGTATAAACCGTGAGACTATTACAGTACATGATACTAAACCAAGGATGCCTAATCGCCGCACCAAGCAGTCGGGCGGGCAGGACACTGCAAGGTGGGTAGTTTATCTGGGGCGGTGAGAACTGAGAACTACTTGCTATCTGACAGTAGTGAAGATATGTGAAGCGAATTATTGGTAGTAGATCTCACTAAACCAAATTATTGGTTGTAGATATCACTAAACTGAAAATGAGTTAAATTAAGGGTAAAAAAACATAGAAAATCCGACATAATACTGTCATATTAGTATGTTTTGACAAACCACTGTAAATGAGTCTACACCAACTAAAATATATTCCATCTGTGCAAAAAAATAAAAAATTGATACCATATTAGAATCCATATTCTTTACCATTAAAAGGCCTCGTAATGGTAATGATGAATATATCTTTAGAACTTACGCTTATTTCACACCAGGAAATAAGTTCTATCATGTTCACTAAAAGCTATAAAGTTGCCAGAATTTAAATCGCTAAAATTGGTACAAAGCTTCACAGGTCTCGTATAGGTACAATATAGCATTTTTTGAACCTGTCAATTTCTTAGACAAGGGTTTCGAACTAATTCCAATTATCTGTGTTGTAAAACTAGAGGGAAAGGATATCTGATATGCTTGGTTCTGAGTTTGTTCTGTCAATAAACAATGAAAGACTAAATCAAGTGGTATATATATTTGTAATCACCAAGACATAGAAAGATCACAATCGATGGCTGATTCGCTAGCAATTGCCTCTTCACTCTCACTTTTATCTATTTCAACGAGAGGTTGGTCTACTCTTGGTTCCATGAGAGTTTGAGCCACAGAAGAAAGAAGTGGGCCCTGTGGGTTACCGAAAAGGGTAGTCAACATTTGTCTATGGCACTCGTCACAGAAATAAAAATACGTGAAATGACCATCGTAGAGGAGCTTATGGACCATAGCTCCAGGTAGAACTCGTTGAACAAAATCCGCTATCCATGGTGGCACTACTTTATCCTCCATACCCTGTTCAGATCAAGACGTTCAGAAGAAAGGGAAAAAAATAGTATTTCTAAAATTCTACTTTATTGAAAATTCTCTGTTAGGAGTTAAATCGACATTTTTAAATTTCTGATGAAATGATTAAAGCATACTAACAAAGTGTTGTCTGAAATTCTATGGCTACTGCAAATAACTTCATAAATACCCAATTTCATTAGCTCTTCAAAATGACAATTAACTTCAGAAATGATAGTGTATGAGCTGCTAGCTAGTCTTTCCACCCACTACTGGATACACTTCCCAGCATATAAAATGCATGAACAACGCTAAATCATCTTAAGTTTCTAGAACATGAAAATGATCAGATTATAATGATGCTCGTACTTATTTTTGCTGTGACCAGGTCATACAGTAGAAGCAAAGAAACAAATGATGCTCTTAAAAACACTGGAAGCGACTTTAAAAATTTAGCATGAAATTCCTGTATCATCCTTCCACTTATTTCCAAGCAACATACTATGAACTTAAATTGTGAAAGGACTCTCTTTAATTTGTGTTGGAATAAGTCAATTATATTACCTTCATGATCGCATGTCGTAAATGGTGAACGTAATGAAAAATTCCAGATATACCAAACTCGAAGCATTAGAAGAGAAGTCTTAGATTCACAGATTAATAAACAGCCGGGTCAATCAATGAACGATATAGGAAAAGACGCTGACCTGCCATATATGTATTGGGCCAAGGAATCCAGTCACTTCTTCAGGGGCTCGTCTGTACATGGATTTGAGCCGAAAAATTATACCTTTTCCCTGTTGTTTAATTTGCATTCTGAGATCTGAAAGTTTGAATCCCCAATTAGAGACCTGTAAAACAGCTTCTTCAACAAATGGTTTCACGTTTCTCTGTCTAACTGATTCTTCCACATCTCGCTGCCAGAATTCTTTAAATTTTGGCTGTTCGACCAACATTTTGTCCTGTACCAATGAACATTCTCCAATGAGAAATATGCTAAAACAAAGACTTACAAACAACTGCTGTAAATTTTCATTTCCAATCACAAAAATAAGTTAAAACATGGTGGAGATCAAAGCTGGTAGATTGCATGATGCCTGATAGGAAAGACTTACCCTTTCGCCAAGGGATAACGAGAGCCATTTGTCTATCTGGCCATGATTTCCAGAGAGGAAGCTTCGTTTGTAGAAGTAAGCAAGATATTTCGGAAACTTTCTTGCTAAAAAGTACATGTATTTCCTTCTGAATGTCCAGCTTTGCCAGGTTCGAGAACTCTCCCTCTTTGTCATAATAGAAGCATATGGGTTGACCATTGGAGCAATCATAATAGCACCTGCATAATTGGCAAACTTCGATGAGCAAGAAGAATACAATGTTGACAATTTCTGTTTTTATTTTCACGAAAAAGACTGCATATCATTTTAAAGTTTAAGTTCCCTAGACTTTTCATTTGTTTGTAAAAAAATATATAGCCAAGATTTCCAAATGGCCAGTACGAAAAATCATAAGAAATGTGAAACCCTGATTTCTGGGATACAACCCTCTGTCAATTGGCAACCTTCAATACTCTTCCAATTCTCAGTTGCGATAATTTCTTTAGAACACCTTATATTAGATAAAATAAAATTAAGGACACTGATTGAAACTGATCAAGGTTTCTTAGGGCTATGGGGCTAGCAAAGACAGAAACACACGTTTGAGTTGAGGATGCATTATTTTGTAGAACCTATAAGAATACGGAAAACATGATGTATTTCTATACCACTCTTTAATTTTGCAAAAAAGCCATAATCCCAAATCAAAAGTTACTGACAGTGCATATAGAAGAAATCTACTATAATCGTATAAATGAATTCACAAGTTACTCAGAAGAATATTAAAATTGCTGTGTGTGTGTGTGCATGTGTGTGTGCATGTGTGTGAGAGAGAGAGAGGGTGAGAGAGGGTTGTACCCGCTACTCTGTCGGGAATGTATCTAAGAGCAGCCCATGCATGCATGCTTCCCCCGGAGTATCCTAATACCCAAAACTTTTCCGTAACACCAACAGAATAAGACAATTGCAGCATGTCGAAAGCTGATGATTCTAAGTTTCTACCCGGATGGGGATCACTTTCTCCAAACCCAGGAAGATCATAAGTTACTAGCCGAACACCAAATTCTTGTAGAACAGATTTCTTTATTCCAGGAATACCTATTTTTAATAAAAACAGATTTAACTCATAAGGGGAAACGCCACTTTTGTACACCAAGTTATCTCTTTTTTTTTAAATCAGTACACCAACATATCAATAAGCACAATTCAAACACCAATCTTAACAAAATCGAACATTTAGTAGACCAACCTATCAAATACACAATTTACATATTAATCTACACAGTATCAAATTCTTACAAGATTAACCAACCAAAGAATCAAGGAGTGCTTTAAAGTTTAAATTTTAATGTTGATGTACGAAATCTTCGATTTTCCGATGATTGGTAAAGGTGTTTCCAACAAAAGGTAAATCAGCATAATCGAACAATTAATATATAACTAGTGCTTTCAAGTTAAAATTGTAACATCGTTAGTTTTGCATAGATCAGTGTCTAAATTGTGAATTTCTATAGTAACTCGTACAAAGGTCACATTCAATAGATTTTGGGGGGAAAACAAAAGGATGATTGTACCTGCAAGTCGTGACGAAAGAAAGGAATGCGTGCTAATTATAGAAAATCTAGCAATTTCTGCTGAAACGCCTTGCTCGTGATAAGCCAAGTGTCTGCCATCGGGAAGCAATATACGTGTGGCATTAGGAGGATGTATGTATAGTTGTTTTACCACTGGAATAATATTCTCATTTCCTGTATTTACAAATAATACTGCAGAAAAATTGCTGGGTCAGTGGTAGCTAAACAGCGAAAAACTAAAAAATCAGTACGAGTTGACTCGGCTATTCATGAACACTAAAAACAAATTTTCATCAAGAATTGAAAATTGGAGTTGTCATGATGACATCTAGTCTTGTGGGAATAATATAAGCACTCACGGAAACAGAAAATTGGCTTCAAAATGAACCCCCCAAAAAACATATAATACACAACTCTAACAGATTTAACCTTCAACAAAAACTCAAAGTTAGTGTCCAACACTTCAACTAAGAGTTGACACCAAGTCACGCTCCATGAAATGTGATCCTTAACTTATGTTCTCTTCGATATGCTATTCCACCAGAATCAAGATGCTACTGTATGACTGTACCCAGTTACTCTTCAAGATGATTATTCATACTAACGTAGTCCTTCCAAATTCTACTGAAACCCCAAATTTAAGTTAAAAACTAGGCATGTCCCACACTGTAAACAAAAGTTTGGAATTCCATTTTTATGGCATGTTCCAAAATTCGTCCAAAAATATGACAGGATTTCGAGACACTTCCAAACTCACTAGCGTCAACTCAAAGTCAAACATACAAAAGACTCATCCGAAATCACTTAAAATATTATCTGACTCACGACCTCTTCAGTTTGAAAGTGAGCTAAGAATAAGATATTCAATACGTGCTCACAAATGCTACACCTGAGAACATTCTAGTCGGTTATTTATGTTCTGCAAGCTCATCTGAATGGTTTAGTTAAGATAAATTTTCAAAACCAATCATGAAAATTTCCAAACCCGAAACTGAGCAATCCCTGTCCATTTCCAGCCACGCAGCATAACACTAAATTTGATTATTTCAACTAAATAAACTTCAAGAGGGAAAATTTTACTGAAGCAAGTTTTTGACTTTGACTTTGACTTTGACTTTGACTAGAAATCAAAACTGGATTTTATCTAAAGCTACTTTAAGAAAATCACAGACTTCACAAAACAACTATTTAAGCAGAAGTTTTTTAAGCAGGGGACTCTCTATTATTTTACTTCCAGAAAAGTCACAATTTTAAGTAAACAATTTTCAATCATTTTTATATCAAACAGGAAAAAGCAGTACAGAATACAGATACACTAGTAATAAACTTATATTCATAATAAATTCTAATCGTGTCCTGATTTGGGACAATGTACCAAGCCCAAATTCTCTCTATTTACACGTTGTTACAATTTTAAATCTCTATATACCCCATTGGATCTATAACTTAATGATTAACTAATTCTAAAACACTTAGTTTAAAATTCAGTAATTCCTTATTTTAATCTCCCCTAACTATTAGTTTAAGTCTTAAATAGCATACATTTAAATTCCATCCCCACCCTAGAACCAATTCAACTCAACCCAAAACTAAAATATACTACTTTAACCATACCAGTAAATAAATAATTACAGCATTAAAAAATTACACTACCTGTTACAGAACCAATTCCAGTTCAAGCCAGCTTCTGTACTCTATATACACAGTACATAATATAGCTAAAAATTAATAAATTAACCATATCAGTAAATAAATATTTTGCATCACCACCTAGAAGGCTAGAACCAATTCTAGTACTGTATATAGACAGTACCTAATATAGCCAAGATTTAAAAAAATTACCATATCAGTATGTAAATAATTTACTGGACCAAAAGTTTACAGTACCTAGAACCAATTCCAGTACTCTATATAACAGTACCTAAATAACTGGAGTAGAAATTATTAATAATACCATATCAGTAAATAAAAAATTCCAGCATCAAAATTCTACACTGCTCTATGTAATTAGAAATTAATAATTTTAACATACTAGTAAATAATTAATTAATGCACCAAAATTGTACACCACTTGTGTGTATATAGAATAATAAAGCCAATTCCAGCTCAGCGTACACAGCAACTAAATAAATAGTAATAATTTTACCCACATCAGTAAATAAATATTACTGCACTGAAATTCTACAATACTTGTAACAGCTTACACAATCCATAATACTTCTATAACTAAAAAATTAAAAAAAACTTACAGTAGCAGTAAAAAAAAATACCTTGTCAGTAAATAAATAATTTACTGGACCAAAATTTTACACTACCTAGAACCAATTCCAGTTCAAGTCAGCTTCTATATACACAGTACCTAACATTGCTAAAAATTAATAATTTTACCATATCAGTAAATAAATAATTACCGTGTTCAGCCTACACTAAAAACAAGTACTCTCTCCGTTCCCAATTAATTGTCCACTACGAAACTACGTGCAATTTTGACCGGCCAATAACTTGCATCAAAATTGTCAGAATGAAAATTTTCAAAAGTTAATCATATACTTCAAACATTAATTTATACTATTTAGTTTTGAAATTTTTCATTTCGACAATTTTGATACATGTTTATGCCAGTTAAAATTGTACGTAATTTCGTAAAACACAATTAATTGGGAACGGGGAGAATAATACCTAATAGGCTAATACAACTAAAAACTAAATAATTTACCGTAACAGTAAAAAAAAACTTACTGATAATATACAACAACAAAAAAACCGATAAAAAAACTGTGCAGACGTGAACCCGATCCCGATCCTCCAGCAAATATACACAGAAGACAAAATGTTTTTTTTATAGTAATATAACTAGAAATTAATAATTTTACCAAATCAGTAAATAAATAACTACTGCACCAAAATTTTAAACTACTTGTGAGTTGTGTAAATAGAACCAATTCCAGCTCACCCTACATAACAGTACAACTAAAAATTAAATAATTTACCGTAACAGTAAAAAAGAAAGTTACCTGCTAACACAACAAAACAGACCGATAAAATAACGGACCAGGCGTGAAGCGGATCCCGATCCTCGGGCAAATAATTGTTAAGCCACGTCATCTTCCGACTCATCTGAGCTATGGGCGCACCAATATTTCTCATAAAAAAGCTGTTTTTTCTCAAAATATTCTGTTTAACCACATCTCTACAGCCTTTAGAGAACTCTAGGATCAATTCTCCGAACCCCTTGAGGAACTCGACCGTGTGGTACCTCCAATCATCGTTCGACACGTGTCCGTCCGTACGGTGAGGGAAGGATTCGAAGTGAGAGCTCATGCTCGATACCCGCTACTCATACAATTCACCTTTAAATTTCTTGTGTTTGTTATTTATTTTTAAAAGCTGAATTGTATAACTGATATGTATGTATAGTTGTATTATTTGTATATTTTTAATGTGCTGTATTATTTGTGGGTTGTGGGGGGTGAATTGCGATTTGCAAATAAAACCTCCTCCATGAATTATGGCTGTTATGCAAGTAATCCCCCGAAACTATTTAGGTTTTTTAATTCATCCTCGAGATCAATTTTATAAAAGCTGAATTGCTCATATTATTGTACTATTGATATGTATGTATAATTAATGTACTGAATTATGTGTGGGGGTGAATTGCGGTTTGGAAATAAAGTAATAAACCTCCTCCATGAATTATGGATGCTTTGCAAGTAGTCCCTCGAAACTATTTAGCTTTTTAGAATTAATCCTCAATATCAGTTTTGTAAGTAATATGCGTATGAATTCCTGATATTGTGCAATTGATATGCATGTATAATGTGTGGGGGTGAGTTGCGGTTTGCAAATGAGCCTCCATGAATTATGGATGTTTTGCAAGTAGCCCTCAAAAATATTTAGGTTTTTTATATGAAACTCAATAAGACATACATAATATATAAAACAAAATAGTATTCGAAAAGGAGGCCTGAATTTTCAGCGGCTCTCAACATGCCCATTTCTATGCGTCATTTCCTAGATTTTCTTTAAATTACGAATTGTTGCGAAAATTCTTAGTAGAGTTCAAAGGGTTATGCATAGTAATGTTATGACTTATAAGTCTATGAACGTAGTGTTAAAGAGGCTTGGTTATGCAATTCAGATAGACTTAGCGGCACAGCTTGTTGCTCGCTTGCATTCTATCCCCGTGTAATCATTTTATTGTTTTAATAAAAACTAAAAGTTGTATAAGGTATTAAACCGTATTTTGTTTTTGTGACTTTCTAGTTTTACAATATATTCTTGATAATTTTGACCATATATTGATCCAAATGATCGGATTGTTATATTTAGTGTCTGCTTTGTTCTACTATCTTTATGAATTAAGAAATTTATGAGTTCCATTCCCTAGATAATTGTTAAAATATATAGATAAATATTCAATTAAAACTTTAAGATTTTTTTTCTAATTTTTTAAATAAACACTTTAACCATTATAAGAAACAGATAATTGAATGGGTCATGTTGACAAGAAGAATACACGACTCCAAGAATGAGGTTACATAGATAAGACTTACAATGTAAATTTACAAATCGGTCATGTGGTTATTTGAAAAATGTGGATAGTTTATGAGTGTATTTGCATGTTTGTAAAGTTTATGGGGTTTATTTAACAACACAAATAGTTCATATATGTGAGGGGTTTAGAAAATTAGACTTTTATTTGAGCATGTGGTGAAGTAAAAAGAATGAAGAGATGTTGGGTTAAAAATGTAATTTTAAGAGAAAGTGGGGGTGGTTGGCAAGTAGGATTGGGTGGGGATTGAAATCAACGGTAGATATTGAATACACGTAAGCAAAGGGAGGTGGCATTTGGTAGTATTAGGGGTATCGAAATAACGTCGCCACTGACAGTGATGGTGCTAAAAGCCAAAAGTCGAATAATTATAACGGTATATTACGGATATTGTACATGTTGTTTGACTATAATTGTTTTTGCTGTCAAAGTTTTATTTCAATTAGCAACAGTCCCGAATATTGGAAATAGGTGATAGATGTGGTCATTTTTTTTTTTAAGTTTTTTAATTGTCGCTCATGGTATTAAAGTAGGAAACCATCTTTTTTTAATTTTTTTGAACATGAAGGAGTCCAAATCTTCTATCCTATTTTTCTACCCCTTTTCGTGTCTCCTTACTTATTTTATCCAAAAAACAATTCTAAAAAACTTGAAAAAAATTATACAATTACTATAATACATTATCAATAAATTCCAATAATTATTTTTAAAATAAAATCCACACAAAATTTATTTTGGAATAAATGTATAAATTAGTGTAAATTAAACATTGAATATTAAAAAAAATTGTTTAAAACAATATTATGTTCAAATGTTTTAAAATTTGAATACAATATAATATAAAACTTTATAAAGTTGCGGTGTAAGTTGTGAAAATTTAAAATTTGAGTGAAAATAAGCAAAGGGACACGGAAGGTGATAGAAAATATGTGGTAGAAGAATTGGACTCAACATGAAGGGCATTTGATCTAGTGGCGAGCAACAGACTCATTATAAAAAGATACTTAATTTGAAGAAATGATTATTGAAAATAAATTTATATGTACAACTAAAAGAAATTGCCGCAATTTAATTTTATTAACGTAACGAAAAGATTACACGAGGTCACGGATATAGAAGTCAATCGAGCAACAGACTCATTATAGAAAGATACTCAATTTGAAGAAATGATTATTGAAAAGAAATTGCCACGTCATGGTATGTAAAATTCCTTCTTCATATGTTTATAAAATGCATCAATTCGGTAAAATCCAGGTTGGAAATATCATTGCTCCTTATCTTCTGAAGCGGTTTCCTTTTAATACTTTGGGATTGTTGCTACTATTGAAATATTTGTCAAGCCACAAAACGAATTTGTCTCTAAAACTAGGGTATTTAATTCAAATTCAAAATTTCTATAGTTTATAAGACCCTCACATCCTTTACATTTTTATCTAACGTGGATAAAATTAAACAATTCAATGTAAAATTCCTTCTTCATGTGTTTATAAAATGCATCAATTCGGTAAATCCAGGGTGGAAATATCATTGCTCCTTATCTTGTGAAGCGGTTTCCTTTTAATACTTTGGGATTGTTGCTACTATTGACATATTTGTCAAGCCACAAAACGAATTTGTCTCTGAAACTAGGGTATTTAATTCAAATTCAAAATTTCTATAGTTTATAAGACCCTCACATCCTTTAAATTTTTATCTAACGTGGATAAAATTAAACAATTCAATGTAAAATTCCTTCTTCATGTGTTTATAAAATGCATCAATTCGGTAAATTCAGGGTGGAAATATCATTGCTCCTTATCTTGTGAAGCGGTTTCCTTTTAATACTTTGGGATTGTTGCTACTATTGAAATATTTGTCAAGCCACAAAACGAATTTATCTCTAAAACTAAGGTATTTAATTCAAATTCAAAATTTCTATAGTTTATAAGACCCTCACATCTTTTAAATTTTTATCTAGCGTGGATAAAATTAAACAATTCAATGTAAAATTCCTTCTTCATGTGTTTATAAAATGCATCAATTCGGTAAATCCAGGGTGGAAATATCATTGCTCCTTATCTTGTGAAGCGGTTTCCTTTTAATACTTTGGGATTGTTGCTACTATTGAAATATTTGTCAAGCCACAAAACGAATTTGTCTCTAAAACTAGGGTATTTAATTCAAATTCAAAATTTCTATAGTTTATAAGACCCTCACATCCTTTAAATTTTTATCTAGCATGGATAAAATTAAACAATTCAATGGTTTACATTTACGCTTGAGTTTTGTAATTTTCTTTTTATATAATTTTAATATATAAAATACAAATTATAACTTTGTAAATTAAAAAGTAACTTTATAACACAATAAAAATTCAAACAAAATTATAGAACCCTAGTTGAGACTATCATAAATTTAAATATTATTTTAAAATAGTAAAAAAATCAATAATTTTAATATTTCTTATTTTATATATTAAAATTATATAAAAATAAAATTACAAAACTCATGCATAAATTTAAACCATTGGATTGTTTTAATTTCATCTGTTAGATAAAACTCTAAAAAATGTAAGTACACTATAAACTTTAGAGAATTTAAATGCATTTAATTCTGTTGTTTTATTCGTAAACATAAATGCTACTACAAGTATGACTATTTTGAATAAATACGTAAAAAAGATTGGAGGTGTACAAATTTCAGTTGTCTTCCGACATTTTATAATAAATATTATATAAACCGTGTTCTCCAATACATACCAAATTTGATACTTCTCGGGAAAAAAATTATGAAATGTGTGGCCAATCATCTCGTACAAAATTTGATTTGTAGCCATAAACTTTTGAATAAGAAATTATATACTCAGTATCATATCATACCGTTGACATGTTAAATTTTGGCCATTTTTTTCAAAAATGTTCAACTTAATTTTACTAATTACTCATTTACATTTATTTAATTCAAAATATAAAAACCATGCAAAAATCATTATCTTTTCAAAATAATTATAATCATATACCAAATAAAATCGTTTTACGTGTATTTTGTATAAAAAACATTATATTATATCGTTTATAATTTAATATATTTCATATGTATAATTTTTACAACATGCACCACGTGTATAAATATTAATAGTAGGATTTTATCGAAAACGCCATAGTCTAATCGATTGCAACAAGCCTACTACTGGTAAGATTTAGATGGCCATGGCAGATTTATTTCAATTTTAATACAATCTGTAAAATAAATGGCGGGATGGATTGGGGCGGATTGATAAAATTTAAATCTCAACCCAACCCAATTCAACCCGTTACAATTAAAATCCCAACCCAACCCAATACAATCCGCAAAATAAATTGCGGGTTGGGGCGGGTTGGGTTTAGATTAATTCTTAAATTTTTATTTTTGTCATTTATTTTTCATAATTTGCATAATCAACTCAAATTTTAAAATAAATTGAATATTTAAAACGGAAATATAGATTAAACTCAATCAAAGTACGTTTAGAACATTCACGAACAAGTAATAAAACTAAAATATAACAATAATCAAATGTTGGTATATTAAAATACACACAATATATATATTGCGGGTTGAAACGGATCGGGACGGATTAACCCGCGGTTTGTGAACCTCAAGCCTAACCCAACCTGTAAAATATATAGCGGATTGGGACGGGACGGATTGATTTTTTTTAGACATTAAACTCACCCCAATCCATCCCAATCCATACAGATTGGATTACGAAACGTATTTACGGATTTTTTTACCTGCCGCTGCTAAAAGTCATTGTCAAAATAATATTAGAAGGTCAACTGCTATTCTATCCATTATTAAATGTGAGTAGTTCACTGTATCCCATGTGCAGTTATGTTAAGAAGGTGCGATACCACTGAAATTTAGGAATAATGAAAAGTATAAATAAATCAACAATGACCAAAAATGTGTTTGTTTATTATTTGACGGATTCTTATTGTGGGGGTCTAAACTGTGGAAAATGACAAGTGAAGAACATTAATTAAGACTAAAAATACGTAAGGGTTGCTGCAATTGTTTAAGTAACTGTGTCACATATTTGAAATAAAAACTTTTGTTCGAGACTACTTTTTGTATAAATACCATGCTATCATGCTATCGTACTATTATTTATACGGAGAGGGTTTACAAACACTTAAAATAATTATTTATAAAAAAATTCTATTAATTTATAAAATTACAAAATAATAGTAAACACTTTTACACAAGAACTAAAAGAAAAATAATTGTTATCAAATTCCTCCTCTCCATCCCTCAACTATAATTGTCTCTCTCTTCATCGAAAATTTTACCATAATGTATTACAGAGTTTTTATTGGATTCACACCTATCGGGCGGACATGTCCGCTAGTATATTGGTAGGAGAACACTACTATATTTTTTAAAAGTGTGACAACTAATAAAATAATTTAGTTTGAATTTTAAATTAAATTTATGGTAGTTATTTGAAAAATTTACAAATAATTACATATCAATCAACTTAATTATAAAAAATCCACATATGTGTACTTATAATTTACAATTAGTTATATATACTTATTTATAATTAGCTACATATGTCATAAAAAAAATCAAAATATACAAAAAAAATTAAAGAAATTGTACATAGTATCAAACAGTATTAGACATGATTGTACATGATTAGATATGATTAAACATGATTGGACATAGAAGATTAGACATAATCGTAAATGGTTATATAGTATCAAACAGGATTACACGTACATGATTGAACAGGATTAAACAGGATTAGACATCATCACACATATTTTTTGTATAAAAAATTTATTTTTTAAAATTTTGGTTTTTTTAATTTTGGTTTTTAATTTTTATATATATATTTTTATTTTTTAATAACATATGTATCTATTTGTAAATAAGTTCACAAAATGTGTATTTTTTGTGAAAGAGTCATCAAGTTCAAAATAACCGTCTTTTTTGTAAATAAGTTTCTAAATATGTACTAAATTATCATTTTTCCTGATTATGTTTGGGTTATCACATATGTGTTGTGTTTTTAGTGGTTGTAACATCTATATTTTTAATAGACCCCGTTTACAATAGTGTTACATACTCAGTGAGTTTGTTAGGTGGTCCAATTTTGTCATGGATCAATTGTCGCAACTTTTTAAATTATTAAGTTGACATAAACTTAAAAGTCTTATGAAATTAGTGACCTATGAAATTTTTTTTTATCAAAAGATGACCGGCCAAACCGATTGATATTTCAATATTTCATGTAACTCGAAATAATTAATTTGCACATTATTGAAATCATTAAAATTTTCAGTTCTATTATTGCATTATATTGTTTAGTGCATTAATTAATATTTTGAACTCATTCTCATTGAATATGGTATTGTAGATACACATGCATGTTAATGCTACAGTATATTTTGACTATTTAATTACGAGACAATAGTTGTTGAAGTTGGTTACTACTACTGCAAGTTGTCTGCAACTGCTCCAGGAATGCATATTGTCCATACAAGTTAATATAAATTGAAAATAAATTTAAAAAAGTGACCTTTATTATGGGAGATTTTAAAGCTCTCGTACCAGACGGGGTACCAAAGAATTTTCTTTCAAAAATATTGGGGGATTGTTGGTAACGACTTGTGTTCAGCAGTTCAGGAGTTAGAAGCTTCGGTGTATGCGGGTCTATATTGCTGAAAAATATAAGGGAACAAGATAAGTGAGACCGTTAAATTTTTCCAATTTTTTTTAATCTAATTTACTAATTATTCAAATAGATTAATACAATTCAAATAAATAAATAAATAAGTAAATAAATATTTTTTTTCACACATATTAATTCATCTCTCAAAAAGTCATCGTACATGTATTTTTACACTCCTATAACAATAAAATATTATATATATATATATGTATACGATTTTTAATTTACTATATTCATTTCATTATTTTTGCATTTTTTTTTAAATATTAACTTTATTTGTCGGGATCATATTTATATAACTAAGTGTCGCACATGCAACGTATGAGGCTACGATTACTAATATATGTATATATACAGAATAGAAATCAAACGCTCGAACTCTCTTTCTAAACTTTCTCATTTGTATACGTATGTATATAAAGTGATGGTAGTGATGTTAAATACAAATATGTTATAAAATTTAAAAGTTGACTTTTAAGTTTCTACCGTTTCTACTCTTTTAATTCCACATATAACCTAAATTCTTTAGAATAATTAAGACTCGTTATTACTAGTTGCTAACCATATTTAGTGCTAATTACTAACTAACTTGCCAACTAGTTAAAACATCAAAACAGTGCCTACATTAAAGCAAAATAAAATACAGGGATTTTACATATACGTTGTGGTGGTGTGGATTATGTCATCCCATGAGTACACCAGTCCCATGAGTACACCAGAGGTGTATGCCCAACTTTAAATGTTTTAGCTATATATATCCCTCATGTTTTAGCTAAACACCGTGAATTACTTGATAATTACATATATAAGACTTGTATGTAATCTTTGAATAATTTATTTTTTTCTAATTCATTACATTTTATCTAATTAATTTGGCAAAGTACTCACATATATTACTAATTTGGTTATTGTGTAGCCATCACAAAAGCTTCATACATATTATAATAAATTAAAAAGTTAATATATCAGTGTTTTTCAATTTGTAAACTCAATTATAAGACCATGTAGAACATGGCAATTTTTTTTACCTCGTCTAAAATGTGAGGGTTTATGTCATAATTAAATAAAATAATTTCTCTCTTAAAATGTGAGGGTTTATGTCATAATTAAACAAAATAATTTCTCTCTTATCGTGTCCAATACCCTTCTCACCAGGTGTTTTACATGGCAAACGTCAAAAAGCCAACGAACAAGAATTTGTCACGTCGGAGAACGTTTTGACTATAGTATTCCCGGCACTCCCAAAAAAAGAAATGACAAGTACATACATGAGAGTATATCAACATACACAAAGTTACACTACTGTATCCAAAGACTTGAACGTGGAAAAAAATCTGTAAATCCATTCCATAACCCAACCCGTATGGATTGGGACGGGTTGGGGTGGGTTGAATGTTAAAAAAAAATCAATCCGTCCCGCCCCAATCCGCTATATATTTTGCGGGTTGGATTAGAGTTGAGGTTCACAAACCGCGGGTTAATCCGTCCCAATCCGTTTTAACCCGCAATATATATATATATATCACTAAAAAAAATAACCAAATAGCGACGGAATTAGTGACGGTATTTTTTGTTACGAGCTTATTAGCGACGGTTTTTGTGACGACTTTGTAACAGTTTAGTCAATTTGCGACAGATTTGTGACAACTTTTTAAATTAGCGACAAGCTTGTGATAGCTTTATACTCTCACTAAATTAAACCTTATTTTGTAGTGTGTATATATATATATATATATATATATATATATATTATGTGTATTTTAAGATACCAACCTTTAATTATTGTTATATTTTACTTTTATTACTTGTTCGTGAATGTTCTAAACGTACTTTGATTGAATTTAATTTATATTTCTGTTTGAAATATTCAATTTATTATAAAATTTGGGTTGATTATGCAAACTATGAAAAAGGAAGGACCAAAATAAAAATTTAAGAATCAATCTAAACTCAACCCGTCCCAACCCGCAATTTATTTTGCGGGTTGGATTGGGTTGGGTTGGAGTTTTAATTGTAACGGGTTGGATTGTGTTGGGTTGAGATTTAAATTTCATCAATCCGTCTCAATCCGCCCCGCCATTTATTTTACAGGTTGGGTTAGGATTGAAACAAATCCGTCACAATCCGTCCCGTGCCCACCCCTACTCACCAGGTGTCTCACATGGCAAACGTCAAAAAGCCAACGAATAAGAATTTGTCACGTCGGAGAATGTTTTGACTATCGTATTCCAGGCACTCCCAAAAAAGGAAATGACAAGTACATACATGATACTATATCAACGTACACAAAGTTACACTACTGTGTCCAAAGACTTGAACGCAAAACTTACACATTACACCAATGTTAATCACAAATATCGGAACTACACAGGCTATTTGGATAAAACACCCATAGTAAAAGGGCTTATTAGCATTTTAACTCATTAGCCTTGTTTAGTCGGATGTTATAACTTATAAGTACAAAAGTATAATTTTCTAATAGAGATCAGAAATAATAATTATTAATCTAGTTATAAGTATTTGTAAATTTGTGCAGTATAAGTTTAAAAGGTATACTAAAAATAGTTGATAGTAATGTATTATTGTTGAAAATCTATACATATTGTTTTGAAAAATGTTTAGTTAAATTTAGTATAATTTTATGGCTGGTAAACAGAAATAAGTCTAGTTTCTTGCGTGTGAATCAAACATAGTATTTAATTTTTAAACTTGTAAAAAATTAAAGTTAAAAGCATGAGATTTCCAACAAAGCCATTGACCTGACGAGTCCCCTTTTGCCCTCTTGGCTTATTGAACGGTATGATGTCCCGTTAATTTATCAACCATTTAATAATTTTAATTTATATTTAGACCATAGGATCTAAAACCCATGTAATTACTGTTATACCCTCTCATTCTACGGTCCATATCTAACTTAAATCATCTAACGGTACAGACATTAACGGGAGTTTGTCCCGTTCAATAACCCAATGGGACAAAAGAAAAACTCATGATATGAACCAACCATTGGCCTATTATTAATCAACATCTGAGCAAAGAGTATCGAACTATACAAAGTACTAACCCATTCAGTTCCCATCGGATATTCATATTCAGATTAAAAAAAGGTAAATTAAAATAAAAAAATGGAAGAATTCTCGTTAGGTACCCTCCACATACTAGAAGATTTCGGCCAGAAGGTAGATCTAACACGTCGAATAAGAGAAGTCTAACTAAATTACCCCGAAGGCATCATCACATTAAAATTTAAAAGAATTAATTCAAAACGCGGACGATTCAGGCGCTACGCTAATTTTTGAAGATTAAGATCAAAATACATAGATTTTTTTTTTAATTTTTCATTAACTTTCCTCTAAATAGGAGGGCCCGCAACCCCGACCGTCTTCACCCACTCCCGTTCCAATTACACAATTTACTACAGTATCCAAAAATTTGTGACCCCAAAACTTACAAAATTGAAAATACACCAGTACTATTAAATCACAAATATCAAAACTACACGGGCTATTTGGAAAAAAAAACCCATAGTAAAATGGCTATTTAGCATAATTTAACTCATTGACCTCAAATCAACCATTGGCTTATTCTCAAGTAACACCTGAACAAAGAGTATCAAACTAAACAAATCCATACTATTTCCATCATATTAACAAACACAAAAAAAAAAAAAAAAAAAATCAAAATGGAAGAATCACAAAAAATTATACTACAGGATCCAAAAAATTGTGACCCCAAAACTTACACAAATACAATAGTTAATCACAAATATCGAAACTGTACGGGCTAAATTGGAAAAAATATCATAGTGAAAAGGGTTTATTAGCATTTTAACTCATTGACCTCAAACCAACTGTAACCAATAAAATAAAAGAGTATTATAACTAACAGTCTAAAAAAACAAACCCATCCAATTCCCATCAGATATTCAGATTACAGAAAAAACAAATTAAAATAAATCAAAAAATGGAAGAATTCTCGTTAGGCGACGCCCCCATACTAGAAGATTTTGGCCAAAAAGTCGATCTAACACGTCGAATAAGAGAAGTCTTATTAAATTATCCCGAAGGCACAACTGTATTGAAAGAATTAATCCAAAATGCCGATGACGCAGGCGCTACTAAGGTCCATCTCTGTTTGGATCGTCGGATTCATCCAAAAGGGAGTTTGTTGTCACCCAGACTCGCGCAGTGGCAGGGACCGGCTTTGCTTGCTTTTAATGACGCGGTGTTTAGCGAGGAGGATTTTGTGAGTATTTCGAGGATCGGTGCGAGTGTTAAGCATGGGCAGACTTCTAAGACTGGTCGGTTCGGGTACGTTGTTTGTTTCCTGCTGCTATTTATTGTTATTATTGTTTTTGTTTTTTTAATTAGTGTTTGGTGCTTAGCAGTTTTTATGTTTAGTACACCAGCGCGCTATTTGCAGAGGTATAAATGAAACGCTTAGGTTTAGTAGATCAAAAACAGAATTTATGTGGTGCAGTTTAGATTTGGATATTATACACTAATTTCGCGGTTTTTATGTTTAGTCGACTGAAAGTGATGTACAACGCGCTATTTTCATATGATATAGTTTAGTTGACTATATAAATGAAACGGACAGTTTTTTGAAGCTAGGTTTTATGTTTAGTAGATAAAAAATAGAATTTACGGGAAACAGATTAGGTTTGGATATTTTAGAATACTTTAATGGTTTTTTATGTTTAGTAGACCGAAATGATGTATGTCGTGCAATTTGCAGATGATATAGTTTTAGTTGACGATACTAGAGCAGGTATAAATGAATCAGTTTCAGGCGGTTTTATGTTAATTACACTAAAGTAGTGTACATTGTGCTATTTGCAGAGTAGTTTTAGTTGACGATGCTACAGAAGGTATAAATGAAACAGTTTCAGGCTTTAGTGGAACGCGGTTTTAGGTTCTGTATATCAAATGCAGAATCTACGGGGTGCATTGGATATTTTACACTAATTTAGCAGTTTTTATATTTAGTAGACTGAAGTGTTCAACGTCGTGCTAGTTAGAGATGATATGGTTTTAGTTGATGATACTAGAGCAGGTATAAATGATAATAAAACATAAAAAAAATTTTGGAGCTTAAATTTGGATATTTTACACTAATTTAGCAGGTTTTTTTTTTTACGTTTAGTAGACTGAAAGTGATGTACATCGTGCTATGTGCAGATGATATAGTTTTAGTTGACGATATAAATGAAATAGATTGTTTTTTGAAGTGCGGTTTTAGGTTTAGTAGATCAAAAACAGATTTTACGGAAACAGCGTAAATTTGGTTATTTTACACTAACTTAGCGATTTGTGTGTTTAGTAGACTGAAGTGATGTATGTCGCGCTATTTGCAGATGATATAGTTTTAGTTGGCGATTCTGTTCTGTATAAATGACAGACAGTTTTTTGAAGCGTGGGCCGTGGTTTTAGATGTAGTAGATCAAAGTAGAATTTATGCAGCTTAAATTAGGAAATTTTACAATAATTTCACGTTCAGACCTATAAGACTGGTCGGTTTGGGTGCGTTGTTTGTTTTCTGCTACTGTTTTATTATCGTTTTCTTTTCTTTTTTAGTATTTTGTACATTAGCAGTTTTTATGTTTTTTTTTTGATAAGCAAGCAGTTTTTATGTTTAGTACACTGGAGTGATGAACAATGCTCTAGTTGGAGATGATATAGTTTTAGTTGACGTTACTAGAGCAGGTGTAAATTAATCAGTTTCAGGCGGTTTTTATGTTAAGTACACTAAAGTAATGCATATCGTGTGATATAGTTTTAGTTGAGAATACCAGAACAGGTACAAACGAAAAACAGTTTTTTGAAGCGCGTTTTTAAGCCTAGGAGATCAAAACAGAATTTGTGGAGCATAAATTGGGATATTTTACTCTAATTTAGTGGTTTTTATGTTTAGTAGACTGAATTGATGTACATCGCGCTATTTGCAGATGATATAGATTTAGTGGACGATACTAGATCAGGTATAAGATTAACAAACAAAGTCTTTAGAGAGCGTGGTTTTAGGTGTAGTAGATCAAAAAAGAATTTATGCAACTTAAATTTGGATATTTGTCACTAATTTAGCAGTTTTTATGTTTAGTAGACTGAAGTAATGTACATAGTGCTATTTGCAGATGATATAGTTTTAGTTGACTATATTAGAACATGCATAAATGAAACAGACAAAGTTGTTTTTGAAGGTTTAGGTTTAGTAGACAGTTTTCTTAAGCGGTTTAGGTTTACGAGGTGCAACTTGAATTTGGATATTTTACACTAATTTAGCGGTTTTTATGTTTAGTAGAGTAGAGTGAAGTAATGTACATCGCGCTATTTGCAGATGATGTAGTTTGAGTTGACGATACTAGAACAGGTATAAATGAAACAATTCCAGGCTTTAGTGGAGCGCGGTTTTAGGTGAAGTAGATCAAAAACAGATTTTATGGTAGACTGAAATGATGTATATCGTGCTAGCTGGAGATGATATAGTACTAGTTGACGATGCTAGAGCATATATAGATGAAATAGTTTCAGGCTTTAGTAGAGCGCGGTATTAGGTTTAGTAGATCAAAAAACAGAATTTATGGGGTGCAGTTTGGATTTTGATATTTTACGCTAATTTAGCGGCTTTTATGTTTAGTAGACTGTAGTGATGTACTTCGTGCTATTTGCAGATGATATAGTTTTAGTTGACGATACTAGAGCAGGTATAAATGAAACAGTTTCAGGCTTTAGTGGAGCGCGATTATAGGTTTAGTAGATCGAAAACAGAATTTATGGGGTGCAACTTGAATTTGAATATTCTACACTAAATTAGTGGTTTTTATGTTTAGTAGACTGAAGTGGTGTACATCGTGCTATTTGCAGATGATAAAATTTTAGTTGACGATACTAGAGCAGGTAAATATGAAACAGTTTCAGGCTTTAGTGGAGCGTGGTTTAGGTTTAGTTGATCAACAACAAAATTTACGTGGTGCAGCTCAGATTTGGATATTTTACGCTAATTTAGTGGTTTTATGTGTGGTAAACCTAGGTAATGTACATCTCGCTATTTGAAGATATGATTTTAGTTGACGATACTAGAGCAGGTATAAATGAAACAGTTTCAGGCTTCAGTGCAGCGCGGTTTTAGGTTTAGTAGATCAAATACAGAATTTATGGGGTTTGGTTAAAATTTGGATATTTTACACTAATTTAGCGTTTTTTATGTTTAGTAGACTGAAGTTTTGTAAGTCGTGCTATTTGCAGATGGTATACTTTTAGTAGACGATAGTAGACCAAGTCTAAATGAAACACTTTCAGGTTTTAGTGGAGTGAGGTTTTATGTTTAGTAGATCAAATGCAGAATCTACGGGGTGCAATTTAAATTTGGATATTTTACGGTAATTTAGCGGTTTTTATGTTTAGTACACTAAAGTAATAGACATCGTGCTATTTGCAGATATACAGTTTTAATTGACGATACTAGAGCAGGTATAAATGAAACAGTTTCAGGCTTTAGCGGAGCACTGTTTTAGGTTTAGTATATAAAAAAAAAAATTATGGGGTGCCGCTTAAGTTACTATATTTTATGCTGATTTATGATATTTAAGTTTGAAGTACACCAAAGTAATGAACACCGTGCTAGTTGGAGATGATTTAGTTTTAGTTGACGATGCTTCAGCAGGTATAAATGAAACAGTTTCAGGCTTTAGTGGAGCGCGGTTTTAGGTTTAGTAGATCAAAATCAAAATGTTATAGGTTGGTGTACAACACTATCACTATTGCTTGTACTAGTGATAGTGTTAAGACTGTTAGTAATATTCTCTAGGGTTATCTATTATAACTATTTATGTTATTACATTTTTATCATATTCCAAAACTAGTTTAAAGAGGTAACATCACTCGCCTCTATTAGATCCACTCTGAGAAAGCAGATTTTGTGAGGCGACAATATTACCAGCTAAGTCTATCCCTTCGGACAATAATATGGAAATTAATAGTTATATAATAGAACAGAAAAACTTCTAGTGCTAATCTTTTCTGTTGTAAAACTCATGAAGCAATAAAAATATACTTATAGAAACGTCGAACGCCAAAAAGGTGGATGGTACTTTGAAAATCTTTACTGATTCTCGTTTGACAGTATCCTCCCCTGTGCTTGTGTTGTTTCCGTTCAGATATGTATTTTTTTTATCTACCCATGCTACATAACCTGTGTTATGGATATTATGATGTTTTATGATTTGTTGGTATCTTTCTTACCGTCTTTAAGTTCTCTCGGCTTTAATTATTGTTTGGTATTTAGGTCTATGAAGTTTTCCTGCTTATTACTCTGAAATAGTCTAAAAACTATACGAGAAATTCAATGTTTTTTAAGGTTACCTGTGAAGACCCATTTTTATTTATTTATTTATACTTTTTTTTTTGGGTATGTGTCCACCTGCTATTTGGAGAAAACTCTATTTTTGCAAAAGAATTAAAATTATTTGCGCAGATGGAATTACCTGGACTCTTGCTTCCTCAATACTACGATACACCCTGTAACTCAGTGAAATGCTTTTTTTTCCTCGTCTATCTTTCATATATATAAATTCGTGTTTCTATTGAATTTTTATCATGTCCATGACTAGTTATTATGATTTCTCTTCTGTCTAGGGTTGGGTTCAACTCGGTATACCATTTAACCGACTTGCCGTCATTTGTAAGTGGTAAACACGTTGTACTTTTTGATCCTCAGGGTATCTACCTACCAAATGTGTCCATGGCAAATCCTGGAAAACGAATAGATTATACTTCTTCTTCTGCCCTTTCATTTTACGAAGACCAGTTTCGTCCATATTGTTCTTTTGGTTGTGATATGAAGTCTCCTTTTAGTGGAACTTTATTCCGTTTCCCTTTGAGAAATGCGGAACAAGCAGCTAGTAGTAAGCTCTCTAAGCAAGCATATCTGGAAGACGATATATCTTCCATGTTTAGTCAGCTTTATAAGGAAGGAGTTTTTACATTACTTTTTCTAAAAAATGTTATTTCCGTTGAAATGTATATATGGGATGTTGGGTTCTCTGAGCCTCGGAAGATTTACTCATGCTCTATTGAGTCAGCAAATGACAAGTTGGTTTGGCATAGGCAAGCTCTTCTAAGACTATCGAAATCAACAACTATTTCTGATATGGTGACTGATGAATTCTCTTTGAATTTCGTTAGTGAAGCAATACTTGAGTCTGGCTCTCAGAAGAGGGTAGATACGTATTATATAGCGCAAACAATGGCATCACCAACCAGTAGAATTGGTTCTTTCGCCAAAGCTGCATCGAAGGATTATGATATTCATTTATTACCTTGGGCTTCTGTTGCAGCATGCATTTCAGATAATTCAGACAGTGTAATGTTGAAACTGCATCTGCCACTTACCAGTTATTCGTAATGCTATATTGCTTATTACACAGTTGTTTTTGTTTGTTTTTTAAAAGAGTGGAACTTGGGGATAATATCACCGACAGAATCTTCTGAAACGTTTTTAGAATGCCAGTATCTGTATATTTCACTCAAATATAAGAATCTCATATAACACTTGTTTTTTTCATTTAATTATTTACTATTAAATTGTGTATTCATAATGTTGGAGTCTTAGCACAGGAAAATACATCTGGATTTTGAGTTTTGAATTCATGTGGTGATTGAATTGTTAAATTTCCTTTTCCTTTTTTTTTTCATTCCATTTTGTGGATGAAGCCTTTTCTATATATATATTCTGCCACCAGTCTGTATATTCTCAACTAGTATCTTAAATCTTCACCTTCTGTATAGTAAAATGTAAGAAGCTTATAATACTTGCCCTTTCGATTTCATTATTTATTTTGTTGTTCTGTGTATTGATACTGATTGGGCCCTAACAAAGAAAAATTCATTTGGCCATTCAATTTTGATTTCATTTAGCGACTGAATTTTTAAATTTGAAGCTTCTTTTGTTTATTCTCTCTCTTTTTTCTTACCGTTTTTAGCTATACGCTTTTAAGGGGTTAATTTCTGAATGCCTTATTTGGTTTATCTGGAAATTCACAGGATGACATTCATAAACTTGGACGGGCATTTTGCTTTCTTCCTTTGCCTGTACAAACTGGAATGGCTGTGCAAATTAATGGGTATTTTGAAGTTTCATCAAATCGTCGTGGTATTTGGTATGGACAAGACATGGACAGAAGTGGAAACATGCGTTCTCTTTGGAACATGCTTCTTTTAGAAGATGTTGTGACCCCTACTTTCAGACATATGTTGCTTGGTCTACAAACATTACTCGGTTCCTCAGATTTATATTATTCTCTTTTTCCCTGTGGCTCCTTTGAAGAACCATGGAGTATTTTAGTTGAACATATATACAAAAATATTAGCAGTGCTCCAGTGTTTTTTTCTAGAGTTGATAGGGGGAAATGGGTCTCACCAATAGAAGCTTTTCTTCATGATGAGGAGTTTTGTAAAAGTAAAGAACTTGGCGTGGCTCTTGTAAATCTGGGTATGCATGTAGTTCATTTGCCGAAGGTTCTAAATGATATGCTATTAAAATTTCCCAATTATTTACAGCAAAAAGTGGTTACTCCTGATTCAGTAAGACAATATCTTAGGGAATGTAGAGATGTACATGAATTAAACAGACTGTATAAGCTTGTAATGTTGGAATACTGTCTTGAAGACCTGCTTGATGATGATGTTGGTAAACATGCATTTAACTTGCATTTGCTTCCTTTGGCTAATGGTGGGTTTGGGTTGTTATCTCAATCTTCGAAAGGGATTTCATATTTTGTCTGCAATGATTTGGAATACAAGCTTCTCCAACAAATTTCAGATAAGATAATCGATCAAGATATTCCTCCTAAACTGTATGAAAGGCTATTAGCGATTGCGAAGGCCTCAACGACGAATCTCTCTGTTTTCAATATAAAGTTTTTCCTCCATTGTTTTCCTATATTTGTACCACCTGAATGGAAATTCAAAAGTAGAGTTTCTTGGGATCCAAAAATTACTTCTAGAACCCATCCGAGTTCCCAATGGTTTATTCTTTTCTGGCAGTATCTGAGGGAAACTTGTACAAAGTTGTCATTGTTTGGTGATTGGCCTATATTACCATCCCTTTCAAGGCATCTGCATAGGCCTTCTCGACAAAACAAATTGTTGAATGTGGATAAACTATCAGAAAAAATGCAAGACATTCTTGTCAAAATCGGGTGCGAGATTCTAGACAACAGTTATGGTGTTGATCATCCGGAATTAACAGATTACGTGAGTAGCGCTGATGCTGCAGGGGTCCTACAGTCAATTTTTAATACAATATCTTCAAACAACTCCATTACGCAAACGTTTCAAGGTATTGCCCATGAAGAGAAAGATGAGCTACGCCAATTCCTTTTAGATCCAAAATGGTATGTTATTGGAGATCTCATGAGAAGTTCTGACTTATTGAATTGCAAGAAGCTACCAATTTACAGGGTTCACAATGATGATTGTCCTGAAAGCGCTCAATATTCAGATTTGGAAAATCCTCGGAAGTATTTTCCTCCACGCGGTGTTCCTGAGTGTTTCCTTTCTGACGAATTCATTTCCTGTTCATCGAGTAAAGAAGAGGACGTTCTTATGCGGTTCTACAAAGTTGAAAGAATGAAAAAAACAAGCTTTTATAAACAAAATGTATTAAACAGAGTTGGCATGTTACAACCTGAAGTTCGTGACAGTGTTATGCTTTCTGTTCTCCGCGAGCTCCCTCAGTTATGTGCAGATGATGCAAATTTGAAGGAATATTTGAGAAACTTAGAATTTATTCCAACATCTAATGGTACTTTAAAAGCTCCTGCTACACTACATGATCCTCGAAATGAAGAATTATATGATTTATTAGATGATTCTGATAGCTTTCCTTCTGGTAAATTTCAAGAACCAGATGTTTTGGACATGTTACAAAGTTTGGGACTTAAATCAAACGTCTCTCTCGAAACAATTTTACAAAGTGCTCGACAAATAGAGAGGCTAATGTATGAAGACCAAGATAAGGCATGCACAAGAGGAAAAGTTCTTCTTTCATACCTAGAAGTAAATGCATTCAAGTGGTTGTCGCCTGATGAAGATAAAAAACCATTTAATATAATTTTTTCACGCGCTACAAGACTCCGTAGCGACATAGATAAGTTCTGGAATGATCTCCGAATGATTTGCTGGTGCCCAGTACTTGTTTCTCCTCCTTATCCAGGTTTACCTTGGCCTAATGTCTCATCCAAAGTTGCTCCACCAAAGCTCGTACGTATGTATACAGATCTGTGGCTTGTTTCTGCGAGTATGCGTATTCTTTATCGAGAATGCTCGTCCACTGTCTTATCTCAGTATCTTGGGTGGTCCTCTTCTCCAGGTGGCAGTTTAATAGCTGCTCAACTTCTCGAGCTTGGAAAAGATAACGAATTTGTGACAAATCAAGAGCTTCGCCAAGAATTGGCAGTAGCAATGCCAAAGATATATTCAATATTAATGGCTATGGTTGGAAAAGATGAGATGGATATTGTGAACGCGGTTCTAGAAGGTTCTAGATGGATTTGGGTGGGAGATGGATTTGCAACCTCTGAAGAGGTTGTCCTTAATGGCCCTCTTCATCTAGCTCCGTACATACGTGTTATTCCTGTTGATTTAGCGGTTTTTAGTAATTTATTCTTGGAGCTTGGGATTCGTGAATTTATGAAATCAAGCGACTATGCTAATATATTACACCGAATGGCCACGAGGCAAGGTTCTACTCCCCTTGCTGGAGAGGAAATCAGAGCTGCTTTGTTGATTGCACAACATTTAGCCGAAAATCAGTTTGATGAACAGGATATTAAAATCTTTTTGCCTGATGCGTCGAGTAGACTTACTGCTGCCACAGATTTAGTTTATAACGATGCTCCATGGTTGCTTGGCTCGGACGATAACTCGTTCGGAGATGAAATTATTACCGCAAAACAAAGCGTGCACAAAAGGTTTGTTCATGGGAATATATCGAATGAAGTTGCAGAAAAACTTGGTGTCCGTTCACTTAGAAGGATTTTACTTGCGGAAAGTGCTGATTCGATGAATTTAAGCTTATCAGGTGCGGCCGAAGCATTCGGCCAACATGAAGCATTGACAACCAGACTTAGACACATACTCGAAATGTATGCTGATGGTCCAGGGATTCTTTTCGAGCTCGTACAAAATGCCGAGGACGCTAAAGCCTCGGAAGTTATATTCCTTTTAGATAAAACTCAGTATGGTACTTCATCAATTCTCTCTCCTGAAATGGCTGATTGGCAGGGTCCTGCTTTGTATTCCTTCAACGACTCTGTTTTCAGCTCACAAGATTTGTATGCAATCTCACGTATTGGTCAAGAGAGCAAACTAGAAAAGCCGTTTTCGATTGGAAGGTTTGGGCTAGGGTTCAATAGTGTATATCATTTCACGGATGTTCCTACATTTGTGTCAGGTGAAAATGTTGTCATGTTTGATCCCCATGCTTCTTACTTGCCTGGGATCTCTCCGTCTCACCCTGGCCTTCGTATCAAATTTGTTAATAGAGGGATATTGGAACAATTTCCCGACCAATTTTCTCCATTTTTACATTTCGGATGTGACTTGCAAAATCCGCTTCCTGGGACCCTTTTCCGTTTTCCTCTCAGGACTAAGAATGTTGCTTCACGGAGCCAGATAAAGAAAGAGATCTACGCACCTGAAGATGTCATGTCGTTGTTTTCTTCGTTTTCTAAGGTTGTTTCCGAGACACTCGTATTTCTACGTAATGTAAAATCGATTTCCATTTTCATTAAGGAAGGTGATAATAGTGAAATGCAACTTATACACCGTGTTAGCAAAGAAATTATTGCTGAACCGGATGGTGAAGATAATAAGTTCTGTCATGTATTTAGCTTAATGCATGAGAATCAACAAGATGCTAATAAACTGAGAAAATCCGCTGATACAACTTTGCCATGGCAATGCCAGAAGGTTTTGGTGTCAGATTATAACTTGGAGAGTGAAAATTCACACGTGTGGATAACTAGTGAATGTCTGGGTTTAGATAAATCTGCCAAGCTTGATAAGAAGTCGAATAAGTTTACTCCTTGGGCATGTGTTGCCTCATATTTACATTCTGTGAAGGTTGGTGAGGAGGTCAGTGATACTGCAAATACAAATCAATTTTCTATTATTTCCGCTCAAGAAAGAAAATCTGAGGGTCGTGCGTTTTGCTTTTTACCGCTCCCTATAAACACGACCCTTCCTGTTAATGTGAATGCATATTTTGAATTATCTTCAAATCGTAGAGATATTTGGTTCGGGAATGACATGGCGGGAGGAGGGAAGCAACGCTCAGAGTGGAATATATATCTTCTTGAAGAAATTGCTGCCCCGGCTTATGCCCATTTACTTGAGAAAGTTGCACGTGAGATCGGTCCATGCGAATTGTTTTTCTCGCTTTGGCCAATAGCACTGGGATTAGAACCTTGGTCATCAATGGTCCGTAAACTCTACCTTTTTATCGCTGAATTTGGAGTTCCTGTACTCTATACAAAAGCTAGAGGTGGAAAGTGGATATCAACCAAGCAAGCAATATTTCCTGATTATAATTTCCATATGGCCCATGAGCTCGTCGAATCATTATCACATGCTGGTTTGGCAGTGGTTACTGTTCCTAAGGCAGTGGTAGAGAAATTTACAGAGTTCTGTCCACATTTGCATTTTCTCACTCCTCAGTTGCTCAGGTCATTGCTGATTAGGCGAAAACGTGGATTCAAAGATAGAAGTTCCATGATTTTGGCTCTTGAGTATTGCTTACTTGATTTGACCGGTCATGTTCGGTGTGATATTCTTCAAGGGGTACCTCTTATACCCCTTTGTAATGGCTCATTCGCAACATTTGAGAAAAGAGGGATGGGTGAGAGAATATTTGTCACACGTGGTTGCGAATATGGGCTTCTTAAGGATTTTGTTCCTTATCAGTTAGTAGAGAGTGAACTATCTGATACCCTTCATGAGAAATTCCGTGACCTAGCAAGAAGTGAGGAACTCAATGTTTGTTTTTTGACATGCAAATTACTTGAAAATATTTTTCCAAGATTTTTACCGCCAGAGTGGCAGCATGCTAAGCAGGTGTTGTGGACTCCTGGTCTTGAAGGTCAGCCTAGTTTGAAGTGGATGATACTTTTATGGGATTACCTAAAGTTGTCATGTGAGGATCTTTCAATATTCTCTAAATGGCCCATTTTGCCTGTTGGTAATGGTCTTTTGTTACAACTTGTTGAAAATTCGAATGTAATTGAAGATGATGGGTGGAGTGAGAATATGACTTCGTTAATGATGAAATTAGGTTGCCAAGTCTTGCAATCTGGTTTTGAACTAGAACATTTTGCTCAGTTGAAGAATTATGTGCAGCCACCAACTGCAATTGGGTTGTTAGATACGATAATTTCAGTTTCAGCTAGGACTCAGAATAATATCGAAGTGCTGTTTAAAGATGCATCACAAGGGGAACTTCATGAACTTCGTAGTTTTATTCTTCAATCTAAGTGGTTTAGTGAAATCGGCTCGTTGGCTAGTATGCATATAAATATAATCAAAGAACTTCCTATTTTTGAGACTTTTAAAAGTAGAAAACGTGTTGGGTTGAGTAAACCTACCGTGTGGCTTAAACCAAGTAGCATTTCGGATGATCTTTTGGATGACAGCTTTGTGCGTACAGAATCGGAGAAGGAAATTGTCATTCTTAGAGACTTCCTAGGGGTTAGCGAACCTTCAAGGGTGGAATTTTATAAAGATTTTTTACCCAACTGCATGCCTGAATTTGTTAAAAATGAAGAAGCTCTTTTCTCCATTTTACGTGATGTTCAGAATTTGACTGACGAGGATAATGATCTTAAAGCAACCTTTTCAAATACACCATTTGTCTTGGCATGCAATGGATCTTGGAAGGAACCATGGAGGTAGGTTTTGGATTCCATATACTTTTTCCTAAGCGGATCAATATATCTTGATTCACTTTGCTCATGTTTTATTATATATTGTAGGATACAAATACTAGATTATGTATATTTGTAGAAAATAGTCTTTGTTTGGAGCTGTGTTTGATCTGGTTTTTTGATTGATTTAAAAGCAATGTTATCCTGTTCAAGGTACCCCTTTATTTTATGTAGGTTATTTTGTTGCATAATATAATTTGTACAAGTGCATTCCATTATATATAGATGTATTTGCTTGACATGTGCAGATAGACAGGTTGAGTATATAATTGAAGAAGGCACAACTTAGAAAGCAAATTTATTATCTGTATATTCATATTTTCTCGCAGTTTCTATATTAAGCCAAAAGATCTTGGTTCAGGAGGCATAGAAAAATCTACCAGATAGGAAACCTTACCTGCCGGTGGCATATTCAGTAAAGCTGAGTAATTTTTTCATAGTTGACGCTATTCCTACATTTTAGTTTCACCATAAAAAAAAGTGAGAATTCTCATACTGAAAACTTAGAAACAGATACTATCAAATAAGTCACTTCTATATTTAAAATTACATAATCGGTAAAGATAGTGCAAAAAGAGATCACTGTGAAAGGGATGACAATGAAAGTTCCTACTTGCGTTTTGTACCCATTCAAAAAACATGGAACATTCTCTTCTATGTCCAATCTCCTTCTAGCTTCTTTTGTGGATATACTTCAAATCCTTACAGATTGCAATTTTAATTTTTTTTTCCTTTCATTCCTTATAGGCTGTATGATCCTCGTGTCCCAGAGCTTCAAAAGGTGCTTGATCAAGGATCTTTCTTTCCTTCAGAGAAATTTTCAGATTCCGAAACTTTGGATTCATTGGTTAAACTTGGACTTAAACAAAACTTGGGCCTTTATGGTCTGCTTGATTGTGCTCAGTCATTGTCCATTTTACACGAGTTAAATGATCCAAAGGCAATGGAGTATGGGAAAATGTTGTTCTTTTGTTTAGATGAATTAGCATTCAAGCTCTCCACTCAAGAAAAACAACGGAATAATGATGATTTTAGAGAGGTCATTGAAGGTCGAATCAGCAGTGTTTCTGAAGATGAAGCATTGAACAGAGACGAGAATTGGTTTAGAAATGCTTTAGACATTGAAACAATTATAAATAACTTAGATGATGATATGCCAGAAGAAATTTTTTGGTTAGAACTAAAAACGATTACTTGGTGTCTAATTTATTCTGACCCACCTATGCAAAGACTTCCATGGTCAGGGGAACCTAGGGATACGATGGCAGCTCCTGTAAATGTCAGGCCCAAATCTCAGATGTGGATAGTTTCGTCAAAAATGAATATTCTAGCTTGTGAATGCGATTCCGTGTACTTACAAAATAAACTAGGTTGGTTGGATCTTCCTCGTATTGATGTTTTGTCTTCACAATTAATCTGCCTTTCTCAGACCTATTCCCAGCTAAAGTTGCACTCGACACCAGATCCTGATTTTGATGCTGGAATTAAGAAGGAAATTCCAGTACTCTATTCGAAAATGCAGGAGTATATTAGTAATGCCAATGATTTAATGGATTTAAAATCTGCTTTAGATGGTATTTCTTGGGTTTGGATCGGGGATGATTTTGTAAGTCCAAATGCACTGGCTTTTGATTCACCTGTGAAGTTTAGTCCTTACTTATATGTGGTGCCGTCTGAGTTATCAGAATTTAAAGATTTTCTTTTGGCACTGGGTGTTAGACTAAGTTTTGATGTTGTTGACTATTTGCTTTTATTACAACGTTTGCAAAAGGATGTTAACGGATCCCCATTATCATTTGATCAGCTGGGTTTTGTTAATTGTGTTTTAGAATCAATTGCGGAATTTTATTTTGAGCATACACTATTCTCTGATAATCCGTTACTTATTCCTGACTCTTCTGGTAGACTTACATCGTCTATAGACCTTGTGTATAACGATGCAGCATGGATGGAGAACACCCTTGCAGGGAAACGATTGGTACACCCAAGTATAAACAATGACCTGGCAACTAAGTTGGGGGTTCAATCACTTCGGTGTCTTTCTTTAGTTAGCGAGGAAATGACTAAAGATTTACCATGCATGGACTATGGTAGAATATGTGAGCTTCTTTCGTTATATGGGAACAATGACTTTCTGTTGTTTGATCTTCTTGAGTTGGCTGATTGTTGCAAAGCCAAAAATTTACACCTAGTAATTGACAAGAGGGAACATCCACGTCAGACTTTATTACAACAGAACCTAGGTATGTGTTTGCAATGCGATATTTTTATCAGATGAGTTAATATTAGATATGCGTATTACTTATAGGATAGAGAGAAGGGATAAATTCTAAAATCTCCGAGAAGTTTCTATTCTAAGCACGCGTCACGCATTAAAGACAGTAAAAAAAGAGTTTTTTAATTGCGTAACCAAACTAGCTTGTTTGCCTATCAAAGGAGAAACTAAATTGTAAACCATTTGGCATTGGCCCATTTTTTGGGTAATGTATAGCCTCATGTATTTTGGTGAAGCTTAAGTACCCAAATAAAGAGTTTGCAAAAGATTTTGATATATATCTATTAGCACTACAAAAAATATATTTTAAGTGAAAGTCTGGGTTTTTCTGGGTTTAACTGCCTTAATAGTAGATCGTCAAGGGATTGAATTTTATCCTCTGTTTTAAAAAGCTTGCTTCTAAGCTGAAAAGGCTCGATATATCTCCTTTAGATGAAATGTTTACTTTATGAGTAAGCTCAAATAGTTTCGCTTCTTACGCAAGAAAAAAAACTTTAGTAAAGCTCTTGCAAACACTTTAGTAAAGCTTTTGACAACACTGATTTATCTATAGATATCCCCATTTTAATTTTCAAGTTTTACGGACCAGATTTTTATATTTTTTTTTTTTGAGCAGGTGAATTTCAAGGACCCGCCCTGTTGGCTGTGTTGGAAGGAGTGAGTTTGAGTAGGGAAGAATTGAGTAATCTCCAGTATCTTTCACCTTTGAGATTGCGTGGTGATACACTGAACTATGGGTTAGGGCTACTTAGCTGCTTCTCAGTATGTGATCTTCTCTCTGTTGTATCTGATGGCTTTCTTTACATGTTTGATCCTCGTGGTCTTGCCTTTTCTGTACCTTCAAGTTGTTCCCCTGCTGCCAAAATGTTTTCCATTACAGGTAATTCGTTAATGCAGATTATTGATTTCTTTTTTCAACTAAGATCGTATTTATTTATGTTAATTAAGTAATTTATAGGACAAATATAAGTCCAATGGTTTTTTTCTATGTTTTTGTCCTTTTTAAAGGTCCTTTTAAATGATGACATCTTTAAAGGGGTATATAAATAGGACTATTCTGCAACCACAGACTCAGATTTTATATTGGAATTTTTTTGAGATTTTGGTAGTTTTCTTATATAAATTTGGTGTAGAAAGATCCTCTTTCTGGTGAATGTTTACTTTTTGTTTTTTTAATCATCAATTAGGGTTTGGTTTCGAACCTCTGTATCAGATTTTTGTTAGACTTTGGTATCTTACATCAATTGTGTTGTTTTTTAGTGCTGAGATTCTTGCTCTTGAGTGGTTATTTGTAAGCATTGTTAGTCAATGGGAATTTGTGGATACCTCGGTGAAAAAGAAATATCGGCTGATAGTGTTTCATGTGATATACAGGGACTAATTTAATTGAGCAATTTGGAGATCAATTCATTCCTTTGTTGGGTGGCCATACAACATGGTCAATGCCAGATTCTACGGTTATACGTATGCCTCTTTCATCCGAGTATATGAAAGATGGAGTTGAGTGTGGACTGAAGAGATTGGAGAAAACATTTGAAAGACTTATGGAGTGCGGTTCTAGGTTACTTTTATTCTTGAAATCCGTTTTACAGGTAGACCTAAATGTATCATTTGTTGTTATTAGTTGGATCTGGGGTAGCAGTTTCTTGCTTGAGAATTAAGACATAGTTTCTTAATTTATTTACAGTCCAGTAACAAAGCTTTGTTATTATAAGTTTTTGACTTTGTGAACTCCAAGGCCAAGAAACGTTGGTTTAGGGTTATGACGATCGACCTGTAAGTTGTGCATTATGTTGGCGCCTAAGTAACCTACTGCTACCTATATTTGTAAACGAAAAATGATATATCCACATAAAGTGTGCTCATGAAACATGCACAAACAATAGGTGGCTCAACCTTATCCACTAATAAATCAAGAAGAAGACATAAAGGATAAAATAGTGGCTGAAAATATGCCACAAGTTTTATGTACATGCTTTATGTGCATACTTTGTGCATTTATCATTTTAGATCAATCTGCAAATGCCCTGAAGTTAAAATTTTAGACATTTCAAAATTATGAAGGGTTGTATTTCCCAAATTTTGTGAAGCCTCTAATTTAGGGTTTAATTTTTATGTTTTAATCCATATCATTATTGAGATTCAATAAGGCCTCCAAGTGGTTCGTTTAACATAGTATTTACAGTTTATAAAAGTATTTTTTCTTACAATTCAATTGTTAGGCATTATTCTAGTAACGAGTTTGGGTTTTCAGGTGACCTTGTCCACATGGGAGGAAGGAAGCACTGATATGTACCAGGATTTTTCTGTTTATGTTGAGTCTTCACAATCTAGTTTACGTAATCCTTTTTCGGAAAAGAAGTGGAAAAAGTTTCAAATATCTCATATATCTCGTCTCTTCAGTACCTCAAATGCTGCAACAAAGTTGCAGTTAATAGATGTGAACTTGCAACTACGAGGTGTTAAAGTGATTGACAAATGGCTTATCGTGCTAAGCCTAGGTTCTGGGCAGACGAGAAACATGGCCCTTGACAGGTATGTGGGGGTAAATGTTGATTTGTGCTAATTACTAATTTTATCGAGCCTAAACTTGTGATTTTGACAACATGCATTGAGTTGTCATTCTGTTACTATGGGCTTGTTTAATGTACATGGAAGTATTACTTTGTTATATTTACTTTAAAGTGAATAATTTGTTTACTTGAGAAACAAGAAGTCTACCTATTCTATTTCGTGGCAGAAAAGTATAATTACTTTTATGTACAATCATCCATACTTTTTTCATAAAAATATATACTCTCGCCTACTTTACACTAAAGTCAACCATTTTTCACACTACCTCCAAAAGGTATAAATGTTTCAATTCTAGGAAACATATTAATAATATTTTTAAGTACATAAGTATTGAACTCTATACCTTGTATATGATGCAGTCATTTTGGAATCACTTGATTTTTTTTTTAGTTTTTATTGTTTATTTCCCATCATTCTCATATTTAGAATTTTCTAACAGGTTCGTCTTTAATTTTCTGACAAATTTGTGTCTTTAGGCTTTTGGTTATTGTTTATAAATAGCAACTCCTGTTTACTTAGAGAGTGTACATTGATATATATAGACAAGAGTTTGGTACTCTTTTATTTGTGTTTGGAATCCAAAGATCCTTTTGATTGTAGGGACATACTGAAAAGTTATATAATTTGAGTTGGCTGCACATATCTTTAGAACCACTAGACACTTTCTACGATGAACAAAATGTAGCTTCTGTTCACTCTATAAGAATTCCTTAAAATACTGGATAAATGATGGGAATGTATGGTTTAATTAAACTACATCCCGTTTGTTAGTAATGAATTTGTTATGTACCAAAGCACATTCATTACTCTACAATATATCTCATTAACTTGTTTTTATGTTCAATGAAGGCGGTATTTGGCATACAATTTGACACCTATAGCTGGAGTTGCTGCACACATATCCCGAGATGGCGAACCTGCCAAGGTTTATAAATCAAGCTCTGTTATGTGCCCTCTTCCTTTATCTGGTGCTATGTATTTACCCGTCTCTATCCTCGGATGTTTTCTTTCTCGTCATAATCAAGGTCGTTATCTCTTCAAATATCAAAATGAGGATGAGGGGGCACAGAATGATCCTGGGAATCAGTTAATAGAAGCTTGGAACAGAGAATTAATGACCTGCGTACGTGATTCTTATATCGAAATGGTATTGGAAATGCGGAAACTAAAAAAGGAACAATCAAATTCTACTCAAGAGTCCAATTTGTCTATACGACTATATTATGGTGACCGTTACTTTTTCTGGCCCAGATCTAAGGGTAGTAATGAACAGATTAGTCAATTAGGGAAAGACTGGGGGTGTGTTATTGATCAAGTAATAAGGCCGTTTTATTCTCGCGTTGTCGATTTGCCGATGTGGCAACTTTACTCGGGCAACATTGTAAAAGCTGAGGAAGGAATGTTTCTTTCGCAACCTGGGATCGGAGTGGGTGATACTGGTGTGTTACCTGCCACAGTCTGTTCTTTTGTGAAGGAACATTATCCAGTATTTTCAGTGCCATGGGAATTAGTGACAGAAATCAAGGCTGTGGGATTTGTTGTTCGAGAAATTAAACCGAAAATGGTTCGAGATCTTCTCAAGGCTTCTTCTTCAGCTTCCATTGTTCTTAAGTCCGTTCATACTTTTATAGATGTTCTTGAATATTGCTTGTCAGAGATTTTCATGGTCGAGAATTTGTCAGAAAACATTGTCTCTGAGTCTCCTAATGGTTTATCAAATGAAGAACTTCACAGACCCTATGGTGGGGTGCAAAGCGCTGGATCTAGAGGAGACGCACTTGACATGATGACTAGTTTGGGCAAGGCTATATTCGATATTGGCCGTGGAGTTGTTGAAGATATCGGTAGAAGTGGTGGTCCTACGGTTCAAACCAGCACTTCTGGTGAGAGGAATGTTGACCAGAAATTCGTACGTATAGCTTCTGAACTTAGAGGGTTACCATTCCCAACTGCAACAAACCATTTAGTAAAGTTAGGTTATAGTGAAGTCTGGGTTGCAAACGAGGAGCAACAGGAACTTATGATTACATTGGCTGCAAAATTTATCCATCTGAATGTTTTTGATCGACCAATATTGGCTAGCATTTTCTCAGACTCCACCCTTCAGACTTTATTAAAATTAAAATGTTTCTCTATTCAGATGGTGGCTAATCATTTGCCACAACTTTTTCATAAAAACTGGGTTGATGATGTCATGAGATCAAGCATGGTGCCTTGGTTTTCATGGGAAAGCTCCACAAATGGGGAAGGTGGTCCTTCCCATGAATGGGTAAGGCTTTTTTGGAAGTGTTTCACCGGTTCATTAGAAGATCTCTCGCTTATTTCGGAATGGCCTTTAATCCCTGCTTTTCTTGGTAGAAAAGTCTTATGTCGCGTGAGAGAGCGCCACTTAGTTTTTATTTCACCCCCTATAATAATGGATCCACAATCCGTTACTGAATTATCCCCCGTTTCTGAATTATCCTCCGATACTGAGTTTATCCGGCCGTATATTGCAGGTTTCGAGCTTTATAAAGGTAAATACCCGTGGTTATTACTGCTGTTGAACCAGTGTAACATACCAATATTCGATGTTGCTTTTATGGATTGTGCTGCCTCGTCATGTGTTTCTTTGCCCACAAATGATCAGTCATTAGGTGAAGTTATTTTATCGAAATTGGTAGCAGCCAAACAAGCTGGTTACTTTTCTGAACTTACTACTTTCCCCCCCCTACACTGTGATGAACTATTAATCCTTTTGGCATCTGACTTGTCGAACCACACAAACTATAATAGAGATACGATACAAGTCTTACGTGATCTTCCGATATTTAAAACTGTCGTTGGGACTTATACAAGATTGCAAAACCAAGATACCTTTTTGATCTCTTCGAATTCGTTCTTTAAGCCAAGTGATGAGTGCATTCTTTCTTATTCTGGTGATTCTTCTGAAAGTTCATTACTACAAGCCCTAGGGGTTCCTGTTCTGCATGATCAACAAATATTCACTAGGTTCGGGTTACCACATTTCGAAAGCAAATATCAGTCTGAGAAGGAGGACATATTAATATATCTTTACGCTAATTGGCAAGAGCTTCAACTGGATTCTGTTGCAATTGAGGCCTTGAAGGAGTCTAGATTTGTTAGTAATGCCGAAGAGTCTTCTTCATTCCTGTCTAGACCAAAGGATCTGTTTGATCCGGATGATGTGTTATTGATGTCTGTATTCTCTGGTGAGAGAAACAAATTCCCCGGAGAGAGGTTCTCAACAAATGGATGGCTTCGTATTCTAAAGAAACTAGGCCTAAAGACTTCAACGGAAGTGGATGTAATTCTCGAGTGTGCCAGGTAAACGCGTTTGAAGCTTAATAAATATGAAGGAGTAATTGTGCTTTATTCACTTCTCTTATGATTTACAATCTGAACTGTACAATGTATTTAAAAAACTAGTTTTCAAATTCTACCAAGATAAGCAATTTGTTTCATGCATAAAATTTAAAAGTAGTAACAACCCTGAAGAATTATAAGCTAATAATATGCACATAATAGCGACTTAACTTATCCAAATTTTTGAATTTTTCAACACCAGGAGAATTGAATTCCTTGGGGGTGAAAGCACAAAGGCAAGAGGGGCAATTTCCGTTGATTTTGAGGCTGATCAGTTGGATGAAATTCCTATGGATTTATGGTTTTTAGCCGAATCTGTTGTGAAAGCGATATTCTTGAATTTTGCAGTCCTATATAGCAGTAATTTCTGCAATAGTTTAGGCAAAATAGCATGTATACCTGCAGAAAAGGGTTTCCCTAGCTTAGGTGGCAAGAAAGGTGGTAAGAGAGTGTTATCCTCTTATGATGAGGTGATTTTACTTAAAGATTGGCCTCTTGCTTGGAGCTGTGCACCTATTCTGTCTAGACAGAGTGTTGTACCCCCAGATTACGCATGGGGAGCCCTACATCTGATTAGCCCTCCATCTTTTTCTACAGTTTTGAGGCACTTACAGGTAAATGAATTCCTTTTTACTTTTTTTTATAAGGGAAAGTATCACTTTTGTACACCAATTTATCAGATATGAACATTTCGGACAATAACCTATCAATTTTCTTTCACAATCTAGATACTGAATCTACAGAAAATCAAACAGTTAATACACCAACATGTCAGGATTTAGGAGTGCTTAGACCTTTTTTTAATTTTGATGTATTAATTGTTAGATTTTGTGTATACCGGTGCTTAGTAAATCAGCGTATCGAACAATTAATACATACCTAGTGATTTTGAGCTGAAATTGTAATGCTGGTGTACTAATTATTTCATAATTAATGTCTAAAATGTGAATTTTAATAGTTTGGTGTACTTTTTGTCAGAACCTAACAAGTTGGTGTAGAAAAGCTTAAGTTTCGGTCTTTTATGAAATAATATCCCGGTATTCATTTTATTAATATGTTGAAATGCAGGCAATCGGGAGAAGTAATGGTGAAGATACTCTTGCACACTGGCCAGCCTCATCAGTCCTGATGACAGTTGAGGATGCTTCTTTTGAAATCCTAAAGTACATAGACAAGGTCTGGGCTACCCTATCTTCTTCAGGTAATTTTTTTTTTTTTTTTGTAAAGGATATATTTTTTTATTTATTAAAGTGGGTTGAAAGCCCACATTTTACTTTTTTGTTTCTTTCTCATTAAAAGTATTTATTGTGGTTAAGTGAGAGATGTATAAGCTGTAGATTTTCATCACGACAACCTCAGCACTTGAAGGCGTAGTTTCGTTAATTATCGTGAAACATGGTTAAAGTGCAAGCCTGGTGCAGGAAGCTCCCTCTATGTGGGAATTCCGGAGGGGGTCGTGGCACTATGAGTCTATTGTAGACAGCCTTCCCTTCCCTTGCAACTTTTTTTTTTCCTGTAAAAGGCTGCTTCCACGACTCGAAACCCTGACCTTCATGTCACATGGCTCGCCCTCTATTGTGAGACAAGGTTGAAGGTTCCAAATGCAATTGGGTGGGGTGTGGAAAAAATCTTCAAGACATGTTTTAGTTTCTACATCTAGGTTTACATTTGAACTTCAAAAGGAAGCTTCATGTTTTTTTTTTTTTTTTTTTGGCTGAATATGGGCTGCTCCTGCAAGATGTGAATATTAAAATATGTCTTGACTAGAGATGTTTATGTCTAAAACGGTAAAACTATTAGCATTATCTTCTCTCAATTCACTGCCTATGTATCACGACTAGATAACTATTTTTGATCCAACTAAAACATTTTAAGTAGCCTAAAAAATAATGTATACCATAATGTTTAGTGTCCCTTAATAGCCATCCAAGACATATATCCTTCTATGGGGAGGCCTAGGGTTCCAATACTGTCAAAACAACTTAAGGCGTAGATATATTGAATCTTGAGTGATCAGTAAGTAGCTATTTTGTCTTTTTCTTTATCCAGATATAATAGAGCTGCAGAAAGTTGCATTCATTCCGGCTGCAAATGGCACACGCTTGGTGAAAGCAGGTTCTCTTTTTGCACGTTTAACAATAAACCTTTCCCCATTTTCTTTCGAACTTCCGAGTATGTATCTCCCTTTTGTCAAAGTCCTAAAAGAAATGGGACTCAAGGACATGTTATCAGTTGAATGTGCCAAGGACATATTGTCGAATCTCCAGAGAGTTTGTGGCTATCAGCGTCTCAATCCAAATGAACTCCGCGCCGTCATGGAAATATTGCACTTTATTTCATCGGATAAACACTTTGGGACTAAAAAGTCAGATAAGTCTAGCTGGCAATTTGAAGCTATAGTCCCTGATGATGGTTGCAGGCTCGTTCACGCTAGATCATGTGTGCATGTCGATTCTTATGGATCTCGTTTCATAAAGCATATTGATATTTCCAGGTTAAGGTTAGTCCATCCCGATCTTCCAGAGAAGATATGCAGAGCCTTGGAGATCAAGAAGCTATCTGACGTGGTTCTTGAGGTAATACCTTTCCTCTTTTTGAGAATCTGATGATGATACGTTACAGATACAGGGAATACGGTGATACGAGTATCAGATACGCATTTTTTTGAGTATCCTTAATTTCTTTTTTTCTTTGACCCATCTTATACGGCTTTGGAGATGGGACGGATATGGCATCGATATGGCTATCTGATACGCTCTGCCATATTTCAATTTCTTTTTCTTTCAGAAAATGGAAAACTTGGAACTTTACAAATTTGGAAAAAGTATATAGTTATATGTTGGGTCTAATTTAGATAAAACGTGTTAAGTTATTAAGGAAAATTGATAAATGTATTACGAAAGTCGGATAAATTTGAAGGCGTCCGAATGTGACCCGGCATAAAATAGTTACATGAGTTTGATATCCCCTTAAAGTCTATATTTTTGATAGAGTATGTAAATCTGAGCATCTAAATACATGGTAATGAAAAATTTACGACTGTATGGTCCGTATCTTAGCCATATCCTAAACTTTTTAAAATAATCTTATCGGACTATTGTTATTGATTATCAAAATCTATTGCCTTCGCTTTTCTGTATGATTGTAATATATTTTCTTTTTATGTCACATTACAGCAATTAGATGAGGCTGAACCTTTGCAGACCGTGGATCACATTGACTCTGTTCCGCTATTGACCATAAAAGAGAAGTTATTAAGCAAATCATTTCAAGCTGCAGTACGAGATGTTATTAACAGTATTAGAATTGACATGCCAAACTTAGATTGTATGTCTATGGAGAATATAGAAGCACCTTTGGTTTTTGTTGCGGATAATCTGAAATTTGTCAGACGCATTTATTCTCGCTTTTTGCTTCTTCCAAACTCTATAGACATTACATACATAGGAAAAGAATCTGTTATTCCAGAGTGGGATGGCAACGGATCAAGACATCGGACTCTTTTTTTTATTGGCCAAGGCTCTATATTTGTTGCTGAACCACCTTCTTGTGTATCAGTGACAGATATAATTGCACTTATATTGAGCCATGTTTTAAAATGTCCAATTCCATTGCCTATTGGTTCTCTACTTTTATGTCCTCAAGGGTCTGAGAGTGCAATTATTAATCTTTTAAAACTTGGGTCAGAAAAACGAGTAAATGACGGAAAAAATGGTTTGATTGGGAGAGTAATACTTCCTCAAGATGCTCTCCAAGTACAACTTCACCCTTTAAGGCCATTTTATTCGGGAGAAATTGTTGCTTGGAGGTCTAACACTGGCGAAAAAATGAAATATGGTAAAGTTGTGGAGGACGTTAGGCCATCTGCAGGACAAGCACTTTACAGGTTTAAGGTCGAAATTGGCCCTGGAGGTGTCTTTGAATCTCTTCTTTCTTCTCAAGTTTTCTCTTTCAAGGGCGTATCAGCTAGCAACGAGGCCTCATCGTCTGAAAACAACCAAATTAGTGACAAAAGATTTGCTGATGAAAAGCCTGAAAGTTCTGGAACAGGCAAACTAGGATCGACTCAGGTTACAGTCTTTTCAATTCAGTGCTTTATATTCTATACATTTAACGTTTTTTGTTTACCATGGTGCCATTGTCTTACTGTTATTTTATTTAGTGAGATTATGAACATACCTTTCATTGCCGACCATGATTATACATTGTTCTCCTTGTCAAGTTAAGTTTTTTTATATACACCGTTTCTGTACCCCTATAGCATCGTAATTGGTTGTTCCACTTGAGGCCAATGTTTGACAAATGAACACTGATAGAAAATACCGAAAACACGATGCTGCCATATTTTTTAAATTATTTTTCTAGATACTTGAATCTCAGAAACCATTTAACTTCTGAAGAGGATTACTCCAGTTTCTAGGGCTCCATCGTAACTAATATTCCGAGTTAAAGGCGTACCAAAATCACCACCTAGGGTGTTAAAAATAACAATAAAGGGAAAAAAGAACTTGTAGCGTTCTAAACATATTATTTGTTAAGAATCATTAAGATTATTTTAATTGTGCCCTACGTTTCTTCTTTATGTTTATTTATTTTTCCTTTCATATAGCCAAATGAGGAGCTCGATTTTGGGCGAGTGTCAGCTGCAGAATTGGTCCAAGCAGTTAATGAGATGCTTTCAGCAGCAGGGATTAATATGGATGTGGAGAAACAATCGTTGTTACAAACAACATTATCCCTTCAACAACAATTAAAGGAATCACAAGCCACTTTATTACTCGAGCAGGTATATCTTCTTGCCTTCATTATTTTCTTAATACTATTGCATTAGACCTATGGATTTCACAACCCATAGGTCTGTTCGAAAAAGGTCGCTGTAAAATTCAAAAACCTCGTTGTACTTGGTTATCAAAAAATTACTCGCTTTGCTTAAAAGGTCAAAGTCATGCTTTAGTAAAGCTCATCGAAAAACGCTTCAGCAACAATTTCTCCTTTTAAAACACTGGAAATGAGTCGTCCTGTGGGGGTTTGATAATTTAGCTTGGCGGATTCAGACTGAGCTGGGTTTTGGTGAAAAAAGATGCTGTTTTTAAGAACATGATTTGCCTTGTGAATTTGCTTGTTTCTTTTCAATTATTTTAAATTTATATTTCTTTTCTTCTTTTTCCTCTATAATTCTGCTACGTGCAAAAGCTTTGCGTGCATTTATTTAGTTTCTCTTTCTATGGCGTTCTTGGTATATGGATTCTGTTCATATATCGTACTTGTAGAAGGCCTTCGCTGTACTCATGTTTAGTGCGAGATCATAGAATTACACTTCTGAAGTTTAATTTTTGGTCTTTTGACAAATTTTCTAAAAACTCTCAACAACATTTTCCCTTTTTTACTCTGTATTATCAAGATTCTCTGTCATGACTTTACTCTAGCATAGAGTTGGTGGATACATAAATATTGACGAGGGGCGACCAAATTGTAACAAAATTGTAAAACAGTTCAAAAGGGAAAGACAAATAATCAAAACCTATGACTAATGTTTGGGTTCTTAATTCACTGTATAATTTCCTATTTATTTTTTGGATTGTACAATATTACACTTACAGAAGAAGTATTCGTTGTCTTGTGCATTACAACTTGGCAATTGCGTATTTTATTTTGTGGCACTTCATGAAAGAAAACGCTTTTGGCTATTGATGAAAAATATGGGTTTGGTTGGCGGTTCAACCTCACATACTTGGGTTCTCCAGAGCTGAACTAAATGTTTTCTCATGCATCATATTAAGCTATAAAAGACTTTGGAAATGACTTTTTTCTCTTCTTAGATAGTTTTTTCTTTTACGTTGTTTATCATGTTAAAATGTCTAATTTGGCAGTGAAATCATATACAGGAAAAAAGTGACATGGCCAGCAAAGAAGCAGAAGTTGCTAAAGCGGCATGGATGTGTAGGGTATGCTTAAGCAATGAAGTCGAGATTGGCATAGTGCCATGCGGACATGTACTCTGTCGGAGATGCTCCTTAGCTGTTACCAAGTGTCCATTCTGTCGACTTCAAGTCTCAAAAACCATGAGAATTTTTCGCCCCTGATGCACTGGATTTTTGTCCATTTTTCTTATGAAATTTGTAGGAAAAAGAATAGTTTCTAGAGTAATATGTTTTGTGTAAAGCTGTAAATGCTTAGTAAATGATACTGGAAGAGGGTAAAAACTATGGTAAGATAGGGCCTCTGTAAGTAGGTGTTTCGTACAGAAAACTGCATTATACTTCATCAATTTTCTTGGTGCTTTATTGTATAACTGTATATGGTGTTTCGTACAGAAAACTGGGAGTGTATAACTACTGGGAGTTCTCTGCTTTTTGCGTAGTATGATTAGTAGAAAAAGGAAATCAGCATCTATATAGTGTATAACTGTATATGGTGTTTCGTACAGAAAACTGCATTATACTTCATCAATTTTCCTTTGATTGTATTTCATTACTGTACAAAATTTCCGTTTCGTTTGCAATTTTTCCATTTGATCGCCCAACATTGCTTAATATTTTTATTGCAGCAATGATCCCCATAGTTTCTATTTGGTAACTGCACTTCAAATTCAAACCATTGAGGTCCATGGTTTTGAAAAGCAAACACACAAAAAATCATACTTCATTTTATTAAGAAAGTAAAGTTTATTTAATTGGTCAGACCACTAATTATGAATTTTATATTTTTGGTAAGAAGGATAGTATTACTGTATTACCCAAAAAAAAGGAAAAAAATAAGTAAGATAAGAGAATAAAGAAAAGAAAAATTCATGCCACAATTAGTATTTGATTTGGTAATTTGGAAAAGTATGCATTTGTTATTTTTGTTACTTGATAACATGATATAGTAAGAACTCGTTGAGAATCCGGGTCCTCGGCTTAGCTAAGCACACGCACCTTTACTTATATATACTGCCAAGACAATCTTATTTGTTTTCCGTTGCATTTTTGCAAGACTAACAACTCCAAAAACCCAAGTTTTGAGTTGAATTATTCAATTATGAGATCTCTCCTGAGAACAAACCACCAGCTACATAAAAAAAGAAGAAGAGAAACTACAAAGCTCTCGCTTGTTTGGATAAAAGCTTATATGTGAATAACTTTGTTACGTGATACTAACAACCTGTAGACTGCATTGGTATAGAATTGAGATGATAGCCTTTTGAGGCCGAAAAACAAGACTAAAACCCGCCTTTTTAAACTAACACGACCAAAAAATAGTATAATGAACAGAAAAGCTGCAAGCAGATAAGACTGGTGTTTCATATATTGACTGTTTTCTGCCGGGAGAAATAAGCAAAATTGATCTTGATTTCATATATGAACAAGATAGTCACACTAAGCAAGTAAAACCAGTTCACTATATCATGTGTGCTATATATAGTCATGGTTTTTCAATTTTGTAGAAAGTATCTGGAAATACCAATACAAAAATTATATTTAAACCGAACTCACATATGCCTGAGTGTGTGTACACATAGAGACACCATTGTTACTGGGCTTCCCATTATTTGCAAGATTCATTTCCTTTATATACAAAATAATTAGAAAAACAGCAATTCGTTCATAAAGTAAATTAGTGTATATTTACCTCTCTTTTTTAATTAGAATAAATCCGAAACAAAGAATTTTTCTCATCATCATCAAGCCCCAATAATTTGGAGTCTGCTAAAATTAAGGAAAGGGAACCAAAAAATCCAGCAGTAAAGGAAACTCCAGATACTGCCTATATAGAAGTCAGTAGCCCCAATACTCATTTCGGATTTCATCATCGAATTTTTTCTTCATCTTCTCAAAGTATTCATCCGCTGTCATGGTTTTGAACTTCGCCTGTCAATATAAACCACCCAAAATATAAAGCACTGCTTAATTAGGCGCTTCTAATAAGTTTTGGTAAGCAAGGACCTAAACCTTTAAAGGTAAAGAACATTAAGAAAAACTTGATGACAAGATTCTAAGAATTGAAGAACTACTAGGTTAAAAAGATGATAGATAATGCATTCTTACCGGAGCATCAAACTTGGGTTTGTATTCAGGGGTAACGGTATCCGCATGATTGTTTTAAAAAAAGCGTGCTATATTGTGCTATAGTTCTCGAAATAACGTTTTTCGACTGAAAAACGCTACGATAAACCACTATTTTGATGGAAAAACGCTAAATCCTCGCTATATGGACGCTATTTACGTTATAATGGACGTTATTTACGCTATAACGGGTGCAATCCAATTTTTTTTTTTAATTAATTAATTTTTTAGTTTTTTTTTGTTAAAATTTTAATGAAATTATTAGAGGGCAAAAAGAATCAAACCCCAAATCTCTTGCAAACAAAGTAAATGCTCTGATATCTCAAATACAATCATTTTGTGATTATTAGTTATAAATTTTTATATATAATTAGTTAATTTTTATTGAATATTCTGAATTTAATGCTATATTTATATGTATTTAGACAAAAAATAAATAAACTGGAAAACGCTATGTAGCAACGCTATTTGCGCTTTTAGCGTTTCTCTCGAAAAAACGCTATATTAACGATAACGCTATTTAAAACATTGAGACTTCAATACCTGCACAGCACGTCAACATATATAAAGTTAACATGCAAGAAAATATGTACAGTTTATGTAGAGCCCTAATTGTGCACTAATCAAAACAAAGTTCACTCTCAAAAGTTCATCCAATAAATGCACTAATCTCATTGTCCTTCATAGGATTGAGTCAAATTAATCAGCACTTCTTTTAACTAAAGCATGACTTCTTAAATTTCATAATGATCCAACTTGTCCAACATCATTTCAGCCACACCAACCATATCAACTACACATACATCCCGTGTACCGAAAACCCAAGGCAAGGGCTATAAACTATGGGGCAGAAAATTTGAACTCACACTGAATAGAAGAAGAACATGATATATAATATAAAAACTTTGTTTGTTCAGAGATTTTGCAAACACTTTGTTTGTTTCAGACCTAGAGAGAGAGAGAGGATGGAAGTCAAGTTTATCGTTGTTTGGTTTAACTCGTTGTTTTAATCTCCAACGTTATTGAAATTACTAAAAGCTACTCACTTTGGAATGTAATTGTAATAGATATCAACCGTTATAATTGTAATAAAAACTAAATAATTGACAATTTAAAACTATAAATTTAAATAAATAAAATTAAACATTTATTTCATTAATTAATAAAAGAGTAAATCAATTAAATTTTTTTTTACATCAAATAAAAAAATAAAATAAATCAATTGAAAATAAAATTTCATCAAATAAAAAATAAAAATTATATCAATGCCACTTATTAAAAAACATGACTTTGAACATCGTCCCGCAACATCATATTTTTGTTGAAAATAATGATTTTTGATTTTTATCGATAAACTCATCGGCCATTCTGACGAATAATTCACTGTCCATACGAAACCTCTGTCGCAATACTTCGTCCGGATACATGTGTTCTCCAAAAAAATAGTCCCTCTAAAGTTTAACGTCCCCTTCCAAAATTAATCGAGGCCTCTCAACTCGTTGTTTTCGCGGATATTGTTGTGAAGTTCCTTCTGTTCGAAAGCAACAACAATAGGTAAAAACATAGAGTTGTCGGTGAAAAAAATTTCATTCATCGTTGCGAAATTGACATCATTGGAATCGGACGAGTAATCGGATGAAGAGGAGGAGAATCGGATTGGATCTATTTGTATTTCGGATAGAAATTGTTCGAATTATATGATATATAGAATAATATATTCGAGATTGAGAGAATATTTTTGAAATAATGTGTTTTGAATGATAGTAAGTGTATGTAACATCCCTGATCCAATTTGGAATGTGACACGGCCGAATAGCACATGTGGCGGCACGTGCTAAGCAAATGCTAAAAGAATAATTATAAAACAATACATAAAACACCTCATTTATCAACTCAAATTTATATCAAAAGTTACATTAAATGTAACATCAAAAATTATATTCATTACAAATAAACTTAATCTCTTACAAACTAAACCAAAATTACATTGTAGTGGAAAACTAACTTAAACTTTTATGAGGTCTGTCTGGTCCCCAAACTTACTCGATATCAATTCTAACTGCTTATAACCTGAAAACATTTTAAAAAGGAGAGGGTGAGCCAAACAAGTTCAATGAGAGAGAAAGTCTTACACTATATAATACGGGTCGAAAATAAGATTTTTCTTTTCAGTTTCTTGCAAAATAATATTTTTTTCAAATAAAATTCACAATGCATAAGTATTTAGAAATCACTTGAATATAAAAGATAAATAAACTCTTATTTCATCAAGATTAAAATCCATCGCAATAATAATAATAAAAATCTCTTTCTTTCTTTTTATGATAAAAGCAAAATAATATGTATATCTTAGGATACCAAGCCCGATTGACTTTCTCAATCTCTTTACCGTCGATCTTTTTTTCAGGTATATAAACCATACGTGCATTACGTAATTAAGGTCACCACAACATGACGGCTGAGTCTCTTTCTTAAAACTTTCTGGTTAACGAAACTATGTATAATCGCAAAGTTAACAGTTGAGAACTAAACTCTTTCGTTTAGTTGTCAACGTCACCCAAATTTCCTCTTCACCTAATTCGGGGATTCTCCGTTGGACTTATTCTCATGGTCCAAAATACAAATCATAAGCAAATCATAAAAATAATAATCTTGAAACATTATACAGATCTGTATATAACATTTATATTTATAATATATAAACTCATTTTCTTTATACAGATTCAATGTATATAAATTATTTTATTTTCATTCTTTTCTTTATTTCTTTCAATATTTTTTATTTTGTAATAATATAAAATCAATATTTACATATATAAATTGTACTTGAAAAATAATACTTATGAGCATTTAAAATATTATCAAAAGATGAAACGGTATATTTATAATAGTAATACAAAACCCACTCACATTAATATGGATTCAGAATAACCAAATATTTTTACTACGGGATAAATCATTTCTCCTTGTTCAATCACTGACCCTTCCTTCTTTCACTCGGCTATTTAGTAAACTCTATCGTATAAATATATATATATATATATATATATTAATATTGTAACAAATATATAGTAACACATCATGAAACAGAAAATATTACACTAAGTGTGCATGGATGGAAAAACAAGATTAATGAGTATTGTGTATATCATTTTCTATTCTATGTTTATGGGTTACTTATATAAAGGCATGCAATTTAGCAATCAAATTCTTTATCATTGACTTATTGTATTACTCAATGTAATTAGTAACTTCCCCTATGAATAAATTCAACCCCTTAATACACATGAAACTAAATAGACAATATTCTCCCAACGTGTATCAAGATATAAATACATTTATAATTCTATTCAATGAAATGAATATGGCGTTAAAATTTTTTAATTTTTATTCTATTACCGTATGAATGTATAACTCCTGCTAGTGATTAAATGAGAATTTAATTGGTAAAATGACATTAACCATCCAAATAAAACCCAATGGTATTTGTATAAACTCATTATAACTCCTACTGTATCATTTTATAAATTTATTAACATAACTGAGTATACCCATCTGACAGGAGTATATCAAAAGTTCAGAACTTATGTTGGCCCGTGTGCGGCTAAACCTTAGAGGGGGGTGAATAAGGTTTCTAGGCGTTTTTGCCTAATTTAAAATTCTAAGCAACTAACCACCCAACTAATGCAATTCTTAAGCTTAAGCGTTTTAACAAGAGTCAATAAATTGCTAGGAGTACTAAACGCAAGCAAGAATAAATAATTGCGGAAAATAAAAGTTTAAGGGAAGAAGATGACACCAAGATTTATAGAGGTTCGGCAAACGGCCTACGTTCTCTCCTCGGTACTACCGAGTATTTCACTAAAATAATCTTCTTCCGGATGTTACAATCCTATCGAGCTAATCAACCGATTAAGCTCTCCCACACTTTATGAGTGTCCCGAATGAAAAGACCTAGAGCTTTTAAGCTTCACTTGCTTACAAAGCCTCTACCCGATCACTCGCTCACAAAAATGAGTTTATAAAATACTCGTTACAATTTTATCAAAAATTGAAACAACACCCACAATCGATTGCTTCTAAAATAAGCTAATATGTGGTTTCGATGATGTTTGATCTTTGTTGGAGCTTGTATCTCTTTATCTTCGATTTCTCTCTTTTCGAAGTATTTCACCAAAATGGTGATTTTGGGTTTTTGTATATGAGAGAGGTTGAAGGATTGATTGGTATTGTAATTGGTGTCTTTGGAAAGTGAATTGGGTTGGTTTTTATAATCACCAAAGACTGTTTTTCTGTATATGACCGTTGGAAGTGGTTGAGGCTTTTTTCAGAGGTTTTAAGCTGTTTTCCAGAAAAAACTGAAAAACTGTTTTCGAAATCTGTAGAAAACGATCGGTCGTTTTCTACAGTCGATCGGTCGTTATTCAGAAAACGATCGGTCGTTTCTGAGTTTCGATCGATCGTTTTTCTTGTGGACTCTCTGGAAGAAATCAGAACAAAAACGATCGGTCGTTTTTTACAGACGATCGGTCGTACTTCAGTTTTCTCTGTTTTCTCGTTAATCTTCAAAAGCCCGTAACTTCTTCGTTTTAGCTCCGATTCTGGTTCCGCTTGAACCTGTGGCTTCGTTTTTCTGAGCTCTATCTTTCTGGCGTTCTGGAATTTACAAATTCTCTTTTTGGAAAAGACAAGCATTATATCATTGAAATAGAGAAATCGTAAAATCATTAAAAACATAATCAATGTTATAATCAAAATCAATTATTGAACCCCATGGCTCAACAACTTATGTCATTACTACAGTACAATTAATATGGGATTTCCAAAACCGACACATTCAATACTTCTAACCTACATTTTCTTTTCAACTTTTAATTGACCCACCATTTTACTAACAATATTGCAAAAGTCCCAAAATAATTCTATTAAATCATAAAAAATAAATTAAGAATATAATTTAAAAATACGGGATTTTACACTCTTCCCCACTTAAACAAGTTTCGTCCCGAAACTTTATCTCCAACACAACTTACTTGTTAATTTTCACCTTTCATGTATCCTTACAATAATAGTTTCTATTTACATAAACAAGAAATTAAAAATAATCATAGTTCTCGGTTTTCACATTATGAAAGTTCCATCGGAGAAGAAGGAAAAAAAAATCCCTTACTTAAACATATATATCCATTTCATGCGCTTCCGCTGCACACTTTGATAAAATAATAATAATTAATAATGATTCTGACTTTGCATTTTTTTTCTCATAAAACAAGTCATTTTAACATCTCATTTGATAAGATTAAATTCCTAACAATCTGATATTTCTAGATCAATTATCAAATTCAAAACGCTCTTATTAAATTCTAAACATTTACATAGTAATAGAGTAGGACACGTATGGATTTGTACTAAATGAAATTATATCAACTTAAATTCTATAAATACAATGGAAAAGAAACACTAACACTACACTTATAGTTGTTTATTTATTTCGGACAAATCATGTCTATATTTCTTGCTAAAGCAATCTCGTAATAATAAAATATTAACTCCAAAACTCTAACAAGGTTAAAACAACAAATCAATTCAGCCAGGCATATCTTTTCAAAACTTTAAAATTACTTTTTTACTATTGTATTTTACCCACTATTCCAAAATCAAGCTATTTAGTCAAAGTAAAACAAGATTATCTATTTTTTTTTTCTCTCATTGTTCTTATTCTCCAGCAAGAACAATTATCTATCAAACTAAATCTTTTATTGAAATAAAATAAAATAAAATATTATGTTCCACACCGTTTCTTGTTGTTTCTTCCTAACATATTCTAAGGCCCATGCAAACTCATAACTTATACTATATATAGCAATCACCATAATCTCCATTCCCGTTCCTAACTTTTAATAAATCTAATGTGAGAAATGTTCAATTGAAAATAAAAACAGTACTAATTTCAAACTAATAGGAATACGATAACACTGTCATGCTATAATTCTTCCACATCTTTCACTATATAGATTACAGATACACAAATACGTAACAGAAACCGTCCAATACTTGCATAATATGCTTCCTAAGAATAAATTTCATGCATTCATTTAATTAATGTTTTTTTTTTCCAGAACAAAATACATAATCTGTTGCAACTTGTCAATCCAAGAAATTTCACCAAGACTCAAAACAAGTGGGACCATATAAGGTGACTTCAGTTATTCTTTGAAACCTTGAGCTCCTAAAAATCAATTTCAAAATAATAGTATCTTTTATTTCATGCTTAAAACACATGGGATATGAAATAACTAAGAAAGTCAACCACCAAGAAAAGAAAAACATAACGCATGCACTCATTTCGTGATAACTTTTCTTCAAGTTGGAATTTATTAACCTAACGTACCAATCTATTAACAAAACTTGCATCACATTATAAAAGTTTCACAAGGCAAACATAATTCACCTAATACCAAATCATAGAATAAATTATAGAGGATTAAAGTAGGCCACTAATATAATATTGTTTCACATAAACTTTCACCAAGCGCTGAAGACATGAAAAATGAATGCGAAGCAAAATAAATTTTATTTATCAATTAATTTGCGGGTACAATCTCTGATAATTTCTAAAAACAAATATAGAAATGAAAGTCCTTTGATTCTCCTCTTCGAACAATTTGTGATGACTCGAAATGCTGTTGTAGACTCTTTGATGAATTTTGTTGAATTTGCTGAACTTGAGTAGAATTCTTCAGATTTGATGAAGAACTTTGTAGTTTTGTTGATTTCGTTGATGATCTTGACGCTCTTCAGATTTGGTGAAGAACTTGGAGATTTTGATCTTGAGAAACGTGTTTTTGCCTTTGTGTAGTCGTTCCTGAATGCCGGTTTGTTATAGATTTCTTGGGTGGAGTTCTTCGGATTTGTTGAAGAACTTTGAAGACTTTGATTTGCAGAAACGTCTTGTTTATTGCTTGTAGTCGTTCCTGAAGATCGAAGGCAGATTTGTTGTAGGAGTTCTTCAGATTTGGGGAAGAACTTGAAGATTTTGATCCGTAGAAAAACGTTGCTTGCTGCTTTTAGACGTTCTTGAAGATCGAATGCCAAGTTTATTGCAGATTTGTTGCAGACTTTGAAGGCGTTCGTTGAGGCCGGAGTGTGCAGAGCTTCTTTAGATTTGGTGAAAAACTTTGAAGACTTTGATTTGTAGAAACGTCTTGCTTATTGCTTGTAGTCGTTCCTGAAGATCGAATGCAGATTTGTTGTAGAAGTTATTCAGATTTGGTGAAGAGCTTGAAGATTTTGATCCGTAGAAACGCCTTGCTTGCTGCTTTTAAACGTTCTTGAAGATCGAACGCAGATTTGTTGCAGACTTTGAAGGCGTTCGTTGAGGCTGGAGTGTGCAGAGGTTCCCCTAGAAGTTGATCCCCTGACGTTTGTGGAGGAGCGGAGCTGATTCCCTGACGGCCGTGGAGGAGTGGAGCTGATTCTCTGGCGTCTGTGGAGGAGCTTCTCTCTCTCTAGTCTTCAAGACTTTTTGACGTTGTGATTGTGAGAATTATGGCACCCACACCCCTCTATTTATAGCTTTTGGGGTGGGCTTTTAATTTAATTGCAAGGCCACCTCCTCAAGTTTGGGTCCATTATCATATATGACCAACACTTGTCATTTGATTTAAATTTAGTATTTGTGGTTTAGAAACATTTTAATGAGTTTTATAATTTTAAGAAACTCTTTGTTTACTCCATACTAAATGACTTTTAACAAAATAAATACTTTTATTTTATTTTAATTTACTATCTTAATTTTATGGGATAATAAATTATAATTTCTTTTTTTTTAAATTACTAATAACTTCTTTTCTATTTAAATTTAGAATTAGTAATCATTTTTAATTTTGTTTAAAAGACACGTGACGTATTTTTAATGACCATAAATTTTACGTGTCAACAAATATATTTTATGATATAACGGAAAATAAAGTCATGTGAAATATTTGTCTTCGTCTTAACCTTTTTTAAAAAAAACTAACATAACGAATCACTATTTTTACTAAACTTGGCAAATCATAGTATATCAATCATTAATACCTCAAGATTAGCTAGTTAATTACCAGTGATCTATCAAAAGAGTAACATAATATTATCCTACAAGAAATAACATTGATTATCAAATAGTTAATATCATCACATTATCATCGTTATTCTCCAAACTTTAACATACAAATAGACTTCGTAACTAATAAAACACATCATCAGTTTTCAATTAGATAACATATTACGAATAAATTAAACAAGCAAACAATCGATCAATATCATCTCACATCCAAGCATTAACATTATTTCTCGTATATTAATTATTTAACTATAATATTTACACGCTCTCCTATATAAGATACCAACCAAAAAATTTTATTTCTTATAAAATCACAAAACAAGACAATTAATAACCTTGGAAATTTAGAAGCCTAAGAGACTTGTGATCAGACCTTGTCTAAGAAATAGATGGGCATATAGAGACCTAGGACCTACAGATTTGATACAAAAAAATATAACATCCCTGACCAAATTTGGGATGTCATACGACCGAATAGCCCGTGTGACGGCACGTGCTAAACAAATGCTAAAAGAATAATTATAAAACAATACATAAATAGCTCATTTATCAACTCAAATTTCTATCAAAAGTTACATTAATTGTAACATCGAAAATTATATTAATTACAAATAAACTTAATCTCTTACAAACTAAACCAAAATTACATTGCAGGCGAAAAACTAAGTTAAACTTTATGAGGTCTGTCTGGTCCACAAATCTAGTCGATATCAACTCTAATTAACTGTTTGTAACCTGAAAATATTTTAAAAAGGAGAGGGGTGAGCCAAACGAGCTCAATGAGAGAGAAAGTCTTACAATATATAATACGGGTCGAAAATAAGATTTTTGTTTTCAGTTTCTTACAAAATAATATTTTCTTCAAATAAAATTCTCAATGCATGATTATTTAGAAATCACTTGAATATAAAATATAAATAAATTCACTTTTCTTTCATCAAGATTAAAATCCATCGCAATAATAATAATAAAAATATATTTCTTTATTTTTATGATAAAAGTAAAATGATAACATGTATATCTTAGTGTACCAAGCCCGATTGAATTCCTCAATCTCTTTACTGTCGATCTTTTTATCAGGTGTATAAATCATACGTGCACTACGTAATTAAGGTCACCACAACATGACGGTTGAGTCTCTTTCTTAAAATGTTCCGGTTAACGAATCTATATACAATCGCTAAGTTAACCGTTGAGAACTAAACTCTTTCGTTTAGTTGCCAACGTCACTCCACTTTCCTCTTCCCCTTTGTGACGACCCAGATTTTCCGGAAGGAAATTCTGTGGTGCGGTGTTGTGCGTCAGTCCCACATCGCCCATATATGAGAGTACTCGTATGGTATATGAGCTTAAAGATCCATTTCCTATCAACAAGACATTTTAAAGCCGTGTTGCACAATAGCGAGGACGGAACTCCACAGTTAAGCGTGCTTAACTTGGAGTAGTACCAGGATGGGTGACCCCCCTGGAAAGTTGTGCCAAAGCAGACAATATTGTTGATACGGGCGTAGCGGTTCGGTCCGTGAGGCCGGGTCGTTACACCCTTATTCGGGGATTTTCCGTTGAATTTATTCTCACGTTCCCAAATACAAATCATAAGCAAATCATAAAAATAATAATCTTGAAAACTTATACAGATCTATATATAACCTTTATATTTATAATATATAAACTCATTTTCTTTATACAGATTCACTGTATATAAATCATTTTTTTTTCATTCTTTTCTTTCGATATTTCTTTTTTTTCGTAATAATATAAAATCAATATTACATATATAAATATTACTTGAAAAATAATACTTATGAGCATTTAAAACATTATCAAAAGATGCAACGGAATATTTATAATAGTAATACAAAACCCACTCATCTCAATATGGATTCAGAATAATCAAATATTTTTAGTACGGGATAAATCATTTCTCCTTGTTCAACCACTGACCCTTCCTTCTTTCACTCGGCTTTTTAGTAAACTCTATCCTATAAATATAAATATATATATTAATATTGTAACAAATATATAGTAACACATCAGGAAATAGAAAATGTCACAGTGTATGGATGGAAAAACAAGATTACTGAGTATTGTGTAAATCACTTTCTATTATATGTTTATGGGTTACTTATATAAAGGCATGAAATGTAGAAATCAAATTCTTTATCATTTACTTATTGTATTACTCAATATAATTAGTAACTTCCCCTATGAATAAATGCAGCCTCTTAATACACATGAAACTAAATCGACAATATTCTCCAAACGTGTATCAAGATATAAATACATTTATAATTCTGTTCAATGAAATGAATATGGCGTTAGAAAATTCTAACGGTTATAAGAAGGACTATTTTATATGTTAAAAAAACTCGGGAACAAAAAAAAAATCAAACTAGCCGTTTATTACCGTTTATAGAAACTTTTTCGTAGTTAAATTAAAACTACATGACCATATTTGTAATTATTAACGGTCAGATTTTTTATTTTTTTTACATTTGAAATTACATGGACTGGTTTGTAAATAATACAGACACCAGTCCATATAATTATCAAAACGGACTCAATATCCAGAATTTGGAGAAGGGAGTAGAGAGAGAGAGAAAAGGGAAAGAGATATGAGGGAGCAGCCAACACACATATGTCCGTATGATAAAGTTGACTACAATATTTTTGCGGCTCCTCCACAGCAAACACAATGCGATAAACATGCTCTAAGAGCATGTTTAATAACTGTGTGTTGGTTTAAAGCTTTGGTTTAATTTAAATTTAGTATGTTGGTTCTGGGGAGTGACGGCTCAAGTTTATCAGTGTGTTGTTTTAGGGTGTTGGTTTAATATAAAATAATAAAAAAAACAATTTTTTTTATTAATGAAAAAATATAAAGATACAAAACAATGTAAAAAATATTGTATATAATTTTTTATATATAAAACGATGTCTAATAAACAGCTAATAATTTTCTTTAAAAAATTAAATTTGATTTATAAATGGAAAAAAACTATTTAAGTATCAATTTACAAAAAAAAATCGAATTTAATTAAAGATTTTTAACCTATTTCCCAATTGATTTAACCTTTAAAAAAAAGAAAAAAGAAAAGAAAAGGGGAAGCTACAAGCGTGAGATGTGGGCTGGGGAACTCAGATGTGGGGAAAATGAGGTCAGATGAATAGCAACTGCAACCACACTCGGCTAAAGTTCATTGTCACCAAATCTGTAGATGTATCCAGCGCAACCTACCTACGCTAAACATGTTATAATATAATAGAATAGAATAGAATATATCGTTACAATTTTATTAATATACTATACTACTACTATTTAAATACTTATTTAATGTATTTCGAGTTAAAATTTCTTCAATTTTTTTAAAAAAATAAATTTTCTCAAGTTAGCATGGTCATGTTTTTGTCGTATTATCGGATTTTCATATGTATTCGTAATTATTTTTTGATTTTTTTAAATCAATGCTATATTTTATTTTAAAAATATTTTTTAAAAAAAACTTTAAATTTTGACATTATATACATTTTTATGTTTAATTGTTTATTTTACAGTTTACAAGGTAGTAAAATTAATAAATAAAAAAAAAAAAATCTAAATGGTCAAATTTTATAGATATTTTTGAACAAAGATTTTAAAAATAAAATTTGATCATACCAGCTTGAGTAAATTTGTTCCCAATGTATTTCATTTGAGTTTATATGACAATTAAAACACAACCATCAAAACCGTATTATAATTTGGTACAATCAAAAAATAAGGATGGCTAACTTTTTGGGACGGAAGTACTACGTATTTTCTCGATCTCGACTTGAGATAATATATTAAAGTAGTATATCAATTATTTAGTAACTAACTAAATTGAAGAAATTTCATAGTCATCGTATTATTAATTTATAGAGATTTTACTGTAACAATCACTTTATTTGATTTTTTTCAATCAATTTTGCGTTCTTTCTGTTAGGGCTGGGTTCGGTCCGGTTTTTTTCGGTTTCGGTCTTTTTATTTTTTGGACCGAATCAGACCGGTTTTTTCGGTCTAGTTTCGGTTTTTTTCGGTTATTTTTCGGTCTTTTTCGGTTCGGTTTCACTGAAAACCGAAACCGACCCGAATTTTTTTCGATTTTTCGGTTTTTCGGTTACGGTCTTTTTCGGTTTTTTTCGGTTCCGTTATCGGTTCGGTTGGGTTTTTTCGGTTTTTCGCCTGGCCCTACTTTCTGTTACACTTATTGTTACACTCATTCATCGATTTTATTAAGACAAAAATACAAAGATGGGAAATTTGTAATATATTTTTTTGACTCATTTCACATGAAATGTTATGAGAACCGTGATATGAGTCAAAATATATTTATTCTTTTTTCCTCATAGTATGATTTACCATGGATCCCGTTATAAAAAGTAAGTATGGAGATATGCGAAATTTAACGAGTAGAGAGAAGTTTAGACGCCTATTAAAGATTTATTGAATATGATTAGAGGCAAGACAATACTTTATTTTCAAATAACACATGTAGGACACATGGACTACAAGCTTTATCAACACAATTGATTATGATTTACTTTATTTCTTTAAAATTAATTGATAACTATCATGTTAAGAGATGAACAAGACTCCAAAATTTGATAATGAGCTGAGTAAATAATCATTTGGAGCACATCTTTCCCAACTCAAAAGTCTAGGTGCATCTTAAAGATAAAAAGAACTAATCCAATTTAACAAAAACCTTGGACCTCCTCTTTCTTCACCATTTCTGCATAATATAGTTACGGCGTTGGTGTGAAACATCATCAGATCATGTGCTATGACTAGCGATGATATTTTTTTGGGTTTTGACCCGATTCGATCCGAACCGTCACGGGTCGAATAAAAGTAAAACTTTATTTGGTTCGGATCAAATTGGGTAAAAATATAACTTAAAAAGTGCAACTTTACACAACTTAATACTCTCTCACTTATCTCTCATATTCATTAATTTCTCTTTTTCTCCTATAGTAATTCATATAAATACATTTCGGTGGTTTACTAAATAAATTTTGTATACATTATAAATTAATTAATGATATTTATGGTAAATGTTAATGTGTTAATTAATTACTAATATATTATCGTTATTATTTTTAAAAGAATTTACAGAAAATAAATTATCATATCAATCATATACATTTATATTACATTTTTACATATAGCAATGCTTTAATTGACGAAATTAATGAGCCCAAATTAATTTAATAAACATGAAAATATCAAATAGAAAATTGCAAAATTTAAATCCTTAAATCGTTATTATTTTTAAAAGAATTTACAAGAAATAAATTATCATATCAATCACATACATTTATATTACATTTTTACATATAGCAATGCTTTAATTGACGAAATTAATGAGCCCAAATTAATTTAATAAACATGAAAATATCAAATAGAAAATTGCAAAATTTAAATCCTTAATTTATCCTAATAGGAAAGGATATTTAATGACATATTATTATTTATATATTATATTTCTAAATCAAAATTTTTTACTTTACGATATGGGTTTTTAACAAATTCTTTTTCAAATCTTTAAATTTATGAGGTTTATTTTTCAAAGGAAAAAAAAATGTTATAAAAAAACGGGTCAAATGGATAAAAGTGCAATTTTATACATGAGTCGGGTCGAGTTTTGAACGATCCGTCTCAATTGTCATCCCTAGGTATAAACATACTAGTAATCGTGCCCCATGTGTTGCGTGTGCGGCGCGTAATGCAATAAAAATATAGAAAATAAATATAGTTATGATATAAATATGTGGATAATACAAAAAAAACATAGTTTAAGATTTAAAAGAATGTTTGGTTGTTAATTAAATAGTGATAAAAAGTTTTATTAGTTTTTACTTTTTATATTTTTATGTGAGTATAGTATTATTGTAATTATTTTTTGGTTTGTTTTGATCTAATGGGTAAAAATAAAACAACACTAATATGATAAAATTATACCAGATCTTTCTCCTATGCCCATTCCATTTGTTTTCTTTCTCCCCTTTATGTTTTTGCACACACTCCTTCAAATCAATATATATACCATGAAAAACTAAGATAATGATAGAATAAATTAGAAATAATATTTTTCTATTTTTATTTTAATTAACGGTAGGCTACACCAAGGGTTTTCAATTATTTTTATTAGGGTTTTATTAGTTGATATATTTTAACATCTTATTTTTATTTTTTATTTTAGGATAGGCCAAACAAGGGTTCCCATTATTTTATTAGGGTTTTATTAGTTAATATATTTTAATATTTTTTTTGTTATTTTTTTTTTTATTTTAGGATGCCCCACAGAAGGGTTCCTAATCTTTTTTTAGGGTTTTATTGTTCGTGATCACCGAAATATATCTAGTGTATTATTTTGGTTTATAGTTTTTTTTTTTGTTAGCCATCAAATTAAAATGAACAAGATCCAATGACTAATAAAAGAGGAGTGTCTATGGGGAGTACTCTAGTACTCCAATTCCCGTGATTTATATATGTATGGAATAAGTTAGAATGAGATGGGTATTTGACGTATTAACCATGTGAGAGTCGGGTGATGAGTACTAGTCCTCGTCTAAACGATGTATTCAAGTCAAGTCGTTCTATAATGTGTTTTGTGCTAATATGGAAGAAGAAATCTACAGTTGCAACGATACTTTACATTAGAATGGAATTTCGAGTTGTCTTGTTATATATAGAGTTAACGCAAGGTTATTTGTGATAGTGCTCTAAACTAGTATGTTATTTGTTTAATAACTAGTTTCTAAATGATGGACTTTACACTGGTAAGACTTTGCTTATGGCTGGAAAAGAGAGATTTATTTTAACAATTAGATCCCTAACTCCACACTCACAAGTGGATTTGATTCTTAAGATGTCATAGTTACGGGCTTTTTCAGAATTATAATGAAAACATAAAAGTAAAACATAACAAATACTTATATTTATTGCTTTGGTTCGATACACTATATTACAATCTATCTCAAACACTTGATAATTGTTTACAATCTAGAAATTGCTCCTAATAACTGGAATAATAAATAGGAGAGAATAAAATACTTCAAATAATAATAACACGTTGAATCTAATTTTGGGTGATTGCCTGGATGCATTCTGAGCCTTTTTATTTATACTGGAATAAACATGCAGTTAGTTCTTTATATCTCGACCGTCCGTTAATTATTTCTAATTTAAGCTTAGATTAACCGCTCGGCCGTGTAAACTTTCACTCATCCTAGCTGACACGTGTCCCCTCTCGTTTGCCCCGATCTATTCTCATAAATCACTTTTCACTCACAAGACTTCCATTTATTTGTTAATTAGTCCTTGTTGTATGCACGTACAACCTTCAGTTTGGTTTTTATTTAATTATTTAGTGGCCCTTTGAAAAAATATGGTGTAAATAGAGATCCCTTCATTAAGAGAGAGATGAATACCGAGTACTCTATAATTTAAAGATAAAGACTTTCTTAGTTTCTATGTGAATGTTTCTTTTTTAGATGTTTTGCGTTCATACTAGTTAGGATATGGAAGTGTTTGTAGTGACTGTAATATATATTAGAAGTTAGCTACGGTGTAACTTTTTTATAAAAATATTCTATATAGAAATAAACTTCCTATACTAATAAAAAATTCCGTCCCAACTCGTGCCAGTTCAAAATAGGAATTAACTCTCTATCGTCATATTCCATAGTTTTTTATGGTCTCGTTAATTATAAATTCACCTCTTTATAGGAATAAAATACATTTTATTACAAAAATATATATACATATCTAGTTACAATAAATTTATGATGATGTAAAATACTTATGTAAGATTGTTTGCGATGAAAACTTAATTTTTTGTGTTGCTACCACATCTTTTAACTTGCGCGTCCGTACTAGCTCGTCGACATGGATACCATCTTGTTGAACCCAAAACATTTCTAACTTGTCAAGTATTTTAAAACCTTCCTGACATGAAACTTTTTGTATTTATATACTATTATCCTCCGGGTTATCTTCTTCTGCATCTTGTCTAATTCCAACAACGATTTCTTCATCGGTTAAAATATTTGCTTTCTACATACATGTATTTGTTTTAACTAAACTTTTGATAGATTCATTTGTTTATTTTTTTAATATTTAAACTTTATATATGAATAACCTCACTATAGTAATATTTTTTCGTGGTTCTCATAATTTTACTGTAGAGAGATTTTACTGTATTAAAGTTTGTGTACCATTTGAACTCTATGTAATTAATATGGTTTTAAGCCTTATAACTAATGATCAAAGTCATAAGGTCCAAAACCTTTTTAAATAACTATCATCCATTCAATGACAGTTGTTCTAACTTGATAACGAAGTGAGAATGCAAAAGGCAACTATACGTAAGTGCTGCTCCTTAACTGCCAGACCAAATAAAATGATGTAGCAAAAAGACGCAAAATCTTTTAAAAAGAGAGAGATGAAAAGGTACATTGCATGATGAATAATAAGAAAGGCCTTTTTGCTTTGAGATCTTGTGTATAATACTACCAAATGTAACTTTAACTCAATTTGAAAAACGGTGTCTTAGTTCCCATGTATATAAAGTTGTTCTTTTGCATGGTATGGTAATAGACAAAGATAAAACCACCACTGATTTACATTTGTCTAGCTATGAATATTTTTTCTTATGAATTAATATTTCAGAGTTATATATAGTTAACATGGGGAAAATTTCACTATTGCACAGGAGAGTTTCCGGACAATACATAATTCGTATACACAGTATCAGCAAACTAAGGGACGTTGTACAGAGGCGGAGACAGAAATACTGTTCAACAAAGACACGATTAAGACCAGAAGAGATCTCAATTCACAAAGCAGTGAATTTGGGCCTCTAAAAATAACGGGGGTACTATATATGTATATAAATTTATTAGTAAGAAAATGGGTGGGATGTTACGAACGGATAAGGAGACACGTGTAAGACTAAGTGGGTTTTGTAATAAATAGTAATAATTTTTCTATACCATGTTGTGTTAGCATCTTTGTGCTACCATTCGTTTGGTTAGCGGATTGACACTTTGAAGAAACGTTTGTAGGAATCGTTGGCTAATGTTTGGTGTGTAGGAGTGACAAGGAATTAAAGTTTGATATAGTTCAAGCTTTGGGCAGGTTTGAAGCAAGAAAACACGTTCGATATGGTTCGAACGGACCGCTGGTTTTGAGTCACGGCAACGGACTGTTTTGGTTTCAAATGACGGACTGTTTTGGTTACATTGCGGGTTGATTACGAGAATCAAAATGGGCTGAACATTGGGCAGGTTGTATATATTGTAAAGTCACCTTAGAAGAGCTGGACATCTTCGAAAAAGGGCGGGAACGGTTACTAGAGTTGCTGCTACAGTTTTTCCACTACTTTGTAACCGTTTTGGTAGTTTTTGACCCATGTTTTATGCTTGTAACTGCCATGTACGAAATTATAAGTACATGGGCAGATTTCATTATATTTATGGAGTTTCAGGTTGAGAAACACTTGTAAACATATGTAATCTGTTTCTTAATATTAACGGAATTATATTGGGTTGACTGCGGCCGTAATTGTGCGTGTGTTCATTTATATTCGTTTGCGTTTACATATATATTACTTGTTTTAAATCTGTGCAGATTGTAGCAGTTACGTTGGCTCGAAACGGACTGCGATTGAGTGACCAAACACGAGAGTCTGTGAGGCAAACACGAGTGTTTCGAGTTTGTTGGTTTGGCTGATCGTTTGTGGCAGCGGCTAAGTTTATAAACATGCCATCACGTGGCTGTTTTGTTGAGCGAAAAAACAACTCCGTCACACCTTGTATATCAAAGGCCACGTAGTGTTCTAGATATATAACCCAATTGAACCTTTTTTTCAAAAATAATTCTTTTATTAGACCATATGTCTTACTGTTTTTTAATACAAGCCTCTAAAATTTCAACAAAGTGAGAGGTTGATCTCCAATTTTATAATCCCCACCCATTCATTTCTTTTCCTATATGTATATATCTACTAGACTCGTTCTCTTCAATTTTATTTTAATATTTTGCTCATTAACATACGTATTTTCAATGGTATTTGATCTCATTTCATATTAAGGCTTCATTTATTATGCAGGATTTGATTCGTAAGGCGATGATTTTTTTGAGTACATAATGTTTAAATTTATGCTTTATGTCAAAGACCGCTTTTTAAAATATAATTTGAGTCTACAAAATGTTATAGACGACACTGATTAAGACATAAGTTATAACTATCTTTTTAATAGCTAAAAAACGATTGTAAAGATGCAATATTTTTTTTTTTGGTACAATAAGGATGCCATTACAAGTCTTTACTCTTTAGCTATACTATTGAACATTTTTGTATCATAGGCGAAAAATTAATCCATTAGAATTCCTTTTTTCTGAATACATTCTTGAAGAAACCAAAAATATGTGTAATGATTTTAATAACTATTTTGGTTTAAGCAAGATATCACTAGTCAATAATGAAATAAATAAGAGAAATTATAAATTAATCTGTTATTAAATACATTATTGGTAGAAACCAAATATTTTATCGACACATGCATACTAAATTTGATTGTATAAAAATAAGATAATGAGTGTCTAGCAACAAAAGTTACAATATATAGTCATTTGAGTGATATTTCATGTATTAGTTTGTATGATAAAAAAATAAATGCGACTTGGGTTAAACTTCATCTCTTAAACTATAAAACGAAAACAAAACTAAACAAAGAAATTTAATAAGACATAAAATAAGTCTGATGGTATAAAGAAAGGAAAAGATTAAAAAAAAAAAATCTGCTGAGTTTTGAACTTGAGCCTAAAGAAGGCAATGAAAGAGATTTTACGGTATAGTGTAAGACACATTATAACAAGTATTTACAAGATATTCTACTAATTAAAAATCTAGTGGGGGCTTGTGTCCCACTAGGCTTGAGTTGGCTCCGTCCGTGACGCTGTATATATTACTATTTTGTCGTTTTAATGAGTGTGACTAAATTAGCAACAGAATAACAACAATTTACATTCTTAATTCTGTTAATTTAGCAACATAGCGACACAATACCAATGAAACGTATGTTAATAACGAAACAATTTCTTTTAATGACGGTCCTAATTGTAAAAGTAGAAATATAAGAATGTTGTCAGTAATTACACTGGACAATGACGAATTAAAGTTGTTCAAGAAATTACTATAAAGTTGTAAATTGCTCAATATATATATATAATTGTTTTGCGAGAACTAATTAAGATATGATTTTTGATATGTTTTGAGAGATATTAATTAGAAATGAGCTAAGACATGTACATGGCTTTCTTAAGTACATTCATCTAATTCGCCAAACCTCATTTAGCTTTTCTTAAATGTTATTTTGAACGTAAAAAAAGTCTTTGTTTCCGTTTCTCCCACAAACATCTACGGTTTGTTTAATCTATTTTATATGTATATATACTTGCTACTCCTAATATAAGATTCCCTTAGGTAAGATGTGACATTATTATGATGCAATATCATAAATCATACTTTTCTCTGCTTTCTTTATCACATCCTTTTGAAATGCGCTAATTTTTTAATCATATAAACAAAATGAGAAAAATTCTTTGTAGAAAACGGAAAGAAAGAGAAAGTTAGAAAGAATTTGTTTGCCTCCTTTACACACATTTGGCATTTTAGATATTTTTTATGCCGCTATAGAAAAATGAGTTTACATTTGCAAATCCTCTGTCTTCAACACATTATTAAACTTGTAATCATTATGTATTGTTAAGTTTGGCCTTATTTGGATTAGATTCAAGCATTTCATACTTAAATTGTGGTTTGTTATTAACTTTACAAAGACTTTCACATCTAAGTGTATTCTAGCTTAATTAGCTGAATCTGTAGAACAGAATGATTACATTGCATGTAAATTGTAATACTTACAAAAATTAAAATATATATGACATTGTCTTTTCTCGTATAAAAGGCGTGTTTACCGTGAATCAATTTTTGCTCTCCTACCAAAATTATGAACTTATAATGCACAAAATCTTCCAGAAGAGCTCGCAATAAACCTGCTAAAAGAAGTTTCAATTTTGATTTAGTTATGGTCACGGTATTTCTTTTGTTTTTAATAGTGCAAAAGCTACATTATCCGTCTATAAGTCATCCATACAAATTTAGCCACCTAGCTCCAACTAGTAAATAAAAGTAGTACTAATTGTCGCATGATCCTTTGTCATTCATTAGTCGTATTATTTATGGAAAAGTTTTTCCTGATCATATACACACAGAAGAATAACTTTATTCATAAAAAACTCAAATGATTAATTATACTACATTGACTTCTAATCTTAAAGTAGTGAGGTTTGGTGTGTGGGATCCAGAATTTTAAATTCGGGAGCATAATTTTTAATAATAACAACGGTAACTAGTGTCGAAAAATTTACAAGTTCACGTAAAGATAGAATCATGTGTTTTAATATTTGAATAAGTAAGTTCGGGTAGACTCTTTAAAATCAATATATATATATATATATATATATATATATATATATAGGTGAAGGATCCATACACACATAAAAAAACACATTATCTTTACACATCAATCACAATCCTTCATTTACTAACTTTTAATGGTTAAGATTAGTTCATCTAATAAAAATAATAAACACATAATCTTGACCATTAAAAGTTAGTAAATGGAGGGTTGTGATTGATGTGTAAAGATAATGTGTTTTTTATGTGTGTATGAATCATTCCCCATATATATATATATATATATATATATATATATGCATATAATATTTGTATATAAATTAGAAGAATCATTTGTTTTGATTTAAATTGAAAATAAAATTAATGTAATTCGTTTACATAGCTGGTTTCCCCAAAAAATAAACTAATTAATAATTCATTCGACGTTTGTTGTTCGGTTTGTCCAGTTTGGTCGATTTGCTTACAAACAAAATAGGCAGAACGAACACTAAATGTTATAAGAGTACAATAGAAACCGTCACGATATAATAGAAAGTAAAAAAACAAAACAAACTATAAAATCTAATCAAACTGTAGAATAAACAGATTAATTTGTTTAGGAAAATCCTTCAATGCCTTCAATCCATTTTATTAAATGAATAAACGTTAATTATAAGCAGTTCAGTTTACGATTCAAATACATCTAAGTTATATCTCAATTATAAGCATGTTATGGGGTACATCATCACATTCATTTTCAATAAACAAATTAATTTGTTCTGAAAAAACCTTCTATACCTTTGAGACTAGATGAATTTATTCGTTTTTTTTTTTGTATGATACTAGTATTGTTGTAAACTTGTAGAAAAATTCTCGTTTAGAATACTAGTATTATTGTAACATTGTAGAAAATAAAGTCATTTTACCAAATGAAAAAAAGTTAATTATAAAGTATAGTATATGTACCAAAAATAGAGATATTATGGATTAATATAAATTTTAAAAACATTTTCGTAATTAAATTTGATGAATATTTTGAAAAGCAGGAGACCCATGTCCTTACCTTCATCCGCCCATGGTTTGGTTGATGATACAATAGTTTATCTAGGATCCTTTATAGTTAACTGTTTTGGAACATTATTAGTCAAAAGATAATGAGTAACTTGTCAAGACTGAAATGTGGAATTTTTTGTCTAATCCTTCATATAAAAGTAGCATTACCCTTTTTTTTTTTTTCCTTTTTTGGTTATTTAATATAATTAAAAGTAGGTAGCATTGGTTATGAAATGTGGTTTGGTTTTGTTCGCTTTTCAAAAACTTGAATGGAAATATTTGAGTTCAGGTATGGCAATAAATTAAAAGCGTTTACAAAATGAAATTCAATTTGTACCCGTACATCATGAAAAAGTTCCATATATTATAAAATCATACACGAGTTTAGTGCATGCAGTTGAATTCAAAATTCCTATATGAATGTGGGACCAATATGAGAACGTAATATATTAAGAGCTTTAAAACGTCGGCAAATTTTTTGTAGATATCAAAAGAAAATATTTACTATAAACATTAAAGCGTGGATTAATGCAATGGAAATTTACATGTTGATTTATAACTCTTATTTTTTCTGATTCGATTAAAACTGCCCACGCAACACGCATACAAGCATGAATAACATATCTTGAGACTTAATTATCAAAACTCCATGGTTAATATCTTTTTTAAAATTAGATACATACCTTGTAGGTGATACTTATTTTTATCATTTGTTTTAAATTTTGATGTTCATTGATACTATGCTAATATGTACCAAATCTTAAACAAAAAGCAAAAAATTGTATTTTTGATAATTAAGTCCAAACGTATATTTGTATCAAACAATAACTAAGGCGTGTATTTAACACATAGGAAAACATCTACTTTACTTGTAGTTATATGTATATCATGGACCACAGTCTAATTAATACAAAATTAGAAAAATTAATGTTACAGATTTTCATTTGATCGAGAGATATATATATATATATACTTCCTTATAGTTTCAGTTTAATTCATGTAAAAGCCTTCCAAAACAGAGTAGATATAAAAATAAAAATAAAAACGAATTTGATTAGTATGTATATAAAAAATTGTGTCATTTTCGTAAATGGATAGTAGGTGACTAACAAAGACTTGCTTCTCTAGCAATAAAAATTCAATAGTGGAGATGACATTAAGACTTCTAACAAAGACTTTGTTAGTTATTTCTATAACAATATTCAACTCATATCAAGATCAAAGAAAACGATCGACCAGTAGTTAATGTCTTCTGCATTGTCAACAGGACATTACAACTAACCTAATCTAGATAAATTTTGAAACTAAAATGCTTATACAAATATAGCATACACCAGCTTTATTCTTACAATTAAAAAATACATAGAAGAAGCCTTAGTTGAGTTCAGTATCGCCTCACCCTTGCTCGGTGTTAGGAGATAATTAGCATTCGAGACTGCTCGATATTCTAGAATCACTTTTGTCATGCCCAAAGGCAATCCGACATCGGGCCAAGACTATTTTCATCCAAAAAGAAAACATCATTCAAACTTTGTCGACTATTCACTATAAAAGTGTCCTCATAAAGTTGTTCCCGCTGTTGTTCTTGATAGTGTAGAGATGTCGAAGATTGGGGAGATTGTGACATTTCCATGCAAATTAGAGCCATTAAGTTAGCTTGTTGCGATTGCATAGTAACAACTTGAGCCTGTGCTTTGGCTAATTGAGTTTGGAGGTCACTGATCTGGTTTTGTAGGTGACATATAACACCTGCAGACCCATACACAGGGTCCCTAACCCTTGCATTGGCCTCATATACCATGCTACTCACTGCATCTTCCCTTTGAGACTCTGGCAATTCCTGTAATAAAAAGTGTTTTTTTTCCAGTCAAAACAATAAAATATTATACTTGTATTTGGTTACATTTTCTACTTAATTTTGTAGTAGTTTCAAATAGCATTTGAAAGTTTATTCATAATGTTATTTTCTAGCGGGAAAACCATCATAGTATCTAAATGTTTTAGATTTTGTACTAGCTGATACGTACTAATTGTAGATGTGAAATCAGAGCTGTGTAACTTAGTAGTTAATGTGACAAACAATGGAGGTAGGGAAAGTTAATATTTGGTACATACTTTCGAACTTAATAATCAAAATCCTAAAATTTTAGTTTTTCATTTAAGGATATTTAAGAATTGGTAGATATCAATGTAGCCTTACTTTAGTATAAACGATAAAAACAAAGACAAAAAAGAGACAATATCATTGACCATCCGCACAAATCTTGAAAAAAAACTCTGGTTTTAATAATCAAGTCTTAAAATTTTGTACTAAATAATTATTTTTTTCTTTAAGTAAAATTTACATTGTTTTTGGATGCAGAGACTTAACATTTAAAAAGGAAAAAGGTCAGCAGATTCCTACTTATAGCTACAAGTATGAAAGGTCGTTTCATAAGCGATGCACATTCACTAACTAACTACACATAATTAATTTAGGAATGACCCACTTGAAAAAAGTGGGCATATTTTTTAAAAGTAATGTTACATCAACCAAAAAATAAAAATAAAGACCTATATGGTCAAAACTAAATACATCCACACCCGACGGCAAGTTTAAGCGGAATTCATTTCATCTCTAACTATAACTTATGATTAACAATGGAATGTGTACGTGACCTCTAAAGGCCCACCAAAACAAACTTAGAATTTGTGTAGTTATGTTGTCGGCTACAGTTTATTACTCAAGTGAAAATGAAAATTTAATGGTACATAAATACATTTAGTCACGGTTTCTCTTATTTAATCCCTGACTTTGAATTCATATGACAGTGTGACACGAATTCAATTAATTTTAGTTCTAATTTTCTATTTTCCCTTTTGCCATTGATGTATAAACACGGTTACAACATACAAATGAATTTCAGTTTCACTCTTATGTAATTTAACATTCTTAAAAGTTTTATTAAGTATGCAATAAGTAGTGGAGTGTATGAGTAATGAGTGAGTATGTTCCCATTAACGAGATCTAAAAGGTAGATAAAATTCAATGTTTACAGTAATCATATACTACTAATAATCAACTATGCATGTAAGCTGTAGTGTAGTTTACTATTTTGCTTAATTATACTTTTATATACATATGCACATGCATTAGAATTATACTAATAGTGGTTAGGAATTCGACCATAACAGAAAATTCTAATACTATTCGAGTCTTTTTTTTTCAAACAAAGTATACATATATGCACCACATGAGTCTAGCTTAATTATATACTTTTATATACATATGCACATGCATTAGAATTATACTAATAGTAGTTAGGAATTCGACCATAACAGAAAATTCTAATACTATTCGAGTCTTTTTTTTCAAACAAAGTATACATATATGCACCACATGAGTCTAGCTAATTCATCCACAAGTCAAATTGGTTTTTTAAAATGAACTCATCACATGAGTTGAATCTGACTCTTTCCAAGATTATTCCTATTCTGCTATCTATGAATAAACAAAGACTATAATTTTTTTGCGCATGGCAAAAATAATCAGAATATCCAAAAATCTATGGAGAAAGAACTCTTAACTCTAGACTTTAGCTTAAAAAAATTAGCAGTACATATAAAGGACAAAATTTATTAATTTCCTTTTAAATCACCAAAAAAATGATTGAGTAAATAGTATTAATTAACAAATGTACCTGCAAGAACTTGATAATGTTGCTTGCACCGAAGACACGGTGAGCGGTGGTGAACTTTAACGGATCAGTTGGAGGAAAGTAGGGTGCCAACACACATGTCTCGGCACTGCATCTTCGCCGTAGGATCTTACATGCAGCACAGGGACTCGCTACAACCTGAGCACGCGATGACAAAGGTGATGATATTGATGATGAATTTGGTGATAGACCCAAGTTATTGTTATTCTTGTTGTTAGGAGATGATGATGAGTTAAGTGGTGTAGCATTGTCAATGCTCATATTCTCCATATTGGTAAATAGAGGCTTATAGTGATAGAAGGAGATATATAGTTGAAAAGAGGAGTGTTTGAGAATATGAGAAGTGTGATACTTTAGAGACATACGTCTGATATTTTATAGGGAAAGAATTAAGAATATAATGTAGCCCGTAGAAATGGGAGAGAAGATGACATCTAACAAACACAATCTCGTGTCAACGCTGTAGTAACGGGAGGCTTCGCTAAGACAAGATATTATCACGTTTTCTGTTTCCCGTTTTGTGCTTCACTTATTTATTTTTTTTAAATTAGGTATATATTAACTCTCTTTTGTATTATTTCGAGAAATTATGTGATTATGTTAGTGGATGTTCTAGGTCATCCTCATACTTAAAATTTTATTGTTAATATATCATGGGACCCCTAAAATGAAGAGTGTAGATGGATTTATAAGACTTTTTATAATAGTACCAAATAACTTGTCATAGAAATTCCATGTTTCTTCTCGTTTTTCCATATGGGCTACTATATACGCTCTAAACAAATGACCATAGAAACTTGGATGATGGCACATTGTATATAGTAATTTAAAAAAATATATTTTCACAATATTGAGACTAGTAAAATTTGGATGGCTTTATAGGATTTTTTATAATATGACCAAATAACTATAAGGGCTACTATATATGCTCTAAACAAATGCACATAGAAACTTGGCTAATGCCACATTATATGCTGATATTCGTACCTTACGCGTTGCGTGTGTGAGACGCAATGCAATTAAAATATAAAAAATAAGTGTATTTATTATCTAAATATGTGGATAATACAAAAAAAAAATAGTATAAAATGATAAGACTTAAAATAATGTTTGGTTATTAAAGAGCAATAAATAGTGTTATTATGGTATTATTGTGATTAATAAAAAAGTATAGGAGTATTTTTGAAAAAAAAAATGACTAAATTGAACAGACTAATTTGATTTGGTTTGAATTATTATAATAGAATGATAGTAATTTAAATAAAATTATTTTCACAAAAATATTGATACTTGTAAAATTTGGATGGCTTTATATGACTTTTTATAATTGGACCAAATAACGTGTCATAGTAATTCCATGTTTATATCACGTTTTCCTATATTTGTTTGGATGGCAACTATAAATGCTCCAAACAAATGACCATAGAAACTTGGGTGATGGTACATTATATCTAGTAATTTTTTTAAAAAAAAACAGAAAAATTTTGAGACTAGTAAAATTTGGAGATTACTACCACTAAAAGTTCTTTTTTTTAGGTTTTAGTATCTTTATATTTTTAAATGTAGAAAATGTAATTTTCTTTTATATATATATTGGGTTTTAATACTCCTATAAAAAGAGGGTTCAATTCTAATTTACCATATTACCGAATTTAAACACTATAAAAAAAGATTAATGAATGTAGTAATGTAGACATAGATATAAAGATTCGCAACTTAGTTCTATAATTTTATATTTTTGCAGCTACCTATTCTTACGGTCTTTATTCGGTAATCTTTCACACCTATGACTAAACTTTTTTTAAGTTATACATGTTTAAAATACGGGAAAATTATTGTTTACTGCATACTCATTTTACAAGAATTTACATACTCATCTTATAAAATTAATAATTTATATACTCACATATAAAAGATCTATCATCACTTTAGTTGATTTATGCTAACTTTTTAAGAGAATTTTGGTCACATGTGATCACGTTACCGCTTCCAATTATGATTTAAAGGTAAAACTAACATCGCATATGATCAAAAATCAGTTAAAAAGTTAACATAAATCAACTAAAGTGTGTTGATTGATAGATCTATTATAGATAAGTATGTAAATTATTAATCTTATAAGTTGAGCATGTAAATTTTTAACCACCAATAGGTTGGTGAAGTAAGCTATAATTGTCTCTTAAAATAAACTATTTGTAGAGCGCGCAAGAGAAAATAAAGCATTTCTTTCACGTGCTTAGATTCTTCTATGCAAACGACTAATAAAAATATGTCCTAAAATGCCACTAGAAGTAACTGGCTAACAAAAATAATCGGAGCTATAAAACAATTCTTTTTGTTACAAAATATTTATGAAATTGGGCATGGATTATGTAAGAACAAAAAAATTTGCCCTAAACTGCCACTAAAAGTAACTGGCTAACTACAGCTCACACAAGACAATAAAAAGGAGGAAAAGAAGTTTATTATCGGACATTTATCCATGCTCATCTTTTAAGGTTTTATCAATTTGACTCTCATAATCTATCAGTTTCATCCAATTAATTAATAGGCCGACAACAATAAATTGATGAAAGTCTCTATAGCTCATATTTGTGATCTATTTTTAATAATTTTGACGAAATTTCACTCATTATGTGATAGGTGAGAGAACTTGATTGCAGTTCCGTCATTTTGTTTAATACTAATCCCCAATTGGATTAAAATAGATAGGTGATGAACAATTTATAGAAAAAATTAAAGGTTGAATAGCAAAATGATAAATGTCAATGTTACAAGATACTAAACATTTTTTTCCCCAATAACTTTCCATAGAAAAAAGTTTATCATTGTTTCGTAGCTTATACATGGATCATGATAAGCCAAATGTGCCGAGGATTATGTAGCATTTGTCTACTGTGAATTCATGTGCTATTGTAATTGTGTAACTGGACATTAATAATTAGTAACCTTCATTGTGCATATATCACTGCTTTGCTGAAGTCCATAAAGTCCACAGTGTTCCCAGCGTGGTGGTTTCCGTTTCGGAGAATCGTTGGAAAGAATCAAATGATGAAGAGGGGGAGCCAGAGTTTCAGTTAAACCGGGGAGACAATTAAAATATACTTAAGTCGATAATGTTCTTCATTTTTTTTAGAAGATGAGCTTAATTATATATAGATGTATTTTTTTAAGTGGAACTCTTTTTGTACCGTAACCAAAGAACTGTAGATTTTTTTTTTAAACATGTCTTCAAATGGTGGACGAGTTACTAAATGGAGAAATAAGACGAGGTAACATAGTGGTGTGAGTTGTACACTACAAAAAAATACTCAAATAGCGACGGGATTAGTGACGGTATTTTTTGTTACGAGCTTATTAGCGACGGTTTTTATGACGGATTTATGACAGTTTAGTCAATTTGCGACAGATTTGTGACAACTTTTTAAATTAGCGACAGACTTGTGACAGTTTTTGACTCTCACTAAATCAAACATTATTTTGTAGTGGTAACTTTGACCTAGCGAAGATCTAAAAGTGCGATCTTGCGATTCTTTCTTCAGTTGGATTAGGTGATTTGCAGTGATCACAAACACGGCTTGTATGAAGTTAATTTGAAAACATATTATTTTTAGTAATAGTGAAGTGACCAATCCTTTAAAGTATGTTGAAGGCATGTCTAACAAGAACAACAGCCACCATATATCTGGTTTCCATTAGTGAAATAGAATCAAAGGTCCACGCGGTTATGAGCTAGTGAGCATTCATATATTTCATAATTCTCCATAAATACACAACCCTGTTCACACTAAGAATTTAAAATAACAACGAAAAGGAACAGAACAATTACAAGGGGGATTATAGAGATACTCCTTTTTTGCGACGTCGAATTGTTTTACTGATGACTTATGTCAATTATCGGAACGGTTTTTGTCAGCTTTGGATGTCTCTACTCTCAGTTTCTTTGTTCCGTGTAGAGAGGAGAGAAACTAAGGTGAAAATAGTAAAAGTACGAGCGCTTCTATAATTACAGAAACCTTATTATCATCACATATAAGCTCAATTGTTTTTCTTAGTTATACAAAATTGTAGCAGATTGGTCTGGTCCCGAGAATCAAATATTGGTCCTTTCCTGTCTGTTTACCTCTGTAATTTCAATTTTTTTTTTTTTTTAGATCTTCACAAGAGGACACACTAAACAAGTTGACACGATTGACGTTGGTTATATTTAATGGAAACTGCAGGGACTTATATGGGACCATCTTAATTGATCCCGTAAGCATATCATCTAGAATTTCCTTAGAATTTGTTAGGTCGAAAGAGTGTTAATAATCTCCAACTATATTAACCTTAAGAATAAGGACTGAAAGTTAAAAGATAGGCATACACTCGTATATTTTAAGTTAGTTAAAACGACAGTGGGCGAAGATCTCGAACTTAGTTCAATGCTAGAACCGATAGTTAGCAAGGCTCAAGACCACAATGGATGCCGGACGGAGAATCAAAATTATTAGACTTAATACTTCCATGTACATATATCTTACTTTGCAGTATGCACGTTCAGATATCTTCACTTTCTAGTTGAAATAATAGGAGCTTTTATATATAATTCCCTCGGATATTAGCTTATACTGTGTCCTTATCCTACATATTGTAAGCGTCTTGTTTGAAACTCAGGTCTCAGCCATGCACAGATCTAAGTAGTAAAACGAAATTATAGAGCTGACTTACATTTATGAATGTGCTTGCTAAGGAAATAATTTCCTTTTTCTTTTTTGATGACTATGATGTTGGGATATTATTTTTCGCGAATCTTAGCTAATTAATTGGCCAAAACCAACCAACGCAAGGCAATAATGGAGTTTACTCGCTTTGCGATGGTCACTAATCCAAAGCCACAAAACGCCAGGTTGGTCGTCTTTAGAAAGTCCGATTTCATTTTTATTTAAATAACGGAGTTGAATGTAAAGAGTCTAGTGGCAGAAGTTTAGCACAACAGTTACTGTCATGACCCCATAAACTTACACAAGATCATATATAGGTATATTAACTACCCGGTAAACATTCTTCAATTTAGCCTAGGGATCGGGTCTATGAAATAATGTACCACATACAAAATATAACCGAGTAGTGATCAACATAAATCATTATGCATGTTAGTAAAGAATTATCTAAATACTCAAAACACAAAACAGTCATGAAGAATAACTGGAAACCAAAATTGAGAAAACTGACATTCAAACTACAAAACTGGGATAGAGGCATCAACATGTTTGGAGTGTAGCGTGTTCACCTGTGACATCCACTGAAAATCGGCATTACATACTTATTACCATGGTAACCATTCATTTTTAGGTCCAGAAAATTGGAATGAAAATCTATGCCGCTACATCTCTAATTGGGAATGCTTCCGTAATTTCTCAAAATCAAAATTTTGAAACGTGTAAATCTTTCAATAACAGCTTAGTTTTTCAGCGGTCAAACAAAAAACAGATACAGTATAAAGCTCCTCTTATGCTCCTATTTTGGAAAACCCAAGATACCAGTACAAGGTGAAACCCACTATAGTTGATCAATAAGTTCCTTTCATCTTACCCTACATGATCATGGCATTACCTTTTATCCTAAAGAAAATATACGCAATATCAAAATCCAAATGCACAAACATTGCACCAAGTCCACCCTCACCTTTACTGCTAAGGTTCAAGCTGGTTTTTCTCATGAAATCCATTTTCTTTTTCACATTGACTAGTAGAAGTGCTTCAACCAAAAAGAACGTCCATAATTTTAAAAATAAAAGAAATACCACACGAGCTGCTAGCTTGGGAGCTGACTACACAATTATAGTGGTTAGAATGATCGATAAGAAGAAAGCTAATTGTCTCCCACCTCTTCCAAAACTTTTTGACAAAAGACTGCACCTGAAACAAAGATAAAAAGAGTCGAATAATTAACACTGTTATACTAATGTACAGCAGATGAAGTGTAAATAAAAATAAAAATAAAATAAAAGGGACATTTTACTTCAAAAATTTCCCTAATGGTAGTGCACTGAGAAAATGATTAATTGCTCTGTTTTATGATACAACCAACAAAGCAGATGTCAAGCTTAAAAGCCGCTGAGATCCAGGTCCCTATTCAAGATTCAAATGGTGCAGTTCACAGTATTTGAGACCAAAGATTGCTATGAACTTATTTGGGCTCATAAAATATAAACATGTGTAGGGCTGTAGGCAGTAATCAATTCAGATTATATAATTTCTGAAACTTATTAACAGATCTCTAACTAGCAAATCTGTCTCCTCAACAGATCTTTTTCCCAAAGTTGAGAAGTTAGATTTTCGCCATATTTCGGGCATGTGACCGGTTTTCAAACTAAACCAATAATAATTCTAAATTTAATCTACCAGATCATCATGCACCATTTCCTACTTTCTTGTATGGTGGGACATAAGAGAGATGGTTTCATTTGTGCTTTAGAATTATCAGATGATAACAAAAGAAATGGCAGGCAGGGTACATGACAACCTTCCAAAGCAATGCATTTTTCTTAGTTCAGGAATATCTCAACTAAAATTCCACCTCTCTACAAACAATCACAAGACACATAGTTGAAAGCGAATACAATGGGAGATAAACAGACCAAGCTCATAAAATTCCACAATTAAAGGTTTTATTTGAACGCCAATTGTGAGATGTTATGATCACAACAAAAAGAACAAGAATGCAAAATGGGAATGCAAGCTCAAACAAAATATAATTTCAGTATGTGTAAGGAGTACACTCTATTTTAGTCCAAATATAGAATGAAAAAAGCAGATAATTCATATACAGCAGATTTATAACAACTTAAGAGTAAGTCAGCTTAACGAGTTTCAGAAAACGCAATTAATGGAAATGATCTACCTGTTAATATAATATCAGAAACCGACTCTTCACAATAATATGGACAAACTTAGCCAAGGGCAAACTATGCAGAAGCTAGAAAATTCAAACTTCTGCAGCAAGCTTGAACTCGAGGCATCAGGAATCATTGGCATGTTTGAAAATGCATTAGAAACATGAACAATCATATTGTACATTAATTAGATTACACATGGCTCGGATGCAAAGCATCAAATCCTTCACAATTTTATTTTTTCCAAAAAACCCAAAACCAAGAGATGGGTAAAATTGTCCTTAAGGCACTTGCATCGCACAACTAACCTACATTAAACCAATAAAATTCTTATCTAACTTAATCATGCCAAAAGAATGATAAAAGAAGGGAACAACCGCCCAAAGAACAAACAAAATGATCAACAGAGTTAAATAACCCTAACTATCGGAATTTTATTTTGCAGACTACGTACAAAATTTAGCTATTAATGACCCACCTAACATTTTTTTTTCCATTTGACACTATCTAAAAATTTATAGGCTGTGGACTACAATAAAATAAAACGGATGAATAAAGAGATATTAAAAAAAGAACGATAGAACGGTATTCAGACTTGTCGCCCCAACTATTTGATATCACAACCAATGATTATGTTTCTGTTTGGTTAACTTAAACTAAAAAAAAAAATGTTTCTGTTTGGTACACTAGTATGCATACTAAATGGTTGAGAAATTCAAGTTAATGAACTTATTGCTAATTGTTATAGGTTTGTCTACAACTGACCTCCACATTTAGGTCCTAGAGGCTACAACAGGCAGATTGTAAGTTCTCAATATTCTCTCTCTTTTCAACATCGAAAAAGTCTTGAAGAGCAACCATCTCCAGGGTCTTTTTTTTTACGCTTCTTATAGCCTCACTTGTCGCTAGAGCCCCAGAAACTGTTGTTATTATCGGTACTTTATATGCAAGTGCCATTCTCTTCAGCTTTCTCCCATCGATTTGATCAGGCGATTCACTTGAACTCGTGATCACCATTAATTGTAGCTGTCCATTAGATATCATATCACCAGCATGTGGATGCCCTTCATGCATTTTCAACACTTTCTCAACCTCAATTCCTCTCTCTAAAAGAACACGAGCTGTTCCCGCTGTCGAAACAATCTTGAACCCAAGACCTGATGATATAAATGGTAAAAAAAATCACTGGTGTATCGATCTTGTAAATAATGGATGGAATTACGAATGGAGTTGGTATCATAAGTTATAATGCCCCATATATAGCGTTTAATAAAAAAGAAGTTTATATTGATATGCAATCCTAAAATAGCATTAACTTGTTTTCTGTGTTTTTATGTCATTTGTGGTTATATCTTCTCGGACCCTGAGAGTTGAAATTTTAGTTGGATAGGTCATTTTTCTTCTTTTCCCCTAGTGTTTTCTTGATGAGAAGGAGAGTGTATTGGGCTTCATTGAAAATTTTAGATTTATTTGGTTTTTGTGAACTTCCAAAAGAAAAATGATGAAAATTTGATGTTACTGTGATTGTAAAATAATTCCCATGTAATTGACACTGAAATTATGATATCAATATCTCTATTCGACTAAATCAGATATAATGTTTACTAGTAGTTATAGTCAATCGTTAATACCTGAAAACGCCCTCGCAATAGTAATAAGATGGGGCTTTGTCAAATCATTCAAACTCAGAAAAAGGGTACCAGAAATGGGTAGATTTTGACGCGTCGCAATCTGGGCCATGGCGAAAGCTGTTGAGAAATCCAATGCAATACCCATCACTTCACCTGCGTAAAACATTAAAAAGAAACATTAAGATTTTGGAGAGACCAAACGCAAATTGGACGTGTTTACACCTATGTTCGACCAATTTCTTCTGATTAAAATATATACAGATAACAATATTATCATTTACCGACCTGTGCTACGCATTTCGGGTCCCAACGCCACGTCACACCCTTGGAACTTTTCAAAGGGCAGAACCGCTTCCTTAACTGATACATGTTTTGGTATAACCTCTTGCGTAAAACCCAAATCATAAAGAGTTTTGCCCGACATGACTAGAGAAGCGTATTTAGCCAAAGGGTGCCCAATAGCCTTCGACACAAACGGAACGGTACGAGAGGCTCTAGGATTTGCCTCGAGCAAAAAGACATCCCCCGAAATAGTTATCGCGTATTGACAATTCATTAACCCGCATACACTTAACCTCTTTGCTAGTTTTATAGTCCATGATCGAATTGTATCTATACATTTTGATGATACTGTTTTAGTCGGGAGAGAACACGATGAGTCGCCGGAGTGAACTCCAGCTTGCTCGATGTGTTCCATTATCCCACCAATCACAACATTGCCCTTTGAATCGGCCAGTGCATCCACATCGATTTCGATAGCATCGGATAAATACCTGATGCAGATTAATTTTATTAATCTTCAATATTACTGTCACATTACGGCTCGTTTGACTGCAAATTTTAAGCAAATAAAGTGGAAATTCTGAAGTCGAGGAACAAAACAAGGTTTACTCAGCTAAAATTTTTGAGTTCTGACAGGCAACGCCAGAAAAGGCTCAGTTTTAAGCTGGAATACCAAATTCAGTCTAGTATTTTAAGACGAAGAAAAAAAAATAGTTGTTTAAGCTAGGTGCTCAAGAGTTGTAAGAAAAATGATTGATATCCTTTTATTTAAGCCTAAATGCATAAATTCCCCTTTTAATAGGGTTTGTAACCATTCATTTGAGTTCAGTGACCAAACATCCCATTTAGGTAGAATCATTTTTGTAGTCAATCCTAAATTCGAGTTTGTTTGTTATATAATAATGGGATTCTATTTAGGGATTAATATCACACAGCAATACCTGTCGATCAACACTGGACGATCAGGGTCCACCTTAACAGCGTTCATGAGATAAGTTACAAGTTTTCGTCATTATATACAATATCCATAGCCCTTCCACCAAGTACATAAGAAGGCCGGACAACAACAGGGTACCCAATCTCTTTCGCTATATCAAGTGCATCTTTTGCGCTCTTAGCAATCCCTCCTTTTGGTTGTTTTATTTCTAATTCTTCTAAAATGGCGTTAAATCTTTTTCTGTCCTCGGCAGCATCGATAGAATCGGGTGAGGTGCCCCAAATGCGAACGTAACCAGATCCACTAGAGCACATGGGCTTATGGTGTTCCAAGTATTGTTGAATTCCGAGAGAGAGTTTTAAAGGGGTTTGGCCACCGAATTGCACAATTATTCCGTCCGGTTTTTCCAAGTCGATGATGTTGCAAACGTCTTCAATGGTTAGGGGTTCGAAGTAGAGACGGTCGCTCGTGTCGTAATCTGTTGATACAGTCTCAGGATTTGAGTTCATCATGATTGTCTTGTACCCTGCTTCCTGCAAGTAAAAATAACAGTAGAAACAAAAGTTGTAACGAAATGGGGAAGTAACTAAGGAAACGCGAGACTAAATATAAGTATAATCAGAAGTCAGCAGGAATTCTATAAAAATACAATAAAATTACAAATGTTGCATATAGCTTAATTTAATGTTGCCACGAGTACATGATCTCGCACCTGAATTAGTTTAAAGCCTTAGGAAACACATTACAGACCCATGCATAATAGGCTCTATTGCTCATTTTCTAATTAATATGAAAATACTAAGATTCACGATTGTAATGCTTTAAGTATAAAAAAAAAGTATCTGTTTTCACTTTATTCTAAGAATCAAATGCTTTCCTCGGCTGAATACAGCAAAACTTCTACCAGCCATACAAAAATAAAACGCAAAGCACAACTTGATAGTATATATTCCTATAACTCACTTCCAATAAAGGAAACTAAGAGACTTAGGGGAAATTTGGTTAAACATTTAGGACAAGACACTAATAAAATTGCCACTCGTATACATCTGTCAAACAGAATGAGCACTTGGGATGCTTGTGGTTACACAATTGCGTGACATATCCATTTGATGTTAGTGAACTAATACGTAAACACATGATCCAAAAAAGAGCATATACTGTCTATTATGTATTGGCTTTCATAATATTTAGACGAGCGCATATACATAGATGCATAATGTTCAAACTTCAAAGTACCTAGGATAATTATGTCATAAATTGTGTCTGCCATGTAGTGCTTCCAAATATAAAAGATGAATGCCATTCACCAGATCGCTTTATTGCTAGAAGGTAAACCAAGTAAAATGTCTATTTCGAAAGTTGATTCATAAAAGAAAAAAACTGTTCATCTAAGAAGAGATTATGCTGTTGACAGTAGCTTGTATTATTGTGCACCACACTATACTAATAGGTGTACACGAACCCAATTCAAAGCAGCATCTTGAAAACATAATTGTTGCGGGAAATTTTCTGTCAATTTTTCCTTTTAATTTTTTTGCAGCAACTCCCTTTAGAAGTCGATATAACCAGAATTTCCCCAAAAATATAGCTCTGTGTGTTTTTGTCAACTATCACTTTGAAATCTAAATCAACCCTACTGAATCCTTAAAAGTAATATAGATGCAGGATTTATTTTAATAAGGCAGATCTATTTTTACACATATAATATATAAAAGCAAAGGGCAATACTATAAAGGTATAACAATTACAGTTTACACAAAAAACCAACCTGAAGAGCAAAGGAAGTGTGGCAACAACAGTAATCAAATTCAATGCCTTGTCCAATTCGATTTGGTCCACCGCCCAATATCAACACTTTTTTCTTAATTGTGGGAGCTGATTCACACTCAAAATCATACGATGAATGCATATAAGGAGTATCAGCCTCAAACTCAGCCGCACACGTATCTACGCGCTTATATGCCGGTTTAACCCCCAAACTCAAACGCCTCGACCGAACCTCATCCTCACTCGCTTTTGTCGCAAATGCAATCTGCTTATCACTAAAGCCCCTTTTCTTAATTTCATAAAATTCTTCTATTGTCAACTGAGACAAAGTTCGAGATAAAAGGTATTGCTCAACATCCACGAGCTCTCTAAGCTGAGTGAGGAACCATTTGTCTATGTAACTAAGCTCGTGAATTTCGTCGACTTTCATTCCCCTCTTCATTGCGGCGTATATTGAATGTATACGTTCTGGATTCGGGACTCGGATATTATATTTTAATTGGTCCCAGTCCCATTCTAGTTCTTTGATATTTGCACAGCCCCATCCAAAATAACCAGTTTCCAAGAACGAACAGCTTTTTGAAAAGATTCTTGGAAATTTCGACCTATTGCCATGGATTCTCCAACGGACTTCATTTGGGTTGTTAGTATTGGCTCGGAGCCTGGGAACTTCTCGAAAGCAAAGCGTGGTATCTGAACAATTCAAATAATGAAAAACACAGGAAAGAAATCATAAGATTATAAGCAAAGAGTGGATGATATTAGAAAGTTGCACTGTAAATGATTGGCATTGTATCAGAAGGAACATGAGGGTCATAAACAAACATTTTGGTAGTGATATACTAAAAGGGAAAGGACTTTGGAAACAAATATTAAAAAGGAAATTTTGAAAAACAGTGGTTAGATAGGGTGTGATCCTTGTATGCATAAAGTTTAAGCATATAGCACATTTCTCTTTTTGACAATTGTCTTTGCAACTGCAAAAACAAAGATAATTTCTATCACTAAAAGACTAATAAAAAGTAAAGGAAAGGTCAAACAAAGAATTTTTAATCCCTACAAGGCTGCAATATCTTCAGTTCATCAGAGCAAGAACAAATTTCATAAACATGTTTAAATCACAAAAGAAATAAGCAAAAAACAAAACCAAGGAAACATTTTTTGGGGGCAAGTAACAATCAAAACATGACTAGTCTCACTTTACGAAACAAAGCCTGGTTTCCATATAAAGAAGAAATTGTGTTAATGAGAATTTGTTCAAGTTTATATGATGAAATGCATATAAAACTTTGTCAGGATGAACCCAAATGGTGTTAGTAACTACTAACTACTTAAAAATTTAATTATGCAAGAAAGAACAGAAATAAACTAAGCCAACAATCAAAACCATCTTCTCTTAGCTTTCAAAGTATAAATTCTACTTTCCAGTTCTCATAGATAACTGAATGTTTCTACGAATAAGAAGTAGTAACAAAACTAAACATGACCAGAACAAGGACGAACAAATTCAATGTCAGAAATAGTAACAGATTACGATATACCTTGGTCACAACATAATCTATAGAGGGTTCAAAACTAGCAGGTGTCTTTTTCGTGATATCATTCGGAATTTGATCCAACGTATACCCCACCGACAACTTCGCCGCCATCTTCGCAATGGGAAACCCAGTCGCCTTCGACGCCAAAGCTGAAGACCTCGAAACCCTAGGGTTCATCTCAATCACCATAACCTCCCCATCTTCAGGGTTCACCGCAAATTGAACGTTCGACCCGCCACATTCAACCCCAACCTCCCTAATTATAGCAATAGAGTAGTCTCTTAGACGCTGATACTCCTTGTCCGTCAGTGTCTGAGCTGGCGCGACGGTGATGGAATCCCCTGTGTGCACTCCCATGGCATCTATATTCTCTATCGAGCAGATGATCACCACATTGTCCGCGAAGTCACGCATAACCTCGAGCTCGTATTCTTTCCATCCCAGCAACGACTTCTCCACAAGCACCTGAGAGCAGGGGAGAAACATTTGACGAAAAAATACAATGTACCATAAATTTAATTGATTGCTTATCTGGATGCGGCATTTAAGAAAATAAGCTGGAGTTTTTGTGATTAGGAATAATTTTGGGTAAATCCACCATATACAGCATTTAAGCAAATAAGATGATTCTTCCGAGTTCTAGCGTCTAGCTTATTCATGCCAAAATCTCAGCTTTTAAGATGACCAACCAAATGTAGACTACCTCTTAAGCAAAAAAACTAAGCTTACAAGCTGCAACTAAGCAAGACCTAGATCTTTCTAGCTTTAATAAAAAAATCTCATCTATTGAGCTACTCAATCTAATCCAGTCTTGTTTTTCAGCAAATAAACTAATCTGTTGAGACTGATAGAAAAGTTGGATTACCCAGCTTAAAAATTATAGCTTTTGTATTGCAAACTACCTAGAAATCTCATCTTCTAAGATAGTCAACCAAATCAAATCTAGCTTTTCAGTAAAATAAGCTGGAATTTGTTAAAATTGGGGAAAAAGCTGGTTCACCAGCTTAAAGCTTCTAGCTTCCATATACCAAACATAAAAAACCAGAAAAGCTCATTTTTCAAGTTTGTCAACCAAAACTCACTTGAACTTGTAAGCCAAAGATCAGCTTAAAATCTGCAACCAAACAAGGACCTAATTTTTCAATTCTAAAACTTTGACCCATATCAACAAATAATGACATTCTTTACCTGAGTGGTAACACTAGCCTTAAAGCAAATGCACTCTTTCCTTTAAGCAATAAACAAAAACAGCTTAGAAGCTTCAATGAAACAAGGACTTGATTTGTCATTTACAAAGCTTGACCCCATATTAATAACAACAAAAAAAGCATTCCATACCTGAGTGGTAACGCTAGCGGCAAGTCCCGACTTACAAATCGCCTCGAACTCCTCCCTATTATAAGCAATCCCACCACCTGTCCCACCTAACGTAAATGCGGGCCTAATAATCAATGGAAACTCCCCAATAGAACCCGCAATCTTCAAACACTCTTCCAAACTAGTCCCTATACCCGAAGGTGGAATCTTTATCCCAATATTCTTCATCGCATTCTTAAACAAGTCCCTATCCTCGGCCTTTTTAATAGCCTCTAACTTAGCCCCTATCAACTCAATCCCGTATTTTTCCAATGACCCTCTCTCGGCTAAAGCAACTGCTAAATTCAAAGCGGTTTGGCCTCCCATTGTTGGTAAAAGGGCGTCAGGACGTTCTTTTTCTAGTATTTATTCGACGAGTTCTGGCGTCATGGGGGATATATAAGTTCGGTCAGCTAAATCAGGGTCGGTCATTATTGTTGCGGGGTTCGAGTTAATTAATATTACTTGGTACCCTTCCTCTTTCAAGGCTTTACAGGCTTGTGTACCGGAGTAGTCGAACTCGCAGGCTTGGCCTATCACTATCGGGCCTGCGCCTAGTACTAGTATTTTTTTAATATCGGTTCTTTTTCCTATTTTTGCGATGTCAGTGGACGGTTTTGTGGCGTTCGATGGGATTGTGGCAACAACTGAGATTGGTTTAGGGGTGCGTAAGGTGAGTGACTTAGTCGAATTTTGGCTTAATTTTTGGGGAAATAGTGTCGAAGGGTTGTTACTGATGGTTAGTAGTTTCGACTGAGTAGTAAATAGTGCTGAATTTAGCTTAGAAATTGTATTGTTGCAGTGAAGACAGTGTGCCATGATTCTCTTGTTTTCTTTCAATTAATTCAGCAATAAGAAAAAAATTTGAATAAGAGACATATGTACCCAGAAAATTTTAAGATAATTAAAGCTCTATGACTATATTTTAATTAAGAATAATTTATTTAGCTTAGAAATTGCATTGTTGTAGTGAAGACAATGTGCCATGATTTCATTTCCCTTCGATTAATTCAGCAATTAGGAAAAGGTAAAATTATTGAACAAGAGAGTTATGTACCCAAAAAAATTAAGTTAATTAAAGCTCTATATCTTAATTAAAAATAATTGTGCCATAATTTTCCTTCAATTAAATACAGCAAATAGGAAAGAAAAAAATGAATAAGAGAGTTATGTACCCAGAAATTTTGTGAAGATAAATAAAGCTCTATAGCTGTTTATTAAATAATAAGTAATGATTTTAGCTTAGGAATTGCATTGTTGCACTTAAGACAATATGCCATCCTTTGTTTTCCTTCAAGCAATTTAACAAATAGGAAAAATAATACTTCACTAGGAATAAAATATACTGTGTTAGTTATGAAGTTGTATATATACATACTAAGTAATCGTTACTCCACTACGAATAATATATACTATGTTAGTTATGAAGTTGTGTATATATATATATAATCTTATGGTATATTCACGTATCCACGCGTTGCGTTGCATGTGTGACGCGTAGTATATATAATCCGGTTAAATAAATTTTTAAAAGTATATCGATGAACGAATATATTAAATTAGAAATCATGACTAATATAATGTTATTGTTATATAAAATACACGTAAAACGATTTTATTCGGTATATAGTTATAATTGTTTTGAAAACATAATGATTTTTGTGTGTTTTTTATATTTTGAATTGAATAAACGTAAGTAAGCAGTGCGGGTATTTTCGGAAAAAATAGGTAAAATTAGACAGACTCATTTATCTGCTTGTAACAGAATGATGATAAATAATTATATATAAGTGTATTATGTATATGTATATATATACAGGGAGAGAGAGAGAGTGAGTGTGTAATACCGATTGTTTGGAGGGTGGCGGCTAATATAGTTCTGTTTCTCTCCTAAATCTCACTTTGAGTTTTATTATATATAGTGTGCTGCTGTAAATGGAGAGTACTGTGTTTTTTATATTCAAATATCTGTGACACTTTACATCATTTTGCTAATTTAGGAATTGTCTGATATTCTAATTTTACACCATGAATTATGTGTATTATTTTTCATTATTCATTTGTAATAAGTAACATTCACTATGAAATCATGTGTTTAGGGTGCAAATTTACTCTAAGTTAACTGTATCATATTTTCATCTATAGGTTTTTCATTTTTATTTGTAATTATTTTTTGATTATATTTTTTAAATCAACGTTTTATTTTATTTCTAAAGTGTTTGTTCAAAACAATCTGTAAAATTTGATATTTTTATGTTAATTGTTTGTTTGGCAATAATTTTTATTTAAGTAGTAATATTAAGTAATAAATACCAAAAAAATATTAAATATTGTTGTGTGGCAACTATTAGCAAATTACCGACATAACAAGAAATGTATGGAGAGGAAAGTATTCTTATTCAAGTATGAATATATGTGTCTCAAATGTAAGGTTCTACCCCTTTATATAGTCTAGGGCTGAAGTAAGTTACATGTATCACCATAATGAGAAGAAAGCTAGAAAGGCAAGAGTTTTATCATAAAACACCATATGGAGGTTTGGTATATGAACCATCTATCACTAAATGTATCACAACACTCTCACTTGGATGTCAAAAACAAACTCCAAGTTTCCTCATCTTCATAAAATGTGATCAGTCGCTGAGCCGCATTCGCTATTGCCAACACATAAAACCTCAAGCCCGAAAAACCCAATGTGGGACAAAAACCGGATCATAGGACAAAATGGTGTTGCCGAATGGAGTGGGCCGAAATGCTATACAAATGCGTGAATGAATTGAATAGAAAATATGTGTCTTATCAAAACCTTGCCAAAAAAACTTAGTGGGAAAAAAATTGGTCGAACGACAAAAGAGTACACAACTATCAGTAGTAGTGAAGGAAATAACCATAAATGGTGTGTCTCATTAAAACCTTGTTAGAGAAACCCCTGTGGGAAAAACACTCTAATCGAATGACAAAAAAGTACACGATGGTTAGAAATATACAACCGGATACTCCCCCTGATTTCGGCAATCATTAGTGAGAACGGGATTAGAAATGTGTCTCGCTAAAAACCTTGTCAAAGTAAACCTAGTGGGACAAACCCTTGAACTTAGGACAAAAAGAGTACACAAGCATTCATCAGGATGCTCCCCTTCACATGCACACAACTGGGTGCGGGAATAATAACTAGTGAGAACTAATCATACGTCAGGATGTTCTTTCTCACTTGCATGCAACATGGTGCTAAGCATATGTGAGGATACACACAACAGGGTGTTAAACATACGTCAGGATGCTCCCCCTCACTTGCACACAACAGGGTGCATGGAGACATGTCGTTTAGGAAAGCTCAGAGAGCTTCCTAAGTCCGATCGCTCTAACATGTTTTTGGAATCAATATTTTGGCAGTGACTTGGTGAACAAGTCTGCGTGATTGTTCTCGGATCCAATATCCTTCACTTCAATCCTTTAAAGCGCTTGTTGTTCATGTGTAAAGAACAATTTTGATGAGATATGCTTAGTGGCGTCACCTTTGATGTAGCCATGTTTCGCTTGATCAATAACAGCGGTGTTGTCTTCATAAATGACGACTAGTTCATCAGGATCATAAGTTAGATCACATGTACTTCTAATATGGTCAATAACTGCTCGAAGCCATACACACTCTCTAGTCGCCTCGTAGAGCGCGAGTAGCTCAAAGTGGTTCGTCGAAGTAGCCAATAGGGTCTGTTTACGAGACCTTCAAGATATTGTCGTGTTCCCGATGGTAAAGACCTAACCAGATTAGGAACGTCCCTTATGCGGGTCTGATAAGTAACCTGCATCGGCGTAACCGACAAGGATCATGTTATTTCGAGTGCTAATGGGGGTAGGCCCACTCGATGACGCATAGGGATAGAACAAACCCATATCTGTAGTACCCTTAATGTAGCGGAGAATGTCTTTGATGCCATTCGAGTGGCGGCGTGTTGGCGCGGTGCTGTGTCGAGCAAGACAATTCACAGCAAACGAGATGTCCGGTCTAGTACATTGGGCCAAGTACAATAAATCGCCTATTCCACCCAGATATGAGCACTTGAGACTCAATATCTCTGCATCGTCCTCCTTTGGACGGAAGAGGTCCTTATTAATGTCTAGAGAGCGGACGACCATGGGAGTCGATGACGGTTTTACGTCATAATGACTAAAGCGTCTTAACACCTTCTCGGTATAGTTTTGTTGATGGACTAAAATTCCATCTTTACGGTGCTCGATTTGCAGGCCGAGACAATACTGTGTCTTCTCAAGATCTTTCATCTCGAATTCCTTATTCAGGAGTTTGGCAGTTTCGAACAACTCTTTTGAGGTTCCTATGAGATTCATATCATCTACATAGACTGCGATAATAGCATATCCTGAAGTGAATTTCTTTATGAACACGCATGGGCTTAATTCATCATTAACATATCCCAAGCCGATCAAGTATTCACTTAGATGGTTATACCACATCCGTCCGGATTGTTTCAATCCATATAGTGAACGTCTCAGTCTAATCGAGAACGTGTTCCGTGGTCGGGAACTACTTGATTCAGGCAACTTAAGTCCTTCAGGGACTTTCATGTATATCTATGTGTCCAGATCCCCATAGAGATAAGTTGTGATCACATCCATGAGCTGCATATTCAGTTTTTTGGAAACTACTAAACTGATTAAGTAGCGGAACGTTATAACGTCCATTACGGGAGAGTACGTCTCCTCGTAATCAATTCCAGGGCGTTGAGAGAAGACTTGCGCCACAAGGCGAGCATTGTATCTCACAATCTCATTATTCTCATTACGCTTCCTTACGAAAACCCATTTATAACCAACTGGTTTAACATTGGGTGGTGTTGGAACAACATGTCCAAACACTATTCGTTCCGTGAAAGAATCCAATTCAGTATATATTGCTTGTTTCCATTGAGGCCAGTCCGTTCTCCGCTGACACTCAGCAACGGTGCGTGGTTCCATGTCATCATTGTTCATAATGTCAGTGGCCACTGCGTATATGAACGATGACAGTCTTGTTTTGCTTCAAAATATCATCTAAACTAGTATACTCGATGGATATTTCGAGGTTATTAGGATGATTAGGAATTGGTGTTGCATCAGGAACACGCTCTTCTAATACATCGTCGTGATCATTAATGTTGGTCCGTAAGTGTCTAAACCTTAGAGGGGGGGTGAATAAGGTTTTGGTACGATTTTCGCGGAATAAAAACTATGAGTTATTAACTAAGTTAATTAGTAGAATTTTAGAACTAAACACTTGTGTTAACTATTAATGCTATTTTTAAGCTATTCAAGCAAACAAAATAAGCAATAAATAAGTGCGGAAAGTAAAAGTTAAGGGAAAAAAAATAACACAAGAGTTATAGAGGTTCGGCAAAACACGCCTACGTCCTCTCCTCGGTATTCACACTACCGAGTGTTTCACAAGAATCTTCTTCCCAACATTACACCCTAACAAGCTAATCGACCGATTAAGCTCCCCCTCACTCTGTGAGTATCCCGAATGAAAAGACCTAAACCTTTTAAGCTACACTTGCTTATAAAGCCTCTACCCGATCACTCGCTCACAAATGAGTTTATAAATCACTCTTACAAGTTTGAATTTGAAATGAATCACTCACTAACAAATAATATCTTGGTGTTTATAAGATCACAATAATATTACACTCAAGAATATTTATGAATAAAAGTGAGAGAATTTGTAGTATAAGCTTGTATGATCTTGAATTTGATAGCTTGAATTTGTGTGTGAATTGGGGTTGTTTTCCTTTTGGAATTTGGGGGCTATTTGAAGGATTTTGGGCTTGTTACCGTTGTATGATGCATTATCCTTTTATCCACTGGTTTTTAGCAGTTACCCAGTTTTCCAGAATAAGTGAAAAAGCACTTTTTTGAATTTCTACAGAAACGATCGGTCATTGTCTGTAAAACGATCGGTCGTTTTTCTTGTGAACTCTCTGGAAGAAAATAGACCTAAAATGATCGGTCGTTTCTGTCATTACGATCGGTCTTTTTATTGAAGAACTCACTGGAAGAAACTGGACCTAAAACGATCGGTCGTTTCTGCCAAAACGATCGGTCGTTTTTCCTGGCAGTTTCTCGGTTTTCTCGTTATTCTTCGAAGGCTCGTAACTTGTTCGTTTTAAGTCCGATTGAGGTTCTGCTGAACCGTTGGCTTCGTATTTACGTAATCTATCATTTCGAACCTTTAACAAGCTAGATAAATGATTAGTATGCAAAACGAGCTTTTATCATGTTTTACAAATTTTGTTATCATTAAAATAATCGATTAGAAGAACATCGTTCAACAATCTCTCCCTTTTTGATGATGACAAAATATTGACTTTAAACATACTATAAGCTCTTTTTGTTTAAACAAAAGTATAACCGAGATGTGTAGGTGACGTTTTACTAGGTTAAAAAGTTTTTAGAGAAAAAATAAGTAAATGTCACAACATCCGATAAAACGAAGTTTTTCAAAGCTAAACGTTTTGAAGGATAAAGAACGAACACATGTGAGTGAAAAATTGGCCATAGTTTTGCCTAAAAACATTCAATCGCCACAAATGAAAAACAACACAAATAACTCAATCAACTAGATATATATGCGCACAAGTTTCAATACCATCAAATATGATAAAAACACATTTCTAGAATTATTAATTCGCAATCTCACAACGTCATAGAATTGAACAAGCAACATATTAAAAAGCAACATAAACAACGTTTCATAATATAAATGAAAAACTGTTTGCTACTTATTACATCAAAAACAACGTTGTTCGAAGAACGGAAACATAAAAGAAATACAACGCAATAAAATAAAAGAGAGATATTTCTCCCCCTTTGACATCATCAAAAACATAAAAAAAATAACCGCCTAGTCGCGGTGGGAGGTCGCGTCGTCCTCTTCGTCTTCGTCGTCGTCGTTTGAACCGGTAAGGTTGGGAAAATACCCGTTGAACTCCGCCCTTTGCTCGGCGCTTATTCGATCAAGTTCGTCGAGTTCTTCTTGACCCGGTTTCAAGAATCGAAATATACGACGAGTTACTTGCGCATTTCGATATTGGTTGACATAGAGAGCGTTATAGAACTATTCGGTGCGCGGGGGAGGGTTGGAAGATCCGACCTTGGCTTTTCCTCGACCTCGAGAGGGACAGGAAGAGGAAGGGATGTGGGATGGGGGAAGGGACTCGGAGGAGATTGGCACATCCTCATGAGCAGCAACTTGCGTGTGGCCTTGGGGCCGACATACTCTTACTCTTCGGGGGAAAGAGGGGTATAGTCGGGGCCGGACACCCATTTACCGGACCAAGTTATGGTCTTGGTGGTAGTGTTGAATTTGATGGACATTTGGGCGAGATAGGTGGTGTCCCAAATGTGTTTTTCTTTGTTTTTAAAGGGAGTTCCACCGGGAACGAGGTGGATGTTCTTTAAGATGGCGGAAATCAAGGCACCGTAAGGTAGCCCATTCTTAGATTTCGTTTTTAGCGAATCCATCTTAAAGAAGATAAGCGTCGCAAAGTCAATTTTGACTTTACGATGGATGCACCCTAAAAGGAAGATGTACTCGTTGGTAACATCCGTGAAGTTTGAGGAGTGAGGGAGGACAATGTGGGCGAGGATATGTTAGGCTAATTTGTTGTGAAAGAGAAGGCCGTGAGCCTTATTGGAGCGATTTTGATGAAGGGGATGAAATTGCTCGTTTTTGAGATTGTTAAAATTATCGATCTCGAGCATTTCGCAAAGTTCATTACTTTGCTCGTACACCCCGTCGTTATCGAGGTGTAGAAGATTTCGTAAACGGTCTATACCGTAAACAAAAGGTTGGTCATTGAACGATGAACGCAAACGGAGTGCGTCATCTTGAGCGTTATCAACTACGAGGTTAGCGTAAAACTCATAGACATTTTCTTGGAAAAATGGTTCTTTTAAGGTGAGAATGTGGTCGAGTTTTTGTAAGCTTAGATTTTGCATAAGGATCGGAAAGCGTTCACGAAATAGAGGCATGTCAATGGTAAAGTTTGACAATATACCTCGTTTGGTCATGGAAGTTGGATAAGGAGGTGGGAGTGAGTCGAAAGAGGCACCGGGGCCCGAGCGGGTAGCGGTTGAGGTGCCGGATCACAGAGCGCGAGGAACCCGCAGTTGCCGAGAGGACGTGGGCACGATCTCATCCTCGTGCTCGTCGACTAGTGGTGGTTGAGCTTTCTTTGAACGATCCATATTTGGAAAAAAAAAATTGGAAAAATTAGGGTTTTTTTTTTTTTTTGAAAAATTGGGGGTTTTAAGAAACTAGGGTTTTTAAGAAACGGAATCAATCAGTTGTTGATTTTGAGGATAATTAGGGGTATTAGTGTATATATATATAGATATATTTGGGATTTTTGAGAGATTTTGATGAAGGGGGCGAAATTTTTGATAAAGAGAGAGAGAGGGTTTTGAGAGAATGAAATGAAATTAGGGTTTGAAAGAAGTTTAAAAACTGAAAAATAGAAAAACGATCGGTCGTTTTGGAATTTCGACCAGTCGTTTTTGGAAAAAATTGTTCCAGTGAGCACATTGAAAAAACGATCGGTCGTTTTTTCAGAACGATCGGTCGTTTTTTCACAACGATCGGTCGTTTTTTCAGAACGATCGGTCGTTTTTTCAGAACGATCGGTCGTCTGTGTAAAAACGATCGGTCGTTTTTACAGTCGACCGGTCGACTGTAAACAATTTACATAACAAGAATTTTTTGCACTTTTCGACACTGATTTGGCAAAAAAAAAAAACAATAGAATATATATTAAATCAATCAAATATATATATATATATATGTACAAGTCACACATCAAACATGCCTAACTCTCGTCGAATAAAACAAAATTGTTCCTCGTTAAGGGGTTTTGTAAAAATATCGGCTAATTGCCTATTGGTACTTATATATTCAAGTATAATATCCCCTTTTTGAACATGATCCCTTAGAAAATGATGTCGTAAATTAATATGTTTAGTATGAGAGTGTTGGATCGGATTTTTCGAAAGATTTATAGCACTAGTATTATCACATAAAATAGGCACACTATCAAAAGATAATTCAAAGTCATTTAGTTGTTGACGCATCCAAAGGATTTGTACGCAACAACTACCCGCGGCGATGTATTCCGCCTCCGCCGTAGAAAGTGCAACCGAATTTTGTTTCTTGCTATGCCAGAAACTAAGGCGTTTCCTAAAAAATTGCAAGTGTCACTAGTACTTTTTCTATCTAAACGACAACCGGCAAAGTCGGCGTCGGAATAGCCAAGCAAATCAAAAGTAGTATCATGAGAATAAAACAATCCTAAATTGCATGTTCCTACAAGATATCTAAATATGCGCTTAACGGCTATCACATGCGATTCCTTAGGGTAAGATTGATACCTAGCACACAAGCAAACACTAAACATGATATCAGGTCTACTTGCGGTTAAATATAAGAGAGATCCAATCATACCTCTATATAGCTTTTGGTCCACGCTTTTACCCGATTCATCCTTGTCTAGTTTTGTTGCCGGACTCATTGGAGTTCCTAGCGGCTTTGCATCGTTCATGTTGAATCTTTTGAGCAAGTCCCTTGTGTATTTGGCTTGATTGACGAAAATTCCATCCTTAGTTTGTTTGATTTGCAATCCAAGGAAATAGGTGAGTTCGCCCATCATGCTCATCTCGAATTCGCCTTGCATATAATTAGAGAACTCCTTCTACATGCGAGCATTAGTAGCACCAAAAATAATATCATCAACATAAATTTGAATTAAAAGCATATCTTTTCCATCTTTTTTAATAAAAAGAGTAGTATCCAAAGTACCACGAGAAAACCCTTTTCAATCAAAAACTTACTAAGTCTTTCATACCAAGCCCGGGGTGCTTGTTTTAAACCATAAAGTGTTTTTTGAAGTTTGTAAACATGATCGGGAAACTCGTGATTTTCAAAACCGGGTGGTTGTTTTACATAAACTTTCTCATTTATAAAACCGTTTAAAAATGCACTTTTAACATCCATTTGAAACAATTTAAAACGTTTAAAAGAAGCATAAGCAAGCAACATTCTAATGGCTTCTAGTCTAGCTACGGGTGCGTAAGTTTCATCGAAATCGATGCCTTCTTCTTGGTTATACCCTTGAGCTACTAGTCTAGCCTTATTTCTAATGACTACCCCGGATTCATCCATCTTATTACGAAATATCCATTTCGTACCTATGATAGTTTTCTCACACGGTCTAGGAACTAAAGTCCATACGTTGCTACGCTCGAATTGATTTAATTCGTCATGCATAGCTAATACCCAACTCTCATCGAGTTCCGCTTCATGAATGTTCTTAGGCTCTAATTGAGACAAGAATGCAAGATGATTAACTAAATTTCTCAAAGAAGAACGTGTATGCACTCTTTCTCCCGGGTTACCCAAGATTAATTCTTGCGGATGGTGATTGACAAATCTCCATTCTTGAGGCAAATCCTCATGAATGTGTACACTAGATTCTAGGTCCGTTTAAAGTCTCTTTATAGTGACTTCTTCAACAACGGGTTCAACCTCTATACTAGGCGTAATCTCTAAGCTAGATGTAACATGATTAGAAGAAGATGCATTATGGAAAATATCATCATCAATATTATGAACAATTGATGGCTTATCAAAAGTCGGTAAATTCTCATCAAAATAGACATGTACCGATTCTTCTACCAATAAAGTTCTTTTATTAAAAATTCTATACGCTTTACTCGATATAGCATATCCGATGAAAATTCCTTCATCGGACTTAGCATCGAATTTTCCTAAATTATCCTTACCATTATTATGAACATAGCATTTACAACCAAATGCACGTAAATGAGAAATATTGGGCTTTCGCTCATTCCATAATTCGTAAGGTGTCTTTTTCAATATGTACCTAATTAAGGCTCTATTTAAAATATAACAAGCGGAATTTACGGCTTCGGCCCAAAAATACTTTGGCAAATTATTTTCACAAAGCATGGTCCGTGCCATTTCCTCTAGGGTTCTATTATTCCTCTCTACTACCCCATTTTGTTGGGGCGTACGAGGGGCCGAAAAATTATGATCAATACCATTTTTATCACAATAAGTTTGAAATGGAGTATTTTCAAATTCCTTACCATGATCGGTTCGGATACTTTTGATCATATAACCCTTTCGTGTTTGGAGCTTTTTGCAAATAATAGAGAATTCTCTAAATGCTTCATGCTTATGAGTTAAAAACAAAACCCAAGTAAAACGACTAAAGTCGTCAACCATGACGAATGCATATGCACGCCCTCCAAGACTAAGTGTTCGGGAGGGACCAACTAAGTCCATATGAATGAGCTCCAAACAACGAGTAGTAGAAATAATATTTTTAGACTTAAAAGAAATCTTCGTTTGTTTGCCTAATTGGCAAGCGTGACAAACTTTGTCCTTTTTATAAGGAGCTTTTGGTAAACCTATTACCAAATCTTTTCTAGAAAGTTTAGCAAGTAAATCAAGACTTGCGTGACCAAGTCGTCTATGCCACAACCAACCATTGTCGTTGATAGTAACAAGACACTTCACCTCATTATCCACCGAACTATTTAAATCAATCATATAGACATTATTTTGTCTTTGACCCATGAGAATAGTTTTATTTTCCGAAATACAATGAATGATGCAATGCGATTTTTCAAAAATGACTTTGTGACCCAAATCGCAAAGTTGACTTACTAAGCAAGTTATGTTTAAGACCATCAACAAGCAATACATTATCAATAATAATATTTGATGGTTTAGAAATGCTACCAATACCGATAATTTTACCCTTGCTATTATCCCCGAAGGTCACAAAGCCTCCGTCTTTAGGTGCAAGAGTAGTAAATTTCGTTTTGTCTCTCGTCATATGTCTTGAGCATCCGCTATCCAAGAACCACTTGTCCTCGTTAATTTTTGACCTCAAGCATATCTACACGACAAAACGATCATTGGTACCCTAATCCACTTTTGGGTCCTTGAGGGTTAGTGTCTCGACCCTTTGGAATCCAAACCAAGTCATTTCTATTTAATTTATATCTATAAGGGCAATAGACATAATCCCCATAGTGATCACAACGGTTACAAGTAAGACATTTAACGTGCACACTTGGTTTAACAAATCGATTATAAACTACGTTATTTTTATGCATGTTATTTTTACGAGAGTAACTCGGTTGTCTATTTTCATTTTTCGTCATTTGTTTGGTGAATAGATTTTTATGCTTTGCCGTTAGAAGTGGGTTGTACCCTACACCGGTTTTATCATACGCGCCTTGTTGAGAAGCTAATATAGTACTTAACATTTTACTTCCCTTAGTGAACTTAGCGAGAGTAAGTTCGGCGCTATCCGCCTTAAGTTTACATGAACTAAGGTCATTAACTAACTTATCATTTTCCATGGTAAGTTCAGCATTTTTAGAGATGAGTGAGTCATTTTTTATAGCTAAGTTTTCAAGTTCATCTTGTAAAGTAATTAGCATTTTTCTAAAAGATTTGTTCTTACCTCTAGCTTTTTCTAGAGAAGCTAACACATCATTTATGTCAAAGCAATCATCACTAGAAAGAGAAGAGTTAGAGGAGAGGAAGCTTACATCCTCGGTTTCGTTGTCTCTAGCCATGAGACATAGGTTTGCGACTTCTTCAATGTCGCTATCGGAGCTATCATCATCGCTCCCCCATGCGGCCATGAATGCCTTCTTGTATTCCTTTTTCCTTTCGAACTTGTCCTTTTTCTTCAAGGGACATTCGTTTTGCATATGGCCGGGTTTGTGACATTTATAGTAAATGATTTCTTCCTTCTTGTTCGATTTGTCGGAAGGCTCTCCCTTATACTCCTTTTTCCGAAATCGTTTTCCGCCCTTCTTTTTCCAACTTAGGAATTTGTTGTAGCGTTTGGCGAAGAGTGCCATTTCATCATCCTCACTAGAGGAATCGTTATCGTTATCGTTATCGTTATCATTGTTTGTTGTGCTTTTGAAGGCGATGCCTTTCTTCTTTTTCGAGTCATCCTCATGTTTTCGAGTTGTCATGTCGAGTTCATGAGTGCTTAAGGATCCTATGAGATTGTCAAGAGAGAGAGTGTTCATGTCCTTGGCTTCTTGTATAGCCGTCACTTTTGATTCCCATTTTCTCGGATGGATTCTTAGGATCTTCGTCACCATCTTCTTGCTAGAATACACTTTTTCCAATCTTTTAAGATCGTTAGTAATTTTAGTAAAACGAGTGTACATAGAGGCAATAGACTCGTCATCATCGACTTTAAAAAGTTCATAATCATGAATAAGCATGCTAATTTTAGAGTCCTTAACTTGACTAGTTCCCACGTGCATAATAGCTAGCTTATCCCACATTTGCTTAGCTGTGACACAACCGGAAATCTTATCATATTCACTAGGCGAGAGCGCACAAGTTATAGAAGTCATGGCTCTACAATTTAGAGAAAAGGCATGGCGTTCATCCGTGTGTAGTTCTTCTACGAGTTTATCTAAACCATTTCTCCTAGGCGTTTTATAGCCTTTACTTATGCTAATCCATTGGTCTATTTCATAGCCACAAAGAAAATTTTTCATGAGATCTCTCCAATAGAGATAGTTTGTACCGTCAAAGAACGGGGGCCTAGTTATGGATTTTGAGTCGACGTACGAAGACATATCGGATCTTTAAACTAAAAAATCGTTAGATTTTGTAAATATAAGAGCTAGGCTCTGATACCAATTGTTGGTCCGTGAGTGTCTAAACCTTAGAGAGAGAGGGAAGGGGGGGGGGGTTGAATAAGGTTTTGGTACGATTTTCGCGAAATAAAAACTATGAGTTATTAACTAAGTTAATTAGTATAATTTTAGAACTAAACACTTGTGTTAACTATTAATGCTATTTTTAAGCTATTCAAGCAATGAAAATAAGCAATAAATAAGTGCGAAAAGTAAAAGTTAAGGGAAAAGAAATAACACAAGAGTTATAGAGGTTCGGCAAAATGCGCCTACGTCCTCTCCTCGGTATTCACACTACCGAGTGTTTCACAAGAATCTTCTTCCCAATATTACACCCTAACGAGCTAATCGACCGATTAAGCTCCCCCTCACTCTATGAGTATCCCGAATGAAAAGACCTAAAGCTTTTAAGCTACACTTGCTTATAAAGCCTCTACCCGATCACTCGCTCACAAATGAGTTTATAAATCACTCTTACAAGTTTGAATTTGAAATGAATCACTCACTAACAAATAATATCTTGGTATTTATAAGATTACAATAATATTACACTCAAGAATATTTATGAATAAAAGTGAGAGAATTTGTAGTATAAGCTTGTATGATCTTGAATTTGATAGCTTGAATTTGTGTGTGAATTGGGGTTGTTTTCCTTTTGGAATTTGGGGGCTATTTGAAGGATTTTGGGCTTGTTACCATTGTATGATGTGTTATCCTTTTATCCACTGGTTTTCAGCAGTTACCCAGTTTTCCAGAATAAGTGAAAAAGCACTTTTTTGAATTTCTACATAAACGACCGGTCGTTGTCTGTAAAACGATCGGTCGTTTTTCTTGTGAACTCTCTGGAAGAAAATAGACCTAAAACGATCGGTCGTTTCTGTCATTACGATCGGTCGTTTTATTGAAGAACTCACTGGAAGAAACTGGACCTAAAACGATCGGTCGTTTCTGCCAAAACGATCGGTCGTTTTTCCTGGCAGTTTCTCGGTTTTCTCGTTATTCTTCGAAGGCTCGTAACTTGTTCGTTTTAAGTCCGATTGAGGTTCTGCTTGAACCGTTGGCTTCGTATTTACGTAATCTATCATTTCGAACCTTTAACAAGCTAGATAAATGATTAGTATGCAAAACGAGCTTTTATCATGTTTTACAAATTTTGTTATCATTAAAATAATCGATTAGAAGAACATCGTTCAACAATTAATGATCTCATGTGGCAAAACGGATGTATTAGGATTTCTCCTCCTCCGAGGCAGAACATCCTTAGAACCGACCGGTCTTTCTCTTTTCTTGGGAAGAGCGGTGGACTGGACGGCCGATGTCAGCATCCTTTGCTCGGTGGGTACAACCCGAGCAACATGTTCGACATGAACATGGAGTCTCACAGGAACGTCTATCATTGCAGGCACATTTACAACAGCTATATGTGATCTCGTGACATTTGCTAGGTCATTAAATGTGTCTGGCATTTGATTTGCAATATTTTGTAGACCTAGGATTCTCTGCACCTCCTTATCACTATGTGCATTAGGGGGATCAAGATGAGACATAGTGGGTACATGCCACGTTAATTCACGTTGTTCCTCATCAATGTTAATGTGCATTTCTCCCCCTAAGGAAGGAAAGATAGTCTCATCGAAGTCACAACTCGCATGTCTAGAGGTAAAGAGATCACATGTCAATGGCTCTAAATAGCGTATTATGGACGGGGTTTCATAACCGACATATATTCCCCGTTGTTTCTGAGTCTAAATTTTGAACGCTTTGGCGGCTCAATTGGAACATTGACTAAGCATCCAAACATGCCTAAATGTGAGACGTCGGGTTCATATCCAGTTACCAACTGGTACGCAGATAGTGGTTGGGTGGCCATGGGCCTAAGATGGACCAATGCAGCAGCATGTAAAATTGCATAGCCACATGCAGAGAGTAGAAGTTTGGTGCGCATGACCAAAGTCCTTGCAATCATTTGCAATCGCTTAATGAAAACTTCTGCAAGGCCGTTTTGAGTATGAACATAAGCAAGGATGTTCAAGATCAATTCCCAATGACATGCAATAGTCATCAAGAGTTTTTTATGTAAACTCCGCGGCATTATCAAGTCTTATAAACTTTATTTGATAATCCGGATGATGGGCCCTCAACTTAATGATCTGGGCTAGGAGTTTAGAAAACGCTGCGCTTATTGTGGACAACAAAGCTACGTGTGACCATCTTGTCGATGCATCAACCAAAACCATGAAATATTTAAATGGTCCGCATGTTGGTTGGACAGGTCCACAAATATCTCCTTGAATTCTTTCAAGTGATCGGGAAACCAATTTCGTAGGTTTCGCATGAAGTGGTTTGAGATTTGTCTTTCCAATCGAGCATGCTTGGCATAGGCTTTTAGGATTAATCACAAAATTCTTTCATCCAAGAGGATGCCCATGAGGCGCGTTCATAGTTCGAAACATCGTATTTTGACCCGAGTGTCCCAGCCGGTCATGCCATAACATATAAATGCTCTCATCAATCGGCGGTCGTCGAATGATTAGATTGCTTTCAATGTTTTGGATCATAGTAACATACAAACCACTTGAAAGACATCTCAACTTCTCCAAAATACGCTTTTGGTTGTATTAAGTGGATGTAATGTAAAGGTATTCAATACCATTTTTTCCAGCAGTTTCAACATGAAACTCGTTTTCTTTAATATCCTTAAAGCTCAACAAGGTGCGACTGGACCTCGAAGAATATAAGGTCTCAGATACTTCGACAGGAGTACTATTTGACAATGTGAAATGAGCTTTACCAAAGCCTTCAACAAGGGTCGACGGGCCCGAAATAGTTGTCAATGAGGTTACTTTAGGCGTTAAGTTGATAAAATAACATTTATCTTTTAAAATAGTGTGTGTAGTGCCACTATCAACCAGATAATCAACTGCCCCACAATTTATGCCTAAGGTAAATAATTTAAAGTTGGTCACACAAATAGAGGAATTGCTCAACGAAATAACTTTAAATTATGCGAGAAATATTCAAAAATATTGTACATAAAACAAACCATAATCCAAAAGAGATAGACAATATCCAATGGAAAAACATAATCCGAATGGAATTGAAAAATGACATAATCCAGGAGAAAAATAAGCTCAATTATTTAAAGATAAATGAAGAAATTTCTATTCTTCCATTTGAGCAACAAAGTCGAGGGTCTCAAAGATTTGATTTTCGCTAGTTTCGACCAGATTTGATTCGGCTTTTCTCCCCTTATGATAGTTTAGAACTTCTTGGGGGAGTTGTCTTGCATGTTCTTTACATATGACCATAACCACCACATTTATAGCACAAAGTTGACTCTTCATCGTTTTCTCCTACTTTGGGACGACTGTCCCTTTTATTGTTGTTCCTACCACGAGACTGCCGAGGAGCCAAAGGTCCTCGGTTTGAATGCTTGTCCAAACCTCACTTGACTGGGCGAGCATTACGCTCCCCATGATTTCTTGGATGACAGGACGACTAGCCCTTGTCTCGGTTCCCATATCGTGGACGTGGTCCATGAACAGCATAAGCATCAGGCATTGGAATTGCATTTGTCCCAGTAGGACGAGAGTTACTGTTTATCATTAAAATAAGACTATTTTTCTCGTCCAATAACAGCTGGGTGATGAGCTCGGAAACTTGATAAATTTTGACTGACGGTATTGCTTTTGGAGTAAATTGTCAGAGGTAGGAAATGTGGTGTAAGTCTTTTCCAATAAATCACTGTCATTTAATGTTTCACCACAATATTGGAGAAGAGCACGAATCCTGCATACTTCAGCGTTATTCTCGGTAACAATTTTGAATCTTGAAAATGCAGATTCAGCCAATCATGACGGGCTTCGGAAAGCCATATGGTCTTTTGATGGTCAAAACGCTCTCTAAGAGAGTCCCATAACATATTTGGTGAGGTGATTGCTACAAATTCAGACTTCATTGCATCTGACAGGTGTCGGCGGAATAGAATCAACGCCCTAGCATTCATTTCACGAGTAACTTCGACTTTGCGTTCATCCTCAGCATAGATGACATCCAATAGGCCTTGGGCATCTAAATAGTTTTGGATATCTTGGGTCTAATCCAAATAGTTCTTGCCAATGGCATCCAAGATCGGAAAATCAATTTTGATCGACATTTTTCTACAACTAGAAAAAACATAATGGATTAGTCATCATATAAAACGACAGGTTTATATGTGCATGATTTGTATAAGCACAAACTTTGTTTCGAAACGACAGGTTCGAAAGACACAAGTTGTGCTTTTGTGAATAGGCTCTCATTGATCGAATGACAGGTCGATACTGAGACACTGATTCGGTAAAAGTACACATATACAAACACACTCGGGGAACTTATTATTTACTCAACTCCTTTCGGTAGCTCTATTTGAACACGACCAGGAAAGACGGTGAGGGCGGTGGGCACGAATGCCTCTTAAAAACCGACCTCATTAGGAGAGCGGCTTCCGCCTTTATCTTTCCTAGACATCGTATCCAAATAGGTGAGCCTATTTAGGAAAGATTCATAATTATTCCAACTTAAATGTGAATACATATAACGGATTTCGTAAATTTTGAACTCAAAAACTACATCTAAATGTTTAAGCTTGAGGAAAATTTCTACTCAAAAGAGATACATTGTAAAATGTTCAAATTCGAGTCAATTTATAAGCTCGCGTAACATATAAAATAGCCTTCAACAAAATATAAAGGCATGTCATACTCATGTAAACTAATCTTAACATGGAGTAGTAATATTAAAACACATGAGTTATTATTTAATCCAACACTAAAGTGTGACTTTTGCCATTTTCTATGTGTAATTAATACATCGCATAGGTTATATCAATTCATAGGCAATAAATAGTGGCATGCTAAGAGGCTAAATATAGTTAATATCACATAAGCAATTAATACTATCATGCAAGAGGTATTTTCTACAAGATTTCTACAAATTTTAGAAGTTGTAGCAATTAAATCTAAGATCATTTGCATGTAAATAAGTATTTCGTAAAAACATTGGGTAAACTTGTACATATATACTATTCTGTGTATAAGAGTAACTACATGGACTACAAATGTAAATACATGAAACTATATGCATTTTAAGGGTAATTACAGCTCTGGTCCTATAGTTTCAGAAACTTTACAGAGAGACCCTAATGTTCCAGTGAGTTACAGATTAGTATTCCAATGTTCTAAAAGGGACAGTTTAAGTCCGACAGATTATTATGTTTAACTATACAAGTTATAACTCGTTTTATAAGTGATATACATGGGTTCCAATAGCAATTTTTCATCAAAAAAAAACATCCATCATTTGATATAAATCTTAGACATGAGATTTCCGGTTTTATTCTTGATTAATCATGCAATTTCTACGTTTTATTATAAGTAGAAATTGTGTAGCTTAATTCGGTAATGCGAAAGGATGATCGATATGTGATCTAACAACCCAATAAACCCTCTTCCTAACTCTTCAAGCAGGAAATAGATCCGTATACTCCCTTCTAATGAAACTATCTAGCGATTTCTTGACTCCGTCGTTAAGCAAAGTGCTGATAACGTGTTGTTTGACAACTATTAGCAAACCACCGATATAGCAAGAAATGTATAGAGAGAAGAAAGTATTCTTATTCAAGTATGAATATATGTGTCTCAAAGGTAATGCTCTCACCCATTTATATAGTCTAGGGGTGAAGTAAGTTATATGTATCACCATACTGAGAATAAAGCTAAAAAGCTAAAAGGCTTATCATAAACATGGATGTTTGTTATATGAACCATCCATCACTAAATGTATCACAACAAATATTAAATTTTACATAAATTTTTGAACATACACTTTAGAATTAAAATAGAACTTTGATTTTAAAAATATAATAAAATAATAATTACGAATACAAATGGAAAAACCTAACTGATGAAAACACTGATGTAGTTAACTTGAGAAAATTTACATCCATATTTTAGAATCATTAACTTATTTTGAAAAAAATGATGGAATTATCAATAATAAATACAAACGCACTTCCCGTAATGGGTGGGCACAAAACTGTCACCCTGGGTCAGGTTGGTGGAGTTGAGCTTAAAAGAATGTGAATGTGAAACCGATCTGCAAAGTATTACACATTTTACCTGGGTTGGAGTGATAAATCTTAATCATTATTGGAGTTGCGGAAAGTATAAATTTAAGCGCACAATCATGTAAATATATTTTTTATTTTATGTGCTTTAAAGTACATTTGTGGAACTTTTTTTCACCTTATTTAGCTTTGATAGTTCCATAATTTAAATATATTTGTGTTCTATTTTTATCATTTTTTAATTCATGGGGTTAAAGTGATGAGACATGAAATGGTGGAAAAAATGCAAATGGTTTGCGTCAACCGAACCCAATCAATTTGGGCTTGGAAACGCGTTTCCTTAGCTCGGAAACACGATGTTTTCGAAACAGGTATAGTATGCATCCAAAGGACCATAACTATGGCGCAAAACCATTTATAAGCATTTTGGAAACTATGAGAATGCTTCGAAAAACGTAAACAATACTTTAAAAAAAAACTCTTAACTATATGAAAGTGAATCTTCGGTAATGCTTTAGAGAAACTTATGGAACAATATTTTGATAATAAATCAAAACTTGCACTTTCAAGATAAAATAAAATTTTACGAAACGTATATATCATAAATAACTGAATTATGTAGAAATATCACGTCTCATTAGAATCTTAGATATTAGGAATTTGTTTATCTTTTTATTTTGAAATTTTATTAAAATTTTGATATATGTTTTTCATATAATTTGTTATTGATTTACAATCGTACATGTGTCTTCTATTTCCGACATAATTTTAGGCCATGTATCCCCTTTTCGTTCCCGGTGTCGTTTTGACACTTCCGTTTGTCCGGTTAGTAATGAATTAATGAATTAGAAGTATCTTGTGATGATGCATGCTAAAAACTTACCTAAATGTAGTTTTCATCTTATTTTTAAATAAAATAAAAAACGGTGGAAGCACAAAATACAATATTACATAATTTTGGATAACATTAGCACCTGTAAAGTTTGTACCTGAGCAACAGTAACTAGTAAGTTCTCCAATTATATACGCAGTACTAAATTCTTACTGTACTATTTTGCCCCCCATTATTGCTTCAAATGCTTATATAAATTTAAAAAACAAAAACTCTTTTTTTTTTCCTAACACAATCCTCGAAATAGCTTCAAATATCCAAATTCATGTTTTAAGCTTACTTATATCTCTCGTCCTCATAACGTGTTTGATGAAATGCTCACAATAAATGTTTGATTATTAAGTTTACTGTCTTTTATTCAAATAGTATTCTAATCAGATATATCAATTTATTACTAGATCACTTAATTCTTAATAATATTAATGTTCCAAAGAGCTTAATATTTCATAACCATGACGTGTTTTTGCAGAGCTATGATAAAAGCGTAACATTTTAGCGGCCTAAAAAGCGGAAAAGCAAGATTTTTAAGCTTTGGCCTTTGAGTCGAGCTTTGAATCGAGATTTTTTACCACTAAGCGAGCTTTTTAAAACATAGTTAAATCCGAAATTATTTTATTCCATTCAATAACTAACAAATCCTATCTTACAGTTGAGTTGAATGAATTTCGAAAGTTCTCTTTTGAGGTTTTGGTTTTAAGTAATTAAATTGTATTCTGCTGCAAGAAGTAAAACACACACATCCTTACAGTTATGATGCAAATTGTGGTTCATGTTTTTGTATCTTTGTTGTTGCAAATTGTGTTTAATTTGGAAAATAAGACATTATGATGCAGTTACTCCTGATACAATATCAATAATAAACTATAAAGAGAAAAATAAAGAAGTACACAATCTTATTACTGTCGTTGCTCATTTGCTATGAGTTTACAACTTCCAAAGGTACGGTCTTTACAATGAGGGCAAGTCTTGGTGCAACGATACAGTTGTTGTCACGTGACCTGGAGGTCACGTGTCCGAGTCATGGAAGCAGATATAATAAATTTCATATCCCATAAAGATGAGTTGTGATCGATCTTACAATGCCTGAAATTGTGACTTACTTTGATTATAGGAACCCTAAAGGCTTTTTGGTGCTCTCGAGTTGCAATTAAAAATTTCAGTGCATTTTGTTTCCAGTACCATCATCAAATTTCTATATTGATTTTAAGTGGTGGTATAAAAACTTATCGTTACCTTTGAACCCAGAATTATATTATATGGAAGAAAGAATGGTGCCACGCTGGAAGGGAAAGGCATCGAAAGCCAAAGCTCTAGCAGATCCCATGTCAAGTATCGTATCAAAGCTCAGATCTACTCTCATCGAATCCGATTATCATGGAGTTCTCTCAGAATCAAGTGTTCTTATCGATGTAGATACAAACCATATAGAACTTCTTAATCGTGCATGTTTTGGTCGACCTGTCGTCACCTCCCAAACTGACAAACAATGGTTCCAACTAAGTTTATTAGAAGCCTTCTATCTAAGTCATGATCTAAAATGTCTCAAAATAGTAGGCGAAAGCAAGCTTCCAAAAACCAATGATGAGCTATGGAAGTACATGGTTTCCAGGAAGAAGGCCTTTCCGATTTTGTACAAAGCTTATATGTATCTACGTACGAGAAATTGGGTGGTGAGATCGGGCTCTCAATATGGGGTTGATTTTGTTGCATATCGTCATCATCCAGCTTTGGTGCATTCTGAATATGCTGTGCTTGTTCAATCAGATGGTGACGTTAATGATCGGTTGAGAGTTTGGTCGGATTTTCAGTGTACACTTCGGTTATGTGGTAGTGTTGTGAAGACTTTGTTAGTGCTGCATATTAATAAAAATGGTGTTGGTGATGAAATTTTTAGCTGTTTGAAGAGTTACAGTGTTGAAGCACGTACAATCACTCGATGGAGCCCTGAGCAAAGCCGTGAGACAGAAGAAGACCCTGAAGGCTCAACAAAGTAAGAGAAAAGGTCTTCTGACCATATGTTATTGGATATAACTGATTTATGCTGTTTGAATTTCAAGACATGGGTTTGGATCGAACATCTGAGTATTTGCATATTTACTACATATACAATTGTAGTGGTTATATATTCCTTTGTGGTTGATTTTCAATATCTATGCATTTAAAATCTTTTTTGTTGCAACCGTCTCACCTAGCCGATAACCTGGCTATATTCTTTTTGCCGAGTTCTTTTACTCATCTTTTTACAGATGTAAAGAGAGCTCCAATAACTGGCTTACTCAGATAAGCAATTTTAGCTCCATCATATTAGTAATATATATATATACATATATACTCTGATAACCACTGTTTTTCAATAATCAACTTTTTTGTGCCAGTAAGAGCAGTAGTGTTAGACCGGCTATTGCAACAGTGTCGGTCACATACTTGATTAAATGATTATATTCGAGAATGGCATGTATTTAGTTTCAGAGATGAATTTTTTTTCCTATCAAATGCTCTTAACCACATGAATAGACGTACAAGTTAATAGCATTATTATTCTTATACTTCTAAGTTCAATATCCCAAAGTACTTTTTTTTTTTTTGCAATCAAATATTCCAAAGTAGTAGTCGAAGCAACAAGATAAAAATTTCACTGACGACAATACTTCAAGCCAGCATGTCATGAAAGTTATCAGAGAACGATAGAGCAAACATAAAGATGGAATATAGCAGTTTCCTAAATAAAAATAGGGCAAGCCTCGGTCCTTCACTGGTTATAAACTTATACTTGAGCTAGAAATTGTGTACAAAATGGAGATTTGCTCTAGATCCATTCCTGCATAACGCAAAGAACTGAAATCTAATAATATCTTCTTACACCTGTCCTTTCTTAATGCAATAATAATTCTTTCCTTTCCAGTGGGAAGATTTTCATAGAGTAAAACTAGACCACCAAAACAAACATATACAACAAAACCTATTGTCAAACAACATACAATAAATCCACCTAGCCATAATAATAATAAAGTTTTCAAAGTTGTGAGAGCCCACAAAACCACCACATATCCAATTCTAGAAATGTATCCTACTTGGCTGAGACTTCTCCATCCGGGTCTCACCAGAGGGTTCATCGTTATCGATCCGACGGTTGTGCCTAAACGCAGCAAGAGCAACCACATAGACGATGACGAGGATGATCAACATGACAATGTTGATTATTGAAACTTTTCGCCAACTCTTTTTGATACTAGCTAAAACACCAGCTTTGCAAGCATCACAATCATAGCAAAGCTGTCGTTGGTCGTTGCTCCACTTGGTGCAATCGGGATTGTTCCCCACCATGCCGCCACCTGGACCCCACAGTGTCTCATTTATGTATGTATAGCCACAGTCTGTAGGGGGTTTGCAGCATCCAGACTGCACATCAAAAACTAAGTAAATCAGCAATAATACAAGTACAAGGTGAACTATACCAATAGTCTATGATTTGGTTCAGATATCAATCTGACCCGCCTAGTCCCGATTGCAACACTAACATACTTTATGCCTAGTTTATATATGGTCCCCATAGTTCAATCGAGTGTTACTGGTCCCATAGTTAAACAAATTAAGATGCTGACATTGTGATACAAGATATTAGTCCTTGTTTCCCAACGCTGATATTTCTTTTTTGAATATTCTACACTTAAGTTCTTGTCGTGGTCACTAGTTGGTTCTTTCTGTTACGTAATCTTAAGCAGGACAAAAAAAATGATCAACTATTGTATAATTTTATTATCACACAATTTTATCAATTTTTCCTCCACTTTTAAGATATCCAACAAGAAAGATATGTTTGGATTCAAAATATCAAAGGAGCTTTCATGATTACAATGCATAATGGGTTGTAAACATCAGAGTAGATTTTGAATGTCCATATTGAGGGGCCCTAATGACATTGTTTTTTATTAGGTAATTTCCGGGCCCTAAAAAAACAAAATATGGTGTGAAACAGTTCAAAGTTGTCCTGAATACCCCACAAATATGTTGGATACGGAAAAAACACACGATGGAGAAAAAGGTAAACAAAAAGCATATGCAAGGAATGTAATAAAGAGACAGAGAAGCTAAGTAGTCCCATGAAATGATAGGGTGAGCACCAAGGCCTAATTCAAGAATGGTAGGAAAACATTATCTTTAAGAAATGGTCGTGAGAGAAATACTTAAATGAAAATTCAGATAGAGGGGTTCTATGAAAATGAGAAAATTGTTTCCCTAATTAATAATCAATATAGCCTATCAATAATTGATGAACGCCTTATCTTTTACTGTAATTATTTAGTGGTCAACGTAAACTAAGGGTCCCATGCTCAGAATAATTAGCCAAGAAATAAACAAATGGAGCATGTTACCACATACATATGGACACACAGCCATTACTTAGTCAATGCTTCAATATAGACTCAAATCATACGCATCTATACTTTTAACATACTCTTTGACAACGAAAAGAGACTATATTAAATACTTATTACGAAAACAACCATATTCGATATATGGTTCCTAAGAAAAGGATGGGGGGAAGGAAAGAAAAAGTAAAAGATCGGAATATAGATGTTTACCACAAAAACATGGAAAATAAAGAATATAAGTATGGATAAAGAGCCTAGTATGGGAATGATTCATAAAGTTCCTCACTTGTTACTCCTCTGTTTTCTCTGAAAAAACAAACAAGCAAAAGGAACAAAAAAGGGGGGAATATACTATCCTATTAACACTAAAAAAACTCTTTTCTTAAGAGGTATCTGAAGATCAAAGAGAAGTTTAAAATGTTAAAAAGGGCACCCTTTTTTGTCCGTTTCTACCCACCATGTTGTTGTAGTAATATACATAATAACTCAAGTTATCTAATTTTCTATAGAATTGAAAATGAAGGCTTCCGCAAGTTAGCATCATTTGTTTAGAAAAATAAGCAGGTGTTTTAAGTTTGAGAAAAAAGATGGTTTTATACACCTTACAAATCTGGCCTTTCAAGTCTCGTAGACTGAATAGCTCGATATTAAAGTCGGTCAGTAAAATATTGTACAATATGCAAGGTAAAAAGAAAAGAAAATGAGTTCAAAAGTTGAAACCAAACAAGGCCTAAATTAGCAAGCATGCAGTTGCAAAGTTCATCGAAACCACACAATAGGCTGGTTTAACATGGTATTGGTAAGGTGGTGTCATTTTAAGCCACCAACTAAATTATTTGTGTCACTAGTGAAAAAGGGGCCAGCTAAATCTGATAATGATGCAAGAATATCTATATTACCTTATCAAATGCACCTCAAATCTGATTTCAGAACAATGTGGTTTTGTCGCGCTCAAATACTAGGGAAACATGTTTTATGACTGAAAAGTTAAAAAATTTGTTCGTTTTCAAAAATATTCCACTACCTATTTGTAGAAAGAAAAAATATCTATAAAACTTGTTTTGCTAGCTAGTCCAATTCAAATACGTAATAATTGTTGAACAAATAGTCAAATACCGGTGTTAATAAATTGCAAAGAAGTTTACTTTGAAACTCTTAGAACAAGACAGCACATTAGCTTTCTACTTTCTACCAATATATAAGCTCAATATAAAACAATTTCAATTAGACGTCGCATTCAAACACACCAAGAACTAAATCTAAACCTTTGAAATCAACTTCATGAGAATAAGATAGCGTGAAATATCTTTTATGCCAAATTACACTCCAACGTGGTCTGTCTTGTATTTAAAGTGCCCATACATTATACATACTCCAAATTTCCCCATGCACTCTAGGCTAGCTAATAGTTATAAAAGCAGGAATAGTAAGCTTTGCATTCCACAAAACAAGCACAATAAGTCTTTCAGTAAAATGGATGTAAAATCTATTTCAATAAAAAGTGGTACACTTCAAAATGACAAATGATAAAATGTGAGAAAAGACAATTTTTTTCTCCTTCAGAAAACTAGCATAATCAAATCATCTACTATTATTTAATTACATAACTTAGATAAAAGATCAAATTCCCCAACAAAAGTTCTGTGGCCTTTAGCAGAAGATAAATTTAATTGTTTTACATGTCTATCATATTACGTACTAAAGTATTAGTCTTTAGCTTTCTTTCCGTTTATTATTCTGTCTCCACCGAAGTACAAAGTTTCTATTTATTTTACACTAAAAACAAATCATAAAGGATACAATCATACAATAATTTAAACATGAAAGATTTCAAAATCAGTACTTATTTCTATGAGAAATTAATAAACTTAAAAAGTCATCAAAGTGCATTACCACACCACACACCACACACCACACACCACACTATACACTATACCCAATCACTTGAACCGACAAAAATACAATTAATTTTAAAAAAAATTGGGCCGACCTGAGCACATGGACCCAGAGTAAATTACACATTTCTTTCCTTTAAATTTTCACTAATTTCTGGGGTTACACTGATGGTCCTCATAGTTCCATTAAAAAAATCTATTTCGCTACCAGGATTCAAATTATTGCACATTTGTTTGTCCGCTTGTCAGGTATAGCCAAATTATAAACTAATATAATGCAAACAAAACAGAAATAACAAGAAACTAATAATAGCCTAGTCGGCTAGAGCCCGCACTATCAAATACGAGTTGAAGGGTTCGAGACTTGTTAGGTGTGAAATCCCTTGATCCCCCTTAATAAGATTTAAAAAAAAAAAGACAGGAAACTAATAATAAATAATCTATAGAGTATAATAATAAAAAACATTTCTAACATGAAATCTACCTGAATAGCGTCAAGTTTTGGGAGATAAAAGAATAATAAAATAACTAAACCAAAACACCATTAGTGTAAGGATAAATTAAGTAATGTACCTAACGACTATGTTCACTACAAGTACAAGTAAAAGATTTTAAACTTTCCGTTCTAATTATCCGTTTTTCATATTTCTTTAGTACTTTTGGTCTCCGGTTGTCAGGTATGGCCAAATATTAAAGTTAAACCAAGAAATTAAGGCAAACAAAATATCCCCTTCATCCCAACTTGTCGGAGTTATATAAAACTACATGCAATTTTAACCTATAAATAAATCATATCTAATTTGTCGAAATCGATTTTTTTTTTAAAGTTAATCACATATTTTAAATGTTAAACTACATTAACAAAATTTTATATTTTATATTTCAACAATTTAAATACGAGATATTTGTCGTTCAAAGTTGCACGTAAATACCTAGAGCCCCAATATTTTGGTACGGAGAGAGTAGTAAAAAAAAATGTTACTCCCTCCGCCCCAAAATATCGGGGCTCTATTTATCTACGTGCAAATTTGACCGGCAAATATCTCGTCTTTGAATTATTGAAATGTAAATTTTTCAAATTTGTTTATATCATCATTTTATTTAATAAGTCAACCCAAATCAAATGAGACTGTCCAATTTAACCATTTTTTTCCAAAAATACCCTTACACTTTTATATTAATTACAATAATACCATACTCACATAAAAATATAAAAACTAAAAACTAATAAAACTATTTATCCATCTTTAATAACCAAACATTCTTTTAAATCTTAAACTATGTTTTTTTTTGTATTATCCACATATTTATATCATAACTATACATATTTTTTATATTTTTATTGCATTACACGCCGCACACGCAACGCGAGGCTCGATTACTAAGTAGTTTAATATTTGAACTATGTGATTAGCTTTTAAAAAATTCGATTTCGACAACTTATATATGAGTTATTTATTGGTCAAAATTGCACGTAATTTCATATAGCCCCAACAATTTGGGACGGATGGAGCAATATTATTAAATCATGTTTAGTGGAATCTAGGTTAATGTAATTTTTATATATAAATTAATGTTTCTTTCCCTATTTTTTTAAGCAACTTCTTTATGAAAAAACTTTAGCAAACAAAATAAAGAAGAAATGAGAAAAGATCAGAAAACAAACAAATAAAAAAAAACGTCTTGAGTAGAATCTAGCTGAATCAAAACTATAAAGACCATTAGTGTAATGTATCTATCTTGTTTCTATTTAGTCTGTCCAAATTAATAAAGTGTTGCAAACAAAGGAAAACAAACATAGACATAAACTACTAATAATAAACAATAGATAACAGCTAATCATGTTTAGGAGAGTACTGGTTTAAAAAGCCTGCTCCATAGTAAAAAAATAAGTCGATTCAAAGCTTAAATACTCGATTTTCCGCTTTTAGGCAGCTAAAATCCTACTCTTTTTGCACATTGAAAAACGTTTCAGCTAAGATTTCAGTTTTTAAAACAACTATCCATGTCTAGAGTTTTTTTAAAAGGCCCGTCTTGTAGTGAAAAAAGCACGATTCAAAGATAGATAAAAGCCAAGCTTAAAAAAAGCTTTAAAGGCTCGATTTTCCGCTTTTTAGGATGTTAAAAGCTTACACTGTTTACTCTGCTACCATATCTATTACAAAAACAGTTTAGCTAAGAATTCGCTTTCAAAACACCTACCCGAATGGGATCAAGTTTCCTAAGATAAAAGAAATCAGCGGACTCAATGCAAAAAAGTTATAAGTCACTTATAAGTAAACAGTTATACTAAACACTACTTGCATCACAACTTTTTCTAAGCAAGTTTTTTTCTCATTGCTATTAAAAAACAGCTTTTGACCAAAAAATCTACCAAACGGTGCCTACCTGAATCGGGTCAAGTTTCCGAAGATAAAAGTAATCAGCAGACTCAGGAACCCTCCCCGCTCCCGACCCAACCACCCTCCCCATCCTCCCACACGCGTGCGAGTCCCTAACACATGCCCGAATCTTCCCCCAATACCCCTCCTTCGCCACCCGCTCCTCCAACCACCCCGAATAGTCCTCCAAACTATACTCCAAGTACACCCTGTTCAGCACCGGCCTCCCAGACCCTTTAAGGTAAAGAAAAATAAATTAAATTTGCGGATTTTTTAGTCTTTTTAAAACAAAACAAAAATCCTAATAGAAGATTTTGTATATTCACAACACTTAATAACTTCAAATATGTGACAAATGATATACAATACAAAAAAGTTATAAATTACTTAAAAGTAAAAGAGTTATGTTAAACACTGCTTGAACTCACTGTTTTCCGCTTTTTGGGCCCGCTAAAAGCTTATGGTTTTTACACAGCTTTTAGCATCTCTCTTGCAAAAACGTTTTAGCTAAGATTTCGCTTTTTAGTGTTGCTAAGCCACCCAAATATCTTACCCAAAAACCATACGACGGATTAATTGCACCTATCATGTACTAAATGATTTTTTTTTCCATATCACAAACAAAACGATTGGTACACCTAATCCGTCACATCAGTCTGAAAAGTTTTTTGGGTTGAAAATTTGGTGAAAAAAAACATTTTCCTTTTTTTTCTTCTGGTTGCTATTAAAAAGCAGTTCTTGACCAAAAAATCTGAAAACACTACCTTTATCAGTGACCGCGTAAGCGAAAATAATGAACCCAACCAAAGCCACAATGATAAAAAACATGGACCATAGGTAGACGTGCATGAGAAACGTGTTTCGGTAACATGCTCCAGCAAATCCTGCTAACGATACGACCATTATGGAGACTCCGATCACTATTATCGGCCATTGCAGGAAGCTGAGGCAGTCGCTTGAGGATGCGCGGGAGCTTAGCCAGATTCCACCTCCGAGGATGGGGATCGAAATTAGGAAGGTTAGGAAGTTGAGTAGGCCGATTAAGTGGTTGCTTGTCCTCATTCTGTCAGTTTTTAGAAGTTGAGGTCCTTTTTGAACTTTTCTTTTTTCTCTCTCTCTCTCTATATATATATTGTGTTGTCTTGCTTTGAGTGATGCTATGTTGAGTTGGAGTGAGGGGACTAATAAAGGGAGAGCTTTAAATCTTGGGTAAAATGCAAATAACCCCCAGAAACTATTCATTCTTGCAATATACTCCCATAAACAATCTAACTTTTGCAATTAACCCCTAAGTCGTTTTTAAAATGGCATAACTTTTTATTCATTTGTTCGCTTTACATAATTATCTGTTTAATATATATAGTTTGCCAATTCACACGAGGTAAGTTAACGATTATCGTAAAAAAAGTCATCAAAAGCGTTTTTACATAAAAAAATATTATTTTAGTGAGAAAGCTATTTTTTGTATCATTCCGTAAAAATTACTTGACGTGTATGAATATCAAATAACTTATTATAATAAATGAAAAACCAACCAAAACGAATCGTCGAGCATATAGTTATATCATTTTAAAGATAGCAGTAGCGGTTAATTGGAAAAGTTAGATGGTTTATGTGTGTCAATTTCAATAACTAATAGTTTATGGGGGTTATATGATAAGGACCCATAGTTCCAAGGGGTTATTTACATTTTACCATTGAATCTTTAATGTGTGTTTTGGTTTGATGGTAATTACACATTTACACAAATTGTGCATCATAGTTTAGAAAAATATTGATACGGTACCGGTGATACTAAAAGTGACAATTCAGTTCATGAGATAGAGAATGTGAATGTCTGGCAAGTACTTATTTAATTTGTTGCTTGTCCTCATTCTGTAAGTTTTGAGAAGTTGTGTACCTTTTTGATATTTTGTTTGCTCTCTCTGTTTATAGTATGTTTTTGAGTGATGTTGTGGGGTTGAGTTGAAGTGAGGGGACTAATAAAGGGGGGAGCTTTAATGGGGAGTTTTCGTTTGATGGTAATTACACCAATTGTAGCATAGTTTATAGTAATATTGGACTTGAACTGGTAATTTGAAATTAGTGACGATTCAGTCCATGAGAGATATTGATTTATGTGAATGTTTGGCAACCGCTTATTTTTCTTAAACTTTTTTGCTTTTTTTAAAATGATCTTAATTCAATTTGTGCCGTAAGTGTTTCCTAAAACAATCAGAGTAATTGAAGTAAGTTTGAAAGTTAGATAAATTGTTTTACTAGAATCTGTTACTCCAATTAATAATTGTTTTAGCCAGATTCCGTCTCCGAGGATTGGAATTGGGACGGAGATTAGGAAGGTGAGGAAGTTGAGCAGACCGCTCAAGTGGTTGCGTGTCGATGCGGGTATGACGCTACGACAAAAGTTAAAAAATTTCGGTACGATACAGAAAAGGTACGTCAATAGAAAAATTATTTATTTTTATATATACAATTTAATCGAAAAATTACAATCTTAAAGCAACATAACTAACAAATTTTACTACAATTTATGCTTCTATACGGATATTTTTAGTGAACGTTAATATAATTTTTTCATAAATAGTGTCTAAACAAATTTAATTAAATTAATCACAGTTGTTAATTATAAAAATTTCACTTTGTTATATCAAAAAGCAAAAATGTCACGGTTTGATGGTAAAGGATTGGATTGGTACTAAAATTTAATATTTAATATTGAATTGTTTATCGAAAAAAGCGGGTAACACGGAAGAGGTTGTCCAAAGGTGTAGAAAGAGTGGTGTCAGCTATGGCAGAAGTGTGGGTTAGGAATTAATAAGGTGCGTGTGGAACATTAAATTATTGATGGGCTTCAATTGACCATACCAAGTTATTTGCGTCTTTATTTTTATTATGTCCAAGATTTTGTAAAATACGTACTACTAAGGTTTACAATAAATTTCTCACACTATCAATTGTCTCACTTCTCACATTATCAATTAGAAGTTGGGTTGCAGTAATATTATAGGGATGTGCTTCCGGTTAGGACGTAAAACAAGCCGAACGAGGATATGAACTGTACACAGACTCTGAGTTAGAAACACGGTTTTGGTAAAATCTAAGTACAAATCTTTGTTAAAACGGGATGGAAAAATAGAACACGTATCAGACCAATATTATTTTCAAACTAAAACCACACAGACCAATATTATTTGGGTTAATGCATTTACATACTAAAAACATGAAGCAGCATATCTGACTCTGAGTCAGAGTGACTCAGAGTCCACATCCGTTTGATATTGCTACAGTATATTTTCATATTTTAACTGTAGCAATATTCAATGGATGTGAACTCTGAGTCACCTTGACTCAGAGTCAGATACGCTGCATCCCTAAAAACAACATTATAAATAGTACTATAAAATAAAAGATTCAACACAAACTCCAATAAAACTTTAGTTAAAAAGTTAAAATATTAAATAGTAGGAAAAACAAAATCAAAAACAAAATAAACTCTTCGAGTTACATTTGCATAATCGAGGAAACAATAAAATAAAATGGCAAACAAGTGTTATAGTTGCAACTAAATAAAACAAATAATTATAATTAAAGATACGACAATCATAACTTCAAACTCCGGTTAATCTTTAAATGTCATATGTTATACTGACTCTGTCCAAAAAAAGACAGTACTTTACGAAATCACGTACAAGTTTGACCGGCAAGTAAATTGTACTATATCATTTAGTTTAAAATTTAAATTACATTATTAAAATTTGAATTTTTTATTTCGACAATTTTGATACAAATTCTTAACCGGTCAAACTTACACGTGATTTTATAAGGGGACTGTCATTTTTGGACGAAGTAAGTATTATATCAGACTAAGCAGATTGATGGTTTGTTTTCAACGCGCCGACACAGATTTACTGGTTTGATCCGGTTTATCCATGCCCGGATTATGATTAGTTAACCTAATTCAAACCGCTAAGAACAGTTTCATACTTTCTGAACCCAAGCTCCAACTATATATGCGGAAAACCAATACCAGACAAGACCAATCCAGCAGATTGGTTCGGGTTCATGATATTTTTTTTACATCCCTTAATATTATACTGTGCATCTGTTCATTTACGATCATGGTTAGGTCGTTTGAGACTGTACATTCATAGTACCATCCAAAAACCTTAGCTGTGGACTAATCAAAAATTGAGTATTTTTTAAAATGAAAACCAACAAATACATTATAAGTCTAGCTATATTGTCATGTTGGTGATAAGGTCTTGGCTCAGAATTTGTTTAAAAATATTTGAGGAAATATGTTTCCAAACTTATATTCTTTACTTGGCACGTGTAATTGGTTTTGAATACAAAAGACAGAGGGTTGCCAATAGTGTGAATGAATTAGGCAACCCAACCCATCCCAAGAAAAAATAATTTTCTAAAAAAATTAAAAGTTATATGATGTTTTTTTTACTTTTTATTTGAATGAGCAAAATAATATTTTTTTCTCATTAAAAAAGTAATTCTTGGGCCGGCTGTGACAATGTGACAAAATAGAGCACATAATCTAAACAAGGATAATGAGCAAAGTGTTTGATCTAATTGGTTGAAATGCTAGTATACCACGTTTATCATTAAAGTTCAATCTATGATGTCTACGAATCAGTTTACCTCCATAATAAGGGTTATTAATTATTAAAAAAAATGTAAACGAGCATAATGAGAAGAAAATGGGAATTATGAAAGGGATGCTCGGCCTATTCCTCATGAATTTCTGATTTGAATGAGATTCTCAAATTACGTTCAAATAGCCTAGCTCAAGTTTTGGGCTGTAATAGTCCATATGTAGGATGGGTCACCTTTCACGGAGCCCACTGGTTTTTCTTCAGGATGGTGACTTCGTTGGAGTGAATCGTAGTCTGTTACCTTTTAAAACTACTAATTTAAGAGTTAATAACATTTTAATTCAAAATAATTATTACAAATTAGTTAGTATCTCTTGTCAATATATATATAAGACCAACACATTTGGTTCAATAAAAGTTTGATCAAGACCAAGACCATTGATCGGTCTCCGGCGTTGACTGTCAGAGTCCAGCGTTGACCGTCAGTCTTCGGCGTTGATCGTCGGATTCCGACGTTGACTGAAAAATTAAAATAGGAAAAAAAAGAAAAAACTCAAAAAAATAGAAAATAATAATAAAAATACATTAAAAAAATTAAAAAAATCTAGAAAAATTATAAAAATTATAAAAAATAGAAAATTTGGAAAAATAAAATAAATTTAGGAAAAAAATTAAAAAATTCTAAAAAAAAATTAAAAAATTATTATTTTTTAAAACTCCAAAATAATTTTTTTGACAATCCAATACAGTTTTTTTTACAATCTAATACAAAATTTGGACAATCTAAAACAATTTTGGTGACAATCTAATACAATTTTTTGACAATCTAATACAATTTTTTGACAATCTAATACATTTTTTTTTGAAAATTTAATATAATTTATTTGACAATCTTATATAAATTTTTTCACAATCTAATACAAAATTTATGACAATCTAATACAAATTTTTTGAAAATCTAATATAATTTATTCGACAATCTAATAGACAATCGTCAATATAATTTATTTATTTTGACAATCGAATGCAAAAAAATTGACAATATAATACAACATTTTTAACAATATAATACAATTTTTTTTACAATTTAAATAATTTTTTTTTACAATATAATTTAATTTTTGACAATCTAATACATTTTTTTTGACAATCTAATACGATTTCTTTGACAATCTAATACAAGTTTGACCAAGACCAACATCATTGACCGGTTTCCGGCATTGATCAAAAATAAAATCAAAAAATCAAAAAGAATACATTTTTTTACAAAAGTATTTTTTTGTGTGAGAATGTAATACAAAATTTTGACAATCTAATACATTTTTTTTGACAATCTAATACGATTTCTTTGACAATCGAATACAAGTTTGACCAAGACCAACATCATTGTCCGGTTTCCGGCGTTGATCAAAAATAAAATCAAAAAATCAAAAAGAATATTTTTTTTACAAAAGTAATTTTTTTTTTGTGACAATGTAATACAAAATTTTGACAATCTAATGCAATTTTGGTGATAATCTAATATAAATTTTTGATACTCTAATACATTTTTTTTTTACAGTCTAATACAATTTTTTTTTAAATCTAATATAATTTACTATTTGATAATCTAATAGACAATCTTACACAAATTTTTTTACAATTTAATACAATTTTTGACAATCTAATACAAAATTTTAACAATATAATAATGCAATTTTTGTGACAATCTAATACAATTTTTTTGACAATCTAATAATTTTTTATGACAATCTATTACAATTTTTTTTGACAATCTAATGCAATATTTTTGATAATATAATAGTCAATCTAATACAATTTTTTTGACAATCTAATACAATTTATTTGACAATTTAATACAATCTTTTGAAAATCTAAAATTTATTTGACAATATAATACACAATCTTACAGAATTTTTTTGACAATTTAATAAATTTTTTATAGACTACAATTTTTTAGGTAATTTAATACAATTTTTTTGACAATCTAATACAACTTTTTTTTAAAAACTGATACAAATTTTTTGACTATATAATCCAATTTTTTCGCAATCTAATGATAAAAATGTCAAAATTTTTCTAATGGACTATTTCAAAAAAATTCAAGTTGATATCACAATTTTTAAATTTTATACCTCAATTTTTAAATTTCATACTTTAATTTTTCAAATTCATATCAAAATTTTAAAGTTCATACCCTTATTTTTAAAGTTCATACCCCAAATTTTAAAACTTATACACTTATTTTTCAAGTTAATATCTCAATTTGTAAAATTCATAACTCTTTTTTTTCTAATTCATACCCCAATTTTTAATGTCTATACCCCAATTTTTAACGTTCATACCATTATTTTTCAAATTTATAACCAAATTTTTAAAATTTATACCCTTATTTTTCAAGTTTATATCGCAATTTTTAAAGTGTATATATATTTTTTTTAGATATATATGTAAAATTCTCGATTTCACTTATTTAGTATTATCTATGCAATTTACTCGATTGTGTATGCAATTTATGAATTGTGTATATATTTTTTTTGATTGTGTATACACTTTTTTTTTACCGCGTATGCAAATTTCTAGATTGTATATCCACTTTTCTGCATTATGTATGCATTTTTTTTTCCTGTATTATGTATGCAAAAGTGCAAAGCAATAGCTGCAGAAGTAACAATAATGACATCGGAAATAATATTGTTTCCGTAAAATAGAGATTCAGACACAATCAAGAAAAATGCATACACAATCCATAAAGTGCATACACAATCGGGAAAAATGCATATGCAATCGAGGAAAATGTATATAAAATCGAGCAAATTGCATAAGTAATACTAAATAAGTGCATAAAAATCGAAAAATTTTCGTACACATCTAAAAAATAGTGCATACAATTTAGAAAAAATACATACATATTAGAAAAAGTGCATACACATCTATAAAAGTGTATAAACAAAATCAATAAAGTGTATACACAATCCATAAAATGAATATAAAATCGAGTAAAGTGCATACATAATACTAAACAAGTGCATACACATCGAGAATTTTCATACACATCTAAAAAAATGCATACACATTCAGAAAAAATGGATAAACAAAATCAAGAAAGTAGATGCGCAATATTTTTTGAATTGTATTTCGGTTTTTTTAATTTATTTTTATTTTTTTTGGATTTTATTAATTAAAATTACATTTTTATAATTTTTTTGAATATTTAAATTTTGATTTGTTTTTAAATTTTTTGACTTTTTAGATTTTTTTGAATTTTTTTTATAGAAGTTTTGAAATTTTATATTTTTTTAATGTTTTATTTGTTCATATTTTTATTTGTTTTTATATTTTGAACTAAAACTTAAATAAGTTCTAATTTTTGGATCTGTGCTTAACAAAAGATCAAAAAGTGTACTGCACATAAAATTGACCATTAATTTACTAGAGTTATTTATCAAAAAGCAATCTCGTAACCATTTTTTTCATGAGTCATACCCTGTGCTAACCTTTTTGATTAATTTTATTTCTCTGTGTTCAACTAACAACAATGATCATCTTGTAGGACATAAGATTGTAAAATTTTCACAGTTCTAGTTCCATCTTGCCATTTCAAATTAAAGGTTGAGATGATCCATCACAGTTACTGGTAACTAAGGAACTATCGAACTTAATTTGTTCCATAATAAGGTCGTTTTGACCATTCCGTTATTAATGAACATTGGGTCTTCCCACCATTTATATAATAAAAGGAACTCATTTTTGTTTTGCACGTTCGTATTGTTACTCAAATAAGTTTGTTTAGAATTAATTGAAAACCAATCTATAATTACAAGTTAAAGTGTGAGTGAGGATGAATATAAATTAGTAAAAAGCTTATTTAAATTACATTGGATGGAACAGATTAACTATCAATAGAATAAATGGTCTTTTGACAGTTTGTAAGTGCAATTAGTTTTTACCATCCCTAATTGCAGGATCTTACCTTTGGATGATTTTGCGGGGAGATTTTCCATTTTGTAATGTAGCAAATTCCAAAGATAGATTTTCTATGTTTTATTTCGCCATAATCATGTATACCGGTTTTCCTATGGGATTGAAAGCTTGTATGTGGTTCTTTTTGGAAGAGGAGCGACACCCTTGTGTTTTAATATTTTATTGATATGAGCAGGAAAATACCTCACTCGTGAGTCTTACACGCATGGACGTGCTCTGGGAGAAGGGTGGGAATAACAATCTACGCGCATTCAAAACACTTCCAAGATAAAAAGAACGATATCAAAAAAGAAAAAAATTAGACATTTTTGCTTCTAAGTATAAAACAGGAACACAACCAGAGTAACATATTTTTATAGACTGCTTATTCAGAACAAAAGAAGACGGTAAGCATGCTTGAGAAACAACACTCCCAATGTTGAAAACCAGAATTTGAAAATGCGACATTTTTTCTAACAAAATAGAATCAATTTTTGAATCTATTTCAACCCACTACGAATAGCCTAGTAGGCTAAAACCCGCTAGTAATAGCTTAGCTGCATGGTTCGAGTCTTGTGGAGATGAGAATGGCTTAAGCAATTATGGAGGGGTTGAGAATTTTGGTTGAGATGGTTTCAGAGGAGATGAGAATTTTGTAGACAAGTATTGAAATAGGAAGAATGTTGCAAGATTAAAAAAAAAAAAAAAATGTTGCAAAAAGATGTGAGCGCTTGTGAGTGCATTCATTCTTAAAGTGAAAGACATATCTTTCAGCGATAGCCAACAATTCGTGTAACACATTCCTATTCGCTTGTAGAAAAGGATTGAAGGACCGAATGCGGAGAAAATATTGCGGAGTTTTCGTATATTGTTGGTCATATACTTGATGGATGATGGAATCTGAAATTACATGTCTATTAGTATATATCAACGTAATAATTTTCATCGGAAGCCATACTAATTAACCATTGTTAAAAGATTAAATAAAACAATAGTAACAAAATATGATAACTAGCTCTTTATTATCTGAGTCATCATAAGGAAACATGCTCACTTCCAGTATGAATAAAAACCAAACGAAGTATGTACGTAAATCACGTCAGACTTGCAATTATTCAAACCTAGTTGGGGATTTCAAAAGTGGCACCTCTATTTTCCAAGCTTGTTGTCCAATAACCATACAATCATATTATTGATACAAAATTATTAATTCATAGAATAATACTAAAGTAATATCACGCCGATATCTTTTATTTGGATTTGTTTTGTGCAAAAAACCTCTACCGAAGTTGGTGCTCATGCTTCACTGAAATTCAGTATACATCGATCACCAAACCCCATTATAATTCTTAGAAAATATTTGAAGACTAAGATATGGTCCACATTTAATATTGTAAAGAATCTATCTGAAGAAAGAAACAGACAAAAGCATAGAATATATTGCGACGCATGAATATCTATAATTCAAAATCCATGTTTACACTGCAGTCAAAGCAGTTGTGTTCGTCTTTCAACATTCGAGGTCCACGACCTTCTAGGAGTATCAAATTTTAAATTGATATATATATATATATACTTACTCCCATTAGATTTAATTGTTTATTACAAAATTAAATAAAATTTTAATCGGTTTATAACTTGTATTAAAATTATCAAAATAAATTTTTTTTAAATCTAATCATAAAATTTAACATTTCAACTATATGATCAACTTTTGAAAATTTTCATTCCGACAATTTTGATATAAGTTTTTAACCGGTTAAAATTACAAATAATTTCGTAATTGACAATTAAATAGGAATCGAGTGACTGGTACACAATAATAGCAGTAGAAATGCAGCAACACTAAGCCTTTGTTTTTCTTTTCTCATTTCTTTTAGCAAATCTGAAACCTGTAATTGTAAAACAAATTGGTACGACTCGATACATTTAGGGAGCGTTTGGAAAGAAATTGGTTTTCGAAAATCGTTTCCTTTTCTATTATGATTTGCAAATGTATATATCGAGTCATTGACAACGTTGTCTCGACTTAACGATTAAAATATAACTATTTCGAAGCATATATATACTATTTACTTTTCTGGGGGTACTCTCTTAATTTCCTGTTTCAATTATCGCCAATGCAATGTCTTCCTCTAAGAATATTTATAAATTAGAATAGACTATAATTAACAAAATTTGTGATGCTATACACACCTTTTGTCTAGACGACAAGGGATGAAAATTAATTCACGTCTATGGTGACAATTGACATCAGCAACTGTTTGGGGGAGTTGCACAAGAAATAGTCCAGGCATACAAAGTCGTGTTTTTAAGCAAACATTGTACAGTAAATATATAATGAGGTATGGTATAATTATATGATCCAAACATGCATCTTTAATATTTCCGTAAATGATATTATTTGATTTGTTAGTCTTACCTAAAGAAAATATAGGTTGAAAACATCATTCAATTGTTTGGTTGACCTCCATAAAAAATTGAGGGCCTATAAAAAAGATGTCCATGTACTGTATTTCTAAAAATGAACCATATAATTCGTTGTCATCGCATAGAATTACCGAGTTGTATTCAAGCAGTTGTACCATCTCTGACAATATTGGAAACTTTGACCCGACTTAAAATTTTGTTTCATTATTCTTCTATACATCAGAAGATTCAGAACTATATGATAAAAATTCTCAATTGAAGACTTCAAAATATTTCTTGCGCACATTTACTAAATATAAATAGTTTTGCTAGAGACCAGAATTAAAGTTCAATAGCTGATAAGCAGTAGAACAGACAGAGTAAAGAAGAAAATAAACATCAACTCGGTTGCATTAAGCTTCATATTACAAACCAACTTAAAGGATTAAGTTAAATATTGAGCCTCACAATTAACCAGGCCATTTTCCCCTCTTTTCCCCCTAACAACAAACATAGTAATTAAAATTACTACTAAATTAAATTACTTGCAACAACTCTACATCAAAGGGCTGTTAAGAAGTCCATGCCACGTGGCATTGATCCCATTCCAGCTCTCCCTTCCAGTATTTTCAAACTCACCCCCAATGTTTTCATTCTGTCCAATTTGCCACGGGAATCCCCATAATACCCTTTGTTCACCCTCTCTACCACTGCAATACTCTTGCTTCACGTTAGTAACACCATGGTCCTGCTCATACCCAATCATCCCCATCTCCTCATGATGACTATGATTATTATTATTCTCAATCCCACCATTTTCCATACCATTTTCCAAACCACTTCCCAGACCACTTACCAAACCACTCCCCAAGCCACCAAAACCATAGTACAAATTATGGTTTTGGAAACCACTTTGCACCTCCCCAAAGTTACCAAATAGCCCATTGAGGGCGTTTCCGGAATTTCCCATCAAGGAAAGTTCCTGACCGTCGAACCCCATCTCTCCGGTAGTCTGTTTCTGGAGCCTAGCAAAGGCCAGGCTCAGATCGCTCGAGTCGTATCCCAGCCCAGATAATGGGCTGGAATGTGACGAAACTGTCTGGTCCTGGCCCATTTTCAGCTTTGACGAGGACCTTTTGTTTTTCCTGCACCCTCCACCAACGGGAACGTTCCTCAGGGTGCCTCCTTTAGTCCAGTACCTTCTACAAGATTTGCAGAAATACCGAGGCTGGGTGAGGCTGTAGTTGTTGTAGTAGCAGAACTTGGTGTTTGGTGAGTCGCAACGAGGGCATTTTAGAGCGAGTTCTGGTGGAGGAGGCCTTGGTTTCTTCTGATCCTCTTGCGCTTTCGCGCATACGAGCATGTTCTGTAGGGTTTCCTGCTGTGGTCACATTAAATAACAAAATGAATAAAACTTGAAGACTAATTAATTTGTGAGCTGTATTCTACTAATTGTCTTTTATAGACTACTTAGTCATTAAACATTAGCGTTGCAGTTTGATGAAATTAAGTGTACTTAGTACTCTTTGAAAAAACAATAGAAAATAAATAAGTACTTATGAACTTCAAAATTGAACTTTGAGGCTTGTGAGCATTAATTGACGTCTTAGAGATTGAAGTTCATCAGATTTTCTGTAAAATTTTGTTTTCTTGTGACAATAAGCTTCTCTTTAACAAAATTGAGAAGATTCTGCATTTCTGCGAATAAATGTGGTATAGATACCTAAATCCCAATTTTACCATATTATGGTATTTATATAGTTGAAATCATGAACGCAGTTAATACTATAAACAAATGAATCTATACACAAAGGATCAACAAAATGCAAACGATGCCAAAATTATAAATTAATATCTAATCTTGGCGTAACGGTGTGGCTTTTAAGGTTAACTTTCATAATTTCATGTTACAAATGTTGTACATTAGTTCTATGTGACCTTCTTGCTAACAATTAGCATGGACATAAACCTGATCACTAGTTTTTGTTCAATTTTTTAAAAAATGCAAAAGTAATTTAAGGTTGATAATTTTAAACTGCAAAAGAAGGAAAGGAAAGATGGCTAATGACATTTCAAATTTTGAATATGAAAGTACTAATTGGTTTTTCCCCAATTCTCAGAATTTTGTTGACAAAGTGTAAATATAACTTATTTATACATAGACTTACATGTCATGATTAAAGTTCAAAGGATAAAAAGCCAAGTTTAATTTAATGATCCATTCTACATTTATACTAGAGACTCTGAAATGGATTAATCACAAAAAAGGGAAAGAGATTTTCCATAAGTCAAGTACTAAGAAAAACATAAACACCCTTATTTTTTCTTTCCTCTTTATACTTAAAATTGCTGTCAACTAAAAGCTTTAATCTTTAATCACCAAAACATTGAAAGAGCTTAAAATATCAACATCCTCTGTTACCCCTTTTCTTCACATCTTTTTGCAAAAGAAAGTGTAAACCAAAACCATTTTTGCAAAAGATTGGATTTTTTTAGCTAAAAAGATTTGTTTAAAATCACTCACACACACACACACAAGTAAACAACTTACACACAAACCTGATGGTGTTGTGTATTTGAATCCATAACATCCATGATATGAAATTATTTGGATTATATATTTGTAATATGATAATTTTAAAGAGAGAGGGTTATGAATAAGAGGAGTGGTTTTAGTATTAAGAGAGAGAGAGAGGAGGGGGAATGAAGTGTAGGATATTGAAGTGAAATGAGGTTGTAGCAATATCCATTTAAATAGAAGAACCAAATCCCACATAAGGTCATTAAAAATATATTAAATAATGTATTAGTAGCTGGTTTCTCTGCTCTCATCTCTAGAGTCTAGATAGGTCTGGTCTTGAATATTTTGTTTGGAATCTATCTTTAAAATAAATCATTTTTCAATGTTAGTATATAGGACATTTTGTTTATTTATAAATAAATATGATAATTAATAAAAATATAGCATTCGTCTATTAATTGAACTGAATATGAATAAAACTTTGTTCGTTTTGTGTAAACTCGTGTTCATCTAACTATATATAACTTAATAAAATAAAACAAACTAAATTTATTAATGATGTAATAAAAACTAGCTAATATCATTACACATTAATAATTTATTTATACTACAGTAATATTAATGATATGTTTGTATTATTTTAAACTTATTAAATTAGTTTATATCATCATATTATAAATACAATCACTGATTTTATTGTTAAGTATTTGATTCGTTAAATAATAAATTATATATATGTAAAAAATAATTTATACATTAATAGAATATATAAACTTAAAAATAGAAAAAAAATTATGTTATAATGTCAAATAAATTAAATAACTAACGTTTTATTTATTTGTAGACAACTTTATCATAGAAAATAATATAATAATAAATGATAAAATTATAATATATTCTTGAAAGAAAGAAAGAAAAAATATTTTTAATTATTAAATATTTTGAATTAATGAAAAGATACGTTCACGAACAATCTCGTGTTCGGCTCGTCAAACGTTCGGTTCATGTTCGTCAAATGTTTGTTCGTATTTAACTAAACATGAACTGGACATAAACAAGTGTTTCAGTTCATGAACATGAACAGAGTCATGTTCGGCTCGTTTCGCTTCATTTAGAGCCCTATTAGTATATATGTAATAACAGTAAAAATCCATATGATTAACCTCTCTCATTATACCTTCTCGAAATGGTTACATTCTTACCTCATTTGGATGTGGGTATTGTACTAGAAATACTTACGAGACCACAAATAATGTGATATGCAATCAGACTATTAATATGAGTCGGACTACAAATAGCACAATTTGGATGTATTTGCGATATCATGAGCTATGGTATAAATTAGTCTAATCCAATCCGAATTGATAATCCCGCCCTTATTTGAAATCTTGCTCACAATGCGGACCATATTTTTAATTCCGAACTACTAATCATTTAAATAAACGAGGCCTCAAGAAAATTAATATGAGTGGCATTTTAAACATTATGAATGGATGATGGTTTTAGTAATATAAACGGCAACAGTGCAATTAGTGCTTAAGAGATCGAAAATCGTACGCTTAAAAATTAATGATGTATACATTTATTAAATGTGGTCTAGTGGAAAAATTATGGGGACAATTATAGAAGAAGTCATTTTCTATAACCACGGTTGGCTTCAAATGATAAGTTCAAATCTTTTATCCCATTTCTTTATCTCATTCCGTGTCTCCTTACTTATTTTATCCAAAAAAAATTTCTAAAAAACTTGAAAAAAATTGTACAATTACTCTAATACATGTATCAATACATTCCAATAATTATTTTTAAAACAAAATCCACACAAAATTTATTTTGGAATAAATGTATAAATTAGTGTAAATTAAACATTGAATATTAAAAAAATTATCTAAAACAATATTATGTTCAAATGTTTTAAATTTTGAATACAATATAATATAAAAGTTTATAAAATTGCGTAATAAGTTGTGAAAATTTAAAATTTGAATGAAAATAAGCAAGAGAGCACGGAAGGGGGTAGAAAATTTGTACTCTGATACTCCATCATGATAATAAGATGAAATAAAACATAATATGATACACAACAAAGCATAAACCAACATTATCAAAATAAAGTGAATGAAAATAACGTAGTACAAGAAAAAAATTCATTTAGCATCAATTTTTTTTTTGAGTTCTGTTTGTAAAGTGATCAGTTTGGTTAAAATTTAGCAGTAGAATATAAATTAATTATATTGCTAAAATTTTGTTGCAATCAATTTAACTATAGAACTCAAAAAGTTTTATGTTGCTAAATAATTTTTTTCTATTAGTGACGATTTAATAGTTACTCAAAACATTACATGCTTTACTTCAAATAGATGGATGCGTATATAACTTAAATTGCATAAATTAGAATGTCATCCGATATTAAATTTAAATAATTAGAAATGAATTTTTTCGTTATACACCTGTATATTACTGAAACATGTACCATTCCTAAATTCTTATGGTACTAGCAAAATCATAATATGACGAAGGCTAGTATATTTAAAGAATAATTTTAATTCTTGGCAATCAGCACCACGGTCTTAGTTCCAAGGTTAGTAATCTTGCAAAATTAGATGGCCAAAAAAATAACAAAATGACAGGGTAATGATTAAAAATATGAATTTTTTAGAAATCTTATAATTTTTATATCTTATATTACTTTTATGCCTATCCCTTATTAAATGAAAATTTTCGAAAATAGTTGTCTTACACGGCATACATTTAATTTATTGTCATGCACACCTCAAAATTCCAACCTAGACTAATTCAAATGACATTTGTTACCAACTACATACTTAAACTAGTAACTTTCCAATTTTACTTCTCAAATATTTGATAATTATTCTATTTTGAATGTTCGTCAAAATTAAATGAAACTTTTCAAAAATAGTAATTCTACCCATCATATATTTAATATATTGAACACCTAAAAAGTCCAACCTGGGCTAATTCAAAGGTCATTATTGACAATTAACCCATACATTCCTATTTAATTATAATTTACAAAATTACGTGTAATTATGATCGGATTATAAATTGTTGAAACAAATTATTTAAATTTTTTAGCAAATAATTAAACATTTGTATTGTATGATTAACTTTTAAAAATTTTTTATTTCGATAATTTTAATAGAAATTCTTGATGGGTGAAAGTTGTATGTAATTTTGTAATATACAATTAACTAAAAACGGATTTAGTAGATAACTGAACTAGTAATTGTAACAAATTTTTCAATAATCCTATTAAAATTGGTTTGTAGTAATTAGGAGAGACATGATAAAGCTATCCATCCATCCACTCCTAATTTGTATAGTACTAGTAACAAGAACAAAGAACAAAGAACAAGAAAGAAATATTGAATATATAGAGGTAATGATTAGAGGGGTGTACGGGAAGAATAGATGAGGAATGGGATAAACTATGAAGAAGGGGGGGTAAGGCTACCCTTGCACGCAGAGAAAGTAATGAAAACGTCTAGAGAGGGAGAGAGAAATTGTGATGATGATGATCATCTGTAACGGATCCATATGCTCAGTCTGATACAAAACTCTAGTGTGGGTCCTTTTCCGCGTGATAATGCAACTGTTATGGGCCTCCTCGTTTTTCTTAACTCGCCGATTTCCTTGTCACGATTTTACTACTTATTAATTTCAATCTTGGTTTTATTTTTTCATTTCTTTAATTATGAACTCCAATTAAACTACTGTATTTGTTTTATTAAAGCCAATGTTGTATGTCGCGAGTCGGTTTATAGTCGGAAATGGCTCGTATTGCCTTTAGTCCCGTCTAATTATACTTAATCACCATTTAAATTGTATAATTATGTTTAACCACCATCTTAATCGCATAATCCCGTCTAATCTGGTATTAACGAATCAAAATTAATATATATGTATGGCAAGTTGGCAACATGTATTCACATTCTCCTTGAAGTTTTAACATCCTAATTAGAAAATGCAAATTGTTCAGTGTCCCCACAAGTACAAGATGGAGTATATACAAACTAAGAAGAAGAATGTAAATTGGTTAAAATGATGTAGACTGGTGATGAAAGTATAAACGAGTATGGGGAGACACCTCAGGGACAGAGCTATGGGGATATTCGCACTCACTTTATAACTTGCTACCTAAATCAATGTCTTTTATTTTGTCCATATATTTATGTGTTTGTAGTATTTCAATCTATATATTGTGTAGTCATAATCAACATTACTACAGTATATATGACTTAGGGCTTAGAGTAATCTTTACATAAGGTATACGTGCGCTTTATTCTAGTTTGATTTTAATTACTGTTTCAATAAACTAACATCATATTTTTAGTTTCTGCATTTAGATCTACAACCATAATTCCAAATAGAAAAATGCAAACGGAAAAAGATATAGGAAACACGGGCTAGTGAGCTAGTGGGGAACGGAATAATTTGGTATAATTAAACATCAATAACATATTCTTCATCTGTTCCCATTTAATTTATTAACATTTATGAAAATACATGAGATTTTGACCACCTACTAACTTATATAAAACTTATCGAAATGAGAATTTTTAAATTTTAAACATATAAGTTAACATTTGAACTATATGATTAACTTATAAATTTCTAAATTTGACAATTTTAGTACAATTTATAGACCGTTCAAAATTGGACATACTTTCATATAGTATAATTGAATGGAAATAGAGAGAGTATTAAATTTCATGAATTTATCAATTAAGATTCGATAAAAACCCTAAGTTCTTGTATTTAATCAGACATATTAATAATTAAATATGGCTGACAATACGTAATTCAATGAAATATGATATATATCGTTTGATTTTTTTAATCTTATTTTCAATGTGCTATTTTTTCATTCTTTTTAATCAGAAATATCCGATAAGTTTTCCTAAAGTATTACTCAAGTTTCAATTTTATAACTACATGTTTAAGCTTTTTCAAGTTTTGACTGATTTTTCAAAACGTTTCTACTCAGTTTTCCCGAGAGTGTTGAATATGTGTCGTTTCCGTCTCGGAAACTCGATTACGAGGAAATGTGTTTCCGACCCAAGCCGAGTTTTCCGGTGACTATGACTACACTATTAACCAATCTATTTTAGTTTTCTTATTAATTTATTTGATTGTGTGTGTTGAACTTCCCTCTTAATGGATTGTTTGGGAACAATTTATAGCTTATCCACTAAGCCTTTCCTTTTAATGATATCGTTTATTCTGTTGATCAACCGAGGAATTCTTTTCCTTTTCTCGCATGAAAAATCCAAGAATTATAAATAAAGAGTGGATGCCTTTTTTATGCATATAAATAAACACTTAATTAAGCATGTCTTTAATTATTTATAGTTTAAAAATAAAATATGTAGTAAACTCAAGCCAAAGTCTACTACAAATACATTTTCAGATTCTACAAATTTTACTACTACAATCATCATTTGCAACTTATTAATTACTATATTCACATAATCCTTTTTCACATAAAAAAATTATCTTGTGGATCCCATTTGCAATAAAAATATTTGCTTTAAAATCAGGTGTGGAGTTGCCAATAGTCATTGGTAAAATACTATATGGCATAATGATGATTGTTGTCCCCCAACTTCATGATCACAAAGTTTGAATTATTGCTTGCTCCATTTGACCGCCACTTCCAATGCTTATTTTCTACTTACAGTTTTAGTCTAAATTGAGAAAGGCTGAGATACTAACTTCATGAAACATAATTAAAATTAAATAATTAATTCAATATGACCAATTGCAACGTGTTTTCGTTATTCTCACGGGGGACTAGTAGTGGCATAAACAAGATTAAATCACCCTTATATTAAGAAAATTAAGAGAATTTACCACGTATTATCATATTATGTAAGAAATTACCTATTTTAGTGTTCATCACCCCTCATAATTATAAATAAAATTAGCGCTAGTTCCACCCTTGGTTAAACTTACAATGTTTTCGTTAAATACATTCTATTAAATTTTTATTAAGAATCTAAAGGGTGAAATATTACATGACAAAAAGATGCTTTTAAGGTTCGGATATTGGACATATATGCATAATTAGCTGCTTCATTGAATTGTTGGTTCTTTTGTTAAGTGAAATACTATCGAAACCAAATACTCCATAACGGGAGAAGTTTTTTTTTAATTCCCACCAACTAATATATAGCTAGTGTACCTAACAAATTGAACTGTCATTACTGGAAATTTGAAAAGAGAATTCTTGTTCTATTATAATCACACCTATGTGCTTTATAAAATATTTGATGTTTTTTTATACTATCATTGTAACAAGATTAGGGCATGAGATAATCAGATCTGTGAAAGCATGTTGAAATCATAGGAAAGAATTCTTATCTCTTAAGAAAACAAATATACAAGCACATGCAATCCACCAAAATAATGATCTACCAATCAAACATGAAGGCGATCAAGGCTAACACATAGCCATATTATTTATTCGAGTAATGCAATGTACTAGGAGCATTAAATATTCTCACCCTGACAAAGATGTCAATAAACGGGATAATGATTGTTCCCACTATTTGATTTCTTTTGGATCTGATCAAATGTCTTCACCAAATATTCTTACCGATATTAAATATAATTAATGATCATATTATTTAATGAATTTTTGTAGTGTATGCAATTTTAAGTGATCCCCATATCATGTTACCGGTAACGAAAAGGGTTTTTATTAGTTAAATTGCACGAACGCGTTGCCACCCAATACTATTATTAGTATATAATATTAAGAAATGTGAAACAACAATAAGTAGAACTAGAAGGCAAATGTACAAGTTGTAGTTGAAGCTGAAGATGAAATTATAAAATAATTAAAATTCATTGTCAAGGAAATTAAAAGAAACTTCTAAAAAGAAAATCACTTCTAAAGAACAGCCAACAAAATTTGTAACTTACATTTTTCTAAATTAAGTCGTATTACGTTTTGAATATATTCCTTCTAATCAAGGGGGGTGCCATGAATTAATATTGTCGTACTACTAATTGGTACCCTTAGAAAAAACTTGGGTATTAGTTGGTACAGGCATTGTGGGGGGTCCATATAAGTGAAACATAACGGGACCATGTGGTAAATATTATAGGACCCGTCAATTTAGTTGACTGGTCAAAGTGAAAACCACTCAGTCAAAGAAAATACTAGTGTGACAAAAAAGTGAAAGTAGTTTAGGACGTTCATAGAGATATTATAGACACTGTACCCAACCAATAGTATCTCTTGTGAAGCAAAGAATCTGACATAATTCCTCACTCTGTTTCAATCAGAAGATCCTGATCTCTGCAGGTTTTGCCCCCATTTATAGTATTTACTGCTCAAGATTTCATGAAATTACCATCTTATTTAGCAGTATATTCTGTGTTTTTTTTTTAATACAATAACAACCCTATTAACTATCTTACACTTTTTCTTAAACTAACACAATTTTACAAATTTAAGATAACAATTTAATTTTTAACCGTATAGAAACAATACATTTTTCACTCATATATATAATTATTTAATTTATACATAGATATGCTCTCTTTGTATTCAAGGGAAGGTTGTAATGAAAGTTAATATACAAGTAGTTAAGGATAATTGATTACAAAAAAAAGTTAAGCATAATTGATGCAACATGGGTTTTTGGTACAAATTCAAGGAACAATGTGATTTACACACATTGATGCAAGTGCTCTGACCTCATTTATGTATTTACTTTTTAGTTTTGGTAAATAGTATCACGAAGAAACAAAAAACACTTACATTGTTTGGTATAAATTGTATCCTATGCATTGTATATATACCCTCAGAACTCATAATTTATGGATATTTTTTGCAGAGGGGAGCTATAATTTCTCGTTAGTGGGCACAATCACGCTCGAATTAACTTTTCAAAGAAAAACAAATCGAATGTGTTACGACGAATTCGATACTATTATGAATAAAACTTGTACTTTTAATTGTTATTTTAATTAATTAGTTTATCAAACTAAATCACGAGTATCTGACCAAAAGATTGTAATATTATCTTTTCGGCGAACCTCTCTATAGTTAAGAAAAAAAGCATAAAAATAGAAGCGTCGAATTAATATTTTATTAAGGGATTCATGGTATACTATTAAAACAATTAATATTTTATCATTATTAAATGATATTCTTATTTTAGGAAAGCAGTCGATTTTTAGAGTATTTATGAATTTTTAATTAGTCTCTGACAAGTATTTTATGTTGTTATAATTTATAGAATTTGGGCATGAAATCATTCTTACTATTAAAAAAAACTATAAAAATATCTAAATATGTCACAATTAATTGTTCTTCGCAATTTAACCTTCACTTCATCTTTTACAAACTTTAGAACAACTAGTAAACTAAAAGTATAAAATTTATAACTACATGTACCAAATGTGTTATATTTACTCTACTAAGTGATTTGTAGTGTTTTCAGTGACATTAATATTGCTCATATGAGAGGGGTAAAAGGACAAAAAGATCAACTTGAATTTATCATACACAAATTTACATACAAGGATAATGTTGTACACAGAAAATTTTGAGAGGGGAGGGGCTTATACCGCATCTGCCACTGATTTTGTGTGTGTTCTTTACCCAACAGAGAGTTGTAACCCCATTTTTATGCAAATTTATAATTGTATTCATCTTAAAACTGCTATTTTAATTGTCATTTACCATGATACTTCCACTAAAAATGAAGGATACATGTCATAAATACTTTATAGCTAGTGTAGCTATGTTAAATCAAGTTTACTTTCAATATAATGTTTCCAGGGGCGGAGGCAGTATTAATATTTTGTCTTTGCAAAAATCAAATTGTTATTTTACGGGTTGGCGAGACTCATTGTTTTTAAATTATTCTAAATTTTTCTATAAAGAAAATGACATTTTGGTAAATTGTGAGGGTACGAATGCACCCCTTAGTCCCACTATGCATCTGGCCCGGAATGTTCCCACTCAAATATATTAATTTTGAAAATATTGGTTAGGCATAAGAGTATAATTATTTGATTAAACTTCAAACCAAGTAAGCAATTAAATTCGGATAAAAAAAATGCTAAAGGAGTGCATTTGGCTAAACAATCAATTAGTCCTACTAATGTTGTGTTGATATTAAAAAATACTCTTAATAACATATGGTTCATGGTTGTTCAATCAATATGGAAAAATGACTGTACAATTGAGATGAGATTTTTTGTTGCTCATTGTCTATATGATGTACGGAGTACATAATTGATTATATCATTGGTCATAGGCTCTAGGCGCATAGCTTTGACATAAAAAAATTACGTATGAATTTGAATAAATATATACTTCAATAGAGATTCAACTTGACTATAAGTGTAAACATCTGAAGTATAATTAAAAGTTATATATTTCGTTAATGTTTGATTTCATTTTCAATGTCACGCAGGGATGGATTTTTAATGTTTCATTTCATTATGTCAGAAGGATATATAGAAGAAGTATTGATAATTAGCAACGTCCAAAAACTCAGTAGACATGTATATCGTGTCGAAGTCTTCGGAATCACATAATATCATTTTCCCACAGTTGTTTGGATGTTAATATAAGAAATAATTAACAAATACTGATTGTTTTTATTTTATTATATTTTGCTTGTGCAGAAAATTTTCCAAATTTAGAAAGTAGTTGGCTGCCTTCACCTTTAAAAATTACCCATCCTAAATTTAGACAAACTTAATTATTTGGCCAGTATTTTCCAACTGAGAGTTTACAGTTTTGGACCCTACATGCTACCATTACTATACTATGTTAAAGAACAATTTTTATACCGAACCATAACATGTTTCAGTATGACATACCTAAAAACACTTCTGTGGTGTTTTGTTGTCTTACATAAAATAAGACCACAAAAAATAACATTTTTTCTACCCAATGCATAAATTAGTGGCAAATGAAAACTAAGATGGTAAAGCAAAATACAGTCTTTGTTCCAAATAAAAAATGTTTATTTAGTCAAGATCATTATTTAGTCATAAGATATTTGTTACAATAATGTATCCCAAAATAATAAAAGTTCATAAGTAAATAAATGTTACTCTCTCCTTCCCTAAGCAATCTTGTTCTTGAATAGGGAAGGAAAATTTAATTTAATTTTAGGCGATAGCAACAGAATCAAAAATTAAGATCTAAAGCGTCAAACATAAGCTTATACAATTGAGAAGCAAGTTAAATTCCATTTTACAACTTGTAATACAATTTGTAAATGAAATATAAATATAGAAATAGTTTGAGGAAAATATACGGCTAGGATAAAGAAATGGGGGGCAGGGGAAGACAAAAACTAGTGAAGGGTCGGTGGAAAATGGGACCTACAAAATGATGCTATATGTTGGAATTAAACACGTGGCAAATGAAACCACTAGGTGACGAATATTTCAGTTTACGATGAAGAATAAGTACAGAGAAGAAGTGTCAAATCCAATTGTCATCATTCATATTTATATTTATATATTTATATATGCGAGTTGCGAGTTTTTCATTAGTGTGTGGACCCCGTTACCAGTCGGTTCACTACCTTGTGAAGTAAAGGATAATATGCCCTGTACACACTTATTGCTAAACCTACCGTTTTAGTTTTTTTTTTTTTTTAATCATATTTAAGATAATTAATATTATTTTTATATTTTTAGGTTAACGATTTAACTTTATATCTTTTATAATTTTTCTATCAAATTTATTATCATAACTAAATATTACTATATTTTAATATATATTTCTATCAATTTTTTTTAATCCAAATTAATTTACTAGAATTAAAAAATACACTTTTACAACTTATAAGTAAACGTTTTGTTTTATACAAATTATGAGTTTTTTTTATAAATTTCTATATCACAACTATACAACTCATCTTTTTGTTATTTTATAAATTTATATGTGAAAAGTACAAATAAATGATAGAAAATAAAAGAAAACTAAGAGAGAGAAATTATTATTTTAATTATAAGTGAACATTTTGATCCCTTATATTTTAGGTATATTTGAGTTAATTGATAATAAAACTGATGCGTATATAATTTTAAAACAATCTCCTTTAAATTGGTGATATAAGAAAATCGATACAAATGATCTAATAGCACCGGTGTCTTAAATTTTTTTCTTAAATTGTTTGAATGATGCATTACTGAAAATTGTGAAATTGTAATGTAGGATGTGGCAAATTAGAGGGGGGTAATGCAGTTGTTAACCTTTCTAAACATGAATAATTAAAATCATTTGGAGAACTAGGAGTGGACAAAAAATCCGTAAATCCGTCCTGTAACCCAACCCGCATGGATTGGGGCGGGTTGGGGTGGGTTGAATGTCCAAAAAAAATCAATCCGTCCCGCCCCGCCCCAATCTGCTATATATTTTGCGGGTTGGGTTAGGTTTGAGATTCACAAACCGCGGGTTAATCCGTCCCAATCCGTTTTAATCCGCAATATATATATATATATATATATATATATATATATCTTATACACATTGTGTGTATTTTAAGATATCACCATTTAATTATTGTTATATTTTACTTTTATTACTTGTTCGTGAATATTCTTAACGTACTTTGATTGAGTTTAATTTATATTTATGTTTGAAATTTTCAATTTATTTTAAAATTTGGGTTGATTATGCAAACTATGAAAAATAAATGACTAAAATAAAAATTTAAGAATCAATCTAAACCCAACCCGCCCCAACCCGCAATTTATTTTGCGGGTTGAATTGGAGTTTTAATTGTAACGGGTTTGATTGGGTTGAGTTGAGATTTAAATTTTATCAATCCGGCCTAATTCGCCCCACCATTTATTTTACGGGTTGTGTTAGGATTGAAACAAATCCGTACCGATTCGCCCGTGTCCACCCCTATTCGAAGGGACGGAGTATTGTTTAAAAAGCCACTACCATGCAATTAAAAAGTTTATTCAGACTGATTTGTAACAATGGTGAGGCAAGTGAGAAGAGACGTGAAATACGGTAATAGGAACAAGTTGGGAAGAGGGATCACGTGATAAAACGTAACAATTTGTTTGTTTTTTTGTTTATGGGTTTTTTTTAAAAAACGTAATGATGATAAATCCGTAACGGCTGAAGTTGGGCAGTTGAGACAAAAATATAAATTGAACCCCTTGCTTAAACACGCTATTGGAACGTAACGGCGCCCCTGTCATCACTACTTTAAAATACGTTTTGGATCTTCCTAATTAGCTACTGTACAAAACAAATTTGTTTCCATCTACCTTAGTGTAGTTCACGCTAATCCAGATGGAAACCGCTATGTCTAATATTTTAATTTATGGAATAATTCTATATGTATACTGGTAATCGTGTCCCACACGTTGTGTGTGACGCGCAGTGTAATTATAATATAGAAAATAAATGTAGTTATGATATAAATATGTGGATAATACAAAAAAAAAATAGTATAAAATGATAAGACTTAAAAAAAAATGTTTGATTGTTAAAAAGTGATAAATAGTGTTATTACTTATTAATTTTTATATTTTTTAATGTGAGTATGATATTATTGTAATTAATCAAAAAAAAATATGAGTATTTTTGAAAAAATATGATTAAATTGAACATGTTCATTTGACTTGGTTTGCCTTATTATAATAGAATTATACATTATCATTACTCTCAAATTTGTTGTAAAATTTTTTTATTAGCTATTGTAGCAATTATTTCTTATTTCCATCTATGAAAGTGAATTTCACAACAACTCCAGATCGCAACCGTTTTATGTCTAAAATTTTATTTTATGGAATAATTCTACACTAGCAATGCATATATATATGCACATACATTAATAGGTCATCTTACTATTGGCTACTGTACAATTATTTCTTGTTTCCATCCATGTCTAAAATTTTATTTTATGGAATAATTCTACACTAGCAATGCATATATGCACATACATGAATTGGTCCTCATTACTTTCAAAAATGTTATGAAATTTTCTTATTAGCCAGTGTACAATTATTTCTTGTTTCCATCTTTGAAACTGAATTTCACGCAACTCGAGATTGTAACCGTTATGTCTAAGATTTTATTTTATGGAATAATTCTACACTAGCCATGCATATATATGCACATATATTAATTGGTCCTCGTTGCTTCCAAATACGTTATGAAACTTTCTTATTAGCTAGGAACAATTATTTATTGTTTCCATCTATGAAAGTAATTTTGCATAATATGCATTGCTAGATGGAAACAGTAGCTAATTAGAGAGTTTCATAACGTAGAATTATTCCATACAATTAGATGCAGCGGTTATGATCTCAAGTTGCGTGAAATTCACTTTCAATGGGGAGTCTGCTGACTTATTTCCTGAGGAAAAGGTTAAGCAATAAATATATTGCATTAATTGATATATATTATTGAAGAGATATTTAAATAATAAATAAATTAATAAAACATAATACTTTCTAAACTAAATTACAAAAAACATATAATTACAATTTTTTATTATAAAAAACATACCAAACAAATTTAAATTTAATATTGTTTATTCTTTTCTTTATCTCTCTCTCATCTTACTCTTTCTCTCCTCTATTTTTATTTCTCATCAATTTTTCTCTTTATCTCTCTCTCATCTTACTCTCTCACCAATTTTTATCTTTATCACTCTCTGATCTTACTGTCTCACCAATTTTTCTCTTTATCTCTCTCTAATCTTACCCTCTCACCAATTTTTCTCTTTATCATCTTACTCTATCTCTTCTTCATTCTTTTATGTATCTTTCTTTAATATCATACTCTATCTCTCTTTCTTCCTCCACCACGAAAATCCATCACTAAATATCGAACACCATCTATATTATATAGATATTCATATACATATAAATATAGATATATACATACGTAATACACAAATATTACACTATTTGATACCCCGTAATATATGAAAAATATATGGAATTTTTTATGAATTTTTAATCATTTTTAGAGAGAGATGAGTGATTAGCACGTGTTAGAAAGATGTGCGATTATTGTGTGTTACAGAGATATGTGCGATTAGAGAGAAATATGTTAGGTTAGATAGATGTATTAGATTAGAGAGAGATGTGTTAGATTAGAGAGAGATGTGTTAGATTAGAGAGAGATGTTAGGTGAGAGAGATATATGTCAAGTTAGAGAGGTAGATTAGATTAAGAAATAATAAGTATATATAGGTATGTTTTTGATAATTTAAATTATTAGTGTATGTTTTTGTTAATATAATAGGGGTATGTTATGTTTTTGTTAATTGTCCATGTTTAGGTAATAATTACATCTTTAAGTGACTCTTAATTATTAATCTTTCCTTAAAGGTTTGGAAAATAATTATAATTTATATGTTTAAGCTCTATCGATCTTTCTTTAATTTTTTTATGACTAACACCTCACGTCCTAATTTAAGCATTTTTAATTGATTAAAAAAAACTTTGATGATGTAATATAGCCAGAATTTAAAATACTTACCAGTTACAACTTAATTCAAAATCCAGTTTGTTTTATGAAAGCAAATTACTATTGCAGATATAATAAAAATAAGATTATTCTTTGGACTGTTTTTCATGAAGGTGTCAAAAAAATATGTTAACAAATGTGTCACTTAAACCGATATATATATATATATATATATATATATATATATATATATATATATATATATATATATATATATATATATATATATATATATGGAATGATCTATACACACATTAAAAAAACACTGTATTTACAAATTCATTCTAACAATCCATTTAGTTTAGATCTCAACTACTTTTAAGTGAGTATTTTTGGTTAATAGTTCAAAGTAATTCAGTCAATTGAAAATAAACTAAATGGATGATTATGGTGAATTTGTAAAAATAGTGTGCTTTTTCATGTATGAATTTGCCAAATTTTGCTTATTTTTTTCAAAAACGTGCATATTCTAATTTACTAATTATTCATATACAATAATTCAATTCAAATACATAAATAACTAAATAAATATGTTCATTACCACACATCAATTCATCTCTCAAAATATACTTATACAACAATAAAATATCATATTACTCCTTATATACGATTATTAATTTACTATATTCATTCCATCATTTTTTTATTTTTTTTGAAAATTTTAAATTTATTTTTCCGAAATCATATTTATATACGTATCGCACATGCAACGTGTGGCCTACGATTACTTAGTATATATATATATATATATATATATATATATATATATTTATTGTATATAATCAACTAACTATGTTTTTTTTCCTTTTGCATGCATGCATGTAAACGGTTTTAAAAAAAACAGAATTAATGATCAATTATATATATCGATGCCCATTTAGTAGTAAGAAATTGAAAATCATTGATACTGAGCTCCATTCATTGCCCCCTCGTTACTTACGTAAGTCATCATATCATTTATGATTCATTAGTTACATTGGAAAAGTCTCTTCGGTGATAGATGTCATTTTAATAATATTTTTGTTTATAAATCATTGTATTCTTATAAAAAATTTAAGTGTATGTCAGTTTATAAGTGATAAAAAATATACTATTTTTGTAATTTTTTTTATTAATAATTCAACCAAACACTTAAAAAAAAAACAATTTTTAAGTTATTTTTTTACACTTTAATATATTTATCATGTAGATTATAATATATTTTTTAAGATTAAAAACAACTTTTAACTTATTTTTACATTTTAATATATTTTTCGTACAGATTATAGGTTATTTTTTAAGTTTAAAAACAGCTTTAAAACTCTTTTTTATTTGGCCGAGTGACTTGAAATTAAAAAAAATTCGATCCAATATCTCATTTTAAAAAATATTATAAAATATAAGATAGACTAATATTCTGGAAAACATATACACTACATCATTAAACCCACATATTTAATGCTCATGAGCCCATAGAATTATAACCATCACCAGGGCCGGTCCTATGCTTTTGACACCCAAGTCCATTTCATTATTATGAAAAAAAACGCATTTTTATATAGGTAAAACTAAGTGATAAAATTAAATAAATAAATAAAAACTAAGTGTAACATTTGAACATAGCATTGTTGCAGCCAAGTTGGGAAAAAAACGCAGCTAGCAAGATTTGACCCTAATATCTCATGTGGTTAGAGATTTGTTATCCGCTCGGTCAGTAGAACGTTTACGTGACTGATGTGCAAGAAGAAACTTAATTACCGAATTAAGTTTTTATATATAAATGCACCTATAAAAAAAAATTCATCACCTCTAATCGGCCGGCACCTTATCTCGAGGGCTGATGTACGGCTCACATCAGGGCCGGCCTTGACCATCAAACTGCTTCCTGCTGGTATTTTGGTTTGGGTAAGGCGAATCTACGCTCATATAAACCATCTTATAAAAGTTGAAAATTTGATAACGAATAAACTAAAAGTAATTGAATGTTTAAGAATCCACTGGCAACATCAACAATGTCCTAGTCGCCGAGTCCATTTGCTTAACAAACACATTACGCATCCGGCATCCCTTAAATGGTCCGATTATGAAGTAAATCAGAAAGGGAATTAAAATTGTGACCAATAGATTATGAAAAATATTTATCCTTGGAAATTAAATTAGAATAACTATGATTAGTAATCACTCGGAATACTTACCATCGGAATCATTAAGGAGGCGATGTTCAACTGGTGGCTCATCAGCCTTGTCCTAGGATAACAAAACAAACGGCCTTCAAACTTTAAACAATAAAAGCATAAATAAATTATAAGCAACATAACAGAACAATATATACAATGGAACTACTCAATAATAATCAAGCTTACATGCATGAAACTTTTTCATTTGTAAACGAGAAAACCCCAAATCTGTTGGTAAAGATGCTCCTCGATTTTTTTCAAACATGATGATAAAACACAAACCTGAAAGGAAATATTTGTATTGGTCTATTTAAGTTCTAATACTGTAATTGGTTGTCCTGATCTCCTTCCACCTTCGTTTGATTCCGACGGAGCAGACTCAACTTACTAGACAACACAAAATTAAAAAGTTTATCTGGTAAAAGAGGTAATGTAATGGCAAGTTTCAATAGCCCTTTCCAGATTCCAAGTAACACCTAATTTGTTAACATTACATGATAAAGATGTGTTATAAATGGGAAAAACACACACGGACATTTCAACGAATCCGGAATACTAGGCAGTGGCAATAATATCTCGTGAATATGTACAATCTCATTTATCAGGTTATGTTTTGTTCACTGACTATGGTTTTGCAGAAAATAAGACACATGAATAACAAATCTATCAAATGCACCAAAAAGTGATGAGAGATCTCATTACAAACATAGCATAAGCATTGAACTTCGCTACGCATTAAAAAAATCAAATATTGGAGCCTAATTTAGCAATAGGCTTGAGAAATCCAAGTTAATAGACATATAACAATATGCATCACAATTACTTCAAAACAAAGATTCATAGAAATCTAAGTTTAACTACCAAAATAAAACGAAGCCAACATGAAAGCAATAAAGAGATAGAAAACTACAGCAGAGACAATGAAAAAGAACAATATACTAAACAACGCGAACACGCCTTTTTATATTGGTAAAATGATTTATTCCGAAACTCTCAACCTAATGAAGAGCAACTTGAATATAAATTGATCCATATAAGATTTAACAGAAACAAACCTGATAAAAGTCGGCATAAGAAAGGACAGAGAACTGTTTCTTTATGTGTTCCAAGAGTCTTACAGCAATGTCAAGGCCGTTTTTGGCACCATGAGTAAGCTCGCTTGCATGCTTCATTGTTCCAAAGGCCCTCGGGTCTTAGAAGACACGTCGCACATACATGCAGAGTGCCACCTGTAAAGGAAAAATGGTCTCAATTATTTTCCGTTTTTTTTTTTGTAATCTTGATTTGATTTCCCAAATCTTAAACAAAAATAATTAACAAATATTACAGGATCAAAATCCCAAATCTGATACAGTTAACTTTGTGTCAAAGTATCCATTTTTCATACGATACAATGTTCTAACAAATAATTGAAGGTAAATTGCATCAACTGTATCATTGTTGATGGATACTTGACACAAAGTTATAATTGATGGCATGTTGGTTAGTCAAATCATGTCGTATGAAAAATGACTCAGATAAGCAAGCTCGCTCGGATGCATTTTTGCTGCCGTGCTTTAACTAAGGCAGCCTGCCCTATGATTTTCAGCCCTTGGATCAAAAATCAATCCAAGGGTTAACAAAAAATCTGGAAAATTGATTCTTTTATCCCAAAGAATTGCAAACATACACATGTAAATTCTACATATATTATATTTTTCAAAAACAGGACGGATATAATTGATTGTTGATTGAATGATTTGTTAAAAGTTACAGTTATAGTTTTGCTCATATTTATCTTAGTTACGTACTTAAATCTCAAGGTTACACTGTTTTTCTTTTAAAAGTAATTAAGATTACACTGCTTCTAAATTTGCAGTGAATTAAAGAGGCCAGAGACATTATTAATTTTAATTCAATAGATCGTATATCTTTTTTTTTTAAATGAACAATCAGCTCCTTGTTATTTTTTTTTGCCCAAAAGCGAAATATAACGACGCATACATATTAAGATACTTGTTCTTGGTATTGTAATAGGAAAAACAGGGCAGCAAAAATACATCCCGCTCGCTAAGCTAAAAACCTTATTGTGAAACACTATAGATCACATTGAATGTACCTTATCAACAATTTGCTAACATACTTGTGCTTATAAAGAGAGAGTAAAATTCTCATTTAAATCATATTAAAGAATTCACTGAAGATTATCGAAATAAATATAATATCAAACAAAAAAGTTATAAGATGCACACTTTTTTCCCACAGTAAAAACCTATAAGCTTATTTTGGCTCTCTCAACAGCCTTCGTGTACTACTTACTAACAGTTGGATAGGATTTCCTCATAACTATTGTTTTCTACATTATACAAACAAATTGAAAGTAAAAGAAATGTAGAAATTAAGAAAAATAAGATATTACAACTTTATTTATTAAGGTTTAGTGTTACCTTCTCCAATTTGTTCTTCCCATTCCTTCTTAATTAAGAGTTAAGACCTTTATCTCTAATACTCTCGATTCTCGGAGAGGATCAAGTGGTCATTGTCGTACTGAAGTATAAGCTTAAAGTTAACCGGCACTATTCCTAGAGTTAATAGATTCATAGATACTTACAATGCGACGTGAGAGTCACACTTATTCAAACAGTGGCGAATCTTAGTAAACTCATCGCAAAATTTTCCACTCGATGGTCTGAAAGAAATCGGAAGTAATATAAATATGTGTAAATACCACGTTATACTCAGTTTATTATAAACTTTCATTTCAAAGCCATGTATTGAAAATAGCAAAACGTTGATTTATAAAAAGTCAAGGAGGAGCACCATGATGAAAGATATAGCTAAGGATCAACATTGAAATTGGTACATAGACAAATGTTTATGTGGTCTAAGGTCTATATTCTATATTCAACATCATATATCTATCATTCTATGTATCAAAGCAAGGGCTGGGCCAGAACACTAAAAATACCAGAACCCGTTCAATTTTGTCTCAAATGAAAAATATAGTAAACCGGGCCAAACTTGGGAAATTTCAATTAAAGAAGAGCAAAACATTGATTTAATAAGTTAATGAGGAGCAAAGTGATGAGCCAATCAAAAATAAAGGATTAGCATTGAAACTGACAGAGACTTATGGGTATGTTGTATACCTACGATCTATGACTAGCATGTGCAAGGGTTGTTAAAAAAAACTTAGGTGTTTGTATTAAAAAAATAAATATAGGTGTTTGTATTAAAAAAAAAACAATTTAGAAGCATACTGAGATCATCTTTTCCTTTTTTTTTTTTATAGAAAAAAACCTTGCATTGAACTAACAAATAGAAGCATGCAAAAATAAACATATAGATGTTGAGGTTATTATCGCACAAATATATCGTGACATACGTTTAAAATGTGTTGCTCAAGTTATTTAATATGAAACATTTTAGTAGATAAAGATATGCGTTTCAATATGGTATCAGAGTCCGGTTAGTTCTAATTGATGTTGGATCACCTCACCCGTCCCATAATGGACGTTATATTACATTTGATAGGCTCGTTCGGATTTAGTAAAGCACACAAGTCACGTGTGGGATAAATTGTGGCATGTCCCTTTTAGTAAGTAAGAAAAAACCAAAGCAATGAACAATATAACTTTCAAAATATTATCTAGCTTACTTTTTTACAAAATCCCTTCCTCATAAGAAATTCGGGCAAAGCCTAATTTCCAACAAATACAGAGATATAAGATACATATAGAGCCAGCCTAATTTACAACATATTACATATTATACGGTAGAAAACATTGTAATATATAGTAAAGACCTTAACTTAGATCTCCGAGCGAATAATAAACAACAAAATCGTGTATCACACATGGAAATACCTATTATATCTAGCTTACTTCTTTACAAAATCTTCCGCTCACAAAGAAATACATATCGTTAAAACCTAATTTCCAATAAATTGGTATCACAAATATAAGATACATATAGGCAAGCCAACATATTGTACAGTAGAAATCATTGTAATGAGTATAGACGTTAGATTATATTTGCGAGCGAATAACGAACAGCAAAATCATGTATCACATGGAACTCGTAACTTTTTTTCTCAATAGATCACAACACAAACAGATAAAAATATAACTACCAATAAAGTCTTGTATTTCCATTCCAAATTAAGAAAACCATATATAGTTAAATACCACTTCAATGTGGATAAATATCAAATATTTTTTAAAACATCATCAAATATCAATCGAACAATTTTCAGCAAATCTGTATTACAAAATCAAATTCATAAGGTCGGTTTGTTACTCCACGGAATACTTACGCTTGGAAGCATTAGGGAAAACTTTAATATATTGGAAACTGAATTACAAGAACTATGACTAGTAATCAAAGATAACACTTTGGCTTTAATATAATAGAAAAAATCTCTTGCTAAATTGTAAGCTTTGCTCACTTCTTAACGTAAGACTTATTTGCTAGTATTTATAATTAAAAGAGTACAAGTATTATGCAATGATTTAAATACAATGATTTACAATAATGATAGAATGAATTAATTTGTGTAAGGTTATGATTTAGCTCTTTTGATTTTAGTGTTATCTTGCTGAAATAATGTAATTGATTTTCACAAGAATATTATTCAAAATCATTTACTTATGTTCTCGATGTCATCATTAAATACAATGATTTACAATAATGATAGAATGAATAAATTTGTGTAATGTTATGATTTGGCTCATTTGATTTTGCTGAAATAATGAAATTGATTTCCACAAGAATATTATTCAAAATCATTTCCTTATGTTCTTGCTGTCATCATTAACAGGCTTAGTCTCGTCATAGTATAACAAAATAAATGACATTCTTCAACTGATGGAGGTTCAGGTTCAGCAGCAGTAGATCCAACAGCAACAAGTTAAGCAGGAAGCCGAAGATAACAAAATAAATGAGTTCATGGATCAAGTAGCAAAATTCCAACTGGCGGATGTTTAGGTTCAGAGCAGTAAATCCAACAATAGCACGTCAAGCAGCAAGTCGAAGCTAACAAAATAAATGAGTTCATGGATCCAGTAGCAAAAGGTCCAGCAGGTGGCTCATGTTTAACATAAAATAAGAGACATAAATAACGAATATATCATATGCACCAAAAACAAAATATAAAAGATCTTATATTAAATCTAATATTATAAGATGTTATCTTTTATAGTTGTTCTAGTGGATAGTAAGTTTTTTATGATGACATTATGAATAATATGCCTAGTTCTAATTTCGTGATTTTATTTATCATAATTCTAATTCCGTGATTTTATTTATCATGTTTCCTTTGTATATATTAAGTCACTGAAATTTATTTATTTTCTAATTTAATTTTCTACCAATTATAATGTACTAGCACAAATTTTTCAGATTCGTCGCCAATGGTCACAAATCTGTCAAAAAGTATTGCGACAGTAAAATCTTGTCACAAGCATTTGTGCCTTATTACGACGGGATAAGATCCATCGCAGAGCTGTCCCTAGAAATAATTCGCTATGCTGAAAGACCATGTTGCGATGGGAATGTCTACCCCAAATTTTCATTTATTTTGTAGTGCCTCCCATTAAATTTTTTTGATTCATTTCCATGCGCATATTTTAGCAGGTGTGATTATATTACACTATATTGATCGTAATAAAACCACCATATCAAATTATTAAAATGAGTTGTCTTGCTTTCTAAGAACTTTTTAATCCAGTGAATTCGATTGAGAATTTTTAACATGAATTAAGGAAAATGGAGGTATTAAAAATGTTACTAGCAAGCTTGGATAGGAAAATAGAATCTAAGTATTAGAAAAAATCCCTTAAGGCATGCACTTCTTTAAATTAATTTATTTAAAAAATGGAATTCGTACTAACGGTAGGATAGAGTCACGACCCGACCCGATAAGAATCGAGAATAATTTTTACTCCCGATATAATAAGTGAGATGTGAATGTGATTTAACTCAATTTTCATCGAGACTCATAAGCTTCAACAAGTCGGTCTTCGGTAGCCCATATGCGAATTGTATTTCTAACGACATGTGACTCCAAATATGAAGTATTTGATTCGCGCATGCCTTATTTGGTTGATATGAGGAGAAGAGATGTGTACCTTACATAGAAAGAAGAACTAGCTGTGACAGTCAAGGCTCCCCCGACACTATTATGGAAAAAATATCATATAGAAAATCGGTCCCTTCCATTTCAATTTCTTAGTTCCACCACTGCCTATAAATGTGGTGTTTGCTATTTGTTTTTATCATCACATCGGTATTTCATATCCCATTAACCCCATCATTTGTTATACCTCATGGGACTCGCTTGGCTGTGAGATTATTTTGGACATAATTAAAAATACATCTGAATAAGTGATAGATTATAAATGATGTGTGGTTAATATTTGGAATGGAGATAAGAGCTATCATAGTTTGTTTGCGAGATTGCTAGTTCTGGCACTATGATACAAATGAGTATTATAAATGCTATTACATGGAACTATCAATACCACATTTCATTCGTATTCTGTATACACCAATTTTGTTGTCTTTGATATGGCATGAGACTATTAGTCTCATGTCAAATGTACCAACCAAACAAAGGTTTAAACCATCGGTTTCACTTGTTGGGCCGGAAATGCCCGACATAATAATTTATTTGATTAACTATTAGGGGCTCATGTATACCATGCTGGATTAATCGTATTATGGGCTGACATGATGAACCTATTTTAAGTGGCTCATTTTGTCGCAAAGAAGACTATGCCAATATTATTAATTAATTACATAATAAGTACTGTTTTACTCACCCAAGTCCACCGAATAATTCAAAATTTCCTCCGCGGCTATAAGGGCCTAAAAGTATCACTACTCTAATTATTGTTTAAACTTTCTATCACATTATAAGAGACCTAGGATAGCCCAAATTTGAGATGGAAAAAATGATAAATTGGTATCCAATCAATCGATTTGTTTAGTATCTAACGTATTTGTTTTTTAAATTGGTACCCAAACTTTACACTTAACATACAATTAAGGCATTCGTATCCAATTAAGTATTATAGATTTGTACCAAATTGGTAAGTATCGGTATTAGTTTGGTCACGTGTACTATAAGTTGGGTACAAAATTAATAAAATACGATAGTATATGGTATTAAACATTGTTTTTCCAATGAAAAAGTAGAGCGGTAACAAGCAACGGTGCACTGGTTAAAGATAAATCATCAACGTTAGGTATGAAGTTAAAAAGTTAGATAGAATGTATCATTAATCGCTAAAACCTGATAGGTTGGTACCAATTTGCATTTGTTCCAAATCTCCTATACTCGTTTACTAGTTACTACTAATCTAATTTATTTTTTCCAAAACTCTAATTTTCTTATGTATCAACCTTTTATCTAGTTCTGGTGGCTAAAAACTAATAGATTGAACATAAACCATTAAAATTAAATTGGGTATCAATTTAGAAAATTGGGTAACCTGGATCCTTAATTGCTAAAACATGATAGGTCGAGTCTCAATTTGCATTATTTTCCGATCTTATATACTTCGTTCATTCCCATTTAATTGTCCATTACGAAACTACATGAAATTTAGATCGGTTTATAACTTGTATCAAATTATCGAAATGATTTTTTTTAATCTAATAATAAAATTTAACATTATATGATCAATTTTTGAATAATATGATTAATTTTTAAAATTTTTAATCACATAACTTTAATACAAAGTTGTTAAATTGTCAAAATTAGACATATTTCGCGGTCAAAATGAATAAATAATAACCCGCTACTGGTTCAATAGACTACTTACGATATTTACTGTTTCCAATTAATTTTCCCTTTATTTAGTTTCTCGTAGCTATGGTTTTGACGGGAGCACAAGCGCCGCCTACGCCTCTCCACACTCAATCATACCACAAACAACTCTTCATAGCCGTTAAATCCATCGCCGTTAAATCAATAGCCGTTAAATTAACCGCCGTTAAAAACGACGGCGTTCAGATGACCTCTGAAGACTCCTCTAATATCCCACTTCCAAGTACACTTCTGTTTCTAATTTATTTTTTAATAACGTTTCTATTTTAATTTAGTTTTCATTTTAATAATATTACTGTTTTAAATTAAAGTTATATTTTGTTATGGAAATACAGAGCCTTTGACATTGGCTAATCTGTCGGGTATCTTTAATGACGGGTCTCCCCTTCGTGTCGCCTATCAGGTTTCCTATATATTTTTTTTTTAATTAAGAAATTTATTAGCTTTTTTTTTGATATATGAGTTTTTTTTTTTATTACTAGTTTTTTTTTTCATGCATATAGACTAGAGTGATGTTTTATTATTATTGGGTTTGAGGGATTATTATATTTAGTATTTCCTTCCGTTTGAATTAAAATGTACGTTACCAAAGTATGTGTAATTTTGACCTGCAAAAAGACTCGTACACAAATTAATTAAATTATTAGTATTATTCTAGTCTTCTAGATTTGTGAGTGTGTTTATTTTATTGGTGAAATTGTTCGTGTCGCCTATTAGGTTTCCTTTTTTTATTTAGTTTAGAAATGTATTAGTTTTTTTTTTGACATATGAGTTTATTTATTTACTGGTGTGGAGGGTTCATGCATATAGATTAGAGTGATGTTTTCTTATTATTGGGTTTTGACTTTTGAGGGATTATTATATTTAGTATTTAGTATTTCCTTCCTTTTCATATTAAATGTACATTACGAAACTATTTGTAATTTGTTTTGAAGGATTATTATATTTAGTATTTAGTATTTCCTTCCTTTTGATATTAAATGTATCTTACGAAACTATGTGTAATTTGTTTTACGGAATTATTATATTTAGTATTTCCTTCCTTTTGAATTTAAATGCACGTTACGTAACTATGTGTAATATTGACCTGCAAAAAGACTTGTACTCAAATTACTCAAATAATTATTATTCTAGTCTTCTTGATTTGTGTGTGTTTATTTTATCGGTGTGCGAGAATTCTTGCATGTAGTGTTGTATTTTCTTATTATTATTGGGTTTTGTAGGATTACTATATTTAGTATTCCTTTCGTTTGAATGTAAATGTACGTTACGAAACTATGTGTAATTTTGACAATCAAAAAGGCTCGTTCTCAAATTACTTAAATAGTTATTATTCTAGTCTTGCAGACTTGTGAGAGTTTTGTTTATTTTGTTGGTGTGTGAGGATTCTTGCATGTAGTGTTGTAATTTATTATTATTACTGGGTTTTGCAGGATTACTAGATTTTTAGTTTTGGATGTGCGCTACGAAACCATGTGTAATTTTGACATGACAAGAGACTCTTATTCAAATTGCCGAATTTGGAAGTTTTAAAATTTAATCACTTATTTTAACATTTAATGGTTAAAAAAGAGAGAGAGACTATTTTACTAATTTTTGAAAATTTTCATTTTGGCAATATTGGAACGATTTCTGTGGAAGTCAAATTCGCACATGGTTTTGTAGCGGACAACGTAATTGGAACGTAGGGAATACAAAATTTGACTTAGACAAGTCAATTGAGTTGAGTTTATAGTTACCCAGGCGTGATTTCATCCTAATTACTTGGTTTTTACTTGTGCAAAAGACTGAACTTCGGTTAGATCATTTTTTCCCCTTACCAACCGTAGGAGAAAAGACTATAATTGGTATATTTTTCGTAAAATGCATGATAAAAGTTCAATATTTTGTTAATTTTCGGGGGCTGTAGCCCCTACTCCTAGTTCTTTCCTTTTTTAGTGCTGCGAAGTGTCAATGCATTTCTTTAACTTTGATTGGATGTTGTGCAATTAGGGGTAGAGTTGGAGTTACATTGTAGCAAAAGGTTGTCCCAGCAACCTCACATTTCATGAAAACGCTGTATTTTGTGAACAAACAGTTATCTTGATATTTTAGAAATAATGTAATTTTGGCAACCCCTGTAGAATTATTCTTGTATTGGAATTTAGAGTTGATTTCGCCACTGATTAATGGTGTTTATGGCTTTTAAGGAGTACCCAATTATTTGCTTATTACTGTGTGTGTGATGCCGTGGCAATGCAGTCCTACAACTTTTGCTTAAATTGTATCTCTAAGTAGGAGGACTTTCATGCTTGTCTGTTTTTTAAATGAGTGTGTTTCATGGGTTTCTGTAAGAGTGAACTGTGGTTGCCAAATAAGAACGTGCACACTCATAGTTTTGTTTGTGTGTAAGGATCAGTGATGCAATAGTGTAACTTTGAGTGATTGTTGTGCAATTCGAATTATTTGCTTATTACCGTGTGTGTGATGCTGTGGCAATGCAGTCCTATAAGTTTTGACTGAATTGTATCTGTAAGTATGAGGACTTTAATGCTTGTTTGTTTTTTATACGAGTAAATGTGTATTTTTTAGGAGAGGGTGAATTGAGCCACTTATGTGATATTCGAGGTGTTTCATGGGTTTCTTTAAGAGTGAATTGTGGTTGCCCACTAAGATCGCGCACATTCATAGTTTTGTTTGTATGTAAGGATGGTGATGCAATAATGTAAGTTTGACTGATGGTTGTGCAATTTGAGGCGTTTCAGGGTTTAGTTAAAAGTGTAAATGTAATCTGCCAACTAAGATTACAACGTGTATACTACATAATATAAGCGAAAGTATAATGATAAAGTTCTCTAATTTTTGAGTAAGGTTGTATAATTTTTGATACATCTCATGGTTATTAACTTTCTATATATGTGGATGGGTGTTTTGTTTGTCGAATGTCGACCATATTATGTGGTTGCTTGGTTGTTGCGTAGTGCATTTCGTTTGCTGGAAAAAGAGTTCAGATTTTTTGTTTTCTTATCTGGAGAAGCTATTTTTCATCTGGATGGCCCCACCATTTTTTCTGACTCGATTAAGCTAGCTAATTTCTTAAAGTTTGCATCCAAATTCATATGCATACCACCTCTTATTTGTTCATTTGCTTTTGGTATTTTGTACCACTTTTTAGGGAGATCCTGGGGCTTATAGTGAAGCTGCTGCAAAAAAGGCATACCCGAATTGCGAACCGGTCCCTTGTGAGCAGTTCGATACTGTTTTTCAGGTAGAAGCTCTTGATATTTAATTGTAGCTCTTGATTAGGGTCATTATAAATAATTGAACTTTGATCTACTCACTGTTGTTTCCAGTTCCCTTTCATTTTTTAGAATTTTAATGCTACCATGTGGCTTGGTTTGATCATTAACAAAGGTCTGATTGAAAGCAACTATGATCTCCTTGCAACTTTGTACTTATTGGTTTGACACGTATGGAGATCATAAATGTATTTCCAAGGAATGAGTGGGAAATTAAATGTAAAGTCGTTTGGTAGCTTTTGGGTTGGTTATAACTCTTACCCCATTTATATATTATATCATGAGCGAAAATATAATATGACACTACATCGAACAAACAAAGGATTACGAAAGAGGAAGTTGGTTTGCTTATTAGGTATTTTGGAAACTATCAGTTATGACATATAGCTATCTATTTTGAGGTTGATGCACAATGCAAACTATTTTTATTCTAATTTGTAGTTTTCTACATCATTTTATTGCATACTTTGCTCTTCACAACTTAATGTTGTTATAGAGTTTGTGGTTGACAAACCGAGCTCAAAATAGAAACAGTAAAGTCCAATTCTAAATTTTTTATATGGAAGAATGTTTTACTAAGATCTATTAGAACACAGGATCAGCAAGTTGAGTTGTGGCAGAGTTCATGGAAGATCTTTTGGTGCGAAAGTTTAGTCCTGAAACAATGATTCCATGAGTTTTGATGCATTTTTCGCCTATCATGAATAAACTATTCTGAATTTTCATTACATGCAGTATTTGCATGGAAAATTGGTATATTGGTAGTTTTATTATTGTAAGCATGTTTTTTGTTTTATTGCCTAGTCTTGATGTTTGCATACTAATATACGGTGCAGTTCTACATAAGGTACAGATACCTTACACTGTTTTTTTTTAATTGTTTTTTTTTGTTCATTTCCATTATAAGGCCTCTCACTATGCAATCAATTTACTCACTTCTGAATCTGTTCACAGGCTGCTGAGCAATGGATTGTAGATAGAGCAGTTTTACCAATTGAAAATTCATTGGGTGGAAGCATTCACAGAAATTACGACCTTTTACTTCGCCACAGATTACATATAGTCGGGGAAGTGAAGCTTTCCATTAGGCATTGCTTACTAGCTAACCATGGAGTTAAAATGGAAGACATAAAGAGGGTTCTAAGCCATCCGCAGGTTTGAAATTGTTCCGAGAATTCGTATTTTTGTACACTTAATTGTTAATTGAGATAATTTATATTTGTTACAGGCTCTTGCGCAATGTGAGAACACGTTAACAAATTTGGGACTGGTCAGAGTTGCCGTTGATGATACAGCTGGTGCAGCAAAGGTAAAAAGTCAAGACATCGTAATATAATATTAATATATATGTTCTGTTTTGGTATTAACTTTATTGTTATTCTAAAGCTGTATCTGGCCTAAGATGGCTTCCAATGGTGGATTGTTTTCCGGATCATTGTGGATTTTAAGAAAATTTCTGAATATCTGTTTTTCCTACCTTAAAATGTGAAACAATGACTTGATTTATAAGAATTCTAAAATAGGTTGTGATTATCATTTGCCTCTCTTCATCGGTCAGGCATCACATCTTTTTTTCTTTTTCTGTATACACAAATGTAGATGGACATGTACATTTTAAGTGGTTCCAGATGTGGTTATCAGCTTCTCGTAAATGAATTTTTATGTTTAAGTTAGCTCTCTTTGGTATGTGCATAAACAAACTCATCAGTTCTTATCCAGTTAGATATATGACTATTGCCTTTATGATGGGGTTGTTTGTCACTTTTCTGATCTGAAGAGATCATTTCTCCTGTGTAGTTTATTTTCTTGAACAAACTCAAAGACGCCGGAGCAGTTGCTAGCTCCACTGCCGCTGAGGTTTATGGATTAAATATACTTGCCGAAGATATTCAGGTTGGTATAGCATCTTTTTGTATCGTTTGGGCTCGTATCAAAATGGTAACTTTGATGTTGTGATAGTTTATAAAGATCTGTCAGTGGTAAAATCATATAATTAAGTTCACTATTAACTTATGCTTTCTATCTGATAGGATGAATCTTACAACATCACTCGTTTTCTAATGCTTGCAAGAGAACCCATAATTCCAGGCACCGATAGGTCATTTAAGGTTGACCTCATATTTCATATGTGAAGTTGTGTTATACAAAGTCTGCAAAGGATAATATTATTAATTTGTTTTCCCTTCTCTTTTAGACAAGTATAGTTTTTTCGCTTAAGGAAGGTGCTGGGGAGCTTTGCAGGGCACTTGCTGTTTTTGGGAATAGACATATCAACCTGACCAAGGTATAATGGTTTACCTTTTCTTATTTTTTTCATGGTTCAATTGTATTTATGTGAGTATTTAGACACTATATAGCCCAGCTGACAATTTTCAATATTAATTTGTTTGATTAGATTGAAAGTCGGCCTCTGCAGAGACGTGCCATGGGAAATCTTGATGATACCAATAATGGGTTCCCCAAGTAATTTCTTACCTCAACGATTTTATATCCTTTATAACTGTAATATTATAACTATTCTTCCGCTTTTGGGCATTTTAAAATTTGTCATGTAGGAACTTCCCTTATCTATTCTATTTGGATTTTGAAGCATCAATGGCTGACGAGAAAGCACAGAATGCCCTTAGGCATTTAAAGGTATGGTTTATGTTTATTTTATTCAGCTGTTAATTAATTTTGAAAATTTAACACTGAAAATGCATTTATTTAATGACAGGAGATGGCTCCATTCTTGAGAGTGCTGGGAAGTTATCCATCAGATACTAGCATGATTTGAATGAACGTTTAAGAAATAAGGTAGCATTAAATTGTTAGTACAATTCTTTGCATAATATTTTCCTGGGCACCTGATTTCTGTTTTTAATACTATAGAATATACAGTGTTGCTTTTCAGGGCAAGAATGATGACCGTGAAGAGTCTGCAGAATACCGAGGGAAATAATACAGTCAAATAAATTAGTTATCGTCTTAAGAAAGACTATATATACTTCCTCCCAAATTTTGGAATCATTTTATCATTTTTATTTCCTGGTGCCATTTTTCTTTAGTTGAAAGTGAAAGGCTAAAAAGAATTTATTGTGTAGTTTATTAGCTTTGTAGAACTGCAGTTTAGAATGAAATAATTAACTTTTCATTGACAAGGATATAGCATTGTTGTGTTCATGTTTAATTCTTAAACGTTTTTTTATAAATGTGAGATAACATATTACTATGATCTCATGTCACTACCTAATAATGATAAATCCGGAGAAATTTTACAAGAAAATACTTGGTCCACTTTCTTTAAATGCGCCCTATCATTGAACATTTGATTCTCTATAGACTGGAAAACTGATGCTACTCCTGATTAGGAGTTTCGATGTTGAAATCGTTACAATTAGCAGATTTTTGAAACATTTGATTTTGAATTTGTTTTGGACATAATTTGAAACTTGCAATCCAGTTTCCCATAATTCAGTTCACAAAATAAAAATGTTTGCAAACTTTTCGGTGGAAAGTATACTGTTCACCAAATGGAAAATGAGCCGAAAAACACATTATCTTGCGAAAGCCTTCCCTGTAATGACGTAAACATGTTCATAAAATAATCTACAAATAAATACCCTAACTGGAAAATAAGTTATCTATGTCCGAATGTTTTGAGTTGTTTCGGCTTGTTGAGGTATGAACAGATTGCTCTATTGAGCTTATGGTGTAAAAGTAGGCAAAGAAGATAATAAACCAAGTCCAAAATGAAGCCCAGTCACTCTTTTACACCATAAGCTTTTAGCTAATTGATAGCAAACAACTTATCAGCGCTATCCTTCTTTCTTCTCGTACTAATAAAAGCATTTCCGTGTTTCCATTTTCTGTAGAAAGAAAGCTTTTAAAGGTATCTCGTCCCTTTCCACAACTTAGACACGGATTGTTAACAGCAAAATGCTCGAGCAACAAATAATGTAACCCACCAGATCAAGTTCAGGGAAAACTGATACATGCAGGCTTTCTTTCAATGGTTCTCATTTCTCAGCCTCCATATAGTAAAAAGAACAAGCTCAAAAAATTATATATGTACCAGCAAAGGAATTATTAGAAAACAAGACAGTTGCTAATCTCCACATGTATATGTAATGAAGGTTGACAGCTTATTCTTAAGCTGAAAAAGAAATCCGATTATTCAGAAAATCATGTCGCCGTCTTTCTGCATTCTACTGATAACAAATTATGAGCCATATTAATCGAAATACCTCTCTTCAACGTCTTCAGCGTCTCTCCTCCATGTACTGTTTTACAGCCTCAACTTGCCTCTCAAGTGCCATCTTCTTATACCCTTGAATCTTCTTAAGCCTAAAGATGACTTTCCTTTCTAGCTCATCCAATTCCCCCTTGATATACTGAATTGTATTATCTATCCTAAGTTTCACAATATTTCCCAAGCATTAACCTTACTACTAGTAATTTTGATCGCACCCTCAATGGTCACAGGTCAAAAACGACACTGGATGAGAAGTTAGCTCGACAAGAAGCTCAATAGCTTTCACATAAGCAGCTCTACAACTTTTGCACTTGTTGTCCACCTCGAGTTAAATCATTTTTTGTCGTTCCGGTTCAAATTTGTAAATTTTTGGGATTTGTTTTTATGCATGGTGAATTTTTTTGGACAAAGTTAAAATTACGCTTTAAAAATTGTGCGGCTTAGTTGTAATAGGCGTCAGACCGGCTCTGACCATAACTTTAGTTATCGGGAGATAAAACTTAAATGAGATCATGTTTGAAAATACCAAACACAAAATAGCAAAATCTCCAAAATGCTATTCTGTTCACACCTGCAGGGAACAGAGAGAGATTTATGATTATCACCCTCTCTCAAAATGCAAGAACACGACTTGAGGATGGATAATCAATTTCGTTGGGTCTGGTTCTGTTTTGAAACCACCAAAATCACAAACCGAGCAGATTAAATCGGTTTATCAATCTTCAAACTGAATTAACCCAAACCAATTGATAACCGGTTTAGTTGTGCAGTCAGTTAGGCCCGGTCTATGTACACCCCTTACCGACCGGATCATTAAGCATGTCGGGCATTTCTTTAAATTGTCTTCTGCCAAGACTGCGCTTTGAAGGTGACAAGCAAACCAACCGGTCTATGTACACCCCTTACCGACCGGATCATTAAGCATGTCGGGCATTTCTTTAAATTGTCTTCTGCCAAGACTGCGCTTTGAAGGTGACAAGCAAACCAAAAGGTGTCAAAGAAACAAGAGAAAAAATATATATAATGCTAGTATTGCTGAAAGTTGGATCAAATTGTATCTGTCCAGACTGACACAAACTCAACCTTGTTCAATTGTACTCGTAAAATATAGCAAAGCCAACGGGAACAAACCAATATAACAATTTTAGTAGAAACGGAATTTGAAATTATAGGTGAGTTGAGTAGTTGACCCAAGAAACAAAATTAATTTGAAGTCAAAAAAGATATGAACCTTTGACCCAAAGAGGCGCTAGAGGTCACGCATTATTCTTACAATAAAAACCAAAAAACAGGCGGAAAACTGCTTGTTACATTAAATACGACCAGCCCCAATTGGCTTTAACCCTCAGTGCCCAAATGCAAATTTAAACCTTAAAGGTCTTTGGTCTCGTGTTCTTCGAATGTTTGGGAACATTGTTCATCTGTTTCCCAGACACGGCACTATTTTTCTTCTGTTTTCCTCCATTCTGCTCTTGCTTTTCTGGTCGTTTATAGGGATCCACATCCTCATATTTTATAGGTTTTATGCCTAATCCTGGTCTCTTCACAACCTACAAAACACACAAGACACAACTTAAAATGCGCAGAATCGCCAGTCCATGCAAGTGACTTGACAGAGATGTAAAAGAAAACCAGGAACGAAAAGAGCGATACGACTGTTGTTAATTCAGGATTTATTACCCAAAACTAAATCTGGTTTCAACATCAGATATAATATAAATTTAATTTGGCAACATACCTCTGGCCTAATAAGAGCTCCAACTACTGTAGCTGGATTAGACCCAGGTCCAAGAGGCATTCTCGTAGCCGCCTCATAGACAACAGGGTTTGGGTATGGGTAAGGCGTTGTCGGAGTGTATAGCTTTGCGTCCTGCCAAATCAAAGGTAGAAAAAATTAGCCAGCAAAACTTAAGTACAATAGAGCCTTGGCAGTTTTCCCTCAACTCAGAGAGAATGTAAAAATCTCACTTAAATGGCACTGGTACAAGTACAACCCAACAAAGGATACATTTTCTTTGAAAACGAATCATTTCCATATTTTGAGGTTTATGTGGTGACAATGAAACCCTATTATTAGTGAACAATGCAGCGATGTTAACCGGTGAAGATTTTGGGTTGAAAAATATGGTGATAAGAATCATTCCCTTTCAGAAATTGTGATTTGTTCAAATTCAACTGTATCTTAACCGTCTTTTTAGCAAAATCCCATATTCACAAACAGAAACGTAGCATCTTGCTATCCAATTTTCAATATTCAGTAAGCATCGATATAAAAGATCTGAACACCTTATGAATCAGCAATTTAAAACCAAATAACCTCACCTTTTTATCCACCTTGGTAGAAATAACAACACGCGGTGCATCTTTTCTCATCTTAAGAGCCTCGTTTCTCTTCTTTTTAGCACTCTCATGCTGTTCCACCATCCAAGAAGGCAATCCCTTTTTCTTTTGTCTATTAGTCCATTGTCCCCACCCAGGAAGTAAAACAGGTTTTTCAGGTTCCGGGTTTTCTTCATTAAGTACCTGCTCTTTGTCCTTCTCAAAATCAGCTTCCACGTCATCACCAGCGAAAGTACGTCTTATTAATTCTTTATCAGATGGGAGCTCGTAACTTGATTTATTACCAGCCGATAATATACCGTCAACCATTTGCACCTCATTATCTGAATCACTGGCATTCTCTACTTCCTATTAGAAACACCAAAAAAGTAAGTATAATGGCTATTGTCTTTTTCTTTTTCACCCAAAACCTTACCCGTCAGACATGCAAAATTTTATATATTTTCTTTTTGATTTTCAACCAGCAACAAATACTGATCGGTCTTGCTGCCACATCAGCAATAAGGTTCTGGGTATGATTTATGGGTGCATATAACAAATCCCAAAATCAAAGCACATAAAAAACCAGTGAGCCAAAAAGTGATGCTTCATAAGCAGGTTAAATCTAGTTTTGCACACTAACATAATACCAGATTTTGATTTTTACACCAAACTACAAAAAATTGCAATTAGTACCCCCGCCTAACATTTTTTTCACCTTCATACACTACCATAAGTTGGTAAACAAAATGTTGGCACTGTACCAAATTAGAAAACCACGTGAAAGTAGTCAAAAAATATTTGGTTTCGATTACCTAACCAATGATTCTTTTTTTCTTTCTATTTTGTCGAGAGTAAATAGTGAATAAATTTTAGAGAACTGTAACGTCAAAGTAGTGATAGCTAATTTTTTAGGTTACTGTACAAAAAAGAAATTTGAAGGCACGTTACGAATATAAACATGGATTTTCTTGTACAACATGTGGAGGGCATTAAAAAAGGCATACAAATGTCCCCACTATTTACATTATAACAACAATCGTGTTTTGCCACATCCTCGGAAAATAATTCTACACTGATTTGAATTATAACTTTTGTAATACAATATAAGCCGCTGAGAGGTCATACCTCAACAAGTTGGTCGTCCACAGTTTCCTTTACCTTTGAAGAGGGTTTTAAGTTGGCATCTGATACTTTATCTTTTATGGAATATTTTTCATCATTTGTAGACATCTGTACATTTGAAACAAAAATTAACAGAGAGTACAAAATACAGATTAATTATTTTCTTCTAAAAGATAGACCGAAATTTACATAGCAAAGAAACTTGCCTTTTTCCACGAATCAGATGCAAGCATGGCCACTTCATACGTGGTTTTCGGCCCAGGGTCATTGACTATGTCATTGAAATTCTATGTCAGGAAAAAGAAAAGTAATTTAATGTTATGTTCAGGAAATCATTGAAAAAAATAATAACTCGAAATAGGGTAAAAATGACAGAATTCAACCACCTTAAACAACAAATCATGACCAATTTCAGACTCTTCACGAAGTAAATTAGCATCAATGTTAACGTCCTTCGGTAAAATTCTCTCTCTTCCTCGTGTGACATCAATGTTACCTTCTTCATCCTCCATGTTATCTTCACTATCACTATTATCGTAATAGTTATCCATTTTCACACCATTATTCGTCTTTTTCTCGACATTTTTCTTAGGAATGCCAAACACTCGTCTACTACTGATATTTCCCGTTTTCAGATTTTCTCCGTCTTTCCCATCATTCAACTGCTTTAGCGATGATTCATACCCCTCGAGAGCAAGCTTCGCTTCTTCTTTAGCTGCTTCTTTTCTCTTTTCTAAACCACGGACCTATATGTAGGAGATTAAAAGAAAATTAAGTAATAAATACTGATCCCAACGGATAAGGAAAATCTGTTCAGAAGCAACACCACGGTAAATCGAGGCCATGGAGATAAAAAGGATTAAGTGCAATTAACCCTCATCTACTATCTAATTTTTGCAATGAATCCCTGTGAACACGGACATAACTTTGTGTATGTTGCAGTTTTGGACAACCGTCATGCATGTATTTTGTCAATATTTATACACATAAGATAGTGGTTAACAAAAGAGAAATGTACACGTAGTTTTAAAACGCCAAAAGAGTCCTGTTAAGGCATAAAAACAGTGCTTTACAAGAAAAAAATTAAAACTGTGTCATCCGAATTAAGAAAAACCCCACAACAGAGAGGGAAAAAAGAATTATTCAACATGAAACAAAGTACACAGTTTATGCCACTTTAAAATGGTCATGAGGTTGTTTGCAAAAACTAGATAGCACACATGGGGGTCGTTTGCATTTCACCTAAATAAAAAGAAACACACGTTTAAGAGAGCAATAACAATAAGAAACCATTACCATGAAAGGTAAAGAAAGCACTCCAGAGCTAGGTGTTTCCTCATCTTCTTCTATAATTCCAATCGTTTTATCTTTCGCTTTCTCTAGCATTTTGAATTCCCGCTCTTCATCTGAATTATCAGCAAAATCCTCATCATCATCATAGTCACTGCTTTCATCACTGCTGCTCTCCTTTAAAGAATGCATTTTTCTAGTCAAAAGAGCATTTTGATTGAGCTGATCTGCCAAAGCTGCTCGGGTTCCTTCATCTTGGGCATCCAAACCGCGCTTTAAAATACGTTTCGCCCACTTACCGCTATTCTTGTGCTTCAATCTTAAGCGCTCCTGTTTAATGGATGAAAGCATTTTCATTAATTTCATTTCTGGTCCCTATAGTTCACTCATGCACAATTTTCCATATACTTTAGTATTACGACTTTGACAATAGTGCATTTTTCGTCCCTAAATTCTCAGAATAGATCTTTCGTTTCTAAATCGTCATTAGCCTTTCCATTAACATAAATGAAAAGTTTCATCCTATTCAATTATTCTTTACACCGAAATTTCATGGTTTCTCTATTATAATCTTAAAAGTTGAAACACCCAAAAAATTTAAAACCTAAAAGGTTCCTAATTATTATTTTTAAAATTCTTAATGATTTATTTATTAATAGCAAAATCAGTTCGCTGCGCGAGTTCTAAACTTACTTAGATTTTGATAGTTTCCATTAGTGGATAGTTTATCAAATGTAAGCAATATTCTTATCTCTGAAGGAAAACTAATCTAAAGGGGTTATGGACAAAATATGAGCAATTTCTAAAGTTTAGGGTGTCAGCAAAATACGAAAGAATGGGAACAAATATGAGATAAATGCTAAAGTGTAGAGACTGAAATAAACCCTTATGTACTCACGTAAAGGCTTGATTTTAGATAGGGGACTTTTTGACAATTACCTCAGCTCTATTAAACTCTTGCTGCATGGCTTCTTTTTTAGCAGCCTCCGGATCCATCTCAGTACCAACAGCTGAAGCTTTTAATCTATCCTTTTTCTGCAAACGGTGATAAGTTTTTGATTTTATCTTTTTTATTCGCGTGGCTTTTAGTTCATGACGAAAGAGAAGGCTGCGCATCTTAGCAAGGCGGTTCTGCTGCTCCTTCACATCTTCAACAGATATCTACAAAATGGTACACAATGTGAGGATAATTGTCTATTATTCCTTGGGATGATCACTAGAGTGGCTTAAAGAAAATAACAAGCAATATGGAAAACTTAGATAATCATTATGGGCAAGCCTTGAGCTTGAATAGTAAGTGAGATAGTGGATGCATAAGCTAAAGCAGATAACTTAAATATCTATGAGCAATTAAAAAGGAATTATGCTATGCCAATAAAAGAGAGAAAGAGAGAGGGATGGAGGGGGAACTGAAATATATATGATGAGTAAACCAAGTACAATAGTTGAAGTCAATGAGCAAAATGCTAGTTTAAACATGACAACTTAGCAGTTATAGAAGCTTCTATAAGCAAAATATAAAAAAGGAAGGTGTGCAGATAAGTACAGTTAACTGATTCAGGCCTTGTTTGGCTGCCGCTTTTAAACTCAGCTTTATTATTTTACTCAAAAACTAATCATATTTGGTTTGCCCAGCTTGAGATTTTCTGGTTCTTTGTCCTTAAAAAAGCAAAAAAAAAAAAAAAACTGGATGGTTAGTTTTTTTTCTTAAGCTCAAAGAATCCCGCTTATTTGCTAAAAATCTGCAATCAGGCAAGGTCTCAGTAAATCCACCACCTATGGATAGTACAAGCCAAGGCTTGCATTGAAACAAGTGAAATTGCATTCCAATTTTTTATCACTGCCACACGTGGAGAAAAAACTTAGCAACAGATATAAACAAGCCACTAGCTATAATCCCAGTAAACAGGTATACCAGATGCTACAAAGCTTAGTATGACAAAATAAGCTTGAGAGCTCCATACCTTGTTCAACTCTAGAAGTTTAGCACCATCATTTTTATAAGCTTCTTTAATAACGTTATCATTTAAAATAGACGCCATTTTCATCTCTAACTCGGTTCTAGGTTCAAATTCCGAAGCTATTGCACCAACAGTAGAAAACCCCACATCTGCATCTTCATCAAAGTACAAAGTAGGGGCTTCTCTATTCATTTTAATCAACGGCTCCCATTTTGTAATTTCTTTCTTTGTTGCTACATAAGCCACGCTTCTCTCCACTTTTTCACGGTCTGATTTGTGAAGTGGGGCTGGTAGGGGATTACTTTTACTTTCTGTTCGAATAATGCTTTTTCTAAGGTTGCCGAATCCGGTCATTCCATGAAGAGGATCCAAAAGATCTTGAATGCTTATGCGGCCGTCTCCCTCAAGAATATCGCGAGTTGGATTGAATTCTGATTCTGGGTATGCCTCGGTTACAACTTGATCATTCTTTCTTTTTCTCCCTGAAAAAAGAAAAGGAACATGTGAAGACGTCGGGCACACACATATATCTAAGTACAAAAAGAACACAACTCATTCCCAAGAAGTACCGTTTTATTAGCACTGAATCTTAATTTATTTGCAGTGCAAACAGGCATCCCAGTTTACAAATTTATCTATATAAGTACTGGGAGATGCCTATGATGAGTGCCCGTCTGCTTCTAATGGACTTTTAAAGGGATAGTTACAGTTCGTCCACTATCGTGTCGTGTCATCTGATTTCAATTTGTATACCAACTTACATAAATTAGCAGTTAGTACACTTAACATTACATTCTTGGCAATTAATACACTTAGTGCACCAAATTGGAGAAATTTCGCACGTCAGGGTACTAATTAGTTACTGACAAAATATCTTATAGACCATTCAACTTTCTTCCATTCGTGTCACTTATATCTTAAAGGCATTTGGTTCTTTTTCACAATTTCCAACCTCAAAAACAGAGATGGTACGAACTTCACTGAAAGATAGCCTCTTTGACTATTAAACTAACCTGAAAAGGCCTCAGCGGGAAGCCCAGTCATGTGTTGTAACATCCTTGAATGCTTATCACCATCTTCGTCTCCATCCTGACCTTCCATATCTCCTTCATCATCATCATCCAAGTCATCATCCGATGCTACATTCTCATCCTATAACGACAATACAAGTTAAGAAGTCCCAAAGTAAACCAAATTCTACTCCAAATTATACACTGTAAGTTTTATACCTATCACACTTCAGAGTTTAGATAGCGAAAGTACATGAACAAAATCATTTTAAACCCATCATTGATTGAGGAAATGTTAGTAGATATCTTAATACTCATAAAAGACAACAGGGTATAAAACCCCACGCGACGGCATTTCCTCCACTGTTTCTACTGATACCAATATTGTCTTGAGTTTTAATTTCTTATTAAATTTTACTGAGCATGTTTGTGAGGAAAATGCATCTTACAAAGTTACAATTCACCACTTCTCTCATTAATTCGTTATTATACCTTTGTATCAACAAATAGTTCATTTATCAGACACATAGCTATTCTATACCATCTGATCTAACCAATTACTTTCTTAGACTTTACCAAACTATCCTATTTATCATGGTATAGTGTGCCCAAAAAAACTGTATTGGTTCTCACACGTCTAAATAGAAAATTACTAATTTCTACAGCACTAAACCTTGTTTTTGAAAGGGGTAACAAGCTTTTAGGTAACTGTGGAACTATAAACAAAACGAAAATATAACGAAACACCAAACTTTAAAATCCCAAAAAAAGAGACAACAAAACTAACATCAAAATCTTCGAGCAGCTGATACTCAAAGCTCTCGACGGGATCGTATCTCTTGTTCTTCATCGTCTCCTCCTCCGCCATCTCCTCCTCGTACTCGTACACGTCATCACCCTTATTATCCGAGTCGATATCCTCATCATCCTCTTTATTATTCTTAGGGTTAGGTTATTTATTATTATATTGGTTTACAATTTCAATCTGTTTCCTAAGGGCGTTGGGCAAACGTGGTCCTTTGTTGGGTTCTTTTTGTGTTGCTCTTCCTTTTCTTATTGGGTTTGGATACTAGTTTTTTGTTTTGGTTTTCGTCTCTGTTTCTCCTTAATACTTTGATGAAACACTAAAATTAAATATAACAAAACACCAAACTCAAAAATCCAGAAAAGAGGCAAGAAACTAACATCGAATTCTTCGGGTAAGTGATACTCAAAGCTCTCAAATCTACATGGCACTAGAAAATAGCACAACCCAAAAACCCGACTTTTACCATGTATTGTAACAAAAAAATCACAAATTCTAGACTTTCACCACCGCAATAGTAACAACAATAAAAAAATCTTATTTCCGCAACTGCCTAAAATGAAATAAACTATAAACAAAACGAAATAGAAGAAGTAAAACATAAGGAAACATCAAATTTAAAACTTGGAACGAAAACAAAGAAACTTACATCGAAATCTTCCGGCATCTGATATTCAAAGCTCTCGACAGGATCGTATCTCTTGTTCTTCATCGTCTCCTCCTCCGCTACCTCCTCCTCGTACTCGTACACGTCATCACCCTCAATATCCGAGTCAATATCCTCATCATTATTCTTAGGGTTATTATCGTAACGATTTACAATTTCAATCTGTTTTCTAAGGGCGTTGGGCAAACGTGGTCCTTTGTTGGGTTTTTTTGTGTTGCTTTTATTTTTCTTGTTGGGTTTTGTTGATATTATTTTGTTGTTTTTGGTTTTTTCGTCTCTGTTTTTTCTCTTTTTGTCCGCCATGTTTAAGCTTTCTCTCTCTATAGATTGTACTGTGCTTTGAGCGGCTGCTAGTGATGAAATTGATTAGAGAATTGTGTGAATATTATATTATTTAGTATAAATTCGACAATCAAATGCTTAGTGCTAGGTCTTAAGGAAAAGGTTAGCGGAATTTAATCAATTTAGCGGTTTTCGTATGCGTTGTGACGGTCGATACTATTGTCCACGGATTTATTTTTATGAAACCGGTATTTAACAGGTATTTTGTATTTTGTTAACTTTCTATAACATTACGGTTTATCCGTTATAATAAAAATTGTTTGTTTTCTCTAAAAGTGTAGTATGTAAAAAGTAATAATTTTTTTAAAGACAGCTCCTTTCAATTTCAGTAACAAAAAAAAAGGGAATTTTTGCCTCATTTTATTAATAAACCTATATATTTTCTAGGTTTTGTTGTAAAGTTGATGTTTTAATTTTGTTGTAAATTCAATATTTTCTAGTTTTTGTTGTTGTTATAAAGCAGTGTTTTAAAAAGCGCGTTACGTAGCACTATTATCCGATATAGTAGTTAATGAATTTTTCGCTATATTGTTTGTAAAACACGATTAGTGCGTTTTTTTGCGCTTATATCAAACTTTTTTCCACTATTTAGGCTAAAAAGGTTTTTCGGAACTTGTAGTTTTTATTTTTATTAGAAAACAATGTCGATTTAGGGTTACCAATTTTATGAAAAACATAATTCCAAACAAATTCTACCACATGTATTAATGATATTTAATCGCTCATTTTGATGAACTAAAAAAATTAAAAAAAATTAAGTAATACAAGACTTAAATTAATTTGCGTTTTTGTTATTTATGTAATATTTTAATTTCCCTTTTATAGAAAATCGTAAAATAATGTTTTGAAAATATATTTCAAACATGTATATTTTTTATATATATTTCTAACATCTATAATTTTTTATAGTAAAAAGTTTATGTTTTACGGTTCAAATCTACGCTATTAGCGATTTTAGCGTATCTCCTGTAAAAACGCGTTGGTCATCTTAGCACTTTTTAAAATAGTTTTTATAAAATAACATTTTTTTACAAAAGGCGCAAGACCAGTTTTAGGCGAAAAATATATCGCTTATTGGCTAACTAATCCTGCCTAATTCTCGTTCAATCGTTTAATCACTCTTAATCCACTGTGTCTAGGCTCCGGCTAGTGTATAGGTCCCGTCTGATGTCAGCATAATTTTTCCCTCCACGATCGTCTCTTCGAGGTGGAGTTTGGAAAAAATATTTCAGGATCGGAACGCTGGTGATTGACGCGGATGAGGTGAAAAAATATTTTCCGGGAAAAATAACATATCTTAAGGAGGACATGCTAAAGTGGACTGATCATAAGTATAAATATTGGTTTGTGAAGATGATTTATTCTGGGATTGAGAATCGGTATATTCAGATGAACGATCAGTGGGAGGGGCTTGTGCAGGAGCATGACATAGTGAACGGTCAATTGATCGTATTTAAGGGAGAAACAATGAGTTCATAAAGCGAGAAAAAAGGGATGGACTGACCAAGACATCAAAGAGTCAGATGATAATAGAACAACACATGAAAAATAATTTAAGTGTTCACCTTATTTAGTTCTAGTAGTGAATAGTGACAAAAATTCATCGATTATGATGTAGAATGCGATTTATACCAACATAGTGATGTTATTTCTCAGTTATCAGCAAAAAAGTATGCTCAGAGTCTCAATCCTCCTTTTGGTGATTACCATTTCATGACTGGCATTTAAGGGAAGATTCTCAACCCGTACCAAAAGAGTTATAATTTCCTCCTCCACGATTGTCTCTTCGAGATGGAGTTTGGACAAGGGGACAAACGGCTCGGAATTGGAACATCGGTGATTGACGCGGATAAGTATAAGGACTGGTATGTTAAGATAATTTATTATGGGATTGATGATTGGTATGTTCTGATGGATGATCGGTGGGAAGGACTTGTGGAGGAGCATGAGCTGGTGGTCGGGCATTTGACCGTTTTTCATTATCCAATTATGTAGTCTCATGACAAATACTTCCTCATTGAGTTCATAAAGAGAGAGAAAATGGACGGACTAACCAAGTCACGAAAGAGTAATTGTGTGTCAGATAATAATAGAATGCGATTTATAAATCCTACCAATAGTGATGTTTCTCCTTAAATATAACAAAAAGATCGCACACTATTATGTTGAATAGACTGTTGGTCCTGCCACATATGACAACTTGGCTCATAGAACGACTGCAAGTGTTGCTACAACATATGATACATGTGTATTACAATTAGAAATATCAAATCATGAAAACCATAAAGGATCACACGAAAACAATAATGTTTGTATTGTTAGCACAATTCGGTGTCCATTCGGGTATAGTGAATCTAGACCTGGTGAACATCATGGAAATTTAGAGTTGTTTGTTGACTCAAGTGACAAGTTTTTATCCATTAAAGTTCAATTTGAACAGAGGAAACATACGACGCATAGGTGTGGAAGAACATTTTTACTATATGTATATGACCCTACACAATCGGTACAATTTATAGAAGTGATTCTTTATGATAAGTCTTAGACATCTTATATTGTAAAAGGGGTTGTTTTTAAGACATGAATATGTCGCTTATATTCTGTATATTGGTGCTAACAAGATTTATATTAAATAACAAGTAATAGACTTTTTTGATGCATGATTAATATAAAAGTATAAGGAGTGGAATGAGGTTTTTGAAAGGTTCTGGTAAAACGTATGAGAAATATCTTACTCTGCTATTTTGGAACATACGCGAGAATCCTGATTAAAATACACTCGAGATATTTCCATTCAAGTTACAATGATGGGGTTTTAATAAACCTGAACGGTTTAAAGTTTTTGCATATTTCACCTTACACATGAATTCGATTCAGATGACATTATAGGATGTACTTTGATTTTATCGATTCTAAAACAGAATTCTATTTGGCTTTAACGTGTCCGCCATGGATATATAAGGGTCTTGCTAATCTCCAGATGACATATATTACTGAAAAAGCAGCAGATTCTCTTGGACTGCCTTCAGAGGTGACTGCACTTGTCAACAAGTTTAATTCGGTTAATAGAGACTCAAAAGTGTCTTACTAAGTGAAGCATCCCATACTCCTGGATTCAACTAAAATATATGCTTTTGTTGAGCACGTCTATAATATCCTTTTATATCCGGGGAAAAAAATCTCATTATAAATGATTTCAATGTCAAGTTAAAATTTAAAAGTGATGACTGTAAATTTAAATTAACTGACCCTCATGTTAGGAAATTATTGGGCCATACGGAATGTGATCGAGATTGTATATTAACGAAATTTGAAAAAAACCCATTTTTCTACAGACCGATAAAACCAACTACAATCTCTTCACAAACTTGTGTAAGATTTTTTATCATTGTCCACACCATACTATTAGATCTAATATCGGAGCAGAAACAACACAATATATCTTCAATTATACCAAAAACCAAATTCATCAAGGTGTCGGAAATATTTATAAATATTTAATGGAAGAGTTAGAGGAAGTATAATTCAGCTTCACCAAGTGCTAGTCTTTTGCATAATTTTCTAAATGGTACATAGAAGCCTTGACCTGTTCTCCATTTTTCTCCATATCGTATCACAAATTGAACATGTTTCAAATGTTATTCCACATGTGGAGATGAAATAAAAAATTTAAACGTAATATTATCTCACATGCTTCAAGGAACTTGGAAGCTCATACTTTTTTCGAGTGTTCATACAATCTTTTTCAAAGTTCATACAACTTTTAGTTTTTTGTTACATACAGATTCCCTTTAATTTAGTTGTCGTGTAAGCTTATTCTGAATACTATTTATTCTGCTCATTTGTTAGTGTTGATGTTAAGTAGTGTCAGTATTCACACGTGACGATCTTTTAATGCTTATGTTTTTTTTATTTGAAGTGTTATTTATATTTATATTCCGACTCTTTTATTTTATTTTATTTTAGCCTAAGTTTGATGGATAGTCTTGTTCTTTTCTTTTTAACTGAAAACCCATAACAACATTACAAATTCCAACACATACCCATTTAATAAAAACTAACATAACTACAGAAAGAATGGCAATAACGGTAAAAAAAAATATGAAAAACCATAACAGGAATACAAATTCAAACACAGACCCATCTAGTAAAAACAAACAAAACTTAAAATCTAACACAAATTAATCTGTCATTATGAAGAAGTGAGTGCCTAAGTATCAACCTGTTAAGAAGAATAAAGTATTCTGAAATGTTATTCCAACACATACTAAGTCTTAAAAACTAATAAAAGAAAGAGCTCCCAACAAATTAACTAGATCACTTGGGCATTTGCAACGTCATTACGTTGCAAAATCAGGTCTTCATCATTGATCGTGTCGCCAAGTTGCCTTTGAAAACGGATAGTATGAGTTGGCGTTGATGCGAAATTTGTAAAAGTTTTGAAGAATAATATTGATCTCCTTGATAAGTTTGTGACAAGTTAGATATTTCATCCAACTTTTAGTTATGTAATATGATTTCCCAATCATACAAGCGGTAAATTCAAGTTTTCTGTGTGCATCTACATCAAGGGAGAGAAATTGTGTTTATTTTGAAGTTCATAGATGGAAATAGAGCTTGAGCAAGTTCATTTGGAACTCTAATATGGCAACTGTTCATATATTATTTGCATATACGGACCATCCCCTAAAAAAACACATATCACCTCATTATCTCCCTGATTTCCGTGACCAGCCACTACTTGAGTTTCAAAATCAGTCACAAAACTAAGTGTATTTGAAATTGCAACTTCCGACTTGAAAATTAATACAAAATCCCCTAGTTGTACTTCATTTTCATTGATCATTGCGTTCCAATATTCTCCTCCAAGTCGATATATGTTGTTTTGTAGCGTATCAACAATCAGATTAATGTTTTTGGCCTCTTATTATCATAGAATTTGACTTGAACTTGACTGCCAAGTTGGAGATTCGGCAAGAAAGTGGCCTCAACATGAGTAAGGTTTATAAAGATTTGATAGACTCCATCTATTTGTTTTATGAGAACCATGTTATGATTGCCAATGGCTGGATTATCTCTCATACAGACCTGTCTTTGTGTCGAAGGTGGCAACTTATAGTGTTGATTATCACGAGAAAGATTTTGAAACATGTTCCACTTGTATGCTCCAAATATAGGGCTGCCCCTGGGTTTATAATCCGGTATAAATGATGATAACATGTTCAGAAGGATGGTCTTGTTCATTCAGCTGCTAATTAAAAAGATTAACTAGACAAAAAAGGTCATGTCTAATGTCTATGCTATTCTTTTAGAACACTGTATTCTATAAGATTAATTGTTCCATCATTTTAATAATACTATGAAAATAATATCATTTTCATGAATTTATATTCTTCTAAGAAATTTAGTTGTATTTTGGCATTTTATGGAGTAAATTTTTTACAAATGAACAAATTGTTTGATTTTATATATTAACAAATATAGATCAATATAATTACTGACTACCAACATAAATGGAAATCGCTCTAATCAATAAACAAGGTAGAGTTTTTCTAACTCTACCGAAAAGTAGAGTTTGACAAGTATTGTTCCGGGATGATGGTCAAAGAAAATGTATGTGAACAATTTATTGTTCGGTTCATGTTCATTTAGTTTTGAAATGCCTCAAATATGATTTAGATATAGATAGAGTTCGTTTAGTAAGCGACATGTCTAGGAGCAAAGGTACGTTTGACTTGTTAAATTTATGTTTTGGGTTAATTGATGATGCAAGTATAAAGATAAATTTATGCGCGTATATGATAAATTATAAAAGAAAATCAATATAATAATGGTGAATTATATTGAAAGTTCAAAATAATATGGTTTTTATAATATAGTGACAAATAAATTGGAGTGACTACAATTATTTTTATTAGTATTTTTTTATAGATATGATATAGTTTTTCTTATAAGTCTATCGGTCTAAAAGTGTGAAAAATAAGACTATTATTATACTCGGTTATCTTTATTTTAAGGTTAAGTGATATATGAACTCTTTGTCAAATAAACTCGTTGTCACGCCTGGAGTTTTTATAAAATACGATAAATACATCTGGGTGATACACTACAAAATAATGTTTGATTGAGTGAGAGTCAAAAACTGTAACAAGTCCGTCGCTAATTTAAAAAGTTGTCACAAATCTGTCGCAAATTGACTAAACTGTCACAAAGCCGTCACAAAAACCGTCGTTAATAAGCTCGTAACAAAAAATACCGTCACTAATCCCGTCGTTATTTGAGTATTTTTTTATAGTGATAATTTAGTAATACTATCGATAAAACCAACACATGTTTAAATATAAACACAAAATATCGCCATCGGACCACCAACTTTTATCTCAAAACTCAAGGAACTAGATGTATTTTTTTTAAAATCAGGAACTAGATATGTATCTAGTTTTATGGTTTGTTTTCAAAATACATAAACAAGTGAAGTTCCGTTGTTTTTTTCTTTCTATACTAGCAGTTCGTATGCTGCTACAGTGCTATGTATGTATGCTAGTAGAAAATCAAGATTGACATGGCATGGTGAGTCGTCTCAGAGTGTTGACGTGGCTCAAAGAACATGTACATATATATAGTGTCAAAATGAAGGACCAATGGGAGAGGTTAAGGTGTATTTTATTTTTAATTAGTAACTGAAGTTACTAATACTAGTACACTCCTATTTGAAATGATAATTTACTTAAAAATATTATAACACTTAGCCGTTAACTTAATCAACTTAGGAACGTTTCCATTCACGGAGAAAATTAAATATATTCAAGAAAATTAAATATATTCAACAAAAATCGGATCGTTACACTCATATGCGGTCCTAACAATTTGACACCTAACTTTAAAATAAATTTTGGCATCTTTTTTTTTACTTATTTTAGAAACATAAATTTATATTGTCGAGTGTTAAAAATATAACAATAAATTCTTATTGTCAAGATTGTAGAAATATAGGTATTAAGTTATTTAGAGAAAATGAGTTTAAATTTAATTTACATTAATAAACTTTCTAGTCTAGCACATAAAATTTAATGCAAAAATAGAAACCTTAGCAAGTCTTGAACCCATTAGCAAGTCTTGAACCCATCATGCCCATGCAGATGGGAAAGAATCAAAGACACAAAATTTTACAACTAAACCATGCTTTGTTATATGTCATCAAATCAGCATGTTTTTATATATATATATATCTTTTACTGAAATTTCTTAATAATATTTAAAACTATGTTTTTTTTTATGCTATCGATCCGATGACACCTAAACTCAATGGGTGTTATGGCTCACATCAAGAGCGGCCTGGTTACACTCGTGTTCGGTTCATGATCATATTTCACAAAACGAACATGAATGAGTCAACAAACCTACCCACCCTGTAAACAAGGAACTGTATTTTTCGATCTTTTGATACTAATATTTTATAAAGGAAAAAGAGACCATTAAAATCAATAAAATGTATCACGTTATTGAAAAACTTCGAACCGAAAAGAATAATATCTCAAACACGATGTCCGGTAAAATCTAGAGTCTATAAATTTGGATGCCTAGTGTAATTTACTTCCTAAAACAAGCCTCAGTCGACGATGAACAAATACGGAAACAAAACGAGAAACGGAAATGCTAAACATATAAAATATGAAAAAATCTAATATTTATACAGAAAGTGTGAAATGATAGGAATTTAGATGTGAATCCAGGAAAAAAGCAAACACAATTTTACGAAAGAGAAAACGAGTTTCGTACAATTAAATACGAAAATGCCCGTTAAAAAAAAGGAAACACAATTTTATAAACGCATCCAAAATAATTGTGTCAATTTTAACAATATTAACTTTGACACATCATCATTTAATTGTATTTTAAAATGACACATGTGTAACTTAAATTAGCATTGACATCAGTGTATTAACTTAACAAAGTTATCTAATTTTAATTTTAATTAATTATTAATTGAAATCTCATTAATTAGTCATGTTGTAAACCCCACTAAAATAAGAACTAAAATAGTAATAGTTGAAATAGAGTTCACGTGTAATTAATGATATTTTGCCACATCATCCATTAACAACATTAAAAACATTGTTATTGGTAAAATATGATATTTTGCCACATATTTTATGAGATAACAATGATTTTAATGTTGTTAATTGATGATGTAGCAAAATACCATTAATTTGAACATAAACTCTATTTCAACTATTACTATTTTAGTTATTAATTTTTAGTGTGGTTTACAAAATGACTAATTAATGAGAATTCAATTAATAATTAATTTTAATTAAAATTAGACAACTTTGTTAAGTTAATACACTAATGTGAATATTAAATTTAAGTTACACATATGTCATTTAACCTGCAATTAAATGATTATGTGTCAAATTTAATATTATTAAAATTAAGAGCATCAACAATAGTTTTGTTAACTTTTTATTATTAACTAGTGACACATAGGTATATTAACTTAAACACCCACATTACTTTTAACTTTAACTAAAAATGACAATGTTATCTATTTTAACTAAAAATTAATTATTCAAAATATAGTATTATGAATAGGTGCTGGGAGAAAATAAATAGCACTATCGTAGAGATATAAAAGATATACGTGAGAAATAACGGTTAATAATAATGTTTTTAACATCTATAAAGTTAACACACAATTTAACACAAAATTTAACACAACTAATGAAAAGACAAAATTGCATTGTTAGCTAACATTTTTAGTTAACAATAGAGATAACAACACTATTGATTGCAAATGCTCTAACACAACTATTGTGAATGTTTTAACAACATTAAAAATATAATTATATTTAATAATTTTTTTAACATCTATAAATATAACATATGATGTAAAATTATTAATTAAGACGAAAAAAATCACTGTTTTCTGGAGTAACTATTTTGGTTAATAATAGATTAATATTAATAAATGTTATAAGTAAAACGAGTTTACTTAAAATTGGAGAGAAAAGTAAACGCAAATTTATAAAAGAAAATGAGTTTTCCTAAAATTAAATACGAAAAAGCCCTTAACCATTTTTCATGACAGTTGGTTTAACGAGAAGTAGAAAGAAATACATACATAGATAGATCCCACTCAGTCTCTCTATAAATCTAGAGAGAGAGCGAGAGAGATAGAGAGAGAGGGAGAGATCTGGGTGAGGGAGAAGAAGAATGGAGGAGTATATATCGAAGTTACCGGAGATGGATCTGATGAGGTCGGAGAAGATGGCACTTGTCCAGCTCATCATCCCCGCTGAGTCCGCTCACCGTGCCGTTTCTTATCTCGGCCTTCTCGGTCTCATTCAGTTCCGTGACGTATGTATTTATTTCCTTACCGCTAATAATAATTCTTATAAGTTTTTAATTTGATTTTTGCTGTAATAAGGTCGATCCTTCATTATTATTAATGAAATAGTGGGGGTTCCTCACCAACTTATATAAAATATATATGTATATATATATATATATCTATGTATCATGTATGTATGTATGTATCTTTGTATCTGTTTAATTGTTTACCTATCAGATCTCCCTCCCTTTTACTCTTTTCATTATTATTGTTTTTTTATTGAATTATATTAGTATCTTTATTTCCTTGGTTTTGCGATTCATGATAAATCTAGTGAAACGGTTAGATTTTTGGAGTAATGCTTAATCATCCTGTCGAGGAATTGGAGCTCTTATAATCTCCAATTCTAGAGAGAGAAAGCTCGTGAAAAAGAAGAAGATTACTGTTTTTATTGATTGATTAGTGCTGAGAACAGCCTCAGCCTAACAACTATATACACGTATGCGGATAAAAAGATGGCTTAGGAATTTTTGGTAAATAAGGGGGCTTAGAATTTCTAAGCATCGGGTTTTTGGAAAAAGATGGCGTTATATCTATGTACATGCTCAATTGTTTACCCATCAGATCTCCCCTTTCTACTCCTTTTATTTTTACTGTTATTGTTGTTATTGGATTATATTAGGATCTTTGTTTCCTTGGTATTGCTGTACATGATATCTCACAAAATAGTGGATAAAAAGATGGCATTAGATGTTTAGGATAAAAAGATGGATAGGAGTTTTAGGAAAAAAATATGGATATGAGTTTTAGGGATTAGGCTTTTGGAAAAAAAGGCGACGCTGAATTTATTTAACTTTATGTAGGTGACGTATGTATCTATATATCTGTTCAATTGTTTACCTATCAGATCTTCCCCTTCCACTCTTTTTATTATTACTCCCTCCGTTCCCATTTAATTGTCCATTACGAAACTACGTGCAATTTTGAGCGGCTTATAACTTGTATCAAAATTTTCGAAATGATTTTTTTAAAAAATCTAATCATAAAATTTAACATTTGAACTATATGATCAACTTTTGAAAGTTTTCATTCCGACAATTTTGATACAAGTTCTTGGCCGGTCAAAATTGCACGTAGTTTCGTAGTGGACAATTAAATAGGAACGGAGGGAGTATTGTTTTCATATTGAATTAAATTAGGATCTTTATTTCCTTAGTATTGCTATACATTGTTTATCCGTGAAAAGAATTAAATACTGGGAAAACAATTAATCATCCGCGAAAAAAGATGGCATATGATTTTTCGGAAAAAAAATGGCTTAGAATTTTTTAGGAAAAAAGATGGCATTGGATTTACAGGAACAGTTCGATTATATTAGGATCTCTATTTCCTTGGTTTTGCTGTACATGATAAGTCTCGCGAAAAAGTTAGATTTTGGAGGAATGCTTAATCATCCGCGAAACAAAGATGACAGAGAAGTTTTAGGTAAATAAGGTGGCTTAGAATTTTTTGGCATTGGGTTTTTGGAAAAAGATGGCGTTGTATCTATCTTTGTATCTATGTATATGTTCAATTGTTTACCTATCAGATCTTTCCCCTCCAGTCTTTTCATTATTGTTGTTATTGTTATTGTTATTGTTATTGTTATTGTTATTGTTATTGTTATTGTTATTGTTATTGTTATTGTTATTGTTTTTATTGAATTATATTAGGATCTTAATTTCCTTGGTTTTGTTGTACATGGTAATTTTCGCGAAAAAGTTAAGACTTTGGAGGATTGCCTAATCATCCGTGAAAAAAAAGATGGCACAGGTTTTTTAGGAAAAAGATGGATAGAAGTTTTAGGAAAAAGATGGATAGAAGTTTTAGGGATTGGATTTTTGGAAAAAGGCGACGTTGAATTTATCTCGTCATCTCGGTCTCCTTCAGTTCCAAGACGTATGCATATATATATATGTGTGTGTGTGTGTATCTTTGTATCTGTCTAGGTATCTGTTTAATTGTTTACCTATCAGATCTCCCCCTTCCACTCTTTCATTATTATTATTGAATTATATTAGGATCTGTATTTCCTTGGTTTTGCTGTACATGGTAAAAATTGCGAAACAGTTAGATTTTGGAGAAATGCTTAAGCATCCGCGGATGAAAAGATGGCGTAGGATTTATAGGCATTTGGTTTTTGAAAAAAGACGATGTTGGATATATTTACTTTATTATTGTTGTTGTTTCTTATTTGAATTATATTAGAATCTTTGTTTCCATGGTATTGCTGTACATGATAAATCTCGCGAAACAGTTAGATTTTGGAGAAATGCTTAAGCATCCGTGGATAAAAAGATGGCGTAGGATTTCTAGGCATTGGGTTTTTGGAAAAAGATGACGTTGGATTTATTTACTTTATTATTATTGTTGTTTCTTATTTGAATTATATTAGGATCTTTATTTCCACGGTATTGCTGTACATGATGAATCTCGCGAAACAGTTAGATTTTGGAGAGATGCTCAATCATCCGCGAAAAAAAGATGGCATAGGTTTTTAGGAAAATAAGACGGCATAGGTTATTTAGGAAATAAGATGGCATAAGTTTTTCAGGAAAAGAGATGGCATAGATGCAATTTCAATTATACCTTATGTAAAATAGGTAATAGCTGGGTTCCAGAGCAACCAGAGTCTAGATACATTTAGTTTTTTGGTTTTTACTCTCTCTAGTAAGAGATTGAGTGATATGACACTTGATAGCATTCCCCTATGGGAGTGGAAGTACATGGTTTTACCGGAATTTTGCAAAAACTCTGAATTTCTGACATCTTACTATCTGTTGCTGTTGGTTTGACCCTTATCACGAATTCCTTTTTTGTTATCTTTACATAAGGAAGCTAACTGCAAAGCAGACATAAGCATTACGAATAACAAAGATATATATTATTTTTTGATCAGATATATGACTATACTAAGTACTAACTGTTTGATTTCTTTTTGGCAGTTAAATGCTGATAAAAGTCCATTCCAACGTACATTCGTGAATCAGGTATTGCAAACTTGAAATTCTATCACATTGAGAATGGCTCTTCCATCTGGATATCTTAGACTTTGCTTCTTGTCATAATGAGATTCCCCATACACATTGTATGCGAAATGAAGACTACGTTTTTCTAGGATTGGCACCTGCAGAACATAAAAAGTTGCTAGATTGACTTGGTCATATCTTCTTCCTGTCTATTTTGCTTGTTTTTGGTTTTCTGCTAATCAGTTTGAATTATTCCAGGATCTTGTATTTACTATCCTGAATTGTACAAATCGTAGTTTTGTTTTGCTTACTGAAGTCAAAGTTGATGCAGAAGCCTTTTGTTTAACAATTATCTGTAGTTTTCTCTAATTGCTTAATTAGAGGGAAAGATTGTGCATGTGAATTGAGGGTTATTGCTGTAGTTTGATGGTGGGAACAGTTGGAATGTTTAAATATTCCAGTTTTGCAATTATAAGTTCTGATATTTAGGTTTTTTCCCTAGAGAAATTCAGATATCATCATCTACTATTCTTTTCTTCTTTGTTTTCCATTTAGCTTCTAAATAGAATGGATTATACTAAATCCTCCCAATATTTGTTAAAGAATAGTGACTTATATTGACTTGTGCCGGGAGGGGTAAAAGTTAATGCCTAAAAGTATAACCTTACTATTCCATCACCAACATCTGGACCGCAGTTTCAATAAGCTGGATTTTCTTCTTGGAATCTACGAAATTTACCAATTGTATTCTGAATTATCTTTTATTATTTCCTTGTGGCGTGCTAAGAAGTTATACTCCTAGATAGGATCATTTACTGTTGTTGATATCTAGAAATATATGTAATGGGTCTAGTTAACAACTATGTCTTGTATTTGGGTGTTGTATCACAGGTAAAGAGATGTGCAGAGATGTCCAGAAAGCTACGGTTTTGCAAAGATCAAATACATAAGGCCGGTCTACCATCTTCTGTTCACCCTGTCATGCAAAATGACATTGATCTGGAAGAGTTGGAGGTTTATTTTCTAACTCCTAATAGAATGTGTATACTAATAGAAAAGTTTCAGTAATAGATACCAAATTAGATATGTTAAAAAAACAATTCGAGCATCTAGTCTTAGCATGTATCAGTATAATGTTTGTATCCACACACTAATTGGTGTGGAAAATTAGGTCCTTAATGTATCAGTGTATTACGGGATATGCAAATATTAGTGGACAAAAATACCCAAAGCAACCGTATCACTGTTAGATTCTCTTTAATCTCAGTGTACCTATAGCATCATTGTGCTCATTGCTTTATGTAAATAAAGTGCATTTCCCTGACCAAGGAGGAGTAGGCATATTCAATTTTGTTTGTTTTGAAGTTTGTTACTTTTTTGCTAATGGTCTCTGGAACTTCAAGTGAAAAATAGAAAAGAATCAGTTGATCTTTACAAAACAGCGACTTCAATATAGTAGATACAGATAGTTGCTAGTGGGGAATATTTATTATTGGATGAGTATCTAAGTGATGAATTTTTAGCTTGCTAGAATAAATATATTACTGTGCTCTACATTTGAATGTTTGCTCTTTCTCTCTCTCTCTATATATATACATGTATGTATATATATGTGTGTATATTTAGGTATCTGCTATATATTAGTATATTGTTATCTTTGTTTTCTAGTGGTATAGGGATGCTGTTACAGTTATAAAGAAGGAAATTGTAAACAAAGTTTTGAGAGGAAATATCCATGTAACAACCCAATGAGGAAAAAACTTCTTCAGTCGTGAAGAGGTCGTTATGAAATATGAGTATCAATGAGGAAAAACTTCTTCAGTCGTGAAGAAGTCATTATGAATGTTGAATGTTGTGTTTTTTTTACAATTCGAAACTGTTAACGGTGTGTTTGCTCTCCTTTGTTTGTTATTTCAGGCACAACTTGCTGAACATGAACATGAATTAATTGAATTGAACAATAACAGTGAAAAACTACGGCAAACGTACAACGAGCTGCTAGAGTTTAAGATGGTTTTACAAAAGGTATACTTATTTTGTGATTTGCGGGTATCAGTTATCCTGATAGAGTTGTAAACTTATGTGCTCGGTGTTACTTTTAACTTTTTATTTTGGAAAATTATGTTACTTTTAACGTTATTTATGAGAGTAATGAGCTATTTTCTTTATCAAATATGATTTTTATATCGGACTACTATCCACTCCCTTTAATGATGGTTTAAATCCATTAATTGTTTTATTGCTTTAAATTTACGTCGCATTGATGTCATTATTCTATTTAGTTTTGCACTTACAAATAAGTCTGTGGCTGTAATTAGCACTAGGGCATTTTGTTGTCAGTGTAAACATTTGAATATATAACACTGGTTGTGCCTTTTTTTTTTCTTCTTTATCGTTTTATATACGCTTTTATATCGGTAATTTCAGGCCTGTGGCTTCCTTAATTCAAGCAAGGCTCATGAAGTTGCAGAAGAAAGAGAGTTGGAAGATCATGTCTACTCGCATGACGACTATGATACAACATCATTACTTGAGAAGGTATCATGCATTTTTCAATACTATTTTTCGTGAAGGTCTGGAAGTCGAATTTAATTATTGTCCATTTTGCAGGAGATGCGATCTGAGCCAGCTAATCAATCTGGTTTAAGATTCGTAAGTGGAATCATTGATCAATCCAAAGTTCTTAGGTTTGAGCGTATGTTATTTCGATCTACAAGAGGGAATATGCTTTTCAATCAGGCACCAGCAGATGAACAAGTCTTGGATCCTGTTTCAACTGAAATGGTCATTTTCTTTTCTTCTTCTTCTTCTCTATTGTGTAGTAAAGAATAATCTGCATTATTACCTGATATATGATAGCATTTATTATTACAAGTACTTTATCACATGTAGAGGTATGGGGAAATATCACTTTTCTAAACCAACATATCAGTTATAAATAATTAGTTCACCTTAATATCAACATCTACTATATTAGACGCCAATCTGTGCAAAATTAAACAATTAGGACACCAACCTATCAAAACCCACAGTTAGAGAACAATCAAGGCAAAAATATCAGAAGTAGTGCTACAAACATCAAAATTCACGAGTGCTCAAATGGTTATATTTTCAAGCTGGTATACTTTATTGTTGGATTTCTGTAGATTGGTGTTTAGCACAATCAACAAATAGTACTTTACTAGTTTTTTGAGTTGAAATTTCAAGGTTGGTTTCCTAACCATTCGATATCGTATGGTGTCTCAATCTTAAATATTTAAAACTACAAAGTTTAATTGTTTGAAGTTGATAGGTTAGTGTACAAGAGTGATATTTTCTTTAGAAATATCAATTCTTTGTTTGTCTTTATCTTGGGTGGTTTTTATTGGCTTTGAAGACTAATCAATAAGCCTCTAGATTTCGTGAACAAATGTAATTTTCCTTATTATACTGACTGTGCAGGTTGAGAAAACAGTATTTGTAGTGTTTTTTTCTGGGGAGCAAGCAAAGTCAAAAACATTAAAAATTTGTGAAGCATTTGGTGCAAATTGCTATCCTGTTCCAGAAGAACCAACAAAGCAGAGACAATTAACTCGAGAAGTATGCTATTCACCTTACTTTCTGTTTACTTACCTTCATGTGGTTCCCCCTTGTTGGAATTGTCCCATATCGTTTAGGCATTGATAAAGCCAAGGATTAATATATGCCCATCTCCTTCTTTACTAATAGGCCTTTTAGTGGGGAATGGACGGGCTTCTACACCCCTCATTATTTACTTTCCCCATTTGGGTAATTTTTTAGAAAAATTACAAGCTTTATAATATCGTCAAACAACAAAAGTTCAGGCTTTCATCATTCCTCACGTCATGCATCTCGTGTGATCCTGCTATTTTGTTTATGACAATATGTTGCCTTTGTAGTTTGAACCATATGCCTTGTTTGTGTGCACCTTTGAAGCTTATATTTTTTCGTTTTCGCTTGAAGGCTATACTCTATCTGCTCAACTAATTTAAAAGCTACTTTTTTCTGTTCTTTTGGCCTGAAAAAGCTAGAAAGCTTTAAGAAATAAACCTGTTTTTTTGTTTTTTTTCCAATTTCTAGAAAATCCAGCTTGAATATAAGGCAACAAGCTCATAATATCAATATTTTACTTCAATATGCCCACACCTTAAACTTTTTACAATAAAATTTATTTGCCAATTACAGGTTGTGTCTCGTCTCTCTGAGTTGGATGCAACTTTGGATGCTGGAATACGTCACAGAAATGCGGCCCTTTCTGCGGTTGAGTTTCAGCTAACAAAATGGACAAACATGGTAACTCAATCACCATCCTCTAATATTTCATTTAAATACTTTTAGTTTCTGACTTTATCATTATTTTCATATTGTTTTGGTTTGTGTTTTTGCTTGTTACCTTTGTTTTAGTTTGGTTGTATGCTCTTTTGCCGTTACTGAGGCCACTTCTGCTTTGAATTTTTCTTTAGCTTCTGAATAAGAAATTACGATTCTCTAGTCATTTGAAGTTTCAAAAGTGCAAGATTTCCTTTAGATGTTTATATTCGGATGGTGCGGCTCATTTCTTTATCTTAGAAAGTAAGGCAGTTAACCTTGTTTTCTAGGTTAGAAGGGAGAAAGCTGTCTATGATACATTGAATATGCTAAATTTCGATGTCACCAAAAAGTGTCTTGTTGGAGAAGGCTGGTGCCCGATATTCGCTAAAGCACAGGTACTTTACGCTCTAAAAAAATTATATAATAAATATTTTCTGCTAAAGCTTAGGTGCTTTGCTCTCTGCAAAAATGTAAAAGCCGAAATTGTATATTCACTGCTACCTTTTGTAAAAATCCTCATCCTTTTTACATGTCATTTGCAGATTCAGGAGGCATTGCAAAGAGCAACATTTGATAGCAGTTCACAAGTGGGTATTATATTTCACCCAATGGATGCCGTGGAAGCACCTCCAACCCACTTTAGAACAAACTGCTTTACAAATGCATTTCAAGAAATTGTTGATGCTTATGGGTGAGTTAGAATATGTCTTTATTTTCTTTTGTGTGTTCGCATGTATGTTTCTCGTTACCATGTTCGCATTTAGCCTTTGACACTTTCTTTTCCTTAGAAGGACCCACTGCATAGATTTGTCTAGAAGCATATTAATTTAAACAGATATGCTTTTGTTGCTTTAGTTTTTATATTTTGGCCTAAGCCATAAAGTTGCATTGATTTGTCACACCTTACAGGCTTACAACCTCATTGCATCATACAGAAGGTGACCACTTTATAACAGCAATTGTGTGATGATTGGTTTTGAATCGTTTGGTTGATGCCACATGCTGTTTGTTGTTACTAGCTTGTGCAATTCATTTTGCCATCTGTATTCTCATGTGAGTTTGAATATTTAAGGTGATAAATTCCAGTGTATCACTGATACAACCTCTTTTGGCAGTGTCGCTAAATACGAGGAAGCAAATCCAGCTGTTTATACTGTAATTACTTTTCCGTTTCTTTTCGCTGTAATGTTTGGAGACTGGGGTCACGGAATATGCTTGTTGTTGGGAGCCTTATACCTTATAGCTCGTGAAAGTAAGTTTGGTTCACAGGTATGTTAACTTTGCATGCACATTTTTTCCCTTTATTACCCGCTAAATTTTCGGCTAGAGTGGGTTCACATATACAGTGAACTGTTACTTAAAATGGTTTTACTTTTGCCAGTATCACTGGTTAAGCAAGTTTTTCATAGTGAACCGTGAATTTTTTTGGTTGATCTTGTAATTGCTTTACTTGCCTACAGATTCTAACGTTTTTCTCCATTATACCTTAGAGAACAACCTAGTGTCTACAAAAAATGAACAGTTATCATGTGTGCTTGTACTGTCTAACTTCGTTTTTTTCCTGTCAGAAACTTGGCAGCTTTATGGAGATGCTATTTGGTGGTCGTTATGTCCTCCTTTTGATGTCTGTATTCTCAATATATTGCGGGTTAATATATAATGAGTTCTTTTCGGTTCCTTTCCACATATTTGGAGGGTCAGCCTATAAATGTAGGGATGATACCTGCAGGTACTTCTTCCCCTATTTTCTGTTTTTCGAATATATATTCGAATGAGAACTATGATTCTCCTTGTGTCTTAAAGAATCAGATTTTGTATTACTATGTGTCTGATTAACTATAGATCCCATGTATTGTAGGTTAGCTACGGTTTTATGCATCCTATTATCTGGATCTTTTGATTTTGTTCACCTAACTAACATTTTTTTTTAATTAAAGCACTAGACTTTCGTTACTTTCTCATTTAGTACACTCCCTTTATGTTTCCCGTCGATTTGGGTGAACAACCCAAAAATCTTGATAGTTCAGTATAAGGAACTGTACTAATCCTAACGGACCTAACGGAAAATATCCATGTGAATACACACGCATTCCTTCCAGTTTTGCAGAAAAAAATGACGTGTGTAAGAAGAGAAATGGCGAACGCCTAAAACCGTTATTTAGTGTACAAAGCTGTAATCAACGCTGTGTATAGCTCCATTTTTAAGCTGATAGTAGCCTCTTACTGAGTTTATTTTGCTTGACTGTTAAAATCATATGTTCTTTTTTTCTAGTTGTAAAACCCTTGTGTTCATCTTATATTAACAATTTTTTTTTACTAGTAATGCACGTTCCGTGGGTTTGATCAAGTTCCGCGATCCATATCCTTTTGGTGTTGATCCTAGCTGGCGAGGAAGTCGAACGGAGCTTCCTTTTCTAAATTCTTTGAAAATGAAGATGTCTATATTGTTAGGAATTACCCAGATGAATCTCGGAATTATTATGGGTTACTTCAATGCTCGGTATTTCAAGAGTTCGCTAGATATCAGGTTTCGTCTCTATTCTATTCTATTTTAAACATTTAAAGAACTAGCGACAATTCAAAGCTTATCAGTTTCTGTTTTTTGTTGGTAGATATCAGTTTGTGCCGCAGATGATATTCTTAAATAGCCTGTTTGGATATTTATCGCTTCTTATTGTCGTCAAGTGGTGCTCTGGTTCTCAAGCCGATCTCTATCATGTAATGATTTACATGTTTTTGAGTCCGTTTGACGACCTTGGCGAAAATCAATTGTTTTGGGGCCAGAGAGTACTTCAGGCATGATTTCTTTTCACTTTACTGTAATTTTTGCCGACTAAAATACTTAATAGTACATTTGGTTGATATCTTTAGCAATTTTGCAGACCATATTGTTGTTCTCAGCATTGGTTGCAGTTCCATGGATGCTCTTTCCAAAGCCCTTTATTCTGAGGAAACAACATACTGAGGTAAACTGTTTATTACAAGGAAATTAATTCAAGAAAAGAGATTGTTTTTATATGCCTTGTGTGTCCACCTTATTGTTTCTTCCTCATCTTAATCAAATTATGATGGGCACTTGGGAAAGAAGCCTTTTTTTATCAAAAGCCCTTTTAATTTCTGAATGACACTGCCCTTCTACTGTGCTACTAAATTCAGAGAAATATTTAAAAATAGGTGAAATACACCAATGGTTCCCATACCTATTGAGCAATTTCAATCCGGTTCCCTTGGTTTCAGTTACAAACTTACAACACTATTAGTCCTGATAGTTGGTATAAGCTACACAGGTGGTCCAAATACAACACTACTGATTCCCATTGTTTAAGTTTGTTACATTGGTTGTTCTTTCCTACGGGGATCAGTAATGTTATTTATGGGAAGCACTTTTGAATCTTATATAAAACATGGGGACAGTGTAACTTACTCAAATTGGGGATGAAATTCGTCTCAACTGAAAGTATCGCGACAAAGTAAAATTTAGGGACCATTAGTGTTGCAATTGAAACTGTGGGGATATTGCTGTACTCCACCCGAAATAATTGCAAGCTCTTTTAGTGGTTTTGAGATGAGTGATTTTAAAGAAGCCACTAAAAGTTGTTCTGTTGTTTTTTCTGCCTTTTTCCCCTATCCATAGTTGCTAATAGATTGAAACATTATAAATATGTATCTGATTCTTATCTTCCATGATTATACACCTATAGAGATTTCAAGGGCGAACATACAGGATGCTTGATAACTCTGAAATGGATCTTGATTCCGAACCAGGTTCTGCCAGACAACAACATGATGATTTTAATTTCAGTGAAGTGTTTGTACATCAAATGATACATTCTATAGAGTTTATTCTCGGTGCTGTCTCCAATACCGCGTCATACTTACGGCTCTGGGCTCTAAGGTTGTTCCTAATTTTATTTCATTTAAAATCACATTGTAAATTAGTACATTAAGTAACTTATGTTTGGCATTTAATTTTTGCAGCTTGGCCCATTCAGAATTATCAACTGTGTTTTATGAGAAAGTTCTCCTCCTGGCATGGGGGTGAGTAGTCTAATGTATATTTTTACTCTTATTCTGTACTATAGAATTACCTTTTAAAAAATTAATACATTTTCATAATGTTGGATATGATTGTTACAGGTACGACAGCCTCATTATTCGGCTGATAGGTCTTTCAGTTTTTGCCTTTGCAACAGCTTTTATACTGCTAATGATGGAAACTTTGAGTGCTTTTCTTCATGCCTTGCGTCTTCATTGGGTGGAATACCAGAACAAATTCTATCATGGAGATGGCTATAAATTTAAACCTTTCTCATTCGCGTTGTTAGCTGACGACGATGAATAGTTCCCGAGTATTAAAATTGTCTATCTATTGATGATGAAAGAAGGGAGTGCGATAGAAAATGGAAGAAGACAAAAGGGTTTTTGCTCGTGTTCTCTTTACTTCAAAAGACTTAGTGGCTCGATTAACTTAGGAATGTAAAATTATAGGACAATTTTTCGATGTGTTGGGGGAGCAGCCAGGATAACCGTGGTAAAGAGCTTGTAATTTGACTTCCATTTCTATAATTATGAATTGTAGAGAAGAGGGATATATTATGTAAAAGAATATTGGTCTCACTTCTTGAAGAGGCACTATAGTTTACAAACACACCACTATACACACAGACATGCTAGTGCGGATTTTGCAGTGGAATTTTTGTCATAACACTCTATTTGTAATAATGAAGTTGCATATTATGAGATTTTCATTTCAAATTTTCAAGTTAGTTAACTTGGATTGGACAATTGATAGTCTTTATATGACATCCATGCACATATTTAGTGGTTTTTTAAACGTATTTCATTTATAGTTGCAGCATGGTCAGCCAAATTGTCAATTTCATATCTAGTGTAGTAGTACCACTTGTTTATGGTTAACATAAATCTAATTAGATTCATTAGAATCAATAAAAATGATCAATCTCGAAGCTGCCTTAGTTTTGGAAGTGGATTAGTTACGTGAATTACTCTAGTGGTCCGTCTATGAGATCAAAATTCTAATAACAACTCTAGACACAATATAGACATGTGCATTTCATTGAGGGGGAAATCTAAAAGAAAATGACAAAGTCTGGTCTTTTTTGTTAGATCAATTTTCAAAAATCAAAACCCTTACGATGAGCATCTTTCTATTATAATAAGTTTTTGGTTACTTTTGAGTCTGTCAAATTGCTTTCACTTTTTTAGAAAAAAATCCCAAAATTTTTAATAATACCCAATTTTGAAAATACTTTTAAAATTTTAAAAAAAAATCTGCCAAGAAATAATTATTTAATTTAAAAAAAATAAAATCACTCAATCGATAGTAAGGGCACAAGGTGGGTTTATATTTACTAGTAGTAACATAAGAATACTACATAAATATTTATAAAAAGATAGTACTACATGGAAATAGATGACACACGGCCACAATTGGATTTCATACCTTTATATATCTTGGTTTCTTCACTTTTTTACTTTTAATCTTGGTTTCTTTACTTTTCTTTTTTTTACATTAATTTCTTCAATTATTTCCTTTTTTTTTACATTGGTTATTTAATTTTTCTTTTTTGTACAATTTTTTCTACTTTTCATTTTTTTTGTCAGATGTCAAAGGCTAAAACTTGGACACACGACTCTATTGCTGTTGTTTCTCTTGAGACTTCGAAAAAAAAAGTCAAAATTGGTCAAAATTGACCAAAAAAGAAAAAAATGTAGAAAGCAGGATAAAAAAAAAATCAAGGAACGAAGATAAAAAAACCGGACTAGTATAAGAAAAGGGATAAAACCCAACACAATTACACAAGTAGGATTTAATAAGTTTATCTTAGTCTATGGGGGTAATAAATGACATAAATAAATCTACAGGGACCAAATAGAATGAATAAAAACTCCAGTGTCCACTCTTTCAGACGCTCGCCACGTAACATGCACCACCCCTCTCTCTCTCTCTCCCACACACACACACACACACACACACTATTACTAGTATTAAAGCCACAGTTGAGAAGTTAAAAGAAAGTGATAGAACAAATCAGAAAAAATCAATTAAGTTTTATTAATAGTTTGAAGTAGAAATTAAATTAATACTAGTGTAATATGAGAAGGAATAGAGTGTATAATAATAGAGATTGTGGTGGGTTTGTGGAGATTCTCCGGAGAGAGATTGGTTTCTCTCTCCCCCATACTTTCCCTCGCCACGTCTCTTCTTTTCAAGTCACCTCTCTCTCCCACTTTTTTATTCTCAATTTTGTTTTCCTGATCCTGATATATATATATCTGTGTATATATATTCTCAATTTTTAATTCTCACTTTTTAAGCATTAATAAGTGAAGGTCTATATGTGTGTGTGTATCATGTATGTATATGTATGTGTATAGGAATATAGAGCTTCACTTATTAATGCTTAAATTAGTGTTTTTCTGATTCTTGCTGTTTTTCGTGTGTGTTTTAGTATCCGATCATTAGAACTTTTTTCCATATACATATATATAGTGTATATATATGTGTGTGTGTGTGTGTGTGTGTGTGTGTGTATAGACCTTCACTTATTAATGCTTAAGTTAGCATTTTTTAGTTTATTTCTGCTGATTTTCGTGTGTTTTAGAATCCGATCATTTGAACTTTTCTCCATATACATATATATACTATGTATGTATGTATATACTAAGAAACTATGTGTGATTTTAACTTGCTAATAGCTCGTATTTCAATTGATGAAGTGGAGATTTTTGAAACGTATCGTAAATGCAAATCATTAGAACTATGTGTGACTTGACTATTGAAAAATTTCTATTTTGGCTATTAATATTCGAGTTTTTTGCAAGTCGAAGTTGCAGACACAACCAAATTGGATGAAGGGATTGTATATATTTATACTATGAATATGTATATATGAATTATGAATATATATACTCTACGAAACTATATGTGGTTTTGACTTGCTAATAGCTTGTATTCAAATTGAGGAATTGAAGATTTTCGAAATGTGTCTTAAATGTAAATTAATGTTGTGACTTGACTATTGAAAATATCCCATTTCGCAAGTCAAAATTGCACTAACCATATGTAAACGGACAAGTGTCTATTCGTGGTCCTTTACTATGACCTTGATTGGCATTTTAAGTAAGTGCATTTGGGCACGAGTCATTCTTCTTAATATTTAATAATAATTATAGTTTCTTGAGAACAGTAAATAAAAATAGCTAATGGATGGCCAGTAAGGTCAGACGAATTGCAACTTATAAGCAGAAAGCTGAAGAAAGTGGGCTAAAAATTTGCAACCAAAACCAGTTTGTGGTTGGATACAGAGCCACATAATGTTACATGATATTTGATCACGGGTTATTATAGGGAGATTGAAATAACGTTTATGGTTGATATATTTGGATCAGGGTTTGTAATCTTTTTGGGGACGAAACAACATTTGCAAAAGTTGCTTGGATCAACTTATTATTTGTATTTATTCCTCGAGTAGTTGGTTAATGGTACTTAACTCACTCGTTGAACACTAGCGTACAAAAACATGGTCCGACTAGTGCAGGAAGATATAGCTGGTGTGCCACATTTAGGTGCCAGTACCATGTACCCCGGAGGAACCGAAATCGATGTACCGTTTGTTCAGATTGTATTCGACTACTAAATTATTGCTATACTCGTTAGTGAGGAAATGTTTTATCTACTCTTGGAGTATGATTGTGTGGTGCTCCTACAGGTTTTTAAGCTGCAAAAGGCCAAACCTTAAATTAGTTTTTTACTAATATTGTTGTAGTACTATACAGAGCTGCAGTTAGGAGGGATGCATGGCCAAGCCCAAAAGGAAAATAAGTTCTCATTTGATTTCCGTGTCCAGATATATTGTGATGTATTAATCATTTGATTGATGATAAGGTGTTGCATTTCAACTATAAATGATAGTCGAGTCGGAATGTTGACAACATGCATTATCTCCTTTTCATTTCAACTAAAATAATATGTATCACCTTGAGTGGGATCAATTATTTGATATATAATAATGTGTCGCATTCCTTTAATATCACTATCATTAAACCTCTAAACATCGATCCTATTAAAATTTCTTTTTTCTGTATTCAGGTCATTGTCAAGCAAATTGATCTATATGGGAAATTAAGTGGGCATGATGGTTGTGTAAATACCATTCAGTTTAACTCCTCTGGTGACACCCTCGTGTCGGGTTCAGATGACCAAAAAGTTATTATGTGGGATTGGGCTACTTCCTCATTGAAGTGTTCATATGACTCGGGCCACCTTGACAACATCTTTCAGGTCAAAATCATGCCATTTACCGATGACAGGAATATAGTAACCTCATCTGCAGATGGTCAGGTAAATATTTCCGTGTAGATTTGTGTATTTCTCTTTAGAAATTTATTTAGTTTTTCCGTCTTGAAGATAATATTCAATGTACGTCGTTATGTGAATCTGTGTGTGTGTTTCTGGTAATCAACATTATATCAATGTTTAAAATTTGAAAGCATTCTTGAAGTGTAATTGTGAGAGATTCAATGAAGTGTGAGTTATGGTCAGGCGTGCAACAAAAGCGGCAACGGCACTAGGTGGGGAAAACCATAACTTTTACAGCATTTACGCAAAGCAATTTTGTGTGTACACGAGTAAGCTAGCTTGAAAGCCCTTTAAATTTTAAAATCATTTTTTCGCAACAGATATTTTATCCTTGTATGTCGTGTTTCCCATGACTCTTCATCCTTTTCTGCCTTATACTTTGTTGCCTCTGTTGTCTGCCGAGCTCTTCTATTATATGGATTTGTTCCTGTCTTTATCCGTTTCACTAAAAATGGAAACCCCTCATGTTTTGCTCGCAACTACAAGTATATGCTTTGAAGGATTACAGTGGTAATTATTTGGATAATTCTAAAATTAATTCTTGCAAAAACAAAAAAGTATATGCAAATAAAAACCTTATACAAATGTAGAACTTTTCCCAGGATTCCATCCCTGGGCTTGTGACTTTGAACTGTCTAGGATTACTCAGTGTCCTTTAAATTGTTTTTACTCTGACTGGGGTAGGAGACAACAGGATTTGGAAAGGACCGAGTCAGCTGAATTATAATCACAGGACTCTACACATATTACAAAGGTCCAATGGTTAAATTAAGTAAACCATCCAACGATTCAAATCTGTTGCTTCCGACCACTATTGTTTGGCTGTCTATGTTATATCATGCTTTTTACTTTCCTACCCTCCCTCGTTTTTATTAGTATAACTATCCAATGAGCACATTAGATGGAATTTGTGTGGTTCATATTTTGTTGGAGGAAGCACGGGATCAATTACGTATAAAATATCTCCCTTTCCTATAGCTAAAAATGTTTCTTCGCCTTTGCAGGTTAGGCTTGGTGTGATATCAGAGAACAATGAAGTAAAAACAAAAAGGTTAGGGAGGCACCAAGGGCGGGTTCATAATCTAGCCGTGGAGCCTGGTAGTCCATACAATCTCTTTAGCTGTGGTGAAGATGGCTTTGTTCAACATGTATGTGGGGCGAATTATAAATTATTTCCATTCTCATAAAGATTCGATGTTTCTAAAATTATGCTGTTCTAATTCTTCTTTTTATCCTGAAATTTCTTGAATTAGAATGTTCGAAGGAATTTACTCGTAATAGACTTCCGGGTTAGGATATGAGTAGGGCTGGGAAAAAATCCCGAAATCCCGACCCGTGTCCCGACCTGAAATTTCCTGAACCGAGAATAGTCCCGACCCGAAAATGTCGGGTTTTGTCCCGACCCGACAAACTTCGGGATCAGGTGACAATTTTGATTTCGTCGGGTGTCCTGACCCGATCCGACCCGATTTTTTAAATTAATTTATATTTTATATAAAAATATAAATTAATTTATATCAAATGCAAGTGATGAGAATCGAACCTTGTACCTCTAGCATACAATGTAAGCACTCTTACCATATGAGGTACAATCCTTTTTGTTTTATATATTAGTCATAATTATATAAGTATAATATAGATTTATAGTTTTTAATATATGAAACTATTAAAATAAAAAAATATACTTAAATTAAAAAATCATATTGTTATTTTCAAGAAAGATAAATGATTATTATTTTCCGATTATAAAAATTATAATGATAATGTATCTCATTTAGTATGATAATTGTTGCTTGTGTGAATAAAACTAAATACTAAAAGAATCTGATAAAAAACGTATCAATTTTTTTATCTACTCCATTATTTGTAGTTTCAAACTATTTTTTCTACTACATGTTAATTTCTTTTTTCATTTATTAGGAATGTTATTTTTAAACTAGGATTATGTTTCGTGTTAATAACATGTTTACACTTCTCAAGTGAAAATTGTTAATAAAACATGACGTCGTCGTAAAATAAAAGAATATGTCGGGAGATTCAGGATAAACCTATCCCGACCCTACGGGATCCCGAAAAATTCGGGTCCCGAAAAGGTCGGGCCTCGACTTTTGTCGGTTCGGGATCAGGATTTTTTTTCACTTCCAAAAGTAATCGGGTCAGGATACGGGTTGAGCGTTTACGGGTCGGGTCCCGACCCTAACCCACCTCTAGATCTGAGTATGAAACTCTTGTGGTGCTCTATGATTTTAGCCTGTTGGCTCTAGAAAGTAAAAATTTGTTTAATTGCCTAAATCTAACCTTTGATTTATAATATGGTCCTTTCTTTCAATCGACCAGTTCCTCTTAGTTGGGATGTTTATGGGCTTTGACTGATCACATGCACCATATTCTTTTCGTTATTGAAGAAGGCAAGAAGCTAACCTTACCTAGTTGTTTCCAAAAATTGGTATCTTTACCTAGTTGTTTCCAAAATATTGGTATACTATTACAGTTTGTCATCGCTAAAGTGAAGCTTTTATTTGGTGAATCTTGAATTTAGCAAAATATATAACCCTAATCATGAATTCATGATCATGTAGTACCAAATTTGAACTGATATACTCTTTACAAATACCCTGAGTATTAAAAGGCCTACTTTCTTGTGCAGTTTGATCTCCGAAGCAATACGGCTAGAAAACTTTTCCGTTGCTCCACTTTTGAAAATGACAAAAATACCACCATAAGGTTGAATGCCCTCGTAATTGATCCAAGAAATCCCCATTACTTTGCAGTCGGAGGTTCAGATGAATACGCACGAGTTTATGATATTAGAAAATACCAATCCGACCCCTCGAGTAATTCGGACACACCTGTCAACACCTTTTGTCCCAAACACCTATTTGAGTCTCATGATGTTCATATAACATCGTTGGCTTACTCAAATTCTAGTGAACTACTTGTCTCTTACAACGATGAGCTCATTTATTTGTTTCAAAATTATATGGGGATGGGTTATTCTCCTTTGTCTTTCCCAAAAGAAGAGTTGCAGAAATTGGAAGACCCGCAAGTTTATTCGGGTCATAGGAATTCGCAAACAGTGAAAGGTGTAAGTTTTTTTGGTCCTGGTAATGAGTATGTGATGAGCGGTTCTGACTGTGGGCATATATTTATATGGAAGAAAAAAGGGGCTAAACTTGTGCGTGTAATGGTGGGTGATAGAACCATAGTAAATCAGCTCGAGCCTCATCCACACATGCCTGTTATTGCTACTTCTGGGATAGAAAAAAGTATTAAGATATGGGCTCCCTTGTCGAGTGATGTTGTTCCCTTGCCTCATAATTTGCAGGAGGTACCTTGTGAATCTTGTTGCTTTCACATGGGGCTTGTTTAGTTACTTTGCCTGCCAAGTACCTAAATCCATCTAGCTTAGTTACACGCAGGGGTGTCTAATTTTTGGGCCCTGGTTAAAAAATTCCCGTGGGCCTTATTTCGTTGGTAGAAGAATTGTCTGTTTGTCGAACTTTGATGCAGAAGCAGTAAGTTTGTGTCAAAACATTGTCCATTTTCTTGGACAGTTAGAAAAATCTATGATAATGAACAAGGTGTACAATATTACATTGCTTCCTTTTACAGTAGATAAAGCAATAAGTATGAAGGGGTAGGAGCTTTATTTATGGAAAATATTTTTAAAAGAACACTAATAAATCAATTCTACCCAGACAACAGAGCTAACCACCCCATATAACAAATCATCCATTTGTATTTCATGTTCTTGTATTGTTATGATAGTTCTAAACACACCCTTGCAGAATGCCATGTGGTCGATTCGTGCAGCATCTAGTTCCATTTTTTCAGCTGACCATTGAGCTTATGTTTCTTATACAGCAGAATATAATCTTTCCGAGTGACTTTCTTTTTGGTTAAACAGATAATTGACTCTAATCGGAAAAACAGAGAGGATCATACACGAATTACTCTGACACCAGATTTAATCATGCATGTGTTGAGGTTGCATAGAAGACAAGCTACATCCAGAGGGGAAAACATAAATGATGATGACAGTAATGAAGAAGGGGACGGTTATGTATTGCGTTTATCTGGTGATTACGATGAAGGAGATCCTCATGAGTGCAACATCAATTAGATTTGTACTTCTATAGGCAAGTAAAATTTGATTCAAATGGTTTACCATGCTTATTGTTCTATTCAACAATGACTTGGGAAGTTTGCCTCTGGTATTACATAGGATCTGGGAGCTTTGATTAGTTTCTACTAAGAGAACATGGACTTGGATGAAAATACATTTAGGCCAACTTTATTGATAGTTTCTTTGATCAGTATATGAATATTCCAATAGCAGAACAAATAAATGCTAAGGAAAAAAAACGGTTCAATCGCTTCAGATACCAGCTTAATTAACTTTCAACACAACTACTGACACAGTCTGAGCCCTTGATTTGTTGAAATCAAGAGTCGATATTAGAAAAACCTCATCTCCAGCGTTTACATCCTCTTTCTGCAAATCAAGGGTACAGAAATAACTTTCCGATCTGCCTGCTTCTCAGGATAGCATTTCAGTGAATTTAAGAGACTTGTGTTTTGGTTGTATTGCCTGCAAATCAGGCTGAGTCGGGTATTATTCTTATAAAAATGCTGGTTTCATTTTCGCTGCTGACATTCCTTTTTCAACCTGTTTCAGGGTTTCGATAGAAGACTCATGAGGGTCGCTAGTCTACTGCTATATGAGAGAGAAAGAAGGGGGAGAGAGAGATTATAATCAGCCCTTCTCTTAAGAGAAATATGTTAAATCATGCAATTCGAATGTTTTTTGTTTGTTTGTTAAATAATTGTAGTATCAGAGGAGAATGTAAACAAATTAAATTCAGGTAAAAATACTTTTAATGCGCTAGGTGTGCCAATGTATGATTTACTTGCTTACAATATATATATATATATATATATATATATATATATAGTGTTCGGGCATGTAGAGATTAGTAGCTGTATTTATGTCTCATGATCTGGGTTTGGAACTGCAAGTGATGATGTCGGTAGAGAAAATAAACATTTAAATTGATATTGCTTTTCTTGGTGTATACCGTGCGGAAAAGGGGAGGGGGGGCAATTGCCTTGCGGCAATAGCTGCAGCAATTGCTTACTCTGCGTTGTTGATTAAAAATGAACGGCTGTGATTTAGTATTTTATTTTTGCCGAAAGTGCAATATTTTATAATTACTCTTAAACACCCTTTCTCCTTCCTTAAGCTTTTCTCTGCCCTTGAGCTTTTTTTCTCCCTAACCCATTACCCACATTAAACTTAACCAACACCACGATTAAAAATTAGATTAAACGACAACACTGTGATGGAAGAGAGCTTCGCACAAGGGGTCAGTTTGGATGGGTTAGTTCATTTTTGAAAGAAAAAAAATTAGTAAGAGGGCATTGGAACTACAAAATCCATAATTAACATAAAGAGGAATTATTCTAAATATGAATAATTTAATGGAGTAAATTTTGATTTATGTCTCTTTTCAGCAATCAGTTCAAAGAAATTGACATAACATCATGTTTAACGGTGTGTTGGTTTAACTTAATTTTAGGGTGTTGGTTTGTGGGGAATGACGAGTCAAGTTTATTGGTGTGTTGGTTTATAACTCAAGTTGTAACAAAACTGAACTGGATAATAAAAGAAGTTGAACACACACAACTTTGATTACGAAGTTCGATCTATTGATAGATCTACGTATTCGAGACACTTATCCAGTTATATATTGATATGTCAATGACAGTAATAGGTTTTTCTAAATAACTACTCGTGTGTTTTTGTTCTCTAAAATAATATATATTTTCTTTTTACGAAGAGCTACATAACACAATGACTCTTCGTCTTTATATAACACAAGTTACAAATTTATTTTCTTATTTTGTTTTCTTGCCTTGAGCACCAAGTCAAAAAAATTCTTTCATTCAATCTTGAGTCTTCTAACTGATTTAATTTCCTTTGTTGATTTTGTTATCAATCAAGTACTAATCTATTTTATTTTGAAATGCATCAGTATCTTTTCTTTACATGTATTCAAAATCTTTCTTTATTTATCTTCACTGGTCTTTCATTTTTTATTTTTCAAAATTTATTTTAAATTGATTTGATTTTTATCTTTTGGAGAATATCTAATAATTTAATTTAATTACTTATATTGAAGACCACGAACAAATCTTAAATCATCAGTATTCGGAATGTACGATGACATAATCTTCTCAAGTAAACTCGCCATAAACTCGGTTATATGTTAGTTATAACTGAAACTGTAAAATACTTGCCATCAGTTAAGTTAAAGTTCAGTTGTAACTAACATGACAATAATTTATGAACCACACTCAACCGAAACGATTAAAATCACCACTTTATATCAAGATTAACTAATCATTGTTGATCATTTAGTGAGTTAAACTCGATCAAATATAGTGAGACTCGGTTCATTAGTAAGAGGGATACACGTGATTGTTCATGAAAGACTTGATCCATCCGTAAGCCCACCTATCCCGTAAAAATTAAGCATAAGCTAAAAGTATTTCAAAACCCATGGAAGAAGTTTCCTGCATTTCCTTAACATCGAGGGCGCAATCCAACTTACTCTATAATTTCTGTATTATGGTGTTCTATTGTGTGGGTGGTGTTGTCACCCTACACTCAGCTTAGTGTAGGTCTTTCAGATAATACTAATAGTGTACATACCAATACCATACCGTGAATAATAAACAAAGACATACATACGTGGAACATAAAAAATGTTCACAATCTTAAAAACATTTCCTACCAAATGGGGGGGTGTGCATCATTGAGTGCCACATACTATTTAACACTTAATTTAGGATTCAGAAAAGGTCTGAAATAATAAGCCCCACCAACCTATTTTCTCACATGCACTCAAAATTAACATATTGATAAATACAGTGGAAAACCACAGTTGAGGAAAATTCGAACAGAGAACGAGGCCCACCATGTGTTATTGAATCATATCATAGTATGTTTCATAATAAAAATATGGTGAAATACGCAGTAGTACATATACAAAATTTTTTAATTAAGCGCATATATATATATATATATATATATATATATATAATTGGGATCTAAAACAGATATAAAATGAAACATATAAAATCAATTCAGAGCAATATGCCTGCTCGGACCAAGAGGGGGATCTAACTATATTTTTTTTATAATTTTCCTCATTGTTTTCACTAATAAAAGTTATTAAATTTATATTTTTTTTAAAGTCGGTTATTTCATCGTTTTGTTAATAGTTACTTTTAAAAAAAATTGATTTTAATGCTTTTATAACCTTTTGTCTATTTAATTGTTTTTTTGGCGTTATTGACATTTTGAACAGATATAATTCAAAAAATATATAAATGCTTGTTTTCTTTCAAAATTTTTTTTTTGGTTTCAAGTTACAAATATATACAACTAGGGCTTATTAAAAAAAACTGACAAAAAAATACAATCATTTATTAAAAAAATAAGATATAGTTAGTCTAACTATATAAAAAATTATAGTTTGGCACACCATATCCCGTTCGGATACAAGAAAACAAACAAATATATCAAACATGTTAAACTAGGTTGTAGCCAAAACTAGAGATCCAACAAACTACTAATTTCAGGATATAAGCTCTAAATTAGATACAACAAACTCACTAATCATAGTAAACTCGTGCAAAAGTCAAGTAAAGATAGGTAAACTAATATGTAACATGTCTAAACCATTCTCGTCAATGAAAAAGAAATCTGCTCAAGTTTTCTAAACCAGAAACCAGCAAACAAGTTATATGACCAACTATCGGGCTCATGAATAATCAGAGCTCAAATTCTGTAGCATAACCATAATTAGTCATAACCCATCGTAACAGAACACGTCCGTGCTAAACAAAGCCTATAATCAGCTCTAACTCTTTAAACTTGGAACCAACCAACATATTCAGTAGAAAGTAAACTAACTCGCAAGCGACATGAAAACTCACAGGCCTCAGCCTTCGTAGAATAACCCAAATCAGTATTACTCGATCCTGAAACCATGTTAGACCCAAGCTATCACTATACAAAGCCTACAAATCAGCCTCAGTTCTCTAACCGGGTCTATGCAACAATAGTATAGCCAGACGAGTTATTAGGCCAACTTACAGTCACATGAAATACCCAGGCCTCGACCTCTGCAATAAGACTGTGAAGTGGCCTAACAACCTATTCTGGCCAAACACCATCAGGATAAACCATGTATACGCTAACCAAGCCTACAAAGTGATTAGGCCTCTTCCTCTGCATATAAGATCGTATGAACGCCCATAACTAAAAACGATCGTGATACATGTTTATTAGCTCATCAACTACAAAGTACCAATCAAGCCTAAACTAATCAGAACAATTCTCAAACAAGCAGCCATATCCAAGTGACCATGATATCGAGAAAACAAATGTACGGCTATGTTTGTATATCATTACAATTTATAAACCAGCTTAATAGCCCAAAACAGACAAATTCACCCGACAATCGAGTAAGCAAACATACCATGAAATAGACAAAATGGACGGTGGAGCTGATGTACCAACACCCAACCCAAATCCCGGACCACCAACTGTACTTCAAGGCCACCAAGACGAGAAAGACGAGGCCCGCACCTTGTGAAAATTGTTACAAAACAGACCCGAACCTGCTGCGAGTAACACTTATTAGCAAATTACATATACATACTTACCCTAAATAAAATAAAGCCTGTGGAGTACTTGATGGATAACGTCTCCAAATAGAAGCATGGGGTTATCACCTATTAGCAATAACTATGACCGATAAATGTACTCCATCAGTTAATTTTTGTATTTAAAAAATATGAAAACTCATTATTATAATTAAACGTTTATCTATATGTAATTCGAGAGTTCCACAAAAAAAAAAAAAAAAGAGGAGAAAACAAGTTAGAACAAGAAAAAAGGTGGAACATTTATTTCTCACCAAACTAAGGATATCAGAACATAAAAACAAACCGTTACCTCTGAAAACAGCCCATCATCAACACAAATAGCCTATTCGGTCGGGGCAGCCCGGGTAAGTTCTGCCCATGCTCATCGTTCCCCTACTTTTCAAGCTGCACTTTGCCATCAAGCTGGTTCTTGTTGCCTTTGTTGGAAAAACATATGAAAACATGGGTGTTTCCGAATGGTCACTGGACCAACTTCGAGTCATTATTTCGTGTAACAGCGCTGAGTTTTTTATACCATACTCAACGTGGTTGAGTAGCCCGTGTGATGAGCTTCGTAACGGTACATCACATGACCTATTCGGAGAATGGGTGTGAATACAAAGTGACTTCAAATTTGGTGCCTCGAAAGCTCAAATCTGAAAAAACCGAAATGGTAAAAGAAAACCATTTGGTATAATCTCATATTGAAAGATTAAGAGTTAATTTTACAATATATATACTATACCAACCCATGTACTTATTAAACTAACATGTCCACATAGACCTAAGAGTATTAGTGTGTACCACACACGCTCGCTCGTGTCTCGTGTCTCGGGTCTCGGGCACGGGCTTGGGCTTGGGATTTGGGATTTGTCTCGGGTCTCGGGTCCAAACCCGAATAGGGAGTTTTGTATAAAATACAAAAGTAGTCCCTAGAGTTTCCAGCAATAGAAACGCCAGCAATGAATGAGATTAAATGTTGCGGTTTCAGAATTGATTGAGCGGATTCTGGGGGTGTAACTCCCAGAATTGATGACCAACATTTATGGCTGCGGTTTCATTCGAGCCTATAAAAGGCAGCCATCCCCCTCTCATTTCTACACACCAGATACACACAACCTCACAGCATAAGCATCATATAGAGAGAGAGAACCGCACCACCAACAGCTCGACCTGTGGTTCGGTGCCGGTTTCCATACGAGCCACTCTGAGATATAAGTTGTACGTTGGGAACAAAGCCCCGAAAACAGAAACCTTTAAAGGTGGTTCGAGAAATATTATTTAAGGGAAACTGCTCACCAGTTGCCTCTTATTTTATATTTATGTTATTTATTTTTCAGTCCTTTACATTCTGTTTTATTTCATTTCAGTACCATTTCCTTTATGTAATTTACTTTTCTGTACTGTTTTTTTTCTGTATTTACTTTTCAGTACTGTTTACTTTCAGTCTTTCAATTCCGTAATTTACTTTTCAGTTCTGTAATTTCCAGCATTTACAAAAAAGCAATCCGGCAGTTTTTTTATTTGTTAAAAACCAGTCCGGCAGTTTTTTATTTGTTAAAACCAGTCCTGTTAAAACCAGTCCGGCAGTTTCTTTTATTACAAAACAGTCCGGCAGTTTGTTAAAACCAGTCCGGCAGTTTCTTTTATTTAAAACAGTCCGACAGTTTTATTTAAAACCACTCCGGCAGTTTGTTAAAAACCAGTCCGGCAGTTTATATAAAACCAGTCCGGCAGTTTATGTGTTAAACCAGTCCGGCAGTTTCTTTATAACAGTCCAGCAGTTTTATTTACTTGTTGAGTCAGGAATTGTAATTTATATTCCAATTGTGAGAAATAAAATTGTTTATTTCCTTTGCGTTCCTGTCTCTTTTATTTATTGTCCTTTCAATTATTGTATTCGAAATAGTACCAAAACCAACAATACCAAAACTCATTACGAAGGCCATCATGAGACTTCTCAGATACATGAGATACACAGCAGACCGAGGGTTGCATTATACCAGATATCCAGCTGTACTGGAAGGGTATTCTGATGCAAACTGGATCTCGGATTCTAACAGTACACGATCCACTAGCGGATATGTGTTCGTGATGGGAGGAGCAGCTGTCTCATGGAGATCATCCAAGCAGACGTGCATAGCTAGATCAACTATGGAATCCGAGTTCATAGCGTTGGATCTAGCAACAGAAGAGGCTGATTGGCTGAGAAGCTTTCTGGAAGGAATTCCAATGTGGCCGAAACCTGTCCCAGCAATAAGCATGCACTGCGATAGTCAGTCGGCTATTGGACGGGCGCAGGATCATATGTATAATGGAAAGTCCCGACATATTCGTCGGAGACATAAATCCGTACGAGAATTGTTAGCTAACGGTGTGGTGTCATTAGATTTTGTGAGATCTAAAGACAATATAGCGGATCCATTTACAAAAGGGTTAACTCAGGTAGGAGTTGAAGTTTCATCGATGGGAATGGGGTTGAAGCCCATCAAACTGGAAACCTCCTCAGAGGCAACCCAACCCGAACTGGATTCTCCTGCCTCGGGTTCAACGGGAAAACCGAACTGTGGGGGTGACCGAACAAAACACTCGGAAACTTAAGTTCCCAGCCCATTTCTAGGATGAAAGAGTGATAGACCTATGTTGGCCCGTGTGCGGCTAAACCTTAGAAGGGGGGGGGGGGGGGGGGTAAATAAATTTTATGGCGATTTTCGCCTAATTAAAACTTAAGTGCAACTAACACCCCAACTTACACAATTCTAAGCTTAAGCATTAATAACCGTTAATAAATTCAAACGCAAGCAAGTAAGAATAAATATTTGCGGAAAATAAAAGTTTAAGGGAAGAAGATGACACCGTGATTTATAGAGGTTCGGCAAAACGCGCCTACGTCCTCTCCTCGGTACTATCGAGTATTTCACTAAAAATCTCCTTACGGATTATTACAATCCTAATGAGCTAATCGACCGATTAAGCTCCCCCTCACTTTATGAGTGTCCCGAAATGAAAGACCTAGAGCTTTTAAGCTTCACTTGCTTACAAAGCCTCTACCCGATCACTCGCTCACAAAAATGAGTTTATAAAATACTCGTTTACAATTTTGTTACAAAAATGTAACTACACTCACTATTCTATTTGCTTCTAAATAAGCTAATTGGTGAGTCTTTGTTATTGTTCGAGCTTGAATCACTTTCTTCTTAATTTCCTCTTTTTCGAATATTTTCACCAAAATGGTGATAATTTGGGTTTTGATTAAGAGAGGTTTTTAGGATGATAGATTGATGTGTTTGAAGAAAGATGTTTGGGGTATATATGGTCACAAAGTCTGTTTTTCTGTGTTATGACCGTTGGAAGTGGTTGAGGCTATTTTTCAGAGGTTTTAAGCTGTTTTCCAGAAAAAGCTGAAAAGCTGTTTTCGAAATCTGTAGAAAACGATCGGTCGTTTTCTACAGTCGATCGATCGTTTTCCATAAAATGATTGGTCGTTTCTGAAAACGATCGGTCGTTTTTCTTGAGGACTCTCTGGAAGAAATTGGTACAAAAACGATCGGTCGTTTTTGTACCGACGATCGGTCGTTCTCTGTTTTCTCGCTATTCTTCGAATGCTCATAACTCTTTCGTTTTAGCTCCGATTCTGGTTCCGCTTGAACCTGTGGCTTCGTATTTCTGTGCTCTATCTTTCTGGCGTGCTGAAATTTTCATTTACTTCTTTTGGAAAAGACAAGCATTATATCATCGAAATCGTAAAATCATTAAAGACATAATCAAAGTTATAATCAAAATCATTATTGAACTCTAAGTTCAACAACCTAGACCATCTTAAGGGTGAGCATGAGGCTCTTAATGAAAACAAGTATCTCGAAGGTCGAGAGGGGTTAGTCAGGACACCCTTGACTTGAAATCACTTATGACGAGTGTGTATGACCGATACTATGTGATGAGCCATGGGCTAAATCGCTAGAGCACTCGGTTGAATTTTGCCAAGGCAGTCCACGGCCAAATATGGACAACAACCAAAGGGCTTAGTAAGTGGTGTAGAGAGGACACTGTGTGCGCATTACCCTGGTATGCACAAACGCTAAAGTGTTCAAGGCTTAAAGGCTACCCAATAGTAACATATCAGATTTTACGTCACTACGGCAGGTTCAAGGCGCGCGCTACCTGTCCTTATGCAGTGAACTCTTGCGGTTCTCTTTTATGCATTTAGGAGCATTTTTATTTTCAACCAATTGCATTCATGTGGGGGATTGTTGGAAAAACATGTGAAAACATGGGTGTTTCCGAATGGTCACTGGACCAACTTCGAGTCATTATTTCGTGTAACAGCGCTGAGTTGTTTATACCGTACTCAACGTGGTTGAGTAGCCCGTGTGACGAGCTTCGTAACGGTACATCACATGACCTATTCGGAGAATGGGTGTGAATACAAAGTGGCTTCAAAGTTGGTGCCTCGAAAGCTCAAATCTGGAAAAACCGAAATGGTAAAGAAAAACCATTTTGTATAATCCAATATTGGAAGATTAAGAGTTAATTTTACAATATATATACCATACCAACCCATGTAGTTATTAAACTAACATGTCCACATACACCTAAGAGTATTAGTGTGTACCACACACGCGCGCTCGCTCGTGTCTCGTGTCTCGGGTCTCGGGCGCGGGCTTGGGATTTGGGATTTGGGGAATGTCTCGGGTCTCGGGTCTCGGGTCTTGGGCCTTGGGTCTTGGGTCTTGGGTCCAAACCCGAATAGGGAGTTTTGTATAAAATACAAAAGTAGTCCCTAGAGTTTCCAGCAATAGAAACGCCAGCAATGAATGAGATTAAATGCTGCGGTTTCAGAATTGATTGAGCGGATTCTGGGGGTGTAACTCCCAGAATTGATGACCAATATTTATGGCTGCAGTTTCATTCGAGCCTATAAAAGGCAGCCATCCCCTTCTCATTTCTACGCATCAGAATACACACAACCTCACAGCATAAGCATCATATAGAGAGAGAGAACCGCACCACCAACAGCTCGACCTGTGGTTCGGCGCCGGTTTCCATACGAGCCACTCTGAGATATAAGTTGTACCTTGGGAACAAAGTCCCGAAACCAGAAACCTTTAAAGGTGGTTAGGGAAATATTGTTTAAGGAAAACTGCTCAGCAGTTGCGTCTTATTTTATATTTCTGTTATTTATTTTTCAGTCCTTTACATTCTGTTTCATTTCATTTCAGTACCATTTCCTTTCTGTAATTTACTTTTCTGTACTGTTTCTTTTATGTATTTACTTTTCAGTACTGTTTACTTTCAGTCTTTCAATTCTGTAATTTACTTTTCAGTTCTGTAATTTCCAGCATTTAAAAAAAACAGTCCGGTAGTTTTTTTATTTGTTAAAAACCAGTCCGGCAGTTTTTTATTTGTTAAAACCAGTCCGGCAGTTTCTTTTATTTAAAACCAGTCCGGCAGTTTTATTTAAAGCCAGTCCGGCAGTTTATATAAAACCACTCCGGCAGTTTATGTGTTAAACCAGTCCGGCAGTTTCTTTATAACAGTCCAGCAGTTTTATTTACTTGTTGAGTCAGTAATTGTAATTTATATTCCAATTGTGAGAAATAAAATTGTTTATTTCCTTTGCGTTCCTGTCTCTTTTATTTATTGTCCTTTCAATTATTGTATTCGAAATAGTAGCAAAACCAACGGCCTTCGCTACCTCCGCTTGCTTTTTCCTTCACCGCACGTCAGCAACCAAATTATCATCACAGGTTATATACAATGACATCATCAAAAGTCCACCAATTTCGCGATCCAAAAGTTTACAACACGGAGTCATATATATAGTCTTATGCTCTAGAAGATGACAAAGTCTGTTGATCAGTACGAATAAAAAACAATTTACCAATAAATACGTCCTCTAAAGCCTCACCGCTTCTAATATACCTGGTATATATTTTGCGTATCTTGACCTCGACTACTTAGCAAACCAGTGGCCTTGCTACGAAAAGCAATTGATTGTCCATTCAGTGATAACACCGTCCCAATACCAGGTCCGGACGCATCAGTATACAAATGAGTCGAGCCTACCCTGTTCAAGCTTGGCTCGTAAACTAAACAAGCCTTAAAATTGTATTCAAACTCGGGTCATTTATTGACGAGCTCTGAGCCAAGGCTAATCATGAGCACATAACAAGTTTTGGACAAGTTTAACATCATTTTGCTTAAAAAAAAATTCTAAAGCTAAAATCAGAGTTAAGATAGATTACAGAATAATACATTTAATTAAGTATTGTGAGTTTTATTATTAATTAGAGTCAGTTTTATAAAATAAATTGGAGAGTATATATCTATCAACGACATTATTTGACAAGTTTGATGTATATAAGGAGAAGATATATGGAGAAAAAAAACGAGCATTTAAACGAGTCCGAGCCTATTCAAGAGTTTTATTATTTTGTTAAGGATCAACTCATTTTGTAAATGATCGAACACGAGCCGAGTATTTAACGAGCTGATCATGAACGGATTTGTTCATTTGCTAGCCCTAGGACTGTATCGTGCTACCTGGCTAGGATAAGATTCAATTTCAAATTTTTGAAAACGATACTTCTACAAATTAAAATAAATTGAAAAGAAAACAAGGAATAGTAGTTCAATCAACTGTAAAGGTAATAGTGACTATCTGCCCTACCTTCAGAAAACTCCATAAAAAGCAGACCCTACTTACAATGAGTATCATAATTTATTAGGTCTAAAAGAGGAAAAATGTTAAGGAAGAGTTGATACGAAATATATGTGTGGGGGTGGTAATATACACGTACTAAAGTTATATCACAAGGTAGGTAAGTTGTCTCAAATCAAGGCCCACTTGTTCTCTACCAATGAGGCAAACATCTAATACAATTATAGATATAAAAAATAAAAGAAACAACAAAATCTAGATAAAAATGGAGTATCTATCCTCTGGATCACCAATAATGGCACAATCGTGTAAATCCATTTTCAAGTTTTTCATTCAAAGGAATAATGTCAAAACCTCAAATGTGGACATTAGGACTTGATAGAATTGCTGAGCCTATCTTACTAAAAGTAGTGAAACATATAAATCATTAACTTGACACAAAGTATCATCAAAGTAAGATATAACTAGTAGTACTAAACAATACACTGTATCATCAAAGTAAGATATACCTAGTAGTACTAAACAATACACTTAATAGTTGCTCCCTTTAGAAGCTTAAGATCATTAGATTCAAGGGAATGTAGTAATTATAAATGGCATTCTAATGTAGGTACGTATATGCAATTTTTTGGCAATAATTATAAATTTGAAGTCATGAGAAATAATACATATTTGGGCTATATAACAAGCAAGATGTAGATTACAATAAAGAATATTAAGAAACAGTCAAGCAGTTAGACTAAATTTAAGTAGGAAGATTATTGGCTAAGGCTATATTTGTTTCGTATTAAAATATTTACGGAGGGAAAATATTTGTTGGGTAAAGTTTTACGGTGCAAACTTTTGTTTGCATTTTATTTACGGGTGTTTGGTGCGTTAAAGGTTTTCCATGGGAATTCTATTGAAATTCAAAAATCTATTAGTTATTTAAATTAGACAAATTCGATGCATAAATAAATAAATATTGTTCATACTTTAAACAAAATATTTTAAGATGAAAAACATCAAAAATTAACTAAAAGTCACAAAAATTAACTAAAAGTCACAAAAATTAACTAAAAGTCACAAAAATGAATAAGTTCGTGAAAGTTTAAAAACATTAGTGATTAAAATCACAATTATTTTGACGGGAAAAAAGCTAAAAGTTCGTCTACTTTTCTGAAATGAACTTCGTCAACATGTATATGAAATTTAACCTAAACACATATTTTATTTCATATACATCACTTATAATAACTTATAATTTTTCAACATATAAACTCATAAAATTATAAGTATAGAAGATATTATTGACTTTTTTTAGCTTTTTCAAATTTTCTTGGGTTTTTTTAGATTTTTCGGAATTTTTTGTTTTGTTTTGTTTTTTTTCATTTTTTTGTTATTTTTTAGATTTTTTCCTATTTATTTATATTTTTATTGGTTAATTAGATTTTAGCTTTTTCAAATTTTCTTGGGTTTTTTAGATTTTTTGGAAATTTTTGTTTTATTTTTTCCATTTTTTTGTTATTTTTTAGATTTTTTCCTATTTATTTATATTTTTATTGATTAATTAGATTTTAGCTTTTTCAAATTTTCTTGGGTTTTTTAGATTTTTCGGAATTTTTTTTTTCCATTTTTTAGATTTTTTCCTATTTATTTATATTTTTATTGGTTAATTAGATTTTAGCTTTTTCAAATTTTCTTGGGTTTTTTAGATTTTTCGGAATTTTTTGTTTTATTTTTTCCAATTTTTTTTTATTTTTTAGATTTTTTCCTATTTATTTATATTTTTATTGGTTAATTAGATTTTAGATTTTTCAATTTTTCTTGGATTTTTTAGATTTTTCGGAATTTTTTTTAATATTTTTTCCATTTTTGTTATTTTTTAGAATTTTTCGTGTTTTTTCTTTTTTTTTTATTGGTTAGTAGATAGAATTGGACTAATTATTAAATAATTTTGAAAGAATAGACATATAATTAATAATAGTTATAATACTAGTATTAGAAAGAATATAGAGAGCCTCCGTAAACCGTTTACAACTTTATTTGCGGGGTAATCGTTTTCCTTAATGGAAAAGTTTTCAAAAAAAAAATGTTTTACGTTAAACCAATCAGCCGGAAAATCTATTTTACCCATAAATGTTTGTTTACCCCCATTTTACAACAAAACAAACAGAGTCTAAATGTAAAATATAGAGTAAAACTAAAATTATTGGCTCGTGTTGTCTTATCCTTATATAACAAAATTACATTTTAAAAAGTAATAATTACAATAGATAGTTTTTTTAACTCATACCTAGTTTTTCAGTTATAAAATATATTGTTCAAATGGAACATATGATTAAATATAGATTTGAATCATTTGATGGACGTGGGTTGAACCGTTGAAAGGCTGACAGACATAATTTGTGCCTTCGAATATTAGCTCACATTTTATATGCTATTTTGTATCAATTTTTAATTAAACTATTTCTATTTCTATTTCTATTTCAGGTTTTCATTTTTTGTTATTACGATCTATGATGCCTTATGGGAATTTATTTGAAAACTTGGCCATTGTGCCATTGAGGTCTCTTAAGTGTGAATAAAACAAAGAGACATTTTAAACTCTAGCTCCTTTTAATCTTGTGTATCACCAGCTGATTGGTAGTGTTGATCCATTCCAGCCTAGGACGTCATCACGTCGTTGTGATGACCTGGATTTAAAGAGGAAAATTCTGTGGTAAATGACTCTACGTTAATCTCAAGTCACCCGATATGTGAGTATATATATATATATATATATATATATATATATATATATATATATATATATATATATATATATATATATGTATACAAACTAAGAGATCTCTTTATTTTTATTAACAAATTTTTTTAAAGTCGTGCGATCCAAGAATTGAGTAAAAAATTGGTCAAAAGCGGACAATATCATTAGTAGAAGAGGCAGACACGGGCTCAGCGGAAGGTCGGGTCGTTACAGATAGCATCACTGTATCAGAGTTAATTAGATTATGACGGAAAATGTGGAGAATAACAAAAGTGTGTGAACCCGAAAGGTTGATTGTGACTGGCGAGTACGTCGTGGCTCGGAGGGAGGGGGAGAGTGAGAATGTGATGACCTGGATTTCGTGGTAAAATAAGTGTAAATCGCCCGAATATATAATATTTATATGGTATATAAAACTCTCTCATTTTTATTAATAAGATATTTTAAATACGTGTGGCGGCTCAAGAAACGGAACAAAATTGGTTCAAAACTGAGAGTATTTTTTGCAGAAGAAAATATAGGTAGCTGTTCGATGGTAGGGTCGTTACAGTCATACTATACCTATAGAGAAATTATGTGGTCATCTAATCTATCATGATTATCTCCCAATTAAATGATTTATTGTCCATTTTTCATAACTTGTTTATTAAAAAAATAATTAATTTCAAATACCAGATAGTCATCCAATGAGATGTAAATCTCACATGTACTAATCTAGTATCCACACAAAGGCATAAATAACATGATCAAGACAAGCCAACAAGATTATTACACATACACTTTTGTAACATCCTTGAAAAGTTACAAAAGTGTATGGGTAACGTTAACGGTGGAGCCATGAACCTGCAGTGGACGTGGAAATTCAAATAGAAAAGTTACCGCTAGTAAAAGATTTGTGTGAAATTTCAACTTTCAAGGGATATTAAGTTGGTGCAAATATATATATAAGTATTACAACCTCTGAATTTTAGCCTTTTCAATCTGCAATTCCAGCACATCTCGGACATTTGATTTATAACATTTTCATCAGGTAATATAAATATCAAATTCTCATTTAATTTATCATTTCAGCAACACGTTTAAACCTAATATAAACCCGAAATGTAGATCTAACTAGCTAAATTGCTACATGTAGCATACTGTAACTTGTAACTCTCACCAAACAGTACATGTCCTTGTCGAGGTGTGTGTAAGTAAATTAATTTGGGACACGCTATACTATTATATAGCTTAGACAGAGAGATTATACTATTGGATTTCATGTTAATAAGATAGGTGGTAATATTATTTAAGTGGCAATAAGTGACCATCCTTCCACAAGAAAGGCGTCCCTTCATACAAATGAAAACATGCCATCCACCAACTCTATTTCCAAATGTTGTAGTTGACCTTATCACACTTTTAGTAGGACTACGATAAGTACCGGAAGCCATATCTGTTATAATTTACAATGTTTAATACAAAAAACGAATATTTTCTAGACAATGAGGGATACTTTAAACTTTTAAGGTGCTTTGAGCTCCAATTAGAGCTTGTTTGGCTAGTGATTTTTTTTATAGATTTTTTACTTGACCAACAAGTCGCTAACATGAGCCAACCAAACAAGCCAAAGACTACACGTTACTCATCTCTCAACGATTTTTTATTCTCTACAGAATATGTATAACCTACAAGTTCACCACATAACCTAAATAACCACCCATCCTAGCATGCTAAATCTGTTACAATATGGTCCCGTCTACTTATTGTAGAGCTCAAATTTAGGTTAAAGGAAATAACTAACTTTTTAAAGCAGATAAATCACATAGTATCTCAAACTTAGCATCCTCAATTCACATGCGGTAATCATATATGCTTTACAGTTGAAAAATTACCATCCTGTTATTTTTACCTCCTACTTTGGTATAGCTGCGGTGTCATAATCGACTAATCGCAACAACCATAATTGGTGTACACGAATCATTAACATTTGATCCGCGAGAAATAACTAGTAACAATTTCAGGGCCTAAATTTAGGGGGAGAAGCATAATAGTTTAAGGTTACGGAGCTGGTTTCATTTGGTAAAAGTACTGAGGATTAGTGGTATTTCCCATGGAAGGTGAAGGGATGCAAAGATTGAATGGTGATGTGGAAGTGGAGAATCCTGATGATGCTGCGGTAGAGAATGGTCCCGAGGTGGTGCTGACCTGGCCTTGCCTCGGCCACATCCAGTGAGGAGAAGCTAGTATGGAGCTCCCTTCTGTTCTTTTTTCTGCTTCTATCTCCTGTAAAATAATTTAGAATAATTTACATCAATAATGTTGAATATTTATGATACCTAAGATGTCATTTTCTATATTCTTCACACGGTTTCTGGCAAATAATTTCTAGTAGCAATATAATAAGAAACGGATCTTCTGGAAAATTTCAAGAATATTTTCGCCACAAGGATATGGATAACACAAGCTCATAAACTCGTCATTCTTATCACAGGTGCTAGACTACAGAAACCATAAAATTAAAATAAAGCAACCTACTTCCAGTATAGGCAAATGAAATTTTTGACAAGTTTCCAGATAAGTTTACTATAGCTGACTTGATCGAGGGAAACAGAGACATACTCAGTACCAGCAGATCAAGACCAGAAATAATATTCGAATTGCGAATAAAATTAAATTTACCTTGAAAACGGTTACGTAGTTGGAGTACGTCGCATTCCACATGGAAGGGTGTTGTGGTGTCATTGGTTGGCCTTCCAGGGTTAAATTGAGCATAGAAGTAGCAGGACTATCCATCTATTATAGCAAATATAAATTCGACCACTGTTAGTATTATCAAAATCCACGATATAAGTGAACCATGTATTAAACACTCAAAAACGAAAGGTAACATAATATGTGTGTGTGTGTTGGTCTCTCAAATCACAGTCAGTTTTTTTAGTAAATAAAAAGAAAGACAAATGATCAAACTTGGATAGCGAGGAATATTTACTTTTGATCTCTTCGAATCGTATGGGTTGAAAGAGTTAATCTGCAGATTCTGAAAACTTTCATTATCCTTGTTTATATATCCAGGGGAAGTGGTTGACATTCCTAATTTCAGGTCAAGGTTTTGGTCACCATCTGCATAATTAGCATTTAATATTATAATCCCATACTATGTAGAGAAGACGGGATCTAAAAGTAAAACCTCAAAGTATATACATACTTGGTTCAAAGTTCGTAACTGCTTCTCTTCCATTGTTTTTTATAGCGGCCTGGTCATAAGCCCTGCAGGCACAAAAATCAAGTGAATATGAGTTGGATGAATCGACGCCTGAGATAAATATTAAAGAGTAAAACATTTTATGCGAAAGAAATAATGTTATTTTTATACCTTGCAGCTTCGAGTTCGCTGTCGAACAACCCAAGATATGCATACCTGCAACAAAACAGATTTTCCTCTTTTAATATGAAATTGAGGCTGGTTGTTTCTTCTTTTAAACTCGATTGTTGTAACTTTTGAAAATAAAACTGTTAACCATTGAGACCAATTTGTCCAACGATTTCGGAATCATAGCAAAAGTTGCCAAATACAACCTTGAAAGTTGAAACAAATCTTTCCGCATGACAGATTCGTCTTCAACAACCAGTACGGAGAAGAAAATTAAAATTGAATTTAGCAAAAGATTCACTCACTTTTTACCAAGAAATTGTCCCATACGGGCTTCCCATCTGCCCGATTTGTGGAGAGTAACCCCTCTAATACTTTGAGCTTCCCCTAGAGAAACCAGTGCTCTGGCGACGAAGTATTTGGACAAATTCTTCTTTGCTCAAGTTCTTTGTCTGGACGTTTTCACAAATATAACCATAATATTAATAAGTACAACTACCTAATACCCAATTAACGTTACGTTTAAGATTTCATTATCAAGTCACGAAATTGGACATGGTATTTAGCTATTTCAGTACCCTTCTCCCAGCAAGATGTACTGTGTTAATTGTCAAACTATTAACTGCCATTACTATTTTATAAAATGTAGATTGATAAGTAATTAGACTAAGTTAACTTATCTACAATTCTACATACATTGCATCAGAAGGATAATACACTAACCTGAAACATGTCCTCGTCATAGTCGCTCAGAGTAAAGTTTATATCGGCTTCCACACCCCGAAATTTGATTGCCGCTCGATCATATGCTCTGTTTCCCATAAAATAAATAAATTAAAACAACTCAATATAAATAAATCAATAATCAAGGCAGCTTAACTCATTCCAAACTTAAACGAAAAGATCGACAAAAAATTTACCTAGCAGCAGCATGAGCAGTGTCGAATCCACCTACAAATCCCAAAACCAGATCCATAAGATAACCGAACCATTTACCCTTTAAGCAAATCGACACATTATACATGCAATTTTCCTAATTCTTAGTAATGGATGTCTCAGATTGTTTCTCAATTTATAAAATAAATAATTTCCAGCTCTTTTCCATTTTTTCCCAAATTTGGAAAATTCCCAAATATACGTTGCAATAACTGATGTTATTTAGCTGGCGTGGCACAAACCAATTGGGGGTCGTTGAGCAACACTCATACATTCCACATTTTTTATACTTAAATTGTTTCTCATTTTTGCTATAATCAGTAATTATCAGCTATTTCAGTTTTTTACTAAATTCGGAAAGTTACCAAAATTACACTACAACAATAATTGGGGTTTAGTCTGTTGATTCCTAATAAAGTAGTAACAAACAACATAGAACACTGAACATACCGGTTAACCAATCACTACCAAATTTTACTAAAAATGAACATAATTAAAATCCAGCAATTAATCAAATCTCATACCTAAATACACTTGTTTCCCACAATCCCTGCACATCAAAACAACACATACACACACACACAACAATTAGTTATCACCAAAATCAAATACAACAAATAAAAAAGGGAAAATGATCATTTCGTACCTAATTCCGAGACTTATTTATCATCCTGGGTTAAAACTTACAATCTCTATTAAATTTAGTTACACTTATTTTACTCTTTGTTTTTATCTTTGATGCTACTTTGATATGTACCGAATCTTAAATAAGAATCGAGAATGTGAGTTTTTTATGTACTAAACGATCTTCCCATTTCAAAACTAACATTAATATCAGTAATATTTCAAAATTTATTAACAAAATTAACTACCAGATATGAGACTCCCATCTGCCAGTCCTCCGATAAAACGTAACCCCACGGTACTGCGAGCTCCTCGACCTCGGCCCCCTCCTACTCTTCTTCGCCTTCGGAACCACCACCGCCACGTCATCGTCCCCCTTCCTCTGCATAACCCTCATCTCCGCCAACGACACGTGTCCACCACTAAACGGCAAGTCCGTATTCCAGCTAGCTGCGTTGACCGGGAAGAGCTGGTGAGTCACGAGCTCCGCCGAACCCACAGAAGAGTTTGAAGTCTCCGACGAGGACTGCTCGTTTTGCGCAAAACTCAGGTTCAGATCAAACATACTCATGCTTATATATACTTATTATATATATATATATATGTATGTATGTATGTATGTATATATATGTGTATCTATATGTTTATTAGGCTCAGTTGTTAGGATTATAATAAGTCCTTAAATCGGATAATTGAGCTGAGGATGATCAATGTGTGGTTAATTAGTGTACAATTCATAAGGTTTACAGTGAAAATGTGAATAAAATAGATTAAGGTATATATAGGCTATATAGTAATTTAAATGGAGAATTGAGTTGAGGATGATCAGTGTGAATAGTACTTAATTAGTGTACAATTAATTCACAAGTTTTACAGTGGAGATGTGAATAAAATAGATTAAGGTATATAAATGGATATGGAATAGTGTTTATAAATGGAGAGAGAGAGAGAGAGAAATTGAGCTCCGATGATCGGAAATGTGAATTGTACTTGATTAGTGTACAATTTACAAGTTTTACAGTGGAAATGTGAATAAAACAGATTTAGAGTATATATAGGTTATATAGATATGGAATTGAGTTTATATATATATATATATAGAGAGAGAGAGAGAGAGAGAGAGAGAGAGTTAAATTCAGCTCCGATGATCGGAAAATCACTCCGGCGAGAGAGAGAGGGGGGAAACAGTTGAGAGAGGGAAAGTAGAGAGAGAAGGAAGATGGGACGTGTGAGTGTGAAGGAACATATCGAGGGGCCTTGTTTATTTAAAGACTCAATTAATTACCAACCGGGGTAGCCGGTTTATCCGGTTTTCTGTGTATTTTTCCGTCACCAACGTGGAAACCATTTTAGCTGTCATCGTAATTAATTAGCTGCTCTATAACTTCTTCCTCAACCGCATCTACGAGTGTGTATGTATGTATTTATTATGTATGCACATAATTATGTATTATTATTATAGACATTTATAGCTCTGGATTAGTTCAATTCTTTTAAAACTACTTCTAGTTTAGTCCTTTTCTGGTCGTGTTAATTTCCGTTCGAAAAATAGATGAAGCTGGATTTTTCCAAACTCCAAACAAATTAGGGATGGGTTAGGGTCGGGACCCGATCCACAAACACTCAATCCGTATCCAGATCCCGTTCCGACAAAAATCAGGACCCGTCTTTTTCGGGATCCGAATTTTCGGGATTCCGTAGAGTCGGGATAAGTTTATCCCGAATCTCCCGACATATCTTTTTTATTTTACGACAATGCCATTTTTTACTAACAATTTTCATTTGAGAAGTATAAACATGCTATTAACACGAAACATAATACTAGTTTAAAAATAACACTCCTAATAAATGAAAAAAATAATTAAAATATATTATAAAAAATAGTGTGAAACTATAAATAATGTATTCAGATTATGATTAAACTAAAAAAATAAAAAAAATTGGTCAAACCATATTTTGGGAAGTACTGTTTATAGTTTGAGAGTATGATTTGTACTTCATAAGTACGGTTAATTACGCAATGTATTCAGATTAGTGGAAAAATCCAGCTTCAAAAACAGAGTCGATAGTTGATGACTGAAAATTAGTTAAGAGTGAGCTGACTTGTTTAACCAGCATACAAATTGCCAAATCATTTTAGAATAATTTTCAGATTACTTTACCCTAACAATATTGATATGTCTTTTAATATAATAGTCACCTATAACGCACTGAATTATATAGGTAGTGTATAATATTATGTCGGTATTAACTTTTAAAACAGTACAAATTGACAGTATTAATTTTAGTGAATGCTATAGTAACTACACGTTTTTTTTATTAAATAGGTTTCAGATCTTGTACTTGAATAAAATTTGCCTCTTTAATTAACTATGCATTATTAGTGTAAAACGGAATTATTCGATGAAGTAATATCAGAATAAAACAAAGTTCTTTACAGGCAATAACTATAATACGATGATTTAACTAATGATTAAACTAATTAATGATGCAGTACTAAACTAAACATGGTGAAACATGATTATAAATACTAAAAATACACTAAACAAGAGTTTAAGTAACTATATATCATAGCAAATGAATATTGGACAAGAACATATTGAGTATATTGACTGTTATCAAGACTGATTTGTAATTAATAGTAAATAAGTATGTATTTCTGTAATATTTCATATTCACTGGATCAGATAGAAACATTCAGTTTTGTACTATTGCTGTTAAGTCTGTAATTGATAGGACTAAATGAAAACTTATGTAAATATATATATTATGATTACACAGAGAAATAAAATTACGAAATCATTATTTTATCTCTCTCTCTCTCTACATATATGTATATGTATACAGCTTAAAAGCTGCTTCTATATTGATCTGAATAAGTCCATCAGAACGTGGAATATACGTTTCTACATGGTATCAGAGCGTTGATTGGCTATTCCGCTGTTTTTTATCAGATATTTGGGGTTTCCTGTATTGTTGAAGGTTTTTTTTTAGGGTTCTTGATTTGACGAATTTGGGGTTTTTGGTTGATTGATAGTTTTCTCTTCGATTCGATCAATACTATACTTGGTATTCACTGCATCTCTTCTTTTTCTTTTATAGTTCTTAGGTCTGTTAATATTTCATATTATCAGGTCTATGAATATTTGGAATTAGGGTTTTGTTTCTCTCTCTCAGTTCTTTTTATATCCTTGGTTGATATTTAAGAATCTTGATTTTAAGATTATGTCAGGATCAGAAGAAAATCAAATAGGGAATAATTCTAGGGTTGATAATCATCTGCCTATTACTACTATGAGTCCTTATTTTATTGGTTCTAATGAAAATACTAGTACCAGCTTAGTCAATCCTGTTTTGAATGGGCTTAATTTTCATTCTTAGAGGAGAGCAATGGAAATCTCAGTGGTGCTAAATCAAAATTAGGGTTTATTACTGGTTCTTTATCTTGTTCACCTGAGAGTGATCCTATGAATGGGGCTTGGTTGCAATGTAATTTGATTGTTATGTCCTGGATCATAAATTTTGTTAATAATGAGATAGGACAATCCATTTTATATGTTGATAGTGCTTCTAAGATGTGGAAAGAATTGACAGAAAGATTTGCTCAGGGTAGTGAGGCTAGGATATATGAACTAGATCATGATATTCATACAATGGTTCAAGATGATCTTTCTATATCTTCTTATTTTACCAAACTAGAAACTTTGTGGAACCAACTAAGTGTTTTAAGTCCTATACCTAGGTGTACTTGTGGTACTATTGGTAGTTGTGGTTGCAATTTCATGGCTGCTATAATAGCAAGAGAGCATAGGGTTTTTAAAATGATCTTTTTAATGGGTTTGAATGAGAAATTTGCTCATGTGAGAAGTCAGATTTTGTTAATGAAACCACTTCCTAGTGTGAATGATATGTATCAGTTAATGGAACAAGAGGAGAAACAACAGAATCTAGGTGTTCATGCAGTTGCTAATCAGCAAAATATGGTCTTGCTTCTCAGTTTAATCAGGGTAACTATGTTAGGGGTTCTACTGATCAGGGTTTTAGGCCACCTATATCTGCTGCTAGTAATTTCATACCTTTTAGGCCTAATATGGGGAGGGGTAATCCTATGAAGTGTTCACACTGTGGTTCTAATAGGTATACCAAGGATAGGTGTTACAGGCTTCATGGTTATCCACCAGGTTGGACACCAAGGCCAAGAGGGCTTAGTCAAAAAATTTCTGGGGGTAATATGGCACACCAGGTTTCATATCAAGATGATGGAATGTCACCTATGTTCAATCTTGACATAGGAAGAAATCCTACTCCTTTGCACATTCAAGGGTTTGTTGATCAAGAAAAAAAGCAAGAAAATGGGCAACAACAAGCTGCAGATAATTCGACTGCAATGTCTAATATGGTGTACACTAGCATGACAGGTATGTCTATAAACTGTTCAATTTTGTTATTATATAAAAAGAAACATGCTTATAATTACAATTTGTGGATTATTGACAGTGGTGCAAATGAACACATGGTTGCTTCATTAGGTCATCTTAGTCATTATAAGTCTGTTAACTCTCATGTTAATTTACCCAATGGACAAGTTGCTGCAGTAACTCATATAGGAAGTGTGTTTTTTAGGAATGGAATAGTGTTAAATAATGTCCTCTGTGTTCTTTCTTTTGGTTATAATCTTGTTTCTGTCAATAAGTTAGCTAGGGATTCTCATTATTCTTTATTGTTTGATTCAAATGGATGTTATATTCAGGACCAGGTATCCTTGATGATGATTGGTAGGGCAGAAGCAGAGAATGGTTTATATGTTTTCATAAGAAAGGGTGTTCATAGATCTTCTCATATTAGTTGTAATAGTTTTTCTTTGCACAAAAAGCCTCATATTTGGCATTCCAGACTAGGACATCCTTCTATATCTGTTTTAAATTTGATTTCAGAAGATGTAAAAGTAAAATTTACTGTTCAGAACTGTACTCCTTGTGATATTTGCCATTTTGCCAAGCATCAAAGATTAAGTTTTCCATTAAGTAGTACTCATGTTAATAATGCTTTTGCTCTTATACATTGTGATATTTGGGGTAATTACTCTGTTCCTACTTATAATGGTTTTGTTTATTTTCTAACTATAGTAGATGATTATACTAGGTGTACTTGGGTGTTTTTATTGAAACATAAGTCTGAAACATCTGTTATATTACCTGTGTTTTGCAAAATGGTGGAAACTCAGTTTAATAGTAAGATAAAAATATTAAGAAGTGATAATGGGACTGAGTTTAATTTAGTGGATTTTTATTCTAAATATGGGATTATTCATCAAACCAGTTGTGTAGAAACACCACAACAAAATGGAATAGTAGAAAGAAAACATCAACATTTGTTAAATATTGGTAGAGCTTTAAAATTTCAGTCCTCTTTACCTATGAAATTTTGGGAAGAATGTGTATTAACTGCAGCTTATCTTATTAATAGAACACCTACTCCTGTGTTAAATAATAAAAGTCCATATGAGGCTCTTTATGGTTATAAATCTACTTATAATCATTTAAAAGTTTTTGGATGTTTGTGTTATGCTAGTATCTTAAAAAGAAATAGATCTAAGTTTGATGCTAGAGGAAGAAAAAGTGTTTTTCTAGGATATGGAACAAGTACAAAAGGTTACAAATTGTTAGATTTACATACTAATGATTTTTTCTTTACCAGGGATGTTATTTTTTATGAGGAAGTTTTTCCTTTTCAAAAACAAACTCAAGACTGTTCACTCAGTAACAATGATGTTAATAATAATAATGATAGTGTTTCTAATATTGAGGAAGTTGATAATACAGAGAATGATTATGTAATTATACCTATTAAGAGGACAAAAAGAAGCGGTAAAGCTCCTGCTTATTTACAAGATTACCATTGTGCAATAAGTAGTGTTAATAATCATTTACCTATATCAAATCCTATTCATGCTTTAAATTCTTGCATTACATATGATAATATTTCACATATTTATAAATCAGTCTCTTCTGATGTGGAACCCAAAACTTATAAGCAGGCTAGTACAAATCCACTACGGATTAAAGCAATGAAAGATGAGATTACAGCTTTAGAGGTCAATAAAACTTGGTTATTAACTGAATTACCTAATGATAAACAGCCTATTGGTTGTAAATGGGTTTTTAAAATTAAACATAAAGCAGATGGGTCAATAGAGAGATATAAGGCCAGGCTAGTAGCTAAGGGTTATACACAACTTGAAGGAATAGATTATGAATTTACTTTTTCACCTGTTGCTAAAATGACTACAGTAAGATGTTTTTTAGCTGTTTCAACTTCTCAAAATTGGTTTCTAGCTCAAATTGATGTTAACAATGCTTTCTTACATGGTGAACTAGAAGAAGAAGTTTATATGTTGCCACCACCAGGTTTTTACAAAACAATAAGAAATTAGTTTGTAAGTTACAAAAATCATTATATGGATTAAAACAAGTCTCTAGACAGTGGTTTTCCAAGTTAAGTAGTGCACTTCTGTTTTTTGGTTTTAAGCAATCTATTGCAGATTATTCTATGTTTACTATTTCTAAAAATGGTAGTTTTTTGGTTTTACTGGTGTATGTGGATGATATTATTCTAGGAAGTGCATCCCAAGAGTTAATAACAGAGGTTAAGGTTTATTTGGACAATAAATTCAAATTGAAAGATTTAGGCAATTTAAGGTATTTCTTAGGACTTGAAGTAGCAAGAAACTCAACAGGTATTCACATTTCCAAAGAAAATATGCACTAGAGGTTTTAACAGATACAAGTTTATTAGCTTCTAAACCAACTTCTTTCCCAATGGATACAAAATAAAAATTCACAAACACTGATGATAACCCTTTTGAGGATATTACTTTATATAGAAGAATGGTTGGTAAATTATTATATTTGACCATTACCAGGCCAGACATTTCTTTTTCTGTTCATGTGATAAGTCAATTTTTAGCAGCACCAAGTCAGTCACACTATGCAGCTGCAGTAAGATTTCTCAGGTACATAAAAAAAGACCCAGCTCAAGGTATATTTTTCTCTTCTAAATCTTCTTTAAATTTACAAGCTTTTAGTGATTCTGATTGGGCTGCATGTATAGATACTAGGAGGTCAGTTACAGGGTTTAGCATTTTATTAGGTACATCTCTTATATCATGGAAAAGTAAGAAGCAAAAAGTAGTTTCAAGAAGTAGTGCTGAGGCAGAATATAGGGTTTTAGATATTACTAGTTGTGAGGTTTTATGGTTGCTTAGTTTGTTAAAAGACCTAGGAATTAAAATAGAAAAGCCAGTTTCTTTGTTTACAGATAGTAAGTCATCACTTGCTTTAGCTTATAACCCAGTAAATCATGAAAGAACCAAACATGTTGAAGTTGATTGTCATTTTATTAGAGATTTAATTGTTAAAAAGATTATTCATCCTCTTCATGTCAATACTACTAACAATATTGCAGACATTTTTACTAAAACTCTTGGAGCAGCTCCTTTTCAGCACTTATTATTCAATATGGGTGTACTGTCTCTTCACAATCCATCTTGAGGGGGGGGGGGCATATTGAGTATATTGACTGTTATCAAGACTGATTTGTAATTAATAGTAAATAAGTATGTGTTTCTGTAATATTTTATATTCACTGGACCAGATAGAAACATTCAGTTTTGTACTATTGCTGTTAAGTCTGTAATTGATAGGACTAAATGGAAATTTATGTAAATATATATATTGTGATTACACAGATAAATAAAATTACGAAATCATTATTTTATCTCTCTCTCTCTCTCTCTACATATATGTATATGTATACAGCTTAAAAATTGCTTCTATATTGATCTGAATAAGTACACCAGAACGTGGAATATACGTTTCTACAGAACACGGATTGAATCACAAGATTAACAACGTTTAACTGTGTAATGTATGGTATTTAAATGTTTTATACTATTATTTAAGTAAATGCCCCATATGAACCATTATAATATTTTGTTCTGAAAATGCCTCAGGAAATTTAAAGATATTACGAAAATACCAACTGTTTAATTCAAAAATTAAAAATAAAAACTGTTCTGAACCATGATAAATAATTGTTGTCTCTTTTCAATTTAAATATCTCTGTATATATATATATATATATATATATATATATATATATATATATATATTATAACTTATATTCTTCCCGATTCTTGCTTTCTATTTTATCCTCAAACCTTTGAATCTACTTTCTCTCTCTGACATAAAAAATTGACAATTTATATCCTGATTTCAGTTCGTTCCTTTATTTATATTTTTTTTTGTATTAGGCAAAGAAACTAAATGATTGTGAGTTTTTAAATAGGGCAAATGTTAAATTTGCAAACAGATTATTAATATCCTCACGTGTTTCACCACGTATAGAAGGGACGGAATGCGCTAGTATATAATAATCCAAAGGTCATGTTTTCGACCTAGAGCATAAATGAGGTCTAATTAAGTGTGATATGGTTGAATATTTTAAGTCTTACACAAAATAAAGACCCAAAGAAAAGTTGTCGACTGCATATTTACAGTGTTGTGTACGCACGCACTTATGCCTTCTCCAAACCATGCGGTCGCATTGCACACTCCTTACACAATGCATATGCATGTCTCTGCTCCTCAATATACTAAATGTTGTGTATGCTTTTACTGTTGCTTACATACTCATCTATGAATTCTGAACTTATATTGATTTTTCCATTTTTCTCTTAATTCTGCCCTTTTACAACTAGTAATATAGTTTTGTTATTCTTTACCCCCTTAGACCCTAGATCATGTTTTTTACTCTTTTAGTGATTAGCAGCGGTCTATGATTTTAAATCTGGTCCATTCGGTTTTTTAGTGTGTTGACACACCGATGGCGCTTCTCGCTAATCTATGATATAGAGTTTCTCTCTGTTTTTGTAGTATTTGGGTGGATTGGTTCTTAGACTTGAGTAGAGAATTCAAATACTTGTCTCGAATTACCTTTATAGCGACTAGTAGGATTGGGCGAAAAACCGAACCGGACCGAAAAAAACTGAAAAACCCCAAAAAAAAACTGAAAAACCGAAAAAAACCGGTCCGGTTCGGTCCAAAAAATAAAAAGACCGTGTTGAACCATGGGGTTCAATAATTGATTTTGATTATAAGTTTGATTATATTTTAATGATTTTATGATTTCTCTTTTCGATAATATAATGTTTGGTCTTTTCCAAAAACGAGAATTTGTAAATTTCAGCCATTAGAAAGATAGAGCACAGAAAAACGAAGCCACAGGTTCAAGCGGAACCAGAATCGGAGCTAAAATGAAAAAGTTACGGGCTTTCGAAGTTTAACGAGAAAACCGGGAATACTGAATAAACGACCGATCATCTGGACAAAAACGATCGATCGTTTTTGGTCCAAATTCTTCCAGAGAGATCGTTATACAAACGATCGATCGACTACAGAAAACGACCGATCGACTGCATAAAACGACCGATCGTTTTCTGCAGATTTCAAAAACAGCTTTTCAGCTTATTCTGTGAAACGCTTAAAACTGTTGGTTAAAACCCTCAACCACTACCAATGGTCAGAAAAACAAAAAACAGACCTTTGGTCTATATAAACCAGCCCAATCTCTCTCCAAAACCACCAATCAATATACACATCATCATCCTTCTACCTCTCTCAATCAAAACCCTAAAAATCACCATTTTGGTGAAAATATTCGAGAAAGAGGAAAATCAAGGAGAAAACGATTCAAGCTCAAACAACATAAAAAACTCACCAATTAGCTTATTTAGAAGCAATTAAAATAGTGAGTGTAGTTACATTATTGTAACAATTTTGTAAAGAGTAAAGTATAAACTCATTTGTGAGCGAGTGATCGGGTAGAGGCTTTGTAAGCGAGTGTTGCTTAAAAGCTCTAGGTCTTTTCATTCGGGATACTCATAGAGTTTGGGGGAGCTAAATCGGTTGATTAAATCGTTAGGATTGTAATATCCGGAAAAAGATTATTAGTGAAATACTCGGTAGTACCGAGGAGAGGACGTAGGCCGTTTTGCCGAACCTCTATAAATCACGTGTCAATTTCTTCCTTAACTTTTACTTTCCGCAACTTACATTATTGTTTATTTTCTTGCTTGCGTTTGGATTGTTTTACGATTATTAACGCATAAGCTTAGAATTGCAAAAAGTTGGGTTGTTAGTTGCCATTAAGTTTAATTAGGCGAAAAGCGCCAAAAAAAACCTTATTCACCCCCCTCTAAGGTTTAGCCGCACCGGGCCAACAATTGGTATCAGAGCCAAGTCTCTTGCATATAGGAATCTAACGATTTTAGAGTTAAGATCCGTATGGCTAATTTATACAATTTTACTTCCTCTATTGCTTCATCACCCAATACTTCACCATATTTTGATGGGGTAAATTATTCATATTGGAAGGATAGGATGAGTATGTTTTTACAAAGTTATAATGTTAAACTTTGGATGACCATAAAAGTAGGATATTCCGCACCTACATCCGAAAATAGCAAGAACCCAATCCCCGTAGAGAACTTAAATGACGCTCAACTAGAAGGCTACTCTACTAACGCCAAAGCAATGTACGCTATTGTCTGTGCCGTTTCCCCTAACGAGTACAACAAAATTTCCGCTTGTAAAACGGCTAAGGGTATGTGGGATAAGTTTGTAGTTATGCACGAGGGAACTAACCAAGTTAAGGATTGCAAACTCCAACTTTTAGTTCATGACTACGAGCTTTTTAAAATGAGCGAGGGAGAAACTATTTCCGATATGCTTGCTAGATTTACCACTATTACTAATGGATTAACATCTCTTGGTAAGTATTTCTCTTGTAAGGAAATGGTTTTAAAGGTGATTCGGAGCTTACCAAAGGAATGGGAACCAAAGGTCACCGCAATTCAAGAGGCGCACGACATGAATACATACACCCTTGATGCATTGACGGGTTCACTCATTACTCACGAGATCACCCTAAATAGTCACAAGCCAATCTCGAAAAAGAAGGAGATAGCTTTCAAAGGAACAACTTGTGACGAAAGCGATGAGCTATCCAATGACGATAAAAATTCAATGCAAATCATTCGAATCGTGAAGAAAATACTCAAGCTAAAAGACCAACGCAAATATAAAGGTAAATCGTAAAATAATTCAATTTATTCTAACGATTTTGTTTGCTATACTTGTGGTAAGGAAGGACACATAGCTAGAGATTGCATCAAGAATCGCAAGAGCAAAGGCAAGAAGAAGATATCCTCTTCAAGCTCCAGCGATAGCTCCGACCAAGATGAAGTCGATCATCTTGCTTGCTATGTGGCCGTGGAAGACAACAATGAGTCTAACCAATCGTCTTCAAGCGAAAGTGAAAGTGAAAGTGAAACCGGTGAGGTAAATGATCTATCCTATGATGATTTACTTCATATGTGCGATGTTTATTCTAAAAAGTTTCCTAAACTTTTGGAAAAGGTTGAAACTCTTAAAAGGATAAATTCTTCTCTCAATGAAGAAATAAGATCCTTGAAAGGAGATAAAATTGAAAATGAGTCTATTCCGACATCGTCATTCTCTTTACATGATATAGATGACGAAAAGGAAGACTTGAAAGATAAAAACAATGATCTCGTCATTCAAAACAAGTCTTTACAAACCGAGATCAACTTTCTTAAAAATGAGATGTCTAGACTTGCTAAAACTCTTTCAAAACCATCTTCTTTAGATTGCGACTTATTAGAAAATTTTGAAGAGTTAAAGGATGATTTCGATAAAGTTAAAAGCAAAAACAAGGTTTTGAGTTCTCATGCTTTTAACTTAAATGACAAGGTCAAGCTTTTAGAAACCGAGAATGAAACTCTAAAAAATAAAAACAATGAGCTTGTCATTTCCATTGAAAAACTCGATTTAACAATTTCAAAGTTTTCTAAAGGAAAAACCGTTTTAGATAACATTTTGAGTTGTCAAAAAGATTTCAATGATAAGAGTGGCTTAGGTTTTGATTGCATTGGTTCTACTTCAAACAAAACCCGTTTCGTCAAAGTCTCTAACATTTCTAAAACTCCTACCCCGCCTAAACAAGAAGTTGTTTTTACCAAAGGGAGTACTTTCAAGATTTTTCAAAAATCTTTTAATGATAGAAAAGGGTTAGGTTTTAAAACCAAATTGGATACTCCAAAAAATCTTTCCAAAACTTCGTATAACTCTCGTTATGCGAAAAAATATAGGCATTGTATACATTGTAGTAGAAATGAGCATATTTCTTCTAGATGCCCTTATCGCTTTCATGTTAGTAGAAGCGATTTGAAATGGGTAGTAAAGACCCGTGTCACTAACAATGTCGGACCCAAAAGAAATTGGGGACCAAAGGACAAAACTTGTGTTGTAGGTATCTCCATCTAAAAGGAGAAAATCAACAAGTGGTTGACAACACCGGCAAAAGTCGAGGAAGTCAAGAAAATCGACTCCACCATCAAAAATGAAGTACCATTGATCGACAAAGGTGGAAGGCATACCAACAAATGGTACCACTTATTTGGACTTGGAAACGCTCAATGCAAATGTCATTAGAGAGCGGACTCGACATCACATATTCGGTACACTCTATCCAATAATATTTACATATATGTGATAAGTTGGGTTATATGCATCTTAATAACATTTTTCTTGTTTTGGTTTTTCTTTGAAAACCCTCCACATAACCCCAAATTATTTTCATTTATTGCATTTTGATAATGCCAAAGGGGGAGAAAATTGATATTTAGAGAAATGCAATTTGTTAAAATGGAGGAGATATTTTATTGTAAAATCATCATTATTTAGTCATAATGAAAATGGGGGAGATTGTTGAACCATGGGGTTCAATAATTGATTTTGATTATAAGTTTGATTATATTTTAATGATTTTACGATTTCTCTTTTCAATGATATAATGTTTGGTCTTTTCCAAAAACGAGAATTTGTAAATTTCAGAATGCCAGAAAGATAGAGCACAGAAAAATGAAGCCACAGTTTCAAGCGGAACCAGAATCGGAGCAAAAACGAAGAAGATACGGGCTTTCGAAGTTTAACGAGAAAACCGGGAATACTGAAGAAACGACCGATCGTCTGGACAAAAACGACCGATCGTTTTTGGTCCAAATTCTTCCAGAGAGATCGTTATAAAAACGATCGATCGACTACAGAAAACGACCGATCGACTAAAGAAAACGACCATCGTTTTCTGCAGATTTCAAAAACAGCTTTTCAGCTTATTCTGGGAAACGCTTAAAACTGTTGGTTAAAACCCTCAACCACTACCAACGGTCAGAAAAACAAAAAACAGACCTTTGGTCTATATAAACTAGCCCAATCTCTCTCCAAAACCACCAATCAATATACACATCATCATCCTTCTAATTCTTTCAATCAAAACCCTAAAAATCACCATTTTGGTGAAAATATTCGAGAAAGAGGGAAATCAAGGAGAAAACGATTCAAGCTCAAACAATATCAAAAACTCACCAATTAGCTTATTTAGAAGCAATTAAAATAGTGAGTGTAGTTATATTGTTATAACAATTTTGTAAAGAGTAAAGTATAAACTCATTTGTGAGCGAGTGATCGGGTAGAGGCTTTGTAAGCGAGTGTTGCTTAAAAGCTCTAGCTCTTTTCATTTGAGATACTCATAGAGTGAGGGGGAGCTAAATCGGTCGATTAGCTCGTTAGAATTGTAATATCCGGAAAAAGATTATTAGTGAAATACTCGGTAGTACCGAGGAGAGGACGTAGGCCGTTTTGCCGAACCTCTATAAATCACGTGTCAATTTCTTCCTTAACTTTTACTTTCCGCAACTTACATTATTGTTTATTTACTTACTTGCGTTTGGATTGTTTTACGATTATTAACGCCTAAGCTTAGAATTGCAAAAAGTTGGGTTGTTGGTTGCCATTAAGTTTAATTAGGCGAAAAGCGCCAAAAAAAACCTTATTCACCCCCCCACTAAGGTTTAGCCGCACCGGGCCAACAGACCGAAAACGAAAAAAAGCAAAACAAAAAATATGTTCGGTTTCGGTTTTGCTAAAAACCGAACCGAACCGAACCTAGCCCTAGCGACTAGCCGCGGTCTGTTGAGACCTGCTGCATTTGTTTGAGTGTGTTGGTACTAACGATGACGTTTTTCGCTAGTACTACTCAAGAGAAAAGCGGCTCGTACATACATTACCGGTGATACATACGCTATTAGAGTTTTCTCTATGCTAACATGGGATGGAAAGACTTGGGGGATATTAGTCCTTGTTGTGGGTTTTTGTTATATTAGTGCGTCTGTTAGAGCTTGTATTTTTCACTTTGTTTCGGTCTCTTGGAGCCTGTTACAAGTGTTACAGGGTACTTATTGAATATTATATTGGTGCACTATATAATAAAAGTAAGTAACTGTTCTAGATACATAAAAGGACCTAATGTTGATTTCAAACCTCTAACAAACTAAAACATGCTATAACTCCCATGTACATCCTAAATGATAGAAAGAAACACTAAAATCATCACCTATATATGTCAAATTTTGACAACGATCTATGGGGTCGATGGACATTAATTGCGCATTTTTCATACCCGAGACTACAATTATCTCTCTCCAGCAACGAATTCGTGCGAGAAGCCATGGCGGCCACTGCTAGCTAGGTTGGGTTCACCTAGAATAAAATATGGCATAATGTTGTGCCAGGCTTTCACTTATCATGAACTATTAACTTAGTTGTGCATAGTCTACTTTTCATAAATATAAAACTTAGTATCCGGGCGGTAGTGAATGAAAAACTAGGTTAAAACTAGGTTATTCATGTAACATAATTATTATTGTGCGATCATTTATTGCGTGACTCTTTTAATGTTTGACTCTGCCAAGTACTTTAGGTCGCTCTACTTGTTGAGGGGATCTGGATTATTTAAAGGAGTACTATTACCAAAATATATAAACAAGCTTAACGCGAATGAATTAGAATCATATTCTAATGTATAATATAACGTTAAAAACGTCATCCATGATCCATACAACTTGGTAGTTAGGAGTATTTCCTAATTTATATACATACTCATTCTCGATAGCATGATATATTAATAATTCTCTTGCAAATGAATTGAGATCAAGTATAAATGTCCTACCTAGCAAATGATCAGCCGACAGTCAGTAGATTTACAAAGAAGAGAAACTAAAAACAATTGGGATTTCTTGTAAACGAGTATCTTTTTTTTAATTACCTTGTTAATTTTGTTAATTTATATACATACTGATCATTTTCCTAGAAAATAAAGAGCCTTAATTTAATTGCAAAAAAAAAAAAAAATCAATTCTACGTAAACATCACCCGACTTATTAAAATAATTAATTGACGTGTGAATTACAAGATTATACCTAATTACCACCAATTTTAAATATTATCCTAGTTGATCCTCATAGTTTCAACTAGAAATTAAGGATTTGGTCCCAAAAATTGGAAAAGGCGAAACATTTTGATCGATTTAATTGGTCAAATTATTATTCTATTATGATAAATCATTGTCATCACAATAATAGGTGACACAATATATGATTACAAAAGTATTGCATTATTGGGAAGAAATATACACGAATCATAATCAATTGATATGATCTTCATGACACAGAGAAATAACTTCTATCTAAAATATGGCCTATTTAAAATTAAGTCAGTTTATTAGCCTTTGAACACTTTATACTTGTATAAAAACATAAAAAACAAATTTAGTGTTTTGAAAATATGGCCGGGTCATTTGCTTGAACTCTTAACATTTGCATATTTCTTACAAGATTTATTCAAAAAATTACTTCAGGGGTAGGGTAATGCCTGTATTGTTAACTCTCTTGGTGGCAACTATGGTTAAAATAAGTACATGGTATTAATAAACTATGGTTAGAGACTTTTGACAACCGGCTAGGACCAGTCAAAAATGAGTAAAATAAGTACATAGTATTAATAAAGCTACCCTCCAAAAAAAAAAATAGTAATAAAGCTGGACGATAGTACGTTGTCAGTCTTGCATGCACCCAATTTGGTATAAATTTATTCATCAAAAAATATTCAATCAAGGTTAGACGATAGCCAAAACTGGAAAGTACTCATGAGGCTGTAACTTACTACTAAAGAAGCATATTTTGAAGGCCAAAACATAAAATATTTTACCTTTATCTTTTGGTACTACTAGAAACCCGTGCAAGTCGCGCATGTTAATAAATTGATTATAATGTTTTTCACAAATCACGTATAATTGTTCATTACGAAACTAAATACAATTTTAATCGATTTATAACTTGTATCAAAATTGTTAAAATAAATTTAATCATAAAATTTAACAATTGAACTATATGGTCAATTTTTAAAATTTTTTATTCCGACAATTTTGATATAAGTTATTGACCAATTAAAATTACACGTAGTTTCGTAATGGACAAATAAATGAGAACGATGATAATATTAAATATAATTTCAAATCTACTCATAATTTAAGTACATATATTTATGCCCTTTGCATAGTTTTGAGTCGCATAACAATTAAGTATCTAAACAGAGTATTATTATTTGGTTCAAGAAAAAGTTATGTAAATAGAAAGTTATAAAATATCTAGTAGGTCATGAGGTAAAGTCAGGGGCGATTCTGATGGCATAAAAACCAGCCAACGAAGTTAGCCGCCGACTGATAAAAGACGTTGAAATTTATTTGTTCGTTAACAATAATATATATGTATATATGCAGCTTTTTTGTATATGTAATATAAGTAGTTTAGTTCATATTTATAGTGTTGCGAGAGCTCGTAGAAACAAACAAGAGGTCCAAGGTTTGAAACTTCGTAACAGCTTCTAATGTGGCTATGATAAAATGCAAGAATTTGCATAAAGAAACATCAAGAAAGCACGAGAAAGTCATCACTTTAGACAGCGAAAATCAAATGCATTTTATTATTCAGAGATAAAAGAAAAATAGCAGTTGGACGAGCTAATATACGGTTCTTCTCTCTGTTGACCAATCAGAGATTGACAGTTTACGCTCTCAGCTAATTCTGTTACATAGTTTGCACTAATTATAGATTGACCTATGTTGGCCCGTGCGGCTAAACCTTAGGGGGGGGGGGTTGAATAAGGTTTTAGGCGTTTTTCGTGAAATTAAAATTGTAAGCGCAAATAACAACCCAACTAGCTCGATATCTATTTGCGACAATAAATATGCGATGATTATCTATGAATAAATTGAAATATGCGCACAATCATAAATAATAAAAGTTGCGGAAAGTAAATAGTAAGGGAAGAGATTGACACCACGATATATAGAGGTTCGGCAAACCTGCCTAGTCCTCTACTCGGTATTCACACTAACAAGTATTTCACTATAATTTTCTTTCCAATATTACAAATCCTAACGAGCTAATCAACCGATTTGCTCCCCCTCTACCCGAGAATACAATCTTGATACAAGTGCAAGAGTACACAAAAGATGAGTCAACGACTCCCCCTCAATCTATGAGTACCCAAGTGTTTAACCTAAAATTTTTAACCAACACTATGGCTTAAATACTTCTACCGAAACACTCACTCACAAATGAGCTTATAATTTGCTCTTTACAATTTTATTACAACAATATAACTACACTCACTATTTTATTACTTCTAAATAAGCTAATTGGTGAGCTTTTTATGTTGTTTGAGCTTGATCATTTTTCTCCTTATTTTTCCCTTTTTGATCTTTTTTGTTCAACAATGGAGTTTTTGTGTTTTTGATAGAGAGAGATTAAGGGATGGTGATTGCTGTATTTTGGAGAGCGATTGAGGTGTATTTGAAGAGTCAAAATGTTCATTGGTCCATAGATGACAGTTTGGAGTTGTTGGGTGTATTATCCAATGGATAATGGCTTGTTTTCAAAAAGGCAAAAAATAACTTTTTTGAATCAGACCGAATCTCGATCGATCGGACTGATCTCGATCGATCTGGAGAAAAATTATACTGCTATAATTTCGATCAATCGGGCTGCATCTTGATCGATCGAGATTCACTGGAACTTTTTGGACCATTTTCGATCAATCGGACTATATCTCGATCGATCGAGATTTCTAGACTGATTTTCCTACTTTTTGAAACACTCGTAATTTGCTCGTTCGGACTCTGAATCGACTTCCGTTTGAACCGTTGGCTTCATTATTGAGTGCTCTATCATTTTAAGTCCTGAAATATACATTTTCTCTTTTTGGAAAAGATCAAACATTATATTATCGAATTATAAAATCATTAAATCATAATCACACTTGTAATCAAAATCAATTATTAAACCCATGTTTCAACTACCTACAACATTTGGTAAAGTAACAGTAAAAGTATAAAACATTACATTTCAGTCCATACTCTTCTAAAACATAACAAAATTAAATCAGAAATCCAAACATATTTCTTCATACCCTTTCAAGATGAATTTTGTATACTTAATACACCCATCTTGCCAACAAAATGCTGAAACAACTGTGATCCAAGTGGTTTAGTCAAGATATCAGCAATCTGATGCGCATAATAGATATGTATCAAATGAAGGGTTCCATATTCAATTTTTTCTCTTATATAATGACAATCAATGTCAATGTGCTTAGTCATTTCATGATGCACATGATTTTCTGCAAGAGCTATTGATGATTTGCTATCAGAATACACCATAACTTGTTTTTCATGGACATTCAAGTCTTTCAACAATTTTAGAACCCAAATTATTTATGTAGTACAAACTGCTAATTCCCTGTACTCAGCTTCAGTGGAACTTTTTGACACTACTGCTTGTTTTTTGTTTTTTCAAGACACCAAAGAATCACCAATAAAAATGCAGAAACCTCTTACTGATCTTCTAGTATCCACACATAATGCCCAATCTAAATCTACACATGCTCTAATTTTTAAATTTTCTGAGCTAGGATAAAATAAGCCTTGGGAATGACATCCTTTCAAATACTTCAGAATTCTAAGCATTGCATCATAATGATATTTACATGTTCTTTCTAGTAATTGACTCAAAATGTTTACTGTAAAAGTCACATCTGGTCTATTAATTGTCAAATATAACAATTTTCCTATCAAACTTCTATACACACTAGGATTAGGTAATGAATTATCAGCCTCTTTAGAAAGCTTAAGCTTTGCCTCCATAGGTGTAGCAACAGGTGCGCAATCTGATAAGCATGTATCATAAAGTAATTCTAGAGTGTACTCCTTCCGTTTCTATTTAATTGTCCACTATGAAACTACGTGCAATTTTGACCGGCCAATAACTTATATCAAAATTGTCGGAATGAAAATTTTCAAAAGTTGATCATATAGTTCAAATGTTAAATTTTATGATTACATTTAAAAAAAAATTATTTCGACAATTTTGATACAGTTATAAGACGGTCAAAATTGCACGTAGTTTCGTAGTAAACAATTAAATGGGAACGGAATGAGTACTTTCTTTGAGATAACACCATTCACTTAGATGATCTAGCAATCTCAATACCCATAGAATATTTAAAAGTACTCAAATCGTTGATCTTGAAAGCTGTATTAATATAATCTTTCATAGAATCAAACATATTTATGCCATTTCCACTTAGAATTATATCATCTACATACACAAAAAGTACCAGAAAAGAGGCACCTTTGTCAAGAGTAAAAAGAGAAGTATCATTTTGAGATTGCTCCAGGCCAAAAACCTTCAATGCAGTAGTGAGTTTGTGAAACCATTGGCGACTACCTTACTTTAACCCATGTAGAGACTTGTTTAATTTGTAAACCAACCCAGAATTTTTATTCACAAACCCATGGGAGGTGTCATATACACTTCTTCACACAAATCACCATGAAAAAATGCATTGTTAACATCCAATTGATCTAAAAACCATCATTTAGATACAGTTACAAAAAGTAGTATTCTTATTGTACTCATTTTGGCTAGATGGTTAAAAGTAGCTTCATAATCAATGCACTCTTCTTGGTTATATCATTTTACAACTATTCTAGATTTGTACATCTCTACACTACCATCAGCTAGCTACTTAATTCTGTAGACCCATTTACAACCAAGTGTTCTTTTTCCTGGTGGTAAATTACTCAAAGTCCATGTACTATTTTATTCTAAAACCAATATTTCATTTTTCATAACATCTACCCATTTTGGGTCATTAGCTGATTCCTTATAAGTCACAGGTTTTCTTATAGAGCTTATATCATTACAATGAGAGGCATGCTTAGGAGAGAGATTAGCAAAACCATAATAATTAGCAAGAGCATAAGGTACCTTTGAGATAGTAGCATTGTACTCATAATCCTTGAACCTTGCTGGTAAATTTCCACTTCAAGCAGATCTTCTTACTATTTGTAAAATTTGTTGTTGAGTAGCCTCATTTTCACAAATATTTTGTGATACATAAAATGGTCTTTCTATTCCTTCACTTTGAGAAATTACATAAAAAGAAGCCTTCTCTGTTAAATCTCAGAGTTTTTGGTTGCCTCTGTTATGCAAGCACATTGAGTTGAAATAGATCCAAATTTGATGAAAGGACTAGAAAATGCACTTTTTTTGGATATCCTTATGGTATTAAAGGGTATAAAATGATAGATTTAAATACCAAATAGTTCTTTGTTGCTAAAGATTTAATTTTTTATGAAACAAAGTTTGCTTATTCTGAATAAAAGCTAGCACTCTCTATGTACATAATAGATTGGGCTATCTTAGTAGTTACAGAATTTAGAATCTAATATACCACAATTAGATTACATATCTTGCAGATATGAAATAATTCACTTGGACAAATTAAACTCACATCCAAAAAACCAAAATTTTCTTTCATTCCAATCAATATTTCCATAGCGCTTTTCCATCCATGATAATTTTTGCCATTCAGTTGTGGATTAACTAAACTAGCCCCATTCATATCATTCATATTGACATAATATGGGCTATTTATGTCCATACTAGCATTGTAAGTATTCACACCTGTCATTTTTTTGTTATAAACCCTAATTCTTCAATTTAAGCCCTATTTTTCACAATTTACTCAATTAATCTCAATATACAGTACTCCAAATCAATCAATATTCTCAAGTATATCAGCTAACATCAATTTTATGCAAAAAACTTCGAAATAATCATAGAGAACTAACATAAATTACTTATAGCAATTTTGACCAGAAAACCTAAAAAAACAAATTTCGCAGCGGAATATAATTCAAAGCTCGATTATCACCTCATATGTTCTGATACCATGATAAAATGCAAGAATTTGCATAAAGAAACATCAAGAACGCACGAGAAAATCGTCACTTTAGAGAGAGAAAATCAACAAAATTTAATTATTCAGATCGGTAAAAGAAAAATGGCAGTTGGGCGAGCTAGTATACAGTTCTTTTCTCTGTTGACCAATCAGAGATTGACATATGCACGCTCTCAGCTAATTCTATTACATAGTTTGCACGCATTACAGATTGACCTACATCATTTGGTAAAGTAACTGTAAAAGTATAAAAACATTACATTTCAGTACATACTCTTCTAAAACATAACAAAATTAAATCAGGAATCCAAACATATTTCTTCAGGATACATGAAACACCTATTATTTTGCATTTTTTTTAATTATATCTATCTTCAATATTTAGGTTTTACTCCAAAAAAGGCGTTTTTTGTGTGTTAAATTATGACTTATGTGTTCTATACTAGAGGACTTGCCTGGATAAAATGTCTAACTAATAGAGAATGCATTGATCAGTAAACCTAATGAGTAAACCTAATGATGGCCCTAACTAAGGTGTTGCACCAAACCGCCATCGCACCATATTTGATGTGATTTTCATACCAAATCATATTCAAATGAAGCACTAAATGATATAATTTCAGCATAATTTCATCATTGTAACATATTCATAAACACTATTTGTTAGTATAACACTACATGTTCACTTATATTATATTATTATGTCAAAACATATTAATATAACACTATTCATCTAATGTCAACATTTACATACAGAACAATACTTTTCTCATATTATAATAATGGTTTACAATAATAATAATAAAATTCCTCAAAAAATATGTAATCTTATTAAATATGATCAGTAAAGTATTAATAAGTTTTTAGAAAACATGGCAAGTAAAAATTAAAAAAAAAAAATTAGTTATTGTTCGAATGTTAATTTTGTCTAAAAATATTCACTACAAAATAACGTTTGATTTAGTGAGAGTCAAAAGCTGTCACAAGTCTGTCGCTAATTTAAAAAGCTGTCACAAATTTATTGCAAATGGACTAAACTGTCACAAAGCCGTCACAAAAACCGTCGCTATTCGAGTATTTTTTTGTAGTGATTATGAAATAATTTATAGAACTATTATTAAAAATAAAAATGAGTTCTAAAGAATTTACTTTTTAGTTTGATGTTTATTGTAAGTGGCCGAGTTGTAGATAAAATAGTGGATAGTGTGAAAATTACACGATTTTAGTGTAAAAGTTATATCATTTTAGTGTTTTGATTTGGTTGGGGAGTGCTTAAGAGAAGTTGCATGTAGGTGAGTTTGTATTTGCCAAAAAAGAAGTTTCTTAATCTACCGACTACTGATGCCAATTTCCTAGTAGATTAAAATTATTTGGTACTTTTAGGTTTTCTATAGATGTGAAAATGTGTAAAATAAAATATCAATTAAGCGACAATAAGTAAAAATAAGTAATGAATATGTTATATAGCAAATAATCATGTATTACTTAAATCAATGGATGCAAAATAAAGTTTTAACTAAAACAACAAGGACTAACATAATAATAAAAAATACAAAAGAGAAAAGAGAAAAGAGAAAGAAGACGTGAAAAAATCAAAACTTGACTACCGTAACTGTGCAATCTTTAAAACTCGAATAAAAATAATTAGAAACCCAAACTTTGAGAACCATTGATGTAGTTAGACATCTTAATATAATCGTCTGGTGCCTTTAACATCACAGAAAATAGCAAGATGATGAGAAAAGATAATAGTTATTAAAACCAGAGACTAGAACAGGTAATGAGTAGTAATGTACACTATTGAGTAGTTGAGACTCTCTTTACTGGATGGGGACAGTCGAGCTGGGTCCCATTTTAAATTTTTTTTAATGAAAAATTAGATTTTTTTTATTTATTTTATCAAAACGTTTAAATTTTAGTGTTTTAGCCATCATTCCGTAAAATACACTACAAACAAATATATAAATAGCTACGGTAATTGTGACGTTTTTTTGTGTGTGACAAGGTTAATAGCTACGGACGGGGGCGGAGGCAGAATTTTGATTGAGCGGTGGCACAATATAATTGATATCTACTTTCTTATTTTTTAGATATGATAAACGTTTTGCAAATGATTTTTTCAATTCTCCAATATTCTTCCTTTATTGGTTAAATTGAACGATGAGAATAAACAATCAATTGCATTTTAATAAATTCAGACAATTTAGTTTATTTATATTTAGTACAACTATAAATAAGTACCGGTAGTTTTAAATTTACATTTTGAGAAACTGTAAAATGTTTATAGACTAATTTTATTGTAAAAATGAAAAAAAAAAAAATGTTATTATGACGAAGATGTACCAGTATATGTTGATTGAGTGTAATAAGTGATAGTTGTAATGCTTTTGGTTTGTACTCCTATTTGACTATTTGTAATGCTTCGTTGATATGAAGCCACGCCATTCTCGTAATTAAGTACTATGAATTTATATGAGCGTCGACCCCATTTGGCATTTGCTACAAAGGGAAACATCGAAAGCGACGCCCAAACAAAAGAAAATAAATATAAAACTGATTATTAATTATTTCCACAAGTTATATAGTGTCACCTGCCAGTATTTAATTGTACAACTAAAATAATGAAATATGAGCACCAAAAGCTCGAGGGACTTGTATTAAACAACAAAGAAAGCCATTCCATTTTAGGTAGGTGACAAAGAATATCAATAAACTATTCAACGGGTTATAATTGTATTTTTACTTGAGAAGGACATAAAGAAAGCTCTTACATTTGGTTGTCCTAATATAAATTACCCTCCTCATAGTTTTCATTGAATTTTATTTAGTATGCACATAGTTTTAAATTCAACGGTAATAGTCCCATGCATTTATTCTTCTTGCCGCATACTTGTTTCACTTAGTTTCATAGATTCCGTAGTTTTATTAGTAATAAAATCTCTAATTCAGTTAAAATCTAAATCATAGTTCAACTTAGTTTTTCAGAAATTTCAACCTTCTACGACAAAAATATAATTTTAATCTCATTTAAACCAATAATTTGAAAAGGTAGATATTTATTTAAGTTGCGATAACATATATGTTCACATACTCTCAGATGGATAAGACTTGAATTTACCATTTCCGTACTTCTGAACTCAGTTTGATACGTTAAAGAGAAATATTTTGAACTACTAGCTGAATGTGCAATTTTGAGGTATCCTCCAATCTGCCTAGACAAACAATTAGAATTAAGATTTTACATAGTTTTTTGTGTCTTTTGTTGTATGATAATTCTTTAAAATATGTCATTAAGCTCATAGTAATCTACGATTTTTTTAGATGTGAAGGAGGAATGAGCAATAAGAAACATAGTACAAAGTGGCGAGGGAATGTCAGTGTCCCCTCGTCCGGACCGATATCACCACGGAAACGAACAAACCGGGGCCCTATATAGTGGATGTCTCACCACCCCGGCTCATTACCAAACGGGGTGAAGCTAGGCCGGCCCAAAGAAGCGTATCGAGTACGCTTCACCAGTTAATGCTGCTGCTCCCCTGGGGGACCCTCCTGGCGTTTCATCGACGTGGCCCAATCACAGGTCACCTCCCTGTGGGCCCCGGAAGAGGACAGTACCCTTGTCAGAGCCATGAATGACCTAACGCCGTTGGATCAACATCTTACAGTACAGTGATCCAATGGCTAATACACCTCTGATCACACTATAAATACTCCCTCTAATACCACTAAGAAGGGGACACAAATACAGAGAGGAGAGATAAAGCTTAAACAACCCGGACCCCCAGAACACTGCCTGTACCATCCGATACTACGACCTGTAACCGGCCCGGTCCCTCACTCTTAATTATATTCCTATTTTCAGTTAACACCGATACTGACTTGATCGTTGGAGAGGGAAAACCTGGTACCAACCCCGGGCCCCTGTTTGTTTCTTGCGCAGGCACGAAGGCCACCTCGTCACCATAGCCGACGTAAATCACTCCGGATATCTCGGAAGATCGGAGCCGACGCAAATTGAGTAAGCCGAGCTTGGGAAGAAAATCAGGCTCGCCAATTGGCGCCATCTGTGGGAAACTGAACGCGTTAGCTTCGACTCCCCGTCCTTAAAGGAAACATGTCCGGCAATAACCGATTTGACACCCCATCGTCTCGACCTCCCCACGTTCTTGGGATGCCGAGAACGCTTTCTTTTGATGAGACCCCTAGGACCGCATCTACCAAGGAGCCCGCTCCCTTGATCGCAACAGCTCCCGCACCCCCATCGCGGGCCGAGCTAACAGAGATGATGATCGATATCCACCAAAAAGAGCTCGTCGCTCTTGCGGCCCAGAAAGCCTTAATAGCCTCGCTGATGGCGCCGGAGCCCGAGCCCGTTCAAGGCACGAGCCAAGACAAATCGGTCCCTGCCCCCGTTAAAAGCGTGATGTCCAGGTTGGGACCCCTCCGACGACCCCCCCTAGAGACTCCCAGGGAGCCGGCTAGGGGTGCGGAGTCGGAGCATTCCCAAGAAGGAAATTCTCGCCGCGATAACGAGCGGAGTATACATTCTCGGCTCCGTTGGCAGGAAGACAGTTGGGACTCACGGCCGGAATCTAGTCATGCCCGAACTGATAAGCCTCCTCGAACGCGAAGGCGAGGCCGCCGTGGTCGGCACGATGCAGCCGGTGAAGCAGCACTGAAAATCGTGGCCTCGACCCGCAGCACCCCATTCTCAGACGAAATTGAATACAGTACCCCCCCCCCCCCCCCCCCCCCCCCCCCGGAACTTCATTGCCCCTATCCTCCAAACCTTCAACGCGGACTCTGATCCAGAGGCTCATCTCCGACACTACCGATACCAGATGAACCATTGGTCACACCTTGACCAATTAATGTGCAGGTGCTTTCCCGCCAGCCTGGGAAGGCTCTCTAGTAAGTGGTTCCAGTCCCTGCCCGCCAATTCTATCCACTGTTGGGACGACCTAGCTTATGACTTCACACACCGGTTCATAAACTTGAAAGAGAGAGATGCCCAACCGGAGCAACTCTATCAAGTGAGGGTCCAATCTAAAGAGACCCTCGAGAATTATGATAGTCGGTTTTGGTTGAAGCATGCCGAATGCGCGGACTGCCCCGACTCCACAGCCATAGCTGCCTTTAGGCAAAACATGGTAGTTGGGAGCAGGATCCGAAACGAGATGATCGCGACCCCCCCTAACTTTGTCCCTCAACTCAGGTCCCTCATAAAACAGCATATCGACATAGAGAAGGACATGAGGTCTGCTGGGGCAGCACGTTCTGTGGCCCTTATCGACCAGCCAAGGGAACGGTTCATCACGACGAGCCCTCGAAGAAACCGGCCCATAGCGGAAAGGATGGAGCGGCCACGAATGGGAAGAAATCCGCAACCAGCCCCTAAAAGGAGAAAAGAGGATCCCCGACTGGGGCATCAAACACCTGTCGCCTCGGGGTCGGGCACTGCCTATTCCACTACCTTTCGCCTACCTCTCGTCGACCTTCTTAGCAAGATTGAGAATGAGCCTTTCTTCTCTTGGCCTCTCCCTCTACGGAATGAGCCGGCCCAAGGGCCTAACGACAAAATCTGTGAATACCACAGGGGTCGCGGCCATCATACCAACGAGTGCCATGGTCTGAAGGCCAGGCTCGAGGGATGGGTCCGGGATGGCCTGATGGATAAATATGTCAAATCACGGAGGGAGTCCGATCGAGATAGGGAAGGGGTTGATGAAAGACAGCGGGACCTCCCCCCACCGGTGATGATCTGTCATGTCATTCACTCTGGGCCGAAAAGGTCTATCCAGAATGGGGCAGAAAGAACCTCAGCACGGGAAGCAGCGATGAAACAGCGCGTCTGCCTCGCAGAAAGCTCCAGCCCCTGGAAAAAGTATAAGCGCGATGCCAAACCGGACGTAAACTTCACTGACTTCGACCTGGTGGGGGTGGACGTGCCCCACACTGATGCCCTTGTTATCTCGGCCCAGATAGGCATCTGCGCAGTAGGACGGATCCTCGTCGATCAAGGAGCGTCGGTCAACATACTCTTTGAAGACCTCTTTCGAAAGATGGGACTCAAAGAGGAACAGTTGGAAACCGACGTCCCTCCCCTGTACGGATTCAGCTCGAAGGCGGTACAGCCCAGAGGAAACATAACCTTGCTTGTGAAAACGGGTACAAAAGTTATGGGTGTAGAGTTCACGGTGGTGAATGTCCCCTCTGTTTACAACGTGATATTGGGGCGCCCGTGGCTCCATGGAATAGATGGAGTCTCCTCCACCTTGCACCAAAAGGTCAAGTACCCAACTGATTCTGGTGTGGAAACCATCTCAGGAAATCAGAAAGTCTCACGCAGCTGTGCCATGGCCGTGTATTCCGGCAAAAAGATGATGCCGGCCCAAAGTGCCATGAACATCGAGGCAGAGGACCCTAAGCTGCTGAGGGAACTAAACAAGAAGATGGGGCCTGAGGCCAAAGACAAGGCGGAGGAGGGACTGCTGAAAATCAAAATCCCGGGGAATGACGAGGACCACTTTTTTATGGTGGGGGCAAAGCTTACCAAACCTGAGGTCACCGACCTCGTCGAACTCCTTCTCCAATACCTCGACAATTTTGCATGGGGTCCAAGCGAGATGCCAGGCATCAGTTCCGACCTCGCATGCCACCAATTAAACGTCAACCCGGATGCCAAGCCAGTGATGCAAAAGGGGCGCCGTGTCAGTCCAGAGCATGCCGATGCCATAAACGAGGAAGTAGAGAAGCTTCTTCTGGCCAGGGCCATCAGGGAGATTTATTACCCCAGATGGCTCGCCAATCCCGTAGTGGTCCCCAAAAAGAACGGGAAGCTGAGGGTGTGCATCGACTACACGAGCCTCAACCGAGCCTGTCCCAAAGATCCTTTCCCCCTGCCCAAAATCGATCAAATAGTGGACTCTACGGCCGGGGCCGCCAGAATGAGCTTCCTGGATGCCTGCTCCGGCTATCATCAAATACCCATGTCGAAGGCCGACCAAGAAAAAACTGCCTTCATCACCCCAAGGGGAAATTACTGCTACAAAGTGATGCCCTTTGGGCTCAAGAACGCCGGGGCTATCTATCACAGGATGGTCACTAAGATATTCGCTAAGAGCATAGGCCGAACCATGGAAGTCTATATTGACGACATGGTGGTAAAAAGCACCCACGAGGAGCACCACCTATCCGACCTGAGAGAGGCCATCGAAACGATACGAAGGCATGACCTGAAGCTGAACGCCTCTAAATGTGCCTTCGGGGTAGGTGCCGGCAAATTCCTAGGGTTCATGGTGACCCACCGCGGCATAGAGGCGAACCCGTCCCAGATCTCTGCCTTGAAGAATTTGAAAACACCTGAGAAGAGAAAGGACATACAAAAGCTAGCCGGGATGGCCGCCGCCCTAAACCGATTTATTGCCCGGTTCGGGGACCGATGCAAACCGTTCTTTACTGCCTTAAAAGCTCAGAAGAAATTCGAATGGACCGATGAATGCCGGCGTGCGTTCACCGAGCTGGCGGACTACCTCGGAAGTCCGCCCCTTCTAGCCAAGCCGGACCCAGGCGATGTCCTTACCCTATACCTGGCCGTGTCCGAGATAGCCATCAGCGCCGTCCTCATCAAGGAACTCGACAGGGAGCAAAGGCCCATCTATTACGTGAGCAAAACTCTCCTCGATGCTGAGGCAAGGTATATGCCTTTGGAAAAACTCGTCCTAGCCCTCGTCGTGGCCTCACGAAAACTTGCTCACTATTTCTCTGCGCACAGCATTGTGGTCTATACTGACCAGCCTGTGCGAGAAATACTCCAAAAGGGGGATCTCTCTCGACGAATGATGAAGTGGGCCTGCCACTTGAACGCCTACGACATCAGCTATGCGCCACGAACGTCCGTCAAGGGACAGGCCCTGGCCGACTTCGTGGCAGAATTCACTGGGACGACTCAATGCCCCGACATCACAGGTTGTGCCCCCGAGACCTGAATCTTGCACGCGGATGGAGCCGCCAATAAGAAAGGGTCCGGCCTCGGCGTCGTACTCCGATCTCCACAAGGGTATGTGATCGAGAAGTCAATCCAACTTGGCTTCAGAGCCACCAACAACGAGGCCGAATATGAGGCCGTTATCGCCGGCTTAAAAATGGCCCGAAGCCTCGGAATCAAAAAAATACTGGTGCATACGGACTCTCAATTAGTCAGCAGCCAGATCAGTGGTGAATTTCAGACGAAGGACGACAGAATGGCCAGCTACGTGGCTATCGCTTCCGGAATACTCCAAAGCTTCGAATGTCAAGAAATCGTCAACATCAACAGAAACGAGAACACCCACGCCGATGCACTAGCGACCCTAGCCTCGGTCATGAGTGATAAGAAAGAGAGAGTCATCACCATAGAATATGTCCCTTCGCCTAGCATCGAGGCTAAGGCAACAATTAACATGGTGACTGACCTCCCGCCGGAGCCGAGCTGGATGGACCCCATAATCGAATACCATCGCTCCGGTGATCTTCCTAATGACAAGAAAGAGGCCGAGAAAATAAGAAGAACGGCACTGGGATTCTGGATAGCTCCCAACGAAAAGCTCTATAAAAGATCGTTCTCTGGCCCCTACTTACTCTGCGTCCACCCCGACATGGTAATAAGGGTCATGGAGGAAATTCACGAAGGAACGTGTGGGAGCCATACCGGGGGCAGATCGCTGGCCAACCGAGCCTTGACCCACGGATATTGGTGGCCCCTCATGCAAAAGGACGCCAAAGCTTTCGTACTCAGGTGCGAGAAGTGTCAGAAGTACGCACCCATACCCCATGCCCCGGCGCAAAAAATGAGCAGCGTGACCTCGCCCTGGCCCTTTGCGCAGTGGGGCATGGATATCGTCGGACCATTCCCCGTGGCCCCGGGGGGGAAGAAGTTCCTCCTCATGGTCACCGATTACTTCTCAAAGTGGGTGGAGGCCGTGGCCTTAGCAAAAATCACAGAGGCCGAAGTGATACGTTTCCTCTGGAGAGACGTGATCACCAGGTTCGGAATCCCCTACTCAATCGTCGCGGACAATGGGGGACAGTTCACCGGGGTCAAATTAAAAGCGATGTATGCAAAGTATCACATCAAGAACTACTATTCGACCCCATCGTACCCCCAATGCAACGGACAAGCCGAGGTGTCAAATAAGACCGTGCTCGACGGAATCAAGAAGAGGCTAGACGAGTCCAAAGGACAATGGGCCGCAGAACTGTATCACGTCCTATGGGCCTACCGAACGACGAGAAGACGGGGCACTCAACAGACACCCTATAGCCTCACTTACGGAATGGAGGCCATCATCCCGTTAGAAATCGGGCTTCCCTCTCTGAGAACGGACATCGTGGAAAACGGACTTAACGAAAAGATGATGGGGCTCGAGCTGGACTACGCCGAAGAAAGAAGGGAGGTTGCGGCCATCCGTAACGCCGAATATAAAAACGAGCTGGGGCGTTCTTATAACAAAAGAGTGAACGCCAGACGTTTCCAAGACGAAGACCTCGTGTTATGAAAAGTAAACAACAACACCAGGATACAGTCCGACGGCAAGCTAGGCCCCAATTGGGAAGGCCCCTATCGAATCCTCGGTGCAGTAGGGAACGGGGCCTACCTGTTGGGCCATCTCCCCAACGATGTCCCGGTGGACCGACCTTGGAACGTCAACAACCTAAGGAAGTGTTGGTCCGTAGGAGTCTAAACCTTAGAGGGGGGTGAATAAGGTTTATGTACGTTTTTCGCGGAATGAAATCTATGGGTTATTTACTAAGTTAATTAGTAGTTTTTATAAACTAAACTTTCTCGTTAACTAATTTTCGCTATAATAAACTAAGCAAGCAATGAATATAAGCGATAAATGAATACGAAAAGTAAAAGTTAAGGGATAGAAATAACGCAAGATTTATAGAGGTTCGGCAAAGCGCGCCTACGTCCTCTCCTCGGTATTTTCACTACCGAGTGTTTCACTAAAAATCTTTGTTTCAAGGTTACACCTTAACGAGCTTAATCACCGATTATGCTCCCCCTCACTATATGAGTATCCCGAATAAATGACCTAGAGCTTTTAAGCTACACTTGCTTAAAAGCCTCTACCCAATTCACTCGCTCACAAATGAGTTTATAAAATTACTCTTTTACAAATATGATCACTCACTAAAAATAGTTTCTCGAAGTTTATGGAATTACAAGAATAATACTTTCGAGAATATTTAAGAATACAAGTGAGATTTTGTAGTATAAGCTTGAAGAATAGCTTTGTAAGAATTGCTTATAAGTTGTTGAATGCTTGGATGCTTTTCTTCAAAGGGATTGGGAGCTTTTTGTAGGGAGAAAAGCTTCAGCATTTAATTTCAGACCGTTGCTGGTTGTTGGCAGAATTGAATGCTGGTAAATGCAGTGGTTCGCCCAATTTTCAGGAAGAGCTTAAAAGCTGGAATTTGAAATTCTACAGAAACGATCGGTCGTTTCTGTAAAACGATCGGTCGTTTTTAATCTGAGTTCTCTGGAAGAATTTACACTGAAAACGATCGGTCGTTTCCTCTTGACGATCGGTCGTTTTAACGTTGTGCTCTCTGGAAGGAATTACACTGAAAATGATCGATCGTTTTTGCTTATAGATCAATCGTTTTTTATTCTGGGCAAGTTTCGGTTTTCTCGACCAACTTCGAAAGCTTGTAACTTGTTCGATTTAATTCCGATTGACGTTCCGCTTGATCCGTTGACTTCGTATTTGCGTATTCTATCATTTTGACCCTTTGACACGCTAGATAAATGATTAGTACGCAAAACGAGCTTTTATCATGTTTTACAAATATTGTTATCATCAAAATAATCGATTTGAAGAATCAACGTTCAACAATCTCTCCCTTTTTGATGATGACAAAATATTGACTTCAACATACTATAAGCTCTTTTTGTTTAAACAAGTATAACCGAAATGTATAGATGACGCTTTACTTAGATAAAAGAGTTTTGAGAAAAAGCAAGTAAATGTCATAACATCCGATTTAAAAAAAATGTAATCACAATGCTAAACGATTAGGGATAACGAAGATCGATATGCAAGCGAAAATTTGGCCATAGTTTTGCCTAAAAATGGTCAATCGCCACAAAAGAAAAACAAAATATATAATCCAATCAACTAGCAAACTATGCGCACTAAATGCAATAATATCAAATAAGATCCAAACGCATAGTTAAAATCGCAATCACACAATGCCATATAAACAAGAGCAAATGTAAGAAGAACCGCATAATGTAAGAAGAAACGCATCATAATAATCAAGTAAAAACCGTTTCCTACTTATTACATCAAAAACAACTTGTTCAACTCAAAGGAAATAGAAATACAATGCAAAGAGAAAAACAGTAGAGAGGTATTTCTCCCCCTTTGACATCATCAAAAAAAAAACATGAAAATAATATCTCCGCCTAGTCGCGGTGGGAAGTCGCATCATCTTCGTCGTCGTCGTCGTCATTTGGAAAGAATTCATGAAATTGTGCCTTTTGCTCGGCGCTTTCACGATCAAGTCGGTCGAGCTCTTCTTGTCCCGGGTTCAAAAATCGAAACAATCGACGGGTCGTTTGTGCATTGTGGTATTGGTTGATGTAGAGAGAGTCATAGAACTTGTCGGAGCGCGGGATACGAGAAGACGATCCCACTTGAGCTTTTCCTTGTCGTCGAGAGGGACGAGAGGATGTAGGGATATCGGTGGGGGGAATGGAATCGGAGGATATAGCGACGTCCTCATGAGAAGCACGCGATGTGGCCTTGGGGCCGACATACTCTTCCTCTTCGGGGGAAAGAGGGGTATAGCCGGGGCCGGACACCCGTTTACCGGACCACGTAATGGTCTTGTCGGTAGTATTGAATTTTATGGACATTTGGGAAAGATAGGAAGTATCCCAAATATGTTTGTCCTTATTTTTGAACAAAGTTCCACCGGGAACTAGATGAAGGTCCTTAAGGATGGCCGAAATCAAGGCACCGTAAGGTAGCCCATTTTTGGATTTCGTTTTGAGCGAATCCATCTTAAGGAAGATGAGAGTGGCAAAGTCGAGTTTGACTCGGCGATGGATGCACCCGAGAAGAAAGATATACTCGTTGGTGACATCCGTGAAATTGGAAGTATGGGGTAGGACAATGTGAGATAGGATGTGATAGGCTAATTTGTTTCGGAATAAGAGGCCATGAGCTTTGTTGGATTGATTGTTATGGAGGGGATGAAAAATTTCGTTTTTAAGATCATTAAAATTTTCGATCTCGAGTTGGTCGCAAAGATCGTCACTCGACTCATGGACACCATCGTTATCTAGGCGTAAAAGGGTTCGTAGACGGTCTATACCGTAAACGAAAGGTTGTCCGTTAAATGATGAACGCAAGCGAAGTGCGCCATCATCCCTATCAAGAGCGAGGTTGTAATAGAATTCATAAACATTTTCTTTGTAAAAGGGTTCTTTAAGAGAAAGGATAGTATCAAGTTTGTAAAAGCTTAAATCTATCATAAGAGCGGGAAAACGTTCACGAAAGAGATTCATATCGAGTGTGAAATTTGATAAAATACCTCTTTTATCCATTGAAGGTGGATATAGAGGTGGAAGAGAGCCGGAAGGGGCACCGGGGCCCGAGGGAGGAGCGGTGGAGGATGAGCCGGCTCGGCGAGCGCGAGGAATGCGGGGGCGAGTGGACGGAGGTACGTAGTCGTCTTCGGGTTCATCAACAAGGTTGCGTGAGGCACTCTTCGTACGAGCCATGTTTGATTGACTTGGATTAAAAAAATTGAAAAATTGGGTGATTTTGGAGGAGGAGGCGAAATTGAGAGAGAGAGTTTTTTGAAGTGTTTAATGAATTTAGGGTTTTGAAAGGTGTTTTAACACAGAAAATCACAAAAACGATCGGTCGTTTTTGTGTGACGATCGATCGAAAAAGGCCAAAAAAAAAATATGCAAAAATACTGAAATATATGAAATTAATCAAATACATGTATATATATGTATATTTCACACATCAAACATGCCTAACTCTCGTCGAATAAAACAAAATTGTTCCTCATTAAGGGGTTTTGTAAAGATATCGGCTAATTGCCTATCGGTACTTATATATTCAAGTGTAATATCCCCTTTTTGGACATGATCCCGTAAAAAGTGATGACGTAAATTTATATGTTTAGTGCGAGAGTGTTGGATCGGATTTTTCGAAAGGTTAATAGCACTAGTATTATCACACAATATAGGTACACTATTAAAAGATAATTCAAAGTCGTTTAGTTGTTGACGCATCCAAAGGATTTGTGCGCAACAACTACCCGCGGCGACGTATTCCGCCTCCGCCGTGGAAAGCGCAACCGAGTTTTGTTTCTTGCTATGCCAAGAAACTAAGGCGTTTCCTAGGAAATGGCAAGTACCACTAGTACTCTTTCTATCTAATCGACAACCGGCAAAGTCGGCGTCGGAATAGCCAAGCAATTCAAAAGAAGTATCATGAGGATAAAATAATCCTAAATTACAAGTACCTACAAGATATCTAAATATGCGCTTAACGGCTATAACATGCGATTCCTTAGGGCAAGATTGATACCTAGCACACATGCAAACACTAAACATGATATCGGGTCTACTTGCGGTTAAATATAAGAGGGATCCAATCATACCTCTATAGAGCTTTTGGTCCACGCTTTTACCCGATTCATCCTTGTCTAGTTTTGTTGCCGGACTCATTGGAGTTCCTAGCGGCTTTGCATCGCTCATGTTGAACCGTTTGAGCAAGTCCCTCGTGTATTTTGCTTGATTGACGAAAATTCCGTCCTTTGTTTGTTTGATTTGCAACCCAAGGAAGTAGGTGAGTTCACCCATCATGCTCATCTCGAATTCACCTTGCATACACTTAGAAAACTCCTCGCACATGCGAGCATTAGTAGCACCGAATATAATATCATCAACATAAATTTGAATTAAAAGCATATCTTTTCCATCCTTTTTAATAAAAAGAGTAGTGTCTAAAGTACCACGAGAAAAACCCTTTTTGATCAAAAATTTACTAAGTCTTTCATACCAAGCCCGGGGTGCTTGTTTTAAACCGTAAAGTGCTTTTCGAAGTTTGTACACATGATTAGGAAACTCGTGATTTTCAAAACCGGGTGGTTGTTTTACATAAACTTCCTCATTAATAAAGCCGTTTAAAAATGCACTTTTAACATCCATTTGAAACAATTTAAAGCGTTTAAAAGAAGCATAAGCAAGTAACATTCTAATAGCTTCTAGTCTAGCTACGGGTGCGTAAGTTTCATCGAAATCGATGCCTTCTTCTTGGTTATACCCTTGAGCTACTAGTCTAGCCTTATTTCTAATCACTACCCCGGATTCATCCATCTTATTACGAAATATCCATTTCGTACCTATAATGGTTTTCTCACGCGGTCTAGGTACTAAGGTCCATACGTTACTACGCTCGAATTGATTTAATTCGTCATGCATAGCTAATACCCAACTCTCATCGAGTTCCGCTTCATGAATGTTCTTGGGCTCTAATTGAGACAAGAATGCAAAATGATTAACTATATTTCTTAAAGAAGAACGTGTATGCACTCTTTCTCCCGGGTTACCCAAAATTAAATCTTGCGGATGGTGATTGGCATATCGCCATTCTTGAGGCAAATCCTCATGAATGTGTACACTAGATTCTAAGTCCTTTTGAAGTACATCTATAGTGACTTCATCAACTACGGGTTCAACCTCTATTCTAGGCGTAGACTCTAAGCTAGATGCAACATGATTGGAAGAAGATGCATTATGAAAAATATCATCATTAATATTATGAACAATTAAAGGTTTATCAATCGTCGGCAAATTCTCATCAAACGAGACATGTACCGACTCTTCCACCAATAAAGTTCTTTTATTAAAAATACGATAAGCTTTACTCGATATAGCATATCCAACGAAAATTCCTTCGTCGGACTTAGCATCGAATTTCCCTAGATTATCCTTACCATTATTATGAACATAGCATTTACAACCAAATGCACGTAAATGAGAAATATTGGGCTTTCGCTCATTCCATAATTCGTAAGATGTCTTTTTTAATATGGGCCTAATTAAGGCTCTATTTAAAATATAACAAGCGGAATTTACGGCTTCGGCCCAAAAATACTTTGGCAAATTATTTTCGCAAAGCATGGTCCGTGCCATTTCCTCTAGGGTTCTATTCTTCCTCTCAACTACCCCATTTTGTTGGGGCGTACGAGGGGCCGAAAAATTATGATCAATACCATTTTCATCACAATAAGTTTGAAATGGAGTATTCTCAAATTCCTTACCATGATCGGTTCGGATACTTTTGATCATATAACCCTTTCGTGTTTGGAGCTTTTTGCAAATAATAGAGAATTCTCTAAATGCTTCATGCTTATGAGTTAAAAACAAGACCCACGTAAAGCGACTAAAATCGTCAACCATGACGAAAGCATATGCACGCCCGCCAAGACTAAGTGTCCGGGAGGGGCCAACTAAGTCCATATGAATGAGCTCCAAACAACGAGTAGTAGATATAATATTTTTAGACTTAAAAGAAATCTTTGTTTGTTTGCCTAATTGGCAAGCGTGACAAAGTTTGTCCTTTATATAAGGAGTTTTTGGTAAACCTATTACCAAATCTTTACTAGAAAGTTTAGCAAGTAAATCAAGACTTGCATGACCAAGTCGTCTATGCCACAACCAACCATTGTCGTTGATAGTAACAAGACACTTGACTTCATCAACCACCGAACTATTCAAATCAATCATATAGACATTATTTTGTCTTTGACCCATAAGAATAGTTTTATTATCCGAAATACAATGAATAATGCAATGCGATTTTTCAAAAATGATTTTGTGACCCAAATCACAAAGTTGACTTATACTAAGCAAGTTATGTTTAAGACCATCAACAAGCAATACATTATCAATAACGACATTAGATGGTTTAGAGATACTACCAATACCGATGATTTTGCCCTTGCTATTATCCCCGAAGGTCACAAAGCCTCCGTCTTTAGGTGCAAGAGTGGTGAATTTTGTTTTGTCTCCCGTCATATGTCTTGAGCATCCACTATCTAAGAACCACTTGTCCTCGTTGATTTTTGATCTCAAGCATACCTACACGACAAAACGATCATTGGTACCCTAATCCATTTTTGGGTCCTTGAGGGTTAGAGTCTCGACCCTTTGGAATCCAAACCAAATCATTTCTACTTACTTTATACCTATTAGGGCAATATATATAATCCTCATAGTGGTCACTACGGTTGCAAGTAATACATTTAACATGCGATATAGGTTTAACAAAACGATTATAAACTAAGTTCCTTTTATAAGAGTTGTTTTTATGAGAATGATTTGGTTGTCTACATTCATTTTTAGCCGTTTGTTTGGTGAATAGGTTTTTATGCTTAGCCGTTAAGAGTGGGTTGTAACCTACACCGGTTTTATCATACGCGCCTTGTTGAGAAGCTAATATAGTGCTTAGCATTTTACTACCTTTAGTGAACTTAGAGAGGGTGAGTTCGGCTCTATCCGCCTTTTCTTTACAAGAACTTAGGTCTTTAACTAACCTATCATTTTCTAAGGTAAGTTCGGCATTTTTAGACGTGAGTGAGTCATTTGTTATAGCTAAGTTCTCTAGTTCGTCTTGTAAAGTAATTAACAATTTTCTAAAGGATTTGTTTTTACCTCTAGCTTTTTCTAAGGATTCTAACATATCATTTATATCAATTTCATCATCACTAGAAATAGAAGAGTTAGAGGAGTGAAAGCTTACATCCTCGGTATCGTTGTCTCTAGCCATGAGACATAGGTTTGCGACTTCTTCATTGTCGCTATCGGAGCTATCATCATCGCTCCCCCATGCGGCCAAGAATGCCTTCTTGTATTCTTTTTTCTTTCCGAACTTGTCCTTTTTCTTCAAGGGACATTCGTTTTGCATATGGCCGGGTTTATGACATTTATAGCAAATGATTTCGTCCTTCTTGTTCGATTTGTCGGAAGGCTCTCCTTTATACTCCTTTTTCCGGAATCGTTGTCCACCCTTCTTTTTCCAACTTAGGAATTTGTTGTAGCGTTTGGCGAAGAGAGCCATCTCATCATCCTCACTAGATGAATCATTTTCGCTATCGTCATTTGTTGTGCATTTGAAAGCAATGCCTTTCTTCTTTTTCGAGTCATCCTCATGCTTTCGAGTCGTCATGTCGAGTTCATGAGTGCTTAGGGATCCAATGAGGTTATCGAGAGAGAGAGTGTTCATGTCCTTGGCTTCTTGTATGGCCGTCACTTTAGATTCCCACTTCCTTGGAAGGCTTCGAAGGATTTTCGTCACCATCTCCTTGCTAGAATATACCTTTTCAAGCCTTTTAAGATCATTAGTAATTTTAGTAAAACGAGTGTACATAGAAGCAATAGACTCATCATCTTCAACTTTAAACAATTCATAATCATGAATAAGCATGCTAATTTTAGAGTCCTTAACTTGACTAGTTCCTTCGTGCATAATAGCTAGCTTATCCCACATTTGCTTAGCGGTGTCACAACCGGAAATCTTATCGTATTCACTAGGCGAGAGCGCACAAGTGATAGAGGTCATGGCCCTACAATTTAGGGAAAACGCAAGGCGTTCATCGGTATCTAGTTCCTCTACAAGTTTATCTTCGCCATTTCTCCTAGGCGTTCTATAGCCTTTACTAATACTTATCCATTGATCTATTTCATAACCACATAGGAAATTTTTCATTAGATCTCTCCAATAGGGATAGTTAGTGCCGTCAAAGAATGGGGGCCTAGTTATGGATTTAGAGTCGGCGTATGAAGACATAGCGGATCTTTAAACTATAAAATCGTTAGATTTTTGTAAATAAAATAGCTAAGCTCTGATACCAATTGTTGGTCCGTAGGAGTCTAAACCTTAGAGGGGGGTGAATAAGGTTTATGTACGTTTTTCGCGGAATGAAATCTATGGGTTATTTACTAAGTTAATTAGTAGTTTTTATAAACTAAACTTTCTCGTTAACTAATTTTCGCTATAATAAACTAAGCAAGCAATGAATATAAGCGATAAATGAATACGAAAAGTAAAAGTTAAGGGATAGAAATAACGCAAGATTTATAGAGGTTCGGCAAAGCGCGCCTACGTCCTCTCCTCGGTATTTTCACTACCGAGTGTTTCACTAAAAATCTTTGTTTCAAGGTTACACCTTAACGAGCTTAATCACCGATTATGCTCCCCCTCACTATATGAGTATCCCGAATAAATGACCTAGAGCTTTTAAGCTACACTTGCTTAAAAGCCTCTACCCAATTCACTCGCTCACAAATGAGTTTATAAAATTACTCTTTTACAAATATGATCACTCACTAAAAATAGTTTCTCGAAGTTTATGGAATTACAAGAATAATACTTTCGAGAATATTTAAGAATACAAGTGAGATTTTGTAGTATAAGCTTGAAGAATAGCTTTGTAAGAATTGCTTATAAGTTGTTGAATGCTTGGATGCTTTTCTTCAAAGGGATTGGGAGCTTTTTGTAGGGAGAAAAGCTTCAGCATTTAATTTCAGACCGTTGCTGGTTGTTGGCAGAATTGAATGCTGGTAAATGCAGTGGTTCGCCCAATTTTCAGGAAGAGCTTAAAAGCTGGAATTTGAAATTCTACAGAAACGATCGGTCGTTTCTGTAAAACGATCGGTCGTTTTTAATCTGAGTTCTCTGGAAGAATTTACACTGAAAACGATCGGTCGTTTCCTCTTGACGATCGGTCGTTTTAACGTTGTGCTCTCTGGAAGGAATTACACTGAAAATGATCGATCGTTTTTGCTTATAGATCAATCGTTTTTTATTCTGGGCAAGTTTCGGTTTTCTCGACCAACTTCGAAAGCTTGTAACTTGTTCGATTTAATTCCGATTGACGTTCCGCTTGATCCGTTGACTTCGTATTTGCGTATTCTATCATTTTGACCCTTTGACACGCTAGATAAATGATTAGTACGCAAAACGAGCTTTTATCATGTTTTACAAATATTGTTATCATCAAAATAATCGATTTGAAGAATCAACGTTCAACAGGAAGTACTACCAGTAGGGCTCGGCCTTTATGACTTTGTGTAAATAAGAATGTGGTGTAAATTTATGCCTGTGGGCTTTATAAATAAAAAACTGCTGTTATTTCAGTTCATTTAAATTTTTCTCTAAGTGTTTCAGAACACGAGCCTATACGGCACCCCGGTTCATATTTACTTGAATTTTTCAGTTCATTTAAATTTTTCTCCAAGTGTTTCAGAACACGAGCCTATACGGCACCCCGGTTCATATTTACTTGAATTTTTCAGTTTATTTAAATTTTCTAAGTGTTTCAGAACACGAGCCTATACGGCACCACGGTTCATATTTACTTGAATTTTTCACTTCATTTAAATTTTCTAAGTGTTTCAGAACACGAGCCTATACGGCACCCCGGTTCATATTTACTTGAATTTTTCAGTTCATTTAAATTTTTCTCTAAGTGTTTCAGAACACGAGCCTATACGGCACCTCAGATCATGTTTACTTGAATTTTTCAGTTCATTTAAATTCTCTCTAAGTATTTCAGTACACGAGCCTATACGGCGCCCCGGCTCTATTTACTTGGATTTTTCAGTTCATTTAAGTTTCAAGTGTTTCTACACGTGCCAACTCGAATTGTGATGTATATAAAATGATTGCCCCAACGCCGAAGCATAAGGGCCCCCTCATTTGGGAGCATGCACACAATGAATGATGAATGAACACACAACAGAGATAAAAACAGGAGAATAAATAAAGACAAGTCTGAAGAAGAGCCAAAATTGTTTTTCATTTCATTCAATGGAAAGCTATTACATACTAAGTACAAAAAAAAAAAAAAAAAAAAAAGGGGATTACATCAAAAAAGACAAACTGCCCTAGATATCCCCGTCGCCATCTCCCTCATCCTCTTCGTCGGAGAGAGCTCGAGGAGTGAGGGGAACCACCTCTGGGATAGGAGCCGAGGGAACCGGAACGACGATGTTGTCCATGCTCCATACCGGATGGTCTGGTCCCGCCCTCAGAAAGGCAGCCGCCTCGGTCCACCCTTCGACATAGAAGGAATTGAATTCCTTCTGTGTCTTTTCGACCCAGGCTGCATTTAGTTCGGCTTGAGCAGCTTGAACCGCAGCCTTCAGCTTATCAGCCGCCTTTGCTTCGGCCTCTTTCAGAGCCGCCTCCGCTGCTTGAGCTCGCTCCTCAGCCCCCATCTTGGCCTTCACAGCTTCGACCCTTTTCGCCTCGACCGTGGCATTGAGGCCTTCGGCTTTCTCCGCCCTGCTCTCGGCCTCCTCCGCCCTTTTTTGGGCCTCCTCCATGAGCTTCGCGTTAGCCCCGGCCTTACCGGCCCATGATCTCACCAGCTGGCCTTGGTGATAAACATATTGATTCATCATTAAGTAGGCCTACGAGGGAAAAGGCAAAACACTTAGCAAAATATTTGGAAGAAACAATACGAAAGCATACAGCATAAAACAAAAATAGAGCGTTACGTACCTGGGGAATCATGGCCATGGCCGATGTCATGGAGGATGCGAGGTCACGACCCCGATGGTCAGCCTCGACGCTTTGCTGCTGGAGCGCAGCCAAAGCTAGTAGCCCGGCGGACGGGTGAGCCTCCATTATGCTCTTTACCCCCGTCGCCGCCTTCACCTCCTCGGGTGTCTGCACTGGCATCCTATGGGTCGGTGAGATGGCAGAGGCGGCAGAGGAGCTCGCGCTTTGAGTTGGGCCCAACGTCACTCTCGGCCTCTCCGTCACCCCAACCTCAGGCGAGGTGCCCCCTCCAGCCTTGGTTTTCTTCCCATCACGGAGGGGCTTCGTCCCCTCCACCTTTCTTTTCCCAAGCCGGGCCTTGCGGGCCGCCCGATCGAGCCTGGTCTGAGCAGCCAAGTCAGCAGCAATATCGGCGCCAGACTGAGGCATGGCAACCACTTCGTCGTCCCCTGCGTCGACCTCCTTTGCTGTGGTCTCGGGCTCTATGACCACCTCCTCTCCGACCACCTTCTCCGTCTCGACGGCGTCAGGCTCTATGGTACCCTCCTCAGCCACAACCACTTCCCCCTCTCCCCCTCCATTACCCCCAGCCGCGGCAGCATCTTCTTCATCTGCTTCCTCCTCCTCGTCAGAACGAACCACCTGTACAGGCCAAATAAAAAAAAAAAAAGAGTTAGAAAAATCAACAAAATCTAGCTAAGTGTCAAATGATGTAAAGAACATGGAATGACTTAGACTTACTCTGGTCCGCGAGGTACCCAAGCTCGGCCCTGTAAGCTCTTCGCCCACGAGGCTATCTTCGAGGTGAGAGGGACTCCTCACAATGGGCTCTCTGGAGCTAAGGGGAACGATCTCCTTCAAAGGGTTCCCATGTTGGTCTATATAGCACCGGGTGCCGTCCGGCCCCTCCCTATAATTGAGGATGGTCCCATCCGGACGTACCTCCCATTTAACCCCGACAGATGCAGGAGCAAAAGACGTCACAGTCATAACCTTCTTCGTCCTGCTGCTGCTCGACTTTGCCTTGGGCTTCGCCGCCACCTTCTTCGCCACGGGCCCTGTCACGGCCTCGGTTTCAACCGCTTTAGGAGGGAGGGTGGACTCCAACCCATTCTCTTTCTCCCATCTCTCTCGGGAGTACCCCACAGGACAGAAGGTCCTATGGGGCCAAATGAATTCGTTCCCCTTGCAGGTTGTTGGGGAACCACAAGTTAGGAGACGCTCCGCATCGCGCGCCCCAGCGTCGGTCCCGTCGGGACCCCACCAGTTCAGAGCCACCTCCAATGACTCAGTATTGGGCTCACCCAGGCCCCTAAGCTTAGAGGCCACTGTGGCCTTGTTCTCTTTGGTGCTTAGCACCCTCCCCGGCCTGGACGGGAGTATCAGGTCGGTCCGGTGGAGCCAATGGCCTTCCACCACGATCACATCTTGGGTATAGCCCCGATTAGAATCGGAGTTACCCGTGATCAACTGATTGTAAGCACGGCACCTTAAGTAAGGCTGTCTGCTCTTGGATTGGGAGCTTGGCTCGGTCTGCAGGAATTCGTAGCAGGCCAAGAGCTCCCTAAGCCCTAATGGTTCTGGCAGGGCCGGGCCCAACAACACATTCAGGGCCTCCATCCCGGCGCAGATACGGTGCGCCTGGAGGGGCCACTGGCATGGAAGAGTCTGCGTCCAAGCGCACAACTCTGCCAGCAGCTCCGAGATGGGGAGGTGGGTACCCCCATAGAGGAGAGTAGAGAGAGAGAGGGTTACCATGTCGTTGGGACGGGCCACTATGCCGTTCACTTCATCGACACTCTCACATCTCCGGAGTTTGAACTCCTCTCCGATCCCGCAGAGTTCTCGGAATTCGTTGAGGTCAGGCCCGTGTAGCCTCACCATTATGCTGCTGTCGTTCCCCTCCACGGTCAGGGTCGGATCGAGAATCATCGGACGGAACGGCAGAGCGTTCGCTGCTACGGCTAGGCGCCGTGGTTGCGGAGCGACCATCGGGCCCTTTCCGGCTCCATGAATTATAACCATTGTGGGGGGAAATTTGTAAAAAATTCGTTAAGTGAAGAGGAGATGGTTTGCTATAGAAATCTAAAGAGAGAAAATGGCTTGCTGTGAAAATCTAGAAAGAGAAGTAGAAAGTGAAAAATGAATTTCACTGAGGGTATTTATAGGCCCCTAATGGAAGGTGAAAAGACATTACCAGAAGGTGAAAAGGCAGAACGGCTCATTACACAAACTCCCACAAATGACAGCCGCCACTCAACCCACGCCTTCCACGTGTACAGCAAGGAGAGGTCGTCTGCCAAGTGTCGCCTTTCAGCCGTTTTAGCATTAATGACATCGAAGAAACTGAAAAGACAGGCGGCGCCTCAAAATTACAAAACTGGCATGCTCCACGTGTAAGAAATCCATGAATGATTGAACACGTATCAAGAGACGAGTCACGCCGAGGTGCCTCTAGACAGCCAAATATGAAGACGGAATGACCGGAGCCCCCGTAAAGTGAGGAAGGTACTCACCGACACTGTCACTAACGACGACTCCGGACAGGGAGCTATTGGCGAGGGAATGTCAGTGTCCCCTCGTCCGGACCGATATCACCACGGAAACGAACAAACCGGGGCCCTATATAGTGGATGTCTCACCACCCCGGCTCATTACCAAACGGGGTGAAGCTAGGCCGGCCCAAAGAAGCGTATCGAGTACGCTTCACCAGTTAATGCTGCTGCTCCCCTGGGGGACCCTCCTGGCGTTTCATCGACGTGGCCCAATCACAGGTCACCTCCCTGTGGGCCCCGGAAGAGGACAGTACCCTTGTCAGAGCCATGAATGACCTAACGCCGTTGGATCAACATCTTACAGTACAGTGATCCAATGGCTAATACACCTCTGATCACACTATAAATACCCCCTCTAATACCACTAAGAAGGGGACACAAATACAGAGAGGAGAGATAAATCTTAAACAACCCGGACCCCCAGAACACTGCCTGTACCATCCGATACTACGACCTGTAACCGGCCCGGTCCCTCACTCTTAATTATATTCCTATTTTCAGTTAACACCGATACTGACTTGATCGTTGGAGAGGGAAAATCTGGTACCAACCCCGGGCCCCTGTTTGTTTCTTGCGCAGGCACGAAGGCCACCTCGTCACCATAGCCGACGTAAATCACTCAGGATATCTCGGAAGATCGGAGCCGACGCAAATTGAGTAAGCCGAGCTTGGTAAGAAAATCAGGCTCGCCACAAAGTAACTGAGATAATTTGTACGTCTAAAACTATAGACGACGGGAATTAGGTTATGCAAGTAATGGAACATGGAAAATAAACATATAATCATAGGGTAAATGGCCTTAAAGTTTCTGAATGTATCAGTTTAGACCATAGATCCATATACGTGAAACTACAAATATTATCTGGCAGGTTTTTCTTTACATGGATAGTACAAGCAAAATTGGTTCATCGAGTTACCAAACATGAAAGCTTAGTAGACTAATTCAATTGTAATCTAAATGATCAGATATCGAGAAATCAAAGGAGCTGGCTAATACAACAGAACTGCATTTAAGATTTTGAATGTACCTTAACACAGATATACATATAGCGGTACAGATATCATTCTATTGTTTCATTTAAAACACAGATCATCGATATTATCTAGCTAAGTCTTGTAGACCCCGGTGATGTCCAAACGTGTGTATATCTTTTCAAATCACAAATTTAAGCAATATGCACATTTTAATTGAACTCGGAGAAAATTAAGTAAAAGATAGAAGTTCCTAGGCAAACGTATGTCCATGTGTAACACGTTTTCAAGTATCTAAACTTTGGTGACATCAATAAGTTACGATGATTAAGCAATCTCGTACGTCCTTTTGCCACACTCCATAAGAATATTAACTCAAATGTGAATTCTTCTTCTGAGTTCGTAGTTTCCAAATAAAACCTTCTCAATAAAACAATTATCGAGAACGAGACTCCCTTGTACATTTAAGTAATTACGAAACCATCATTGTTACACAAATCATATTAGCTCTTAGTTCTTTGAATTATCTTAGCTTTGGTGACATCAACAAGTTACTATGATTAACTAATCTACCATGTTATTTTACTACAGTCCATTCATACAAATTCCTTAATCACCGCAACTTCTGTTTCTTTCAGAAAGCTTGCTTTACTTAGCAAACCATTTTATAAGTAAACAAGGTTTTCTATGTTAGGCCTAAGTGATATCCTAAGTGAAAACTAACTTATACACGACAAATTGCTCTCTCTCCTTCTTCTCCAACATGTTGACTCCACTCAAATTCTTTCTGTATCTATCATTTTAGATCCAAAAAATATCAACTCAAAAAATATACCAACATATTAGTAAACATTTATTCGAATTCGAATTCAAATTCAATTCATTATTTTAGAAGAAAAAAAAAAGCAAAACATAAAATCTAATTTCATATGTTTGAAGTTGTATTCATATGTGGATTTGGATGAATTGAAGATTATTAGAATAGATGAGAATATTAAAACTATGTGTGGATTGTTTTCAAAATTAAATATTCAATTGTTATTTTTTTTTAAATTTTGATTAATAACTAAGTTTAGGATAATATCCACTAGAGTTCTATATTTTTATTTGAGTTTTAATTGTGTTATAATTTTTTTTTTAATTTATTAAATACTAATTTGTCTAATATATAATAAAAAAATAAAAAAATAAAATAGTTATTGAAAATGTATCATCTAACCATTTATTTTTTAATTTAATATTTTTAAAGATAACTAGAAATTATACAGTCTAATTTAATAACGGTACAAAATGAGAACCCATAAAAATCGATGATTAGGGATTTAGAGGAGTGGGAGGAATGGGAAAAGATCTTGTGTTATGATCGTTAGTGTTTTATCATTTAAATATTTTATTTTAGGCTGTCATATCTTCTTTAACTAGATCCAATGGTAAAAAAAAAATTGAGTAAGCGTGACTCAAAATTTACTTGAGTCAGGCGCGTTGCTTCCGGTTGCATGTTCTTTACATAATTCAGCATTTAAACATTTTTTTTTGTGAATGAATGAACATCAAAAAAACAACACTGAAAACCATGTAGTACTTTATAAGTAATAACGAGAATCAATGAGTATAAACATAAGACATTAAAACCAATCACTAGGCTAAACTTAAAAATTGAAGACAATATTTTTAAACTCAATCAAGTTTTGTCTCAAAATAATAGTTTTTCAGGATAAAAATAATTTTTTAGGCATAAAAATAAATTTTGTCCCCAAATCTAACTTTTAGTCACATAATTTAAAAAAAAAATTTGTCTCTAAAGACAATCTCATACGAACTTAAGCAGACAATTAAAATTTATCTCTAGATAGTTTTTAAGACGAAATTAAATTGTGTTCTTATGTCCGTATGGAATTGTCTTTTGAGACAATTTTTTTTTTCAAATTATGTGTCTAAAAATTATATTTGTTGACAAAAAACTTATTTTTGTGTCTAAAATATTATTTTTGTCCCGAAAAATTAATATTTGGAGACAAAATTTAATGGTCTCTAAAAAAAAATTATTCCTGATTCGTAAGTTTGTTATAGGGCATAAGCATCGGTGATAAACTTCAACTTACAGCAATAACAAAAACAAAAAACTCAAGTAATTGTTTTTTGAGATTTATAATTATGTACTAGTAAATGTTATGATAAAATTTTGACATTGAAGTAACAGGAATAAAATTAGTTTTCTTCCTATAAGATTCTAATTCAGTTAAGTTGATTGGTTGTCTATAAAGATTGAATTCTTCTTCTTTTAGTTGTTTCCTTACCACTAGATATAATACATAATGCTACTGCATTTCAATTGAGAAAAAGAAACCCAATGATATCTAGAAACAACTTGTGTAATTTACGTAGAGTCAACTACCAAGAAAGGCAAAAACAAATTGGTAACTCCTTAACATATGACTTAAGCATAGCATATGATTGAATTAACCCCCTTATTAATTTATCGGATGTGTTTCGTAACTGTTGACATTTTCTACTTCGTCTTTATTATATCCTAAGTCAAAAATATTTGTATACAATTCCAAAGATGTGTTGTACGGTTGCTTTTATCGTTCTCAATGGTTTAAAATCAGAGTATGCTGAAGAATGATATAACATATGATAGAAAAAAGGAATCTCTAAAACACGTTGACATTTGAGAGACCAGACTGCTGCGTTCTCGAGATTATAGCATCAATAGTAATGAATTTTTGGAAAGAAGTTAAATATAAATTTCTATCCGAATTTAATTTTTAATACGAAGATTTATTTTATGGGATTCATGGGTTGGAAACACCAAGAAACATATTGTTCTAGGGACTAGGGAAACAGTTGGTGCGAAATGTCGAAGTCGCGTTTTCTTAAGGAAAAGTTGATACAAGTTGAACTTGATCCTTTGATATTTGTGTAGTGTCATAAAATCTTATTCATATTGCGAGTCAAATTTTCTGTTACATAGAAACGGTGTGAGTTTATTCACCTTTTATACCTTCATTTTTTTTTCTTTTTTATACCTTAGTTTCCTGAATTTTCTTTTCCACCTTCGTTTCAAATTTTTTATTCTTTTTGGTCAATTTTGACTAATTCGAACTTTTTTTCAAACTTTCAAAAAAAACCGCCGTCACAAAGTCACGTGCCCAAGTTTTAACGTTTGAAAATTAATCAAAAAGAAAAAAGAAAAATAGAAACCAAGATAAAAAAAAAATAAAAAAAATTAAGAAATTAACCATGTTATAAAGAAGGAAAAAGTGAAGAAACGACAGTATAAAAAGATTTTAAAAAATAAAACAGTGGCTCCAAACAAAGATAACAGCAAGTACTATTTTCTATAGTTACATTGTCCGGAGCAAATAACACCGATATTTTTCAGAAAGAAGGTGATATCGAAAATAAGGCCTTCTATCATGATGCACAAAATAGTACTTGCTTGAACCCGGAATAGCCGAAGTCATAACCTGCCAAACCTAAACGAGTAAAAAGGGGAAATTGAAGTTAAAAAAAAAAACTAGTAAATAGTCATTCATGATGAAAAAAGGTTGGCAAGAAAAACTGAGTGGACGGATTTTTGCAAACTAGTAGTATATTCTTTCGTTCCCAAGTCATCGCAATTCTGATGTCGGAAAACATTTACAGTGTCAGAAAAGCCTCGCCACTATTTTATTACATGTTAGAACGATATAGAAGTTTCGCACAACACTTGACTTGGCAGATTAAAATGAAGACATTTATCCCCTCTAACCCAATATTTGAACATCTTCAAACAATTGAATTCAACCAAATATTTTAGCTCGTGATTGTCTTATTTATCTCCCTTTATCCTTCAGTCATTCAGTGGTTCGATCACTAGTCTAAAAGGAATTTAAAAGACCACCAGAATATATTGGCAATTAGTCTTATAAAAAATATTGGGCCTAAAATGACAGGGCCAAGAATAATGTCACTCGCCAAAAGTATAATACATGTAACCTAGGTAGCACAGTACGCTGGTTTTTGAAATTTTCGATGAAATGTGCAAATAAAAAAATATGTGACTCGTAGGTTTGTAATATATATATAAAGATATATATTGATTAATTATTACCGTACTCATGTCGTACTGTATCCAAATTTTTAGAATTTTATCGTACCGACATACTCGTATCGTACCAAGTACCGATGCAACATAGCATAGCATGTAACGACTGAGGAATTCACATAATCTCACCAAGATTCAATTTTATTACCCTATCATCCACTTATCAAGGATTAAAAGCTTACCCATATAGCCTACAGGCATGATAAAGTGATATTGCATGTTAAGTTTCTTTTCCCAGACCTCGAAGAAAAATAAATTTATCATGTAACGTCAACTCTTTTTCTAACAGTTGATGCATCCGTTTTAGAAGTGTAGAACCAATTCAATAAGAACAAATAATACAATTTTTCAAAATCTTTTTGCTGAAAGTTAAACATGATGGAATGGAAGTTCTTAACACTAATCAACTATATATATGAAATGTTTCCTTTCATCATGATCATTTAGCAAAGAGATTTGTAAGTTACTTGCACGTATGTTCTCACCATCACTACCAAGATTAACTTGTACCTTTCTAAGCAGACCATTTTTTGTAATTTACTCCATAAAAGGATTAGTAGAAAGTAGGAACACAGACAATGATTTCATATATATTTTCATTAGCAAAAGCGTCTATCCTTCGTCAGTTGCCTCACTTAAATATAACTTGCCTCGTCACAACTGAAGTCGTACTAGGCACATTGGAACCACCAAAAAAATTCCTTAGAACCATACACAATTAACCACAACGACCGGGGGTGGGGAAAAATCACTGGCTGGTTTACAACAGTTCTATAATCGCTACAAGTCATCTGCTACCAAACAGGTAAGTGTATATAATTTGATTCAATTCTCTCCCGCTACCTTTTTTGTTTAGCATCTTTTCTTGTCTTTCACTAATATATGAAAACTAGAGGTTATAATTGTGATGTTTCCCCTTCACGTCGTGATTGATATTTTTTTTTATATTTTTCGGGAGTTAACTATAATCTAACTTTTAGTATTTAGAAGTTGGTCCTAGACTCCTAGTTTTTGAATTATAGTTGAATTTCTTTTATTCAATCTTGTGGTATGGCTATAAGCCTATAACTAAGCTGTTTGTAGCTTTTAGGTTTGATAATTTAATTTGTATCGTCGAACCTTTTGCTTAAATAAAAGTTTTGTTTGTGGTTACTAAAACAAATCAACTAAAAGATAACACAAATTAGTAACCAAATATAATTGGGCTCCACACCATCTCTTTCACTACTCCCGTAACCGCGTTGGCTTCTTCAATTACTTTATTCCACAACACCAAAAGACCTATTTAAGTTTTAGGAAAAATGAAGTTTGTTCGTTCTCTGGTGACTTTTTTTCCATAACAGGGATCACTTTCACTTTTTAAGTGCATGGAAACAAGTAAAGTTACAAGTTATAAACGGAAATTAATTATAATAGACCATAATGAAATTTTGTTGAAAGTATCGCAACATTGGTATAATCTAGGAAAAAAATACGTTTATTGTACTGTATTATCAGTGGTAAACAATTTATATACGAAACTATCACTTTTAATAATTTAGGTAACGATCTATCAATTTTCACCTAATTAAGGACCTAACAATATAAATTGATAAAATTATAGTCATTATATCTCACGAGCATCTATTTTTTACGAACGTTGACAGACTTACACTCACTATGTGATAGCTGAAAGAACGTAAGTGCAATTTCGTAATTTTGTTTAACATCACGTCCTCAATTGTGACAAAATGTATAGATCGGTACCTAAATTGTTAAAAGTGATAGTCTGATACCTAAATTATTAACCATTGATAGTATAGTATACTAAAAGTATTTTTCCCCGTACTACCCCATTTTCATCATAAGAAGCTATATTTTAAATTAATATATGGCAACATTAGTCCATTACCTTTGCAGCTTTGCTAAAACATGGTTTAGTCGGATTTAATAAAGTTTTATTTAAAATTTAGTCCACTGTATTCTAAGAACAAAAGAAACTAAGCCACCTTGCTTCCTCGTCGATGTGCGGATGACAGGAGCTTGAAATTAAATGGAGTATGACAATCGTTTGGAAACGATCAGAGTAGATGCCGGAAAATAGAGACGTGGGAAAAGTACGACGGACTGAATTATGAGGAGACAAATTAGCCGGTGTGCGGTTTCGACTTGACCACACTTAAATATCGACTTTTGAGGCACACTTAATTAATAATATTAAAAAAGTTAAGGCAACATTCAACTAGATAAGAGTAAAATGAACCAATTCTAAGATACTTTTCCTATCTATTTTTTTCAAAAAAAGGAAAGTAAAAAAAGATGAAATGGCTTGTTTTCCACTTAAATCTTAGAATTATCCTCTATATATACACACACATTTTCCGAAGGTTCATTACACAAAGTTAATCTCAATATTACCCTCACACACACACTCTCTCTCTCTTTCTCTCTCTCTCTCTGCTTGAGTTGAAGAGTTAAAAGCTAACCCCATGGCAAAAACAAAACCAGTTTTCCCAAAAAGAGGGAAAATCAAAGCTCAAATATTTGAGAGCTTGATGAATTCCATCTACTCGTTCACCTCCAAACTTGTTCAAGTCCTAGCTAGCCTTATGTGAATCTACAAAGTATTTAATGCCACTGTCCTTATTAATTTATGGTATGTTTTAGAATGTTTACATATTTTCAGTGACTTGTGTTTGTAATAATATGTATGGTTTGTATCATGTGCCTCTTCCTCTGTTGTTTTCTACAAGTTTTAGAGAGGGGATGATCCTGTTGGTTGAGGTTTTTTTTTTTAAAATTTCACATGTACTATCATTTATGTATTGTAATATTGTTTAATCTTCTTGTATCAAAGTGGCAATAGAAATATCATGTTTTTGAGATGTGATTATTGTCAGATGTGATTTCTATTTGGTTAAAGTTCTATTTATTTGGTTGTTGAGATCTTTTCGTTGAGTGAAAAATAAGACTAAATCTTACGAATTTTATTACTCTACATACGGATTGTATAATAGAGGTAATGATTTAATCATAGGAATTTAAAAAGTCGAAATGAGATGTGTTCTTATTAAATTTAGTACACAACAGCAAGGTAATGACTAATGATCATAGGAAACGTTTCATAATACTACACAAATTATATTGTTCAAACGTCAAATTTTCGTCATATGTACTTAGTGCCTACTAAAAGAAGGGTTTTGACTTTTGAGGATTCAACTCGTTACTTGCCTATTTATAACCTCGTTACAAAAATACGACATACTGATATTATTTTCGAAGTTCCAAAATTAAAATAGGTTTATAGTCTTTATAAGTGAAAGTTGGTTCACCTCATGGGGGTTGTTCAAAAGAAATATAAATACAAATATACATACAATCATCTTTGGAAAAGAGCGTCTAATATGAGGTTGGAACATCAATCAATCAATCTAATTTCGTATTATGTAAGCACATCAACTACTAAGCTATCGCAAATATTTTTGGATATGGTGGACAAAATATATATACAGAATAGAGCGTCCTAACCTATAGGACCACCTCTTACTAGTTCTTATGTATAATTTGGAATCGTGATTAAAAGTTATTTACTTCATACAATGGACCAAGTGCATATATATATACATATAAATTGAATAGTTAAAAGGACATAGTAAGTAAGCAGGTAACGATAAATTTACAACCCATTAGAAATAGTCTATTCGTCTATTGGCCTAGAACTCGCACTATCAAATAACATGTGCATGGTTCGAATCTTATTAATGCGGATAGGTATGTAATCTGTTAATCCACTTTAATAAGATTTTAAAAAAACAGTAATGATGCATTCACTATTGATACACCGTCAAGCACACTAAATGATGTGATATTATGAGTTGGCATAAACTATTTAATAAAAATTATAATTAAATGACTATATACAAGGATATTCATTATATAAGAGGATAATAGAAATAGAGTTAAGGTTACGGACCATTTTGTATCAATTATTCCTGCCATTATGACAAAGTCATGAATAATGTTTTTGCTGCTATGAAACTAATTGTGTTATTGTTTGGTTTGAGTTGTTGGTTTTTTTTTTCTTTTTGTATTCTTCTGGTCTTTCTATTTGAAGTATATATTGACATGGTATTATTGTTTAACATTTTAGTTATGGAAAAAATATATATATTTAAACTTTTAAAAAAGTAATGAAAAACGTTTTTTTAATTAATAAAAAATGTCCTGGGCAATGTAAAGTGTATGTACATGAGTTGTGTAGTTTGTTTTTTTTCTTTTACAAATAGCTACTTTTGAGTAGTATTTTTAATTATAATTTTTATTAAATAGTTCATGCCATCTCATAGTGTTACATCATTGAGTGTGATTGATAATGTATGGACAGTGAATGAATCATTACTCCTAAGTAACCTTCTATACTCAATTAGCTAAATCTCCAAATTAGTTAAATTACTTACTGAATTGCACGTGCCTATATGTAAAAATCATTGGTTATTTTTCATTGACATGATGTAACACCCTCAATAATTATTCATACACCTCTTTACTTCTTTCTAATATACATATATACCTCAATAAATATTTGATCAAACAGCCCTCATAGGAATCTCTATATTAAGTGTTAACAAAAAGTTTATATTTATATCACCACACATTCTTAATTCATCCATCTTGTGATGATAATAATGTAAGTTAGTTTCACGGTCCTAAGGTTATAAGTCCCCATAGTTATAATATATTTCAATTTATGAGTAAGAGTGGACTAGTTTTGTTGTTAACTTGTTCCGATTGATTTATCTTCTAGCTGGGGAAATCTAGAGTAGTGTTCTAGATTGATTTTGTCATTTTTTTTTATTTTTTTATTAAAGGGACGGTACCCATATTTCATTAAATATTGGGACCAAACCCAGAATTACAAGCAAATCATGACAGGTTATAAGCAACTGCCAAAAAGTCACAAAACCAAAACAGTGGAGCTACATCCTCCCTACACAGCTGCTATTACAGCTTTTAAGCCAAAAGAACTACTTAAAGCCATTCTAGACAAAAGCTATACACACGTTGCTTATAACGCAACTGATTAGAGCCTAAATGTCGCTATATATACATCGTAACTCAGTGTTCTCCTCTTGCTCAAATACATACCAACCATAGAACAGAGAAAATATCCGCAAATAATTGCTAAAACAAAACTATTGGGTAGGCAAAACAAAATCCAACTTTACTCCAGAGCCGTGATTTCATCTCCTCAAAATACTCTCATTTTGTCCCAAAATGATTCTTCCAGTCTTCATTGTTTCTATAGTGTGGAAGATATTGCTTAGCTTTTATTCCCACTTCTTCACAAAATCTCAAAATTTTGTTATTCTGATTTTCCAATTCTTCTAAATTGTTGTTATCACTAGAAAGCAGCAATCCAAGATTGATTTTGTCATTTAAATGGAGGAATTCTTGCAGTGTTCTTTGTATTTTAATCCTTTTCTCAGTTCAAGTGTTCTTTGTATTTTAATCCTTTTCTCAGTTCATATTTCTTTTAAAGTCGGGTACAATCGTCTGTGACCACTTTTGATCGATAGAGATATATATGGAACTTTGGTTGAAACCAATTGTTGGAAAAACATGTGAAAACATGGGTGTTTCCGAATGGTCACTGGACCAACTTCGAGTCATTATTTCGTGTAACAGCGCTGAGTTGTTTATACCGTAATCAACGTGGTTGAGTAGCCCGTGTGACGAGCTTCGTAACGGTATATCACATGACCTATTCGGAGAATGGGTGTGAATACAAATTGGCTTCAAAGTTGGTACCTCGGAAGCTCAAATCTGGAAAAACGAAATGGTTAATGAGAAAAACCATTTAGTATAATCTCATATTGGAAGATTAAGAGTTAATCTTACAATATATATACCATACCAACCCATGTAGTTATTAAACTAACATGTCCACATACACCTAAGAGTATTAGTGTGTACCACACACGCGCGCTCGCTCGTGTCTCGTGTCTCGGGTCTCGGGTCTCGGGTCTCGGGTCTCGGGCTCGGGCGTGGGCGTGGGCGTGGGCGTGGGCTTGGGCTTGGGCTTGGGCTTGGGCTTGGGCTTGGGCTTGGGAATTTGGGATTTGGGATTTGGGGAATGGGGAATGGGGAATGTCTCGGGTCTCGGGTCTCGGGTCTCGGGTCTCGGGTCCAAACCCGAATAGGGAGTTTTGTATAAAATACAAAAGGAGTCCCTAGAGTTTCCAGCAAGAGAAACGTCAGCAATGAATGAGAGTAAATGCTGCGGTTTCAGAATTGATTGAGCGGATTCTGGGGGTGTAACTCCCAGAATTAAAGACCAACATTTATGGTTGCGGTTTCAGTAGAGCCTATAAAAGGCAGCCATCCCCCTCTCATTTCAGTACACCATCATACACACAACTCACAGCATAAGCATACACTTAGTGAGAGAGAACCGCACCACCAACAGCTCGACCTGTGGTTCGGTGCCGGTTTCCATACGAGCCACTCTGAGATAGAAGTTGTACCTTGGGAACAAAGTCCCGAAACCAGAAACCTTTAAAGGTGGTTCGGGAAATATTGTTTAAGGGAAACTGCTCAGCAGTTGCCTCTTCTTTTAATTTCTGTTATTTACTTTTCAGTCCTTTTTTATTCTGTCCATTTAATTTCAGTACTGTTTCCCTTTTGTATTTTTCTTTCCAGTACCTTTAGTTTCTGTAATTTACATTTCAGTCTTTCCTATTCTGTAATTTACTTTCCTGTAATTTAATTTCCAGTATTTACATAACAGTCCGGGCAGTTTATTTAATAACAGTCCGGGCAGTTTTTTTTTTTTTTATTCGTTAAAACCAGTCCAGTTTGTTTTATTTACAAAACCAGTCCGGCAGTTTTTTATTTGTTAAAACCAGTCCGGCAGTTTGTTTAAAACCAGTCCGGCAGTTTTTTATTTGTTAAAACAGTCCGGCAGTTTGTTTAAAACAGTCCGGCAGTTTCTTTTTCTTGTTAAAACAGTCCGGCAGTTTGTTTTATTTACAAAACAGTCCGGCAGTTTTTATTTGTTGAAACCAGTCCAGCAGTTTAATTTAATTCTGTACGAGTCAGGAATTGTAATTCATATTCCAATTGTGAGAAATAAAGTGTTATTTCCATTGCGTTCCTGTCTTTTATATTATTGTCCTTTTCTTTATCGTATTCGAAATAGTACCAAAAACCAACAATCTTAAACAATATTATTTTTTGGTTTTTCTATTTTCGAAATAAGAAAGGACTTTTCTTTTTTATTTTATTGTTGTTGACGTCTCGGTTTTTATTCTCGCAAAATCATTGCTAGTTTTCTAGAAATTGAAATTTGCACATAGAATAAATCCGAATTGGGTTTTAATCTCTTTTATTCTAGAATACTATAAAGAATTCTTAGTGAAATCAAAAGTGATTTGATTTTCACGCTAGAATCTCTTTCATTGGTTTTTATTCTTTTAAAGCAATCTAATTAAGTTATAATTAGTATTTGCGATAAAGAATTTAGGTTTCTTGCGAGAAACTAAACGGTTTTATATTGTCATTTCAGATGACTAATGAGGATCAAATACCCACCGTTTCTTCGGAAAACGTGCAGGGCGCACTTGTGATTGGCAGTAGCCATAACAATGCGAGCGCTGCGAGTGGGGGGGCTCAGGCTCAGGCTGAGGCCGAAGCTGCTGCGGCAAAGGCTGCGGCCGACGCTGCTGCGGCAGAGGCTGATGCTATGGCTGCGGCTGCGGCCGCAGCACAGGCTGCTGCTAAGGCTGCGGCCAAGGCAGCGCTTGTGGCTGCAGCCAGGGCAAAGGGCAAGGCTCCGGCAACACCGGCGATGCCAATGTTGCCAACCTCTCAACTGGAGAGACCGGAAAAGTTTAGGGGCAACAACTTCAAACGTTGGCAGCAAAAGATGCTGTTTTATTTAACTGCCCTTAATCTGACCCGGTTTCTTAAGGAGTCTGCACCCGTCCTAAGCGAGGACGATGAGGACGTGCAGACGGTTTCGGCGGTGGAAGCGTGGAAACACGGCGACTACCTATGCCGGAACTACATCCTGTGTGCTCTGGATGACACTCTCTTCAGTGTATTCGAGCCCAAGGCTTCTGCAAAGGAGCTTTGGGAGTCTCTCGAACGAAAGTACAAAGTGAATAACGCTGGCGCAAAGAAATTTGTCGTCACGGACTTTCACGAGTACATGATGACTGATGGGAAGAGTGTTATCGAGCAGGTTGAGGAACTCCAACTCATATACCATAGGCTTGAGGTTGAAGGGCTAGTTATCAACGAACCTTTCCAAGTGGCATTAATGATTGAGAAACTGCCACCTTCTTGGAAAGAGTTTCAAAACTACCTGAAACACAAGCGAAAGGCTATGACCTTGGAGGGACTCATTGAGAGGCTCAATGTTGAGCAAAGCAACCGCCGATCCGGAAGGAAAGGCGGTGGCGGAGCAGGCAACGCGGTTGCCAAGGCCCATGTGGTTGAGGACGCTGTGTCTAAGTGGAAACGCTTTGACAGCGGAGTCGGTGCCTCTCTCAAGAAGAAATTCATGGGAGACTGCTTTGTGTGCAACAAACCGGGCCATCGTGCCGCGGATTGTAAGATGCGCACCGACAAGCCCAAACCCCCCCCAAAGAGGAAGTTCCAAGGGAAAGGGAGGAAGAGGGCACCTGCTCAAGCTAATGTGGCTGAGGGAGGAGATGATGCTGGACAGGACTATATGCACCTGAGTGCTGTGGTCTCGGAAGTGAACCTGGTGGGGAGCAACCCAAAGGAATGGTGGCTGGACACAGGCGCCACTAGTCACATCTGTGCCAGCAAATGGATGTTCAAGACCTATACGGCCGTGGACAATGAGAGCTGCTTCATGGGGAACTCGGCTACTTCCAGGGTGGAAGGAAAAGGAACCGTGCTGCTGAAGATGACATCGGGAAAGGAGCTCACACTGAATGGCGTGCTCCATGTGCCAGAAATTCGCAAGAATCTGGTTTCCGGGTCCGTGATGGTGAACAAAGGATTTAAACTTGTATTTGAATCTGCAAAAATTGTAATCACTTTAAACGGAATGTATGTAGGCCGTGGCTATATGACCAACGGCATGTTTAAATTAAATGTTGGTACTCCGGCTCCTAAAGCCGAGTTAGCTATTGAGGGTACTAAGGCTGAGGCCAGTACCAAGAATAATGTAATCGTGAATGTTGCCCAAGTGGCCAATAAAACTTCGTTTGCTTATTCTTGCGATTCATTTAATTTATGGCATGGTAGATTAGGTCATGTGAATGCTAATTCTATGAAGAAATTAATATCACTGAATCTACTACCTAATTTTGTATTTGATAAACAACATAAATGTGAGGTTTGTGTTGAAGCAAAATTAACCAAGTCTTCGTATCAACATATTGAACGAAGTACTGAACCTCTCGGTCTAATACACACGGATGTATGCGACTTAAAGTTTATACAAACGCGAGGAGGGAAAAAGTATTTCATCACGTTTATAGATGATTGTACTAGATACTGCTATGTCTACTTAATGAGAAGTAAAGACGAAGCGGTAGAGAAATTCGCTCTTTATAAGACCGAAGTAGAGAATCAACTCAATAAAAAGATTAAAATATTGAGGAGTGATAGAGGCGGTGAATACGAAGCACCGTTTGCGCAGATATGCGCAGAAAATGGCATTATACATCAAACGACAGCCCCATACTCTCCGGAGCAGAATGGGGTTGCCGAGCGTAAGAATAGGACGCTCAAGGAAATGATGAATGCTATGTTAATAAGTTCTGGGTTACCCCAGAACATGTGGGGGGAAGCGCTGCTTTCCGCCAACTATGTATTGAACAAGCTACCACATAAGAAACGTGATAAACCACCTTATGAACTATGGAAAGGCCATAGGCCGAGCTATAAATTCTTAAGGGTTTGGGGTTGTCTCGCGAAGGTCCTTGTCTCGCTTCCTAAAAGAACGAGAATAGGGCCAAAGACGGTAGACTGTGTGTTCATAGGATATGCACAAAACAGTAGTGCTTATCGTTTTCTCGTGCACAAGTCGGATAATCCCGATGTGCATGCAGATACTATCATCGAAGCTCGAGAAGCTTCTTTCTTCGAGGAGATCTTTCCCCGCAAGTCTTCCGTAACTGTAGAGACTGAGGAGTCAAACAGTGAGGAAAATGTGGGGGCAAGTGAACCGTTGGAGGAAGAAGAAGAAGAGCCTCGACGTAGTAAAAGGGCTAGAAAGGAAACGACTTTCGGTCCAGATTTTGTAACCTTCATGATAGAAGGCGAACCGGCGACATTCAAACAAGCAATGTCATCCCCGGAAGCCCAATATTGGGAGGAAGCGATCAACAATGAGGTTGAATCGATATTACAAAATCACACTTGGGAACTAGTGGATCTACCACCCGGGTGTAAGCCACTAGGACACAAGTGGATCTTCAAGAGGAAGAGAAAGCTCGATGGAACAATCGAGAAATACAAGGCTAGGCTTGTAGTGAAAGGTTTTAGACAAACCGAAGGTGTCGACTATTTCGACACCTATGCTCCTGTCTCCAGGAAGACGTCAATCCGGATAGTCATTGCTCTCGCAGCACTGTTCGATCTGGAAATACATCAAATGGATGTTAAAACGGCGTTCTTGAATGGTGAGTTGGAAGAGGAAATTTACATGGAACAACCGGAAGGGTTTGTGGTTCCAGGTAAAGCTCACAAGGTGTGTAAACTTGTGAAGTCCTTGTATGGACTTAAACAAGCACCTAAACAATGGCACGAAAAATTTGATAGAGTGATGCTATCAAACGGTTTTCGGATAAACGAATGTGACAAATGCGTCTACGTAAAAGGAAATGAAAAGGACTACGTGGTAGTCTGCCTCTACGTAGATGACATGATTATAATAGGGAGTATTGATAACATCAACTCCACTAAGAAAATGTTGTCACAAAAATTCGAGATGAAAGACTTGGGTGTCGCTGATGTTATACTTGGTATGAAAATTACCAAGACATCAGACGGATATGCGCTATCTCAAACTCACTATGTCAGACAGATGCTTGACAAATTTGATAAAGATAGTAGAGCTACATCCAGAACTCCGATAGAGATCTCAACCACCCTGAAAAAGAACTTTGGGGAGAGTGTGAGACAATTGGAATATTCTCGAATAATAGGCAGTCTGATGTACGTCATGAACTGTACTAGACCAGACATAGCCAACTCAGTGAGTAGACTGAGTAGGTACACCAGTAATCCCAATGAGGAACACTGGAAGGCCATCATGAGACTTCTCAGATACATGAGATACACAGCAGACCGAGGGTTGCATTATACCAGATATCCAGCTGTACTGGAAGGGTATTCTGATGCAAACTGGATCTCGGATTCCAACAGTACACGATCCACTAGCGGATATGTGTTCGTGATGGGAGGAGCAGCTGTCTCATGGAGATCATCCAAGCAGACGTGCATAGCTAGATCAACTATGGAATCTGAGTTCATAGCGTTGGATCTAGCAACAGAAGAGGCTGATTGGCTGAGAAGCTTTCTGGAAGGAATTCCAATGTGGCCGAAACCTGTCCCAGCAATAAGCATGCACTGCGATAGTCAGTCGGCTATTGGACGGGCGCAGGATCATATGTATAATGGAAAGTCCCGACATATTCGTCGGAGACATAAATCCGTAAGAGAATTGTTAGCTAACGGTGTGGTGTCCTTAGATTTTGTGAGATCTAAAGACAATATAGCGGATCCATTTACAAAAGGCTTGACTCAGGTAGGAGTTGAAGTTTCATCGAGGGGAATGGGGTTGAAGCCCATTAAACTGGAAACCTCCTCAGAGGCAACCCAACCCGAACTGGATTCTCCAGCGTCGGGTTCAACGGGAAAACCGAACTGTGGGGGTGACCGAACAAAGCACTCGGGAACTTAAGTTCCCAGCCCATTTCTAGGATGAAAGAGTGATAGACCTAGACCATCTTAAGGGTGAGCATGAGGCTCTTAATGAAAACAAGTATCTCGAAGATCGAGAGGGGTGAGTCAGGACACCCTTGACTTGAAATCACCTATGACGAGTGTGTATGGCCGATACTATGTGATGAGCCATGGGCTAAATCACTAGAGCACTCGGTTGAACTTTGCCAAGGCAGTCCACGGCCAAATATGGACAACAACCAAAGGGCTTAGTAAGTGGTGTAGAGGGGACACTGTGTGCGCATTACCCTGGTATGCACAAACGCTAAAGGGTTCAAGGCTTAAAGGCTACCCAATAGTAGCATATCAGATTTTACGTCACTACGGCAGGTTCAAGGCGCGCGCTACCTGTCCTTATGCAGTGAACTCTTGCGGTTTTCTCTCGTATGCATTTAGGAGCATTTTATTTTCAGCCAATTGCATTCATGTGGGGGATTGTTGGAAAAACATGTGAAAACATGGGTGTTTCCGAATGGTCACTGGACCAACTTCGAGTCATTATTTCGTGTAACAGCGCTGAGTTGTTTATACCGTAATCAACGTGGTTGAGTAGCCCGTGTGACGAGCTTCGTAACGGTATATCACATGACCTATTCGGAGAATGGGTGTGAATACAAATTGGCTTCAAAGTTGGTACCTCGGAAGCTCAAATCTGGAAAAACGAAATGGTTAATGAGAAAAACCATTTAGTATAATCCCATATTGGAAGATTAAGAGTTAATCTTACAATATATATACCATACCAACCCATGTAGTTATTAAACTAACATGTCCACATACACCTAAGAGTATTAGTGTGTACCACACACGCGCGCTCGCTCGTGTCTCGTGTCTCGTGTCTCGGGTCTCGGGTCTCGGGTCTCGGGTCTCGGGTCTCGGGCTCGGGCACGGGCACGGGCACGGGCACGGGCGTGGGCGTGGGCGTGGGCGTGGGCGTGGGCTTGGGCTTGGGCTTGGGCTTGGGCTTGGGCTTGGGATTTGGGATTTGGGATTTGGGATTTGGGATTTGGGATTTGGGGAATGTCTCGGGTCTCGGGTCTCGGGTCTCGGGTCTCGGGTCTTGGGTCTTGGGTCTTGGGTCTTGGGTCTTGGGTCCAAACCCGAATAGGGAGTTTTGTATAAAATACAAAAGGAGTCCCTAGAGTTTCCAGCAAGAGAAACGTCAGCAATGAATGAGAGTAAATGCTGCGGTTTCAGAATTGATTGAGCGGATTCTGGGGGTGTAACTCCCAGAATTAAAGACCAACATTTATGGTTGCGGTTTCAGTAGAGCCTATAAAAGGCAGCCATCCCCCTCTCATTTCAGTACACCATCATACACACAACTCACAGCATAAGCATACACTTAGTGAGAGAGAACCGCACCACCAACAGCTCGACCTGTGGTTCGGTGCCGGTTTCCATACGAGCCACTCTGAGATAGAAGTTGTACCTTGGGAACAAAGTCCCGAAACCAGAAACCTTTAAAGGTGGTTCGGGAAATATTGTTTAAGGGAAACTGCTCAGCAGTTGCCTCTTCTTTTAATTTCTGTTATTTACTTTTCAGTCCTTTTTTATTCTGTCCATTTAATTTCAGTACTGTTTCCCTTTTGTATTTTTCTTTCCAGTACCTTTAGTTTCTGTAATTTACATTTCAGTCTTTCCTATTCTGTAATTTACTTTCCTGTAATTTAATTTCCAGTATTTACATAACAGTCCGGGCAGTTTATTTAATAACAGTCCGGGCAGTTTTTTTTTTTTTATTCGTTAAAACCAGTCCAGTTTGTTTTATTTACAAAACCAGTCCGGCAGTTTTTTATTTGTTAAAACCAGTCCGGCAGTTTGTTTAAAACCAGTCCGGCAGTTTTTTATTTGTTAAAACAGTCCGGCAGTTTGTTTAAAACAGTCCGGCAGTTTCTTTTTCTTGTTAAAACAGTCCGGCAGTTTGTTTTATTTACAAAACAGTCCGGCAGTTTTTATTTGTTGAAACCAGTCCAGCAGTTTAATTTAATTCTGTACGAGTCAGGAATTGTAATTCATATTCCAATTGTGAGAAATAAAGTGTTATTTCCATTGCGTTCCTGTCTTTTATATTATTGTCCTTTTCTTTATCGTATTCGAAATAGTACCAAAAACCAACAATAATTTGGTTTTTGGTGGCTAATATTCCAATACTCGACAAGAAGAAGGAAAATGATCAGGTTTGTAACTACTAGTGGGGGACTAAATCGTTGCTTAAAGTTCGTTTAGGGCCCTACTCCATTCCCATTAAGCAAACAATAGCGATTGGACTTTCGTTTGAGTGTCTAGAAGCGTCGAATAAACCAACTAATTATCTTACCGTTATTACTAGAGAGAGTGGTATTTAAACGTTTCTACAAATTTGGTCTGACCAGTTGTGATCGTTGATTAACTCTGATTTATCGTAACTTTTATTTATTTCTCTTTAAAAAAAACAATAGCACTCACTCTAGAAGGCACAAAATAATGGGATTAATTATGAAACTTTACTATATTAGCTTTTAATAATCATCTATGTAGATCTCATAACCACACAGTTTCGTTTTATTTTGGCACAAATTAAAAACAGAATTAGAAGGTCTAGCATACTTATTTGGTTCAGACTTTAAAGCCAATACCTATGTCGAAACTCTGGTGAATATATATGTACGTACGTACGTGCTTTCTAGATAGTCGATGGCCCAGATACTTGGGCAAAAGCCAGAGATTAAAATAACTGCCTTTTGAAAGTAAGGTGATATATACAGGACATTTCGGTAACATTAGACCATCATCCAACCATGTGGTATCTTACTGTTCTAGCTAGTGTAAAAATCATGATAAAAACATTTCCAACTCAATTGGATATTTTCTTAACACCTTTGGTGCAATCTGATACAATCAAGTGTTACGTTAAATTTGATGCGACGTTAAGTATTCATTGATCAACTAACATTTTGTTCTTCATATAGAACATTAAAATTTTATAATACTAATACAATTGAATAAAGGATAAATAAAGAAACAACAACAACGGTACCAAAATTATTAATTTTTTTAGAAAAACACACAAACCAAAAAAGATACACTATAATAAACCTTAATGTACTTAACAAAAATAATTTCAAGTCCGGTAAAACATTTCTGTTATGACTAAATAAGGGTTTTGTGATCCTGCTCACTATCCCTAAATTCCTTGAATATTGAGAATGACTTTTATAATTGGTTTAATTTCATAGAGAAATATTCTTTTTTTTAAAAATCGTCTTTTCATCAAATATCAATAATGTTGATCTATCTATAATTGATACGGTACCTAACAGAGAACTTTGATGTGACAGCATCGTACCTTTCCTTAATGACGTGGAATTTAATTAGGTTATTTTGGACATTCGTTTCTGTTGGAATATTGGTTCAAGAAACAGAGAAACATATGAAGCTTTTTTGTTGACAAGAATGTTCAAATGGAGAATGATTAATTAAATTAAGGAAGCATTTAATTGAGAAAAAAAAAAAAACACAAGGAAAAAGAAAAAGAAGTCCAAATTAATCAGATATGTATTTGGTAAACTTAGTGACCAAGCATGCTACAGTTGTAAACTAATTAGCCAGCTATTATAGTGACTCGGAGACTTGTGAAAATTCATGTTAGTTGACTTAACGTTCCAATCCAGATAAGTAGTTCTAAATTATGATAAATTATATAACTAGTTCTATTTCCATTTACAATGTGTTAATTATTCTCATATTTATCAAAATTGTATAAGAATTGATAACAACTAATATTAATCATCAATATAATTCAAATGATATACTAATAAAATTTAAACTAATGAATATATATTTTTTTTTTATAAATTGTGGGGAGAAAGCCCACATTTTTATTAATAAATAGAATTAAAAATCAACCAGTATCATCAAATGAGATACTAACACTACAAGAAATAAAACTTGAGAAACTAAAACCAAAACTTTACAACTTGATTGACTAAAAAGATAATCTTCTAAAACTATTAGGACCATCATAGCACTGGCCTATGTAACGCACACAGACCAGATAACACGTGTATGTATACCCCCAAATCTCTATCTGAGAATGAGAAAAGTCACACTTAAGAGAGAGAAAACGTCATCTTCTTCACAAGAACTCTCTTCTATCTCTACCTGTACCCATCAAAACCTTAAATTTGAAAGCCCTTTTACTTCCAAATTTATGATGTTCTGTATTTTTTGATTTAATTCATCTGATTTTAAAAATTCTTTGAATCCTTCATCACAACCAAGATTTGCTAGAGTATCAGCTGCGCTGTTAGCCTCTCTTACTACATGCTGCATCAGGTAATCTTTGCCCTTTAATTTGATCTTAATTTCATCTATGATAGATCTAATATACCAAGGAGTTACTATATTTTTTGTGATAATATTAACCAATTGAAGTGAATCACTTTCCAAAATAATTGAATCCAGATTCTTTAACTGTAGCATACGTAGAATAGCTTTAGCTTCTGATTCTATAGCTGATGATCCTGTTGCCTTTGCTTGAAAACCATAGATAAAATTTCCTTTTGGGTCTCTAATTAATCCACCTATACCACAAGAATTCGTAGTAGATTTAAAGCACCCATCTGTGTTGATTTTCACATACCCACTTGGAGGATTTAACCATTTCACTATAGAAACCCTCTTACCTCTTGTCACATGTTTAGTAATAAATATATCATTTAAGTTCCAACACATTGGGAAATTGTTGTTGTTCTTGGAGCTTAAGTACAACATATCAGTGATTTGGGAACAAATTGTAGTAGTAATCATCTCCTTGTTGTTGAATTTATAACTGCACCTACCTTTCCAAATCATCCAAACAATTATAGATGGTAATAACTTAAGCGTGAATGAATTGATGCTATTTTTTTCTGTTGGTCCGTGTGCTAACCTTAGAGGAGGAGGAGGAGGAGGGGGGGGGGGGGGGGGGGGTGAATAAGGTTTATGGCGATTTTCGCCTAATTAAAATTCTATGCAACTAACCACCCAACTTATGCAAATTCTAAACTTAAGCGTTTAATAAACTTAATGAAATGCTAGAAATCATAAACGCAAGCAAGAATATAAGCAATAATAAAGTTGCGGAAAGTAAAAGTTTAGGGAAAGAAGATGACACCAAGATTTATAGAGGTTCGGCAAACGGCCTACGTCCTCTCCTCGGTACTACCGAGTATTTCACTAAAAAATCTTCTTACGGATATTACAATCCTATCGAGCTAATCAACCGATTAAGCTCCCCCTCACTTTATGAGTGTCTCGAAATGAAAAGACCTAGAGCTTTTAAGCTTCACTTGCTTACAAAGCCTCTACCCGATCACTCGCTCACAAAAATGAGTTTATAAAATACTCGTTACAATTTTATCGAAAATTGAAACAACACCCACAATCGATTGCTTCTAAAATAAGCTAATATGTGGTTTCGATGATGTTTGATCTTGGTTGGAGCTTGTATCTCTTTATCTACAATTTTCCCTCTTTTGAGTATATACACCAAAATGGTGATATTTAGGGTTTTGTATATAGGGATTGAAGGATGATAATTAGTGTGTTGATTGGTGAGTTTGGAGAGAGATTTGAGGTGGTATATATATCAGCAAAGTCTGTTTTTCTGGGTTATGACCGTTGAGGGTTTTAACAGCTATTTTCCAGAATAAGCTGAAAAGCTGTTTTCGAAAACTGCAGAAAACGATCGGTCGTTTTCTACATTCGATCGGTCGTTTTCCAGAAAACGATCGGTCGTTTCTGAAAAACGATCGGTCGTATATTCGACCTGCTCACTGGAATAAATCTGTACAAAAACGATCGGTCATTTTTGTACAGTCGATCGGTCGACTGTTCTTCTGGCAGTTTTTCCGGTCTTCTTCGAAAGCCCATAACTTCTTCGTTTTAGCTCCGATTCTGGTTCCGCTTGAACCTGTGGCTTCGTTTTTCCGAGCTCTATCTTTCTGGCATTCTGCAATTTACAAATTCTCTTTTTGGAAAAAACAAGCATTATATCATCGAAATAGAGAAATCGTAAAATCATTAAAAACATAATCAAAGTTATAATCAAAATCAATTATTGAACCCGACCCAAAACCAATATGGGGTTATGTGAAGGGTTTTTAAAGAAAAACCAAAACATGAAAAATGTAAATATGATGCATATACCCGACCCAACTAATCACATATATGTAGATAATAAAGGTTAGAGTATACCAAATATGTGATGTTGGGTCCGCTCGCTAATAACATTTGCATTGAGCGTTTCCGAGTCCAAATAGGTGGTACCATTTGTTGGTATGCCTTCCACCTTTGTCGATTAATGGCACCTCATTCTTGACGGTGGAGTTGATCTTCTTGACTTCCACGGCTTTTGTCGGCGTTGCCAACCACTTGTTGATTTTCTCCTTTTGGATGGAGATGCCTTTTGTCGGTTTTGCCAACCACTTGTCGATTTTCTCCTTTTGGATGGAGATACCTACAACACAAGATTTGTATTTTTGTACCCAATTTCTTTTGGGTCCGACATTGTTAGTGGCTCGGGTCTTTACTACCCATTTCAAATCGCTTCTACTAACATGGAAACGATAAGGGCATCTAGAAGAAATATGCTCATTTCTACTACAATGCACATAATGCTTAGACTTTTTAGTATAACGAGAGTTATACGATGTTTTGGAAAGGTTTTTCGGAGTATCCATTTTGGTTTTAAAACCTATACCTTTCCTATCATTAAAAGATTTTTGAAAAATCTTGGAAGAACTCCCTTTAGTAAAAACAACCTCTTGTTTAGGTGGAATAGGAGTTGTAGAAATCTTAGAGGCTTTAACGAAGCGGGTTTTGTTAGAAGTAGACCCAATGCAATCAAAACCTAAACCGCTCTTATCATTGAAATCTTTTTGACAACTCAAAATGTTTTCTAAAACGGTTTTACCTTTAGAAAACTTTGAAGTAGTTAAATTAAGTTTTTCAATGGAAATGACAAGATCGTTGTTTTTAGTTTTCAACGATTCATTCTCGGTTTCTAAAACCTTGACCTTGTCATTTAAGTTAAAAGCATGAGAACTCAAAACCTTGTTTTTGCTTTTAACTTTATCGAAAGCATCCTTCAACTCTTCAAAATTTTCTAATAAATGACAATCTAAGGAAGATGGTTTTGAAAGAGTTTTAGTAAGTCTAGAGACTTCATTTTTAAGAAAATTGATCTCGGTTTGTAAAGACTTATTATGAATGACGAGATCATTGTTTTTGTCTTTCAATTCTTCCTTTTCGTCATCTATATCAAGTAAAGAGAATGACGATGTTGGAATAGACTCATTTTCAATTTTATCTCTTTTTAAAGATCTTATTTCTTCATTGAGAGAAGAATTTATCTTTTTAAGAGATTTGACCTTCTCTACAAGCTTAGGAAATTTTTCGGAATAAATATCGCACATATGAAGTAATTCATCATAAGAAGGATCATTTCGCTTTCACTTTCGCTTGAAGAAGAGAGGTTTTGTTCATGGCTTTCTTCCATGGCCATATAGCAACCAAGGTGAGCAACTTCATCTTGGTCGGAGCTATCGCTAGAGCTTGAATCGAATATCTTCTTCTTGGCTTTGCTCTTGCGATTCTTTAGGCAATCTCTCGCCATGTGTCCTTCCTTACCACAAGTATAGCAACCAAAATCGTTAGAATAAATTGAATTATTTGACGATTTACCTTTATGTTTGCGGTGGTCTTTTAGCTTGAGTATTTCCTTGACGATTCGAATGATTTGCATTGAATTTTCGTCGTCATTGGATAGCTCATCGCTTTCGTCACAAGTTGTTCCTTTGAAAGCTATCTCCCTCCTTTTTGAGATTGGCTTGTGACTATTGAGGGTGATCTCGTGAGTAATAAGTGAACCCGTCAATGCATCAAGAGTGTAAGTATTCATGTCGTGCGCCTCTTGAATTGCGGTGACTTTTGGTTCCCATTCCTTCGGCAAGCTCCGAATCACCTTTGAGACCATTTCCTTACAAGATAAATGCTTACCAAGAGATGTTAATCCGTTAGTAATAGTAGTAAATCTAGCAAGCATATCGGAAATGGTTTCACCCTCGCTCATTTTAAAAAGTTCGTAATCGTGCACTAGAATTTGGAGTTTGCAATCCTTAACTTGGTTAGTGCCCTCGTGCATAACTACTAACTTATCCCACATACCCTTAGCGGTTTTACAAGCGGAAATTTTGTTGTACTCGTTAGGAGAAACGGCACAAACAATAGCATACATCGCTTTAGCGTTAGTAGAGTAGGCTTCTAGTTGAGCGTTATCTAGGTCCTCTACGGGGATTGGGTTTTCACTATTTTCGTGTTTAGGAGCGGAATATCCTACTTTAATAATCTTCCAAAGATTAACATTATAGCTTTGTAGGAACATACTCATCCTATCCTTCCAATATGAATAATTTACCCCATCAAAGTATGGTGGAGTATTGGGTGATGAAGCAATAGCGGAAGTAAAATTATATAGATTAGCCATCGGGATCTTAACTCTAGAATCGTTAAATTCCTATATGCAAGAGCCTCGGCTCTGATACCAATTGTTGGTCCGTGTGCTAACCTTAGGGGGGGGGGGGGGGGTGAATAAGGTTTATGGCGATTTTCGCCTAATTAAAATTCTATGCAACTAACCACCCAACTTATGCAAATTCTAAACTTAAGCGTTTAATAAACTTAATGAAATGCTAGAAATCATAAACGCAAGCAAGAATATAAGCAATAATAAAGTTGCGGAAAGTAAAAGTTTAGGGAAAGAAGATGACACCAAGATTTATAGAGGTTCGGCAAACGGCCTACGTCCTCTCCTCGGTACTACCGAGTATTTCACTAAAAAATCTTCTTACGGATATTACAATCCTATCGAGCTAATCAACCGATTAAGCTCCCCCTCACTTTATGAGTGTCTCGAAATGAAAAGACCTAGAGCTTTTAAGCTTCACTTGCTTACAAAGCCTCTACCCGATCACTCGCTCACAAAAATGAGTTTATAAAATACTCGTTACAATTTTATCGAAAATTGAAACAACACCCACAATCGATTGCTTCTAAAATAAGCTAATATGTGGTTTCGATGATGTTTGATCTTGGTTGGAGCTTGTATCTCTTTATCTACAATTTTCCCTCTTTTGAGTATATACACCAAAATGGTGATATTTAGGGTTTTGTATATAGGGATTGAAGGATGATAATTAGTGTGTTGATTGGTGAGTTTGGAGAGAGATTTGAGGTGGTATATATATCAGCAAAGTCTGTTTTTCTGGGTTATGACCGTTGAGGGTTTTAACAGCTATTTTCCAGAATAAGCTGAAAAGCTGTTTTCGAAAACTGCAGAAAACGATCGGTCGTTTTCTACATTCGATCGGTCGTTTTCCAGAAAACGATCGGTCGTTTCTGAAAAACGATCGGTCGTATATTCGACCTGCTCACTGGAATAAATCTGTACAAAAACGATCGGTCATTTTTGTACAGTCGATCGGTCGACTGTTCTTCTGGCAGTTTTTCCGGTCTTCTTCGAAAGCCCATAACTTCTTCGTTTTAGCTCCGATTCTGGTTCCGCTTGAACCTGTGGCTTCGTTTTTCCGAGCTCTATCTTTCTGGCGTTCTGCAATTTACAAATTCTCTTTTTGGAAAAAACAAGCATTATATCATCGAAATAGAGAAATCGTAAAATCATTAAAAACATAATCAAAGTTATAATCAAAATCAATTATTGAACCCCATGGTTCAACATTTTCTTTTCTAGCTGTTGACCACCAAGTTAGAAATCTCCCTTTAATACTAATATTAGTATTGATTATACCCATCAAACCACCAAAATGATTCCATACTTCTTGTGCTATCTTTCCAGAACTAAACAAATGCTCTATGTCTTCTTCTTGTACACCACAACACTCACACTTTGAAGCTAATTGAATTCCACATTTTTTAACTGCAGAGTCTAGAGGCAAGGATTTGTTGAAAAGTTTTCATACGAAGCATGTGATTTTCAAAGGTAAAGCCTTGTCCCATTTATATTTGTTAAACCAACTATTTTCATATTTTATTCTGGTAACATCCCAAGCAGATTTAAAAGTAAAATTCCCCAAATTTTCATTTTTCCAGATAATCTCATCCTTTCCAAAAATATTAGCTTTGAAGTCTTCTTTAAACATATATCTAAGATGAATAGGAATTAGCTAATTAATAATTTGTCTATCCCATCTTCCATTTTGCAGCAAATCTTTGACATTTAGACTATTATAAATATTTGCATCATTTATTTTTCTTGTACCCAACCAATTGTCCAAATTAACAGAAATATTGCCATCTCCAACTAACCATTACATACATTCTTCTGCTCTTTCTCTTACTAATATATCATTCTATTCCATGTATTATTCCCTATTCTAGCTTTAGCCTCAACAGGATGACCATTTTTACAGTACTTTGCTTTCATAAACTTAGCCCACAAAGAATTGGAGGTTCTTAATTTCCACCACAGCTTCATAGCATAAGTAGCAGCAATATCCTTCAAGCTTCTAATGCCTAAACCATCTTTCTCCACTGTTCTACAAACTTTCTTCCAACTAACCCAATGATGCTTGTTTTTACCATCTTTTTCTTCCCACAAAAAAATTGCCAAATTTTTTTCTATTTCCTTTATAACCTGAAGAGGATGATTCATTGCTGCTATAGTATATATAGAAATAGAGCTAAGCACATGCTTAATTAAGATCAACTTCCCCCCCCCCCCCCCCCCCATATTTAGATACTGTACTTTCTAGCCAGATAACTTCTTTCTGATTTTCAAAACCAGTTCATGGTAATTGATACACTTTTTCCTTTCAGCATAGATTTTACAGCCCAAATAGGTAAAAGGGGTTTTTTTACACTGAATATCTAGTAATTTGCTCACAATATCTTTCTGACTTTGGCTCACTCCTTTGGAAATATAAGCAAAGCTCTTGTCAATACTGATTTCTTGACCAGAATCATTATTATACATGTCCAATACTTTTTTCACACATTTGACAGAATTAATATTAGCAACTGAGAAAATAATGAAATCATCTGCAAATGCTAAATGAGTAATAATAGGGCTTCTAATTGGGGCTTTAAACCATTTCCATATTTTATTATAAACTAACTTGTTTAAGTTTCTGGACAGAACTTCTGAGCAAATGATAAAGAGGCTAGAAGAGAGAGGATCACCTTGCCTAAGACCATTTGTTGGAGAGAATAAACCTGTTGTAGCTCCATTAACCATAACAGTAACACCATTATCAGAGATAAGTCTCCAAACTCTGTCTATCCAAACTTCGTAAAAACCCAATTTTCTAAGAGTGGAAATTAAAAAGTGCCATGAAATTTAATCATAAGCTTTTTTCATATCTAGCTTTAAAGCTAAGCTACTCCCACTGCTTTTGTTATCCAAATTAAAAATAAATTCTCGTGAAAGAAGAATATTGTCTAGAATATCTCTGTTTTTAACAAAACCACTTTGATTTTCTGAAATGATAAGAGGCAGAATAACTGATAGTCTAGAGCACATAATTTTGGATATGACTTTGTTGAAAAAAGTGCAAAGACTTATAGGTCTAAAATCAGCAAAGGTCTCAGGATCATTTTTTTTAGGAATTAGGGCTATAATTGTGGTAGTCATTACTTTAGGCAAAATTGTTCCTGAGAAAAACTGTAAAACAGCTTGATAAATATCTTTGCTTATAATATCCCAACAAACAGTGTAGAAATGACCATTAAAGCTATCTATACCTGGAGCACTATTCTTATTCAACTCCCAAATTGCACTTTTAACTTCTTCAAATGTAGGATCTTTTGTTAGAAACTCATTGTGTTCATCTGAAATAGCTCTATTCACACACTCTAGGCTTTTGTAAATAAAACTATTCGGAATGTAGTTAGCAGCAAGTAGACTTCTGAAATAACTAACAACTTCCTCTTTAATCTCCTTTTGACCTGTCAAAATATCTCCTTGAGAGTTAGAAATAGCAATAATTATACTCTTGGTTCTTCTTTTTCTCACCACACCATGAAATTTTTTTTGTATTAGCATCCCCTTCTTTAGCCCATTTAATATTTGCTTTTTGAGCCCAGAAATCTTCTTCTATTTTCATTATATAATTTAGATTTGCTTTGGCTTCCATTAACACAGCTCTATTTGCAGGACTTGGGTCTTCTTCAAATAGATTTTCCACTCTTAAAGTCTCATCTTCAGCATCAATCACTTGTTGAAATATATTCCCAAATGTACTTTTATTCCAGTTTATAATAGCTTTTTTCAGAATCTTAAGATTGTTAACCAAAGAATGTAAAGCATTCCCTTTGGTATACACTTTCCAGTTTATTCTGACCATTTTGAGAAAATCCTGATGTTTGGTCCAAAACTTTTAAAAAATATATCTCCTAGAATTGTTGTCTAGCTCCGATTTCATAGTAAGAAGAAATGGAGTATGATCTGAATTTGTTTTACTCAAATGCTCCAAAGAAACATTATTGAATAATTTAACACCTGCATAATTAATACAGACTTTGTCAATCCTCTCAAAAATAGAACCATCTCCACTTCTTTTATTCCACCAAGTAAATTTAGAACCACTAAACTTCATTTCTGTCACCCCAATACCATCCATGCAGTTTAAATAGTCATTAGCAGCTCTGATATTAATAGGGAGACCTCCTACTTTATCTTCCTCTTTAGAAACTGTATTAAAATCCCCTGTAACAAACCATGGACTTAGAGTAAAATTTTGCCTCAAAAAATCCCATAAAGCCACTCTTTCCCCCATAGTACACTTAGCATATACCAGAGTTAGAAAAATAGTACTGTTATGCCATTTAATTTTCAAATGCATGCTTTGATCCATTTGCCTCACAATCTTCATCTTTATGCCTTCATTATAAAAAATCCAGATTTTATTCTCCACATGACCCAACACATTATCAAATCCAAACTTCATTATGTACTTTTCTATTTTTTCACAACCCACCATAGGTTCTAAACAAATAAGAAGTGTTATTTTATTCACCAAACATAGTTTTTTAATTCTTCTAGTAGTAGCTCCATTTCCCAACCCTCTAACATTCCATATTAAGGATGTAATCATTTATTATACCTTTTTCTTTCCCCCACATTAGAGGATGATCTTAAACTCATCTGTTGTTGCTGTTTTTTTGCTTTTTCTTTTTTATTAAGCTTCTTCTTCTGACTTTTGGATAAACTTTCTTCCCAAATTTCTTCAGTTTCTGCATTTTCATTAGTTGATTCCATGATGCCTTATGCTGTTTCTTCTTCAATCTCCTCTATTTCAGTAATAACCATAATTTTGCTTTGCATTAGAATTCTCTTTTCAAAATTAAAACTGACCAGTTTAAGCTCTTGGTCAGGAAGTTTATTCATAATGCAAAGATTTTCTTCTACTATTTCCTCTATTTTATCCTCATTTGGGATAATATCACAGATTATTTCTTCATCTATAATATCTTCTTTGGTTTCTTCATCACTAATAATCACTTCTTCTCTTGTAGGAACTACTGCAGTGAAAGGCAGAGCCTTCTTTAATCCAGCATTTGCTTCTTTAGGGACTTCCTTGTCTTTTTGAAAAGTTCTCGCTACCCAATCTTTAGTACTTTATTTCTTTCTGAAGTTATTATTATTCAATTTGGCACTAATTTTTTTACTTTTCTGCTCATTGGACTCCTTTGCTACTTCTGATTTGCTTTCTTTTTTATCATTCTTGAATTTGTATAAGTTTATTTTATGGCCTTACTTGTAACAAAAACTACAGTAATTTGGTAGATCTTCATACTCACAATATTGCCAAAAAACCCACCTCATTATCTTCGCCATAACCTATCCTAACCCTTTCAACTAGCTCCTCACTAAGATCAACCTCAACACAGATCCTTGCTAAGCTTGGTTTTGTTAATTTAGAAGTAGGTTCATCTACCCTTAAAGGGTTTCCAAAAGCTCTCGCTATAGAGAAAATACTAGAATTATTGTATAGATGTATAGGCAATTTTGGTAGGTTAATCCAAACAGGAGCTACAGGGGACTCAAAATCTGGATCAAAATCATATGTCCACTTAAACACACGCATAGGGAAGTGCTCTATATACCAGATTTTTTTAAGCCAGATTCTCGTAAAATCTTCCTCGTGAAAACAACGAATCAATATATGTTTATGATCTAATACCCCAATATTGTAGTTAGCTTTTAGGTCGAGCTTTCCAAACATTTTCCTTATCACTTCCACTTCTGGTCTACCATGCGTAAATTTTCCTACTAATGTATACTTAAAGGGTTCCGATAGCTGTTTTACATCGTCCATAGAGAAATTGATTAGAGGTTCACCTTTATAACTTCCTACTTCCTTCAACGCTAATTTAGTTTTTTTTGGTTGCGAGCTTACTATGGATGCGAAGGACTTCATTGGGGGTGGATCCGGAGACATACATTGAGGATTTCGATTTATATTCGTAGTTTTATCTCTGACCGGTGAGGTGGGAGCAGACATGATTGCGGTGGCTAGGGTTTTTCACCCTAATCGTCTCTCTCTTTCTCTCTCTAGATTTTTCCTTGTGTGTTATTAATGTTCTTAAACTAATGAATAGTTTGGTAGTTTATCATAATTTTATGACTGTACGTACGTAAGTCTTAACATAATAAAAACTATGTTCATTTATGTGAGGAACTAAATTACCTTTAAAAAAAAAAGTGAGGAACTAAATCTGACTTCTGGAATTAGCAATCATCCAGAGACCTTATGTGGTATATTCGAAACGTGGGATAACCATTTAACTAAGAAGGTATAGGCGTAGTTAATGATAAATCATTGGTACACCAAATCTTATCATCATCAACTTTTCACTTGACTTCTTTGGATGATATTTACTCCCATCCGGCTAGGAGCCTCTTACGGATTCCCTTTCACTTGAGTTAATAATGGTTTGACACATGAAAAATACTAAATTAAAAATTGTCATTCTTGCTATATTTTAATAACATACCATTTTGATACTTTTACAAAATCGAATCTTTTTATTTTATTACTGTTATTGCTTTATATATGAAAGATACTAAATTAAAAATTGTCTATATTTTAATACCATACCATTTTGATATTTTTGCAAAATCGAATCTTTTTATGTTATTACGGTTATTGCTTTATATATGTTAAATTATATTGATTATAACATATTTATTTAGTTTTTACTAATAAGTTTAAATCAAGTTATTGAACAAATGAAGGTATTCTTGCTACTCACATCCTTAATTAATATCAAACAAAAAGTTTTAATCTTAATACTCATGACAAAATTATATTATATTTGAATCTATAACTCAAAAATAGAGCATATCATATTTTTATTACGTATTTATAATTGAACAAATCATTTCAAACATCTAATATATTTTTTATGATAATTTAGCAATAAGAAAAAAATTAAAAGTTGTTGAATAACTGTTGATTTAAATTTTATGCACTTTCTTGGTGTACTCAATTAAATATTAACTCAATTAGTTTACAATAATGTTTTTTTTTGTTTTTTTTAATTTATAATTATATATATATGGTCTCGAAGGAATTTAAAGATGGTTAGCAAATTTCATCCGACTTTTTTGATTCAATATAAAAAAGACATCATATTCAGCTTCAGAGTAGTCTAATATTGTGTTGGCCCATGCGGCTAAACCTTACAGGGGGGTGAAGAAGGTTTTAGGCGTTTTTCGTCTAATTAAAATTTTAAGCGCAACTAACAATCCAACTAGCTCAATATATATTTGCGATAATAAATATGCGATGATAATGTATGCATAAATTGAAACATGCACACAATCACAAAAATATAACTTGCGGAAAGTAAATAGTAAGGGAAGAGATTGACACCACGATATATAGAGGTTCGGCAAACCCGCATACGTCCTCTCCTCGGTATTCAAGCTACCGAGTATTTCACTAAAATCTTCTTCCCAAGATTACAAATCCTATCGAGCTAATCAATCGATTTGCTCACCCTCTACCCGAGGTTCCTACTCTTGATACAAGTGCAAGCGAACACGTTTACGAGTCAACGACTCCCCCTCAATCTATGAGTACCCAAGTGTTTAACCTAGAACTTTTAACCAACACTTTGGCTTAAAAACTTCTACTCAAACACTCACTCACAAATGAGCTTCTAATTTGCTCTTTACAAATTTATCGAAAATAAAACAATACTCACAATTTGATTGCTTCTAAATAAGCTAATTTGTGATATTTGATGATGTTTGATCTTGATTTGAGCTTGAATCGCTTTCTCTTCAATTTTCCTTTTCTCGAGCTTTTTCTCAACAATGAAGAATTTGGGTGTTTTTAGATAGATAGAGGTTGAAGGATTAATTGGTTATTTTTGGATAGTGATTGGGTTGTGTTTTGTAGACCAGAAAAGTTTGTTTTATGAATTATGACTGTTGGGTGGAGGTTGAGAGATTTATCCAATGGTTAAAGCTACTTATTAAAAAAAGCTAAAAAGCTGTTTCTGAAATCTGCAGAAAACGATCGGTCGTTTTCTGAAAAACGATCGGTCGTTTTTATCATGAACTCACTGGAACATTCTGGACCAAAAACGATCGGTCGTTTTGGTCATTTCGATCGGTCGTTTTTCAGAGGACCTCACTGGAACATTTTGGACCAAAAACGATCGGTCGTTTTGTCCAAAACGATCGGTCGTTTTTTCTGGCAATTTATCGGTTTTCTCGTTATACTTCGAATGTCCGTAACTTCTTCGTTTTAAGTCCGATTATGGTTCCGCTTGAACCGTTGGCTTCGTATTTAATAACTCTATCATTCTGACGTTCTGAAATATACATTTTCTATTTGGAAAAGACTTTTATTATCGAAATAGAGAAATCGTAAAATCATTAATGCATAATTAAACGTATAATCAAAATCAATTATTGAACTCATGGTTCAACATATTGGATCTAGTCTTTCAGATTTCCATATCAAAAAGAGCTAGGCACTGCGAGGTGACAAAATAACTTTTATTTAATGAAGGATCAGGATTGGTTAATTATCAATGGGACTTGCGAGGCCGACTAGTTGCATGGTATGATGGTATGACAATACGGCTCCCCCGGGGTGTTCATGAAAATAAACTTTGAGAACAAGGATTTTCTAAATACAAACCACAAACAAATGATTAAAGAAAGGTTACGAGCCAATGACCAGAGCTTTAAGCTGGATCAGCTAACAAAAAGGAGTAACTCATGAACAAATTAGTCTAACAAAAAAGATGCCAGACCACATGATGTCGATTGTGATCTTCTTCGACGACACGACTATTTTTTACGAATAGTTTGTTAAAATATAAGACGGTAGAGGTAGAATAAGTAGGATAGAATTGTATTGTATTTGTTTAATGAATTACATAGGGCTCTTATATAGATAAACCAAGAATAGCCAAAAAGAAATAAATATTTACATTATAGAAACAAACCTTATATCAAATCTAAATTAGACAAATCAAATCTCAATTTTCTATTTCCTTTCTAATATAGTTGAATTATAATTTCTGAATACTTTTTTTTTTGGAAATTTATAATTTCTGAATACTTATTTGGATCAAGACGTAAGTTAATCTATATATGGTTTTTGACACTCCAAAATCTAAATAATGACGATGCGTTTAATAAAGGTAGAATTACAAATAGATACATATCAATCAAATTAATTACAAAAAACTTATCTATGTGTACTTATTTATAGTTATGTAAATATAATTATTTACAATTAGGTACATATGTCATAAAATATAAAAAAAAATTGAACAATTAATATTGAAAAAAATTGAAAAAAAATTAAAAAATTTGTACATAGTATCAAACAGGATTAGACATGATTGGACATAATTAGATAGGATTAAACAGGATTAGACATATAAGATTGAACATGATTAGATATACATGATTGAACAAGATTAGACAGGATCAGACATATTTTTTGTATAAAAAATGTATTTCTTAAAATTTTGGTTATTTTAAATTTTAGTTTTTAATTTTTAAATATTTTTTTGGATTTTGTTGGATTTTTTTAGATTTTTTAATGATATATGTATCTATTTGTAAATAAGTTAACAAAATATGTATTTTTTATAAAAGAGTTGTAAAGTTGAAGAGTATTTTAAAAAAAAATAAGTTTAGTAATAAATTATTCTTTCCCCTTTAATAAATCAAAGGAAAGAAGCCAAGATATTTATTTTTTTACAGAGTTTTGTCCCCTTCTATGGAACCGGCACACGGATGAGAAATCCTTGGTTATTTTTCCATTGGCATGATGTAACACCCTCAATAATTATTCGTATAACGCCTCTTTACTTCTTTCTGATATATACCTCAATAAACATTTGATCAAATAACCCTCATAGGAATCTCTATATCAAGTGTTGTCAAAAAGTTTATATTTATATCACCACACATTCTTAATTCATCCATCTTGTGATGATAAATTGATAATAATGTAGGTTAGTTTCGCGGTCCTAAGGTTAACTACAGATTTATAAGTCCCCATAGTTTTAATATATTTCAATTGACGAGTAAGAGTGTGGACTAGTTTGTTGTTTCTGTTCCGATTGATTTAGCCTCTAGCTAGGGCAATCTAAATTCATTGGCCTATTTTTTACCCTTTATGGTCCTTTGTTTTTTTTATCTCTTTCTCAGTTCATATTTCTTTTAAAGTCGGGTACAATCGTGTGTGACCGCTTTTGATCAATAGAGATATCAGATATATATGGAACTTTCGTTGAAACCAATTTGGTTTTTGGAGGCTAATATTCCAATATTCGACAAGAAGAAGGAAAATTACCAGGTTTGTAACTACAAGTGGGGGACAAAATTTGCTTAAGTTAGTTTAGGGCCCTACTCAAACCCCATTAAGCAAACAATAGCACTCACTCTAGAAGGCACAAAATAATGGGATTAATTATGAAACGTTGCTATATTAGCTTCTAATAATCATCTATGTAGATCTCATAACCACACAGCAGTTTCGTTCTAATTTTGTACAAAAAACACAATTAGGTCTAGCATACTTCTTGGTTTAGAGCCAAAATCTATATTGAATCTGGTGAATACATGCTTTCTGGACAATTGAATGGTCTAATATATATGCATGTCACGGTAATATTAGCTAGACCATCTCCAACCCTGCGGCATCTCACCGGTAAAAATCACGACAAAAACATCTCGAACCCAAGATATTTTCTTGCACCTTTGGTGCAACCTGAAGCAATTAAGTAGCGTTACACTAAAATTGGTGCGCCCTTAATTATTCATTGATCAAGTAACTTTTTGTTCTAAATATAACATTAAAATTTCAGAATAATACAATTAAACAGATGATATAAAATGAAACAACAACCATTAATACAAAAAAAAAAAAAAAAACTATAATAAAAGTACACAAACCAAAAAAGATATGCTATAATAAATCTTAATGTATTTTAAAAAATAATTTACATGGCAGAGTTTATCCGCTAAAAACATTTCCGTAGTAAGGACCAAAAAACATGGGAATGGTTCTGTGATGCTCTTCATTATTCCTTAAATCCTTGAATATTGGGAAGTACTTTCTTTATTGGTTTATTTTTTTAGAGAAACAATTTTTTCTTTAAAAATCGTCGTTTTATCAAATATTATATTAATGGAGTTGAATAGTTAATGTATTTAATATAAAATATTATATTAATGGAGTTGAATAGTTAATGTATTTAATATAATTGATATAAGAGAAGTTTGCGAAGATTGGTTAAAATTTGCTCAAGTGGCAATATGGTACTTTTCTTTAATTGTAGATGTGGTCAGTTTTACACGTTTTTTTTTTATCTTTCTATGTCCGCTAAGTGCTAAACGTATCTAGTTATAAGTTGACAATTTTTAAGTGTTTTCTTTTTTTTAATAATTTGTCAGACGTTGGTGCATTTTGACGGATTTTATCTCTGAATCTATTTAATGGAATATCATTATTAGCGGTATCGGCTCCATATTTAGATGGAAAATTAAAGAGAACTAAAGAGAATTAGATTCATTGAAACAAAAACAAGGAAAAAGAAAATGAAGCCCACATCATATATTTGGTAAATTTAGGTTGTGTTTGGTATCACATTTTTTGGTAAAATAATCGAAAAGATCCAAAAATTCAGAATCCAAATTTTTGTTGGTTTTTATTTTTTTATTTTTAGATTTTAAAAATCAGTTTTTTTATTAAAAAATCTAATATGAAACGAACCTTAGTGACCAAGCATATAATGCTACAGTTGTTCGGTTACTTGCTGAGTCAGCTATAATAGCGACTTGAGACTTGTGAAATTCATGTTAGTTGACTTAACGCTCCAATCCAAATAGAGATCGTCTTCCATTTTCTATTTATACTAAATTAAGATAAATTATAGGGTCTACTTTCATTTACAACGTATTAGTTACTCTTTAAATTCTCATATATTTCAATTGTAAAAAAAGTTGATACCAATTAATATTATCAATATAATTGAAATGTAAATGATATATTATTAAAATTGAAAGTAATGAATAGTTTGATTATTTTTTTTTTTTAAATGAGAATAGTTTGATTGTTTATCATAATTAGCTAGTTTGCTTGTTTATCATAGTTTACCTGTTTGTTTTTTTATACAAATGGTGTGAAAAAACCCATATTTTTATTTGTACTAGAAAATACAAATGTAGGTGAAAAACCCCAACTTATGTTTGTTTTGAAGAAAAACATAGGCTGAAAAAAAGTAACTTAAAAGTAAAAAAGTAAATTACACTTAACGTTTATAACTTAAAAAATAATTTATAAATAAAAAAATAGTAAAAATAAGTAAAAAAAAAATGAGACTTTTTTGCTCGTAAAAAGTTAACTTGTAAGCAAATTTCAAATCACAAACAATAACTTGCATGAAATATTAACTTATATATTTTATTTCAGAAGCAAAGTATAGATTAAATATCTAATGATGTTTTATATTTGGTCTCGTTAATCGTAATAACAGTTAAATGTCTTGTTTATTATTAAAAAATGTCTACATAACACTTGTACAAAAAAAAAATACGTGTAAGTTAAATTGTTATAAAATATAATTAGTTCATAATAAATAAAAGGAACTTATTGCATATTAGTTATAATAAGTTGAAAAATAACTTGTATGTTTAAAGTTTTTATGAGTTGATTTTGTTACTATTATGAGATTTTATGCTTGTTTTTGTTAGAGAAATTACAAATTATAATTCAGATTTTCCATAAAAAAATTTCCCTTGCAACCAAACACCAAGAAAATCCTAGAAAATATCTTGTCTTCCAAGAAAATATTTTAAGAAAGTATTTTCTAGGAAAACAAAGGGAGCCAAAAAGTACAAAGAAAATAAAAAGAATTCGGAACAAAGTTTGCTTATTTATTAAAAAAACTATGTTCATTGAATTGAGGAACTAAATCAAACTTCTGATATTAGCAATCATCACGAGACCTTACGTGGGATATTCCAAACGTGGGATAACCAATTAAGAAGGTATGCGCGTTAATGATAAATCATTGATCTCTCCTCACCAATTCTTATCATATTTTTTCACTACTTAACTCAGAGGCGGGCCCCGCCAAGCTTAACTTGGGCAACCGTAAATCTAAATTTTTACAAGGACAACCTTAGCCTACTTATACAGTTATTAGTATTAGTAAAAAAAAATTAAAGTAATAAATTACATGTAGTTGTGCAGTTCAATGTGTAGTGCTACTTGTAATTATTTTATTTTACTTTTTACACATATTCGAATCCTACCTTATGAGAGGGTTTTTCTGTTTTTTTTTCTATGTAACATTACTATATAAAGGGCAAAATAAAAATTGAAGGTTTGGGGTGAAATGACGGGGCCGCCCCTGACTTCTTTGATTTGATATTGAAAATACATCATATTAAGTATTAGTAACTATTAAGCTTAAAGTTATCAATCGGATATTGTCTTTCAGATTTCTTTATCAAGAAAAGTTAACATGCTGCGACGTGACAAAATAACTTAATACTGGTTAGTTATCATTGCACAACCGATTAGTTGCATGGTATGACACTGCTGGCTCGGCCGCGGAGTTCATGAAAATAAACTTTGAAACGAGGTTTTTCTGAGTACAAACAGATGATGAAAGAAACGTTAGGAGGCAATGATCCGAGTTCTAAGCTAGTTGGATCACCTTAACACAAAGCAGTCCGTTGATTTTATATAACAAAATCCCCAGCTTTGAGTTTTGAAAGACTAGACTTAATCTTGTTAATTATCTCCAAATATGTGTGTATCAAAATATCAACGAGAAGCCTTAAAACAGTCATGTTGAGTTTTTAAGTATGTACTACAGAAAAGAAAAATTAAATTATAATTATACTAAGAATCGTGTCTCACACGTTACGTATGTGGCGCGTAACGTAATAAAAATATGTATAGTTATGATATAATTAAATATGTGGATAATACAAAAAAAAAACATAATTTAAGATTTAAAATAATTTTTGTTTGTTAAAGAGAGATAAATAATTTTATTAGTTTTTACTTTTTATATTTTTATGTGAGTATGATATTATTGTAATTAATATAAAGGTGTATGAGTATTTTTGAAAAATGGTTAAATTAAACAGACTTATTTGACTTATTATAATAGAATGATACAACATATTAGTTTTGAGTACATTTACATTTTAACCAACTAATCAATACAACCAAAGTGTATAACTATATATAGAAACGCAAAATTTGTATTCCATTAAAATTTATGGATAAAGAGGTCATTTAGTCTTCATGTAGTAATTTATTACTGGTTCTTATCGATCACACATCCATGGAAGTATTAACAGTATTAGAGTATTAGTTACAATAACCAGTAAGAAAACTTAGAAAATAAATATGCTCACTATACTCGGTTGCAGTGGCCGAGTCATAATAGGTCTAAAAGGGTCACATGATCTCCTCAAATTTTAGTAGTTTTTATACATTTATACCCTTATTATTTATAAGTGTAATATCTACATTATTTATAGGGTGAAGTAAAAAATTGGAAGGAATAGATTATAGATTGTACTATCAATTGTAAATTTGTAATTGTTCCTTTGTCACTCTTGTTTCGTTGTGAGTAAGCCAATAGATTTATTACAAAATTTGCAAAATGTTACTTACAACCTCAACTCATATTCTATTTGGTCCTTACCCAGAAAAATTAAGATTATACTTGATTACTACAATTTTATTTGCAAGACCAACAATCGCATACTATAATAATTTAAACAAGATTGATCGATAAAAGTTCAACAGTTTAATTTCTCGAACCAAATATTTTTTCTAATTTTCATATTGAGAAAATTTTATAGTTTCTATTAAACAGTCATCGAATCATAAATTTTCTGAAAGTGTGTCTTATTTATGTTTGATAGTAACTTTACTTTCAAGTTGTCTTGTTTAGGTTTTAATCAAAAGTACGACCTATCTGAACAAAAGTTATGCCTCCGTCACTCCTCGATAGATTTTTCAATCTCAAGAATTGGTCAAAAATTAGATTTATAAGCACATGGAATCTTATTTTTATTTATTACTAATTTAATTATTTTTTTCATGTTTGACGCGTAGGTGTCTAGGATGTCGTCATCCTTTTGAAAAATGAGGCATTATGATACATTGCTTCTGAAACTAAAATCCAACCGATTAACAAAATTCAAGAAGGATTTCCTAATATTTCTTGCGCACAAAGAGTTTTGTAGTATATGCTCATATTAACTTCAAATCAGAAATTTGATTCATCCTTGTCGTTGCCTCGAATATACAATTTTTGTACCTAATTATGGGAATTTACTAGAGCAAAACTACTACAGTTGTTCACAATCGAATCAATCTAATCCGCTTTTAACTCGTACGAATACTCAGGGAATGCCTAACCGGACTCGCAGACACGCATATGATACCTTTTTCCCCCAACAAATATGATACCAATAATTAACAGGGAGAGCTTGCTAGCAATATTAAACACAAACATATACCAAGAAGAGAGAGAAAAAAAAGGACCACTTAAAAGTTAAAAGATGTTTTAAACTAACAAGTGGACTTTAAACTGGAAAGTGATTTTGGACTTAAAATGCACAACAACAAACAAGTCCTAGTGGGAAACCTTGGAGAGCAAGAAAATCCATTTTCTCACATTTACAAATATATACATCACTCTCTTCACTCCTACACGCTACCAAAAATCTCTCTATAAGTCTATATATACTACTACTCTTTTCCATTCTCAAAATAAACAATCTCTCTTTTCAAAAAAATAAAAATAATCTCTCTTTTCAAAAAAAATAAAAAAATCTCGCTTTTCAAAATAAAATAAAATTATCCCCAACAAAAACCTTCAGAAATGGAAAGCGAAGCCGTTAAAAACCAGATGAACCAGAAATCCATGCCCGCACGAAGGCGGGGAGAGGTCAAGCTCAGGATCTTTGGTCATGTGGCGAAATCAATGGTCTCTGTTGTGAACCGACTCACAAAGAAGAGAGATGGTAATGATGGAGGATGCCTTAGCTCTGGCTCAGCTTCACCACACCAGATACCAAGTGGGTACAACTCAGATTCCTGATATTCCTTCCAAATCCGAGATTCATGAGGAATTGATGGTATTTATGTATATAAGGATAAACAAATTGTGTGTAGTTTTTTTTGTTCTTTATTTTTTAATTTACTGTTTGTGTGTTGTTTTTTTACTGTCACTTCCTCATGCATCTTCTATTATGAGTTGAATAACAAATTTGTAGTTGATGAGTTGTTGTTTTGGGGGATTTGAGAATCCAAAATTGAGAAACTATTCTCTCTTTCGGTTTTTCTGGGTGTCTTTCTTGGAAAGAGACAGTGTGTGTATATTCAATTTGGTATTATATATGGAAGTCTCACTCTAATTCTTAATGCAAGCGGAAAATTACTCCTTTCGGAGTTTGTAATTCTTGATATTGTTGGTCCATAACGATGTTGATTCTGTTTTCTTCATCATCAATCTATTAAGAATATACTGTTTTGATATATTTATGCTGGATTTATTCTCTGTAAAATTAATACTAACAATATATATTCTATTAAAAAATACTACCAGAAGGGTGAGGCAAGTTCACTTCTGGGAATCCTGGATATTCAGTAGGATATTCCTTTTCCCATAGCATAGTTCATAACTTCAAATTTAACCCAGCAAGAATACCAATCTATCAAGAGTTTGGCATGTAGACAAATCAAATCTGCGATCAAATATTGAATTTAAGCTGTCTAAGCTTATTGATGTGGATGTTCAAGCAATAAACTGTAAAAGCCAAAAAGAACTTGCCACATCTGCTAAAGAGGCTTGGTGTTTTATTTCTATATTTTCTTTCCTTAACAATGTTTAAAAAACTTTTCCAGCAAAAAAAAAACATACTGGAATAGAAATAACCGGTGATACAAATTATTATTTTTTGAGATCAATAATATTACCCTGGACTGAATTTGACAACAGGATGTTCATTGGAAAGACGACAGAAATCAGAAGTCTCTTCTAATCTTACACGTCTACAACAGATTATGCACCATGCTTAAAGCGAGGACACATTATTTACCTACGTAACCATTTGATGACTAAAATTTAATCACTTGTTTAGGATGACTTCCTAGCTTCCCCAGGGCTTTATCCAATGCAATGTGGAAGTCGTTGAAAGGAGTGAGTTCCATCCTGAAAAGAAGCTCATCATTAAATAATCATTTTGAGAAAACTAGCAATAAAACTGCTGAATCCACAGCTACCAAGATAATGCATTCCTGATTTGATGAAGCATCAGATATTATATATATATATATATGAAGTTTCAGTAGTTAGAGAAAATCAGAGTGCCGTAAAATTGTGTTTTTGGCAATTGCACAAACTTTAAAGTCTGATGCCTCACCATGTGATTTTGTTTCACACATTCTATTCGATGCATAATGATTTAATGTCTTACAATGAAGTTGTCTGCCGTGGACAGCTTGAAGTTAAGATTATGCTAACACCACCTTAATATCTTATCCAGATAAATTTGAATTATTTGTATGCTTGTTCTTATTGGTTTTATTTGTATGCTTGTTAAAAAGTAACAGACAACCACAAGTTCATTGGCCTAAGTGCCTAACAGTTTAATATGGTAGTAGCAAACAGGCATTTGTATAAAACATATTTCGAAATCTGAAGTGCAGAAGAAGACAGCAATCAAGACATACTCGTATTTTAACTTCCCCTCACGCACTAGGCTCAACAGGTAATCTATCATGGGTCTAGACTCTGCCGCTTTATCAGAATTCATCAGTTTCTGCAACCAGAATCCCCTCAATGTAATATCCTGTAAATGCCAGAAAAAAGATAGAAAATGTTACATATTTGATAAAAAAAGACGATCAACCAGACAGGGATCTTTCCTACCCCTAATTTCTCACGAATTCTTATAGTAAAGAGCGGTTTATGCCTAAACACCGGCTAATGATCTCCAAGTCGTCATCATCAGTTTGTTCTAATTTTACCAAACTGAGGCAAAACTCGCTATTAACTTTATCAATATAAAACAGGAAATGAATTACTTTACAGCTTACCTTAAAAATGAAAGATGAAGTTGATACTGTTATAGGTTTCTTAGACATACCGCCATATGTTACCATGGTTCCCCCGTTCCTATGAACAATTTGACAAATTGTCAAGAACTCAGATTAATAGAAAGATTGATTAAGAAAAAGACAGACAACGTGGCCTTGCTGATCTGACCTTAAAAACTTAAGAACCAAGGAAGCAGCATTTCCTCCAACACAGTTGAATCCTAGAGAGGGCTCGGGTATATCAGCCTGACAAAGTCACAACATATGAGGACAGTTGTTACAGGTGGAATACAAGTAAAAAAAAAACATAAAATTTAAATTTCAAACAACACAAGAAATTTAAACATACCAACAGTGCTTTAACATTCTTCACAACAAGTTGACTCTCAGTAAATACTTCATCTGCCCCAAGATTCTTGAGCTTCTCTTTTGCTTCATCTGATCCGTCCCTGTAACAAGAAAAGGAAATATTAGAAATGACTCATTAATTTGCACATGCATCTTTGAGGATGAACAAACTAAGTAAATTCTAATCTTGGGAATTTTGAGCTATTTTAATGATGTGAAGTGTTTTTAAATAAGAATATATAATGCAAGTTGCAAACACCTATCTCTTATAATATTGATGGTACGGATGCCTCGATTTTTGGCGAGTTGAACTACGCATTGCCCGACGATGCTTGTAGCTCCGTTTTGCACAATGGTGTCTCCTATTAATAGTTCATAAGAAATATACTTTGGGAAAATGGGAATTATGTGGAAAGATAGGATTTCAATAAAAGAAGCCAAACCTGATTCTAAATTGGTAAAGTCCTCTAGCATCCTAAGCGCTGTCAACGGATTTACAAAAACTGTTGCAGCGTATTCTTTGGGAGTGGATTTGTGAACTTTGTGCCAAACACTCTGATCCTTAACAACATATGTCTGCCATATACCTACAAGTGATGATGTACTATGATTTTCAACATTGTTTTTTCTTCCCATTTTTGTTTGCAGAAGATATTCCCTCTTTATTCATGATTAAAACGAGTATGACTACATCTTAAACATTGAACATGAAGAACGTACAAACTTGATCAAACTCTTATCATATAGCATGTGTATGTTACTTTACTTTTGATGAGGCATACTTCGCTAAATATGGACCAACCGACCAAGTAACATGATATTGGAAGTTGGAACCAACCAGTAAGGCATTAACAGATGAAACACATTTCACTGCACCACAATTATTTTCATCTTTTTCCTAGCATATTTTATGCAATTCGTATAAGTTGATACGCACCAAATAAGACATCTTGATTATTCTAATATATGGGCTCGTGAAAACCATTTTTTTGTTAACTGTTAAGGCTACCGCCTGGGTAGAAGCAGCATGATATAAGTGACAGATATTAAAAATAATCGCATAACCAATATTTTTTTCCAATCAATACGGATGAGCATAAACAACAGTGTTAACTCATACCAGATGTAGGTGGACAAGGAATGACCAGGTCACCGAGAGAGAGACCCTTAACTGCAGATCCCAAGGAATGAACCTCTCCAACACCCTCATACCCTCCAACTGCTGGCACTGTTGGTCTAACAGGGTAAACGCCTGCAGGGCAATATAATAATACTCAAAAAAGGATATCAAAATTCATCAATCTTGTGCCAAAGATAAATGGTGGAAATGTAAAAGCTGCAAAATTGCGTATCAATGATTAACTTATACTACTAACCACCATGAATCCATGATTATTGTAGTGCTCATATTTACGTACCTATGAGTAACTTATACTACAAACCACCATGAATCCATGATTATCGTAATGCTCATGCAGTATAATACTCCTTCCATCCCATAAAAAATACTAGTCCAATCTGACTTTTCACACAGATTAATATAACTCAAACGAATGTTCCTGGGGAATAGGGGATGCAAGTTTTTCTATCATTTTAGCTAGTATCCCCCTGCTTTAATAATACACTAGTAGCATAATTTATCGTTAGATTTATTTGTGAAAGACAGTATTAACAAGAGCATATTAGTAAACATAAAAATTCTCTACACGCTTAAAAAAGAAAGTGGACTGTACTTGGGGTGGATAAAATGGACTACTTGACTAATTTTTTAGGGACGGAGGGAGTATTCATTACAATCATTCCTCTCGTGAGTCAAAAAAAATTCCAAAAGCAATGCAAGCGTGACGCTACCCTGTCATTCTGTACATACAAGGGGCGTTTCTTTAGCAAGACTGCCTAATAATCCACGTCCAGTACCCACTTTAATTTAATTTCACGCTCCATAGTTGATTGAAAATATAAAAAAATCATTGTGCACTATCGTTCCATCAGTTTAATTTTCCCAGAGGAGGAGGTTCATCATAAACACTTCAATATAAAGAGTTCCGATACTGGTAGTAATACCCGTAACAATACAGTTTCACAAATGTATGCACCCTCATACAGTCATATGACTGTTTGTAAAGCTAAGTGAAAATATAAGTAAAAACCCAAAAGTAGTTCCTACAAATTGGCCTCGTTTGGTTGCATCTTATAAGTACAAAAGTATACTTAAATTCTATGCTTGTATGGTTGCATCTTTTCAGCTCAGCTTTGTAGAATTTTCTCTCTTTTGCTTAAGATAAATATGTGATCATCTTAAAAGAACAAGTTATCTTCTTCTTCTTTTTTATAACCAGAAAAACTTCCAGTTTTAAGAACGATTCAACCAAAATATATCTCAGGCTCAAATAATCCACTTCATTTTCTCAATATTAGCAGTCCTAGCACTATAAAGAGCACGATAATAAAACAATCTATACATACATACTACATAAATTCAGAAAATAAAGGCAAGAAAACCTTCAATTCGGTTGATATCAGACGGATTTATCGGAGAAGCGAGCATTTTAACACAAACATCAGTTTCTTTCATCTCTACCGGGGGAATCTCTACAATTCTGCACAAAATAAGACCCAACAATCAAAATCATATAAAAAAATATATAGTGCCTGTTTGGCAACAACTTTTTTTTCTCAACTTATATATAAGCTTTTTAATTAAAAAAAACTATTGGTGTTTGGTATGTTAACTTTTTTTAGCTTTTTGGTCGAAAAAGCTAAGAAGAGCTCAAAATCAGAGAATCTAGGAATTTGAGTTTTATAGCTTTTTCACATAATCATCAAACATCATCAAACTATGCCTTTATCCCAACATATTACCACATTAAAATTATCAGAAGTAGAAAATTTTCAATTATAACTTATCAACAAAAATAAAAAGTTATAAGTCACTTATAAGTAAAAAAGCTAAGACAGTCCCAAACAGTACACTGCAACTTCTTCTAAGCAGGCTTTTTTGTTATTGCTTTTAAAAAAACTCTAAAAAATGACTTATCAACAAAAATAAGTTATAAGTCATTTATAAATAAAAAAGCTAAAGCGGTGCCAAACAGTACACTACACCTCCTTTTAAACAGGCTTTTTTCTCATTTCTTTAAAAAGCAGATTTTGAACAAGAAAAACTATGCATTGCGGTTTGAGGCACTCAATGCATGCAGTTAGTTACTAGTATGCATATATATATATATATAGCTTATTTTTGTTGATAAGTCATGTTTAACTAATTTTAACTTATAACTGACTTATATATATACAAATTTACATATATATATAGAGAGAGAGAGAAGGGAATATAAACTTTGTAACGGAATCGGGAGGGCCAAGCTGGTCGTAGAAAACGGCCGTGGACGGAGGAGACATAACGGCGGAGAAGTTTCTAACGGAGAGATAACGGCGGTGAATAATTGGGTGATTATTATTATTATTTAATTTTGTAATTGGTGACCATCTTTGAAGAACTCTCATCGCTACTACTGCCGCCATTACTCTCTCTCTCTCTCTCTCTCTCTTTCTCTCTCTCTCTCTCTCTCTCTCTATATATATATATATATATATATATACCCGTTTGTGTTGGTTTTAGCTTCTATAGTTAATAGTCCTACCCAACTCTAGTGAATTAGTGATAAAAGTTTAGGTCAAACTACACTTACCTACCTTATATTTTGGTTATATTTCACTTACCACCCTTTCCATTGGTGTTTGGTTAATTAGTGAAATATAACCGAGTCTGTTAGGTCCTAGGTCCCTATATGCCCATCAATTTCTTAGACGAGATATGATCACAAATATGTTAGGCTTCTAAATTACTTGCAGGGTTATTAATTGTCTTGTTCTGTGATTTTATAAGAAATACAAAATTTTGGTTGCTATCTTATATAGGAGAACGTGTAAATATTATAGTTAAATGATTAATATTCGAGAAATAATGTTAATGTTTGGATGTGAGTTGATACGATCGATTGTTTACTTGTTTAATTTATTCGTAATATGTTATCAAAATTAGTATGGGTGACATCGGTTCGGTACCGAACTTTTTGACTACATACCGATATCATACCAAACTAGTTTGGTTTGAGAATTTTATATCATTACCGAACCAAAAAATTCGGTATACCAAACTATTCGTTTGGTTCGGTTCGGTTTCGTTTTTATACCAAACTTTAGAGTTTACAAGTGATGATAGAAAAATTGTGCGTATTGGAAAAAAAAAACATAGTATAAAGTTTTAAAGGTAGTATATTAAAAATATGTATTTATTTATATTATTGTTACAATTCTTGTTTCTTTGCATAAAAGAGTAAACACTACAGAGCTTTCTATAGTAAATGCTATAAATAAAAGAAAATATTATAATTATTCAGTAGAAAAAATAATATAAGTATATTATAACAATACTAATAATTAAGTGTATATAAGTCTTTTAGTTTATTTGTCTATATAGTATATTTTAATATTTCGATTTGAATCGGTATCATACCGAACTCACCAAACGAATACCGAAACCAAACCGACTTTCAAAAATTGGTTCGGTTGTACCGTACCGTAATGTCGGTATACCAAATTTTTGGTACCGACTTGATTGGTTCGGTTCGAAAAACGGTCGGTTGATGCAAGTCGGTACAAAATGGGCACCCCTAAAAATTAGATTACATGTATTAAGAGAGATATTAGAGAGGGAAAAAAACTGAGGACGTGTTTTATTAGTTACTAATAGTAAAGTTACTAAGTCTATTTGTATGTTAAAGTTTGGAGAATAGCGATGATAATGTAATGATATTAACTATTTTATAACCAATGTTGTTGTTGAGTTGTGGAGCCAAATGAGGTTTGGTCATGTCTTCTTTCTATCCCACATCGCCTGGAATTGTAATATGACCCATGTTGGGTTCTATTTATAAGCCCCAATATCTTGTATTTTAATTACACCTACACAAACACCTCTATATTATAAAGAGAGAGTTCTAGTTGCGAGAGAACCATAGATTTGTGTTTAGCTAGATTACAATTGTAATCCTCTTTTAATATATATATAAAGTGCCACGTGTAGCGGCCCGGAGACGTAGCCAATTTGGGTGAACTCCGTTATCAAAGAGTGTGTGCTCGGTTTAAGTTTTCTGTCTTTCTTTGTGTTCGCCTGTATCGACCCTAACAAGTGGTATCAGAGCTGAGGAAGATCGATGGCGAAAGAAGACAGAACCGCACACGGGATCGAGAAGTTCGACGGGAAGGACTTCGCATTCTGGAGAATGCAAATAGAGGACTACCTGTACGGGAGGAAGATGCATCAGCCACTTCTCCTTGAGGAAAGGCCGACCACGACCACCGAGGAGGCGTGGAAACTCTAAGACCGACAAGTGTTGGGAGTGATCCGCCTAACACTATCTAGGAGTGTCGCACATAACGTCGCAAGAGAGACGACGATGATGGGGATGATGAAGGTCCTCACCGACATGTATGAGAAACCATCCGCGAACAACAAGGTACATCTCATGCGTAAGTTGTTCAATCTACGCATGGCTGAGGGGACACCTGTCGCGAGTCACGTGAACAAGTTCATCGACACCGTAAATCAGTTGGATGCGGTGGAGATAACTTTTGAAGACGAAGTGAGAGCCCTTATACTGCTAGCATCTCTACCGAACAGTTGGGAATTCATGCGAGCTGCTGTTAGCAACTCAATTGGAAAGGAGAAACTGACTTACAACGGCATCCGAGATCAAATACTCGCTGAGGAACTCAGGAGATTGGATATGGGTGAATGCTCAAATGATGGAGCAGCCTTGAACATGGGTTCAAGAGACCGGGGTAAGGCCAGGGTATGGGACGTTAGAGGACGTTCGCAATCCCGAGGTAGAAGAGGGCTTAGCCGAGGAGGTAAAGATAGCGACCGAAGTAAGAATCTTCGGTGCTATAACTGCCAGGGTATGGGGCACTTCAGTCATGAGTGCAAGCAGCCGAAGAAGAGTACCGGCCGTGATCACGGGGCTAATGTTGCGAGCGACGAGGATTCGGATGACTGTTTAATGCTTGCCGTACAGAGAGACATAGATTCGTGGATTCTAGACTCTGGGGCATCATTTCACACGACCGCTCAGAAGGATTTATTCGAAAATTACCATGCGGGTAATTTCGGTAAAGTGTATCTAGCCGACGGAGAAGCGTTGGATGTTGTTGGAACTGGCGATGTGAAGATTCGCATTCCAAATGGGTCGGTATGGAAGCTAACGAAAGTGAGGCATGTCCCGAGGTTGACCAAGAATCTGATCTCAGTAGGTCAACTCGATGCCGAAAGGCACTCCATTTCGTTCAGCAGTGGAGCTTGGAAAGTTTCACGAGGAGCTATGGTGATAGCCCGAGGGAGTAAGGTCGGTACATTGTACATGACGACCGATGATGAGCGTACAATTGCGACAGCTGTGTCGCAGAACTGCTCGGAACTGTGGCATCGACGGTTGGGTCACATGAGTGAGAAGGGGATGAAGGTGTTAGCGAAAGACAGCAAACTTCCAGGCTTGAAGTCTGTCAACCTCGATATGTGTGAAGGTTGCATCTTCGGAAAGCAGAAGAAAGTGAGCTTCCGGAAAGGTGGAAAAGCTCCCAAGGAGGAGAAGCTAGCACTGGTCCACTCAGACGTATGGGGACCATCCCCAGTAACCTCACTGGGAGGAGCTCGGTACTATGTGACCTTCATCGATGATTCGACAAGGAAAACATGGGTCTACTTCTTGAAACACAAGTCTGAGGTGTTTAAGAAATTCCAAGAATGGAAGGCCATGGTCGAACTAGAGACCGGGAATAAACTCAAGTGTTTGAGGTCCGATAACGGCGGAGAGTACATTGATGCGAAGTTCGTAGAATTTTGTGCTCAGAGAGGCATTCGAATGGAGAAGACCATCCGAAGAACGCCACAGCAGAATGGCGTGGCCGAGCGAATGAACCGAACAATCAATGAGCGTGCTAGGAGTATGAGACTGCAAAGTGGGTTGCCCAAAGCCTTGTGGGCACATGCAGTAAGCACGGCGGTTTACCTCATTAACCGCGGACCCTCAGTGCCCCTAGAAAGGAGGATTCCCGAGGAAGTGTGGATAGGAGAGCCTATCTCGTATGAACACTTGCGAGTGTTCGGTTGTCTGTCATATACCCATGTCGACATAAATGAACGTACCAAGCTTGACTCGAAATCCAAAGTGTGTTACTTTGTAGGGTACGGTGGAGCTGAATTCGGATATCGCTTCTGGGATGGTCAAGCAAAGAGGATCATTCGCAGTAAGGATGTCATCTTCAACGAAAGCATTTTGTACAAAGATCGTCAAAATGTAGTGGTGGAAGAAGATGCGCTCCCGTCCGAGGAAAGTGGTATGGTCGACATGAATGCGTTTCCAAGAATGTTGGAAAATGACATTGAAGATGAGCCAGTGGTGCTCGACAACCGACCAGCAGATGCTGAAGAGGCCGAGGAGCTGCCCCAAACTCCCCGACCTGAATTGGGCCGAGGTCATCGCGTGAGGAGACCTCCTGCCCGATACTCTCCTTCCCTGCATTACATATTGCTCAGTGATGCAGGAGAGCCCGAAAGTAGAGAAGAAGCTCTGGAGCTGAAAGAGTCGAGCAAGTGGGAGCTCGCGATGAAGGATGAGATGAAGTCACTTGAGAAGAATGTGACTTGGCAGTTAGCCGAACTGCCCAAGGGGAAGAGGGCACTGAGCAATAAATGGGTGTTCCGACTGAAGGAGGAACAAAACGGCACGAAACGGTATAAGGCACGCCTAGTAGTCAAAGGGTTCCAGCAAAAGGCAGGAATTGACTACACCGAGATCTTTTCACCAGTCGTTAAGATGACGACTATTCGGCTATTGTTGAGCATTGTTGTAAATGCGAATCTTCATCTTGAGCAGTTAGATGTGAAAACTGCCTTTCTCCATGGAGATCTTGATGAGGAAATTTACATGCTCCAACCTGAAGGGTTTGCCGAAAAGGGAAAAGAGAAACTGGTCTGCAAACTGAGGAAGAGCTTGTACGGGCTAAAACAAGCACCACGGCAGTGGTATAAGAAGTTTGACAGTTTCATGGCGGATACCGGGTTCGAAAGAAGTGATAGTGATCACTGCTGTTTCGTGAAGAGATTTGCGAACTCTTCGTACATCATACTACTTTTGTATGTAGATGACATGTTGCTCGCCGGGTCGAGCCTTGTTGAGATTAACAAGGTGAAGCAACAGTTGGCGAAACAGTTCGAGATGAAGGATTTGGGTGCCGCAAATCATATCCTTGGTATGAGGATATCCCGAGGAAGGGATGGGTCCCTGTTTCTGTCGCAAGCCGAGTATGTGAAGAAAGTGTTGGCACGGTTCAGCATGAGTGATGCCAAAGCTGTAGGCTCACCGCTAGCCGCACACTTTAGCTTGTCGAAGAAACAATCACCCTCAGACGAGGAAGGAAAGGATCGTATGTCGAACATACCCTACGCTTCAGCAATTGGTAGCTTGATGTACGCTATGGTGTGTACAAGACCGGACATTGCCCATGCAGTGGGAGTTGTCAGTCGTTACATGAGTAACCCAGGAAAGCACCATTGGGAAGCTGTGAAGTGGATATTGAGATATCTCTCGGGTACCGTGAGTTTGGCATTATGTTTCCGAAAGACCTCGGAAGGCCTGCACGGCTATGTGGATGCTAACATGGCCGGTGATCTGGACAGCCGAAAGAGCACAACGGGATGTGTTTGTACCTTCGGTGGTACTGCTGTGAGTTGGACATCTAAGTTGCAAAAGATTGTTGCATTGTCGACCACAGAGGCTGAGTACGTCGCGGTGACGGAAGCAAGCAAAGAGATGATTTGGTTGCAAGGTTTCTTAAGGGAGCTCGGTCAGAAAACCGACAAGGGAGTTCTGCACTATGATAGTCAAAGTGCAGTTCAGCTAGTTAAGAATCCTGTATTCCATTCACGCACAAAGCACATACAGATTCGTTACCATTTTATCCGGGCTGTTCTAGAAGAAGGAATCTTCGCGCTAGAAAAGATTGAGGGCGCTAAGAACCCCGCCGATATGCTAACGAAGACTGTTACAATCGACAAACTAAGGCTGTGTGCAACCTCAGTAGGACTCCGAGCATGAGGCTCAGGGTCGCCGCTACACTAGAAGAATGAGTAACTCGCCGATGACGGCAGAGTATCAATTACTATACAACGATACCGATGGGAGCATTCTGCTCGGAGGAGCACAGTGAGTTCGGTGGTCGGGGATATCTGAAGTTCTTTTGAAGCACTCGACATTTGACTCCAAGTGGGAGATTGTTGAGTTGTGGAGCCAAATGAGGTTTGGCCATGTCTTCTTTCTATCCCACATCGCCTGGAATTGTAATATGACCCATGTTGGGTTCTATTTATAAGCTCCAATATCTTGTATTTTAATTACACCTACACAAACACCTCTATATTATAAAGAGAGAGTTCTAGTTGCGAGAGAACCATAGCTTTGTGTTTAGCTAGATTACAATTGTAATCCTCTTTTAATATATATATAAAGTGCCACGTGTAGCGGTCCGGAGACGTAGCCAATTTGGGTGAACTCCGTTATCAAAGAGTGTGTGCTCGGTTTAAGTTTTCTGTGTTTTTTTGTGTTCGCCTGTATCGACCCTAACAGTTGTTTCTTGTAGGGTAATATTATGTTACTGTTTTGATAGATCACTGCTGATTAACTAGTTAATCTTGAGGTAGTAATGATTGATATACTATGATTTGTCAAGTTTAGTAAAAATAGTGATTCGTTATGTTAGTTTAAAAAAAAAAGGTTAAGACGAAAACAAATATTTCACATGACTTTATTTTCCGTTATATCATAAAATATATTATATTAGTGGCCTACTTTAATCCTCTATAATTTATTCTATGATTTGGTATTATGTGAATTATATTTGCCTTGTGAAACTTTTATAATGTGATGTAAGTTTTGTTAATAGATTGGTACGTCAGGTTAATAAATTCCAACTTGAAGAAAAGTTATTACGAAATGAGTGCATGGATTATGTTTTTCTTTTCTTGGTGGTTGACCTTCTTACTTATTTCATATCTCATTTGTTTTAAGCATTAAATAAAAGATACTATTATTTTGAAATTTATTTTTAGGAGCTCAAGGTTTCAACGAATAAATGAAGTCACCTTATATGTGTCCTAGTTATTTTGAGTCTTAGTGAAATTTCTTGGCTTGACAAGTTGCAACAGATTATGTATTTTGTTATGGAAAAAAAAACGTTAATTAAGTGAATGCATGAAATTTATTCTTGGTAAGCATATTATGCATGTAGTGGGCGGTTTCTGTTACGTATTTGTATATGATAGTGTTATCGTATTCCTATTAGTTTGAAATTAGTATTGTTTTTGTTTTCGAATGAACATTTCTCACATTAGATTTGTTAAAAGTTAGGAACGGGAATGGAGATTATGGTGACTGCTATATATAGTATAAGTTATGAGTTTGCATGGGCCCTAGAATATGTTAGGGAGAAATAACAAGAAACGGTGTGAAACATAATATTTTATTTTATTTCAATAGGAGATTTAGTTCGATAGATAATTGTTCTTGCTCGAGAATAAAAACAATGAAAGAAAAAAAATGCTGATAATCTTGTTTTACTTTGACTAAATAGCTTGATTTTGGAATAGTGGGTAAAATACAATAGTAAAGTAATTTTAAAGTTTTGAAAAGATATGCCTGACTGAATTGATTTGTTGTTTTAACCTTGTTAGAGTTTTGGAGTTAATATTTTTACGAGATTGCTTTAGCAAGAAATATAGACATGATTTGTCCGAAATAAATAAACAACTATAAGCGTAGTGTTAGTGTTTCTTTTCCATTGTATTTATAGAATTTAAGTTGATATAATTTCATCTAGTACAAATCCATACGTGTCCTCCTCTATTACTATGTAAATGTTTAGAATTTAATAAGCTCATTTTGAATTTGATAATTGATCTAGAAATGTTAGATTGTTAGGAATTTAATCTTATCAAATGAGATGTTAAAATGACTTGTTTTATTAGAAAAAAAAAATGCAAAGTCAGAATCATTATTAATTATTTTTATTTTATCAGAATGTGCAGCGGAAGCGCATGAAATGGATATATATGTTTAAGTAAGGGATTTTTTTTTCCTTCTTCTCCGATGGAACTTTCATAATGTGAAAACCGAGAACTATGATTATTTTTAATTTCTTGTTTATGTAAATAGAAACTATTATCATAAGGATACATGAAAGGTGGAAATTAACAAGTAAGTTGTGTTGGAGATAAAGTTTCGGGACGAAACTTCTTTAAGTGGGGAAGAATGTAAAATCCTGTAATTTTAAATTCTATTCTTAATTTACTTTTTATGATTTAATAGTATTATTTTGGGACTTTTGCAATATTATTAGTAAAAGGGTGGGTGAATTAAAAGTTGAAAAGAAAATGTAGGTTAGAAGTATTGAATGTGTCGGTTTTGGAAATCCCATATTAATTGTAATGTAGTAATGACATAAGTTCTGAACTTTTGATATACTCTTTTAGATGGGTATACCTGAGTTATGTTAATAAATTTATAAAAGTATACAGTAGGAATTATAAGAGTTTATACAAATACCGTATGGGTTTTATTTGGATAGTTAATGTCATTTTACCAATTAAATGCTCATTTAATCACTAGCATGAGTTTATACATTCACACGGTAATAGAATAAAAATTAGAATTTTTTAACGCCATATTCATTTCATTGAATATAATTATAAATGCATTTATATATTGATACACGTTAGGAGAATATTATCTATTTAGTTTCATGTGTATTAAGAGGATGCATTTATTCACAGAGGAAGTTACTAATTACATTGAATAATACAATAAGTCAATGATAAAGAATTTAATTGATTGCTATATTTCATGCATTTATATAAGTAACCTATAAACATAGAATATAAAGTGATTTAGACAATACTCACTAATCTTGTTTTTCTTTGTTTTTCTATCCATGCACACTTAGTGTGACATTTTCTCTATCCTGATATGTTACTATATATATATATATATATATATATATATATATATATATATATATATATATTTATACGACAGAGTTTACTAAAAAGCCGAGTGAAAGAAAGGGTCGGTGGTTGAACAATGAGAAATGATTTATGTTGGAAAACATGTATTTTAAATATGGTTGTTCCAAGTGATGAGAGACCATCTTTGAGTCATTATTCGATGCGACAAATCAGATTTTCTGAAGTCGTACTCAAAGCGTTTGAGTAGCTCGTACGACGAGTTTCGCAACGGTATATCGCATGACCTATTCGGAGGAAGGGTGTAAATGATAATTGGACTCGAAAGTTGATACTCGAAAGAGCGAATAAAACGAAATCTGAAAAATGAAAAAGAAAGTGTAATTAAACCATGAGGGTTATCCCATATTGTAAAATCAAGAGTGATTTTTACACTATATATACAAGTCCATCCAATGTAATTGTTAAACTAATCAAGTCCACATACCCATGAGTGGGTTATTGTGTACCACACACGCGCGCGCTCGCTTGGGTCGCGGGAGGCGGGACGCGGGATTTGGAGAATGTCTCGGGCCTTGGGTCTTATTAAACTAAACACTACAAAAAAATACTCAAATACCGACGGGATTAGTGACGGAATTTTTTGTTACGAGCTTATTAATGACGGTTTTTGTGACAGTTTTGTGACAGTTTAGTCAATTTACGACAGATTTGTGACAGTTTTTTAAATTAACGACAGGTTTGTGACAGCTTTTGATTCTCACTAAATCAAATATTATTTTGTAGTGAAAAAAGGGACTTTTGTATATTTACAAGAGAAGTCCCTAGAGTTCCAGAAAGTTTGAAACTCCAGCAGTTATGGAGGCGGATTCTTAAATGACCACATTAATTCTGCGGTTTTAGAATTTCTCTATAAAGAGGCAGCCTTCCCCTCACAATAACACACACGAAAATCTCTCTAAAACAGCATTCTCTATATTTTTTCATAGCATTTTAGAACCAAAGAGAACCACCCACCAACAGCTCGACCTTGACTCGTCGCCAGTTTCCGGCGAGTCATCTGAGACGTTGTACCTTGGGATCGAAGCGCCAACGCAACCAGAAACATCAAGGTGGTTGGACGAATATCGGTTAAGGGCATACTGTTAACAGTAGCCTCGTCTAATTTTATTTCTATTCTGTCCATTTCAATTTCCGCATTTAAATTCTGCTATTTATATTCTGTCTTTTCAATTCTGTATTTTTTAATTCAGTATTTTAATTTGCTGTACTTAGCTGTAGCTTTTCTATTCTGTTTGTATCTTTCTGTAATTTCTTTAAAGTACTGTTTTATTCTGTAATTTCAATTCTGTAATTTAATTCAGTAATTAGAATAGTTTCAATTCAGTCTTGTAATTTCAATTTCAATCAGAACAGTCCGGCTGTTAAGTTTATACTTTTCAGACTAGCAGTTTCTATTTATTGCAATTCAGTACATCAGATTATTAATTGATAATAATTTGATAACGTTTGCTTTAATTACTTTTCAGTACCTACATGTTGTAATCGTTAATTTCCTTTCCAATTCGAAATTAATAAAGATTACACTGGTTTTTGTTTATTCTTTTTAGTCCTTTAATTATTGTTTAATTGTTATTTCATACACAGAAACCAACAATTTATCCCGTAATAAAAATATTTGGTTATTCTGAATCTATTGAGGTGAGTGAGTTTTGTCTTTCTATTACAAATTATTCCGCTGCACATTTTTGACAAGTATCACAAGCTCATTTTATTATTATCAAAATACTATCTATATTTAAATAATTTATGTATCAAAGAAAGAAATAAACAAAAGAACAAGAAAGTGATTATGTGCAGATTTTGTACAAAAATTTGAATAAGATTATTATTTTTATGATTTGCTTATGATTTGTATTTGGGACCATGAGAATAAATCCAACAGAGAATCACCGAACAATGGGAAGAGGAAAGTGGGGTGACGTTCGCAACTAAACGAAAGAATTTAGTTCTCAACGGTTAGCTTAGCGATTGTGCATAGTTTCGTTAACCGGATTGTGTTAAGGAAGAGACTCAGCAGTCAAGTTGTGGTGACCTTAATTATGAAGTGTATATACGGTTTATACACCACATGAAAAGATGGACGGTAACGATTGAATAAGTCAATTCAGCTTGATACCCTAAGATATACATATTATCATTTTGCTATTATCATACAAAGAAAGAAAGAGATTTTATTATTACTATTGCGATAGATTTAATTTTGATGAAAGAAATGTGAAAAGTTTATTATATTTTATATTCAAGTGATTTCTAAATATTTATGCATTGAGAATTTTTATTAAACAAAATTTTATTTTACCAAAACTGAAAAGGAAAATCTTATTTCGACTCATATTATATATTGTGAGGTTTTTTCTCTCATTGAGATTGTTTGGCTCACATCTCTCCTTTTTAAAATGTTTTCAGGTTAGCGAGCAGTTAATTAGAGTTGATATCAAGTTAGTTTGGGACCAGACAGGCCTATAGGATTATGTGTTATATTCGGTCGCGATTCAGTTTTGGTTTAACTTGTAAGAAATTAATTCTTTGTAATGAACGTAATTTTCGATTTACAATTAATGTAGCTTCGATAGAAATTTGAGTTGATTAATGGGTTTTATAATTATTCTAATAAACTTTGTTTAGCACGTGCCGCCATACGTGTTATTCGGTCGTGTGACATCATTTTTAGGTCAGAGATGTTACAGTATTACTAATGTCGCTATCAACAATTCGATATATAAATCAAGTTACAATTAAATTTTAAACAGTTAACATCATGATAGGACGATAGGTAAAAGATTCACGTATCCCTAAAATGAACACGTCGTTTTGGGATGAATATAAAAAAACTACTCCGCCTAAAGCTATCGAGTTGTTTATCGACAATCGACTCCATAAAAAACAAAAAAGTGTGGACATATTACATACGCTTAACAACATCTGTAACACCCACTCAAAAAAACGGAGCAATAATGGTAAAATAAAAGGGATTTTTTTCATTATTACATGAACGATGTCACAGAATGACAACAACAATCCAACCCAATACATATTTAGTTAAACATGAACGAATCCATCGGGCAATCTTCTTAGTATAAATACGGGCATTTCTCTCGATAGGTAGAGAACAATCTTCCCGATAGGTAGAGAACAATCTTTCTCTCTCAAGAGTAGGTAAATATTGAATGTAAGACTTGATAAAGATATTAACCAAATACTAACTTAAATTTTAGGCATGAGAGGGTTATCATTGAGTACCCTTGATGCGTCATTAGAATTTTTGTAATTATATTAAGTACTCATTAGACACCACGTTTTACCGGAGAATGAACATTCATTAACAATATTACGACATTGTTTTTAGTCGTTGATATAGTCATTTATGTATTTTTCTTTTAAACCGTTTTCTAAGTGAAATCACTAGTGAATAGTCAAATTTCTAACCAAGTTCATATATCATGCTTAGAGCACTCACTTCTAGGTAGTCAAAAATAGTTTTAGCCAAAATTTGTGAAGCAGCCCAAAAAAATCACGTATCAGGCTAAGTATGGTATCGTTAAATACGATATTATCTTCATACGCTAGTTGTTTAAAGCAAGCAAAACTTGTAAAATTATAATTAAAAAAAATGATTATAATTATCAATGTTTATACTTTTGTTTTCTCGCTCCACATAAATATGAAAAGTTACATACTCTCCCGAAAGATTAGAATTTGGTAAGTTGGAATTTGTTCATCCTCTCCTTTTACTGATCTTGTATATATCGAGAAACTCAATTGATTCAATTCATGGTTAGCGTTTATATTAATAAGCATAATTATAACTTATGGTAAAAACGAACCTTTTTCCATGTACAGTTTTGATTACCAAAAAAAAAAATGTCTTTTGACTTTTTTTTGTATGGAGGATTAATTTCATAGTTTTATGTTATTTGGTCATTCAAATAATTTTATCTTTATATTATATACGTGTTAACTACTCATATAAAAAGTATATTTACATGAAAAAATTATATTGAATATGAGTAAAAAGTACTACTATTTTTTATACACAGTAACAAGAGCTGGTGATAATGTATCTCTATACTTGGGAATTCTGCCCACCACCAACCTTCTTCCTCTCTCCACAAATACAAAATCAAAAAATCATTGATTTACAGCAATGAAGATGCCACTTACTCTCCGAATCTTCAAACTATATTGATAAGGCTCTCAGGGAATAACTCGCAAATGACGAAGTTGAGATGGGAAAGTCACTATTCTCTCGAACACATAAAGAAATCCTCGGTAATGCCATAGAATATTGGAAAGGGTGCTATCAGAATGTTCAAAAATCTCAGTCGAGGTGTACTCTCAATTTACATGTGAGTGTCATGCCATTTTATCAACCTATACTCGTATCGTATTTTGTTTTCCAATATTGCAATATTGGAAATTAAGATCTACCTTTGTCCGATAACGTATTTTTCAAGTTTCAAATAGTATTAAAATGACTCAGATTTCAACAAATATCATCTATGTTGAAGAAAGTTTGAGTGCTAGTAGCATGCCTCCTCGATTCCCATTATTGTCTTTTCTTCTAACTGGAAGAAAAGTTATTCCTATGAAGTCTTCAATAATTATTGTTTGGGTAGAAGTTCTTCGGAAAGATGAATGCAAATCATAGCAATATAATGATAAACGCCACAAGGAAAGTGTACAGAGAGACTTGGAGGAAATTGACAAAAATTTTGAACTTAACGACTACAACATGAGTGAAAAAGTAACTGCATTAAATCATATAAAGAAGATGAAAGTGCTTCTATTGCTCGTGTTCTTCCGCCTCCCATAATACAATAATTTAATAAAAAAAAAAGTGCAACTGCGATGAGGATCTTTAAAAGGGGAGAAAATAGTGATGGGGCCTGGGTGGAGTCTTGCACATGTGTATATTTTGCCAAGTCTGGAATATTGTCAGAGTCGATCAAATTTGCAAAAAATAGTCCTGGTACGGAATATAGAGAGGGAGACTGTGGTTCTGGAGATAAATGATAACGTTAACAATGTTATGTTTTTTCGCTTATTACATATGTCGAGTGTAGTTTCATTTGATGGATTCACTTTTTTTTGTTCCTAGACTTTTTTCTTAATTATAACAATCATTAGGCAAAATAACAATGGTTCTTTAAGTACTAAAGAAATCTTATATTTAAAGTGGATAACTAAAATTAATAAAAAGTAGTTATTGTGATAAATATACAGAGGAGTCTCTCATAGTCAAGTTGTTAGCTATTGTAATTAATAATATGTGAAAATTAAATTATATCTAGAAGATCCATTGATTAACTGATTACTTGCGTGACTAAAATGACCTTTTAAACATTGTTACCCCATCTCACATGTCTCTCACCTAGATACTTTAAGGACCATATTTATCTGCAAACTATGTTCTAAGGATTCTCTACAAACCGTCCATGTGTCTTATTCTTATTGGATAAACTAAATTATACATGAAATAACTATAAAATTTAATGTTTATGTTAACTCGCATTTAACATCCATCCAGGATAAATTAACAAAACATACTATTTTTAAAACTAAATTAACAAAAATATATCCCAAAAATTTCTAATGAACAAAAACATAACCAAAAGTTTATACCCTAATTTGTATATTTCATACTTTTATTCTAAAAGTTCATACATTTATTTTAAAAGTTTATAACCTAATTTATATATTTTTATACATTTATTCCAAAAGTTCATACTCTTATTCCAAAAGTTCATACTCTAATTCGTAAAGTTCATACCACAATTTACAGAATTCATATACTTATTTACATAATTCATATCCATAATTTTCAACTTCATACCATTAATTCACGGAATTTATACACTTATTTTTCAACACTTACCCGTCCTTCGATCTCGAACTTCACGTCGCCATCTTGTGCCTCTCATTCGACGACCGCATCTCCGTCAACATCAATCTCGAGTTTTTGACCTCGCTCTACACCCTCATCGTCCACTCCGACGGATGCCTCCGTCTCAGTCTCCATCGAAAAGAGAGATCGGAGAGAAAGAGGTAGGAGGAAAGAAAAATCGAAAAAAACGAATGAGGAGGAGAAAAGAGAGATTAGAAAGAGAGAGAAAGGAGGAGAGATCGGAGAGAGCGATGAGCATGATGAGAGAGAAATCGAAAAGAGAATGAAGGAGGAGGAGAGAGACTGAGAGTGAGAGGAAGAGAAAGAAGAAAGAGATACGAGTAATGAATGAGATTTTTGTTTTTTATTAATTGAATATATGTTTTTGATAATATAACTTTTGATGATATATTTTTATTAATATAATAGATGTATTGTATGTTTATGTTAATTCCCTCCCATCTATACCTTAGTTAAATCACTAAATAAATATAAGTATATCAAATCAAACTCAGTTTGATAGGAACATGGAAATATATTATTCAATCATTTTGGATTTGGAAATTTAACCAAAAATTCTACACCAATATATTTAATATTTTTCTCTTGCAGTAAAAAACTATCATTGAAGTAAAATTTAGCTTTTTTAATTTCTATACATCTATAACAATTTAGCAAAAGAATATTGTTATATCAAGAAGAACATGATCCTCCCACTCTTGAATACATGTGGCAAGTTTTTATTCTCTATTATAGTTATATACAATAACATTTTATTTTTTATGAAAGATTTAAACAAGTCAATGATTTTTAGCTTTCTTATACTCATGTATACAGTTATAGTCACCTTCGCCCATTTTCTGGCTCCGCCCCTGTACTTAACCAATAAAAAAAATAGGAAAATTCTAAACAATAACAAAAATAGAAAAATTTCTACAAAATAACAAAAATGGAAAAAAAATATAAATTCCGAAAAATCTGAAAAAATCAAAAAAAAGAAAAAAAAAACCTATAAAAAAAAGTCAATCTTATTTTACGTATATATATATATATATCTTATTGAAAATAATTTATAATCAACATTTTATTTTGTATACTTCTAATTAATTTTATGAGTCTCTATATTGAAATTTACAAGTGACGTATACAAATATATGTCCAGTTAAGGTTTCCTCACTTTGATATTTTTTACAAAACAATGATTTATTTGTTAAAAGAAACAATTTGCAAGGAAAAAAAAACTTGAGTTTGTATGAAATTTTCGTTGGAATTTCTTTTATACATCATCACCCGTAAATGAAAGTAAAAAAAAAAATTATATTATAAAATTTTCTCATAAAAATATGTTTTTCTTATAAAACTTTTAATACGGAAATGGTGTCAAACTATTAGCTTCTGCAATTAATAATATGTACAAATTAAATTACGTCCTTGGAAGATCCTTGATTAAGTGATGTCTAAAACGACTGCTTAAATATTTGTTATCTCATCTCAAGTGTCTTTCTCACAGAGATACTTTAATGTATCGATATTTTACATCAATTAAAATTGCATCAAACTATATATATAGTACACTCCGATAAAATAATGAAGTGACACGTATAGTGTTCACTTTGTCTTTTCTCGATCTTAGACGTCCATTTGGTTGAACTTCAGTTGGCGGGAGTTGGGCCAACGGTTGGATGACAGGGACCTTCACGATGATTTAAATTAATTTAATTTAATCTTGATTTGTTATTAGGTCGGTCCATGGAAAAAGACTTGTGTTCTTGTTTTGATGCAAACGTGGCAATACCTAATTCAGGTTGAATGAAAATTATTTAAGATCAAATTATGGAGTATTAAGTGACGTTTCTTTTATTCTAATCCTATACTATAGGAACAAGTATGTAAGTTCAGGGCCTCCATAACAACTGACACGTATGCACATTAAAATTGGTGATAAAATATTAACCACAATAAGTCAATAATGGTAACATTAGCCTAGCTTGGTAAAAAAAGAGTTGAATGTAACTTTAATGATATCTATCAAATACCAACATTTAGTATTCAAAATATTGGTGGAGGTAATAAAACCATGTTTATTACTAATAATTAAAAAGACAGTGGGATCAGTTTTGTTCACTATAAATTATAATAAATCTACAAAATGTCACTGGACAAATTAAGTCAGTGAATAGATTTAACGATAAAGATAATAACATGTGAGAATATTAATTACCGTTAATGAGTATATTAACCTATCTAACGTAGAGAATAAACTATCATTTAGCTAACATGTGATGTAGTGATTTAACATGTTCATTGTGGATAATTGGTGTATGTATAAATATTCAGATTCGATAATTAAATTTATTTATGTCATCTTCATTTCAATTCTTAAAGACCTGAATTTTAATTAATTGTATGAAATGTTTAATATTTTTATAGATATACCTAACAAACTAATTTCCGATATGCAATAGCAGCAATATTATTGAATATAGTATGCAATGGCACGATGCAACCAAATCAAAATAAAATTTCCACTATAATTATATAATACGAAATAAGTATAAAATATATAAAATTGCGTCATATAGTATACTTCTTTCGTTTCCATTTAATTGTTCACTACGAAACTACGTGCAATTTTGACCGGCTTATAATTTTTATCAAAATTATCGAAATGAATTTTTTTTAAATCTAATCATAAAATTTAACATTTGAACTATATGATCAATTTTTGAAAATTTTCATTCCGACAATTTTGATACAAGTTTTTGACCGGTCAAAATTGCATGTAATTAACGGACCGAACATTAGCTAATACCTAGTATCCAATAGTATCTTCGATATGCATGTTTTTGTTGCCATGCATAGCATGTTTGAGTGAATCTTTTAGGTTGAGCTAGTTTTTTTACCTAAAGCCCGCAGCTTATTTGAATATTAGTTTGATTAAACTAAGAAAAAAGTTTAATTAGCTTTTACTAATTAAGGATAGCTCAAATTGATCCACTCGATGTTGTAGCTATTCTGGTCGCTGTTTAAGACTTCTTTATAGTGTTAAGACTTAAAACTGTCACTTTTAATGAGATTAGAAACAATTCAACTTGAAAGAGATCTGTAAGGGCTATTTTCTTTAGCCAAGTTTTGAAGAGCTTTTCGTATATTAAAACTACAATGAGAAGATAAATAAAGTAAGTAACGCATAGAATATTACGAATTTAACTGGACTAATTTCTTGATGGATTGATACATGTGAAGGGATTCCTAATTGTACTGAATCTAAAATCTACGGGATCCATTAAATATTTAAATGGACTTGTAAATTTGAAGAATGAATTTAAGTCAATTTCTCTAATTTTTTTCTCAAATTAACACAATTTTAGAGTTTGAGTGGAGCCTTTTAACTTTATACAATTTTCAATTTTTCTATATTAACATCTCTATCATAACTAACCAAATATTTTATTACTATTTTACATTACCTTTTCTACCTTCATATTTTTTTTTCCCAATTTTCACATAACAAACAACCAAATGAAAATGGTTTGCCTGTAGTTTTAAATACAGAAGAAAAAAAAGACCATTTAATTACTTCTTTCACATTACCCTTATAAGCATATGCCTTCTATTTATCTTTTACTTCTTCTTTTTTTAATTTCTTTCAGTTCCTTTGAGAGAAATCATATATATGCTGATCTAAGTTAATTACAAGTTTTATGTAAGAAGATATAACATGATGAAAAGTACCGCAATTTATACTTCTGTTTAGTTTAATCACTTGTAAATTGTTTTAAGAGAACTTGTAAGTTGTAATTAACATGGTAGAAAAATGTGGAATTGCAAGTTTTGATAAAGTGAAAAGTGAAAGGAATATATAACTTTAAGCGTAGTGCAACAGAGGTTGATACGCTATTCAAAGTGACTTCAATAATGGAATAAATACGTCAATTATTTTATGCAAGTATGCAAAAGCTAACACGAGCACATTATTGTACTTTGATGTTGTATAATGAATACAGTGTATCGTTAATTTTAAATTATATGGGAGAGTATGTACCATATATGTACCATACAATAAATAGGAGTCTGACTATCTAGACCACAGTCAATAAACAACTTCATCACATGCTTTGACTCACACCCCTATTACACAAGTGTATCGTTATTTGCCATTCAATAACAAAAAGTCAAAGCTTTAACTTTTTTAAAAAATATATACCATGAGCTCGATCACAGCTAATAGAATCCATAATTTAAAACAGAAAAAAAGACGGGCCCATAAATATGGATTTTTTGCGATAACTTGGAAACAAGTTCTTTTTTGGTCCATAGTTTTATTTGTAACGTTTGTTGTCCCCATCATTTAAATAGCTAGCACTAGCGGTACGTGGTAATTTCTTTTCTTTTTTTGAAAGGAGTATGTGTAAATTCGTTAGATCACCTCTTGAACTTGAAAAGGAAAATAAAATAAATATTATTAATACTATTACCAGTCAAAATCAAAAATGTTAAAATAAATGGTCAAGTAAGAGAAGAACCTTGATTCTAACACAAAATTGATTTGAAATTAGCTCTCTTGCTCAAACACAAATCAATGCGACAATGCCTTTACTAAAAGGAGAGGATATTGCTTGGTTTTTCATCAACTCTTTGAGTATAAGTATGCTCATAAAAAAATAAGAAGTCTCTCAAATTGATGAATTTTGTAAGTAATAATGTGGGAATAGATCTTTTTTAAGAAATATATACTTCAGGTCTAATGGGGTGAGCCGGCCGGGGATCGTGACAATGTCTTCCGGTAAAAAGAAGATTTTTACATATACTTCTAAATTATTTCATTCAAATTAGTGTAAAATAAAACTGGAAGTTCTCTGCAAAAACATGTCATTAAAATATGAGTTCATTACGTGTAAGGACATACCTAGGGATGGGTCGGTCGATGGGACCGCGATAATTTTTTGGATTTGTCACTGATTACAGTAGGCTATCAGCTATGAATGAGAAAATGTATAGGTTAATACTAACAATAAGTAAGACTTTTAAATATTTTTATAGCAATAAATAAAAAGTAAAATTAAAAGAGAAAAATTAGTGTAATTTGTTACTTGTTTGACAAAAACCTAATAGCATTACATTAATAACTGATATGTCCAATATAACTATATAATGGAGCTAAAATCTTATTTTCTATGATAAACTCAATATTGGACTTCTCTCATTGTAAATTATCGTAAATTTGTGATAATTTGCCATCCGAACTGTGACGTTAACTTTTTTCAACAAACTCAATTAGTATTCACTTACAAACTTTTTAACACTCGGAAGTATAGAGATCCCCACACTCCAATATCATAAATGATAATTAATGAAAGAAATTAGGTCGGCATATTCGGAGGTTATAATCCCTCCCATTTTGGTAGAAATTGATAAACAATAATTTTATACTTATTTTTTTAATTATATTCAAATCAATTTAATACTAGTATCTTAGCCTATTTTTATCATTAAAGAAAATTTATACAAAATATTAAATCCATTTGAGGTTCTTAGTTCCGTCCGTGTGGATATTTGGTTTGGTTTTTTTAATTTATTTTCACGGAATTAATGTAAGAGGACCGTTTATGTATGTTATAGAAAATTTAAGTGTCAAATTGGTTACAAACTATGGAGACTAAGGTTTTTTTGTTCAAATTATTAGTCCAATCACTGTAATTCATTAATAAAAACGTGTGGTCTTTTGGACCCTACCGTCACTGACCCCATAGCGGTGAAATATGGATTTTGGCAACCTGTGGGCTCCATGATTATTTGTTTTTTTTTAAATAAATCTGACGGTGGAAAAACACGTTTATGGCATACGACATCGTATTAGGTGGTAGAAAAGGACGAGAATAGGTGCCCATCACATTTGGTCATATTAAATGTATCATGTTATTGTTTTTTTTTCATATTTATTCATTATTTTTTTGTTTTTTTTATTAAATCAATTTTATGTTTTATTTCTAAAGTATAATCTGTAAAAATTATATATATTTTTTGTATTTTTTAATATTATTAACTTATAAATTGACAAAACAAACGATAAATAACATAAAAATAAAAAATAAAAAATATACTTATTTTTTTTAAGCAAACACTTTATAGAAATATGCCTGAAGGTGGTGGAAGAGACGTTTTAATGCATACGAGTATTAGATGGTACAAATGGACGAGGATCTGGTGCGAACCAGCTCGTAGTAAATTAATGCTACCAAATTCAAAAATGCAACACGAGGATCCGACGTGGTGAGTTATTATTTGTGCGTTATTAAGTAATAAATAAAATCTATACAGCTGATATGCACCACAGGCTCAAGACAGAGTGAGAAGTATAATTACGGAAATAAAAACATGGAAGGTTAAATGAACACGGAGTTTAGAATGTAATTTGCTAATTTGGTCCACAGTTTATAATATCATTTAGCTTTTTGATATGGTTTGTCTAAACTCTTAAACTCCAAACGTAAAATATAATGAATGGGTTATTATTTCTAAGGATAATGAATAATAAGTATATACTTGTACTACACACGGGGTATAATTTTGCTTGAGCTTGCTTAGTCATAATTCATACATTAATTGCTATATTGATGCAAAACTTAGTCATAATTCATACATCTGAGTATTGCATACAAATAAACCATTGATTAATAGTTTGATTTAGAAATTAGAAGTTTTTTTAGGCAAAACTCGGTAAAAAAAAAAAAAAGAGTCATGATAGTGTGATACACACTCAATTGCTATATTGATGCAAAATTGTGTATTGCTTAATTCATATGCTAAATAATGCTGATTTGTTGCTATTTTCATTCTAAGTGAATTTTGTTAAGTTTTAGCAACAGGATATCAACTCATTCGATCGCTTTATTAAACTAAATTCAGTGACATTTTAAAATTAGATAGCGACATTATGACAATTTCTTGTAGTGACTATATTGTCTTATCTGAAATAAATTACTTAGTTGTTTTAGTAAACACAAAATTCTCAACTTATAAGTTGTCAACAAATGACAGACAAGTCTCAACAAGTGTTTTAAAAAGCGTAATCTTAGCTAAAATCATAAGTTTTAACGGATTCAAAAGAGGAAATCAAGTTTTTTTTTTTTTTTTTTTTTTTGAAGTTTTGAATCGAGTTTTTGTTTAGTATGAAACGCTTATTAAAACCGTGGTCACTCAACTAGTGGGACTAAATTATCACCAAATAAGAAAAAAAAACGAACCAAACAGAACCTTCTCAAAACTAAGGTATCTAGCAATATAATTTCCCATTTAAACAAAACAAAGAAATAAAAAGAAGCTCCTCATCTCTCTCTCTTTCTTTTTTCTAAAAAGGTTTCACAAGTCTCTCTCTCTCCGGTTCCTCTCTAAAATCTCTTATATTCTGTTTAACAAGACAGATACATACATATATACATATATATAGAGAGAGTCTGAGAGAGAGAGAGATAGAATAGGGGAGGAGAGAGAAAAGCATGGGCTGTTTTCCATGCGGTAACAGCAATAATAATAATAATAATAATAATAATAATAATAATAATAATAATAATAATAACGATTCCAATAAAAAACGCCTACAAAAAGAGAAAACTATTATTAAAAACAATTACGATAGACAAGATCGTCCCAAACCCACCTCTGGTATTCTTTTTTATATTGTTTTCTTATATTATTCAGCTTTTAATATTCTCTATTGGGGTTGTCTTTTATTTCTTTTTTATTGAGGTTTTTTCAATTTACTTATATGTTTGAAAATGGAAGATCATGTTGGAATTAAATATTCAGCTATATCTTTGTTGATTTGTTTGTTTGTTTATTTGATAATTATTTTGACAGAGAATTAAACCCTTGGGTATTTAAATATTGTTGCATATGACTTTTGTTTTGTCGTTTTGTTTTTATTGTTTGATTAAATCACAGTCATGTCTTTAATAGCATATATGATCATATCTTTGTATCATGTAACTCTTGATCCTATTTAATTCTTCCTAATTCTGTTTGAAATTAGGATCTAATATTTATGAATATATTTAGAGGTCTGTAATATATGGTACTATCTGGTAATATATGTTGTATTGCTTAATGCAGCAATTAACGTTCCTAAGATTGTGTTTGGTTTTCTCTTACAATTTGCATGATGGTCTTTTTCGTCCTTTTTGTACTTGGGGGATTAATTTCGTTCAAATTTTCTTAGGGATTCATGGGAAAGAAAGTTTTTTTTTTTTTTTTAATGTTTTTTCTTGACTGGTAAACTCTAGAAAATATGTTTGATTAGGGATGTTCGGACAGAATTTTGCTACAACGACAGTTGACAGAATTTTGCTACAACGACAGTTTTTCAGTGTGAATTTTATTACTGGTGTTGTATCATACCACAGAAGATTCCGTGTGATAGTGATTTTTTTAGGCTATACATTTCTCTTGAATATATGATTTCTCGGGTATTTGCAAAATAAGATTTTGGTACAATGACAGGTTTTAAGATGCAAATTATGACCATTCATGTCGTCTCAACCCACATAATCTTTTGTATAGTACTGCTTTTATAGGTTATATCCCACTTATTTAAGTACATCCTGTCTTTTTGAAGATGGATTTCTCTAGAAAATATGTTTTCCAAGGGCGTGTACATTTTGGATTTTGTTATGCGACTCATATCACAGGTTTATGGTATAAACTACAATACTTCTTATATAGGCTTTCCATTTTTAAGTCTTCCAATCTTTTTGAAGATGAATTTTTTGAGAAATTTATATTATAAATATGTTTTGGGTCGTATTTAATCCAGATACGACAAGATTGATCCCGCGTGTTGGTATGACGAATCCTAAAGTCGAAAACCAATCTTCAGCGCAAAAAGAGGCAGTGTCAACTAAAGAGGAGGTGATTATTGATGGTGTAAAAACAGATATTAATGCGACAACTTTCACATTTGACCAAATGGTAAATGCCACAGAGGATTTCAATCCTAAATATTTTTTGGGTGAAGGAGGCTTCGGCAAGGTTTATAGAGGCAAATTGCCAGATTCAGGCCAGGTCAGCTGAAACTTTTATTTTGTACTTTTTCTTGTTTGTTCTATCATAATTTAACAAAATTCATTGAAAGTTATCTGTTTTACTTTCTTATGAAATGCAGGATGTGGCTATAAAGCAACTTGATGTTAACGGATTGCAAGGGAAAAAAGAATTTTTGGTCGAAGTAATGACCCTAAGTATGGCCGATCACCCTAATCTTGTAAAATTAATCGGATATTGCTCTCAAGGACGACAAAGGCTGTTGGTATACGAATACATGCCCTTAGGTTCTTTGGAAGACCATTTGCATGGTACTTCCAACACTTTAATTTTCTTCTCTTTCTTTGGGCAAAAGTCGGATAAGAATTTTCTATATTAGCAATAGAATGAAATAATTCTATTTGGGGTATGGTTAGGCTTGTTTGCTTGCAGCTTTAGATCAAGTTAGCTGGACTTTCTTTGTTTCAGAAAAAACCTAATCACTCCAGTTTAAAGCTTGTAGCTTTTTCAGGTCAGAGTTCCAGAAGAGCTTAGCTGTCAAGCTTGTTAACCAAATCTAATTTTGCTTTCTAAGAAAGAAGTCAAAAAAGCTAACCTTGTAACAATGCCCCAAGTGTAGAAGGCCTTGAAGTGATGTTTGCTATTCTAAATTCTTGGAATCATAGCAGTTTTATTTTCTTGGTTTCTTCTCCTAATTGCTTCCTTAACATTTGTCCTGATATATGTATATTTTTTCTGTGTCAGGGCGTGTAGATAAGAGGAAGAAACTCGATTGGAACATTAGAATGAAGATAGCGGCGGGTGCAGCAAGAGGCTTAGAGTACTTACATGACAAAATGAAGCCGTCAATTATATATCGTGATTTGAAATGCTCTAACATTTTGTTAGAAGATGATTATCATCCCAAGCTATCGGATTTTGGGTTGGCAAAAGTGGGTCCTGTTGGGGATAAGACTCATGTTTCGACCAGGGTTATGGGTACGTATGGATATTGCGCGCCGGATTACGCGATGACGGGGCAATTAACTTTCAAGTCCGATATTTACAGTTTTGGGGTTGTTCTTTTGGAGATAATCACTGGCAGGAGAGCAATTGATGATACAAAATGTGCTGATGAGCAGAATCTGGTGGCATGGGTAAGTTACGCAGGTTTTTTTGTTTTTATATATTTACTTTCTTAAGAATTCACGTGAGATGTTATTTTTTTTTTCATGTAAATAGACAAGGGGCTACCCAGGCGAACATGTAGTTCTCTCTCTCCCTATTTAAATAGATACTCACTAGCTGAGGGGAGGAAGTATGATAGCAATTTGTTTTAGGCCATGTTTGTTTACATTATTAGAAGGGCATAGGACTAATTATCCCATTGGGCCCACTTAATACTTTGTTTGGGTGACCATTTGTCATTTGGTATTAAAAGGGGTATTGGACATTTGGACTATTTCACGTATAATAGGGGGTATTAGCTATAACACCTCAGAGGTGTTATTAATGGTACCGGCCATAGGATTATGATGAGTATAATTTCTACCTATGCTTTGGACTGTTTATACCGCTTTACTAATAGTACCTGTTTTATTATTGTCTATGGCTTTCCTTTCTGGGAATTAATATTTGGATGTTCCAGGGGTCCTCTATAGTTGCATTATGTATTATTTATAATTAGATGAAATAGGAAAGAGGCCTAAGTTACAGGATGAACTCTAAAATGTTAGTATGAGAGAGTTGATCTTTATATAAGTATGCTCGAATTGTATTTCCGAAAAAGTTACAGACGGATCTCAAGCATACCTATGTAAAAGGGAGTGATGTAAATACAATTCAAGGCCTGAACCTTGGCAGATTTTCATAGATACTCGTATAATATACTTGTTGCTTGATTTGTAATCTTGAAAGTTCTTATTCCCCTTGTTTGGTTCATCCAGAGTCTTAAAAAGAATATTGTTCTAGCTTTCAAATGAATTTATTAAGTTAGATCATGGTGCATAGGAAGGGTTGTCTTTGCTAAGATTAAGATTACGTTTAGATCATGTTTGTGAAAAATTGAGGTCTTGGCACATTACTTGCACCGCTATTTAGGTGATCTCATAGCTGTAGGTGCTCGAAGTCATTATCGCAAACATATTCTATTTCATTGCGAAATGTCTACTTGTTGGACCCTTGAATTAACTTTTTTCTGGAATTTCCACTTATGTCTGTCCTTTTTGCTAGCATCACTTGGTGTTTCATGTTTGAACTGTATTTTAAACATTAAAAGAGCAATTTAATGATTATAATTTCTAGTTACAAGCTTGATCTGGTTGTGCTTAGACTTTAGATTTTGATGGTGCCCCAGTTAATAGCATCTGAGTTTTCTAGTTCTTTTCATCTTGCAGTTAGTTATTACAGTTCCCATTTGTATACTGTGATTTGAGTTCCCTGATTGGCCTTTCTTATTATCATCGTTTTCCTTCGTCTTTTTAATCAGATTAAATAATTGCAAAGAAAACAGTAAGTCTTTGACTCTTGAACACTGAATAATATAAACCCTGCACAACATTAGTTAACTTATTTGCTTCTTATTTGCTTGTTTTCCTTATTTCCATCAAGTTACTACTATCTGTTATCAACTTCCATCTTCCCCTTAGCTGATTACCTAAGGTTTATATTCATTTTTGTAGTGCCAATGTTGTTCTAAGAATTTGAGGTGTAGTTAAATAGCATTTTCTAGTTTTGGTCCCATACATGTTTTGTTACTGTAGTTCCCGTTTGTATTATTGTTTCCTTGTCTGGCGTTTTTTTTTCCAGTACTTCTTTCCTTTTTTATTCACATTATGTAAAGTACAGTTGCAAAGAGAAACAGAAGTAATGAACAATGTACATAGTAAATACCTGCATACAAACTGATTAACATATATGCTTGCTTTCTTTGTTTCTCTCAACTTATTATGGAAATTAATTTTTTTATTTTTATTTTCAGGCACGACCGTTGTTCAAAGACCGAAGGAAATTCCCACTGATGGCGGACCCCACACTTGAAGGGCAGTACCCCATGAGAGGGCTCTACCAAGCCCTAGCCATAGCTGCAATGTGTGTACAAGAACAGCCCAGTCTGAGGCCTCTGGTAGCTGACATTGTCACAGCTCTAAATTACTTGGCGTCCCAAAAACACGATCCTCAAGCCCCATCGCCACAAGGCTCCTCACGAAGGGCTGCCACGTCATCGTCTAGATTGAGGAGGAGAGACTCCGAAGAAGAAGTTGGTTCCTCCAGAAGGGAAGATTTGAGTAAATAACCGCTGGAAAAAACACCCTTTTTTGTTTCCTTTTTTGCGGCTTTGTTCGAATGTGATGAGCCTAGTTATCTTTGTATTGTACTTGTATATCACAGAGGTAACTAACAGTGCTATTCCTATGCATGGTCTCGGAGGGTGAAAGGGCGGTATTTGTTTCCAATCTTTAATCCCCTTTTCCCATGTAAATGATGAGATGTTATGACTCCACAAATGGCATCAAAGCTATAATACGGAAACCTTTTTCTTCTTCTTATATTTCGTATAAAGTGGCTTCTTGGAATTAAAAAAAACATTGGCTTGAATTTTGTTAAATTGGTCATGATATTAATTCTCTTTTATTTCCCCAAAAAAGGGTGCAAAATGCAAATTGTCGCAATCTTCTCTATTTGCCGTAACATGAGAGCTCATCATTTATCTGATATCTTCTTTATTAACGAAAGGGACGTCCTTGTTTGGGTTCTCTAAAATTGTTAAAAGAACAAGTTTATGAAGTTGGCTCTTGTAGAACATTTTCTCCACTTGTATACTGAAGAAGCCTTGCTGTCTTGTGTTCCTTTCTATTATATTTTGAATTTTTCGATAATCGACACAGTTACCGCATCTAAAACTGCCGTTAGATTATATGGGAATTCCTATTATACCTGTGTATTCCCTCCTATCCGTCGGATCAAACCCAACTATTTAAATAGTAAACTAATCAAATGACGAAATTGTCTCTGAATGTCTATGAAAATGTTTGATGAGATCATCATTTTCTGTTAATTTGGACAGACCGTCATGATGACATTATAGAGTTTAAAAAGCGAAGTTTGGGATACACAATTATAGAAATTAATTAGTTTAGGATACAAAACATGTTAAATCTAATTTCTTATCCTAAATCAATAATAAAGTCTACTGATTTCAACTCCTTTTAGGAGTAAGGGTTAATTACACGGATGTCCCCATAACTTAAAGACACGTCTGTTTAATCCTCATAGTATTAGTTCCCATTAAAACGTCTTTATTGATATGATTATTCATTTGGTCCGAGATTAGAATACTCAGATGTTTGGCCATTTCGATGGTAATAGTTTTTTAATAATACTCAGAAGATTAATGATCATACAGGACATAATTCGGCTACTAGTGTTTTATTTTAAATTTTGTAGACATGTGATTTGATTTCCGTTTTTACGTATAATTTTTCTTTCCGTCTAGTTTTCACAAGGTAGAAACTAAGATAGTTCTCAAGTATGGTGCACGTCTTGTGATATTACCACTTGTAAATATTATTACTGTATACAGTTGGGGAACAAATTTTAAAATATAATATAGGGTAACCACCTATTTTATTAAATTACATAAAAGAATAAAACTTATATATATAGTTCACAGCAGTGAGGAATGAGTTTCCCAACTAATTCCTAAAAATATTGGTCAGTTGTCACTACGTAGACTTTAGGAGCCAGGCACATTTACAAAAACTAAATTAACCAAATCAACCTATATAATAATTATCAACAAACTTAAATCTCCACGAAGAACATTTTTTATTAACTGTGATCGGCATCTAATATTAATTTTAATTGTATATATTATAGTAAAGTTTATTGTTTTCGTTCATATAATGGATATTGATAATTTAGATGTGTGCCCGTTTTTTGATTTTTAGTAGTGAAAATTTAAAAATTAAAATGCCTCGATTATCAAGTCCGTTTTGAGCGCATTAAATGTTGGAGAGGGCACTCACCCTACTATTATATCTGCAGCTACATTTGTTGTGTTCCATCTGTAGGTACTAGTATCAAATAGAATAGTAAGTAAAACTATAAGGATCATTGCCGTGACTGATAATCAAGTGCTGAATCAGTTAGAGAATCTCCAACTAACTGACCTATACATACATACATATACGTATATAACTAACAGAGAAGCTCACATTTTCCACGCCTTCACATTCAAAATATCAGAACGCGGGCGTCATATATATACATATATAATTAATTAATTACATATTCATATATACACATATACATACATACATACATACATACATACATACATACATACATATATAACTGACTAGTACCTAACAAAGAAGTGCTCATATATATTCTCCACACTAATCACATTCTCTCTCTCTCTCTCTAACTCCATCACCCTCTCTCTAAGCATACGATCGAGATGCAGCAGAGAGCGGTGAGCTCGGCTCGATCATCTTCTTCTCCCTCCCACCACGTCATCGATATTGCTCAGCCGAGCGGAGGTTTCTCTCTCTACAACAGGAGGGGGGTGCTGACGTGGCAGCTGTGGAGAAGGTTCAGGAAGTGGTTCCACATCATCCATTCCGTCCCTCTCGTCGTCGTGTTCTGTGTCTTCGTCCTCTGGTGGTTCTCTTATCCAGGTTTGTAATTTTGAGATTTTTTTATTTTTATTTTTATTTTGTGATATTTTCAGTTTTTTTATTTCAAGAATTGGTCATCCATTGTATCTGAATAATTGGTGAATAGTTTCAGTTTCTTTGACATGATTTACTTAAAAATGGGTTGAGTTAATTGTTGTATTTGCATTTACTTTCTGATTAATCATAATTCCAGGTTTGTGTTTTTGAGATATTTTTTTTAATTTTATTTTATTGATGATTTCTGTTTTTATTTCAAGAATTGGTCGATAACTGTATCTGCATATGTATGTATGTATCTGAATAATTGGTGAATAATTATTTTAGTTTCTTACACATGATTTACTTAAAACTGGTGAATAGTTGTATTTGCAATTACTTTCTGGTTTGTATTTATAACTAATTTCTCTGAGATTTTTTATTTTTATTTTGTGTTAGTTTGAGTTTTTATTTCAAGAATTAGTCGATATTAACTGTATCTGCATATGTATGTATTTGAATAATTTCGGTTTCTTTCACATGATTTACTTAAAACTGGTGAATATTTGTATTTGCATTTACTTTCCGATTTGTATTTATAATTAATTTCTCTGAGATATTTTTTATTTTGTGATAGTTTGAGTTTTTATTTCATGAATTGCTCAATAACTGTATCTGCATGTGTGTAATGTATCTGAAGAATTGTTGAATAATTTCGGCTTCTTTCACATGATTTACTTAAAACTGGTGAATAGTTGTATTATTCAGTATACGTTGAATAATATATCTACATTTACGTTCTGTAATATTTTTTCTTTTATCTCTGGAAAATAGATTTTCGATTTTTATGTGATAATTTCAGTATTTATCTTAATAATCAGATTCTTACACATGATTTGCTTAAAACTGGTGAATAATTTTATCTGCATATATTTATGTACGCCTATGTGAGTATCTGAATAATTGGTGAATTATTTTAGTTTCTTTCACATGATTTACTTTAAACTGGTAAATTAATAGTTGTATTTGCATTTACATTTTCTGACCAGTCATAAGTTCAGGCTAGATTGAGCAGATTTCTCTTTATATCTGTTAATTTTTCATATATATATATACTTTCTGTAATATTTTTTCGTCTATATCTGATATATGGATTTTCGATTATTATGTTATGATTTCTGTATTTATCTTAATAATCGGATTTTTACACATGATTTACTTAAAGCTGGTGAATAATTGTATCAGCTTTTGTGTAGGTATACAATAACTTTCTGATTAGTTATAATATCAGGCTAAATTAATTAACTGGGCAGATTTCTCTTAATTTATTGTCTCTTACTTTGTATACTTTATATACACAGTTATATAACAGCTTAGTATTTATTTCAAGAATCAGTTTCTTTCACATGATTTACATACAACTGGTCAAAATTGTATCCGCTTACATACACATATGCATATAGTTTCTGATTTTTCGGCTAAATTGGGAAACTTTGGATATATCATTATCTAAATATACACTAATTTGACATCATCTACGTGTACGTTAGTACAGCTTTACTTTTTAGTTAGGCATCTCGATTGTAAGCACTTTAAGAGTAAATTGAGAGAACAGATTTTAGTGAACTTGAATGGATTTCAGTTACATACAACTGGTGAGTAATTGTATCTGCATTTGTATGTACGTATATTCCTTCTGATTAGTTATAGTTTCAGGCTAAATTGAGCACATTTCTCTTTGTTGTTAGTTAATTTGTATAAATATATGTTATATAGTGTTATACTTACTGTTGAGATTTGTAGAAGTGTATGTTAGTATAAGATTTGGTTTCGAGTTACACGTCCTGATCGAAGTATTTTAAGAGTAATTTGAGAGAACAATTTCTTTTTTTAATTACATTTACTGAGTTCACCTAGAGGTATTATTTTTGTAATTCTCAGCTATGGATTTCAAGAACCATTTTCTGTCACTTGTTTATCACTGATTTGAACTATTAAAATTTTCATATCTTTTACAAACAAATAGTTGAAGTGCTTATAATCCCTTTAGGTTACTGCCAAAATGGCTAAATTTTTCAGTATTCTTTGTAATAGTTTCTATTCAGTATATAAAGCTAAAGCACATGATTTGTGTGTTAATATGAATTTTGTCTCAAGTTACACCTGTATTATAAGTGCATCAGAGGAAACTGACAGAATCACATGTCATGGTTATTGAGCTTATGCAGATTTGAAATACTTATATTAAGTTTTGTTACAGTTTGACAAACTATAGTGTTTGGCTTACGTGTGCTTATGGAAGAAAGTTTAGTTAGTACTGATTGATTTCGTAACAGTTGAAAAAATGAGTTTTAAAGTAGTGATTCCGAGGTAATTTGTGGATTGTGACTTCAATTATTATTATTGGGAGTATGAATTTTAGCTTGGTAGTCTCGAAGTCTAAGAATTGACCTGAATACTGGAAACTCTTTGTGATTAGCAACTTCTTTTTCTATAATTATGCTTAGCTATAACTCAAGACTTCTTTACACAGAATATTATGATGAATTCGCTTATGCAGTATGTTTTTTAACTTGAAAAAACCAGGCAGATCTTTAACCAGTAGTTTGCCAATTTGGCAATTAACGGAAATTTCGAAATAAACAAGAACCGAATGAAGGAGAAATAAACCAAGCTGAGAAGCAACAGTTTCCCTTTTAAGACTCTCAAAGCTCTTGACGTTGAGCAATACGTATATATGCACCATATAGCATGAAAACCAACTTTTGGAATCGGAAAATTTCTGACAAAATCCTTAAGTTGCACACAGACTGGTGACTGGTCCTCATTTGTCATGACGTTTTTTTCAGTGGGCTTTTGAGTTTAAAATCACAGGAACACATTTCTGCAAACGACTCCCTCTGTGTGGACCAGTTTAGCTCAATACCTAAAGAATTACTGGATTTGAGTGAATGGATTGAGTTAGAACTCACATCTATAGTCCCTGGAACTTTACACAAGTATATTTGATTCAGTATTTTCTTTTGTTAAGACAATTCAGTAGCCTGTTTGTCATATCTTTTGAGATGAGATGTGAAGCCCTCTTTTAATTTTCAAATTAATCGTGTTATGTTGTATCAACTTTTGTAGTATACGCCCTTATCTGAGACCAGGATTTTTCATGTTGCTTCTTATGCTATTATTTTAACTCGATGTAAAAAAAATTGAGAATGAAGCAAGACAAACCCATCAGGTTTTATGAACTTTGAATTTATAGATTAGTTCCACTTATTTTACGGACTCAAACTTCTCAATAATATACTCTTTAGAACAGCATAGCTCTGGGATCTCTTCTTTCACTTTGGTAGTTTCGATAGAGATTCAGTCTCGCGGAGAAAATAAATGGATCGATCAAGCAGTAATGTTGCTTGGAATTTGAATGAAGAAATATTACATTTTCCTTTATGATTATTTCTCTAGTTTCTGCATTTTCCCACAATGTCTAACTGAAATGACATATTTGCCTTCATCTGTGCCACAATCGTATACTCCATACGACACTTTGCATGTACACACAATTTGTGTATTTGAAAGGCAACAAGTACTATTCCACAGCAGCTCCTTTAGTTTCTGCAATTTTTTTATGATATTTCTGCCTAACTATAGTGATTAATTTGCTTTCATCTTTCATCAATGTTACGGACTATGTGACAATTGATGAACGTAAATTCAGTATTTGTGAGGCATTGACTATCTAGATTAATTGTAATCACATTGCCTCATTTTATTTGAACTTATAATTTGTTTATTTTATGAGGGCAGTGAACCTGGAAATCAAAGATGGGAGACTGATAGCAGCGCGTAAGATAGAAGTGCCACCTCAGCTTGTGAACCAAACCCGTATCGACTACACCATTCTTATGAAGCAAGATGATACTCCACCACCTGACCCCTCAGTTCTCTTGAACTTAACACTGATGAACGACACCTCATTTGCTCCTCCAAACCCAACTCTGATCAATGACACCTCATCAGAGCCACCTGTTCAGCCCGATTGAAGAAAGAATTCTCAGTGTTACCGTTCCCTGGAAATCTCTGCCTTTACAGAATCTGTTTTTAGTCACTTTACAAAAAGACCAAAATAGAGGATTTGTAGAATATAGGAAAGTGGTAATTAGGGTCAAATATGTTTGTTTTCAGAAGAGTTTGGTACAATACGGGATCTGTATATCGTGTAGTTAAGCAGCATTGTCGCATGGTTAAACAGCAATAATGCGAAATATAGTAGCAAGCCTGTCCATTTAGTCAAGAACTTTGTTGATGTAGTAAAGCTGTAATTTGTAACGGTCGAATTTGAAACTTAAAATTTACTGCAGTCTCCAGATCTATAGTAAATGAATTTACTAAGCTCCCCTTTTCGGTTTAATTTTCGCTAATACAGCTGTAAATTTCCTGCTATCTGTCTGTGTTGTTATATTTGAATAGAGGCTGGATTTTAACACTACAATTTTTCTGAAAAAACGCACTAACCGTAAATTTTTTTGTACAAACTGTACATTTTATCTACGGTTTGTCTTTTCAGTGCAAACCGTACAAAAAATGTACAAACCGTACATATTATCTACGGTTTACCTGAATTTTCAGAAATTACACTTTTGGCCCCTGCGTCATTTAAACAGAAAAAACATATCTCATTAAAAAAAAACAGAGAAGTTTAAGAAAAAAAAAACCCAAATCATCACTAATCAACCAAAATAAATATCATAACCATCAAATTTCGTCCGATTAAACCACATTTATATTTAACTCACCGAATTAGATACCCTAATTCAAGTTATTTCTTTATTGCCTAGTTTATTATTTATTTTATATAGTTTTAATTTGCAAAATAGGGAAAAAGATATAAAATATGCCATTTGATTAATTGATTATTCACTTAGAATTTCTTGTTGTTTGTATTGTTATAATTTCTTGTTGTTTGTTTATATTAATTAAAGAAAATTAGGGTTGTTGATATTTTTCCCGTTTTATAAAAAAATAGAGTTTTTATTCAAATTTGTTTATTTAGATATTTATTACTAATTGTTTGGTTATCATTAAATGCGTATTTTCCTTATCTTGTTTTGATTGAAAAAAATAAAAATAGTTAGGGTTTATTAATATTTACATGTTTTATAAAATTAGGTTTTTTTTAATTACTTTGTTTGCATAAATATTAGTTGTAACTTGTTTTTGTGGAATCTTACCTAATCTAACACTATAGAAAAGCGAACATGATTTGTTGGCCTAATTACTCTCTAGATGAATATATTTTACCAACTATATTTTATAGGCTAACATTTTCCGGCAAATTGTTTAATTTTATATAATGTATAATATATGTTTTTCATGGCTCAGCCAGGTCCACATATTAAATGTAAGATGAGCATTTTACGCCATACCAGTCATATTTCAAATTAGACTTGGGAGGCTGGGAGAGAAGCGGGGAGAGGGGATGCGAACAAGATACGGTTATATAATTATAGTTGACATATATCGACGGCTGAAAGAATGATATAAAATATGATTAGAGCGGGTTTTTACGGTATTCACACAATAGGTAATTATACCGTAGATCAAGGCTTGCTTACAGCCTTAGTTGATAGGTGGCGTGATGAGACCCACTCGTTCCATTTTGTCGGTGGAGAGTTGGGGATATCGTTACAGGATGTAGAGATCATGCTTGATCTGAGGGTGGATGGTCGTGCTGTCACCCGATCGGAGAGGAATGATACCAATGCGAGCATGTTGAATTTGGTAGAGAGTTTGTTGGGTGTTAGACCTGCTGACAATCAAGTTGATACAAACTGTTTAACAGTTAAACTTGATTGGATGTTATATACTTTCGGTGAATTACCCCCCGAGCCTACTGATGAGCGCTTGTTATATCAGTATAGGGCTGTCATGTTATTATTACTTGGCGCACATGTATTTTCAGATAAGAGTAGTGATCAGATTCCACTATGGCCTCTGCCTTTTCTTGAGGATTTTGACACATGTGCAGAGTATAGTTGGGGATCAACTCTTCTGGTCTGATTGGAGGCTAATTTATGCAAATTGGTGTCGGGTAAATTTAGCGGAGTAAGCGGGGCGGTGATGTTTCTTGATATGTGGGTGATAACCAGACTACTGCCTGTTAGACCGTGTGAAGGGTTGCCTGCTGATATCGACCCACCTGTGGGATTCCCTAGGTTTTCCCTAGGTTACATGTATGATATTATTTAATTTTTGTATTCGATTTGTATTTTTTGGGGTGTATTTATCATTAACTTATTTTATTTATATTTGTTGTTTATATGCTTTTATTTGTATATTACAAATGGAAAATGTGGAGGCTTGCTAATCTTAAACCATATGTCTACGGACATAATGTGGTCCATATACGGAACCAGTTTGACCAGATGTCGCATGAACAGGTAAATTTTCACTTTCTTATTTCCTACATGTAATTTACGTATTATATGTCGTATATGATTGCATTGGTCTTATTTGGATAGTATATAATTTTTGAAACAGTTTTTGACTATGTTTTTAAAAAACAGCTTAAAAACATCTTAAAAGCTGTTTAAAAACAGCATGTAAAAACAGCTTAAAAGTTGTACTGTAAACAGCTTACAGCTTTTAAGCTGTTTACAGTACATCGATGTATTTTTAAACTTTTGTTTACATATTCTTATAAAATTTTGCGGATTACAGATAGTCTGGCAGCCTTACGGGAACATCGATGACTATCCGGAATATTGCACGCGGGGTCGTGATATGTGGCATTGTTGCGTTATGCTCATTTGTAATGAGAAGATTGAGTTTCATCCCGCGGACAGGTTTATGAGACAGTTTGGTTTTGGTCAGGTTGTCCCTACAAATATTTGGAAACCCAAACAGGGTCACGACAATGATAGAAGATATGGGAATAAATCTGACCAACAACACGATTGGCCTGAACTTTTCCAAGAGTTTATAACTGGGGACGTCACCGGATTACTTGAGATTGTATAGAGACAGGACGCGCATCTTCATAAATCCACCTGAACTTAGACTGCCATCTCATGGTTTCCGTGAGCATACAGGTGTGCTGAATAAGATGGTAACAACTAGTTAAAGTTCAATAATATTTGTTTGTCATTTTTTTTTTGTATGTCTCAATACAAGTTGCGCCGCAGTTTCAAATCTTTTAAACGGCTGAAATCTAAACAAGATGTGGATTTATTACGTTCGGAGTTTACTGAACTGGGAATGAATCCATATGGGTCAGGTGATGAACAGTCGGAGGAGGAGGATGATGATGACGACGATGGTGATGAGGATCAAGGTACGACGATAGTACTTACAGATACAAGAGGGCTTCAAGTTATCGCCGTACCGAAAGAGGCAGAGGGGAAGGCGAATCTAGTAGTGGAAGGCGTGGTGGGGGTAGAAGAATTGGTGGAGGTAGACGCACGACTACAGGTCAGGTTGGAAGTTCAAGCAGTCATCATCGTGCTTTTTTTGGAGGGTCGTCCTACTTACACGATAATGTCCAGTTCGACACCGAGACCTCAATTTTTTTTATAGACAGTCTTTTGGGTCGTATGATTATCATCCTGGTCAGCATTCAACAGACATTTGGGATCGAGGATTGACAATTACATCACACGAGCATGCTCTGCATCCAGAATCGCAGTATAGAGATAGACGTCGTCCGGAGCTAAACGAGATTGAAGAGTCCAGTGAGCCGTCATCGAACAGATTAACATCGGTGAGAAAGATGCTCCATATGTCAAACTTTAAAGGGTTTAGTCGTGCCAAAAAATAAGTTACGATTTGTTTTATTTAATTTGATTTGTATGTTGAACTGTAAGTTACTGAACTGGGTGTATATGTTATATTTTTAGCTGGGTTGGAATATTATAATATTGTCGTATATGCTTTTTACAAGTTAGTTATTATGGTAGTACAAAGAAACAGTAAAGGTCATGTCAAAATTTTGAGTTTTTTCATAATATAAAATGACAACCCTATCCGAAAAAATACAAACCGTAAGTTAAATCTACGGTTTATAGTATAAACGTCATTGGATACCTTATCTATAAAAATACGCCAGCAACACTTACTCACTTTTAAATTATTTTGATTGATTTGGCAACACACAAGTTCGTCTTTATTATGAAATGACAACCCTATCCGAAAATGACTTCTCAATGCATTATTAAAGCTTGCTAATGACTATATATGATTTCTTTCTTTTTGAAATAACTAACCGTAAAAAAAATACAATCCGAAAGTTAAATCTACAGTTTGTAGTGTAAACGCCCTTGGATACCTTATCTATAAAAATCCGCCAACAATACTTACTCACTTTTGAATTATTTTGATTGATTTGACAATACACAAGTTTGTCTTTATTATGAAATGACAACTCTATCCGAAAATAACTTCTCAATGCATTATTAAATCTTGATAATGACTATACATGATTTTTTTTTTTTAAATTGAATATAAATATGCTATATTTTTGTGAATCCTAACCATATCTCAAATTAAACACAAACACTCACTTAAATCTTTTCAAAAATACTCATTTCTCCAAACAAAACCATACACAAACACTATTCGAAAATGAATTACGATTATAGTTATGACAACAACCAATGGAACTACAATTATGTTGATTCTTCCAGTAGCTCAAACGAGAAACTAATTGACTATACAAAACATTTTGAAGTTGATGATTTGACTTGGGATACAAGGGATGAAATGCTTGCTGATTTTAGTGACATGGCTGGAAATTGGAATTTTATTTTAGAGCACCGTATGTTGATATTGTGTGTGATAAATCGGGGGTTTACGAAAAGAAAAAGCCGTCTTCCACAAATTCAGGTACCAAAAAAAAGATTGTCCATTTTTCATAAAGGGTTACGTAGTTAATGATTAATGGATGTGTCGTGTAGAAAATGGACATCATAACCACCCACCTCCCACTTACCTTCAAGGGCAAGCACGGCGTGCTCGTTTAATAAAAGAGGAAAAAGAAATGGTTAAAATTTTAATGCAAAGTAGTTTTAAAGTTAGTTCAATATCAGAGGTCGTAAAAAATCGAAATCCTGACAATGTATCCAACACTAAAACAATACATAATTATTTGGTTGGTCTGAAAGTTAAAGAGAGAGATGGTAGAAACCCGATATAAGAACTGTTTAATTTGTTGGATAGACATTGGTATACTTTCTTCTATAATATGAACCCAATAACTTATAGCCTAGAGACTTGTTTTTTTCCCACCCCGATTCTATAAGGATGTTCAAAGTTTTTCCTGATGTATTGTTAATGCACTGTACATATAGGACAAACCGTTTTAATATGTCATTTCTAGAGGTCGTAGGGATGACATCAACGAACCAAAGATATTGTTTAGGTTTTGTTTTCATGAGGGATGAGACTCATGAAAGTTATACATGGGCTTTGGAAAAATTTAAAGAAACATTGGAGGGTTCTACGCTACCTAGAGTGTTTATGACCGACAGAAAAATTTCCTTGCTAAATGCTTTATCCGTTGTTTTTCCCGATTCTTATCATATATTGTGCACTTTTCATATTGCCAAAAATGTTTTGAGAAACTGTAAAAAAAAAATCGCAGACGAGGAGTGGCAAACGTTTCTAGATAATTGAGATTTATTGGTTGTTGCTGAGACGATAGAGGAATACAATTATAACCGATCTTCTTTCAATTCCTCCTACAAATCGTATCCTGCTGTGCTTAAGTATGTAGATAAGCTGTTAAATGATTATACCGATAAGTTTGTTGCATGTTATACCAACCATACAACACATCTAGGTAACAGAACTAGTAATCGGGCCGAACAACAACACACAAAGCTAAAAAGATCTCTTTCCACAAATACTGGCACGCTTGAAAATGTTTGGGTAGGAGTGAATAAAATTCTGAATAAACAGTTTGAAGATATTAAGATGAAGTTGGATAAATGCAAGTCTTATTTTTCCCATTCAGAACAGACACCTCTATTTAAAAATCTTAGGTCGTATATCACACACCATGCCTTTGATTTATTATTTGAAAAACACAAAAAATGTAGTGGCCAGTCTGATGAGAATTGTTCTTGCGGTATAAAGTTGTCTCACGGGTTACCTTGTCATCATATTATGAGTGAACATATTTTATTCGGAAAGGCTCTTCCATTAGAATAAATCCATACATTATGGAAAAAATTAGATTTAATTGATGATAATGGGTAAAACGATGATTATGGGGTAGAGTGTGATCTAGAAGAGTTTAAAAGTGTTTATTTTACCAAAACTAATGTTGAAAAACGGAGTATGAAAACACAACTCCGAGAGATAACCTTATCATCTAGAACATCCGTGAATGATCCTGAAGTGAGACAAAGTAGAGTGAGACCTAGAAGAGGAGACAATTCTAATAAGAGAGATAAGTCGGGATGAGAGTATGTGGAGAAACGGAGTGCTAGTGCTAGTAGAGATAAAGGTAAAGGTAAAGCGGAAGAAACACCGAAGGTAAAGGTAAACCCAACTACGAGGCCGCGAAACAAAAAAACTAAGCCCACCACAACTAGGCAAAGCTTCCCGTACAGTGACCAAATATGGGTCATGTTACATAATTACATCGATACGGTTTATGATGTGTGTGGGGATGGTAACTGTGGGTTACGAGTAATTGCAAAGGTCATGGGTAAAGAACATGGGGAAAATGATTGGTACGCAATTAGATGTGAGTTGTTTCAAGAGCTGCAGCAAATGAAAGGTGTTTATTATGATCTGTTTGAGAATCTCGATTTTGAAGGTTATCATTATGATTATATTCTATCCAGTTTGAATTTTTATCATCCTACAAATCCCGTTCATTTTGACAAATGGATGAGATTTCCAGCTTATGGTTTTTTAATTGCATCTCATTATAATATCTCAATTGTATTGCTGTCATTATAGCCAAACAAAAATGGAGGGATACAAGTATTAAATGCCACTTTTTTATCTTTTTATACTGGTCCCTGAAACGATATATTACATCCTATTGTAATGATGTACGTCAACAATTGTCATTATGCTTAAGTTATTCCTAAAGAAGGGATCTTTTCAATGTCATGGATTATAGCACGGTGGGAACAAACACGCACCGAGGCTGCTGAGCCATGGAAGGAACTTTTTCGAGCAAATGTCAACTTATACGTAGCGCTAGAAAGGCAATCAGGAAAGCAAATCCTAAATAAAAAAGATGCTATAAATGTACCAAGTCCGTAATTAGTTTTTTTTTATATATTATTTTTATGTAGAGTACTCTTTTTTCCAAGTTGTTGTAAACTGGTTTTGATGAGACTCAAATAAAATTATGTGATGTATCATGTTTAGCTAATATGTTTTATGAAACTTAGTTAATGTTTGCATATTGACGATTGGTACCAAATTGATGATTGGCACCAAATTGACGATTTAGTTAATTTTTCATATTGAGTTATCTAAGTGTTGAAAAACAAACCAATATTATCATATTGGAGCTCTAAAAACTATCCCGTATGTATATGAAAATGTATGATTTCAACTGTTTCGTATTTCTTACTTCACCTACTAAAACTTGCAAAAATAGTGAAATTAAAAGGATCAATAAATCTCAACTTATACACTTCACAAAAGGTAACATGATTCAGCAAAAACGTGAAATTATTAAAATCAACTTTTTTGAGGTAAATTTGTCTAAATTTTGTGTTTATTTTGAGAGATTGTTAGAATTGACCAAATATATATATATATATAAAATCATGTCTAAAAGATTTAGTATTTTTTAAAAAAATTATTTTTATTTTATGTATATTTTTAAGAATAGGGCATTTAGTTTTTTATAAAAAAATTCATCTTTAATTAAAAAAAATCATGTTTAATTTTTTAAATTAGAGTATTTTTATTGATATAATCAATATTACAACTCTAATAAACTAAAAAAACTATTAACTAATTATAAAACATTCATGTCTAAAATTGGAGTATTTTTATTGATATAACCAATATTTCAACTAATTATAAAATATTCATGTTTAAAAGATTTAGTATTTTATTAAAAATTTATTTTTATTTTATGTATATTTTTAAGAATATGTCATTTAGTTTTTTATAAAAAAAATTCATGTTTAATTTTAAAAAAAATATTCAGTATTTTTATTGATAGGACGAATATGCAGTTTTTACGAAATGCAGGGACTGTTCTGCAATTTCTGAAAACTTCAGCAAAACCGTAGATTTAATCTACGGTTTGCACTGACTCACTGCAAACCGTACATTTAATCTACGGTTTGCGTTTTTTCAGAAAAAGTGTAGTAGAAAAATCCAGCCTCTTTTTTTTAATTTTGAATTTTGTTAACATAATTAGTATAAATTGTATGACAATAATGTTATATTGTTATATATTTAGGTAAAAAATAATTACACCGCAAAGCGCTACGTTGCTACGCTATTTACGTTTTTAACATTTTTCTCGAAAAAAACACTACGATAACGATAACGCTATTTAAAATATTGGTATACACACACATTTGTATCATATATGGCATGTTTTGACAGGGAGACACATTTTGGAAGGAAATAGATTGTGTAAATGGTTCTATGAAAGACGAGAAATTCCCCATAAGATAGAAATCAGAATGCTACAAGAGAAAAAGTAAAACTCATTCCTACCTGCGCAGTCGATATGACCGTCAATTGCAAGAAACTAGCAGACCAGTAACAACACACAATGATTTTTTTTTTCCAAAGTTGTTATTTCAGAAGAACTTTTAACTTGATGAAGATAAACAAGAGCAAGAAAAGACACTAAAGTCCGTTCAAAAAAATAGTAACATGAAAAATGAAATTGCAGAAATAAGATGTACTTTATTTACCGTGTTTGTAAATGAATCAACTGGTGATGGTGGAGAACATCTGCAGCTATTGTAGCTACTGTAGCATCAATCTTATAGACGTAATTTAACTTCCTCAATATGCAAAAGATTTAGACACTGAGCTAATCTTGATATCATGCATCTCAAGTTCCATAACTCCAAGATATGGAGGGGAAAAGAACAGTTCAAAATGTGGATACATGTTGTATTTGGCAAGTGAATGTCAGCATCCCCCTCGTCCGGGCCAATACAACCCCCATTACAGTGTATCCGGACCTCTGCCATCCATGAATAACATACCACCCCGAACCCGAAGAGACCGAGCTGTGTCTACACCGGCCTAAAAAAGCGTATCAAGTACGCTTTCTCAATTAATGTTGCTGCTCCCTTGGGGGACCCCTTAGGGTTTCATCAATGTGGCCGAATCACAGGCCATCTCCTGTGGGCCCCGGAAAAAGACTGTACCCTTGTCAGAGCCATAAATGTCCTAACGCCGTTGGATTAATACTTGATAGTACAGTGATCCAATGGCTAACACACCTCTGGATCATACTATAAATACCCCCCACTAATACTACTTAGAGGAGGGACACAGAAAAGGAGAGAAGAGAGATAAAGCTGAAACAACCCGGACTACCAGAACGCGACCTGCCAAATCCGATACCACGCTTTGTAACCGGCCCGATCCCTCACCCTTCATTACATATTCATTTTCAGTCTCCACTATGCTGACTTGATCGTTGGAGAGGGAAAACCTGGTATCAACCCCGGGCCCCTGTTCGTTCCTTGTGCAGGCACGAGGAGAACCCCGTCACCGAAAAAGAACGCATATACACCGGACTACAGAGTAGCCTCAGAGCCGACGCATGCTGTTGAATAAGTCGGGCCTCTTCCTCTTCGGAACGAACCGGCCCATGGCCCTAATGATAAAATCTGTGAATATCACAGAGGCCGCGGCCATTACACCAACGATTGTCACGGTCTGAAGGCAAGGCTCGAAGGATGGGTCCGGGACGGCCTGATGGATAAATACGTCTTGTCACGAAGGGACTCCGATCGAGATGGAGATGGGGTCGACGAGAGGCAGCGAGACCTACCCCCACCAGTGATGACTTGTCAAGTTATTCATTCTGGACCGAAGAAGCTGAACTCAAGTGGAGCTGAAAGAACCTCGGCTCTAGAGGCAGCGATGAAGCAGTACGTATGCCTCGCCGAAATCCTGAGCCCCCGAAAGAAGTGCAAGCACGATGCCAAACTGGATCTGAGCTTCACCGATTTCGACTTGGTGGGGGTAGACCTGCCCCACTACGATGCCCTTGTCATCTCCGTGCAAGTCGGCCATTGTGCGGTGGGATGGATCCTGGTCGATCAAGGGGCGTCGGTGAATATACTCTTCGGAGACCTCTACCAAAAGATGGGGCTAAAAGAGGACCAGCAAGAAACCAACGTCCCGCCCCCATACGGATTCAACTCCGAGGCGGTACAGCCCAGAGGGAACATAACATTGCCTGTGAAAACGGGTACAAAAGTTATGAGCGTGGAGTTCACGGTGGTGAACGTCCCCTCCGTTTATAATGTAATATTAGGGCGTGTATGGCTGCACGAGATAGAAGGTGTCTCCTCCACTCTGCACCAAAAGGTAAAGTACCCAACTGATTCCGGAGTAGAGACCATCTCGGGAAACCAAAAAGTCTCGTAAAACTATGCCATGGCCGTGTACTCCGGAGATAAAACTGCTCCGGTCCAAAATGACATGAATATAGAAACAGAGGACCCTAAATTACTGAAGGAACTGAATAAAAAGATGGGGCCAGAAGCTGAGGACAAGGTGGAAGGAGGATTGCTGGAGATCCAGATCCCGGGGTTGGACAAGGACCACTTTTTTATGGTGGGCGCAAAGCTAGGCGAGCCCGAGATAACCGATCTCGTTGAGCTCCTGCTCCAATACCTTGACAACTTTGCCTGGACCCCAAGAGAAATGCCGGGTATCAGTCCCAACATCGCTTGCCATAAATTAAACGTGAACCCGGACGCGAAGCCTGTGATGCAAAAGGGATGCCGCGTCAGTCCAGAGCATGCTGATGCCATCAACGAGGAGGTACAAAAGCTTCTGTTGCCCGGAGCCATCAGAGAAGTCTATTACCCTAGATGGCTTGCTAACCTGGTAGTGGTCCCCAAAAAGAACGGAAAGCTGCGTGTGTCCATCGACTACACGAGCCTAAATCGGGCCTGCCCAAAGGATCCTTTCCCTTTGCCCAAAATTGATCAAATAGTGGACTCCACGGCTGGAGCCGCCAGAATGAGCTTCCTGGATGCCTGCTCCGGCTATCATCAAATACTCATGTCGGAGGCTGACAAAAAAAAACTGCCTTCATAACCCCAAGGGGAAATTACTGTTACGGAGTGATGCCATTCAGGCTTAAGAACGCCGGGGCAACATATCAGAGAATGGTCACCAAGATATTCTCTAAGAATATAGGCCGGACCATGGAGGTCTATATTGACGACATGGTGGTAAAAAGCGTCTAAGAGGAGGACCACCTGTCCGACCTAAGAGAGGTGTTCGAAACAATCTGAAGGCATGGCCTGAAGCTGAATGCTTCCAAGTGCACCTTCGGGGTAGGGGCGGGCAAGTTCCTAGGGTTCATGGTAACCCATCGAGGCATAGAGGCAAACCCGGATCAAATCTCTGCCTTAAAAAACTTGAGAACCCCTGAAAAGAGAAAGGACATACAAAAATCTCTACCTTGGCAGCGCGCCCCTATTGACGAAGTCGGACACCGGCGATGTCCTTGCCCTATATCTTGCCGTGTCCGAGATAGTTGTCAGCGCCGTCCTCATCAAGGAGCTTGGTAGGGAGCAAAGGCCCATCTATTACGTGAGCAAGACCCTCCTCGATGCCGAGGCTAGGTATATGCCCCTGGAAAAGCTCGTCCTAGCCCTAGTTATGGCCTCGCAAAAGCTAGCTCACTACTTCTTGGCACACAGCATCGTGGTGTATACCGATCAACCCGTTTGAGAAATTCTCCAAAAGGGGGATCTCTCTCGACGAATGACAAAGTGGGCCTGTCATTTAAACGCTTACGAAATCCGCTATGAGCCATGAACATCTGTCAAAGGGCAAGCCCTGGCCGACTTTGTGGCAGAATTCACCATAGCGGACAGAACAACCCTATGTCCCGGCACTGCAGAGCATCCCTGCAGACGTGGACCTTGCACGCGGATGGAGCCGCCAATAAAAAAGGATCCGACCTCGGCGTCGTACTTCGGTCTCCCCAAGGTGACGTGATCGAGAAGTCAATCCAGCTTGGCTTCCGAGCCACTAATAACGAGGCCGAATATGAGGCCGTGATCGCCGGCTTGAAAATGGCACAGAGCCTCGGGGTTAGGAAAATACTGGTGAACACCGACTCCCAATTAGTCAGCAGCCAAATTAGTGGGGACTTCCAGACGAAGGATGAGAGGATGGTGAGCTACGTGGCCATCGCTTCCGGAATACTCCAAACCTTCGACTACCAAGAAGTCATCAACGTCAATAGGAACGAGAACTCTCACGCCGATGCACTAGCGACCCTGGCCTCAGCTATAGGCGATAAAATAGAGAGAGTCATACCGTAGAATATGTCCCCTCGCCTAGCATCGACGCTAAGGCAAAGATCAACATGGTGACCGACCTCCCGCCCGATCCAAGTTGGATGGACGCTATAATCGAATACCACCGCTCCGGTGACCTACCCGACGATAAAAAAGAAGCTGAGAAAATAAGGACAAAGGCACTAGGATTCTCGCTGGCTCCCAACGAAAAACTCTATAAAAGGTCGTTCTCCGGGCCCTACCTGCTCTGTGTCCACCCCGACATGGTGGTAAGGGTTATGGAAGAAATACACGAAGGAACCTGTGGAAGCCATGCCGAGGGTAGATCCCTGGTCAACCGGGCCCTGACCCACGGGTATTGGTGGCCCATCATGCAAAAAGATTCAAAAACGTTCGTGCTCAGGTGCGAGAAGTGCCAGAAATACGCGCCCATACCTCGAGCCCCGGCGCAAAAAATGAGTAGCGTGACCTCGCCTTGGCCATTTGCACAATGGGGTATGGACATCGTTGGACCATTCCCTAAGGCCCCGGGGGGAAAAAAATTCCTCCTCATGGTCACTGACTACTTCTCGAAATGAGTAGAGGCCGTGGCGTTGGCAAAAATAACGGAAGCTGAGGTGATCAGGTTCCTCTGGAGAGATGTGATCACCAAATTTGGAATTCCTTACTCGATAGTCGTGGATAACGGGGGTCAGTTTACAGGGGCGAGATTAAAAGCGATGTATGCTAACATCAAGAACTATTATTCGACCCCATCGTACCCCCAATGCAACGGACAAGCTGAGGTGATGAATAAGACCGTGCTCAACGGGATCAAGAAGAGGTTAGATGAGTCCAAAGGACGATGGGCAGAGGAACTGCAGCACGTCCTGTGGGCATACCGAACGACGAGAAGACGGGGCACCCAACAGACGCCCTACAGCCTGACCTACGGAATGGAAGCCGTCATCCCGTTAAAAATCGGGCTCCCCTCCCTGAAGACCGACATGGTCAAGAATGGGCTGAACGAGAGAATGATGGGGCTCGAGCTCGATTATGCTGAAGAAAGAAGAGAAGTTGCGGCCATCCGTAACGCCGAGTACAAGAACGTACTGGGACGTTCCTACAACAAAAGAGTGAATGCCAAATGTTTTCAAGACGAAGACCTCGTGCTACGGAAAGTGAACAATAACACCAGAGTGCAGTCCGACGGCAAGCTAGGCCCCAACTGGGAAGGTCCCTATCAAATTCTCGGAGCAATCAGAAACGGAGCCTATCAATTGGGCCACCTTCCAGACAACACCCGAGTGGACTGACCATGGAACGTCAACAACCTTAGGAAGTTTTATCAGTAGAATGTGTGTACCCTTTGATGTAAGTATGCCTAAGGGCCTTATGAATAAAACTGTTGTTCTTTAAATTTTTGTAAATTTCTAAGTGTTTCAGAACACCCGAGCCTATACGGCACCCCGGTTTAAATTTATGTAAATTTCTAAGTGTGTTCAGAACACCCGAGCCTATAGGGCACCCCGGTTTAAATTTCTGTAAATTTCTAAGTGTTTCAGAACACCCGAGCCTATACGGCACCCCGGTTTAAATTTCTGTAAATTTCTAAGTGTTTTCAGAACACCCGAGCCTATACGACACCCATTCGTCCTAAGAGGGTTTCAGCCCTCAAAGGAACCCCGGTTTAAATTTCTAGAAATTTATTAAGTGTTAAGCTATGTGGCCCCATGAGGGTTTCGGCCCTCTGGAGCTCCAGTTTCTTAATTCAGATTATGTGTTATTAAAAATGAATGGACCCTATGGAGAAACATAAAGGCACACTCATTGGGAGCACACCGGAAACAAAACACAAGCAAAAAGTTCTACAAGAAAAACACAAGACAAATTCCAAAAGCCAAAACTGTTCTTTCATTTCATTCCACAAAAAAAGCTATTACAAGCTAAGAAAAAAAAGAGAGATTACATCAAAAGTAGAGAAACCCGACCTAAGCCCTAATTGGCCCCGTCCTCATCTGCCTCATCGTCGGAAAGGGCCCAGGGAGTTAGGGGAACCACCTCGGGGATGGGAGCCACGGGGACGGGAACAAATATGTTCTCCATCTTCCACACGGGATGCTCAGGCCCCGCCCTCATGAAAGCAGCCGCCTCGGACCAGCCTTCGACGTAGAAGGAATTGAAATCCTTCTGCATCTTGAGGGCCAAGGCTGCGCTCATCTCGGCCTTGGCGGATTGAACCGCGACCTTCACCTTTTCAGCCACGGTCGCCTTAGCCTCCTCCAGAGCCACGACCGCAGCTTGGACTCGTTCCTCAGCCTTGGTTTTAGCCTTCATGGCTTCAGCCCTTCGAGCCTCCAGAGAGGCATTAAGGCCTTCGGCCCGGCTCGCCCTAGCTCGGGCCTCTTCCGCCCCCGCCTGGGCCTCCTCCGCCTGCTTGGCGCTGACCTCAGCCTTCAGGGCCTATGACCTCGTCAGTTGGGCCTGATGATGACACATTGATTCATCATCAGGTAGCCCTATAAAACAAAACAAAACCAACACTTAGCAAGAATTGAGTAAATTAAATCGAACCACAAAACAGTAACAACGTACCTGATGAATCATGGTCATGGCCGTCGCCATGATGGACGCGAGATCACGACCGCGGTGGTCTGCCTCGAGGCTCTGTTGTTGGAGCACAGCAAGAGCCAGCATCCCGGCGGAGGGATGAGTCTCCATAATGCTCCTGACCCTGGTGGCCCCCTTCACCTCCTCCGGGGTCTAAAAGGGCATCCGGTGCATGCTGGGGGTAGGGGGAGCAGAGCTCGAGGTCGAGCCTTGGTTAGAGGTGTTTGGTATCGGATCCTCCACCCGCTCCTCAACAACGACCGTCCGCTCCTCGACGATCTCCCTTGGCTCGTCACCCCCAGTCCTGGCCTTCTTCGCCTCTTGGAGGGCCTTCGCCTCCTCCATTCTTCTCTTCTTCCCCTCCTCGGCCTGGGCCTTGCGAGCAGTACGGTCCCGCCTGGCTTGCTCTGCCAAGTCCTCCAAAGCCTTTGCCTCAGCATCGGCATCAGCTGGAACCTCATTGATCACGACGACCTCCTCCATTTCCTCCTCCGCCTCACCCACCTCGGTCTCGACTGCTTCTTCCTCCACTTTCTCCTCCTCCTCGTCAGAACGAACCACCTACATAATCAAAATCCACAAAAATAGGAGTTAGAAAAATTGAACGAATTTTGGCTAAGTGTAAAACTGAGAATCAAAGGAAAACAAAAAGTGACTTACCTTGGTCCGCGAAGTGCCCAGGTTCGGCCCGGTAGGGTGTGCCTCGGGGGAGCTATCTTCTAAGTGAAGAGGGCTCCTCAGATCGGGCTCCCTGGAGCTCAGGGGAAGGACCTCTGGCAGAGGCTTCCCCCACTGGTCTATATAATTGCGGGTACCGTCCGACCCCTCCCTGTAGTGGAGGATGGTACCATCCGGCCGGGTCTCGAAGAGAACCCCGGCCGTTGCAGCAGCAAAAGTATCTCTCCTTGGCGCGGCCTTCGCCCTGCTGCTCGGCTTCGGCTTCGCCGTCCTCACCACTTTCTCAGAAGGCCCCACAACGGCCTCAGATTCTTTGGGAGCCTTAGGGGGGAGAGTGGACTCCAACCCCTTCTCCTTCTCCCATCTATCCCGGGAGTACCCCACAGGACATAAGGTCCTATGGGGCCAGATGAAGTCATTCCCCTTGCAGGAAGTGGGGGAACCGCACGTTAACAGACACTTCGCGTCGCGTGCACCAGCATCGGTCCCTTGGGGCCCCCACCAGTTGAGAGCCACCTCCAGTGACCGGACGTTAGCCTCACCGAGGCCCCTCAGCTTCATGGCCATTGTGGCCTTGTTTTCTTTGGTGCTAAGCACCCTCCCCGCCCTAGTAGGAAGGGTCAGATCGTCTCGGGAGAGCCAGTTGCCTTCCACCACGACCACATCTTGCGTGTAACCCCGATTCGAATCGGAGTTACCTGTGATCAATTGGTTATAGGCCCGACACCGCAGGTACGGTTGTCTGCTTTTGGCCTAAGAGTTGGGTTCGCTCTGCAAGAACTCATAGAAGGCCAATAACTCCTTTAGGCCCAACGGTTCCGGTAGGGCCGAGCCCAACAGAACGTTGAGGGCCTCCATACCGGCACAGACACGGTGTGCATGCAGAGGCCACTGGCAAGGGAGAGACTGCGTCCAGGCGCACAACTCCGCCAGCAGCTCCGGAATGGGGAGGTCGGTACCCCCATACAAGAGAGTAGAGAGGGAGAGGTCCACCATGTTCTTGGGATCGGCTACGATCCCGTTCACCTCGTCGGTGCTCTCACATTTTCGAAGTCGGAAATCTTCGCCGATCCCACAAAGCTGTCGGAACTCACCTAGATCGGGCCCATGCAGCCTCACCATAATATTATTGTCATTGACGGCCATGGACTGGGCCGGGTCAATGACCATGGCCCGAAATGGCAGGGCATTCGCCATCACGGCCAGGCGCCGTGGTTGGGGAGAAACCATCGGGCCTTTACTAGCTGCATGAATGACCATTCTGGCTTGTGTTTGCTAAAAATGCTAAGTATGGGAAGAGAGATAGAGAAAATGCTTTGCTGTAAAATTCTAGAGAGAGAAGAAGAAAGTGTAAATGAAATTTTCACTGGGGGTATTTATAGACCCCTACTAGAAGGTGAAAAGACATTTACCAGAAGGTGAAAAGACAGCAATGGTCCACTGCACGAACTCCCACATGTAACCGCGACCACGCAATGGGCGAGCTCCACGTGTACAACATGCAGAGGCCAATTGACAAGTGTCACTCAGCAGTCATTGACTTTAATGGCATTGATGACATTGAAGAGGTAGAGGCGGCGCATCATAAAAGCAAATTGGGCGTGCTCCACGTGCAAGACATCTGCGTCGTTTGGACACATGTCACAAGACGGACCATGCAGAAGTCACCCCCAAACCTCTAGAAGCATGAAAATGACCGGAGCCCCCGTAAAGAATGACGTCCCTTGCCGACCCTATCTTTAACGACGACTCCGGACAGGGAGCTATTGGCGAGGGAATGTCAGCATCCCCTTCGTCCGGGCCAATACCACCCCCATTACGGTGTATCCGGACCTCTGCCATCCATGAATAACATACCACCCCGGACCCGAAGAGACCGAGCTGTGTCTACACCGGCCTAAAGAAGCGTATCAAGTACGCTTTCCCAATTAATGTTGCTGACCCCTTAGGGTTTCATCGACGTGGCCCAATCACAGGCCATCTCTTGTAGGCCCCGGAAAAAGACTGTACCCTTGTCAGAGCCATAAATGTCCTAACGCCGTTGGATTAATACTTGACAGTACAGTGATCCAATGGCTAACACACCTCTGGATCATACTATAAATACCCCCACTAATACTACTTAGAGGAGGGACACAGAAAAGGAGAGAAGAGAGATAAAGCTGAAACAACCCGGACTACCAGAACGCGACCTGCCAAATCCGATACCACGCTTTGTAACTGGCCCAATCCCTCACCCTTCATTACATATTCATTTTCAGTCTCCACTATGCTGACTTGATCGTTGGAGAAGGAAAACCTGGTATCAACCCCGGGCCCCTGTTCGTTCTTTGTGCAGGCACGAGGAGAACCCCGTCACCGAAGAAGAACGCATATACACCGAACTACAGAGTAGCCTCGGAGCCGACACGTGCTGTTGAATAAGCCGGGCCTAGGAAGAAAATTAGGCTCGCCAGTATTCACAAGAAAGTTTTTTTCAGCTACTCTTGGGAAGTTGATCTTATATTGTTGTGTTTAATTGAAGGTGAAAAGGCTGAAGCCAAGGGTGTCTTATACATGTGATATAATATTAGGTTTAAATGTTTAATTAAACCTGTTATTTTTTTTTAAGATTGGAAGGTTATTATAAGAGGACTAAACATTCATATGTAGAACTTGGCAGCTTAATAACATTCACATTTGATAATGAGCTTCCTCATGTTTGTTCAGATGTTGCTTTCTTTTGTTTATCTTGCTACAAGTTATATTTTGGTCTGCTCGATCATCCTTGAGCCTATCCTTTGGTTCTGTTTGTTTGCTATTAGATTAATCAACCCAAAATACACCAACATCGAAATAAACAAACACCTTCATAACAATAACCCATATTAACAACCTCGTCTGAATAAAAAAACTTAACTTTCATGCTGTTGAAATGTATAAAGAGAAGAGTAGAAACAAAAAAAGGTACAATATGCACGCAAAAAAAAAAAAAAACTAAAACTAAATGAAAATGTCAGAAGTTTTAAGGCTCTAGTTTATTTTTATTTTTTAAGCAAACATCCCATTTCATAGAAAAATGGGGACCAAACTCAGAATTAGAGAGAAGCTTAAAACTATTCAAACAAACAGACCATTTGCCTAGCAGGAAAAGTCATTACTACTCAAAAGCTAGAAACTGGGTTTATATAAGGCTCTAGCTTGTTGAAATGAATCTGATAAACTATTTCGATGAATATACACACATCTAAACATAGCTCACTAATATTGTATGTGTAGAAACCAATGTTAACAGCATAGGTAGTGTACACCAATTATAAAAAACCGTAATTTAGAGTCTCAAACATGTATCAAATAACAGTGTAAGCAACTAACAAGAGATCTGTAAACTTAGTGAAATGTTTTAAAAATCAATAGACTAAAAAGGGCAAAATGATTCAAATATTAGGGTTTAATGTATCAACAAAAAAAATTAAGCAGCATTTTTTTTTTATATTAATGGTGCGGAAAACCCACTCCTTTATTTATTAGAAAAGTGGATAAAAAACCCCACTAAAGAAACAAAGTAACAATTGAAACATTTTGAAAATTACAGTACTTGATCAAATAAAAGAAAACTTCCGGACTAAATGAAAAAACTTTAAATGTAGTAACTCAGATGACATTCCTCTTCAAAGATGAGGGATCAAATTAGTAATTGATCATAAGCCACCTCTTCATCTGATCCATTCATTTTTCTGTGGTCTTCCATCTTCTTCCATCTTCTTCCATTATAGAGAGAGAGAGAGCCCAGTCTCTCACTCTTCATCTTTCATTTCTCATGCGAACATAAGGCAAACCCTTCTCCTCCAGCCACAAAATACTTCGCAATTTACTGGGGAAATCAAAGATGTTATCTGAGATAAATGGTTCGTTTGTACATCCTATATTTGCCAGTAGATCCGCTCCTGTATTAGCCTCCCTTTCCACATACTGTAGCAGATAAGCACCTTCCTTCAGTTTATCCTTTATATTGTTGATTAGCTTTTTTACTTTCCAAGGGCTTTTGCTCTTCTCAGTCAAGATATTTATAATTTGTTGACAATCACTTTCTATAATGATATTTGTTGAATTTACCACTGTAATTCCTTGTAGTATAGCATTTGCTTCTGCTTTCAATCCAGAACTGCTATTTATTTTACCATAAAAACCCTGCAAGAATTTACCTTTATAATCCCTTAGAACACCACCAACACCACTAGAATTTATGGAGCTTTTAAAACAGCCATCTGTATTTAATTTCATAAAATCACTTGGGGGATTTTCCCACTTTACAACCCTAGCTTTTTTCCCATTCTTGATTGATTTTAACAGACCTATATCTTCCCAAGTCCACTTTTTAGGGAAGCTGTTGTCTTTTTGAGAATTAGTCTGAATTAATCTAATTATGTCCAAAATGATATATTGAGCCATCATTCTTTTATTATCAAATTTACTAGCACATCTAGCTTTCCAAATGGACCAAATAGTGTACACAGGAAGTAACTTTATAATTTTTCTTTCTGGTTGGAAACTTTTACTATCATAAAGCCACCAAGAAATGAATCTCCCTTTTACTGTCAAAACATTATGTGTTACTCCAAAAAACTGAGCAAAATACTTGCATACTTCCATAGCAACCTCACATGTACTCAACAAATGTTCTAAACTTTCTTCATTTTTCCTACAGCATTCACAAACAGAGGCTAATTGAATACCAAATCTTTGGACAGCAAGGTCCACTGAAACTGCTTTATTGACATACTTCCAAGCAAAGCAAGAGATCTTCAAAGGTATCATTCTATCCCAAATCATATCATATATCCAGTTTTTTGTATACTTCTTTCTCAAAATATTCCAGGCAGATTTAAAAGTAAATTCACCATAAATGTCATCCATCAAAATAGCTTTATCTGCTTCATTCTTTTGATAAATTAAGATAGGAGTAAACAGACCCTGTTTATTACTAGGTATAATTGCTGTAATAGTTTCATAGTTCCACTCACCATTTGTAATAAGTCTTGACAATAGCATCTTATTATCTATATTAGGATCTTGTATTGACCCTTTTCCAACCCAATTATCTAGATTCACTGAAACTTCTCCCTTCCCTATCAACCAAAGAATGTAGTTCTCAGCAACATCTCTAACCTGTACCATTCTAGACCAAGTATTTGTACCTTTTGTAACACTAATCTCTTTTGGGTGCTTTTTCTTGCAATATCTTGCCCTCATATACTGGGCCCATAATGAATTTTTTGTTCTTAACTTCCACCAGAGTTTAAGTGCAAAAGCCTCAGAAATATCTTGAAAACTTCTCAAACCTAGACCACCTTCATTTGTAGGTCTACAAACTTTTCTCCAATTAACCCAATGATATTTATTTTTACCACTGGAATTTCCCCAGATAAAATTTGCTATTATCTTATCTATCTTTCTTATCACCATTTTAGGAGGATTCAGTGCAGCCATAGTATAAATAGGAATTGTTTGCAGAACATGTTTGGCCAGTAGCAATTTTCCCCCCATAGATAAATACTGAGTTTTCCAACCTGATAACTTACTCCTCACTTTAATAATAAGTTCATGATATAATAAACATTTTTTGTGTCCAGAATACAGTTTACACCCTAAATAAGTGAAAGGAGGCTTTTTAACTGATATATTAAGAATACTGCTTCCTGCCTCTTTCTGTTTCTCTGTAACTCCCTTAGATAAATACATGAAGCTCTTCTCTAAGTTTACCTCCTGGCCTGAATCCAAATTATACTATTGAAGTACCCTTTGAATATGCTTGATAGAGTTGGTATTAACACCACTGAAAATAATAATGTCATCTGCAAAAGCCAAATGGGTAATAATAGGAGTTCCAATAGCTGCTTTGAAAGATTTCCAGCTTTTCTTATTGATCAGATTATTTAGGTTTCTTGTCAACACCTCTGAACATAGAATGAATAGACTAGATGATATAGGATCTCCCTGTCTAAGTCCATTTGTAGGTTTAAAGTAGCCAGTAGGAGCACCATTTACCAATATAGAAATACCATTACCAGAAATAATCCTCCAAATCCTGTCTATCCAGATTTCTGAGAAACCAAGCTTTCTAAGAACACTAACAATGAAATGCCAAGAGATCTTGTCATAAGCTTTCTTCATATCCAGTTTCAATGCTATATTATTCCCACTGTTTTTTTTTATTAAGAGTAGAGATAAATTCTTGAGATAAAAGAATGTTATCTATAATGTCCCTATTTTTCACAAAACCACTTTGATTTTCTGAAATAATATTAGGCAAGACAGTAGAAAGTCTGGTAGACATTATTTTAGAAATAACTTTGTTACAAAAAGTACACAAACTAATAGGTCTGAAGTCAGAAAACTTATCTGCATTAGCTTTTTTAGGAATAAGAGCGATAAGTGTAGTAGACATAGCATTTGGAATTTCATATCCAGCAAAGAATTGTTGTACTGCCTTCAATAAATCTACCCCAATAACATCCCAGCTAAAAGTGAAGAAAAAACCATTAAAACCATCAATTCATGGTGCACTGATTTTCTTTAAATCCCATACTGCTGTCTTTACTTCTTCCAATGTAATTTCTCTTATTAAACTTTCATTTTCCTGTACAGTAACACACTTTGGAATAGCATCCAAAGATTTATACCTATAGCCATTGGTATTATTAGCAGCTAGAAGTTTTTGAAAATAAGAAACAGCTTCCTTTTGAATATCTTCTTTTGCTGTTAACTCTTGCCCATTATCATCAATAATACAGTGTATAGAACTTTTTCTTCTTCTTTTTTTTACCACCCCGTGATAGAATTTAGTATTAGCATCACCCTCAAGTACCCACTTTAAATTGGCCTTTTGTTCCCAGAATTCTTCTTCCATTTTAAGCTTATAATTAAGCTCAGCTTTTAATCTGTTTACCTCACTTCTTTTTTCAGGAGATGGATCTATTTCAAATTGTTGTTCTGCACCCATCACTAAGTCTTCAGCATCAATTACTTTCTGGAAAATATTTCCAAAGGTAACTTTACTCCAACTAGATAATATTTTCCTCATTCTTTTTAAATTCTGCACCAAAGAGAACAGAGCATTGCCTTCTTTATAATGCACCCAGTTTTCAGTTAGGATATTTTTAAAACCATGATGGGATAACCAGAATTTCTGAAAAATAAACCTTCTGACATTATTATCCCCCTCAATATTAAAGGTAAGTAATAAGAGACTATGATCAGAATTAACTTTAGATAGATGCTTTAGTGATATACTTTGAAATATGTCAGAACAATTAGAATTTACACATATCAATTCTCTCCATAATCAAATTATCACCTTCTATTTTATTCCACCAAGTGAACCTTGATCCCAAAAAATTCAACTCATACACCCCAAACTTATCCAGACATTCCAAATAATCATTAGCACCATTAATATTAATGTCTAATCCTCCAATTTTATCTTCCTCTTTAGAAACTGTATCAAAATCCCCAACTATTAACCAAGCATTAGTAGTCTTAGAATTTTCCATAAATTGCCACAAAGCCTTTCTTTCTTGGACTGTACACTTAGCATACACAGCTGTGATTTGAAGAACAGAATTCCACAGCTTAACTTCAAGATTAATACACTGACAACCCTCATTGCCCACTTTTACTTCTAAATCTTCATTAGAAAAAATCCAAATTTTATTCCCAGCATGAGTAAACACATTATCAAACCCTAATTTTCTTTTATAGTGTTCAATTTTTTCTTGCTGCACCATTGGCTCTATACAAATCAATAGTACTATTTTATTAATAAGACATAGCTTTTTAATTCTTCTTAGCGTAGCTTTATTCCCAATACCCCTCACATTCCAGACTAGGGCCTTAATCATTGATTATACCTTTTCCTGTCCCCTACATTAGAGGCTGATCTTAGCTGCATTTGAACTTCTTGCTCTTGACTCTTTTTCTTTGTCTTCTCTATCTTCTTTGCTTTCTTTTTTTGACTCTTTGATAGTTGTTCTTCCCAAACATTTGCTTCCTCATTTATATGTTCTGATTCCTTCTCTTCTACTTGCTCTTTACTTCCTCTTTCCTTATTTATATATCCTCTGGGCTCTTATCTACTATTTCTGTTATTACAAAGTTATTGTTGATTGAGCTAAAGTCCTGATAAGTCACCATAATCAGACTCTTCTCTTCTTCTTTTTCTTTTTCATCTATAACATGTTTTGACACCTCAGGCTTATCACATAATATTTCCTCATCAACTTGTTCATCTTTTCCATCTTCATCCTCAATCTGGACTATAACTGTATCTTGTTTTTGTATTGCAGGGGTACTCTTTACACTATTCCCAATAACTGCTGGTGGCTGCTGCTGAGGGTGAAATTTGGCTCTGTACACCCACTCTTTTGTACTTTCTTTTTTCCCATTTAATTCCTTAATAGGCTTAAGCAATGTGGTCTCTTTTTCCTGATTTGGTTTGTATAAAATGGCCTCTTTTTCTCTATTCTTTTGTTGCTGCCTTGTGATAATTTCTTCTTTTTTATTGCCTATCTTATTCTCCATAGCTAGGTCAGAATTTTTGAACTTACATTCTGATACTTTATGACCTTGTTTAAAGCAAAAGCTACAGTATTCTGGTAAATCTTCATAGTTGCAATACTGCCAGAATCCCCCTTCTTCACCATAGCCAATTCTTACTCGCTCAAACAGCTCTATTTTTAGGTCGATTTCAACACAGATACGCGCTAGACTAGGTCTAGTTAATTAGAGGTAGGCTCATCAACCCTAAGAGGCTTTCCAAATACACTAGCTATTGAATATATACTAGAAGTGTTGTATAAATGAATAGGCAGTTTTGGCAGATTTATCCACACAGGTGCCAATGATGTTTCTACTTCTGGATCAAAGTTATAAGTCCACTTAAACACCCTCATAGGATAGTCTTCTATATACCAAAAATTTTTTAGCCAAATTCTGGTGAAGTCTTCTTCATGAAAGCAGCGAATAAGAACATGTTTATGATCCAAAATTCCTATATTACAATTGGCTTTTAATTCTAACTTTCCAAACAATTTTCTTATAACTGCTATCTCTGGTTTACCATGAGTAAATTTACCAACTATTGTATATTTAAAGGGTTCAGCAAGCTGTTTGATATCTTTCATAGAGAATTGTATTAAGGGTTCACCTTTATAAGAGCCAACTTCTTTTAGTGGTATTTCGGATTTTTTAGGAGAAGCGCTTACCACTGACGCAAAAGATTTCGTAAGGGTTGGGTCTGGCGGCATTAGCTGCCTATTTGGCACGACTGGAGAGGTTTTATCGAGATCTTCCATAGTTACGGCGGCTAGGGTTATTCACCCTAGTCGTCTCTCTCTCTAGGTTATTTTCTCTCTCTAGGTTAAAGTTACACACACAATTGATCTACCCCTAATTAAGCAGCATTACAATTAATATAGTCTAACATAAACACTTACAGACCATAATATTCCTGACTATAATTTTGTGTTGGTGAATACTTTAAATTTGTACATAACACGGAGAAATACTGCTCCAACAAGTTTTATAATCACACAGCCTTATATAATAAAATATATTAAATGTGTGATTATAAAACTTGTTGGAGGAGTTCTACAGGAGGACAAATAATTTCTCCAGTAACACGAGCCTGCTAGCTGCTATATATGGTCCTACTAATATTTACTAGTTTAGTAGGCCACTTTACGCTGAATATTTTATTAACAAAAAACTTATTCTAGAATCATGCTCATGTAAAAATCCATGAAAATTAAAAACACCCAATATATATACATGACGTCAGCTAGGTCGGTTTACTGATACTAGGAAGAAAAAAACACTTCGCGAATATTTTTTAATATATTATAAAAAGGGTGTTGTAGTATATTATTGGACTATTGAGCTTGTACTTTATGGGCCCAAGTGGACTTATAACTCTACCCCTCTATCTATATAAAGAGGGTTAGGGTCTTGTATTTCACATTCATTCATATACATTCTGATTAATAAAGTCTCCCTTATTGTCTCTCTCTATATTCTCTCCTCATATCTATATGCATATATATGTGAGCTAATATGTCACACAACACGTTATCAGCACGTTGCTCGCGGAGACTAAGATATACGTTCGCGGATATTGGAGATTTTGGTTAAACGCACGGATATTGGGTATTTATAAACCTTGAGGTTTATCCGGGTTTAATTGAGTTATTGTTATATCGACCTTCATCAAAATACGAGGCGTACGGTATACAAATATTTTTTCTACCCTTACAAATAAATAAACTAATTGCTAACGAGTACTGTGTAAAAAAGTATTATTGAATACAAATTGGAATTGTTTGTTTTGTCATAAATTGAATATATTGTGAAAATTGAAACCATACATGTATCACACTATTTCGCTCTGTAATACTACTTATGAATTGTATTAAAAGTCATGTAATTAATTGATTTCGCTCTGTAATACTGCTATTAACCTAATTAAGGTGATAGTAATACCACGGTACTACTCCGAACAATTCTAACAGATTCTGAATATATTATACAAAGTGGTTTGTTTTTACATGTTCATCAATTAAGTGAAAGATCCCTTGGCACAGCCAGTCCAAAGAACAAATCTGGGGAATTGAAAATCATGTAATTATGAACATATAGTTATAAGTCGGACGGAATATGTGATGAATTGAAACCAGGAATACTATTTTGTAATTCGCTGAAACTATTGACTGTGCATGTTAATTACTAAAGGACTAAACTGAAACTTGTCTGAAATTATGGACTGAAGCTGTAATAATGCTGTAAATAGATATATAGTTTGCTGAAATTACACGGATAGTCCCTGTAGTATATTAGATGTATAAAAACAGTATATATGTGTTATAAAAGTCAATATTCGGTCTAAATATTCACCCACATGCATATATATATTTATTAAAAAGGCAAGTGAATAAAAATTGCATGTTAATTGAATAAATTGATATATTTCCATGTAAATTTAACCTTTTGCATGTTAAAATATTTTTTTACCATATATAGAATTAATTGGTAATTAAAAATATATTGCTTGCTTGCATGTTAAAACTACCATGTATAGAATTACTTATATGGCAATAATACTATCATTCGCCTGTCGTCGATTGATAAGAGCATTTTGATATTGTGGCATTGACCGGATGAGATATTCCCGGGTCAAAAGACGATGCTTGATTTATAATCGCATCGCATTTGGATTCTCTCTGAGAATATATTTCGTGATTAATCCGAAATTCATGCCACTAATGCTCACTTTGAAAGACAGTTGTAAAGATCACGAAAAGAACTCGTAGAATTCTTGTAAAGAATTGAAGGAGTTATTGTGGACTTATCCAACCATAAGACAGACCATAAATATAAATGGTTATGGTTGATGCATCGACAATAAGGTCACATGATTATTGTTGTCCACAGAAATGCAGCATTTCCTAAACTTCTAGCTCTATCATTAAGTTGATGGTTCATGATCCGGATTATCCTGAAAAGTCTAGTTGACTTGATAATTCCGAAGAGTAAAAAAAATCGAAATTTCGATTTGAATTACTTGAGTTTGGAAATTCAAATTGAACATCCTGTCGATTATGTTCAGACCCAAATGGACTCACAGAAAGTTTGATGATGCGACTGCAAATGATTGCACGCATTTCTTGGTCTTGCGCACCAAGATTTATATTTCCGTGTGGGGTTATGCTATTTTGCTGCATTGGTCCGTCATGAGGCCCATAGATACTCAAACACCATATGCGTACCAGCTGGTTACTGGTTATGAGCCAGAAGTCTCATATTAACGCGTGTTTGGAGTGCTTAATTAATATTTTGATTGAGCCGCTATAGCGTTCAAAATATGGACCTCTGAAGGGGACATAAGTCGATTATGAATCTCCTGCCTATCATTTGATAGAGTAACCTTGGCAAGCGATCTCTTTACCGCATGATATGCGAAAGTGACATCGCTAAGACTGTTCTTCCCGTCGTTAGGGGGAGATTTGCACGTTACCGTTGATAAGGAACGACATGAAGTAACGTGGCATAACCCACTCAGTCTTAGCTTGATCCCCAAAACTGCACTTAGTGATAAGTAAGTGCATAGACTCCCTCAAGTCTAACTAAATGCCAGATGCATTTAATGACTTTATGAGATGTCACGAGATCATTTATACCTACTGCAAAATGCTTGCAAGGATAGACGTCCCTGTCGGACGCCGTGTTCCTGTCGTAACACGTTGCTTTGTCCGAACCCGCCAAGCAAAAGATGCTGTCATCGGCCGTCAGTCTGTCGTCCTTCCCAAGATATGAGGAAGTTGACCGGTTCTTAATTCGTTCAGCCCCAGAGGTGGTGAACTGAAACTCGTTTGTTGCACGAGATTATAAAGGATCAAGGAGATGTGTGATTTCCTCCTCATCCTAAGAATCTCGAAATATCTGTCGATCATGATATCTTAGACGATATTGAAGCGAAACGAGACTGTCATTGATTACTTGTTCATATATTCGGTGACGACTGATAATATGAACAAATTATGACAGAGAACCATGTACCGTTGCCTGAAGTCAACGTAGAATAGACTGTACTAATGGAAACTTGCAATCCAAGTAGACTCCTTAGCGAAAGTGTGTTCGGACCTGTAGTTCCAACACCACCAATGTTAAACGAGTTCGTTTATTTGGTTATTCGTAAGGAAAAGTGATGAGAATAATGAGATTGTAGAATGCTCGCCTAGTAGCGCAAGGCTTCTCTCACACCTTGGAATTGATTACGAGATGGTTGATTTCCTCGTAATGGACATTATAACAGTCCCCTACTTTACCAGTTTAGTAGTTTCCAAAAAACTGAGTATGCAGCCATGAATGTGGTCACGGTTTTATCTCTATGGGGATTTAGACAAAGAGATATAGATGAAGGTCCCTGTGTGACTTCATGTGCTTAAATCAAGTAGTTTCTGACCACGGAACACGATCTCAATTGACTGAGACGTTTACTATATGGATTAATATAATCCGAGCGGATGTGGTATACCGCCTAAGTGAGTACTTGATTAGCTTGGGATACTTGAACAAGTATTATGCCCTTGTGTGTTTTATTATGCGATCCACTTTTTGGATTTGCCTTCGAGATGAAGGATCTTGGGAAGAAACGGTAGTGACTCGACCTGATGATCGAGTCCCGTAAAGATTGAATCTAAGTCCATGATTCAGACTACACCCAGAAGGTGTTATGACGTTTTAGTCATCATGACGCTAAGTCATCAGATTCTTCCATGATCGTTCGATCACTAGACATTGATATAGACCCAGTCCGTCCCTGATGAGACGATGAAGAGATATTGAACCATAATGTTCATATCTAAGTACAATAAGCGCATCATTGTACTTGGTCTAATGTGCTAGGACGAACATCTCGTCTGTTGTGAATGGTATAGCTCGACACAACATCGCGCTAACATGCTGCCATCGAAATGGCACTAAAGACACATTCCCTTACCTTATGGTAATTTTGGAAGTGGGCTAGTTTATCCCATTTGCGTCATCGAGTGTACCTACCCCCTTCGGTACTCGAATTAACGCAACCCTTTTTCGGTTATACCGATGCCGGTTACTTATCAGACCCGCATAAGGGATATTCCTAACATGGTATGTCTTTACCATTAGGAATAAGGCGACATCTTGGAGGTCTTGGAATGACTCCAAGTGAATCACTCTGATCTATTCGTGCTCTATGAGACGACTAGAGAGTGTATATGGCTTCGAGCTAGTATTAGTCATATTTGAATTACATATGTTCTGTCTCACGATCCAGATAAAACACTTGTCATAGAAGACAACTTGTTGTTATTGATCAAGAGAGACATGACTACATTATGCTATTTAGCATTTCTCGCCGAAATTAATCTTCACAAATGAAGTTTAAGAGCATCCAGTTGAATGCTCGTTCTATTCCACGTTAGATTTTCTTGCATCCAGTCGTATGTAAGTAAATGAGGCATCCAGTCGAATGCTCGTACTCTTTATTCGAATATGAAATCATTGCACTTAGTCGTGTGCAAGTGAGGGGGAGCATCCAGGTGAATGCTTATTACACTAATTACTACTTAGTCGAAATCCTCGCACCCTGTCGTGTGCAAGTGAGGGGGAGCATCCAGTCGCATGCCCGTGTACTCTTTTTGTCCTTAGACCAAGGTTTTTTCCGACTGGGTTTTCCTTGGCAAGGTTTTTAGCGAGACACGTTCCCATCATATCTCACTTTAGATTTCCGAAATTAGGGGGAGTATCCTGTTGTATACTTCTTACCACTGTGTACTCTTTTGTCCTTCGACTAGAGGTTTTTCCCACTGGGTTTACTCTAGCAAGGTTTTGATGAGGCACCTGTTTTGTGGTTGATCCCTACTACTACCATTGTTGCACTCTTTTTCCTTCGATCAGATATTTTCCCATTGGGTTTGCTCTGGCAAGGTTTTGATGAAGCACACTGTTTTGTGGTTAGTTACTTACATGATATTTCGGCCTATATCATTCGGCTACACAGTTTCTCCTAGGTACCGGTTTTGTCCCACACTGGGTTTTCCGTCCCTAAGGTTTTTATGTGTTTAGCACTGCGAATGAACTCGACTGCATGAAGACGAAGAATTCAATACGTCCAAAGGGGGAGTGTTGTAGTATATTATTGGACTATTGGGCTTGTACTTTATGGGCCCAAGTGGGCTTATAACCCTACCCCTCTATCTATATAAAGAGGGTTAGGGTCTTGTATTTCACATTCATTCATATACATTCTGATTAATAAAGTCTCCCTTATTGTCTCTCTCTATATTCTCTCCTCATATCTATATGCATATATATGTGAGCTAATATGTTACACAACAAATGGCATATAATATATATAATAGAAGAGAAGATGTAAATTAATTAAAAGATGAAAGGAAGCAGGCAAATACCCGCATTAAAAGACTAAAATAAGAAAAGAAAAAAAAAAGGAAAAGAAGAAAAGAAGAAAAGCAAGCTAGTAGTAAAAGAGAGAGGTCATATTATTATAATAAATAAATAAATAGTAAAAAAGCAACTCAATCTAGGGTTTCCCAGCGGAGAGAGAGAGAGAGTAATGCCAATTTTAGACAATCATAAGCTACCTTTTGTCTTTGACTGTATGTTTTTTTTTTTTTTTTTTACTTAGGTTTTGCAATACAATACTCCTAATTACCAGTTTTATTTCTAAAAGTTTCTGAAATTAAACATGAAGAGTTAATGCGAAACGAGGGAATGAAATTATTTACATTTAGAATTTGAGAAAAACCAGAAAAAAATATTTGATTTAAATGGCTCAAATTATCTCATATTCCGAACCTAGTTTGTTAATTTCAAGTCTGTAGGCAAATTGCATAAGCAAACTGCAAACACATTGTTTATGCCCCGTATAGTACCGCTAGTCAGATCCGACCTCCGACTAATTTAACCAGACAAGGCCTTATATTTTGCTCTCATGCATATCTTGTGAATGCAGAATCATATAGACATTTAATTAGAAATGAAAATACAATATATCCAAACACGTATCAAAATAATTATCCCGAAAAAGAACTCAGCAACAAACAAACATATCAAAAAACAATTATGAACAATTATAACTATATAACCAATAATTGTGGATTACAATCGTTCCTTAATTTCTCTGGTTTATATAATCAATAATTGTACATTACAATGGTTTCTTTCTCTGGTTTTCTGAAATAAAACTCTAAACAACAGCTGTATGAGAGGTTTTCTACTTTCTAGTTTCTATAAACCTATAACTTTACCCAATTTTTTTGGGTCTTTGTATTGTCCTATTATTTTCCCCTACCCCTCTGCGCCATTGGATTCGCCTCTGTCCTTTGCTGGCGTATCTATTCTTTTTCTCGTTCCAGAACAGCAGTTCGCTAAAAAAAAAATAGAATACTGTTATATAATTTTTTTTTAATATAGAAATGTCACCAGCAATATGTCATATATCATTATGATATCTTTTTCTCTAATGAAGTTTTACATAAGCTTCTATGAAAACGTTCCAATCTTATGTATAGTATTACTTATCATTCAAAACAAATTAAACAAAAAAGAAAAAGAACGCAAAGCTAACAATTGTACTATATTATCATACCTCAAGGGGTCGACGCCTAACAATCATGCCTGAAGCTGTTCCTTTGCTTGCCTTCTTTTTTCGCATCTTCAGCTTAGTATGCAAAGGCTGCATCAAGTGGTAATCAGTAAACACCGAATATATATTTTCTAAAATGAAAAAAAAAAAAAGTAACACCAAAATAACACCTCAATCAAAACGCATGTTAAGTTACATACCACATAGCGCGCTTCATTGTTATCAAGTGATACAATGAACGACTTAGGGTCATCAACATCATTACTTAGTACCTGTTGAGACAAAAAATATTAAATATCTTAGCAGTTGAAAGGAAAATAAATCTTATGTTTAGAGAAGGATAAGGTACGTACATTGTAGTTGTACTCACGAACCCGTGAATACAAGACACCTTCTTCATCGTTTCTATCCTTTGATATCTGCCAACAATTACAAAAAGGTGTTATGACAATATATAAGGGAAATGAAGAAAGCTTGTACTGCTAATCACAATAGCCAATTTTTATTGTAAATTTTTAGCAGAGTTGCTTGCTTACTTGCCAATTATGTTTATGTATAAGTAATTAAAAATTAGAGGTTATATCGGAGCCACCATATATTCTTACAGCTTGCTACTAAACAAGGTATTTCATTTTTCACATTTATATTTCAACAACTACTAATAAACAGAAATAAGGACTTCAATATACCTCATTAGGTGCTGGGACAAAATAGTTCAAGAACCTCTCTTCAGCTGATTCTGAGTCTTTTACGGCACAGCATTTCATGATAGCCTGCAGTATGTAAGAAACGCAATTAGGCACGCGACATTCATGATCCACTTCCAGTTACCAAATAATTAATAGCTGAAGAACATGAGAAGAAAAAAGATGTGGATAAAAATGTCGTTTTCAATTCCATTACGGGATTAAACTTTAAGCGAACAAAGGATAAAGAATGTCATCATTTGCACCATAATCGATACTAATTGGAATAAAAATCTGACGAACATTAAAAAAAGTTGCTGCTATGTGGATATACCCTAACATTTGATATAGATGAAAAATCAGATATAAAAAGTCATTATCAGTGCTATCTTACCTTAGACTCACAAGTTTCACGGACAGATTCGTCCAACTTGTTATAAGCCTCTGAGTCACCGGTTGGATGGCTATCAAACGAAGCTGCTACAAATTGGTGGTTAATTAACCTGTAAGCAAAAACATTTCAAAGTAAGTTCAATTCAAAAATAAAAAAGGAAAGAACAAACATTGTATGTTAGGAACTAACAAAGAGGTAATATAAATTAAACAATTTCATTAACAACATATATAAGTCATTGCCATTCTGGAAACGTTTTCTTTCAAAATGAAAAATAACATGATTCATACCAATTCAAGTTTTGAAAATATCACTTCTCACCTATAACGATTAATTAAGCTACTACTAATTAAAAAGGCGTTAAATAATAGAAGGAGATGTGAGTTACATGCCCATCAGGGTACTATATCAATCACTGACACGGTTACGTTAACTTCCCAACATGATAATCTAAGATTTAATTGGACATCCTAGAATGTGTAAATGCACGACATTGCAGACTCAATTTTCTGGAAAAGACGGCGTTCCTTCTGGTTCTGGAACTTTTTGAATATAGTCTTATTAGACTTGAACATGTCATTACTTTAGCCGGGTAATTTAAGCTAAGTTGTGGAGTTTAATAATAATAACTAGTACTCCACGGACATACTAAAGTTAAGAAATCACAAAATAAAATAAAAATGGCCGCACTACAAACCAAATGAGAATCGTTAGAAATACTCTAGTAAAAATAAATAAGGAAGAAGAAATAGTTGAAACCTTTCAAAATCGGGAAGTAGAGGAAGGACCTCTACAGGCTGTAGCTCTTTATTAGTTGCATGAACAGGGAGCGATTTGCATGCCTCGAATGAAGCCTCTATTTCTTTTATTTTGCTTTCCCTGAAAAAACAGACAGATAATTAAAAATCAGATATAGACTCTGTGACTGGTCCAGATCATAAATTGTTAGATGAAAGATTGGATAACACCAAATACCTGTCATAAAGATTTTTCAGATTGTTTCGTGCTCCCAACCTTTGAAGCACTTCAACGTTTTCTCTTTTTGCTACAGGCTGCAAGTGGGGGTTTACATTTAATAAATAAGGAGGGGTTTGTGTAATAACATCTTTGAAAAAAAAAATACTAGCTCAAAGCATCGTAAAGCTCGTTTTACATTGCAGAGGTAATAAAAAATTAGTTACATTTGCCATAAAAGCGGAAAAAAGTAGCAAAACATACTTATTGCTTTTTGAGGCACACTCAAGACATAAAAAGCTTAAGCTATACTACTTTGATAAAATAAAATAAAGTGTACAAAGTCCTTTTTTATTGTTTCTATTGACGATACTATCATATACAAGAACTTTTTTTTTATGATCATTAGCAAATGTTTTCTTGTATTAATTCGATTATAAACGCAGGATTTTTTTTAAAATTTTGATACTTTTACTGAGTAAAATATTACCCAAAAATTGTGAGGCGCATACGCTTTAGTGAAACTTCATAAAAAATGAAAACATTCGTAATAATTCATAGGTACCTAAAGGTGTTTACAATTAAAATTGATAAAGTACCCATTTTATTGCCATTGTGTTGATAGGAGAGATATATTGGGTTTTGGGTCTTTTGACAAGCCAGGAGACACTTTGATCATCTGGCCTGCTTTTTATTTTTAACCCGTTATTTTTAAATGTATGGGTTGCAGCAACAACTAAACCATCATCATCATCCCTCAGCAACTCCTCTCGTCTTCAGGATCAAGCGGTATCCTTTCTCCTTTTGGAGGACTGGCCAATAAATTAAAAAAATAAAATTAGGTTAGGTTGCTCAAAATACTAATCGACTGTATTAAATAAGGGATAATTTTTCAAAGGACTTACTTGTAAACACTCATGTCAAGTAGATCGAGTGGAATCCCGAGATCGGCTTCAGGATGTATCTCAGGCTTCCACAATTTCTTCTCGGCTGCAGCATCATATCTTGTGAATCTGCAAGCACAAGTAAAGTGCTTACTTTATCAATTAAATAAAACTTGAGAATATCTGAATATGAAACAACTACAAAAGATGTGGTTTTTTTATTGTAATATAGCGGACATGGAAAAATCAGCATGGCCCTTGACTAAAGAGTATTATTTGAAACAACATACCTCTCTGGGTCTCTCTTCAAAGGCAAAATCTTACACTCTCGGCTAATATCTGGCAACTCATTACGAAACCTACAGAGGAAAAAAGTTAATCAAATAGAATAAGCATAAAAAGATTAGATTAAAAACGCATTTTGATATCCCTGTTGTACAGAATGCTTCAATATTTTCATAATATGAATAAAGGGTTTCTGTCACTGCTGAAGGAAAATGATGGATTCAGAAAATTAATCAACACAAGACAAAGATTAAAAAGATTTGTGCCTTGTACTTCATTTCCTTTTGAATTAAATACGAATATGAAAGATCTTTTAAATTACCAACTCCAGTTAAGCAGTTAAAAGGGTGAACAACATCACCGAAATCAGAAATTCAGAAGCCATTGGTGGGAATAAGACATGAAAATCAATAAAAGTTGGTCCCTTACCATTGTTTTCCTTTTCGACATTTGTAAAATTAGTAATCCATCAGAACCGTGAGCATTTTTTTTAACAAAAGAAAGGGGTAACAACTAGCAACACTGTCATGGGTACAGGCAATCATAATTTATACATACTCAGGAAAAACTTCCTTTCAAATACCAATAAATATGATATCATTCATATCTTGGAAATTTTTTAACTTAGAACCTATACGCGACCAAAAAGTGGATAATTAAAACATAATGGCAGCATTGATATTCTTAATTTGGTTACAAAATTTCTAAGACCCTAAATTCAGGAAACCAAGACATGTATAATCAATTAGTCACAATAAACAGACACATAACACAGATGAATGCAACACTTCTAAATGATGATCAAAGTTAACAAGAACCGTAAAGTGAAACAAGAAATCGGTGACAAAACAATTATCATGCAGACAAGACCTCTTTCTCATTTTTAAAAGGGTGATCTTTTGGAAAATCCAAGTTCTCATCCTTCAGTAATAGATATAAGTACCTGACGGGTAAATTATTTTTTTCTCTCAGCTTTTGTAGATCCATTTTTCAAATACTGAAGGGCATTGGGATGAAGGAGAGGACAATCCGAGCTTTCTTTTTATACTCAAAAAATTCTATAAGATTCAAACTCTTAAACGTAACGAGTTTTGACCAAAATGAATGCAGTTTAATACAAAATCATGTCTACCACCAGCCAATGGTAATGAGTTTTGACATAAATGAATCCAATATAATGCAAAATCATGTATTTCACCGAGCCAGCGGTAATGACTTTTGACCAAAATGAATGCAATATAAAGCAAAACAACAAAATCATGTATATCACCGAGCCAACGATAATGAGTTTTGACCAAAATGAATGCAATATAATGCAAAATCATGCATGTCACCGAGCCAATAGTGATGAGTTTAATTCAATTTACTAAAAGTGAATATTACTTTCTACATTTCTTGATTCTCTACAACAGTCAACAAATCAAAGAGAAATAAATGGAATTTATGTTTACCCGCAACAATGTGTAATGGCTGATGTTTCTAGTTAATGGACTTAACGCACATTATCAATTTCCACGTTAATTAGCAATTATGTGTGGATAAGACCAGCCATAAATTATGATTTATCTCACCGTATCACATTGTTAATTATCCATTATTGAAAAAAAGTAACTTGTATGGTATTAATTTTGTGGTATTATTATTATTTAGCATTTACATTTTATAAGTTTTTAGAGATCATGGATTTAACATTTATATTTTATAACTTTTTTTTGAGATCATGGATTCATGTGATTAAAACTATGTAATCCCTTTCATTTGCTACATTCATGTTGAATTTAGTATAAATAAGTGATGTTTTTATTTTTATAAGATACACCAAAATAATAAAAAGTCAATTCCCCTTTCTTGTGTTTTTTCTACCATTTTGTTACTAGTTTTCCGACCTCATTTGATCTTCTTACAAATCTAACATCCATTATCCGAAATAAGAAGAGCAGGTTTCATTTTCCAAAATGCAGTACACCAGTTGCATTACAATTTCAGAGAAGAGAAAACTCAACTTAAACAGAAGCTTGGTAACAATCCTACTTTCATAAATAATACGAATATCTTATAGCTAAAAGAGTTGAACAGTTCAAACTTTAAACAGTATAAATGCGGTACTCATGTACACGCATCCGAATCTAAAGCTAGACAACCAGAAAATGTGATCTTAGTACTATAAGTCTACAAGTAAAATGATCAACCAAGAATATGCAGTAATCTAATCACAATACTTTAACAAAATTATTTTTTACAAGTTCCCTCCATTTTTGTGTATATTTCCCGCAGTGTCCTAGTCACGATGTTTCTAAGTACTTGTCCTTACCCGTGCTTCATTGGTGGTCCTAAATCTAGGGTTCCAATTTGATTAGCTAATGTAAAGGAATATAGTTCAATTATGTATCAATATAGAAAATGCATAGCCCAAGATTCCTACTTCTACTATCATATCAATACTAATACTAATCACCAATATTTAGTTGCCCAAAAGGCTTCTCAACAACCAAGAAATAACTTGGTCACTATTCTACAGATTAAAGCATGAAAACTGTGTAAAGGGAAAAAAATCAAACAAACATAATTTGCAAAAGATAAATAATAAAAGTGTAGGGATAATGTACTTACTTCATCGTGCAAATGAAATTAGTTGGCTTCCTGAGCCGGTTTTCAATATTCTTTCTACTCCAAAATGATGATGTCCTCTCACTCATATGGATTTGACCAACAGATACAGGGACCAGCTCCTTATAATCCCCATTTGTTTTCCTCAGCTGGGGCTTTGACGATTTCCCATGAATTGAATTTTCAAGTTCATGATTTTTAGAACTTTTCAGGGATTTTACCTTAGCCTCCTTCACAAGAATTGGGGATGCTAGGCATGACAACTCTGGTGAAGGTGATGAAGGTGAGTAGAGGTACTCCGGTGGTGGTGGTGGTGGTGGGCATGGAACATCCGGGGGAGGAGGGGGAATGAGAGTACTTGGGATGATAGTAACTGGGTGAGGAGTGAGAGGAAGAGGTGGGTATATCGGTAGAGGAGGGGGAATAAATGTATTTGGGTGAGGAGAGAGAGGAAGCGGTGGCCATATCGATGGAGGAGGAATAATGATCGTACTTGGGTGAGGAGAGAAAGGAAGCGGTGGCCATATCGATGGAGGAGAGAGAATAAATATACTTGGGTGATGAGAGAGAGAGGAAGCAGTGGGCATATCGATGGAGGAGGGGGAACGAGTGTAATTGGGTGAGAAGTGGGAGGAAGCGGTGGGAATATCGGTGGAGGAGGGGAAATAAGTGTATTTGGGTGAGGAGTGAGTGGAAGTGGTGGGAATAACGGTGCTAGTTGAGGGTGAAAAGAAAAGTTTTGTGATTGTAAATGTGGCGGCATTGGTGGTTGTAGTGGTTGCAGTGTCGATGAGTACTCATTTGGTCGAGGAGGAAATGAGAAGTTTGGAGGGCGAGGCCTGTAAAACGACATTTTGCTGGAGGAAAAATAAGATAAAATTTAAAACCGATTAGTACGTGTACATAACATAAAGGAGAACAATTAAAATTGATTAGTATGCACATATGCAAAAAATAATGTTGAATGACAAGATAAAATTTGTTAGTAGTTGTACGATGAATCTAATGCAACTTTTGGTACTCATCACGTTCGCTACATATAGAAAATGATAATGGAAGAGTTTTGTACACACTTAGCTGCAACTCTAGATTTCGACCTTCTCACTAGTTAAAATAAAGGAAAATTTTCAAACTACAAACGGCTTTTTGAAAAATTACCAAGAACTAAACAACAATGTCGAAAAATGGAAGTAACAATGAAAATCAATTAGTTTATATATGTATAGGAAAAAAGAAGACCAACGATGAGTATTTCTATCAAGTCTAATCCGGTGCTTAGTAATGGTAGTTCCGGAACTCAATTGGAATGATGCGTTTATTAGATTTTTTTCTGGTTTCAATTGCGACATCCTCGCCATGGTTTTTCATATAAATAGAAAAAATATAAACATAAATAGATGAGCTGACACAAACTAAACTATAATCGGTTGTAAGTAGTTTCAGAATTTTTTTAGTTTCTCAAACTGTTAGGGGAACAATGAGTCGATGGCTATCTAATCTACTTCAAAATCTCTTGATGACCATAAGGGTTGTTACTTTTAAAACTAACTATTGTTAATTTTCGAAAAGAGAAAACTGGCTTTTCGAGATCAAAGTAATATTCACTTACTATCTAAACTTAACGAATTTAAGTCTCAACCATTAATCATCGGTGACTATGTCTTCCGTCATTTGGCTCAAAAGTTAAAGTTTTTCTTCTTAAACGTATTTGTTTAAGAAACGACAAAAACATGCTTCTTAACAAACACGCAGTTAACGACTTTTTATGTAGTTAATTACCAACTAAAAATAAGATTCAAATGTGTCATCCGTTCATGCTAACATAGTTTTCCAGATACAAATTACAGACCAAAAACCATGGCGTTAACCTTAGGAAACATCATAACACAAATTTATCATATCTAGTACATAGAAACTTTGCTAATCGAAAGTTGTTTGCAGAAACAAGTTTTACCAACAAACATGCGAATTTTGTTCATAGATCTATGGCTGATAATCTGTTTTCTCAACTTATTTTTGTTTCAGAAACTTTTTAAAACATGCAAGCAGTCATTTAGGTTCTAAATAGACATCTAAGCAAGAGCATAAATTAAACATAATAAACAGATCTATTCTAATCTGGTTAATAAAACTTTAATTTTCAATCTGTAAAGGAAAACGGGCATTCAACAAAATTTAAAATATTTAAACAAAAGACGTAATTAAAACTTTGGATAATTTAGATCCAAGCAAGTGAATTATTCTAAATCAAATGCAAAAATAATGATTTTATTCAATCTGTTCACAAATCTATAATTTTTTATAAATAAAAAAGAAGGAAAACTCATTTTCGGAAACATACAATTAACAGTTTGTAACTTGATATATATATATACACACATACATATAAGCAACTGAAAGATTCAAAGTTTAATAACTGATCAATTTGATCAACGATCTTATTTATTCTACTTCATAAATATTTATTTCTCGCTTTAAAAACGAGGACCAAGATTTTTAAAAAAACATGTAATTATGTTACAACTTCATATCTAGATATAATTCAATATTTTACTATATATATACAACTAACAAATCGTACCATGCAATGAACACATCTAATCTATATACACATCTATGATCTAACTATATCTTAGCAAGTAAAACAACTTGATATATATATATATATATATATATATATATATATATATATATATATATATATATATATTGAAAAAAACTTGATATATACAAATAAAACTTGATATAAAAAGATAATTTCAACTAAAAAGTGAACTTTTTAATGTTACCTATGTAGAGCTTTAGACAAAAAGAGAGAGAAATTGTTGTTGGTTTGTGTATGCTCTTCGACGTTACAAAGTCGATATATACACACAAATGATCATGACATGTGTTGATGTTGTGACATGTCATTTCAACGGGCTTACTACTGATATTTTAATTAGGAATTTGTATTTAATGTATTTATTGTCAGTGTAAATATTACAATAAAGAGGAAAATCCTATTTATGACCAACATATATTCTTTGCATGTAGATGTATGGACTACTTACTAGTTACTACTTACTACTACTACTATACATGAGGTGCAATATGAGTGGGTGGGAGGAGCATATATTTTATGTTTTTCTTTATTTTTATTTTATTATTTTATTGAGGAAAAACATAGAATTATTTGTGGGGTCAGTTTATGCTGTTGAAGGGTGCAAATTTGGGGAAATACTCAAGTGTTGATTTTTTATTGATTAATTACTTGTTATAGTAATTTGTCCACAATACCTAAGAATGGCTAATTTTGTTGGTCTGTTGTTGAGAATTTATAAAAAATAATGACGCATCTTATACTAAAGTAATTATACATTAGAATGTGCAATATCGACGTGTCCTGCTGTAAACTGAAATTCGTTTGAGAAACTGTCTTTAGGGAGCAGTTTGTACTAATTTCTATCGGTGGCATAGTTGATAATTAAAATTAATAACTATGAAATAAAAGGCGGGAGCAGAGCCGTTGGTGAATAGCGTTATCAACGGTTTTTTGAAAATCATTAACGGATTTTTTGATTTGGATAAAGGGGCTGGTTTGTGCTGTGTTAGATCATTACTTTTTCGATACACGAAAATGTTATAAATTAATCTTACGACATTTGTGTGGGTGTGTTTGTCACTGTTTGCTATCCAACTCCTATCCGGTTAGTCTTATGATATTATTTGACTGTCATCAATTATCAATTAATTAATATTTGTCTTATTTGGTAGTTGATTTGAATTAAAAGTTAAAACACTTTCTACTTAAAATTTGTCTCATTTAAGACTTTTTGGTTCTTTTCATTTCTACTTTAACATTTGTCTCATTTAAGACTCTTTAGATTTTTTTTCATTTTCATTTTCACTTTATTTCCATATTATTCACAGTTTAATATAAATAAATTTATTGATTAGAATATAAACTCGTTTAAAGGGAATCAATCATTTTTATGAAGTTATTTGTTTTGTAACACGATGCTACATATTAGTATAGATTATGCCTGCTTTCTCCTTTTCGTGATGTTTTTTTTTTAAGATTAAACGGACCAACTTAAATTAAAATGGGGTAAAATACCCGCCTAACGGCACTCGAACTACATGGGTAAAAATAAACCAGAATCGGAGGCTAGTCGTCATTGCCTTTTCGTTCTGCTTAATCACTTGAATTCCTTAATTGTTTTAGTTTTATTACTTTGTTAGAATTCCGAGTCGAGTTTTGTCTGATTTACTAAATCACCTTTTTTAAAAGAGTACTTGTAAATGGAAAAGTATGATTCAAATCTCAATTCGAAGCTTTATAAACTTCATTTTCAACTTTTTCTTAAAAAGTTACGCCTTTAGTATAACTTTCGTAAAAAACGATTTAGTCTGGAAACATGATTAGAATCTGGAACATTGATTAAGATCTTTGTTATGTTCTGAATAAAGGGTTGAAACTATCTAGAATCACGTTTTGGTCCGGAAACAAAAGGATGACAGACGATTATACATTCGATTTCACTAATTTGTACGACGAATGATGGCGTAGAGATCATCTAACAGTTCATAGATTTTGTAGTTTCACTTGGCACAATCTATACATTCTTCAAGTGAAAACATTAACCTTTTTTTGCAGCAGATTTTAATTATTGCATACACAGTTTTCTGCTAATAAGTTGAATTCCATTTGGCTGACAGCCTTTCATTCTGGAATATGAACCCAACTTTTTTCTCAGGCTTAAATAAGTCAGGAGTTTCATTTTTCAAAAACTACCAACAGATCACTAGTTCTTCCCAAAAAGAGTATAACCAAGAAATTTATTGAACAAATCAAATTCAATACATTTTACGTAAATTTTGTATTTCTTTTTGGACAACAATAGAATCAGTCGTCGTACTACCGATACCTTGTAACAATCTAAGAACATGTTTTACCTGAATTTTATAACCAGTGATTTATGACCCCATAAATCCAAACAAAATGGGGTGAAAAAACTGAAAAGGCGGAAAGGTTAAAAAAGAAAAAAGAAAAAAAAAGGAAATATTGAAACCAGCAATATAGTAAGGTCTTCCAAAATGAAAAACAAGTGATTCTGTTGTTTAACGGCGGTTTTGGTATTTAACGGTAGTTTCGGTATCTGGGGGTATACATACAACTCTCAGCATATGCAACTAGGTTTTCTGGCTGAGGGAGACGAGTAGCCAAACCTGCCATCAATTTAGACACAAATGTTATGTAAACTACTTTTATTTGAAAAAATGAATAATTATTAATGTAAGCATTTACATCTAAAAATGCTAATTTCAAAGAGTTCAAAAACTCTTTACTCACCAAGTTCGTAAGCTTTGGCAGCCACCCTGGCCGCAATTTCAGCTGAGATTTTCTGATATTAGTGAATGGTGGGTAAATGAGACCCTTATCAAAGTTTTCCTGTGTAACCTGAGCTGCTAGAGTTTCCGCTGTTTCAAATAAATAAAAAATATGAGAAACTAATACCGTCTGGCAATATTTCTAATCGGTGCTTGTATTTGTGTTTGATTCTAGTTGAATATATTTTGCTATTGAAATTTACAAATAGTGAATGTACTTACAAGCAGCCAGAAGCATATCATCGTGAACACGGATTGCACCCGAAATAATCAGACCCAAACCAAGCCCAGGGAAAATATATGCATTATTCGCCTGAATGAAATATACAAAATTAAAGGCACGGATTAGAGAAACATAGGAGTAATGAAAATTTTCAACCCTAAAGATTTCAATATTATGGCGTGTCATATGCACGAAAATAAAAAATAATTACCTGGCCAGAGTAATAAACTTTGCCATCATACTCAATGGGGTCAAATGGGCTCCCACTCGCATAGATAGCACGGCTCTAAAAGAATGACCAAACTTATAAGCTCATAACATTCCCATATTTTCAAGTGCAAAACACACAGCAGCAAGGGAAAGAAAAACTCAATTATCAATAAAAATCCTCGACCGAGCACACCTATGACTGTTAAAGAGGAAAAAATCTATTTCAAATATTACCTTACTCCACCTATATGCTTCTTCTGCAAGTACATTCGGACTGCGACGTTGGATTTGACAGAGCTAGAACAATTGGTTTCTGCAATAAATTAATCACCCAATGAAATTTATTTCTTAATTTTCTTTTCCAGTTTCATAGGCTTAGACACCCTCATATGCACACAAAAAATCGACAACTATACCTCATTGAAGGATGCCATAGCTTCAACTACTTGTTTTGTAAATGTTTTTCCAGCTCCTGATGATCCTATCAACACCGTTGGCTTAAGAGTCTGACTCCAAACAAAATTATTAGCAACATGTAACAATAACAAAAACTAGGAATTTCTCAAAAATGAAAACGGATAAAAAAAGAAATCCGTGGGAGTTCAGTATAAAAGGTAAGAAAATGGAGAGTAGGTTATTTTCTCACCTTGACAGCATCAACAAGTTCTGCAACTGGTTCGTAATCATGTGCCCATGGCTTCTTGAAATGTTGAAGTGTATCAAGGCGAGATTTGACAATCAAACCCTAGAATGATACAAAAAGAATAATTACACGAAGTGAAGAAAAAAATCTGCTTCTCAAGGGCGGTCGGATATATTTATAGCTTTTCTGTACCTTTGAGTCGACAAGATAAATCTTCTTTCGGCATTCTTCTACTGGGACTTTTGTCTGCATGTAAACAATAATTATACACCTGTGTGGTATTATAAGCAATTTTTGTAATTATGAAACTATTTTATTCAAATTTAGCACAAGTGTTTTAATTACAAGTGTTTTAATTACAAGTGTTTGATTTTGATTACAAGTGTTTTAATAACTTTACAATTTCTTTGAGTATTTTTTAAAAATATAAAATGTATCTTTCAGACCTTAAAATGATAGAGCGTTGAATAACAAAGTCAATGGTTCAAACAAAAGTCGATTAGGAGTCCGGACAAGCAATTTGCGAGCACTTACAAAAAGCCGAAAAACCGCAATATTGAGAGATCAGTGAAATTTTTCTATCGTTAAACTAATTTAAACGGTCAAAATACTTTTTTTAGACTTTATAGACATCTTATTATCTTTCAGTTGTATCGAGACGAGAAATCTCGGATTGAGGGGGAACAAATCGTTTAGACTAACTCGGTTTTTGGAAGATTGTAATGATAATATTCGATTAAATAATTCATAGGATAAGATTAGCCTTTAAGTTGAAGATCTATATATATGTCGTGGTGTCATTTTCCGTTCACAATTTGTACTCTTAAACAACTTAAAATGTTATGATTTCGTGAATACTTATTTATTTATCACATAATTTTCATTGGTAAGGTAGAAAGTAAGTTAATTGGTTGTTAGTTTCACTGAGCGAAAAACGCTTAAAAAGGTTGTTCACTCCCTCTAAAATTTAGTTGTATCGGGTCAATAGTATCAAATAAAATGAAATTTTTAAATAAAATGATATTTGGAAATTAGAGTAAAAGGATCATATTTGTGATCTATATTGGTTTGAATATGTCATAGGACCAATACAATTTAAGTTGAATTTTCATCTAACTTAAATCTTAAACAAACATAAGCAATAATCATATTTGCACATTTTTACATGATAGAACTTATAAGAATATAAGTTACATATATAACAAAACACTAAATATATATATATATATAACAAAGCACCAATTTTTTTACCTATATTTATAACTATTATAATAATATAATTTATTATTTTATCAAATATAAAACTATTTCAAGATGAAATTGTATTAATATTTCGGTTAAAATGGCCAAATATGTGGTCTCGATTGGGTTATAAATGTTAGTATTATATATTTAGGGATCAATTGGTAACCAATGAATAATTGGAAGCAAAATCCAATATACTAAATTGTAACGAAATGAAAAAGTTTGGGCAGATTACGTACTTTAATATACACAGATCACTAACTTGTTAGTCCTTTACTTTTAATTCAAAGTTCTAACCCTAAAAAGCTCAGAGAGAGAGAGAGGGAGAAAAAAGCGCCTCCATCACATCCAACCCTCATCCCGCCGATGATCTCGTATAACGGTACAAACTCTCTATCTCTCTTATTTCAAATTGAATATTCATAATTTCTTTACTAAAGAATCGATTGTTTTTAGTTTATTTTTCCAATAAGCCTGCAATTAGAGTTTGTATCTGAAATAGATAATTAAATTTAAGGTTTTTGAACTCTAAGCTCTTTTCATGGAGCCTGCAATTAGGGTTTTGTATTTCTCTTTTTCCCGTTTGTATGTAGATTGATAAATTGGCCATGTTAAGATTTTGTTATATATAATTGATACTTGATCTTAGCACTATCTTGCCCATGTTAAGGCTTTCTACAAAATAATTTCCAATTTGGGGCTTCGCACAAAGGCCAGTAGGATAGAGAGATTAAAAAAAATGCCCAAATTTGGTTACCATCAATTATAAAAAAACAGCTTTTAAGTTAGTTTTATTCAGTTCCGGGAAACAATCCATAAGGGTTAATTTCAATTCATCAAGGTTCAATTTTGATGAACTAGAAAGTCTACCACTAGTTAGCAATTTGTCGTTTTTAAATCGGAAATCTTAGTTTCCCGTGTTACTGATACTTGAAACGTTCACTTATATAATAAAAGTTAGATTTCTCAAAGTATTGAGTTAAATTCATTAGTATTAATTACAACAGGTCATGGTTTCTTTTGTCAACTTTATATATGTATATATGCATAAACCTGATACTATAACTTAAGCTTTACCTGGAAAACACAACTTTGTTTCTCTGTTCCTCATGACAATATTGAAATTAACATCAAGAGACATGGTTAGTCAGAACGACGTGGGCCAGCGACCAAAAATTCAAGGAGTGTTGTTCTAAAAGGAGGGTAAACAATGGGCGTGCTAGTATTCATAACGCTGGTACCCGTTCGTTCTTGAACACCGCAGATCATTTGGTTAGATTTTATTTGTGTTTTAATTTCATACTAGTTTTCAAGACATTTGATTTTAGGGCTGCTTAAGAGACTTTTGGCTACTTCGCAGAAAGTATAATTGAAGGTAGATTATATCCCGGCGCATACATTGTTCAAAAACACCCATTCAAGAAAAAAAGGTGACATGGTTACCTGGATTTTGTCGAAAGCAATGGGAGCTGAGGTAAGCTTTTGGAAATGCTATTTGACTGTATATCTTGCAAAATTATTGAATATTTGGAATTGCTATTTCATTGTATCTCTTTCAAAATCTAAATTGTGCAATGTATATACTATTGTGCTGTTTTGTTCAGTTTTATGCGAGTGTTTCCTATAGTAAAAAATTGTCTCTAAGCAATCAAAGAACAGCAACTTAAACTTGTTGTTTATATATGACTTTCTATTGAACTTAAACTTGCTTGTCAAAATATTTCACTAATTTTGTGTCTATTCTGTTTTGCTTTAGAGCTTTGATCAAGGTTGCATAACCTATAAGTCTATAAAATTCGTACTTAGTTTATATTGGAAATCACTTCAACAATGTGTCTACTCTGAAATTAAACTAAACACTGGGAAATCACTTCAACACCACTCAAATCATTGCGGTGGCAAGCACCGAAAAGTATATATGGATAACCCCATTAGACATTTTTTTTTTTTATAAATCTTATACAACCTTTCTCCTCTACAAAAACGTGTTTAACATTTCTTTTTAAAATTTAACACTTGTAGGAGACACTATTTGCCATGCTCGTAGGGATAACGGAAAGAGCGATGGCGCACTGTGACAAAAAAGATGTTCTGATTGTTGGTGGTGTGAGCTGTAATGAACGGTTACAAGGAATGATGAGAACCATGTGTTTATAAAGAGGTGGGAACTTGTTTGCAACGGATGATAGGTCTTGTATCGATAACGGAGCTATGATTGTTTGTACGGGGCTTCTCGAGTACGTAAATGGGATATCGACCCCTTTAGAAGAATCGACGTTCACACAACGGTTCCGAACCGATGAAGTGCTTGCAATTTGGAGAGAGAAGAAGTGACTGGATGCTTTTTGTAGTTATAGCAGAAACGTTTACGAGACAGTTTCTATTAGGTAAAAATTTCTAGATTTATTTAGAGAAACTTAAGAGTCTTAGTTGTTTTTTTATTTAAGCAGATTTTCTTTTTTTGCTGGAGTGCATTTGGTTGATCAGCTTAAAAGCTGAGCTTTTCTGCATTATTGATCTGAAAAAAACTAGAAACTTTAAGCTGAATCGACCTAGTATTTTTCCTCATGGACCTAAAAAATCCAGTGTAATGGTTGTAATCGACTAATTGTATTTATATTGTAATTTGATTTCGAATGATAATTTTGATTCGAGCTCGTTTATTTTTAATGGAATAATGTTCAGCATGACTGATTTTTAGTTTTAGATATTATTGTATTAATTGCAATTATCAAATCTAATTAGCTAATTCTTTTATAATCGAAATTTGCCAACTGATATGTAGTAGTTAGTAGTGTTAGTTGCAAAAGGGTTAAAGTTGGTTAGTATTTTTAGTTACAAAATACCAACTTCTTTTAGTTAGTAAAATCAGTTGGTATTTTGTAACAATGGAATTCAGTTAGTAAGTTCTAACTGATATATTAGTTGCTACCTGACTTAGTATATAGCAACTGACGCTTATTCAGTTAGTAAAATTTACTAACTAGGCTTTTACTAACTGATTGATTAGTTAGTATTTCAGTTAGTAAATTGTAAATACTAACCGATTTTAGGCTTTACTAACTTATTTTGTAGTTAGTACTCGGTGATTTTCTTGTAGTGTATTAAAATGAAAAAAAGTACTTTCCCAATTCATTTACTATGGTTCTAAGAATATTTTTTTTTGGGATGTTGATTGTTTTACGAGACGAAATAGCTTATTCATGCAGCTGATTGATTTTTTTATAAACTAATGAACATTTGGTAATCTCTGGAGCTAAACATAGCCTGCAAATGCTATCTATCTTGTTTGTCTATTTTACTATTTATAGTATATTGGAGAATATAGCGCTTGCCAAAAAACAGACAAAATATTATTTCTCTTGCTGGTTTTTAAATGATATTATCAGGTCACCAATATGGAGAAAATATATTCTGTCTTGACTAAAAGAGAGTAGCTTTCTTCAGCACAGAAAACATTTAATGGATTACAACTTACTAGCTTTTGTAGCAGAATAATTTTATCTGCGCTTAAAAGTTAAATACCCAAATGCTTCCCAAGACGCTCAACCAAAACAACTAAAAAATCCTATGTAAAAATAAGTTCCAACCTGAAGTGTAAGGTTCAAGTATTTCACCTTGAAGTTCATGTGAATCAACTTATAGCTGGTGGTGATTATTATACTTATTCATTTTCCTTAAAAACAATCAAATCAGAAAGTTCATCCAAGCTGTACGAAAAGGTAGCACTAAGCACTTAACTCAGAAAGTTCATCCAAACGGTACAAAAGCTGGTAGCTCTAAGCAGTAAGCGCTTGCGTTTACCAAAATATTAACGCAGACGCTTATAAAGTAAGCTTCATATTAGCATAAAAAACAAAAGCAAGATAAAATATCCCCATAAGATTGGCTTAATATAAAGACAATATCTGCATGCCAGATAACAGTTAAATACACTATTTCCTACAATTAAAGCCAATAAGAAAAACCGAATGATCATATGACATATATGACTATTGTTAATCAAAAGAGCAGCCCAAAGAAATTATACTTGGACAACTAATAATATCAGTAAGAATTGGGGGCATCAAATAACTATTTACTATACGCTATAATCTCAGAACACGTTATTAATACAATTGCTATTGTCGTCGGCATCGTTTATAAAATCTCTCAAAACAGCTTCTATTTCTTCATCTTCAGGTCCTATACCCATTCCTGGTTCAAAATCAGCACCAAAACATACAACGTTATCCTCCTCCAATTCAGATAAATTCAGAAAATCGTCACCAAAACCGACAATGTTATCCTCCTCCAATTCGGATAAATTCAGCAAATCGTCACCAAAACCGACAATGTTATCCTCCTCCAATTCAGATAAATTCAGAAAATCGTCACATTCCATGACTTGGGAGTCTAACTCAGAAATAGGAAAATCCTCGGTCCTAGAACCAAAATTAACCCCAAATCCGGACATTAAGTCACTTTCCTCTCGACCAGCTGTAGAGCGAGAATTAAAACCTAAAAATTCAGAATTCATCTCAGACCCCGGAAAACCCATAGAACCAATGTTTCTATCTACATTAGTCAGGAAAATATTATAATCGTCGTCGACAATATTTTCAAAATCAACACATTGATCCTCTCCTATGACAATATCAGATCTAGAACTAAAACTTGCAATATCAGAATTTACACCAGATTCGTAAAAACTACCATTAATATTTGATTCAAAATCATAGCCCAAATCTGGAAAAATACCCACATCATCTCCAAAACTTTCCGACCCAGAAACAAAGTTTACAAATTCCGAATTAACCCCAGATCCTGAAAAACTTTCACCATTATTATTTCGACTTTCGTTAACCTTAAACGACAAAAGAGATCTCAACCGTTGAAGTTCACGTGCATGGGATTCCAACTCAGTCACATTGAGGCTAGATATATCGACCGAAAGTATATCGTTGAACTCGTCTGTGTGATGACGTGGCGGAATATTGAAAAAGAGATCGGTATCTCCATAAACAAAGGGTTTTCCGGCAGGTGAGAAAACAATGGCAGAGATGTAAATATCAGGGTCAAGACGAGGCAGTTCATCAAACTTCTTGAAAAGGCCTTTACGGCGTTTACAGAAACAAACGTTTCTCGCTTTAATCGATTCGATTTTTTTGATTTCTTTTCTTCTGGGTTTCACCATGGTATTGTTTAATCAGTGGGATTTAATTTAAGGTTTATGATTTGGTAATTAATTAATAAAGCAGAAGAGAGAGAGAGAAAAAAAAAAAAGAGGTTTCGCGGCAGAGAAAGGAAACATTTTTTATGATTAATATGGGCGCGGGTTAAAATAGGGTTTAATAATGATTTATTACATGAATGTCTCTGGAGTAAATCAATTGGTCCTTATTTTCAAGTGTAGGTCTTTTTAATTTTTATTTCTACAAATAATTATTAATACAAATTTTGGTTGGGGCTAATTAATATGTTTGATTTAGATTTTAAAAAAAAAATCAACTTTTTTCAATAAAAATCAGAAAATATTCAGAAAAATATATGACTTGGTTTTAAAAGATAGAATATGAATTTCAAAATTACAAAGTTTTTTTTATTGGATTTTCTTTTAAAAAAAAGATGACAAAAAATAAAAGACATCAACAACATTTAAACCTGGGTTTTCCAAATTATAAAATTGAGAAATAGTCGTGTGTTTTTTTTTTTTGTTATTTTGGGCCTTTTCTAGCCTTATTAAAGACTTTATGTGAAAGATTAGAAAAAATAAATTGGCTTTAAAATATTTTGAACACATCATCTAACTTTTAACCAAGTTAACTACAATTTTTTATAATTTTTATTTTTTTAAAAGAAAAACTCAAAAAATCTAAAAAGAAAAAAAACCCCAAAAAAGGACTGATTTTTTTTTCCTTTCAACTCTGCTTCCAACCTTTAATTAAAACTAAGTTTTATGTTTTGACATTTTTTTGTTTTACAAATTCAATAGTTTTTAAAAAAAATACCAAAATGGAACCTATCAGTGACGAACTGTAACCGTTATGTGAGAAATTAAACTGAATTCATAAATTATGTACCGAAAAAAGACCAACCCTTTTGGACGTGGTGTCACCATTTTACGTGTCAAAATCAAATACAGGTGGTGTTAACTTTTACACTACAAAATAAACACAATAAATTCAGCTAAAAAAAGTTGTCTTACTGAAAAGACATATTTGCCTTCATGTGTTGCAATCATATTCGACACTTTTTAGATACGATTAGTGTATTCGAAAGACAACAAGTACTATTCCACAGCTGCTCCTTTAGTTTCTGCAATTTTTCATGATCTTTCTGCCTAACTATATATATTGATAAAATTTGTTTTCATCTTTCATTAATTAATGTCACAGACTGTGACAATTGATGAACGTAAATTCAGAATTTCTGAGGCAATGACTATCTTAGATTAATTATTGTGGTTACATTGCCTCATTTTATTTGAACTAATGATTTGTTTATTTTACGAGGGCAGTCAACCTGGAAATCAAAGATGGAAGACTGATAGCAGCGCGAAAGATAGAAGTGTCACCTCAGCCTGAACCAAACCCGTATCGACTACACCATTCTTATGAAGCAAGATGATACTTTACCACCCGACCCATCAGTTCTTTCAAACTGAACACTGATGAACGACGTCTCATTTGCTCCTCCAAACCCAACTTTGATCAATGACACCTAAGCAGAGCCACCTGTCCAGCCCGATTGAAGAAAGAATTTTCATTGTTATCATTCCATACAAATCTCTGCCTTGACAAAATCTTTATTTAGTCACTTTACAAAAACAACAAAATAGAGGATTAGTAGTATATTGAATGGTGATAATAATTAGGGTCATGCTTGTATGTTTGTTTTCAAGATAATGTGGCAAAATCTTTGAGCTGAATAGCGCGTTGTTAAACAGCAGTAATCGGAAATATAGTAGTAAGTTTAGTTACTCCGTTTGGTCAATTACTTTGTTGATGTAGTAAAGCTGTAATTTGTAAAGTTCTGATTTGATATTTTAAGAGCAGTGCAGACTGTAGATTGCAGTAAATGAATTTACTAAGCTCCCCTTTTTTGGGTTTAATTTTCTGGAATACGTATGTAAATTCCCTGCTATCTGTCTATGTTGGTATATTTGGATATTGGACAAGATAACCTTTCCCCAATTCATTTAAGATAGTCTTACAAGAACTTTGTTTTGGGATATTGATCTTTTTATATAGAGGTAATGGCTAAGCGATATAGCTGCTTCGTCTTTTACAAGTGAACATTTTGTCTGGTTCCCTGAAACTATAAGATGGTTAGGGTCATGTTTGTTTTCTTTTTTTGGAAAATTTAACAGAACAGAGGACATGAATATCATGTGTTTAAACTTTAAACAGAAAAAAGGGGAATGGGAATTTAGTACTTTTATTATCAAATTTGTTTCAACATTTGGTAACCTCTGGAACTAAACATAGCCTGCTAATGCTAAGTTGCTAACTCTCCTGTTTGTGTATGTATTGGAGAAAACTGCGCTTCTCTAATTGATTTTTATATGCAAATAATTTGGTCATCAACATGGAGGAAAGGTATGTTTTACTGACTTAAAACAGAGTAGCTTATTTTATATCACAACAAATTTGGTGATTGTAGCTTACAACTTACAGCTTTTTGATGTAACTAAAAAAAAAAAAACATAGCTTAAAGTTGAACACTCAAATGCTTCCCAAGATGAGCTCCATCAAAATTCAAAACAACTAAGCAAAATCGTATATGAAAATCAGTTCCAATCTTCAAGTTTAAGGTTTTAAGTATTTCACATTGAAGTTCATGTGGATCAAGTGTACCTGGTGGTCATTACTATTATTATTAAGTATATCAAATTAGAATACGCACTGAGAAAGAACTATTAACTGAGAAAGTTTATCTAAACTACAACGAAAATGTAGCATTAATTGACTTTAACTTACCAAAAAAGAACATGCACTTATCAAGTAAGCTTAATAACAGCATAAGCTGCATAACAGTAACTCATAAAGTTCATCCAAAAACGGTACAAAAGGTACCTCTAACCACTAATCACTTTCTCTTACCAAAATAGAACATAGATACATATCAAGTAAGCTTTAAATTAGTATAAAGAAACATAAGCAAGACAGTAATACGCCCACAAGATTGGCTTAATTAATATAAAGACACTTGCAGTGACAAAAATATAATGTCGAATGAAAGTTAAGCACACTATTGGCTACGACAGCAATAAGAAGAATCGAATGGTATCATATATGATTCATGGTAACCAAAAGAGCACCCCGAGGAGATTATACTTGGACTACTAATAATATTACAAAGAATTGGGGGCATCAAAAACCTACTTACTATACGCTATAATCTCAAAAAACACTATTAATATAATTGTTATCCTCGTTGGCGTCGTTTATGAAGTCCCTCAAAACAACAGCTATTTCTTCATCTTCAGGTCCTATACCCAAATCCGGTTCAAAACCAGCACCAAAACAGACAACGTTATCCTCCTCCAATTCGGATAAATTCAGAAAATCGTCACCAAAACCGACAACGTTATCCTCCTCCAATTCAGATAAATTCAGATTTTCCTCCTCCAATTCGGATAAATTCAGAAAATCGTCACCAAAACCGACAACGTTATCCTCCTCCAATTCGGATAAATTCAGAAAATCATCACAGTCCATGACTTGGGAGTCTAACTCATAAGTAGGAAAATCCTCGATACTAGAACCAACATTAACCCCAAATCCGGACATTAAGTCACTTTCCTCTCCACCAGTTGTAGAACGAGAATTAAAACCTAAAAATTCAGAATTCACCTCAGACCCTGGAAAACTCATAGAACCAATGTTTCTATTTACATTAGTCAGGAAAATATTATAATCGTCGTAGACAATTGTTTCAAAATCAACACCATGATCTTCTCCTACGACAATATCAGATCTAGAACTAAAACTTGCAATATCAGAATTTACCCCAGATTCGAAAAAACTACCATTAATATTTGATTCAAAATCATAGCCCAAATCTGGAAAAATACCCACATCATCTCCAAAACTTCCGGACCCAGAAACAAAGTTTACAAATTCCGAATTAACCCCAGATCCTGAAAAACTTTCACCATTAGTATTTCGACTTTCGTTAACCTCAAACGACAAAAGAGATCTCAACCGTTGAAGTTCACGTGCATGGGATTCCAACTCAGTCACATTGAGACTAGATATATCGACCGAAAGCATATCATTGAACTCGTCCATGCGATGACGTGGCGGAATATTGAAAAAGAGGTCGGTATCTCCATAAACAAAGGGTTTTCCGGCAGGTGAGAAGACAATGGCAGATACGTAAATATCAGGGTCAAGACGACGCAGTTCATCAAACTTCTTGAAAAGGCCTTTACGGCGTTTACAGAAACAAACGTTTCTCGCTTTAGTCGATTCGATTTTTTTGATTTCTTTTCTTCGGGGTTTCACCATGGTATATATTGTGTTAATCAGTGGGTTTTAAGGTTTAATCAATGGGATTTAAGGTTTATGATGTGGTAATTACTAATTAGATAGTATTAAATAAGGAGAGAGAGAGAGAGTAACGCGGCGGACAAGGAAAGTTTTTTATGATTAATATGGGCGCGAGTTGTAATGAGGGTTTAATAATGAGTTATTACATCAATGTCCCTGTATACCATTACCGCATAAATACTAAATAGGAGTAAATCAGATTTTGGTCATTATTTCAATTGTAGCTCTTTTTTAATTTATATTTGAATATGATTATTAATACAAATTTTGGATGGGGGCAGGTCTTTTTCTAGTGCATAATTTCTGCATTCATTGCAATTTCACAATTGATATGTCCGATTTTGATTTTTTTTAAAAAAAATTATATTGACTCTTTTAAACAAAAGTCAGAAAAAAGTTCAAAAAACTATAAATTTTGTTTTAAAAGTTATAGTCTGAATATAAAAATACAAAGTCGATTTTTTAAATTTTTTAATTTTGAATTATTTTTACTTTTTAAAAAACAATCAAAATCGAACTTATTAATTACAAACTGTAACTAAGGTGTCAAAAACGAGTACTAGCTATTGATGAGTCGAGTATTATATAATCATTAAAGGCAACCCATTTTTTTACCCACCTAAAAAAAAATACTGGTTTGTAACATGAATAAGTTTGTTTTAAAAAAGACAATGGAAAAGGGAGAAAGTGTACCTTTTTTAAAAAAAAATAAGGAGCAAGTGTACTTTGAAGCACTGCTACACGTGGTGTTAACTTTACACTACAAAATTTACACAATAAATTTAGTTAAAAAAAGTAATCAATAAAAAGAGTTTGAGTTAATCGGTCAATCTTTGTTAAAAATTTTAAAATTGAATCTTTTACCACTTTATTTTATAAAAAAATTGTGCTTTTAAGTGGGAGCGAGATGAGAAAAGTTGCTGATGAAAGTAATTGTAAGTACAGATGGGAACGTTATTAGAGCCTAGAAAACCTGTCATCATGAATATTTTTATACTAGCTAATTGTCTCCGTTTCATTTACATTAATGGTTTATTCATCTTTTTACGCTAGTGATCTCACATTTGTGTTTTTGTTCCGTATATACACAACTTTATTAATAAAAATTAAATTAAAATTACAAATATTAGAAAGCCATAACTATAGTCTGGTAGGAATAGTATAACAAATTGTACGGTTTTTTAAGAAAATTACCAAAATTGAAGTTAAAATCCAAAAATTAAAATAAAATCTATACGTTACAAAATAATGTTAAAAAAAAAAAAGTTTGGAAAAGCCGAAAAACAAGGAAAAAAGTCAAAAGATACCCGGAAATGAGTCAAAAGATATCCAAATTTGTCAAATAATGTGGTTCAACTCAACAAAACTCTAAGAGGTTATGCAGACTTCATTTGATCAATTAAATCGCTTCATCTTCAGAACCCGATTTGTTTAAGTTAGTTATGCATTTGTGTTTTCGGTTTTCATCTATGTTCCTAGGCTCCAGGAGTAGAAAAGAAGATTTCTCAATCTCTTAAGATTTAATTTTCGACAAAGCATCAATTAAGACATCTCGTTTGGCTCTGTTTGCAACTAATCCGGATCCGGTTGGTGATTTTACCGTCAAATCCGCTTGGTACTCGATTCGTTCATTAAGTCCCAAAGTGGGTTGGTCTCGTATTGTGTGGTGTATGTATATTCCCCCGAAATGTAGATTTATTTTATGAATTGTTATTTTGAATCGTTTAGCTACGTCGGATAGGCTCAAAAAAATGAATATTGTAGGCGTTAATTGTTGTCCGCTTTGTCTAAAGGACGCGGAAAATATTAACCATTTGTTTTTCGAATGTGAATTTTCTAGAAGGGTTTGGACAATAGGGAGAGCCAAATCCGGGTTTATTGGCTCAAGGAATTCGTGGTCACAATGGTTAGAATGGGCTATAGAGATATTTAAAGGAGAGTCGACTTCGGCTAGGCTCGGAAAAGTGCTTTTTGCATCTACGGTGTATTGGATATGGAGAGAGAGGAACAATCGCATGTTTGGAAGCGAAAGGTCGAATCCGGGGCAAGTGTTTAGATTAATAGAGTTTTTTGTGGTGAATTGTATGAACAAGTATGGAAAGTTTAGCAATTCCTATCGAGATAGGTTTTTGGTTAGCGTGTGAAGGCTAAGCCCTAAACTTGTCGGTGGCTAGCCTTCGGTTTCTCTTATTTTTGTATCCGTTTCGTGTTCGGGCGGGGTTCTCCCCCTTTTTCAATATAGTTGGTCCGTTTAATTGTAAAAAAAACATTGTATCCTTCTTCGGATATTGATGACATATATGCATATCTGTTAGAGTTGAATTTGAATTTTGATGTACTAAAAAATAATCTTATTGAACCAGGTTATAACGGAACCTGCTAAGTATGAAAGAAACAGCGGCGCAACTCACCCAATATAAAAAAAAAACACAAATAAGAAATGGGGGAAGAAACATAGTCAGAAAAACTGTTCGGAATAAGATTCAGTATCCGAAGACACATTATCTAATTTAACTCATTTTAATATCTCAAGAACAAGGCTCGGGACCGCCTTGCCAGAAATATGAACAGAACTACGATATAATTCAACAAAAATGAGTTGTATAACATTATTAATCTAGAGTACAACAAACATATCTGAGTAATGTTGAAAGGCAAACAGCTTATGCATATATTCACATGTTCTCTCTCTCTTTCGTTTTCCATTCCAAACTTAACAAAACAACCTCCTATTTGAAGTGAAATAAAATACATATCCGCAGTTTTTTTATTCTTCTTATTTAAGTTTTACAACATCAAAGTTTGAACCTTCCGGCTCTCAGTTCAATAACCATAATATTGATCAGCATAGAGCTGTCTCGCCGGTGGTTCCGGAGGCGGTGGCATTGGCTCAGTCTCAGGGTCCGGCTCTAGCCAATACCTTACGCCAACAACAAAAAAGCAAACAATTACAACTATCCATGTTTGCACATGTAGGATTCCAAATAATCTCAATGCCTCATTCAAACTCGCACTTAAACAAAATTCAATTACCCCAAAATCCGTGTTTGGTTGGACCAAAAATAGGGTACCCAGGGAAAACAAGGATAAGGAGAGAAAAAAATAGATACCAAGGTCTGTTTCTGCTGCGAAATAATAAAGACCTATGTTACCGAATAGGAGGACTGAAGCTCCGGCAGCTTTGCTGGCACGTCCATATCCGCATAAGTGCTCTCTTTCTTGATCTCTCAGGAACTTGTCATGGATTTTTTCCACAAAAGGCTCAGTTTTAATTATAACTAAGCATATGATTGACAAATATAGAATAGCGAATTTACCACTTAGTTTTGAGAAAATCCCTACGTTCAAACATGTATAGAGGAAAAAGGAAGACATTGCAGTCAGCTTCATTTCAAGTTTCCAAAAGCCGAAGCCAGGCCAAACAGGGCGTAGCATTGAATAAAAATAATATGAAATTAAGCTGAAGTAATTAATGGAATAGAATGGTTCAGTTTCAGTCATGATATATATATAAAGGACTGGTTGACTTTCTTTATTTTAGCAAAGAGTAGATCTAATTCTGCTAAATAAACAAATGGGGAGAGCAACATTTCCGAGACTATTAGTTTTTGTTATAGTGACTCATTCATTATACGCGTACAAAAAGCTGACTTTATGTATATGCTTATTTTTTTATTTTTTTTATTTAAAAATACTAGAAAACGCCAAAGATAGCTTCATGAAACGTTTGCTGAGTTCACGATTTGAAAAATGCCCAAGAAAGTCAACTTTTACAAAGAGTAGTTTTGGTATATACAAAATAAAAAGTATTTTAAAACCATATCAGTGAATATGTCAACATTTTAAAGCATTTTAATACCTGTGTAAGAATAGGTGGAGGACTCGTGGTCCATCCCATACCAGAATCAGAACAAAAGCAGCACATTCTATCCTGCTTTCTATAGTACAAACTACAAACCACTTCGATTATTAATGTAATCATCTTTTAGAAACAACATACTCGTATTGTAGAGAATTTTTTGAAACAAGAAAGAATTCAAAATAATGCATGTATCTATATGCATTGGATGATATTCTATAACAAGACTAAAACAAATTGTGGAAGAAACTCCAGCCCATTCAATTATGTACAACTATGATGTATACTAACTGTGATCTACTACTCTCCCCGTGTTTTTAGTTGATAGCAGTTAAAGGAACTCTGGAATCCTTGATAGAAGAATGAGGGCTCTCGTATGAACTTGCAATATGTTTTACTTCACTGTTAGATTGCTTTGAAGATCTCGTATCCCCAAACGACTTTAGTAGCTCTTCAAAAGGCGGAGTTTTAAGTTCTTCGATGGAAATGATACTTGGTAGGTTAAACGATTTCTTTCTCGGTGTTGTGCAAGACGGTTTATCCACCTGTTAAAAGAAAGATGGAGGGTAAACATAAAGTATATGAAAGAGACTACCCAACAAGACCACTGAACGTGTAAATAGAAAGAAGGCAGGCAGAAAAAAAACACGAGATGCATTCAGAATAACACGTCTATAACATTTTGTAACTGTAAATTTTCAAGAAAAAGAGAAGACTATTGGAATTATATAAGCCAAGAGTAGGTAATTTCCTTTCATTCCTATTAGAATGCAAAAAACTATCTTGCTATCTCACAAGCAACTGATTACTAGTCAACACAGAAATGGAACAAGTGCCTTTTATATGAAAGTAGAGCAATGCTGCTGGAGTAGGCTTTGCTGAAATCGAGATTAGTATATTCCATTCTAAAAGCCTATGCTGGAGTAATGAAATAGTAGACTCCGCTCTCTCAGATGAAAGAAGGCAGGCAGAAAAAAAACACGAGATGCATTCAGAATAACACGTCTATAACATTTTGTAACTGTAAATTTTCAAGAAAAAGAGAAGACTATTGGAATTATATAAGCCAAGAGTAGGTAATTTCCTTTCATTCCTATTAGAATGTAAAAAACTATCTTGCTATCTCACAAGCAACTGATTACTAGTCAACACAGAAAATGGAACAAGTGCCTTTTATATGAAAGTAGAGCAATGCTGCTGGAGTAGGCTTTGCTGAAATCGAGATTAGTATATTCCATTCTAGAAGCCTATGCTGGAGTAATGAAATAGTAGACTCCGCTCTCTCAGATGAAAGATTACATTTGAAATTGTTAAAATTTTATGCAAATGAAAATGGTTTGTATGCAACTACAAAGCCGAGCTATGAAATATATTATACTTTCCATTGCACACCATTACAACTCATTACTAATTAAGCACAAAATGAAATATCTATTTTTTTTATGTAACTACAAAAGTAGATGCTAGAGTAGGCTTCGCTTGAATTAAGCTTGTATGTTCCCTTCTGAAGCCTATGCTGGAGTAGGCTTCGCTTAACTTGACATAGTATACTCCGTTCTCCCAGATGGAAAGATTCCATTTGATGTGTTTAAAATTTTATGCAAATGCTTAATATGCAACTATAAAAAGTAGATCTACGTTGGATAGCCCTTTGCCTAAAACGAATTAGTATATTCACCTCTCCAAAATGAAAAGAAAGTTCAGGGAAATGAAAATGTGTGGCACTTAAAAAAAAACATACCGTGTACTCATTTAGAAGACATTTTCCAGCATTTTCTGTGATTTCCACAACTTTGTGGTGGTGCCCGCTCTTTAATTCTCTTAATTCCCCGCAACATGGAACAATCATAGAATCGAGATTTGTACATGCTTCATTGTCAAGTTGCATTGAATCTGACAATAAATAATTTATTCAGTTGATTAGTTATGCAACAACCTTTCCTTGTTTTAAATTATTTCACGCATAATTCAAATTCAACTACTTACTATTAATAGAGGAAAGAAAATCATTGCTTGCAGTGCCAGTATCTTCAAGTGCAGATGAAACGGCGGAAGAAATTTGAGTGCGTAGATTTTTGTGGGCTTCCATTCCACCCCTACAAAGAGAGAAGGAAGTAGATATTATGTAATTGTTCACGAAGGCTTTAGAATGACACAAACAAAAAAATAACGATTCTTCACTAACCTCATTATTTCATCTACTGAAGCAACATTATTCTTCTCAAGACTGAGCAATGAATCTTGAGCATTGTTCCACTGCTGGGAACCCATTTTTGCCTTTTGCAAACTGCAAAAGTTTTTATTATTGAAAGCAATAATTGAAATTACCAACAAAATAAAATATATTAACTAACGCTTTTATATTGATGGATGATGAAATAGAATGGAAACAAAGTTGGGCCAAGACAAGAAATCTTTGTACTTGTACACCCTCGAAAATTTTGCAAGTACTTTTCAAACCCAATGAAATTTTCAAATATCAAATGACGGGGTGTTTCAACAGTGTGCATAGTTCAAAGTGAATGGTGCAATTTACCAGCTACGCAGCTAGCACTAGGTATCACACGGGGAAAATATTTCAACTAAATGGTGCAATTTACCAGCTTTGGATGACCTCTGATAGGTCTTTCTTCCCTGTTTCAACTGCAGTTATATCCTCATGATAGTGACTTTCAGTTTTTTCTACATAAACATTCCACTCAGCTTTAATAAAAGAATTGGACTCTTGCATAGTCGACATTTCTTTCTGTAACCTGATTGTTCTCCTATCGGCACTTTCACGAAGATCGTGAACTGCACTTTGGACCTGCATCATCAACATTTAGAAAGCTTTAATTACTAAAAAATTTAGTTCGTAGAATATAATTTCAATAAAAACAAGGATAACTGAAGCTAATGCCTATACAAATATTTTAGTAATGACAGTTGCCTTCATGACAAAAGAGAAATGGCACCCTCTGAAAATATTAGAGTAACAAGATAATGGTATGATCATTATGCTTTATCGAATATCCCAATGATGACACATGAAAAGACTTGTAAAAGAACTTGAGTTATAAAGATAGATTAGTACCAATTTCTTCTTCCTTGTGTTTGAGCTCGCAAGCAAATCTGCTACCTTCTCCAAGAGTTGTTTCTCCTCATTGGCAGCACACTCCTATAGGTAAGGGGAAAAGGACAGAAATAAAATGAAACACACAATTAAAAAACTCAAGCCATCTATCTTGCATGGAGAGCAGAAAGCAGGTTTCATTACCTCAAAATTCTTTTCGAGATCAGATAATTTCTGATAATTTACAGTTTGGGCCTCGTCGACAATTTCAGTAAATCTTGAGGCATGCATGTCTAATGTCTTGAAGAAGTTCATTGTAATTTGAGAAATTGACCTTGAAGTTTCCACTGCTCTAGAATGTGCCTAATACATATTAACAAGAAGAAAATAAATTTAAAATCATTGCTTTAGTGGCAAAAGGAAAAAAGACGTAAAATACAACCTTCTTTAAGAACAAAAAGTACCAACCTCGTACTGTTTTTGTGAATATAAAGATAATTTATCTTCCTGAATATTAAGGCTACTCTGGAGATCGTCAAGCAGCTGTTCAGCTTCCGAAGATATTCCTTTAAAAAGCTGAAAGAACAAAGTGCAGTTCAGACCAATTTTTACAGTAATAGCTAACGAATTATTTTTTGTAATAAGTTACAGATTACTTACATCTTCAAGAGATAATGAGTGCTTAGAAACTTGAGCATTAAAATGACCAAGGATAGACCTAGAATTTCCGTCAAGTTCCCTTGCCAAAGAATCCAAAGCTTGAATACCAGAACCATACAGCATTTTGAGATTTCCCAGGTGGCCCCGGAGTTTCTCAGTAGCCTACAAAAGCATGTTGAATTTAGTACGCATAAAATGTTTAATCTATCGTAACTTAAGATGCTTTTCCTTCTCAAAACTTACTGGTTTTGAAGAAAATCACTACAAGAAACACAGTTCTAATATTTGATAAACTCAAATTTTACGATCCTAAAGGAAAATAGTTTCCTTAACTTAATGTATGGAAAATGAAACGTCTTTTTAAGTTAGGAATTTCTTTCAGCTATTTTAGTGAAATTTTAGAAACTCAAACAAATATAATTCTCTTTTGATAAGTTGGATTATTTAGCTTCTCTTGACGATAATGAAATAGAAGCGAGATATATTAACAAAGTCAGTTTAAGCTAATTTAGACAAACTCAACTCGACATACTCTGTAGAAATAATAAGTTTCTGAACTCACTTAAAAAAATGGGACCACATTTTTACCAAGGAGTACCATTTCAGGTCTTCTGGACAACCACATATACTATTGTATTAATACCTTTTCATTTTCCATACAATAAGTTAAATACCAGCCATACCTCATTCTTTGTGGATACAAAAGACTTCATATCTTCCTCCATGCCTTTTAGCTGCTGATCTTGTTGAGTTACAGAATCTGACACAGTCTTATGCAAAAATTCGAGCTGCTGAGACAACTGCGACTGGAACTTGTGAATGAGAGCTTTGTTTCCCTCTTCTATTTTATCCTTCCGTTCTGAGGGAATAGAAAAAGAAGAATAAAATGTTCAGAGCAATTACTTTTCCTGAAAATATAAGATACGTGCGCTAACACCAATCTTTGTGAAATATAAGATACTAACCAATCTTTGTGAATAATTTGGAAACATCCAAAGCAGCATTCTCTAGCTCGCCTCTAAGATCAAGAGCCTGCTCAACAATTACTTTTTCTGGAGAAGTGTTATCCATAGTTTAATTAAATATAAACTAGCATTCTCCAGCTACGTTGACAAGAAAGACTCGAACTGGATAAAATTCACTAACCAGATTTGAGGAGATTTGATATCAAATATTCCTTTTCTTTAATCATTGCATTTGCTTGCCTGTGTTTTTCTTCAAGTTGAACCAATGAATCCTCAGTCTCATGGAGCTTTTTCTGGGAAAAAAGAATAATAAAAAATGAGAATATACATTAAAGAATAAAAATAAATAAATGAGAATATACATTAAAGACGCCTAAGGGCACTATAAAGGTAAAAGAAACCATCTGGATTTGAGGTACTACCTCTGTTTTTTCAATCTTTGCACTTAAATCTGCTGTTAATTGCTGCTGAGACTGGTAAAGTCTCTGGAGGTCCATCACTTGCTGGAGAAGACAAAATTATGTAACAGTTAACTTTCAAAATAAAAATATAGAGAAAAAAACCGTGTAGGACGATATAAAATGTACCTTGTCTCTGGATTCAAAATCAAGTTCCATGCGCTCTATTTTCTCACTCATTGCCTGAAAATGGGAAAGACAGTGTGTTTTTAGGTAGATTTTACATGACTGTGGAGTGAGTTCCACTATCTAAATGCCCGCTACTTACAACGAAAGAAAAGAAAATAAAGATCAGTGATCTTAAAATGAGACCTTCTTTTCTGCTTCATCCTGAAGATATCGATCTCGGGGTATATAAATACCATTCTTCTCCCTGGCAGCATAGACCTCTACATAGAGAGAATCAAGTAGAATTAGCAATTTATAAAGTGTATAAACGAAGAGATAGGGAAAGTTTACAAAACAAATAACATTTACGTGTTTGATACCTTGCTTGAGTCTGTCAATTTCAGAGTACAAATCCTTAATTACTGCAGATTTCATCATCTTCTGGTTTATCTGGATGAACCACACGATAAAAATTAAAATCATAAAAATTGCTTGCAACAAGAGTTCGAATACAATGGTACAAAGAAGTATGTCTTTACCTCTGGTTTGTTCTTGATATTTTTGGCACGGTGTGCATAGTCTAAGGTGCTTAGTGTTTCTTCCAAAGAATGGGCAGAGGGAGAAATTGTAGCAATTATACATGTTTTTGTTTTTCCTCCCAAAGAATCCCTCAACAGTCTTGTAAGTTTACTATCCCTGATATTTATAGTTACACCTTTAGATTTCCAGTTATTCCCAATCAAGTATGAAATAGTCAAATCAGCAATCTAGAAAAAGTAAATAAAAGCCAATCGGTTTACCTGTAAGGTATGTGGCCAGAGTGTTCAACAAGCGCGTTGATAGTACGACCAAGTGTAAGCAAACTTTTATTAATCTCTCCGGCTTCCCTAGCTCTGCCCTATAAGAATAAAAAAATCCAGAATTAAAAATAGCCTAGAAAACAGTTTTTAATCATAACGTGCAAAGTAGTCAGAGGTTATTAGAACATCACTGTCTATCAACACTGTGTAGTAGAGGAGATGAATACATGACGAACTTTACACTTAGAGTAAAGCTCGAGTGTACCCAGTGAACAAGAATAAAATTTTGTTACACAATATAGTATGCCTGAAATGATAACCTCTGCCCTAAAAAAATCAAAGATTTCCACACTTGGTTAGTAATATCCTACAAAACAATCTCAGCCCTGCCATCAAATTGAGGAATTTCAAAACTATTATTAAGTCATATCTAGGCAGAGCAATAGAGAACTTAGAGAGGTAAATTGTATAGCTCTATCTATACAATTAATTAAAACAAGTGGGGTTAGAATTAGATTTTGTCAATCGTATTTACCTCTCTAGCACCAGAACGGGAAATATTTTCAGAACCAGCAAGGTCGACAAGGTTGAGCTTTCCACATTTTATCATCTCCTCTCCTTCTGGTGTACACTCCTTAATATGAATAGTAATGGAAAATACCGAATGTGACCTACTACTTTGCTTATTAAGAAGAGTTTCCGCAGTTCTTCTTTTGGCCGATCCTCTCTCTAGAATCTTATATATCTCATTAGCAGTAGTCACTATCTCCTCTTCCAATCCTCTCACTAGAACGCCTCCTTTCCCATCCTCCATAAGCGCTATAGGTTTCTTAGATTTGTCATCGACAAATTTGTTGGTTTCTTCAGGAGCTAATAGATCCGTTATTTCCTCATTGTACAACTCTAGGTGGGTAACCTTCAAGTTGTACTCGGCTTGTTGACTTTCTAGTATATCAAATATTTGTTTGACAGCTCTGGGAATAACACCCGCATCATTTGGAAATTCACCATTCTGAAAAAGTCAATATAGTAAAATACAAGATTATAGATACGAGTGTGCAGATACAAGTTAACATACAATTTTTTTTATTTGTATTGAAAACAGACCTTTTTCCTCGCTCCTCCCTCCATTGTGTACGTTTTCCCAGTTCCCGTTTGACCATAGGCAAAAATAGTGCAATTATATCCCTCGAGAACTTCGGAAATTATAGGACAAACGGCTTGATCAAATAAATCCTGTTGTTCGGACGTTTGACCAAAAACCTATAAAAAGAAAAACATTCCAAATTTAGCACTTGCCCATATGAAATCAACAACATTGTGAAGCCCAAAATTATGTATTTTGATTAAAGAAACACACATTCGATACAAGTCCGTCCTGTCTGTGTCGATTATCATCCCAGCAAGATAAGTAAAATTAACTTGTTTTTAAAAGACAAACCTTATCAAATGTGAAATTCCTATCAATTTGCTTATTGGCTATGTTTTGGACCACTGAAACTTCTCTTCGATTCTCATTGCAAGAAATCACCACCGGAGTTCGTACCCTAACTTCATCGTCACTCAATGGCCTAATTCATAATCCCAACCAATCATCAGCAATAAACACTAGAAATATACTTCTGTACCCACATGCATACATATAGTAATTTTATCTGGCTTCTTTGGATTTGGTTTAAAGAAACAAAGTTAGCTTATGTAAGACACTACAAACTAAGAAGCCCAATCAATCATCAATAATAAAACACAACCACCACTTCATGTACATCAAATGCATACATATATAATTAATGTGCAAGATCTGTTTGGCTTATCTAGAAAAAAAAATTAAGTCTATCCAACTTTACTTCTTAACCTTTTCAATATGGAAAACCAAAAGACCTAGGTTTCGAAAATTTGTATTGGCTAGTTTGGCTTATATGAACAAATAAAGCGCAACAAATTACTTCCTGAACATCAAATGCATATATCTACTACGGTTAATATATTACTCATATTAGGCTGTCCGGATCTTCGACCCCCAATTGTGCCCCCTTGACTTTTTACCCAAAATATGCATTAAAAAAATTGGAAATAAATCCTACAATTGTTTATAAAAACTTATGAATATATTTCTAAATATTCTTACAAGAAACTTGTATGTATTTGAATTTAGAACAAATGTAAAAATAAACATTATATTTGGGAAAAGACCATTTTGATTTTTGATCAATATTCTGTCAAAAAATAATGAAATTAGTAAAGAATATATTTTTTTACTTTATATAAACCAAGTAATAAAAATTCAAACTTTGAGCAAGATAAACAAGGGGGCATATGAGTTTTATACCAACTTTTATTTTTAACCTTTTCAATTTGGAAGACCAAAAAACACTCAGTTTCAGATATAAGGCAAGTTTGGCTTATCTAAGCCTAAGGAAAAATATAAGTTTACCCATCTTTAATATTAATCTTTTCAATATGCAAGACCAAAAAACCATAGGTTTCTGAGGAGTTTCTAAATTTTCCGATACCCCAAAACCAAAGCTTATAAGCAGAGCATAAGAGATGATATTAAAAGCTGAAACCAAACAAGCCCTTAGCAGATGTTAACTAACCTGCACCGAACGATAACCTGAACATTAACACCCTTATCGCTCTTAAAGCTCACGTTTCCGTCACCTGACCTCAAATCCCTTGCTGACCTGTCGCTCGATCTCGGCGTCTGTGATGGCGAAACCGGCACTGACGTCCCTCCTCTCCTTTCCATCCCTAATATCTAATTCCCAATTTTCCGAAATTCTGTAAATAATACGGAAAAATTAACAGCCCGGTCGAAATCTCAAATACCTAACATCACTGGATTATTAAATCTAATCATACAAACGATATGTAAAACAAATAACTACATAATGCCGGTAGATGATGCAACTATACAGTTAAAATATTACATTTCAAGAAGCGACAAATCAGAGTTAAATTAAAAGGTGAAAAATCAAAGCCTGGCTGCAAAATATATATATTTCACTTGATTTGCTGCAATTTATAAATAGTTTGATTAATCTGACACTAAGAAATAAAATCGAGCTACATTTTCTAACCTTTTTAATATGGTATACAAAAAAGGAGCTCAGCTTTTACCAACTAAACAACAACATATTTACTTACAAGCAAAATAGCAAAAATATGGTATTAAAAGCTGCAATTAAACAAGCCCTTAGCTGATACATATTAACTGACTTGAATATCTAATTCCTAAATTCTAATTCTTCAATAAATCTGTAAAATTATATAGCAATAAAGAAAAAAGTCCGATCAAAATCTCAATTCCCTATCATCATTATTCAATATCAAATCTAATCATACAACAAATATCTAGAACAAAGAATTGCATAATGCCGATAGATAATGCAATTGAACAATTAAATGTACCAATAATTAAATTTCAATAGCATACAAATCAAAGCTACATATGTTTCCAAAATATTAATCGTTTTCAATATATATATATATATATATAGAGAGAGAGAGAGAGAGAGAACAACAATTACATACCGCGAAAAATAGGGCCGGCAGATGAGCCGAACAGAGTTAAATCTATATATATATATATATATTTATATATACGACTGTATATATATATATATATAGAGAGAGAGAGAGAGAGAAAAGGTATTAAAAGAAGAGATGTTCAATTAGAGAGAGATCTATGGAGAGATATTAGATATAAGAAGAAGAAAAAAAGATTATAGAAAGAGAGAGAGAAATTTTGTACCGTTAGCGTTTGAATTTGTGAGGTACATATGGATATAAAATGCAAATAACCCCCTGGAACTATGGATAATTTTTAAATAACCCCATAAACTATCATTTATTTCAATTAACCCTCATAAACTATCAAACTTGTTCAATTAACCCCAATTCCATCTTTAAAACAAGTAAACAACATAACTTTTTATTCATTTCTTCATTTTATAAAATACTCCATATTTGTTTTATATATGTAGTTTGTCAATACACATGATTTAAGAAAATAATTATTGTAAAAAAATCATCAAAAAGAGGCTTTATATTGAAAATATATTATTTTAGTGAGAAAAACTATTTTTGTGTTATTTAGATACTTCACATGAATGAATATCAAATAATTTATCATAGTAAATGAAAAATAAATCATTTAAAAGATGAAATTGGGGGTTAATTGCCAAAGTTTGATAGATTATGGAGGTTAGTTGCAAGAATTGATAGTTTATGGGGATTATATGCAAATAACCCATAGTTTCAGGGGGTTATTTGCATTTTACCCCATATAATACACGTTTGTTATAAGAACGTTTGATGATAATATGAAGGGGGGAATTTAACGGCGTTAATTGGTTGTTATGTGCTGTTATGTATGTGACCGTTATAGGCTAGACAAAAACAGAAAAATGGTGAAAGTGTCTTTTGAGATTTTGTATAATTTTGAGTATAAATGTATTGCTTATAAAATTAGAAATGTAATATAATATTGTTGTAAATTTAGGCAGGCGGTCATCTGTCTTTTTGTTTCCAAAATTGTTTGATTCGACACGTATCATGTCTTTTCAGAAAATTACAAATTCCATTTGGAACTAAGTATCCATCTTTTTTCCTATGTGAAAAATTACGATACACTGCAATTTACTCCTAACATTAACATTCCACTATACTTGAATTCGTACAACTAATAAAGGTAACTAAAAAGTTTTGTTTAGTTTTTCAAAATTTTAATATCTGTTTGCCAAAATTTAACCTCCAAGAGGTTATTGTACATTTGTACTTTTTTTTTTTTTGTTTAATGCGATTGGAACAATTAATATACTAGATTGATCCATCATCCATGATTCATGTAAAGTATGTCATTTCTAAAAAGGAAAATCATTAATGTTACTCTTTGAAATTACGCATTTCTAAAAAGGAAAAGCATTAATGTTACTCTTTGAAATTAGGATATATCAAGTTAAGATGAAATTCTTACATACATATATACATACATATATGTGACATGCCACAACTCACAATTACATAAACTTGTTCTAGTATCAATTATCAAGCATATATATATATATATATATATATATATATATATAAGAGTACTAAAACTGCTGCATCAATCACCCCATGTGCAATGAAGTTTTATAGATATATTACCCAATACACATTAGAACATATTGATAATTTTGTCTTAGAGCAACTTTTGGGAAGGACAAAATATATGGTAATTGATTTCACGACCCTACTTACTTTTCCGGAGTTCGTAATGTAATGAGAATCTACTAAAAATCACAGAAACGCAAGTGAAATGGTGCATTTATTAATCTAGACAACCCTAGCTAGTTACTTTTATGGAATAGGCATGCAAAGGGAATCAATTAAAAATCACATAAGAATAATTAAGGCAAATGCTATGATACACTTATATCGGCCAAGTGCTCGGTCATTATTTAAGCTTTATCCATTAATTAATTCTCTAATAATTAAACTACTATTCACTGCTTATTTTATCACTTAATGATTTATGGTAAGATTGTGATTTTTGTAGCTAGAAAAATAAGTAGAGATTTGATTGTGTAACATTGTTTTACTGGTTAGCATCTTACACCACCTAACAAATAGCGAATTTTAGAATTAATTATTTCTTGTTTAGCATCAATTACTTTCTTAACTCAATTAAAGACAAATAGAAAAACTACCCATAATAGAATGAACATAAAAGAATAAAACAAAGTAGCTTGGGAGAAAAACAATGAAAATTTAGGGAAAATAAACAATGGATTTTATTTTATTTTATTTTGTAATAAACACGGTAATAAACTTGGAAAAATAACAATAAAAAATTTCTAATACTTCAGGCAGTTTACATATAACAATTTCTTACTTTAAGAGGGCACAACCCACCAACATACACATATTTCCTTAACAAAATATTTACTAGTAAGATCCGTTAACCCGTAAATATAAACCAATCCGTTGGTTTAGTTTCGATTGTTTATTTTTCGTCAAACGGTTTAATTTAGTATTCAGAAAAATTCAATCCGTTCTTAATGGATTGGTTTATGATTCTTTGGTGTGGTAATCCAAACCGAACCAAACCAATCGAATCCGTATCAAATCCGATCCACCAATCCGTTTAAATCCGAAACAAAAAAAAAACTAAAATGTCTTATGACATAAAAAAAACCTAATTATAATAAAAATATGAAAAAATTATTGTTTTGTACACCAACCTATGAGTGGTTAAGAAATAGTATACGCATGTACAACGATTCTTAATTTGCATACCCATCTTACCAACATCTTCTAATCAACATACTGATGTTAAAATAGATGACAGAAAATGGATGGAAAATGATGAATAACAAAAATACCCTTATTTTTTCTTATTTTTTACAATGTCACATCATCACTTTCCTTTTCCTACTAACTAACTACAATATTGATCCTCAAATTTCTTAAAAAGTATATTTTGGTAGTTAAAATTTGTAACAATTAAGTTAAATTTCGTATTGTTTTTTACTTTAACTTTAAGCTACTAAGTTTTTATATTTAAAAAAAATTACAAATACTTAAGACACTTTAAAAAATAAATATGAAACTACAGAATAAAAATAAAATAAAAAAATACAAACTTTAAAAAAAGTACAAGTGCTTAAGTTTATAAAATTAAAGAAATGTTATGAAACTAAATAATATTACATGCCCATTCGAAAAACTAATATAATTTGTTAAATTTACAATATAGCCTTTCATTATATTAAATTTTTAACAAGTGGTCCCTTGATCAAACTCATATCGATCAGGTCTTTCCTCCTTCCTCCTACCGTGTCCCTCCCAATCTATATATATATGTGTGTAAATATCTATGTATGTATATGTGTATGCATACATATGTATTTATGTATATATATACTCTGTAGCATTGTATGTGTATATATCTATTATATATCTATGCATATATCTTTTATATATGTATATATATTTTTTTGTGTATGTATATATTATATATCTATTTAATTTGTGAAATAATTGTTTTACCTTTGAAAAACGCACATGTTTTCGCACATGGTGAAACTTCTGTTAAGTCAGTTAACGGAGGTGTGTTGATTTGACGAAATCATATAAATGAGTATGCAAATCGTTAATGTTGATAGTTGGATGTGCAATTTGTTAACCACCGATATGTTGGTGTACTAAACAATAATTTTTCTTAAAAATATTAAGAATTATATACTTTTAATCTTAGTTGACATCGTTATTAATGCTCATTTTACTATAGATTTACATAGTTTTATCTCCAAATCCCTCCAAAGTATACTTCCATATTTAATCACATAAAATCAAAAAAAAATCAATAGTTGTTAAATGAGTTACCTTAATTATCATTCTTAACCTGGGTAGCACTCACCCCGTAAATCGAATTCAATAAGTAGTAGTACCTGTATTTTTTGTTTTATACACCTGGAGGGCAAAAAATATTTGGTAATAGAAATACTTCATCCGTTTCACAATATAAGTGCATTACGAAAACTCTTATTATTTAAGTGTACATCATCATTGCTCTAATTTTACACTTACTTTTCAAATTTTACCCATACTTTTTTTACACATATTTTATTCAAGTTAATGTTATAAGGATAAATATGTAAAATTACATAACAAAACTTTCTATTAATGGAAAGTGGACTTATATTGTGAAACAGTCCAAAATAGTATAATGAATTTATATTGTGGAACGGGCGGAGTATTTTTGAATAAAATATTGACGTCAAGCAATGGAATATATTTTACCGAAGTAAGGGATCGGCTGGGCCTTTCATGTCACCGCTCAGTTCCGGCCTTCCGGAGAAGGGATATCAACCCCGTATGTCCTAATGAATTACTTTAGTGAACATGACCACTTGTTACAGTAATGATGTAACTACAAACTTGACAAAGAAGAAATGAAGTATTGACAACCCAGTAGTCGTAATGAATAGTTTAACCTATACGTTATTCTTCAGATCATAGACTTTCTACGACAATTCTAAATAACAACTTCACGGCACACAACAACATTTTTAAATATATCACATTGCCACTTCGTAGTTATAATATTATAGTATATATATGAACACACATCCAACTTCTCAAGTATCACAAAACATTTTTCTTAGTACGTACTACAAATGGAATTCTCTAAACTTTCCATTTGCTTCCTAGTCATTTCCCAATCTTTCAACTTCCTCCTCTCAGCCCAAGGGGCCAACACCAACCTCTTTCGAGAGTATATCGGTGCAGAATTCAATGGTGTCAAATTTACCGATGTGCCCATAAGCCCAAATGTCGACTTCCACTTTATTTTGGCTTTCGCCATAGACTACACAACTTCCACTTCTTCCGCATCGCCTACTAATGGAAAATTTAATATTTTCTGGGACAATGACAATCTGTCTCCCTCTCAAGTTTCTGCCATAAAAAACCGCCACCCAAATGTTAAAGTAGCCCTTAGCTTAGGTGGTGACTCCGTTGGTAATGGCTATGCATATTTCCAACCATCGGATGTTACTTCTTGGGTCTCTAACGCCGTTTCTTCCCTCACGAGTATCATTCAGGAGTACAATTTGGACGGTATGTAATCCTAACAACTTCTTTATAGTTACATATATAGATATACTTTGCCAAAACATGTATTTTTGAAACAAAAATAATGCCCACACAAACGAGGCTCTTGTATTAACATGCTAAATGAAATTGCGTAATTAAAGGTTTGTTGGAAAAACATGTGAAAACATGGGTGTTTCCGAATGGTCACTGGACCAACTTCGAGTCATTATTTCGTGTAACAGCGCTGAGTTGTTTATACCGTACTCAACGTGGTTGAGTAGCCCGTGTGACGAGCTTCGTAACGGTATATCACATGACCTATTCGGAGAATGGGTGTGAATACAAAGTGGCTTCAAAGTTGGTGCCTCAAAAGCTCAAATCTGGAAAATCTGGAAAACGAAATGGTTAATGAGAAAACCATTTAGAATAATCCCATATTGGAAGATTAAGAGTTAATCTTACAATATATATATCATACCAACCCATGTAGTTATTAAACTAACATGTCCACATACACCTAAGAGTATTAGTGTGTACCACACACGCGCGCTCGCTCGTGTCTCGGGTCTCGGGCACGGGCACGGGCTTGGGGATTTGGGAATGTCTCGGGTCTTGGGTCTTGGGTCCAAACACGAACAGGAAGTTTTGTATATAAAATACAAAGCAGTCCCTAAAGTTTCCAGCAAGAGAAACGCTCCAGCAATGAATGAGAGTAAATGCTGCGGATTCTGGGGGTGTAACTCCCAGAATTAAAGACCAACATTTATGGCTGCGGTTTCAGTAGAGCCTATAAAAGGCAGCCCTCCCCCTCTCATTTCAACACACTAGAATACACACAACCTCACAGCATAAGCATACACTTAGAGAGAGAGAACCGCACCACCAACAGCTCGACCTGTGGTTCGGTGCCGGTTTCCATACGAGCCACTCTGAGATATAAGTTGTACCTTGGGAACAAAGTCCCGAAACCAGAAACCTCTAAAGGTGGTTCGGGAAATATTGTTTAAGGGAAACTGCTCAGCAGTTGGCTCTTATTTTTATATTTCTGTTATTTATTTTCCAGTCTTTACATTCTGTACATTTCATTTCAGTACCATTTCTTTTCTGTAATTTACTTTTCTGTACTGTTTGTTTTCTGTATTTACTTTTCAGTACTGTTTACTTTCAGTCTTTCAATTCAGTAATTTATTTTTCAGTTCTGTAATTTCCAGCATTTACAAAAAATAGTCCGGCAGTTTTTTATTTGTTAAAAACCAGTCCGGAAGTTTTTTATTTGTTAAAACCAGTCCAGTTTGTTTTTGTTTAAAACCAGTCCGGCAGTTTGTTCAAAACCAGTCCGGCAGTTTCTTCTATTTAAAACCAGTCCGGCAGTTTTTTTTAAAACCAGTCCGGCAGTTTGTTAAAAACCAGTCCGGCAGTTTATGTGTTAAACCAGTCCGGCAGTTTCCTTTTTACAGTCCAGCAGTTTTATTTATTTGTTGAGTCAGGAATTGTAATTTATATTCCAATTGTGAGAAATAAAATTGTTATTTCCATTGCGTTCCTGTCTTCTTTATTTTATTGTCCTTTCGTTTATTGTATTCGAAATAGTACCAAAACCAACAATATTAAACAATATCATTTTTTAGTTTTACTATTTTCGAAAAGAAAAGGACTTTTTCTTTTATTTTGTTTTGTTGACGTCTCGGTTTTTATTCTCGCAAAATCATTGCTAGTTTACTAGAAATTGAAATTTGCACATAGAATAAATCCGAATTGGTTTTAATCCTTTATTCTAGAATACTATAAAGAATTCTTAGTGAAATCAAAAGTGATTTGATTTTCACGCTAGAATATCTTTTTATTGTTTTATTCTTTTCAAGCAAACTAATTAAGTTATAATTAGTTTTTTGCGATTAAGAATTTTAGTTTTATTGTGAGAAACTAAACGGTTTTTATATTGTCATTTCAGATGACTAATGATGATCAAATACCCACCGTTTCTTCGGAAAACGTGCAGGGCGCACTTGTGATTGGCAGTAGCCATAACAATGCGAGCGCTGCGAGTGGGGGGCTCAGGCTCAGGCTGAGGCCGAAGCTGCTGCGACAAAGGCTGCGGCCGACGCTGCTGCGGCAGAGGCCGATGCTATGGCTGCGGCTGCGGCCGCAGCACAGGCTGCTGCTAAGGTTGCGGCCAAGGCAGCGCTTGTGGCTGCGGCCAGGGCAAAGGGCAAGGCTCCGGCAACACCGGCGATGCCAATGTTGCCAACCTCTCAACTGGAGAGACCGGAAAATTTTAGGGGCAACAACTTCAAACGTTGGCAGCAAAAGATGCTGTTTTATTTAACTGCCCTTAATCTGACCCGGTTTCTTAAGGAGTCTGCACCCGTCCTAAGCGAGGACGATGAGGACGTGCAGAAGGTTTCGGCGGTGGAAGCGTGGAAACACGGCGACTACCTATGCCGGAACTATATCCTGTGTGCTCTGGATGACACTCTCTTCAGTGTTTTTGAGCCCAAGGCTTCTGCAAAGGAGCTTTGGGAGTCTCTCGAAAGAAAGTACAAAGTGAATAACGCTGGCGCAAAGAAATTTGTCATCACGGACTTTCATGAGTACATGATGACTGATGGGAAGAGTGTCATCGAGCAGGTTGAGGAACTCCAACTCATATACTGTTGAACATAGAGTTCAATAATGATTTTGATTATTACTTTGATTATGCGTTTAATGATTTTACGATTTCGATGATATAACTCTTGTCTTGTCCAAAAATAGAAAACGTATATTTCAGGTCTTTAAATGATAGAGCATTCGATAACGAAGCCATAGGTTCAAGCGAAACCAAAATCGGAGCTAAAACGAAGGAGTTATGAGCATTCGAAGATTTACGGGACCAGGATTACAGTCGACCGATCGACTGGACAAAAACGACCGATCGTTTTTGGTCCAATTTCTTCCAGTGAGTCCAGTATAAAAACGACCGATCATTTTCAGAAAACGACCGATCGTTTTCTGTAAAACGACCGATCGACTGTAGAAAACGACCGATCGTTTTCTGCAGTTTTCGAAAACAGCTTTTCAGCTTATTCTGGAAAAGAGCTGTTATATCTTCAACGGTCATAACCCAGAAAAACAGACTTTGCTGTTATATAAACCACCCCAATCTCTCTCCTAAATCACCAATTACAAGATCTATTAACATCCTTCAACCTCTCTCATAAAAACCCTAAAATCACCATTTTGGTGAATATATTCGAGAAAGAGGGAAATCAAAGAAAAGGAGATTCAAGCTCGATCATCATCAACAACTCACCAATTAGCTTTTTAAGAAGCAATTAGAATCGTGAGCGAAGTTATATTTTTGTAACTAAATTTGTATCGAGTGTTTTATAAACTCAATTGTGAGCGAGTGAACGGGTAGAGGCTTTGTAAGCAAGTGAAGCTTAAAAGCTCTAGGTTTTTCATTCGGGTACTCATAAATTGAGGGGGAGTCGTAGACTCGTAGACGTGTTCTCTTGCACTTGTATCAAGAGTAGGAACCCCGGGTAGAGGGTGAGCCAATCGGTCGATTGAGCTCAATAGGATTTGTAATATCCGCAAGAACATTTTTAGTGAAATACTCGGTAGTACCGAGGAGAGGACGTAGGCGCGTTTGCCGAACCTCTATAAATCGCGGTGTCAATTCCTTTCCCTTACTTTTACTTTACACAACTTATTTTATTGCTTATTTTCTTGTTTGCGTTAAGTAATTCTAGCAATTCTTTAACTCTTGTTATAACGCTTAAGCTTAGAATTGCATTAGTTGGGTGTTACTTGCTTAGAATTTTAATTAGGCAAAAATCGCCATAAACCTTATTCACCCCCCTCTAAGGTTAGCACACGGGCCAATAATTGGTATCAGAGCCGAGGCTCTTGCATATAGGAATCTAACGATTCTAGAGTTAAGATCCCGATGGCTAACATACTAAATTTCGCATCCGGCATGGCTTCATCACCCAATACACCACCATATTTTGATGGAATAAATTTTTCATATTGGAAGGATAGGATGAGCATGTTTTTACAAAGCTCTAATGTTAGGCTTTGGATGACCATTAAAGTAGGATATTCCGCACCTACATCCGAAAATAGCGAGAACCCAATCCCCGTAGAGGACCTAGATAACGCTCAACTAGAAGCCTACTCTACGAACGCCAAAGCGATGTATGCTATTGTTTGTGCCGTTTCTCCTAACGAGTACAACAAAATTTCCGCTTGTAAAACCGCAAAGGGTATGTGGGATAAGTTAGTAGTTATGCATGAGGGAACTAACCAAGTTAAGGATTGCAAACACATGGCGAGAGATTTCCTAAAGAATCGCAAGAGCAAAGCCAAGAAAAAGATATTCGATTCAAGCTCTAGCGATAGCTCCGACCAAGATGAAGTCGCGCATCTCGGTTGCTATATGGCCATGGAAGACAACAATGAGCCCAACAAATCGTCTTCAAGCGAAAGTGACCACTCAAGCGAAAGTGACAACAATGAGGTAAAAGAATTCTCTCATGATGAACTTATTAATATGTGTGGAATTTATTCCGAAAAATTTCCTAAGCTTGTAGAGAAGGTCAAATCTCTTAAAAAGATAAATTCTTCTCTCAATGAAGAAATAAGATCTTTAAAAAGAGATAAAATTGAAAATGAGCCTATTCCAACATCGTCATTTTCTTTAAGTGATATAGATGACGAAAAGGAAGACTTGAAAGATAAAAACAATGATCTCACTATTCAAAACGAGTCTTTACAAACCGAGATCAATTTTCTTAAATGTGAAGTCTCTAGACTTACTAAAACTCTTTCAAAACCATCTTCTTTAGATTGTGATTTATTAGAAAATTTTGAAGAGTTAAAGGATGCTTTCGATAAAGTTAAAAGCAAAAACAAGGTTTTGAGTTCTCATGCTTTTAACTTAAATGACAAGGTCAAGGTTTTAGAAACCGAGAATGAATCGTTGAAAACTAAAAACAACGATCTTGTCATTTCCATTGAAAAACTTAATTTAACTACTTCAAAGTTTTCTAAAGGTAAAACCGTTTTAGAAAACATTTTGAGTTGTCAAAAAGATTTCAATGATAAGAGCGGTTTAGGTTTTGATTGCATTGGGTCTACTTCTAACAAAACCCGCTTCGTTAAAGCCTCTAAGATTTCTACAACTCCTATTCCACCTAAACAAGAGGTTGTTTTTACTAAAGGGAGTACTTCCAAGATTTTTCAAAAATCTTTTAATGATAGGAAAGGTATAGGTTTTAAAACCAAAATGGATACTCCGAAAAACATTTCCAAAACATCGTATAACTCTCGTTATACTAAAAAGTCTAAGCATTGTGTGCATTGTAGTAGAAATGAGCATATTTCTTCTAGATGCCCTTATCGTTTCCATGTTAGTAGAAGCGATTTGAAATGGGTAGTAAAGACCCGAGCCACTAACAATGTCGGACCCAAAAGAAATTGGGTACAAAAAAACAAATCTTGTGTTGTAGGTATCTCCATCCAAAAGGAGAAAATCGACAAGTGGTTGGCAAAACCGACAAAAGGTATCTCCATCCAAAAGGAGAAAATCAACAAGTGGTTGGCAACGCCGACAAAAGCCGTGGAAGTCAAGAAGATCGACTCCACCGTCAAGAATGAGGTGCCATTAATCGACAAAGGTGGAAGGCATACCAACAAATGGTACCACCTATTTGGACTCGGAAACGCTCAATGCAAATGTCATTAGCGAGCGGACCCAACATCACATATTTGGTATACTCTAACCTTTATTATCTACATATATGTGATTAGTTGGGTCGGGTATATGCATCATATTTACATTTTTCATGTTTTGGTTTTTCTTTAAAAACCCTTCACATAACCCCATATTTTTTATTATTGATTGCATTTTGATAATGCCAAAGGGGGAGAAAAATGATATAATTTGGTGTAATGCGTTTTGTTAAAATGGAGGAGATATTTTTCTTGTATCTTGTAAAATCATCATTAGTTTGTCATAATCAAAATGGGGGAGATTGTTGAACATAGAGTTCAATAATGATTTTGATTATTACTTTGATTATGCGTTTAATGATTTTACGATTTCGATGATATAACTCTTGTCTTGTCCAAAAATAGAAAACGTATATTTCAGGTCTTTAAATGATAGAGCATTCGATAACGAAGCCATAGGTTCAAGCGGAACCAAAATCGGAGCTAAAACGAAGGAGTTATGAGCATTCGAAGATTTACGGGACCAGGATTACAGTCGACCGATCGACTGGACAAAAACGACCGATCGTTTTTGGTCCAATTTCTTCCAGTGAGTCCAGTATAAAAACGACTGATCGTTTTCAGAAAACGACCGATCGTTTTCTGTAAAACGACCGATCGACTGTAGAAAACGACCGATCGTTTTCTGCAGTTTTCGAAAACAGCTTTTCAGCTTATTCTGGAAAAGAGCTGTTATATTTTCAACGGTCATAACCCAGAAAAACAGACTTTGCTGTTATATAAACCACCCCAATCTCTCTCCTAAATCACCAATTACAAGATCTATTAACATCCTTCAACCTCTCTCATAAAAACCCTAAAATCACCATTTTGGTGAATATATTCGAGAAAGAGGGAAATCAAAGAAAAGGAGATTCAAGCTCGATCATCATCAACAACTCACCAATTAGCTTTTTAAGAAGCAATTAGAATCGTGAGCGAAGTTACATTTTTGTAACTAAATTTGTATCGAGTGTTTTATAAACTCAATTGTGAGCGAGTGAACGGGTAGAGGCTTTGTAAGCAAGTGAAGCTTAAAAGCTCTAGGTTTTTCATTCGGGTACTCATAAATTGAGGGGGAGTCGTAGACTCGTAGACGTGTTCTCTTGCACTTGTATCAAGAGTAGGAACCCCGGGTAGAGGGTGAGCCAATCGGTCGATTGAGCTCAATAGGATTTGTAATATCCGCAAGAACATTTTTAGTGAAATACTCGGTAGTACCGAGGAGAGGACGTAGGCGCGTTTGCCGAACCTCTATAAATCGCGGTGTCAATTCCTTTCCCTTACTTTTACTTTACACAACTTATTTTATTGCTTATTTTCTTGTTTGCGTTAAGTAATTCTAGCAATTCTTTAACTCTTGTTATAACGCTTAAGCTTAGAATTGCATTAGTTGGGTGTTAGTTGCTTAGAATTTTAATTAGGCGAAAATCACCATAAACCTTATTCACCCCCCTCTAAGGTTAGCACACGGGCCAATATATACCATAGGCTTGAGGTTGAAGGGCTAGTTATAAACGAACCTTTCCAAGTGGCATTAATGATTGAGAAACCGCCACCTTCTTGGAAAGAGTTTCAAAACTACCTGAAACACAAGCGAAAGGCTATGACCTTGGAGGGACTCATTGAGAGGCTCAATGTTGAGCAAAGCAACCGCCGATCCGGAAGGAAAGGCGGTGGCGGAGCAGGCAACGCGGTTGCCAAGGCCCATGTGGTTGAGGACGCTGTGTCTAAGCGGAAACGCTTTGACAGCGGAGTCGGTGCCTCTCTCAAGAAGAAATTCATGGGAGACTGCTTTGTGTGCAACAAACCGGGCCATCGTGCCGCGGATTGTAAGATGCGCACCGACAAGCCCAAAACCCCCCCCCCCCCCCCCCCCCCCCCCCCCCCCCCCCCCCCCAAGAGGAAGTTCCAAGGGAAAGGGAGGAAGAGGGCACCTGCTCAGGCAAATGTGGGTGAGGGAGGAGATGATGCTGGACAAGACTACATGCACCTGAGTGCTGTGGTTTCTGAAGTGAACCTGGTGGGGAGCAACCCAAAGGAATGGTGGCTGGACACAGGCGCCACTAGTCACATCTGTGCCAGCAAGTGGATGTTCAAGACCTATACGGCCGTGGACAATGAGAGCTGCTTCATGGGGAACTCGGCTACTTCCAGGGTGGAAGGAAAAGGAACCGTGTTGCTGAAGATGACGTCGGGAAAGGAGCTGACACTGAACGGCATGCTCCATGTGCCGGAAATTCGCAAGAATCTAGTCTCCGGCTCAGTGATGGTGAACAAAGGGTTTAAACTTGTATTTGAATCCGCAAAAATTGTAATCACCCTTAATGGAATGTATGTAGGCCGTGGCTATATGACCAACGGCATGTTTAAATTAAATGTTGGTACTCCGGCTCCTAAAGCCGAGTCTGCTATTGTGGGTACTAAGGCTGGGGCCAGTACCAAGAATAATGTAACTGTTAATGTTGCCCAAGTGGCCAATAAAACTTTATTTGCTTATTCTTGCGATTCATTTAATTTATGGCATGGTAGATTAGGTCATGTGAATGCTAATTCTATGAAGAAATTAATATCACTGAATCTACTACCTAATTTTGTATTTGATAAACAACATAAATGTGAGGTTTGTGTTGAAGCAAAATTAACCAAGTCTTCGTATCAACATATTGAACGAAGTACTGAACCTCTCGGTCTAATACACACGGATGTATGCGACTTAAAGTTTATACAAACGCGAGGAGGGAAAAAGTATTTCATCACATTTATAGATGACTGTACTAGATACTGCTATGTCTACTTAATGAGAAGTAAAGACGAAGCGGTAGAGAAATTCGCTCTTTATAAGACCGAAGTAGAAAATCAACTCAATAAAAAGATTAAAATGTTGAGGAGTGATAGAGGCGGTGAATACGAGGCACCGTTTGCGCAGATATGCGCAGAAAATGGTATTATACATCAAACCACAGCCCCATACTCTCCGGAGCAGAATGGGGTTGCCGAGCGTAAGAATAGGACGCTCAAGGAAATGATGAATGCCATGTTAATAAGTTCTGGGTTACCCCAGAACATGTGGGGGGAAGCGCTGCTTTCCGCCAACTATGTATTGAACAAGCTACCGCATAAGAAGCGTGATAAACCACCTTATGAACTATGGAAAGGCCATAGGCCGAGCTATAAATTCTTAAGGGTTTGGGGTTGTCTCACGAAGGTCCTTGTCTCGCTTCCGAAAAGAACGAGAATAGGGCCAAAGATGGTAGACTGTGTGTTCATAGGATATGCACAAAACAGTAGTGCTTATCGTTTTCTCGTGCACAAGTCGGATAATCCCGATGTGCATGTAGATACTATCATCGAAGCTCGAGAAGCTTCTTTCTTCGAGGAGATCTTTCCCCGCAAGTCTTCCGTAACTGTAGAGACTGAGGAGTCAAACAGTGAGGAAAATATGGGTGCAAGTGAACCGTTGGAGGAAGAAGAAGAAGAGCCTCGACGTAGTAAAAGGGCTAGAAAGGAAACGTCTTTCGGTCCAGATTTTGTAACCTTCATGATAGAAGGCGAACCGGCAACATTCAAACAAGCAATGTCATCCCCGTAAGCCCAATATTGGGAGGAGGCGATCAACAATGAGGTTGAATCAATATTACAAAATCACACTTGGGAACTAGTGGATTTACCACCCGGGTGTAAGCCACTAGGACACAAGTGGATCTTCAAGAGGAAGAGAAAGCTCGATGGAACGATCGAGAAATACAAGGCGAGGCTTGTAGTAAAAGGTTTTAGACAAACCGAAGGTGTCGACTATTTCGACACCTATGCTCCTGTCTCCAGGAAGACGTCAATCCGGATAGTCATTGCTCTCGCAGCACTGTTCGATCTGGAAATACATCAAATGGATGTTAAAACGGCGTTCTTGAATGGTGAGTTGGAAGAGGAAATTTACATGGAACAACCGGAAGGGTTTGTGGTTCCAGGTAAAGCTCACAAGGTGTGTAAACTTGTGAAGTCCTTGTATGGACTTAAACAAGCACCTAAACAATGGCACGAAAAATTTGATAGAGTGATGCTATCAAACGGTTTTCGGATAAACGAATGTGACAAATGCGTCTACGTAAAAGGAAATGAAAAGGACTACGTAGTAGTCTGCCTCTACGTAGATGACATGATTATAATAGGGAGTATTGATAACATCAACTCCACTAAGATAATGCTGTCACAAAAGTTCGAGATGAAGGACTTGGGTGTCGCTGATGTAATACTTGGTATGAAAATTACCAAGACATCAGACGGATATGCGCTATCTCAAACTCACTATGTCAAGCAGATGCTTGACAAATTTGATAAAGATAGTAGAGCTACATCCAGAACTCCGATAGAGATCTCAACCACCCTGAAAAAGAATTTTGGGGAGAGTGTGAGACAATTGGAATATTCTCGAATAATAGGCATTCTGATGTACGTCATGAACTGTACTAGACCAGACATAACCAACTCAGTGAGTAGACTGAGTAGGTACACCAGTAATCCCAATGAGGAACACTGGAAGGCCATCATGAGACTTCTCAGATACATGAGATACACAGCAGACCGAGGGTTGCATTATACCAGATATCCAGTTGTACTGGAAGGGTATTGTGATGCAAACTGGATCTCAGATTCCAACAGTACACGATCCACTAGCGGATATGTGTTCGTGATGGGAGGAGCAGCTGTCTCATGAAGATCATCCAAGCAGACGTGCATAGCTAGATCAACTATGGAATCCGAGTTCATAGCGTTGGATCTAGCAACAGAAGAGGCTGATTGGCTGAGAAGCTTTCTGGAAGGAATTCCAATATGGCCGAAACCTGTCCCAGCAATAAGCATGCACTGCGATAGTCAGTCGGCTATTGGACGGGCGCAGGATCATATGTATAATGGAAAGTCCCGACATATTCGTCGGAGACATAAATCCGTAAGAAAATTGTTAGCTAACGGTGTGGTGTCATTAGATTTTGTGAGATCTAAAGACAATGTAGCGGATCCATTTACAAAAGGCTTGACTCAGGTAGGAGTTGAAGTTTCATCGAGGGGAATGGGGTTGAAGCCCATCAAACTGGAAACCTCCTCAGAGGCAACCCAACCCGAACTGGATTCTCCAGCCTCGGGTTCAACGGGAAAACCGAACTGTGGGGGTGACCGAACAAAGCACTCGGGAACTTAAGTTCCCAGCCCATTTCTAGGATGAAAGAGTGATAGACCTAGACCATCTTAAGGGTGAGCATGAGGCTCTTAATGAAAACAAGTATCTCGAAGGTCGAGAGGGGTGAGTCAGGACACCCTTGACTTGAAATCACCTATGACGAGTGTGTATGGCCGATACTATGTGATGAGCCATGGGCTAAATCACTAGAGCACTCGGTTGAATTTTGCCAAGGCAGTCCACGGCCAAATATGGACAACAACCAAAGGGCTTAGTAAGTGGTGTAGAGAGGACACTGTGTGCGCATTACCCTGGTATGCACAAACGCTAAAGGGTTCAAGGCTTAAAGGCTACCCAATAGTAGCATATCAGATTTTACGTCACTACGGCAGGTTCAAGGCGCGCACTACCTGTCCTTATGCAGTGAACTCTTGCGGTTCTCTCGTATGCATTTAGGAGCATTTTTATTTTCATCCGATTGCATTCATGTGGGGGATTGTTGGAAAAACATGTGAAAACATGGGTGTTTCCGAATGGTCAATGGACCAACTTCGAGTCATTATTTCGTGTAACAGCGCTGAGTTGTTTATACCGTACTCAACGTGGTTGAGTAGCCCGTGTGACGAGCTTCGTAACGGTATATCACATGACCTATTCGAAGAATGGGTGTGAATACAAAGTGGCTTCAAAGTTGGTGTCTCGAAAGCTCAAATCTGGAAAACGAAATGGTTAATGAGAAAACCATTTAGAATAATCCCATATTGGAAGATTAAGAGTTAATCTTACAATATATATACCATACCAACTCATATAGTTATTAAACTAACATCTCCACATACACCTAAGAGTATTAGTGTGTACCACACACGCGCGCTCGCTCGTGTCTCGTGTCTCGGGTCTTGGGCTCGGGCACGGGCACGGGCTCGGGCACGGGCACGGGCACGGGCACGGGCGTGGGCGTGGGCGTGGTCTTGGGCTTGGGCTTGGGCTTGGGCTTGGGCTTGGATTTGGGATTTGGGATTTGGGATTTGGGGAATGTCTCGGGTCTCGCCCGAATAGGGAGTTTTGTATAAAATACAAAGCAGTCTCTAGAGTTTCCAGCAAGAGAAACGCTCCAGCAATGAATGAGAGTAAATGCTGCGGTTTCAGAATTGATTGAGCGGATTCTGGGGGTGTAACTCCCAGAATTAAAGACCAACATTTATGGCTGCGGTTTCAGTAGAGCCTATAAAAGGCAGCCCTCCCCCTCTCATTTCAACACACTAGAATACACACAACCTCACAGCATAAGCATACACTTAGAGAGAGAGAACCGCACCACCAACAGCTCGACCTGTGGTTCGGTGCCGGTTTTCATACGAGCCACTCTGAGATATAAGTTGTACCTTGGGAACAAAGTCCCGAAACCAGAAACCTCTAAAGGTGGTTCGGGAAATATTGTTTAAGGGAAACTGCTCAGCAGTTGCCTCTTATTTTTATATTTATGTTATTTATTTTTCAGTCTTTACATTCTGTACATTTCATTTCAGTACCATTTCTTTTCTGTAATTTACTTTTCTGTACTGTTTCTTTTCTGTATTTATTTTTCAGTACTGTTTACTTTCAGTCTTTCAATTCAGTAATTTACTTTTCAGTTCTGTAATTTCCAGCATTTACAAAAAACAGTCCGGCAGTTTTTTATTTGTTAAAAACCAGTCCGGCAGTTTTTTATTTGTTAAAACCAGTCCAGTTTGTTTTTGTTTAAAACCAGTCCGGCAGTTTCTTCTATTTAAAACCAGTCCGGCAGTTTTATTTAAAACCAGTCCGGCAGTTTGTAAAAAACCAGTCCGGCAGTTTATGTGTTAAACCAGTCCGGCAGTTTCCTTTTTACAGTCCAGCAGTTTTATTTATTTGTTGAGTCAGGAATTGTAATTTATATTCCAATTGTGAGAAATAAAATTGTTAATTCCATTGCGTTCCTGTCTTCTTTATTTAATTGTCCTTTCGTTTATTGTATTCGAAATAGTACCAAAACCAACAAGGTTATCATCATTGATGATATTTGAGGTCTTTTGACATAATAAGGCTAATTGGCTAAAGAGAGAAAAAGCCTATAGAGACGTACATTTCTACTTTAAGAGCATCACCATTAGCATTACTATTCCATATGTTGCATTACCATTCCATATGTTTGTTTGTTTGTTAATGTCAGAAGTTAAAGTAGTGGGTAAATTTATGCCATAATGGTAGTGTGATTACATAGCACATCGCATGGTGTCGGTGGTTATTTTTTGCGTTACAGTTAGCCAGTGAAATAACTGATGAGGTGGAAAGCAAAGCATACATTCCTATTTGGGCTACAAAACAATCCAAAATTTTGAACCTAGAAATGTATTAATTTATTAGATAAAGTTATAAAGTAAAGTGTCCAACGTGGAGAGCCAAATTTTGTTAGCTCTAAAACATGTGTATGTCTAAGTTAATGAGCTACTTTATACTTATGTGGCAAGTTAAGACTATCAAAAGTAACCATCCCCGTTGTAATGCTCTTAGATAGATTATATTAATGGTCTTGTAAATTATTTGATTCTTACAGGCATTGATATTGATTACGAGCACTTCAACTCGGACCCTAATACATTCTCCGAATGTATTGGACAACTGATTAGAGCCCTAAAGCAAAATGGTGTTATTTCATTTGCTTCCATTGCTCCATTTGATGACGATCAAGTTCAAAGCCATTACATGGCTCTATGGAAAAACTATGGACATTTGATAGACTATGTTAATTTCCAATTTTATGCATACGATAAAGGTACCTCGGTTTCTCAGTTCATCGACTATTTCAACACTCAGAGCTCTAATTATGAGGGAGGGAATGTTTTGGTCAGCTTTATCAGTGATGGGAGCGGAGGATTAGCACCACAAGACGGTTTTTTCACAGCTTGTAATAGGCTTAAAAGTCAACAAAAGCTTAATGGTATATTTATTTGGTCCGCTGATGATTCTAAGGCTAGAGGGTTTCCCTATGAAAGGCAATCACAATCTTTGATGGCATAAGAACATTTCAGTTGGCGAAGAAAATGACTACTTTTTGATGTTTAATGTATATCTAAAATGTGTAGATGTGTTTATATGTTTTAAGTATGTGAAAAGTTGGAATTTTATAAATTATATAGTGGGATTGTGTCTTTATTTTATCTTTGATTAAACAATGTACGATCTTCGGACTACATTAACTATTAAACCATATTTGTATAGCACTCGGATAAACTCGCTGGTTTGTACTAATGATTGGCTTCATTTCTTGAACGATTTTTATATCGTGACCGAGGCAGGAATAAAGTCTCAATGGCAATATAATGCCTAATTCATAAGTGTGTTGACTAGTGGATTGTCAGCTATTTCTAAACAGATTATCGCAACATTCATTTACAGAATTTTTAATTTATTAATTACACGGAGGAATTTATGTCACCAGAAACAGAAACAAAGACTAAAGCAGATGTTGGATTCAAATCTGTGTTACAGATTACAAATTGACTTATTAATATTTATTATGACCCAAGTATGCTGATATCTTGGCAACACTCTCAGTAACTCCTCAACCTAGAGTTAAGCTTTCAGACCTCATACCTGCTAGCAGTGGTGGAGCCAGAATCATTAGATGGAGACTGAATTTTAAAAATTAATATGGTGGGGCTAAATCGCTATTTTCGTTAAATAAAATAAAATTTGCTCTGTAAAAAATTGTCTCTGTCTTTTGAAAATATGGAGGTTGTAGCCTCTGTCATCCCACACCTACCTTATCTCTAGCATTTTTTTTATCGAATATTGTTGTCAATCATTGCCGATTATCTACACATATTGTAAGCAAATACTCATGGAGAAGCGCTTATATACTTGTGTGCTTTTAGCTGGAATTTTATTTAAAAAAATGGGAACATATGGATTGGTTCGGATCGATATGGACATATCAAATTGGGCACGATTTTTTTACAGAAAAACCAGCTTGTTTCTCGAAACAGATGGGAAACATGTGAATTGTTAATCGTGCCCCTTGCTCGTATCTTCTTTGTTCTGGATATACGTCTTCACACCGGTTCAAAATTATCAAAATCGTAATTCAGATATATATCATTACGGTGTTTGCATAATTTAGAGAGGCAACTACTATCAAACTAATGGAAAACGCTAGGAGGGTGATCACGAAAAGCCAGTATTTTAAGAGTCGAGCTAATTATCTTATCTTATCTTATGATCTCTGTTTCAAAAGTCCATGTCCTGTTTCGCTTAATCTCCGCCTAGGCTACATGCCCCGATCTGGCTCCCCGATTAATACAGGCGTTTTAGTGTGGTCAAATCCAGGTTAAATGGACCAATCCGGTGGGAATTCGTAAAAAAAAACTGGGAAACACTTAAATTTTGTTTTATTTATTTTGATTTTATGTTTGACTGTTCATATACTATTTACATACTTTTTGTTGAATTTTTTATAGTATACCTATAAACTAATTATGTACGTATAAATGCTTAAATTTAGTTTGTTAATAAATTTTACAACATATATATCATATAAAAATCCAAAAAGCCCCCTAAAAATGTTAGAATATAATTTTTCCGCTTAGACCCCGATTAGTCCCCCGCTTATTCACCCATGCACCCAGGCCACACCTCACGCATGTAGTCCGCCTAACGACTTTTGAAACCTTCCTTATGTTGCACTTTTAAATGAAAAATAACACCCGGTAGTGATTGTTGAACGATGTTCTTCAAATCGATTATTTTAATGATAACAAAAATTGTAAAACATGATAAAAGCTCGTTTTGTGTACTAATCTTTTATCGAGTGTATTAAAGGTTCAAAATGATATATTGCGTAATTACAAAGCCAATGGTTCAAGCGGAACCTAAAACGGATTTGAAACGAACTAGTTACGGGATTTCAAAGATGGTCGAGAAAACCGAAACATGCCCAGAATTAAAAACGATTGATCTATAAGCAAAAACGATCGATCATATTCAGTGTCAATTCTTTCAGAGAACTCAGTTCAAAAACGACCGATCGCCAAGAGGAAACGACCGATCGTTTTCAGTGTAAATTCTTCCAGAGAACTCAGTTCAAAAACGACCGATCGCCAAGAGGAAACGACCGATCGTTTTAAGTGTATTCTCTTCCAGTGAGCCAAGATAAAAGTCGACCGATCGTTTTACAGAAACGACCGATCGTTTCTGTAAAATTTCAAAATCCAGCTTTTAAGCAATTCCTGAAAATGGGGCGAACCACTGCATTAACCAGCATTCAATTCAGCCAACAACTGCAACGGTCTGAAATTTATTGCTGCATCTTTTCACCCTACAAAAGAGCTCCAAAACCTTGAAGGAAGATAACCCAAGCAACTTACAACTTTTAAGCAATTCTTACTAAGAAATCCTTCAAGCTTATACTACTCACTTCTCACTTGTAATCATAAATATTCTCGATTATATTCTCTTTGTAATCTTATAAATATCGAGATAATATTTGTTAGTGAGTGATTCGAAATCAAACTTGTAAAAGAGTATTTTATAAACTCATTAGTGAGCGAGTGAATTGGGTAGAGGCTTTTAAGCAAGTGTAGCTTAAAAGCTCTAGGTCATTTATTCGGGATACTCATATAGTGAGGGGGAGCGTAATCGGTTGATTAAGCTCGTTAAGGTGTAACCTTGAAACGAAGATTTTTAGTAAAACACTCGGTAGTGAAAATACCGAGGAGAGGACGTAGGCGCGGTTTGCCGAACCTCTATAAATCTTGCGTTATTTCTTTCCCTAAACTTTTACTTTACGTATTTATTTATCGCTTATATTTATTGCTTGTTTATATTATTTAGCGTTAATTTGGTAACGAAAAAGTTTAGGTTATAAAATCTACTAATTAACTTAGTTAAATACCCATAGATTTAATTCCGCGAAAAACGTACGAAAACCTTATTCACCCCCCCTCTAAGGTTTAGACTCCTACGGACCAACAATTGGTATCAGAGCTTAGCTATTTTATTCACAAAAATCTAACGATTTTATAGTTTAAAGATCCGCTATGTCTTCATACGCCGACTCTAAATCCATAACTAGGCCCCCATTCTTTGACGGCACGAACTATCCCTACTGGAGAGACCTTATGAAAAATTTCCTTTGTGGGTTTGAAATAGACCAATGGATAAGTATTAGCAAAGGCTATAGAACGCCTAGGAGAAATGGCGAAGATAAACTTGTAGAGGAACTAGATTCCGATGAACGCCTTGCGTTTTCCCTAAATTGTAGGGCTATGACTTCCATCACTTGTGCGCTCTCGCCTAGTGAATACGATAAGATTTCCGGTTGTGACACCGCTAAGCAAATGTGGGATAAGCTAGCTATTATGCACGAAGGAACTAGTCAAGTTAAGGACTCTAAAATTAGCATGCTTATTCATGATTATGAATTGTTTAAAGTTGAAGATGATGAGTCTATTGCTTCTATGTACACTCGTTTTACTAAAATTACTAATGATCTTAAAAGGCTTGAAAAGGTATATTCTAGCAAGGAGATGGTGACGAAAATCCTTCGAAGTCTTCCAAGGAAGTGGGAATCTAAAGTGACGGCCATACAAGAGGCCAAGGACATGAACACTCTCTCTCTCGATAACCTCATTGGATCCCTAAGCACTCATGAACTCGACATGACGACTCGAAAGCATGAGGATGACTCGAAAAAGAAGAAAGGCATTGCTTTCAAATGCACAACAAATGACGATAGCGAAAATGATTCATCTAGTGAGGATGATGAGATGGCACTCTTCGCCAAACGCTACAACAAATTCCTAAGTTGGAAAAAGAAGGGTGGACAACGATTCCGGAAAAAGGAGTATAAAGGAGAGCCTTCCGACAAATCAAACAAGAAGGACGAAATCATTTGCTACAAATGTCACAAACCCGGCCATATGCAAAACGAATGTCCTTTGAAGAAAAAGGATAAGTTCGGAAAGAAAAAGGAATACAAGAAGGCATTTTTGGCCGCATGGGGGAGCGATGATGATAGCTCCGATAGCGACAATGAAGAAGTCGCAAACCTATGTCTCATGGCTAGAGAAAACGATACCGAGGATGTAAGCTTTCACTCCTCTAACTCTTCTATTTCTAGTGATGATGAAATTGATATAAATGATATGTTAGAATCCTTAGAAAAAGCTAGAGGTAAAAACAAATCCTTTAGAAAATTGTTAATTACTTTACAAGACGAACTAGAGAACTTAGCTATAACAAATGACTCACTCACGTCTAAAAATGCCGAACTTACCTTAGAAAATGATAGGTTAGTTAAAGACCTAAGTTCTTGTAAAGAAAAGGCGGATAGAGCCGAACTCACTCTCTCTAAGTTCACTAAAGGTAGTAAAATGCTAAGCACTATATTAGCTTCTCAACAAGGCGCGTATGATAAAACCGGTGTAGGATACAACCCTCTCTTAGCGTCTAAGCATAAAAATCTATTCACCAAACAAGTGGAGAAAAGTGAAAATAGAACCCCAAGTTACTCCCGTAAGAACAATTCATATAAAAGGAACCTAGTTTATAATCGTTTTGTTAAACCTATCTCGCATATAAAATGTATTACTTGCAACCGTAGTGACCACTATGAGGATTATATATATTGCCCTAATAGGTATAAAGTAAGTAGAAATGATTTGGTTTGGATTCCAAAGGGTCGAGACTCTAACCCTCAAGGACCCAAAAATGGATTAGGGTACCAATGATCGTTTTGTCTTGTAGGTATGCTTGAGATCAAAAATCAACGAGGACAAGTGGTTCCTAGATAGTGGATGCTCAAGACATATGACGGGAGACAAAACAAAATTCACCACTCTTGCACCTAAAGACGGAGGCTTTGTGACCTTCGGGGATAATAGCAAGGGCAAAATCATCGGTATTGGTAGTATCTCTAAACCATCTAATGTCGTTATTGATAATGTATTGCTTGTTGATGGTCTTAAACATAACTTGCTTAGTATAAGTCAACTTTGTGATTTGGGTCACAAAGTCATTTTTGAAAAATCGCATTGCATTATTCATTGTATTTCGGATAATAAAACTATTCTTATGGGTCAAAGACAAAATAATGTCTATATGATTGATTTGAATAGTTCGGTGGATGATGAAGTCAAGTGTCTTGTTACTATCAACGACAATGGTTGGTTGTGGCATAGACGACTTGGTCATGCAAGTCTTGATTTACTTGCTAAACTTTCTAGTAAAGATTTGGTAATAGGTTTACCAAAAACTCCTTATATAAAGGACAAACTTTGTCACGCTTGCCAATTAGGCAAACAAACAAAGATTTCTTTTAAGTCTAAAAATATTATATCTACTACTCGTTGTTTGGAGCTCATTCATATGGACTTAGTTGGCCCCTCCCGGACACTTAGTCTTGGCGGGCGTGCATATGCCTTCGTCATGGTTGACGATTTTAGTCGCTTTACGTGGGTCTTGTTTTTAACTCATAAGCATGAAGCATTTAGAGAATTCTCTATTATTTGCAAAAAGCTCCAAACACGAAAGGGTTATATGATCAAAAGTATCCGAACCGATCATGGTAAGGAATTTGAGAATACTCCATTTCAAACTTATTGTGATGAAAATGGTATTGATCATAATTTTTCGGCCCCTCGTACGCCCCAACAAAATGGGGTAGTTGAGAGGAAGAATAGAACCCTAGAGGAAATGGCACGGACTATGCTTTGCGAAAATAATTTGCCAAAGTATTTTTGGGCCGAAGCCGTAAATTCCGCTTATTATATTTTAAATAGAGCCCTAATTAGGCCCATATTAAAAAAGACACCTTACGAATTATGGAATGAGCGAAAGCCCAATATTTCTCATTTACGTGCATTTGGTTGTAAATGCTATGTTCATAATAATGGTAAGGATAATCTAGGGAAATTCGATGCTAAGTCCGACGAAGGAATTTTCGTTGGATATGCTATATCGAGTAAAGCTTATCGTATTTTTAATAAAAGAACTTTATTGGTGGAAGAGTCGGTACATGTCTCGTTTGATGAGAATTTGCCGACGATTGATAAGCCTTTAATTGTTCATAATATTAATGATGATATTTTTCATAATGCATCTTCTTCCAATCATGTTGCATCTAGCTTAGAGGCTACGCCTAGAATAGAGGTTGAACCCGTAGTTGATGAAGTCACTATAGATGTACTTCAAAAGGACTTAGAATCTAGTGTACATATTCATGAGGATTTGCCTCAAGAATGGCGATATGCCAATCACCATCCGCAAGATTTAATTTTGGGTAACCCGGGAGAAAGAGTGCATACACGTTCTTCTTTAAGAAATATAGTTAATCATTTTGCATTCTTGTCTCAATTAGAGCCCAAGAACATTCATGAAGCGGAACTCGATGAGAGTTGGGTATTAGCTATGCATGACGAATTAAATCAATTCGAGCGTAGTAACGTATGGACCTTAGTACCTAGACCGCGTGAGAAAACCATTATAGGTACGAAATGGATATTTCGTAATAAGATGGATGAATCCGGGGTAGTTATTAGAAATAAGGCTAGACTAGTAGCTCAAGGGTATAACCAAGAAGAAGGCATCGATTTCGATGAAACTTACGCACCCGTAGCTAGACTAGAAGCCATTAGAATGTTGCTTGCTTATGCTTCTTTTAAACGTTTTAAATTATTTCAAATGGATGTTAAAAGTGCTTTTTTAAATGGCGTTATTAATGAGGAAGTTTATGTAAAACAACCACCCGGTTTTGAAAATCACGAGTTTCCTAATCATGTGTACAAACTTCGAAAAGCACTTTATGGTTTAAAACAAGCACCCCGGGCGTGGTATGAAAGACTTAGTAAATTTTTGATCAAAAAGGGTTTTTCTCGTGGTACTTTAGACACTACTCTTTTTATTAAAAAGAATGGAAAAGATATGCTTTTAATTCAAATTTATGTTGATGATATTATATTCGGTGCTACTAATGCTCGCATGTGCGAGGAGTTTTCTAAGTGTATGCAAGGTGAATTCGAGATGAGCATGATGGGTGAACTCACCTACTTCCTTGGGTTGCAAATCAAACAAACAAAGGACGGAATTTTCGTCAATCAAGCAAAATACACGAGGGACTTGCTCAAACGGTTCAACATGAGCGATGCAAAGCCGCTAGGAACTCCAATGAGTCCGGCAACAAAACTAGACAAAGATGAATCGGGTAAAAGCGTGGACCAAAAGCTCTATAGAGGTATGATTGGATCCCTCTTATATTTAACCGCAAGTAGACCCGATATCATGTTTAGTGTTTGCATGTGTGCTAGGTATCAATCTTGCCCTAAGGAATCGCATGTTATAGCCGTTAAGCGCATATTTAGATATCTTGTAGGTACTTGTAATTTAGGATTATTTTATCCTCATGATACTTCTTTTGAATTGCTTGGCTATTCCGACGCCGACTTTGCCGGTTGTCGATTAGATAGAAAGAGTACTAGTGGTACTTGCCATTTCTTAGGAAACGCCTTAGTTTCTTGGCATAGCAAGAAACAAAACTCGGTTGCGCTTTCCACGGCGGAGGCGGAATACGTCGCCGCGGGTAGTTGTTGCGCACAAATCCTTTGGATGCGTCAACAACTAAACGACTTTGAATTATCATTTAATGGTGTACCTATATTGTGTGATAATACTAGTGCTATAAACCTTTCGAAAAATCCGATCCAACACTCTCGCACTAAACATATTAATTTACGTCATCACTTTTTACGGGATCATGTCCAAAAAGGGGATATTACACTTGAATATATAAGTACCGATCGGCAATTAGCCGATATTTTTACAAAACCCCTTAATGAGGAACAATTTTGTTTTATTCGACGAGAGTTAGGCATGTTTGATGTGTGAAATATACATATATATGTGTATTTGATTAATGTCATATACTTTAATATTTTTGCATATTTTTTTTCTTGCCAAATCAGTGTTGAAATGTACCAAAATTTCTGTTCTGTACCTATTTTACAGTCGATCGATCGTCGGCTAAAACGACCGATCGTTTAGCTACAGACGACCGATCGTTTCACCAAATCGACCGATCGTTTTTCTATCTTACTCACTGGAACTTTTTGTTCCAAATTCGACCGATCGTCACAAAAACGACCGATCGTTTTTGTGCTTTCCAGTGTTACAAAACATTCCAAAACCCTAATTTCAATCCAATAATCCCTATTCTCTCTCTCAAAAATTCGCCTCCTCCTCCAAAATCACCCAAATTTTCCATTTTTTTTCAAAAATCACTATGGTTCGTACAAAAAGAACCTCTCTTGTAGATGAAGATGACGAAGCATACGTGCCTCCGTCCCCTCGTCCTCGTATCCCTCGCGGTCGCCGAACCGCCTCCTCCACCGCTCCACCATCGGGCCCCGGTGCCTCATCCGGCTCTTGTCCTCCTCTCTATCCACCCACGATGGATAAAAGAGGTATTTTGTCAAATTTCACTCTAGATATGTCTCTATTCCGGGAACGATTTCCCGCTCTTATGCTTGATTTAAGTTTTCAAAAACTCGATACCATTCTCACTCTAAAAATGCCATTCTTCATTGAAAACGTATACGAATTTTATCACAACCTAGCTCTAGATAGGGATTCTGATGACGCACTTCGTTTGCGTTCATCATTTCACGGCCAACCATTCGTTTACGGTATAGACCGTTTACGACATTTGTTACGCCTAGATAACGACGGTATACATGAGTCGAGTGAGGAACTATGTGAGACTCTTGAGATCGATAACTTCAACGATCTCAAATCCGAAATTTTTCATCCCGTCCATAACAATCAATCCAACAAAGCCCATGGCCTCTTATTCCGCAACAAATTAGCCTATCACATCCTATCGCATATCGTCCTACCCCATACCTCAAATTTTACGGATGTCACAAATGAATACATTTTTCTACTAGGATGCATCCATCGCAAAGTCAAACTCGACTTCGCGACTCTCATATTTTTTAAAATGGATTCGCTTAAAACGAAATCCAAAAATGGGTTACCCTACGGTGCTCTCATTTCGGCCATCTTAAATGACCTCAATCTCGTTCCGGGTGGAACCTTATTCAAAAATAAGGACAAACATATTTGGGACACTTCATATCTTTCCCAAATGTCCATTAAATTCCACAATGCCGATAAAACCATTACATGGTCCGGTAAGCGGGTATCCGGCCCCAACTATGCTCCTCTTTCCCCCGAAGAGGAAGAGTATGTTGGCCCCAAGGCCACCCCGCGTGCCACTCATGAGGACGTCGCTATCTCCTCTGATTCCATTCCCCCCGTCGATATCCCTACATCCTCTCGTCCCTCTCGACGACAAGGAAAAGCTCTAGTAGGATCTTCTTCTCGTATCCCGCGCTCTGACAAGTTCTACGACTCTCTCTACATCAACCAATACCATAATGCGCAAACGACTCGTCGCATGTTTCGATTTTTGAACCCGGGACAAGAAGAGCTAGACCGACTTGATCGTGAAAGCGCCGAGCAAAGGGCACAATTTCATGAATTCTTTCCCAACGACGACGACGACGAAGATGATGCGACTTCCCACCGCGACTAGGCGGATATTTTTTTCATGTTTTTTTGATGATGTCAAAGGGGGAGAAGTACCTCTCTATATTGTTTTTCTCTTTGCATTGTATTTCTATTTCCTTTGAGTTGAACAAGTTGTTTTTGATGTAATAAGTAGGAAACGGTTTTACTTGATTATTATGATGCGTTTCTTCTTACATTTGCTCTTGTTTATATGGCATTGTGTGATTGCGATTTTAACTATGCGTTTGGATCTTATTTGATATTGTTGCATTGTGTGCGCATAGTTTGCTTGTTGATTGGATTATATATATTGTTTTTCTTTTGTGGCGATTGACCATTTTTAGGCAAAACTATGGCCAAATTTTCGCTTGCATATAGATCTTCATAATCCCTAATCGTTTAGCTTGGTTTTACGTAGTTTTAAAATCGGATGTTATGACATTTACTTACTTTTTCTCTAAAAAACTTTTATCCAAGTAAAGCGTCATCTAAACATTTCGATTATACTTGTTTAAACAAAAAGAGCTTATAGTATGTTGAAGTCAATATTTTGTCATCATCAAAAAGGGAGAGATTGTTGAACGATGTTCTTCAAATCGATTATTTTAATGATAACAAAAATTGTAAAACATGATAAAAGCTCGTTTTGTGTACTAATCTTTTATCGAGTGTATTAAAGGTTCAAAATGATATATTGCGTAATTACAAAGCCAATGGTTCAAGCGGAACCTAAAACGGATTTGAAACGAACTAGTTACGGGATTTCAAAGATGGTCGAGAAAACCGAAACATGCCCAGAATTAAAAACGATTGATCTATAAGCAAAAACGATCGATCATATTCAGTGTCAATTCTTTCAGAGAACTCAGTTCAAAAACGACCGATCGCCAAGAGGAAACGACCGATCGTTTTCAGTGTAAATTCTTCCAGAGAACTCAGTTCAAAAACGACCGATCGCCAAGAGGAAACGACCGATCGTTTTAAGTGTATTCTCTTCCAGTGAGCCAAGATAAAAGTCGACCGATCGTTTTACAGAAACGACCGATCGTTTCTGTAAAATTTCAAAATCCAGCTTTTAAGCAATTCCTGAAAATGGGGCGAACCACTGCATTAACCAGCATTCAATTCAGCCAACAACTGCAACGGTCTGAAATTTATTGCTGCATCTTTTCACCCTACAAAAGAGCTCCAAAACCTTGAAGGAAGATAACCCAAGCAACTTACAACTTTTAAGCAATTCTTACTAAGAAATCCTTCAAGCTTATACTACTCACTTCTCACTTGTAATCATAAATATTCTCGATTATATTCTCTTTGTAATCTTATAAATATCGAGATAATATTTGTTAGTGAGTGATTCGAAATCAAACTTGTAAAAGAGTATTTTATAAACTCATTAGTGAGCGAGTGAATTGGGTAGAGGCTTTTAAGCAAGTGTAGCTTAAAAGCTCTAGGTCATTTATTCGGGATACTCATATAGTGAGGGGGAGCGTAATCGGTTGATTAAGCTCGTTAAGGTGTAACCTTGAAACGAAGATTTTTAGTAAAACACTCGGTAGTGAAAATACCGAGGAGAGGACGTAGGCGCGGTTTGCCGAACCTCTATAAATCTTGCGTTATTTCTTTCCCTAAACTTTTACTTTACGTATTTATTTATCGCTTATATTTATTGCTTGTTTATATTATTTAGCGTTAATTTGGTAACGAAAAAGTTTAGGTTATAAAATCTACTAATTAACTTAGTTAAATACCCATAGATTTAATTCCGCGAAAAACGTACGAAAACCTTATTCACCCCCCCTCTAAGGTTTAGACTCCTACGGACCAACAGTGATTAAGATTGTAGTGCTTGCTACGCCTAATCTTCAATTAGTTTTGCAAAAACACCCTGCTCAATCATTTAAGTTTTCAATTTCGCACCAAAATTAACTTGACAAAGTACTTTTAAGTTTAGGAAGGACCTATTCTCGAGAATTTCAACAAGGTCAAGTAATAGAAGGCATAGCTCTGTTACAACGGTTACCTAGTGCCGTTCTAAATACATTTGTCAACCAAAACACTCGGCATTACCGAAGTTCATTCTAATATATCTGTCAAAATGAATTACCACGATGATTGCATCACTTGGAAAAAGTGATACAAACGATTTCCTCTTAAAGTTTGAACTCCATTGCCACATGATCAGTGTTTTCCCCGTTAATATAAGTTATGCTTTATTCTTCAAAATTTGGGCTCTGTCGTGTAAGGAAACTTGCTGATTACCTTAATTAAAATTTGGGGTTATATATACTGTTCCGCTAGTTGCAACAGACAGTACCTAAATCCCCTTAGCATTGCAAAGAATTTCGGAACATATCATTTCACCACCAAATCACACCAAAGAAGTAGATTCGGCCCAAACGATGTGGTTACCATGACTGCTGAATGAATAAAAGCTCAAAAAGAGTAAATTATGAACATTGACCCACTTCACTACATCAACTCAAGTTACACAAACAGTTTATTTAGGCCTCGTCAAGAGTTCCTTGAAAGTTGCTACTGTATCCGTATCTCCGCTGCTGTCTTTGGCTAGGACTTAAACAGCCCATTTGTTATTCCATCTCTCCTTTCTCCCTTCGTTTTATTATTTACTTACTATGATTAATTACACCTTTATATATCAGAAGCAAATCACACACTAAACCCACATATTAAACACGAAATACACACATCTCAGATAGTAAACGAGCATATAAATTACATGAAGCACGCAATGATAACAAAAATGCAAATTTTCATGAATTGATGTACATCACCTAAACTAGGTGTCTAGCAATCCTATGGACAGAAAACCTACCTAGGACCCACCAAGGTTAATAAACCTGATCAGCTACTGGACCCCTCGTACACTAAGTACACCTCCTTAAGCACTCAAACACCCAACAGTACCTCGTGTGCTTGAACACGTTGTCTCCCGCAGCTCCACATGTTAGAAAATAAATATGGAAAAGAATTCAAATTATATTAACCAACAGTTTGACCCCGTTACTCTAGCATTCGTCTACCATTGTGATCATACCTACCTTCAAGGCCACCTACGACTGTATAACCAGGTTCGCTCTGATACCAAACTATCATGTCCCGAATTTACAGAAAACCCGGGGATGCGATTAAAAAATAAATAAAAGAAAATAACCACAGAACAGATGACCTTCAAATCACACCCTTTTCACTTATATATTACACAAACACTGTTCAGAAACATTTACTGTATATACAAAACAATACTAACTTGGCCTTGAGTACCTACTACACGTGCACATCAAATCGTTCCAGCCTCGAGTTCTGCTAGAACACTCAAACAGGCCTCGACCCTGTACATCAGTGCCTCTGCCTAAAATAATATAAGTAAACAGAAACGAGAAACAGAACAAAGAGTGAGTCAACTAAATTCATCACATATACGTCTACAAAGTACAAATAATAATGCAAATGTATATGTATTTTGATTCTTTTAATATTAGAGTTTCATCCTGTTATATCTCTTTTGTTACACCTCTACTACACCTCAACTACAAACACCAAGTGGCGTGACTCCACACATGACCCAAAAGTGTATGACTCAAATGTGTATAAAGTCGGATTCACAAATATAGTACCGGATCACTCCTCAGATCCACGTATAGAATCAACTCCTCATGAGACTATACGCCGGCTATTGCCGTATTTTTTCGTGAGCACCAGGCCCGTCGGAACCCATGTGGCACGTGAACCCTAAACCAAATAAAAGACCGACAAAGTCGGATTCACAAATAAAGTGCCGGATCACTCCTCAAATCCACGTATAGAGCCAACTCCTCGTGAACCAATACGCAGCACCTGAATCCTAAAGGAACTTTAAAAAAAAAAAGGCCGACGACAACAAATGACTCACAAAAACATCACACCTCTCCTCGATTATTTAGCCTCATTATTCCACTTTATTCATTAGTTATATGATAACCATTTATAACACTCAATTGAAAGCTAATGTACACCATCCGCAATAGCCATCGTAATAATATAATATGAAATGGACTGCATACAAATGTAAATAACAACAACAATGATTAACAAATACATCATTTGTAATAGCTATCTATGAACATAAATTTTGGTTTCCGCAAAAACGTCTCGAACTTAGATTCAAATAAATTCGGAAAGCTCAGTAAGTCTCCCCTGGAAGATTCCAGCTTCCATAAAGTACAACATGTAGTTAAGACTACTAAAACACATTAAAAACGGCTTTAGGAAAGAAACCGATTCATGCCTAACATCATCTAGAACACTTCTCTCTTCGGTACCGAAACGGTACCTCATCAAACACAACCAGCTATGTTCAACTATAAACTACATCTACTAGAAGTAAAACTACTATACGCCACAATCAAAAATACACAAGAAACAGTATCCCGTTCCTATCACGTAGTAAACTCTCCTCTTTGAGTACCGAAACAGTACTCGAAAGTCTTTAATCAACCCGTTCGCAACTACAACCACAACAAAAACAAATATTACTACTATAAACATTGCTACTATAAACAGCATAAACAAAAGGAAGCAGGAGGCGATTCCCGCATCGAATCAACGTAAAAGATTCCCCTTTTAAGTACCAAAAATGGTACCCTGATAAGTCAACTTTATAATTTCAACCCCAAGTAAAACATACTACTACAAGTAATCGTATAAAAAGCAACATGAAAGCGATTCCAGCAAAATACACCTAAAAGACTCCCCTTTTAAGTACCAAAAATGGTACCTGATTGACGCTAAGAAAGGTTGGACAGATGGACAGCGTTGAACATGCAATGACAAGGCAAGAAACTACTCCATTTGCCTCAAACTTCAGCTTAAAACCCATGAGGCGTAACTAAAAGAACCTGTTTAAACTGACCACTTTAAACAGAACTTGCAGCCTGTTAAAGGTTCAAAACAGACTTGAGAAGTGGAAAGAAAATACTACATATATACCTCAAAATAATCTCCTCTACGATAGCTGTCTAACGGGAAAGACGGATTGAAAAACGGATAATCGATCCGAGAGAAAATCACCGAGTTTAATGTGACTGGGGTGTTTAGGATTTTTTTTTTCTCTCTCTCTGAAAATCACCGAGTGTATATGTATGTTTATCTGTTTTTTATTTTATTTTAATGTAGCAGATAGATATGTATGTAAATAATGTATAATAAGAGATGAAAATGTGGAAGATAAAAACAAAGTGAGGGTCCCACCGTTTTCTTAATACTGAAGAACTCTTATATATATATCACTTCCTTTATTTATTTTTAACAATGAGACAAGGAAAAAAAAATATGTATAATATAAATTTATAGATATATGTATTTTATTCAGGGGTATTACAATCCTAATCTATTTAACAACTTTGATCAACTCACATTCTCTGATATACCTAAAAACCATGACGAATGCCACCAAAGTAGTTTATAACATGAGAAAACTTTGCTCAACCAAAGTAGTGTACATGAGAAAACTTTTTAAGTCGGTTAACATCAGTTGCAGTTCTTTTTTAAGATAAAGTCCTTCCTTCCATATATGACACATGCCACAACTCACAATTAGAAAATTAAACTTGTTCTCGTATCAATTATCAGGCAGGAGTAGAACTCGCGGGTGGGTGTCGCCGTCATCCAATATTTAAAAAAATTAAAAATTATACATATAATTTTTTGATTTTGTAGATTATAAATAAATTTACAGCCCCCCGTTAACAAAAGTTAATTTAATGGTATAGTGTTATAGTTATATACTAATAGACAATATATCACGTGTTCGAATCCTCTCTCTTGCATATTTTTTATCTTTAATTTTTTTTAACGACTAAAACTGATGTATCAATTACGAGTCCAAATCATCTATCATTTTTGTGCCCACTTGCTTATTTTATGCAAAAATTTGTTATAAAAAACTTAAAAAAAATTATACAATTACTATAACACATGCATCAATACATTTCAATAATTATTTTAAAAAAAAAAAACCACACGCAATTTATTTTGTAATAAATGTATAAATTAGTATAAATGAAACATTAAATCTTAGAAAATTTTTCTAAAACATTATTATGTCTAAATGTTTAAAAATTTGAACACAATATAACTTAAAAACTTATAAACTTGCAAAAAAAAGTTATAAAAATTTAAATTTAAATAAAAATAAACAATGAATAAAAAAATATATATATAATAGGATGAAAGATTCGTACTCATCAATCACCCCCTATGTACAATAAAAATAAACTTTACTAACAGATTACCCAATACATTACTCCCTCCGTGTGCTAAAACTGATGTATCAATCACCCCATGTACAATAAACTTTACTAACAGATTACCCAATACATTACTCGCTCCGTATTTTCATTTAATTATACACTACGAAATTACGTATAATTTTAAACGGTCAAAAACTTGTATTAAAATTGTCGGAATGAAAATTTTCAAAAGTCATATAGTTCAAATGTTAAATTTTATAATTAGATTTAAAAAAAATTAATTTCGACAATTTTAATACAAATTATAAACCGATCAAAATTACACACAATTTCGTAATAAATAATTAAATATAAACAGATGAGCATACCATATTGATATTTTTTTTGTCTGGAGCAACTTTTGGGACGAAATATATGCTAATTGATTTTATCACAACCCTACTTACTGTTCTGGAGATGTGACATAACGAGAATCTACTGAAAATTCACCTATATAATTTAATAAGAAAGGCAAGTGCTATGGTGCATTTTATTGATCTAGACAATCCTAGTTATTTTTATAGAGTTGTCATGCAAAGTGAATCAAAATTATCAAATAATACTGTGATCACATAATTTTAGATCGTGTATCCTCATCACGTATCTTGAATAATTAAGGCAAATGCTATGATACAATATTTATATATAATCTTGTACAAGTAAATTGATGATCAGATATAAATGCCCGTGAATACTGTTTCATACTATAGTATTTTAGATCTTTCCTATACTCACACTTATCATTTGGTATTTATCTGCATACGAATAATTTTGATAGAAATCACCCCGTAAATCGAATTCAGTAAGTAGTACCTGTATTTGGTTTATGTAGAAGCCTAAATATTGTAATAAAAATATTTTGAATAAAATAGCCTCACGCAATGGAATATTGCAGGGCCTTTCATGTCACTACTTAATTCCAGGGAAGGGATATCAACCCCGAATGACTTAAATTAATTTTATTTTATTTCCTTTAAAAATGACTTCATTAAATACTTTCCTGAACATGCCACTGCTACAGTAATGGTGTAATTAACTATAAACTTGACAAAAAATAAACTAAGCATTGACAACCTAGTAGTCGTTATGAATAACTTAACTTATACGTTAGTCTTAGAATCAAAGACTTTCTACATTACAACTTCAACGGCACAACAATAATTTCAAACCTATCACATTAACAGTCCGCAGCTATAATATAGTATATATATGAACACATCCAACTTCTCAAGTATCACAAAACATTTTCTTTGTACTACAAATGGAATTCTCTAAACTTTTCATTTGCCTCCTAGTCATTTCCCAATCTTTCAATTTCCTTCTCTCAGCCCAAGGGGCCAACACCAACCTCTTTCGAGAGTACATCGGTGCGGAATTCAATGGTGTCAAATTTACCGATGTGCCCATAAGCCCAAATGTCGACTTCCACTTTATTTTGGCTTTCGCCATAGACTACACAACTTCCACTTCTTCCGCGTCGCCTACTAATGGAAAATTCAATATTTTCTGGGACAACGACAATCTGTCTCCCTCTCAAGTTTCTGCCATAAAAAACCGCCACCCAAATGTTAAAGTAGCCCTTAGCTTAGGTGGTGACTCCGTTGGTAATGGCTATGCATATTTCCAACCATCGGATGTTGATTCTTGGGTCTCTAATGCTGTTTCGTCTCTCACAAATATCATTCAGGAGTACAATTTAGATGGTACGTAATTCTAACTTCTTCTTTGTAGTTACGTATATAGATATACTTCGGCAAAATATGTATTATTGAAACAAAAATAATGCCGACGCAAACGAGGCTCTTGTATTAACATGCTAAATGAAACTCCGTAATTAAAGGTTATCATCATTGATGGTATTTGAAGTTTTTTAACATATATAATTAGGCTAATTGGCTAAACAGAGAAAAAGCCTATAGAGGCATACATTTCTACTTCAACAACATCTCGTACACTTTATTATATAAGTAGTGTTTAACATACTTAGCTAGATTATATTAATGGTCTTGTTAATTATTTGATTCTTATAGGCATTGATATTGATTACGAGCACTTCAACTCCGACCCTAATACATTCTCCGGATGTATTGGACAACTGATAAGAACCCTAAAACAAAATGGTGTTATTTCATTTGCTTCCATTGCTCCATTTGATGACGATCAAGTTCAAAGCCATTACATGGCTCTATGGAAAAACTATGGACATTTGATAGACTATGTTAATTTCCAATTTTATGCATACGATAAGGGTACCTCGATTTCTCAGTTCATCGACTATTTCAACACTCAAAGCTCTAATTACGAGGGAGGGAATGTTTTGGTCAGCTTTATCAGTGATGGGAGCGGAGGATTAACACCACAAGACGGTTTTTTCACAGCTTGTAATAGGCTTAAAAGTCAACAAAAGCTTAATGGTATATTTATTTGGTCCGCTGATGATTCTAAGGCTAGAGGGTTTCCCTATGAAAGGCAATCACAATCTTTGATGGCATAAGAACATTTCAGTTGGCGAAGAAAATGACTACTTTTTGATGTTTAATGTATATCTAAAACGTATAGATGTGTATATGTTTAAGAGAAAAAAGGTATATGACCGTGTAAAACACCGTCAAAAAAACTGTGTTTAGATCTGTACCGTCTGATCCAGTTATATTTAAAAGATCAGACGGTCCAGAAGAAATACAATTTTCCTGACTGTGTTTGTTTTACATAGTCGAAGGCACCTCTTCCATGTTTAAAAGTATGTGAAAGTTGAAACGTACATATAAGAATTATAAGATTGGATTATGTCTTTATTTTATCTTTGACTGAACAATGTATACCACGCTCATCATCAGAGTTCAAAACATGTCGCATGCATAGCAGGTTTAATCATATTTGTAAAGCACACGCATAAACTCGCTGATTTGCGCTATTGATATGCTTCATTTTTCGATTTAAATATCGTGAATGACACACAAATAAAATTTTCTGTGTTTTTTTTATGTGCAGTCAATCAAGTGAACGGCACAAAGTCCCATTTTTAAAAATAAATATTCAATTTTTTTTTTTCAAATTTTGATTAATAATTAAATTTAGAATAGTATACACTAGGGTTCTATATTTTTATTTGGTTTTTTATTGTGTTGTAAAATTTGTTTTTAATTTATTAAATCCTAATTTGTCTAATATATAATAAAAATTAAAAAATTAAATTAGTTATTGAAAATGTATCATCTAACCCCTCTATTTTTTAATATAATGATTGTAAAAGTGACTGCACATTATACAGTATAACTTATTGACGGCACATAATAGAAACCCAAATCTTCGGTGTCAATATAATGTCTAATTTTGTAATTTATAAATTTAGAGAATTTTAAATTTATTAATTATAGGGAGGAATTTATGTCACCACAAGAGCAGAGCAGATGCTGAAAGTTTGGTTCAATGCGAACATGATCGTCTATACTCTATCATGTAGGTCTTACGATACAAAAATCTTCGGTGCCAATATAATGTCTAATTCTGTAATTCATAAATTATTAATTATAGGGAGGAGTTGAAAGTTTGGTTCAATGTGAACATGATCGTCTAGTCTATCATGTAGGTCTTACTATAGTAATGTTAGATGGTTTGTTAATTTGCAAATTGATATAGTTTTCTCGTAAATTCGTTTTTCATTTTGAAGTAGAATAATTTAATTACAATATGATGATAAGAAGTTGATTAGTAATTAACCATATGAACGTCCAAAACACTCATTCTAGAGCGTAGACACTATTACGATGGGCCTTTTTTTTAAAGACTCGATCGAGACTAGTGGTGAATAAATAATGGGGCCATTTTTCTTCCTTTTCCTCCCAATTCCTCTGTAATATAGAAGAAACTGTGCTTCTGCCCCTATTGCAAGTTCAATGAGAACACCTCTCCATTAGTGAACAAAAATCTGATATGTTTGAATGTTTCTATTTTACGTTTTTTCCTATCGGATTTGTTCAAGAGCCTTAATTTGTTTAACAGAATTCAATGGGACCGTGCAAACTATTTTAAAACCGAAAAGCAGAAACATACAGCTCAGAAAGTTAACTAGTTATTCTCTTGTAGTTTTGTTCAACTGTCTAAATTCGAACGAGACATTCCGAGAAAACAACTGCCTACAAATCTTAATATGCAGTTTCTTAAAACGCTCGACTTCATGTTGTCATGGCCTTTACAGAATAAAATGGTTCAAGGGTCATGTCATTTGTAATTTAATAGATCTACATTGTGTATAACCTGCTCAATTAACGTTTTCTCTGATTAGTCTGCTGAATTTAAATCCCTTTGGTACGCTTGTCATAAACACCATCTCTACAAATAACTTAAAACAGTTACACTTTCCTCTCCGGTCCTTGAACAAAAAAGACATTGTTTTTGCCATAGAAGTAAATCCTTCAAAGTAAAAAGTCGTTTATAGGTGAATTTTTTCTATAATTTTTATTGAATATGTTTTCCTAGGAAAACTATTTTGGATAAATTTTCCTTTTAGAAAAAAAAGGTCATTTTGTTTTAAAAGAGACTCCTATTAGAATTTAAGAAACCACAATAAGAGAACCCAAAGTGAGTACTGATTTCTTGTACACTGTTGGACATTTTAAGAACCCAGCACCAACAGCTCGAGAAATAAAACCCCACCAGGAAAAGTTAATAGTAAACAAAGACAAATTTTTAAATTTGACATGTTTTTCCCAAAATGCTAAAATTGCGAAATTAAGTATATAAACTTCATAAAAATCATCTCACCACGTTGTATACCTGTATGACGAGGCTAAAATTTCCAACTATAGTAATACGGACCCTTTCCAACCTCAACGAGCTACGCTCGGTTCCCCTGAAACGGACTATTGCAAATAATAGTTACCACAATAAAATTAAATTATGAACATGAGAAAATTCTTTAAGTCAGTTATATCAGTTGGCTCCCACCAAAAAACATAGATTGATATGAAATATGATGTGCCAATTCAACAAAATTTAGTAGTGGGGAAATCGATATGTATAGTAGTAGTATAATAGTACATTACCCATACAAATAGCAGAGTGGAGATGATTAGTGCCTTTGTTTTGCACTGCCTTTTTCATTTTTCGAATAAGTTTCTGACCAACCAGTGAACGAAACCTCATCTATTCTCTGTTAGTTACTATGAGCACCAAATACGGTTTTCTTTATTCATCATCGTCATCACTCATTCTAAAAAAGATGATTCTCATGGACCAAAATACTATACAAGGGCTTCTTTAATTGCAGTTTCTATCTCACCGTAATTGCTTTATGTCTATAGATTGCAGGTTCATCTGTTGTGTTACAAACCATTAAGCTAGTTTAAGAAAACTCAACGTATCCAAGTTTCAAAGAAAGAATATCAATCTTATTCTTACATTTTGTTTTGCCTTGTGTAAATTCAAATTAGTGTATCTCGGCAATTCTCTAATATGAGAAACAAAACAAAGAAGCAGCATTTCTGAGCCAACCATGCAAAAGTTTTTTTTTTTTGGAAGGTAACCATGCAAAAGTTTAATGTACATACCTGCTACTCTTGAACAGTTATAAATTAACTAATTAAATAAATCAGACATTCTTCATGAATTAACAAGAATAACAGTTTGTAGTTAACTCCTATAGAAATTGAACACAAAAACGAAGTCTACAGTTACTTACCTGATATCAACAAAATGTCACCCCTAACTGAGATTGAGATACATATACTGACCCTGACCCTGACCCTGACTCTGACCCTAAACTGGTTTTGGTTGAGCACTATCCTATTAGGCATTAGCACAAAAACATCCAACAACCATAGTTTGGTAGCAAGAGGAAAAAGAATATATGCACCGATATTGTTACAGAACGGGAGATTAATATAATGCAAGAAAGCATCCCTCGCATATTTAATCAGACGTGACTGAATGAAATGTCCTGAGTGATTAAATAGGCTATGACCTCGAAAACATGATGGCCAGATCACTTTCTTATAGTTATAAAAGCACAAAAAAATGAATGAAATAAGTAAAATAGTAAAACCTGCAATGAATTATCAAAGAAGGGGCAGAGCAGTAATCATCCAATTATTTTTGAAAATCGGTCACAAAATTTTGATCATGTGTAAAATATAATTTGATGAAATCAAAAATGCCGATAAAACAATATTTTAGAAAAAAATCCCAGAAATATAGGGCATAACCGACACAACACATACAATCACTCTATTTCTTTTGTGTTTAAAAGTCTAAATTGGGAACTTTTGGCCAGCACTATGGCTGCTAATGATGATTACTAGCTAATAGGAAAATAGCTATAAATATAACTACACCCCTAATCTAAAGCATGATTGAAACTGTATATGCTCCTCACATGGGGCATGAATTCTCTCCCTCTCTAACACAGTGGTGGGAATATCACTTTATGTATCCCATTTGAGCAAGTTGATCGGAAAATATGTATGCTGAGGAAAAACATTGTTTCACAGCACATGGGAAAAAAGTGCTTTTCAAATACGAAAGCTTCACGTAATGACCAAACGGTAAAATGATTTATTAACCACTTTCGATTTCACCTTGTCTCCCAAGTTAACACGTTACTTAAGATTCCACTGCTTCGTACCTTGACGAACAACATGAGGGATTGTTCATTGCTAATTATAATGCAAGTAAGTTGTCTTGTATTAAAACAAACTGGCTACAGTCAACTTAAAACATCTAGTTTTTCAAGAGAGAGTCAAAGACTAACATTTAAGCTAAGTAATTCACTACAATTCATAACTTATAAGCTAAGATCAGTAAAACTGTGCTTAAAAACTGCTACAAAATAGCCTTTTCAGCGAGAAAAACAGTGAACAAGTGTCTAAGTGCAGCAGTGTGTAAGTGCTCGATTCAAGATCCTCCACCTACTATCAATGACCATATATATAAAATGACAATAGGCAAGTAAATTTCGTAAAAGATCATTAGTTTTTATTGATATCTAGACCTTAGAATGCACCTATTGAGACTAAAACAATGGGGCAAAACTCACACAGATCTGTTTTTTTGTTTCTCATTCAGGCGACACACATGCATGATGCATATAAGTTCAATACAAATCTAAGCAACTGTGGGAACACATATATAGGTTGTTGATCAGATACTAATTGCAATGGTAAGTAAACAATGTAGGCGTGCATTAAGTAGGTAAATAAACGTAAACAAGCATTAAGATATGGTGTGAGAAGCTAAATTAGGCACAACAAACAACACCAATATAAACAATTTTAGTAAAAAGGATAAAATCTCAAATTCCATTATACAACACCAATTTTCGTGGTCAATTAAATTTGACAAAAAAAGGTGGAGGAATATTACAACCACCAACTTCTCAAAAACAATTTGCCAATTTTGTTATAACATTTTTAATGGTTGGGTGTGATCCTGATATCACATATCATGGCCATGATCACTTTTTCATCATTTTATCATACGCTATTTGTTTTTTTTATGTTTGGGTGCAAATTTTAGCAGATAGCAGCGTTATTTGACAGAAAAATAAAGGTTCATCCAGTTTCAATATCAACTTTTTAAATATTCAACCAAACACAATATAGCTTGTAATCCAAAAAACACAAAAAAGTAAATTAATAGCTACAACCAAACAAGACCTTTGTACTTTTGAGATTGTACTGAATTTGTCTTCAATCCCCAGGAGTCCCCCACTTAAGAAAGTCCACCCCTACATAAGAAACTTCCTGCTCTTTCACCTTTAAGTAGTAGTAGTAGTAAACCAACATTAGGCACCAACATACACATCCCTTCCCCCCTCTCTTTCAGTAACTCACTCTCTCTCCCCCTCTAACTTTGCCATGTATTGCCATGACGATCATACACTCATCGGTTATCCCTACAATGAACACCTCCCGCTTCTTGACCTGACAACATCCTCCCAACCAAACATACCGCCCAAGTGTCTCATGACCGCCTATTCTGGGCTCAATACAATGGGTGACAACTTGGTATGTGGCAATGCAGGCGATATATACGTGTCACCTAAAGATTTGTCACCTGGCTTGTTACAGAGAAGCATGAGCAGTCACTCGCTACACAATAGCACTGAAACTAGTAATGATGGTTGGTTTAGAAGGTTGGGAGTAGTGTCTCAGTCAGAGAATAATCTGGTTAGGAAAGTCTTCAGCACCGGCGACTTACAGGTAATAGATTAAGAGCGTCCAAAGATTTCGTCAAATCATTCCTTACCTCAAAAGATAATTATAACTACATGCAACTAATTTTGTACCTAAATATCATAAAGAAAAGGCAAGAAGTTCACACTCAATTAATTCTACAGAAAACTGATACCATCCGCATCTGGTTGCAAAGTAGTCGGAGAACTCACATGTGTACTATTAAAAAAAAAAAAGGTTCAGTTCTCCACTTTTAATCAGAAAATAAATTAGGGTCGCCACGTCAAAAGAGGCTTAGTCATGATGTTTACGAATCAGGATAATATGATAACTTAGCTATTCAGTAACAGAAAAATAAGATAATATCAAAAGTTGCAAATTAAGGTAGTAAGGTGACACTAGGTATAGTGACCATCGTTTGCATCTGGTTTTATATCAAGTTAGGCTAGCTAACATTCATTTCAGTCTGTAAATTTTTCTTTATAGCTAGAGTACTGATAAAATAGAACAAATTTGTCAAACATAACATTTCTTCCGAATTAATTTCCATGAAATAGAAGATTAAAGCAGCACAACGTTCCTCACGAGCAGAGAGTTCATTATCAAGTGAGAGTAGCAGCATCATAGAAAGCATGAACAAAGCCTGTCCATATAGCCCAGAGGAGAAAAAGGAGAGAATTGAAAGATATAGAAGCAAAAGAATCCAGAGAAACTTCACCAAGAAAATTAAGGTTGGGATACCATTGGTCTGATATATTCTTTTAGATTATAAGTTATATCTTATAAACAATAATAACTTGCTTAATCAAATCAATTTTTCTCTCTTTTTCAAATCAGTATGAATGTAGGAAAACATTGGCTGACAATAGGCCACGTGTCAAAGGCCGATTTGCGAGGAATGATGAAATAGAGAAAAACTCACAATCAAGACAGTCAAGTCATGAGTGTGTGGGGGAAGATTATGAAGACGATAACAATTGGCTAGACTTCCTAGATTCATTTTCGGCAAACATGATTCCCTAGCGATAGAAGACATTCAGAATCAAGCAACCTCATGCACAAGAATGACCTCTAATTAGTTCTTACAGATCATATGCATATTGTATAGTACTAGCAGCTTACCATGTTAAGTTCTTTAATAATCAATGCTTGTAGTGATGACAAAACCAAAGCTACTTGTATAATCTCATGAAGCTTAGTACCCATGCTGTAGATTATGCACCGTGGCAATACATTTTGTCTTTGTTACTAGTACAGCATAGCCATGCTCTAAAATAAATATACAGTATATAATACAATTTAGGTTCCCTATAAATTAGAATCACATGCAATATATCTCATGACTACGATGAAATCATCAGTTTATATTCTAGACGAGACAATCATCAAAAAGGTCTTCACTAAAGAATCAAGCGTGGACTAAGAACATGAAAATTTTACCATTATGGAAAATGAGAAGGTAGTTTATAAAGTTCAATCCAGAAAGCCTATGATTTCCCATTTAGGAATAATCATCATGAGGACGGCAATAAATGACAACACAATCCCAGTTAAAACTGACCATCTGGCCGGTATAAAACTCTCAAGTCTTTGGAAAATCGTATCTGTTACCCAAAAACATTCCCATGTTTGTAAGCACGTTACTTTACAAAGCATATTTGCAGGTTGAGCTCTCGGTTAACTTTCCACCAAAAGTCCAAAACTCTAGAAGTTAATACACCATTCTAGGAAATGTTAATTTTTAGTGACAAGCAAGCGATGTTGTCGTCTTGTTACTTTTCTTATCAAACTTAAAAAAATTTATGTACATTGTAGCTTACTAGTTATCTAGTAAACCAACCAGACATGAGCAACAAACATGATAAATCGATAATCATGCAAACCAAAAAAAAAAAAAATAGAAACCTCAAAGGAAAGCAGAACGCATTCCACATAAAGAATAGACATGGTTAGGACCGATAAATGGCTCTTTATGGAAGAAACATTCAGAAATGACCTTAACATGCTAAGCTGAAAGCCAAAAGTAAAAGAGGGCAAGCTTTACTAATCAACAACGCAGTTATATACCGTAGAACCTTTTCTACAGGAATAACCTCGGGACCGGGAGAAAATATTCTTATAAAAAGGTTATTCCTAAATAGAGGTTGCAACAAGTTGTGTATGCGTTGACAGACGAAGAAATTGTTGCTGGAATTAGACAAGACGCGAAGGGAGATAATCCGGATGATGATATTTCGGAAATACAAAAAGTTTCATGTCAAGAAGCGTTAACCATGCTTGACAAGTTGGAATTATTTTGGCTTATACAAGAAAGTGTTCATGTGGACTAGCTATTACATACCCGCAAGTTAAAGGATATGGTGAAAACCCAAAAAATCAAGACAATATCACAGACTACATTCGATAAATATTTGAAATCGTTTTAAGTTTAATGTAACGACATATATATAATTTTACACATTTATGTAATTTATTCCTATATGGAGGCAAATTTGTTAAGGCGTGACAGTAAAAAATCATGTAATATTACAATATGAAGGTATTCTTATTTTGAACTGATCCGAGTTGGGACCGAGCATTTTTATTCTTATAGGGAGTTTATTCCTATACAGAGTATTACTATGGAGAGGTTATACTATATGTGCCCATTTTCTAAATGTCTCGCAAGGAGAAAATCTTGCTGACAATTCAAAGAGTAATTATCAAAAACATACCATGAGGTTTAATTGATAATTAAAAACACCCCACACCTTTTAAATTCAATCAAAAACAGCCCCTCAGTTTTGATAAACATCACAAAGACCACCTACAGTAGTTCTTTTTACAAATTTGTGAGCTAATTTCACGTTTTCACCTTTCTTTCTGTATATCATTTTTTTATTAAAATTCAATTAGGATATGTCTTATTTCATAATACACACAAGGAGAAGCTTATTTTTATGAAAAAGAAATTTTACATATTTAGAAGATTAAATATTATATTTTAACCTGTAAATTGACAGGAAAATAATAATCTAACAATGATAATGATGTAAACCTTGTGATAAATATGGCATATATTTATCAAAGGTAAAAACGTCATATTCTACTTAAACTAATTAAACTTCAATCTCATGAGGTGTTAAGTGATGTATATTGAAATATGAGGGGTTGTTTGATTGATTTTGAAAGGTATGGTTTTTTTTTATTATCAATCAAATCCCTGGGTTTTTTTTTATGATTAATACAATTCAAAACATTAAAACTGCAACCTTTTAGAAGAAATGGACTGTCAACTCAAGTCCTTTTATTCGAGGCTTGGGCACATGGCATGATGGCATGGGCAAGGGGAAACGATATTTTCACTTTCACTTTTGCTTTTCTTTTCTGGATGCTAATACATTAAAAAATTACTCCACAAATTTGAATTATATGAAAAATACACAACTAAATTTCTAAATTTCTATGCATTTAATAACAAGTCCATAACCCAACAAAAAATCCAACATCATCAGCCAAAACTTACAATAAAACTAAAGATTTATAGAAAAATGCAAATCAAATTCAAAGCCAGAATGTCACCAAAACACACATTAGGTAACGTAAAGTAAGTTGTTTCAAAGAATAAATCATTTCATTTCATCCTTCTCATCATACACGGTGCTCTGATCATACTCCACTTCAAGTTCGCATTATAAAATTTGATCAAGGCAGGGTCCTCAAAACATTCCCTTACTGTATTCAATAACCTTCTACCCCCAAGTTTATATGTTACCCCACAACACTATACCCAGAGATCCATACATATCACCATTACAGGGTTTACTATCGCGTTTCCTCCTTCTCTCAGAGCTCATGCACATTCATAAATGACAGATAATTTCATGAGATAACCCAAAATCAAATAAAAACCTGGACAGCAATCATGCAGCATCAAAGCAGATTCTTGGTCAGGAGACAATACCCTTCTATTATTATAATATGTGAAAATACCTTCTTCATGCCCCCACTATATTCATTTTTGGTCTACTTTTCTGCTAATGTTTTTTCTTTGGCTCTTTTGATTAAAGGCCGCTCTATAAGTCTAGGTTACACTTACACAATGTTTAAACTAAGTTCAGAAAGTTATCTTAAGCTTAGACAAATAATAATCATACAGTGTGTCATGTGACTAAGACATGAGTTCTGACTTAAATTAAGTAGTGAAGTTTAAAAGGACCACCTTTCCAAAAATCTATACAACTATACAAACATTTTTTTGAAGCTACAAACTTTGCCTGTCTGAGCAGCCCCTATAAGTGGGAAGGACGGCACTGCCTTTTCTTTCCACCAAGTTTCTGTATACTTTCCTAAGTCAAAGTTCAACATAAAAATTAATAAAGCCGTTAATTGGATCTACATTGTAATAAAGACATTAATGGACCTAGGTCCTAAGGTCTATAGGAAATTTAACACGATATTAATAGGTAATCAGGATTAATTACTGCAAAATGTCAATTGAAAACCATTTATTTCTAATAAAATTGAAAGAAGAGTCAGAATCACCCAAAAGTGATTTCATTCCAAATTACTAAGTCATGCAAGCATCTCAAACTCCGTTTGGTGGTCTATCGTCTACCTAAGCATTACTTGCACAATGAACCTCAAGAACAAATTCGGCTATGAAAGGTTCAGTAAAAACCCACCTCATACAAGCAACGCTAAAAATTTAGATACATTCATTTTTTCATGAGTCCTTGCAAAAACTTTAGATTAGTCCTAAAATCATACACTTTATTGCCTGATTATCAAATAGGAAATTTAGCAAACGATAATCGATTAATGAGATTTAACTTTTCAACTTCATATTACATTCTCACCCTCAAAACCAAAATAGTTATACTACAGCTTAAACAAAGAACTTCTCTGTTTCCTTGTTGGTAATCCCGGTTGACCGTCAGTTTATTAAATATTTTAAAAGTCATTTTGAACCTCCTAACTTTGTTTCTCTCTCATTTTCCAGATTTTTAAGGGGGCTCGCATTATTTCTTAGCCATGGGAGGGGAAAAGGATTTCACAGCTAACTACTTGTCTGCAACATTCATTATGGCCTCAGTAAGCTCTAAATTTGTTCTGATAAGATTGGCTTCATATCCGTTACATTTCCCAAATGCATGGACTTCGTTCTATTAAAGTAATTACCCTGACAATGCAGACGTTGTCTAGACTACCAGGGTTAGGTGATTGACAACTAATCATAAGTTTTAACAACTTGGTAATTGCTTAATAAGGTAAATGATGATTTGGGATGGGTCATTAGTCAACCCCGCTAATGTAGGAAAGATGACTTGGGTACTACAATCAAACTCTTCTTCTAGCATCTACATATTGTTTTCTAATTACATGAATGTGTAGATATCAAGTGCTTTTTTCCTCTATGTATGGAAGCTGGTCATGCAAAAAATTCGATGGGGGCAGTGATTCGACACAATTTGTATACAATGCGAAATTGTTTGAAATTTAAAACTCCCATTTTTTAACAAACTAACCCAATCAGTTTTTTTCCTGACAGGAAACACAATGCAAAATTGTTTGAAATTTAAAACTGAACCAGGTTATTTAATTTCCAAGTAATAATGACTATATGTTTTACAACCACCTATAACATAATCATCAGAACAAAATTTTACAACCCTGCAATGAAGGGCTGATAAAAGATAATATCTCTTGAAAAAGTGAATCACAAAAACTCTTCCAAACAATTGTTTAAGTTAGAGGGCAGACCACTCACAGGCTCACTGTAATTTACTCTGGGCTTTACGTTTGTTGGATTTCCTCTTGAAAGGTGTGCGATTTAATAAGCGCTTAAAAGGGAAAACGCAGGCTTGGCTTGGAACCCCTGGTTTCCTTTTCCTCTTTCCTGCATTTAACACACAAAATTGGACAGAAAATAGATCAATGACGCAAAAATACAAGAAATAAAATCAGAGAAACTAACAAATTGCTTTTTCTTATCCAAGATTGATTACTACTAGAAGGTTAAAAGTACAACCTACTGGCAAGCACGAATGAGTTCCGGAAGTGGCTACTTATTATTGTGGCAATTCGGGCAGGCTGTTTTACATGGATGGTGTCATGAGAGTGATTATAAAAGGTATTGACAATAGTGATTTCAAACACGGCAGTGTGTGGAGGCGCAAGTACTAAGTAGAATAGTAGATAAGCGCATTTGAGGTTTCTGTTATCTGTTATACTTATAGCCTTGCCTAATCATTAGATGTTATGTATCAGTGGTATGAGTATATCGCTGTACTCAATGGCAGCTTGAGTAATTTCAAGTGTAGTAGGTACTCCAGACAGTTATCACCTTAGAAGTAGGTACTACATGTTTGGTGTTTGATGTAAGGGTGAAGGCCGACAAGGCAGTTTTTTTTTTGTTCTTTGCACTATTTAGCAAAGTGGCCATCGAGCACCCTCTACTTAGATATTTGATGCATGGCAATAATTATATTAGCATGTAAAATGACAATGAAACCGTTACCTGAGGAACTATTTGAGACTATCACAGGAGAGCTACTTTGGGCACAAATGTCATTCTCCTTTTGCTCTTCCATTACCACCTCATTTAATGACTCAGAAATAACACTAATCTGACTGCTACCGTTTATCTCATCATGTGAAACCAGAACAGGGAAAGCAACATCAACATCTTTCATTTCCATATTTTCACCATTTTTTTGGCACGAAGTTAGTGAACAGTCTCCTTTTATCTCTTTATCTGTAACTATTGAGACTTCTTTCATGGCAGTTTGATCATTCTCATACTCGTTGTCAACTGATACCTTAACCGGTAAAATATCAGTTATATCATCAGAAACGGCATTTAATTCCTTTAAATCTCCATTATCCGTATAAATTAATTCACCCATAGTTGGTAGATTCTTTTCGACCTCTATATTCACCTCAGTTGTTACTGACTTCATATGATTGTCTTGAGAACCTAAATCTACATCAGAAAAAGCTTCATAGGCATTTCTGATATCTATTTCCATGAATGAAGAGTCTGTTTTTTCTATACGATCGACAACTTGAGTATCGCATTTTCTGATACAATTTTCAGATTGCAAACAAAGAGTTTCTGTCTCGAGTGAGGACACGTGTACACCCAACTCATCTAAATCGTTATGTTTTTCTAAATCCTCGTCAGCATGAGATACAGTTTTCTCATCATTACTCATGTCACCTCGTGTATAAGTTAACGGATTTAACTTAATAAAGTCTTTGGCGATGTCACTCTGATCCCGAGATGGATTAATGTGCAAAGAATCTTGACCTTTAAAGGAATCAACAAAAGATGTGGCCAATTTATTAGGCTCATCTGCCACGGGTACTAACTCCTGAACTTGCAACCCATGTGATGGTAATTTATCTATAATTGAACCAAAGTCGATTGGTTTTACTGTGTTAGATGCTTTATTTGCAGCGCAGAAAGACTTAGCCATATCATCTAAAAACAAATCACCTTCACCACTAGAAATAGGGTCCCATTTCATCCAACCCTTGGGCCAGTTTTCAATAGAATTAAATTCTTCCTCTGATGGAATTATTTCAACTCTAATGGTGTCTTTATAATAATGCTTTTTCCTCGTAGCCTTAGCTAATAGAGATCTGCAAAATGACAAAAAAAAATGTAACGTTATGGAAAATATCACATCTGTACACCAAGCTACCACTTTTAACAATTTGTACATCATACCATTAGAATCATAATCCGCACACCAATTTACACTTACTGCAACAACAGGCACCCTTGTGAGTTGCGTTACAATTTCAACTCAAAGGCACTTGCTATATACCGACTGTTAAATTATGCTGTTATTTAAACCACCAATACACAAAATTGAACAAGTAGTACACCAGTATAGGATTTACTTTTAATTACTCATATATTTTGATAAGCTGGTGTACTTGCTGTACAATTTTGTGTAGATTGGTATCTAAACTGTAAAACGTAGAATAGTGTGTTTTTTACTCGATTTTGTTTAATTGATTTAAAATTTTGGGTTTGTTAAATTAATTGTTAAAAGCAGATAAATATTTTTACAAAACTGAGGCTGCTATATAGTTTTAATTGGTATGAGTCGTATGACATATAGCTTATTAATGAAGTGGCATACCTACAATTTTTAGAGAGAGCTGCTTTAGCATTTTCCATAGAGAGCCCAAGCAATGAGGACAAGTTTGCAACATCATATGGCCCTCTCATTTCAGTTACGGAAGGGGAAGCACTTGATATTATGAGATTCTTTCCTCGAGTCCAATCTACCAGTAACTACAATTAAGGGCATATGACAAGTCAACATAAGTTGCAATACAAGTTAAGTAGTAAATAGTACAAACTGAACTACCATAGGAAAAGCTTTTCGACTAGTAACATGTGTTAGACAAAAAATTTGTGTTCTCTAATCAGATTGCTACTAGGTGCTGTTGTTCCTCTTTTTTTTCCTAATTATTAACTTCAACAAATTGTTGATCACCATGTTCATCCATTATGTCATATTTATCTCCATGTACCTCATAAAATTCCAGTCAAGCAAATTGACTACCTGAACTAGGACAATTACTCATCCAAAGCTTTTGGTATAACGAATATACATACAATATTCTAGAACTCCATAACTTTACATTTCAAGGTTCTTCACTTCTTCTTGTTATCTTGACGAATTTTTTTGAAAGAGCCTATTGTTTCACAATATTTTCTCTCATTATAGTTGCTTACAAGTTCCAAAAAGCTTAATATTCGAAAGAGACATCTTTTTTGGTATGGATGTTCCTTCACGCTCAGCATGACTTTTAATGCCCATCTTGATCATAGAATACTTTGGAAGTTCATATTAAGCTTAGATTTTAAGAATGTCTTAGATGGTGCTCTACTACTTCAAGCATATCTATCTGGTGTGCCCACTACTTTCACTTCCGTCTTCTTTTCTTTCTCTTTTAAATATCTCAAACAAGAATAAATGAAAATAATAACGAACCATTCACTTCTCTTTATTTAAACATAGCCAAAATGACAATAAACTATCTTATGAATTTAATGCAAACTAAATAACTGCAGAACAACAACAAGGATTCAAGGACGTAAATGCCGGTGAAGAAAGCACCAACACAGAGTGTAAATCAACAAGCAAGAATGAATGTCCTTATCCTCACCTTAGCATTAGTTATCGTTTGTTGCCTCTGTTGAGCATCCAGTAATAGAGCAGAGTATGCAATTTCAAAATATATACCACGCTGCACGGGGAGCAAGAACGAGATTAGATATTCCACAATTCGAAGGCATCCAACAGGTATAAGATAAAATGATAAATACTGAATCATCTTCTCTTTTGCATGTTTTAAGTACAAGAAATATGCTTAGACATCTTAGGATGAAATACTCAAGACCTGGTGTTACTAAACCAACAACGAGTACAGAGATAATGCAACAGTCTATGGTAGTGGTAAGAACAGTTTAAACTTGGCAGAAAAAAACCATACAAGCGATGCACTTTCCATTGCAAAACAAGTTATTCAAATAATAGTTTAGATAGGATGCTATGCTAAATCAACCAAGTTACTAGTGTGTGACAGCTAGTACTATCCATATGAAAAGGAACTGTAATATCATTAGCAGAATTCTCACTCACCCATAAATTTTATGCTTCCCAAATTTGTGTGCCAAAAAAAGAAAAAGAAATGAGATGCAATTTCAGTACATAATTTTAAGCTCATGTATTTGTCTATTATAAATAACCAAATTTAGCTGCTAAACGTACTCGGCAAGGTTGTAAAATAGACTAGATGTTATCAAAATCACCAACTTATTTCTTGAATTGAACCAACCAACAGAAAAAATAACCAGTGCAACGAACCTCAGTTGCAGCTTTAACCATGTGCTGCTTCAGCCTGAAGGGCAGGTTCTTAGAAAAATCAATAGAGATCAAATCCACCTTCACAAATAAAAATTGCAATTATTTAACAATGGGGTTACAGATAACAAAAGCACTAAGTTAACAATGGGCTGTTTGGCCCAACAATGCTCTCATATTTTTGTAATTAAAGTACTAACGACTGCTTTTTTACTACCAACACAATAAATAGATTTGCTTGGCAAAAAAATAATAAACCAACAAGCTGGCTCATAAGAGGATGAGAAAAAATTCTGATCTATTCAGCATAAAAGCTTGTGGGTTCTGAAGGCAGAGAAAAACTCGGACCTATAGCTGAAAACAGTCTGAAAACCAAATGCATTTGCCATTACCTGATTACCATTTCTAAGCAAAAGAAAGCAGAACAAAAAGGTTGAGCTTAGGAGATTCAAGATCAGTATCTCTGATTATAAATTTTCCAGTTTCTGCCAAACACCCATATATTATAAGAAATACATTCTAAAAGTAAACTTTCTCACCTCCAGTACGTAATTTTACAATCACAAACAAATGAGACCAGAAAACCTAATTTCCAAGTTCCAAAAAATCAATTAAACAAAGCAAATTTCAATAAAACCTCAGAACCCGTAAAAGCCTGGTCAAAAGCATGCTGATACATCGGCCTCGCTGTGACAATATAGCTTAAAATTACATAAAAATAGAGCTCAAAAGCATCAAACGAGAAAAACCCTCTGTATAAGTTATCAACTTTCTATTAAAAACAAGTACAGTATCTATAGCTACTAATAAAAATTACACTTTTCAGTTTTCACCCATATGAAATCAGGATTAACTACGTTTTTTGTCTTTCCCATTTTTTCTAAGTTTTTACACCAAACTTTAGAAATCCTAAACATAGCATTGTATTTCTCGACGACTTAGTACACATTTAGTGTACCAGATTTGAAAACAATCATAAGTTAGTATATAATTTAGTTACACAATTATTTTGTACACTAACCTATCAGGACTTTCTGACTATATAGACTATCCTATCAAACATTTCGATTTTGATCTCCATTCTAAAATAAATTTTCATTCAGTGTACAAAATCCAAACAAAATACTAGGTTATTAAACTAATTCTGATTTTTGTTAGGTTAGTGTACAAAATCAAAATCAACAACTATTTTGTACACCAACCTTATCAAAACTTTATCAGTTGTATACACTATCCTGTAATTTTTTTTATCCTCGTCCTAAAATTAATATTCTTTTTGATGCATGAAAGAGATAAAAAAAACTTTTAATAGGGTACTAATTATGATTTTTGTTAGATTAGTGTACAAGATCAAAAAAAAAAATTGATAAGGCTAGTCATTAGTGTACAAACAGTAATTACTCTTCAGTAAGAATAATCCAAACTGAAAAAACTGAAAAAACAAAAACAATAAAATCCAACAAAACCTCCGAAACAACCGGAACGGACCAGTTATAATCCTATAAAAAAATTCTACTTTAGTCCCCACCCTATACTTACTTTTCTTTCAGTGTACAGAAGCGAAAACATAATTAGGTACTAATTACGATTTTTGTTGGGTTAGCGTATAAGATCAAAAAAATGGAAAAGGATGGTGTACCATATAGGATTTTTGTTACGTTACTGTAATACTACATTAATTTCTGTCAAACACAATTACAATACAAAGATACTAACTAAAAGTAAACTTTTCAGTTTTCACCTCAAGTAACATGTGTATATAGTTATTTTTATTCACAACCAAATGAAACCAATAAATCCAAACTTCCAAACACACAAAATGTAAAAAAACGTAACAAAATCCAACCAAACCTCAGCAACCGTACAAGCCTGCTCGAATGTCTGCTGAGTCTTCGGCCTAACCGCCACAAAATCATAACTCTTCAACACCGGATTCCCTGAATTCAAAGTCGACACCTACGGCAAGCCCCACAATGAAATTATTAATTATCAAAAAAAAAAAAAATTAAGCTCCAAAGTGAGAGTTATAAACAAAAAAGCTATCCGAGCTCCAAAGTAAGGGTTACTGAATAACCACACACAAAAAAATAGCCTAGCTTCAGAGTGATGGTTAATGATTATATTAAAAAAAACATGTGCCGCACTTTAAAATGACGATTATTGATTATAAAAAATAGAAATAAAAATGTGTCGAGCTACCATTATTGAATATCATAAAAATTATTGCACCGAGCTCCAAAGTGAGAGAGATCAATAATAATAAAAAACGCCGAGCTCCAAAACAACGGTTATTTATTATAAAAATAAATAATTAAATAACTGCACCGAGCTCCAAAGTGAGGAATATCAATAATAATAATAAACACCGAGCTCAATAATGATGGTTATTGATCATAAAAATAACTAGCTAAAAAACTGCGCTGACCTCCAAATTGAGAGTTATTCGATTCTTAAAAAAGACCTGAGTCTAGCTTGAAAGTGAGGAATATCAATAATAATAATAAAAACGCCGAGGTCCAAAACGATGGTTATTGATTAAAAAAATAAATAAGTAAGAAACTGTGCCGAGAGCTCCAAAGCGAGAGTTATTTGATTATTAAAAATGACCCGCGCCTAGCTTCAAAGTGAGGAATATCATAATTATAAAAACCACCAAGCTCCAAAACGACAGGTATCGATTATAAACTAAACAATTAAAAAACTGTACCGAGCTCCAACGTGCGAGTTATTTGATTATTCAAAAAGACCTTCACCTAGCTTCAAAATAAGAGTTATTGAATATAAAAGAAACAACACCTAGCTCCAAGATGAGAATATTAATTATCAAATCAATAACAATAGTAATAATAATCAAATTTTAATTCCGGCAATTTTGATATGAATTCTTGACTGATCAATTTCGCTTGTAGTTTCATAGAGTATAATTAAATAGGAACATATGGAATATTTAGAAAACAAACACCTAGCTCAAATTTGGCCAATCTGATAAATCTTCACACACACGCATATATATAACAAACACCATTATCAAGACCTCGCCTGTACAAAAATAGACAGAACCCTTTAAACTTCCCATTACCGACATTTATCCCAAAGGTCACTTTCCAAAACTTCTGGAAATTACAATCTAGTCGCAATAGGTTATAGAAATTACAATTAAGTCCTAAGTTCCTAAAAGTAACACCATAGTCCAAACTTTCTAAATTCGACTTCTATTCACATTGGTCCAGATTGTTAATAAATAAAAAACTAAGCCGAGCTCCAAAGCGAGAGTTATTTGATAATTAAAAAAGACAATAATAGTAAATAATTAAGAAACTCCAAAGTGAGAGTAATTTGATTATTAAAAAGGACCTGTGCCTAGCTCCAAAGTGAGGAATGTTAATTATCAAATAAATAACAATAATAATAAACAACTAAGAAACTGCACAGAGCTCCAAAGTGAGAGTTATTGATTATTTAAATAAAAACTACGCCAAGCTAAAAATTGAGGAAAAATAATCATCAACAAAATAACAATACTAGTATTAAATAAAACAAACCTGTGGTAAGGTCTCGACGACAACAGTGACCCTACTATACTGCCGAAACGGTCCCAACTCGTGCACATCCAAAACCTCATGGTGTAGCTTCGCAGCGGAGGAGAGGGAAGGCGAGAGCTTGAGAACCGATGAGAGAGGGAAAAGCGGAGTCGAGCAGCGGTGGGACTCGCTCATCACGCCTCTGATCGTACGGTTGTATGCGATCCCTGAGTAGCCGAGGTGGATCGCTTGTACGGCGAGTTTTAGTCGGATGGTTTTGGAGGAGGGTTTATTTGCGGTGAGTTCGTCGTAGGGTATGTTCAAGTCGAAGAACCCCATTGTAGTTGTAGAGAGAGACAGATTTTTAGGGTTTAATTGGTATATGAGGGAAGAGAGAGAGAGGGGTTTTCAGAATACATTCAATCCGAATTATAAACCAATGATTAACTGTTTATCACGGAATAGTAATTCTGAATTACGATTTTGACGTAAAAAATATTATTTTTAGTCGAAAAATTCAGCCTCTTATTAGTATTGGAATTTAAAAAGTTTGGTTGTGAATTTAATTAAATCGTTTTTCAGTCGGATTATTACCAAACGAAACGACAACGAAAAATATAAAAAATTTGAAAAAAATCTAAAATTTGAAAATGGAATAAGAGCAAACGGGTCCGAATAAATTAGTTAACGATATAATACGTATATAGGTGTGTGGGGCGGGTTGAGATCGACCCAACCTGCAACTCGTAAAATAATTTGCAAGGCGGGTTGGTGCCGATCAATATAATTCGTTACAATTCAAATCCGGATACAACTCAACCTGATTTAGTCTTTAATTTTCCAAAAGTTGCATAATGTTACTCAAACTAGAAAGTATTAAATTTTCAAAGAAAAATACACTAAAACTAGTCAATTTTTTACACTTAATGATAAAGCCATAACTTTGGTCGGTCGCGTTAGGCCTTTCAACAATGATATAATAATAAATAAACCGTGAATAAATGATACTTCCTGATCTTTATTATTGCTCGGATTATTGTCCTTGTTCGGACTATTACATTTGCTCGGATTAGTATTTCGATTTTACGATTATGCTCGATATAACTATTTAATCTCTCGTCTTGATCTTTCTCCTCTTTTATTCGGTGCTCGGCTGTCTTGTCTCGGTTTATTTCTCGAAGTGATATGCTTTGGTTAGTTTCTCTCTTTTCTTAACTTCTCTCTATATTTTTTGGATAGATTTTCTGGTCCTTTTCTAGGAGGGGTAGTTGGCTATTTATAGGCAACTGCGCCTTCTAGGATATTGACAAATGTCTTCATCCCAAGGATTTTTCAGACAAGGGTCCCCCTTTAATTGGGCTTGGGCTTTGGGCAGTAGCACCCCAATTCCTATAAAAAGTATGAGATGACCCATTTAAGTGTTGGATACCCATTTATAAAGTGGGTTGATTATGACCCGAATAAAATATTCGGGTCTGATTTTTATGTTTTATCAAGTGCTCCCTGACTTCCTCGGCGTGGTTTCCATGTCGGGGGAGTCATGTTCGGTTTGTCGAGAACGTTACTTCGGTTTTGTTTTTCCCAATGCTTCATCGAGAAACGCAATAGACTCGTGACGGTTCCTAGGGGGGCACATTTAATGTTTCCTATCCTAATATCTTTCTTCGAGGAAAACACCTATAAAGGGGTGTGCTCCCTCCACAATTAGGCATTTTACTACTAATTTGCCCGTGACATAATGGCTTCTTCTGGTTCTACTGGTGAGAGCTCCTTTAATTATATTTCATATTTAGAAACGGAAATCAAGAAATCTCGTACCGCGAATAAGAAACTCGTGGCCAAGGTTTCAAACTACAAGAAAAGGTTGTCTGACATGGATTCCGATCATCATGTGACGATGGCCGATCGGGATTGGGCCTATGAGCATATAAAGAAGCTCGAGGCTAATCTGGCTAAGCAGAAGGCAGCAAAAAGGGCCTATAAGCTTGCCTTCAAGGAGTTGCATGCTCGGTCCAGACCGAGTTCGGATGACGATGAAGAAGGCTCTTCCTCGAAATAATTAGTCTTTTGTAATTTCTGTCGTAATTTCTCTTGAATGGGGAGTCTTCTCCTCAGTTGTAATCGAAGTTTTTGGAATTAATAAAATATTTTCCTTTCCTTGTTCTTGTCTGTTTATCTTCTTGATGTCTTTTTGGATGACTTTAATTGGATTTGGAACTGTGGTTAATTCGCCTTTAATGCTCTTGGGAAGTTCAAGAGGTTGTATTTATTCGAGATGACCTTTGACCTACTCCTTGTTTCTTCTTATAAAAGGGGACTGTCCCAGTATTTTTTATGCAGTTCATTCTTTATTAACGAACAAATGGCTTCTCCTCTCGAAAAATATGGTGACAACCTTCCTGAATACGTTGCCCGTCTGGAAGAGGAAGTTCAGAAGGTGCGTTATCTCGAGAAGAGGGTTGCCCGGCTGTCGATGGAAGCTCGTCGGGCCGCCGAACTAGACAAGCGATTGGATGCCCTAGAGAAGGAGCACCAGAGGTCTTTGCTCGACAGTATTCGTGCTCGTGCCCGGATCAAAGAGCTCGAGGCCTCCAGAGATAGGCAGCTTGCTTCCAAGAGGGCTTACAAATTGGCCCTTAAGGAAGTGTATGCTCGGTCGAAAAGGAAGCCGAATGACGAAGCGGGCCCTTCCATGAAATGATTTTAGTGTATTCATTGTATTTCCTCTTTGTGCTTCTTCTGTAACGAAGTATCAACCAATCAATAGAGATTTCTTTTTCTTGTTTATATCTGAATTACTTTCCCAATGCAATTTATTTTGACTGCGCACGCTTGTGGCCTCATTAATGCTTTTCTTGGGCCTGGCGTTTGATCTTATCCATTGCACCCTCTTATTCTTTATATCTAGGGATTAATAGGATTTCTTGAGCCTTGTGCATATAAAATCCTATTCACCAGAGTTTTCTTGAGCCTTGCGCAAAAGATCTGGGATATTTATTTGAACCGCTGTCCTTCCCAAAAATGACGCGTGTTTTGTTGCCATTATTACTTACCCCCTTTAAATATTGGTAAGAATCCAAGCGTTTCTTGAACAGGTGTGGCTTTTAATTACTTACGCTCTTTAGAGTCTTTTGGGAATCCAAACGTTTTTCTTGAACAGTCACCTCTTTTGAGTGCCATCGCTTCTGAATACCCATTGGCGAATGGTTGTGACTCTCAATCCCAGCCCTCATACAATTGATCTATAAATACCTGCTTACAGTATGGTTACATCCACACTTCTCATTATATTATTTTCCCCCATATATAGACCCTCATCTTATAATTTCCCTAAGATGTCTGGTCCTTTCACCCAATCAGCATTAGCTTTGCAAGTGGAGGCCTTTGAAGCCTCCCATAACCATGTACAAAGGTTGTTGAGGGATGCCGAGGAGGAATTGAAGGTGATGCGTTATCACCATACCGAGATGGTTCGGGAATTAACTTGGCTAAGATCCGAACTGGCTTACTGCCGACGTGCTCGTCAGGCTCTAGTCGAAGAGAATGAGATGCTAAGGGGGAACCCGACACTGAGGGACAGGGATGTCTCTGCCGGGCCCTCTCATCGATACCGATCGACTTCCCCCTAGCCTTCCCCCTTCTTCTTTTCTTTTTCTCTGTTCTTTCCCCATCTTTTCCCATCTCTTCCTTTTTCTTTTTCTTTTTTATTTCTCCGTTTCCATCACTTCTTCCTCTTCCTCTCTTGTGTTTTCTTTTTATACTCTGTTTTCTCGTACTTTTTATTCTTTTCTTTTTCCGTTTCTTTTTTGTTTCATTGACTTCCTTTTTAGTTGTCGGTCTCCTTCGTCTCTTTATCTTCTTCTCATCTGTTTTTCTTCTGTGCCTCCTCTTTCTTTTTCTTCATCTTCTCTCCCATCACTCTTTTTCTTTTTTTCTTCTTTTTTGCACCACTACGATGTAACAATCAGCCCTGTGATCCTAAGGGTTTTGTGTTACATCTAGGGTTTTTGTCATTTCTCTTTTCGACTCTTCTTTCTTATCACTTCGTTTCTTGCACTCTTCTTCTTTTCCTCTTCTTGCTTTTCCTTTCTCTTTCTTCTTACTTTTTCTTTTTGGCGTCTCCTGCTCACTTGGTCAGCTGATATAGTTGATCCTTTGCCTGATCTTCTGTACTAGCTCTTCTCGGATGTAATAGATCTTTTCGGATGTAATAGATCTTTTCGGATGTAATAGATTTTTTCGGATGTAATAGGTTTTTATCTCGGATGTAACAGATTCTTATCTCGGATGTAATATTGTCTTGATGTAATGACCAATGATGTATTACATCTTCATTAATGAAAAGTGTTTTTGCCATTTTATTTTTGCATTTCTTTTTATATTGTACCTGTGGTTTGTTGTTTGTCGGGAATCTAGATCTTTGAATATCTCGTCTTTATTTCTTTTGCACTGTGGTCTCAGATGTCAGTAGATGTCCCCATCACTGTCAAACATAGGTGCATGCTCCCCAGCAAGTCAGGAAATATGCAATTTCCCAAGTAAGGTCACAAAATATCATACTCTCCGTTCTATAAGTACTTCTTTTTTTCTTGATAGTTTATCATCTCTTCTTTCTTTTTGCTTCTCTCTTCCTCAGCCCCTTATTTTCTTCCGTACTAAACAATTTCCTAGAATGTCTGGACCTGTGGTGAGATATCATGCTCAGATGAAGGGCTTGGACTCTGAGGTATCTCGGGTCCGCCGTCGGATGGCAAGGCTTGAGAAAGAGTATGGCGTTTTGGCCTTGAGCTTATTCGGTTCTTATCCCGAAGAGACGGTGAAGTGGACCGAGATCTCGGCACTGAGTCGCCAGCTTGATCATTTGTTGCTACAGAGAAACCATCTGGCCAACTCCTGGTATGAGGCCGAGGAAATTTGGGACCATTCTCAAGATGAGTTTGACAACTCTCCTCAAGGCCTAGCTAGCATAATGGTAAAGAATGCTCGGCTCGTGGAGCGCGTCAGGGTTCTTACTACGGAAAACAATAGGCTCTCCTCGGAGAATGATGATTTGGTCGCCATGAACGATTCCTATCAAGCTAGGTTGAATTGTTCTGCTCGTATTGCTTTCTCTCGGTCTGGCAGTTCGGTTTTTCCGCCCATTGATCCTTAGATTGGGCTGGTTTTCTTATGTATTTCCCCTTTTGCCATTTGTGTTTTATCTTCTGTATTTGATGAATCAGTTATATCTTTTCGTGTCTCGTGCCTGTCTTGTGAACCATTGTAACGCTTCGTATTTTGTGCCTTTTGATTCTCTATAAATGCTCCCTATTGCCTGTATATCATTATCAATTTATACCTCTCTCTTGTTTTATAATTTGCTTGTGTGTGAGATGGCTCCCATCACTAGGTCTGCCTCCAAAAAGAAAGCCCTTATGGAAGAGAAGCCTACCTTTTTGCTACCTCGTCCCCCTGGCTTTGGGGAGGAGGATTTGACTCCTCTTCAACTAAAAGAAATTGAGATGTCATGGCTGAAACATGATCTCATGTGTGCTCGGACTGAAGCGAGGAGGTTTAAACAATATTGGGACGAGGAGGGCACTGCTCGTTTCAAGGCCGAGCAAAAATGCGAGTCTCAGTCTTACGCCTTGAAACAGGATGAGATGGCGATTTCTCGTTTGGTTAGGGAGAAAGAGCGTCTGGAGGAACTTTTGGCGAAGAGGGATGTTGCTATGGGGGATAGTTCGAAAAAGTAGGATGGGTGTATTTTCTTTTTCTGTTGTATTGTTTGTGTTTCCCCCTTTGTGGATGAATAAAACTTGTCTTGCATTTGATTCTGTCCTATTTTATTTCCTGTTTGCTTCTCTTTTATGTTTCTGATCATACACCGAACAATATGCCCGGTTATCCCCCCGGAGAGCGTTGTTAGACTTGATGCTTCCTGCCATCAAGCTAGAAACGGTCTTCGTCCACTTTGTTCGGTGTGCCCTTGTGTTAAGGATTGGTTTGGGAGTCGAGGAACTTTAATCGGGGGATATTCTCGGTGTGATAGTAGTGGTAGCGTATGTAAGAAGCTTTTCGTGGTAGGGTCCACTGGCCGTTTATTTAGGTCTAATGATGTGAACTGCCTTGGGTAGTGGGATACGCGCTGACGTGGCGAAATCTGGAGCGTGTATATGTTAAAAAAGAGCAGCGGTTGTTGACTTTCGTATGGTTGGAAAAAGGTAAACATCTGTTACACGAAAGGACGGTTATTATTTTATTCCTTTTGTGACTCCACTCCTTTTTATTGTGCCAAGTAACCCGGTTTATTTTTATCACAGAATTTGCTGAAGAAAATATCTCTCTCTCTCTAAAGCATATTCTTCCCGCCAAAAAGGAAAAGAGTTCGGCCGCTTAATCTAGGGTTTCATGGTTGTGTTGGAAGACCTGCTGCTGTTCGCGCTTGCTTGCTCATAATGATTACTGTAAGTGATTTTTGGTTTTCCCCTCTTCCCTCTTGTAGGAGTTGTATTTGATTTGTCGTTGTGGTCAGAGGTGTGTTGTTAGTATATGGTTCAGGTTATCTATATATGTCTGATGATTCTGATGTAATGTGCATGGGGGGGGGGTGGTGGCTTTCGTTCCATTGATGTGGTTCTGGTTTGTGTATTTGGTTAGTATATTGATGGACTTTTGATGATCTTTGTATAGGAAATTTTGACCCAAAGTGTGGCCCAAGTTGGCACATTCGTGGAGAAAGATTTTAAAGAACTCGCCGGAATACCTGACAACATACGTATCCGGCTTCCTATTTCTGACGAGGAGGTGCTGGGATTTGTACCTGCCGGCGAGGTGGCCGTGCGTTCTTCGGCATTCTTCACTGGGGGTCTTCGACTGCCCTTTACAAACTGGGTGGCTTCGTTCTTTGAGGCCGTCCAAATTGCTCCGGCCCAACTGGCCCTAAATGGTTACCGTACTCTGAATGGTATCCAAAGGCTATCGGAGTTGTCCGGAATACCGATTGAACTGAAGGACGTCTTTGGAGTCTATAGTTTGAGCTTTGAGCGTCGCAGCTCGTATTTGAAGACTCTGCGTGCCTTTTGCCGGCTCGTTATCGGTTTGCCGGATACCAATAAAGAGCGTAATCTTGGTATTGTAATTGCTTCCGGTGCATGGGGTTGTGCGGGACACCAGATTCCTGGACCGGCGACCAATGCTCCCATTATGTCAGACCTCGGCGCCCCCAATGTAGAGGCTTTGTTAGCTCTTTGGAAATGGTGGGGGCCTGGACCTACGCCGGATCCTGCGAGTCGTACGGCTCCCATGTTGCTCGGTTACCCTATGGGGTCGGTGACCAAGGGAAATCCGGCACCCGAGATCCCCAAAGAGCCCGAGGAGGAATTCTTAAAGGTGGTCCAAGCTCGATGTGCTACTCGGCTTGGGAAAAAAACCGTTCGTTCTAAGCGTCGTGCAGCTGACCCTGTCGTTGAAACAACGAAGAGGGCTAGGGGAACCGATACATCGGTTACCGAGGAAGATGCTAACGTTGGCTCGGGCGAGGGGGTGTTTGCCGCTGCTCAAGGGGATACCGCCGAGGATGCCGCTGCTCCGGGCGAGGTATGTGTATATGTATTATGATTTTCTTGTCTTTTGGTTGTTTGTCATTTGGTTCGCTAGTGCTTTGCTTTATTAGTCATCTTGTTTCAGCGACTGACTTCTTCATTGGTTACCCTCGCTCTTGCCCGGTCTATGGGTATTATTGTGTTTCAGGGGTCGGTCGACGATGTATTCGGATATATGAACCTCTTGACGAGCATGGGAGAGGGGACGATGACTTTGCCGGTCATCTCGCCTATCCCCACCGAGGGTCCGATAGATTTGTCCGTGTGCTCGCCCCTCCGTAATGAGGAAGAGATCGAGCATAAGGCCCCTGAGATTGAGCAGTTGGAGGAGGATGTGGGGGTGGAGATGAAAGGCAGCGAAGAGAATGCCGGGGATGTTCTGACGGGTGTCGAGGATGAAGCTCTCGACGGATCCGAAAAGGTGTTGGTTGACGGGGTCGCAATGACCCGGTACATTGACCGATGTAGGGGTGAACTGCTGGATCAACCGAGAACGCTGAAGATGGGGTATACAACTCTGAAACCCCTTGTGTTCAAGAATGCAGAAAAACTATCTGCCCAACCTACAATGTCAGTTATAGAGCAGGCCCACGCGGATGCGCTGAGGGTACGTGGGGCTCGTATTGCACTAGATAGGTTTGGTACTTGTATTTTATTTGGAAACTAATGTGTTGAAGTGCAGATTGCTGTGAGTGCCGTGGCGCTACGGGATCAGCTGGGAGCTCTAGAGGGTGAGAAAGAGAAGCTGGTGGCCGAGAAGGATAATCTGTTGGCCGAGAAGGAGAAATTGGTCGCCGAGAAGAAAACCCTGGGCGAGAATTATGACAAACTGTCGGTGGACTTCCTGCACCTGACCGAGGATGTCGAGAAATTGAGGGTGGAAAAAGAGAGCATGGCCGCTAAGTACGGCGAATTAGAGGAGGAGAACTTTCTCCTGGCTGAGGACGTGGAAACCGAAAAGGCTAAGGTGTCGGCCTTGAAAACGGCACAGGCGGAGGAGCGGAAAAAGTTAGCGATGATGGCCAACTTTTCTGTATACTGCGCTCATGTGCGGGCGCTCAATTTCGCGAATGTTCCTCTGTCGGATAGGGCGTGGTCGGAGTTGGTGTATCCGTGTCCGCATGGTGCACCGCCGAAACCCTTGGACTGGGCGAATCTTCGTGAAGAAGAGCTTCCTCGGCTACCGGGGCAGACAATTTCGACAGCGCTGCGTCCTCACTCCATGTCGACCGCGTCCACTCCTCGACCGGATGCTACTGTTGTTCCCCCACCAGTATCTCCTCAGGTGGAACCTTGACTATCTTTCTAGCATTGTGTAATTAATTTTTTATTTATTTATTTATTTATTTTATTTTTTATTTTTTTTTTTTGGTCTCTTTTGTATCTAGAAACAGATTCTTTTGGGGAAGTGATAATATAGGTGTTGTGGTTTCTTTCTGTTGGGCTTGCTTGGGTCAATTTCTTTTGATGGTCGTCATATTTTGAAGGATATGAAAACAAAATATTGTCAGGTACCAAATAACCCTCTTGCCATGGTGGTCTGGACCTCGCCTAGTCGTAGTGTAGGTGACGTAATGGAGGATTTGGAAAGGTCTAACGCGTCCCTTACCGCGAAATTGACTTGTGCCTATCAGGAAATCGAGGGTCTGAATATTCATATTTCCAACCTGGCGATCCGGTTACGTGATTTGGGAGAGAAATTTAGTAAAAAGACCGCCCATTATACGGCAAATAAGGGTAAAGCAAAGGAACTTCTCAATGCCCTACGACGTTCTCGTGATGAAGCCCGAGGTCGTGTGACGAGCTTGAGCTTGGTCCTTGGGGCCGTTTTCGAGGACGCGGATCTGCTGCTATCCTTTGCCAAAGCGTATTGGGCCCGAGCTCGCGCCTTAGAGGTGCTGGAGCATATAAAAGGAATGAGTGGTGTGTCCCGGGCAGAGCGCATGGTGGATGCGAAGGCCGGGGTAACTGAAACCACTGTTGCCTTGAACCGAATCGAGGCGGTCATTCGTGAGCGTTTGGGGACGCAAATTAATTCATTGCGAGATATTCATTTTGCCGATGTAGTAGAGACTTCGGCGTCTGTTGAGGGGTTGTCGGATTAATAAAATAGCTTGTTTTGTCGTCTTCTTTGTAGCTTGTATAAAAAATTCTCTCTTTTTTTTTATAGCTTTTTTTTTTTTTTATTCATCTCTTCTCGTTCTTCGCCGTGCCGAGCATGCTGTTGAGGTTCAGGAGCGTCGTTTGGATCGATATTGGCGTGCAAAGGGCGAGTACTTCGACAAACTAAAGTTGCTTGTGACCAAGGCCAACGTGTTGGTGAAGTATTTCCGTTTGTCCCGCGCCAGATACGATGCTTCCGCAGCTGTGATTGAAGCTCGCCGTGACCTCTCCTTTGACGATGATCGCCGTAAAGCGGCCTCGGATGCTCACGAGTCCGCCAAAGAAGCCAAGTTCAACGCGCGGCTTCAAACGCTGACTTGTGTTGGGGCTCATACGACCAATTTTGATGCCCTCATTTCTGAGGAGCGTTTTGATGGTGATGAGTCTGATGGGTACACAACGACTGATGACGAAGAGATTGAACTCGGTCAATTACCGTCGTGCTCCTCCTGCAGTAGTTCTTCTTAAATGAATCTCTTTAGTGTCGTTGATCTTCTTGTTGCCTCCGTAATGCGGGCGAGGACTATATATGTGATTTCTTTATTCCTGTTTTGTACCTTTCCATTGCCGTATTGCTATTTAATTGATTGGATCGATTTTTCCTTGCCAAATCATTTGTTATTTCGTTATTCCTGTTTTGAAGATGCTTCTTGTTGATATTTTGTTGTTTAGATTGATTCTCCTTCATTGTTTTAGCCAATTTATATTGCATCGCCATCGTAAAGTGGACCTGAATAATACCTTGCATTGTACCTGCATATAAATTTCATAGTATTCCTAGGCGTTCCTTCAGTAACACGCCATGTTGGGAATTTCATAGTATTCCTAGGCACTTCGGCCATGTTGGGAATTTCATAGTATCCCTAGACGTTCCTTCGGTAACACGCCATTTACGGGATTTCATAGTATGCCTAGACGTTCCTTTGGTAACACGCCATTTACGGACTTTCATTGTATTCCTAGGCACTTCGGCCATGCTGGGAATTTCATAGTATCCCTAGACGTTCCTTCGGTAACACGCCATTTACGGGATTTCATAGTATGCCTAGACGTTCCTTTGGTAACACGCCATTTACGGACTTTCATTGTATTCCTAGGCACTTCGGCCATGCTGGGAATTTGATAGTATCCCTAGACGTTCCTTCGGTAACACGCCATTTACGGGATTTCATAGTATGCCTAGACGTTCCTTTGGTAACACGCCATTTACGGACTTTCATTGTATTCCTAGGCACTTCGGCCATGCTGGGAATTTGATAGTATCCCTAGACGTTCCTTCGGTAACACACCATTTATGGGATTTCATAGTATGCCTAGACGTTCCTTTGGTAACACGCCATTTACGGACTTTCATTGTATTCCTAGGCACTTCGGCCATGCTGGGAATTTTATAGTATCCCTAGACGTTCCTTCGGTAACACGCCATTTACGGGATTTCATAGTATGCCTAGACGTTCCTTTGGTAACACGCCATTTACGGACTTTCATTGTATTCCTAGGCACTTCGGCCATGCTGGGAATTTTATAGTATCCCTAGACGTTCCTTCGGTAACACGCCATTTACGGGATTTCATAGTATGCCTAGACGTTCCTTTGGTAACACGCCATTTACGGACTTTCATTGTATTCCTAGGCACTTCGGCCATGCTGGGAATTTTATAGTATCCCTAGACGTTCCTTCGGTAACACGCCATTTACGGGATTTCATAGTATTTCTAGGCACTTCGGCCATGTTGAGAATCTCATGGTATTATTAGACAGCATAATAATATATTTTATTTATTCAAAATAAGAAAGATAATGCCGTTAAGCAAGAAGGGTAAGGTAGCACCTGTACTTGTACTTGTATTCGGAGCATTGCCTATACGTAGTACTTCTTTAAGTTAGCCACATTCCAAGAATTCTTTTCCCCTCGGCTGTTGGCGAACAGGACGCTTTTGATTTTGTAAGAGACTGGACTTGTTCGCTTGACGATTTCGTATGGGCCTTCCCAGGTAGGGCTCAGTTTGCCATGTATTTCGTTGCGGGTATAGACCGTCACTCGTCGCAGCACCAGTTCTCCTACCATGAATTCTTTAGATCCTTTTACTCTCTTGTCATAGGTTTGCTTTACGCTTTGTTGGTATTTAGCTAAGGTAAGGGCCGCTATCTCTCATTTCTCGCCTATCATGTCGAGCTCTTCTCTCATTCTTTGTTCATTATTTCCCTGCTCGACCAACGTTGTTCGGAGCGTAGGTAGCCCGATCTCTGTCGGTATGACGGCCTCAACACCGTATGCTAAGCTAAACGGGGTTTCCTTGGTGCCCGTCTTGGGTGTAGTTCGGCACGACCATAAAACGTTGAGTAGCCGCTCGGGCCACCTCCCCTTTGCTTGTTCAAGGGTGGTCTTGATGCCGTCTAATATTGTTCGGTTTGACACTTCGGCCTGCCCGTTCCCCTGTGGATATGTCGGCGTCGAATAGAATTTTAGGATACCGAGTTCCTCGTACCACAGCTGTAAATTGGCATCTTTGAACTGGGTTCCGTTGTCGGCGACAATAGCGTACGGTATTCCGAACCTAGTTATGATGTATTCCCAAATGAATTGTTTGACGTTGCTGGCTTTGATTTCTCGGAGGGGTTTAGCTTCGACCCATTTGGTGAAATAATCAGTCGCAACGATCAGATATTCCACATTCCCAGGTGCTCTTGGGAGTTTACCGACCAAATCGATTGCCCATTGAGCGAACGGCCATGGTGCTGATACCGGGGTCATCATAGATGAAGGGAGCCGTGGTATCTTGGAGAATCGTTGGCACTTGTCGCATCGTTGAACGTATGCATCGGCGTCTCGCTTGATATAGGGCCACCAATATCCTTGGGTCACTGCCTTGTTTGCAAGGGATCGCCCTTTGATGTGTGCTCCGCAAGATCCTTCGTGGATTTCTTCCAAGACCGGCAGTTGTAGCTCGGTCGGGACGCACAGTAGATGTGGTCCCTGGTAACTGGATTTGTATAGTTTATCGTCCTCGGATAGCCAGAAGCGAGGAGCTTTTCTTGTAATTTTCAGCGCTTTTATCTTGTCGACCGGAAGCGTTCCATTTCGCAGATAATGGGTCATGTCCTCCATCCATCCTAGTTCGTACTGTATCGATGTCACCCGGTTTACCCTTTTTATTATGCTCGGGGTCGGCAGTAGTTCCACTGTGATCGACCGGGTGTCGGTCAATGTTAGTGTCGAGGCTAGGGTGGCCAATGCATCGGCATGTGCATTCTCGGTGCGATTGATTCTTACTAGCTCGCACTGTTCGAAGGTTGCCATCAAGCTTTGGACTTTCTCTTGGTAGAGGATCATTCTATCATCTTTCGCTTGGTACTCGCCGATGGCTTGATTGACGATGAGCATGGAGTCTGAGCTTGCAATTAAGTGGGAGCATCCGAGGGACCGGGCAATAAGCATGCCATTTATCATGGCCTCGTACTCTGCCTCATTGTTGGTAGCTCGGAAGCCCAGTTTTATGCTTTTTTCGATGATTGCTCCCTCGCTGGACTTTAGGACGATCCCTGCTCCCGATCCGTCCTTGGTGGCTGATCCGTCGACATGTATCTGCCAGTGTGATTGTGGAGAGAGTGCCAAAGGCTCGTCATAGCCTTCGGTGAATTCTGCGACGAAATCGGCCAGGACTTGTCCCTTTATGGCGTGGCGGGGTGCGAACTCGATATGAAATTGGGATAACTCGACCCCCCAGGTGGCAACTCGGCCGCTAATGTCCGTCCGTCGAAGCGACTCTTTAATATGAAATTTTGTGTATACCCGGACCTGATGAGCTATGAAATAGTGTGGCAACTTTCTGGTTGCGACGACCAATGCCAGACACAGCTTTTCCAAGGGTAGATAACGTGTTTCGGCTTCGACCAGAGTCTTGCTGACGAAGTAGATCGGAAATTGTTCGCGACCTTCTTCTCTCAGGATGACCGCGCTCACAGCTGTAGCGGAGACTGCTAGGTAGCATGCCAGAATGTCTCATCTGTTCGGCCTTACTAGCAGTGGCAATGTCCTCAAATACTCTTTGAGATTGTTGAATGAAGCTTCACATTCCGGGTCCCAGACGAATTTTCTATCCTTCTTGAGTGATTCGAAAAATGGCCGTCCCTTATCTGCGGATCGGCTAATGAACCTGCTCAGCGCGGCCATCATTCCCGTGAGCTCTTGTACCTGTTTCTTATTCTTGGGCACCGCTAGGTTTCGTAGAGCCGTTATTTGATCGGGGTTAGCCTCTATTCCTCGTCGGCTAACCATATGTCCCAAGAATTTCCCTTTGCTGATGCCAAATGCACACTTGCTCGCATTGAGTTTCAGTTTGTGCTCGCCCAGCGTTCGGAAAACGTCCCTGATATCTTGAAGGTGGGATGTGGCTCTTTCGCTTTTGACGACCATGTCGTCTATGTATACCTCCATTGTTTTCCCTATATGATCTCGACATACCCGTGTTATCATCCTTTGGTATGTTGCCCCCGCATTGCGTAGACCGAACGGCATTACCGTATAGCAATAATTTCCCAAAGGCGATATAAATGAAGTCTTTTCTTGATCTTCGCGGGCAAGGGGAATTTGATGGTATCCTGAGTACGCGTCGAGGAAGGTCATCCGTTCTGCTCCCGCTGTTGCGTCCACCAGTTGATCGATCCTTGGAAGGGGAAAGTGGTCCCTCGGGCAGGCTTTGTTGAGGTTGGTGAAGTCTATACAGACTCTCTCCTTCCCGTTCTTCTTAGGGACGACGACCGGGTTGGACAACCATTTTGGATAGTAAACCTCCCTTATGGCTCCAGCCTCCAATAGCTTTTGTACTTCAGCGATTATAGCTGCTCTGTGCTGTACAGAGACTTTTCTGCCCCTCTGTGCTATTGGCTTGTACTCGGCGTTTACACTTAGGTGGTGGCATGCTGTATTGGGGTCTAGGCCCGGCATGTCTTTAGGACTCCAGGCGAATTTATCAATGTTGCTGAAAAGGAACGTTTCTAACTCCTCGGATTCCCGTTTTGGAAGGTTATCGCCGAGGAGGAAATAATGCTCCTCGTCCATATCCGGGATATACACCTTCCTAAGTGTCTCTCCTACTTGTTCTTCGACAACCCTTTCGGCTTTGGATATTTGGCTGATCAGCTTCTTTGTGCTGGTGGGTTGTTCCACAGTGCTTCGTTGTTGTTGGAGAGTCACGGTGATGTCCTCGCAGCGTCTTGAATCTTCTTGACATCCTCTGGCTGTCTCGATCGCCCCCCTATCATTCGGGTATTTGACCTTTTGGTGATAGGTCGAGGGTATGGCCTTCATGGCATGTAACCATGGTCGGCCCAATATTGCGTTGTGCCCGGAGTGGTCGTCGACCACTAAGAACTCCACGGGAACCGACATGGACCCTGTTGTGACACTGAGGACGATCTTACCCAAAGGTTTGGTCGTTTCGGAGATGAATCCGATCAATGTGACATCGGTAGGCTGAAGATCTCGCAGCTTGAGTTCCATCTTGTCGAAGAGCTCCTTGTACATGATATCACAAGAGGCTCCTTGGTCGACAAGTACCCTGCTGACTGTGTCTAGGCCGATTTGAACACGGAGGTTAATGGCGTCTCCGTGGGGGTAAATCACCCCTTCTTCGTCAAGATCCGAGAAATAAATGGGCGGATGTCGTCGTGGAGTGCATTGTCGTTTAGAGGGCGACGCCTGTGATGTCTTGGCTACTTGGCCAAAGTGGGCCAGCTGCCGTTGTCGTGATCGTTCCCCGCCTGGGCCCTTGGGTCGTGACATATGAACGACGTTGATCGTTTTGCCTTGCCGGTTGTCAGATCCCTCGATGGCCAGTTGCTTGCCTTTATTCCCAGCTCCTTTGATGAACTTGGCTAGGTATCCTGCATCGCCCCACTGGTTCATTCTCCATCGTAGGTTACGGCAATGCTCAGTGAGATGGCCGTGATCCTCGTGATATGCGCAGAAGAGCTTGGAATCTCTCTGACTGGGGGGAGATATGATCGGTTGTGGTTGGGCATACCAACTTTCCCTGCATATATCCTTGAGGATATCTTCAGCAGACAGGTTGAAAGTGTATCGCAGCTCGACCGGTCCGAAAGTGTTTCGGTGTTCCCTCTCTTGGGGCCGAACCTGTTGAAATGGCTTGGGTGGCATCGGGTAGGCGAGCTGGAGCGGTTTATGTTCGTTGGTCGGTGGTGGGTATGCGATCTGGAGCGGTTTGGGCTCTAGTGCTCGTGGTCGCTCTCCCCTGCTATGGACCTCGGGCTCTTTGCCCTTTCTGGTCGGTTGGAATGCTTCTCCCTGGTTATTTCTAACTCTTTTGCGACCCACCTGTGCCTCGCGGACCGACTCTCTTCTCGGTAGAGTCTGGTTGAGGAAACGCAATTCGTCGTTTTTATCGGTGAGGTGGGTACAATAGGCTAGCAGGGAATCAGTGGTCGGGAAGTTTTTGCCTATGAACTTCCTTCTCGCCCAATAGCCATTAGGGATGGAATTGATAAAGTTTTGGATGGCTATATTATTGGCATATTGTGGAATCTGGTTTGCTACGTCGATAAAACGTATGCAGTAATCGTTGAGCCTTTCATTTGGTATCATCGTCATTTTAAGAAGGGTTTCGATACTAACCTTCTTTTTCCGATGAGCAGCGTATCGGGTGGAGTACGCTCTTAGCAGTTCTGCCCAGTTTCTAATGGAGCGCCGTGGTAAGTTATGATACCATGACGAAGCCTCTTGACCCAAGCTGTTTTTGAAAAATTTGCACATCAGTGCATGGTCATCACTCCACAGTTCCATCTTCGCCTTGTAGTGCCTCAGATGGTCGATAGGGAAACTCTTCCCGTCATAGAGCCTGAATTCGGGGATGACGAATCCCATAGGATTGCGGTACCGTGTGATCTGTTCAGCACACGGGGTTTCTTGGCATACATTCCAAGCCTGTTGGAACGCGTCATCCGTGACTTGGTAGGGGGGAGGGTATCCTCCCTGATGTGGTGGTGGGCCATATCCCTCCCCGATCCTGTATTCGGGATATCTATCGTCCTTCGTGTTTGTGTGGACACGTTCCATATGAGTGTTCGGATGGACGATAGTTATTGGGACATTGCCCCCTTGGTGGGGGACTCTTGTATCGGGTCGCCGACCCGCTGCCTCCAGGGCGGCCCTGTAGGCAGAATCTTCCACTTCATGACGTGGGTCTTTGTCGGGTTGGATAACTGGCAATACGATGCCGGCCGCTGTCATGGCCGTCATGCATGCCGCCAGCTGAGCTTGTAGCTGGGTGTAGTTCCTTTCATCGGCTGATGGAACGACATGTTGTACCTCCACTGTGGGTGGTGTAATCATCCTCGGAGAATTAGTCGGCAGTCGGGGCGACTGTCCGAGTACCTGATCCTCGGGCATACCAAACTGACGGGCCTCGCCCGTTTGTAAACGAGCACCGGAGTTGACCGAGGCCGTAGGCAAAGGGACTCTTGAGCTCGGCCCCGCTTGCGACCCGGTTAAGCGTTTTCGTGTACGCCTTAATACGGGCACGTCTTGTTCGTCCTCCGAAGACGAAAGGTGTTCGTCGACAATCCCTTCGATGAAATGTCGGGGTGGTTCGACCGGTTGTTCTTGGTTGATGTAGGAGTTGTTGGTTGGTTTCCGGATTGGATAGCTTCATATCTGTCGCGGATAGCGAGTAGATCGTCGAGGTCTTGTTGGCTAATTTTCGTGTTTTGGTTATTGGTCTCTACTATCTCGGGATGGGTTTCCTCTACATTGGTAACCATTGTCGCTCGTCTGGCAGAGTATTGGTATTCGAATTCTAAACTAGTTGGGAACTAGATGATTCCCGGAGACGGCGCCATTTGATAAAGCCATAACTTTGGTCGGTCGCGTTAGGCCTTTCAACAATGATATAATGATAAATAAACCGTGAATAAATGATACTTCCTGATCTTTATTATTGCTCGGATTATTGTCCTTGTTCGGACTATTACATTTGCTCGGATTAGTATTTCGATTTTATGATTATGCTCGATATAACTATTTAATCTCTCGTCTTGATCTTTCTCCTCTTTTATTCGGTGCTCGGCTGTCTTGTCTCGGTTTATTTCTCGAAGTGATATGCTTTGGTTAGTTTCTCTCTTTTCTTAACTTCTCTCTATATTTTTTGGATAGATTTTCTGGTCCTTTTCTAGGAGGGGTAGTTGGCTATTTATAGGCAACTGCGCCTTCTAGGATATTGACAAATGTCTTCATCCCAGGGATTTTTCAGACAAGGGTCCCCCTTTGATTGGGCTTGGGCTTTGGGCAGTAGCACCCCAATTCCTATAAAAAGTATGAGATGACCCATTTAAGTGTTGGATACCCATTTATAAAGTGGGTTGATTATGACCCGAATAAAATATTCGGGTCTGATTTTTATGTTCTATCACTTAACATTCGCGAACAATTAGTAAATTTTATGACATAACAAACAGATTGTCGAGTATCAACATAATCATGGGAAATTATTGACCTTGTATTGTCAAATAAGACATATTTTTTTTGTAATCTTGTCAAAGAAACATAATTGATCTTGTATTATCAAAGAAGACATAATTGACCTTGTATTGTCTCCTCGATTCAATCTATTATATTACATGTTACTTTAGTGTGTATGATTTAACATACATTGTCTAATAATTATTATGAGTTGACAGTGGAACCATAATATTGATTTATAACAATTTTTTAAGACAATTGATATACAATACATCAAGCGGAAGAATGACCGGAGAAAAGAAAACAAGCAACGGATATTATGGAAGCAAAACAGTTAATTTAGGGTGTGATTTACTTCTTCTTTTTTTCACATCACCCATTAAAGTTATCGTTAACTTTAACAATGTTAAAGTTAATGTTAACTTTAACATAACTAATGTGAACAATTTTTTATATATTAACTAAAAAAATTATCCAATATATGAAATAATATGACTAGTGTAGATGCTTTTATAGATACTAACAAATTCTTTAGCAATGTGTTGTAAACTTGATAAAAAAAAAAAACCTTGGAGGCTAAAAGATACACCATTGCATTGCAGTGGATGTGAAAATACTTTTACATGCAATGTTATGGTTCAAAGCGAGGCACAAAAAGCAATTTCATTTGAATGTTAGTCTCTATTATGTGATAATTTTAGGCATGGTCGGCACAAGTTTGTTATGCAATTTGAAGAGTCAATTAGTCCCCAAAAATATACAATGCCTAATAGCATACATCGTGTGTTTTCTTTAAATAAATAGCTTAAGTCAAATAAAATATCTCAAATTTGTCTCCCAAATGATATTTGCTTAGTTACAATACGTTGTCGTATTAGTATAAGATATAAAATATGTGTTTACTTGCTTTCACAAATCGAATTCTGGATATTGTGATTAGTTTAGATTCGATATTTATTCTATATATTTTTTACTCCATCGCGATACTTTCACCAAATAATTCAAACAATACAACCTATCCAAGATCAACAGTGTATAATCAATTTTTCTATTAATATCATCCTTATACTTCTCACTAACAGTTTGATTTCTCAATCTTCACATTTGACCCATTCATTTAGTAACTTCATATTAACCAAAATAATACAAAAACGCATTATCGGGTACAAAATACAAATACATAACACAGATATAAAAATACCTAAATATACATTTTAAGATTGGTAAAATGACAATAAATACAGTAAAATATAACAATATAATTAGGAAATAATAAACAATTTATGACTTGTAAGTGACCTAAACATGGTATAAGACAAATTAAAATGTTAGTGTATGTGAGATTTCAATGATCCTACCTTAGTTTTGTAGGGTAATATATGAAAATTTTAGTTTAGATGACCAACTAATGATTAAATTGTGAGAGCAACTACAATAGTGTTGTTATCTTTATTGTTAACTAAAATAGTTAGCTAAAAATGTATTTTTTGTGTACATTAGTTATGTTAAATCATGTGTTATCTTTATAGATGTTAAAAACGTTGTTAAATATAACAATGTTTTTAATGTTGTTAATTGATAATGTGGAAAAATACCATTAATTAAAATATGAACTATATTTCAACTACTCCTATTTTAGTTCCTATTTTATTGTGAGTTTATAAAATGACTAATTAATGAGATTTCAATTAATAATTAATTTTAATTAAAATTAGATAATTTTGTTAAGTTAATACACTAATGTGAATGTTAAATTTAAGTTACATATGTGTCATTTAATGTGTAATTAAATGATGATATGTCAAAGTTAATATTGTTAAAATTAACACAACTATTGTGGATGCTTTGAGATGATAATTATCATGGTATTCAGTTAAAAAAGTGCTAGCATCATATACGATTATCGACTTATTCTTAAGTATTCTATTTATATAACAATCACTTCCATAAAATCACAGTCATAGTGATGCCCAAATTATCGTTAAAACAGAACACACATAAGAACAAAAACATTAATGGAACTTGTAATTCTGTTTTTGACCGTCAACTGACCCATTCAAACATACAGAATTCCCCTAACATTGTGATTATAGTAACGATATCTTTCAATCTACATGTGGCGATATCATAACATGAGCTTATCTCGATAATGAATCGCAAGCTTTCTGCTACAATGACAACTCTAGGTTTGGAGTATCCCACCGAAGAGGAGGAATCGGTGGACGTACCACACTAACATTTTCCACTCGTACACATTGGTAACAAATGCGCAAACTAACCATTCATCAAAAAAGCGTGTTCTGATATTCACACTATAAAATGGGATGTGGGACATCGTGAAAAAAAATACGCAAACTAACCACAATTTATCTCTTGCCTCTGCTCCTCATGTACCTAGAGTAACTCTGGATACTCTGGAGGAGCGAGATCTGGATGACAACGAAAAAAGGGGCGTAGGACATCACGAATCAAGATTAAGTCACCAATATATTGAGGGAAGGACAAACCATCGAAAGTTATAGTAACCAGCTTATTCCTTTGCCAAAAGAGAACGCCTTTTGTGGCTAATTGGATTACAAATATATAGAAGGTCAAATTTAGAGTTCTCATAAGTGTGTACATAAAATGATGGAGAATTTTATCATTAAAATATCGGCCATGACTTCGGTTTGTCCTCGTATAAGCTATCTTATAATCCATCCTAAACCCCTCCAATAGCTCATCGGAATATTCCATGTTTTATTTTAACACTCTCGGATAAGGGTCAAATAAAAAATAAAAATAACTTGGAACTTTCTACGTTCTAGTTTTCATTATAACCACTAACGTTCTCCACTTTAGCTATAAAGTTGCAAAACTTGGTTGCGACATTCTTTAATTTTGAGAAACGTTCCACTAACCAATTAGAACTTCGTTTTGGATTTTTTTTTTTATGTAGCATCCAGTACGTATGTGCTCCTACCCAATAACCAGATACTATTACAAAATAATTTTGATTTTGTGAGTGTCAAAAATTTATCACTGGTTCGAAAATATATCACAAATTGACTATTATGTATTTATGTCACAAATCCGTTATAAAAACCGTAGCTAATAAGCTCGTCAAAAAAATCATCACAATTTCTGCCCCTATTTAGACATCTTTTTTGTAGTGATACGCTATGATCAATGCAAAATACAACGTCCTTTGTTGTATTGTTCCATGCTGAGTAAAGAAACAGGTCTTCAACTTCGATGGATTTTTGTGGCCCCAAATGTGTCTTATCATCATCCACTCTCAAACATGTAATGACGTCGTTTATAGAAAAATATCAAACTTTGTTAAATGTAATTCCAACCAAACACAAAAACGGGCATGTATAATCATCAAGTTCCTAATTCATATTCATATTACAAAGAATCAACACAAACATATAAGGATGTATTTCATATTAAAAAATTGGTACTTGTTATTTGTAGTTCTAACCAAGCACAAAAATAGTTTATATATAATATTTGTATCTATGTCATTAATGGAATGGGAATCGGGTTTTCTAGTCGATAAATTAAAGTGTGTCTTCTAGATTAGATATGGACTAAGTTTGCAGTTTTGAATACAACTTTTGTTTACAAATAAAAACATGAGATAAGGCCTTGTTTGGTTGTATCTTATAAGTACAAAACTATACTTATTTGTTTGAACTAGAAAAATATATTTTTCAATGTTTACTTTTAAGTATATATAAAAATGTTGTTCGGTAACTGATGTAAAGTGTACTTTTAAAACAAAATGTTGTTTGGTATAATATGTGTACTTTTTAATTTTTTTAGGTTGAAAAAAATACTAATTTACATATCTTTCTGTCTATATTTACCATTTTACCAATTAATTAAAATTGAAACAAAATTAAAACTTTATAAACATGAACTTTAACTAATTAATAACCAAGTATTAGCTAATTGATTACAGTTAATTTTTTAGAAACAAATGTTCTTTGGTTTTTATTGATTCAAAAATGCATATATACATGTGGCTCACAGTCTCACATACAGTGATATCAAATTACAGAGATACATCTTGCTAGAGAAAAAAAGATTGATTGAGAAACATTTGTCCTAAATCTTGAGGAGAAAACCACAATTTTGCAAATTTACTAAAATTATCCACAGAGATAGAAAAGAACTGCAAATTAAAATAAATAAATTAGCCACCGTTAATACATGGATTGGTTTTGCCTACCCTGAAAAATTTAAGGCAGTCTGCCTTGAATTTTCAAGGTAGCAAAATCAATCCGGTTTAGATCCATTTAGTATATTTTTAGGTTCATTAATAAGTGTTAGATTTTTAGTATGTGACACAACCAAAATAATAGTGTACTAGATTCACGATAGTGTTAATCGTTCGGTGTTCATTCCAAAATGCATTATTATTTAGATTGTGTCAACCAATAGTATTTTTCAGTTTTAATTTTAAATTAATTTTAGCGTAGATATTTTTGGGTTCATTAACATGTGTTAGGTTTTTAGTATTTTTTAGTTTTAATTTTGAATTAATTTTAGTATAGATATTTTTGGGTTAATTAATATGTGTTAAGTTTTTAGTATGTGACACACACTAAATAATAATGGATTAGATTCACGTTAGTGTTAATCGTTTGATGTTGATTCCAAAACATTAAAATAAAAATATAACATACAAAATTATATTATTTCAATTTTTTTTTTTACATATTTTGCTGCCTAAAAAATTCAAGGCAGGCTGCCTTGAATTTTTCAAGCCAGCAAAAAATGGGTCCATTAATACACATTACTCCATGGTTGAGAGAAATGAGAAACTTAGTGGGCCCATGGAAGTAGAAGATAATGCTATGAATTAATTGAAATCCGGTATCACTTTAAAATAATTATTAGATTTTACTATCACTTGTATTTTTTATTAAAATAAATTACATTTTTCAAAACATTTTAATTTGATTTTATTATCAGCTACCTTAAATATATAAACAGCTCCTATTCTGTTTTGAATCATTAATCAATTTTACTTTCTCTCTCTACTATCACTCTCACCTCTCTCCATAACAGTGGTGTGGCGGCATACTGCGACGGAGCTCCGACGACAGAGGTGTTTCTCTCTCCTATAATGGCAGTTCTGTCTCTCTTTCATCTATATCTCCCCTCTCTCTAAAACACACGCTGCGATGGTGATGATGGTGATGACGCCATCATCGACGGATAAAAAAGGCACATTCGTCACCGTCACTGGAGCTTGGTGGCAGACCGATCTTCTCTTTCCCTCTCCCCATTTCTCTCTCTCCTCCCTAAGATCTTATGTCAAATCTCTCTCTCTTTATATATATATATATATATATATATATATATATATATACTAGCGATTCTGTCCACGCGTTGCGTTGGTCTGATGGTAACTTATATTCATAGATACTAATTAAATCGAATATAAACTTGACAACCATAAAATTGAAATCACATAAATTAATAACAATAATATTATTGGAAAAAAAAAGGAAGTTTTCATACCTGGAATAGTAAAGAAATTGAAGAGATAGGGAGAGAAGCCTAAAATAGACAAATGAATTTGAAAGTGGGATGACATTTAACATAACATAGCAGTTTTATTTATTATTTATTTTATTTGTAATTTGTGTAATTGAAGGGGGTTTTTTGTAAATACGTGTTTTCAAGATTTCATAAGGGCTGTTGACATAAAGTAATAGTATAGAAACATGAATGTATTCGTCTGGATTTGTCTGCCCTCCTTTTTACCATATGGTGATGATGATTTTTTTTACAGTATTATACTTATAGTTTGAAATAGTAGTGTTTAAACTTGTATTTCGCATTGAATGATCAATTAGTAACAGATAGGATTTGAAGTAAATTTTGTTAAATTGTCAAAAAAAAAGTAGTATTCGATTATAAAAAAATAGTATTAGATTGTAAAAAAAAAATTGAATATGATTTTTCAAAAAAATTGTATTAGATTGTCAAGTTTTGTGTATTAAATTGTTAAAAAATTGTTTTACACTGTCAAATTTTTTATATTAGATTGTCAAAAAAACTGTATTAGATTGTCAAAAAAAATGTATTAGATTTGTCAAATTTTTTGTATTAGATTATCAAGTTTTTTTATTAGATTTGACAAAAAAAATTGTAATAAATTGTCAAAATAGTTGAATTAGATTTTAAAAAAAATGTAATAGATTGTCAAAAAAAATTATTTGACTGTCAAAAAATTTGTATTAGAATGTCTACTAGGTAGTCAAAAAATTCCATTAGATTATCAAAAAAAATTGTATTAGATTGTCAAAAACGTTATATTAAATTATCAAAACATTGTATCAGATTTTCTATTATATCGTCAAAAAAATCGTATTAGAGTCATCTATTAGATTGTCAAAAAATTGTACTCTCTCCGTATTAAATTGTAAGAGTTATACGAAACTACGTGCAATTTTGACCGACAAATAACTTATATTTATGTTGTTAAAATCAAATTACTCATATCTATGTTGTTAAACTATATGAATAAATTTTAAAAATTTATATTTTAAGAATTTAAAGACGAGATATTTGTCGGTCAAAATACACGTAGATACATAGAGCCTCAATAGTTTGGGAGGGAGGGAGTATTAGATTGTCAAAAAATTGTATTAACTTATCAAAAAAATTGTATAAAATTTTCTATTACATTGTCAAAAAAATTGCACTAGATTGTCAAAAATTGCATTAGATTTTCAAAATTTTGTATTAAATTGTCAAAAAAATTGTATGTAAAAAAAAAAATGTTTTTTTTTTGGATTCTTTGATTTATTTTCTAAAAAAAAAAAAAACAATCTTTTGGATTTTTTTTAAAATTTTTAAAATTTTCTAATTTTTCTATTTTTCGGGAATTTTAAATTTTTTTCTAGATTTTTAATTTTTTTTTGAGTTTTTTCCAAATTTTTTTATATTTTTTAAATTTTTTGGTCAATGTCGGTCAATGCCAAAATGTGCTGAATGGGTTTGGTAAAACTTTTATTTGACCAAATATGTTGACCCTATGTAATTTTGTTAATGATAAGTAAGTGGTACCAAATTTCAATTAAAATATTAAAAGTGGTAGCTTATCTTAAATAACCATTTTTAAAAGTTACCCACCAAAAATTCACTTGTTACCAGAGATGCTTTAGTGCAAGTGCACTTATAACGGATATGAATCACTTGTTTTCAAATGAGTGATATCCATCACAAGTAGTAGTAAAAGCTAATAGTTCTTTTAGAATGATTCCGACCTCCAATCCAAAAATTCACTCACAGAGCTAGAGTGTATAGTTTTTAAATTTTTAATCAAGTATCGTGAACATTACTCTTAGATAAGTAAGTTTTTATGCATTGTTTACTTAATAAAAGCATGATTTTAACATGGCTCCCAAAAAACAATCTTTACTCATAAGTAAAATCTTTTGAAAGTATACTTTTAGGCCTCGTTTGATAGTGGGACTATTAGTCCCGGGACATGAAGTCCAAGGAGTATTTGAAAAGAAGTTAGGATTAATGTTGGACTATGAATGCTATTGATAAGTCTGACTTTGTGTTTGTTTGATAGAACTATTGTACATAGTATTTGTAATTCAATGTCACATTTGTTTGGGTTACTATATTTACGTTGCACTAAAATGTAATCAATTACTATTCGACCCTTTTACCATATTTATTTATATGTATTTGTTTAATAAGAAAAAATAGCAATTACATCAAATTAAACTCGTTTTCAAAACAAAACACACTTTCATAAAATAAAATTCATTATATCATAAATCATTATCAAACTAACCATCAATCTGAGATGCACAAAATTGGCATAAGTCATAACAAATGCATTTGATGTTAAACTTTTTAACCATGAATGATTGGATCCGAGCAAAACATTAAAAAAAAAAAAAAAAAAAAAAAAAACTTAAAAGAGTACAAACAACCACATTTTACTCTAGTCAAACAATGTCGCCATTAAGTAATAAGTATACCCTTCGAGGCGTTCGTCGAGATTCGGCAAGCTAGAAAAGTGATCTACCTTGGCCGCATCTTTACAAATCAAGTTTCCCGCTTTCAGTCTACTAGTACGGTCAAGTGGAAGGTCCAACAACTTGATGTGAACTTTTTTCCTTGCCTCAGAGAGTTCTTGATCATAGCCGATGCGTTGTGACATCACATTTATAATACAAACCGTTTGCTCAAAAAAATTACCAAATCGATCCGCAAGTATTGTTAGACCCTCATTGCGATTTCTTTCGCTTCGACTCCTCTTCTTTCCGCTCCCGCTACTACATCCCGTTTGCATAGGAGGTTGTGCATTGGCCGAAAAGTCAACGGGTGAATGTGGAACATGTGAAAAGCTCTAGTCAAAGACCTTAAAACAAAGCAAGCCTAGTTATAAGCTGTCAAAACTAATAATATACAACTTATAAGCAAAAATTGAAAAGAGGCTAGTTTATTCGAAGCTAAGATATATATATATATATATAAAAAGGATTCATTCAGATTAAAAGCTCTAGTTACAGACCTAAGACCTTAAAACCAAAAGGCTTAGTTTTAAACTGTCGAATCTAAATTCAAACAACTTATTAGCAAAAAAAATCAAAGAAAGGAAAGCTAGCTTAATTGAAGCTAAGATTATTTTTTTTGGATTCAACCTAAAAGTTGTAGTTAAAGAGCTTAAAACATAACAAGCTCGGTTTTAAGCTGTCAAATCTTATAACATACAACTTATATGCAAAAAAAAAAGGTTTTTCAAAGAAAAGAGAGATAGCCTATCCAAAACTATGATAAAAAAAAAGGGGGTTAAAGACCGTACAACTAATATGCAAAAAAAAAACTAGTTTTTTCAAAGAAAAAAAATCTAGTTTAGTCAAAGCTAAGGGAAATGTTTATTCGACGTAAAGACCATTAAGCAAAACAAGTTTAGCTTTTGAGCTGTCAAATTAATACCTTACAATTTATAAGCAAAATAAAGCTAAACTTATTCAGAGAAAAGTTCCAAGCTAAGTTAAAAATTGGGTTTATCCAATTCAGCTTAAAAACTCTAGTTAGAGAGCTTAAAACTAAAAGGCTTGTTAAATTTAATGTCGTAGAGCTTAAAAGCAAAAACATAAAGCTCATGTAGGGCGCATTTGGCACTGGGTTTTTTGGGGTCAAAAAGCCGCTTTTAATAAACAATCAGAAAAAAATTGCTTAAAAGAAGCTGCATTGTAGCTTTTTTTTTACTTATAAGTGATGTATAACTTATTTTTGTTGATAAGTCATTTCTTAATTAATTTAACTTATAAGTGACTTGTACATATACAAAATGACTTGATTAGAAAATTTCTACCGTTGATAATTTTTATGTGAAAAAGTTCAAAAAAAATCCCCAAAATTCTAGCTTTTCTGCTCTTAAGCTTTTTTAGGTTTTATGATCCAAAATCTAGCTTTTGAAAAGCTTGCATACCAAACACTTGTAGCTTTTTTCAATCAAAAAGCTGAGAAAAAAACTGTTTCCAAACAAGCACTTAAGCTAAATTCTAACAATAAAATGGGTTCATTCAGCATGTAAGCTGTCAAATCTAATATCCTATACTTTTTTTAATAAAATGAATACCCTACGGTTTATTAGCAAAATAAAGCTAACTTATTCAAGGAAAAGAAGGCTTGGCTTATCTCAAGATAAGTTAAAAACTGGGTCTATCCAGTTCAGCTTAAAAGCTCTAGTTAGAGAGCTTAAAACCAAATAGCTTGTTAAATTTAATGCTGCCACTTGAGCTAAATTCTAACAAGAAAATGAGTTCATTCAGCTATAAAGCTCTAGTATCTTAGCTAAATTCTAAAAGCTCTAGTTACGGCATCACTACCATCAGTACATCCATCGAGTACCGAATGCAAGTTGACCATGAAAACAACACAAGAATGAATGACCGTATTTACTATTTGTTGAAAGTCTACATAAGCTTCGAATAGTTGTGCCTTTTGTTCCATCTATAAAGAAACAATCAACAACTATTTTGCTACAACATAAAGACGCTAAGCAACATGATTTTTTTTTAGATAGATGACTACCAGTTAATTATAGATACTATATAATAAGTCAATTAGAGATGGCTACCACTTAATTATAAAATTTAGAAAAAAATTGTGTGACTAATATTCAACCAATCAAACTAAATAATTTTAAACCCAACAAAAGAATCATAAAAAGTATGCAAAGACACAAACAAAACATGCATAATCTAACTTTGGTAAAATACCATAAACCAATTACAGAAAACTCAAAAAGTTTAGAAAAAATTCTCAATAATTTAATTATCCTACTCAAAATATGCCTTACTAAATACAAACATAAAAAATATATTTAAAAATAGTTAATGAGGCTAACCCTTTTGTTTAAACAAGCTGAAGAAGATCACATAACATGTCCCATTTGTTTCCGATCACTTACAAAAGTACCATAAAAAATATATAATTGTTTCACTAACAAAAGTTGAAAATTCAACAAAAAAAGGTAAAACTTCAGAAGCCTAATCAGACATAAAAAGAATATGTTATTATTGAGGATATAAGTTAAAAAAAGTTGTCCTCAATTTTTTTTTGAACCAGAAAAGAGAAAAAATTGATAATAATTACAACAATGAAATAAAATTAGTTAATTAAAAATAAAATCTATCTTCAATTTTGTAATAAATAAACCATTAAAAAAACAACAATTTTAAAACTTGTTCCTAATTTTATTACCAATTAGAGATGAGGAAAAGATGAAAAAAGGCTGATTATTTATACTTAAAATAGACCACATTCAAAGAACGAGAAAGAAAAATATCTCAACACTGTATTTTGTTGGATATATAATCCCCATACTTTTGATCTTTATATAGAGAAAAAGTTTTAAACGAATTGAAGAAATATCTATCAAGGTGGTTGTGCATATAAATATGAGTTGATATAAAATGGACGTGAATTTAATTTTATTGGAAAATTTATTGTGATCTGCCATGATGATTGATATTGAATGTGTGTATATATGTATGTATTTATCTTCTCTGTAAGTCTTTGTGAGAAAATAAAATAAGAGACAATTAACATAAATATACTCTACACATATTATATTAACAAAAACATAAACTAAAAAGTTAAATTATAAAAAACATACATTTAATTAATAATTAATAAAAAACAAAAAGCTGATTCATCGCTCCCAATCTATTTTTTCTCTCTCTCTCCTTCTTTTCCTCTCTCCTCCTCTCACACCCTCTCAAATCTCTATCTCCCTCCGATGTTTCTCATACTTCTTCTCACTCTCTCCGATATCTCATCCTTCCTTTCTTTCTCATCAACCTCACTCTATTTTTCCGATCATTTTCTTCTTCTTCCTCTCTCTCCGATCTCTCTTTCGTGGAGATTGAGACAGACACATCTATTGAAATGGACGTCGATGGTATAGAGCGAGGTCGGAAACTCGAGATTGATGTCGACGGATATGCGGTTGTCGAATGAGAGGCCCACGACGATGACATATAAGAGTTGGATTTATTAATTAGTGTATAATGTTAAAAAATAACTGTATGAATTACGTGAATTAATAATATGAAGTTGAAAATTATGTATATGAATTATGTAAATTAGGGTATGAATTTTGAAAATAAGGTTGAACTCTACGAATCAGGATATGAACTTTTAAAATAAGGGTATGGATTTTTGGAATAAAGGTATGAAAAATACAAATTAAGATATTAACTTTTGAAATAAGGGTATGAACTTTTGGAATAACGGTATGAAAAATACAAATTATGGTATGAACTTTTGAAACAAATGTATGAAATTTAAATTAACAAAAACATACCCTAAAATTTTTAATTAATAAAAATATACCCAAAAGTTTATATCCTAATTTGTATATTTCATACCATTAAAGATTACTGTAAAATAAAAGCCAAGTTGGTATCTTTTCATTGAATGTTTGTAGTTAGTATTTGTAACACGTGTGGGATTCTATATACTATCATTTCTTATCCATATGTAGCTGAAGTAACATGTCAATAAAACCATCCAAACAACGTATTAGTGGTACTATTACTATTTTCAATACAATATTATTATTTTATCCTGTAAACAAACTGGATCTTAAAGTACCGACAAACAACCACAATATATCTGAAGAGGAAACGAGAATCCAAAGTTAAAATAACATGAAAAAAGATTTTTCAAGATCAACATAGTCTCGAAAATTTGAATAAAACCGCTCAAAATTCATTTGACCAAATTATCACGAAAATTTCTCCCACCACAACTCACTCCACGGCGCAATTTAAAAATGGAAAACAAAAAAACAGTACACGTCATCGATCCGCATCTCATCGCAAGACCTTATCGTGACCCTTCATTTAAAAAAATCAACGGCCACTATTAGCTTTAAAACAAATCACACAGATCGAGTTTCGTCTCAATTCCTCTATAAATATGACTAAATTCCTCCTCATTTTACATCACCTATCAAAATATCCTCTCTCTTTCTCTCTCTCTCTCTCTCTAAGTAAGGTATAAATCTGCTTCTTTTTTTTTTAATTTTATAATTCTAGTTTTTCTTTTGATTTTAGTAATTAAAAGTTAGTCTTAGTTTACTCATATCTCGGTTTTATCAAATCTCATTTTCCCTATATTAAGCTGTTTAATTAGATTTTTAAACAATTACTTCAAGTTTGCATCTTGAATTGGATCGTATTTCTCATTAGTGAGCCCAATTAGTTTGATTTAGTATTGTTTCAGTAAAATAATTATTGCCTAAATTAATATTTTTTTTTTCAAATTACCAAACTTTTAATTCCAATCAGTTCGGTTTTCTGCTTATTGAATTTTAGGTTTTGATCGTTTCAATCTGTGTGGTAAATTAATTGGCTCAGTGATTGATTAAGAATCTAACTAGGTTACGTTGATAATAATTAGTTGAAAGAATTAATTTATTCACTTTAGATCTAATTACTCTGAATAATCCATCTTTCTATCATTCATTCCCAATTTGTTCAGATTTATGTGAAATCTTTTTTTATTTAGATGTTATTTCTCAATTACAAGACAAACTAATTGGTTGACCAGCTCATTCACTGTATTTTCAACATGTAAATTAGCGCTTAAAATTACCATCTTAAAAATTAATTTCAATTTTCAATAATAATAACCAAATTCGGGCATGGTGATATAATTACCCTGAATAGTTTGATTTGCTAACACCCACTCCCAATTTATTCAGATTTATGTGCATACCTTTTTATATTTACATGATATTCTTTTTTACAAGGCAAATTAATTTGTTTAGCATCCGATTCACTGTTTTTTAAACATACAAATTACTGCTTAACAACACCATTTTATTAAATAAACCCATCACTAATTTATTTTTTTACAATTCTTAAAAAATAATCTAAACTGGGCATGATGATACATATCTTATTTTGTTTATCACTATAGATCAAATACTCTGAATAATCTAAATTTCCAACATTCTTTCCCATTTTGTTCAAATTTATGTGAATACCCTTTTGAATCACATGATATTTCTCTTTTAACATTACCTTTTTTATTAATTCAGTTTATTAACTTATAACTAATTTCTCGCTCTGTATATACAACAGCTCTGTAACTAAGCCAAGATGTCAGGTCGTGGAAAGGGAGGAAAGGGTCTTGGAAAGGGAGGAGCAAAACGTCACAGGAAGGTGCTTCGTGACAACATCCAGGGCATCACCAAGCCTGCTATCCGCAGGCTAGCACGCAGGGGTGGAGTCAAGCGTATCTCAGGGCTCATCTATGAGGAGACACGTGGTGTCCTCAAGATCTTCTTGGAGAATGTTATTCGTGATGCGGTGACGTACACTGAGCATGCTAGGAGGAAGACTGTCACTGCGATGGATGTTGTGTATGCGTTGAAGAGGCAAGGGAGGACCTTGTATGGGTTCGGGGGTTAAGTGGATTGTTAATTGGAAGTTTGTGGGTCGTTTTGTTAGTAATGAAAGTTTGTGGGCTTGTTTGTTAAGTTGTAGGTTGGGTTTAGTGTCTTGTTTTCTGTTATGAACTTTATGGTTAATGAAATGGATTTTGTTTCTTGTTTTCTATTTTGTTAATGCAATTTTAAAGTTGGGTCACTGTGTGTATGTAAATAACATTTGAGATTTTGATATGCAAGTTACTGCAACTGTGTTTGATTTATGTATCAATGTATATCCGAGACTTGTGACCAATATGAGAGTAGTTCTAGATTTTAGAGCTAGTCACGAAAACTTGAATTGCTAAATCAATTGTTCTTGATTTCAAACAAAAGAGAACATATCCCTAGCACTGTTGCTTCCTAGCAATTAACGAACCTTTTGGTGGTGTTGTAATAGTGATGGTGATATAACCGGGCTGAACTGTAGTCACTAATCACCAACTCTCTATCACCGGGCTGAACTGTTGCTCCCGCTCATCTATCATTGTGGTCAATCTAAATTGTGATATAACATTATTTCAATTTGTTTTCTGGCCAGTCTAATATACCAGTCTTCTAACATGATAATGACAAAACAACTGCTAAATAAGAGTAAATAGACCAAAGTTTGTCAACAAGGTGAAGCCATTTGAGCTTAAAAAATATGATCCAACTTATATGAGTTATAAGATGCCTATATAACATGTGTAACAACGGAAGGGTACATCGAATATATGTTGCGAGAAGGAACGAAAAATAAGGTCATACTTTTCTGATGAAGAAAATGTGTATGTTTTGCCACCTTTAGAAAATAGAAGTTCAAATTGATTGTCTTCATGTGAACTTTTGATTTAAATCGGTCAATTACCTTAGGAAACTTGGTACATCATTGCGGTGTAGAGGCTAACTCTGAGCAGGTCATAGCTTTGAGGACTCGTAAGACCCCCATAAAAGCCATAGAGGTCAATGACAAATGATAACTCTGTAATCTCCAGAAAAGGTTTGGATTTGATGAAAGATAAAAGAAACTACTTAGTTACTCACTCCCTGCTTCCGTGACAAAGGAAGAAGGGCATGGATTTTGCCATGTAAGCAGCTCATTGCTCAACGCTGAAACAAGATATTCCCTCGTGAAGAAGTTGGTGACCGATCCTTCTTATTGCCACATATATTACCTATCCCGAGATTTCTTGAGGTGAAGTGAAATTAGTGAATGATATTGTTTAGGGTATAACTTACATATTTGCAATGAAAATTAACCAGGAACACCAATAAAAGATCAAATGCTAGAAATTTTTTGAGGCTAACTCAACATGTTGCTAAAGAAGGTAGTGTATCTCATCCGATCTGCCATACGACCAATTTTGTTGACAGTTTTCCTACAAAAAATGGGGCCACAGCAAAATTCGCCCATACTCATCAAGGATTGCAGTAAATATAACTTATAAGTATTTCGTTTCCTTTTGCTGCCATCGACAATGACACAGAATGAAGCTATTTTCTATGTTAGCCACAAAATGGATCGTTATCAATATAACCCAATGCTGTTGATAGCTTTATATCAAGCAAAATTCATCCGTGTTCGTTTAAACTTAGAAATATGAAATGTTGATAAGCACAACATATTCTATTACACTTGGAATGAACAAAAAGGAAACATGGTTTGGCAAGAATCATAGTAGCATTTTCTCTTTAACTTTCCGTTCTGCACATTTATTGAGTTTGTTAAATTCAAGCTATTAAATATTTAACCCAGCTTTATTTAGATTGTGTTCAAACTGTAGCAGTGCAGTTCCTTTGAATGCTATTCTACTAACCAGTTGGATTTGTAAATTCTTGTACTTTTGGTTTCAGAAACTAGATACTTCAAATTCGATTAACCATTTTTTTTTTCTTCATATGAACCAGTTTATAACTCCCTTTATTTGCTTAAGACATACAGCTAAACAAGTCCTTCACACACGTAGATAAACATGATTCTAAAAAAATATAAAAATAGATAAACATGAACAACAATATGTAAATATTTGATAATGCAATGCAGTTATACAGGCGTACTCGGACCCAGTCAACGGAGAAATAAACTAGAAAGAAGTTTTTGTACACAACTTGCATTGCTGATAAACTACCAACTGTATCTTTTGTATTTTCTTCCCATCATTTACTATTTTTCATATTTTTTTATAAATATTTTCCATTCTGGGATCAATCTCCCATTATTCACTGTCTTTAGTGAAAAAAACAAAAGACACAAGCAACAGCTATTTCCAAATTCAAAGTCTAGAAACTGAAAAATCTAATAACTTTATGAGGTAAATAAGGTACTACCTATACGGCTATATCATTGATATCCACAAGTTTTCCTCAATTCTGGAAGAAAAAGGCACATTCAAAGTAGAAACCATTAGTAGAAGTCCTGATTTTTTTGAAGTAACTAAAAATAGTTATATGACAAGTCGGTCTTTTTTATTGGAAAACTATGTCCTCGAGCTCTAGGACGTAGTTTCTTTGCGGTAGTGCCTTCGTTCACTTTGGCTTGTACATACAATAAGTGCACAAAGAACAAATACAAAACCTTAAAAAGGATAAATGCCAAAAAGTAAAACTTAAATTCAGAGTCTAGAAGTTCAAGAAAACTTGCAAATACAGTACAACAAAAGAAACAAGTCACATATAGTAAAGTTAAGATTCAACAACTTAGTCATATCGATTAATTAAAAACAGCAAAAAACAATTTATCTATCTTCCCTCCTATTTTACAAACGAGAAATTTCAATAATCTTACAGATTTAAACTTCTAATAAAACATGAAACTATCAAAATATTAGATCACTTTTTCTTCATACTTGCTATCGCGTATCTATCACCTTCCCTCGGATTTGACCAACTGAGAGAAAACTCTACTCATCGAAACATCAGATAGGTCATTAATGCTGTTCCTATCAAACTGCCCATCCGAAACAGAATTACCAATCTGATTATTAATATTATTGACACACGGAGATAGCTCGCCAATCACATTTGTACTATTCTCTTCCGGGTCATTTTGAAGAACCGCCTCTTGTAGTTGAAGAGCATATTCGAGATTCCACAAAACGTCTCCCATCGAAGGCCTATCAACACCAAACTCAGCTAAGCATTTCTCAGCAGTTTCCCCAAATTTCCTCAAAGAATCGGCTTTTATTTTCCCGATTAGGTTTTTGTCTATGATCTGCTCCAGCTGCCCTTTTTTCTGCCACTTCATTGCCCATTCTGCTAAATTCACCATTTCTCTAGGAAGTGACGGATCTATCACTGGCCTTGCGCAAAGAACTTCAAAAAGAACAACTCCAAACGAATAAACATCGGATTTTTCTGTTAATTGTTGTCTTCTAAAGTACTCAGGGTCTAAATATCCGAAACTACCCTTAACGGCTGTGCTAACATGAGTTTGGTCAATTTCAGGTCCTGTTTTCGATAACCCAAAATCAGCAACCTTTGCCATGAGATTCTCGTCAAGTAAAATATTAGCAGATTTCACATCACGGTGAATAACTGCTTTAGAATCACCCGTATGTAGATAATGAAGACCCCTAGCAGATCCTATACAAGCCTCTAGTCTTTGTTTCCAACTTAAACTAGGGTTATCCGAGCCGTAGAGGTGACCCTTCAAGGTCCCATTTTCCATATATTCATAAATCAAAATCATTTCATTTTTCTCGTCACAGTATCCGATCAAGGAAACCAGATGGCGGTGGCGAAATTGAGAAAGCATTTCGATTTCGGTTCTGAACTCAGCTAAGCCTTGTTGGGAACGAGGATTTCCCCTTTTAACAGCCACTTTTGTTCCATCATTAAATACGCCTTTGTACACTTTTCCAAATCCGCCGATTCCAATTACCCAACTCTCTTCAAAGTTATTAGTAGCGTCTTGCACAACAGAAAACGGAAAACGATACCCTAAATTTGATGTCCCGCTGAGAGTTGTTCCACTAGAGTATTTACTTCCCATAGTGTGCGAATTTCCTCCGTTCATTGAAAAGGGTACCCATGTTTTCGAATGGGACTTTTTCAACTTCCTGTTTCTACAAATTAAGAACATTATGCATATCAAGATTAAAATAATCGTCAAACCCAAGCTCAAACCCACAATCAACCCCACATTATTCTTCTTTTTCGACGAGGATGGGGCCACAAAGTCCACCCCACTAAGGCTCCCCTTTGAATTACTCATTTTCATAATTTCTAACCCATTTAATATAGCGTTTGGATAAGCGTTCTTAACAGAAGATGGCCCGATACTAATACGGATCTTGCTGTTTTCATTAGTTGTAGTAACAAAATCCATGTAATAAGCGGTCGCTAGATGGTTCGTAGTTGCAGTGGTAAGATCAAAATTCGGAGCCACGTCATATGAGTCAATATAAACATTAAAGTAAAGTAAATTTGCTGCGTCACTCACTATATCACAAAAATGAAACCGCACAAAATACTGAAAACCACGGTCCACAGGGAACTCCCAAGTAACATTGAAATTACTATTTGGGTCGTCTTCAGAGTTCATTCGGATGCAAGTACCATACACACTAGCGGGGGCAGTATCTTCAGTCGCCCCATCTTTTGGGTACTTAACACTCGATATTTTCGCTATCTTGGTAGCAGTTTCTTTGTTGAGCAAGAAAGGATCATCAGGGACCCAATTTCTCCACAACGTATCGTTCGAAAAAGAGACAATGGGACCACCCATGTTCACCCTTGCAACTGTTTCTACCGCCTGCATATACAATCCCGTGTATTTAGCCGGAGGGCTAACCGCCATGGCATCGTCGGTTAGGAGTGTGTCAGGGATAGATACAACTTCAATCGCGTTAATAAAGGCAATCGAATCACGCGATGGCAAAAATGTAATTTCGAGATCACCCGTCGTCAAGTTTACACAATATTCCTTGGCCAAAGCCCCCTCCCCCGGCGTATAATCACTTAAAAGTACGTAATTTTCGGCCGAAACAGAGAATCTAGAGGAATTTAACGTGTAATTCCCGGACGTAAAAGGGTAAAAGTATAGCCGAATCCAGTGACGACCACTATGCTTAATCGAAAAACTATACTTAGACACACTCGTAAACACCCTGGCCGTATGATATAGGGCTAAACCAACAGCATTCGAACTGGAATTCACCATAATATCTTTTGGGGTTGACAGAATTTTTGGAAAAAAGTTATCGGAAACAAAAACACGATTACTGATGGTGGTATTCGAGGGTGATCCACAATCTATAAGGTATTGATCCTCAGGAATAAATCCATTACAAAAGGATAAATAACATAATACTACAAAATAAACCCAAATCAATACCAGTTCATAATTCCTAAAACCCATTTCCAAAGATCTAGAAACACAAATATAACATATACCCACGGCCACCCAGATGGAAAAATAACTACAAAACCACTTATTTTTAGTACAAAATGTAAGATTTTTACACAAAATGTAAGATATTGCAAACTAGTACTAATAGAGGAAAGATAGCACCTTCTTGGATCTTGTGAGAATAAAGAGAGAAACACCCAAAGGTGAAAAATAAATAAATAAAAGAAAGTGGTAATTTTAATATTATAGGAGACAGAGAAGTGTGAATTGGAGGAGAACTAAACTTTTATAGAGCAGGCTAAAAAGATGTTGACAGATTCCATAAATATATAGTACATACTTTATTGTAGTAATTGATGATAAGTCATGGGACTATAGTTTAATTTTGTTCAAAGTTCAAAGTTCAAAGTTCAAACTAAACTAATTAAATATCGTGTCGTGTTGTGTCCTGTTGAAAAATGGTACGCGGCTCATTTCATTTTTAAATGTACTAAAATTGTTTGTAGGTGATTTGCGGGCCTAACCACTAATTTTAAATGAGATTGAGTGATATTTTTCGAGTATATATCAACATTTTTCTATACACTCCCACTTTTCTTTTTGTAATATAGGGGGAATAATACTATTTTTTTTTAAAGATTTTTCTTAAAACACATAGATTTTTTACTTATGCATCAACTTTTCTCAAAATAGTGCTGGGAGGGTTGGCGGTTTATAGACTCTATATTCTTCGCTTGATACTTACTCTGTGTGACACCCTCTTTATTTTTGTTATTTGATTTTTTTTTTGACAAAACGACTTTTAAATCAATGTTTTATTTTATTTTTATAGTGTTACACTTAGTTCAATAATATATAAAATTTGGTCTTTTTATATATTTTTGGTATTTAACTAATTCTTAGAACTTTCTAAAGTAGTGATGCGAGAAAACTAATTGATAATAATTTCTAAACATTATCAAATGTAACAAGTTAAATTGAATAAAAAAATTACTTTGAAAAATATTTGGCTTAAAATTTAATCTCGAGAAGTGAAAACGTGACCGTATCATGCGGACTCCGTAAATTAGTAAGTCTGGTATCCCGTCACTGTGACTACTGGTGACTCATGAGTGGCTCAAACGACAAAGTTTTCATTTTTTTTTTTTAAATTTTAGTAGATCTTATACTATATTACCACTAGTATTTAATTACAATTTGTACTATATTACACAAACAATTTATTATCTTATTCTTTTAAATATTATACATGCTTTTCTCCCTCTAATTTCGCTAACAGAGAGAGAGAGAGAGAGAGAGAGTCAGTTAAGCTTAACCTCGTAAGTTTTAACTAGAGTTACTTTCTTAATCTTTTCCATATAATTTGAATTTTCTTTTACCTTGGTGATTAAAAAAGTGTTGAGTACTATTTAATTATTTCGTTGTTTGTGTGTATTTTATTATGATTGATTGTTTATCTAAGTGGAAATATGTTGGGCGTTAAAGCTTGCGATTAAGTATTGTTTAATTTATGAAAAATATGATGACTTTGTTTTTAACTTTCAGAGAAAGTGATAATAGGATAATAAGATTACTAATTATTAATATGTCTATTTTTTTATTTTTTTAAGGTGAAATCCCACAACAAGTCTCAGTTTTAGCTAACAAAATAATTACAGTATAAATGCATTGTAGTTTATAAGTAAGATTTTCAATTTGAGCTTTAAAGTTAAATATGTCTGAATAAGCATATGAACTTAACCTTTTGATCATAGGCAATAAACTAATTTGGCTATCATTTAATGATACAACTAAAACGTGACAACAAAAAGAAGCTACGATTGACTATTTTTATCGTCCATACTTATTTCCTAACGAAAGTGCATTGCATATTTACTAAAACAACATCAAATACTTAGAGCTTTGGATCGTGGTTTTTTACTACGAAGCGTGCTTTTTAAAACTGTGGATTGGAAAGACTAACAATACAAACACAAACACAAAAACAAACACTAGACACTAGACAACACCAGAAACACAGTTTTGATTATCGTTTGTTTTACTCTTTTTGTGACATAAAATAACTGTGTATAAACTAATTTTCTCAATTGCGCTCCCCCTCGACTACAACTGGCTTCGCTCCTGGTACAAAGAACAAACGTACTACTTGAAAAAGTAAAACAAGCTAGCATATAACTGAGATGTTAGTGTTGAGCAATGTTTTATTTGATGCTTTCCTATATATTTTTAAAGATTGTGCCTTAATTTCCTGTTTACGCTTGACAGAGAATTTGAACTACAGTAATGGATGATGTAATGGAAATAAATGATGAGACTAATAAGCCTGCATCTTTAAGGTCACATCTCCAGTGGAGCGAATGGCAAATGATTGATTCTCTTCTCCCAACAGGTGGTTTTGCTCATTCTTTGGGTCTTGAAGCTGCTGTTCAATCCCGTATCGTCACCGATCTCGATGATTTTCGTACTTACATCATCCATTTAGTAGAGAACACCTGCAGCCTTATTCTACCTTTTGTTTATTCGTCATCTCGCTCTCCAGATTATCAAACATGGTATAAACTAGACAAAATGTTAGATGCTATGCTAACAAACGAGGTGGGTCGGAAGGCATCAATATCCCAAGGATCGGCTCTTCTAAGAGTGGCTTCCTCTGTATTCACGGAAATCCCTTCTCTCAAGATGATGAGAGATACATGCTTGCATACAGGAGTTGTCTTTTTCCACCATGCTCCTGTTTTCGGCATGGTATGTGGACTTCTTGGGTTTGAGTACGAAACTTCTCAGAGAGCCTACATATTTATCACGATAAGAGACGTTATCTCTGCTGCGACTAGGCTCAATTTGATAGGACCATTAGGGGCAGCTGTGTTACAGCATGAGATTGCTTTTGTTGCTGAAGACATGTTAAAAAAATGGATGAATCGGGATGCTGAGGAGGCCTGCCAAACTGCCCCTTTGCTTGATACCGTGCAAGGGTGTCATGGTTACTTGTTCTCAAGGTTGTTTTGTTCTTAATCATCTACTCTGGCCGATTGGGGTCATCCTGGCTTTCAAGGATTTGCGCAAAGGGGCGATTTGATCACAGCTGAACCGTCAATGTCCTAGCCCTATTTGGGTTGGTCTTTAAAAGGCCCTGGAGTCTAATGGTTGTTCAGAGGGAGCTTCTAACAGTATAAGAAGGAAAAAAAAAACAATATACACACCCGAACACACATTCTTTGAAGCATCAATAGAGTTGGTTTTATTTTTCTTTGGATAAACTCGTTAATGTATTTGTCTAGTTTTTCTTTAGATGCTAGGCAACTACTGCAGCTCTTCTTTAGTGTTCCTATCATTTTACTCATGCTCTATGCTATATACCTAAAATTCAAAAACCATTGAAGCCACAATTTTATTTTGAACTTGCTTAATTACTTTTGGATAAGTTTGCACTTGATGAACTGATAGTCTAATGGTTCATGGTTATTATCTAGTGTAGGATATACAAGCAATAAGCTCAATAATTTCGATCGTTGAGTGAACAGATATTTGTTTTGTACTTTGTTTTTTTTTACCTGTCATGTCTAGGAAGGGTCCATTTTAGGCAATCCAAAAATTCTTGTAACAAAGAGTTTATTACAGATGGGAAATGCTTTGAGAAACAAGGAATTTTGCTGTTTGGTTTCTGGCTACCAAGTAGGCAAGCTATTACAGCCAGTAAGTGGTACTTTTAGGAGGAAATGTGGCAGAATCATTGAAATGTTTATTCGTATTTCTATAATGATATGTTGTAAATGGACCTTTGAAAACCGTTCTTGGAGATTTTTAGTTCATTTGTTGTGATTCCTGGCTTACAAGTAGGCAAGCTATTACAATTTACATTCAGTAAGAGGTATATCTAGGAAGTGGCAGAATCATTGGGATGTTTTATTGTAATTCCATATGATGATTTGTTGCGGATAGAACTTTGACAACCATTCTTTGAAATCTTCAGTTCATTTCTTGTGAAAATGTTATGGATAATAGGTTTGACATTTAGTTATGATTGTTTACCTTCTTAAAGAGAAGGTTAATCTTGGGGCGAAAGTTAGAAGAATCCTTGGCAAACCAAGAAACCCAGAATGGTGCCTTTCTTTGATATAAATTTGTACTCTTTAGTTTAATCTGTGTTTTCCTGTAAGTCGAGGATATTTTTTTTTCTTTTTTGAAAAGGTTGGTCTAAAAAAGATTGGTTTCCGGTAGCGTTCTGCATTTCTTATGATGTAAGAGTTAAGACATTAGACCATCGGTTGAACAAATGTAATCCATATCGATTCTATGGGGATTGAATTTGGTGTTATCTTTTCTTTGTTTAAGATGCATCGCATACGAATTCTTAGTAGGCTTCCATTCGGGTACTTGCCATAGCAGATAACCATACTACTCCAGCACTAAATATCCACAAGTTTAGCTTTTCCAGTGAAAGGTTGCAATATACTGCTATGATCTATCCCTAGACTGTGATGACATACTACCAGATGTAAACGGTAAACCTATATCAATTTCTGATAATGTAAAAATTAAGACACAGCATTCGATATCTTATTTTGTGGGCATATGAGGACCACCTAATCCATGTATTGTTCCTATCTACATAGGTGAACAAATGGTGCAGCCACTTAATAAATTAATGAGAGATGCATTGTTTGGTGCTGCCAAATGCCTAATTTTTTCATGGTCGTGATGATATGATTTGACTTTCTTCTTGTTTAAAAGTGGGCACTTTGAATGTTGTTTAGAAAAATCCATTTGTTGCTTTATTTGGCACAATTAACACTTGTATGGCGGCAGCTAACCATGTGGGCAAAACTTGCTTAAATAAGCTTTAATAGAATTGAAATTTAAAACGGTCTTATCTAAAATCTGGGTAAATTGTATATGCCTCGCCAACTTTGCTAGAACTGTTTCGTTCTTGACTTTTGATTTTCTTGCTAGTTTAGCTTTCCATCTGTTGATATTGCCGGTTCCGAATACTCACTAACAACATTTGATTTTCTGCTAATTTGGCTTTCCATCTGTTGATACTGCCGGTTCCGAATACTAACTAGCATAGTAACATGGATAGTGACGCAAATGTATATTGATGATGTAAACGTAATCAGGATAGAAAAGTTGACAGTGCCTGTGGAATTACACGTTTCAACGTTTTCATTCTGCATCATCTAAACTTGGCAGAAAAAAATTCTGCATCATCTATATTTTGCCATTGTATTTGAAACTAATGGTGTTAGAGCTATCTGGGGATAATCACATTAGAGATGGACAAAAAGTTAAAAGGGATTTATGTTTAAGCCCCTTATTTGAAACAAGAAACTCAAATTATCTTTCCACTTAAATATTACAGCTTTTCTTGGCTAAAAATATCAAAAATCAAAAAGAAACTTGGCTTTAATACTTTTATTAACTCAAAAACTATAACTAACAAGCAACAAACACCTCCAAACTACAAGGTTACTCACAGACTGGTAGGTTCATAAACTTTAATACTTTATACATGAAAGGATCCAGCGACAACTTGACCTTATCAACTCATACCTTACTTATTTTGCACTTTGTATACAGTTTAAAACATATGGCCGATCACAAATACAAAAGAGGAATTTGTCTCTCATTTTGAAGTATCTTACAAAATCCAGTGTTAAAAGGGAAGCATATCAAACAACCATGTCAAACCACTGGACTGTGTAAAACCATCAATGCCTGTTAAGCAACACCAATTTCTCTCAACTACTTTGTGATTCAATGATATGGGAGCCGAATTTAACATTCACCAGTAGGGCAGCTGCTCGGGCAGCTGCAGTCGCCCGCTCTGCAGCAGCAATAGCTGCCCGGGCCCTTTCTAGGGCGTCAGACGATTGTGGTCTAGTCTCTCTTGTCATGTCAATATCTCGTGTCGCATAGTTGTTAGTACTTAATGAGCTGGTTTCGCTTTTACTAGAAGATGACACAGTTTTGGCAGTGCTAGGAGGTTGATGTACCTGTGGAGCTTGTTTTTTCTGAGCTGGCACAATGGGAAGGGGTTGTCCGAGAGTTTCCAGAGGGGAGGGGAGGTAGGAGAATGAGGTGTCACTAGATACTTGCCTTGGCCCATTCTGCAGAAAATTACATGAACACAATATTATTTTAGTACATCATTCGACACTGTTCCCATTCGATGAAAATGTGAAAAATAATTGTAGTATTGCAAAAAAAAAAAAAACGTAAAGAAGTAAAATTTAGAATATTGGATTGTTAAGTTGAAAAACAAGCATGAGGACACGTTCAAAAGAGTCCCAACCGTAAAGGACTAAATCAAGTCACGATTAAGCAATCGCGCTGCAACTTAGATGCTTCTAGATGGGCTACCTAATTGGAAGGAGAGATATAAAGTCATATAAGTAAATAGCTGATATTAATCACAAAAGGGCAATACCAGCAGATCCTCGGGCCTTTTCATAAATTCTTCTTCGGTTTTAGAAGAGTCCCATTCCACCTTATGCTCTCGAGCGATATCCTTTAACACCTTGAGTCTTACATCAGCAGATGGTGTACTGACCGACAGTTTCTCAACTATCTGAAGCTCATTAAAAGAATTCCAAAAATATGAAATCAGTCTATGATTGCACCATCGCTATCACACATGCAATACACTCCCTCTGTCCCAATTTAGTTGTAAGTTACGAAATCCATCTTTCTAAGGAACTTAAATATTTTTCACTTGAATTACCAAAAATAGACTATAATTTTTTTTTAAATATGGAGTATTATTTTTGCTGTCTCTAAGGTTTTTTTTAATACTTAAATCACTTGAACAGGGAGTCTAAGATGTATATTTATAAAATGTTATGCACTATTTAAGAAACTTCCATTTATTTATGGACATCCCAAAATGGATCAGTGATCAAATAAATTGAGATAGAGGGAGTATTGTATAAATAAAAAGACAATAAAGTGGTTTAACTGTACGGTTGACACTAGTATCAGGCCGGAGCTCAGATGCAGCTGCTATGAACTCTTTGCCATATTTTGCAGCAAATAAGTTTCTAATTTGTAGCAGATCAGGCAAATCCGAACACCTCGGAGCAGCAAATATTATGCTAGCAACAGCCTCACGCAATTCTATCGGGCACTCTCTGTCATGTGAAAAAATCAAATGATCAGGACCTCTTATTTTCTTATAAAGTATGACATGAAGACCTTAAATATGATGAAATGAACAAAATTATGAATACCATGGATGCAATGATGAAAATTGAGAACATGGTAGATCGCATCCATACAAGCACCAGACTGAAATCATTCTAATTATTGGTTAACATATTTGTTCATTTGCTGCTAGCTTAGTTAAAATTCTTTAATTTCCACAGCAGTCTTCCTAAAATAAAAGTAGGTTAGTTGGATAAATGATCTTCTGCTGGAATATGACCGCTTAAGCAGTGGCTAATATGCGGTTGACACTTGTTGAGGAGTAATACATAGTATTGGTTCTTGAATCTAATAAAGAAGTGCAAAATAAAATCAAAGATATGAAAAGAGAAGATATTAATGATAAGTTCATAATTTTTTTCAACCACCAGACGTGCCACTTAAGCACTTAACGTCTTCACACCCTAGCATAGACGAGGATTCTTTCCAACCTACAAGAACTATGCTAGCATATTATGTAAGCAATGACTCTACCTCTGGCTCTCGAGGATGGGTACACGGGCAAGAACGAATTCACAAAACATCTCTAATATTTCATAAGCATTCCATATATTTTCTTCTCGTATAACGTGCTCCACCTAACAAATCATAAACAAACAATACATAAGATTGTATATCCATCAACTGAAGTGATGCACAACAAATAAAGTATTAATAGAGAACACACGCGTATCCGTGCAATGGGTTCTTGGCCAGCCTGTAGAAATTGGCCTATCTCCTTGCGCATAAGCTTGAGCTGCATATCTCTCTTGTTTTGCAGTAGTTTGATACGCGAAATTGCCAAGTTCAAGCATGTTTTACTACAGGAGAATAAAACCCGTCAAATTCAGTTTTCCATCGAAGTACTAAGTTCAAATACATAAATATATACTTTTTGTTAAACAAGCATCTCTTTAACAATAAGCAGAAAACTGAAATGAAATAAAGCCATTTGAACAAACATCATGAGAACTTGAGAAGTAAACCACAAAGGTAGTCATCATCATCGTTATCAAACTACGCCTTTATCCCAAAAAATTGGGGTCGGCTATAAAGGTAGTCAATACACAAATAATTAAAAAAGAGAAGAATATGTAATGCTTAAAATATAGGGATAATTATAGTTTACTTCACCAACCTATTGGTGGTTAAGAATTTGCATACTCAGCTTAAAAGATTAACAATATACATACTCACCTATAAGGGATCTATCAATCAACACACTTTAGTTGATTTATGTTAACTTTTTAGCTGATTTTTGGTCATATGCGATGTTAGTTTTACCTTTAAATCATAATTGGAAGCGGTAACGTGATCACACGTGACCAAACTTCTCTTAAAAAGTTAACATAAATCTACTAAAGTGTGTTGATTGATAGATCTTTTATAGATGAGTATGTAAATTGTTAATCTTGGAAGATGAGTATGCAAATTCTTAACCACCAATAAGTTGGTGTAGTAAACAATAATTTTCCCTAAAATATATTAAAAGAGAATCTCAAATAACTGCGCGAATTCATGTTTCTCAGCACAAAACCATGTCAAGTGCTAAATTTCTCTAGTAAATACAAGTTTAAACACGCCTGTTATATTAATGAATTGGCTGAAGAAACTCATCTCTAAAATCTGGATTACTAAACTAGAATGAGAGCTACGGAGCATGGATACTATTTATTTGCAGCAGAGCATGCATATAAACTTAAGGCTTTTTATGCTATATTTAAATTACAATACCGAAAAGGCAAAAACCACAAATTATAGGTTCAAACTCTGAGCTACAGTTAAGATGGATGCACAATAGTGCGCTCTCGGAGGAGCTAACGCACAATTAACTTGTCCATACCAAATGTAAAGTCATTTAAAATATAAAGGCCAGCCAGAAAGGTGAACCTAAAGTGACTGAAATGAGGCCTCCATGATAGACACTCACTATCCTAGTCATGAGCATATGCACTTACGACAAATCATTCCATATTTCCAAATTTTTTATCAGAGCAGGATGTTTATACAAAAATTATCGCCTATTAACACAAGAATGATCTTTCCAACTTTAAAAAAAATTCAAGGTCTTAAGAATCTAACTCGTGGATCAATAATGAGAACTTGGTCATAAGCTATTCATCATTCACTTCAAAAATCATAGAAAATAAACTCGATTAGAATCAACACCTCGGATATTTCAATTTTAATACTACATCAAACTTTAAACTTGCCAAAAATCATTAGCCATAACAGATAGGGTAAAACGAGTAGCCACCATGTACGACTACGGTCAAACAACCAGCAAAGTACTTGGCCTTTGATGTTCCGTTTCACATGAATTTATTCATTCCAAGTATCTTTTCGAGTTACGAGCCTTACGATATAGTACTTCCAAACAAATTCAAATGAGCCAAAGACCATTTTAAGGAATAACATCGAAGTGAAACCACAAACAATACATTCACGAAATTTTGTGGTAACAAACCAAGTTATGCTGCTTGCGATGTACATCGTACAAACATATGGGACATTTTTTTATATAAAGCAAAACGTTAATTGAGCCCAAAATTATAAGATCCAAAAATCAGACGAGTGCTATTCCTGCAAAAGTCAAAAGTAGATGGCGGTCCATTTCATTAAAAGTACACCAAAAAAACATGATCGGAGTTTCAACAGTCCATGCCTCGCTCCGCCCAGGCCCCAGACATTGGTCTAGTGCCTTGATTAAAACCATGTGCTTTGACATGGGTCAGACCGGTCAGAATAAGTGATTTTTTTTTTTATGAAAAAAACTTATAAATGCTTAGTCTAAAATACACTGTTGATAATCAATCAACATTTGCACTTCAAATATGTCTTTGAATAAACCTTTATATTATTTTGGTTTATGTTTGACTGTACATATATTATTATCATAGATTTTGTTGAATCCTTTTACCGATAAATTAAGATATAAAAGCTCAATTTAGGTAGTTATTAAAATTACAACATCTATATCGAACGAGAATCCAGAAAACCCCCAAGAAAATGTTAAATTATGGTTTTCTCACCTAGATTTTGAAACCTTGATCACATCTTACTTAACAAAATTACATTATACATGAGCATAAAACTAAGGTGGATCTGGTAATAAAGTTCAGCTTATTCCCCTCAATTTACAATTACCAATTTCACAAAACATATAAATGAATTGGGTTCAATCAGTTCAATTCATAAACATGAAAAGAAACAATAACTAGTACTATTATTCAGTAGTGATAAACAATAAACATAGGCAATTAAATAGAATACAAGCATATGGGGTGTATTTTACATGTAAATAAATAGAAACAGCTAAAAGGGTATTTCGTAAATAAAATGACTAACCATTTAGGGCCAAGGAGACCTCTACTGAAAAGCTGATTCAAAATCGACATTTATTAAATTGTGACGAAAATATATCCCTCAAAATCTCCAAATCACTTAATCAAACCATATGTGTGGGCATGTGTCACGTTTAATTATGACGTACCACAACTCAAAATTTATATATAATTACATTTGGTCCCTATAGTCTTATATACTGCATATGTAGTACTGTAAAAATGTTTCACATTTTGACAATCAATTCTTTTTTATTTGTGGTTGTGGATGCAAACTAATAAATCTTAAATAGTATATGAAACTAGTTGGCCTAACCTAGTTGTCTAACTCAATTAGAAAGTTTAAAGTTCAAGTATTATATATATATATATGGGATTTTAAAAACGTTCAGTGTTATCAACGCGTTGGCTAGTGATATATATATATATATATATATATATATATATATATATATATATATGGGATTTTAAAAACTTTCAAAATCAAGATTTTATTCAAAAACGCTCCAAATAAAAATTTTATTAATGCAAATCTCCATGCTTTTACGACGGAAACACAAATATGCGTATTGTTTTTTTTTTTTCTGAAATGTATAATGACATGTTTTGAATTTTAAATTTTACCATAATTTTAAAAACATATCACTATACATCTCGAACAAAAAAAACAAGACGCATATTTGTGTTCCCGTCGTGAAACCGTGGAGATTTGCATTAGCCAAATCTTGATTTGGAGCGTTTTTATAAAAAAATGTTCAAGTTGATGTTATGTAATTTCTCCCATATATATATATATATATATATATATATATATATATATATATATTACTAATCATAGATCACGCGTGTGACGTGCAGTGCAATAAAAATATAAAAAATAAGTGTAGTTATGATATAAATATGTGGATAATAAAAAAAATATTATAAGATGATAATACTTAAAAAAATGTTTGGTTGTTAAAGACTGACAAATAGTGTTATTAGTTATTACTTTTCAGATTTTTTTTTATGTGAATATGGTATTATTGTAATTAATAAAAAAAAATATAGGGATATTTTTTGAAAAAAATGGTTAAATTGGACATACTCACGTGAGTTGGCTTATTATAATAGAATGATATGTATGATCCGGATAAATAAGTTAATATTTTAAAATATATATTGATTGAATAAATATATTAAAGAGTAAATTATGTGTATATTTTCAAAATTAATTCCCAACAATTCATAATCCCAAAAAATAATTATCTTTTGGTGCATTTTTCTCTTATTCAATTGAAAATATTGAAGTGAATGATTTTTTGTGTGATACATTCACTTGAAAAACCTGGAGTGAATGAGTTTTTGTTTGTTATTTTGAAATGAATGAACTTTTGTTTGCTACGTAATATCGTAGTGAATGATCTTTTATTTGATTTTTTGAAATGAATGAAATTTTGTTTGTTACATTCAATTCAAAATATCAAAATGAATGAGCAATTTTTTGTCCATTCATTTTAAACACTTGAATTGCATGATCTTTTATTTGTTGCATTCAATTCAAAATATTGAAGTGAATGGACTTTTTGTTTATTATTTTGAAGTGAATGATATTTTGTTTGATGCGTTCACTTCAAATTTAATTTCTGAAGTGAATGAGATTTTGTTGATCCATTCACTTACCTTGAAATGAATGAACATTTTTTTTTGATTTTTTTTTCATTTTAAAAACAATTTTTTTATTCTTTAAATTTTATAAATTTTAATATATTTTTAAATTTTTATGTATTTTTATTTAAATATATTTTATTTTGGTATATTCACGAAATGAATGAGAGAAAAGTTACACCAAAATGGAATTAGAGTATCCACAATGATTTTGTTAATTTTTACATGTTAAATAGTGACATATCATATATTAATTATGTTTTAAATGACACATATGCATGTTAAAATTAAGTGTTACATTGGTTTATCATTTTAACAAGATTATGTATTTTTTTAATGTTAAGTCATTTATAATATTGAGAAATAAATGATTAATTATAAAAGTGTGTTGACTGTTTATGGCACGTCACCAACTAAGTTGATTGTTAAATTTAACAACCTTCTTAACAATATTAAAGTTAATGGAGACTTTAACATGACAAATGTGAAAGAAATTTGATTATTAAACTAACAATTTTATTTTAAAAAAAAATAACATAACCATTACGGATTAGGGATGCTTTTAGTTTTTTAGACTATTACTAAAAGTGAATTAAGTTACTTTTCTTATACTAAAAGTGAATTGCCCCTGTTAAAAATCGATAGTATGATAAACTTTTACAGTACTAAGAGTGAATTGCCGCAATTAAAAATAGATATAATAAACTTTGACAGTCGTGGGACTGAGTACATGTTAGGCACTTTTACATTTCCATCCTAAAATGTTCATGTTTCTTTAAATTGGCTCATACAGTTACACTAAAGTTCTAACGATAAAAGCACATTTAAGTACTTGACAAAGAATAAACTCGAACTGTTTCGTAAATAAAAGAAACTATGCTATTGGAGAGAATAAAATTACAGCAGTACATCATTTACTTTTCCCCAACCAACCTTTATGTTGGTGGTGTGATCTTGTTAAATACGGGCGTTACACCTTGATTAAAAGCACAAATCACGATAAAAACGCACAAATCGTAAACCTGATGTCCACGACCAAGCGTGCGCGTGTGAGATGTTTTTCCCAACACACACTTATGGGTTAACACACTTTACATTTCAACATGTAGCGAGCGTGTATATATGTTATTTTGTACTGAGTGTGTATATATGTTATTGAAATGAGTTTTATCCTTCTGCGATAAAATACAGTGTATTTCTCAACTTTTCAACTTCCAACAATAAAATATCAACACTTTATTTATCAAGTTTGACTTCAATTAAAACTCAGACCAACTCATTAAATTATGTCAAGTGTATATACCGTTTCGAAACTCGTCGTACAAACTTTTCAACTCAATTGAGAACGGTACCAAACCAAATGCTAGTCACTTACAAATTTGGCTCAAAGTCGGTCAATGACCACTTTGAAATATACATGTATAAATAGATGTTTTCCAACATTATTTTCAGTAAAACAGTTAGCCTTCCGCATCAAGCTGCCAAATCCAGCCGAGGCGTTAGGTTATGGCCGCACATCCCGTTACATGTTTCTAAAAATGTACGCTAACCTAGTACGTTATTTGATTGCTTTGTACCCTAACATCAAATATATTGGAAATTATGAATATTTTATCATTGAAATTGGATGAGTACAGGTTAATGACGTCGTCTTTTTGCCGTAAACTAATATGCTAGTAAACCTATTCAAAAATGTGTACGGTCCGGTAGAACTCCCAATTTAAAGTATGTCCTTTATTTCTGAATGGCACATAAATAATTCTAAGAAATTTCATAAAATTTAAAACTATATATATACTGTAGTGTATATAATTGCTAGCCAAATATATTTCAAATATTAGTAATGGGATTTTTCTACTCGTTGAACTGAATTCTCTAATTGTATTTGGTGCTTACTTATGTAGAACTCAAATCTTTTAGGAATTAAAAACTAAAGTCGAAAGTTTGATTTTGTTGATTAATTATATCGAAATTGTAGAGTTGACTGTATTGTATGGGTTTAGATTTCAAATTTAAGCCAAAACCATGAAATAACCTCTCTATAAATATAGGTGCAATATATATGTAGCTACAGTATCAGGAAATATTAAGAATTTGAAAAAGTGTGACTAAATTACAATATTCACATCACGGTCTTAGAGAAACGAATGCGACAGCTTAGATCTCCCAGTGTTCCCACAAATGTCACAGACATACATTTTGGTGTGTCTCGTGTTCTTCCTTTCACAAGGTTCTGTAAATCACGAGTCTAGGTTTCTATTTATAGCTGTATTTGTCATAGATCGTACTCACTCTCGATGAAGCTGAAAATAATGTTATTTATATGCATTTAGTTGGGTACTACAAGGGGTTGTAATGTAAATACCATCACTACAAAAAAGCTCCATGTATAGGTCATAGGTGTATTCAGTTGGATACCAGTATCATGTATGATATATTAAATTTTAATAGAATTGGTATAATACATATATCGTACTTTTGGTGTATATCGTAAGTGCGGTATGCTAATGCTATGGTACGGTACATTACTAAATTCTAAAAACAATACACAATATTATGAAAAATATCTCATTAGCAAAACAGTTTAAAAATAACAAAACATTTATGAATACTTAAACAGTATTATAAAAATGATCCTAATTTGTGCAACTTATTTTATATCTTAAATGTTAAAAAATATTAATAATCATATTTGAATGTGAATATTTTATAAATAAATGGTAATATGATACAAATGGTACAATAACATGGTATCGAAAATCGAATATTACCATTACCGTATCACTAAATTGAGTTGTACGATAATACCGTACCGTATATGTGATAATACCGTAAGTACGATAGAAGTGATACGATATGAATGATAATTGCAATTAGTTGATATATTTTGTTACAAAATGACACTCTAAGAGCATTCTCAACAATGAGAAGAAATTTTATGTATAACTATATATGTATATAGCTTGATATGACAATAATAGTGTGAAGTGCACATCAGTGCTATATACATTGTCTTCTATAAAGGTAAAAAAAATATCTTTTTATCTTTTTTACTCCTTTATTTTCCTTAAATCTCAATAACATTCCAAACTTTGTCTCCAACTCACCATACCAATGAAAAACAAAAATGAAGGAACACACTTTGATATTTCAGTAAGAAGGCCAAAGATCGACCAAGAAGATAATTAGATCGAAAAAAAAGTGGATGATGGGTTGTGAGGTTTTTTTTTTAAACTTAAAAATCCTAAATTTGATGGCGAAAAAAATCAAATTCATTTTAAATGGAGGTTAACGAGAAAAGATACAGGTGGAAAGGAGAAAATGAGATCCGGTGATAGTAAGATATGAGGATATGATGGTTGTGTATGTAAATTGGGGGAGAAAATGCGTAGAGAGAGAAACAAAAAAAATTGAAATGGTAGTAAAATGAGTAGGAAAATGTTTTTGTATGGTAGGTCCCACGTTAAAATTGATCTTATATTTTTCTTTTAAATCTCTTTACATGTAGAGAAAAACTCTAGAAAATTATAAGTTTATACAATTTTTGACCATATATAGAAACTGTTGAGTAGTGATTTTGATATTATTATATAATCTTATAGATATAATGAGTTTTCTGTGTCCTTGTTGAGAATGCTCTAACAAAAGAAGTGTTTTTTCTTTCTTGTTCTCCTCTATGCTGTCTTTGTTTTGTGTACCTAAGAATTACGAAATGCAAGTTAAAGAGATTTTATCATTTCAATGTGTAGAAAAATAAAAAATAAATGATTTTACTCACACATTTTTTCTATCCAAAAAATCAATATGTTGATGCGTCACATTACATGTCATATCCAATTCATCAAGGGTTTTGATTGTTAATAGTAATAGATTTAACAATTTTTTTTTATTTTTAATTAATATTTAAATTTAGGGCATGCTCAACTAGGGCTCTAGTATGTTTTTATTTGAGTTTTTAGTGGGTTGAATTTTTACATTAAACAATTTTTATTTTATTTTTAATCAATATTTAAATTTAGGGTAAGCTCAAACAAGATTGTAGTATATTTTTATTTGGGTTTTTATTATGTTGAATATTTATATTTTGATTTATCAAATTATAGAATTTTATGTATATTTGGAGGAATAAATATGTATTTTATTAGCCTATGGAGTGTGTGAGTTGTGTGCAAGTTGTAGGTCTAGCATTACTCGATAAATAAATGACAAAAAAAAATTAACAAATGAATATGTAAATTGATAGGAAAAAAATTAATTTGGAATTTTTTCAAATATTTAATTTAATTTATGTGATAGTGGCCATAATTTTTTCTTTAACCATACTGTTTAGTTTATTTTGGTAAAAGCTACAAACAAAACAAACTCATAGAAAACAAATGTTATAAACAACAAGTAATTTATTTTACACTTTCGTCTTTCTGAGATTTGAAATTTTGGTTTGAGAAAATGATTACTAGGACTATTGCAACTCATTGGGTATAATTTTCAGGTTATTTTTATGGGTGGCTATAGCACCACTCCTCAAATTAAAACTTCACGGTGACAAATGTAAAAGGTGTAATGAACGAATCCGGATCCCCTATCTCCTACCTTTTGATCCCTTTCGTGTCCCATTACCTTTATAACCTAAAATATTTGTTTAAAAAATTGAAAAAAATTATACAATTACGATTATACATCTATCGATACACTGCAACAATTATTTTTAATAGAAAAATTACACACAATATAATTTAAAATAAATGAAAAAACTAGTTTAAATTAATTAGCGAAATTTTTAAAAAATGTTTAGAGTTGTTTATGTCCAAATATTATGAAGTTTACATAGAATATATTATAAAAGTCTATAAAAGTGCTAAACAAGTTGTAAAAATTTAAATTTGGACGAAAATAAGTAAGGGTACACAAAAAGGGACAGAAAGTAGGGGATAGAGGATCCGGACTCGCAATGAACAAGTTATAGATGCTGCTGGTGGCTTTCCGTAATCTGTAATCTATAAGAGCGTCCAAATTACACTTGATAAATTTGCCTAACTAAGTATTGCCAAATAAGCAAAAACACACACACTAACTTACATATATACAAGCTAAATTTAACTTGCATTTTTTTGTATATATCGTACTAACTAGGTTTGGCTAGTAAGATCATATTTTATTAACATATTGGTAATAATTAATGAGATAAGTGTGACATACGATTATTAAACAATTTAAAATAGAATGAAATGATAAATTTGATTGTCACTTCACCCATTAATGCGATTGGTAAGAGCAAACACATTAACTTTTATAACTACGGCTATTATGTTTCTTGTTACTCACTAGATAGTTAGAATTCATATATATTGTCACATTAGACTAGGTAAGTTATGCCACGTAAGCACTTCTTAGTGTCACTAGCTAAAACTCTTGTTAGATCTAGCAAGCAAGTTAGCAAGTGTTTGGTGAGCCATTGTTAATTCAACTACTTCAAATGTTTTACTTTATTATTTATTTATTGTTTGTTTAATATGGTGTGATTTACTTTATGAATATTGATATTTAAAACTAACATGTCCAATGTGTAATAAAACACTAACTAAATCTAACATGCATATGTGTCACTAAGAGAGCAATTTTTTACCTATGTGTCAAATTTTTGCTAGATAAAACTAACATTACCAATATGCATGCTCTAACTTTAACACAAAACTTTACAAGTGATTGCCAACATAACATTTAATAAATATGTTATTATGTTTAATGTGACCAAAATATCATGAGGTAGCTAACACGTGACGTTAAAGAGTAAGATATCTGCTACAATCTAGTTGATTTAAACAGTGTAAAGGATTGAAACATCAGTTTTTGATGGAGTACAGAAGTAGAAAGATTTTTGCTACTGAAATAATACTATTGTAGTTTAAGTAATTATGATATCAATTTCTTTCGATCAACAAGCTTTAAGTCGGATATTCGGTATTCTATTGAATATTAAGGGGACATTCTTTAGATCAAATTTCACTTAGGCCTTTTTTAGATCAACACACACCTTTGTTTTTGAAATTTAACCATGATTTGAGTTTTGAATTAACTATCTGAATGTCTATTGAGATTGGTTTACAAAAAAGTAAAAGTAAATGAAAATGAGCTACACATATCCAACTGAGAGAAGACTCACTCATTCAGTAAGTTTACGAGTCGAAAATAGAGACCGATCGATCAACGAACTCATCCGAACAGAGATGAGGTAATTGCTCGGGAGTAGATGTGGTGACATGTTGAAGTCCGAGCTTAAACTGCCTAGTGCGGACAGGTGAAAAGAGAGAATTAGGACATGAAAAGGGGATTCCCCCCCCCCCCCCCCCCCCCCCCCCCCCCAACACACACACACACACACAGAGACTACAAATCGACTCGGATAAGAGCAAGAGGTAATCCAAATCAAATAGAAAAACAAGTCCTAAACAATTGGCAAAACCAAGCTATGTGGAAATTGGGAACCCTCGGCAACAGCTTTATTTTTTGTACCAACCTAAAAAAAATAAAAAATCTAGTTCTCATGCTTAAAAATCAAAAAGACATTTTTCCAAAGCAGCATCCAAGCAGACCAAGCCTATAAGGAAAATAACTAAAAAAAAACTTCGCCTAAAGCGCAATCAAACTAAGAACCAATTGTAAATCTAAACGTACAAAAAGAAAAGAAAAGGATACTGCTTTTTTTGCCTACGGGTAGTTTAAAAATTCAAGATAGCCCCAGGGAGAGGTATTGAGCTTCGGTGATCATCAGGTGTCAGAAAAGAGGAATATAGGTATTTCGGTCACTAGTATTGATAAAGCCTTGGTGGGTGGAGTTAGACTTTTCAACAACAATATAATATATAAGAATAGAATAAATAAAGAATCATTCTTTAATCTTTATTAAGCTCGGTGGTATACTTGCTCTGAATACAATTTCCTATATATATCTATGCTCGGTATTACAACTTGCTCTGCTGATCTTAATCTTCCTTCGATCTCGGTGTTCGGTTTTGTATCTTGCTCGGTATACTTTTGAATGTGACAAGTACTGACTAGTTTTTCTCTTTCCTCTCATTCTCTCTATATTTTTCAGGTAGATTTTCTGGTCCCCTTTTTAGGGGGGTTAACTGGCTATTTATAGACAATTATGCCTCATGGGATGTTGACAAGCGTCTTCATCTCCTGGGATTTTCCAGACATGGGCCGCTTGTTAAGTGGGCTTGGGCTTTTAGCAATACCCACCCTTATCTCTGAAAAATATGCATGTTGTAGCCCATTTAACCGTTGGATACCCATTTTCAGTGTATGAGTTGATTCATACCCGAATAGAACATCCAGGTCCAACTTTTATGTTCTATCAAGTGCTCCCTGACTTCCTCGGCGTGGCCTCCACGTCTAGGGAGTCATGCTCGGTATGTCGAGGATGATACTTCGGTCTTGCTGTTCCCAATGCTTTATCGAAAAATGTTCATATTTATGACCTCTTTCTGGGAATCATTTAATGTCTTGGGAATGTGCAAACTTTCTATCCAGCTTTGATGCGACCCTTGATATTTTCAATGTTCATGGAGATTGTTACGCTTCCCTATATGGACACGTATACAATTGCTTTTCCCATGAATATTAAAATAACGGCACAAATCCAAGAGCTTCTTTTGAACAGTCGCGTCTCTTTTAATGCACACGCTTCTCCACATCCTTTCTGGCTAACGGTTGCGATTCTTCATCTCAAGCCTTCATCAATTTCTCTATAAATCTCCCTTCGAAGTTGGTAGATTTTCATAATCTCTTCATACCAGTTTCTTTCTTCATATATTCTACATATTGCAATGGCTTCCCCCTGCCCCCATTCCTCATTGGCTTTGAAAGTAGAAGCTTTCAAGGCCTTTTATGACAACGCCTTGAAGCTCTTGAGAGATGCCGAGGTGGAATTAGAAACAATGCGTGGTTACCATAAGGAGATGGTGAAAGAATTGACCTGGCTGACGGCCGAGTTAGATCACTGCAGGCGTGCTAATCAATCCCTGCTTGATGAGAACATTGTTCTAAGGAGGAATCCTTCCCTTCAAGATGCTGCAAGCCCAGCGGGGTCCTCTCATCATTACCGACCATCTTCCTCCTAATAACCTCTTTTTGCCTTATTCTCTTGCACTCTTCTTCTTTTCCTCTTCTTCTGTTTTACACTTTGTTCTCTCTTTCTTCATCTTTCACTCTTTTTTTTTGTGTTTCTTGCTCGTTGGGCTCGTCGATATAGTCGACCTTCTTTTGACGTCCTTCAATGTAATAGATTTTCTTGGGATGTCGTCCTCTGATGTAATAAATTTCAATGTATTAGACTTTCTTTGGATGTAACATTTTCTTTTTGATGTTGTTCTCTGATGTAATGAACAGCGATGTATCCCATCTTTATTAATGAAATTTATATTCGCCCCTTTATCTTGCACTTCTTTTTATGTTGCACTTGTGGTTTGTTGTTTTTCGGGAATGTAGACCTTTGAATATCTTGTATTTTTATTTCTTGCTGTACTGTAGCCGTCTGACATCTGAGACACGGCAGGCTGGTTAGAGATGCATGTTCCCAAGCATCGTCAGACAAAGCCATATTACCTTTGCTATGTAAATACTCAAGACTTTTCTTTGTGATTTATCACCTCACACACATCCGGTTTTCTTCTCTCATCCCCCATTTCCTCCTGTACTATTAACAACTTTCCAGGATGTCTGTGCCCGTAGTGAGATATCATGCCCAGAAGAAGAATTTGGATGCTGAGTTATCTTGGGTCCGTCATCGTATGGCCAGTCTTGAGAAAGAGTGGTGTTTTGGCTTTGAGTTTGTTCGACTCTCATCCCGAGGAGACAATGAAGTGGAGCGAGATTCTGGCCTCGGGTCGATAGCTTGACAATTTGTTGTACAGAAATTACCTGGCCAACTCTTGGTACCAGGCCGAGGAGATTTGGGATCATGCTCAGGATGAGTTCACCTATTCCCTTAAAGGCCTAGCTAGTATGATGGTTAGGGATGCTTGGATTGAGGAGCGCATCTGGGTCCTTATTAGGACGAACAGCGACCTCTCCAGGGAGAATGAGTGCTTGGTTGTCATGAATGACTCCTACCAAACTCGATTAGATCGTTCTGCTCTGGTAGCTTCTCCCGGTCCGGCAGTTCGGTTTTCCCGACCATTGATCCTTAATTTGATTGGGTCAGTCCTCTGATGTATTTTTCCCTTTTATAATTTGTATCTTGGAAGTGGTACCATTTCGTATCTTGTGCCTTCTTTCTGTGAACTGTTGCAATGCTTCGTACTTTGTGCTTCGTTTCTTGTGCCTTTTGATTCCTTATAAATGCTCTCTATTGTTTTATAATTTTTGCTTGTAACTTGCTTTTATCCAAGACGGCTCCCATCACTAGATCTGCTGCCAAAACGAAGGCCCTTCTCGAAGAGGAGCCTACTTTTATGTTACCTCGTCCCCCTGGTTTCGGGGAAGAAGAGTTGTCTCCACTTCAGTTGAAAGAAATTGAGATGTCGTGGCTGAAAGCCGAACTTAAGTGTGCTCAAACCGAAGTGAGGCGGTTTAAACAGTATTGGGAGGAGGAGAGTGCTGCTCGTTTTGAAGCCGAGCAGAAGTGCAAGTCTGAATCTCATGCTTTAAAACAAGTGGAGATTGGTATTTCCCATTTGATCAGGGAAAAAGAGCGTCTGGAGGAGCTCTTTGCGGAGAAGGATGTCGACGTGGGGGGTAGTTCCAAGAAATGGGATTGGGTGTTTTTTCTTGTGAACTTTTCTTTTCCCGTTATACGTGCTTGTTTGTATCCCCCTTCATGGATGAATAAAACGTTGTGCTTTTTCAATTTGATTGTATGTTTTATTTATTTATTTTGCCCTTATGTTGAAATTGTACTATGCCTTTCCATATTGGATACGGAGCAAATCGTCCAGAGCTATGCCTTTCCATATTGGATACCGAGCAAATCGTCCAGAGTGATCCCCCCGGAGAGCGTTGTTAGTCTGGACGCTTAAGAGCCGTCGAGCTAGGAACGGTCTTCGTCCGCGTTGGATGTGTAAAATGTGTGAGGTGCCGATGGACATGATCAGGATGCATCCTTGGTGGTATTTATTGTTCCTCATTGCTTGTATTAAATACTAGTAGCGTATGCTGTAAGCTTTGTAGTGGTGGGGACCACTAGCCGTTTATATAGGTTCAATGATGTGAACTGCCTTGGTTAGTGGGCTATGCTTTTGACATGGCCAGATCTGGAGCGTTGAAACTTAAAATGTCTGTGGGCGTGTTGACTTTGCTGTGGCCGAAAAAAGAGGGAAACCTCTGTGACACGAAAGGACAGTTAATATTTTATTCCCTTTATTGAGGCTCCACTCCCTCAACTTTCCTCAGTAATTCTTTGTGATCTCTCTTTGCTCCCAAAATATCCCCACCTTTCTGTCTCTCTAGGGTTTGTGCTATTCTCTAGAAAAAAATCGCCCCCATTATCTGTTTCGAAGGAAAAAGAATATTGCCAACCATGTACGCCTCCTATTATAATGACTATAAGTACATTAATGTATTCGATTAATTTATCCGTATTCCCCTACAGGTTTGTGTTGATTTGTTGTTGGTTGTGGGTTGTGTATTTTGTACTGGAGTTTTCTGTTGTAGAGTTTGTGTAGGCTATATATGCTTGATTGAAAATTACTGGTGTGCGTGCCGTATGTGCTGCTTATGTATTTTGTATTATGTATGCTGTATTGGAATTACGGTTTGGTGGGTGTCATTTTATTGGTGGTGTGGTGGTTGATTTGTGGTAGGTCTCACGGTAGCTTGTGTTAACGATTGGTTGCATTGATGTCATAGGATCTTCTCGCCCAATGTTTGGCCCAACTCGGTACTTTTAACGAGGCAAAATTTAAAGAACAAGCAGGAATACCTGCGGACGTGCACGTTCGTCCCTCGAGGACCTTGGAAGAGGCTCATGGGCATGTGGCCGCCAACGAAGTAGCCCTTCGGTCTTCTTCCTTGTTGACCGGGGGTGTGAAACTCCCATTATCGGACTGGATGGTCTCCTTCTTTGAGGCCTTCCAAATCGCTCCCTGCCAGGTTGCGTTGAATACGTTCCGTATACTCAAATGGTATCAAGAAGCTGTCTGAGTTGTCGGGCGTGGCGATAGAGCTGAAGGATGTTATGGGCATCTATGGGTTCCAGTTTGAGATACGGAGCTCTTATTTGAAGTCGATGCGCCAATTCACCCGGCTCGTTATTGATTTGCCCGATACGAACAAGGAACATAACCTTGGTCTCGTGGTCGTGTCTGGGAATTGGTGTCCTACCGATAGCCATATTCCTGATCCTGCTGAAGCCGCTCCCGAGATTCCTGTCCTCGGTGCTCCCAATCTGGATGCTCTTGTAGCACTGTGGAGTTGGTGGGGTCCTGGGACCACTAAGGAGGCCGAAAACCGTGCTGCTCCCAAGTTGCTGGGGTATGTGGCCGAGGCTGGGAATAGGTGTGCTAATGCGCCAGTGATTCCCGCAGAGACTGTGGCTGATTTCATCTCGATTGTTAAACCCCGTGTCGTGTCGTTGAGTAAGAAGTCTGCTCTGCGACGATCTGCCGAGCCTCGGGAGGGACCCTCGAAGAAGGCTAGGGTCGCTGAGGCGACGGGTAGTGATGTTTTACCCGAAAGGGGACCTGGTTTGGACGTAACACCGACGGCCACTGTATCGGACTTCCGCCCCGTGGATCAGACTCCGCAATCTGTGCGGAGCTTGGATGGGGGAGTTCAATCTATCCCTCATGGGACGCCGGTATTGCCAGGCACTACCTGGGACAAGGGTGCTGCTGTCTTGGTGAGTATAATTGTCGATGTCACTTGTAATTTTAATGTTCTCTCCTTTATTTGCTATTTGTCCCTCAGTCGTTGACCTTGCTGTTGGCGACGTTCGTATTGGCCCTGTCTATGGGCGTTATTTTGTTTCAGGGGTCGTTCAGTGATTTGTTCGACTATGTGAACCTGAGCGTGGGCATGGGAGAGAAGACGATGACTCTTCCCAATATCTCATCACCGAAAGAGGTGGTGAAGGACAAGGCCACTGAGTCTGGTGCGGTGGTCGAGGAATTGATGGCGACTGAAGAGGATGTCGAGGTCGCTTGTAAAGACGTAGACGCGCCCTATGAAAAGGAGGGTGAGGGGAGCGTGGGAAAGGTAGATGTAGACCTGGAAGCTATGGCCCGTTATATTGATATATGCAACGGCGATTTGTTGGGGAGCTCCCGAGCACTTAAGATGGGATGCACGTCCCTTATGCCCCTGGCGTACCAAAATATGCTGGATATAGCTGCCCAGCCTGCTGTGGCGACCATTGACCGTGCCCATGTCGATGCCCTTCGTGTAAGCTCAGTTTGATAGCAAATGAGTGATTTCTTTTGTTGGTTTCTTATTTGATGTTCGTGTAGATATGTCTCGCCACTGCTGAGATGAGAAACAGGTTCACGGCCTTGGAAGCCGAAAGACAACAGCTAGAGGCCGAGCACAAGCTGATGGAAGAAAATCTTGGGGCCAAGATTGAGAAAAACACCCATCTGTTTGAGGGACATGCTAAGTTGGCTTAGGAGAATGTGCGGCTGCTTGATGAAAATAAGGCGGTTGTTGCTGAGAAGGGGGTAGTGGCCAACGATAAGGCTAGGTTGGAGGCCGAAAAGAAAGTGCTGGAGGATCGTGTAGCCACGTTGGAGGCGGACCGGGCAGAGGATCGCGACCAGTTCACTAAGATCATCAATTTCTATGCCTATAGCTACCATGTACGAGCTTTGAATGTGGCGAGGGTCCCCTTCTCTCATCCGGCCTGGTCTACCTTTGCGTATCTCGCAAGTCGAGTAGACCCTCCTTTGCCCAAAGACTGGGCTAATATCCATGATGAGGAGGTGCCACATATGCCAGGGCCGTCGCCTTCTCCTGCTCCCCGACCGTATTCGGGGTCAAGCTCGTCAACTCCTCAAGGAGTGACACCTCAAGGACCTTCCCTTCCTCAGGCGCCTCCCATGCAGGTTGATCCTTGATCTGGCTCTTTTTTGTTAAGATTTTTGAGTCGAGGTAGGCATTGTTTTTGGCAGTCATCTGTAGGCTGTTTGTATAAATCACAACTCTTGGGAAAGTTGATAACATTTTGCTCTGCCGTCATTTGATTGTTTTTATCATTTGGTTGTTTTTATCGCTTTCGGTGTCGTTCTTTTTTGGTTAGCAGATATTGTGATCTCCTCCCTTTCCCCCTCTTTTCTTGTTTTATATATAGGCATATGCTATTTCGTTACACCAGGCTAGTTTTTCGGGCCTCGTTGGTCCTGTGCAGGGTCCCCCTGGTGTTGCCCGGAGCGAGGCCTCGTCTGGTGAGGCTAGTGTAGTGCGTGCCGATTGGCGTTATATTGACTTGATGGGCAAGAATGACAAACTGCATGGTCGGTGTGCAAGACTTAAGGCAAAGCTGAAGGCCCAAGCAGCGTCTTTTTGTGAATACGTTCGCCATGCCGAGCATGTAGTTAAAGTTCAGGAACGCCGGTTAGACCGATATTGGCGTGTAAAGGAGAAGTTTCTTGGGAAATTAAAGACTCTAGTATCCCGGGCCAATGTTTTGGTGAAATATGCTCGTGTTGCACGCACTCGATTTGATGCTTCTGCAGCCATGTACCGAGTTCGTGAGCTAGACTATGATGATGTTCGTCGCAGGGATGCGTCTCAAAGTCATGAAATCGCCAAGGGTGCAGAGTTCTCGGCTCGGCTTGAGGTGGTGAGTGTTGTCGGCGCCAATATGACCAACTTTGATTCTTTTCTTCCGCATGAGCGTTGGGATGGTGAGGATACCGACGAGGACACCTCGACTGATGATGAAGAGGTTAAGCTCGAGCCGTTACCGTCGTGCTCCTCATGTAGTAGCTCTTCTTAGTTTTTTTTTTTGTACAGTATCGCCTCCGTAACGCGGGCGTGGATTATTTGCTTCAGTCCATTATTCATGTATTGGATCTTGTTATTGTTTTGTCGATATTTCCTTGAGTGGACTGTCTTTCCTTTGTTTTCTTTGCTTGGTAACTGGTTGCCTCCGTAATGTTGGCTTGAATTATTCTTCTAGTCTCTTTACTTTCTTCGACCCTTGCCTGCTGGATCAGTTGGTACCTGCATACGTGCCTCCGGTTTATTGGAGGACTTGAGTATTCCTAGGCATTCTTTTAGACCTGTCATGTTGAGAATTTCATAGTATTCCTAGGCATTTAGCCGTTTGGGAATTTCATAGTATTCCTAGGCACTTAGCCGTTTGGGAATTTCATAGTATTCCTAGGCATTTAGCCGTTTGGGAATTTCATAGTATTCCTGGGCACTTAGCCGTTTGGGAATTTCATAGTATTCCTAGGCACTTAGCCGTTTGGGAATTTCATAGTATTCCTAGGCACTTAGCCGTTTGGGAATTTCATAGTATTCCTAGGCATTTAGCCGTTTGGGAATTTCATATCTGCATTTGTTAGACAGTATGACAAATTATTTTATGTGCAAAAAATAATGTTATTAAGCAGCGTAGATAAAGTGGTACATGTACTGGTAAGCTAGTTTATACGTAGTACTTCTTTAGGTTAGCCACATTCCAAGAATTTTTCTCGCCTCTGCTATTTTCGAACATGACGCTTTTGAGTTTGTAGGAAACTGGGCTTGTCTTTTTTATGATCTCGTATGGTCCTTCCCAGGTGGGGCTCAGTTTGCCATGTATTTCATTGCGGGTATAGACCGTTACTTTGCGCAGCACCAGTTCTCCTACCATGAATTCCTTGGTCCCTTTTACTTTCTTGTCATAAGCTTGCTTAACGCTTTGTTGGTATTTTGCTAAGGTAAGGGCTGCTATTTCTCGTTTCTCGTCTATCATGTCGAGTTCCTCTCTCATTCTTTGCTCATTGTTTCCCTGCTCGACTAAAGTTGTTCTGAGTGTGGGTAGCCCGATTTCTGTCGGTATGATGGCCTCGACGCCGTATGCTAGGCTGAACGGGGTTTCCTTGGTGCCCATCTTTGGCATGGTTCGGCACGACCATAAGACGTTGAGTAGTCATTCGGGCCATCTTCCCTTTGCTTGTTCCAGGGTTGTCTTGATGCCATCTAGTATTGTTTGGTTTGACACCTCAGCTTGCCCGTTGCCCTGTGGGTATGTCGGCGTTGAATAAAACTTTCGAATGCCTAGTTCTTCATACCATAGCTGCAGGTTGGTATCTTTGAACTGGGTTCCGTTGTCGGCGACTATAGCGTACGGTATACCGAACCTGGTGATGATGTACTCCCAGATGAATTGTTTAACGTTGCTGGCTTTGATTTCTCGGAGGGGTTTAGCTTCGACCCATTTGGTGAAGTAATCTGTTGCGACGATTAGATATTCTATGCTGCCTGGTGCTCTTGGAAGTTTACCGACCAAGTCAATTGCCCATTGTGCAAAAGGCCACGTAGCCGATACTGGGGTCATCATGGACGATGGAAGCCGAGGTATCTTGGCAAATCTTTGACACTTGTCGCATCTTTGGACGTAGATGTCGGCGTCTCTCTTGATATAGGGCCACCAATAACCTTGTGTGATAGCCTTGTTAGCGAGGGACCTCCCCTTGATGTGTGCTCCGTATGATCCTTCGTGGATTTCCTCCAAGACTGGCTGTTTCAGCTCGGGCCGGACGCACAGAAGGTGGGGTCCGCGGTAACTAGACTTGTATAGCTTGTCGTCTTCGGATAGCCAGAACCGAGGGGCCTTTCTTGTGATTTTCAACGCTTTTATCTTGTTTGTCGGGAGCATCCCGTTTCGCAGATAGTGCATCATGTCGTCCATCCATCCTAGTTCGTATTGTATTGACGTGATTCGGTCTATCCTTCTGTTTATGCTCGGGGTTTCCAGAAGTTCCACTGTGATTGACCGAGTGTTGGCTAACGCTAATGTTGAGGCTAGGGTTGGTAATGCGTCGGCGTGTGCGTTCTCGGTGCGATTAATTCTGATTAATTCGCACTGTTCGAACGTGGCCATTATGCTCTGGACTTTCTCTTGGTAGAGGATCATCCGGTCGTCCTTGGCTTGGTATTCACCGGTGGCCTGGTTGACGACTAGCATGGAGTCGGAATTAGCAACTAAGTGGGAGCATCCGAGGGATCGTGCGATGAGCATGCCGTTTATCATGGCTTCGTACTCTGCCTCATTGTTAGTAGCTCGAAAGCCTAGCTTGATGCTTTTCTCAATAATTGCTCCTTCGCTGGACTTAAGGACGATGCCTGCTCCCGATCCGTCTTTGGTGGCAGACCCATCTACATGTATTTGCCAGTGAGATTGGGGGGATATGGTCAAAGGCTTGTCATATCCTTCGGTGAATTCGGCAACGAAATCGGCCAAGACTTGACCCTTTATGGCATGTCGGGGAGCGAATCCTATATGAAATTGGGACAGCTCGACCCCCCAGGCCGCAACTCTGCCGCTTATGTCCGTCCGTCGGAGAGATTCCTTGATGTGGAATTTCGTGTAAACTTGGACCTGGTGAGCTATGAAGTAGTGTGGCAGTTTCCTGGTCGCAACGACCAGTGCCAAGCATAGCTTTTCTAATGGTAGGTAGCGTGTCTCAGCTTCGACCAGAGTTTTGCTGACGAAGTAGATCGGGAATTGGTCTCGACCTTCTTCTCTCAGGATGACTGCGCTCACGGCGGTTGTGGAGACTGCCAAGTAACAAGCCAGAATATCTCCCTTGTTCGGCCTTACTAGCAATGGCAGTGTCCTTAGGTACTCCTTGAGGTTGTGGAATGAAGCCTCACACTCAGGGTCCCACACGAACTTCTTGTCCTTTTTGAGTGACTCAAAAAATGGTCGTCCCTTGTCGGCGGATCGACTGATGAACCTGCTTAGCGCGGCCATCATTCCCGTGAGCTCTTGAACCTGTTTCTTATTCTTGGGTGCTGCTAGGTTCCGTAGAGCTGTGATCTGGTCGGGATTTGCCTCTATCCCTCTTCGGCTGACCATATGCCCTAAGAATTTTCCTTTACTAATACCGAACGCGCATTTACTTGCGTTAAGCTTCAGTTTATGCTTGCCCAGTGTTTGGAAGACGTCCTTAATGTTTTGGAGGTGGGATGCGGCCCTTTCGCTTTTGACGACCATATCGTCGATGTATACCTCCATCGTCTTCCCTATATGCTTTTGACAAACGTTCGTTATCATCCTTTGATAGGTTGCCCCTGCATTGCGTAGGCCGAACGGCATTACCGTGTAGCAATAGTTTCCCAAAGGAGATATGAAAGATGTCTTCTCTTGATCTTCGTGGGCGAGGGGGATTTGGTGATACCCAGAGTAGGCGTCGAGGAAGGTCATCCTTTCTGCTCCCGCCGTTGCATCCACCAGTTGATCAATTCTTGGGAGTGGGAACGGATCTCTCGGGCAAGCTTTGTTCAGATTGGTGAAGTCTATGCAGACTCTTTCCTTCCCGTTCTTCTTAGGGACGACAACCGGATTGGATAGCCATGTTAGATAGAACACCTCCCTTATAGCTCCGGCTTTCAACAACTTTCGGACTTCTGCGATTATAGCCGCTCTGTGCTGGACGGATACTTTCCTACTTCTTTGAGCTATCGGCTTATATTCGGCGTTAACACTTAGGCGATGACATGCCGTTTTAGGGTCTAGGCCCGGCATATCTTTGGGGTTCCACGCGAATTTATCGATGTTACTGAAGAGGAACGTTTCCAGCTCCTCGGATTCCCTTTTCGGAAGGCTATCACCTACGAGAAAGTAATGTTCCTCGTCCATATTAGGGATGCTCACTCTCCTGAGCGTCTCCCCCACTTGTTCCTCAACAACCCTCTCCGTTCGGGTTATTTGGTTGAGGAGTTTCCTCGTGCTCGTGGGTTGTTCGACAACAACCAGCTGTTTCTTCAGAGCTGCGGTGATGTCTTCACAGCGTCGTGAATCCTCTTGGCATCCTCAGGCCGTCTCGACCTCTCCTCTAGCGTTGGGGTATTTCACCTTCTGGTGGTATGTCGAAGGTATGGCCTGCATGGCATGAAGCCATGGTTGGCCCAAGATCGCATTATGGCCTGAATTGTCGTTGACCACCAAGAATTCTATGGGGACTGATACGGATCCCGTCATTACGCTGAGGACGATTTTCCCTAATGGTTTAGTCATTTCGGAGATGAACCCAATCAGTGTGGCGTCGGTCGGCTGTAGGTCTTGCAGCTTGAGTTCCATTTTGTCGAAGAGCTCTTTGTAAATGATATCACAAGAGGCTCCTTGGTCGACGAAAACTCTTCTGACTGTGTCTATGCCAATTTGGACGCGGAGGTTAACGGCATCCCCATGGGGGTATATTACCCCTTCTTCATCGAGATCTGAAAAAGAAATGGGTGGGTGTCGTTGAGGCATGCATCGCCGTTTGGAAGTAGAAGCCTGTGATGCCTTGGCTACTTGCCCAAAGTACGCCAGTTGTCGCTGTTGTAACCTTTCCCAGCCCGTAGTTTTGGGCCGTGACAGATGAACGACGCTGATTGTTTTGCCTTGCCGGTTGTCGGTTCCATCTATGGCTAGCTGTTTGCCTTTGATCCTGGCACCCTTGATGAACTTGTTGAGGTATCCTGCGTCTCCCCACAAGTTCATCCTCCACCGCAAATTGCGACAATGCTCGGTGAGATGGCCGTGATCCTCATGATAGGCGCAGAAGAGCTTGGAATCTCTTTGATCCGGGGGGGGGGGGGGGTAGAGAACGGTTGTCGTCGGGAATACCACCTTTCCTCGCATATATCCTTAAGGATATCTTCAGCCAACAGGTTGAAAGTGTATCGCAGCTCGGCCGATTCGAAGGTATTTCGGCATTCCCTCTCTGGGAACCGACCTTGTTGAAGTGGTTTGGGGGGAGTTGGGTAGGCGATCCGGAGCGGTTTAGGCTCATTGATCGTCATCGGGTATGTGAGCCAGAGTGGTTTATACTCGGATTCTAGGGGCTGCACTACCCAGTCGTGGACCTCGGGACCTTTATCCCTTCTGGTTGGTTTGAATGCTTCCCCCTGATTGTTCCTGGCTCTTTTGCGGCCCACTTGTGCCTCTCGGACCGATTCTCTTCTTGGCAAAGTTCAGTTTAGGAGCCGCATTTCTTCGTTCTTATCGGTAAGGTGGGTACAATAGGCTAGCAGGGCGTCAGTGGTCGGAAAGCTTTTGCCTATGAACTTCCTTCTCGCCCAATAGCCGCCAGGGATGGAGTTGATAAAGTTTTGGATGGCTATGTTATTGGCATACTGCGGAATCTGGTTTGCTATGTCGATAAAGCGTATGCAATAATCATTGAGTCGTTCATTTGGCTGCATCGCCATTTTCAGAAGGGTGTCGATGTTGACCTTATTTTTCCGATGAGCAGCATACCGGGTGGAGTACACACGGAGAAGCTCCACCCAGCTTCCTATGGAACCCCGTGGTAGGTTGTGGTACCACGACGAAGCCTCTTGGCCCAAGCTGTTTTTGAAAAACTTGCACATCAGTGCAGGGTCATCACTCCACAGTTCCATCCTAGTTTTGTAGTGGCGCAGATGATCGATTGGGCAGATTTTCCCATCGTATAGCCTGAATTCGGGGACGATGAACCCCCTAGGGTTGCGGTGCTGAGTGATATGCTCGGTACACGGGGTTTCTTGGCATACGTCCCAAGCCTGCTGGAACGCTTCATCCGGTGTTTGGTAGAGCGGGGGGTATCCTCCCTGGTGGGGCTGTGGGTAGTATCCTACCACGACCCTGTGGTTGGTGTACCCATTGTCGTGCGGGTTCGAGCCGATGACATGTCCCGTGAGATTGTTTGGGTGGACAAATGTTGGCAGGACCGTTATTGGGACATTGCCCCCTCGGTGGGGCCTTATTGTATTTGGTTGCCGCCCTGCTACTTCCATGGCAGCCCTGTAGGCGGAATCTTCCATGTTATGTTGGGGGTCGGCATGTGCATTGTCGGTTTGGGTGGGCGGTATCGTGATACCTGCTGTCGCCATAGCCGACATGCATGCGGCCAGCTGAGCTTGAAGCTGGGCGTGGTGCCCTCGTTCGGCGTGTGTTCATGCAACCTCGTTCCTTGCTTGGGGAACGAAGGGTTGTACTTCCACCATGGACGGGGTAATTACCCGTGGTGGGAATATTGGAGCAATTTGCTCGAGGACAAAGCCCTCAGGCATGCCATACCGGTGGGCTTCGTTCGTTTGAAGATGGACTCGGTGGGAACTGGAATTAACCGAGGCTTCTGGCCTTGGGGCTCTTGAGCTCGGTCCTGCCTGGGATGCGGGTAAGCGCCTTCTTGCGCTCCTTAATTCGGGCAAAGCTTGTTCGTCATCCGAGGCGTAGGGTTCTCGTCGACGATTCCTTCAAGCTGCTGCTGTTGTTCAGTCTGTTATTTTTAATGGTTTTCGGACTGGATAGCGTCATATCTGTCGCGGATGGCAAGTAGGTCGTCGAAGTCTCGTTGGCTAATTTGTATGTTCTGGTTATTGGTTTCGACTGTTTCGGGATGGATTTCCTCTATATTGGTTACTATTGTTGCTCGTCTGATAGAGTGTTGGTGTTCGATTTCGAAACTAGTTGGAAACTAGATGATTCCTGGAGACGGCGCCATTTGATAAAGCCATAACTTTGGTGGGTGGGGTTAGACTTTTCAACAACAATATAATATATAAGAATAGAATAAATAAAGAATCTTTCTTTAATTTTTATTAAGCTCGGTGGTATACTTGCTCTGAATACAATTTCCTATATATATCTATGCTCGGTATTACAACTTGCTCTGCTGATCTTAATCTTCCTTCGATGTCGATGTTCGGTTTTGTATCTTGCTCGGTATACTTTTGAATGTGACAAGTACTGACTAGTTTTTCTCTTTCCTCTCCTTCTCTCTATATTTTTTAGGTAGATTTTTTGGTCCCTTTTTAAAGGAAGGGGGGGGGGGGGGGGGGGGGGTAACTGGCTATTTATAGACAATTATGCCTCATGTGATGTTGACAAGCGTCTCCATCTCCTGAGATTTTCCAGACATGGGTCCCTTGTTAAGTGGGCTTGGGCTTTTAGCAATACCCACCGTTATCTCTGAAGAATAGGCATGTTGTAGCCCATTTAAGCGTTGGATACCCCTTTTCAGTGTATGGATTGATTCATACCCGAATAGAACATCCGGATCCAACTTTTATGTTCTATCAAGTATAATAGTAAAATGTGTATTATTATGTGAAGCATGGGACGGTGAGGGGAAGAAGTACATGATACTTGATTCCAATTTTTGGTTTTTTACATGCTAGTGCACTACAATCCGAATTTGTTTTGACAAGCAAAATTTCATCCGCATTCTGACTGATGTTCGTGGAGACTGGTAAGTTTTTCTTGATTCACCTAGTAATAAACAGCTTTGTGCTTTTGTTCGTATTTTCTCTTGAATTGACTGATATATACGATGAATTGACTGCTTTGTGCTTTGCTTTTTATTTGGTCTCTGTATCAGGTTGGTTGATGTTGCTCTACCACTATTTTGATCTTGAAAACTTTCCAAACGAAGAAGCCAAATATGCCCTTGAGAAAATGTACAAGAAACGTGAAAGGGAGAGAGCCGAAAGCAAGAACAGGAGGTACTTCCTTCTTTTAAACGCATCTTACTATACACAGACAATGAGCGTACAATTCCAACCATGGAGCTGGCCGAACAGGATGATTTTTTTGGGCGTGGCTTAAAAAATATATCGAATAGATGATAAAATAAATAAGATTTAATACAAAAATAAAGAATTTTTTTCTATATTTAACATATCATAAAATAAATATGAAATTAAGACAAATGTTATTGGATAATAAAATAATTTTTTTTAGTAATCTTGTTTGGGAAAATACAATGGTCATTTACGAAATTTGTTAATTTCAATATAAAAAAACATAATTTTTTTTAAAAAAAACAGCTACCATGATTTAAACTCCTAACCGTCCACTACTTTAAAGACAATTTTACCACTATACCAATAACTATTTTGTTTAATTAGGAGGGACCATCAATGTATATATCTTAAAAAAAATTTAAATTACACATAAAAAAAAAAATCGCTGTCGGGGGTGATGGCCACCCCCTGGTCTGCCCATGCACATCTCATCTGGATAGGGCAGTTAAAAGAAAAGACAAAGGGGAAAAAATATTGCTTGTGTAGTTGAGCTAATTAGAAATTAGTCATCTATGTATAGCATTTTACACATCCCAATGTCTTGTTTCAGATGTACCCTTTTTTTTGTTGTAATCAGACATACCTATTGTGTAAGCAAAAGTGAAACTGCTTATTACATTGCAGCGAAAAATGAAACTGCTTTTTTTCCTTCTGCTTTTATTGAATGCTTATCTGAGAATGAGGTTCCGTTTGGTAATTCAGATTATAAAAATCATTACTAAAAAAGCTGCATACAACTATACAAGTGTTTGGCAACTGATTTTCAACAACTGATTTTTATGAATTCCACGTTATGTAATATGTATAGCCATTGATTGATTCTACTACAACTGCATCTTGATCACGTTTTTTTTTTCTTTTTGCATCTTGATCATGATAATAACACTTGCACCATGGATTTTGTATCGAAATTTTCTGGTATTACTTTACATGTTGGAATTTCTTGATGACCTTAGTAGATGTCTTGTTAGATGTCATGTTTTCATGGAATTTAATAAGAACTAGATGAAATAGCATCTACACCAGGAATTAAGTTTCATTACTGTATAAAATTGCAAAGAAATAATTAAACAATCAGAATTTTGAAAAACGATTCTGGTAGTACTAAAGTATTTATGGAAATTTGGTTGCTAACATCATTTCGAGTTCTATTAAAACAATAGGAAAATGGGTAGAACTTGATCTGAGATACAAGTGATGACAAATACATGACCGAGAACCAACATCCAAATTAATTTGAGTGCAAAATTAACAAGAATGCATTACACAAGCTAACATTAATCACAGAGTGAAACGACAGCACAACTTTCTTTAAGTCTAAATTGATAACGAGAAATTTGGTTCCCAATCCATACATATTTCACCAAAAACTGCAAACAAAGTCTATTGTGTAGCTTGGAAGATTATATTTACTACAAATAAAAATTAAAACTATCTCCATATGAAAGTGCAAATTCTCAAGGGGGCAAATTCTGCCCTTTTCGACAAACCTGGTAAAAGTAGTAGTAATTTATAACAAGACAGAGAATATTCGACACTGTACCATATGCAACGAAAATCGATAAAGATAAAAAAGAAAACTCGTAGAAGTCATTTTAAAATTATCATTCATACACAAACAGAGAGATGCAAAAATGACATAGCAATTGTTTTACTATACATACTCTCCGTCTCATTAAAAAAAAAGTAATTGTCCAAATTTGAAGAGCCGATATTACCATAGCCTTGTAACATAAAAGCACATGAAGTAACACGCAAGAACTCTTCGACCTCATAACTTAACGGTGCACCTCCCCATACAATCAGACGAAAGCAGCCACCTTGTTTAGCTTACACCTAAACAGAAGGAAAAAAAAAATGTTACAATACTAGTGCTATTTAAATGGAAGACAGATAATCTTTGTTTCACTTATGGAGGGGAGGGTATGTCAAAGAAACTGCAATTGAAGAGCTTGGGACACACCACAATAACACTATATGTAACATAATAATATAAATAGTAACATGGCATTTCTCCTACTTTTCTGAACTGTTGTAACGAGCCATCTGGTCTAATTTTAAATATGAGAAGCTAAAACTATATTTTTTTTAAAAGTAAAAATAATATTCTTTACTACATAATTTTTATTTTAATATTGAAAAGACAGATTTTTGCTTATTGTTTAAGATTTAGTATTTATTAACTCTTTCTGTACTTAAATACCCTCCTTATCTTTCACCGTTATCTCTCTCTCCCCATTAACTAGTTTTTAGTTTTTAAAGAACCCCTTAAATATTTCTTTTCTGAATTTAAATTCATACTTATAACTTATAAGTAATTAATTTCCTCAAATTCAAAGAAGGGAAAATGGTTATAAGCAACATAACACTGCAGATACAATAATGGCCATGCTTGTTTATGGTATAAGAGTTGATATAGTATTATTAATACCGTGGGACCCACGTTATACCTTGTTTGTTTACACAAATGACATTCGGTATTATATAAGGGATAATACTAATTATACTAGTATATTTTATACAAATAAGGGGGTATAACTAATACCACATAGTACCTACTTACAAGTTATACCCCCTTGTACAGATCCTGTCTAGAGATGAACTTCATGTATACGTCTCAGGAAGTGATGAGATCGTGCAGATTGTAGGCGAGATAAAAGCAGCACGGGAAGCTGTAGACAAGGTGACGTCAAGGTTAAGAAGTTTCATATGCTAAGAGTTCGTTCGAAGGGACATGTCAGCACCATCTTTCCGAGCTCCAAGCCTTGGGCCAAACGTAATGGGTGTGGAAGGAGCTTTCTTTAATAATGATCCTCCTGCAGTTCATCAACTTGTGCTGTCTGCAAAGGAATTTGGAGGATCAGTTACTGAAACAGTAAAGCAGACTGCAAAAGGAACTATTGAACAAAATTTAGATGCCCCTAGTCACTAGAAGTATTTCGGAAGTGGTACTACCAGAGTACGCGGTTTCCAAGCTTTCAAAGAACAAGCTTATGCAGGTCAGTGAGTTGTCTGGAGATAATGTTAAGCTTGTCGAAGATGGGCCGGAGGTGACAGAGAAAGTCATCCAAATATCAGGTACTCCGGAGCAAGCCTAAAGAGCTCAAAGTTTACTTCAGGGTTTTATCTTAGGCACCTAAGATTGATATAGCGAATGCATTGGTGTTAGGCTTGTTTAGAAGAGATGGTTTAATAACTTGTAGCTTTCATATTGTATGGTGTGTTATATTACAAGCCGAAACGCAATGAAGGAACAAAGAGTTATTCATTTCAAGTACTGTACAAAGTCAGAGGAGCTGTTAACTGGGTTAATTTTAGATTTGTTTATTCTCATTGCCTCTTTAAGGTGTTCTTTTCCAGTTGTTTACTGGTGTTGCTTTATAATCTGAAGAGGTCCAAACATTTGTATCTGGATCTATGCTGAAAGCTTACAGTAGAACTCATTTACACTAGTTTTGACAAATGATATTTTGGTAAACATAGAAATAAAAAATGGAAACAAGAAGCCTAATTGTACACTTCTACAGAATCGCCTTTCAATATTATAGCACCAACCCTAAAATTCTAACTTTTAGAGTACAAAATTTAGTATACTTTGTTTTCAGTTTTACCTGATATAAGTTTTAGATCTGAATCGTAAAACTTTTGACAGACTAAACAAATAGTATTATTAAATTCTAATCAAATCGAAAAACTAAAGAGAAACATGTACAGATATAGCATTGACATAAATGTAGGAGTTGATTATGACGTGTATTAGGATTGCTTTTCCTGTCATGCATAAGATATTAATACTATGAGGCTTTGGTGGCCATAGAAGTAATAATTTATATAGGCAGTGGTGAATTAACTTCTTAAATTCTCAAATGCTCCTGCATGTATACTAAGGAAGCACAAACCTCCATCAATATGCATCATTTGTAATTTATTGTAATATCAGCAAGATCAACAAATAAAAGAAAAAAGCTAAATATTGGCCCAGCACTTATATCATTATGTAACAACAAATTAGCTACATCAAACGTAATACTCAAACTTAAATTTGGCAACGAAGAGTTGCGAATACTGAACGATGAAGCAAAAACCCAGTGTCTGTGGTATAGCAAAACTTTAACATTGTTTTGTGGTTACTTATTTCCTTCCAAACGGCAATAAACTATCTATTTACGTATGCCAGCATACGAATATTGCTAATCTATTGATGCTTACATTAAACTAGCATAATAGATAGATGTTAGGCGCAATTAAGCTTGTGTGATGAAAAACCCTTCACAAGAAGACCAAGAAGTATTTATACGAAGGTTCCAAAAAAAAAAAAAAAACCTACCACACATGCCCATATGTGAGTTGTACCTAGCTGATTAATCAGAAACGTGGGATAATGATCAAAGAACTTCAGCAAGCTAATCACTAAAAAAAATCACCAGTAAGTAGTATGAATTTTTTAAAAACCTTTTGGAAATAAAAGAAAACTCAGAAAACTTTTTTCATTGCAAACATTAATTAAAGCACAATCCTATTACTCCATATGTTTTATGGTCAAATTTGAAAAACAGGGCAGCTTAAAAATTTATTTGGAAAACTATATACGACCTAATAAAATTAGTTTTTATCTAGTTCTCATTTGATCTCTAGTGCAGGTTTGACAAAAACTATCTACACTCTACACCAACTAACTTGGCATGGTATTAGAAAAGAGCAAATGAACAACTCAAAGGGTAATTGCCTTACCAATAACGTCCTTGTCAGTTGAAGCTCTGATGAAATGCAATGAACAACGATCTTGTCCTCTTATCTTCAAGTTTCTCTTGTTACATGAGAATATTGATACTGTAGGCACAACATATAAACGAGTAAGTAAACAGAAGCATGGAAAATGTCCAACAATTTCTCATCACTTGCTAACAAGTATAAGATATGAAGCAAGCATCCAGGGTATAAAAGCACACAATAAGTTACCGGGAACAATCAAATCTCGTTGTTCTCCCCTTTCTCTTTTGAATATAACAACAATAACCAAAACAGGTAAAGATGATAAATTGTTAGATAAAAGGATAGATTCGGACGCTAAATGGAATCTGGTAACAGTGCAAGAAAGATTTTTAAAAAATAACACCACGCTCCAGTTCCCAAATGTTCCATATATATCACTATCAAACATGTAAATACTCACCAAAGCTAAGTGATTTACAAAAATGAAGATATTAACCCTTTGCTAAATTGGGTTAGGGAATCAAACCCGGATCTATTAGGTAGCTACATGAAACCCAAAATAAAATTAAACCTAAAACTACAAGATGGAAGGGAAACGAGCAAAAACTTCTGAATTAATTACAGTAGGAGTGCGATATAAACTAATTGGAAAAAGATGCACCTTTGAAGACCAAATTTTAACAGTATACGCTAAACAGCTACGGAAATCTCCAACTAATCAAATGATAAGGTAAGTAGCATTTAAAAGGCCTAAGACACAATCTATATCGAATTAAAGTTACATACCCATAACAAGAGCATAACAAAGACTGGTGGGAGGAATGAGCCAAAACTTGAACAAGAGCATCATCAAGATGTCTCCCAAAAGAATATGAATTGTAAAGGTCTTATTTATAGTCGTAGATTAGGGTATTTTGGCAAGCTAAAAAGGTATTTTCCTCTATCAAGATGTCTCTATGACCTTCATGTTTTTTTTGTGAATATGAATTGTAAAGGTCTTATTTATAGTCGTAGATTAGGGCTAGCGTCTAAAAGTGGTTCCCTTGATCTACGGCTGAATGGATCCTTGTTTAATCCAATGGTCATAACTCATAAGCAAGGATCTCAGATAATCTTTTGATTGGTAAGAAAACTTGCTGCCGCAGCTATGTAAAAATCTCTAAAATCAATTAGGGTAAGGGCTCCGAAGAGAATCAACAGTTTATGGACGAAAATAACCCTCTAACAAATACTCATGTTCTACAGCTAAAATTGATTTAATACAACACCCGATGTTCAAAAACTATATTTACTTCATAAACTTGCGCAACTATGCTAAAGCACCATAATCAATTCACCATATGGATTGGCAGATATTACAACATTTATGAAAAAATTAATGCCTTCTATATATTAATGGATGGCCAAAAATGAGATGTCCCACAACCTCTTCTCGTTTAGGAAGCATCCAGGCAACCTGCATACAGCCAGACAACCTGCATACGGGAATACAAATTAATATCAAATTTCCCTCAGGAAGATGATATACACATTTACTGCTTTTTTGTAGTTTTCAATGGTCTTTCATTATCCTATGACTAAATGTCCCAATTGAGATTCCATTAGCTCGTATCATCCTATCTTTCACTGTACAGTTGAGAGTCAAGTAGAATTTGTGAAGTTTTTAAAGGAAAATATACACCAGTATGCTAATGAAAGCAAACTTAGTTTCACTTTCTAATTTGTAGTAATTCTTGAAGATACCGTGTACTATCTTTAATAGAAGTTAACCACATAGTGAAACCTTCAAGTACCCATTTCAGTGGTTGAATTTCACACATTTGACCTACCAATACTGTCAAATGTCAAGTTCTGTATGCAAATATTTAATTTATTACATGACATGAATGCAATACGTCATTGACATTTATTAATTTGTTTTTACCTAATAAGAAATGATGATCATCACTAGTCTGCACAATTGAATAACATGAGGAGGATAATCTTACTATGAAAACACTGAAGGCATGTAGAAGAAGAAAGAATGCAAGGTGAAATATGATAAAGCATTCAATTTTAAGTAAGCGCATCCCTTCACTACATCCACCTCGCCAAGAGTTTTTGAGTTACAATCCTTCAACAAAAGAATGCTTTCCTTCTCATTTATCATCATACTAAGTCTTAACCCCCCCCAAAAAATTTCCCTTTCATTGATGAATTACATTAGACAGTATAAACGCCATACTATTGAACAATGAATGCATTTACTGGCATTTACGACTTTATTATATTGAATAAGAAATGACAGATCATTACTTTTCTGCATACGCATAATCTTTTTAATCTAAAATTCTCGATTTGAAAATCTTAGAATGGAATAATAACAATATAGAGGTTGTTACTACTTAGTACTTCCTAATGCTAAATAATATATTGAATACCATAGAAAATAAAGTTGCACAGTAAGAGAATATCCCATAAGCAAATGTCAAAGGTTATAGTTCACTTTGACAGTCCGTTTGCATTTACTATAAGACGAAACTATATATGATAGAGAAGAAAAAAATTCCCCAGTGGACAAAACCTGAGCACCATAAACACATGTGATATGTATATTGTGATAAGTAATAGGCATGCAAAATAGGAATCAAATCCTACTAACCCATAAATTATATTATCTAACTGAATGAAAACTAACAAGCAATAAATTAAAAAAACAAAAACAAAGATAAGATAACTCTAAATGTGATAATTCTAGTCCTAGAATATGTTCAACCAATAATGAACCAAAAGGAGCTCTGTTCGACAACATACATCATAAAATGCAAAACCAAAATGCAACGATTCTTCTAGTTGTTAGTGTTGATATATTTCCTAGATACAACTTCGAAGAAGCATGAACATTGCGAAAATTATACAAATAAAGCTTCGATTTACAAATCTAAAGACTTGCTTCTAATCTTAGTCAATGGAACACCTATGACGGTTTTTTTTACTATTCCATATTTTAAAGTGTGGAGAGTCATAAGCTGAGCGTGCATATGTTTTATTTCAAAGATCTGAGTGGATTTGAACCACAAACTTCTCGAACCGTCGGGTTCAAGCACTCTTACCATTTTGAGCTTACGGATCTATAAAATCACCAAGAAAAGGCATATAATCTTTGTACAATGAAAATCTAGAGACCAGTGAAAACAGAACTACTACTACTATTGTCAAACATATTAAGCCGAAAAAAATAACTAACGGTTCGCCTAAAAGTACATAGAATTTGGCTAAAATATCATAAACTTCAGCTAAAAGTACGTATGCTTCAGTTAAAAAGTACATATGTCTCGTCTAGATATACATTTGGCTTAGCTAAAATTACTACTCTCGAGTTAAAATTACAAATGGTTCAAATAATAGTAAATAGGGTTCAAGCTGAACCTACATATAATTCAACTTAACCAACATTTTGTCAAAAAGGCCACTTAAAATTTCACATAATTTAGCATTTGTCCAAAACTTACATATAATGATATAAACACGCCAAATTCGAGTGGACTTAGAATACACTTTTATCAATCATTTCATTGACCGGTCATAAATTCGTGAAACCATAATTAAACTCAGAGTTGTATAATTGCAGCAAAACAAGTCAGTTTTGACTTCATATAACTGCAAAAAACATCAGCTAAGATAAAACAAGGCTCGCGAAGATGGTATTTAATTCATATAAATGCAACAACAACAACAAAAAAAACAAAAAAAAGGTAGAAGAACTACGTAGTGTGGAAACGATATGGTGTTTCATTCTGCAAATGAATTTCAGTATTATAATAAGAAACTCTACTAAACTGAACAAACCCTAGATTAAATTCTTTTCACCAACCTCTAATTTAGCCCTTATTATTGTAAAATCTCATTACAGCGGAGCTCCGGCGAGGATTTGGCAGAGAGAGAGAGAGTGAAACTGGGACCCTAGGACATCGTGTGAAATGATGAAAATCATACCATTGTAAAATACCAGTCCGCTTGGATGTCTTTATACATCCTCTTAGGGGCAAACCATCCTTGCTTATACCAACAACTACAGTTTAAATTTTATAAGAGATCAATATAGCAGTATCTTGAACTCCATAAGCTTAAGATGGAGACAAAAAACCCCAAAAAGATAACTCTGAATGTACAATATTACTAGTTGTGAAATATTTCTCATTGATAAACAATTGAGGAGTATATAGTTACAATGAGATAATGACATAATCAGAATCAAATCTTTCTATATAATACTAACGAAATCAATAAAATCAAATCAATATAAGATATAATATAATCCTAAAATCGTGTCATTGCTTAAGTGTAGCAGGAAAAGTAAGTTAACTATTCACATGTTACGAAAGTTTCCAAATTGTGAAGAAAAAGAGTATAAACTTTAAAAACGAGACCAAAAATGGGACCACTGAAACTATGAGAATCAAATATGTTACATAATTAATATATGATAATATTCTGCATAGGTTATTAGTTATACTGAATAATATCATTTCCGATCTTTATAAGATACCCTGATTACTAAGGTGAACCGTGCCCTGATGTCACTTTGTTTGGTGCAACGTCTTTATATCTTGCATCATTGAACATATTTATTAAAAAAAAAATCCCGTTTTACTTAAATATTAAATCTCAAATGCTAGAGACCATCAGATTTCTGATTTACTCAACTATATATATAGTAATTTGGAAAAACGTTTCGTAGAATTGCATTACAACTTACTTGTAAACATTTTTTTTATAAGCATGATTATTAGCATTGGAAATCTGATTTTTAGTATTGGTTTGTTTTTAACGTTATTGTTAATCTTTGAAGAAGTTCACTTTCCTATCCTGTATTCTATTAAATTAGAATGCAACATTATAGAGATCTTTAATTTGGAAGCTAACAATTGTCGTTACAAATCGAATGAATTACTATCGATCATCCTCCATTACTTTCAACACTCCTATATATTTTGTTTAGCATACGCGTTAAATCTCGTTTCACTTTCCTACTCTTTATTTTATTACATTAACAGAACTATGCAACATTACGTACAAAATTTTGGAAGTTGATTATTAGGCCCTCTATGTACTTCAATCTATTGTAATAACATATGTATTCTTATATGAAATTAAATAAGATATATGATCTTCGCAAAAAAAAAAAAAAAACAGCTAAGATAAAAGAACTAGGCATTTTTAAACAAAGATATAGTGTTTATTTCATATAAACGCAAGATACGATGAGCTACTAAAACAAGGGTTGCAAATATGAAATTTATTTCATATAAATGCAAAAAATAAAATAAAATAAAATAAAATGGTGTTCCATTGTGCAAATGAATTTCAATATTTGAATAACCGTTCTCATGTAGTTACAGAAGGAATTTATAGGCTATCTAATATTTGCACTAATGGTCCTTCAAGTATGTACAGACTATACGATACATCAATTAGATTAGAAAAATAAATAGTATACTCTCTTTGTGAAAATGAATTTCAATATTTGATTAACCGTTTCTCAGGTAGTTACAGAGAAGTATTTATAGGCTGTCTAATATTTACACTAATGGTCCTTCAAGTATATACAGACTATCCGATACAGCAATTATATTGGAAAAATAACAGCAACTAGATAGTATAAAAAGCCCTAGATCAAATTCTTTCTACCAACCTCTTATTAAGCCTTTATTGTTGGAATATCTCAGTTCGGCCGAGATGCGGAGTTACCTGAGGAGTTTTAGAGAGAGAGAGAGTGAGAGAGAGAGAGAAAATGAGATCGAGTGAGAGGATCTCTTTTGCGAAAATTAGATTTAGATGTGTATTTTTTCACTACAAACGCATGAATAATAATTTCTTTATTGACGAAGATAGTACTACGAAAACAAAACTACTAGCGATGGGTTATAAAATTTAATTAAGAATTGAATCATTATTTCTGAAACTAATTAATTATTGGTCTATTTTTTCTAAATAATCAATAAAAATGTAAAAAATAAAAAAAAAAAATAAAAATTCCAGAAAATAAAAATGCAAAAATAAAAAAATAAAAAAATACGAAAAAATCAAAAAATAAAAATAAAAGAGACAAAACCCCGAAAAAACACGATTTTTTTTTTAAAAATCCCAAAAAATCAAAAAAAATCCCAAAAAATCAACAAAAATCTAAAATCAACAAAAATCCGAAAATGCAAAAAAAAAAAACAGTTCAGACTGTTTTTAAAATAGTTCAGACTGTTTTTAAAATGACTTAAAAAAGTTCAGACTGTTTTTAAAATGACATAAAAAAGTTCAGACTGTTTTTGGTTCAGACTGTTTTTAAAATGACTTAAAAAAGTTCAGACTGTTTTTGGTTCAGACTGTTTTTGGTTCAGACTGTTTTTAAAATGACTTAAAATGGTTCAGACTGTTTTTAAAATGACTTAAAATAGTTCAGACTGTTTTTTTTTTTTGCGTTTTTGGATTTTTGTTGATTTTAGATTTTTGTTGATTTTATGAGTTTTTTTTTTTTGTTTTCTGGGATTTTAAAAAAAAAATCATATTTTTTCGGGGTTTTATCTCTTTTAAATTTTTTTGTATTTTTTCATATTTTTTTATTTTTTCATTTTTGTATTTTTATTTTCTGGATTTTTTTTATTTTTTCTTCTTTTTTATATTTTTATTGGTTAGTTAGAGGAAATGGACCAATTCTTAATTAGTTTCAGTTTCATGGACCAATCCTTAAATACTTTTGTTTTTATGGTCCAATCCAAAATTTACCCTTTTTTTTTTTTACAAACCGTACAGTTTGTGTTAATCTACATACCTAGATTGTTTTATACGCAGAATTTACAAAAATTATATAACAGTTTATGCTATTTCGTAAAAACTGAATATTGATTCTATCGACAAAAATAATAAATTTTTTAAAATTATAGTATTTTTATTGATATGACCAACATTACAACTCTATTAAACTAAAAAAAATTGTCAAATCAACTAAACATGAAATTTGTTAAATCAATTTTTTTTTGGTAAATTTGTGTAAGTCTACGCTTATGTTTATTTTGATAGATTGTTATAATTTACCAAATTCATGTCTGAAAGATTTAGTATTTTATAAAAAATTCATTTTTATTTTATCTATATTTTTAAGAATAGGGCATTTAGTTTTTTATAAAATAAAATTCATGTTTAATTTTAAAAAAAATCATGTTTAATTTTTAAAATTGGAGTATTTTTATCGATAGGACCAATATTTCAACTCTACTAAACTAAAAAAATTATCAAAATTAAACATGAAATTTATCAAATCAATTTTTTTGTGGCAAATTTGTGTAAGTCTACGTTTGTGTTTATTTTGAGAGATTGTTAGAATTGACAAAATATATATATATATATATATATATATATATATATATAAAATCATGTCAAAAATTTTTAGTATTTTATAAAAATTTCATTTTTATTTTATCTATATTTTTAAGAATAGGGCATTTAATTTTTTATAATAAAAAATTCATGTTTAATTTTTTTTTGAATTCAGTATTTTTATTGATATGACCAATATTCAGTTTTTACGAAATAGCAGGGACTGTTATTGATAGGTATTTTATTTATATTGTTTAACGGTCCCAAACTAAAAGAGACTACCGTTTTGAGTAAAATGCGAATCAAACCGATCAAAAACAATCGGTTCGGTTTGGTTTTGACCAAAAAAATCCTCGGAACCGAACCAAACCAAACCTATCATAATCGGTTTGGTTCGGTTCAGTTTGAACTTTAAAAAAAAAAACACAATATTCAAAATTACACTAATTTTGCAAAGTTTTAGCTTATATTTCATTTGCAACTTTAAACCAAAAGTCGAATAAAAAGTAAATTTAAAAATGATTTAACAAAATATATTATTAATAACTACAAATAGCAAATAAAACATCATATCTCAACTGATGTATGTATATAAATAATTATATTATTTTATATATGAATAAAAATAATTGGTTCGGTTCGGTTTGAAAACCACTAAAACCGCAAATTGAACCGATTAAATCGGTTTATCAAATTTCAAACCAGACCAAACCAATTACTAATCGGTTTGGTTCAATTTTTAATCGGTTCGGTTTGATTCCGTCGATTTGATCAGTGTGGTTCGATTTATATACACCCCTAGTATTGATTGTGTTCTGAAAACAAATAATGGAATGTCTTAAATTACAAAGTCCAAATCTTCTAACTTGGTGTCCACTTGTCTTATTTTGCTCAAATTTTAATTTTTTATAACTTTTTGTCTATTTTTATAAAATTTAACAACGTATTCTAGACATACTTCATAATATTGGTATACATATTATTGGGTTACATTTTTTTTTGGAATTTATATTTAAGTTACACTAGTTCGTATTTTAATTCGAAAATAAAACATATTTGAATTTTTTGTAAGAAAAAAATTAGTGCAATGTATTAATACATGTCTAATTATAATTGTAGTATTTTTTTTTTAAAAAATTAATAATGATTTTAGGTTAAAAAAACAATGGGGCACAAAATGGCGTATACAATATGGGATAGAATATTTGTACTCATATAGACTATGTGTCACTTGACACATATTAAGATACAACTAACTAGTAAAATTTACCCACGCGTTGCGTGTGAGATGCGTAATGACATAAATCTTTTAATATATTTTATTTTGAACATAATATTCAGATTTTATATCATTTATTTTAGTTATGCAGGTTAAAACGAATTGTTAATTAATTTATGATACATCCGTAATTAGAAAAATATAGTAGAACAAATTATTAATTAATTAGATTAGGTATATTGATAATTATTAAAACATAGTGAGTGTTGTGTGACATATTAGCTCGTTATAGATATATATAGAGATATGTATAGATATAGAGAGGGGTATGAGAAACAACAGACGAAGTGTTTATTCATTAATATGATTGTACGGAGAGATACATAAAGAGACCCCTGACCCTCTTTATATAATAGAGGATAGGGTTACATATGCTAGGAAAGACCAAGATAGGCCCAATAGAGTAAGGCTCAAGATGGCCAATAATATCCTACAACACTCCCCCCTGGACGTCTTGATTTATTCGTCTTCATGCTGTCGATGTGAGTCGAGTTCATTCGCAGTGCTAAACACATAAAAACCTTAGGGACGGAAAACCCAGTGTGGGACAAAACCGGTACCTAGGAGAAACTGTGTAGCCGAATGATATAGGCCGAAATTCTATGTAATTAACTAACCACAAAACAGTGTGCCTCATCAAAACCTTGGCAGAGCAAACCCAATGGGAAAATCTCTGATCGAAGGAAAAAAAAAAGTGCAACAGTGGTAGTAGTAGGGGATCAACCACAAAACAGGTGCCTCATCAAAACCTTGCTAGAGTAAACCCAGTGGGAAAAACCTCTAGTCGAAGGACAAAAGAGTACACAGTGGTAAGAAGTATACAACAGGATACTCCCCCTAATTTCGGCAATTTTAAGTGAGATATAATGGGAACGTGTCTCGCTAAAAAACCTTGACAAGGAAAACCCAATGGGAAAAAACCTTGGTCTAAGGACAAAAATAGTACATGAGCATGCGACTGGATGCTCCCCCTCACTTGCATACGACAGGGTGCGAGGATTTCGACTAAGTAGTAATTAGTGCAATAAGCATTCAGTTGGATGCTCCCCCTCACTTGCACACGACTGGGTGCAAATATTTCATATTCCAAGAAAGAGTACGAGCATTCGACTGGATACCTCATTTACTTGCACACGACTGTATGCAAGAAAATATAACGTGGAATAAAACGAGCATTCGACAGGATTCTCTTAAACTTCATATGTGAAGATTTATTTCGGCAAGAAATGCTAAATAGCATAATCTAGTCATGTCTCTCTTGATCGATAACAACAAGTTGTCCTCAAATAAGACAAGTGTTTTATCTGGATCGTGAGACAAAGCATACGTAATTCAAATATACACTCTCTAGTCGTCTCATAGAGTACGGGTAGATCAGAGTGATTCGTTTGGAGTCATTCCAATACCTCCAAGATATTGTCTTATTTCTAATGGTAAAGACAAACCATGTTAGGAATATCTCTTATGCGGGTCTGATAAGTAACCGGCATCGGTATAACCGAAAAAGGGTTGCGTTAATTCGAGTACCGAAGGGGGTAGGTACTCTCGATGACGCAAATGGGATAAACTAGCCCACTTCCAAAATTACTATAAGGTAAGGGAATGTGTCTTTAGTGCCATTTCGATGGCAGCGTGTTAGCGCCATGTTGTGTCGAGCTATACCATTCACAACATACGAGATGTTCATCCTAGCATATTAGACCAAGTACAATGATGCGCTTATTGTACTTAGATATGAACATGATGGTTCAATATCTCTTCATCGTCTCATCAGGGACGGACTGGGTCTATATCAATGTCTAGTGATCGAACGATCATGGAAGAATCGACTTATCGTCATGATGACTAAAATGTCATAACACCTTCTGGGTGTAGTCTGAATCATGGACTTAGATTCAATCTTTACGGGACTCGATCATCGGGCCGAGTCACTACCGTGTCTTCCCAAGATCCTTCATCTCGAAGGGCAAATCCAAAACGTGGATTGCTTCATAACACGCAGGGGCATAAGTATCCCAAGCTGATCAAGTACTCACTTAGGCGGGTATACCACATCCGCTCGGATTATATTAATCCATATAGTGAACGTCTTATTTAATTGAGATCGTGTTCCGTGGTCAGGAACTACTTGATTAAAGCATATGAAGTTACACAGGGAGCTTCATCTATATCTATTTGTCTAAATTCTCATAGAGATAAAACAGTGACCACAATCACATGCTGCATAATCAGTTTTTTGGGAAACTACTAAACTGATAAAGTAGGGGACCGTTATAACGTCCATTACGAGGAAATCAACCATCTCGTAATCAATTCCAAGATGTGAGAGAAGCATTGCGCTACCAGGCGAGCATTCTACAATCTCATTATTCTCATCACTTTTTCTTACGAATAACCAAATAAACGAACTCGTTTAACATTGGTGGTGTTGAAGCTACAGGTTCAAACACACTTTCGCTAAGGAGTCTACTTGGATTGCAAGTTTCCATTAGTCCAGTCTATTCTACGTTGACTTCAGGCAACGGTACATGGTTCTCTGTCATAATTTGTTCATATTATCAGTCGTCACCGAATATATGAACAAGTAATCAATGACAGTCTCGTTTCGCTTCAATATCGTCTCAGATATCATGATCGACAGATATTTCGAGATTCTTAGGATGAAGAGGAAATCACACATCTCCTTCATCCTTTATAATCTCGTACGACAAACGAGTTTCAGTTCACCACCTTTGGGGCTGAACGAATTTGGAACCGGTCAACTTCCTCGTATCTTGGGAAGGACGACAGACTGACGGCCGATGGCAGTGTCCTTTGCTTGGCGGGTTCGGTCAAAGCAACATGTTACGACAGGAACACGGTGTCCGACAGGGACGTCTATCCTTGCAAGCATTTTGCAGCAGGTATAAATGATCTCGTGACATCTCATAAATTCATTAAATGCGTCTGGCATTTAGTTAGACTTGAGAGAGTCTATGCACTTACTTATCACTAAGTGCAGTTTTGGGGATCAAGCTAAGACTTAGTGGGTTATGCCACGTTACTTCACGTCATTCCTTATCAACGATAACGTGCAAATCTCCCCCTAACGACGGGGAGAACAGTCTTGGCGATGTCACTTTTTCGCATATCATGCGGTAAAGAGATCGCTTGACAAGGTTACTCTATCAAATGATAGGCATGGGATTCATAATCGACTTATGTCCCCTTCAGAGGTCCATATTTTGAATGCTATAGCGGCTCAATCAAAATATTAATTAAGCACTCCAAACACGCGTTAATATGAGACTTCTGGCTCATAACCAGTAACCAGCTGGTACACATATGGTGTTTGAGTGTCTATGGGCCTCATGACGGACCAATGCAGCAAAATAGCATAACCCCACACGGAAATATAAATCTTGGTGCGTAAGACCAAGAAATGCATGCAATCATTTGCAGTCGCTCATCAAACTTTCCGTGAGTCCATTTGGGTCTAAACATAATCAACAGGATGTTCAGTTTCAATTTCCAAACTCAAGTAATTCAAATCGAAATTTCGATTTTTTTTACTCTTTGGAATTATCAAGTCGACTAGACTTTTCAGGATAATTCGGATCATGAGCCATCAACTTAATGATAGGGCTAGAAGTTTAGGAAATACTGTATTTCTGTGGACAACAATAATCATGTGACCTTATTGTCGATGCATCAAGCATAACCATTTATATTTATGGTCCGTCTTATGGTTGGATAAGTCCACAATAACTCCTTCAATTCTTTACAAGAATTCTACGAGTTCATTTCGTGATCTTTACACATACTAGTCTTTCAAAGTAGCATTAGTGGCATGAATTTTGGATTAATCACGAAATATATTCTCAGAGAGAATCCAAATGCGATGCGATTATAAATCAAGCATCGTTTTTTGACCCGGGAATATCTCATCCGGTCAATGCCACAATATCAAAATGCTCTTATCAATCGACGACATGCGAATGATAGTACAGACAATCATGTCTTAGCATCTAAATCATTTATCATTTCGACGACAGGCGAAATGATAAGGTAACTTTAAATGCTTTAAAGAATGTGGTAGCAACCACTTGAAAAATATTTCAACTCCTCTAAAATACGCTTTTGGTCATATTGAATGGAGGCTATGTAAAGAAATTTCAATTCTTTGATGAGCTATTACTAGATAACACTGGTTTTCTCGAATATTTTATAACTCAACAAGGTACGGCAGGACCTACATGAGTATAAGACCTCATATTTGACAAGTCAATTTGGTTTTACCAAAGATTTTGATTTGGAACGACAGGTCCAGAATCGTTGTCACTGAATACTCTTTTAGGCAATTAGTTGTTGAAATTTTGTGGTACACTGTTACCCACTATTTCCAAAAAAATCAACTACCCCACAAGTATTGCCTAAAATTTCATAATTTAAAGTTTGATCACATTTGTCAAAGGAATTTGCTCAAAACACTTTAAATTATTTCGAAAAATTTCGTAAACAGAGAAACCATAATCCAAAAGTATGTCCAAATGGAAAAATCATAATCCAAATGGAAAAACATAATCCAGATGAACGAAAAAATGGCTCAATGATTTATCAAAATCAATAAACAAAGGTATCAAACTCATTTGAGACACAAAATCGGGGGTCGCAAGAGTTTCCTTTCAATTAACTTTAACCACATTAGCATCGGTTTTTCCACCTTTATAATAGTTGTGAACTATTTAAGGAGTAACCCTGCATGACCTTTGTCTTTATAGCATAGAGTTGGCTCCTTGAGCATTATCTCTTGCTTTGTGACAACGGACCATATTGTTCCTTTCAATTACTGTCTTGGAGCCACAGGTTTTCGATTTTGACGATTGTCTAAAATCTCGCTTGGCTAGGCGATTCATCGGGATCGCGACAGTTCGAGACAAATAACACTTGTCTCGGTTCTCGATTGGTGGAAAAAAAATATACACGAAGAGCATTAATATCAGGCAAACAATTCGCCATTGACCCAATAGGATTAAAACTACTCACCGGGGTAATTTTCTTATCCAATAACAGATGGGCGATAAAGTAACATGGTGAATATAAATTCACGATACTACTTATGGAATACAATTTCCAAGCTAGTATTTTGGTGAAGGATTGCTCCAATATGTCAATTTCAGACATTTGTTCCCCATAGACGTCATCACGTCTCAAATGTGGCGGCGGAATAAAATCAATGCCTTAGCATTCATCCTGATGGTAACAACAAAATCGTGTTTTACTCATCAAAGATGGCATCCAAAAAAATTTGGGCATCACATTTTCACACATCAGGGTGAGTAACATGTAGTGACGGATTAAAATCAACGTTTAAACAGTCATTTCGCAAGTATGTTTTACAATTTTTCTCATCATAGATGGCATCCAACATGTGTTGGGAGTTCTGGATTATTTATCATATAAAACGACTGGTTTATATGTTTATGGTTTGCACAAGCATAAACTTTATTTCGAAACGACAAGTTCGAAAAATATTTTGCTTTTAATGTGAATAGGTTCTTATAGATCGAACGACAGGTCGATACAGAGACACCAATTCGGCGAAACATACATCACTATATAAACACACACGGAGAAATTATTATTTTGTCAACCCCTTTTGGTAGCTCTACTTGAAAAACGATCAGGAAAGACGGTGAGGGTGGAGGACACGAATGCCACTTAAAACCCGACCTCATTAGGATATCGAATTCCGCCTATATCGTTCATAGACATCGTATCCAAATAGGTGAGCCTATTTAAGGAAGATTCATAATTTTTTCAACTTAAATGTGAATATATATGATTTCGTAAATTACCATATTATACATATGTGTACATGGCAATAAATAAATTAGTACATGATTAACTAATATTTTAGATTGTACCTGTTTGCATGATTAACATATATATTGCAATATATATTTCCTAATAAGGAAATCAAATTAATCAAGATTATCATCAATCTAGAATTTATTAGTAATTACCAATTTACACTAACAAGATTTAGTCAATATTTTATTATTATATTGTTATATGTGTAAGTTCTATGCATGGTAGCTAAATCATTCATGTAGGTAATATATTTTATTTACCAATTTACAATATACAAGCAATTTTCATACATGGTAATTTTAACATGCAAGCAATCAATATATTTTTAATTACCAATTAATTCTATATATGGTAATTTTTTTAACATGCAAAACGGTTAAATTTACATGGAAACATATCAATTTATTCAATTAACATGCAATTTTTTTTATTCACTTGCCTTTTTAATATATATATATATATATATATGCATGTGAGTGAATATTTAGACCGAATATTGACTTTTATAACACATATATACTGTTTTTATACATGTAATATATTACAGGGACTATCCGTGTAATTTCAGCAAAACTATATATCTATTTACAGCATTATTATAGCTTCAGTCCATAATTTCAGACAAGTTTTAGTTTAGTCCTTTAGTAATTAACATGCACAGTCAATAGTTTCAGCGAATTACAAAATAGTCCTACTGTTTTCAGTTTTTTTACAGATTTAATCCCACAGATTAATACATGTTTTACAATTACATGATTTCCGATTTACAACCCGATTATATGTCTTTTACTGATTTTGTTTGTATAAAAATACAATTTTACAGTACACTATACATATTACATATAAGTTGGTTTTTATAGACATATTGATCATGTTAGACAGTAAAAAAAACTATCACGCATAGTTTTTTTCTCTTCAACAAATACATGCAATTTGGGTTATTTTGTTACGATCATATATAGTTATCCATACAAGTAACAAAATCTAATACACATGTATTATATACTACGGGATATTTATCATGTTTTAATTATCCATAAAATAATACGTGCGATCACATATATGGAATAAATTAAGTTTTGAATTCGGTATCTTACGCACGGTATGTTGGTGAAGGTCAATATAGCAAAACCCTAAAAATCCGGATAAACCTCAAGGTTTATAAATATCCAAAATCCGTGCGTTTATCAAAAATCTCCAATATCCGCGAGCGTATATCCTATTCTCCGCGAGCAAAATGCCGATAACTTGTTGTGTGACATATTAGCTCGTTATAAATATATATAGAGATATGTATAGATATAGAGAGATGTATGAGAAATAACAGACGAAGTGTTTATTCATTAATATGATTGTACGGAGAGATACATCAAGAGACCCCTGACCCTCTTTATATAATAGAGGATAGAGTTACATATGCTAGAAAAGCCCAAGATAGACCCAATAGAGTAAGACCCAAGATGGCCAATAATATCTTACAACAGTTAGGATATTTTTGAAAAATTTGGATAAAATTGGGCAGACTCATTTCTCATGCGTTGACTTATTATAATAGAATGATATACTAATAAGTATATACATAATAATATTACTTGATTTAAATGTGTAGAAAACAATCCTAATGACTATTAATATATTCCGAAATTTAACAAAGGATGTAATTTGGAAATAGAGATTTTGGATTACCAAAAGCAATAATTTTCAAAAATGCAGAATTTAAATTAGTAAATAAAATATTTAGTACAAAATAAAAATAATATACGATGAATGAGTAATATTTGCATTAGAATAATATTTGCAAAAAACTATGGTTTGGCCAACATTTTTACTTAGTGACAAAGGTTCTTTATAATTTATAATTGTAAACAACCAAATGATATTAAGAAAAAAACTTTTTAAACCTCCAACCTCTTAAAACTATATGTAGACAAAATACATGATTTAATCATATATTCATATCATCATATGTCACTAAAAAATAATTTTTTTTCTTTCAAGAATCACATGTGATGTTCTAGAATGAAATGAAATATTTGCAAGTTTTTTACAAAATTATGCCACCCAAATGAAATTAATGAAAATTGTTAAAGTAAACATAACATTTTGTTTTAAAATTTGTAGAATATATTTGCATCAAGATAATTAATGGTATTATATAGAAATAATATATTGCAATATTTAATGTAATTAAGCCTATATCAAATTGTTTACATAATGATAGTACAATAAAAACCCTATAAATTAATATTGTTGGAACGAGAGATTTTTATTAATTTAGAAAGATATTAAGTAATAGATAAATTAATAATTTATTATTTTAAAGAAGTTTTTTATCGATTCAATACATATAATCGTTAATAACATAAAACTCATTATATATTACTAATAATACTCGTTAAACAAATTAGTAAAGTTAAATACACTATTTCACTTACAAATATATAAATTTAGTTACATCTTAAACTGTCCATATAATTCTCTGATTTGATCAATCCACTTGAAAGACAATCTAGCATCTCCTTATGCACGAAGTAGTTTTTCATAGGTATGTACAAGTGCCCTTCCCCGCAATCAAAGAAAAAGAGCTTAGAACAGGAGGTCGAGGAAGTAGCTACCACGATATAGTTAGGACGGGCTTCTAACAAGCATTCACATGCTAATATGACCCTGATTATTTCCTTTATGGGCAATAGGTAACGTTAATCGCGTTGGCATAGTAGTCGTACCCCCAATAAGCCCAGTGGCTACCATCCATTTTTTGGTACTTCTCTTCTACCACATCCTGCCCATTATAGAATCTATATATTATTCTCATAGATACAAGAAATTTTACTCTTAAAACTGATTCGAGTTTATCTAACTCAGCATCATATGCGCCCATCTATAGTGTAGTCCATAAAGCAGGGATGAGCCATTTTAATTTATCAAGATGTTCGTGCTACATTTGACGACTTTGATTTTTGTTCAATTTTTATAAAGATGGGTAATTTTATAAAGACCAATTTTGTTCACTAATTGAATATCACAACGTGTTGTTTTATTTTTGTTACAACTTGTGCACAACTCGCACACTCCATATGATGTTTTTAATAATTGCTTGTTAAAATATGTAAATTTATTAAACACTCTTTTAATCAAATTCATATGTAGAGTAAAATAAATTGTTATCATTATGTAGGGTAATTTTACACATCAATGCCTATACTAATTAAATATGTGTGAGAAATGAAACGGTTATATCAATATATTGATCGATAGAACATTATTACTTATTATGCATGATTGGACCTAAAATTTGGTTAAAAAACTGGAATTAGATCTTGGAAATGATCGACTCAAATAGATGCTCATCATAAGCTTTTTTTTCCCTCGGAAAGAGGGGTCACTTACCGAAAAAAAAGAGTCGGGTATGGAGAGCTGGGCTTTTATGCGTTTTGGTTTATTCCTTTTTTCTATTTGGTACATTTGCTTTCTTAATTTTTCTTTTTTCATCTTGGTTTCTACTTTTTTTTCCTTTTTGGTCAATTTTGACTCTTTTTTTCTAAATTTCAAAAAACCCGCATCATAAAAGTCACCTGTCCAAGTTTCGGAGATTGAAAACTGACCCCAAAAAAATGTAGAAACTAAAGTACAAAAATAAAGGAACCAATGTAAAAAGAGGAAAAAAATAATAAAGAAAACAAGGTAAAGAAAGAAAATTTAATAAAAGGTACAAAAGAGAAAAAAGTGAAGTCAGGAAGGTATAAAATGATAATAAACCCGGCATATGGAGTGTTGATATAGTAAAACCTTCTTATAAGAATAATCTATATAAGAATAACCTCGCTATAGTCATAAAAAATTCCGGTCCGAACTCGCTCCAGTTATAAATAATAATAAACTCTCTATTATCATATTTCGTGAATATTTGAAGTCTCGTTAGTTATAATATCACCTCCATATAGTAATAAATAATATTTTATTGCAAAAAAAATATTTAGTTTTACATTAAATTTAGGATGATGTAAAATATAAATTATGTAAAGTAGTTTATGACCATAACTTGATTTTTTGCATTGCTAGTACATCTTTTAACTTGAACGTATGTGACGTACATAATAGCTCATCGATATGAATATTTTATTGTTGAAACCAAAATAATTTCAACTAATCAACCATTCTTGAAACTCTTTGACATGAAACATTTTGTATTACTATAATATCATCTTTCGGGTTATCTCATTATGCTTTTTTATTCGGTTAACTAAAATTTCATAGATTTATTTGTATATTAGTATATACCATGTACATTTATCTTATTCAATCTTAAATACTTATAATTTTATATATTTTTATACGTAAACTCTATATAAGAATAAACTTAGTGTAATATTATTTTTTTTCGTAATACAAATCATATATATAAGTTTCACTGTATTTGCACCGAACAGTTAAAAAAAGTTGGTGATTTAAAATAGACAGCCTGTAGTAAATTAAATTATCAAACAAGTCCTCTGACCAACCAATCATAAGCAGTCACCTCATTCGGGGCATGAATTTGGGACTAAGCAAGAATATCATCGAGTGATTTGCATCCTCTGCCATCCATATAAAGGACAGACAATTGGTATGCCCTTGTTATCAACGGTTTAGAATGTGACAAACTAATGGACGTCTACAAATTGATTGCTAGCGGTGCATAGTTTTTGTTATTTTACAAAACAATGAGTTATTATCAAGTTAAAAAAATCTACCATCAATTCATTTTATTTTATTTTGTAATCTAATGTTTGAGCAGACTATGCATCGTTTAAAATTACGTAAAACTTCCACCTGCAGTAGTAGATAAAAAAAACAAAAATCCTTCCCTTAGTGACACTATGAACTATCTGGAAATACAAATAGGTATGTACACATATACCTTTATTTCAATTCTTGAGTTGATTCAAATTATGGAAGATAGTTATAGTTCACTTTTAATTCCTTCACCAATTTTGTTATTTGATGTTACATAAAAGATAATTTGAATTATGACAGAAGGAATGAGTAATAGAATGAGAGAACATGTATTTCATCGACTAACAAGTAACAACATAGGAAAGAAATATGGTGTATTTTAATGTAGATTTGAATCAAACATATCTGAGTCATTAATTTGTAAATGTGTTTAACAGCCGTTGATAATGTGACAGACAGTTTGTCAATCCTTATAAGGATCATAGAGAATCCGAATCCAAGTGACTAAGGTCACTTGTTAGTTGTTTCTTTTTTTATTTATAATTATATATTTTTGTGTTGGACAATTTGTGTTTAGATTCAAATTATGGGGACCAATTGGTAGACTCGGCTTAATTAGTGATTAGTTTGAAGAGTCTGGTTTTTGAATTATGTGGATTTCTCATTATGTTGGCAAAAACCAAGTGACCAGGAAACTAACTATAGTAAAACCTCTATACAATCGAATCATTGAAAATTCAAAAAATTATTACTATAAATAGGTTATTAATAAATAGAGATTACATATAAAAAATACATAAAATTTAAAAATTATAAGTACTTATATATTATAAGATAAATGTATAGTAACTTGCAAAACCATATGTAGCTTGTATTTCATTGAGATTTGACTCTAAATGCCAAGTCAAATGTCCATAAAATACAAGATACACATAAAATGGATGAAGAAAATCAAGAATTAGTTACACAAATGAGTACTCAAATCAAATAATTTCATCACAATCGCGAAATGTATTTGAATGTTTTTTCAAATCATCCAAATTTTGATGGAAAAACATATATATATTTTTAATAAAATATTATTTATTATTATAAGGAGGTGTATTTATAACTAACGGGACCACCAAAAATTACGGAATATGACAATAGCGAGTCTATTTCTATTTATAACTGACTCGACTTGGAACCGGATATTTTTTTAACTATACAGAGGTTAGAGAGGTTTTAAAACAAGCTCCCTACCTCTCTCTCTAAACTGCCGCCGTCCATCGGGTAAGATATCCTGGTGTAATTTTGCAGTGTTTTTTCATATAAATTAAACTTAGTTTTGTTAACTATGTAATGTAAATTGTATCTATAGTATCTCTGTTTATGTATATAAAGCAAGTATATACTCAAGTTGATGACCTCAATTATTAGCCCTTTTTTTTTTTTTTTTTTTAATTTAACTACTACATTTTTATAATTTGACTGTATTGACACGGTTGAAATAAACAGCGGGTGATTTGTGTTTTTTTTTTGAAAGACAAATTTTACATTAAAAATCAAACAAAAATTACATAGGATAAGATATATCAGCTAATGCAGCTCAACATAGACCGAGAGTAAAGTCCTCTTATCCAAGTATTACTTGACTTGCATTGCAAAGCCAATTTTGCTAAGTTGTGTGCGGCAAAGTTTCCATCTCTACCAATATGAGAAAAAAATTAAATTGGCGAGCTTGATTTTCTTCCCAAACTCGACTTAATCAATTTCGCGTTGGCTCCGATCTTCCGAGGTGGTCAGGTATGTTCCGGCGGTCAGGTGGTCTTCATGCCTGCACAAGGAACGAACAGGGGCCCGGGGTTGTTGCCGGGTTTTCCCTCTCCGACGATCAAGTCAGTATCGATGTTAACTGAAAGTAGGAATATAATAAAGGGTGAGGGACCGGGCCGGTTACAGGTCGGTGTATCGAATGGTACAGATAGTGTTCAGGGGGGGTCCGGGTTGTTTAAGCTTTATCTCTCCTCTCTTTATTTGTGCGTCCCCTCCTAAGTGGTATTAGTGGGGGTATTTATAGTGTGATCAGAGGCGTATTAGCCCTTGGATCACTGTACTGTAAGATGTTGATCCAACGGCGTCAGAGTCATTTATGACTCTGACAAGGGTACTGTCCTTTCCCGGGGCCCACAGGAGGTGTCCTGTGATTGGGCCACGTCGGTGAAACGTCAGGAGGGTCCCCCAAGGGAGCAGCAGCATTAATTGGGGAAGCGTACTCGACACGCTTCTTTGGGCCGGCCTCAACACGGCTCGGCCCTCCTCAACACGTACTCAACACGACACATCATTAATTGAGGGTTGATGAGGCTCGGACGGCCCGCTTTGGGGGCGTTATTGCCCCGGACGAGGGGATGCTGACATTCCCTCGCCATAAATTATGGATCACAGTGCCTATCTTCTTCACATCATCAGCCATAGACCATAAATCGTACATCGTCCCACCCGGAAAGTTGAGCAATTTGATAATAGCCAAACAATCAGATTCCAAAGCAAGTTTCCCAAAATTCATTTAAATAACCAATTCCAAACCCGCTTTTACTGCAAACAGTTCGGCAGCCTCGCTATTAATAGGGAGAGGTAGTAAATTTGTAGACGCTGCCAAAATAACACCAAATTCATTTCGAATAACTACACCTAAACCACAGCCACATCCGTTACTATCAATGGCGGCATCCATGTTGACTTTTATAGATCCTGTGGCAGGTGGAGACCATTTTGTTGGCACCTTTTCATTTACACTAGATGGGACAAAGTTGGCATCCTTGTAAGTTATAATCCTTTAAGAAGGAAAGTGCCCAATAATTAAGATCTTCCTCTTTAGGAGTTTTAGAGCCATGTAAAGTTTTGTTTCTGATGTACCAAAGTTGCCATGAAATCACTGAGAAAACTTCAAAATCATCTTCTGGCAAACTACTTGACATATGCATCATAAAATTCATAATATAATTCCCAAAGCGAGGCTCCAACAGATGAGAAAAACCAGCAAGTTTTCACAATTTTTTTTGAAAAAAACACAATCCCAAGTCGAGTGAAAAGTAGTTTTGGAGTGTGCACCACATCGAAAGCAACGGGTCTCCGTTTTTATACCCCTCTTGTATAAATTTACTTTAGAGTGTAGCCAGTTACTAGTTAACCTCATAAAAAATTTCACTTTCGGGGATATTTAAGCTTCCAAATAAAATTCCACCATTTTTTAATGTCCGTCATATTAGATGACTCAGCCCTATCTTTTTTTCGTAAAGCACAACGATATCCACTCTTGACTGTATACTCACCATCTTTTGTAAACCGTCACCGGATAACATCCTCGTTCTCCGTCGAACCCACCGGAATAGCCAGAATACATTGAGCGTCATCCTCGTCAAATAATTGGTAAATAAATTCTCGATTCCATTCTCCATTTTCCATCCTCAAGTCAGCAACAAGAACATCTTTAGGGATGAGAGTATCCCTAGCAAAATCTATATTTCTAAATCCTGGAAGCCATCAGTCGCTCATAGCCTGTACGAAACTTCCTGACCCTATTCGCCATCTATATCCTTCTAATATAATTTCTCTGCCCCATAAAAGACTTTGTTATAACTAAATCTATATGCATAAATAGAACTTTATGTCAGACTATCAAGATTACATAGGAACAAATACATATATACTTGATTTCCATGATGTCGGATACGAGAACGGATTATGGGTTATTGGTCTTTCATAGAGTTGTTCGAGATTATTCTTAGTGACCAAACCCTATATTCTTTATATAGTAATACTAATTAGAATATCATAAACCCTAATTAGTTTACTATTGCCTAATACACATTACAAAGTACATATCATACCGCATGTTTTACTAAACTATTATTATTAGATAACTTAATCAGCTCATTCAAGAATATTAGCACAAATATAATTGTATTAATTAATTAGTCCACACGTCAGGTTATTAAAATAACCTAACATTCTCCACTTAAAAGACGCTTTAAACCCACATTTTGCCTTTAAGAAATTCCCTTCAGAAAAATAACTCGCTTTGAGAACGCAACCAACTAAAGCATCGGGATTTTTTTTATTATTCGCCATCCTTGTTTTGCAAGAAGTGATTGGTTAAAAGCTTCAAGGTCACGGAAGCCTAACCCTGGCCAAATGCATTTTATTGCCACCTTCCTTTTTTCCCCACCAAATATTAGCGATCATTCGATGCAGCTCGATCTTTTAATAGATTCATGGGAAGTTTAAAACAATTCATAGCATAATTGGGAATAAACTATTATTCCAATCATTGAATTTGCTCCAAACACGTTCCTTTATAAAGTTAAACAAGTCTCCAACTTAATTGCAATTGTTAGGTCCTAGATCATGTACCCTATTATTTGTCATTGTTATCGAAAAATCATGTTTGAGATTATATTTTATAAACTCCTTAGTATAGTTTATTTTATTAATAATTTATTATAAGTTGTTGTTAATAAAAACAGTTGAGTTACAACTTCAGTTATAACTCAAGATGTAACTGAATATGACGGACATAATCATTGAAGATTTTGTAGAAGGATAGTTTTGATATCTTGCATATTAAAACGTGGTCATCAAGTTGGAAAAGATATGAGATGAAATCTGAAAGATTAAAGACTTTAAATATATGTAAAGACTCAAGATTTTGAAGATATACAAAGAAGATTTAGGAATATCTTTCTTATTTGATCAACTAAGGATCTTTTGTAAATGCTATATATAAAGCCTATTAGCCTTTATTATTGTGTGTGTGTTTTACAATGTAGAAATCAGATTATATAGATCAAACTGCCGTTGTATACGAGAGACTAAAAAGTGAAAAAAAATCATAGGATTAGTTCCTAGAGAGATTGACAGTGTTTAAGTTGTGAGGTATAGAGTTAGACATATACGCTTGAGTATTCTAAGTCTTAAAACTCGTTAATGTTCTTGACATGTCAATAAATCACTGGGTGAGTGCCTCGGAGATATAAAACTAGATTGGATCGAACTCCATATCAAACGTCTCATGTCCAATGTTTTTTTTATTAACTTCGCAGAATAATTTAGTTACAACTTGAGTTATAACTGGGACTTCAGTTATAACTGATGTTGTAACTAAAAACGCGTAACAGGACTTAGAACTTAGGCTTCAGTTTTTTTCAATTGGTATCAGAGTTTCACATCAAATTTACTTGGTGTGCATCCTGTGTTCTGAGCATACGAAGTTAATAAAAACCTTTCCATTAACCCATCACACTCAAAAGCATTCGAAGTATGCATTCTGAAAAAAAAACGAGGATGATAAATTTCATCAAAGAATGAATAATTTTTATGAGTAGATGAGAAACTCAAATTCAAGGGGAGTTCAGGTTAATATTGAATCTGCAATTCAAAGTTTTTGCCAAAACAATAACAAATGGGAGATTGTTAGTTCCTAGATTATGGACCATATTATTTGTCATTGTTATAGCAAAATCATGTTTGAGATTATATTTTATAAACTCCTTACTATATTTTATTTGATTAATAACAAAAACAATTGAGTTACAACTTCAGTTATAACTCAAGATGTAACTGAATATGGCGGACATAATCATTGAAGATTGTGTAGAAGGATACTTTTGATATCTTGCATATTAAAACGTGGTCATCAAGTTGAAAAAGATATGAGATGAAATCTGAAAGATTGAAGACTTTAAATATATGGAAAGACTCAAAATTTTGAAGATATACAAAAAATATTTAGGAATATCTTTCTTATTTGATCAACTTAAGATCTTTTGTAAAAGCTATATATAAAGTCTATTAACCTTTATTATTGTGTGTGTGTTTACAATGTAAAAATCAGATTATAGAGATCAAACACCCGTTGTCTACGAGAGATTAAAAAGTGAAAAAAATCATAGGCTTAGTTTCTAGAGAGATTGACAGTGTTTAAATTGTGAGGTATAGAGTTAGCCATATACGTTTGATTATTGTAAGTCTCAAAACTCGTTACTGTTTTTGACATATCAATAAATCACTGGGTGAGTGCCTCGGAGATGTAGACCTAGATTGGGTCGAACTCCGTATCAAACGTCTCGTATTCAATATTTTTTTTATTAACTTAGCAGAATAGTTCAGTTACAACTTGAGTTATAACTGGGACTTCAGTTATAACTGGGACTTCAGTTATAACTGAGGTTGTAACTGAAAACGCGTAACAACACTCAGAATTTCGACTTCAGTTTCTTTCAGCTATAATAAAAGATTTGTGTTTATTGCTAAGTAATTGTACCTACATGATACTCCCCCATGATAATGGGCACGTTTGGTACCAACTTTTTTGTTAAAAAGTTGCTTTTAAAATGCAATAAGACACCGTAGTTTGCTTACCTATAAGTGACTTATAACTTATTTTAGTTGATAATTAATTTTTTGCTTTTTATGAACTTAATTTTTTGCTTACCTATAAGTGACTTACCTTTTGTGACTTGTAAATATAAAAAAAAATGATTAAATTGAAAATTTTCTACTTTTGATAATGACGTAATGTTAATATGAAAAAGCTAAAAAAAATTCTCAAATTCGTAGGTTTTTTGATTTTGAGCTTTTTTGACACAAACGCTAGCTTTTCAAAGACTGAGATAGCTAAAATACCAAACAGCCGTAACTTTTTTAATCAAGAAGCTGAAAGAGCCAAGAAGAAAAGTTGTGGCCAAACATGCACAATTAATTAACTTGATTGATATATAGCTATTTGTAAGTCTTTCAAAACAATAAATCAAATACGTTCATATCTCTCTGAGATAAAATTTGAAGGGTAAATTTGAGAGCTCAGAAGAGATCCTTAAAATCCACAATTAAGACATGTTATTAGTTTTTTCTCTGTTATAATAAAGAAACTTTGTTAGAAGCCCTTTTTTCATATCTAACTTTATGACGATAGAATATCCTTTGGCTTTTTCTATATAAAGTAGATACCCTCTCGTGAACTTATATGATCAACTACATCCCTCCCCTTCCACAAATCTACTTCGATTTAGAGAAACAATATTAAGAAGAAAATGAGCTAGTCTAGAGAGTAGCACTTTATATATTATTTTTGATGCAAAACGAGAATAGACTAATGGGTCCAACTCTAATATGATGAAAACGCATAAGTTTGTTTTTATCAGATATTACTCCATCGATCCCATTATAAGAACTATGCGAAATTACGTGTAACTTTTATCGGTTTTGAACATATAATTAAATTGTCGAAACGATTTTTTTTTTTTTTTTTACTTAGTTCAAATGTTAAACTATATGATATAATTTTAAAAAAAATTATTTTGACAATTTTGAATAGAATTATTTACCGATAAACGTTACACGTAGTTTCGTACATCACTTATAAAATGGGACGGAAGAAGTAATAGTTAGCCGGCTACTTAATATCCCATTGGCATAATTGCATTCAATGTCTAGTGCGATAACCTCCTCGTATTATTCCAATCCACTTTATCCTACGACTTGAAATAGAGAACTTTAGTCCAAAATATATTGCATATATAAATATAATAATCATAAATCGTTAGTCTATTTAAATAAGTTGCAAATGCCAGTGAAATATTGCATTCATTGTTTTGTAATTTGGGGTTTATGCCTCTTAATATTTTTTATCAATGAAAATTATGTTTCCCATTCGATAAATGTGTATTTACTGGTGAAGTGAACCTGAAATTTGTTGCAGAAATGAAAAGGATATTTTATTAAGGGTGGTGTAGTGAAGTATTTCCTTATTAAAATTGAGTGATTCATTAGTTTTCATCTTGATCATTATTCCTGATCAGACATAAATATATGCAGTCCTAACTCCCAAGAAATTGTTTAAGCATCTAAAATGGATTCTTTGTTTTAAAATATTTATAGTCATTAAATTTGATGTAAATTTTCCTCTTATACATCATAACATTTGAGTCTCATTTTTTATTTTTTTAATAATTGGTGGGGAAAAAACAAATTTTTATTTTATTAATGAAGTGGAAAAAATAAAAATATGGGGAAAAAACCCCCACAAAAGATAAGCAGCCAAAAATACTCCAAATCGAAACCAGGTACGACCATTTGAGTCTCAACTGTTCATGAAAAGTTGAGGGATTCTCATTCTCAGTCGAGACATGTTTAGATATTAGGCACACGAAGCACCATTTAACATATTACAATAAAACATTATATGTGTGAATCTGCTGCATATCATCTTCTTGAGGGAATTTCTATATTAAAATCATACTCACTCATGGGGGTTTTGCCCATCTGATCATAAAAGGTTTTATTTGTTATAGATTGTGGTTATTTTTGTTGAACGCAAGAATTCGGGCATGAGATGTTCGTGTTATATGAATCAGTTTTGGCCTTAGATCAAGACAACTGACAAAGGTTATTTTTTACCATATTTTTTACTATAGACTGTTGTAATTTCTTCTGAGCTCTTGCCCGATTTCATTTGAAGGGTTTCTTACATAGTTGCATCACACAATTTCTTGCGTACGGCAATAGGATAGCTATTATTGACATGACACCTCTCACGACAAGCCAGGTTTACTTTCTTCAAAATACGAAATGAGCAGCCTGAAATGGCTGTCCCTATTCTATTCTAAGGGAGTCATCAACAGAGCTAAGAACTTAATTGACCAATTATAAAAGCATTCTTGTAACATCCCGGATTTTTATAAATGATTTTATTTGTAATTGAATTTATCCAAAAACGTTCTATACAATTTTTAGCCAAAAACCGAAACTCTTCCGAAAAACTTTATTTTTAAAACCTGTTACTAATTTTATAAATAAAAAGGAACCAATAGTTTTGTTTATAAAGATTTGTTAATTTTGAGCAGTAAAATAATAGTTTTGATTTTTAGTTAACTTTTAGAACTTTGTGAACCAAATATTTCGTTTCCCCAAACTCTCTCAAAACAGTTTGCTAAACCTCTTTTCAGCCCACTTTTTAAAACAGTAAACCTAAAACCACCAAAAACAAAAAGAGAAAAGAGAGAGAAGAGAGGTTCCAAATTTTAGAAATAAGAAGAAAAAACCACCATTAACGAGTTTTTACCGGAAGTATCTCCTCTACGCACTAAGGTAAGGGGGGTTATCCATTGCGATTAGACGAACGTGTATGTTAGGGTTAGATCTTTCGTTTTTAAAATTTGGGGGTTTTCTTTTATCTCATATATATTCTATTAAATTGTTAATTGAGTTTTATTTGTTGCTATTTTAATTCACTTATTTGAATTTGAGAATTGGGAATTTAGACATATGAATTTCGAATTAAGAAGAACATAGATGGGTTAGTGTGTTTTTTTGAGTTGTTATGTGTTATTATAGTTGTTGATAAAATTGGGTAAATTTATGTTGAATAAAGATGAGTTATATTTTATGCATACAAGGTGTTTGTTAAAATGACTGAATGAGATTTTATGTTGTTGGACTTGTTTGGCTAGTTGTGATTCTAGTACCGATGCTTATGTGATTTTGTTGGGAATTGTGTTAATTGAATGATTTAATATTATTGGCCGATGCCTTGTGTTTTAGTTATTGACAATGGTCTATGTCTCTTCCTATACCGGGGACATAAGACGAGCCGATGGGTATAGGGAATGACTCGTCTTACGGATTGAGGCGAATGGCATGAACAGGTCCAAATGCGCACTTTAAATATTTATTTGTTAGCAATGGTCTATGCCTTTCTGTAGGCTAATTAGATTCGTTTGGTATTCTTTTGATATATATATCAGTTAAAACCATTTTGTCTTGTAGTCGCGTTTGACAAACATTTTTATTTTATTCATATAATTGATCATTTAGCTCGCTAGTTGTTTTCCTTTTAAAGTTAAATTTTGTACTAACAGGTTCTTTTTCCTTTTATTCAAAAGGTCACGTCTTGATTTCCGTGTTTTTCGGATTTTGGGGCGTGACAATTCTAAAACCTACTTCCACGATTGGATCGAATGAGGATCGGTTTTAGCTGTAGATCAAGGAAACCTTTTATAAACTGTAGCCAAGCATCTACGACTATAAAGCAGACCTTTTCAATTCATTTCATAAAAAATATCAGGTCTAAGAGCTTCGCTTGTTACGTGAGATAAAACACACTCAAAACAGAACAATATAAGAAAAATATAAAGAGAAAAAATAATTGGCAAAAATGCAACTTTAATTAATAATCAAATAACATTCATAATTTCTAACTTCTAAACTTTAATTAACTTTAAAGCCTAATCTGATAACGTTTTTAATTGTTATCTAACTCAGGAAAAATTTGAGCTATTTATATGATATAACTAATCTTATTCATATTAGATTTATAACAAAAACTACTCATAATTCAATAAGTAGTATTAATTTGACTAATACCGATCATAATACTAATTTAAATAAGTGGTATTCTCTTGTATCACGACTCTCTCAAGAGCAATGAGCTCCTACTCAGAAGAGAATATTCGGAAATGCGGCAACAAGCATCCCTTATTACTATACCATTTTGCCTTCCTAGGAAACTGATATGTCTCGTGACTCGACACGAACATAATCTCCCTTTCTTGTTCTTGTAGGTGTGAGGAAGGGGAAAAACTATTTTTTAAATATTTTAAATACATATATAAAATTTATTTTTTGGTCAATGTTTATCCAAATTGGATGTGGGGTGTGTGTGTCATTGTGTGTGTTTGGTTTGGCCCCTAACTATATATTTTTTGAAAGCCTAGATTTTTAAATTATCAAAATAATATATAACTTGTGACTAGTTTATGATTTATAGTGGATAAACGACCCCTTTTATTATAAGTATATTCTGTTGTTTACTATTAAACTTGTGTTATTACGTAATAACTATGCAATTAAGACTTTTCAATGGCGTCTCTTTCCACCATAAATCAAGTAAGTCTACCAATTACCAAATTAAAGCTCGTAATATTTCCAGAACGTACGTTTAATTAATTAATTATACGATTTCAAATAAATGTGTATTGGTCATTGGAAATCACTTTTAACTCTATGTACTTATGAGTTTATAACCATTTCCAAATAGACTACTTTGAACCCTAATGATCATTTATCCGGTGCAAACAATAACCAAGCCTCATAATTATCCAGATAATTGTATTTGACAAAAATTACAAGTAATTTGCATGATTTCCACAAGTCATTACAGGGAACATGACAAGTGTAATTTCCACACAACTCATAAAAGTCACGTACGTGATTTTCAAATCATTCACAAACAAAGAGTTTAGAAACTTGATTAGTAAGCGAAATGAAATTTCTTCGTCATTTTATTGAAATTACTTCTTTCGTACTATGGAGTATATTTTTGTAGCTCTCTCCCCTTTGTCAAACCTTATTAGCTCTATTAAAATTATACTAGTGGATATTTTAGTGCGGAGATTTGTCTTGCTGCGTAAAAAATGAAAAAAAAAGTAGTATTTAACCTGTTAGTTTTTATTGATTTGTTATCCAATATAACATAATATTTAATTTGATGTATAATCTATACATTTTCATTCTAATTAAACGACCCAATACACATTCAGTCATTTCAATCTTATTAACACAAGTATACTAAGTAGTAGTTTCACTCAAAATATTTGATAAAATAGTTAAACCTTTCACATATGTTATTTAATAGTAAAAGATACTCCATATGCGTTGAAAAACGGTAATCGAATGCGAGTTGAGTCAGTTAATTGGAGTGAAAACAAATAGATTGGATAACAAATTAGAAAGTGTGATAGGTTGGATACCAAATAGATTGAAAACGTATTGGTTGGATACAAAATTAAAAATAGTGTTAGATTAACAAAATGCTAAAATTTAATAGATTTCGTACCATTTTAGTATTTTCTCCATGCATTTCAACCGCTGTTCATCAATTACTCAGTATATTGATTTAGGGGGTTCTCATTTAATAATGTTACATCTGAACTACTCATATATTGCAACCTGTTCAACAACTCAGAAGCTGGGTTTTAATTAACTCAATTTAATTATTTTCTAAAGTAAGCCATGGAGAGGCAGACGATTTCGGTATCACCTCTGTAAACGAGAAGCGATCGATGGTGGTACAAGTGTGGACAAAAACAGATCGAGGGTGAAATGGGAGATGAAGGAGTTGTCTGGGAAATCAATTGGGTTAGATTTAGGTGCAAGAGTTAGGTTTCATAATAATGTGTACACATCAATTTTTGTATTGCGTCAGTTGTAACAGTACAACTACAGCACCTACAAAACTGTATTATTAAATGTGAATCCTGATTTATGTTTGAAATTCCTATCCGCTGTTCTAGTTGCAGTTTTGCAGTTAGGTTGTAAGTGAGGTTGCAACCTCAGTTGGAACCCAGTGTATTAATGGACAAAACTGTAAAAAATTAAATGTACTTGAATTAAATCACACGCACATTTAACAACGGAGTTCACCTAACTAGGCTACGTCTTCGGGGCACTTATCCAGATTATGATATTATAAAAAGCTTACAATATAAGACTCAAGTCTTAACGAAAAACATTTAGACTCACTTTAGGTTTTTCTGCCTATCTCTATATTGCTCATACTCTATAACTATCACTTATAAAATCAATGGCATCTCACCATTGTTTTCTTTTTAAAACTTACGTGTATTCTCTCAAGAATGAGTTCTTTATAATTTAGAACACACACTTTTTACAAGCTAAAGTTACTAAGTATATAAGCAAGTAAAAACAATCTTCTATCTTCAATATCTTTTGATTGCTTTTGACTTTGTTGATTGACTTCAATCTTTCCAAGAATTACGAGATTCTTCAGCATGGATTGACTCCAATCATCATTGATTTAATACCTGTTTAGTAACAAACTTGAAAGTAGGAGTTAATCTTTTCCTTTGAAAGGAAACATATAAAGATAAGATCTTTTAAAGATAATATCTTTTTCATAAACATATAAAACATTCAACTCCATATTACAATCAATCTTTAAACGAATCTTTACTGAATATATAAGGATCAAAGATTGAAACAAGTGATAAGGATAATCATAAGAAATAGAGATATATATTAAAAGGAAACATAACCTTATAAACTAATCTCTTATATCTTTTAGAAAACATCTTTTCTTAACACTTTGATATTCTCAATTTACACATATTAAACCTTTAAGATCATATGAGAATATATCCTGCATACTGTAGAACAAATAATAATCAATAAAGAACAGTTATGCAGATTTACAGAACTAGACAGAATACTGCTGAACAGCAGGTTGGAACTGTGGTTGTAACTGAGGTTGCAACTGATACTTGAAACCACCAACGCTGTCTAATCAGGTTGTTACTATGGTTGCAACTGAGGTTGCAACATTACTTGAAACCTGTTAACAAAGGTTGCAACTGAGGTTGCAACATTGCTTGAAACCTATCAATTCTGTCTTAGTTCATAATAAACAGATAGGATCATTTAGTGAAAACCAATAGACAACTAATAATATTTAGACCAGAAATTTGGTCCTAACAATCTCCCCCTTTGTCATTGGTTTTGACAAATCACATAAATCCACTTGCAAATTCAATACAACATTTGTATTGTATCAATACTTTTGAGGTATCTGTTTTAGCTCCCCCTGCAAGTTAGAATTGCAGGCATATCACATAAGCACAATTTATATGCACACAGTATGTTTTCAGACCTGTTTCAAGTTTAAAGGCATTCATACTTCAACAATACTTATCTTTAGAAAGAAATTGCAGAATTATTAAAGCCAAACAGGCACATAATTGTCTCAATACAGCATAACTGGAAACAAAATAAAGTCTTGAAACTGAAACATTAAACATCAGACTGAAAACAGAAACACATAAACTTTCTTTTACTCCCCCTATTTGTCACAACCTTGACAAACTAGTTACGAGGTATTCCTGACTGGGGTGGTCTTTCCCTTAGGGGTGTGTCCCTTACAACCTCTTCAAGTTCATCCTCACTGCTTATAGAGAAGCCATCATCACTGTGAGTGGCATCCCCATCACTGGCACCACCATCACTATCACTATCATTCTCATTTTCTATAAGATTCTCCAGTAGCTTTTTGATTTGATAGTCATCGGTATCCAGCTCAGCTCTCCTTTCTGCATTGTAAGCCAACCTTTGCTTTAAGTACCATCTGACACCTCTCTTCTTGTCTGAAGGAGCATTAGATGTCTCTTCTTCTTTTTCTTTGCCTTTTTCACCAGAAATGTCATTGACATGCCCTTCTTTTAGCAATTTTGCAGAGATGTATAGGGCAGAGGGACAATCTGAGATGGGTTCTGTGGCTATCCTAATGGGAGGAGATCCAGTCATAGGTAGGACTTGAGCCATAATCACCCCAGTGATTAAACAAGGAAAGGGGAGCAGAATTGAGGATGAGGTATCAGCACTGAATTCTCTAATAAGATTAAAAACATGATTGTCAAAGTTAATTGGCAATGAAGACATGATTTTGTAGAGAAATATGGCCATATCCTTACTAACTTTGGATGGCTGCTTAATAGGATTCCAATTGAACCTAGCTATTTTGTGCAGCACAGATGCACACAAGGTGAGGGAGGATGTTTTAATGGAGTGACCATCAAATCTATTGTTCTTTCCAGTTAGAACTAAAGCAAGAATTTCCAAGTCTGGTTCAGCACTGTTATCAGTAGGATTAGGTGAACCTAGATAATCATTTATCAACTTAGGAGTGAAATCCAGAGTAACTCCCCTCAAAAATACTCTGCCATAGGCAGGATCACCCTCATCAAATACAATACTACTTAGATTGGCATAAAACTCCTTAATAACACCAGGATAATAGGAAAAATGATAGGAAATTGTTCTATCTAGACCAACATCAGACAGCAATTTTTCAATATGAACTTGAATGTGAGGATAACTAACCAGATTAAGCCTCCTTTCACTGTGAATTTCCCTACCAGCAAAGGACCTAAATCTCCTGAACATTCTCCTACTCCAGAACCTTGGATCAGTCTCATTAAACTTAGATTTATAAGAGAAAACAGTTGAAATTGGATCATCCTCTACAGTTTTCCTAGCACGTTTCTTAGTACGCTTAATCTTGGATGAGGAAGACTCACTTACCTTTGCTTTTGAGCCTGGCCTGGTTGGAGATTTAGATATGAAATCTTTTAGAGTACAATCATCATCGGAATTGGGGTTTTTAGACATGGTTTCAACTGGGGTTTTAACCGTACTTAGAACCTTGCAGTGGGTTTTACAGAAAACCTAGGGTTTTAACCGTAACAAACCAGCTTAGCGTTTGAATGTGTAGCCATTTTAGATATCTAAAGTCTAAATAATGCTGGTTGACTATCTTTTTTCCTTTGTTTTGCGTATACCTACCTGCCTAGTGGATGGTAAATGCGTAGCGTTTCCTTCCCAGTGTTCTATATTTTCGGTTATGACTGATCGAGCTTAATAAAAGTCTATAATGAGATATTTACATATACCACTAACATATATAAAGTGATTACATACTGAGGTACAGTACCCTAGATATGGCCAATATACTTCATTTCTCAAATACTGTTCAATTTCTATTTAGCCATGGTGGCAAGTTTAGTTCGGTGATTTGTGCATGATCGATGTTTCATCATGTTTAACTTTCATCATTATCATATGCTAGTAAGTAAATAAACGGTTTTTTTCAACGCATTATGCGACGTCCAGGCAGACGTGCCATGGAACGGTTGGAATAGTAAGTAAATAAACAGTTGGATTAGTAATGTGTCTAGAACGTCCATAACTTCAGCTAAACATCATTTGAAAATAAAATTAAAATAAAATACGATCACATGTTGCATTTATAATAATTAAATGCCTGATACTGCTAAATCATGAGAACATTTCAGAAAACATTAAATTGGGGAAAAATGCTATTTACTAACCCAACGTATCAGCTTTTACCAATTTCCTACCCAACCTATTTGCTTTTCTAATTTGGTACCCAGAGTAATGTTTCTGTCTCCAATCAAGGGACTGTCTCCGTTTTCAGTCACCAGAATTAGTCACGTGCTGTCACGTGCTAACGAAAACGATTAAGAAAAAGGGCAATTATGACATTTCACCAAATAAATATATATTATGACATTTTACCAAATAAATATATATGTATTAATTCATTCAAACTCTCTCTCTTACAATCTTTTACCCATAAACAGATAAATTGAAACCAAAATTACTACCAAAATTGCTACTACACTCTCTATCAACATCAAGTTACAATCAGATGGTTTGGGTTATACGCCGGAATGATGAACTCATTCCGCATTACGGTTAGTTCACTGATTTTTGTTAATAAATTTTGAAATCAATTGTATATTAAATCGGGTATTACACTGGGGTTTTGAAATGAATTGTATATTAAATTGGGTATTAAACTGCTAATTAGGGGTTTTGAAATCAATTGTATATCAAATTGGTTATTAATTAGGGCAATGTTATACAGCTAATTAGGGTTTTTGAAATCAATTGTATATTAAATTGGGTATTAAACTGCTAATTAGGGTTACGTTATACTGCTAACTAAGGCTATGTATTACATTGCGAATTATAAAAAATTAGGGCTTGTACATTGGTTTATATAAACAAAATTAGGGCTTATACAACTGTCACTGATAGAGTTGTTAATATTGTTAAAATAATTAAATAAATTGTACATTTTATTTGCAGCTCCCAAGACAACTCTTTTTTCAATTGAGTTACACCATGGGGGTAAATTTATATATGAAGGAGAGATAGTTTCTGATTATGTGGATGGGTTAGCAAATTATGTTGATTATTGTGATCCAAAAAGAATGTCTTTGAAGATATTAGAAGCTATTGCTGGTCAGGTAAGATGGCTAGAGGTTAAAAAGTTTTGGTTTAAAAGGGTTGGGGATGAATTTCAAACTGGTGTGTGTGAGATTAAGCTTGATAGTGATGTTGTGAGCCTAGGAAAATTTATTGACAATGATAGGATTGTTCAAGTGTATGCTGATGGTTGTGAAAATGATTTTGGAGCTAGTGATACTAGTGATGATAGTGAAGAAGAACAAGTTGTAGATGATGGTGACATTGGTCATATTCCAATGTTTGATGGTAGTGAAGATGAAGGAAATGAAGATGATGGTCTTATAGACCTAACTGTCAATTTCCAAACAGATTTTGAGCCTTCAAGTTCAAGTATCCCTACAAGTTCAAGTAACCCTAAACCTAAACCAAAACCAAAACCAAAACCAAAAGTAACTGTGCCTAAATGGACTCCAAACATAGTATTTGATGAAACAATTTTGAATGAGGGATGTGTAGATTCAGATGACTTTGAGACTGACAATGAAGGTGAAAAAGAAGACTCCTCTCTTGCATTTGGTAAAGCTGATTTGAATGATGTGAAATTCAAGTTAGGAATGTTGTTTCCCACTGCTAATGATTTTAGGGATGCTTTGAAAATGTACTGCTTTCAAAATGGTAAAGATTGTAAGTTTACAAAAAATTCAAATAGAAAGTTGATAGCTAGGTGCTTTAATGGGACACAAAAACAGACAAAAAAAGGAAAAGGAACTAAGGTAAAGTGTACATGGTACCTATATGCAGCTGCTGTGAGGGATGAAGTAACTATTGAAATAAGGACATTTATTGATAAACACACATGCCCTAGGACACAAGACATTAGTGCTTGTAAGCCCATGTTTATTGCGAAGAAGTACATGGATCAAATTAGACTTAATCCTAAGTGGGCTGTTCTTGCATTCAAAAATCAAGTACATGTGGATTTGCAATGCAAAGTGACAATGTCAACAGCTTATAAGGCTATAAGAATTGCAAAAACTAAACTACAAGGGACTAATGCTGAACAGTATTTGGTGTTGTGGGATTATATAGAAGAAATGGAAAGGTCAAACCCTGGTACTACAGCAGTTATGAAAGTGTCACATAGACCTAACCATGACTTTGCTATTTTTAGGAGAATTTATATTTGTTGGGGTTCTTTGAAGAGAGGGTTTAAGGAGGGGTGTAGGCCTTTGATAGGGTTGGATGGTTGTCATTTAAGTGGGCCAAACAAAGGAGTTTTGTTAAGTGCAGTTGGTATTGATCCAAATAATTGTTGTTACCCTTTCTGCTATGCTGTTGTGGATATAGAAAATTATAGAACATGGAAGTGGTTTTTGAAACTACTGGTGAGGGATCTAGACATTGAAATTCCTGAGAATTACACCATCATCTCTGATAAACAAAAGGTACATTATCATCTTTTTTACTGTATTTTGTTCTTACTTTAATAACTTTAGCTCTTCTATTTTTTGATATTTCCTCTTTCATGTGTGACAGGGGTTGATCAAGGCAGTAGGAAAATTGTTACCTGGCATTGAACATAGATATTGTGTACGCCATCTTTACAACAACTTCAATCAAAAACACAAAGGAATGGCTTTGAAAGAGTTACTGGAAAAGGCTGCAAGAGCCACCACCATTCAACATTTTGAAAAGAGCTTAGAAGAAATGAAAAATATGGATGAAGAAGCATACAAGTGGCTTGCAAACAAACCTGGTAAAAACTGGTCAAGGTCTCACTTCTCTACTCATACTAAATCTCCTTTGTTGTTGAATAACTTGTGTGAAAGTTTCAACTCATGTATCAAACAGTTTAGGGTCAGATCAATACTTACCATGCTAGAGTTAATCAGATTGAAGTTGATGGAACAAGTGATGAAAAAAAAATTAACCATAGAGAGGGTCACAAATATGTCTATCTGTCCAAAAATAAGGAAAAAATTAGACATTTTGAAAGGGTTTTCTCACTTGTGGTCAACAAGTTTCAATGGTGATAATGGGTTTGAATTATCTGGGCCTAATAATAAGAGCTACATGGTGAATTTAGAAGAAATGACTTGTGGCTGTAATGGGTGGCAACTAACAGGAATTCCTTGTGTACATGGAATTTCTTGCCTATATCATCAAGGTAAAGAGCCTGAAGACTTTGTACATCCTTGTTATAGCATTGCCACATATAAAAAATTGTACTCCAATGTGATGCAACCAATGAATGGCAAGGACTTATGGCCTAAAAGTAAAACTAACCTCATACTTCTACCTCCACCTATAAAAGAAGTACAATTAGGCAGGCCAGCCACAATAAGGAGGAGAGGACCAAATGAAGCTAATCCACACAAAATAAGCAGGGCAGGCCTAGTTATGAAGTGTTCAAAGTGTGCAAAACCAGGACACAACTCAAGAACTTGTGGAAAACCAAAGAAAGTGAGAGTGCAGGGCAAGGGAATAAAAAAGAAAAAAGAAAAAGAGACAATACAATTAGTAGATGAGACTGATAGTAGTGGGGATGAGGGAGATGATGAAGCAGATTATGAAGTGAATGAAGTTGAGAGGAGAGAGGATGTGAATGAAGTGGATATAAGTGAGCCTGTTGTGAATGAAGTAGATGTGAGTGATGTTGGGGTGGGTGAAGTAGAGGGAAGAAATGCTGTGGTGAATGAAGTAGATGTGAGTGATGTTGTGGTGGGTGAAGTAGAGGGGAGAGATGCTGTGGTGAATGAAGTAGATGTGAGAGATGCTGTGGTGGGTGAAATGTTTAATGATGATGCGTTTTGGGATGAAATGGATCAAGAACTAGCTGAAAAGATAAATAACCCAACTCCAAATACAAGCAAGTTGTCTTGCTCTCAACAAGTGGGCACTGTTATCAAGAAGCTCACACCCAAGAAACCAGTAAGAAAACATTTAAATTTGGCATGTCTAAATTTTTATAATTGTACACATCTTTTCATACTTATTTAATTTAATATCACTCTTTGTTTATGTTTATAGGTGAGAAGGAGCAATAGAATATTAAATTCTCCTCCAAAAGGGCCTGTGACAGTTGATTTTGAAGACCTAACAATTGATGTGGAGCCACAAACAATGCATGCTGGAATCTTACAAAGGCCAAAAGCTAGACATAATTTGCCTAAAGGACATATACAAAAGGGTGGAAAGAGATATGTCACACAACAAGCACTACTAGCTGATATGGAGCAACAAAAGAAAGCAAAAAGGGCAAAGCTTGACTAGTGATGATATACTATATTATTAATCCTAAGTGACTGCTATAATGAGCTGTAATGTAATCAAAAATACAGTCCAAAAATGTAAATTATGAACTTGTGGTGATTTTGTTCTATTATGGGCTATGAGCTAATTGACAACTGCTATTTTGTAACTGGTATTTTGTAACTGGTATTTTGTAACTGGTATTTTGTAACTGCTATTATGTTATCAAGAAGACATATTTTGTAATTTGTGATTTTATGGTGATTCAGTGTGTGTACATGTGTAGTTGTTGTGAATGAATTACTGATTAAAATTATTGGTTTTGTTGTACATGTGTAGTTGTGTTGTTGGTTGTTGTAACAGGTGTGTTATTGTGGTGGTGGTCTTAATTCTGATCAGATTTCTGATCAAACTCAGGCCAACAGTTTGTGGTTTTTTTCTACATGTATTACTATGTTAGTGTTGGTTAGTTTTTGATCACATTGTGCTTGTTTACTGAGTTCTAACATTTGCTGTATTTGTTTTTGTCTTGGTTACAGGTTACAAAACAAATGAGGCAAATGTAAGGCAAATGGGAGCAACATTTTTGCTCAAGTATGATCTCCATTTCAGGTACAAATCATTCAACATTACAACTCATTTAACATTACAACTGAAATGAAAATAGTTATACATTACAACTCATTCAACATTACAACTGAAATGAAAATCACAACACAACTTATTTCAGGTCATTCAACTCACTTTTGTTATCACTTGCACCATTTTTGAAAAAAAAAATCATCAAAATCACAAATGCTACTAGGCTTAACACATTTCTAGCAATTCTTTTTTCCTGTTTTTTCACAGGAACATCTTCACCCATTGACTGGATCCTTTGTTCAAGTGCTTTGATATTTTCTTCAAGCATCTTGTTCTGGTTCTTAAGATAATTTTTTCTGTCCTTAAGTTTCTTGTTTTTCTCTTCAAGTGTGGATTTGGTGCGCAGCAATCCAGGTATTATTGCAACAGACCTGTCACACATGGGGGGATCAAACCACCTAAAAAATTTGCATCTTTTGTCAAAACATTCAAAAAACCTTCTTCCTGGGTTTCTTGGGGTCCATGAGGTTGTCATTCTGGATCTATTACCACAGAAACAGAGAACATCCATGGCTATTTAGAGAGAGGAGAGAGAAAGTAAAGAGAGAGGGGTGTTACAGATGAGTGAGGTTTTTTTAGGTTATATGTATAGGTTATATAGCTGTTAAATAGAAAGGGAAAAAGTGGAGGAAAACTGAAAGTTGGTTTTGGAGGGAAAACTAAAGGGTAAGATTGTAAATGTACAATTCTGACTAATTCTGGTGACTGAAAACGGAGACAGTCCCTTGATTGGAGACAGAAACATTACTCTGGGTACCAAATTAGAAAAGCAAATAGGTTGGGTAGGAAATTGGTAAAAGCTGATACGTTGGGGTAGTAAATAGCATTTTTCCCATTAAATTGAAACTATTAACTATCTTCAATATATATAAAGTAATGCAAAAATTATCAATTAATACTAATTATCTTTTAACATTTTCAAGACGAATACTACCTAGCTAACTTCCTAATCATTAGTTTTTTTTTTTTTTTTTTTTTTTTTTGAAATAATTCCTAATCATTAGTTATAGTAGCATTTTACGTAAACACCTTGTTAAAAGTAAGAAGAACGTTGTAATTAAATAGCATATATGTTCACCAAGTAAGCAATAATCTCTTCACCTTAATTATTGTTTCTGGCTTTGACCCTTATCGGTCGACTCATCTAAACCATTCATTTGCCAACTTGTATGTATCGTGTATCCCCATCAGCCATAAGCCCATAATTTTATACGCTTTCATCAGTTGATAATATTGACTTAATGAATAGTACATCATGTGCATGTATCAAATGATTCAATTGGAATTATGTAGTGGAATATTAATTAAAGTCGACGCAATAAAACAAAAACTAAAACGAGTGAGAGGTACTATGAACTGTCCCATTCATTGTTGAATACTTTCACATTAATGATTAATATGAAAGGAATTATTGCATGTGACAAGTTTGATTTTGCTTCTAGGATTCAATTAGTAAAAAATGTGAACAATAAATGATACTCATAAAGATATAAAGTCCTTGCCTTGATTCTGTTAAAAATTCTCTTTGTAATTACATATTTTAAAACATATTTATCATATCCCGACGATACCGGTGGAAACGTGGCCAGAGTATTTCGAATTAAAAATTTGTTTCCTTGACACCTCATATATTCACAAAAGCTGTTTTTATTTACATTATTAATAATCTTCTAGAGAAATGTTTTATGGCAAAACTTATTATTATTATGTAATGAGAAAATATTATTGGCACCTTTTCTTTATCATCTACCATTTAAAACATTTCTTTTAAATTCTATATATACCAGGTCAAACCATTTAATTACTAGCCATTATTATATATATATAAACGAAAAGTTTTAAAATCTATGGTCCATGAACCATAATAATTAGGGAAAACTATTGTTTAGTGCATATGTAATTTCAGACTTAACTATCGAAACTCGAATTTGTGGTTTTTGTTAATATTTGGTATATATAAACGTAGCATCAATGAACATTAAAGACGTTGTACCATCATTGAGCATTTGTATCTAATTTTAAAAGAAGTTCTAAACATGATTTTTTTGATAGCTAAGTCTCAAAATATGTACTAATTACTAAATGATCATTTTCCTAATTATAATTCCAACGTCTTTTCAAAAAGGCAGTCTAATCAACTTTTCAATGAAGAACTAAAACGATTAGAAAAAGCAAGCAAGGTGAAGTGAAAAGATCTGCATGCTAATGTGCATAGGCTTTCCGTTAATGAATATTATTCCGGCAAAGTGTTGAGATTAAAAAGAACAATACAAAATAGTATAAAAAAGCAGAAAAAAAGAATAATGGATGAAACTAATTAGTACGTATCAAAGACAGAACTGAAAGTTGGTCCCGGATAAGGGAAGCATCCGTTCGGTATTTCACATGAAATAGATAGACACGTTGTACTACTAATTAGGTATCTACTTATTTTTTTAGATTTGGATAAATAATCGTTTAGGATTAGACCGGACTTCATCTCTCCCACCAGGGAATTAAAATGATATTTTCACATTCTTTACCAAACGGGAATGACATTAATTAGCTGACTTATTGTTTAACGAAGTTCACGATTCATATAACCAAACCAAGTCATGTTTGTTGATACCTAATATTTATAACACAAGCATTTGAAATGTATTAAAAAAATATTAATCACAGGACAAAATTATTGGTAAATATGAAATAAGGGAAGGTTGATGCGTAGAAAATATTATAACATGTCAACGCAAAGACTTTGATATATTATACGCGTATATACAACCAGGCAAAATTAGATGAGATGAGAAATTTGAGTTTTCTAACACCCAAGTCTTTGCCACTAGTGTCCTGTTATTTACAAATTGCAATAAAATTATTTACTTTATTATATATTTATGCAAAGTAAAGGTCTTCTCCTAAAATATTATATATATATATAAATTCAGTTACTTGCAAATTAATAGCTAACAAAATTTCTAAATACCACTCTCTTACTATCTGACCATGAGTGGCACCTATTTGACCATCCTTCTTTTCGTTCTCTCAGCATACCTAGCATATTCGGATGGTAAGCTACATTTAATGTTTAAGCCTTGTTTTACTATTTCCAGTAGCAGCATAAATGTTTTTAAAATTTGTGTCTTTTCAAAAACTATTGATAAATTGAGTGCCGTTAAATTTTAGCAACAATTTAGTTTATTGGCGTCCAACATATTATTGTTATTTCGTTATATGTTTCGATACAAAAATACTCTGAAATCACTCTTAAAACCTCAGTATTTTCAAGAAATGTTTCCGCTTCAAACAACGTGACTGTTCATTCCCTTCATTTATAATCATATTAGTTGCCTCTCGTTTTTTATTTTAGTTGCATTCTATTCTCCGTTGGAATATTTTCTTAAATTCTCTTTCTTTCTTCAAGTTTTTGAAGTGCAAAAAACTATTTTCAAAATAAAAGAACACTTGTTTTGCCTAAAATATCTGAGTCAGCACATTGATTTAACTATATATATACTCTTCTCCGATTCTTTAAAAGTAATCAGTTTTTTCATGCTGGGAATTTAACGACGGGATGCATGTATGATATACAAATTATTTTCAGTGTTCACAAGCATAAATTGTGGTTCCTCGGATTATTACACGGACGATAAGCTGATATTATGGGAGGGAGACGACACCCTTATCAACAACGGGGTGGCCCAAACCGTTCAAACCAAAAACTCATACTCACCAGTAATGAACTCGCTCAGAGTTTTCACCACAAGAAAAAAGAATTGTTACACTTTTAAAGTCGAAGCGGGTGGCCAAGTCCTTGTTCGCGCTAGCTTTTTCTATGGAAACTACGACAAAAAATCATCTCCACCCACATTCGACCTTCATATTGATGGGAACGTTTGGATGACCGTGGAGACTTCTATAACCGATCTTGTTTACTCCGAGGTTATATATCCCGTTAGTAGTGATCTTTTAAGTGTTTGTGTTGCCCTAAAGGAACCTGACCAGTTCCCTTTTATATCTGCTCTTGAAGTGAGGAGTTTGGCTAAAACCATGTATAGTAAAGTTGATGCTAATTTCGCGTTGGTGTCGAAGACTAGAGTTTCGTATGGTACCGAATATGAGATAAGGTATGCCATGCCTTCTACTCCACCCTTTTTTTTCTACTGCATTAAAGAACTAATAAATACTAATAGTCTAGAAATTATTTTGACTAATTAAGTCAATGAGGGTTTTTTTCCCTAGAAGAGCCACTTTTTTTAAGCATAGAAACGGCTCTTATTAAATTGTACTCAACTCAACGAGTTATGTCGTTAGATTGAAAATTTCATAAAAAGTATAACTGGAAAATTAGACCTTCTAATTAATTATAGGCGCTCCGGTTAATTAAAAAAGGTCTCTTATTACTTTTTTAAGCGTGGAAAGTTTAAGATGAAAGTGTCAATGGATCGAAGACTTAAAGATATTTCTCTCTTCTTCGTTGCACGAACAGAGGAGGACGACGGTGTCGGTTGAACTCATTGCTCTCCTACTTGGATGTCCATTCCCTCTTATAGAAATCTTTTCTAAATCTCGTATCTTTAGTTATGGAGATCTCAAGTTATCAAAAATAATAATTATTATGGAGATCTCAAAGCAAATATAATCATTTTTAAGGGAGATAAACATGCTTAATTAAGAATTAATGCATAAGCAGTGTAAGTATTATGTTTAGGATAAATATGGCCTCTGTCTGATTGGTGTAACCATAACTTTCAAATCTCGTAAGATATATAATTAGGAACTAGAATTGGACCAAAGACCGGTATAGCCTCCCTTATAATAAAGGTCAAGAATTTTTTTATGAAGTTCACTTTCGTAGAGTTCGGGTTCCTGGTTCCGCGGCTTCCGCCTATGGCCAGAATCATTAAGTGATCATAAGTTTTGAGCTTCATGTGTAAGTTACTCAATAAGACACTATGCTGACACACTTTGACGAGCTGTGTTCCCGTAGGCAGTTAGTTACTCAGTTATTTAATTTGCAACTTTATGAAAACTATCCGGTATCTGTAGGCCACATTAGGTCCCGACTACACTACAGCTTGATTCAAGACAATATAAGACCAAAAGAGTGACAAAACTTTTCGTGAGTTATATCACAACTATATTTCTAAGACTAGAACAAAAAACCTCGTTTGAGCTATACGCACTCGTGTAGCTAGTCACTTAGTAGTAGTTAATGTTATTTATAGTTTGTTTTTGATGTTGTTTAATTGGCATGTCTTAGTTAAATCAAATTCGCCATGGTAATTAATAGTTTTAGTCTTTGATGTTGTTTGGCGTGTCTTGAAGTGATACAAAGAAAAAATGATTCAAACCCTAGTCTCTTCTAAGCATTCTCGAGATATACTTCTTTCTAATTAATATTTGGAAGATTAACCATAACCACTTCCATTACATTACTCTTTCAATGGCTATTTACCAGGTTTGCAGATGATGCGTATGATCGTATTTGGGACCCTTCACAGATTGGGGATGGACTACTCACGGTACAAAACGAAGCAATTTTTATTAGCAACGACGTCGAAGATATTCCACCACAAAAAGTGTTACAAAATGCTATTACAACAGAAACCACGTCTCAATACATCTCCTTACAACAAAAATTTCCTTCAACTAAAACTCAGATATATATCACTATGTACTTCTCCGAGGTGATACAACTTGATTCGACTGATGAGCGGTCATTTAGAGTTTACCAGGATAATGTATCTATATCAGATATTATTATACCTCCCTATAATAGTGTGTATGAATTTAGCAGTGGTAACATAACTGTTTCTTCGGATACTGTGTTTACTGTGACCGCCACAACGAATTCTACTCGTCCGCCTCTTGTCAATGCTATGGAAATTTATTATGTTAGTGATAGTCTAACAGAAGGAACAAATGCAGATGATGGTTAGTTTTCGTATCTTTCCATTTGTTTTACCATAGTTTTGACTCTATTCAGATTGCGTTCCAATTTTATCTGTATGAGCGCGGTTGTTAGATTTTTTTTATTTAACCAAAAGTAGCATCACTTTTATGAAAAATATGAAATGATAGATAAAGTTTTGTATCCAAGTGATTCCTTCACGGCGAGTAGAAAACGAGTTACTATTAATTCTATTATTAAGGGCTGAACACTAATTTTAAAGTAATATGACATGCTTTTAGTAAATGAGTTGGCCTGCTATTAATATTTCAATATTTCAAGAAGATCTTGGCACCTCCATCCATAAATAGCTTCTTGCTTATTGGAAAAAGCAGAGTTCTATTCTGAAAAATAAAACACATACATTCCTTACATATATATAGTATATAGTATATAACAGGGGGTTACGGTCGGAACCCGATCCGTAAACGCTCAACTCGTATCCCGACCCGATTACTTTTGTAAGTGAAAAAAAAAAATCCCGATCCCGACCCGACAAAAGTCGGGACCCGACTTTTTCGGAATTCCGTAGGATCGGGATAGGTTTATCCCGAATCTCCCAACATATTTTTTTATTTTACGACGACGTCATTTTTTATTAACAATTTTCATTTGAGAAGTCTAAACATATTATTAACACGAAACATAATTCTAGTTTAAAAATAACATTCCTAATAAATAAATAAAAAGAAATTAACATGTACTAGAAAAAATAGTGTGAAAATACAAATAATGGAGTAAATAAAAAAATTGATACGTTTTTTATCAGATTATTTTAGTATTTAGTTTTATTCACACGGGCAACAATTATCATACTAAATGAGATACATTATCATTATAATTTTTATAATCGAAAAATAATAATCATTTATATTTCTTGAAAATAACAATATAATTGTTTAATTTAAGTATATTTTTTATTTTAATAGTTTTATATATTCAAAATTATAAATCTATATTATACTTATATAATTATAACTAATATATAAAACAAAAATGATTGTAGCTCATATGGTAGAATGCTTACATTATATGCTAGACGTACAAAGTTCGATTCTCATCACTTGCATTTGATATAAAATATAAATTAATTAAAAAATCGGGTCGGGACACCCGACGAAATCAAAATTGTCATCTGATCTCGAAGTTTGTCGGGTCGGGACAAAACCCGGCATTCTCGGATCGGGACTATTCTCGGATCGGGACTATTCGGGTCGGGATTTCGGGAATTTTTCCCAGCCCTAGTATATACTATCACTAACAAAATTAGCGACTAACAAAATTAGTTAGCTATGCATTACAAACCTCATGCGGATCTAGCTTTCAAAAGCATAGAACACCTTATGCCAAATGTTGAACGGGGCTGGTTGCTCCAGGACTGTTTTATAATTTATATACAAGGGCCGACGATTGCCCTAGACGATAGTCTGTCTGACTCAGATCAGGACCGGCCATAAAATACAGTACTTGTATACATTGTTAACATCTACCAAACACACATTTCTTGCCAAATATCAAATTTAGTAATAAGTAGTATTAGTGTACTATCAACTGTTATGATGCATTAATTTCAAATACTTTGCGTTCCTTTTATTTTGCAGTGAAGGGGTTAGAATCTCTGCTAAACAATTTCGATGTTCTACAAGAATGGAGCGGTACTGAGCCGTGTCTTCCTGCAACATATACATGGGACTGGCTTAATTGTTCCGCTGATTCTTCGCCACGTGTAACTTCATTGTAAGCTCCTTCTTTTAGTTTTTACATTAGACCCTTTTTATTTATTGGTTATCAGATTAAAACTAATATGTTTACGTTCACTGTCTGAATATATACAGAGACCTTAGCAGTTTTGGTTTGTCAGGGTCACTTCCAGATTTTAGCACTATGACTGCTCTTGAAACAATGTAAGTTCCACCTTTTCTGTTAAGATTGAGGTGAATTACAAATGCTTAGGCTAAATAACAAATATCCTAAAAATACATCCTCAACTTTTTTTAAATCACAAATCACCAATTCAAACTATCAAGTTTTATGAACCTTGAATCACGTCTAACTCCTAAATATCAAATGCCCAAAACATCTAATAATTTATGGATCACTAGACTCTAGAGAACCCAATAACATAGAAAGTCTCCTCGTAATTAGTTATTTAAGCCAGTTTTTCGAGATATTTTCCTCTTTAGTGGTATCACTTATCAAAGGAAAAAATATGTCGCACGGTACTGTGGCATTTTTGAAGTACTAGTATGTCGCACTGTATATCTGTCAGTTCTATTTTAATCGCTACAGAGGTCTTGATAAATTGGTTTCTTTAAGAAGAAATATACTTGCTCTTAATTAGTAAGAGATGTAACTATTGTTGTAATATATTGTGCTACTGTACTAAGTTCTATTTTAATGTTTCTTTTGCTCTCTTATTTGTCCTCCCATCATGGTTTTGATATACATTTTCCTGTTGCTGCAGAGATTTGCACAATAATACTCTAAATGGAGCTATTCCTGATTTTCTTGGAACTTTGCCTAACTTGAAAGAATTGTAAGTTTTCCCCATTTTACTACCTAAATCCAATTTATTTCAGTTCATTGTGTTTTATTATTACTAATTAAAAAATTATCCTTTGTGATCTTCTAAATCAGGAACTTGGCCGATAACCAGTTTAGCGGACCCATACCTTCTTCACTGTCCAAAAACAACAAAATTAAGCTAGTGTAAGTTTCTTAATAAGCTTTCTTTCACTCACATTATTTCAGTACATCATAAACACATGATCCCGTCCGACCAAATTAAATAGTCTTGATATATATAATTATGAAAGAAGCTCGAACATCGTACAACTTGGCTATGCAGGTTGCTACAATTTTTTTTATCTTACTACAATTAAGAAAAGATTTGACATTTATAACTTTAAAGTATCTGCAGATATATTAAGTCAGGAAATGAAACATGATAATTGTTTTACTTTATAAGTATGCACATTCACAAAAATGCCAAGCTAAGAGAAAGTTCATTCCGGCGATGTGCCCGAGATATACGTCAATGAATAAAAACTGATTCAAATTTCAGATTCAAATTTCAATATAGTAAAGGCTCAAACTATCCTCAACTCGATTGTACTACCAATTTATACTCATTTAATTATATCGAAATGCATACGATAGCAACAGATTACCTTTGGTTTCCAGTTAGACATAAGTAATAAACCATAAACAATATTTATTTGTACAGGGTTACAGGAAATCCGGATGTGTGCGCATCTGGAAAGTCATGTCAAGTTCTCGATTCCCCGACAACTTCAAACGATAGTCCAACGACATTTACTACCACTGGAACCAGCAAGAAAAGCAAAAGCAAGGTCCCAGTAGTACTTGGAATAACCATTCCAATTTTCATAATTTTTTGGGTCATAGTGGCTGTTCTTGCTATACGCAATCACAAAAGAAGATCATCCGCAGTGGGCACAGCAGGGGCAGGTGAGACAAATTTTACGTTTGCTTTTATCATACGAAAATAATCATTTCGCACAAGCTTGACGGCACCATGTTAGATATGATCATACATTTTGATGAAGTCTTATTAGAACTTTAAAGAATAAAATTCTCAACTTAATTTTAACTTATATACAATGTTTGTATGTCGTTTCGAATTTATCGAAACATAAGTCAAAATGAAGCAAAGCCAAAGAAATCGACGTGCAAACTCTTTCTTGAAAAAAGATTTATTGGCCTTATTGATTTCATTTGGTATTTTACTAAATAGCTATAGTATACAGTGCTTTTGCTCGGTTTCTCTTTTTTAAGTACTTCGGTTTCTAGAAATGAACAAATTATAACTATAAGATGCCAGTAAAAGTAGAGGCGAAGCCAGAAATGGTAAACGGGGTGCCAAAATTTAGAATATAAAAATTGGGTATCATATTATCGTTTTTAAAGTATTTTAATGAAAATACATGGTTAAAAATTAAAAAAATCATAATTTTCGGAATTATGGAGGGTGTCGTCGCCCCGATGATCTGCACTTAGCTTCCCCCTTAAGTAAAAGCTTAAGCTTTCTTCAGTAGCTACCGCTAGCTTTTTAGACAACAGCCTTCCTACATTTTTGAAACTTGCATTTGAATAATTATTGATTTATTGTATCAATAGACAATCAATATTCTGAATATACAAACATTTTGCAACTTTATGTTCAGGGCATAATGATCCCAATGCCACACCACAATCACAGTCAAATATGCTTGGAAAGTTCGGTGAACCTATGGTAAACGAGATGAACCAAAACATACAGCAGGACAATGTCACGGTAGATTTTTCGGATCAAACTGATCATCAACCCTCGTCTCAAGGAAATGATCATTGAAATGAAAACACCTAAATTAGCGGTGTAAAGTATTATATTTAGACATCTTATTTTTATTTTTATTTTTTAAGGTCTTATTCTCGAAGAAATGTAGTGAAGTTTGGAGATTCTTCTTTTATAAAGTTTGCTTGTATGGTTTTTCTTTCTCGTGGATTTTGTTAGACTTGTTTTATATGTGATTTTATTAGATAAAAAAGGAGTGCATGATTTTTCGATCTACTCTGTGAAGTTATTTGGTTGATTAGCTAGATTTTGTTGCTGAATTTTCAATTACCGTCACTATGATGTTATCCCATCATAATTACTCTTAAATATTATTATTCAATTCAAATAAATAAATAACTTAAATAAATGTCATATTTCACACATATTCATATTTCAAACAAAATCATCACAAGACTAAAACATTATATTACTTTTTATTTACGATTGTTAATTTATTATATTTATTCATCGATATTTTATTATTATTTTAAATATTAACTTTATTTATCGGGATCATATCTATGTCACTAGGTATCGCATATACAACGTGTGTGCAACGATTAGTAGTAATTTTATACACCAATAAAAAGATCAATGGTATGTATGTCTTATGCTTATTCTAAAAAGGGAAAATCATGTTTAAGCATCGTGCCTATTTTATTTTAGTAATTAGGTATCCAGTTTATTTATTTTATCAACTAATTACCCAAGTTATAAAATTTTATCCCAATTAAGTACCTACCGTTGACGGAAATTTGACGACAGGTACCTAATTGGGACAAAGTTTATAGCTTGTGTACTTAATTGATAAAATTAATAGGCTAGATACCTAATTGGTAAAAAAAAAATTAAATTTTAAAAAAATTAAAGTCTTTTTTTTTTTTAAAAAGATAGTTTTTTTAAAAGTTTTTCTAAATCTGTAATTTTCTTAAAAAACGTATTTTTCAAACAAAACATTTTTTCAAAAATCTTATTTTATTTTATTTTTGTACCTATTTAAAAAAAATGTATTTATTTAATAAAAAGTTTTCTTAAAAATATGTATTCTAAAAAAAACATTAAATTAGGGGGAAAATGTCGTTTAGTATCCCAACCTATTTGTTTTTACCAATTACCTACTCAACCTATTCATTTTACCAATTAAGTATCCAAACTATAAAATTTGTCCCAAACAGGTAACTACCGACAAATAAATTGACGGAAATTTGACGACAGATGCCTATTTGGGACAAAATTTGTAAATTGGATACTTAATTGATAAAATTAATAGGTTGGTTACCTAATTGGTAAAAGGAAATAAGTTAGAGGTACTAAATATCATTTTTCTCTATTCTAAAATTGATCATGAAGTTTAGCTGTAAAACAAAATAGTTGATATGACCAATCAAAAGTTTACAAAACTAATGGGGCTATTTGCAAAGTTAATTATAAGTCCATACTAGTATCGTTGTAAATGAACCGTTCCAACTAGCGTCGACTATGCTTATGTTTGGTTCATGATTGTTTAATAACAAACGAATACAAACTAAACGCTTAATTATCGAACTGCGAAATGTTCACGAACTGTTCGTTAACGGCATAGGTTTTATGTATTGAGTTTAGACTCGATTATAAAGTTATTACTCATCGATACTTATGTGTCAAAATATAAGTTAGATTTCTTAATTTTTGGACCGTCTCAGTATTTATGCCCATTCTTTGTAAACATGGGTTGTATGTAAAAAATTTCACATAATCTGTGTTTTCATGATTTTGTCATCTTGTATAATTTAAGTTATACATCATTATTTATATATGAGTACATATCATAAATCATAATACTAATCAATCTAACTTATATTTCGAACTCTTAACATACGAATGCCATCATGTCCATGTTAGTTTCGTTTTACTTGGCAAATCTTATGTTTTTATATCCATGTTCAATTTATTTACTTAACGAGCAAACATGGGCTGAAATGCTAACCAAACGAACTTAACCCGACGTGTTTATGAACGGTTTCATTCGTTTGCGGTATTGTACAATCATGACACATTTTTTATAATATATTTCCACTTTTATCATTATTTTTATCAACGGTTTGGTTAACAAGTGACTCGGGACATTGTTTAAACCTTATACATACATTAAATCAATATAGTTATTTATGGCTAGTATAAATTCGACTGATTCACTAATCCATCAATTAATAGTTTATGCTAATAGTATTTACGATTGATATATTTTATTATTTAGTAAACTATAAACCATTTTTTCAATACAATAAAATCCAAATAAAAACATACAACCCTAGTTAAAATTACCCTAAAATTTTTAATAAAAAAAAACTATTTTTTCAACACAATAAAATCCAACTAAAAATATAGAACACTAGTTGAACCTAATTTAAATTTAAATATTAATTAAATTTAAAAAAACTATAAGTTTTAATATATTTTAATGTGAATGAAAAGGATTGTTCTCCGCTTATTACATAGATGATAAAAAAATTTATTTGAATAGTAGAAAATGAAATATGGAAATATATAAAATAAAATATTGATATACTTATTTCCTTAACAAAATATTTATTATAGATTTAAATTGTCCTAAATCTCTCCAAAATCTATTTTTATATCTCACAAAAATTAATTTATTCTATTAATTCTCAAATATGTTACCTCAATTTTAAACCTGGCAATTGGTTAGATTTTCCATTTTATCAAATACACATTTATCTAGAAACCTTAAAATATGAGTAAATATGTAAAAGTTACATAATATTTTATTTTGATAAAGTGGAATTATATATGAGGGTGACTTTTTAAACTTCAAAAAGTCTGAAAATACTCTCAGACCGTAGATTAAATCTACGGTCTGTATTGATTCAACACAGACCGTAGATTTAATCTACGGTTTACAGACATTTGCTGCAAACCGTAGATTAAATCTACGGTTTGTATTGAATCAATGCAGACCGTAGATTTAATCTACGGTTTGCAGCAAATGTCTGTAAATTACACAGTCAGTCCCTGATTTTCAGAATTACACAGTCAGTCCCTGCGCCAAAATTACACAGAAGGTCCCTGAAAAACAGAAACTTACGTTTTTTTTTTAAAAAAAAACATTTTTTATACTACATTCTCTCTCTTTCTCTCAAAAACCCCCAATTTTCATCCCAAAAAACCACCCAAATCAATCAAACACATTACCTATCAAATTAATTAACAAAAAAACCCCAAATCATCAATCAAATTTATCCATAATTCAAGGGTATATCTTTTATTCTCTAATTTATTATTTATATTGTGTAATTTCAATTTGTAAAATAGGAAAAAATATATAAAATATGCAAATTGATTATTCACTTAGCTATATATAATTGTTTGTTGTTTGTTTATATTAATTATAGAAATTTTAATAATTGTTGATATTTGTCCCATTTTTGCATGTTTCTTTATTTTGTTTGGTTAATTTGAATTGTTGATAATGTGTTTGGTTATAATTAAAAAATTGAGTTATTATTGTTTGGTTTATGATTAAATGTGTTTGGTTATGATTAAATGTGTTTGGTTATGATTAAAAAATTGAATTATTATTGTTTGGTTTATGATTAAATGTGTGTTTGGTTATGATTAAAAAATTGAATTATTATTGTTTGGTTTATGAAAAAATGTGTGTTTGGTTATCATTAAAAAAGTGAATTATTATTGTTTGGTTTATGAAAAAATGTGTGTTTGGTTATCATTAAAAAAGTGAATTATTATTGTTTGGTTTATGAAAAAATGTGTGTTTGGTTATCATTAAAAAATTGAATTATTATTGTTTGGTTTATGAAAAAATGTGTGTTTGGTTATCATTAAAAAATTGAATTATTATTGTTTGGTTTATGAAAAAATGTGTGTTTGGTTATCATTAAAAAATTGAATTATTATTGTTTGGTTTATGAAAAAATGTGTGTTTGGTTATGGTTAAAAAATTGAATTATGATTGTTTGGTTTATGAAAAAATGTGTGTTTGATTATCATTAAAAAATTGAATTATTATTGTTTGGTTTATGAAAAAATGTGTGTTTGGTTATGGTTAAAAAATTGAATTATTATTGTTTGGTTTATGAAAAAATGTGTGTTTGGTTATGGTTAAAAAATTGAATTATTATTGTTTGGTTTATGAAAAAATGTGTGTTTGGTTATCATTGTTTTGTTATCATTAATTGGTTATAATTGAGTTATCATTGTTTTGTTATCATTAATTGGTTATCATTGAGTTATCATTGTTTGGTTATCATTAATTGGTTATGTTATCATTTTTTGGTTATCATTAATTGAGTTATATTTGGTTATCATAGTTAGGATGGCAGACCCAGGTCCACATATTAAAGGGAGGTTGGGTATTTTACGACAGACTGGTCACATTTCTAATCAGACTTGGGATGCTGGCAGAGAAGCGGGTAGAGGAGATGCCAATAAGATTAGGGTTTATAATTATAGTTGGCAGATACCGACGCCTGAAAGGGTAGTTCAAAATATCATTAGGGCTGGTTTTTACGGTATTTACAGTATAGGTAATTATACCGTAGACCGAGGGTTGATTACAGCCTTAGTTGATAGGTGGCGTGATGAGTCGCACACGTTCCATTTTGTCGGGGGAGAGTTGGGGATATCTTTACAGGATGTAGAGATTATGCTTGGTCTGAGGGTGGATGGTCTTGCTGTGACCCGGTCGGAGCGGAATGACACGAAGGCGAGCAGGTTGGCTATGATGGAGAGTTTGTTGGGTGTTAGGCCGGCTGAAAATCAAGTCGATCAAAACTGTCTGACAGTTAGACTTGATTGGATGTTACAGACCTTCAGTGAATTACCCCCCAACCCTAGTGAGGAGCGTTTACTATATCAGTCTAGGGCTGCCATGCTATTATTACTGGCTGCACATGTGTTTTCGGATAAGAGCAGTGATCAGATTCCACTCTGGCCTCTGCCATTTCTGGAGGATTTTGACACATGTGCTGAGTATAGTTGGGGATCAGCTCTTCTGGCCTGGTTAGAGGCTAATCTATGCAGGGTGGTACGTTGTAAGACAACCGGAGTAAGCGGGGCGGTGATGTTTCTGGATATGTGGGCGATTACCAGACTACTGCCGGTTAGACCGTGTGAAGAGCTGCCGGAAGATGTCGAGCCACCGGAGGGCTTGCCTAGGTTCCCCCTCGGTTACAGGTATGATATTTATTTAGTTTTTGAATTGGATTTGCTTTTTTATATTATTGTGTCATCTATCATTTACTTAGCTGCCGGTTATATTTATTGTTTATCGGTTTTTGTTTGTATATTACAGATGGAAGATGTGGCGGCAAACTAACCTTACGCCATATGTCTACGGACATAATGTGGTCCACATACGTGACCAGTTTGACAATATGTCGCCTGAACAGGTAAATTTTAATTTTCGTATTATATGTAACTTACGTATTATATGTTGTATATGTTTGCATTGGTCTTATCTTCGCAGAATTTATTACTCGTCTATTTTTAAACCATTGTTTATATATTCTAATTTGATGATTACAGATAGTGTGGCAACCTTACGGGGATCTTAATCAGTATCCGGAATACTGCACGCGGGGCCGGTATATGTGGCATTGTTCTGTGCCTCTCATTTGTAATGAGAAGATTGAGTACCACCCCGCGGACAGGTTCATGAGGCAGTTCGGTTTTGTGCAGCGGGTCCCTACGTATATTTGGAAACCAAGACAGGGTCACGGCAAGGATAGAAGATATGGGGTTGGGCAAAAACACGACTGGCCTTTACTAACCGGAGAATTTATAGCCGTGTGGAATGACCGCCACACCCGTCTTATTAACGGCGAATATGGCACGGGGACGTCACCGGGTTACATGAAATGGTATAGAGAGCGGACCCGCATCTTCATAAACCCACCTGAACTTGCCCCGCCCCCTCACGGTTTCCGGGAGAATACGGGTGTCTTCAATAAAATGGTAACTACTAAATCGTTTTTTACTAATAAATCGTTACTTCTTTTTATGTATATTTCAATACTAATAAATCGTTTTTTATTGTTTTTTTTTTTACAGAAAGCGATGTTGCGCCGCAGTTTCAAATCGTTCAAACAAGCGAAAATGAAAACGGACGTGGACTTACTATGTAAGGAGTTCGCTGAAATGGGTATGAATCCGTATGGGTCAGCTGATGAACAGTCGGAGGGGGATGACGACGACGACGACGACGACGACGACGATGATGGTGATGACGACCTACGTTACGACCCACGAACTTACACTAGGGCTTCAAGTTGTCGGCGTCCCGACGAAAGAGGCGAATCTAGTAGCGGGGGTAGAAGATCTACTGGAGGTCGACACCCGACCACAGATCAGGGTCCGGGTCCGAGTTCAAGCAGTCATCGTCGTCGTTCTTCTTTTGCTGGGTCGGACTACGTTCAGACCGATGTTCCGTTCGATCATCATCCTAGTCATCAGTCCACCGATAGTTGGAGTCGGGGGTTGACAATTACATCCCACGAGCGTGCGCCGCATCCAGAATCGCAGCAGCGACAAAGACGGCGTACGGAGCTAAACGAAATCGAAGAGTCTGCTGAGCTGTCATCGGATAGATTAACATCGGCGGGAAAGATGCTCCCTATGTCGAACTTTAAAACATTTAGTCGTTAAAAAAAAAAAAAAATGCACTGTTTTTGTATTTGATTTCTATGTATGATTTGTACGTTATAATTTCGTAAGTTTAATTTGATTCGTATGTTTGATTTGTATGTTTGTAAAAAATATTCTGTATTTTAATTGATAGAACCAATATTGAGTTTTTACAAACCCTAAACCCTAAACACTAAACCCTAAACCCTAAATTAAAAACCCTAAACCCTAAACCCTAAATTACAAACCCTAAACCCTAAATTAAAAACCCTAAACCCTAAATTAAAAACCCTAAACCCTAAATTAAAAACCCTAAACCCTAAACCCTAAATTACAAACCGTAAACCCTAAACCCTATATTAAAAACCATAAACCCTAAATTACAAACCGTAAACCATAAACCCTAAATTACAAACCCTAAACCCTAAACCCTAAACCCTAAATTAAAAACCATAAACCCTAAACCCTAAATTACAAACCCTAAACCCTAAATTAAAAACCCTAAACCCTAAACCCTAAACCCTAAATTACAAACCCTAAACCCTAAACCTATATTAAAAACCCTAAACTCTAAACCCTAAATTACAAACCCTAAACCCTAAACCCTAAACCCTAAACCCTAAAAAACCCTAAATATTCTGAAAATTACATACAAACCGTACATTTAATGTACGGTTTGTACAGATTGCATACAAACCGTACATTAAATGTACGGTTTGCATGTATTTTGTGCAAACCGTAAAAGTAATGTACGGTTTGTACCCCTGATTTGAGCAGCGACGTTTTACGAATGTACTTTTTACACGGAATCACCGTTAATAACGTAAAAAAAAAATAAACTACAAACCGTAAAAGTAATATACGGTTTGTAGTGTAAATTACATTGGATACCATATCTATCAAAATAATTCCGACAACACATTATCAATTTTGAATTATTATGACTTGACAACCCTATCCGAAAATGACTACTCAATGCATTATTAAAGTTTCGAAATGACTACTCCAAAAAAAAACACTACAACCCGTAAAAGTAATCTACGATTTGTAGTGTAAATTACATTGGATACCATATCTATCAAAATAATTCCGACAACACCTCATCACTTTTGAATTATTATGATTTGACAAGCCTATCCGAAAATGACTACTCAATGCATTATTAAAGTTTCGAAATGACTACACCAAAAATTCACTACAAACCGTAAAAGTAATCTACGGTTTGTAGTGTAAACTTACCCTATAAATATGACTCAATTTTGCCAATTCTAACAAACCATAAAATCAAACACAAACACATTTCGGAAATCTCTAAAAAAATCCTCATTTCTCCCCAATAAAATATACAAACAAACACTTTTTCGAAAATGAATTACAACTATGGTTATGACAACAACCAATGGAATAACAACAACAATGCGAATTCATCCAGTGGCTCAAACGATGAGCTAACTGATTATTCGGAGCACTTTGAAGTTGATGAATTGACTTGGGAAACAAGGGATGAAATGCTTGCTGATCTTGCTGATGTGGCTGGAAATTGGGGTTTCATCCTTACGATTCGTAGGTCTGGAGGGGGTGATGGGAGCAGAACACCGTATGTTGATATTGTGTGTGATAAATCGGGGGTTTACGAAAAAAAGAAACCATCTTCCGTAAAATCAGGTACAAAGAAAAAAGACTGTCCATTTTTCATTAAAGGTTACGTAGTTAATGGTGAATGGATGTGTCACGTAGAAAATGGACAACATAACCACCCACCTCCAACTTACCTCCAAGGTCAAGCACGACGTGCTCGTTTAACCCAAGATGAAAAAGAAATTGTTAAAACTTTAAGGCAAAGTAGTTTTAAAGTTGGTGCAATATTAGAGGCCATTAAAAATAGAAATCCTGACAATGTATCAAACACTAAAACGATACATAATTTTTTGGCCGGACTGAAATTTAAAGAACGAGATGGTAGAAACCCGACACAGGAACTTTTTAATTTGTTGGATAGACATCGCTACACATTCTACTATAATATGAACACATCAACCCATTGCCTTGAGAACTTGTTTTTTGCACACCCCGATTCTATAAGGATGTTCAAAGCTTTTCCTGATGTCTTGTTAATGGATTGTACATATAGGACAAACCGTTTTAATATGTCATTTCTAGAAGTCGTAGGAATGACATCAACGAACCAAACATATTGTTTAGGTTTTGTTTTCATGAGTGACGAGACACAAGAAAGTTATATATGGGCATTGGAAAAATTTAAAGTTACATTGGAGGGGTGTATACTACCTAGGGTGTTTGTAACCGACAGGGAAATGGCCTTATCAAATGCTTTATCCGTTGTTTTTCCCGATTCTCATCATATTTTGTGCACTTTTCATATTGCAAAAAATGTTTTGAAAAACTGCCGTAAAAAGATCCCTGACGAGGAGTGGCAAACGTTTCTAGATGATTGGGGTTTATTGGTTGATTCTGAGTCGATAGAGGAGTACAATTATAACCGAACTAATTTCAATACCTCTTACAAATCGTACCCTGCTGTGATTAAGTATGTAGACAAGCTTTTAAATGATTATGCTGAAAAGTTTGTTGCATGCTATACCAACCACACAACACATCTAGGTAACAGAACTAGCAATCGAGCCGAACAACAACATGCTAAGCTGAAAAGATCCCTTTCCACTAATACTGGCACGCTTGAAACTGTTTGGGTAGAGGTGAATAGAATTCTAGAAAAACAGTTTGAGGATATTAAGACGAAGTTGGATAAATACAAGTCTTATTTTCCACATTCTGAAAAAACGCCTCTATTTATAAATCTTAGGTCGTATATCACACACTATGCCTTTGATTTATTATTCCAAGAACACAGAAAATGTAGTGGCCAGGCTGATGAGAATTGTTCTTGCGGTTTTAAATTGTCTCACGGTTTACCTTGTCATCATATTATGAGTGAACATATTTTATTCGGGAAGCCTCTTCCTCTAGAATATATTCATCCATTCTGGAAAAAATTAGACGTAATTGATGATAATGGGAACACCGATGATTATGGGGTAGAGGGTGATCTAGAAGAGTTTAAAAGTGTTTATGCTAGCAAAACGAATGTTGAAAAACGGCGTATGAAAACACAACTCCGAGAGATAACCGTACCAGCCAGAACATCCGTCAGTGACCCCGAAGTGAGAGCAAATAGGGGGAGACCTAGAAAAGGCGACAAATCTAGTAAGAGGGATAAGTCGGGATGGGAGTATGTGGAGGAACAGAGTGCTGGTGCTAGTAGGGACAAGGGTAAAGGCAAGGCGGATGAAACACCGGAGGTAAGGGTAAACCCAACTAGGAGGCCGCGAAACCAGAACCCTAAACCCACCCCCAATAGGCCAACCTTCATGTACAGTGACCAAATATGGTTCATGTTACATAGTTACATCGAAACGGTTTATGATGTGCGTGGGGATGGTAACTGTGGGTTCCGGGTAGTTGCAAATGCGATGGGTAAACAGCATGGGGAAGATGATTGGTACGCGGTAAGATGTGAATTGTTTCAAGAGCTGCAGCAAATGAAATGTGTTTATTATGAGCTGTTTGAGAATCTTGACTTTGAAGCTTACCGGTATGATTACATTTTATCAAGTTTAAATTTTTATCATGCTACAAATCCCGCACCTTCTGAGAAATGGATGAGATTTCCGTCGTATGGTTTTTTAATTGCTTCTCATTACAATATGCCAATTGTATTGTTGTCCTTATGGGAAAATCAAAATGGAGAGGTAAACGTGTGGAACTCTACTTTTTTACCTCTTTATACTGGTCCGCCTCAGGGAACGACATATTACATCCCGACTGTAATGGTGTTCGTCAACAGTTGTCACTATGCTCAGGTTATTCCTAAAGAAGGGATCTTCCCAATGCCAGGAATTATAGCACGGTGGGAACAAACACGCACTGAGACAGCTGCGCCATGGAAGGAACTTTTTCGACCAAATTTCAAATTATATATGGCGCTGGAAAAGCAATCGGGGAAGAAAAAAGCAAATGAAGAACCTATAGACCTAAGTCCATAATCGGTTTTTTATTTTTAATTTTATGTAAATTACTATTTTTTCCAATTTGTTGTAAATTTATATGATGTAAACAAATGTTTAATAAATTTGTTTTATGAAATTTAGTTCTATGAAATTTTGTTGTAAATTTTGTTTAATTTTGTTGTAAATTTTGTTGTAAATTTTGTTTAATAAATTTGTTTTATGAAATTTATAAGTTGATATTCATGTTTGCATATTGCGTTATACAAGTGTTAAATACAAACCAAAAAAACTTCACAAAAATTGACGATTTAGTTAATGATTCAATAAATATCAACTTATACACTTGACAAAAATATAACATGAACCAAAAACATAAAATTTATCAAATCAACTTTTTTTGTGTAAATTTGTATAAATTTTGTGTTTATTTTTACAGATTGTTAGAATATTCGTAATTTATTTTATGTAAAATTTTAAAAATAAGTCATTTTGTTTTTAAATTTGAAAAAAACAAAATGTCTTATTTGAAAAAAATATCAGCTTATACACTTGAAAAAAATCAACTTATACACTTGAAAAAAATATCAAATTATACACTTGAAAAAAATATCAAATTTTAAACATAAGGCATTTTTATGTAAAAAAAAAATCATGTTTAATTTGAAAAAAATATTCAGTATTTTAATTTTAATTATTAGAATTTTAATTTTAATTTTTAATTTCAAAAAATCTGTGAAAACACAGAGACCGTAGATTAAATCTACGGTCTACAGTCATTGACTGTAGACCGTAGATTAAATCTACGGTTTACAGTCAATGACTGTAGACCGTAGACCGTAGATTTAATCTACGGTCTGAGAGTGAATCCAGAATTTATGTAGTACAATGAGCTCACCTCATTATATATTTGCAAGTTTGCAGCCTTGAAGGGGAAGTTGATACTATAATATAAAAATAAAAATAAAAATAAAAATTAGCTAATTATTTTTTCAGTGTTTGAGGGCTTTGGGTTTGAAAGTGATCTCTCTCTCTCTCTCTCTCTCTTCGATCATTTCTCATCACAGATCCCGTACTTCTATCTCTCTCTTTATATATATATATATATATATATATATATATATATAATTATATACATATTATATTTATATTTAGATATATATTAATTGCCTGCTCCTATCTTATATTTTTCTAGGGTTTTATACTGTGTGTTAGTACTCTACTTCTCTAGGGTTTTTATTTACTTCTACTACTGGTTTACTCTAAAATTAGGTGAATAATTTTGTTCTTAACTTCTAATCCTAATTAATATATTCTAGTCTATAGCAGTGATCTTGCATAGTTTTTTTTTTTTTTTTTTGTATTTTTTTCTAATTCGGAAATTCATATTGTAGTTCAATTTTTTTTGTTATATTTAGTCTATCGATTGTGCATAACAAAGTATTTAGGGGTTTGTTTACTTTTATTATGCGTGTAATCTAAAATTAGGTGAATTAATTGGTTCTGCTTTTAGTTAATTTACTCTAGCAGTGATCATGCATAGCTAATTTGTTTTGTTATATGTAATCTATCGATTGTGCATAGCAAATTCTCTAGTGTTTTGTTTACTTCTATTACGCTTTAGATGAATTAATTTGGTTTTGTTCCGATTATATCACTTGGAGTTGTGATCTTTTTTTTGCATAGATTGTTTGTGTTACATGTTTTTCTGTCGAGTATGTTAATTCGCATTTTAGTCAACTTGTTTTGTTATCTTTAGTCTATTGATTGCGAGTATTATTGCGTAAAGCGAAAAAGAAACACTAACTTAACAAAATGTTAATAAGTACACCAATCTATCATTTTTTTCGCTTTACATTGAATAGAAATAGTAATATGATTGGATGGGAACCAAAATCGAAAATGTGCAGTAAAGTAGTGTATAAAACCGGAAAAAAATGACGGGAGAGTGTACTATATTGTTAAGAAGTGCACTGTTAGTGTACAAACTCGAAATTAGGGCAAGGATAATGCACAAAACTGTAATTATTCCTTTAAAGCTTTCTTTTTGTTTTATGTCGTCTTGTATTGTCTTGTTTTGTACAAATGCAAAAAACGGCTCTATTCACTTGCAAATTTAAGTTTATATTGGTTCGTAGTTTGTATAATGACTACGTTTATATCATGATTCTAGCGGGGAATAGTCTAAAATTGATCAAATTTGTCAACGCATACAATGCAGATGCAAAAAGATGACTTTTGAAGCAGGTTGAATAAAGAACTATTACAAACTTGTATCATTTGTAGGTCTTAGTGTTTTCTTTCTTAAAATTTTCTCGTGAGTAATCGTTATTGCTTAAAGCCTATGGCTCATGAACTTGTAAATTTTGAACCCCGATACATATATGAAGTTCTTGGGACATATTATTGGTTTTGTGCTTATTTCTTGACCACTTAAATTTGTTGTATGGAATTTTTGGTACAAGAGTATATCATGAGAATAAGTAACAAGTATGTTCATCGTAACTCACATATTTCTACGTGCAAGTAAGAAGGTAGTTTTCCATCTTGTAATATTTCGTCCTAGTCAGTCTTTGTGCTAAATGTGGGGTTGGTTTTCTATGATGGAAGTTAAGTTATTTTCATGTGTTTGCACCTTTTCTTCTTATCTTTATCTGCTGTGGTCATCATGGCGGATCTCTTGATACAGTAAAATTCCAACTTTTGATGTATTTTTTGACAAAAAGCTTCATTTTGGTTGTTTGTCAAATTATAGGTTTCTATCATTCCAATTAAAGCTCCTGATATTGATATATTCTGTCATTCAAATCCGAGGACAGTGAGACTGTTTTTTCGCAAAAGGAATCCTTCTTGCATGATTGACTGAGATTTCTGCAATGTCGGGGTTACTGAATGTATTGCTCTTGGTTAACTTTTATATAATACTTTAATTAATCTATTTGTTCTTCTAATTTTTTTCTTCAATTATTTTTCTGCTAGAGTGAACATGTTGCCAGCCCGAATAAGTGGGTTGCCCTTTTCAAAACAACATTTAGTTTCCTTTTGATTTTATGGAAAATTGAATAACTAAACCTTACAGATAATCTTTTAATATGTACAAAATGAGAAATTGTAGAGTTCGTATGAATTGAGCCAATGAATATGTAATTACCATATGAGGGTTGCCTAGATTCCGGAACCTATCTGACCCACCCTATACCCGGGCCTGTTGCATTTCTTGTTGTATCGTCATTACAAGTAGTTTCTTTGCCTTAAATACCATTTTGATTTTCGATGCTTTTGATACTTTAGTATAATGCAGTCATCTATAAACGCGTCAGCTCCAAATCTTCCAGACAATTCCGCAAGATCTTTTGCTTCATCTTTTCCTTCCCAATCTGGTTCAGCATCCCCTGGTTTTCATCACACAGGTTAGTTGGTTGAAATTAGCGCACATATTTAAAATTGTACATCATATGTAATTTAATAATCTAATATCTGCATGAACTATACTAGGGCTGCATAACATCCATGGCAACTTTAATGTTCCTAACATGTCTGGGACACTTGGATCGAGAAACTCCACGATAACTAATGTTCCTTCAAGTGTTATTCAACAACCTTCTGGTAGCCTTTCAAATGGTCGTTTCTCATCAAACAATATCCCAATTAACCTTTCTCAGGTACTTTTTTGTACTTCTTTAGTCCTCAAGTCATCTTAAAATTTGCAATTCATAAACCTTTTAAGTGTTTTTATCATATGTTTCACGAATGAACAATTGAAATATTTGATCTTTCATACTACATATTTAGATCCTTAATTCAAGCAAACTATAGTTTATTCATCTTCACCTATGAATACAACTTAATTTGTGCTCCAATTTATTGAGTATTCAATTAAGAGTCATATCGGTGCCATATACTGAACGTCAACCTAATCCTGATTCATCACCTTATATATACCGTTCAGTTGGTTCAGTTAGTCTGATTTGTTATTAGGGAAATAGGTCGAAGGTTCTGCACCTGCATCAGAATTATATCTGATTGGTAAAATCCTGAATATTTCAGATGAAATTTTAGAAATATGTATCCGATACTTGTATATCTTATTTATACGGGTATGTTTTTTTTGGGAAATATCTGTGTTGCTGAGGTTTTATCTTTATTACACGACTTGAAAGGTTTCATATTTAAATTAAACCACAGATATCACATGGAAGCTCACATGGTCATTCAGGTGGGACAAGTAGAGGTGGGATGAACATGGTTGGAAGCCCTGGTGGGTACAATAACAGTACAAACGGCGGTGTGTCTATTCCTGGTATTCTTCAGACCTCTACAGGAATTGGTAACCGGAGCGCAAATATTACCATGCTAGGAAACACCGGGGCTCGAATTACCAGCTCAATGGGAAACATAATTGGAGGGGGAAATATTGGTAGGAGTATGGGATCTGGCGGAGGGTTATCAGTCCCTGGTCTTTCTTCTCGCATAAATATAAGTGGAAATTCTGGTTCGGGGAATTTAAATGTGCAAGGCCCAAATAGGCTAAGCATGCTTCAACAAGGTATATTTACGGATTTTTGGTTGTCGTTGACTCGTGATCTCCAAAGTTTTGTCGTCAGTTGCAATTTTGTTGAATTATTGCCATTCCAGGTCAAAAGTTTTATAGCATTAAAGATTGATCACTTTCAAAATTTGATTGTTAATTAATGCCAATAACTCCCTTTGGGATAAGCTCTCTTCCGCAGTTGCTCTTTATAATCTTTCATAATTACAATTTAGCCATTAGAAAACAATCCAATTGGTGAAATGAATTTTAAAAAAAAGGAAATAAATATTAAATGATTTACAACTCAGCCGTTGGGTTAGTTGAATCGTTGGGTTAGTTGAATTCAATGACCTAGATTGTCGGTATGCAGATATGGAGAGAAACGTATGGAGGGGGATCTCATCCCACCTTCTTTGTCCTTTCCTTACAATGAAATAAAGTTACTGTTAAAGTTGCTTTGACTTTATTCTTAGAAAGTTAGATATTCAGTACCTACCATTTATTTATAAACGTAGGGACAATAATTCAGTATTTGATAATGTCCTGCTCCGATACATTAGATTAGCAAAAGTATCCGATGCAGCTGAAATGAGTTACATAGTAGGATGTCCATTATTTTTATTGAGTAATTATGTATATTCTTTGTAATTTTTTTTTGTTTTGATGATATTATGTACATAAGCGTTCTACATGCTGTCATGGTAGCCTTTTTTATCTAATCGATCATCTTTAATTATTAGATTATTGGTTTGAAATTAATAAAACTTTCAACATAGATATGGGTACAAATTAAGCATTCCATAAGCTTTCATCTTACAAAACTTCGTAGATCTCGTAACTGACCAGTACTCTATAGGATGGAAACATTTTTTGTAGAGCACCTTTTTCCTTTTTCAGATTTATGAACATGTTCGCTTTTATCTTTTTTCTTCCCTCTTTGACTCATGGTCCTGTTAATTGTCTCTAGATTGCGATTTACTCTCTGTGCATCATTAATTGGTTTTGTGTATTCTTCTTCATTGTGGTTGTACATGCAAAGTAGTTTTTCAGGTAATAAATTGGTCTGTTATTAATCGGCATTATTTTGGATTCAGCTTCTCCCCAGGTGATTTCTATGCTAGGTAGTTCTTATCAATCCGGTGGTGGTCCTTTTTCTCAAAGTCACATCCAAGGAGTCAATAATCTTAACACCATGGGAATGTTGAACGACATAAATAGTAATGATCACTCACCGTTTGATATTAATGATTTTCCTCAACTGACCAGCCGTCCCAGTTCTGCTGGAGGGCCTCAAGGACAAATTGGTAATATATGTGAATTAGTTTAATATAGTTTATTTTTGCTCTGTACCCTGCATTATATTTATTGGGTTTTTTTTTTTAATCAGGCTCGCATCGAAAGCAAGGTCTTGGTGTTAGCTCAGTTGTTCAACAAAATCAAGAGTTTAGTATTCAAAATGAAGATTTTCCTGCTTTACCAGGGGGTAAAGGTCATTTCTACATCTCTGCTTTTGTTTTAGCTTTATTGATTCTCAGTCAAAGTACCACATATTTATTTTTTCTTTTCTCCCGTTTTTATTTGAAGATGTTAATCGGGTGGATTTTTAGTTTTTCTTTGGGTCTTATGTGAGAATTAAGTTTACTGTATTATTGCAGTGTTTGTTGTTAGCTTGTTATCAGACAATTTGGATGTTTAGCAGCTACATTCTGTAATTAAACATGTCAAATGCTCTTTTTTTAAAATATATATAAACCATTTATCGTGGTTCCTTTTCTCTGTGGCTGTACTTTATACTAGTTAGGAACGTTGGTCTTATGCCAATGAACAATCATGTGTGTTATTAAAACACATGTTATCTGGTAACTTGCAGAAAGAAATGTATGATTTGTGTATAAACGCTGGGAATGCGAATCTTTACCTTGACACTGACTTTTGAATTTTGAAATATCGAGTGTTATCAAAACCTCACCTAGGCCTTGGCCCCTAGGAGTTGTTCGCTTATGTCTTCAATTTACTTGAAATTCAAATTTAAAATGTGTTATACTGGAATGAAAATGTGTGTTATATCGCGTGTTATCAACCTTGTCTACGAACACTGAAAACCTTAAATAGTCTGGCAAAGTCTTTGGCTTCTTGTATTCCCCCTGTTCTTGCATACTTTCTAGGACCGCTGAATCAAATGATCCAACTTCACATTTTGTAGCACAGCAATTAAACTAAGTTTATTTTGAAGACATTTTTCATCTAGTCACAGTGACATGTATATAGTATGGGATCATGAATCAGTAGGAGTTACAAGGTACTGGGACCTCTTTTGTTAAGAAGGCCCACATCCCTGGCTTCTCCATTGCGCCTCTGCACTATCATCGTTGTCTTAGAGATAAATTTTAATGATGCAGTTTTTATATCCAGCATCTCAAGCATTCTGCTGATTTGTCTTTTAAATTTTAGATGCTTTTAGCTAAGTTGCCTTAATTCTTGGCCCAAAGGGGTTAATTGCTGTTTTGTGCACTAAACTCACCACGTTTTGCGGTTTAGTACCCACAACTGACAAAAAATTTAATTGAGGAACTTTACTGCCATAATCCTGCGATTTTATAATCCTGCGATTTTGTACCCTTCCGTCTATATTAACGAAAAATGATGATTTTGTCAAACATTTACATCTACATTGAAGTGCAGAATAGTCATTTGCCTATAAACTAATATTTCTACAAAAATATATATAAACTAATATATGTATATATATATATACAAAACATAAATATATGTATAAATGTATACATATATATATATATGGGATTGTGGTTTAGAGATTAAAAATTGTGATGAAGCTTAGGCTTATGGTTTGGATTGAGGTTGAGATCAATTTTGGAATGATCAGAGGGAAGAAGAGAATGGAAGGGGGAGGATGTCGGGGTAGAGCTCGCCGAGTGTAGGTATATATATGTGTGTGTGTATGTGTAGGTATATATATGTGTGTGTGTATCTATAGGTATATATATGTGTGGTGTGTGTGTGTGTGTGTGTGTATAGATATAGACATAGATGCGATTAGGGGGATGGAGATGTGGCGGAGTACCACGACGCGTGGGGGAGGGGAGGGTTGAATGTAGGACGGGGTGATATGCCATTGTTGTGTATGTATAGGTATATATATAGATTTATATATATATATAAATATATATAGAGAGAGAGTATGAGAAGATGGGGAAGATGGATGATGTCACCTGCATTTAAGGGTAAAAGAGTCATTTACTTCATTTAAGTTAGCACGTGGGGCCACATGCTTGTTTTCCGTTAACTTTTTGGATGGAAGGTACAAAATTGCAGGATTATGGTAGTAAAGTTCCTCGATTAATTTTTTTGTCATTTGTGGGTACTAAACCGCAAAACATGGTTAGTTTAGTGCACAAAACAGCAATTAACCCTGGCCCAAAGCAAAAATGTTTTTCCTAAAACATGGAGAAGCAGTGGACCAGGATGTTGTCGATCTTTGTTTCATTTCGTTGGATTCTATGAAATTGATTACAATGGGGTTGACAAGAAGATACTTTGAACCTTAATCCGTAATAAGTTTATTTCGGAAACTAAAAGTATGTTGCATCAAGTTAGGAAACGGATATGAAAAGTATGTGGTCTGCGGTCTTCCGAATTCGAAAACTTGCATGAATGATTAATTTAGTGTCTCCTACATGTTATAAAAACATATAAAAGAAGAGGAAGTATAGTGATATATGTAGTAACAGTTCTTCCCAGGAACAACAGATGGGAACCTAAAAGTTTGGTATACTTTTTGTTATTAAACTATAAAAGAGACTTAGTTCTGGGAGCTATAGGCGCTGTGTCAAATTAATATTTTACTTCTATTGAAAAGATCTTTTAGCTTTTAAAATACTTCAGATTAGACAGTTAATATTTTTTAAAAGACTATCCATTTGCTCTTCCCAGGTCGACATAAGGCGTTTTCTGTAAGGTTGTTTGTTTGATTTATATTAGGTATAAGTTGGTGTTAGTTCATAACAGTTTGTATTCTGTAACCCGGTACTGGGATTTTTTATTCGGAATTTTCATAGAAACCTGGTTCTGTACAACCTCTTTCATGTTTTGAAATTCGAGAATCTGTTGAGGATTGTCGAGAGTTATTTTGGGTTACCTTTAATTGGTAAAAAAAGCTGGGTTGTAGACAGGGCTTGTTTAGGCTAAGAATTATATGATGACTTGAGTGAGTTAGTGGGCCTTCCTTTTGGGAATGCATTTCTATTGTACTCCCTCCGTTCCCATTTAATTGTCTTCTGCGAAATTACATGCAATTTTGACTGGGCAAGCACTTGTATAAAAATTGTCGAAATGAAAGTTATCATAAGTTAATTATATTATTATTATTTAATATTTGAACTATACGATTAACTTTTAAAAAAATTCATTTCGGCAATTTTGATACGGACAATTAAATCGGAATGGAGGGCAGTTATAGTGTTATAGGGCGAGTTGGCGACTTCATGAACTGAGGTATATTGAAGCTTTTTGCAAATATATGTAAACCTGGGTGAGACTCATTTAGATCGAGGCTAGTTGCTCTCTCTATTATCTTTAATAATAATTATCCCTCATTTTGGAGCACCAAGGACCGAACCCTAGTGGTGAGCAGAGTATACTAAGCTCCTAACCAAGTTGGCTACTGCTCTCTCTGGATGTTACTTTTTTCTTTTTCGATTTTTGACACTTTACCTGATTGTGCTTTTTAGTTTCTTAAATTCTTTTCCTGTTTCTTCTTTCCTTTGCTTCCTTAAAATAAGAGTTGGATTACGTTTCCCTAAATTGGTAGGCAAGCTGTGCAATGTGACTGTATATGCGCAAAACTGCTGGGCTGTAACTATAACAGCTTTATTTTATGTTTTTTTTACTATCAATCCACATGATTATTGCCAGCTTGTGATGATAGAATCTGCCAGGATAACATCCGTACTTGTATTAGACGTGATATAAGTTTTTTTTTTTTTTTTTAAACATTAGCTATTAGGAGCTCGAGCAATGCTATAAGAAACTATAATACACGGTTTAATATGTTACAGGTGGTAATGCAGAGTATGGTATGGACCTACACCAGAAGGAACATCTTCACGACATGCAGTCTCAACACTTTCCGGTAAAAGAATGAGCTCCTCTCTCTCTCTCTCTTTACTCTAGAACATAAAAGAAAACTTATGCCAAGCACTTCCATTTTGATTAAGCATTAGGCTCATATTTTTTCTTTTAATAATTATGGTGTAGATGGGAAGATCTGTTGGGTTCAACTTGGGAGGAACCTATTCATCGCATCGCCAGCAACAGCAGCAGCAACAAGCTTCATCTGTTAGTAGTAGCGGCTTATCATTTTCGGGTTTGAACAACCAGGATCTTCTTCATATGCATGGTTCAGAAATGTTTCCGTCTTCTCATTCAAGCTATCACTCACAGGTGTGTTTAAATGTTTCTTCAGGTCTTCTCATTCGAATTTGTGTAATGATGGATCAAATTTAACAATGTTTCTCTTCATTGGGTACTTGATGTTTTCTAAATCCAAGAAAAGAGTTTTATAAAGGAATTACGGAAATATTTTGTTATAGAAACCTCTCTTGGAGGCACTTTAAAGCTCACTTTAATAGGTGAATTATTTGGTTATGTTTCTCTGAAAAGCTTAAAGCTTACACTTGCTACGCCTTGCGAGTTGAGACGCATTTTTGTACTCCAAAGCGTAAAGCATTAAGGTTTTTTAATTTTGTAAAAAAGCATCAGCTTGGAACTACTACCTTTTTGGTATAGATGGCGAAACATGATATACTAAAGCTCTCTAATGATCATTAGCAATTTTACTTGTTAATACTATTTATTCAATTTAAACTTGGATTTTATTATATAATCGCAATCATGGTTAAGTGTGTTTTAGTTGCTTTTTTAAGTCACGATATCAAGTATGTGTTTTGTTTCTTTTAAGTTCTGAATCTAATGAATGTGAATTATACAGAGTCGATTAGCTATACAGTTGTTGTTCTTCCGCTTTAGTTAAGTTCATAAGAACGTTTTTGGTGTAGGCTTTCGCCTTTGAAACGTTGATCTTCTAAAATATTGCATTGTTTTTTATGTTCTTCTTTTATGTAAAAGAAACTCTTAATAGTCTTGTCTGTCTATTGGATCATTCTTTATCTACAACGTTTTCATTCTTGCCAGAACAACGGACCACCTGGCCTGGGTTTGAGACCTTTAAACTCCCCCAGCACCGTTTCTGGCATGGGATCATACGATCATATCCAGCATTATCAACAGCATCAAAGCCAGAATCAAAACCAAAACCAGTTTCGGTTGCAGCAAAATACTGGTGTAAAAAACCAGTCTAGGGATACTCCTTCTGACCCATACAGTTTGATTGGGTTATTAAGCGTAATAAGAATGAGCGATCCAGATCTCTCCTCTCTTGCACTCGGAATTGATCTCACAACCCTTGGGTTGAATTTGAACTCTGCCGAAAACTTGTACAAAACATTTGGATCTCCATGGTCCGATGAGCCTGCTAAGGGTGACCCCGAGTTCACTGTTCCGCAGTGTTATTATGCCAAGCCACCGCTTCCTTTAAATGTATGATACGCTACATGGTTTTCTTTTTCTTCTATAGTTTTGATATCCTGTACTGTCATTTTTTTTTTTTTGATTTTGTACCATCTGTTACCAAAATTTCAAGTTTGTACCTGCGCCTACTTTTCTTAGAAGGTACAAAACTGTCAGTTTTGATAATTTGGGTACAAAGCTATGAAAATTCCGCTTGTGCATAGCCTATCTTCACTTGCTAGCCAGTATCACGAACTGATGTACTTGTTCATTTTTGGCGCAGCAATCTTATTTTGCTAAGTTCGCAGTTGATGTCTTGTTTTACATCTTCTACAGGTATGATTCTTAAGTAAAACGTGAGTACTTATTTTTTAGCTGTGCCTTTATTTCCTGTCTTATTTTGGTATGTAAGTTTCTTGTGTCTCCTGAAAGATCCTTGAAATATTTCTATCTGCTGCTAATTTCTCTTACCCGTGATCCCCTGGGTATAGCATAGAGGCACAACAATCTACTGATATAACGAAAGACTCTGCCCCAATACTTGATCAGTATTTGGGGAGGTAAAAAAATACTTGGAACTTATTTCTTTTTAGCAAGTGCAAACTGGTAAAATTATTTGTCTTCATTTAAAATGATTCAAGTATAAAACACGATAGATAAAATTGAACAAGGCAAAGAGTGAGATTTTCAATCAAATTTAGAAAGGTATGTTAGATAAACTTAAAGTGAAATATATAAAATGTTTAAGAAGTTGGATTACCGAACCTTCCAACTGATTTGAGAGGGAAGGAGTATTTAGTGTCAGGTCATCCGTGCTGCAAAATTTGTCCACACTTTTGTCATGGGTTATTTAGATTCTTACACAAATGGACATGTGCCTAGTGAAGAGCTTGCAGTAATTTTCCGATGTTTAATTTTTAATTATAAATTGATGTCGGCTTTTCTTTTTTACTATGTATTTTGTAGCATGCCGAAGGATCAAGCGCAGCTATATGCCGCCCATGAACTGTATGCCTCCAACCATATTCTTTCTACTCCCCATTTTGCAGAAATAAGGCTATGTAGTGTGTGGAAAGTATAAAACTCGTGCTGTAACTTTTATTGTTTATATCCTTTTGCAGTTATAACAGAGGCTGGTTCTATCACAGAGAGCACCGATTATGGTTTATAAGAGTTCCAAATATGGAACTGCTTGTCAAGACGAATACTTATGAGAGAGGATCTTACGCATGCTTTGATCCTAACTCGTGGGATTCAGTTCGCAAGGTACAACTATTTTTTTTATTGTGCATTGTTAAAAATTCTATTTAAGAAATTGTGATTTACATGAATTACTGGAATCTAAAGGTATTACCACTTTGTTGTAGGATAATTTTGTGGTACACTACGACACAGTCGAGAAAAAACCAGTTCTACCGCAACATTAACCCCCCCCCCCCCCCCACCCCACAAATGTCTGCTTTAGAATGTAAATTTTCAGTTGAGTTTAATTTGAAGTTTAATTTAAAGTCCTTTTTTTATGGTTCCATTGTTAGTGGCCATTGTAAGCAATTGTTAGCTTGTCTATATTTGTATTAGCTCAGTAACTGACATGAAGCTAAATACAACATTCGAGAAATATTTTACCGGTTTCAGTCTTTTCATTCTTGAAAAGGTTTACATTTTGGTGATAGGATTCGCAAACCCCTTTTGGGGTGGATTATTGTTTGTTAAAACAGCTTGTTTTTTGGATTCTATTTTTAGTGGTTTCTATTCCTAAATTGCTGATACAGTATTTTATCTATACAAGAGTAAAAATAGGTTGGATTTTACGAAGTTGATGAAATTTTTATATAGCAACTGTGCTGATGTCACAGTTAATCATTTTTCAGTTATTCTTTTAGTCGGAACTTTACAAATTCTGTTTGAATATTTTCTTTGATGAAACCCTGAAAATACTGTGTTTTATGACATGGGTAAATAGGTTCTACGAGGGAGTAGAATTTGTTCTTTTGTGCTTTAATGAAAGGAAAAAACCACACGAAATCCTTATTTTTTTGGGTTATCCTACTTTAATTTTTTTTTGTTTTCCAAAAAAGATGTAGCATTTTCGAATTAAAGTAGCACGTGACAACGTATGGCTTAAACAGATTGAGAAATCTCTTTAATAAACTCATGTCGAATTTGTTGCAAATTCAGTGCAGATTGGCTTTTTCTGGTATTAAAAATGTCAACTTACAGACTAAATTGAAATCATGATTTCGAATCAAACAGTTTTTAAATTAGTACCAGAAAAACCTTTGGTTGATGATTCGACTCACTCCATGTTGAAAAAAAACAAGTTTTACCTTTCAGCCCCGTCACCATGAATTTTAAAATCAAAATAAATTAATCTGGGCACTATAATACCTGACCGTATTTAGTATATGGTTCATATCATGATCATATATTCTTTGATAATTTTTTCGACCGAAAATGGCTCTGTACTCGTAACTTATTATACCGTGTCTAGAACTTGAGGCCGATTTCTTGTAATCCATTATATTTAGATTATTTTCCTATAGTAGATTTTACCTTCAGATTTATTTTTTCCTGACCTGTTTAAAACTTTTGTATTACCCAAATTTTTTAAGTATGATTTAAAGATTACAATGCATTATGGAACTTAATGTTGTAATCCTGGAAAGGCACCAATCTCCATATTTTTCCAAACGACATTTTGGTTGTTTATAATGTTTAATCATACAAGGAAATCTTACTTTAAGGGGGTTAAGTAAAGTCAAAAAATCAAGTTCTATTTAGGTACTGAATCTTATCATGTACTAATAATATTATACTAGGTACTATTAATACGTAGTATAGGGATTAGTTTTCACTCGATTGACCGGAACAACAGTTTATTTAATGAACACAGTGCAAAATTTCAAGCATAAAAAATGACGGAGTCAATAACGTATTTTTAATGATAAGCAAAGTCGTCGAGAGGTAACCTCATCGACAAAAAAAATTCTCATTCAATGCGATGATTAATATTTAGAAAAAAAAGTCATTTTGTGAACCCTACCGTAACTGTAGACATATAATATTATAATGTATCTGGGCATAAACATATGGTCAGTGATTCATGCAGTCTGTCTATAATTATCACAGACCAAAACTGCAGCTCTGAGTTGCGGTTTAGATGGTCTATTGAGATCCACTATTTGTCATGTATCACACAGAGTGTTTAATGGATGGTGAGACCATAATTTTTCATGAGCTATAATGGATGCACATAGTACTATTTATGTATTAAACGCAGTATTGGATTGCGATTTAGGGTATAACTGGCATACTATTTTATTTTACCCACCAATAATATAAGGCTTATGCTTTATTCAGACCATTGAGGATTAATACAGACGTTAATGGTATAAATCACGTCACGTACTAAAAACTAAATCTATTAAAAATCCAAATAAATATATTGTAACCCTAGCTAAGTCTACCATAAATTTAAATATTAATTAAAAATAAATTTTTTTAAAAGTTTTTAGGTTCAACTAAAGTTATACTAAATTTTTTAAATTTAACAAATTTTTTTATTTTAATTAATATATTTTTATTTGAATTTTTAGTAGATTGAGTTTTTATTACGTGACGTGACATGACCTGTTATGTCATTTTTTTTATACATGTTAATGTCAAAATTTGACCACAAGTTTTTTAATATGAACACAAATAAACGATATGTATAAATGAATAACTAGAATAATTAATATATTAATTACTGTTGAGAATGAAATGTGATGCGTTTTAAGTAGTAATATAATTTTTTTGACACGTGTTCAAAAAAAATGACTAGAATTGTTTCATGTTATCGGGTATAATTTTCATATATATATATGGTTTCACTTACAAAAGAAATTCTTCAACCCACACAAAATTTAACTAAGATATACTACAGTATATTAACCGCATATCAGAGCTGCGGTTAATGTCTCCAAGAAAGATTCTCCATCTGTACACAGCCCTTGGCTAAACATATATATTTTAGATCCCCTACATTTTTTTGTAATCAGTGTTTAAAACCTTGGAATCCGATAAATCAACCGTTTCCGACCATGACATAGACTAACTATTTTGCGAGCTCTTTCTTATGCTCCTCAAATTTGAAGCCTCGATCCAATGCATAATCACCCAATAACACATTATGCCCAAAGTAGTGGCCATTATAGTGAACCCAATGCTAGCCACTTCTCATGTTCACCTACTACGACAAACAACACAGCCAAAAAAGGCAGCGATATTAATGCGCACGCGAGCCACAACAGCTTATTTATCACCGCCATCATTTGCTTTTTCACTTTGCTCTCGATCACCACCACCGAGGTTTGCACTACCACAACTGCTAGTGAAATAAAAAGCGCAACCGAGTCGAAAACAGAAAATATTATAAATGACACTTTTGGTGCAATATTAGCCTCTCCGAGGGATAATCCTGGAGGAATGCTTTGTGGGTCATCCGCTTATTGACCTGGTACTTTGAAAATAGCCGCGAAGGCTACAGTGGCGATCAATATTGAGACAACAGTTGTTGAATTTATCGTGTTATTTAGCCCCTCGGTGTGCATTTTGTTTAACTGAATGGCGATTCCCCGGACCCTTTTACGGGTCTGGCAGGTGTGCTCGAGCTGGTTATGTACCTCATGTTTGATATCACTTAAGGTTTGTTTTAGTTCTCGGGTTGGGATTGTGGGCCCAGGTTTTAAGGTGTGTGCACTTTGGACACCCTGCTCAAGTAAAATGGCTGTTACCTCGGCTTGTCCAGTTTTTCCGGCTGTGTCGATGGCGGTTTCATTGGACCGGTTCACCACTTTTGTGTCGGTTTCATTTCGACTTAATAGTAGTTTTACTATCTGCATGACAAAAAAGCTACAAATTAATGGTTAATTTCTAAGATTATATAGCTACTTATACTTTGGTTGTGATATGAAACCGTTAATAATAAAAACATTCTTTATGTATAAAAATGTTGCGCTAACCTAGCTACTGACTGTATAAAAACATTCTTTATCCAACAACCGGTAACAAGAATCATAAATTATAAGACTCACTTCTAATGTAATACATTGAAAATCGGTTGGTTACGTTATCAGTAGTAATGAGACTAGCAATATATTCGGACGTCATGACGTGATAACAAATGAAGACCGAATTAAAAGTATAGACATGAAATATCAATAAATTGTTTGTTTAATTTTTATTGGGGTTGCACTATTTTACAAATTTAAATTTATATCCATAATAAATAAACTTTCAAAATACACACATATATATATATATATATGATTTTAATATATATATATATGTAACACCTCATTTACTCCAAATACCCTCATTTACCAATACCACACCCCTCTATTACTTCAAATACCCTGATTTCTCATTATTTCTAATCTCATGTCCCGCCTTCACTTTTCGTACCAAACGCGGTATTTATGTGTCCGACGGTATTTTTAATAGCATCCATCATAATCTCATCCCAATACAAAATCAAACAAAGAAGGCATGAGAGTGTAATGAATTTTAATATAGGATAGTTTGCTTGTGATTGGAAACCACTAAAATTCCTAAAATAGTACCTTGTTTTTCTAAGGATAAGTTGAAGTGTTAAAACTGATTTCCTAGTTGATCGACAAGAAGAAAAGATACTATAATCCAACGATCACCAACCATTTTAAGAAAGAAAAACCAAAAGCGCATGTCACATAAGGTCAATAGCTACTTTCGTACATATACAGGAAGTAGATTTTGTCCTTGTAACTTTTAATGCTCTTTTTATTTACTCTTTGCTAAATATTTAATTTAGTTGTGACATGGCTTATTGGGCATGCATGCTAGCAAATACTTCTATAAAATTGTTGTGAGAAAAATGCAGAAGATAATACATAATCCAACAATCCGTAAGGATATAAAGAACGAAAGGAAAAATAAAAGCAAAAGTCAAAAAAATAAATTAAAAAATGAGAAATGGAATCTTATAATTATTTCACCTGAGCTATCCCTTTTCGTGTCGCTATATGCAAAGCCGCGTTTCCTTTCGTATCGACCATATTAATTGTCGCCGGATCAGCCTTAATCAACTCGTTGACTACTTCTACATTTTGTCCCTTAACGGCCATATGGACAGGGTCGTCCTGAGGAGGTGCAACAGGTGCAACGGCACCGGACCTCATGATTCCGGTGAATTTTCAGGACCCCACGGCATTGACAGTAAAAAAATATATATGTATAAAAAAATTATACATGAAAATATATGTTAGTAAAAAAAAGTTTACAAAACTCACAAGGGCACAATGCATCATCTTTTTCAAAATAGTGTAAAATAAAGGCATCAATTAGTAAAACAATAGTGAATATAGACCCTAAAAATATAAATAGAAGTGCTAAAATGTTTTTTTGACATAAAATTTGGTATAATTTGACTATATTATTATTGGATAAGATATTTTTTTATTTGTATTAATGATTTTTTTGTTTTGTTTGAGAGTTAATTTCAGATTAATCTATTAAGATATTTAATTATAAAATTTCACACTTGCAACGACAAAAGAAAAAAACACTATAATTTTTTTGGCACTGGACAATAAAAATATCAGGACCGCCCCTGCATATGGAGGGCCGTTAGGCCTTTCTTGTCGGTGCTATAGCAATTATAGAGTCCGTACTAAGAAGGGCCTTAAAAACTTTCAAGTGTCCATTTCTGGCAGCTGAGTGAAGGACAGTTTTGCCATTACTCTTAGCTACGTTAGCTAAGTTACTCTCAGCTTGTAACAAATTGTTTACCACTTGTCTGTGTCCTTGAGTTGCGGCAGTGTGTAAGGAAGTCGCATCGGCTGTCATCGATAGCTCAGGATGAGTTTCCATCAGTACCTTCACGATTTCAAACCATATAGACGACTCTTATTTACAATTTTCAAACTTTCAAGTGTCCGTTTCTGTTTTATTCATCCTGCAGACTTTATTTAGTTTTTAATAAAATATTACGAAGTATAAAGTTTGCTAGCTATTAGAGAAACTAGGCTGCATTATGAATCAAAAGTTAGCGATATATAGTGGTTAATAGACAAATCAACTGGCCGGAAAATGAAGTTATCAATGCTGTAAAGGAAGAAGTCGAAATAATAGATGTGTATGCAGAAGATAGATGTGTTTGGAAGTGTAATGTTAATGGTTAATACTCGGTAAAATCGGCTTGGGGAATTGTGAGAAAGAAAAGTGTCGTTCTAAAATGGGGGAATTAAAATTCCAAGGTGTACATTCATCTTGTGGTTGGCAATCAAGGGAAAATTAGCTAAGAGTGACAGAATTCAAAAAAAAGGATACAATGTTATGATCATATTTCTGACCTATTAACTCTTGTTGTTAATTGGTTTGAACAAAATAATTTAAGTTGATTTTTATGAATTAAAACAGTTTAATGTTTACCGGTGAGTTTGAAACCTCAGTTGCAACTACAGTTCCAAGCTGTCAATACGCATAATTCTGTTTTATTCTGTCTAACTGCATTATTTAATATTTAAAGTTTTTTATGTGAATAAAAGTATGAACGATATATTCTCATTTGTTTAACAAGATTCAGTTTACTCTTATTGAGAATATTTAAGTGATAAATAATGTAAAAAGTTTAAATGGAATATGGAGATTAGTTTGAAAAGATAATGTTTCTTTAATTGTGTAAACTAGATCTTTTTTATTATACAATTTATTTATTTATTCATTCAATCTATGTGTTTACAAATCAGTAATGATCTAATTAGATTGAATATATGGAGTTATGGTTTCACGTTTTATTAAGATTGTATCTCTAAAAATATATTATTTTATATGTTACTTGTTTAAAGAAATAGTAACTCTTATTGTCAAACTAGTCTATTAACATATATTAACAAGAAGATTGGTTCAATCAATTACAGCATTATCTCATTCAAGATATGGAAAGGTTGATCAATCAGAAGAGTCCAAATCAATCAACAAGTTCTTGAATAAATAAGATTGTTTTTACTTAGTTAATAGTTTTGCTTGTAAAAAGTGTGTGTTCTAAATTATAAATAACTCAACTTTGAGAGAATACATAATAAGCTTTAAAAACGAAAAATAATGGTGGGATGTCATTGATCTTTTAAGTGATAGTTATAAGATAAGAGCAATATAGAGATAGGCAGAAAAACCTAGAGAGGGTCTGAGAGTTTTTCATTAATACTTGAATCCTATATTGTAAGCTATTATAATATCATCAATTTGGGTAAGTGCCCCGGAGACGTAGCCTAGTAGGGTGAACTCTGTTGTTAAATGTGCGTGTGATTTAATTCAAGTACATTTAATCATTCCAGTTATTTCCATCATTATACTTAGGTTCCAACCTCAGTTGCAACTGTACTTGGAACCTAAATGCATAACTACAACTAGAACAGCGGATAGGAATTTCAATTGGTATCAGAGTTTCACATCAGATATACTTAGTGTGGATCCTGTGTTTTGGGAAAGATGGATTTAATGAGGGAAGGAAACACATTTAACAAACCACCATTGCTTGAAGGAGGAGTCAAATATGGAGTGTGGAAAATCAGAATGAGATCATTCATCAAACAGCAAGATGAACAAGCATGGAAGACTGTATTGTATGGTTGGGAGGTTTCAACTGTTACGGATGGTGAATGTAAACTGGTCTATGTACCTGAAGACAGATGGTCTGCTGATGAGGACAAAAAGTCAAGTGTAAACTCAACAGCAATAAACTGCATCTTTGCTGGTGTAACTCTCAGTGTGTTCAAGTATATCTCTCACTGTGAAACTGCCAAAGAGGCATGAGATATTTGACAATTAACTTTTGAATGAACTGCTAAAGTAAAAGCTTTTAAACTCCAACAGTTAACTACTCAATTTGAAAATTTTAAGAATGGAGGAAGATGAAACCATTGAACAATTTAATAGTAGAATTTGTCATATTGTCCATCAAGCTGGGACCTTAGGTGAAAAATATAGTGATGCTAAACTTGTAAAAAAAACTCTAAGGTCTCTTCCAGAAAGGTTTGAAATTAAAGTTACTGCCATTGAAGAATCAACAGACTTAGACAATCTAAAACTTGAAGAACTTATAGGAAATCTAAGCACTCATGAGCTAAAAAATTTCAAACAAAAGAGACCAGAAAAAGAAATAGCCTTTCAGGCTAAGAAAACTGAATCCAAGATCTGTGAGAATATGAGTGATGAATAACAGCTGACCTTCTTTGCTAAAAATATTTACAAAAAATTCTATAAGAAAAAAACAGGATGATACTGGAACATCCAAAAATCTTCAAAAAAAAGATAACCAATTCAGGTCAGAATCTAGGCTTAATAATAATCCTAAAAGGAAGTGAAATCCTAAAGAGAAGGATGACAGAGATTATCAGCCTAGAGAAATTCAATACAGAGAATGTAGAGGTTATGGTCACATTCAGTCTGAGTGTGCAAATACTTTAAAAAAGAACAAAAATGCTTATATAAGCACTCACAGTGACAGAGAATCTGAGAATAACAATGATGAAGATAATGAATCTAATTTTGTTAATTTTATGGAAAGAATCACTGAAAAAGAATATGTGTATGAAAGTGATTGTGAGTCAATTTCAACCTTAGTTATAACTGCTCTTAAAATCTATAGCAGTGATGAGGAAAAATACTCTGATAAAAATATTATTCAGTAGTATCTTGTATTTTATGAAAAATATCAATGTTTGAGTTTGAGACTTCTTGTTTATTTAAACAAAACCAAATGAGTTTGAATTTTGCTTCAGTTTGGGATAAAAAAATTGAGCTTTTGCTCCGTATATTGAAAATGGCTTCGTCATAACATAAAATATTGGTAATTGTGATGTAAATTAAAGGAACGATGGATTGTTTAACGTTAATTCAAGACCACAATCCATCAATACTTATCGATGTTATAATCACCTAGTCAAATAACTGACAAAGTTGTAAGAAATGATTACAAGTTGGGAGTCTTTCAAGTGATGCTGAAAAATAGGTAGAATCCGGAAGGAGCTAGAATTGCAATTAATTAGGAGAGAATTAGCAAGTCATTGAAATTTTTGATAAGGTCTTAAATAAAAAGATATTTAATGATAATGTCAAAAAAAAAAAAAAAAAAAAAAACCACATAATGTACCAAAAAAGTATAAAAAAAAAATGTGAAAATTTGCAACAGCTGCAATTTGTCTTTGTTACATTACTTTTATTTTTAATTTCTTGGCATTATTACAATCTTCAATTTTGCACATTTTCCTTTTGGTGACAGGATAAGATAGATAACTACACCTGGTGCAAGCCTGGTGAGCTTGTGACCGTTGAGCATGCATGGTTGTATGTCTCATTCAACCGTTTCTTGAGAAGCCATTAATTAGTCACACATGCTAGATTGGTGAAATTGGGTACATGAACCCGCATTTTTTTTTTTTTTTTTGTTTTATGAGTTTAACATTAAATATAACAACAATATTAGTCATATCTCACCTCTTATAATATTTTTTAAATGAAGATCCTGTGCCGAATTTTTTTTTAAATTTCAGTCACCCGGCCTAAGAAAAAATAACTTAAAAGCTGTTTTTAAGCTTAAAAAATAACTTATAATCTATACGAGAAAGATATTAAAATGTAAAAAAGATGTTAAAAGTTGTTTTTAATCTTAAAAAAATATATTATAATCTACACGAGAAAGATATCAAAGTGTAAAAAAAACAAACTTAAAAGCTGTTTTTTGAGTTTTTTTTAGTGTTTGTTTGAATTATTAAAAAAAAAATACCAAAAACTTACCAAAATAATTTTTTTTATCACGTGTAATGTGACCTACACTTCAAATTTGTATAAGAGTAGTGACGTATGAACAAAAATCTTATTGAAAGATCAACTCTCGCAAATGAGCCCTTAAATAACAGAGTAACAATGATGGTTTGTAGATACCGTAAGATTGGGACCGTTTTATATGGCAGGAGGCAGGTGCGGATTTAGGGGGTGGCCTCCGCCATCCTGAAAATTTTTAAAACAAATTTTTTTATAGAAAATTTTTCAAAAAATTAGATTATATATATTAACAGCTCCACATAAGATATATATACATGCTTAGCTCATTTGATAACACTCTCTAAAATCGAATAAGAAATCAATGGTTCGATTCTTGACTATTGCAACTTTTTTTTTCCATGTTCTTTTAATTACATAAGTAACACATCATTTCTCATTATTTTTAATAATAGCCCTATATTTCTAACTTTCTTCATAAAATTTAAAAATACTCTTCCGATACTTACTTTTGATGTTAGCAAGCAAAAAACAATGTTTATAAATTTAAATTTATCGTGTTGTTTACAAAGACCAACTTGTTTTTTTAACCTTCAGAATATACGTTCAAACTCCGATGTTTTTTTCTTCTTATAATTCTATTAGCAGTTTTTTTCTACGGTCCCCCAACGATCTATTTCTAGTTCCGTCCTAGTGGCGGTTGTCACAGGTTCAAACTGTCATGTGTTGAAGCTAATTCAAAGAATACGAATACAGACACTATATATTGGGGGAAAAAAGAGAGACATTTTTTTTTTATGTGTAGAGGTTCCATGTTTTAAAAAAAAAAAAAAAAAAACTGATTTGTTTTAATGTGCCAAGAAGGACAAATAAGTTGTTTCATGGGACAAAGTCCATGTGCTGAATGTCACAAGTGGCTTTCAAGTGGTGTAAGTAGATGTGATCGTATTGATATTCACGATTTCGATAAATCGCTCAGGGTCCACGAAATTGTCATGTACCACATGAAGAGGGCAAAAAGAAGTTAAGGAACAACTCAAATTTAAGGCCTGTAGAGGTTCCATGTTTCATGTCTACAATGGATGATTTAAGGGGGCGCATGTAGTGCCCGTGAAATTTAAATTGAATATTTTAGCCGGTAATTTTTAAAATAATTTCTATACGGTATTTATTTCGTATTATTATTATTTTTAATAAAAAAACTATCACTTTTGAAACTGTATTACTAAAAACACACATGACAAACTATTTATTTCAAAAAACTAGAAATTAATAAATTCACTATCACTTTATTCACTTTACACACATGACAAACTGTATTTCTTTCTTCATCTATCTTATTTGTCTCTCTATCTCACTGAATAATGATGATAAATCTTCTCTTTTAACGATTTTTTTCCCCGTATTTTTTGGCTTTGATATATTTGTAAATATGAGTTTTCTTTTTGAGATCTGGACCTGTAACGAGCCGGTTTTACGATCAGATTGCCACCATCCACTTTCTACCACCAATATTGTTTGTTTTAGCCCAATTTCGTCCTCACTTTTTGAGCCGCACGACTTTAAAAGGATTTGGTGATAAAAAGGAGGATAATTCTAGCTTATATACCATATAGGTACTACGTATTTAGATGATGTGAGATAGTCCACTTCTCTTTGCCACGATATTTTTCTACAGAAATCCGGGTTGTTACACTCTTCCCCCATCAGGCACGACGTCCTCGTTGAGCACACCGTACTTCCGGGGTTCAATCACTCGTGCTAGTCCCGACATCGGATAGATAACGACTATAATACTAATTATAACGGCCCGGTTCTCCGATCGGACCGCCACCATCTGCTTGCTACCACCAATACTATCTGTTTTGGTCCAATTTCGCCATCGCTTATTGGGACGCACATATTTAAAATGTATTGATGATAAAAAGGAGTATATTGCTAACTTATATATCATATAGGTACTACGTATCTAACTGATGCGTGATAACTTACTTTTCTTGACCACGGTATTTTTCTAAGAAAATCCGGGTTGTTACAAGACCCGTTAGGTTAAATTATATATCAAAATGAGATTTTTGGGGTTTACAACTTGTTTAATTAGTGAAGTCCATTTGATTATCAGAGTTTGATACCTTGATCAATTATAATTTCAGCTCAATTAGGTTGCGGAAAATCAATATTTGCAAACCAGTTATAACTAATGGATATGACCACCACCGCCGATGAAATACTTTTTTTCTATTCCCCCTTCTCATTTTTTTTGTCTATATGCGACTTCTGAGGGTGTGGTAAGGTATGCTTGTGATCAATAACCTTAAATGAGTAATAAGCTTGAAATAATATGAATAAACCATGTAACATGTCAGGGTAGAAGTTTCCAAAAATTGATGAGAACTTTAAAACAAAAGGCATGAACTTGGAAAAAAAATTGGATATGAAATTTGAAAAAAAATTGAGGATAACTTTGAAAATTTTGGATATGAATGAGAAAAGGGATATAAAGTTTTAAAAAAAAAGTATGAAGTCTAAAAAAATATGTATGAACTATGACAAAGCCGTATGAAATTTGAAGATACTGTTATAAAGTCCAAAAAGAGGGTTATAGTATTTCATCCATTCAACATGTAGCAAAATCGAGCGATGGATCTTAAATTCCACTTTAAACGGCACGACTCTTTCTATTTTTGCGCTCGCATTTGAGTTGTCTACCGTCCTCGTTCAATCGACACACTCGACGTAGATAGCACCGGTTGCCCCCGCTTCTGCCTCTATTAGGTGGCGACAGCCCCCACCTCCACAGCCAAAGCATGGAGGAGCTGCTCAATTTATACGTTATCTACGAAAATCCCTCATTTTAAGGAGACGTCATAATTAATCTTCTTTACACTTATTTTTCAAATTTGCTATTTACCTTTCACATGTAGCATGACAAATTTCTAAAATTGCATGATAAATTATTTCTACGAGAGTGGACTTATAAAGTGGATCGAACCAAAGTACAAATATAGACTATAATTTGTAACTGAAGGAGTATATAAATACGGTATCAAGTTTGAAAGGTATAATTCTATTATAATAAGTCAATCCAAATCAAATGATACTGTCCAATTTATCAAATTTTTTTTCCAAAAATACACTTATATTTTTTTATTAATTATAATAATACCATGCTCACATAAAAAAAAAAATAACAACTAATAACACTATGTGTCCCTCTTTAACAAACAAATATTCTTTCAAGTCTTACAATATATATTTTTTTGTATTATCCATGTATTTGTATCATAACTACACTTATTTTTTATATTTTAATTGCATTACGCGTCACACACACAACGCGTGGGGCACGATTAGTAATATATATATATATATATATATATATATATATATATATATATGAAATCTTAAAAGATAGCATGATGTCACGAATAAGGGTAGGAACTATGAAAAAATGCTTGTGAATTTTTGTAAAGAAAATTTTTATTGTGACAAAATGTGTATGTAGTTTACAGTTGCCCTATGTGAAAAATCCGCTTTTCGGTGAGAAAAATATTTTCCGGTTTATTGAAGCAACTTTTTTGGTGTTTTTAGAAAAAACGAGAAAGTTGTTTTTCAATAGATTTTAGTTTTATTTAAGTAATATTTTTTTATTTATTATGAAATTATATATTTTTTAAAAACATATTTTTTTGGTTTATAAAGAGAGAATGTAGGTATTTTGAGTTTTTGTTTAAAATAATTTTTATTATAGGGATTAGTGAAGGAATTCATCAATTGCTTTGACAAAGATGAACTAATTTGCTCCCCTATAATTTGTCACATTTTTTGTGTAGTTTGTTAATTCACTTGAGAGTAGTACTTGTTGTTATATACAACTCTGTCAATTGTTTTGACGAAGTAGGTGACAATTATTTTTTCTAAGAGAGTTCATTAATTGTGTTGATGAAGGTATGAAGGTATGCTGTTTTAGCAATTTTGACATAGGTGGGCCATTTTGGTATTTTATAAGGATGTATGATGACATTTTGAAAACACAATTGCTCCAACTTCGTGTAATTCTTTATGGACTCCATGGCTTTTAAAATAATGGCCACTACAACAAAACAACCGGATAATAACAATTAATCTGTTATTATATGGCTTGTTGCAGAAAATTCAGCAACAGTATAGTAACAGTTATCAGCACTTAGCAACAGAAATTGTTGTTATAGCTAAATTTCAGTAACAAGCCGTATAATATCAGACAAACTGTAACTAAACTGTTGATATATGGATTTTTTTTTTTAGCGGGGTGGATTTAGGTGAATCATGCACACTTCTCTGATTTTTGTAAGCGCGAACATGTCCACATACTCGTTTTCATTGTGATTACTTACATATCACAATGGAACAATCATTTGAAAAACACTACTCTGGTATTAATGATGGAACCCTGCTTGAGTTCTTTACTGATTATTAAGACTAGATGACACTTAAGAGAAATAGACGTGTGATTTTGTATTAACTTAAATCATTCTTTATTAAAAAAACAGACCCCTCATTATCAATTTTTTAGTAATAGTGTTATAGCTTTTTGTGTAAGTTGAAAGTAAAATTAGTATTAACCTAATCCTTATGTTTCATTAATTAACACTAGCTAGCCATTGTGATTTAAGACTGCATATAAAAGAAAACCGAGTCTCGCAAGGCACATACAAGCGTTTAGGAAAGATAAACGACAATCTTTGAAGATAAATGGTTTACAAATCACTTTTTGAATGAACAAATGACAAATGTTATATTTTTCAAATGGATCATGCTATTCACACAACTGGGACATTCCAGACCACACTCCTTTAGATGGGTCCCTCCAGAAAAGGTGATGCTATACACATAATTTGCACACAACTCCCACATTATCTACTTAATGAAATACATATGTATCCCTTCAAATATAAATAAAACACAATTTATAATTTGATAAACCAAAATATAAATATTCAACATAATAAAAACCCAACCTACTAAAAACCCAAATAAAAATATAGTAGAACCCTAGTTGAGACTATCCTAAATTTAAATATTAATAAAAAATAAGAAAAATTATTAAATCTGGTATTACTAATATATATATATATATATATATATATAAAAGTGCACTCCAATTTATTTCCATTATTTTTTTCAATTTAATGAAATTGCCACATCACTTGTCACATAAGGGAGTGTGATCTGGAGCGTAGGAATTGTGTGAGTATCATTTTGATTTTCAAATTGTATGTTATTTATTCGTCTTGTTTGGTTTGAGGAGGGTAGATGGTAATAATGTCACGAAGAAGTAAAAGTATTGAGCAAGTACAATATTTCAGTTGTAGTTGTCAGAATTCTCAAGGTATTAAAACCAAGGTTCACCCTTATACATTAAAAAGAAACAAGCTAGAAAAAGCATCAAAAAATAAAGAGCGAGAGATAAATAAAAACTTGTACTCGTGAGTATGAATTGGTGTTTCCGTGTTTGAATATACAGAGTTACCCCATGCAATAAAGGCTACGGGACCTTTTACAGCTGGAGTGACATGGAGAGACAGCCAAGAAATTTAATTATCAACCAACTCATACTTATTCAATAAATTGGTAATATATATGATCAAATTGACAAAAATATATTATCATACTTGACAATAATAAAATTTCATATCTTCATTAATTAAGGATGTAAATTCTTTGCCATTGATCGAATTTCAGAATCTTGGTCACCCAAGTCATGGTCAGTAACTCAGTGATAAGAAGAATGGGCAAGTTTGAGAATCATATCACTTATCAATATGTTTATTCAAGATAACCTAAATATATGATTTACCCTTCTTACCTATTGGCAAAAAATGCAGTCATGATGCATGATTTCACCACTTCGCTTATTTAGAGCTATTCGAGTGCCAAAAATCTAGAATTTCTAACCAGTAAATTTAAGAGAGACAAAATTTAGAATTGGAACTGGAAAGAAGAAAAAGTGAATCTATGCACCCTATAAGTAAATGTTTGAACATTGACAAACCACTGACAAACTATTTATATATAGTGGTTATGGCTTAAATTAGTAACAAAAACAACATTATAAACTCTTGCTATACCACTATAAATTCAGAACATTAACAGAGCTTTCATCTATTTTCTCGTATAGTAATATTTATGGGTGTCAGTGTATGTTGAATGTAACTAAAGTTATTAATTATTATACATCACCCATGCACACAAACACATATTAAAAATGGCCTGCCGAGTTAAAATTGTGAAAGAAATAATTACAACCCTAAAATACAAAACAAATTTTAAACATCGAGCCATTTTGAGCATTGTTACTTAAGTAGTTCACAGAATAAAATAAAAATCAGATTTAAGCTTATATTCATCTTCAATTGTCCTTTCCCTTTCATTCGTCAATGGTTGTTTAACATTATTTGCAAAAATTATTATTACTACTTTGTACAGATAAGAGATGCCAGCATGATGCATCCTGATAGAAAGTTATTACTCCACTATTTATCGTACCGTCAAGGACTCAAGAAGGTTAGATATGGATCTGTGGACCATATATATATATATATAGTACTTGTTAACTATTGATCAACAACGCAAATATTAAACACAATAACTTTTCCTTTCAGATACAAAGAAATTAGTACAACAATTTTGATTCTCCGTATAGAAGTTTTAATGAAGACTTAAAAGTAAAAATAAATTGTCCACTGTTTCCAGGACAGCTTCTTGGTTACACACGTTTTCAAATAATACTATCAACTTTTTTTCACCAAAATAAAAGTAGAAACAAACAAACAAAAGACTTATCAGTTCGAAGAGCAAGTGTTTACATTTTAAGAATCCTTTTCTCTAATTATGGGTACCTGGTCTTTTTCAATTTTCCTCTGGCAATTTGAACGTGCTTATATCTTCATTGTTGATCCAACCATACTTTTCCAAGAATGGATTAGTAATATTTTGACGTGGATATTCATCAATGCAATCATCCCACACATTTCTATCACCCAAGTCTCTCACGACCTCCCACATACAACTATTACATTTAAACCCGGCTCCAAAACTAATCATAAATAACTTGTCGCCTTTTTTAAGCCTCTTTTTAGCTTCCATATACCCCAACACATACCATAAACTAACGGCTGAAGTGTTACCAAACCTATGAAGCGTCATCCTAGCCGGTTCCATATCGTATTCTGATAGGTTCAAATTTTTTCCTATCCCATCAATCACTGCTTTTCCACCGGTATGTAGGCAAAAATGATCGACCCCGGATCTAAGATTTATCATAGGTTTACCCCCTTTTTTAGTTTTGGTCAATTTAGTAACAAACATAGCGATTGAAAACCTAATAAGCTCTCTCATGGGAAGTATTTTTGGTAAAATTACCTTTAGGTTATCAACGAATGCCCGTGTGGCAGATTTAGGTAGGGTTTTATCCAAGTGGAACCCTATTCTCCCATGATCATCTTCTCTTTGCATGCAACATTCATATGCTTCATCTCTAGCACCATGGTGTGTTCTCACTAAGCACTTCAATTTTAATATTGCCTTATGCTTCAGATTGACTTTATTAGTCAATAAGATGGCACACCCACCTGATCTAAACAAGCAATTTGCTAAAATCATCGATCTATCAGTCCCCGTATACCAATTAGGGGTCAAGGACTCAGATGCCACAACAAGGGCATACATATTTTTGCGTGTCTTAAAAATATTTTCGACTATATTAATAGAAATGAGGCTCGCGCTACACCCCATACCGGTGAGATTATATGACTTTATGTCCTCTCTAAGTTTATACTTGTTGATTATCCTTGAACTCATAGAAGGAGCTCCTGTGATCATAGAAATGTTAACGACAAGAACGTCAATTTCTGAGGGGCTAACACCTGATTTTTGTAAGAGCTTTTTGATGCTATCATCAAAAAACTCTTCCATTTCGATTATCGCATCTTCATGCGTGGGACAGTCTTCTCTCCCATGAAACACCATCCTCGGAGCATATGTTTGTTCACCAATGCCGGAGCTAACGATGGCTTTCAGGAGAAACTGGTACTCGTGAAGGCCCAAATTCTTTGTTCTTTTAATGACATCTCCGCAAAATTGAGTATCAAGCTTTCTATCATCGGTTGGCTTATAGCACTGGTAGTCTAGTATGTAGCAACATTGGTGTTTCTTGTCATCTAAAAATTTGTATAGCTTGTATAACAAAAGGGAAAAGGGTATAACAATGTACAAGGACAATAAAAAATTGTCCATTTTGAGAGATCGGCAGGGAAATGGATCGAAGGAGAAAGAGGAGAAGAATAGAGAAAAGAGAGAAGGGTTTTCTAAGTGAGATGTAACCTTATGTGTTGCGATGGGTGATTTAAATGCACTATCAACATTTTTTAAATTAAATTAACAATAATTCTTAACCAAGTTGAGCATGTGACTATAGCTTTTAAAAGAAACAGTAATGCCATCACTCAACTACCAACAACTAATCGATGTGTGACAATGTCTTCCGTGGTAAACTATTTACCTATTTAAGTAGACATAGTCACACATTAGTTTTTTTTTTTTTTTAATTAAACCCAAATTTCATTCATACAAAAGATGGACTGAACCTTAGGTATGTACTCACAAAGGCTATTAATTGTAAATGACTTATATATGGAAATATATATGTCACTCTAATCATAATTTTTATAGGTTATTGCTCTCAATTGAATATGGTTACATGGATCCACATGAAACAATTTGTTCAGGATGTTTTTCTTTTTATTAGCGAGTTTGTTAAAGCATGTGAAATACAAAGAAGATAATATTTGATGAAAAATTGTTTATTAAAGTAGTAAAAGGAGCTTGAGTTGTCAAAATAAATTCACTACACTCCAGAATTGGTGTCATTCTTGAGATTAAATCTTCTTAATTTATTTTTTAAAAATAAATATTTTATTCCATTTTATCATGGTATCAAGTTTTTTTCTGTTTGCCATTTCCCTATACATTTTATATATATATTAAAATTTTGACGAAACGCTGAAAATGCTTTTACAAAATGTTTCAAAATATATATATGTGTGTGTGAAAGTTATAGTGTGTTAAGCCGTACGTCCTAGATCTCCCCTTTACTATTGAGTTTTGAAATCGTTTGTATCAATAAAATTTCTTGAATCATAAGGCAAGTTTTCAAAACAAGGAAATGCATAACACATGAAAATAAAAAATTAAAATTTACGTTGGAGAATTCTCTCCTAATTAAAAAAGATAGTAAAAGAACATCTATGTTTTCCATACATTATACTGACACAAACTTCTTCAATATATCTACTTAGGAAGCCCTTCCCACAGGTGTTTAATGCATTGAAAGATGAATTTATTCTACTCAGTGGACCCAATGCAAATAGTCTGAACTGTTTAAGTTAGTAATTAGTTGAAGTAGAATTTTATATTAACTAACATTTGATTTTTCAGTTATAGATTTTTTTGAATTCAATTTTCCAGCTACAGTTGTGTGCATGTTTTCCATGCAGTGCTGATCTATAACTGATAGTGGAAACTCAAACTTGTAACCATTTTTTTTTATCGGGGGCCAAGGCACTAAGTATATCTAGCCTCATCATAATTAAAGAATTATATAAATTTAGAATATAGGAAATGTACCCAGTTTATACCTTTGTAACATGAGTTTTTAACAATAGCTATCATGTACTTTCAAATTTCCTAATTTAGACCTTGTATAATCAAAATATGTCCAATTTAGTACTTTATGTCCAAATTTGAATTAATTTATATAATTGATCCCCTTATTATGATTAATTTTGGCTAATAAATTATCCACACAAATTAGACTTAAAAAATGAGATGACACAGAAACAAAATTTACGTGCAAATAATATAAATTAGCATCTAAAGACAATTTTAAAAAGTAATGTATTATATCATACATTTATATTTATATTTATATTTCTATGTATTTTGTTATTTTTCTATTGGTATTTTTTCATGTTTTAAATATACATATTTGTTCGTTTTATTTTTATTTACTTTAACATTAAAGTACGAAATTGATTCAATTTTTTTAAAATTAAAGGAATAAATTGATTAGACTTTATAAATCCAGGGATTCAATTGGAAACATTAATAGTTTTTGTTCAAGAGGCGGAATTACCCCTGATTATGGATTATAAAAGTTACATGATGTTAGGTCATATGTGCTAGCTTTTAAAACCTATTTATTTGTCATTGTACTTATTGGAAATTAAAACTTGTTATTTATGTGTTAATGCTTAACAATATAAAGTTGCGTGCAATAGTTTGTTAGGGTCGATCAGGCGAATCAATGAAAGACAGAAATACTAAACCGAGCACACAAACAATTTGATAACGGAGTTCACCCAAATTGGCTACGTCTCCGGGCCGCTACACGTGGCACTTAATATATATATTAAAAGAGGATTACAAACGTAATCTAGCTAAACACAAAGCTATGGTTCTCTCGCAACTAGAACTCTCTCTTTATAATATAGAGGTGTTTGTGTAGGGTTGTTTTTATTAAAATACAAGATATTGGGGCATATAAATAGAACCCTTAGTGGGTCATATTACAATTCCAAGTGATGTGGGATAATTAGAAAACATGGCCAAAACTCATTTGGCTCCACAACTCAACAATCTCCCACTTGGAGTCAAATGTCGAGTGCTTCAAAAGAAATCCACTTATCCCCGATCACCGAACTCACTGTGCTCCACCGAGCAGAATGCTCCCATCGGTATCCATGTATAGTAATTGATACTCTGCCATCATCGGCGAGTTACTCATTCTTCCAGTGTAGCGGCGACCCTGAGCCTCAAGCTCGGAGTCCTACTGAGGTTGCACACAGCCTCAGTTTGTCAATTGTAACAGTCTTCGTTAGCATATCGGCGGGGTTCTTAGCGCCCTCAATCTTTTCTAGCGCGAAGATTCCATCTTCTAGAACATCCCGGATAAAATGGTAACGAATCTGTATGTGCTTGGTGCATGAATGGAATACAGGATTCTTAGCTAGCTGAACTGCACTTTGACTATCACAGTGCAGAACTCCCTTGTCGGTTTTCTGACCGAGCTCCTTTAAGAAACCTTGTAACCAAATCATCTCTTTGCTTGCTTCCGTCACCGCGACGTACTCAGCCTCTGTGGTCGACAATGCAACAATCTTTTGCAACTTAGATGTCCAACTCACAGCAGTACCACCGAAGGTACAAACACATCCCGTTGTGCTCTTTCGGCTGTCCAGATCACCGGCCATGTCAGCATCAACATAGCCGCGCAGGCCTTCCGAGGTCTTTCGGAAACATAATGCCAAACTCACGGTACCCGAGAGATATCTCAATATCCACTTCACAGCTTCCCAATGGTGCTTTCCTGGGTTACTCATGTAACGACTGACAACTCCCACTGCATGGGCAATGTCCGGTCTTGTACACACCATAGCGTACATCAAGCTACCAATTGCTGAAGCGTAGGGTATGTTCGACATACGATCATTTCCTTCCTCGTCTGAGGGTGATTGTTTCTTCGACAAGCTAAAGTGTGCGGCTAGCGGTGAGCCTACAGCTTTGGCATCACTCATGCTGAACCGTGCCAACACTTTCTTTACATACTCGGCTTGCGACAAAAACAGGGACCCATCCCTTCCTCGGGAAATCCTCATACCGAGGATCTGATTTGCGGCACCCAAATCTTTCATCTCGAACTGTTTCGCCAACTGTTGCTTCACCTTGTTAATCTCAACAAGGCTCGACCTGGTGAGCAACATGTCATCTACATACAAAAGTAGTATGACGTACGAAGAGTTCGCACATCTCTTCACGAAACAGCAGTGATCACTATCACTTCTTTCGAACCCGGTATCCGCCATGAAACTGTCAAACTTCTTATACCACTGCCGTGGTGCTTGTTTTAGCCCGTACAAGCTCTTCCTCAGTTTGCAGACCAGCTTCTCTTTTCCCTTTTCGGCAAACCCTTCAGGTTGGAGCATGTAAATTTCTTCTTCTAAATCTCCATGGAGAAATGCAGTTTTCACATCTAACTGCTCAAGATGAAGATTCGCATTTACAACAATGCTCAACAATAGCCGAATAGTCGTCAACTTTACGACTGGTGAAAAGATCTCGGTGTAGTCAATTCCTGCCTTTTGCTGGAACCCTTTGACTACTAGGCGTGCCTTATACCGTTTCGTGCCATCTTATTCCTCCTTTAGACGGAACACCCATTTGTTGCTCAGTGCCCTTTTCCCCTTGGGCAGTTCGGCTAACTGCCAAGTCACATTCTTCTCGAGCGACTTCATCTCATCCTTCATTGCGAGCTCCCACTTGCTCGAGTCTTTCAGCTCCAGAGCTTCTTCTCTACTTTCGGGCTCTCCTGCATCACTGAGCAATATGTAATGCAGGGAAGGAGAGTATCGGGCAGGAGGTCTCCTCTCGCGATGACCTCGGCCCAATACAGGTCGGGGAGTTTGGGGCATCTCCTCGTCCTCTTCAGCATCTGCTGGAGGGTTGTCGAGCACCACTGGCTCATCTTCGGTGTCATTTTCCAAGTCCAATCTTGAAAACGCATTCATGTCGACCATACTACTTTCCTCGGACGGGAGCGCTTGTTCTTCCACATTTTGTCGATCTTTGTACAAAATGCTTTCGTTGAAGATGACATCCTTACTGCGAATGATCCTCTTCAGTTGACCATCCCAAAAGCGATATCCAAACTCAGCTCCACCGTACCCCACAAAGTAACACACTTTGGATTTCGAGTCAAGCTTGGTACGATCATTCATGTCGACATGGATATATGACAGACAACCGAACACTCGCAAGTGTTCATAAGAAATAGGCTTTCCTACCCACTCTTCCTCGGGAATTCTCCTTTCTAGGGGCACTGAGGGTCCGCGGTTAATGAGATAAACCGCCGTGCTTACTGCATGTGCCCATAAGGCTTTGGGCAACCCACTTTGCAGTCTCATACTCCTAGCACGCTCATTGATTGTTCGGTTCATGCGCTCGGCCACGCCATTTTGCTGTGGCGTTCTTCGGATGGTCTTCTCCATTCGAATGCCTCTCTGAGCACAGAACTCTACGAACTTCGCATCAATGTACTCTCCGCCGTTGTCGGACCTCAAACACTTGAGTTTATTCCCGGTCTCTAGTTCGACCATGGCCTTCCATTCTTGAAATTTCTTAAACACCTCAGACTTGTGTTTCAAGAAATAGACCCATGTTTTCCTCGTCGAATCATCGATGAAGGTCACATAGTATTGAGCTCCTCCCAGTGAGGTTACTGGAGATGGTCCCCATACATCTGAGTGGACCAGTGCTAGCTTCTCCTCCTTGGGAGCTTTTCCACCTTTTCGGAAGCTCACTTTCTTCTGCTTCCCGAAGATGCAACCTTCGCACATGTCGAGGTTGACAGACTTCAAGCCTGGAAGTTTGTTGTCCTTCGCTAACACCTTCATCCCCTTCTCACTCATGTGACCCAACCGTCGATGCCACAGTTCCGAGCAGTCTTGCGACACAGCTGCCGCCACTGTACACTCCTCATAAGTCGTCATGTACAGCGTACCGACCTTGCTCCCTCGGGCTATCACCATAGCTCCTCGTGAAACTTTCCAAGCTTCACAGCTGAACGAAATGGAGTGCCTTTCGGCATCGAGTTGACCTACTGAGATCAGATTCTTGGTCAACCTCGGGACATGCCTCACTTTCGTTAGCTTCCATATCAATCCATTTGGAATGCGAATTTTCACATCGCCCATTCCAACAACATCCAACGCTTCTCCGTCGGCTAGATACACTTTACCGAAATTACCCGCAGTGTAATTTTCGAATAAATCCTTCTGAGCGGTCGTGTGAAATGATGCCCCAGAGTCTAGAATCCACGAATCTATGTCCCTCTGTACGGCAAGCATTAAACAGTCATCCGAATCCTCGTCGCTCGCAACATTAGCCACGTGATCACGGCCGGTACTCTTCTTCGGCTGCTTGCACTCATGACTGAAGTGCCCCATACCCTGGCAGTTATAGCATCGAAGATTCTTCTTACTTCGATCGCTATCTTTGCCTCCTCGGCTAAGCCCTCTTCTACCTCGGGATTGCGAACGTCCTCTAACGTCCCATACCCTGGCCTTACCCCGGTCTCTTGAACCCATGTTCAAGACTGCTCCATCATTTGAGCATTCACCCATATCCAATCTCCTGAGTTCCTCAGCGAGTATTTGATCTCGGATGCCGTTGTAAGTCAGTTTCTCCTTTCCAATTGAGTTGCTAACAGCAGCTCGCATGAATTCCCAACTGTTCGGTAGAGATGCTAGCAGTATAAGGGCTCTCACTTCGTCTTCAAAAGTTATCTCCACCGCATCCAACTGATTTACGGTGTCGATGAATTTGTTCACGTGACTCGCGACAGGTGTCCCCTCAGCCATGCGTAGGTTGAACAACTTACGCATGAGATGTACCTTGTTGTTCGCGGATGGTTTCTCATACATGTCGGTGAGGATCTTCATCATCCCCATCGTCGTCGTCTCTCTTGCGACGTTATGTGCGACACTCCTAGATAGTGTTAGGCGGATCACTCCCAACACTTGACGGTCTAAGAGTTTCCACGCCTCCTCGGTGGTCGTGGTCGGCCTTTCCTCAAGGAGAAGTGGCTGATGCATCTTCCTCCCGTAGAGGTAGTCCTCTATCTGCATTCTCCAGAATGCGAAGTCCTTCCCGTCGAACTTCTCGATCCCGTGTGCGGTCCTGTCTTCTTTCGCCATCTATCTTCCTCTCGGTCTTTGGCCTTAGTTCTGCAAACCTCGGGCTCTGATACCACTTGTTAGGGTCGATCAGGCGAATCAATGAAAGACAGAAATACTAAACCGAGCACACAAGCAATTTGATAACGGAGTTCACCCAAATTGGTTACGTCTCCGGGCCGCTACACGTGACACTTAATATATATATTAAAAGAGGATTACAAACGTAATCTAGCTAAACACAAAGCTATGGTTCTCTCGCAACTAGAACTCTCTCTTTATAATATAGAGGTGTTTGTGTAGGGTTGTTTTTATTAAAATACAAGATATTGGGGCATATAAATAGAACGCTTAGTGGATCATATTACAATTGCAAGTGATGTGAGATAATTAGAAAACATGGCCAAAACTCATTTGGCTCCACAACTCAACATAGTTTTTTGTTAAGTGTTATTCAATGCGCAAGTCAGTTGAATTTCAGTTATAACCGACAACAACAACTTAATAGGCATAAATATAATTATTGTCAACTCGTTTTTGAATATTTGATTGGTAAAAATCCATATGTGATGAATATTATTGTTTAAGGATGTATTAGTGGGCTCATGCCCCATTCATATCTTTAATTATTTCATACGTGATCCAATTTTCTGAGTTAGCAATCTGTGCTAACCAAGTATTCTTTGTCAGTTTGTCTCTTATTTGTTTTAAGTGATATTGCTAAACTTTCAAAAAAAGAGAGGATACAATTGAGGTTGAATATATTTGAGGGGCATATGATGCAATTAAGATATAGATGAAAAGTAAATGTAAGGGTTACTATAAAAATACAATATGAAGATATTATCTTCTAGAAGTCAAAGACTAAACCATCAAGAAGAATTATATTTGAAGATTTACATGTAAAATAAGGAAAGAATATTAAAGAAATAATCAAGTTAGAATATTTTGTAAATGTTATAAGTATATTTATAAGCATTGGTTATTTCGTGTGTTCAATATCAATAAGATAATCATAAAAGAAATAGAGAACACCGAAAACACATGAGTTAAAAGTGAGAAAACAATCATAGACTTAATTATTAGAGAGACGGATAATCTTTACAATCATTATCTTCAATTAAATATAAACTTCAACTTGCTCATATTAGGAACAATAAAAATTGTAAATTAAATTAAGATGGTGGACTCAGAAATCAAAATGAGGTTTCAAATATTATACTCTAGTGATCTTAGTTCATTTCTTTTCTTGGTGATTAATCGTTGGTACTTAGGCTTGCATATGATCAGATAAATCATTAATAATTAGACACATTAAGTTTTAAAAATTAGGACATCAGAAGCAGTTTTGGCTCTTTATTAATAATTGTGTTCACTTCTAGCTAGGTAGCATCTTGTACTACGAGTGCCTCTAATTGCTCTGCTTTGCTTTATCTTATCATATGCTGACCTACGGGAAAAATAGATGAATCCATTATCAATAGGTCGCTTGATTATTTCATTTTAATGATCCAAAAGGAGATTTATCTCATTAATACGAGGATAAATATTCTAACTCATTTCTCTATCTCATTTCGTCTTCTCTTACTTATTTTATTCAAAAAAAAATTCTAAAAAATTTGAAAAAAATTGTACAATTACTATAATACATGTATCAATACATTCCAATAATTATTTTTACAAGAAAATCCACGCAAAATTTATTTTGGAATAAATGTATAAATTAGTGTAAATTAAACATTGAATATTAAAAAAATTGTCTAAAATAATATTATGTTCAAATGTTTTAAAATTTGAATACAATATAATATAAAAGTTTAGAAAATTGCGGTATAAGTTGTGAAAATTTAAAATTTAAGTGAAAATAAGTAAGTGGACACGGAAAGGGGTAGAAAATAGGAGATAGAAGATTTGGACTCCATTAATATAGACCGAACTTGTAACTTCTGGTAATTTGGGAATAATTTGTTTTGCAACTAAAAATATAAAACTATATAGAACAAACTACATATTTAGCTGTAACTATAACACTAATAATTCAAATAGTCGCAGCACATTAATTAGCAAGCATGTAACCTTTATAATTCAAACCCTCCGTATGTTCGTAAGTAAGGAGAAGAAAATTAATGAAGCCAAACGAAATGAAAATCGTCAATTTCGTTATCGTTTCGTTTAGTTTTTGAGTTTTTCGTTTTCGTTTAGTAATGAACGAAAACGAAACGAGTTTTTAACGAAACGAACACGAAATTTTTCATGAAATTTGCACCTCATTTACAAACCTATTAGTTTGTAAGTAAGTAACTTTAGATTTTACGTGAACCAGTATGTTACACGTAATTATATTTACACACCACATTATATAATTTTATATAATGAGTTTTAGATTCATATTACTAATATTTGTTACTATATCTTTATTGTTACAAAAATACACGTGTGTATATTTATTATATTAGACGAAAACGAAATTTAACGAAACGAATAGGGATATGATGATTATCATCTCGTTTACTAAACGAAATATATATTTTATTTCGTTATCATTTCATGTAGTAATAAACGAAAACGAGATGAGCTATTAACGGAACGAACAAGATATTTTTCACGAAGTTTTCGTCAAATTGAAAGCCCTACCTATGGTCAGTTTAGCTACAAGTCGGATAATAAACTGATTTTTTTTTTTAATATATTGTATTGCAATTAAGATAATAGAGATAAACAGATAGAAACTAGCAGTACAATAAAGAAATAACTAGGATTTCCAAAAGGGGGAGAGTAACTGAGTAACAATAAAGAATAGCCAAGTGTGGTAGATGGGGGGCACATAAAGCATGTGTATAACATTAAGAGGCGATAACAAATAATGTGAATGATCAAATGTGAGGCTTGCTTGTAAAGGTACTTAAACAGTCCAACGGTCTCAGTCTACATTTACTTTACTCTCATACAAAAAATATTAATGTACTATCCATAATTAATAATATAGGTGCTGCAGTATCAATTTTAACAATTTATGTACTAATTTATAAATTTTATCATAATTAAAGACTTGAAATTAAATAAAATGACGAAATTTCACTCACATTATTCCACCTATAACATAGTGAGTGTAATTATGTCAATATCCGTTAAAAATAGTTCCCGAGATATGAGATATAATGAACACAATTTTATAATATAATATCTAAATTATTAACCACGAGTAGTACTGTATACTAAACGTATTTTTTTACTTTACTATGCGATGATCAAAAGTAGGTGAGAGACCTCAATTCTAACCGAATGTATCTGAATATCGTAATTTAATTTTAAAACCAGGCCTGACTAGCTAAGTTTCGTCTTTAAGGGAGTAACTAGAAAAATTGGTACCTTATAACATTTCTATAAGAAGTCGTACGACTGTTAAATAAACTAATTTGGAAATAGTACCCATTTTCTATCATTAATCAAACTCATTTGATAATTTTATTTGAGCAAACAAGTTTTGAGCGGAGCTATTGACCGACGTTGACCGAAAATGAAAAAAGTACAAAACAAAATCCATTAAGAAAATCCAAAAAAGGTCATATTTTCTTTTTTTAACAAAAACCTCCAAAATATGAGAATTCAGAAAACTAAAAAGAAAAAGTGTCAAAGACCGTGTTTGACTTCCATTGATTGGAATTGTCCGCGTTAACAGAAAATGAAATAAAAAAAGAAATACATAAAAGTTCAAAAGAAATCGAAAAAATTAGGAAAAAAATGCAAAATGGAACGGAGAAAAGAACGAAAAGTGAAAAAAACTAAAAAAAACACGAAAAGAATAAAAAAAGTAGAAAAATGATTTTAAATAAACTAATACACAGTCTAGCGAATACTTGATTATATTGATAGTTTAATTGAGAGTCTAAGGAGTAGACAATTTAATATACAGACTAACAAACAATCTAATTCACAGTCTAATAAACAATCTAATATACAATATAATAGACAATTTAATAATAATAAAAAATACTCAAAATACATAATTGTGCTCACTACACTGTCTATATGCACAAAAAATAATTCAAATCAATGATCTACAAACACACATTATACAAAACCGAATTAGATATTATAAATAAGCTATGCCAACCTCACCAAACAAAGAAAAAGAAAACACAAAGTCATGAGTCATGATCAAATTATCAAATGCTACACAAAATTCCAAGTCTGCAAATGGGGGTTAAAGTACCCTGTGAGAAAAAAATCTCAATTAAATAATGAAAAAGCCAAAGAAAAAAAAAACTATAAGGGTTGGAGAAGGTGTAAAAAGAAAAAAAAATGAATTTTTTTTTGTTGTAATTCAAATTTTAATGGTTAAAATGTTATGCAATCAGTTGAAGTTGAAAACCATTGATCAAGAAGAAAAGTATACAAGTACCTCGGAAGCAATAAAGATCGAAACGGAGGAAACTGGATAGAAAGGGGCTGTAAAACACAGGAAAATATACTTACTCAAATACATATAGAAGAAGATAGTCCTGTAGTCGCAATTTGAGCTATAATCGATCAATATTTATAATGATGCCAACTTGGTTGTGTACTTGAATTTATCTTCACGAAGAATTTTTAGGGTTCATTACTATTAAAAAGACGAGTGGACTGGACTGAAATCTCTTAAAAAACAAAATGCAAAGTGGTTGGAGTTAAAAATTAAAAACTTAGGAGAGGTTTTCATCATCTTCAAGGACTTCAAGTAAGTTTTATAATTTTTTTAAAGGAAGCATTTAATTCAAATTCGATAAAAGGTTGGAACTTGGAACATAACAAAACAAATACTGTATTTAGAGACGGGGCTGCAAGGTCTCTTAGTTCGAAACTTGATTCTAATAGCAATTCAAACTAACTTCAACAAAAGGCTCAATATCCAAAATCACAGCTTGTCAATAAATAACAGGGAAAAAAAAAACTTCAATCACGGCCCGAAACAGTTTATTTTGTATGGTATTGATAATTAGTTATTCTTTTCTTATTATTTATTTTGTATGGTATTAATTTTTCCTTCTTGTTTTGATTTGGACTTTCTATGCATGCATAAGATCTTTATAATCATTTCGTTATTGATAATGAAAAAGTGAATCTTGTCCACCAACTATTTAAAAAATATAAAGTTAATTATTTTAACCGGTGATGGACCAGCACTACAAAATAATGTTTGATTTAGTGAGAGTCAAAAGTTGTCACAAGCCTGTCGCTAATTTAAAAAGCTGTCACAAATCTGTCGCAAATTGACTAAACTGTCACAAAACCGTCACAAAAACCGTCGCTAATAAGCTCGTAACAAAAAATACCGTCACTAATCTCGTCGCTATTTGGGTATTTTTTTTTTTTTTTTTTTATAGCGTAGGATAAATGAGCCTTTGAGAAACTTGAGGGAACGTACGTTGGCCTGCTATTATTGTCACTTACCTAAATTTCTTCTTCGTTCTAAAGTTGTTATAGCAGACCCCATAAGCTTAATGAACTTTCATTTCATCAATCATTTCAATAAGTCCGAACAAAGTCTTCCCCTTACGAAAAGTGCTAGCACCAAGTATATTTTGGTATTATTATTTTCAGTTTAGTATCACCAAATTCCAAGTCTTCCCCTTACGAAAAGACTGATGAAACATTGTAAAACCAAGAATCTTATAGCGAAACTTTATCTGCTCACATGGTCTAAATATGGAAACCCTAAATATGTGACCAGGTAATATTTTAGAATTTACGTTGCCAGGTTTTGACTTTTGGTTAATAAAACTGATGAGAAAAGGCATTTATGAATAGAAACTCAAATACTATCTTATTTGTTTCCAAAAATATTGTTGGTTTCCGTGTACGAAATAACAATTAATAATAATAAAAGGACTAAACAAGAATTAATTAAAACCAGTGTAATCTTTATTAATTTCCAAATGAAATACAATAAACTGATTACAACATGTAGGTACTGAAAATAATTAAAGCAAACGTTATCAGATTATTATTAATTAATAATATGATGTACTGAATTGCAATAAATAGAAACTGCCGGACTGGAAAGTACAAACTTAACAGCCGGACTGTTCTGTTTGAAATTGAAATTACAGGACTGAATTGAAACTATTCTAATTACAGAATTAAATTACAGAATAGTAATTACAGCAAAAAACAGAACTTTAAACTAATTACAGATAAGTACAAACAGAATATAAAGCTACAGCTAAGGACAACAATTGAAATACTAAAATAAAAAGGACAGAATTGAATGCGTAAATGAAATGGACAGAATTAAAAGACGTAAATGAAATGGACAGAATAGAATAAAATAAGACGAGGCTACTGTTAACAGTATGCCCTTAACCGATATTCGCCCAACCACCTTAAGGTTTCTGGTTGCGTTGGCGCTTCGATCCCAAGGTACAACGTCTCGGATGACTCGCCGGAAACTGGCGACGTGTCAAGGTCGAGCTGTTGGTGGGTGGTTCTCTCTGGTTCTAAAATGTAATGCTGTTTTTGAGAGATGATATATGCTTCTGTATTTTATTTCAGAATGTTGTCTATTTGACATGTGGGGGGTCTGCCTATTTATAGGCTTGCTGAGTATCTCAGCCATTAAGGTCACTTTACTACTGTCAGTTTTCGAAATTCGAAACTGCAGTATTAACTTTGCAATCAAATCATATTTATTGCAACAGTTACAGCTTTGCTGGAAGCTTTTCCCGAACAGGCGCACTTTTTCCGAACAGGCACGCTTTTCCCGAACAGACGCACTTTTTCCCGAACATGCACGCTTTTCCCGAACAGGCGCGCTTTTCCCGAACATGCGCGCTTTTCCCGTTGAGTTAAAAACCCGTCGAGCAAGCCCGCCCGTCGAGCAAGCCCGCCCGTCGAGCAAGCCCATGTGTGGTACACAATACACACATGTGTATATGGACACACTACTTGATATCCACATGGGATACCCTAGTATATATATTGTAAAAATCACTCATGATTTTCCAATGTGGGATAACCCTCATGGGTTAAATCCCATTTCTTTTCTCATTTTCCAGCATTGGCTTTATTGCCTCTTTCGAGTACCAACCTTCGAGTCCAATTATCATTCACACCCTTCCTCCGAATAGGTCATGCGATATACCGTTGCGAAGCTAGTCGCACGAGCTACTCAACCGCATTGAGTATGGCCTCAGAAAAACTGAGGAGTCGCATTGAAAATTGACTCAAAGATGGTCCCTGACCACTTGGAACAACCATGTATAAAATACAAGTTTTCCTACATTTTTCCAACAATCCCCCACATGAATGCAATTGGCTCGAAAGCCCATGTCCTAAATGCAAATCAAGAGAACCGCAAAAGTTCACTACCTAAGGTCAGGTAGCCCCAGAATACTGCTATTAGGTAGCTGTAAAACTTTGAACCATCAAGCTTTGTGTATCCCAGAATGGCACCCGCACAGTGCCCTCTCTACCCACGTACTAGGCCCTTTAGTTGTTGTCCATATTTGGCCTAGACTGCCTTGGCAACTTCAACTGAGTGCTCTAGTGAATTAGCCCAAGCTCATCACATGGTACCGGCCTTACACACTCGTTATAGGTGTTCCAAGTCGAAAGTGTCCTGACTCACTTTACTCGACCGTCGAGTTACTTGGATCATTAAGAGACTCAAGCTCACCCTTACAATGGTACAGGTCTATCACTCTGTCATCGCGGAAATGGGCTGGAAACCCAAGGTTCCCGAGTGCTTTGTTCAGTTGCCCTCACAGTTCAGTTTCCCTTTGAACCTATCAGGAAATATTCCGTTTAGGTTGGGTTGCCTATGTTGGGGCCACCAATTTAATGGGCTTTAATCCCATTCTGTTCGATGACGTCTCGACTCCTACTTGAGTCAAGCCTTTTGTTAATGGATCCGCTATGTTTTCCTTTGATCTCACAAAATCTAAGGATACCACACCGTTGGATAACAATTCCCTTACGGATTTATGTCTTCGACGTATATGTCGAGACTTTCCATTATACATATGATCCTGAGCCCGTGCAATTGCTGATTGACTATCGCAATGCATGCTTATTGCGGGAACAGGTTTCGGCCACATTGGAATTCCTTCCAATAGACTTCTCAGCCAGTCTGCCTCTTCGGTTGCTAAGTCTAACGTTATGAATTCAGATTCCATAGTTGACCTTGCAATACATGTCTGTTTGGAGGATCTCCAAGACACAGCAGCTCCTCTCATTATAAACACATATCCACTCGTGGATCTTGTGCTATTGGAGTCTGATATCCAGTTGGCATCTGAATACCCTTCCAGTACCGCTGGATATCTGGTATAGTGCAGCCCGTAATCGGCTGAAAACCTCATATACCTGAGAAGTTTCATTATGGCCTTCCAGTGTTCTTCATTTGGATTACTGGTGTATCTGCTCAGTCTACTCACTGAGTTTGCTATGTCTGGTCTGGTGCAATTCATTATATACATGAGACTGCCTATGACTCGAGAGAACTCTAATTGATTCACACTTTTACCGAAATTCTTTTTCAGGTTACAGTTGAACTCAATTGGGGTTCTTGACATAGCTTTACTGTCCTTGTCAAACTTGTCTAAAACTTGTTTAACATAGTGACTTTGGGACAAGGCATACCCTTCTGATGTTTTGGTAATCTTCATACCAAGAATTACATCAGCTATACCCAGATCCTTCATATCGAAGTGTTGTGATAACATTTTCTTTGTGGAGCTGATTCTATCATTACTCCCAATTATGATCATGTCATCCACATAGAGACAGACTACAACACAGTCTCTTCCACTTCCTTTAGAGTAGACACATTTATCGCACTCATTAATGCGAAAACCGTTTGATAGCATAATTCTATCAAACTTCTCATGCCATTGCTTTGGCGCTTGTTTGAGTCCATATAGAGACTTTACAAATTTGCACACTTGGTGCTCTTTACCAGGAACTACAAACCCTTCCGGTTGTTCCATGTAAATTTCTTCTTCCAGTTCTCCATTCAGAAACGCCGTCTTTACATCCATTTGATGTATTTCCATATCAAACAAAGCTGCGAGAGCAATGACGATTCAGATAGACGTTTTCCTGGAGACAGGAGCATAAGTGTCAAAATAATCGACACCTTCCGTTTGCCTGAAGCCTTTCACTACAAGTCTCGCCTTGTATTTCTCAATCGTGCCGTCAACCTTTAACTTCCTCTTGAAGACCCACTTGTGACCTAGGGGCTTACATCCTTTCGGAAGATCCACTAGTTCCCAAGTGTGGTTTTGCATGATTGATTCAATTTCATTTTGAATAGCTTCTTCCCAATATTGGGAATCCGGTGTTGACATAGCTTGTTTATATGTCACCGGTTCGCCTTCAATCATGAAGGTTAGGAAATCAGGTCCAAAGTAAGTTTCCTTCCTTGCCCTTTTGCTGCGCCGAGGCTCTTTCTCTTCCTCTTCCTCTGTCGGTTCACTTGCCCCCACATTTCCTTCACTGTTCAACTCTTCAGTTGGTACAGATGTAGGTAATTTCCGGGGAAAGATATCTTCAAAGAAAGAGGCCTCTCGGCTTTCCATATACGTATCTACGTGTACATCGGGATTGTCCGACTTGTGCACGAGAAACCGATATGCACTACTATTCTGTGCATATCCGATGAACACACAGTCCACCGTCTTAGGACCAATTCTCATCCTCTTAGGAGTGGGAACTAGGACCTTTGCGAGACAACCCCAAACCCGCAGGTTCTTATAACTGGGTTGATGACCTTTCCATAATTCATATGGAGTCTTTTCTCGCTTCTTATGTGGTAACTTGTTTAAAACATAGTTAGCGGAAAGTATCGCTTCCCCCCACATGTTCTGGGGTAAACCAGAACTGATTAGCATAGCATTCATCATTTCCTTTAGCGTTCTATTTTTACGCTCAGCAACTCCATTTTGCTCGGGAGTGTATGGGGCTGTGGTTTGATGTATAATGCCGCTTTCAGCGCATATCTGTTCAAACGGTGATTCATATTCACCGCCTCTATCACTTCTCAATGTTTTAATTTTCTTATTGAGTTGATTTTCAACTTCGGTCTTATAAAGAGCGAATTTCTCTACTGCTTCGTCTTTACTTCTCATTAATTAAACGTAACAGTATCTAGTACAATCATCTATAAAGGTGATAAAGTACTTTTTCCCTCCTCGCATTTGTATAAACTTTAAGTCGCATACATCCGTGTGTATTAGACCGAGAGGTTCACTTTCTCGTTCAACATGTTGAAACGATGATTTCGTTAATTTTGCCTCTACACAAATCTCACATTTGTGCTGCTTATCAAAAACGAAATTTGGTATTAGTTTTAGTGATATTAATTTCTTTAAAGAATTATAATTCACGTGACCTAATCTACCATGCCACAAATGAAATGACTCAAATAAATAATTAAACTCAGAATTTTTATTGGCCTCTTGGGCAACAGTCATTACATTGCTAGTGCTAGTCTCAGCTTTAGCACCTTTATTGGGAGCAGGTGTCCCTACGTTTAACTTAAACATGCCGTTGGTCATATAGCCACGACCTACATAGACACCATTTTTTGGTGATTACAATTTTATCGGATTCCAAAACTAGTTTGAACCCGTTCTTCACCATCACCGATCCTGATACCAGATTCTTGCGGATATCCGGAACATGAAGCACATTTGTCAACCTCAGCTCTTTTCCAGAGGTCATCTTCATCACCACCATTCCTTTTCCTTCCACCTTGGAAGTAGCAGAATTTCCCATGAAGCAGCTTTCTCCCTCTACTGCTTCGTAGGTCTTAAACATCCACCTTGTTGAGCAGATGTGGCTTGTGGCGCCGGTATCCAGCCACCACTCTTTGGGGTTGCTCCCCACGAGATTGACCTCAGAGACCACAGCAGTAAAGTGGTCATCATCTCGTCCTCCCTCAGCCAGATGAGCCTGAGCTGGAGCTTTCCTCTTCCCTTTGCCCTTGAAGTTCCTCGGAGGGGGCTTAGGCTTAGCAGCGCCTTTATTGTCATAACAGTCCGCGGCACGATGGCCGGTCCTGTTACACACAAAGCAGGTTCCCGCAAATTTCTTTGCGACAACAGCACTGCCTCCGGTGTCAAAACGTTTCCGTTTGACGTTGGAGCTTTCGACCACATTGGTCTTTGCCATCGGGATGACAGCACCACCGCCTCTCCTCACGGAGCGACGGTTGCTCACCTCGATATTGAGCTTCTCAATGAGCCCCTCCAACCTCATTTCCTTCCGCTTGTGCTTCAGGTAGTTTTGAAAGTCTTTCCATGACGGCGGCAATTTCTCAATCATGAGTGCCACCTGGAAAGGCTCGTTTATCACTAGCCCCTCAGCCTCAAGGCTATGGTAAATGAGTTGGAGCTCCTCAACTTGCTCCATGACACCCCTGCTGTCAGTCATACGGTACTCATGAAAGTCCGTGACAACAAATCTCTTTGTGCCAGCGTTATTCACTTTGTACTTATTTTCGAGAGTCTCCCATAGCTCCTTTGCAGTAGCTTTGGGCTCGAAAACACTGAACAACGTGTCATCTAGAGCACACAGGATATAGTTCTTGCATAGGTAGTCGGCATGTCTCCATGCCTCAACCGCAGAGAACGACTGCTCGTCCAGATCGTCCTCGCTTAGGACGGGAGCAGTCTCCTTGAGAAACCTGGTCAGATTCAGGGTCGTGAGATAAAACAGCATCTTTTGCTGCCAACGTTTAAAGTTGTCTCCCCTGAACTTTTCCGGTTTCTCCAGATGAGAAGTCGGCAAAGTAGGCACAGCCGAATATATCGGTGCCTTGCCTTTGGCCGCAGCCTTGGCTCTTGCCGCAGCCTTAGCTGCGGCCTTGGCTGTGGCCGCTGCTTCGGCCACAGCCTCAGCTTTGGCCGTAGCATCCGCCATGGCCGCAGCCGCGGCGGCCTCAGCCGCTGCAGCCACGTCATCGGCGGTAGCCCCCACAATCGCATCGCCGGTAGCCCCCACAATCGCATCGCCCCCAATGTTATGGACATCTCCACCAACCATTGGGTCATGCTCACTTCCGATAGGCAACTGAATAGGCGACGTGTTTGTCATCTGAAACGACAACACAAAACGTATGAGATACGTGTACAATAAATTCTATAAACAAACACCAAAACTGATATTTGAGTTTTAAAAGAATTACCAAACAAAATAAAATTAAACTTTTATCCTTTTAAATATCAATACGGTTGATATTAAAAGGATTGAACGATTCTTATTGAATACCAATACGGTTGGTATCAACAAGATTCAAAAATAAAATTAAAACTGTTTGGAATTTTTTCGTTGTAATTCAATTTCTAATATAATTTAGAATTGAAAACAAGAAAGTATTATTCCTTATAAAAAATAAATAATTGTATTAATCAATACACGGAAGAAACAACAGGAGATCGGTTAAGATTGTTGGTTTCCGTGTACGAAATAACAATTAATAATAATAAAAGGACTAAACAAGAATTAATTAAAACCAGTGTAATCTTTATTAATTTCCAAATGAAATACAATAAACTGATTACAACATGTAGGTACTGAAAATAATTAAAGCAAACGTTATCAGATTATTATTAATTAATAATATGATGTACTGAATTGCAATAAATAGAAACTGCCGGACTGGAAAGTACAAACTTAGCAGCCGGACTGTTCTGTTTGAAATTGAAATTACAGGACTGAATTGAAACTATTCTAATTACAGAATTAAATTACAGAATAGTAATTACAGCAAAAAACAGAACTTTAAACTAATTACAGATAAGTACAAACAGAATATAAAGCTACAGCTAAGGACAACAATTGAAATACTAAAATAAAAAGGATAGAATTGAATGCGTAAATGAAATGGACAGAATTAAAAGACGTAAATGAAATGGACAGAATAGAATAAAATAAGACGAGGCTACTGTTAACAGTATTCCCTTAACCGATATTCGCCCAACCACCTTAAGGTTTCTGGTTGCGTTGGCGCTTCGATCCCAAGGTACAACGTCTTGGATGACTCGCCGGAAACTGGCGACGTGTCAAGGTCGAGCTGTTGGTGGGTGGTTCTCTCTGGTTCTAAAATGTAATGCTGTTTTTGAGAGATGATATATGCTTCTGTATTTTATTTCAGAATGTTGTCTATTTGACATGTGGGGGGTCTGCCTATTTATAGGCAGAAGGCTTGCTGAGTATCTCAGCCATTAAGGTCACTTTACTACTGTCAGTTTTCAAAATTCGAAACTGCAGTATTAACTTTGCAATCAAATCATATTTATTGCAACAGTTACAGCTTTGCTGGAAGTTTTTCCGAACAGGCACGCTTTTCCCGAGCAAGCAAGCCCGTCGAGCAAGCAAGCCCGTCGAGCAAGCAAGCCCGTGTGTGGTACACAATACACACATGTGTATATGGACACACTACTTGATATCCACATGGGATACCCTAGTATATATATTGTAAAAATCACTCATGATTTTCCAATGTGGGATAACCCTCATGGGTTAAATCCCATTTCTTTTCTCATTTTCCAGCATTGGCTTTATTGCCTCTTTCGAGTACCAACCTTCGAGTCCAATTATCATTCACACCCTTCCTCCGAATAGGTCATGCGATATACCGTTGCGAAGCTAGTCGCACGAGCTACTCAACCGCATTGAGTATGGTCTCAGAAAAACTGAGGAGTCGCATTGAAAATTGACTCAAAGATGGTCCCTGACCACTTGGAACAACCATGTATAAAATACATGTTTTCCTACATTTTTCCAACAAATATAACGCGAGATATAACTCAAAAAATATAAACACAATAGTCCAAGCCCCCAAAAGTTGGTGATGATGATAATTGGTGCTATCTGCCTATCCATATCAGCAATAACTCCGGTAAGAAGAAAAAAGTGCCTAAACGAAAGTGGAGTGAAAATGAGCCTTTTTATGTAACGTTCATTACAGGGTATATGCCGTAATGTCCTTTTTATACCCCGGATTTTTATTGATTTATTCATGTGAAAATGGTTCACACTTGGTTTTTACAGAAAATAGTTCAGTTAAGCACAAATAATTAAGTACCAAGCTACAAATTTACTCAAACTTTGTACCCAACTGTGAGAAAATCAAAGAGACAATACTAATAAAAAACATCAATTTTAATTGGAAGTTTTTTCCAATATTCCCAAACATTTATTGATATTTGGCAAATAAAAATGTTGAATGCATATAGACCTTTAACTAGGCAAAAATTTGACAGTGTTTTTGCTGGATCCATCTCTGATTCCAATGACACATATTAGTCACTTTAAATGACAATCATACATCAAATTTAAAAGAAAGCTTGGATCTTAACAGACTTTGCCACACTCATTAATCCAGGAGTATGTCGTAGGTACATCATTGGGTGGTCTAACCAGAACATTAATAATTATTAATACAACCTTCATAAATGAAATCTCTAACAAACACCCACTTTTAATACTAATAATGCAATCTCAAAAGCTGAATAGTATACATTGCTCTTGCTGCACTGATGAGGTCAACTTTGTTTTTAAGTCTATATTTTAAATTATTATTCTATTTAATCTTCAGCCTCTTCCCATAGATAGGTCATGATAACGGAATTTAAAGATTGAGTTTCGGTATTCCAAGTTTCCAACTAGTGTTAAAAAATGTTATCTAGATTGCTTTTTGACTATCAATATCGTTTTGAAAATAATATTCAACCACCATGTTATAAGTTAATTACTACTTTATCTAGATTGCTTTTTGACTATCAATATCGTTTTCAAAATAATATTCAACCACCATGTAATAAGTTAATTACTACTCTGTCTGGCCTTTTTAAGAGCCCGTGTATTACTTTATCAATATTGATGTATCTCATTTAAATGCTATATTGTCAACTTTTGACATGTATTTGTTGATTTATTTGACACAAAATTGTACTTTATCATTTCTTTTCCGCTCATATAATACATCGTTTTTCAAACTCAATGGTTGATTATGTAAGTTATTGCCGAATTTGGCTCGATCAGTTAACGGAATGAACTGAAAATCTGTAAACCCGAATAAGCCCCAGAATATGGGATAAACTGAATTTGACTGTGAAAATATACCAAATGTGAATTGTATTTTACACAAAAGTAGAAATTTTAAGAAAAATCTCCATATTTATTACTTCTATTCTTTAGTAAAGAAAAATCTCCATATTTATTACTTCTATTCTTTAGTACTATTAAACGATACCCACGCGTTACGTGTGAGACGGTATAAATTGGAACGATGATACCAACATTTAGAGAGGAAAAATATAGAATATAATAAAAAAAATATATATAAATTGTGATGATAATACAAATATTTAGAGAAAAAAAAATGATATAAGAAATTTTGTGTGGTTAAAGAGATAATAAAAAATGTAATTAGTTTTTATTTTTTATGAAAGTAGGTATTATGGTAATTAAGAAAAAAATGTAAGAGTATTTTTTTTTAAAAATAGTTAAATTTGACATACTCAAGTTTTTTTAAGTTCTTTTATATTAATGATACAGCTAGAAAATTAATAGTTTTTGAATTATTTAAGTCAGAGAAACCAATTTATATGGACTTACTGTATGTGATAGACTGGAACGGAAGTAATTGATAAGTCTAATACGGCAGCTAATATTCATTAATTTTGACAATGATTGACGAAGCTCTTAATAATGCCTGAAACTTTTCACTTATCGTCAAGACGTAAGCTATCAGACTTTCCCTTATTAGTTGGTTAATAACTATATATTGTGCCATTACGTCCACAAATAATGTCAATTTACTCAGAGGACACAAACAGCCTATTTAGTATTTAGTCCAGAAACAATGTCATATATATACCCAGAGGACACAAACGTCCCAATTACACGATAATTTATGGTCATCGATGGAACACTTAAAGTCACCGATGGAACACTTAAGTGACCGAGTTTTCTCAACACAAACTATGTGGCTGTTTAATTTAATCATATTGGTCTTTGAATAAATTATGGTCATCGAGTTTTCTCAACACAAACGTCCCAATAGCACGCTAATTATTGTCATGAACGGAACACTAGCCATCACCATGATCGCCGAATAAGCTATGATCCTGATCCATTCAGCCTATGGAATTTAAGTTCTATGGCATACTCGATGGGGAATTTGGGCTGCTTGCTTCTCCATAGTCTTCCCCGTAATCTCGGTGTTGTACAGAAGAAAGAAACCGCACAGACTCTCTAACGACACAGTAATAAAGGCTGAACCGACTTCTTTATATCAATAAGATTGCTTTGTCACAACTTCTCGGGGTCGTTGATACTACTTCAGGCTGAAAAAAGGCTTGTTGATAGAAATGAATATTTTATTTTTATGCATGTGGCTGAAACTACCATATAACTTTTGTATACTAATTTTTTTTTTTTTTGTCTTGGGTCATCACAACTCCTAAAAGAAAAGAGAAAGGAAAAAAAAACTGGAACAATGAAATTTCGGCCGAGGCAATAAATAAATCACCTTTTAGTTTGTTGGTGATTTGGTAACTATTATGGTGAAACTGAAACCAACATTGGGACCTTATTTAAAGATTATAATAAAGCTGACTTTAAATTCAATTATTCAAAGGTTAATTTAACTAGAAAAAGCAACAGCAGAAATTGCGGAAAAATGAAGAAGAAGAAAAAAACAATGATGGTGAAAAATTCTTTAGGTTACAAATCCTTACCTAAAGAAAAATGTCGATAAAGTTCAATTTCAATAAATGTGTTTGTTTAAAAAAAAAAAAAAGAAGTCAACTAGCTCCTATTTTAGAACATAATATCGAGATTTATTTAGAGAAGAGTTGCATGGGCTTTCATTTGAAGGAGCTAAGGGAATTTTAATTGCTTTGAGAAGAAAAAGGCTTGTTGGCTTTATTTTTAAAAAAAAGTAAAACATACTGAAAGCAAAAACGCGATTCGTCTATCTTGAAATTCCGAAGTATTTCTTTCTAAATAAATCTTTAAGCGTCTCTCATGTCAAAAGGAAAATAAGTATTCGAGAGTCAAGACATTTTCTTATTCAAAACAACCATTTTAACATTTTTTTCTAGGGCATTTGTGGACACGCAAATTTTTCAGCGGATGAAAATGTGTTAGATGTCTCTTCTTAAACAAAATAGCTAATATCCTATAGAAAATTGTTCAAAATGAAATGTATTTTATGTTAATTTAACTATTATAAGATAAAACAAGAAAAGACCCTTTTCTTTTGCAATATACTAAACTTCATTGCAACCAAATTGGAATACTATGATAAAGAAAAGGTGACCGGCTAAAAATTGATCCGACTTGAAGCCAAATCCAAGGGAGATAAGCTCTGTCGAATCAAGCCATCAAGAAGCCTTTAAGATTTTCGAATACTCCTGAAAATCCTTTGAAATTGCTGTATGTAATCCAAGCAAATTTGCTTCCAGGTTTACATAAATCACTCAAATCCGCTAATCATCTGTTTGTAAAAACCAAACTGAAGTCACGCCTTTAAGTTGTTCATAGAGATTATTAACAAAGTTCATCAATTCCAAGAAAATCCACTTAAGATCCGCATAAAGCATTCAAAGCAATTACGTTAGTGTTTCTGAAGATCAAATCCAAACTACACACATTTAAGATGATCAGCCAAGTTCATTAACTTGAACCAATAAGTCCAACATATGATCTGCATAAATGCATCTGAGGAGCGAATCACGTGTTTCTGAAGATCAATTTCAAGACAAACACATTAAAAAAAATCACCAAATTCTAAGTTCACAAACCTCGTTCATCAATATAACCCAAGGAGATCCAGCATTTGATCCGCAAAAAGCTGTATAACCCGCAAATTAGGTGTTGCTCCATATCAATCATCCGACTCTTTATCAAAAAAACAAAGATCTCAACCAAGTTCATTACGGAAACCAAATAAGATCCGTCATTTGATCCGCAAGAAGCTCTACAAGAAGCAAGTGAAGCGTTTTTCAAGCTCAAATATTAAATTTTTTCCATTTAATCCAAAGAACAAGTTTAGCAGAAAACTCCAAGAAATTCTTCATTTGATTTGTGGAAAGGCCATTCAAGCAGCAAATCAATCAATTCTGAAGATCAAAATATCCAAGTTCAACAACCAAATTTTAAGAGCATCAATCAAAGATCATCCACAAAGTCAAAGAATTCCAACGTGTGATCTACACAAAACATTTCAAGCAGAATATTCAAGATCAAGTTTGAAGACTGTTAAAGTTCATCCACAAGACCAAAAACTAAAATTTAACAGACTTGATCAATTCATTGTTTGATCTCCACAAAATTACTTTGAACCATACAACTAAGCCAATTTCAATATTTAAAGTTCATCAAACTCAGCTTTAATAAAGTAATACAAGAACTCGATCCACTAAAAGTAATTCAAGCCATCAAGAACTTGGTGAAGTGCTTAATTAGAAGATTTTTAATGTTTGAAAATATTCAGATTATACCCGAGTGTTGAAGTCACTGTTGTCAAAGTGTTGAACAAGCCTAAGTACCAGATTTACTTTTGATTATTTACAAGATGGTTCCGCAAGTTTTTGTTTTGTTTCCATTCAAATTGTATTTTGTTTTAAGCTACTCTTTCTTACATTGTAGTGGGGTTTTTTCACCCTACATTTTGTTTCCTCTTAAATCAATAAAATAAAATATGGTTTTCTCCCACAATTAATTAAAATAAAAATAAAAATTATATCTGCAAAATTAAAAAAACAAATAACTTCATTTGCTTTCTCCATTTTCCTATCTTAGTAGTTTAGCTTGTAAAAGTTGCTATATATTTCATAGTAGTATGAGGTAGTATATATACACAAAACTTCCTAAATAATCTAAACTACCTTAACTAACTACATCAGTATTTGAAATTGAACTAATCTGACTAAACTAACTAAGGTAAACTAATCTTTATCTTCTCATCTTTTGAACTCCTTTGATTTAACAAAAACTTGATTTCTTCATATTGATAAATTACTAACATTTATCCTTTACTGATGTCGATTTGAGTCCTAATACCTCCCCTCAAGTTGGAGAGGGCGAATGTTGCACGCCCAACTTGCTGTTAGTCGATGAAATTGTTCTGCTCCCAATGGCTTGGTGAAAATGTCAGCTAGTTGGTTTGACGATTGGATGTGTTTTGGTATTATAAGACCTGAAAGTAATTTTTCATGAACAAAATAACAATCTAATTCAATATGTTTTGTTCGCTCATGAAAAACAGGATTTTCTGAGATATGAATTGCAGCTTGATTATCACAATAAATAGGAATTGGTTGTTTATGAGTCATGCCAAGATCAATAAAAAGATAATCGAGCCATTGTAATTCAGCGGTAAGGTTGGTCATAGCTCTATATTCAGTCTCTGCGGAGGAACGAGGCACTGTAGGCTGTTTATTCGATTTCCACGAGATTATACTTGCATCGAGCATAATGAAATAACCTGTAGTTGATCGTCAGGTAATTGGGCATCCAGCCCAGTCCGAGTCGGTAAATCCCTGAAACGAAAGGGAGCTAGAAAATGATAGAAGAATTCCATGATTGATGGTTCCTTTTAGATAGCGCAGAATTCATAAGGCAGCATCAAAATGTGCGGAACGAGGATGTTGCATAAACTGACTCAAATAATTAACTGAGTAAGAAATATCTGGACGAGTGACAGTTAGATATATAAGTCTCCCAATGAGGCGGCGATAAATTATAGGATAATGAAGTGGTTCTCCTCCGATGGGAGGAGCTTTTCATGTTGTTCCATCGGAAATGATGTAGATTTTACATTTTCTTACCCAGAATCATTCAGAATATCATGAATGTATTTTCTTTGACATAGAAAAATACCCTTTTGGGAGTGAGAGACTTCAATACCGAGAAAGTATTGTAGACGACCTAGATCTTTTATAGAGAATCGTTTTTCAAGTTGAGTTTTAAGAAAAAATATAAAATGATCATTTGTATCTGTAATGATAATGTCATCAACGTAAACAAGAATAAAAATGGAGGCTTCATTAGAATTATAAATAAATAAGGAATAATCAGCTTTAGACTGAGTGAAGCCTTCATCTAAAAGAGCTGTTGAGAATTTGGCAAACCATTGTCGAGACGCTTGTTTTAAGCCATATATTGACTTGTTTAGGCGACATACTCTGGAATTTCCTTTTTTGTTAAAACCTGGAGGGATTTGTATGTATAACTCTTCATTAAGATCACTTTGTAAAAAGACGTTATTTACATCTAACTGATGTAACGACCATTGTTTGACAGAGGCAATAGAAAGAAGAGCACGAACAGTAACAAGTTTTTGCTACTGGAGCGAATGTGTCATGATAGTCAATACCTTCTTGTTGAGTATAAACCTTAGCAACATGGCGCGCTTTATGACGTTCGATGGTTCCATCCGTTTTAAATTTTGTTTTGAAAACCCACTTACAACCGACTACAGACTTACCTACCGGAAGAGGAACTAAGCTCCAAACATTGTTTGTTTCTAAAGCATTAATTTCCTTAGCCATGACATCTTTCCATTCTGGATATTTCATAGCCTCATAGAAATTATGGGGTTCAATAGTTGCCATGACATTGGAAATAAATGCCTTATGAGTTCCTGAAAATTGATCAAGTGATATGTAAGTCGTGAGAGGGTATAGATCATTTGATATACAAGAGCCAATTGAGCATATATAATCCTTCATCCAAGATGGAGTTAGTCGACTTCTAACTTTTTTAGCACTATGATCAGGTGATAAATATGGAGAAGAGGAGTCTGATGTGCATGCGGTGTTAGAAAAATTAGTTTCAAGTGACGTAGGAGGGAGAGTATGAGATGGTGGAGTTTGTTGACTCGATGAAGGTGTAGAATTATAAGAATCATTTTGAGAAAAATATGGAGAATTTAGTTGTGGGTTGTTACTCAAATCAAGAGCCACAGATGGATTCTTTCCTAGACCTAACTCGGAAGAAATATTAAGATAATCAGCATCACAATAGAAGTCCATTAATTTCCCATTAAAAGACCTATTAGTAAGGAAGGAGAGGAGCATAAATATGCTCAAGTGATGTGAAACAATTCCAACACTCCCCCTCACTCGTGGGTTGGTCAATTTATGAGAAGCACAACGAGTGCAATTAACAAATCGAATGGAGGTGGTCCATCATACTTATAACTTGGCTAGCCTTTCGATGGCCCGCTTTGATAACATGTAAAATTTGCTATATATTTCATAGTAGTATGAGGTGGTATATATACACAAAAGTTGTTAAATAATCTAACTACCCTAACTAACTACATCAGTATTTGAAATTGAACTAATCTGACTAAACTAACTAAGGTAGCCTAATCTTTATCTTCTCATCTTTTGAACTCTTTTGATGTAGCAACAAGTTGATTTCTTCATGTTGATAAAGTACTAACATTTATCCTTTACTGATGTCGATTTGAGTCCTAATATAGCTACGAAACTTGATGTGAAATAAGATAAAAAAAAAAAGGCGTGGAAATTATTAAAGTTTTTTTTTTGTCCTTAAGCTTAATAAAAGATATAAGATGGGTCAGAAAGTTGCCTTTCTGTGCCTCTCTATGGTGTTATTCTACAACTTTAAAATAGATCACATTTTGCTATCTCTGGACTCGGGTGTTTTAGGAAGCTGCCTTTAGTCCCCTATGTTTCTATCTTATTCGGCCGACATTAGCCTTGCAACTGTAGTAGAAGTCTAGCTGACTAAGTTTTTTTCTACTTGATTGAACTTCATTGACACAGGATTTAAACAATGATAAATGATTCTATCTGATGTTTACTCCCCATTTTTCGACTGCTTAATTTCTTTTTTCACGCAACAAACCGTAGATCAGATCGGTTCGTATATCTGATCTACGGTTTATGCGTGAAAAAAGATTTTTTGTAGTGGAAAAATCCATCCTCGTTTACGGACTATATGGATATTCAAAGTAGCAACTAATGAATTTTAGTATATAACACGGGTTTGCAGTTTTTTCAAATGCTATATTGCAAATTATTGTGTCATCCTACTTTTCTAAAAGATCTCCAATAAATATTCCTCCCTATCCCCTTGGAAAATATTTATGTTTTTCATTTTATCATCCTCAAATCGAAACATATTTTTATGAGTTTATACAATTTTTTCAAAACACAGCCCATTTTTTCCCCTTGTATGTTAAGAAAGTAGAAGACAAACTGTATTGTTTCTCTTAAGAATTGAGAACAATTACTATAGATGACAATGGTTGAGCTTTATCACTTCTATTATTGTTAAGCACGCTGCTTGCTTACATACATATTGCTTTAAACAAGTTATAACTGCTTGACATGAAATTCACATTCTATCGTCTGAGAACTCCCTTTTGTTTGAATTTTATAAGATACCTCTGTTATCGTACTTGTGGCCAATATGTTTGCTTGATCTGAGTCGAGTGGATGTTTTAAGGTTAATGTCTAAGGGCTCAGGAGATAGTTTTAAGCTGTATGTTATGTTTCCAAACAACAGGCTAGCTAACCAAGATGATTGGAAGTACAAAACTGTATATAAAAACAGATAACAAAGAATTAGTACAAATTCGAGTTTTTGCTACATTGCTCCAGATGATTTGGCTTGTTGGGAAGATCAGAAGTACTGCATGTTTAGTTAGCGTTTCATGGAACTCTTTCAGGATTGGTACATAAATTAAACACAAATAGTTTCTGCTAACTTTGACGGTTTTGTTAAAGGGAAATAATCATCGATGACCGGTGTCACCAAAGAGTGGTGCAATGATTTCGTGAGATTACTCCTCATTTACTCATGACAACATTTGATAGTTATTTAGCTAATCTGATACTCACGCATGCGAGTATCTCTTGTATAATTATAGTCGTTACCTAATATATATTATGGTGGTGATGATCATGAAATGAAAAACTACTCGTTAGGACTTGGGAGTAAGCCAGATTAAAGATAGGCCCAAGTTGGGGTTTATTGAAACTGGCGATTGTATTTGTACCATATATCCGGTTTCTCACTTGGATAAATCTCTGAAGATAGCAAAACCTTTGCTATATAGTTAAATCTCCAAATTTGTTCAGTATATTTTGCACTGGAACGCTATAGTTTTTTATTTCTCAAGTTCGCATAAAAACAAGAATATAGATGACTACATAAAGCACGAAAACTATGTACCCACTCTCGTCAAATTTCCGGTTATACCATGATTCATATAATATTTAGGCTATTACTTTTCGAGATGATACAATCTAAAGTATATCCAAGTGCAAGAAATAATGAATAACAAAAACAATTGAAAGAATACTAAAATCTATGCAATTTGAATCTCAACGCTTATGTTGACAGACATATATGAACCTTACTTTGAAATCATATAAAAAAACAAATACTAATTTTTTTTGAAAGAATCACCGATCTCTGCACATTCCTAGCGGCTTACAAGGACCGGCATGAAGAGGAAAACGAAATTCGCTTATGTATACATTTGCTTCTTAAATACTAAGTTGACTGTTTAGGAAAACCAAATGATGCACTCCCCGTTCCATAAAACAGGTCCGACAAGTAATTTCCCAAATCGTCAGGTGTATATCTGATATAACTCTCAGCTTGAAACACCGTTCTATACATTTCGTAGAACTCTCTGTAAGCTGGTACAAGCTTCTTCGAAATAGAAATTTTCAGCTCATCTCTTAACTTTTGATCTGGTACTACCCAAGAGCTTTGCTTCCGACACGCCTCCTCAAAAGAGGCATTAAAATTCTTGAAACACCCGACCACGTTATTTAATGATATATCGTCCGTTGGATTAGGTAATGAAGATAACACCCTGCTCCATCCTATCCGTTCGTAATTAAAGGCATATTGCTTCCCTTTTTTCTCGTGATTTAAAAGCCAATAATCTCCTAGTAGTAGCTTCAAGTTCGAAACACGGACCTTCGAAACAACATAATTTAAGTTGTTTGCTAAGAACAAATAAGACAACGCCACGTCGTTGTACAAGCGGGCTTTAACGTCGAGTTTACAGAGCAGCACAAGGACCAACCAAGCTAACCGCTCGGATATTACAGACGCAGGATGATCCTCGGGGACTGGGCTCGAGAAATAAGATTCTGGCATAGGAGATTGGGCGGTAATAGGAAAATCAGACAATATGTCTGTAAGTATTCCGCTATACTCAGAGAGAAAAATTAAATAATTGACAACGTAACGTGTCAAGGGATGGACTTCTCCGTTTGGAACCTGGGACTTGGAATTGTCGTTGTGTATTGCAGCCTCAAAATCCGCAAGTAGCTTACGGACCACCTCACCGAGCTTGACGAGGCAGTTGACTGCCTGAGATCTAACGCAAGATACTGAGTCGTACGAAAAGATTGATTCAATCTCCGGAAAAAGCTCTGACACCAAGTCGTAGAGGTCTAGTACACGGAACATTTTCTCTGGAGACAGCTTCTTGTACTTTGCCACGTGCTCGGGGAACCCAAACAACGATGTGGCTCCTTCCATGGCGATCTCCGAGAAACACAATTCCACGGTAAGAGGAAATGTGGAGAAGACCTTCTCGCACAGAATCTTTTCCCCGTGAAATAACGTGGTAACCGCAGTTTTCACGACTCTGAGCCACGTTTTTATCTTGACCTCGATAACTTCCCAGTCCATTTTCTGTACTTGAGACAAGCTCAATTTTTCCATCCCGAGATAGTAAAGGCTCTCATCGACTATGGACTTGCGTATCATCTTATATATACCTAGACACTCTTTCCCATACCCTGCCGAAACCATAGTGTCGACGATTGCCTTCAGGTCCCAAACGACTCGCTCTGATTCGGTTTCCGTTTCGGAAACATAATTACTAGCGACCTCAATCTTATCCTCGGAATCGTCAGAAATTTCAGAAACACATGACCTTGGAGAAACTTTGGCAACCTTTTCTGGATTCAAGTGGGCACGGTTAGTAGACAGAATACGATGAAATTCTCTTTGTAACCTATTCATAGCTACTTGCATAAGTTTTTGAGCGCCTATTAGTTTCTCCGAGGCTGGGCTTTCTGCCACGAGGAAATGCATACAAGTTTGCAAATCAGCGACGGAACGTAGATACTCGGCAGCTTCACCATCGAAAAGAGAAAAAGGCTTGTTTGATGCTTGGTCTATTTGTTCCCAGCTCTGAATAATAAATTCAGCGTTTTCAAGTTTAGCATTTATTGATGAGGCCGACAAGATTTGGCCTAGGGTTGAGGACGTCGACGAGCCGTTGGAGGACTCGGATGGTGATGACGTGGCGGACGAAGCCGAGAATCCGCTTCTCATTCTTTTTCTTGACACTATATATGTGTGTTATAAATGTGATTTAGTTTTTGTAACTAGTTTGTAACTTTGTATTATAGAAATGAGGAAGATTTATGAAGATGTTTGAAGAAGAGTTTGATAGATCAATTTATGAGAAGTTTTTTGGAATCCATATCAAATTCTCCTAGTATATATAGACAAATAACTAAATGATAAAAATAAAAATAAAAATGGGAAATATGCGTGAGTTAGTTAAATTGGTAGTTGGATTATATTGACCAATGTTTGTAACGCGTGATTGTGGACTTGCGCGAAGGTTCTATTCTATTCATTGGACCAATAATGGATGGTCATAACATCTACTTTCAATTTCATGCAATTTTAACTGTTTTATAAAATGTATTAAAATTATCGAAATTAAAATTTTTAAAACTAAATCATATTATAATTTAATGTTTAAATTATATGATTAACTTTAAAAAAAATTTATTATAATAATTTTGATAAAAGTCTAAAACAATTAATGGAAAATGAAGAAATAGTGGAAAACAAATAGAATTTTTTATTTTGTGTATGGAAGAAAAGTTGACGGCTGAATTCATTAATTAATTGCAAAAAACAAAGTGGCCGGTAAGCTGAAATTTTGTCGTTAATGGCATCAAATTGCAATGTTCTTGTAATTTACGCGCAAATGCATCAAAACAAAATGATGTCACACTTGAAAACACTTTATATGACAGCAGATCACTGATCTCAAGGCAATGACAACTAAAATCATTACTTCTTAATTTTGGTTACTATTTAATTGTTCTACTTAATTTTGATCGGTTAATAATTTTGTATCAAAATTATCGAAATGAAATTTTTTCAAAATTAGTCATATTGTTCAAATGTTAAAATTTATGATTAGATTTAAAAAAATACTATTTCAGAAATTTTGATACAAGTTATAAGCCGAATAAAATTACACGTATTTTCGTAATAAACAATTAAATGAGAATTAAGAGCGTATACACTACAAAATAATGTTGATTTTGTGAGAGTCAAATCATGTCACAATCCTGTCATAAAATGACTTTTCTGTTACAAGACTGTCACAAATTCACTTTTCTATCACAAAACTCATAGCTAATAGACTCGTTACAAAAAAAATCATCACAATTATTGTAGTTATTTGTACAGTTTTTTTTGTAGTGATAACTGTATAAGTATTGTTCCGAACTTGTAATTGCTTGCTATCTTTTATTTTTGTGAGATATAAGGTTAAGTCAATTTGAAATATAAGCTAGATTTAATAGAAAAAATAAATAAATAGGATAACGTTGGACCACTTTTATCATCGAATTTGTGTGAACAAAATGAGAGGCCAATTTTAAGTCACTCAGTCTATGATTTGGAAGGAATATCTTCTTTACTTATCACCCTTTTCTTTATTCATATGAGTGGATTCAATCTCATTAAATAAAAAGACATATCCCATAGTAAATATTACAACACGACGTAAACACCTAAATTATTGGGTAACGAACTCAATCAGTGATACCTCGTACTATAATTCATTCTTTACATTGAATTCCGGACATGCATGTATTTTGGACGTTTTTTCAAATAAGACTATTTGCCTTTCTTAATAATGTCTGTATTACCCTGCACATCGACAACTAATTATAGGGAAAATCGTAATAGCAAAATAACTTTTAATTGTAATCTAGGAGGGAGTTTTTTTCCTTAAAATAAGCATAACAAATTAACAATTAGCTATATTTATTGTGCGATGAACTCGAATCAATACATCCATTGCTACAATTTGTTCTTTATGTATGAAACTCCCACGTGCCCTTTTTCAATATATAGCTTTTTTAATAATACTGTATAACTTTCTTAATGACGCGTAGGAACAATCCCACGCATGTTTTTTTGGATAAGATTCATTGATCTCAATTCTCAAGAAAATAGTATATGAAAGAAAATTGAAGTCTAATCTTTACAAAAAAGTTAAAATAAGGGAAATATGACAAATTTTGTTTCATAAGGCCTTAGTCGGAAACAACGCCGGTCATAACGACTTTTTTTTTGAAATATTATTAAAGGAGATAGTCGTTAACAAAACTCGAACCCTGCACCTCCTATTTGATAGTGCGGGCTCTAGCCCACTAATTTATTCCTAGTGAGTTCACGGGTCATGATGACATTTTCAGTAAAACTGATATATAGATATTGCAATTAAGAGGCAGATTAGTAACATATTTGAACCTTGGTGATTAGAGTTTTTTTTGCAATGAATACATACATCTAAAGAATACTACAGTGTTACACGATTTATATTGAACGGATATGTAGCAATTAAATATCTGAAGAACATCATTTATACAATGAAATTATTAAATTAAAGAACGTATTTTGAATCGTAAGGTATAATTTTAAATGACAGGAAAAAAAAACTCCATTGAACTTGTGGTTGTACATATCTTCATGTACGAACTCCAAAGGGCAGTTTCCCAATTATGTCCAAATTACTAAATTATAGCCAATCTGTAAGCACTCTAAACACGAATGACCAAATTCCGGAAGAGTATAAACAGAAAGAACAGAATCGCATTTTTATTGGACTTATGATTGATAATTACAATTATCTTTGCGGATTTGACATTTGAATGAGGTTGACAATCCATTGTTTAGGAAAAAAATACATAATAAGAAGAATCCCATGTCGATCCATTCACTTCTTATGCCGAGATGATGTGGCATTTCCATAAAACAGGTCCGACAAGTAATTTCCTAAGTTGTCAGGAGATCTGACAACAGACTTTGGACCACTGTCCGTCCGAAGCAGTACCTGATAAATCTCGTAGGACTCTCGGTATGGTAACACAAGCTTCTTCACAATTGAAATTTGTATCTCATTCCTTAGTTTTTCATCCGGTACAACCCAGGAACTTTGTTTCTGGAAAGCCTCATCGAAACTGGCATTGAAGTTTTGTAAAAGCCTAAACACTTTGTCGAGTGAAATATCTTTGGTTGGGCTTGGTAACGAAGATATAGCCCTGCTCCATCCTAGTTGTTCGTAATTCAAAGCATATTGCTTCACCTTTCGCTCGTGCATTAAAAGCCAATGATCTCCTAGTAGTAACTTCAAGTTAGATTCACGGATCTTTGAAACGACATAGTCTAAGTTGTTGGCTAAGAATAGATAACAAAGTGCTACATCATTGTACATGCGGGCCTTAATGTCCAGCTTGCAGAGCAACACGAGGACCAAGTAAGCTAATCGCGCTGATATCAAGGAGATAGGGTGATCTTCAGGAACCGGGCTCGAGAAATAAGATTCTGGCAGTGGTGACTGTGGGGTATTAGGAAAATCTAATAGTATGTTTGTTAATATTCCGCTGTAGTCGGAGATGAAAATTAGAAAATTGACGACATAGCGTGTCAAAGGATGGATTCCTCCGTTAGAAACCGATGACTTGGAATTGTCATTGTGGATTGCGGCTTCGAAATCCATAAGGAGCTTCTGAACCAGGTCGCCGAGCCTGATCAGGCAATTGGCTGCCTGAGATCTAACGCTGGAGATTGAGTCATATGAAAAGATTGATTGAATCTCCGGTGAAAGCTCTGACACCAAGTCGTATAGGTCAAGTATACAAAACAATTTTTCTGGAGACAACTTCTTGTACTTTGCCACGTGCTCTGGAAACCGAAAGAGTGATTCGGCCCCTTCTTTGGCTATCTCCGAGAAGCACAATTCAGCAGTAAGCGGAGAGACACAGAACACCTTTTCACAAAGTATCTTTTCTCCGTGAAATAATGCGGTTATCGCAGTTTTCAAGGCTAAAAGCCAGGTTTTTATCTTAACCTCGACCACTTCCCAGTCCATTTTCTGAACCTGAGATAAGCTCAACTTTTCCACACCAAGATAGTGCATATTCTCGTCGATAATTGACTTACGGACCATCTTATATATACTTACACACTCTTTCCCGTACCCGGATGGGACCATTGTGTCGGCAATCGCCTTAAGGTCCCACACAACACTCTCGGATTCTGTTTCCATTTCGGAAACAGAATCAGTATTATCCTCCGAACAAACTTCTGAAGCACTCGACATCGGGGAAACGGGGGAAGAGCGGTTTGAAACAGCTTCCGGATCCAAGTAGGTCTGGTTACTAGATAGAATCCGGTGGAATTCTTTCGAGAGTCTAGTTATAGCTAACTGCATCAATTTTTGAGCTCTTGCTAGTGTTTCCGAAGCTGGATTTTTTTTAAAGAAGAAGTGCATGGTCGATTGTAAATCGTTAACACATCCGAGATAAGCATAGGCTTCCATACGGTTACCATGGAAAAGAGAATAATGGTTGCTGGAATTTTGTTCGCGTTGTTCCCAGTTTAGGATAGTAGATTCCGCTAATTCGAATTTTGCGTTAATCTCCGAAGCCGAGATTATTTGACCTGGGGTTGAGGCGAACGAGGGCTGCGACGGAGATGACGTCATTCCTTTCCTTGGTATTTATATGACTAAATATTTATTTGTAAATTTGTGTTAGTTGGCTTAATGTTAGTTTGCTTGTTTGTGAAGATGGTAAGTGTCACGGGACTGTTTTTTTTTGCTCAACAAAAACAGCCACGTGATGGCTCGCTTATGGACTTAGCCGCTGCCACAAACGATCAGCCAACCAACAAACTCGCAACACTCGTGTTTGCCTCACAAACTCTCGTGTTTAGTCACTCAATTGCAGTCCGTTTCGAGGCAACGTAACTGCTCTAATCTGGACAGATTTTAAGACAAGTAATATATGTAAACGCAGCAAACGTAAATGAACACACACGCGCAATTTACGGCCGCAGCCAACCCAATATAATTCCGTTAATATTAGAAACCCGATTACATATGTTTACAAGTGTTTCTCAAGCCAAAACTATATCATAAACTATATAAACGAAATGCTATTCTGCCATGTATTTATAACACATACATGGGCAGTTTACAAACTGTTTTTAAAGAAACTGCCAAGCCCCATGCTTGACAACTGCCCATGGCAGTTATTTGAGTGTATTATGCTGCCAAAGTGGTGTACCAAGTGTTCCTAAAAACCCTCAACAATCAGCCCACGAAATGCTGTCGCAAAAGTAACCGTTCCCGCCAAAACGCACTCTGAACAGTTGCTGTGTTTTGCTACAGTTTTGGCTGTCCAACACTCAACCAAATTCCAGCCACTTATACTCAAAAGTCTCCTTATCGAACAGCCCAACGAACGCACCAAAATCCGTTGTCAAATCCCTTGGCAAACATTGCCAAATTGCTTTGCAAAACCGTCCCGAAACCAGCCAAATGCCTTTGGTGTTTCTCCTTGATTCTGCCCGTCGTTTGAACCATATCAAACCCGTAACTCTTGATGCTTCTACACACCAATCATTAGCCAATGGTGCCCACAAACGTTCCTTTGAAGTGTCAATCCGCTAACCAAACGAATGCTAGCACAAAGATGCTAACAAACCTCCCCCACCTAAGCCATTCATCGCCCTCGATGAATCAAGTGTTTATTACAGAATTCAAAACCAAAGTTCAGTCCTCGTCTGACCCATAAGATAGCCCATACTTTTCCCATAAATCAGATTTCCCGCAACTTGTTTCCGCTGTCCCAAACCTGCAACCAAACCTCGCTCCTTAGGTCAATTTTCTTTTCAAAACCCGCTGCCCAAAGTCCATCTCAAACAGCCTAGATTTTTCCTTGTTTGAACAGCACCACGCTGTCCATTTTGGTCGACGTAACTCCCTCGATAGTACCCCACGACTTTGCCCATCGAGTCGACCACCCGCCCGTATCTTACGTCTAAGGCATCACTTGCATGCTGCCTATGTAAAACTTTTCGCCCTCCTTATCCGTTTCTTCGTCAACCTGAAGTGCCGATAACCGCTCCTTTTTCGAACACTCCTTGGCGAAGTGAGGACCTCCACAAATAAAGCAAGCAAACGTCTTGCTTTTCCCATTTTCCTTGCCATTATGGCTAACCGATTTCGTGCTTCGACAGTCATCATCCATGACTGGTTTTGATGTTTCCACCTCGCTGAATTTTGTCACCACCTTTTTGCCGTTCCTTCCATTTTTCGACTCGGTTTCCGAATTCAGTTTATAGTCTAACAAACCATCCGCCGCTGCCATAGCACTTGACAGATCTTTCACCGCCAACCTTCGTAACTCTAATTGTGCCCACGATTGCAACCCGGAAACAAAATTAAACAACTTGTCCTCCTCGGACATGCCGCTGATTTCCAACATAATCGCGCTGAAATCCTTGACGTAGTCCCGAACAGTCCCCCTTTGTTTCAAATTTCGCAACGCTTCTCTTGCAACCCACGCACCGTTACTAGGCAAAAACTGCTCATGCAATTCTGCCTTCAACCAATTCCATGAGACGATTGATCCTCGAGCATTATCCGCAGCCCTTGAATGCCACCATAACTTTGCGTTGTCGCTCAAATACATACTCGTTATCGCCACACGTTCACCCTCCGGTATATGGGCAGCGGTAAAGTACTGCTCCATATCCCACAAAAAGTTCTCCAACTTTTTACAATCCTGATCTCCAACAAACGGTTTCGGTTCCGGCACTCTCCATTTTGTCACGCCACCTTCGTGACTTGTCGAAACTGAATTTCCAGCAACCGCTTTCCGCAAAATCTGAATCTCCTCTCGCATAATTCCCATTCCCGTCATAGAATCAGCGAGTTCTTGCACCAACGACTCGACCTTCGCTTTCAAAACAGTCACGTCATCCTCCAACGCTTCTGTTTTGACAGTCAAGTTCACGCCATCTCCAGCGGGTTCGGTGCCCACAAGAGTTTCTAACCGATTGAGTCTGTCCTTCGTCGAAAGATCCTTTTCCCTCGCCTCGTTCACCATTGTAACTTCCGCTCTGATACCAGTTGTCACGGGACTGTTTTTTTTTGCTCAACAAAAACAGCCACGTGATGGCTCGCTTATGGACTTAGCCGCTGCCACAAACGATCAGCCAACCAACAAACTCGCAACACTCGTGTTTGCCTCACAAACTCTCGTGTTTAGTCACTCAATTGCAGTCCGTTTCGAGGCTACGTAACTGCTCTAATCTGGACAGATTTTAAGAGAAGTAATATATGTAAACACAGCAAACGTAAATGAACACACACGCGCAATTTACGGCCGCAGCCAACCCAATATAATTTTGTTAATATTAGGAACCCGATTACATATGTTTACAAGTGTTTCTCCAGCCAAAACTCTATCATAAACTATATAAACGAAATGCTATTGTGCCATGTATTTATAACACATACATGGGCAGTTTACAAACTGTTTTTAAAGAAACTGCCAAGCCCCATGCTTGACAACTGCCCATGGCAGTTATTTGAGTGTATTATGCTGCCAAAGTGGTGTACCAAGTGTTCCTAAAAACCCTCAACAATCAGCCCACGAAATGCTGTCCCAAAAGTAACCGTTCCTGCCAAAACGCACTCTGAACAGCTGCTGTGTTTTGCTACTGTTTTGGCTGTCCAACACTCAACCAAATTCCAGCCACTTATACTCAAAAGTCTCCTTATCGAACAGCCCAACGAACGCACCAAAATCCGTTGTCAAATCCCTTGGCAAACATTGCCAAATTGCTTTGCAAAACCGTCCCGAAACCAGCCAAATGCCTTTGGTGTTTCTCCTTGATTCTGCCCGTCGTTTGAACCATATCAAACCCGTAACTCTTGATGCTTCTACACACCAATCATTAGCCAATGGTGCCCACAAACGTTCCTTTGAAGTGTCAATCCACTAACCAAACGAATGCTAGCACAAAGATGCTAACAGTAAAAGTATGGAGATGTTTTAGACGTGAGAAGATTTTATGGAATTTATATAAAAAAAATGTGTGGTTATATATAGACAAAGTCACAAAAGTGAAATAATAATTAATAAGTATAATGTGTATATGATGAGTTAGTTGAATTGGGCGTTGTGAAAAACTGGAAATTGTTGACTAATACGAGTATGTGTGACGCGTGAATGAATCGTGATTGTGGACTGAAGTTGATGTTTTACTACGAAATCTTTTCATTTAGTCAACTTTAATATATATTGTTAGTTCAAGTCTTTCTAAAGTTAGAATAAGCTTCTAATTTTGTCAAACTTTAATACTTATTCCGTTTCAAAATATAATACTTATTCCGTTTCAAAATATAAATTAAATACGTGATATACAACTTATTAATAATTAATAATAGAATATAATTATTATCTTTTTTTTACATTTTTTTCCAATTTTACCCTCATTTTTAACAATGCACATTCAGCTATAAATTATAAAGTATGGTCAAATATGTAATCTTATACAAAATTCCATTATAATTTGAAAAAATTGACTTATATTGTGAAACAATGCAAAATACTATACTATACTTATATTTTGAAACGGATGAAGCATCTATTAGTTGGGTTACTATCAAAGTTCTAAGTAAGATTTTAATTTATCAACTTTAGTAGTATATATGGGATCATTTTTGTTTGGCTGATTTTTGTAGGGTAATTTATCTTAGTTTTTTTTTGGAGTCATTGGATTAAAAGCAATACCAGGTTCAACAAAAATTATGGAAATATTATCATGTAAAATTACCTTCATACACTTCTCGGTAACACGAGTAGTTAAAAAAAAACTAAATTTTAATTTCCTTACGATACGTTATTTTAGAGTAATACTATCGTAAACCCGGTAAATGTGGTGTCACCCATTAAAAACTCAACACTTATTAATGAACTCAAAATAATTATTATCCTAAAATTAAAACTAAAATATTATATTGGTTGGCACACCCTAAATTATATTACATCGTATGAAAAAAAAATTCAAATTTATTAACTGTACCGAAAAGGTATCGGATGCATTTCAAGTACGTTACGTAAAAAAAATAAAAATAAAATTTATCAACCGTATCGAAAAAGTATCGGATATGTAATCGTGTCAACCATTTTTTCTGGTGATTTTGGATTGGTACCAATTTAACCTATTTATTTAAGAAAATGTTCCATTTTAAAGAAAAGATTATTGCAAAATATGACCATTTACAAAATACATAGGCCAAACATCTCACGCAGAACAAAATTTGACCAAGACTGTTGACTGCCGATCTCCGGCGTTAACTAAAAAAAATTAAAACAAAAACTCAAAAAAAAATCTTAAAATTAAAAAATATATATATAGTTTGAAAATAGTTATTTTAAATTAAAAGAAATGACTGACTAATAAACATTTTTTTCACAGACTAATAAACCTTTTTTAACAGACTAATGGACATATTAAAGAATTTTTTGACAGAGTAATACCATTTTTTTTGGACAGATTAACACATTTTTTTGACAGGCTAATTACAAAGTCTAACAGACAAACTAATACAATTCCATTGGATAGACTAATACTTTTTTTGACAGATTAATAAATATTCCAATAGATAGACTAATGCAAATTTTTTTGATAGACTAGTATAATTTTTTTGACAGACTAATACACTTTTTTGATAGACTAATACACTGGCTAATGCAATTTTTTTGACAGACTAATATATATTTTTTGGACAGACTAATGCAATTTTTTGGACAGACTATTACCTTTTTTTGGACAGACTAATGTAATTTTTTTGGACAGGCTAATACAATTTTTTTGGACAGACTAATACATTTTTTTGACAGAGTAATAGACAGACCAATGCAATTTTTTTTACAGACTAATATAATTTTTTTTACAGAATAATACAATTTCTTTGACAGATTAATATAATTTTTTTTGAAAAAAGAGGCTAGGTTATGAATTCAAAAAAAGAATGTATAAAGTTTTGAAAATGTGTATCATCTTGGATTAATAGTTATAAACTTCAAGTTCATAACCTTATTTTTAAAGTTCGTATCCCAATTTTTAAAGTTTATATACGTATTTTTAAAGTTCAACCCTTGTTTTTTAAAGTTTAGATATCTCAAAACTTTAAAGTTTATATCCTTATTTTTCAAGTTCATATCCCAATTTTTAAAATTAATACCGTTATTTTTTATCAAGTTCATACTCCAATTTTTAAAGTTAGATTTTTATTTTTCAAGTTCATACCCCAAATTTTCAAAATTACATCCTTATTTTTTAAATTTCATACCCGAATTTTTAAAGTTTATAAACTTATTTTGAAAGTTCATACATTTATATTTAAAGTTCATACCCCCCAACTTTAAAGTTTATATCCTTATTTTTCAAGTAGATATCACAATTTTTAAAGTTTATACCCTTATTTTTTAAATTCATACCCTTATTTTTCAAGATCATATCCAAATTTTTAAAGTTTATACCCTTATTTTTCAAGTTCATATCACAATTTTTAAAGTACATACCCTTATTTTTAAAGTACATACCCTAATTTTTAGATTTCATACTCTTATTTTTCAAGTTCATATCAATTTTTTAAAGTTCATACCCCAAATTTTAAATTTTATACAATTATTTTTTAAAGTTCATATCTCAATTTTAAAGTTCATAACTCATTTTTTTCAAGTTCATATCCCAATTTTTAACGTTCATACAATTTTTTTCAAATTCGTACCCCAATTTTTAAAGTTCATACCCTTATTTTTCAAGTTTATATCGCAATTTTTAAAGTTTGTACCCTTAATTTTCAAGTTTATATCCCAATTTTTAAATTTCATACATTTATTTTTCATCACAATTTTCAATTTTATACCCTTATTTTTAAAGTCTATACCCCAATATTTAGATTCCAAACTCTTATTTTTTAAGTTTATATCAAATTTCTAAATTCCATACCCTTATTATTAAAGTTCATACCCCAAACTTTAAATTTCATAAAATTATTTTTTAAGTTAATATCTCAATTTTTAAAGTTCATATCTTTTTTTTTTTCAAGTTCATAACCCAATTTTTAACGTTTATACCCTTATTTTTCAAGTTTATACCCGGATTTCTAAAGTTAATATATTTATTTTTCAACTTTATATTGCAATTTTACAAGTTCATATCACAATTTTTAAAAGTTCATATCCTTATTTTTCAAGTTCATACCCTTATTTTAAAAGTTTATTACCCAAATATTTAGATTTCATACTCTTATTTTTAAAGTTTATAACCTTATTATTAAAGTTCATACACTTATATTTCAAGTTCATATCCCAATTTTTTAAATTCATAACTCTTACTTTTTAAGTTCATACCCTAATTTTTAACATTCATACACTTGTTTTTCAAGTTCATACCCCAAATTTTAAAGTTCATACATTTATTTTCTAAGTTTATATCGTAATTTTTCAAGTTTATATCACAATTTTTCAAGTTTATATCACAATTTTTAAAGTTCATATCCTTATTTTTCAAGTTCATATCCTAATTTTTAAAAATAATACCCTTATTTTTTCAAGTTCATACCATAATATTTAAAGTTGAATTCTTATTTTTCAAGTTCGTACTCCTATTTTAAATTTCATACCACAATTCTTAAAGTTTATACACTTATTTTTCAAGTTCATATCCTTATTTTTCAAGTTTATATCACAGTTTTTTAAGTTTATACCCTTATTTTTAAAGTTTATAGCCTAAAGTTTAAAGTACATACCCTTATATAAACTAATACAATTTTTTTGGACAGACTAATACAATTTTTGTTGACAGACTAATACATTTTTTTTGACAGACTAATGCAATTTTTTTGACAGACTAATATAATTTTTTTTAACAGTTTAATACAATTTTTTTATACAAACTAATAGATAGTCTAATGAATTTTTATTTAAAAAACAAAAAAATGATAGTCTTATACATTATTGACGGTCTAATACGTCATATACGTCATTGGCAGTCTAATATATCATGAACTAATATATTAATAGACAATCTAAATACTTGTAGACAGTCTAATGGAAAAAATGTCACATTTTATGGAGTTAAATGTTACAATTTAATATTTCTAGAGTTATTTATAAGCCAAGAGACTAATTTAAAAAACAAAAACATGTTGAATTTACAAACTCAAGTCCCTAGTTCATTTTGTCAGATGACTTAGATATGAACCAGATTCATATATAGATACTTAGATACATATTACATATAAACAAATCGTTTATATAGCATATACATATATATATATATACCTCCCCATGAACATCTGGTTTCTTCTCCTCTAGCAGGCGCTTAAAACAAGGTGAACCTCTATCACCCATACTTTTTATTATTGCTGAGGAGGTACCAAGCAGATGTTTAAATAATCTTATTATACTAGTAAACTTATACCTTATCAAACCTTTAATAATGTTGCTCCTGTTTCCATTTCGGAAACAGAATCAGTATTATCCTCCGAACAAACTTCTGAAGCACTCGACATCGGGGAAACGGGGGAAGAGCGGTTTGAAACAGCTTCCGGATCCAAGTAGGTCTGGTTACTAGATAGAATCCGGTGGAATTCTTTCGAGAGTCTAGTTATAGCTAACTGCATCAATTTTTGAGCTCTTGCTAGTGTTTCCGAAGCTGGATTTTTTTTAAAGAAGAAGTGCATGGTCGATTGTAAATCGTTAACACATCCGAGATAAGCATAGGCTTCCATACGGTTACCATGGAAAAGAGAATAATGGTTGCTGGAATTTTGTTCGCGTTGTTCCCAGTTTAGGATAGTAGATTCCGCTAATTCGAATTTTGCGTTAATCTCCGAAGCCGAGATTATTTGACCTGGGGTTGAGGCGAACGAGGGCTGCGACGGAGATGATGTCATTCCTTTCCTTGGTATTTATATGACTAAATATTTATTTGTAAATTTGTGTTAGTTGGCTTAATGTTAGTTTGCTTGTTTGTGAAGATGGTAAGTGTCACGGGACTGTTTTTTTTTGCTCAACAAAAACAGCCACGTGATGGCTCGCTTATGGACTTAGCCGCTGCCACAAACGATCAGCCAACCAACAAACTCGCAACACTCGTGTTTGCCTCACAAACTCTCGTGTTTAGTCACTCAATTGCAGTCCGTTTCGAGGCAACGTAACTGCTCTAATCTGGACAGATTTTAAGACAAGTAATATATGTAAACGCAGCAAACGTAAATGAACACACACGCGCAATTTACGGCCGCAGCCAACCCAATATAATTCCGTTAATATTAGGAACCCGATTACATATGTTTACAAGTGTTTCTCAAGCCAAAACTATATCATAAACTATATAAACGAAATGCTATTCTGCCATGTATTTATAACACATACATGGGCAGTTTACAAACTGTTTTTAAAGAAACTGCCAAGCCCCATGCTTGACAACTGCCCATGGCAGTTATTTGAGTGTATTATGCTGCCAAAGTGGTGTACCAAGTGTTCCTAAAAACCCTCAACAATCAGCCCACGAAATGCTGTCGCAAAAGTAACCGTTCCCGCCAAAACGCACTCTGAACAGTTGCTGTGTTTTGCTACAGTTTTGGCTGTCCAACACTCAACCAAATTCCAGCCACTTATACTCAAAAGTCTCCTTATCGAACAGCCCAACGAACGCACCAAAATCCGTTGTCAAATCCCTTGGCAAACATTGCCAAATTGCTTTGCAAAACCGTCCCGAAACCAGCCAAATGCCTTTGGTGTTTCTCCTTGATTCTGCCCGTCGTTTGAACCATATCAAACCCGTAACTCTTGATGCTTCTACACACCAATCATTAGCCAATGGTGCCCACAAACGTTCCTTTGAAGTGTCAATCCGCTAACCAAACGAATGCTAGCACAAAGATGCTAACAAACCTCCCCCACCTAAGCCATTCATCGCCCTCGATGAATCAAGTGTTTATTACAGAATTCAAAACCAAAGTTCAGTCCTCGTCTGACCCATAAGATAGCCCATACTTTTCCCATAAATCAGATTTCCCGCAACTTGTTTCCGCTGTCCCAAACCTGCAACCAAACCTCGCTCCTTAGGTCAATTTTCTTTTCAAAACCCGCTGCCCAAAGTCCATCTCAAACAGCCTAGATTTTTCCTTGTTTGAACAGCACCACGCTGTCCATTTTGGTCGACGTAACTCCCTCGATAGTACCCCACGACTTTGCCCATCGAGTCGACCACCCGCCCGTATCTTACGTCTAAGGCATCACTTGCATGCTGCCTATGTAAAACTTTTCGCCCTCCTTATCCGTTTCTTCGTCAACCTGAAGTGCCGATAACCGCTCCTTTTTCGAACACTCCTTGGCGAAGTGAGGACCTCCACAAATAAAGCAAGCAAACGTCTTGCTTTTCCCATTTTCCTTGCCATTATGGCTAACCGATTTCGTGCTTCGACAGTCATCATCCATGACTGGTTTTGATGTTTCCACCTCGCTGAATTTTGTCACCACCTTTTTGCCGTTCCTTCCATTTTTCGACTCGGTTTCCGAATTCAGTTTATAGTCTAACAAACCATCCGCCGCTGCCATAGCACTTGACAGATCTTTCACCGCCAACCTTCGTAACTCTAATTGTGCCCACGATTGCAACCCGGAAACAAAATTAAACAACTTGTCCTCCTCGGACATGCCGCTGATTTCCAACATAATCGCGCTGAAATCCTTGACGTAGTCCCGAACAGTCCCCCTTTGTTTCAAATTTCGCAACGCTTCTCTTGCAACCCACGCACCGTTACTAGGCAAAAACTGCTCATGCAATTCTGCCTTCAACCAATTCCATGAGACGATTGATCCTCGAGCATTATCCGCAGCCCTTGAATGCCACCATAACTTTGCGTTGTCGCTCAAATACATACTCGTTATCGCCACACGTTCACCCTCCGGTATATGGGCAGCGGTAAAGTACTGCTCCATATCCCACAAAAAGTTCTCCAACTTTTTACAATCCTGATCTCCAACAAACGGTTTCGGTTCCGGCACTCTCCATTTTGTCACGCCACCTTCGTGACTTGTCGAAACTGAATTTCCAGCAACCGCTTTCCGCAAAATCTGAATCTCCTCTCGCATAATTCCCATTCCCGTCATAGAATCAGCGAGTTCTTGCACCAACGACTCGACCTTCGCTTTCAAAACAGTCACGTCATCCTCCAACGCTTCTGTTTTGACAGTCAAGTTCACGCCATCTCCAGCGGGTTCGGTGCCCACAAGAGTTTCTAACCGATTGAGTCTGTCCTTCGTCGAAAGATCCTTTTCCCTCGCCTCGTTCACCATTGTAACTTCCGCTCTGATACCAGTTGTCACGGGACTGTTTTTTTTTGCTCAACAAAAACAGCCACGTGATGGCTCGCTTATGGACTTAGCCGCTGCCACAAACGATCAGCCAACCAACAAACTCGCAACACTCGTGTTTGCCTCACAAACTCTCGTGTTTAGTCACTCAATTGCAGTCCGTTTCGAGGCTACGTAACTGCTCTAATCTGGACAGATTTTAAGAGAAGTAATATATGTAAACACAGCAAACGTAAATGAACACACACGCGCAATTTACGGCCGCAGCCAACCCAATATAATTTTGTTAATATTAGGAACCCGATTACATATGTTTACAAGTGTTTCTCCAGCCAAAACTCTATCATAAACTATATAAACGAAATGCTATTGTGCCATGTATTTATAACACATACATGGGCAGTTTACAAACTGTTTTTAAAGAAACTGCCAAGCCCCATGCTTGACAACTGCCCATGGCAGTTATTTGAGTGTATTATGCTGCCAAAGTGGTGTACCAAGTGTTCCTAAAAACCCTCAACAATCAGCCCACGAAATGCTGTCCCAAAAGTAACCGTTCCTGCCAAAACGCACTCTGAACAGCTGCTGTGTTTTGCTACTGTTTTGGCTGTCCAACACTCAACCAAATTCCAGCCACTTATACTCAAAAGTCTCCTTATCGAACAGCCCAACGAACGCACCAAAATCCGTTGTCAAATCCCTTGGCAAACATTGCCAAATTGCTTTGCAAAACCGTCCCGAAACCAGCCAAATGCCTTTGGTGTTTCTCCTTGATTCTGCCCGTCGTTTGAACCATATCAAACCCGTAACTCTTGATGCTTCTACACACCAATCATTAGCCAATGGTGCCCACAAACGTTCCTTTGAAGTGTCAATCCACTAACCAAACGAATGCTAGCACAAAGATGCTAACAGTAAAAGTATGGAGATGTTTTAGACGTGAGAAGATTTTATGGAATTTATATAAAAAAAATGTGTGGTTATATATAGACAAAGTCACAAAAGTGAAATAATAATTAATAAGTATAATGTGTATATGATGAGTTAGTTGAATTGGGCGTTGTGAAAAACTGGAAATTGTTGACTAATACGAGTATGTGTGACGCGTGAATGAATCGTGATTGTGGACTGAAGTTGATGTTTTACTACGAAATCTTTTCATTTAGTCAACTTTAATATATATTGTTAGTTCAAGTCTTTCTAAAGTTAGAATAAGCTTCTAATTTTGTCAAACTTTAATACTTATTCCGTTTCAAAATATAATACTTATTCCGTTTCAAAATATAAATTAAATACGTGATATACAACTTATTAATAATTAATAATAGAATATAATTATTATCTTTTTTTTACATTTTTTTCCAATTTTACCCTCATTTTTAACAATGCACATTCAGCTATAAATTATAAAGTATGGTCAAATATGTAATCTTATACAAAATTCCATTATAATTTGAAAAAATTGACTTATATTGTGAAACAATGCAAAATACTATACTATACTTATATTTTGAAACGGATGAAGCATCTATTAGTTGGGTTACTATCAAAGTTCTAAGTAAGATTTTAATTTATCAACTTTAGTAGTATATATGGGATCATTTTTGTTTGGCTGATTTTTGTAGGGTAATTTATCTTAGTTTTTTTTTGGAGTCATTGGATTAAAAGCAATACCAGGTTCAACAAAAATTATGGAAATATTATCATGTAAAATTACCTTCATACACTTCTCGGTAACACGAGTAGTTAAAAAAAAACTAAATTTTAATTTCCTTACGATACGTTATTTTAGAGTAATACTATCGTAAACCCGGTAAATGTGGTGTCACCCATTAAAAACTCAACACTTATTAATGAACTCAAAATAATTATTATCCTAAAATTAAAACTAAAATATTATATTGGTTGGCACACCCTAAATTATATTACATCGTATGAAAAAAAAATTCAAATTTATTAACTGTACCGAAAAGGTATCGGATGCATTTCAAGTACGTTACGTAAAAAAAATAAAAATAAAATTTATCAACCGTATCGAAAAAGTATCGGATATGTAATCGTGTCAACCATTTTTTCTGGTGATTTTGGATTGGTACCAATTTAACCTATTTATTTAAGAAAATGTTCCATTTTAAAGAAAAGATTATTGCAAAATATGACCATTTACAAAATACATAGGCCAAACATCTCACGCAGAACAAAATTTGACCAAGACTGTTGACTGCCGATCTCCGGCGTTAACTAAAAAAAATTAAAACAAAAACTCAAAAAAAAATCTTAAAATTAAAAAATATATATATAGTTTGAAAATAGTTATTTTAAATTAAAAGAAATGACTGACTAATAAACATTTTTTTCACAGACTAATAAACCTTTTTTAACAGACTAATGGACATATTAAAGAATTTTTTGACAGAGTAATACCATTTTTTTTGGACAGATTAACACATTTTTTTGACAGGCTAATTACAAAGTCTAACAGACAAACTAATACAATTCCATTGGATAGACTAATACTTTTTTTGACAGATTAATAAATATTCCAATAGATAGACTAATGCAAATTTTTTTGATAGACTAGTATAATTTTTTTGACAGACTAATACACTTTTTTGATAGACTAATACACTGGCTAATGCAATTTTTTTGACAGACTAATATATATTTTTTGGACAGACTAATGCAATTTTTTGGACAGACTATTACCTTTTTTTGGACAGACTAATGTAATTTTTTTGGACAGGCTAATACAATTTTTTTGGACAGACTAATACATTTTTTTGACAGAGTAATAGACAGACCAATGCAATTTTTTTTACAGACTAATATAATTTTTTTTACAGAATAATACAATTTCTTTGACAGATTAATATAATTTTTTTTGAAAAAAGAGGCTAGGTTATGAATTCAAAAAAAGAATGTATAAAGTTTTGAAAATGTGTATCATCTTGGATTAATAGTTATAAACTTCAAGTTCATAACCTTATTTTTAAAGTTCGTATCCCAATTTTTAAAGTTTATATACGTATTTTTAAAGTTCAACCCTTGTTTTTTAAAGTTTAGATATCTCAAAACTTTAAAGTTTATATCCTTATTTTTCAAGTTCATATCCCAATTTTTAAAATTAATACCGTTATTTTTTATCAAGTTCATACTCCAATTTTTAAAGTTAGATTTTTATTTTTCAAGTTCATACCCCAAATTTTCAAAATTACATCCTTATTTTTTAAATTTCATACCCGAATTTTTAAAGTTTATAAACTTATTTTGAAAGTTCATACATTTATATTTAAAGTTCATACCCCCCAACTTTAAAGTTTATATCCTTATTTTTCAAGTAGATATCACAATTTTTAAAGTTTATACCCTTATTTTTTAAATTCATACCCTTATTTTTCAAGATCATATCCAAATTTTTAAAGTTTATACCCTTATTTTTCAAGTTCATATCACAATTTTTAAAGTACATACCCTTATTTTTAAAGTACATACCCTAATTTTTAGATTTCATACTCTTATTTTTCAAGTTCATATCAATTTTTTAAAGTTCATACCCCAAATTTTAAATTTTATACAATTATTTTTTAAAGTTCATATCTCAATTTTAAAGTTCATAACTCATTTTTTTCAAGTTCATATCCCAATTTTTAACGTTCATACAATTTTTTTCAAATTCGTACCCCAATTTTTAAAGTTCATACCCTTATTTTTCAAGTTTATATCGCAATTTTTAAAGTTTGTACCCTTAATTTTCAAGTTTATATCCCAATTTTTAAATTTCATACATTTATTTTTCATCACAATTTTCAATTTTATACCCTTATTTTTAAAGTCTATACCCCAATATTTAGATTCCAAACTCTTATTTTTTAAGTTTATATCAAATTTCTAAATTGCATACCCTTATTATTAAAGTTCATACCCCAAACTTTAAATTTCATAAAATTATTTTTTAAGTTAATATCTCAATTTTTAAAGTTCATATCTTTTTTTTTTTTCAAGTTCATAACCCAATTTTTAACGTTTATACCCTTATTTTTCAAGTTTATACCCGGATTTCTAAAGTTAATATATTTATTTTTCAACTTTATATTGCAATTTTACAAGTTCATATCACAATTTTTAAAAGTTCATATCCTTATTTTTCAAGTTCATACCCTTATTTTAAAAGTTTATTACCCAAATATTTAGATTTCATACTCTTATTTTTAAAGTTTATAACCTTATTATTAAAGTTCATACACTTATATTTCAAGTTCATATCCCAATTTTTTAAATTCATAACTCTTACTTTTTAAGTTCATACCCTAATTTTTAACATTCATACACTTGTTTTTCAAGTTCATACCCCAAATTTTAAAGTTCATACATTTATTTTCTAAGTTTATATCGTAATTTTTCAAGTTTATATCACAATTTTTCAAGTTTATATCACAATTTTTAAAGTTCATATCCTTATTTTTCAAGTTCATATCCTAATTTTTAAAAATAATACCCTTATTTTTTCAAGTTCATACCATAATATTTAAAGTTGAATTCTTATTTTTCAAGTTCGTACTCCTATTTTAAATTTCATACCACAATTCTTAAAGTTTATACACTTATTTTTCAAGTTCATATCCTTATTTTTCAAGTTTATATCACAGTTTTTTAAGTTTATACCCTTATTTTTAAAGTTTATAGCCTAAAGTTTAAAGTACATACCCTTATATAAACTAATACAATTTTTTTGGACAGACTAATACAATTTTTGTTGACAGACTAATACATTTTTTTTGACAGACTAATGCAATTTTTTTGACAGACTAATATAATTTTTTTTAACAGTTTAATACAATTTTTTTATACAAACTAATAGATAGTCTAATGAATTTTTATTTAAAAAACAAAAAAATGATAGTCTTATACATTATTGACGGTCTAATACGTCATATACGTCATTGGCAGTCTAATATATCATGAACTAATATATTAATAGACAATCTAAATACTTGTAGACAGTCTAATGGAAAAAATGTCACATTTTATGGAGTTAAATGTTACAATTTAATATTTCTAGAGTTATTTATAAGCCAAGAGACTAATTTAAAAAACAAAAACATGTTGAATTTACAAACTCAAGTCCCTAGTTCATTTTGTCAGATGACTTAGATATGAACCAGATTCATATATAGATACTTAGATACATATTACATATAAACAAATCGTTTATATAGCATATACATATATATATATACCTCCCCATGAACATCTGGTTTCTTCTCCTCTAGCAGGCGCTTAAAACAAGGTGAACCTCTATCACCCATACTTTTTATTATTGCTGAGGAGGTACCAAGCAGATGTTTAAATAATCTTATTATACTAGTAAACTTATACCTTATCAAACCTTTAATAATGTTGCTCCTGTTTCTCATATTCTTTTTGCTGATGATGTGCTTATTTTTGCTAATGGGTATAAGAATAATCTAGAAATTCTTATGAATTTTATTAATGCTTATGAGCTTGCTTCTGGTCAGCTCCTTAATAGGATTAAAATTGTTTTTCTCACTCATAGTAAGACTTTGCATAGTAGAAAGAATATTATTGTCAATGTTACTGGTTTCATGTAGGGTTTCTTCCCTACTAAATACTTAGGCATTCCTTTACACTATGCTAAACTGACTGCTAACATGTATGAACCCTTAATCGAAAAGATTTGTAAAAAAGCTGCATGTTGGAAAGGTAGTCTACTCTCTCCTGGTGCTAAAGTTACTTTAATTAAACATGTTTTGTCCTATATTTCTATGCATTTACTGGCTGTTCTTCAGCCCCCTCAACTGGTCATTGATAAGATTGAGAGAGCTTTTGCTAATTTATTTTGGGGAGTGCATGATGGTAGAAACAAGCATCACTGGCTAAAGTGGTCTAAATTAGATTGCCCTTTATCTGAAGGGGGATTAGGTATTAAGAGTTTGAATGATACCATGAAAGCACTTCATAGTAAGATGAGTTGATGGTTAATTGATACAATAACCCCTTGGACCACCTTCATGTTTCAAAAATACTTTAGTAATACTGATAATTAGGGGAGCCCTGTGGTTCATGCCTCTCATTCCATTGCTTGAAAGACTTTTAGCTCTAACTTTAAAGTTTTAATGGCTAATAGCAGGTGGAACTTAAAAGAATGTGCTATTAATTTTTGGTTTGAAAACTGGATAGGGGAGGGGCCTCTTTTTAATAACTTTGCTGTTATTTATCCACATGTACTTCTTAATCAGGTTTATAAAACCAGTGGTTGGTACTATGAGCTGATGCATACTATGGGAGGTAAAGATCTTATTGCCAAAGTGTCTAGTTATAATTTCTTTTTTACAAAGGGAGAGGACACTAGATACTGACCTAACACTCTCAATGAGGTTTTCACTACTAAAAATGCTTTTGAGTTTTTCAGAACCAAAAAAAGATTTTTACCTATTGCTAAACACATTTGAAATCAGGTTTTACCTTCTAAAATTATTATATTTTTCTGGAAGCCTTGGTGTAATGCTATTAATTTGGATGGGGATGTTAAAAAATATGGCATTATTATTGCTATTAAATGTTGTTGTTGTATATCTCATTGCACAGACTCCATTGAGCACCTCATGAGCTATAGTGATATTGCTTTTGAGGTCTGGAATCATTTGCTAAACTTTTTGGCTATCCTAAGTATGTGAAGGGTATGTGAAAATGTTATGTGGTAAACTGATGCAACAATTGTGACAAGACTCAGGTTGGACTACTTGCAGCCTTAGTTCATTTTCTTATATGTTGGGAAATCTGGCTAAGTAAGAACAACTACAGTTTTGATAATGACTGTATGAGCTCTGAGAGGATTATTGCTAAGGTCAATAATTGGTTAAGGGAACTTAACATGCTTATAAAACCTAAATTCTCCACTATTAATTTTCAAGCTCTTACTCTTAATGCTTTATAGGTTAAAAATATCAATTGTAGAATGAAGAGACTAAAGCTAGTCTGTTGGCTCTGCCCTCCCTCAGGTAAGCTTAAGCTTAGCTATGATGGTTCTGCATTTGGTAACCCTGGTTACAGTGGTTGTGGTGATATATTGAGAAATGATGAAGGCATTATGCTCTTTGATTTTTCTTATAACTTAGGCAACCACACTAACAATTTTACGGAACTAATGACTTTGAGAAATGGTCTTTTTATCGGCTACAGTCTGGGTTTCTTTAATGTGCTTATTGAAAATGATTCTGAGATTATGGTTAACTGGTGGAAAAAAATATATCTCCTGACCCTAAATTTGACTACATTTGGCATTATATTCTATCACGAATGAGTTTTGTTGGCACTAATATTTGTTATGTTTTCAGAGAACAAACCAGCTGGCAGATAGCCTTGCAAAAAAAGGTGCTCAAGGGCAAAATGGAACTTTCCTTTTTCCAAGAGAACTTTCAAGTGATACTTACGCAGCGTACTGGTTGGATCAAAATGAGACACATTGCCTCAGAGGGAGTATTTTTACCCCTTAATATTGAGCTAGTGATGCATATGGCTGAAGCTAGTCCATTCTTAACTTCATGGCAGCATGATGATATATGATTTCCTCTTGTGGAATTTCAGTCCCTCTGTTATAAGAGCTTGTTTTCCAAGGATATATATAAGCTAATGATGAATTTTTTCTGAAGCTATTGCATATAAGAACACAAAAACACTCTGTTTACAGGTGTTCTAACATAAAACACGACTGTTTTCCCACGCAGCTGCTGATGCATGTCAGCAGAGTGATTTGCAGTTGTGCTTGTTTTTGGGCAACGCAGTTTCTTGGGATAAATTTGTGAGAGGTTAAAGGGTATTTTACTGGGTTTAGTACCTTTAAGTGACCTTAATTTTGAATTTACTGAAATAATCCCCTTGCGTTTCCTCTATTTGGTAAATGTGCAAACCAACCGGCTTGGTGATTTGAGAAGTGTCTCAAGACACCTATGATTTGGCAAGTTTAAATCTTGACGAACTTTTCTTATCCGCATTCGTTTTGGTTTACTAAACATGATAAGAGTTGAGGGTCGCAATAGGAATGTTTTTCAAAATAAAGTTTCAATTAAACTTTTCTTCCCCAGTTTGCCTTTGTAATTGTTTGGTTACTGAATTCCGGTTGTAATCTCTAGCTGCTTTCTGGTGTGTAAAATTTTTGAATATTTTATATAAGATTCGGTGTTTAAAAAAAAAATATACCTCCTCATATATATATATATATATATATATCGATACATGTATGTATATTTACAGATTTGGGGGAGGAGAGAGAGACATGGGGAGAGGGAGAGAGAAAATCGGTCTGTCGGCGCCGAGCTCCGACGACGGTGGTGAATGTGGCTTCGTTCGTCGATGATGACGTACCATCATCATCACCATCTCAGGTATGAGTTTTCCTGCATATATATAGAGTGTCACAACTTGAGTGACAGAGTCCGTCATCGAAGTTCCGACAACGGCGATGACATGTTCCGATGGAGCAATTAATTCCTAATTTTTAGAGAGAGAAAGTGTAGTGAGTAATGGGTAGGGCGGTGAAACAGAATTTGGATGCATTTTATATTTAAGTTAAGTGATACCAAATTGTAATTAACATGTTTGAAACGGTACCTTATACTAATAAAAATGATTAATGGTCTTAAAATCTTTTTTTTTTTTTTGAAGTGGTATCGACCTCTAATATTTTCTAAAAGACTAGGATAGACTAATATAAAACAAGTAGTGCATCAAAAATAGATCCGGTATTACACCGTAATTGACTTCCTTATCATCAAAGTTCTGCGTAAGCTTTTAATTCTCAGTTAACTTCATTATGGAGTACTACTGTATTGAGTAGTTGAAAACCTTTTTTTTTTTTACGTCTCAAACGTTATTAATGGTAGCTGTTATAACTTATAACACTTTTTGCGAGCTAAAAAGGCAATCTGCTTTTGGATGTATAATTGACGGTGGCCCGTGGGGCCAAAAATGCGACAATAATTTTTTAAATTACGTAGTTGTTGCACGCATGCACCCGGGTGTTGTGTGAGGCTTGTGACCTGTAAACCTTGATAAAAAACTTGACTTACAACTTTATAAAAAAAAAACTTTGATTTTAAAACTTGAAAAATAACTAAAAAAGCGATTGGGATTTTTATATTGTACTTTTTATCAATTTTTGTAAGGAAAGATATATATACTCATATTTAAGTACAAACTGTTCTCATTTGTTTTTTGTTTTTATTCTCATTTTTGTATGGAAATATTTGTCATTTTACAAACAAAATTTTCTCATACTTTCTGGTGTTTTCCTTTCTTTCAGTTTTAGTATATAGTCAAACAGAGAAAATTGTTTTCTCAAAATATCAATACATACAACTTTACAAATCTAGTTACCAAAACATACTATCTCAAACTTTTATTTCCAAAAGATACAACCAACTAACTAACTAATACAAGAGAAAATTTCAAAATATTAAAAACAAATAAAAAAATAACGTTTTTAAAAAAAATCAACTTTTTTAAAAAAAATCAACTTTTTTTTTTAAAAATCAACTTTTTTTAAAAAAAATCAACTTTTTTTCTAAAAAAAAAGTATTTTTTTTGGGGAATTTTTATAAATAACTCATGGCAACTTATATTCCTTCTAATTACCTCCATAAGTTCACATTCCCCATGGATACCACATTTTAATTATTTAATATTATACAATCCAAAACATAATACACATATTTTATTTCTCTAAAAACCCAAAAAAATTAGTTTTAAATTACAACAAAATTCTATAAAACAAAAAAAAAAAATCAACAAAAAAAAAACACAACAAAATTATAAAAAATGAAAAAAATCACAAAAAATTATAAAAAATCATAAAAAAATTATAAAAAATAACAAAAAATTATAAAAAAATCATAAAAAATCACTAAAAATCTATTTTTATAAAAAAATCTCAAAATTAAAAAAAATGAAAAAAATCAAACATAAAAAATGTATTTTCTAAAAAATCAGAGAAAATGAAAAATATCACACACAAAATGTATTTAAAAAAATCACAAAAATTAAAAAAAAAATGAAAAAATAAGCAAAAAACTATTTTTTTTTTTAAAATATGTATTTTAAAACAAATGTATTTTTAAAAAAATCAGAGAAAATGAAAAATATCACACAAAAATTGTATTTTATAAAAAAAAACATAAAAAAAACATATTTTTTCTAAAAAATATCACAAAAATATGAAAGAAATCACAAAAAGTGGTTTTTCCATGAAAATGTGCCTTTTTTAAAATCTAAATGAGCTGGAAGTGCATCTATTTCAGCCGAAAGTACATGTAGTTCAGTCAAAAATACATATAGTTAAGTTAAAAACGTATATAATTAAGTCAAAAACGTATATAGTTCAGTTAAAATGCATATAGTTCAGTAAAAAATGCATATAGTTAGTCGAAAGTGCATTCAATTCAGCTGACAGTACATCTAGTTCTGTCGAAAGAGCATACAATTCAGTCGAAAATAAATATAGTTCAATAAAAATGAGTTTGCATATAGTTCAGCCAAAAATGTATCTGGTTCAACTGAAAGTGTATCTAATTTAGTCGAAAGTACTTATAATTAAGTCAAAAGTGCATATAGTAAAGTCGAAAATGAATATAGTTTAGTCAAAATTGAATATAATTCAAACAAAAGTGTATATTGTTAAGTAAAAGTGTATAGTTCTGTCAAAATTGCATTTGATTCAGTTAAAAGTGCATCTGGTTCAGCTGAAAGTGCATCTGTTTCAGCTGAAAATGCATATGGTTCAGCCAAAATTGTATATAGTTCTGTCAAAAGTGCATCCAGTACAGTCGAAAGAGCATAAAGTTCAATAAAAGTGCATATAGTCCAGCACAAAAAATGTATACTTTACTTTAAAGTTTTTTAAAAAAAACGAGTGGATTCGAACCAGCAACCTCTTGAACCTCGGTGTTGTGTGCAAGCGCTCTTATCAATTTGAGCTTACGGATCTAAAATTAGTTTCTAAAAAGCCAATTCAAACTTTAACAAAATTGAAATGAGCCAAACAAGATTTAAATACATAAGTAAAAATTCAGCTTAAAGCCACTACCAAACAAGACCCGAGATTTTCCAAATTAATTAATTCCTCATAAAGAAAGCTTAAATTCCGAAGAGCCAGACAACCCATAAAGAACAAAATAAAAACGGACAACGATCTGACTTGTAGAAGTTCTAGATCCTTACAACGTTACAAAAATCTTTAAACATGACCATAAAATAAGCAATACATTCATAAAATGAGTTTGGAATGAAAAATTGCAATATTTTGCCTGCGCCCATATTGCAATCTAGTACTTATGACGGTATAAAAATCCTGCGTTTTTTTGGTACATAAATAAAACATGAATATATGATCTTTTCCAAACTTATTTTATTTAAATTATCAAACAAAATTTGACCAGGTACTGAAAAGAAACACGCACAAATGCACACACTATTGGTCAAGAAAAATGAACCCATAACAGTTAAAACAATGAATCTTAGAATCCTCTAGTTAACAATCCAACATGTAATCAAAGGACTAAAAGAGTAAGAAAACATAAACAAATGCATAGACTCATTTTCAGAAAATTGTCTGATTGGAGGTCAACACTGCAAAACAACCAAGACCTACTAAATGTGAATGTTCTGTCTCAAAACAATGTGTATACTAAAGGACGTAAATCATATTTCAACAACAAACAGGCTCCGTTCCAGCCACAAATGCATAAAGTTCAGCCCCAAATCGAGGTCTATTTCAACCCCAAACGGAGCTTAACTTCAGCACCAAAGCGGGCTTCATTTCAGCCACAAACGGGCTCCGTTCCAGCCACAAAGCATGTTCTGTTTTGGCCTCAAAATGGGCTATGTTTTAGCCCTACAACGGGCTTGTTTCAGACCCAAAAAGGACTCTTTTGAGCCACGAAACGGTATTCGTTTCTGGCCCGAAACGGGCTACGTTTCAGCCCGAAACACGCTGAGTTTCGGAAGAAAGTTTGTTAGTTATTTGGTTAGTTAGTTGTAACTTTTGGGAAGAAAGTTTTGTAGTTATATGTTTTGGTAATTAGATTTGTTCAATAGTATGTTTTGGTCATTACCCCGTTTTCTTTCTTTCAGTTTTACTATTTAGTCAAACATAGAAAATTATTTTCTCAAAATATAAATTTCATTCTCATACTTTTTTCAAATTCGAAATACACACGGAGTGTTTGCAATGCAATTGAGTTGCAAGAATCCCAACGAACCTGGCATGAAGTTTCCAAATTCCATATTCTTTTTGGTATTAGAAGTCTCCTATATTTAAGATTATGTGAATACAGACCAGTTATATTCGCACATGTTACAAAAACTTGCGTTTGGATTGTTGATCTTTAGTTGAGCCACGTTGACCTGTGAAATGGTAAAGTATCAACCTTAATTGAGCTTTTGGACCAATTATATTCACACATGTTACAAAAACTTACGTTTGAATTGTTGATCTTTAGTTGAGCCACGTTGACCCGTGAAATGGTAAAGTATCAACCTTAATTGAGCTTTTGGGTATGGATTCAGCGACCCAGACTGGTGGAGTATTTCTTATCTTATTAGTCCTGGAATAATTTTATATAATATCGACGAGTGAGATTAACTTACGGTATAATTTAAAATATATATATATACATTTCGGTTTATAATACAATAAAATCCAAATAAAAAATATAAAACCTAGTTAAAACTAACTTAAACTTAAATAATAATTAAAATAAAAATTTATAACGCAATAAAAACTCAAATAAAAAAATATAGAACCATAGTTGTAACTACCCTAAAGTTAAATAATAATTTGATTAAAAAATTTATAACACAATAAATATTCAAATAAAAAATTATAGAACCTTATTTGTAACTATTCTAAACTTAATAATAATTAAATTAAAAAAATTATAACACAATAAAAACCGTATCCAAATTTAAAAATATAACCCTAGGTGTAACTGTCCTAAACTTAAATAAAAATAAAAATAAAAATGTATGGATCATAATAAACAAACAGAATTTAAATCCATTTTTAATAAATTTCACATATTCTTTAGAGAAATTATAAAATATACCAATCCAACGCGTATGTAGTTTATTAGTTGATCTTCAAAGATACAATAGGCCACAAGGAAAGGGCATTGAAGAGTCAATTGAGTTTTAATCTAGTGCTTTTTTTTATACAATGCTATATTTTATAAAAACCCTTTGATATTTTGAGATAACATCCAATTCTCCCCAACACTAGGAGTCTGAGTACTCCATCTATAGCTCCCCCTTTTGTTTGGGTATATAATTCAAGTGTATAGACCCGATCCACTCAGAAATTTCTGTGTTTACATAATTACGTCCCATAATGGAATATTATTTGAGGGCCAAAGATTATCTTATGCAGAAAAGACTTCAAAATTTCATCCATGGGGATTTTAACAAAATATCAAAGAGAATTACAGCTACGAGGACTCGTAGATTTTGTATATCTTACGTTAAAATCAAAATCAATAACTGAGTTTCGCATTGAGTTAGATGTTGAAGAAAATGCTTCGACGAGTCAGCCTAAGTACAGCATCATGCATGATCACTCTAGCGTCTCATCTAACCACGAAGGTCTTCATTGTATGTAATGCACCATATAGGTATTATTTATACATGTACAAAAACAAAACTATAATAAAGCCTTAGTTTTTCCTCTCTTTATAGCATCATTATTAGATAAGCATGCAGCTTTGTAAGTTTTAAATCTCCTTAGATTTTAAGCTCCAAGAACGATGAACAATTGCAAACATGGGTTCAGTCCCGTATTTTATTATAATGAAAGTTTTTGTGCTTAAAAAAATTTATACAAGTGAATACACTCACCGACCTTATAACGAGCCATATATATATGAGTTGATTCTAGGACAACTCGGTTTCTTATAATCACAATCCATACACTGGGTGAAGGAGATGGGAGAAATGAAAAAAGACGGGTACACCACTCTCTCACTCTCTGTCATATACTATTATATATACCGTAACATATTGAATTAATGAAAACGAGACAAGAACAATATTAATATAGTTAAACAACTTAATTCCAACCTTTAACAGAACTGGGGAGAAAGGATTATACGGTGAGAATGCAACAACATAACAGAAGTTCATCTTTTAACACTAATTTTGTCAAAAATCATGGGTAATTAAACAAGATTAATAAGTCGATCAAAAAGAGACTTTCAGAATATATCTTCAAACAGAAGTCGCAATAGAGAACTAGCCAAGAGTGCAGTATAACTCTACAACTTGATAGCATACTTCCTCAATGGGAAGTACATGTCTCGCTTTTTCTCTCTTTCTGTCTTCAACGATGCCTACAAGGCAAATAATATATAAAAGTAAGAAACTTTAGGTCATTTGGATTAACAAAAAAAAAAAGCATTAAAATACACGCACCAAGGAACAGAATGATAAGAACAAAAAAGACATCCATAGCAATATAAACGTTAATAATGAAAGTGGAAAACTTGAAACATACAGACAATTAAGGATAAACCATAGTTAAACCCCCTCTCCAGACAGGAGTAAAGAGCAACAGAAAGCTATGAAGAACGGGTATAAAAGTATGGTTAATGCAACAATTTTATTATTTTTTACTTTACTATATATTTATTTTATTTCCTATATCAAAATTTGAATTCTAAAGAACAAGATTAAAAAGTCTATACTGTAGTTGCAGATATAAAAACTATCATGCCATACTATCCGTATAATATCAAGTTATCAACAAATACAAAATCTTTACGACCAGATCAAATAGACATTTAGTACTCATTTTACTTATCTGTAACAATGCAGTACAACTAAACCCCTAAAATAATCAAATAGAACATGCTCTTCTATTGGTTCACAAAAAACATTGTTAAATATGGCCTAGCCGTGTTTATTATTGTATCCTTCATGTATTGTTTGTATCCTTAACACTATCAAAATGTTATCAATGGGTAAGGAATCAGAGATATTTTGAATTTTGTATCCTATTTTATACATTACAACTAAACCCCTAAATAACGAACTAAAACATGTTTGCACCGACATGCATACAAGTTTATAATGATTTACAGAAACTTGGTTGCATATGGCTTCGCAACAATGCCATATGCAACAAAGTTTAAGGTAAGTCTACCTCATTTCAACACAGCTGAAAACCGATTTATTATAGTTGCTTCAGAATAAGAGACAATGCCAACTGCTTATAAATTTTAAAAAATAAAGGTCTCATCACCTTAATAAAGTATTCGGAAATTTGAGAAAAAATAATAAAAGAGAATTTATGCTGCAATAAGTCAGAATGGGTCAGTGAGAATGTGTTTGTACTGAAATCAGCAAACAAGATGTGAAATTAGAAACATAAAAGCTTCTCTTCACAATTCAAACGTAGGACTAGGACTATCTATCATTTTGGCCAATAAAAGTGGGCACCTTTTACTTTTTTACATTACGGGAAGCTTAAAAGTAAGTTAAATAAAATGATTCAGAATATGAAGCACAAGTGCAGAACCAGAGTAGATTGAGCTATATAGGTAGATTGGAATTTGGAACGAATTAACATAAGAAATAGTAACTGGCATTTAATTAAAAAAAATTGGTTCACTTATTTGGTAAGATTTCAACAAGTCATATTGTTAAGTTTTTCTTACCAAGATTACTTATTCTTTTCAGACATCTATAGTAACTTCACATCCCAACCCAATACATGGTCACTCTAATTGAACTTGCACAACAGCGATTACAATGCCAAACCATAGGACACTTGAAAAGTACCAAACAATGAATATAAAGCTATCATGAAATAAGAAGAGCTGAAAGATTCGTACTTGGTGTTTGGTGAGACGTTTGCGAATGGCACGGGTCTTCTTTGGGCGGAGATCAAGCGGAAGATACTTCTTGTTCTTGTATACCTCCCTCAGCGCAGCCTTCTGCTTCTGCGAAATCACTGTAAGCACCTGCGCTATTGACAACTGCACCACCTTGCTGCCAAATCACCACCACAAAACAAATACATCAACACTACGATTACGTACATATACATATCTAAAAAATGCCAGTCTGACGTCTGTATATACGTACTGAATTGCTGATGAGGATTTATCAATGAAGATAAAGAGTGGACGATTTCGGGGAAGTTCTAAACTTTTACGACCTTTTTACCTTGATTAGCTTGATTCTTTTGGACTATAATGTATTTTGTTTTTAATTTTTTTTCTTGAAAAACATCTGCACTCGCGCTAGGTTGATGGATTTCAAACCTAAATTTAAGTTTTTCTAGTCTTTTCATCCTCAATATATAGAACTTAAGCTAAATTTAAATCTTTCTAGTCCTTTCATCCTCAATAAATAGAACCTAAGCTAAATTTAAGTTATTCGGGGAGTTTTTCTATAACCCCAAAGAAACCAGCATATTTTCTTAAAAACTGCAATCAAACCAAACCCTTTATAGGTATGCTCTTCTTTTCCGACTAAAAGATGCAATCAAGCAATGTACATAAATTTGTAATAACACAATTAAACCTTTTAATATAGAATAAATTGATCATCATATTAAAATATACATATGCAGAAAATGTTCTCATGATCTGTAGTAAGTAATTATAACCTTAAAAATTCCTGGAAAAGATCACCTAGATGATGTAGGTACGTAAATTTGTAATCACATAATTAACCCTTAGACTATACATAAATTGATCAGCATATTAAACTATATATATGCACAAAATGATTTAACAGGCTCAGTAATAGAACTTCTAGCGACAACTCTCAGGATTCATGGATGTTTTGTAATAAGTAATTATAAACCTACACATTGCTAAAGTTAGATGACCTATGATTGCAAACTTAAATAAGAAAATGTCAAAAACACATGAAATCACTTGGAATTTAGAAATGGCAATTTAAGAAAAAACAAGGAAAAATGATCATTTAGTACATATTTTGAGACATTATTATCAAAATTCCATGTTTAAAATCTCTTTCAAACTTGGTTACAGATTCTCAATGATGCTACTTCTTTTTACTATTTGTTTTTAAATTCAGTGCTCATTGATATGTATTAAATTTTAAACAAAAATCAAAACTTCGGATTTTTGATAATTAAGTCCAAAAGTATGTAGTCTAGTAAACAGTGGCAGCCCTATGGGAAGGCAAATGAGCCAACCCACTAGGGAGCAATAAATGTCACTACAACAAAAAACGCCTTTTGCAGCGCGCAAAAAGTCCATTGGCAGCACAAAAGGTTGTGCTGAAGTTAAGTGCTGTCATAGGTCGATACCATCGACAGCGCACGTTGCACGCTGCAAAATAAAACTATTAGCAGCACGCTTCGCAAGCTGCCAAATAAAACTATTAGCAGCGTGCTTTGCAAGCTGCCAATACATGGTTTTAACGGCTCACATTGTATGCTGCGAGTGAAAAATTATTACCAGCATGTAATTGCACGCTGCTGATGCTCCTTTTTGAGGAAAAAAAATTAAATATATATTCCCCCATATATAACAATTTTTATAATACCAATATACTATCATCATCAAAACAATAAATATCAATAAATGTTCCATGAAAAACAAAATATTAACTGTTACAATTTACATATGCGACACAACACCGAAAAATTACAAAATTGTTTATGTCTTAATAATCGTTGCACCTTTCTTTAATAGAAAACTCGAGAAACGGTGTCTGGAGTTGTATGTGTTTCAAAACAGCATATGTATATTGCGTTCACGTTTCCGGTTCAGATATACTAAAATAATTCCTAACTGAACAGAAACAATCATTAATTAGGAGCAAATTTTACACAAATACTAAAACTACCGACAACCAACAAACATTAACGAGAGAAAAAACATTGTATATAATAACCTGTAAAGACATAAGCAAACTAAACTCAGATTTCGTTCATATAATTTGTTAACAAGAAACAAAAGACATTAGTTCTTAATAAGATCATCTGAAAATGCCTTGGGCCTAAAATACAACATTAACCTATATTAGAAATAAAACAGACGTTTACTTGGCCGATTTGGCCATGGTTATGTTAAAGGGATGAGCATTGTAATTTGTTGGCTAAAACATACATGATTTGAGAATATAGATAAAGGAACCTTATGGTACAAGTAAAATTACAGTTTAGAATGTTGTTTCTCCCCCAATTGACAAGTCCAACTAACATCATATATTTCACCGTCATATGGTAAACAGCCAAAAAAATTCTTCTTAGTAAAATTTCTTTTATTGCACTGTATTAGTTAAACAAAAAGCACAAACCTGGCGACTAGCAAGATTTGTAATGATTATTTTTAGGAGTGAAAGTACAATTGCAGAAATGGTAAATTTGTTTAAAAAAAGTCAATATATGCAACATGCGAAAACAAACCTTTATCTTTTTTATTGACACCATTGGCATCATAACCACTAGTAGTTTCATTCATAACATCATCTGCAAATTTGTAGCGAAAGTGGTGATGTTAAGTTACAAAAGCTAAGAATTGTAAACGACACGCAAATGTTCCATAACAATTAAATTAAAAATTCTACAATAGGTATATTTGGAAGAATATTACCTTCGGTAAAATCTTAATAAAAAATAACATAATATGTATGAGCTGGTGTATCATTCAACATAATATTACTTTTACAAATTCATAAAGTAAGAGATCCTCAATTCCTCATTGTATAACAAATAAAGCAGGACTCAAGCAAGATAGTGGATGAGAAAAGATAACAATAGACAATAGACATACTGCATATGAAGTTATGAACCACCTGCATAGTCTGAGCAATTGCATTCATCTACCTGAGCAAGGCTACCGCTGAAGCCTGCATAAGAAACATATCAAAAGGATATTAGATCAACTACCATCCGTCAAAACATCATATAAGTTTGAATAATAATAATAATAAAATCAAAAACTAAAGCAAAGTTAGAAAGAAGTTCCTGTAAGACAAAATTATAGGATTACGAAACGTATCGTTGACTTTATAATGAAAGATCTTAACAAAACAAGTGAAAGTTTGTTGTAAATAGAAATATTATGAGGTTGACATACCCATTGCTATCAACTATATTTTTTTTTTTATATAAATGAGTAAATCATAGGCATAGATAGTATATCACATGCATTCACAAAGGCATCTATATATAAACACATACACTTAAAACCGAAACTTAGGAGCTTAGCATTCGATTATGTCCTTGCAATGTTCCAACAGATCAACACACACACACAAAAGCTTGGTTTATATTAAAAGCAAAAATAATGCAATAAAGTGTAAGATAAAACGACCAAGTAAAACTAGATATTGATACTCACTTGACAAGTTGCAAGGGCATACTTGCAGGTTTGAAGGCTGCAAAACAAAAGTAACATAAGACAAAGCAATAAGCGACAAAAGCCGACACTAAAACGGCGAGAAAATCCTAAAACAGATAAAAAAAAAAAGTAATATGTATATGATGCGGCACATATATTTATATATATTACCTCTCAAGTAGAGACAAAATCATCGCAGTTGCCACACCAGATGCAGTTACTTCTACTTTGGCATTGGCCTATATGAGTAATGAAAACAATATAGTTGACTTAATCCAAATATTCTCAAGCATTTTCTCCTTGATAGGCAAAGTTAGGAATGTTAATTTTAATTTATCCATAGACAATCAGATACAAAACATGAACATAACCAGAAGTGCCTGCTGGGATAAGATTTGAAGATTACCTTCTTTGAACCAAAAATATCATCTTCATCATCCTCAAGATCTCCAAAGCTTCTTTTATTGCCTTGCATCACATATAAAACAAAGGGGCAATTAACAAAAACATACCCTATCCCTATTATATTACCAAAAACATACCCTCAAAAGTTAAATTACCAAAAACATACCTATATATACTTATTATTTTTCTAATTCTAATCAAACCATAATCTAACCTATCTCTCTCTAATCGCAACTCTCTCTCTCTCTAATCGCACCTCTCTCTCTAACGCACGATAATCGCATCTCTTTCTAACGTGCTAATCACCCATCTCTCTGTAAAAATGATTAAAAACTCACAAAATATGCATATGCTAATTATAAAACGTCATACTCTAATTTTAAAACTTCATACCCTAATTTTAAAACTTCATACCCTAATTTCAAAAACTTCATACCCTAATTTCAAAACTTCATACTCTAATTTTAAAACTTCATATCCTAATTTCAAAACTTGATACCCTAATTTCAAAACTTTATACCCTAATTTCAAAATTTCATACCCTTCAAAATTTCATACCCTACATATGAATTTCTCTCAATATTGTACATATGGATTCTTCTCTTTCAACTTGAAACCCACAATGTTTACAATAGTCTCAAAACTCAATAAATAGAAAACAATCTCACCAATTCCATATATTTTTCATATATTACGGGGTATCAAATAGTGTAATATTTGTGTATTACGTATGTATATATCTGTATTTATATGTATATGGATATCTATATAATCTAAATGGTGTTCGGTAGTTAGTGGCGGGTTTTCGTGGTGGAGGAAGGGAGAGAGATAGAATGGGATATTAAAGAAAGATACATAGAAGAATGGATGAGAGAAAGAGTAAGATCAGAGAGAGATAAAGAGAAAAATTGATGAGAGAAAAGAATGAAGAGATACATAGAAGAATTGGTGAGAAAGAAGAATGGAGGAGAGAGAGAGATAGAAGAATTGGTGAGAAAGAAGAATGGAGGAGAGAGAGAGTAAGATGAGAGAGAGATAAAGAAAAGAATAAACAGTATTAAATTTAAATTTGTTTGGTATGATTTTGATAGTTAAAGTTGTAAGGGTATGTTTTTGGTAATTTAGTTTCAAAAATAGTATGTTTTGTTAATTTATCTTAAAAGGAATCATAAGAAAAAAAAAATTAAACATTACCAAATTTTTAAAAAAGAAGAACGATATGTCAAAAAAAAAACATCATTAGTTACACTATCATTGTTTTGTATGCTCTATATATAACTGACAACAACTAAATGGAGAAAAAAAAAGAATGAGATTAAAATATTCAGCCAAACAGACCATACTTCTGAACAATGCCTTAACGAGGTCAAGCTTAATGAATTATCATATCAAAGTATTTAATGTGATGATGAAATATATGCAGGAGTATGTAGAACATCAAGGGATTGTTTGGCTATGGCTTATTAACAATAATTAGGCGTAAAATCACTTCAAACTTTTAAAATCTTTTAAGGTACAAAGAGAAGATTGGCTTATATGATAGTCAATAAAGCAGCTTAATAAATATCTACACTTACAAGTTTAAAAAGTTGCTACCAAACAAGTGTATGTTGGCATATATATCCTAAACTTGAAATATCATCGCGATGTGGTCCATCATTTATCCTTATATCCTAAAATAATGCAATAATTAATATAAATAACCAAATATGAGCTTAAAGGTGCAACTAAACATAGCCTCAAATAAACAAAACCGATCGCAAATAAACCCCCATCCTTCTCAGTTCAACAATCATACTCAAAATCAAAAACTAAAATACTGTAAAATCTAAATAACTTAAAAAACAGAACCAAAAAGAAAACATTAAAATTATATAAAGAAAGAACATCTGTATATTCCAAAACAAAAATAGTAAAGCCCTAATTTATGAACAAATCAAATTTACAGACCAGTTGCAAATTTAATGTCACGATTATCGTCATTAACTTAATTAGGAAAAATATCAGAAAACAATAACCTAAATACATAAATTGTACTACACAGGTATAAAACGGGTAAGAAAAACATAAATAGAATAATCTGTTGAATTTGAGATATTTAATTAATTGCCAGAGATTGTTGTTAGATTACATCTCAAGGGAGTGAGTTGCTGGAGACGGGGAGGGAGAGAGATCGACCTTACAGGGAGGGTAAGAGTATGAGTATTTCAGATTAGGGCTAATAATTGGGGGAGGAGGCTAAATACATGGTGAGTTCGCGGGGAATGAAGTAATATAAGCTAGCTTATTCTTTCTCTTTATTTTCTTTAAATTTTAATATCCTATACTATAATTAACTGCAGCGTGACACGTACGCTGTTAATTTGTAAAATATAGGCAGCACACATTGTACGCTGTATATGTTAAAGCTTTCACAGCTTGCTTTTGCACGCTGTAATAAATACTTTTCATAGCTTGCATTATATGCACGCTGTCAATTGTATTTGCTTAATATGCTACCGCAGCACAGGTTACTTGGCATGCTGTTATAAACCACATTTCCAGCTTGCTTTTACTATGTAATGTTACCCTTTTTCTTGTAGTGTGTAAGGCGCAAAACATTGAAATGGTTTAGGATGTTATTTAACTACTACTATGTGTGTATATATGCGCAACAGCTCTATATGCATGCAAAACAGCTCAATACTATCAAGAGAGTGTTAGACTGAGTGGATCGAATTTGTGCCCTTAAGGTCCTTATTAAAAAAGTATCAAAATTTTCAAATAAAAACTATTTCCTACTTATAATATGAGAATAGTTGTAAATCTGATATGATTTCACTACAAAAAATAGATACTTCAAAAAATAAAAATGAGAAAATTTACTAAAAAAGGAAAGTAGACACTTATTTTGGGAGGGAGTATATTATATATATAGAGAAAGAGATGCATACATTTTGGAGAGCTTGTTAGGCGCACCGCCGGTGACTTTAGCAACGCGAAGGAGTGAAAGCTCGGCTTTGAGCTCTTTTAGCTGAGCCAACAGATCCGCCTTTGTTTTCTCTCTCAGCTCATGCACCTTAATCCTAGCTACATTTACATATACACACACATATATACATTACATATACATACTCCATCAATAAATGTAAAAGGTCAAAATACCTTAGATACAAGGAATTGTTGCAAGAAAAATTAAAAAAATGCTCATATCAGCTCCCCTTAGATCCGTTCCTTTATAAATACATGAATCCACATCCATCCCTTATTTACAAGGAATCAAAAGTCTTTCTTCAAACACTTTAGTACGTTTAAATAATCATCATTTATAGTCCGTTTGGCAACAGATTTTTTGGTCCAAAATCAGATTTTAAAAATATGTTTTAAAAATCCACTGAAAATCCGGAATTTAAAAATCTGAATTTTTTAGCTTTTCAACCTAAAAATATGATTTTAAAAAGCTAAATAATCAACTGTCCAAACACACACACATTTTTAAAATCAAAAATCTAAAAATCCATTACAAAAATCTGTTATCAAACGGACCCTTAATACTCGCCATACATTTTTTGAGTACAAACACTAATACTTTTATAAAATTAAAAGTAAATTGAAATAAGGAAGTTGATACGGAGATTGATATATTGTATAACATGTAAATGATGAAATAAAACTGCAAAAGTGTGTTTTTCAGCTCAAATATAAGGAATATAATAGAGAAACTGTAAAAGTGTGTTACACACAGCAACGAATACAGCAATAAATTAAAAGTTATAAAAATTGAGAAATGAAGTGATTAAGTTTATGTTCTTACCCATTGCCATATCTCTCTCTCTATATACGGGAATGGACGTGGGCGGCCGGATTAATGGAGTAAAATTGGTGTTTGAAACCCTAATTCTTTTTTGGGAAGAAGAAACATGTAAAAACCCACAAAAAAACTACCTGTGGCTTTAGTTTAAAATTCAAACTAAATTATTATATTAATTGTCACGTCCTTAAAAAATATAGATCGGATTCATACAATTGTTTGAACGAGAAACGCTTCAATTCGTTTGAAATTTGGGTTTGAGACGAGATTCAATTGGGCCATATGTATTTTCGGCATGTACCTAATAAGAAGAGGGCTATATGTATTATTCATTATTTTTTTAAACCCACGTTTTATTTTATTCATAAACTGTTCATTAAAAAAATCCCTAAATTTTGCACTTGTATGTATTTTTTGGTTTTTATTTGAGTATTTATAGGATAGTAATGCCAAAAAAACACCCCAAAAAAATTATAAAAGTGCAATGTTACAGATTTTTTTTAAAGAACATTTTACAAATAAACTAAAGCGTTAATTTACAAAAAACTTGACCGAAAAAACAATTAAGAATACATGAAACGGATGGAGTGTCACGGTGACTCCCCCTATAGGGGTAGTCTGGACACCCCTCTTCTGCCCAATACTAGTATCCGTTCATCGTAGTTGTTTACAATTTAGAGTCGGTTCATTAACACCATGTTGTTTCATTAGACTGTATTCGAGAGTAAAAATTATGCAACAACATATAAAGTTTTCGCAGATTTCATCACTTTGAGAGGGAGGGCGTCGTTTTTGTTAATGGGTAGCGGAGCATAATCAGCAATTTCACAGCAGAGTAGGAGTTTAAATGGGGTGGGAGACTAGTGTCACACTGTAAAGCGATGGTAGTTTTGTAACTACCCCAAATGGTACTGATTTCAAGTTAGTATTATAATGTTGATCACTATGTTTAATTAGGAATGTCCTAATAATATACCGGCCGGACACCAAATTCCTCTTCCAAAATAGACGTATTAAAACCATGTAATTACATGCCCATTTCCATTCAGAGGTGTAAACACGGAAATCATACTCTATTAAAAACAATTGTCTAATACTGTACTTGAATAGTTCGTACTTACACATTACATCAGTTATTAATAAATTATGAAACATTCATCTAGCAATTAACTAAATAACCACTACTAGTACACATACTTATAAAACACAAACATGTCTTACTTTATTTTTAACACTCGTCAGTCATCATAATGTCAAACACTAGAGGAAGAAAAAAGTTACCATTATAATTTTTATTTTATTTTTATGTTGGTAAAATGGTTGCGGCTAAATTTTAGAAACAGTTTAACAACAAAAGTTTTATGATGTTAAATGAACTTTTTCTTGTAGTGAAACGACTCATACCATTTCTAATATACCCACATATTGTACACAAATCTAGGGGTGTGCGCGGTTCAGTTTGGTGCAGGTTGAGTCCAATTCAAACCAAAGCACGTAAAAAATGAGCGGTTTACTTTGGTGCGAGTTGGTCAAATTTTAAATTTCAACCCAAGTCAACACAATCCATTTTAAACAGTTTGGGTGCGGGTTGGGTTCGGAGTTTGTTCATTTTGGTTCTTAAACTTAAAAAAAATACAAATTCAACCCAAAAAAAATAAATAAAAGTCAAAAACTTCAAAATTAAACATTCACACACTAAAGCATAGTTGCATAATACATGTACAAGACTAATAAATTCACATAACATTTTTTATTCAGATCCATTACGCCGTTAAAATAAGATCGAAACGAGCAATAAAAAATTAAATATGCGACATAAAAACATAAAATAGGCAAACAACTTAAAGCTGTAAATTAAAAGATGGTGTAAGCCGAAATTTTATGTGCTTTATCGATCACAATCTATTGACATTAAATGGTTTCTTATGTATATTTTATTATTTATATGTATATTTAATCATTCGTATATTTAACTAATTTATATTATTTGCGATTCGGCGGTTTGACCCGCGGTTTAAAAATCTTAACCCGAACCAACATGCTTATAATAAATGCGGTACGGTTTGATTCGGGTTGATATTTTAAAATTTTCAAGCCAAATCAACATATGACGGGTTGGTTTGGGTTGCGATTTGAAACGGTTTGGTCCAGATTTTTGTCCACCCCTACTTCTATAAGTAAAATACTAGTCAATTTACTATTATCCTTACAATAATTATTTTCCACGGTTCACATTTGTTGACATTGTTGTCTACAAAAAATATGGAATCAATGTTACTAGCTTAATTACCAACCTGATTGCATGTACATTTTCTCATTGATTGGTTCATAACTTCATCTTCATCCTTTCGGTTGTCTTCCTATGAAGCTATATTAAACTAGGAACGTAATTTTTTTTAACTGATAAATGGTTAAAATATCGAGGGTGAAATTTTGAGGTTTAGTGCATTTCTACAAGATGAGAATTAGAATATGCACAACTACTAAATTAATACTATAGTAGGGTTTGGAAACTACTAGGATAGAAGACAATTGGACAATTATCGAGGTATATATAATATGCCTTTATGCGCATATTGTTACCTAATCTAGGTACACATTCCATAACCTTGAACCACACTCATTTGTCCGATTATATGTTATAGTGTAATATAGACTAGTAAAAGTTACTCATAACGTACATGTTGTTAACTATAAGATGAGGGTGAAATTTTGAGGTTTAGTGCATTTATGCAAGATGAGAATTAGAATGTGCACAACTAGTAAATTAATACTATAGTAGGTTTGGAAACTACTAGGATAGAAGACAATTGGACAATTATCGAGGTATATATCATATGCCTTTATGCGCATATTGTTACCTAATCTAGGTACACATTCCATAACCTTGAACCACACTCATTTGTCCGATTATATGTTATAGTATAATATAAACTAGTAAAAGTTACCCACGTTGGGACGCAACGTGGTGTGAAGTGTAACGATATAAATCTCGTAATATATTTTATTTTAAACATAATATTCAAATTTTGTATCATTTATTGTATTTATGCAGGTTAAAACGAATTATTAATTAATTTAGTCTACATTCATAATTAAGAAAATATATCGAGAACAAATTGTCAATTAATTAGATTATGTACGTTGGTAATTATTAAAATAGAGTGAGGGTATTTCCGAAAAAAATAAGCAAAATTGGACAGTCTCATTTGACTTGAGTTGACTTATTATAATAGAATGATAGTAAATCTTTCCTGATCCCATAAAATTCGGATCCGGTTTTGCTATCAGTGTAGCCTATCCCATAGTCAGTCAAGTCTAGGAGTAGTCGGTATGACTGTCCCAGACACGAAAATGTAAGGGCACAAAAGCTTATTTATGTTATGATATACTCCATTTGCTCCGAAATAAGTGTCATGTATTGTTTTTTGCGACGTCCCAAAATAAGTGTCCGGTTTTATTTTTTAGTAAATTTTCTCTTTTTTACTTTTTCAAAAACAACTTTTTGTTAGTTAAAACATAACAAAATTATACTCAAAAACTCATATTTTAATTAAAAATTAGTTTTTGTTTGAAAATTTTAATTTTTTAATGTTTTTTGTTGAGTTTTTTCCGAAATTGTTTTAAATTTTTAAATAACACGGTTTTTTAAGCAGCACAGTTATTTTAGCACGGAGTAAATATATATGTATAACTCATGTATCTATATTTTGGTGAGCTATAGAAAAAATACAATATAATGATTACAGTTGAGATGACAAGGCCAACTAGCTAGATTAGCCCTTAAATACCATCATTTAACAAAATAAAATAAAATTATACAACCTTTTAACGAAAGAAAAATGATAACAATTAAAAAAAACACTTGGACTTTGTCCATCAAACAACATACCGCTAAGACGAAGTTCATCTGAAATTGTTCCAATTTTTTTACTTTCTATTGCCATATAATTTTATTCATATTGCATAGAAGTCGAATTAAAATTATTTAATAGGGAAAAATGTTGAATTGGATATGGGGACTCCCTTTTTCACGATATTGAATCAGTAGGAGAACTATTTACTTAAATTGTAGTCTTGGAAGAATAGAAGACTAAGATTGTTTGATAATTAGTTAATACGAAGTATATAGTTTTTTAAGTTTTAGTTTGTTTCAAACTATCATTATTTTTTATTATGTTTTTATAGTGTTTAACCGTAAGTTACAGTTTTGATATCATATTACTTTCTATCATATGATATCATGTGTATTTTAAATATAAGCTTTGTTTTGTTTCTTGAAAATAATAAAGAAGTTAAAGAAACATATTTCCTATAAAATAAAAGTGCACATGTTAAAAAGAGAAAATATATAATAATAAATAAATAAAAAGCAAAATGGTGAGTACTAATTCATTGGTGAGTTACTATTCAAGTCGATGAAATGGTTTACATATGTTTTGAAACATACAACACAAACTGCGCATAGAAATTTCGAAAATCCAGCTGGTTAACCATATCGAACACGAAAATATTCATCAAACAAAGAAATCTGCTTAATATTTTATCTTGGGGTAAACTGTCTACATAAACAGAGAACTTAATTAGGACTTGCACAATTAACATTTTTGCCCTGGATAACAAAAAGTTTCGAACAGGCTCGGATAAAAACAATCCAATTCAAATGGTTAACAAAAACTATATAGGATTATGTAGTCTTTTTTAATAACTAATTTAATTTTTTTATTTTTAAAAAATTAGAATTTGACAAATTAAAATAAATTGTAAAACACATTAAAAGCTCAAATAACAATATGAAACATTAGGAGGGCCTACACTAAACTTAAATATTAATCAAATACCCGCTATTATTAATGATTATTTGATTAGTATTTACGTTTAGGGTATGCCCTTCTAAGATTTCATATTTTTATTTGAGTTTTTTGTTTGTTTTACAATTTATTTTTAATTTATCAAATTCTAATTTTTTGAAAATAAAAAAATAAAATTAGTTATTTAAAAAAGACCACATAACCGTCCATAGTTTTTGTTAAGCATTGGATTGAATTGGTTTTTTTATCTAGATGAAACAAATTCAGTATAAGTTACGCTAATAAAACTATGGCATAAAAAAAAAACCTGCATATATAGATGATTATTTGACTGTTAACTCGTCTCGTTCATATGTTTTCTGTACACATCAATAGTTTAATTAGCGGAATTATTCTATTACTGTTACGTTTACTATTCCAATGCATATTCATGTGAAATTATATATCCATGTGCGGCAAATATTCTTGCTAGCAATTGTCCTTTACCCGAATTTCACTATTCATTTAACTTTAGCTGCGCGTGAGAATATAGCAGAATAACAAAAAATAATAGCATGCTAGATTTATCATCTCTACCAACAAAACACTACAACTATGCAAATATTCATCTCTTATATTTTTTAATAACATTTTTATAAATTATTTGTGAAGAGGTATTAACATTTCAAGAATAATATATTAATGTTGTAACCTTAAATTTCTAATATTTTTAAAAAACTACTAATGTGTATCCAGTGAAAACATTAATGCCATTAAAAAACTACTAATGTCCATGGAAAGCATTAGCTGACCAAGAAGAAAATAGAGTATTGTTAGTATTGATCGTTGAGTTCATCGTAATAGATTTCCCGTCAGTAAATAACGTCATCTTTGGCCGGGCTTGTAGGTTTACATAAAATTGGAGTAGTGTCCTCCACCTTAGGCCAAATTCTAAAGTTCCCATCCGCCTCGACATCGATACCCTAAAAAGTAAGTCAAAAATTATTTAGAATTCTTCATGATTGACGAAAATTTAGACGAAACCAAGGTAAACGAGCTAACTCAACCCTTATTGGACAACTGTGAAAACTTCGCTTGGACCCCAAGCGAAATGTCGAACATTTGCCTTGACTTAGCTTGCCACCGACTGAACATCAACCCCCGATTGAAACTTGTGATACAGAAAAGTCGACATGCATGCCCGGAGCACAGTGAAGCCATTAACATCGAGGTATAAAAGTTGTTGACCGCCAACGCCGTAAGGAAGGTGTTTTATCTGGCCGAGTTTGCCAATCCTGTGGTGGTGTCCACGAAAAATAACAAGCTAAGGCTGTGTAAAGATTATATATTTTTTCATCCGAACCGAGAGAGCGTATTTTTTATTTTCTAAATTAATTGAGTTAATCTCGGTCACTGAAAATAAATGAATGTAATAGGGCAGTAAAGGACAGTCCGGAGCTGCAGCTCTTCATTTTTGGAAAAAAATTGATGAACAAATATATTTTTTCTATGTATTTTGATAAAAACTTTTAAATTTTAGTGCTTCAGCCCATCATCCCTATTCCGTAAAATAAGTTTACATAAAATATATATATATTTTTAGAAAATCAGCCTCCTATTTTAAAAGGTTGGTTCCGTCATTGTGGTGGGGTAAGAATAAAATATAAACTTTTAAGTGTAGATATATACTTTCCGATGCGTGTATATATATAATGCGAGTTTACGTGTGTTTAAGACTAAACCATCTAATTAAATCGAGCTTTATGAAAAATTACACCCTTCGATAGTTACTGCCAAACAATTCCACGTTCTTCAAGTGGGACATAGTTAGTAGCTAGTTGTTCGTTTTACCACTCGGCTCATTTTTACAATCCACTTACTTTATAAGCAAATCAAGAAGAAGATCCATATTCTCAAAAACCACTTCACTTACCCCCCTTGTTTTCTAAAACACTCGCACCCTCTTTGTTTCTCAAAAAAAAAATGAAAGACTTCTCATGTGCTTCCCCTGCCTCCACAGCAATATGCTCAAACATGGAAAAACGCGCCATTGTCCACAACCGCACTCGGCCAATAAGCCGCAGCCATCTATCCAGTCCCGACACAAAAAAGAACCTAAGCACCGCACCTTGCATCTCTCAACTCCCGTTTGATCCGAAAGCTTTTACAAACTATCAAAAGAGCAGAAAAAGCTCGGCTAAAAGTATCGAAACGCAAAGAAAAAGCTCCGCTAACGTTGATGAGATGGCTAGTCCTGACCCTTCAGGCTTGCCTAGGTATCTCTTGAGCGATAATCCGGTTTTTGAAATTTTATCTAACCCGGATAGTGTTAAGGCATTGATTGCTAAGAGGCTGCCACTGGTGTCCGGTTCTGAAAATTATGATAAATCTTCATCATCTCGTTCGCTCTCCTCACAGATAAGCTCTGAAAGGTCTCTATCTTTCAGATCTTCATTAGGTCAGTCGCGACACCATCAGGTACTACCTACTATCTAGCTACTCAAATTACTTAATTAAGATGCTTTCTTTTAAAGAAAATGTATAACTAGCTTTAGCTTGTTTATCTACGTATATCAAACTTTGAAGATACGAGCTATGGGGTGAAATTCTTCAATTCTTTTACTTAATTTTTATATTTATTTATCTAACTCGTCTTGATTGATGGCTGTTTGTAATTTCTTTGAATTCAAGGTTGTCGAGTTGATGGTATCAATCCATTGCAAGGGGTGTGAAGGAAAAGTGAAAAAACACATTTCGAAAATGGAAGGTAAATAGATTATAGCGTAAAAGTATTACTGTATTAATCTCAAAAAAGAAAACTACTGTATCATTTTATATAATGTTGAAGATATAATTATCATGCATTTATATTTTCGTAAATTTTGGTCAGGGGTGACTTCATTTAGTATCGATATGGAATCGAAGAAAGTGACAATCATAGGAAACTTGACGCCACAAGCGGTGCTCACAAGCGTTTCAAGGGTAAAATATGCACAATTTTGGCCATCACCCGATTCATCTCTGTCATCCTCGTCAACACCAAACTTTGCACTCATTGCTAAATAATGACGATGAAAACCTATGGGCAAAACTCAATAATCGTGACTTTCCTAATTGACTTAGATTTGCTCTATCAAGGTTTGTGTTCAAGTGATCTGATCTTGCTATGTGATATGAATGTAGAGCAAGGGATGAGATAAAAAGTTACTTCTTCACGTTTCTCGAGAAGAATAAGTAGAAAAAGGAGTTGTATTATGTGTGGTTCGTTTTTGCTTTATGTGCCATTTTTTCTTTGAATTAATAAACGATGTTGTTTCTTAGATGATTTCTTTTTCTTTCCAGTTTGAATAAAGCTTGCTTATGTATAATGATGTACCTGGGATCCTTTCCTTTTTTTTGCATTTGGATTCTATAAAATAGTAGTGATGTTTTTTTGCACGCTTATTCATGTGAATTAGGCTGATTTCAGTAAGCATGAATGTACTTAATTGAGCTTAATAAGAGAATTAACGAAAGTACAAGTGGAATGATTTGTTCGCTTAATGCTTAATGGAACACCTTTATGATTTTTGCGATCGAGTCCCATATGATATTAAATGTTTTGTCCCTCTATATGTAATTTAAATTTAATACTGATTTACATAGACATATATAATGAAAAATTACCATGAGCTCAAACTAACCATGACATAGATAAAAATACCAAGTAGGTACATTTTGTATAAGGAGTGAGTGTATTGTGCTAGAACATATTAACAAACATAACAAGTACCAACTCGTGGTGGTTTGGGTGGGTAAGTGTGTACACATATGTACAAGTACACAAAGGTAATTCTTAATTTTAGGTTGTTACTCGTATTTTGTTTTAGATGCAACAGAAAAGAAACATAATAACGTTAGAATTGCATATTGTTTCGTTTTCAAGGCAAAATTATGCCTACTACACCACACAATGAAATATAGTATTGAATATGACTCCTCTTTCCGTAACTTTAGATGATGATTTGAGACTTTATAAAATTGTGCTTAATCTCCGTCCTTTCCACAAAACCATTGCATTTGAGTTGTATGAGAATCATCTCTTTTTGTTAAGCTTGAAGGACTTTATTCGTTTCGTGTTCTAATTATCTTTCCTGCCGAGTTATTAACTATTCAAGATTATAAGAAAAAAATCTGTAATGTCTAAGGATATTATGTCAATGGTCTTATTGTTTTTTAAGGTATGTTGATAGATCTACTAGATCACATGTACATGTGAGAACTCTCTTGGCTTGTGGATTCGATTTTGCGCTTTAGTAGCATGCTCGATACTTGTGTTTTATGCATTTCGGAATAATTTAAGGAGGAAACCCACGATCCCGAATTCATGTGAACAATTGTTGAATAAAATTTGTTAAAGTAACATATTCAGAACATCTGATCAAATTTCAATCTTAACATACAAATAGGAAAACCACAAAAACAGCCATATAATCAACAACACACTTCACAGCCACACACAGCGTTAGTAACTGAGATAGACACTAATCTCAAGCACAGTCTCAACTCCATTACCGCCATGCTGAGCAGTTGCTGGAAAAGTCTTAACAATTGCAAATCCCTTAGCATTCACATACTTCCCCGTCCCGCCCATGATCGCCAAGTGAGACTCAGACACAGCAGTTCTATGGATTCCGAAAAAGCTCAGACTGTCACTATAACCCCCGCTTTCAAACATTGTTGTGAAAGCCATTGTTTGGCTCAAACCATCTTGAGCACTCGTTACGTAGAACCCTTGGGCCTTCCCAATCATGCCTGACCCCAATTCGTGCCCCTCTGTGAGCTCATCGTCAAAAACAGTCATTGTCCCAAACATGAGCTTCTCAAGGGCAGGCCCAGTGGGGAGCTGGTTGAAGCCAAACCCTCCGTTGAAATTATTGTTATTGTTATTGTTATTTCCGTTGTTATTCTGGATGACATTAGGAGTTGTTCCACTAAGACCCGTAAGAAAAGGAACGTTATTGTTGTTCATGACTGCGTTATTGGCGTTGTTGTTAGAGACGCCGTTGTTTATTGGAAGATTTGCACCATTTCGTTTGGCAAAGGGGACCTGTCCGTTAACAGCTGGGTTGTTCACGACCCCAGTCACTGCTGTGGCAGATGGGGTTGTTCCGCCTAATATGTCGTGCATGAAAAATGTTAGTGCATGACCTGCCTCACCAGCCCCTACACCTGTGGTGGAACCTGTTGTTACAGGTACACCACCAGCGATTGTGCCTGTTGTTGCAGGTACTGCACCAGTGCTTGAAACTGTGGCTACCGGTGTTGCTGCACCGGTGGTCACACCTGTTGTGGTTGTAGGCGTACTTACAGTAGATATAGGCGATGCGTCTACCACAGAATCTTCTGGAACAGCTACAGGGGTAATTGCGACTTCCTCACCAACGATACGAGCTGAGGTGGCACACGTCATTGCCAGGGCAATGATAAGAAAGGAGACCAAGTTTTTGATGTAGTTATCCATAATTTCTTTCTAGGAGCTATTGGAAAAGATTTCAGTTTGAATATTGATGGTGTAAACTTGGGATTTTGGGGTTTGCTTTATACTAAGAGATCAAGAGATGTAGTGAGTAGTGAAACTAATATTATGTGGAGTTGATAGGATGGAGTAGTTATATACATTCCCACTCATCGAGTGTGTTTGTTATAACTTATACCGGTTCCTCAAATCTAAAGTCAATACTTTATGTACAATTATGCATTCGAGCAAGACAATAGTATCGGAAATGAAAGAAAAAGGTCTTTGCATCTTATGTAAGAAAAAAACTATCTTGTTTAAGGTGTTAGAAAAGGTTCAAGGTAAGTGCTCAACTCAGTTGCTCTATGATACTAAAAAAATAATATGAGCAATTGTTTCATTACAAGTACAAGAATTCCGTTTGGATGATTAATGTGCTAGTTATGCAATCCTAACTAATAAAACTACACTAACAAGATATATATATATATATATATTATCATTATCTATGATAATCTTTTCATGTAAGCTTCTTAACATCTAATATGGACTGAAGCATTAGTTAAAAGATTCAACGATTTGTGTATTAGTAACATTATGCAATAAGCTTGCTTATTAGTATTCTACCAAACAAAGTTTTGTTGACTTCTCATTTTTCTCATTTCTTCCTATAAGAAGATTTAACCCCCTTCCACAATAAGGTTAATCAATTTGTTTTCTACTACTGGTTGTCAAAACTTTCGTTCTTTTCGGTATATATTACCTTTAAAGAAAGTTAAGGTGACAGGATTTCTAGTTCAGATATTTGAAAAGTCAAAATTTTAAGCACAATGTGAAGTAAGAAAACCAGATTAAACTGATCCAAACCGAAACATCTGAAAGCCAAACTGATAATATGATCACAGTCACTGGTTTGCGGCTTTCCAAACTAAGGAAAACAAATTTCATGGCTTGTACATTTCAAAACAGAACAAACAGGCTGAACAAAACGTACAATAAACAAAACAGCTTATGGTACTATATACAGTGCACATTGCCAAAAATAACAACCATGTAACCCGCATATATGGCAAGGCTAATTAATAACCTATTTCAACGAATATACATGTAACACTGTTTTTTTTTTTTGTTGATAAGCAACTCAGAAACATGTTAATACTAGTTAAGAGTAACTAATTCTAATCATAATAATAGACGTGATAGCATGAAAATACATTTTCTTCCCCCTTACTCCCCCTTACTTTCATTTCTTTGAAGTAAAATTCATACTGATTGGTCACATAGCACACAAGTCTCTGTTTTCCCAGAAGCCTAGCAAATATGAAGAAAACCAGCGTCAGACCAAAACTTCGAGGCGAGAAAGGTGCATAGACAAAGCTTGGATATAGGTGCTACAAAATGCAGAGACTCTAACTAACAAAATAAAAAATAAGAACACATTGCCGATTAGGTTTTTACAAATATGAAAAAAACCAGCGTCAGACCATAACTTCGAGGCGAGAAAGGTGCATATACAAATCTTGGATATAGGTGCTACAAAATTTAAACACTCTAACTAACAAAATAAAAAACAGATGCACCTGCTCATGAGCAACTGCATCTGTTTCACCAAACCATCACCATTCCTTATATTTTAAGATTTTCAACAAAAATAAGCTTGCATCAACTCCTCTATCCTATACCTCAAATTAGTGGAAAGCTCTTTATCTCTCTATATCTATTAGGACTCAAATCGACATCACTAAAGGATAAATATTAGTACTTTATCAACATGAAGAAATCAAGTTGTTGCTACATCAAAGGAGTTCAAAAGATAAGAAGATAAAGATTAGCCTAGATTAGTTAGTTTAGTCAGATTAGTTCAATTTCAAATACTGATGTAGTTAGTTAGAGTAGTTAGATTATTTAGGAACTTTTGTGTATATATACTACCTCATACTACTATGAAATATATAGCAACTTTTACATGGTATCAGAGGTACACGCTTAAAATATTTACTATAGCTTTTTCTTTCTCCTGCAATGACAATCACTTCAAAACCAAACTCACCAACTAATATCGAAGAAACTCCATCTTCAGATATCTCTACTCCAATCAAAAAGAACGACCCTTACATAATCCATCCTTCCGAAAACCCAACAACTGTCTTCTTCTCTCCAGCCCTCCAGGGAGATAATTATGCAGCTTGGTGTCAAGGGATATCGAAAGCATTAAATGCCAAAGGAAAACTTGGATTCATTGATGGTTCTCTTCCTCCTCCTGTTGATCCAACTGAATTCGGTTGTTGGAAACGCTATGATGATTTGGTTGGAAGTTGGATTATCAATTCAATTCACACTGATATTCGTCCGAGTTGTCTCTTTTCAGATTCTGCTTCAACCTTATGGAATGATTTAAAAGTAAGGTTTTCTCAGTCAAATATTTCTAAGATTTATCAGTTAAAATCTGCCATTGCAACCTTGAAACAAGATGATCTCTCTGTCACTGTTTATTTCACTCGAATCAAAGCCTTATGGGCTGAGCTCTCTTCCATTGAATCATCGGATCCGTGTATCTACGGTGCAAGCAAAAATATGCTGGACCGTCATCATCGTGACCGAACAATGGAATTTCTTCAAGGTCTTCATGACCGTTTCTCGGCTGTTCGAAGCCAAATTTTAATAATTGAACCACTCCATTCACTTGATAAAATTTTTAATTTTGTCAAACAAGAAGAGTCTCAACAGTTCATCAACAACACTACTTTACCAAGTGTTGAGTCCGTTGCACTTCAATATCAAAAGTATGATGCACGTCAAAATCGTACTTTCTCATCATCTGCTAATAAGAGACAAAGACCTTTTTGTGATCATTGCAATCCAGATGGACATACCCGAGCTACTTGTTATCAGCTCCATGGGTTTCCGACACAAAAATATCGAGGTCCCAACAATACCGTTGTTTCCCCTCCAATCGTTGCTCCAACAAGCTCTTCTATTAATGCTCTTGTTGCAAATCCGATGTCTTCACTCTCAGCAGATCAGTATGCTCGTCTCCTTGCTCTGCTCGACGAGCCTAATATGGAAATGTACGTTCCTGCTCGAGCAAATCTTGCAGGTAATTCCTTCATGCCTACGCCTTGGTTTATAGATAGTGGGGCAACCCACCATGTTTGTTGGTCACTGAAATTTTTTTCAAATTATTATAAAATTACTTCACCTTTATCTATTCAATTACCTGATGGGTCTTATGTTTCTATAACTCATATTGACAATGTGATTTTTTCTTCTTCATTCTATTTAAAAAATGTATATTTTGTTCCATGTTTTAAATTTAATTTAATCTCTGTTACTCAATTAACAAAGTCATTAAACTGTTCTGCTATTTTCTCACACGATTCCTGTATTTTTCAGGACCCACTCACGAGTCAAGTGATTGGTAGAGGCCACCGCAATTCTGGATTATATCAACTTAGTTTTCCTTCAGCATTTTGTTTAGCAAATAAAACCTCCATCGATGTCTGGCACTGGCGACTTGGCCATCCAAGCAAAGATAGATTTAAATTTTTATGTCGTTCATTAGATTATGTTAGTTCGGGTTTTTCTTTTGAATGTGATGTTTGCCCCAAGGCAAAACAGACTAGGCTATCGTTTAATAAAAGTGATATTTCTTCAACTAAGTGTTTTGAATTATTACATCTTGATTTATGGGGTCCTTTTGTTATCAACTCCTCTAATGGAGCTCGTTATTTTCTAACAATCGTCGACGATTATTCTAGATGCACCTGGTTATACTTAATGCAAGAAAAAAGTGAAACTTTAAAAAAATTTAGTTTTTTTTTTTGTAATATTATAATGAAACAATATTCACACAAAGTAATAAAAATCTCTACCGGTTATAACAAAATCCAACTCCCTAGCTCTTCTTCAGAAAATCAGAACTGATAATGGAAGAGAATTTTTATCAAAAGAATTCCAATTTTGGCTTCAACAAAATGGAATACATCATCAACGTAGTTGTGTTTTCACACCCCAACAAAATGGTGTAGTGGAACGGAAACATCGTCATTTACTTAATGTCGCAAGAGCTCTTCGATTTCAAGCTAATCTTCCTATTGATTTTTGGGGACAATGTGTTTTAACTGCTTCTTATCTCATCAATAAAATACCCACTCCATTGTTATCAAATCGGTCTCCACAAGAAGTCTTTCTTGGAAAACCTCCTACATATACACATTTAAGGGTTTTTCGATGTCTTTGTTTTGCAAAAAATAATTCTATGAAATCAAAAATGGACTCACGATCTCGTCCAGGAATTTTCTTGGGTTATCCCTTTAATCACAAAGGGTACAACATTTTTGACTTAGAGACTAAACAAACATTTGTTTCAAGAGATGTGATTTTCCATGAAACTCGTTTTTCATTCAAAGATGTGAATTCTCCATCTCTTGACTTTCTTAAATCAGCATCACAAGAACCAGAAGTCTATTGTGATGATGATTATCTTAATATTTCTTCCGAGTTAAGTCCCGGAAGCAATCCTTCTGTGACTCTTGATTTGAGTAACAACCCACAACTAAATTCTTCAAATTTTTCTCAAAATGATTCTTATAATTCTACACCTTCATCGAGTCAACAAACTCCACCATCTCTTACTCTCTCTCCTCTGTCACTTGAAACTAATTTTTCTAACACCACATGCACATCAGACTCCTCTTCTCCATGTTTATCACCTGATCATAATACTAAAGAAGTTAGAAGTCGACTTCCTCCATCTTGGATGAACGATTATATATGCTCAATTGGCTCTTATACGTCAAGTGATCCATACTCTCTCACGACCTCCATATCACTTGATCAATTTTCAGAAACTCATAAGGCATTTATTTCCAATGTCATGGCAACTATTGAACCCCGTAATTTCTCTGAGACTATGAAATATCCAGAATGGAAAGATGCCATGGCTAAGGAAATTAATGCTTTAGAAGCAAACAATACTTGGAGCTTAGTTCCTCTTCCGGTAGGTAAGTCTGTAGTCGGTTGTAAGTGAGTTTTCAAAACAAAATTTAAAACGGATGGAACCATCGAACGCCGTAAAGCGCGCCTTGTTGCTAAGGGTTATACCCAACAAGAAGGTATTGATTATCATGACACATTCGCTCCAGTAGCAAAACTTGTTACTGTTCGTGCTCTTCTGTCTATTGCCTCTGTCAAACAATGGTCGTTACATCAGTTAGATGTAAATAACGCCTTTTTACAAGGTGATCTTAATGAAGAGTTATACATGCAAATCCCTCCAGGTTTTAACAAAAAAGGTGATTCCAGAGTATGTCACCTAAACAAGTCAATTATGGCTTAAAACAAGCGTCTCGGCAATGGTTTGCCAAATTCTCATCAGCTCTTTTGGATGAAGGCTTCACTCAGTCTAAAGCTGATTATTCCTTATTTATTTATAATTCTAATGAAGCCTCCATTTTTATTCTTGTTTACGTTATTGGAATTATCATTACAGGTACAAATGATCATTTTATATTTTCTCTTAAAACTCGACTTGAAAAACGATTCTCTATAAAAGATCTAGGTCGTCTACAATACTTTCTCGGTATTGAAGTCTCTCACTCCCAAAAGGGTATTTTCTATGTCAAATAAAATACATTCATGATATTTTGAATGATTCTGGGTTAGAAAATGTAAAATCTACATCATTTCCGTTGGAACAACATGAAAAACTTCTTTCATCAGATGGAGAACCACTTCATGATCCTACAATTTATCGCCGCTTCATTGGGAGACTTATAAATCTAACTGTCAATCGTCCAAATATTTCTTACTCAGTTAATTATTTTAGTCAGTTTATGCAACATCCTCGTTCCGCACATTTTGATGCTGCCTTACGAATTCTGCGCTATCTAAAAGGAACCATCAATCATGGAATTCTTCTATCATTTTCTAGCTCTCTTTCGCTTCAGGGATTTACCGACTCGGACTGGGCTGGATGCCCAATTACCCGACGATCAACTACAGGTTATTTCACTATGCTCGGTGCAAGTCCAATCTCGTGGAAATCAAAGAAACACCCTACAATGTCTCGTTCCTCCGCAGAGGCTGAATATAGAGCTATGTCCAACCTTACCGCTGAATTACAATGGCTCAATTATCTTTTTATTGATCTCGGCATCACTCATAAACAACCAATTCCTGTTTATTGTGATAATCAAGCTGCAATTCATATCTCAGAAAATCCTGTTTTTCATGAGCGAATAAAACATATTGAATTAGATTGTCATTTTGTTCGTGAAAAACTACTTTCAGGTCTTATAATACCAAAACACATCCAATGGTCAAACCAACTAGCTGACATTTTCACCAAGCCATTAGGAGCAGAACAATTTCGTCGACTAACCAGCAAGTTGGGCGTGCAACCTTCGCCCTCTCCAACTTGAGGGAGGGTATTAGGACTCAAATCGACATCACTAAAGGATAAATGTTAGTACTTTATCAACATGAAGAAATCAAGTTGTTGCTACATCAAAAGAGTTCAAAAGATAAGAAGATAAAGATTAGCCTAGATTAGTTAGTTTAGTCAGATTAGTTCAATTTCAAATACTGATGTAGTTAGTTAGACTAGTTAGATTATTTAGGAACTTTTGTGTATATACTATGAAATATATAGCAACTTTTACAATATCACTTTAAAAATAAAGGATCATGGGTTCACCTCAAACCTAATTATATTGTTTTTTCAATACCTTTTCATTAATGATATCCTATAAGAAACAATTTTAAAACATATGTAAGTGATTATAAATATTAAAATAATATGAATAAGACAGATGGTAATGAAGCTGAAAATTTGTATAAATTAAAATTATTCCTTAAAAGTTTTAAATATGTATTTATCACTCCAAATTTGAGTAAGTGTTTTGAGTAACTGATGCGATTGCTTTATATATACATACCATACACGGATGTCTAAGAAGGCACATGTGTAAAAAAGGTTGTTTCCATGTTCATGACTCGTGAGAGTTGAAGTCGCACACGGGGGATGCTCTTCCAACTTTCCAAGAGCCGGCTTTTGAATACCTCCCTCTCCACCCACCATATGATTACTCACCTTCAAAAAGTTGCAACAAAATTAACAACCTTTTTTAAAGATTGTGACAAGTACATCTTTACGACTCATGATCAGTACTAAAAACAAATTTTGCCAAAGATAAAAAACAATATGGGATCCTAGTTTTTCTTCAATACTCAACCATTGAATATGGGTTTAATAAACTTCAAGGACGAACATCTTGTCTTAAGTGGTTAGGTTATCAATGTAACAGTTGATATTTGTCCTTGTTTACCTCATATAAAAAGGTTCTCTGTTAGCGAGGCAAAACAGTATATGAAGTGAATAGTAGTAGATCATCATAGAATAAGCTAGTTAATATCACCTGTGTAACTTACTAGCACAGCAATGTTATGCTCATATCCTATTTTCTTCAGCAAAGATCCAGCAGAAACCATCAAAGCACGCCCTGAAAACCCCCATACGAAATTATTCAATGGCATCGATTTTTTTTTTTTTACAACAAACAACAAGAACGGAAGATTAGAAAAGACTTGCCCGGAAAAGAAGGGAAAAGAAATGCAATGATAAGTGACGAAATCGAATCAACAATAAGTAGTCGCACCCGTCCACCGGCACGAATCTGAGAATGATGCAAACTGGTGATATTTTACAAAAAAATATTTAATAATTTTTTGTTAACAAATATAGAAAAGCTGAAAAGTATAACTTAATGAAAAACTGAGATGTCAAATTGGACTTCATCTGCTGTAGTACATCCAAAAGGGTATATATGTTCTATATAGACTGGCAAACTATGTTCTTCAAAGCTGTTTGCATACTTTTGTGGTTGACCTGTGATAGATATGAAAAAAGAATGATCAAATTGTCAAAGGCTCAAACTTTGAGATGAGGAAGATCAGTTTGGATCAAGTAGTTCAAGGCCATTACTGCAGCGCCAAATCCATCAATATTGATTTCAAACAATCCTTCCATTATTCTCTCTCATACACAAAAGAAAATCTATCACTTGTGAGTTGTGACGTGGCAGCTCTTTATACCTTATATTGAAAACCAACATAAAATTATGCAAATCGATGTTTTAAAAATAGCGTTATATAGCGCGAAATAGCGTTTTTTTAGAGAAAAAAAACGTAACGAAAAACCACTATTTGGTTGGAATTGCGCTAAAATCGCGCTATAGGGGACCAAAAGCGCAAAAGACGCGAAATTCTGGACCGAAAGCGTAAATAGCGAGTTAGAAAAAAAAACAGTGGATATAAATAATTAATATATATTGTGTAATTTTTATAAAAGTGTGTGCAGTTCAGATTGTTATGACAGTGTTTTAGTTTGCAGACCCATTTTCGAATCTCATAGAAAAAAAAAAATTCTATTTTTTTTATTATTAGCTAATATAACAATACATTTTATCTTTTGTTATTATATATTCTAAAGTTTAGTGCATATTTAGGCAAAAAATAATAACAGTGCAGAGCGCTATGTAGCAACGCTATTTGCGCTTTTAGCGTTTTTTTGAAAAAAACGCTACGCTAGCGATGACTCTATTTAAAATATTGATGCAAATACATGTATAGGTATATTAATAAAAATGCATTCAAACCCGACACATAAGTTGAGCTTACAGAGGAAGACATAGTAAAAGGAAAAGGTAAGTTGTTCCTCATAATACATAGTAAAAGGAAAGCTCTAGTTTAGTGTATAAATGACGATCAACTATTTCATATATGCGAAGCATGAATGTATATGTATTTTATCATCCACCTTTTTTCTTTACAGATACAACAGATTATTTAGGGTGCATGCCAGTACACATGCATCCTAACAAAACAGTTAAAAGTTTGTAACTATAGGCAATTTAAAGAAGCCAACCAAAAAGCAAATCTGAATGTATGTATAAACTGCGAGAAATGATCAGCATAATACTTCAGAGTGATATTTTACCTCTTTATCTGCAATTATTAACTGTGCCACACGGTTAGGGGAAAAGGAGTTGACTGTATCTATATATACAACGCCACCTGAACATTCCTTCGCAACATTTGGGGCAGCTTTAAGGCAAACCTGAACAACAAAATTGCTCGGGCTTTTTAAAAAGTGCTCTGGTGAATATTTTGGGTTCAGTATAAGCTGGATTATTCTAACAAAAAGCTAGATTGATCTAGTTTCAGTTCTAGCTTTGCTCATGTCAAGAGCTGAGCAGCAGAATGCATACCAGCTTTTAATCAGAAAGGGTGAGCTAAAAACTCGCACCAAAGAAGCCTTCATTCTCTTTAAACCATATTATGCAAATAAATTCGGTAACTCTGAAGCAAGAGACACCTGAGTTTTTCCAGAAGATGATATGAACCAACTAGTTCAGTTACATGGCCCTCACGAAATCCGCCTTCAAGAAGGACATCAATCCTAATTCAAATAATCATAAAGAGTATTGATTATCAGTTAGTGTTTTTCTTTTTTTTTTTTGAAAAACTGAATTTGGACATGATGTTTACGAACCTTTAACAGCCAGAGGGCAAAAGCCGTTTATTTTGTTCAGCATCTTCCAGCAACTCCATGCCATTGAACCATGGCCGATGCTAACTATCTATAATAGACAGGACTTGCGTAATGCCCTATTAAAATAAATAAAGATTTATAGGACAGAGGCATTGCAATATACTAACATAACTCCATACGTAATACTCAACATCATTTATGGTTGACCTGCTTCAATCTCTCTGAAGTAGAGTGTTTCTCGGCCAAAGCAGCTACTCCCTCAATCTCAATTTATAAGTATTATGCGAAACCACGTGAAACTTTGACCGGCTTTGACCATATAACTAAATTGCCGAAACGAAAAATTTCAAAATTTCTATACATAATTCAAATGTTAAATTATATGATAGAATTTAAAAAAAAATTATTTCGACTATTTGGTTATGAGTTATTTGCCGGTGAAAATTGCGCGTTGTTTCGTATATAAATTATAATATGAGACGGAGGGAGGAATACGTAAAGGTCAAAAACGAGAAAATCTTCCACTGCAAAGCTTAAAAACAGGAAAATTTTAATATCTAGAATAGGGAAAGGGGTAGAAAGAGAGAACTGAACTAAAACAACTTTTGAAGACACTGAAGCAGCTCTACATATTAATAAGTGTGGAGAATGAAAATTTGTGAAAGTTAACATTATCAATTCTAAAATAGAAACCAATCCAACACACGAAAAAAAAAAAGGAGAAAAAAAGGAGAAAAAAAAAAAAGTTAGAAACAACCTACTGGAGCTAGCTTCTTGAGTAGTAGGTCACATATATTTGATCCCTCCATCTCATATTAATGTAAAATGACCTTTTAGTAATAGGTACCTTTTAAATCAAAGCAAGCCTCCAAATTTGTGTTAGACTTGCAAAGTCATGCATATTTATAGTATAATAAACAACATTGACGGAACCGGGAGCTTTAAATGGGAGGGGCTTATAACACCAAATTTTGAAGATTTTATTCAAAATATATGCAAAAAAAAATTCACCAGTTTTTCTTTCCCGGGGGTGTCCTTCATCCACATTCCACACATTTCGAAATAAAGGCACATTAAACGCTTCAAAAATTGCAGAATTACTACCAACGGCGTAACAAGATTTCCCACGGACAAAGGGAGAGGCCTAAAGAGAACTTATAATTGGAAATTCTGACTAGAATACACGACGAAAAATAGGTACCACCTAGTTAGTCCCTGATTATGTTCTATTTGGTACATAATTTTGTTTCTTAATTATAATTCTAAATTCAGAAATAAATTGGTTTTGTGAGTAAAGTAAGGTCAGTCAAAGAATATTGCTGTTACTTGGGAGCTACTACAAATGGAGAAGATATATATACAATATTCAATATTTTGCATGCCAAACATTATCTAAAGAATTTTAAGTGTACATCAATATAAATACAATATTTCTGTTACATTGGAGGTACTTCAAATGAAGACGAAATTAATAATACGAAATTAGGCTATTAAAGTAGTAGAGAAAAGAGGGAGTCCGGAAAGTAATAGAGAAGAGAAGCAGAAAACTGTTGGAAAATAGAATCTATTATCGGATACTCTCTCTCTCTAAACTTCTTATTGGTGCCATTTCTCTCTTAGTTTCTCTCTCTATATCTATATAAAATATAATATCAGTATATCTGTATATGTGTGTTTGGAGGGGAAAGATATAACACCTAGGTGCCCACAAAATAAAAAGAAAAATGAATAAAAATAAATAAAAAGAATTTAAAGTGTGGCTGCTGGGATTCGAGCCCAGGTCTCCACGGCCACAACGTGGAATTCTTACCACTAAACTACAGCCACTTTCTTTGATATCATTTATAGTAGTAGCTAATTATTTAAGATTAATAGTAAGGATTTTAGTCCATAAATTTGAGACATTGACTGATCTGATTTCCATGTTATAGGTAAGTGATTAATACGATCCCATTCATTTTTTCCTTTATTTGACATGGTGGTCATATAGAGATAATGACAATATTGGAAAGGTTACTTTTGCTCTAAAACAAATAAACATGTATAAAATTAATAAAAATAGTTTAAAGAGCGAATGGTTGAGGAGTTCTAATGGATGTGATTAATTTGGTCCTATTAATGTGTAATGTTATTTTCTTCAAGTGGCTATTGTAGTAGAATATATTCACATGAGACCAAAAATATATTATTCATTACAACAACAAAATTGATTTAGTGACAGTCGAAAAACAAAAAGCCGTCACAAACTTAACACGAATGGACTAAAGCGTCAAAAAAAAAAAACATCGTTGAACAACTTGTCACTTAGACATACTTTTTGTTCTAGTGATTTTCAAAAATACTATTATTTTACTATGAAAAATAGCATTATGTAAGTTGAATAGTTTTTTTTACATGAAACACTCATTCAAAGAGCTGATAATAAATTTGAGAGTGATAATGTCACATAGAATGCCATGGGACAAAATAGAATATGGTTAAGGTTTTGGAAAATTGTTTCTGTAAGAGCAGGATTTGAACATACACGAGGATCAAAATAGAATATGATCAAGTATTTATGCTTTATCAAGATTACTTGTGTCTGTCATATATAGGATCATGGACATTTGGGTGAATATGGACAAAATATAACACACAGAATCAAGGATATTTTATCGTTCATAATTTTCACATGACTTGAAGAAAGAATTAATCTCGAAACAATTTGGCTTTTCATTCAGGAAATAGATCCCTTAATTCTTATATTGCACAATTAAACTTTTTCGATAAATAATTTGGAGAAGAAAAAAGGCATTTATTGACATAGATGAAACTCATAATCCTACAAAGAACCATGTCGATATTTTCAATTATTCGGAACAGAAACAGTAATGAAAAAGCAATAACTCTTTCAAACTTACCAAGGAAAAAAAAAATAGCTTTTTCAAGAAAAACTAATTGAGGAACCTAAATTATTCAGTCGAAAATATCATTTACACCGTGAGTCCTGAACTTCTGTACACCAAAAAAAAGTCTAAATCAAATAATGTATAGACCAAATATTCAATGTAATTTCCATCGCCTTCCCAACAAGCCATTGTCGTTCACTTGAACACCTCCAAAAGGATTATTCGAATAGTTCCTAATTTCAGAATTGCCCCCTAAAATAGAAATGGGCGGAATATGAAAACCTTGGACAGGTGGAGGGTTTCGCCACATGGGAAGCGGACCAGCTAGAAGAAGAGTCTTTAGAAGCGGACCTGCTTCCGTAACTGCTTGCAAAAATTTCCCTTTTTGTGGCAAAGTTTTCCCTTTCACCAATGTATCTATAGCCAAAGACCCTTTGTCAACAACAATAGGGGATTGTTGCTGTTGCTGATGGTAGTTTAAGTATGCGAAATTGCTAGAATCAGAGGACGATACCATATCAAAAAAAGGTTCATTTGGGGATTGGTAATTGTATGTTTCGGAAAAACTGTTTGATTCGGTTATGCTCGAGTTGGCTTTCGAGGCCTGAATTTGTATTTGGTTGATTGTTCGTGTTTGGGTATTAAATGAGGGGAAATTGTTCAAGATTTTCTTGATTTGATCTAGAGCTTCATCTCGTTCCCTAACAACGTTTTTCAAGAGTTGGAGTAGTTGATTTACATTTTCTTTGTGCTTACACATTTCCTGATTTGCTTGTGATCTTACTGATTCTAGCTCAAGATTTGTATAGAAAAGCCTTTGCTTCAGTTCATCATAGGTCTGGAAAAATTGAGAAAAAGTCAATACTAATTTGGAACAAGTTCTTTTCCAATTATTACGAAGACATAAATCAAAGTTTGGAAACACACAAGCTACCCTTAAGCTATGCAGCTTATAGCCAATAATTTGGCTAATTTGAGGCTGAGAATTGATAGCCTGTATGTAGTTCAATCTTAAACTTGAAAAGGTGATTAATCAAATCCACTATGGTTTTTAGGAAAAAAATGATTGTTGAGATTAAGAGCGGCAAGATCAAGTAAATCAACTTCTTTCAAATATCAAAATTGAAAGATTCAACTGATCAGACATGCTTCTAACAACAAATATAATGGAAAGATGGATGGATAGTACAAGATCACGCAACAACAAATAACATCACAAGTATGAAAATAACAATTGCACTCTAAACTGTCAAAAGACTACTACACCCTGTTGTTGACCAGTACATATATATAAATTTATACTTCGATCGAGGCTCATAAGCACATGCATGCAAGATCAAATTCACCCAATTTCGCATATATAGAAGGCATTTATATTGAAAACATGGCATTGCATTGCTACTAGTAAATGAGTTTAAAGAAACAGGACCAGTTCAAAATTTGTGTCATCATTCGATTTCTGCGTAACCAGAAAACCCAAAGAAAAATTAAAAGTGATGTATTAAACATTGGGAAAAAACCAGCTGCTTTATTTACCCATAAAAATCGAACAATATGAAATTCTTGAATGTAATGCGCTTTACAAAATATCTATTACTATACATCGTTCTATTTGTGACTTTGTCTTGTTCCTACAGGTATAACCATAACCCCGTTCCAATATTTATTGAACTAGAAGTCTAGCTATAGGCCGCAGTAAATTATTTCTATTTCGTAACGTAGTTATATAAAATAAATCCCATAAAAGGATATGATATTTGAGTACAAGTGATAAATGTGAAAATAAAGGAGAGTGACCCACCTCTTGATAATCCAATAATGATGCCAATTCTTCCATAACAAATCACTTCTCTCAAACTATGATAAAAAAGAACAAATCCTTATAATTTGGGAAGAATATAAAAGAATCGGCTAGAGATGATTTATAGACACATATATAAGTAGAGAGAGGTCGAATATATCATACAATAAAATTTCACCGGAATAAAGGCATCATAAAGGATAGAAATTATTATTTATGGTATGTTTTAAATAACCTTCCATAATAATTTTTGAAGTATTTGGAAGTATATTAGTTGTATCAAATGACATTGGTATTGGCTTCCCCTCTATCAGGGTCGCCGTCCCTTATTTATGGAAATCTATATCTTTCATCGTTGTCAAAGGATTTCTCATTTCCATATATTTTTTCTACCGGTGAAAAAAATATTAACAACGTGAACTTACACGTATATGACATATCGACTAATTATTATCCACACATGAAGACTAGCAAAGTGTATACAGTATTTATTTTCGGTAGATGCATGACAACTAGAACTTTTCAATTACTTTTGCTTTATATAACTGCTGTAGACTGTAGTTGTCGTCTCTGTTTATTTTGGTTAGTTTTCATAGGAGACGGTTCGTTACATTTCCAAATGAACTGGACGAGAAAACTGAAATAAATCATGTTACGTATTATATAATATTAATCGTACCATACGCATTGCGTGTATGACGCGCAATGCAATTAAAATATAGAAAATAAGTGTAGTTATGATACAAATACGTGGATAATAAAAAAAAAATTATAAGATGATAAGACTTTAGAAAATGTTTGTTTGTTAAATATGGATAAATAGTGTTATTATTTATTACTTTTTATATTTTTTTATGTGATTATGGTATTATTATAATTAATAAAAAAATATAGGAGTATTTTTAAAAAAAAAATGGCTAAATTGAGCAAGTCTTATTTGACTTGCGTTGACTTATTATAATAAAATGATTTTGCTATGTGATTGTTACGAGCACTATACAACTGGAACACGGTTTTGAAAGGAAAAAAATGAAAGATAAAGAAGATTATAATAAACGTATAGAAACAAAAGCAGCTCCAACGGAACTTCCTCTTTTGTATACATGTCGGAAAAATATAAGGTAGTCCAAACCCAAAAATAAAAAGGAAGAAAAGAACAAAAGTGGGAGCAATGTTCTCATACATAAACGAAAATATTATGAAAATAAATTCTCATTGGACCGGGTCAAAATCAATCTTTCATAGTAAATTCCCATTCATTCAAAAGTAGGAACTCAAAGGCATTAATGCTCAGCCAAATCTAGACATACATTTGTTTTTATAACTTTTTTTGGTAAAAGGCTCAAATGCATTAAAAGAAAGAGTGTTCAATGGGACAGCATCCCCCATTATGGCTTTAAGTACAGTAAGAAGCCGATAAAGAAATCAGAATACAGTGAAAGAGCCTATAATGCTGTAAATTGAGAAAAAATTAGTAAGAAAAACTGTGATTAAAATCCTAAAGGCAAAGGAAAATGAGCTTAAAACTCTACTTCTCTTTATACCCTCTACCCTTATCACTCCCCTGTATCAATGCGATCAAAGTGAGTAATTTTTTACAACCAAATTCGTGATGCGTTAAGAAAAAAGCAATGCTAATATTAGCAACCAAAAACCCCAATTAGCCGCTTACAAAAGTCACTAAAATGATGAGCAAAATCTCTATAAGAGGGAGAAAAGAAAATGAGACTGAAAATTCATATAAAGCGCATAACTTCACTTTCTTGATGATCAACACACCATCTTTTTGCCAGCATCACCTTCATAATCTGAATTCAAAGCACTAAGAAAATTATCAAGCCGCTAGCACATGACTTCAGAGCAATCTCGTCATTAGCCTAAACTCTAAAGTTCAAAAGAAAGACCATGTCTTTAAGAATAAAACAATGCTAGCTTCAGAGAAAACTCATCATAAGCACCAAACTCGAAAAAATCACATACTAGAATCTCCGAACAGCATGTTAAGTACCAAAAGATTTCCCTTTGAAATAGGGGGTCTCTTTTTGGTCCAAAATATAGATAGCATTGATATTATTAGAGAGACTTTGGGTGTCAAAAACAGTGAAATTTGCTCCATTAGCACCCATTCTAGCCAAAGAGTGAGCAACTTGGTTTTGCTCCCTATAAATATGAAAAAAAATCATAGCCAATAATATTCATGATGTAAGAAATATCATCCCATAATTTAGAAAATTTAGGACCAGGAGAGTGGCTCTTTTTCCACCAAATTAACCAGAATTTCAGAGTCATATTCAATAAGCAAGTCACTAAAACCCATTGTATAAGAAATCAATATATAGGCCATTATAAAGAGCAAGAAGTTCAGTATAAATGTTATTAAGAATATTATTACTAAAAGCAAAGGCAAAGATGATTTTACCATTGCAGTCCCTCAAAATGCCGCCATTACCTCCCTCAAAATATGCACATACACATACATATATAGGTCTAACATGTCTTACTGTCTTTTCCTTCTAAAAATCTGCAAACCTCCTCCGACTCTAATTACTCTTTTCAATAAGAAAATCATCCGGTATTACTAAACTTCTATTCACATATTCTTTTCTTTTCCCTTTTTCCTTTTTATGAATTATGAATTAACCCTGGCAATTTCCTTTTCATTTGCCTGAAAAGTGATAAATTTGCGTGTAATTTGGTTTATGATAGTAATCATACTAATGCCCGGCCCGTTCTTCATTATGAAAAAACGAAGTAAAACAAGTCTCTTTTTACTATGGCTACAACTATCATAAATTGAAATTTATCTCTAAATGGTAAATTGAAATTTTCTATTGTAGCCATAGTCACAAAGTAAAAAAAAAATCATGATGAAGAAAGGGCCGGACATACGATTAATTAAATAGTGTCTATAATCAGACACCTAAAAAATAATTAATAAAAGACTAGAGCACGCATAAATAATTGACTAGATAGTTAACAAAAAAAAAAAAAAACAGGGAATTAACATGACTTGTCATATTACATGTTCAGAAACATTACAAATATTAAAAGTCTATACAATTTCACATACTTGACAAGCATAAAACAAGTAAAAGTTCCTACTCATATTTACAAGGCTTAACCACTTCCAAAGTACACAGAGGGTATCCAAATATAGGTTTTTTCTTCATGGGACAGGTCCGATTTTAGGCTTACATTTCTCACTTCCTCATAGAAAAGTGAGAGAAAGACAAAAAAAAATTACTAACTAATTCATCTAAACTGCATAGCAAAACTTAAACCTATACACATTAGAGCTTCCTTATTGTGCTTATATATTATACATCTATAATCTATTAACAGTTTTGAACTTCAAATAATATTTTCCATACTTTCTAGTTCGGAACATGCCAAAAAATGATCTGTTGAAGAAGGAAAAACCATATTTTTCATGTTAACTTCTTCTTCCGTGGCCCATGATGAATCGGGACAATAATTCCATATAGGCGAAATCATTACTTTGGAGAGCTCTTCACTTTCAAAGAGTTCGATATCCTTCCAAATGTCATCCATGGAGATTATTTTCTCAATTTTTTCAGCTTCACTGTCCCTTTTCTTTGGAAGCAACATCTCGAGACCGCCCGTATCATGATAATAATTGGTTTCGATTGTGTCAAATGATGAATAAGAATTGCTTGAAACCAAGGAAGAAGGAGCAAACCTATCTTCGTAAAAGTATCGATGATCATGATCTATCACTGCCATAACATTGGTGGATGATGATGTAAAGGAAGAACAAGAACTAGAGGAAGGTGATACTTGTTTCATCTCTTGAGCCTTTTTCCTCATATGAGTCCTCCAATAATTCTTTATCTCATTGTCAGTTCGTCCTGGTAACTTTTGAGCAATTCGTGACCATCTACAAACACAATCATAATCAAAATCCATATTTCCTCTAATCTATGTAGAAAAACGTTAAAAATGGTCTAATTTAAAGGAAGCACATTTTATACAATTTATTATTAACTTCATAAAAAAAATTAAGAGTTTTTTTTTTTTTTTTTATCTTTCACCAATATATCATAACAAAAGCTCACCCAATATATCCACTTCATACATCCTAAGATCAATGTACTATGAAGTTGTTACGGTGGGTACACTAAGTTAGCCGTTTCTGTTAAAGCATGCTAATTTTATTGGATGCATTTTCCTAGCTGGTTAGTAAATTTTACAACTAAAAGTTCTCAAGCAAGGGTGTGGCTTATAAAATAAATTAACCAAATATTAGGTTGGCGTGCTCTGGTTGTAATGTGTAAATGTACTGATCACTTACCTATTTCCCCACTTGGCATGTAACTCAACCACAAGCCGCTCTTCGTGGGGTGACATCTTCCCCCTCCTCAAACTGGGGTGGAGATAATTCACCCAACGGAGCCTGCAACTCTTACCTGTCCTTTTAAGACCTAAAATAACATAACCAGGTATTCCGAATAAAAAAATTGCCATAATAAAATATTACATGCCTAAAGTAATCATACCGTTTTCGCTTTGTCTCCCGCCACCTTCAAACCTGAAACTTTCGCTATGAAGTCCCATCGTCGATCCCCGAACAAGTTCACATAGAAACTGAGTTGAGTATCTTCATTTTCGTTCCAAGGTCCCTTTCGGACTTCCTCTTGAGCCATTATTTCCCTTTTCAACTCCTTTATTTCTTCAATCACTTCAGCTAGAATGGAAAGTTGTTACTCTTACTTGGTAGTGCATGAACATGTATGTGCATACCACTAGTATTTATACAAATTCTCATTCATTTTAGTGAAACTTTGTGCCTATTTGATAATGTTTAAATTGGGAGTATTGTATTCATGGTTGATCTGATCGTAGCTGTCTATTTAGCAAACACTTGCTCCCTGAGTGACAATGATGTCACCCCATTATGAATCGATAAGTAATTGATAAGTTAATTTTTCAAAAGAGTTGCTTTCACAAATTATTGGTGTAAATAAGCACACATACACCCATATAAGGAAATATAGTAGCATCGATCGACAGATCAACTGTTGTGTGAAACTAAACCAAACTGTATTAGATAAAGTAATTAAGTTCGTCCAAATCAGTTTTGATAAGAAACTGTTCCATTAATCTAGGATTCAATTTGAGCCCAATTTAATTGACTTTATGAAGCTCATCCAAACCATTTGTGTTACAACTGAACCGTACACAACCGAGCAAATTGTTCCCAAGTTGGTAAACTTTTAGTAAAATGCAGTAGTATTTTTCTCAATATTTTTTTTGTACGACTATAATACTAAAAGAAAAACTACGTGTGAAAATAATTAAGGATCAACTGAAACTATTCTAAGAAGCTTTAAAAGTAAATTGAAACTTCTCCAAAACTAAACACAAACTGTTCTAACTACGTCCCTGAAATTAATAGTTATTAAATCATTATTATTGTGGTATATTATTGGACTATTAAGCTTGTACTTTATGGGTCCAAGTGGACTTATAACCCTACCCCTCTATCTATATAAAGAGAGTTAGGGATCTTGTATTTTACATTCATTCATACATTCTGATTAATAAAGACCCTGTTGTTGTCTCTCTCTATATTCTCTCTATATCTATATACATATATATGTGAGCTAATATATCACACAACACGTTATCGGCACTTTGCTCGCGGAGAATAGGATATACGCTCGTGGATATTGGAGATTTTTGGTAAACGCACGGATATTGGGTATTTATAAACCTTGAGGTTTATCCGGGTTTTTTAGGGTTTTGCTATATCGACCTTCACCAACATACCGTACGTAAGCTACCGAATTCAAAACTTAATTTATTCCATATATGTGATCGTACGTATTATTTTATGGATAAATAAAACATGATAAATATACCGTAATATATAATTCACGTGTAAAAGCTAAACTGCATGTTATGAATAAAATCTCACTACATGATAAATTATTCCTTATTGTCTAACATGATCTATCTTGCATGAATTAATCCATGTTAATACACATATGGACCGTGTGGATAGAAACAGTCTAGTAAATTGTTTGTATGTAAAACGAAATACACCAACATATGATTATGACTTGCCAGATAATTTTTTTTCTGAAAAGATGATGTTTAATAATATTACCATCTCTGAAATATTCTATTACGGAAAATCATGTGAATTTTTTTATTGATTATGAAACTTGCATGTTAAAACTACCATGTATAGAATTATTAATATAGCGATAAACATAGATAATTGATTGATATCTTGTTAGCATAATCATATCTTTTTGATATTATCATATATATAAATATCACATATGCCAGTAAATTATTGGATTAGATCTAATTGATAATATTAAATTGATTTGATTTGATATGTTAAAATGTTTATGGATTGATTGATAATTTTAAATTGATTTGATTTGATATGTTAGAATTTTTATGGATTGATTGATAATCTTAAATTGATTTGTTTATAACATCAAATATACTGCATGATTAGATATATCCTAAAATATATTTCCTGCCTGTTTATATATATATGGTTAATCTAGATAGATATTGTCTATATTGTTAATATTATTGCCATATATAAAAAGCAAAAATCGTATATATTCACATTTAAGTTGAAAAAATTATGAATCTTCCCCAAATAGGCTCACCTATTTGGATACGATGTCTAGGAAAGATAAAGACGGAAGTCGTTCTCCTAATGAGGTCGGTTTTTAAGAGGCATTCGTGCCCACCCCCCTCACCGTCTTTCCTAGTCGTGTTCAAATAGAGCTACCGAAAGGGGTTGACTAAATAATAATTTCCCCGAGTGTGTTTATATAGTGATGTATGTTTCGCTGAATTGGTGTTTCAGTATCGACCCGTCGTTCGATCAATGAGAACCGATTCACATGAAAATCAAAACTAATATTTTCGAACCTGTCGTTTCGAAAAAAAGTTTGTGCTTGTGCAAACCATAAAAATATAAACCAGTCGTTTTATATGATAAATAATCCAGAACTCCCAACACATGTTGGATGCCATCTATGATGAGAAAAATCGTAAAACATACTTGCGAAATGACTATTTAAATGTTGATTTTAATCCGTCACCACATGTTACTCACCCTGATGTGTGAAAATGTGATGCCCCATTTTTTTTGGATGCCATCTTTGATGAGTAAAACACAAATTTGTTGTTACCATCAGGATGAATGCTAAGGCGTTGATTTTATTCCGCCGCCACATTTGAGACGTGATGACGTCCATGGTGAACAAATGTCTGAAATTGACATATTGGAGCAATCTTTCACCAAAATACTAGTTTGGAAATTGCATTCCATAAGTAGTATCGTTAATTTATATTCACCATGTTCCTTTATCGCCCATCTGTTATTGGATAAGAAAATTATCCCGGTGAGTAGTTTTAATCCTATTGGGTCAATGGCAAATTGTTTGCCTGATATTAATGCTGTTCGTGTATATTTTTTTTTCCACGAATCGAGAACCGAGACAAGTGTTATTTGTCTCGAACTGTCGTGATCCTGATGAATCGCCTAGCCAAGCGAGATTTTAGACAATCGTCAAAATCGAAAACTTGTGGCTGCAAGACAGTAATTGAAAGGAACAATATGTCCCGTTGTCACAAAGCAAGAGATAATGATCAATGAGGCAACTCTATACTATAAAGACAAAGATCATGCACGGTTACTCCTTAAATAGTTCACAACTATTATAAAGGTGAAAAAAACCGATGCTAATGTGGTTAAAGCTAACTGAAAGGAAACTCTTGAGACCCCCGATTTTGTGGCTCAAATGAGTTTGATATCTTTCTTTATTGATTTTGATAAATCATTGAGCCATTTTTTCGCTCATCTGGATTATGTTTTCCATTTGGATTATGATTTTTCCATTTGGACATACTTTTGGATTATGGTTTGCCTGTTTACAAAATTTCTTGAAATAATTTAAAGTGTTTTGAGCAAATTCCTTTGACAAATGTGACCAAACTTTAAATTATGAAATTTTAGGCAATACTTGTGGGGTAGTTGATTTTTTTTTTAAAATAGTGGGTAACAGTGTACCACATAATTTCACCAACTATTTGCCTAAAAGAGTACTCAGTGACAACGATTCTGGACCTGTCGTTCCAAATCGAAATCTTTGGTAAAGCCAAATTGATTTGTCAAATATGAGGCGTTATACTCCTATAGGTCCTGTCGTACCTTGTTGAGTTATAAAATATTCGAGAAACCCAGTGTTATCTGGTAATAGCTCATGAAAAAATTAAAATTTCTTTACATAGCCTCCATTCAATACGATCAAAAGCGTATTTTAGAGGAGTTGAAATGTCTTTCAAGTGGTTGCTACCACATTCTTTAAAGCATTTAAAGTTACCTTATCATTTCGTCTGTCGTCGAAATGATAAATGATTTAGATGCTAAGACATGATTGTCTGTACTATCATTCGCCTGTCGTCGATTGATAAGAGCATTTTGATATTGTGACATTGACCGGATGAGATATTCCCGGGTCAAAAGACGATGATTGATTTATAATCGCATCGTATTTGGATTCTCTTTGAGAATATATTTCGTGATTAATCCGAAATTCATGCCACTAATGCTCACTTTGAAAGACTAATATGTGTAAAGTTCACGAAATGAACTCGTAGAATTCTTGTAAAGAATTGAAGGAGTTATTGTGGACTTATCCAACCATAAGACGGACCATAAATATAAATGGTTATGGTTGATGCATCGACAATATGGTCACATTTTAATGTTGTCCACATAAATGCAGCACTTTCCAAACTGTTAGCCCTATCATTAAGTTGATGGCTCATGATCCGGATTATCCTGAAAAGTCTAGTCGACTTGATAATTACGAAGAGTAAGAATCGAAATTTCGATTTGAATTACTTGAGTTTGGAAATTGAAATTGAACATCCTGTCGATTATGTTCAGACTCAAATGGACTAACGGAAAGTTTGATGATGCGACTGCAAATGGTTGCACGCACTTCTTGGTCTTGCGCACAAAGATTTATATTTCCGTGTGGGATCATGCTATTTTGCTGCATTGGTCCGTCTGAGGCCCATAGTCACTCAAAACACTAAATGCGTACCAGTTGGTTACTGGTTATGAGCCAGATGCCTCGTATGAACGCGTGTTTGAGTGCTTAATATTTTGATTGAGCCTCTATAGCGTTCAAAATATGGACCTCTGAAGGGGACATAAGTCGATTATGAATCTCCTACCTATCATTTGATAGAGTAACCTTGGCAAGCGATCTCTTTACCGCATAATATGCGAAAGTGACATCGCTAAGACTGTTCTCCCCGTCGTTAGGGGGAGATTTGCACGTTACCGTTGATAAGAAATGACGTGAAGTAACGTGGCATAACCCACTCAGTCTTAGCTTGATCCCCAAAACTGCACTTAGTAATAAGTAAGTGCATAGACTCCCTCAAGTCTAACTAAATGCCAGACGCATTTAATGACTTTATGAGATGTCATGAGATCATTTATACCTGCTGCAAAATGCTTGCAAGGATAGACGTCCCTGTCGGACGTCGTGTTCCTGTCGTAACACGTTGCTTTGGCCGAACCCGCCAAACAAAGGACGCTGCCGTCGGCCATCAGTTTGTCGTCCTTCCTAAGATATGAGGAAGTTGACCGGTTCTTAATTCGTTCAGCCCCAGAGGTGGTGAACTGAAACTCGCCTGTCGCACGAGATTATAAGGGAGCAGGGAGATGTATGATTTCCTCCTCATCCTAAAAATCTCGAAATATCTGTCGATCATGATATCTTAGACGATATTGAAGCGAAACGAGACTGTCATTAATTACTTGTGCATATATTCGGTGACGACTGATAATATGAGCAAATTAAGACAGGGAACCATGTACTGTTGCCTGAAGTCAACGTAGAATAGACTGGACTAATGGAAACTTGCAATCCAAGTAGACTCCTTAGCGAAAGTGTGTTCGGACCTGTAGCTCCAACACCACCAATGTTAAACGAGTTCGTTTATTTGGTTATTCGTAAGGAAAAGTGATGAGAATAATGAGATTGTAGAATGCTCGCCTAGTAGCGCAAGGCTTCTCTCACATCTTGGAATTGATTATGAGATGGTTGATTTCCTCATAATGGACGTTATAACGGTCCCCTACTTTATCAGTTTAGTAGTTTCCCAAAAACTGATTATGCAGCATGTGATTGGGGTCACGGTTTTATCTCTATGGGAATTTAGACAAAGAGATATAGATGAAGGTTCATGTGTGGCTTCATACGCTTTAATCAAGTAGTTCCTAACCACGGAACACGATCTCAATTAAATGAGACGTTCACTATATGGATTAATATAATCCGAGCGGATGTGGTATACCGTCTAAGTGAGTACTTGATTAGCTTGGGATACTTGAACAACTATTATTCCCTTGCGTGTTTTATTAAGCAATCCATTTTTTTTTGGATTTGCCTTCGAGATGAAGGATCTTGGGAAGACACGGTAGTGACTCGGCCTGATGATCGAGTCCCGTAAAAATTGAATCTAAGTCCATGATTCAGACTACACCCAGAAGGTGTTATGATGTTTTAGTCATTATGACGCTAAGTCGTCAGATTCTCCCATGATCGTTCGATCACTAGACATTGATATAGACCCGGTCCGTCCCTGATGAGACGACAAAGAGATATTGAACCATGATGTTCATATCTAAGTACAATAAGCGCATTATTGTACTTGGTCTAATGTACTAGGACGAACATCTTGTCTGCTGTGAATGGTATAGCTCGACACAGCATCGCGCTAACACGCTGCCATCGAAATGGCATAAAAGACATTTTCCCATTACCTTAAGGTAACTGTGGATGAGGGCTTGTCTTATCCCATTTTGCGTCATCGAGTGTACCTACCCCATTTGTTACTCGAATTAACGCAACCTTTTTTCGGTTATACCGATGCTGGTTACTTATCAGACCCGCATAAGAGATATTCCTAACATAGTATGTCTTTGCCATTAGGAATAAGGCGATATCTTGGAGGTCTTGGAATGACTCCAAACGAATCACTCCGATCTCGTGCTCTATGAGACGACTAGAGAGTATATATGGCTTCGAGCTAGTATTAGCCATATTTGAATTACATATGCTTTGTCTCACGATCCAGATAAAACACTTGTCATAGAAGACAACTTGTTGTTATTGATCAAGAGAGACATGACTATATTATGCTATTTAGCATTTTTCGCCGAAATAAATCTTCACATATGAAGTTTAAGAGCATCCAGTTAAATGCTCGTTCTATTCCACGTTAGATTTTCTTGCATCCAGTCGTGTGCAAGTAAATAAGACATCCAGTCGAATGCTCGTACTCTTTCTTGGAATATAAAATATTTGCACCCAGTCGTGTGCAAGTTAGGGGGAGCATCCAGGTGAATGCTTATTGGACTAATTACTACTTAGTCGAAATTCTCGCACCCTGTTGTGTGCAAGTGAGGGGGAGCATCCAGTCGCATGCTCGTGTACTCTTTTTGTCCTTAGACCAAGGTTTTTTCCCACTGGATTTTCCTTGACAATGTTTTTAGCGAGACACGTTCCCATTATATCTCACTTAAGATTGCCGAAATTAGGGGGAGTATCCTGTTGTATACTTCTTACCACTGTGTACTCTTTTGTCCTTCGACTAGAGGTTTTTCCCACTGGGTTTACTCTAGTAAGGTTTTGATGAGGCACCTGTTTTGTGGTTGATTTCATACTACTACCACTGTTGCACTCTTTTTCCTTCGATCAGAGATTTTCCCATTGGGTTTGCTCCGGTAAGGTTTTGATGAGGCACACTGTTTTGTGTTTAGTTAATTACATAGAATTTCGGCCTATATCATTCGGCTACACAGTTTCTCCTAGGTACCGGTTTTGTCCCACACTGGGTTTTCCGTCACTAAGGTTTTTATGTGTTTAGCATTGCGAATGAACTCGATTCAGATCGACTGCATGAAGACGAAGAATTCAAGACGTCCAAAGGGGGAGTGTTGTAGGATATTATTGGATTATTGGGCTTGTACTTTATGGGCCCAAGTGGGCTTGTAACCTTACCCCTCTATCTATATAAAGAGGGTTAGGGGTCTTGTATTTTACATTCATTCATACATTCTGATTAATAAAGACCTTGTTGTTGTATTTCTCTATATTCTCTCTCTATATCTATATACATATATATGTGAGCTAATATATCACACAACAATTATAACAAAGCTAATAATAGTTGATAAAACAACCTAAAATTTACACTAGTTATAAGATAAATTGTTAATTAATACCGAAAGTAAGTAACAGACTAGTCTCCTTTTGGAAGTGAGGAAATTGTGGGGATTGCCCCTTCGTTAATGAAAAGGCCAAACTGTTATCAATTAGGGGGCAGAAATTTAACTTGTTTTGTTGATCATAACACTATAAAGAAAAAATATATATTTAACATCATGAATTTTTTTTTGCTTATTTTGGTAAATTGGTTGTAACTAAATTTTAACAACAGTTTAACAACAAATAACAATATAATTTGTTGTTAAGTTGTTTCTAAAATTTAGTTATAACCACTTTAGCAACATAACCGAAAAAGTTTTATGATCCTAAATGAACTTTTTATTTTAGTGTATAAATATTAAACATATAAGTACTTTTCTCGACCCAGTACTTTTACTTATGAAGAAAGAAACTAATTTTTTTTTTACCAAGGAACACCAAAGAAGCCTACATTTTCTACAAAACAAATAGAGAGGGTTATTTGAGAGATCAAAACAGGGTGTATTAATTAATAAGAAAATATTGTCTATACACCAGTGTTTTAGAAAGCGCGATTTGAAACCAAAAAAAATTATTCATAACTCAACTCAAGGCTTATTAATGACAGAAAAATCTCGATTTTACGTTTTTAGCATATCTATTGAAAAAAGGTCAGTTATTGCTTTTTAAAAATTGTTACATACTCCATGCCGAAGATCAGGGTCTTACAGTCAGGTCACACAATTTGAGTTATAAAACTAAGCACGGGAAATGGAAAAAGATATAATGATCATGACAAAACAAACATATTTGTTAAATAACAAGGAAAGATCCTTGGATGTAAATTTCGCAGTTCAGAATCTTAAATTTTGTATAATGAGTAACTCGTTCGGTGTATTTAGTTTGTTAAGTCACCTTACACACTGAGATATTTTAATTTCGGTTCTGCTAACATGTGACTAAGATACACCTAATATGAAAATATTTGTTGACACAATAATATTATTTAATAACAACTATCTTAAGTATTATTGTAATATTTTAATATTGAACATAGAATGTATTTTTGGAATGGAGTTAAAGTTGTCAACACCTAATCAAAAGCAAACAATTTTCAAATTAATGAACCTCGGGTCAAAAGAAATATTTCATCACATATGTGCATTGGCTGGAAGGTTTTTTGTGTGTTTGCATAAAGTGAATTATAAATTGCAATAACTATATGGTTTGACCCATATTTTGGATTAGTGACAAATATATCCATTCTTCTTAAATCATTATTGTGAACAATCAAATAATATTAAGAAAAAACAAATAAATAAAAATATATTCTAAACCCCAAACCTTAAATTATTATTGTGAACCATCAAACATTATTAATAAAAAACAAATAAATAAAAAATACTCTAACCCCAAACATCTAAAACTTAAGATAAAATATAGGATTCAATCCTAAATCCGAAGAAGTTGTTTTCTTTTTTGCCCAACTTTAGAATGAAAACATCACCAACAACAAAAAAAATTACAACGTAATAAAATTGTAGATAAAAGTAGTTCAAACCTTTGAGAATCATGTAATACTTGTGCAATTCTTCTTTACCCAACTTCAGAATGAAAACACTAGATATAAAGTTTAACAAACTTTAAGCCAACTTAGTGAAATTGAAGAAATTTTCCCCCCTCCAAATCGCAATAGATATTTTATCATTAAAATGCATTGAATGCAAAATATATAAAAGATTAGAGTTAATGACTATATGGTATACAATATATAATCTAATAACATCAAAAACTTTCTATAAAATTAAAATAATTAATTATGATATAGAAAACAAATTCTATCTCAGTTATGTCACGGACGCACATGTTAGATTTTCCCTTTTATTTTTTAGTCTAAAATAACTCTGAAGTTCAAGTTAAGTGAATTTTCAGTCTTTCACAAAATTACAATTCTTTCCCAATGTCTATAGATCAGTCTGGCCCTCGTCAAAAACAAAAACCATGCTTATTTCTTACTTCACTTTCTTGGTAAGTGTTTCAATTGAATAGGATTCCATTATAAACGGTTAACATCAAACCATATAATGGTATTCCACATGGGATTAAATAGAAATATTGTCGCCTAATGGCACATTGCAACGCTTCGCCTTGTTCTATCAATATATAGTATTACAATTGTGGCTAGATTTTGATAAGCAATAGTGATGATAAAATGTGATAAGATTCTATGTATGTAAATGGTAATTTATTTAATTGCTACATGCTTTCTTGGAAAATAAGTGGGAGAAATTGGCAATGAAAAGGAGTCCCACTTTCATGGTTGATGTAAAATATACAAGTTTCCACTATTAGAAGGTTGTAGTGGCAATGCAAGGATAAGTCCCCCATTATAACCATTGATAGATAGATAGATAGACCATCTGTATGGTGTTCATTAAAAAAATATTGATCGGATGAAAATGAAGGTTGATAAGTGTTGTCGTGGGAAGATATGAACCAGTAATTCGGAATCCATTTTTGTTTAATCACACAGGCTGGGGATTTTTTCCGAATATCGGCCAAATAACAAGAAATGGAAACTATTGGTTATATAAAATTGATTCTTGATTAATTTGATATGTTTGACATTTGCAGGATTAATTTGTTGTTAATATCATACTTGAGTACTGGTTTGTAATTTAGTAATACAGGACTGTTATTGTCACTTCTGCAACTAACAGGACTTAATAGTATTTTTTGTAAACATTTAATTCAATTTCATTATTAATAAAATCAGTATTTTTCCTTTTCTCTCTGTCTACATATATAATTCCGATTAAGGCTGGGCGAAAAACCGGAAAAACCGAACCGAACCGATAACCGAACCGAAAAAACCTGAAAAAGACCGAAACCGAAAAACCGAAAAAATTTCGGGTCGGTTTCGGTTTTCAGTAAAACCGAACCGTAAAAGACCGAAACCGAAAAAAACCGAAAAATAACTGAAAAAAACCGAAACTGGACCGAAAAAACCGGTCCGCTTCGGTCCAAAAAATAAAAAGACCGAAACCGAAAAATATGCCCGGTTTTGGTTTCAGTTTTGCCAAAAACCGGACCGGACCGGACCCAGCCCTAATTCCGATCATCAAAACGTGATCTTGTTCGACGATCAGCCACCAGAACGTGGCTTACTACTTTTCTACAGAAACTGAATCATTCTAATTGTTGAACAGACAGAATGAAACTGTCTACAAACTGCCAACTTTTTGGATCTCTCTAAAGGCGCCAAACGACTATAATATCGATACCACTCATCTAGGCCAAATGACACTAAAATCTAAGACAGAAATATAAGATAAAACATTATATAGTTGTAAATATACGTGTTTTTGATTTATTTGTGTTGTTTCTCGTCTGAGCATGCCTTCTTACTTTTAGTACCACACATGCAGTCAATGGTGCGTCGCTTGTGAGTTGTGATATTCTTGATCAAATGGTTAAAATTTTAATGAATACAGAAAACTGTAGCTTTTGTGTGTAAAATTGGATTGTTAAATTGTATCATTTCTTATAGCTTTAGCGGACTGGACATGTCAATAATTGAGTTTGTTTTGTGCGAATACCACCATAATCTTACGAGGCTCACAGCAGACACAGACCGTGAAGTTTATACTTTCTTTAATTAAAATGTCGGCATGTGCGGTATGTGTCTGTTGCGAGCCTAGTAAGATTATGGTGGCGTTCAATTATTTTTTATGGGTCGGAGAAAAACTTATGTGAACACGTACAGTTCTTCCTTAAATTTGGTTTGTCAAACCTAGTGCTGGAAAAAAAATCCCGACCCGACTTGTGTCCTGACCCGCACCAAACCCGTAATTTCCCGACCCGAGAATAGTTCCGACCCAATAAGCTTCGGGATCGGATGACAATTTTTATTTCGTCGGGTGTCTCGACCCGACTCGATTTTTTATTAATTTATATTTTATATGAAAATATAAATTAATTTATATCAAATTCAAGTGATGAGAATCGAAACTTGTACATATAGCATACAATGTAAGCACTCTACAATATGAGATACAATCCTTTTTGTTTTATACATTAGTTATAATTATATAAGTGTAATATAAATTTATAGTTTTAAATATATGAAACTATTAAAATAAAAAATATACTTAAATTAAAAAATTATATTCTTATTTTAAAGAAATATAAATGATTATTATTTTTCGATTATAAAAGTTATAATTATAATGTATGTCATTTAGTATGATAATTGTTACTTGTATGAATAAAATTAATTACTAAAAGAATCTCATAAAAAAAACGTATCAATTTTTTTATCTACTACATTATTTGTAATTTCATACTATTTTTTTTACTAAATGTTAATTTCTTTTTTCATTTATTAGGAATGTTATTTTTAAACTTGAATTATGTTTCATGTTAATAACATGTTTATACTTCTCAAATGAAAATTGTTAATAAAAAATGACGTCGTCGTAAAATAAAAAAATATGTCGGAAGATTCAGGATAAACCTATCTCGACCCTACGGGATATTGAAAATTCAGGTCCCGAAAGAGTGGGGTCCCAACTTTTGTCGGGTCGGGATCGGAATTTTTTTTTTACTTCCAAAAGTAATCGGGTCGGGATACGGGTTGAGCGTTTACGGGTCGGGTCCCGACCCTAACCCACCCCTACTCAAACCACACAATTTTTTTAGTTTTTTTTTATTTAATTAGGAGAATAGTTTCGACCAAGTTTCCTCTATATTTTTTGTTCTAATTGTCTTGGTATATCAAAAACAATGGACAGGGCGTTACACCAAAGTTTATCGAATGGCTTGTCTCATGCTAGGAGCAGCTAATCATTAGTTATTGAAATTTATTTTACGAGTTAATTAATGTTTTAGTATATATAATGTACTATCAAATGTTAACACAAAATCATATTGGAACTAGTGGTTATAATTATACCAAAATGAAAATAATATGTAAGAAAAGTTTATTACATACATGTATAACCAATAATTGATTATCAAAATAATGATAGATAAATTTGAAACTTAAGAATAGCGAACAAAATTTTAAAAATCTTAGTAGTTCAAAAAGAACTGCAAAATAAACATACTGCTGTCGACTAATTTGCAAAACACATTCATTGTCTTTCCTTTTTTTAATTTATTTGTCTTTCCTCGTGTTGTACTTGTTTATGCGATATGGATGGTCAAATATAAGTATATAACATCGCCCATGCACACTACAATTCCATTTTAGATGGCATATCCCTCCAAAAGAAAATCTCCGATCGTTTCTTATCAACCACTTAGATAACATACAATTAATTAAAACATATTATCAAGACATACAACACCTAAAAGTTTATTGCCAAAACATACAAACATACAATTACACATATTTATTAGAGTTGTATGTTTTGGTAATAAAAATTTTGATTTATAGTTTTTGCTAATTAGATTTGAAAAAATGTATGTTATGGTAATTTTCACAACAAACAATGGGTTTTGAGCTTACGGCTGCCTACGTTTAAAATGGTTCAAGAGACTCCGATCATCTCCAACTTCATCTGCCATAGAATCAATCAATCATTCGCTTGTTTTTTGTAAGTTCCAACAGGATAATATAAATGACGTTGGTTCCGTAGTGATAAGCTATATGGTTGTGCTCACTAAAAAAAAATAAGTCAAGCCCCCAAATCTCATGACTGAACGCCCAAAACTCTCATAATAGATAGAATACTCAAACTCTGCACTTCTCATCCGTTGAATCTTGTAATAGATATCCAAATGATTAGATGAAAAATGTTTTAATTTAAAACAATAAAATCCAAATAAAAATATAAGACTATAGTTGAGCCTATCCTAAACTTATTGGGTCTAACCTAAATTTAATTTACAACAATAAAATATAAAACACAATAATATTTAAATAAAAATATAGAAACCTAATTGAGCCTATACTAAACTTGTTGGGATTATCCTAAATTTAATTATTAATTATAATAAATTTTTTATTGATTATAACATTATTTTTTATTAAAATGGATATTAAAACTAAGGGGATATGTAATTCATTGATTTGTAAAGATTGAATTTTAAAATATGATAGGATGGGCCATGTATTTGGAACGTTAATGCTTATGAGAAAGAATGGGATAGAAATTAAAAGTTAAAAAGGTTTTGATCCGGTGCGTTTTTCTTTTGTCATACTATATTTTATTTTAACCATTTGATTATTTATAAAACCATGCAACGGTTGAACTTTTTTCTTTTGTCATCCAATATTTTATTTTAACCATTTGATTATTTATAAAACCATCCAATGGTTGAAAATAGGAGTCTGAGTACTCACTCGATAAGGGGGAGTCTTAGCCCCCAGCAAATCTCATTATCATTTTAAATTTTAAAAAGAAAGCTTTATATTGAAATAGTTTAGGCAAACTTATACATCTATATAAACATATAATAGAAACACATACATATGAATGGGATATAAACAGGATCGGCCCAGTGGTAAGCCCATCAAGACTTGTGTCTTGGGCAACCGAATCCCGAAAAAATTTAAGTGCAACAAAACTTAATAAGAACAATCCAATTATAAATATGTTTGTATTATCAATATATATTTCAACACTTGACTTCATGAAAATTTGTAGTTTAATGAATGATGGTGGATTCATTTAATTTCATAGCCTTATGCCAGAGTTCGAATCTCAACCATTACAATTTTTATTCTATATCTACTATGCAACATTAGTAACAATTGGCAACAAAAAAATTTGTCGCTTTAGACAAACCACAAGTGTGGGCCACCCCTGGATATAAAGAAAACTACTACAGAAATAACTAAGCATATGAAATCTAAATAAATAATATAAAATCTACGCAACTAAAATAAATAACAAGTGGAAGAAACGGATCGAATAAAATATTCAGCATCTTGTCTCGAATCTAATACAAGTATCCCTTGATCATATGTGAAAGTGTATCAATATCATGAAAAAACTGATCAGTCTCATGTGAACATACTCAGTTCATCATGAATTTTGGTGCTTGATTCGCCTCTCTAAAAACGTGTCGAACCATAATCTAATGACTAATGAGTGTACAACTGGCGTATATGGGCAAAAATATAAATTAATGTGCTCCCAAATTTATAAAGTTGTCCAAGTCACCAAAGATCGATACCGGCTCAATTTAAATCTTTCTTAAGCTTTACAGTCAGTTTTTTAGTTTACATTCTAATCTTGTATTCCTAAGAGCATTCCCATCAGTGTTTACTAATTTATGTGCGGCCCGTGTCTGTCGCGAGGCTCGTATGATTATGTTGGCATTCAATTGTCTTTTATGGACCGGAGAAAAACTTATGTGAACACGTACAGTTCTTTCTTAAATTTGGTTTGTCAAACCACACAATTCTTTTAGTTTTTCTTTTTATTTAATTAGGAGAGTAGTTTCCACCAAGTTTCCTCTATATTTTTTGATCTAATTGTCTTGGCAGATCAAAAACAATGGATAGGGCGTTACACCAAAGTTTCTCGAATGGCTTGTGTCATGCGTGGAAGGGCAGCTAATCATTAGTTATTGAAACTTATTTTACGAGTTAATTAATGTTTTAGTATATATATTGTACTATTAATTGTTAATACAAAATAATATTGGAACTAGTTGTTATAATTGTACCAAAATGAAAATAATATGTAAGAAAAGTTTATTACATACATGTATAACCAATAATTGATTATCAAAATAATGATAGATAAGTTTGAAACTTAAGAATAGCTAACAAAATTTTAAAAATCTTAGTAGTTCGAAAAGAAATGCAAAAATAAACATACTGCGTCGACTAATTTGCAAAACACACATACTCCCAAGAATTACAAATAAGAGTTACAACATTCATTGTCCTTCCTTTTTTAATTCATATGTATTCCTAAGAGCATTCCCATGGATGTTTATTAATTTTATGTCCAAAATAAAGTTAGTAAAGTTTTTCAACTCTAAAGTGAGAGACATATGTGTATCATCCCCATCAGTCTGTCCACCTAGGCCTTTACTAGTAATAAATAATAATTTTTACTTAGTTTCAGATCTATTACAAATCCATTCCACATAGGAGAAGATTGAACATATGAGAGAGAAGTATAAAGCGGAGCTCGATTAACCTCTCCGATCAAAGCTCCACAACCGGACAACCGTTGTTAACTCCGATCGCCACAGCCTACAACCAAATTGCCACCATCTCCAACTAAATTCTCCAAAGGAGTTCGAAGCCCTAACGATTTGATATAGAGATTTGAAACCCCATCGCTCAATCCCACACTGAATATATAAGGATACCATAGAGGTTTGAGCGAAAAACTGTGTCGATAGGTTGTCACGGGGGAGAATAGCAGCAGTCAGTGGGGGAGTTGATGAGTTGACAAGCTTTCTTCTAAAGAGAGAGAAACTTTTATGTATTATGAGAATAAAGAGGGAAATTTCTTTGTTTTGTTCAAAGGAAAATAATAGTATTAAAATTGTAGACATGTCTTCATTTTCTTTACATATATGGACATGAATTAGAGACGTGTGCAGTTTAGTATATGGATAGAAAGAAGCCTTTGCACACACTGATGGGTAGGTCTTTATGACTCATTTGTACTATTTAGTATATATAGAGCAATTTGGACAAACAGTTGACAATGCTCTAAGGCAGCTCAATGTGTTTCTTGTTTTGAGCAATAAAAAGTTCTTTCACATTATACTTGAGTAGCTTTCTTATCTTATTCTTATTTCCGAACAGTAAAACCATATTTAATTATTATCAAGTTATATGTACAAATACCGCTAATTTTCAATTCCAAATCGCCTTCTTAGCCTTTTACCCTCATACCAAAATGTTTTTAATGTTCTTTTGCATCTACAATGATAGACAAATGATTCATTCTAGCGACAAAAAATATACAAAATCTATGTATGTGAACTCGGTTCACTCTAAAATTTAATTTGTCAAACCAAGTTAAGGGTACTTGTCATTATAGTTCACTAATATGTGCTGGTTTCAATTGACTTGACACACTATAACAGTTGATCTTTCTGTAGTTTTTGATAAGATGAGTGTGACAAATCCAATATATTTAGACTTTAGAGTATGTTCCTAACAATTAACCATGTAAATCAAATAGTATCTTATCATTAATATTCTCTCGAATGTATATTTCTATAATTCTACAAGTGTATGGCAATATTCCAAATGGGTACTTTAATCACTCTAAGCCTGCATTTATATAATCACGCATACAAAATAAGATATTTCAGTATGCTTAAAATTAGATTTTTTTCAAATTTTTAGATATCTTAAAATCATTTCTTTATAGTCTTGAATTTTTCTTCTTTCCATTTCTCTTTCTGTTTGATTTTATCTTCTGATATCCTTGATAGAATCATCCATGCAGAAGAATTTTGGCTTTAGTTTCATTAGTTAGTTACGCCTGAGAGTGGTTTATCAGTTAATTAACAACTTAATAAATATATTTACAAATAAAAATTATACTATATTTTGTCGATGCAATGATAATTGAAGGATATGTTTGGTTGTAAACATTTGTCTAAAAGCTTTCTTTTATGCTATTTCTATCCTAAATTTAGAGAAAACAAGATAATACGTGGTTTTCTTTGTCTAAACCGGAGCAATTGGAAAACAAACACATAAGTCCTGGTAAAAACCATTAATTTCTAAAAAAAATGATTTTAAGATTTACCTCCGTGTAATATAATTAAAACCTAAGAACCGTAAATCCAATTTTAATAGAAATGTTGAGGGGTTTAGCTTAACACAAGGGGAAATCCAAGGACAGTAAAGTTTAGGCCGATCTCCTAGCTCAGAACTAACGGGAAAAAAAAATTATCTAATGTAAAAACTTTATTTTTAAAATTTAAAGAGGGCATGATGTAAACATCCGTATTTTTATTTATTTATTATCAATACTTATAATTTTAGTAAAATATTATTTACTGGTAGAAAGTTAATTTGAGAAGTTATTATCAAAATAAAGAGGTTCAATTAGTCATTAGTTACAAATTAAGGGTATTACTAAAATAAATTAAGATAATACCATATAGATATCCTCCGGTAACAAAGTTAAAACTATATTCTTAAATTTACGAATGGTTAAAATTTTAATGAATAAAGAAAACTATGGCTTTTGTGTGTAAAATTGGATTGTTAAATTGTATCATTTCTTATAGGTTTAGCGGACTGGGCATATCAATAATTGAGTTTGTTTTGCATGAATACCACCATAATCTTACGAGGCTCGCGACAGACACAGTTCGTGAAGTTTATAGTTTCTTTAATTAAAATATCGGCATGTGCGGTCTGTGTCTGTCGCGAGGCTCGTATGATTATGGTGGCATTCAATTGTCTTTTATGGGCCGGAGAAAAACTTATATGAACACGTACAATTATTCCTTAAATTTGGTTTGTCAAACCACACAATTTTTTTAATTTTTCTTTTTATTTAATTAGGAGAGTAGTTTCCACCAAGTTTCCTCTATATTTTTTGTTCTAATTGTCTTGGCAGATCAAAAACAATGGATAGGGCGTTACACCAAAGTTTCTCAAATGGCTTGTCTCATGCGTGGAAGGGCAGCTAATCATTAGTTATTGAAATTTATTTTACGAGTTAATTAATGTTTTAGTATATATAATGTACTATCAATTGTTAATACAAAATCATATTGGAACTAGTGGTTATAATTGTACCAAAATAAAAATAATATGTAAGTAAAGTTTATTACATACATGTATAACCAATAATTGATTATCAAAATAATGATAGATAAATTTGAAACTAAAGAATAGCGAACAAAATTTTAAAAATCTTAGTAGCTCAAAAAGAACTGCAAAAATAAACATATTGCGTCGACTAATTTGCAAAACATACATACTCCCAGGAATTGAAAATAAGAGTTACAACATTCATTGTCCTTCCTTTTTTAATTCATGTCTTTCCTCGTGTTGTACTTGTTTATGCGATATGGATCTTGTTTATGCGATATGGATCGTCAAATATAAGCATATAACATCTCCGATGAACACTACAATTCCATTTTAGATGGCTTATCCCTCCAAAAGAAAATCTCCAATCGTTTCTTATCATCCACTTAGATAGCATAAAAGAACATGAGGCAATATCTAAAAGATAGAATTAATCAAAACATATTATTAAGACATACAACATCTAAAAGTTTATTATCAAAACATACAAACATACAATTACACATATTTATTAGAGTTGTATGTTTTGATAATAAAAGTTTTGGTTTGTACGTTTTGCTAATTAGATTTGAAAAATTGTATGTTACAGTAATTTTCACAAAAAACATTGGATTTTGAGCTTGCAGCTGCCTACGCTTAAAATGGTTCAGGAGACTCCGATTATCTCCCACTTCATCTGCCATAGAATCAATCAATCATTCGCTTGTTTTTTTGTAAGTTTCAACAGGATAATATAAATGATGTTGGTTCCGTAGTGATAAGCTATATGGTTGTGCTCACTAAAAAAAATAAGTTAAGCCCCCAAATCTCATAACTGAACGCCTCAAACTCTCACAATAGGTAGAATACTCAAGCTCTACACTTCACATCCGTGGGATCTTGTAATAGGTATCCAAAGGATTAGATATAAAATGTTTTAATTTAAAACAATAAAAAATAAAATAATAAAATCCAAATAAAAATATAGAATCATAATTGAGCTTATCCTAAACTTATTGGGGATAACCTAAATTTAATTTAAAACAATAAAATATAAAACACAATAAAATTCAAATAAAAATATAGAAACCTAATTGAGTTTATACTAAACTTGTTGGGATTATCCTAAATTTAATTATTAATTATAAATTTTTTTTATTGATTATAACATTTTTTTATTAAAATAAATATTAAAACCAAGGGGATATGTAATTCATTGATTTGTAAAGATTAAATTTTAAAATATGATGGGATGGCCCATGTATTTGGAACTTCAATGCGTATTAGAAATGATGGGATAGACATTAAAAGTTAAACATGTTTTTATCCGGTACTTTTTTCTTTTGTCATACTATATTTTATTTTATAACCATTTGATTATTTATAAAACCATTCAACGGTTGAAAATAAGAGAGTCTGAGTACTCACTCGATAGGAGGAAGTCTGAGCCCCCATCTGCAAATCTCATTATCATTTTTAATTTAAAAAGAAATATTTATATTGAAGTAGGTTAGGCAAACTCATACCTTTATATAAACATATAATAGCAACACATACATATGAACGAGATATAAACAGGGTCGGCCCAGTGGTAAGCCCACCAAGCCTTGTGCCTTGGGCAACCGAATTCCGAAAAAATTTAAGGACAACAAAACTCAATAATAATAATCCAATTATAAATCTGTTTGTATTATCAATATATATTCTAACACTTGACTTCATTGAGGTGTTTAGTTTAATAAATGATTGTAGATTCATTTAATTTCAAACCCTTAGGCTAGGGCTCGAATCTCAACCCTTACAATTTTTTTTCTATATCTACTATTTAACATTAATAACAATCGGCAACAAAAAAATTTGTCTCTTTAGGCAAGCCACAAGTGTGGGCTACCCCTAGATATAAAACAAAACAACTACAGAAATAACTAAGCATACGAAATCTAAATAAACAATATAAAATCTACGCAACTAAAATAAATAACAAGCGGAAGAAACGAATCGAAGAAAATATCCAGCATCCTGTATCGAATCTAGTACAAGTATCCCTTGATCCTATGTGAAAGTCTATCAATATCATGAAAAAACTGATCAGTCTCATGTGAACATACTCAGTTCATCATGAATTTCGCTGCTTGATTCGTCTCTCTAAAAACGTGTCGAACCAAAATTTAATGACTAATGTGTGCATGCGGGCAAAAATATAAATTAAAGTGCTCCCAAATTTATAAAGTTGTCCAAGTCATCAAAGATCGATACCGGCTCATTTTAAATCTTTCTTAAGCTTTACATTCAGTTTTTAGTCTACATTCTGATTTTGTATTACTAAGAGCATTCCCATCGCTGTTTACTAATTTTATGTCCTAAATAAAGTTAGTAAACAATAGGCAACAAAAAAATTTGTCTCTTTAGGCAAGCCACAAGTGTGAGCTACCCCTGGATATAAAACAAAGCTACTACAGAAATAACTAAGCATATGAAATCTAAATAAGCAATATAAAATCTACGCGACTAAAATAAATAACAAGTGTAAGAAACGAATCGAAGAAAATATCCAGCATCCTGTATCGAATCTAGTACAAATATCCCTTGATCCTATGTGAAAGTCTATCAATATCATGAAAAAACCGATCAGTCTCATGTGAACATACTCTGTTCATCATGAATTTTGCTGCTTGGTTCGTCTCTCTAAAAACATATTGAACCAAAATTTAATGACTAATGTGTGCACAGTGGCGTATGCGGACAAAAATATAAATTAATGTGCTCCCAAATTTATAAAGTTCCGGCTCATTTTAAATCTTTCTTAAACTTTACATTCAGTTTTTAGTCTACATTCTGATTTTGTATTACTAAGAGAATTGCCATCGCTGTTTACTCATTTTATGTCCAAAATAAAGTTAGTAACGTTTTTCGATCCTAAAGTGAAAGACATGTGTATCATCCCCACCAGTCTGTCCACATAGGCCTTTACTAGTAATAAAAAATAATTTTTACTTAGTTTCAGATCTATTACAGATCCATTCCACATAGAAGAAGAATGAACATATGAGAGAGAAGTATAAAACGGAGCTTGATTAAAGTCTCCGATCAAAGCCCCACAACCGGACAATCGTTGCTACCTCCGATCGCCACAACCTACAACCAAATCGCCGCCGTCTCCAACTAAATTCTCCAAAGGAGTTCGAAGCCCTAACGATTTGGTATAGGGATTTGAAACCCCATCGCTCAATCCCACACTGAATATAATAGGAGACCATAGAGGTTTGAGCGAAAGTGTGTCGATAGGTCGTCGCGGTAGGAGAATATCAGCGGTCGGTGGGGGATTTGATGGGTTGACAAGCTTTCTTCTAAAGATAGAGAAACTTTTACTCGCTCCGTTGCTAATTAATTATCCAATATAAAGGTACGTGTAATTTTAACCGGTTTATAACTTGTATTAAAATTGTCGAAATGGATTTTTTTGAAATCTAATCATAAAATTTAATATTTGAACTATATAGTCAACTTTTAAAAAATTTCATTCCGATAATTTTGATATAAGACTTTCGTAATGGACAATTAAATAGGAACGAAGAGAGTATCCATTACTAGAATAAAGAGGGAAATTTCTTTGTTTTGGTCGAAGGAAAACAATAATATTAAAAAGGTAGACATGTCTTCGTTTTCTTTACATATATGGACAGGAATTAGAGACGTGCAGTTTAGTATTTGGACATAAGCCTTTGCACGCACTGATGGGTAGTTGTTTATGACTCATTTGTACTTATCAGTACTCCATCCGTTTCCAATTAATTGTCTATTATAAAATTATGTATAATTTTGATCGGTCAATAACTTGTATTAAAATTGTCGGAATAAAATTTTTAAAAGTTAATCATATAGTTCAAACATTAAATTATATGATTTAGTTTTGAAAATTTCATTTCGACAATTTTGATACATGTTATAAGTCGGTCAAAATTAGACGTAATTTCGTAAAGAACAATTAATTGAAAACAGAGAGCGAGTATACCTAGTGCAATTTGGACAAACAGTTGAGAATGCTCTAATGCAGCTCAATGTGTTTCTTGTTTTGAGCAATAAAAAGTTCTTTCACATTATGAGTACCTTTCCTATCTTATTCTTATTTCCGAACAGTAAAACCTTTATTGGATATTTAATTATTATACAAGTTATATGTACAAATACCGCTAATTTTCAATTCCAAATCGCCTTCCTAGCCTTTTACCCTCATACCAAAATGTTTTTAATGTTCTTTTGCATCTACAATGATGGGAGATTCTCTTTTCAATACCCAGATTACTTATCACTATAACAGACGTGGGATTGCCAATCCCACGTCTGCGTGGCAGTCCAGCTGCCAATTTTTTTTTTTTTTTTTATTTCATTTTTCTGTTATTTGTTTTAAAATATCTAAAACTTCCCCAATTTTATCTAAAAATTTATCAAATTTTATCCAAAAAAAAACCTAACCATCAACCATAAAACTCAAACTCTATATATCAAATTAATATATTTTTTTATCAAATCAACATCACTCTACCATTACAATTATACCCAATTTTATCAAAAGAAAAACCCCTCCCAATTTACTCAAAAAAAAAAACTTCCACAATTTTACCCGAAAAAACTCTAACATTCAACCATCAAACTATTTTGTATATCAAATTAATATATTTTTTTCTCAAATCAACATTACTCTGCCACGACATTTATCCTCAATTTTACCAAAAAAAAAAAAAAACTCAATTTACCAAAATAAAACCTTTCCCAATTTAAAAATAAATAAACTCTAACCATCAACTAACAAACTAATTCCTATATCGGAATTAGTTTGATATAGGAATTAGTTTGGTAGTTGATGGTTAGAGTTTATTTTTTGTAAAATTGAAAAAAGTTTTATTTTGGTAAATTGGTATAAATGTAGTGGTAGAGTGATGTTGATTTGAGAAAAAAATATATTAATTTGATATACGAAGGAGTTTGATGGTTGATGGTTAGGGTTTTTTTGGATAAAATTGGGGAAGTTTTTTTTTTTTGGTAAATTGGGAGAGGGTTTTTCTTTTGGTAAAATTGGGTATAATTGTAGTGGTAGAGTGATGTTGATTTGATAAAAAAATATATTAATTTGATATATCAAAAGTTTGAGTTTGATGGTTGATGGTTAAGTTTTTTTTTGGATAAAATTGGATAAATTTTTGGATAAAATTGGAAAAAATTTTGATATTTTAAAACAAATAACAGAAAAATGAAAAAAAAAAAATAAAAAAAAAATGAATGCTGGACTGCCACGCAGACGTGTGATTGCCAATCCCACGTCTGTTATAGTGATAAGTAATCTGGGTATTGAAAACAGAATCTCCCTACAATGATAGACAAATGATTCATTCTAGAGAGACAAAATATACAAAATCTATGTATGTGAATTCGGTTCATTCTAAAATTTAATTTGTCAAACCATGTTAAGGGTAATTGTCATTATAGTTCACTAATATGTGCTGGTTTCAATTGACTTGACACACTATAACAGTTGATCTTTCTGTAGTTTTTGATAAGATGAGAGTGACAAACCCAATATATTTAGACTTTAGAGTATGTTCCTAACAATTAGCCATGTAAATCAAATGGTATCTTACCATTAATATTCTCTCAAATGTATATTTCAATAATTCTATAAGTATATGTCAATATTCCAAAAGGGTACTTTAATCACTCTTAAGCCTGCATTTATATAATCACGCATACAAAATAAGATATTTCAGTATGCTTAAAATTAGATTTGTTTCGAATTTTTAATTATATTAAAATAATTTCTTTATAGTCTTGAATTTTTCTTCTTTCCATTTCTCTTTCTATTTGATCTTTATCTTCTGATATCCTTGATAGAATCTTCGATGCAGAAGAATTTTGGCTTTAGTTTCATTAGTTAGTTACGCCTGAGAGTGGTTTATCAGTTATTTACCAACTTAAAAAGCAATTCATACTTGATTAAACATGATAAATGTATTTACAAATAAAAATTATACTATATTTTGTCGATGCAATGATAATTGAAGGATATGTTTGGTTGTAAACATTTGTCTAAAAGCTTTCTTTTATGCTATTTCTATCCTAAATTTTGAGAAAACAAGATAATACGTGGTTTTCTTTGTCTAAACCGGAGCAATTGGAAAACAAACACATAAGTCCTGGTAAAAATCATTAATTTCTAAAAAAAATGATTTTAAGATTTACCTCCGTGTAATATAATTAAAACCTAAGAACCGTAAATCCAATTTTAATAGAAATGTTGAGAGGTTTAGCTTAACACAAGGGGAAATCCAAGGACAGTAAATTTAAGCCGATCTCCAAGCTCAGAACTAACGGGAAAAAAAAATTATCTAATGTAAAAACCTTATTTTTTTAATTTAAAGAGGGCATGCTCTCGATCATGTAATTGGCCAGGTTATGGCAGCCAAATATATATAGTTCCACAATCCTCATTCTTAACGTGTTAACGTTTTCGGACCAATCAAGTTTTAAAATTTTAATTTATAAAAATAAACACTTTAGAATGCATGATTAGCTCATGTTTCTTGCCACATGCTCATGGTGTAATATTCTGGTAAGGTGTGCAGTTACAAAAAAAAAAAAAAAAAAAATTATTTGAAAAGGGATCATCCTAGCTAATACGTACCCAACACCTTGTTGGAATAATGAGGACCAAAATAAAAAGGACTCTACTCACATGTAAACTCGTGAATTTTATGGTTAGTATTTCAGACTAAAAGTACTACGTACACTCCACGTAATTCCGGTACAAACATCATTTTATTATAATAAATCAACTCAAGTCAAATGAGTCTGTCCAATTTAATAAATTTTTTTCAAAAATACCTCTGCACTTTTATACTAATTATAATAATATCATATTCGCATAAAAATATAAAAAGTAAAAACTAATAAAACTATTTATCATTTTTTAATAACCAAACGTTATTTTAAATTTTAAACTATATATTTTTTTTATTATCTATATATTTATATCATAACTATTTATATTTACTATATTTTTATTAAATTACGCGTCACACACGCAACGCATGGGGCACGATTACTTAGTATTGAATAATCCAATTAAGGGTGTTCTAGAAGTGTCAAAGAAACTGAACTTGCTTCTAGACTACTCTTCTTTCTTTGGTTACCTCTTTTACTAATTCACGCGGTGAAGCTATCTAATATTTATCGTCACCTTTTATATACGGCTACACACAATTTCTAAAGTCTATCTCAAACCTACCAACATTGTCACAATACATACATACACACACACGTCACTATATAAATAAAATATATATCTATTTGTACAATTCAACTTCACTTTCTTAGTCCCCAAGAAAAGTCTACGCCTCTAAAACCAATATATAACCCACAACCATCTCACACTTGCCACAAACTCACTAAACTTGCAACATTTCCAAACACAATTTCAAACACTTGAATTTTCATACTAATATTGTTGCCTAAAGTCTTAACCAACCATATATGACAGTGCTTAAAAGGAACAGATCAAAGGGTGGCCAAATCGAAACCCTAGATTTAGCTAGCTGTCTCATGCTCCTTTCACATGTAGGCGAGTCCACCGGACCAACAAGTGGTAGACTCTTCACATGCAAGACATGTGACCGGAAGTTCCCTTCCTTCCAGGCCCTGGGTGGCCACAGGGCCAGTCACAAGAAGCCGAAATTGGTGACCGGTGACCTGAACAACCGGTTATCCATAACAAAACCGAAGAAGTCGCATGAGTGCTCTATTTGTGGGCAGGAGTTTTCTCTTGGGCAGGCGTTGGGAGGGCACATGAGGAGGCATAGGGTGTCCGAGAAGAGCGAAGGGGCGGAAAAGAGTGGGACAAGTGAATTGACGGAGGTGGTGACACCGGTGTTGAAGAAGTCTAGTAGTGGACGTAGCAAGAGGGTTTGGGGTTTGGACTTGAACTTGAACTTGACGCCGTTTGAGAACAACGTTAAGTCTGGAAATAGTACTGATGTTCGTTCATGGTTGAACCTTGGAGTAGAATTAAATAATTAGAATTCAGATATTTCCTTTTGTAGGTTATATATAGCAAAGATGACTCATTATTTTTTTTATTTTTTTTGTGAATTTATTATTCGATGTAATTAAAAGACAGGAACTTGTAATAAAAGACGATGATTATGTACTTTGTCATGTTGGTTTAATTTTTTGGACTAAGAAAGTCTCTATCGTCCACACGTTGTACAACTAACAGGGGATAACACGTGAATAATTGAAGATGTGGTGGGGCTTAGAACCAAGGTTTAACATGGTTTTCATCTGTCGTGGTTAATTTTTGAATTTTACATTATTCTGTATACTCCTTATTTTCAATTTTGTGGGGACATCAAACAATGAGAAAGTGGTATTTGTAACATTTGTTCTATGATTCCATGGTAACACGCATTGTTCCATTGGAGGAGACGTGAATTTAATTTGAGGTAGTAGTACTGCTGCAGTTTTATAATCAAATACAATTTCCTGGATCATAAATTGCCCTTCATCTAGTATTTCTTCTTTAGTAAGTTTTTTACTTATGTAAATAAATGATTTATCATGTTAAGCAAAGAATTTTGAGTAATAATTGTTAGGCAATCACGTCGAGTAAATAAGGAAAGACAGAAACTCAAACCGAGCACACACGCACTTTGATAACGGAGTTCATCCAAATTGGCTACGTCTTCGGGCCGCTACACGTGGCACTTATATATATATAATAAAAGAGGATTACAAACGTAATATAGCTAGATCACAAATCTATGGTTCTCTTGCAACTAGAACTCTCTCTTTACAATATGTAAAAAGTACTTTGTGTAGGTGTAATTAAAATACAAGATATTGGGGCATATAAATAGAACCCTTAGTGGGTCATATTACAATTCCAGGCGATGTGGGATAATTAAAAAACATGACCAAACCTCATTTGACTCCACAACTCAACAATCTCCCACTTGGAGTCAAATGTCGAGTGCTTCAAAAATTCTGATTATCCCCGACCACCGAACTCACTGTGCTCCACCGAGCAGAATGCTCCCATCGGTATCTTTGTATAGTAATTGTTACTCTTCAGAGTTGTTCAATTCTTCATGTAGCGGCGACCCTGAGTCTCAAGTTCGGAGTCCTACTGAGGTTGCACACAGCCTTAATTTGTCGATTGTAACAGCATTCGTTAGCATATCGGCGGGGTTCTTAGCGCCCTCAATCTTTTCTAGCGCCATCTTCTAGAACAGCCCGGATAAAGTGGTAATGAATCTGTATGTGCTTTGTGCGTGAATGGAATACAGGATTCTTAGCTAGCTGGACTGCACTTTGACTATCATAGTGCAGAACTCCCTTGTCGGTTTTCTGACCGAGCTCCTTCAAGAAACCCTGCAACCAAATCATCTCTTTGCTTGCTTCCGTCACCGCGACGTACTCAGCCTTTGTGGTCGACAATGCAACAATTTTTTGCAACTTAGATGTCTAACTCACAACAGTACCACCGTAGGTACAGACACATCCCGTTGTGCTCTTTCGGCTGTCCAGATCACCGGTCATGTCAGCATCCACATAGCCGTGCAGGCCTACCGAGGTCTTTTGGAAACATAATGCCGAACTCACAGTACCCGAGAGATATCTCAATATCCGCTTCACAACTTTCCAATGGGGCTTGCCCGGGTTACTCATGTAACGACTGACAACTCCCACTGCATGGGCAATGTCCGGTCTTATACACACCATTGCGTACATCAAGCTACCAATTGCTGAAGCGTATGGTATGTTCGACATACGATCCTTTCCTTTCTCGTCTGAGAGTGATTGTTTCTTCGACAAGCTAAAGTGTGCGGCTAGCGGTGAGCCTACAGCCTTGGCATCACTCATGCTAAATCGTGCCAACACTTTCTTCACATATTCGGCTTGCGACAGAAACAGGGACCCATCTCTTCATCGGGAAATCCTCATACCGAGGATCTGATTTGCGGCACCCAAATCTTTCATCTCAAACTGTTTCGCCAACTGTTGCTTCACCTTGCTAATCTCAACAAGGCTCGATCCGGCGAGTAACATGTCATCTACGTACAACAGTAGTATGACGTACGAAGAGTTCGCAAATCTCTTCACGAAACAGCAGTGATCACTATCACTTCTTTCAAACCCGGTATCTACCATGAAACTGTCAAACTTCTTATACCACTGCCATGGTGCTTGTTTTAGCCCATACAAGCTCTTCCTCAGTTTGCAGACCAGATTCTCTTTTCCCTTTTCAGCAAACCCTTCAGGTTGGAGCATGTAAATTTCTTCTTCTAGATCTCGATGGAGAAATGCAGTTTTCACATCTAACTGCTCAACATGAAGATTCGCATTTACAACAATGCTCAATAATAGCCGAATAGTCGTCAGCTTTACGACTGGTGAAAAGATCTCGGTGTAGTCAATTCCTACCTTTTGCTGGAACCATTTAACTACTAATCATGCCTTATACCGTTTCGAGCCATCTTGTTCCTCCTTTAGGCGGAACACCCATTTGTTGCTCAGTGCCCTTTTTCCCTTGGGCAGTTCGGTTAACTGCCAAGTCACATTTTTCTCAAGTGACTTCATCTCATCCTTCATCGCGAGCTCCCACTTGCTCGAGTCTTTCAGCTCCAGAGCTTCTTCTCTACTTTCGGGCCCGCCTGCATCATTGAGCAATATGTAATGCAGGGAATGAGAGTATCGGGATGGAGGTCTCCTCTCGTGATGACCTCGGTCCAATTCTGGTCGGGGAGTTTGGGGCTCCTGCTCGTCCTCTTCTGCATCTGCTGGTCGGTTGTCGAGCACCACTGGCTCATCTTCAGTGTCATTTTCCAACTCCATTCTTAGAAACGCATTCATGTCGACCATACCATTTTCCTCGGACGGGAGCGTATCTTCTTCCACCACTGCATTTTGTCGATCTTTGTACAAAATGCCTTCGTTGAAGATGACATCCTTACTGCGAATGATCCTTTTTGTTTGACCATCCCAGAAGCGATATCCGAACTCAGCTCCACCGTACCCCACAAAGTAACAAACTTTGGACTTCGAGTCAAGCTTGGTACGCTCGTTTATGTCGACATGGATATATGACAGACAACCGAACACTCGCAAGTGTTCATAAGAAATAGACTTTCCTATCCACTCTTCTTCGGAAATTCTCCTCTCTATTGGCACCGAGGGTCCGCGGTTAATGAGATAAACCGCCGTGCTTTCTGCATGTGCCCACAAGGCTTTGGGAAACCCACTTTGCAGTCTCATACTCCTAGCACGCTCATTGATTATTCGGTTCATTCGCTCGGCCACGCCATTCTGCTGTGGCGTTCTTCGGATGGTCTTCTCCATTCGAATGCCTCTTTGAGCACAAAACTCTACGAACTTCACATCAATGTACTCTCCGCCGTTGTTGGACCTCAAACACTTGAGTTTATTCCCGATTTCTAGTTCGGCCATGGTCTTCCATTCTTGAAATATCTTAAACACCTCAGACTTGTGTTTCAAGAAATAGACCCATGTTTTCCTCGTCGAATCATCGATGAAGGTCACATAGTACTGAGATCCTCCCAGTGAGGTTACTGGAGATGGTCCCCATACATCTGAGTGGACCAGTGCTAGCTTCTCCTCCTTGGGAGCTTTTCCACCTTTCTGGAAGTTTACTTTCTTCTGCTTCCCAAAGATGCAACCTTCGCACATGTCGAGGTTGACAGACTTCAAGCCTGGAAGTTTACTGTCCTTTGCTAACATCTTCATCCCCTTCTCACTCATGTGACCCAACCGTCGATGTCACAATTCCGAGCAGTTTTGTGACACAGCTGCCGCAATTGAACGCTACTCATCGGTCATGTACAATGTACCGACCTTACTCCCTCGGGCTATCACCATAGCTCCTCGTGAAACTTTCCCAGCTCCACAGCTAAACAAAATGGAGTGTCTTTCGGCATCTAGTTGACCTACTGAGATCAGATTCTTGGTCAACCTCGGAACATGCCTCACTTTCGTTAGCTTCCATACCGACCCGTTTGGAATGCGAATTTTCACATCGCCCATTCCAACAACATCCAACGCTTCTCCGTCGGCTAGATACACTTTACCGAAATTACCCATGATGTAATTTTCGAGTAAATCCTTCTGAGCGGTCGTGTGAAATGATGCCCCAGAGTCTAGAATCCACGAATCTATATCTCTCTGTTTGGCAAGCATTAAATAGTCACCAGAATCCTCGTCGCTCGCAACATTAGCCACGTGATCACGGCCGGTACCTTTCTTCGACTGCTTGCACTCATGACTGAAGTGCCCCATACCCTGGCAGTTATAGCATCGAAGATTCTTCTTACTTCGATCGCGATTTTTGCCGTCTCGGCTTTGCCCTCTTTTACCTCGGGATTGCGAACGTCCTCTAACGTCCCATACCCTGGCCTTACCCCGGTCTCTTGAACCCACGTTCAAGGCTGCCCCATCATTTGAGCATTCACCCATGTCTAATCTCCTGAGTTCCTCAGCGAGTATTTGATCTCGGATGCCGTTGTAAGTCAGTTTCTCCTTTCCAATTGAGTTGCTAACAGCAGCTCGTATGAATTCCTAATTGTTCGGTAGAGATGCTAGCAGTATAAGGGCTCTCACTTCGTCTTCAAAAGTTATCTCCACCGCATCCAGCTGATTTACGGTGTCGATGAATTTGTTCACGTGACTCGCGACAGGTGTCCCCTCAGCCATGCGTAGGTTGAACAACTTACGCATGAGATGTACCTTGTTGTTCGCGGATGGTTTCTCATACATGTCGGTGAGGATCTTCATCATCCCCATCGTCGTCGTCTCTCTTGCGACGTTATGTGCTACACTCCTAGATAGTGTTAGGCGGATCACTCCCAACACTTGTCGGTCTAAGAGTTTCCACGCCTCCTCGGTGGTCGTGGTCGGCCTTTCCTCAAGGAGAAGAGGCTGATGCATCTTCCTCCCGTAGAGGTAGTCCTCTATTTGCATTCTCCAGAATGCGAAGTCCTTCCCGTCGAACTTCTCGATCCCGTGCGTGACTCTGTCTTATTTTGCCATTGATCTTCCTCTCGGTCTTCGACCTTGGTTCTGCGAACCTCGGGCTCTGATACCACTTGTTAGGCAATCACGTCGAGCAAATAAGGAAAGACAGAAACTCAAACCGAGAACACACGCACTTTGATAACGGAGTTCACCCAAATTGGCTACGTCTCCGGACCGCTACACGTGGCACTTATATATATATAATAAAAGAAGATTACAATTTCAGGCGATGTGCGATAATTAGAAAACATGATCAAACCTTATTTGACTCCACAACTCAACAATAATCGGTGTGGTGTTTCAAGATTAATGCGGTCGACTTGGGTGGTTTGGTTTCATTTGTATGAATTCGTCTTTCTGGTCAAGACTATATACGTTTATGTTCACAAGAAAATTTAACTAACAACTGAAAAGGGTTCTCATCGTAATAAATATTTAATTCCATAAGTGAATAGCATGTGATGGCACTTTATAAATGCACGCTTATGTTTAGTCGATCAATTATGAACATAATCACGGTACAATTCTGTTTCATTTAGTAAGAGGTTGCCCGCTCAGACCTAATAGCGAGTATTTGTGTTCAAGCAGTACCATAAAAAACCTTACACAAATTTAAAAGTTATTGAGAATCGGGTAACTATTATTTCAAGCTCATTAATTTATGTATAAACTATTATAATTTTTTTTAGAATATCCTGATCTCCTATTTAATTTTATACTCCCTCCTTCCGTTCCTATTTAATTGTTCATTACGAAATTACGTGTAATTTTGACCGGCCAAGTACTTGTATCAAAATTATCGGAATGAAATTTTTCAAAAGTTGATCATATAGTTCAAATGTTAAATTTTATAATTAAATTTAAAAAAAATCATTTCGATAATTTTGATTCGAGTTATAAACCGTTTTAAATTACACGTAATTTTATAATAAATAATTAGATGAGAACGGAGGAAATAACATATTTTTATTTAATAACACTGAGTAACTGTCTCCCCTCTACCCCAACTTCTAGAGGTCTTGTTTTGCAGCAGCCCCATTGACCAGAAATTTCAAAGAACTTGCCATCCAAATAAAAGAAACCTGTTAGACTTGGGCGTATATCCTTGAAAACTGTTTCATGAATAACAAACCAAATTCATATGCTTAAAAGTTGGTCCATAGTTGTCCACCTGCTTAACTAGACCAAATGTGTGAATGAAGTGAAAGCATCAAGTTTGACTTAATTATTAAAATTCCGTTGAATTATCTGACTTACAAATAATTAAGATATATTGCTGCATTGTTCATGACTGGGTAATACGTACTAACATTTGAAAAAACAGTTAGGATATAATAACCATTTTATATGTAAATAAAAAGCATTAAAATACTAGCATAAAATATAAATATAAAGTAAAAAGATAAGTAGGACTGTAGGAGCATTTTTAGCATCCAAATAATCTATTAAACTAAACTAATTATAATAGATATAATAAGGCAAAAAAAAAAACCATATCTTTAGAGATATAGTTAATTGTTAAATATATATAAACCGCAATGAAAATAGTATCATGTTGTATACGCTGTAATAAAATACAATAATTTTTACGAAAAAAAAAAAATTTGACATACAAATAGAAAAGAGTATCCTCAATATATAAGAATCAAATACAAAATTTAACATAAAAAGAATGTAAATGATACCGAAATGCATTAAAATCCGAGACGAGCTAACTGCAAGCAATTTCACTTAAACGATATATGTATTTTAGCTGTATAGGGCACTTCGTTCCCAGGTTACGTCTATCACATTGTTGTAGAAGATTTGGGCACGTTCCGAACCCCCAACGGATCAATAAACGTATAAAGGGCAAGAACTAATAACTCACGAGAATAAATAAAGGAAAAAAAATCACTTGATTACGGAGTTCACCCAACGAAGGTTACGTCTCCAATGCCGCTGCAGCGAGCACGATTTATATATATGTTAAAAAAGAAAGGATTACAAAACCCTAGCTTGATTCACTCTCAAAAAATATGGAACTCTCTCTCACGTATTTTAGGAGCGCTCTCTCTCTAAAACGTTTTATATGTGGTGATATGTTTTATGCAGGCTTAAGCGGGTTTATATAGTAGGCACTTTACAAATAAACTCTAATTCCCGAAAATAAAAAAAACAATATAAAATACATTGAGCATGCGCAGGGCAGAACAGTGCAAATCACTGCCTGCACACGCCAAACTTATACTATTAAGTTTGGCTTCACTCCAACAATCTTCCACTTGAAGACAAACTCGAGGACTCCACAAAATCTTCCGCTTGCGCATCACTTTCGCATCTCGGTTCACAAAACACTCCCACTACAGCGGCGACCCCAATCTATCAGTTATGGAGTCCAACTGAAGTTATACACAACTTCAGCTTACTAATCGTAACAGTTTTTGTTAACATATCCACGGGATTTTTTACGCCTTCAATCTTCACAAGAACGAATATCCCTTCTTCCAAAATCGATCGAATAAAATGATAACGAATCTGTATATGTTTGGTACGCGAATGAAACACCAGATTGTTCGTCAACATAACCGCAATTTGTCTATCACTATGTAGAACCCCACTTTCATGTTTCTGTCCAAACTCTTTTAAGAACCCTTGCAACCAAACCATCTATTTGCTCGCCTCACTAATGGCAACATACTCAGCTTCAGTCATCGACAACGCAACAATATTTTGTAACTTCGACATCCAACTAATAGTTGTTCCACCGAATGTACAAACGCAACTCGTTGTACTTTTTCTATTATTAAGATCACTGGCTAAGTCCGCATCAACGAACCCATGTAAACCTTCACTCGATTTACGAAAATACAAAGCCATATCAACCATACCATTCAAATATCTCAATATCCATTTAACCGCTTCACAGTATTATTTCCCCGAATTACTCATATACTGACAAACAACTCGCACTGCATGTGCAATATCGGGCCTCGTACACACCATGGCGTATATCAAACTCCCAATAGCCAAAGCATAAGTTACTTTCGACATGTGATCTCGATCACTTTCAGTTGAGGGTGATTGGTCATTCGACAAACAAAAGTGTGTAGCTAACGGGGAGCCTACGAATTTAGCACCATCAACATTAAAATAGGCTAACATCTTTTTCACATATTCAGACTGTGACAAAAACAAAGACCCATCTCGATCCCTCGTTATTCTCATTCTGAGAATCTGCTTAGTGGCTCCCAAATCCTTCATTGCAAATTGTTTTGCCAGTTGTTGTTTCACCTTGTTAATTTCGACAAGGATAGAACCAGCAATCAACATGTCATCAACATATAATAACAAAATAACATAAGAAGAGTTGTCGAACCTGTTCACGAAACAACAATGATCAGCATTACTCATCTCGGAACCGGTACTCATTATGAAATTGTCGAATTTCTTATACCATTGCCGCGGAGCTTGTTTTAAGCCATACAAGCTCTTTTTCAACTTACAGACAAGTTTCTCCTTCCATTTCTCTATAAACCCAGCCGGTTGATGCATATAAATCTCCTCGTCTAATTCATCATGGAGAAATGCAGTCTTCACATCTAATTTCTCTAGATAAAGAGCATCCCTAGGTACTATGCTCAACACCAAACGAATCATCCTTAGCTTCACTACGGGTGAGAAAATTTCGGTGTCGTCAATAATTGTTTTTGTTGAAAACCCTCAACTACTAACCGTGTCTTATACCGTTTCATACAACCGTGTTCTTCTTTCAATCGGAACACCCACTTATTACTCAGTGTCTTTTTTCCCTTTGGCAATACAGCCAATTGCCAAGTCTTGTTCTCATACAAAGACTTCATTTCATCCTCCATTGCAAGCTCCCACTATTTCGAAACACTAGCTTGCGAAACTTCACTAATACTGTCGGGTTCACCCACATTAATCAACAAAATATAGTTCAAGGACGAGGAATAACGTAGGTTTGGTCGTTTCGATTGATGACCTCTACCCAACAATTCTGGTGAAGTTTGGGGCGACTCCACATTCTCTTCAACCTATTCATCCATGTCATTATCTTCCATTTCAATATCTGGTAGTGTTTCCATACTAACAATACCACCATCTTCGACTCGTGGGTCTTTCTCTTCAGCCTCGACATCTTGCATATCTTTAAACAAGACCTTTTTGTTGAAGATCACATCTTTGCTGCGAATGATCTTTTTCGATTGACCATCCCAAAACCGATCTCCAAACTCGGCGTCACCATAACCAACAAAGAAACAAATTTTTGATTTAGAGTCAAATTTGGAACGATCACTACTATCAACATGAATATAAGATAAACAACCAAATACTTTTAAATGATCATAAATAACATATTTTCTAGTCCATACCTCTGCGGGAATTCTTTTCTCCAAGGGCACTGAAGGTTCGTGGTTAATAAGATAAATTGTCGTGCTAACTGTATCTGCCCATAAGGCCTTGGGCAATCCACATTGCAATCGCATACTCCTAGCACGCTCATTGATGGTTCGATTCATTCTCTCCGCCACTCCATTATCTTGTGGTGTCTTCTGTATAGTTTTCTCCATACAAATACCAGATTGTGCACAATATTCAGTAAAATCCCCATCAATATACTCGCCGCCATTGTCGGACCTCAAACACTTTAACTTGTTCCCACTTTTAAGGTCCACCATAGATTTCCATTCTTTAAAATTATTGAAAACATTGGATTTATGTTTCAAGAAATATACCCAAGTCTTTCTTGTCAAGTCATCAATAAAAGTAACATAGTAAAATGAGCCCCCCAACGAAGCTATGGGGGACGACCCCCACACATCAGAATGAACGAGCGATAGCTTCTGCGCTCTCGGAGTTCTTCTACTTTTCTGAAAGCTCATATTTTTCTGCTTTCCGAAAATACAATTTTCGCACATATCGAGGTCAACGGTCTTCTGACCCAGAAGTCTTTCATTCTTTACTAACACATTTATTCCCTTTTTACTCATGTGACCAAGTTGACAATGCCACAAATCAAAATTAGATCGTGACTCAATAGCCGCCAACGTACACTCATCACCATTCGTTGTATAGAGCATGCCCATTTTGTTACCACGAGCTATCACCATAGCTCCATGTGAAACTTTCCAGGTTCCACCATTAAAGGAAGTCAAATGTCGTTCAGCATCAAGTTGAACAACAGAAATCAGATTTCTGATCAACCTAGGAACATGTCTAACCTTCGTCAACTTTCACACCGATCCATTCGGTACCCGTATCTAAACATCACCCATACCGACAATATCAAGAGTCTCACTATCGACCAAATAAACCTTACTAAGGTTACTCGCAGTGTAGTTCTCAAGCACACTATAATTTGATATCGTATGGAACGATCCTCCAGAATCTAGAATCGACGAATCCATATGTCATGCCTCAAAATCCATAAGACGCGGACATCGAGGGATGACCTTTTTAAACAAAGAGAAAGTGAAACCTGTTGGTACGAAATTAAAATTTTTAAAAGAAAAAGACTTGCGAGCTAAAGGAACAATTAAACAATAAATAAAATGCTTGCCAAACGCGGCTACACGACCAAAAGGTTTTAACAAAATTATATAAGAAGAACTAAACAAATGCAAATTGCCCGTAGGCTACAACCTCAAAACTGTTCTAAAATAAAAAGAAAGTGAAAGCCCCGAACCCATGTGATGCATTCCAATGGCTCCTATCCAAAAGTCTCAACCTAAGTTGTACCTGAAAGACAAAATTGTAACGGTAAGTCCCACGCACATAACTAAATGGGACGGCACCACAAATACCGTCACTCCATCCCTTAAATGCAAGAACCCACAAACCACAACTATGATAATCAACATATAAAAAGAAATATAATAACATCCTACAACGAGATAAATTAAATAACTTCAACACACATCAATAGCATACATGGACCTCTCATGCCACCTACCCCAGTCCGTAAGGTAGGTCATTTCCTATCCCTTCGGCCGTCTTATGTCCCCGGAATTAGGAAGAGACATAGACCATTGCTAACATAAAAATAGATTTATAGTGCGCACTTGGACCTCTCACGCCACTCGTCCCAGTCCGTAAGACGAGTCATTCTCTATTCCCTCGGCCGTCTTATGCCCCCGGAATTAGGGAGAGGCATAGACCATTGCTAACAATAAAGTAAATATAGTGCACACTGGGACCTCTCACGCCACTCGCCCCAGTCCGTAAGACGAGTCATTCCCTATCCCCTCGGCCGTCTTCTGTCCCCGGAATTAGGGAGAGACAGAGACCATTGCCACTACAGCTAAATCACAAGGCCTCGGCCAATAATATAACATCATTCAATTAACACATTCTGATACGTCACTTTGACGCAATTCAACAAAGCAAATAAGCATAGGTACTAGATTCACAACTAGCCAACCAACTCTATCAATATAAAATTTCATTCAAGCATTTTAACAAACACCTTGTATGCGCAATATAAAACTTATCTTTATTCAACAATAATTTACCCAATTCTATCAACAACCATAATAACACATAATCAACGCATAAAACACGCAACCCATTAATATTCTCATTAATCCGAAATTAAAAGACTAAATCCTCAAATACTCCAAAATCAAATAAGTGAATTAAACGAACAACAAATAAACCCAATTAACAATTTAAGAACATAATTAAGATAAAAGACAAAAAAAATGCCAAATACGTAGTATGAATATGTATGCAGTATTTACTATTTCAGACTTTCCGTTCCTAACTTTGTAATTTTTTTTGTCTTCTTTGGGAATCCCAACCGAGCTTTAAATTAGATTTGTTTTGTTGACTTGTTCCTCACTCTCTGCTCTTTGGGAACATCTTTCGGTTGATCTTGTTATGATTGCTGTATATATTGATATCACGATTGTGTTATGGAAAAGACTAGGCAGTCAGGCCTGTAATTGGACAAGGAGCTACTACTGGGCACTAGTAATTGTGGGTTTGATTGACCTAGCAGTGCTAAATAAGTAAGAAAACTAAGACACTGAAAAAGTATGACTTAATGTTGGCTTCTGATTGGATTCTCTTTCTGTTTAGGACTACTGTTTGGAATGTAAATTAGAATAGGGTTTAAACTATAGGAACAAATAAACCCAATTAACAATTTAAGAACATAATTAAGATAAAAGGTAAAAACCCCCAATTTATAATAAACGCAAATCCTAATTCTAACATACACACTCGTCTAGTCGCAATAGATAACCCCCGTTACCTTAGCGTGTAGAGGAGATGATTCCGGTAATAATCCGCTAACGTGGTTTCTCTTCTTCTTCTTCTTCTTCTTCTTCTTCTTCTTCTTCTTCTTCTTCTTCTTCTTCTTCTTCTCTTTTCTCTCTTTTTCTCTCTTGTTTTTAGGTTTACTGTTTTTGAAGAAAAGTGGGCTGATTTGAAAGATGTAAAAACTGTTTTGAGAATATTTGTGGTAACGAACTATTTGGTCCCCAAAGTTCTAAAAGTTAACTCATAATCCAAAAATATTGTTTTACTACTCAAAAATAACAAATTTTTAGAAACAAAACTATTGGGTCCTTTTTATTTATAAAATTAGTAACAGGTTTTAAAAATAAATCTTTTCGGAAGAGTTTCGGTTTTTGGCTAAAAATTAGTCGAGTGACCGGTTTTTGGTAAAATTTTGTATAAAACTTTTTTGGATAAATTAAATCATGAATAAAATCATTTATAAAAATACAGGATGTTACACCATATCACTTTTAACAGCAAGCAATAAACAATCACCATAATCTTCATCACTAGTCACATTCGCCACTTGATTCTTGTCACCATTCTTTCTCGAAAATTTGCACTCATTCTTGAAGTGCCCCATTTGATGACAGTTATGACATTCAACATTTATCTTCCAATCGGGATTCCTCCCACTCTTAATTTGCCCTCGTTTCCCCCTCGATTGCGACCTATCTCTATCGTTGTTCCACCTACGGTTACTACGACCCGTTGAACCGATATTCAAAGCAGCTTCATCAGTGAAGCATTCTCATAAAACTTGTCTCCTAACCTCCTCGGCAAACACTTGATCTCGGATACCATTGTAAGTCAACTTATCTTTACCAATCGAATTACTAAAAGATGCCCTCATAAATTCCCAACTGTTCGGTAGCGATGCTAACAAAATAAGCGCCTTAACCTCATCATCAAAAGTAATTTCAATGGTTTCCAATTGATTTACCGTATCAACAAATAAATTCAAGTGTTTTGCGAATGGTGTGTTTTCGTTCATGCTCAAATTAAACAATTTCTTCATGAGATGAACCTTATTATTTGCCGTAGGTTTTTCGTACATATCAGATAGTATTTTCATCATACATTTATTCGTCGTTACTTTCGCGACGTTGTAGGCAACACTTCTCGACAATGTGAACCGAATCACGCCTAACACCTGTCGATCCAATAGGTTCCAATTTTCCTCTGTTGTACCAGCAGCCATCTCACACATATGAGGAGTTTGTGCATCTTCTTGCCATACAGATAATCCTTTATCTGCATCTTTCAAAACCCAAAGTCATTCACATCGAACTTCTCGATCCCGTGAACACTCCTATCTTTTGACGCCATTGAAATCGCTCCTTAACCTCGAACCAAGGCTCTAATACCATTTGTAGGGGATTTGGGCACGTTCCGAACCCCCAAAGAGATCAATAAATGTATAAAGGACAAGAACTAATAACTCACGAGAATAAATAAAGGAAAAACAAGCAAACTAAAATTTGATTACCGAATTCACCCGACTATGGCTACGTCTCCGGTGCCGCTGCAGCGAGCACGGTTTATATATATGTTAAAGAAGAGGGGATTACAAAAATCTAGCTTGATTCACTCTCAAAACCTATGGAACTCTCTCTCACGTATTTTAAAAGAGCTTTCCCTCTCTAAAACGTTTTATATATGGTGATATGTTTTATGAAAATTTAAGGGGGTTTATATAGTAGGCACTTTACAAATAAAACTTAATTCCCGAAAATAAAATAAAAATAGTATAAAATACATTGAGTCTGCGCATGGCAGAATAGTGCAAATCACTGTCTGTGCATGCCAGACTTATACTATTAAGTTTGGTTTCACGCCAACAATTGTGACTCGGTGGAAACGGCACTGGGACACAGTCAAGTTGTTGACGGTGTAATTCTCTCTCTATATGTATGCATATGTGTGTGTGCATGTATTTTTTGTTTCTCGTTTTTTCTTGGCTAGTTTTTCATCATCGAAAATGGTAATGCACCTATGTTTTAATACCAAAAAAAACATGTTAAGAGTTACATGTTATTAAAGCCATCAATAAGGGACAATAAAAGTTGTAACATACAAAATGAATTGCATTTACACTCAAAACTGTTACCATTTTTTCCTACAGAAACGATGAGAGAGGAGAAGAAGAGTTAATGTAGTGAAAAGAAAACAAATAGTGGGTATGGCTTCTTGGTTAGTATTGAGCAGAAATTAATATGGGTTGGGCATAAATGTATTGAAGATGTCACAAGAATGTTTATATTTGAAAAGTTACTTATAAGCTACGGGAATTAACTACCAATTTGAGTTAGTGTCACATTTTATCAGTAAATTAGCCTCCCAGATAACTATATGGATCTGTCTGGGCAATATCGAGACTATAACTTTCTCATATCATTTTGGAGTGATTGGTTCGGTCAAGCGTCAAAATTCGTGAAAGGCGTCTTATTGATTCGGTGCAGGAGTTTGAGTGGGATTTCATCCGATCGAGATAGAGTTCGTTCAAGAGGTTAAAAGAGTGTGTCTGGTTCTTCAAAGTTCGTCATTCGCTAAAAACTTGAGATCAAGATCAGGGACGACACTTATGTATGACTAGGGGTTGCCACGGCAACCCCACAATTTACAACAACAAAAAAATTAGTAACGATTTTCAAATTAATTTATAAATTAGTTATTCTGGCAACCCCTCAATATTTTTTATTGTATCACTTTTCAAAATTATATATTGTTTTTGCAATTTTCTACTAGGAATTTTCATATTACTGTTTAGTAAATAATAAATATAACAATTACAATAAATTAGTAGTAGTTCAAATCTTTTAAGCATATTTAGTACGTATAAGATTAGTCTGATTAGATCACAAAAGATTTGCAAATATTGATGGACTTTCAACTTTGAATAACCTTTTTATTTTACTGATTACTCCAAAACCATTCTTGCGTACTCAGAGTCTGGATATATATACGAATAATTTACATTCGTGGAAAAGTATCTTGACTATTTTAATTTTTTTTAATTTCAATTGCTTAATAATATTTTGACATTTATGTTTAATTTGTTTGAGTAGTTTTTTCTTAATATTTATACAAAAAGTTTGATGATTGATTTTGATAGATTTCTCTTGTTTAATTATTAGGAAAAATGGTAAAATGAAAAGGAAACACGTTTGATAGTTTTTTTCCCAAAAAAGAGTACTCAGAATGTTCAAACTGCAAATTTGAGTACGAATTTACCAATCAATGATGTCAATCCTACCCCTGAAATTAGTTTAGAACAAGTTCAAAAGACCGAAAATGAAACAATTGATATCAATTCATTAGAGGTTGATCCTGGTAAATGAAAACAAATATGTGAATATCCAATTAGTCAACAAGATGAAATCCGAAGGCCTTATATAAGACATAAGCCGTATCGTCCTGAAATAAAAGAATATCCGCCAAAGCGTCAACTCTAATAGGAAAAAATTATCAAAAATTTCAGGATTGGTTAGAGTATTCTCCTATAAAAGATAAAGTTTTTTGTCTTCCGTGTTTTCTTTTTAATAAGCCATCTGGGGAATCGAAGAATAAAGCATTTACTGTGGATGGATTTAATACGTGGAATAAAGTACACAATGGAAAAAACTGCACTTTGCTAAAACATTACCGCATAAATAAACTTGATTCCACTCACAGAAAGGCCCAACAAGCCGTCGATAACTTAATGAATCAGCCACAACATATAGCAAAGATATTAGAAAGATTTAGCTCCGCTGAAATTGCCAATAATCGACTTAGAATTATGGGCTCAATCAAATATGTTCGATATCTAGCACTTCAAGCTTGTCCTTTCAGAGGTCACGATGAAAGCCCGATTTCACTAAATCAAGAAAAAAATTTAGAGTTTCTTAAAGTGTTGGAATCAGGAAACGAAAATCTTTCTAATGCAATAGATAATGCCCCTAAAAATGCAAAATACATCTCTGGAAAAATTCAAAAGGAAATTTTAAATGTGTTTTCCGCGCAAGTAAAAAATATCATTCGTGAATAAATAGGTGATTCTAAGTTTTGTCTTATTGTTGATAAAGCACGAGATGAGTCAAAAAAAGAACAAATGTCATTGATATTAAGATTTGTTGATAAAAACGAGCTTATTCGCGAACGATTTTTTGGACTTGTTCATGTTAAAGATACTGCAGCGATGACTTTTAAGAAGGCAATTTATTTTGTTTTGTCTTACCATAATCTTGATGTTCAAAATATCTGAGGACAAGGTTATGATGGAGCTAGTAACATGAGGGGTGAGTTCAACAGATTACAAGAACTGATTATGAAGGATTGTCCATATGCTTATTATGTTCATTGTTTTGCTCATCGATTACAACTCGCTTTAGTGGCAACCTCAAAAGTTGTTATTCCTGTCAGCCAATTCTTTTCCAAAATGACATTTTTATAGTTAATATAGTTGGTTCATCATGCAAGCATGTTGATGAATTACAAGATGCTTATACCGATGAAATTTCCTATTTAATTGAAACTGGTGATTTTGAGACTAGGGGTGGACTGAATCAAATAGGTACTTTACAAAGGGTCGCGGATACGCATTGGAGTTCTCATTTGAAAGCAATTTCTATCTTGATTAAAATATTTAGCCCAGCTTGTACTGTATTATTAAATATTATTGATGAAGTAAATGTCTCTCAACGAGTGAATGCAGACTCTGTCTATGATGCAATCACCTCGTTTAATTTTGTTTTTGTGTTGCATCTTATGAAAATGATCATGGAGATTACATATTCTCTTTGCCAAGCTTTACAAAAAAAGACGCAAGACATTATCAGTGCTATGTCTCTCGTTTCATCCACACAAAAACTTCTTCAACTTCTTAGGGATGATAAATGGGACAATTTGCTCACAAGTGTAGTACTATTTTGTCAAAAACGCAATATTGAAATCTCTGATATGAAAGCTAAAATATATTGACCGAAAAGGAAGAGCTCGTAATCAGCTAGATAATTTTACAATTGAGCATTATTATCAGTTTGATATATTTTACACGGCAATATACTCACAAATTCAAGAAATTAATGGTCGATTTAGTGAAACTGTCATAGAATTACTAGTTCTGAGATCTGCTCTAAATCCTCGTGGTATGCCTGAATCGTTTAAAATCCCAGATATATGTTTATTAGTAAATAAGTACTATCCGGATGACTTTACGAGCGGTAAAAGTTGCAATTGGAATTGAAACTTTAGCATTACGAGCATGGAGCCGTTAACCATTTTGAATATAAAAGTCTTTCATCAATTTCTGAATTATGCCAGTGGTTGGTGAAGACTGGGATGTCAGTCAAGCATAATCTTGTGTTTCGTATGATTGTGCTTGTGCTTACTCTTCCGGATTCTACGGCTACATCGGAGCGGTCTTTTTTAGCAATGAAAATAGTGAAAACTAGTCTTCGAAGTAAAATGGACGATGGATATCTCGCGGACACGTTAATGATGTATATCGAAAGGAAAATTGCTCAAACTATAAGCAACGAGGCAATTCTTGAAGATTTTGGAAATTTAAAAGAACGCAGGGGTGACATTTAAATAATTGTTTAAATTCGTAGCACGTAATTTTTTTATGCACTATTCGTATTTTAATTTTTGAACTTTTATTCCATATATGGAAAATTGAGTATTTTTTTAATGTAGGTTTAGCTTTTCCGTTCTTTATACTTTTAATTATGTGTTTTTATTTTGGCAACCCTAAATATTTGATTCTGTTTTCGTCCCTGATCAATATCATATTAAAGGAGGGGCGAATGGTGCATACAATTTTATTAATAGTTATAATATTATTAGTATTTTAATAGTTATTTATGTTTAATAAAATATGGGCCTAGGTCATTTGTTAGCAAACTTATATCCACTAGGCTCAGCATTTCACTAATATTTAAGTTTACTCTTTTTTAGTGTTGAATTTAAATTTGAGTATTGAGTAATGATTTTGTTTTCTCACCTAGAAGACTTATGTATATTTTCTCCAAATATTCTTTAGTTTTTTCCCCTAAAATATTTTCTTGCCTAATACTTTTGTCTAATAAATTACTATATGACCCATGGAAGAATTTGATCTCCATCCTACAACTAAAACATGCATCCAAGATGATTATTAATATTCCAATTAGATATATAAATGGCTAATGAAGAATTCAAAATCGATTATTCTGTTTTCCCTGATTCAGATTGAAGACATGAAAGTGCCTTTGAAATTTCTAAAAATTTCTAATTGTAGCACAAAAATAAGGGGTATGCAAATGATGTTGGTTGTTGTGAAATGTGAATAATTGTGGAAGTACTAGGATTTGAGAAGCTTGCCAAGCATACATACCCTTTTATTAAGCTTCGATTTATATATGGTATAAACTTCTACAAGAACCTCGATGGGATGGATAGTGCTATGTTTAGATTATTGTAATAGCTCAAAGATTTTTTTCTGCATATGAGTCTGCAATTGCTCATGTTTACCAAATAGCTATAACACAAACGATATAAAAAAATCTTTACGTGCTCATTTGTCTACAATTACTAATTCAATACCTTATTATGCCATAGCTATTGTAAATATTAACCTATTAAAGTGTAAATAAACTTTTTTGACAGTTTTTCTAAGGAATTATGATTTCCATAATCTAAATTTTTATCTATTTAGACTAGACTGTCATAGAGTAGCTTAGAATAGGTTCACACTATTCCATGTCAACAGGAGTTAGCGTTAGATATGTAGTTCGAAGTTGACCAAAATATTATCACAAATACTTTTCTCTATACGCATGACATCAAAATTGTGTCTCAACATAAGTGTCTTCCAATAAAACAAACTAAAAAAAGATACTTTTCTTATTCCAATTCAAAAACTTGGCAGACCTTTTTCGTTTCCTATTATTTTCATCCACTTTACCAAACTTTAGTTGCTCAACTTGTTCTAATTGCTCGAATACATCATGCGCTCAAAAGTGTCTTGGCCACGGCGCGGCCTATACTCATTTTTACCATCAAATCCCTTACTTCTACGAAAATGGTGATCAAGAGGTAAAAAACGACGATGACCCAAATAACAAGTTGCTCACCAATGCTTAAGGTATTTATGAGATGCATCTTCATTGCAAGAAGGACAAGCTAGCTTTCATTTTGTACTCCAACCCGACAGATCATCATATGCAGGAAAATCATTGATTGTCCATAAAACAGCCACATGCAATTGAAAATGATTTCCAGAATGTGCATCATACGTCTCAATCCAAATACTCATAGTTCTTTCAAATCATCATTAGAGGTTGAAAGAAAACATGTATGTTAATTTTGGGCGTTCTTCGACCCGGGATCAGTTAACACATGTAAGGAATGGTTCTTTCATACATACCCATGGGGTAAATTATATGTAATAATAAAAACCACATGCTATATGGTTTATCGTTTCCAAAAGAATCAAAGCCGTCTGAGGCAAGACTGAGGCTAACGTTACGACAATCTCAGCAGAACATAGGATGCGTAACATAAAAAAAAAATCACGCTTTTGCATCAGCAGGATGCCTTAAAACACCGTCATCGAGCCGTCTGTTCTTGTGCCACCTCATATTTTTGGTTGTTACTTTTGATAAGAACAATCTCTGCAGTCTTTTCTTCAATGGGAAGTTCCTTAATATTTTATGAGACACTTTTTTATCTCCTCTTCGGTTTCATACCTTGAAAATTTACAAAAGGGGCATACGCTTGCATCTTTGTATTCTTTCCAGAAAAGAACACAATCATTTTTGCAAACATGAATTTTCTCATAAGAATGCCCCAAGTCTCGAATAATCTTCTTAGCCTCGTAATACGAATGTGGTAGTTATTCACCATATATATGGAAGTGCTTCTTTTAACAATTAAAGCAAATCCGTAAATGATTTGTTACTCACTTATTCGTTAACTTCAGATGACGTAGGTTGACTATAAATGACAATTTTAAAAAACTCTTGTAACGTGGATACAATTCCAATTCAGCGTCTTTATCATTCTATCAAACATATTACATGAATCACTAAGATCACCATGCATATGCATATTATCCGAATCCTTTAGTGATGTTCCTCTATGCATGTCAACATTTTTTGTACATCGGTAAAGTTTTCATCATTTTGTTCACCATATAGACAATCATATTCAATTTTTTCATCATGTTCACTTGATTCGGAATTTCCCCCATGACGAGTCCGTCTAATATACCCTTTCTACCATCCCAAATATAGTAAGATGGTCTTCTACTTGATCAAATCTAAGCTCATTGGAGTTATTACAATTATTACACGGATATAAAACCATATCACTATCAAATTCTATATTTTCTTTGGCAAATCTTATAAATTCATTTACCCCATTCTCATACTCTATTGAATTTCTCCTAATTATTAATTGAATCCAACTTCTATCCATACCGAGAACTTAAAATTTGTTTAAAAAAAAATAAGATTACCACATCATTGTCATTTAAATAAGCATATGCATACAAACAAGCACTTTCAGCATACAACAATAACAAACGAGATGTGTCATCATCACATAAAATTGCATAAAGTATTGTTTTATTCAAGAGTAAAACAATGTACCAAACCGCTTTCACCAAAGTATTTTACAGTATAAACTTGCACCTCATATCAAGTCTTGTGGAAAGTCATGAGAATAACAGTACATATCAACTTTTTTACAAGTTAATTTTCAATTGCAGATATTTCTTATTTTGGGCTCCAACTGCTTTACTTGAGATTTACGGTCCTCGAGCCATGTTACACACTTACACGTACGGCTTGGAAAAGTTTCCGAAATCCTGATCCGATCCGACATATGATCCGGTCCCGACCCGATTTTTTCCGACCCGATGTTATCTCGATCCGAAAGATCGGATTTTTGTCCCATCCCGAAATAATTAGGTTCGGGATCGGATTTTTATTTCCAATCCCGATGGATTTCTCGACCCGATCTAATATAATTAATATACATTAAAAATATATATATATATATATATATATATGTGAATAATACCGGTTTATATTTATTAAAAAATATAAAATTACTCTCACATCTATTTTATTTACTAAATAACACGCTTTTAGTTTTGTTTGAGTTTCTTGTTGCATATGTTTTATATTCATCTTAATTTTGAATAACTAAAATTATAACATTTGGTTCCTGTTTTTAGTTTGAATTATGTTATTGTTTATTTTTTCTTAAAAATAATTATAATTAGTTGTTTTATTTGATAATCAATCTTATAAATGAATACAATATCAACATAGTATTGTCCCACTTTTTGATTTTGTTTAAATCTAACGAACTTTTTTAACAAAATTACTAGTTACGTTGTAACTTTTTAACAATTTTTTTTTTTGTATAAATTATCGAAAAATCCCGTTCCGACCTTTCGGGATCCCGAATTATCGGGAATCCATATTATCGGGATCCGACCATATTCGGGTCGGGATCGGGACTTTTAAATGACATCCAAAAACTATTAGATCGGGACATGTGTTTAACATTTTCGGATCGGCTCGGGTCCTGTTCCGATTCCACCCCTACATACATGCATAACAGTCCACCCAATCAACATTAGTGATGCACAATTTCTTGGGTCTTACCTTTTTTTAGTAATTTAACAATCGTTAACAATCAAACATACAAAAATCAAAAAAACCAGACCTGTTACAATTTAGGTAAGTGATGAATTTCAGCAAATAAAAAGGAGATTTTAAACTAGTTAATACGAAAACTTTAATTAGTAATTTTATCTTTTGAGTTTCTGGAGAAAAAAAAAGAGAGAAATGTTGTTTTTTATATTAAAGTTATTCACAGTTTTCGCGGTAGACGTTTTTTTGGAAGACTTACAAATAGCTAGATACCAATTAAATTAATTATAAAAAAAAACTCACTTATGTGTACTTGTTTACAATTATGTACATATAATTATTTTAATTAGGTATATATGTCATAAAAAATATATAAAAAATATCTTTAAAAAATTAAAAAAATTGTACATAGTATCAAACAAGATTAAAAATGATTGGAAATTATTAGATTGGATTACACAGGATTAAACATACAAGATAGGACAGGATTAGAAAGGATCAAACAGCATTAAACATATAAGATTGAACATGAATAGACAGAATCACACATATTTTTTGTATAAAAAATATATTTTTTTTAATTTGGGTTTTTAATTTTTAAATATTTTTTTGGATTTTTTAACGACATATGTAACTATTTGTAAATAATTTCACAAAATATGTATTTTTTTTTTTTGTAAAAGAATCATCAAGTTAAAAACAAACGGACTTTTTGTAAATAAGTTTCTAAATATGTATTAAATTATCATTTTTCCTATTTTTTTTAGTACTCTATTTTGTGTTAGAAAATTAACACCACATAAATAATCTAGTGTACTAATTCAGGAGAAAATAACACATAATTAACCTCAATTTTTTTGTAAATAAATTTCTAAATATGTACTAAATTATCATTTTTCCCATTTTTTTTAGTACTCTATTTTGTGTTAGAAAATTAACACCACATAAATAATCTAGTGTACTAATTCCGGAAACTGGCGACGAATCAAGGTCGAGCTGTTGGTAGGTGGTTCTCTCTGTTTCTAATATGCTATGAGGAAAAATATATATGTTGTTTTCAGAATAAAAAATGTGTGTTTAGAGAGAGTGAATTCGTGTTTTGAATGAGAGAGGGAGGCTGTCTCTCATAGAGGATTCTGAAACCGCAGCCTTTAATGTGGTCGTTCAATTCTGGGAGGTACATCCCCAGAATCCGCCTCCGCCTCCATTATTGCAGGAGTTACAACCTTGCTGGAACTTTAGGGACTGCTCTTGTAAATATACAAAAGTCCCTTTTTCAGTTTAGTACAAGACCCAAGACCCGAGAAATTCCCCAAATCCCAAGGCCCGCGTCCCATGACTCGAGTCCCGAGACCCGAGCGAGCGCGCGCGTGTGTGGTACACACTAACACACTCATGGGTATGTGGACATGATAGTTTAAGAATTACATAGGATGGACTTGTATTTATAATGTAAAAATCACTCATAATTTCACAATGTGGGATAACCCTCATGGTTTAAATCTCATCTCTTTTTCCATTTTCCAGCATTGCTTTTTATTCCTCTTTCGAGTACCAACTTTCGAGGCCAATTATCATTCACACCCATTCTCCGAATAGGTCAAGCGATATACCGTTGCGAAGCACGTCGCACGAGCTACTCAAACGCTTTGAGTACGGCTTCAGAAATTCTGAGTTGTCGCATGGAATATTGACTCAAAGATGGTCCCTTGACCACTTGGAACACCCATGTTTAAAACATGTTTTCCAACAATCCCCCACATTTTGCTCGGGAGTGTATGAGGCTGTGGTTTGATGTATAATGTCGCTTTCAGCGCATATTTGCTCAAACGGTGATTCAAATTCACCGCCTCTATCACTTCTCAATGTTTTAATTTTTCTATTGAGTTGATTTTCAACTTCGGTCTTATATAAAGCGAATTTCTCTACTGCTTCGTCTTTACTTCTCATTAAGTAAACATAGCAGTATTTAGTACAATCATTTATAAATGTGATAAAGTACTTTTTTCCTCCTCGTGTTTGTATAAACTTTAAGTCACATACATCCGTGTGTATTAAACCGAGAGGTTCACTTTCTCGTTCAACATGTTGAAACGATGATTTCGTTAATTTTGTCTCTACACAAATCTCACATTTGTGTTGCTTATTAAAGACGAAATTTGGTATTAGTTTTAGTGATATTAATTTATTTAACGAATTATAATTCACGTGACCTAATCTACCATGCCATAAATGAAATGACTTAAATAAATAAGCAAAAATAGAATTCTTATTATTGGCCTATTGGGCAACAGTCATTACATTGCTAGTGCTAGTCTTAGCCTTAGCTTTAGCACCTTTATTGGGAGCATGTGTCTCTACGTTTAACTTAAACATGTCGTTGGTCATATAGCCACGGCCTACATAGACACCATTTTTGGTGATTACAATTTTATCAGATTCAAAAACCAGCTTGAACCCGTTTTTCACCATCACTGATCCGGATACCAGATTCTTACGGATATTCGGAACATGGAGCACCCCTGTCAACCTCAGCTCTTTTTCCGAGGTCATGTTAATCACCACCGTTCCTTTTCATTCTACTTTGGAAGTAGCAGAATTTCCCATGAAGCAACTTTCTCCCTCTACCGTCTCGTAGGCCTTAAACATCCACCGGTTAGAGCAGATGTGGCTTGTGGCGCCGGTATCCAGCCACCACTCTTTGGGGTTGCTCCCCACGAGATTCACCTCAGAAACCACAGCAGTAAAGTGGTCATCATCTCGTTCTCCCTCGGCCAGATGTACCTGAGCTGGAGCTTTTCATTTCCCCTTTCCTTTGAAGTTCTTCGCGGGGGGAGGGGGGGGGGGCACCGCTTTTATTGTCATAACAGTCCGCAGCACGATGGCCGGTCCTGTTACACACAAAACAGGTTTCCGCAAATTTCTTTGCGACAACAGCACTGCCTCCGTTGTCAAAACATTTCCGCTTGACGTTGGAGCTTTCGACCATATTGGCCTTTGCCATCGAGATGTTAGCACCACCGACTCTCCTTACGGAGCGACAGTTGCTCACCTCGATATTGAGCTTCTCAATGAGCCCCTCCAGCCTCATTTCCTTCCGCTTGTGCTTCAGGTAGTTTTGAAAGTCTTTCCAAGACGGTGGCAATTTCTCAATCATGAGTGCCACCTGGAAAAGCTCATTAATCACTAGCCCCTCAGCCTCAAGGCGATGGTAAATGAGTTGGAGCTCCTCAAGTTGCTCCATGACACTCATACTGTCAGTCATACGGTACTCATGAAAGTTCGTGACAACAAATCTCTTTGTGTCAGCGTTATTCACTTTGTACTTGTTTTCGAGAGTTTCCCACAGCTCCTTTGCAGTAGTTTTGGGCTCGAAAACACTGAACAGCGTGTCATCTAGAGCACACAGGATATAGTTCTTGCATAGGTAGTCGGCATGTCTCCATGCCTCAACCGTAGAGAACGATTGCTCGTCCAGATCGTCCTCGCTTAGGACGGGAGCAGTCTCCTTAAGAAACCTGGTCAGATTCAGGGTGGTGAGATAAAACAGAATCTTTTGCTGCCAACGTTTGAAGTTGTCTCCCTTGAATTTTTCCGGTTTCTCCAGATGAGAAGTCGGCAAAGTAGGCACAGCCGAATACACCGGTGCCTTGCCCTTGGCCGCAGCCTTGGCTCTAGCCGCAGCCTTGGCCGTAGCCGCTGCTTCGGCCGCAGCCTCAGCTTTGGCCGTAGCATCCGCCATAGCCGCAGCCGCTGCAGCTACGTCATCGGCGTTAGCCCCCACATTCGCATCGCCCCCAGTGTTATGGACATTTCTACCAACCACTTGGTCATGCTCACTTCCGATAGGCAACTCAATAGGCGACGTGTTTGTCATCTGAAACGACAACACAATAAACGTATGAGATACGTGTACAATAAATTCTTATAAACAAAACACCAAAACTGAAATTTGGGTTTGTAAAAGAATTTCCTTTTGAATACCAATATGGTTGATATCAAAAAGGATTAAAACGATTCTTATTGAATACCAATTCAGTTGGTATCAATAAGATTCTTAAAAACAAAAAATTAAATTGTTTGGAATATTTCTTTGTTAATCAAATTTTAATATGATTTAGAATTGAAAACAAAAAAGCATCATTCCTTTTTTAAAAAAAAAATTAATTGTATTAATTAATACACGAAAGAAACAACAGGAATATCGGTTAAGATTGTTGGTTTTCGTGTACGAAATAACAATTATACAATAATAAATGACTAAACAGAAAAAATCAAAAACCAGTGTAATCTTGATTAATTTCGAATTGGAATTGAAATTACAGATTACAACATGTAGATACTGAATTGAAATTAAAGCAAACGCTATTCAGATTATTATTAATTAATAATCTGGTGTACTGAATTGCAATAAATAGAAACTGCCGGACTGGAATGTATAGACTTAACAGCCGGACTGTTCTGATTGAAATTGAAATTACATGACTGAATTGAAAATATTCTAATTACAGAATTAAATTACAGAATTGAAATTACAGAATAAAACAGTACTTTAAAGAAATTACAGAAAGGTAAAAACAGAATTAAAAAGCTACAGCTAAGTATAGGAAATTAAAATACTGAAATAAAAAATACAGAAATGTAAATTGCAGAATTTAAATTGCGGTATTAAAGTACTGAATTGAAAAGACAGAAAAAAAAGTACTGAATTGAAAAGACAGAAAAATAAAAGACGAGACGACTGTTAGACAGTCTGCCCTTAACCGATATTCGCCCAACCACCTTAATGTTTCTGGTTGTGTTTGCGCTTCGATCTCAAGGTACAACGTCTCGGATGACTCGCCGGAAACTGACGACGAGTCAAGGTCGAGCTCTTGTAAATATACAAAAGTCCTTTTTTCAGTTTAGTACGAGACCCGAGACATTCCTTAATGTTTCTGGTTGCGTTTGCGCTTCGATCCCAAGGTTCAACGTCTCGGATGAGTCGCCGGAAACTGACGACGAGTCAAGGTCGAGCTCTTGTAAATATACAAAAGTCCTTTTTTCAGTTTAGTACGAGACCCGAGACATTCCCCAAGGCCCGAACGAGCGCGCGTGTGTGGTACACACTAACACACTCATGGGTAAGTGGACATGATAGTTTAATAATTACATGGGATGGACTTGTATTTATATTGTAAAAATCACTCATGATTTCACAATGTGGGATAACTCTCATGGTTTAAATCTCATCTCTTTTTTCATTTTTCAGCATTGGTTTTTATTCCTCTTTCGAGTACCAACTTTCGAGACCAATTATCATTCACACCCATTCTCCGAATAGGTCATGCGATATACCGTTGCGAAGCTCGTCGCACGAGCTACTCAAACGCTTTGAGTACGTTTTCAGAAATTTTGAGTTGTCGCATCGAATATTGACTCAAAGATGGTTCATTGACCACTCGGAACACCCATGTTTAAAAGATGTTTTCCAACATTAACGACATATTCTATTCTAAATTTCATTACTCGTGAAATAAAACACACACATAAATGGTATAATTCATACAAATATCAGTAATTATCCAAATTAAGCTATTATAATGTCAAAAAGATTAAGCACTAATATTTTTATGTGTATTAACCAAGCTGTCTTTGAGTCCATGTTTTGTACCAATACACACAGCATCGCAACTCGATGAATTGATTTCAGAGTATGTGCTTATTGTTCCAACTTATTTACTGCTAAGACCCTGAGGTTTATTTCTTATGGAAAATAATTATCTGATTTGGACGGTGTAAAGCCATTTAAAATAATACTGTCTTGAAAATGACAGCTAATGCACAAGAGACATGTACTGTATCTAAATTATTGATTATTTCATGGTTACTGTTTAATTATTCATTACGAACTACGTGTAATTTTGATCGGGTAAGAACTTGTATCAAAATTGTTGGAATGAAAATTAATTTTTAAAAGTTGATCATATAGTTCAAATGTTAAATTTTATGATTATATTTAAAAAAAATTATTTTAACAATTTTAATACAAATTATAAGTCGATTAAAATTGTACATTATTTCGTAATGAACAATTAAATAGGCACGAAATGAAATATCTAATTATAGTATAATAAAACGATGAAGGATCATTTCTAATTTTCCCTCTTTACTTTCCATTTCCAGTTTTTCATATGCAAGCCCCAACATTAAGCTAAGCCCAACCCACGAAACCATTTTTTTACTTCAAATTGATTTTGAGCTGAATAGCTTAATTTGGTTAAATGTTTGCTCCTAAAGCAAATGGTTCAAAGCGTCCTAAATCTCATTTTCTCTTTTGTAGGTAAAAATAATTAAGGTCTTACTGTAAAACTCAGAAAAAATAAAAAACTTATGCTTTGTTTTGCTTACATGCACGAATCTATATTTCTCTTATTTCAATTTTCAGGAGGTTAAAAGCTGTAAGCTTTGTTTTCTAAGTATCTATCCCAGCATCTATAGTAACAACTAACAATTGCTAATACAATAATAAAAACGTTATATCTTAAAAGCTTCCTTTCCATCAAATTCAAGACATATTTAGCTCCAAATTCACCAGACTGGCTCTCACATTAAATGTTCCAAAACCTAGCTTCTCCACAGAAAACAGTTAGGTTTCTACTTTGGATTTCTCTTGCTATACTATATGTTATCTGTTTATGCAAAATATATGCTTTCTTCGTCCAATTTTATTTTATCATTTCCTTTATGAATTAGCTTTCCTTTTTTTGTTCCAAATAGTAAAACCATTAATGATCTGAGTTCATATACAATTGGTCGGCTACAAGATGTTCCTTATTTTGTTTGGAATGTAACATCATGAAAGTGTCAGAGGTAAATGTTTCATGCATGCCTTTCAGATATGGGACTTGTTGAAGACACGATAATGTAAATCGCAATCCAGGTTTATAAGACATTGATCGCGTCAATGAAAATTAACAAGCAAGTCAACTTCCTTTGGTAAGATAAACTCGAAAATATAAATACACAAGACCACTATGAAACTAAGAACGGGAAAAAAACGCTAAGCAAGACTAATAAGTGATCAAACTTTGCACGGCTTTTATTCATATATAGCAAGAAGCAAGACTAATAATGAAGTCACCTAACAGAGATTAAAATTGTCCCCGGATAATTTTTTGCCCTCCTTTGCCATTTACATAGCTCATAAGATTGGGTTATCCTATATACAATAAGAACTTATTTGCATATTCTTGCTACTCTATTCAGAAGATCATTTTCCTATCAACGTAACTTACGAATATAATATTTGGCTTTCAGTTTCCTTCAAATAGTATGTATTTGTCCGTTTCTATATATACAGTTTATACTATTTCATCTCCAGAAAATTAGTTCAAATCAATCTTATCGAAAAGACCAATATAATTGATACTAAATCTCCAAACTCCGTCAATAAAACTTGTACAGGCCAACTTGATATTATTAAAATGGCTGAAAACTACTTAATGGTATATTGTCACGTTGAATACTTATAATCAATCTTCTAACTCTGTCATTAGGGATTAATTAATAAGTTCAACTTGGTCCTAGCGTGTCACGGCTCGTTGTTAGATGGTGAATCAGGTTTCCAAAAATTGATATTTACTTCTTAAATCTAGATATGATTATGGCAGCATATCTACAAATGGAGCAATCAGAAAGTTTCCAGTAAGCCAATAATATTATTTCTAAATATATTTTTACATCATATGTAGTTTTAGTCCTCCTGTATCCTCCTAGGAGGCTAGAATATCATGCCGAGTAATGGAATATGCATATAATTTGGTCTCTGCGCCTTATCAGGTACGATATTAAAAAAGGGGCTTACGAAATTAAAAAGTTCATGAAAAGAGACTCCATGGTTCAGATTTCAAATTTGCTTTTTATGGCATAGTTAGAGTTTAGGCCAAAAGATCCAAAGAATTTTAGCATATAGTGTAGTTAGATTCTAAGATTAGCACATGGTCCTGTATAACAAAGCATAATTAGCTAGGCTATAGAAAAAAACAAAAACAAAAACATAACAAATGAAAAAAAAGATACACCGGGACCCTATAATCCACTTCCGCCACAGGGGCCAGAGATTGAAAACGTTGAAAATCGCCGTAGAAACTGTTCAAGTCTCATTTCTTACTGTAGCAGCCTTCGTGGCTCCATTGGAAATGATATTTTTTTTATTAAACCATAATATATATAACCTATAATGACTGGTTAAATTCGGTTCCGAGTAACCTTTGGTTGCACTTTAGGCAACCAAATGCATCATTTTGTGTGACCCGAATGATCTAGTCCAATTCCGACCTGCTATGATGCAACCTAACTATATCTTGAGTTATGGATCAAATGCAAACCAAGTGTACGTAGTTACTTAAACCTTTTTGTTAAAATAGCAATTGTGTATTATTAATTGAACCACATGAATTGCAGCTAATTGTGTCTCTGTTGTGTTGAATTTTTAATGATTCTAAGTTTCTAACCAGTCATTTTAGGTTATGTCTGCTCACCAGTTTCAAATTTCAAGTTAAAATGAATAAATATTTTCATCTTTTATTAAGAAATGTTAAATTTGGTCGGAAAAATGATTCTCCTCTGTTCAATTGTTTATTAGATAATTTTGATTTATGTATAAAATTGACAGATGCTCTTTTGGTTCTTTAGTCGAATCTGGACAGTTTTATTCACAATAAAAGGGAAGGGGTTTTTGTCCCTTCAAAGATAGAATGGAAGCAAAACCAGTAAATATTTACCATGCAACACTAAATATGAATTGTGTGTGTAATACCATTTTGGTTCTTACCGCTGATAGAAAAAAAAAATGTGCGTGTTACACTTTCCCACGTAAAACTCCCACAAATCTTATTCACTTATACAGTAATCATTTATTTACTATAGCTAGTGGTATTTTTAACAGATAATATATATATATTAAACACTGGATTGGTATAATGGTATGCATATTTGGTAAAAAGTGACGAGAGAGTACGTACCTAGAGGACGCATTTCTTATTTTTATAGTATATGATGATATATGAATATATGATATCTATATATTATAGTTTTTTCCAGTTTGAAATGAAGATTCCTGGATAGTAAATAATCGAATTTGCATTCGCGTGACGTTGATCTACTACTCTACTCTATATTTACTATAATATTTGGTATTGGAGATTATTAATTTACATTTTCTAGAGGAATTAAAAACCCATAAATCAACCGTAAATACAGAAAAATACATCATGTCTTCTTTTTTGGAATAGATAGTAATTTTTCCAATTTTAGTAATGTAAGCCTACACTATTGAAGTCTTTTTCATACCATGTCTATTGAATTAAATAAAAATTGATATGACCGGTGTTCACAATGTAAGAGAAATTTACATCAGGCTCCATGCAATTAAAAATTATAAGTGTTTTTTTCTACATGCATATGTATGAATATATTTGATGGTGACTGGTAAGTAAGTCCACTTCATTGTTATTTTTTTCAAGAATACTATGAAATGATGAAACTATTTAATTAAATGTTTTTCACATCGTTCATCTGTTGTCAATCACTTCTTATATATATATACTCCCTTTTATATGAATTGTTCAGTGACAAATACAAATATATTAATACTTTGGGAAACATAATTTTCGTGACTAAATTACCGTAATGATAGATTAATTTTATGCATTGAAGTCTTTTCAAATCTATCATTTTAGCAATTAATTACTTTAGGTAGGAATTACTCGTATCTCAAAATAATGGATAAGTAAAATTGATCAGCAGGAGAATTTATAAAGTTGGACCATGAATGTGTTAACAGCTTTTTTTATATCGACAAAAAATATCTCAAACTCTCAAATTGCTCCTCCTTTATTTTGTGCATTTATTTTGTTCTCCAATTTTAAATTGGTCCACAAACAGCCGGTATAAAAGAGATTTGGAATTTTATTATCAAATAATAGCCAGCTATATATGATACATCATGCCTGGACGGCTGATGGAAAATTCACCACCATTATTACGTATTTTTATAATCGATCTTCTAGTTGGATTTATACAAGATTATTTTATCGTTTTCAAATTCACAGCTTTGAAAGGTAAGAGCAAAAACAAAAACTGTAAAAGCTGAAATTAAAACTAATGGCACTTTATAAAGTTATCGTAAAAAAAGAAGAAAAGTGATCTAACTTTGATGTGCCAGAAATCAGGGTTACGTCTTCTCTCCTAAAAAAACCTTTAATTTTCTTTTTTAAATATACACTTGAAGAAAATGTACACAATGCCATCAAACTACTCAATTTTCAGATTCATTTAATTAATTAAGTTAACTTGAGAATCTGAATACTGAATTTGAGAATCTGAATACTGAATTTTGAATACTCAACTTGAGAATCTGAATACTGAATTTTGAAAGATTCATTTAATTAAGTTAACAACGAGAAATCACTACTACAAATATTTATTTGACTACGCGCGATAGGTAAAACTACTATAAAAGACAAACCATCCAATTTTTATTCCCATGTTATACCAAATCACGCCTACCCGGATCAGGTTTGGTATCATCACCAATCACCATTCCTAAAACTTTTAAAAAATACTATGTTTTTGGAAATAAATTATTTATGCCCTTTGGTAGGTTGGTTACACTATTGGTCTACAAAGTTACATACAGTAATATTCTATCCATGCACTTATTAATTTGGTTTTAACATCACTAAAACCAAATTTGAACAAAAGAGAAGACACAATTAAGAGAAGGGGCATATTTAGTTCCTTAAACAGAAAGAGCACTGTTTTCTCATCTAGAAACCGAAACTTCACAAATATAACTGATCATAATTAAAAATACTAATTTAAATTAATATATTAGATTGGTGATTAGTCTCTTGAAAGTTGATATTTTTCAAAATGACTTGGTATTTTCATAATGGAGGAACCATTGGCTCACTTGTCCAACACTTGATGCAATTACGTCCTATTTCAAATAAACTATATATGAGATCAAATAGAAGTTTCTATGGAAGTATTTGCATTGCAATGCAATTATCCCTACTTTGCTTATAAGTAGAATTTAAAAGACCTGAAAATTTTCCTTGCATTTTCTCTTGAGAGAAAGGACAAAGCTAACAAACTATTATAAAGGTTAAAAAGTCGCCTTTTTTTTTAATGTCCCGCTCAATGAGAAGGAGATACTCTCAATTTTTTTGTCTTCATATTTAACCAATTAACTATACTTCACACCCCGTTAAATGCCATTTGGTTCTTTATTTTCATGATCTTTTTGGCTTTGTTCTTATCATTTCATTATTGTGTTGCTCAATTTTCATGATTATTTTACTTCTTCATTCTGTTTCAACTTCAACAATGTATTTTTGGCAATGATTTTCTCCTGTGTTCTCAACATACATCGCATGTGAGTCTTTGCTTCACTTAGTTTATAATTTTCATATCGTCGTACAGGATTTTTCTTAAGTTTTTATATGAATCTATTTATTTGAAGATCTGTAATTGTTTAAAAGGCACATCTACTTATGTAAATGGCCTAGTAATTATGTTTACGTAACTGTTTTTATTTTATAATATATGTTTACATAACTATGAACTTCACTTGAAGAAATGTTACATTCAAATGCTTGATATCAGTTATACATGTATATCTATACTAACACAGTTCGGTTTCGGATTTTCAATTTGAGTAGCATCTTGTTGAGGATTTCGTATCTGTATCCTTTTTTGTATAAATACTTACCACTTCATTCTAAACTTAATCACTAGCAAGTTGTAGCTAGTATATCACTATCCAACTGGCCTCGTTAATCGTATATGATCGAATTGTTACAAAATTGTAGGCTATATCTGTGATGATAGATTCACTTTTTGAGGGGGAAGTGTTATAGCTATTTTCATGTTGAAATCTGTGAACTTTTGGCCAAAAAAAATGTTGAAATCATGTTTCACTTGAACTTTTAAAATTGCAGCTAAGGTGTAATTTAACGAAGGTATGATGAAATCAAGGAAAGGTGATCATCACTTATCTATTGTAGACGACTATTTTGAAGGTAAGCCTCTTTTGATTTCCATCACTTTTTTTAACCAAATCTGAAAGCTAATTAAACATTTTCATATTTGTGGAGAATTACAAAAATCATGTTCTATTTCTGATCAAGAAAAGTTATACTTTCAATTAAATTTGTCAAAAAAACTTATGTTACCAGAAACGACAAAAGAGACTTACATATCTGATACTATCGTAGGGCCTTTTTTAGGAGGACGGGTGATTGAATCTTCTGATAGTGTCAAACATCCGAGAATTGACTCGAAAAACAATTATTACTCCGATTCCTTAAATTTTAGGTAATATCCATAATTCTCAACTTTGGTTTAATAAGTAGGTCCAAAAAACACAATTATATCAAATACGTACAATCATTTTTTTCTAATCATGGTTTTCTAATTTGTTAATAAAAACATGACTAATATTCAGAATGTTCGTTGGAACATGGAACGTAGGCGGAAAATCACCTCCCGGTGACTTAGACATAAGGGATTGGCTACAATTCCCAGCATCTCCTGCTGATATATACGTAATTGGGTAAGTATGATTTATAGACTCAATTAAATGGTAAAAATTTTGATACCACTAGCAAAGGTGTTTCATCATGTCATGTATTTTTTTAAAAAAATTTGGAAAGAATAACCTTGATACATGCAGCTTTTTAAAGGTAACAATACAAATTCTTCTGCATTCCTTTAGTTTGATAATAATGTACTTGATTACGAACAAGGATCGGAAAGATCACTATAGAAAATTACATTTATGGTTATTCAACCCCCTTATCCATTTAAATAGGTTGATTCTGTTTCTTTAACTTTAAAAAAGCTTGCAAGAGAATTATGTAAGAACTATATCATTTTACTATTAGATCTTCTTCATGATCTAGGTTAGAATTACAATAAACATGTTGATATTAAGATTAAGAAAAATGATCTGAAATTGGAAAAAATATATCTTCCAGGTTTCAGGAAATTGTTCCGTTGAATGCAGGAAACGTACTAGGCGTGGAGAAAAAAACTTCAGTTTCCAAGTGGCTCACACTCATACGCGAAGCTTTAAACGGCAAAAGAGAAAACAAAGATGTTCGAAAACATGTTAATAGTGGCATATCTGCTAGTTTTCTAAGTTCGATGTGTAGAGAAGATGGTGTTAGCACAATAACCCGGAAAAAGCTAAATTCAAGTTCAAGTTCAAGTTCAAGTTCTAAGTGCAAAGTATCAAAAGTATCACCACGATATTGCTTGGCGGCAAGCAAGCAGATGGTTGGGATTTTTTTATGTGTGTGGGTCCGTATCGGACTTTACCACCACATTACTAATTTAAAAGTTTCTCGTGTCGGTACAGGACTTATGGGCTACATGGGAAATAAGGTAGCTCTGTGAAATTAAATTGATAAAATGTTTGTTGACAGAACTTTTTCTCAGTCTGGAAAGAAAAAATTGTTATAGAAAACTCGCATAGACTCCCCTAAAAATTCAGTTTTACTCAAAGAGGTTTACTTTTTACCTTTCTCAATCAAACTACCGATAACTCAAATCTGGTTATGCTTTTTATGTCCTCAGGCACTCTTTTTGTGCTCCAAGACATATAAAGCACAAGTTTTGCTAAGCATCTATAATGTTTTGCTTTAAGAGGGATAAAAAAAAAGTCACAAATTTTCCCAAATTTATTTTGTACTTGCATAATGTAATAGAGAATGCAAAATTTCTATTAAGTTCTGAACTTGGTGCATCTGAACTATGGATTGTCATTTATAGCCATATAGTAGTTACTTTTCTAGAAATATATTTGATTTTACAAAAAATCCAGGCTTTGCAGGTTGACCCTTACAGCCTTGCTCTTTACTGAAGATCTTCCCAAAAAATCTAAGCTAGTTTTTGCATTTTAAACACTGCAAAACAGTCTTTTTAGAAGTTGCAAACAAGCTCAGAATCAAATAAGCTAAATAGTTGGATAATTTTAACGTCTTAGCCTTTTCAAAAATTTCAACCACTATATTGAACGTAATATGGAATGGTGTTATTGCAGGGTTCAATATCTATCAGCATGACACTATACAAAACCTCGTTTTGCTTTGTATGCACACATTTGGCCTCAGGTGAGAAAGAACATAATGAGGCTCGAAGAAACTCAGACGTTGAGGAAATACTTAAAAGGACAAGGTTTCCCCACTCCCCATCGGATTTCAGCCACCATTATATATTAGATCATGAGTGAGTATTTTCATAAAAAAATGTATCCTTTCTTATAAACATGATTAAATTTTCATTTATCCACTACCTAACATCCCGCTTTTGAAATAGCAATATCATTTGGCTGGGCGATCTGAACTACCGTCTAAATCCTGACGACAGTGACACATACGAATTGCTGAAAAAGAATGACTGGCAAGCCCTTCTTGAAAAAGATCAGGTGAGGATGTAAGATTTAGATATTTATGTTATTTACGCCATGATAACAGGTTTGCGTTTTTTATATTTTGTTTTCATTGAACCTTGTAGGTTCACAAAACTTTTTTTCTGTTTTTTCCAGCTACTAATTGAACAGAAAGCAGGAAAAATATTTGAAGGATGGCAAGAAGGGAAGATATGTTTTGCTCCCACTTACAAGTATTCTGTAAATTCTGATCACTATGTGGCTCAAAACAAACAAGCAAAAGGAAAACAACGAAACCCCGCCTGGTAAAACTTCTGCCATTTATTCATTATATATCTTCTTCCATTTTTCAGTTGTCTTTGTCTTTATTTGGTTCAATCACCTTAAACTCTTTCCATTCCAAGATAATTGTACTGTCTTTAGTTACACATTTTGAGGGAAGTTCTATATTTCTTTTCAAACATGTGAAAATCCTTTTGAGGGGACATGACAGGTGTGATAGAATTCTATGGAAAGGTGATGGCATGAAGCAAATGTATTACGAAAGAGGAGAATCAAAATTTTCAGACCACAGGCCAGTTCGCTCCATGTTTTCATTGAAAATCGATATTATAACCGCGACACAAGCCTCGGACCTCAATCCTTTCCCAAGTCAAGCATCTTCGTGGTGATAATGGAAGAAATACTAAGCAGAGCTTTTGTCACCTTTATCCTGCCAAAGAATGAGTAGATACGTATGTTTGCAGATTTGTTCTCCTGAAAATATATATTGGGGTTGTGCCTCAGCTTGATAGCAGAGATTGTATGCAACAAAATGCTTAATAAGCAACTGATACATGTTTTATGGGAACGACAAGAACGGATAAATACTTACAAGTCTGTTTTCATTTGAATTAGTATAATGATTTAACATTAAACTGTATCAAATTACAGAAGTAGGTTAAAAACAAATGCATGTGTACGCCAAAATATGTTCCATCTTGGTAGTTAATAAGATGCTTTACCAACATAAGCAAGTTTTCTCAATCGAGCAACGAAGGAAAATATAGAAATGAACAAAAAAAGAACATACCAGGGAAGCCTTATGGGTCTGGTGATCACAATGATAATTTCACTTGTAATGAATCATTAAACTTAATAAAAAACTTTCTTTACGGAAAAAGCCACACTGCTTCGACTTAAATTTCTATGGTAACTAAAAAACAGACCACTAATTTACCCAAGTCGAGAAAGAAAAAGTTTGAGAAATTTGCATAAATAAAGAGTTTGATAACAAGACAAATCACTTAGAAATAGTAAGAATCCTATCCTTCACACGAACATAATTTGGAAAAGAATCGACTTCTAGAAAAATTACATGCACCCAATTTTACTGTCGTCACAATTAGTCCCTTTTCATTTGAAATGTCTTGCTTGTCTAAGACCCACAGCAAGAAGATTTCTGTGACAGTTGTCCTGCCCCAGCACTTTGATCTGGTTGATTGATTCTGATTGTCTGAGGCTGTAGTAAATTACATATAAAAAATATTATTAGTTTTACTACTCAGAAAGATAATGAATGACTCTGAGAAAAGTCAAACATGATAAAAAAAAATATGCCAAGGTTAAGTATCGATTAATACCTCTGCCCTCGAGTCAGTGTCAGCGAGCCTTTGCTTTATATCCCTCGCGATGGAAAAGAAAACTTGCTCAACATTCAGATTTGTCTTCGCACTCTGCATTTAACAGCAAGTCTCTCGATTTCAGTAAACAGAATCTTCAACTTCTAGAAATAGAGAAAGGAGAGGCTAACGGAGATTATACTTACAGTTTCGAAGAACTTTATTCCATATTCATCAGCAAGTGCCTGGCCTCTAGCAGTTGGCACAGCCTACACGAAGAATAGAATAGATGATCTTCAGATTTGAGGAATTGACTCGCTAACTTTGTGTTGAAATTCAATCGAAAGATAAATGAAATGTATAGTATATTTAATCGACAAAAATATCAAAACTTGCATACCCTTTTGCTTTCGTCCATATCAGCTTTGTTTCCTACCAGAATCTTATTGACATTGTCAGAAGCATGTTGTTCGATGTTGCGGATCCAATTTTTTATGTCTGAGAAAAAGATAAAACTGAGATTTGTAACACCCAAGCGGGATACTAAGACAAATCATGTGAAGTTTACACACATTGAATGGGCTTCTGAAGAAAACACTTTTTTTCATTGAAATTCAACGAACATATATATAAATGGTCAGAATTTTCCATTAGAAATGTATGATTACTGAACCTATAGAAAATGACTATCTAAAGAATATCGCCATTTATTTTAATAGAATTTTCTTTCGGAAGACGAATACAGTATATGGAAGAGTAAATGTATAAACTATTACATGAATCTCAAACTTACTGTTGAAAGACGATTCATCAGTAACATCGTACACCAATAGAATACCCATGGCTCCACGATAGTAAGCTGTAAAATATTTTTTTCAATTAGAAAACGACAAAACATATAGCATAAATACTACGCCAACATGCGTAACCTCTTTCCGGTCATTTTCTTTCCTTGAGGCCTGATAAATTTGTTACTACCCAAATACCCCAAAAAACTTTATTCCAACTAATTTTCAAATTTTTAGAAGTGACACGGTAAAGGTTTCCACTATATGATGAACTGATAAAAATTGCTACTAAGCAACCAATTTTCCAATGAAAGTTTATTATCGGAATATATTTGTGGATAAGAGAGAACAACTAGAAAAGGAAGAGAGGAGTGACAGATAAGAGATACGTGTAAAAGAATCTGTGCAAACATGATCAAGATCATGCAAGTCTTATTAATTAATGGCCATTATTTTTACTCAAGGAATAACTTTTTCCTTTTTTTTCATCAGACATTGCACAACAGTTCACAGCTTCCAAGTAAAATCAGCGAAACTTAAAAAGGCTTAAGTTGAAGTTTATCATCTCAAATCATCTTTACCCGGGATTGAAACGTATATGACCCACCAATGAAAGCTGTAATAAAACCTATCATGAATAGCAATAAACTATAGAAGGTATATAAAATTGAGATACATGCCAGTGGTAATTGTTCTGAATCGCTCTTGACCAGCTGTATCCCATATTTGGAGCTTAATACGCTTGCTATCAAGCTCAATGGTTCTAATCTTGAAATCAATGCTGCAAAGAAAGAGTGAATAGATAAGTTCAAGGTAGTACAAAACCTTGAACACTTTCCACTTGATATCCTAGATATTAATGGTGGTACATACCCAATAGTAGTAATAAAACTTGTGGTGAAAGAGCCATCAGAGAAACGCAAAAGAAGGCAACTCTTCCCAACACCTGAGGAACACAAATATAAACAGGTCAATTAATTTTATACATAATATGATAGGCGTTGAAGTATCTATGCCCTTCCACAAGTATAGGACATTCATAAGACAACTTTTTTTTTAAATCATTATAGACACAACTAGATTAAGATGAATGATTAACATCCAACAACATTGAACTCAAAGGCTCAAACTGTGGCCAATGAAGAGAATAAGTGATGATTTTCAACCAAAAAAACAGAATAGGTAAAAGAAAAATGATGGAAGATGCATCGCCTGCAAAGCGGCACAGTAGTAGCACCATGCCATTGAGAGAAAAGAGGATACATGATCTCCATTTTTTGCTCGCACTATCCTTTATGCCTTTTATAGATATCATAAAAGTCTCCAGACTGTAAATTTGCCATAGAACATACAAGTTACAACTTAGTGGAATCATATAAATCTCCAGACTGTATAGCAATCATATGAGTTATATTCCAATTGCAACTATTAAATTCAAATCACATAAAATCCCGGTCACCAGCTCCCCCATTGTGGTCCAAATATTCTATAAACCAGTTTAACTGGAAAAAAAAACTCAACAGTTTCTCCTGCTAAACCATTAGTTAAGTAACAAAACCAAATTTAGCTTCATTTTGACCATATATTCATTTGTACTAACATGCCCTCGTCTTTGTTGATGTTTTCCAAATTTAGAAAATGGGTGGTTTAATGTTTTTCAAAGTTAATGTTCTTAGAGTATTGTCACCAACTCCAAGAAGTAAAGTGGGCGGAAAATACAGTTGATTTTTCTATATGCAGCTTGTATGCGAAATTGGCACAAGACAAATAGCTTTCTTGATATGACAACTTTTTTTCTCTTATTAAAGAGGATCTAAGGATTTCGGTCCTACCCTCAGTGAGATTCGAACCCACTTCTTATTTGAGAGTGTGAGTTCTGGCCACTAGGCTAACTAGATAGATACAGTTTTTTTTAATCATAAAAAAATTACAGTCTTATCATCAAAGTATTATAACATTCACTTGCAACCTTTCAGGCGCTGAATACTTAAAAAAGAGACCCTGGTTTTATTAGAAGAGGTCAGCACCTAAAATTCGAAACTACTTAATGGGATCCTACTCTCTAAGGGACTCTTTTGTGGTTGGTAATTTACACAAGTTAATAACACTCATTTCTAAAATAGGCCTTTATGCAGAACTAGAGATTGATATCTCGAGTCTAGTACTTGATCCACTGAGTAAGAGCTCGGGCAATAAAGCACTAATCCAACTAAGCCAGTAAAACTAGATTTTTTTCTACACCTTCACTCTTATAAAATTGGCAATACGGACAGAAAGTGATGTTAATCTGACCTGAAGTCTACTTTGACACCTTGACAAAGTCTTAAGTAGTTATTTTGACTGCAATTTTAAGAAGAAAAGAAGTTCAGAGTATTTCGAACTCGGATAAAGGTTCACTTTAAACCTTTAACCTTTTAAAAAGCCGAAAGAGGAAGAGCTTGCAAAAAAAGAGCATCCAAACGGCCAGAAACTCCGAAAGAAAAAAAAAACTGACTGAAAGTGCTCCAGCCAAACAAGCCTTAGGTCCCTTCTCAACCATACCAATCAAACTCGGCGACAAATAATATAAATAAAGGAAAACCCCATCACGAAAACCGCACGCTTTTTCTGTTTACAATTTTAATTTTGGTAGTGCACTAGCTCGCAAAGTTTTACTTATATTAAAAAATATGGCGTATGTCATGAAACGTTAACATAGCACTCGAGCAATCACATAGTCCACAGGCTCACTAAAGATCAACTTAATGGTAGAAAAAAAAACCCGCACAGACAACACAATATAAAAACGCAAAGAGGTTCCCTTTCCCCCCAACAAAATCACGGATACAACAAAGGAAAAAAAAGACATTTCAACATTAGCAAAATGCAGTTAAACCCTCATCTCTGAAATCATAAGGAAACCAAATCCTAGTTATAAATTATTTCTGTACTTTTTTTGTTTACTTAAGTCCTTATTATACTTAATGACACGTGTCGGGTTTGTTTCTCCACGATCGTGAAAAAAGATGTGTCCGACCAGCTTAAAACCGCTCCTCAGGACATAAATGCAGCAAAAAAAAAAACATAAGCTAACAAACCAAATGCAGTGCAACTTCTAAGCAAGAGAGTCCGAGCTTAAAAGCTGCAACTTAACAAAGCTAGCTTAAACAAGCAACAACGTTTGAAAACATTACCAAAGAAATGCATACACATACAAATTACGTACCAAATGGTGAAACTGGATAATTACAACCCAAATGCATTACAACTTATAAGCCAAGCTCAAAACCGCAACCAAACAAAGATAGCCTAAACAAGCATTGTTTTGCACTCAAAACTTTTTACCATTTTAGTACTCAACCTTTAAGTTTTACCAATTCGGGTCCTAACCTACTAATTCGTCCAATTGGTCCAAAAGTAACTGAAAAAATTACAATCACTATATTTCGCATTTGGGAATCTATTTTTTACGAATGTTGATGGAATTGCACTCAATGTGTAATATATAATAGAACGTGAATGCAATTTCTTCATTTTATTAAACATCAGTCCCCTAATTGAATTGGATGAAAATAGCTTCAGTGTGATGATCTAAATTAGAAAACTTTGTAAATTGTGTACTAAAATGGTAAAAGTCAATAGTACAAAATACTAAACGAAATACCCTACCTATTAATTTTACCAATTAAGTACCCAAGCTACAAACTTTGTCTCAATCTATTTGCTTTTACCAATTAGATACCCAGCCTATTAATTGGTACTAAACAGGTACCTAATTGGTAAATTTAATAAACTGGTACTAATCGGTAAAAGCAAATAGGTTGGGGGTACTAAACATCATTTTTCCCAAATACTAAACACGTTATTTCTTATAAACTACACATACATAAAAATATACAGTAAAAATAATGGCATAAAAATTAGTAAAAAGGAAAGAAAAAACATACCACTATCGCCGATCAAAAGAAGCTTAATGAGATAATCGTAATCGGCTCTCGCCCTAGCTGGAGGAGCTGCCATTCTACTCTTATTTACAATTTATATTTATCAATATAACTATATCTATATATGTATCTATAATTCCCCCTGTGAATAATAACGGATCAGTTAGTCAGTAAAAATAGAATTAAATTAAATACATAGATCGGATATATATATATATATATATAGAGAGAGAGAGAGAGAGAGAGAAAATGAATAACCTGAGATTATTAGCTCTCTTTTCTAACAATGGTGTGGGTTTATTATTCGCTCTACTTTTTTTTCGATAATTATATATATATATATACAGAGAGAGAGTTTTATCTAGTGCCTCTGTTGTCAATTGTATCTCGGCTTCTAAATTATATCAAAATTGTCGTAATGAATTTTTTTAAAATATAATCATAAAATTTAACATTTGAACTATATAATCAACTTTTGAAAATTTTCATTCCGACAATTTTAATATAAGTTCTTAACCGGTTAAAATTAGACGTAGTTTCGTAATGGACAATTAAATAGTAACGGAACGGGTATAATATAGTTATCCTACTTCAACTCTTTTACGCGTGTAGAAAAATACAACTGGCGATGAGTTTCCAGATATATAAAGAGTAGTGGCTAAGTTATTTATCTTGCATATTAGTCCTCTTACTTTTTCGAATTAAACAACACCAATTTCCAAATAATGTGGTAAACAAGGACGAGGTAGAATCATGGAAGGAAATAGGTGTGGGTTGTTAAGGGCTACGGTCTTTCATAATTTTAAAAAATAAATTTTTCCAGTGTAAAATTTTGTTTTTATTAGGAAAATAGCGAGTACATAATATTTTGTCTTTCATCCCTTCCCCTAACCACAAACATATACATTATGTTGGTAATCGAGCAAAAATATTGCGTCCCATTGTGGAGTCATAGAGCTAATTCTGTACACAATATTTGTAAAGCTAACGAGTAGGATTAATAAGATTTTTCTTTATTGTGTTACTATCATGTGTATAATTTTAATGAAATTCATAAGATACTTTGTATTAACATGTCATATGTTGTGTATTATGATGCTATTTGGCTTACACACTACATATTTATCTTTTGATATAGAAAGATGTTTCCGCTCATGATTTCAAAATCTTTTTATGAAAATTCAACCTTTTTACTTTAGATTATAGTTGTTAAGAATCCCCTTGGACAAAAAGATATTTACTTGAAGTCTCGAAAAATTTAACATTAGCTTGAACATTGAAACTGAAAACATTAATATAGGTAAAGCATGAGATGATAGGATTCAATATTTATTGAAAGTAAGGATAGTATTGATGTAATAAACACATAGCTCAATGATAGATCTAATTCAGAATCATGATAGTACAACTGTCAAACACTAGTTAACAAACGACATTTTAGGTCGGTTGCACCAAACCATAGTCTGGCTTTATATGCATTAACAATTACTCCTGATTTGTCGCTCTTAGTATACAGTCACAAAATAAATCTCTAATCTTTTACTAAATATCAAATTCACTCTTCTAAGGCCTTGTTTGTTTGCAACTTTGATAGTCCCGGGACTAACAAACCCGGTCGGACTATGCTTGTATTAGAAATGATGTTTGGACTCACAAACCCGGGACTAACAAAACCCAACTCCCCCTAGTATTATAAAAGATCCAATTTGGCATCATTTCTATTCCGGTTTTCACTAATAGTCCAACCCCAATTAAAACAATTGCAAACATTTTTTGTGGACCCAATATCTTTTACAATCCTATCCCACTAAAGAAAAGATGCAAACAAACATGGCCTAAATTCTTTACGAACTGCAAGAAAACAAATTAAGAGACAAGTTACTTATTACATTTATTGAATATTTTAGCGTTCATACTCTATAGGATTATTATATTTCCTGGATTATAGTAACATAGTATGAAAACTAGAAAATATATTCAAGTAACTAACTTCTGTACTAGTATAATAGTATCTTTTCTTTATGAGTAACGTGTACAAGAATTAGCCAGGATACGAATTACTTCGACCTTTGACCAAGTGTTGCGAAATAATTGTAGAGTTTTGTATGATAACAGTCACGACAAGATCAAGTAGTACTTTGAAAATTCGGTAATAATAGGCTGTATTTTTAAGGAAGGATTGTCAATCACTACGAAAACGTGCTTAAATTTTAAAAATTCAGATGAGTGAGTTTTTTTGAAATTTGGTATATATAATAGGGGAATTCTTTATAAATATATCATAGCAACTTATATTCCTTCTAGTTACCTCCATAAATTCATATTTTTCATAGATAGCACTTTTTAATTATTTAATTTATTTACCAAAACGCATCATACAATACAAAACATAATACACATATTTTATCTCTCTAGAAATCAAAAAAAAAAGTTCTAAATTACAACAAAATTCTATAAAACCGAAAAAAATCAATAAAAATAAAAAAAAACACAAAAAAGTATAAAAAATAACAAAAATTTTTAAAAAAAATGTAAAAAATCAAACAAAAAAAATGTATTAAATCAGAGAAAATGAAAAATAACACAAAAACATGTATTTTATAAAAAAAAAAAAAACCATAAAAATCATATTTTTCTAAAAAAAATTCACAAAAAATGAAAAACATTATAAACTTTTTTAAAAATTAAAAAATATATATATATATATAATTTTTTGTCAATATACTACTTTTTACACCGAAAAAGGTGTTTTTTCATTAAAAAATACACCTTTTCCATCAAAAAGTGATTTATTTTTTACGATAAAGTGGTTTTTTCATGAAAATGTGTCTTTTTTAAAACTAAATGAGCTGAAAGTGCATCTAGTCCAGTCGAAAGTAGATATAGTTCAGTCAAAAGCGTATATAGTTCAATAAAAGTGCATATAGTCCAATCGAAAGTGTATATAGTACAGTCGAAAGTGTATAAAGTTGAGTCGAAAGAGCATTCAATTCAACTGAAAGTACATTTAGTTCCGTTGAAAGTGCATACAATTCAGTCGAAAGTAAATATAGTTCAATAAAAGTGAGTATGCATATAGTTCAGCTAAAATTTCATCTGGTTCAGCTAAAAGTGCATCTAATTTAGTCGAAAGTACATATAGTCCAGTCGAAAATTAATATAGTTCAGTCAAAAGTGCATATGATTCAATAAAAATGCATATAGTTCTGTCAAAAGTGCATCTGATTCAACAAAAGTGCATCTAGTTTAGTTGAAAGTGTATTTGGTTCAGCTGAAAGTGCATATGGTTCAGCCGAAAGTGCATCTAGTTCAATAAAAGTGCATATAGTTATATCAAAAGTGCATCTGATTCAGCTAAAAGTGCATCTGGTTCAGCTGAAAGTGCATATGGATCAGCCAAAAGTGCATCTAGTTCAATAAAAGTACATATAGTTATGTCAAAAGTGCATCTGGTTTAGCTGAAAGTGCATCTAGTTCAGCTGAAAGTGCATCTGGTTCAGCTAAAAGTGCATCTAGTTCAGTCGAAAGTGCAAGTAGTACATTTGAAAGTGCATAAAGTTCAATAAAAGAGCATATAATACAGCACAAAAAATGTATATACTTTACTTTAAAGTTAAAAAAAAATCATATGGATTCGAACCACCAACCTCTTGAATCTCGGTGTTGGGTGCAAGCGCTCTTAATAATTTGAGCTTACGGATCTAAAATTAGTTACTAAAATTAGTTTCTAAAAAGTGAATTCAAACTTTAACAAGCATTGAAATGAGTCAAACGAGACTTAAATACATAAGTAAAAATTCAGCTTAAAGCCACTACCAAACAAGACCCGAAATTTTCCAAATTAATCAGTTACTACATAAATAAAGCTTAAATTCTGACGAGTCAGACAACTCATAAAGAACAAAATAAAAACGGACAACGAGCTTACTTGTAAAATTACATATCCTTACAACGCTAAAAAAAATCTTAAAACATGGCCATAAAACAAGCAATACATTCATAAAAAAATTTGAGCTTACTAATATATATAGTCACTGAAACAAAATCATGTACAACTAAAAATCAACCCGCCTCCGCCTAAAAATTAAACAATTTTTTTTCTCAAACATTACAATCGGCGTGCTACTTGAAAAATTTCTTAAAATATTGATATTTACACACAATGAAACTCTACAAAATAAACTTTCCAAAAAATTGGCTTTGTTTCAACCCAAACGAGTTGCAATTCGGACAAAATCTCATAAACTTTTGTATTTTACATAACCTACACATAAACATGCAAAATTCAAGCGAATTTAAAATAATAAAATCTATCGGACATTTCATCAAACACTTTAAGGGTGTTGGTGCAAAAACAATTAATTTTCAAATTGTACCTGGGTATCAGCCACAAATAGGCTCCGTTCCAACCACAAATGCATATAGTTCAGCCTCGAATCGAGGTCTATTTCAGCCCCAAACGGAGCTTAACTTCATCCCCAAAGCGGGGTTCGTTTCAGCCACAAACGGGCTCTGTTCCAGCCACAAAACATGTTCCGTTTTGGCCCCAAAATGGGCTCTGTCCTACAATGGGCTTATTTCAGACCACTTGTATTTGAAAAAAACAAACACTAAATAGTTACATCTCAACTAGAAACAAGCCCTAATTTATCCAATAAAGCAAACAAAATATATATTTATTTATTTTGATAGAAAGGGCAGTACTTATGCTAGGACAAAACTAGAGAAAACCAAATGTGGATGATTTTCAGTATAAACATCTCTTGTCTACTTGACAATATATATGTATACATGTAAATATATATTAAACAGACATTACCGTAAACGTGGCTATGATACTCGACTACCGTCACCTCTAATCCCCTCGCGAAATACCCCCGTGATGAGCCTCTTCTACAAGTCGGCGGAGTTTCGATCGTTTTCAGATATGGCGAAACTATGTCGCCACCAACACAGGCGTAGAGAGAGAGTAGAACAGCGGAGCAAAGTCGTTAGAGGAGGAGCAACTTCGTCGGAGGAGGGATTATCGATTCGTCGGAAGAGGAGCAAAGTCGTTTTTGTCATTGATAGAGATAGACTAATGGTTTAATAGATAATTAGAAAATTAGAAATTTTAGGTTTTATATAGTATAAAAAGTGATATATATGGTGAATGGAACTTATAGAAGGTATGTAGGGGGAATTAAAGTTTAAAAGTGTTACTTGTTGGGCATTTTTTGTATATGATATAACATTATATAGAATCAAAGTTAAAAACAAAAATAAAAAAGTAGTATCATATAGCATTTTTTTTTTTTTGCAACCAAGCTAATTAGAACCATCATGTAACATATATACTAATTTTTAAAAAGTGTTTTAGGAAATGAATTTTATTTAATTAAATATCAATGGTACCTTTTCATCGTTTTTCCTATTTTTAACTTTTGAGTACCCTTTCTGATTTCATTTGCTCCCATTTATAATTAATGGAGAATTACGCCAGACTGCATATTATGGAATCATGAATAATCATTACACACTCCGTTTCCAGTTAATTGCTTATTATAAAACTACGGACAATTTTGACTATTTGTATTAAAATTGTCGGAATAAAAAATTTCAAAAGTTAATCATATAGTTCAAATATTAAATTATATGATATAGTTTTGAAATTTTTCATTTCGACAATTTTAATACATGTTATAAGCCGGTAAACATAATTTCGTAGATAACAATTAACTGTGCAGAGAGAGTAGTACATTAGAATCCTTTCGCAGCTTCGCTCGATTTTCATTCTTTAAATCTAATGAATTTGATAATATTTGGCATAGCAATTAGTCTAAACGGCATGATTATTGGGGTTGGTGCATTTGAATTAAAATTATTGTTTTAACTGATGATTCGTTATATGTGGTAGGGTTTAAACGGTCCGGATTTTAACAGATTAGCCTCAAATGCTAATCCAATCCATTAAAACGGATTGAATTTTTTTAATCCAAACCAAACTGTTCATAATTTCAATCCAAACCAACGGATTGGTTTGGTTTGGTGCGGATTTACGGATTTGACGGTTTGGATCGGATTTGGATTGGATTGGGATTTATTGAACGATAAATCACAACATCGCATCAAAATTTCGTTAACAAAAATAAAAGACAACATTAACACATACAAATGTCAACAAAATTAAGAAGTTCATGATTTTTAGTTATATTTATTTATATATGTAGCACACATTAGTGTTTTTTTTTATATGTTATAATACATTCGTGTTTTTTTTATATGTCATAACACATTAGTGTTTATTTATTTTTGTTGAATTGTATTTAGTGTAGATTTAAACGGATTAATAGATCGGATTTGATACGGATTTGACGATCGGATTGGTTTGGTTTGGTTTGTATTACCGCTAAAAGAATCATAAATCAATCAATTAAGAACGGATTAAGTTTTTTTGAATCATAAATCAAACCGTTTGACAAAAAATTCAAACCAAACTGTTGAACATAGAGTTCAATAATGATTTTGATTATTACTTTGATTATGCGTTTAATGATTTTACGATTTCGATGATATAACTCTTGTCTTGTCCAAAAATAGAAAACGTATATTTTAGGTCTTTAAATGATAGAGCATTCGATAACGAAGCCATAGGTTCAAGCGGAACCAAAATCGGAGCTAAAACGAAGGAGTTATGAGCATTCGAAGATTTACGGGACCAGGATTACAGTCGACCGATCGACTGGACAAAAACGACCGATCGTTTTTGGTCCAATTTCTTACAGTGAGTCCAGTATAAAAACGACCGATCGTTTTCAGAAAACGACCGATCGTTTTCTATAAAACGACCGATCGACTGTAGAAAACGACCGATCGTTTTCTGCAGTTTTCGAAAACAGCTTTTCAGCTTATTCTGGAAAAGAGCTGTTATAACCTTTCAACGGTCATAACCCAGGAAAACAGACTTTGCTGTTATATAAACCACCCCAATCTCTCTCCTAAATTACCAATTACAACATCTATTAACTTCCTTCAACCTATCTCATAAAAACCCTAAAATCATCATTTTTGGTGAATATATTCGAGAAAGAGGGAAATCAAAGAAAAGGAGATTCAAGCTCGATCATCATCAACAACTCACCAATTAGCTTTTTAAGAAGTAATTAGAATAGTGAGTGTAGTTACGTTTTGTAACAAAAATTGTATCGAGTATTTTATAAACTCAATTTTTGTGAGCGAGTGATCGGGTAGAGGCTTTGTAAGCAAGTGAAGCTTAAAAGCTCTAGGTTTTTCATTCGGGTACTCATAAATTGAGGGGGAGTCGTAGACTCGTAGACGTGTTCTCTTGCACTTGTATCAAGAGTAGAACCTCGGGTAGAGGGTGAGCCAATCGGTCTATTGAGCTCAATAGGATTTGTAATATCCGCAAGAACATTTTTAGTGAAATACTCGGTAGTACCGAGGAGAGGACGTAGGTGCGTTTTCCGAACCTCTATAAATCGCGGTGTTAATTCCTTTCCCTTACTTTTACTTTACGCAACTTATTTTATTGCTTATTTTCTTGTTTGCGTTAAGTAATTTTAGCAATTCTTTAACTCTTGTTATAACGCTTAAGCCTAGAATTGCATAAGTTGGGTGGTTAGTTGCTTAGATTTTAATTAGGCGAAAAACGCCTAAGAACCTTATTCACCCCCCCTCTAAGTTTAGCCGCACACGGGCCAACAATTGGTATCAGAGCTGAGGCTCTTGCATATAGGAATCTAACGATTCTAGAGTTAAGATCCCGATGGCTAATATACTTAATTTCGCATCCGGCATAGCTTCATCACCCAATACACCTCCATATTTTGATGGAATAAATTTTTCATATTGGAAGGATAGGATGAGCATGTTTCTACAAAGCTATAATGTTAGGCTTTGGATGACCATTAAAGTAGGATATTCCGCTCCTACATCTGAAAATAGCGAGAACCCAATCCCCGTAGAGGACCTAGATAACGCTCAACTAGAAGCCTACTCTACGAACGCCAAAGCGATGTACGCTATTGTTTGTGCCGTTTCTCCTAACGAGTACAACAAAATTTTCGCTTGTAAAACCGCTAAGGCTATGTGGGATAAGTTAGCAGTTATGCACGAGGGAACTAACCAAGTTAAGGATTGCAAACTCCAACTTTTAGTTCATGACTACGAACTTTTTAAAATGAGCGAGGGTGAAACTATTTCCGATATGCTTGCTAGGTTTACAACTATTACTAATGGATTAACATCTCTTGGTAAGTGCTTGTCTTGTAAGGAAATGGTCTCAAAGGTGATTCGGAGCTTGCCGAAGGAATGGGAACCAAAGGTCACCGCAATTCAAGAGGCGCACGACATGAACACCTACACTCTTGATGCATTGACGGGTTCACTCATTACTCACGAGATCACCCTCAATAGTCACAAGCCAATCTCAAAAAAGAGTGAGATAGCTTTCAAAGGAACGACTTATGACGAAAGCAATGAGCTATCCGAGGACGACGAAAATTCAATGGAAATCATTCGAATCGTCAAGGAAATACTAAAGCTTAAAGGACAATGCAAACATAAAGGTAAATCGTCAAATAATTCAATTTATTCTAACGATTTTGTTTGCTATACTTGTGGCAAGGAAGGACACATGGCGAGAGATTGCGCCAAAAATCGCAAGAGCAAAGCCAAGAAGAAGATATTCGATTCAAGCTCTAGCGATAGCTCCGACCAAGATGAAGTCGCGCATCTTGGTTGCTATATGGCCATGGAAGACAACAATGAGCCTAACCAATCGTCTTCAAGCGAAAGTGACCACTCAAGCAATAGTGACAACGATGAGGTAAAAGAATTTTCCCATGATGAATTAATTCATATGTGTGGAATTTATTCCGAAAAAGTTCCTAAGCTTGTTGAGAAGGTCAAATCTCTTAAAAAGATAAATTCTTCTCTCAATGAAGAAATAAGATCTTTAAAAAGAGATAAAAATGAAAATGAGTCTATTCCGAAATCGTCATTCTCTTTAAGTGATATAAATGACGAAAAGGAAGACTTGAAAGATAAAAACAATGATCTCATTATTCAAAACGAGTCTTTACAAACCGAGATCAATTTTCTTAAAAATGAGATGTCTAGACTTGCTAAAACTCTTTCAAAACCATCTTCTTTAGATTGCGATTTATTAGAAAATTTTGAAGAGTTAAAGGATGCTTTCGATAAAGTTAAAAGCAAAAACAAGGTTTTAAGTTCTCATGCTTTTAACTTAAATGACAAGGTCAAGGTTTTAGAAACCGAGAATGAATCGTTGAAAACTAAAAACAACGATCTTGTCATTTCCATTGAAAAACTTAATTTAACAATCTCAAAGTTTTCTAAAGGAAAAACCGTTTTAGATAACATTTTGAGTTGTCAAAAAGATGTCAATGATAAGAGCGGTTTAGGTTTTGATTGCATTGGTTCTACTTCTAACAAAACCCGCTTCGTCAAAGCCTCTAATATTTCTAAAACTTCTACTCCGCCTAAACAAGAGGTTGTTTTTACCAAAAGGAGCACTTCCAAGATTTTTCAAAAATCTTTTAATGATAGGAAAGGTGTAGGTTTTCAAACCAAATCGGATGCTCCGAAAAACCTTTCCAAAACTACGTATAACTATCGTTATACTAAAAAGTCTAAGCATTGTGTGCATTGTAGTAGAAATGAGCATATTTCTTCTAGATGCCCTTATCGTTTCCATGTTAGTAGAAGCAATTTGAAATGGGTAGTAAAGACCCGAGCCACTAACAATGTCGGACCCAAAAGAAATTGGGTACAAAAAGACAAAACTTGTGTTGTAGGTATCTCCATCCAAAAGGAGAAAATCGACAAGTAGTTGGCAAAACCGACAAAAGGTATCTCCATCCAAAAGGATAAAATCAACAAATGGTTGGCAACGCCGACAAAAGCCGTGGAAGTCCCTAAGATCGACTCCACCATCAAGAAGGAAGTGCCATTAATCGACAAAGGTGGAAGGCATACCAACAAGTGGTACCACCTATTTGGAATCGGCAACGCTCAATGCAAATGCCATTAGCGAGCGGACTCGACCTCACATCACATATGCGGTATACTCTAATCTATTATTTACATATATGTGATTAGTTGGGTCGGGTATATGCATCATAATTATATTTTTCATGTTTTGGTTTTTCTTTAAAAACCCTCCACATAACCCCATATTTTTTTGTTATTGATTGCATTTTGATAATGCCAAAGGGGGAGAAAAATGATATATTTGGTGTATATGCGTTTTGTTAAAATGGAGGAGATATTTTTCTTGTATCTTGTAAAATCATCATTAGTTTGTCATAATCAAAATGGGGGAGATTGTTGAACATAGAGTTCAATAATGATTTTGATTATTACTTTGATTATGCGTTTAATGATTTTACGATTTCGATGATATAACTCTTGTCTTGTCCAAAAATAGAAAACGTATATTTCAGGTCTTTAAATGATAGAGCATTCGATAACGAAGCCATAGGTTCAAGCGGAACCAAAATCGGAGCTAAAACGAAGGAGTTATGAGCATTCGAAGATTTACGGGACCAGGATTACAGTCGACCGATCGACTGGACAAAAACGACCGATCGTTTTTGGTCCAATTTCTTACAGTGAGTCCAGTATAAAAACGACCGATCGTTTTCTGTAAAACGACCGATCGACTGTAGAAAACGACCGATCGTTTTCTGCAGTTTTCGAAAACAGCTTTTCAGCTTATTCTGGAAAAGAGCTGTTATAACCTTTCAACGGTCATAACCCAGGAAAACAGACTTTGCTGTTATATAAACCACCCCAATCTCTCTCCTAAATTACCAATTACAACATCTATTAACTTCCTTCAACCTATCTCATAAAAACCCTAAAATCATCATTTTTGGTGAATATATTCGAGAAAGAGGGAAATCAAAGAAAAGGAGATTCAAGCTCGATCATCATCAACAACTCACCAATTAGCTTTTTAAGAAGCAATTAGAATAGTGAGTGTAGTTACGTTTTGTAACAAAAATTGTATCGAGTATTTTATAAACTCAATTTTTGTGAGCGAGTGATCGGGTAGAGGCTTTGTAAGCAAGTGAAGCTTAAAAGCTCTAGGTTTTTCATTCGGGTACTCATAAATTGAGGGGGAGTCGTAGACTCGTAGACGTGTTCTCTTGCACTTGTATCAAGAGTATGAACCTCGGGTAGAGGGTGAGCCAATCGGTCGATTGAGCTCAATAGGATTTGTAATATCCGCAAGAACATTTTTAGTGAAATACTCGGTAGTACCGAGGAGAGGACGTAGGCGCGTTTGCCGAACCTCTATAAATCGCGGCGTCAATTCTTTTCCCTTACTTTTACTTTACGCAACTTATTTTATTGCTTATTTTCTTGTTTGCGTTAAGTAATTTTAGCAATTCTTTAACTCTTGTTATAACGCTTAAGCCTAGAATTGCATAAGTTGGGTGGTTAGTTGCTTAGATTTTAATTAGGCGAAAAACGCCTAAGAATCTTATTCACCCCCCCTCTAAGTTTAGCCGCACACGGGCCAACACAAACAAACGGATTGATTCGGATTTACGAATTGACGGATTTTATTTACGCCCCTAATCCATAGTCAAAGCACAGTTCACCAATTTTTGCACATTGCGTACATTGTAGTAATTGAGTGAACATGCTTGTCCATTTTATAAAAAAGCTCTTATCTCGGTACATAAATTAGATAGTGCAACTTCAATTAGTCTATGTTATAGATGATGCCTGACTAAGATTTTTAAACCACAAATTGAATGAAACATGGGACTGTTATATGTATGATTTGTTGGAAAGATCATGTTTAGCATGATAGTTTCCGAATAGTCACGAGACCATCTTTAAGTCAATATTCTAAGTGACAACCGTTTTCTTTTGACACCATACTCAAGACGGTTGAGTAGATGGTATGACAAGGTTCGTAACGGTATGTCGCATGACCTATTCGGAGAATGTGAGTGAATGAAAATTGGCATCAAAGATTGAGGTTGAGAAAGAGTAAAACTCTTAATGCTGGAAAATGGGTTAATGAAGATAACTCATTGGGAATTGTCTGACATTGGAAAATGAAGAGTCATTTTTACAATATATATACAAAGCTATCTCATGTGTATATTAAGTTGTGTGTCTACATACACATGTGTGTATACATACACATCTCGTCGGCGCGCCTGCTCGTCGACGTGCCTGCTCGATGGCGCACGCCTGCTCGATGGCGCGCGCCTGCTCGACGGAAGCTTTCCAGCAAAGATGTAACTGCTGCAATGAATATGAATTCATTACATAGTTAATACTGCAGTTTCGAATTTCAAAAACTGACATTATTAAAGTGTAATTTTAATGGCTAAGATACTCATCTAGCCTATAAATAAGCAGACCCCCCACATGTCAAAAAAAAAATATACAACATTCTAAAATCAAACACAACAGCGTATATCATCTCTCTAAACAGAAGCCATTACATTTCAGCCAGAGTGAGCCCCACCCACCAGCAGCTCGACCTTGACTCGTCGCCAGTTTTCGGCGAGTCATCCGAGACGTTGTATCTTGGGATCGAAACGCCAAACATAACCAGAAAACTCAAAGGTGGTTAGACGAATATCGGTTAAGGGCATACTGTTAAACAGTAGACTCGTCTATTTGTTTTCTGTTTTTTTTTATTTTATTTTATTTCTATAATTTAGTTCCAGTATTTCAATTTTCTGTCCTTAGCTATAACTTTTAAATTATGTTTTATCTTTCTGTAATTTATTTAAAGTACTGTTTCAATTCTGTAACTTAATTCTGTAATTATATTAGTTTCATTTCAGTCCTGTAATTTATTTACAGAAACAATCCAGCAGTTTAGTAATTATACTATCCTGTCTGACAATTTCTTTTAATTAACAAACAGTCCAGCAGTTTAGTTTTATACTATTCTGTCTGATAGTTTCGTTTAATTACAAACCAGTCCAGCAGTTTAATAATTTATATTAATCTGTCTGGAAGTTTAATTAATTGCATTTACATTCTGTAAGTATCGAAATTTTGTAATAGAGTCATATTCCATTATAAAAATAAAATTGTTTATTTCTTTTCGGTCTTTACACTTTTAATTATTAATTTTAAATACACCAAAACCAACATGATTCGCCAAGCAAGTCGGCACAGCATATGACTTTGTATAAGTAAGTCCTGGCAATATTGTAGGCTTCTACAAAAAGAAAATAGGTATTTAGAATTTCATTTAAAAACGGATTTATATATATAAGATAATAATGCTATCCAATGTACTACTTTAATAAGTATCAAAAAGTGAAACAGCACTGCCCCCTCATCTTAAAGAGGTCAGTTTTTGCCGCCTTTTTGTGGAACATATCTATTTGTTGATTTTCTGATTTCTTACATATTTATTCGTATCTAATCTCGGGCAGATTCAATATACAACTTTATTTGAAATGAGCACCATCTCATCCTCTTTTGAACTAGATTTATGTTTTACTTGAACCAAAAATATGCATATAACTATACGAACTCCCAAATAAATTGCATGAACAATTTCTTAGTAAGTATGACTGTAGGATTTCTATTGTCTGACTAATATGATAAATATTTTTGTATTTTATCTGTGACATTTTCATCACCATGATTTAGAAATTATAATCTGTATCAGCCTGATTCAGCCTTCAAGTATTTGTCTTAAGACAAGTGAGATGATCGCTAGTAACACTGTATATAAGAGAAGAAAAACTCCATTGTTAAAAAGTTTCGAGTTCTGTTAATTGCTTGTTTGCTTGCACCTTTTAAGGTCCGCTTTCTACTCTATATAACTTTTGACATGGTATATAGAATGTGGTAACTACAATTCGTTTCAGAGTTAATTAGGGCTTATCTCGTTCCAGCCTTCGTTTATAACTACAATGTGCTTAGTTGGTCAGCTTAAAATTTAAGCTTTCTTTTGGTGTTTTGATCTAAAAATAATAAGTTTAATCAAGTGTTGCTTAAAATTGATCAAACGAGCCAGAAAATGCACCCCATGCAGACTTATTGTAAAAATAAATGTCCTTGTGATAACCTCTCGACCACTTGTTCAGAATGCAAATTACTTTCTAAAAAGTGGCAAGAAAATAATGTTAAACAAAACTTTAAAACCTAAAAAAGATTTGATACCAAGGATATGCTGAAGAAGATACTCTCTCCACTAACTAGAATCCCATCACTCTTTTTAACATGAATGCAACTTTTTTTCTAAAACTTCTCTCTCAAGGGCTTTGCCCTTACAGTTCCCTCAAAAGGTGAATTTCAGAAGCTCCATTAGAGAGCTCGTAACGGAACTTAATATGGGCGATAATGGGAAAGATGGGGATGAGGATGAAGATGGTTTTTATCTAAAGTTGTGTAATTGAATCTTATCAATTTGGGCAACTAAAGATCCTTTGGCAATGCTTATCAGTTAAGTTTCTCATCATTATTCTTGAGAAAAGAGTACTTATAAATTAGCTTACTTCTGATTTCTTGTAACTCGGATAAATTAAGAGAAAGGGCTGTCAGATCATTAGATCAAGATCGGAGATTACTGAGCTCTTGATCATTTGAATGTTTATAGGGTTCCACTTTTGGGGATTCTCTGGTTTTCATTTGGATGTTGTACTTGTTGCTGTCATGCTCAACATGCTTACATTACTCTTTTAATAAGCTGCAGCTGTTTTTGTTGCTTAAAAACTGAGATAGATACTATTATGTTTTCACTTGGCAAAAATGCTAGATTGAAATGAATATATTATTGATCTCAGCGCCTACACATCATTAAAAAAAATATATGAATTGTGTTACCATGAAATTTTGCAAGCAAACCAACTCTTATGGGCAGAATGATGATTAGTTGTAATTCGTACGTATAATGAATAATGTTATGAGGTAAAAGTTCGTGCATAATTAGAGTAATGTATTTGGTATCACAATAAAATGCCAACAAATGGATTATCAGGTAAAAAGAATACTGTGCGACAAACCTGAGATATACAATGTGTTTTGAAGCAAGTGTGTTCATACAAGCACACGACTAGCAACATTAGCTACAAACCCAGTGTTTTATGTATTGATCAAACAAATGCTGCAAAGAAGAGGGTACTTCATTTTGATACTTTGGGTATGATTCATTTCACTGGTTGAATTTTGGACTGTCCAATGAACAAATGAGCAAAAGTAGTACAAAAAAATAATCATCTTGTGAGAATTTTGGACAGTCATTTCTCTTTCACTGTTAGGCTGGTTTAAGGGTTGTCATTTCTCAAAATCACTGAGCAGGTAAGTTTAACTAACAAAACAGAAGAAAATTGAACAGCCTGACAGGTAAAACCAGCCAGCAATTTAAATTCAAATGCATATAATATCCGAAACCCAACGATACATAAACTAATCCAGCATAAAGAGAACCAAAAATCTTGTGTTTAAAGAAAGGGATGAAAGGAGTCGGCACAAAAGGGGTACTAACAAGCAAATTAGAGCAAAATTTGCAAATACAGACTTCGAAAACTCATTTGAAAGTCTCAATAAAAGAAGCCAAGAACTTTGCCACCAGCATTCTTTCTCCTTGCTTCTTCATGGTCCATGATACCCGCAGAAGTTGTCAGCACAATGTACCCAAACTGCAATAAAATCAAGAAAAAATTATAAGCCTGGTAAGAATATATTGTAGTTAAGACTATATTTTTTCCCAACCATAATTTCATAAAGTTGCAAGATTTAAAATCTTGATACAACAACAATTACCATATTGCAACTAAAGATGTGCCACATAGAGCTTTTCAGTGTAATACTTGTAAACTTATTAAGTTCTAAGAGGCTCGAAACTGGATGCAAAACACTGCAACTCTCTATCTTCCTATAACTTTTCAACAAAAACTGATCAATAATGTAGTTCAGAAAACTACGAGAAAATGACAGCTGGGGTGTATTTTGCACTTATCAAGTTCTTAACTGCATGCTTATTTTGACACTTGAGTTCTATTAGCATTTGAAAGGACTTGCCCTGGACTGGTGTAGAATCTTGGTATTCTATAAGATATACACACACAATAACATGTACTATATCATAATCCAGTGCTAACCTGTCTTGAGGGTAGAAGTCTGGCAGTCCACGTTTCAATGTCTTTCACACTGACATCAAATCTGGGGCTAATAACACCACACTTGTTCAGCCTTCCGTTCAATTCCACAACGATTTTTCCAGATCTGTGATCGTCAACGTACTCAAACTCTCCAATGTATCCTACAAAATAAAAAGTAAACTGATTTAAACATACAATTGTCAGATTTTGTTGATAGATCTAGAGCCTACGGCTATTATTAAGACTAATTAGAATACAGGGACATAACTAGTAAGTACTAACCATGCTTCTGCATAACGATAAGAAACTTGATTATGACTTTCGAAGATGGCCTGATCATGACCTGCCTCTTTCCTCTCTTCTCTGCATTATACATGCTCTTCAGAGCATCATTAACGACGCTAATCCTCACCATCCTTGCAAATTAGAACTGCTACAATACACAGACCAAATAATTCAGATATCATTACCAATTAACAAGAATTAATTCAGAAAAAACCTCATAAGATGCTAAGCAATAGGGTACAACATGGCTATGTAAATTTCTTACAAATAGAGGGTTTTAATTGACATTTCACATTCGAAAATCAAAACACAGGTTCTTTGGTAGCAGATATAAACTGGTGAACTTTTTAAAGTGGTTAAATTATAAAGTTCCAAGTAATATAATCCTATATGCATTCAGTAAAGCACTAAAATCTAGAACAAGCTAAACTTAGCCGAGGTTAAAAAGTTAGGTGAACATACGAAAGGTATCCAAATCACATGCCCTGGCCTTCTAAATAGTACCATAAAAGCATACAAAATGTATAAATCATGCAGCTTCTATCACCTTGGTAGAATTTTTCAAGTAGTGCAGACCCGGCTCAAGGGGGAGCCCACCCTAAAATTAGCAGGGGCCACACTTTATACATGAGCCACATTTTCTCAAATGTTAACTCACAAAATCACACATAGATAACTATTGATATACCTATATGATTATTTATATGGATAGGTGATAATTTAAATATTTCAGAAATAATTAGTACATACAACATAGGACAAAAGAAAAACAAGTAACTTATTTGTATGAGTATAGTCTCCAGTAATTGCTTCGTAACATGTATAATATTGTTTTTAAAAAATATCAGACCTTTTTATCAATAAACAATAATATAAAGAAACACGGAAGGGCCTCTATTTTTTTTTAGCTAGAGACTCCGAAATGGTGGAGACAGCTGTGAAGTAGTCAAATGGTAAACTAACATGTATTGTATGTGCATTCAGTAAAATCTAGAGCACCTAAACTTATTCAAAGTTTGATAAAGTTGTCAACTTCTTACAACACAACAGGGGAAATATAAAATAAGTATACATCATAAGAGGACCTTACTAGATTGCCATAAAATAAAAGATAATGAATAAGTCATAAGAGGACAAGGTCTCAACCAAGGTGCAAAATGATCAATCTTTCACACATTAGGCCATACAACACATGCAAGTGACAGGTAGTACAGTGGATTTTGGTTAAGCAGAAAATAGCTTTAAACATAACTGCATTCTAACAATGACACAAAGATAACACATTATTTTGCCACATGGTTTTATTGGGAAGGCAACTAGGTGGTGATACAAGGGATGCATCACCCCACGCAGCATATCTATATTCGTAAATTAGCCTGAAATTTCAATTATACCTATCTATCCCCCCCTAAACAAAATAGCTGTCTGAATCTCAGCCCATCCCTCGAGAAAATTGCTCCAATTATATGATTGTTCCACAGGACTCGTATCACAATAAATGTACTGAGATTTTTAAAGCCAAAGATCAATGCTCGAAGTACCAAAATAAAAATGTGACCCCTATAGAAAGACTTTGAAAGCTGGCAATAATCTAATAACACCACCAACTCCAACCAAATAAAATTAAAGTAGTGCTACTTATATGCTATTTTCACATTTTTCAACAAAAAGATCTCATCGGTCTAATAATACTTTGTCAACAATAATTGATCAAATAAGTTCTTACGGAACTATTTACTATTGAACTAAACTAAAAGGGAGCAATACCAAACAAGAATTTCACTATGGAATGACAATTAGCTGAAAAATAAATTTTAATGAATCTAACTATTTGATTCAATCACAGAATCGGTTCAACGGTTCCTTACTTTTCCCAATTTTAAACCAAATTATAAGAAAATAAATTGTCTTTTAACATCTCGCGTTAGTAAAACTACACCGAAGTGTAAATTCTACGACCAAATAATCTCTAAAACAAGCTAAACTTAGCTGAGGTTAAAAAGTTAGGTGAACGAACAAAAGGTATTCAAATCACATGCCCTGGCCTTCTATGTGATACCATGAAGGAATACAAAATGTATAAATCATACAACCTCTTATCGCCTTGATAGAATTTTTCAAGTAGTGCAGAAGCAGGGGCCACAAATTATGTACGGGCCAAATTTTCTCCACAGTTAACTCACAAAATCACACACACATAGGTAACTATTCATATACTTGTATGATTATATATATGAATAGGTGATAATTTAAATGTTTCAGAAATAATTAGTACATACTGCATAGGACAAAAGAAAAACAAGCAACTTATTTGTATAAGTATAGTCTCCGGTAGTTGCTTCGTAACATGTATAATATTGTTTTATAAAATATCAGACCTTTTTATCAAAAAACAATAATATAAAGAAACATAGACGGGGGCCTCTATTTTTTCTAGCTAGAGACTCCAAAATGCTGGAGACAGCAGTGAAGTAGTGAAATGGTTAACTTACAAGTACTGTATGCGCATTCAGTAAAATATAGAACACCTAAACTTATTCAAAGTTTGATAAAGTTGTCAGTGTCGTACAACCAGAGGCGGCCCAAGAGGCAGTCTAATAATGCTAAAGCTTTAGGCAAGGAAAGCCCAACTTTTTTTAAGGGCGATTTTGCAGCCCCAAGTATTTAGTTATGAGTTAATTTTAAAATAATGATATGCAATGTTATAAATGTATGAGGTGGAGTGGTTAATGATAGATTTAGACAAATGGTGGTTAAGGGTTCAATCCCCCTTGCCATCTAATTTTAATTCTTTTATATAAAAAATCACAATTTGGGGTAACTACTTTTTTTGAGCCTCGGACAACCTTCGATAGCGGGCCGGCACTGCGTACAACAAGGTGAAATATAAGATAAGTAAATGCAATAAGAGGACCTTTTACTAGATTACCATAAAATAAAAGATGATGTATAAATCATAAGAGGACAAGATCTCAACCAAGGTGCAAAATGATCAATCTTTTACAAATTAGGGTATGATCAATCTACCGATTATGCAAAAAATGGCTTTAAACATAAGTAGCAAAACTCAGATGATATTCTAATTTTTCAACAAAAAGAGCTCATTTGTCTAATGCTACGTCGACAATAATTGATCAAATAAATTTTACGGAACTATTTACGATTGAACTAAACTAAAAGGGAGCGATACCAAAATAGAATTTCAATATGGAAAAACGATTGGCTGAAAAATCAATTTCGATGAATCAAACTGTTTGATTTAATTATAAAACCCGTTCCATACTTCCCCAATTTTAAACCTAATCATAAGAAAATGAAACATCCCGCGCTAGTAAAAGTAACTTTTAGGACCAAATAATCCAACACGGATAAAAACGTAAAAATGTGGGGGTTATTAATCTTAAAACTTATAGCCTTTCCAATATTTATACTAGATGCAAAATAACCTTTTAAGAATAAATCAACCAAATTTTAGTAATCAATAGGATAAAATAAGACCACTAGTTAATAAAAGAGCACTAAACAAATAATTTTCCTAATTAAACAGGCCATTTAAACCATTTCGATAAATAAATAAAAAACGATAACAAGTTAAGCAATTTTTTAAGTTAAGTGGATCGAAATTTTAGTCTTACCATAGCTATAAAACTAATTCAATTAAACGTCCTCAAACAACAAATATAAATAATTATATTTCAACATAATTAATACGAGACAAAACGGGATCTCCGATAAACACTCATAAGCTCAAACGCACATATATGTAGAAATTAAAAAAAAAAAGAGAGATTAAATTAAAATGGGTTTACCTTGAACTGGATAATCAACGGTGGGACAATATTTTATATTATTATATAAATATATATATATATATATATATATATAGAGAGAGAGAGAGAGAGAGAGATTTATGAGAGTGAATAGCGAAGTATTAAAAAGGCCGATTTTCTCTGTTTAAAAAGAAGATAAAAGAAAACTAGGGTTTGTTTTATTGTTAAATTACATTAATAACCCTAGTAGCTAATGAACCGGTGATACGGGTTAAGAACAAACGAGTTGTACGAGCGGGTTAGATAGACCGGCCCGTTTTTGTTTTTTTTTTTCTTTCTTTGTTTATTTTGTTGTAAAATGAAAAATTGGTGTAAAAAAACATTTACGCGTAAAATAAATTTTTAATTATTGATTTAGCGTAAAATGTTTTTTTTCAGAAAACTTTTTTCATATATCTAATAAAATTGGAAAAAACGGTTACACCGTAAATAAAATCGTAAACGGTTTACAAGGGTTCTCTCTATATTCTTTCTAATACTAGTATTATGACTATTATTAATTATAGGTTACTCTTTCAAAATTATTTAATATTTAGTCCAATTTCATCTAGTTAACCAATTCAAAATGTAACAAATAGGAAAATTTCTAAAAAATACAAATAAAATCCAAAATTTCTAAAAACCCCGATAAAATTTGAAATAGCTAAAATCTAATTAACCAATAAAAAATAAGAAAAAATCTATAAAAAATAATAAAAAATGGAAAATATAAAATATAAAAATTCTAAAAAATGTAAAAAACCCGAGAAAATTTGAAAAGGCTAAAAAAACTCAATAATATCTTCTATACTTCTAATTTTATGAGTTTATAGGTAGAAAATTATAAGTTATTACAAGTGAGTATATGAAAGAAAATATGTATTTAGCTAAAGTTTCCTATACATTTTGCGATTTTTACCAATTATTTGTTTAAAAACAAAATTTAAAAATAAAATAAAAAATTGATTTTTTAATAAAATTTTAGGTGGAAATTTTTTTATGCACCAATCGTCCGTAAATGAAAGGGAAACAAAAATTTTCAATGTAAAACTTTATCATGTAAATATTTTCCCTATGTAAAACTTTTACTATGAAAAAACGAAGCTAGATTAAATCAGCCATTTTTTTTCACTTCAAAAAATAAATGGCGGTTTAATCTAAAAAAAAACGACCATTGAATATTTAATATTTAATTAGCATTTAGCCATCCACACCCTGTTCCTTCTTACTGTGAATATTTAATACTATTTCTTTGTGCCTTATGTTTAATATTTTAGGTAAATGGTGTTTTAAGAAGTTTCAAAGTAAATGAATATTTTAAAAAGATATGTCCATATAGGTTTTAAAATTATTTTACTACACTTTTTAATATAAAAGGGAAGAACAAAACGTTTCAGTTCTACTAAACTGAAAGAAATATTGATAAACACACGTACTTTAATCAAAGTTTTAATGAAAGGTATATTCGGCATGGAGACATTTATTATTAAATTGAAACGGATAGAGATTATTATGTAAATCGTAATGTTAGAAAGAAAAAAACATCTAGAAAAGTTAAGCTAAAGAAGAATGTTGCAAACAAAATTAGATTTGTGTCGATGAACATTGAAATATTAAGGTGTTTTAGTTTGTTTTTTGTTCACGTTTATTAAAGAGTGTAATAGTTGTCTAATTATATTTAAGGTGAACAGAATCTTTTGTGGTCTTGAGCCCAACTAAAATTATCATAGACAAAATATCAAATAAGTGACATTTTTCAAACTATATTTTCAAAGTTATCATCTAAACTTTTTTCCTCCCAAAAATAACAACTTTCCATCATATCATCTCAAACTCACAACAATTAATATAGTTCGAGTCTCTCCGAGTTTCAAATCAAATTAGAGTTTACAACTGCACTTTTTCAGCACTTGTCCATGGGTTGACAGCGGAAATGTTGGTATGTCGGACCTCTTACAAAATACATACTCGATCCTAAATGCATGTGTAAAGTGAATACAACTGGTACTTGATCGCACAGAGGCGGTTTGTTTTCGTACAACACCCTCACGTATGAATACCATTTTTCTCGTATTTAGTCACCGTTGAAGGTCCGGCAAACGTTCGGCAAAGTCGTCAGAATTCCTGAAAAATGCATACACAATTATGGGAAGTACATATACATGCAATCACGATAAGTGCGTACAAAATCTGAGAAAATAACACTTTTTGAGAATCAAAATTTGAGAGTATCACCTTTTGCCCCTAAAGCTTGTTAATTGTAACTTTTTGTGAATTGCCACTATATTGATAAAGTATAGCCATTATTTTTTATTGCATAATGTTTATTTATAACTTCGTATAATCGTATAATGTGAGTAAAAGTTACTCCATCCGTCTCAAATTAATGGTCTCGTTTGACTTTTCACATGAATTAAAAAATTTGGTTACTTAGTAAATTGACGTTCTTCCAATATTGTCCTTGCTAGTTTTCAATAATGATATTGTAAGTTGAGTTTCAAGGTAGTTAAGTCTTATTAAATAAGAGTATAATTGGAAATTGTGACACTTTTAATAGTCGATGTGACCATAATTTGGACAGATAGAAATCGGAAGGAGACCATCTTTTTAGGAGGCATTCACATATAATTATGAAATGAACCATTATACGTATAAATAATCTTTTAAAAAAAAATCAACATATTTTTCTAGTTGAAAAGGTGTATTTAATTATTTAATCATAAGTCGTGACAAGTCAAACATGTTATGCGAATATAGCACAGATCACTCATATGTACTTTTTTGTTGCAATTTGATTACTCAGCAGCAAAAGTTTTGAATGCGATTAGAAAAAAAACTAGTGATAAAAGCGAGCTAGATTTTTACTTTAACGAAAAAAAACAAACATTTAGAAACATAATTTACTAAATTATAGTACGTTTGTAATCCTAACGAGCTAGTATTAATTTATGATATTGATATGACCAAATATTGGTAAGTGGTTTCATAAAAAAGTCCTTATCTTATTAACTAATGGGAATTATTAACATAGCATTTTGGCTCAAGAGACTGGACAAAAATATTCTTTTCAGAGAGTTAATTAATTTATATAGTATTAATGTATGGAGGTTTTAATTTTTATATCTCGAATTACATTAACTAAATAGTTCATAGTAAGAGTATACTAGGTGACACATCCTTAAATGGGTAAAAGATGTAAATATAGGGAGTGTGAGTGCAAATACTCAATTAGGCGGTTAATTCAGTTAAACTGAATCGCCAACTCCTTTCTATATAGCTCATCACTTATATATATATATATATATATATATATATATATATATATATATATATGTATATATCACAAAAATAATACTCTCACTAAGAACACAAATAATCCTCTCACCAAGAACACAAATAATCCCTCTCCTAAATCACAAATAATCTCTCTCTAAACCATAAATGGCAGAGCGGGTTGAAGTTCGTATTTCCTTTCCCAGTTTCTGTCCGTACACCGAGCAGTTCTTCTTTTGTCGCAAGTGCAGAACTCACATCGTCAAAACCAAAGATTTGAGAACACGCAGTGCTGATGTAATCGTAAATACCTTGTTGTTCTTGTACCAAAATATGTAATTATATTGATTGTATATATGTAATATGTGTATGCGTAGATTTGATTCTGTTATATGGCATGTCTTTTCTGGAAATTGTTTCATTTTTAATTTTCGTTGCCTTAACTGTTATTTTTCCAAGCAAGAATTGTTCTGTAGCAAAAATAAGGTTAATTTGCGTTGAGTTAGTTTTGTTCAACCCCCAGATTCTTTAATTGATTTTTTTACGTTGGAAAAGAATAGTGGTTGAGTAACGAGAATGAGTAGGATATATTATTGGAAAATGATCTGTTTCTATTAATTTCTGTTTTTTTTTTTTTTGTATGTCAATTCAATTTCTGTTTTTTTCCAAGCAAGAACGGTTTCTTTAGCAAAAATAAGGTTAATTTGCGTGAAGTTACTTTTATTCAGTCCCCAGATTTTTTAATTGAATTCTTTTACACTGGAAAAGAAATAGTGGTTGAATGACGAGAAAGAGTAGGATATATTATTGGAAAGTAAATTGTTTATGTTAATTTCTGTAAAAAAAATTGTAAGTCAAGTAAATTTCGAGTTTTTTCCAAAGCAAGAACTGTTCTTTTGCAAAACATTATGTTGTATGTATGTGTATGCGTAGATTTTATTTTGTTATATGATCACATGTCTTTTCTGGAAATCGTTTCATTTTTATTTTTCGTTGCCTTAACTAATCTTTTCCCTAAGTCAATTCGGTTTCTGTATTTTTCCCAAGCAAGAACCGTTCTTTAGCAACAAAAAAAAAATTAAGTCAAGTCAATTTCTGTTTATTTTTTTTCAAATAAGAACCGTTGTTTATCATAAATTATGTTGTATAAAGTATGCGTAGATTTCATTCTATTATATGACGAAATTGTTTCATTTTATTTTTCGTTGCCTCAACTAATCTTATTCCTAAGTCAAGTCAATTTCTGTTTTTTTTTTCAAGCAAGAACTGTTTCTTTATCAAAAACTAAAAAGTAAGGTTAATTATGTTGTATATATGTGTATGGGTAGATTTTATTCTATTATATGTCATTCTGTTCTGGAAATTGTTTCATTTTTATTTTTCATGGCTTTAACTAATCTTTTTCCAAAGTCAAATCAATTTCTGTATTTTTTTTCCAAGCAAGAACTGTTCTTTAGCAATAAGTTGGTTTTGTTCAGCCTCCAGGTTTTTTAATTAAGTTTTTACGTAGGAAAGAAATATTAGTGGTTGAAAAACGAGGGCCGGAGAATGAGTAGGGTATATTATTGAAAAATAAATTGTTTATGTAACACTTCAAACAAGTCTATATCTGTTGGTGAATCAAAATTTTATTTGCCTAAATAGTAAAACCATGTTGTTCATAGACCACATGTTGTACATATGTGAATACTTAAATTTGATTCTATTATATGAATGTCTTCTTGTTTTTTTTTTTCTGTTGCCTTAACTAATATTTTTTTTGTATGTTAAGTCATTTTCTGTTATTTTTCCAAGCAAGAACTGCTCTTTCGCAAAAATAATGTTAATTTGCTATAAGGTAGTTCTGTTCAGCCCCCAGATTCTTTAATAAATTTTTTACGCAGGAAATAAATATTAGTGGTTGAAAAACGAGGGTCGGAGAACGAGTAGGATATATTTTTGGAAAATAAATTGTTTTTGTAAGGCTTCAAACAAGTCTGTTTAGTTGGTGAATCAATATTTTATTTGCCTTTCTTTAACAACCTGTGGATGTTTGAATATTTTCAATTTCCTGGAGTTCATACAAACTTTTTTATATTTAATCTTTGACGTGTAATACGAACTTGCTGGAGTTCTGTGTGTGTGTATATATGTGTGAGTGTAGTTATAATGCATCTTGCATATATGTAATTCTAGATGACATGTTTTTTTTCTCGAATTTTTTTAATCTGTATTCTTCGTCCCTATTTATTCGGCAAGTTCTGTTTTAATTACACAAGTATGGGTCTTGATTAACATATGGTTGCTTTGCGTTTGGCACTAATCATGTTCAGCCCGAATACTTTAAATTTTGCAACACACGAAAAATTAATGGTCCGATCTTGAGCATTAAAGTTCAAGTAATGGAATTACGAAATGAAAGAAGGTTAGAATTTTGGATGATGACATAAATTTGATTAGATTTGTTATTCTGGAGCGTAATTTTATTTATTTATTTACGCTTTGATATCTTACACAAGCCTTTTAATATTTCAGGGTGTCGAACTTCGCGATCCTTTCTTTATCAATGTGTAAGAATTCTGCTTATAATCTTTATATCTTTCGTTACATGTTTATTAGTAAAAAGAACGGAAAGAATGTCGACTTGTTAAGGAATCCGCATGAAAATTTAAGGTTAAATTACTAACAAAAGTTATTTTATTGTGTAGTATCAATGTGCACATACTCAATCCATCAGTTACGGAGCACATAAGAGGTTCTGAAGTAATTAGTGTTCAGTGCAGAAAATGTGACTATGTTTTGGGCAAACAGATAGTAAGACTATTATTTTTTTTCTCATTTTCTTATAAAATATTGAGCCATATATGTTGTTTTATGAAGATGGAATTTGCTGAATTTGCAGTTAATAACTCCAGAAAAAGCTGTCAACCCCAAAGTCATGCTAGATCTGTAAGTTATTTCCTTATATTCCTTTTTTCCAAAGGAACTTTGTATGTCTATCATTCTATCAATTTTATATGCTTTACACATGTTTTTATCTAAATATCTAACTTATGTATTTCTTTTCTTTATAATAGGAAAAAGCTAATGAAATGGGATGGACAGAAAATTGTTGACGGGGCAGATTCAGCTGAATATGGGTACTTATATATATACTATGCATCATTACCATGTTTTACATTTCGTTGTGAGCTTATATGCAAGAGGTATTTTTTTCTTACCTTATTTATTCAAAGATGTTTAACTATACTACTGCAATGAAAGATGTAATTTTATCAGGTTGAAAATATACACGAAATGACAATAAACTCAATCAGTTGTTTTCTTTAACGTTTTTACAGTTTTTTTTCATTTCGCCTAATGTTTTTTCAACATTATTGCAGCATGATGTGCAAAAACTACCCAGCAGACTTTACTATCGAACCATGGTTCGCAGATTCACCTGCAGGGTGTGTGGGTTTGGAAGTTTATATTCTTTCCCACAGGTTTTTTTCTTAACTACACAGCCTCCTTTTTAACAGTTAATACAGTACCATATTTTAGGCAAACGTTCTATGCATTGAACTACTGAGTGGTCCTTTTTCAACTTCCAAGTATCACTGTAATGTTTTCCTTCACTTTAGCTGCTAACTTGCTGTATGTCTCAAATTTAACTTATGGGTATATAATATGTCTTGGCAACTAGTTAGTTTGCTAGAGTGTGGATTTATTTTGTAGAAATTCTTGATTTTTATAATGAACGAAAATCTGAAACTTTTCTGGTATCCTAGGTTATGGTCTTTTCTTGACTTTATTTTGTTTGAGTAACGTTTTGTGTTTCAGAAAAATAAATGACGCGTGTTAGCTCCTACGTTAGATATAGAATAACTAATCTGCATTCTATATGACTCTAACTTGAATGTTTATGTTTATGTTTCAGTTTTTAGAAACTGTTAATTGAAGATGCAGTTTTCCTACTTAGTTATGTTTAGATTTAATGAATTAGTATACTATATTAAGGGACTTGGTCTATGTTATTAAGAAACATTGGTACTAATAAGACCTTTCTTATAGTGTAACATAACAAATGGAAGTACATTATTTTTAGGTCTGACCCAAAGACCGATCAGTTCTTTGTCTGTCGTGGATGCCAAACAGAAATTGCAAAAGCAGAAGATTTCCACATAGAAAATCAGGTAAAAATGCATCTCTCTTAATCTCTTTAGTCTTTCCCGTACCCACAAATGTTGTAGATATTTACAAATGTTGTAGTTATGTATGCGTAATTGCGTATAGTTACTTCTAGTCTTTTAGATTGCATACCCCAGTGCTTCAACTCCTGCACAGTGTTTGAAGTTTGGTTTTCCTTGTTGTCACAAAGCCTCGAGTTTTCCTTAAAGTTGTCAATAAAGTTTCGAACTATCACGTTTCTGTCCACCTTCAATATCGTAGACTAGAACTTCTTATGTTAATGAAGAAGAATGAGCTTTTTACGAAGATAATCTTTCTGCATACGTGAAAGCAATTTTACATTTTTACTCGGCTGTGAGGTAATAATGCTACTGTACAAACTACAAACTAATAATTTTGCACAATGAAATATGGACCGTTTTCTTTGTGTGGTTAATTTGGTGGTAGACTCCATGTTTCAAAATCACAACGTATTTGAAATCTATAGGGGGGAAATAAGTTGCAGCTTTGCCGTTAAGTATGCAAACTGGATATTTTGAAATTCAGAAAAGAAAAATGAGAGGTTTACCCAATTTAAAATTTCAAACTTAATCAGCTCAAAATACCAGATAAACTAAGCCTGTAAGATTTTGGTTAACCAAATCAAGTTCAGAGTTAAGGAGACAAAATGTACTTTTAAGCTGCAACCAAACGAGACCTAAATATAGTAGAAGAGCACCTTATAGTCTCAATTACTTTATCAGTCACTACAGATTGTGTTGCAAACTTGCATATCATGTAGGTTGCAGTCTATTTCTTTGTTTTTTCTCAGTTTTGCTAAATCATCTTTTAAAATAAACACTTGTTCCGAGTTTGAGTCATTACCATAACTTTTGAAAAGGTCTGAGGAGGAGAGAAAGTTAAAATGGAGTTTTAGGATTATAATTGAGCCAAAATCTGAAATAAGTTTGATAATTTTACCCCAATTTACAAAGAATTCATGCAAATTGGGTCAAATCAGTTCTTTTATTTTCAATGGCTTATGTTGGGAATATAAGTTAAAGTCATCCTATCAAACCATAAATGATTCAAAACCAGTATATTTCCAAGTTTAAATAATTAATTAGTTGGTTAAACTTAAAATCTCAGTCCTGCTCCGACAAAATACGGATTCCCTCCCATTTGGTTTCATTATCAGTATTGCGTTTTTGCATTTACTTCTAAATGTGAGTAAACACAGTCTTTGACTTTTTTCCATATTTGTTGAGCATAGTAAATTTGTTGGATTTGCAATTTGACTTCTCACATGTGCCTTTTAAATCCATTCAGGGTAGACCAGTCTTTCGCAATATGTAAGAATTCTGCCAATAATCATTCATCTTTAATTGTAGTATTGTTATTAGCAAAGGAATAAACATGCCTTCATATTTGCTTTGTAGTATCAATGTGCACACAGCAAATGCAGTTCAACAACAAACAGGACATTTTATTATATCCATTGTCAAGGATTTTAACTGCAACAAATGTGGAAACTTTTTGGGCAAATATCATGTAAGATTATTATAGTTTATATCTCTCTTTCCTCCTCCTGTATTTTTGAAGATATACCCATAGTAAGAATATGATGTATTGTTCAGTTTGAAATTTCTCGAGCTGTTGGTACGCCTGTAGTCAGTGCTTATACACCAGATCTGTGAGTGTTTTTTTTTTGTTTTTTATCAAAGATTTATATATGTCAAATAATAACCAATTTTTCAATGCTTTTTACAAGTTTGTTTCACAAATGTTTCATAAACACAGGGAAAAGCTTTTGAAGTGGGACGGGAAGAATTATGTTGATGGGACTGATACTTGAATGTTGTGGAACAGAAGATGTTCAGATGATATGCTACTACAACCATATGAGAAGAATATAAATGAGGCTCAAATTTGTTAATGCGTTTGTCTTGCTGTGTTTTTAGGGAAAATTGTGGATTATAGTTGGTTATTTTCTTTTCAACTAGGATTCTTGCGGTGATGTTAGTATCAGATTCGTAGACATTGCTGCAATTTAGTTACTGGATCTTGTTATGCGTACTGATACACTTATCAGCTTTACTATCGGATACATGTGTTTAGATTTAGTTGGAACTATGGAATTCAATCAGTTGGCTTTTATGGTAATTGGTGCTTCTATGTTCTAAAATTTGTTATGGGTTATGTTTATTATGCTACACTTTTAATAGTAGTCTATACTGTTATAAATAGTTTTTCACTTAATTTGTGCACATTGCAGCTTAATTACAGGAAGTTGTCATGACTCATGATTTTGTTACAACTTCGGATTCTCTTTTAGCTTAGTGTTCTGAATTATTCGTTTGTTCTGGAACTTAAAGTTGAAATAAGGCTTGGTTTAGACCAGTTAAAAATCAAAAGCGCAGAATATTAATAATTTTACCTCTGCTTGCCGGTGTGTCCTGGGATTTTTTTTTTTGTTCTTTAACATCTGAAAAATGGCATAATTTATTGTCCTATTTTATCCTCGGTCTTCAAAGCCCCAACCTTTCTATTTCGCGAGCTTCATATATACCTGGAAAAGTGGTAATTTAAGTTCAACTCGGAGAATATGTTTCTGCTGATAGTTTTTTTATGTCAAGACTTTTTTTACTTTTTCTGTTGAATTCACTTTTTATTTTTAGTTAACTTCTTTTGTGCCAACCTCATTAAACAACGGTTAACGGCTAGCTAGGCCTCGCTCATAACTTTGCTTTTAAACTTCTTAAGGCTTGCGTTTCTCTTCATCTTCTCAGATTCGTAGTCTCATAGATATATCCTGCTTTCATTTCCTCTTCAGGATTATGAGCCTAGTGTAATTATCTTTTTAGATGTGCAAGATATCACAATCTCACAAACTTTTCCAAAATGTTAGCTTTCATATGTTAGCAATGCACAGCTATCTACCTTTAGAATTTTGTAAAATTCCCGTTAATAGCTGGCCGAGTAAATTATCTTACACATCAAAAAATATAAGATAATTTAGTGAAGCGAACGCCCATAACACCTGTTGTTAGAACTTACACTTTTTGTAAAAGATGCAGTAATTAATTTGGTTTTGAAATGTTCATTTCCGAACTCTCCCTCTTGAAGAATGAAACGACATGTGTTCTGACTTCGATTAGTTTTCTTTCCCAGAAAACAGAATAAATTTTCCAAATTTATAGTTTATAGACAATTATGCATTTTCTAAACCATTGGCTGTATGATTGAAGTCTAAACAACAGTTAAATTTTACTGTATCTTTTTGTCGATGCCATCCTCTTGAAAATTATTTGTCATTAAACATTTGTTCCGCCTTTTCAATATCTTCCTTGTAAATACTAAAATATTGAGTGCATTTATCTATGCAAACTGGAAAAGTGGTAAAACAGGTTGGGCTCGAAGGAAATGTTTAATGGTAATTTTCTGATGATAAATTAAATTTGGTTAATCACTGCATTACTGATGGTTTTTAAAAAAGATTTTATCAATTGAACTTCTTTAGTACCAACGTCTTGAACAACAGTTACAAGGAAACTCTGGTAATCAGGATGCAAATAATAATATTAACCGTGTGATAAATTATGCCTCGTTTGCAAATAAACCCCATATAGTCCTGCCTTTTTTAATTGTTCCATGTAACTATATATGTTTTTTAATTAACTCCATGCATGGTTTTAAAATTACTGCATTTGTTAGTTCCCATTGAATGTTTTTTTTTTTCGAGAAGCGCATGTAAATTATCAATTAAAACTAAAAGTTACTTGCAATACTGTTACAGAAAAAAAGGTCATCTAAAATGGAATTCTATTTTGTTTTATAAAATTATTTCTGGTAAGAAACACATTTGATTGCTTGCCATGAATAGATCTTACTATATAGTTAACATACCATAAAAAATTAAAAGCGGACACGAAAACTTATTTATCACGTGATTAGGGTTAATATCACTTTAGTGTCTTGAGTTTGGTCTCGAATTTATTTAAGTGTCCTGAATTTTAAAAAAATTGATTTAGTAACTCAAGTTTCACGTATATTTTTTTTTAGTGTTTTACTTAACTTAACAAGTTTTAAACAATTGCAATACAGCCCACTTAGTTTAGAAATTGATAAACTAGACACCGATTTGTTGAAAGTGACAAAATTAACTATTTAATTTTATAAATTTTGTAAAAGACACGTTTTCTGATAAGCAAACTTTTCTTTATAATACATACAATTTTAAACATACTTTTTGAAAAAGAAAAACGACTTTGAAGACAATTTTTTCCAGCAAAATAAACATTACATGTAATTTTATTTTTATTTTCAGAAATGTTTTAATCCGTAAAATTTTTGTTTTAATCCGTAAATAATTTTTGGTAATTAAAGAAAAGTTTACGAATTAATATTAAAAATTACATGTAGAGTAATTTTTACGCATTTGAGCTTATAATTAAAATAACCCATCCATTACAAAAAAAAAAAAAACAATTAAGATCATCATTTCCATTATTTAATAATCAATGGGTTATTCTTATTTAAATGCATATTGTTCCGGTAATTATTTACTTATATATATCCGGTGTTGTGTTCGAAAATCTCGAATAAGAAAACGTGTTATGTTACGGCCACCAACAAAAATGACCTGAAAATTATAGCCGATGAGATAAAATAGTCATAGTCATCATTTTCTCAAGTCAAACTCTTAAATCTCAAAAAGGAAAGTGCACGTGTAAAAAAAAAATTACTTGTTGTTTATAGCGTTTGTTTTCTATGGGTTTATTTTATTTCTAGATTTTACAAAAATAAAATAGACAGCATGGTTAAAGAAAAAATTATGTCCACTATTCCAAATATTAAAGAATTTTTTTGAAAAAATTCCAAATTAAATATTTTTTTATTAATTTACAGATTCATTTGTTAATTTTTTTTGTCATTTATTTATCGAGTAATGCTAGACCCATAACTTGCACACAACTCACACACTCCATGAGCTAATAAAATACATATTTATCCCTCCAAATATACATAAAATTCTATAATTTGACAAATCAAAATATAAATATTCAACATAATAAAAACTCAACCTACTAAAAACCCAAATAAAAATATACTAGAAGTCTAGTTGAGTTTATCCTAAATTTAAATTTAAATATTAATTAAAAATAAAAAAATTATTAAATCTAAAAACTCAACTCACTAAAAACTCAAATAAAAATATATTGAACCCTAGTTGAGCATATCATAAATTTAAATATTAATTAAAATTTTTTTGTTAAATCTTGTATTACAACAATCAAAACCCTTCATGATTTGAATATGTCATGTAATGTGATACGTCATCGGATTGATTTTTTGGATATGAAAAATGTGTGAGTAAAAACATTTTCCTTTATTTATTTATGGTTTCATAATGTTTTATTGAAAAAAATAAAATGTATTCTTTACGCATTAGGCAAGCAGAATGGGTCTCAAATTCTCAATGGTCTATATAAAAAGATATGGGTAAGTATATAATTAGAAGTGTTATAATTTATTATTTGGTGAATATAAAAATTATATGGGTGGAAAATAAATTATAAACGAGAAAATATAAACCAAACATTTTGTAAAGTGACAACTTTTTCGACTACTAGCAATAGCGAATTGTGTAAAATTGTCACATTTATAACATTTACGTAGTGTACATATTCTGACACCCTAAAAATTGAACATAGTACACCTTGTTCAAGTAATAGTTTTAATAAAAAAAGTAGTAGTCCTGATACAATTTTTTTTTTTTAAACTACAAATTTTACGGATATAGAATTTCTTTAGTTACCGTAAACTTTTTAATATTATTCCGTAAATTTTTTTTTAATTACCAAAAATTGTTTACGGATATAGTGTAATTTTTACGGATTAAAACCTTTCTGAAAAGAAAAAAAATTACATGTAGTGTTTATTTTGCTGAAAAAATTGTCTTCAGAGTCGTTTTTCTTTTTCAAAAAGTATGTTTAAAACTGTATTTATTATAAAGAAAAGTTTGTTTATTCGAAAACGTGTTTTACAAAAATTGTAAAATTAAATAGTTAATTTTGTCACGTTCAACAAATCCGTGTCTAGTTTATCAATTTATAAATTAAGTGGGTTGTAATGCAATTGTTTAAAACTTGTGAAGTTAAGTAAAACATTAAAACAAATTATATGTGAAACCTGAGTCACTAAATCAATATTTTTAAAACTCATGGCAGTTAAGTAAATACGAAATAAAACTTAAGATATTAAAATGATATTAGCCCCACGTGATGGTTAATTGCAAAACTCATAAAATGTATGATGGTTATTGCAAACAACCTGTAGCGCATGGGGTATTTGTATTTTAGTATTTTACTGGACATAGATAAAGAGTTCATTAACTTTTAGTATAACTTTTCAAAAATAATTCTCAAAATGTCATAGTAACAAAAATTAAGTTCATTTGGTGCAACTTTGGTTCATTCATTCAAAATCTCTAATGGAATGAGTTTTTGTTTGGTTTTTTTTAAAGTGAATGAGATTTTTTTGGTCTGTTCACTTCAAAATCTTAAAGTGAATGGTTTTTTTTTTTGAATTTTTCTAAACTTTTCTAAATTTTTGTATTTTTGTATATATATTTTTAGATTTTTTCAAGTTTATTTTGGTATTTTCACCGAATTAAGCGAATGAGACCAACGTTACACTAAATGGGAATTAATTTTCTGGCCTAGCACCAAATAAGGATTAAGTTTCATTTTATGTACTAAAATGGAATTACCCTAATTTAATGGTAACTTGTAAATATAATTTTCACACTATTATACAGTAAAAATTAGTAAAATTTTGGGAATTTAGCCCACACACATTGAAATGTTAAATAGTTCATATATATACATTTCAAACGTCTTAAGTACTTTATTGGTCGAAGGGTTCAAACGGGTATATCATTCTTACAGTTGGGTTCTTGATCAGTTTATTAAGTTTTTATTATTTCCTTTGTTTTTACTTTCTTTGTATGCATATTTTTCAGAAAAAGTATTAATAAAATGAGAGGGTTTCCCTCATTTATACATACAAAAAAATATATGATATATGTACATGTATTTATATGATGGGGGTGTAAGCAGGACTTTATCGGAAAAAAGTTCTGAAACAAAAAATGAGGTTCTAGAGAAAATTACGACTAATCATTCATTACTTCGCCTTAGCGATTTTCTGACTACATTATGTATAATTTTTTGAGAGTAAGAAATCCTTCAACGATTTTGTGACTGATCACCAATTAGTCATGATATAGATCGGACCAAACTGACATTTTTTGAAATTTTTGGTAAGTTTTATAATATTTTGAAACTTATATGTCAAATTACAGGAATTAGTTAAAATTTGTATGAGTTCTCAAAAAAAAAAATGGCGTCTACTGCATTATGCAGTTGCGATCAAAGTATATTTGAAGTCATTCGTCCTTAAATGAATAAAAATGTAAATATAGGGAGTATAAGTGCAAATACCCAATTTAAACAATGGCGGCTAATACAGTTAACGCCAACTCCTTTATTTATTTATTTAGCTCATCACTTATTATATTTTACCCTTCAAACCGAGTCTTGAAAATTACTCTCTCTCATCCAGAACACAAATATCTCTCTTAATTTTCCGGTAAAACAGTAAATGGCGGGTGCTACTCTCTGTTACAATCCGAGTACAGATCAATTCTTCTTTTGTCGTTTGTGCAAAACGCACATAGCCAGAACCAGAGACTTCAAAACACAAAATGAGGTAATTTATCATTCAAAATATGTGATTATAATATGTATACTGTACGTGTATGTATATGTATATGTCTATTTCTGGAATCTTGCGAGTTTTGTAATTTTCACATATTTTTCCTAAGTCAAGTATATTTATGTCCTTAATCGAGCAAGAATTCACAGTTGTTACTGTTTAAAATAAAGTGTATTGCGTTAACCTATCGTGTTAAATTTCAGATTCTTCAAAACAAGCAAAGGGGTAATTTCTCATTCAAAATATGTGATTATAATAGGTATATTGTACATGTATGTATATGTATATGTATAACTGTATACTGGCATGTCTATTTCTGGAATCTTACAGGTCAAGTAAATTTATGTTCTTAATCGAGCAAGAATTCAGAGTTGTTATTGATGAAAATAAAGTCAGTTGCGTTAAACTAATCTTGTTAATTGTTAAGTTTTAGATTCTTTAATAGCGTCTTTGAACAGGAAAAAAATAGTATCTGAACAATGAGCGTTCAATATAGAGTAATCAAATATGAGGATATATCACGTTTTCTGGAAATTGCTATGTATTGTAATTTCCATTGCCTCAACTAATCTTTTTAGTAGTCAAATTCTGTTCTTAACCAAGTAAAAATAGTTCTTGATTAAATAAGATTAATTTACCTTAGACTCTCATGTTCAGTCCAGAATACTTTAATTTTCTTGTACCAAGGAAAAAGTTCGTTTTTCAATATTGTCATTTAAGAGAAGCATATAGTACTTGGATATGTAACATGTTTATATAAACGTTAGACTAACATGATTAAATAAGATTAATTTACGTTTCTAGAAATCAAGATCCTTTTTTCCTTTCTTGTAATGTCATTGTAACTTCTGATTTTTTGGGTTTTTAGAGTGTTAAGGACTATCTTATGATTAATTTTTAATATTTCATATTTGCCTTTTTCAATTCAGGATTTCGAACTGGCAGAGCCTCACTTTATCAGTGGGTAAAATTCTGCCTATAATCTTTATCTCTTTGTTCCAATGTTTACAAGTAAAAGATCGTGAGAAAACGTTGATTGTATAGATTATTAGAACATAAGTTGTTTAATTAAGCATAGTACTTATAAAAGACATATTGGTGTGTAGTATGAACGTGCACATGCTCAATCCATCAGATAGACGCCAAGAAATTTATTATGATGTAGTTAATGTTCACTGCAAGGGATGTAATATAATTTTGGGAAGACAAGAGGTAAGGCCATTTTTTACTTATCATATGCTGTGTTTTTTTTGAGCTGTATATACTCCTTGTCCTAAGAAATTGCTGAATTGTGCAGTTTGCAGAAAAAGACGGCAGGCCCATACTCAGAAATGTCGAGCCAAATCTGTAAGTTTTTATTAATTTTCCTTCTTATCTTAAGATGAAGTTCTGAACGTTTATCATCTTATCAATTTTATATGTTTCTTAAATGTTTGTGTGATAGCATCTAGCTTATGTGTTTTTTTAAATAGGAAAAGGCTAATGAAATGGGATGGAAAGAAAATTGTTGATGGGGCTGAGTCAGCTGAATATTTGTACGTACTATGCATCTTGTGCCTACAAACATGACATGACATATACAACAATACAACTCTAATTAATTTTTTCCTGAATTTAATTTATATTACTGCAGCAATCGGTGCAGACGTAACCAAGAAGAAGACTTCTCTATTGAACCATGGTTCGCAGATTTAGCTGCAGGGCATGAGGGCTGGGATGCTTATATTTGTGTCGACAGGTTTTATCCTAATTATTTGGCCTATTCTATATTTTTTTTGAACGGTCGTTTATGCATCCATACTAGGCACTTAACAACTGAGTAAAACAAAAATCTAAGACTTTCGCCTCTTTCCAAAGTTCTGGATATTTTTTTAATATTTCCCTCCTGTTTAGTTGCTATTGTTGTCCAATAAAAAAACTGCACCGGGTTTCCCCTTTTTAGCGTTAGCGACACACTATTTTATCAGAGTGTGGATTTAGTATTTAGAAATCCGAAAATTTATGAACAAACAATTGGAAACCTTTCTGCTATGTTTTCCTTTATTTTTTCTCTTTTCAAAGTTCTGGATATTTTTGATATTTCCCTTCTGTTTAGTTGCTATTGTTGTCACATCTTTTTTTTCTGCACCGGGTTTGCCCTTTTTAGTGTTTTAGAAATATGTAATTTTCGCCAAGTGTGGAACTATTATTTAGAGATTTGAATTTTTATGAACCAGCAATTGGAAACCTTTCTGCTATCTAGGACAATTTTACTTTTTTGGGGGGGAAGAAACCATGAGCTATATTCAGTATTGTTTGAATAATGTTTTGTGTTTAAGATAAAACGAAGCATGTTTGCATTCTGGTTTTACGAGGAATTATTCAGTACTATTAAATATTTTTTCTTACTGTTTTAATATGTATTTCATGTCTCATGTTTCGTTTAGGACTCTACCTGTAACTATGTTTATGTTTTCTTACTTAAATTGCCGTTAGTTTTGATGATTGTGGATTTCCATTTTGAGGGACTTGTTCTATGTAATTAGGCAACACTAGTAAAAATAAGACCGTTTTGGAGTATATTTATTTAACAAATGGAAGGGCCTTTTTTCCTCAGGTTTGACAAGAGTATCGGTCAATTCTTCGTCTGTCGTATATGTAAAACAGAAATTGCAAAAGCCGAAGATTATCTCAGACATTATGAGGTAACGTTACTATAATTCTAGTATCATTCCAATAGCCAGAAAATTGTGACTTAATCTCCTTATTCATGAAAACATGTAACAGTGATGTAGGCATGTCCGTGCATTGTTACTATAGTCCTTCAGATCGGATATCTCTGTGTTGCAGATTATTCCAGTTTTGATTTACTTTGCTGTATGCTTTTCTTATTTTAATAAAAACACTGAAATTCTTATTATGATAATACTTTTTGGTATATGAGAAAACCATACTTTACTTGTCTGTAAGGTAATAATTCTAATTGTATAAGTACAAAACCTGTAATTTCAATGATGTACTTGAGGACTATTTATTGTGTGTGGTGAAATTGGTGAGAATCCACATTTCAAATTCACAATCTATTTAAAATCGAGAGAGGAAGGCCTTCTAGGTTGACTGACGCCTTTGGTCTCTCGGAAAATTAATAGTTTGTTAGGTTGCAGCTTTTATGCATATACGATGGTTTTTTCGAGAGGCCAAATACAATTTGTGACTCTTAGTTTCGAACTTATTCAATCAATTACCAGAAAAAATAAACTTGTAAGCTCAAATTTAACCAAATACATTTCAGGTTTTAAGAAAAAAAAAGCCCGAGCTTATAAGCCACAATCAACAAAGATCTATTGAAGTAGAGCTTTTAGCACAGATTTACTTTATTAGTCACTATAGTTTGGGTTACATTACATGGTTAGTCCCTTTTTAAAGTAAATAGGTCTAAAGGTTGCAGTTTTGCTAATTTAGCTTATAATGTACATTTAGTACTTTATAAAAAGTAAAGACTAGTTCATAATATGAGTTGTTACCCCTCAACTTTGCAAAGGTCTGAGGAAGAGAGAAAGTCGAAATAGGATTAGATCTGAACCCAAACTTAATGAAGTCAATACAGTTTGCTCCAACTTACATTTAGTTCAAGGAAATTGAACCTAATCAAATTTATTTATTTTTACTTCGGTGACTTCTATTGGGGAAAATAGTTGCCCTCTTTCTGTCAGACCTTTTGAAATAGTACTGAGTAATTAGGTGGTTAAACTCGGAACAGATTCCTCTATAATTCAAAGAAATGTTATTATCACCATTTTACTTAGACATTTCTTTTGAAACCATAGCAGTTTGGCAAAGTTGCTAGTCATACTAAAAACTCGTCGTTCCTAGAGATGTGTTTACCCTCCAACGTTTTTGTCACACTTATGATCTAGGTTCAGGGTTATGATACTAATTAAGTTACCGACTTTACTATAAAGTCAAATTATCAGCATGACAATCTCTTACTATTTATTTATAGAGTAAAAATTATCAGTTACTCTGACTAATAAATAACTGTCTATTTATGAATCTCAATCCCTTTCTGGTCAAATACAAGTATCTTCTCCGTATTGGGTTCATGAATAGATATTATGTTTTTGATTTTTGTTTCTTAATGTGACAGTATTTGACCATATTTTCATATTTGTAGAGCATGAAATAACTTTTTTGGATGCAGAATTTTACCTCTCACACATGCTTTTATAATTTTCTTCAGGGTGTCGATCCGAAAGAACCTGTCTTTGGAAACATGTAAGAAATCTATTTATAGTCTTCCATCCTTGATGAAATGTATCATTTTTAAGAACAAGAATAGAAAAGTAACCTTTTTTTAACTTTGTACTCATCCTTTCTGCTTTTTTATCAGAATTTTCTACTTAATAAGCAATGTATATCGCTATATGTAATAAACCGTTATAATTTGGTTTTTTCTGTTTTTTTTCATGTAAAGCCATTATATACATCGTATGTGTTTTGTAGTATCAATGTGCACACAGCCAATGCAGTTAGACAATTAGTAGAAGGTTATCGTGTTATTCGAAGGGATGTTCACTGCAATAAATGTGGCAACCTTTTGGGCAAACATTACGTAAGACTATCATATTTTATTTTATTTCTCCTTGTTCTGTAATTATTTTGAGTTATATATAATTTTATACTAAAAAATATGATGAATTTTTCAGTTAGAACCTCCGCGAGCTGATGGCGAGCCTTCAGGAAGAGCTTACATACCAGACCTGTGAGTTTTCTTATTTCTGTAAGTTTTATAGTATATAAGATTTGCTAGCTTTTAACGTTTCCTTACATGTGTGTTTCACAAATATTTCTCAAAAACAGGACAAAGTTTATGTATTGGGATGGACAGAAACTTTTTGATGGGGCTGAGATACTTGAATGCTTCACAAGATAAGGCTATTAGAAGATATTCAGATGATATGCACAAGGCTCGGATTTTTTGATGCATTTTTCTGGTTATGCTATTCTTTTGTCGATTTGGTAATCTAGTTGTTCAGGTTTTATGTGGAATTATCGATACCGTTGTACGTTCTCAGTTCAGGTTTGGCTTCTATTGAGTAAAATTAGTACCGGATTGGTAAACCTTTTCTGCAGTTTTGGGTCTTGTGTTATGAATACCGATACAATTATGGGATTTATCCGTTCAATTTTAATTGGGATAACGGAATTCAGTAGTTTATTTTTACTGTAATTGATGCTTCTATGGAATGAAATCCTAACTCCTAAGTTATGTTTCTTTGGTGCAATTGAATACCGGATTATGCTATCAATAATGTTACACTTCATTTATGATTTATATATAAAAAAAAATTACTGCAATTTGTCATGAATAGCTTATAGTGCTACATAACATTTCATCACCAATATTCTTGGATTCTCTTTTACCTAAGATTCTGAGTAAATGGTTTTTGCTGCAAGTTATAGTAGAAACAAGGGTCAACTTAGAATTTACTAGTACTGGCTCTTCGAAACGCTTGTACACTGTTCTTTCCAAATTTAAACCCTTGTATTCAATTAGAAGTATAAAATTTTAATTATAATTGTTAGCTGGAAGTATGGAGAATTAATTTTGTATTGGCTTTATCATTTTATGTATGTGTGTTACTGTGTTAGGATTTAACGACTGGAATTTGTTATGAGCGGCAAGTGTTGCACGAAATTTGTGCATTTTTGGAGAGTGAAAACTTGGAAAGTCTATTAGGCGACTGTTCTGGCTTAATGGTTTGTGCTAACTTTTTAAAGATGGATCAATCCTTGAACTTTTCAAATTCTCTAACTGACATCTTCTGTTTGTTTAGTTAGCCCATTGTATAAGCCTATAGTCAGCTAGAACTAAGAACTATAATATAATGCTTCAAATTTTTCGTTAGTTTGTGAACTAGAACTGCATTTCCTTTTGGTTTACTTTGTGAAATTTCAGTAAAAAGCTTGTCAGTTCATTTGTTCTAATAAACCTCTGATTTTGACTTGTACATTTTCATATTTGTTACACCTTTTCCACTATAAATACTCCTATAATGTTCTATTTTCTTCAGCATTTAAGAGATGAACTGAATAGACGGTGATGTTCTCTGTTCTTTTGGTGTTTAGCTTCACCAAACTTTATGCACAAGCATTAACAAAACATCTATACTTTTTAATTGTAAATTATACTGTATATTAGGACAACATTAGGAACTTAAGTACCGTAGTTCTTGTTGTTCTAATTACTTTTTGACCAAGTGTTTCGTTTTATTTCAAGTGGCGTATGCAAATTTGCAGAGACATACAGAGATGCCAACAAGTTAAAACGAAGAAGTCTATAATGAATTTTTTACTTTCAAATTTTTGCTGGCCTCCAATTATACTCTTTCTAGATATTAAGTTCAAAACATCGAAACAAAACTGACTACACTTTAAATTTTGTTGCTGAAATGTTCATTGTAATGGTTATTTAGGCTATGTTGGCAACACATTTTTCGATCCAAAATCATATTAAAAAAAAACTGTTTCAAAAATCCATTGAAAATCCAAACTTTTATTTTTTTTATTTTTAGGCCTAAATGTCTGCTTTTTAAAATCTAAATAATATGTATGTCCAACGTCTTGTAGATTTTAAAAATAAAAATTCCAAATATATGGTAAAAAAATCTATTACCAAACATATTCATTAATTTATAAAAGAAAATCACATATTGGCAAAGAGTTCCTTTTTTCAAATAAAAAAAGAAGCAAATATAACTTTCTTGTACTATGTGGACAAAGCAAGTTTGAAGTTGAACTTGAATCATGTGGACAGAGCAAGTTTGAAGTTGAAGTTGAATCGATTGAATGAAACATAAAAAAGCCAAAAATGTTTTTACAAACCTTCATTCTATATATGCAACCTCTTGAAGTCCAGATGTTCATAGAACTAAATGAATTATAGAAAACCATAAGGTTATTTTTGTTAGAAAATTATAAGCTATGTATTGCTTTAATTTCTTCAGAAAATCATCATACAGTATAATGCATCAACATTGTATCATGTGGATAGGTAACATGTGTACAAATCGAGTAAATTGTAAAATTTTGTGAAATAGCCTTTTCACAATGTCCATATATATATATATATGTGAACCACCCCAATCCTTCCAGAAAATCCGATTTAAAATAATTCCACAAGGAAATAAATTGGTCACCAATATAAAAAGGAACTAACAAAATGATTATGTTGGAGCTTATAAAATTGCTCTTTCAAACTTATACATTCTAAACACAGACAGAACTTATAAACATCAAAAACACTTTTCCACCAGACGTTATTTTTTTCTAAAGTGCTTTTATATAAGTCAATTTTCAATAGCATTTACTCAGACAACACTTTTTCAGGAAGCACTTGGTTCCCTGGAAACCAAGTAATATTTGAACTAAAAATTTATCCCGTCCCAAACTTTATTTTCCTTATAGCATGATTTAATATTATATGAGTTACATATATAGTAATATAGATACGAAAAATAAAAACAAAAACAAAGAAAACTAAGGTACATGTAACATGGGTATAGAATATCATTTAGTGAAAAGAGCTAAAATCAAATAGAACTACTATAGGTAGACCACAAAAAAGTGCTTTTCCGTGATGTTCGTCATGCAGGAAAATTTTAAAAGTACATATTACATATATATAGCCTAGCAGAAAATGTAACACACTTAGACAAGGGGTTCAACTACCTTTGATTGTTTTGGTCGAAGGAAAATCTTTCTTTCTTTCTTTCTTTCTTTTTTCAATTTCTGTTTATCATATTTTGTTTGACGTGGCAACTGTCAAGCTGTGTTTCAACAAATTGTAACAATAATTGTATTATAACAATTAACCGCCTCTCAAAACTCAAATTAGTCAAGTTTATTACTCTTAATATTGTATGTATATATTTCTCCGTTACACAATAAAACAGAAACAAGTTTGTTCCTTCTCAAGAATCTGAGTTAAGATATTTCTTGGACACACTTTTAAGACCATCAACATTTCAGAATCCTATACATATAGTAGAAAGCTAGTTCAAGTTTATCTATTTACTTCTCAATTACCAATTTTGTAAGAAATGGGAAGAGTCTTTCTTCAAGAATTCGAGACAACTGAGGGAAACTACTTCTACGTATGTCGTATATGTGAGGCGCACATTGTCTTGCTGGAACATCTTCGCCACTACTTACTTGTAACTCCTTTCTGTCTCTATTTTTAACCTCACTTTGATTTCAGTTATTTCTTCATACTTTCTGGAAAAGAAAAACAACGAGATATGCAGACAAAGTGTAAGACAAGAATTTATCTGAATTCCAAATTGGCAAAAATTTGATTCTCTAGTTTTTCTGTTGGTCTTTACATTTTAGTCGTGTAATATTTGTTACTTGGAAATCAACACTATAAGGATCGTAAAGTACTTAAAATTGGACAGTTGAAAGAAACTTCTTGAAATGTAAAACTCAACTCTTTGCTTATCTGAAATTAGAAAAATTAAAGAACGTCATATTGTTCTCTTTACCATAGAGGTTCAGTGATTGAGAATTTCTAAGTCACTCACAAGTCACATGACGGTGTACATTATATTCAGAATTTATTTACTTTTACGCCAAGTTTGGATACTTTAATTTGATGATACATACGAAAAGTAATTTTTTCGTATCCTCGCACTCTCTTTCTCCCTGTTTTCACAGGAAAATGGTCAGGTCATGGGACACATATTCTCATATGTGTAAGTACACTTTCTCCGGTTTCTCAATCAGTAACATTGAAAGAAAGATTTCCAACTAAACGTGTCTGATACTGTATTCTATTTCTATCAACATTTTGTAACTTATGAAAAGTATCGTCGTATTACCATATTATGCAGTATCAATGTACACACGTATAGTCCAGCTGAGGAACGAGCAGTTAACAATCGCACCATTGCTGATATCTACTGCAACAAGTGTTGTAACCTTTTGGGTTTCAAATTTGTAAGACTATGGAATTCCTAGTTTTTTATTTATTTAAACTTGTCTCTTTTGTCTATATTCCTCTAAGGACATTAATGGATTTCCCAGATAGAAATTGCATCTAATGATGAGAAACCCAGAGTTGGAGATTTCCTCATAGATTTGTAAGTTTTTTACTAGTCTCCATCTCCATTTATATCTTAAGTTGTTTACATTTTATTTTAATTTTCTAACTACTACTAATTATTATAAAATTGACTAGCAGGGATAGACTCAGGATATGGGAGGACTATGGGGGCGAGGATACACGAGAGTATTAAAACAAGATTCTCTTGAAGTTCAGTTGAAATGGGAAGACGGACGTTATTTTGAAACTAGGAATTATCACTCATTAGTGTCTCTTTAAAATTTCTGCTTTTTAACATTTCCATTGATTGTTTTATACCGCAGATACAAACGGACAACGATTTTTTATTGTTGGAGCAAAAATGTAACCCTTAAATACTCGACTATTTCAGGACGTAAATGTTCAGCTTGGGAGAGAGTGGCATTATAGATGTTCCAGTTCTACGGCCTGATATCGTAGAGTTTTTTTTTATATAAATATTGGCAAGTAGGGGAGGGGGTCTCTCTTTGCATCAGATCATTTGCAAGTTACTCCTCTTTTTTTCCTTTTTGAAAGTTTTAAAAAATATGATTGCTGTAAAACTGAAAATAAAAAATATTGGTATTGAAAAAGAAATGTTTCATTTCAAAAAATGAAAAAAATAAAAAAAATATTTTCCTTTTTGAAAGTTTTAAAAAATATGATTGCTGTAAAACTGAAAATAAAAAATATTGGTATTGAAAAGAAATGTTTCATTTCAAAAAATGAAAAAAATAAAAATGTTGACAGTGGGATTCGAACCCACGCCCTTTCGGACCAGCGCCTTAAGCTGGCGCCTTAGACCAACTCGGCCATATCAACATGCTTGTTTATATCTTTTCTGTTAAATTTAATAAACAATTTTGTAGTCTAATAGTTTTTTCCTCTGATTTTCTTTTCGGTTTTGGCTTAGCTCCTGAGCACCCAAAAATAAAAAAACAAAGCTACTTATCCACCTGATTTTCTCTAATATAACATATTTGATGACTGAGTATTTCTTCGTTTAACAAGTATTCAAGAAACCGTTGATATGTCGGAAAACAAAACTCAGACAAAAAACAGTATATGTTTTCTCATCCACTCTAGTCTCTAATACAACATATTTGACGACTTCGTATTTCCTCGTTCAACAAGTATTCAGGAAGCAGTTGATATGTCGGAAAACAAAACTCAGACAAAAATCAGTACATGTTTTCTCGTCCACTCTATACTCTAATAAAATATATTTGACGACTTCGTATCTCCTCGTTTAACAAGTATTCAGGATGCAGTTGATATGTCGGAAAACATAATTCAGACAAAAAACAGTACATGATTTGTCCCATTCTAGTCTCTAATCTAAGTCATGTTGATCAATGCTTTTATTTTTGTCAAGTCTTCAGTCCTACAAACCACACCTAATTTTTCTCATGTAGAAATCCATATGCTATTTTGACAATCAGAAAACATATTGGCTTCTATTTTGTCCATCCAGCAACTAAATGCTCTATTTCGATTGTCCCGTAGCATGTTTTTACTTTTTACTATGTACAAAACATACGCGGTTCTTTCAGAAAGGAAATTATGTGGGCTTTTTTCTTCTATGTAAAAGGAAGCAATTGCTAGCTGTCCATGAAGATTCTTCATATAAGACATGAATCTGATCTGCTTTTCATCAGGAGAACATAAAAAATTGGTATCCAGGGAAAACCTTTCATCTTTTAGAACTGGTCTAGACTTGATCTCAAAACTCTTTGCTTGAAATGAAAAAGTACAGTAAGAATCTTGATAAGCACGGAGAAGTAATTAAATTAAAATTTATGGCCTGTGTGGAATAATTTATTCGCATAACCATGAAAATTAAATTAAAACTACAGTAAGAATCTTGATAACCACGAAAAACTACAGAACGTCAATGCGTCATACTCAATGAGACACTCAATTGGCTAGCGAAGCTTCGAGAAGCTTTGATAGCAACTGAAATTTTAGTATCTGCTTCCCCAATGAAATAAAATTATAGGCCTGTGTGGAATAATTTATTCGCACAAAAAGTTGTTTACATTATATAGACTTAAAAGAGGCTTGATCCCATTAGATTGAACACTTTTAATAGGCTTGTGAAATAATAAATATATCGAATAATCTCACATGCATCGTTATTTGCCAAACTGATGTTCTGGCCTTAACAGACACGAGACCAGGTAAATACTTACAGTCCCCTTATAAATGTTCATGTTTATGATGTATCGATCTGTACCTAAACCCGCAGACGCGAAAAACACTACTATACCATGTTCACATTAAGGAAAAACATATTTTGAAGTTAATGCAGGTAGCTTTTATTCAAGACCAGCTTAAGCTTGAGACAAAGAACTGACTCTTAGAATTAAGCAGCAAGGGTTGAAAGTTAAGCGGCAGATTCTTGTTGTAGGTTTTGCAAATTGTAAAATTGTCTCTCTTTTATTTTCTTCACAGTTCACACTTACTAATGGACCTCCATCTAATTTACTCAATTACAGCACCCGAGTAAATTTTGACCAGCCAAACAACCTTCTGTGGGTTTCGTAAATTTTTGTCTACGAGTAAATCTCTAAAGAACTGGAGTATTCTGGAAGACAAACCACCAAAAACATATTTCAAGCCTTTATCTGTTTTTGGATTTACTAAACACAATGACTTCAAATGGAGCTACTGACGATGTAGGATATAAAAGTTTTTTTTTTCTATTTATAATAATAAGATATAAAAGATTGTTTGTACAGAAAGTTGTGATAAGTGCGAATTTTTCTGTTTGTTCTCCAAACTAAAGATTTACCAAGTTACCTGTGATAGAAGAACTGCTACACAATAATGAGGATTGAGGAGGGCAGTAGAGAGAACATGTAAGCAAATATTTTTTTCACCAACCATTAGGGTTTTTCTTCTAAACGAGTTAAAACTATGGAAAGTTGGAAAAAAAGGAAAAAAAAAATAACTTTACTGAGAATTCGCTCAAAGTCGAAATGGTAAAAATATCCATCAGCATAATTCACTAATTTCTATTAAGGCCATCTCAACTCTCAGATGTCTGGTAACATATTAATGGCCTAATGCAGTTAAAGAAATCCCCAGAAAAGGTGACTCATTTTGGAACTGAGAAATAAGCCAACTATTGATATGAGGCTCCTGGTCTAAAACTCCCGAGTCCTGCTATCGAAGCTATGAACTGTAGATTGAAAACATTTGCAACCAATTAAGGTGGGCCAGGGGAGAACAGTAGATAGAGTCTTAAGATTTAACTACCATCCTAATAGCTCAAACGAAACGAGAAATAGAGTTGTAAATTTTGTTCAACAGATGAAATGTGGATAAAGAATAGCAGAAGACGACACCACAGGGGGGACTCAGCGGTATATATAAATGATAATGAAATAATCTATAAGACCTGTCAACTATCATACAGGAGGAGAGGAAACCAACTGCTTCATAAATCAAGCTTAATTGCAGCTACACATGCAAGAGTTAAGCTAATTGCTAACAGAGTTTAGCTAATTGCTAACAGAGTTTTGAATATGGAATCTGGATATATACAATGACAGTATGACTTAATATCCAAACGTTATCACTCATAATTTTGAATATGTAGTCCTGTAAACAATAGGATTAGTCATACGACATTGATCAACTTAAATCTAATTGAATAAGATACTTACAGGCATGCACATTTCGAAACTCATGCAAACGCCTGATGGAACAGATACTAATTGCATTTATCCAGAGTTGTTATCTTAGTTGTTTTCTTGTTCAATCCTCAGTAGAAGAAGAGGGTACTCTTCTCTGTTATTAAAATAATTCAAGGGCAAACTCTTGATTATTACCTTTGAAAGATTGAAAAAGAATTACTAAAGTTATCCCTTTCCAGATTATGATAGAGGTATGTTATTATGTTGACAATCATACCATACAGACATACACCACAATCAAGTTGTTTCTCTCTAAATCTCGCAGGACCATCAATTTGCTACTTGCAAATTCTAGAAATGGAACACCAATGAACCAAATTTAATTCTAAGAAAGAAAAAAACAAAGAGATTAAACAAAATTTGCTGACTGCTGTTTTACTCTTGGCAAAAAAACTTTTAATTTTGATTGACAAACTTGAAAAGAAAACTTGACAAAAATATAGATGCACTCGTTAAAACCAAAGATAAAAGGAACAGGAAAAGGAAATAAACATTAGGGTCAAAGGCAACAAAACAAGCAGTTTCATTTCATTCATTGATTAAAAAGGAACCACATCATAAATAACAACACCAAGTTACTTCCACACCTAAACCACAAGCACAAAGACACCATTTCTAAAAACAAACTACACACAAGAAGCAAAGAAACTAAAGAAAACATCAAGCGAAGGATCAAATCAATCTTCAAGCCTTCTTAGGGGACTTGGTAGTCTCCTTCTTATCGGTCTTCTTAGGCAAGAGCACTGGGTTGATGTTAGGGAGGACACCACCATGTGCAATTGTAACACCGGATAACAACCTTCCAAGCTCCTCATCGTTCCGTATGGCTAAGAGTACGTGACGCGGGATTATCCTGTTTTTCTTGTTGTCACGCGCCGCATTTCCAGCCAATTCTAATACCTAACAATAACATGTTTCGACAATAAAAGTAATTAAAAAACTAAATTGTTTATGCAGAAATTGGATTTTTTCAGTTAAGAAGATTTTTTAAACAACATTGAAAATCAAGCAAAAATAACCTAATTAATAATTACACATCCACCGTTGAATCTTTAACATGTCCACTATTAATAATTAATCTTTATAAAAATTATCATACATAGGGTACATAGAACTTGTATTTCTTTGTTAAATGCTAATACTTAAGTTAATTCAAATGTTTCACAAGCCAATAGTGGGTATACACAAAGGTTCATATTAATAATGAACCTAATTCAATTTTTCATAAGCCAAATTAGGAAAAATAAACAAAGGTTAATGTTACTTAAAAGGTCTTTGAGATTGGGTTTAGAAGCAATTAGGGTTTAATTTAAAAACTACAACAATGTCAATCATATAATATGACAATTAATATATGTATATGTATATGTATATATTGTCTTGCTAAATTTCAATTGTACTTAATCAATTAACAGAGTTTAATTATAATAAAGATCTTATATTTACATCTCTAATCCAACTTATCGTCTAATCAAAATAGTTACTACCAATCAAATGCTAGTAAATAAGTTAATTAAATGTTTCACAAGCCAAATTTGGGTAAACACAAAAGTTCATATAAATTAAGAAGCTAATTAAATGTTTCACAAGCCAAATTTGGGTAATTTCACAAAGGTTCACATAAATAAAGAAGCTAATTCAATGTTTCACAAGCCAAATCGAGTAATTAAAAAAGATTAATGATAATTAGCTATCTCTCAAATTAGGGCTAAAAACAATTGGAAATTGATTACAAAATTAAGACAGTTGTCTAATAAAGATGATAATTCAATTTTCAAAAGACAATTCAGGTAATTAGATTAAACAGATGTTAATGTAAATTAATGGTCTTCGAGATCAGGCTTAGAAGCAATTAGGGTTTGATTCAAAACTAACACAATTTCATTCTCTTGCTAATCAACAATAATACAAGACAATTTTTTTTAAAATTAGGGTTAAAAGAAATTAGAATTTAACTCAAAACTAACACAATTTCATTGTCTTGCTAATCAATAATAATATAACACGACAATTAATATATATTTATGTCATACTTCAGCAGCAAGGTATTCAAGCACAGCGGCTAAATAAATTGGAGCACCGGAACCAACTCTCTGAGCGTATCGGCCCTTTTTCAAGTACCGTCCGATCCTACCAACCGGAAACTGTAAACCGGATTTCACAGATCGTGAAACCGGTTTCTTCTTCGGACCACCGCCTCCTTTCCTTCCACCAAACCCCTTCATTATTTTCCTTATGCTTAATTTGATTTATTGAAATGTGAGTTTGTATGTTTTTATTTTTAATTAGGTTGGGTTTGTTTATATATACGATGTGCTTTGTAAGTGAGTGTTTTGGACCGTTGATCTTTGTGTAAATTGACGGTGGTGATGGACTTGGTTTCGATCCGTGTTGATTTGTTTTGGACCAATCAGATTTGAGGATAGATTTGGATTTACATTTTGTCCCGCTCGAATATTTTCAGGGAAATATTAAAAGTTTTAATGTTGGATTTCGCCCAAAATTACTACCCGCTATTGAATTTCAAGTTGAATTTCATTAATTGGTGATTTATTATTAAAAAAAAAAAAATCGTTTATGCTTTTAAAAATTATGTAATCATTTTTTATTTCTTCATATTTCATGTATTTATTTTTCATTTCGCGTCTCGTTTATGTTTTTCTTCCCAACAACCATGCGATGTGATAAAATATATTAGCATCCGTATTTTTTTCTGCTTTTTCCCAAACAAAAAAGGTTTTGGATCGGGATCTCTATCACTCAATTTATATATGCACACATTGTAACGGTCCAAACCCGATTGGACGTTACACGACCGAATAACACGTGCGGCGTCACGTGTTAAACGAATTATATTAATAAAATTTCTAAAATAAAATTCAAAAACCTTGTATATAAATAACAATTCTATAAAAATTATTCAATCGTCTCACATAATCAATGTACAACATTTTTAATCTATAATAACAACTTTAACTATCTCAGCGGAAAAAAAGTGTACTTAGATTCCTATGAGATCTGTCTGTTTTCGACTAACTCGATATCAACGCAACAAACTTAAAAACATTTTAAAAACGAGTGATAAGGTAAACGAGATTAGTGAGTGATAAAACTTACAATATATAATAGGGTCGAAAATATGTTTTTGTATTTCTTTATTTTCCTTCAAAAACAATACTTTAACTTTAATAAAAATTCTCAAATCATAGGTATAATACAAACATTTCTTGAAAATTGGAATCTTTTCGAACAAATAAAACTTTCAAATATTTTAACGGTATGGTCAATATAATAAATATAAATAAGAAATTAAATTGGATTCATACTTTCTGAATATCTGTATTCTGTTGGATCCAGACTTCCTGATTCTATTTATTCTGTGAATTCATACTTCATGAATATGTACCGTTGAACTTAGTAAGTATATTTCTACAAATTTAATTCACAATCACATTATCACAATGATCACCAAAATTAATAACATTCTTTCAAAATTCCCATACGCTCATTAACGTATATAAACACTTTATTATTTAAAAACCTGCAACTTGCAATTCAGTATATACATATATAACTTTTGATATTTGAAAATATAATTTCAATCTTCAAACACTTGTTAGAAAATGCAATGTGTTTGAATAATAGCAAAGGTAAAAACCACTCACCTCAATACGGACTCGAAAAAACCAAAACATTTCTATTGCACACAAGCTACTGGTTGTCGTCTTTTGTAGGATCCAGAAGAGAGTTTTGTTTGAGAAAGTACGGTAAAAGTTACTCGTAAGTGTTAGCTTAAAGTATATGACTTTCTTTTTAGTTTTTTTAATTTCGTTGTTACGACAACATTAAGTTTATTTTTGATTTAGTTCTTTTAATTACCTGTTTTTTTTTCTTGTGAACATTTATAGTACCTTTTGCGGGGTTTTTCATCCATTTTTTTTTTAAATAAATAAAAATAAAGAGTGGGGTTTTTCCTAATATTAGTTAAAAATGAAGAATGTTTTTGAGACGGACATGTAAGGTGAAAAAAAAACTCAAAATAGAAGATTTTTATCTAATAATGACTCACCCAGCAAGAACATCACTTGAGTCATAAGCGAACAATTCAGCAATGCTATAATAGTCCGAAAATAAACTCTTCGATGATGCAGATGTTTAATCAAAATCACAAGATTTTACACATAGGCGTGGCAATAGATCTCAATGTGTCGTAACTTTCGAATGGGATAATTTACTTTGTTCTTCCATCTTTCAAGGTTTTTTAATCACAACCATCACTCTAATTTTGAACAAGTCCATTACATTTGGTATTGAACATTTACTAAATCAAACTATTAAATGGACAAATTTATAACTTTTCAAAAATGTTGTATCTCATATGTTACTTTTACAATATAAGGGACTTAATTTATAGATTTAATAAATATGATGAGCAATTGATGTTCTTACTTAACACTGAATTTTCAATTAAAATATGTGTATTTATTCGTGCATTTGTTGAACAACCATAAATTCACTTTATCATGTCATTCAAATGTATTCTACCAAATTTATAATTGTTTAGATGCCCCGTTCAATTCATCCAATGTACTATAGTTATTTATGTTTCAAATGTAATATTTTTTATTAATAATCATTGAAAAAGACACATAAATCATGGGAAAAACAATTATATTTCATCAAATAAAAGACAACAATCAATTTAAAACACACATTATTCGTAAAAAAAAGACTAATTAATTTTAAACTCTATGGAAATTAGTTGTGAAATATGATTATCTAGATACTTCTAAAGCTCATGGGGTCTATTTTTCCCACATCAATACCCTCATTCTCAAAATGTGGTGGGAGTGCAAGTTGGACAGACGTGAGCGGTGGAGAAGAATCGTATTCGATAATCATATTGTCCATCATAAATGCATTTTAGTCCAAGAGGATGTGTATTCTTTTTCTTATTTTTATAAGTTATCATGCCCAACACTAATCCACTCAACGCAATCCCTCCCAACATTCGGAGCTTACTGACCGAAGCCACCTCTTGTCGCGCCATCCACGCTCAATGTGCATGACTTGGTTGAAAATAACAAAACAAGTTTGAGAAACACATTCTGCATATAGATCTTCAATGTCATTATTAGAGATAATTATATCACTTATGTCATTACATCGTCACACAAAGTCCCGACAATAAATCAAATTTTCAAATGAGGTCGTGTGCGTATTTGTACATGTGTCGTATTGACTTTTCAATTATTTATTTGGAAGTTGATTGAACCATACTAACATTAAAGTCTATTTTGCCTCATTATTCATACCTTCAATCTTCTTTTCCGAATTATGCATGAATTTTATTCTATCTTCCCGAGTAAAAATCATCGGGTAATGTGAACAGAATCAAACTAATGTACTTCTAATTCATTTGTTAAGAGTACATGTAAAGATAATTTTAGCTAAATCATAAAATTCTTTTACGTCCCCTTAAAAGTCTTGCATGCTCTCCTCTCATTTTGATGCTATAATAAGTTGGTAATTATCAATACGGATGACAGATTTGCAATGGCACTCTTACAAAACCACGGCGGTTGAATGATCTATACACTTGAACAATGTATCTTAATATGATTTTAACTTTGTCATCTATGTCATAATTTATACACATCACCTTTTTTACGCACATTCCCACCAATACCAATAGTCCACTGAGCATATGACATGGAATTCTTATATTAAGCCCCATGCAAAGGTAGAGTGAAACCTCAACTTCCCCCAATTGAAATCACTTTGGACGGATTTGATAAAAAAAATTCCTAAATTTGTCATGATAATTCTATATTTTTGCTGATTAGGAAAGTATAATACCACACAAACCAATATACTATGTTCTTTTTCTGCATAGTATATATTTTCAATGAATTTATCGGTGATAAATGTTAAAACTCTCCAATACTCCAATTTGATCGAACAAGCCGCATGACTTCATTGAAGATAACAAAACAATATTGATGAACACATTCTGCATATACACCTTTAATATCATAGTTAAAAAAAAAAAAAAAACATCATTTCTACCCTTACAATGTCACGCAATCATTACAAAATAATATTTGATTTAGTGAGAGTCAAAAACTGTCATAAGACTGTCACTAATTTAAAAAGCTGTCACAAATCTGTCACAAATTGACTAAACTGTCACAAAGTCGTCACAAAAGCTGTCGCTAATAAGCTCGTAACAAAAAATACCGTCACTAATCACATCGCTATTTGAGTATTTTTTTTTAGTGAATGTCATGGCGATAAATAAGAAAATTAAATGGGGACGTATATGTATGTCTCCAAGCGTCGTATTGACTTTTCAATTGTTTATTTTAAAGTTGACTGAACCATGTTGACATTGAAATTATATCGAATTGAAATTATTATTTTCCTCCTTATTCATATTTTTAATTTTCTTTTCCCCATTATGGTTAAATTTATTCTCTCTTCTCGAGTAAAGATGTCACACGCTTAGAATTTATAGTAATATGCGTGGCTTTGCTTTACTATTAATCACCGTCCAATTATGTAATTGGTTAAGTTTATGGAGTTAATCTATACCGACTTATAGTCAGTTTAAAACAAATTAGTCAAAATAGTTTAAAGTTAGTATTATGGATTTTTTTGCCTTAGTCTATTGTTTTTATAAAATTATTAGTGATTTCATATATATGGTAGAAAATACCCGGAAACTAATTTGTAATCAAACTAAATTGATGATTTGGTGTATATATATCTAAATGGCAATTTATTTTAGCTACATAATATTTTCCAAATGTATGAAAAAAAAGAAAAAGAAATATAAAAGTAAAAGTGATATCATGTATGTAATAATATATTCAAACAATACAACATTTTTATTGAACTACTAGTTTATTATATTTTTAATCTTCATATATACATTATAACATGTCATAATAGGATAACTTAAATAAGTGTGACAACTAACAAACTTACTTTCGTATCATATGTTAATTACATGTGGAATAATTTGACATATGACACCTATAATTATTTGTTAGAAGGAGAATTTTGAGTATTAAATAAGTTGACAACTCTAGGGCACATGTCATATGTCTAGGGTAATCTTAAGTCCTTTTTCTCCATTTAGCTGTGTATATATGTGTACATGTAAACTAAGTTAAGAGTTTTTGCATATGATTCAAAATGAATACTGTAAAGGAAAATAAATCAAAACACCAACTTAAAGAGCTACTTAAACATCTATATTAAGTTCCTAAAGAGGTAGATTTCTATTAAAGTTCAAATCTGAAAAATTTATTATTTTGTCACACATCTCCTATGTTTGGATTTGTTGTCGAAATTACTTTCATATTTAAAAATTGTGGTTCTATTACATGTTATTCTAGATTTTAATATCTTTACATAAAAATTTTATTTATGAATTCTAAATAAGAGTTATGAATTTTCTAATTACGACCATCCACGTCATCATCATTCTTTGTCACAGAAACTCATTTATTGACCTTTATACTATAATTTCCATTATAACTAATAAATATAATGCTACATAAAAGCAACAAGGGAGGCCATGGCTATTTTTATTGTAAAAGTGGCTGTGATTATATTTATTAATATACTAAATATTAAACAGTTCTTTAAATTGACATCAAGGGTCCATAGCTCAGTGGTAGAGCATTTGACTGCAGATCAAGAGGTCACCGGTTCGAACCCGGTTGGGCCCTTTTTTGTTAAAGATTTTTGTACTTTTTGTGTAATGATCCATTACCATAGAAAAACGTACAAAAAAATATATGAATTAAGTGATAATTTGAGTTCGTCACAAACTTTTTAATCAATCTATCGGCATTCAGGCAATGTTATTTGCAAAATTCAGGCAAAACATTATATTTGGCTATATAACATTTAAGAACAAGGTTTACTTACAGATTGATCATATTTCAAGTCTCTCTTTCTCAAAGACTCCTAACTAATCCATCGGAAAGTGATGGTAATTCTAAAATGTGGACATTTGACCGAAAAACACTTTTCAATATAAAGAGGTCGCCGGTTCGAACCCGATTGAGCCCTTTTATGAAAGTTTTTATACTTATTGTCTAATGCTCCTGCATTGCACCTTTTGTTCAAATTTTTATAGTTTTTGTCTAATGGTCCATTAGCGTTGAAAAACGTACAAACGAAAATTGAAATAATCAATAATTCGAGTTTGTCACAAACTTTTTAATAAATCTATCGGCAGGTGATGTTATTTGCAAAAACAAAAATGTACAAACGAAAAATGAAATAAGTGATAATTCGAGTTTGTCACAAACTTTTTAATCAATCTATCGGCAGGTGATGTTATTTGCAAAAACAAAAACATACAAACGAAAAATGAAATAAGTGATAATTTGACTGAAAAACACTTTTGACTGAAAAACACTTTCCAATATAAAAGTAAAAAAGAATGGCTTTGCCCGGGTTCGAACCGGAGACCTTTAGTGTGTTAGACTGACGTGATAACCAACTACACCACGAAACCACTTGATTTGTAACTTTAATTATATATATTTTACTAACAGTTTGTCCATTCACAGCTTCACCAAACGTGACCGTTTCAAATGCAACTAAAGCAGTTTCGTTGCCACCATTTTTAAGATGCTAGGAGCCAGGATGCTTGTAAATCTCAGGAAAGCCGTAATAAGACGTCTTTTATGTTCTTGTGTTATAAATTTTATCAAGGTATATTTATGTATCCTTTACGAGGTTTTTCTGGTTATTGTACGTCTAATTCACCTTGTTTTCATTCGCAGGTTGATTGGATAACAGTTGTCTATATACAATCCATTAATGATGGACTCTGTCCAATTCTCCTATGTTGGCAATGCGAGTGAGATACGCCGACTCGGTATCTTTTGATATTCATCACTCGAGAATGTTTTTTACACCAGTGATTGTCTAATCAATATCAAGAATGTGCCACACTATTTGGGCGACAAAAAAACTCTGATTTGTTTCTTTTTATTCTCAAGCATTGGTGTGTTCGATTTGTTTATTGTTTCTCTCAAGCACTGTGTTGAGCAGGCGTGAGATCGCACGAGCAAGAATATACACGAAATAGCAAATGTGCTTGAAATATGTGAAAACTTTATTAGATGGGTGGTTTAGATAGTTCGAGTCTCGGGGCTTGAAGTTTTTTCTCCATATTGTTCGCTAACAAATTTTTCCAGTACAAATTTTTATTTATATTATGAAAATAGCAATTCATTAAGCTAGGGATTCTACAAGAGATTCGTTATGGGGTATCCTTTTTAGCGTTAAGGCCGACAAGGAGCTTTTCAAGACAGTTTTATATTTAACCGAATCTGGAAAGCTCTCCAATATCGATCATCTGATCGGCTCAGTAAGCTTAAAGAGTTATTGACTACAACTTTATTGTCCCGATTGAGAAAATCTGCAGCCAATAGCTGCTTTGAAAGGTTCTTTCCAAACAGAGATGTGATGACAAATAAGAAATCATTCTTTTTACAAAAAGTCAGTATTTGTTTACCACCTAATTAAGTAACCAGTTACCATCTTTTAACGGATTTTCGGGAACAACAGCAACTGTAAGTAATTCTTTTGGCACACTAGTCAGTTGTTGTAGGTTTGAATAAAGAGAGATCACTTGAAGTCTTGAACCTCCTCAAATATTGATTTTAGTCGTCTGAAATCTCGTGGCGGCTTGACAAACACTATCGGACCTATATAAGCCTATCGGTGATAAAAGAACATTACCTGTTTCTTACAGAATCACTGAATCACCCAATCCAGAAACTGCTTACGACTACAGCTTAGCATTTAGCAACAGTACTAAGGTAAAACCTTATGTAGAGGCAATTGGCGAGCTAGATTTTCTTTCCAAGCTCGGCTTAATCAATTTCGCGTTGGCTCCGATCTTCCGAGGTGGTCAGGTAAGCTCCGGCGGTCAGATGGTCTTCGTGCCTGCACAAGGAACGAACAGGGGCCCGGGGTTGTTGCCGGGTTTTCCCTCTCCGACGATCAAGTCAGTATCGATATTAAGTGAAAGTACGAAGTGTAAAGAGGGATGAGGGTCCGGGCCGGTTACAGTTCGGTATGTCGAGTGGTTCAGATAGCGTTCAGGGGGTTCATGTTGTTTGAGCTTTATCTCTCCTCTCTATTTGTGCGTCCCCCTCTAAGTAGGATTAGGGGGGGTATTTATAGTGAGGTTCCGATGTATACTAACCCTTGGATCACTGTACTGTGAGATGCTGATCCAACGGCGTTAGGTCATTTATGACTCTGACAAGAGTACTGTCCTTTCCCGGGGCCCACAGAAGGTGTCCTGTGATTGGGCCACGTCGGTGACACGTCAGGAGGGTCCCCCAAGGGAGCAGCAGCATTAATTGGGGAAGCGTACTCGACACGCTTCTTTGGGCCGGCCTCACCACGGCTCGGCCCTTCCAATCCGGGGCGTCACATCATTAAGCGTTGATGAGGCCCGGACGGCCCGGTATGGGGACGTTATTGCCCCGGACGAGGGGATGCTGCCATTCCCTCGCCAACAGCTCCTTGTCCGGAGTCGTTGCTAAGGACGAAGATGGCGAGGATCTCTCGTCGTTACGGGGGCTCCGGTCATTTTGTTCTCGAGCTCGTCGGTGCAGATATGCTCATGCATGGCTGTTTTATGACACGTGTGCAACCATTCATGGTTTTCTTACGCGTGGACGTGAGGCGCCGTATCTGTCTCTTCGATTTCTACAACGTCATTAATGCTAAAACGGCTGGTGAGTGACATTTGGCAGATGGCCTCTGCAGGCTGAACACGTGGAGGACATTGATTGAGTGGCGGCGGTTATTTGTGGGAGTTCGTGCAATGAGCCGTCGCGTCTTTTCACCTTCTGGTAAACGTCTTTTCATCTTCTGGCGGGGGTTCTATAAATACCCTCAGTGAAAATTCATTTTCACTTTCTCAATCTCTCTCTAAAATTTTCACAGCACAACCATTCTCTCTCTCTTCATACTTAGGAGATTTCACCAACCAACCAACCATCATGGTTATCAAACACGGAGCCGGAAAAGGCCCGATGGTTGCCCCGCAGCCACGGCGTCTTGACGTGATGGCAAACGCCTTGCCATTCCGGGCGATGGTTATCGACCCCGCCATCTCCGTCGCAGTAAACGACAACAGTATCATGGTCAGGCAGCACGGGTCTGACCTAGAAGAGTTTCGTCAGCTCTGCGGCATAGGGGAGGAGTTCCGACTTCGAACCTGTGCGACCTCGGACGAGGTGAACGGGATCGTGGCTGATCCCAAGAGTATGGTAACTCTCTCCCTCTCTACTCTTCTATACGGGGGCACCCACCTCCCCATTCCGGAGCTACTGGCGGAGCTCTGCGCCTGGACGCAGACTCTTCCATGCCAGTGGCCTCTGCAAGCGCACCGCATCTGCGCCGGAATGGAGGCCCTAAGTGCCTTGTTGGGCCCGGACATTCCGGAGCCATTGGGGCTTAGGGAGCTCTTGGCCTGCTACGAATTTTTGCAGACCGAGCCGAGCTCCCAATCTAAGAGCCGGCAGCCCTATCTGAGGTGCCGGTCTCACAACCAGTTGATCACAGGTAACTCCGATTCGAATCGGGGTTACACACAAGACGTGGTCGTCGTGGAGGGCCCTTGGCTCCTTCGTGACGACCTAATTCTCCCGAACAGGCCGGGGAGGGTGCTGAGCACCAAGGAAAATAAATTCACCGTGGCCTCTAAGCTCGGGGGCCTGGGCGAACCCAACACACAGTCGTTGGAGGTGGCCCTAAATTGGTGGGGTCCGGATGGGACCGATGTGGGGGCACGCGATGCGGAACGCCTGCTAATCTGTGACTCCCCCACATCCTGCAAGGGGAACACCTTTAAGTGGCCCCACAGGACCTTCTGTCCTGTGGGATACTCCAGGGAAAGGTGGGAGAAGGAGAAGGGTCTGGAGTCGACCCTCCCTCCCCGGGTGGTTGAAGGTGCCGAAGCAGCCCTCCCTCCCAAGGCTTCGAAGCCAAAGCTGAAGAAGGGCGGTAAGGCGAAGGCAGCGAAGGCGACGACCGTGGCCTCCTTCGCTCCTTCAACGGCCGGGGTTCACTTTGAGACCCGGTCTGATGGTACCGTTATCTACTTCCGGGTGGGGGTGGACGGTAGCCGCACATACATTGATGCGCAAGGGAAGCCTCTGACAGAGGTTCCTCCCTTGAGCTCTAGGGAGCCCGCTGTGGGGATCCCCCTTCAATTAGAAGATAGCCCAACTGAGGCGGAACCATCCGGGCCTGCCTTGGGCACCTCGCGGACCAGAGTAAGTCACTCCTTGTTTTCTTCAAATTTTCGTTTTTACACTTAGCTAGATTTAGTTATAGTTAATTTCTCTAACTCTAACTCCTTTCTTGTGTGGCCTGTGTAGGTGGTCCGTTCCGATGAGGAGGAGGAGGCAGATGAAGAGGCTGAGGAGGTGGTAGCTGAGGTGGTTGAGGTTGGGGGCGAAGAAGAAGAAGAAGGGGCGATCGAAGGGGTTACTGAGACGGGGGAGCCCGAGGGGGTAGTGGTCGTTGTCGAGGCCGAGGGGAGGGATGTGGTGGTGACGGGGGAGAGGGAAGTGGCGATCCTGCCTCCGTCGGCTGGCCCGGACGATTTGGCAGCCCAAGCCAGACTCGATAGGCTGGCCCACAAGGCCCTATTGGGGAAGAGAAAGGTGGAGGGGACGAAGTCCCTCCAAGGGGAAAAGAGGGCCAAGGTCGGGGGGAGTAACCCCTCCGAGGTTGTGGTCGTTGAGGGGCCTAGGGGGACGTCGGGCCCCGCTCCAGGCCCTACTCAAGGCTCAAGCTCCAGTTCTGCCTCCCCGGCCCACAGGATGCCTGTGCAGACTCCCGAGGAGGTGAAGGCGGCCACGGGTGTGAAGAGCATCATGGAGGCTCACCCCTCTGCCGGGTTACTAGCTTTGGCTGCGCTCCAGCAGCAAAGCGTCGAGGCTGATCACCGAGGTCGTGACCTCGCCTCCTCCATGGCATCGGCCATGGCTATGATACCTCAGGTACGTGTAGAGTGTTTTTGTATGTTTTTACATGTTTTCACATTCTTTCCATATATTTTTGCTAAGTGTTTTGCCTTTTCCCTTGTAGGCCTACTTAATGATGAACCAATATGTCTATCATCAAGGCCAGCTGGTGAGGTCATGGGCCGCGAAGGCAGAGGCTAATGCCAAGCTTGTGGAGGAGGCCCAAAAAAGGGTGGAGGAGGCCCAGAAAAGGTCTGAGGAGGCCCTACTCAGGGCGGAGAAAGCTGAGGGCCTCAATGCCACGGTTGAGGCTCGAAGAGTCGAAGCCGTGAAGGCCAAAATGGAGGCCGAGGAGCGTGCCCAGGCTGCGGAGGCAGCCCTAAAAAAGGCCGAGGCTGGCATCACGGACAGGATAAAGGCGGCGGTCCAAACTGGCCAAGCCGAGCTGAACGCCGCCTGGGCCCAAAAGACACAGAAGGACTTCAACTCCTTCTACGTCGAGGGGTGGTCTGAGGCGGCTGCCTTTATGAGGGCGGGACCGGATCACCCGGTATGGAACATAGAAAACATTATAGTTCCCGTTCCCTCAGCTCCCATTCCGGATGTGGTGCCTTTGACTCCTCGAGCTCTCTCGGATGAAGAGGACGGAGCTAGCCAGAGCTAGGGTAGATTTAGGCTTTTGTTTTCAGTGTAGTTTCCTATTTTTGTTTTTGATGTAATCTTCTTTCTACACTTTAGCTTGTAATAGCTTCTCTTATGAAATGAAATGAAAAACAATTTTGGACTTGTCTTTTATTCTTTTGTTGTTTTGCTTCTATACTTCCGTTGTGATTTATACATCATTCATTGTATACATGCTCCCAAATGGGGGGGCCCTTATGCTTCGGCGTTGGGGCTCGTATTCTGAAACACTTAGAAAATTTAAATGAACTGAAAAATTCAAGTAAATATGAACCGGGGTGCCGTATAGGCTCGTGTTCTGAAACACTTAGAGAAGATTTAAATGAACTGAAAAATTCAAGTAAATATGAACCGGGGTGCCGTATAGGCTCGTGTTCTGAAACACTTAGAGAAGATTTAAATGAACTGAAAAATTCAAGTAAATATGAACCGGGGTGCCGTATAGGCTCGTGTTCTGAAACACTTAGAGAAGATTTAAATGAACTGAAAAATTCAAGTAAATATGAACCGGGGTGCCGTATAGGCTCGTGTTCTGAAACACTTAGAGAAGATTTAAATGAACTGAAAAATTCAAGTAAATATGAACCGGGGTGCCGTATAGGCTCGTGTTCTGAAACACTTAGAGAAGATTTAAATGAACTGAAAAATTCAAGTAAATATGAACCGGGGTGCCGTATAGGCTCGTGTTCTGAAACACTTAGAGAAGATTTAAATGAACTGAAAAATTCAAGTAAATATGAACCGGGGTGCCGTATAGGCTCGTGTTCTGAAACACTTAGAGAAACTTTGTAACAACAGTTTTCATTTATAAAGCCCACAGGCATAAATTTACACCACATTCTTATTTACACAAAAGTCATAAAGGCCGAGCTCTACTGGTAGTACTTCCTTAGGTTGTTGATGTTCCAAGGTCGGTCGACCGGGACGTCGTTGGGAAGATGACCCAACAGGTAGGCCCCGTTCCCTACTGCACCGAGGATTCGATAGGGGCCTTCCCAATTGGGGCCTAGCTTGCCGTCGGATTGTATCCTGGTGTTGTTGTTTACTTTTCGTAACACTAGGTCTTCGTCTTGGAAACGTCTGGCGTTAACTCTTTTGTTATAAGAACGCCCCAGTTCGTTTTTATATTCGGCGTTACGGATGGCCGCAACCTCCCTTCTTTCTTCGGCGTAGTCCAGCTCTAGCCCCATCATCTTTTCATTAAGCCCGTTCTCCACCATGTCCGTCCTCAGAGAAGGAAGCCCGATTTCTAAAGGGATGATGGCTTCCATTCCGTAAGTGAGGCTATAGGGTGTCTGTTGAGTGCCCCGTCTTCTCGTCGTTCGGTAGGCCCAAAGGACGTGATGCAGCTCTGCAGCCCATCGTCCTTTGGACTCGTCTAGCCTCTTCTTGATTCCGTCGAGCACGGTCTTGTTTGATACCTCGGCTTGCCCGTTGCATTGGGGGTACGATGGGGTCGAATAGTAGTTCTTGATGTGATATTTTGCATACATCGCTTTTAATTTGACCCCGGTGAACTGTCCCCCATTGTCCGCGACGATCGAGTAGGGGATTCCGAATCTGGTGATCACGTCTCTCCAGAGGAAACGTATCACTTCGGCCTCTGTGATTTTCGCTAAGGCCACGGCCTCCACCCACTTTGAGAAGTAATCGGTGACCATGAGGAGGAACTTCTTCCCCCCCGGGGCCACGGGGAATGGTCCGACGATATCCATGCCCCACTGCGCAAAGGGCCAGGGCGAGGTCACGCTGCTCATTTTTTGCGCCGGGGCATGGGGTATGGGTGCGTACTTCTGACACTTCTCGCACTTGAGTACGAAAGCTTTGGCGTCTTTCTGCATGAGGGGCCACCAATATCCGTGGGTCAAGGCTCGGTTGGCCAGCGATCTGCCCCCGGTATGGCTCCCACACGTTCCCTCGTGAATTTCCTCCATGACCCTTATTACCATGTCGGGGTGGACGCAGAGTAAGTAGGGGCCAGAGAACGATCTTTTATAGAGTTTGTCGTTGGGAGCTATCCAGAATCCCAATGCCGTTCTCCTTATTTTCTCAGCCTCCTTCTTATCATTGGGAAGATCACCGGAGCGATGGTATTCGATTATGGGGTCCATCCAGCTCGGCTCCGGCGGGAGGTCAGTCACCATGTTAATTGTTGCCTTAGCCTCGATGCTAGGCGAAGGGACATATTCTATGGTGATGACTCTCTCTTTCTTATCACTCATGACCGAGGCTAGGGTCGCTAGTGCATCGGCGTGGGTGTTCTCGTTTCTATTGATGTTGACGATTTCTTGGCATTCGAAACTTTGGAGTATTCCGGAAGCGACAGCCACGTAGCTGGCCATTCTGTCGTCCTTCGTCTGAAATTCACCACTGATTTGGCTGCTGACTAATTGAGAGTCCGTATGCACCAGTATCTTTTTGATTCCGAGGCTTCGGGCCATTTTTAAGCCGGCGATCACGGCCTCATATTCGGCCTCGTTATTCGTGGCTCGGAAGCCAAGTTGGATTGACTTCTCGATCACATCCCCTTGGGGAGATCGGAGCACGACGCCAAGGCCGGACCCTTTCTTATTGGCAGCTCCATCCGCGTGCAAGGTCCAGGTCTCGGGGGCACAACCTATGATGTCGGGGCGTCGAGTCGTCCCAGTAAATTCTGCCATGAAGTCGGCCAGGGCCTGTCCCTTGACGGACGTTCGCGGCGCATAGCTGATGTCGTAGGCGTTCAGGTGGCAGGCCCACTTCATCATTCGTCGAGAGAGATCCCCCTTTTGAAGTATTTCTCGCACAGGCTGGTCAGTATAGACCACAATGCTGTGTGCAGAGAAATAGTGAGCAAGTTTTTGTGAGGCCACGACGAGGGCTAGGACGAGTTTTTCCAAAGGCATATACCTAGCCTCGGCATCGAGGAGAGTTTTGCTCACGTAATAGATAGGCCTTTGCTCCCTGTCGAGTTCCTTGATGAGGACGGCGCTGACGGCTATCTCAGACACGGACAGGTATAGGGTAAGGACATCGCCTGGGTCCGGCTTGGTTAGAAGGGGCGGGCTTCCGAGGTAGTCCGCCAGCTCGATGAACGCACGCCGACATTCATCGTTCCATTCGAATTTCTTCTGAGCCTTTAAGGCCGTGAAGAATGGCTTGCATCGGTCCCCGAACCGGGCAATAAATCGGTTGAGGGCGGCGGCCATCCCGGCTAGCTTTTGTATGTCCTTTCTCTTCTCAGGTGTTTTCAAATTTTTCAAGGCAGAGATCTGGGACGGGTTCGCTTCGATGCCGCGGTGGGTCACCATGAACCCCAGGAATTTGCCGGCGCCTACCCCGAAGGCACATTTAGAGGCATTCAGCTTCAGGTCATGCCTTCGTATTGTTTCGAACACCTCCCTTAGGTCGGATAGGTGGTCCCTCTCCTGGGTGCTTTTTACCACCATGTCGTCAATATAGACCTCCATGGTTCGGCCTATGTTCTTAGAGAATATCTTGGTGACCATTCTCTGATAGGTCGCCCCGGCGTTCTTAAGTCCGAAGGGCATCACTTTGTAGCAGTAATTTCCCCTTGGGGTGATGAAGGCAGTTTTTTCTTGGTCGGCCTCCGACATAGGTATTTGATGGTAGCCGGAGCAGGCGTCCAGGAAGCTCATTCTGGCGGCCCCGGCCGTGGAGTCCACTATTTGATCGATTTTGGGCAAGGGGAAAGGATCCTTTGGACAGGCCTTGTTGAGGCTCGTATAATCGATGCACACCCTCAGCTTTCCGTTCTTTTTGGGGACCACTACGGGATTGGCGAGCCATCTGGGGTAATAAATCTCCCTGATGGCCCCGGCCAGCAGAAGCTTCTCTACTTCCTCGTTTATGGCATCGGCATGCTCTGGACTGACACGACGCCCCTTTTGCATCACGGGCTTGGCATCCGGGTTGACGTTTAATCGGTGGCAGGCGAGGTCGGAACTGATGCCTGGCATCTCGCTTGGACCCCATGCGAAATTGTCGAGGTGTTGGATAAGGAGTTCGACGAGTTCGGTGACCTCTGGTTTGGTAAGCTTTGCCCCCACCATAAAAAAGTGGTCCTCGTCATACCCCGGGATTTGGATTTTCAGCAGTCCCTCCTCCACCTTGTCTTCGGCCTCAGGCCCCATCTTCTTGTTTAGTTCCCTCAGCAGCTTAGGGTCCTCTGCCTCGATGTTCATGGCACTTTGGGCCGGCATCATCTCTTTGCCGGAATACACGGCCATGGCACAGCTTCGTGAGACTTTCTGATTTCCTGAGATGGTCTCCACACCAGAATCAGTTGGATATTTAACCTTTTGGTGTAAGGTGGAGGAGATTCCATCTACTCCATGGAGCCACGGTCGCCCCAATATCACGTTGTAAACAGAGGGGACATTCATCACCGTGAACTCCACGCTCATAACTTTCGTACCAGTTTTCACGGGCAAGGTTATGTTTCCTTTAGGCCGGACCGCCTCCGAGTTGAATCCATATAGGGGGGGGACGTCGGTTTCCAACTGTTCCTCTTTGAGTCCCATCTTTCGAAAGAGGTCTTCGAAGAGTATATTGACCGACGCTCCTTGATCAACGAGGATCCGTCCTACAGCGCATAGGCCTATCTGTGCCGAGATAACGAGGGCATCAGTGTGGGGCACGTCCACCCCCACCAGGTCGAAGTCAGTGAAGCTTACATCCGGCTTGGAATTGCGCTTATACCTTTTCCGAGGGCTTGAGCTTTCTGCGAGGCAGACGTACTGCTCCATCAATGCTTCCCGTGCTGAGGTTCTTTCTGCCCCATTCTGGATTGACCTTTTGGGCCCAGAATGAATGACATGACAGATCATCACCGGTGGGGGGAGGTCCCGCTGCCTCTCATCGACCCCTTCTCCATCTCGGTCGGATTCTCTTCGAGATTTGACATATTTATCCATTAGGCCATCCCGGACCCATCCCTCGAGCCTGGCCTTCAGACCATGGCACTCGGAGGTATGGTGGCCGCGACCCCTGTGGTATTCGCAGATTTTGTCGTTAGGCCCTGGGGCCGGCTCGTTCCGTAGTGGGAGAGGCCAAGAGAAGAAAGGTTCGTTCTCAATCTTGTTAAGAAGGTCGACAAGAGGTAGGCGAAAGGTGGTAGAGTAGGCAGCGCCCGACCCCGATGCGAGAGGGGTTTGATGCCCCGGTCGGTGGTCCTCTTTTCTTCTTTTAGGGGCCGGTGGCGGGTTTCTTCCCATTCGTGGTCGCTCCATCCTTTCCGCTATGGGCCGATTTCTTCGAGGGCTCGTTGCGACGAACCGATCCCTTGGCTGATCGATAAGGGCTACGGAACGCGTTGCCCCAGCGGACCTCATGTCCTTCTCTATGTCGATATGCTGTTTTATGAGGGACCTCAGTTGAGGAACAGAGTTGGGGGGGGGGGTTGCGATCATCTCGTTTCGGATCCTGCTCCCAACTACCATGTTTTGCCTAAAGGCAGCTATGGCGGTGGAGTCGGGACAGTCTGCGCATTCGGCATGCTTCAGCCAAAACCGACTATCATAATTCTCGAGGGTCTCTTTAGATTGGACCCTCACTTGATAGAGTTGCTCCGGCTGGGCAGCTCTCTCTTTCAAGTTTATGAACCGGTGTGCGAAGTCATAGGCTAGGTCGTCCCAACAGTGGATAGAATTGACGGACAGGGACTGGAACCACTTACTAGCGAGCCTTCCCAGGCTGGCAGGAAAGCACCTGCACATTAATTGGTCAAGGTGTGACCAATGGTTCATCTGGTATCGATAGTGTCGGAGATGAGCCTCTGGATCAGAGTCCGCATTGAAGGTTTGGAGGATAGGGGCGATAAAGTTCCGAGGGGGGGTACTGTATTCGATTTCGTCCGAGAACGGGGTGCTGCGGGTCGAGGCCACGATTTTCAACGCTGCCTCACCAGCTGCATCATGCCGTCCTCGTCGGCCACGTCTCCGTGTTCGAGGTGGCTTATCGGTTCGGGCGTGACTAGATTCCGGCCGCGAGTCCCGACTACCATCCTGCCAACGGAGCCGAGAATGTACACTCCGCTCGTTATCGCGGCGAGAGTTTCCTTCTTGGGAATGCTCCGACTCTGCACCCCTAGCCGGCTCCCTGGGAGTCTCTAGGGGGGGTCGTCGGAGGGGTCCCAACCTGGACATCACGCTTTTAACGGGGACTGGAGCCGATTTGTCTTGGCTCGCACCTTGAGCGGGCTCGAGTTCCGGCTCCATCAGCGAGGCTATCAGGGCTTTCTGGGCCGCAAGAGCGACGAGCTCTTTTTGGTGGATATCGATCATCATCTCTGTTAGCTCGGTCCGCGATCGGGGTGCGGGAGCTGTTGCGGTCAGGGGAACGGGCTCCCTGGTAGATGCGGTCCTGGGGGTCTCATCAAAAGAAAGCGTTCTCGGCATCCCAAGAACGTGGGGGGGTCGAGACGATGGAGTGTCAAATCGGTTATTGCCAGACATGTTTCTTTTAAGGACGGGGAGTCGAAGCTAACGCGTTTTGTTTCCCACAGACGGCGCCAATTGACGAGCTAGATTTTCTTCCCAAGCTCGGCTTAATCAATTTCGCGTTGGCTCCGATCTTCCGAGGTGGTCAGGTAAGCTCCGGCGGTCAGATGGTCTTCGTGCCTGCACAAGGAACGAACAGGGGCCCGGGGTTGTTGCCGGGTTTTCCCTCTCCGACGATCAAGTCAGTATCGATATTAAGTGAAAGTACGAAGTGTAAAGAGGGATGAGGGTCCGGGCCGGTTACAGTTCGGTATGTCGAGTGGTTCAGATAGCGTTCAGGGGGTTCAGGTTGTTTGAGCTTTATCTCTCCTCTCTATTTGTGCGTCCCCCTCTAAGTAGGATTAGGGGGGGTATTTATAGTGAGGTTCCGATGTATACTAACCCTTGGATCACTGTACTGTGAGATGCTGATCCAACGGCGTTAGGTCATTTATGACTCTGACAAGAGTACTGTCCTTTCCCGGGGCCCACAGAAGGTGTCCTGTGATTGGGCCACGTCGGTGACACGTCAGGAGGGTCCCCCAAGGGAGCAGCAGCATTAATTGGGGAAGCGTACTCGACACGCTTCTTTGGGCCGGCCTCACCACGGCTCGGCCCTTCCAATCCGGGGCGTCACATCATTAAGCGTTGATGAGGCCCGGACGGCCCGGTATGGGGACGTTATTGCCCCGGACGAGGGGATGCTGCCATTCCCTCGCCAGCAATGAAGTCGATACAACCGCTGACTTTGAGGTAAGGATGTCTATGTAGGTTATGTTATTACTAGACTGGTTCATCATTACCAGATTGGAATGCCGAGCATAAATGTATAACCAAGGTGACATAAATTAAATTTGCCAGTTATCCATCAGGGAGCTCATTATTATATTATTTACAAATTTGGTCAGTATAATGAAAATGGGAGGCATTCCGAAATATTAAAAGGAGCAAATAAATACCTCTAAATTTTGGCTTCGAAGTCTTTCAGGAATCTTATTTAGAAATTTTTAGCTTCTACTATCTCCATAAAATCTTGATTCAGGACATCAGGTTTTAAGAACCTCAATCTTATTAATACAAGTTCAAGCTCAGAGATACTGAATAACATTATTTCATTAAAAAAAAAAATACTGAATAGCATTATTTGAAATCAAGCCCAGGTTTGGCTTCTAGCTGGACAGAATTATACAAACTATAAATAATGCACTAAAAAAGCCAATAAAAGCTACAGCTTTAGAACACTCGTAACTTATAACTAGTGATCTGTCATAGAACTACTAAAACTGAATGCCAATATACAAGAAATACAATACGAGTTATAGATATCACTCAAACTGCCAGTCATGAAAAAACCATTATTACACACACTTACAAATCTAGCGGAGCATGAAGGAACCGAAAATGCAAAAATGAGTTAATTACCAACCCATCAATGTTCTTCTAACTCTGTCTACAATCCGGTTTCTAGCCACCATTTTTGACAACTCAAATTGACACTTTTCATCTAGAAGGAATCTGTAAACCTCCCACTCCCGATCTCCAGATGAATGCCTCCCAATTTCAGCCTATAATCCAATTTACATGACATGTTATAAGGAGCAAATAAATACCTCTAAATTTTGGCTTTGAAGTCATTCAGAAAGCTCGGGTAGATATTTTAAGCTTCATCATCTCTATAAAATCTTGATTCGAACATCAGGTTTTAATAACATACTACAAAATGACAATTTAAGAGGAGAAGACTCTATGCGGTGTAAAGCATTAAAGTTTACATTTTTTTTTTTGTCTTCATCCCTTTTGGATAATGTACAGCCAGAGGATTCGTTGCATTGTTAGGGTACAATTAGTGCACGCCATTGTGTACATTTATCAAGTACGAAACGAATGGGATCGATGAGTCAAATTTTAGCACCAATGATATTGTAACCAATAATTTAACGTACAAACTGTCAGATGTATACACATGCAATGCTGACCTTTTAAAATGTTTCGCATGATTTTTCGCCTGATAGGTCATTTCTACTTAGCTTAGTGAGCATGCTAGTTGTTGATTGGTTACTTACAATATGGTATGCAAAATTTATGTCTGTGTACGAAACTCTAATATAAAACTAGCAAAAGAATTGCTAAAAAGTCTCAACTTGTGGATAATGCTTTGATATGTCCCTAAGTACAAAAATATTTTCTTACCGAGAAAATGCAGATTCCGAGAGCTTTCAAAGCAATGGTAACATCATAAAAAACACGGGGCCTTCCCCAACCAGATAACTCCACTGGATTGGCAACTAATAGTTCGGCATCTGGTCCCCGATTTGTAATCATAACTCGTAAAGGGTGAAGCATTTCGACTTTTAAATGAGAACATAGAGCCTCTTGCTTTTCCGGGTCTACAATCTTTTTTCCATCTTTCGGCTGAATGAAAAGGTCTAAATCACGATTACCTTTATTGACTGGATTGAAACGGCCATATGCTACCTTGTCAGGACAAAAAAAAAAAACTATGAAGAAATATTCTCAATGTCAAATACCAAAAAGGAAAAAAAAAGATAGTCGAGACGATTCAACTCGAATTTTGACCCGGCCAAATTTAGCAAACTAAGTAAAAACAAATAAAATCCCTACAACATGACTGTTAAAATCTCAATTCAATTCAAAAAAATTAAAATTTTAAAATGATCTTGGCGAGATCCTAAGAATCTACTACTCGATATTCTTGAACATCCATTTTCGAAAATTAATGGATCTGTTTCTTAAAATAAGATCTTATGTATTTTAATTTAATGTAGAATTACTATTTTAATTTAAGCAAGCAAAACTACATCCACAAATGAAATTATCCCCAACAACAGCAAAACAGAGTTTTTAAAAGAAAGTAAAGGCAATTCACTATGAACTTTGACCTAAGCAGAGATTATCATACGAAGTTGATAGAAATGAGTAATTGTCCTTCAACTTGGTTAATGGTTATTAAAGTTCCGATCTGGATCATATAATCATAACATCATAGATGATCATACGGCCAGATTTATGAATCTACTACTCAATATTTGTGAGCATTTGTTTTAGAAATTTGAATGGTTTGTTTCCTCAACAGGATAGTATGACACTCGATCCGGTACAACACTTCGTCACCAATACAGGGAAAAATTCCAATTTTTAATACTCTTGCCATCAAAGCTTTAAGTGTTGAATCAACTACAGCATGTACTTGTCATCAAGCAAATTACAAGCAAATTCCCTAAGCAAAGCAGACGGCTAGTTAAGTGAAATGGAAATTGTCTCTGAGAAGCATAAGAGAACCATAACTGAAATTAACCTTTTTTGGCATCAACTTCCAAAACATGAAATTACGCATACACAGTGAAAAAAAGCACAAATGCATGCAACTAGCTAGTGGAACTCATGGTAGATTGACTAGATTCTATGCTCCTAAACCCTAATTATAGAAGGTTAGTCGTCTGGGAAATGAAATTAACAAGGAAAATATCTCAATAAGAGTTTTACGAATTTAAAACAGCACAAGCTAAAAAAACGATCTTCTTCTTAAGTACATGGACTCCACAACTTAGCAAACTACAGCCAAAACAGGAGTTCATTAAAGTTCTGTACACTAACATATCATCATATTTTATTTTAGCGAATAAATCTACGAATATTTAACAATTAATACACTAGCTTTATTTTTTCAACCATTTATTACACTGGGTTTATCAAATAGAATAAACAAAAACAATTAGTTGGGTACTGATTAGTTAAGGAAAACAAAATACTTTACGCTATTCAAACAATTTTTTTTAAAACACTAAATGACAAATGTTTTCATATTGTAGTTGCCAACCTATGGTTTCTTCTATGTATTGCACATAAGCAGTAAAAAGAATTAGCAAGTTGTTCTTTGTCATGGCTGGTACAGGAACCTTAGAATCACAAGATACGTGCAACAGATATAAAATATACCTGGATGTTGTTATCTTTCAAAGTTCGCAGTATATCATAAAGAAGGCCCTTCTGATCAACACATTGTATCTGAAGCAAAGTATGAGCTGGACTTAAGGAATTATCTACTGTTACACTCGCTTTCTTCAACTTCGTCATATCAGCGCTAATAACCTGAGAACAAGATTCCTTATCCAATAGTTCAAGTCTAAACAATTCCTCGGCAACCGGTTTAGATAGAGAAGAGGAACTTCGGTTATAATCACACTGATTTTTGGCCAAAGTAAGTTCACAACTAATACACGATTCTCCTAGAACAGATTGCAATTGTTTACATGTCTCGTTTTGTCTTTCTTTATTGTGAAGGAGTTCCCTGGGAGGATATGAAGCAAAAATATAAGTAAATACCACAACTGAATTTCAGTCACGCGATAGCATATAAACGGACCTAGTATGGTACTGAAAAACAAAGAGCATGAAAAAGATTGAAGATATGAACAACTGGGAACATTGTGGGAAAAAGTCAAAATAATAGTCATTGACAAATTATTTGAATGCTTTTCAGTTGTCAGGATTAATATAAACCTAAACAGAAAAACAAAAAACAACAAAGTAAAAGCATGAAATTCATTTAAAAGAAGAGTTGGACATTATTTAACTTGTGAAAAAAGAAGATGCATGAATGTGCTAATCAGGATACACTTTATGGACAAACTGTAATACTGTGATTTAAATTTCTAGTTGCGTTTTTAAATGTGGCATGAAGTATTAAGTTGAAAACCAGTCATAACATAATCAAATAAAAGTACTCCAATGAGTTAGAAACTATGTGGGAAAAGGGAAAGAAAGAAAGGTACTCAAGAAATATCACATAACAAAATAATTAATAACTTGTAAGCTGGCTGACAGTCTCTCTTTTGAGGACAACTTGCGTACTACCAATTAGTTAATTAATGTCTGAACACATGAAAACTTATTCAACAAACTATAAGCACATACAATTAATGACTGGTGTGCTCTATGATGTATTTTGTAGTTAAGCATCATGTTGATAGCCAGTTCAACATTTCACTAAGCAAAAGCTCTACAAAAAAATCAGATAAACTTACAAATTATCAGTTATAAAGAAGAGATCGAGAACTCTTTCGTCTGGCGTTGTTGTCACTTTCACTCTCTGAATGGTGAGGTCAAGTTCACACAAGACTTGAGTAACATCTGTTACAAAAAGCGAAAAAGTAGCGTCATATTTCATGCACATAAAATATTTAAATTACAATTGACCACAAAATATAATTTGTAAAAAATCATTACCATGTAATAACCCTCTTCGATCAAGGCAACAAAATGTTAACAGATAAACTGGAGACGGTTTTGGGGTTGGAGATGGTTGATTCAAGTAAAATGAGAAGGAACAAGACGGGCATATAGATAAAAGACGGTTCTTCAAATTTGGCCACCTCACAAGCGGTGTACTAGAGTGCGGGACCACCCATAGTACTATGTAGCACCATCGCCCATCTGTCGACACATCTACATGAAAGAAAAGAACTTCTGCATGAGAAAACTAAATCCACAGGAAAAAAAAATGGAACAAAAAATCGGCAACCTAACTTATCTTTTTTCAGTTCACCAAATACTCAAAATGACCTTTGGCAAACACCAAAAAAAAGTTCATTTCTCAATTCTCATAGAGTCAATATCTAATTCTTCCGCAATAGCACTGTAATACCCCGTATTAATCTTGTATATGCACATGGGAAGAATTAGGTGAAAACTCACAGAGCAGACAACTTCCCATTTCAACAAAACTGACAAAAGCTACTTTCATTACCTCTAATTTAAGTTAAGATATTCTTATTATAGCAGTTAAGCGATATAGTAAGATAAAATAGAAACATGTAACCCAACCCCTTGATACAGTCCTGGTTCCGCCACTAATACGCCACTAATACGCCACTGATACACCATTGCCAAGGAGAAATACAAACCTAATAATTAATCCTAGCTAGAAGCATAGAAAAAAACTATGTCAATTATTTAAAACGAGAAATGACCAGCTATCAATTACTCCATCCAATAAAGTTGATGATTTAAGCACGTCATACAACAAAAAACTAGGAGGGTGACAAAAGCAGTCCAGAACCCCATGTTAAGAAAATATAATTAATTATTAGTTTCTTCCCATAAATGAAAACATCGGTATATATACGCACACGCACGGAACTAGGACACAAATGTGGAACAACCCCCATTTCGAAAACTTATAAATGTTAATTTTAGCTCAAGCTATTGCAACTATAATTGGTGTCTCCAAAAAAAAACATGTGTATACAGGGCTGCAAATGAACCAAGCTGTTCATGAATAAGATCATGTTTGGCTCGTTAAAGGCTCGACCCGTGTTTGTTTATTTAGTAATGAACCGAGCCTGAACAAAATAATAAGGCTCGTGATCAAGCTCAGACTCGTTTAATTATTCATACATTTCTTTGTAAGAATTACAAAATACTAATATTGACAATCGATAACACTACTCCTCCCTCCCGAATTGTTTGGCCTATACAAACCTACATGCAAGTAAAATATTCGTATCTAAATTGTTGAAATGAAAATTTTCAAAATTTATTGACATGTGTTCAAATCCTCACAGCCATATGATTAAATTTTGAAACTTATCATTTCGACAACTTAGATACAAGTTTTCGGCAGGTCAAAACTGCATGCGGATTCGTATAGGCAAAACAATTTGGGACAGAGGAGTATTCACTTTATATAATAATTTGTATTTTTAAACTACGTAAGTTTATATTAAAACGCACAATACTTATCTGTATGATTAATTACTTTAGTTAAGTAAAAGAGATTTTTTTTGTGCGTGTGTGAGAGAGACGATACTTAACTAACCAGAAAACCTCTCAGACTTGGGGTTCGAATATAAAGGAACTGAGAAGGCAGGGGAGGAGCTAACAGGGCCAACTCCATATTATGAAAAAACGGAGTAGTAATTAGTGTCTATTATACATATAAATTTATAAAAATAGTGGGTTAGCACCCCATATGTTCCAGAACCCCCATTTCCCAATCCTAGCTCCACCATTGCGGGTGAGTAAGAACAATATTTTATGGCTCGATTAGTAAACTAGTCGAGCTACGCTAATTTGCAGCCCTATGAGTCAGTGGTGGAACTAAAAATGTTTTTTTTCTTATGGGGGTGCTGAAATGCTAAAAATGATAAAAAAAAAAAATAATAATTCAATATACATGTTAAAAGATTGGTTTTTTCTCAATATAAGGGGTGTTGGAGTCTTTTTTAGCATGTAACGAGTTAATTAACTGGTTTGAGTGAATAATAAGTAACAAACCTCACCCACCCCCCTACCAAATCCTGATAACGATACTAAACATGAATTATGAATAAAACAATAACAACATTTCTATCAGTAAATACTATAATGAAATGAGAAATGATTGTTGCACTTAATTTTTACACTTTTTATTTGCATTCTATGACTTGGCAGTTTTCTATTGGCCGTAAATGGTTATTTATGCAATTGATTAAAATCTTAGGGACTGATGATGTAATATTCAATTTCCATATTATGAATTGTAAATGAAAATATTATTGATCATAATGAATTATGAATAAAACAGTAACAACATTTCTATCAGTAATTAAATACTATAAAACAGAACAGAATTAAGAGTTGTTTATTTTATTTAAAGCACCTCCTTTGGTAATATAAAGACCGGAATCGAGAATAATCCTGGAAATATCGCAGCCGAGACCAGTCTCGTCGGGACAGTTAACGGTGATGACGTGGAAGTCACCGGCCTTCTGTATCATCACAGCGTCGTCTTCCCCAGGCGCACACCTGTTCATTATCATTTTCTTTCTCTATTTTGTTACGCCGTCACCACCTCACTCCGAGTCCGGCGGAGTCTCTAAATACATGTAAATATTTATAATATTTATTTAGAGAGAGAAAGAAAGAGAAAAGTGGCGATTGATTGCCTTTTTGTCAGTGCAAAAGGATCCACGTGATCAAATGGTGATGATGGGATTAGGGGTGTCGCCACATGGAATCCACTCATGGTATACTTTTTTTTCTTTTTTCATATTTTCTTCTTTGTTTTCATACTTAGGATGGTTGTCACGGGACTGTTTTTCGTTCAAGAAAACAGCCACGTGATGGCTCGCTTATGGACTTAGCCGCTGCCACAAACGATCAGCCAACCAACAAACTCGCAACACTCGTATTTGCCTCACAAACTCTCGTGTTTAGTCACTCAATTGTAGTCCGTTTTGAGGCAACGTAACTGCTCTAATCTGGACAGATTTTAAGACAAGTAAAATATGTAAACGCAAGCAAACGTAAATGAAACACACGCGCAATTTACGGCCGCAGCCAACCGAATATAATTCCGTTAATATTAGGAACCAGATTACATATGTTTACAAGTGTTTTCTCAGCCAAAACTCTATCTAAAAACATGTTGAAATCTGCTCATGTACTTATATTTTCGTACATGGCAGTTACAAGCCTAAAACATGGGTCAAAAACTGCCCTAGTGGTTACAAAGTAGTGGGAAAACTGCAGCAGCAACTCTAGTAACCGCTCCCGCCCTTTTTCGAAAGTGTCCAGCCCTTCTAAGGTGACTTTACAGCAGCTACAACCTGCCCGAAGTTCAGCCCATTTTGATTCTCGTAATCAACCCGCAATGTAACCAAAACAGTCCACCATTTGAAACCAAAACAGTCCGTTGTCGTGACTCAAAACCAGCGGTCCGTTCGAACCATATCGAACGTGTTTCCCTTGCTTCAAAGCTGTCCGAAGCTTGAACCATATCAAACTTTAATTCCTTGGCGCTCCTACACACCAAACATTAGCCAACGGTTCCCACAAACGTTCCTTCGAAGTGTCAATCCGCTAACCAAACGAATGCTAGCACGAAGATGCTAACAGTCGACCACCAAACTACATCTGATCAATAATTTGTATCAAAATTCTTCAAATAAAATTTTTTAAAAGTTGATTATATAATTCAAATGTTAGATTTTAAAAAAATTCATTTCGAGAATTTTGATACAAGTTATAAGCCGGTTAAAATTGTACATATTTTTGTAATTGATAATTAAATAGAAACAGATGAAGTATTATGGAGACCCATGTTTGTTACTCCCGCTGCTAAACTAACTTTGATCGATAATTTTTTCATAAAAAGATTGCCAAACAAAATATTTTCAAAAGTTAATCATGTAGTTCTATATGATGAAATTTATAATTTTTTCATTTCGGAAATTTTAATATTGAAAAATTTAATGGTTAAAGTTGCACGTATTTTCGTATGAGACATTTGTTGAGGAGCGGAGGGAATATTATTGAATATTAAGGTTATGTTTGTTTGTTTTAATTAGTTTTTTTTTTAAAAGAGTAATGCAGTCATTAATTAAGTAAATAAATGATTATACTGACATAAAAGTCAAGCGAGTAAAAAGTTGTGTCCTTTCTGAATAGCAAAATCAATCATCTTAAATACTACATCAATAGATCGGGGAGTTGTGACATTATTATGCATGAACGTTTGAAATCTACTAATAAGTTCCACCGCGTCATATGCTGAGAAACCAAATGTGTCAAAAGCGAATGAGATAAAATCGTATTGATTATCAACAAGTGTACGCTTTCTGATATTTACACACTTTGCCCGAGACAACTCTGATGGCTCTGTTCATAGATTTAGCTTTGAAAAATAAATTTAATACATAAACTTTAGATAATTTATCGACCGTCACTATTATATTTGATAAATTTTACGTATATAAGCATCAATATATATGAAAAATAGTTAAACGAGCCCAAAACTGACCACGAGCCTTATTGTTTTGTCCAGCCTCGGTTGATTAGAAAATAAACAAACACGAATCGAACATTTAACGAGCCGAACACGAGGGTGTTGATGAACGGCTCGATTCATTTTCAGCCTTATTATTATTAGGATATAATTTGTTTTCTCATATTCTCTGTTGTTTGTTTGTGATAATTCATATTGCATAGGGACCCATAATATTCATGTATATTAATTAGGAGCATTATCATCAAAGCTAAATTAGAAAATGCTACCTTCCTGCCTGTATTGTCTACCACCGCATATGTTTCTACTATTTGTCTCTATATTCAATTTAAAATAGAATATTCCAAAAGGTTTGCAAATAGTGTAAGTGCTAAAAAAAATACTATATTAATTGATTCTGGTTTCTTTTTCTTAGTGATTTGTTTGTTTTTGATCATTGATGGGCCCCCATAATGTTCTTGTATATTAGGAGTATTATCATCATGAGCTAAATTAGAATATTCCACCATCATCTGTTGTCTGCTCACTATGTTCCTGATTGAAAAACAGAATTTTTAAAAGTTTAACAAATGGAATAAATGCATCAAAGTTACATATGCTTTCATAATGCTGAAATTTTGGTTTTTACTATAACTGGGGTTGTCTAACTTTATAGAACGGTTCGGACAGATTAAACTTCGTAAGTTTGGTATCGAATCGATGTACTATAAAAGGGTTTTCAAAATGAATAAAGTTTGTCCAAAACGAAAAAACGGTTTGAAAAGATATTGGTCTCCAAAATGAATGAATGGAAGAATTTCGGGAATGAGCAAAAACACCCCACATGCGCAAGAAAACGAGAAAATTTTCATATATAATTTGGGGAACAAATACTTATAACAAAATTTATTTTTATTTTATTGTCGTATTGTAAACTTCTAGTAACGTAATTAGTTTTCGTTGTTGAATAGGAACATTTGGCATCATGCGAGCTTTCATTGCGGTCTGATAGAGTAATGTAAGAATAAAATTTTTGCCAGAAACAAGTGTTTAACATCGTTGGTAGGGATTGATGCTGATAAGTGATAAGTGTGCTTCCTAAATGATGCCTCGTTGTTAACTAGTAGTTGAGTATAGTTAGCACAATTGCTATCTAATTATTAACTAAATAGAGAATTGCTTATAAATAAAAAACCATAGAAAATTATATTACATGTATTTTGTTATAAAAATACATAACATACCAATGTCCAAGTCATATTATAAAATATAAATAGAGTACACAACTTTATATTTTTTCTTTTGCAAAAATAATCAACTCTAAAATATGACGACACATCTTTCCGAAACTAATTTAATAGTACTAGAATCTTGTGAGTCCATTAATTATTTATTTAAAGTGAAATTTCCAAAGAACCAACCACAAGGAATATCCTCGTAACAGATTCATTGAAATTTGAAATGTGACAGAGTGAGTCTGAATCATGTAAATTTAGCCAAATTACAATTTGATAGATCAACATTTATAAGTTTTCCCGATTTAATACTCAATTGTAAGTAACTTTTAGGTAGACCCGATCTACCTAAAAATTACTCCTCAATTGTTTTAAAATTTTGATGTAGTTTACCAACGTAACATTTTTCTTCGACTTTTTGACTTATGTTAAAAAAATAAGACACGTGGCAAAAGTACTCTTGCCAACGTCACTATGTTAGTGATTCATTTTGATAAACTCAAAACTTTGTCATGTTTACTTAACGTTAATAAACTTATTAAAACAGGTATATGAAAAAATAAATATCAAGAGATCCAATTTGTAAGGGGTCACATGTCTTTAAACTATCATCATCATCATCAAAATATGTGTTTAAACAATTTTAATTAACTTTATACTTATTACATTGTTTTAGAGTAAAAGTAACATTAATTTCCAATGTCATTATCTCCATAACTCTATATAACCACACCATAGGAAAAATATGAACGGGACAATATTAATCACATACCAATAACTTAGGAACCAGTATAGTCAATCTCCTAAAATTATGGACTAAAAGCCTGACTCCAAATATATAAATAATTAGCAGTTACAACTTACAATAAGTGAAACACAACAAAGTGGCTGTATTTTACAACGTTTCATAGTAAAATAATATTTTGGAAAATCATGTATGTCGAAATTGTGACGGTTATTTTTGTGACAGACAGTTGAACGGCGATTTTTTGACGTCTTAGTCGATCATGATATTTTGTGACGGATTTTTAGTCCTCGACTGTCACTAAATTATTTTTGTTGTAATGAATAAAATATTTTTAATCACATGTGGATATATGCTATTACAATAGCCATTTGAAGGAAATAATATTACACATTAGATCATTCACAATAGTTGTGTTAATTTTAACAATATTAAATTTTTATTGCATGTTAAATGACACATATGTAACTTCAATTTAACCTTCACATTAGTGTATTAACTTAACAAAGTTATCTAATTTTAATTTTAATTAATTATTAATTTAAATCTCATTAATTAATAATTTTGTAAACCCCACTAACATAAAAATTAAAATAGGAGTAGTTGAAATAGAGTTTACATTTTAATTAATTGTATTTTGTCACATCATCAATTAATAACATTAAAAATATTGTTATATTTAACAACTTTTTTAACATATATAAAGATAACGTATGATTTAACATTACTAATGTCGACAAAAAAATACATTGTTAGCGAACTATTTTAGTTAAAAATAGAGATAACAACATTATTATAGTTGATCTTAAGATCCTATTTTTATTTCCGTTTTAGATATCCGAAATCAAACTCTTAATATGCTATATATTTAAAAACTAACTAAAAGTAACAAGAAAGTGGCTGTAGTTTAGTGGTAAGAATTCCACGTTGTGGCCGTGGAGACCTGGGCTCGAATCCCAGCAGCCACACTTTAAATTCTTTTTATTTATTTTTATTAAAATGCTAAAATGGTACTTAACCTATCATCTTTTAGCGATTTGATATCCAATATAACATACTTTCTAATTTGATATCCAACCCAAACATTTTAACTTCAATTATGGGACTCAACCGACATTCGATTATTTCAAACCCATTAACTTAAACATAATAAGCAATGGTTTCACCTACATTATTTGATACAAGAGTTTACGCTTTTCCATATGTTATTCAATAGCGACATTTTTATTTATTTTTATTAAAATGCTAAAATGGTACTTAACCTATCATCTTTTAGCGATTTGATATCCAATATAACATACTTTTTAATTTGGTATCCAACCCAAACATTTTAACTTCAATTATGAGACTCAACCGACATTCGATTATTTCAAACCCATTAACTTAAACATACTAAGCAATGGTTTCACCTACATTATTTGATACAAGAGTTGACGCTTTTCCATATGTTATTCAATAGCGACATTTTTTTTTTTTACTATTTCTTTATTAAAATGCTAAAATGGTATCTAATCTATCAAATTTTAACGATTTGTTATCCAACGTAACATACTTTCTAATTTAGCATCCAATCTATACATTTTCACTTCAATTAGGGGACTCAACCCACATCCAGTCATTTCAATCTTATTAACTTAAACATACTAAGTAGTGGTTTCACCCTAAATTATTTGATGCAAGAGTTGAAGCTTTTCCGGAGGTTATTGAATAGTAAAATAGACTTATAATGAGTTGAAAACCGGTGATCGAATGTGGGCTGAGTTCATTAATTGAATTGAAAACGTATAGTTCGGATACCAAATTAAAAAAATGTGTTAGGTTGGATACCAAATTAGAATGAAAATATATAAATTGAATACTAAATTAAAATTAGTGTTAGTTATATAGCAAATCATTAAAAAGTTTATATACCATTTTCATTTTATCCTTTATTTTTATTTTCCATTTCTCCTTTTTTTTTTTTTTGGTGGGCGCTAAGCGTTATATCTTCTCTAACTACATATGAGGCTGGATTTTTCCAGTGCAATTTATCTGTTTTCATATCAAAACCGTAATTTTTTTTACGAACCGTAAATCTGACTTACGAACCGTAAATCAAAATTACGGTTCCACTGAAATAGCAAGTGACGAGTACGGTTCCTAAATATATTTTTGAGTTTAGGAAGGCCTGAAAATTTTCCAGAAGGGTATCGATGATCGGCTGTCAAATCAAATCGGATGATAACAAACGCGGAAATTTGATAATTTTACTGTCAACATCGTACATGTGACAGTAAAAAAAAAAATGAAGGTTTGAGGTGATTGCAGCGGAAAATCCAGCCTCGGTACACAGTGACATAGGGATATAGATATAAGATATAGAGAGAGAAAGTAAGAATTTTAAGAGAGAAATGGCGCCAATAAGAAGTTTAGAGAGAGAGTATCCAATAATAGATTCTATTTTCCAACAGTTTTGTGCTTCTCACTCTATCTTCTCTGGTACTTTCATCTCATTTATTTATATATATTTATATTATTGATGTACACTTGAAATTGTATAGAAAATGTTGGGCATACAAAATTTTGAATGTTTGTAACGATGTGATTATGATTGTGTCTGTAACTTTTAAGAGTAATAATTGTTTTGTTTCTGAGGCATTTATATTTATTGACTGTTTTCTTTTTCTTAATGTGAGTGAAAGATTGGCTTGCTAACAAAATCGTTTACATTTGTTGTTTTCTTTGCCTAACCTTATTTTACTCACATAACCTATTTATTTCTGAATTTAGAATTATGAGGAACAAAATTATGTGCCAAATATAGTGGTAATCAGGGACTAACTAGGTGGTACCGATTTTTCGTCATGTGTTTTAGTCAAAATTGTCTAATTATAACCTTTTAGGCCTCTCCCTCTGTTGGTGAGTATTCTGATTCCGCCATTGGCAGTAATTTGGCAATTTTGAGGCATTTAGTTTCTTCTTTCTAAACGTGTGGACTGTGGATGAATGTTTTTTCATACTCATTCCGTTCCCATTTAATTGTCCATTACGAAACTACGTGCAATTTTGACCGGCTTATAACTTGTATCAAAATTGTCGAAATAATTTTTTTTTAAAATCTAATCATAAAATTTAACATTTGAACTATATGGTCAACTTTTGAAAATTTTCATTCCGACAATTTTGATACAAGTTCTTATCCGGTCAAAATTGCACGTAGTTTCGTAGTGGACAATTAAATAGGAACGGAGGGAGTAATAATTAGTGAAAAGGTTATTTTTTTTCGATGTGTGTTCTAAAAGTTTTCAAAAATTAGTGCTTCAGTGCTCTATTTACAAAATTAGCGTTTCAGCCCCTCTCATTCAAAGTTCCCGGTTCCGTCCTTGTCTACTATACTATGGATATACATGACTTTGCAAGTCTAACACAAATTTGAAAGCTTGCTTTGATAAAAAAAAAAAAAAGTGCCTACAAACAACACAAACTTACTAAAAGGTCATTTTACATTAACATGAGATGGAGGGGGATCAAACATGTGAACCTACTATTCAGGAAGCTAGCTCCAGTGGGTTGAATCTATGTTTTTTTTTTGCATTTATTGGATTGGTTTCTATTTTGGGATTGATAATGTTTCACAAATCATATTCTCCACACTTCACTTGTTAATATGTAGAGCTACTTCAGTGTCTTCAAAAGTTGTTAAGGTTTTATGTTCTTTCTCCGTCCTATTCTACATAGTAATTTTTTCCTGTTTTTAAACTTTCCAGTGGAAGATTTTCTCGTTTTTGACCTTTACGTATTAGCTGCTTTGGCCGAGAAACACTCTACGTCAGAGAGATTAAAGCAGGTCAACCATAGATGAAATTCAATATAACGTTCAGAGTTATGTTAATATATTGCAATGCCTTTTTACTATATATTTTTATAATAGGGCATTACGCAAGTCCTATCTATTATAGATAGTCAGCATCGACCATGGTTCAATGGCATGGAGTTGTTGGAGGATGCTGAACAAAATAAACGTCTACTGCCCACTGGCTGTGAAGGGTTCGTAACAAGTATATCCAAATTCTGTTTTTTGAAAAAAAGAAATACACTAGCTGATAATCAATACTCTTTATGATTATTTGAATTAGGATTGATGTCCTTCTTGAAGGCGGATTTCGTGAGGGCCATGTAACTGAACTGGTTGGGCCATCATCTTCTGGAAAAACTCAGGTGTCTTATGTTTTTAGAGTTACCGAATTTATCTGCATAATATGGTTTAAAGAGAAAGAGGGCTTCTTTGTTGGTATGCATTATGCTGCTGAGCTCTTGACATGAGCAAAGCTAGAATTGAAACTAGACCGATCTAGCTTTTTCTTTGTTAAAATAATTCAGCATTAAGCAAACGCGAAATATTTGCTGGAGCACATTTTAAACTGTCCAAGCAATTTGTTGTTCAGGTTTGCCTTAAAGCTGCCTCAAATGTTGCGAAGGAATGTTTAGGTGGAGTTGTATATATAGATACAGCCAACTCCTTTTCCCCTAACCGTGTGGCACAGTTAATCATGGCAGATAAAGAGGTAAAATATCACTCTGAAGTAGTATGTTGATCATTTCTCACAGTTTATACATACATTCAGCTTTGCTTTTTGTTGACTTCTTTGACTTGCCTATAGTAACAAATTTAACTGTTTTGATAGGATGCATGTGTACTGGCATGCACCTTAAATAATCTGTTGTATCTGTAGAGAAAAAAGTTGGATGATAAATTACATGCATGCTTCACATATATATGATGAAATAGTTGATTGTCATTTATACACTAAACTAGAGCTTCCCTTTTACTATGTATTTTGGAGAACAACTTGAGAAAATTAGCCTTGATGTCTTCCTCTATAAGTTCAACTTATGAGTCGGGTTTGGATGCATTTAAATCTATATACCTAAACATTTAATTGCACAATTTTATGATGGTATTCAATATATGGCATCAAGGGCCGCTATGTCACAACTCACAATTGATAAATTTTCTTTTGTGTATGAGAGAACAATGGAAGGATTATTTGAAATCAATATTGGTTCATTTGGCACTGCAGTAATGGCCTCGAAGTACTCGATCAAAACTGATTTTCCTCATCTCAAAGTTTGAGCCTTTGACACTTCTATTCTTCTGTCATATTTATCACAGGTCAACCACAAAAGTATGCAAAAAGCTTTGAAGAACATAATTTGCCAGTCTGTGTATGACATATATACCCTTTTAGATGTGCTGCATCAGCTGAAGTCCAATTTGACATCTAAGGTTATCATTAAGTTATACTTTCTACTTTTCTTATTTATTTATCAATATTTTTCCGTACAATATCATTAAGTTGCATCATTCTCAGATTCGTGCAGATGGTCGGGTGCGACTACTCATTGTTGATTCGATTTCGTCACTTATCGCTCCAGTACTTGGTGCCAGCAATTTACAAGGTATTTTGCCTGGTCAAAAGTCTTAAACTAATAATGTTATAACTTAAGCTTTTATGCCATACGCATAGCTGTGTGTTTTCTTTGTTTTCTTTTCCATTTGCATTCATGTTTGTGTTTAAGTAAGATTTATGGAGCCTAATAGATACTCTTTTTTCAAATCCTTCCATCTTTGTTGTTGGAAAAATTCCTTTCATGTCTGTATTTGGTTAACCAAACAGGATCTTTGCAAAAAGTGGCCAATAGCCATTAATATTCATGTTGAGTTTGGCTATATGGCATAAGATTATGTTTGGTCAAATCATTACAGTATCATCCATTATAAGACCAGGAAACCTGCCATGCAATATCATCCATTATAAGACCAGAAAACCTGCCATGCACTTATTTATTTCTCCATATTCCTATAAAGAAGAACTTCTACTTGACAAAATGAAAGTTGTTTCGTGTTAGCTTGTGCTGTGTATAACTCCCTTTTTCCTGATTATTTGAAACATTTTCATCTACAGTTAATGCATTGATTCCCATTCTTTGGATGAAAGAAAATCTTCAATATAGTAGGCTAGTATGTGCTATAATTGCATTTTTTTTCTTCTTTTTAGGGTATGTGCTATTATTGCATTTCTATTCCCTTCTTTATCAAGCAAGTTTTTTCTAATCTTCCGTTCTTGTTGTCTCTTGTAAAATATCGACATTATATCTGTAATATCTCTACTATCATAAAATCGATGCCATTGAATAATTTCGTATGGGCGCTTTCAGGGCGTGCTTTGATGGTTTCTGCTGGATCTTTGCTGAAGAAAATAGCATATGAGCATAACATTGCTGTGCTAGTAAGTTACACATCTGATATTAACTAGCCAATTCTACTATGACCTACTATTTATTTTTTGCCTCGCTAACAGAACTTTTTTAAATACGGTAAACAAGGACAGATCAGCAATCAGCTGTTACAACTTACAACTTACATGTATAACCTAAATAAGACAAGTTGTTCACCCTCGAAGTTTATTAAACCCATATTCAATGGTTGAGCCATTAAAGAAAAGCTAGGATCCATATTGTATTTGATCTTTGGCAAAATTAGTTTTAGTATCGATCACGGGTCATGAAGATGTACTTGTCACAATCTTCAAAAAAGCCTGTTAATTTTTGTTGCTACTTTTTGAAGGTGACTAATCATATGGTGGGTGGAGAGGGAGGTGTTCAAAAGCCAGCACTTGGAGAAAGTTGGAAGAGCATCCCCCATATGCGGCTTCAACTCTCCCATGAACGTGGAAACAATCTTTTCCATATGTCCCTTCTTAGACATCCGTGTATGGTGTGTATATATACTCCTTACCTTGTTGATCAGCATAAAAAACTTATCTGCAATGTTTTTATTTATTTATTGATTTTGTTAGTTAAAGTCTACACATTTTGTAACACCTATTTACAAGCTTTGTATATGCACTTTTTTCGCCTCGAGGTTTTGTTCTGACACTGGTTTTCTTCATATTTGCCAGGCTTCTGGGAAAACAGAGACTTTTGTGCTCTGTGACCAACCGGTATGAATTTTACTTCAGAAATGAAGGTAAGGGGAAGAAAATGTATTTTCATGCTGTCACATCTATTATTATGATTGAAATCAATTAGTCTCAAGTCTAAACTTGTATCCCACAGCCACACTTTTACTTTTTTCAAATGACGCAGTATAACTTTTTTCTTCTCAATCAAAATGTTGTTTATTGTACATATTCCCCCAAAGCTGCCAAGTTTTCCATTAGAACTGACAAACTCCTAGCCTATTCCGATTTTGAACCCGGTGAACTTCCTAGGATCCACCTAAGCGCCCAAAACGTAGGGTTTCAGTCGGACATTATAAGAGTTCTCTTTGTTTATTTTTAAATAAATTCGTCATTTATGCAGTATTTTCTATTCTTTCAGGAACAAATTTTGTGAAGTGCGAGGAGAGCTTAACGTCATGCATTATGCAACACTTGCCACATAGAATACATGTCCCTCGCCTAGATGTTAGATTTGCCTAGTGCCTAGTTACCAGTTACCACTTTAAAATTGATTAGGTCTTACGACCATGCTTGTTTACAAGATAAAATAAATTAGATATTTATTTGTAATTAGTAATTACTTGCAAATAGTCCAAGCCTGGAGTCCTTAATGTTATCATATGAATTGATGTTTAAACGTATATTTCTCCAATAGGTTTTGATTGGTAATATTATGTTTCTCTATGAAGGATTCTGTACATAAATGTTTATGCGTTTACCTTTGTTGACGACAAAAAGGGTATCGAGCCTAGTAACGTAAACAGAGCAACTTCATTGATGATCCGATCTGGTGCTTTATGAGTAGTGAATTAGGATGTGAAGTAGATGACACATGATGAGGTTTGAAAATCACGTTTTGTGAAATTGCTGCATTTGGTCCGGTACCTTTTATTATTTAGATGATGAGGTTTGAAAGAAACGCTTTGAGAAATCGCTACATTTGGTCAGAACCTTTAGTAGTTCTTTTATAGCAGAATACTTGGCAAATATAATCATGGGACAAGCTGCCTTATAAAGAACGTCTAACTTTCATGCCAAGCATAGCTTAAAAATATATTGCATCGACACTTGTAAGGACTATGTGCCACTAAGGGTTGGTAACTTGATGGAAAGGAGAGATAAGTTGAGAGAGGTTGGTGAGTTAACTAGTTAGTGAGACAAGTTTCAAATTTGTCACTGCTAACACCAAACTGCTAACAACGGGCTCAAAAAGTTTAATTTCATCATATAACCCATCACATGAAAGGAGTAATATATACACCTTTGATTTGTGTGCTTCCTGGGGGTGTACAGGATTATTGCCAAGTATCTTTCTGATAAACAGATGCAAAAAATTTATGCGAGATCAGCATGTTGTCAAAACCACAAAAATAGAAGAAGGAAAAAAGAGGAATTAATAGGAAAAGGAGAACAAAAATAAACTGTCCAGGTTCAAACTAACTTGCTAAGCAAAAAAATAGAGCTCAAGCCTCAGGTGATATTAAATTAGGCATACATAGAAAAGGTATAGTATCCAGTAACTATACATGAAGTATAACATTAAGTAATGTATGGAAGATTCGTGGTCAACAAATGCCCTCAACATATACTATTTAGATACTCTTCCTTCGGACAAAGAAAAAGACCATAACTATCACTAATAACACATAAGATGAAGGAATCCAGTAGTTGCTAACAATCAGTGTGATGCAATGTACACTTGTTACTTTGACTCCTATATTTTCAACAACAAAAAAAGACGTAAAAATTAAATTTGTCAGCTCTGCCTCACAAAAGTAAACTTAGACGACTTTCTGGGTCATATATCCCCATTATGAGAACAATCAGAACCCAGAAAACAAGCATGCTAATAACAGCACTTCGTAACACATGCTCGCATTTGTGTTTACCCTTCTCATCATTTGTACGAGTCAATACTAAATCCTCAGAGACGAGGAACTCTGGTTTACTCTTTGTTTCGTGTCTCCTGTTAGTTACAGGACTCTGTGTTTTGAATTTGCTCAGTTTTGAACATATCCTACATGTACAGCTGCTACCAAGATATGATGGAAGTGACTGAATCTTCTCTGTGAGAAACTGCTGATACATATCCCCGTAAATTTTCAACTTTTCTCGTGTTGAAGGGCTCAAAACCTGAGAAACAGGAACGGGGAACTTTCTGAGCAATTTCAATTGGGAAAATAAGCTGGGAAGCAAACAAGATGAGGTAGTAGAGGGCATATGTAGTTGCAGCTTTTAAGCAAATAAGCACGATCTTTTGAGTTTCACACCAAAAAACAAGGTTTATTCCAGCTTACAACTTCTAGCTTTTTCATGCCAAAAAACTCGAAAGCTCGCATCTGATTCAACCAAATGCTGCAACCGGATAAAAGCTTAAATAAAAAGTCTTGAAGGATTTAGATTATACAGCTTCTGGGCAGGCAACCTAATAAATATGCTTCACAAACGCCCGTAAAGAAACAGTCCGGTAGCACAATTACTAGGCTTTTGCTTAGGAAAAAGGTTCTACCAAGTGGGCATTATAAAGAATAAATAGCCCAACTTTACTTCAAAGTTATAAAGTAGATTTAAACTGTGTACAAGATTGCTTAAAGAAATGTTTCCCTGGGGCTAAAAGGAGAAACGAACTTACTTGAATAAAAGTTTGTGAAATAACACGAACAAAGGGAGATAGCCTTATAATAAGCAAAAGGGCCAATCGCTCGGGAAAGTGTTCTTGTAATATAGTAATACATGTTCGCAGCATTTGGATTGGAGCCCCCAAAGGAGATAACCCATCACAGTCCATCAAAACACAAATTTGAGGATTTTCAGGGTCGACCTGGCGCAGAATCCCATGTTCTACCTGTGACACTACACACAAACCACAATTTCGTCAACAGAAGTGATATGGGAAACAGGCGACGAGCGATATTTTTAAGAAAAGAGAGGCAATGGAAGATCCAGCCACAAAAGAATATCTAGATAATTGATGATAAAGCATGCTAATGGCTTAATCGGAGTGTATGTCCTTTCTTTTGATACAAACAAATCATCATAATCATTACGTGAAGTACAAGAATAGTCCCATACTTTTGGATCAGGTTTAAATTTGATCCACACAGTTTCAATAGAAACTCTAATGGTCCTCAAACTTGACGTAAAATTTCTTCTTGGTCCCCATAGTTAGATTAATTTATAATTTCACACCTATGACAGTCCAAAACAGCGCTGTGCATGTGAAAGAGATGTATGAATAAAGTTTTGGCTTTTGGGGCTCGTTAACTATCATAAAAAAGGGGGCCCTTTTTATCATCGTAAACACAACATATAAATAATTTATAAACCTTATAGAATGAAATATAAAAAGCATATTATAACCTAAAATGGAATGTATCCTAATAAAATCTCATTAAATCTTCAACACGGTCAAGGAAACTGAATAGTGCTAAAAGAAAGGAAACAGATCATATTCTTCTTGTTTTTCAATTAGCAAACTCAGCAACTAAATTTCTAGCAGCAAGTTTAGCAATCATTTTTTTTCTCATTAGATAACATGGCTAATCATCAATTATTACTATTATTATCATAATGTTTATAATGCTGGGGTACTTTTGGTATTATCAAAAGAATTTCAGGCTCCTAATATATATTTTATATATGTATGGGGCCTTGCTTGCATGGCCCATAAGGACCTGATCGCCGAGTTATAATAGATGTGAAATAAGGCATTACCAACAGCTTGGACAAAGAGGGATCTTTCACCAGGTGATAATTTAGTACAAGCTAGGCCAAGGCGAACAAAAAGACAATGCCTGTTCTTCATATCAAATCCGTGCCAGAAAACCAGGTGTGACCACATCTCAAGTTCTTGTCCCGAAAGAATTTTATATGTCTCCCTCCACTGAATCGTCTTCTTAACTGATGACAGAAAATATGGAAAATCTTCATTTGCAGCTTTATAAAATCTGTGAAGTTCATCATTGTTTAATCTGCACAAAAGACTATAAGCATCAACCTCCTTGCAACAAAAAAAGAAGCTAGGAAATCGAAACATTTAGATTGCTAACAGGAGGGGAAAAAAGGGTATTCTTAAAATATTACAGTCGTACATGACCTTAAAAATTCGCTCTCGAAAGAAAATAAGCACTTGATGAAGTCAGGAAAAAGTTGTCACACATTAGGAAATATTGACAAATTGCCCTTTGATGAAAATAATGTAGCAAACGTGGAATTAGTGGCACTATAGCATAACTTTGGTGAAAATAAATAGTGCAAAATAGAATCCAAATACCCAGTATGATTGCAGCTCAATAATAAAGAATTCTGTAAATGATTAGTGTTTAAGTAAAAGAGTAATCGAGTTTCATCACCTTTCTGGTAATATGATGCCCTGATTTTCCAGCTCTTTGCAGAGTTGAAGCAGCCAGTTTGTAGATGGTTGACTTACTAGAGCTGCACTGGGAACACTGGAAATTCCATTAAGAATATAAGTCACACACCAAACAATATGCAGCAATTATAAAAGTTATTAGTTTAACATTCTACAATGAATTAATTGACACCAAGTTGTCTTACATCAGAAGATTCAGAACATATCAAACATAGGAAAAAAAACATGATGTATGTTCAAGAAAGAGAGAAAGAAATTAAAAGATGAGCAGATTTCATTCAATGATCCAATAAGATAAATCACATAAAGTTCCACTCTTATGCCAGAAAACCGAGAGCCACGTTCATGCATTCAACTTCAGAAGCCGATGATACATCATATAGCAGTTATTTCTCAAACATACACATTTTAACATGTCTTTGAAGCATAAATGGATTATATTAGTTTTCTTGCACGTACATTTCATAATGTTTGCTTGATATACAAGCTCATGTTTGTCATGAACAGGGTAATATTTCATGCATGATCTCCGCATATTAAAAACGATCTTTAGCATCCCTATATCCATGACGAATAATTACAATCAAGTTGATTTGAGTTTTTCATTTTCAAATACTCATTCTAGAAGCCATTGTCAATTTCTTTGAAATAAATCTAGATAAATTACCCTGCATCCTGAGTTAACTGGATAGATGGCTCCGTATTTGCTTGTGATAATTCTTGTGAATTATTTGGGACATGGGATTCATGATTGGTATCTGAAATATTGTTGTTGTGATCTGATTGACCAGAGAAAGCAGTTGCAATAGAGAGGACCATCAGAGGCTTTGATAGCATCTGGTAAGATAAATTACATCCTAATCAAGAGCCAAGCTATAAGGAAAGCAACAAGTATTCTGGACAACAAAAAGATTCTACAGATTATTATAATAAGGAAACCGATGCAATTCACTACAAAATACACAAGTTGTAACCTTATAAGTCGAGCAATAGCATGAGAATCTGGATATTCATTTAATTCAAGGTTTCCGGAGAAATAATGTCAGAAACTATGCATCCCTATTTTTCCAATGTGACCTATGGAATATATTGTATAATGGTACACTCTAAATATTTGTACGGGACATAAATTTACAAACTACGGGAATCAAGTATAGAATGACGAAACACAATTCTAACTTAAGAATATAGAAATAGAGAAACTTTTATGATGGTGGTGGGCCATTTCTAGCATTCAATTAAGAAGTTCGGCATAGCCAAGCAAACAAAGGACTGAGTACTAAAGCCATTAACCACCACTGCATCTGATGAGAAAATGCTTCAGCACAAGCATTTCTCTTTAACGAGAAATTATTTCCACTCGCCTGAATGTCTATGTGGATACATCTCATATTTACTAATTAATTATTACAAATTGGTCCACAAACACATCTTCGTCAGAGGGGGGTAGATTGCTAAGATAACGATCTTGAGGTAGATTTAGCACTACATTATGACAAAGCTAATCGCAGAATCAGCTAAAGTTGATCCTTAAAATAATTGTAACTTGAACCATGCATTATGCTCATGCTTTACAGCAAAGATTTTTTATAACAAGTTGAGGCTTTAGTCAAAAAAAGGTACATAGTCATAAGCTTGTCTATGGTAGGTATTGTCAGAAATAAACACATTTAACAGAAGAAATACAATTACCTGCATTCCATTAGCCAGGCCCTTAATAGGACCCCATCTTTCTAACCAATTTAGTGGTGGATAGCAAAGGGCTTGCAACATTTGAATACCACTCCAAACAAATGGACATTTTGCCCTTGAGAACCTCCTTACTATCTCCAACATACCAACTTTTAATAAAAATATTGTCGAATCCCAGATAAAGTCCTTCCCCTTTCTTCCATTTTTCGAAAGCACTACTTGCCCAATTTTTTTTCGTGAGGCAACTATATTTATTTTCGGCATATTTTTTTTTATGGATAGATATACAGTACTCATATCAGAGGGTTTTTTCGAAGAAGTATTATCAACTTGGTCCCCCATTGATAGCAAATTTCAATTGATTTAACTACTGGCACATGAGAGCAATAAATGAGAAGGAACTATCGAAAGTTTTAAAAGTGCATATAGCTAAGAAGCTCCTGGCCATAACCTACAGAAAGAACAACAATATAATCAGTCATTTCAGACAGGTTTGACATGATTTTCAAATGAAAAATTAAGCTCTCACTTCTCATTCTTAGCCTCGTTAAAGAACCTATACATTCAACTATATTTGGTGCAATCTCTATGTTTACAAAGAAATAAAGTTGGGTAAACGGCAGAAAAACTAAATTATGCAGAAATTGCTTTTCTACAGTAACAAGGCAGGGGTTATTAAATACAAGTATATGGTTAGTAGTACATGTATTGAGTACCCCGTGGAACAATTTCCGGCTTGGATTGGAATAACTATGAAAACCCTAAGCTAACAAAATTTAAACATATGACATATCTTAATTATTACACATTTCCGCTGGCTTTCAAACTGAAGGTGCAGATATACATATATCTCTTTAGGTTCAAAAAAGGAAAGATTGTCATTTAAGTACAAGTTGGAACTGTACAAGAAAGCAAAACTTGTGGATACATATTAATGATCCAAGGTAAAAAATTGCCACTGATAGAACAGCTGCAAAATAAGCGTTGTTCCCTTTATATGCTTAAGTGCATAGGGAATACAAGGAAGACAAGAACAAGGTAAAGACCTCCTTATAACAAAAGAGTTATTTCGTACCTGAAAAAAAATGCTTTAATAGTAAAAACTGTAGGCTCACTAAAATATTCAATACAATCAAAGAGGGTGGTAATAACGGGATATTCAATGCAAGACAACACTAGAGAGGGCTGCCACAGAGGGTAGACACAAAAGACTGGTGAATTCCACAACCAACCAAAATTTTAAATTTTAAATTTTAAACCAACAGAAATATTGAAATCTTATTGTATGTATCAATTTCGCCGTCCCATTTGCTAAAACGGTGCGAGTAAAGACGGTGGTGCAGTCCGCTTATTTTTGGAATGGTTTGAGACTGAGCACTGCTGCTCCACTAAGTAAATTAGCATTTTTTTCTTTCTATTTTTGTAAAACTAGAAAATCTTTGCACAGATATAAATTTGTTGTTTGCGTTTACAATAGCAAGAAAGAAAAGATTGCATCAACTTTCCAAATAAATAAGAATACTCTGGAAACTAAAACTGCCAATCCGTTTATGGAAATGAAATATCAGTAGGTACTACTATTTCTTTCAGATTTTGTTAAGATTCTTGTAAGAGGCTTGGTAATTGGCATAGAGACAGCTAAGAATCAAGCAAGAAGAAAATATATACATATAATCTATTCAACTGCATATATCATTCCGTTAGTGGACATAAGCAAAACAATATATTTATCCCCAAACAACCCAGTCGTCTAGGTTGGTGATGACACTAGAAGACAACACATAAAATAAATTTGGAAATAAGACAATAAGGCGAACATACGAGTAAGTCATCATAAAATAATCAGTACTGCTACTTATTGCGTGAATATGTATACTTTTACTAATGAAGCATGCATCCACTCTTTTAAAAAGAAACCCCCCATGAAATGCATCGAAAATACAGAAGGGATGCTTGAAATAACAATACTGTCATTGCCACATCAATATCTAGATGCATGTCATGTATGCGTACCATTTAATCTTTCACTATAAGTCTATATCAAAATAATTTTCGCCCCTCAACTGATTTCTGCCCGAGTTCCATTTGTTACCGTTAATTTTGAAAGCAATAATCTCGTAACCGTAACTTATGTCTAAATGAAAACAATTTTGTAACTGTAAGTGCCCATTCTGCAATCGTGTTTACTTTCCAAACGAATGAACGAAAAAAAAAAAAAAACCTTGCATTTTTCATTCCCAGGATTTATTTGATTTGATACATTCTTATCCCAAAACAATGAATTGAGTTTTGATAGGCATTTTGGATGCTGCTATTGAAATTGCTTTTCTGGCTATATTTTCTGCGACTCCACCCATTTCATAAAGTATTCGTCCTGGTTTAACAACAGCGACCCAATATTCAGGAGAGCCTTTACCCGAACCCATACGTGTTTCTGTGGGTCTTACTGTAAGAGTGCCAATTAGATTAATGCGTACATACATAATTTTATAAACCCAACACTAATCTTATCTCAAACTAAATCGTTCAAAGAACAAGCTCAAAACCAATAAACCTTAAAAGTCTGTTTAAAACTCTTTTTGACAAACACTACCACAAAGTAGGAGGATTAGGACCCGTTTTGCATTAAAAAAGGAGCTTTTAAAGTTTTGCTTAAAAGAGAGTAATTGGTGTTTGGCTAGACAGCCTTTTTAGCTTATACAGTAAAACAAGTTTTTGGGTCAAAAAGCTAAAAAAACTAGGAAAAGAAAACAAGTTAGAATTAACTGCCTTTTTTCCGAGATTTTTCTAAAAATGACTAAAGACTCGGTGGATTGCTGCATGGACTTTTATTATTCCAAATTAATTTTAATAAAAGTGAATTTTATAACATGTTGCCAAACACTTCACTGCAACTCTTTTAAATCCAAATTTTTAGCCACTATTTTTTTTAAGCAACTTCTTGACCAGAAAAAAAAACTGATGCCAAACGGGCCCTTAGCTTCAAATTTAAACATACCTCTGCATTAAATTAACCCTAATTTGTGTCAAAATACTCAGCTAAAAAACTAATATATGTATCAAAATAAACAATACTCAGCTAAAAAAACTAATATATGTATCAAAATAAACAATACTCAGCTAAAAAACTGCATATATGTGTCAAAATAAACCATTATGATACGAATAACGCAAAAACCCTAATTTCTTATTGGGTTCGATATTAATTACAAAAAACTAATATGCAAAATTTAATGAGCACTCTCCTAATTAAAATAAGCTAATAATAAAAAGAGAAAAATGAAGAGAAGAAAGAGAGAAAAAAGAATATAGTACCGAGATTAATTGAGATTGTGTAATGAATAAAAAGACCCATATATATTCATATCTTATCCAGATTTTTGGGTAGATAAATAACTATGGTAGGTAATTTTATGTAAATGAAGTCAAGTGATTGGTTTAGGAAAATAAGCGTACGGAGATTTATTGAGATGTATATTTGGTCCTTTTTCGTTTTCATAAATAAATAAAAGTCAAAATACTCTTATCCACTTTTTTAAAAAGACGTTTATATATATATATATATATATATTTATTGTGCTTTCTAAACAATTTGAGTTTATATTTATATATACTTATGTATATATTATGTATGAATGTATGTGTTTTTATACATATATACTTAAATATGGTTTCTCATAAAGCCTAAAATTAAAGTTATAAGTATAATAAATATTGAACCTGAATGAAATAACTAATTTTATTCGATTGAATAATGTCAGTTTTGAAGAAGTTCATGACGTAGATTTCTATGCAAATTGAGTTTATATTTAAACATGTACGTGTATGTATAGTGTATACACACTTAAATGTGGTTTTTCACAATACCCAAGCATAAAATTATATATTATAAAATATATGTTGTGTGATATATTATGTATGTGTAATTATTGACTTGTATGTATATACTTAAATGTAATTATTGGCTTCTAATTGGTTTTATGTATTTTTGACTCAATTGTAACTTTTCAGTTTTTGTATGACTTAATTGTAAGTCGAACTTTTCTGTAGAATTCCACACACATAAAGACTCACTCGCTTATAATAGGTTTTATGTATTTTGGACTCAAATGTAACTTTTCAGTTTTGCATGACTTAATTGTAATTTGGACTTTTCTATAACATTGCATTCCAGATACATAAGGACTCAATTGTAATACGATGAAACTATCCATCTATACATATATGCTTTCTCTCTCTTTAATGTCCGTTACGTCCCTATATTATTCTTGCAATTTCTGTTTTCTTTCCCGATTAAACTACTAAAACTTGGTTTCCACGGTAACAAACTGAAACATGACACTAATTTCATCTGATTGAATTAATGGCAATTTGTAAAATGTTCATGGAGTATCATGACCTAATTTAATAATTTATTACCCAAATCACCAACAAAAACTAGTTTCATACATAGAGCTTACCGTAATTTTTCTATAAAAATTGTTACTACAAGGCCTATAATAAGAATGGTGATGTAATTGTTAGTCTCAAATATTCATTCTACAACCATGCATATACAAATACGAGAGTTTTATTTAGATTATACCGTTTCAGACTTCATCGTGCATGTAAAGTTTTTAAAAATAAATAAATTGAGTGAAGATATACTATAAAATTACATGCAATTTTGACCAACGAAAACTCATTGTAAATTGTAATATTTTGAAAATACATAATTAAATTTAATAAATTACAAAAAACATGATTAAAATGAAAAGTGAAACTAATTTTCATCCAACTAAATTAACGGCAGTACCTGAATTGTGAATATTATGATAGTTTAGTATGTCAATTGTTAACTCTGTTAGTCTATTACCTAAATCGTTAAAATCAGATAATACGGTACACTAAATGTATTTTTTTCCCATATTTCAACATTTTAACTTTATGATTAACTTTTTTAAAAAATATTTTCGGCAATTTACATAAGATCTTTTGATTGGTCAAAATTATACGCAGATTTATGCTAGACAAACTATTCAGATATATATATATATATATATATGTGTGTGTGTGTGTGTTTTTTTTCTCAAAGAATTAAGAAGATTGGAGCATACTTTGTTATTTGAGGTGAAAAGACCGAAAAATTTAAGTAAATAAGTTGGATTAATTGGGTTGAGAAAATATAAAACTATGGATTGAAACTATGGTGTAAAATTATAGAAATAACATGTGTAAAATATTGGGGTTTTGTTCGTTTTGCATGTTTAACCTAAGTTTTGGTTAAACATAGGGGTGACTTCGGTATGATACCGACTTTTTTGACCATATATCAATACCGAACCGAACTTGTTTGGTTTGAAAAAAATTATACCATAACCGAACCGAAAAAGTCAGTATACCGACTTTTTCGGTTGGTACAGTTCGGTTTTCCGTTTTATACCGAAACATTATTATTATTAAAAGATAATTCTTGATAATAATAAAATAGTAAAAAAGTTTGTAAAAATTAAAATGTGTACAATAATTCTTATATTTGCTACATTTATTGTGAATTTGATTAAAATAGTAAACACTTATAAAATAAGAATTCTTTTAAAATATTAGAAAAGAAAATGGAAAAACACGAAATTATTGTATTTGGCTTCGTAAATAGGAAAGTAAGTCATAAGAAAAATTAAAATAAACTATAAGACAATTAATTTGTAAGTTATAACTATGTGTACATTTCTATATATTTTATAATTTTAATGTTTGGTTCGGTTCGGTATTGTACCAAACATACGAAATGGATACCGAAACCGAACCGACTTTTAAAGTTTGTTTCGGTTGTACCGTACCGAAAAGTCGGTATACCGAACTTTCAGTACCAACTTGTTTGGTTCGGTTCGAAAATCGGTCGGTTGGTACAAATCGGTACAAAAAGTCCACACTAGTTAAACATATTTTGCAAGTTTAAGTAAATGAAAAAGGGTATTTTGAGATTAAGAAAATAGCTAAGTTCACCCAGGTTAGAGCTACTTGCTTATTCAGGGCAAAAAGCTGTTAAAACTTAGCTCAACTTATTCAGGGTAAAAAAAAAGTAAAAAGTTTAGCTTATGTTGTTCAAGGCACAAAAGTCGTAAGAGCTTAGCTTATTCACATAGGTGACAAAAAAAGTTTATAAAACCGGTAGTTTTTCGGTCAATTATATGGAATCACAGAGATAAGAAGATGTTAAGGTTTACTTTAAATACTAATGAAGGGAAAAACCATAGGTGAATGTTTACTTTGTTGTTATTTGTAAAAAAATAAATAAATATTGAGTTTTGCTTCTAGATTTAGTTTTGGTTTTTCTAATCTTTGGTTTAGGATAACTTGATTTCTAAATATGAAGTGCTTAACATACATAACTTTGTTTGAACAACATATATTTTTTGTGTTTTTGGGTCTTCGTTTTAGACGCAGCTGAAAATTGGCCGAGTATATGTTTTACTGTTATCATATTAAACGCAGTTGGAGTAGTTTTCATTTGAATCGACGAAGTAGCTCAAGTGCTCACCATATACATATATAACCATGCTAAGTATTTCTCTATTAATTGGTATCCGACTAAGTCATGCATATATTTTGTTTTGTTCGACAGACATATTTGATGCTTTTTATGAATGCCAATTGAATATTTTTCAATGTTAAATGTATGAAAGGATGGTGGTATCCAACCGGAATTTAGTATGTCCACCAACATAAAAATTAGGAACCTGTACTAAAAATAACTAGTCCTTCGAGTTACTTGTTTTTTCACAACAATGTCATCAATTTTGACATGGTCCTGGCTAAAGAACCCAGAAGTTGATCCACTTTTGTAATGAATTTCTGCTTTCTTTCATAAGTTAGAAAATAGTATTAGTGAATGCTGCTGACAAATAATAATGTTATGATACAAAAATAATTGACAACAAGACACTTGATCAAAAGGCAGGGTTTTTGGACTCAAAAATATTTCATTAGTATGTGATTTTCTTTTCTGCTTGTTCATTATAGAAAACTTCATCATATAAGGATTCTTTTCTCGTATTTGTTGGCATGTAGAACACATGTAGTTTACTTCTATATATTCACTAATACTTGCAACCGGCACAACCTGGCTAAAGTGTATGTAATTGTAACTTGACCTATGTCATTGTAATCTGTATAACTAAGGATATGCTTTAGGATTTTGTTTGCTTTTAACTTTGGGAATTGGTATATGAGTATGACTTTTCAATATATTCTTATACTGTCGACCTAGATGACAACGATCCTCTTACTAACAATGATACTCAACCACGCTAACGACAACGAAGTTCTCCTCCATCCGAACCTCGTAGAAGAGCTTCTTCCGGTGCAAACATAATTAACGGAATTGACCGAATTGGTGATATTTGCGAAAAAATGGTCAATAGGAGATTTACTCCCACCAAGCAACCGGTCACTGTTAAAAAACCCACTTTATTTGTTCGCAATTCGTTTACTAAATAAGCAAGTGCGTAGAGATGTGTTTAAGGAATTGGAACCAAACATGCGATTGACATGGATTGAAGGGAGCTAACCGAGCCAAACACAAAATATAATTAAATTGTGTCCAAGTTATTCGTTGTTAGCGTCTAATTTTTAGCATTGTTTTTTTCCCCGCTAATAATATGAATTCAATTGTTTTTATGGATATGATTTACTTATTATAGAAACAATGTTTTTTCCTAAATTCTTTCAATTGTTAATAATTTTTAATTTTCTAATTGTAATAATAATTTTTGTTTTATGTATTATAGAATTTATATGTATTTAATAGAATACACTCACATAGATAAATAGATAAAGAACATGAATAGCTAATCGTTCTTTGTTTAGCCGCGGCGAAATGCGCTATAATAGCCGATTTGCATATTCATTTAAGAATAATAATTTTATCGTTTTTTTTGTAATTGTTTATAACTATTTTTTAATGTGATATTGAACTTATTAGTATATATTTGTGTTTTTCGTACTATATCAATTATTGTGCCATTAACTCATTTCAAACTTTTACATACTAAACTCATACAAAACTTATGAACATCAAAAACACTTTTCCACCGGACGCTATTTTTTTCTAAATTACTTTTACAGATGTCACTTTTTAACAGCACTTTTCCAGACATCACTTTTATAGGAATCACTTGGTTCCCAAACAACACCTAAATAAGTTGGTCACATTATATTAACGACAGTGAAAGAACTAGATACGGGTTAAAATTGGCTAAAACATCCCATATTGAAAAAACACGTAAAAATTTCATATAGTTTAGTGAAAATTTGCAAATTATATGCTTTCAGCACCTCTTTAATTAAAAAATAGTTTAAATATATAATTCAGCCTCATGCACATCAACATCCTAGTTCCGCCACTGATTAACGGAAATTTCATCCAGAGAATACCAACACACTCTCCCAAATCCAGTGCTGACCCGGTATATCGGAATGCGCAAGGCTCGATTTGTTTTTCTCGTTAAATACAAATCAAAATTGAATTTTTTTTTTGAAAATGTAACTAAAACTCAGGATCTATTATGTGAATTAAGATAACTAATCTATCATTTGAGGTATAACAATATAATGTAAACAAACTGATGTTTAAATTTTTATTTTTAACTACCAAGTATATAATAAAATATTCCGAGTTTACCTGTAATTTTTTTTACCGAACCCATTGCCCAAGATTTAAGGCTTAGTTGACTTGGGGCTGGCTCGCCCCTCAAAACCCGAACCCACTCGAAACATCCAGAAATAAGAATAATTCCAAACAAAACAATACACAACAAAAGGGAAAATTGCTAAAATGGTACATAATCTATTAATTTTTAACGATCTGATACACAACCTAACACTTTTTCTAATTTCGTACCCAACATATACGTTTCGTTCAAATTTGGTACCAAACCTAACATTTTTTCTAATTTGGTACCCAACCTATGCGTTAAAAACCGATGATCGAAGACAAATTGAGATCCTTAATTGGACTGTATACGTATATATTGTGTATCAAATTAGAAAAAAAATGTTAGATTGGATACGATACCTAAAATTTAACAGGAGGTTGGGTAAGATTTTAGCATTTATCTCCGCAACAAAATGAATTACCTAAAATAACCCCTCATGGCGGGAGCTAAACCAAACTCAATCACGTAAAATTATATGTGGACCGTCCATTCTCCCACTCACTTGAACACACAAATTTCATCTCCACCGTCCATTCTCCCAATCGTTTGAACCTTTTCGAAATTCACTCTCCTATATATATATATATAAAGTATAAACTCTCTCCCCTTCTACTTTTTTTTTTAAATAACGAGTGGGAGACCCACAAATTTTATTAATAGAAACAAAAGGAAATAAATTGTCATAAATACAAACTCTTGGTGCAAAAAGCTAACCGACAGAAAACTTAAGGACCAAAAAGAAAAGAACAAAATATTGAACACGCGTCCCATTGTTAACTACTGTGAAACCTTTCGCATACTGTATCATCTTCTCTTTCCTTTAGAGAGAGACTGTCTCTCTTCCTTCTCTTCATCATCCAAAACCTTCAAAAATCATTTGATTCTTAAGTAAGGAATTGCTTGAGCTTCAGTGATGATTACCCCTTTAAAATAATCTGAGAAGTCTTCCAAACAGTTCGAAATAATTGGATCTTCATCACACCCCAAGTTCGCCAGGTGATCTGCTCCCTTATTACCTTCTCTTTCTATATGCATAATTTTTAAATTACGAGTTTTGAATTGCTGTTTAATTTGATCCATATAATAAATTAATTGCCAAGGACAATTACTCTTCTCTTGTATAATATTCACCAATTGTAGACAGTCTGATTCAAATAATATATTAGCTTCCTCAACAATTTGAACACCCAATAAAAGAGATATCATCTCCGATTCAAGCCCAGAGTTACTTGAAATTGAAGTATAAAACCCTAATAGAAATGTACCTTTATCATTTCGCATAATACCCCCAATACCACTTTGATTGCTGGTACCTCTAAAACTCCCATCAATATTGATTTTATTATAACCCTTAGGAGGACATAGCCACTTGACCACTTTCATCTTTTTAATATTAGTAATCTTAGCAGTAAGCCCACATTTAAGATCAAAATTATATGGAAAACTATTATCCTTCCTGGCGTAACATGTAAACAACTTGTGTACATTCTCACATATAATATCTCCACTCATATGTTTATTGTTAAATCTACTGCTGCATCTTGCTTTCCAAATTTCCCAAACCATGAACACAGGCAAAATTTTACAAATTTTCCAATAAAGCTTAGATTTAGCAGTACCTGACTGTGACCACCAAGAGATAAATTTTCCCCTTGTTTGTTCTGAATTATTAAGAACACCCATCAAGCTATTAAAATAATTCCACACTTTTGAAGCTATTGGCCCATTACTGAATAAATGCTCTGAATCTTCCACATTACAACCACAACACTCACACTTAGAAGATAGCATAACTCCCATTTTTTGAATTGCAGGATCCAAAGGCAGAGCTTTATTGAAAAATTTCCATATAAAACAAGATATCTTCACAGGTATAATTTTATCCCAACATAATTTGTTTATCCAGTTTATAGAATTCTTGCTTCTTATTAACTCCCAAGCTGTTTTTATACTGAAAGTACCTAATTTATTAATCTTCCAGATTGGGGTATCTTTTCTGAGCTTGTTTATACTTATATCACTTGAAAATAGATGTCTCAAGTTTTGAGGAATAATATTAGCAATTTTCTCTCTATCCCATTCACCATTAGTAAGAACATCTGAAACCTTGATCTCATTATCCAAACTAGATTCTGTAAAGGTCCTTCACCAGTCCAATTATCTTGATTAATTGAAATATTACCCTCACCTATTAACCAAACAATGTTATTTTCAACCTCTTTTCTCACTTTTAACATCCTGGACCAAGTATTATCACCTTTCTCATTATTAACACAGTTTGGATGCTTTCTTCTACAAAATTTAGCTTGCAAAAAACTTGCCCACAAACTATTTTTAGTTCTAAAGTTCCACCATAGTTTAGCAGCAAATGCTTTATATAAATCATCAAAGCTTCTTAATCCTAGACCACCTTCATCCACTGGAGAACAAACTTTTTTCCACTTAACCCACTGATGTTTTTTTATTTGATCAGTTGATCCCCACAAAAAATTAGCCAATATTTGATCAATTTTCTTTATAACCTGTTTGGGAGGGTTCATAGCTGATAAGGTATACACTGGAACAGACTGAAGAACATATCTAATCAAAATAAGTCTTCCACCCATATTTAACCACTGACTTTTCCAATTGCTTAATTTTTTCCTTACTTTCAGGATTAGCTCATGGAACAAAACACACTTTTTGTGTCCAGAAAACAGCTTGCAACCAAGATAAGTAAAAGGAGTCTTCTTCACTTCTATATGCAATTCTTCAGTAATAACTTGCTTTAGTTCTCTATTAACACACTTAGAAACATAAACAAAACTCTTGTTCAAACTAATTTCTTGCCCAGAATCTTCATTATAGCCTTTTAATACTTTTTTAACATTAAGTATTGACCTTTTATCAGCAGCACAAAAAATGATAATATCATCTGCAAAAGCTAAATGAGTTATAATAGGACCATGTAGAGGAGATTTGAAAGCTTTCCAACTCTTTTTTTCCACTAAGGCATTTAGATTTCTAGTTAACACTTCTGAACAAATAATGAAAAGGCTTGCTGAGATTGGGTCACCTTGTCTCAGCCCATTAGAAGGAAAAAAATACCCTGTAGATACACCATTTACCAGAATAGAAGTCCCATTGCATGATATAATTCTCCATATCCTGTCTATAAATATCTCAGAAAACCCAAACTTCCTTAGAACACATATAAGAAAATGCCAAGAGACTTTATCATATGCTTTCTTCATATCAAGCTTAATAGCCAGATTTTTCCCACTATTTTTCTTATTAAGAGTAGCAATAAATTCTTGTGCCAATAATATATTCTCCACTGTATCTCTGTTTTGGACAAAACCACTTTGATTAGAAGAGATAATAGAAGGTAAGATAGTAGATAACCTCTTAGCCACAATTTTAGATATAACTTTGTTGATGAAAGTACATAGACTAATAGGTCTATATTCTGAAAAATCATTAGGAGCTTGATTTTTAGGAATGAGAGCAATAACAGTACTGCTAATACCTTTAGGAAGTAGTTGCCCAGCAAAAAAAGAAGCTATTGCAGAGCACACATCTTGCCCAATTAGACCCCAATTAGAAGTAAAAAAACAGCCAGTAAAATCATCCACACCTGGAGCACTATTCTTGTTTAGACCCCACACAGCTTCTTTGATTTTTTTTTCATCAGGAAACTTATTTAACATTTCATTATCAACATCTTGAATAAGCTTAGAAATGCCATCCAAGCTCTTATAGGAACCCTGAACACCTTTATTAGCATCTAATAAGCCTTTAAAATACTTAACAGCTTCATTTTGAATCTCTATTTTCTCTGTGATCACCTCCCCTGTGGACTTTTTGATATTAGTGATATAGCTTCTAGCTCTTCTTTTTTTTACTATACTATGAAAATATTTGGTATTTGCATCTCCCTCATTGACCCATTTTATATTAGCTTTTTGTGCCCAGAACTCCTCCTCAATTTTAATTATGTATTTCAAATTAGCTTCAGCTTGACTTAACACAATTTTATTTATCATTGTAGGATCAGTCACAAAAATACTCTCCAATCTGAGCACTTCATCTTCAGCATCAATTACTTTCTGGAAAAGGTTCCCAAAAGCTTCTTTGTTCCACACAGATAAGGCATTCTTAGTTCTTTTTAAATTGTTAACTAAAGAATATAGAGCATCACCTTTAGAATAAGGCACCCAAACTGAAGATATAACCTTGTTATAATCTTGATGTTTAGTCCAGAACTGCTGAAAAATAAACCTTTTTGGATTATTATCAAAATCAGTTTTACATCTAATTAACAATGGACTGTGATCTGATGAAGCTTTGTTTAAATGTTCTAAAGCCATATGCTGAAATATATCTAGACAGCTCTGATTAACCAAAAATTTATCAATTCTTTCAAAAATAGCTGCTTCCTCACTTCTTTTATTCCACCAAGTAAATCTAGAACCAGAAAAATTCAATTCTTCCATGTTCACATTATTAATACAATCTATATAATCATTAGCTGCTTCCATGTTTAAATCAAGACCACCTATCTTATCCTCTTCTTTTGAAACAGTGTTGAAGTCTCCTCCAATAATCCAGGGCTCATCAGTACTCTCTTGCTGCAACCAATCCCATAAAGGTATTCTTTCTTCTTTTTTACACTTAGCATATACAGCTGTAAATTTTATTTGCTGCATAGTAAAACTTCCTTTGATAACAAAACTAATACCTTGTTCCATTTGGTTAGACACCTCCACATTAATACCAATATTATAGAACACCCAAATTTTGTTATAGTCTTGAGAAAAAGCATTATCAAACCCAAATTTATACTTGTAAAAATCAAGCTTAGTGCTACAAGTCATAGGTTCCAAACATATTAATAACACAGGCTTGTATAACTTGCAAAATAACTTCAATCTTCTACTTGTAACACATTTACCTTCCATTCCTCTAACATTCCAAATGAGAGCATTAATCATTTATACACTTTTTTAGCCCCTACATTAGAGGATCTCAGAATCATTTTCTCCTTTTCAGCAATTTTAAATTCTCTTTTTCTCTGTTTTCTTTTTGCACTATTAGACAAGCAAACTTCCCAATTTTCAGCTTCAGGCTCTAGTGGTATATTTCTTGGTGATAGATTCAAGTCCTCTAATACATTAGATTCTCTCATTTCATCAAAAAAATTATTATCTTCAGTTTCAGTATGCTTTGTTGCACTTTCAATCAACTTATTAGCTACCATTTCTGTATGCTCTAAAATTTCACTTACCTCATTTGGTTCTACTACTTCTGCAGTAGAAATTATTTTTTTTTCACTCCCAATATCTCCCTTATCAGTAGAATTTCCAATATCAGTAGAATTTTCTTCATTAACAGTGTGCTCTACAAATTCACTGACCTCATTTGGTTCTACTACTTCTGCAGTAGAATTTATTAGTTTTTTACTTCCTATATCTCCCTTATCAGTAGAAATTCCAATATCAGTAGAATTTTCTTCATCAACCTCAATAATATTATCTACTGTATCTATCCCAGTAGTTGCTAATGTAGTAATTTGCTGAACTTTTTCTACAGGATTCGCTGCATTTTTTACTAAAGAAGACTGTTCTACCATTGAAGAAGGCTTTTCCACCACCATGCTACCTTTACCAAAATTTCTACTAACCCATTCCTTAGTGCTCTCCCTTTCTATCCTTTTATATATGCTTTTTCCTGGTGCAATTTTTTGTAATAAGTCGTTTTTATGTCCTTCCTTTTGTTGTGTTTGCTCTTGTTCTGGGGCCTTTTCATATATGTCTTTTACTTTATTCTTGCTTTCCTGTATTTTTATAAGACAAATAGCTTCTTCATGCCCTTGTCTACTACAGAAGTTACAGAATTTAGGTACATCTTCATACCTACAAACTTGCCAGAAACCCTCCTCACCACCATATCCAATACGAACTCGTTCAATTAACTCTTTTTTTAAATCAATTTCTACACAGATACGAGCTAACCCAGGCCTAGACAGTTTAGCAGTAGGTTCATCTACTTTAAGAGGATATCCAAAAGCTGAAGCTATTGAAAATATACTTGATGTATTATATAGATGAATAGGCAGCTTAGGTAAAGATATCCAAACTGGCGTCAATGACGTTTCAACATCCGGATCAAAATCATAAGTTCATTTAAAAGTGCGCATAGGAAAACCTTTAATGAACCAGGTTTTTCGTAACCAGATTCTTTGATAATCATCTTCATGAAAACACCTAATTAGTATATGTTTATGATCTAAAACTCCAATTTGATAATTAGCTTGTAGGTCTAACGTATGAAACACCTTCTTAATATCTTCAATCAACGGCTTACCATGCGAAAACTTACCTACTATAGTATATTTAAAAGGCTCGGATAGCTGGCAAATTTCCTCTTTAGAAAATTGTGTTGGTTTTGGTACTATTTCGAATACAATAATGAAAGGACAATAAATAAAAGAAACAGGAACGCAAAGGAAATAAACAATTTTATTTCTCACAATTGGAATATGAATTACAATTCCTGACTCAACAAATAAATAAAACTGCTGGACTGAAATAAAGAAACTGCCGGACTGTTTTAAAGAAACTGCCGGACTGGTTTTACAGAAACTGCCGGACTGGTTTTACAGAAACTGCCGGACTGGTTTTAACAAACTGCCGGACTGGTTTTAAACAAACTGCCGGACTGGTTTTAAACAAAACTGCCGGACTGGTTTTAACAAACTGCCGGACTGGTTTTAAACAAACTGCCGGACTGGTTTTGAACAAAACAAACTGGACTGGTTTTAAAGCATAAAAAACTGCCGGACTGGTTTTTAACAAATAAAAAACTGCCGGACTGTTTTTTTGTAAAAACTGGAAATTACAGAACTGAAAAGTAAATAACAGAATCGAAAGACTGAAAGTAAGCAGTACTGAAATGTAAATACAGAAAAGAAACAGTACAGGAAAGTAAATTACAGAAATGAAACGGACAGAAAGTAAAAGACTGAAAAATAAATAACAGAAAGTAAAAGAAGAGGCAACTGCTGAGCAGTTTCCCTTAAACAATATTTCCCGAACCACCTTTAAAGGTTTCTGGTTTCGGGACTTTGTTCCCAAGGTACAACTTCTATCTCAGAGTGGTTCGTATGGAAACCGGCACCGAACCACAGGTCGAGCTGTTGGTGGTGCGGTTCTCTCTCACTAAGTGTATGCTTATGCTGTGAGTTGTGTGTATGATGGTGTGTTCAAATGAGAGGGGGAGGGCTGCCTTTTATAGGCTCTATAGAAACCGCAGCCATAATTGTGGTCATTAATTCCGGGAGTTACACCCACAGAATCCGCTCAATTTAATTCTGAAACCGCAACATTTAATCTCATTCATTGCTGACGTTTCTCTTGCTGGAAACTCTAGGGACTCCTTTTGTATTTTATACAAAACTCCCTATTCGGGTTTGGACCCAAGACCCAAGACCCAAGACCCGAGACCCGAGACCCGAGACATTCCCCAAATCCCAAATCCCAAATCCAAGCCCACGCCCACGCCCACGCCCACGCCCGTGCCCGTGCCCGTGCCCGTGCCCGTGCCCGAGCCCGAGACCCGAGACCCGAGACCCGAGACACGAGACACGAGCGAGCGCGCGTGTGTGGTACACACTAATACTCTTAGGTGTATGTGGACATGTTAGTTTAATAACTACATGGGTTGGTATGGTATATATATTGTAAGATTAACTCTTAATCTTCCAATATGGGATTATTCTAAATGGTTTTCTCATTAACCATTTCGTTTTTCCAGATTTTTTTTTTTCCAGATTTGAGCTTCCGAGGTACCAACTTTGAAGCCACTTTGTATTCACACCCATTCTCCGAATAGGTCATGTGATATACCGTTACGAAGCTCGTCACACGGGCTACTCAACCACGTTGAGTACGGTATAAACAACTCAGCGCTGTTACACGAAATAATGACTCGAAGTTGGTCCAGTGACCATTCGGAAACACCCATGTTTTCACATGTTTTTCCAACAATCCCCCACATGAATGCAATTGGCTGAAAATAAAATGCTCCTAAATGCATACGAGAGAAAACCGCAAGAGTTCACTGCATAAGGACAGGTAGCGCGCGCCTTGAACCTGCCGTAGTGACGTAAAATCTGATATGCTACTATTGGGTAGCCTTTAAGCCTTGAACCCTTTAGCGTTTGTGCATACCAGGGTAATGCGCACACAGTGTCCCCTCTACACCACTTACTAAGCCCTTTGGTTGTTGTCCATATTTGGCCGTGGACTGCCTTGGCAAAGTTCAACCGAGTGCTCTAGTGATTTAGCCCATGGCTCATCACATAGTATCGGCCATACACACTCGTCATAGGTGATTTCAAGTCAAGGGTGTCCTGACTCACCCCTCTCGACCTTCGAGATACTTGTTTTCATTAAGAGCCTCATGCTCACCCTTAAGATGGTCTAGGTCTATCACTCTTTCATCCTAGAAATGGGCTGGGAACTTAAGTTCCCGAGTGCTTTGTTCGGTCACCCCCACAGTTCGGTTTTCCCGTTGAACCCGACGCTGGAGAATCCAGTTCGGGTTGGGTTGCCTCTGAGGAGGTTTCCAGTTCAATGGGCTTCAACCCCATTCCCCTCGATGAAACTTCAACTCCTACCTGAGTCAAGCCTTTTGTAAATGGATCCGCTATATTGTCTTTAGATCTCACAAAATCTAAGGACACCACACCGTTAGCTAACAATTCTCTTACGGATTTATGTCTCCGACGAATATGTCGGGACTTTCCATTATACATATGATCCTGCGCCCGTCCAATAGCCGACTGACTATCGCAGTGCATGCTTATTGCTGGGACAGGTTTCGGCCACATTGGAATTCCTTCCAGAAAGCTTCTCAGCCAATCAGCCTCTTCTGTTGCTAGATCCAACGCTATGAACTCAGATTCCATAGTTGATCTAGCTATGCACGTCTGCTTGGATGATCTCCATGAGACAGCTGCTCCTCCCATCACGAACACATATCCGCTAGTGGATCGTGTACTGTTGGAATCCGAGATCCAGTTTGCATCAGAATACCCTTCCAGTACAGCTGGATATCTGGTATAATGCAACCCTCGGTCTGCTGTGTATCTCATGTATCTGAGAAGTCTCATGATGGCCTTCCAGTGTTCCTCATTGGGATTACTGGTGTACCTACTCAGTCTACTCACTGAGTTGGCTATGTCTGGTCTAGTACAGTTCATGACGTACATCAGACTGCCTATTATTCGAGAATATTCCAATTGTCTCACACTCTCCCCAAAGTTCTTTTTCAGGGTGGTTGAGATCTCTATCGGAGTTCTGGATGTAGCTCTACTATCTTTATCAAATTTGTCAAGCATCTGTCTGACATAGTGAGTTTGAGATAACGCATATCCGTCTGATGTCTTGGTAATTTTCATACCAAGTATAACATCAGCGACACCCAAGTCTTTCATCTCGAATTTTTGTGACAACATTTTCTTAGTGGAGTTGATGTTATCAATACTCCCTATTATAATCATGTCATCTACGTAGAGGCAGACTACCACGTAGTCCTTTTCATTTCCTTTTACGTAGACGCATTTGTCACATTCGTTTATCCGAAAACCGTTTGATAGCATCACTCTATCAAATTTTTCGTGCCATTGTTTAGGTGCTTGTTTAAGTCCATACAAGGACTTCACAAGTTTACACACCTTGTGAGCTTTACCTGGAACCACAAACCCTTCCGGTTGTTCCATGTAAATTTCCTCTTCCAACTCACCATTCAAGAACGCCGTTTTAACATCCATTTGATGTATTTCCAGATCGAACAGTGCTGCGAGAGCAATGACTATCCGGATTGACGTCTTCCTGGAGACAGGAGCATAGGTGTCGAAATAGTCGACACCTTCGGTTTGTCTAAAACCTTTCACTACAAGCCTAGCCTTGTATTTCTCGATTGTTCCATCGAGCTTTCTCTTCCTCTTGAAGATCCACTTGTGTCCTAGTGGCTTACACCCGGGTGGTAGATCCACTAGTTTCCAAGTGTGATTTTGTAATATCGATTCAACCTCATTGTTGATCGCTTCCTCCCAATATTGGGCTTCCGGGGATGACATTGCTTGTTTGAATGTCGCCGGTTCGCCTTCTATCATGAAGGTTACAAAATCTGGACCGAAAGTCGTTTCCTTTCTAGCCCTTTTACTACGTCGAGGCTCTTCTTCTTCTTCCTCCAACGGTTCACTTGCCCCCACATTTTCCTCACTGTTTGACTCCTCAGTCTCTACAGTTACGGAAGACTTGCGGGGAAAGATCTCCTCGAAGAAAGAAGCTTCTCGAGCTTCGATGATAGTATCTGCATGCACATCGGGATTATCCGACTTGTGCACGAGAAAACGATAAGCACTACTGTTTTGTGCATATCCTATGAACACACAGTCTACCGTCTTTGGCCCTATTCTCGTTCTTTTAGGAAGCGAGACAAGGACCTTCGCGAGACAACCCCAAACCCTTAAGAATTTATAGCTCGGCCTATGGCCTTTCCATAGTTCATAAGGTGGTTTATCACGTTTCTTATGTGGTAGCTTGTTCAATACATAGTTGGCGGAAAGCAGCGCTTCCCCCCACATGTTCTGGGGTAACCCAGAACTTATTAACATAGCATTCATCATTTCCTTGAGCGTCCTATTCTTACGCTCGGCAACCCCATTCTGCTTCGGAGAGTATGGGGCTGTCGTTTGATGTATAATGCCATTTTCTGCGCATATCTGCGCAAACGGTGCTTCGTATTCACCGCCTCTATCACTCCTCAACATTTTAATCTTTTTATTGAGTTGATTCTCTACTTCGGTCTTATAAAGAGCGAATTTCTCTACCGCTTCGTCTTTACTTCTCATTAAGTAGACATAGCAGTATCTAGTACAATCATCTATAAACGTGATGAAATACTTTTTCCCTCCTCGCGTTTGTATAAACTTTAAGTCGCATACATCCGTGTGTATTAGACCGAGAGGTTCAGTACTTCGTTCAATATGTTGATATGAAGACTTGGTTAATTTTGCTTCAACACAAACCTCACATTTATGTTGTTTATCAAATACAAAATTAGGTAGTAGATTCAGTGATATTAATTTCTTCATAGAATTAGCATTCACATGACCTAATCTACCATGCCATAAATTAAATGAATCGCAAGAATAAGCAAACGAAGTTTTATTGGCCACTTGGGCAACATTCACGATTACATTATTCTTGGTACTGGCCTTAGCCTTAGTACCCTCAATAGCTAACTCGGCTTTAGGAGCCGGAGTACCAACATTTAATTTAAACATGCCGTTGGTCATATAGCCACGGCCTACATACATTCCGTTTAAAGTGATTACAATTTTTGCAGATTCAAATACAAGTTTAAATCCTTTGTTCACCATCACGGACCCGGAAACCAGATTCTTGCGAATTTCCGGCACATGGAGCACGCCATTCAGTGTGAGCTCCTTTCCCGATGTCATCTTCAGCAGCACGGTTCCTTTTCCTTCCACCCTGGAAGTAGCCGAGTTCCCCATGAAGCAGCTCTCATTGTCCACGGCCGTATAGGTCTTGAACATCCATTTGCTGGCACAGATGTGACTAGTGGCGCCTGTGTCCAGCCACCATTCCTTTGGGTTGCTCCCCACCAGGTTCACTTCCGAGACCACAGCACTCAGGTGCATATAGTCCTGTCCAGCATCATCTCATCCCTCAGCCACATTAGCTTGAGCAGGTGCCCTCTTCCTCCCTTTCCCTTGGAACTTCCTCTTTGGGGGGGGGGGGGGGGGGGGGTTTGGGCTTGTCGGTGCGCATCTTACAATCCGCGGCACGATGGCCCGGTTTGTTGCACACAAAGCAGTCTCCCATGAATTTTTTCTTGAGAGAGGCACCGACTCCGCTGTCAAAGCGTTTCCGCTTAGACACAGCGTCCTCAACCACATGGGCCTTGGCAACCGCGTTGCCTGCTCCGCCACCGCCTTTCCTTCCGGATCGGCGGTTGCTTTGCTCAACATTGAGCCTCTCAATGAGTCCCTCCAAGGTCATAGCCTTTCGCTTGTGTTTCAGGTAGTTTTGAAACTCTTTCCAAGAAGGTGGCAGTTTCTCAATCATTAATGCCACTTGGAAAGGTTCGTTGATAACTAGCCCTTCAACCTCAAGCCTATGGTATATGAGTTGGAGTTCCTCAACCTGCTCGATAACACTCTTCCCATCAGTCATCATGTACTCGTGAAAGTCCGTGACGACAAATTTCTTTGTGCCAGCGTTATTCACTTTGTACTTTCGTTCGAGAGACTCCCAAAGCTCCTTTGCAGAAGCCTTGGGCTCGAATACACTGAAGAGAGTGTCATCCAGAGCACACAGGATGTAGTTCCGGCATAGGTAGTCGCCGTGTTTCCACGCTTCCACCGCCGAAACCGTCTGCACGTCCTCATCGTCCTCGCTTAGGACGGGTGCAGACTCCTTAAGAAAACGGGTCAGATTAAGGGCAGTTAAATAAAACAGCATCTTTTGCTGCCAACGTTTGAAGTTGTTGCCCCTAAACTTTTCCGGTCTCTCCAGTTGAGAGGTTGGCAACATTGGCATCGCCGGTGTTGCCGGAGCCTTGCCCTTTGCCCTGGCTGCAGCCACAAGCGCTGCCTTGGCCGCAGCCTTAGCAGCAGCCTGTGCTGCGGCCGCAGCCGCAGCCATAGCATCAGCCTCTGCCGCAGCAGCGTCGGCCGCAACCTTTGCCGCAGCAGCTTCGGCCTCAGCCTGAGCCTGAGCCCCCCCACTCGCAGCGCTCGCATTGTTGTGGCTACTGCCAATCACAAGTGCGCCCTGGACGTTTTCCGAAGAAACGGTGGGTATTTGATCCTCATTAGTCATATGAAATGACAATATAAAACCGTTTAGTTTCTCGCAAGAAAACTAAATTCTTTATCGCAATTACTAATTATAACTTAATTAGATTGCTTCAAAAGAATAAAAACCAATGAAAGAGATTCTAGCGTGAAAATCAAATCACTTTTGATTTCACTAAGAATTCTTTATAGTATTCTAGAATAAAAAGATTAAAACCAATTCGGATTTATTCTATGTGCAAATTTCAATTTCTAGTAAACTAGCAATGATTTTGCGAGAATAAAAACCGAGACGTCAACAACAATAAAATAAAAAAGAAAAGTCCTTTCTTATTTCGAAAATAGAAAAACCAAAAAATGATATTGTTTAAGATTGTTGGTTTTGGTACTATTTCGAATACAATAATGAAAGGACAATAAATAAAAGAGACAGGAACGCAAAAGAAATAAACAATTTTATTTCTCACAATTGGAATATGAATTACAATTCCTGACTCAACAAATAAATAAAACTGCTGGACTGAAATAAAGAAACTGCCGGACTGTTTTAAAGAAACTGCCGGACTGGTTTTACAGAAACTGCCGGACTGGTTTTACAGAAACTGCCGGACTGGTTTTAACAAACTGCCGGACTGGTTTTAAACAAACTGCCGGACTGGTTTTAAACAAAACTGCCGGACTGGTTTTAACAAACTGCCAGACTGGTTTTAAACAAACTGCCGGACTGGTTTTAAACAAAACTGCCGGACTGGTTTTAACAAACTGCCGGACTGGTTTTAAACAAACTGCCGGACTGGTTTTGAACAAAACAAACTGGACTGGTTTTAAAGCATAAAAAACTGCCGGACTGGTTTTTAACAAATAAAAAACTGTCGGACTGTTTTTTTGTAAAAACTGGAAATTACAGAACTGAAAAGTAAATAATAGAATCGAAAGACTGAAAGTAAACAGTACTGAAATGTAAATACAGAAAAGAAACAGTACAGGAAAGTAAATTACAGAAATGAAACGGACAGAAAGTAAAAGACTGAAAAATAAATAACAGAAAGTAAAAGAAGAGGCAACTGCTGAGCAGTTTCCCTTAAACAATATTTCCCGAACCACCTTTAAAGGTTTCTGGTTTCGGGACTTTGTTCCCAAGGTACAACTTCTATCTCAGAGTGGTTCGTATGGAAACCGGCACCGAACCACAGGTCGAGCTGTTGGTGGTGCGGTTCTCTCTCACTAAGTGTATGCTTATGCTGTGAGTTGTGTGTATGATGGTGTGTTCAAATGAGAGGGGGAGGGCTGCCTTTTATAGGCTCTATAGAAACCGCAGCCATAATTGTGGTCATTAATTCCGGGAGTTACACCCACAGAATCCGCTCAATTTAATTCTGAAACCGCAACATTTAATCTCATTCATTGCTGACGTTTCTCTTGCTGGAAACTCTAGGGACTCCTTTTGTATTTTATACAAAACTCCCTATTCGGGTTTGGACCCAAGACCCAAGACCCGAGACATTCCCCAAATCCCAAATCCCACGCCCACGCCCACGCCCACGCCCACGCCCGAGACCCGAGACCCGAGACCCGAGACCCGAGACCCGAGACACGAGCGAGCGCGCGTGTGTGGTACACACTAATACTCTTATGTGTATGTGGACATGTTAGTTTAATAACTACATGGGTTGGTATGGTATATATATTGTAAGATTAACTCTTAATCTTCCAATATGGGATTATTCTAAATGGTTTTCTCATTAACCATTTCGTTTTTCCAGATTTTTTTTTTTCCAGATTTGAGCTTCCGAGGTACCAACTTTGAAGCCACTTTGTATTCACACCCATTCTCCGAATAGGTCATGTGATATACCGTTACGAAGCTCGTCACACGGGCTACTCAACCACGTTGAGTACGGTATAAACAAGTCAGCGCTGTTACACGAAATAATGACTCGAAGTTGGTCCAGTGACCATTCGGAAACACCCATGTTTTCACATGTTTTTCCAACAAATTGTATCATAGGTTCGCCTCTATAGAATTCAATTTCCTTCAAATCAATTTTTGGCTTATCGACTTGTTTCTTTAGAATAGAAGCAAAGGATTTGACCGGAGAGTCTGGTTTGATAAGTTGGGCGTTGGTTTCATCGAAAACCTTATCACGATCTACCATCTTTACCGCGGCTAGGGTTTTTCACCCTAGTCGTCTCTCTCTTTCTCTCTCTAGGGTTTTTTATATATTTCCTCTCTCCTTCTACTTTACTTACTCACAAAACAAGCTGATAAGTCATAACCAAGTAAATAAATTCACATTCTCTCTTTTAATATATAAATACTACTAAATTTCTGTGTTTAGTGTTTTAATTTAAGTGATACTATTTAAAAGAAAGATGTCAGGAGGAAAAGGGGAAGTGCCAACGATAGGGATCGATTTGGGGACGACTTACTCGTGCGTCAGCGTTTGGCAGCATGATCGGGTCGAGATTGTGTTGAACGACCAGGGGAACAGGACCACTCCGTCCTACGTGGCGTTTACTGATACCGAGAGGCTTATTGGTGACGCGGCCAAGAACCAGGTCGCTATGAACCCCGTCAACACCGTTTTCGGTCAGTTTTTGTATACTCTTTTAATTTAACTTCTTTTTGGAAAATGTTTTTCTTTGGAGTTGCATTTGATGCTCTGTACGTATGCGGTGATTTTTGTATTTATATATATAGTAATTGGGTCAATGTTAAGTTCTTTTTAGGTTTATTTTATTGTTTTGGAAAAGTTTTCTTGTTTGGAGTTGTATGTGAAGATCTGCATGTGGTGATTTTGGTGTTATTTTTCCGTCGCAAAAACATTTAAGTATAGTCTCTTTTTCTTCGTGATTTTAGTATATTAGTCACCGTTTTCGGTCAGTTTTCGCGAACTCTTTTAATTAAAAGTTCTTTTTAGGTTTGTGTTAGTGTTTTGAGAAATTATTTTCTTGTTTGAAGTTGCATCTGATGCTCTGGATGTGGTGGTTTTCGTATATCAATGATCGGGAATTTTATATTTAACTGAATTTTGTCTCGATTGGTTTGTATCTGATGGTCTGCATGTGATGATTTTTGTATGTTAATAGTTGAATTCAATGTATATTACTGTAATAGTTAAATTTATATGATAACTGGAACAATCTGAGGTTAAATTTATATGGTAATAGACTAATAGTTGAATTTATTTAAAGTATTGTGTTAGTTAATTTTTTTGTTTGTAACTGTAATAGTTAATTTTATCTGATGTTATGCATGTGGTAAATTTTCTATTTTACTAGTTGAATTTATTGTATATTAACAGTAAAAAAATTATAACTGGAAAAGTGTGAAGTTGATTGTGTATTAATTTGTGTTTGGTTCGGTTTGCATCTGATGCTTTGCATGTGCTGTTTTTATTAATAAGTCATCGGTCACGTATTTTAACTTATTAGAGAGTTGAACAGAAAACATAATAAGTTAGAAAGTTCTTATTTCTCAAATATTTAATATGAAAAAGCTAAAGAAATCCATAAGTTCCTAGCTTCTCTGCTTTTGAGCTTTTTTTAAAAAATCCAAAATCTAGCTTTTAAAGGCTAAAGAAGATGACATACCAAACCAACCCCCATGGAATTTTCTAATCAAAAAGCTAAAAAAAAGTTGTTGCCAAACATGCACATTTTTTTCGAAAAGTTTTATTGTTTGAAGGTGCATCTGATGCTTTGCATTTGGTTACTTTTGTGTTTTTTTTTTTTTTTTTTGTATATCAATGGTTTAGAATATGTGGTAATTGGGATACTGTTAAGTTATTTGGAGTTTTTTTTACAACTAACTAAATTTTGTATCGTTTGGTTTGTATCTGATATTCTGCATGTGGTGATATTTGTACTTTAATAGCATATAGTTGAATTTATTGCATATTATTGTAATGGTTAAATTTATATGGTCATCGGAGCAATTTGAAGTTACTTGGTAATTTGGAGGTTTTTATTTGTTTAAATTTATTGAATTTTGTTAGGGGTTTGATTTGCATCTGATGCTTTGCATGTGGTGTTTTTCGTACTTTAAGAGTTAAAATTGTAAAGAAATCGGGACAATATCGAGTTATTTGGTAATCGGAGGCTTTCTGGTTTAGTTTTATTGAATTGTGCTTATGATAGATCTATTTCTTTGTGCTGGAATTTGTTAATTCGGAAAAATTAAGTAAGTTGAAGGTTTATTGTGTTTAGTTTATTGATTTGTTCTCTTTTCCTCTTACGACATTGTTGTCATTTAGAAGTTCTATCCAATATGGACCTAATAGAGGTTGATGAGTTAAGAATCAAATGAAGTAGATAGGGGAGTCGCACTCAACGATAAAGACCACCCTGTCTGTGATTTTAATCCTATTGTCATAGGTCATTATAATTTATTCTCGGGTCTAAGTTCAAGGGACTGGAATTTTATGTTTAATTTCTGACGTTCTTGGCAGTTAATCCTAGGACAAAACTCGGATATGGTTTTGATCGTTCATGTAATACAAGGGAATTTGTGTCTATTTTGTTGGACACTTTGGATATTCTAGCTAGCATAATATTTGTAGCAATTTATAGGTTTCTACTTTTTGTTAATATATTAGGTCTCTCCAACATATATCTGTCATTAGATTATACTAAGTAGAGAAAATAAGATATTTAGCAGGAATTAAATCAGTGTCTTATTTTGTACACTTTTTTTGTATATAGAGCGTTTTAGAAACTTGTTAATTGTTGGTTTCAGAGTGTCTAAAAGAGCTGAATATTTTAATTTGTTAGTATGAGTATGCATGTAAAGCTTAACTGCATTTTTTTTTACTATGGTTCGTTGTGTTGGCAGTTAGATTTAAGACACTATCTGGAACTAGTTTTGGTTGCTCAAGCTTATCAAAGAGTAATTTTGTAGCTTGATTGCGTAGTTATTCATATTCATATTGCAGAAATCAAGTTTCATGTTTCTCTGCCTCTTTGGCAACTTCATTTTATGAACTGTTTTCTAGTGAAAAAAAGCTTTTGTTAAGAGGTATACCAGAAAGTTATTATGTACATTACAGTACACTTGATACTTAAAATATGTTTATCCGGTTGTTGATAGATGGAGAATTGTTAGTTAATTAAAGGATGCTGGAATTTGCAAGAGTTGATGTGTAAAATTGTATTTAGTGATGTCTGATTGCTCAACTATTCCACTTTTTTCTTTTCAGATGCCAAGCGTCTAATTAATTGGAAGGCGATACTCTGACCCCTCTGTACAAAGCGACATGAAGCTATGGCCCTTCAAGGTCACAGCAGGGCCAGCCGACAAACCCATGATAACCGTCAACTACAAAGGCGAAGAAAAGCAATTCTCAGCTGAAGAGATCTCATCTATGGTCCTTGTAAAAATGAAGGAAATTGCTGAGGCCTATCTTGGCACCACAGTGAAAAATGCTGTAGTTACTGTTCCCGCTTACTTCAACGACTCCCAAAGGCAGGCCACTAAGGATGCTGGCGTAATTTCTGGTTTAAACGTAATGCGTATCATCAATGAGCCTACCGCTGCTGCTATAGCTTACGGGCTTGACAAAAAAGCCGCTAGTAAGGGTGAAAAGAACATTTTAATTTTTGATCTTGGCGGTGGAACTTTTGATGTTTCGCTATTGACTATTGAGGAGGGTATTTTCGAGGTGAAGGCAACTGCTGGGGATACTCATCTAGGAGGTGAGGATTTTGACAATCGGTTGGTTAATCATTTTGTTCAGGAGTTTAAGAGGAAGAATAAGAAGGATATTACTGAGAACCCTAGGGCTTTGAGGAGGTTGAGGACAGCTTGTGAGAGGGCAAAGAGGACTTTATCTTCGACAGCTCAGACTACTATTGAAATCGATTCTTTGTTTGAAGGGGTTGATTTTTATTCGACTATTACGCGTGCTAGGTTTGAAGAGATGAATATGGATTTGTTTAGGAAGTGTATGAACCCGGTTGAGAAATGTCTTAAAGATGCAAAAATGGATAAGGGTAGCATCGATGACGTGGTGCTTGTTGGCGGTTCGACCAGGATACCTAAAGTGCAGCAATTACTAAAGGATTATTTTAATGGAAAAGAGCTGTGTAAAAGTATAAATCCAGATGAGGCTGTGGCTTATGGTGCGGCTGTACAAGCAGCGACAAGCAGCGATCTTGAGTGGCGAAGGGAATGAAGAAGTTCAAGACTTGCTGTTGTTGGACGTTGCGCCTCTCTCTCTAGGTTTAAAAACGGCGGGTGGAGTTATGACAGTGCTGATCCCAAGGAACACGACTTTACCGACTAAAATGGAGCAGGTTTTCTCAACCTATTCGGATAATCAACCTGACGTTTTTATTCAAGTGTACGAAGGTGAAAGATTGAGAACTAGGGACAACAATTTGTTGGGCAAATTCGAGTTGTCTGGTATTCCCCCAGTTCCTAGGGGTGTGCCTCAGATCACGGTTTGTTTCGACATCGATGCTAATGGGATTTTGAATGCATCGGCTGAGGATAAAACAACTGGAACGAAAAATAAAATTACTATTACGAATGATAAGGGGAGATTGTCTAAGGAGGATATTGAGAAGATGGTGCAAGAGGCAGAGAAGTATAAGGCCGAGGACGAAGAGCATAAGAAGAAAGTTGAGGCTAAAAATGCATTGGAGAATTACGCGTATAGCATGAGGAATACGATTAAGGATGAGAAGATTGGGGGGAAGTTGAACGGTGGGGATAAGAAGAGGTTTGAGGAGGCGACTGATGGGGCGATTCAGTGGTTGGAAGGGAACCAGTTGGCGGAGGCGGAGGAGTTTGATGATAAGATGAAGGAGTTGGAAGGGATTTGTAACCCTATTATCGCAAAAGGGTATCAGGGCGGTGATATGGGTGGCGGTATGGAGGAAGGGCCTAGCGGTGGTGAAGGTGGTCATGGTAGCGGTGCAGGGCCCAAGATTGAGGAGGTGGACTAGAATCCTGGTTGTCGATTTTGTCTTTCTTTTGGGCTCTTGTGAAAAAGTGTCTTTTTGTATTTTCTTATTTTGTATTTTCAAGTTAAGTTGGTACTGGTTGGATAAAAGTGTCATGTTTATGTAATTTATATTTCAGCGATCAATGATATGAACTAAGGGTTGTATTTTGTAATTTTGTCGAGCTAAATTGACTATCTGGGTTGTCGATGACAGTTTCCAGTTCAATTCTGGTGTCTAATTAAAAATGTAGTTGCGTAATTTGTTTTCCTCTGAATGCTTTGTTGCTTTCAACTTTCAATTGAATCCATAGTTTGGCCTAGCTGTACTAGGAGCTGGTTGAATTCTTACTGAATAACTTGCTGTATAGTGGTCTTATCATTTATCCAATTTTGATTACTTACTGTCACTGCTCAAGTTCCAGTTAAAGAACAGTCTATCAGTGATATATAGTTTAAGCAAAAATGTTTGTTCTTTTATGTTTTGGTTTGCTAGCTAGTTTAGTTTGCAAAAAAAAATTAACAGGTGACATCTGACTCCTGGGTATTTACATTTATCCTGGTTTAAGGAGAGGGTATATATGCAGTTGAATAAAAGTATGTTCGTTTGGAAAACGGACTTGTAGAGAATTTTGTAGTCAGAGATGAAGAATTTAAGTTCGTTTGGAGAATGGCCTAAGATGATTTTATAGTCAGAGACAGTGAAGAATTCAGGCTAGATGCCAATTTAGCACGTATTCCATAACTTGTTTATAAAAAAATCCCGAGTTTTTAAATCGCATAACTTGTTTAAAAAACCGTCAAGTATATATAAAGGATACTCAAATCTATATTTGCCCATATTGATATCAACCGACTAAATTATTTCTCTACCGCATCCATCGACCGTCGTCATCTCCCTGTCTCTATCTTCCTCTTCTGCCGATGGAGATGGAGGCAGAGCTGCTATGTGGGAGTCATATTTGGCGAAGGGGCCTACCGTTCCTTTGCTTCCAGGCTCCTCCACCAAACTATTCCTTTTCTTCAGTCACAAATCGCTACCTGTTTTAGAAGAGGGGGAGAAAGTGAAGATTTCATATGAGATTCAAGATTATATCTTTTTTCATCAATTGTTTAACATTAAAGCATCACTTACATAAGGTGATTAAAAAAGGCTTTTACTCCAATGTAATAAATTTGCAAACACGAGAGGTGAAGGCTGTTAAATTTTTATGAATAAGATTTGAAAGAGATACTTATGATAAAGTGTAGACTGTTACGGTAATGATGAACATGGGGAAGGATTAAAGATAACATTAACTACAAAAAAACACTTGACACAATTTTTTAGACCTCCAATAGGCAATATGTTCGATGAAATATTTTAGATTTATGAACAGGTAAAAGCATAAATAAGTCGAGCAACAATTAATATAAAGATACCATATTCCTATTATATTAAAAAAAAACATACTCTAACAAGTTAAATTATTAAAAACATAGATTCAATTAATAATTAATAAAAAATAAAAAAACTGATTAATCTCTCCCCCATCTATTTGCCCTCTCACCTTATCTTCAATCTCTCTCTCTTTCTTTTTTCTCCTTCCGATCTCTCTCCTCCTCATTCTCAATTTCTTCGATCTCTCTCCTCCTCATTCTCACTTTCTCCGATCTCTCTCCTCCTCATTCTCACTCTTTCCGATCTCTCTTATAATATTTCCTCTATTTTTTCGATATTTTTCTTGTCCTCTTTCTTTTCGATCTCTCTCTTTTGTAAAGATTGAGACGGACATATCTATCGGAATGGGCGGCGAGTATGTACAGCGAGGTCAAAAACTCGAAATTGATGTCGACGGAAATGCGGTCGTAGAAAGAGAGGCCCACGACGGCAACGTGATAGTTCGAGATCCGATGACGGGTAAGACTTTGATTTGTTAATTAGTGTATAATGTTGAAAAATAAGTGTATGAATTACGTGAATTAATGGTATGAAGTTGAAAATTATGTATATGAATTATGTAAATTGGGGTATAAAATTTGAAATTTGAAACAAGTGTATGAACTTTTGGAATAACGGTATGAAAAATACAAATTATGGTATGAGCTTTTAAAATAAGGGTATGAACTTTTGGAATAATAGTATAAAATATACAAATTAGTATATGAACTTCTGGATATGTTTTTGTTAATTAGAAATTTTTAAGTATGTTTTTCTTAATTTAGTTTTAAAAGTAGCATGTTGTATTAATTTATCCATAAGTTAATTATGAGCAAATTAAGGAAGTAACAAATCTTTTAGTCATGTCAAATGCAATGATTTTCACATTGACTCCAATAGTCCGGTAGCACTTTAAAAGAATTATTACGTTTTATTACCAATTATATTATTTATTAGCATAATATAACATTTTTTAAAAATTTAATTTGGTTTTGGTACCACCTATTTTAAATATAAAAGGAATATAAATTCTATTTTTAGTCATTACCCATTGCACTTTCTATCTCTACAGGAGACACGGTGACGGAGTACAAAGAGGGCTATCTCTACAGGAGACACGGTGACGGAGTACAAAGAGGGCTAGAGGTCGGTGACAGTCTATATGGGCGTGAGTTTGGTGGTCTGGATTTGTCCAATAACTTAGTTTGTGAATTTGATAAAAAAGAAAAAGGAATTATCACCTATTACATCTTAAATTGTACGTAGTAACAAACAAGTCTGGTATTTACAATTAAGATTTTGTGTAGTTTATAATTAGTTTATAACTGGTCCTTTTATTCTGAAATTTGTAAATTAAGTACAAAGAACAAGTATTTTAGACTGTATTAGATTCTCTATTATATTTTCAAAAAAATTGTATTAAATTATAAAAATTTTATATAGGCTTGTCGATTAGATTGTCAAATAAATTATATTAGATTTTCAAAAAACTTGTATTAGATTGTCAAAAAATTTGTATTAGATTGTCCAAAATTTTGTATAAAATCCTATTAGATTGTCAAATAAAATTATATTGGATTTTAAAAAAAATTATATTAGATTGTCAAAAAAACTGTATTAGATTGTTTATTAGATTGTCAAAAAAATCATATTATATTGTCAAAAAATTGTATTAAATTATCAAAAAATTTGTATAAAATTATCTATTAGATTGTCAAATAAATGATATTAGATTGTCAAAAAAATTGTATTAAATTATCAAAAAATTGTATTAGCTTGTAAAAAAAATTGTATTAGATTGTAAAAAAAACCGTATTTAATTTTTTTTTTGGATTTTTTATTTTATTTTAGTCCAAATTTTTCAATTTTTTAAAAATATTTATGGATTTTCTTAATAGTTTTTTCCAATTTTTTTCATTTTTTTAATTTTCGGTCAACGCTGGAGTCTGGAAGTCAACGCCTGAGTCCGGAGGTCAACTCCGGTCAATGATCATGGTCTTGGTCAAACTTTTATTGGGCCAAATGTGTTGGTTTTACGTGCATTAACAAGTGGTACTAATTTATAATAAATAATTTAAAAGTGATATTAACTCTCATATAAGTAGTTTTTAAAGGTAACTATCTCAAATTCCGTAGAGGAAAGACTATATATATATGTTATATTGGGTGACTAAAGGTGAAAAAATTTAGTATACTAGCTAACTGTTGTTAACGATTTATGTATCAGATTACGAGAATTAACAATTTAAGTACTTATCTATCAAGATTTTCACAATTCAGGTACTGCAATTAATTAAAATGAATGGAAGTTAGTTTGAAGTTTCAATTTGGTCATATTATTTATAATATGCTAAATTTAAGCTCGAATCTTCCGAAATATCCCATTTTATTATAAATTCACACACACACACACATATATATATATATGTATGTATATGTATACACGTGCATATATACATGTATACATGTATACATATTATGTTATGTATATACATATATTATTGCAAATAATATATTCCAGATTAACAATCATTGCCTATATAACGATGTTTGTGTATACAAATAAATTGAAAATACTTAAAAAATATTTTCTATTTAAAAAATGAATGCTCTTTTGAAAAAAATAGCATTTTGCTTGTCATTTTTTCCATGAAATTATACAAATAATGTTGTGCCCTGAAATAATTTTTTTACCCAAATGTCATAATTTTAAAGCTTACGTTATCTTCGCTTTAAAGAAAGTGTTATATTATTTTTTATAAAAAAATGGATTTTAAGAAGGAAAGAAACAAAGAAAAATTAGTCAAATAATATGTTTATATTTTAAATGAGATACTTAATATGTATGTATGAGACCAAATTAAGCTATGAATTGATTTGTTTTAGTCAAATAATATGATTTATTTTAGTATAAAGATTGTAAATTGTAACATTTTAAAAAAACAAGATTAAAGTTATATAAATTAGGGAAAATGATAATTTAGTTCATATTTGGAAATTTATTTATAAAAAACCCTGTTGTTTTGAACTTGATGGCTCTTTTACAAAAAAAACATATTTTGTGAACTTATTTACAAATATGTACACATGTCATTAAAAATCAAAAAATTAAAAACCAAAATTTTAAAAAATACATTTTTTATACAAAAAATATGTGTGATCCTGTATGATACTGTCTAAGCCTGTTCAATCATGCATGCCTAATCCTGTTTGATCTTGTCTAATCATATCAAATCCTGTCCAATTTTGTATATCTAATCTTATTTAATGCTATCTAATCATGTCTAATCATGTTTGATACTACTACGTACAATTTTTTTTTAATATTTTCGAATTCTTATTTTTTGATTTATTTTTTTTGTATATATTTTTTTTATTTTTCATGACATATGTAGCTAATTATAAATAAGTATATGTAACTAATTGTAAATAAGTACACATTGACGAATTTTTTGTAAATAAGTTAATTGGTATGTAACTATTTGCAAGTCTCCTTATAAATTATAAATAATGAGACCAAAATGAAAATTTAAACTAACTTCCATCAAAGTAATTTAACGGAAGTACCCGAATTGTGATAGTTCAGTACGTAAATTGTTAAATTTCGTAATGTGCTAACTAAATCATTAACAACATATAGTATAGTAAAATAAATGTATTTTTTTCCCCTGATTAAAGCATATGGAAGGTTGTATTTATGGTATTAATTTTAGTAACAAATTTCATATATTGGAGCAATAAGATCCTATTGAGCAATACCGCTAGTTATTTGTAAATACTACAAGAATTTGAATAAGATTTATTACCCGTTCAATCAAAGTTATATTTTTTTTTATTTAACTTGAATTTTAGTTGTAATAAAATCGTTGCGACCATTCATTATTAATAATGAGTGAGTCATTCTTACTAATTTATATATAAAAAAAAAAAACAGAGCGAAATTGAAATTTTTAAAGAGTTATATAATTTTGTATTGATAAGACAAGTCAAGATAAACCATATAGCCAAAAGAAACCATGAACACGGTTGCCCCATCCATGAGTAAATATTTCATAGTGGACTCATTAGACCGTTCATCACTGCTCAGCCTATATATCAATTAGTTACAAAGAAAGATTGTGATTGATTATTACCTTATTTTCTCTTCCACTAATTGAGGAATACTCTTGTATTTATATGTGTATCACCAATGAAATAATCATCTTGTCTGTCTATTCCATTTTCCTTATTCCTATTTTACATGGTATCAAGAGCAGAGCACGATCTCAAACTCTGATTTTTTTTCTTTCTCTGAATCGAAACATCAATCTCCAAGTCTTCAACATGTCTGAATCAGTTTTGGTTGAATCAAACCAGGCTAATGCCCCGAATCCTTTTTTTCTTCATCATTCTGATAATCCTGGTCTAGTTCTCGTCACCAAACCATTGATCGGAGAGAACTATTCATCTTGGCATAGGGCTATGTTAAAGTCTATTAACGCCAAAAATAAACTCGGATTCGTCGACGGGACTATTGTTATCCCTTCCTCTTCGAATGATCCTGATGTTATGCGTCCTGGTCGCGATGCAATGATATGGTCCACTCTTGGATCGTTAATTCTCTTGCTGCCGATATCACAGACAACGTTATCTATTATTCAACGGCGCGTGAGATTTGGGAAGACCTGCGTAAACGTTTTTCTCAAAGCAATGCTCCTCGTATTTACGAGATACAACGAGAGATTTCATATTTTAGGCAAGACCAATTGTCAATAGCAGCATATTATTCAAAACTTAAATCTCTTTGGGATGAACTCGCCTCTTATTCCGAGTTATGTCACTGTGGAGCACAACAAGACCGACAGAAATTGATGCAGTTTTTGATGGGTCTTAATGATTCATACAACGCTATTCGTGGACAAGTTTTATTGATGAACCCGCTTCCTTCCATACGTCAAGCTTACTCCTCAATCTCCGGCGAGGAAAGACAAAGAAACCTCAGCCAAACTAATTTTCAACAACCAATGGAAGTAGTTGCAGCAGCGATGGCTGTTCGTAAACCAATGGCTCGACCACTTGATCGAAACAACCAGCCAAGTCTAGTGAATGACTACCAAACTGACTTTAACAAAGGAGATCCAAACCATAAGCGATCTTCAAACAATAGAAGGCCTCACTGTACTCACTGTGACAAACCCGGACACTACGTCGACTCTTGTTATCAACTTCATGGGTTCCCTTCTGGAAATTCGAGAACTAAAATGACAAAATTTAGAGGAGCAGGTAATGTGACTGCAGTAAACCAAGTCAGTGAGGTAAGGGGAGATGCACCCAACCCCATCTCAGCTCTTTCGGAAACTCAAATGCAACAGATTCGTGCTATATTAAATAGTAAAGGTAGTTTGGGTACATCACCTCAAGCAAATGTCATTAGTACTCCAGGTTTGTCTAAATTTTCGTGTCGTCGTTGGATTATCGACAGCGGTGGGACAGACCATATAGTCTCTTCGTCAAAATTGTTAGTTCATAACAACGATAAATTACGATCATTATCACCTGTTTTATTGCCAAATGGTGAAAGAGCACCAATTAATTCAGTAGGATCATTGCCATTGAGTTCTACTCACAAACTGCAAGATGTGTTATGCGTTCCTGATTTTAAAGTTGATTTGATGTCAGTTAGCAAATTGACGTATCAATTGAATTGTTCAGTGACCTTTTATCCTTCTTTTTGTGTTTTGCAGGATCTGGATATGAGGAAGATGATTGGTTTGGGTAGAGAACGTGACGGGCTCTACTACTTGGTGGGACTTACAACCGAAGCAACTCCAAAGCCTTCTCGTTGTAACACAGTAGCTTCCACCACTGATATTTGGCACCACCGTTTGGGTCATGTTTCTTCATCTCGTTTAGGTTTCATAGCTAAACATTTTCTTGATATTCCTTTTGTTTTGAATAAGGTTTGCAATGTTTGCCCATTAGCGAAACAAACTCGTCGCCCTTTTGGTTCAAGTATTATTTCATCTTCAAAAATATTTGATCTTGTGTATTGTGATATTTGGGGCAGTTATCGCCATCCCTCTACTGTTGGTGCTCATTACTTTCTTACTATTGTTGATGACTTTTCTCGGTTTACTTGGATATTTTTAATGAGACATAAACATGAGACACAATCGTTATTAAAACAGTTCTTCTCACATGTTTCTAATCAATTCAATTCGTCTGTTAAAACTGTGCGTAGTGACAACGGTGGAGAATTTCTTTCTCTTCAAAAGTTTTTCAATGAAAACGGAATTCATTTTCAAACATCATGCGTTGACACTCCCCAACAAAATGGGGTAGTAGAACGCAAGCATCGCCATATCTTCGAAGTTGCAAGAGCAATTCGTTTCCAATCAAACTTGCATATAAAATTTTGGGGCGAGTGTGTCTTAATAGCGGTACATATCATTAATCGTTTACCTACACCGATAATTTCTTTCAAAACACCGTTTGAACGGTTATATTCAAAAATCCCAACTTTTCATCATCTCTGTGTGTTTGGTTGCTTAGCATTTGCCAAAAATAATCGTGTTACAAATAAATTTTCTCCTCGTGCCATAAAATGCGTTTTTGTTGGATACCCGGTTGGCCAAAAAGCATATAAGCTATATGACCTAACCACGCATAAAATATTTACAAGTCGCGATGTTACTTTCCATGAAACAATCTTCCCATACCACACAACTTTCGACACTGAGCAACCTGCCCCAGGAATTCGTTTGGGCCAATCTGTGCCCACTGCCCTACCTACGGGACATTCTACATCCTCAATAAAATCTCATCTTACTTACGACACACCCAATTGTCATCCATCTGTCACAGCCTCAAGCGAACCACAAACCAGCCCCGCGCTACATGTTCAGGAACACGAACATTTTATAACTTCAGTCGAGACAACAACTGTTGAAGACTTCAATAAATAGTCAATCTGACATACTTTCCGAGCCACAACAAGCGCCATCTCTTACTCCTACAAATCTGCCTCACATCGATGCTTCTCCAATTTCTGCTTGACGGTCTCAACGCCAATCTGTCCCACCAATTAAGTTACAAGATTATTCTTGGAAACCCGTCACGAAGCTCTCTTCTGAACCATCGTCTTTATCGTCTCCAGGTTCAAGCACAAGCACCAGGTATCCGTTGAGTAATTATGTCTCTTATCATCGATTTACTCCTTCTAATAAAAATTTCGTAGCTCATGTGGATCAGGAAATTGAACCACAAACATATGATGAAGCAGTTACACAGCCCAAATGGCAACAAGCCATGGAAATCGAACTTAAAGCTCTTGAAGAAAATCGAACTTGGTCACTTACCTCTTTACCTGCTGGTAAAAAGCCGATTGGATGTCGTTGGGTATATAAAATAAAACACCGGTCCGATGGTACTGTTGAACGATATAAGGCAAGATTGGTTGCCAAAGGTTTTACATAAGTTGAAGGTGTTGATTATCAGGACACTTTTTCTCCTACGGCTAAAATTGTCACTGTTTGTTGTTTGCTAGCTCTTTCTACAGCAAAAGAATGGTCTATTCACCAGCTGGACGTCCACAACGCTTTTTTGCATGGTGACTTAGATGAAGAAATTTATATGTTGTCTCCTCGTGAACTTCGATGACAGGGGGAGAATTTGGTGTGTTGTCTCCATAAATCTTTATACAGTCTTAAACAAGCATCTCGCCAGTGGTTCGCTAAGTTCTCTATAGCTATTCAATCTGTGGGATTTATTCAGTCCAAATCAGATTATTTGTTATTCACGAGACGACAAGGAAAATCATTCACTGCTTTATTAATTTATGTTGATGACATATTAATCACCGGGAATGATCTTCCTGCAATACAATCTCTTAAGAAATTCCTTCATAATTGTTTTCACATAAAAGAGCTTGGTGATCTAAAATATTTTCTTGGTATAGAGGTCTCTTAGTCAGGCAATGGGATTTTTATTTCTCAACGAAAATATACACTTGAAATTATCAAAGATGCTGGACTATTAGGCGCAGCTCCTGTCGACCATCCAATGGAGAATGGCCTCAAATTCTGTGATAAAGGGGACCTGCTTAATGATCCTGCACGTTATCGAAGACTAGTCGGGCGACATATATCTGACTATTTCGAGGCCGGATATTATGTATTCTGTTCACGTATTAAGTAGGTTTATGCATGAACCACGTATATCTCACATGGATGCTGCATTACGAGTTGTTCGTTATCTTAAAAATGCCCCTGGAAAGGGTTTGTTTTTTTCTTCATCAAGTGACTTTCAGTTACGTGCCTATAGCGATTCTGATTGGGCTGGTTGTCTAATGACCCGAAGATCTACCACCGGATATTGTGTTTTCCTTGGGTCCTCATTAATTTCTTGGAGATCGAAGCGACAGAAAACGGTGTCACTTTCTTCGGCCGAAGTAGAGTACAAAGCTATGACTAATGTTTGTTGTGAGCTGACTTGGTTACGAAACCTTCTTATGGATCTTGGTGTGATGCACTCCAACCCAGCTATACTTCATTGTGATAACAAGGCGGCATTACACATTGCCGCTAACCCTGTTTTTCATGAGAGAACAAGACATATCGAGATGGACTGCCATTTTATACGAGACAAAATTCAAGATGGTTCAATTATCACCAAACATGTTGTTTCTTCGAATCAACTGGCAGACATTCTAACTAAGGCATTGAGCAAAAATATTTTCACTTCCATGATTGGCAAGTTGGGAATTCGAGACGTTCACTCTCCTCCAACTTGAGGGGGAGTGTTATGAAGTTGTTTGATTTTGTATAGATATATATCAATTAGTTACAAAGAAAGATTGTGATTGATTATTACCTTATTTTCTCTTCCACTAATTGAGGAATACTCTTGTATTTATATGTGTATCACCAATGAAATAATCATCCTGTCTGTCTATTCTATTTTTCTTATTCCTATTTTACACATTAGACCGTTCATCACTGCTCAGCTTATGAATCTCCTTTATACTTTTATATATATATATATTATGTGATATCGCATGCTTACCTGACAAATAAAAACCACCATCATATCGATAATTTTCTCAAATGTTTGTATTTCGTAAATTTAATAAAAAGAATGGAAGTTTTGTTTAAGGATCCGTAGTCTGTGACAAAATGTAACTGTCCCTTATACCATGCATGCAGGCTCATCTTTTCTGAAAAAGAGAAGCCTATCTCATATTTGGTCAAATTTTACAACAATCCAGAGATGCTATATATAAATGAAATTGTTTATTCTTCGAACTATTGAATTTTGGAAGCTAGCTTTGGTCGTTTATTACTCTTGAAAAGCGTGTACTTAATTTGCTATATTTGACATAAAGTTGTGCAACAGCTCATGCAACTGCATGTATGTCTTCGTCAGGTGCATGTGCAATTATTAGCAATAGTTTCTAAATGGAACTGGCATTTGCGTTCTAATTTATAATAACGCCGGTACGTAGAAATATAGAATGGACAAAATGAACTACTATACTTTAATATATATACCTACAACGGGTTCAAATTTACTCAAGTTAATATGATCTGATTATTTATCATATGTATTCGTAATTATTTTATAACCGAATACATTTATATGAAAAAAACCATAATCTGACCATACTAACTTGAGAAAATTCAAACTCACTTACAATTGTTCAGAATCGACTTAAAATAAGTTTAGAGTATCTGCTTGTTTTATTATCCTTTTATAAGAAGTCCTCTTGGAATATACTCCTAACTACACTCACATTGAAGGTAGCAGGAATCTAACACCGATGACAAGCGAGATATACTACGACCATAATCATTAGGCAGCCCATATTGCTCATATATATATATATATATATCACACATACATATTCTACAATATTCAAACCCATACTTTCTATTAAGAGTGCGGGTTCTATCCCACTAGACTAGTCCTAATGGGATACTTTGGTCGTATATGATTCTTTATGTCTTTACATATTGCCCCACAAATAAAAGGAGAGGATTTGAAGAGACAAGAAATTCGAGTTGTTCCGCATGAGAGTTTTATTTTTTGAGTTTTATTGTTATTTCTTGTGGAAAGTAAGCGTAGTATTATAATTGAGGGAAAGGCTCGAACAACGGTCGAAGGCTACATTACATGACAAGTAAAGCTAGCCATAGAGTAATTGGACTCAACTTCTTGCAAAGAAAATGAAACACGGATTCAAACTTAGTCAACAATATGACTCCGATCTACAAGTAGGTTGCGTCAAATTAGTTCAAACAGAAAGTAGAATATTCAAACTAGACCAATACAGAGTAAATTAGTCTAGAGAAAATACATAACACAATTGATCAAAACTACGAAGCTATATGTTGAATACCATCCATCGGCTTCACCCGAAGAGAGTACTGAATGGTTATAAAAGTGATTGAAAACAAAGGACTATGTTGTTTAAATATAGGAAGATCTGCAATTACGTCTCTAGCTCTTTGATGGTGAAAATTATTAGATACTTGGGGAGATTACTCACCAATATGTAGTTTTTATTTAAGTTTATTTGATAAATTTTTTTGGAAATGGTAGAGCTTCCAGGTTTTGATAGAAGTTGAAGACAAAGTGAAGATTTATTAAAGTTTTGTACTCGTGCAGAAGTTTATAATATTTGATTGATTGGTTTATTATACCGTATCGTCTATTAATGCATAAAAGGCTCCTCTTCAAACCTATATATAGTTATTTATGTCATTGCGCATTGCACCACGAATACGAGAGTTTACAGAGAGACAATTTGGTTGATTGGGAGGAGGGTTTTACCACATGAGTTTATAGAGATAGACAATTTGATTTCTTAGCACCATATGTTGTGAACCTTTTTAGCACAGTTTAAAGGGACATGCATAGTAATGTCACAACTTCTAATTCTATGGATGTAGTATTAAAAGAATTAGTTTTGCAATTTAGAAATGACGGTGCCGCGCATGTTGTTGCTTGCTTGTCTTCCATCGCAGTGTAATCATTTATTTGTTTTATAAAAGTTGAATGTTTGATTTTTAAATTGTTTGATTGCGACTTGAAGCATAGTTTATATGATGAGCATTGTTTTCTTAATACCTATTTGTACGTGATTGGCGTTTCTGCACAACAACATCTTGCATTAGAAAGAGTAAATAAACCATCTCAGTAACTCGAATGAGTTATTTTTTAAATATGATTGACATGAGTTAGGTGTACATGGATGACCTGGACATTAACCGTTGCCATTGGGCCACTCTTACTCAATTACGGATGCAAACTACTAGTTTGGTGCATACTAGTAGTATGACGTTACTTAATTAAAAAGTAAATCGTGAGACAGATCACAAAGCGCTCCAAATGTGAGTTAGAATGGTACGGTGCAATGACTCGTAAGGTCAAGCGCGAGTGTGAGGCTAGAGAGTTAAGTAGAAAATCAAGATTGAGTATAAGATAGCGCTCAATGTGATTTATATATGAAATGAAGATTGTTATGGTACAAATATGATCCTATATCAAATTGATATGAAAGTTCATGTCCAGCAACATAACAATTGTCCCATCATACTATTGTGTTAATCATGGAATGTTCGCATCCCCCGACTCAACATCGAAGTGATCTCGTGTGATCTCATGTGCGGCCATCAAGTTTTCGGGTCTGGGCTACCCGCTGTTACAGAATCATTTGCAAAAGCCCCCTTGACTCGATCATTAAAAAAAAAAAATTGCATCATCATCAGCGTTGGCGCTGGTTTTTTTTCTTTCTGCCTCGCTCCCCGAAAACAACTTGCATCTGAGCCAGGATCAAACTAAATTAGCTCAAAAGTGTATGTCGAAACTTTTTCTGTATATTGTGCGCGCATATACTGCCATGTGTGAGAATCTATCTCCTCACAAGTTGTTCTTCGAAACAAGACATATTTATCATGACTGAAAATATATTTTTTCCCGAGAAATTCACCTCTATGTAGATGAAACATCTTGAGAGTTTAGCCAAGACATCAAGTAGTAATTATAGTCAGGGACCAGGGTCACTCTTTGTATAAATCAAGGGGGCCATATATGTAGCTAAGGCGTCAGCTTACAACAAGCGCAATTTTTATTTTTTTTTTCTGAACAAAGTTGTTTTCTCCCACTTAATCGCCTTGTCTAATGTAACAAACAATATTTTGTTTTATTACCTATAACATGGTTCAGATTTTGTAATCTTCTTGAGTTTATTTATTTATTTATTTATGTATAGTATGATTTTTTGGACAACATTAAAAAACGTCTAAAAATATTTGTACACCTGTGAGGTGTATAAAGGCGCTGGTCTGACCCATATTTTATATAGTGATTATTTCGGGAAATTGAAAGCAATATAAATAGTCCAGTAGAAAGGGAAAAGGTGGAAAACCTAGAAGAACAATTAGTTCAAGATAAATGTACGGAGGGGTTAAATGAAAGCAATAAGAAAGTGGGTATTGTTTCGGAAAATCCTGTCACCACAGAGTTAGGCTGTCCACTACCATTTTTGGTAGTCTTCCCCAGATTCCAAATTTTTTGTCCATCACGAATTTACGTACAACTTTAATCGACTTAAAACTATTATTTAAATTGTCGAAATGAAAATTTACAAAATTGAATCACATAGTTTAACATTTAAACTTTATGACTCGTTTCGGTAACTTACATATGAGTTTTTTGTCGGTCAAAATTGCACGTAGTTTCGTGGTGGACAAACAATTTGGAACGGAGGGAGTATATTTTTATTTTTATTTTTATACTTTCTTTGGCTCCAAACAAACACAATCGTTATTATACCAACACAAATACTAAATGATTTTCACTCAGACCCTGATGATTTTGATACTGATGGGGCTAATTTTCCAATGATTCTTCCAATATCTCAGATTTTGTTAATGCTCCTAATCTTCCTTTGAGCTATATTCCGGGTTGTTTTGTATGATGATGAGCAGGGTTGGATACCAGCAAAGAAAATCAAATGTAGAGGGGCTAATATTCCTAAAAGTAGAGAGAAAATGGTTCTACGGTCTTTTTCGAGAGCAACTTGAAGATATTACAATTAAAAAGTTTGAAAGATATGAAAAGTTAAGAGTTAATGGTGGGTCAGAGAAAGTAGAGACGGAGATATGACTCGTAGAAGCTCGGTTCTTTATTAACTTCTATTATTTTTTTTGTTTCTTGTATGCACTTTTTTTCCAGAAAACTTATATAAAAAATTATATAGTGATTGTTTCAAAGAGATTATGAGGTTGTGAAAATTTTAAGCTGGTCCTGCATTCCAGATTTTGTTGTCTCACAGATCGATCTAACTGAGAGAAACGTGTACTTCCTATTGAAATGAAAGATACTTGACTAAAGCTGCAGAAATTTAGAATTCATGAAGAGATAGTAGCTTTTTTGCATGAAAATGAGCGAAAGTGATTCTGTTAAAATAACTAGGGAATTAGATTCTTACACCACTAAAATTCACTTTACTCGTATACTTTCATAATTTATTAAAAGAAAAGGGATAGATCCATGTTTAATATGCCAGTCCAAAACTATGTGCCAAATCATCATTAGTTGAATCTACTAATATTCTAGATCTCAATGAACGACCCTGCATTGATATTGTAGGGTATAATCTTGATTAATTTAGATGTATGGTATAATATTGATTAATTTAAGTGATTAAGTCATTATTAACTTTGACAAATACATATATAGTTCACTTGATAAACTTTTTTTTTTTTGGGAAGAGAGACTAGAGAGTAGGAAAATCTACCAAGTCATATCATACACCTACCTTTTTCCTTTAAATTAAGGGAGGGAAAAGTAGCACTCAAGGGTCGGGAGCCTAATTCGGACTTATAGTATTTACTGGAAAACTTAGTAGCAACATGATTCATTCGTGTAAGTACAATAATCTTTTATAACATCTAGAAAACCAATTAAATGATCAGTTGATCACTATCCTCTTAGGTGGTAATATGAAAAACTAAACTAATATGGTGAAAAGGGTGGAAACCCTGTAATATCAGTAATGAGAGCAATTTAATTTTTGCTTCAGACTTTTGATCCTTATATGGTTGAAATGGGAATATAATTAGGAAAAATAATTAAATCTTCACGAAACTTGTAAAAAATGGATGGCAATAAAATCCATTTATCTCACATATCGACAAGATTACAAAATCAATAGGCACAAGTAAATGAGATCAGGCAAGGCAATAGTGAAGTTAGGATGTTAAAATAGGTCAAATCAAGGTCAAGATGACTCACAATGCTATATTATGACAATTTTTCGTTATCGTTGTTCTCTTACCAATTGATCCTTCATATTAGATTGCATCGCAACGCTAAAATTAATGAGCAGATAGTGATCCTAAAGCTTAAACATTTAGCTTGCTCTCTACAATTTAGAGTTAACAATCAAGAAATGAAGCCTTCATCTAGATGCTCTCTCTTCCCGCTTATTTTGTTGCTAATTTAGTGACACATACTATAACAACATAAATACTAAACTATTAGTATCCTGACAATTTCTTGTATGGTTTTCGTAATTTTGAAAGTTTAGGCAATATAATCCTTAAGCGTGAGTTTTGCACTTTCATTTGAGTGCCAGATAGAGGAAACCAGATTTTCTCGGATCATGTACTTTGTTATCCCAATGCGTAAGTTTGTAGGAGAACTTTTAGAACAAAACCCTCTTTTGATTATTCGGCGAGTTTTTTTTTAATCAGCTTCTATTAGTAGGCAAAACAAAAACCAAATGAGAGGAGAGCTGAAATTTATGATTTATTAATCTATTTTGAAGGGCTAATTAACTTAATTGATGAGTACTTAATCGCTAAAGAAGGACTTATGAAAAATTCTTGCAATCAAGTTCTCTCCTTTTCTCTTTGGAAGGTAGGTACCTTCCTTTTTCTTTTATTGAGGACCATAGTTGGATATTTTCTCTTAGTTGTATACTCTTTGGGTTTCGTGCTTCGGCCTAGTTTAAAAAAAAAACCTAGCTCTGGATTCACTTTTAGTGTGTTGCAATGTTTTCATCTGACATTAATAAGAATGCCATAACCTAGTTATTTGTACCGAAACATTTGTTTGTTTGTAAAGCTAGATTAAAGAAACATAACCAGCATACAATTTGAGGTCTTGACAGCACAAGTTGCTGTCTAAGACAAAAAAAATATTTAACACAGAAAATTTCTTTGCAACTCAATAGGTAAACAAAGGTATAGCTATAATTCAGTTTCTAGGGTTTGGAAAATTTACTTACCTATACTAATTTTTAAATGTTTTCAGCAAGTTGATCATAAGCAAAGAATATAATGATAAATTGAAAATGGTCTATTATTATTTCCCACCTTATTTTGGAAACATGAGGACCTAGCATGATCCCGACATATGGGTACCTATAGAAGAACATTCATACACACACACACATGCACTATATACTCTTTCTCTTTCCCTCTCTTCCATGCATGAGAGGAGTCACCATCTCCTTTTCTTTTCTAAGCACTAAGTAGCAGTCCACAGCATCTCTTAGAAAGCTTAAAGACGAAGAAAGTTCTCCACTCATAAATCAATAATATAATAAACACAAAAAGAGAATTAGCCACAGTTTAATTTATACAAAAAGAAGTGATAAGAAAATAAGATAATTAGGCCTCTCCCTCTTTTCCTACATCTCATTCTTCTTTTTTCCTCTATTTCTCTATCTTTGCTTTGGTATTTCAGTATTCATCACTTCTGAATGTGATTCTCCACCATTATTTTGCAAAAAATACCATCAACCTTTACAAAAGGAAAAGAAAAAGGATCACCAACAACCCTAAAAAAACCATGGGGTTTCCATCTTCAGATGCATTATATTTAGATCACCCATCCAATTGGCAACAGGTTAGGGTTTCTCCAAAATTCCTCTTTCCCCATCTTTATTTCTTTTCCAATTGATATACAATCTCAAAAGATCCATATTCATATTCTTATTGCTAACTTTTCCTTAAGAATATACTTGTTAAATCATTCTTTTGTTATTCTAACTTTATATTTATTTTTGTACTTCCGTTTCTTAGTTGCATCAATCAGACCCTAATAATCATCAAAGGAATGACGGAATACAAATTTTTCAGCAACTTGAGCTTCAACAGCCACCACTGCCTCAGCTGGGTGGACCCGGTGGGGGTGGTGGAGGTCCAATTAGGCCGGGATCGATGGTGGATCGAGCCCGATCAGCAAAAGTACCATTGCCCGAGGCAGGTTTAAACTGCCCAAGATGCGATTCTACCAATACAAAGTTTTGCTATTTCAACAATTATAGCCTCACTCAGCCAAGACACTTTTGCAAAGCATGTCGACGGTATGCTTTCATTTTGATTACAATTTATTTGGAAATGAAACTAATATTTGTTGGGCTCACTTTTCAAATTTGATAGGATTAAAGGGACGGTGAGACTTTAACATTGATATCATGATCTATTCTTCAGTTGATTAAGTCGAAAGGAAAGTATATAGTTTTGAATTAGGGTTTGGTTATTTATTTTTTTCTTCCAAAAATCTGCTTGCGAAGCTTATGATACTTACATATAGCTTGTATACAGTCTGTTTACATGATGGTTGATATTGTGAATATACCAACATATAATATATATATATATATATATATATATATATGTATACAAGTATTTGAGTTTTTTCTGCGAAAAAAGAAAGAAAGAAAGTACAGTCTGTTTACTCTAGCAGTAGTGATGATGATTATCAATTCTTACTAAAGTTCCACTGTTACAATTGTCAATAATTCACTATAATCAGCTGTCCAACATCAAGATTCGCTATTGTTAAAAGAAAGTTCTAGTTAGAGTTGTAACAATTTTCTATTTTGAGAGGTTTAGCTTGTTTGGGTCTTAAGATAGATCATCAACATGAACAACTGAACAAGGTTTGGATTAATTTTGACCATCTCCATAATTAATAGAATAAAATATACACTGACATAGAAATAAAATTGAATAATTTCAACACATTTGTCAAAATTTTGAAACAAGAGATCAGCTACTAGTGTTCATCTTGAATCCTTAGTTTTAATCATTATTTTAAAAAGCGCGTTATATTGCGCTATAGTTCACCAAATAACATTTTTCGGCCGAAAAACGTTATGATAAACCGCTATTTGGATGGAAAAACGCTAAATTCGCGCTATATGAATGTTATTTACGCTATAGCGGACGCTATTTAAGCTATAGCGGATGCAGTCCAATTTTTATTTATATTTTTGATCAAAATTTTAATGAAATTATTAGAGGCTAAAAAAATCAAATCTCAAAACTCTTGCAAACAAAGTAAATGCTCTGACATCTCAACTACAATCATTTTGTGATTATTAGTTACAACTTTTTATATATATTTAGTTAATTTTTATTAGATGTTCTGAATTTAATGTTATATTTATATGTATTTAGGCAAAAAAAAAAAATACACCGCAAAGCGCTATTTAACAACGCTATTTGCGCTTTTAGCATTTCTTTTGAAAAAACGCTACGCTAGCGATAACGCTATTTAAAACATTGGTTTTAATACACTGTATTTAATTAAGTTGGTGGAATTTTATTTTGTGCTTTGCATGAATAACTTCTGTGAGCTAGTAATTCCTCCAAGTAGGATTTTCTTGAACATGTGGGGAGACTTAGCCCTGAGCTTGGTTTAATCTTCAACAAAGAAAAAGTTAATAAACCAATTCAAACTACAAAATACTTAATTAGGAGTACTTCTTTACAGGAGAAGCATGCATAAATATAGCTTTCCTGCAAAAGTACAGTAGTAAATATAGCTTCTTATATATTTTTATATCTAACAGGTACTGGACTAGAGGCGGAGCCTTGAGAAATGTTCCGGTTGGAGGAGGGTGTCGTAGAAACAAGAGAAGCAAAAATAATATTACTAATACATCAAAATCTCAAGTCTCTCTTGATCATAACCAAACTGGCCCTAACAAGCCAACAGATGAGAGTCCACCTAGCTGCAGTACTGATATGTCTAACCATTTTACTCAGTTACCCTCACAGTTACCGTTCATGCCGACTCTACAAAACCTTTCCCAGTACAACATAGGGGGTAATTTCAGAACCAATAACTTTTCTAATATGCAATCCCAGGGGTTGAATATTGGAGGTGCCAATAATGGATTATTTCCATTTTCACCTAATTTTGAAACACCCGAAAATTTGCTTCCGTACCAAAATGGAAATCCATCGGGTCATGAGGGGTCTCAAGTGAAAACGGAGGATACTCGAAGGGTAGATTTGTCAAGACAATTTATGGCTACAAATGCGGTAAATAATCAGTTCTGGGGAGGGATGAATACAATCACATGGGCAGCAGCTGATAATTATTCCGGAATAGACTCATCTTCCACAAGAAATCTGGTATAGGTTTTTCTTCCTTGGTGAAAATGATGCAACTGGTACTGTAATACCTACTTTTTCTAACTTATTTGGGGGTGGTTTTATAATGGTTTTGCTTTTGCCTTGTTTCTGTTATTTAGAGCTTTTGTATTTGTTTCTTGAAGTTGTGTAATGGTGTGTGATTTTGTTGTTTAACATGATATTGATTTGACCATAAGTGTGTGAAGTTACACGTACAATTCTGCTTGTTTGGATGGGTATGCAATTATTTTTCATAGCAAGTTTACATCCTTCAGGTATTAATTATTGTTTCATTAATAAAGTTATGGAGACAGCATATTATAGGTCTGACCCCAAACCCTCCATCACAAAAATACTTGTATATAAAATATGTTTATTTTAGAAAGAGAGGGTAAGAGTAAGCATTGTAACTTCTTTTTTACTTTTTTCAAATTTAAGAAAAAACTACACTTTTTAAAAATTTGCATAACATTTTTACACCAGGCACCCCCATAAACTCTTATATTTTTAATTATTTTATATTACTCTATTTGAAAATTGCCACTAAAGTTTATTGTAAAATATTTAGGAGTAAGATTTTGGTTTCTCTCTTATGGGGAACATTAACCCATATCCATACAAGATTTTGGTTTCTCTTTTATGGGGAACATTAACCCATATCCATAATTTGAGGTTTGGTTAAAGGAAGCTTATAAAGGTTTTTTTTTTGTTTTTGTGAAAAGTCGATATAATTCCTCATAATATGTATAAAATCACCAAATAAGGTAGCAGTAATGACTGCTCTAAGACATCCCAAATATTCTATCTCATAATTTGTACCTCATTATGTGCCCCTTTAACTATTTTCGCTTAAATTTTGATTTTTTGTAACTTTTTTTTATTGTATGCTTTTAAACTTTTAAAACGTATTATAAAAGAAATTATAATATTGAGACATGTTAATTGAGTTATATTGTTTTTTTGGATTTAATATTTAATTTACATTAAGTCTTATTTTTATTCCAAAATAAAACATATTTGACTTTTTCGTATTTTTTTATTATTATAATGCATTGATACATTTCTAATTGTAACTGTAGTATTTAAAAAAAATTGAATAACCATTTTGAGTTCAAAATTAAGTGGACATGGAAGAGGGTATAAAATTAGAACTCGCCTGACATATATATATTTTTTTGTATCTTTAATAATAACTGAATAAGACTATGACTTTATGACAATTATTTTCTCGGACAATTACAATTATAGTTTCCAACCTTCCAGAAAAAAATGTTGTCTCTACCGCTTTGTCCAGGTAGAGCCATGGTCAGTGGCGGAGCCATAATTTTTAGTCAGAAGGGTCACACTTTATATACAAAACCGATGAGTGCGAAAGAAATTTTTTTATCTAACACAGAATTCTGCGACGTCATGCCTAACATATCAAACCTGTTTTTTTTTTATTGTGAAATGAGACTAACAAATCTTTCAAACTATATTATAAGGACCAAACTGCATATATTAATCAAGTTTTATTTTAGGAAAGGGTATACACAGTTTCCCATTGACTAGTACTATAAAAAAACAACATTAGTTTAGTTATTTTCCTTTCTTATCCCCTCTAAAAAACATTAACATTCAATTCAATTTTTAATGCATTTTTAGATACCAAGGATATAAAAGTATTTTCAACCCTCAAAGGTGAGGGGGTCATGTAACCCCTCTAAAGACCATGTAGATACCCATGGCCATGGTAGCAAGACTTTATTTTTGCTATATATATATATATATATATATATATATATATATATATATATATATATAATATTCAAACATTTTATTGCCTTCTATATTACGAGAATATGATATTAAGACTAATATATTTTTTTAAAAAGTTCATGAACAGTGTTACACGTAACATTAAGAATGTCCCCTCTAATAATTCTTTCATTCTTATCAACACTGAACTATGTTCATCTTGACATGAACTAATTCCATAACACCTAAAGGTCTTTGCCTTATAGTTCTTTGCTTTTCACATTTCATGCTCTTGCTATGCAAAATTGCCTATAATATTATCAAACGGAAATGGTTTTGCATAATATATTGCTAAATTTAAAGAAAGTGAAAAAAAAATGGTTTCATATGCTTTTGTGCTTCCTAGCAATAATAAGTTTTCAAATGGGAGTTTATTTTTGAAAGAAAAAATTAAGATGGATTTTATGAAGAAAACTTTGTGACGAGCCAAAGCTCTCAAACCGTCAGGAGCCTTAATCACCAACGGGATGTGACCAATATCGGCTGCCAAATTTGCCATTTCATATAGTGCATATAGATAAGTTATATAATCACTGCAATAAAATTTATGATAAGACTCGAGAAAACTTATTCTCATTAATTTTAAGTTTGTAAGGTGAAGCTAGGGCATATATTCTTTTAGTGGTGTTTTGGCGTTTTCTTCACTCATGTCAATCAATTCATTCTGGTACTATTCGTACCCACACTCACTATTATTGCCGAATCATTTAACTACCTCGGGAAACTTTTATTTTAAGTATTTATTAATTATTATTGCACACAAAAAACAATGTGGCAGTGTCTAGTTTTAACTTTTGAAGAAAATAAGTGGCTGACGTTGTCTATATTTTACCGTGTTTGTTTACATTATTTGGAGTGATATATGATTAATTATTTCAATCATTTAATCATTTGTTTAGAAAACCATTTATCAATTATTAAAATGAGTATTAATTGGACTATTACATGTATAATAGGGGTATTGGCTACTTATAACACCCCATAACTGTTATTAATAGTATTTATGGTCGGACTATTGGAAAATTAACATAAACATACCGTATAACTATTATATTAATAAAAACATAATATAAAAAGTTAAATTTTTAAAAATATACTTTCAATTAATAATTAATAATAAATAAAAATTCTCATTTATTACTCCTATCTTTTCCCCTCTCTCTGCTCTCTCACTCTTTTTCTTCTCTTTTTTCTCCTCTTACTCTCTCTCCGATCTCTTTACTCCTTCTTGTTTCTCTCTCCGATCTCTCTTTTATCATCATTCTCGCTCTCTCTGATCTCTCATCATTCATCTCTCTTTTCGATTTCTCTCTCCTCCTTTTTTTTTTTTATAATATTTCTCTCCTGCTCCCTCTCTTTCTTTCCGATCTCACTCTTCGGTAGAAATTAAGACGGAAGCATCCGTCGGAGTGCACGATGAGGGTGTAGAGCAATATCAAAAATTCGAGTTTGATGACGACGGAGATGCGGTCGTCAAAGGAGAGGCCACGACGGCGACGTGAAAGTTCGAGATCGAAGGACGGGTAAGGGTTGGATTTGTTAACTAGTGTATAAGATTGAAAAATAAGTGTATGAACTACGTGAATTAAATGTATCGAGTTGAAAATTATGTAAATAAATATCTTTACGAATTAGGGTATGAACTTTTAAAATAATTGTATAAACTTATGGAATAAGGATATGAAAATATATAAATTAGGGTATTAACTTTTGAAATAAGGGTATGAACTTTTGGAATAAGGGTATGCAATATATATACAAATTAGTGTATGAAATTTTGGATATATTTTTGTTAATTAGAAATTTTTGGGATATGTTTTTGTTAATTTAGTTTCAAAATATTATGTTTTGTTAATTTATTCTTTAATTAATAATACTCATTTATCCTATGCAAAAAACAAACATGGTTCGTTCATTAATTAGTTTAGTATGCTCTTGATTATAGTTTCAAAGCTGATTAAATTGCTGATAGGTAAACTATACGGAGGTTTTGGACCATATAACTAGTTTAATTTAAGTTATTCATCCAAATAACTCTCTATCACTGTGAGTTGTCTCTCTCCTATCTCCGTTTATCATTACAAAATAATGTTGATTATGTGAGAGTCAAAATTTGTTTCAAAATCGTCATTTAATTCAAAAACATGTCACATATCTGTGTCAAATTGAATATTTTGTCACAAACTCGTCACAAAAACCGTATCAAATAAGATCGTAAAAAAAAACTTCACAATTCCTGTAGCTAATTGGACATTTTTTTTATAATGTATCTCTCATCTTGTCCCTCGTTCTCATCCTCACCTCGCTCGATGTGGGCAGAGGTGCTGGCGACGTTGGAGGAAAATAATCTACTATTTAAGTTTAATTTATGAGATAGAAAAAACATATTATAAATCCTGCCAAACAGATTAAAATGTAACCGAGTTTGTTTTTGGTTTTTTTCCTCGAGTATCCAAGTATATATATATATATCAGTTTTTAGTTTTTTTAAAGTTGAGAGATTAAAAGTTGCAAAAATAATCTCTTTTGACTTACTACAACTGAATTGAGCTTAATTTAAATTTTAAAAGTTGAAAGGTTAGAAAATTTCTTCGAGGTATATACTTGTCAATTTATGATTAATTTATTATTTCACTTTTTTAAATTTTTGCTTGAAATTAGTATTGTTAATTGGCTTCACTAAATGTAGCTTTTCCTCACTTCACAGGTACCAAACAAGTAATCATAAGATAAAAATAAGGACACTTAACTTTATTCTTAAACCACACGATACTTTACATTATTTCAACCTAAAAAACGACGACCTAAATTTACTTTTAATCAAATGGAATACTAAAAGCATTTTTTTTTCCTTTGAATAAACTAAAACCACATAATTAGTCCCTTCTATATAAAAAGGCGAGAAAACAGGCGCGCGAACACAACAAATATTTGGCGATTTTTCCGCGAATCTCATATTTAGCTTTCGAGCGTATTGATATACCTATGATTTATTTCGATTAGTTATCATAACAATGTCTGTTGTTTCTGATATATTTTCTAGGATACGTTGTCTTTACGCACAGAAAACCTCTGTAACTATGATGTCTGTAGGTCCGGGGAATTAAATCCTTTTCATTTTAAAAATAAAAACCATTTTCATTTATTAATTTTGATTAAAGAGTTTATCTGTCCATATTTTAGGTAAAATTAAATATTAGAGGGTAACAGAATACTAAACATTTCCTTAAAGCATGCTTCCATAAAAGACTCTTTTCTTTTTTTTCTTTATGACCATTTTAGATAAAAGTGCAGTTCAAAGTTTTAGCATCATCCATTATTCTTGAAGAACAATGATTTACATATAAGTACTATTTATTTACAGAAAAAAGGAGTGGGGTTATTAGTATAAAAAGAATAGGAATCCAAAGGATTTGCTTTTGGTAAAACCAAGAGATGCCATAGACGAATAAAGCTATAAGCGCACAGTAAAAAAAAACAATGACACATCAAACAAATTAAAGAAAAGCTCTATCCCTCTTTCTTCACGTAAGTTGTTAATATATGGACATCAAAAAACCTTTTTTCCATCTTCACGTATTGGAATAGTCATTTTCATAATTGCATTAAACATTATAAAAAAAACTTGTTAATTCCTTATAACAAATGTTAAACTCCCTGTATGGGAGTGCTTATATAAATATAACCTCATGCATGCTCTTCTGCATTTGTAATTTAATTTGTAGTCGTCTACTTGCAATTTTAATTCCTCAGCAATTGTCCCACCAACCGTTAAGCGTCGCAAAACTCTTCTTTTATTTTAGATCCTACGTACAAATACAAACAACTTGAAATCAGTATTCCCCAAGTACATAAATAATAAGATAGTTAAACTATAAGATCTAAAATTTCAATTAGTTTGAACTTTTCAAATGCATTTTGCATGGTTATATTGTAATGAACATTACATGTGAGGAATACCAGTTTTATTCATTTACTCTACGCTTAAAACTTCAGGATATATATAAAGACTTTTTCACGTCGATATAGAAAAAATAATTCTACTAAAACTCTATGCTTAGTAAGATCTTCTCTAATGTATACATCTTTGCTTTTAACACCTCGATTATTCTCATTTGGTCCAAAAAAAAAACATGCAGTAAAGATCGAGGGTTTTTTTCTCTAAAAAACATGAACGTATGCGTAAGTGAAGCTCTTGAAAAGATGTCTTAGCTTCACTTTCACGTTTTAAAACAATGGTATACATATAGGTGTGCAACTATAGTTCATACCAAATGTTTAAATAGCTCCATCCAATCAACTTTTTGACACCCTCCTTCCAAAACCCGACTCCTCGTTTAGCGAAGCGCGCATATTAATCGGCTTTGTCCTCATCTCTCTCTCCTCCGCTATCATTGTCGTCGTTCTTGTTGTCGTGCTCGATCTTCTAGCACTCATGAACCTGTCCACCATTCGACTCCCCAAAACTTGTGTCCCGTTACTTTTATTGGTCTCTATTTTTGGTTCTACGCTACGAAAACTACTCACGCTAGAAGATCGCGGCTGTGTTTTCAAATTGTGGGTTTCCCTTTTAAGAGGAGTTATGTCTGTTCTCCGGGTTCTGTTCACACTTTTGTCTCGATCTGTTTTAAGGTTAGGTGGTGTCTCATTAGAAATTCCCGCAAAATTTATGGTATTTCTCACTAGGGGTGACACACCTCTACTTTTTGGTTTTGATGTTTTTGGTTCTGGTGTGCTCTGTTGCATGCTTTTGGAGAGTTTCGAGGCCAGGAAATTCATGTTTGGGCTTTCTTGTTTTTTTGCTTCTTGTTGTTGAATGTTTGTTGGTTTAGCGGATACTTTTGTTGCCGTTGAGGTTGTGCTTATTCTTTTACTTATGGTGTTTGTTTGTAGGTTCGCTTTTTGTGTAATTGAAGTTGTCGGGTTTTTGAATTTAGTAGTTCTTGGTTTGGGTTCAGGTGGACTAGTAACCGTTGTTCTAATAGGCCTGAGATTTACATTTGGTACCAACAAAAGATTTTCAGTTATCGGCTTCGGTTTTGGGGATTTATATTTTTCTGTGCTGCTTGATTTTGCCTCCGGTATTGGATTGCCTGAAAACTGAAAGCCGGGAATTTTTAAAAAAATAATTAGTAACACACTCTGGAAATGATTACAAATTGTAGAAAAGGGAAAAAAATCTATAAACATAATTTACCCGTGAGAGAGGCTGAAGGATTGGTAACTCGCGCTGAACAACGAGCTCCGGGGCATTAATGCCAGCGTCCATTTCTAAGGAAGCAAATAGAGGTGTTGCTGGTGGAGTTTTAAGCCTTCAAATCAAATCAAGTCAATTTTAGAAAAATTCATCAAATTATTCTTGTTACAGGAAGGTTTGTAGAGTATTATAGTGTAACGAGATATCAAATATAGAATGACTTATTACCAATCGTAATCGCTTTTCCCACTATCGGGTAGAAATTCATATCCTCTCCTTGCGGAGGCCTGCCTGTAAAACTGATAATTCCCTGTAAATGCAAGAATAGCAATTGCATAAACAGAAGAGTAATTATTATTGCCGTTTAGTGAAGAACTTGATTAATATCTTCTGAAGTCAAAACTCTTGCAATTTGCAACTCTATATGAAAATTGTTCGAGCCTTGAAGACTGTATAATCGGGGTTTAAGTACGAAGCACAATTCTGTCGAGTGCTTGAAACTTACGACTCTCTCTAGAAGACGTTATGTTAAAACCACCACTTGTTTATGACTTCTGTCCAAGGGACCATACACATATTGGCAAAGATATTATAGATTCATGCAGTATCAGAAATCGCAACATCGACAAAAAGGATTAATTGTATGTAGATCTTACGGTTTTTTAATTTATGTTTGCTGAAGTTTTCCGAATCTTGCAACTTCAATTTACAGTTGAAATTGAAAGAAAATATTTATTCTAGTATCACACTTGTTCTTTGTTTACTAACAACTTTATATGAATAAATTACTTTTTCCATAGAAAGAAAAAACCTTGAAGAATCCAGCTCTAAATATCTAGATTTTTAGAAACTCAAAATTAGACAACCAATTGCACAAACCCTTAAATCGAGCATAAAAGTTTGTCATCGTGCTCACAATTACAAATTAGATTGTGCGTAGAAAACTTCACCATTAGGCTCAAACTCGACGGATTCGGGTTGCAAGAGACTAATATCCCTGGCACGCTCTTGTTTAAACATTTCTCGGAATAAAACCAAATCTTCATCTCTTTGATCTTTTCCCTTTTTAGGCCTTGGCCCAGGAATTGTTTTCTTACCACCACTTGTGCCACCACCAATATTTCCTCCATTCATGATTGCTTACGTACTTTATCTTTTCTTCTCTCACCTTTCTCGCTTGTTCGCTAGTTGCTAGTGCAAATAAACTCATTTCTATCTCCTGATAAATAAGGTCATGGTAGTGTAACAATATGCCAAATGGAAAATATTTAGGACGGCAGGGGAATTGATTATTGAAAAATGGATAACATCAAGAGAGAATATATCAAAGACCCTGCAAACTAAGTAATATTTTAGAAGTACGAAGTTCTCATCGCCCTTAGAATGTGACATTTGGCAGGCTTACTGTGATCATCATGCATATGTATATGCTTGATCATTTGCGATTTGTCTGATTTCTGAACCTGGGCCGTTTAATTTAACCTAGTAGCACATATGAATATGCCATCACACTCCAATGTTCCAGATTTAAGTTTTAAGCAGCACATTTGGAATGGAATGCAATGTGATGGCTTGCAAATTAAGTGAAGGACTCGTGTGACTCCTCCGATTATTTTCGAGAATCCATAAAGAGTAAGTGCCATTTTTGAATGAAATTAAAAGACTTTTCTAAGTAGTAACTAGTGGGGTTTGTGGCAAGTTTGCTAGAAAGTGAAATTCATACTTTCATATTGTATTCTAAGTCATAACAGAAAGAAGTGGATACTGATATAGCAGTTCCTCCGTCCCAATTTATTTTTATCCACTATTACTCATTTGGACGTTTCAAAATATTAGACTTCTTTCCTAGTCCCTGTATTAAATTTTACTATTTTGCACATTTAAAAAATACCAAAATTAAATTCAATCATTATAGATATGGGGAAAATGTGCAATTTATGCTAAAAAGGTAAGCTATTTTTGTTTCCACTTAAATTCTTGTTTTCCCCATATAGCCCAAAAAAATTGAGACAAAGGGGTAACAACATATCACAAAACGCCAATTAATTATTTATAGTTTAAAAGAAAAACAAATTAATTGAATATTCATCAAGATTAATTTCAATCTATCATGATTAGGTCTTGTTTGGTTGGTGTGTTTGAATATTGAGTATTGGACATAAAATGCAGCTGGGTGGATGATAAAATCCGTGTTTAGTTAAGTAATATAAGTTAGGACTATAAATAATAGTTGAACATCAAATGATACAAATTGCGGATAGTTGGACATCTGATGATTTAAATTGAGTATCATTGGATTGTCATAGAGGTTTCACATGTTAGTCACAAGTCAATTAATTCGATCATATTTTCAAAAACTATACATTATCCAAAAGGAAATATTTCGGAGACTAATAGTCCAACAAACAAATCAGTCATTATAACAATACAAATTAAGGTCAATAGTGAAAATTTATATTCATACTATGGTTTATCATAATACTCAATATTCATAATATCAAAGTAAAATATGAATGGACGACAGTGACGGTTAGTGGATGACACATGTTACATAACAACTTGATTTTACAATCCAAAAAGTAATGATCGGTTAGCGAAGTACATTTAAATAATGTGGTACATTACCATGAGTAATTAGCCTATACCATTACTGTACCACACAAATATAAGTATACGACAAATGTGATTCGGTAATTATACGGTACGTTAACAATATCAATTGCGTAATAAATTTTTTAATACATTTCACGCTCGGCATAACGAACTGCAAGCGACTAATATATTAAAATAGTTGAACAATCTTCCATAGTGTTATATAGTAGCAAATCTTTAAAAAAAACATTACTGTTAAGTTGTTAACAACAGTAAATAACAAATCTTTTAAAAAAACATTACTGTTAAGTTGTTAACAACAGTAAATGCTAGTAATGAGTACCACTTTTGCAAATTCAACTGAATTTTGAAACCAAATAAGGACTTGTTCAAAAATTGAGTCGGCCTCATTGGTTGTTTTATTATCTATTTCCTATGAGTAATGCTAAATAAACAAGCTTATTTGCACAACATATACACATACTGATGACATGACATACAACTCATTCAAAAATCATATTTATTTTATTTTATTTAGCTATTCTCAAATATGATTTCTATGTGAGTTGTATGCCATGTTATCACTATGTGTATATGTTGTTTAAATAAACTTGTGCATATAGTATTACTCATTTCGTATATGGAATTTGAGATGCATGAAACGTATGTAATAAAGTATTAAAATGTAAATAAAATTGATTATTAATTGAAGGGTACATTAGAAAATGGTAATAACATAGGTTTTTAAAACACATGTCATTACCGTATCATGAAAATGAACGGTACGAATTTATCGTATCGGGCTATGATAGTACCGTCAAATACGATACGAATGATAAGATATGTGCGGTATGAACTGTTGACGACCGATAGAATGTGGTAAAAATTTCCAGCACATGACATTAATATCTATTTTGTTGAGATTTATTTAACATTACATTTAAATTTATAATAAATTCACAAGGTACCCATACTATAATAAATAAATAATGAAATAAAAAATTACCCGACCCGATAGCTACTACTCCGTATATGTTCTTTAAATTCTTAATTACTACCCCGTATATGCAAGCTCCCAAAAATAAAAATGGGGAAAATTAAGAGGAAAACAATAAGTGGTTATTTAGTAACACTGATTTCGACTTTATTAACTCAAATTTCCCTCTTTTTAATCCCTTGCTTTTTCCCAGTTACCCCTCTCCTAATCCAACTTTCCCTCTCAGGTTGATTTTATATACATCTATATATATATATATATAAATTACATTCTATATATTATTTGTTTTAGGTTGTGTTTTTCTAATACTTGCAAGAAGCTCAAACTATTGTTCATTTAATACTTAAACAATAGTCTTTGTCAATTTACTACACTGCTATTAATTTATATTCTCAACTCATTATGTGTTAATAACAGTTTTGTAATTCTGAACCACTGTTGTTTTTTTCGATATAACGAGGTAAATAGTAAATACCCTTTTAAGTTTGAGAATACGTGCAAATTTTGGATATGAAATAGAAAGTAGTGTAGATTGAGGATAGACTGTGGAAATTAATATTACTAGATAGATAAAAACCCGTGTTTTTTTCATTTTTCATTACGCTTGATTGGTAACTTTCTGTATACCTATGTATGTAATTCAAACCGCGTAATAGTTAAATACTTTCTCCCTTCCAAATTATAAGTCCGGTATTCTATTAGTACTATTATATATTGGCTTGTTCCACTTTATTTGTCCACTTTCCGTAAATAGAAAGTAATATTTTGCAACATTACACAATTGCCCATTTTTTCATAGTTATACTCCGTTAGTCTTGTATCTTGTGTCCTATTTCTTGAATATATATGAGGTATATTATAATGAAAGTTGATATTTGTTTTGGGACAGATAGAGTAGGTATTATCATTGAAAAGAATGAGGGTAAAATTGGAAAAAGTGTGTAAATGTCATGATTGTGTCCCCTGTTGTTTCGTGTAGTGGAAATATATTTTTTAACGGAGGGAGTATAATAAACCTTAGTAACTCTTTTCTTTGATTTCCAGTTGTGGTGTTGATAGGATTAACTGCTGTTGGAAGATGCTGCAAGAGGCTCCTTGGAGTCCGTGCTTCGGCCTCGGGTTTCGTTTTCTTGAATATCGTGTTTAGTTGGGGAGTTTATGTTGGGTTTCTTAGGAAAGGTTTGCATTTATTCTGATTATTCTTCGGTGAAATGACTTTTGGAGAAAAGTTTTTGTGTATGACACTCTGCAAATATAGTTAGTGTTGTTTGATATGACTTTCATTATATCTGATAAATGCTATGTTACTATACTTGTGTTCTATTATAGTATAGAGTTCATTATAAAAGATAAATGCAATCTTACGATACTTTTTTTTTTGACGATTAGAAATGCAAGTTGAGTTCTATAATGCAATGTTATGATACTTGCGTGTTCTATAATGTTGGTACTTTATTAGCCCAAAGTGAACATCATTTTCCGCAGACCATATTTTGATAATATTTTGGGTGGCAATTATGGTTTTGATTGGTTTCATTTTGTCTGTCGTCTAAATGGTTGGGTGATTGATTACCAAATACATAATATTTAACCTACATAATAAGCTTACATGCTTAGGATTACTCTAATCTTATACTTCCCTTTAATTTCTCAAGTTAAATATGGTTCATTTTTTATTTCGATTATCACTTCCAAGTTGTGCATATGTCAGCTTATCTTAAAATGTCCATTTATTTCTACAAAACTTGCTGGGGAACTCTCAGGAGATTCATGGATGTTTGTCAAAATCATTAAGTGCTAAAATCCAGACATATATTGCACATTTGTTTTAAATTGACTATGACTCATGGTGATCAGATCAAGTCCTATTCGTAACTAAAGCTGAAACTGTTAGAAAGTAGACACTCCTCCTGGTTCCACAGTTAGGTGAAATAAATGTTTTTGTAAAAAATTAATCCAGAACTGTAGAGTTCAAGCAATTGGTGACCACTGGTTAGATCATCCAAAATTGGTGATTAACACTTTATTTGATTTGTACCAGAATTAATCTCTTTTACATGTATGTGGCATTGGAAACAAATCAATTACATGTATATGGATATGAGTCGATGCTCGATTGTATGTGGGGATATGAAGTGCTAGGAAACAGAACTTTTGTGTTTCATATTAGGCTTGCGACGAGTATGGGTAAATGTTCATGTTTTTTACAACAATCACCAGAAGTTGTGCATTAATTCCTATTAGATACGACACAGAAACGACATCTTTTCTAGGCTTTGTAACTTCACCTAACATGATTTAGTTAAATATTCGTTAGCTAATTGGCTCAGTCACCAAAACATACCCAAAAAAATTGAAATTACAAGTAGGTTATCATAAACACTGTTTACTGTGATCAGTGGCTTATATTCGAGTTATGTTATAGATAAGTCTCAATACCTGGATTTTGAAGTTTCCAAATAAATGTGTTTATACCAGCAAGATATAATGGAGATCTAGTAATGTCCTTTTTCTTACTTCTGCTTTCAACTTATGACATTGTGATATTGATAAGTTCTATTCTTTTCAGTCATTACACCTAGAGTGGACTTTCTTCTCAACATTGAATTCTTTATGCTCGTCATTGGTCTATTCCGGTTAGACTCTTTTGTGTACTTTTGAGACTTTCGAAAATTCATTTCACTGGTTAAATTAAATTCAAAATCGGCAAATTAATTGTATAAATTGCATTCTTGATTCCAGAATTCTATCGATGGACCCAGGTTATGCCACAAATGGTTCTTCCCATGTCCCCAAGTTTTTTGAGAAACATGCCTCGGTATATCAACTCTATCTGAGACACCAAGGCTTTGTTTGATTGCAGCTTATAAGCTCATATCTTGTGCTTTCTGGCTTAAAAACTATATATTTAGTTGGCTAGCTTAAAACCTAAGCTTTCCTGGGTATTTTGGCTTGAATAAGCTATAGAAGCTTTGAGCTTGGATGAAGATGAACCTAGTTTTTTTTCTGAAAATTAACCAGTTTATTACTTTATTTTTTTAAGAGCTGTACAAACAAGCAATGAAATTGGAAGCATAATGCTATACTCCTTTAAGTTTTATTCACAATGACGTGGCTATGTCTCCGAACCACCAAAATATACAGTTAAAGTACAGTCATGAGTCTGCAACGTCGTATTGTACAAAAAGCCGTGTTTTCATGATGGGGGCGTTCTTCCCTTTAAATTAGTTGGATGACTTATTTAAATTAGTTAATTGGACAGGAGGTTGAAGGCTGCGACTTGGGGGTTTATGAATTTACTGCAGAAGAAGTAAGTCCATCATCACATATATATTTTTTTAATTGAACTTGAAAGCTGTCCAAGTTTGCCTTCAGCTTTATTTGTTTACTTTTAGGGGTGAATATGATCTATAGGATTCTACAGGGTTATTTACAGTTATGTTCACCAATGTATCACCTCTATTCGATTTTGTTAACCAACCTATGATAGTTAGTGATTAGTTCACTAGTTTAGTATTTCTCGAGGATCTGAGTATACTTGGTGTACCAAATCGAAAAAAGTAAAAAACCATAGGTTGGTGGTGTACTTATAAAATGAGAAAACAATGTAATTTATCCTTTAAATTTAACCTATTTTAGTCCCCACGCTATCGTTTATCTCCCTAAGTCAGTGTGCAAAAGCGAAGAAGAAAAATGTTAGGTTGGGGTACTAAATGCTTACTTTGATAAGTTGGTGTACAAAATCGAAATCTGATGATATAAGTGGTTTACAGTATAGGAAAAAACCTGGCTTCCAGCCTTTCACTAGTTGTTGCTAGGAACCTAGTATAATTTTATCAAAACTTCCATTTGTGAAGATTTATGTGATAGCTATGCATGATTCATGATCTGTTTATATTAAAAGCGAAAGCACTTTCCCATTACCGGCCTCTAGTTTAGTGGCATTGCGTATCGTATGGAAAATACTCACCTTTCATGATTCCGATATTTGATCCATGAATTTACTCAATCACAGAGAGTCAGATATTGTACACACTGCGAAGCATATGTACGAGAATTTGACCACCATTGTCCTGCTTTTGGGAATTGTATAGGTAAATGAACCAGTTTGTTCAGTGGTGTACAATATCAACTTCTAGATTCTTCTAGCCTTGATTCACATACACAACCTTATAGTGCAGGTCAGAAGAATCATGCTCTCTTCATAATGCTTCTCATTGGTTTTCTCTGCACCGAAGCTTCTTATATAGCATGCTCATTGAACTGTAAGCACTTCTTTTAAATCCAAACCATTTTCATATCACGAAAGGGTTTAACAAGACCCTTGTGTAGTGGATCATCTTACTGTGTTTAATCTCATAATTGTTATTCTGGGTTAATGACTATTAGCCCATGTATATCGAGGCTCTTATGTAGTGTGCATATCTCACTATTAGCCCATACGTTTAATGACGTAACATAAGTTTTCATCGCTAGAGCACTCTAGATCTTTACCTTCGGCTTGTGGGAGCCCTAATCTTTTTCTCATCTTTAAGCACAGAGTGACCCAAAATATATGTTCGTGCCCAAGACTGTACCTTTTGTGTTGTGTATCAAGATTTCATCCTTTGTTGTTGTAAAAAAAATTCTAGGAATTTGTAGGTACCATGTTTTCCTTGATCCGGTCGTGCAATATGTACATGTTGACCTATAATTTAACCTTCCGTTCACTAAAAAAAACTATAATGTTATAATTTTGAACTTTAAGAAACCTTCTGATAATTAGAAACCCTACATACTTTCTTGAATTTGGGTGATACAATATCAAGTTTTTTGTGGAGTTTTTAATTACTTTCATTTGGTGTCTTCACATGGATGCAGATTTTGCCAATCTTCATATCCTTGATAAAGACGAGCATGTACATTTCTTATTCTTCGACTTAATAAAAATAAATAAATATATATATATACAAATATATATATATATATATATTTGTGTTTAAATATATTGTTTCTGGGCTGCTTAGACTCTGTGTAACAAACTCAACTCTCCTCTTACTCTGTGTTCATTGTGCAGCTTAGCGTGTCTAGAAATGTGGTAGTTAGCACGATGATATTCTCTCTTTTCCAAGTTATTTGGCAGGTGTGTCTCTCTCTCTTCCTCTGATAAAGGGCCTTGTAAAATATATAGACAAGATTTCTTGGGTTCGACCATCAAATCTTATTATGCTGGTAAATTTTCACAGGGCTTATTCCTTGCTTGGCACATTTATTGTGTTTGTTTCAATATCAAAACCGACGAATGGGTAAGGTTTTTGTCTGCTCAGTATGATTATTGTGTTTTCCATTGAGTTAAATTTATTTACCTTTTCGTGTTTTGTTTTTTGTTTTTGGGGAAGGTTCTTTACTTAACTTCTTACACATAATTACACATTTATTTACAGATAAATTGGAAGAAATATCCTGAATTTCATATGATTGTCTACTCCGAACCAGGTACTGTCAAATTGTCTGATGCTGTTCTTTTTCAACTATCTTATATCAGTATTTAAAAGAATGTATTTTTTCCATTCAGGGAAAGATAACTCTGAAAGAAGCATTAGGTTCAGAAACCCGTACAACAGGGGGTTTATACAGAATTTGAAGGAGTTTCTTGTCAAGTCCATTAAATGATTTTCCCCCCCTCCTTCAAAATTATGGTCACACTGAGCTTTCCCATATTAGCAGATTTGTATAGTAGAGAACTGAGCTCGGTCTGAACAGTGCCCATATGGCCTTTATTACCGGAAAATCTTCATCGTCGCAGAAAAGAAGGAACTCCATTCTCGTGCTCTGTGTATGTAAAGTATGATATAGCAGAAAGCTAAGACACAACTGAGCTGAAAAAAGAATGATATAGAAGATTAGATTCATATACTATGTACTAATGTAAAATTGTAAATACTACTTATATAGCATCCTCTGAGAGAGAGCGATCTGCTAGAATATGATCATGCATAAATATCCTGTAACCATTAATTGATTATGAGCACGTGAAATAACTTGGTAATTGTACATGATTTGAACCGAGTAAATCTTCAGTGTGTTCATACAATAGTATGGCAGCATTTATTAAATTTAGAATGGTGTGATGAGTTTTACGTTTAACTTGCAGGTGCTGAATGTGGATACTTTAAAATCTGGGAAATGTATAGGCAGTTAAGCACACACTCCAAGCAAGTGATCAAATATGCAAGGATAGAAATAGAATGTGGATGTCATGTACTGATGTTTACGAGGACGAAAACTTGGGAAATTTGGTGTTATATATGTTATTCAACTAAAAAGGTCCATACAAAATTTTATACATCATAACTTTGTCAACATGAAACTTTTAGTTACCTTCTCTTTAGAAATTGAATTCCCCTGCCTATCCACCTCCTCTCTTTCTGGCGACGATGACGATGATGATGTGTTGTGATAGCGAAGGTGGCGCCTTCACCTCCTCTCCGTCTCTCTCTCCCTCCGTCCCTCGATCTCTCTTCCCTCTCTCTCCCACGATCCCTCTCTCTTCAGGCGTCCCGTCACTTCCTCTCTCTCCATCAATCTCCCTGCCTCTCTCTATCTCTGACAGACGTCTCTATCTCTGACAGACGGCGGAGGGGGTTAAAAACCCTAGCCAATTCTTGAGGGACCAATTCAGTGAATTGGATTTAAATGGATTAATCATAGTTTAGTTCTGGTCCTAAATAAATTAGTGGATTAGAATCTAACTTCAAAATTTTATGAGCAAACAATATTCGCTCCAAATGTATGTAGTTAGTTATAGTTGTTTTTCAAATCACCATATACTTTTCGACTTTCTTTCAGCTTTTAATATTTTATTCCGAATTTTATATTATTATCCTCTCTTTTTAAAGTTTTTTGAGTTATTAGGTTAAATTGGTCTAAAAGAAAAATGGTGTACAACTTAATATACTTTCAAAAACGGCGCAAAACTTAATATACTTTCAAAAATCTATTGGTCCAAAATTATCTCTATTATAAACTATACTAGGACACTATATTCAACAAACATAAATACGTAGACTTTGAATTGACTTAGCTTAAAGATCAAGATATTGATATGCTATATTGTTTATATTTTGAATTAGTCTTGTTTGCAATATCTATTCCAGACATCATACGGAATCTCATAAATTCATGCCAATTAACAATCAACAGGATTCAATGATATTAAAAATATGGTGGTCTTTTCACTTCTCTTGTCGATACACTTGCCCCTATTTAATACATTTACATTTTTAGATAATTTTCTGTCACTTGCATGGGACCTTTTATTACAGCACATACAGTTCCTTTACTACTTAAAATAAATATCAATACTCAGCATTTGATACGTGGAGTAAATTTTTTCCTATACTAGTTACGTACACGTTACATGTACCGTACATGATAAATTAACAAAACATACTATTTTTTAAACTAAATTAATAAAAACATACCCAAAAGCTTTTCATTTCATTATCAAAAACATATCCAAAAACTTTTCATTATCAAAAATATATCAAACAAATTTAATTCTATTTATTCTCTTCTCTCTCTCATCTTACTCTCTCTCTCCTCCATTCTTCTCTCTCACCAATTTTTATCTGTATCTATCTCTGATCTTACTATTTCTCTCATTCATTCTTCTCTGTATCTTTCTTTCATATCACACTCTATCTCTTTCCCGTCATCCATCACGAAAACACGCCACTAACTACCAAATACCATATAGATTATATAGACATCAATATATATATATATATACATATATATATATATATATATACGTAATACACAAATATTACACTGGTTGATACCCCGTAATATATGAAAAATATATGGAATTGGTGAGATTGTTTCTATTTATTGAGTTTTGAGACTATTGTAAATCTTGTGAGTTTTAAGTTGAAAGAGGTCCATATGTACAGTATTGAGAGAAATCCATATGTAGGGTATGAAGTTTTAAAATTAGTGTATAAAGTTTTGAAATTAGGGTATGAACTATTTTTTAGATATTTGATTGTGATACATAACATTTAGTGTATGAAATTTTAAAATTAGGGTATGACGTTTTATAATTAGCATATGAATATTTTGTGAGTTTTTAGTTATTTTTAGAAAAAGAGATGGGTGATTAGCACGTGTTAGAAAGATGTGCGATTATCGTGTGTTAGAGAGAGAGATGTGCGGTTAGAGAGAGGGTTGCGGTTAGAGAGAGATGTTAGATTATAGTCTGATTAGAATTAGAGAGATAATAAGTATATATAAGTATATTTTTAATAATTTAAATTATTAGGTTATGTTTTTGTTAATATAATAGGGGTATGATATGTTTTTTTTGTTAATTATCTCGTAGCTACAAGAGTGAAAGTTAATGCTTGAGTGAAAGTTTATGTTTGGGTACGTGCTTTCGGACTTCATTAAAAAAAATATGATTTTCCCCCTAATAATAAACACAAATAGAAAAGACATGTTCCATAACTAATAATACAATAGATTAATTTCAACTTGTTCTTTTTTTAATAAAGTCCCAAACGTTGTCCGAACCCATAATTCTCGCTGTATATTACTCTTCAGGCATACGAATTACAATATTGAGTGATGTGATTAAGAAGCCATAAGTAATTGTCAACCTTTGCCGAATTGCCTTCTTGAACGAGTAATCAAGACTATGGTTATTTCGGGTTCTACAACTTAACTTGTGAAAACACGAATCGTTGTGCTTAGTAATTGTTTTATAAAGATTAGATTATCTAAAAGTCTGATGACTCCAGTCAATAGATTGGTAAACAACTCCCTCCGTATATGCTTTTTAAAAGCATATAATTACATGGAATTTCGTAAGGAAATAATTTTGTGCTAATGCTATCATTGCCTAGAGTTGTGAAATTTTCCCACTGGATACATTTCTTTTACAAAGCCGATGTGCAAAGCATGTATTTGCTAGCTAGTAGCAACTCTTTTACTCACAACTTGTGATCCAATGACCTACCATGTCCCACCCACACGGCCACACCCGTTCTTAGTGGGTGATTATTTGAGACAAACATTTTGGGAAAATATTGTGTTCGTCACGTTGAGTGTTCGTTCATGTTCCTTTCATCTCTAAAGGAGACAAACATGAACGAAAGAAACAGGGTTCGTTTAGAAACGAGTTGAACATGAGCAAAGTTTCGTTCAACTTGTGTTGTTATATCCAAAGATAAATTTACATAATTCTTTACTCCCTCGCGCGGTTGCATACTATTTGTCCACTATGGATATAGGAAGGGTTACGGTGTTAGTTTGTGTCTGTTGGCAAAAATAATACAGAACTAATAACTGTTTTTTTTTTTCTTTTCTTTTTATGTAATCAAAGAACTAAGAACTGTTGGAACTGAAAGGGTACTGAAATTTACTTTTGTTCAATTTAGAGGAAACCAAATAGCAACAGTAGGAAACTGTTCGGTTTGAACAATTATTATAAAGGAAAAAAATATAAATATCGGATTCTACTAGCATAAATACTAACATAACTTTCGTTGACAAACGAGTCTTATTAAGCCGTATGGAGCTTTGATCCGTTTGTTTGATTCATTCATCAAATGAGCCATAAGTTTGTGGTCGTGCATGTTAGATTCGTCTATAAACAAACAAACATGAGGCAAGTTATTGACGAACCAAACAAGAGTTCTTCACGAATGTTTTAATTTGTTCATTAGCAGGTTAGTGTTGAGTTGTGAAGGCAAATGAGTTTTGGCCATGTTTTCTAATTATCCCACATCGCTTGGAATTGTAATAAAACCCACTTTGGGTTCTATATATGTCATACTATCTTGCATATTTTAATTACACCATTTACACATCACAATCACATATTTAAGAGAGAATATTGTAAAGAGAGATGTTGAACGTTGTTCTTCTAATCGATTATTTTAATGATAACAAAATTTGTAAAAACATGATAAAAGCTCGTTTTGCGTACTAATCTTTTATCTAGCATGTTAAAGATTTAAAATGATAGTATATTGAAATACGAAGCCAACGGATCAAGCGGAACGTCAATCGGACTTAAATCGAACAAGTTACAAGCTTTCTAACAATGTCGAGAAAACCGAAAAATTACTAAGGCAGAAACGACCAATCGTAAGCAGAAACAACCGATCGTTTCAGAGTAAAATTCTTCCAGTGAGCACAACACAAAAACGACTGATCGCTAGGATAAAACGACCGATCGTTTTAAGTAGAAATTCTTCCAGTGAGCACAACACAAAAACGACCGATCGCTAGGATAAAACGACCGATCGTTTTAAGTAGAAATTCTTCCAGTGAGTACATATGAAAAACGACCGATCGTTTTTCAGAAACGACCGATCGTTTCTGTAGAATTTCAAATTACAGCTTTTTAGCTTTTCCTGAAAATTGGACGAACTGCTGCAAACAAGTGGCTAATCTACTCAACAACTGCCAACGGTCATGCATTAATTGATGGACCAATTTCACTCTACAAATAGCCCCAAAACCTTTGTTGAAGTGCACCAAAAGATTTTACAACATTCAAGCTATAAACTTCAAAGATCATACAAGCTATATACTACTCAATCTTCTCACTTGTATTCATAAAATATTCTCGAGTATATTATTATTGTAATCTTATAAACATCGAGATATTATTTGTTAGTGAGTGATTCATTCAATTCAATCTTGTAAAAGAGTATTTTTATAAACTCATTTGTGAGCGAGTGATCGGGTAGAGGCTTTTTTAAGAAAGTATAGCTTAAAAGCTCTAGGTCTTTTCATTCGGGATACTCATAGAGTAAGGGGGAGCTAAATCGGTCGAGTAGCTCGTTAGGTTGTAACCTTGGAATGAAGATTCTAGTGAAACACTCGGTAGTGTGAATACCGAGGAGAGGACGTATGCGCGTGTTGGCCCGTGTGCGGCTAAACCTTAGAGGGGGGGTGAATAAGGTTTATGGCGATTTTCGCCTAATTTAAAAAACTAAGTGCAATTATAAACCCAACTTTCGCAATTCTAAGCTTAAGCGTTACTAATCGTTAATTAAAGGTAGAAATCCTAAACGCTAGCAAGAGAAAAGCAATAATAAGTATTTGCGGAAAGTAAAAGCTAGGGAAAGAAAATTGACACTGTATTTTATAGAGGTTCGGCAAACGGCCTACGTCCTCTCCTCGGTACTACCGAGTATTTCACTAAAAAATCTTCTTTCCGGATATTACAATCCTAACGAGCTAATCAACCGATTAAGCTCCCCCTCACTTTATGAGTGTCCCGAAATGAAAAGACCTAGAGCTTTTAATCTTCACTTGCTTACAAAGCCTCTACCCGATCACTCGCTCACAAAAATGAGTTTATAAAACACTCGTTACAATAATGTAACTACACTCACTATTCTATTTGCTTCTAAGTAAGCTAATTTGTGAGTCTTTGTTGTTGTTCGAGCTTGAATCGCTTTCTTCTTAATTTCCCTCTTTTTCGAATATTTTCACCAAAATGGTGATAATTTGGGTTTTGATTGAGAGAGGTTTTAGGATGATAGATGGTTATGTTTGAAGAAAGATTTGGGTGGTTTTATATGGTCACAAAGTCTGTTTTTCTGTGTTATGACCGTTGGAAGTGGTTGAGGGTGTTTTAAGCTGTTTTCCAGAAAAAGCTGAAAAGCTGTTTTCGAATTCTGCAGAAAACGATCGGTCGTTTTCTACAGTCGATCGGTCGTTTTCAGAAAACGATCGGTCATTTTCTGAGAAACGATCGGTCGTTTTTTCGACGTCCTCACTGGAAGAATTTGGTACAAAAACGATCGGTCGTTTTTGTACAGACGATCGGTCGTTCTCTGTTTTCTCGCTATTCTTCGAATGCTCATAACTTCTTCGTTTTATCTCCGATTCTGGTTCCGCTTGAACCTGTGGCTTCGTTTTTCTGTGCTCTATCTTTCTGGCATTCTGAAATTTACAATTTCTACTTTTGGAAAAGAGAAGCATTATATCATCGAAAATAGAGAAATCGTAAAATTGTAAAATCATTAAAAACATAATCAAAGTTATAATCAAAATTAATTATTGAACTCTAAGTTCAATAGCGCGTTTTGCCAAACCTCTATAACTCTTGTGTTATTTCTTTTCCCTCAACTTTTACTTTTCGCAATTATGTATTGCTTATATTTATTGCTTGCGTAGATTAAATTAGCAATTATTTGTTAACAAAATTTTTTAAGTTATATAATCCACTAATTAGCTTAGTTAATAACACATAGTTTTTATTCCGCGAAAAACGTACGAAAACCTTATTCACCCCCCCCCCCCCTCTCTCTCTCTAAGGTTTAGACTCCTACGGACCAACAAGAGAGTTCAATTTGTGAGAGAACCATAGCTTGTGATTGAGCTAGATTACGATTGTAATCCTCATTATAATAATATTAAGTGTCACGTGTAGCGGCCCGGAGACGTAGCCAATTTGGGTGAACTCCGTTATCAAAGAGTTTGTGCTCGGTTTTAGTTTTCTGTTTTTCTCATTGTTCGCCTGATCGACCCAACAAGTGGTATCAGAGCTCGAAAGATCAATGGCAAAAGAAGACAGAACCGCACACGGGATCGAGAAGTTCGACGGGAAGGACTTCGCATTCTGGAGAATGCAAATAGAGGACTACTTTTATGGGAGGAAGATGCATCAGCTACTTCTCCTTGAGGAAAGGCCGACCACGACCACCGAGGAGACGTGGAAACTCTTAGACCGACAAGTGTTGGGAGTGATCCGCCTAACATTATCTAGGAGTGTAGCACATAACATCGCAAGAGAGAAAACGACGATGAGGATGATGAAGGTCCTCACTGACATGTATGAGAAACCATCCGTGAACAACAAGGTACATCTCATGCATAAGTTGTTCAACCTACGCATGGCTGAAGACACACCTGTCACAAATCACGTGAACAAGTTAATCCACCGTAAATCAGTTAGATGCAGTGGAGATAACTTTTGAAGAGGAAGTGAGAGCCCTTATACTGCTAGCATCTTTACCGAACAGTTGGGAATTCATGCGAGCTGCTGTTAGCAACTCAATTGGAAAGGAGAAACTGACTTACAACGGCATCCGAGATCAAATACTCGCTGAGAAACTTAGGAGATTAGACATGGGTGAATGCTCAAATGATGGAGCAGCCTTGAACGTGGGTTCAAGAGACCGGGGTAAGGCCAGGGTATGGGACGTTAGAGAACGTTCGCAATCCCGAGGTAGAAGAGGGCAAAGCCGAGGCGGCAAAGATAGCGATCGAAGTAAGAAGAATCTTCGATGCTATAACTGCCAGGGTATGGGGCACTTCAGTCATGAGTGTAAGCAGCCGAAGAAGGGTACCGGCCGTGATCACGTGGCTAATGTTGCGAGCGACGAGGATTCCGGTGACTGTTTATTGCTTGCCGAACAGAGAAATATAGAATTGTGGATTCTAGACTCTGGGGCATCATTTCACACAACCCCTCAGAAGGATTTATTCGAAAATTACACTGCGGGTAATTTCGGTAAAATGTATCTAGCCGACGGAGAAGCGTTGGATGTTGTTGGAATGGGCGATGTGAAAATTTGCATTCCAAACGGGTCGGTCGGTATGGAAGCTAACGAAAGTGAGGCATGTTCCGAGGTTGATCAAGAATCTGATCTCAGTAGGTCAACTCGATGCAGAAAGACATTCCATTTCGTTCAACAATGGAGCTAGGAAAGTTTCACAAGGAGCTATGGTGATAGCCCGAGGGAGCAAGGTTGGTACACTACAAAACTGCTCGGAACTGTGGCATCGACGGTTGGGTCACATAAGTGAGAAGGAGATGAGTGTGTTAGCAAAAGACGGGAAGCTACCGGGCTTGAAGTCTGTCAACCTCGACATATGCGAAGGTTGCATCTTCGGAAAGCAGAAGAAAGTGAGCTTCCGGAAAGGTGGAAAAGCTCCCAAGGAGGAGAAACTAGCACTGGTCCACTCAGACGTATGGAGACCATCTCCAGTAACCTCACTAGGAGGATCTCAGTACTACGTGACCTTCATCGATGATTCGACGAGAAAAACATGGGTCTATTTCTTGAAACACAAGTATGAGGTGTTTAAGAAATTTCAAGAATGGAAGGCCATGATCGAACTAGAGACCGGGAATAAACTCAAATATTTGAGGTCCGATAAGGCGGAGAGTACATTGATCCAAAGTTCGTAGGGTTCTATGCACAGAAAGGCATTCGAATGGAGAAGACCATCCGAAGAACGCCACAGCAGAATGGCATGGCCGAAAGAATAAACCGAACAATCAATGAGCGTGCTAGGAGTATGAGACTACAAAGTGGGTTGCCCAAAGCCTTGTGGGCACATGCAGTAAGCACGACGGTTTACCTCATTAACCGCGGACCCTTAGTGCCATTAGAAAGGAGAATTCCCAAAGAAGAGTGGATAGGAAAGCCTATCTCTTATGAACACTTGCAAGTGTTCGGTTGTCTGTCATATATCCATGTCGATATAAATGATCGTACCAAACTTGACTCGAAATCAAAAGTGTGTTACTTTGTGGGGTACGGTGGAGCTGAGTTTGGATATCGCTTTTGGGATGGTCAAACAAAGAGGATCATTCGCAATAAGTATGTCATCTTCAACGAAAGCATTTTGTACAAAGATCAACAAAATGTGGTGCTGGAAGAATACGCGCTCCCGTCCGAGGAAAGTGGTATAGTCGACATGAATGTATTTCCAAGGTTGGAGTTGGAAATTGACACTGAAGATGAGCCAGTGGTGCTCGATAACTTACCAGCACATGCTGAAGAGGACGAGGAGCTGCCCCAAACTCCTCGAACCTGAATTGGGTTGAGGTCATCGCGAGAGAAGACCTCCTGCCCGATATTCTCCTTCCCTGCATTACATGTTACTCAATGATGCAGGCGAGGCCGAAAGTAGAGAAGAAGCTCTGGAAATGAAAGACTCGAGCAAGTGGGAGCTCGCGATGAAGGATGAGATGAAGTCACTTGAGAAGAATGTGACTTGGCAGTTAGCCGAACTGCCCAAGGGGAAAAGGGCACTGAGCAACAAATGGGTGTTCCGACTAAAGGAGGAATAAGATGGCTCGAAACGGTATAAGGCACGATTAGTAGTCAAAGGATTCCAGCAAAAGGTAGGAATTGACTACACCGAGATTTTTTCACCAGTCGTAAAGTTGACAACTATTCGGCTATTGTTGAACATTGTTGTAAATGCGAATCTTCATCTTGAGCAGTTAGATGTGAAAACTGCCTTTCTCCATGGAGATCTTGAAGAAGAAATTTACATGCTCCAACCTGAAGGGTTTGCCGAAAAGGGAAAAGACAAACTGGTCTACAAACTGATGAAGAGCTTGTACGGGCTAAAACAAGCACCACGACAGTGGTATAAGAAGTTTGACAGTTTCATGGTGGATACCGGGTTCGAAAGAAGTGATAGTGATCACTGCTGTTTCGTGAAGAGATTCGAGAACTCTTCGTACGTCATACTATTTTTGTACGTAGATGACATGTTGCTTGCCGGGTCGAGCCTTGTGGAGATTAACAAGGTGAAGCAACAGTTGGCGAAACAGTTTGAGATGAAAGATTTGGGAGCTGCAAATCAAATCCTTGGTATGAGGATTTTCCGAGAAAGGGATGGATCTTTGTTTCTATCACAAGCCGAATATGTGAAGAAAGTGTTGGCACAGTTTAGCATGAGTGATGCCAAGGCTGTAGGGTCACCCCTAGCTGCACACTTTAGCTTGTCGAAAAAACAATCACCCTCAGACAAGGAAGGAAAGGATCGTATGTCGAACATACCCTACGCTTCAACAATTGGTAGCTTGATGTACGCTATGGTGTGTACAAGACCGGACATTGCCCATGTAGTAGGAGTTGTTAGTCGTTACATGAGTAACCCAGGAAAGCACCATTGGGAAGCTGTGAAGTGGATATTGAGATATCTCTCGGGTACAGTGAATTTGACATTATGTTTCCGAAAGACCTCTGAAGGCCTGCATGGCTATGTGTATGCTGACATGACCGGTGATCTGGATAGCCGAAAGAGCACAACGAGATGTGTTTGTACCTACGGTGGTACTGCTGTGAGTTGGACATCTAAGTTACAAAAGATTGTTGCATTGTCAACCATAGAGACTGAGTACGTCGCGGTGACGGAAGCAAGCAAAGAGATGATTTGGTTGCAAGGTTTCTTAAAGGAGCTCGGTCCGAAAACTGTTGGAAAAATAGGAAAAAAACATGTAGTTTAAACATGTTTCTCCAAAGTGGTCAGGGACCAACTTTGAGTCAATTTTTAATGTGACTCCTCAGTTTTTCTGAGGCCATACTCTATGCGTTTGAGTAGCTCGTGCGACGAGCTTCGCAACGGTATATCGCATGACCAATTCGGAGGAATGGTGTGAATGATAATTGGACTCGAATGTTGGTACTCGAAAGAGGGAAAAACCGAAATCTGGAAAATGGGGTAGAGAGTGGGAATAAACCATGAGGGTTATCCCACATTGGAAAATCAAGGTTGATTTTCACTCTATATATACAAACCCATCCCATGTAGTTGGTAAACTAATTAAGTCCACATACCCATGAGTGGGTTAGTTTGTACCACACACGCGCGTGCTCGCTCGGGTCTCAGGTCTCGGGACTCGGGACTCGGAACTCGGGCCGCGGGCCGCGGGCCGCGGGCCGCGGGCCGCGGGATGCGGGATGCGGGATGCGGGATTTGGGATTTGGGATTTGGGATTTGGGATTTGTCTCGGGTCTCAGGTCTTGGGTCTTGGGTCTTGGGTCTTGTACTAAATCTGAAAAGGGACTTTTGCATATTTGCAAGAGCAGTCCCTAGAGTTCCAGAAGGTTTGAAACTCCAGCAGTAATTGGAGGCGGATTCTGGGGATGTAACTCCCAGAATTAAATGACCAATAAATTCTGCGGTTTCAGAATTTCCTCTATAAAGAGGCAGCCATCCCCTCACATTCTAACATACATTCAAATCAGTATCTTCTCTCTAACTAAAAAGCTGCATATAATTTTTATTCATAGCATTTAGAACCAGAGAGAACCACCCACCAACAGCTCGACTTAGACTCGTCGCCAGTTTCCGGCGAGTCTTCCGAGAGACGTTGTACCTTGGGATCGAAGCGCCAACGCAACCAGAAACCTTAAGGTGGTTGGGCGAATATCAGTTAAGGGCATACTGTTAACAGTAGCCTCGTCCGTTTAATTTTACATTCTGTCCGTTTTATTTTTTCCGCATTTAAATTCAGTTTTACATTCTGTCCTTTCAATTCAGTATTTTAATTTCAGTTTTTTAATATTCTGTCCTTAGCTGTAGCTTTTCTTTTCTGTTTGTACTATTCTGTAATTATTTTAAAGTTCTGTTTCTGTTCTGTAATTTCAATTCTGTAATTTAATTCTGTAATTAGATTAGTTTCAATTCAGTCCTGTATTTTAAATTCATAACAGAACAGTCCGGCTGTTAAGGTTTTACTTTCCAGTCCGGCAGTTTCTTTTAATTACAAAACAGTACATCAGATTATTAATTGATAATAATCTGATAACGTTTGTTTTTTATTTACATTTCAGTACCTACATGTTGTAATCAATTTATTGTATTTCATTTGGAAATTAATAAAGATTACACTGGTTTTCTTTAATTACTGTTTAGTCCTTTATTTATTATTAATTGTTATTTCGTACACGTAAGCCAACAATCTTAACCGATATTCTGTTGTTTCTTTCGTGTATTGATTAATATAATTATTTATTTTTATAAGGAATAATGCTTTCTTGTTTTCAATTCTAAATTATATTAGAAATTGAATTACAAAGAATAAATTCCGAACAGTTTTAATTTTTATTTTATTTTCTTGTTGATACCAACCGTTTTGGTATTCAATAAGAATCGTTTCAATCCTTTTAATATCAACCGTATTGATATTTAAAGGGATAAGAGTTTATTTTAATTTTGTTTGGTAATTATTTTACAAACCCAAATTTCAGTTTTGGTGTTTGTTTATAGAATTGTTTGTACACGTATCTCATACGTTTTGTGTTGTCGTTTCAGATGACAAACACGTCGCCTATTCAGTTGCCTATCGGAAGTGAGCATGACCCAGTGGTTGGTGGAGATGTCCATAACACTGGGGGCGATGCGATTGTGGGGGCTAACGCCGATGACGCAGTTGCAGCGGCTGAGGCCGCCGCGGCTGCGGCTATGGCGGATGCTACGGCCAAGGCTGAGGCTGCGGCCGAAGCAGCGGCCACGGCCAAGGCCGCAGCTAAGGCTGCGGCAAGAGCCAAGGTTGCGGCCAAGGGCAAGGCACCGATGTAGTCGGCTGTGCCTACTTTGCCGACTTCTCATCTGGAGAAACCGGAAAAATTCAGGGGAGACAACTTTAAACGTTGGCAGCAAAAGATGCTGTTTTATCTCACCACTCTGAATTTGACCAGGTTTCTTAAGGAGACTGCTCCCGTCCTAAGCGAGGACGATCTGGACGAGCAGTCGTTCTCTGCGGTTGAGGCATGGAGACATGCCGACTACCTATGCAAGAACTATATCATGTGTGCTCTAGATGACATGCTGTTTAGTGTTTTCGAGCCCAAAGCTACTGCAAAGGAGCTGTGGGAGACTCTCGAAAATAAGTACATGGTGAATAACGCTGGTACAAAGAGATTTGTTGTCATGGACTTTCACGAGTACCGTATGACTGACAGCAGGGGTGTCATGGAGCAAGTTGAGGAGCTCCAACTGATTTATCACCGCCTTGAGACTGAGGGGCTAGTTATTAATGAGCCTTTCCAGGTGACACTCATGATTGAGAAATTGCCGCCGTCATGGAAAGACTTTCAAAACTACCTGAAGCACAAGCGGAAGGAAATGAGGTTGGAGGGGCTCATTGAGAAGCTCAACATCGAGGTGAGCAACCGTCGCTCCGTGAGGAGAGTCGGTGGTGCTGTCATCCCGATGGCAAAGGCCAATGTGTTCGAAAGCTCCAACGTCAAACGGAAACGTTTTGACACCGGAGGCAGTGCTGTTGTCGCAAAGAAATTTGCGGGAACCTGCTTTGTGTGTAACAGGACCGGCCATCGTGCCGCGGACTGTTATGACAATAAAGGCGCTGCTAAGCCTAAGCCCCCCCGAGGAACTTCAAGGGCAATGGGAAGAGGAAAGCTCCAGCTCAGGCTCATCTGGCTGAGGGAGGACGAAAGGACGATCACTTTACTGCTGTGGTCTCTGAGGTCAATCTCGTGGGGAGCAACCCCAAAGAGTGGTGGCTGGATACTGGCGCCACAAGCCACATCTGCTCAACAAGGTGGATGTTTAAGACCTACGAAGCGGTAGAGGGAGAAAGCTGCTTCATGGGAAATTCTGCTACTTCCAAGGTAGAAGGAAAAGGAATGGTCGTGATGAAGATGACCTCGGGAAAAGAGCTGAGGTTGACAAATGTGCTTCATGTTCCAGATATCCACAAGAATCTGGTATCAGGATCGGTGATGGTGAAGAACGGGTTTAAACTAGTTTTAGAATCCGATAAAATTGTAATCACCAAAAATGGTGTCTATGTAGGCCGTGGCTATATGACCAACGGCATGTTTAAGTTAAACGTAGGGACACCTGCTCCCAATAAAGGTGCTAAAGCTGAGGCTAGCACAAGTAATGTAATGACTGTTGCCCAAGAGGCCAATAAAAATTCCGAGTTTAATTATTTATTTGAGTCATTTCATTTGTGGCATGGTAGATTAGGTCACGTGAATTATAATTCTTTAAAGAAATTAATTTCACTAAAACTAATACCAAATTTTGTTTTTGATAAGCAACACAAATGTGAGATTTGTGTAGAAGCAAAATTAACGAAATCATCGTTTCAACATGTTGAACGAGAAAGTGAACCTCTCGGTCTAATACACACGGATGTATGCGACTTAAAGTTTATACAAACGCGAGGAGGGAAAAAGTACTTTATAACCTTTATAGATGATTGTACTAGATACTGTTACGTTTACTTAATGAGAAGTAAAAACGAAGCAGTTGAGAAATTCGCTCTTTATAAGACCGAAGTTGAAAATCAACTCAATAAGAAAATTAAAACATTGAGAAGTGATAGAGGCGGTGAATATGAATCACCGTTTGAACAGATATGCGCTGAAAGCGGCATTATACATCAAACCACAGCCCCATACACTCCCGAGCAAAATGGGGTTGCTGAGCGTAAAAATAGAACGCTAAAGGAAATGATGAATGCTATGCTAATCAGTTCTGGGTTACCCCAGAACATGTGGGGGGAAGCTGTACTTTCCGCTAACTATGTTTTAAACAAGTTACCACATAAGAAGCGAGAAAAGACTCCATATGAATTATGGAAAGGTCATCAACCCAGTTATAAGAACCTGCGGGTTTGGGGTTGTCTCGCAAAAGTCCTAGTTCCCACTCCTAAGAGGATGAGAATTGGTCCTAAGACGGTGGACTGTGTGTTCATCGGATATGCACAGAATAGTAGTGCATATCGGTTTCTCGTGCACAAGTCGGACAATCCCGATGTGCATGTAGATACGTATATGGAAAGCCGAGAGGCCTCTTTCTTTGAAGATATCTTTCCCCGAAAATTACCTACATCTGTACCAACTGAAGAGTTGAACAGTGAAGGAAATGTGGGGGCAAGTGAACCGACAGAGGAAGAGGAAGAGGAAGAGCCTCGGCGCAGCAAAAGGGCAAGGAAGGAAACTTCCTTTGGACCTGATTTCCTAACCTTCATGGTTGAAGGCGAACCGGCGACATATAAACAAGCTATGTCAACACCGGATTCCCAATATTGGGAAGAAGCCATTCAAAATGAAATTGAATCAATCATGCAAAACCACACTTGGGAACTAGTGGATCTTCCGAAAGGATGCAAGCCCCTAGGTCACAAGTGGATCTTCAAGAGGAAGTTAAAGGTTGACGGCACGATTGAGAAATACAAGGCGAGACTTGTAGTAAAAGGATTCAGGCAAACGGAAGGTGTCGATTATTTTGACACGTATGCCCCGGTCTCCAGGAAAACGTCTATCCGAATTGTCATTGCTCTCGCAGCTTTGTTTGATATGGAAATACATCAAATGGATGTAAAGACGACATTTCTGAATGGAGAATTGGAAGAAGAGATTTACATGGAACAACCGGAAGGGTTTGTAGTTCCTGGTAAAGAGCACCAAGTGTGCAAACTTGTAAAGTCTCTATATGGACTCAAACAAGCGCCAAAGCAATGGCACGAGAAGTTTGATAGAATTATGCTATCAAACGGTTTTCACATTAATGAGTGTGATAAATGTGTCTACTCTAAAGGAAGTGGAAGAGACTGTGTTGTAGTCTGTCTCTATGTGGATGACATGATCATAATTGGGAGTAATGATAGAATCAGCTCCACAAAGAAAATGTTATCACAACACTTCGATATGAAGGACCTGGGTATAGCTGATGTAATACTTGGTATGAAGATAACCAAAACATCAGAAGGGTATGCCTTGTCCCAAAGTCACTATGTTAAACAAGTTTTAGACAAGTTTGACAAGGACAGTAAAGCTATGTCAAGAACCCCAATTGAGTTCAACTGTAACCTGAAAAAGAATTTCGGTAAAAGTGTGAATCAATTGGAGTTCTCTCGAGTCATAGGCAGTCTCATGTATATAATGAATTGCACTAGACCAGACATAGCAAACTCAGTGAGTAGACTGAGCAGGTACACCAGTAATCCAAATGAGGAACACTGGAAGGCCATAATGAAACTTCTCAGGTATATGAGGTTTTCAGCCGATTACGGGCTGCACTATACCAGATATCCAGCGGTACTGGAAGGGTATTCAGATGCCAACTGGATATCAGACTCCAATAGCACAAGATCCACGAGTGGATATGTGTTTATAATGGGAGGAGCTGCTGTGTCTTGGAGATCCTCCAAACAGACATGTATTGCAAGGTCAACTATGGAATCAGAATTCATAGCGTTAGACTTAGCAACCGAAGAGGCAGACTGGCTGAGAAGTCTATTGGAAGGAATTCCAATGTGGCCGAAACTTGTTCCCGCAATAAGCGTGCATTGTGATAGTCAATCAGCTATTGCGCGGGCTCAGGATCATATGTATAATGGAAAGTCTCGACATATACGTCGGAGACATAAATCCGTAAGAGAATTGTTATCCAATGGTGTGGTATCCTTAGATTTTGTAAGATCAAAGGAAAACATAGCGGATCCATTAACTAAAGGCTTGACTCAAGTGGGAGTCGAGACGTCATCGAACGGAATAGGATTAAAGCCCATTAAATTGGTGGCCCCCCCATAGGCAACCCAACCTAAACGGAATCTTTCCTGATAGGTTCAAAGGGAAACTGAACTGTGGGGGCAACCGAACAAAGCACTCGGGAACCTGGAGTTCCCAGCCCATCTCCGCAATGACAGAGTGATAGACCTGTACCATTGTAAGGGTGAGCTTGAGGCTCTTAATGATCCAAGTAACTCGACGGTCGAGTAAAGTGAGTCAGGACACTTTCGACTTGGAACACCTATAACTAGTGTGTAAGGCCGGTACCATGTGATGAGCTTGGGCTAATTCACTAGAGCACTGAGTTGAAGTTGCCAAGGCAGTCCAGGCCAAATATGAACAACAACTAAAGGGCCTAGTACGTGGGTAGAGAGGGCACTGTGCGGGTACCATTCTGGGATACACAAAGCTTGATGGTTCAAAGCTTTACCGCTACCTAATAGCAGTATTCTGGGTGGTACTCCACTACGGCAGGTTCAAGGCGCGCGCTACCTGACCTTAGGCAGTGAACTTTTGCGGTTCTCTTGATTTGCATTTAGGACATGGGCTTTCGAGCCAATTGCATTCATGTGGGGGATTGTTGGAAAAATAGGAAAAAAACATGTAGTTTAAACATGTTTTTCCAAAGTAGTCAGGGACCAACTTTGAGTCAATTTTTAATGCGACTCCTCAGTTTTTCTGAGGCCATACTCTATGCGTTTGAGTAGCTCGTGCGACGAGCTTCGCAACGGTATATCGCATGACCAATTCGGAGGAATGGTGTGAATGATAATTGGACTCGAATGTTGGTACTCGAAAGAGGGAAAAACCGAAATCTGGAAAATGGGGTAGAGAGTGGGAATAAACCATGAGGGTTATCCCACATTGGAAAATCAAGGTTGATTTTCACTCTATATATACAAACCCATCCCATGTAGTTGGTAAACTAATTAAGTCCACATACCCATGAGTGGGTTAGTGTGTACCACACACGCGCGCGCTCGCTCGGGTCTCGGGTCTCGGGACTCGGGACTCGGGCCTCGGGCCTCGGGTCACGGGACGCGGGACGCGGGCCGTGGGATTTGGGATTTGGGATTTGGGATTTGGGGAATGTCTCGGGTCTTGGGTCTTGGGTCTTGGGTCTTGTACTAAATCTGAAAAGGGACTTTTGCATATTTGCAAGAGCAGTCCCTAGAGTTCCAGAAGGTTTGAAACTCCAGCAGTAATTGGAGGCGGATTCTGGGGATGTAACTCCCAGAATTAAATGACCAATAAATTCTGCGGTTTCAGAATTTCCTTTATAAAGAGGCAGCCATCCCCTCACATTCTAACATACATTCAAATCAGTATCTTCTCTCTAACTAAAAAGCTGCATATAATTTTTATTCATAGCATTTAGAACCAGAGAGAACCACCCACCAACAGCTCGACTTAGACTCGTCGCCAGTTTCCGGCGAGTCTTCCGAGAGACGTTGTACCTTGGGATCGAAGCGCCAACGCAACCAGAAACCTTAAGGTGGTTGGGCGAATATCAGTTAAGGGCATACTGTTAACAGTAGCCTCGTCCGTTTAATTTTACATTCTGTCCGTTTTATTTTTTCCGCATTTAAATTCAGTTTTACATTCTGTCCTTTCAATTCAGTATTTTAATTTCAGTTTTTTAATATTCTGTCCTTAGCTGTAGCTTTTCTTTTCTGTTTGTACTATTCTGTAATTATTTTAAAGTTCTGTTTCTGTTCTGTAATTTCAATTCTGTAATTTAATTCTGTAATTAGATTAGTTTCAATTCAGTCCTGTATTTTAAATTCATAACAGAACAGTCCGGCTGTTAAGGTTTTACTTTCCAGTCCGGCAGTTTCTTTTAATTACAAAACAGTACATCAGATTATTAATTGATAATAATCTGATAACGTTTGTTTTTTATTTACATTTCAGTACCTACATGTTGTAATCAATTTATTGTATTTCATTTGGAAATTAATAAAGATTACACTGGTTTTCTTTAATTACTGTTTAGTCCTTTATTTATTATTAATTGTTATTTCGTACACGGAAGCCAACAAAAACCGACAAGTGACTTCTGCACTGTGATAGTCAAAGTGCAGTTCAGCTAGCTAAGAATCCTGTATTCCATTCACGCACAAAGCACACACAGATTCGTTACCATTTTATCCGAGACGTTCTAGAAGATGGAATCTTCGTGCTAGAAAAGATTTAGTGCGCTAAGAACTCTGCCGATATGCTAACGAAGACTGTTACAATCGACAAACTGAGGCTGTGTGCAATCTCAGTAGGACTCCAAACTTGATGTTCATGGTCGCCGCTACATGAAAAATGAGCAACTCTGAAGAGTAATAATTATTATACAAGGATACCGATGTGAGAATTCTGCTCGGTAGAGCACGGTGAGTTCGGTGGTCGGGGATAATCAGAATTCTCTTGAAGCACTTGAGATTTGACTCCAAGTGGAAGATTGTTGAGTTGTGGAGACAAATGAGTTTTGGCCATATTTTCTAATTATCTCACATCGCTTGAAATTGTAATAAAACTCACTTTGGATTCTATATATGTCCTACTATCTTGTATATTTTAATTACGCTATTTACACATTACAATCACATATTCAAGAGAGAATATTGTAAAAAGAGAGTTCTATTTGTGAGAGAACCATAGCTTGTGATTGAGATAGATTACGATTGTAATTCTCATTATAATAATATTAAGAACCACGTGTAGCGGCCCGGAGACGTAGCCAATTTGGATGAACTCCGTTATCAAAGAGTGTGTGCTCGGTTTCAGTTTTCTGTCTTTCTCATTATTCGCCTGATCGACCCAACAGTTAGCATATACCTACTTTCACGGTCTAAAGTTTATGATAAGCCTTGTCATCACATTTCATAGTGTATGTTCTCTTTACAAAATCCCAGTGGATGGTTTAAGAAAGTAGTTTATGCTTTAGGCTTTATTTTGGTTCCAACTTAAAGAGCATATTGGCGAGCATTTGGTTAATCCCCTTTTTCCGGTTTTAGCTAATTCAAATGGTCGTTGTACGTTGGAATATGAATTAACCTAATTTTTTCTCAAATAATAAAGCAGTCAGTTTATTTGGTTACAACAGCATATTTCAAACAAGCCCTAAGAATATGTTCACATAGGTATCATCGAGAAATATGAAATTAAAAACATCACTCTCCAAGGATGCAAACTCTTGACAAGAAACTCAAAGCAACACGTCCCCGTGATGGGATTAATTCATTGTTTACTGTAACATAATATAATATAATATAATATATACGGAAAATAAATAAATTTGACTGGGAGTATTAATATAATACTCCTATAACATAGTGCATATATACATCTATCTGCGTTTGAAGAATAAAAAACATGGACTATTATTTGCTATTTAAAACATACGATACTTTACTACTAATTATATAGTAAGAAAAAAGTTTAGGTTTCTTGATAACTTGTAAACACCAAACCATTTAGCGTATAGATGTGGCTACCATGACATACACGTCAACACTTCTTTTTGATAATTACATATTTCACCGTTCCTAATAATTAATTATTACTTCGTCTAATTTTGACTTGCCTAAATCTCTTATATTAATCAATCTCTTATATTAATCGTTGAATTACTTTTTATTTTATTTTTATCATATAAGTTAAGTAATAAGCTTTGTGATCAAAGAAAATTTTCATTCCACTAATTAGGTACGAGATTTTTTAAGTTAAAGTTATACGTAATTTCGAAACCATCAATTATATAGGGGACGAATATGCCGCCGAAAACAAAATAGAAATTATCGTGTAGGCGTGTCTAATACAAGATTGCAAGAACAAGAAACATAAAATAACTAGAGAGAGGGAAAGTTCTCTTTTTAGGGTTTAATAAAAATATAAAAGTATGTTACAAAACGTTTACAATCCAGACTTAAATACGTATATGATTGCGTTGGACTAATTAGAAAGTTAAAAATGAAAGTATTGTAAAATATTATAGAAAATAAGAAGACTTAAATAGGTAAATTAATATTAGGTTTGCCAAATTGAAAAGGAAATTACGAAAGTATCATAAAACGTAAAATGATTTAACGAGAAATTAAGACTTAAAATACTTGAAAACAACGTTTGAAGGTAAAAACAGTCTTATTATTTGCGGTCCTTAATTAGTCTCCAAGAATGCAACTCAGCGCCATGATCAACGTGTTATCTGCTAATTCATCTTCAGCATCAGAAGGGAGTGTTAATAGTATATCCTAATTCCTAAGTGATTGTCATTTTAAAAAAATTATGGTATCAAATATTTATTTTTTCATAATCAAGTTATATCTTTATGTATTTGGCCTATTAATTCCAATTTCCGATTCGAGTGAAAGCCAATTTGCAACTTGCAGGAATAAACAAACATTCTCTATTGCAATAATATACATATTTTTTTAATCACCGACGTTTCATACTTCTAGAGTTAGTTCTCACTTGAATTTTATTTGTGAAAAAGATACGTCACCTTTTTTAATAAATCCATCGATTTACATGAGACTAATTAGAGGTGTAAAACCTCAAAATAAACAACCACAAATTTGTACATAAAAAATTGGACAAAGAAACAACCCATTACTTACGAATTTAATGTCTGCAATATACTACTCCTAATTCCGTCCTGGAAAAAAGTGTTATGTATTTTATTTTACCACGTTCTAAAATAAATGTCTATTTTCCATTTTTAATAAATTTTTTGTTTTTTATTTTTTGAAATATATATTTTTGATAGTTAAATTATATCAATTTTACAATGATAATCTCATATTATAAGTAATAAATAGATTTTGTTTGAAAATTTTGATTTTCTGATATTTTTTTGTTGATTTATAAGTAAAATTGATTAAAATTCTTAAATAACACACAGTTTTGGAATCAAGACTATCATGTAATATTGAAACGGAAGGAAGTAATAGTCATGCCTGATTTCAAAAAGAATAAATATTCTTTCAAAGTCTAAATTGGCAACGTATATATTACTGTTTCAAGCTTTTATGATGTACTATGGGAATTAATTTGCACTTAGCTAGTATCTCTTAGATTTTGACCCTTTTAGATGGATGACCCTACTACACCTACTTCTATACATTTTTACTGCTAATATCCGAGAATTCATCAACGCCGTTTTTTCTTGAAAAATCTTTTATATAACGGAGAATGACAAGACCTGCGCTCACCTTCATATTCTACCGTACGTTTCTATTTTATACCTTAAATCATATCTATCTATGTGAATATAAATACAATGGCACAAATAATTATACCAAAATAAAAAACCACTCTGTTTCTCACTATATTTATTACTTATTAATGTATCTATTTTTCTTATCTAATCTCTATTGATCGGTAAATCTTTATAATTCTGCAAGTGTTAATATATTACAGAATTTAGGTTATAAATATCATACCTAATTGGAACTTTTTAACAATATTTGAAGAGCATATGTAGACACATAATTGATTACTATTTTTAAGGAGTTCGATAACTTTTATCTAATAAAAAAAATATAGGCATTAGAAAATTATATATGATAAAGTTTTTACCGAATGAAAAACAATCTCATCTTTAAAATTTTAAAATGAAAAGATTTTTTCCAACTATTAATTATATGTTCAATTAGGGCTGGAAAAAATTCCAGCTATTAATTAATATTAAAATATAAATTAATTTATATCAAATGCAAGTTATGAGAATAAAACATTGTACATCTAGAATACAATGTAATTACTCTATCATATGAGTTATAATCATTTTTGCTTCATATATTAGTTACAATTACATAAGTATAATATAGATTTGTACTTTAAATATACGAAACTATTAAAATAAAAAAAAATATTTAAATTAAAAAGTTACATTGTTACTTCAAAAAAGATAAATGATCATTATTTTCCGATTATAAAAATTATAATGATAATTTATCTCATTTATTATGATAATTTTTGTTTGTGTGAATAAAACTAAATAGTAAAAGAATCTGATAAAAAACGTATCAATTTTTTTTTATCTATTACATTATTTTTAGTTTCACACTATTTTTTCCACTACATGTTAATTTTTTTTTTCATTTATTAGGAATATTATTTTTAAAATATGATTATATTTTGTGTTAATAACATGTTTAGACTTATTAAATGAAAATTGTTAATAAAAAATGACGTTGTTATAAAATAAAAAAATATGTTGGGAGATTCGGGATAAACCTATCCCGACCCTATTGGATCCCGAAAAAGTCGGGTCCTGAAAAAGTCGGCTCCCGACTTTTGTCGGGTCGGGATTTTTTTTGTCATTTTCAAAAGTAATCGGGTCGGGATACGGGTTGAATATTTGCGGATCGGGTCCCAATCCTAACCCACCCCATAGGTTCAATATCGTTAAAGTCAAATTAAAGAAAAAAGCGATTTATTTGGAATAAAAATGTATTTATACTGGCGAGCCTGATTTTCTTTCCAGGCTCGGCTTAATCAATTCGCGTCGGCTCCGATCTTCCGAGGTGTCCGACGTGGGTCGGGTCTGCTTCTATGACGAGGCGCTCTTCGTACCTGCACAAGAAACGAACATGGGCCCGGGGTTGTTGCCGGATTTTCCCTCTCCGACGATCAAGTCAGTGTTTGTAGGGACTGAAAGTGAGGATATAATTAAGGGTGAGTGATCGGGCCGGTTACAACGGGTGGTGTCGGATGTCAGATGTCGTATTTAGGCGGTTCGGGTGATTTTAGCTTTATCTCTCCTCTCTGTCTTTGGGCGTCCCCCTCTAAGTGGTATTAGTGGGGGTATTTATAGTGTGATCTGAGATGTATTAGCACTTAGATCACCGTACTGTAAAACACTGATCCAACGGTGTTAGGTCATTTATGGCTCTGACAAGAGTACTGTCCTTTTCCGGGGTCCACAGGAGACGGCCTGTGATTGGGTCACGTCGATGAAACACTTAAAGGGTCCCCCAAGTGAACAGCAGCATTAATTGGGGAAGCGTACTTGATACGCTTCCTTGGCCGGAGTGGTTACAGACCGGTCCATTCAGATCCGGGGTGATACATGGCATATGGTTGACAGACCCGGATAGCATGCTGTGATGATGGTATTACACCGGACGAGGGGGTGTCCACATTCGCTCGCCATATACCATTTATATTTATTTTCTCCATATATTGTGAGATTATTACTGTGAAGGGGTATAGTAGTGTAAGGTATGGAAGTGACCATGCATCGGACAATGATAACCAGCTGGTGGGTATAAGTTGAGCAAAATAATTAGTGAGTCATTAAATGCTACTGTATCAATCAATGTATTTAAAGTATACATGTTACACTTGTCTAAACTAATTAATAGAATATAAATAAATCTAACCAATACAATATACTTCATATACATATATATATATATATATATACATACATATATATATATATACATATATATATATATATATATATATATATATATATGGGGAGTGATCAATCGGTACTTAAAACAACATCTAAAAATCATCAAACTCTCAAATAACCATTTTTAAAATACTCAAACTTGATTATTTTATAGAGTTTATATAAACAGTAAATAATATTGGAATTTTATTAATTTTAAAAGAAAAAACACTTGAAGAAAATAAGGATTCACGATAAATTTGAGCATTGAGAGACTCTGCAAGACGGTTTGGATAAAATTTGAATAAATAAAATTCATCGGGAGGTTTTATGAGACCAATAACATATTTTTGGATGTTGTGATCTTATGTGAGTTGATTTAATTGCTCAATGTTAGTCATTATTTAGAAATATATTGAGATTAATTTGAGAGTTGATGTGTTTTTTTAGATTTTGTTTTAAGTGTGGATTGCTCCTTCCCCTAGATGTAATAATTTTGTTTACTTTTAATTGATATTTAAGTTTATTCTAGTTTTAAGTACGATTATATATTTTTATTTAACTTTTTATTAGGTTGGTATTTATTTCTTAGTTTGTCAAGTTATAAATTGTATTTTAAGTAATTAAAAAAATATGAATTATAAGAAAACATTACTAATTTAGGTGATCTTTATTATTTAAAAAGAAGCAGTAATTGAAATATTTATGGTCGATAGTTATTTGGTACTCCCTCCGTTTCTATTTAATTGTTCATTATGAAACTACGTGTAATTCTGACCGGTCAAAAACTTATATCAAAATTGTCGGAATGAAATTTTTTAAAATTTGATCATATAATTCAAATGTTAAATTTTATGATTAAATTTAAAACAAATTCATTTCGATAATTATGATATAAGTTACAAACCGATCAAAATTTTACATGATTTCGTAATAAACAATTAGATGAAAACGCATGCACTAATAAGTCTTGGGCAATAAATATCATTTTATTATTTTCTATAACAACGTTACCCAGAGGCACAACCCAGAGGCACCGGATAACATTACCATTTATTTATTTATACTTGTGAGTTGTGACTGATCAACAGACGCCAGCTGTTAAGAACGACAATTTTTTAATTCAACCATATTTTTGGGCCATGCTCCCTTACTGAAGACATTTTTAAATGTAATAGATTTTGTCAATCATTCTCTACTTCCGATCAAAACCGAAAGAAGTAAGCATTAAATAAACTACTGATACCAATAACAGAAAAGTAAAATTTTATTATAATTGATAAATGTAATGTTATATAAAAAAAATACACGTTAAAACCAATTACACAATAGAAAATACTTTAAATTTTATTCTGGTCCTTTGTCATATAGCCCGCGCAATAGCCCATGCATGCTTTAAGTTTATGGTTTGCCACTTCCATTACTTCCCATAATTTTGGTTTCATAATGTTGGAGAAACGTTAAAACATGGTTGTTCTGAAAATGGCCAACCACCGATTTTGAGATAAAATCTGAGTGGCTAACATTTACTCACTCCGTTCCTATTTAATTATCCACTACGAAATTACGTGTAATTTTGATCGGCTTATAACTTGTATCAAAATTGTCGAATTGGATTTTTTAAAAATATAATCATAAAATTTAACATTTGAACTATACGATCAACTTTTGAAAATTTTCATTCTGACAATTTTGATACAAGTTCTTGACCAGTCAAAATTACACATAGTTTCATAGTGGATAATTAAATGGAAACGGATTGAGCAATATATTGTATGGTTCTCAATTTATTAGAAACCAATATCTTCACTTAGGCTAAATAGATAGTCGATTTAAATAGAATTTTGATTCAAAATTGGAATGCGAAAATGTACAATTTGAAAAGTTGGAAAGCGGAAAAAACCTTGAAGTTTTATCTCATACTAATTTTAAACGAAGCTCAAGAATTGTTTATATATAATCATGCTTCATAGGAGATATTACATGGATATGGAGGTGGTTGCATACACGTATGCGCTATCAACCAGGTCGGGTTCTTGGAGATTGGAAGATGGTTGCGGTTGTGCTTTGGATGTTTTTGACGCGCCCTCATTCCGGATCCAAGTGTGGGTTGTTTTTGAGTAAATTATAAATCTATTAGTCACTCAAATTTCCATAAAGTTGTATGCGCTATCAACCAGGTCGGGTTCTTGGAGATTGGAAGATGGTTGCGGTTGTGCTTTGGATGTTTTTGACACGTCCTCGTTCCGGATCCAAGTGTGGGTTGTTTTTGATTAAATTATAAATCTATTAGTCACTCAAATTTCCATAAAGTTGTAACAACCTTTATTAATGAGAGAAAGTGAAACATAAGTGCTCAAAGTAACCAAATTGAATATACATCAATAGGTGGACGAGATAAAGGCTGAAGGTCCTAAGAGGCTTATAGCCTATAAAAACAAGTCCACTTTTCTCTTTACACATACACAATTTGCAAACATACATATTTATATTACCACAGTCAAAAACTCGATTGTTACTCGACTGCCGCTTCTGATGAGTCACACATACGTTGTAACTTGGAAACTGGATGTCCTTTTTAGCCCGAAACAAAACGTGTCATGGGCAAATAGAGTTTAACAGTTAGCTCGTCTATTTCATTACAATCCTTTTATTTTTTCACTATTTTAGTTTAGTCCTTCCTGTTTTATTAAATTTCAATTCTATTTTTTAACTTCTTTAGATTGTGCCCATTAGCTTACTTTCTCTTTAACTACAGTTCAGTAAATATACTAATTATGTCCGACAGTTTTTATGTTTTGCGTTTTGGGTCATGTTATTTTAATTTATTACTAACGAGTCTTTATGTTTCATTTCCAGAAATGAAATTGTTTTTTTTTTTTTTAATTCCAAGTTATTTTTCTATTGCTTTTAGATAGAACAAATCACAATCCAATAGGACTCCATTAATTAAATCAGTTATATTCGGGACAAAATATGCAAAGTTGAATCATATTTGTCGGTGGTTGAAGTTATCAGTGCTATATTAATAATATCTGTAGACACTTTTTATTGGATCTTGAACCACTAAACAAAGTAAGTTTTACAAATTACAAGAAATTTAGAGATGTAATATAATTAAAATAACCAAAACATATTATACGTCCTCCTAGGCAATGCTTATATATAATACGATATTTTACTTAACTAAAATACATGTTAAACTAAAATCTTCAAAATGCATATATATTAAGTTTTTCATGCAATGTTTTGAGGATAACAAACGAAAATTTTAAATATACAACAAGTATCGTTCTATTAATAAATTATCTAGTATTTACAAATCAATAACAAGTTCATATCAGTGTATGCAAAGAGAATATTAAACAAGAAAATCGATCAATGGATGACTTAGACGTTACTTCGCTAAATTTACACCAAGTAACGAGTAAATTGAAAATTAAACAATTACTCAATGTAACCGATTACAATAAAATAAGCACATAATCAAATTAACACAACCAATTATCCGTATATTAAATTGTACAATAAAATCAGTCTTTTCGCTAATGTAATTAAATTGTAACTTGAAGTTTTTATTTATATATAATATTATAATTGTCTCAATGTATCCAAAATTTTCAACTCTTTGCATATCATGGTTCTCATATCGTATTGGTACTATAATTGTATCATACCGATATAATACTGACATGTTTTTCTATTTTGTATCAGTTTTGATACCGATATTATACTATGGGAAAAGCTAAGCAATGCCTCCTGCTGGTTAAGAATGTTTAGCTTTTGTTTTCAAATGATAAATATGGTAATTTATTAATATTAATATTATTTTCACGACTTAAGTTTATAGAAGATATAATTTAGTTTATTTTAGAATTAACATAGGTATAATTTGATATAATTTAATAATGTGTGATTATAAATGCAATTTGTGTTTCCATTTAATGTAAGTTAATCATGAAATGACATTAAATTGAATTCTTAGACAATTCCAAGAGTACTCGTTGTTCAAACCTTATAAACTATTATGGGTTCACATTTATTCACGTTACATTTATCTGGTTATCGATTTTTTAAAGCGTATTTGTAATTATTTTTCGAATTTATTTTTTAAATCAATGTTACATATTATTTATAAATTGTTTGTTAAAAAAATATGTAAAATTTGACATTTTAAATATTTTTTGGTATTTATTAATCTTTATATCTTATAAATCGTCAAGCAAACAATTAAATAATAAAAAAATATATAAAATATCAAATATTATAGATTTTTTTTAATAAAAACTTTATAAATAATATAGAACGTCGATTTAAAAAAAATTATGAATACACTTAAAAAAAAAAAAAATGGTATTGATCTTATTTGCTGCTTGACAGGTATCAAATATCGGTAAACCCAAATATAGACTAAAAAGAGTCAAAAACAAATATCTAGCTGCTGACTGCTGACCTTATGCCACCATTCCATCACGGTCAGCTGCCCGTATCTCTCTCCCTCTCTACTTACTTGTTATTATTTAGATCCTGTATTTTTATACTATAAAAATTCTTATTTTATATGTAAATCGTAAATTTGATTTATGTTTTCTTTTTGTTTTTTTATGAAAAAATCATAAAAAAATCTAAAACTAGTTATACTAGTTAAAAGATAAGTAAGAAAGATTTTAAAAAAAAATTTAATTTTTTTTATTGATTTTTTTTTAATATTTTTAACTTTTATTGTTATTATTTTTTTTTACAGAAAATACCATAAAAATCGTATAATTGTAAAATTTAAAATACCACTAATTTGTAGACTCAATTTCTAACTTATCCAACTATGTTATATTAATTTTATAATTTTCATGTTATTGTTTTTTTGTAAAAAATAGCAATAAAAGTTAAAAACATTAATACAAATCAGTAAAGAATTTAAAAATAACTTTAAATTTTTTTACTTATTTTGTAACTGGTATACTTAGTTTTAGATTTTTTCAAAAAAAAAAAAAACAAACCGCAGATCATATTTATATTTATAGATAATATTTACTGTTTGTACACAAATAACGATACTAATATAAAAATACAAGTATATCAAGTTAACCATCAATAACCCGGTTGCACAACAATTTTAGTTTTCTTGAAAGGAGGGATTATAAAAAAAATAAATGCAGTGGAAAAATAGTGGCTCTATTATAACTTCCCCTGCCCCAAACTCCAACTCCCCTCTCTCATTCTCTCTCTATAATATCATATAGAGAAGAGAGAGACTACTTAACAACCTCTCTCCCAATGCCCCAGCTCGATCTCCTCCTATACATACATATCTAACACACACATATATTTATATATATATATATAGAGAGAGAGAGGATGGGTCAGGGGATGAGCTGCAGAGCTGATCACGAGAGCACCTTGTTCAGCGCAGCTCAAATGGGGGATATTGATGACGTGGCGGGTATTCTAGAGAGAGAACCTTCTCTTATTCACCAGACTACTGCTTACGATCGCCATTCTCTTCTTCATATATCTGCTGCTAATGGACGCTTTGAAGTACTATCTATATTTGTTTTTGTTTTTTTATTTAAATCATTGAGAAAGTTATTGTTTAATACCTATTTTATGACTTAGTTATCTAAAACCTCTAGTTGTGGCTTTTGTTTAAGATTTGGTGCATATTAACGTATCAACAGTGGATATCGAATTAAAAACAATGCGTAAAAATAACTAGCATTATATCTGTACCTTATGGACGTATTCATGTACTTCCTTTTTATTTATTGAAATTATTGGGAAAGTTATTGTTTAATACTTGTTTTCTGAATTAATTATCTAAAACCTCATTTTGTAGTTTTTGTTTAAGTTTTGGTAAAATAAGACCTAATTTTAGATTTTGGCTATGGGTTTTTAATGATGAAGTCTTGATATGTACTATTGATATGTATTGTATCTTTTGATGATCTTTTTTGTTTTGTTTTTAGTTGATGGGATTTTGTTTATTTTTCTATTCTTTATTTTCTTCATTTTGGAAATAAGTTTTTAGACTGAAACAACATCTAGCATTTTTTAATAAATTTTGTTAAGTTAAAAATTTAAAGTTTTTTTTAAATGTGAGAATCATTGATTAATTACATAAAAAGACAGTTAGTATACAAAAACCCACAATCTCAATAATATTTACGATTTGGTATATATCAACGTAACACAAAGATAAAAAACAAAGAGTAAAAATATGTAGCATACTTAAGTTTAAAATCGATTTTAATGATGAATTTTTGATAACCAAGTCTCAAATTATGTACTAAACAATCAATTTTCCTTTTTTTAATCTTTTTAGGTCTTCAATGCTGGGATTTTATTTATTTTAGTTATTTTTCCAATTTTGTTTCTTCATTTGGGAAGTACATTTTTAGACTGAATTAACTATTAAATTTTCTAATTATTTTTGCAATTTTTATTTTTATTTTGTTAATACTGGGATTTATTCATTTTAGTCGTATTCTACCAGTCTTTATTTTCTTAATTAGAGAAGTGCCGTTTAGTTTAAAACTGAATCAATAGTCAAACCAGTAGTATTACAGTTAATGTAGTAATTATTTATCATCAATAAGTTTAATTCTTTAAGGATTTGACTGATCAATATTGTTTTTTTTTTCCAGATTGTCTCAATGCTATTAGATAGAGCTATGAAGCCTGATTTGTTGAATCGTCATAAGCAGGTGCGTTTTCTTCAAAAAAATAATTCAAGAGCCTTTAGCCTTAGTAAATGATGATTACTAAATTGGAGATTTTTTTAATGAATTTATTAGACTCCGCTAATGTTGGCTGCGATGCATGGGAAGATTGCTTGTGTGCAAAAGCTTATTGATGCTGGAGCTAATGTATGCCTCTCTATAAATATTTATTCATTTATCAAGCTCTGTTAATTCATAATTTCACTGTTTTAAAAAGTGCGCTTCGTAGTAAAAAAAAAAAAACTCGACTCAAAGCTCGATTCAAATCTGAAAAAAGCTAGTTTTTCCGCTTTTTAGGCCTCTAAAAGCTTTCGCCTTTTACCCTTTAGCGTAGCTCTTGCAAATACGCTTTATCTAAGATTTCGCTTTTAGAAACACTGGTTAATTTCGATGAATTCATGTCGATGAAATGGTACAAGTTCCAAGTAAAGCTAAATGGTCTTGATTAGTTCAAAATTTTGAAGCTCATATGTTTGAGTAGATTTGGTTGTTCCCAGCCTCAGTAACTCAGTAACTCAGCATTTTTGTTTAATATATGCCGCCCATCAGGCCGCTATAATAATTTTTTCCGTTCAATTTGTGTATTAATGTCGTTTTAACTTTTAAGAGCGGAATAATTGTACTATTTTGGCAGATTTTGATGTTCGATACAATGCACGAGAGAACATGCTTACACTACGCAGCCTACTACGGGTACACCGATTGCCTTCAAGTCATTCTAGACGCCGCCCGGACTTCCCATGTTGCTGCCACATGGTCAGTTGCCTCTCTATTTTTGAAGGTATTTTTTTGTATGTCATATAATGGATTTAGAATAGATTTAACTGGTTTTCCGTAATGGGTGAAATCAGGGGATATGCGAGGTTTGTAAATATAAGAGATGGAAAAGGGGCGACACCTCTGCACTTGGCATCTCGTCAAAGACGGCCAGAGTGTGTTCATATTCTTCTAGACAATGAGGCTCTTGTTTGTGCTTCAACCGGTGGATTTGGGTAATCTTTTTTCCTATATAATTTAAAAATTAGCTCTTATGTTATGTTAAACGAATTAAATTTAATTAGAAATAAGATAAACATTCATCTGTTTTGATTAATTGTTTTTAATTAGATTCCCTGGTAGTACTCCACTTCATCTAGCTGCTAGAGGTGGTTCGATTGATTGTATACGTGAGTTGTTGGCATGGGGTGCTGATCGTATCCAAAGAGATGCATTGGGGTACTTTTATTTCCCTCTCCTTTTTTGTTAATTTAATGTAAAGATATATTTCGAATTAGCGTATTATGCCTTCTAAATTTCTGGATATTTGGAGCCAATGTCGCAGTTGGATGTTATTAAGAAAACTATTTCTGTATTCTAACTTTTCAGGAACCTGTCAAATATAATCTATGTTGTGTAACTCACAAAATGTTGTTTCCCGTTGTATAAGTGATTACGTTCATACGAAATTTGAAATAAACTTTAACAAAAGGTGTTTTCTCTAGGCTCATTCTTTCTAGAGCTGAAAACATTGGAAACAAGAACTTGTACATGAATTTCTATTAATTATCAAAATGCTGAGAAACGCAGTCAGTTATTTTTTTGGCATTGAATTTCGCTTGCCTGCCTCCTGTGATCTATTCAAAAGATTTCTAATTATTAAATCATGTGTATGTTGCAGAAGAATTCCATACACGGTGGCTCTAAAGTATAACAACATAGCAAGTGCAGCCTTGTTGAACCCTTCATCAGCTGAGCCTCTCGTGTGGCCATCACCATTGAAGTTTATTAGCGAGCTTAAAGCAGATGCTAAAGCCTTATTAGAAAGGGCGCTAATGGATGCAAATAAGGAGAGAGAAAAAGTCATTTTGAAGGGTACATGTTACTTGGCTGACTCTCCCTCACAATCCGATGGTGACAATATATCCGAGGTGATTATTTTTCTCAAACACGAATTTTCGAAATAAAGTTTTTTTTTTGTATATGCATATTTACTATTTAGACTGGAAAAAAATGTAACTTTTAAAATATGACTTGTTTTCTCTTGCGTTTTGTTTTAGGTATCATCTTTTCTTGAGAGAATTTAATCTCACAACGTTTCTTCTCTAGAGTTAATAAATGGAGATGTGGCCTAAATTTTCAATGTTGTTTCTTTCATTAGATTCAATATTTTCCTATTTTCCAAGAAAAATATCTTACAATTTCCAACTGACTAGAGACATTCAAACTAACATTGCTTTACTTTTGTTGACTTAGACGTGTGAAAGGATTGAATTGGTGTACCAACTACTTGCATTTGGATGTTGTGTAGTTGAATTTTGAAGCTTAATTTATTATTTTCTAGATGTAATTAAGCTTTTGTTCAACTAAAACGGGATTAAAGTTGGGCAAAGCCATACCTATACAAATACAACTGACAAATGAAGGAATAAACAAACATTATTGATCCAACAAAACATGAAATTCAAAGAAAGACAGAAAAGAATAACGTTAACGTAGTGTAGTATCGTATGTTTCCTTTTATTCTGTTCCTGAATATTGTTTCTTATTAACAGCTTATTTATTTGGTGTCTTTTTTCATTTTTTTCGCGTTCTAAGTTGATGGTTATTGTAATTATGAGCTCCAGTCCTGATGTTTATTGTTGAGAAATCTAAATTTATTGGTCTTTAAAATTAGCATATGCTGTTCTCATGAACCGGTTTTGAAGGGTCTGTATCTAATAAATAACTTGTTAGTTTTGAGATACTTACAAGAAATTATGCATAAAAAATAGTACTACACTAATGCGATCAACAGTTTTAAGATTTGAGCCACTTGAGCAATGCTTTGTGTTTTCCATTGTCAAATACATGCTTAAGACATGATTTCATCTTCAAAATGATTGGATATTTCAGGTCATTTGAACGAATATGAACTGTTAATGTAATTTTTTGTTGCAGGCTAGTGTGACCGACCTATGTTGTATATGTTTCGACCAAGTATGCACAATACAAGTCCAAAACTGCGGCCACCAAATGTGTGCCCACTGCACCCTTGCGTTGTGCTGCCACAACAAGCCCAACCCTGCTACGTCATTGCTCTCGGCTCCGGTATGCCCCTTTTGTCGATGCAACATCGTCCAATTAATCGTTGTCAAAAGCACTAAACCCAATTTCGAAATAGATCATGATAATTTTATCTCCTCTAAGCTCAGAAGATCCAAAAAATCCATCAACTATAGCGAGGGGAGCAGCAGTTTCAAGAACTTATCAGCTATTAGCTCGTTTAGTAAAATGGGTGGGCGAAGCTCTGGCAGGATTGCTGCTGAAAATGACTGGGCCGATAAGCCTTGATTTTAGGGGTAAAAATATAATTTTAGGGTTCCGTTTGGCGGTCAAATCCCCTGTGGAAGTTAAGTATTTGTTTTGTTCGTTTGTTTGGCATTTAATTTTTTTTTTGCTTTTCTTTAAGGTGATTCTGTTTTTTATTTCGGTAAGAAGAATTACCGTGGATAAGGATAAAGAAAAAAACAGTCCAAAACAGGGATTATGGATATTGTTGTATATAAAAAATAGATCTCTTGATTGTATTGTAGAATTTGAGAAATGAATAATAAAGTAATTGGTTTGATGGGTTGGTGATCAGTCATGTACTTGTATTAGTGTGGGGTCAATATTGTTGTAAGATTTGGTATCTACTTCAATTTGAAGAAGCAGCGGTTGACTTCAAAGCTTTGTACACAATAATGAAATGCAAAAATTCTTTTACTTTACTTCTTGGCAAAGTGGAATCCTGTATTCTGGTTAGAAATGTACATTACAAAATTGTTGCTATACTTATTCTTAGCCGGTACTTAGAAGGACAGGAGCAATTCTCTATTCGTTCCTATTTAATTATCCATTACGACATTAAATGCAATTTTGATCGGTCAATAAATTTATTAAAATTATCAAAATAAAATTTTTTAAAATTTGATCATATAGTTTAAATATTAAATTTTATGATTAGATTTTAAAAATAATCATTTCGACAATTTTGATACAAGTTATAAGCCGGTTAAAATTGCACGTAGTTTTGTAATGAACAATTAAATGAGAATGAAAGGAGTAACAGTTAAAATTGCACGTAGTTCTCAGTTCCCAGTTAATTGTTCACTACGAAACTACGTGTAATTTTGACCGGTCAATAACTTGTATTAAAATTATTGGAATTAAATTTTTAAAAAATTAATTATATAGTTCAAACATGAAATTATATGATTCAGTTTTAAAAAATTTTATTTCGATAATTTTGATACATGTTATAAAACAGTTAAAATTACATATAATTTTGTATAAAATAATTAATTGAAATCGAATTCAGCGTATACCGTACCTTATGATTTTAGTAATTCCAGCAATTATCTTTTAGTTATTGGCATTTGGCAAGAGTCAAATGCATGGTCCCAGTGTGTTTCCACTCTCATCCAGTCACCAATCAATAAAGGAGTTTTTAATTAGAAAGAGACTTATATGAGCTTTGCTAGATATTTGTAGAGTTAATAATTTTCTTTTACTTTTTTTTTTTTTCTGTAAAGGAGAAGATGAAAGTTTTATCTATAAATTAATGAAGCGTATGTGGAGCCTTTTGGATTTTATATTTTGTATTGTATTCACTTGGGGTCTTTGCCCCCACACGTTTTTTTTACTTGATTTTTGAATTTTGAATTTTAAAAAATTATAAATGTTTGACAAGTCAGATTATTCATTTTTTAAAAAATTAATTTTTATACTGAAAAAGTTAAAAAATCTAAAATTTTAAAATACAAACAGATGTTTAAAATCTGATTTTGAATAAAAAAATATATTACTAAACATACCATTTATAACCTTCCACTGAAAACACTATCCAGCAAGGAAATGTACATATTTGTTGAATCCTGCAGAGATATTTATGGAAGGCTTTGCGATTTGAAATAAACTTAGAGTATACATAATAGTTTTGTTAACTTTTTAATGTTAAATAGTGACACATCATCGTTAAAAAAATGTTAAATGACGCATATGCATATTAAATTTAATAACCACATTAATTTCACGTTAACAATGTTATCAATTTTTAATTAATAATTTTCCTTTTATTTTACTGGTAACTATTATTATGGGGAGAATTTATAGAAGATAATAATGTTAATTGTGGGTGTGTTTATCATGTCACCAGTTACAAACATTAAAAACATTGCTAACTTTAACAACTTATTTAACATAACACAACTAATGGAGATAAAAAAAATGTATTATTAGCTAACTATTTTAGTTAACAATATAGATAACAACACTATTGTAGATGCTCTTAGAGCATCCGCATCACATACCTCAATCATTTTTTCAAAACTAACACATTTTATACTTTTAAGGAACCAATTACATTTACACAAAATCTCAGCTTGCTTATTATTTTCCTTATAATAACCCTACATTATTTTTTTTATTATATTTTAATAATCATAACAATATTACAACCACAAAAATATGGACCCCCATGATAGTTTATTACTATTATATTCATTCCGTCACTAAACAAATATTCCCTACGAAAATACATGCAATTTTGACCATCAAAATTTTCATATCAAAATTACCGAAATGAAAAAATTCAAAATTTTATCGTATAGTTGTAACTATAAACTACGTGATTAACTTTTGAAATAATTTTTTCCGGCAATCTAAATATGAAAAAATTATCGATCAAAATTATATGTATTTTCGTACAGGACATTTGTTTAGGAACGGAGGGAGTATTAATCTAGGAAATCATATGCATTCCTCATATATGAGTTGAATTTTGTGTTTTATTAGATTTAAATATATAGAGTTTTTTATGCATGTCACTTTTTATATCATAATTATAAAATTTTAATAAAAACTATGTTTTGAGTTATTCACTTCCCCATAAAACGAATATTGCAACTTACCACTAAAAAGATAGAGACACTAGGTGTGCCGACACTATGTACCGTCATGAGTACAACTCATCATTTAAGTTATTATAAAATTTCATTTTCATCCTATGGAGACGATACTTTTGATTTTACAAAATAAAAATCAATTAATATCCAATTATATTTAATCTAAGATAATGTCTAATATTGTTGATATTTCTATTGTTAACTAAAATAGTTAACTAACAATACATTTTTTTTATTTCCATTAGTTGCGTTAAAATATGTGTTATCTTTATAGATGTTAAAAAAGTTGTTAAATTTAACAATGTTTTTAATGTTTATAAGTGATAGCATGGCAAACACAGCCCACAATTAACATTATTATCTTTTATAAATTATCTCCATAAGAATAGTGACCAGTAAAATAAAAGAGAAATTGTTAATTAAAAATTGATAACATTGTTAACGTGAAACTAATTAATGTGGTTATTAATAAAACTATTACTAATGCTTTGAATTTCTATCAATGAAACGTCTAGAACTTCATTAGTAAACCTGTGAAAATTCCATTTACATCATTATCGGAAACATAAATCTACAAATTCCAATTTCACAAAAAGTGAGTCAGTGACTAAACAAATCTATTTGTTGATAGTAGTTTTCACATGATGTTAGATCAAATATATGTACCATTCAGTCAGATCCTGGAAAAGGGGAAAAAAAGTGAATTGATTAGGAGAAATTTAACCCCAAATCCTTGAAAAACAAAAAAAAATGTTTGAATAAGTGAAAGAGAGAGATCTGAAAAAAAAATTATATCACCAATTTACCTTAAACCAGTTGTTTTAAAATTGTACACACATCAGTTTGCTTATCCATTATCTTAAATATACATGTTTCATTATAATTAAAATAATAATTTTTCTCTTTTACTTTTATCTTATTCTCTCTTCTTTATTTATACTTTTCACATATAAATTAATAAAATAATAAAAAGATGAGTTGTATAGTTGTGATAGAGAAATTGATAAAAAAAACTTATAATTTGTATAAACCAAAACGTTTCCTCATAAGTTGTAAAAGTGTATTTTTTATTTTAAATATGAGAAAACGTCTAAATTATTTAATGTGATTGCTCTATTAAATTAATTTGGGTTGAAAAAATTGATAGAAGTATATTAAAATATAGTAATATTTAGTTATAATAATAAATTTGATAGGAAAGCTGAAAAATATATAAAGTTAAACTGTTATTCTAAAAATATAAAATTCTAATTAGTTTAAATACGAGTAAAATTATAAGAAAACTGGGTTTATGTTTTTGTTGTGGGTGTGGGGTGGTGGTGGTGGTGGTGGTGGTGGTGGGGGGACAAGTTAAATAAAATCCTTAATTTGGGGTAAATTTTGAAATATAAAATTATACTTCCTTCCTCCCTCACTTTATAAGTTTTGTGCCAAATTAGGTGCAATTTTGATCGGATTTGAATATATAACTAAATTGTCGAAACAAAAAAATTTAAATTTTTTATACATAGTTTAAATATATGACAAAAATTTAAAAAAAATTATTTTAACAATTTGAATACGAGTTATTTACCAATAAAAGTTGAATGTGACTTTTCGTGTGTATAGAATAAGGTGAGACCAAAATAAGTACTATGGAACATCGGTACAGCCAGGGGTAAACATGTCGGCCATTTAAGACTTTTTGCTAAAACGCGTATTCAAGTATGGCAAAAGCTAACCAATGCAATTTGTCGTTGGTAGTAATTTATTAAGTAAAATACTAACATGTGTACCCATGATACATGTTAAAGTGTAAATAAATTATTAAAAAAATGATAAATATATTTATAAGTATCAAATGATATTAAAATATGGTAATTAAATGATGTGTGACATTAAATAAACACATATTTCCTCCGTTTCTATTTAATTATCTACTACGAAATTAAAATTGTATCAAAATTTTGACCGGTCAAAAACTTGTATCAAAATTGTCAGAATAAAAAGTTAAATTTTATAATTAGATTTAAGAAAAATTCATTTCGTCAATTTTGATACAAGTTATACGCTGGTTAAAATTGCATGTATTTTCGTAATGGACAATTAAATTTGAACGGATAGAGTATGTGAGGAACACCCTTTTTTTTTTAATGATAACAAAACTTTATTCTAAATTAATAAAAAAATAGAGTTGTAAGAAAAGTTGGATACGAATAAACATACTTTATAGTGAAATACATATCTTTATTTCAAACCAGAAATTGGAAATTTTATTTGGAAATTATCTTACAAGTGTCTTACATAAACAAGTCAAAAAAACAAACTTAATGACTCCGCTCCTCGACCCCTGCTAGATTTGCTTTGTCACTACCGATATCTGAAACAAAATTATATAAGCAACGGGATGAGTATTTCCTTGAAAATACTCAGTAGGACTACTAACTTAAAGAAACTATAATAAAGTATAATATGTGAGTATAAACCGTAACTGCATATAGCTTCCTGCAAAAAAGATGGTTAGGCAAATAACGAGAAAAATATATATTCAATATGATGCATGTTCATAATTATTTTTTCAATAATGCATGTGTCATGTCCTTGAGCCCAAGTTGATTGTGTAATGTCTATCCCATTACACGTGGTACCAAAAGTCTCGCCCCACTCTAGGCGGACCAAACATTGCGAAAAAGGTCATACCCCACTCTAGGTAGACACGTCACACCCCACTTCAGGTGGACATAGTCGCAGAAAAGTCATACCCCACTCTAGGTAGACAAGTCGCACCCCATCCTGGGTGGACAAACCTCTCCCAAACCGGGAGGATCAATGCAAATGTCATGCCATGATATATCAAATAAGCAAAACAAACTCCACTAAATTTCAGATATGAATCGTTATATGCATTTGTTTAATCATAAAACATACCTCAAGTTTAAAAATGTAACGCAAAAGGATATTAAGACAATATTATAATAACTTTAAGGTTTCGAACCCACCTCTAACCGTTAACTGAGCTTGGCTATGTCTCTTGACCTTCGTCACACCCCGACTTACGCTTTTATTACCCACTAAATATAGTAATCTTTCTCTTTCTCTTTCTATATATAGTGTTTATATCTTATGATTATAATACTTTAGTATAAAGAAACTTTGTAATCTTAATATAATATTGTAATATCTATATAAGGTTATAGGTTGTTGAAGTATGATGAAGTGTGAGGGGGTGTAGGGGGTATATATAGTGTTGGAAAAGTGACTATGTGTCTTGTGCATTAAATGTGCTGAATTTTGTTTTCAGGACATCTGTCCACTAAAAGCTTCATAGAGAATTCGATATATGTACAAATGGAGCATGGGATATATGTCTGAACCGACAAGAGAAATATCTACAAGTTTCATGTTTTGCCCATTTCCTAATTCGTAAGATAAGTCGGTCTAAATTGTCCTACAATATGACACATATGCTGTTCTGGAAATTTCAGGACACCTGTTCACTAAAATAGTCACAGAGAATTCGATATGTGTCCAAATGGAGCATGGGATATATGTCTGAACCGACAAGAGAAATATCTACAAGTTTCATGTTTTTCACATTTCCTAATTCGTAAGATAAGTCGGTCTAAATTGTCCTACAAGATGACACATATGCTGTTCTGGAAATTTCAGGACACTTGTTCACTAAAATAGTCACAGAGAATTCGATATGTGTCCAAATGGAGCATGGGATATATGTCTGAACCGAAAATAGAAATATCTACAAGTTTCATGTTTTTCATATTTCCTAATTCGTAAGATAAGTCGGTCTAAATTGTCCTACAAGATGACACATATGCTGTTCTGAAAATTTCAAGACACCTGCTCACTAAAATAGTCACAGAGAATTAGATATGTATCCAAATGGAACATGGGATATGTGTCTGAACCGAAAATATAAAGATCTACAAGTTTTATGTTTTGCATATTTCCTAATTCGTAAGATAAGTCGGTTTAAATTGTCCTAAAAGATGACACATATGCTGTTCTGAAAATTTCAAGACACCTGCTCACTAAAATAGTCACAGAGAATTAGATATGTATCCAAATGGAACATGGGATATATGTCTGAACCGACAAGAGAAAGATCTACAAGTTTTATGTTTTGTAAATTTCCTAATTCATAATATAAGTCGGTCTAAATTGTCCTACAAAGTGACACATATGCTGTTCTGGACTGTTCTGATATCATGTTACTAAAATAGCCACAAATATTCTCATACAAGTCCAAATTACTCAAATTTTATATATTTGGAAAGATAAAACATAGGTCTAGACTTTTCATTTATATCATAAGTTCAAATTATGAGAAAATAGAATCCAAAATGGTAGATCAATCCCGCTTGTCTGCTGTGTTCCTAACTATTTGAACTAAAGTACTTAAAAACTCATATTTACTATAATCGGAATCCAAATATAGTAAAATCTATATCTTATTTTAATCTAATATTAATTATAGAATTTTGAGTGTGTTACAGAGTATCACTTGTCATGTATTAACATCGTAAATGTTTATTTAACAATATTTTACGAAATGAAATGGATATTAAAATGTGTTCCGGGGGCACATGTTAGCAAAACCGATTTATTAATAAAATCTTCTAACGTGAGTAAATCAAAGACATATATTTGGTAACCAAAAATATTATGTTAGAAATGCAAAAATATTTATACTAAATGCAAATTGAATTTGAAAATGTATTTAATGATTAAACGATACCCCGTTGACACTCGTTAATCAAACCGTTAAAGTATAACACAAATGAGTACATGAATATGACTACTTAGAAGTTTAAAAAGTTTCTTTTATGAAGAATCATTGATCGGTACATAAAAATATACTTAATTTTCAAAAACTTATACTATCAAGTCTTATTTAAGTTTTGTTACATATTTTAAAATAAATAATAAGAAAAAGTAACATTACGATAGCTTATGTACTAGTATTTATAATAATTATAGAGTATGAGTTTTCTTTGATTACTTTTTCCCTTTATTTTCTTTATCAATCTCAGACGATTTGAAGACAAATATAAACTGCAACGTGAAGTATTTGGAAACATATTGGACAACTGAGACAAAGATTGATACACAATGGATTATGGAAAACAATATTTCGTTATTTTGTTGCTTTTAAATTCGAAAAGAAAACTGTAGGTAATATAGATTTGTAGTTAGCATTTAGAAATATTTATGCAAGGAAGGAGATGATTACTGGAGAAAGATTTTGATAGTGAGAATCTCAGGAAAGGGGCAATTTGTACAAAAAATTATATACGTACCTAACATTAAATAAGAAACAAAAAAATGAGATTTCAAAATGAAAATCAAGTACAATATGCTCCATGTACCAAACATTAAGATTTAAGTTTCCCTTAAAATTTAGGTAGCGCTCTAGTCATTGTTAATTTAGTGTCGCGCTTAATTTCGAACTACACTCTTGTTTTGTTTTATATATTGACAAACATTAATTCTCTGTGTACTTTTGCCAATCAAAGTAGAATCACAATTCACAAAAATGTGCAAGTCTTTTGCATTTATTTTCTTCAATATTCTTGTGCATAGATGGTGATTGTGTGATAGATACGGTTACACCGTTTATGCCACTTTGCATAAATCACAAAGCCTTTACTTTTCACATGAATAAGACGGATTCGGTCAAGTAAGATCGGTTGTGCAAGGTGGTTAGAAGCTGAGTAATTAGTATACTTGCTCATCACCAGAATTCAATTGAGGGCGCCTCAGCGAGGATACCTCCAAGAGGTTAATAATTAGTATAAAAATAGAAGAAGATGGATTTGACCAAATTCTTCAAGGAATGTAACAAGGCCACCTTGAAGAAAGTGAGTTTAACTTTCTCTTTAGTGACAGTGTCACTCCTAGAAACAAGAAACTATTGGAGATACTTCCTTACACACTGTTTGTGTCATGTTGTATAACAATCATACTAATCGATTTCTCTACAAAGACAGTATGAACTTTGCCAAATCATTTAAGGAGGTATAGGAAGATCCATCTTCAGAAATAGCTGCTTGAACTTTCTCTTTGAAATCAGTAGCCCTCTTCCTGACTTGTTTCCCTTCTTCGTGTATCATGAGTCTCTTCACGAGTTCTTCAATATTTGTTCTCTCCATCTCTCCGTTCATCTCCAGCCCTACCTTCCAAGCATAGCTAGCGTACCTTGCATTTACGCTCTGGTCCCCAAAACCAGGTGAACATATCATTGGAACCCCTTCGGAAATGCTCTCGAGCATTGAATTCCAACCACAATGGCTCCAAAATCCACCAACCGACTTATGAGCCAGAACCTCCTTTTGGGGTGCCCATTTTACAATAAGTCCCCTCATGTTTATTTCATCTATAAATCCTTCAGGTAACAGCTCAATCCATTCGGTCTGTTGTACAGAACCGGGACGAATTACCCACAAAAATGGTTGGCCACATTTAGCCAGACCCCATGCCATCTCAGCAAGCTCTTTTGCATTAATGAAGACTAAGCTTCCCAAGCTTATGTATAGAACAGAGTTTGGGGTTTGTTTGTCCAGCCATGTGATGCAATTTTGATCGGCATTTATTAAGCTACTAGGGGAAGTTAAGGATGTTTTGAAAAGTGGACCAACAGCGAAGCAAGGGACTCGATGTTTCTCTCGAAAGTCTGCTAATTGGAGATGTTCAAGGCAGTCGATGGAGTTCCAAATAACAGACGAAGCTCTTCTTATGTTGCCATAATATGGTACTAGTTTTATCTGTAATTCTAAATCTATGAAATTGGTTATGGGTATATCCTTCATCCTGAGGGGATCAAGTCCTTGCACTAGATCCTGCAACTTAGACTCTGAAAGTGCACGGGGAGTTAGGTTGATAACCAAAATCTGATAGGTCTTTCTAGCATGTGCTCTCAATAGGAAAAAGTTATTTTTTCTTTTACTTTCTGTTTTAACAATTGGTTCCATATACTAACAAACTGAAATCGTGTGACAATAAATTTTGTAAATTGTTTGCATGTTTGAAACGGTATAACTAACGTATGCTTTGCTAACATATGCAGTTTACCAAACAGTTCTAAATCGTAAATAACATAAATTGATCATGGAATTCTCTGTATTTTTTCGTGCAGAAATTTCAATTTTTAGGGTTTTTGTGATTCAGTGATGTGTAGTGCCTTTCTGGTGAGTATTTTTACAGTTCCCAAAGCTATAAATTAATTGCAAAAATATATTCCATTTTATGCAATTACAGTACTGACATAAGAATAGTGATCATGTCTTTTTTAGATATTTCATTTGTTGTGGTATTTTCTATTTTTAATTCTCGTTAGTCAAGAGATAATAAGTATTCATTTTCATCGGATCAGAGTCATTTGGCTTTTAATCATCTACTAGAAAACATGGCTTTACTCTAATTAGTAGCTCTCTTGTTAGGATTTTTTTTGTTTTGTTTCGTTATTCTTATACATGCTCGGTTTTGTTAAAGATAAGAAAGTTGCGTTAATCGAGAAATTTGTATGTACCTTCAAGAGGAAAGTAGCCTTCTTTTTGAAGACGAGGCATCTCAATCAAAGCTGCAATAGCAGCAAGACTGCAGGTTTGTAAAATGATACCAGGTATCTTTAGCTGCTCAGCCACATCATTCACGCCATACATTAATGCATCAAATATCACACAAGGTACACTTTCTTGGTCCATTAATCTATTCAGTATTTCTTTCAACGGAGCTTGAGAATTTGTATTAATGGTCATTATAAGAGTGCAAAGATCAAGGGAAGAGGTATCACTGTCCGTTAAGCCATCTTCGATGGGGGAGAATGTGAAATTTGGATGGTTTAATGGGTTAGGAGAGTTAAATTTTGCGTGCACAACGGTTATGGAGAAGCCTTTCAAGTATAGGGCACTTCCTAAATCAAGCATAGGGCTTATGTGACCTTGGAAAGGTAGTGGTACTAACACCACTCTTTTACGTTTTTGCAATCCTTGTTCTCTCATTCTTTTTCTTTTTATTTTGGATTGGGTGGATGATTGGCTTAGCAGACCTCCTCGGAGGTTTATATACTGCTGGATTTATCCCCAGATAATTTTTTTTTAATGTTTTAAATATCGTTATCGTTATCGTTACCGTAGCGTTTTTTCGAGAGAAACGTTAAAAGTGCAAATAGCGTTGCTACATATCGCTTTGTGGTGTAATTTTTTTTTGCATAAATACATATAAATATAAAATTAAATTCAGAACATCTAATAAAAATTAACCAAATATATATAAAATTTGTAACTAATAATCACAAAATGATTGCAGTTGAGATGTCGGAGCATTTATTTTGTTTGCAAAATTTTGGAATTTGATTCTGTTTAGCATCCAATAATTTCATTAAAATTTTGACAAAAAAAAATAAAATAAAATTGGACTACACCCGCTATAGTGTAAATAGCATCCGCTATAGCGTAAATAACGTTCCTATAGTGCGAATTTAGTGTTTTTCCATCAAAATAGCGGTTTATCATAACGTTTTTCGACCGAAAAACGCTATTTCACGAACTATAGCGCAATATAACGTGATTTTTAAAATAATGATATTTTTTCCGGTTTACATTATAACTGAAACTGACAGTTGCAATTAACTTTTTCTGTTATTTTATCCTAATATTAACCATTTTCATGATGATTAAACAGATGATGTAACATGGAGTATATATAATTGTGTCTTAAATCCTAAACATAGCCGATTATTACTATTTAGTACAAGTTCCTTAAGATAAGCGTGGTCAACAGATGATTTCCAAACTAATACAATCTGCACATGCGAATTATCATCTTTACTTTATGATAACTATTTGTATAAGATATAACTTCGTGATTTGTTTATGTTCATTCTTTAGGAAAAGAGAGGGAATTTAATAGGAAGAAACTTTGAAAGCCACAAGGGTTAGTCCAGTAATTATAACACATTCTACAAGTTACAACTTTACCAATAATTTGATTTCTGTGAAAGCCTGTTAACAAAGTCCTGAGTTAATGCAACCTTTATAGCCGTTTTGAGTATTTCTATACATACACACAGTTTAATGGGCGTAAATGAATTAATCCGTATTTCTGAACATTTTTAATTAAGCTTATTTTCATAACCATGCCACAGTGATTTGCTTAAGGGTATTTTATTCCTGATTCGGATTTGACTCAGCTCGAAATTCTAAACTGGAATAGTGATAATTTGGTGTTCTTGATAATGAAATTGAAGATTGTAGAATCGGAATCAGTTTAGAATTTCGAGCAAATGTGGTAGTGACATTTCTTATCGATGAATAACAATGATTTCCTCCTGTGGTAGAGAAAGCGGCTTTTCAATTTTATTCCTCAAAATTTGATTTCTCTACCACAAGAAATCATTCTCATTGATTGATAAGAAATGTCAAGATACACACGTGCCAAGTAGAGATTCACCCAATCAATCAATTCAATTGAAGATAAGGTTTGGGATATTTTAACTTCAAATGCATTGGACCCATCAACTTTTCAGCGAACGTTGGCTTCTTTTCTTTTCTTTTGGGAGTCCTTTGTCTTTTTATTTAAAAAAAAATAAGTTTGGTGGACTATTTATAAGTGATTTAGATACTAAACTATCAATTTTAACAATTGAGATACTAATTTATTAAATTTGCATAATTGATGACATATTGTTAAACAAAATGATAAAATTTCACTCACATTCTTATGCCTATCACATATTGAGTGCATTTCTATCAAACATCCGTCAAAAATAGATTCAAATACCAGCAATTTGATGCTTGACCTAAAAATAAGTACCCGTGTACAAGCAGGATTTAGTGTTTTTAAAATGACTTAAAATAGCTTAAACTGTTTTTAAAATAACTTAAAATATTTTTAAAATTACTCAGACTGTTTTTAAAAATTATTAAAACGACTCAGACTGTTTTTAAAATTACTCAAACTGTTTTTAAAATGACTCAAAACGACTCAAACTGTTTTTAAAATTACTAAAACTATTTTTAAAATGACTCAAAACGACTCAAAACATTTTTAAAATGACTCAAAACGACTTAGACTGCTTTTAAATGAATTGAAACGACTCAGACTGTTTTTAAAATGACTTAAAACGACTCGGGCTGCTTTTAAAATGACTCAGACTGTTTTCAAAATCACTTAAAATGACTAAGATTGTTTTTAAAATGGCTCATACTGTTTTTAAAATTATTTAAAATGACTCAGACAGTTTTTAAAATGAATTAAGACGACTCAAACTGTTTTTTTTACTTTTTTTTTATTTTAGATTTTTTTGGGATTTTTTTTATTCATGTTTTTTCGGGATTTTGTCTCTTTAAAGTTTTTTTTTTCCTTCATATTTCCATTTTTATTTTCTGGTTTTTTTCAATTTTTTCTTATTTTTCTTATTTTTATTGGTTTGTTAAGGAAAATAGACCAACTCTTAATTAATTTCAGTTTCATGGATCAATAATTTATTAAGTTATAAATAATGTATCAATACAAAATTTACCATATTTACCAGCAATTTGATGCTTGACCTAAAATTAAGTAGCCGTGTACAAGAAGGATTTAGTGCGCTGCCTGGACTCAAATTGTTTTTACTTAATGATTATTTCAAATAGAAATTAAAACCGTTAGTTGATAACTAAATGTATGTTACCATACTACTACAAAATCCCGGTGTTAAATTTGTACTTGCCTCTAGATTTTAAAGAACTATCTATCACTACATACGAGTAATATAAATATACTCGCTTGCTTGTGTGCATCTTGCTAATCTAATTAAATTACTAGAAAAGATTAATTTCCTTATTTTTTAGGAGTAATACTTAAATAAGGTGCTTATCACTTAAAACGTCTTATAACTCAAACTGTTTTTAAAATTATTGATATTGTTTCTAAATTACTCAGACTGTTTTTATTACTCAGATTGTTTTTAAAATGACTGAAAATGAACCATACTGTTTTTAAAATGACTAAAAATAACCCAGACTGTTTTTAAAATAACTAAAAATGACTCAGACTGTTTTTAAAATGACTTAAAATGACTCAGATTGTTTTTAAAATGATTTAAAACCAATCAGTCGATTTTTAAAATTACCCAAACTGTTTTTAAAATAAATTAAAATGACTTAGGCTGTTTTAAAAATGACTTATAACGACTCAGACTGTTTTAAAAGGATTCAAAACGACTCAAATTGTTTTTAAAATTACTCAGACTGCTTTTAAAATGACTTAAAACGACTCAAACTGCTTTTAAAATGACTTAAAACGACTCAGTCTATTTTTAAAATGACTTAAAATGACACAGACTATTTTTAAAATGACTTAAAATGGCTTAAAATGTTTTTAAAATTATTCAGATTGTTTTTAAAAAGTATTAAAATTACTCAGATTGTTTTTAAAATTACTCAAAACGACTTAGACTGTTTTTAAAATTACTCAAACTGTTTTTTAAAATGACTCAAAACGACTCAAACTGTTTTTAAAATGACTCAAAACGACTTAAACTGCTTTTAAATAACTTGAAATAACTAAAACTGTTTTTAAAATGACTCGTACTGCTTTTAGAATGACTCGGACTATTTTTAAAATGAATTAAAACGACTAAGATTGTTTTTAAAATGATTTAAAATGAATCAGACTGTTTTTAAACTGGCTTAAAATGACTCAGACAGTTTTTAAAATGAATTAAGACGATTCAGAGTGTTTTTTTTTTTTGCTTTTTGATTTTTTGTTGATTTTCGATTTTTTGGGATTTTAAAATTTTTATTCATGTTTTTTTTGGGGTTTTGCCTCTTTAAAGTTTTTTTTTTAATCATTTTTTCATTTTTATTTTATGTATTTTTTTAATGTTTTTAATTTTTTACATTTTTATTGGTTATTTAGGGAAAATAGACCAATTTTTAATTAGTTTCAGTTTCATGGACCAATCATTAATTAAGTTATAGATAAGATACTAATACAAAATTTACCCTATCTACCAGCAATTTGCTGTTTGACCTAAAAATAAGTAGCCGTGTACAAGCGGGATTTAGTGCACTGCCTGGAATTAAATTGTTATTAATTGTTAAGAACCTTCGGCGGAAAAACAATTGAAAATAATAAGGAATTGGCTAGTTCGTATTGGATATAAATATATTGTTATTTAATTCTAAACCGATTAGTTTCAATTGAAATCTTTCATCTAAATGACTTTTCTAAGAAACTAACACATGACTAATGCAATCAATGATGTAAGTATGAACGTCAATAGACAAAGATACCTATAGTGGTTTGTAAAAGAGAGACTATTTTTTTTATAAAATTTTGGATTGATAATTTATTTACAAATTAATTAAGAATTGTTACATGAAACTGATTTTAACTAAGAATTGGTAAACTTTCCCTAACTAACCAATAAAAATGTAAAATATAAGAAAAAATGAAAAAATTCCAGAAAAGAAAATGGAAAAATGAAAAAATTCCAGAAAAGAAAATGGAAAAATGAAAAAATATAAAAAGTCTGAAAAAATATAAATAAATCCAAAAAAACTTTAAAAAGGCAAAACCCTGAAAAAACACGAATAAAATTTTAAACATCTCAAAAAATAAAATAAAAATATTAAATCAACAAAAATCCAAAAACACAAAAAAAAGCAGTATGAGTCGTCTTAATTTATTTTAAAAATAGTCTCAGTCATTTTAAAAACAATATGACTCTTTTTAAGTCATTTTAAAAATAGTCGGAATCGTTTTAGTTCATTTTAAAAACAGTATGAGTCACTTTAATTAATTTTAAAAATTGTCCAAGTCGTTTTAAGTCATTTTAAAAACAGTCTAAGTCAATCTAAATCATTTAAAAACAGTCTGAATCATTTAAAGTCATTTTAAAAATAATCTGAGTAATTTGAAAACCATTCTAAGTCATTTTAATTCATTTTAAAAACAATATAAGTCATTTAAAAAAATAATCTAATTCGTTTTAAGTCATTTTAAAAATAGTCTGAGTAATTTTAAAAACACTCTGAGTCATTTTCAAACTAGTTTGAGTAGTTTTAAGTCATGTTAAAAAGAGTCTGAGTAATTTTAAAAATAGTCCGAGTTATTTTAAATCATTTTGAAACCAGTGTGGGTGGTTTTAAATAATTTTAAAAACAATCTGAGTAATTTTAAAAACAATTTGAGTCGTTTTAATTCATTTTAAAAACAGTCTGAGTCGTTTTAAATCATTTTAAAAATAGTGTGAATCGTTTTAAAAACTGTGAGTCGTTTTAAGTCTTTTTTAAAAGAGTCTGAATCTTTTTAAAAATAGTCTCAGTAATTTTAAAAACAGATTAAGTCGTTTTAAATCATTTTAAAAAACATTTTAAGTCATTTTCAGTTATTTTAAAAACAGTACGAGTTATTTTCAGTTATTTTAAAAATAGTCTTACTCATTTAGAAATAATGTGAGCATGGGCGGAGCCAATGTACGCCCAGTGAGGGCTGTAGCCCCCGTTGGATTTTAAAAACTATTATTTTATATGTATTTGTTAATCAAAGTCTAATGTAGGATAATAGTTAAATGTTAAAACCAGAATCTTTAATGTATGTGATGCTTGGTTGTTGGTTCGAATCTGCACAGGAGAAAGTATCATATTTTAGATTTTTGTAAAAATATTACATTTGTACTATTATCTGTGTATTATATATTATGATAAGAACATTTTTTTTGTGTTTCATTTTTACAAAAAAATAGTCTATAAACATTGTACAGTTTCTCAAAATTTTCATAAATATTAAAATTTAAAACCATTGATACATCTTTTTAGTTGTACTAAATATAAATAAACTACATGGTCTGAATATATTAAAATGCAATTGATTTTTTATTGTCATCTTTCAATTTAACCAATCAGGGGAGAATATTAGAGAATTGGGAACATCATTCGCAAAACGCTTATCATATCTAAAAAATAAGATATATATCCATTATATTGTGCCACCGCTCAACCGAAATTCTGGCTCCGCCCCTTAATGTGAGTAATTTTAAAAACAGTCTGAGTTATTTTAAAAACTGTCTGAATTATTTTAAAAACAGACTGATGCATTTTAATTAATTTTAAAAACAGTCTGTGTCATTTTAAAAACAGTTTGAGTCATTTTAAAAAACAGTACGAGTCATTTTAAAAATAGTCTGAGTCATATTTAAGTCAATTGAAAAATAGTCTGAGTCGTTTTAAAAAAACGGCTTGAATAATTTTAAAAATAGTCTAAGTTGTTTTTTTACCATTTGAAGTCATTTTGAGTCATTTGAAAACAATTGTAAGTTATTTTAAAGTTTTTTACATTTTTTGGACTTTCCGGCTTTTTTCAGCTTTTTCAAACTTTTTTTCATTTCTTTGTGATTTTTGATTTTTTGATTTTTCTTGGTTTTTTTTTATACCATTTTTTGGGTTTTTTTGGGTTCCCGACTTTTTTGAATGTTTTTTCATTGTTTTGTGATTTTGGCTTTTATGGGGATTTTTTTAATTTTTTTTTCCAATTTTTGATTTTTTCTGGTTTCCGGTTATTTTTCAGTTTTTGTTGGATTTTTTTAGCATTTTTTATGGGATTTTTCGGATTTCCCACTTTGTAAAAGGCTTTTTGAGTTTTTTTGGTAGTTTTGATTTTTTTAATTTTTTGAGTTTTCTATATTTTTTTTCAATTTATTGTTATTTTTATTGGATAATTAGATAGGTGAGCAATTATTAATTAAATTTTATAGGATGACCAATTGTTAAATAATTTTGTTTTCATGCAACAATACTTGTATATGATGCATGTGAGTAAGATTTTAAAAGGAATTTTTAGTGGTTTGTTGTTAAGTAAGTATAATGAAATTGCATAAAAAATGGTTGTTTGTATATAATTATGCAAAGTGAGTATATGTGAACTGTATATAATATAAATTCAAATTTTATGGGCTTTTATATCTTTATTCCTTTTTCTCTTCATAATTTTCCTTTTTTTACCTTGCTCCTAATTTTACCTTTTTTTACATTCGTTTCTTTATATTTTTCCTTTTTATATCTTTGATTTTGAATTTTTATTTTTGTACTTTGGTTTTTATTTTTTTTCCCCTTTTTATCAAATTTTCAAGCGTTCAAATTTTTGGCACGTGACTGCACATGACTTTATTGTTGCGCTTTCTTTTACAAAGTTTGAAAAAATTGAATAAAAAAGAAAAACCGGTATTACAAAAGAAAATTTAACAAGCCAATGTATAAAAACGTAAAAAATGAAGCAAGAAAGGTACATCAAGGTATAAAAAAATCGAATTTTTTGTTTCTGTACTTGGAAAATATTATGTGCTTTTATTTTATTAACCCCAAACATTTGGTACTCGCTCCGTCCATGTCGACCGACCTTGTCCTTTTAGTTATTTATGTTCCATTTGATTAATATTATACTCTTTTACTTTAAGTTATTACTAATCACAATTACGACCCATGAGTGTTTACCTTCTGTGTCAACCAACGACCCCTCCGAGTAACTTTACACCCAACATCAGCCTCCCAATATCCACAGAAAACAACCCCTCTCGAGATCTTAATACTATTTAGATGCCAGTGGGTTCATAATAAGTTTAGTTCTAAAGAGATGAATTTTAGATAGGTGTTTTGTAAGCGGGATTGTGTTTCGAATGACCCTTTTATTCTCTATGTTCTCGTATTTTATTTTATTTTTAGTTCAAGAAGATCTCGAAAGGATTCAAGGCAGACCTTTGCCTTGTAGATGTAGACGGAAAGAGGTCATGATTTAGTGTTAATAGTTTTCACCTTTTCTTTATTAGACTTGATACAAGAATTATTGGTAGATCTTATTGGTTTTAGGTCGTAATGTACATGTTTGTAGGTTTTCATGTGTACACGACAACACCCCTCCACTAGTACACGTAAATGTGTAATCGCTTGTTGCATATATTAAATACAAGCATAATTCCTATGAGTGTGATCACTTAAGATCTTTTGTAAATAGAAGATTAGTTTTTTTTTTTTAGTTTGAGAATGTTATCTTTGTCTTTATTCAAAATTTAATAAATGAAATTATTTTCGTGACTAAATCTTTTAAAAGATGTTTGCTTTAATTACTGAAATGTTTTATTTGGGTTGTCCCTTTCTCTTCGTTTTAATTTTGAGTTCAGTTATAATAAGTTCGTTACGACAATTCATTATTAATGAAAAAATAGGTATTTCCCACTATAGAAAAAAAAAGAAGCATAACATACGATTTGCTTTTAGAAAGAAAGTGTTATGTACCAAGTTGTCACCATAGTTTGTGGAGGAAAAAAATTGGCTTCATTGGTTTATTTGCAATGTGATAATTTGTTGTAGAGCATCAATCTTAATTGGTTTTTCTTTTACATGTTTCCAAATTTATATTACCCTATTTATTTGTCCGAATAAATTACTACCAACATATGTATTAATTAATTGAGCTCGTTAATAAATGCTGAAATTAGAGCAATTTATACTCTGTCAATGCTTTAGGTGCGCTGTCTTTTAAGTAATATACTAGTGTTAACAAATAAATTATTTATTTTATGGAAAATGTAAGACACAGGTCAAGTTAAAAAACTTAATTCAACAACGAAACATAATCTACATTCAAAAAGAAGCCAAGTATATAACAAAGTCCTGTGTAATAATAAAATTTTGGTTTGCATAATTAAAAGAAAACGTAAGACACGTCATCATGAGAAACCTAATACAACAAGGAAACATGACTACCTAATACAACAAGGAAACATGACTATATACTTTCAAAAATAAATAGAGGAAACACTATCATTATTAATTAACAAGGGGACAAGTAATAACAAAGTACTGTGTAATAAGAAAAGTTTGGTTTGCATAATCTAATCGCTGTCTAAACTCACTTTGCTCCGGCGGATCAACCTCTTAATAAAGTACGTCATTCTCTCCTCTCTCTCTCTCTATACATATATTTATGTTTACACATATTGTATAATGATTGATGGTTATGTTGTATCATTGTTGGAGTTCTAATTTGTCAATTGTATTTTTGGTAGTAGCTTATTATTTGATTTTTAATCTCACCCGTTTTGTTTCGGTACAAATGAATTAATTCTTTGGTTTGCTTTATTCTCTTTTGGAAATCAGCGTCGTTGTAAATGGAGATAAACTTGTTTGTGAAAGCCAATGTCAAGTGACTACAAACTTGTTTTTCGACTAGCGACTTTGTGAGAAACCTGATAATACTAGGAAACACTCTCATTATTATGTATTAATTGAGCAATTTATACTCGTCAATGCTATATGTACGCTATCTTTTACTAAGTAATATATGGACATGCTAAAAAAAAAATTATGTATTTTAAAGAAAACGTAAGACACATGTCATGATTAATGATTGATGGCTTGATAGTTATGTTGTATAATTGTTGGAGGCTTGGAGCCCTAATTTGTCAAAAATAATTGGTATAATAGCTTATTTCCTTTTCAATCTCACCCGTTTTGGTTCAGTACAAATAAATTGCTTCTTTGTTTGGTTTAATCTTTTTGGGAATTCAACGTCGTTGTAACTGGACATATATACTAGGAGAACTTTTTTAAATAAAGGCAGAAAGTCAATGTCAGGTGACTACAAACTTGTTTTGTGACTAGCGACATTGTGAAAAAGGTAATAATATTAGAAAAAAAAACTCTCGTTATTAAGTAATTAACAAAGGTGAAAATTAAAAAGTAATAACAAAGTGCTGTGTAAAAAGAAACCTACTTCTACTTGGATTAGGTTTTGGAGTAGTGTGTCTATAAATTCTGAACGTACAATAGGATTAACATAACATAAAGCACTGCTTCTTTACCTGTTATATACAAGATTAAGATTCATTGAAGCTAACTCTAAATTAATCTCGTACAGAGCAAGATGCCAAAAAGTAGAAAAAGATGTGGTGGTCGCAAACAAGACGGCGTCAAATCTCATCCATATGATGGTTCCAAATCCGAGTCACGGAAAAATAAGAGATCCGAGTGGGAAGAAATCAGATGCCCTATTTGCATGGAACATCCTCACAATCCCCGCCTCCTAGTATGTACTTCACCCAACTATAGTCCGTACATATGCGACACCTCATCCACCTTATCTCATTGCCTCACACAATTCATGAGATCATCATCATCAATGTCGTGTCCGCTTTGTCGTGGTGAAATCAAGGGCCATACTAAGGTCCCCCATGGCGACTTTAGTTACATGAACTCAACATCAAGAAACTGTCCAAAAGAAGATTGTGAATTCAGTGGGACTTGCAAGGAGTTGGTGCAACACATTCGGAAAGATCACCCGAATTCTAAGGGACCATCAGAAGTGGAGCGGAAAAGACAAGAAGATTGGGCGAGTCTTCAGGGTGAAATTGAATATTAAGACGCCCTAATTGGTGCAGGTTCGTTTAATGTTGTTGTTGAAGATCCGGACTATCCTCCAACATCTCCGTCTAGAGGACAGCTGATGGACTATGATACTGGAGTTATTAGCGAGTATGAAGATCTGTACTATCCTCCAACATCTCCTTCAAGACGGCAACTAATGGGCTATGGTACTGAAATCATTAGTGATATGAATTTCCGTACTATCCTCCAACATCTCCTTCAAGAGGGCAGCTAACGGACTGTGATACTAGAGTCATTAGAGAGGATGAAGATCCGTACTATCCTCCAACATCACCGGCAATGGGGTGTCATTTGAGCTATTGATACTGGAGACAATAGTGCTCACTGGGACTCCACAATTCAACATCTTTGTGCACAATTTCCTACGAAGTAGATCCGAACTATCCCCCGACATCCCCATAATCTGCACCGGAGGCATTGATGAAAGATGATTAAAATTAGTTAGTCAAGTTTATTTTGTAAATCACGGCTGGTGTCAGGTTTTGTTCTAGCTAGGCCTAGAACTTGTGTGAAGCCATTTTTCATCATTTGTTGAAATAATTCGTGTAGTTTTATTAAAAAGAACTTTGGCAGGAAATTGAAATGATTATTGTATCTCTATTTATTAAATTATCTGACTTGTGCTTTTAGGATGTTGTGTGCTTATGTACAGCTTATCAGCAATACTTCTTTCTTCACAAAAAACATAGTTTCTGTATGGACTTTTATCAGAATATGTAACAAGTGTTCCATCTCTACGTATGGAAGAATAGAGCACACTAACATTCTACCAGCACTAATTAGGATCTTACATAATAAATCAACCAATTCAGATTGCATCGTTGAGTAAATGGGTTCTTTGGATAGGAAGCTAGTAGTCCGAGAGAATGCTTGATTTGCATGAAAGATGGTGTGTGTTTTTTTTCTTTTCCTTTTTCGTGCCATTGTATTACACAGTTGAGTTGTGACAACCATAATAAAAAAAAGGGTAAGGGCTATATTCTTGTGTTGTTGGGTTGAATCAAGGAGACATATTGTCTGGTGCTAAGTTGTAGTCATGTTACTTGACTTGAGTTCTGATAGAACTTGGGTTATTTTTTCCTTTTAATCTAAAGTAGCAAAGTAATGTTTTATGGATCATTCTTAATTTCGTATCACTCCTTAAAACTAGTATTAGACTCAAATTTTCTTTTAAGTTTGACATCATCTTTTCCGTTCTGCAGCAGGGACGGATTCACACTTAGGCATGGGGTGTCACATGGTTTCCCAAAATTTTAAGAAAAAATTACCAAAATACCCATGGGTAATCTATTTATTACTGAACTGCCCTTAGTTAAATATAAATATATACTTATATTTTTTAATATTCCTTTTGAACTCTTTCTTTCTCTCTTTTCTTATATCCATCTAATGAGTTGCTCACCCCACAAACATTTTACAAACTACTAAAAATCTTAGATATTTAGATTTTCCTTTTCTTTTCAGATTTTCTAGTTTCTGATTGGATTTTTGGGATTTTAGATCACTTTTATCAACTTCGTGCTTGATTTATGCGAGGATGGATGTTTAATCGTTTTGAATTAGAGATTAGATTAGTTTTTTGTTTTGGAACTTTTGTTTTAATTTTTTTTTGAATTTCCTTTTAGTTTATTTTTTTTGACAATTGGAATTTTCTTTTAATAGGTGCCACAATTAATTAATTTAGTTTATTTTTTCAGCAATTGGGTTTTTCTTTTAATAGATGCCACCGTTAATTAATTGGATTGCTTTTTTGGATTAAAGCCACTAAACCCGTGTATACCTACTTTAGTAAATTGTTATACCTTTTAAACAATGTAATTATGATTTATGGATTGCTTTCAAAAATTGGGTAAACGTCACATAGTCAAATAAAAATTACTTTAAATTATAATAACTTTTTTTCTATATTTCTTCATTTACTGATTGTGCCCCCCATAAAAAAATTACTGGATCCAAAATGAAATAATTGGGAAAGCATAAGTTCTCCAATTTTTGAAAGCAATCCATAAATCATAATTACATTGTTTAAATGGTGTAACAATTTACTAAAGTATGTATACACGAGTTTAGTGGCTTTAATCCCAAAAAACAATCCAATTAATTAACTATGGCATCTATTAATTAAAAGAAAAACCCAATTGCTCAAAAAATAAGTTCATCCTAGTCACTGACTTATTGTTTCTACCAACTGCAGTGATTTAACCAAAGTTGATTTGTGTATCACTTGAATTGTTTGTCCTATCATTTATTGATCAAATTAATGAAGTACTATTTATTACAATTAGATTGGAACCCGTGGAAAAAAAAGCATATTTTTTCACTTCAAAGTCATGGTTGTGATAAGATAGGCCTAATTTTTAGGCGAATGTACAGTCGAATAGATCGTTTCTTGAGGACGTTTGTTTTTCATAAAAAAATTATACAGAAACCGAAACAAAAATTGTTCTTTTTGTTTTTTCAAAAAAACACACCGGTTCTCGATTCATTGGTCTGGTGGGAAAACTATTCTTACAAAAACATTTTATTTTGAGAAAGAAAAAGAGAAAAAAAGACGGTGTAAAGACTCTAAACACTAAACATTACCACAAATAAAACAAAAAATAAATAAAAATTAAGCCGGTGCTCTGTCTGTATTTGTGTGGCCCTAATCGAACAACTATGTTGTGGATTTTATTTGAAAATTGAAAACAAAGGAAGCTAAGTGGTGAGAAACTTTATAAAAAACAGGTATTCAGCTCCGAAATTTATTTATTTTTTTAATTAAAAAGGTGGTTCTAATTGTCCGTTTGGCAGCAGTGTTTACTGGTTTATTTTTTGATTTTTTATTTTAAAAATACATAGGTGTTTGGTTTTTAGGATAAAAAAACTAAAATATATATATTTTTAAAACATATTTTTAAAATCTGATTTTGAACCAAATAAACGTTTTACCAAACATAGCCTCTATATATATAGTATCGAAAAATGGGTTTAAGTGTAGCTATGAGAATGATATACTGTCATAACATTGGTTTTAGTGTAACTTTGAGATTGTAGCTGTAATGTTATACTTCGTAAGATTGTTGTGATGTTTCTAAGTAAAGAAATAAATTACCTCTTTTCATAAATTTTTACCTGTATGTACAAAATATTACAGGATCTATTTATTTACTGTAGCTGTAAACGTTACAGATATGTGATTTTCTGGATTACTTAACAAAATAATATGGTTTCCTTGTTACCACCGTAAATGTACAGGTTACAAGAACAGTGTCTAATCCCCATTCACTAGTTTAGGAAACGTGTTTAATTTCCTGATATCAAAATGAAATAATTGGGAAAGTATAAGTTCATCCTAGTCACTGACTTATTCTTTCTACCAATTGGACATCAACTTAGATATCAAATTGGACACTTTTTTGTAAAAATGTTACAAATCAAGATTTGGCTAATGCAAATCTCCACGGTTTCACGACGGGAACACAAATATGCATCTTGTTTTTTTTTCCCGAGATGTATAATGATATATTTTGGAAATTATGGTAAAATTTAAAAATTCAAAACATGTGGCCTTCATCGTCAACCATTTGGTGCCTGTCACAAATTGAAGGAACTTGGTGCAAACACTCGGAAGCCTGCTTAACCCATTAGTTCATGTGGCCTTCATCATCTGCGCTATGTTAATGGCAGTTTCAATACTCACTTCTAGAGACAAGAAACTACAGAAGATACTTACATTCAAACTGTTTGTGGCATGCTTTATTACAATCACACATGATGATTTCTCTACAAAGACAATATGAAATTTGCCAAATCACTTAATGAGGTATAGGAAGATCCATCTTCAGAAATAGCCACTTGAACTTTCTCTTTGAAATCATTTGCCCTCTTCCTAACTAGCTTCCCTTCTTCGTCTATCATGAGTCTCTTCACCAGTTCTTCAATCTTCGTTCTCTCTATCTCTCCCTCCATCTCTATCCCTACCTTCCAAATATAGCTAGCGTGCCTTGCATTTACGTTCTGGTCCCCAAAACCTGGTGAACATATCATTGGAACCCCTTCAGAAATGCTCTCGAGCGTTGAATTCCAACCGCAATGGCTCCAAAATCCACCCACCGACGTATGAGCCAGAACCTCTTTTTGGGGTGCCCATTTTACAACAAGTCCTCTCGTATTTATTTCGTCTATAAATCCTTCAGGTAGCAGCTCAATCCATTCGGACCCTTGTACAGAACCGGGACGAATTACCCACAAAAAGGGTTGGCCACATTTTGCGAGCCCCCACGCCATCTCAGCGAGCTCTTTTGCACTTATAAAAACTAAGCTTCCCAAGCTTATGTATAGAACAGAGTTAGGGGTTTGTTTGTTTAGCCATGTGATGCAATTTTGATCGGCATTTATTAAGCTGCTAGAGGTAGTTGAGGATGTTTTGAAAAGTGGACCAACTGCGAATCAAGGGATTCAATGTTTCTCTTGAAAGTCTGCTAATTGGAAATGTTCAAGGCAGTCGATGGAGTTCCAAATAACAGATGAAGCTCTTCTTATGCCGCCATAAGTTGCTATTAGTTTTAACTGTGATTCTTAATCTAAGAACTTAGTTAAGGGTATATCCTTCTCCCTGAGTGGATCAAGTCCTGGAACTAGATCCTGCAACCTAGACTCTGAGAGTGCATGGTGAGTTAGGTTGATAATCATAATCTGTTTGGTGTTACCAGTATGTGCTCTCAATAGGAAAATGGTTTCTTTTTACTTCCTTTTTTAACATGTAGTTTCGTATACTAACAAACTGAAATCGTATGACCAATAGATTTTGTAAAATGTTTGCATGTTTGAAATGATATAACTAAGATACTAGGAATAGCCTCATGGAGCTAGAGCCTGCACTATCAAATAGAAGGTGCAGGGTTAGAGTATTGTTAACGGGGTAGGTGTGAAATCATTTGATCATGTTTAATAAGATTAATTTAAAAAAGAAAATTAAATGATATAACTAATGTATGTTTTGCTAGCATATGCAGTTTACCAAACAGTTCTTAATTGTAAATAACATAAAATTGATTTTCCACGAAATTCCCCATTTGTTTGTTCAGAATTTCCCCTCTTTAGTGTTTTTGTGTAAGGCCTTTCTTACGAGCTCTTTTAGAGCTTCCAAAGCTATCAATTAGTAATTGCAAAAAGATATTCCATTTCTTGAAAATACTTTACTTACCTGTGAAATAGGATCATATCTTTTTTAGATTTTTCATCTGTGCGCTTTTTTCCGTTTTCGATTCTTCCTATTAATACGATATGGGAAGTATTCGTTTTAATAGGCAAATCTGTCTGTACCTTCAAGAGGAAAGTAGCCTTCTTTTTTAAGGCGAGCCAGCTCAGCAAAAGCTACCATAGCAGCAAAACTGCAGGTATTGAAAATGATACTCGGAAGCTTTAGGTTCTCTGCTACATCGTCCATGCCAGATATTGTCGTATCGTATATAATACAAGCCACGCCTTCTTGGTTTATCAGTGTAATCAATCTTTCTTTTAACGGAGCTTGAGACTTGGTAATAATAGTTGTTATAAGAGTGCAAAGATCAAGGGAAGAGGTATCGCTGTCCGTTAAGCCATCTTCGATGGGGGAGAATGTGAAATTTGGATGGTTTAATGGGTTAGGAGAGTTAAATTTTGCGTGCACAACGGTGATGGAGAAGCCTTTCAAGTATAGGGCACTTCCTAAATCAAGCATAGGACTTATGTGACCTTGGAAGGGCAGTGGTATTAACACCACTCTTTTACGTTTTTGCAGTTCTTGGTCTCTCATTCTCTATATTTCTATCTTGGATTGTGTGAATGAATGGCTTAGCAGGATGCCAGGACTATTTGTCCAGTTTTTTTTCCTTTTGTATTAACATTGTTGACTTTCCAAGAAGAAACATGTATAAACCGAATAAATTATTTTAATTTGGTAAGAGCATGGGCATGGCAGCACCAATTTACCTACATTTTTTATTAACAATTTAATTTTATATATTTTTTATTTTATTTATGAAATTTATTATCATAACTAAATATTAATATATTTTAATATAATTCTATCAAATTTTTTTAACGCAAATTAATTTATCAGAGCAACCACATTAAATAACTTACAAGTTTTCACGTATTTAAAGTAAAACGTACACTTTTACAACTTATAAGTAACGTTTTGGTTTATATAAATTATAAGTTTTTTATTTATTAATTTCTCTATTAAAACTATACAGTTTTTTTGTTATTTTATTAATTTATATGTGAAAAGTACAAATAAACGAGAGAGAATAAGATAAAAGTAAGAGAGAGAAATTATTATTTTAATTATAAGTGAACATTTTGATCACTTATATTTGAGTGATATTTGAGTTCATGTAAATTTAAATGTAAATTTAAGATAATGGATAAAAAAATCGACTTTTTCAAATTTAAGTTAAATGAGTCATATAAAAAAACTGATGTAAATGCTCTAAACATAAATATAGTATGGGAGAGTGACCATACAAATCGAATTTTGGGATGCCTAACACTCAACTTTATTAGAAAAATTAATATAAAACACACGTTGGAGGAAAATGGTACTTTCCCTACTTGAATTATTGTGTTAGTAGGTCCTGCTTGTGCAATTATCGCGACAAACGTATTGCATGTCCATTTATTAGGACTAAGAAGCATGAAAATTTTGCTTGGTGACTTAGTAGAATTTATCTGTCAAAAGAAAAAAAAAACAATTTGGGATCTTAATACTGTTTTTTTTAATTAAACGTGAGGATTGCCCACTATTTTGTTTATATTAAGTTTAAATTGGTCATTCGACAATACATACCCTTCTAAACAACAAAAATAAAAACTTAAAGGATTCAAATGATAATACGCGAAAATACAGACCCTTCTATTTAGTTGACTTTTTAATAAAAAAATAATATAATCTTCAAATGTCAACTCTAATTTTTTTTCCTGTATTTCTTTCTTCTTCTCTTTACTACCGATACATGTAACCAAATGAACCATTTTAGTGAGAGAGAGCACTGATCTTCCCAAATTTTACTATACTTGATATTATTTATGACAATCTAGAACGACGATATACTGTTATTCGTTGTAATTCGAAAAGAGATGGAGCTCTGGTTTTGTTCAATATACTATATAAAGGGGTTGATTTGTTATTTATGAATTAGTAATCGTGCCTCACGCGTTACGTGTGCGGCGCGTAATGAAATAAAAATATAAAAAATAGCTATAACTATAATATAAATATGTGAATAATAAAAAAAAAATATAGTTTAAAATTTAAAACAATGTTTGGTTGTTAAAAAAAACATAAATAGTTTTATTAGTTTTTACTTTTAATATTTTTATGAAAGTATGGTATTATTGTAATTAATATAAAGGTGTATGGATATTTTTTGAAAAAAAATGGATAAATTGGACAGACTAATTTGACTTATTATAATAGAATGATATTTCCGGATCTCCCAAAAGGTAATTGCTAACTTTGGATATGTTCTTGATGTCTATAACTAGTTAACTTAACTTTCTTATCTATAAATCATTCAGATTTCAAAGAAATTGATGATTAAATCATAGATCTCACCATCATTTATCATTAACTCATTGAAGATTTACATTAAAACTAGCTTAAAAGTTGTTAATTATTACCTCAAATACAGTAATTCTCCCTACCCTTTAACCTTTTTGTTAGGTATTCTATGAACGATTTATGGTGATTGTTGAGTAGAACAAAAACAATTAACTTTAGGGTTTTGATCTTCTTCAAATCCAATCAATGTATCTCAAAGCGAGTTAATTTATGATACTCTAATTCAAACAAATCATATAACTAACAACTACCATAATCCCTATAGTCATAGGGATCGTAGTAATTGATAGATCTAGCCTTCCTCCTAATATTATAGCGATGCGTTTTAATTTTTCTCTCTTCTCTAGGTAATTTGACTCCTTTCCATTTAGCAATTTTTCTCTTTTTTTCTTCCTTTTCGTCCACCTCGGTTTCACAATTATCCACAATTAATTGGTCTTCATTAAGATTAAGATTAATATGCTCATTGTTATGAGCATTTTGACCGTCCTCTCGGTTAAGGAAATTTTCTTCAATTGTTTGAGCTTCTAGATGCTCAAGGCTTGTGTTTTCTTTTTCTGGTGATTTATGTTTACTTGGATATTCAATATAATTGCAGGCACCGAGCTCGTTATTGGGGTGGTCCTCTGACAAATTTTCTAATTGCATATCTAATTCACTTCCACTTCCAGCAAATAAATGAGGTATGTTTCTGTCAAATTGGATAATATTTAGGGTAAGTGGGTCTCGAATGCATATTTTCAGGGGCATAGAATCTACATGCGAGCTTAAGGGATTCTCCTTCTCAATTGTTATAGGCTTCAAAGTAGCATAGGGGGGTAAATCTTGTAACTCCGGAAACTTGTCTTGCTCGGATAAAAATTCTTCTTATTCTTGTAAAACTTGTAAACCTGCGAAAGACTTAGATGTATATATTGTAGCCTTTCCTGCTATTGAGATTTCACTCTCTATGTAGTCTTGACCACCAATGTCAAGACACTTCAATACTTGACATGTGTTACTTAAGGGTATTTCATTTACTTGGCTTAAAGTATCTTTTTTCGCCCGCTTTACTGTCACTTTTTTTTTATTAAAGGGTCTTTTTGGTTGAGGATTATAAGTCTTTCTTGGGATTGAGGCTAGATTCTTTACCCCATGAGCAAATTTCCTATGTTTTTCCTTTGGCATTACCATCTCTTTTTCCTTGACATTATTCACAAAATTGATTGTTTTATCTTTCTGAAGCAATTTATCGAACACTTTGCAGTCCTTAAAAGAATGTCCCACTTTCTTGCATTGATTGCAGAATTCCGCGAGTTGTTCGTATACACAATATTGCCAAAAGCCTTGCTCACTCTCCTCGGAACCATAACCAATCCACACTCTATCTGTAACAGGTTTGCTCATGTCTATCTCTATTCATATTCTTGCAAGGTTAGGTCTTGAGAATTTTGTAGTTTCCGAATCTAATCTAAGAGGTACACCGAATGCACTGGCTATAGCGAAAAGACTAGATTTGTTATAAAGGTGGATCGGTAACATGTGTAGACCAATCGAAACGATGGCGATACTAGGCTCATAACCTGGTTGGAAATAGTAGGCCCACTTCAAAACTCTCATATGAAAATGTACCATTTTTTCCTTGACCTAATACGTAGATAGTCTTCTTCGTGGAAAAATCTAAGAAAGATGTGTCTGATCAATAATTCCAACAGATTAAACGGCTTTCAGTCCAATACCGTTCAAAAATAAGTTTATAATATCTAAATGGGTTTGCCATGAGAAAATTTTCCGATTAAAGAAAATTTGAAAGGTTGAGATAATTGGTTGATCTCTTCTAAAGAAAATCTAACAACTTTTTCTCCTTTAAAACTACTAACTTTTTTGATGGGCAAATAGCTACTTTTATGATTGCTCAGGACATCAGAGAAGGTTTTCGTAACCGGACTGTCATATTCCATCAGTTGAGGATCAAAAGATGAAAACTTGGAAGCTGTTTCGGACGATGTGGCCATTGAGGGCACCAATGGCACCCCCAACGTTTCACCTTGGCTTTCTCTCTCTTAGTAATTATATGTCTTGTCGGGATCTTAATACTGTTAGTATTACTTGAGAGACTCGTTTCTTTACAAAGACAATAAGGACGTGGTCTCGTTGCTAGGAGTAAATGAACTCTGCATATTCGGGTCGGGTACATTTTAAATAAATACAATAATTTTTACAAAAAAAAAATGGACAAATAAATAGGAAATAATTTTCTCAAATATATAAATATCAAATATAAGATTTAACATAAAATAATGTAAATGATACCGAAATGGACTAAAGTCTGAGACGAGGTAACTACAAGCAGTTTCTCTTAAACGATATTTGCCCAGCCACCCATGCTTCTGGCTAAATGGGGCACTTCGTTCTCAAGGTATAACATCTATCACATGTGACTCGGCGGAAACGGCACCGAGCCACGGTCTGACCGTTGATGGTGCGGTACTCTCTCTCTCTCTCTATATGTATGCATATGTGTTTGTGTGAATGTGTATATGACAGGTAAAAAACTTGTCTTGGAAAAGTTAACCCAAAAAGGGACCAAGACCATTATTTTATAAAATATGAAATTTGTAACTCATTTTACAAATAAATACACACATAAATGGGGAGGATATATGTATTTGTAACCATTAAAATAAATGGCATTCAAAACAATGAAAACCACTACTTTTCCAACAATCCCTCACATGAATGCGATTTAAAAACATGCAACGTGCAACTAAAAGCAATCGAGAGAACCACGAGAATTGACTGCATAAGAACAGGTAGCGCACGCCTTGAACCTGCCATAGCGAAATACCTTTCGAATATATTTGCCTTAGGTAGCATAATGTTTTGAACCTTTAGCGTTTTGTGTATAACAAAATAATACCCGCACAGTTTCTTCTCTACACCACTTACTAGGCCCTTTAGTTGTTGTCCATATTTGGCCCAGGACTGCCTTGGCAAATTCAACCGAGTGTTCTAGTGATTTAGCCTTAGATCATCACATAGTATCGGCCATACACACTCGTTATAGGTGATTTCAAGTCAAAGGTGTCCTGACTCACCCCACTCGACCTTCGAGATACTTGATTCATTAAGAGCCTCATGCTCACCCTTAAAATAGTACAGGTCTTATCACTCTTTCATCATAAAAATGGGCTGAGAACTTATGTTCTCGAGTGCTTTGTTCGGTTACCCGCACAATTCAGTTTCCCATTGAACCCGAGACTGAAGTTTCCAGTTCAGGTTGGGTTACCTATGCGAAGGTTTTCAATTTATTGGGCTTCAAACCCCATTTCCCTCGATGAAGCTCCAACTCCTCCACGAGTCAAGAATTTTGTATATGGATCTGCATTATTATATTTAGACCTTGCAAAGTCTAAGGATACCACACTGTTTGCTAGCAATTCCTTTTACGGACTTGTGTCTCCGACGACTATGTCATGACTTTGTCGGGACTTTCCATTATACAATTACTCTGATCCCGTTCAATAACTGACTGACTTTATCAGTGCACGCTTATTGAGGGAACAAATTTTGGCCACTTGGGCATACCTCCCAAAAATTCTCAGCCAATCTTCCTTTTTTCAGTGTCTACAACATTATGAATTCTAATTTCATAGTTGATCTACGTAGGCATGTCTGTTTTACAGACCTCCATGAGACTGTAACCTCTTTAAGTACAAACATATCCACTCGTGGACCTTGTACTGTTAAAGTTCGAGATACACTTGGTATCTAAATATGTCACGCCCCAACTTCCATAAACACGGATATCGAGGCATGACCTTTTTTAAAAAAAGAAAGGTGAAACCTGTTGGTACAAAATTTGAATTTTTTTAAAAGAAATAAATTACGAGCTAAAGGAACAATTGACAATTAAATAAAAATGTTACCAAACACGGCTACAAGGCAAGTTTTATAAAACTAAGAAAATAACAAATGAAAGAATTTGCCCGTAGGCTACAACCTCAAAATATAATAAAAATGAAAAGAAAGCTGAATCCCCGAGTCCATGTGATGCCTTGTTAAAGCTCCTAACCAAAAGCCTCAACCTATAATGTACCTGAACAACAAAATTGTAATGGTGAGTCCCACGCACGCTAGACGGGACGGCACCACAAATACCATCACTCCATCCATTAAATGCAAGAGCTCACAAATTCTACAACTATGATAATTGACGTATAAAAGGAAATATAATAACATTCTACAACTATGATAATCGACGTATAAAATGGAATATAATAACATTCTACAACGGGATAAATTAAATAACGTCTACATAAATCTATAGCAAACATGGACCTCTCATGCCACCTACCCCAGTCCGTAAGGTAGGTCATTCACTATCCCCTCGGCCGTCTTCTGTCCCCGGAATTAGGAAGAGACAGAGACCATTGCTAACATAAAAGTAGATTTAAAGTGCGCACTTGGACCTCTCATGCCACTCGTCCCAGTCCGTAAAACGAGTTATTCCCTATCCCCACGACCGTCTTCTGTCCCCGGAATTAGGAAGAGACAGAGACCATTGCTAACAGAAAAATAAATAGAGTGCACACTAGGACCTCTCATGCCACTCGCCACAGTCCGTAAGACGAGTCATTCCCTATCCCCACGGCCGTCTTCTGTCCCCGGAATTAGGAAGAGACAGAGACCATTGCTAATGTATCAATATTAAGGCCTCGGCCAATAATATTATACTATTCATATAACACAATCTCATACGTATAAATATTAAGGCCTCGGCCAATAATATTATACTATTCAAATAACACCATCTCATACATCAATTAACGTAATACAACATAATCCAAAAGCATAGGTGCTAGATTCACAACTAGCCAAACAAGTCTAATCAACATAAAAACTCATTCAGGCATTTTAACAAACATCTTGTATGCGCAACATAAAACTCATCTTTATTCAGCAATAATTTACCCAATTCTATCAACAACCATAATAATACATAATCAACACATATAACACGCAACCCAATAATATTATCATTAATCCGAAATCAAAAGACTAAATCCACAACTAATCCAAAATCAAATAAGTGAATTAAAAATATAACAACTAAACCCCAATTAACAAATTAAGAACATAATTAATATAAAAGGCAAAACCCCCCAATTTATACTAAACGTAAAACCTAATCCTAACATACACCCTCGTCTAGTCGCAATGGATAACCCCCGTTACCTTAGAGCGTAGTGGAGATGCTTCCGGTGAGAACCCGCTAATGGTGGCTTCCTCTTCTTCTTCTTCTTCTTCTCTCTTTTCTCTCTTCTTTCTTGTTGGTTTTTAGGTTTAAAGAATGAAAAGTGGGCTGATTTTTGGTTTAGAAAAACTGTTTTTTTGAAAGATTGTGGAAGCGAACTATTTGGTTCTCAAAGTTCTAAAAGTTAACTTTTAATCAAAATTATTAATAAACTACTCAATAATACAAATCTTTATAAACAAACCTATTGGGTACTTTTTATTAATAAAAATAGTAACAAGTTTTTTTAAAATAAAGTTTTTCGGAAGAGTTTCGGTTTTTGGCTAAAAATTAGTCGAGTGACCGGTTTTTAGTAAAATTTTGAATAAAACGTTTTTGGATAAATTAAATCATAATTAAAATTACTTATAAAAATACGGGATGTTACAAAATACCCTCCAAATATTTTGGACATCTCATATAATGCAGTTCATGATTGGCAGTATACCTCATGTATCTGAGAAGTCTTATTGGCAAACCTACTGAGTCTGCTCACTGAGTTGGCTATAACTGGTCTAGTACAGTTCTTGACGTACTAGAGACTACCTATGATAAGTTAGGTGTTTATTTTAGTCCATATAGCGACTTAACAAGTTTTCGCACCTTGACTTACTTTACACGGAACCACGACCCAATGGGTTATTCCTAATTCTTTAGATATCCATTTATAAAACACATGTTCTCATTAATTAATGATGCGTATTTTTATAGAGATTAGAATATAGACATTAAAATTATCAAAACCGTCAGTTTACTTAAAGTAATTGACTTTATTTTTCACGTGCCTATCAACCTCATTGTTGATGGCATCTTCCCATATACACATTATATGGATAACATTGATTATTTCAATGTCGTCGATTCAACTTCACTCATGAAGGTCAAGGGACAAATGAAATTTCATTACTTACCCTTTTACCATGCTGAGTCACTTCATCTTCCTTACAAGATTCACTTTCCCTACTTTTCCAGCACCGTTTGAGTGTTCACTTATCTTGGGTAGCGTAACGCTTTGAACCCTCAACGTATTGATCACACTCGCCAGGCGTTAGAGTTTTTCCAGAAAAATTTCTCTTTTAGAAAATATGCCTCTCGAATTTTAAATGTTGATGGCATGGATGAGTTTAAAAGTGTATTATTGGTTAAAAGTTTAACATCTAATTTGCTTTGTGTTAGCCAATTGTGTAATGATTCTATGCATATGAAGTTTAATATGGATAAATGTCTTGTCACCGATAATAACAATGAGTTAATCATGATTAGAATGAGATCTAGTGACAATTGCTGTGTTTAATAAGTCGGTTGTAACATTACCTATAGTCAGCTGCAACCGAGGTGCTGCAACCAGTAATCCTGAAATTTGGCACCAATGTTTAGGGCGTGTAAACAACAAAACTCTTGGTAAAATTGATAATTTTAAACTATTTAGAGGAATTCATAAACTGATAGTAAAACCTCTAGACATGTTTGGTGATTACATAAAGGGAAAACAATCTAAGAGTTTATATAAGAATACTTCTCGAGAGGGTTTTTACTTTGGTAGTGGTTGTACTCATTTTTTATGGAGGAAACCGATGGTTGAGGATTATAATGTTAAAAAAGAGATTTTTACTTTATATTGTGATAATAAAAGTACAATTGATTTAGCTAATAATCCGATTCAACACTCTGGAACAAACCATATATACTTAAAATATCATTTTGTTAGAAAACTTGTTGAAGAAAAATGTCTAGAATTAGAACATATTGCAACTAAGAAACAAATGGCATGTATATTTACTAAACCATTGTATGTTAAAAGGTTTGAATCACTAAGAAGTGATATTGGGGTGTGTTATTATGAATCTATCTGAGTAAAGAAATTGATATTTAGTATGAGAATAATCAGTTACAAATACTTGAGTAAATCTGCATGAACTTCATATGATTTTTCTGAAAAAGAGTGAAGTTTTGATTAATAAAAAGGATATTGACACTAGTAAATTGCTTATAATTATGTGTAATTACCGATAAATGATTAAATTGTGCTAATAATGAATAAATGAGCTTATATTTTATCTTTTTTGTTAGTTGAACAGTCAGTTGTAACTGAGCCTACAACTGATGGCAGAAGATCATGTTGAACAGTTAGTTTTAAACTGGGCCTGCAAAAAGATGATTAATTGATTAATAAGTTGATAATTGATAATTGATGGTAATCTGATCTATAAAGTGTCAATTTATTAATAAAAGAGTAAGATTGATCAATTTTTCTTGAAAGAAGTAATTGTGTGTTTTTGGTTCCAATACAATTTTAATTGTTAGTTGTAACTAATATGCAACTCAAATGAACAGAAAACTTGTTTTTACTTAATAAATTGGTTATTTGATTAAAATTAGAAAAACCCATTATTTTCCTGTGCAAAATGTTGGACAACATAATAGAAGGTCAACAATTTTTATTGTGCTAAAAACTTAAGTTTCGCGGTTATAGAGTGTTGGATTGAAATAATAGTTATAACTAGTTTTTTGGTTTTTAAACTTGAAAAAATAGTCCTTGTTTAAAATTATATGCTTTTAAACTTTGTTTTCTCATTTGAAAGAAGAGTTACAGCTGATTAAGCCCTCATGATTCTATGAAAATTTGGTTACTGAAAATTCTTGTGAGTTATCTGAGTATATTAGTTAGGAAAAATCTGATTATGATTGTTTTGATGAGAATGTTCTTGGTAATAATGTGAGGATTCTAGTGAGTGCTAATCTAATTTTGGTTGTTTGATTAGAATGATTATGGTTATATTGCTAATATGATTTTGAATGATTCTGATTTGTATGTTGCATTCTTTTTTATATAAATGGTGAGGAAAATCCACTTTTTATTACATTATAAAAAGCAAAGCGGGGGGAAACCCCACAAAAAGGTAACAAAGGTTCATAGTGATATTCAAAATTATTACATGTCTCTTAAATAGACAAATAAAAACTTCTGAACTTGAAAAAATAAAATGAAACTTCAAATAGAACGTCTTCTGACTTGAGGGACTTAAGCTGTAATTTTCTTCAGATATAGGCCACGCCTCTTCTTCTTCTCTCAGACAAAACAGATCATATTTGTGACAAAAATGGGAAGTATATGGACGTGTTGTGAGAGTATGAGAGTGATATAGATGAGATTGACTTTGAGGATAATTGTGTATCTTTGTGCTTTTGAGGATTTCTGCACTGATTGTTTGGTTTGATGATGCGTTAAAGGTTTGTCTTTCTAATCATATGTGTGAAAAGTGTCTAATTGTCTTATATATTTATGAGATGTGACTTTTAGGGGGAGTTATGATAAGTTTTGTGTTTAATTGATAAAATACTTAACTGTTATGGTATACTTACGGGGGAGTTCTTAATTTTTGAAAAGGTTTTACAACTCAATGTTTTTACCAAAATAATGACAAAGGGGGAGATTGATATGTCCGAAGTACAAGGTTCTTGTAACCTATTTATTTGTCACCATTATGTCAAAAATAGATTGAGAAAACATATATTGAATTATAATTATGTTAACAATTAATGTGTAACGTTTTTGTTAAGTTAAGAGTAATTGCAGGTGTAAGTTGCAAATTCAGTTGCAACCGACACAACAACTGACTATGTTGGATAGAATATGGACAGATTCGGTCAAAGAGATTTTATGATGCAGAAAACATGATGACCAAATAAAAAGAGATCTGGAACAATTCTGCAAAATTGAAGAAATAAAGAAAGAGATATTTTACAAATTGGATTGAAAACTAGAACATATTCAAATAAAATACTTGTCCAGAAAGAAAACATCAAAAAATGAAATACTTACTATTTAGTCATGATTAGGGATTTTTTCTAAGGTTATAAATGAAGCCATTTAGACTCATTATTTCATGATTTTCTACCTCATAGAGTATACAACAAATAGAGAGAAAGAAACCCATAAAATTATTGAGAGAAGAAATTATTATTAAGAGAAAAAAACATGACGGGATGTCATGGTGAGATTGATAGTTGATTAGTTATGAGCGAGAGTTTGATTGGCTTATACTAGTGATTCATTAGGTATTGTAAGAATCAAGTCGACGATTGTAGGCTTTTTCAATATCAATAAATACTAGGTGAGTGTTTCGAAAACATAGACTTCATGAAGTCGAATTTCGTTAAAAAACGCAACTGCGTTAATTAATTTTCTGTCAGTTATATACTCAGTTGCAACCGATGCTGCAACCAACTCCGTAACCGACTCCAACTAAAACGCACGCGTAATTGTATTCGGAACTTAGGCAAATGAAATTTCAGTGTGCTTGGTTTATTATCGTTTTTCTATTACCCCATATATTTGTGAATGTCTCCTATCTTTTTCGCCAATTTGTTATTTAAAGTGCATGACTAAGAGGCGTTTGGATATGTAATTGGTATCATAACTTAGGCTGAGTTGAATCTTTAGATTGGAGTAGATCGTGAGTATGTAGAGAAGGGATGATTGAAGAAGACATGATTGTATATGGGATATAGAACTTGAATGCCCAAGATTTTGAATTTTGACAGATGTAAATAAAAGACTATGTACAGATAGAAGTTACACCAATCATGTATTGATGCGAGACCAACAAATATGTTAGAAGAGAAATGGTTGTTTCTTAATCGACCAGTGTAGGGAATGATTCGCCTAACATTGTCGAGGAGTGTTCACAACGTTGTCAATGAGAGGATGACGAAGGGCATGATGGATATTGAACATTGACGAGAAGCCCTCAACGAAGAATTAAGAATATTGTGGAAAAAATAAATTTGAGGAGATGACACAAAATATAACGGTAGCTAAGCATTTGAGTTTGTTTAGTAATGGAATCCAAATCAAACCACCGGATCGGTTTGGACTAACGGATTATTTTACTTACATCCCTACTTAATACTATTAGTTATATAAATTTGTTGATTGTTTACAAATTATAGTGGACCAAATGGAGGTGGGACTCATGGGAATACTATTGATGGGACTAGTAGCACCAAAAAAAATTGTTCATTTTTATCTATTTTTTTAATTAAATTCGCCAATGGATAGTGGAAGATTCTAAAGAACATGTAATCTACGGGAAAATGTCAAAAACTCAAAAAGTTTTTACTATGTCAGATTTGAGGTCAGAGTGGTGGCAATGGCTGTCTGAATTGGAGTATCGCTGGTTGCACTGTAATTCAACGGACATGGAACTAACTAGGTGGAACCTGTAGAAGTCACCCAGACACAGTTCGATGAAGTTAGTGAAAATTTTTAGCCTCTCGCATTTAAAGTTTTTGGTTCCATCCTTGTCAATGGGGATAAATGTTTTAAATAGCGTTATTACTAGCATATCGTTTTTTCGAGAGAAACGCTAAAAGCGCAAATAGCGTTGCTATATAGCGTTTTGCGGTGTATTTTTTTTTTTGGCCTAAATACATATAAATATAACATTAAATTTATAACATCTAATAAAAATTAACTAAATATATATAAAAAAGTTGTAACTAATAATTACAAAATGATTGTAGTTGAAAGGTTAGAGCATTTACTTTGTTTGCAAGAGATTTGAGATTTGATTCTCTTTAGCCTACAATAATTTCATTAAAATTTTAAAGGAAAAAAAAAAATTGTACTGCACCCGCTATAGCATAAAAAGCGTCCACTATAACGTCCCTATAGCGCGAATTTAGCGTTTTTCCATCCAAATAGCGGTTTATCATAACGTTTTTCGGTCGAAAAACATTATTTTACGAATTATAGCGCAATATAGCGTGCTTTTTAAAAAATGATGGGGATTAAGAAAACATTTGGCTTTATTTTTAATTACTTGAAGTTAATTATGAATTTATTACTTATTTGCAATTTCGATTAGTAATAATGTAATAGTTTTTTTCAAAACAGGCAAGATTGGATCATCCACCTTTGAATTGATACGTCGAGCAGATAAACTTCCTCATGCTATAATGATCATCTGCCAAAGCTATATGAACTTTGGGCCGCTAATTGATGTTTTGTTGTTGTTTGCAGGGATGAAACCAGCAATATTAAATGGAAAGCCCGGTCGATATTATGTATAATTTTTTTTTTCATACCCTGTATGATTTTTTTGAAGGAAACGCTAATTTTGGAATATTTGATCAAATTAAATAGAAAAAAGATAAATTTTCATCATATTTATCAAAATGGGAAAATTACTAATTAATTTGTGACCTATATTCGCCCGATATTCCCTTTGTATTTATATCTACGCATTCATGAGCAAACAACCAGAAATGTTACTCACAAGAACAAGGAATTCAAAACGATATTTATGCACTCATAATTAATGATCTTACTGTTTATGGCAAGTAGTGTGATGATTATGCTTGTTAAATTCTCTAAGAAGACGAGATGTAATTTGCCAAATCATTCAGAGAGTTATAGGAAGATCCACCTTCAGAAATCGCCACCTTAACTTGTTCTTTAAAATCTGTTGCCCTCTCCCGGACGTGTTTACCTTCTTCTTCTATCATGAGTTTCTTAACCAGTTCTTCTATCTTCGATCTCTCTATCTCTCCGTCCATCTTTAACTCTACCTTCCAAACATAGCTAGCATACCTTGCATTTACATTCTGGTCTCCAAAACCAGGTGAGCATATCATCGGAACCCCTAAGGTAATACTCTCAAGCATCGAATTCCAACCACAATGGCTCCAAAATCCACCAACTGCTTTATGCGCTAAAACCTCCTTTTGTGGTGCCCATTTTACTATAAGTCCCCTCGTACTTACTTCGTCTTCAAATCCTTTTGGTAGCAGCTCAATCCATTGGGACCCCTGTACAGAACCGGGACGAATGACCCACAAAAATGCTTGGCCACATTTGGCCAGCCCCCACGCCATCTCAGTGAGTTCTTTTTCATTTATAAAAACCAAACTTCCCAAGCTTATGTATAGGACAGAGTTAGGAATCTGTTTGTCGAGCCAGGTGATGCAATTTTCATCTGTTTTTAGCAAACTGCTAGAGGAGGTTGAGGATGTTTTGAAAAGTGGGCCCACTGAGAAGCAAGGGATTTGATGTTTCGATTGAAATTCTGCCAACTGGACATATTCAAGGCAGTTGATGGAGTTCCAAATAACAGATGAAGCTCTTCTTATATTACAATAAATTGCTATTAGTTCCAACTGTGATTCTAAATTTATAAATCCAGCTATTGGTATATCCTTCACCCTTAAGGGACCAAGTCCTGGTACTAGATCCTGCAACTTAGAATCTGAAAATGCACAACGAGTAAGTCGCATGATCTCTGTTTTAAATAGCGTGCAACGTTGCGCAAATAGCGCTTAACGAAAAAAAAATCGCCTACGCAAAAACGCTATTTTAGAGATATAGCACAAATAGCGCGAAAAAAGCACAAATAGCGTAAAAAAGCGCAAATAGCGTGTGTAAAAAAGCGAGTTTCTTTTATTATTATTTTTTAAGAAAATTAATTAAAATTTTTTTATTAAAAAAATAGATACAACTACGTCGTTTTGGGTCACAACTTATTTCTTTACATAAGTATACATAAATAAGAGTTATAATATTCTTACGAGTTATAATATTGTAATTTAGGATTAAATTTTTAAGTGTGTTAAAATAATAATCATCTAAATTATATGATTATATAGGTAAAAAAAAAAATACATCGCAAATCGCTTCGTTGCTACTCTATTTGCGCTTTTAGCATAACTCTTGGAAAAACGTTATGTTAACAATAACGATATTTAAAACATTGCTCATGATCGTGATCCATTAGGTGACCATTTTTATTTTTTATATTCTTTCCAGCCACATCTAATTTAGTTTAGTACCATATTGGAACGAATCGTACTAGATGTGAAATTTTAAAAGTCCTTACAGATTCCTATACGGTATAAGCTCAATCTCTCTTGTTCAAAAATTTTAATACATTGAATAAGTACTAAGTAATAAGCAAAATAAAAACTTCTTAAGGTTCCGATGATATCTTCTAGGAGAATTTTTATCTTTAGTATCGTTGTGATGTATTTTCATGGAGCCGTTATTAAAAAAATAAAAGAAAGTGATGTATTTTTGTGCAGAGCCTTTCCGCTTAGTTCTTTAGAGCTCTCAAGTAACTGTTTTAGAGTTGATTCAGATTGCCATGGTGGTTGTGTTGAATTTGGTTTTGATTAGTAAGAAAATTCAAATGAATTCATTTAAACTACGTCTAGTGAATCAGAGCTAAAAAAGTTTAGTGAAACATTATTATTTTGTCAGAAAGATTTGTTAATAGGTTAACTCTGCATGTACCTTCAAGAGGAAAATAGCCTTCTTGTTTAAGACGACCCATCTCAGCAAATGCCGCATAGCAGCGACACTGCAGGTTTCTAAAATGATACGAGGTAGCTTTAGGTGCTCAGCCACATCATTCATGCCATACATTAATGCATCAGATATCACACAAGCCACACCTTCTTGGTCCATTAATGTATTCAGTATTTCTTCCAATGGAACTTGAAAATTTGTATTAATGGTCCTTATAAGTGTGCAAAGATCAAGCGAAGAGGAATCACTGTCAGTTAAACCATCCTCTATGGGGGAGAATTTGAAATGTGGATGGTTTAATGGATTAGGAGAGTTAAATTTTGCGTGCACAACGGTGATGGAGAAGATTTTCGAGTGTAGGGCACTCCCTAAATCAAGCATAGGACTTATGTGACCTTGGAAGGGCAATGGTACTAGCACCACTCTTTTACGGTTTTGCGATCCTTGTTCTCTCATTCTCCCTCTTTCTATCTTGGATGGTGTGTATGAATGGCTTAGCAAACCTCCTTGAAGGTTTTTATACTGCTGGATTAATCAGTCTTCCAGCTCTTTTCCTCTTTTTTTATTTCTTTTCCTTCAAACTGAAGTGTTTGGATTTCTCTCTTTCTCAGTTCTGCGACCTTTTTCTACTTACATTGTTAATTTTTTAACAAAGAAACGTGTATGAACTATGAACTAAATAAAATAGTTCTTTTTTCCGTAAACTGCGATATCACGTCATTAGACCATACGAAAAATATGAGACACATAAAAACCTTATTTTTCTTGTTAAAAATCATGTTGGAAGAAAGTATTGGGAAAAACCATAAAAATGGTATTTTCCGAATTGGTCACGAGTCCAAAAGATTAGTTAAATTCAATGCGAATAATTTAAAGTTTAGACTCCGTACTCAATTGGTTTGAGTAGCTTGTGTGACAACATTCGAAATGGTATATCGCATGATCTATTCGGTGAATGAGTGTGAATGAAAATTGGCTCCGAAGTTGAACATGGAGAGACGAAATCTGAAATTTTGGGAGAGCAAGTGGGAAATCAAATGGATGGTGAAGCCACCCAAATGATTATCCCACATCAAAGAGAAAAAGCTATTTTGAATAGTTTATATAAATATTCACCACTAGAGAGTGGTAATAATGTGTAGCCTTATATGTATGTGTGTAGGCAAGCGTAACACACACGCGTGCACTCGCTCGGTTTCGGTCTCAGGCACGGGCGCAGGACTTGGGACTTGGGGAATGTTTCGGTTCCAAGAAAGTCTGAGAGTTTTGAATAATAACAAAACAGTACCAAAAATTCCAGCAAGATTATAATTGATGCAATTAAATGAGAATAATTGCATCATTAATTCAGCAGTTTCGAATACTGAATTAAGCGACCATTATGGCTGAGATATCAGCTTAGCCTATAAGTAGGCAGCTCTCTCCCACTCTCTAAAATACATGTGGTTGAGCGAATATCGGTTAAGGGCAGACTGTTTACAGTCGTCTCGTCTATTTATTTCTGTCTTTTAAATACCGCAATTTAAATTCTGTAATTTATATTTTTGTATTTTCAATTCTGCAATTTTATTTCAGTATTTTAATTTACTGTACTTAGCTGTAATTTTTAATTATGTTTTTTACCTTTCTGTAATTTTTTTAAAGTACCGTTTCTATTCTGTAATTTCAATTCTGTAATTTAATTCTGTAATTAGAATAGTTTAATTTCAGTCCTGTATTTTCAATTTCAATCAGAACAGTCCGGTTGTTAAGTTTATACTTTCCTGTCCGACAGTTTCTAATTATTGCAATTCAGTACATCAGATTATTAACAATTAATAATCTGAATAACGTTTTCTTTAATTTCTATTCAGTACATACATGTAGCAATCTGTAATTTCAGTTTCAATTCTGAATTAATAAAGATTACACTGATTTTTTTTATTTTTTTTTGTAGTCATTTATTATTGTTTAATTGTTATTTCATACACGGAAACCAACGTTTCACCTTGCCTTTCTCTCTCTTAGTAATTATATGTCTTGTCGGGATCTTAATACTGTTAGTATTACTTGAGAGACTCATTTCTTTACAAAGACAATAAGGACATGGTCTTGTTGCTAGGAGTAAATGAACTCTGCATATTCGTTGTTTTACCGTGAATAAATCCCCATAGATAATATTTTTGCTGGTTTGCAATGGCAACCGAAACTGACAATTGGAATTAACTGTTTGTGTTCTTTTTTTTTTTCCTAATGTTAACCATTTTCATGAAATTCGAAATATAGCCTCTTTTTACTATTTAATACATGTTCCTCAAGATAAGCATGGTGAACAGACGATTTCCAAAATAATACAATCTGCATAGGTGAAATATGACCTTTAATTTATAATAATGGATAATTATAGTTTACTACACCAACCTATTGGTGGTTAAGAATTTGCATACTCATATTACAAGATTAACAATTTACATACTCACCTATAAGAGATCTATCAATCAACATACTTTAGTTGATTTATATTAACTTTTTAACCGATTTTTGGTCATATGCAATGTTAGTTTTACTTTTAAATCATAATTGAAAGCGGTAACGTGATCACACGTAACCAAATTTCTCTTAAAAAGTTAATATAAATCAACTAAAATGTGTTGATTGATAAATCTCTTATAGGTGAATATGTAAATTGTTAATCTTGGAAGGTGAATATGCAAATTTTTAACCGCCAATAAATTGGTGTAGTTAATAATATTTTCCCTTATAATAATAATTCTTATAAGATATAGAAATCCTGATTTGTTTCTGTTCTTTCTTCAGAAAAAAGGGAAAGAAAGGAAGAAACTTTGAATGCCACAAGGATTTAGTCCAGTAATTTATAACACATGTTTTACAAGTTACAACTTAACCAATAATTTGATTTCTGTAAGAGCCTGTTAACAAAGTCCTGACTTAATGCGACCTTTATAGCTGTTTTGAGTATTTCTGGACATAACCAAAAGTTTAATGGCGTAAATGAATTGCTCCATATTTCTGAACATTCTGTGCTTACTTTTATAGCCTTGCCACAATGGTTAGGGGCTTGTAACAGTGGTTTGCTTAAGGTTTTTTTTTTATTCCTGATTCGGATTTGACCCAGCTCGAAATTATTCACTCAATAGCGAGACTGAGTAATTTGGTGTTTTTGATAATTAAATTGAAGACTGTAGAATCTTGTATACTGAAAACCCGAAAAAGTTGCTCTCTCTACCACAGAAAATCATTGTTATTGATGATAAGAAATGCCAAGTTATAGAAGTGCCAAGTAGAGACTATTCCAATCAACCAAGTTATTCAGAATGAAGATAAGGGTTGGGATTTTTTTGTCTCCAAATCGTGTAAAAAGGCATTGGACCATCAACTTTTCAGCCAAACGTTGGCTTCTTTTCTTTTGGGAAATCGCGTTGTCTTTTTGTTGTGATCATCATCAGCACTTTTGGGAAATCTGTTCTAAGCAAAACACCACCGTGTTACTCTTCTATTTATAATTTGGAGTGAGAGGAAGCTTTGAAAATAGGTCATTTTTAAACAAGTGCAAATATCATCGCATATGTAACAAATTTGTGTATTGCTTTCCGTTAATGATAGGAACGTAATTTGAAGTTCTTCATCAAACCAAATTTGAGTTTAGGAATAAATGTGAGATTACTGGTATATAAATCAGGGGCAATGTTTAAAAACTGATATGGACCAAATACATTAGCAAAATTTGTTACTCGGACTTTTATTCCCTAAAAGTATCATTTTATCTCTTTACAAGTTTAAACATTATGTGATACAGTAACACCTTGTACTACTTTCATGTTTGAAAAATATTTTAGTACTACTGCTAACTGGGGTAACCTTGTGGTCCATGCCTCTCATTCACTTCTCGGAAGATTTTTAGTTCAAATTTCAATGTTTTAATGGCTAATAGCAAGTGGAATTTGAGGGAGGGGGCAATAAATTTTTGGTTTGAAAATTAGATGGGGGAGGAGCCTCTATCCAATAACTTTGATGTTACTTACCCTCATGTTCTGCTGAACCAGGTATATAAAGCCAATGGCTGGGACTATGAGCTGCTGCATACTATGGGAGGTAAGGATCTTGTTGATAAAGTGTCCAACTGTAAGTTTTATTTTACAAGATGTGAGGACATTAGATACTGGGCTAACATTCTTAATGGAGCTTTTACAACTAAAAATACCTTTGAGTTTTTTAGAAGCAAAAATGACATTGTTCCTACTGCTAAACACATTTGGAATAAGGTTTTACCTTCTAAAATTAGTATATATTTTGGAAGCTCTGGTATAATGCTATTAAGCTGGATGAGCATGTGAAAAAATATGGCATTATTATTTTTACTAAATGTTGTTGTTGTACATCACATTCCATAGACTCTATTGAACACCCCATAAGTTATAGTGACACTGCTGTTGAGGTTTGGAATCACTTTGCAAACCTTTTTGGTCACCCTAATTATGTGAAAGGCACATGAAAAAGTTATGTGATCAATTGGTGCAACTGTTGTGATACATGTTAGTCCACTGGTTGCTCTAGTTGCCTATCTTATATGTTGAGAAATCTGGCTAGGTAAGAACAACTAAATGTTTGATAATGGTTATATAAACTCTAACAGTATAATTGCTAAGTTTAATAAGTGGCTAACAGAACTTAACATGCTAATCAAACCTAAATTCCCCACTGCTAACTTTCAATCTCTTACTCTTAATGCTTTACATGTTAAAAATGCTACTTGTAGAATGAAAAGACCAAAGCTAGTCTCTTGGTTTTGTCCCCCCTCAAGTAAGCTTAAACTAAACTGTTATGGTTCTGCATATGGTAACCCTGGTTTTAGTGGATGTGGAGGTATTTTGAGAAATTATAAAGGTGTAATGCTTTTTTCTTTCTCTTATGCACTAGGCACCAATACTAACAATTTTACAGAACTAATGGTCTTGAGAAATGAACTTTTAATTTGCTACAATTTGGGTTTCACTAATGTGATTATTGTTAATTGGTGGAAAAAAAGTATATCCCCTGGCCCTAAATTTGACCATATTTGGCATGCTATATTATCTCTAATGTGTCTTGTGGGCAGCAATGTTAGTCATATTTACAGAGAACAAAACCAAGTGGCAGATAGCCTTGTAAAAAAAAGCGTTCAAGGGCAAAAGGACACTCAACTCTTCCCAAGAGAGATTTCAAGAGATACATATGCAACATACTGGTTGGATCAAAAGAAAACACCTTGCCTAAGAGGGAGTATCTTTATTTCTTAATACTGTGCTAATGATGCAGTTGGCTGAAGCTGTCACTAATTTAAGATCTTGATTTTTCAAGCTCTTTCTAAAAGGTAGTGATGAATTTTTTCTGAAGCGTTTGCCATTATTCAGTCCCTGGATTAAGAACTCAGTTTTATACTTTTCCTAAAAATTAATGATGAATTTTGCTGAATCTTTGCACTCAGAACTCCTAGAAACACACATATAGTCTATTCACTGGTGGGATCAAATGTATTACAGGCTTCAAGATAAAGTTTGTTGGCCTTTGGCACTTAGTTTTTTTATTTTGTAATGTTTATGAGAGATAATAAATTATTTCATTGGGTTTATGCTTGTAAGAGATCTTAATTTTGATCTGAACTGAAATAGTCCACTTGCGTTTCCTCTGTTTGGTAAACGTGCAAACCAACCTGGTTGGTGATTTGCGAAGTGTCATAAGACACCTCTGCATCAAGTTAAATCTTGATGATTCTTACTTATCCGCATTCGATTTGTTTATTAAAATATGATAGGGTAGAACCAAGAAAGTTTTTTCAAAATAAAATTTCTTCTTAAAACACATTTCTCCCGTTTGTAATTAGGTTGGTTACCGTTTTCCGGATGTAATTTATCACTTTCCGCACTATTGTAAGATTTTTGATTTTCTAATAAACGTTGGTCCGATACTTATTAAAAAAAAGTTTAAACATTATGTTCCAGTTATTTTACTCGTCTATTTTATCACACCCCCTACGTTAGACTTATCATACCACTCTTTCTTAGGAATCGCTATGTCTAGAATTCAAACGGGCAGAAAATCGATTATGACTACCTTGTGCATTTCCGTTGTTTTTGCCTCGACCCCTTAAATTGCTATTTTCATTTTGCTCTTTTCCATTAAAGCTTGATTTTTTCTTGACAGTGTGATAAAGGACCATTTGGAATCGAGTTGCATCGGGTTAATTTGTTCACAACTAGAAAATTTTCCATCCTCTCTTGTGCACGTATATATGGTTTAATTTGTTCTAAACTTCTTATAAACTTTGAATTCTATTAATTTGGTTACCAGTCAGTTGCCCTTTGAACATGAAATTCAAATTATAGCTAGCGGCATAACATGACTATAACTATTATCTCGCAATAAAAATGCTGACTGTTCTTATATACAAAGAACTTCGAATTCCAATAGCAATACATAATTATAAAGAGCCCTTTTTGATTACCAAACCAAAGAACATAAATAAATGCACGAGAAAATAGGGAATTTTGGACATTTCACCCTTAGAAACATGGATACAAGTTTTATTTTACTTAATGCAGACAGCAAGTAATTAAGCAACAAATAATATAGTTATTTTGGAGATCCAAATCGAAAATCACAACAAAAAATAATTAAAGAGGAGGTGGGGGTGGGGGGTAACGATAATTAGGACGGCCTCTCAAGCCAAACGCTGGAGCAGGATTCTGATTATAATTGCAGCCACGGAAATGGCCAGCCGACCAGCAAAATTCACGTTTAAAGATAAGCCTTCCTTCACAAATCTGAGAAACGAAAACAACAAAAAATGACATAATTAAAAATATTTGCAAACAAGAGTACCTCATTGTTCACTTGTTTCGTTGATGTTTGGGGGAAATGTACTAGTTCTGAATGCATAATTGGGAGTACGGATTCAGGTATATATATAGTACATATGGTGGTACTCCGTACATATTTTTAATTTCTAGCTAAGGCAAAAAAATACTCCACATGGTAAAATTAGGGAGTTGAGTCAGTTGACCTTGGGAATATAGATCAAGAAAGGTGACTTTAATAAAGATGGAAAAACTCGGTATTCAGTATTCACAATAATTTTATCTCCAATGAGTTGTTATTATTTGGGAATATATAAGGCTTTATTTAGTTACATTTTAAACTAATCTTGCTTCACTTTTGCTTATCGGCTTTGAAGCTGATTTAGCTTAAAAATATGGGAGAAAAGATTTTAACAACTTTATATTTTCTTCTTTGTAAGACCAAATTTACTTTCATTTTGCAACACTAGAAGTATGCAAAGTAGTTTCTGTTGATGCAAGTTAGAACCATTGAAAACATAACAGGATTTGAAACAGGATTCGAATTATCCCCGAATGCCATTAATGAAAATATTATGGATACTGTTTATAATGTATCAGCTGTATGCGTTAATATACCCGTTCCTTGCGGAGTTTGCTAACTAAGCATGATCATGTCGTGACTGAAGTCACAAGAAAAAAAAAAGTCATAAGATTACCAAAAAAAAAAGTTGTCTAAAATAAATATAGCCCAAGAACGCAATTACATATTGGAATATTTTAATCAAACTATTGAGAAATTGAACGGAAATTTCAGTCTCTTTAAAGTCTAGTTGCCTTCACGAAGTCAACTTTATATATACTTATCACGTCACATGGTTGGTGATTTATTCAAGAAAAGGGAGACCTAACTAGTTGCATCAGCACATGTTTATTACCAAAATTCAATCATTTCCCTGGCCCATCAAAATAAAATTTATAATTTAACACGAATAATGTAAATAAACAGTTACCAGGAGCTGTCGCCTGCCGGTGGAGGCATCTTGATCCAGAAGGCCGGCTGTGTAGTTTTAGTCTTATTTTGAATTTATGTTGTATTGCCTTTTAAATACTTGTTAGGTACCATGTTCTGGGTTCTAAATAGCTCTCGTGTTTATCCTTTTTTTCTTTAGCATAGTTGTGATGTATTTTCGTGGTCCCGTTATTGAAAATATAAAAGAAAGTGATGTATTTTCCTGCAGAGCCTTTCTGCTTAACTTGGATTCAATTATATTAAGAAAGTGATGTATTTTTTTCTATAACTAAGGTTTATTAATTACTTGGATTCAAAAGAGTTATTAAGTGCCTTAAAAGTTGATTACAATTTATTTTCATGACTTTGTAATAATTTTAAATACGGTTGTAATTTTCTCATATTTATATTATTGTGGAATGAGAAAATAAAATATCAAACTTCAGAATTTTTTGATATTTGCATTAAATTTTGAATTTTGGGCACTAAATTTACTTTTATCTTTTATTTTGCGATAAATTAATTGTAGCGAAACGTTGCCAAAGTAAACTATTTTGCGTAAATTTATTTATTTTGAGATAATAAGATGTGTGTATTTTTTGTTTATGAAATTATTGATCGGCCCAAATGAAATGCCATTAATTGGCTGAACAAAGAATGCACATGTGAGAATGATGTGTGACAATTTTAAAGTTTCCATATGAAAAATACACCGGTCCAAATGAAGGTTATTATTTGACCGGATTTATTATCAGCATTTGATTTATGCGTTGAGAGTGCCACTTACAAATTGATTTTTCTGTCCAAACACTAAAAAACAATGTTGTGTTAGGTATCTTGTTTAAATGGACCCACCATCACCACAGTTGATTGAAATTTATGTCTTACGTGATTATTTATTTTATTTTATTTTACATGTTATGACATGAATTTCTATTTAAGTGAGTTTATGTATTTGTTCTTTTTTGAATTTATATTTATTGTATTTGTTGCTAAAATTACTGTCAACATAAACTCAATTCTTGTGGCTAATGACACAAACCTTAAGAGATGGAAAAGATAATATTTTGTTGGTTCTCACTTGTATGGATATAGACTATGCATTAAGTAACGATGAACCCGCAGATAAAAGTTCCGTTAATAAAAAAGCGAATTATGAGAGATGAGAACGTTCTAATCGCTTAAATCTAATGATTCTAAACCGTAGAATTCCAGAAGTATTCGGGGGCGGTATGCCAAATAAGGTATATGTAAAAGGTTTTCTTATAAAAATTGAAAACCCTTTTGTAAATAATCGAAAAATGACTAAGGATAAGTAAATTACGGTAGAAACTTCACAACCAAATAAACAAAAGATTTAGGACAAGGAATTTCCCTGTTTCTTTTTGTCAAAAATTTGGGTATGTGATTAAGTAATGTTCCAAAACGTCATATGGCGTGTAAATAAATGTGGACTTTTCACCTTTGTTTGTTCTGAAATTAATTTGACTTTTGGCCTATAATATTTGGTGAGTAGATTCAGATCTTACTACTCATATTCGTGTTTCTATGCAAGGTTGCATTTGGAGCCGGCCGCCAAGTTAATATGAAAGATTCATTTTTGTAGGAGACGGAAAAACAGTTATTGTTGAAGTGATTGGCATTTTTTGATTAATTTTTTGAGACTGGTCAATTTATAGAATTAAAAAAGACTTATGTTATACCGTCATTTAGACGTAATTTGGTTTCTATTTCGATTTCTATTTTGGACAATTATGGTTATTTTTGTTCATTTGGTAATACAAAATTTAGTCTCTTTCTTAATTCTACTTTGATTGCAACTAATTATTTGAATGATAAACTATATATTCTGAATACATGTGATTCATATAATGAAACCTTGTAAACGATATTAAGAGGAACAAAATACAAATTTTTAATAAGAATTCTGTCAATATATGACACAACACTTAATACGCATCTCCAAAAGGAGAATAAATATATTTGTGTTAAGATGGACTTCTTAAATGTCTTGATTACACAGACTTTGATGTATGCGTCGAATGTATCAAGGGTAAACAAACAAACATAAGGAAATTAAGTATTAACATGAGTTCTGACATCTTACAATTGATAAATACTGATATATATGGTTCATACCCTATGGTTACTTGGAATGTCCAACGGTATTTTATCTTTTTATAGATGCCTATTCTCATTATCCTTACTTAGAAAGATTGATGAGTTTCAAGTTTATAATCACTCAATTAAATCCTTTTTCGAAACGGGAAATACAAAATTTTTTAAGGATGTTGTGCTTGAGGGGGAGATAAAGTTAGAAATGTTGTCATTTTCAAAGAGAATTAATTTCATTACATGTTATTGATAATGATCATTTTGACATTGTTCAAGAAACACTCGAAGACAACAATAAGAATTTACCTATAATAGTCCATACTCAAAATTAAGAGATTGCTACAGAAGTGCAAACTCAACATCCCAAATGTGGATTAATATCATGAATGATGAAATGAATCCATAAAAGATAATGACGTTTTTGATCTTGTCAAGTTGCCTGAAGGTATGAATCCCATTGGTTGCAAATTGATATTTAAAATCAAAAGAGATTCTAAGTACAATATTGAGAGATATAAAGCACGTTTAGACATAAATTGTTTTACTCAGTTTTTATCGAATCATTCTTTTAGGTCTATAATGATACTTGTAACTCATTTTGATTTAGATTTGTGTGAGATGGATATTAAGACAAATTTTCTTAATGATGACATTGAGGAAGCTATAAATATAACACAACCAGAAAATTTTGTATTAGGTGATTCAAAGTCTATGGTTTGGAAATTCAAAAAATCCATCAATGATATCACAAGTTCCATCAAATCATTGTCTCATATGGTTTTGAGATCAATACAGTTGATGATTGTGTATATTACAAGTTCAATGGGAGTAAATTATCTTTCTAGTATTTTATGTCGATGATATACTATTGGCAATTAAGCGATATAGGCTACTTGTACGAAAACAAGAGATTTCTAACTAAGTATTTTGAAATGAAAGATCTTGATGACGTCTCTTTTGTATTAGAAATTAAAGATACACCGAGATCGCTCTCGGTGTGTCTTTAGGTTATCATAAAAGAGATATATCAATAAGGTACGCATGAAGGATTACACACAATGAGATACTCTCGTCATCAAAGGAGACAAATTTAGTCTCAATTAATGCCCCAAGAATGAAACTCAAGTAAAGAGATGCAAAAGATTCATTATGCCCCAAGAATATATGCTCAAATATGCACGCGTATAGATTTGGCGTACATAGTGGGTATGTTGGTCGGATACTTAATTGATCCCGATATGCAGTGTAAGCAGCCAAACAGGGTATAATGTATTGATTAAAAAAACAAAGGATTATATACTCACATATAGGAAGTTAGAAAATTTGGAGATCATATAGTATTCTGACTCCAATCTTAGAAAATTTGGAGATCATATAGTATTCTGACTCCAATCTTGCGGGTTGCCAAGAGATACACTTCCGGCTATATTTATATATTGTCAGGAAGAGTTATATATGGAAAAGTGCTAAGAAGATACTCATAGCTCATTCCATCACGACAACAAAGTTCATAGTTTGGTATGAGGCAACCAATTATGCAATATGACTGCGGAATTTTGTCACTAGACTGCGAGTTGCAGATGGTATTGAAAGACCACTAAACATTGATTGTGACCATCTATTAGCAGTTATATATCCGGATAAGAATAGAAACTCTTAAAAGTCTAAACAAATAGACATTAAATTTCTAGTTGTTAAAGGAAAATTTCAGAGCGAGACAGTGTCTGTTGAACTTGTTGGAACAAACTACATGCTAGCGGATCCACTTACTAATGGTTTGACACCCAAGATTTCATGAACATACTGCTCAAATGGTGTTGTCATCTTTCATGATATGCAATTTTAATAGGAGTTTGTGTTCCGTGGTTAGTTCTTTTGGTTGACACTATTAAAACACTTTTGTGTTCAGTTTTCTGCAGAATAAAGTTGATGGTATTATTATCTGTATTGCTCTGAATGTGTTATCTTTCAATTGCGTTTTAGCATAAAGTTTGAAAGACTACGAATTGATCTCATTACAGAATAAATGACCAATTGGAATTAGGCATGACTAAAATAACATTGCATGTATTTTTCAGTTACACATCCATACTTGATCTATGCTGTTGAATATATTTGATATGCTGATTATTGATGGATCGAGTTACGATAAATGTAACAAAGGTCGCTTTAGTCTCATGTTGGTATAGGAGATGGACCAGATTGATTAAATAAAATATTTTAAGAATAATTAGCAATTTTGTGCACAACTATGGTTATTGAGTGTAATTGTCATTTGTAATTAATTGTAGCCCAAGTGTGAGATTGTTAGGTTATTTTAATAATCTGACATGTGAGCTAATTAATTAAGATAATTATATTTGTGCTAATATTCTTGAATGAGCTAGTGAAGTGATCTACTAAGAACAGCCCAATAAAACATGCGGTATGTTATGAACTTTGTAATGTGTATTAACCAATATTAAACTAATTAAATTTTATGAGATTCTAATTCATATTACTATATAAAGAATATAGGGTTTGGTCACAAGACTAATGTCTAACAAATCTGCTCCTCCATTCTCATCAATAGAGAGAGATCCATAGAGAGGGATAATTAGTTCACCAATAGCCCATAATCCGTTCTCGTATCTAACACCGTGGAATAATTATTCATGCATATAGATTTAGCTTCAACAGTCTAAACCTCTCAAACTGACTCTTTTAAGAGTTCTTTTACAATACATTTTTTACAATAACTATCCCATTTTGATTTGGTCAGACCAGTTTTTAAAATATAACCAAGACATTGCTTTTTGACTGAAGAAGTGTTCTTGCGTTTTTGTTCATAGATTTTCGACTGATTAGATAAAGTTGAGACATAGTTGATAAACACAACATTTTACTCAAAAGATTACTTTTCTTTATCTAAAATCTTAAGCTTATTTTTAAGGTCCAAGATCTCATATGCGTGATTTCAAAATATTCTAAAATTTCATTGTGAGAATATGAAGGGTGTCTGTCTACCTCTTGAAAATGGCGAATTGAGAATTTTGAGGAAGTGTGGATAGAATTAAACAATTAAATACCATAAACTAAAACAAATAGACAGTGTACTAAAAATTAGTTTTATTTTTAAAAACAAAATTACAATTGACCCTGCGATTACTATTCATGTCTTGTAATTTTTTGTATTTGGTACGGTACCGAACACATCTTTTTGATATAAACTACAAAATAATCATTTAACATTTAACATTTAACATTTAACATTTAACATTTAACATTTAACATTTAACATTTAACATTTAACATTAGGTTCCGGAGTCGTTTCTTTACAGTCTCAATAATAAAAAAGCTCTCCCAATGGTAACAACATTTGATAAATTCAAAGCTAATTAAGTCGAAGATACATCTCTTCATATTTCAACCATCTTATAAGTAACATGTAAAAGACGTTTCAACTCCAACTGCTCGACATTTTTGCGCATGTTTATAGGATAAATTTTTAAAGTTGGTCAGGAAAGTCATTAACTCAATTATAGAAAAACCTTTTGAATAGAATTGTGGCAATCAGGCCAGCATTTGCTTTTCAAAAGTGTAACATCTCGGAAATCATTGTATAATCGGTGGATTTTTAACTACGCTATTCGCGATATTTATCTTTTGTCATGTATATATAGGGTGTAGTGACGTATCGTGTTGTGGTTGTTTATTTATAAATGCATACCTGTAAAGTAAATCAATACATTCTAACCCGGTGCATGACTACGTACCCTTAGGTCAGTAACATGTGTTGCGAGTTGATGATGGTGCGAATGGTGATGAAATGGTGATAATCCATATTGTTTATTTTAGCAGAGATTTTTTTTATCATGACCAAACTTTTTGCGTGATCTAGCCAATATCGATGGATACCTTAGTATTGATTTGCTATATTCCTTGTTGTGTGTTCACTTAAACCAAAATTTTCTATCTTGGGTTGCTATATCCTTTTTGTGTTGTCACCTAAATAAAAAAATATTCTTTATTGATTTGCTATATTCCTTGTTGTGTGGTTGGTCACTTATATCAAAATTTACTATCTTTAATAGTACATATATTATAATGTGCTATATATGTTGAAATGATATGCCGGTGCGTGCAGCTTTATCTTTTAGCTGATTATTCTATGTTATTTGTAATGAATTTTCACTTTCGAAGGTTGTGAATTGTGATTATCTGAACGCTAATTTCATTTGGGAATTAGTCATACATAACTCTCAAAGTGTTAATCTCAAATGTAAGCATTATAATAATGATGGTGTGAATAGACTGTAGTGACGATTATACTTTAGGAAAAAGACAATTTAGTACTTATTTAGAAATTTATTTACAAAAGAGCTGGTTGTTTTGAAATTGATGATTGTTTTATAAAAAAATACATATTTTGTGAATTTATTTACAAATAGATACATATGTCAATAAAAAGTCTAAAAAAATTGAAAAAATATTTAAAAATTAAAAACCAAAATTTTTAAAAATACATTTTTTATATAAAAAATATGTGTGATCATGTCTAATTCTGTTCAATCATGTATGTCTAATCTTATGTGATCCTGTCTAATCCTGTCCAATCATGTCTAATTCTGTCCAATCTTTTATGTCTAATCCTGTTTAGTCCTATTTAATCATGTCCAATTATGTCTAATATCATTTGATACTATGTACAATTTTTTCAATTTTTTAAATGTTTTTTTCAATTTTTTTTTGTATATTTTTTTTTTATGATATATGTATTAATTGTAAATAAATATATGTATCTAATCATAAAAAAGTATACATATGCGAGTTTTTTGTAATTAATTTTATTGATATGTATTTATTTATAAGTCTCTCTATACTTTATAGTGGTGTTAAAGATGACATGTATTTTGTTAGTAGTTAAGAGCGTTCATATCAATCTTATCAAGATTATGCTTAAATAGAGAGTGAAAATTCTACCTTTTGTGATTTAGAAAGTGTTTTAGAATTTACATGATTGGAAAAATGCATAATTAGTCACACTTTTCAAACTTAATTATCAAAAAGTCACATATAAGATCATTTTATATCCTCAATTAGTCACACTTAACTTAAATATAAATAGTCTCAGAATTCTCTGTTTATTTCACTCAAACTCTCTCTTGTTAACAAACATCACATCCTCCATCATCTCTCCATCGCTACTCTCTATCTCCTCTTATATCTGCATAGCTAACGAGATCGAAGCTCCGCCACCTCCAACTAGAGATCCGCCGCCATCACACTTCTCTGACATTTCTCTCATCCTTTCCCACCTATCTCCGACCTTCCCCATAGGAAGGACGAGTTTGTAACCCATGGGGATAGAGGATATGATTCCCAATTTATGTCAATATCATGGAGGAGTCGATCAAATCAACCTCATCTCTAGGACTAGGTGAATGGCTATGGCAATGTAAATGGTTGTGATCAAAGAGGTCTGTTTGCTTTTCATCTATTTGTTTTAAATTATTTTTTGTGGTTTTTTGTTTAATCCATATGTGATTTGGGATTTTTGCTGGATTTCTGTCAATTGGTCAATTTTGTTGAAAAAAAACTGATTTGGTATGTTGATTGGTAATAATTTGGGGAAACTATTTAGCAATATTTTTTAAATTTTCATATAAATCAGTTTTTATTTATGAATCGGAGTTTTCAGAATTTAGCAATACTAGATTTGTAAATTGGTATGTGTTTTGTTAGAATAGCTTATCGTTGCAATTTACTCATAAAAAGTTTGCTATTATTGAATTTTGAGATAAAGCCGTGATGATCTGTTATTATTTCTTGTGTATATATGAAGTTGTGTATGCGTGTAATAGATACAGACCCCTTAAAATCCTCACACTTTTTGTAAATGAGACCTCTGTGAAGTGTGAGTTTTTTTTTTGGAGATTTTGAACATAAAGCCTATGCACTTTTATTATCTCATATGCACTTTTTATTCACTTTTATTATCTCATATACACTTTTTATGCACATTTTATACGATTTTATCCACTTTTTATGAATCTCTTATGCAATTTGTTGCACTTTAATGAACTTTTATTAACCCGCATGCATCTTTTATACATTTTTATTGAACCGTATGAACTTTTTATGCACATTTTATGTACTTTTTATGCCTTCTTATGCACATGAATACACTTTGTAACATCCCGTATTTTTTATAAATGGTTTTATTTATTATTTAATTTATCCAAAAACGTTTTATATAAATTTTACCAAAAACCGGTCACTCGACTAATTTTTAGCCAAAAACCGAAACTCTTCCGAAAAACTTTATTCTAAAAACCTGGTACTAATTTTATAAACAAAAAGGAACCAATAGATTTGTTTCTATAATTTTGTTATTTTTGAGTAGTAAAACAATATTTTTGGTTTAAGAGTTAACTTTTAGAACTTTGGGGACCAAATAGTTCGTTACCACAAACTATCTCAAAACAGTTTTTCTAAACACTTTTCAGCTACTTTCAAAACCTAAAAACAGTAAAACAAGTAACAAGAGAGATACCGAGAGAAAAAGAAAGAAGAAGAAGAAGAAGAGGAAGCCACAATTAGCGGATTCTTACCGGAAGCATATCCTCTACGCTCTAAGGTAACGGGGGTTATCCATTGCGACTAGACGAGGGTGTATGTTAGGATTAGATTTTGCGTTTATTATAAATTGGGGGGTTTTTGCCTTTTATCTTAATTATGTTCTTAAATTGTTAATTGGGTTTATTTGTTGTACGTTTAATTCACTTATTTGATTTTGGAGTAGTTGAGGATTTAGTCTTTTAATTTCAGATTAATGAGAATATGAATGGGTTGCGTGTTTTATGCGTTGATTATGTGTTATGATGGTTGTTGATAGAATTGGGTAAATTATTGTTGAATAAAGATGAGTTTTATATTGCGTATACAAGGTGTTTGTTAAAATGCCTGAATGGAATTTTATATTGATAGAGTTGGTTGGCTAGTTGTGAATGTAGTACCTATGCTTATTTGCTTTGGGGAATTGCGTCAAAGTGACATATGAAAATGTGTTATTTGCGTGAATTTATATTATTGGCCAAGGCCGTATGAGAATGTGATATTTGCGTGGATTTATATTATTGGCCGAGGCCTTGTGATTTAGCTGTAGTGGCAATGGTCTCTGTCTCTCCCTAATTCCGGGGACAGAAGACGGCCGAGGGGATATGGAATGACTCGTCTTACGGACTGGGGCGAGTGACGTGAGAGGTCCCAGTGTGCACTATATTTACTTTATTGTTAGCAATGGTCTATGTCTCTCCCTAATTCCGGGGACATAAGACGGCCGAAGGGATAGGGAATGACTCGTCTTACGGACTGGGACGAGTGGCGTGAGAGGTCCAAGTGCGCACTATAAATCTATTTTTATGTTAGCAATGGTCTATGTCTCTCCCTAATTCCGAGGACATAAGACGGCCGAAGGGATAGGGAATGACCTACCTTACGGACTGGGGTAGGTAGCGTGAGAGGTCCATGTATGCTTTAGATGTGTGATGAAGTTATTTAATTTATCTCGTTGTAGGATGTTATTATATTTCTTTTTATAAGTTGATTATCGTAGTTGTCGTTTGTGAGTTCTTGCATTTATGGGATGGAGTGACGGTATTTTGTGGTGCCGTCCCGTCTATGTATGTGCATGGGACTCACCGTTATAGTTTTGTCTTTCAGGTACAACTTAGATTGGCACATTTGGATAAGAGCTATTGCAATGCGTCACATGGGTTCGGGGCTTTCATTTTCTTTTCACTTAGATTATATTTTGAGGTTATAGCCTACGGGCAATTTACATTCGTTTATTTTCTTTTATAAAGTTGTCAAAACAACTTGGTCATGTAGCCACGTTTGACAAACAATTTTATTTATTCGTTTAATTGTTCCTTTAGCTCGCAATTGTTTTTCTTTTAGAATTTAAATTTTGTACCAACAGGTTCTATTTTCCTTTGTTTTTAAAAGTCATGCCTCGATGTCCGTGTCTTACGGATTTTGGGGCGTGACACACTTTTTATGCACATGAATACACTTTTTATGCACCATTTATGTACTTTTTATTGACCCGTATCCATCTTTTATGCACTTTTCATTAAACCGTATCCAGTTTTTATCCGCTTTTTATGCACCTTCTATGCAATTTTTATTGACTCGTATCCACTTTTATGCACCATTTATGCAATTTTTTACACCCGTATCCATTATTATGCATGCTTTATGCTCTTTTTATTACCTGTATCAACTTTTTATACACCATTTATGCAATTTTTATTAACCCGTATGCACCATTTATGCACAAGCACTTTTTATGCATTTTATATTGACCCGTATCCACTTTGTATGCATATTTTATTCACTTTTTATTGATCCGTATCCATTTTTATGCACACTTTATGCACTTCTTGTTGACTCGTATCAACTTTTTATCCACCCTTAATGCACTTTTCTTACACTTTTTATATATGTGTATTCACTTTTATACACAATTCATGCACTTTTTATGCATTTGCATATAGTTTTATGCACTATTTATACACCCGTATCCAATTTTATGCAATATTTATTGAATCGTATTTATCTTTATGCACCATTTATTCCGTTTTTATTGACTATTTATGCACATTATATGCACTTTTTATTGATCATTTATACACCTTTTATGCATTTTTTATTGACACGTATCCAATTTATATGCATCATTTATGCACACTTGAATTTATTATTATTTTTTTATTTTATATTTTTGACCTTTTTCCTAGTTTTTTAGTTTTTTTAAAGTGTTTTTTTTTTTGTAATTTTTTGATTTTTGAATTTTTTGAATTTTTTGATATTTATCCACTCTTATGCACCATTTATGTATTTTTTTATTGACCCATATCCACTTTTTATGCACCCTTGAATTTTTGAATTTTTTTTTAATTTTTGACATTTTTCCGAGATTTTTAGTTTTTTTTCAAGATTTTAGTAATTTTGAATTATTTTCGAATTTTCGAATTTTTTAATTTTTATTCACTTTTATGTACCCTTTATTCACTTTTTATTAAACCGTATCCACTTTTATGCAATTTTATTGATTCATATATATTTTTATGCACTTTTATGCACATTTTATGCATCTTTATGCACTTTTATACACATTTATGCACTTAATTAATTTACACCTTTTAATGCACTATTATCGACTCGTGTGCACTTTTTATATATTTTTTATACACACTTTACACACTTTTTATGACTTTTTATGCACATTTTATACACTTTTATGCACACTTTATCGTCCCGTTTGCACTTTTTATGCACATTTGATGTACTTTTTATGCACATTTGATGTATTTTTTTGCATATTTTATGCATTTTTATCGACATGTATGCACTTTTTATACATTTTTATGCACTTTTTATAAGATTTTTATGCATGTACTTTTTATGCATTTTTAATACACTTTTTTATCGACCCGCATGCACTTTTTATGCACAATTTATGCAATTTTTATGCACCTTTTATGCACTTTTATGCATTTTATATGCATCTTTTATGCACTTACATGCACATTTTATGCAATTATGTGAACATTTTATGCACTTTATATGCACTTTTATACGCATTTTATGAATTTTTTATGCATTTTTATCGATCTATATGCACTTTTATACACATTTTTTGCACTTTGTATGCCCCTGTATACACATTTTATGCAGCTTTTATCGATCCGTTTGTATTTTTATGCATTATTTATGCAACTTTTATACATTTTTATGCATTTTTATCGACCTGTATGTATTTTTTATTGACTCATATGCACTTTTTAAATTTTGATTTTTTTTTTTCAAATTTTCTTGTTTTTTTCGATTTTTTTTGAACAATTATCTTCTTTTTTTTGTGGAAAAACTATTTTTGTGTAAAAACATTTTATTTTTGTGAAAAACTATATTTATTTTTGTGAAAAAACTATTTTTTTTGTGTGAAAAAACTAGTTGTTTTGTGAAAGAAGCTATTTTTTTGTATGAAAAAAGTAAGTTTATTTTTATTTTTATGCATTTCTCCTAATTTTTGTTATTTTGAAAATATTGTTAATTTTTTCATATGTATTTTTTTTTTAGATTTTTATAGAGAGAAATGATAATTTCTATGTTATGATAATGACAATTTTGTAAATTGGTTGAATTTTAAAAAAGAATGTAACTTATTGAGGATGAAAACATTAAGCTGTGACCTTTTAGGGATAAACTATAAGAAGTGTGACTTTTAGAGAATTAGCCCGATTTTTTAGTCTGCCTAAAACATCTTCTCTACTAATAGTAAATTAATTCTATTATTAACTTTTAAAGCCATGTTTGTTTGTAGGATATTATAACAGGGTATAGTTTATAACAACAGTAAAACTTCTATAAATTAATATAGTTGGAACCATAGAAATTTATTAATTTAGAGAGCTATTAATGAATACATAAATTTAGCATTTATTAATTTAAATAGGTTTTTTTATTGATTCAATAAATATATTCGTTAATACAAACATAAACTCATATATATTACTAATATTACTCGTTAAACTCGTTAGTAAAGTCTAATATACTACTTTAATCACTAATATATAAATTTTGTTGCATGTTAAATCACCGTGTATAAAACTAAGAAAATACATTAATAAATTAAACTAGATATGAACTTCAAGTATATTTAAATTTTAAAGTAAATCAAATGAATATAAAGTCGTATTTCACTAAATCATTCTGATAATGTGTTATTTTGAACAATTATTATTTATGATTTTGCGGGACCAAATATTTACATAAGATTTTTCAATTTTATTTTATTTTATTAATTTATCGAAATTAGTGATTTTTTACATTGTCCCAAGTCGGGACCAGAGAGAAATATTATTTTAGAGAGATTATTAATTTACAGGCTATTAATTTATACATGTTCTACTGTATGTGTTATTAGTGGGATATCACCATATACGTGGTATTAGTTATACCCACTTATTAGCATAAATTATAGTATAATTAGTACTATCACTAATGTAAAATCAAATGCAATTTGTGTAAATCCTATAACAGCTTTTATAATTTATATGTAGACACTATGACCCATTTTAAAAATAAAAGTTTATTATGAGTATGAACTGAATGAGATTTTTCATGTAAACTTCTCAGATTATAAATAAAGCGTATTTTAAAGAGTGAGATGTGAATGTTGTAAGGAGTGAAGCGGTGAACCAAGTTCTGTAAAAGATTTCATTCGTGCTTTAAACTGTAAGTTATTCTCTAACTGGTTCATTTTTTATTGTACAGTGTCTAAAATGTGAAGTTGGGAAGTAAAGTTTAGAGATTGTTAAATTTTCTTGGTGATTATCACTTTTGTTAAAGTTATCACGTACAGGATAATTTAGAGAATAACCATGAAAACTGAACTTTTTATTCATTGCAAATGTAGAAACATAAACTAAAAGAAAATCACATAAAGTGACAACTCACAATTTAAAACAAATGGTACAACAAGCAAACCAAATACAACTTTATTACACACCCAAGCAGTTCACACTTGTACTATAGTTGCTTCTCCTTTTTTTTCTCTTCAGAGAATCTGAAGTCTGGGGTTTAATTGGTTCACCAAAAAACTCCACCTTTCTTCCTGCCACTTTCGAAAACATCATAACCATTATTGGTAAAAACAATGGTCACAAATGCCTTGAAGGTGAAAATAGCAGGTGTCATGTCTCGAATATCTTCCTCCGTTGGTCCTTGATAGAAGGACGTTAACCAATCTACCTCAAGATCTTTTACTATAACTTTACATTTCTTATTGACTACTGTATTGTAATATTCGATTTCATACTTATGGGCATAGCTCCAGAGTGGAAGAAAACCTGTGCAATGACTTGCTTCAGATTTTCCTGCATCAATGTCTCCTGAATTATCCAGATATGGGTTATAATAGTGTAGTTGATGGTCGCTGTTGTTGTTGGTAATACCTGAAACATAAATCCACCCATAATTGGAGAATATTGATCTCAGCTCCTCATCTGATTTGTTGATGGTGTCTGGTCGGAGTCGCCGGATGGTGGCCAGCTTTTCGTCGTCATCACCAGGTCGTTCACGACAAATTCCAGCCATTTGTGGTTCTTAAAATATAAGTAATTGTAGTGCAGCAAGTTCGGGAAATCCGTAGAATAGTAAATTTGCTGCTGTGTGGATAAAGGATGCGGACTTTGAGCCTTTTTATAGAGATGAGAGGAGAGTTGGTAGGTGATTATTCATTAAAACAGATTAAATAGTAAGTCTTTTAATAACATAAAAAAACGATTTCAGGTTTTGTATCACATTGGAATTTATATTAATAAAACGACTCCACTGACTTCCCTATGGGTTGGCCCTGAGGGGGTGGTGCGACTTCACTGGACTTCACGGTTTCGGCGAATCTTTCAGGACCCCACGACGTCGACAAAAAAAATTAAATATGTATAAAAAAATTATATATGTAAATATATGCTATAAAAAAATTTACAAGTGAGTGAAAGAGCATATTTATTTTTTTATTAATGTTTTTTTTTTTTTTTGAGAGTTAATTTCATACTCAAACGACAATAGAAAAAAAGGCCTCAATCTTTTTTGCCACCGGGAAACAAAAATCTCAGGACCGTCGCTGCCATCAGACGAGACCAAACTCCGGCTAGGGTTTTGGATGACTACTTATACATACGTCTATTTGAACTAAGATTTTGGAGGCATTAGCTATAGCAAAAATTACCAAAAGAAAAGACATATTTGTCATTGGACCGAAATTTATTATTATAACTCTAAAAGTACAGTTGGTACACCCTATTCAACATTAAATATTTATCTAAATATCTTAATCATGAAGAAGTAATTGTAGACTTTTTCAACTCATGTTTCAAATTTTCAGTAAATTAACGTGATAGTAACATATGCCTAATCTACCATTGCTAACTCTGGTGAAAAATGGGTATTACTCATGGACTTAAATTTCAAATTATTTTGAAGGATATTTGTGATCTTATGAATTTAATTGTCTATGACTTGTATCATGTCATGTAGATAGAGCAAAATCAAGTAGCGGATGGTCTAGCAAAGATGGGGGCTAATGGTTCGGACATGGTTATTTATTATCCTATAGCTTTGCCTGGTAATTTGTATGTGACGTCCTATAAGTTAGATAAAAAAAGAAACCCCTTGTTTTAGGGGCAAAACTTTTTGTTCTTAACTTGTAATTTGGTTACGGTTTACTTTTTTGCTGATGAGGATTATTCTGAAGCTCTTGTGTGGGTTGTGTATCTTTTTAAATGCTTGCTGGTGCATTTGGTCCCTCTATTCTTACTGATTATGCTTTTTGGCCTTATCATTTTGTGCTTATGATGAGCTTATTCTGAAGCCAAAATCAAATTAGTGCCTGCTTAACTTTTTGCTTATTCAGGCTTAGAATTTTGCATGAAGTGTTGATGGGCGCTATGGTTGACCTCTTGGAAGATAGCTACTGTGTTTGGTGCAGCATACTTACATTGCTGATAGAAAGACTTGTTTTCAAGAGAAAGTTTCATACTTGATGTATAAATATATCTTTATGAGTCGTATTTAATTTTTTGGTTTTATTTCAACTTTTGGATAGGCTAGTTTGTATTGCTTCAATTTTGAGGTTTTTGGGGTTTGTCTCAATTGCAAACCTAAGTTGCGCTGAAATTGGTTTTGGTTGTCACATAATGCTCATTTGATCTGGAGTTATAAGAGTGTGTTTGGATAGGGGTTATAAGGAGAAATGTAGAATTAAGTGAGTTCATTTCCAACTTCAGTGCACGTGTGGTTTAAAAGTTGAGACGAGCTTCTTTTTATCCTCTTTATTGTACGTCTAGGACTCATTGTAGATCTCTTTTGAGGGTGGCAAGTTATCGTGTTTCTTTATCGGTTCTACTGCTTCTATATGGGGGTTGTCCCATTGTACACTTGGTTTCGACTTTTCTAATAAAATGAGTCATTTACTTAAAAAAAAAAACTGCACAATTGAGATTGGCTTTTTTCACGCTACTTTAGAAACATATACAACTTAATCGACTTAAATTAATATATTAGTAATATATTAGTTGTTTTGATTGATTAGAGCATTCTCAAATCTCAAGTCTTAACTAGTCTTTAAATTTCTCTCTCTAGATATGTCTTATATATATAGTATGAATTTGAAATAATTTCTTAATTAGCCACAAATTTTAAGTGGTGCACAACAGTCCTATATATAAATTTGTTATACATGTATAGAAAAACTTTTTTTTTTTTTTTTTTTTTTTCTGATTTTTTCTTTATATGCATCATCACCCAAATATTCAAATAACTACCTTTAACATTTTGAACTATTTGAATTCTTTACTTTCTAATATTAAAAGCCAAAGAAAAAATGTTTTATTTCAAGCTCATCACCAAATTATATAAAAACACATAAGCAAAAAAATGTGAACCTTAAAATGATCAAAACAGACAAACAATTAATATTAAAATCCATTTAAGATTTTATCATATTAATCAACAATTTTAAAGTAGAAGAATGAAAGAAGTGATATGATATGTTTTTTCATTAAAGAAGCTTTTTACACGACTTTTAAGAGATGACGTTCATGTATGTTGTTGTATATGCTATATAAGTAGAATTATGCATATGATTCTTGCAAGTGTGATCAAAACAATTATTTATTTTTCTATTATACAATAGAGGTTAGATTTTTATACTACATTTTTTTCTGAAAAAATATACAAACCGTAGAAAAAATCTACGGTTTGCAGTCATTTTATACAAACCGTAGATTAAATCTACGGTTTACAGTGATTAACTGCAAACCGTAGATTTAATCTACGGTTTACAGTGAATTACTGCAGACCGTAGATTAAATCTACGGTTTACAGTGAATCACTGTGAACCGTAGATTTAATCTACGGTCTGTAGCAATTCTGCAGAAATTACACAGTCAGTCTCCATTTTTCAGAAATTACACAGTCAGTCCCTGCGCAAAAATTACACAGACAGTTCCTTGAAAACAGAATTTCACGTTTTTTTTTTAAAAAAAACAAATTTTTATACTACACTCTCTCTCCCTTTCTCTAAAAAACCCAAATTTTTCATCCAAAAAAACCCAAATCAATCAACCACAATAACTATCAACTTTCTTAACAAAAAAACCCCAAATCATCAATCAAATTTATCCCTAATTCAAGGTTGTGCTTTTATTCTCTAATTTATTATTTATTTTATCTAATTTCAATTTGTAAAATAGGAAAAAATATATAAAATATGCAAATTGATTATTCAATTAGGTATATATAATTGTTTGATGTTTGTTTATATTAATTATAGAAATTATAATAATTGTTGATATTTCATTTATTCTTTAATTTATTATTTATTTTGGTGTAATTTCAATTTGTAAAATAGGAAAAAATATATAAAATATGCAAATTGATTATTCATTTAGCTATATATAATTGTTTGTTGTTTGTTTATATTAATTATAGAAATTATAATAATTGTTGATATTTGTCCCATTTTATAAAAAAAAATTAGTGTTTTTATTCAAATTTGTTTATTTAGATATTTATTACTAATGGTTTGGTTATGATGTTACATGTTTATGATGCTTATTTGTTTTGATTGAGAAAAATAAAAATAGTTACGTTTTATTAATATTTACCCGTTTTGAAAATTAGGTGTTTTATAAAATTATCTTTTTTAATTAGTTTGTTTGCCCAAATCACCAATAAAAATTGGGGGTTTTGATATTTTTCCCGTTTTATAAAAAAATTGAGTTTTTATTAAAATTTGTTTAATTAGATAATTAGAATAATTGTTTGGTTATCATTAAATGTGTATGTTTCTTATGTTGTTTTTATTGTTAAAAATAAAAATAGTTAGGATGGCAGAGCCAGATGAAGGCAGAATGGGCATTTTACGACAGATGAAGGACTTGGACGCTGAAGTATCTCGGGTTCGTCATCACATGGCTGATCTCGAGAAAGAGTTCGGGAATCTGCCGTTGAGATTATTCGACTCATATCCCGAGGAGACCATTAAGTGGACCGAGATTTCAACCCTGAGTCGCCAGCTCGGCCAGTTGTTGTTGCGTAGAAATCATCTGGCCAACTCTTGGTATGAGGCCGAGGAGATCTGGGATCATGCTCAGGAAGAGTTTGACAACGGTCCTCAGGGCCTAGCTAGCATGATGGTTAAGAATTCTCGGCTCAAGGAACATATCACTGCCCTTACTAGGGAGAATGCCGCCCTTACTAGGGAGAATGAGTGCTTCGTTGTCATGAACGACTCATACCAAGCTCGGTTAGATTGCTCTGCTCGGGTGGCTTTCTCTCGGTCCGGCAGTTCGGTTTTCCCGCCCATTGATCCTTAATTTTAAATGTCTTTCCTTCATTGTTGTATTTTCGTTGCTTTATTCTTATCCCATCTGTGGCTAATTAGTGGGTCCCCATTTTGTAATTCGTAATTTCCTCTATTTAATTTGAACTGCTGCTAACGCCTCGTTTCTTGTGCCTTTTTGTACGTTGGACTGTTGTGACGCCTCGTATCTTTTGTCTCTTGAAGACCAATGTTTGATTATTATGTTTGATTTTTTTTAATTTGATAAATGTTTTTTTTTTTAAGTTACCAATATTCAGTATTTTAATTGATAGGACCAATATTTTAATTGATATGACCAATATTTTAATTGATATGACCAATATTGAGTTTAATTGATAAATGTTTGCATATTGAGTTAATTTTTTTTTATGAAATTTATATAATTTATGATTGTTTTATTCAAGAAAATTGACGATTGACACCAAATTGACGACTTAGTTAATGTTTCATATTGCGTTATCCAAGTGTTAAAAACAAACCAAAAACACTTCACAAAAATTGACGATTTACTTAATGTTTAAATAAATCTCAACTTATACACTTGACAAAAAAATAACATGAACCAAAAACATAAAATTTATCAAATCAACTTTTTTTTGTGTAAATTTGTGTAAATTTTGTGTTTATTTTGAGAGTTTGTTAGAATTGACCAAATTTATTTTATGTAAAATTTTAAGAATAAGGCATTTAGTTTTTTATTAAAAAAAATCATGTCTAATTTGAAAAAAATATTCAGTATTTTAATTTAAATTGTTAAAATTGACCAAATTTATTTTATGTAATTTTTTTTATGAAAAAACGCTGCAAACCGTAGATTTAATCTACGGTTTACAGTGATTAACTGCAAACCGTAGATTAAATCTACGGTATGCAAGTCACTTCAAACTGTAGATTTAATCTACGGTCTGCAGTGATTTTATGCAGACCGTAGATTTAATATACGGTTTGTATAAAATGACTGCAAACCGTAGATTTTTTCTACGGTTTGTGCATTTTTTCAGAAAAAAGTGTAGTATAAAAATCCAACCTCTATACAATATTTGATACATTAATAAATCACCTACATTAATAAACATTTAAAGTACATACGTTGGTTAATTTACTGCTGTATGACTTGCTTATTTAAAATGAACATGTAAGATAGCTCATATATCCCCTTGGATTAATACCTCATAGGTAACACTTTTGAACTTTAATTCCCACTAAATACCTATTATAATTTGCTTTCCTCTTAGGTATCACTTTTTCATACTATATAAATTAAAAAAAATCTAATTTCATAAAAAAACAGAAAATATCTCTCCCTCTCTTCGTCATAAATGAAAAAAATCATAAAAAATTAAAAAAATCATAAACAAAAATGAAAAAAATCATAAAAAAATTATAAAATATCATAAAAATATGAAAATATCATAAAAAATGTCAATATACTACTTTTTACACCGAAAAAGCGTTTTTTCATAAAAATGACACTTTTTCATAAAAAAGACACTTTTTCATAAAAAAGACACTTTTTCATAAAAAAGACACTTTTTCATAAAAAAACACTTTTTAATCAAAAAGTGAATTTTAAGATTTAACTCTCGTTTGACTCATTTCAATGCTTGTTAAAGTTTGAATTGCATTTTTAGAAACTAATTTTAGATCCGTAAGCTCAAATTGGTAAGAGTGTTTGCACCAAACACCAATGTTCAAGGGTTGGTGGTTCGAATCCACCCAGTTTTTTTTAACTTTAAAGTAAAATATATGCACTTTTTGAGCTGGACTATATGCATTTTTATTGAATTTTATGCACTTTCGACTGTATTAGATGCACTTTCGATTGAACTAGATGCACTTTCAGATGAACTATATGCACTTTCAGCTGAACCAGATGCACTTTTAGCTGAACCAGATGCACATTTTGCAGAACTATATGCATTTTTATTGAACTAGATGTACTTTTGGATGAACCATATGCACTTTCAGCCGAACCATATGCATTTTCAGCTGAAGCAGATGCAATTTTAGCTGAATGAGAAGCATTTTTGACAGAACTATATGCACTTTTATTGAACTATATGCACTTTTGACTGGACTATATTCATTTTCGACTAGACTATATGCATTTTTGATTTAACTATATGTACTTTCGATTAAATTAGAAGCATTTTAAGCTGAAACAGATATACTTTCAGCTGAACTAGATGCACTTTTAGCTGAACTATATAAATACTCACTTTTATTGAACTATATTTACTTTCGACTGAATTGTATGCACTTTCAACGGAACTAGATGTACTTTCAGCTGAATTAAATACAATTTCGACTCAATTTTATACACATTTGACTAACTATATGCACTTTCGACTGAACTATATGCACTTTTATTGAACTATATATGCTTTTGACTAAATTATACGTACTTTCGACTGAAGTAGATGCACTTTCAGTGCATCTAGAATAAAAAAAAGGCACATTTTCACGTAAAAACCACTTTTTGTATAAAAAAAATTCACTTTTTGATGGAAAAAGTGTTTTTTTTATGAAAAAACAACTTTTTGGTATAAAAAGTGTTATATTATATTTTTTTTTTGTAATTTTTTAAAAAGTTTGTGATTTTTTGTAATTTTTTATGATTTTTTCATTTTTTATAATTCTTTTTAATTTTTGTGATTTTTTTCATTTTTTATAATTTTTATAATTTTTTTTTGTGATTTTTGTATTTTTTTGTATTTTTATAATTTTTTTTATGATTTTTTATGATTTTTGTGATTTTTGTGATTTTTTTAATAATTTTTTTGTGATTTTTGTTATTTTTTATATTTTTTATATTTTTTTTGTGATTTTTATAATTTTTATAATTTTTTTGTGTTTTTTTTTTTTATTTTGTTGTAATTTAAAACTATTTTTTTGAGTTTGTAGAAAGATAAAATATGTCTATTATATTTTGGTTTGTATGACTATTTAGTAAATAAACTAAATAATTAAAAAGTGGTAAATATGAGAAATGTGAACTTATCAAGATATATATGAGAAATATAAGTTGCTATGATATACTTATAGAGAATTACCCATATCCCCTTTACCTATTCTCTTGTAAATGCTCTAAGTTAGGATAGATACTCCATTTTTTTTTAAGTACCGGGTATGAGTACTAGACTAGGGTACGACATACATATACCCGATGAACTCTTCTAGTCTGTTAGGAACACTTTTCTAGAGAGAGATGCTTTAATTACCACATGTAAGGAGATATTCTTGCTATATAGGCATCTGTACTATCATAAGTACATCTCGTAAACATATCTCACACGCCCTAAATAGAAGAAATAGATTAAGAAAGATAATAAATTCTATATTGTAAACAATTACGAATATAAGGTATCTTTTGCTTTTAAACAATTATTTTACCCATCCTGCTTTATAGCATAAAACTCATCATAAATTGACATTTAATAATTTGTTCACCCATATTTAATTACCGTATGAAAGACTAATTTAACTCTATAGAACATTGCTTAGATCCTATTAATTTCGATAAAAATGCTTGCTCATTAATTTTAGAAGACTAACACTAGAATTATAACTCATCATAAATATAAACAATCAGTCGTCAACCCACTAGGGCTAGCTGGCTAGCCTAGTGGGCGAGAACCCAAACTCTCAACTATGAGTTGCAGTGTTCGAGTAAGATGGGGTAGTGTGATAGCATTTGATACTTTTAAATAAGATTTAAAAATAAAATAAAAATTCAGTCGGTTAAAAATGTTTTTAAAAGACTTATTATCCATATATGAAAGTCATTCAATAATATTTTTAAAAGACTTATCATTCATATATAAAAGTCGTTCAATAATGTTTTTCAAAGACTTATCATTATCAATTTTTGTATCTATTAATCTGTCAACACCTGCTTGGTGTTGTTAAAGTTGATTGAGAGCCTATATTTTTATATTAGCCATAAAAGAAACTCCAATTAACTAAGAAGACCTCTCCGGAGTTCCGACGGGCCATCACCGTCGCCGCCAACGGCACATTGGTGGCCGGTCAACTTTTAGTAATATTTTTTTTTTTACTTTTTCTTTATATGTATTATAACCCAAACATTCAAATAACAACCTTTAACATTTTGAACTATTTGAAATCTTTACTTTGTAATAAAAACCAAACAAGAAATGTTTTATTTCAAGCTCATCACCAAAGTATATAAAAACACATAAGCAAAAAAAAACGTGAACTTTAAATTGATCAAAACAGACAAACAATTATTATTAAAATTCATTTAAGATTTTATCATATCAATCAACAATCTTAATGTAGTAGAATGAAAGAAGTGATATGATATGTTTTTAATTTCATTAAAGAAGATTTTACTTGATTTTTAAGAGATGATGTTCATGTATGTTGTTGTATATGCTATATATGTAGAATTATACATATGATTCTTGCAAGTGTAATCAAAACAAATATTTATTTTTCTATCATACAACATTTGATACATTAATAAATCACCCACATTACTATGTATATGTTATTTTTGTTGCTAGACGTTCTAAATTTATTTCTTACAATCAAAGTTACTAATTACATGTTAATAAAATATGATATTATACTGTCTTTTCAATTTATACATTAAACAACTCGTTAATTATTAACTTCTCCTATTATTTCAATACCTACGAATGCTTTTTTTCTTAGAGTGAAATACTTGTTAAAATATTACGTATGATTTTTGTTTCCTTCAGTGACATATTTAGAGGGAAAAAAAATATTCTAAATGAATAATTTTTTTTTTTTACCTAAGATACAAAAATGTTCAATAGTTTAAAGTTAAATACTTGTAAGTTGAGTACTTACACCCCCTTTTTTTATCAAATAAAATATTGTCGACTTATATTTCATTAATAGAACATGGAACAAATTAAATTCAATTTTTGGAAATTTGGTCATATCTCTTGTAATAAAAGACAATTAGTTGTAATGAAAAAGTCTACACAGTCTTCAAAACTTAGGATTTCGATTTAAATTTAGATAATTATTTAGATAAGCATAAATATTGGGTCAATTCCCAAAACATACAATGAGTTATGAGATATTACCAAAACATACAACCCAAATAAATTATTACCAAAACATACAATTGACCCAAATAGAAAAATATATATATTTCTTCTCACCTACAAAATTTTTTCTCTTCCTCCTCTCTCTCCGCTCTCTTTCTAAATCATCATTTTTTCCCCACAAAATACTACCTTATTTAATGTTAAAATGACTTCTAAATCGAAAAAAATAAAATTACAACAAAAAATAAAAAAATTTCAAAAAAGTAGAAAACCCGAAAAAACTCAAAAAATGTTGGAAAAACCTTTAAAAAAGTCAGGAACCCGAAAAAATACAAAAAAATGTTAAAAAATAAAAAAACCAATAAAAATCCAAATTCAAAAAAGAAAATGAAAAAAGTTTAAAAAATTCGAGAATCCGAAAAAACCCAAAAAAGGCTGGAAAAACCTTTTAAAAAGTCGGGAACCCGAAAAAACCCAAAAAATGGTTAAAAAAAGTAAAAAAAACAAAGAAAAATCCAAAATCACAAAAAGAATGAAAAAAGTTCACAAAAATCGAGAACCCGAAAAAACCAAAAAAGTGCTGAAAAAACCTTTAAAAAGTCGGGAACCCGAAAAAACTCCAAAAAAGTGGCAAAAAATAAAAAAAAAAAACCCAAGAAAAATCCAAATTCATAAAAATATATAAAAATAAAGTTCAAAAAAGTCGAGAACCCGAAAAAAAGCCCAAAAATATGGTAAAAAAAAGAAAATTACAAAAAAAAATGAAAAAAGTTCAAAAAAGTCGAGAATTCAAAAAAACCCAAAATATGCTGAAAAAACTTTTAAAAAAGTCGGTAACCGAAAAAACCCAAAAAATTGGTAAAAAAACCCAAAAAATATCTAAAATCACAAAAAAATGAAAAAAGTTCAAAAAAGTCGAGAACCCGAAAAACCCAAAAAAGGCTGGAAAAACCTTTTAAAAAGTCGGGAACCCGAAAAAGCCCAAAAAATGGTTAAAAAAAGTATTGTGTATGTCTGTATTGCGTATTTCCGTATTAAAAAAACATGTATAAATTGTGTGTTGTGTATGCATGTATTAAATAACATGTATAAATAATGTATTGTGTATGCCCGTATTAAAAAACATGTATAAATTATGTATTGTGTATGCCTGTATAAATTATGTATTGTGTATGCTGAAAAAACTCTTAAAAAAGTCGGTAACCGAAAAAAACCCAAAAAATTGGTAAAAAAACTCAAAAATATCCAAAATCACAAAAAAATGAAAAAAGTTCAAAAAAGTCGGGAAACCGAAAAAGCCCAAAAAATGGTTAAAAAAAGTATTATGTATGTCTGTATTGCGTATTTCCGTATTAAAAACATGTATAAATTGTGTGTTGTGTATGCATGTATTAAATAACATGTATAAATAATGTATTGTGTATGCCCGTATTAAAAAACATGTATAAATTATGTATTGTGTATGCATGTATTAAAGAGCATGTATAAATAATGTATTGTGTATGCCCGTATTAAAAAAACATGTATAAAAATTGTGTATTGTGTATGCATGTATTAAAAAGCATGTATAAAATATGTATTGTGTATGTCTGTATTAAAGAGCATGCATAAATAGTGTATTGTGTATGCATGTATTAAAAAACATGTATAACAATGTATTGTGTATTGTGTATGCCTGTATTGCGTATTCCCGTATTAAAAAAAATGTATAAATTATGTGTTGTGTATGCATGTATTAAATAAAATGTATAAATAATGTATTGTGTATGCCCGTATTAAAAAAACATGTATAAACTATGTATTGTGTATGCCTGTATTAAAGAGCATGTATAAAAAGTGTATTGTGTATGCATAATAAGAAAAACATAAAAAATGGACAGTGTCAATGGATACATAATGTATTATGTATGACTGTATTAAAGAACGTGTATAAACAATGTATTGTGTATGCATGTATTAAAAAGCATGTATAAAATATGTATTGTGTATGTCTGTATTAAAGAGCATGCATAAATATTGTATTGTGTATGCCAGTATTAAAATACATGTATAAACCGTGTATTGTGTATGCCTGTATTGCGTATTTCCGTATTAAAAAATATGTATAAATTATGTGTTGTGTATGCATGTATTAAATAAAATGTATAAATAATGTATTGTGTATGCTCGTATTAAAAAACATGTATAAACTATGTATTGTGTATGCATAATAAGAAAAACATAAAAAATGGACAGTGCCAATGGATACATAATGTATTGTGTGTGACTGTATTAAAGAACGTGTATAAACAATGTATTGTGTATGCATGTATTAAAAAACATGTATAAAATATGTATTGTGTATGTCTGTATTAAAGAGCATGCATAAATAGTATATTGTGTATGCCAGTATTAAAATACATATATAAACCGTGTATTGTTTATGCCTGTATTGCGTATTCCCGTATTAAAAAAACATGTATAAATTATGTGTTGTGTATGCATGTATTAAATAAAATGTATAAATAATGTATTGTGTATGCCCGTATTAAAAAACATGTATAAACTATGTATTGTGTATGCATAATAAGAAAAACATAAAAAATGGACAGTGTCAATGAATACATAATGTATTGTGTATGACTGTATTAAAGAACGTGTATAAACAATGTATTGTGTATGCATGTATTAAAAAGCATGCATAAAATATGTATTGTGTATGTCTGTATTAAAGAGCATGCATAAATAGTATATTGTGTATGCCAGTATTAAAATACATGTATTGTGTATGCCTCCGCATCCGCCACGTCATCGCTTCACAAAAACCGCCGCTCCCCATCCTCCCCCTCCGACCTAGCTCCGCCGCCCTCCGCCGACAGTCTTAGCCCTCGAGGCAGAGACGACTCATACTCCGACGACTACACCACCACCGATAACGACTCGTCGTTGAGGACGTTTACGGCTTCGAGACTGACGAAGATGGTGAACAGCTCTGTTTTGAAGACGGAGCTGAACGAGGCGGGAGCGGTGAAAGAGGAGACTAGCGTTGCTGCTGTTAGGAATATTTTTACCGATAATATTCAGAATAGCGGGGCTTATAGTGCCATAGAAGAGACTTTGAAGAGAGAGGTAGTTTTTAAAAGGAAAAGATATCTCTGTTAGAGCACGGAGAGAGAGAGAGGGTGTTAAAAAAAATAGAAATGATTTATTATTTATAATTTTAGTTAGTTGTATGTTTTGGGAATAAAGTGATGGGGTATAATTTTTTGGTAATTAGTTTAAAATAGTTGTATGTTTTGGTAATTTTCCCATAAATATTTTGACATACACTCTAGGAGAGACTCACTAAGTTCCATTGATCTATCTTAATATAAATTGATCTAACGGCTGTCAGAGTCTATGTCAAATATTATTTGCTTATATCGCCACTCTTGTTAAGTTGACTAAAGGTTTAGCTGAAAAGTTTCCACAATTTATCACTTAAACAAATTTATCAAGTATTTAATTAATTGGCTTACCAACCTTTGGTTTTCAATTTCAAATAAATCTATTTTATGATTGAGACTGATAAAGCCATAACTTTGGTCGGTCGCGTTAGGCTTTTCAACAATAATATAATAGTAAATCAACTGTGAATAATGGACACTTCCTGATCTTTATTATTGCTCGGATTATTATCCTTATTCGGACTATTACACTTGCTCGGATAAAGCCATAACTTTGGTCGGTCGCGTTAGGCTTTTCAACAATAATATAATAGTAAATCAACTGTGAATAATGGACACTTCCTGATCTTTATTATTGCTCGGATTATTATCCTTATTCGGACTATTACACTTGCTCGGATAAAGCCATAACTTTGGTCGGTCGCGTTAGGCTTTTCAACAATAATATAATAGTAAATCAACTGTGAATAATGGACACTTCCTGATCTTTATTATTGCTCGGATTATTATCCTTATTCGGACTATTACACTTGCTCGGATTAGTATTTCGGTTTTACAATTGTGCTCGATATGACTATTTAATCTCTCGTCTTGATCTTTCTCCCCTTTTATTCGGTGCTCGGCTTTGTCTTTTCTCGGTTTATTTCTTGAAATGGTGTGCGTTGATTAGTTTCTCTCTTTTCTCAACTTTTCTCTATATTTTTTGGATAGATTTTCTGGTCCATTTCTAGGAGGGGTAGTTGGCTATTTATAGGCAACTATGCCTTCTAGGATGTTGACAAATGTCTCCATCTCATGGGGTTTTTCAGACATGGGTCCCCATTTGATTGGGCTTGGGCTTTTGGTAGTAGCACCTTATTTCCTATAAAAAGTATGAGACGACCCATTTAAGCGTCGGATATCCATTTATAAAGTGGGTTGATTATTACCCGAATAGAATATTCGGGTCTAATTTTTATGTCCTATCAAGTGCTCCCTGACTTCCTCGGCGTGGTTTCCATGTCGGGGGAGTCATGTTCGGTTTGTCGAGAACGTTACTTCGGTCTTGTCTTTCCCAATGCTTCATCGAGAAACGGAATAGACTCATGACGGTTCCCTGGGGGGCACATTTAATGTTTCCTATCCTAATATCTTTTTTCGAGGAAAACTCCTATAAAGGGGTGTGCTCCCTCCATAATTAGGCATTTTACTACTAATTTGCTTGTGACATAATGGCTTCTTCAGGTTCTACTGGTGAGAGCTCCTTTAATTATATTTCATATTTAGAAATGGAAATCAAGAAATCTCGTACTGCGAATAAGAAACTCGTGGCCAAGGTTTCAGACTACAAAAAAAGGTTGTCTGACATGGATTCTGATCATCATGTGACGATGACCGATCGGGATTGGGCTTACGAGCATATAAAGAAGCTCGAGGCTAATCTGGCTAAGCAGAAGGCAGCAAAAAGGGCCTATAAGCTTGCCTTCAAGGAGTTGCATGCTCGGTCTAAACCGAGTTTGGATGACGATGAAGAAGGCTCTTCCTCGAAATAATTATTATTTTGCGATTTCTGTTGTAATTTCTTTTGAATGGGGAGTCTTCTCCTCAGTTGTAATCGAAGTTTTTGAAATTAATAAAATATTTCCCTATCCTTGTTCTTGTCTATTCATCTTCTTGATATCTTTTTGGATGACTTTAATTGGGCTTGGAACTGTAGTTAATTCGCCGTAAATGCTCTTGGGAAGTTCAAGAGGTTGTATTTCTTCGAGATGACCTTTGATCTACTCCTTGTTTCTTCTTATAAAAGGGGACTGTCCCTGTATTCTTTATGCAATTCATTCTTTTTTAACGAACAAATGGCTTCTCCTCTTGAAAACTATGGTGACAACCTTCCTGAATATGTTGCTCGTCTGGAAGAGGAAGTTCAGAAGGTGCGTTATCTCGAGAAGAGGGTTGCCCGGCTATCGGTGGAAGCTCGTCGGGCCGCCGAACTAGACGAGCGATTGGATGCCCTGGAGAAGGAGCACCAGAGGTCTTTGCTCGACAGTATTCGCGCTCGTGCTCGGATCAAAGAGCTCGAGGCCTCCAGAGATAGGCAACTTGCTTCCAAGAGGGCTTACAAACTGGCCCTTAAGGAAGTGTATGCTCGGTCGAAAAGGAAGCCAAATGACGAAGCGGGCCCTTCTACGAAATGATTTTATCGTTTTTTTATTGTATTTCCTTTTATTGCTTCTTCTGTAACGAAGTATCAATTAATCAATAAAGACTTCTTTCTCTTGTTTATATCTGAATTACTTTCCCAATGCAATTTCTTATGACTGCGCACGCTTGTGGCCTCATCAATGCTTTTTCTTGGGCCTAGCGTTTGACCTTATCCATTGGACCTTCTTACTCTTTATATCTGGGGACCAATAGGATTTCTTGAGCCTTGTGCATAAAAATCTTATTCACCAGAGTTTTCTTGATCTCTGTGCAAAAGATCTTAGATATTTATTTGAACCTAATGCCTTTCCCCAGAAATGACGCGTGTTTCAATGCCATTATCACTTGCCCTCTTTAAATATTGGTAAGAATCTAAGCGTTTTGGGGAATCCAAACGTTCTTTCTTGAACAGACACATCTTTTAATTGCCATCGCTTCTTAGTACCCATTGGCGAACGGTTGCGACTCTCAATACCAGCCCTCATCTAATTGATCTATAAATACCTGCTTACAGCATGGTTACATCCACAATTCTCATCATATTATTTTCCCCCATATATAGACCCTCATCTTATAATTTCCCTAAGATGTCTAGTCCTTTCACCCAATCAACATTAGCTTTGCAAGTCGAGGCTTTTGAAGCCTCTTATAGCCATGTACAAAGGCTGTTGAGGGATGCCGAGGAGGAACTGAAGGTGATGCGTTATCACCATACCGAGATGGTTCGGGAATTAACTTGGCTAAGATCCGAACTGGCTTATAGCCGACGTGCTCGTCAGGCTCTAGTCGAAGAGAATGAGATGCTAAGGGGGAACCCGACACTGAGGGACAAGGATGTCTCTGCCGGGCCCTCTCATCGATACCGATCGACTTCCCCCTAACCTTCCCCCTTCTTTTTTATTTTTCTCTGCTTTTCCCCATCTTTTCCCATCTCTTTCTTTTTCTTCTTTTCATTTCTTAGTTTCCCTCATTTCTTCCCCTTCCTCTTTTGTTTCTTTTTTATTTTATTTTATACTCTGTTCTCTCTACTTTTCATTCTTTTCTTTGTCCCTTTCTTTTTTGTTTCATTGACTTCCTTTTTATTTGTCTGTTTCCTTCATTTCTTTATCTTCTTCTTATCTGTTTCTCTTCTGTGCCTCCTCTTTCTTTTTCTTCATGTTCTTTTTTGCATCACTATGATGTAACAATCAACCCTGTTACATCTAGGGTTTTGTGTTACATCTAGGGTTTTTGTCATTTTTCTTTTCGACTCTTCTTTCTTATCACTTCTTCTTTTCTTGCACTCTTCTTCTTTTCCTCTTCTTGCTTTTCCTTTCTCTTTCTTCTTACTTTTTCTTTTTGGCGTCTCCTGCTCACTTGGTCAGCTGATATAGTTGATCCTTTGCCTGATCTTCTGTAGTAGCTCTTCTTGGATGTAATAGATCTTTATCTCGGATGCAACAGATTTTCTTTTCGGATGTAATAGACTTTTTTTTTCCGGATGTAATAGACTTTCTTTTCGGATGTAATAGACTTTCTTTTCGGATGTAATAGACTTTCTTTTCGGATGTAATAGATTTCTTTTCGGATGTAATAAACAATGATATATCCCGTCTTTATTAATGAAAAGTATTTTTGCCCCTTTATTTTTGCACTTCTTTTTATATTGCACCTGTGGTTTGTTGTTTGTCGGGGAGCTAGATCTTTGAATATCTCGTCTTTATTTCCTTCTGTACTGTTGTATCAGATGTCAGTAGATGTCCCCATCACTGTCGAATATAGGTGCATGCTCCCTAGTAGGTCAGGAATATGCATGCTCCCTAGTAGGTCAGGAATATGCATGCTATCTCTGTTCTATAAGTACTTCTCTTTTCTTTGGTAGTTTATCATCTCTCATTTTTCTTTTTGCTTCTCTCTCCCTCAGCCCTTTATTTTCTTCCGTACTATAACAATTTCCCAGAATGTCTGGACCTGTGGTGAGATATCATGCTCAGATGAAGGGCTTGGACACTGAGGTATCTCGGGTCCGCCGTCGGATGGCAAGGCTTGAGAAAGAGTACGGTGTTTTGGCCTTGAGCTTGTTCGGCTCTTATCCCGAAGAGATGGTGAAATGGACCGAGATTTCGGCACTGAGTCGTCAGCTCGATCACTGGTTGTCACAGAGAAATCATATGGCCAACTCCTGGTATGATGCCGAGGAGATTTGGGACCATGCTCAAGATGATTTTGATAACTCTCCTCAAGGCCTTGCTAGCATAATGGTAAAGAATGCTCGGCTTGAGGAACGCGTCAGGGCTCTTACCACGGAGAACAGCGAGCTCTCCTCGGAGAATGACAATTTGGTCGCCATGAATGACTCCTACCAAGCTCGGTTGAGTTGTTCAGCTCGTTCTGCCTTCTCTCGGTCTGGCAGTTCGATTTTTCCACCCATTGATCCTTAGATTGGGCTGGTTTTCTTATGTATTTCCCCTTTTTCAATTTGTGTTTTTTTTTTCTGTATTTGATGAATCAGTTGTATCTTCTCGTATCTCGTGCCTGTCTTGTGAACCATTGTAACGCTTCGTACTTTGTGCCTTTTGATTATCTATAAATGCTCCCTATTGCCTGTATCTCATTACCAATTTCTACCTCTCTCTTGTTTTATAATTTGCTTCTTCTAACTTGCTTTTGCGTGAGATGGCTCCCATCACTAGGTCCGCCTCCAAAAAGAAAGCCCTTATGGAAGAGGAGCCTACTTTTTTGCTACCTCGTCCCCCTGGTTTTGGGGAGGAGGATTTGACTCCTCTTCAACTAAAAGAAATTGAGATGTCATGGCTGAAACATGATCTCATGTGTGCTCGGACTGAAGTGAGGAGGTTTAAACAATATTGGGACGAGGAGGGCACTGCTCGTTTCAAGGCCGAGCAAAAATGCGAGTCTCAGTCTTACGCCTTGAAACAGGCTGAGATGGCGATTTCTCGTTTGATTAGGGAGAAGGAGCGTCTGGAGGAACTTTTGGCGAAGAGGGATGTTGCTATGGGGGATAGTTCAGAAAAGTAGGATGGGTGTATTTTCTTGTAACATTTTTCTTTTTCTGTTGTATTGTTTGTGTTTCCCCCTTTGTGGATGAATAAAACTTGTCTTGCACTTGATTCTGTCCTATTTTATTTCTTGTTTGCTTCACTCTTTTATGTTGATATCATTTGATGTCTCTCAGCATACACCGAACAATATGCCCGGTTATCCCCCCGGAGAGCGTTGTTAGACTTGAAGCTCCCTGCCGTCAAGCTAGAAACGGTCTTCGTCCACCTTGTTCGGTGTGCCCTTTGGGTAAGAATTGGTTGGGAGTCGAGGAACTTTAATCGGGGGACATTCTCGGTGTGATAATAGTGGTAGCGTATGTGAGAAGCTTTTCGTGGTAGGCTCCACTGGCCGTTTATTTAGGTGTAATGATGTGAACTGCCTTGGGTAGTGGGATACGCGCTGACGTGGCGAAATCTGGAGCGTTTATATGTTAAAAATAGCAGCGGTTGTTGACTTTTGTATGGTTGGAAAAAAGGTAAACCTCTGTTACACGAAAGGACGGTTATTATTTTATTCTTTTTGTGGCTCCACTCCTTTCTACTGTGCCAAGTAATCCTTTTTTTTTATTTTTATCATAGAATTTGCTGAAGAAAATATCTCTCTCTCTCTAAAGCATATTCTTCCCGCCAAAAAGGAAAAGACTTCGGCCGCTTGATCTAGGGTTTCGTGGTTTTGTTGGAAGACTTGCTGCTGTTCTCCCGTGCTTGTTCATAATGATAACCGTAAGTGTTCTTTCTCTGTTGGTAGGGGTTGTAGGGAATTTTGTCGTTGTGGTCATAGATGTGTCACTGGTATATGGTTTAGGTTGTCTATATGTGTATGATGATTCTTATGTATCTGGTTAATGTGAGTGCGGGGGGGGGGGGGGGTGCGTTATATTGATGTGGTTCTTGTTTGTGTATTTGGTTAGTATATTGATGGAATTGTGAATGATGTTTGGATAGGAAATTCTGACCCAAAGTGTGGCCCAAGTTGGCACATTCGTGGAAAAGGATTTTAAAGAGCTTGCCGGAATACCTGACAACATACATATCCGGCTTCCTATTTCTGACGAGGAGGTGCTGGGATTTGTTCCTGCCGGCGAGGTGGTTGTGCGTTCTTCGGCATTTTTTACTGGGGGTCTTCGACTTCCTTTTACAAACTGGGTGGCTTCGTTCTTTGAGGCCGTCCAGATTGCTCCAGCCCAACTGGCCTTAAATGGTTACCGTACTCTGAACGGTATTCAAAGGTTATCGGAGTTGGCCGGAATACCGATTGAATTGAAGGACGTCTTCGGAGTCTACAGTCTGAGCTTTGAGAGTCGCAGCTCGTATCTGAAAACCCAGCGTACCTATTGCCGGCTTGTTATCGGTTTGCCGGATACCAACAAAGAGCGCAATCTTGGTATCGTGATAGCTTCTGGTGAATGGGGCTGTCCGGGACACCAGATTCCTGGACCGGCCACCAACGCTCCCCCTATGCCCGACCTCGGCGCTCCCAATGTAGAGGCTCTGTTAGCTCTGTGGAAATGGTGGGGGCCGGGACCGACAACGGATCCGGCGAGTCGTACTGCTTCGATGCTGCTCGGGTACCCTATGGGGTCGGTGACCAAGGGGAATCCTGCGCCCGAGATCCCCAAAGAGCCCGAGGAAGAGTTCTTGAAAGTGGTCCGGGCACGAAGTGCTGCTCGGCTCGGGAAGAAGCTCGTTTGGTCTAAGCGTCATGCGTCTGACCCTGTTGGTGGAGTAACGAAGAGGGCCAGGGGAACCGATACATCGGTTACCGAGGAGGCTGATATCGTTGGCTCGGGCGAGGGGGCGGTTGCTGCCGCCGAAGGGGATACCGCCGAGGATGCCTCTGCGCCGGACGAGGTATGTGTATATGTATTATGATTTTCTTGTCTTTTGGTTATCGGTTGGTTCGCTAGTGCTTTGCTTTATTAGTTATCTTGTTTCAGCTACTGACTTCTCCATTGGTTACCCTCGCTCTTGCCCGGTCGATGGGTATTATTGTGTTTCAGGGGTCGGTCGATAGCCTGTTCGGACATATCAACATGCTGGTGGCTATGGGGAAGGAGACGATGACCCTGCCTGCGGTCTCGCCTGTCCTTTCCGAGGCCGTGTTGGACCTGTCTGGTATCTCGCCCATCCGTACAGAGGATGTAATCGAGCGCAGGACCCCTGAGACTAATGCTCCAGAGAAGGAGGCGGTCGAGGAAGTGGATATGGAAGGCGGCGAAGAGATTGCCGGGGATGTTGTGACGGGTGTCGAGGATGAGGCTCTCGACGGATCCGAGAAGGTGTTGGTTGACGGGGTTGCAATGACCCGTTACATTGACCGATGTGGGGGTGAGCTGCTGGAGCAGCCGCGAACCTTGAAGATGGGGTATACGGCTCTGAAACCCCTTGCGTTCAAGGATGCAGAAAGACTAGCTGCTCAACCTACAATGTCGGTTATAGAGCAGGCCCACGCGGATGCGCTGAGGGTATGTGGGGCGCTTATTTCGTAATATATACCATGATGCTCGTATTTCGTTATATAGGTCTGGTACTTGTATTCTGTTTGGAATCTAATGTGTTGAAGTGCAGATTGCCTTGAGTACCGTGGTGCTACGGGATCAGCTGGGAGCTCTAGGGGCTGAGAAAGAGAAGCTGGTGGCCGAGAAGAACGCCATAGTCGAGGAGAATGAGCAGAAGATAAAGGATCTGCTTGCGGCTTTCGAGGTCGAGAAAGAGAAATTGGTCGCCGAGAATAAAACCCTGGGCGAGAATTATGACAAGCTGTCGGTGGAATTTCTGCACCTGACCGAGGATGTCGATAAATTGAAGGCGGAAAAAGAGAGCATGGTCGTTAAGTACGGCGAACTAGAGGAGGAGAACTTGCTCCTGGCAGAGGACGTGGAAGCCGAAAGGGCTAATGTGACTGCCCTGAAAACGGCACACGCGGAGGAGCGGACAAAGTTAGCAATGATGGCCAACTTCTCTGTATACTGTGCTCATGTGCGGGCAATCAATTTCGCGAATGTTCCTTTGTCGGATAGGGCGTGGTCGGAGTTGGTGTATCCGTGTCCGCATGGTGCACCGCCGAAACCCTTAGACTGGGCGAATCTTCGTGAAGAGGAGCTTCCTCGGCTGCCGGGACAGACAATTTCGACAGCGCTGCGTCCTCACTCTATGTCGGCCCCGTCCACTCCTCGACCGGATGCTACTGTTGTTCCCCCACCAGTATCTCCTCAGGTGGAACCTTGACTATCTTTCTAGCAGTATGTATAGTATATTTTTTTTTTTTTTTTTTTGTTTTTTTTTTGTTTAGTCTCTTGTGTATCTAGAAACAGATTCTTTTGGGGAAGTGATAATATAGGTGCTGTGTTTTCTTTCTGTTGGGCTTTCTTGGGTTAATTTCTTTTGATGGTCGTCATATTTTGAAGGATGTGAAAACAAAATATTGTCAGGTACCAAATAACCCCCTTGCCATGGTGGTCTGGACCTCGCCTAGTCGTAGTGTAGGTGACGTAATAGAAGATTTGGAAAGATCTAAGGCATCCCTTACCGCGAAATTGACTTGTGCTTATCAGGAAATCGAGGGTCTGAATATTCATATTTCCAACTTGGCGATTCGGTTACGTGATTTGGGAGAGAAATTTAGTAAAAAGACCGCCCATTATACGGCAAATAAGGGTAAAGCGAAGGAACTTCTCGGTGCCCTACGACGTTCTCGTGATGAAGCCCGAGGTCGTGTGACGAGCTTGAACTTGGTCCTTGGGGCCGTTTTCGAGGACGCGGACCTGCTGCTATCCTTTGCCAAAGCGTATTGGGCCCGAGCTCGCGCTTTAGAGGTGCTGGAGCATATAAAAGGAATGAGTGGTGTGTCCCGGGCAGAGCGCATGGTTGATGCGAAGGCCGGGGTAACTGAAACCACTGTTGCCTTGAACCGAATCGAGGCGGTCATTCGTGAGCGTTTGGGGACGCAAATTAATTCATTGCGAGATATTCATTTTGCCGATGTAGTAGAGACCTCGGCGTCTGTTGAGGGGTTGTCGGATTAATAATAGAGTAGCTTGTTTTGTCGTTTTATTTGTAGCTTGTATAAATTTATTTTTATTTATTTTTATTTTTTTTTGTATATTCATCTCTTCTCGTTCTTCTCCCCCCCCCCTTTTTTTTTATAGGCACATGCTACTATGTCGCACCAGGCTGGTTCTCCATGCCGAGTTAACCCGGGGTTAGGACCTACTGGTGCTGCCCGGGACGAGGTCTCATCTGGTGCGGCTAGTGAGGTGCCTGACAAGTGGCCCTACATTGTTTTGATGGGCAAAAATGTCAAATTGACCGACCAATGTGCTCGACTGCGGACCAAGCTGAAAACCCAGGCGGCCTCTTTTCGAGAATACGTTCGCCGTGCCGAGCATACTGTTGAGGTTCAGGAGCGTCGTTTGGATCGATATTGGCGTGCAAAGGACAAGTACTTTGGCAAATTAAAGTTGCTTGTGACCAAGGCCAACGTGTTGGTGAAGTATTTCCGTTTGTCCCGTGCCAGATACGATGCTTCCGCAGCTATGATCGAAGCTCGCCGTAATCTCTCCTTTGACGATGATCGCCGTAAAGCGGCCTCGGATGCTCACGAGTCCACGAAAGAAGCCGAGTTCAACGCGCGGCTTCAGACGCTGACTTGTGTTGGGGCTCATACGACCAATTTTGATGCCCTCATTTCTGAGGAGCGTTTTGATGGTGATGAGTCTGATGGGTACACAACGACGGATGACGAAGAGATTGAGCTCGGTCAATTACCGTCGTGCTCCTCCTGCAGTAGCTCTTCTTAAATGAATCTCTTTAGTGTCGATGATCTTCTTGTTGCCTCCGTAATGCGGGCGAGGACTATTTATGTTATTTCTTTATTCCTATTTTGTACCTTTCCATTGCCGTATTGCTATTTGATTGATTGGATCGATTTTTCCTTGCTAAATCATTTGTTATTTCGTTATTCCTGTTTTGGAGATGCTTCTTGTTGATATTTCGTTGTTTAGATTGATTCTCCTTCGTTGTTTTAGCCAATTTGTATTGTATCGCCGCCGTAATGTGGACCTGAATAATTCCTTGCATTGTACCTGCATATGAATTTCATAGTATTCCTAGGCGTTCCTTTGAAAATACGCCATTTAGGGAATTTCATAGTATTCCTAGGCACTTCGGCCATGTTGGGAATTTCATAGTATTCCTAGGCGTTCCTTCGGTAACACGCCATTTACGGAATTTCATAGTATTCCTAGGCACTTCGGCCATGTTGGGAATTTCATAGTATTCCTAGGCACTTCGGCCATGTTGGGAATTTCATAGTATTCCTAGGCGTTCCTTCGGTAACACGCCATTTACGGAATTTCATAGTATTCCTAGGCACTTCGGCCATGTTGGGAATTTCATAGTATTCCTAGGCACTTCGGCCATGTTGGGAATTTCATAGTATTCCTAGGCGTTCCTTCGGTAAAACGCCATTTACGGAATTTCATAGTATTCCTAGGCACTTCGGCCATGTTGGGAATTTCATAGTATTCCTAGGCACTTCGGCCATGTTGGGAATTTCATAGTATTCCTAGGCACTTCGGCCATGTTGGGAATTTCATAGTATTCCTAGGCACTTCGGCCATGTTGGGAATTTCATAGTATTCCTAGGCGTTCCTTCGGTAACACGCCATTTACGGAATTTCATAGTATTCCTAGGCACTTCGGCCATGTTGGGAATTTCATAGTATTAGTAGACAGCATGATAATATATTTTATTCATTCAAAAGACGAAAGATAATGCCATTAAGCAAGAAGGGTAAGGTAGCACCTGTACTTGTATTCGGAGGATTGCCTATACGTAGTACTTCTTTAGGTTAGCCACATTCCAAGAATTCTTTTCCCCTCGGCTGTTGGCAAACAGGACGCTTTTGATTTTGTAAGAGACTGGACTTGTTTGCTTGACGATTTCGTATGGGCCTTCCCAGGTAGGGCTTAGTTTTCCATGTATTTCGTTGTGGGTATAGACCGTCACTCGTCGCAGCACCAGTTCTCCTACCATGAATTCTTTGGACCCTTTTACTCTCTTGTCATAGGTTTGCTTCACGCTTTGTTGGTACTTAGCTAGGGTAAGGGCCGCTATCTCTCGTTTCTCATCTATCATGTCAAGCTCTTCTCTCATTCTTTGTTCATTGTTTCCCTGCTCGACCAACGTCGTTCGGAGCGTGGGTAGCCGGATCTCTGTCGATATGATGGCCTCAACACCGTATGCTAAGCTAAACGGGGTTTCCTTGGTGCCCGTCTTGGGTGTAGTTCGGCACGACCATAAAACGTTGAGTAGCCGCTCGGGCCACCTCCCCTTTGCTTGTTCAAGGGTGGTCTTGATGCCGTCTAATATTGTTCGGTTTGACACTTCGGCTTGCCCGTTTCCTTGTGGGTATGTCGGCGTCGAATAGAATTTTCGGATACCGAGTTCCTCGTACCACAGCTGTAAATTGGCATCTTTGAACTGGGTTCCGTTGTCGACGACGATAGCATACGGTATACCGAACCTAGTTATGATGTATTCCCAAATGAATTGTTTGACGTTGCTGGCTTTGATTTCTCGGAGGGGTTTAGCTTCGACCCATTTGGTGAAATAATCCATCCCGACGATCAGATATTCCACACTCCCAGGTGCTCTTGGGAGTTTACCGACCAAATCAATTGCCCATTGAGCGAACGGCCATGGTGCCGACACCGGGGTCATCATAGATGATGGGAGCCGTGGTATCTTGGCGAATCGTTGGCACTTGTCGCAACGTTGGACGTATGCATCGGCGTCTCGCTTGATATAGGGCCACCAATATCCTTGGGTCACTGCCTTGTTTGCAAGGGATCGCCCTTTGATGTGTGCTCCGCAGGATCCTTCGTGGATTTCCTCCAAGACCGGCAGTTGTAGCTCGGTCGGGACGCATAGTAGGTGGGGTCCCCGGTAACTGGATTTGTATAGTTTGTCGTCCTCGGATAGCCAGAAGCGAGGAGATTTTCTTGTAATTTTTAGCGCTTTTATCTTGTCGGCCGGAAGCGTCTCATTTCGCAGATAATGGGTCATGTCCTCCATCCAACCTTGTTCGTATTGTATTGATGTCACTCGGTCTACCCTTTTAATTATGCTCGGTGTTGGCAGTAGTTCCACTGTGATCGACCGGGTGTCAGTCATTGTTAATGTCGAGGCTAGGGTGGCCAAAGCGTCGGCGTGTGCATTTTCGGTGCGATTAATTCTTATTAACTCGCACTGTTCGAAAGTTGCCATCAAGCTTTGGACTTTCTCTTGGTAGAGGATCATTCTGTCATCTTTGGCTTGGAACTCGCCGATGGCTTGATTGACGATGAGCATGGAGTCTGAGCTTGCAATTAAGTGGGAACATCCGAGGGACCGGGCAATGAGCATGCCATTTATCATGGCCTCATATTCTGCCTCATTGTTGGTAGCTCGGAAGCCCAATTTTATGCTTTTTTCGATTATTGCTCCCTCTCGAGACTTTAGGACGATCCCCGCTCCAGATCCGTCCTTGGTGGCTGATCCGTCGACATGTATCTGCCAGTGTGATTGTGGAGAGAGTGCCAAAGGCTCGTTATAGCCTTGGGTGAACTCCGCGACGAAATTGGCCAGGACTTGTCCCTTTATGGCCTGGCGGGGTGCGAACTCGATATGAAATTGGGATAGCTCGACCCCCCAGGCGGCAACTCGACCGCTAATGTCCGTCCGTCGAAGTGACTCTTTGATATGAAATTTCGTGTATACCCGGACCTGATGAGCTATGAAATAGTGTGGCAATTTTCTGGTTGCGACGACCAATGCCAGACACAGCTTTTCCAAGGGTAGATAACATGTTTCGGCTCCAACCAGAGTCTTGCTGACAAAGTAGATCGGAAACTGTTCGCGACCTTCTTCTCTTAAGATAACTGCGCTCACAGCTATAGTGGAAACTGCTAGGTAGCATGCCAGAACGTCTCCTTTGTTTGGCCTTACCAGTAGTGGCAGTGTCCTCAAGTACTCTTTGAGATTGTTGAATGAAGCTTCACATTCCGGGTCCCAGACGAATTTTCTATCCTTCTTGAGTGATTCAAAAAATAGTCGTCCCTTATCTGCGGATCGGCTAATGAACCTTCTCAGCGCGGCCATCATTCCCGTGAGCTCTTGTACCTGTTTCTTATTCTTGGGCGCAGCTAGGTTTCGTAGAGCCGTTATTTGATCGGGATTAGCCTCTATTCCTCGTCGTCTAACCATATGCCCCAAGAATTTCCCTTTGCTGATGCCAAATGCACACTTGCTCACATTGAGTTTAAGTTTGTGCTCGCCCAGCGTTCGGAAAACGTCCCTGATATCTTGAAGGTGGGATGTGGCTCTTTCGCTCTTGACGACCATGTCGTCTATGTATACCTCCATTGTCTTCCCTATATGATCTCGACATACCCTTGTTATCATCCTTTGGTATGTTGCTCCCGCATTGCGTAGGCCGAACGGCATTACCGTATAGCAATAATTTCCCAAAGGCGATATAAACGAAGTCTTTTCTTGATCTTCGCGGGCGAGGGGAATTTGATGGTATCCTGAATATGCGTCAAGGAAGGTCATCCGTTCTGCCCCCGCTGTTGCGTCCACCAGTTGATCAATCCTTGGAAGGGGAAAGTGGTCCCTCGGGCAGGCTTTGTTGAGGTTGGTGAAATCTATACATACTCTCTCCTTCCCGTTCTTCTTAGGGACGACGACCGGGTTGGACAACCATTTTGGATAGTAAACCTCTCTTATGGCTCCAGCCTCCAATAACTTTTGTACTTCAGCGATTATAGCTGCTCTGTGCTGTACAGACACTTTCCTGCTCCTCTGTGCTATCGGCTTGTACTCGGTGTTTACACTTAGGTGGTGGCAAGCTGTATTGGGGTCTAGGCCCGGCATATCTTTAGGACTCCAGGCAAATTTATCAGTGTTGTTGAGAAGGAATGCTTTCAACTCCTCGGATTCCTATTTTGGAAGGTTGTCGCCGAGGAGGAAGTAATGCTCCTCGTCCATATCCGGTATATATACCTTCCTGAGTGTCTCTCCTACTTGTTCTTCGACAACCCTTTCGGCTTTGGATATTTGGTTGATCAGCTTCTTGGTGCTGGTGGGTTGTTCCACCATGCTTCGTTGTTTTTAGAGAGTCGCGGTGATGTCCTCGCAGCGTCTTGAATCCTCTTGACATCCTCTGGCTGTCTCGATCTCTCCCCTGTCATTTGGGTATTTGACCTTTTGGTGATAGGTCGAGGGTATGGCCTTCATGGCATGTAACCAAGGTCGGCCCAATATTGCATTGTGACCGGAGTGGTCATTGACCACTAAGAACTCCACGGGAACCGACACGGACCCGGTTGTGACACTGAGGACGATCTTACCCAATGGTTTAGTCGTTTCGGAGATGAATCCGATCAGTGTGACGTCAGTAGGCTGTAGATCTTGCAGTTTGAGTTCCATTTTGTCGAAGAGCTCCCTGTACATGATATCACAAGAGGCTCCTTGGTCGACAAGTACCCTGCTGACCGTGTCTAGGCCAATTTGAACTCGGAGGTTAATGGCATATCCATGGGGGTAAATCACCCCTTCTTCGTCAAGATCCGAGAAAGAAATGGGCGGATGTCGTCGTTGTGTGCAGTGTCGTTTAGAGGTCGACGCCTGTGATGCCTTGGCTACTTGGCCAAAGTGGGCCAGCTGCCGTTGTCGCGATCGTTCCCCGCCTGGGCCCTTGGGTCTTGTCATATGAACGACGTTGATCGTTTTTCCTTGTCGGTTGTCGGATCCCTCGATGGCCAATTGTTTGCCTTTATTCCCAGCTCCTTTGATGAACTTGGCTAGGTATCCTGCATCGCCCCACTGGTTCATTCTCCATCGCAGGTTACGGCAATGCTCAGTGAGATGGCCGTGATCCTCATGATATGCGCAGAAGAGCTTGGAATCTCTCTGACTGGGGGGAGTGTTGATCGGTTGCGGTCGGGAATACCAACTTTCCCTGCATATATCCTTGAGGATATCTTCAGCAGATAGGTTGAAAGTGTATCGCAGCTCGACCGATCCGAAAGTATTTCGGTGTTCCCTTTCTTGGGGCCGACCTTGTTGAAACGGCTTGGGTGGCATCGGGTAGGTGAGCTGGAGCGGTTTATGCTCGTTGATCGGTGTTGGGTATGCGATCTGGAGCGGTTTGGGCTCTGGTGCTCGTGGTCGCTCTACCCTGCTATGGACCTCAGGACCTTTGCCCTTGCTGGTTGGTTGGAATGCTTCTCCCTGGTTACTCCTAATTCTTTTGCGACCCACCTGTGCCTCGCGGACCGACTCTCTTCTGGGTAGAGTTCGGTTGAGGAAACGCAGTTCGTCGTTTTTATCGGTGAGGTGGGTACAATAGGCTAGCAGGGAATCAGTAGTCGGGAAGTTTTTGCCTATGAACTTCCTTCTCGCCCAATAGCCATTAGGGATGGAGTTGATAAAGTTCTGGATGGCTATATTATTGGCATATCGTGGAATCTGGTTTGCTACGTCGATAAAACGTATGCAATAATCGTTGAGCCGTTCATTTGGCATCATCGTCATTTTCAGAAGGGTTTCGATACTAACCTTCTTTTTCCGATGAGCAGCGTATCGGGTGGAGTACGCTCTTAGCAGTTCTGCCCAGTCTCTAATGGAGCCCCGTGGTAAGTTGTGATACCATGACGAAGCATCTTGACCCAAGCTGTTTTTGAAAAATTTGCACATTAGTGCATGGTCATCACTCCACAGTTCCATCTTCTTCTTGTAGTGCCTCAGATGGTCGATAGGGCAACTCTTCCCATCATAGAGCCTGAATTCGGGGATGACGAATCCCATAGGATTGCGGTACCGCGTGATCTGTTCGGTACATGGGGTTTCTTGGCATACGTTCCAAGCCTGTTGGAACGCGTCATCCGTGACTTGGTAGGGGGGAGGGTATCCTCCCTGATGTGGTGGTGGGCCATATCCTTCCCCGATTCTTTATTCGGGATATCTACCGTCCTTCGTGTTTGTGTGGACACGTTCCATATGAGTGTTCGGATGGACGATAGTTATTGGGACATTGCCCCCTTGGTGGGGCACTCTTGTATCGGGTCGCCTACCCGCTGCCTCCAGGGCGGCCCTGTAGGCAGAGTCTTCCACTTCGTGGCGTGGGTCTTTGTCGGGTTGGATAACTGGCAATAGGATGCCGACCGCTGTCATGGCCGTCATGCATGCCGCCAGCTGAGCTTGTAGCTGGGCGTAGTTCCTTTCATCGGCTAACGGAACAACGTGTTGCACTTCCACCGTGGGTGGTGTAATCATCCTCGGAGGATTAGTTGGTAGTCGGGGCGACTGTCCGAGTACATGATCCTCGGGCATGCCAAACTGATGAGCTTCGTTCGTTTGTAAACGAGCACCCGAGTTGACCGAGGCTGTAGGCAAAGGGACTCTTGAGCTCGGCCCTGCCTGGGACCCGGGTAAGCGTCTTCGTGCACGCCTTAATACGGGCACGTCTTGTTCGTCATCCGAGGACGAAGGGTGTTCGTCGACAATCCCTTCAATGAAATGTTGGGGTGGTTCGATTGGTTGTTCTTGGTTGACGTAGGAGGTTGTTGGTTGGTTTCCGGATTGGATAGCTTCATATCTGTCACGGATGGCGAGTAGATCGTCAAGGTCTTGTTGGCTAATTTGCGCGTTTTGGTTATTGGTTTCTATTATCTCGGGATGGGTTTCCTCTACATTGGTCACCATTGTCGCTCGTCTGGCAGAGTATTGGTATTCGAATTCTAAACTAGTTGGGAACTAGATGATTCCCGGAGACGGCGCCATTTGATAAAGCCATAACTTCTGTCGGTCGCGTTAGGCTTTTCAACAATAATATAATAGTAAATCAACTGTGAATAATGGACACTTCCTGATATTTATTATTGCTCGGATTATTATCCTTATTCGGACTATTACACTTGCTCGGATTAGTATTTCGGTTTTACAATTGTGCTCGATATAACTATTTAATCTATCGTCTTGATCTTTCTCCCCTTTTATTCGGTGCTCGGCTTTGTCTTTTCTCGGTTTATTTCTTGAAATGGTGTGCGTTGATTAGTTTCTCTCTTTTCTCAACTTCTCTCTATATTTTTTGGATAGATTTTCTGGTCCATTTCTAGGAGGGGTAGTTGGCTATTTATAGGCAACTATGCCTTCTAGGATGTTGACAAATGTCTCCATCTCATGGGGTTTTTCAGACATGGGTCCCCATTTGATTGGGCTTGGGCTTTTGGTAGTAGCACCTTATTTCCTATAAAAAGTATGAGACGACCCATTTAAGCGTCGGATACCCATTTATAAAGTGGGTTGATTATTACCCGAATAGAATATTCGGGTCTAATTTTTATGTCATATCAGAGACTTTGAATTTATCCATGTATCTTTTAAAAAGCCTCACCATTCACGATCATATTGTTTCGTAATAAATATTAAATAATGTGCTGGCATTTCTTGCTAAGCTACACTTTTAGGATAGCATTTGGAGTGGCCGGAGAAATGTTCAACATTTCTAGGATAGCACTCTAAAATGCTAGAGATTTTATAGCTTATGCAGGTTATTTATTGTACTTTAACCTTATTTCTTTTGCTCTCAGAATTTATTTTTTGGAAAAATTGTGAATGTGAAGAGAAGGATGATAAAGATGATGCAGCTGCTATTTTGCTCTTGATAGATTCTGATAAAAGAAGATGAAATTGAAGTTTTGAATAAGGCAAATTTTCTTATGAAGAACATGGCTTTGTTAATGTTAAATGATAATGCTTTTTATAAGCTTTTTTTCTTTATTTTCCTCGGACTATTTTAGTGGTTGAACCGGCCTTTTGGTTGGTTATTTTTGCTTATTACTAGGATGAATCTCTCTTTAAATTTGAAGCTTGACTTTTGAATTTGCTGCTTAGATCACTTTGATATCGGAGGCATGAAGTTATAAGGTTAGGGGTATAAGGAGTAAGGGGTAATTTATTGTAGCCAATTTTGAGTTAAAAAATGACTTTTTCGAGTGTTAACATAAGGTTTTTCCTCTCATTCTATGATATTTCTATGCCTCTTATAGAACTTGTTCGTATTGATTCTGATATCATGTACTTCTTCCGTCCCTAAATAATTGTCTACTATTCCATATTTGTTTGTAACAAAATAAATGTCCGTTTTTCTAATTTATCAATGAAAAAATGTTAAGTCCTATAATATTCTCAAATATTGCAATGAATACATTCAAAAAATGGACAATAATAATAATTTAATTTAAAGTAAAGTTATATATGTAACTTTCAAATGCAATAAATGATAACTCTTAATATTTGCAAAATGTCAAATATGGACACTTAAAAAGTGATGGAGGGAGTAATTCCTTTACCGTTTATGTGAACGGAATGGCTAACATCGGGGCCTGGCACATGCAAAGATATTTGTTTTCTTTTAATACAATTTGGGCCGGTTCTGATTAAGAAAAAAAAAATTAAATAACCACCCACCTACTAATTAATCACTAGTTTTATTTTAAGGTGATTGGGTTGCATTATAATTTATAATCGTCAGCACCCACGTATTCCTTAACTCGGTTAGAGTAGGCATATACTATCTCTCCATGTAAACTCACTGCATCCTTTAGTACTATCCAAGGTAGTCTGATTTTTATTTTTAAAGTAGACAATTCCGATACCCAGCACATGGTTTGAAGTATTGAAGATATTTTGGTAGTTTGCCCGTGATATGGGTACAACTTGGGTGCGGGGTGGGTACGTTTGTGGGGTAAATTGACATTTTCCATAAGAGTAAGATCAAAAGTAAATTTAATAACAGTATAATCAAAGCTAGAAACAAATTAAGGGGTTCTGTTGTTGTATATAAGGAAAGATGTGTCAGGTTATGTAAGGTTGTCTATATAAGTATAAAATGCGAGACAAATGAATAAGTTGTTGAATGATTGCATGTTTTACTGGTGAAATAGTTAGGTCCTAATAGTAACATATAAATATATAGAATATCTCTTCCCATTAAATTATGTGATATTTAATATACTATACTATTAATATAAGTCAAGCCAAGTATTTTGAGTTTGCCAAATTTTGCCCAAATTTTTTAAAAATACCCCCACTATAATATTGCAATTACTCTTAAATGACATCATTCAATTCAAATACATAAATAACTTTAAAAATGTTATTTTACACATATTTATATTTCAAACAAAATCGTTGTATATTTTTTATAAGAGTAAAACATTATATTACTCTTTTTATACGATTGTTAATTAATTATATTTAATCATTCAATATTTAATTTTTTTTTAAAAATATTAAGTTTATTTGTCGGGATCATATTTATGTCAGTACGTATCGCACACGCATTGGTAACTATTACCAGTATATATATAGGCTAATGGACATATGAAAAGTAACATGTATTCTTACATATAGATTTAGTTCCAACAGTCTAAACCTCTCAAACTGACTCTTTAAGAGTTCTTTTACAATACATTTTTTACAATAACTATCCCATTTTGATTTGGTCAGACCAGTTTTAAAAAAATAACCAAGACATTGCTTTTTGACTGAAGAAGTGTTCTTGCGTTTTTGTTCATAGATTTTCGACTGATTAGATAAAGTTGAGACATAGTTGATAAACACAACATTTTACTCAAAAGATTACTTTTCTTTATCTAAAATCTTAAGCTTATTTTTAAGGTCCAAGATCTCATATGCGTGATTTCAAAATATTCTAAAATTTCATTGTGAGAATATGAAGGGTGTCTGTCTACCTCTTGAAAATGGCGAATTGAGAATTTTGAGGAAGTGTGGATAGAATTAAACAATTAAATACCATAAACTTTAACAAATAGACAGTGTACTAAAAATTAGTTTTATTTTTAAAAACAAAATTACAATTGACCCTGCGATGACTATCCATGTCTTGTAATTTTTTGTATTTTGTACGATACCGAACATATCTTTTTGATATAAACTACAAAATAATCATTCATTTAACATTTAACATTTAACATTTAACATTTAACATTTAACATTTAACATTTAACATTTAACATTTAACATTTAACATTTAACATTTAACATTTAACATTTAACATTAGGTTCCGGAGTCGTTTCTTTACGATCTCAATAATAAAAAAGCTCTCCCAATGGTAACAACATTTGATAAATTCAAAGCTAATTAAATCGAAGATACATATCTTCATATTTCAACCATCTTCTAAGTAACATGTAAAAGACGTTTCAACTCCAACTGCTCAACATTTTTGCGCATGTTTATAGGATAAATTTTTAAAGTTGGTCAGGAAAGTCATTAACTCAATTATAGAAAAACCTTTTGAATATAATTGTGGCAATCAGGCCAGCATTTGCTTTTCAAAAGTGTAACATCTCGGAAATCATTGTATAATCGGTGGATTTTTAACTACGGTATTCGCGATATTTATCTTTTGTCATGTATATATAGGGTGTAGTGACGTATCGTGTTGTGGTTGTTTATTTATAAATGCATACCCGTAAAGTTAATCAATACATTCTAACCCGGTGCATGACTACGTACCCTTAGGTCAATAACATGTGTTGCGAGTTGATGATGGTGCGAATGGTGATGAAATGGTGATAATCCATATTGTTTATTTTAGCAGAGATTTTTTTTATCATGACCAGACTTTTTGCGTGATCTAGCCAATATCGATGGATACCTTAGTATTGATTTACTACATTCCTTGTTGTGTGTGTGTTCACTTAAACCAAAATTTTCTATCTTGGGTTGCTATATCCTTTTTGTGTTGTCACCTAAATAAAAAAATATTCTTTATTGATTTGCTATATTCCTTGTTGTGTGGTTGGTCACTTATATCAAAATTTACTATCTTTAATAGTACATATATTATAATGTGCTATATATGTTGAAATGATATGCCGGTGCGTGCAGCTTTATCTTTTAGCTGATTATTCTTTGTTATTTGTAATGAATTTTCACTTTGGAAGGTTGTGAATTTTGATTATCTGAACGCTAATTTCATTTGGGAATTAGTCATACATAACTCTCAAAGTGTTAATCTCAAACGTAAGCATTATAATAATGATGGTGTGAATAGACTGTAGTGACGATTATACTTTAGGAAAAAAACAATTTAGTACATATTTAGAAATTTATTTACAAAAAATTTGGTTGTTTTGAAATTGATGACTGTTTTATAAAAAAGTACATATTTTGTGAATTTATTTACAAATAGATACATATGTCATTAAAAAGTCTAAAAAAATCGAAAAAATATTTAAAAATTAAAAACCAAAATTTTAAAAAATATATTTTTTATATAAAAAATATGTGTGATCCTGTCTAATTCTGTTCAATCATATATGTCTAATCTTGTGCGATCCTGTCTAATCATATCCAATCATGTCTAATTCTGTCCAATCTTTTATGTCTAATCCTGTTTAATCTTATTTAATCATATCTAATCATTTGATACTATGTACAATTTTTTCACTTTTTTAAATGTTTTTTTCAATTTTTTTTGTATATTTTGTTTTTTTTATGATATATGTACTAATTGTAAATAAATATATGTATCTAATCATAAAAAAGTACACATATGCGAGTTTTTTGTAATTAATTTTATTGATATGTATCTATTTATAAGTCTCTCTATACGTTATAGTGGCGTTAAAGATGACATGCATTTTGTTAGTAGTTAAGAGCGTTCATATCAATCTTATCAAGATTATGCTTAAATAGAGAGTGAAAATTCTACCTTTTGTGATTTAGAAAGTGTTTTAGAATTTACATGATTGGAAAAATGCATAATTAGTCACACTTTTCAAACATAATTAATAAAAAGTCACATATAAGATCATTTTGTATCCTCAATTAGTCACACTTCACTTAAATATAAATAGTCTCAGAATTCTAATTTTTAGAATTCACTCTGTTTATTTCACTCAAACTCACTTTTGTTAACAAACATCACATCCTCCATCATCTCTCCATCGCTACTCTCTATCTCTTCTAATATCTGCATAGCTAACGAGATCGGAGCTCCGCCACCTCCAACCAGAGATCCGCCGCCATCACACTTCTCTGACATTTCTCTCATCCTTTCCCACCTATCTCCGACCTTCCCCATAGGAAGGACGAGTTTGTAACCCATGACGATAGAGGATATGATGCCCAATTTATGTCGATATCATGGAGGAGTCGACCTCATCTCTAGGACTAGGTGAATGGCTATGGCAATGTAAATGGTTGTGATCAAAGAGGTCTGTTTGTTTTTCATCTATTTGTTTTAAATTATTTTTTGTGGTTTTTTGTTGAATCCAAATGTGATTTGGGATTTTTGCTGGATTTGTGTCAATTGGTCACTTTTGTTGAAAAAAACTGATTTGGTATGTTGATTGGTAATAATTTGGAAAAACTATTTAGCAATATTTTTTAAATTTTCATATAAATCAGTTTTTATTTATGAATCGGAATTTTCAGAATTTAGCAATACTAGATTTGTAAATTGGTATGTGTTTTGTTGGAATAGCTTATCGTTGCAATTTAATCATTAAAAGTTTGCTATTATTGAATTTTAAGATAAAGCTGTGATGATCTGTTATTATTTCTTGTGTATATATGAAGTTGTGTATGCGTGTAATAGATACAGACCCCTTAAAATCCTCACACTTTTTGTAAATGAGACCTCTGTGAAGTGTGAGTTTTTTGTTGGAGATTTTGAACATAAAGCCTATGCACTTTTGTTTTTATCTCATATGCAATTTTTATTCACTTTTATTATCTCATATACACTTTTTATGCACATTTTATACGATTTTATCCACTTTTTATGAACCTCTTATGCAATTTGTTGCACTTTAATGAACTTTTATTAACCCGCATGCACCTTTTATACATTTTTATTGAACCGTATGAACTTTTTATGCACAATTTATGTACTTTTTATGTCTTTTTATGCACATGAATACACTTTTTATGCACATGAATACACTTTTTATGCACCATTTATGTACTTTTTATTGACTCGTATCCACCTTTTATGCACTTTTCATTAAACCGTATCCAGTTTTTATCCGCTTTTTGTGCACCTTCTATGCAATTTTTATTGACTCGTATCCACATTTATGCAATTTTTTACACCCGTATCCATTATTATGCGCGCTTTATGCTCTTTTTATTATTTCTATCCACTTTTTATACACCATTTATGCAATTTTTATTAACCCGTATGCACCATTTATGCACAAGCACTTTTTATGCATTTTATATTGATCTGTATCCACTTTGCATGCACATTTTATTCACTTTTTATTGATCCGTATCCATTTTTATGCACACTTTATGCACTTCTTGTTGACTCGTATCAACTTTTTATCCACCCTTAATGCACTTTTCTTACACTTTTTATATATCCGTATTTACTTTTATGCACAATTCATGCACTTTTTATGCATTTGCATATAATTTTATGCACTATTTATGCACCCGTATCCAATTTTATACAATATTTATTGAATCGTATTTATCTTTGTGCACAATTTATTCAGTTTTTATTGACTATTTATGCACATTTTATGCACTTTTTATTGACCATTTATACACATTTTATGCATTTTTTATTGACATGTATCCAATTTATATGCATCATTTATGCACACTTGAATTTTTTATTATTTTATTATTTTTTATTTTTTATTTTTGACATTTTTCCTAGTTTTTTAGTTTTTTTAAAGTTTTTTTTTTTTTTGTAATTTTTTGATTTTTTGATATTTATCCACTCTTATGCACCATTTATGCATTTTTTTATTGACCCGTATCCACTTTTTATGCACCCTCGTTTTTTTTAATTTTTTTAATTTTTGACATTTTTCCGATATTTTTAGTTTTTTTTTTAAAGATTTTAGTAATTTTGAATTATTTGAAAATTTTCGAATTTTTTAACTTTTATCCACTTTTATGTACCCTTTATTCACTTTTTATTAACCCGTACGTATCCATTTTTATGCACTTTTTATTGACTCGTATTTATTTTTATGCACTTTTATGAATATTTTATGCATCTTTATGTTCTTTTATACACATTTTATGCACTTACTTAATTTACACCTTTTAATGCACTATTATCGACTCGTGTGCACTTTTTATATATTTTTTATACACACTTTACACACTTTTTATGCATCTTTTATACACTTTTATGCACATTTTATCGTCCCATTTGCACTTTTTATGCACATTTGATATACTTTTTATGCACATTTTATGTATTTTTTTGCACATTTTATGCATTTTTATCGATATGTATGCACTTTTTATATATTTTTATGCACTTTTTATAAGATTTTTATGCACGTACTTCTTATGCATTTTTAATACACTTTTTATCGACCCGCATGCACTTTTTATACACAATTTATGCAATTTTTATGCACTTTTATGCATTTTATATGCATCTTTTGTGCATTTACATGCACATTTTATGCAATTATATGTACATTTTATGCACTTTATATGCACTTTTATACACATTTTATGAACTTTTTATGCATTTTTATCGATCTATATGCACTTTTATACACATTTTTTGCACTTTGTATGCCCCTTTATACACACTTTATGCAGCTTTTTTCGATCCGTTTGTATTTTTATGCATTATTTATGCAACTTTTATGTATTTTTATACACTTTTATGTATTTTTATCGACATGTATGCATTTTTTATTGACTCATATGCACTTTTTAAATTTTAATTTTTTTTTTCAAATTTTCTTGTTGTTTTTCGATTATTTTTGAACAATTATCTTTATTTTTTTGTGGAAAAACTATTTTTGTGTAAAAATATTTTATTTTTGTGAAAAACTATATTTATTTTTGTGTGAAAAAACTAATTGTTTTGTGAAAGAAGCTATTTTTTTGTATGAAAAAAGTAAGTTTATTTTTATTTTTATGCATTTCTCCTAATTTTTGTTATTTTGAAAATATTTTTAATTTTTTCATATGTATTTTTTTTTTTAGATTTTTAGAGAGAGAAATGATAATTTCTATGTTATGATAATGACAATTTTGTAAATTGGTTGAATTTTAAAAAAGAATGTGACTTATTGAGGATGAAAACATTAAGTTGTGACCTTTTAGGGATAAACTATCAGAAGTGTGACTTTTAGAGAATTAGCCTGATTTTTTAGTCTGCCTAAAACACCTTCTCTACTAATAGTAAATTAATTCTATTATTAACTTTTAAAGGTATGTTTGTTTGTAGGATGCAGTAAAACCTCTATAAATTAATATAGTTGGAACCATAGAAATTTATTAATTTAGAGACCTATTAATGAATAGATAAATTTAGCATTTATTAATCTAAATAGGTTTTTTTATTGATTCAATAAATATATTCGTTAATACAAACATAAAACTCATATATATTACTAATATTACTCGTTAAACTCGTTAGTAGTCTAGTATACTACTTTAATCACTAATATATAAATTTTGTTGCATGTTAAATTACCGTGTATAAAACTAAGAAAATACATTAATAAATTAAACTAGGTATGAACTTCAAGTATATTTAAATTTTAAAGTAAATCAAATGAATATAAAATCGTTTTTCACTAACTCATTCTGATAATGTTTGCCATTTTGAACAATTATTATTTATGATTTTACGTTGACCAAATATTTACATAAGATTTTTCAATTTTATTTTATTTTATTAATTTATCGAAATTAGTGAATTTTTACATTGGCCCAAGTCGGGACCAGAGAGAAATATTATTTTAGAGAGATTATTAATTTACAGGCTATTAATTTATACATGTTCTACAGTATGTGTTATTAGTGTGATATCACCATATACGTGCTATTAGTTATACCCACTTATTAGGGTAAATTAGTCTTTAGTAACCTGAGTTTTGGCCTATTTTAGGATAAGTGATCTATGTTTTTTTAATTTCGGTTTTGTGACCTAAGTTTAACTCTGTTAGCAATTTAGTGACCTGCTATCCTATTTTTCGAAAAAAAAACATATTTTTGCTAAAATGACTAAAATATCCTCAGATTTTGGAGGGAAATTTCAGTTTGTTTTTCCTCCAATTGTATATACAGCCAAATTAATTTTTTTTTCTTTTCTTTTCTAATTTCGTTTTTTCTGTTATTTGGTTTTCAGATTTCAAAAAGTTGTCCAATTTTACCTAAAAACTTTTCCAATTTTATCAAAAAAAAACTCTAACCATCAACCATCAAATTCCTTCATATATCAAATTAATATATTTTTTTATCAAATCAACATCACTCTACCACTACAAATTATCCCCAATTTTACCAAAACAAAAAACCTCTCCGAGTTTACCAAAAAAAAAAACTTCCCTAGTTTTACAAAAAAAAAACCCTATCAACCATCAAACTCTTTCATATATCAAATTAATATATTTTTTTCTCAAATCAACATCACCCTACCACTACATTTATTCTCAATTTTACCAAAAAAAAAAACATATCCCAATTTACCAAAATAAAACCTCACTCAGTTGATGGTTAGAGTTTCTTTTTTGTAAAATTGAGTGATGTTTATTTTGGTAAATTGGGATAGGTTTTTTTTGCTAAAATTGGGGATAAATGTAGTGGTAGAGTGATGTTGATTTGAGAAAAAAATATATTAATTTGATATACGAAGGAGTTTGATGGTTGATGGTTAGGGTTTTTTTTTGGTAAAATTAGGGAAGTTTTTTTTTTTTTTGGTAAACTGAGAGAGGTTTTTTGTTTTGATAAAATTGGGGATAATTTGTGGTGGTAGAGTGATGTTGATTTGATAAAAAAATATATTAATTTGATATAGGAAGGAATTTGATGGTTGATGGTTAGAGTTTTTTTTTTATAAAATTGGAAAAGTTTTTGGGTAAAATTGGGCAACTTTTTGAAATATGAAAACCAAATAACAGAAAAAACGAAATTAGAAAAGAAAATAAAAAAAAAAAATTGGCTGCCACGTAGACGTGAGATTGCCAATCCCACGTCTGTTATATTTATTAGCATTTTGGATATGTAAAAGAGAATCTTCCGTATATATGTGAGTATATATGTGTCTGTATAAGCCCTAATCTGGGTATATTGGTCATTTTGTTTAACTTAATTGGGAAAATACTGTTTTACCCTTTTAGTTAACAGACGTTAGGGCACGTGACTGCACGTGTAACGTATTCCGTCCACTGAATTGACGCAAGGTCACTAAATTGCTAACAGAGTTAAACTTAGGTCACAAAACCGAAATTAAAAAAACTTAGGTCACTTATCCTAAAATAGGCCAAAACCCAGGTCACTAAAGACTAATTTACCCCACTTATTAGCATAAATTATAGTATAATTAGTACTATCACTAAATGTAAAATCAAATGCAATTTGTGTAAATCCTATAACAGCTCTTATAATTTATATGTAGACACTATGGCCCATTTTAAAAATAAAAGTTTATTATGAGTATGAACTGAATGAGATTTTTCATGTAAACTTCTCAGATTATAAATAAAGCGTATTTTAAAGAGTGAGATGTGAATGTTGTAAGGGGTGAAGCGGTGAACCAAGTTCTGTAAAAGATTTCATTCGTGCTTTAAACTGTAAGTTATTCTCTAACTGGTTCCTTTTTTATTGTACAGTGTCTAAAATGTGAAGTTGGGAAGTAAAGTTTAGAGATTGTTAAATTTTCTTGGTGATTATCACTTTTGTTAAAGTTATCACGTACAGGATAATTTAGAGAATAACCATGAAAACTGAACTTTTTATTCATTGCAAATGTAGAAACGTAAAGAAAATCACATAAAGTGACAACTCACAATTTAAAACAAATGGTACAACAAGCAAACCAAATACAACTTTATTACACACCCAAGCAGTTCACACTTGTACTATAGTTGCTTCTCCTTTTTTTTCTCTTCAGAGAATCTGAAGTCTGGGGTTTAATTGGTTCACCAAAAAACTCCACCTTTCTTCCTGCCACTTTCGAAAACATCATAACCATTATTGGTAAAAACAATGGTCACAAATGCCTTGAAGGTGAAAATAGCAGGTGTCATGTCTCGAATATCTTCCTCCGTTGGTCCTTGATAGAAGGACGCTAACCAATCACCCTCAAGATCTTTTACTATAACTTTACATTTCTTATTGACTACTGTATTGTAATATTCGATTTCATACTTATGGGCATAACTCCAGAGTGGAAGAAAACCTGTGCAATGACTTGCTTCAGATTTTCCTGCATCAATGTCTCCTGAATTATCCAGATATGGGTTATAATAGTGTAGTTGATGGTCGCTGTTGTTGGTAATACCTGAAACATAAATCCACCCATAATTGGAGAATATTGATCTCAGCTCCTCATCGGATTTGTTGATGGTGTCTGGTCGGAGTCGCCGGATGGTGGCCAGCTTTTCGTCGTCATCACCAGGTCGTTCACGACAAATTCCAGCCATTTGTGGTTCTTAAAATATAAGTAACTGTAGTGCAGTAAGTTCGGGAAATCCGTAGAATAGTAAATTTGCTGCTGTGTGGATAAAGGATGCGGACTTTGAGCCTTTTTATAGAGATGAGAGGAGAGTTGGTAGTTGATTATTCATTAAAACAGATTAAATAGTAAGTCTTTTAATAACATAAAAAAACGACTTCAGGTTTTGTATCACATTGGAATTTATATTAATAAAACGACTCCACTGACTTCCCTATGGGTTGGCCCTGAGGGGGTGGTGCGACTTCACTGGACCTCACGGTTTCGGCAAATCTTTCAAGACCCCACGACGCCGACAAAAAAAATTAAATATGTATAAAAAAATTATATACGTAAATATATGCTATAAAAAAAAATTACAAGTGAGTGAAAGAGCATATTTATTTTTTTATTAATGTTTTTTTTTTTGTTTGAGAGTTAATTTCATACTCAAACGACAATAGAAAAAAAGGCCTCAATCTTTTTTGCCACCGGGAAACAAAAATCTTAGGACCGCCCCTGCCATCAGACGAGACCAAACTCCGTCTAGGGTTTTCGATGACTACTTATACATATGTCTATTTGAACTAAGATTTTGGAGGCATTAGCTATAGCAAAAATTGTTGGTTTTGGTACTATTTCGAATACGATAAAGAAAAGGACAATAATATAAAAGACAGGAACGCAATGGAAATAACACTTTATTTCTCACAATTGGAATATGAATTACAATTCCTGACTCGTACAGAATTAAATTAAACTGCTGGACTGGTTTCAACAAATAAAAACTGCCGGACTGTTTTGTAAATAAAACAAACTGCCGGACTGTTTTAACAAGAAAAATAAACTGCCGGACTGTTTTAAACAAACTGCCGGACTGTTTTAACAAATAAAAAACTGCCGGACTGGTTTTAAACAAACTGCCGGACTGGTTTTAACAAATAAAAAACTGCCGGACTGGTTTTGTAAAAAAAAAAAAAAAAAAACAAACTGGACTGGTTTTAACGAATAAAAAACTGCCCGGACTGTTATTAAATAAACTGCCCGGACTGTTATGTAAATACTGGAAATTAAATTACAGGAAAGTAAATTACAGAATAGGAAAGACTGAAATGTAAATTACAGAAACTAAAGGTACTGGAAAGAAAAATACAAAAGGGAAACAGTACTGAAATTAAATTGACAGAATAATAAAGGACTGAAAAGTAAAAACAGAAATTAAAAGAAGAGGCAACTGCTGAGCAGTTTCCCTTAAACAATATTTCCCGAACCACCTTTAAAGGTTTCTGGTTTCGGGACTTTGTTCCCAAGGTACAACTTCTATCTCAGAGTGGCTCGTATGGAAACCGGCACCGAACCACAGGTCGAGCTGTTGGTGGTGCGGTTCTCTCTCACTAAGTGTATGCTTATGCTGTGAGTTGTGTGTATGAAGGTGTACTGAAATGAGAGGGGGATGGCTGCCTTTTATAGGCTCTACTGAAACCGCAACCATAAATGTTGGTCTTTAATTCTGGGAGTTACACCCCCAGAATCCGCTCAATCAATTCTGAAACCGCAGCATTTACTCTCATTCATTGCTGACGTTTCTCTTGCTGGAAACTCTAGGGACTCCTTTTGTATTTTATACAAAACTCCCTATTCGGGTTTGGACCCAAGACCCAAGACCCAAGACCCAAGACCCAAGACCCGAGACCCGAGACATTCCCCAAATCCCAAATCCCAAATCCCAAATCCCAAATCCCAAATCCCAAATCCCAAATCCCAAATCCCAAGCCCAAGCCCAAGCCCAAGCCCACGCCCACGCCCACGCCCACGCCCGTGCCCGTGCCCGTGCCCGAGCCCGAGACCCGAGACCCGAGACACGAGACACGAGCGAGCGCGCGTGTGTGGTACACACTAATACTCTTAGGTGTATGTGGACATGTTAGTTTAATAACTACATGGGTTGGTATGGTATATATATTGTAAGATTAACTCTTAATCTTCCAATATGGGATTATACTAAATGGTTTTTCTCATTAACCATTTCGTTTTTCCAGATTTGAGCTTCCGAGGTACCAACTTTGAAGCCACTTTGTATTCACACCCATTCTCCGAATAGGTCATGTGATATACCGTTACGAAGCTCGTCACACGGGCTACTCAACCACGTTGATTACGGTATAAACAACTCAGCGCTGTTACACGAAATAATGACTCGAAGTTGGTCCAGTGACCATTCGGAAACACCCATGTTTTCACATGTTTTTCCAACAATCCCCCACATGAATGCAATTGGCTGAAAATAAAATGCTCCTAAATGCATACGAGAGAAAACCGCAAGAGTTCACTGCATAAGGACAGGTAGCGCGCGCCTTGAACCTGCCGTAGTGACGTAAAATCTGATATGCTACTATTGGGTAGCCTTTAAGCCTTGAACCCTTTAGCGTTTGTGCATACCAGGGTAATGCGCACACAGTGTCCCCTCTACACCACTTACTAAGCCCTTTGGTTGTTGTCCATATTTGGCCGTGGACTGCCTTGGCAAAGTTCAACCGAGTGCTCTAGTGATTTAGCCCATGGCTCATCACATAGTATCGGCCATACACACTCGTCATAGGTGATTTCAAGTCAAGGGTGTCCTGACTCACCCCTCTCGATCTTCGAGATACTTGTTTTCATTAAGAGCCTCATGCTCACCCTTAAGATGGTCTAGGTCTATCACTCTTTCATCCTAGAAATGGGCTGGGAACTTAAGTTCCCGAGTGCTTTGTTCGGTCACCCCCACAGTTCGGTTTTCCCGTTGAACCCGACGCTGGAGAATCCAGTTCGGGTTGGGTTGCCTCTGAGGAGGTTTCCAGTTTAATGGGCTTCAACCCCATTCCCCTCGATGAAACTTCAACTCCTACCTGAGTCAAGCCTTTTGTAAATGGATCCGCTATATTGTCTTTAGATCTCACAAAATCTAAGGACACCACACCGTTAGCTAACAATTCTCTTACGGATTTATGTCTCCGACGAATATGTCGGGACTTTCCATTATACATATGATCCTGCGCCCGTCCAATAGCCGACTGACTATCGCAGTGCATGCTTATTGCTGGGACAGGTTTCGGCCACATTGGAATTCCTTCCAGAAAGCTTCTCAGCCAATCAGCCTCTTCTGTTGCTAGATCCAACGCTATGAACTCAGATTCCATAGTTGATCTAGCTATGCACGTCTGCTTGGATGATCTCCATGAGACAGCTGCTCCTCCCATCACGAACACATATCCGCTAGTGGATCGTGTACTGTTGGAATCCGAGATCCAGTTTGCATCAGAATACCCTTCCAGTACAGCTGGATATCTGGTATAATGCAACCCTCGGTCTGCTGTGTATCTCATGTATCTGAGAAGTCTCATGATGGCCTTCCAGTGTTCCTCATTGGGATTACTGGTGTACCTACTCAGTCTACTCACTGAGTTGGCTATGTCTGGTCTAGTACAGTTCATGACGTACATCAGACTGCCTATTATTCGAGAATATTCCAATTGTCTCACACTCTCCCCAAAGTTCTTTTTCAGGGTGGTTGAGATCTCTATCGGAGTTCTGGATGTAGCTCTACTATCTTTATCAAATTTGTCAAGCATCTGTCTGACATAGTGAGTTTGAGATAGCGCATATCCGTCTGATGTCTTGGTAATTTTCATACCAAGTATAACATCAGCGACACCCAAGTCTTTCATCTCGAATTTTTGTGACAACATTTTCTTAGTGGAGTTGATGTTATCAATACTCCCTATTATAATCATGTCATCTACGTAGAGGCAGACTACCACGTAGTCCTTTTCATTTCCTTTTACGTAGACGCATTTGTCACATTCGTTTATCCGAAAACCGTTTGATAGCATCACTCTATCAAATTTTTCGTGCCATTGTTTAGGTGCTTGTTTAAGTCCATACAAGGACTTCACAAGTTTACACACCTTGTGAGCTTTACCTGGAACCACAAACCCTTCCGGTTGTTCCATGTAAATTTCCTCTTCCAACTCACCATTCAAGAACGCCGTTTTAACATCCATTTGATGTATTTCCAGATCGAACAGTGCTGCGAGAGCAATGACTATCCGGATTGACGTCTTCCTGGAGACAGGAGCATAGGTGTCGAAATAGTCGACACCTTCGGTTTGTCTAAACCTTTCACTACAAGCCTAGCCTTGTATTTCTCGATTGTTCCATCGAGCTTTCTCTTCCTCTTGAAGATCCACTTGTGTCCTAGTGGCTTACACCCGGGTGGTAGATCCACTAGTTCCCAAGTGTGATTTTGTAATATCGATTCAACCTCATTGTTGATCGCTTCCTCCCAATATTGGGCTACCGGGGATGACATTGCTTGTTTGAATGTCGCCGGTTCGCCTTCTATCATGAAGGTTACAAAATCTGGACCGAAAGTCGTTTCCTTTCTAGCCCTTTTACTACGTCGAGGCTCTTCTTCTTCTTCCTCCAACGGTTCACTTGCCCCCACATTTTCCTCACTGTTTGACTCCTCAGTCTCTACAGTTACGGAAGACTTGCGGGGAAAGATCTCCTCGAAGAAAGAAGCTTCTCGAGCTTCGATGATAGTATCTGCATGCACATCGGGATTATCCGACTTGTGCACGAGAAAACGATAAGCACTACTGTTTTGTGCATATCCTATGAACACACAGTCTACCGTCTTTGGCCCTATTCTCGTTCTTTTAGGAAGCGAGACAAGGACCTTCGCGAGACAACCCCAAACCCTTAAGAATTTATAGCTCGGCCTATGGCCTTTCCATAGTTCATAAGGTGGTTTATCACGTTTCTTATGTGGTAGCTTGTTCAATACATAGTTGGCGGAAAGCAGCGCTTCCCCCCACATGTTCTGGGGTAACCCAGAACTTATTAACATAGCATTCATCATTTCCTTGAGCGTCCTATTCTTACGCTCGGCAACCCCATTCTGCTCCGGAGAGTATGGGGCTGTCGTTTGATGTATAATGCCATTTTCTGCGCATATCTGCGCAAACGGTGCTTCGTATTCACCGCCTCTATCACTCCTCAATATTTTAATCTTTTTATTGAGTTGATTCTCTACTTCGGTCTTATAAAGAGCGAATTTCTCTACCGCTTCGTCTTTACTTCTCATTAAGTAGACATAGCAGTATCTAGTACAATCATCTATAAACGTGATGAAATACTTTTTCCCTCCTCGCGTTTGTATAAACTTTAAGTCGCATACATCCGTGTGTATTAGACCGAGAGGTTCAGTACTTCGTTCAATATGTTGATACGAAGACTTGGTTAATTTTGCTTCAACACAAACCTCACATTTATGTTGTTTATCAAATACAAAATTAGGTAGTAGATTCAGTGATATTAATTTCTTCATAGAATTAGCATTCACATGACCTAATCTACCATGCCATAAATTAAATGAATCGCAAGAATAAGCAAACGAAGTTTTATTGGCCACTTGGGCAACATTCACGATTACATTATTCTTGGTACTGGCCTCAGCCTTAGTACCCTCAATAGCTAACTCGGCTTTAGGAGCCGGAGTACCAACATTTAATTTAAACATGCCGTTGGTCATATAGCCACGGCCTACATACATTCCGTTTAAAGTGATTACAATTTTTGCAGATTCAAATACAAGTTTAAATCCTTTGTTCACCATCACGGACCCGGAAACCAGATTCTTGCGAATTTCTGGCACATGGAGCACGCCATTCAGTGTGAGCTCCTTTCCCGATGTCATCTTCAGCAGCACGGTTCCTTTTCCTTCCACCCTGGAAGTAGCCGAGTTCCCCATGAAGCAGCTCTCATTGTCCACGGCCGTATAGGTCTTGAACATCCATTTGCTGGCACAGATGTGACTAGTGGCGCCTGTGTCCAGCCACCATTCCTTTGGGTTGCTCCCCACCAGGTTCACTTCCGAGACCACATCACTCAGGTGCATATAGTCCTGTCCAGCATCATCTCCTCCCTCAGCCACATTAGCTTGAGCAGGTGCCCTCTTCCTCCCTTTCCCTTGGAACTTCCTCTTTGGGGGGGGTTTGGGCTTGTCGGTGCGCATCTTACAATCCGCGGCACGATGGCCCGGTTTGTTGCACACAAAGCAGTCTCCCATGAATTTCTTCTTGAGAGAGGCACCGACTCCGCTGTCAAAGCGTTTCCGCTTAGACACAGCGTCCTCAACCACATGGGCCTTGGCAACCGCGTTGCCTGCTCCGCCACCGCCTTTCCTTCCGGATCGGCGGTTGCTTTGCTCAACATTGAGCCTCTCAATGAGTCCCTCCAAGGTCATAGCCGTTCGCTTGTGTTTCAGGTAGTTTTGAAACTCTTTCCAAGAAGGTGGCAGTTTCTCAATCATTAATGCCACTTGGAAAGGTTCGTTGATAACTAGCCCTTCAACCTCAAGCCTATGGTATATGAGTTGGAGTTCCTCAACCTGCTCGATAACACTCTTCCCATCAGTCATCATGTACTCGTGAAAGTCCGTGACGACAAATTTCTTTGCGCCAGCGTTATTCACTTTGTACTTTCGTTCGAGAGACTCCCAAAGCTCCTTTGCAGAAGCCTTGGGCTCGAATACACTGAAGAGAGTGTCATCCAGAGCACACAGGATGTAGTTCCGGCATAGGTAGTCGCCGTGTTTCCACGCTTCCACCGCCGAAACCGTCTGCACGTCCTCATCGTCCTCGCTTAGGACGGGTGCAGTCTCCTTAAGAAACCGGGTCAGATTAAGGGCAGTTAAATAAAACAGCATCTTTTGCTGCCAACGTTTGAAGTTGCTGCCCCTAAACTTTTCCGGTCTCTCCAGTTGAGAGGTTGGCAACATTGGCATCGCCGGTGTTGCCGGAGCCTTGCCCTTTGCCCTGGCTGCAGCCACAAGCGCTGCCTTGGCCGCAGCCTTAGCAGCAGCCTGTGCTGCGGCCGCAGCCGCAGCCATAGCATCAGCTTCTGCCGCAGCAGCGTCGGCCACAGCCTTTGCCGCAGCAGCTTCGGCCTCAGCCTGAGCCTGAGCCCCCCCACTCGCAGCGCTCGCATTGTTATGGCTACTGCCAATTACAAGTGCGCCCTGCACGTTTTCCGAAGAAACGGTGGGTATTTGATCCTCATTAGTCATCTGAAATGACAAATTGAAACCGTTTAGTTTCTCGCAAGAAAACTAAAATTCTTAATCGCAAATACTAATTATAACTTAATTAGATTGCTTCAAAAGAATAAAAAAAACCAATGAAAGAGATTCTAGCGTGAAAATCAAATTACTTTTGATTTCACTAAGAATTCTTTATAGTATTCTAGAATAAAAAGATTAAAACCCAATTCGGATTTATTCTATGTGCAAATTTCAATTTCTAGAAAACTAGCAATGATTTTGCGAGAATAAAAACCGAGACGTCAACAACAATAAAATAAAAAAGAAAAGTCCTTTCTTATTTCGAAAATAGAAAAACCAAAAAATAATATTGTTTAAGATTGTTGGTTTTGGTACTATTTCGAATACGATAAAGAAAAGGACAATAATATAAAAGACAGGAACGCAATGGAAATAACACTTTATTTCTCACAATTGGAATATGAATTACAATTCCTGACTCGTACAGAATTAAATTAAACTGCTGGACTGGTTTCAACAAATAAAAACTGCCGGACTGTTTTGTAAATAAAACAAACTGCCGGACTGTTTTAACAAGAAAAATAAACTGCCGGACTGTTTTAAACAAACTGCCGGACTGTTTTAACAAATAAAAAACTGCCGGACTGGTTTTAAACAAACTGCCGGACTGGTTTTAACAAATAAAAAACTGCCGGACTGGTTTTGTAAAAAAAAAAAAAAAAAAACAAACTGGACTGGTTTTAACGAATAAAAAACTGCCCGGACTGTTATTAAATAAACTGCCCGGACTGTTATGTAAATACTGGAAATTAAATTACAGGAAAGTAAATTACAGAATAGGAAAGACTGAAATGTAAATTACAGAAACTAAAGGTACTGGAAAGAAAAATACAAAAGGGAAACAGTACTGAAATTAAATTGACAGAATAATAAAGGACTGAAAAGTAAAAACAGAAATTAAAAGAAGAGGCAACTGCTGAGCAGTTTCCCTTAAACAATATTTCCCGAACCACCTTTAAAGGTTTCTGGTTTCGGGACTTTGTTCCCAAGGTACAACTTCTATCTCAGAGTGGCTCGTATGGAAACCGGCACCGAACCACAGGTCGAGCTGTTGGTGGTGCGGTTCTCTCTCACTAAGTGTATGCTTATGCTGTGAGTTGTGTGTATGAAGGTGTACTGAAATGAGAGGGGGATGGCTGCCTTTTATAGGCTCTACTGAAACCGCAACCATAAATGTTGGTCTTTAATTCTGGGAGTTACACCCCCAGAATCCGCTCAATCAATTCTGAAACCGCAGCATTTACTCTCATTCATTGCTGACGTTTCTCTTGCTGGAAACTCTAGGGACTCCTTTTGTATTTTATACAAAACTCCCTATTCGGGTTTGGACCCAAGACCCAAGACCCGAGACATTCCCCAAATCCCAAATCCCAAATCCCAAATCCCAAGCCCAAGCCCACGCCCACGCCCACGCCCACGCCCACGCCCGTGCCCGTGCCCGTGCCCGTGCCCGTGCCCGAGACCCGAGACCCGAGACACGAGACACGAGCGAGCGCGCGTGTGTGGTACACACTAATACTCTTAGGTGTATGTGGACATGTTAGTTTAATAACTACATGGGTTGGTATGGTATATATATTGTAAGATTAACTCTTAATCTTCCAATATGGGATTATACTAAATGGTTTTTCTCATTAACCATTTCGTTTTTCCAGATTTGAGCTTCCGAGGTACCAACTTTGAAGCCACTTTGTATTCACACCCATTCTCCGAATAGGTCATGTGATATACCGTTACGAAGCTCGTCACACGGGCTACTCAACCACGTTGATTACGGTATAAACAACTCAGCGCTGTTACACGAAATAATGACTCGAAGTTGGTCCAGTGACCATTCGGAAACACCCATGTTTTCACATGTTTTTCCAACAAAAATTACCAAAAGAAAAGAAATATTTGTCATTGGACCGAAATTTATTATTACAACTCTAAAAGTACAGTTGGTACACCCTATTCAACATTAAATATTTATCTAAATATCTTAATCATGAAGAAGTAATTGTAGACTTTTTCAACTCATGTTTCAAATTTTCAGTAAATTAACTTGATAGTAACATATTCCTAATCTACCATTGCTAACTCTGGTGGAAAATGGGTATTACTCATGGACTTAAATTTCAAATTATTTGGAAGGATATTTGTGATCTTATGAATTTAATTGTCTATGACTTGTATCATGTCATGTACATAGAGCAAAATCAAGTAGCGGATGGTCTAGCAAAGATGGGGGCTAATGGTTCGGACATGGTTATTTATTATCCTATAGCTTTGCCTGGTAATTTGTATGTGACGTCCTATAAGTTAGATAAAAAAGAAACCCCTTGTTTTAGGGGCAAAACTTTTTGTTCTTAACTTGTAATTTGGTTACGGTTTACTTTTTTGCTGATGAGGATTATTCTGAAGCTCTTGTGTGGGTTGTGTATCTTTTTAAATGCTTGCTGGTGCATTTGGTCCCTCTATTCTTACTGATTATGCTTTTCGGCCTTATCATTTTGTGATTATGATGAGCTTATTCTGAAGCCAAAATCAAATTAGTGCCTGCTTAACTTTTTGTTATTCAGGCTTTAGAATTTTGCATGAAGTGTTTATGGGCGCTATGGTTGGGCCCTTGAAAGATAGCTACTGTGTTTGGTGCAGCATACTCACATTGCTGATAGAAAGACTTGTTTTCAAGAGAAAGTTTCATACTTGATGTATAAATATATCTTTATGAGTTATATTTAATTTTTTGGTTTTATTTCAACTTTTGGATAGGCTAGTTTGTATTGCTTCAATTTTGAGGTTTTTGGGGTTTGTCTCAATTGCAAACCGAAGTTGCGCTGAAATTGGTTTTGGTTAGTCACATAATGCTCTTTTGATCTGGAGTTATAAGGGTGTGTTTGGATAGGGGTTATAAGGAGAAATGTAGTATTAAGTGAGCTCATTTCCAACTTCAGTGCACGTGTGGTTTAAAAGTTGAGACGAGCTTTTTTTTATCCTCTTTATTGTATGCCTAGGACTCATTGTAGATCTCTTTTGAGAGTGGCAAGTTATCGTGTTTCTTTATCGGTTCTACTGCTTCTATATGGGGGTTGTCCCATTGTACACTTGGTTTCGACTTTTCTAATAAAATGAGTCATTTACTTAAAAAAAAAAATTGCACAATTGAGATTGGCTCTTTTCACGCTACTTTAGAAACATATACAACTTAATTGACTTAAATTAATATATTAGTTGTTTTGATTGATTAGAGCATTCTCAAATCTCAAGTCTTAACTAGTCTTTAAATTTCTCTCTCTAGATGTCTTCTATATATATAGTATGAATTTGAAATAATTTCTTAATTAGCCACTAATTTTAAGTGGTGCACAACAGTCCTATATATAAATTTGTTATACATGTATAGAAAAACTTTTTTTTTTCTGACTTTTTCTTTATATGCATCATCACCCAAATATTCAAATAGCTACCTTTAACATTTTGAACTATTTGAATTCTTTACTTTCTAATATTAAAAGCCAAACAAAAAATGTTTTATTTCAAGCTCATCACCAAATTATATAAAAACACATAAGCAAAAAAATGTGAACCTTAAAATGATCAAAACAGACAAACAATTAATATTAAAATCCATTTAAGATTTTATCATATCAATCAACAATCTTAAAGTAGAAGAATGAAAGAAGTGATATGATATTTTTTTCATTAAAGAAGCTTTTTACATGACTTTTAAGAGATGATGTTCATGCATGTTGTTGTATATGCTATATAAGTAGAATTATGCATATGATTCTTGCAAGTGTGATCAAAACAATTATTTATTTTTCTATTATACAATATTTGATACATTAATAAATCACCCACATTAATAAACATTTAAAGTACATGCGTTGGTTAATTTACTGCTGTATGACTTGGTTATTTAAAATGAACATGTAAGATAGCTCATATATCTCCTTTACCTATTCTCTTGTAAATGCTCTAAGTTAGGATAGATACTCCATTTTTTTTTAAGTACCGGGTATGAGTACTAGACTAGGGTATGACGATACATATACCCAATGAACTCTTCTGGTCTGTTAGGAACACTTTTCTAGAGAGAGATGCTTTAATTACCACATGTAAGGAGATATTTCTTGCTATATATGCATCTGTACTATCATAACTACATCTCGTAAACATATCTCACACGCCCTAAATAGAAGAAATAGATTAAAAAAGATAATATATTCTATATTGTAAACAATTACGAATATAAGGTATCTTTTGCCTTTAAAAAATTATTTTACGCATCCTGCTTTATAGCATAAAACTCATCATAAATTGACATTCAATAATTTGTTCACCCATCTTTAATTACCGTATGAAAGACTAATTTAACTCTATAGAACATTGCTTAGATCATATTAATTTCGATAAAAATACTTGCTCATTAATTTTAGAAGACTAACACTAGAATTATAACTCGTCATAAATATAAACAATCAGTCGTCAACCCACTAGGGCTAGCTGGCTAGCCTAGTGGGCGAGAACCCAAACTCTCAACTATGAGTTGCAGTGTTCGAGCAAGATGGGGTAGTGTGATAGCATTTGATACTTTTAAATAAGATTTAAAAATAAAATAAAAATTCAGTCGGTTAATAATGTTTTTAAAAGACTTATCATCGTTATATAAAAGTCATTCAATAATATTTTTAAAAGACTTATCATTCATATATAAAAGTCGTTCAATAATGTTTTTCAAAGACTTATCATTATCAATTTTTGTATCTATTAATCTGTCAACACCTGCTTGGTGTTGTTAAAGTTGATTGAGAGCCTATATTTTTATATTAGCCATAAAAGAAACTCCAATTAGCTAAGAAGACCTCTCCAGAGTTCCGACGGGCCATCACCGTCGCCGCCAACGGTACATTGGTGGCCGGTCAACTTTTAATAATATTTTTTTTTACTTTTTCTTTATATGTATTATAACCCAAACATTCAAATAACAACCTTTAACATTTTGAACTATTTGAAATCTTTACTTTGTAATAAAAACCAAACAAGAAATGTTTTATTTCAAGCTCATCACCAAAGTATATAAAAACACATAAGCAAAAAAAAAAAAAAAAAACGTGAACTTTAAATTGATCAAAACAGACAAACAATTATTATTAAAATTCATTTAAGATTTTATCATATCAATCAACAATCTTAATGTAGTAGAATGAAAGAAGTGATATGATATGTTTTTAATTTCATTAAAGAAGCATTTTACTTGATTTTTAAGAGATGATGTTCATGCATGTTGTTGTATATGCTATATATGTAGAATTGTACATATGATTCTTGCAAGTGTAATCAAAACAAATATTTATTTTTCTATCATACAACATTTGTTACATTAATAAATCACCCACATTACTATGTATATGTTATTTTTGTTGCTAGATATTCTAAATTTATTTCTTACAATCAAAGTTACTAATTATATTTTAATAAAATATGATATTACGTTGTCTTTTCAATTTACACATTAAACAACTCGTCAATTATTAACTTCTCCTATTATTTCAATACTTACGAATGCTTTTTTTCTTAGAGTGAAATACTTGTTAAAATATTACGTATGATTTTTGTTTCCTTCAGTGACATATTTAGAGGGAAAAAAAATTCTAAATGAATAATTTTTTTTTTTTTTTACCTAAGATACAAAAATGTTCAATAGTTTAAAGTTAAATACTTGTTATAAGTTGAGTACTTACACCCCCTTTTTTATCAAATAAAATATTGTCGACTTATGTACTAATTGTGCCCCCAACAAAATTTCTGACTCCGTCCCTAATTATGCCATTATGCGGGAATAGCCGTTTTTTTGGAGGTTTTTAAAACTGAAGGATAATTTAAATTTCTTATATTTCACTAATAGAACATGGAACAAATTAAATTCAAGTTTTGGAAATTTGGTCATATCTCTTGTAATAAAAGACAATTAGTTGTAATAAAAAAGTCTACAGAGTCTTCAAAACTTAGGATTTCGATTTAAATTTAGATAATTATTTAGATAAGCATAAATATTTTGGCATACACTCTAGGAGAGACTCATTAAGTTCTATTGATCTATCTTAATATACATTGATCTAACGGCTGTCAGAGTCTATGTCAAATATTATTTGCTTATATCACCACTCTTGTTAAGTTGACTAAAGCTTTAGCTGAAAAGTTTACACAATTTATAACTTAAACAAATTTATCAAGTATTTAATTAATTGGCTTACCAACCTTTGGTTTTCAATTTCAAATAAATCTATTTTATGATTGAGACTTTGAACTTATCCATGTATCTTTTAAAAAGCCTCACCATTTACGATCATATTGTTTCGTAATAAATATTGAATAATGTGTTGGCATTTCTTGCTAAGCTACACTTTTAGGATAGCATTTGGAGTGGCCGGAGAAATGTTCAACATTTCTAGGATAGCACTCTCAAATGTCTAGAGATTTTATAGCTTATGCAGGTTATTTATTGTACTTTAACCTTATTTCTTTTGCTCTCAGAATTTATTTTCAGGAAAAATTGTGAATGTGAAGAGAAGGATGATAAAGATGATGCAGCTGCTATTTTGCTCTTGATAGATTCTGATAAAAGAAGATGAAATTGAAGTTTTGAATAAGGCAACTGTTTCTTATGAAGAACATGGCTTTGTTAATGTTAAATGATAATGCTTTTTATAAGCTTTTTTTCTTTATTTTCCTCGGACTATTTTAGTGGTTGAACTGGCCTTTTGGTTGGTTATTTTTGCTTATTACTAGGATGAAAGTTTTTATCATGTGTTAAAATGGATAAATCTCTCTTTAAATTTGAAGCTTGACTTTTGAATTTGCTGCTTAGATCACTTTGATCTTGGAGGCATGAAGTTATACAGTTAGGGGTATAAGGAGTAAGGGGTAATTTATTGTAACCAATTTTGAGTTAAAAAGAAACGTTTTTGGAGTGTTAACATAAGGTTTTTCCTCTCATTCTATGATATTTCTATGCCTCTTATAGAACTTGTTCGTATTAATTTTGATATCATGTACTTCTTCCGTCCCTAAATAATTGTCTACTATTCCATATTTGTTTGTACCAAAATAAATATCGGTTTTCCTAATTTATCAATGAAAAAATGTTAAGTCCTATAATATTCTCAAATATTACAATGAATACATTCAAAAAATGGACAATAATAATAATTTAATTTAAAGTAATTAGGTTATATATGTAACTTTTAAATGCAATAAATGATAACTCTTAATATTTGCAAAATGTCAAACATGGACACTTAAAAAGCGATGGAGGGATTAATTCCTTTACCGTTTCTGTGAACGGAATGGCTAACATTGGGTCTGGTACATGCAAAGATATTTGTTTTCTTTTAATACAATTTGGCCCGGTTCTGATTAAGAAAAATATATTAAATAATCACCCACCTACTAATTAATCACTAGTTTTATTTTAAGGTGATTGAGTTGCATTATAATTTATAATCGTCAGCACCCACGTATTCCTTAACTCGGTTAGAGTAGGCGTCTACTCTCTCTCCATGTAAACTCACTGCATCCTTTAGTACTATCCAAGGTAGTCTGATTTTTATTTTTGAAGTAGACAATTCCGATACCCAGCACATGGTTTGAAGTATTGAAGATATTTTGGTAGTTTGCCCGTGATATGGGTATGGGGTGGGTACGTCTGTGGGGTAAATTGACATTTTCCATAAGCGTAAGATCAAAAGTAAAGTTAATAACACTATAATCAAAGCTAGAAACAAAGGGGTTATGATGTTGTATATAAGGAAAGATGTGTAAGGTTATGTAATTAAGGTTGTTTTGGATAACAATATTTAATAGTTACTTTTGATATTATGTTCTGAAACTACTATAGTGTTTCATTTTATTTTTTATGGTACTATTGTCCTACGGTACCGAAAATTTTAAATTTTTGTCAGATGGTACTTATATTGATATTGTATCAGATAAGACATAAAAGTCTTACGTGTTTATAATTTAAAACAAAGTTAATGTCAAGTTTTCAATTGGCTTACCAACCTTTCGTTTTCAGTTTTAAATAAACCTATTTTCTGTGACTAAAACGTTGAATTTGTTCATGTATCTACATTAAATTTCTTCATTTATCTACCTTAAACTTATTATGTAGCTTTTAAAAAGACTGATCATTCACGATCATATGTTTAGTAATAAAATTAAAACCACACGTACTAATCACTAGTTTTACTTCAAGTTGATTAGGTTGCATTATAATCATCAGCACCAGAAGTAGTTTTTTTTATGGGGAAATTTATGTTTTAAGTGTAGGTATAATTTAAACTTGATATTAATACGATACCCTCCTTATAGTTGTTTTATTTATTTCTTGTTTCTCTCAAATATTTCAAAATATGAGACTTATCTAAATATCTTTTATTTCAAATTCTTTTTTTTCAGATATCTTTTTAAAAAAGGGCAAAAAATGTAAAAATAAATAATTGAGCACTAAAAATGTGAAAATAAATAATTGAAAAACGAGATAGAATCGAAGAGCACCAGAAAAGTAATATACAAAAATTGAAAAGTTAAATAACAGATAGCATCCATCACGTAGCATCAAAATAAAATCAGTTTATTATGGAGAGCATCAAAACTAACACAAAAATTTAGAGAGCAACAAAAAACATCCATCGAAAAACAAAAAACATCCATCGAAAAACAAATTTAAAACTCTAAATTTTTTTTGAGACTTTTGAAATATCAACACAAAAATTAGAGAGAACCGATGAGCATCAAGAGAATCATTCATCAAACTAATAGTTTAACTTTCGTAGCATCAAAGAAAAAAAAACATCCGAATAAATAAAAAATAATAAAATATCAAACAAAGTTTAGATAGAAAGAAACAGTAACACGAAAAATTAAACTACTAACAATATAGTAAAGAAATATTAATGGTCTCAAAAAAGGTAAAAGAATCAAGGGACGAGAGGAAAAAACAATTCCATATAAAAGGTCTAAGCACCAAAGTAAAAGAAAATATTGATACTTAATTAATAAGGTAAAAACAAAGATAAGAAAATGATAATAATTAAATACAATACTAAATAAATGAAAAAATTACGGGGATAGTGAGAGATAGAGACACAGAGGGAGGGAGGGAGGGAGGGAGGAGAACTTGAGTTTAAATGCACTCCTAAACTTGTGAAGATATGATATGTAAGATATAAAATTGGAATTAATTTATATTTATGCTATTATAACTCAAGGACAATTTCGGTATATTAGTGATGCTATGTACTTTACTTTATTAAAGATTTTAGTAATGTTTTTTTTACAAATAAGTTTGTAGAAATGTATTAAACCATCATTTTCCTTTTTTTTTTATAATTATTATATGTAAATCGGTTGGTAATATACTATTTTGAAATTTCGTTTGTCTAAATTCGGAATGTAGTTACGCAGTGTCAGTTGCAACTTGCTTGTAACTATGTTGTAACCACGTGCAATTATTATAGGAGTATAAATAAAATCGTTTATCGGTTTCAAATGCAAGACGTGTTTTAGTCGCAACCTAGATGCATGTAGGCCAGTTTTAAGTCGAATGCAACTTAGGACTTGTTGAAAAACTAATGGTTTTCATTGTTTTGAATGTCCTTTATTTTAATAGTTACAAATACATTTATTCTCCCCATTTATGTGTGTATTTATTTGTAAAATAAGTTACAAATTGCATGTTTACAAAATAATGGTTTTTGTTCCTTTTTTGTCCTACAAGTTTTATATATGTCATATGGGGGTTTTATAGGTTTAGTACACCAAACTATCTGCTTTTAACGATTTGGGTATTCACCTTTCAAATTTTCCAATTTAGGTACCACATTATAATAAATTTCCAATTTAGGTATCACCGTCTAAACTATCTGCTTCCGGTAAGAACCCGCTAATGGTGGTTTTCTCTTCTTCTTATTCTTCTTCTTCTTAGGCTTGTAATCTCTCTTTTCTCTCTTTTCTCTCTTGTTTTAGGTTTTATGTTTTAAAAAGTGGCTGAAAAGAGGTTTAGAAAAACTGTTTTGAGATAGTTTGGGGAATCGAACTATTTGGTCCCCAAAGTTCTAAAAGTTAACTCTTAATCCAAAAATATTGTTTTACTACTCAAAAATAACAAATCTTTAGAAACAATTCTATTGGATCATTTTTATTTATAAAATTAGTAACATGTTTTTAAAATAAAGTTTTTCGGAAGAGTTTCGGTTTTTGGCTAAAAATTAGTTGAGTGACCGGTTTTTGGTAAAATTTGTATAAAACGTTTTTGGATAAATTAAATCATGAATAAAACCATTTATAAAAATACGGGATGTTACAACTAACCCTAAAAAGAATTTCGTCCCGAAATTTCCTCTCTAAAGAAATATACTCAGAAATGATAAACTTTTACAAATAAGGCCATAAAAATTTAAACATACAATTCGTGTCATAATCTAAGAAATAAAATAAGCAGGGTTCACAACCCGTAACAACTCCACAACCCATAACTCAAGTACATGAACAATATGTAAGAATCTCAAATAAGGTAAACATCTATATACAATATTAAACAGAATAAAAGACGACAACTCAACAACTCCACAACGTCCCCAAGACTCAATGTACGGGTCTTTCTAGTAAACTAAAATCTAATAAAATAAACTCAAAACTCTAGGCGTTACAACCCTTCCCCGATAAAGAAATTTAGTCCCGACATTAGAATGCATCTAAAGAAAAGTACCTAAAGACAAGATGAGATTAGGATACTTCCTCTTCATCTCATCCTCGCGTTCCCAAGTTGCCTCCTCGGTCCCGTGGTGTTTCCAGACCACCTTTACCAATCTAATTGTTTTTCCTCGAAGTTCCTTCTCTTGCACGTCGATATTCCTCGTAGGTCCCACTTCGTAGGTCACATCCGCACTAACCTCAATGTCCTCAAAGTCCACCACGTGTGAAGGGTCGTGATGGTACTTTTTCAGCATTGACACATGGAACACCGGGTGAACCCCCGCCAACTTTGGTGGCAAGTTCAACCGGTATGCAACTTCTCCAACTCGGTCCACGATCTCAAATGGTCCGATAAATCTCGGGCTCAACTTCCCTTTAGAGCCAAACCTCATAATCCCCTTCCTTGGCGAAACTCGCAAGAATACTCGATCCCTCTTTTCGAATTCCAAAGGTCTCCTCCTCTTATCTGCGTAACTCTTTTGCCTACTCCGAGCCGTCTCAAGACTTTGTCGAATCAACTTAATCTTTTATGTCGTTTCTTGAACCAATTGCGGTCCTAACATTTCCGCTTCTCCGACCTCGGTCCAACACACCGGAGACCTACACGGCCGCCCGTATAAGGTCTCGAAAGGTGCCATGCCAATACTAGCTTGAAAGCTATTATTATATGCAAACTCCACTAAGGGTAGATGGCTCTCCCAGCTTCCCTTGAAGTCATTCACACATGCACGCAACATATCCTCTAGCACTTGGATAGTCCGCTTCGATTGTCCATCCGTTTGGGGATAAAACGCCGTACCCATTGTCAACTTGGTCCGTAAGGCATTTTGCAATGTGCCCCAGAACCTCGACACAAACCTCGCGTCTCGATCCGAAACTATCGAAATCGGTACCCCATGAAGTCTAACAATTTCCTCAATATACTTTCGTCCCAAGATTTCCACCGAATTCATCATCTTAATCGCAATGAAGTGTGCGGATTTGGTCAAACGGTCGACCACAACCCACACAGCGTCATTCCCACTTACCGATTTAGGTAAGTTGGTCACAAAATCCATTGCTATACTTTCCCACTTCCATTCCACCACCGGTAAAGGTTGGAGCATACCCACCGGCCTTTGGTGTTCCGCCTTCACTTGCTGGCAAGTTAGGCACTTGCTAACATATGAAGCTACATCTCGTTTCATTCCGGGCCACCAAAATTGTCTCTTCGCATCGTGATACATTTTCGTCCCGCTGGGATGAACGGCTAGTCGGGAGTGGTGAAACTCCCTCAATACCTCGTTCTTCATGTTTTCCGTCACGTAAGTCCTTCCCTTAAATCGTAGTCCTCCATCGGTTCCTTTCGCCCAACCATCTAATCCTTTGCTCGAACTCATCTGTTTCTCATAGTTCTCCACTTTTTCGTCTCCATCTTGTGCTTTCAGAACCCTACTCACAAGTTCCGATTGTACCACTATTGTGTACAAGGTCCCCACATTAAGATTACCCAACTCCAAGTTGAACTCGTTCACTTTTCCCATCATCCTCCATTCCACGATCGCCACATGCGCTAAGGTCGCATGGGACTTTCCACTCAAAGCATCCGCCACTACATTGGCCTTTCCCGGATGATAGTGCAAGTCATAGTCATACTGTTCCAAATATTCCATCTATCGCCGTTGTTGCATATTTAGATCACGTTGGGTAAAAATATGCCCTAAGCTCTTGTGATCCGAGAACACTTCGAACTTTTCCCCGAACAGATAATGCCTCCATATCTTTAACGCATGAACTATTGCCACTAGCTCTAGGTCATGAGTCGGATAGTTCTTTTCGTGAATCTTTAGTTGTCGCGAAGCATATGCGATAATATTTCCGTCTTGCATCAAGACGCAACCAAACCTTCCTTCGAAGCATCGCAATACACTTGGTAACCCTTCCCTTGCTCGGGAATAACTAGTATGGGGGAACTAGTCAACCGCTTCTTGAGCTCTAGGAAAGCTTTCTCACAAGCCTCACTCCACTCGAACTTCACCCCTTTCTTGGTAAGGTGTGTCATTGGAGTCGCTAACTTTGAGAAATCCTTAACGAACCATCGATAGTATCCCGCTAAACCCAAGAAATTTCGAATTTCGAACAGATTTTTCGGTTGTGCCCAATTCGAAACCGCCTCAATTTTCGTCGCGTCCACCTTTACCCCTTCTTCCGAGATCACATGTCCAAGAAATTTCACCTCATTTAGCCAAAACTCACATTTGCTAAATTTTCCATAAAGTTGGTGCTCTCTCAACGTGAGCAACGCTAAACGGAGATGCTCCTCGTGTTCCTCTCTTGAACTCGAGTAAATCAAGATATCGTCGACGAAGACCACCACGAACTTGTCGAGATACTCCTTAAAGATCCGGTTCATTAACTCCATAAATGCCGTCGGCGCATTAGTTAACCCGAATGGCATGACCACAAACTCATAGTGACCATACCGGGTCCTAAAGGACATTTTCGAAATATCCTCATCCTTCACCCTCAATTGGTGATAGCCTGATCGCAAGTCGATTTTTGAAAAGAACATCGCTCCCTTCAGTTGGTCAAACAAATCGTCAATTCGAGATAGTGAGTACTTATTCTTAATAGTCACCCTATTTAGCTTTCGATAGTCGATGCACATCCTCATCGATCCATCCTTCTTTTGCACAAATAAGGCCGGTGCTGCCCACTGTGACGTACTCCGCCTAATAAACCCCTTCTCCAGCAGTTCCTCTAACTGCTTACTTAACTCTTTTAACTCAGCCGGTGCCAATCGGTACGGGGAAATGGCTATGGGTGCCGTTCCCGGTAACAAATCGATAGAAAAATCTAACCCTCTCTTCGGTGGTAACCCCGGTAGATCTTTCGGAAACACATCTCTAAAATCGTCCACTACGATTGGCCATGTTTTCACTTCCTCGTCGTTATCCACTATCGATAGACTAGCCAAAACACAAGACAGGTTGCCCACAACCTGCTTGGAATAATAAGGAATAGAAGAAAGGGTAGCGTCCCTTTCCCCACGAAAGAACACCTCATCTCCGGATGAAGTTGTAAGGAAAACTTTTCGTTGAACACAATCGATGAAAGAATTGAAATGAACCAACCAGTCCATTCCAAGTATCACGTCGAATCCCGACATCTCTATAACAACTAAATCAAATATAAACACGTGGTCCGCGACCATTATCTCACAATACCGACACACTCGGTCCAACACAACTCGACCCCCAACAGGAGTCTCTACAACAATCGGGTTCTCTAGAACCCCAGTTTCTAATGACAAGGACTCAACTAGACGCCTAGCTATAAAAGAATGCGAAGCTCCTGTATCGAAAAGAACATGTGCCCAAGTTGAGCACACAAGAACCATACCTTGTACATTTGCCGGGTCTCCTTGATTTTGCAACTGTGGCAAGGCAAATAGACAAGCTTGAGCTCGTGGGTTTCCTTGCGGTTCTCGATTTCCCCCATGATTTTCTCGGTTCCCCATGCCTTGATAGCCTCCTCTGTAGTTCCCACGGTTTCCCCCTCCTTGGTGGTTACCTTGGAACCTTCCCCCTTGGTTCCCAGGAAATTGATGTGGTGGTACAAATTCCGGTCCTCTTGTTGGTGGTGGGGGCAACCTAGGTTGGTTAAAAGGCCGGTTGGTGTCGATTCTACCTTGTCCCAAGGTACAAATTTTTGCCGTCTGTCCAAACCGGTTGCATGTCCTACATTGGACTCTAGGGCACTCGAATTGTCGATGGTTCACATCTCCACAGGTGAAACACGCTCTCTTCATTATGGTGTTTGTTGGTAGTGGGTTAAAACTCCTCTCTCCTCTGCCCAGTTGTGGAAAACACGAATTATTCACCATATCCCAAGTCCGCTTCTTCTCTTCCCTCGGAGCATTTCTGGTTTTCGACTTCTCCGAGATTCTCTTGCTATGGAGTAGAGCTCCTTCCACAGCTTGAGCTGATTTTACTAATTCATTATAGTTGACAAGTCGAGCTGATGCCAATTGTAACGAGATGGTCGGATTCAACCCCTTCATGAATCTCCTACATCTTTCTGCACCCCCTATAACCGATTCTGGGGCAACCTCGAGAGTGAGGTAAATTTTAGTTGGTATGCTTGAATGGCATACCTCCTTGATATAGTTCCTCAAAGCACCTCCTCATTTCATTCTTATATGAATCGAGAAGAAACTGCCGATTAAACAATTCGATGAACTCGTTCCATTCGAAGTTGATTAAGTCATAAGTATCTACGATCCCCATCCACCACTTCCGTGCTTTACCCTTTAGGTGAAACTGAGCCATATTCATCCGTTGCTCCCCATCTATGATTCCCGCTGCCGATAAGTATTTCTCCATTTCGTCCACCCATCCCTCAACTATGGATGGTTCACCAACCCCATCGAAAGTCGGAGCCCCCAATCGGGTGAAGTTAAGTAATCCATTGTTACTTGAACTCCCAGCTTGTGCATTCTGCACCATCATTTGCACCACTTTCTGAAGGTCGGTCATCACTTGGTTGGCGTTTACCGATTCCGGTTCAGGTGCGTATGTCTCCTCTTCTTCCTCATTCACCTCTTCATATACATTCTCAACCTCTACCTCCTCCTCGGGTTGCTTTGGTGGTGGGGCACTAGTGTTACCTCTTCCCTCACGACCTCTAGTAGCCCTTCTTCCTCTAGTTGCTCCCCTTCCCCTTGGAGCTCTTTTTCCTCTTCCGTTTGCCCCACCTCGGGTAGCCGCACCGCTTGGTGGTGGTGCATCCTCACGTATAGTTGTTCTTCGTCCAGCAGTCCTTGTGGTAATAACCATGACTACAACATTTAACAACAGATACTTTAGTTGCCTCACTCGACACTACTACTCATACATGAATTCTCATACATGATAAATGCTCGTTTTACATGCTAATAACCTTATCAAACTTTCAAAGTCTAAAATCATAGAGTACTGCAATACGAAGCCAACGGTTTAAGCGGAATCAAATTCGGAGTAAAAACGAAGATGTTACGAGCGTTTGAAGTATAACGGGAAAACTGCAAAATTGCCAGAACACGACCGATCGTTTTGGTCCAAATATTACCCGAGAGGTCTGAAAAAGTCGACCGGTCATTTTCTAAAAACGATCGATCGTTTTGGTAAAAATATTATCCGAGAGGTCTGAAAAATACGACTGGTCGAAATAGGGATACGACCGATCGTTTTTGTCAAAAACTGACCAGAGAGGTCTGAAAAATACGACTAGTCGAAATAGGGATACGACCGATCGTTTTTGTCAAAAACTGACCAGAGAGGTCTGAAAAATACGACCAGTCGAAATAGGGATACGACCGATCGTTTTTGTCAAAAACTGACCAGAGAGGTCTGAAAAATACGACCGGTCGAAATAGGGATACGACCGATCGTTTTTGTCAAAAACTGACCAGAGAGGTCTGAAAAATACGACCGATCAAAATTAAACTTAAAAAAAAACGACCAATCGTTTTTCTGCAGAAAATTAACTATACAAAAACGTAAAATTCCTCAACACTTGTAAATTCCTTACATGGAACATATCACACAACTACATCATTTAGTCTACAACATATTACAAACAACATCCGTTCGCATATAATATTCATTAACCCACGAGTTAATAATTTGAAAACATACTACATAAACCATCAACTACACAATTCTCGCATTCTAACACTTCACTACTACTTGACATGCAACTTATACCTCATACACACTACATCAATCTACACACGCATACAAACAACACAAAAGTGCGAGGGATAACCCATCACGATACGTTATCTTAAAGCACCTGAGCGTCCTCGCATACTCTAGAACTCCACATCGCTAAGGTATTCCTTCACACATACCGACGAGAGGTTCACCCACTAGTTTGGCGAGCCGGGATCAACAAGCGTCCTCATTGTCCCCAACTTGCCTCACATGTGGACTTTCCTTTCATCAACTACTACTAAATTCTAGCTACATGTCTTAAGCTAAATGTAACCCCCCGTTTTAGAAAAAGTTTGAGTTTTTGGAAAAGTTTTGTGAAAATGATACGATGGATCTTGTTCCAATGGTTACCCATCTTCCCGTCGTCCCAAAGTATACAATAACCTAGTTAGCTCTGATACCAACTTGTCACACCCCAAAATCGGTAAACACAGACATCAAGGCATGACCTTTTAAAAACAAAAGGAAAGAGAACCTGTTGGTACAAAATTTAAATGTTTAAAAGAAAATAATTTGTGAGCTAAAGGAACAATTAAACTAATAAATAAAAAGGTTTGCCAAACACGACTACAAGACAAACGGTTTTAACTGATATGAATAAAAAGATGCCAAACGCATTTAATTTGCCCGTAGGCTACAATCTCAAAATTGTCTAAGTAAAAGAAAACGATTCAAGAAGCCCTGAGCCCATGCGATACCTTGCTAATGCTCCTAGCCAAACACCTCAACCTAAGTCGTACCTGAAAGACAAATGTAACGGTGAGTCCCACGCACATACATAGACGGGACGGCACCACTAAATACCGTCACTCCATCCCATAAATGCAAGAACTCACAAAAAACAACTACGATAATCAACGTATAAAAAGAAATATAATAACATCATCCCTCCATCGCTACTCTCTATCTCTTCTTATATCTGCATAGCTAACGAGATCGGAGCTCCGCCACCTCCAACTAGAGATCCGCCCCCATCACACTTCTCTAACATTTCTCTCATCCTTTCCCACCTATCTCCGATATTCCCCCTCTTTCTCTCTCCTACGACCACATGAATGGACCCAAAGGAAGGATGAGTTTGTAACCCATGGCGATAGAGGATATGGTGCCCAATTTATGTCGATCTCATAGAGGAGTCGATCAAATCGACCTCATCTCTAGGATTAGGTGAATGGCTCTGGCAATGTAAATGGTTGTGATCAAAGAGGTCTGTTTGCTTTTCATCTATTTGTTTTAAATTATTTTTTGTGGTTTTTTTTTTTGAATCCAAATGTGATTTGAGATTTTTGCTGGATTTGTGTCAATTGGTCACTTTTGTTGAAAAAAACTGATTTGGTATGTTGATTGGTAATAATTTGGGGAAACTATTTAGAAATAATTTTTAAATTTTCATATAAATCAGTTTTTATTTATGAATCGGAGTTTTCAGAATTTAGCAATACTAGATTTGTAAATTGTTATGTGTTTTGTTAGAATAGCTTATCGTTGCAATTTACTTATAAAAAGTTTGCTATTATTGAATTTTGAGATAAAGCAGTGATGATCTGTTATTATTTCTTGTGTATATATGAAGTTGTGTATGCGTGTAATAGATACAGACCACTTAAAATCCTCACACTTTTTGTAAATGAGACCTTTGTGAAGTTTGAGTTTTTTTGTGTGGAGATTTTGAACATAAAGCCTATGCACTTTTATTATCTCATATGCACTTTTTATGCACCTTTTATACGTTTTTATCCACTTTTTATGAATCTCTTATGCAATTTGTTGCACTTTAATGAACTTTTATTAACCCGTATGCACCTTTTATACATTTTTATTGAACCATATGAACTTTTTATGCACATTTTATATACTTTTTATGCTTTTTATGCACATCAATACACTTTTTATGCACATGAATACACTTTTTATGCACCATTTATGTACTTTTTATTGACTCGTATCCACCTTTTATGCACTTTTCATTAACCCGTATCTAGTTTTTATCCGCTTTTTATGCATCTTCTATGCAATTTTTATTGACTCGTATCCACTTTTATGCACTATTTATGCAATTTTTTACACCCGTATCCATTATTATGCATGATTTATGCTCTTTTTATTACCCGTATACACTTTTTATACACCATTTATGCAATTTTTATTAACCCGTATGCACCATTTATGCACATGCACTTTTTATGAATTTTATATTGACCCGTATCCACTTTGTATGCACATTTTATTCATTTTTATTGATCCGTATCCATTTTTATGCACAGTTTATGCACTTTTTGTTGACTCGTATCAACTTTTTATCCACCCTTAATGCACTTTTCTTACACTTTTTATATATCCGTATTTACTTTTATGCATAATTCATGCACTTTTTATGCATTTGCATATAGTTTTATGCACTATTTATGCACCCGTATCCAATTTTATGCACTATTTATTGAATCGTATTTACCTTTATGCACCATTTATTTAGTTTTTATTGACTATTTATGCACATTTTATGCACTTTTTATTGACCATTTATACACATTTTATGCACTTTTTATTGACACGTATCCAATTTATATGCATCATTTATGCACACTTGAATTTATTTATTATTTATTTTTTTTTTTGGACATTTTTCCTAGTTTTTTTAAAGTGTTTTTTTTTTTTTTTTGTAATTTTTGATTTTTGAATTTTTTGAATTTTTGATATTTATCCACTCTTATGCACAATTTATGCATTTTTTTACTGACCCGTATCCACTTTTTATGCACCCTCGGTTTTTTGAATTTTTTTTTTCTTTTGACATTTTTCTGAGTTTTTTAGTTTTTATTCAAGATTTTAGTAATTTTGAATTATTTGAAAATTTTCGAATTTTTTTATTTTTATCCACTTTTATGTACCCTTTATTCACTTTTTATTAACCCGCATCCACTTTTATGCACTTTTTATTGACCCGTATCTATTTTTATGCTCTTTTATGCACATTTTATGCGTCTTTATGCACTTTTATACATATTTTATGCACTTAATTAATTTGCACCTTTTAATGCACTATTATCGACTCGTGTGCACTTTTTATACATTTTTTATACACACTTTACACACTTTTTATGACTTTTTATGCACCTTTTATGTATTTTTTATACACTTTTATGCACATTTTATCGTCCCGTTTGCACTTTTTATCGTCTCGTTTGTGTTCAAATTTCAAACTCTGTGTTTACTGTGTTTTTCAAATTCTTCTGTACTAAGACAATGTTGTGCCAGTATTTTTGGCTTTATGAGTTCTTAATTCTGTTTCTGTTTAGAATTTGAATATGCTCTGATGAATGAATATCTATTTATGCTTAAAAGATACCTGCTATTCTAACTTGCAGGGGGAGCTCTAACAATTGTCACAAAAGCACTGAGAAATTTCATTCTGTAAATTTTTGTGTCTGCTAACAAAATTGCAGGTAGATTATATGTTTATAAACTTAGGTTATTTGTCAAAACCAATGACAAAGGGTGAGATTGTTAGGACCAGATTTCTGGCCCTTATACTATTTATTGTCTATTGGTTTGAACTAAATAATTCTAGTTGTTTGTTTAGGATTGAAACAGTTCTTGGTTTCAAGTGAGGTTGCAACCTCAGTTGCAACCACAGTTCCAACCTGTTGTTCTGCAGGATTCTGTTCAGTTCTTTAAATCTGCATTACTATTCTTTAATGATGATTATTTCTTTTAAGTATGCAGGATATATTCTCTTATGTTCTTAAAGATTAAGTTTATGTATATTGAGAATATTAAAGTGATAACAAAGATGTTTCCTAAAAGATATAAGGAGATTAGTTCTTAAAGATATGTTTATTTTAAACTAGGCAATCTAGATCTCTATTCTTATGCAAATCTTTATCACTTGTTTCTATCTTTGTTCTTTATCAAAATCAGTATGATACGTTTAAGATTGAATGAAATATGGAGTTTATGTTTCATATATATATTAAGAACGATTTTATCTCTAAAAGATACTATCTTATATGTTTCCTTGTTTTAGAAAAAGACTAACTCCTATTTCCAAGCTAGTTATTAAACAGGTATTAACCTATGAAGATTGAGGTCAATCCTATGCTGAAGAATCTCGTGCAATATGGAAAGATTGAAGTCAATCAAAAAGAGTCAAAAGCAATCATCAAGATCTTGAAGAAAGAAATTGTTTTTACTCCTTTAAATAGTTTATAACTAAGCTTGTAAAAGTGTATGCTCTAAACTATAAAGAACTCATTCTTGAGAGAATACACAGAGAGCTTTAAAAGGAAAACAATGGTGGGATGCCATTGATATGTTGAGTGATAGTTATAAGGTAGGAGCAATATAGAGATAGCCAGAAAAACCTAAAGGGAGTCTGGAAGTTTTTCATTAAGACTTGAATTCTATATTGTAAGCTTTTATAATATCATAATCTGGGTGAGTGCCCCGGAGACGTAGCCTAGTTAGGTGAACTCCGTTGTTAAATGTGCATGTGATTTAATTCAAGTACATTTAACTTTTACTGTTATGTCCATTATTATACTTAGGTTCCAACTGTGGTTGCAACTGCACTTGGAACCTAACTGCATAACTGCAACTAGAACAGCGGATAGGAATTTCAATTGGTATCAGAGCTTCACACTGGATATTACTTAGTGTGGATCCTGTGTTCTGGTAAAGATGGACTTAATGAGGGAATGAAACACATTCAACAAACCTCCACTTCTTGAAGGAGGAGTTAACTATGGAGTTTGGAAAATAAGGATCAGATCATTCATTAAACAGCAAAATGAACAAGCTTGGAAATCTGTACTCTATGGATAGGAAGTTCCAACTGTTACTGATGGAGAGGGTGAACTAGTATATGTACCTGAAGATAGGTGGTCTGTTGATGAAGACAGAAAATCAAGTGCAAACTCAACTGCAATAAACCTAATCTTTGCTGGTGTAACTCTAAGTGTTTTCAGGTATATCTCTCATTGTGAAACTGCCAAATAGGCATGGGATATCTTACAAGTAACCTTTGAGGGAACTGTTAAAGTAAAAGCCTATAAACTACAACAGTTAACTACTCAGTTTGAAAATCTAAGAATGGAAGAAGATGAAACAATTGAACAATTTAATGGTAGAATTTGTCACATTGCTCATTAAGCTGGAACCTTAGGTGAAAAATACAGTGATGATAAACTTGTAAAGAAAACACTTAGGTCTCTTCCAGAAAGATTTGAAATTAAAGTAACTGCCATTGAGGAATCAACTGATCTAGAAAATTTAAAACTTGAAGAACTTATGGGAAATCTAAGCACTCATGAGCTTAAATTCTTCAAACCTAAGAAAACAGAAAAAGGAATAGCCTTCCAAGCCAAGAAATCTGAAACTAAACTCAGTGAGAATATGTATGATGAAGAACAGTTAGCTTTCTTTGCTAAAAAGGTCTACAAAAAGTTTTATAGAAAAGACAGGATGATCCTGGTATGTCTAAAGGATTTCAGAAAAAAGATACTCAAGATAAGTTTAAAAAAAATCTTTAAGAAAAGTGGAATTCTAAAGAAAAAGATGATAGAGACCATCAGTCCAGAGAGATTCAATGCAGAGAGTGTAGAGGTTTTGGTCATATTCAAGCTGAATGTGCTAACACTTTAAAAAGAAACAAAAATGCTTATATAACCACTCACAGTGACAGTGAATCTGAGAGGAACAATGATGAAAAGAATGAATCTAACTTTGTTAATTTTATAGGAAGAATCACTGAAAAAGAACCTGTGTATGAAAGTGACTGCGAGTCTGTTTCAACCTTAGTTACAACTGCTCTTAAAACCTATAGCAGTGATGAAGAAGAACCCTCTGATGATAATATTACTCAGCAGTATCTTGTTCTCTATGAAAAATACCAGTGTCTGAGTAAACAGTCCTTGATCATAAACAAACTTAATGCTAATCTAAAGGATGAGGTAAAAAATCTCACTGAACAACTAAACACACAACTGGTTGAGCTAACTGAGACTAGGAAGAAAATAAAATTGCTGAATGTATCTGCTTCAGATAAATTAGATGACATGTTGTCATATTCTAGAGGCTCTAAAGATAACAGTGGCTTAGGGTACTATGGTTATGAAAGCACTGGAAAAACTACTTTTGTGAAAGCTCTTGTTAAAACTGAAGCTCATGTTTTTGAAAATAAGGTTAGAAGTACAGTTGCAACCATAGTTGCAACCAAGAAAAAACTGAATAACTTTAAAAGTAAATCTACCTTTGATCTAAAATTGTGTAATTTTTGCAAAAGACCTGGACACCTTGAAATCAAGTGCTATCTCAAAATGCACAAAAAGTACATCTCTCAGAAAAGTAGACTTATTTCAGCTTGGAATAAAAAGATAAATTGGGTCTGGAAAGTGAAAATTAACAACAATTCAGTTGCCAACAATAAAGCTGTTATTACTTCCTTGAATGCTGTTATTACTAATGATTGGTATTTTGATAGTGGTTGTTCTAAGCACATGACAGGTACTGCTAGTGCTCTAAAAAATGTCATTAATCTTACAGGAAACATTGTTGTGTTTGGAGGTGGAGATACATGTAAAATTATTGGAAAAAGGTATCTTAAACAAACCTGGAATGCCTGAGATTAATGATGTGTTTCTTGTAGATGCATTAAAAGCCAATCTTACCAGCATTAGTCAACTCTGTGACAACAAGATGGTTGTTAAGTTTAACAAAGATAAGTGTCTTATTACTGATCTAAATGATGATTTGATCATGACATGAGTTAGGTCAGCAAATAGCTGCTATATTTTTGATAAATCTGAAAAAGAATTACCTCAGAATAGGTGCAATCAAGCTATTACTAACAATGTTGATATTTGGCATAAAAGGCTTGGTCATGTAAACTATAAAACCTTGGATAAACTTGTTAAAGAAGAATTGATAAGAGGTATTCCTAAACTCAGTTCTAAAACTCTAGGTGTTTGTGGTGATTGTGCAATAGGCAAACAAACAAAGAGTATTCACAAAAGTACTAGTCAAATTTACACTAAGAGAGTCCTAGAACTTTTTCATATTGACTTAATGGGTCCTATGCAAACTGAAAGTATTGGTGGTAAGAAGTATATTTTGGTAGTTGTAGATGATTTCTCTAGATACTCTTGGGTGGTGTTTTTAAGGGATAAAACTGAAATTTTTGAACTGTTTAAAATCCTTTGCTTAAAGCTTCAACTTGAAAAACGTTCCACCATTGGTAAAATTGTTAGGGTCAGAAGTGATCATGGAACTGAATTTGAAAACAGCAAGTTTAACAACTTTTACAACTCTCTAGGTATAAGTCATGAGTTTTCTGCACTAAAAACCCCACAATAAAATGGTGTAGTGGAAAGAAAGAATAGAACCATTCAGGAAATGGCTAGAGTCATGCTTAATTCTAAGAAACTAGCCAAAAAATTTTGGGCTGAAGCTGTTAACACTGCATGCCATATTGTTAATAGGGTTTATATCACAAAAGGTACTACCATGACAGCTTATGAAATTTGGAAAGGTAGAAAACCTAATGTAAAGTACTTTCAAGTTTTTGGGTGTGTTTGTTACATTCTTAAAGATAGAGAGCATCTTAGTAAGTTTGATTCTAAGAGTGACAAAGGGATATTTCTTGGTTATGCTCAAAACAGTAAAGCTTTTAGAGTCTTTAATCTGAGAACAAATTGTATCATGGAATCATATAATGTGATTTTTGATGATTTAAAAGATATTGATGAGACTACAGGTGATAATGAAGAGTCATGAATTACAGGAAAAGAAACAGGAGAAATTCAGCAAACAGTCTGTCCAGTAGTTGTTGGAAGCCCAGTTGAAACCGAGGTTGAAACCCAGAATACCACTGATTCTGAAGAAGAAGAAGAAAGATCTCCAATTCAAACTACAAGCAAGCCACGCTATGTAAGGACTCAGAAAAATCACTCTCTTGATAATGTCATAGGAGAAGTCACTTCAGGTATGAAAACCAGAGGTAAAAGAAATGATGTTGTTCACTTCGCTTGCTATACTTCACTGTTAGAACCTAAGAATATAAAAGAAGCATTGGAAGATAGTGAATGGATTTTGGCTATGCAAGATGAACTGGCTCAATTTGAGAGAAATGATGTTTGGACATTAGTACCAAGACCTAAAAGTAAAAATATTATAGGTACTAAATGGATCTTTAGGAATAAAAGTAATGAAGATGGAGTCATTATTAGGAATAAATCTAGACTTGTAGCTCAAGGTTACACTCAAATAGAAGGAATAGACTTTGATGAAACTTTTGCTCATGTAGCAAGAATAGAATCTATTAGAATGCTCCTATCACTTGCTTTCTTATATGATTTTAAGCTGTTTCAACTTGATATTAAAAGTGCCTTCTTAAATGGTGTCATTCGAGAATAAGTCTATGTGAGTCAACCCAAAGGATTTGAATATCCAAAATTCCCTGAACATGTTTATTTACTGAAAAAGGCTTTGTATGGTTTAAAGCAAGCTCCTAGAGCTTGGTATGATAGATTAACCAAGTTCCTAATTGAAAAAGGTTTCAACAGAGGAGGAGTTGATAAAACTCTATTCACTTAGAAAACTACTAAGGATATCATCATTGCTCAAATTTATGTTGATGACATTGTGTTTGGCTCCACATATGAAAATAGAATTGTTGAATTTATTTATGATATGAAGCATGAGTTTGAAATGAGTGGTGGAGGTGAATTAACTTACTTTCTAGGATTGCAGGTTAAACAAAATGAAAAGGGCATTTTTCTTTGCCAAAGTAAGTATGCTGACAGTCTTGTCAAGAAATTTGGTTTAAGTGATAGCAAAGAGAAAAGAACTCCTATGAGTACTACCTTAAAACGGTCTAAGAATGATAAAGGTAAGAGTGTCTGTCCTAGTCTCTATAGATCCATGATTGGAAGCCTTCTCTATTTAACAGCTAGTAGACCAGATCTCTGCTTAAGTGTTGGAGTATGTGCTAGGTATCAGGCAAACCCTTTAGAATCTCACCTTCTTGCTGTCAAAAGGATTTTAAGATATGTAAAAGGCACCATTCACCTTGGTCTATGGTATTCTAAAGATACAAACCACTTTCTTGTTGGTTACTGTGATGCAGATTGGGTTGGTAATATAGATGACAGAAAAAGTACTTCTGGTGGTTGTTTTTATTTTGGGAATAATCTTGTTTCATGGTTTAGTAAAAAACAAAACTGTATTTCTTTATCTACTGCTGAGGCAGAATATATTGCAGCTGGAAGTGGATGCACTCAACTCATTTGGATGAAACAAATGTTAAATGATTATAATATTAAACAAGAAGTCTTAACTTTGTTCTGTGATAACAAAAGTGCTATAGATTTGGCAAAGAATCCAGTTCAACATTCCAGAACTAAACATATTGATCTAAGACACCATTTTATCAGAGAATTAGTTGAAGAAAAGAGTTTAATTTTAGAACATGTTTCAACTGAAAGACAATTAGCAGATATCTTCACAAAACCCCTTGATACAAACAAATTTGAATCTTTAAGAAGTGATATAGGGGTGTGTCACTATAGATCTAATTGAATACTCTTGCTATGTATGTCTGTTTTGAGTATCTTTAATACAGTTTATTTCTAAGGTAAGTCTTGATTGAGCTATGAAGTTTTTTTTCTTGAAAAAGCCGCTATTTGGTGTCTCAAAAACAGATGTGGGATAACTTGTCATAAAACCTCTCTGGTAATAGAGTTGCAAGCACAAAGTGCATTTTTTTTGCAGGTTGCAAGCTCAGTTGCAACCACAGTTGCAACCCCAGTTGAAACCACATTCGTGAATTCAGAACAGATCAGTGATTGTCTAAAGATTGTCATGCTATCTATGATAAAAATCATAGTACACTACACCAATGATATAACCAAGACAAACTCTTGATATTTTTGACATCACTTATACTCTTTCCTTGCTGAGGTCATCAATCTAGTTTTTGTGTAAAGGAAAAACAGATTTTCTCAATATAAGCTCTAAAGTCGTAGTTTTTATTAAAGATAGTCTATGATAAATATACCTTCTTGAGTAAATGGCTAGAATCTTGTTTTTCAAAATTCTATATCTTTATATTATTGTTATCTTTATCTTGAAACTGGTCTATATTATCCTCAAAACTTCAACTTTCAAAATTCGAAAATTGGATAAATTTGTTTATACTTTGGAATGTATATCTAATTTGGTTGCTGAATCTAAGCATTTTTCTGTGTGATTGATCACAGTTTATATTTTCCTGAATTGTTAAAAAGGTATGGTTCTTATTTTTAGGAAATTTGTTTCAAAAATTTGATTTGAGTGTATCTTTTCTAATTGGAAATAGATTTGGGATAATATGCTATTAATACTAATTTCATTTTAATCCCAAAACTCTAAACACATCACAATTACTTTCTCTCTCTTTCTGAATTACAAAACCCTGGGTTCGCTGTAAACCCATTCTACCAAGTTCTAAGTCCAGTTGCAACCCTACTTGAAACCATGTCTTCAAACTCTCCTAATACATCAAATCTCAACTACGAGGATGATAGCACTCTCAGAGACTTCATAAATCAATCCCAATCCAGTCCTGGTTCTAAGACTAAGGTAAGTGAGTCTTCTTCTCATAAGAAACATAAGTCTAAGAAACGTGCTCGCAGAAACTTACAAGAGATCATTAGAGATCAACCTCTAAGAGAAAGGGCTCCTCACTCCAGAAGACCTCTTGATTAGTTTATCTGGGTTCTGCCAAATAGGGGGAGAAGAATGAAGTTTATGGTTGTTTTGTTTTTTTGCTTTTGTCTGTGTTCAAATTTCAAACTCTGTGTTTACTTTGTTTTTCAAATTATTCTATACTAAGACAATGTTGTGCCAGTATTTTTGGCTTTATGAGTTCTTAATTCTGTTTATGTTTGGAATTTGAATATCCTCTGATGAATGGATATCTATTTATGCTTAAAAGATGCCTGCTATTCTAACTTGCAGGGGGAGCTCTAACAATTGTCACAAAAGCACTAAGAAACTTCATTCTGTAAATTTCTGTGTCTGGTAACAAAATTGCAGGTAGATTATCTGTTTATAAACTTAGGTTATTTGTCAAAACCAATGACAAAGAAGGAGATTGTTAGGACCAGATTTCTGGCCCTTATACTATTTATTGTCTATTGGTTTGAACTAAATAATTCTAGTTGTTTGTTTAGGATTGAAACAGTTCTTGGTTTCAAGTGAGGTTGCAACCTCAGTTGCAACCACAGTTCCAACCTGCTGTTCTGCAGGATTCTGTTCAGTTCTTTAAATCTGCATTACTATTCTTTAATGATGATTATTTGTTTTAAGTATGCAGGATATATTCTCTTATGTTCTTAAAGATTAAGTTTATGTATATTGAGAATATTAAAGTGATAACAAAGATGTTTCCTAAAAGATATAAGGAGATTAGTTCTTAAAGATATGTTTATTTTAAACTAGGCAATCTAGATCTCTATTCTTATGCAAATCTTTATCACTTGTTTCTATCTTTGTTCTTTATCAAAATCAGTATGATACGTTTAAGATTGAATGAAATATGGAGTTTATGTTTCATATATATATTAAGAACGATTTTATCTCTAAAAGATACTATCTTATATGTTTCCTTGTTTTAGAAAAAGACTAACTCCTATTTCCAAGCTAGTTATTAAACAGGTATTAACCTATGAAGATTGAGGTCAATCCTATGCTGAAGAATCTCGTGCAATATGGAAAGATTGAAGTCAATCAAAAAGAGTCAAAAGCAATCATCAAGATCTTGAAGAAAGAAATTGTTTTTACTCCTTTAAATAGTTTATAACTAAGCTTGTAAAAAGTGTATGTTCTAAACTATAAAGAACTCATTCTTGAGAGAATACACAGAGAGCTTTAAAAGAAAAACAATGGTGGGATGCCATTGCTATGTTGAGTGATAGTTATAAGGTAGGAGCAATATAGAGATAGGCAGAAAAACCTAGAGGGAGTCTGAGAGTTTTTCATTAAGACTTGAATTCTATATTGTAAGCTTTTATAATATCATAATCTGGGTGAGTGCACCGGAGACGTAGGCTAGTTAGGTGAACTTTTATGCATTATTTATGCAACTTTTATGCATTTTTATCGACCCGTATGCATTTTTTATTGACTCATATGCACTTTTTAAATTTTGATTTTTTTTTTCAAATTTTCTTGTTTTTTTTCGATTTTTTTTGAACAATTATCTTTTTTTTTGTGGAAAAACTATTTTTCTGTAAAAACATTTTATTTTTGTGAAAAAGTATATTTTTTTGTGTGAAAAAACTATTTTTTTGTGTGAAAAAACTAATTGTTTTGTGAAAGAAGCTATTTTTTTTATATGAAAAAAGTAAGTTTATTTTTATTTTTATGCATTTCTCCTAATTTTTGTTATTTGGAAAATATTGTTAATTTTTTCATATGTATTTTTTTTTATAGATTTTTAGAGAGAGAAATGATAATTTCTATGTTATGATAATGACAATTTTGTAAATTGGTTGAATTTTAAAAAAGAATGTGACTTATTGAGGATGAAAACATTGAACTGTGACCTTTTAGGGATAAACTATCAGAAGTGTGACTTTTAGAGAATTAGCCCGATTTTTTAGTCTGCCTAAAACATCTTCTCAACTAATAGTAAATTAATTCTATTATCAACTTTTAAAGACATGTTTGTTTGTAGGATATTATAACAGGGCATAGTTTATAACTACAGTAAAACCTCTATAAATTAATATAGTTGGGACAATAGAAATTTATTAATTTAGAGACCTATTAATGAATAGATAAATTTAGCATTTATTAATTTAAATAGGTTTTTTTATTGATTCAATAAATATATTCGTTAATACAAACATAAAACTCATATATATTACTAATATTACTCGTTAAACTCGTTAGTGAAGTCTAATATACTACTTTAATCACTAATATATAAATTTTATTGCATGTTAAATCACCGTGTATAAAACTAAGAAAATACATTAATAAATTAAACTAGGTATGAACTTCAAGTATATTTAAATTTTAAAGTAAATCAAATGAATATAAAGTCGTATTTCACTAAATCATTCTGATAATGTTTGTCATTTTGAACAATTATTATTTATGATTTTGCGGGGACCAAATATTTATATAAGATTTTTCAATTTTATTTTATTTTATTAATTTATCGAAATTAGTCATTTTTTACATTGGCCCAAGTCGGGACCAGAGAGAAATATTATTTTAGAGAGATTATTAATTTACAGGCTATTAATTTATACATGTTCTACTGTAGTGTTATTAGTGGAATATCACCATATATGTGATATTAGTTATACCTACTTATTAGCATAAATTATAGTATAATTAGTACTATCACTAATGTAAAATCAAATGCAATTTGTGTAAACAAACAAGTTATAAAATGAATCTTACGGTACTAACAATCCTATAACAGCTCTTATAATTTATACGTAGACACCATGGCCCATTTTAAAAATAAAAGTTTATTATGAGTATGAACTGAATGAGTTTTTTCATGTAAACTTCTCAGATTATAAATAAAGCGTATTTTAAAGAGTGAGATATGAATGTTGTAAGGGGTGAAGCGGTGAACCAAGTTCTGTAAAAGATTTCATTCGTGCTTTAAACTGTAAGTTATTCTCTAACTGGTTCCTTTTTTATTGTACAGTGTCTAAAATGTGAAGTTGGGAAGTAAAGTTTAGAGATTGTTAAATTTTCTTGGTGATTATCACTTTTGTTAAAGTTATCACGTACAGGATAATTTAGAGAATAACCATGAAAACTGAACTTTTTATTCATTGCAAATGTAGAAACATAAACTAAAAGAAAATCACATAAAGTGACAACTCACAATTTAAAACAAATGGTACAACAAGCAAACCAAATACAACTTTATTACACACCCAAGCAGTTCACACTTGTACTATAGTTGCTTCTCCTTTTTTTTTCTCTCCAGAGAATCTGAAATCTGGGGCTTAATTGGTTCACCAAAAAACTCCACCTTTCTTCCTGCCACTTTCGAAAACATCATAACCATTATTGGTAAAAACAATGGTCACAGATGCCTCGGAGTGGTTAATAGCAGGTGTCATGTCTCGAATATCTTCCTCCATTGGTCCTTGATAGAAGGACGCTAACCAATCTCCCTCAAGATCTTTTATTATAACTTTAGATTTCTTATTGACTACTGTATTGTAATATTCGATTTCATACTTATGGGCATAACTCCAGAGTGGAAGAAAACCTGTGCAATGACTTGCTTCAGATTTTCCTGCATCAATGTCTCCTGAATTATCCAGATATGGGTTATAATAGTGTAGTTGATGGTCGCTGTTGTTGGTAATACCTGAAACATAAATCCACCCATAATTGGAGAATATTGATCTCAGCTCCTCATCGGATTTGTTGATGGTGTCTGGTCAGAGTCGCCGGATGGTAGCCAGCTTTTCGTCGTCATCACCAGGTCGTTCACGACAAATTCCAGCCATTTGTGTTTCTTAAAATATAAGTAACTGTAGTGCAGCAAGTTCGGGAAATCCGTAGAATAGTAAATTTGCTGCTGTGTGGATAAAGGATGCGGACTTTGAGCCTTTTTATAGAGATGAGAGGAGAGTTGGTAGGTGATTATTCATTAAAACAGATTAAATAGTAAGTCTTTTAATAACATAAAAAAACGACTTCAGGTTTTGTATCACATTGAAATTTATATTAATAAAACGACTCCACTGACTTCCCTATGGGTTGGCCCTGAGGGGGTGGTGTGACTTCACTGGACCTCACGGTTTCGGCGAATCTTTCAGGACACCACGACGCTGACAAAAAAAATTAAATATGTATAAAAAAACTATATATGTAAATATATGCTATAAAAAAAATTACAAGCGAGTGAAAGAGCATATTTATTTTTTTATTAATGTTTTTTTTTTTGTTTGAGAGTTAATTTCATACTCAAACGACAATAGAAAAAAAGGCCTCAATCTTTTTTGCCACCGGGAAACAAAAATCTCAGGGACCGCCCCTGCCATCAGACGAGACCAAACTCCGGCTAGGGTTTTCGATGACTACTTATACATACGTCTATTTGAACTAAGATTTTGGAGGCATTAGCTATAGAAAAAATTACCAAAAGAAAAGACATATTTGTCATTGGACCGGAATTTATTATTATAACTCTAAAAGTACAGTTGGTACACCCTATTCAACATTAAATATTTATCGAAATATCTTAATCATGAAGAAGTAATTGTAGACTTTTTCAACTGATGTTTCAAATTTTCAGTAAATTAACTTGATAGTAACATATGCCTAATAAACCATTGCTAACTCTGGTGGAAAATGGGTATTACTCATGGACTTAAATTTCAAATTATTTGGAAGGATATTTGTGATCTTATGAATTTAATTGTCTATGACTTGTATCATGTCATGTACATAGAGCAAAATCAAGTAGCGGATGGTCTAGCAAAGATGGGGGGGGCTAATGGTTCGGACATGGTTATTTATTATCCTATAGCTTTGCCTGGTAATTTGTATGTGACGTCCTATAAGTTAGATAAAAAAGAAACCCCTTGTTTTAGGGGCAAAACTTTTTGTTCTTAACTTGTAATTTGGTTACGGTTTACTTTTTTGCTGATGAGGATTATTCTGAAGCTCTTGGGTGGGTTGTGCATCTTTTTAAATGCTTGCTGGTGCATTTGGTCCCTCTATTCTTACTGATTATGCTTTTCGGCCTTATCATTTTGTGCTTATGATGAGCTTATTCTGAAGCCAAAATCAAATTAGTGCCTGCTTAACTTTTTGCTTATTCAGGCTTTAGAATTTTGCATGAAGTGTTTATGGGCGCTATGGTTGACCCCTTGGAAGATAGCTACTGTGTTTGGTGCAGCATACTCACATTGCTGATAGAAAGACTTGTTTTCAAGAGAAAGTTTCATACTTGATGTATAAATATATCTTTATGAGTCGTATTTAATTTTTTGGTTTTATTTCAACTTTTGGATAGGCTAGTTTGTATTGCTTCAATTTTGAGGTTTTTGGGGTTTGTCTCAATTGCAAACCTATGTTGCGCTGAAATTGGTTTTGGTTGTCACATAATGCTCATTTGATCGGGAGTTATAAGGGTGTGTTTGGATAGGGGTTATAAGGAGAAATGTAGCATTAAGTGAGTTCATTTCCAACTTCAGTGCACGTGTGGTTTAAAAGTTGAGACGAGCTTCTTTTTATCCTCTTTATTGTACGCCTAGGACTCATTGTAGATCTCTTTTGAGGGTGGCAAGTTATCGTGTTTCTTTATCGGTTCTACTGCTTCTATATGGGGGTTGTCCCATTGTACACTTGGTTTCAACTTTTCTAATAAAATGAGTCATTTACTTAAAAAAAAAAACTGCACAATTGAGATTGGCTCTTTTCACGCTACTTTAGAAACATATACAACTTAATCGACTTAAATTAATATATTAGTTGTTTTGATTGATTAGAGCATTCTCAAATCTCAAGTCTTAACTAGTCTTTAAATTTCTCTCTCTAGATATGTCTTATATATATATAGTATGAATTTGAAATAATTTCTTAATTAGCCACTAATTTTAAGTGGTGCACAACAGTCCTATATATAAATTTGTTATACATGTATAGAAAAACTTTTTTTTTTCCTGACTTTTTCTTTATATTCATCATCACCCAAATATTCAAATAACTACCTTTTAACATTTTGAACTATTTGAATTCTTTACTTTCTAATATTAAAAGCCAAAGAAAAAATGTTTTATTTCAAGCTCATCACCAAATTATATAAAAACACACAAGCAAAAAAATGTGAACCTTAAAATGATCAAAACAGACAAACAATTAATATTAAAATCCAATTTTTTTTTTTTTTTAACAAACCAACTTTTATTAGAAATTAATAGTCTTACAATACTGTGGAAAGCGATAAATTACAACCGGAAACCGGTAATCAACCCAATTACAAAACTGAAGAAATGTGTTTTAAAAGAAACTTTATTTTAAAAAAGTATTCTTGATACTACTCTCACCTCTTATCATATCCATTTAAGATTTTATCATATCAATCAACAATCTAAAAGCAGAAGAATGAAAGAAGTGATATGATATGTTTTTTCATTAAAGAAGCTTTTTACACGACTTTTAAGAGATGTTGTTCATGTATGTTGTTGTATATGCTATATAAGTAGAATAATGCATATGATTCTTGCAAGTGTGATCAAAACAATTATTTATTTTTCTATTATACAATATTTGATACATTAATAAATCACCTACATTAATAAACATTTAAAGTACATGCGTTGGTTAATTTACTGCTGACTTGCTTATTTAAAATGAACATGTAAGATAGCTCATATATCCCCTTGGATTAATACCTCATAGGTAACACTTTTGAACTTTAATTCCCACTAGTACCTATTATTATAATTTGCTTTCCTCTTAGGTACCACTTTTTCATACTATACAAATTAAAAAAAATCTAATTTTATAAAAAAAACAGAAAATATCTCTCCCTCTCTTCGTCATAAATGAAAAAAATCATAAAAAAATTATAAAAAATAAATAAATAAAAAATCACAAAAAAATCACAAAAAATTATAAAAAATCACAAAAATTATAAAAAATCACAAAAAATTATAAAAAATAAAAAAAATCACTAAAAAATGAAAATATCATTAAAAATGTCAATATACCACTTTTTACACCGAAAAAGCGTTTTTTCATAAAAAAAAAAAGCACTTTTTCATAAAAAAGACACTTTTTCATAAAAAAGACACTTTTTCATAAAAAAAACACTTTTTAATCAAAAAGTGAATTTTATGATTTAACTCTCGTTTGACTCATTTCAATGCTTGTTAAAGTTTGAACTGACTTTTTAGAAACTAATTTTAGTAACTAATTTTATATCCGTAAGCTCAAATTGATAAGAGTGCTTGCACCAAACACCAATGTTCAAGATGTTGGTGGTTCGAATCCACCCAGTTTTTTTTAACTTTAAAGTAAAATATATGCACTTTTTGAGCTAGACTATATGCACTTTTATTAAATTTTATGCACTTTTGACTGTATTAGATACACTTTCGACTGAACTAGATGCACTTTCAGCTGAACTATATGCACTTTCAGCTGAACCAGATGCACTTTTAGCTGAACCAGATGCACCTTTTGCAGAACTATATGCATTTTTATTGAACTAGATGTACTTTTGGCTTAACCATATGCACTTTCAGCCGAACCATATGCACTTTCAGCAAAAGCAGATGCACTTTTAGCTGAATGAGATGCATTTTTGACAGAAGTATATGCATTTTTATTGAACTATATGCACTTTCGACTGGACTATATTCATTTTCGACTAAACTATATGCACTTTTGATTTAACTATATGTACTTTTGATTAAATTAGAAGCATTTTAAGCTGAACCAAATGTATTTTCAGCTGAACTAGATGCACTTTTAGCTGAACTATATACATACTCACTTTTATTGAACTATATTTACTTTTGACTGAATTGTATGCACTTTCAACGGAACTAGATGTACTTTCAGCTGAATTAAATGCAATTTCGACTCAATTTTATACACTTTTGACTAACTATATGCACTTTCGACTGAACTATATGCACTTTTATTGAACTATATATGTTTTTGACTAAATTATACGTACTTTCAACTGAACTAGATGCACTTTCAGCTCATCTAGAATAAAAAAATGCACATTTTCATGTAAAAACCACTTTTTGTATAAAAAAAAATTCACTTTTTGATGGAAAAAGTGTTTTTTTAATGAAAAACAGCTTTTTCGGTATAAAAATTTTTATATTAAAAAAAAATTTGTAATTTTTTAAAAAGTTTGTGATTTTTTTAATTTTTTATGATTTTTTCATTTCTTATAATCTTTTTTATTTTTTGTGATTTTTTTTTAATTTTTTGTGATTTTTTTAATTTTTTTAATTTTTATAATTTTTTTTTGTGATTTTTGTATTTTTTTAATAATTTTTTTTTGTGATTTTTTGTGTTTTTATTTTTTTATTTTTTTATGATTTTTTATGATTTTTTTATGATTTTTTGTGATTTTTGTGATTTTTTAAATTACTTTTTGTGATTTTTGCTATTTTTTTATATTTTTTTGTGATTTTTATAATTTTTTTGTGTTTTTTTTTTATTTTGTTGTAATTTAAAACTATTCTTTTGGGTTTGTAGAAAGATAAAATATGTCTATTATATTTTGGTTTGTATGACCATTTAGTAAATAAACTAAATAATTCAATAGTGGTACATATGAGAAATGTGAACTTATCAAGATATATATGAGGAATATAAGTTGCTATGAGATACTTATAGGGAATTACCCGTGTCCCATTTACCTATTCTCTTGTAAATGCTCTAAGTTAGGATAGATACTCCATTTTTTTTTAAGTACCGGGTATGAGTACTAGACTAGGGTACGAGTACGACGATACATATACCCGGTGAACTCTTCTAGTCTCTTAGGAACACTTTTTTATAGAGAGATGCTTTAATTACCACATGTAAGGAGATATTTCTTGCTATATATGCATCTGTACTATCATAACTACATCTCGTAAACATATCTCACACGCCCTAAATAGAAGAAATAGATTAAGAAAGATAATATATTCTATATTGTAAACAATTACGAATATAAGGTATCTTTTGCCTTTAAACAATTATTTTACGCATCCTGCTTTATAGCATAAAACTCATCATAAATTGGCATTCAATAATTTGTTCACTCATCTTTAATTACCGTATGAAAGACTAATTTAACTCTATAGAACATTGCTTAGATCATATTAATTTCGATAAAAATGCTTGCTCATTAATTTTAGAAGACTAACACTAGAATTATAACTCATCATAAATATAAATAATCAGTCGTCAACCCACTAGGGCTAGCTGGCTAGCCTAGTGGGCAAGAACCCAAACTCTCAACTATGAGTTGCAGTGTTCGAGTAAGATGGGGTAGTGTGATAGCATTTGATACTTTTAAATAAGATTTAAAAATAAAATAAAAATTCAGTCGGTTAATAATGTTTTTAAAAGACTTATCATCCATATATAAAAGTCATTCAATAATATTTTTAAAAGACTTATCATTCATATATAAAAGTCGTTCAATAATGTTTTTCAAAGACTTATCATTATCAATTTTTGTATCTATTAATCTGTCAACACTTGCTTGGTGTTGTTAAAGTTGATTGAGAGCCTATATTTTTATATTAGCCATAAAAGAAACTCCAATTAGCTAAGAATACCTCTCCGGAGTTCCGACGGGCCATCACCGTCGCCGCCAACGGCACATTGGTGGCCGGTCAACTTTTAGTAATATTTTTTTTTTTTTTACTTTTTCTTTATATGTATTATAACCCAAACATTCAAATAACAACCTTTAACATTTTGAACTATTTGAAATCTTTACTTTGTAATAAAAACCAAACAAGAAATGTTTTATTTGAAGCTCATCACCAAAGTATATAAAAACACATAAGCAAAAGAAAAACGTGAACTTTAAATTGATCAAAACAGACAAACAATTATTATTAAAATTCATTATTAAAACAGAATGTAAATAAAACAAGACGAGGCTACTGTTAACAGTATGCCCTTAACCGATATTCGCCCAACCACCTTGATGTTTCTGGTTGCGTTGGCGCTTCGATCCCAAGGTACAACGTCTCGGATGACTCGCCGGAAACTGGCGACGAGTCAAGGTCGAGCTGTTGGTGGGTGGTTCTCTCTGGTTCTAAAATGTAATGCTAATTTTTGGAGAGATGATATATGCTATTGGTGTTTGATTTCAGAATGTTGTATATTGTTGACATGTGGGGGGGTCTGCCTATTTATAGGCTTGCTGAGTATCTCAGCCATTAAAGTCACTTTACTACTGTCAGTTTTTGAAATTCGAAACTGCAGTATTAACTTTGCAATGAATTCATATTTATTGCAACAGTTACAGCTTTGCTGGAAGCTTTTCCCGAGCAGGCACGCGTTTCCCGAACAGGCACGCTTTTCCCGAACAGGCGTGCTTTTCCCGAACAGGAACACTTTTCCCGAACTGGAACAGGCGCACTTTTTCCCGTTGAGCTAAAAACCCGACGAGCAAGCCCGCCCGACCGAGCAAGCCCGCCCGACCGAGCAAGCCCATGTGTGGTACACAATACACACATGTGTATGTGGACACACTACTTAATATCCACATGGGATACCTTAGTATATATATTGTAAAAATCACTCATGATTTTCCAATGTGGGATAACCCTCATGGGTTAAATCCCATTTCTTTTCTCATTTTCCAGCATTTACTTTATTTCCTCTTTCGAGTATCAACCTTCGAGTCCAATTATCATTCACACCCTTCCTCCGAATAGGTCATGCGATATACCGTTGTGAAGCTCGTCGTACGAGCTACTCAAACGCTTTGAGTATGGCCTCAGAAAAACTGAGTAGTCGCATCGAAAATTGACTCAAAGATGGTCCCTGATCACTTGGAACAACCATGTTTAAAAACATGTTTTCCTACAATTTTTCCAACAATCCCCCACATGAATGCAATTGGCTCGAAAGCCCATGTCCTAAATGCAAATCAAGAGAACCGCAAAAGTTCACTGCCTAAGGTCAGGTAGCGCGCGCCTTGAACCTGCCGTAGCGGAATACCACCCAGAATACTGCTATTAGGTAGCTGTAAAGCTTTGAACCATCAAGCTTTGTGTATCCCAGAATGGCACCCGCACAGTGCCCTCTCTACCCACGTACTAGGCCCTTTAGTTGTTGTTCATATTTGGCCTGGACTGCCTTGGCAACTTCAACTGAGTGCTCTAGTGAATTAGCCCAAGATCATCACATGGTACCGGCCTTACACACTCGTTATAGGTGTTCCAAGTCGAAAGTGTCCTGACTCACTTTACTCGACCGTCGAGTTACTTGGATCATTAAGAGCCTCAAGCTCACCCTTACAATGGTACAGGTCTATCACTCTGTCATCGCGGAAATGGGCTGGGAACTCCAGGTTCCCGAGTGCTTTGTTCGGTTGCCCCCACAGTTCAGTTTCCCTTTGAACCTATCGGGAAATATTCCGTTTAGGTTGGGTTGCCTATGGGGGGGCCACCAATTTAATGGGCTTTAATCCCATTCCGTTCGATGACGCCTCGACTCCCACTTGAGTCAAGCCTTTTGTTAATGGATCCGCTATGTTTTCCTTTGATCTCACGAAATCTAAGAATACCACACCGTTGGATAACAATTCTCTTACAGATTTATGTCTCCGACGTATATGTCGAGACTTTCCATTATACATATGATCCTGAGCCCGCGCAATAGCTGATTGACTATCACAATGCATGCTTATTGCGGGAACAGGTTTTGGCCACATTGGAATTCCTTCCAATAGACTTCTCAGCCAGTCTGCCTCTTCGGTTGCTAAGTCCAACGCTATGAATTCAGATTCCATAGTTGACCTTGCAATACATGTCTGTTTAGAGGATCTCCAAGACACAGCAGCTCCTCCCATTATAAACACATATCCACTCGTGGACCTTGTGCTATTGGAGTCTGATATCCAGTTGGCATCTGAATACCCTTCCAGTACCGCTGGATATCTGGTATAGTGCAGCCCGTAATCGGCTGAAAACCTCATATACCTGAGAAGTTTCATTATGGCCTTCCAGTGTTCCTCATTCGGATTGCTGGTGTACCTGCTCAGTCTACTCACTGAGTTTGCTATGTCTGGTCTAGTGCAGTTCATTATATACATGAGACTGCCTATGACTCAAGAGAACTCCAATTGATTCACACTCTTACCAGAATTCTTTTTCAGGTTACAGTTGAACTCAATTGGGGTTCTAGACATTGCTTTACTGCCCTTGTCAAACTTGTCTAATACTTGTTTAACATAGTGACTTTGGGACAAGGCATATCCTTCTGATGTTTTGGTAATCTTCATACCAAGTATTACATCAGCTATACCCAGATCCTTCATATCGAAGTGTTGTGACAACATTTTCTTTGTGGAGCTGATTCTATCATTACTCCCAATTATAATCATGTCATCCACATAGAGACAGACTACGACACAGTCTCTTCCACTTCCTTTAGAGTAGACACATTTATCACACTCATTAATGTGAAAACCGTTTGATATCATAATTCTATCAAACTTCTCGTGCCATTGCTTTGGCGCTTGTTTGAGTCCATATAGAGACTTTACAAGTTTGCACACTTGGTGCTCTTTACCAGGAACTACAAACCCTTCCGGTTGTTCCATGTAAATCTCTTCTTCCAGTTCTCCATTTAGAAACGCCGTCTTTACATCCATTTGATGTATTTCCATATCAAACAAAGCTGCGAGAGCAATGACGATTCGGATTGATGTTTTCCTGGAGACAAGAGCATACGTGTCGAAATAATCGACACCTTCAGTTTGCCTGAATCCTTTTACTACAAGTCTCGCCTTGTATTTCTCAATCGTGCCGTCAACCCTTAACTTCCTCTTGAAGATCCACTTGTGACCTAGGGGCTTACAACCTTTCGGAAGATCCACTAGTTCCCAAGTGTGGTTTTGCATGATTGATTCAATCTCATTTTGAATAGCTTCTTCCCAATATTGGGAATCCGGTGTTTACATAGCTTGTTTATATGTCACCGGTTCGCCTTCAACCATGAAGGTTAGGAAATCAGGTCCAAAGGAAGTTTCCTTCCTTGACCTTTTGCTGCGCCGAGGCTCTTCCTCTTCCTCTTCCTCTGTCGGTTCACTTGCCCCCACATTTCCTTCACTGTTCAACTCTTCAGTTGGTATAGATGTAGCTAATTTCCGGGGAAAGATATCCTCAAAGAAAGAGGCCTCTCGGCTTTCCATATACGTATCTACGTGCACATTGGGATTGTCCGACTTGTGTATGAGAAACCGATATGCACTACTATTATGTGCATATCCGATGAACACACAGTCCACCGTTTTAGGACCAATTCTCATCCTCTTAGGAGTGGGAACTAGAACCTTCGCGAGACAACCCCAAACCGGCAGGTTCTTATAACTGGGTTGATGACCTTTCCATAATTCATATGGAGTCTTTTCTCGCTTCTTATGTGGTAACTTGTTTAAAACATAGTTTGCGGAAAGTATCGCTTCCCCCCACATGTTCTGGGGTAACCCAGAACTGATTAACATAGCATTCATCATTTCCTTTAGCGTTCTATTTTTACGCTCAGCAACCCCATTTTGCTCGGGAGTGTATGGGGCTGTGGTTTGATGTATAATGCCGCTTTCAGCGCATATCTGCTCAAACGGTGATTCAAATTCACCGCCTGTATCACTTCTCAATGTTTTAATTTTTCTATTGAGTTGATTTTCAACTTCGGTCTTATATAGAGCGAATTTCTCTACTGCTTCGTCTTTACTTCTCATTAAGTAAACATAGCAGTATCTAGTACAATCATCTATAAAAGTGATAAAGTACTTTTTCCCTCCTCGTGTTTGTATAAACTTTAAGTCACATACATCTGTGTGTATTAGACCGAGAGGTTCACTTTCTCGTTCAACATGTTGAAACGATGATTTCGTTAATTTTGCCTCTACACAAATCTCACATTTGTGTTGCTTATCAAAAACGAAATTTGGTATTAGTTTTAGTGATATTAATTTCTTTAAAGAATTATAATTCACGTGACCTAATCTACCATGCCACAAATGAAATGACTCAAATAAATAATTAAACTCAGAATTATTATTGGCCTCTTGGGCAACAGTCATCACATTGCTAGTGCTAGCCTCAACTTTAGCACCTTTATTGGGAGCAGGTGTCCCTACGTTTAACTTAAACATGTCATTGGTCATATAGCCACGGCCTACATAGACACCATTTTTGGTGATTACAATTTTATCGGATTCTAAGACTAGCTTGAACCCGTTCTTCACCATCACAGATCCGGATACCAGATTCTTACGGATATCCGGAACATGGAGCACATTGGTCAACCTCAGCTCTTTTCCCGGGGTCATCTTCATCACCACCATTCCTTTTCCTTCCACCTTGGAAGTAGCAGAATTTCCCATGAAGCAGCTTTCTCCCTCTACCGCTTCGTAGGTCTTAAACATCCACCTTGTTGAGCAGATGTGGCTCGTGGCGCCGGTATCCAGCCACCACTCTTTGGGGTTGCTCCCCACGAGATTCACCTCAGAGACCACAGCAGTAAAGTGGTCATCATCTCGTCCTCACTCGGCCAGATGTGCCTGAGCTGGAGCTTTCCTCTTTCCCTTGCCCTTAAAGTTCCTCGGGGGGGCTTAGGCTTAACAGCGCCTTTATTGTCATAACAGTCCGCGGCACGATGGCCGGTCCTGTTACACACAAAGCAGGTTCCTGCAAATTTCTTTGCGACAACAGCACTGTCTCCGGTATCAAAACGTTTCCGTTTGACGTTGGAGCTTTCGACCACATTGGCCTTTGCCATCGGGATGACAGCACCACCGAATCTCCTCACGGAGCGACGGTTGCTCACCTCGATGTTGAGCTTCTCAATGAGCCCCTCAAACCTCATTTCCTTCCGCTTGTGCTTCAGGTAGTTTTGAAAGTCTTTCCAAGACGGCGGTAATTTCTCAATCATGAGTGCCACCTGGAAAGGCTCATTAATAACTAGCCCCTCAGCCTCAAGGCGGTGATAAATCAGTTGGAGCTCCTCAACTTGCTCCATGACACCCCTGCTGTCAGTCATACGGTACTCGTGAAAGTCTGTGACAACAAATCTCTTTGTGCCAGCGTTATTCACTTTGTACTTATTTTCGAGAGTCTCCCACAGCTCCTTTGCAGTAGCTTTGGGCTCGAAAACACTGAACAGCGTGTCATCTAGAGCACACAGGATATAGTTCTTGCATAGGTAGTCGGCATGTCTCCATGCCTCAACCGCAGAGAACGACTGCTCGTCCAGATCGTCCTCGCTTAGGACGGGAGCAGTCTCCTTAAGAAACCTGGTCAGATTCAGGGTCGTGAGATAAAACAGCATCTTTTGCTGCCAACGTTTAAAGTTGACTCCCCTGAATCTTATGCTATATATGTAGAATTGTACATATGATTCTTGCAAGTGTAATCAAAACAAATATTTATTTTTCTATCATACAACATTTGATACATTAATAAATCACCCACATTACTATGTATATGTTATTTTTGTTGCTAGATGTTCTAAATTTATTTCTTACAATCAAAGTTACTAATTATATGTTAATAAAATATGATATTATATTGTCTTTTCAATTTACACATTAAACAACTCGTCAATTATTAACTTCTCCTATTATTTCAATACCTACGAATGCTTTTTTTCTTAGAGTGAAATACTTGTTAAAATATTATGTATGATTTTTGTTTCCTTCAGTGACAAATTTAGAGGGAAAAAAAATTCTAAATGAATAATTTTTTTTTTTTACCTAAGATACAAAAATGTTCAATAGTTTAAAGTTAAATACTTGTAAGTTGAGTACTTACACCCCCTTTTTTATCAAATAAAATATTGTTGACTTATGTACTAATTGTGCCCCCAAAAAAATTTCTGACTCCGTCCCTAATTATGCCATTATGCGGGAATAGCCGTTTTTTTGGAGGTTTTTTAAACTGAAGGATAATTTAAATTTCTTATATTTCATTAATAGAACATGGAACAAATTAAATTCAAGTTTTGGAAATTTGGTCATATCTCTTGTAATAAAAGACAATTAGTTGTAATAAAAAAGTCTACACAGTTTTCAAAACTTAGGATTTCGATTTAAATTTAGATAATTATTTAGATAAGCATAAATATTTTGACATACATTCTAGGAGAGACTCACTAAGTTCCATTGATCTATCTTAATATACATTGATCTAACGGCAGAGTCTATGTCAAATATTATTTGCTTATATCGCCACTCTTGTTAAGTTGACTAAAGCTTTAGCTGAAAAGTTTACACAATTTATCACTTAAACAAATTTATCAAGTATTTAATTAATTGGATTACCAACCTTTGGTTTTCAATTTCAAATAAATCTATTTTATGATTGAGACTTTGAATTTATCCATGTATCTTTTAAAAAGCCTCACCATTCACGATCATATTGTTTCGTAATAAATATTAAATAATGTGTTGGCATTTCTTGCTAAGCTACACTTTAAAGATAGCATTTGGAGTGGCTGGAGAAATGTTCAACATTTCTAGGATAGTACTCTAAAATGTCTAGAGATTTTATAGCTTATGCAGGTTATTTATTGTACTTTAACCTTATTTCTTTTGCTCTCAGAATTTATTTTCAGGAAAAATTGTTAATGTGAAGAGAAGGATGATAAAGATGATGCAGCTGCTATTTTGCTCTTGATAGATTCTGATAAAGAAGATGAAATTGAAGTTTTGAATAAGGAAACTGTTTCTTATGAAGAACATGGCTTTGTTAATGTTAAATGATAATGCTTTTTATAAGATTTTTTTCTTTATTTTCCTCGAACTATTTTAGTGGTTGAACTGCCCTTTTGGTTGGTTATTTTTGCTTATTACTATGATGAAGGTTTTTATCCTGTATTAAAATGGATAAATCTCTCTTTAAATTTGAAGCTTGACTTTTGAATTTGCTGCTTAGATCACTTTGATCTTGAAGACATGAAGTTATAAGGTTAGGGGTATAAGGAGTAAGGGGTAATTTATTGTAGCCAATTTTGACTTAAAAAGTGACGTATTTTGAGTGTCAACATAGGGTTTTTCCTCTCATTCTATGATATTTCTATGCCTCTTATACAACTTGTTCGTATTGATTCTGATATCATGTACTTCTTTCGTACCTAAATAATTGTCTACTATTCCATATTTATTTGTACCAAAATAAATTTCCGTTTTCCTAATTTATCAATGAAAAAATGTTAAGTCTTATAATATTCTCAAATATTGCAATGAATACATTCAAAAAATGGACAATAATAATAATTTAATTTAAAGTAAGGTTATATATGTAACTTTCAAATGCAATAAATGACAACTCTTAATATTTGCAAAATGTCAAACGTGGACACTTAAAAAGTGATTGTCACGCCCCAAAATCCGTAAGAACGAATATCGAGGAGTGACCTTTTTAAATAAATGGAAAAAGAAACCTGTTGGTACAAAATTTAAATTTTAAAAGAAATAACTTGCGAGCTAAAGGAACAATTAATCAATTAAATATAAAAGTGTATGCCAAACGCGCCTACAAGACGAGATAGTTTTGACAAGTTTATAAAAGAAAATAAACGAATGTAAATTGCCCATAGCCTACAACCTCAAAATATAATCTAAGTGCAAAGAAAGTGAAAGCCCCGAACCCATGTGACGCATTGCAATAGCTCTTATCCATACTTCTCAACCTAAGTTGTACCTGAAAGACAAAACTGTAACGGTGAGTCCCACGCACATACATAGACGGGACGGCACCACAAAATACCGTCACTCCATCCCATAAATGCAAGAACTCACAAACAACCACTACAATAATCAACGTATAAAAAGAAATATAATAACTTCGTACAACGTAATAAATTAAATAACTCCAACACACATCTACAACAAACATGGACCTCTCACGCCACCTATCCCAGTCCGTAAGGTAGGTCATTCCCTATCCCTTCGGCCGTCTTATGTCCCCGGAATTAGGGAGAGACATAGACCATTGCTATTAATAAAAGTAGATTTAAAGTGCGCACTTGGACCTCTCACGCCACTCGTCCCAGTCCGTAAGACGAGTCATTCCCTATCCCCTCGACCGTCTTATGTCCCCGGAATTAGGGAGAGACATAGACCATTGCTAACAATAAAATAAATATAGTGCACACTAGAATCTCTCACGTCACTCGTCCCAGTCCGTAAGACGAGTCATTCCCTATCCCCTCGGCCGTCTTATGTCCCCGGAATTAGGAAGAGACATAGACCATTGCCACTAATCTAAATCACAAAGCCTCGGCCAATAATATAAAACCATTCAATTATCACATTCTCATACGTCACTTTAACGTAATTCAACATAACCCATAAGCATAGGTGCTAGATTCACAACTAGCCAAACAACTTCAACAACATAAAATCTCATTCACACATTTTAACAAACACCTTGTATGCATAAACTACAATTCATCTTTATTCAACATAAATTTACCCAATTTCATCAACAACTATATAATCACATAATCAACTCATAAAACATGCAAACCCATCCATAATCTCATTAATTCAAAATTAATATGTCTCAAGTCTCAACTTCAACAATTCAAATAATGGAATTAAAAGTAAAACAAATAAACCCTAATTAACAATCTAAGAACTTAATTAATATAAAAGGCAAAAACTCCCAATTAATAATAAACACAAAATCTAATCCTAACATACACCCTCGTCTAGTCGCAATAGATAACCACCGTTACCTTAGTGCGTAGAGGAGATGCTTCCGGTATGAGCCCGCTAATGGTGGTTTCTTCTTCTTCTTCCTAGGATTTGGAATCTCCCTTTTCTCTCTTTTTCTCTCTTTTCTCTCTTGATTTAGGTTACTGCTTTGAAAAAGTGGGCTGATTTGAAGATGTAAAAACTGTTTTGAGAAAGTTTCTGGAAGCGAATTATTTGGTCCCCAAAGTTTTAAAAGTTAACTCATGATCCAAAAATATTGTTTTACTACTCAAAAATAACAAATCTTTAGAAACAAATCTATTGGGTCCTTTTTATTTATAAAATTAGTAACATGTTTTAAAAATAAAGTTTTTCGGAAGGGTTTCGGTTTTTGGCTAAAAATTAGTCGAGTGACCGGTTTTTGTTAAATTTTTATAAAACGTTTTTGGATGGTGGGCCGATGCCAATTGCAATGAGATGGTCGGGTTGAGCCCCTTCATGAATCTTCTACATTTTTCCGCACCCCCTAGAACCGAGTCTGGGGCATACCTCGAGAGTGAGGTAAACTTTAGCTGTTATTCTTGAACGGTCATACCCCCTTGATATAGTTCAACGAACCGTCTCCTCATTTCATCCTTATAAGAATCGGGAAGAAACTGTCGATTAAACAATTCGATAAATTCATTCCAGTCGATGTTGGTTACGTCGTAAGTATCCACGATCCCTAACCACCACTTCCGTGCTTCACCCTTTAGGTGAAACTGAGCCATATTCACCCGTTGTTCCCCATCTACTATCCCCGCTGCCGATAGGTATTTCTTCATTTCGTCCACCCATCCCTCAGCTATGGATGGTTCACCTATCCCATCGAAAGTTAGAGCCCCAATCGGGTGAAGTTAAGCAATCCATTATTACTTGAACTTCCAGCTTGTGCATTCTGCACCATTATTTGCACCAACTTCTGAAGGTCGGTCATCACTTGGTTTGCGTTTACCGATTCCGGTCCAAGTGCGTATGTCTCCTCTTCTTCCTCATTCACTTATTCATATACATTTTCAACCTCTACCTCCTCCTCGGATTTCTCATGTGGTGGGGCACTAGTGTTACCTCTCCCCCCACGACCTCTTGCAGCCCTCCTTCCTCGAGTTGCTCCCCGCCCCCTTGGGGCTCTTCTTCCTCTTCCATTTGCCCTACCTCGGGTAGCCGCACCGCTTGATGGTGGTGTGCCCCCACGTGTAGCTGGTCCCCTTCCACTAGTCCTTGTGGTAATAACCATGACTACAACATTTAAAACCGACACTTTAGTTGTCTTACTCGACACCACTACTCATACATGTATATTCATACATGATAAAAGTTCGTTTTGCATGCTAATCATTTTATCAAGATTTCTAAGGTTCAAAATCATAGAGTACTGAAATACGAAGCCAATGGTTCAAGCATAATCAAATTCGGAGTAAAAACGAAGGAGTTATAAACGTTTGAAGTATAGCGAGAAAACCGCAAAATTGCCAGAACACGACCGATCGTTTTGGACAGAACGACCGATCGTTTTGGTCCAAATATTACCCAAGAGGTCAGAAATATACGACCGGTCGTTTTTCACAAACAACCGATCGTTTTTTGATCCAGAGAGGTCTGAAAAATTCGACCGATCGTTTTGACAGACGACCGATCGTTTTTTGGTCCAGAGAGGTCTGAAAAATTCGACCGATCGTTTTGACAGACGACCGATCGTTAAACTGCTAAAAATTATCGACACAAAAACATAAAATTTCGCAACACCTGTAAATTCCTTACATGGAACATATCACACAACTACATCAACATCTATTCGCATAAAATATTCACTGCCACTCAAGTTGATAATTTGAAAACGCACTACATGAAACCATCAACTACACAATTCTTGCACTCTAATACTTCGCTACTCCTTGACATGTAAACTTATACCTCATACACACTATATCAATCTACACACGCATACAAATAACACAAAAGTGCGAGGAATAACCCATCACGATACGTTATCCTAAAGCATCCAAGCGTCCTCGCATACTCTAGAACTCTACATCGTTAAGGTATTTCTTCACACATACCGACGAGAGGTCCACCCACTAGTTTGGTGAGCCGGTATCAACAAGCGTCCTCATTGTCCCCAACTTGCCTCACATGTGGACTTTTATTTCATCTACTACTACGAAGTTCTAGCTACATGTCTTAAGCTAAATGCAACCCCCCGTTTTAGAAAAAGTTGAGTTTTTGGAAAAAGTTTTGTGAAAATGATACAATGGATCTTGGTCCAATGGTTACCCATCTTTCCGTCGTCCCAAAGTATACAAGAACCTAGTTCGCTCTGATACCAACTTGTCACGCCCCAAAATCTGTAAGAACGAACATCGAGGCGTGACCTTTTTAAATAAAAGGAAAAAGAAACCCGTTGGTACAAAATTTAAATTTTAAAAGAAATAACTTGCGAGCTAAAGGAACAATTAATCAATTAAATATAAAAGTGTTTGCCAAACGCGGCTACAAGACGAGATAGTTTTGACAAGTTTATAGAAGAACATAAACGAATGTAAATTTCCCGTAGGCTACAACCTCAAAATATAATCTAAGTGAAAAGAAAGTGAAAGCCCCAAACCCATCTGACGCATTGCAATAGCCCTTATCCATACGTCTCAACCTAAGTTGTACCTGAAAGACAAAACTGTAACGGTGAGTCCCACGCACATACATAGACGGGACGGCACCACAAAATACCGTCACTCCATCCCATAAATGCAAGAACTCACAAACAACCACTACGATAATCAACGTATAAAAAGAAATATAATAATTTCGTACAACGTAATAAATCAAATAACTCCAACACACATCTACAACAAACATGGACCTCTCACGCCACCTATCCCAGTCCGTAAGGTAGGTCATTCCGTATCCCTTCGGCCGTCTTATGTCCCCGGAATTAGGGATAGACATAGACCATTGCTAACAATAAAAGTAGATTTAAAGTGCGCACTTGGACCTCTCATGCCACTCGTCCCAGTCCGTAAGACGAGTCATTCCCTATCCCCTCGGCCGTCTTATGTCCCCGGAATTAGGGAGAGACATAGACCATTGCCACTAATCTAAATCACAAGGCCTCGGCCAATAATATAAAACCATTCAATTATCACATTCTCATACGTCACTTTAACATAATTCAACATAACCCATAAGCATAGGTGCTAGATTCACAACTAGCCAAACAACTCCAACAACATAAAATCTCATTCAGACATTTTAACAAACAGCTTGTATGCATAAACTACAATTCATCTTTATTCAACATAAATTTATCCAATTTCATCAACAACTATATAATCACATAATCAACTCATAAAACATGCAAACCCATCCATAATCTCATTAATTCGAAATTAATATGTCTCAAGTCTCAACTTCAACAATTCAAATAATGGAATTAAAAGTAAAACAAATAAACCCCAATTAACAATTTAAGAACCTAATTAATATAAAAGGCAAAAACCCTCAATTAATAATAAACACAAAACCTAATCCTAACATACACACTCGTCTAGTCGCAATGGATAACCCCCGTTAACTTAGTGCGTAGAGGAGATGCTTCCGGTATGAGTCCGCTAATGGTGGTTTCTTCTTCTTCTTCCTAGGATTTGGAATCTCCCTTTTCTCTCGTTTTTTCTCTTTTCTCTCTTGATTTAGATTACTGCTTTGAAAAAGTGGGCTGATTTGAAGATGTAAAAACTGTTTTGAGAAAGTTTGTGAAAGCGAACTATTTGATCCCAAAAGTTTTAAAAGTTAACTAATGATCCAAAAATATTGTTTTACTAATCAAAAATAACAAATTTTTAGAAATAAATCTATTGGGTCCTTTTTATTTATAAAATTAGTAACATGTTTTAAAAATAAAGTTTTTCGGAAGAGTTTCGGTTTTTGGCTAAAAATTAGTCGAGTGACCGGTTTTTGGTAAAATTTGTATAAAACATTTTTGGATAATTTAAATCATAAATAAAACCATTTATAAAAATACGGAATGTTACAGTGATGGAGGGAGTAATTCCTTTACTGTTTCTGTGAACGGAATGGCTAACATCGGGGCTGGCACATGCAAAGATATTTGTTTTCTTTTAATACAATTTGGGCCGGTTCTGATTAAGAAAAAAATATTAAATAATCACCCACCTACTAATTAATCACTAGTTTTATTTTAAGGTGATTGGGTTGCATTATAATTTATAATCGTCAGCACCCACGTATTCCTTAACTCGGTTAGAGTAGGCATATACTATCTCTCCATGTAAACTCACTGCATCCTTTAGTACTATCCAAGGTAGTCTGATTTTTATTTTTGAAGTAGACAATTCCGATACCCAGCACATGGTTTGAAGTATTGAAGATATTTTGGTAGTTTGCCCGTGATATGGGTACAACTTGGGTGCGAGGTGGGTACGTTTGTGGGGTAAATTGACATTTTCCATAAGAGTAAGATCAAAAGTAAATTTAATAACAGTATAATCAAAGCTAGAAACAAATTAAGGGGTTATGATGTTGTATATAAGGAAAGATGTATCAGGTTATGTAAGGTTGTTTTGGGTAACAATATTTAATAGTTACTTTTGATATTATTTTCTGAAACGACTCTAGGGTTTCATTTTATTTTTTATGGTACTATTGCATTACCATACCGAAAATTTTAAATTTTTGTCATATAGTCGGTACCCATATTGACATTGTATCCGATACGACCTAAAAGTCTACGTGTTTATAATTTAAAATTAAACAATGTTAATGTCAAATTTTCAATTGGCTTACCAATCTTTCGTTTTCAGTTTTAAATAAACCTATTTTCTGTGACTAAAACCTTGAATTTGTTCATGTATTTACCTTAAATTTCTTCATTTATCTACCTTAAACTTATTATGTATCTTTTAAAAAGACTTGTCATTCACGATCATATGTTTAGTAATAAAATTAAAACCACCCACCTACTAATCACTAGTTTTACTTCAAGTTGATTGGTTGCATTATAATCTGTAGTTTTTTTATGGGGAAATTTATGTTTAGTACCATATTATTAGCTTAATACAAGAAAACACAAAAAAAGTTAATTTTGTTTAAGCGTAGGTATAATTTAAACTTGATATTACTATGATACCCTCCTTACTTATTGATATAGTTGTTTTATTTAGGGAAAATGATAATTTAGTACATATTTAGAAATATTAAACTACTAACAATATAGTAAAGAAATATTAATATACTCAAAAAATGTAAAAGAATCAAGGGACAAAAGGAAAAAACAATTCAATATAAAGGTCTAAGCACCAAAGTAAAAGAAAATATTGATACTTGTTGTAGGTTATTATTGGACTCTTGGGTCTTACTCATAGTGGGCCTAAGTTGGGTTTTCTACCTTGTATAACCCTAACCTCTATTATATAAACAAGGTTAGGATCCTCTTGTATTGATACATTCTGATTAATAAAGACTATTGTTTCCTCTCTCTCTATCTCCTTTATAATATATATACTGAGCTAATAAGACTCACAACACGTTATCAGCACTGCTCTCGGAGATCGAAGTACGAATTCTAGATTCAATAAACCTTGAGGTTTATCCGGGTTTTTTTTAGGATTTTGCTATATCGAACTTCACCAACACACGTGAGGAAAGTATATATATTTTAACTCTTGTCTGGCTTTGTTAGACGTAATCTGTACATTATGCCTTGCGAATATATTAACAAACTACATGTTAATAATACAATAACATAACATCTACTAAGTATATGTGCTACTGGGATACGTCCATAACTACTACTATTTTGATATGGTTTGTGATATATGTATCTGTAATATATATATAATAATATGCAAGTTGCCATGAATATCTAGTACTATTGCATATGAAACTTCTCAGTGTACATATCCATGTTTGATATGGTTGAAATTACTACTAGCATGAAAAAAAGACATATACTAACAAGTACAAAATTGAATTGTTTACTTCTGCTTGAGCCTTATATGCATAAATTCGTACAAATTATATGTAATATTGTATGTCTAGCAAAAGCATATTTTTTTAGGGGTAAAATATAACATATGGAAATTCTATTGTACGTAAACCAATCAATAATTGGATTGTAAATTGAAAATCATGTAATTGTAAAACATGTATTAATCTGCCGGATTAAATCTGCAACAAACTGAAACATATGTACTGATTTGTAATTCTCTAAAAGCTGTAAACTATTCTGTAAATTACTCAAGGACTAAACTGAAACTTGTCTGAAATTATGGATTGAAGCTGTAATAATGCTGTAAATAGATATATAGTTTGCTGAAATTACACGGATAGTCCCTATAGTATATTACATGTATAAAAACATTATATATGTGTTATAAAAGTCAATATTCGGTCTAAATATTCACCCACATGCATATATATATTTATTAAAAAGACAAGTGAATAAAAAATTGCATGTTAATTGAATAAATTGATATGTTTCCATGCATAATTTAACCACTTTGTATGTTAAAAATTACCATATATAGAATTAATTGGTAATTAAAAATATATTGTTTGCTTACATGTTAAAACTACCATGTATAGAATTACTTATATGGAAATAAACCATAGATAATTGATTGATATCTTGTTAGCATAATCAACATATCTTTTGATATTTGGTATGATATAATTTGTGTGATTGATAATCCTGAATTGATTTAGTTTATCACCAAATCTACTGCATGATTAGATATATATCATGAATATATTTTATACTGTCTTGTATATATATGTAGTTATCTAGAATAGATACATCTGTTATTTATTGCCATGAATGGTGGAATTATGAAATCATATATATTCACATTTAAGTTGGAAAAATTATAAATCTTCCCTAAATAGGCTCATCTATTTGGATACGATGTCTAGGAAAGATATAGGCGGAAGTCGATATCCTAATGAGGTCGGATTTTAAGTGGCATTCGTGCCCTCAACCCTCACCGTATTTCCTGGTCGTTTTTCAATTAGAGCTACCGAAAGGGGTTGACTAAATAATAATTTCCCCGAGTGTGTTTATATAGTGATGTATGTTTCGCCGAATTGGTATTTCACTATCGACCCGTCGTTCGATCAATGAGAACCGATTCACATGAGAAGCAAAACTAATGTTTTCGAACCTGTCGTTTCGAAAAAACATTTGTGCATGTGCAAACCATAAACATATAAACTAGTCGTTTTATATGATAAATAATCCAGAAATCCCAACACATGTTGTATGCCATCTATGATGAAAAAAATCGTAAAACATACTTGCGAAATGAGTGTTTAAACGTTGATTTTAATACGTCACCACATGTTACTCACCCTGATGTGTGAAAATGTGATTCCCAAATTTTTTTTGGCTGCCATCTTTGATGAGTAAAACATGAGTTTGTTGTTACCCTTAGGATGAATGCTAAGGCGTTGATTTTATTCCGCCGCCACATTTTAGACGTGATGACGTCTATGGTGAACAAATGTCTGAAATTGACATATTGGAGCAATCCTTCACCAAAATACTAGCTTGGAAATTGTATTCCATAAGCAGTATCGTGAATTTATATTCACCATGTTCCTTTATCGCCCATCTATTATTGGATAAGAAAATTACCCCGGTGAGTAGTTTTAATCCTATTGGGTCAATGGCGAATTGTTTGCCCGATATTAATTCTATTCGTGTACATTTTTTTTCCACGAATCGAGAACCAAGACAAGTGTTATTTGTCTTGAACTGTCGCGATCCTAATGAATCGCCTAGCCAAGCGAGATTTTAGACAATCGTGAAAATCGAGAACCTATGGCTCCAAGACAGTAATTGAAAGGAACAATATGGCCCATTGTCACAAAGCAAGAGATAATGCTCAAGGAGGCAACTCTATGCTATAAAGACAATGTCATGCATGGTTACTCCTTAAATAGTTCAAAACTATTATAAAGGTGAAAAAACCGATGCCAATGTGGTTAAAGATAACTGAAAGGAAACTCTTGAGACCCCTGATTTTGTGGCTCAAATAAGTTTGGTACCTTTCTTTATTGATTTTGATAAATCATTGAGCCATTTTTTCGCTCATCTGGATTATGTTTTTCCATTTGGATTATGATTTTTCCATTTGGACATACTTTTGGATTGTGGTTTGCCTATTTACGAAATTTCTCTAAATAATTTAAAGTGCTTTGAGCAAATTCCTTTGACAAATGTGGCCAAACTTTAAATTATAAAATTTTAGGCAATACTTGTGGTGTAGTTGGTTTTCTGGAAATAGTGGGTAACAGTGTACCACATAATTTCACCATCTACTTGCCTAAAATAGTACTCAGTGACAACGATTCTGGATCTGTCGTTCCAAATCAAAATCTTTGGTAAAACCAAACTGATTTGTCAAATATGAGGTCTTATACTCATATAGGTCCTGCCGTACCTTGTTGAGTTATAAAATATTCGAGAAAACCAGTGTTATCTGGTAATAGCTCATAAAAGAATTGAAATTTCTTTACATAGCCTCCATTCAATACGACCAAAAGCGTATTTTAGAGGAGTTGAAATTTCTTTCAAGTGGTTGCTACCACATTCTTTAAAGCATTTAAAGTTACCTTATCATTTCGCCTGTCGTCGAAATGATAAATGATTTAGATGCTAAGACATGATTGTCTGTATTATCATTCGCCTGTCGTCGATTGATAAGAGCGTTTTGATATTGTGGCATTGACCGGATGAGATATTCTCGGGTCAAAAGACGATGCTTGATTTATAATCGCATCGCATTTGGATTCTCTCGGAGAATATATTTCTTAATCCGAAATTCATGCCACTAATGCTCACTTTGAAAGACCAGTATGTGAAAAGATCACGAAATGAACTCGTAGAATTCTTGTAAAGAATTGAAGGAGTTATTGTGGACTTATCCAACCATAAGACGGACCATAAATATAAATGGTTATGATTGATGCATCGACAATAGGTCACATGATTATTGTTGTCCACAGAAATGCAGTATTTCCCAAACTTTTAGCCCTATCATTAAGTTGATGGCTCATGATCCGGATTATCCTGAAAAGTCTAGTCGACTTGATAATTCCGAAGAGTAAGAATCGAAATTTCGATTTGAATTACTTGAGTTTGGAAATTGAAATTGAACATCCTGTCGATTATGTTCAGACCCAAATGGACTCACGGAAAGTTTGATGATGCGACTGCAAATGGTTGCGGCACTTCTTGGTCTTGCGCACCAAGATTTATATTTCCGTGTGGGGTCATGCTATTTTGCTGCATTGGTCCGTCATAAAGGCCCATAGACACTCAAACACCATATTCGTACTAGCTGGTTACTGGTTATGAGCCAGAAGTCTCATATTAACTCGTGTTTAGAGTGATTAATAAATATTTTGATTGAGCCGCTATAGCGTTCAAAATATGGACCTCTGAAGGGGACATAAGTCGATTATGAATCTCCTGCCTATCATTTGATAGAGTAACCTTGGCAAGCGATCTCTTTACTGCATGATATGCAAAAGTGACATCGCTAAGACTGTTCTCCCCGTCGTTAGGGGGAGATTTGCATGTTATCATTGATAAGGAACGACGTGAAATAACGTGGCATAACCCACTCAGTCTTAGCTTGATCCCCAAAACTGCACTTAGTGATAAGTAAGTGCATAGACTCCCTCAAGTCTAACTAAATTCCAGACGCATTTAATGACTTTATGGGATGTCACGAGATCATTTATACCTGCTGGAAAATGCTTGCAAGGATAGACGTTCCTGTCGGACGCCGTGTTCCTGTCGTAACACGTTGCTTTGGCTGAACCTGCCAAGCAAAGTACGCTGCCGTCGGCCGTCAGTCTGTCGTCCTTCCCAAGATATAAGGAAGTTGACCGGTTCTTAATTCGTTCAGCCCCAGAGGTGGTGAACTGAAACTCGTTTGTTGCACGAGATTATAAAGGATCAAGGAGATGTGTGATTTCCTCCTCATCCTAAGAATCTCGAAATATCTGTCGATCATGATATCTTAGACGATATTGAAGCGAAACGAGTCTATCATTGATTACTTGTTCATATATTCAGTGACGACTGATAATATGAACAAATTATGACAGAGAACCATATACCGTTGCCTGAAGTCAACGTAGAATAGACTAAACTAATGAAAACTTGCAATCCAAGTAGACTCCTTAGCGAAAGTGTGTTCGGACCTGTAGATCCAACACCACCAATGTTAAACGAGTTCGTTTATTTCGTTATTCGTAAGGAAAATTGATGAGAATAATAAGATTGTAGAATGCTCGCCTAGTAGCGCAAGGTTTCTCTCACACCTTGGAATTGATTACGAGATGGTTGATTTCCTTGAAATGGACATTATAATAGTCCCCTACTTTATCAGTTTAGTAGTTTTCGAAAAACTGAGTATGCAGCCATGAATGTGGCCACGGTTTTATCTCTATGGGGATTTAGACAAAGCGATATAGATGAAGGTCCCTGTGTGATTTCATAATGCTTGAATCAAGTAGTTCCTGACAACGGAACACGATCTCAATTAAATGAGACGTTCACTATATGGATTAATATAATCCGAGCGGATGTGGTATACCCGCCTAAGTGAGTACTTGATTAGCTTGGGATACTTGAACAAGTATTATGCCCTTGCGTGTTTTATTACGCGGTCCATTTTTTTGGATTTGCTTTCGAGATGAAGGATCTTGGGAAGACACAGTAGTGACTCGGCCTGATGATCGAGTTCCGTAAAGATTGAATCTAAGTCCATGATTCAGACTACACCCAGAAGGTGTTATGACGTTTTAGTCATTATGACGCTAAGTCGTCAGATTCTCCCATGATCGTTCGATCACTAGACGTTGATATAGACCCGGTCCGTCCCTGATGAGACGACAAAGAGATATTGAACCATGATGTTCATATCTAAGTACAATAAGCGCATCATTGTACTTGGTCTAATGTACTAGGACGAACATCTTGTCTGCTGTGAATGGTATAGCTCGACACAGCATCACGCTAACACGCTGCCATCGAAATGGCACTATAAAGACACATTCCCTTACCTTATGATAATTTTGGAAGTGGGATAGTTTATCCCATTTGCGTCATCGAGCGTACCTACCCCCTTCGGTACTCGAATTAACGCAACCCTTTTTCGGTTATACCGATGCCGGTTACTTATCAGACCTGCATAAGGGATATTCCTAACATAGCCTGTCTTTACTATTAGGAATAAGACAATATCTTGAAGGTCTTGGAATGACTCCAAACGAATCACTCTGATCTACTCGTGCTCTATGAGACGACTAGAGAGTGTATATGGCTTCGAGCTCGTATTAGCCATATTTGAATTACATATGTTCTGTCTCATGATACAGATAAAACACTTGTCTTATTTGAGGACAACTTGTTGTTATCGATCAAGAGAGACATGACTAGATTATGATATTTAGCATTCGAAATAAATCTTCACATATGAAGTTTAAGAGCATCCTGTCGAATGCTCATTTTATTCCACGTTATATTTTCTTGCATACAGTCGTGTGCAAGTAAATGAGGCATCCAGTCGAATGCTCGTACTCTTTATTCGAATATGAAATCATTACACCCAGTCGTGTGCAAGTGAGCGGAAGCATCCAGGTGAATGCTTATTGCACTAATTAATACTTAGTCGAAATCCTCGCATTCTGTCGTGTGCAAGTGAGGGGGAGCATCCAGCCGCATGCTCGTGTACTCTTTTTGTCCTTAGACCAAGGTTTTTTCCCACTGGGTTTTCCTTGTCAAGGTTTTTAGCGAGACACGTTCCCATCTTATCTCACTTAAGATTGCCGAAATTAGGGGGAGTATCCTGTTGTATACTTCTTACCACGGTGTACTCTTTTGTCCTTCGACTAGAGCTTTTTTCCACTGGGTTTACTCTATCAAGGTTTTGACGAGGCACCTGTTTTGTGGTTGATCCCCTACTACTACTACTACTACTGTTGCACTCTTTTTCCTTCAATCAGAGATTTTCCCATTGGGTTTGTTCTGGCAAGGTTTTGATGAGGCACACTGTTTTGTGGTTAGTTAATTACATGGAATTTCGGTCTATATCATTCGGCTACACAGTTTCTCCTAGGTACCGGTTTTGTCCCACACTGGGTTTTCCGGCCCTAAGGTTTTTATGCGTTTAGCACTGCGAATGAATTCGACTCAGATCGACAGCATGAAGACGAAGAAATCAAGACGTCCAAAGGGAAAGTGTTGTAGGTTATTATTGGACTCTTGGGCCTTACTCATAGTGGGCCTAAGTTGGGCTTTCTATCTTGTATAACCCTAACCTCTATTATATAAAGAAGATTAGGGTACTCTTGTATTGATGCATTCTGATTAATAAAGACTATTGTTCCCTCTCTCTATGTCTCCTATATAATATATATACCGAGCTAATAAGACTCACGACAATACTTAATTAATAAGGTAAAAACAAAGATAAGAAAATGAAAAGAATTAAATAAAATACAAAATAAATGAAAAAATTGCGTGGATAGAGAGAGATAGATGAGTTTAAATGCACTCCTAAACTTGTGGAGATATGATATGTAAGCTATATAATAGGAACTAGTTTATATTTATGATATTATAACTCAAGGACAACTTCGGTATATTAGTGATGCTATGTACTTTACTTTAATAAAGATTTTAACAAGGTTTTTTTGACAATTAAGTTTGTAGAAATATATTAAACCATCATTTTCCCTTTTTTTTTTAATTATTATTATATATAAATCGGTTGGTAATCTACTATTTTGTCTATTTTGAAATTCCGTTTGCCTAAGTTCGGAATGCAGTTACGCAGCGTCAGTTGCAACATGCTTGTAACTATGTTGTAACCCAGGTGCAACTGTTATAGGAGTATAAATAAAATCGTTTATCTAGGTTTCAAATGCAATACGTGTTTTAGTCGCAACCTAGATGTAGGTAAGTTTTAAGTCGAATGCAACTGAGGAATAACATTTAGAATAGTAGAAAACATGCTGCATTTGTTAACGAAGTTTGACTTCATCAAGTTTGCGTTTCCGAGAAACTCATCCGGTATTTATTAAGATTATAAAAGTTTACAATAATCAACTTGAAACTTACAATATCTAATGACAAACTATTGATTCTACTTCACAACTCTCTAATATTTTATGGTACTCTCTCTAATATTCACTACATATGTATGTAAAGCCCACCTAATACTAAATACTTCATAAGATTATATAGTCAACCTAAACAGGGACGGAACATCAATAGGGGTTGTCATCGTAACCCAACAATTTTCAGAAATTAATTTTTTTTATTATTGTTTTTTAAAATAATTTACATACAATGTATTTTGTCAACCACTTAAATATATTTTTTGGCACCTCTTCTAAAATTATATATTGTTAATGTAATAATATATTATGACTTTTTATATGCTGTTAATAGTACTAATTAAAAAACAAGTAACAAACAATTGAATACATTATGACACCAACTTATATATCATCTTGATACGTGACACACATTTTTAGAAAAATTAAGCTATGATAATAATAATAAAACAAAATAATAATAATAATAACATATAGTGGTGGTGCAAATATTATTTAAAATAGTTTTTGATAGTTTTGTATGCAAAGTCTCTATAATGAAATTGTGTAACGTATTTGGTTGTTTAAGTGAGTATAAGTAAACTTGAGTATTTAATAGAATAAGTTTGTATTTTTCAGGGAGGTTTTAATAGTTTTATACATTTGTTTGTTCATATTTTTCCTTTTAATAGCCCAGTTTCTTAATTTTACCTTTTTATACAATCGTTCCTTTATACCTTTTCTTTTCGTACCAATTTTTTCTTAATTTTTATTTATTTTACATTGGTTTCTAATTTTTATTTTGTTTTTAATCAATTTTCAAATGGTAAAACTTTCGGCACATGACTGAACGTGATTTTGTTGATGCAGATTTGTTTTTTAGAGTTTGAAAAATATGTTAAATTGACAAAAAGGAAAATAAAATAAAATCGAATACATTTTTTTTTTAAGAAATCGGGATAATTTTTTTTGTAAAATCCCGCTTTTCCGGTTTCTTTACAATTTGAAAAATATTATGTGCTTCTATTTTTGCAATCCCAAATATTTAGTACTGGTTCCGCCCTGAAACTAAATAAATCCTATTTAATCTTATTTAGAAAGACATTCCCATATCCTCTTATAACTGTGTTCTTTATATCATTGTGAGATTGATTCATAACATTTAAAACTTAATCTCCATGTTTTTTACTTTATTAAAAAATTTTGACCAAATCTTCATAAAATCTGACAGGCCACTGTCAATTTCAGCCATGTTGTAACTGATTTGCAATTGACTGCACCTGAAACTTAATCACAAGTTCAAGCAAAACGTTACGCGTTAACTGTTTATATAATTAGAGTTCAATGTCATTATAGTGAATATGTTTTTAGCAATATGTTGACAAACAAACTAGGATTGAGGATCGAACAACCTGCTATATAAAAAGTTTCGCCTCACTCATTAGAATTTATTTGGTCTTATTGTGTATATGTTTTGATCTCTCTATTTAGATTTTGATCATAATGTAGATTGTTCAAGTTTTTAATTACCTATTGTTGGGTTAATGGTTTTTTTAATGGTCTCCTTTTATATTTTATTTTATTTTCTTGCTCGCGCCTCCAAAATGTTTGAGACGGCTCTGCTAATGTAACAGATATGATACCCGTACACGTTCAACGTAGATACTATCACGTTGGTAATTCTTTCTCTAATAAGACTAAAGCTTTAGCAGAAGAGTCTACGCAATTCATCACTTAAACAAATTTAATATCAATTGTATTCAATTGTCTTACCAACCTTTCGTTTTCAGTTTCAAATAATCTGTTTTCTGTGATTTTTACCTTGAATTTGGTCATGTCTCTACCTTAAATTTCTTCATGTGTATCTACCTTACATTTTACATGTATCTTTTAAAAAGACTTATCATTCACGATCATATATAGTTTCGTAATAAATAAATCATCCACCTACTAATCATTAGTTTTAGTTGATTAGGTTGCATTATAGTAATCATCAGCACACACGCGTTCCTTAACTTAGTTAATTATACTCAGGAGTAGTCGCATACTATCTCTCCATGTAAACTCATCCCTCATCCTTTAGTACCCTCTAAGAGCATTCACAACAAATACTTTAAATTGATCATTTATTTTACATCGCCAAACCTCGTATATCTATTATACAGATTTTATATAACTCATTCTTTTACAGCAGATCATCTAAAAAAATATAAGCAGTTTACATTTTTTTTCTATGCAGCAAAACATCTTATATAATATAGCTCATCTATATTATACACTATTATTCAAAGCTATAAAAATACATGATAATATATTTAAAAAACAATAAAAGACACAATTATAAATGAAAAAAGATCTATGAATATGCAAATTTATAAAAAAGGATATATTTTTGGACACAAGTCTTCCTTCAAAAAAATTTGTTGAATCTTATTATTTAAATCCAATCGAAAATCCCCTAAGTAAAGAGGACAACAAATAAAAATATATTATGGTACATGAAACCGTAAGTTGAAGGGATTGAGCATATGGAAGGGAGAGCAGTGTTTATATTTGTTTTTTCATTTTTTTTTTATATACAGTAGTAGTATTTATGGAAAAAGACAGAATAAATAAAGAGAATCTAAACAATTAACTACAGTGATCATGTATCCTCACATTATTACCATAGATATTCAGCTATCTTTTGCCGAAACATTTAAAGCACATGCGTTGGTTAATTCACTGTTGTATGACTTGGTTATTTAAAATGAACATCTAAGATAGCTCATATAGCTCATAGACCCTTTTACCTATTCTCTCGTAAATCCTCTAAGGTAGGATAGATATTCCATTTTTTTTAAGTACCAGGTACGACGATACATATACCCGGTGGACTCTTCTAGTATGTTAGGAACACTTTTTTAGAGAGAAATGTTTTAAGGATAAATTAACAAAACATACTAGTTTTGAAATTAAATTAATAAAAATATATCCAAAAAATTAGTCTGTTAGGAACACTTTTCTAGAGAGAGATGTTTTAAGGATAAATTAACAAAATATATTACTTTTGAAACTAAATTAACAAAAATATATCCAAAAAAACTTGATGGTAAAAGAGAGAATAAATAAAGAGAATCTAAACAATTAACTACAGTGATCATGTACCCTCACATTATTACCGTAGATATTCAGCTATCTTTTGCTTAAACATTTAAAGTACATGCGTTGGTAATTAATTTACTGCTGTATGACTTGGCTATTTAAAATGAACATGTAAGATAGCTCATAGATCCCTTTTACTTATTCTCTTGTAGATTCTCTAAGGTAGGATATATACTCCTTGTTTTTTTAAGTACCGGATACGAGTACTAGGAAACGACGATACATATACCCAGTGAACTTTTCTAGTATGTTAGGAACACTTTTCTAGAGAGAGATGTTCTAATTACCACATGTACTATTATAAATACATCTCCTCAACATATCTCACACGCCCTAAATAGAAGAAATTGATTGAGAATGATAATCTATTCTATATTGTAAACAGTTACGAATACAATGTATCTTTTGCCTTGAAACGGTTATTTTACGCATCCTGCTTTATAACATAAACTCATCATAAATTGACATTCAATGTTTTGTTCGGCCATCTTTAATTACTGTATGAAAGACTAATTTAACTCTATAGGACATTAATTGTTTAGATCATATTAATTTCGATAAAAGTACTTGCTCATTAATTTTAGAAGACTAACACTAGAATTATAACTCATCATAAATATGAACAATCAGTCATCAACCCACTAGGGCTAGCCTACTGGGCGAGAACCCGCACTCTCAACTATGAGTTGCATTGTTCGGGTAAAATGGGGTATGTGTGATATTATTTGATCCTCTTAAATAAGATTTTCGTTAATAATTTTTTTAAAAGACTTATCATTCATATATAAAAGTCGTACAATAATGTTTTTAAAAGACTTGTCATTATCAATTTTTGTATCTATTAATATGTCAACACCTACTTGGTGTTGTTAAAGTTGATTAAGAGCCTATATGTTTATATTAGTCATCAAAGAAACTGCAATTAGCTAAGCAGACTTCTCGGGAGTTTCGACGGGCCATCACCGTCGCCTCCAACGACACATTGGTGGCCGGTCACCTTTTAATAGTATTTTTGTTCATAGTTCACTACTCTTATAAGATTTTTCTTGTGCAAAATGTTCTGAACAATAGAGTGCAAGGTCAACAATTTTTATTGTGCTAAAAACTTAAGTTTTGTAGTTATAAATTGCTAGATTAGATTAATAGTTATAAATGATTTTTTGGTTCTTAAACTTGAAAATTCATCATTTTTTAAAAGAGACAATTAACATAAACATATCATACCCCTATTATATTAACAAAAGCATACTCTTAAAAGTTACATTATCAAAAATCATATTTTTAATTAATAATTAATAAAAAACAAAATATCTCATTCATCATTTCCAATCTATTTACTTTCTCTCTTCTCCTCTCACTCTCTCTCCAATCTATCTCTCCTACTTGTTCTACCTCTCTCCGATCTCTCTCATCCTCCTTCTTTGTCTCTCTTTCTGATCTCTCTCTTCTCCTTCCTCTATCTCCTCCTCCTTTTCTCTTTCCTATTTTTCTCTCCTCCTCCCTCTCTCTCTGATCTCTCTCTACGATGAAATTTGAAACGAAGACATCCGTCGGAATGGACGGTGAGAGTGTAGAGCGAGATCGAAAATTCGAGATTGATGCCGATGAAGATGCGGTTTTCGAAAGAGAGGCTCACGATGGTGACGTGGTAGTTCGAAATCGGATGACGGGTAAGGGTTTGATTTGTTAACTAGTGTATAAATTTGAAAAATAAGTGTATGAACTCCGTAAATTAAGGGTATGAAGTTAAAAATTATGTATATAAATTATGTAAATAAGTATATGAATTATGTAAATTGTGCTATGAACTTTACGAATTAGGGTATTAACTTTTAAAATAAGGATATCAACTTTTGAAACAATTAGAGTATGACAATATATAAATTAGGGTATCAACTTTTGAAATAAGTGTATGAACTATTGAAATAATAGTATGAAATATAAAAATATATAAATTAGGGTATGAACTTTTGAAATAAGGGTATAAACTTTTGCAATAATGGTATGAAATATACAAATTATGGTATAAACTTTTGAGTATATTTTTGTTAATTAGAATTTTTTTGGATATATTTTTGTTAATTTAGTTTCAAAAGTATTATATTTTGTTAATTTATCCTTAAAACATCTCTCTCTAGAAAAGTGTTCCTAACTGACTAATTTTTTGGATATATTTTTGTTAATTTAATTTCAAAACTAGTATTTTTTTTTTTATATTAATGATGGGGAAAACCCACCTTTTTATTGATTATTAAAAAAAGTGGATGAAAAACCCCACTAAAACAACACAGTGTACCAATTCAAAGCAACTTCAAAATTGCTATACTTAATTGAAAATAATGAAAACTTCCTAAAAGAAACTTGAATAAATGAAAATACTCCTTAATTAGAGGACCAAAGCTGTAAATCACCGCTTCATCTGGTCACCTCTTCATTTTCCAGATCATTCCCAAATTGGACCTTTAGATACACAGAGAGAGAGAGACAAGCTCACCCTTCTTCCTCATTTCTTATACGAATATAAGCCACCCCTTTTTCTTCCAGCAACAATATCTTCCTTAATTTGATTGGAAAATTAGTGATATTTTCTGAGATTACTGGATCAAAAGAACACCCCAGGTTCGCCAGAAGATCAGCACATGAATTCGCCTCTCTTTCCACAAACTTCAAGAGATAAGTAACCTTTTTCAACTGCTCTTTTATACTATTAATAAGTGCTTTGATTGCCCATGGACATTTAGATTTATCATTCAAAATATTTATAAGTTGTAAACTGTCACACTCTATGATAATTTTGGATTGATTCACCACAGTGAGTCCTTGTTGAATAGCTTTAGCTTCTGCTTCAACCCCAGAGTTGCTAACAATTTTACTATAAAAGCCTTTGATAAATTTCCCTTGGTCATCCCTAATTAGACCACCTACTCCACTAGCATTAGTGGAGCTTTTGATACAACCATCTGTATTCAGTTTGACATAACCACTAGGAGGATTTACCCACTTAACAACCCTAGCTTTTTTACCATTCCTTAATGAAAGTAACAGACTTATTTCTTCCCATTTCCAATTTTTTGGAAAGCATTTATCAATTTGTGAATTGCTCTGGATAGATCTAATAATATCCATTATAATGGTATGAACACTCATTCTTCTATCATCAAATTTACTAGCACAACGAGCTTTCCAAATACACCATATAATAAACACAGGAAGAGCTTTTATAATCTTTTTTTCTGGATGATGACTTCTTTTATTTTCATGAATCCACCAAGAGATGAATCTTCCTCTTATTGTTATAACATTTTGCTTGACCCCAAACAAATGAGTAAAATACTTCCAAACTTCACTAGCAATAACACCAGTACTCAATAGATGCTCTAAGCTTTCTTCTTTATTTCTGCAGCATTCACAGCTAGAAGCTAACTAAACCCCAAGTCTTTGAACTGCTAGATCCACTGATACAGCCCCATGAAGACACTTCCAAGCAAAACAAGAGATTTTCAAAGGTATAATTTTCCCCCAAATCATTTCATAGATCCAATTTTTTGAAAACTTTTGTCGTATAATATTCCAAGCAGATTTAAAAGAAAAATCACCATTAATGTCTTCCATCCAAATAGCTAGATCAGGTTCATTCTTTTTATAGATTAAATGCTGAGTAAACAACCCTTGTTGATAACTAGAAAATTTTGCAGCTATAGCATCATAATTCCACTCTCCATTAGTGATAAAACTTGAGAGCATCAACTTGTTATCAATGTTTAGATACTTAAGAGCACCTGTACCCACCCAGTTATCTAAATTTACAGAAACATCACCAAACCCAATCAACCAAAGAATAAATTTTTCAGCAACATCTCTAACTTATATCATTCTAGACCAAGTATTATTACCTTTAGTAACAATTACCTCATTAGGATGCTTTTTCTTACAATATTTAGCTCTCATATACTGAGCCCATAGAGAATTTTTAGTTCTAAATTTCCACCAAAGCTTAATAGCAAAAGCTTCAGTAATATCTTTAAAACTTCTCAAACCTAGACCACCTTCATTAGTAGGTCTACAAACTTTACTCCATTTAACCCAATGATGTTTAAATTTTCCATTAGAACTACCCCAAAGAAAGTTTGCTATAATTTGATCTATCTTCCTTATAACCAGTTTTAGAGGATTCATGGCAGCCATAGTATAAATAGGAATAGTTTGCAGAACATTTCTAGCCAGTAATAATTTGCCTCCCATAGTTAAGAACTGAGTTTTCCACCCTAACAGCTTGCTTCTTACTTTAATAATAAGTTCATGATACAGTAAACACTTCTTATGTCCAGAATACAATTTACACCCTAGATAGTTAAAAGGAGGTTTTTTAACTGCAATATTCAATATATTGCCTATTGCTTCTTTCTGCTTTACTGTAACCCCTTTAGAAATATACATGTAACTCTTCTCCATATTAACCTCTTGCCCAGAATCTGTATTATACTTTTGTAGAACTCTTTGAATATGCTTTATAGAATTAATATCAGCACCACTGAAAATTATTATATCATCTGCAAAAGCCAAATGAGTAATAATAGGAGTTCCTATAGCTGCTTTGAAAGATTTCCAACTCTTTTTGATAATAAGATGATTAAGATTTCTGGTCAAAATCTCAGAACATAGAATAAATAGGCCTGAGGATAGAGGATCCCCTTGCCTTAACCCATTAGAAGGCTTGAAATAACCTGTAGGAGCTCCATTAACCAACACAGAAATACCATTACCAGAGATAATTCTCCAAATTCTGTCTATCCAAATTTCTGAAAATCCAAACTTTCTGAGAACACTAACAACAAAATGCCAAGAAACTTTATCATAAGCTTTCTTCATATCTAACTTCAAAGCAATATTCTTTCCACTGTTCTTCTTATTAAGGGTAGAAATAAATTCTTGAGAAAGAAGAATATTATCTATAATATCCCTATTTTTCACAAAACCACTTTGATTTTCTGAAATAATATTGGGCAGAACAATAGAAAGTCTTGTAGCCATAATTTTAGAAATAACCTTGTTACAAAATGTACACAAACTTATAGGTCTGAAGTCAGAAAACTTATCTGCATTGGTCTGAACTGTACACTTAGCATATATAGCTGTAATTTTAATAGTAGAGCTCCACATCTTCACTTCAAAATTGATGCTTTGACAACCTTCATTACCCATAGTAATTTCTAAATCATCATTAGAAAACACCCAAATTTTATTATCAACATGTGCAAACACATTTTCAAAACCTATTTTCCTCTTAAAACTATTAATTTTATCTTGCTGCACCATTGGTTCTATACATATCAACAGCACAATTTTATTAATAAGACACAATTTTTTTATCCTTCTTATAGTAGCTCTGTTCCCTATACCCCTCACATTCCATACTAGGGCCTTAATCATTTAATATACCTTTTCCTATCCCCCACATTAGAGGATGATCTTAGCTGCATTAAACTGTCTTTTTCTTGACTCTTCTTCTTTGCCATATCTATCTTTTTCTTCTTTTTTAGCTGACTCTTTGTAAGCTGTAGTTCCCATTCATTTTCTTCTTCATTCATATATTCCAGCTCTTGGTCTTCAACTACCTTTTTACCAACTCTTTCTTCCTCATTTTTACCAATAGTACTCTTTTCTGTAACTTCTGTAATTACAAAGCTTTCATTTATAGCACCAATATCTTGATAAGACACTATAGCCATACTCTCTTCTCCACCAAATTTGATTCCTTGACTATCTTTTGCACCATTATCAGCACTTTTTTCTTTATTGCTAAAAACCTCAGGATCACATATTATTTCTTCATCTACATTATCTTCTATTTCCTCATCAACTATATGGACTAATACTGGTTCTTGTTTCTGTTTTGCAGGTGAACTCATCTTACCATTCAGAATATCAACTGTAGACTGCTGCTGTAAATGAAACTTGGCCCTATACACCCACTCTTTAGTACTTTCCTTCTTTCCTTTAAGTTCCTTAATAGTCCTGTTTGAGATGGTCTCCTTGACCTGATTTGGTTTATTTAATATGTCCTCTTTCTCCCTGATCTTTTGTTGCTGCTTATTAATAATTTCTTCTCTTTTATTTCCCATCTTCTTTTCCAATACTAGCTCTGTATTTTTAAACTTGCATTCTGTTTCTCTATGACCTTGTTTAGAGCAGTAATTACATAATTCTGGTAAATTTTCATATCTGCAATACTGCCAGAAACCACCTTCTTCACCATAGCCAATTCTTACACGTTCAAACAGCTCAGTTTTTAGGTCTATTTCAACACAGATTCGAGCTAAACTAGGTCTAGTAAGTTTAGAAGTAGGTTCATCAACCCTAAGAGGCTTACCAAACGCACTTGCAATTGAATATATACTAGAGGTGTTATATAAATGAATAGGCAGTTTAGGCAGATTTATCCATACTAGTGCTAATGATGTTTCTACTTCTAGATCAAAATTATAAGTCCATTTGAACACCCTCATAGGATAATCCTCTATATACCATATATGTTTTAACCAGATTCTGGTGAAATCTTCTTCATGAAAGCAGCGAATAAGAACATGTTTATGGTCCAGAATTCCTATATTACAGTTAGCTTTTAATTCTAACTTCCCAAACAGTTTTCTTATAACTGCAATTTCTGGTTTACCATGCGTAAATTTACCAACTATTGTGTATTTGAAAGGTTCAGCAAGCTGTTTGATATCTTTCATAGTGAATTGAATTAATGGTTCACCTTTATAAGAACCAACTTCTTTTAGTGGTATTTCGGTTTTTTTGGAGATGCACTTACCACTGACGCAAACGACTTCGTAGGGATTGGGTCCGGCGGCATTAGCTGTCTATTTGGTTCGACTGGGGTGGTTTTATCTAGGGTTTCCATGGCTGCGGCGGCTAGGGTTTTTCACCCTAGTCGTCTCTCTCTCTAAGTTTAATTATTAGTCGAGGAGATTTCAAAACTAGTATGTTTTGTTAATTTATCCTTAAAACATTTCTCTCTAGAAAAGTGTTCCTAACATACTAGAAGAGTTCACCGGGTATATGTATCGTCGTACTCTATTACTCGTACCTGGTACTTAAAAAAATTGAATATCTATCTTACCTTAGAGGATTTACAAGAGAATAGGTAAAGGGGTCTATGAGCTATCTTAGATGTTCATTTTAAATAACCAAGTCATACAACAGTGAATTAACCAACGCATGTGCTTTAAATGTTTCGACAAAAGATAGTTGAATATATAGGGTAATAATGTGAGGATACATGATCACTGTAGTTAATTGTTTAGATTCTCTTTATTTATTCTGTCTTTTTCCATAAATACTACTACTGTATATAAAAAAAAAATGAAAACACAAATATAAACACTGCTCTCCCTTCCATATGCTCAATCCCTTCAACTTACGGTTTCATGTACCATAATATATTTTTATTTGTTGTCCTCTTTACTTAGAGGATTTTCGATTGGATGTAAATAATATGATTCAACAATTTTTTTTGAATGAAGACTTGTGTCCAAAAATATATCCTTTTTATGAATTTGCATATTCATAGATCTTTTTTCATTTATAATTGTGTCTTTTATTGTTTTTTAAATATATTATCATGTATTTTTATTGCTTTGAATAATAGTGTACATTATAGATGAGCTATATGTCACGCCCCAAAATCCTAAAAACGGACATCAAGACGTGACCTTTTTAAACAAAAAGAGAAACTTAACCTGTTGGTACAAAATTTAAAATTTTAAAAGAAATCACTAATGAGCTAAAGAAACAATTAAACAATTTAATAAGAGTGTTTGCCAAACGCGACTACAAGACGAGATAAAACAAACGAATGAATTTGCCCGTAGGCTACAACCTCAAAATATAATATAAATGAAAAGAAAGCGGAACCCCCGAGCCCATGTGATGCCTTGCTAAAACTCCTAGCCAAACGCCTCAACCTATAATGTACCTGAACAGCAAAATTATAACGGTGAGTCCCATGCACATAACTAGACGGGACGGCACCACCAAACACCGTCACTCCGTCCCATAAATGCAAGAGCTCATAAATTCCACAACTACGATAATCGACGTATAAAAAGAAATATAATAACATCGTACAACAAGATAAATTAAATAACGTCTACACAAATCTATAGCAAACATGGACCTCTCATGCCACCTATCCCAGTCCGTAAGGTAGGTCATTCCCTATCCCCTCGGCCGTCTTCTGTCCCCGGAATTAGGAAGAGACAGAGACCATTGCTAACGTATAATATTAAGGCTCGGCCAATAATATTATACTATTCAAATAACACAATCATCATACGTATAAATATTAAGGCCTCGGCCAATAATATTATACTATTCAAATAACACAATCTCATACGTCACTTAACGTAATACAACATAATCCCAAAAGCATAGGTGCTAGATTCACAACTAGCCAAACAAGTCTAAAAAAACTCATTCAAGCATTTTAACAAACACCTTGTATGCATAAACTACAATTCATCTTTATTCAACAATAATTTACCCAATTCTATCGACAACCATAATAACTCATCATCAACGCATAAAACACGCAACCCATCCATAATCTCATTAATTCGAAATTAATATATCTAAGGTCTCAACCTTTACAATTCAACTAATGGAATTAAAAGTATAACAACTAAACCCCAATTAACAATTTAAGAACATAATTAATATAAAAGACATAAACGCCCAATTTATGATGAACGCAAAACATAATCCTAACATACACCCTCGTCTAGTCACAATGGATAACTCCCATTACCTTAGTGCGTAGAGTAGATGCTTCCGGTAAAAATCCGCTAAAGGTGGTTTCCTCTTCTTCTTCTTTTTCTCTCTTTTCTTTCTTTTTCTCTCTTTTCTCTTGTTTTAGGTTTAAAGAATGAAAAGTGGGCTGATTTGAGCTTTAGAAAAAACTGTTTTTAGATAGTTTGTGGAAGCGAACTATTTGGTCCCCAAAGTTTTAAAAGCTAATGCTTAATCTAAAAATATTGTTTTACTACTCAAAAATAACAAATATTTAGAAACAAATATATTGGGTCCTTTTTATTTATAAAATTAGTAACAGGTTTTAAAAATAAAGTTTTTCGGAAGAGTTTCGGTTTTTGGCTAAAAATTAGTCGAGTGACCGGTTTTTGGTAAAATCTGCATAAAACGTTTTTGGATAAATTAAATTAAAAATAAAACGACTTATAAAAATACGGGATGTTACAACTAACCCTCCTTAAAAGAATTTCATCCCGAAATTTTCCGCTCTAAAGAACTATACCAAGAAATGATAAACTATAAATAAATAAGCCCATAGAAATTTACACGTACAATTCGTGTCATAATTTAAAAAATAAAATGCGCAGGGTTCACAACCCGTAACAACTCCATAATCCAAATAAGATAAACTCCAGATAATGCACAACGTGTAAGAGTAACCGTCTGTATACAATATCTAAAAGAATAAAAGACAACAATATAAAAGAAGCGGCTGCAACATAAAAAAAAATAAAGTAAACTAAGCTGACATGCTTCTACCTCAATAACTCCATAACATCTACAAAACTCAACTAAGGTAAACACCTATATGCAATATCAAACATATTAAAAGACAACGCAACAACTCCGTAAACTCTAGGCGTTACGACAAAAATAAACTCCAAACTCTAGGCATTACAACCCTTCCCCGATAAAGAAATTTCGTCTTATTAGAGAAAGAATTACAGTGATGGTAGCTACGTTGAACGAGTATGGGTATCGTATCCGTTACAATAGCAGAGTCGTCTCAAACATTTTGGAGCCGCGAGCAAGAAAAAAAGAGAGGATACCGTTAAAAAATCATTAACCCAACAAAAGGTAATTAAAACTTGAACAATCTACATTATGATCAAAATCTAAATAGAAAACATATGCACAATAAGACCAATAAATTCTAATGAGTGAGATGAAACTTTTTATATAGGAAGTTGTTCGATCCTAAATCCTAGTTTGTTTGTCAACATATTGCTAAAAACATCTTGACTATATTTACATTGAACTATAATTATATAAACAGTTAACGCGTAAGGTTTTGCTTCAAGTTGTGATTAAGTTTCAGGTGCAGTCAGTTGCAACATGGCTGGAATTGACAGTGGGTTGGCATATTTTATGAAGATTCGGTCAAAAATATTTAATGATGTAAAAAACGTGAAGATTAAGTTTTAAATGTTATGAATCAATATGGAATGATACAAAGAACATAGTTATGAGAAGATATGGGAATATCTTTCTAAATAAGATTAAATAGAAATTGTTTAGCTTGACTATATAATCCTATGAAGTATTCAGTATTAGGTGGGCTTTACATACACAATGTACTGAATATTAGAAAGACCCACAAAATATTAGAGAGCAAATCTATTCTTGAGAGTATTTATGGCGGGATGTCATTGAGAGATAGAGAGTTGTGAAATAGGAGCAATAGTTTGTCATTAGATATTGTAAGTCTCAAGTTGATTATTGTAAGCTTTTATAATGTTAATAAATACTGGATGAGTGTTTCAGATAAATAGACTTGATGAACTCAAACTTTGTTAACAAATGCAGCGTGTTATCTACTATTCTGAATGTTATTCCTCAGTTGCATTCGACTTAAAACTTACCTACATCTCGGTTGCGACTAAAACACGTATTGCATTTGAAACCTAGATTAACAATTTTATTGATACTCATGTAATAATTTAACCTGGGTTACAACATAGTTACAAGCAAGTTGGAACTGACACTACGTAATTGCATTCTGATCTTAGGCAAACGGAATTTTAAAATAGACAATGAAAAATACGTTTAACTGAATGCTGTTACGCGTTTCAGTTATAACTGAGATTTTATTTCAGTTATAACTGAAAAGTTCTGACAGAATAGTAAATAACACATAACGTTTATTTTGAATCTAACAATCTCCTCATTTGTCATTATTTTGACAAAAATATTGACTTGTAAAACTTTTGAAAAACAAACTCCTCCATAATATTATCAACATAGTTAAAACAGAACATCAATCATTTAGGCAAATAGCCTATGATAAGCTCACCTGCAATTCACATCTCAGAAATATATAAAACACTTTCACACTTTAAGCATATAAAATCGGAAAGATAAACTTTTAAAGCATAATCAATTTGTCAATAAATCAGAGCAGACATGCTTAAAAACAGAAATATAAGCAATCATCCTCAATGTTCACAAAGTCAAGCTCATCTATATAACTCTCATGCTCTCACAACTCATCAATCTACTCTCCTTTTTTGTCACAAATATGACTAGTTTAGAATGCAACACTTTTAAAAGAATCATCCAAAATTAGAACCAATATAACCAAAATCACTCTAATCAAACAACCAAAATAAGAATATCCCTCACCAATATCCTCATATAGCTCATAAGAATTTTATCAAACCAAATCTTCATACATCCATGAGGCTTAATCAGCTGTAACTATTTTTTTAAATGAGGAACCAAAGTTTGAGAGCATAAAATTTTAAAAATGGACAATTAACAAAAACATACCATACGCTTATTATATTAACAAAAACATACCCTAATAATTTAAATTATCAAAAACATACCTATATATACTTATTATTTCTCTAATTCTAATCAGACCATAATCTAACCTCTCTCTCTAATCTAACATCTCTCTCTCTCTCTAACCGCAACTCTCTCTCTTTAATCGCACATCTCTCTCTCTAACACACGATAATCGCAGATCTTTCTAACATGTGCTAATCACCCATCTGTCTCTCTAAAAATGACTAAAAACTCATAAAATATTTATATGCTAATTATAAAACGTTATACACTAATTTTAAAATTCCATACCCTAAATGTTCTGTATCACAATCAAATATCTAAAAAGAAGTTTATACCCTAATTTTAAAACTTTATACCCTAATTTCAAAAGTTCATACCCTAATTTCAAAATTTTATACCCTAATTTTAAAACTTCATAGGCTAATTTCAAAACTTCATACCCTAATTTCAAAACTTCATACCCTAATTTTAAAAGTTAATACCCTACATATGGATTTCTCTCAATACTTTACATATGAATTCTCCTCTTTCAACTTGAAAAGCACGAGGTTTACAATAGTCTCAAATCTCAATAAATAGAAAACAATCTCACCAATTTCATATATTTTTCATATATTACGGGGTATCAACCAGTGCAATATTTGTGTATTATGTATGTATATATATGTATTTATATGTAGATCTATGTTTATATAATTTAGATAGTGTTCGGTAGTTAGTGGCAGGTTTTGTGGTGGATGAGGGGAGAGAGATAGAGTGAGATATGAAAGAAAGATACAGAGAATAATAGAGGAAATAGAGACATTAAGATTACAGAGAGAGATACAGAGAAGAATTGGTGAGAGAGAGAAGAATAGAAGAGAGGGAGTAGGAGGAGAGAGAGAGAAAGAATAGAATAAACAGTATTAAATTTGTTTGATATGTTTTTGATAATTAAAAAATTTTGTTTATGTTTTTGTTAATTTAGTTTAAAAAGTATTATATTTTGTTAATTTATCCTTTAATTAACACATGTGAGGAGATTTCTTCCTATATATGCACCTGTACTATCATAACTACATCTCGTAAACATATCTCACAGGACATAAATAAAAGAAATTGATTGAGAATCATAATCTATTCTATATTATAAACAATTACGAATATAATGTATCTTTTGCCTTAAAATGATTATTTTATACATCCTATTTTATAACATAAACTCATCATAAATTGACATTCAATGTTTTGTTCAGTCATCTTTAATTACTGTATGAAAGACTAATTTAAGTCTATAGGACGTTGCCTAGATCATATTAATTTCGATAAAAATGCTTGCTCGTTAATTTTAGAAGAGTAACACTAGAATTATAAGTTATCGGAAATATAAACAATCAGTCGTCAACCCACTAGGGCTAGGCTAGTGTGCGAGACAGGTACTCTCAACTAGGAGTTTTAGTGTTCGAATAAGATGGGGGTATGTGTGATAGCATTTGATCCTTCTAAAAAAGATTTAAAAATAAAATAAAAAAATTAGTTGGATGTCGGTTATTAATGTTTTTAAAAGACTTATCATTCATATATATAAAAGTCGTTCAATAATGTTTTTAAAAGACTTATCATTCATAAATAAAAGTCGTTCAATAATGTTTTTAATCATTCATATATAAAAGTCGTTCAATAATGCTTTTAAAAGACTTATCATTATAAATTTTTATATCTATTAATCTGTCCACACTTACTTCTTGTTGTTAAAGTTGATTGAGAGCCTATATTTTTATATTAGCCATCAAAAAAACTCCAATTAGCTAAAATAATGGTTATAGCATACTCACTTTCTCTATATATAGACTCAAATGAGCATCCTTTATCCGCACAGTTTTCCTATTCTTCACTAGACATCCCTGCATCACAGTAAAACTTCCACCGAGGTAATTTTTTCTCCTATAATTAAAACAACCAGATCAGTATGCTCTTCATTTCTTTTATATTTGCATCATATTTGATTCCTAATATTCTGATGTAAACATTAACTTGCTTACTGCATGCTTAGATTTTGAGTTCTTCAAGCATCAATTTTACGGAGTCTTCAATCATCAGTTTGATTCCTAGTTATAATTTTTATGTGTAATTAAAGAGTAAGAGCTGTATTCAAAGAGACTTTCTTTATAAAAGTTATAATTACATATTGTTAGCTTTTGCTAGTTTCTACAAATAATTTTTTCGTCCGACATTAAAAAAACCGCTGTCTGCACTGGTAGATCGGAGCAAATGGAAGCACTCAACTCTGATTATGGGTGGATCAGAGTCTTTAAGATCTCCAACAACACGAACGACATTGTGAGATTCAAAAATCCTGAAAATAAAGATAAAACTGGAGAAATAAAGCCGGGAAAATCAGGTGGCAGGGATTGCATAGGTAATCTTCCATATTTGAGCTCTGGCAAAGTGTACGAGATATCATATGTCAATGAAAATCTTGGTAAAAGAGTAGAAATTCGGATCACAGATGTAGGTACTAACTGGGAAGCATCCTTCAAGCATAATGGAGTTAGTGAAGCTACTGCTAGAGAAGTTGAAGATCGTCGAGTACTCGATCCGTCAAGTGGCTACTTTTCTTTTAATGCCCACATCCAAATCAATACGGATGGTTACGAAGTTAGTGAAACCCATTTCAAGCGAACAAGAGCTAAAATAGTATATGGTAGTATATAAATAACCAACAAAAGTAATAAGGGATGGCGTGTGACAACTAGGTCTGTCTTTTGAGATGTCATAAACCCTATAATAAATTAATTATTGCTCTTTTTACTATAAAAAAGAAGTAATAATGCTGTTTGGTGTGGTTATCGTTGTAATACTTTGATTTTTGGTTCTGTTTTATTTGCATGGTAGTATCGTTGAGTCTTTGTAAAAAATGATAAATGATTAATTATCATATCATGGTACTTGTATCAGACTTTGGTTGATTAATCAGTATGGCTTACTCTTTGTAATTTCTTTAATGGTTTTTGGCAATAAATAAAGTGTGTTATGTGTAGTCTCTTGTTTATTAAATTCGTGTCATTTGTTCTGGTTTTTTTTTTTTTTTGATAAGCCAATTTGTTCTGTTTTTAAATGAACCATGACAATTATATATATAGTTAAACAGGAATTAGTCAATGCGCACTAAGTGGACAAGTGTATATGATTATAAAATAATAAATACAATATTTTTCTACAAATAATTGGACAAACTATATATATATATATATATTAACATTTACTAATTTATGAGTTTATTGTTTATAATCTTAACCCACCTACATCTAATCTTAACACTAATTAACTATATCAATCAGACAATGTTCAAAATGGGTTCAACCATTCTAAAATTTTGATAATTTCAATATTATAACCACCAGAAAAATATGATTTGACGAAATTAAGTTCCATATTGCATGTACACATGAAAGTTAATCTAAAAGAACGATATGTGGTTGTATAATTTTGATGATTTTAATTATTAAAATCACCAAAAGATGTATCTTTTAGGGGAATTAAGCTCAATGTAACACACATTAATCAATCAACACTATTAACACAATTTTGATTATTTTGAGATTATATTTAGTGTTTTAAAAATCAAGTTTTAAAGCACTAAAAGCGCGATAAAGCGTTTTGCGAAAACAAAATGCGTACGATTTTATTTTTTTGCTTTTTGGATGGTAAAACACTATTAGTGTGCTTTTTGTGCTTATATCACGCTTTTTGCGCTTAAAAGCACGCTTTTCATGACTTGTTTATTTATTTATTATTATCTTTATTGCTCTGAATGTGCTATCTTTCAATTGCGTTTTAGCATAAAGTTTGAAAGACTACGAATTGATCTCATTACAGAATAAATGACCAATTGGAATTAGGCATGACTAAGATCACATTGCATGTATTTTCCAGTTACACATCCATACTTGATCTATGTTGTTGAATATATTTGATATGCTGATTTTTGATGGATTGAGTTACGATAAATGTAACGAAGGTCGCTTTAGTCTCATATTGGTATAGGAGATTGACCAGATTGATTAAATAAAATGTTTTAAGAATAATTAGCAATTTTGTACACAACTATGGTTATTGAGTGTAATTGTCATTTGTAATTAATTGTAGCCCGAGTGTGAGATTGTTAGGTTATTTTAATAATCTGACGTGTGGGCTAATTAATTAAGACAATTATATTTGTGCTAATATTCTTGAATGGGCTAGTGAAACGATCTACTAAGAACAGCCCAATAAAACATGCGGTATGTTATGAGCTTTGTAATTTGTATTACCCAATATTAAACTAATTAGATTTTATGATATTCTAATCTGTATTACTATATAAAGAATATAGGGTTTGGTCACAAGACTAATGTCTAACAAATCTGCTCCTCCATTCCCATTAATAGGGAGAGATCCATAGAGAGGGATAATTAGTCCACCAATAGTCCATAATCCGTTCTCGTATCCAACACCATGAAATCAAGTATATTCTTATATTCGTTCATATGTAATCTTGATAGTCTGACATAAAAGTTTATTTATGCATATAGATTTAGTTCCAACAGTCTAAACCTCTCAAACTGACTCTTTAAGAGTTCTTTTACAATACATTTTTTATAATAACTATTTCATTTTGATTTGGTCACCTCTCAAACTGACTCTTTAAGAGTTCTTTTACAATACATTTTTTACAATAACTATCCCATTTTGATTTGGTCAGACCAGTTTTAAAAAAATAACCAAGACATTGCTTTTTGACTGAAGAAGTGTTCTTGCGTTTTTGTTCATAGATTTTCGACTGATTAGATAAAGTTGAGACATAGTTGATAAACACAACATTTTACTCAAAAGATTACTTTTCTTTATCTAAAATCTTAAGCTTATTTTTAAGGTCCAAGATCTCATATGCGTGATTTCAAAATATTCTAAAATTTCATTGTGAGAATATGAAGGGTGTCTGTCTACCTCTTGAAAATGGCGAATTGAGAATTTTGAGGAAGTGTGGATAGAATTAAACAATTAAATACCATAAACCAAAACAAATAAACAGTGTACTAAAAATTAGTTTTATTTTTAAAAACAAAATTACAATTGACCCTGCGATGACTATCCATGTCTTGTAATTTTTTGTATTTTGTACGGTACCGAACATATCTTTTTGATATAAACTACAAAATAATCATTCATTTAACAATTAACATTTAACATTTAACATTTAACATTTAACATTTAACATTTAACATTTAACATTTAACATTTAACATTTAACATTTAACATTTAACATTTAACATTTAACATTTAACATTTAACATTTAACATTCAACATTTAACATTTAACATTTAACATTTAACATTTAACATTTAACATTTAACATTTAACATTTAACATTTAACATTAGGTTCCGGAGTCATTTCTTTACGATCTCAATAATAAAAAAGCTCTCCCAATGGTAACAACATTTGATAAATTCAAAGCTAATTAAATCGAAGATACATATCTTCATATTTCAACCATCTTCTAAGTAACATGTAAAAGACGTTTCAACTCCAACTGCTCAACATTTTTGCTCATGTTTATAGGATAAATTTTTAAAGTTGGTCAGGAAAGTCATTAACTCAATTATAGAAAAACCTTTTGAATAGAATTGTGGCAATCAGGCCAACATTTGCTTTTCAAAAGTGTAACATCTCGGAAATCATTGTATAATCGGTGGATTTTTAACTACGCTATTCGCGATATTTATCTTTTGTCATGTATATATAGGGTGTAGTGACGTATCGTGTTGTGGTTGTTTATTTATAAATGCAAACCTGTAAAGTTAATCAATACATTCTAACCCGGTGAATGACTACGTACCCTTAGGTCAGTAACATGTGTTGCGAGTTGATGATGGTGCGAATGGTGATGAAATGGTGATAATCCATATTGTTTATTTTAGCAGAGATTTTTTTTATCATGACCAAACTTTTTGCGTGATCTAGCCAATATCGATGAATACCTTAGTATTGATTTGCTATATTCCTTGTTGTGTGTTCACTTAAACCAAAATTTTCTGTCTTGGGTTGCTATATCCTTTTTGTGTTGTCACCTAAATAAAAAAATATTCTTTATTGATTTGCTATATTCCTTGTTGTGTGGTTGGTCACTTATATCAAAATTTACTATCTTTAATAGTACATATATTATAATGTGCTATATATGTTGAAATGATATGCCGGTGCGTGCAGCTTTATCTTTTAGCTGATTATTCTTTGTTATTTGTAATGAATTTTCACTTTCAAAGGTTGTGAATTGTGATTATCTGAACGCTAATTTCATTTGGGAATTAGTCATACATAACTCTCAAAGTGTTAATCTCAAATGTAAGCATTATAATAACGATGGTGTGAATAGACTGTAGTGACGATTATACTTTAGGAAAAAAACAATTTAATACATATTTAGAAATTTATTTACAAAAAGTCTGGTTGTTTTGAAATTGATGACTGTTTTATAAAAAAGTACATATTTTGTGAATTTATTTACAAATAGATTCATATGTCATTAAAAAGTCTAAAAAAATCGAAAAAATATTTAAAAATTAAAAACCAAAATTTTAAAAAATACATTTTTTATATAAAAAATATGTGTGATCCTGTCTAATTCTGTTCAATCATGTATGTCTAATCTTGTGTCTAATCTTGTGTGATCCTATCTAATCATGTCCAATCATGTCTAATTCTGTCCAATCTTTTATGTCTAATCCTGTTTAATCTTATTTAATCATATCAAATCATTTGATACTATGTACAATTTTTTCAATTTTTTAAATGATTTTTTCAATTTTTTTTTGTATATTTTGTTTTTTTTATGATATATGTACTAATTGTAAATAAATATATGTATCTAATCATAAAAAAAGTACACATATGCGAGTTTTTTGTAATTAATTTTATTGATATGTATCTATTTATAAGTCTCTCTATACTTTATAGTGGCGTTAAAGATGACATGTATTTTGTTAGTAGTTAAGAGCATTCATATCAATCTTATCAAGATTATGCTTAAATAGAGAGTGAAAATTCTACCTTTTGTGATTTAGAAAGTGTTTCAGAATTTACATGATTGGAAAAATGCATAATTAGTCACACTTTTCAAACTTAATTAATAAAAAGTCACATATAAGATCATTTTGTATCCTCAATTAGTCACACTTAACTTAAATATAAATAGTCTCAGAATTCTAATTTTTAGAATTCACTCTGTTTATTTCACTCAAACTCACTCTTGTTAACAAATCACATCCTCCATCATCTCTCCATCGCTACTCTCTATCTTCTCTAATATCTGCATATCTAACGAGATCGGAGCTCCGCCACCTCCAACCAGAGATCCGCCGCCATCACACTTCTCTGACATTTCTCTCATCATTTCCCACCTATCTCCGACCTTCCCCATAGGAAGGACGAGTTTGTAACCCATGGCGATAGAGGATATGATGCCCAATTTATGTCGATATCATGGAGGAGTCGATCAAATCGACCTCATCTCTAGGACTAGGTGAATGGCTATGGCAATGTAAATGGTTGTGATCAAAGAGGTCTGTTTGTTTTTCATCTATTTGATTTAAATTATTTTTTGTGGTTTTTTGTTGAATCCAAATGTGATTTGGGATTTTTGCTGGATTTGTGTCGATTGGTCACTTTTGTTGAAAAAAACTGATTTGGTATGTTGATTGATAATAATTTGGGGAAACTATTTAGCAATATTTTTTAAATTTTCATATAAATCAGTTTTTATTTATGAATCGGAGTTTTCAGAATTTAGCAATACTAGATTTGTAAATTGGTATGTGTTTTGTTAGAATAGCTTATCGTTGCAATTTACTCATAAAAAGTTTGCTATTATTGAATTTTAAGATAAAGACGTAATGATCTGTTATTATTTCTTGTGTATATATGATGTTGTGTATGCGTGTAATAGATACAGACCCCTTAAAATACTCACACTTTTTGTAAATGAGACCTCTGTGAAGTGTGAGTTTTTTGTTGGAGATTTTGAACATAAAGCCTATGCACTTTTATTATTTCATATGCACTTTTTATTCACTTTTATTATCTCATATACACTTTTTATGCACATTTTATACAATTTTATCCACTTTTTATGAATCTCTTATGCAATTTGTTGGACTTTAATGAACTTTTATTAACCCGCATGCACCTTTTATACATTTTTATTGAACCGTATGAACTTTTTATGCACAATTTATGTACTTTTTATGCCTTTTTATGCACATGAATACACTTTTTATGCACCATTTATGTACTTTTTATTGACTCGTATCCACATTTTATGCACTTTTCATTAAACCGTATCCAGTTTTTATCCGCTTTTTATGCAGCTTCTATGCAATTTTTATTGACTCGTATATACTTTTATGCACCATTTATGCAATTTTTTACACCCGTATCCATTATTATGCGCGCTTTATGCTCTTTTTATTACTTCTATCCACTTTTTATACACCATTTATGCAATTTTTATTAACCCGTATGGACCATTTATGCGCAAGCACTTTTTATGCATTTTATATTGACCTGTATCCACTTTGCATGCACATTTTATTCACTTTTTATTGATCCGTATCCATTTTTATGCACACTTTATGCACTTCTTGTTGACTCGTATCAACTTTTTATCCACCCTTAATGCACTTTTCTTACACTTTTTATATATCCGTATTTACTTTTATGCACAATCCATGCACTTTTTATGCATTTGTATATAATTTTATGTACTATTTATGCACTCGTATCCAATTTTATACAATATTTATTGAATCGTATTTATCTTTATGCACCATTTATTCAGTTTTTATTGACTATTTATGCACATTTTATGCATTTTTTATTGACCATTTATACACCTTTTATGCATTTTTTATTGACATGTATCCAATTTATATGCATCATTTATGCACACTTGAATTTTTTTTTTTTTTTTATTTATTTTTGACCTTTTTCCTAGTTTTTTAGTTTTTTTAAAGTGTTTTTTTTTTTTTTGTAATTTTTTGATCTTTGATTTTTTTTTTTTTTTTTGATATTTATCCACTCTTATGCACCAATTATGCATTTTTTTATTGACCCGTATCTACTTTTTATGCACCCTCGATTTTTTAATTTTTTTTTTAATTTTTTTAATTTTTGACATTTTTCCGAGATTTTTAGTTTTTTTTTCAAGATTTTATTAATTTTGAATTATTTGAAAATTTTCGAATTTTTTAATTTTTATCCACTTTTATGTACCCTTTATTCACTTTTTATTAAACCGTACGTATCTACTTTTATGCACTTTTTATTGACTCGTATTTATTTTTATGCACTTTTATGCATATTTTATGCATCTTTATGCACTTTTATACACATTTTATACACTTAATTAATTTACACCTTTTAATGCACTATTATCGACTCGTGTGCACTTTTTATATATTTTTTATACACACTTTACACACTTTTTATGCATCTTTTATACACTTTTATGCACATTTTATCGTCCCATTTGCACTTTTTATGCACATTTGATATACTTTTTATGCACATTTTATGTATTTTTTTACATATTTTATGCATTTTTATCGACATGTATGCACTTTTTATACATTTTTATGCACTTTTTATAAGATTTTTATGCACGTACTTCTTATGCATTTTTAATACACTTTTTATCGACCCGCATGCACTTTTTATGCACAATTTATGCAATTTTTATGCACTTTTATGCACTTAGATGCACATTTTATGCAATTATATGAACATTTTATGCACTTTATATGCACTTTTATACACATTTTATAAACTTTTTATGCATTTTTATCGATCTGTATGCACTTTTATACACATTTTTTGCACTTTGTATGCCCCTTTATACACACTTTATGTAGCTTTTATCGATCCGTTTGTATTTTTATGCATTATTTATGCAACTTTTATGCATTTTTATACACTTTTATGCATTTTTATCGACCTGTATGCATTTTTTATTGACTCATATGCACTTTTTAATTTTTAATTTTTTTTTTTCAAATTTTCTTGTTTTTTTTCGATTTTTTTTGAACAATTATCTTTTTTTTTTTGTGGAAAAACTATTTTTGTGTAAAAATATTTTTTTTTTTGTGAAAAACTATATTTATTTTTGTGAAAAAACTATTTTTTTTGTGTGAAAAAACTAATTGTTTTGTGAAAGAAGCTATTTTTTTGTATGAAAAAAGTAAGTTTATTTTTATTTTTATGCATTTCTCCTAATTTTTGTTATTTTGAAAATATTGTTAATTTTTTCATATGTATTTTTTTTTTAGATTTTTAGAGAGAGAAATGATAATTTCTATGTTATGATAATGTCAATTTTGTAAATTGATTGAATTTTAAAAAAGAATGTGACTTATTGAGGATGAAAACATTAAGTTGTGACCTTTTAGGGATAAACTATCAGAATTGTGACTTTTAGAGAATTAGCCCGATTTTTTAGTCTGCCTAAAACATCTTCTCTACTAATAGTAAATTAATTCTATTATTAACTTTTAAAGCCATGTTTGTTTGTAGGATATTATAACATGGTATAGTTTATAACTACAGTAAAACCTTTATAAATTAATATAATTGGAACCATAGAAATTTATTAATTTAGAGACCTATTAATGAATAGATAAATTTAGTATTTATTAATCTAAATAGGTTTTTTTATTGATTCAATAAATATATTCGTTAATAGAAACATAAAACTCATATATATTACTAATATTACTCGTTAAACTCGTTAGTAGTCTAGTATACTACTTTAATCACTAATATATAAATTTTGTTGCATGTTAAATCACCGTGTATAAAACTAAGAAAATACATTAATAAATTAAACTAGGTATGAACTTCAAGTATATTTAAATTTTAAAGTAAATCAAATGAATATAAAGTCGTATTTCACTAAATCATTCTGATAATGTCTGTCATTTTGAACAATTATTATTTATGATTTTGCGGGGACCAAATATTTATATAAGATTTTTCAATTTTATTTTATTTTATTAATTTATCGAAATTAGTCATTTTTTACATTGGCCCAAGTCGGGACCAGGGAGAAATATTATTTTAAAGAGATTATTAATTTACAGGCTATTAATTTATACATGTTCTACTGTAGTGTTATTAGTGGAATATCACCATATATGTGGTATTATTAGTTATATCCACTTATTAGCATAAATTATAGTATAATTAGTACTATCACTAATGTAAAATCAAATGCAATTTGTGTAAACAAACAAGTTATAAAATGAATCCTACGGTACTAACAATCCTATAACAGCTCTTATAATTCATATGTAGACACCATGGCCCATTTTAAAAATAAAAGTTTATTATGAGTATGAACTGAATGAGTTTTTTCATGTAAACTTCTCAGATTATAAATAAAGCGTATTTTAAAGAGTGAGATGTGAATGTTGTAAGGGGTGAAGCGGTGAACCAAGTTCTGTAAAAGATTTCATTCGTGCTTTAAACTGTAAGTTATTCTCTAACTGGTTCATTTTTTATTGTACAGTGTCTAAAATGTGAAGTTGGGAAGTAAAGTTTAGAGATTGTTAAATTTTCTTGGTGATTATCACTTTTGTTAAAGTTATAACGTACAGGATAATTTAGAGAATAACCATGAAAACTGAACTTTTTATTCATTGCAAATGTAGAAACATAAACTAAAAGAAAATCACATAAAGTGACAACTCACAATTTAAAACAAATGGTACAACAAGCAAACCAAATACAACTTTATTACACACCCAAGCAGTTCACACTTGTACTATAGTTGCTTCTCCTTTTTTTTCTCTCCAGAGAATCTGAAATCTGGGGCTTAATTGGTTCACCAAAAAACTCCACCTTTCTTCCTGCCATTTTCGAAAACTTCATAACCATTATTGGTAAAAACAATGGTCACAGATGCCTCGGAGTGGTTAAAAGCAGGTGTCATGTCTCGAATATCTTCCTCCGTTGGTCCTTGATAGAAGGACGCTAACCAATCTCCCTCAAGATCTTTTATTATAACTTTAGATTTCTTATTGACTACTGTATTGTAATATTCGATTTCATACTTGTGGGCATAACTCCAGAGTGGAAGAAAACCTGTGCAATGACTTGCTTCAGATTTTCCTGCATCAATGTCTCCTGAATTACCCAGATATGGGTTATTATAGTGTAGTTTATGGTCGCTGTTGTTGGTAATACCTGAAACATAAATCCACCCATAATTGGAGAATATTGATCTCAGCTCCTCATCGGATTTGTTGATGGTGTCTGGTCGGAGTCGCCGGATGGTGGCCAGCTTTTCGTCGTCATCACCAGGTCGTTCACGACAAATTCCAGCCATTTGTGGTTCTTAAAATATAAGTAACTGTAGTGCAGCTAGTTCGGGAAATTTGCTGCTGTGTGGATAAAGGATGCGACTTGTTGCCTTTTTATAGAGATGAGAGGAGAGTTGGTAGGTAATTATTGATTAAAACAGATTAAATAGTAAGTCTTTTAATAACATAAAAAAACGACTTCAGGTTTTGTATCCCATTGGAATTTAAATTAAAACAATGACTCCACTAACTTCCCTATGGGGTGGACTTGAGTGGGTGCAGGAGGTGCGATCGCACCGGACCTCACGGTTCCGGTGAATCTTTGAAGGCCCCACGACGTCGTCAAAAAAAATTAAATATGTATAAAAAAAACTATATATGTAAACATATGCTATAAAAAAATTTACAAGTAAGTGAAAGACCATATTTATTATTTTATTAATGTTTTTTTTTCTGTTTGAGAGTTAATTTCATACTCGAACGACAATAGAAAAAAAAAGCTCCAATCTTTTTTGCCATTGGAAAACAAAAATGTCAGAGCTGCCCCTACCGTCATTAGACGAAATCAAGCTCCGGCTAGGGTTTTCTATGACTACTTATACATACGTCTATTTGAAATAAGATATTGGAGGTGTTAGCTATAGCAAAAATTACCAAAAGAAAAGACATACTGGTCATTGGACCGAAATTTATTATTATAACCCTATAAGTACAGTTGATAGTAACATATGCCTAATCTACCATTGCTAACCGGTGGAAAATGGGTATTACTCCTGGACTTAAATTTCAAATTATTTGGAAGGATATTTGTGATCTTATGAATTTAATTGGCTATGATTTGTATCATGTGTACAGAGAGCAAAATTAAGTAGCGGATGGTCTAGCAAAGATGGGGGCTAATGGTTCGGACATGGTTATTTATTATCATATAGCTTTGCCTGGTAATTTATATGCGGCGTCCTATAAGTTAGATAAAAAAGAAACCCCTTGTTTTAGGGGCAAAACTTGTTGGTTTCCGTGTACGAAATAACAATTAAATAATAATGAAGGACTAAACAATAATTAAACAAAACCAGTGTAATCTTTATTAATTTCCAATTGGAATAGAATAAACTGATTACAACATGTAGGTACTGAAAAGTAATTAAAGCAAACGCTATCAGATTATTATTAATTAATAATCTGATGTACTGATTTGCAATTAATAGAAACTGCCGGACTGGAAAGTATAAACTTAACAGACGGACTATTCTGATTTGAATTGAAAGTACATGACTGAATTGAAACTATTCTAATTACATAATTAAATTACAGAATAGTAATTACAGCAAAAAACATAACTTTAAACTAATTACAGAAAGGTACAAACAAAATAGAAAAGCTACAGCTAAGTACAGCAAATTAAAATACTGAATTAAAAAATACAGAAAAGTAAATTGCGGAAATTAAATAACAGAATTGAAATAAAATAAGACGAGCCTACTGTTAACAATATGCCCTTAACTGATATTCGGCCAACCACCTTGATGTTTCTGGTTGCGTTGATGCTTCGATCCCAACGTACAACGTCTCTCGGATGACTCGCCGGAAACTGTCGACGAGTCAAAGTCAAGCTTTTAGTGGGTGGTTCTCTCTGGTTTCTAATATGCTATGTAGAAAAAAAAATGTATGCTATTTTAGAGAGAAGAGAGACTGATTTCGTGTATGAATATGTGAGGGAAGGCTGCCTCTTTATTAAGGAATTCTGAAACCGCAGAATTTATTGGTCATTTAATTCTGGGAGTTGCATCACCAGAATCCGCCTACATTACTGCTGAAGTTTCAAACTTTCTGGAACTCTAGGGACTGCTCTTGCAAATATGCAAAAATCCCTTTTCAGATTAGTACAAGACCCGAGACATTCCCTAAATCCCAAATCCCGCATCCCGCGGCCCGCGCCCTGAGTCCCGAGACCCGAGTGAGCGTGCGCGTGTGTGGTACACACTAACCCACTCATGGGTTTGTGGACTTTATTAAATTACCAACTACATGAGATGGACTTGTATATATAGTGTAACAATCAACCTTGACTTTACAATGTGGGATAACCCTCATGGGTTAATTCCATTCTGTTTTCCATTTTCCAGATTTCGGTTTTTTCCTTCTTTCGAGTACGAAACTTCGAGTCCAATTATCATTCACACCCTTCCTCCGAATAGGTCATGCGATATACCGTTGCGAAGCTCGTCGTACGAGCTACTCAAACACTTTGAGTATGGCCTCAGAAAAATTGAGTAATCGCATCGAAAATTGACTCAAAGATGGTCTCTGACCACTTGAAACAAACATGTTTAAAAAACATGTTTTCCTACAATTTTTTCCAATAAAACTTTTTGTTTTTAACTTGTAATTTGGTTACGCTTTGCTTTTTTACTGATGAGGATTATTCTGAAGCTCTTATGTGGGGTGTGTATCTTTTTAAATGCTTGCTGGTGCATTTGGCCCCTCTATTCTTACTGGTTATGCTTTTCGGCCTTATCATTTTGTGCTTATGATGAGCTTATTCTGAAGGCAAAATCAAATAAGTGCGTGCTTAACTTTTTGCTTATTCAGGCTTTAGAATTTTGCATGAAGTGTTGATGGGCGCTATGGTTGACCCCTTGGAAGATAGCTACTGTGTTTGGTGCAGCATATGTAACATCCCGTATTGCTATGGTTGACCCCTTGGAAGATAGCTACTGTGTTTGGTGCAGCATATGTAACACCCCGTATTTTTATAAATGATTTTATTTATGATTTAATTTATCCAAAAACGTTTTATTCAAAATTTATCAAAAAAACCGGTCGGTCACTCGACTAATTTTTAGCCAAAAACCGAAACTCTTCCGAAAAACTTTATTTTAAAAACCTGTTATTAATTTTAATTTTATAAATAAAAAGGACCCATTAGTTTTGTTTCTAAAGATTGATTATTTTTGAGCAGTAAAGTAATAAATTTGATTAAGAGTTAACTTTTAGAACTTTTGGGACCAAATAGTTCGCTTCCACAAACTTTCTCAAAACAGTTTTTCTAAACCTCTTTTCAGCCACTTTTTAAAATATTAAACCTAAAACCAGCCAAATACAAGAGACAAAAGAGAGAAAAGGGATATTCCAAAGCTTAAGAAGAAGAAGAAGAGGAAACCACCATTTATGAAATTAAGAGCATTAGCGCAGTATCGCATGGGCTCGGGGATTCTTTCAATTGCATTTTTTTTTGTTAGACCATTTTCGAGGTTGTAGCCTATGGGCAAATTCATTCGTTTGTTATTTTCTTAGCGTTTATAAAACTTGCCTTGTAACCGTGTTTGATAACATTTTTATTTAATTGTCAATTGTTCTTTTAGCTCGTAATTTATTTCTTTTAAAAATTCAAATTTTGTACCAACAGGTTCTTTTTTTTTTGTTTTAAAAAAGTCACGCCTTGATGTCCGTATTTTCCGGATTTTGGGGTGTGACAGCATACTCACATTGCTGATAGAAAGGCTTGATTTCAAGAGAAAGTTCATACTTGATATATAAATATATCTTTATGAGTCATATTTAATTTTTGGTTTTATCTCAACTTTTGGATAGGCTAGTTTGTATCACTACAATTTTGAGGTTTTCGGGGTTTGTCTTAATTGCAAACCTAAGTTGCGCCGAAATTGGCTTTGGTTGTCACATACTGCTCATTTGATCACTTTGATCCGGAGTTATAAGGGTGTGTTTGGATAGGGGTTATAAGGAAAAATGTAGCATTAAATGAGCTCATTTCCAAATTCAGTGCACGTGTGGTTTAAAAGTTGAGACGAGTTTCTTTTGATCCTCTTTAGAACTCATTGTAGATCTCTTTTGAGAGTGGCAAAGTTATTGTGTTTCTTTATAGGCTCTACTGGGGGTTGTCCCATTGTACACTTGGTTTCGACTTTTCTAATAAAATGAGTCATTTACTTAAAAAAACTGCACAATTAAGATTGGCTCTTTTCACGCTAGTTTAGAAACATATACAACATAATCGACTTAAATTAATATATTAATTAGTTGTTTTGATTGATTAGAGCATTCTCAAATCTCAAGTCTCAACTAGTCTTTAAATTTTAGAACAAGGTGTGGTCAAAACAAATACTCTATCCGTTTCAAAATATAAGTTTAGTACGGAAAACTCAACTTATTAACAAAAAACAATTATTACATTATTTTTACACTCTATTTTCACTTTTTACCCTCATTTTTATTCATGCATATTCTCCTATTAACTAAAAGTGTAGACAAATATGTAATATTACACAAAATTATTTTATATTTTGAAAAAATGGACTTATATTATGTAACAGCCCAAAATATTATAATGTGCTTATATTTTGGAACAGATTGAATATTTTTTTTTTCACATACAATATTTAATACATTAATAAATCACCCACATTACTATGTATATGTATTATGGTGAAAGAGAGAATAAAGAACAGTGATCATGTACCCTCACATTAATTTATTACCGTAGATATTCAGCTATATTTTGCCTAAACATCTAAATTCTAAAGTACATGCGTTGGTTAATTTGCTGCTGTATTAACTTGGGTTTTTTTTAAAATGAAAATGTAGGATAGCTCATAGATCCCCTTTACCTATTCTCTTGTAAATGCTCTAAGATAGGATAGATACTCCTTTTTTTTTAAGTACCGGGTACGAGTACTAGGGTACGATAATACATATAGCCGGTGAACTCTTCTAATCTGGTAGAAACACTTTTCTAAAGAGAGATGTTTTAATTACCAGATGTGAGGAGATATTTCTTCCTATATATATATATTTTTTATTCAATATCCTGTCCATTTTATTAATAAAATAGCAAAAATATTCTTTCATAAGCCACGCCCTCATGATAGCGTTTCCGATCAAAAAACATAAACGGAAAATGATGGCATTACGACCTACAATAAAAAAACAACTAGTGCTAATGGACCTATTTTACTAAATACATGGCAAAAAACAACAAAATAACACTTTCAATCTCCATTTTTCAAAGCAAAAATAATCTACGATGACTTGTTATTTACTCAATATGTCCCATATCCTTATATCTTCTATACATCGCCGTGATCAAAGTGATCTAAACAACAAGTTCAAGAGAAAAAAAATTGCTTAAAAAGGAGATTAACCATGTTAATTTAGTGCAAAAAATCAGTACAAATTATGCAATATCAACTGAATCACCAGTTTAGTACCAATTAAGGAGAAAACTAAAAAAAAAAAAGTCTCATTTCATTTAGACAAACTTGTTGAAGAAAAATTTCATACTGCTACATCTTGAATTTTATATGTACTTTCTCTAACACATGGCGTTCGTTTTGGTCCAAAACTATATTTCTTGCTATATATGCACCTGTACCATCATAACTACATCTCGTAAACATATCTCACACGCCCTAAATAGAAGAAATTGATTAAGAAAGATAATCTATTCTATATTGTAAACAATTACGAATATAATGCATTTTTTGCATTTAGACAATTATTTTACGCATCCTACTTTATAGCATAAAACTCATCATAAATTGACAGTTAATGTTTTGTTCGCCCATCTTTAATTACCCTATGAACGACTAATTTAACTCTATAGAACATTGCTTAGATCATATTAATTTCGATAAAAATGTTTGCTCGTTAATTTTAGAAGACTAACACTAGAATTATAACTCATCATAAATATAAACAATCAGTCGTCAACCCACTAGGGCTAGCTTAGTGGGCGAGAACCCGCACTCTCAACTATAAGTTACAGTGTTCGAGTAAGATGGGGTAGTATGATAGCATTTGATACTCTTACATAAGATTTAAAAATAAATAAAAAATCAGTCAGTTAATAATGTTTTTAACAGACTTATCATCCATATATAAAAGTCGTCAATAATGTTTTAAAAGACTTATCATTCATATATAAAAGTCCTACAATAATATATTTCAAAGACTTATCAATATCAATTTTTGTATTTATTAATCTGTCAACACCTACTTGGTGTTGTTAAAGTGGATTGTTGTTAAAGTTGATTGAGAGCCTATATTTTTATATATATTAGCCATCAAAGAAACTCCGATTAGCTAAGAAGAACTCTCTGGAGTTCCGACGGACCATCAACGTCGTCGCCAGCGGCACATTGGTGGTTGATCACATTTTAATAAAAATTTTGTTTATAGGTTACTAGTTTTATAAGATTTTAAAGTCTAGATCAACTTAATAATTCAAAAAATCTATTTGTTTTTACTTAATATATATTTCAAACAAACACTAAAAAAAACAAAAAAATAGTTTTTAAGTTTTTTTTTTACATTTTAATATCTTTCAAAAAGATATTATAATATATTTTTTAGCTTAAAAGAAGTTTTTAAACTATTTTTTATATTTTAATATATTTCAAAAAGAGAATATAAGTATTTTTTAAATTTAAAAAGAGTTTAAAAATAGCTTTTAATTTATTTTTTATCAGGCAAGGTGACCGGAACTTCAATTTTCTTGGGTACATAACTTTCACTCAAACAATCTTATGAAAAATGACTTAGACATAATTATCTCCGCCGCCAACCCATATGGAAGTGCTGGGTCGGAGTATAGGCCCAAACTATAATTTTATTTTGATATTTATACTACATGTCCCTGCTTCATATAGATTTACAACAATAGACTCTTAATAAAACCACCGACAAGTCACCCTCCGCGCCGCCAGTCACCCTCTACGCCTCTAGTCACCTTCCATGCCGCCGCCAGTCACCATCCTCGCCGCCTCCGCTAGTCACCCTTCTCATCACCGCCGGCAGTCAACCCAGGAAGAAGATCTGTGTATATATGTAATTATGCATGTTATGTAATTATGTAGGTATATTTCTGTATGTATAGGTATGTATGTAACTGTTATAGTATGTATTTGAATTTAATTTCTTAACTAGCCATTAATTTTAAGTAGTGTATACTTCTTTCGTCCCTTTTTAACTGTCTACTAATTTTTATTGGGCTGTCCCAAAATAAGTGTCCACTTTCTCAATTTGGTAATTAAAAAGTAACAGACTTACTATTTTACATTTTAAATAATATTAAAATAAAAACGAGAACATAAAAGGAAAAAAACATAATAATGTGACAGACTTACCATTCATGAGATATTCTATCATCATAAATGTATTTAATTATGTCTTTAATAAGGACAATATAGGTAGTTTATATATCAAATTTTTAACTCTTAAAAGGTCTCAATTTTTAAGGGAGACACTTAAATAGGGACGGAAGGAGTATATAAATTTGTTATATATGTATAGATTTTTTTTTTTTTTTTTTACTTTTTCTTTATATGCATTATAACCCAAACATTCAAATAACAACCTTTAACATTTTGAACTATTTGAAATCTTTACTTTGTAATAAAAACCAAAAAAGAAATGTTTTATTTCAAGCTCATCACCAAAGTATATAAAAACACATAAGAAAAAAAAATGAACTTTAAAATGATCAAAACAGACAAACAGATATTATTAAAATTCATTTAATATTTTATCATGTCAATCAACAATCTTAATGTAGTAGAATGAAAGAAGTGATATGATATGTTTTTTTATTAAAGAAGCATTTTACTTGATTTTTAAGAGATCGATGTTCATGTATGTTGTTGTATATGCTATATATGTAGAATTATGCATATGATTCTTGCAAGTGTAATCAAGACAAATATTTATTTTTCCATCATACAACATTTTGATACATTAATTAATCACCCACATTACTATGTATATGTTATTTTTGTTGCTAGATATTCTAAATTTATTTCTTACAATCAAAGTTGCTAATTATATGTTAATAAAAATGATATTATATTGTCTTTTCAATTTACACATTTAACAACCCGTCAATTATTAACTTCTCCTATTATTTCAATACTTACAAATGATTTTTTTCTTAGAGTGAAATACTTGTTAAAATATTTACGTATGATTTTTGTTTCCTTCAGTGACATATTTAGAGGAAAAAAAATTCTAAATGAGTAATTTTCTTTTTTACCTAAGATACAAATTTTTTCAATAGTTTAAAGTTAAACACTTGTAAGTTGACTACTTACACCCATTTTCTATCAAATAAAAGATTGTCGACTTATGTCCAAATTGTGCTCCCGACAAAATTTCTGACTCCATTCCTAATTATGCCGTTATGCGTGAATAGCCGTTTTTGTTTTTGGAGGTTTTCAAAATTGAAGGATATTTTAAATTTCTTATATTTCATTAATAGAACATGGAACAAATTAAATTCAAGTTTTAGAAAATTGGTCATATCCCTTGTAATAAAAGACAATTATAGTTGTAATTAAAAAGTCTATACAATCTTCAAAACTTAGGATTTCGGTTTAAATTTAGATAATTATTTAGATAAGCATAAACAATTTGGCATAGACTCTAGGAGAGACTCACTAAGGTGCATTGATCTATCTTAACATACATTTATCTAACGACTGTCTGAGTCAATGTCAAATATTATTTGCTTATATCGCCACTGATCTTGTTAAGTTGACTAAAGCTTTAGCTCAAAAGTTTACACAATTTATCACTTATGCTCCGTTTGTTTTATAGTAAAAGTTTTACATAGAAAAAATATTTCAATGGGAAAATTATACACTGAAAACTTTTGTTTGCTTTTCATTTACACGCGGTTGGTGCATAAAAAGTTTTTCAGCTAAAATTTTATACAAACTCAAGTTGTTTTTACAAATTGTTTTTTTTACAAATAATTGATAAAAATCTCAACATGTATAGAAAATTTAACCTAAACACATATTTTATTTCATATACGTCACTTATAATAACTTATAAATTTTCAACATATAAACTCATAAAATTATAAGTATAGAAGATATTATTGAATTTTTTTCGCTTTTTCAAATTTTCTTGGGTTTTTTAGATTTTTCAGAATTTTTTGTTTAATTTTTTAGATTTTTTCTTCTTTTTTTATATTTTATTGGTTAATTAGATTTTAGATTTTTCAAATTTTCTTGGGGTTTTTAGATTTTTCGGATTTGTTTTTTTATTTATTTTCCATTTTTGTTATTTTTTAGAATTTTTCTTGTTTTTTCCTTTTTTTTATTGGTTAGTAGATAGAATTGGACTAATTATTAAATAATTTTAAAAGAATAGACCTATAATTAATAATAGTTATAATACTAGTATTATAAAGAATATAGAGAGAGGCTCCGTAAACCGTTTGTATGCAACTTTGTTTGCGGGGTAATCGTTTTCCCCAATTTTACTGGATATGTGAAAAAATATTTCTCAAAAAAAATGTTTTACGTTAAACCAATAACCCAGAAAATCTATTTTACCAGTAAATGTTTGTTTACCCCCATTTTACAACAAAACAAATAGAGCATTAAACAAATTTATCAAGTATTTAATTAATTGGCTTACCATCCTTTCGTTTTCAATTTCAAATAAATCTATTTTATGATCGAGACCTTGAATTTATTCATGTATCTTTTAAAAAGCCTCACCATTCACGATCATATTGTTTCCTAATAAATATTAAATAATGTGTTGGCATTTTCTTGCTAAGCTACACTTTTAGGATAGCATTTGGAGTGGCCGGAGAAATGTTAAACATTTATAGGATAGCACTCTAAAATGGCTGGAGATTTTATAGCTTATTCATGGTATTTGTTGTACTTTAACCTTATTTATTTTGCTCTCAGAATTTTTTTTCAGGAAAAATTGTGAATGTAAAGAGAAGGATGATAAAGCTGATGCAGCTGCTATTTTGCTCTTGATAGATTCTGATAAAAGAAGATGAAATTGAAGTATTGAATAAGACAACTGTTTCTTATGAAGAACATGGCTATATTTTTTTTAATTAATTGTGGGGATTGCCCATTATTTTATTTACATTGAGTTTAAATTGGTCATCCCACCTTATTACAACGAAACCAACAACTACAGGATTAAACAACGAAAATAAAAGCTTAAAGAATTCAAAAGATAATACGCGAAAATAGAGACCCTTTTATGTAGTTGACTTTTTAATAAATACTATTATCTTGAATATTTCCAACGCGAACTCTATTTTTCTGTATTTCTTTCTTCTTTATCTCTCCACCGCCAATACATATAACCAGTTGAACCATATTAGTGAGAGAGAGCTCTGATCTTTCCATATTTTCCTAATTGAAATTATTAAGAACGATCTACTGTTGTTCGCTGTAAATCGAGAAGAGATGAGCTCTGATCTTGTCTGTAATATGTCTTATAAGCTCTACAACTTTTTGAAGCATAAATAGATCAAATCTCATTTTTATTTTTTGGATTAAATCAAAAGGCGCAGTTTCTTTGAATTACCGTCATAGAGCTTTTATTAATGTTAAATGATAATGCTTTTATAAGCTTTTTTTTCTTTATTTTCCTGGGACTATTTTAGTGGTTGAACTGGCCTTTTGGTTGGTTATATTTGCTAATTACTAGGATGAAGGTTTGACCATGTCTTAAAATGGATAAATCTCCCTTTAAATTTGAAGTCTGGCTCTTGAATTTGACTATTAGATCACCTTAATCTTGGAACCATAAAGTTATAAGGTTAATGGTATAAGCAGTAAGGGTAATTGTAGCCAATTGTGGGCTAAAAAGTGATGTTTTTCGAGTGCTACCATAATGGTTTTTCCTCTCGTTCTATGGTATTTATATGCATTTTATAGAACTCTTGTTCGTATTGATTCGAATATCCTGTACTCCATTTGTGCCTAAATAATTATCTATTATTTTATATTTGTTTGTCCGAAAATAAATATCCAATTTTTTAATTATCTATTATATATGTATTTTTAATTTATCAATGAAAAAATGTTAAATGCTATAATATTCTCAAATATTGTAATGAATACATTCCAAAAATTGACAATAATAATAATTTAATTTAAATTAGGGGCAATTAACAAAAACATACCATACCCTATTATATTAACAAAAACATACTCTAATAATTTAAATTAACAAAAACATACATATATATAATTATTATTTCTCTAATTTTAATCAGACCATAATATAACCTCTCTCTCTATCTGCAACTCTCTCTCTCTAATTGCACATCTCTCTCTAACACACGATAATCGCACCTCCTTTTACTATGTGCTAATCACCTATCTCTCTCTAAAAATGACTAAAAACTCACAAAATATTCATATGCTAATTATAAAACGTTATACCCTAATTTTAAAATTTCATATCCTAAATGTTCTGGATCACAATTAAATATCTAAAAAAAAAGTTCATACCCTAATTTTAAAACTTCAAACCCTAATTTCAAAACTTCATAACCTAATTTCAAAACTTTATACCCTAATTTCAAAACTTCATACCCTAATTTCAAAAGTTCATACACTAGTTTTAAAACTTCATACCCTGCATATGAATTTCTATCAATACTGTACATATGGACTCTCCTCTTTAACCTTAAAAACCACAAGGTTTACAATAGTCTCAAATCTCAATAAATAGAAAATAATCTCACCAATTTCATATATTTTTCATATATTACGGGATATCAATCAGTGTAATATTTGTGTATTACGTATGTATATATCTGTATTTATATGTATATGGATGTTTATATAATTTAGATGGTGTTCGGTAGTCAGTGACGGGTTTTCGTGGTGGAGGAGGGAAAAGAGATAGAGTGCGATATGAAATAAAGATACAGAGAATAATGGAGGAGAGAGAGAGAGAGTAAGATCAGAGAAAGAGATACAGAGAAAAATTGGTGAGAGAGAGAAGAATGGAGGAGAGAGAGAAAGAAGAGAATAAACAGCGTTAAATTTGTTTGATATGTTTTTGATAATAAAAGTTTTTGTTTATGTTTTTTTTAATTTAGTTTAAAAAATAATATGTTTTGTTAATTTATTCTTTAAATTAAGATCATATATGTAACTTTCAAATGCAATTAATGATAACTTTTAATATTTGCAAAATGTCAAACGTAGACACTTAAAAAAGGACGGATGGAGTAATTTCTTTACCGTTTTCGTGAAGGGAATGACTAACATCGGGCGAACCACATGTAAAGATATTTGTTTTCTTTTAATACAATTTGAACTGTGATTAAGAAAAAAATATTAAATAATCACCCACCTACTAATTAATCACTAGTTTTGTTTTAGGTTGCATTATAATTTATAATCGTCAGCACCCAGTATTCCTTAACTCGGTTGGCGTAGTCGCATACTATCTCTCCATGTAAACTAACTGCATCCTTTAGTACTATCCAAGGTAGTCTGATTTTTATTTTTGATGTAAACAATTCCGATACCCAGCACATGGTTTGAAGTATTGAAGATATTTTGGTAGTTTGCCCGTGATATGGGTATGGGGTGGGTACGTCTGTGGGGTAAATTGACATTTTCCATAAGCCTAAGATCAAAAGTAAAGTTAATAACACTATAATCAAAGCTAGAAACAAAGGGGTTATGATGTTGTATATAAGGAAAGATGTGTAAGGTTATGTAATTAAGGTTGTTTTGGGTAACAATATTTAATAGTTACTTTTGATATTATGTTCTGAAACTACTATAGTGTTTCATTTTATTTTTTATGGTACTATTGTACTACGGTACCGAAAATTTAAATTTTTGTCAGATAGTCGGTACCCATATTGATAATGTATCAGATAAGACATAAAAGTCTTACGTGTTTATAATTTAAAACAAAGTTAATGTCAAGTTTTCAATTGGCTTACCAACCTTTCGTTTTCAGTTTTAAATAAACCTATTTTCTGTGACTAAAACGTTGAATTTGTTCATGTATCTGCCTTAAATTTCTTCATTTATCTACCTTAAACTTATTATGTAGCTTTTAAAAAGACTGGTCATTCACGATGATATGTTTAGTAATAAAATTAAAACCACACTTACTAATCACTAGTTTTACTTCAAGTTGATTAGGTTGCATTATAATCATCAGCACCAGAAGTAGTTTTTTTATGGGGAAATTTATGTTTAGTACGATACTATTACAAATTTAATACAAGAAAACACAAAACAGTTAATTTTGTTTAAGTGTAGATACAATTTAAACTTGATATTAATACGATACCCCCTCCTTATAGTTGTTTTATTTATTTCTTGTTTCTCTCAAATATTTCAAAATATGAGACTTATCTAAATATCTTTTATTTCAAATTCTTTTTTTTTTCAGATATCTTTTTTTAGAAAGGCAAAAAATGTAAAAATAAATAATTGAGCAATAAAAATGTGAAAATAAATAATTAAAAAACGAGATAGCATCGAAGAGCACCAAAAAAGTAATATACAAAAATTGAAAAGTTAAATAACAGATAGCATCCATCACGTAGCATCAAAATAAAATCAGTATATTATGGAGAGCATCAAAACTAACACGAAGCAGAGTTTAGAGAGCAACAAAAAACATCCATCGAAAAACAAATTTAAAACTCTAAAAAAAATTGAGACTTTTGAAATATCAACACAAAAATTAGAGAGAACCGATGAGCATCAAGAGAATCATTCATCAAACTAATAGTTTAACTTTCGTAGCATCAAAGTAAAAAAAACATCCGTATAAATAAAAAATAATAAAATATCAAACAAAGTTTAGATAGAAAGAAACTGTAACAAACGAAAAATTAAACTACTAACAATATAGTAAATGTTGTAGAATATTATTGGACTTTTAAACTTTTACTTTATGGGCTCAAGTGGGCTTGGAACCTACCCCTCTATGTATATAAAGAGAGTTAGGGGTCTTGTATTTCATATTCATTCATAATAAAGACGATACTGTTCTCTCATCTCTCTACTTCTGTCTCTCTAAATACATAGCTAATAGTTGTATGACAACACGTTATCAGCACTGCTCTCGGAGAACGAAGTACGGATTCTGGGTTAAATAAACCTTGAGGTTTATCCGGGTTTTATTAGTTTATTTCTATATCGACCTTCACCAACGTAGCGTGCGGAAGATACATAATTTTTCAAAACCTAATTTTTTCTTGTGTAACTCTGCCACCGCATGCGTATAATACTAATATAACCTATCATGTGTATATTGTTATTGCATGTTAAAAGAATATGTAAAATCTTACTCTGTATGATAAAAGGCTATTATATATGACTAAATGTTTGTGGGAATTGTGTACATTTCACGTACATATAAGATGATGATGATATATATATATATATATGGACATGTAGTCAAAATATATAAATATATTATGGTTTTTGATGGTAGTTTGTGTATGAGAACAATATGTAGGCTGACAACATATTAATAACACTGTGAACAAGAACGATTAATTTATTTTTGGCTTTGTTACGCAAGATATGTTTGAAAAACATATAAAACCATATGTAGACAACTGCATGTTAAGAAAATAGGTTGTTGTTTAGTATTGAATTTAGGACTGACTCTGTAATAAGACTAAAACTGAATTTAGTTTACAGTAATTACACATGTGGTCCCTGGAATATATAACATGTATAAAAACAGTATATATGTGTTATAAAAATGCAATATTCGGTCAAGATTCACCCATATGCATAAATTATATTTATTAAAAGCCAAGTGAATAAAAATTGCATGTTAATTGAATAAATTGATATGTTTCCATGTAATTTTTTTTTTTACCATATATAGAATTGATTGGTAATTAAAAATATATTGTTTGCTTACATGTTAAAACTAGCATGTATAGAATTATTCATATGACAATAAACATAGATAATTGGTTGATATCTTGTTAGCATAATCATATCTTTTGATATTTTCATATATATAAATATCACATATGGCAGTTAGTTATTGGATTAGATCTAATTGATTTGATTTGCTATGTTAGAACCTTTATGAATTGATTGATAATCTTAAATTGATTTGTTTATAACACCAAATCTACTGCATGATTAGATAGATCCTAAAATATATTTACTGCTTCTTTATATATATGTGATTAATCTAGATAGATATTGTCTATGCTGTTAATATTATTGCCATATATAAAATGCGAAAATCGTATATATTCACATGTAAGTTGGAAAAATTATGAATCTTCCCCAAATAGGCTTACCTATTTGGATACGATGTCTAGGAAATAAAATGGCGGAAGTCGTTCTCCTAATGAGGTCGGTTTTTAAGAGGCATTCGTGCCCACCCCCTCACCGTCTTTCCTGGTCGTGTTCAAATAGAGCTACCGAAAGGGGTTGAGTAAATAATAATTTCCCCGAATGTGTCTATATAGATATGTATTCGCCGAATTGTTGTCTTAGTATCGACCTGTCGTTCGATCAAAGAGAAATTCTTCACTTAAAAGCAAAACTTGTTCTTCGAACCTGTCGTTTCGAAATAAAGTTTGTGCTTATACAAACCATAAACATACAAACCCGTTGTTTTATATAATGACTAATCCAGTCTTTTTTTTCTTTTCTCCTGTTGTAGAAAAATGTCAATCAAGATTGACTTTCCAATTTTGGATGATGCCGGCAAGAAATACTTGGATTAGAGTCAGGATATCCAAAACCATTTAGATGCCCAAAGCCTATTGGACGTCATATATGATGAGGAGGAGCGTGAAATGGAAGTAACGCGTGAAATGAGTGCTCGGGCGATGATTCTGTTCCGGCACCACTTATCAAACTCCATGAAATCTGAGTTCATAGCGACCACCTCACCAAAGACATTGTGGGACTCTATGAAAGAGCGCTTCGACCACCAAAAGACCATTTGGCTTCTTGAAGCCCGTCGTGATTGGCTGAATCTGCGATTTCAGGATTTCGAAAGCGTTTAAAAATATAACGCTGAAGTATGCAGAATTCATGCTACTCTCCAATACTGTGGTGAAACACTCACCGACAGTGACTTATTGGAGAAAACGTACACCATATTTCCTAGTTCTGATATCTTTCTCCAAAAGCAATATCGTCAGTCTAAATTCACCAAATTTCCCGAGCTCATAACCTAGTTGTTATTGGATGAGAAGAATAGTCTCATTTTAATGATGAACAATAATTCTCGTCCTGCTGGTTCAAAGGCAATTCCAATGCCTGATGCTAATGCTGTTCGTGGACCTCGTCCACGATATGGGAAATGAGAAAAAGGCCAGTCGTCCCGTCAGCCAAGGAACATGGGTGAGCGTAATGCTTGTCCAGCCAAACGAGGTTTGGACAATCGTCCCAAACGAGCGTAATGCTTCTTCTTCTTCTTCTTCTTCTTTCTTTTTCTCTCTTTTCTCTCTTCTTACTTGTTTTTACTGTTTTTTAGGTTTTGAAAGTGGCTGAAAAGTGTTTAGAAAAACTGTTTTGAGATAGTTTGTGGTAACGAACTATTTGGTCCCCAAAGTTCTAAAAGTTAACTCTTAATCCAAAAATATTGTTTTACTACTCAAAAATACCAAAACTATAGAAACAAATCTATTGTGTCCTTTTTGTTTATAAAATTAGTAACAGGTTTTTAGAATAAAGTTTTTTGGAAGAGTTTCGCTTTTTGGCTAAAAATTAGTCGAGTGACCGGTTTTTGGTAAAATTTGTATAAAACGTTTTTGGATAGATTAAGTCATAAATAAAACCATTTATAAAAATACGGGATGTTACAACTAACCCTCCTTAAAAGAATTTCGTCCCGAAATTTCCTCTCTAAACAACTATAGCCAGAAATTATACACTTTTATAAATAAGGCCATAAAATTTAAACGTATAATACGTGCCATCATCTAAGAAATAAAATACTCAGGGTACACAACTCATACCACTCTTCCATCCATAACTCAAGTAAATGAAAGGTACGTAAGTATCTCGATAATGTAAAACAATAACTAATAAAATAAAAGACAATAATGTAACAAAGGTAACATGTTTCTAGCTCAACAACTAAGATGACATGCTTCTACCTCAACAACTCCACAATGTCTACAAAACTCAAAATACATGAACTACACGTAAGAATCTCAAATAAGGTAAACACCTATATGCAATATCAAACATAGTAAAAGACAACTCAACAACTCCGTAAACTCTAGGCGTTACAACAAAATAAACTCCAGACCCTAGGCGCTATAACCCTTCCCCGATAAAGAAATTTCGTCCCGAAATTAGAAAACATCTAATGAAAAGTACCTAAAGAAAGCACGAGGTCAGGATACTTCCTCTTCATCTCATCCTCACGTTCCCAAGTTGCCTCCTCGGCCCCGTGGTGTTTCCAAACCACCTTTACCAATCTAATAGTATTTCCTCGAAGTTCCTTCTCTTGCACATCGATAATCCTCATAGGTCCCACTTCGTAGGTCACATCCGCACTAACCTCAATGTCCTCAAAGTCCACCACGTGTGAAGGGTCGTGGTGATACTTTTTCAACATTGACACATAGAAAACCGAGTGAACCCCCGCCAACTTTGGTGGCAAGTCCAACCGGTATGCAACTTCTCCAACTCGGTCCATGATCTCAAATGGTCCGATAAATCTCGGGCTCAACTTCCCTTTAGCGCCAAACCTCATAATCCCCTTCTTGGCGAAACTCGCAAAAATACTTGATCCCCCTTTTCGAACTCCAAAGGTCTCCTCCTCTTATCCGCATAACTCTTTTGCCTACTTCGATCCGTCTCAAGCCTTTGTCGAATTAACTTAATCTTTTCTGTCGTTTCTTGAACCAATTGTGGTCCTAACATTTCCGCTTCTCACACCTCGGTCCAACACACCGGAGACCTACACGGCCGCCCGTATAAGGCCTCGAAAGGTGCCATGCCAATACTAGCTTGAAAGATATTATTATACGCAAACTCCACTAAGGGTAGATGGCTCTCCCAGCCTCCCTTGAAGTCATTCACGCATGCGCGCATCATATCCTCTATCACTTGGATAGTCCGCTCTGATTGTCTATCCGTTTGGGGATGAAATGTCGTACTCATTGTCAACTTGGTCCCTAAGACATTTTGCAATGCGCCCCAGAACCTCGACACAAACCTCGCGTCTCGATCCGATACTATCGAAATTGGTACCCCATGAAGTCTAACAATTTCCTTGATATACTTTCGTCCCAATATTTCCACCGAATTCGTCATCTTAATCGCAATTAAGTGTGCGGATTTGGTCAAACGGTCGACCACAACCCACACAACGTCATTCCCACTTACCGATTTAGGTAAGATGGTCACAAAATCCATTGCTATCCTTTCGCACTTCCATTCCGCCACCGGTAAAGGTTGGAGCATACCCGCCGGCCTTTGGTGTTCCGCCTTCACTTGTTGGCAAGTTAGGCACTTGCTAACATATGAAGCTACATCTCGTTTCATTCCGGACCACCAAAATTGTCTCTTCGCATCGTGATACATTTTCGTCCCGCCGGGATGAACGGCTAATCGGGAGTGGTGAAACTCCTTTAATACCTTGTTCCTCATATTTTCCGTCACGTAAGTCATTCCCTTAAATCGTAGTCCTCCATCGGTTCCTTTCGTCCAACCCTCTAATCCTTCGCTCGAACTCATATGTTTCTCATAGCTCCCCACTTTCTCATCCCCATCTTGTGCTTCCAAAACTCTACTCACAAGTTCCGGTTGTACCACTATCGTGTACAAAGTCCCCACATCCACATTCCCCAACTCTAAGTCGAACTCGTTCACTTTTCCCATCATTCTCCATTCCTCGATCGCCACATGCGCTAAGGTTGCATGGGACTTTCGACTCAAGGCATCCGCCACTACATTGGCCTTTCCTGGATGATAGTGTAAGTCATAGTCGTACTGTTCCAAGTATTTCATCCATCGCCGTTGTTGCATATTTAGATCACGTTGGGTAAAAATATGCCCTAAGCTCTTGTGATCCGAGAACACTTCGAACTTTTCCCCGAACAGATAATGCCTCCATATCTTCAACGCATGAACTATTGCCGCTAGCTCTAGGTCATGAGTCGGATAGTTTTTTTCGTGAATCTTTAGTTGTCGTGAAGCATATGCGATAACCTTTCCGTCTTGCATCAAGACGCAACCTAAACCTTCCTTCGAAGCGTCGCAATACACTTGGTAACCCTTTCCTTGCTCGGGAATAACTAGTATGGAAGAACTAGTCAACCGCTTCTTGAGCTCTAGGAAAGCTTTCTCGCAAGCCTCACTCCACACGAACTTCACCCCCTTCTTGGTAAGGTAAGTCATTGGAGTCACCAACTTTGAGAAATCCTTGACGAACCGTCGATAGTATCCCGCTAAACCCAAGAAACTTCGAATTTCGAACACATTCTTCGGTTGTGCCCATTTCGAGACCGCCTCAATTTTCGTCTCGTCCACCTTTACCCCTTCTTCCGAGATCACATGTCCAAGAAATTTCACCTCATTTAGCCAAAATTCACATTTGCTAAATTTTCCGTAAATTGGTGCTCTCTCCATGTGAGCAACGTTAAACGGAGATGTTCCTCGTGTTCCTCTTTTGAACTCGAGTAAATCAAGATATCATCGACGAAGACCACTACAAACTTGTCGAGATACTCCTTAAATATTCGATTCATTAATTCCATAAATGCCGCCGGCACATTAGTTAACCCGAATGGCATGACCACAAACTCATAGTGACCATACCGGGTCCTAAATGCCGTTTTTGAAATATCCTCATCCTTCACCCTTAATTGGTGATAGCCTGATCGCAAGTCGATTTTAGAAAAGAAAGTTGCTCCCTTCAGTTGGTCAAACAAATCATCAATTCGAGGTAGTGGGTACTTATTCTTAATAGTCACCCTATTTAGCTTCCGATAGTTGATGCACATCCTCATCGACCCATCCTTCTTTTGCACGAATAAGGCCGGTGCCGCCCACGGTGACGTACTCCGCCTAATAAACCCCTTCTCCAGCAGTTCCTCTAACTGCTTACTTAACTCTTTTAACTCAGCCGGTGCCAATCGGTATGGGGAAATGGCTATGGGTGCCGTTCCCGATAACAAGTCGATAGAAAAATCTAACCCTCTTTTTGGTGGTAACCCCGGCAGATCTTTCGGAAACATATCTCTAAAGTCGTCCACTACGCTTGGCCACGTTTCCACTTCCTCGTCGTTATCCACTATCGAGAGACTAGCCAAAAGACAAGACAGGTTGCCCACAACCCGCTTGGAATAATAAGGAATAGAAGAAAGGGTAGCGTCCCTTTCCCCACGAAAGAACACCTCATCTCTGGATGAAGTTGTAAGGAAAATTTTTCGTCGAACACAATCAATGAAAGAGTTGAAATGAACCAACCAGTCTATTCCAAGGATCACGTCGAATCCTGACATTTCGATGACAACTAAATCAAACGTAAATGAGTGGTCCGCGACCATTATCTCACAAGACCGACACACTCGGTCCAACACAACTCGACCCCCAACAGGAGTCTCTACAACAATCGGGTTCTCCAGAACCCCAACTTCTAACGACAAAGACTCAAATAGACATCTAGATATAAAAGAACGCGAAGCTCCCGTATCGAAAAGAACATGTGCCCAAGATGAGCATACAAGAACCATACCTTGTACATTTGCCGGATCTCCTTGGTGTGGCAACTGTGGCAAGGCATATAAACGAGTCTGAGCTGGTGGGTTTCCTTGCGGTCCTCGATTTCCCCCATTATTTCCTCGGTTCCCCAGGCCTTGATAGCCTCCTCGGTGGTTCCCACGATTTCCCCCTCCTTGGTGGTTACTTCGAAACCCTCCCCCTTGGTTCCCAGATAATTGGTGTGGTGGTACGAATCCTGGTCCTCTTGGTGGTGGTGGTGGCAACCTAGGTTGGTTGAAGGGCCGGTTGCTGTCGATTCTTGCTCTTCCCCCGGGACAAACCCTTGTTGTATGTCCTAATCGGTTGCAAGTCCTACATTGGACCCTAGGGCACTCGAATTGTCGATGGCTCGCATCTCTATAGTGGAAACACGCTCCCCTTATCATGACATTTGTCGGTGGTGGATTAAAACTCCTCTCTCCTCTTCCCGGTTGTTGAAATCGCGAATTATTCGCCATATCCCAAGTCCGCTTCTTCTCTACCCTCGGAGCATTTCCTGTTTTCGACTTCTCCAAGATTCGCTTGTTATGGAGTAGAGCTCCTTCCACAGCTTGGGCTGATTTTACCAATTCATTATAGTTGACATGTCGAGCCGATGCCAATTGTAATGAGATGGTCAGATTCAACCCCTTCATGAATCTCCTACATCTTTCTGCGCCCCCTATAACAGATTCTGGGCATACTTCGAGAGTGAGCTAAACTTTAGCTGGTATGCTTGAACGGTCATACCCCCTTGATACAGTTCCTCAACTCCTCATTTCATCCTTATAGGAATCTGGAAGAAACTGTCGATTAAACAATTCGATGAACTCATTCCATTCGAAGTTTCTTAGGTCGTATGTATCCACAATTCCCAACCACCACTTCCGTGCTTCACCCTTTAGGTGAAACTGAGCCATATTCATTCGTTGCTCCCCATTTACTATTCCTGCTGCCGATAAGTATTTCTCTATTTCGTCCACCCATCCCTCAGCTATGGTTGGTTCACCTACCCCATCGAAAGTCGGAGCCCCCAATCGGGTGAAGTTAAGCAATCCATTGTTGCTTGAACTCCCAGCTTGTGCATTCTGCACGATCATTTGCACCACCTTCTGAAGGTCGGTCATCACTTGATTAGCATTTACCGTTTCCGGTTCAAGTGCAAAGGTCTCTTCTTCTTCCACATTCACTTCCTCATACACATTCTCAACCTCGGGTTGCTCAGGTGGTGGGGCCCTAGTGTTACCTCTTCCCCCACGACCTCTAGTAGTCCTTCTTCCTCTAGTTGCTCTCCTTCCCCTTGGAGCTCTTCCTGCTCTTCCGTTTGCCCCACCTCGGGTAGCCGCACCGCTTGATGGTGATGCGCCCCCGCGTGTAGCTGGTCCTAGTCCACTAGTACTTGTGGTAATAGCCATGACTACAACAGATTAAACCAACACTATAGTTGTCTCACTTGATATTACTACTCATACATGAATACTATACTTATTCATCTTGACTCCTAACACTTAACTAAATCTACGTCCCATCAAAAATTTCAAATTCCGCTAATCATACAATATAACATTCCACACATTATGCGATAATCACAAAACATGTAAAACATGATAAACACTCGTTTTTTCATGTTGTTGAACCATGGGTTCAATAATAGATTATGAAATAATGATTTTACGATTTCCCAATTTCGATGATATAATGCTTTCTCTTTTCCAAATATAGAAAATGTAAATTCCGGCACATCAGAAAGATAGAGTACTGAAAAACAAAGCCAACGGTTCAAACGGAACAAGAATCGGAGTCAAAACGAAGAAGTTACGAGCTTTTGAAGTATAACGAGAAAAATAGCAAAATTGCCAGATACGACCGATCGTTTTTGACAAACGACCGATCGTTTTTGGTCAAAATCCTTCCAGTGAGGTCTGAAAAAATTTGACCGATCGTTTTTGTCAAAATCCTTCCAGTGAGGTCCGAAAAAATTCGACCGATCGTTTTCTTCTGCAGAAAATAATATTACAAAAACGCAAAATTTCTCGACACTTGTAATTTCCTTACAAGGCACATAACACACAACATCATTCTAATCCATAACATTTTTACGAACAACATCGATTCCCATAAAAAAGTTCATTACCACACAAGTAAATAATTTAAAAACACACTACATAAAACCATCAACTACACAATTCTCGCACTCTAATACTTTGCTACTACTTGACATACAAAATTATACCTCATACACACTATATCAATCTACACACGCATACAAACAACACAAAAGTGCGAGGGATAACCCATCACGATACGTTATTCTAAAGCACCCGAGCGTCCTCGCATACTCTAGAACTCCACATCGCTAAGGTATTCCTTCACACCTACCGACAAGAGGTCCACCCACTAGTTTGACCAGCCGGGATCAACAAGCGTCCTCATTGTCTCCAACTATCCTCACATGTGGACTTTCCTTTCATCAACTACCACTAAATTCTATCTACATGTCTTAAGCTAAATGCAACCCCCCGTTTTAGAAAAAAGTTTTGAATTTTTGGAAAAACTTTTGTGAAAATGATACGATAAATCTTGGTCCAATGGTTACCCATCATCCCATCGTCCCAAAGTATACAAGAACCTAGTTAGCTCTGATACCAACTTGTCACGCCCCAAAATCCTAAAACACGGATATCGAGGCATGACCTTTTTAAATAAAAGAAAACTTAAACCTGTTGGTGCAAAATTTAAAATTTTAAAAGAAAACACGTGCGGGCTTAAAGGAACAATTAATCGATAAATGAAAGTGTTTGCCAAACGCGGCTACAAGACGAGACAGATTTGACAAATTTATAAAAAGAAATAAATGAATGTAAATTGCCCATAGGCTACAACCTCAAAACAAAATCTAAGTGAAAAGAAAATGAAAGCCCCGAGCCCATGTGATGTATTGCCATAGCTCCTAACCGAACATCTAAACCTAAATTGTACCTGAAAGACAAAATTGTAACGGTGAGTCCCACGCACATAAATAGACGGGACGACACCACAAAATACCGTCACTCCATCCCATAAATGCAATAACCCACAAACAACTACTATGATAATCAACGTATAAAAAGAAATAGAATAACATCTTACAACGAAATAAATTAAATAACTTCATCATACATCTATAGCATACATGGACCTCTCACGCCACCTACCCCAGTCCGTAAGGTAGGTCATTCCCTATCCCTTCGGCCGTCTTATGCCCCCGGAATTAGGGAGAGACATAGACCATTGCTAACATAAAAGTAGATTTATAGTGCGCACTTGGACCTCTCACGCCACCTACCCCAGTCCGTAAGGTAGGTCATTCCCTATCCCTTCGGCCGTCTTATGTCCCCATAATTAGGGAGAGACATAGACCATTGCTAACAATAAAATAAATATAGTGCACACTGGGACCTCTCACGCCACTCATTCAAGTCCGTAAGACGAGTCATTCCCTATCCCCTCGGCCGTCTTCTGTCCCCGAAATTAGGGAGAGACAAAGACCATTGCCACTACAACTAAATCACAATGCCTTGGCCAATAATATAAATCCATGCAAATATCACATTCTCATACGGCCTCGGCCAATAATATAAATCCACGCAAATAACACATTCTCATATGTCCCTTGGACGTGATTCAACAAAGCAAATAAGCATAGGTACTAGATTCACAACTAGCCAACCAACTCTATCAATATAAAATTCCATTCAGGCATTTTAACAAACACCTTGTATACGCAATATAAAACTCATCTTTATTCAATAATAATTCACCCAATTCTATCAACAACCATAATAACACATAATCAACGCATAAAACACGCAACCCATTAATATTCTCATTAATCCGAAATTAAAAGACTAAATCCTCAACTACTCCAAAATTAAATAAGTGAATTAAACGTACAACAAATAAACCCAATTGGCAATTTAAGAACATAATTAATATAAAAGGCAAAAACCCCCAATTTATCATAAACACAAAACCAAAACCTAACATACACCATCGTCTAGTCGCAATGGATAACCCCCGTTACCTTAGAGCGTAGAGGAGCTACTTCCGGTAAGAACCCGCTAATGGTGGCTTCCTCTTCTTCTTCTTCTTCTTCTTCTTCTTTCTTTTTCTCTCTTTTCTCTCTTCTTACTTGTTTTTACTTTTTTTTAGGTTTTGAAAGTTGCTGAAAAGTGTTTAGAAAAACTGTTTTGAGATAGTTTGTGGTAACGAACTATTTGGTCCCCAAAGTTCTAAAAGTTAACTCTTAATCCAAAAATATTGTTTCACTACTCAAAAATAACAAAACTATAGAAACAAATCTATTGGGTCCTTTTTGTTTATAAAATTAGTAACAGGTTTTTAGAATAAAGTTTTTCGGAAGAGTTTCGGTTTTTGGCTAAAAATTAGTCGAGTGACCGGTTTTTGGTAAAAATACTTGATCGGCTTGGGATATGTTAATAATGAACTATGCCCATGCGTGTTCATAAAGAAATCCACTTCAGGATATGCGATTATCGTAGTCTATGTAGATGATATGAATCTCATAAGAACCTCGAAAGAGGTGTTCGAAACTACTGAAATCCTGAAGAAGGAATTCGAGATGAAAGATCTTGGGAAGGCACGGTATTGCCTTGGCCTGCAGATCGAGCACCGTAAAGATAGAATTTTAGTCCATCAAGAAAGCTACAACCAAAAGGTATTGAGGCTCTTTGGTCATAGTGACGCTAAGCCATCCTCTACTCCCATGGTCGTCCGCTCTCTAGACATTAATAAGGACCCCTTCTGTCCAAAGGAGGACGATGAAGAGATATTGAGCCCTGAGTGTTCATATCTGGGTGTAATAGGCGCACTATTATACTTGGCCCAATGTACTAGACCGGACATCTCGTTTGCTGTGAATTTTCTAGCTCGACACAGCACCGTGCCAACACGCCGCCACTGGACTGGCATAAAAGACATTTTCCATTACCTTAGACATGGGCTTATTCTACCCCTTTGCGTCGAGTGGATCTAGCTCCATTGATCCTCGAAATAACGCAACCCTTGTCGGCTATGCCGATGCTGGTTTCTTATAAGACCCGCACAAGGAACGTTCCCAATCTGGTTATGTCTTTACCATTGGAAACACGGTGATATTCTGGAGGTCTCGTAAACAGACTCTAATGGCCACTTTGACTAACCACTCTGAGCTACTCGCGCTCTATGAGGCGACTAGAGAGTGTCTCTGGCTTCGAGCAGTTATTGGCCATATTCAAAGCACCTGTAATCTAGCTTACGATCATGATGAACCAATTGTTATTTATGAAGACAATACCTCTGTGATTGATCAAGAGAAATATGGTTATATCAAAGGTGATGCCACTAAGCATATCTCGCCAAAGTTGTTCTTTACACATGAACAACAAACGCTTCAAAAGATTGAAGTGAAGCATATTGGTTCAGAGAATAATCACACTGACTTGTTCACCAAGTCACTGTCAAAGCAATCTTTTCAGAAGCACGTACATGTGATTGGCCTACGTAGGCTATCTCAGCTACTTTAGAGCGACATTTTATGTCGGAGTCGAAATCCTCGCACCCTGTCGTGTGCAAGTAAGGGGGAGCATCCTGTTGTATTCATGTGTACTCTTTTTGTCCTTTGTACAAGGTTTTTCCCACTGGGTTTTCCCATTGGGTTTTCCTTGACAAGGTTTTTAGCGAGACATTTTTCCTGTTATACCTCACTAAGAATTGCTGAAATCAGGGGGAGTATCCTGTCATATACTTCTTACCACTGTGTACTCTTTTTTCCTTCGACCAGAGTTTTTTTCCATTGGGTTTGCTCTGACAAGGTTTTGATGAGGCACACTGTTTTGTGGTTAGTTACTTACATAGTTTTTTGGCATATATCATTCAGCTACACAATTTCTCTTAGTTACCGGTTTTGTCCCACACCGGGTTTTCCGGCCCTAAGGTATTTATGTGTTTAGCACTGCGAAAGAACTCGACTCAGATCGACTGCATGAAGACGAAGAATTCAAGACGTCCAAAGGGGGAGTGTTGTAGGATATTATTGGACTCTTGGGCTTGTACTTTATGGGTCCAAGTGGGCTTGTAACCCTACCCCTCTATCTATATAAAGAGGGTTAGAGGTCTTGTATTTCATATTCATTCATAATAAAGACGATACTGTTCTCCCCTCTCTCTACTTCTGTCTCTCTAAATACGTAGCTAATCTCTCTAAATACGTAGCTAATAGTTGTATTACAACAGTAAAGAAATATTAATGGTCTCAAAAAAGGTAAAAGAATCAAGGGACAAGAGGAAAAAACAATTCCATATAAAAGGTCTAAGCACCAAAGTAAAAGAAAATATTGATACTTAATTAATAAGTTAAAAACAAAGATAAGAAAATGATAATAATTAAATAAAATACTAAATAAATGAAAAAATTGCGGGGATAGAGAGAGATAGAGACACAGAGGGAGGGAGCGAGGGGAGGGAGGAGAACGTGAGTTTAAATGCACTCCTAAACTTGTGAAGATATGATATGTAAGATATAAAATAGGAATTAGTTTATATTTATGCTATTATAAGTCAAGGACAATTTCGGTATATTAGTGATGCTATGTACTTTACCTTATTAAAGATTTTAGTAATGGTTTTTTTACAAATAAGTTTGTAGAAATGTGGTAAACCATCATTTTTCCTATTTTTTTAATTATTATATGTAAATCGGTTGGTAATATACTATTTTGTCTATTTTGAAATTTCGTTTGTCTAAATTTGAAATGCAATTACACAGTGTCAGTTGCAACTTGGTTGTAACTATGTTGTAACCACGTGCAATTATTATAGGAGTATAAATAAAATCGTTTATCAGTTTCAAATGCAAGACGTGTTTTAGTCGCAACCTAGATGCATGTAGGTCAGTTTTAAGTCGAATGCAACTTAGGACTAGTTAAAAAACTAGTGGTTTTCAATGTTTTGAATGCCATTTATTTTAATGGTTACAAATACATTTATTCTCACCATTTATGTGTGTATTTATTTGTAAAATGAGTTACAAATTGCATGTTTACAAAATAATGGTTTTGATTCCTTTTTTGGCCTAACTTTTTCAAGACAAGTTTTATATATGTCATATACACATTCACACACATACACATATGCATACATATAGAGAGAGTACCGCACCACCAACGGCTCGACCGTGCTCGATGTCATTTTCGCCGAGTCACATGTGATAGACGTTGTACCTTGGGAACGAAGTGCCCCATTTAACCAGAAGTAGAGGTGGCGGGACAAATATCGTTTAAGGAAAACTGCTTGCAGTTAATTCATCTCGGACTTTAGTCTATTTTGGTATCATTTATATTATTTTATGTTAAATCTTGTATTTGATATTTATATATTTGAGAAAACCATTTTCTGTTTATTTGTCAATTTCTTTTCCGTAGAAATTATTGTGTTTATTTACAACGTACCCAACAGTCTTAAACGATATTTTTATGTTCCGTACGTTAATATAATAATTTCGGTGCATAGATTTACAGAAAATTATTTCCGGATTAAGACAGTTATTTGGAAAATCATGTTCTAACAAACTTTGTTTTTAAGAAATTGATGTTTACGTGTTTAGTTGCGATTTGAGATTATGATTGAATTATAACTATGATTTTTAGTTTCACTGAAATTTCATGATAGTAGTAAACATTCCTAAGGTTGTTTACTTAGATAATGTTTGGCATGTCTCTGAAATTTGTTTAGAAAAACATTTTTAGAAACCTTTACAGTGTAATATGTTGGTGTTCATTCATCCTTGTTAAAAGTATTGAGACTTTGATTTTTGGGGCATCTTTTGATAACATGTATTTTAATGGTGTTTGTAAATACTCATGTGTAACGATACTAAGTCTAGCACCACTACCTGGCGTTTGGTATTATGGTGGTTTGGTAATTTTACATTTGATGTTACCTACTATTAAGTAATAATGTTACTGGAAAGGAGATTAATCCAACACATTTATATATCAGTTTTTTAAGCTAGCTTCTGTACAATTAGTTTATGTTGTAAGCATAGAGCTTTGTGGAGTTAGAATTGATAGTTTCTGTAACCTTATATTTTTCAGATTTTCCGAAGGCATTTTGTTGTGTGCATGTTGAAATTCCGACTTCGCTGTTCTCGTTGTTGTTATGTTGTTCAGTTAGAACTGTGGTTATAACTGCAGTTGTAACCACAGTTCTAACCGAACTTTAAAGATGGATATAACTCAGAATAAAAAATGTACTTGAAAGTAAATTCACATGCACGTTTTTAAATAGAGTTCACCCAGAACTTTGGGCTACGTCTCTGAGGCACTCATCCAGATTTATGATACTATTTCAAGCTTAGAATATAGGACTCGAGACTTATGAAAACTCACAGAGTCACTCTTTATTTTCTGCCTATCACTATATTGCTATTACTAAATAGCTATCACTTATGAACAATAACATCCCATCATTGTTACTCTCGTATTTTTTTAGCTCACGTGTATTCTTTCTAAGATAAGTTCTTTATAAGTTTAGAACACGTGATCTTTTACAAGCAAGTATGAGACTATAAGAATAAAAGTCTTTCAAATCTTCGCATTACTTTTCATTTATCTTCAAGAATCTCGCTACCCATTGAATGAAAATTTGATCGCCATCTTTACAAGATAATTAGAGATAAGTCTTGTTAGGATCTCATGCCTATTTTGACTCCAAATCTTCTTAGGAAATTCGGCTGACTTAGCTTGTAACAAGGAGTTTTAGTTGGATTTCTTTTAGAAGATAAACTCCTTCCAATTTTCAAGATATCTTGTCTATAATTTACATAATTCCAGCACAAACAAATCTTATCAAATCTATTAGTACAAGGTAGTATATATCTTGAAGTAGGAGATAATATATTTTTTCAAAAAGATTCACACGAGACAATCTTTTTGATAGATTTATATATGGAACAATATATCTCCTAATATGATTCAAACTTATACTCAGCCAATCAATAACTAATAATTCGAATAAGATAGAATAAGAAAAGATTTTATTTAGCAAAATTTAAGTAATAGAACAAATCTTTTCATAAGGTAATATCTTCTTAAAAGTAAATCACTCATAATTTGAAAAGATAATTACCTTTCTTTAATACACAAGTATTTTGGCATAATCCAATACGACAACAAATTAAGTAACTTTAACAAGTCAATTTAAGTTCTAACAATCTCCCCCTTTGTCATTGGATTTGACAAATACTTGGAGTTTAATAGTTTACTCCTCCTGCACATTAGTATTGCAAAATTCATATATGAAATATAAGAATCAAGATAGTACATATAAACTCGCATAATCTTCTCCCCGTATTTGTCACACCGATGACAAAGAAGAGTTCTTGCCGTTTTAGTACATTTGGTGCATTACTTGGGCGACTGGTATATACATGGTTCAAAAAATTGGTAATAAGATTTTAACAAAAATATTTTTACCAAATCAAAATATAACCACTATTAAGATATAGATATACCCAATTTTTGCAATATCTTTTTAAATAATATGACCATTTTTAAAACAGAATTTTTAGCAAGATATGAATCTTTGGATCTTTGGAAATTTTATCAATCAGATTAATGACATAGAATTTTACCAAATAAGCCAATGAAACATTCCAATTTTAAACAATGTTGATCGAAATTTTTGTTTTCCATAAAGCTGAAGAAATATAGCAGATTTAAATATGTGTCAATTAAAAGTAGCAGAGAAAATATATATATAGATTGCCAAAAAACAGAAAATAATAATTTATTTTTACAAATATGCTTATTGTGAGGATCCACAGAGTAATTTTATGCACCGAGACACTTAACATTGAGAAAAACTTATCTTTACTCTACACAAATACTTTTTAATAACCTAAAAAGGTAAGATCAATAAGTTTTAAAACAGCTGGGTGACAAATTGTCAATCCATAATAAAATTACTCAAAGAGTATAATCAACAGCGTGTGTTATGAACTCCTGTTAAAAATAGCTGGGTACACTAAGAATATCACAACGATACCTAATCCATAAAAGGTCTATCCCAAAATATTGGCTAGGACATTGAGTGAACACCACTTACGCACTTAGACCATGTCTGATAAAAAGACTTAGGTTACAACTATAGTTGCAACCATACTTATAACCATTTTACTTTTTGTGTACTAGCACTTAGTGCATTCGAAAGAGTTTTCAGATTCAATTATTCTTTTGTACTTAGTTCACATCTTTTATGATCATTAACCAGCGGCTTTTTCAAGATAAAAATACTTTTAAACTCAATAAGAATTACTCTTGATCCCATAAACACTACTAATGTTCCCCACAAAATGCATAAAATGCAAATATAATCAATTAAATTCATAAGGACATACCCGAATGTCTCTTCTCAAATTTTCAAATTTATTAGTATAAAGGGGTTTTGTAAAAATATCTGCTAATTGCTTTTCAGTAGAGACATGTTTTAGAATTAAACTCTTTTCTTCAACTAATTCTCTAATAAAATGATGTCTTAGATCAATGTGCTTAGTTCTGAAATGTTGAATAGGATTATAAGCTAAATCTATAGCGCTCTTATTATCACAAAAAAGAGTTAGAATTTCTTGTTTTATATTATAATCGCAAAACATTTGTCTCATCCATAAAAGTTGGGTACATCCACTTCCTACAGCGATATATTCTACTTCAGCAGTTGATAAAGAAATACAGTTTTGTTTTTTAATAAACCAAGAAATCAGATTATTAACAAAGTAAAAACACTCCCTGGATGTACTTTTTCTATCATCAATATTTTCAGCCCAATCAGCGTCATAATATCCCACTAGAAAATTATTGGTGTCTTTAGTATACCACAAACCCAAATTAATTGTCCATTTGATATATTTAATAATTCTTTTAACAGCTAACAAGTGAGTTTCAAGAGGATTAGCCTAATATATAGCACAAATTCCAACGCTTAAGCATATATCAGGCCTACTAGTAGTCAAATAAAGTAAGCTATAGATCTATATAGTGTGGGGCACACATATTTGTTTTTATCATTTTTGCTTAATTTCAATGTAGTACTCACTGGCGTTCTCTTTTCCTTAGCATCAAACAAACCAAACTTATTAACCAGATTCTCAGCATACTTACTTTGACAAAGAAAAATACCATTTTCATTCTGTTTAATTTGAAGTCCTAAAAAGTAAGTTAATTCTCCTCCACCACTCATTTCAAACTCATTTTTCATATAAGTTATAAACTCAGTAATTTTAAGTTCAGAGGTAGATCCAAACACAATATCATCGACATAAATCTGAGCTATAATTATATCTTTTAGAGTTTTCTTAGTAAATAAAGTTTTGTCTACTCCCCCTCTATTAAATCCTTTCTTAATAAGGAATTTAGTTAATCTTTCATACCAAGCTCTAGGAGCTTGTTTCAATCCATAAAAGGCCCTTTTTAAAAAATAAACATGTTCAAGAAATTTTAGATCTTCAAATCCTTTAGGTTGACAAACATATACTTCTTCTTGAATATTACCATTTAAGAATGCACTCTTAATATCAAGTTAAAACAATTTGAAATCATACAAGAGAGGCAAAGACAAAATCATTCGTATAGATTCTATTCTACCTACAGGTGCAAATGTTTCTTCAAAATCAACTCCTTCAATTTGAGTGTATCCTTGTGCTACTAACCTCGCTTTGTTTCTAACGATTATTCCATATTCATTGCTTTTGTTTTTAAAAACCCACTTTGTTCCTATAATATTTTTATTAGTAGGCCTGGCACCAAAGTCCAAACATTATTTTGTTCAAATTGTGAAAGTTCTTCTTGCATAGCTAAGATCCATTCACTATTATTTAAAGCTTCTTTAACGTTTTTGGGTTCAACTTGAGAGATGTAACAAGCAAAATTAAGCACATCAGAATTTTTGTGTCTAGTTTTCATACCTTCATTGACATCACCTATGACATCACTCAGAGAGTGATTTATTTGAGTTATTACATACTGAGGTCTCCTTTCAGTTTGAACTGTAGCGTTTTGATCAGTTTCTGCTACCTCTTCACTCTCAGTTACAACTGTGGTTGTAACTAGACTTGTAACCACGTCTGGAACTTTATCCTTGCTTTTCTCCCCTGTTTGTTCCATGTTCCAATGCTCATCTTCATCACCTGTGATCTCAGAGATATTCTTAGATTCATCAAACACAACATTATATGACTCCATAACAGTGTTTGTTCTTAAATTAAACATAACCAAACACATGAAAATATTTAACACTAGGTTTTCTAGCTTTCCAGATTTCATAGGGAGTCTTATTGGTTCCTTTTGTTAAATAGACTCTATTCACAATATAGCATGCGGTATTAATGGCTTCAGCCCATAATCTTTTAGTTAATTTCTTAGAATTAAACATGACTCTAGCCATCTCTTGAATAGTTCCATTCTTTCTTTCTACTACACCGTTTTGTTGTGGAGTTTTAGGAGCAGAAAATTCATGTCTTATACCAAGAGTATCACAGAAATCTTTAAACTTACTATTTTCAAATTCAGTTCCATGGTCACTTTTTATCCTCATAATTTTACCAATTGTAGAGTCTTTCTCTATTTGAACTTTTTTACACAATTCTCGAAAAGTTTTAAACGCATCTGATTTTTCACTTAAAAAAGCAACCCATGTAAATCTAGAAAAATCATCAACAACAACAAGAATATATCTTTTACCGCCTATTCTTTCAGTTTATATTGGGCCCATAAGATTAATATGAAGCAATTCAAGTACTTGTTTGGTATAAATTTGATTAGTACCTTTGTGAACACTCTTAGTCTGTTTTCCTTTAGCACAATCACCACAAGTAAAATTATTTTTAAAGCTCGGCTTAGGAATATCTCTAACAAGATCCATATTGACTAATTTATTTAGAGTTTTGTAATTCACATGCCCTAATTTCTTGTGCCAAATCTCAGTATTATCAGTGACAACTTGATTGCAAGTATTTTTTGTAGATTCAGTGTTCGATTCATCATAAATATAACAACTATCAGCATATCTAACTCCTGTCATAATCAAGTTACCATTTTTATCAGTAATAAGGCATTTTTCTATATTAAAACTAACATGTAGATTATTATCACACAGCTGACTTATACTGAGTAAATTAGCCTTTAACCCATCTACAAGAAATACATCATTAAGTTCAAGCATTCCAGGTTTGTTCAATATTCCTTTACCAATTATTTTACCTGTATCTCCACTACCAAAAGTAACAGTTTTACATGGAGCTTTACAAATATCTTTGAGAAATTCTGCATTACCTGTCATGTGTCTAGAACAACCACTATCAAAATACCAGTGATTAGATTATGAAACTTTTAAAGCAGTAATAGATGCGGAGATACATTGAGTCTTGCCAGTTTTCCTTTTAGGTACCCAAATCCATTTGAATTTTTGATTAAGACTCAATTTAGCAGTGATATCATGGGCAATGGAATTTTTGTGTAATTTCAAATAACATTCTCTTTCAAAGTGATCTGAATTATTGCAAAAATTAAAATTTTTGAAAACAAACTTGTTTAGTAAAGCTACTTTTACAGCTCCTGTTATGGCTGGTTACAACCGTGGTAGTAACTTTACTTTTAACCATATTCAGTTTGGGTATTTTTAAAGATTTAACAAAAACAGTTTTTCCTTTTTCTTCGAAACCAGTATAACATAATTCACTATTATCTTTTGAGGCCCTAGAGTAGGATAGCATTTCATCAAGTTTTTTAGTGGCAGAGGCGTTTAACAGTTTTATCTTTCTTTTGATCTCACTTAACTCAAGTTGTTTCCTAGAAAGCTTTTCATTAAGGTCTTTTACTTGATTAGTTAAATTCTCATTCAGTTTATTCATAGAGAGAGACTTTTTACTGAGAGCCTTGTACTTTTCATATAAACAGATATATTGCTTTTCGATTTGTTCTTTAGAAAAATCTTCTTCATCACTTTCAGAGTCGGTTTCAAGTTTAGTTCTAACTATGGTTGTAACTGACTGATTATCACTATCGATTTTAACCATAAAATCAGTTTCTGTAGAAAAGTAACTATAACTATTCTCATCATCAGAATTAGTGTTATCATTGTGAGTAGCCGTTAGAGCAGATTTGTTCTTTTTCAAAGTATTAGCGCATTCAGCTTGTATATGACCAAATCCTCTACATTCTCTACATTGGATATTACTAATTTTGTTTTTAAACTCTTTCTCCTTAGATCCCCATTTTTCATGCATTTTATTCTCATAATTATCAGACTGGGTTTCCTTTTTGACATACGATTTAGAGTTTCCAGTTTCAAAAGCTTTCTTATTTTTAAATTTCTTGTATATTTTCTTAGCAAAGAAGGTTAATTGTTCTTCATCGTTACTATCATAAAAAATAAGAGTTTTAGGTTTCTTGGCTTGAAAAGCTACACCTTGTTCAATTTTCTTATGTTTTTGAAATTTTTGTTCATGAGACATAAGGTTTCCCATTAATTCCTCAAGTTTTAAGCTTTCAAGATCAGTTGATTCTTCAATAGCAGTTACTTTCCTTTCAAACCTATCAGGAAGAGATCTAAGAGCCTTTTTAATCAGTTTTGTTTCACTATATCTTTTTCCTAAGACTAAAGCATCATGGGGCACTTCACAAATTGTATAATTAAACTTTTCAATAGTTTCATCTTCTTTCATCTTAAGATTCTCAAATTTAGTTTGTAATTGTTGAAGTTTATAGGCCTTAACTTTAGCGGGTCCTTCAAAAGTGACTCTTAAAATATTCCAAGCTTTTCTAGCTATTTCATAGTGAGAGATATACCTGAAGATGCTTAATGCGACTCCAGCAAAGATTAGATCGATGGCTATGGAATTTGCTCTTGCAAGTCGGTTTTCATCTTCACTCCAACTTTCTTCAGGTACTAGTACCAATTCTCCATCACTATCAGATACCATAGCGACCTCCCATCCATTCAGAATCGATTCCCAAGACATGTCATCTTGTCGTTTGATGTGTGACTTCATCCGGATTTTCTATACCTCGTAGTTTCCATCTCCTTCAAGCAGTGGTGGTCTGTTGCTAGCGTTTTCTTCCCTCATCATGTCCATCTTGACCAGAATGCAGGATCCACACCAAGTAGGGTATGGTGTGAAGCTCTGATACCAATTGAAATTCCAACTTCGCTGTTCTGGTTGTTGTTATGCTGTTCAGTTAGAACTGTGGTTATAACTGCAGTTGCAACCATGGTTCTAACCGAACTTTAAAGATGGATATAACTCATAATAAAAACGTACTTGAAAGTAAATTCACACGCACGTTTTTAAACAGAGTTCTTCCAGAACTTTGGGCTACGTCTCTGAGGCACTCACCCAGATTTATGATACTATTTCAATCTTATACTATAGGACTCGAGACTTATGAAAACTCACAGACTCCCTCTTGATTTTCTACCTATCACTATATTGCTATTACTAAATAGCTATTACTTATGAACAATAACATCCCGTTATTATTACTCTCGTACTTTTTAACTCATGTGTATTCTCTCTAAGATAAGTTCTTTATAAGTTTAGAACACATGATCTTTTACAAGCAAGTATGAGACTATTTATAAGAATAAAAGTCTTTCAAATCTTCACATTATTTTTCTTTTATCTTCAAGAATCTCGCTGCCCATTGAATGATGATTTGATCGCCCTCTTTACAAGATAATTAGAGATAAGTCTTGTTAGGATCTCATGCCTATTTTGACTCCACATCTTCTTAGGAAATTCGGCTGACTTAGCTTGTAACAAGGTGTTTTAGTTGGCTTTCTTTTAGAAGACAAACTCCTTCCAATCTTCAAGATATCTTGTCTATAATTCACATAATTCCAGCACAAACAAATCTTATCAAATCTGTTAGTACAAGTTAGTATATATCTTGAAGTAGGAGATAATATATTTATTCAAAAAGATTCAAACGAGACAATCTTTTTGATAGATTTATATATGGAACAATATATCTCCTAACATGATTTAAACTTATACTAAGAAAATCAATAATTAATAATTCGTATAAGATAGAATAAGAAAAGATTTTATTTAACAAACATTAAGTAATAGAACAAATCTTTTCATAAGATAATATCTTCTTAAAAGTAAATCACTCATAATTTGAAAAGATAATTACCTGTCTTTAATACACAAGTATTTTGGCATAATCCAATACGACAACAAATTAAGTAACTTTAACAAGTCAATTTAAGTTCTAACACATGTATGTTTAAACATATAGAATTCAGTTTAATGGACATAATGTTATTTCCGTTTAGTGGGTAATAACGTGTAACATGGCAGTTTATTTTTCATAGAGGTGTTATGCACCTGATTGGTTTTATTGTTTGTGAAAAACCAGTTTATTTTGGTGCTGTATATGCATGTATCATGGAGTTTTTCTTTTGTGCAGTCACTGTGTTTGACTACGCATTGTGCTGTTAAATAATCTACCGTTGGATCATTTACTTTATATCTTGACCGTAAGATTTAAGGGTATAATAGAATTTCAAGGTTTTTTTTAATAGGGTTTTAGATCCTTAGTCCAGATTTAATTTAAAGTGATCAAACGGCTCTCTATTTAACAGCACAATATGCAGTTAAACACAGTGGCTGCACAGAAGCAGGACCCATGTATCATGCATGTTTCGATGACACATGTTGTCCATATATGATTAGTTTAATGTGTATGCTAAATTTCTAGAACGTGTGTATACGTATATTTATTTATATGTGCACTCATGTATAAGCAGCATATTCACTATATACTTGTTAAATGGCTATGGGTAATTATACGATTACTGTAGGCTTTTTTTCCTTTTATGTGTGACCAACCCAATGGGATGAGAGTTATTAAGCGGACATGATTATTTTTGTGATAATGTACCAAAAGTCAAATTAGAATGTGTTCGGGAGAATTCCTACCAGTTTGTCTTTTATTACTTCTTCATGTTTGGTTTGCCTTACTTGTTTAAAAGGTAAATATGTTGTATTTAGAAATGTACTTATTTCCTTTGGCCGTTGCAACGTAAGTTATTATATTAATGGTTTAATTGTTCTTTCAGTGGGTATATAATTCTGTAGATTATATACACGACATATATGAGTTATATGTGTTTATATGGATATGATTTATTTTGTCCGGTGGCGTTTTGCATGCACATGTGACGGTTTTAGTTTTGTCGTAGAATTAAGAGTTTTGTGTAACTTATGATACTATTCACAACCATTAATGGCCTTTATTGGTAGTTTTATATGAAACAGTTTTACACTGTTACTATTATAAGTCATGTGGATTATATAGTAGTGAATGATGTTATTAAAATTTATTTATGAGTAATCTAGTTAGAGATTATATTTAAATTGTTAGTGATTTATATATGTTTATTATTATCATGTTAATAAAGGACTAACAATTTCCAATGAGTTTTTGTGTAGTCATATGGATCTATACAATTGAATTGGAGGATTGATGATGTTTTCGAAATAGCTCGTGTAAAACCATTAATTTGGGGCTGACGAAAGAACTGTTTTCGAAATAGTTCTTGTAAAACCATTTTCTAATTTTCAAAATTTGGGGCATATGACAGAACTTGTTTGAATTCTGAGGTTGTTGTTTGTAAAATCAGATTTATCAGGTATTTACGACTGAATAAATCTGTCAGAATTTGATAGTTTTTGGGAATGAAATAGAATACTCTTGTAAAATTAGTTTATTAAAACCATGCGTGGTTATAGAAATTTGGTGTTTGCGAAGGAGGAGTTTTAATTTCATTTTTCAAAAATTAGATTGTGCGTGTTTGTTATTTGATATAACGAACATTTTTCTGCAGGAAATGTCCGGAACAAAGTGGATGCCGGAACTGACCAGAACATTATGGGTGCCGGTGTAACTTCTATTAATTTTGAATGAGTCCATATTAATGATGGGAGTTACAAATTTGAAACCACCATTATTAAAGACACTAATGTGGTGATATAATGGGTGATATCCTTATTAATTGTGATTTATTGCAAATTAATGAGTGATGTTACAGTTTTGAAACCACCGTGATTAAAGACACTAATGGGGTGACATATTTGGTGGTCTACTTATTAATTATGATTTATTGCACTATTTGAAGGATTACAAAATTTGTAACGGTGGTCATTAATGAGATTAATGACAAGTATTTGTAACTTCCTATTAATTGTGATTAATCATAATTTAATTTGGAGAGTTATAAATTATTGTAATGACAGTCGTTGTTGGCATTTATGAAGAGTTTTATTAGCTAACTACGAATTGCATTGACGAGTCGGTTACATATTTTGATGAAATGTTATTTAATAACCAACTTTATTCATCCAAGAGCAAATAATTTGAAGATTAAACAAATTATAAATGGCCGTTGAGTTTTATTTTAAGAATAAACAAATATCAGCTAATTTATTAATTTGTTGTAATAAGATTTTATTAGTTTGTTATAATAACATTTAATAATTTGTTGAAATAACATTTTATTAGTTTGTTGAAAGAACATTTAATAATTTGTTGATATAACATCTTATTAACTTGTTGAAATAACATATTATGAATATGTTGTGTTTGCTATTATTGAGAATAGTAATTGAGTAAAAGTATATTACTATTATTGAGAGAGAATCCCGAGGGTCCCTCAAATGTGGGGGTAACCCGTCGATCATGTAGATAAAAAATCTAAATGTACCCCAAAGTTCCTACGAACGAGTGGGAGAATAACTAACGGTTCAGTGGCATGGACTTAAAACGTCTGAAATAAATGATACCGTTTCATTTACCACATTGAAATCGATTAAGTTTCTTGGTGACAGTGTGCATGTTCTAAGTAAGGACAAAGGGAATGCACGAACTGTGGGGGCGTTAATGTGTGGAAATATTTTAAACGTTTTGAAATCCACTAACAAGTGAAAACATACAAATCTGAATCATGACTATTAATTTTGAAATCTAAGGGCAGTAGCCTTTCGGTAGCCAAAACACTAGGATCAGATTGTGATAAGTTTGCTTGTTTGTGGCAATACATGAGTGGTTATTTGTTCAAAATGAGCATTTTAGTCGATACTCTTGTGGTCAATAATGACATGTTGAGTTATTCAACTAAGTCACTAATTCGACATGATATAGTAGGTCATGAAAATGTAAAACCATAAAGGATTTGTTTTTCTAAATCTATTGTTTAAATTGAAACACAAATATGAGTTTGTGTTTGAAGCAATGTATTGCTAAGTTTTCGGTTTGATGTTTGGAACGGAGGACATAACCTAATGGTTTGGTGCATTTGAGATGCGTACAAACCAAGAAAATGGTTAAAATGTATTTTCTCAATTCATTGATAGTTGTACCAAACAGTGATATGTCTCCTGGATGAGAAGTAAAGACAAATTAGTCGAGATATTCATTCACGTAAGAATGAATACAATAATCCTATTATTGAGAATTAAAACTTGTTAGAAAACATGGTTTAATCATGGGTGTTCTGTTGTGTTAATCTACCAAATTTAACCCAATGATTAAGTGTTAATCATTAAATGATAGACTATTCTTGGACGTGTTAGATATAGTCTAACTAGTTCTGAAAAGGTATATTCACATGATTATGAATACATGGTTAGTGTAAATGAAACGGTGAACATGAGACACCGTTCACACAATTGTGTTAATGGAATGACACCAATCGTTAAAGAACGTCTTATTATGCTCTCGAGCAAAAATATAGTTATTAAACGATGAATGTCATGTTGATAAATTTAGGGTTAAACTCATGAATTTGTGCTGGAAGTGAGTTTTTTGCAAGCTATGTGTTGAACAAACTACCGCTTAGGAAGTTGGACCAAACAGTCGGAATTATAGAAGGCATGGTGCCTGACTATAAGTTCGTGAAAGTTTGGCGCTACCTAAAAAATGTCTCAATTCTTGTTCCTTGAAGGACTTGGATAGGATGGAAAATGATAGATTGTGTGTTCATCGGATAAGCACAAAATATAGTGCTGATCGATTTCTAGTGCATAAGGCATATGACTTTAAAGTGCATATAAAGGATTGTTCTATGCCCGAGAAACATATTTTCTAAAAGAGAAGTTTTTATGTAAAAACTCTAATGGCTGACGAGTGTGATTAATACATTGAGGGTTCAAAGCATTACGCTAACCAAGACAAGTGAACAGTCAAACGGTGCTGAAAAAGTGGGGAAAGTAAATCTTGTAATGAAGATGAAGTGCCTCAGAATGGTAAAATGGTAAGTAATGAAACTTCATTTGTCCTCTACCTTCATGAGTGATAGTGAATCGGCGACATTGAAATAATCAATTTTATCCATATAATGTGTATATGGGAAGATGTCATCAACAATGAGGTTGATAGGCACGTGAGAAATGAAGTCAATTAATTTAAGTAAACTGACGATTTTGATCATTTTAATGTCTATACTCTAATCTCTATGAAAAGACGCATCATTAATTTATGAGAACATGTGTTTTATAAATGGAGATCTAGATAATTAGGAACAACCCATTGGGTCGTGGTTCCGTGTAAAGTAAGCCAAGGTACGAAAACTTGTTAAGTCACTATATGGATTAAAACAAACACCTAAGTTATCATAGGTAGTCTCTTGTGCATCAAGAACTACACTAGACCAAGTATAGCCAACTCAGTGAGCAGACCGAGTAGGTTTGCCAATGAGGCTTCTCAGATACATGAGGTATACTGCCAATCATGAACTGCATTATAAGAGATGTCTAAAATGTTTGGAGGGTATTTAGATACCAAGTGTATCTCAAACTTTAACAGTACAAGGTTCACGAGTGGATATGTTTATACTTAAAGAGGTTGTAGTCTTATGGAGTTATGTAAAATATACATGCATACGTGAATCAACTATGAAATCAGAATTCATAATGTTGTAGACACTGAAAAAAGGCAGATTGGCTGAGAAGTTTTGGGAGGTATTCCCAAGTGGCCAAAATTTGTTCCCTCAATAAGCGTGCACTGATAAAGTCAGTCAGTTATTGAACGGGATCAGAATAATTGTATAATGAAAAGTCCCGACAAAGTCATGACAGTCGTCGGAGACACAAGTCCACAAAAGGAATTACTAGCAAACAGTGTGGTATCCTTAGACTTTGCAAGGTCTAAGGATAATAATGCGGATCTGTATACAAAATGCTTGACTCGTGGATGAGTTGAAGCATCATCGAGGGAAATGGGGTTTTGAAGCTCAATAAATTGGAAACCTTCACATAAGCTACCCAACCTGTACTGGAAACTCCAGTCTCAGGTTCAATGGGAAAACTGAACTGTGCGGGTGACCAAATAAAACACTCAAGAACATAAGTTCTCAGTCCATTTCTATGATGAAAGAGTGATAGACATGTACCATTAGAAGGGTGAGTGTGAGGCTCTTAAAGAATCAAGTATCTCAAAGATCGAGTGGGGTGAGTCAGGACACCCTTGACTTGAAAATCACCTATAACGAGTGTGTATGGCCGATACTATGTGATGAGCTAGGGATAAATCGCTAGAGCACTCGGTTATAATTCCCCAAGGCTGTCCAGGGCCAAATATGAACAACAACTAAATGACACAGTAAGTGGTGTAGAGAAGACATTGTGCGGGTGTTATTTTGGTATACACAAAATGTTGAGGGTTCAAAACATTACGCTACCTAAGACAAATATATCCAAAATATATTTCACTATGGCAAGTTCAAAGCGCGCGCTACCTGTCCTTATGCAGTGAATTTTCGTGGTTCTCTCAATTGCATTTAGTTGCACGTTGTATATTTTAAATCGCATTCATGTGGGGGATTGTTGGAAAACTAGTGATTTTCATTTTTTTGAATGTCATTTAATTTAATGGTTACAAATACATTTATCTTTCCCATTTATGTGTGTATTTATTTATAAAATGAGTTACAAATTGCATGTTTATAAAGTAATCGTCTTGGTCCCTTTTTTGGCCTAACTTTTCCAAGACAGGTTTTATACATGTCATATACACATTCACACACATACACATATGCATACATATAGAGAGAGAGTACCGCACCACCAACGACCCGACCGTGATCGGTGTCGTTTCTGCCGAGTCACATGTGATAGACATTGTACCTTGGAAACGAAGTGCTCCATTTCGGTATCATTTTAAGGCAGAAGTAGATGTGGCGGGGTAAATATCGTTTTAAGGGAAACTGCTTACAGTTATCTCGTCTCGAACTTTAGTCTATTTCGGTATCATTTACATTATTTTATGTTAAATCTTGTATTTGATATTTATTTATTTGAGAAAACCATTTTCTATTTATTTGTCCATTTATTTTATGTAGAAATTTTTATGTTTATTTACAACGTACCTAACATGACTAACATTCAGAATAGTAGATAACACGCTGCATTTGTTAACAAAGTTTGACTTCATCAATTCTACGTCTCCGAGACATTCATTCAGTATTTATTAAGATTATAAAAGTTTACTATAATCAACTTGAGACTTACAATATCTAATGACAAACTATTGCTACTTCAAAACTCTCTATCTTTCAATGACATTCCGCTATAAATACTCTCAAAAATAGATTTTCTCTCTGTAATATTTTGTGGGTTTCTCTAATATTCAGTACATTGTGTATGTAAAGTCCACCTAATACTAAATACTTCACAGGATTATATAGTCAAGCTAAACAAGCATTCCCATATCTTCTTATAACTATGTTCTTTGTATCATTCTGAGATTCATTCATAACATTTAAAACTTAATCTTCACGTTTTTTACTTTATTAAATCTTTTTGACCGAATCTTCATAAAATTTGTCAGGTCATTGTCAATTCCAGCAATGTTACAGCTGACTGCACCTGAAACTTAATCACAACTTGAAGCAAAAATTTACGCGTTAACTGTTTATATAATTAGAGTTCAATGTAAATATAGTCAAGATGTTTTTAGCAATATGTTGACAAACAAAATAGTATTTAGGATCGAACAACCTCCTATATAAAAAGTTTCGTCTCACTCATTAAAATTTATTTGGTCTTATTGTGTATAGGTTTTGATCTCTCTATTTAGATTTTGATCATAATGTAGATTGTTTAAGTTTTTAATTACCTTTTGTTGGGTTAATGATTTTTTTCAATGGTCTCTTTTTTTTTTTTCTTTTCTCACGGCTCCAAAATGTTTGAGATGGCTCTACTATTGTAACAGATACGATACCTGTACACGTTCAACGTAGGTACCATCACGTTGGTAATTCTTTCTCTAATAAGACTAAAGCTTTAGCAGAAGAGTTACGCAATTCATCATTTAAACAAATTTAATATCAATTGTCTTCAATTGGCTTACCGACCGTTCGTTTTCAGTTTCAAATAATCTGTTTTCTTTGATTAAAACCTTGAATTTGGTCATGTATCCACCTTAAATTTCTTCATGTATCTACCTTAAATTTTAACTGTATCTTTTAAAAAGACTTATCATTCACGATCATATATTGTTTCGTAATAAAAAAATCACCCACCTACTAATCATTAGTTTTAGTTGATTAGGTTGCATTATAGTAATCATCAGCACACACGCGTTCCTTAACTTAGTTAATTATACTCAGGAGTAGTCGCATACTCTCTCTCCAAGGAAACTCATCCCGCATTCTTTAGTACGTACACTCTAAGAGCATTCACAACAAATACTTCAAATTGATCATTTATTTTACATCGCCAAATCCCTTGTATCCATTTTACAGATTTTATATAACTCATTCTTTTCCAGGAGATCATCTAAAAAATATAACTATTTTACATTTTTTTCTATGCAGCAGAACATCTATATAATATAGCTCATATATATTATACACTATTATTAAAAGCAATAAAAATACATGATAATATATTTAAAAAACAATAAAAGACACAATTATAAATAAAAAAAAGATCTATAAATATGCAAATTCATAAAAGGATATATTTTTGGACACAAGTCTTCCTTCAATTTTTTTTTGTTGAATCATATTATTTACATCCAATCGAAAATCCTCTAAGTAAAGCAGACAACAAATAAAAATATATTATGGTACATGAAACCGTAAGTTGAAGGGATTGCATGAGCATATGGAAGAGAGAGCAGTGTTTTTGTTTGTGTTATCATTTTTTCGATCATATTAATTTTAATAAAAATGCTTGCTTATTAATTTTAGAAGACTAACACCAGAATTATAACTCATCATAAATATAAACAATAAGTCATCAACTCACTAGGGCTAGCCTAGTGGGCGAGAACTAGTGCTCTCAACTATAAGTTGCAGTGTTCGAGTAAGATGGGATAGTGTGATAGCATTTGATACTCTTAAATAAAATTTAAATATAAAATAAAAAATCAATCAGTTAATAATGTTTTTAAAATACTCATCATCCACATATAAAAGTCATTCAATAATGTTTTTTAAAGACTTATCATTCATATACTCTCTTCGTCCCATATCTATTGTCCACTTTTTTAAATATATGTGAGACATATTATAATGAAAGTGGACAGTTGTTTTGGGACGGAAGGAGTATATAAAAGTCGTTCAATAATGTTTTTCAAAGACTTATCATTATCAATTTTTGTATCTATTAATCTGTCAACACCTAGATTGAGAGCCTATATTTTTATATTAGCCATCAAAGAAACTCCAATTAGCTAAGAAGACCTCCCTGGAGTTCCGACAGCCATCACCGTCGCTTCCAACGGCACATTGATGACCGGTCAGCTTTTAATAAGATTTTTTATTCATAGGTCACTACTCTTATAAGATTTTTAAGCTGTTTTTTTTTTTTACACATTAATATATTTTTTTACTTAATAATTCAAACAAACACTAAAAAAAATTAAAACAAAAGTTATTTTTTTACACTTTAATATTTTTCAAAAAGAGATTATAATATATTTTTTTAGTTTAAAACTGTTTTTAAACTCTTTTTTACATTTTAATATCTTTAAAAAAAGATTTGAACTTATTTTTTAAGCTTAAAAATATTTTTTAAACTCTTTTTTATTAGGCAGGGTGACTAGAACTTAAATTTTTTTGATACATGACCTTCACTCAAAAAATCTTATGAAAATTGACTTGGAAATAATTATCTCCCCCGCCAACCCATGTGCAAGTACTGAGTCGGAGTATATGCCCAAACTATAATTTTATTTTGAAATTTATACTAGAGGTCCCTGCTTCATTTAGATTTACAACAGTAGGCTCTTAATAAAACCACCGACAAGTCACCTTTCGTGCCGCCAGTCACCTTTCACGCCGCCACCAGTCACCATCCTTGCCACCTCCTCTAGTCACCCTCCTCGCCACCGCCGCCACCACTATGTAATTATGCATGTTATGTAACTATGTATGTATATTTCTGTATGTATGTATAGGTATGTATGTAACTGTTATATATATAGTATGCATTTGAACTTAATTTCTTAACTAGCCACTAATTTTTAGTGTTGAGCAACAGTCTTATATATAAATTTGTTATATTTGTATAGAAAAACTTTTTTTTTTACTTTTTCTTTATATGCATTATAACCCAAACATTCAAATAACAACCTTTAACATTTTGAACTATTTGACATCTTTAAATTGTAATAAAAACCAAAGAAGAAATGTTTTATTTCAAGCTCATCACCAAAGACAAACTTGAAATATAATTTAAATTTCATATATTTCATTAATAGAGCATAGAACAAATTAAATTCAAGTTTTGGAAATTTGGTCATATCTCTTGTAATAAAAGACAATTAGATGTAATAAAAAAACTCTACACAATCTTCAAAACTTAGGATTTCGATTTAAATTTAGATAATTGTTGTGTGCCATATTAATTTACTATATATATATGGAGACATAAGTATATAGAGAGAGAAACAAATCTATTATTTATTGATAAATGTCTAAAATATAGGAATCCCTAAGACTCGTTATATATGAGAGGTGAGAAAGTTCCTTCCCCTTATTTTATAAGGCACAAGGGTACGATCATAATAATCTACAACAATAATTATTTAGATAATCATAAATAATTTGACATAGACTATAGGAGAGACTCACTAAGGTCCATTGATCTATCTTAATATATATTGATCTAACGTGTGTCAGAGTCTATGTCAAATATTATTTACTTATATGGCCACTCTTGTTAAGTTGACTAAAGCTTTAGCTGAAAAGTTTATACAATTTATCACTTAAACAAATTTATCAAGTATTTAATTAATTGGCTTACCAACCTTTCGTTTTTAATTTCAAATAAATCTATTTTATAATTGAGACCTTGAATTTATTCATGTATCTTTTAAAAGGCCTCACCATTCACGATCATATTGTTTCGTAATAAATATTAAATAATGTGTTGGCATTTTCTTGTTAAGCTACACTTTTAGGATAGCATTTGGAGTGGCCAGAGAAATGTTCAACATTTCTAGGATAGCACTCTAAAATGGCTGGAGATTTTATAGCTTATGCAGGGTATTTGTTGTACTTTAACCTTATTTCTTTTGCTCTCAGAATTTTTTTTCAGGAAAAATTGTGAATGTAAAAAGAAGGATGATAAAAGCTGATGCAGCTGCTATTTTGCTCTTGATAGATTCTGATAAAAGAAGATGAAATTGAAGTATTGAATAAGGCAAATGTTTCTTATGAAGAACATGGCTATGTTAATGTTAAATGATAATGCTTTTTATAAGCTTTTTTTCTTTATTTTCCTGGGACTATTTTAGTGGTTCATGAACTGGCCTTTTAGTTTGTTATTTTTGCTAATTACTAGGATGAAGGTTTTATTATATGTTAAAATGGATAAATCTCCCTTTAAATTTGAAGCTTGGCTCTTGAATTTGCTACTTAGATCACATTGATCTTGGAACCATGAAGTTATAACATTAGAGGTATAAGGAATAAGGGGTAATTTATTGCAGACAATTTTTGAGTTAAAAAGATATGTTTAACATAATGGTTTTTACTCTCATTTTACGGTATTTCTATGCATCTTATAGAACTTGTTCGTATTGATTCTGATATCCTGTACTCCCTCTTTGCCTAAATAATTGTCCATTATTCAATATTTGTTTGTCACAAAATAAATATTTGTTTTTTTAATTTATCAATGAAAAAATGTTAAGTCCTATAATATCCTCAAATATTGTAATTAATACATTACAAAAATTGACAATAATAATAATTTAATTTAAAGTAAGGTTATATATGTAACTTTCAAATGCAATTAATGATAATTCTTAATATTTCCAAAATGTCAAACGTGGACACTTAAAAAGGGACGGAGAGAGTAATTCATTTACCGTTTCCGTGAACGGAATGGCTAACATCGGGGCCTCGCACATGTAAAGATATTCGTTTTCTTTTAATACAATTTGGGCCGGTACTGACTAAGAAAAAAATAGTAAATAATCACCCACCTACTAATTAATCACTAGTTTTATTTTTAGTTGATTACGTTGCATTATAATTTATAATCGTCAGCACCCACGTATTCCTTAACTCGGTTGGCGTAGGCGCATACTATCTCTCCATGTAAACTCACTGCATCCTTTAGTACTATCCAAGGTAGTCTGATTTTTATTTTTGAAGTAGACAATTCCGATACCCAGCACATGGTTTGAAGTTTTGAAGATATTTTGGTAACTAGTTTACCCGTGATATGGGTACGGGGTGGGTACCTCTGGGGGTAAATTGACATTTTCCATAAGCATAAGATCAAAAGTAAAGTTAATAACAGTATAATCAAAGCTAGAAACAGAGGAGTTATGATGATGTATATAAGGAAAGATGTGTAAGGTTATGTAAGGTTGTTTTGGGTAACAATATTTAATAGTTACTTTTGATATTATGTTCTGAAACTATTATAGGGTTTCATTTTATTTTTTATGGTACTATTGTCATATAGTCGGTACCCATATTGATATTGTATCAGATACGACATAAAAGTCTACGTGTTTATAAATTAAAACAAAGTTAATGTCAAGTGTTCAATTGGCTTACCAACCTTTCGTTTTCAGTTTTAAATAAACCTATTTTATGAGACTAAAACCTTGAATTTGTTCATGTATCTACCTTAAATTTCTTCATTTATCTACCTTAAACTTATTATGTATCTTTTAAAAAGACTTGTCATTCACGATCATATGTTTAGTAATAAAATTAAAACCACCCACCTACTAATTACATTAAGTTGATTAGATTGCATTATAATCATCAGCATCAGAAGTAGTTTTTTTTTTATGGGGAAATTTATGTTTAGTACGATACTATTAGCTTAATACAAGAAAACACAAAAAAATTAATTTTGTTTAAGTGTAGGTACAATTTAACTTCATAATACTATGATACCCTCCTTACTTATTGATATAGTTGTTCTATTTATTTCTTGTTTCTCTCAATTTCAAAATATGAATCTTATCTAAATATCTTTTTTTTCAAATTCTTTTTTTTCAGATATCTTTTTTAAAAAATGACCAAAAATATGAAAATAAATAATTGTAAAATGAGATAGCATCGAAGAGCACTAAAAAAGTAATATACAAAAATTGAAAAGTTAAGTAAGACATAGCATCCATCACGTAGCATCAAAATAAAATCACTTTGTTATGGAGAGCATCAAAACTAACACGAATCAGAGTTTAGAGAGCAACAAAAAACATCCACCGAAAAACAAATTTAAAACTCTAAAACAAAATTGAGATTTTTGAAATATCAACATAAAAATTAGAGAGAACCGATGAGCATCTTGGAGGATCATTTACCAAACTAATTGTTTAACTTTCGTAGCATCAAAATGAAAAAAACATCCGTATAAAGTCAAAAGTATATTAAGTTAGCTTATATTAAACTTTTATTGTGTTAACAATTAATGCGTAACACGTATGTTAAGTTGTACTTAAATATATGTGAAAGTTATAACTGATACTAGCGGACAGATTACTCGGCGATCAAGTCAAAAAATTTCTAGAAAGTCCAAAACGTGTAGAACAAATCTAGAAGATTTTGTGCAAATGTTAGAAGATTAGATCGAAGAAATTGAAAAGTTTTTCATACTGTATTAAAAGACTTGAAGATTAAAGAAGAATCCTACTAAAAAAAGGAATACGAGAAAAAAGCAAACACTTTCTATTTGATTAAAATTATGATTATTTAAAAGGATATAAATAAAGTAAATCAGACTCTAATATTTTATGTCTCTACATCATAAATTATACAGCAAATAGAGAGAGACCCACGAAATATTGGAGAGAGAAAATTATTATTTGAGAGAAATTCGTGACGGACTGTTATTAGATATTAAGAGCTGTTATGTAGGAGAAATATTTTGATAGACAAATACTAGTGGGAGAGTCATTGAGAATTGTAATACTTGAGTATACTATTGTAAACATAACAATATTAATAAATACTGGGTGAGTGGCTCGAAAACGTAAATGTGATGCGCATATCAAACTTTGTAATTAAGCGTCGTGTGTTATTTATTATTCTGTTAGAACTCTTCAGTTATAACTGAAACAAAATCTCAGTTATAACTGAAACGCGTAGCAGCATTCGAAATATTAGGCAAACGTATTTTTCATTGTCTATTTTGAAATTCCGTTTGCCTAAGTTCGGAATGCAGTTACGCAATGTCAGTTGCAACTTGCTTGTAACTATGTTGTAACCCAGGTGCAATTATTACAGGAGTATAAATAAAATCGTTTATCTAGGTTTCAAATGCAATACGTGTTTTAATCGCAACCTAGATGTAGGTCAGTTTTAAGTCGAATGAAACTGAGGAATAACATTTAGAATAGTAGATAACATGCTGCATTTGTTAACAAAGTTTGAATTTATAAAGTTTACGTCTCCGAGACAGTCATCCAGTATTTATTAATATTATAAAAGCTTATAATAATCAACTTGAGCCCTACAATATCTAATGACAAACTATTGTTGCTATTTCACAACTCTTTATCTCTTAATGACATTCCGCCATAAATACTCTCAAGAATATATTTTCTCTCTAATATTTTTTGGGTCTCTTTCTAATATTCACTACATTCTGTATGTAAAGCCCACCTAATACTAAATACTTCATAAAATCTGTCAGGTCATTGTCAATTCGAGCAATGTTGCAACTGATTTGCATCTGACTGCACCTGAAACTTAATCACAATTTGAAGCAAAACGTTACACGTTAACTGTTTATATAATTAGAGTTCAATGTAAATATAGTCAAGATGTTGACAAACAAACTAGGATTTAGGATCGAACAACCTCCTATATAAAAAGTGTCGTATCACTCATTAAAATTTATAACAAATGATATATGTGTATATAAATGGGGAAGTTTTATATACATCAACTTGGACATTTTTTTGTAAAAACATCCCAAATCAATATTTGATTAATACAAATCTCAATGGTTTCACGACATGAATACAAATATGTGTATTGTTTTTTTTTACGAGATGTATAATGATATGTTTTTAATTTTTAATTTTACAGTAATTTTCAAATATGTCATTATACATCTCGAAAAAAAAATGCATATTTGTGTTCCCGTCGTGAAACCGTGGAGATTTGCATTAATCAAATTTTAATTTGGAGCGTTTTTTTTAAAAAAAAATGTTTAAATTGATGTATAAATTGATGTTCATGCAACTTATTAGGGTATAATAGTAGTTTCTAATAGAAAATTAAGTGGGGACTACAGCCCACACTAGTCTCATATTGCCTCCGCCCCTGCTTACCAATATAATGTATCTTTTGCCTTTAAACGGTATTTTACACATCCTGCTTTATAACATAAACTCATCATAAATTGACATTCAATGTTTTGTTCGGCCATCTTTAATTACTGTATGAAAGACTAATTTAACTCTATAGAACGTTGCCTAGATCATATTAATTTCAATAAAAATGTTTGCTCATTAATTTTAGAAGAGTAACACTAGAATTGTAACTCATCACAAATATAAACAATCAGTCGTCAACCTACTAGGGCCAGCCTAGTGGGCGAGAACCCGTATTCTCAAATAGGAGTTGCAGTGTTTGAATAAGATGTGGTATGTGTGATAGTATTTGATCCTCCTAAATAAGATTTAAAAATAAAATAAAAAATCTGTCGGATGTCGGTTAATAATGTTTTTAAAAGACTTATCATTCATATATAAAAGTCGTTGAATAATGTTTTTAAAAAACTTACCATTCATATATAAAAGTCGCTCAATAATGTTTTTAAAAGACTTATCATTATCATATTTTATATCTATTAATCTGTCAACACCTACTTGGTGTTGTTAAAGTTGATTGAGAGCCTATATTTTTTATATTAGCCATCAAAGAAACTTCAATTAGCTAAAATAATGGTTATAGCATACTCACTTTCTCTATATATAGACTCAAATGAGCATCCTTTATCCACACAGTTTTCGTATTCTTCACTAGACATCCCTGCATCACAGTAAAACTTCCACTGAGGTAATTTTTTCTCCTGTAATTAAAACAACCAGATCAGTATGCTCTTCATTTCTTTTATATTTGCATCATATTTGATTCCTAATATTCTGATGTAAACATTAACTTGCTTACTGCATGCTTCGATTTTGAGTTCTTCAAGCATCAATTTTACGGAGTCTTCAAGCATCAGTTTGATTCCTAGTTATAATTTTTATGTGTAATTAAAGAGTAAGAGCTGTATTCAAAGTGACTTTGTTTATAAAAGTTATAATTACATATTGTTAGCTTTCGCTAGTTTCTACAAATAATTTTTTAGTCCGACATTATAAAAACCGCTGTCTGCACTAGGTAGATCGGAGCAAATGGAAGCACTCAACTCTAATTATGGGTGGATCAGAGTCTTTAAGATCTCCAACAACACGAACGACATTGTGAGATTCAAAAATCCTGAAAATAACGATAAAACTGGAGAAATAAAGCCGGGAAAATCAGGTGGCAGGGATTGCATAGGTAATCTTCCATATTTGAGCTCTGGCAAAGCGTACGAGATATCATATGTCAATGAAAATCTCGGTAAAAGAGTAGAAATTCGGATCACAGATCTGGAAGGAAACTGGGAAGCCTCCTTTAAGCATAATGGAGTTAGTGAAGCTACTGCTAGAGAAGTTGAAGATCATCGAGTACTCGATCCGTCAACTGGCTACTTTTCTTTTAATGCCCACATCCAAATCAATACGGATGGTTATGAAGTTAGTGAAACCCATTTCAAGCGAACAAGAGCTAAAATAGTATATGGTAGTGTATAAATAACCAACAAAAGTAATAAGGGATGGCGTGTGGCAACTAGGTCTGTCTTTTGAGATGGTCATAAACCCTATAATAAATTAGTTATTGCTCTTTTTACTATAAAAAAGAAGTAATAATGCTGTTTGGTGTGGTTATCGTCGTAATACTTTGATTTTTGGTTCTGTTTTATTTGCATGGTAGTATCGTTATGAGTCTTTGTAATAAATGATAAATGGTTAATTATCATATCATGGTACTTGTATCAGAATTTGGTTGATTGATCAGTATGGCTTACTCTTTGTAATTTCTTTAATGGTTTTTGGCAATAAATAAAGTGTGTTATGTGTAGTCTCTTGTTTATTAAATTCGTGTCACTTGTTCTGTTTTTTTTTTTTTTTTGATAAGCCAATTTGTTATGTTTTTATATATATACTCTAGGCCGACAAAAAATATTCGTCGCTACAGCCAAAATTTCGTCGCCTAAACGTTTACCCGACAAAACTTTCGTCGCTAAGACTCTGTCGCGTATATACTGTCGGCGGGAACCAAGCGACGAAAATTGAATTCGTCGGGCAAGTTTCACTTTTGCTGACGAATTAGGCGACAAAAGTTTTTCGTCGCTAGATAAGTACCGACAAAAAATTTCATCGCTAGATATGAATCATAAGTTCACCGAGCATGGTTTTCCTGACAAATATTGTGTCGGCAGAAAGATCTTTTAACGATGAATCTAACACATTTTTTGAAAAAAGATTTGTCGGCACAACCCTTATGTAATATTTCATTTCGATTTTTGAGAAATGATTTGTCGGCATAATTTGGTCTATCTATAGTTTATCATTAAAAGTAATCATTACAAAATATATTTTTATCTAATAATTGATTAAACGAATATTAAGATCGATATTATTAAAAACAATCAATAAAATAAATTCCATGTCAAAGATACCAACAATAGATATTTACAAAAACGAGTAATAGAAATGAATAATTCTAAACATAAATTCTAGATCATAAAAACATGAAACGTCAATCATGGAGATGTACTGTCATCATCGTGCTTATCCTCTATAATTTTTTCGATCTTTTCTTTTGTAAGTGTAAACCCTTAACTGTAAAAAAAAATTGCTAACGCATAGGTCATTCTTTCCGATGCATGTAGGCGTCGTTCCATGTCTTGCCTAGCAGTTTTCTCATAAGCCAATTGTTGCTCTTGTGTGGTTTTTGATGACTCCGGGTCTCGATAACTTCCGAAATCCGACCCACGAAAAGCAAGATATAACCACATAGTTTGTCAAACTAAATCAATTTGAAAGGTGATAAAAGTTAAAAAAACGTACTGATACACGAATAAACGGTGATGGGTGATGAGGAAACAATGGAGGTTGGAGGATTGTGGTGATAAAGAAGAGATAATATGTTTGAATAGAAAAAAATATGTTATAAGTCTCTACTTAATTTTATAATCCAACTCTGACAAAATAATGAATAATAATGATATTTCTAGAATCAGCCAACTCTTTGCAATTAATGAATGGTGTCCTTAGTAAAACGAAACTAACTATTACAATATAAAAAAAAATAATTAATTTATTTAAAATTAATGAATACCTATACTATAAATAACTTTTATTCTATATCTTTATATAAAATTCACCTAAAATAAATAAAAATAATATATAGAAGAAATCATAGAATTTATACATACATATAAAAACATTACATTTTACAAAAAAAAAGTAAGATAAACGAAAACATAAATTTTAGTAGCTTTTATAATTTTAAGTTGTGTTCCCGCCCGACAGCACATACCCAACGGAGCGTTGCCGACGAAAAGTAGCAATGATAAGTCTATTATTGAATGAAAAATTAACATATTTTCAAGAAAAATTAGCAATGATGAACTGCATGTTTCTCATTGAAAAATTAGCAATGAAAAATTTGCAATGATAAACTACATGTTTTCAAGAAAAATTAGCAATGATAAGTCTATGTCATGATTCTCATTAAAAAATTAGCAATGAAAAACTACATGTTTCTCATATCATGACATAGGCTTGATCCACTATGATAATCATGATTTTTTATTCGATTTTCTTTTTAACTTTGCTCTGCTTCTGAAAGAATATATGGACCAACAAACTGCCGACTAAACAAAATGATTGTGTCAACTAAATCAGCACTAGTGCATACTTGATAGACTACAAAGTAAACTTACTCGAGGTTTTAAAAATGGTCATTTGTGGCGAGCCTGATTTTCTTCCCAAGCTCGACTTAATCAACTTCGCGTTGGCTCCGATCTTCCGAGGCGGTCAGGTATGCTCCGGCGGTCAGGTGGTCTTCGTGCCTGCACAAGGAACGAACAGGGGCCCGGGGTTGTTGCCGGGTTTTCCCTCTCCAACGGTCAAGTCAGTATTCGAAAGACTAAAAAGTACGAAGTGTAGGGAGGGGGGGGGGAGGGGGGGGGGGGGGGGGGGGGGGGGTCGGACCAGGTACAGGAGGTGATGTCTGATGCCGGGGATTATGTTGCTTTGGTACGGGCTGTTTCAGTTTTTTTTTTATCTCTCTACTCACTCTTTTTTTTCTCCTCCCTCTCCTAAGTAGGATTAGGGGGGGTATTTATAGTAAGGTTCAGAGGTGTATTAACCCTTGGATCACTGTACTGGGAGATGCTAATCCAACGGCGTTAGGTCATTTATGACTCTGACAAGAGTACTGTCCTTTCCCGGGGCCCACAGGAGGTGTCCTGTGATTGGGCCACGTCGGTGAAACGTCAGGAGGGTCCCCCAAGGGAGCAGCAGCATTAATTGGGGAAGCGTACTCGACACGCTTCTTTGGGCCGGCCTCAGCACGGCTCGGCCCTCCCAATCCGGGGCATCGCATCATTCAGGGTTGATGAGGCCCGGACGGCCCGCTTTGGGGGCGTTATTGCCCCGGACGAGGGGATGCTGACATTCCCTCGCCAACAGCTCCCTGTCCGGAGTCGTTGCTAAGGACGAGGTCGGCGAGGATCTCTGGTCGTTACGGGGGCTCCGGTCATTTTGTTCTCGTGGTCGTCGGTGCAAATATGCTCATGCATGGCTGTTTTATGACACGTGTGCAACCATTCATGGATTTCTTACACGTGGACACGAGGCGCCGTCTTTGTCCCTTTGATTTCTACAACGTCATTAATGCTAAAACGGCTGGTGAGTGACATTTGGCAGATGGCCTCTGCAGGCTGTACACGTGGTGGACATTGATTGAGTGGCGGCGGTTATTTGTGGGAGTTCGTGCAATGAGCCGTTGCGTCTTTTCACCTTCTGGTAAATGTCTTTTCACCTTCCACTAGGGGCCTATAAATACCCTCAGTGAAAACCATTTTTCACTTTTTTCAACTTCTCTCTACAAGATTCCACAGCAAACATTCTCTCTCACCTTCTCCACCCTTAGCAAGTTTCACCTTCGAACACTTAAGCCAGAAAATGGTTATTAAACACGGAGCCGACAATGGCCCGATGGTTGCCCCTACTCCGCAACGCTTGGACGTGATGGCCAACGCGCTCCCATTCCGGGCTATGGTCCTCGACCCGTCCCTGAGCGTCGATAGCAACGATAGCAGCATCATGGTACGGACTCATGGGTCCGATCTCGAAGAGTTCCGACAACTCTGCGGGATCGGCGAAGGGTTCCGTCTTCGGAGGTGTCAGAACTCCGACGAGGTGAACGGAATCGTAGCGGATCCGAAGAGCATGGTGACGCTCTCTCTCTCGTCCCTTCTGTACGGGGGCACTCACCTCCCTATCCCGGAGCTGCTGGCGGAGTTATGCGCCTGGACGCAAACTCTCCCTTGTCAGTGGCGTCTGCAAGCCCACCGGATCTGCGCCGGGATGGAGGCACTAAACGAACTACTGGGCTCGACTCTACCAGAGCCATTGGGGTTAAGGGAGCTGCTCGCTTGTTACGAGTTTTTACAGAGCGAGCCTAGCTCCCAAGCCAAAAGCAGGCAGCCGTACCTGCGGTGTCGGTCGCATAACCAGCTCATCTTGGGTAACTCTGATTCGAATCGGGGTTACACACAAGATGTAATCGTGGTGGAGGGTAACTGGCTCCGCCGGGATGACCTGATCCTCCCAACCAGACCGGGGAGGGTCCTAAGCAACAAAGAGAACAAGGCCACGGTGGCCGCGAGGCTAAGGGGTCTTGGGGAGCCGAATGTGAGGTCGATCGAGTTGGCCTTGAACTGGTGGGGTCCGGACGGGACCGACGCAGGCGCTCGCGACGCGGAGCGCCTGTTACTATGTGGTTCCCTCACAAGCTGTAAGGGGAACGAGTTCCTCTGGCCCCCTAGGACCTTCTGTCCCGTGGGGTACTCCCGGGAACGGTGGGAGAAAGAGAAGTGTTTTGAATCCACCCTCCCACCTAAAGCCATCAAAGAAGTTGAGGCAGTCGAGGGGTCTGCTGAAAGAACCTTGAAGAAGGTGGTGAAATCGAAGCCGAAGCCGAGTGCCAGGGCGAAGGCCAACGAGGCGAGATCTTTCGCTCCTTCGACGGCCGGGGTTTTCTTTTAGACCCGATCTGATGGTACCGTCCTTCACTACCGAGTGAGGGCGGACGGTACCCGTACCTATATTGATACGCATGGGAAGCCTCTGACAGAGGTTCTCCCCTTGAGCTCTAAGGAGCCTGCTGTGGGGAGCCCCCTACGCTTAGAAGATAGCCCATCTGAGGCAGAACCCTCCGGGCCAGCCTTGGGCACCTCAAGGACCAGGGTAAGTCGCTCCTTGTTTTTCTCAAATCTTTGTTTTTATACTTAGCTAGATTTAGTTAATTTCTCTAACTCCTTTCTTGTGTGGTCTGTGTAGGTGGTCCGTTCCGACGAGGAGGAGGCGGATGAAGAGGCCGAGGAGGAGGCGGGGTTGGATGGCGAGGAGGCGGAGATTTTTGAGCCCGAGGCTGGTGAGGGAGGGGTCGTCGGGGCAAGGGACAAGGAGGTGGAAGAGGTGGAGGCTTTGGAGCCCGAGGCTGAGGAGGAGGAGGGGGTCGTCGGGACAAGGGACGACGAGGTGGTTGAAGTGGCTCCCACAGATCCTAAGTTAAAGACCTTGGAGAGGTTGGGAGGCCTGGCGGGGCAGTTGAGGCATGAACGAGCCGCTGAACGAGCCGCTCGTAAAGCCGAAGCAGCCGAAGCTGCGAAGAGGAAGAGGGAGGAGTCGAAGGCCCCTCGGGATGCGAAGAAAGCCCGTGTCGGGGATTCTGAGCCGAGGGAGGATGCCCGGGAGCATGTGGTCGTTGCTGAAGAGCGAGCGGTGTCATCCGTTCAGGCAAAGGGTCCGATGCCTAGCGCTTCGGGCTCAAGCTCAGGCTCTGGCTCCCCGTTCCCAAGGATGCCTATTCAGACTCTGGAGGAGGTCAAGGCGGCAACCGGGGTTCGGAGCATTATGGAGGGCCATCCCTCTGCTGGCCTGCTTGCTCTGGCCGCGCTTCAGCAGCAGACTGTCGAGGCCGACCAACGTGGTCGCGACCTTGCTTCCGCCATGACGTCGGCCATGGCCATGATCCCGCAGGTAAACGTTGTTTTCGTTGTGCCATTGTCTTTCGTTTATTTCTTAAATTCTAGCTAAGTGTTTCTCTTCTTTTGTAGGCCTACTTGACGATGAACCAATACGTCTACCAGCAAGGGCAGCTGGTGAGGTCGTGGGCTTCGAAGGCTGAGGCCAATGCTAAGCAGGCCGAAGACGCTCTGAAGAAGGCGGAGGGGGCCCAGAAAAGGGCGGAGAGGGCCGAGGGCCTCGTCGAATCCTTGGAAGCTCGGAGAGCTGAGGCCGCGAAGGCCGGTGCTGAGGCCGAGGAGCGTGCCCAAGCTGCGGTAACGGCTCTGAAGGAGGTTGAAGCGAGCGTGGCCGATAAGGTGAAAGCTGCGGTCGTAGACGCTGAGGCCGGGGTGGCCGAAAAAGTAAAGGCTGCTGTTCAAGCCGCCGAGGCAGAGATGAGCGCCGCCTTGGAGCTATCGACACAGAAGGACTTTAATTCCTTCTATGTCGATGGCTGGTCTGAGGCAGCAGCTTTTATGAGGACGGGACCGGATCATCCGGTGTGGAACATGGAAAACATTTTTGTTCCGGTCCCCTCTGCTCCCGTTCCCGAGGTGGTCCCCTTAACCCCTCGAGCCCTTTCGGACGCCGATGCAGATGATGATGAGGGGGCATCTTAGGGCTTTTTGTGGTTTTTAGATTTTATTCTCGATGTAATTTCCTTTTTTGTACTTAGCATGTAATAGCTTTCCATTGAATGAAATGAAAAAACAATTTTGGACTTGTCTTTTATTCTTCTGTGTTTTATTCATTGTATACACGCTCCCAAATGAGTGGGCCTTAGTGCTTCGGCGTTGGGGCGCTCGTTTTATACAACTCATAACTTGCCAACCGAAGTAACACATAGAAAACTTAAATGAACTGAAAAATTCAAGTAAATATGAACCGGGGTGCCGTATAGGCTCGTGTTCTGAAACACATAGAAAATTTAAATGAACTGAAAAATTCAAGTAAATATGAACCGGGGTGCCGTATAGGCTCGTGTTCTGAAACACATAGAAAATTTAAATGAACTGAAAAATTCAAGTAAATATGAACCGGGGTGACGTATAGGCTCGTGTTCTGAAACACATAGAAAATTTAAATGAACTGAAAAATTCAAGTAAATATGAACCGGGGTGCCGTATAGGCTCGTGTTCTGAAACACATAGAAAATTTAAATGAACTGAAAAATTCAAGTAAATATGAACCGGGGTGCCGTATAGGCTCGTGTTCTGAAACACATAGAAAATTTAAATGAACTAAAAAATTCAAGTAAATATGAACTGGGATGCCGTATAGGCTCGTGTTCTGAAACACTTAGAGAAAATTCACATGAATTGAAAAATTCAGCAGTTTTTATTTATAAAGCCCACAGGCATAAATTTACACCACATTCTTATTTACACAAAGTCATAAAGGCCGAGTCCTACTGGTAGTACTTCCTTAGGTTGTTGACGTTCCAAGGTCGGTCCACCGGGACATCGTTGGGGAGACGGCCCAACAGGTAGGCCCCGTTCCCTACTGCACCGAGGATTCGATAGGGGCCTTCCCAATTGGGGCCTAGCTTGCCGTCGGACTGTATCCTGGTGTTGTTGTTTACTTTTCGTAACACGAGGTCTTCGTCTTGGAAACGTCTGGCGTTCACTCTTTTGTTATAAGAACGCCCCAACTCGTTTTTATATTCGGCGTTACGGATGGCCGCAACCTCCCTTCTTTCTTCGGCGTAGTCCAGCTCGAGCCCCATCATCTTTTCGTTAAGTCCGTTTTCCACGATGTCCGTCCTCAGAGAGGGAAGCCCGATTTCTAACGGGATGATGGCCTCCATTCCGTAAGTGAGGCTATAGGGTGTCTGTTGAGTGCCCCGTCTTCTCGTCGTTCGGTAGGCCCATAGGACGTGATACAGTTCTGCGGCCCATTGTCCTTTGGACTTATCTAGCCTCTTCTTGATTCCGTCGAGCACGGTCTTATTTGACACCTCGGCTTGTCCGTTGCATTGGGGGTACGAGGGGGTCGAATAGTAGTTCTTGATGTGATACTTTGCATACATCGCTTTTAATTTGACCCCGGTGAACTGTCCCCCATTGTCCGCGACGATTGAGTAGGGGATTCCGAATCTGGTGATCACGTCTCTCCAGAGGAAACGTATCACTTCGGCCTCTGTGATTTTCGCTAAGGCCACGGCCTCCACCCACTTTGAGAAGTAATCGGTGACCATGAGGAGGAACTTCTTCCCCCCCGGGGCCACGGGGAATGGTCCGACGATATCCATGCCCCACTGCGCAAAGGGCCAGGGCGAGGTCACGCTGCTCATTTTTTGTGCCGGGGCATGGGGTATGGGTGCGTACTTCTGACACTTCTCGCACCTGAGTACGAAAGCTTTGGCGTCCTTTTGCATGAGGGGCCACCAATATCCGTGGGTCAAGGCTCGGTTGGCCAGCGACCTGCCCCCGGTATGGCTCCCACACGTGCCTTCGTGAATTTCCTCCATGACCCTTATTACCATGTCGGGGTGGACGCAGAGTAAGTAGGGGCCAGAGAACGATCTTTTGTAGAGCTTGTCGTTGGGAGCTATCCAGAATCCCAATGCCGTTTTTCTTATTCTCTCGGCCTCTTTCTTGTCATTGGGAAGATCACCGGAGCGATGGTATTCGATTATGGGGTCCATCCAGCTTGGCTCCGGCGGGAGGTCAGTCACCATGTTAATTGTTGTCTTAGCCTCGATGCTAGGCGAAGGGACATATTCTATGGTGATGACTCTCTCTTTCTTATCACTCATGACCGAGGCTAGGGTCGCTAATGCATCGGCGTGGGTGTTCTCGTTTCTGTTGATGTTGACGATTTCTTGACATTCGAAGCTTTGGAGTATTCCGGAAGCGATAGCCACGTAGCTGGCCATTCTGTCGTCCTTCGTCTGAAATTCACCACTGATCTGGCTGCTGACTAATTGAGAGTCCGTATGCACCAGTATCTTTTTGATTCCGAGGCTTCGGGCCATTTTTAAGCCGGCGATAACGGCCTCATATTCGGCCTCGTTATTGGTGGCTCTGAAGCCAAGTTGGATTGACTTCTCGATCACATCCCCTTGTGGAGATCGGAGTACGACGCCGAGGCCGGACCCTTTCTTATTGGCGGCTCCATCCGCGTGCAAGGTCCAGGTCTCGGGGGCACATCCTGTGATGTCGGGGCATTGGGTCGTCCCAGTGAATTCTGCCATGAAGTCGGCCAGGGCCTGTCCCTTGACGGACGTTCGCGGCGCATAGCTGATGTCGTAGGCGTTCAAGTGGCAGGCCCACTTCATCATTCGTCGAGAGAGATCCCCCTTTTGGAGTATTTCTCGCACAGGCTGGTCAGTATAGACCACAATGCTGTGCGCAGAGAAATAGTGAGCAAGTTTTCGTGAGGCCATGACGAGGGCTAGGACGATTTTTTCCAAAGGCATATACCTTGCCTCGGCATCGAGGAGAGTTTTGCTCACGTAATAGATGGGCCTTTGCTCCCTGTCGAGTTCCTTGATGAGGACGGCGCTGACGGCTATCTCGGACACGGCCAGGTATAGTGTAAGGGCATCGCCTGGGTCCGGCTTGGTCAGAAGGGGCGGACTTCCGAGGTAGTCCGCCAGCTCGGTGAACGCACGCCGGCATTCATCGGTCCATTCGAATTTCTTCTGAGCTTTTAAGGCCGTAAAGAACGGTTTGCATCGGTCCCCGAACCGGGCAATAAATCGGTTTAGGGCGGCGGCCATCCCGGCTAGCTTTTGTATGTCCTTTCTCTTCTCAGGTGTTTTCAAATTCTTCAAGGCAGAGATCTGGGACGGGTTCGCCTCTATGCCGCGGTGGGTCACCATGAACCCTAGGAATTTGCCGGCACCTACCCCGAAGGCACATTTAGAGGCGTTCAGCTTCAGGTCATGCCTTCGTATCGTTTCGAACGCCTCTCTTAGGTCGGACAGGTGGTGCTCCTCGTGGGTGCTCTTTACCACCATGTCGTCAATATAGACTTCCATGGTTCGGCCTATGTTCTTAGCGAATATCTTGGTGACCATCCTTTGATAGGTAGCCCCGGCGTTCTTGAGCCCAAAGGGCATCACTTTGTAGCAGTAATTTCCCCTTGGGGTGATGAAGGCAGTTTTTTCTTGGTCGGCCTCCGACATGGGTATCTGATGATAGCCGGAGCAGGCATCCAGGAAGCTCATCCTGGCGGCCCCGGCCGTAGAGTCCACTATTTGATCGATTTTGGGCAAGGGGAACGGATCTTTGGGACAGGCCCGGTTGAGGCTCGTGTAATCGATGCACACCCTCAGCTTCCCATTTTTTTTGGGGACCACTACGCGATTGGCGAGCCATCTGGGGTAATAAATCTCCCTGATGGCCCCGGCCAGCAGAAGCTTCTCTACTTCCTCGTTTATGGCATCGGCATGCTCTGGACTGACACGGCGCCCCTTTTGCATCACGGGCTTGGCATCCGGGTTGACGTTTAATCGGTGGCAGGCGAGGTCGGAACTGATTCCTGGCATCTCGCTTGGACCCCATGCGAAATTGTCGAGGTATTGGAGAAGGAGTTCGACGAGGTCGGTGACCTCAGGTTTGGTAAGCTTTGCCCCCACCATAAAAAAGTGGTCCTCGTCATTCCCCGGGATTCGGATTTTCAGCAGTCCCTCCTCCACCTTGTCTTCGGCCTCAGGCCCCATCTTTTTGTTTAGTTCCCTCAGCAGCTTAGGGTCCTCTGCCTCGATGTTCATGGCACTTTGGGCCGACACCATCTTTTTGCCGGAGTACACGGCCATGGCACAGCTGCGTGAGACTTTCTGATTTCCCGAGATGGTTTCCACACCAGACTCAGTTGGGTACTTAACCTTTTGGTGTAAGGTGGAGGAGACTCCATCTATTCCATGGAGCCACGGGCGCCCCAATATCACGTTGTAAACAGAGGGGACACTCACCACCGTGAACTCTACTCCCATAACTTTTGTTCCCGTTTTCACAAGTAAGGTTATGTTTCCTCTGTGCTGGACCGCCTCCGAGCTGAATCCGTACAGGGGAGGAACGTCGGTTTCCAACTGTTCCTCTTTGAGTCCCATCTTTCGAAAGAGGTCTTCAAAGAGTATATTGACCGACGCTCCTTGATCGACGAGGATCCGTCCTACTGCGCAGAGGCCTATCTGTGCCGAGATAACAAGGGCATCAGTGTGGGGCGCGTCCACCCCCACCAGATCGAAGTCAGTGAAGCTTACTTCCGGCTTGGCATCGCGCTTATACTTTTTCCGGGGGCTAGAGCTTTCTGCGAGGCAGACGCGCTGCTTCATTGCTGCCTCCCATGCCGAGGTCCTTTCTGCCCCATTCTGGCTAGACCTTTTCGGCCCAGAGTGAATGACATGACAGATCATCACCGGTGGAGGGAGGTCCCGCTGCCTCTCGTCGGCCCCTTCTCCATCTCGATCGGACTCCCTCCGTGATTTGACATATTTATCCATCAGGCCATCCCGGACCCATCCCTCGAGCCTGGCTTTCAGGCCATGGCACTCGTTGGTGTGATGGCCTCGACCCCTGTGGTATTCACATATCTTGTCGTTAGGCCCTGGGGCCGGCTCGTTCCGTAGTGGGAGAGGCCAAGAGAAGAAAGGCTCGTTCTCAATCTTGTTAAGAAGGTCGACGAGAGGTAGGCGAAAGGTGGTGGAATAGGCAGCGCCCGACCCCGAGGCGACAGGGGTTTGATGCCCCGGTCGGGGGTCCTCTTTTCTTCTTTTATGGGTTTAGGGCGGGTTTCTTCCCGTTCGTGGCCGCTCCATCCTTTCCGCTATGGGCCGGTTTCTTCGAGGGCTCGTTGCAACGAACCGATCCCTTGGCTGGTCGATAAGGGCTACTGAACGTGTTGCCCCGGCTGACCTCATGTCCTTCTCAATGTCGATATGCTGTTTTATGAGGGACCTGAGTTGAGGAACAGAGTTGGGGGGGGTCGCGATCATCTCGTTTCGGATCCTGCTCCCCACTACCATGTTTTGCCTGAAGGCAGCTATGGCGGTGGAGTCAGGACAGTCCGCGCATTCGGCATGCTTCAACCAAAACCGACTATCATAATTCTCGACGGTCTCTTTAGATTGGACCCTCACTTGATAGAGTTGCTCCGGCTGGGCAGCTCTCTCTTTCAAGTTTATGAACCGGTGTGCAAAGTCATAAGCTAAGTCGCCCCAACAGTGGATAGAATTGACGGGCAGGGACTGGAACCACTTACTAGCGAGCCTCCCCAGGCTGGCGGGAAAGCACCTGCACATTAATTGGTCAAGGTGTGACCAATGGTTCATCTGGTATCGGTAGTGTCGGAGATGAGCCTCTGGATCAGAGTCCGCATTGAAGGTTTGGAGGATAGGGGCGATAAAGTTCCGGGGGGGGGGGGGTACTGTATTCAATTTCGTCCGAGAACGGGGTGCTGCAGGTCGAGGCCACGATTTTCAACGCTGCCTCACCAGCTGCATCGTGCCGTCCTCGTCGGCCACGTCTCCGTGTCCGAGGTGGCTTATCGGTTCGGACGTGACTAGATTCCAGCCGTGAGTCCCGACTACCATCCTGCCAACGGAGCCGAGAATGTATACTCCGCTCGTTATCGCGGCGAGAATTTCCTTCTTGGGAATGCTCCGACTCCGCACCCCTAGCCGGCTCCCTGAGAGTCTCTAGGGGGGGTCGTCGGAGGGGTCCCAACCTGGACATCACGCTTTTAACGGGGACTGGAACCGATTTGTCTTGGCTCGCGCCTTGGGCGGGCTCGAGTTCTGGCTCCATCAGCGAGGCTATCAAGGCTTTCTGGGCCGTAAGAGCGACGAGTTCTTTTTGGTGGATATCGATCATCATCTCTGTTAGCTCGGTCCGCGATCGGGGTGCGGGAGCTGTTGCGGTCAAAGGAACGGGCTCCCTGGTAGATGCGGTCCTAGGGGTCTCATCAAAAGAAAGCGTTCTCGGCATCCCAAGAACGTGGGGGGGTCGAGACGATGGGGTGTCAAATCGGTTAATGCCAGACATGTTTTCTTTAAGGACGGGGAGTCGAAGCTAACGCGTTCAGTTTCCCACAGACGGCGCCAGTTGGCGAGCCTGATTTTCTTCCCAAGCTCGACTTAATCAACTTCGCGTTGGCTCCGATCTTCCGAGGCGGTCAGGTATGCTCCAGCGGTCAGGTGGTCTTCGTGCCTGCACAAGGAACGAACAAGGGCCCGGGGTTGTTGCCGGGTTTTCCCTCTTCAACGGTCAAGTCAGTATTCGGAAGACTAAAAAGTACGAAGTGTAGGGAGGGGGGCGTCGGACCAGGTACAGGAGGTGATGTCTGATGCCGGAGATTATGTTGCTTTGGTACGGGCTGTTTCAGTTTTTTTTTTTATCTCTTTACTCACTCTTTTTTTTCTCCTCCCTCTCCTAAGTAGGATTAGGGGGGGGGGGGGGTATTTATAGTGAGATTCAGAGGTGTATTAACCCTTGGATCACTGTACTGGGAGATGCTAATCTAACGGCGTTAGGTCATTTATGACTCTGACAAGAGTACTGTCCTTTTCCGGGGCCCACAGGAGGTGTCCTGTGATTGGGCCACGTCGGTGAAACGTCAGGAGGGTCCCCCAAGGGAGCAGCAGCATTAATTGGGGAAGCGTACTCGACACGCTTCTTTGGGCCGGCCTGAGCAAGGCTCGGCCCTCCCAATCCGGAGCATCGCATCATTCAGGGTTGATGAGGCCCGGACGGCCCGCTTTGGGGGCGTTATTGCCCCGGACGAGAGGATGCTGACATTCCCTCGCCAATTTGCATACGCTTTGAAATGATTAAGCTATCTTATTTGAAACTGATAAAATGTTGGTTCATTGTGTTTGAATATTAGTTCTACCAAACTAGAAAAATATAATCCTCGTCTTTAAAGATAGTCATAACCAAATTGCAACGAAGCTTAAAAAAAATGGAATTAAAGATGCAAACCAAACGAATCCAAAATAAGGGAAATGGTTAGCTTGAAGGATCTCGAAAACCCAAATGGCATTGGTCAAAAACAAGTTTTCCCTGCCTAATAAAATGAATTTCTCCAAATAAAAAAAAACTAAAATTGTGCCTCTAAATTTCAGTTTGAAGGCAAAAAATAAAAAAAACACAATAATTATAACAAAATGCAACCATGAGTTGGCTTGAAGGAGCTTCAGGCTAAGCAAATAAGCTACTAGGGAAAATCATTCTAGGTCTTCAGGTAACTAGCCAAACAAGCTCTTATCAAAACTTTTTGACCCTAATCTCTCCAAACAATAGGCCAATAGAACCATCCTATACAAGGCAGTATCCTCAAAAAGAAAAAAAGAGATTGCACCTTAGTGTTAACCATGGCGGATGACATTGATAGTAGATACGGAAGAAAAAGAGCGAAAGCATTGTTTTGTTTATAGTTCAGCCAATGGATGCCCACAACAATATTACATTTCAGAGATGATGAAATGTAAAAACCCTGTTCTTATAACAATGGATATGGAAAAAAAATGCATATATCTATTCTAATAGTACTGCCATAATAGATTTTTTTTCTAGTTACTAATATTTTTCAGCCAATACGTTTGCTTTGGTTTGTTGGCCATTTTCTATACCATGATCTTATAAAGATTTACACCCATTGTAGAAATCGCTTTTAACAGAAAAAAGTGACAATAGAACATATGGTTATTATAATCAATAAAATAATTATTTCAAAACACCAATTCTAACAAGTTAAAAATTCTTAATATCATTATTTTGAAAGGAAACAGAGCCAACAACAACAAAATAATCCAACCAAAACCACCAAAATGAATGACATGAAAACTGAAATCGCATTTTTCTGGTCTACTAGACCCACGGCCCATAAATCAATATCGTTAGTGCTAAATTTACAAAGAAAATATATGATTTACATTAATAAAACAATAACTCTTTTGTTCCTCTCGTTGCATTAACCAGTAGATGAGCATATAAATATATGCAAGATCAACATATGAATTAAATGATACATCAAACATGGGATTTGGAGTAATCAATTTTGACATATCTATTATTATTAAGTAAACAACTACTATACAAATTATTGGGAGTTTACAAGCACATAAAGGATAAAATTCATAAAACCAGATCAACCCAAAAGGACACAAATCTTGACAGTAACGGATGAAATAGCTAAAATATCCAGACAATCTAAGTTTATTAGATCCAATCACTACAAAAGAATATTTAATAGAAAATCAGAAAACTACCTTTGAGAGTTTTCGTTGCAGATCATGGGGTGGGGAGAGAGAGTGAAACAGGGAGTAATTTTGGAGGAAATTAGAGACGTATATTATCAGTAGTTGGTGGGAATTCTTTTATTGGTTCCCGTCTATTAAAAAAAAAAAATGGCGGTAAGTGCGAAATACCAAATTTGTTAGCTTAAAACTTAATATTCACCATCTTACTAATACTAAAAAAAAATGATATTTTTTACTTCAATATTCAAATTAATTAAAACTTAAAAACATGTGTTATAAAAATTCAACTTTTAATCTAGACTTCTTTCCTATTTTTTCTTAAAAATAGTATGAATGATAAAATATTTATATATCAGAAGAAGAGTAATAATGTTTTGAACTATTTCAAATAAAAATCACATTTGAGTCATAAAGTGTTCGGTTCATGTTCGTTTGGTTTATTTATGAATTGAGCATGAATCAAAATATATAACTCATTTTGTAAAAATATGTCAGCTTGTAAAGTTTTGGTTCATCCGATCAATCATTAATACATACACTACAAAATAATGTTTGATTTAGTGAGAGTCAAAAGCTGTCACAAGCCTGTCGCTAATTTAAAAAACTGTCACAAATCTGTCGCAAATTGACTAAACTGTCACAAAACCGTCACAAAAACCGTCGCTAATAAGCTCGTAACAAAAAATACCGTCACTAATCCCGTCGCTATTTGGTTATTTTTTTGTAGTGATACATGTATAGATCGATAGATTAATATACTTATACAATAAATAACGAAAAGGTTTCATAGGATATTAGTGAAATATAATAATAAGACTGAGTTTTTACTTAAATAACAAGCCAAATGAGTTATTTACATTTATTTATATATATAGAAGTAATTTTCTTATTTTGATATGATACTAGCTAACCCCTAAAACATAATCTCTAATTCCTAAACCATGACCATACTTTGCATCAAAAGAGCAAGAACATATACAAAGCCTTTATGGATCATTGAGCTTAATTGTTTTTTTTTTATTGGTGTTTGGCGTGTAGGAATTTTTTTCATGAATCTTTTGTGGAGATTTAAATATATCTCAATCATTAGTTTTACACAATAAAATCCAAGTATAATATTCTATTTTAAAAATTATAGTAGTATTTGTACATCATATTCATATAGTATATTATTAAAAATTATATAATAAATGAAATTTCAAAACTTAAAAAAGGAATAAACAACACTAACATTCCTAGTTATCTTTACTAAATATATCATTAGTCATGAATCTGGAAAATGTTAATAGGATCATTTTAGCCAAACATTTTTCATGAATCTGTTTGTTTCACCGGAAAATATTTTATGTGGAAACATAATTTCCATGAAAAAAATTGTGTGGAAATAGTTTGTTTTTCCATATTTTCTGCTTGTTTAATTAGTAGTAACATGAAAACTTTTGTGGAAATTTTTTTAATCACAAAAATTGTTATTATTTAGCAATACTTACAAGTTAATTTTTATTAAATACTTTGTATTCCAAAATTATTTTTTATATATTAGAAATTTATTTTTACATATTAAGTTAACTTTTACATAACTTTATTTATTATTTATTATTTATATATTATGCATAGAAAAATTTGGTTTCAACTTAAAAGTTAATTTCAAGATTAACTTGTAATTTTTGTTTAAATAATTAATTTAATTTTTTATTTAAGAGTAATAAATTGTAAATAAGTTACTTTAAACTTATCAGAACTAAATAAGCATTAAGTTAGTTTTATGTATTATGAGTTAATATCTTATAATAATTTAATATTTAGACATTTTTTAATGGTTGACAAAGCATTTAAGTGCCATTACAATGAACGAGATCAAATATAAATAATCATTTAGACATTGAAGCTACTTTGTTTCATAAATAAAAATATATAACTAAATATTTTATGAAGGTTATTGTTTGTGATTTGATATTTAGTTGACTTACTACTAGGAATAAAGTCACTTTTTACTTATTTATACTATGGTTTCATTTATAACTTACTTTCTAAGCTATACGCGTTAAGTGTAATTTACTTTTTTATTTTAAGTTACTTTTTTTTAACTTATGAATTACTTCTAAAAATTTAAATTGTAAATTATTTGAAATTATAAGTAGTTAAATTTAACTATATTTATCATTTTTCATCATAAATTACATCATCTTAAGGTCACACTATTGTTTCGGAAAATATTTTCGTGATAATTTTAAAAGAAAATATTTTTTAAATATTTTTTCAATTTTGGAAAATATTTTATTGGAAAACAGAATTTCCCCCGAAACAAACATCGAGAAACTATAATTTCCGACAAAATATTTTACAATCTCCATTTTTCGTCAAAACAAACGGAGTTTGTAAGAGTATCTACAATAATGTTGTTATCTCTCTTATTAACTAAAAATGTTAGATAACAATGCAATTTTATCTCACCATTTAGTTGGGTTAAAGTGTGTGTTAACTTTATAGATATTAAAAACATTTTTAAATATAACAATTTTTTTAATTGTTATTACTTGATAATATGGCAAAAAAGTCTAACTCACCCCCATAATTAACTGCTATTTAGCATGCATATCTTTTCTATCTCTACCATACTGCTATTTATTTTCTCGCAGCACCTATCCATAGTAATATATTTTGAATAATTAATTTTTAGTTAAAATAGATAACATTGTGAAAGTTAAAACTAATGTACATGTTTAACTTAATATATATGTATCATTTAATAAATTTTTAAATGATTATGTGTCACTAGTTAACAATAAAAAGTGAAATAAAAATTTAACTATTTTGTAATGAAAACATCATCGTTATCTAGAAAGATTTGAAAGGATGTAACGATATAGATGGAAGACAATTTGAAATTGGCATAGTTGACGTGAATATAGCAACTGTCCATACATGGGAAAATGTTTCCATTTATTTGTTTGTGTGTAAACATTTCCGTTTGCTTTGGGAAATATTTTCCTTAAAAATATATTTTATGACCGACTAACCAATCGTAAATTTTATTTTATCCGTAAATATTTATTTCTCCATATTTTACATCAAAATAAACACAACCTAAAGTCCAATTAGTTTTTTAAATTCATGGACATTATAAAGAAAAAAAACCTGTGTTGCAAATTGTAAAAGAAAAAGAAACATGCACATTATAAAAGTATGAAAAGTTGGATGTCATGGACCTGCGTTGCTACAAATTGCAGTTAATCTATTATTAGTAACACTTACATGAATCTATTTTTAATATCCGAATCTATTTTTGTTAATCAATTAAGTAAACACTTACATGAATCAATGCCTTAATAAGCTACTATTATCAAATAACCTGTAACCAAACAAGGCCTAAATTGCATTTACATCCAAAAATCACCAAAAACCAAACAACGCTTAAACCAACTAAATAAGGCCTAAAATAAATATACAAATTAAACAAGGCCTAAATTAAGACAATCAGTCAACGAAATTTATTCGTCAGTAAATAATTATTTTCAGGAGCCGACCAATTAACGAATTCGTCGTCAAAAATTGACCCGACGAAATATTTTCTTCTCTAATTTGTCGGGAAAAGTGTAATCAACTTTAAAACTTTTTGTTTCGTTTCTGCCGACAAATTTAGTTGATTCGTCGGCTAAAGTGACCTCCGGGAGATAAATTTTGGGTTCGTCGGCAAATTTTTGTCGAGAGAGATATATTTTCTTGTAGTATATATGAACCATGACAATTATATATATAGTTAAACAGGAATTAGTCAATGCGCACTAAGTCGACAAGTGTATATGATTATAAAATAATAAATACTATTGTAGGATATTATTGGACTATTGGGCTTGTACTTTATGGGCCCAAGTGGGCTTATAACCCTACCCCTCTATCTATATAAAGAGGGTTAGGGGTCTTTTATTTTACATTTATTCATATACATTCTGATTAATAAAGACCTATTGTTCCCTCTCTCTATATTCTCTCCCTATATCTATATACATATATATATGAGCTAATATGTCACACAACACGTTATCAGCACTTTGCTCGCGGAGAATAGGAAATACGCTCGCGGATATTGGAGATTTTGGGTAAACGCACGGATATTGTGTATTTATAAACCTTGAGGTTTATCAGGTTTTTTTAGTATTTTACTATATCGACCTTCACCAACCTACCGTGCGTAAGGTATCGAATTAAAAATTCAATTGATTCATAACACTACACTGTGTATGTTATTATTTTTGTTATGTTGTTGGATTAATAGATATCTATGCACATGTAAAGTAATTGACAAACTACATGTATTATGTTTTGTTTGTGGAAAATCCCCTTATATGTTACTGCATGATATGTTAGAAATAAAATCCCACTAGGTGATTATTTTCTTCTTTGTAACATGATCCATCTGCCATGTGTATAAACTACAATTGAAGATCTACTATCAATGACTTATAAAAAATAGAATTGTCATCAAGCAAACAACCTGGAAGCATATTATGTTATTAAAACCATCGCATAGTATTTAATAATAATTGATAGTGTAAACCTTGCATGTTTTTACCATCCCGTCCTGTTTTTTTTCCATGTATGAACATATGAATTATGAATAAACAGAGCAGTTTACAGACACGTGATATGATTAAAATATATTACGTACATGAATGTTAAAAATTACCATATATAGAATTAATTGGTAATTAAAAATATATTGTTTACTTATATGTTAAAACTACCATGTATAGAATTATTCATATGGCGATAAACATAGATAATTGATTGATATCTTGTTAACATAATCCTATCTTTTGATATTACCATATATATAAATATCACATATGCCGGTAAATTAGTGGATTGGATCTAATTGATTTGATTTGATATGTTAGAATCTTTATGGATTGATTGATAATCTTAAATTGATTTGATTTGATATGTTAGAATCTTTATGGATTGATTGATAATCTTAAATTGATTTGCTTATAACATCAAATCTACTGCATGATTAGATATATCCTAAAATATATTTACTGACTGTTTATATATATGTGGTTAATCTAGATAGATATTGTCTATATTGTTAATATTATTGCCATATATAAAAAGCGAAAATCATATATATTCACATTTAAGTTGGAAAAATTATGAATCTTCCCTAAATAGGCTCACCTATTTGGATACGATGTCTAGGAAAGATAAAGGCGGAAGTCGTTCTCCTAATGAGGTCGGTTTTTAAGAGGCATTCGTGCCCACCCCCCTCACCGTCTTTCCTGATCGTGTTCAAATAGAGCTACCGAAAGGGGTTGACTAAATAATAATTTCTCCGAGTGTGTTTATATAGTGATGTATGTTTCCCTAAATTGGTGTTTCAATATCGACCCGTCGTTCGATCAATGAGAACCGATTCACATGAAAAGCAAAACTAATGTTTTCGAACCTGTCGTTTCGAAAAAAAAGTTTGTGCTTGTGCAAACCATAAAAATATAAACCAGTCGTTTTATATGATAAATAATCCAGAACTCCCAACACATGTTGGATGCCATCTATGATGAGAAAAATCGTAAAACATACTTGCGAAATGACTGTTCAAATGTTGATTTTAATCCGTCACCACATGTTACTCACCCTGATGTGTGAAAATGTGATGCCCAAAATTTTTTTTTGGATGCCATCTTTGATGAGTAAAACACGAGTTTGTTGTTACCATCAGGATGAACGCTAAGGCGTTGATTTTATTCCGCCGCCACATTTGAGACGTGATAACGTCTATGGTGAACAAATGTCTGAAATTGACATATTGGAGCAATCCTTCACCAAAATACTAGCTTGGAAATTGTATTCCATAAGCAGTATCGTGAATTTATATTCACCATGTTCCTTTATCACCCATCTGTTATTGGATAAGAAAATTACCCCGATGAGTAGTTTTAATCCTATTGGGTCAATGGCGAATTGTTTGCCCGATATTAATGTTGTTCGTGTATATTTTTTTCCACGAATCGAGAACCGAGACAAATGTTATTTGTCTCGAACTGTCGCGATCCCGATGAATCGCCTAGCCAAGCGAGATTTTAGACAATCGTCAAAATCGAAAACCTGTGTCTCCAAGACAGTAAATGAAAGGAACAATATGGGCCGTTGCACAAAGCAAGAGATAATGTTCAAGGAGGCAACTCTATGCTATAAAGACAAAGGTCATGCACGGTTACTCCTTAAATAGTTCAAAACTATTACAAAGGTAAAAAAACCGATGTTAATGTGGTTAAAGCTAACTGAAAGTAAACTCTTGAGACCCCCGGTTTTGTGGCTCAAATGAGTTTTGGACCTTTCTTTATTGATTTTGATAAATCATTGAGCCATTTTTCGCTCATCTGGATTATGATTTTCCATTTGGATTATGATTTTTCCATTTGGACATACTTTTGGATTATGGTTTGCCTGTTTACGAAATTTCTCGAAATAATTTAAAGTGTTTTGAGCAAATTCCTTTGAAAAATGTGACCAAACTTTAAATTATGAAATTTTAGGCAATACTTGTGGTGTAGTTGGTTTTCTGGAAATAGTGGGTAACAGTGTACCACATAATTTCACCAACTAATTGCCTAAAAGGGTACTCAGTGACAACGATTCTGGACCTGTCGTTCCAAATCAAAATCTTTGGTAAAACCAAATTGATTTGTCAAATATGAGGTCTTATACTCATGTAGGTCCTACCGTACCTTGTTGAGTTATAAAATATTCGAGAAAACCAGTGTTATCTGGTAATAGCTCATGAAAAAATTAAAATTTCTTTACATAGCCTCCATTCAATACGACCAAAAGCGTATTTTAGAGGAGATGAAATGTCTTTCAAGTGGTTGCTACCACATTCTTTAAAGCATTTAAAGTTACCTTATCATTTCGTCTGTCGTCGAAATGATAAATGATTTAAATGCTAAGACATGATTGTCTGTACTATCATTCGCCTGTCGTCGATTGATAAGAGCATTTTGATATTGTGGCATTGACCGGATGAGATATTCCCGGGTTAAAAGACGATGCTTGATTTATAATCGCATCGCATTTGGATTCTCTCTGAGAATATATTTCGCGATTAATCCGAAATTCATGCCATTAATGCTCACTTTGAAAGACTAGTATGTGTAAAGATCACGAAATGAACTCGTAGAATTCTTGTAAAGAATTGGAGGAGTTATTGTGGACTTATCCAACCATAAGACGTACCATAAATATAAATGCTTATGGTTGATGCATCGACAATATGGTCACATTTTAATGTTGTCCACATAAATGCAGCACTTCCCAAACTCTTAGCCCTATCATTAAGTTGATGGCTCATGATTCGGATTATCCTGAAAAGTCTAGTCGACTTGATAATACTGAAGAGTAAGAATCGAAATTTCGATTTGAATTACTTGAGTTTGGAAATTGAACATCCTGTCGATTAAGTTCAGACCCAAAAGGACTCACGGAAAGTTTGATGATGCGACTGCAAATGATTGCATGCACTTCTTGGTCTTGCGCGCCAAGATTTATATTTCCGTGTGGGGTAATGCTATTTTGTTGCATTGGTCCGTCATAAAGGCCCATAGACACTCAGACACCATATGCATACTAGCTGGTTACTGGTTATGAGCCAGAAGTCTCATATTAACGCGTGTTTGGAGTGCATAATTAATATTTTGATTGAGCCACTATAGCATTCAAAATATGGACCTCTGTAGGGGACATAAGTCGATTATGAATCCCATACCTATCATTTGATAGAGTAACCTTGACAAGCGATCTCTTTACCGCATGATATGCGAAAGTGACATCGCTAAGACTGTTCTCCCCGTCGTTAGGGGGAGATTTACATGTTACCGTTGATAAGGAACGACGTGAAGTAACGTGGCATAACCCACTCAGTCTTAGCTTGATCCCCAAAACTGCACTTAGTGATAAGTAAGTGCATAGACTCCCTCAAGTCTAACTAAATGCCAGACGCATTTAATGACTTTATGAGATGTCACGAGATCATTTATACCTGTTGCAAAATGCTTGCAAGGATAGACGTCCCTGTCGGACGCCGTGTTCCTGTCATAACACGTTGCTTTGGCCGAACCCGCCAAGCAAAGGACGCTGCCGTCGGCCGTCAGTCTATCGTCCTTCCCAAGATACGAGTAAGTTGACCGGTTCTTAATTCGTTCAGCCCCAGAGGTGGTGAACTGAAACTCGTTTGTCGCACGAGATTATAAAGGATCAAGGAGTTGTGTGATTTCCTCCTCATCCTAAGAATCTCGAAATATCAGTCGATCATGATATCTTAGACGATATTGAAGCAAAACGAGACTGTCATTGATTACTTGTTCATATATTCAGTGACGACTGATAATATGAACAAATTATGACAGGGAACCATGTACCGTTGCCTGAAGTCAACGGAGAATAGACTGTACTAATAGAAACTTGTAATCCAAGTAGACTCCTTAGCGAAAGTGTGTTCGGACCTGTAGCTCCAACACCACCAATGTTAAACGAGTTCGTTTATTTGGTTATTCGTAAGGAAAAGTGATGAGAATAATGAGATTGTAGAATGCTCACCTAGTAGCGCAAGGCTTCTCTCACACCTTGGAATTGATTACGAGATGGTTGATTTACTCATAATGGACGTTATAACGGTCCCCTACTTTACCAGTTTAGTAGTTTTCGAAAAACTGATTGTGCAGCATGTGATTGTGGTCACTATTTTATCTCTATGGGGATTTAGACAAAGAGATATAGATGAAGGTCACTGTGTGACTTCATAATGCTTGAATCAAGTAGTTCCTGACCACGGAACACGATCTCAATTAAATGAGACGTTCACTATATGGATTAATATAATCCGAGCGGATGTGGTATACCGCCTAAGTGAGTACTTGATTAGCTTGGAATACGTGAACAAGTATTATGCCCTTGCGTGTTTTATTACGCGATCCATTTTTGGATTTGCCTTCGAGATGAAGGATCTTGGGAAGACACGGTAGTGACTCGGCCTGATGATCGAGTCCCGTAAAGATTGAATCTAAGTCCATGATTCAGACTACACCCAGAAGGTGTTATGACGTTTTAGTCATCATGACGCTAAGTCGTCAGATTCTCCCATGATCGTTCGATCACTAGACATTGATATAGACCCCGTCCGTCCCTGATGAGACGATGAAGAGATATTGAACCATCATGTTCATATCTAAGTACAATAAGCGTATCATTGTACTTGGTCTAATGTGCTAGGACGAACATCTCGTATGTTGTGAATGGTATAGCTCGACACAACATCGTGCTAACACGCTGCCACCGAAATGCACTAAAGACACATTCCCTTACCTTATGGTAATTTTGGAAGTGGGCTAGTTTATCCCATTTGCGTTATCGAGTGTATCTACCCCCTTCGGTACTCGAATTAACGCAACCCTTTTTCGGTTATACCGATGCTGGTTACTTATCATACCTGCATAAGGGATATTCCTAACATGGTATGTCTTTGCCATTAGGAATAATGCAATATCTTGGAGGTCTTGGAATGACTCCAAACGAATCACTCTGATCTACTCGTGCTCTATGAGACGACTAGAGAGTGTATATGGCTTCGAGCTAGTATTAGCCATATTTTAATTACATATGCTCTGTCTCACGATCCAGATAAAACACTTGTCTTATTTGAGGAAAACTTGTTGTTATCGATCAAGAGAGACATGACTAGATTATGCTATTTAGCATTTCTTGCCGAAATAAATCTTCACATATGAAGTTTAAGAGCATCCTGTCGAATGCTCGTTTTATTCCATGTTATATTTTCTTGCATACAGTCGTGTACAAGTAAATGAGGCATCCAGTCGAATGCTCGTACTCTTTCTTGGAATATGAAATCTTTGCACCCAGTCGTGTGCAAGTGAGGGGGAGCATCCAAGTGAATGCTTATTGCACTAATTACTACTTAGTCGAAATTCTCGCACCATATCGTGTGCAAGTGAGGGGGAGCATCCAGTCGCATGCTCGTGTACTCTTTTTGTCCTTAGACCAAGGTTTTTTCCCACTGGGTTTTCCTTGACAAGGTTTTTAGCGAGACACGTTCCCATCATATCTCACTTAAGATTGCCGAAATTAGGGGGAGTATCCGGTTGTATACTTTTTACCACTGTGTACTCTTTTGTCCTTCGACTATAGGTTTTTCCCACTGGGTTTACTCTAGCAAGGTTTTGATGAGACACCTGTTTTGTGGTTGATTCCCTACTACTACCACCGTTGCACTCTTTTTCCTTCGATCAGAGATTTTCCCATTGGGTTTGCTCCGGTAAGGTTTTGATGAGGCACACTGTTTTGTGGTTAGTTAATTACATAGAATTTCGGCCTATATCATTCGGCTACACAGTTTCTCCTAGGTACCGGTTTTGTCCCACACTGGGTTTTCCGTCCCTAAGGTTTTTATGTGTTTAGCACTGCGAATGAACTCGACTCAGATCGACTGCATGAAGACGAAGAATTCAAGACGTCCAAAGGAGGAGTGTTGTAGGATATTATTAGACTATTGGGCTTGTACTTTATGGGCCCAAGTGGGCTTATAACCCTACCCCTCTATCTATATAAAGAGGGTTAGGGGTCTTGTATTTTACATTCATTCATATACATTCTGATTAATAAAGACCTACTGTTCCCTCTCTCTATATTCTCTCCCTATATCTATATACATATATATATGAACTAATATGTCACACAACAAATACAATATTTTTCTACAAATAATTGGACAAACTATATATATATATATATATATATATATATATATATATATATATATATATATATATATATATATATATATATATATATATATATATATATATATATATATATATATATATATATATATATATATATATTAACATTTACTAATTTATGAGTTTATTGTTTATAATCTTAACCTACCAACTTCTAATCTTAACACTAATTAACTATATCAATCAGACAATGTTCAAAATGGGTTCAACCATTCTAAAATTTTGATAATTTCAATATTATAACCACCAGAAAAATATGATTTGACGAAATTAAGTTCCATATTGCATGTACACATGAAAGTTAATCTAAAAGAACGATATGTGGTTGTATAATTTTGATGATTGTAATAATTAAAATCACCAAAAGATGTATCTTTTAGGGGAATTAAGCTCAATGTAGCACACATTAATCAATCAACACTATTAACACAATTTTGATTATTTTGAGATTATATTTAGTGTTTTAAAAATCACGCTTTAAAGCACTAAAAGTGCGATAAAGCGTTTTGCGAAAAGAAAATGCTTACGTTTTTTTTTTTTTACTTTTTGGATGGTAAAACACTATTAGTGTGCTTTTTGTGCTTATATCACGCTTTTTGCTCTTAAAAGCGTGCTTTTCATGACTTGTTTATTTATTTATTATTATTTATACAAAAAACTACGAAAACAACGCTGATTTAGGGTTAGAAATTTTATAAAAAACAAAATTTCAAACAAATTTTATCATCTGTGCTAGTGATACTTAATCGCTCATTTTGACGAAAACATTTGGAAAAAAAAATCTTGTATTTATATTTTTGATGATTTATAACTGTACAACGTATTCTGTCCACTACATCTATTTATATGTAGGTGGTTAAAAAAGCCTTAATTCTTTTAATTAATTTAGTTTGCCCAACTAGAAATAGCCACATGAAAGGTGTGTAGAGAATTTCTATAACATATTTTATATAAAAATATTGTCCAAATAATAATACCTACTTTTGTTGAGTTATGGAGCCATATGTGCTCCATAACAGACTATTAATTACATATATTGTACCCTTTGTTTTAAAAGAAAATACTAAAAAGTATTTACAGTAAGACAGGTTGCGAATCCGATTACACAAATGCAGTCTATTTCTGTAACCGGTTAATGAACATTGAATTAATGTGTGTTTACTTTCTTTTACGAAAGAGTATATAGACCCCCCTTATGCTTTAGTATTCATTATCACATTTTGAGAAAGCGTTTTAGATAGAGAGAGAGCATCCTCGATCGAGAATCTAAATGTTGTATAGCTTATACGTGTGTGCGCGTGCGTGATTCAAGCTAGGTGACATATAACTCTATAAACAACAGATTAGTAAAACGGTCAATTGCAACAATTATGAGACGTAGTTATTGTCGGATGAACTCCGTTATTAAATATCGTGATTTGTGTGCTTTGTTTATTATCATTTTTCTATTACCCTTTATAGTTGTTAATGTCTCCTATCTTTTTCGCCCACTTGTTTATCCTTATTATTTAAAGTGCATGCCTTGAAGGCGTTTCGATCCGTAATTGGTATCATAACTTAGGTGGAGTTGAATCTTTAGATTAGAGTAGATCGTATGTATAGAAGGGATGGTTGAGGAAGACATGATTGTATATAAATATACAGTTACCGGGAGCTATCGGTGGAGGAATTTTAATCACAGAAGGCCGGCCGTGTAGTTTTAGTCTTAATTTGAATTTATGTCGTATTGCCTTTTAAAGTACTTGTCAGGTACTAGTATTTTCTAGGCTCTAAATAGTTCTGTGTTTATCATGTTTTTAGTATCGTTGTGATGAATTTTCGTGGAGCCGTTATTGAAAATATAAAAGAAAGTGATGTATTTTCGTGCAGAGCCTTTATACAGTAGAAACTCCCTACAGTCATACCCTTGAAACCATACTAAAATATAACTATAGGGAGTTTATTTTTAAGTGGAATTTTACATAGAAAATATCAAAAGACTTATGTATGTACATAAAGAAGAACAAATACATGTATTTTGAAAGTTGTAAAGTCATCAAGTTTCTTGTATGTTTTATTTACATGTATAAATACTAGATACTTGTTGTTATCTTCAAACAAGGCAATAATGGCACCCAAAATTGATAAACGAACTCAAATCACTGAAAAAATATGCGTCGATTTGTGTAAAATGAAAGAATCAAATCCGAGTTGGATGCAAAAAGAACTTGCCAAGTGGTTAGACGATACTCATGGGGTTACGTTATCACAATCAACAATATCCAAGACCATCAAGCGATCAATCGACCACAAGAAAAAACTAATTTTGAATCCAAATGCAAAACGTTTAAAACAAATAACGTACCATTTAATGGAGTTCGTGCTCTATGAGTGGTTTGTATGCAACCAAGAGCATGTAAATATTAGTGGTGAATTACTAAAAGAAAATGGGAGCATATTCTTAAAGCAACTCTATCCAGAACCTAACTCATTTGAATTTTCAAACGGGTGGCTGGGAAAGTTCAAGCAAAGACATGCAATTCATTCCTTTCGACGCTTTCGGAAGAGTGGTTCAGTTGATATGGAGAAAATTGAATTTACTTTGCCGTTAATAAGAAAAGAATTAGACAAATGGGCTTGGAAGGACATCTACAACATGGATGAAACTGATCTATTTTATCGAATGCAAGCTAATAATTTTCTTGCAACGAAGCAGTTTGAGGGACGAAAGCAAAACAAACAGAGAATTACGATTGTTGTTTGTTGCAATGGCGATGGCGATGGCTCTGCCAAAGTTCCTTTTTGGGTTATTGGAAAATTTCTTAATCCTAGATGCTTTAAAAATGTTAACATGCTACACTCAACTGTACTTATCGAGCGAATTCAAATGCTTGGATGACATCCTTACTCTTCCTGAAATGGCTAAAGTGGTTTGATAGCCGTCTGACCAGAAATGTTTTGCTTTTTATGGACAATTGTAGTGCACATGGTAAAAAGGAGAATATTCCCCCTCTTCGTCACACGACTGTTATGTTCTTACCACCAAATAGCACTTTCAAAATTCAGCCATGTGATGCAGGCATCATTAGAAATTTTAAAGGTTATTATCGTCGTCGGTTTAATCGTCTGCTTTTGAAACGAATTGATGATCATGTTATGGAACCAGAAAAAATATCTATCCTTGATGGAATTGTAAATGTAGTTGCCACATGGTCAATGGATGTGAAGCCACGGATAATTGCGAATTGCTTTAAACATTGCAAAATTCGGACCCCAGATGTTGATGAATTACAAGTTACAAATGAAATGGATGAAGAAAATCAAATGATATTTACACATTTGAATAATCAGCTTAAAGAACTTCACTACACTAAGCAAATGGATATGAATGTCTTTTTTAATCATCCAAGTGAGAAACAAGTCACGCACGCTTTAACCGAAGAAGAAATCATTACAGCAATTAGGCAAGAAGCGGAATGAGATAATCTGGAGGATGATAGTATAGAAATACCAAAAGTTTCGTGTCAAGAAGCTTTAAGCATATGCTTGACAAGTTAGAATATTTTGGATTCAACAAGAACGAGTTCATGCGGATGAGTCATTACGTACACAAAATTTGAAGGATGTAGTAACTACCAATAAAATCAAGTCAATGTTGCAAACAACAATAGATAAATATTTTACAAAATGTTAAACTTATATATATATATATATATATTCAATATAATGTCATTTATTATTATATGGGGGAATTTTTATTAAGGCGGGACCCGAAAAGAGTATTACTTATTACAATATGGAGTTATTCCTATTTATAACGGGTTGCAAGCCGGGACCATGAATTTTTATTATTATAGGGAATTTATTCCTATAGGAAGTATTTTTATATGGAGTTTCTACTGTACTTAGTTCTCTAGAGCTCTCAAGTGACTGTTTAAGAGCTCTTTATGAACAATTTTTTACAGTAATTATCCCTTTTTTGATTTGGTCAGACCTGATTTTAAAAAATAACCAGGACATTGCTTTTTTAGGAAAGAAGTGTTCTCGCGTTTTTGTTCATTGATTTTTAACTGATTAGATAAAGTTGAGGCATAGACATAGTTGATAAACACAACATTTTACTCTGAAAAGATGGCTCTTCTTTATCTAAAATGTTAAGCTTATTTTGTAGGTCCGGGATTTTAGAATGAGAGAATCTTTGATTATTATAAAAACGTATTTAATTTCCAAAACCCGCATTCTCATCTCGTATTTAAAATTTGGTACATATCATCAAAGTTAAAAACATTCCGTAAAAAGAAGTATCATGTAACATACTCCCATCATCTAGTAGCATCATTTAGGATATGTAATAATTTTTAGTAGCATCATCTAGGATATGTAATAATTTTTAAAACTGTTTTAGAGGGTGAGTTTTATTTAATTACGCAATAGTATTTTTTTCGCATCATTTTTCCAAGTTGAGAAGTATAGTTTACAATTGTTAATTTTTCATAGTGATTATCACTATCGTTAATTGTTGAAGTTATTATTACCCTTACGCTTCCATTTCCATAGAATCAATGAGAAGCTAAGTGGTGATCATGGAGTGTTATGACACCCCATAATTTTAAAAATCTCACGTAACGCAATTTTTTTTTAATACAAATATTTTAAAATTATATATTTGACATCCAAATAAAAATATATTAGTAGCCCCAAAAGTTCTATGTAATTTATTCTTTTATTTATATTTTGACACCTTCATTTCCAGTTTCTGCTATGCTAATAGAATAAGTAAGATACAAGATAATTGAACCATAAAAACATAACTATTTAGTTATCGCAGAAACACAAATCAAAAGAAAATCACACAAAGTGATAAAGTAGAAGCAAACGTTTCAACAAGTAAACGTTTCAACAACTCACAATCCAAGACAATAGTACAACAAGCAAACGATTCAACGTAAAGGGAAAAAGTAGAAGCAAACCAAATAGTACAACTTTATTACATCCAACAATGCAGTTCTTTTCTTTAACAGATCTGAAGTCTGGGGCTTAATTGGTTCCCCATAATACTCCACCTTTCTTCCTGTCACTTTCGTAAACATCATAACCATCATCGGTAAAGACGATGGTTAAAAATGCCTTAAAAAATTCAGGTGTCATGTCTCGAATATCTTCTTCATTTGGTTCTTGATAGAAGGAGGCTAACCAATCTCCCTCAAGATCTTTTATTAGAATTTTCTTTTTCTTGTCGACTACTGTATTGTAATATTCGATTTCATACCTATGGTCATAACTCCAAAGTGGACGATAACCTGTGCAATGACTTGCTTCAGATTTTCCTGAATCAAAGCCTCCTGAATTATCCAGATATGGGTTATAATAGTGTAGTTTATGGCTGCTGTTGTTAGTAATTTTTTCAACGTAAATCCACCCATAATTGGAGAATATTGAAAGCACCTCCTCATCGGATTTGCCGGTGGTGTCTGATCTGAGGCGCCGGATGGTTGCCAGCTTTTCGTCATCGTCACCAGGTCGTTCACGACAAATTCCAGCCATTTGTGGTGAGTAAAATATAAGTTATTATATAGTGCAGCTAGTTGGGGAAATATGTAGAATAGTAAATTCGCTGCTGTGTGGATAAAGGATGCGACTTTGAGCCTTTTTATAGAGGTAAAGAGGAGAGTTAGTGGGTGCTTATTGATTAGTATAAATTACATTGCAAGTCTTTTAATATATAACATTAAAAAAATAGACTTCAGGTCTTGTATCACATCGGAAATTTATGGAAAAATTAGCAATAGGTCTAGCCGTCTAGGTTTTGAAATACGGTTAAATTTTCAAAATAATGATGAGACCGAATAATGTGATAGAAAATTTTGGACATCAAGTTAGGAAAAAATGGTATGAAGTTTAAAGAAAAATTATGAAGTCGAACAAAAAAGGCATAAAGATTGAAAAAAGGCATAAAGATTGAAAAAAAGGGTTATGAACTTTGAAAAAAAGTGATATGAAGCATAAAAAAAAATAGGTATGAAATCTGAAAAAAAAAATGTATAGACCTGAGAAAGCAGGCTACTAAGTCCGACAAACATGATACGGAAATCCAAAAAAAATGATATGAAAGAAAATGTGTTTTGGAGAATAAATAGTTTGACACATGTAGTTTTGATAATATAGTTGGCGCAATGATACATTTTGGTCATTGCTCCTACAAAATAGTAGAATGAAAGAAGTGATATGATGTTTTTTTTCATAAAAGAAGCATTTTACTTGATTTTTAAGAGATGAGTTCAAGTGATGTATGTCGTGGTTTATGCTATATACCTACAATTCTGTATATGCTACTTGATCTCTATGTAAGTATGATGTAATGTAATAATTAGTTTATTATTCTCTATTATCACATGGGTAGAGCTAAGTTAGGGTCGTATCCCGACCCGTAAACACTCAACTCTTATCCTGATTCGATTACTTTTAAAATTAAAAATAAAAAATTCGACCCGACCCGACTAAAGTCGGGATCCGGCTTTTTCGGAATCCGACTTTTTCGGGACCCGAATTTTTGAGATCTCGTAAGGTCAGGATAAGTTTATCCTAATCTCCTTACATATTTTTTTTTCATTTTACGACAAAGCCTTTTTTTATTAACATTTTTATTTGAGAAGAATAATTTTTCACGTTTGTCTAAACATGTTATTAACACGAAATATAATTCTCGTTTGAAAATAACATTCCTAATAAATGCAAAAAGAAATTAACATGTACTGGAAAAAATAGTGTTAAACTACAAATAATAAAATAGATAAAAATATTATACGTTTTTTATCATATTATTTTAGTATTTAGTTTTATTTAAACGAGCAACAATTATCATACTAAATGAGATACATTTTCATTATAACTTTTATAATCGGAAAATAATGATCATTTATCCCTTTTGAAGTAATAATATAAATTTTTAATTTATGCATAGTTTTTATTTTAATAATCTTATATATTAAAAAAATATGAATCTATATTATACTTATCTAAATATAACTAATATTTGAAACAAAAAATGTTGTACTTCATAGGATAGAGTAGTTACATTACAACTTAGATGTACATGTTTCGATTCTCATCACCTTTTAGTGTTGAAATAAAACAATAATGTTACATAAAATAAAATAAAATAAAAAATTTAATTAAAAATTCGGATCGGGACACCCGACGAAATTAAAATTGGCATCCGATCCAAATTCCGAAGTTTGTTGGGTCGGGACTCTTCTCGAGTCGGAAAATTTCGGATCGGGTGCAGATCTGGTCGGAATTTAGGGATTTTTTCCCAACCCTACACAAGGGTTACAAAAATTAATTCTTACTCAATGGTCTGATTACTTCATAAGTTACAAGTTTAAAATTAATGATAATAAATACGTGAGTAACAATATTTTTTACATCCTCACATAATAGAGGGTTAGTATCAACTTTCATTTGATGGACGGATTAAACTAAATTCATAACTATTGGGTCCTGCTCTTACTATAAAAAGTACACCACATAAAGTAGTGTATCCATATGTTAAAGAAGAAAAAATCCAAATCTTCACTCCGCTAATATATCTTCGTCATTTGTTTTATACATGCAAATCTATCAATTTTATACCTTTGACTTTTCCGCATAATAGGTATGTTTTCCGATCTTATATATTTATAACTCGCATGGAATGTCATTTAGACAAAAATCATATCCTCATTATATATCATTTTATTATAATAAGCCAAAAAAATCAAAGGAGTCTACTCAATTTAACCATTTTTTTTCTTAAAAATACCGTTATATTTTTTTATTAATTAGCATAATAACTAATTTCATAAAAAATAAAAACTAATTACACTCTTTTTCTCTCTCTAACTACACAAAATTTCTTATATCATATATTTTTTTCTCTAAATATTTGTATCATTATCACAATTTATATCATTTTTTTTTCTTATATTCTTTTTTTTACTCTACATTTGTATGATCATTATAATTTATAGCGTCTCACACACAAAGTATGAGTATTGTTTACTAGTATATGACATAGTAAATAGTATAACTTACAATTTTTATCAACAACATTGGGTTATAGTCTCATAATGTTTTTAGATCAAGATAATATTGACAAAGCCATAACTTTGATCGGTCGCGTTAGGCTTTTTAACAATAATAAATAATGAATTGACAATAAACGATGAACACTTCTTGATCTTTATTAGTATTCGGCAATTGCCCTTGTTCGGACTACAACTTATATCACTATATTTATGCTCGGATTCGATGTTCGATCCGGAAGATGATCTTTCTCTTCTCTTTGTGCTCGACTTTCTACCTGGCTCGGTTAGGCTTTTGATGTGATACGTCCTGACTAGTTTTTATCTTTTCTCTCCTTCTCTCTATATTTTTTAGATATGATTTCTGGTTCTGTTCTTGGGGGGGATACTTGGCTATTTATAGGCAAGTATGCCTCCTAAAATGTTGACAAATGTCTCTATCTTGTGAGATTTTTCTGACATGGGTCCCTATTTAAGTGGGCTTGGGCTTTTAGTAAGATCCAATCCTATTCTCAAAGAAAGGCTTGAGATAGCCCATTTAAACATTAGATACCCCTCTATGATGGGTGGGTCGATTCCTACCCGAATAGATACATTCGGGTCTAATTTTTATGTTCTATCAAGTGCTCCCTGACTTCCTCGGCATGGTTTCCATGTCGAGGGAGTCATGATTGGTCTGTCGAAGAGATTACTTCTGTTTAGCTGCTCCCATATGTTTCATTCGACAAATGCCCCTTTTTATAACTGTTCCTTGGGACCCACTGACTGTCTTGGGAACTTGCAAACTTGCCATTTGACTTTGATATGACCCTCGGTATCTTTCTTCGAGGAAACCCTTGACCTTTCCAGAGATCCATTTACTATAAAGAGGGAATACCATTCCCACAATTACTTATTCCATCACCATCTTTTGATTTAATGGCTTCTCCCAATAGTTCTACTGGAGACAATTCTTCGGATTATGTCGCTTACTTGGAGAATGAAGTTAAGAAGGCTCGCGTTATGAAAAGGAAGCTGGCGGACGTGACCAAAAGGTTGTCTGATATGGATTCGGCTCATCACTTGACGATGGCCGACCTGGATTGGGCCTTTGAACGTATAAAGAGGCTCGAGGCTTCCCTGGCTAAGGAAAAGGCAGCAAAGAGGGCCTATAAGCTCGCTTTCAAGGAGCTGCATGATCAGTCCAAGCCGGGGTCGGAGGGCGCTGAAGCAAGCTCTTCCTCGGAATAATTAGTCTTTTGTGATTTCTTTGTAATTAGGCATTATCTCCAAGTTGTAACCGAATTATTGAAAATATTAATAAAATATTTTCTACTTTTATTCCTGTCTGTTTGTTTCCTTAATACCTCATTGGATGACTCATTTGGACATTGGAAATTGTTGTTAATTAGCCTTGAATGCCCTTGGGAAGTTCATGAGGGTTGTTCTTTCTTCGAGACGATCATTAATATGTCCCTCATTTTTCCCTATAAAAAGGGGGCTGCACTGTCTTCTTTGCGTAATTCATTCATATTTAACGAACAAATGGCTTCTCCTCATGAAACTAATGGTGACAACCTTCCTGAGTATGTTGCTCATCTTGAAGAGGAAGTTAAGAAAGTGCGTTATCTCGATAAGAGGGTTGCCCGGTTGTCGGTGGAAGCTCGTCGGGCCGTCGAACTAGACGAGCGATTGGACGCCATGGAGAAGGAGCACCAGAGATCTTTGCTCGACAGTATTCGTGCTCGTGCTCGGATCAAAGAGCTCGAGGCCTCTAGAGACAGGCAAATTGCTTCCAAGAGGGCATACAAATTAGCCCTTGAGGAAGTGTATGCTCGTTCGAAGAGGAAGCCCGGTGAAGAAGCTGGTCCTTCTACAAAATAATCCTATTTTTCTTTGTGATGTACTGTTTTTTTGTCGAGAAGTATCTTGTAATGAAGTTCCCCTTGATTAATGAAAACTCTTCTTTTTCTCGTTCTTGTATGATTTATTTTCCCAATGCATTTAATTTTGACGGCGCATGCTTGTGGCTTTATTAATGATTTTTCTTGGGTCTTGTGCTTGACCTTATCCACCGAATCTTTTGAGTCTTTGTATCTAGGAACTAATGGGATTCCTTGAGCCCTCTGCACAAATCTTATCTTTTAAATCTTGACACTGTTCAACTTCCTCCTTTAAATGTTGGCGTAATTGACACGTGCAGAAGCTTTTCTGGAGATTTACCCTCTTTAAATACTGGCTTGAACCCAAGCGTTTCTTCTCAACAGACGCACCTTTTCAATTACCCATGTTTTCCAGCACCTTTTGATGAACGGTTGCAATTCCCCACATTAAACCATCTTTAATTGTTCTATAAATACCCTCTCAAGATATGGGTTTTTTCATAATCTCTCCCATATACCCTGTTGCCATATATAAAATTTTGCCTTATATTTTTCTCAAAATGGTTGGTCCTTTTACCAAATCTGCATTGGTCTTGCAAGTGGAGGCTTTCGAGCCTCTTATGGCCATGCACTAAAGCTGTTGAAGGATGCTGAGGAAGAGTTGAAGGTGATGCGTTATCACCATACCGAGATGGTTCGGGAATTGACTTGCCTAAGATCCGAACTGGATTATTGCCGACGTGCTCGTCAGGCTCTAGTCGAAGAGAATGAGGTGTTGAGGGGGAACCCGACACTTCGGGACAGGAATGTCTCTGCCGGGCCCTCTCATCGATACCGATCGACTTCCCCCTAACCTTCCCCCTTTCTTCTCTTCTTTTTATATTTATTTTTTTTTATTTTTTTTCTTCTGCGCTTCTTTCTTTTTCTTCATCTTCTCTCCCATCACTCTTTTTCTTTTTCTTCTTTTTTGTTTTGTTTCTTTGACTTTCTTTTTATTTGTCAGTTTTCTTCATTTCTTCCTCTTCCTCTTTTGTTTAATGCTTTGTTCTTTTCTTTTTCTTTTTTCCTTTTTCTCTTCTTCTGCACCACTACGATGTAACAATCAACCCTGTGATCCTAAGGGTTTTTTGTTACTTCTAGGGTTTTTGTCATTTTTCATTTTTCTCTTCTTTCTTTTCACTTCTTTTTTATGTTCCTCTTCATTCTCTTCTTCCTCTTCCCCATCGTCGTCTGCTTGCTCCTGTTAGCTGGATTTGCTGATATAGTCGATCTTCTTTGGCTATGTAGCCTTCGGATGTAATAGATTTTTTCTCGGATGTAATAGGTCTCCTTTTATGATGTAATAGTTTTTCATTTCGATGTAGTCCCCTGATGTAATGAACAGCGATGTATCTCATCTTTATTAATGAAAATTTTCTTTGCCCCTGTATATTGCACTTTTCTTTACCTTGCATTTGTGGTTTGTCGTTTTGTTGGAATGTGGATCTTTGAATATCTTGAATTTTTATTTTCTGCCATACTGCAGCCGAGTGACGTTTGAGGCCTGTATATGATGTAGGCTCCCATGCTATGTCAGATAATACGCATGTTCCCAAGTATTTGTCAGGCGAACATGCACGTTCCCCAGCACTTGTCAGTCAATGTTGTACTATCTTTGTTCTATAAATACTCGTCTTTTCCTTAGTAATATCATTTCTCACACTCCTATTGTTTTCTTCTTCTCTTTCATCTCTCATCTCCTTCTATCTAAACACAACTTTTCATAATGTCTGAGCTCGTGGTGAGATATCATGCTCAGATGAAGGGCTTAGATGCTGAGATATCTCGGGTCCGTCATCGGATGGCCAGACTTGAGAAAGAGTATGGTACCTTTGCCTTGAGTCTGTCCGTCCCTCATCCCGAGGAAACAATAAAGTGGACTGAGATCTCGGCTTTGAGTCGTCAGCTCGACAGGTTGTTGCTACAGAGAAATCATTTAGCCCGCTCATGGTATGATGCCGAGGAGATTTGGGACCATGCTCAGGGTGAATTTGATAACTCCCCTCAAGGCCTAGCTAACATGATGGTTAGAAATGCTCGTCTTGAGGGGCGCATTAAGGTTCTTACCGAGGAGAACAATGACCTCTCCTCGGAGAATGAATGCTTGGTCGTCATGAATGATTCCTGCCAAGCTCGGTTAAATTGCGCAGCTCGGATGTCTTTCTCTAGGTCTGGCAGTTCGGTTTTTCCGCCCATTGATCCTTAGTTAGATTGGGCTTATTTTCTGATGTATTTCCCGTTTTGTAATTTGTATCAAGTAATAAAAATTTTTGTTTTTGATAAGTTGTACCTCTTCGTATTCCATTCCTCTTTGTATATTGAACCGTTTGCAACGCCTCGTTCCTGACGCCTTTTTGTACTTTGTGCCCTTTGATTCTTTATAAATGCTCCCTATTGTCTTTGTGTTTCAGTATCCATTCTTCCTTTCTCTCTCTCCTTTCCCTATTAGTGTTTAACTGAGATGGCTCCCATCACCAGGTCTGCTTCCAAAAACAAAACCCTAGTTGAAGAGCCCACCTTCTTGCTACCCCGTCCCCCCTGGTTATGGGGAGGAGGAATTGACGCCGCTTCAACTAAAAGACATCGAGATATCGTGGTTGAAACACGATCTTAAGTGTGCTCAGACCGAAATGAGGCGGTTCAAACAGTACTGGAAGGAGGAGAGCGCTGCTCGTTTTGCTGCCGAGCAGAAGTGCAAGTCTCGATCTTACGCTTTAAAACAAGTGGAGATTGGCATTTCCCATTTGGTTAGGGAAAAAGAGCGTCTGGGGGAGCTCTTGGCGAAGAAGGATGCCGATATGGGGGGTAGTTCGAAGAAGTAGGATGGGTGTTGTATTTTCTTGTAAACTTTTCTTTTCCTGTTGTTTGTTTGCATCCCCCTTTGTGGATGAATAAAACTTGTTTTTTGCAATTTGATCATGTCTATTTTATTTGTCTTTGCGTCTTTGCTGTGTTATTTGCTTTGCCTTTGTGTTGACATCGTTGGATACCGAGCAAGGTACACCAATGTTATCCCCCCGGAGAGCGTTGTTAGACTGGACGCTTAAATGTCGTCGAGCTAGGAACGGTCGCCGTTCACCTTGTTCGGTGTACCATTTCGGTGAGAAACGGTTTGGACGTCGAGGAACTTACTTGGAGGGTGTCCTCGGTTGATAATACTGGTAGCGTATGGTAGAAGCTTTTCGTGGTAGGGTCCACGGGCCATTTATATAGGTGTAATGATGTGAACTGCCTTGGTTAGTGGGATAAACTATGTGACGTGGCAAGATCTGGAGCGTTTATCTGTCGAAAAGAGCAGCGGTTGTGGACTTTTCTATGGTTGGAAAAAAGGTAAACCTCTGTCACACGAAAGGACGGTTAATATTTTATTCTTTCTGTGGCTCCACTCCTTTAACTGTGCTAAGTAATCCCTTTTGTTTATTTTTATCCCATAATTTGCTGAAAAAATATCTCTTATTGTCTCTCTCTAGGGTTTTCTCTTCCCGCCAAAAATAACTTGCGTCTCGATCTAGGGTTTCGCCGGATAACTGATAGATTTGCTGCTTCGATCTACTGCTTGCTCATGACTATGACTGTAAGTGTTTTCGTATTTTGCTTGGTAGTCTGTATATGGCTGTGCTTAGGGCCTGTATTTGATTGGTTGTTGCTGTTATGTATGTGCTGTATGAGATACGGTCGTGTTTGCCTATATATATGTATCTGGGTTGTTGATTGGTGGTTTTTCGTCATGTATAGGAGTTTTTTTGGTTGAGTAGAAAATCTTAGGGTTTCTAGTAAATTGGGGGGGGGGGGGGGGGGGGGTTCGCGTATTGTTGTATTTTTGTTTAGGATATTGATTGAAATTTTTATGATGTTGGGATAGGACATTCTGACCCAATGCCGGGCCCAAGTTGGCCCGTTTGTGGAAGAGGAGTTCAAGAAGCTCGTCGGGATACCTGACAACATACGCATTAGGCTGCCTGTCTCCGATGAGGAGGTTAAGGGATTTGTTCCGGCCGGTGAGGTGGCCGTACGTTCCTCGGTGCTCTTTACCGGGGGTCTTAGACTTCCGTTCACCGAATGGGTGGCCTCGTTCTTTGAGGCCATCCAGATAGCACCGGCCCAACTGGCTTTGAATGGTTACCGTACTTTGATCGGCATCCAGAGGTTATCGGAGTTGTCTGGGATAAAAATCGAACTGAAAGATGTGTTCGGGGTATATAGTTTGAGTTTTGAGCGTCGGAGCTCGTATCTGAAGTCATTGCGCTTATTCTCGCGGCTTGTCCTCGGTCTTCCTGATACGAATAAGGAGCATAATCTTGGCATTGTGATTGCTTTCGGAGAATGGGGCTGTGCCGGACACTAGATTCCCGGACCTACTACGACGGCTCCGGATAGTCCCGACCTAGGTGCTCCCAATGTCGAAGCTCTCTTGGCACTTTGGAACTGGTGGGGGCCGGGACCGGCAAAGGATCCGGCGAGCCGTACTGCTCCCATGCTCTTAGGTTATCCTGCGGGGCTGGTGACCAAGGGCAATCCTACGCCCGAGATTCCCAAGGAGACTGAGGTGGACTTCCTCAAAATTGTCAGGGCGAGAAGCGCCTCACGGGGAGGGAAAAAGCTTGTTCGTCCTAAATGCCGAGCATCAGATGATGCTGTTGGGACCTTGAAGAAGGCTAAGGGGTCAGAGACCTCGGTGAATGAAGAGGTTGCGGATGCTGGTACTACCGAGGAGGCTGCTGCGCATAGTGAGGTACGTGTATGTTTGTTTGTGTGAATAGTCGTCTTTGAACTCTCGTGTTCCTTTCTTTATACGTTATCTTGTTTCAGTTATTGACTTCTTCATTGGTTACCCTTGCTCTTGCCCGGTCTATGGGTATTATTGTGTTTCAGGGGTCGATTGATGATGTATTCAGTCATATGAACCTCTTGGTGAACATGGGCGAGGAGACGATGACCCTGCCTGTCATCTCGCCTACTCATACCGAGGATCCGATAGATCTTCCTGTTTACTCGCCCATCCGTACTGTGGAGGTGATCGAACGTAGGGCCCCTGAGACTGGTCCTTCAGAGGAGGTGAGGGAAGAAGAGGAGGTGGAAGCCGGCAAGGAAACTGCCGTGGAGGTTGTGATTGGTGGTGAGGAGGAGGTTCCCGAGGGACCTGAAAAGGTGTTGATAGACGGGGCTGCAATGACCCATTACATTGATCGTTGTGGGGGTGAATTGTTGGAGCAACCCCGAGTCTTGAGGATGGGGTATACTGCTCTTAAGCCCCTCGTCGTTAAGGATGCAGAGAAAATAGCTGCTCTGCCTGTGAAGTCAGTTATAGAGAAGGCCAGCGCTGATGCGCTTCGGGTATGTTGCGTTCGCATTTGATTACATAGGTCGTGACGCTCTTCTTTTAGCTGTTGTCTGATGTTTCTAAATGCAGGTTTTCGTGGATATCGCGGTGTTAAGTGATCAGCTGTCGGCACTAGAGGCCGAAAACAAAGTAATGGCTGAGGATAAAGCTTAGCAGTTGAAGTTGGTCTCCGAGCTAGAGGCGGAGAAAGAGAAGCTGGTGGCCAAAAATAAAATAGCGGCCGAGGAGAGAGTCAAGATGGCGAAGTTGTCCTCGGATTACGATAAATTGGTGGGAGACAACTTACGCCTGACTGAGGAAGTTGAGAAGCTGGGGGCCGAGAAAGAGCAGCTGGTCGAAAAATACGACCTACTGGAGGTCGATAACTTGCTCATGGCGGAGGACGTGGAGGCCGGAACATCGGAGGTTGCGGCTCTGAAAATAGCGCAAGCAGATGAACGGGCAAAGTTAGCAATGATGGCCAACTTTTCTGTCTTTTGCGCTCATGTTCGCGCTCTCAATTTCGCGAAGGCTCCCGTGTCGGATCGGGCGTGGTCGGAATTGGTGTACCCCTGTCCCCAAGGTGCACCGCCGAGACCCTTAGATTGGGCAAATCTTCGGGTTGAGGAGCTCCCCCGGCTGCCAGGGCAGACGACTTCGACAGCGCTCCTTCCCCATTTCGTTTCGGCCCCGTCCACTCCTCGACCTGCTGCTGATGTGACTCCCCCAACCGCATCCCCTCAGGTGGAGCCTTGATCATTTTACTTGTATTTTTGCTGTTATTTTTTGTGTAGCTTAGCGTAGGGTCTTTTGGTACCCGAGTTGTGGGCCTCTTTTGTAACTAGACAGATTCTTTTGGGAAGTGATAATATATGTGTTCTGTTGTCTTTCTGTTTGGCTTCCCTAGTTAATTTCCTTGTTTGTGGGTCGTCGTCTTTTGAAGGATGTGAAAACAAAATCTTGTCAGGTTCCTGTCAATCCCCTTGCCATGGTGGTCTGGACCTCGCCTAGTCGTAGTGTAGGCGATGTTATAGATGGTCTTGAAAGATCTAAGGCGTCCCTGACTTCTGAACTGAATTCTGCTCATCGTGAAATCGAGGGTCTGAATATTCATATTGCAAACTTGTCGATTCGATTACGTGACTTGGGGGAGAAGTTCAGCAAGAAGACCGCCCATTATACGGCAAATAAGGGAAAGGCTAAAGAGCTTCTTAGTGCGCTTCGGCATTCTCGTGATGATTCCCGAGGCCGGGTGACGAGCTTGAACTTGGTTTTAGGGGCCGTTTTCGAGGACGCGGACCTGTTGCTATCCTTTGCCAAAGCGTATTGGGCCCGAAGTCGCGCATTAGAGGTGCTCGAGCATGTAAAAGGCATGTGTGGTGTTGCCCGGGCAGAGCGCATAGTTGATGCGATGGCTGGGGTAACTGAGACCACGTCTGCCTTGAACCGAGTGGATGCGGTCGTGCGGGAGTGTTTGGGGACGCAAATTGTCTCGTTGCGAGATATTCATTTCGCTGAGGCCGTCGAGACCTCAGTGTCTGTTGACGGGTTGTCGGATTAATGGTTGAGTAGCCTGTTTTGTCATTGTACTCGTATCTTGTATAAAAATCTTCGTTTTTCTTCTTCCCTGTCTTTCTTTATTTTCTGATGAATATTCATTTCTTCCTTTCTTTCCCATTTTCTTTTTTTATATAGGCACATGCCACTATGTCGCACCAGGCTGGTTCTCCTTGCCCAGTTAGTCCGGGGCTAGGGCCTATCGGTGCTTCCCGGGACGAGGTCTCATCTGGTGCGGCTTGTGAAGGGCATGCCAATTGGCCTTACATTGTTTTAATGAGCAAAAACGTCGAGTTGCTCGATCGATGTGCCCGACTTAGGGCCAAGTTGAAAACACAGGCGTCCTCTTTTCGTGAGTATGTCTGTCGTGCCGAGCATGTTGTTAAGGTTCAGGAGCGTCGTCTAGATCGATATTGGCGTGTGAAGGAAAAATACCTCGGTAAACTAAAATCATTGGTTACCAAAGCCAATATGCTGGTGAAGTATTTCCGTCTGTCCCAATCTAGATATGATGCTTCTGCGGCTATGATTGACATTCGTAAGCTTCCCTTCGATGATGCTCGCCGTAAAGCGGCCTCGGAGGCTCACGAGATCGCTAAAGGAGCTGAGTTCTCTGCACGGCTTAAGACGCTGTCCTGCGTTGGTGCTCATACGACCAACTTTGACGCCCTCATCTCTGAGGAGCGTTTTGATGGCGAGGAGACCGATGGGGATACGTCGACAGATGACGAAGAGGTCGAGCTCGGTCTATTGCCGTCGTGCTCCTCATGTAGTAATAGTTCTTAAATCAATTTCTTTATTGTTGGTTGTACCTTGTTGCCTCCGTAATGTGGGCGAGGACTATTTGTTTCATTTCTTTATTCTTGTGTTCGGATCTTCTTATTGTCGTATTGATATTCCATTGATTGGATTGACTTTCCTTGCTGATTTCTTCGTTTGATATTTTATTGCTTCTGTAAAGTGAGCTTTAGCAATTATTTTCCCTTGTTTCCCCCTTTTTTCTTGATAGAGTTGGTACCTGCATAAGTGGGACTGAACTATTATTTCATATGCCCCCGGTTACGTTGGGGGACTTTCAGTATTCCTGGGCAATAGTGCTACATGCCGTCTTGGAATTTCTCATGCCCCCGGTTACGTTGGGGGACTTTCAGTATTCCTAGGCAATAGTGCTACATGCCATTTTGGGATATCTTATGCCCCCGGTTACGTTGGGGGACTTTCAGTATTCCTAGGCAATAGTGCTACATGCCATTTTGGGATATCTTATGCCCCCGGTTACGTTGGGAGACTTTCAGTATTCCTAGGCAATAGTGCTACATGCCATTTTGGGATATCTTATGCCCCCGGTTACGTTGGGGGACTTTCAGTATTCCTAGGCAATAGTGCTACATGTCATTTTGGGATATCTTATTCCCCCGGTTACGTTGGGGGACTTTCAGTATTCCTAGGATATAGTGCTACATGCCATTTTGGGATATCTTATGCCCCCGGTTACGTTGGGGGACTTTCAGTATTCCTAGGCAATAGTGCTACATGCCATTTTGGGATTTCTCATGCCCCCGGTTACGTTGGGGGACTTTCAGTATTCCTAGGCAATAGTGCTACATGCCATTTTGGGAATTCTTATGCCCCCGGTTACGTTGGGGGACTTTCAGTATTCCTAGGCAATAGTGCTACATGCCATTTTGGGAATTTCTTATGCCCCCGGTTACGTTGGGGGACTTTCAGTATTCCAGTGCAATAAGATACATGCTGTTTAGGAATTTCTTATGCCCCCGGTTACGTTGGGGGACTTTCAGTATTCCTGGGCAATAAGATACATGCTGTTTAGGAATTTCTTATGCCCCCGGTTACGTTGGGGGACTTTCAGTATTCCTGATCCTTGATAAATAGCAAAATATCTTCTGAATTCAAAAATAATGTTATGACAAAGTAGAGGTACGTTGTGACCTGTAATGGAAGCCCGTTCATATGAAGTACTTCTTAAGATTCGTCACGTTCCAAGAATTCTTTTCCCCTCGGCTGTTTCCGAATAGAACGCTTTTGATCTTGTAAGTCACCGGGCTTGTTCTTTTGACGATTTCGTATGGGCCTTCCCAAGTGGGGCCCAGTTTGCCATGTATCTCGTTTCTGGTGTATACTGTTACTCGCCGTAATACTAGTTCTCCTTTCTTGAATTCCTTGGGCCCTTTCACCCTTTTGTCATAAGCTTGCTTTACACTTTGTTGGTACTTTGCTAGAGTAAGGGCTGCTATCTCTCGTTTCTCGTCTAGCATGTCGAGTTCCTCTCTCATTCTTTGTTCATTGTTCCCCTGCTCGACTAAAGTCGTTCGGAGTGTGGGCAGCCCGATTTCTGTTGGTATGACGGCTTCGATGCCGTATGCTAAGCTGAACGGGGTTTCCTTGGTGCCCGTTTTAGGAGTAGTTCGGCATGACCATAAGACGTTGAGCAGCCGCTCGGGCCACCTCCCCTTTGCTTGTTCAAGGGTTGTCTTGATGCCATCGAGTATTGTTCGGTTTGACACTTCAGCTTGTCCGTTGCCTTGCGGATATGTCGGCGTTGAGTAGAACTTCCGGATACCCAGTTCCTCGTACCACAGCTGTAGATTGGCCTCTCTGAACTGGGTTCCGTTGTCGGCGACAATAGCGTACGGTATACCGAACCTGGTGATGATGTACTCCCAGATGAACTGCTTAACGTTGCTGGCTTTGATTTCCCGGAGAGGCTTAGCCTCTACCCATTTGGTAAAGTAGTCCGTCGCTATGATCAGATACTCCACGCTGCCGGGTGCTCTGGGAAGTTTCCCGACAATATCAATTGCCCATTGCGCGAATGGCCATGGTGCCGATACCGGGGTCATCATGGATGATGGGAGACGAGGTATTTTGGCGAATCTTTGGCACTTGTCGCATCGTTGGACATAAATATATGCATCTCGTTTGATATAAGGCCACCAATATCCTTGAGTGATCGCCTTGTTGGCTAGGGATCGCCCTTTGATGTGTGCTCCGCAAGACCATTCGTGGACCTCTTCCAAGACAGGTTGTTGCAGTTTGGGCCGGACGCACAGAAGGTGGGGTCCTCGGTAACTGGATTTATACAGTTTGTCGTCCTCAGATAGCCAGAAACGAGGGGCTTTTCGTGTGATTTTCAACGCCTTTATCTTTTCTGCCGGGAGCGTCCCGTTTCGCAAATACCGAATCATGTCGTCCATCCATCCTAGCTCGTATTGTACTGATGTCACTCGGTCTATCCTTTTAGTTATGCTCGGGGCTTCCAAAAGCTCTACTGTGATTGTCCGAGTGTTGGCCAACGTTAATGTCGAAGCTAGGGTGGCTAAAGCGTCGGCATGTGCGTTTTCGGTGCGATTGATTCTTATTAGTTCGCATTGTTCGAAACTGACCATTATGCTCTGGATTTTCTCTTGGTAGAGGATCATTCGGTCATCCTTGTCTTGGTACTCTCCAGTAGCCTGGTTGACGATTAGCATGGAGTCAGAGCTAGCGATCAAGTGGGTGCATCCGAGGGATCGGGCGATGAGCATGCCATTGATCATGGCTTTGTATTCTGCCTCATTGTTAGTAGCTCGGAACCCCAACTTGAGGCTTTTCTCGATGATCGCACCTTCTCTGGACTTGAGGACGATGCCCGCTCCCGATCCGTCTTTGGTGGACGATCCGTCGACATGTATATTCCAGTGCGACTGTGGTGAAATGGTCAGGAGTTCGTCATAACCTTCAGTGAACTCTGTGACGAAATCAGCCAACACCTGTCCCTTTATGGCGTGTCGGGGTGCGAATTCGATGTGAAATTGGGATAGTTTGACCCCCCATGCCGCCACCCGACTACTGATATCCGTTCGCCGAAGGGACTCCTTGACGTGGAACTTCGTGTAGACTTGGACTTTATGAGCTATGAAGTAGTGTGGTAGTTCCGGGTAGCAACGATCAACGCCAAACACAACTTTTCCAACGGTAGGTAGCGTGTTTCGGCCTCGACCAAAGTCTTGCTGACGAAATATATCGGAAACTGCTCTCGTCCCTCTTCTCTTAGGAGGACTGCGCTCACAGCTGTAGTGGAAACTGCTAGGTAGCAGGCCAGAACATCCTCTTTGTTCGGCCTTACTAGCAGTGGCGGCGTCCTGAGATACTCCTTGAGGTTGTTGAATGACTCTTCACATGCCGGATCCCATACGAACTTCTTATCCTTCCTGAGGGTCTCAAAAAATGGTCGTCCCTTATCTGCGGATCGACTGATGAACCTGCTTAGTGCGGCCATCATCCCCGTGAGCTCTTGCACCTGCTTCTTATTCTTGGGTGCTGCTAGGTTTTGCAGAGCCGTTATCTGGTCGGGATTAGCCTCTATTCCTCTTTGGCTGACCATGTGCCCCAAAAACTTCCCTTTGCTGATGCCGAACGCACATTTGCTAGCATTAAGCTTCAGTTTGTGCCCGCCCAGCGTTTGGAAGACGTCTTTAATGTCTTGGAGGTGTGTAGTGGCCTTTTCGCTCTTAACGACCATGTCGTCGATGTACACCTCCATTGTCTTCCCTATATGCTTCTGGCATACTTTTGTTATCATCCTTTGGTATGTCGCTCCTGCGTTTCGCAGGCCGAACGGCATAACCGTATAGCAGTAGTTTCCCAGAGGTGATATGAATGAAGTCTTTTCTTGATCTTCAGGGGCGAGGGGGATTTGATGATATCCCGAGTATGCGTCGAGGAAAGTCATTCTTTCTGCTCCAGCCGTGGCGTCCACCAATTGATCAATCCTTGGTAGGGGGAATGGATCCCTAGGGCAGGCTTTATTTAGATTGGTAAAGTCTATACAGACTCTTTCCTTCCCGTTCTTCTTTGGGACGACGACCGGGTTGGACAGCCACTTCGGGTAGAACACTTCCCGTATTGCTCCCGCTGCCAATAACTTCCGGACTTCAGCAATTATAGCCGATCTGTGCTGGACGGACACCTTCCGGCTCCTTTGAGCTACGGGCTTGTACTCGGCATTTACGCTGAGATGATGGCATGCTGTCTTCGGATCTAGACCGGGCATGTCTTTGGGGCTCCAAGCGAACTTATCGATGTTGCTGAAGAGGAACGCTTCTAACTCCTTGGATTCCTCTTTAGGAAGGCTATCTCCGATGAGGAAGTAGTGCTCCTCATCCGTATCCGGGATATACACCTTCCGGAGTGTTTCTCCGACTTGTTCTTCAACAACCCTCTCAGCTCGAGCTATTTGGTTGATCAGCTTCCCTGCGCTTGTGAGCTGTTCGACAACTACTAGTTGTCTCTTCAACGTAGCGGTGATGTCTTCACAGCGTCTTGAGTCCTCCTGACATCCTCGGGCTGTCTCGATCTCACCCTTGGCATTGGGGTATTTCACCTTCTGGTGGTACGTGGAAGGTATCGCCCGCATAGCATGAAGCCACGGTCGGCCCAAGATCGCATTGTGGCCGGAATTATCATTGACCACCAAGAACTCCACGGGAACAGATACGGATCCCGTGGTAACCTTTAGGACGATCTTTCCCAATGGCTTATTCATCTCAGAGATGAACCCGATCAGTGTGACGTCAGTGGGCTGCAGATCTTGCAATCTGAACTCCATCTTGTCAAAGAGCTCTTTGTACATGATATCACAAGAGGCTCATTGGTCGACAAGCACTCTGCTGACCGTATCGATACCAATCTGGACGCGGAGGTTAATGGCGTCCCCGTGGGGATATATTACCCCTTCTTCATCAAGGTCTGAGAAAGAAATGGGCGGGTGTCTCTGCGGCATGCATTGTCGCTTTGAGGTCGACGCCTGCAAAGCTTTAGCTACTTGCCCAAAGTGGGCCAACTGCCGTTGTTGGGATCGATCCCCCCCGGTGCTTTTGGGTCTTGACAAGTGGACCACGTGGATCGTCTTGCCTTGTCGGTTGTCCGTTCCCTCGATGACTAGCTGCTTGCCTTTGTCCCTAGCGCCTTTGATGAATTTGTCAAGGAATCCCGCGTCTCCCCACGCGTTCATCTTCCACCGCAAGTGTCGGCAATGCTCGGTGATATGGCCGTGATCCTCATGATAGGCGCAGAAGAGTTTGGTGTCTCTGGAATCAGGGGAGGAACGAATTGGTTCGGGTCGGGAGTACCAGATTTCTCTGCAAATATCCTTCAAGATATTTTCGGCAGACAGTTTGAAAGTGTACTTCAACTCGACCGGTTCATAATGCCTCTGGCGTTCCCTTTCTTGCCCACGACCTTGCTGAGGTGGTTTGGGCGGCATCGGATAGGCGATTCGGAGTGGCTTGGGCTTGGGCTCTATGGGTCTGTATCCCCTTCGCTGAACCTCGGGACCTTTGTCCCGTTTGGATTGGGGGACTGGTTCCCCCTGGTTGTTCTTGGCCCTCTTGTGGTCTACCTGCGCTTCCCGGACCGTCTCTCTTCTTGGCGGAGCCCGGTTAAGGGCTCGCATCTCTTCATTCTTGTCGGTAAGGTGGGTGCAATAAGCCAGAAGGGAGTCGGTGGTTGGAAAGTTCTTACACCGATGAACTTCCTTCTCGCCCAATAGCCGCTGGGGATGGAATTGATGAAGTTCTGGATGGCTATATTACTGGCGTACTGTGGTATCTGGTTCGCTACGTCGATGAAGCGTATGCAGTAGTCTTGAAGCCTCTCATTGGGCAGCATAGCCATTTTTAGAAGGGTTTCAATGTTAACCTTCTTCTTCCTATGAGCGGCATATCGGGTGGAATATGCACGGAGGAGCTCAGCCCAGCTTCGTATGGATCCCCGTGGTAGATTATGATACCACGACGATGCTTCCTGACCCAAGCTGTTCTTAAAAAATTTGCACATCAGTGCACTGTCGTCACTCCACAACTCCATCCTTGTTTTGTAATGTCGGAGGTGGTCGATGGGACAGCTCCTTCCATCATATAGTCTGAATTCGGGGATGACAAACCCCGCAGGATTGCGGTACCGAGTTATCTGATCGGTACACGGAGTCTCTTGGCATACGTCCCAAGCCTGTTGGAACGCTTCGTCCGGTGCCGGGTAGTGAGTGGCGTATCCCCCATAGGGGTGTTGTGGATAGTAACCGACTATGACCCTATGCTCGCCGTTCCTCCAGTCGTTCGGGTCTTTATCGGGGTTAGGTAAAGGAGGTGCGCCGTGATGACCGTAAACCGTCGGGGTTATCCTCGGGACGGGTTCTCCTTGTCTGGGTACCCTCGTATCCTGAGGTCGGCCCACTTCGGCCATCGCTGCTCGGTAAGCGGAATCTTCCGCTTCACGTCGAGGGTCAGTTAGTGTGTTGGTCGGTTGGATGGGCGGTATCGTGATGCCGGCCGCCGCCATGGCCGACATGCATGCCCCTAGCTGGGCTTGTAGCAGGGCATTACGTTTTTCTGTGGCCCGTGTCAGTGCGGCCGTAGTCCTGTCTTATCGAACAGGGGTTGGTAGTTCCACAGTGTACGGCGTAATTATCTGCGGGGGGAGGGGTGGATATGGGACGACCTGTTCTAGTATGGGGTTGTCGGTCAGGCCGTACTGGTTGGTTTCGTTCGTTTGAAAACTAACTCGTTGGGGACTGGAGTTGACCGAGGCTGCTGGCTGAGGGGCCTTTGAGCTCGACCCTGCCTTATTGGGATGGCGGTTGTCTGGCAATAGTGTCCCCACATGCCCAGTCGCGGATGGCGCTCGTTCCACCTCCGTGTCCGTAGGGTTTTCATCGACAAGACCGTCGACCTGAGGGGGATGGTCGGTTTGTTGTTCTGTTTGGACATTGGAGACGGTGAGTCGAGATTCGACACGAAGCGCTTCGTAGCGATCTCTGATGTTGAGGAGATGCGCTAACACGTCTTTGTGGATTGGGATCTCCTGGTTTGTCGATGTGCCTACTTCTTCCGGGCGAGTTTCTTCGTTGGTGTTCGTCATTTGTTGCTCGTCTGGTAAAACGTTGGTGTTCGATTTCGAAGCTAGTTGGGAACTAGATGATTCCCGGAGACGGCGCCATTTGACAAAGCCATAACTTTGATTGGTCGCGTTAGGCTTTTCAACAATAATAAATAATGAATTGACAATAAACGATGAACACTTCTTGATCTTTATTAGTATTCGGCAATTGCCCTTGTTCGGACTACAACTTATATCACTATATTTATGCTCGGATTCGCTCTTCGATCCGGAAGATGATCTTTCTCTTCTCTTTGTGCTCGACTTTCTTCCTGGCTCGGTTAGGCTTTTGATGTGATACGTCCTGACTAGTTTTTATCTTTTCTCTCCTTCTCTCTATATTTTTTAGATATGATTTCTGGTTCTGGTCTTGGGGGGGATACTTGGCTATTTATAGGCAAGTATGCCTCCTAAGATGTTGACAAATGTCTCTATCTTGTGAGATTTTTCTGACATGGGTCCCTATTTAAGTGGGCTTGGGCTTTTAGTAAGATCCAATCCTATTCTCAAAGAAAGGCTTGAGATAGCCCATTTAAGCATTAGATACCCCTCTATGATGGGTGGATCGATTCCTACCCGAATAGATACATTCGGGTCTAATTTTTATGTTCTATCAAATATATTTATTTGGAAGTTTATATTTTGTATTCTGGTCCAAGTTTTCTTTTGGAAAAACATTAGTGTTATGGGAACGTACATGTGGTAGAAAAATTACGAATTACGTCAATCCATTGAGATATGGTATGCTAAAAGTGAATATTTGCGACAAGAAATGAATCCGAATTTTAGAATGACTGACCCTTTTAATGCAGTATTGTATGCTTTTTTGTTGTAACATAAGTCTTCAACTAATATTTTGAATACGTCATTTGAATTATTTAATTACCTATGAATGTTTCGAGTGAAATATTTGTACGTGCTTATTACTTATTTATCAAATATTTCACATTAACTATTGAATTTACTACTGCGTAGTCATGGCTAGGGTTGCCAATAAACCGATCCGTTTATGAACATGCTCGTGTTCGGATTGTTAAAGACTCGGCTCGTGTTCATTTATTAACGAGCAGAGCCTAAACACAATAATAAAGTTCGTGAGCATGTTCAGCTCGTTTGAAAACTCGTTTAATTATTTTAAATATATTTTTTTCATATATATTTCTATTTATATATGTAAATTTTATATAATATAATGTTGATGGTTAATAATATCCTTCAATTTAAGTAATAATTTATTTTTTAAACAAAATCTAATTAAAACTAAAATCACAATAACTAAATTTATTATTGTTTATTTTAACACTTATTTTAGCTAAATAAAATTTTTTTTTATGCAAAACAATATTAAATCTGTTAAAGAACGTGCTCAGAAAAGACTTATGAACATGCTCGTGAACAACTCGACTGTAAACAAGTCGAGTTTGAACAAGAAAAACTATACATTTTCGTTCTACTCTTTATAGATACTAGGGTTGTAAAAATGGGTTGAAATGCATTGGGAAAATATTTCCAACTAAAATTTTGATCGTAAAGCACTAGAATATGAGATATTAAGACTTCCCAATTTGGAGATAGTAGAATTACCAATTTTTAGTGGTGAGTTTAATGATAATGCATGTTATAAGTGATGTATGAGAACGTGAATGATATTTAATGAATGTACAATAAACATTTAGCCTCTCAATTAATTATGCATCTTACTTATGTTTTTTTTATAATGACATATGATCGCTATGTTTAATAATGTATGCAACTTGTTGAAAGGTTAGTTAAAAGGCTAATTGTAACAACCCATCATTTATTAATTTATTCGAGTAATTAATTTTATTTTATTTTTTGTATTAATTTAGAAATCATCCTTTTCATAAGCTCACATTGACGCTGTTTGTTATTATTAAGTTGACTAAAACTTTAGCAAATAAGTTTACTACTTTATCATTTAGACCAATTTAATTTCGAGTATTCAATTTGCTTGCCAACCTTTAGTTTTCAGTTTCAAATAAATCTATTTTCTATGAGATTAAAACCTGGCAAATGTTCATGTATCTTTTAGTTATTAATAATCACTCACCAACTAATCAGTAGTCTTCCTCAACTTTAATTAATTATACTCCGGTTAATTTTGTTAGAGTTAAAAGTTGTAACAACACTGTTAATAATTCGAAAAATTGTCACAAAACTATTATATGCAAATTAATTATTCTGTCATAAAAATCGTCGCTAGTAATCTCGTAAAAAAAAAACGTCACAGTTTGAACATTTTTTTATAGTGATCCGAAGTAGTTGCATACTCTCTCTCCATGTGAACTCATCCGGCATCCTTAAGTACCATCACGTTAGTTTAACCTTACTTTTTCTCTTTAGCATTTAAAAACATTATTTCAAATTTCAAAATAAGTATCTTTAACTATTTTTTAAAATAAAAAACATACATGAAAGTTTCACTTATTTTTACAATTTTTGGCTCTATAAAATTACAGTTGATTCACCCGATTCAACACTAAATATCTAAATATCTAAATCAAGCAGTCAGTAGACTTTTTCTCTCATGTTTCATATTTTTAATAAATTTGATTGTAACATACGCCTAATCTATTCGTTGAACATCAAATTGAACAATTGAGATAACCTTTTTGCATGCTAATTTAAAAACACATACAACCTAATAGGCTTAAACTAATACCAGTTGTTTTGGTTGATTTGATAATTTTCAACAGCCTCTTTAAATTCTCTCTAGATATTACTCTATTTACCACAAGAAAATTAGAAGTAAAGACAAACTATTTAGAAACATTCAAAATTTGTCTCTAAATATTATTTTTTAGCGATCAATTTTTTTTTGTCACCAATTTTTTTTGTTTTTTTTTATCTTTTTGTCACCAAATCATTATATGAACCAAAATATTTTAATTAATGTGTCGCCAAATACATTTCTGTACCAACAAAGGAGAACAGTTAATTCTCTCCTTATGTGTATGTGATTGATATGTCTTTAAAAATAATTTTTCTAAAAAAATTGTCCCTAAAAAAAAAGAATTTGTGATAAAAGATGATCAATTATTTTCACTAAATTTTCCATTTAGAGACAAATTTCGGTCTATCTCTATAAAAAATTTATCTCAAAATCGCTGGTGAACAACCTTCGACATTTTTTTGTACTTTGTATTGCTACCGTTTTAAGTGGTGAATTATAAATTGGTATATATATATATAGAATATATAGTTTTTTTTTATAAGCATCCACTACAAAAAAATACTCAAATAACGACGGTATTAGTGACGGTATTTTTTGTTACGAGCTTATTAGCGACGGTTTTTGTGACGAATTTGTGACAGTTTAGTCAATTTGTGACGGTTTTGCGACAGTTTAATCAATTTGCGACAGACTTGTGACAGCTTTTGACTCTCACTAAATCAAACATTATTTTGTAGTGATCTATCCACCACACCATACATTAAAATAACAGCCTTTGACATTTTGAACTATTTTAAATAATCTTTTAAATAAAAAACGAAGAAGAAATGTTTTATTTTCAAAACCGTGTTTGTTGCTAGCTATCCTGATATTTTCTTGTAGTATAGAAACAGGTCTTTGAAAATGAAAGGTATACTACTCAAGGTTTTTGTTTAGTAAAATCTATCTCTTGTCGTAAGAAAATTTGTCTATGCCGACAAGAAATTGTCGGCACAAGTCTTATTATACAACTTTTCATTTCGATTTTGGAAAAATGATTTATCGACGATAATTTGGTCTATCTATAATTTATTATTAAAATTAATCATTACAAAATATATTTTTCTCTAATAATTGATTAAACAAATATTTAGATCGATATTATTAAAAACAATTAATAAAATAAATTTCATGTCAAAAATGCAAACACATATTTACAAACCGAGTAATAGAAATGAATAAAATTCTAAATCATAAAAACATGAAACGCCTATCATGAAGATGTACTGTTATCATCGTGCTTATCCCCTATAATTTTTTGAACCTTTCTTCTGCAAGTGTAAACCCTTGAATGTAAAAACATTTTGCTAACGCGTAGGTCATTCTTTCCGATGCATGCAGGCGTCGTTCCGTGTCTTCCCTAGTAGTTTCTCATCGGCTAATTATCGCTCTAACTCATTGATACGAGACGATGTACCGCCTTGTGTGGTTTTAGATGACTCAGGGTCTCGATACCTTCCGAAACCCATCCCATGAATTTCCTTCCCAGGACCCATTGTTTTTGTAACATCTGCATTTAGTTTAAAGAATCGAATAAAAATCCACATACCACAAACTATGAATTGTTCCTAATCATACATAAAAAAAAATATGAAAACGATATTTAAGTACATAAGGAGAAATAGGCACACAAGGAGTTTAACATGACAGTGGCGAGTTTAGCCAAAATCAGTCACCAACCCCGACTACTAACATGACAATGGTGAGTTTGAACAAAAAATTAATGAAACATAGGCAATTTCATAAAAACAAGACTACATTTCGCTACTCAGTTATATGCCGGTTATTCTTACAAATAAAAGTAATGACCTTAAACACCAACAACTTTATAAGTAAAAATCTATAATTATTAAATATTCTTGAAAAGGTGCATCAATTATTGAAGTTTTTGATCTCTAGAACTTGAGACAATTTTATTCTTTCTTTTTGAGATATGTTACTACACAGCAATATGCAAATTTATATATACTAGTATATTAAACATACATATATGAGGGTTACCTGGAAAGTTTGAAACAAAGCCACCCTTGCTCTCGATGATATTCTTTTCCCTGCTAGGCTCATGATCAACCGACAATTGTTTGGCCACACCTTTTTTGGATATAACAGCTCGAGAATCTCCCACATTTGCCACTATAAACTTAAGCCTGTTGATCATTATTGCTGTTACTGCAGTTGATCCTCCTCTTCCTAAAGAAATTGAATTCTCCAATATTTGAGCATCAGTTTTGTCGTAAGCCCTCCTAACCGCACTTTCTGTGTCTATCCAAAAATCGTGCTGTTTGGGCCAAATTGGGAATATAATCATTAATATGCAGTATATGTTACGAAAAGCCACATTCAATGTAAAAAATGAAAGAAGAAGAAAATGAAAGAATTTTACTGAAAAAGTTACATAATTAAAGGAAGGAAACAATCAACAAGATGAAGCACTCATTTCAAATATGTTTCGTGTCTGTTCTCAGGATATTTAACTAACCTACTGTTCTCCTTTTACTGTTTTGAGATTATAATATTTCTTCCTCAGGGCTCCATTGATATCAACCTAATTTGTAACGCGGCAAAAGAAAGACTTCAAAGGAACAAAACCAACTTACTAAATGTTCCTAAAATCTGGTACTTAAGGATAATTCTGAAAAACACGTTCAGTCAATTAATCTGTCAAACATGTCCTTGCTGACTTCTTGTATTCAACCTAAAAAAAAATTCATCATTTCACTGCTAATGAAAATAATTTAACTCAACAAGGTTAAAGTTAAATAAGCTGTTTTAAACCATACCTCTGTCAAAATGTTGGGGAACAAATTTGCCTGCAAATAGCTAGCAACATTGTGGCCCAAGTGACCATCAAAAATTGTAAAAAGCCCCAACTCATTGCTATCAACTTCCTTTAGTTCCGAAACCAAATAATCTTCCATAGGCTGATTTGATTTTCCTTTCACAAGATGACAACCATGAGTGATATGCTTTGGCATTTCATTTTTCCCTTTCCCTGGAGAAGATGTAGCAGGTGAAGCAAAACAGGTTTTTTCCTAAATCAATGAATGTATTATAGCAGTACACAATTAGTAAATATGCAAAAATAATCAAAGCAAAATAAGAAAAACGGCGACACAGTTTGTAAGGTGAAAAATAACTGAGATGGTTCAAAAGTTACAGACCGTTTAACTGGTTGGCTTGTAAATAAAGTCTTCTAATAAATTTATCTCTAAAATTGAATGTTGCCGGAGGATAGTTTTCCATGCTCTACAATCCCAGTTCAACTACTATGACGTCATAGTCGTGTGCTTATCCTAAACTTCCGAACAAAAAGATGTGATTGCTTATTAAAGATCATCCCACTGATAAAGGTACCGTAACTATTACTGTTAGGTGCATGTCTTGACTCTTGACAAAATGTTACTTTTATACTATTAGCGGTTAAACACTGTTATCCTCAACAAGGATCAAATTATTCACATTGAACCAGGGCACTTCAAAACCTTATAGCCCTTTTCTGATGATCTCTTAGCCCAATAGGTTCATATACTACACAAATGAGTAGCTAATAGTCCTTCAAGCAAATGAATGATGGGGACTAATAATACGGAGTGCTCATTTGGGGAAACTTATAAGTTAGAAGCTAAGTTATTATGAATTAATGCTTATACTGCGCAGTGCATAGAACTGAGATAGTCTTTTGCTGTGGCTTGAAAAGCAATAACGATACAAGTTCAGATCAGGTGAATGAATATATTTAAGCAGTTTATTCTGTTATAATTTACCGTCGAACATCTTAATAAGATTTAACCATAACTACAAGTTACCAAATCCATTCTTTTAATAGTTTTACAAATATTTGCGACTACAAGAAGAGAACTAATTTTACATTACTACACCTGAAAGTTAAAAACAGAGGCTTGATACAATACTATTCTAAATGTTCAATTGCATCTTATAAGAGTTGGGTTCAACGAGAATGTAACTAGGGTGAAGTGGTCCACTTAAATATACGAAAAACGATAACTAAAAACTTATGTGAACTATTCTCTAATAGGCTGCTAACGATGCTAGGAAAGTTATGGAAATTGCCACAAGAAACTACAAACTAGTAATTAACTGTGTAACTTTTATTGATGAATTCAACCATCTTATCAAAAATCTAATTGTTTCACAACTCACTAGCAGCAGATAGGTAAGGCACCTAAGTAACATGAATAATCAAACAAATGAACTAATAAAACAATTATAGTTAGTTATATTAAGACTAAAAGACTTGACAGAAATGAAAATACATAATAAAACTTAGGCGATAAACGAAATAGTTACTAAGCTGAATGCAAAGGTCAATTTAATGATAAGAAAAACCAAAAGCAAAAAGTTTTACAAACAAATTAACAGGGTTTAAGATAAAACTATAAAAGCAAAGGGAAAAGAGATTACAACCAACACTAGGAGTCGTTTAGCAAGCGATGGCAATTACAACGACAATCAATAACATTAACCCATGGGAGCCGACAAAGTAGAAACCCAATTATCAAAAGATAACCCCTGCAATTGGCCCAATTGGGTTTGACAAAAATTAATTAATCGACATATGAAAGACCACAAATTGAAAAAGGAAGTAAAGCCAACTTAAACAGCCTATTCCAATCAAAACTTCCAAATTGATTTACGTAATAATTGAAATCAAATTAAGAACCAAGTAGAAACCGACATCAAACATAAACGTCGTATCTCAATTGCACAAAAATACTGAACTCAATAAATTCCTATCATCAACCTGAATTTTGGTATCTAAACTACCGATAATTTTTGTTTCTTATAAAAAATACTAAAATTAAGATAATAAACCATTAGAAAACTCGAGACTGGTCTAATAAATTAAAGGGATACCAGAAAGGAGAGAGAGATACAGGGGCGATGAAACCTTAAAAAAAAAAAAAGGACAATCATGTTCATGTTACACCCCAAAATGGTATCAAAATCCCCTCTTCTAATCCGCATATCTTAGTGAAACCTGCATCGGCCAACACCTCATTTGCGGGTTTCTTTGTAAGCAAAAAGATCCAATCTTTTCTCTTAAAAAATTCTCAAAACATAGAGCTGAGGCTGCAGTTAGATTCTCACATGAAGAGTTAATCTTGCTCTCAGATCCTTACAAATACTGCATAATTAGGAAATTTACTCATGGGAGACCTAAGATTGAGTTTATTGAAGAATTTTTTAACTTAATGGGATTAAAAGAATATTTATCAGTAGGCTTCATAGACCATAAGCATATTTTATTAAAAAATTTCCATGAGGAGAATTTTTTTCGAATATGGTTGGAAAATCTTAGTTTATTTGATCAGATCACTGAAACATCTATAGACTAATAGTTAAAGAGAAAATAATAAAACTAACCTTTGAGAAATTCAGTTGCATAAAGAGAGAGGATTGAGGGAGAGTAATTAGTGGGAATATATGAGATGTGTGATAGGATCAGTTGGTGGGAAATTTTTGGGGATTCCCGCCTCATAAATAAAAGAAGCGGCAAAAAAAAAAAAAAAGCGGTAATATGTGAAAAAATACAGTATTTACTGAGTTCGGTTCGGTTTTTGACAAATCGAAACCGAACATATTTTTCAGTTCGATTTTTTTCGCTTTCACTAATTTTATTTTTTGGACCGAACCGAACCGTTTTGTTTCGGTCCAATTTTGATTTTTTTCGGCTTTTCAGTTTTTTTCGGTTCGGTTTTATTATATGCCGAAACCGATCCGAAAAAATTTCGGTTTTTCAGTTCAGGTCAGTTTTTCCGGGTTTTCGTCCGGCCCTAATATTTATCCGAAAACTCAAACTCATCCAAATTCCTCCCATCTTACCTTAGTATTAGAGTGGTGTTTTTAGCTTGAAATCCAAAATTTTGTGAACACAGTTTTGAAATTTGCTTTTATTCTATAATTATATTTTATGGTTGCTTAAAACCAGTTTTACATGTCAAAATAATTATAAAGCAAAAATAGGGATAATAATGCCTCACCTTTTTAGTTAAAAGTGTTGCATTCGGATCGTGACATAATAAGTCATATTCGTTAATTTTCTAAATGAATCAAGAATATATAACTCGTTTAGAAAACAAGAGTATATGAGAAAAGCTCATCCAATTAGAAATTTTTCAGATTCCTTAGTCAGTAAATAATACCCTTCCCTACCCCACTTTATAAGTGTTATGCGAAAACACGTGCAATTTTTACCGGTTTTGAACATGTATCTAGATTGCAGAAACCAAAAAAATTAAAATTTGTATACATAGTTCAAATGTTAAATTATATTATAGAATTTAAAAAAAATATATTTCGACAATTTGGATATGAGTTATTTGCTGATTAAAATTGCGCATAATTTCGTATAAGACTTATAATGTGGGACAGATGGAGTACATATATAATTAGATTTGTATACTTATACAATAACTTTAAACCAAGTTTTCATTTTATAATGGTGAATTACATGTAACCTTTGAAATAATATTGGTTTTGTAATATAATAACAAACTACTATATAGTTGTTCATATTGATTTTTATATATAAATAAGTTTACTATTTCGATATGATACTAAACCCCTAAACGTATACCCTAAACCTTTCAAATAAACATGAACATGTACATTCTTATTCGTTTCGTTTTGCTACACTACATTTTCATAATTTTTTTTTATCACTGCGAGAGAAACAACTTTCGAATGTCTCCACAATCACGGGCGGATCCAACATAGGACATGGGGGTGCGCATACCACCCCTTCTCAATTTTTTGCCTTTAAAAATTTACGAAAATACCCCTGAGATATTTTAATATATAATTAATTATAATTGCTAAAATATACATTTCATAATAAAAAATATTGACTAACGAGTAACGCTTATATAAATTCAGCTCATTATTTATAATGGTGAATGTCAACCAATTAAAATCCAACACATAATGGGAAGCCCTGATAATAACTATCATTAAACTAATCAAAAATAAAAACTTTACTGCCCCGTTTGTTTTTATTTTATTTTAGAGGACATGAGTCATTTTGTTTTACTTCAATGTTATAAAGGTGATAAAACAGTTTATTTTTGTTTGATTATAATGGTTTAGAGATTTAACTTGCAATCGAATAAACGATAATTGATTTAAATTGATTATATGTCACAAGATATTACATTATCCACTCTCATAATCTCATTAGTAATTCTCTTTGCTACATGAATTATTATAATTGAATCTCATAATAGTAGACACCATATAGCCAAATCAAATTCAGTTTTTAACCTCAGACAATATCTCACCCGACGAAATATGTCTTAGACTATTTGTCGGATTCCAATTGTTTTCTATAGGCCGACAAAAAACAGTAATTTCGTTGGTGGGAACTGACGCGACAAAAGTAATTCATCGCTGTTTCGTCGGTTGAAGTTTATCCCACTCCACAATTTCACGTCAAGATTTTGCCCGACAAAATATTGAATTTCGTCGGCTAAAATTGATTTTACCCGACAAAGTTAAGTAATGCGTCGGCTAAAATTATTTTTGCCCGACAAACTCCTTGTTCGTCGTTAGATTTTCGTCGAATGAGATCCCATAATTTCGCGCCGAAATTTTGCTCGACAAATTTTTTAAATTCGTCGGCTTAAATCGATATTTACCGACAAATTTTTCACCTTCGTCGGTAAAATTAATTTTACCCGACAAACACTTTGTTCGTCGGTAGATTTTTGTCGACAGAGACACCATTATTTTGCGCTGAAGTTTTGCCCGACGAAGTTTTTACATTCGTCAGCTGAAATCGATTTGTGCCGACAAATTTTTGTTTCGTCGGCAAGTTTTTGTCGGCAGAGACAATTTTTCCTGTAGTGATGTGATTGATATGTCTTTAAAAATAATTTTTCTAAAAAAATTGTCCCTAAAAAAAAAGAATTTCTGATAAAAGATGATCAATTATTTTCACTAAATTTACCATTTAGAGACAAATTTCGGTCTATCTCTATAAAAAATTTATCTCAAAATCGCTGGTGAACAACCTTTGACATTTTTTTGTACTTTGTATTGCTACCGTTTTAAGTGGTGAATTATAAATTGGTATATATATATATAGCATATATAGTTTTTTTTATAAGCATCTATCCACCACACCATACATTAAAATAACAGCCTTTGACATTTTGAACTATTTTAAATAATTTCTTTTAAATAAAAAACGAAGAAGAAATGTTTTATTTTCAAAACTGTGTTTGTTGCTAGCTATCATGATATTTTCTTGTAGTATAGAAGCCGGTCTTTGAAAATGAAAGGTAAACTACACAAGGTTTTTGTTTAGTAAAATCTATCTCTTGTCCTAAGAAAATTTGTCTCTGCCGACAAGAAATTGGCGACCAAACAAAAATTTGTCGGCAAAAGTCAATTTAACCCGACGAATTTTAATATTTTGTCGGAAAAAATCTCGGCACGAAATTGTGGAGTGGGACAAACTCATGCCGACGAAACGGTGATGAATTACTTTTGCGTATCAATTCCCACCAACGAATTTATCGTGTTTTGTCGGTCTAAAAAAAACAATTGCAACCCGATAAATAGTCTGAGACATATTTCGTCGAATGATGTATTGTTTGGGTTAAAAATTGAATTTGATTTGGCTATACGGTTGTCTACCATCATGAGGATCTATATGCTTAATGAAAGAGATAGGGAATTGGAATATTAGGAGGTCATGCGGTGGCTAGTTTCATTTTGTACCCCGTGTACTTTAGCTCAGGCTGCAACATAACATCAAGTCAAGTAAAATCTGAATCTGTTAGTATATGTGAGGTTATGTTTTGACTAATAAAAATCGGGGATAAAATAATTGCTATGTATTTTGATCAAAATATTTAAATTTTTGTATTTTTTCCCGCACCCCCATTCTGTAAAATAACTTCATATAATATATATATATATATATATATATATATATATATATATATATATATATATATAAAATCAGCCCCTATTTTATAATTGTGATTCGGTCAATAGATACTACTTATAGTCATTAGAGTCGGTGAATTGAGTTGGGTTCAGTTTTTAGAGAGAACGTAAACCAAACTGTATTTAACTTCATCGGTTCTGTTTGAGGAAAACTAAGATTAAAAACCAAAACAAAACAATTGCAATTAATAAAGTCACTACAGTTTGCTTCGACTTGGTTTGGACCGTTTGAAATTTAACTAATATTGTTTAATCAGAAATTAAAAAAATGGACTAACCTTCAATAATATAACATGTTAATGAAACATAAACGAATGAATACATCAAGCATTAATTATAATTTAAACAAATTCATCACATGAACATATATACAGTCTACAGAAATAACAAAAGGCACAAGTTTCAGAGCAACATCTTCCAACATGCATGCCAAAATATTCACAATTTATAACTAATTATACATTATCCATTGGCCCGGTTTGGTTTTAAAAACATGAAACCGCAAACCGGCCCAATTAAATCGGTTTTAAAAACGTTAAACCAAACAAAAAGCAATATATCGAACCAATTAATTCAGTTTTTAAAAGTTTAAACCAAGCCAAACCGAGTACTAATTGTTTTGATTCGGTGTTTGATCGGTTCGATTCGGACGTTGTGCACGTACTAATCGACTTTTATTCTCCTATAGTACTAAGCATTGACAAAAAGTAATAATTGGTGTATTTCCTAAGCATTTTTTGAGAAAGTTGTGATTTGAGTAATTAAACTGTTGTATTCATGAAAAAACACAAGAGGCGGTTGGTTTATGATGTAAAATTCCATGAGATGGCCACCCTTTCAGTTGTTCATTACTACACAATAAGAAGATGGGTCTTGATCTTCTTTTCCTTCCAATCACTTTATTAGCTTGTATTTTGCTTGATACGATACCAAAATAAGAATAATGTCCCAATGGCGCACACACACATTACACACGCTAATTACAAAAGTTCAGCAAATTAATTAATTTTGGTTACTATTTTGGGGATTTTCCTACTTCTCCAAAAATAGAAATAAATAAGTATTGCACCAAGCACACGGTGTTTTTTTTAGTAAAAGGAGAAAGAATAGTTTATTTTGTGCTTGCTACGTACATGGTTGTAGGTTCAGCAATGTAAATAGGAGATTCACTAGCTAGAGTTTTTGTTGCCCGATCTATCGTTGATAGTACTAGTTAGAATGGACAATATAGTAATTTTTGTAGACAATTCCAGAGACCTCCAATTTCGAGAAAACCCTAAAACTAGTTAAAAAAAAACTTCTACCGAGTGCTAGCTACTTTTTCAGATATATCTTTTTAAAAAATTAAAATTTTCAAATACTTTCTACTAGTCCTCAACGAGCATAAAATAATGGGACGTAAATGCGTGGGAAAGTTGGGACACAATTTAAGAAATAATACAATTTCTTCTTATATGAATAATATCCTCACCAAACATTGTCTTAATCCATAAAACGGTATATTGCAAAATGGTGTCCCGATGCTAACTTTGTCCTGATACAAACAGTGTTCTGGTTAATGTTTATAACGTCTACTTTTGAAAAAGTACAAGATTTAAAAAATAAAACTTCTATGAGATATTCAGATTATTGGGTATTTTGGTCAACTTTCGTCAAAATTATTTATTTAAATTGGATTGCGTAGATCTGGTAATGCAAACAAATTTAAAAGAAAAACATATCTACCGCAACATTAGAGACGAAAAATGCTGCTTTTTAAAGTACGTTTCTTAAAAACTCAACTATTTTATTACGTTTTTTTGGCAAGGAAGCAATATCATTAACCGGAAAAAGGAAAGCATAAATGAGATCTATGGTCATCAACTTGAAAGTAAATAAAATCCACATATACGGTTATTCTAGTTATAGGGTGGAGAAAACAATTTTTAAAACATTTAAGATTCAAAGAATTAAATAATTAAAGTTATGCAGTCAAATAATCTACCTTGTAATAAAACAAAGTCCTTGAAATCACGTCAATTGCATTTAATTTTTACAGAAAGAGAGATATTGGACAAATTAATGTGTATTTATTACTCCTTTATTTTCTTTGTATGTATATGATTCCTTTAAACCTACGTATATATATTTTGATCGCAATTAAGCTATTTATCCAGATCATCTCTCTCTCTTTCTGGACGCCGGCCTAACCATTGGTAAGATAATTCCATCTGTTGAATAAGAGTAGATTAAATTTTGTAATAGATTAAAAAAAATCCCTTATAAATAGACATTTCCTTGTTTAAGATTTAAAGGAAACTAAGTATAATCATATATAATTACATGTGTAAGTATTGATTTCTAACAGTATGATACACTTACTCCATGCTAGTTTCTATATATAATTGCTTATGCCAGGGAAACCAAATAACAATATTTTAGGTCGGTATCATTTTATATAGACAATAACTGTATAAACTTTGTTACAACCAAAACCCTAAAAAGATGTAGGAAAACAGATCAAACTTAAATGGCAAAGGGGGAATCTATTGCAGGTAGGGATGGGATATTCGGTTCCGGCTTGATGTTTTTGGTTGTGAAACAAACTAAAACATTTCCTTTTTATTACAGATGTATTTTTTCAAAAACATTACACAATATATAAAAACACTAGTCATAGTCTGTACAAGTTCGAAATTGCAAAAGTTTAATAAAGAAAATCAAATTGTTAAGGAAAACAATTAAGTTAGTAACATTCATTCATAGGTGATAATTTAAAAAAAATGATGATTAAATAAAATACAAATAAAAACCCGAATTTAGAATCGTTGGTTATAAATTTTAATAGAAAGTAGTTTTTGAATTAAGTATACAATATAAACGGATTTGTGCATGGTATCAAACCAATTTAAAAAAAAGCAATTTATGAAACAATATTTTTAAGTATTTTGGTGTTCTGGTTCGGTTATTTTTCACTTTTAAAATCGTAAACTGAAACCGAAATTGTATATTGGTTTCCATTTTGAGTTTCACCCCGTATTACTAAAACACTGACACCCATTATATGTTTTAAATTAATTCTTTTTTAAATAGCGGACTAGCATCTTAAAATATTTTTTGTTTGAAATTCAACACCCGATGTCACGGAGTTCTAGCTCCGCCACTTCTAGCTGGTATTGGGATCTTGACACTTTCTAGACCTGTTTATCAAAAATAATTTAGAAACAATTTATTGAAAGAATGTGAACATAAAATCTTAAACCCGGGAATAGAAAAACAATGGAACGCAAGAAGAAACACAATCTTAATTTGTTAACCAGTTTCACCCAACATAAGTTATGTCCCCCGATCACTGCATTTGGCCTTTGTATACATTATAAAGAGGATACCAATGTGATATTTGATTACACAAAAGCTATAAATCTCTAACACTTTACAAATGAACTCTCTCACCTACAATATAATCTCTCAATTTTGTTATACAAAAGTATGAAAAAGCAAGGGTGTATATATATATAATCCAATATGGCGTCTAACACCTAATAAGATGATGTGAAATTTTTATAGTATATACCCAAAATAATATTTGGCTCCACAACTCAAATAAGATGATGTGAGATAATGAATCGAAAAATCCAAAATCACATTGAGCTTCACTACTCAAAAGTTGGTTCCATTGAGATGATACATCCGGATTAGTTTCTGATTGTTTTTAATTGTAGATAAATTCACTTCGACAATCACGTTAAGATTATCACGGTTGGATTCAAATTGTGTGAGTATTCTCGAATTTGAGTGGTTGTCTTCATGTATGTTTAAGTAAATATCTAATTTTATATCCTTATATAATCACTTCATATGCTTTCAACTTCATATTTATTGCGTTTTTTTTTATTGATTTTTTGATATATGATGTAATAAGGTCATTTTAACAATTCTATATTATTACTAATGAAATAATGGGTCTTCACAATAATTTATATATAAAAAAAACTTCATATTTATTGTTCTGGTCGCATATACTCATAGTCATACTATATTCTTATTGGTTAGCAATTAAATATTTCACTTGTTTATCATAACGAAGTTTCTTTTTTAAATAATTGGTGAGAAACATCCACTTTTTATTTAATTTTATTTATAAATGGAGAAAAATAATACCATTATGAAGTTTAATTGTAACTACTTTGCATAAATAACCATTGGGCATCCATAAAATCATAACTTTTTTTGTTTTTTGTTTTGAACAGAAGGGCAACTTAGAAAAGTCATACAAGCTAGCACGATTATCAAAGGAGGTAATCTCTATTATGATTGTTCATTTATTCATGCATGTTCAAATAGACACACACATCCGATATAGTTTATCTTTATCTTCGATCGGTGTTCAATTATGCTACATTGATATATATTAATTATGAGACCCAAAACACAAATTTAGGGGTTTGATGAAATTAATCACTTTCCCTATTGTTTATAGAATATTCACACGTGTTGCAACTTCTTTGCATACACCATCTGATAGAGGGCTGCTCACCTCCATACCACTACTCTCGTTAATCCTTCATACCTATAATGTTTTGTTGCCACATGTCCCATTAGAAAATCAACGGTAAAATATGTACTTGCATCAAATTATTTTTTAGATCAACTCTTTGTAACATTAAATTCACATATTTTGAGTTAACTTGAACTTTTTGTATAAAGATAAAATATAGACTTACACATATATGCAAATTATTTCAAACTAATTAATGACAAATTATATAGATTTAGATGTAACTATAACTTATTTTATATTGCAATATACTACAAAATGGGAAGTCCCCGTGGCACCCCCACGTTTTATGTATTCATGGTTTTTGGGTTATAAATTTGTAAATACATTTTTTATTTTATTTTAAATTGTTTATTCATGAAAATCTGTAAAATTTGGATTTATATATTTTTTGGCATTTATTTGGTATTACTTTCCAATAAATTATCAAATAAAAAATTAAACAATAAATGTTAACCTGCATAATATTATTCTTAAAGAGAAAAAAATTGTAACAAAATTATTTAAAATATAAATAAAATCATTCTTGTGTAAGGTAGAATTAACAATAAAATGTAATTTTTATTTACTGCCTTTGTGTTTTAGTGGGTATATATTGAGAAATATTTCAACGTAGGACCATGAATAAATAAAGAAGATAGAGATCCCACCGTTAAATGGTATAGTGAGACACATGACAATATGACATTAATTGTATGAAATATTAAACAGAATAGAAGTATGGAGTTGAGCATCCCTCCCATTTGATATCCATTATATCTCTCCCTCCCCACCACACAAACACATATGTTTTTTATAATTTTTTTTTTGGAATTCAAGCATCACTCATTATGCAATCCTAACTTTGCATGCTTTAATGTGTATATCCTCGACTTAACTTTTTTCTCATAACTTACTAAAAATGATTTAGCAATGTGAGATATATAGGATCATATGACTGTAGTACATTTTATTTTAAACACAGCCAACATTTTAATCCGCTAAACACATGGATCAGACCCAGATTACAAGCTAAAATCTTAGAATATAAACAAATTACAGAAAAGCACGCATTTACAGCTGGAAAGAAAATACAACCATTACAGAAAGAAAAAACTAGCTTTTTTCCTGATGCACTAGCATATTGTCTGAGCACAGTTGTGCTCTCACAACTTTAAGTAGCGTACTTTCCTCAAATATAGTGAAATTTTCTCTCTTCAATCTTGAGCTAGCCAAACAATCGGAAACCATATTTTGATCTCTATAAACGTGTATCACATCTTGAATTACCCACTCTTTAAGTATTAAAATCTCATTCCAAATATTGAGCAAACCAACATGCGCAGAAATATTACTCTTAAGCCCATTAACCAAAATTAGAGCATCAGATTCTACAGAAATATCAGCAAGTCCCATACTATAGCAAATTCGTAATCCCACTAAAACACCTCTTGCTTATGTAAGTAAGCTAGAAAATTCCACCACTGTAAAGGCATAAGCAAAAATTACTCTACTTTATCGTCTCTTAAAACTCCTCCAATAGCAGTTTTTTTACTACTTCTAAATGCAACATCTGTGTTTAGTTTCAACCTCCCTTTTGGTGGCATAAGCCGGTTCACAAAAGTAACTCTTTTGTTTTTAACAGGTTTAACTATAATACAAAGGGAATTAAGGGTTATATCATCTAAAATTTTCATTTTTTATCTCTGGCACCATAATTACATTAATCTCCTTTAGCCAAATCTCCACCTTTTTAATCACTCTCCCCTTACTCATATCCTCATCATTATGCTTATAGTTCACTTTTTCCATCCATAGTTCCCACATAATCAGATTAGGAACCAAACAAGCAGTCATTTGTATTTGATTTCTCCCCTTGAAGAAATTATTCCATTTTTTGACAAAAAGGTTTACACCCTACCAACTTGTCATACTTCAAGCAAAAAATTTTTGAGAAATGCTCCCACACATCTAAGGCAATTTCCCCTCCTCATAAAAGATGATTTCTAGAATACAGGTTGGGTTTTTTGCAGCAACTACACTTTGAAGAAAGCTCAATAACATACTTCTTCATGTCCACATCGACTTTAATAACATTTTTCCAAATCTTCCAACAAAATAAAAAGATTTCATACGGTAAGTTTTTCAACCACACCCATTTAGAAGCTTCCCATTTCTGTCCCTTCTTCCTTAATTTATTATAATCCATTTTTGCTGTAAACATGCCCTTAGGACAGCTGTCTATTAATCTTTTTCTCAAGTCTTCATTCACAATTGCCCCTAGCTTCTCCATTTTCCATCCATTCTTTGTGCATATTTGATTCAAAATAAGATCATTGTTATTAATCTCATTGGTAGCTCCCAATATTCCAGAGCCATTCCAATTCTCATGCTAAAAGCTAACAGCACCTTCTCTAATCACTCACATACTTTTTTTTACTAACATAGGAAATAATTTTGTAACTGTCGTCCAAGTATTAGAGTGAGAGGCCTTTATATTAGGGTCTCCCAAATTTGAATTTTTCAATAAGTACTTTTGACCCATAAAACACGTCCACAAAGAATTCTCAGTAAGTAGTCTCCAATCAAGTCTATAAATGCTATTTTTGCTACCATTTGTGAAAATTAGGATGCCATCAACAAAGAGCATATGAGAAACCTCTATACATCTACTTAGTATTTTGTAAGGAATGATCTATCTTCTTCTCATTAAGCCATCAATTCCTCTACCTAGCAATTCCCTAGAGATAATAAATAGCAATGGAGACAAGAGATCCCCTTCCTTCAAGGTTCAAGTAGATGCAAAAAAACCAGCAATAGTCCCATTCACACACATTGAGTACTTTGCTTGCATGACACACTTCATAATCAAACAAACCCAGAAATCACAAAACCAAAATTTATCATCACATTCTTCGAAAAACTCCAATGAACACGATTAAAATCTTTTGCCATGTCTAGTTTGAACATTACATTTCCACCCCTACATGTGTCCCCCAAGTGTTTAGTAAGTTTTTGAGAGAGCAGAACGCAATCACTTATAAGGCACCCTTCCATAGATCCACATTGTTGCATAGAGATGATTCTAGGTAAAATCTTTGCAAGTCTATTGGCTAAAATTTTCGACAAGATTTTATAAACCACTTGGCAGAGGCTGATTGGCCTGAATTGTACAAAATCCAATGGAGCTTCTGTCTTTAGAATTAGTACTATCAGAGCAGACGTATAGGACAAAGGGAGATACCTCCTCTATAGAACTCTTGCACTGCCATTACTATATCATTTTTAATGATATCCCAACATTTGATAAAGAAACACGAGCTAAAACAATCAGGACCAGGATCAGAGTCTAGTGGAATGCCAAAAACTGCATTTTTGACTTCATCCATATCATGGAAAGTACTTAACATATCATTATCTCACTGAGTAACCATGTTGGGAATTCCCTCAAGGCGTTTATAGGACTGTAGTATGTAGACCACTAGCAAATTATACAAGTTACACACAATTTAAATATCATGAAACCCTAGTATGATTGTCAATTTATTCTTGCATGTTCAAGTACACACACCCATACTTTTTTATGGAATGTTACGTTTTAGGCTGAAATGTGTAAAGTCCATATATAGGTTTGAATCGTTTGATCCATAGGTTCACATGGATGTGTGCTTGTTTGCTTATTTGGGACTAGCATTCTGTATTTATAAATGCACAATTTTAACTGAGTTACATATGAACGAATTTGTTGTCATTTTACATCAAAATCTCGCATCAGATTCGACCCTCTAATATCTTTGTAAGCTAGTTAATTGCCATCTCATGTCGAGTATATGTGTGTGTGTGTATGTATATATATATAGTACGAATTAAATTTTCTATAAATGAATCCGAAAAAAAAGGTCACGATCCTCTGTTGAATGTTCGACAATCATATTTCATATTTTATTTCAACTTGACAAACTATATTGAAGATTGTGACATTTACTGGAGAAGTACTGCTCAATTTTTTTGCTTACTTGGTTAGATATCTTGGTTAACATTGATAATGTTGATATATCGTGAATTATCTAGAAAATTTAAAATTTTATTGTTATTAATTTGGTTGTTGCTGATCCAGAGATGCGCAAACCACTTTTGAGATGTAAGGAAAAGCTTTATTGATAAGTTTTATGAAAATGAGAATGGAATTAAAAATAACTAGTAATAATTTGTTATATGTTGTAATACACTATTAGCTATGTATTTAGGGAGACAGAAGTAGAGAGAGAGGGGGAACAATATAGTCTTTTATTATGAATAAATATGAATGGAATATCAAATACAAGACCCCTAGCCCTCTTTATATAGATAGAGGGTTAGGGTTACAAGCCCATCTGGGCCCATTAAGTAAAAGCCTAAGAGTCCAATAATCTTACAACACTCCCCATTTGGACGTCTTGAATTCTTCGTCTTCATGCAGTCGATCTGAGTCGAGTTCATTCGCAGTGCTAAACACATAAAAACCTTAAGGCCGGAAAACCCAGTATGGGACAAAACCGGCACCTAGGAGAAACTGTGTAGCCGAATGATATAGGCCGAAATATCATGTAAGTAACTAACCACAAAACAGTGTGCCTCATCAAAACCTTGTCAGAGTAAACCCAATGGGAAAATCTCTGATCGAAGGAAAAAGAGTGCAACAATGGTAGTAGTAGGGATCAACCACAAAACAGGTGCCTCATCAAAACCTTGCTAGAGTAAACCCAGTGGGAAAAAATCTCTAGTCGAAGGACAAAAGAGTACACAGTGGTAAGAAGTATACAACAGGATACTCCCCCTAATTTCGGCAATCTTAAGTGAGATATGATAGGAACGTGTCTCGCTAAAAACCTTGCCAAGGAAAACCCAGTGGGAAAAAACCTTGGTCTAAGGACAAAAAGAGTACACGAGCATGCGACTGGATGCTCCCCCTCACTTGCACACGACAGGGTGCGAAGATTTCGACTAAGTGGTAATTAGTGCAATAAGCATTCACCTGGATGCTCCCCCTCACTTGCACACGACTAGGTGCAAAGATTTCATATTCCAAGAAAGAGTACGAGCATTCGACTGGATGCCTCATTTACTTACATACAACTGGATGCAAGAAAATCTAATGTGGAATAGAACGAGCATTCAACTGGATGCTCTTAAACTTCATTTGTGAAGATTAATTTCGGCGAGAAATGCTAAATAGCATAATGTAGTCATGTCTCTCTTGATCAATAACAACAAGTTGTCTTCTATGACAAGTGTTTTATCTGGATCGTGAGACAGAACATATGTAATTCAAATATGACTAATACTAGCTCGAAGCCATATACACTCTCTAGTCGTCTCATAGAGCACGAATAGATCAGAGTGATTCACTTGGAGTCATTCCAAGACCTCCAAGATGTCGCCTTATTCCTAATGGTAAAGACATACCATGTTAGGAATATCCCTTATGCGGGTCTGATAAGTAACCGGCATCGGTATAACCGAAAAAGAGTTGCGTTAATTCGAGTACCGAAGGGGATAGGTACACTCGATGACGCAAATGGGATAAACTAGCCCACTTCCAAAATTACCATAAGGTAAGGGAATGCGTCTTTAGTGCCATTTCGATGGCAGCATGTTAGCGCGATGTTGTGTCGAGCTATACCATTCACAACAGACGAGATGTTCGTCCTAGCACATTAGACCAAGTACAATGATGTGCTTATTGTACTTAGATATGAACATTATGGTTCAATATCTCTTCATCGTCTCATCAGGGACGGACTGGGTCTATATCAATGTCTAGTGATCGAACGATCATGGGAGAATCTGACGACTTAGCGTCATGATGACTAAAACGTCATAACACCTTCTGGGTGTAGTCTGAATCATGGACTTAGATTCAATCTTTACGGGACTCAATCATCAGGTTGAGTCACTACCGTGTCTTCCCAAGATCCTTCATCTCGAAGGCAAATCCAAAAATGGATCGCGTAATAAAACACGCAAGGGCATAATACTTGTTCAAGTATCCCTAGCTAATCAAGTACTCACTTAGGCGGTATACCACATCCGCTAGGATTATATTAATCCATATAGTGAACGTCTCAGTCAATTGAGATCGTGTTCCGTGGTCAGAAACTACTTGATTTAAGCACATGAAGTCACACAGGGACCTTCATCTATATCTCTTTGTCTAAATCCCCATAGAGATAAAACCGTGACCACATTCATGGCTGCATACTCAGTTTTTCAGAAACTACTAAACTGGTAAAGTAGGGGACTGTTATAATGTCCATTACGAGGAAATCAACCATCTCGTAATCAATTCCAAGGTGTGAGAGAAGCCTTGCGCTACTAGGCGAGCATTCTACAATCTCATTATTCTCATCATTTTTCCTTACGAATAACCAAATAAACGAACTCGTTTAACATTGGTGGTGTTGGAACTACAGGTCCGAACACACTTTCGCTAAGGAGTCTACTTGGATTGCAAGTTTTCATTAGTACAGTCTATTCTACGTTGACTTCAGGCAACGATACATGGTTCTCTGTCATAATTTGTTCATATTATCAGTCGTCACCGAATATATGAACAAATAATCAATGACAGTCTCGTTTCGCTTCAATATCGTCTAAGATATCATGATCGACAGATATTTCGAGATTCTTAGGATGAGGAGGAAATCACACATCTCCTTTATCCTTTATAATCTCGTGCGACAAACGAGTTTCAGTTCACCACCTCTGGGGCTGAACGAATTAAGAACCGGTCAACTTCCTCATATCTTGGGAAGGACGACAGACTGACGGCCGACGGCAGCGTCCTTTGCTTGGCGGGTTCGGCCAAAGCAATGTGTTACGACTGGAACACGGCGTCCGACAAGGACGTCTATCCTTGCAAGCATTTTGCAGCAGGTATAAATGATCTCATGACATCTCATAAAGTCATTAAATGCGTTTGGCATTTAGTTAGACTTGAGGGAGTCTATGTACTTACTTATCACTAAGTGCAATTTTGGGGATCAAGCTAAGACTGAGTGGGTTATGCCACGTTATTTCACGTCGTTCCTTATCGATGGTAACGTGCAAATCTCCCCCTAACGACGGGGAGAACAATCTTAGCGATGTCACTTTCGCATATCATGCGGTAAAGAGATCGCTTGCCAAGGTTACTCTATCAAATGATAGGCACGAGATTCATAATCGACTTATGTCCCCTTCAGAGGTCCATATTTTGAACGCTATAGCGGCTCAATCAAAATATTAATTAAGCACTCCAAACACGCGTTAATATGAGACTTCTGGCTCATAACCAGTAACCAGCTGGTACGCATATGGTGTCTGAGTGTCTATGGGCCTCATAACGGACCAATGCAGCAAAATAGCATAACCCCACACGGAAATATAAATCTTGGTGCGCAAGACCAAGAAATGCGTGCAATCATTTGCAGTCGCATCATCAAACTTTCCGTGAGTCCATTTGGGTCTGAACATAATCGACAGGATGTTCAATTTGAATTTCCAAACTCAAGTAATTCAAATCGAAATTTCGATTTTTTTTTTTTACTCTTCGGAATTATCAAGTCAACTAGACTTTTCAGGATAATCCGGATCATGAGCCATCAACTTAATGATAGGGCTAGAAGTTTAGGAAATGCTGCATTTCTGTGGACAACAATAATCATGTGACCTTATTGTCGATGCATCAACCATAACCATTTATATTTATGGTCCGTCTTATGGTTGGATAAGTCCACAATAACTCCTTCAATTCTTTACAAGAATTCTACGAGTTCTTTTCGTGATCTTTACACATACTAGTCTTTCAAAGTGAGCATTAGTGGCATGAATTTCGGATTAATCACGAAATATATTCTCAGAGAGAATCCAAATACGATGCGATTATAAATCAAGCATCGTCTTTTGACCCGGGAATATCTCATCCGGTCAATGCCATAATATCAAAATGCTCTTATCAATCGACGACAGGCGAATGATAGTACAGACAATCATGTCTTAGCATCTAAATCATTTATCATTTCGACGACAGGCGAAATGATAAGGTAACTTTAAATACTTTAAAAATGTGGTAGCAACCACTTGAAAGACATTTCAACTCCTCTAAAATACGTTTTTGATCGTATTGAATGGAGGCTATGTAAAGAAATTTAATTATTTCATGAGCTATTACCAGGTAACACTGGTTTTCTCGAATATTTTATAACTCAACAAGGTACGGCAGGACCTACATGAGTATAAGACCTCATATTTGACAAATCAATTTGGTTTTACCAAAGATTTCGATTTGGAATGACAGGTCCAGAATCGTTGTCACTGAGTACTCTTTTAGGCAAATAGTTGGTGAAATTATGTGGTACACTGTTACCCACTATTTCTAAAAAACCAACTACACCACAAGTATTGCCTAAAATTTCATAATTTAAAGTTTGGTCACATTTGTCAAAGGAATTTGCTCAAAACACTTTAAATTATTTCGAGAAATTTCGTAAACAGGCAAACCATAATCCAAAAGTATGTCCAAATGGAAAAATCATAATCCAAATGGAAAAACATAATCCAGATGAGCGAAAAAATGGCTCAATGATTTATCAAAATCAATAAAGAAAGGTATCAAACTCATTTGAGCCACAAAATCGGGGGTCTCAATAGTTTCCTTTCAATTAACTTTAACCACATTAGCATCGGTTTTTCCACCTTTATAATAGTTGTGAACTATTTAAGGAGTAACCGTGCATGACCTTTGTCTTTATAGCATAGAGTTGGCTCCTTGAGCATTATATCTTGCTTTGTGACAACGTGTCATATTGTTCCTTTCAATTACTGTCTTGGAGCCACAGGTTTTCGATTTTGACGATTGTCTAAAATCTCGCTTGGCTAGGCGATTCATCGGGATCGCGACAGTTCGAGGCAAATAACACTTGTCTCGGTTCTCGATTCGTGAAAAAAAATATACACGAAGAGCATTAATATCAGGCAAACAATTTGCCATTGACCCAATAGGATTAAAACTACTCACCGGGGTAATTTTTTTTTATCCAATAACAGATGGGCGATAAAGGAATATGGTGAATATAAATTCACGATACTGCTTATGGAATACAATTTCCAAGCTAGTATTTTGGTGAAGGATAGCTCCAATATGTCAATTTCAGACATTTGTTCACCATAGACGTCATCGCGTCTCAAATGTGGCGGCGGAATAAAATCAACGCCTTAGCATTCATCTCGAGAGTGAGTAACAACAAACTCGTGTTTTACTCATCAAAGATGGCATCCAAAAAAAAATTTGGGCATCACATTTTCACACATCAGGGTGAGTAACATGTGGTGACGGATTAAAATCAACGTTTAAACAGTCATTTCGCAAGTATGTTTTACGATTTTTTCATCATATATGGCATCCAACATGTGTTGGGAGTTCTGGATTATTTATCATATAAAACGACTGGTTTATATGTTTATGGTTTGCACAAGCACAAACTTTATTTCGAAACGACAGGTTCGAAAATAGTTTTGCTTTTAATGTGAATAGGTTCTCATTGATCGAACGACAGGTCGATACAAAGACACCAATTCGGCGAAACATACATCACTATATAAACACACTCGGGGAAATTATTATTTAGTCAACCCCTTTCGGTAGCTCTACTTGAAAAACGACCAGGAAAGACGGTGAGGGTGGAGGGCACGAATGCCACTTAAAACCCGACCTCATTAGGATATCGACTTCCGCCTATATTTTTCCTAGACATCGTATCCAAATAGGTGAGCTTATTTGGGGAGGGTTCATAATTTTTCCAACTTAAATGTGAAAATATATGATTTCGCAAATTACCATATTTTACACAAGTGTACATGGCAGTAAATCAATACATAGATCGTACTTGCTTGCATGATTAATTAATATAGCAGTAGCATGGTAGTACATATTAGCACAATCTAAATTTACCAATTTACACTAAGCAAGATATTACTCAATATTTATTTATTCTATTGCTATATGTGTAAGTTCTATACATGGTAACTAAATCATTCATGTACGTAATATATTTTAATCATATCACGTGTCTGTAAACTGCTCTGTTTATTCATAATTCATATGTTCATACATGAAAAAAAACAGGACGGGATGGTAAAAACATGCGAGGTTTACACTATCAATTAGTATTAAATGCTATGTGATGGTTTTAATAACATAACATGCTTCCGGTTTGTTTGCTTGATCACAGTTCTATTTTATATAAGCCATTGATAGTAGATCTTCAATTGTACTTTATACACATGGCAGATGGATCATGTTACAAAGAAGAAAATAATCACGTAGTGGGATTTTATTTCTAACATATCATGCAGTAACATATATTAAGGGGATTTTCCACAAACAAAACATAGTACATGCAGTTTGTCAATTACTTTACACGTGCATAGATATCTATTAATCTAACAAGATAACAAAAATAATAACATACACAGTAACATTAATAGCATACACAGTGTAGTGTTAGGAATCAATTGAGTTTTTTAATTCGATACCTTACGCACAGTATGTTGGTGAAGGTCGATATAGTAAAATACTAAAAAAAACCTGATAAACCTCAAGGTTTATAGATACCCAATATCCGTGCGTTTACCCAAAATCTCCAATATCCGCGAGCGTATTTCCTATTCTCCGCGAGCAAAGTGCTGATAACGTGTTGTAATACACTATTAGCTATGTATTTAGGGAGACAGAAGTAGAGAGAGAGGGGGAACAGTATAGTCTTTTATTATGAATGGAATGTCAAATACAAGACCCCTACCCCTCTTTATATAGATAGAGGGTTAGGGTTACAAGCCCATCTGGGCCCATTAAGTAAAAGCCCAAGAGTCCAATAATCTTACAACATTATATATATATTTAAATACATTAATAAGAGGACTAATGACATATAGATGTATTTACTAGTACTTAAAGGAACTAGAGGTCAATGCCATACATCAAAACTGAATCAAATTTAATTGTAAATGTCAAAGTGACTGGGAGAGATGTAGTAACTCAGGGTTGAGCTCGTTTTTACTATATACAATTATGATATTGGACGGTGGAGCTAGGGTTTTAGTACTATATGTTAAAAAAATTGTACAAACCATTTCTCGATTTGTGTGTATCATCGATCCTCATACTACGTACTCTTCTTTGTATCATTCCAATTTTACCGGATGTCCCTGAAAGAACATGGTTTTAGTACTATAGGTAGCCTAGGCAAAGCCGCTTTATTTAATTAGATGAACTTACGGCACAACTTCTATTTGGATGCTTTTGGAGTGAGTTACCTACTTACTTTTGGGTTGAAACAAAAGGTAGAAATATTAGGATCAATGTTTTCCATTAGGTTATTCTTACATTTTGAAGACTTGTGATTTATGCACGGAGTGCGCTCGAGCCGCATAATCGCCTGTAAGTCCAAAGAAGAATGGAGACGGGAAGGCTATGGTAATAGTTAGAAATGCAAACCCCTTGACCCAAAGAAAAAATATAATTTGCAAACCTTGAACCAAAAAGGTTTAACTGAAGTCCATACGTAGGTACCAACAGTGTAGACCCCTCCCCTATTTACCCTCCTCTGGCAGGAAAGCTCATACCCTTTGTTCCGTTAGCCAACTTCTTTGACAAGTATTTGAGACCGGGTTTCCACACCTCTCTTTGGAACAAATTATCGATCACAGAACTCAATTTATTAATGTCGCATACTAGTTATAGTCGATGATATTAGTCGAGCACATCTATCTCATTCTGATGGAGAATGTCTTGGAATTTTGAACGTTTGGAAGGATAACTCAGCTTTTAGGACCTCCATTTAGTACTCATATTCACCTGCAACCACTCGTTGTACTTATATATAAACCTCAGTTTTCAAACTTTATAATTAAACTAATTTTAAATTTACTTAACTGCTTACATATTTTTAGTAATAACTGAAGAACCAGGCCTTGAAATTATACATCTATGAAGTTATATATTGCTCACTTGTCAGTAATTAATTTATAGTGTTATTATTTTGAAGAGCATGGAAAGTTTTTCAGCAACAACTGAGAGAATCGATATTGGTGACGAAACGGAGAACCATGATGACGTCATTAGCCCAGATCCAATATCGGTTGGTCTAACAGAATCTTCAGTACTAATGCATCTGTTCGAGACCCGCACTGAACAGGTAAGTGATTAAGTTTATATTACACTCGTATCGTCTGAGTTCCTTTGTCAGAAGTGTGTGCCATTTTACGTCAACAGTATAGGTTATATTTTGTGTTCTGCAGTAAATATTTTTGTTCTTCTAACACATCTTTGATAGTTGACAAGTAGCCGAGGCTACAAGGTCCTTAAAACTGCATGTGTTCTAGGTTAATTTAATTATCATTAGATTTTGTTTTACCTACTAAACTAGTTTTTTTTTCCATGAATGGAATGGTTTTTCTTTGTTTAAAATGATTGTTTCTATTTTTGGAAGTTAAGCAGTCACCATTCATTAAGGGAAAAAAAAACCTTGACCAGCACAGGTTGCTAATTCAAGAAACCTACAAAGTTGTTCGAATATTACAATGCACAAATAATACTTACGAATGTTATTTACAAAGCTTTATATACTATTTTATCAAGAGTTCACCAGAGAAAACTCTGTCGGGAACCGTAAGGCTCTCCTCATAAAATATTAAATAAAGCATGCGCAAAAAGGTGATTGATGTAATCATTGTAATCTTAGAGAACTGTAAGGATTGCTTGTACATGTAGTCTAGATATATCTTGCAATTTTTTAAATTCATAAAGCGACTGGATCTTTCTCTTTGCTGGCCATTTGTCCAGCCAAAGAGGGCGGTGGTTTTATCTTTTGCTTATATAAAGGAGGGACCAAGCAGCTGAAACATCATGTACAAAATGTCTGATTATATGAGATGGTTAGAGAATTCAGTGTTTGGGCATGAGGTTAGGGAAAATGAGTTGCGAGGCTTGTTATCTAGGGTTTCACAAGATCTTGATCAGTTGAGGCATAGTTAAATCCTTCCAGACTAGTTCTTCATTAACTGATAGTTGGCTTGATATGTCTTTGCAGGAGCAAAAGAGGCTTGAGGATCTTGTTCAGATCGTTGAGCAGAAAAATGATGACTTGGAGCAAGAGAATGCTGACTTGAAGCTGAATGTAAATGACTTGAAGGTTGAAAGGGATATGAACAAGGAGTCTGTCGTGCTAGCTTTGGGAGTTCTTTACAGTGAAAATAAGCCTGGAACTAGCTTTGAAGTTGGGGAATGTAATGAGGCCAAGGCAGAAGAAGAAACCAAGGACTAAGCTCCATCTTCAAGTAGTAGCCTTTTGTGTTGGTGTCCTCTTGTCGTCTCTTTTGTTATGCTATTTTCTTTATCACCTGAGTTGGCGTGGTGTTTTTAGCGATCCTCTGTCTTTTGTTGTGTACTTCAGACCTTGCTGCTTGCTTTTGCTGCTTCTTTTGATGTGTCCTTTGTAATCTTGCAACTGTTTTATCTTTCTTTCAGTGACCTAATAAAAAATAATCAAATGTCTAATGTTAGTCCCCAGCTATTTAGAATGAAAGAATTCCTATTGCTAGTAGGTATTCTATTCATTCCAACTAGCTTGGTTTTGATCATGAAATTGATATCATTACACATGCTGCTAATACATGGTTTTGTTTTGTTACCATGCTTGATATCATTTCTCTTTTTCCAAATAATATAGACAGAAGTAGAGGGAATGAGTTTGCCTAATCTGGTAGAGAGGCTATCTCCTTTAAAAAAAGAAATAAACCAATTTAACCAGTTATTCCATTTCAAATGATTGCTTCTCAAATCTGTCTTGAAAATAAATTTCCTCATAATGGCATTAGAGACAGGGCAATTATAAAAGAGGTGATATTATTGCGAGGGAATAAAACTGCATTTGGGAATATTACCTTTGAACCAGAGGCATTTGTGCCAACTGACAGTGTTTTTCTTTTTCCTAATGTTTAGTGATTGACGCTAATAAACAAATTTGGAGCGATAGTCAATGTGAAGCCAGTAAATTAAATGATGTTATTCTATAATATGATGCAAGGGAGATGTGTCTTATAAGGCATGGTTGACAAATTTGTCATATTTTGTTTTTGTTTGAATATGCTTTTCTATGAAGGGGTGGGTCGAGCATACATATGAAGTCATGAAGGGGTGAGGCGGAAGTGTAGACGGTAGACAGATCCTATCACTTTAACAGATTACGCATGATTAGATGAAATTAGACGGTAATTAAACGGAATTAACAGTGATTAGACGCTAGGCAGCGGACTTTTACCTAAATTCCGCATTCTGTAAAATAATTTCATATAATATATTTAATTTCTATATATTTTGATCAAAATATTTAAATTTTAGTGTTTCAGTCTGCTCCTCCATTATGTAAAATAATTTCATATAATATATATAATTTTTTTTATATAGAAATTCAGCCTCTATTTCACAATTCTGGTTCCGTCAATAGATACTACTTATAGTCATTAGAGTCGGCGAATTGAGTTGGGTTCAGTTTTTAGAGAGAACATAAAACCAAACTCTATTTAACTTCATCGGTTCTGTTTGAGGAAAACTAAGATTAAAAACCAAAACAAACCAATTGCAATTAATTAAGTCACTACAGTTTGCTTCGACTTGGTTTGGACCGTTTGAAATTTAACTAATATTGTTTAATCAGAAAAAAAAAATGGACTAAGCTTCAATAATATAACATGTTAATGAAACATAAACGAATGAATACATCAAGCATTAATTATAATTTAAACAAATTCATCACATGAACATACAGTCTACAGAAATAACAAAAGGCACAAGTTTCAGAGCAACATCTTCCAACATGCATGTCAAAATATTCACAATTTATAACTAATTATACATTATCGATTCCGGTTTGGTTTTGAAAACATGAAACCGCAAACCGGCCCAATTAAATCGGTTTTAAAAACGTTAAACCAAACAAAAAGCAATAAATCGAACTAATTAATTCAGTTTTTAAAAGTTTAAACCAATTCAAACTGATAACTAATTGTTTTGATTCGGTTTTTGACCGGCTTGATTCGGTAGCTTTGCACGTTCTAATCGACTTTTATTCTCTTATACTAAGCATTGACAAAAAGTAATAATCGGTGTATTTCTTAAGCACTTTTCGAGTAAGCACTTTTCGAGAAAGTTATGATTTGAGTAATTAAACTGTTGTATTCATGAAAAAACACAAGAAGCGGTTGGGTTTATGATGTAAAATTCCATGAGATGGCCACCCTTTCAGTTGTTCATTACTACACTGTAAGGAGATGGGTCTTGATCTTCTTTTCCTTGCAATCACTTTATTAGCTTGTATTTTGCTTGATACGATACCAAAATAAGAATAATGACCTAATGGTGCACACACACAGTACACACGCTAACAAAAGTTCAGCAAATTAATTAATTTTGGTTACTATTTTGGTGATTTTCCTACTTCTCCAAAAATATAAATAAATAAATATTGCAGCTTAGTAAAAGGCGAAAAAAATAGTTTATTTTGTGCTTGCTACGTACATAGTTGTAGGTTCAGCAATGTAAATGGGAAATTCACTAGCTAGAGTTTTTGTTGCCCGATCTATCGTTGATAGTACTAGTTAGAATGGACAATATAGTAATTTTTGTAGACAATTCCAGAGACCTCCAATTTCGAGAAAACCCTAAAACTAGTTAAAAAAGAACTTCTACCTAGTGCTAGCTACTTTTTCAGATATATCTTTTTAAAAAATAAAATTTTCAAATACTTTCTACTAGTCCTCAACGAGCATAAAATAATGGGACGTAAATGCGTGGGAAAGTTGGGACACAATTTAAGAAATAATACATATTATTATTCTGAGGTTATGTGTGAATTGTAGTTTGATAGAAAAGTTGTGGTTTTAAAATTTGGTGGCAAGTTTAAATTTCTTATATTATCTTATGCTTCATTAGAACATGAAACAAATTAAATTAAATTAAATTTTCGGAAATTTGGTCAATATCTCCTTGTAGTTGTAATAGATGACAATATTAGTGGTAATGAAAAGTCTATACAATCTTCAAAACTTATGGTTTAAATTTAAATTTCGACGGTTGTTTGTTATTAGGGCCGATTAAAAAAAAAAATTCAAGTATCAAACTATAATTTAAAATTTACTATTGCAAACATTTCTTAACAAAATGTACACTTTCTCTTTCCTCATCCTAAACCTATCACAATTCACCCAAACTCTCTCTCCCAACTCAATTTCAAATCACATTATAGTTTTCTCCCTACTTACACCCGCCACTTACCCATGGGTCATCGGAGCCGGTGGTAGTCTATTGAAGCTACGGAAGGTCGCCGGTTATTACAGCTTTTTACACTTGAGGTCCCTGAAGTACCATTCGACATTCTACTGGAGTCATCTCTTTAATTTATTACAAATTGTTTCTAAGTTCGGATGTTTTTATTCGTGGTCTCTGTTTTTGAGATTCAATCTGTATTAAGACTTTTTTTCTTTTGTGGGGTTTTTTCCCTCGCTTTTTTTTATCGTTCATTAATAAAAAATATGAGTTTTTTTCACCTTAAATATATATATATATATATATATATATATATAGTGTGACAGTTATCATTTTTCACAAGGTTGACACTTGACAGTATCCTCCTACCAAACAGATTACAAAAATACGGAATATATGATCATCAAAGGGTACATTATAATGGTCTGACTTTCACGTGTAATTAATAAGTTAAAATAAAATAAAAGGGTCTGACTTTTTATTTGATGAAGGAGTAGTTGCCGTATTAATCAATTACATAAATCACTTGCCAACTGTTTTTAGTAGTGAAAAGTAGTCCTATATAAATTTGGTTTATATATAAAATATATAAAAATTTTTTTTCATAAGCCATCTATTACCACCCCAACATTAAAATAACAACCTTTGACATTTTGAACTATTTGAAATCTTTACTTTTTAATAAAAATACAAGAATAAATGTTTTTTTTTCAAAAACATGTCTGTTGTTATCCCGACATTTTCTTGTAGTATAGAAGCAAGTATTTGAAAATCAAAAGTAAACTACTTGCGGTTTTTGTTTAGTAAAATCTATCTCTAGTCGTATATTTGGAACTATATATTACTATATGGAGGTTATGTGTGAAAAACAATTTGAAACTAGATCACAGTAAATGTTTTTGAAATTTAATGTTTAGTACAAACTTTCGAATTTAATGTCAAAAGACTGGTATTATGTTTATTGTTTAAAGTTAGGTACATATCCATTTTTCATGCACTAAAAAGCCGTTATACTCAAATTTTTCTTCATCAAATCTTTTCAGATTAGTTTAACTGATAAAGCATAATCTTTGAGTGGTGCGATATGCTTTTCAACGATAATATAATAAGTAAAATACGATAATTATTGAAAACTTCTTGGATCTTTATTATTGCTCATCAATTATAATTGCTCGGTTTACAGTTTCCTATTGCACTTGTGCTCGGATTAGTAATTAAATCTAAATCTTGGTCTTTCTCCTTCTCTTCGATACTCGGTTCTTTATCTTGCTCGGTATGCTTTATAGTGTGGTAAGCTTTGGCAAGTTTTTCTATTTTCTCTCATTCTCTCTATATTTTTCTGATCTAATTTTGGGTCCCTCTTTTAGGGGGGGTACTTGGCTATTTATAGGCAATTATGCCTCATAGGATGTTGACAAATGTCACCATCTTAGGCGCCACCTCATGGGTTTTTCCATTGTGGACATTTACTACTGGGCTGGACCTTTATAGATAATGGCCTGTTTAGGAAAGCTCTCTTGGACCATGAGTTTTTGGGTTTTAGCATTGGGTACCCTCTAATAATAGGTGGGTCGATTCATACCCGAATAGACATATTCGGGTCCAATTTTTATGTTCTATCAAGTGCTCCCTGACTTCCTCGGTGTGGTCTCCACGCCGAGGGAGTCATGATCGGTCTGTCGAGGATGTTACTTCGGTCTTGCTGTTCCCAATGCTTCATCGAGAAACGCTACAGATTTATGACTGTTCCCTGGGGCTCATTTGAGGTCATTTAAGAAGTCCTATCTTGATATCTTTATTCGAGGAAAACTCTTGACTTTCCCAATATTCATCTACTATAAAAGGAAGTGCCTCATCCTCAATCATCCAATTTATTAGTACTTTTACTGTGACGCCATGGTTTCTCCCCAGGGTTCCACAGGAGATAACTCTTCAGATTACCTGATGAAGTCCAGAAGGCTCGTGTCGCGAAGAGGAAGCTGGCTGTTGCAACCAAAAAGTTATCTGATATGGATGCGGTTCATCATTCGACGATGGCCGATCTGGATTGGGCCTCTGAACGGATAAAGAGGCTCGAAGCCACTCTAGGTAAGCAAATGGCAGCAAAAAGAGCCTATAAGCTTGCCTTCAAGGAGCTGTATGATCGGTCCAAACCGGGATCGGATGATGTTGAAGCAAGCTCTTCCTCGAAATAATTAGCTTTTGTAATTTGTTTTGTATTGGGTATCATCCCCAAGTTGTAATCGAATCACTAGAATTAATAAAATATTTCCTTATTCTCGTTCTGGTTTGTTTATCTTCTTAATACTTCATTGGATGACTATAGTTGGACTTGAACTGTTGTTAATTAGCCATAAATGTCTTTGGGAAGTCCAAGAGGGTTAGTCTTTCTTCAAGATGACCTTTGATCTACCCCTCATTTCTTCCTATAAAAGGGGGCTGTATCTGTCTTTTTTGTATAATTCATTCTTTATTAACGAACAAATGGCTTTTCCTCGTAAAACTAGTGGTGACAACCTTCCTGAGTATGTTGCTCATCTAGAGAAGGAGGTGAGGAAAGCTCGTATTCTTGAAAGGAGGGTTGCCTCTTTGACCATGGAAGCTCGTCGTGCTGTCGAATTGGACGAGCGATTGGACGCTTTGGAGAGTGAATACCAGAGGTCTTTGATCGACAATATTTGGGCATGTGCTCGGATCAAAGAGTTTGAGGCTTCTAGGGATAGACATATTGCGTCCAAGAGGGCTTATAAATTGGCCCTCAAGGATGTGTATGCTCGGTCTAAAAAGAGGCCGGATGATGAAACAGGCCCTTCTGCAAAATAACTCTCTTTTCCTTTCTTTTTTGTATTTTCCTTTTGTTGACTATCATCTTGTAATGAAGTTTCAATTAATCAATGAAAATTCTTCTTTTTCTTGTTCTTATCTGATTTATTTTCCCAATGCACTTTATATTTACTGCGCGCGCGTGTGGCTTCATTAATAGGTTTTATCGAGTCTTGTGTTTGACCTTATCCACTGGGTTTTCTCGAGCCCAGTGCAAATAATATATTCAATGTCCCTTGAGATTGTTGCACTTCCCCCTAAGGACACGTGTGCATCTCTTTTTCCCATACCTAATAAAATAATGGCACAAATCCAAGAGTTGTTTTTGAACAGTCGCGCCTCTTTTAATGCACACGCTTCTTCAAACCTTTTCTGGCTAACGGTTGCGATTCTTCACCTTACGCCTTTGTCAATTTATCTATAAATACCCCTTCGAAGCTTGTATTTTTTCATAACCTCTTCATACCAGTTTCTTTCTACATATATTCTTATTCTATGTATTGCGATAGCTTCCCCCTTTTCCAATCCTTCCTTGATTTTGCAAGTGGAAGCTTTCAAAGCATCTTATGGCAATGCCTTGAAGTTTTTGAGAGATGCCGAGGTGTAGTTAGAGACAATGCGTGGTCTTTATAAGGAGATGGTGAGAGAGTTGACTTGGTTGAAGGCCGAACTAGATTACTGCAGGCGTGTCAATCAATCCTTGCTTGATGAGAACACAGTTCTAAGGAGAAATCCTTCGCTCCAAGATGCTGCAAGTCCAGCAGGGCCCTCTCATCAATACCGACCATCTTCCTCCCAATAATTTCTTTTCGTTTTGTTCTCTTGCACTCTTCTTCTTTTCCTCTTTTTCTGTTTTATACTTTCTTCTCTCACATTTTTTTTCCTTTTTCTCTCTTTTGTGTTCTCTCTATTTGAGCACTCTTAGTTTTTCTTCTTTGTTTTCTTGCACCTTTTCTCTTCTTCGTTTTCTTGCTTTGTTTGATATTTTCTTCCCCCACACTTTTGTGGGATTTCTTCTTTTTCTTTTTCTTCTGTCTTATGTTTCTTTTCTTCGTATTTCTCTTTTTCTTCTTTATGTTCCTCTTTTTTTTTTTTTTATGCTTCTTTCCTTCGCGTCTCTTGTTCGCTCGGCTCGTTGATATAGTCGATCTTCTTTGGACACTGTCCTCTGATGTAATGAACACCGATGTAATAGATTTTCCTTTGGGGTTGTCCTCTGATGTAATGAACACCGATGTAATAGATTTTCTTTTGGGGTTGCCCTCTGATATTGTGAATTATCTATGTAATCCCATTAATAAAATATATATTTGCATATTCTGTTGTTCTTGTTATGTTGCTTTTGTGGTTTGCCGTTTTCTGCCCTTGTCAGAATCATCAAGTACTTGTCTTTTCTTCTTGTATTGTGTTGTACCCACGTGAAATCTGAGTCATGGCATGTTAGTCAAAGATGCATGTTCCCAAGCATGTCAGAACATATCATCTTTGCTCTATAAATACTCCTCAACATTTCTTTAGGATATTATCCTTTTTCATAAACTTTTGTTTGCTTCTCCCTCATCTCTCATCTCCTTCTGTATTATAACAATTTTCAAAAATGTCTGAGCCCGTGGTGAGATATCATGCCCAGATGAAGGACTTGGATGCTGAGGTATTGCGGGTCCGTTATCGAATGGCTAGGCTTGAGAAGGAGTATGGTGCCCTGGCTGTGAGTTTGTTCAACTCGCACCCCGAGGAGACCGTTAAATGGATCGAGATTTCGGCCTTGAGTCATCAGCTCGATCGCTTGTTGGCGCGTAGAAATCATTTGGCCAACTCCTGGTATGAGGCCGAGGAGATTTGGGACCATGCCCAGGATGAGTTTGACAACTCTCCTCAAGGCCTAGCTAGCATGACGGTCAAGAATGCTCGGCTTAACGAACAAGTTACTGCCCTTATTGGTGACAATACCTATCTCGCCAGGGAGAATGAGTGCTTGGTCGTTATGAATGACTCATACCAAGCTCGGTTAAATTGTTCTGCTCGGGTAGCCATTTCTCGGTCCGGCAGTTCGGTTTTCCCGCCCATTGATCCTTACTTTAATTGGGCTTGTTTTCTGATGTATCTCCCATTTTGTAATTTGTATTTTATTTCTCTTCTGCCCTTGAACAGCTACACCTTTTCGTATTTCATGTCTTTTTATATGCTGGACTTTATAACACCTTGTAACTCGTGCCCCTTTTAATATTTTGAACTGTTGTAACGCCTCGTTCCTTGTGCCTTTTTGTATTTCATGCCCTTCGATTCCTTATAAATGCTCCCTATTATTTGCCTTTCATTACTAACTCTTTCTTTCTCTCTCCTATTTTGTAATTTTTGCTTCTTCTAACTTGCCTTTATCTGAGATGGCTCCCATCACTAGGTCTGCTGCAAAAAAGAAAGCCCTTCTCGAAGAGGAGCCTACTTTCATGTTACCATGTCCCCCCGGTTTTGACGACTTAACTCCTCTCCAGTTGAAAGAAATTGAGATGTCATTGCTGAAATCCGTTCTTAAGTGTTCTCAAACCGAAGTCAAGAGGTTTAAAAAGTACTGGGACGAGGAGGGTACTGCTCGTTTTGAAGCCGAGCAAAAATGCAAGTCTCAGTCTTACGCTTTACAACAGGCTGAGATGGGTATTTCTCGCTTGATCAAGGAGAGGGATCATCTCCAAGAGCTCTTGGCAAAGAGGGACACCGAGGAAGGGGGTAGTTCTAGGGTTCAAAAATAAGGATATGTTGTTACCTTCACGGTCAAAGTTTTTATTTTCTCCGTTGTAACTGGTTGTTTTCCCCCTTGTGGATGAATAAAAATACTTTTTATTTGCTTCCTTTGCATTTTTCATCTCTTTTGACTATGTTCTTATCCTTGGTTATCCCCCCGGAGAGCGTTGCTAGACTTGGAGGCCGAAGCGCCGTCGAGCTAGGAACGGTCTTCGTTGAACTTGTTCGGTGCTCCTGTGGTAATAGATATTGTTTGGCGTCGAGGAATTATTGTGCCTCATTGCCGAGGTAATTATTGTGCCTCATTGCTTGTATTAATATTGGTAGCGTATTCTGGAAGCTCTACATGGTGGGGTCCACGGGCCGTTTATATAGGTTCAATGATGTGAACTGCCTGGGGTAGTGGGCTTAACTTGTGACGTGGCAAGATCTGGAGCGTTAAATGTTAAAATATCTGTGGGTGTTTGACTTTTCTGTGGCTAAAAAGAAGGTGTTGGAGGACCGGGTAGCCTCATTGGAGACCGGTCGAGCAGAGGATCGGGACCAGTTCACCCAGATCGTCAACTTCTATGCCTATAGCTATCATGTTCGGGCTTTGAATATGGGTAGAGTCCCTCTCTCTCATCCGGCTTGGGCTAGATTTGCGTATCCAGCAAGTCGGTTTGCGTCTCCCTTGCCCAAGGATTGGGCTAATATCCAGGATGAGGAGATGCCTCACATGCCGGGGCCCTCGTCTGCTTCTGCACCCCGACCGCATACTGGGTCAGGCTCTTCAACTCCTCTAGTGGTGACTCCTCAAGGGCCTTCCATCCTTCGGTCTCCTCCCCCTCAGGTTGATCCTTGATCTGGCGTTTTTTGTGAATGTATTTTTAGCTGATATAGGTATTATTTTGGAGCCTGGCTTGTGAGCTGTTGTATAAATCATGAAACTCTTTTGTGAAAGTTTATAATATCTTTGTTTCGTCGTCATTTTTCCTTGTTTGTCGCTTTTGGTTATTGCTTATTTCTTGTTAGTAGTCTTCATGTATTTCAGGGTCGAAACAATCATGCCAGGTACCGTCTAACCCTCTAGCCATGGTGGTCTGGTCACGACCAAGTATTAGTGTAGGTGATCGGTTAGGTATTTCCGAGGAACCTAGTGAGTTTCATATTGCCGAACTTAGCTCAACTCGTCGCGAGATTACGGAGTTAAAAGCCCATATCGTTGATTTATCTACTCAGTTGCACAAGTTGGGTGAGAAGTTCAGCAAGAAGACCGCCCACTATACTGCAAACAAGGGAAAGGACAAAGAGCTTCTCGGTGCTCTCCGGTGCTCTCGGGATGAAGCCCGAGGCCGGGTAACGAGCTTGAACTTGGTGTTGGGGGCAGTTTATGAGGATGCCGACTTGCTGCTATCTTTTGTCAAAGCGTACTGGGCCCGAGGTCGTGCATTAGAGGTGTACGAGCATGCGAAAGGTAGGCGTGGTGTTGCCCGAGCAGAGCGTATGGTTGATGCTATGGCTGGGGTAACTGAGACCACGGCTGCCTTGAATCGCTTGGATGCTACCGTGAAGGGTCTTTTGGGGACGCAAATAGTCTCGCTGCGAGACATTCATTTTGCTGATGCTTTAGAGACCTCGGCTTCTGTCGAGGGATTATCTGATTGACTTAGATTGAGTAGCCTGTATTTATTTGCAGCTTATATAAAAGTATTCTTTATTCTGATTTCTTTTCTTTCTTGTTTGACGAATATTCATGCCTCCTCTTCCCTTCTTTCTCTTTTTTTTTTATATAGGCACATGCCATTACGTCACACCAGGCTGGTTCTCAGGGCTTTGTTAGTCCGAGGCAAGGACCTACTGGTGCTGCCCGGGACAGGCCCTCATCTGGTGTGGCTAGTGAAGTACGTGCCGATTGGCGTTATATCAATCTTATGGGCAAAAATGACAGATTGCATGATCGGTGTGCACGACTTAAGGCAAAGTTGAAAACTCAGGCGGCCTCTTTTCGTGATTACGTTCGACGTGCCAAGCATGTGGTTGAGGTTCAGGAGCGTCGGTTAGACCGGTATTGGCATTTAAAGGGCAACTACTTTGGCAAATTAAAATCGCTGGTCACCCAAACAATGTGTTGGTGAAGTATTTCCGTTTGTCCCGAGCTAGGTATGATGCATCTGCGGCCATAACCGAAGTTCGCCAGCTTCCCTTCGACGATGCTCATCGCAAGGAAGTTGCGGGTGCTCACGAGATCGTAAAAGGAGTCGAGTTCTCCGCTCGGCTTGAGGTGTTGAGATGTGTTGGTGCTCACACGACCAACTTTAATGCCCTCATTTCTGAGGAACGGTTTGATGGTGAGGAGACTGACGGGGATACTGCAACGGATGACGAAGAGGTCGTGCTAGGTCAATTACCGTCTTGCTCCTCATGTAGTAGCTCCTCTTAGCTGATTTCCTTATTTATTCGTCGGACATTATTGCCTCCGTAATGTGGGCTAGAATCATTTGCTTTATTTATTTATTCATGTATTGGACATTCTCATTGCCTCGTCGATATTCCCTTGATTGTATTGATTTTCCTTTGTTGTTTTCTTCATGTGGTACTTTGTCGCCTCCGTAACATGGGCTAGAACTATCCAACAATTTCGTTTGACTTTGCTTATTGGTACCTGCACATTTGCCTCTTTGTTTGGCTTTCCTTTGCTTGACTTTTGCTTATTGGTACCTGCACATTTGCCTCTTTGTTTGGCTTTCCTTTGCTTGACGTTTGCTTATTGGTACCTGCACATTTGCCTCTTTATTTGGCTTTCCTTTGCTTGACTTTTGCTTATTGGTACCTGCACATTTGCCTCTTTGTTTGGCTTTCCTTCGCTTGACTTTTGCTTATTGGCACCTGCACATTTGCCTCTTTATTTGGCTTTCCTTTGATTGACTTTTGCTTATTGGTACCTGCAAGTGCCTCCGGTACGCTGGAGGACTTAAGTATTCCTAGGCACTTTCTTAGACATACCATGTTGGGAATTTCACAGTATTCCTAGGCACTTCTTAGACATGCCATGTTGGGAATTTCACAGTATTCCTAGGCACTTTCTTAGACATGCCATGTTGGGAATTTCACAGTATTCCTAGGCACTTTCTTAGACATGCCATGTTGGAAATTTCACAGTATTCTTAGGCACTTTCTTAGACATGCCATGTTGGGAATTTCACATGCCTCCTTGGAGGACTTGCTAGACAGCATGACAAAATATTTCATTTATTCAAAAGATAATGTCATGACAAAGCAGATGTGAGGTAGTACCTGGGATGGTAGGCTTGCTTACACGTAATACTTCTTAAGATTAGCTACGTTCCAAGAATTCTTTTCTCCTCAGCTATTGTCAAAAATAACGCTTTTGATCTTGTAGGATACCGGGCTTGTTCTTTTAACGATTTCGTATGGGCCTTCCCAGGTGGGGCTCGGCTTGCCATGTATCTCATTTCTGGTATAGACCGTTATTCGCCGTAGCACCAGTTCTCCTACCATGAATTCCTTGGTCCCTTTCACCCTCTTGTCATAGGTTTTCTTGACGCTTTGTTGGTACTTAGCTAGGGTAAGGGCTGCTATCTCTCGTTTTTTGCCTAACATGTCGAGCTCTTCTCTCATTATTTGTTCATTGTTTCCTTGCTCGACTAAAGTTGTTCGGAGTGTGGGTAGGCCGATTTCCATTGGTATGACGACTTCCATGCTAGTTCGGCAGGACCATAAGACGTTGAGCAGTCGCTCAGGCCATCTCCCCTTTGCTTGTTCCAGGGTTGTCTTTATGCCATCTAGGACAGTTCGGTTTGATACCTCTGCTTGACCGTTACCCTGTGGGTATGTTGGAGTCGAATAGAACTTTCGGATTCCGAGTTCTTCGTACCAAAGCTGCAGCTTGGCATCCTTGAACTGGGTGCCATTGTCTGCGACAATAGCGTATGGTATACCGAACCTAGTGATGATATGCTCCCAGATGAACTGTTTGACATTGTTGGCTTTAATTTCTCGGAGAGGTTTAGCTTCCACCCACTTGGTGAAGTAGTCCGTCGCTACGATCAAATATTCAACACTGCCGGGTGCCTTGGGAAGCTTCCCGAGTAGATCAATCGCCCATTGTGCGAATGGCCATGGAGCCGATACTGGGGCCATCAAAGATGATGGAAGCCGAGGTATTTTGGCGAATCGTTGGCATTTGTCGCATTTTTAGACATAAATGTCGGCATCTCGTTTGATATAAGGCCACCAATATCCCCGTGTGATGGTCTTGTTAGCGAGGGACCTTCCTTTGATGTGTGCTCCGCATGATCCTTCGTGGATCTCTTCCAAGACTGGCTGTTGCAGCTCGGGCCGGACACACAGAAGGTGGGGTCCTCAGTAACTGGACTTGTATAGTTTGTCATCCTCGGATAGCCAGAACCGAGGGGCCTTTCTTGTGATTTTCAATGCTTTTATCTTGTCTGTCGTGAGCGTCCCGTTTCGCAGATAGTGAATCATGTCGTCCATCCACCCTAGCTCGTATTGGATTGACGTTACTCGGTCTATTCTTTTGGTGATGCTCAGGGTTTCCAGAAGTTCCACTGTGATTGACCGAGTGTTGGCTAGTGTTAATGTCGAGGCTAAGGTTGCCAAGGCGTCGGCATGTGCGTTTTCGGTGCGATTGATCCTTATTAATTCCCACTGCTCGAACGTGGCCATTAAGCTCTAGACTTTCTGTTGGTAGAGGATCATTCTGTCGTCTTTGGCCTGGTACTCACCGATGGCTTGATTGACGATCAGCATGGAGTCTGAACTCGCAGTTAAGTGGGAGCATCCGAGGGACCGGGCAATGAGCATGCCGTTTATCATGACTTCGTATTCTGCCTCATTGTTGGTAGCTCGGAAGCCCAGTTTGATGCTCTTCTCTATGATCGCGCCCTCATTAGACTTGAGGATGATCCCTGCTCCTGACCCGTCCTTGGTTGTTGATCCATCGACATGTATTTGCCAGTGTGACTGTGGGGATATAGCCAATGGCTCGTCATATCCTTCGGTGAACTCCGTGACGGAATCGGCCAAGACTTGTCCCTTTATGGCATGTCGGGGTGCGAACTCGATATGAAATTGGGATAGTTCGACCCCCCATGCCGCAACTCGGCCGCTAATGTCCGTCCGTCGAAGAGATTCCTTGATGTGGAATTTTGTGTAGACTTGGACCTGGTGAGCTATGAAGTAGTGCGGCAGTTTCCTTTTAGCAACGACCAATGCCAAGCATAGCTTTTCCAACGGTAGGTATCGTGTTTCGGCTTCAACCAGTGTTTTGCTGACGAAGTAGATCGGGAATTGTTCTCGACCTTTTTCTCGTAGGAGGACTGCGCTCACAGCTGTAGTGGAAACTGCTAGGTAGCATGCCAGAATATCTCCTTTGTTTGGCCTTACCAGCAGCGGCATCGTCCTTAAGTACTCCTTGAGGTTGTTGAATGAAGCCTCACACTCCTGGTCCCACACGAATTTTCTATCCTTCTTTAGTGATTCAAAAAACGGTCGTCCCTTGTCGATGGATCGACTGATGAACCTGCTCAATGCTGCCATCATTCCCATGAGTTCTTGCACCTGCTTCTTATTCTTGGGTGCTGTCAGGTTTTGCAAAGCTATCATCTGGTCGGGGTTAGCCTTTATTCCTCTTCGGCTGACCATATGCCCCAAAAACTTCCCTTTGCTGATGCCGAACGCGCACTTGCTCGCGTTGAGCTTCAGTTTATGCTCGCCCAATGTTTGGAAGGAGTCTTTAATGACTTGGAGGTGGGATGTGGCCCTTTCGCTTTTGACGACCATGTCGTCTATGTACACCTCCATTGTCTTCCCTATATGCTCTCGGCATACTCTCGTTATCATCCTTTGGTATGTTGCTCCCGCATTGCGTAGGCCGAACGGCATTACCATATAGCAATAGTTTCCCAAAGGCGATATGAATGAGGTCTTTTCTTGATCCTCATGGGCGAGGGGGATTTGGTGATACCCCGAGTACGCATCGAGGAAGGTCATCTTTTCCGCTCCCGCTGTCGCATCCACCAGTTGATCAATCCTTGTAAGGGGGAATGGATCCCTAGGGCAGGCTTTGTTCAGATTGGTGAAGTCTATACAGACTCTTTCCTTCCCGTTCTTCTTAGGGATGACGACCGGATTGGATAACCACTTTGGGTAGAACATCTCCTTTATAGCTCCGGCTTCTAACAGCTTTCGGACTTCTGCAATTATAGCCGCTCTGTGCTGGACAGATACTTTCCTGCTCCTTTGAGCTATTGGCTTATACTCGGCGTTTACACTTAGGTGGTGACATGCATTTTTAGGGTCTAGGCCAGGCATGCCTTTGGAGCTCCAGGCGAATTTATCGATGTTATTGAATAGGAACGTTTCCAGCTTCTTGAATTCCCCTTTGGGGAGGCTATCGCCGATGAGGAAGTAATGTTCCTCGTCCATAGTAGGAATACTCACCTTCCGGAGTGTCTCTCTCACTTGTTCCTCAACAACCCTCTCAGTTCGGGTTATTTGGTTGAGCAGCTTCCTCGTGCTTGTGGGTTGTTCGACAACAACCAGCTGTTTCTTCAGAGCAGCGGTGATGTCTTCACAGCATCTCAAATCCTCTTGACACCCTCGGGCCGTCTCGATCTCCCCCCTAGCATTAGGGTATTTCACCTTCTGGTGGTATGTCGAAGGTATGGCCCGCATGGCATGAAGCCATGGTCGGCCCAAGATCGCATTGTGGCCTGAATTGTCATTGACCACCAAGAATTCCACGGGGATTGACACGGATCCCATCGTAACATTTAGGACGATCTTTCCCAACGGTTTAGTCGTCTCGGAGATGAACCCGATCAGTGTGACGTCGGTGGGCTGTAGATCTTGCAGCTTGAGTTCCATCTTGTCGAAGAGCTCTTTGTACATGATATCACAAGAGACTCCTTGGTTGACAAGCACTTTGCTGGCCGTGTCTATACCAATTTAGACGCGGAGGTTAATGGCGTCCCCATGGGGGTATATCACCCCTTCTTCGTCGAGATCCGAGAAAGATATGGGCGGGTGTCGCTGCGGCGTGCATTGCCGCTTAGAAGTTGACGCCTGTGAAGCCTTGGCTACTTGCCCAAAGTGCGCCAGTTGCCGCTGTTGTGATCTTTCCCCTCCCGTGGTCTTGGGTCTTGATAGATGAACGACGTTAATTGTTTTGCCTTGTCGGTTGTCAGATCCCTCGATGGCTAGCTATTTGCCTTTGTTCCCAGCGTCCTTGATGAACTTGTTGAGGTATCCCGCGTCACCCCACGTGTTCATCTTCCACCGCAGATTGCGACAGTGCTCGGTGAGATGGCCGTGATCCTCATGATAAGCGCAGAAGAGCTTGGAGTCTCTTAGATTGGGGGGGGGGGGGGGGGGGGGGGGGGGGTTAGCGAACAGTTATGGTTGGAAATACCAACTTTCTCTACATATATCCTTAAGGATATCTTCGGCAGACAGGTTGAAAGTGTATCGTAGCTCGACCGGTTCGAAGTTTTTTCGGTGTTCCCTCTCTTGGAACCGATCTTGTTGAAGTGGTTTGGGGGGCATTGGGTAGGCGATCTGGAGCGATTTAGGCTTGGGCTCTCGGGGTCGCTCTACCCTTCGCTGGATCTTGGGACGTTTGTCTCGCCCGGTTTGCGGGACTGCTTCCCCCAGATTGTTCTTAGCTCTCTTGCGGTCCACCTGTGCTTCTCGGACCGTCTCTCTTCTCGGCAGAGTTCGGTTGAGGAGTCGCATTTTCTCATTCTTATCGGTGAGGTGGATGCAATAGGCAAGCAGAGTGTCAGTGGTCGAAAAGCTTTTGCCTATGAACTTCCTTCTCGCCCAATAGCCGCTGGGGATGGAGTTGATAAAGTTTTGGATGGCTATGTTATTGGCGTATTGCGGAATCTGGTTTGCCATGTCGATGAAACGTATGTAATAATCATTGAGTCGTTCATTCGGCAGCATCGCCATTTTCAGAAGGGTGTCGATGTTGACCTTCTTCTTCCGATGAGCTGCATATCGGGTAGAGTACGCACAGAGAAGTTCCGTCCAACTTCCTATGGATCCCCGTGGAAGGTTGTGATACCACGACGAAGCCTCTTGGCCCAAGTTGTTTTTGAAAAACTTGCACATCAGTGCAGCGTCATCACTCCACAGCTCCATCCTGGTTTTGTAGTGGCGTAGATGATCAATTGGGCAGCTCTTTCCATCATAGAGCCTGAATTCGGGGATGATGAACCCCACAGGATTGCGGTGCCGAGTGATCTGCTTGGTGCATGGAGTTTCTTGGCATACGTCCCAAGCTTGTTGGAATGCTTCATCCGGAGCTTGGTAGTGGGTGGGGGGGGGGGGGTATTCCCCATGGTGAGGTTGTGGGTAATATCCTACAATGACCCTGTGCTCGGGATATCTACAGTCGTTCGGGTTTTTGTTAGGGATAGGTCCTCGAGGGGCGTCTTGGCGATCGACGACTGTTGGGGTCGTCTTTGGGATATGTTCCCCTTGTCGGGGTATCCTTATATCATGTGTTCGGCCCGCCACTACCATAGCTGCTCGGTAAGCGGAATCTTCCACATTGTGTTGGAGGTCAGCATGTGTATTGGCGGTTTGGGTGGGCGGTACTGTGATACCTGCTGCCGCCATGGCCGACATGCATGCGGCCAGCTGAGCTTGAAGCTGGGCATTGTGACCCCGCTCGGCTTGTGTTAATGCGGCCTTGTTCCCTGCTTGGGGAACAATGGCTTGTACTTCCACCGTGGACGGGGTAATTATCCGTAGTGGGAGTATCGGTGGTCGGAACGTTTGCTCGAGTACAAAGTCCTCGGGCATGCCAAACCGGTGGGCTTCGTTCGTTTGAAGACGAACTCGGTGGGAGCTGGAATTGACCGAGGCTACTGGCCGAGGGGCCCTTGAGCTTGGCCCTGCATTGTTGAGTTGGTGGTTGCCTGACAAGGTTCCCCCTGCGCGTCTTGCCGCGGATGACGCTCTTTCGTCCTCTGAGTCTATAGGGTTCTCGTCGATGAGCCCATCGACTGGAGGAGGTTGGTTGGTTTGGATGTTAGAGACGGTCGGTCTATAGCTGGCCTGGAGCGCCTCATAGCGGTCTTGGATGTCGATGAGATATGCTAGCTCGTCTCGGCGGATTGAGACTTCTTTGTTAGATGCTGTTCCTACTTCCTCTAGGCGGGTTTCTTCATTGGTATTTGCCATTGTTGCTCGTCTGATAGAGTATTGGTGTTCGATTTCGAAACTAGTTGGGAACTAGATGATTCCCGGAGACGGCTCCATTTGATAAAGCATAATCTTTGAAGGGTGCGATATGCTTTTCAACGATAATATAATAAGTAAAATACGATAATTATTGAACACTTCTTGAATCTTTATTATTGCCCATCAATTATAATTGCTCGGTTTACAATTTTCTATTGCACTTGTGCTCGGATTAGTAATTAAATCTAAATCTTGGTCTTTCTCCTTCTCTTCGATACTCAGTTCTTTATCTTGCTCGGTATGCTTTATAGTGTGTTAAACTTTGGCAAGTTTTTCTATTTTCTCTCATTCTCTCTATATTTTTTTGATCTAATTTTGGGTCCCTTTTTTAGGGGGGGTACTTGGCTATTTATAGGCAATTATGCCTCATAGGATGTTGACAAATGTCACCATCTTAGGCGCCAGCTCATGGGCTTTTCCATTGTGCACCTTTACTACTGGGCTGGACCTTTATAGATAATGGCCTGTTTAGGAAAGCTCTCTTGAACCATGAGTTTTTGGGTTTTAGTATTGGGTACCCTTTAATAATGGGTGGGTCGATTCATACCCGAATAGACATATTCGGGTCCAATTTTTATGTTCTGTCATTAACCTTCTTCTTTCTCTTTTTTCCGCATTTAATACCTTAATTTCTAATTTCAAAATAAGTATCGCTAACTATTCTTTAAAAATACAAAAAGACATGAAAGTTTGACAAATATTCAAAATAAATTATACTTCAAGATTCTACGCTATGTGATGCTGGATTATGCTTTGTAATTCTTATCACTTTAAAATAATTATTCTACATTTTTAAACATCACGGAGAGAAAAAGTCAACATCATTTGGCATCATAAAACTACATTCACAAAAAAATGAAGGCAAAAAAAATCGTATAGCATGAAATTTTTTTAATTAAAAGGAAAATGTAAAATCCATAAATTTTAGCTTATTTAAAAAATTATTTCATAATAAGTGCTCTATTAAATTTTACTTTGTGGCGTTGTTTCGGTAGAAAGGGGAGATGCATTAGCACTCAGCATTACCATTACCAAATAGTAACTTAGGAGCATTAAGTATTAAGTTAAGAAATGTAAGTTACGCATGTAATTATTGAAACGAAGAGATTCCTATTTACTTACTGTATTACCCACTTAATTAAGAGTTTTACCCCAGATAAAACGTAGGCTATATGTTAATAGTACTAAATGTCATTTATAAATATGTTATGGTTGCATATGCACGGTACCAAGTTATAAGTCTTGTAATCAAATGATATTTGAAACGTGGAAATAGATGAAGAGTCATACCCATAATTAAAAATAGAGTTGTGCAAATAATTAATTTGTTGTTTGTTCCTTCCCTCTTCCTACTGTTACATCATTATGATTTGGAGAGTTAATTAGGAGAAATAATTAGGAAAGATAATGAGGCAGGCAAATGAAGAATAGTAACCTAAGCAGATAATAGCTAACGTCAAGTATATGTTATGCATATATTGGGATAATGTCAGTTTCATGCATAAAACACTCCTTACATTCATATACTATATCCTTATATGTACACGAATATATTGTAACAGAAGGGTAGTACTACCGTGCATATTTTAAATGTGTTTACAAGTTATTATTTTAATTACCACCTATATAAATATAAGTATATTTTGGTTGTTACAAAATAAATAAAGAAAAAGGAAAAGAAGAAAGAAGTAAAGAGAAATCGGAAAGTCCAATGAGAGAGAATTATTTCGGGAAGTCCGAAAAGAGATAAAGTTATTTCGGAAAGTCTGAAAAGAGAGATTGTTATTTCGGGAAGTAGGAAAAGAGAGAGTTTATTCGGGAAGTCCGTAAAGAAAGAAAGAAATAACGAGATTTGGTAAGTTCAAATCGACCAAACAATTAAAAGAGATCAAGAACTCCGAATACATCGAATGGATTGGAAAGTCCAATCGGTTAAATTTGAAAGTTATTTATTTATTAATTCGTACAATTTCATTTTCAAGAAAGTTTATTATCATACATTGGGAATTTTTCTTAAAGTTAAACTTTGTTTTTTTTAAAGAAATAAAAGAATGAAAAGACCTATTTTTGTCCATTATTATTATTGTTGCGCTTTTTTTAAATCTCATACTTTGACCGTAGATTTTAGGGAATAGAAAATCAAAATTTTAACAGAGGACACAAATCAATACCTCAGCATCCCAACAGTAGAAAAAGAGAATACGTTATAGGTTTTGAAATTGTCGTGAAAAATAAAATAAGCATGAAAAAGAGTAGGAGAGAATATGCGTGAAAATAAAACAGTTGGTGTGATTAATGTGTAAATATAGTGTTTTTTTTTATGTGTATACGTATATATTCCCCATAAAAAACACATAAAAAAACACATTATCTTTACACATCAATCACAACCCTCTATTTACTTATTTTTAATGGTCAAGATTAATTCATTTAATAACAAGAATAAACACATAATCTTGACCATTAAAAGTTAGTAAAGGGAGGGTTGTGATTGATGTGTAAAGATAATATGTTTTTTTTATGTGTGTATGGATCCTTCCATATATATATATATATATATATACTAATTTATAACAACTAGTTGGTGTTGTTAAAGTTGATTCGAGAGCCTATATTTTTATATTAGCCATGAAAGAAACTCCAATTAGCTAAAATTATTAATGGTTATACCATACTCGCTTTCTCTCTCTATATGACTCAAATTAACATACTTTATCTGCACAGTTTTCCTATTCTGCCCTAGACATCCCTGCATCACAGTAAAAACTTCCACTGAGGTAATTTTTATTCGTCTATGTTATATTTGCATCATATATATATTTCATTCCTAATATTCTGATGTAAACATTATTGCTTAGTTTGATTATGAATTCTTCAAGCATCAGTTTTAACTACAGAAGACTCTTTGCATAGAATTTTAATTCTTTCTTGGCACATATAAATTTTAACTTTTTAACTACACACTGTTAACTCTTTGCTAGTTTCTACAAGTAAATTTTTCATCCGACATTATAATAATTCCTTTCTGCACTAGCTAGGTAGATCGGAGCAAATGGAGCCAATTATATTCGACCCAAATTATGGGTGGATCAAAATCATGAAGATCAGCAACAACACAAACCGATCAGTGAGTTTCAAAAATCCTGAAAATAATGATAAAACAGGAGAAATAAAGACGGGAAAATCAGATGACTGGGATTGCAGAGGTAATCTTCCATATTTGAGCTCTGGCAAAGCGTACGAGATATCATATTACAATGAAAATCTCAGTAAAAAAGTAGAAATTCGGATCACAGATCTGGAAGGAAACTGGGAAGCCTCCTTCAAGCATAATGGAGTTATTGAGGATTTGAAAACAGTTGTCGATCATCGAGTACTTGATCCGTCTTCCGGCTATGTTTCTTTTGGTGCCCACATCCGTATCAATACGGATGGTTATGAAATTATGGAAACCCATTTAACACGCACAAGAGCTAAAATAATATTTGGTTCCGTATAAATAACAACAAAATAAACGATGGCGAGTTTCAATTATGTGTCTGTCTTTTGAGATGTCGTGAACACTACAGTACGTTTAATAAATTAGTTCTTGCTCTTTTTATTATAAAAAAAGAAGTAATAACACTGTTTGGGGTGGTTATCGTTGTAATAATTTGATTTTTGGTTCTGTTTTATTTGCATGGTAGTTTCATTCTGTGTCGTCTTTGTAATAAATGATAAATGGTTAATTAATTATCATATCATGCTACTTGTATTAGACTTTGGTTGATTGAGTATGCATGGCTTACTCTTTGTAATTTCTATAATGGTTTTTCTCAATAAATAAAGTGTGTTATGTGTAGTCTCTTGTTCATTAAATTCGTATCATTTTTGTTCTGTTTTTCTATGAACCGTGACAATTATATTTTTTAATATAAATGGTGAAAACCCATTTTTTATTAGATTATAAAAAAACAGAAAAAAACCCACAAAAAAGTAACAAAGGTTCATAGTGATATTCAAAACTATTACATGTCTTTTAAATAGACAGATAAAAACTTCTGCACTTGAAAGAAATAAATGAAACTTCAAATAGAATGTGTATTGACTTGAGGGACTTGAGCTGTAATTTTCTTCAGATATAAGTCACGCCCCTTCTTCTTCTCTCATACAAAACAGATAGAAGAGAGAGAACAATGCTTCAACCGCCTACCGCCGTTGTAGCTAATCATCACGTCCACTACATAAATAAGGTACAATCGTCTTTAATTTATGTGGAAAATCATATAATCTATCTGAAAATGATATGAATCATTCCAGGTGGATCTGGTATCTTGGCCAATTATATAAGTATAATTATGTGTAGGTTGTATGAACATCAACTTATACATCAACTTTGACATTTTTTTTACAAAAACACTCCAAATCAATATTTGATTAATGCAAATTTTCACGGTTTCACGACGGCAACAGAAATATGCGTCTTGTTTTTTCCGAGATATATAATGACATGTTTTGGAATTACGGTAAAATTTAGAAATTCAAGTGCATTTGAATATTATAAACTCGTAGGTTTCGTATTAATATAGGGGATAACCTCAATTGAAAATGAAGTCAAATGAGACATATAAGATGAGAGAGATAAAAATTAGGGCTCTGCCCTTTTATTAGGTGTTCTGATATCAATGATGAAACCCGTAATTTTCAGTGAAATTAGACAAGAAAAATAACGATAATACCTCAATTGAAGATAAATTAAGAAAGGAACAAAGGGGGAAATTAAGTAGTCTCATTTTATTGTACAAATTTCTATGAAAAATGTCATAAAAAAACGTGTCGATATAAGTACTCGGTGGTTTATCAAAAGTATTAGATATCTATCCAATGTCACCAACACAGCACAATATAAAAGCAAGAGTAATATCATTATAATCGTGTAAATAGAAAAAATGAGTCATTTTAGAGAAATCATAACTCACTAACCGTTCATCAAAAGATAGTGAATCCGGTGATGAAATCTCACTAACAGTATTAGGTATTTCCTCATAAAATTTCAAAGAATTCGGACAACTTTTAAACAGCGCCAAGACGTTTTTCTACAGGCAATCGAAGCTGTCCAAGTCATGTTTAGACAGCCCAGTTCACCAAAATTTTAAAATCCATAACTAAATCCCTGTTTTCCGAAATCTTGCGAATTTAGCGTGCAAACGTCAGTACACAAGTATCCTACCTCCCCACCAAATGTGGGCTGAATCGAATACAATTTGTTAACCCAACCAATTAATTTTCTAAACAACGTCGCATCTGTGATAATAAAAAAAACTGCTCACAACCCACAGTTCAAAAATTCATAACTCGGTCGATATTTATCCAAATGTATCAGTTTTGGAGTCCAAACGACCATATACCAGCAGTCTAGGAACCCACAAATTTTCAAATAATTCGAAGTCTGTTTTCCGTAAGAATGAATTACTTTTCCGACCAGCAGTATAGTTGTCCTTGTAAAATACCTTAAAAAATCCACATCTCATCAACCATATATCAAAACAACCCGAATCTTGTGTCTAAGTCTCAGTATGTTTCTCACCTATCTTTTGACCAAATTTTATAATTTTTAGACACTTTCTACTACACCAATAATTAAAATATCTTATGCTACTCCAATTCAGTCGAGTTTAAACTGCACACTACATTTAGCTTTAAAACTATATAATTCATTATTTGCACATTCAAATCAACAATTTCATGTTCAATAGGTGACTTCCCTTCCAAGTCACATCACAATAAATTACTTTCATATCACCCAACCCACAATTCATCCAATTTTCAAATAACAAATCGACCAACACAATTAAGTGACTTGCAAACTAAATACACACATTGATGGCAGCGGAAAATAATAAATTCGCACATGTAAAAACTAAATTTTAGTCGAGTATACCATCAGTCAGCCTAAACAAACACATAATATTCCAATCGCAATCAGCCCATCAATATTTTTTTCTTCTATTAAATTTTCGCCCAATAACACACTGAATGTTTTTTTACTCCATCCTCGAAATACCAAGTTTAAATTTATATCATTTTTATTTTCAAGAGGGGTAGTATTACAATTATAATGAACCTCCGTCATGTCATTGTAAAGGTAAACACTAAACGGGTCAATATAATTGCTTAAACGTGTTTCCACAATGAATGCATATGTTTCAAAACAATATTTTAGAGAGCAATTGAAATTTTACCCTTTACCAATATGGTGTCCGGAACTAACAGGTCCATAGAAGCAATAAGTGGGCTGACCTTAAGGGTCATGGCTGACCCGCCTACTACAATGGCTTTCGCCGGAGTGGCTTCGGCCACCATGGGCTCCACGTCGCTGCTGCTCATCTATTTTTATGTCGGATATTCACTCGAATATGTCCCAATTTTAACATTTTCTCTATTAATCGGGTCTTCCTTATATCCGTTTTCCAATTCTAACCCATAATCTCCATACCATCGAATACTCCTTAGACAACAAAAGTTATGAATATTTCGGCCATCTAATGAGTTTTTAGCGTAAACAACATCTTGTAGTGATCGGAACTCTACCAAAACTTGAAAATCTACTATTGGAGACATGATAATATCACACTCACACCCATAAGGATCAAATATTTGATGTAACATATAATTTACGATCGGATAAATAACCTAAAATATATCAACGACAACAAAAGTTATAATATTTCGGCCATCTAATTAATGAGTTAAAAGTTGTAAAAACACTGTCACTAATTCGAAAAATTGTCACAAAACTGTTACATGCAAATTGATTATTCTGTCACATAAATCGTCGCCAATAACCTCGTCAGGAAAAAATAAAACTTCACAATTTGAACATTTTTTTATAGTGATCCGAAGTAGTTGCATACTCTCTCTCCATGTGAACTCATCTGGCTTCCTTAAGTACCATCAAGTTAGTTTAACCTTACTTTTTCTTTTTTGTATTTAAAAACATTATTTCTAATTTCAAAATAAGTATCTTTAACTATTTTTTAAAATAAAAACATACATGAAAGTTTGACTTATTTTTACAATTTTTGGCTTTATAAAATTACAGTTGATTCACCCGATTCAACACTAAATATCTAAATATCTAAATCAAGCAGTAAGTAGACTTTTTCTCTCATGTTTCACATTTTTAATAAATTTGATTGTAAAATACGCCTAATCTACTCGTTGAACAACAAATTGAACAATTGGGATAGCCTTTTTGCATGCTAATTTAAAAACACATACAACCTAATCGGCTTAAACTAATACCAGTTGTTTTGGTTGATTTGATAATTTTCAACAGCCTCTTTAAATTCTCTCTAGATATGACTCTATTTACCACAAGAAAATTAGAAGTAAAGACGTACTGTTTAGAAATATTCAAAATTTGTCTCAAAATATTATTTTTTAGCGACCAATTTTTGTTTGTCACCAATTTTTTTTGTTTTTTTTTATCTTTTTGTCACCAAATCATTATATGAACCAAAATATTTAAATTAATGTATCGCCAAATACATTTCTGTACCAACATAGGAGAACGGTTAAATTTCTTATATTATCTCATGCTTCATTAGAAGATGGAACAAATTAAATTAAATTAATTTTTTGGAAATTTGGTCAATATCTCCTCGTAGTTGTAATAGATGACAATTAGTGGTAATGAAAAGTCTATACAATCATCAAAACTTATGGTTTAAATTTAAATTTCGACGGCTGTTTGTTATTAGGGTCGATTCACAAAAAAGTTTCTAAGTATCAAACTATAATTTAAAATTTACTATTGCAAACATCTCTTACCAAAATGTACACTTTCTCTTTTGTCATCCTAAACCTACCACAATTCACCCAAACTCTCTCCCCCATATCAATTTCAAATCACATTAGAGTTTTTCCCCTACTTACACCCACCACTTACCCATGGGTCGTCGGAGCCGGTGGTAGTCTATTGAAGCTACGGAAGGTCGCCGGTGTTCTGGCTAATTTCATACGCAATTGCATATATATACTACTGTACGTCTGCACACACGATGCGTGGTGTAACGCATGAATTTGTGTTATAAGTGGAAAGATAAATTAATAAAACCAATAAAAATATATGTAGTCAATAGATATATGTCCAACAGTGACTTGTCCTCGAGTATAAAAAGAAAAAGGCAACAAAAAAAATGTTAAGAAAAGAGAATAGTTAAGAAATATCTTATTGATATTGAGATGGAGGATAAATAATAATGAGTCATACGGCTTTCTTCACAAATGGAACAAAAGGAAGTGAACAGAAATGTGGACAGAATTGGGTATCAACGTGGAAAGAGAGGTAGTTATATTTATTTGACTTTTCAAAATTCAAAAGTTTCAAAATTCCGTTCAGAACATTTATTTTTTGGGAGTAGTTTTTTTTGTGTGTGTAATTTAATTAATTAATAGGATTAGTTTGTAAATATTTGTTTCAAGGCTTCATAAGTGGGTTTTGACATAAACTAATAGTTTATATATATGGTAGGCCACATTTTGTCAGCCCCTACGCCATCTCAGCGAGCTCTTTTGCATTTATAAAAACTAAGCTTCCCAAGCTTATGTATAGAACAGATTTAGGGGTTTGTTTGTCTAGCCATGTGATGCAATTTTGATCGGCATTTATTAAGCTGCTAGAAGAAGTTGAGGATGTTTTGAAAAGTGGACCAACTGCGAAGCAAGGGATTCGATATTTCTCTTGAAAGTCTGCTAATTGGAGATGTTCAAGGCAGTCGATGGAGTTCCAAATAACACATGAAGCTCTTCTTATGCCGCCATAAGTTGCTATTAGTTTTAACTGTGATTCTAAATCTAAGAACTTGGTTAAGGGTATATCCTTCCCCCTGAGTGGATCAAGTCCTGTAACTAGATCCTGTAACCTAGACTCTGAGAGTGCATGGTGAGTTAGGTTGATAATCATAATCTGTTTGGTGTTACCAGCATGTGCTCTCAATAGGAAAATGGCTTCTTTTTATTTCCTTTTTTAACATGTAGTTGCGTATACTAACAAACTGAAATCGTATGACCAATACATTTTTAAATTGTTTGCATGTTTGAAATGATATAACTAACCTAGGAATAGCCTCATGGGCTAGAGCCTGCACTATCAAATAGAAGGTGTAGGGTTCAAGTCTTGTTAAATTATTAACGGGGATAGGTGTGAAATCACTTGATCGTTTTTAGTAAGATTAATTTAAAAAATGAAATTGAAATGATATAACTAATGTATGTTTTGCTAGCATATGCAGTTTACCAAACAATTCTCTGAGGTGCTAGAACCACAATGTGTTGAATTCTCTGATCCCCTGCATAAATGCTCTCAAGAGTTGAATTCCAACCACAATGTGTCCAAAATCCACCCACTCATTTTTATTGGTTAGTTAAGGAAAATGGTCCAATGGTTAATTAATTTTAGTTTCATGCATCAATCCTTAATTAAGTTGTAGATAAAGTACTAATGCAAAATTTACACTTTTTTTAATTAAATTCGCCAATGGATAGTGGAAGATTCTAAAGAACGTGTAATCTACGAGAAAATGTCAAAAACCCAAAAAGTTTTTACTGTTGGGTACGTTGTAAATAAACACAATAATTTCTACGGAAAAAAAATGGACAAATAAACAGAAAATAGTTTCCTCAAATATATAAATATCAAATACAAGATTTAACATAAAATAATGTAAATGATACCGAAATGGACTAAAGTCCGAGACGAGGTAACTGCAAGCAGTTTCCCTTAAACGATATTTGTCACGCCACATCTGCTTCTGGCTAAATGGGGCACTTCGTTCCCAAGATACAACGTCTATCACATGTGACTCGGCGGAAACGGCACCGAGCCACGGTCGGGTCGTTGGTGGTGCGGTAGTCTCTCTCTATATGTATGCATGTGTATGTGTGCATGTGTATATGTCATGTATGAAACTTCTCTTGAAAAAGTGTCCCTAAAAATTGACCAAGACCATCCTTTTTTAAACCTTTTATTTGTAACTCATTTTATAATTAAAGACCCACATAAATGGGGAGAATGAATGGTTTTGTAACCACTAAATTAAATTAGCATTCACTCAAATAAAACCCACTTGGTTTTTTCCAACAATCCTCCAGATGAATGCGATCTAAAACATGCAACGTGCAACTAAATACAATCGAGAGAACCACGAGAATTCACTGCATAAGGACAGGTAGCGCATGCCTTAAACCTGCCATAGCGAAATACATTTCGTATATACTTGCCTTAGGTAGCGTAATGCTTTGAACCCTCAACGTTTTGTGTATAACAAAATGATACCCGCACAGTGTCTTCTCTACACCACTTACTAGGCCCTTTAGTTGTTGTCCATATCTGGCTCTGGACTGCCTTGGCAAATTCAACCGAGTGCTCTAGTGATTTAGCCCTAGATCATCACATAGTATCGGCCATACACACTTGTTATAGGTGATTTTCAAGTCAAGGGTGTCCTGACTCACCCCACTCGACCTTCGAGATACTTGATTCATTAAAAGCCTCATGCTCACCCTTAAAATGGTACAGGTCTTATCACTCTTTGATCATAAAAATGAGCTGAGAACTTATGTTCTCGAGTGCTTCGTTCGGTTACCTGCAAAATTCAGTTTCCCATTGAATCCGAGACTGAAGTTTTCAGTTCAGGTTGGGTTACCTATGCGAAGGTTTCCAATTTATTGGGCTTCAAACCCCATTTCCCTCGATGATGCTCCAACTCCTCCACGAGTCAAGCATTTTGTATATGGATCCGCATTATTATCCTTAGACATTGCTAAGTCTATGGATACCACAATTTTTGCTAGCAATTCCTTTTACGGATTTTTGTCTCCGACGAATATGTCATGACTTTGTCGGGACTTTCCATTATACAAATTATTCTGATCCCGTTTAATAACTGACTGACTGCGGCAGTGCACGTTTATTGCGGGAACAGATTTTGGCCACTTGGAATACCTCCCAAGCCTTCTCAACCAATCTGCCTCTTATGTAGCTTGATTCAACGTTATGTATTCTAACTCTACAGTTTCTCCAACTATGCAGGTCTATTTTACAGACCTCCATAAGACTGCAAACTCTTTAAGTACAAACATATCCACTCATGGACCTTGTACTGTTAAAGTTCGAGAAACTTGGTATCAGAATACCCTCCAAATATTTTGGACATCTCGTATAATGCAGTTCATGATTGGCAATATACCTCATGTATCTGAGAAGCCTCATTGGCAAACCTACTTGGTATGCTCACTGAGTTGGATATATCTGGTCTAGTACAGTTCTTGACGCACAAGAGACTACATATGATAAGTTAGGTGTTTGTTTTAGTCCATATAGTGACTTAACAAGTTTTTACACCTTGGCTTACTTTACACGGAACCACGACCCAATGGGTTGTTCCTAATTCTCTAGATCTCCATTTATAAAACACATGTTCTCATTAATTAATGATGCGTCTTTTCATAGAGATTAGTGTATAGACATTAAAATTATCAAAACCGTCAGTTTACTTAAAGCAATTGACTTTATTTCTCACGTGCCTATCAACCTCATTGTTGATGGCATCTTTCCATATACACATTATATGGATAACATTGATTATTTCAATATCGTCGATTCACCTTCACTCATGAAGGTTAAGGGACAAAGGAAGTTTCATTACTTACCCTTTTACCATGCCGATGCACTTCATCTTCCTTACAAGATTCACTTTCCCACTTTTCCAGCACCGTTTGAGTGTTCACTTGTCTTGGATAGCGTAATGCTTTGAACCCTCAACGTATTGATCACACTCGCCAGGCGTTAGAGTTTTTGCGGAAATATTTCTCTTTTAGAAAATATGCTTCTCGGGCATAGAACAATGTTCTATATGCACTTTAAAGCCATGTGGCTTATGCACTATAAACCGATCAGCACTATATTTTGTGCTTATCCGAAGAATACATAATTTACCGTTTTTTCGATCCTATCCAATTCTTTCAAGGAACAAGATTGAGACCTTTCTTAGATAGCACCAAACTTTCATGAACTTATAGTCAGGCACCATGCCTTCTATAATTCTGACTGTTTGGTCCAACTTCCTAAGAGATAGTTTGTTCAACACATATTTTGCGGAAAGCTCACTTCCCGCACAAACTCTGAGTTTAACCCTGAACTTATCAACATGATATTCCAACCACACAATTGTGCAAACGGTGTCTCATGTTCACCGTTTTAATCACACTAATCATGTATTCATATCTATGTGAATATACCATTTCGAAACTAGTTAGACAATATCTAACACGTCCAAGAATAGTCTATCATTTAATGATTAACACTTAATCATTGGATTAAAGTTGGTAGATTAACACAACAGAACACCCATGATTAAACATGTTTTCTGACAAGTCTTAATCCTCAACAATAGAATTCACGTATTCATTCTTACTTGAATGAATATCTCGACTGATTTGTCTTTACTTCTCATCAAGTAGACATATCAGTGTTTAGTACAACCATCAATAAATTGAGTAAATACCTTTTAAACCCTTCTTGGTTTTGCACTCATCTCAAATGCATCAAACCATTAAGTTATGTACTCCGTTCGAAACTTCGAACTGAAGACTTAGCAATGCATTGCTTCAAACACAAACTCATATTTGTGTTTCAATTTAAATAATAGATTTAGAAAAATAAAACATTTATGATTTTATATTTTTATGACCTACTATATCATGTCAAATGAGTGAGTTAGTTGAATAACTCAACATATCATTATTGACCACAAGAGTATCGACTAAAATGCTCATTTTGAACAAATAGTCACTCATGTATTGCCACAAACAAGCAAACTTATCACAATTTGATCCTAGTGTTTTGGCTACCGAAAGGCTACTGTCCTTTATGTTTCAAAAACCACTAGTCATGATTCAGTTTTGTATGCTTGCACTTGTTAGTGGATTTCCAAACGTTTAAACGTTTCCATACATTAACGCCCCCACAGTTCGTGCATTCCCTCTGTCCTCACTCAGAACATGCACACTGTTATAGAGAAACTTAATCGGTTTCAAGATGGTAAATGAACAATATCATTTATTTTAGACGTTTTAAATCCATACCAATAAACCGTTAGATATTCTCCCACTCGTCCGCAGACGTTATGGGGTACGTTTAGATTCTCGATTTACAGGATCAACGGGTTACCCCCATATTTGTGGGACCCTTGGGGTTCTCCTCCAATAATAGTAATATAATATTACTAAATTACTATTATCAATAATAGCAAACTCAATATATTCACAATATGATTTACTAACAAAATAATAATATGTTATTTCAACAAATTATTAAATATTTTTCCAACAAATAAATAAGATGTTAATTTCAACAAATTATTAAATGCTCTTTCAGCAAATTAATAAGATATTATTTTAACAAATAATAAATTAGCCGATATTTGTTTATTCTTAAAATAAACTCAACGACCATTTATAATTTGTTAATCATCAAATTATTTACTATTGGATGAATCAAGTTGATTATTAAATAACATTTCATCCAAATATGTAACCGATTCGTCGTTGCAATTCGTAGTTAACTAATAAAGCTCTCCATAAATGCCAACAATAACCGTCATTACAATACTTTATAATTCTTCAAATTAAATTGCGATTAATCACAATTAATAAGAAGTTATAAATACTCGTCATTAATGATTACCGTTATAAATTTTGTAACCCTCCAAATTAAATTGCAGTAAATCACAATTAATAAGGATACCACCCATTATATCAGCACATTAGTGTCTTTAATAATGGTGATTTCGAATTTGTAACCCCTGTCATTAATATGCACTCGTGCAAAATTAATAGGTGTTATACTGGCATCCACAATGTTCTGGTCAGTTTCAGCAGCCACTGTGTTCCGGACATTTCCCGCTGAAAACTGTTTGTTATCTCAAATACCAAACACGCACAATCTAATTTCGAAAAATGAAAATAAAACTCCTCATTCGCAAACATCAAATTTCTATAACCACGCATGGTTTCAAGAAATTGATTTTGCAAGAGTATTCTAGTTCATTACCGAAAAAGATTCTCAAATTCTGAAAGATTTATTCAGCTGTAAACACCAGATAAATCTGATTTTACACAGAACAATCTCAAAATTCAATCAGTTCTGTCGTAAGCCCCAAATTCTAAAAAATCAGAAAATGGTTTTACAAGAACTATTTCGAAAGCAGTTCTATCGTAATCCCCAATTTAATGGCTTTTACTAGAACTGTTTTGAATAATCACCAATGCTCCAATTCCATTGTAGAGATCCATGTCTACACAAATACTCATTGGAAATTGTTAGTATTTTATTAACATGAAAACAATAAACATGTATAAAATTCACTAACAATATAATGTAACGAGATTACTCATAATATGAAATGATAATAAATCCATTCATTACTAAATTAGTACAACAAAACCATCTCATAACATTCATATATTAACACAATATGAAATCTTATACAAATATTTTGCTCCACAAAATTAACTATAATTGTTACATAAACCAGACTTGTACTACTGGAATAAAATGTAACATCCAATTAACAAACCACAAGTTACACATGCAAATATGCAATATCTCAGTAACATATAAACGTGGCATGTTAATACCATTACACTAATAGAATCAACTCACATAGAATATCTCCGTCATCGTCAAACCAAGTCTTAATCCCAATTCACAACATTGTACATCTGAGTACTGATATAGTATGTTCATACGAATTTGATTCAATTTGCTTATTTAAAGAATGTGGCTTGATTTAGATGATTGGTGGTTTAAGTGTTAGTATCTTTTTGAGACCGTAGAGAGTCTTTAGGGGTCAGAAAACTGATTTTACTTGAAATCGCCTAGGAGACTCGAAAGTCGAAAGAGTTATTTAAATTACTAATTTATTATTCACATAATTAACATGTAGTATTTATAAAATACAAAATGTAAAATACAAATGCATGCAATACAAGTCACTGGGTGAAGCCACTCCCTTCCAATTAGGAATTATGGTCTTAACAATGAAATTGTCAAATACCCATCTAAACCAATTCATACAAGAATTATACATTTGGCTTATAACATATATAAAAGTTAATAAATTAATTAGCTCATGCATATATAAAGTTTATTCAACAATTTTGTACAAACTATTGAATCACCAAGATTAAAACAATCCAAATGTTTTCGATAATTCAACCGGAAACATCAATTTATTAAAAGCAAAGTTTCTCAATAAATGATTTTTTCCAAAAAATTATATCGAAAACAACTAAACAAAATTAAAACATGATATAACAATCCGAAACCATTATAGCCGTAAACATCAAATTCCCGAAACCAAAGATTAAGAGAAAATGATTTTACTAAGAACGATTACGGATAAAGAAATAATTTTCTGTAAATCCATACACCGAAATTATTGTATTAACATACCAAACATAAAAATATCGTTTAAGATTGTTGGATACGTTGTAAATAAACACAATAATTTCTACGGAAAAAAAATGAACAAATAAACAGAAAATGGTTTCCTCAAATATATAAATATGAAATACAAGATTTAACATAAAATAATATAAATGATACCGAAATGGACTAAAATCCGAGACGAGGTAACTGCAAGCAGTTTTACTTAAACGATATTTGTCCCGCGACCTCTGCTTCTGGCTAAATTGGGCACTTCGTTCCTAGGGTACAACGTCTATCACATGTGACTCGGCGGAAACGGCACCGAGCCACGGTCGGACCGTTGATGGTGCGGTACTCTCTCTTTATATGTATGCATGTGTATGTGTGCATGTGTATATGCCATGTATGAAACTTATCTTGAAAAAGTGTCCCTAAAAATGGACCAACACCATCCTTTTTTAAACCTTTTATTTGTAACTCATTTTACAATTAAATACCCACATAAATGGAAAGAATGAATGGTTTTGTAACCACTAAATTAAATTAGCATTCACTCAAAAAAAACCCACTTGGTTTTTTTCAACATTTACTACGTCAGATTTTAAGTCAGAGTGGTGGCAATGGCTGTCTGAATTGGAGTATCGCTGGTTGCAATGTAATTCAATGAACAAGGAACTAACTAGGTGGAAACTGTAGAAGTCACCCAGACACAGTTCGATGAAGTTAATAAAAAAATTCAGCCTCTCGCATTTAAAGTTTTTGGTTCCATCCTTGTCAATGGGGATTAAGAAAACATTTGGTTTTCTTTTTAATTACTTGAAGTTAATTATGATTTATTACAAAATTATTTTCTTATTTGCAATTTCGATTAGTAATAATGTAATAGTTTTTTTCAAGGCGGGCAAGATTGGACCATCCACCTTTGAATTGATACGTCGAGCAGATAAACTTCCTCATGCTATAATGATCATCTGCCAAAGCTATATGAACTTTGGGCCGCTAATTGATGTTTTGTTGTTGTTTGCAGGGATGAAACCAGCAATATTAAATGGAAGGCCAGGTCGATATTATGTATAATTATTTTTTTCATACCCTGTATGATTTTTTTTAAGGAAACGCTAATTTTGAAATATTTGACCAAAGTAATTAGAAAAAAAGATAAATTTTCATCATATTTATCAAAATGGGAAAATTACTAATTTGTGGTCACATATTCCCCCGATATTCCCTTTGTATTTATATCTACGCATTCATGAGCAAACAACCAGAAATGTTACGGTCTCGAGACCATATTTATGCACTCATAATTAATGATCTTACTGTTTATGGCAAGTAGTGTGATGATTATGCTTGTTGAATTCTCTAAGAAGACAAGATGTAATTTGCCAAATCATTCAGAGAGTTATAGGAAGATCCACCTTCAGAAATAGCCACCTTAACTTTTTCTTTAAAATCTGTTGCCCTCTCCCGGACTTGTTTACCTTCTTCTTCTATCATGAGTTTCTTAACCAGTTCTTCTATCTTTGATCTCTCTATCTCTCCGTCCATCTCTAGCCCTACCTTCCAAACATAGCTAGCATACCTTGCATTTACATTCTGGTCTCCAAAACCAGGTGAGCATATCATCGGAACCCCTAAGGTAATACTCTCAAGCATCGAATTCCAACCACAATGGCTCCAAAATCCACCAACTGCTTTATGCGCTAAAACCTCCTTTTGTGGTGCCCATTTTACTATAAGTCCCCTCGTACTTACTTCGTCTTCAAATCCTTTTGGTAGCAGCTCAATCCATTGGGACCCCTGTACAGAACCGGGACGAATGACCCACAAAAATGGTTGGCCACATTTGGCCAGCCCCCACGCCATCTCAGCGAGTTCTTTTTCATTTATAAAAACCAAACTTCCCAAGCTTATGTATAGGACAGAGTAAGGAATCTGTTTGTCGAGCCAGGTGATGCAATTTTCATCTGTTTTTAGCAAACTGCTGTTGGAAAAATTTGTAGGAAAACATGTTTTTAAACATGGTTGTTCCAAGTGGTCAGGGACCATCTTTGAATCAATTTTCGATGTGATTACTCAGTTTTTCTGAGGCCATACTCAAAGCGTTTGAGTAGCTCGTACGACGAGCTTCGCAACGGTATATCGCATGACCTATTCGGAGGAAGGGTGTGAATGATAATTGGACTCGAAGGTTGGTACTCGAAAGAGAAAATAAAGTCAATGCTGGAAAATGAGAAAAGAAATGGGATTTAACCCATGAGGGTTATCCCACATTGGAAAATCATGAGTGATTTTTACAATATATATACTAAGGTATCCCATGTGGATATTAAGTAGTGTGTTCACATACACATGTGTGTATTGTGTACCACACATGCACTTGCTCGACGGGCGGGCTTGCTCGACGGGCGGGCTTGCTCGACGGGCGGGCTTGCTCGACGGGCGGGCTTGCTCGACGGGCGGGCTTGCTCGACGGGCGGGCTTGCTCGACGGGTTTTTAGCTCAACGGAAAAAGTGCGCCTGTTCGGGTTTCACCTGTTCGGGAAAAGTGCGCCTGTTCGGGAAAATCTTCCAGCAAAGCTGTAACTGTTGCAATAAATATGAATTCATTGCAAAGTTAATACTGCAGTTTCGAATTTCGAAAACTGACAGTAGTAAAGTGACTTTAATGGCTGAGATACTCAGCAAGCCTATAAATAGGCAGACCCCCCACATGTCAAAAATATAACATTCTGAAATAAAACACCAGTAGCATATATCATCCCTCCAAATTAGCATTACATTTTAGAACCAGAGAGAACCACCCACCAACAGCTCGAGCTTGACTCGTCGCCAGTTTCCGGCGAGTCATCCGAGACTGTTCTCCCAAAAAAAAAAAAAAAAAAATTTTTTTGAAAAACGATTGGTCGTTTTTTATTTCGACTGGTCGTTTTTTTTTTGACCTCTCAGGTCAGATTTGGACCAAAACGACAGGTCGTTTTGTCAAAAACGATTGGTCGTCTTTTGGCAAATTTTACGGTTTTTCGCTAAACTTCAAACGCTCGTAGCTCTTTCGTTTTTACTCCGAATTTGATTCCGCTTGAACCGTTGGCTTCGTATTTCAGTACTCTTTAATTCTGAACCTTAGAAATCTTGATAAAAATATTATCATGCAAAACAAGCTTGTATCATGTTTTACATGTTTTGTGATTATCGCGTAATGTACGGAATGTTGTATTGTTTGATTAGCGGAATTTAAAAAATTTGGTGGGATGTAGATTTTGTTAAGTGTTAGGAGTCAAGACGAACAAGGAGAGTATTCATGTATGAGTAGTAATGTCAAGTGAGACAACTAAAGTGTCGGTTTAACCTGTTTGTAGTCATGGCTATTACCACGAGAACTGGTGGACGAAGAACAACTACACATGAGGGTGCACCACCATCAAACGGTCCGGCTACCCAAGGTAGGGCAAACGGAAGAGGAAGAAGAGCTCCAAGGGAGAGGGGAGCAACTAGTGGGAGAAGGGCTGCTAGAGGTCGTGGGGGGAGAGGTAACGCTAGTGCCCCACCACCTGAGCAACCCGAGGAGGAGGTAGAGGTTAAGAATGTATATGAGGAGGTGAATGAGGAAGAAGATGAGACATATGCACCTGAACCGGAATCGGTAAACGCTAACCAAGTGATGACCGACCTTCAGAAGGTGGTGCAAATGATGGTGCAGAATGCACAAGATGGAAGTTCAAGTAATAATGGATTGCTTAACTTCACCCGATTGGGGGCTCCGACTTTCGATGGGATAGGTTAACCATCCATAGCTGAGGGATGGGTGGACAAAATGAAGAAATACCTATCAGTAGCGGGGATAGTAGATGGGGAACAACGGGTGAATATGGCTCAGTTTCACCTAAAATGTGAAGCACGGAAGTGGTGGTTAGGGATCGTGGATACTTACCACTTAACCAACATCGACTGGAACGAGTTCATCGAATTGTTTAATCGATATTTTCTTCCCGATTCTTATAAGGATGAAATGAGGAGGCAAATCGATGAACTATATCAAGGAGGTATGACCGTTCAAGCATACCAGCTAAAGTTTACCTCACTCTCAAGGTATGCCCCGGACTCGGTTCTAGGGGGTGTAGAAAAATGTAGGAGATTCATGAAGGAGCTGAACCCGACCATCTCATTGCAATTGGCATCGGCCCGCCATGTCAACTATAATGAGTTGATAAAATTGGCTCAAGCTGTGGAAGGAGCTCTACTCCATAGCAAGAGAATCTTGGAGAAGTCGAAAATCGAAAATGCTCCGAGGGAAGAGAAGAAGCGGACTTGGGATAGGGCGAATAATTCGCATTTTCCACAACAGGACAGAGGAGAGAGGGGTTTTAATCCACCACCGACAAATGTCGTGATGAGGAGAGCGTGTTTCCACTATGGAGATGCGAACCATCGACAATTCGAATGCCCTAGAATCCAATGTAGGACTTGAAACCGATTTGGACATACGGAAAGGGTTTGTCCCGAGAGACAAGGAAGAATCGACCCCAACCAGCCCTTTAACCAACCTAGGTTTCCACCACCACCACCAAGAGGACCGGAATTTGTGCCACAACATCAATTACCTTGGGACCAAGGGGGAGGGTTTTGAGGTAACCACCAAGGAGGGGGAAACCGTGGGAACTACCGAGGAGGCCATCAAGGCCTTGGGAACCGGGAAATCATGGGGGAAATCGAGGACAGCAAGGAAACCCACCAGCTCAAGCTCGTCTATATGCCTTGCCACAGCTGCCAAACCAAGGAGATCCGGAAAATGTACAAGGTATGGTTCTTGTGTGCTCGTCTTGGGCACATGTTCTTTTTGATACGAGAGATTCACATTCTTTTATAGCTAGGCATCTAGTTGAGTCTTTGTTGTAGAGAACCCGATTGTTATAGAGACTCCTGTTGGGGGTCGAGTTGTGTTGGACCGAGTGTGTCGGTCTTGTGAGATGGTGGTCGCGGACCACGTGTTTATATTTGATTTAGTTGTCATAGAGATGTCGGGATTCTGTGATACTTGGAATGGACTGGTTCGTTCATTTCAACTCTTTCATCGATTGTGTTCGACGAAAAGTTTTCCTTACAACTTCATCCGGGGATGAGGTGTTCTTTCGTGGGGAAAGGGACGCTACCCTTTCTTCCATTCCTTATTATTCCAAGCAGATTGTGGGCAACCTGTCTTCTCTTTTGGCTAGTCTATCGATAGTGGATAACGATGAGGAAGTGGAAACGTGACCAAACGTAGTGGACGATTTTAAAGATGTGTTTCCGAAGGATCTACCGGGGTTACCACCGAAGAGAGGGTTAGATTTTTCTATCGATTTGGTACCGGGAACGGCACCCATAGCCATTTTCCCGTACCGTTTGGCACCGGCTGAGTTAAAAGAGTTAAGTAAGCAGTTAGAGAAACTGCTGGAGAAGGGGTTTATTAGGCGGAGTACGTCACCGTGGGCGGCACCGGCCTTATTCGTGCAAAATAAGGATGGATCGATGAGGATGTGCATTGACTATCGAAAGCTAAATAGGGTGACTATTAAGAATAAGTACCCACTACCTCGAATTGACGATTTGTTTGACCAACTGAAGGGAGCGACGTTCTTTTCAAAAATCGACTTGCTATCAGGCTATCACCAATTGAGGGTGAATGATGAGGATATTTCGAAAATGACCTTTAGGACCCAGTATGGTCACTATGAGTTTGTGGTCATGCCATTCGGGTTAACTAATGCGCCGGCGGCATTTATGGAGTTAATTAACCGGATCTTTAAGGAGTATCTCGACAAGTTCGTGGTGGTCTTCGTCGACGATATCTTGATTTACTCAAGTTCAAGAGAGGAACACGAGGAGCATCTCCGTTTAGCGTTGCTCACGTTGAGGGAGCACCAACTTTACGAAAAATTTAGCAAATGTGAGTTTTGGCTAAATGAGGTGAAATTTCTTGGACTTGTGATCTCGGAAGAAGGGGTAAAGGTGGACCCGACAAAAATTAAGGCGATTTTGAATTGGGCACAACTGAAAAATGTGTTCGAGATTCAGAGCTTCTTGGGTTTAGCGGGATACTATCGACGGTTCGTCAAGGATTTTTCGAAGTTAGCAACTCCAATGACTCACCTTACCAAGAAAGGGAAGAAGTTCGTATGAAGCGAGGCTTGCGAGGAAGCTTTCCTAGAGCTCAAGAAGCGGTTGACTAGTTCCCCCATACTAGTTATTCCCGAGTAGGGGAAGGGTTACCAATTGTATTGCGATGCTTCAAAGAAAGGTTTGGGTTGCGTCTTGATACAAGACGGAAAGGTTATCGCATATGCTTCGCGACAACTAAAGGTTCACGAAAAGAACTATCCAACACATGACCTAGAGCTAGCGGCAATAGTTCATGCGTTGAAGATATGGAGGCATTATCTGTTCGGGGAAAAGTTCGAAGTGTTCTCGGATCACAAGATCTTAGGGTATATTTTTACCCAACGGGATCTAAATATGCGACAACGACGATGGATGGAATATTTGGAACAGTACGACTACGACTTGCACTATCACCCGGGAAAGGCCAATGTAGTGGCGGATGCTTTGAGTCGAAAGTCCCATGCGACCTTAGCGCATGTGGCGATTGAGGAATGGAGGATGATCGGAAAAGTGAACGAGTTCGACTTGGAGTTGGGTCATGTTAATGTGGGGACCTTGTACACGATAGTGGTACAACCGAAACTTGTGAGTAGAGTTTTGGAAGCACAAGATGGAGACGAGAATGTGGAGAACTATGAGAAACAAATGAGTTCGAGCGAAGGATTAGACGGTTGGACGAAAGGAACTGATGGAGGACTATGATTTAAGGGAAGGACTTATGTGACAGAAAACATGAGGAACGAGGTATTAAAGGAGTTTCACCACTCCCGATTAGCCGTTCATCCCGGCGGGACAAAAATGTATCACGATGCGAAGAGACAATTTTGGTGGCCCAGAATGAAACGAGATGTAGCTTCATATGTTAGCAGGTGTCTAACTTGCCAGCAAGTGAAAGCGGAACACCAAAGGCCGGCGGGTATGCTCCAACCCTTACCGGTGGCGGAATGGAAGTGGGAAAGGATAGCAATGGATTTTGTGACCAACTTACCTAAATTGGTAAGTGGGAATGATGCTGTGTGAGTTGTGGTCGACCGTTTGACCAAATCCGCACACTTCATTGCAATTAAGATGACGAATTCGGTGGAAATCTTGGGACGAAAGTATATTATGGAAATTGTTAGACTTCATGGGGTACCGATTTCGATAGTATCCGATCGAGACGCGAGGTTTGTGTCGAGGTTCTGGGGCGCATTGCAAAATGACTTAGAGACCAAGTTGACAATGAGTACGGCATTTCATCCCCAAACGAATGGACAATCGGAACGGACTATTCAAGTTCTAGAGGATATGTTGCGCGTATGTGTGAATGACTTCAAGGGAGGCTGGGAGAGCCATCTACCCTTAGTTGAGTTTGCGTATAATAATAGCTTCCAAGCTAGTGTTGGCATGGCACCTTTCGAGGCTTTATACGGGCGGCCGTGTAGGACTCCGGTATGTTGGACCGAGGTGTGAGAAGCGGAAATGTTAGGACCACAATTGATTCAAGAGACGACAGAAAAAATTAAGTTAATTCGACAAAGGCTTAAGACGGCTCGAAGTAGGCAAAAGAATTATGCGGATAAGAGGAGGAGACCTTTAAAGTTCTAAAAGGGGGATCAAGTATTTTTGCGAGTTTCGCCAAGGAAGGGGATTAGGATGTTTGGCTCTAAAGGGAAGTTGAGCCCGAGATTTATCGGACCATTTGAGATCGTGGACCGAGTTGGAGAAATTGCATACCGGTTGGACTTGCCATCAAATTTGGCGGGGATTCACCCGGTGTTCCATGTGTCAATGTTGAAAAAGTATCATCATGACTCTTCACACATGGTGGACTTTGAGGACATTGAGGTTAGTGCGGATGTAACCTACGAGGTGGGACCTACGAGGATTATCGACATGTAAGAGAAGGAACTTCGAGGAAAAACAATTAGATTGGTAAAAGTGGTTTGGAAACACCATGGGGTCGAGGAGGCAACTTGGGAACGCGATGATGAGATGAAGAGGAAGTATCCTGATCTCGTGCTTTCTTTAGGTATTTTTGTTTAGATGTTTTCTAATTTCAGGACGAAATTTCTTTATCGGGGAAGGGTTGTAACGCCTAGAGTTTGAAGTTTATTTTATTAGAGTTTAGTTTACTAGAAAGACCGTTTTTTGAGTTTTGTAGACGTTGTGGAGTTGTTGAGGTAGAAGCATGTCATCTTAGCTTACTTTATTGTCTTTTATGTTGTAGCTGCTTGTTTACTTTATTGTCTTTTATTCAATTAGATATTGTATGCAGGCGGTTACTTGATTTGATATTCTTACACGTTGGTCATTTTCTGGAGTTATGGATTGTGGAGTTGTTATGGGTTGTGAACCCTGTGTATTTTATTTCTTAAATTATGACACGAATTGTACATTTAAATTCTTACGGTTTTAATTATAAAAGTTTATCATTTCTGGGTGTAGTTCTTTAGAGAGGAAAATTTCGGGACGAAATTCTTTTAAGGAGGGTTAGTTGTAATATCCCGTATTTTTATAAGTGATTTTAATTATGATTTAATCAATCCAAAAATATTTTATACAATTTTTAGCCAAAAACCGAAACTCTTTCGAAAAACTTTATTTTTAAAACCTGTTACTGATTTTATAAATAAAAAGGACCCAATAGTTTTGTTTCTAAAGATTGGTTATTTTTTAGCAGTAAAATAATAATTTTGATTAAGAGTTAACTTTTAGAATTTTGGGGACCAAATAGTTCGCTTCCCCAAACTCTCTCAAAACAGTTTTTCTAAACCTCTTTTCAGCCCACTTTTTAAAACAGTAAACCAAAAGCAACCCAAAAACAAAGAGAGAAAAGAGAGAAAAGAGAGATTCCAAAACTTAGGAAGAAGAAGAAGAAACCACGTTAGCGGATTCTTACCGGAAGCATCTCCTCTACGCACTAAGGTAACGGGGGTTATCCATTGCGATTAGACGAGGGTGTATGTTAGGATTAGGTCTTGCGTTTATTTTAAATTGGGGGTTTTTGCCTTTTATCTTAATTATGTTCTTAAATTGTTAATTGGGTTTTATTTGTTGCACTTTTAATTCCATTATTTGAATTGTAGAAGTTGAGACTTTAGACATATTAATTTTGAATTAATGTGATTATGGATGGGTTTGCGTGTTTTATGAGTTGATTATGTGATATTATAGTTGTTGATGAAATTGGGTAAATTTATGTTGAATAAAGATGAATTGTAGTTTATGCATACAAGGTGTTCGTTAAAATGCCTGAATGAGATTTATGTTGTTGGACTTGTTTGGCTAGTTGTGAATCTAGTACCTATGCTTATGTGTTATGTTGAATTATGTTAAAGTGAGGTATGAGAATGTGATAATTGAATGGTTTTGTATTATTGACCGAGGCCTTGTGATTTAGATTAATGGCAATGGTCTATGTATCTTCCTATACCGGGGACATAAGACGACCGAGGGGATAGGGAATGCTCGTCTCGGACTGGGGCGAGTGGCGTGAGAGGTCCAAGTGCGCACTTTAAATCTATTTTTTTGTTAGCAATGGTCTATGTCTCTTCCTATACCGGGGACATAAGACAGCCGAGGGGTATAGGGAATGACCTACCTTACGGACTGGGGTAGGTGACGTGAGAGGTCCATGTTTGCTATAGATGTGTGTGAAAGTTATTTAATTTATTTCGTTGTACGATGTTATTATATTTCTTTTTATAGGTTGATTATCGCAGTTGTTGTTTGTGAGTTCTTGCATTTATGGGATGGAGTGACGGTATTTTGTGTGCCGTCCCGTCTATGTATGTGCGTGGGACTCACCATTACAGTTTTCCTTTTAGGTACAACTTAGGTTGAGACGTTTGGATAGGAGCTATTGCAATGCATCACATGGGTTCGGGGCTTTCGCTTTCTTTTTACTTAGATCACTTTTGAGGTTGTAGCCTACGGGCAAATTACATTCGTTGTTTACTTTTTATATAATTTTGTCAAAACCATTTTGTCTTGTAGCCGCGTTTGGCAAACTTTATATTTATTCGTTTAATCATTCATTTAGCTCGCAAGTTATTTTCTTTTAAAAGTTAAATTTTGTACCAACAGGTTCATTTTCCTTTTATTCAAAAGATCACGCCATGATGTCCGTGTCTTACGGATTTTGGGTCGTGACAAATACATTGTATGTAAATTATTTTAAAAAACAATAATAAAAAAAATTAATTTCTGAAAATTGTTGGGTTGCGATGACTACCCCTGTTCATAATGATGTTCCGCCCCGGTTTAGGTTGACTATATAATCTTATGAAGTATTTAGTATTAGGTGGGCTTTACATACATATGTAGTGAATATTAGAGAGAGTACCATAAAATATTAGAGAGAAAATCTATTCTTGAGAGTATTTATGGCGGAATGTCATTGAGAGATAGAGATTTGTGAAGTAGAAGCAATAGTTTGTCATTAGATATTGTAAGTTTCAAGTTGATTATTGTAAACTTTTATAATCTTAATAAATACCGGATGAGTGTCTCGGAAACGTAAACTTGATGAAGTCAAACTTCGTTAACAAATGCAGCGTGTTTTCTACTATTCTAAATGTTATTCCTCAGTTGCATTCGACTTAAAACTTACCTACATCTAGGTTGCGACTAAAACACGTATTGCATTTGAAACCTAGATAAATGATTTTATTTATACTCATATAACAGTTGTACCTGGGTTACAACATAGTTACAAGCAAGTTGCAACTGACGCTGCGTAACTGCATTCCGAACTTAGGCAAACGGAATTTCAAAATAGACAAAATAGTAGATTACCAACCGATTTATATATAACAATAATAAATAAATAAAAAGGGAAAATGATGGTTTAATATACTTCTACAAACTTATTTGTCAAAAAAACATTGTTAAAATCTTTATTAAAGTAAAGTACATAGCATCACTAATATACCGAAATTGTCCTTGAGTTATAATAGCATAAATATAAACTAATTCCTATTATATAGCTTACATATCATATCTCCACAAGTTTAGCAGTGCATTTAAACTCATCTATCTCTCTCTATCCACGCAATTTTTTCATTTATTTTGTATTTTATTTAATTCTTTTCATTTTCTTATCTTTGTTTTTACCTTTATTAATTAAGTATCAATATTTTCTTTTACTTTGGTGCTTAGACCTTTATATTGAATTGTTTTTTCTTTTGTCCCTTGATTCTTTTACATTTTTTGAGTATATTAATATTTCTTTACTATATTGTTAGTAGTTTAATATTTCTAAATATGTACTAAATTATCATTTTCCCTAAATAAAACAAATATATCAATAAGTAAGGAGGGTATCATAGTAATATCAAGTTTAAATTATACCTACACTTAAACAAAATTAACTTTTTTGTGTTTTCTTGTATTAAGCTAATAATATGGTAATAAACATAAATTTCCTTATAAAAAAACTACAGATTATATTGCAACCAATCAACTTGAAGTAAAACTAGTGATTAGTAGGTGGGTGGTTTTAATTTTATTACTAAACATATATATGATCGTGAATGACAAGTCTTTTTAAAAGATACATAATAAGTTTAAGGTAGATAAATGAAGAAATTTAAGGTTGATACATGAACAAATTCAAGGTTTTAGTCACAGAAAATAGGTTTATTTAAAACTGAAAACGAAAGGTTGGTTAGCCAATTGAAAACTTGACATTAACATTGTTTAATTTTAAGTTATAAACACGTAGACTTTTATGTCGTATCTGATACAATGTCAATATGGGGCAGCTCTTTTTTTACCAGCCAATTTGCTTTTCTGAGAACCTCTTTTGCTATTTTGAGGACCTGTTTACTAAAACGTGGATAAAAGATTCCAAATCAATGTCACATCTTATTTTTATTTATTTATTTTTTCAATTCATTCAACTCAATTTCATTAAAAAATAAATAACTCTTAACACCACTTCATTTATCTACAAAACAAATAAATTTACCCACTCTATCACACTATTAATTAATACATTCCTCTGCTCTTTTTTTTTCCACTCAAACTAAATACAAAATTAAAATATTTTATAATCATAATATTATATCAAGTTCACACTTTCAAGTAATTTATATTTTGCACTTTTTTATTTATTAATTTTGTTACTTCCGAGTAAATAATTAAATTGTTTCCAAAAACCCTACACGTCATTATTTTCTTGCACCTTTACCTACCCACGCTTATTTCAAATAGAGATTTTTGAAATGAATAATTACTAATGCAAACAGAACTATTTGAAATGAATAATTCCTACCCACACTTATTTTTGAAATGTAAATAATTCCTAGTACGTCCGTGATTCCTAATGCAAACAGAACTATTTGAAATGGATAATTCTTATCCACACTTATTTTTGAAATGTAAATAATTCCTAGTACGTTCGTAATTTTTGACTGATTTGATTTCAAATAGTTCTGTGCTTTATTTCAAAATTCGACGAATTCCTCCCAAAATAAATAACTCTCAACATCAATTCATTCAACTCCATTCCATTACAAAATAAATAACCCTAACATAAATTCATTCCAATTCATTCCACTACAAAATAAATAACCATAACACAAATTCATTCCACCCCACCCCATTCCATTACAAAATAAATAATCATAACACAAATTTATTTCACTCCATTACATTACAAAATAAATAATCCTAACACTAATTCATTCTACCTCATTACACTTCATTTATCTACAAAATAAATAACTCTAACCAATCTATCACACTACTACTTAATACATTCTTCTACTTTTTTTTTCCACTCAAACTAAACCCAAAATTAAAATATTTCATAATCATAATATTCTATCAAGTTAACACTTTCAAGTAAGTTATATTTTGTATTTTTTTTATTTATTAATTTTGTTATTTTCGAGTAAATGGTTAAATTAACATTTATTAGCTTGTTTTAATTTTTGTTAATGTCTACTTCAAAAACGTTATTAAGTTGTAAAATTAAATTTACTTTATTTACTATTTTTTACACTAAATATTTTTTTGTATAGTTACAAGATTGAAGGGATTTTATTAGTTTATACTTTAAAAAAATTATTAAGTTGTAAAAGTAAATTTAGTATATTTAGTGTTTTTGTTATATTTTTAGTATATTTTCAAGGTTCGAAGGCTTTTATTAGTCTCTAATTTTTATTTACTCAGAAATTATTATCTCTCCAAAATCATATACATATGGATAACAATTATGATATTTCGGAAATAGATCTAAATTTACCTTCTCATGACGATACTTTTCAAAATACACAATTTCCATTTGATTACCATAATACATTTTTTCCATCTAATATGTATCCAAATTACCAGTTTTCGCCTGATATGTTTGAAAATACTAATTTCCCCTCTGATCCATATCAAAATTCTCATGTTTCATTTTATCCAAATTTTAACAATCAATTTACACCGAATGACTATGACTACATGGGGAATCAACCTGAACCGTCAGAACAAACATTTACGAGCCACTTTGAAGAAGTTCAAATAGATCGGTATGAAAATACCGAAAATTCTCTATCGGATCTTGATGAACATAGTGAACCAACCGAATTTGGAATTGGATATGATTATAGCGATCATTTTCAGAGTAATTTGGTGAGTTTACAATTTTTTTAATTTCATGAGTTTTTGCTTGTGTAACTTTTTTACATTTTTTATTTTTTACTTCTATTAATTTATTTCAGGCTTTTTCCTCGATTGATGAATTGAAAGATTACCTGAATGATACAGCAGAAGCCTTTGGTTTCTTTTTTAGAACAACTTCGTCAAAAAATATCAAAGGACACTTTAATAAAAAAAGTAGGGCCATTATGATGTGTACCAAGGAAGGGGATCCCCAACCGAAAAAACCATCGACTAGATACACCAGCTCTAGTAAATGTTTCTGCTTGTTTAAAATAGAGTGTTACAAAGTTGAGAATAATTGGAAGTTTTATATCAAAAATGGGATACACAATCATGATATGGTTGTTTATCCAGAAGGTCACCCCCGAGCACGTAGACTTAAAAAAGATGAAAAGGGTTATTTAGAACCATGGTAGATAGCCTGGCGAATCCAAGAACTATACTTTCCGCTATAAAACAAAAATTTCCTGCTAATAAGTTTACTAGAAAAGATATATATAACCTTAAGGCTAGAGAAAAGGTTAAAGAAATGGTGGGTATGAGTCAAATGCAACATCTTATGAATCTCCTAGTTAAAAATGAATTTTTATCGTTTTATAGAACCAACCCCGAAGCGAACCAATTGGAAGATATATTTTTTGCCCATAAAGATTCTGTAAAATTAGTACGTGCATTCCCTTATGTGCTTTGCATGGATTGCACATATAGTACTAATAGGTTCAATTTACCATTTTTACAAATTGTGGGTGTAACATCAACCCAAAAAACATTTTGTGTCGCATTCGCTTGCTTACGTAATGAAAAGCAGCCGACTTACGAATGGGCTCTAGAATGTTTGAGAACGATGATGAAAGATCGTAAGAGTCCACGAGTTGTGCTGACAGATAGGGATTAAGCGTTGACAAATGTGGTCCAAAATTTATATCCTAATGCAAACCATCTATTATGCACATTTCATATTGCTCAGAATGTCATGACTAATTGCTCTCCAAAAGTTCCTAAAGAAGTATGGGACATAATGAAAATAGATTGGAAAAAGTTGGTGCAAAGTAAAACAGAATACGATTATGAAGCGGCACGCATGAAACTGGAAAGTGATTATAAAACATTTCCAAATGTATTGAAATATATGTGTGATTTGCTAGACAAACATGACAAGAAGTTTGTGGCTTGTTGGACTAGCAAAACTAGACATTTCGGTAACCGAACGACGAACGGGTATACAACTTATGATTTGACATTGTGTACATATTTTTTTTTTTTTTTATAAAATAACAAATTATCTAATATATATTTTCTTTCAAACAGGGTTGAGGGTGCTCATGCATCACTTAAACAATATATAAAAACTTCTGGTGGGAATCTCGAGAACATGTTCGTATGCATTAACGATTTGCTTTCAACTCAACATAATAGAATTAAAGAGTATTTGGGAAGAAGCATGAGTAGAGTTAAAAGAACACATGATATTTCGTTTTTTTCAGTAATAAAAGGGAAACTTAATTTTTATAGGATATTTTTTTATAATCATTGTATAATATGTTAATTTTAATGATATAATAAATTTTATATCAGGTAAATGCTCTGCGGATGCGATGGATGAAATGCTTACTGAGATTAGACAGCTCGAGTGGACAGCAGCAGACCCAACCTGCTCTGAGTGTGAGATAACATTGGTCAATAACCTTACATGTCGCCATGTTATACATAACTATTGGGATAGAGCTTGTCCTATTCCGCTAGAAAGAATTGATCCGCACTAGAGAAAACTAAGGTTTGATGCCGAACTTATAAACAAAGAAGAAGACAACATTGGAGTGCATGTTGAAGCCTTACGGAGAAGGTATGATGAAACTCATGATCAAGTTTTAAAGGCAAATTTAAAAGCCCAGATCGAACTTCTGCACGATCCTTTGAAAACTTCAGCAAGAGAACCTGAACTTAGATCACAGCGTCGAAATACATCATCAGCGAGGGGGAAAAATAGGTAAATATTCAACAAAACGTGACCCATCTGCTTTTGAATATACTCAGGCGTATAAAGATGAGCAAGCAGAACGGAGACGTAGCTATAGCAGCTCGAAAACCAAATATGATCCTTCAGCCCCTTGACCCCCTAGATATTGTGTTTACGACAAACAAAAAGTTAAAGGATCATCGCAATCAAAAAAACCTCCCCACAAGTCTTTTAAATATATTAAGCAGATTCCACCTATTTTCCATAATCACATATTCGAGGTGAATGATGTACTTGGGGATGGTCACTGCGGTTTTCGTGTTATTGCGAAGGCTATGGGAATGAAATTTGGAGAAGACGACTGGGGAAAAGTGCGCGTAGAACTACAATAGAAGATCGAAAATTTCCCTTCTTATTATCTTGATATCCTTGGAGAACTGAAAGGATATGGTTTTATTCGTGACTCGTTTTCTTTGAATGACATGACTTGTATGGCGCCTCCACATAAATGGATGACATTTCCAGAGACAGGGTTCATAATTGCATCACGGTATAATATAGCAGTGGTTGTGATAAGCATTTCGACGGGTACGACAACATATTTACCACAACATACAGCCCCTCCGGCAAAGCCTGCTGTGATTTTCATGGTTCACGTTAACACAAACCATTATGCCGAGGTCATTATTGATCAAAAAAAGAATAATTTCAACCCGTTTCCTTTGCCCCCGATTATTAGTGGATGGGACAAGCATCACTCTCCAGAAGCTGATCCATGGAAAGATATTTTTAGACAAAATTTTAAATATTATGAGACATTAAGAAGGCAGTCTCATCCCGCCAATTATTTCGAGAACATCAACATACCTGATGACTAGTGATTGTTTTTTTAATTATTTACTGTATTTTTTCTTGTTTTTTGATACTATTTTTCCCAGCTCTTACGTAGTACAATTTTAGTGAGTCCAATAATAAAATTTTAGTGAGTACTATCTTTTTATTCTAAATAGTTAAATAGATCGTGACCAAACGTGACATATTATTCATGGTTTTGGGGGAACAATTATAACAGACGGGACATTTCCTGTAAATATATTAAAAATACTAAATATAGTAAATTTTCTGTTACAACTTAATAACTTTTTTATAATAACTAATAATAAAAATTATACACTAATGTATATGATTTTGGAGAGATAATAATTTCTGAGTAAATAAAAATTAAACACTAATAAAAGTCCCTCGAACCTTGAAAATATACTAAAAATATAACAAAAACACTAAATATACTAAATTTACTTTTACAACTTAATAATTTTTTTAAAGTATAAACTAATAAAATCCCTTCAATCTTGTAAATATACAAAAAAATATTTAGTGTAAAAAATACTAAATAAAGTAAATTTGATTTTACAACTTAATAACGTTTTTGAAGTAGACATTAACAAAAATTAACTATAAAAAATAAAACGAAACCCTAGAGTCGTTTCAGAAAATAATATCAAAAGTAACTATTAAATATTGTTACCGACTTTATATAATTATATTGGGCTGAACTATTGCCCAGTTTTTTTTTTTTTTTTTTGCCGTATACCCAGTCTGTGCCGCAGGCCTAAGTCTTACTGGACTTGGACCTGTGCCGTCCCTGGATCTACACAAGGAAAAGCACCACGTCCCGCACATGAGAAATATTTGGTTAAGATATGTCATATTTCACAAAATATACAAGTGAAATAGGATCTACTAGTTAAGAGTCATCAGAGCACTAAAAAAATGAGAAGGCATACGATGTGGAAGGTAGATTTAAGCACATGCATTTGAGGGTATATATTGCGGAGGAAGAGTAACTGACGACGTTGCAGCAACCAATAGACATTCGGCAGTCTAGTTTGGGTGCAGTTACTACATCGGAAACAAGAAATGTCATTTTAAAAGAAGCCACATGTTAAGAAGATAAAACGGCAAAATGAATAATCAAACATGTGGGAACATACATGCAATCAAATTTGATTATTAGCATGCATCAGAACACAAAACTCCTAAGAACAGATCTTAATAATATGTAGCAAACTACACAAGAAGTTGGAAATAAAGACAAATGGAATATCCAAGATCATATTAATGGAGTTTGATTCCGAAATTGATGTAACAACCATTACAAAGAAAAGTAAGTGGTAATCACTCGAGCTATCCTGTCTGACCTCGAACATTAACAGAAGCACATAGAATCATCCCGACATACATAACTTCCTCATCACTATTGAAAGTTGAGACGGAGTATGAGTTCATGACCTAGCTTAAGTATTATAATTTTGCCAAAAATATTTAGAAAACATCTCAATCTGTAGCTATGGGAAAAAAAGTTTTATATGCTTAATATTCCTAAAAGCAGTAACTCATGCTATCTCATTACAGTTTTTAGTGTATATTTTGAGGAAACATATCAATTTATAATAAAGATTGGTGTCTATCTGATTCTTTTAACACAACCTCAAATAGTAGATGTGATATAATTTTCCTCAAAACAAAGAAACCCAACACTTGGCTCATTCTTTTTCAATAATACATTTAGGAGTTAGGACAGTTCCCTTGAATGAAAATGCCAGTATAAATCAAAAGCCACCACTTGTTGGATTTTGAAGGAAAGACAAAGGAAGTTAAGAAAGGGTATACGGTTAGTTTTTTTTTTTTTAATATTGAAATATAAAAGTGTTCTGTGTGAATGGAGTGAATAGTAGTTAATTTTCTTAAATTTAAGAAAATTTAAAAGTAAGCTGCAATGCGGAATTATTATGATTTAACACCATTAATTATGAACGTTTCATCGTTTATTAACATACATTACGAGTTTCCTTTCAGTACCATCAACTATATAATTTGTTAACATTTGATACAAAAATATAATTAAAAGGGATAATATTATCAAACATACAACATTTTAGTACTATCAACCAGTGCCGGCCCGTTAAATATGCATGTCCAAGACTTAAATATTTTTCGTTGTCTATTATTGATAAAAAAAAAAAAAAATGTTGTAGATTGTGAGTATTGAACCAATGACAAACCAATTTGGAATCATTACAACATAACCACTGGGCTAATGTAATAAAATGTAAATAGATAGTGATTAAATAGATCATATATAATAACAAAATAAATTTAAAAAATAGTTGGAGTGTTACCCGTTAAAAAAATTTCCTGACTATTTGCCCGAGCCCCAAGATTTACTAGACTTAGACCAGGGCCGACCCTGCTATCAATTATTAAGTATACACACTTATAGTACCATCAACTATCAAGTTATTCATACGTTTGTATTAAATGATAACATAGTCTATAATTGATGTTGCTAAAAAATCTCGTAGTTCATTGTATTAAACGGTAAAACATCCATAGTTAATGACCATATTAGAGCATAACACCCCTCTAATGCTTGTTTAACTTTGTCACCTCGATATATTATTACGGCCTTTTAAATTATGAAAGAAATAAAGAGGTCTAAAATTAAACAAAAGTGTAAAAGAGAATCAAATTCATTAATTACATGACACCATCATTTCATGAGCACCACATCATGCACCACCATTCTTGCTCGATCATGATGCTAAGCTCTACTTTTAATGTGGGTCTAAGTGAAATTCCTTTTAGCCACACTCCACCTCTTTTTCCCCATTTATAAAGTTATTGTAGTTGATGTTATTCCAAGCGTGAAGAAGCAAATTCAAAGAGGATAAATTCCTTTAATTGACCATGTCACTTACATACATCAGTGTATATGCAGTTAGCATTTACATCCTTTCACTGAAACAGAGAAATAATTATGGCTAATATTCTATGAAATCGTTAGGAAGTAAAGGTAACATACTAACATTTTTTTCCTTATACAGACGTCTCATACTCATTCGTACATTCTATGAAACTAGCTCTAACTTAATCATCCGTTATTACTTTTCAACCTAAATAATGTTGTTTAATGAATTAAGAGATGTTATAACTTGGGCCAATAACTTCAAAAACATATTATCATTCAAAATTTTAACATAGGATTGTATTCTTGTCAGACCCCCTTAATTGTGACGTAAAGCCGACATGGTTTTATATAAGTACCCATCATTAAAAAAAAATTGTTTTTCTTCGGAGTTTCTATTAGAGTTTCTTAATTAGAATTAGTAATTTCGTCATATATTTATTTTTGATCTACTATTAGATAACAAAATAATATTAGATTCATTCTACTGATTTTCAGGAGCATGTGTGTCTACATTCCTTGACATAACACAAAAAGGTAAACTTTGCATCTGAATTGGTCATGAGAACGTAATTTACATAACCCTAAAGAAGAATAAGACGACCCTACAAAATTTAAAACTCTTTATTTCTGCTTTAGACATGATGAATACAAAATTTCACTTTTTGTACTTTGCAATGTCTTTAAGAGACACTTTGATTACATATATGTTTGAATGGAATACAAAGATGGCAGGATTAAAAAAATGTATAAAATAATAACCAGAGATCACTAATTAAGCGAACGGGTTAACTCGGTTGTCTAGTACTAAAGTTGGTTAAGTTTAAATAGAATCTATATATGAGGACGCCATTATCTGTAAGTTGCACTGTTTTTACTATTTAGTCAACGAACTCAGAAGGTTTCTTTCCATATATTTCCATGAAAAAAGTACTAGAAGCTTATTTAATAACTTGGTTTTCTTTCATTATAAAACAAGTCGAATACACATTAAACCTGTAAACAAACTCAGTTTTTTGCTTTATCTGACAGCTAGTCTCCAAGCGTATACAGTAAAACCTGTAAAATCCCAGTATTTTATTTTTACTTAGTTACTAATACTTTTATTATTTTTTAAAATCTTACATTGTTTTATAGATTGTCTGGTTGTTTACCAATTAAAAATTTGATCATGAATATTTCTAATCAAATAAGTATTTATTAATAATAATGACACATTCAATATTTGACAGAAGTTACATATATATGTTTTTTTTTGTCTAGAATTTATTAGGCATTGAAATACCATATTTATTAATATAACAAAAGCCGTGAATTTTTGCATGGGTATTTATAATCTAACATTAAACATAAAAGGTTGTGTTTTAAAGTTGGTGCACGTTACAAAGTATATTGGAATATGTAATGATTTATAGTGGTGTGGTAGCTAAAATTGACATTTATGTAAGAATACATGTTACTTTTCATATGTCGGTTAGCCTATATATATACTAGTAATAGTTGCCCACGCATTGCGTGTGCGATACGTACTGACATAGATATGATCCCGACAAATAAACTTAATATTTTTTTAAAAAATTTAAATATTGAATGATTAAATATAATTAATTAACAATCGTATAAAAAGAGTAATATAATGTTTTACTCTTATAAAAAATACACAACGATTTTGTTTGAAATATAAATATGTGTAAAATAACATTTTTAAAGTTATTTATGTATTTGAATTGAATGATGTCATTTAAGAGTAATTACAATATTATAGTGAGAGTATTTTTGAAAAATTTGGACAAAATTTGGCAAACTCAAAATACTTGGCTTGACTTATATTAATAGTATGGTATATTAAATATCACATAATTTAATGGGAAGATATATTCTATATATTTATATGTTACTATTAGGACCTAACTATTTCACCAGTAAAACGTGCAATCATTCAACAACTTATTCATTTGTCTCGCATTTTATACTTATATAGACAACCTTACATAACCTGACACATCTTTCCTTATATACAACATCAGAACCCCTTAATTTGTTTCTAGCTTTGATTATACTGTTATTAAATTTACTTTTGATCTTACTCTTACCGTTGTACCCATATCACGGGCAAACTACTAAAATATCTTCAATACTTCAAACCATGTGCTGCGTATCGGAATTGTCTACTTCAAAAATAAAAATCAGACTACCTTGGATAGTACTAAAGGATGCAGTGAGTTTACATGGAGAGAGAGTAGACGCCTACTCTAACCGAGTTAAGGAATACGTGGGTGCTGACGATTATAAATTATAATGCAACCCAATCACCTTAAAATAAAACTAGTGATTAATTAGTAGGTGGGTGGTTATTTAATTTTTTTTTTCTTAATCAGAACCGGCCCAAATTGTATTAAAAGAAAACAAATATCTTTGCATGTGCTAGGCCCCGATGTTAGCCATTCCGTTCACAGAAACGGTAAAGGAATTACTCCCTCCATCACTTTTTTAGTGTCCACGTTTGACATTTTGCAAATATTAAGAGTTATCATTTATTACATTTGAAAGTTACATATATAACCTTACTTTAAATTAAATTATTATTAATGTCCATTTTTTTAATGTATTCATTGCAATATTTGAGAATATTATAAGACTTAACATTTTTTCATTGATAAATTAGGAAAACGAACATTTATTTTGATACAAACAAATATGAAATAGTAGACAATTATTTAGGGACAGAAGAAGTACATGATATCAGAATCAATACGAACAAGTTCTATAAGAGGCATAGAAATATCATAGAATGAGAGGAAAAACCTTATGTTAACACTCGAAAAACGTCACTTTTTAACTCAAAATTGGCTACAATAAATTACCCCTTACTCCTTATACCCCTAACCTTATAACTTCATGCTTCCGATATCAAAGTTATCTAAGCAGCAGATTCAAAAGTCAAGCTTCAAATTTAAAGAGAGATTCATCCTAGTAATAAGCAAAAATAACCAACCAAAAGGCCAGTTCAACCACTAAAATAGTCCGAGGAAAATAAAGAAAAAAAGCTTATAAAAAGCATTATCATTTAACATTAACAAAGCCATGTTCTTCATAAGAAACATTTGCCTTATTCAAAACTTCAATTTCATCTTCTTTTATCAGAATCTATCAAGAGCAAAATAGCAGCTGCATCATCTTTATCATCCTTCTCTTCACATTCACAATTTTTCCAAAAAATAAATTCTGAGAGCAAAAGAAATAAGGTTAAAGTACAATAAATAACCTGCATAAGCTATAAAATCTCTAGACATTTTAGAGTGCTATCCTAGAAATGTTGAACATTTCTCCGGCCACTCCAAATGCTATCCTAAAAGTGTAGCTTAGCAAGAAATGCCAACACATTATTTAATATTTATTACGAAACAATATGATCGTGAATGGTGAGGCTTTTTAAAAGATACATGGATAAATTCAAAGTCTCAATCATAAAATAGATTTATTTGAAATTGAAAACCAAAGGTTGGTAAGCCAATTAATTAAATACTTGATAAATTTGTTTAAGTGATAAATTGTGGAAACTTTTCAGCTAAAGCTTTAGTCAACTTAACAAGCTTTATATTAAGATAGATCAATGGAACTTAGTGAGTCTCTCCTAGAGTGTATGTCAAAATATTTATGCTTATCTAAATAATTATCTAAATTTAAATCGAAATCCTAAGTTTTGAAGACTGTGTAGACTTTTTTATTACAACTAATTGTCTTTTATTACAAGAGATATGACCAAATTTCCAAAAATTGAATTTAATTTGTTCCATGTTCTATTATTGAAATATAAGTCGACAATATTTTATTTGATAAGAAAAGGGGGTGTAAGTACTCAACTTACAAGTATTTAACTTTAAACTATTGAACATTTTTGTATCTTAGGTAAAAAAAAAAATTATTCATTTAGAATTTTTTTTCCCTCTAAATATGTCACTGAAGGAAACAAAAATCATACGTAATATTTTAACAAGTATTTCACTCTAAGAAAAAAAGCATTCGTAGGTATTGAAATAATAGGAGAAGTTAATAATTAACGAGTTGTTTAATGTATAAATTGAAAAGACAGTATAATATCATATTTTATTAACATGTAATTAGTAACTTTGATTGTAAGAAATAAATTTAGAACGTCTAGCAACAAAAATAACATATACATAGTAATGTGGGTGATTTATTAATGTATCAAATGTTGTATGATAGAAAAATAAATATTTGTTTTGATTACACTTGCAAGAATCATATGTATAATTCTACATATATAGCATATACAACAACTTTTTTTAAATAAATAGTGGGGATCCCACAATTTTATTAAAATCGAACTGAGGAGGAAAACTGCTTAAAACGAAATCACAGGTATTTACAGGAAAAATCTCTACTAAAGAGATCTAAACGAAATAAACACAAACTATTACAACCAAATGAAATGATTGAAACTTAAAATCAAATATTCTCCTTCCTTGGACTCAATAGCATGGTGATTGAAACTTTGGGCTCATCTTGGAATTAGCTGTATAACACCTGTCACTTGTCTCTTGCACCTCTTCATTTCCACTTTGCGAAACCTAACAGAGAGACTCTCTCTCTCTCTTATGCTCCATTTTCATCTCTTTTTCACTTCCAACTTATATTAAACAAAATTTAAACAGTTAACTTCCCACCTTCCTCGTCATCCAAACCTTAAATTTGACAAACCAATAGCTTCTGTTAAAATAATCCCCTTTAAAACCTGTGGAAAATCATCCAAGCTTGAAGAAATGGTGGTTCCCTCCCAATTCGCAAGTAGATCTGCTGCCTTATTGCCTTCTCGCTCCACATGCTTAAACTGGTAGTCTCCTTCCTTTATAAGATTTTTAATACAGTTAAATATATCTAAAACTTTCCATGGGCATGTTTGTTTACCTTTGATGATATTGATTAACTGTTGCGAGTCACTTTCAACTATTAGAAGACTTTTTGGAGATATTTGTAGGCCATAATATAAAGCTATGAACTCAGAATAAAGAGCTGAATAGCTTGTAATAGCCCTAGAAAACCCTTTGATAAAAGACCCTTTATCATCCCTAATTATCCCCCCAATACCATTAAGAGCCTCAAAAGGTTTATAACAGCCATCTATATTTAGTTTTAGATAACCAGATGGTGGATAAAGCCACTTAATAAGAATGGCCTTTTTAACAGTCCTTTTTTCCCTGTAATTAGTGTAAGAAAATTCTTTCTCTTTATAACCTGATTGAGTAATCAATTCTTCAGTAAGTCTGATAATATTGCTAGCCCTCATTTTGATATTCTCAAATTTGCATGAACATCTGGATTTCCAAATAACCCAAATAAGAAAAGAAGGAAGAACCTGACAGATTTTCCTTTCAGAAAAGTATTTTTTCTTACTAATAGATGACCACCAGCTGTTAATTCTTCAAAACAATGAGTTATTCTGAATAATAATACCCCATTTACCTTCAAAGAAATTCCAAACCTCATTTGCCACTATACCATTACTAAAAATATGATCAAAAGTTTCTTCTGACTTTTTGCAACACCCACACATAGAAGCTAAGTGAATGCCAAATTTATACAAATTGCAATCCAAAGGAACTGCTTGGTTAAATAATCTCCACATAAAACATGATACTTTTAAGGGTAGCATTCTACTCCATATAAATGTACTTCTCCAGTTTATAGGGCATACCTCTCTAACAATATTCCAAGCTGAATTTATAGTAAAATTTCCCAGAGTGGTAGGCTTCCATATAAATTTTAATCCATTTTCAACAATTGTAGTATTGCTTTCAGTCAAATCTCTTGCTTGTAGCATTCTGCACCAAGTATTATTACCTTTTATTATAGGAATAACTTCTGCTTTCTCCTTTCTACAATATTTAGCTTTCATAAAGTTGGTCCATAAAGAATCTATAGTTTTGAACCTCCATCAAAGTTTCATAGCAAAAGCTTTTGAAATATCATGAAAACTTTTAACATTCAAACCTCCTTCATTCACAGGAGAACAAATTTTACTCCATCTAACCCAATGGTGCTTATTTTTACCATTTTTACTACCCCAGAAAAAGTTAGACAGTATTTGATCTATTCTTTTAATAACTTGAATAGGGGGATTCATAGCTGCCAATGTATAAATAGGTATAGATTGGAGAACATGCCTTATCAATATTAACTTTCCACCTAAATTAAGCCAATTACCCTTCCAACTAGACAGTTTACTTCTGACTTTTAGAATAAGTTCATGAAAAAGTATACACTTTTTATGCCCAGAATATAATTTGCAACCAAGATATGAGAAAGGAGGTTTGTTTCTAGCAATATTAAGCTCTCTGCAGATAATTCCTTTTTGAATAGCACTTACACTTTTTGAGAAGTAGACTGAGCTTTTTTCTAAACTGACTTCTTGACCAGAATCTCTGTTATAACTTTGCAGGATATTACCAATCTTTCTGGTTGAATGAAGATTTGCTGAACTGAAGATTATCAGATCATCAGCAAAAGCAAGGTGAGTTATGATAGGGCTTCCAATAGGAGCTTTAAAAGCTGACCACCTCTTGATCTTAATTAGATTATTTAGATTCCTGCTTAATACCTCAGAACAAATAATAAAAAGGCTAGAAGATAGTGGATCACCCTGTCTTAGACCATTTTTAGGTGTAAATAAGTCAGTAGGACTGCCATTCACCAAAATAGAAGTTTGATTTCCAGAGATAATCCTCCATACTAAGTCAATAACCTTCTCAGAGAAACCCAATTTCCTTAGTGTAGCAATAAGGAAATGCCATGATACTTTATCATAAGCTTTTTTCATGTCTAGCTTAACAGCTAAATTTCTCCCACTTGATTTTTTATTAAGAGTTGAAATAAACTCTTGAACCAGAAGAATGTTGTCAATAATGACTCTAGATTTGACAAAACCACTTTGATTCTCAGAAATGATAATAGGTAGTATGTTAGCAAATCTAGTAGCCATAATTTTAGAAATAACCTTGCTGTAGAAAGTGCATAAACTGATAGGTCTGAATTCAGCAAATGTCTTGGGCTTAGTCTTCTTTGGTATGAGAGCAATAACAGTAGTAGAAAGAGATTTAGGTAATAAATTGCCCATGAAAAAAAGCTCAATAGCTTTGATAACATCTGCACCAATAATATTCCAACAAGATACAAAAAAATTTCCTGTAAAACCATCAATACCAGGTGCACTAGAGTTACTGAGGCTAAAAACAGCTAGCTTTATTTCTTCTCCAGAAGGGTCTTTGTCCAATAAATAGTTCATTTCTTCATTAATAACTGTAGGAATTATGTCTAAGCTTTTGTATACAAAACAATTAGATTGATCAGCTGCCAATAGTTTTTGAAAATAATCAATTGCCTCCTTTTTGATATCCCCTGGTTCTGTTACAACAGATCCATCTTCTTTTTCTATCTCCCCAATAGCACACTTTATTCTTCTTTTCTTTACAGTGCTGTGAAAGAATTTTGTATTTGCATCCCCTTGTAATACCCATTTCAGATTAGCTTTTTGAGCCCAATATTTCTCTTCTATACTGAGTTTAGCTTTTAGAACAGCTTCTTCTTTATTGATTTTTATTCTATTGACAGGTGTTGGATCCACTTCAAATAATTGTTCTGCTCTCAACAAATTGTCTTCAGCTATAGTGATTTCTTTAAAAATATTCCCAAAGGTACTATAATTCCACTCTTTAAGTTTCTTTCTAACTGCTTTTAAGTTTGTAGCAAGATTGTTTAAAGCATTAGAATTAGAATTAGGAACCCAGATTTCTTTCACCACATTTTGAAAATCTTCGTGATCTACCCAAAATTTTTGAAAAATGAACCTTCTTGGAATGTTGACATTAACCAACTGTAACTTTAGAAGTAATGGGCTATGGTCTGATGTAGCCTTGCTTAAGTGATCAAGAAATATATTGCAAAATAAGTTGGCAAATTCTTGATTGTATAAGATCTTATCTATTCTTTCAAAAATAGCATCCTCCCCATTACGCTTGTTCCACCAAGTGTACTTAGAACCACTGTAACCTGCTTCTGAAATACCTAGATTGTTTATACAAGATAGATAATCATTAGCAGAGGTAGAATTAATAGGAAGGCCCCCCATTTTATCTTCTTCAGATGACACAGTATTAAAGTCCCCTCCAATTAACCAAGGAGTATTAGTATAAGAGCTTTCCAAAAAGCTCCATAAAGATCTTCTTTCAACCACTGTACACTTAGCATAGACCACTGTAATCTGTAATTGAAAACCCAAATGGCCAATAGAAACTGCCATAGAAACAGCTTGATTCATTTGATGAATAATAGAAATAGTAATCTCTTGCATATAGAAGATCCAAATCTTATTCTCTTCTTGAACCAAAACTTCATCAAACCCAAATTTTCTTCTGTAGAATTCCACTTTATCTTGATTTTTCTTTGGTTCAATACAAGCTAAGAACATAACATGATGTAATTTGCATAATTTATTAATACGTCTAGTGGTTGATTTGTTACCCACTCCTCTTATGTTCCAGAAAATTGTATTAATCATTTAAAACTTTTTTTAACCCCTACATTAGAGGATCTGAGAACCATAGCATCTTTGCCAACAGCATTAGGCCTTTTCCCTACTTTTCTTTTTGGAGTTTTCCATTCTCCTTCTTCCAAAATACTGGGAATTTCTCTAAGAGATAAACCCAGATCAATTCTTAAGTTTTTTGAAATGTCTGGAGCATCAATTAAACTAGTGTTCCTCATTGTTACATTATCTTCATAAGCAGTAATGTTTAAAGGCTCTAGAACAATAGGTTCACCAGTAAATAGAACTATGTCAGTATTCAAATTATAATTAACAATCTTGTCTTCCTCTCTTACTGAAATAATGTTGTTGATTGCAGAACATTTTGCAGCTGGCTTTGCTACTACTCCATCATCATTCTTTGATATATCAGTGGTGAAGCTTTTAGTGACCCATTCTTTTGTACTTACTACCTCATTATTATTGTAATAATTGGCCTTTTTATTCTTTTGTTTAGCTTGTTTATCGCAGTTACCTTCATTAGCTAATACTTTTTCTTTAGCTGTGTCCTTCTTGTTGGTGATATTCTCTTCTTTGTTTTTATCCTCTTTTCCTAGATTAGTAAACTTACAAACTTCTATAGAGTGACCCATTTTGAAACACTGAGAGCAGTAATTAGGGATATCTTCATATACATAGTGCTGCCAAAAATCTTCATTTAGTCCATAGTTTATTCTTACTCGTTTAATAAGTGTTTTCCTTAGATCGATTTCAACACAGATTCTGGCTAGACCAGGTCTAGTCAGTTTCGCAGTTGATTCATCTACTTTTAGGGGTTTCCCAAAGGCTGATGCAATACTAAAAATGCTACTTTTATTATAAAGGTGAATAGGTAGTTTAGATAGAGAAATCCAAACAGGGGATACCGAAGATTCCTTTTCCGAGCTGAAATCATAAGACCATTTAAAAGACCTCATAGGGCAATTGTCAATATACCATATTTTATGCAACCATATACGTAGAAAGTCTTCTTAATAAAAACAACAAATTAAAATATGTTTTCAATCGATGACTCCAATATGATAGTTAGCTTTCAACCCCATTGAACTAAAAGATTTACGGATTATATCTATATGAGGCTTACCATGTGAAAATTTCCCTACAAGGGTATATTTGAATGGTTCTGAAAGAGTGTTTAAGTCTTCAATCGAATAATGAATCATAGGTTCTCCTTCAAACGATTCAATTGGTTTAACTTGAACTTTTGAAGAAACAATTTGGGTTTTTAACAAGGATGCAAAAGATTTAGACGTAGGTGGTTCCGGGGTTAGGGTTTGGTTTGGATCCGATAAATGATTGTCGGTAAGCTTAGGAATAGTTGTGGTTTTTAGAATAGATGCGAAAGATTTGACTGTGGGGGGTTCCAAAGAGATGGGTAGTTTGGGATCAGGTGGCTGAATAGCGGTCATCTTATCGGCGGCTAGGGTTTTTCACCCTAGACGTCTCTCTCTCTCTCTCTCTCTAGGGTTTTTGACTTAATTAATTTCAATAATAGCATATACAACAACATACATGAACATCATCTCTTAAAAATCAAGTAAAATCTTCTTTAATGAAATTAAAAACATATCATATCACTTCTTTCATTCTACTACATTAAGATTGTTGATTGATATGATAAAATCTTAAATGAATTTTAATAATAATTGTTTGTCTGTTTTGATCAATTTAAAGTTCACGTTTTTTTTTTGCTTATGTGTTTTTATTTACTTTGGTGATGAGCTTGAAATAAAACATTTCTTGTTAGGTTTTTATTACAAAGTAAAGATTTCAAATAGTTCAAAATGTTAAAGGTTGTTATTTGAATGTTTGGGTTATAATACATATAAAGAAAAAGTAAAAAAAAATATTACTAAAAGTTGACCGGCCACCAATGTGCCGTTGGCAGTGACGGTGATGGCCCGTCGGAACTCCGGAGAGGTCTTCTTAGCTAATTGGAGTTTCTTTTATGGCTAATATAAAAATATAGGCTCTCAATCAACTTTAACAACACCAAGCAGGTGTTGACAGATTAATAGATACAAAAATTGATAATGATAAGTCTTTGAAAAACATTATTGAACGACTTTTATATATGAATGATAAGTCTTTTAAAAATATTATTGAATGACTTTCATATATGGATGATAAGTCTTTTAAAAACATTTTTAACCGACTGAATTTTTATTTTATTTTTAAATCTTATTTAAAAGTATCAAATGCTATCACACTACCCCATCTTACTCGAACACTGCAACTCATAGTTGAGAGTTTGGGTTCTCGCCCACTAGGCTAGCCAGCTAGCCCTAGTGGGTTGACGACTGATTGTTTATATTTATGATGAGTTATAATTATAGTGTTAGTCTTCTAAAATTAATGAGCAAGCATTTTTATCGAAATTAATAGGATCTAAGCAATGTTCTATAGAGTTAAATTAGTCTTTCATACGGTAATTAAATATGGGTGAACAAATTATTGAATGTCAATTTATGATGAGTTTTATGCTATAAAGCAGGATGGGTAAAATAATTGTTTAAAAGCAAAAGATACCTTATATTCGTAATTGTTTACAATATAGAATATATTATCCTTCTTAATCTATTTCTTCTATTTAGGGCGTGTGAGATATGTTTACGAGATGTACTTATGATAGTACAGATGCATATATAGCAAGAATATCTCCTTACATGTGGTAATTAAAACATCTCTCTCTAGAAAAGTGTTCCTAACAGACTAGAAGAGTTCATCGGGTATATGTATCGTCGTACCCTAGTCTAGTACTCATACCCGGTACTTAAAAAAAAATGGAGTATCTATCCTAACTTAGAGCATTTACAAGAGAATAGGTAAAGGGGATATGGGTAATTCCCTATAAGTATATCATACCAACTTATATTTCTCATATATATCTTGATAAGTTCACATTTCTCATATGTACCACTTTTTAATTATTTAGTTTATTTACTAAATGGTCATACAAACCAAAATATAATAGACATATTTTATCTTTCTACAAACCCAAAAAAAATAGTTTTAAATTATAACAAAATAAAAAAAAAACAAAAAAATTATAAAAATTATAAAAATCACAAAAAAAAATATAAAAAATAACAAAAATCACAAAAAATTATAAAAAAATCACAAAAATCACAAAAAATCATAAAAAATTATAAAAATCCCAAAAAAATCCCAAAAAAATCCTAAAAAATCACAAAAAATTATAAAAAAAATACAAAAATCACAAAAAAAATTATAAAAATTATAAAAATTATAAAAAATTAAAAAAATCACAAAAAATCACAAAAATTAAAAAGAATTATAAAAAATGAAAAAATCATAAAAAAAATTACAAAAAATCACAAACTTTTTAAAAAATTACAAAAAAAATTATAATATAACACTTTTTATACCGAAAAAGTTGTTTTTTCATAAAAAACACTTTCTCCATTAAAAAGTGAATTTTTTTTATACAAAAAGTGGTTTTTACATGAAAATGTGCCTTTTTTTATTCTAGATGCGCTGAAAGTGCATCTACTTCAGTCGAAAGTACGTATAATTTAGTAAAAAGTATATATAGTTCAATAAAAGTGCATATAGTTCAGTCGAAAGTGCATATAGTTAGTCAAAAGTGTATAAAATTGAGTCGAAATTGTATTTAATTCAGCTGAAAGTACATCTAGTTCCGTTGAAAGTGCATACAATTTAGTCGAAAGTAAATATAGTTCAATAAAAGTGAGTATGTATATAGTTCAGCTAAAAGTGCATCTAGTTCAGCTGAAAGTATATCTGGTTCAGCTTAAAATGCTTCTAATTTAATCGAAAGTATATATAGTTAAATCAAAAGTGCATATAGTCTAGTCGAAAATAAATATAGTCCAGTCAAAAGTGCATATAGTTTAATAAAATTGCATATAGTTCTGTCAAAAATGCGTCTCATTCAGCTAAAATTGCATCTGCTTCAGCTGAAAATGCATATGGTTCGGCTGAAAGTGCATATGGTTCAGCCAAAAGTACATCTAGTTCAATAAAAATGCATATAGTTCTACAAAAGGTGCATCTGGTTCAGCTAAAAGTGCATCTTGTTCAGCTGAAAGTGCATATAGTTCAGCTGAAAGTGCATCTAGTTCAGTCGAAAGTGCATCTAATACAGTCGAAAGTGCATAAAATTCAATAAAAGTGCATATAGTCCAGCTCAAAAAGTGCATATATTTTACTTTAAAGTTAAAAAAAACTGGGTGGATTCGAACCACCAACCTCTTGAACATTGGTGTTTGGTGCAAACACTCTTACCAATTTGAGCTTACGGATCTAAAATTAGTTTCTAAAAATGCAATTCAAACTTTAACAAGCATTGAAATGAGTCAAACGAGAGTTAAATCATAAAATTCACTTTTTGATTAAAAAGTGTTTTTTTATGAAAAAGTGTCTTTTTTATGAAAAAGTGTCTTTTTTATGAAAAAGTGTCATTTTTATGAAAAAACGCTTTTTCGGTGTAAAAAGTGGTATATTGACATTTTTTATGATATTTTCATTTTTTTATGATATTTTATAAAAAATTTTATGATTTTTTTCATTTTTTATAATTTTTTGTGATTTTTTTTTTTTTTTTTCATTTTTTTCATTTTTTTTTTATGATTTTTTAAATTTTTTATGATTTTTTTTCATTTATGACGAAGAGAGGGAGAGATATTTTCTGTTTTTTTTATGAAATTAGATTTTTTTTAATTTATATAGTATGAAAAAGTGATACCTAAGAGGAAAGCAAATTATAATAGGTATTTAGTGGGAATTAAAGTTCAAAAATGTTACCTATGAGGTATTAATCCAAGGGGATATATGAGCTATCTTACATGTTCATTTTAAATAAGCAAGTCATACAGCAGTAAATTAACCAACGCATGTACTTTAAATGTTTATTAATGTAGGTGATTTATTAATGTATCAAATATTGTATAGAGGTTGGATTTTTATACTACACTTTTTCTGAAAAAACGCACAAACCGTAGAAAAATCTACGGTTTGCAGTCATTTTATACAAACCGTATATTAAATCTACGGTCTGCATAAAATCACTGCAAACCGTAGATTAAATCTACGGTTTGCAGTGACTTTATGCATACCGTAGATTTAATCTACGGTTTGCAGTTAATCACTGTAAACCGTAGATTAAATCTACGGTTTGCAGCGTTTTTTCATAAAAAAAAATTACATAAAATAAATTTGGTCAATTTTAACAATTTAAATTAAAATACTGAATATTTTTTTCAAATTAGACATGATTTTTTTTAATAAAAAAACTAAATGCCTTATTCTTAAAATTTTACATAAAATAAATTTGGTCAATTCTAACAAACTCTCAAAATAAACACAAAATTTACACAAATTTACACAAAAAAAAGTTGATTTGATAAATTTTATGTTTTTGGTTCATGTTATTTTTTTGTCAAGTGTATAAGTTGATATTTTTTTAAACATTAAGTAAATTGTCAATTTTTGTGAAGTGTTTTTGGTTTGTTTTTAACACTTGGATAACGCAATATGAAACATTAACTAAGTCGTCAATTTGGTGTCAATCGTCAATTTTCTTGAATGAAACAATCATAAATTATATAAATTTCATAAAAGAAATTAACTCAATATGCAAACATTTATCAATTAAACTCAATATTGGTCATATCAATTAAAATATTGGTCATATCAATTAAAATATTGGTCTTATCAATTAAAATACTGAATATTGGTAACTTAAAAAAAAAAGCATTTATCAAATTCAAAAAAAGCATTTATCAAATTAAAAAAAATCAAACATAATAATCAAACATTGGTCTTCAAGAGACAAAAGATACGAGGCGTCACAACAGTCCAACGTACAAAAAGGCACAAGAAACGAGGCGTTAGCAGCAGTTCAAATTAAATACAGGAAATTACGAATTACAAAAGGGGGACCCACTAATTAGCCACAGATGGGATAAGAACAAAGCAACGAAAATACAACAATGAAAGAAAGACATTTAAAATTGAGGATCAATGGGCGGGAAAACCGAACTGTCGGACCGAGAGAAAGCCACCCGAGCAGAGCAATCTAACCGAGCTTGGTATGAGTCGTTCATGACAACCAAGCACTCATTCTTCCTGGTAAGGGCGGCATTCTCCCTAGTAAGGGCAGTGATATGTTCCTTGAGCCGAGCATTCTTAACCATCATGCTAGCTAGGCCCTGAGGACCGTTGTCAAACTCTTCCTGAGCATGATCCCAGATCTCCTCGGCCTCATACCAAGAGTTGGCCAGATGATTTCTACGCAACAACAACTGGCCGAGCTGGCGACTCAGGGTTGAAATCTCGGTCCACTTAATGGTCTCATCGGGATATGAGTCGAACAATCTCAACGGCAGATTCCCGAACTCTTTCTCGAGATCAGCCATGTGATGACGAACCCGAGATACTTCAGCGTCCAAGTCCTTCATCTGTGGTAAAATGCCCATTCTGCCTTCATCTGGCTCAGCCATCCTAACTATTTTTATTTTTAACAATAAAAACAACATAAGAAACATACACATTTAATGATAACCAAACAATTATTCTAATTATCTAATTAAACAAATTTTAATAAAAACTCAATTTTTTTATAAAACGGGAAAAATATCAACAACCCCAATTTTTATTGGTGATTTGGGCAAACAAACTAATTAAAAAACATAATTTTATAAAACACCTAATTTTCAAAACGGGTAAATATTAATAAAGCGTAACTATTTTTATTTTTCTCAATCAAAACAAATAAGCATCATAAACATGTAACATCATAACCAAACCATTAGTAATAAATATCTAAATAAACAAATTTGAATAAAAACACTAATTTTTTTATAAAATGGGACAAATATCAACAATTATTATAATTTCTATAATTAATATAAACAAACAACAAACAATTATATATAGCTAAATGAATAATCAATTTGCATATTTTATATATTTTTTCCTATTTTACAAATTGAAATTACACCAAAATAAATAATAAATTAAAGAATAAATGAAATATCAACAATTATTATAATTTCTATAATTAATATAAACAAACATCAAACAATTATATATAGCTAATTGAATAATCAATTTGCATATTTTATATATTTTTTCCTATTTTACAAATTGAAATTAGATAAAATAAATAATAAATTAGAGAATAAAAGCACAACCTTGAATTAGGGATAAATTTGATTGATGATTTGGGGTTTTTTGTTAAGAAAGTTGATAGTTATTGTGGTTGATTGATTTGAGTTTTTTTGGATGAAAAATTTGGGTTTTTTAGAGAAAGGGAGAGAGAGTGTAGTATAAAAATTTGTTTTTTTTTTTAAAAAACGTGAAATTCTGTTTTCAAAGGACTGTCTGTGTAATTTTTGCGCAGGGACTGACTGTGTAATTTCTGAAAAATGGGGACTGACTGTGTAATTTCTGCAGAATTGCTACAGACCGTAGATTAAATATACGGTTCACAGTGATTCACTGTAAACCGTAAATTTAATCTACGGTCTGCAGTAATTCACTGTAAACCGTAGATTAAATCTACGGTTTGCAGTTAATCACTGTAAACCGTAGATTTAATCTACGGTTTGTATAAAATGACTGCAAACCGTAGATTTTTTCTACGGTTTGTGTGTTTTTTCAAAAAAAGTGTAGTATAAAAATCTAACCTCTATTGTATAATAGAAAAATAAATAATTGTTTTGATCACACTTGCAAGAATCATATGCATAATTCTACTTATATAGCATATACAACAACATACATGAACATCATCTCTTAAAAGTCGTGTAAAAAGCTTCTTTAATGAAAAAACATATCATATCACTTCTTTCATTCTTCTACTTTAAGATTGTTGATTAATATGATAAAATCTTAAATGGATTTTAATATTAATTGTTTGTCTGTTTTGATCATTTTAAGGTTCACATTTTTTTGCTTATGTGTTTTTATATAATTTGGTGATGAGCTTGAAATAAAACATTTTTTCTTTGGCTTTTAATATTAGAAAGTAAAGAATTCAAATAGTTCAAAATGTTAAAGGTAGTTATTTGAATATTTGGGTGATGATGCATATAAAGAAAAAATCAGAAAAAAAAAAAAAGTTTTTCTATACATGTATAACAAATTTATATATAGGACTGTTGTGCACCACTTAAAATTTGTGGCTAATTAAGAAATTATTTCAAATTCATACTATATATATAAGACATATCTAGAGAGAGAAATTTAAAGACTAGTTAAGACTTGAGATTTGAGAATGCTCTAATCAATCAAAACAACTAATATATTACTAATATATTAATTTAAGTCGATTAAGTTGTATATGTTTCTAAAGTAGCGTGAAAAGAGCCAATCTCAATTGTGCAGTTTTTTTTTTTAAGTAAATGACTCATTTTATTAGAAAAGTCGAAACCAAGTGTACAATGGGACAACCCCCATATAGAAGCAGTAGAACCGATAAAGAAACACGATAACTTGCCACCCTCAAAAGAGATCTACAATGAGTCCTAGACGTACAATAAAAAGGATAAAAAGAAGCTCGTCTCAACTTTTAAACCACACGTGCACTGAAGTTGGAAATGAACTCACTTAATGCTACATTTCTCCTTATAACCCCTATCCAAACACACTCTTATAACTCCAGATCAAATGAGCATTATGTGACAACCAAAACCAATTTCAGCGCAACTTAGGTTTGCAATTGAGACAAACCCCAAAAACCTCAAAATTGAAGCAATACAAACTAGCCTATCCAAAAGTTGAAATAAAACCAAAAAATTAAATACGACTCATAAAGATATATTTATACATCAAGTATGAAACTTTCTCTTGAAAACAAGTCTTTCTATCAGCAATGTGAGTATGCTGCACCAAACACAGTAGCTATCTTCCAAGGGGTCAACCATAGCGCCCATCAACACTTCATGCAAAATTCTAAGCCTGAATAAGCAAAAAGTTAAGCAGGCACTAATTTGATTTTGGCTTCAGAATAAGCTCATCATAAGCACAAAATGATAAGGCCGAAAAGCATAATCAGTAAGAATAGAGGGACCAAATGCACCAGCAAGCATTTAAAAAGATACACAACCCACACAAGAGTTTCAGAATAATCCTCATCAGCAAAAAAGTAAACCGTAACCAAATTACAAGTTAAGAACAAAAAGTTTTGCCCCTAAAACAAGGGGTTTCTTTTTTTATCTAACTTATAGGACGTCACATACAAATTACCAGGCAAAGCTATAGGATAATAAATAACCATGTCCGAACCATTAGCCCCCATCTTTGCTAGACCATCCGCTACTTGATTTTGCTCTATGTACATGACAAGTCATAGACAATTAAATTCATAAGATCACAAATATCCTTCCAAATAATTTGAAATTTAAGTCCATGAGTAATACCCATTTTTCACCAGAGTTAGCAATGGTAGATTAGGCATATGTTACTATCAAGTTAATTTACTGAAAATTTGAAACATGAGTTGAAAAAGTCTACAATTACTTCTTCATGATTAAGATATTTAGATAAATATTTAATGTTGAATAGGGTGTACCAACTGTACTTTTAGAGTTATAATAATAAATTTCGGTCCAATGACAAATATGTCTTTTCTTTTGGTAATTTTTGCTATAGCTAATGCCTCCAAAATCTTAGTTCAAATAGACGTATGTATCAGTGTTTTAAATAGCGTTATCGCTATCGTAGCGTTTTTTTAAGAGAAACGCTAAAAGCGGTAATAGCGTTGTTATATAGCGTTTTGCGGTATTTTTTTTTTTGCCTAAATATGCACTAAACTTTAGAATATATAACAAAAAAAATAAAAAAAATGTATAGTTATATTAGATAGTAATAAAAAAAAATCAAAAAAAAATTTGTTGTTGCTGAGTTTTGAAATCAGGTCTGCTGAAAATTACAGCACTGCCTTAACCATCTGGACTGCAGACACTTTTATAAAAATTACACAATATATATTATTTATTTAAATCCGCTGTTTTTTTTTTAACTCGCTATTTACGCTTTTGGTCCAGAATTTCGCGCTTTTTGCGCTTTTGGTCCCCTATAGCGCGATTTTAGCGCAATTCCACCAAAAATCGTGATTTTTCGTTACGTTTTTTACCAAAAAAGCGCTATTTCGCGCTACGTAGCGCTACGTAGCGCGAATTTTAAAACATAGGTATGTATAAGTAGTCATCGAAAACCCTAGCCGGAGTTTGGTCTCGTCTGATGGCAGCGACGGTTCTGAGATTTTTGTTTCCCGGTGGCAAAAAAGATTGAGGCCTTTTTTTCTATTGTCGTTTGAGTATGAAATTAACTCTCAAAAAAAAAAAACATTAATAAAAAAATAAATATGCTCTTTCACTCACTTGTAAATTTTTTTATAGCATATATTTACATATATAATTTTTTTATACATATTTAATTTTTTTTGTCGACGTCGTGGGGTCCTGAAAGATTCGCCGAAACCGTGAAGTCCAGTGAAGTCGCACCACCCCCTCAGGGCCAACCCATAGGGAAGTCAGTGGAGTCGTTTTATTAATATAAATTCCAATGTGATACAAAACCTGAAGTCGTTTTTTTATGTTATTAAAAGACTTACTATTTAATCTGTTTTAATGAATAATCACCTACCAACTCTCCTCTCATCTCTATAAAAAGGCTCAAAGTCCGCATCCTTTATCCACACAGCAGCAAATTTACTATTCTACGGATTTCCCGAACTTGCTGCACTACAGTTACTTATATTTTAAGAACCACAAATGGCTGGAATTTGTCGTGAACGACCTGGTGATGACGACGAAAAGCTGGCCACCATCCGGCGACTCCGACCAGACACCATCAACAAATCAGATGAGGAGCTGAGATCAATATTCTCCAATTATGGGTGGATTTATGTTTCAGGTATTACCAACAACAGCGACCATCAACTACACTATTATAACCCATATCTGGATAATTCAGGAGACATTGATGCAGGAAAATCTGAAGCAAGTCATTGCACAGGTTTTCTTCCACTCTGGAGCTATGCCCATAAGTATGAAATCGAATATTACAATACAGTAGTCAATAAGAAATGTAAAGTTATAGTAAAAGATCTTGAGGTAGATTGGTTAACGTCCTTCTATCAAGGACCAACGGAGGAAGATATTCGAGACATGACACCTGCTATTTTCACCTTCAAGGCATTTGTGACCATTGTTTTTACCAATAATGGTTATGATGTTTTCGAAAGTGGCAGGAAGAAAGGTGGAGTTTTTTGGTGAACCAATTAAACCCCAGACTTCAGATTCTCTGAAGAGAAAAAAAAGGAGAAGCAACTATAGTACAAGTGTGAACTGCTTGGGTGTGTAATAAAGTTGTATTTGGTTTGCTTGTTGTACCATTTGTTTTAAATTGTGAGTTGTCACTTTATGTGATTTTCTTTTAGTTTATGTTTCTACATTTGCAATGAATAAAAAATTCAGTTTTCATGGTTATTCTCTAAATTATCCTGTACGTGATAACTTTAACAAAAGTGATAATCACCAAGAAAATTTAACAATCTCTAAACTTTACTTCCCAACTTCACATTTTAGACACTGTAAAATAAAAAATGAACTAGTTAGAGAATAACTTACAGTTTAAAGCACGAATGAAATCTTTTACAGAACTTGGTTCACCGCTTCACCCCTTACAACATTCACATCTCACTCTTTAAAATACGCTTTAATTATAATCTGAAAGTTTACATGAAAAATCTCATTCAATTCATACTCATAATAAACTTTTATTTTTAAAATGGGTCATGGTGTCTACATATAAATTATAAGAGCTGTTATAGGATTTACACAAATTGCATTTGATTTTACGTTAGTGATAGTACTAATTATACTATAATTTATGCTAATAAGTGGGTATAACTAATACCACGTATATGGTGATATCCCACTAATCACTACAACACAACAGCAATACAGCGACGGATTTTTCCGTCGCTAAAACGTGAAATCCGTCGCAGATTGGCTCTTTGTGACGAAAATTTCCGTCTCTGATTTCCGTAGCTAAAGTGCTTGTGGCTAAATGTTTGCTACGGAAATCTTATTCCGTAGCTATTTAGTGACATTATAGCGACGGATTTTCCGTCTCTAAGTTTTGTATTTAGTGACATTATAGCGACGGATTTTCCGTCTCTAAGTTTTGTATTTAGTGACATTCTAGCGACGGATTTTCCGTCTCTAAGTTTTGATGTTGCTACAAAATTCCGTAGCAAAAGTCTCACAAAACCAATTATATAGAATAAATTACAATATAAATATAGTATAACAGTGAATAGTTACCCACGAATATACATGGCTATTCCGTCGCAATTTTTTTTATTATAGTATATTTTTTATTTTGATATTTAATTTAATATATATTAGAAATTTAATACAATTAACAGAATTAATTTTATTAATTAAATAAAGAATAAATTTATTAAGTAAACATTAATAGATATAAATAAAACTAATCCACAAGCCAAATAACATGCTATAATAATCATAAACAAAATTTAATTGAATTCATATTACGTAACAGTACCGATACTAACAAATATTACATGACCAAAATATTAAAATGTCATAACCTACTTAAACGGTTCACATACTTCCATGACCGATTAAACATCAACGGTTCCGATCCTATTAAGATTACATGCCCAAAGTACTGAAGTCATAACCTACTAGGATAAGTGCACGTACTACCATAACATAATAACATAATAGATATTAAGCATCAGCATAGACACCAACATTAAGCTCGAACGCTGCCGAGAGTGAAAACGCTGTGCCTCGGGAAAAGAGTGAAAACGCTGCCGAGAAATAGGAGTATCATGTGATTCACAACCATGACCATAAACTCGAACGCCACCTACGCTAACAGAGGTTCTACCTCTGCCAAAGAGAGAATAGCCAGGCCTAGTAATCTGCATTGAAAACGAGAAATAGTAGCAAGTAATTAGCTTTAGAAAGAAGCTGCACAATTTCAATTTTGTATGCAAACAACTATGTTTCTTTGCAACCCACTATGTTTCTTTGCAAACCACTATCTTTCTTTACAAACAACTAAGTTTCTTTGCAAAATAATATGCCTTTTGTTTACCAGATATGCTATATTTAGTTGAGAAGCCAAATAATATGCCTTTTGCAGTTCTTGGAAAAAATTGGCAAGCTGGCGAACCCACCTATATTCACAACCCCGAAAATATTTTCTCAACCTAAACAACTCCTATTCATGTACATACAAAAACAAGACAAAAGATTCATTATGGTTTGGGGTTCAATTCAACTCGAACAATAATGAAATCTCAATACCAAGTCCAAGCGATACCTCAGAGCTCGAGAATCAACATTAGTAGCTCAACTCAGACTGCATAACGGTCCTGAATTTTTTTTTATTACAAAACGAAACGAGTCAGAATTTATCTAGTAGTAGTTGTAACAAAGAGAACTTTCAAAAATAAAAATGAAAAAGCAATGCAACACTAAGGTAAGAAAAAAAATAAGTCAAGCAATATGGAACCAACAAGAGATGATAGCCAAGAGCACACAATGTGTACTACACTTGAAGCACACCGAGGGCCACTGAAATGTTGGCATGCTTGGGTCCTTCATTTTCAAATTTCTGCTATTTCATAAGAAAATTTAGACATAGCTCAAAATTCTTTCATATTCAAATTTCTGCTATTTCCTAAGAAGACAGACACAGCTCAAAGTTCTCACAAGGGGGGGAAACTCACTGGTTTTCCAAATCTTCTGAACTACAAACATATACAAATGTGAGATCAAAGATCAATAAATAACAGCAGAACTCGCAGCAAAATGTAAATACATGCAGGTCTGCCTAGACAATTATCCAAACTGTACACAAAAGGGACAGATGACAAAATTTAGAACGTAACAAAAAATGAAAAGGGAAATCCATGACGAAACTGAACGCATCATCTGAAGCTGATTCATTAATAATTCGTACCAGGGGAATCAAGTGTAAGTAAGGTATCAAGTATCAACTACAAAAGAGATATTGACTGAAAATACCAAGCAAAGGGAAACCCAATGTACTCCAATAGAGCTAAGTATCAACTAAATGAGCAAAGAACCCAAAATTAACTAAAAATTATAAATAAGAAAAGATATACATAAAAAACACAGCTTGTAACAATACATAGAGATAGGTAGAAAATAAATTCAATTAACAGAAGAAGGGACACATACATGAATTTCAAATATAAATAAAAAAAACACATTATAACCCGGTTAAAGAATTTTTCGACATGAACATGAATTATACATACATACCTAGATTAAAAAAAAAGCACAATTGCCCAATCAAAGGGAAACCCAATGTAATCAAAGTATCAACTAAATAATAAAATAACCCAAAAATAACTAAAAATTATAAATAAATAAGGCAAGATAAACATACATATAAAAAAGAAGTTAGAAAACAAATTGAATGAATAGAGACTCCAATTATAGATACATAGACAGATAAAACTCCCCAATTGCCCAATAGAGCTAAGTATCAATATTTGAATCAGCTTGTATAAATAGATAGATCTGATAAAGAGGATATATCTATTTATACCTTGGTGGAGGTGGACGGAGAAAAGGCAGATCGGATGAATTAAGATCGGAAAAACGGGGAACAAAAGCTCTTGAACCTCGCGCCCCTCCGCTACCACCGCCGCTTGGTCTCAAACTCAACACCGTTTGATCACCTTGCTGCATACTAGTATTCAATATCACTTTTCAAATATATACGTATGCTTATGTATCTATCTCTATCTATCTCTATATCTATATCTATATCTATATCTATATCTATATAGGGTTTGTTTCTCTCTCTTCTGAGCCTCTCAGTATCCAAACACAGTGTTTATTTGACACGATTTGTTTACCCCCATTTTTTAACTATTTAGAGGAAATCTTTTCCTTAATAATTTGTTTTACTTACAACCGGTCGTTACTAATATTTATTTTACAATACTAATATTTATTTTACAAATAAATCAATTATTTTCCAAATCACATAGCAAAATAAAAGGAAATGCAACTAGTACCTATATAGACGCAGCTAATCGTTTAATCCCACAAAAGTAGAAAAAAAAAAAAAAACTCCAATGTTAATTAAATCAGATATATATATATATATATAAGAATTTGAATTATAACACAAAATTAAAGAGATAGAGAGAGATGGAGTGTAGAATACTTCGCGAAGACAGAGAATATATAGTTGTGTAAGTAGACAATCACATTAAAAATTAGGTGGACACATATTTATTATAAAATACAATTAAAATAAAATAATGATTAGACAAGTACTATGGGGAAATGGGGAAATGAACGGTATATTGTTAAGATTGAGAGACAGATATCTTCGTAATAAATGTGTGGATGTGAAATAATACTATATTTACAATTGAAATAGTTATGAAATAGCGAGTAAATAGCTAAGGATCTTGTAGACCCAATGGCCACTGATTGAAGTCATCTAAATCAATTTAAATATTTTGTTTTTGAAAATAATATGTAAAAAGAATAGCTACGAAATAGCTTGAGAACTACGAATTATTTTCAACTCCCACCGACACTCGGTCAACTCATTTATTTTCATAGTTAATCCGTCGCAAATTTGTATTAAAATTTCACAAATCAAAATCCATCGGAAATCCGTAGCAATTCCATCGTTATATACTGTGACGGAATTTCCGTAGCTAATTTCCGTCTTCGTTTAACTGATTTTTTGTAGTGAATAACATATACAGTAGAACATGTATAAATTAATAGCCTGTAAATTAATAATCTCTCTAAAATAATATTTCTCTCTGGTCCCGACTTGGGTCAATGTAAAAAATCACTAATTTCGATAAATTAATAAAATAAAATAAAATTGAAAAATCTTATGTAAATATTTGGTCCCCGCAAAATCATAAATAATAATTGTTCAAAATGACACATTATCATAATGATTTAGTGAAATACGACTTTATATTCATTTGATTTACTTTAAAATTTAAATATACTTGAAGTTCATATCTAGTTTAATTTATTAATGTATTTTCTTAGTTTTATACACGGTGATTTAACATGCAACAAAATTTATATATTAGTGATTAAAGTAGTATATTAGACTTTACTAACGAGTTTAACGAGTAATATTAGTAATATATATGAGTTTATGTTTGTATTAACGAATATATTTATTGAATCAATAAAAAAACCTATTTAAATTAATAAATGCTAAATTTATCTATTCATTAATAGCTCTCTAAATTAATAAATTTCTATGTTTCCAACTATATTAATTTATAGAAGTTTTACTGTAGTTATAAACTATACCCTGTTATAATATCCTACAAACAAACATGACTTTAAAAGTTAATAATAGAATTAATTTACTATTAGTAGAGAAGATGTTTTAAGCAGACTAAAAAATCGGGCTAATTCTCTAAAAGTCACACTTCTTATAGTTGATCCCTAAAAGGTCACAGCTTAATGTTTTCATCCTCAATAAGTTACATTCTTTTTTAAAATTCAACCAATTTACAAAATTGTCATTATCATAACATAGAAATTATCATTTCTCTCTCTAAAAATCTAAAAAAAAATACATATGAAAAAATTAACAATATTTTCAAAATAACAAAAATTAGGAGAAATGCATAAAAATAAAAATAAACTTACTTTTTTCATACAAAAAAATAGCTTCTTTCACAAAACAACTAGTTTTTTCACACAAAAAAAATAGTTTTTTCACAAAAATAAATATAGTTTTTCACAAAAATAAAATGTTTTTACACAAAAATAGTTTTTCCACAAAAAAAAGAAGATAATTGTTCAAAAAAAATCAAAAAAAACAAGAAAATTTGAAAAAAAAAATCAAAATTTAAAAAGTGCATATGAGTCAATAAAAAATGCATACGGGTCGATAAAAATGCATAAAAGTGTATAAAAATGCATAAAAGTTGCATAAATAATGCATAAAAATACAAACGGATCGATAAAAGCTGCATAAAATGTGTATACATAGGCATACAAAGTGCAAAAAATATGTATAAAAGTGCATATAGATCGATAAAAATGCATAAAAAGTTCATAAAATGCGTATAAAAGTGCATATAAAGTGCATAAAATGTTCACATAATTGCATAAAATGTGCATGTAAGTATATAAAAGATGCATATAAAATGCATAAAAGTGCATAAAAGGTGCATAAAAATTGCATAAATTGTGCATAAAAAGTGCATGCGGGTCGATAAAAAAGTGTATTAAAAATGGATAAAATGTACGTGCATAAAAATCTTATAAAAAGTGCATAAAAATGTATAAAAAGTGCATACATGTCGATAAAAATGCATAAAATATGCAAAAAAAGACATCAAATGTGCATAAAAAGTACATCAAATGTGCATAAAAAGTGCAAACGGGACGATAAAATGTGCATAAAAGTGTATAAAATGTGCATAAAAAGTGTGTAAAGTGTGTATAAAAAATATATAAAAAGTGCACACGAGTCGATAATAGTGCATTAAAAGGTGTAAATTAATTAAGTGCATAAAATGTGTATAAAAGTGCATAAAGATGCATAAAATGTGCATAAAAGTGCATAAAAATATATACGAATCAATAAAAGTGCATAAAAGTGGATACGATTTAATAAAAAGTGAATAAAGGGTACATAAAAGTGAATAAAAATTAAAAAATTCAAAAATTTTCAAATAATTCAAAATTACTAAAATCTTGAAAAAAAAACTAAAAATCTCGGAAAAATGTCAAAAATTAAAAAAAAAATTCAAAACCCAAGGGTGCATAAAAAGTGGATACGGGTCAATAAAAAAATACATAAATGGTGCATAAGAGTGGATAAATATCAAAAAATTCAAAAATTAAAAAATCAAAAAATTACAAAAAAAAAAAGAAAAACACTTTAAAAAAACTAAAAAACTAGGAAAAAGGTCAAAAATATAAAATAAAAAAATAATAATAAATTCAAGTGTGCATAAATGATGCATATAAATTGGATACGTGTCAATAAAAAATGCATAAAAGGTGTATAAATGATCAATAAAAAGTGCATATAATGTGCATAAATAGTCAATAAAAACTGAATAAATGGTGCATAAAGATAAATACGATTCAATAAATATTGCATAAAATTGGATACGGGTGTATAAATAGTGCATAAAACTATATGCAAATGCATAAAAAGTGCATGAATTGTGTATAAAAGTGAATACACATATATAAAAAGTGTAAGAAAAGTGCATTAAGGGTGGATAAAAAGTTGATACGAGTCAACAAGAAGTGCATAAAGTGTGCATAAAAATGGATACGGATCAATAAATAGTGAATAAAAGGTGCATACAAAGTGGATACGGGTCAATATAAAATGCATAAAAAGTGCTTGTGCATAAATGGTGCATACGGGTTAATAAAAATTGCATAAATGGTGTATAAAAAGTTGATACAGGTAATAAAAAGGGCATAAAGCGTGCATAATAATGGATACGGGTGTAAAAAATTGCATAAATGGTGCATAAAAGTGGATACGAGCCAATAAAAATTGCATAGAAGGTGCATAAAAAGCGGATAAAAACTGGATACGGTTTAATGAAAAGTGCATAAAAGGTGGATACGAGTCAATAAAAAGTACATAAATGGTGCATAAAAAGTGTATTCATGTGCATAAAAAGTGTGTCACGCCCCAAAATCCGTAAGACACGGACATCGAGGCGTGACTTTTAAAAACAAAGAAAAATAGAACCTGTTGGTACAAAATTTAAATTCTAAAAGAAAAACAATTGCGAGCTAAAGGAACAATTAAACGAATAAATAAAATTGTTTGCAAAACGCGGCTACATGACCAAGTTGTTTTGACAACTTTATAAAAGAAAATAAACTAATGTAAATTGCCCGTAGGCTACAAAATCAAAATATAATCTAAGTGAAAAGAAAATGAAAGCCCCGAGCCCATGTGACGCATTGCAATAGCTCTTATCCAAATGTGCCAACCTAAGTTGCACCTGAAAGACAAAACTATAACGGTGAGTCCCACGCACATACATAGACGGGACGACACCACAAAATACCGTCACTCCATCCAATAAATGCAAGAACTCACAAACGACAACTACGATAATCAACATATAAAAAGAAATATAATAACATCCTACAACGAGATAAATTAAATAACTTCATCACACATCTAAAGCATACATGGAACTCTCACGCCACCTACCCCAGTCCGTAAGGTAGGTCATTCCCTATCCCTTCGGCCGTCTTATGTCCCCGGAATTAGGGAGAGACATAGACCATTGCTAACATAAAAATAGATTTATAGTGCGCACTTGGACCTCTCACGCCACTCGTCCCAGTCCGTAAGACGAGTCATTCCCTACCCCTTCGGCCGTCTTATGTCCCCGGAATTAGGAAGAGACATAGACCATTGCTAACAATAAAGTAAATATAGTGCACACTGGGACCTCTCACGCCACTCGCCCCAGTCCATAAGACGAGTCATTCCCTATCCCCTCGACCGTCTTCTGTCCCCGAAATTAGGGAGAGACAGAGACCATTTCCACTACAGCTAAATCACAAGTCCTCGCCCAATAATATAAATCCATGCAAATATCACATTCTCATACGGTCTCGGCCAATAATATAAATCCATGCAAATATCACATTCTCATACGGCCTTGGCCAATAATATAAATCCACGCAAATAACACATTCTCATATGTCACTTTGACGCAATTCCACAAAGCAAATAAGCATAGGTACTAGATTCACAACTAGCCAACCAACTCTATCAATATAAAATTCCATTCAGGCATTTTAACAAACACCTTTTATACGCAATATAAAACTCATCTTTATTCAACAATAATTTATCCAATTCTATCAACAACCATCATAACACATAATCAACGCATAAAACACGCAACCCATTCATATTCTCATTAATCTGAAATTAAAAGACTAAATCCTCAACTACTCCAAAATCAAATAAGTGAATTAAACGTACAACAAATAAACTCAATTAACAATTTAAGAACATAATTAAGATAAAAGGAAAAAACCCCCAATTTATAATAAACGCAAAATCTAATCCTAACATACACACTCGTCTAGTCGCAATGGATAACCCCCGTTACCTTAGAGCGTAGAGGAGATGCTTCCGGTAAGAACCCGCTAATGGTGGCTTCCTCTTCTTCTTCTTCTTCTTTCTTTTTCTCTCGGTATCTCTCTTCTTACTTGTTTTTACTGTTTTTAGGTTTTGAAAGTGGCTGAAAAGTGTTTAGAAAAACTGTTTTGAGATAGTTTGTGGTAACGAACTATTTGGTCCCCAAAGTTCTAAAAGTTAACTCTTAATCCAAAAATATTGTTTTACTACTCAAAAATAACAAAACTATAGAAACAAATCTATTAGTTCCTTTTTGTTTATAAAATTAGTACCAGGTTTTTAGAATAAAGTTTTTCGGAAGAGTTTCAGTTTTTGGCTAAAAATTAGTCGAGTGACCGGTTTTTGGTAAAATTTGTATAAAACGTTTTTGGATAAATTAAATCATACATAAAACCATTTATAAAAAATACGGGATGTTACAAAGTGTATTCATGTGCATAAGATGGCATAAAAAGTACATAAAATGTGCATAAAAAGTTCATACGGTTCAATAAAAATGTATAAAAGATGTATGCGGGTTAATAAAAGTACATTAAAGTGCAACAAATTGCATAAGAGATTCATAAAAAGTGGATAAAATCGTATAAAATGTGCATAAAAAGTGTATATGAGATAATAAAAGTGAATAAAAAGTGCATATGAGATAATAAAAGTGCATAGGCTTTATGTTCAAAATCTCCAAAAAAAAAACTCACACTTCACAGAGGTCTCATTTACAAAAAGTGTGAGGATTTTAAGGGGTCTGTATCTATTACACGCATACACAACTTCATATATACACAAGAAATAATAACAGATCATCACGGCTTTATCTCAAAATTCAATAATAGCAAACTTTTTATGAGTAAATTGCAACGATAAGCTATTCTAACAAAACACATACCAATTTACAAATCTAGTATTGCTAAATTCTAAAAAGTCCGATTCATAAATAAAAACTGATTTATATGAAAATTTTAAAAAATATTGCTAAATAGTTTCCCCAAATTATTACCAATCAACATACCAAATCAGTTTTTTTTCAACAAAATTGACCAATTGACACAAATCCAGCAAAAATCCCAAATCACATTTGGATTCAACAAAAAACCACAAAAAATAATTTAAAACAAATAGATGAAAAGCAAACAGACCTCTTTGATCACAACCATTTACATTGCCATAGCCATTCACCTAGTCCTAGAGATGAGGTCGATTTGATCGACTCCTCCATGATATTGACATAAATTGGGCATCATATCCTCTATCCCCATGGGTTACAAACTCGTCCTTCCTATGGGGAAGGTCGGAGATAGGTGGGAAAGGATGAGAGAAATGTCAGAGAAGTGTGATGGCGGCGGATCTCTGGTTGGAGGTGGCGGAGCTCTGATCTCGTTAGCTATGCAGATATAAGAGGAGATAGAGAGTAGCGATGGAGAGATGATGAAGGATGTGATGTTTGTTAACAAGAGAGAGTTTGAGTGAAATAAACAGAGTGAATTCTAAAAATTAGAATTCTGAGACTATTTATATTTAAGTTAAGTGTGACTAATTGAGGATATAAAATGATCTTATATGTGACCTTTTGATAATTAAGTTTGAAAAGTGTGACTAATTATGCATTTTTCCAATCATGTAAATTCTAAAACACTTTCTAAATCACAAAAGGTAGAATTTTCACTCTCTATTTAAGCATAATCTTGATAAGATTGATATGAACGCTCTTAACTACTAACAAAATACATGTCATCTTTAACGCCACTATAAAGTATAGAGAGACTAATAAATAGATACATATCAATAAAATTAATTACAAAAAACTCGCATATGTGTACTTTTTTATGATTAGATACATATATTTATTTACAATTAGTACATATATCATAAAAAAAATATATATATATACAAAAAAAAAATTGAAAAAAACATTTAAAAAATTGAAAAAATTGTACATAGTATCAAATGATATTAGACATAATTGGGCATGATTAAATAGGACTAAACAGGATTAGACATAAAAGATTGGACATAATTAGACATGATTGGACAGGATTAGACAGGATCACATAAGATTAGACATACATGATTGAACAGAATTAGATATGATCACACATATTTTTTTATATAAAAAATGTATTTTTAAAAATTTTGGTTTTTAATTTTTAAATATTTTTTCGATTTTTTTAGACTTTTTATTGACATATGTATATATTTGTAAATAAATTCACAAAATATGTACTTTTTTATAAAACAGTCATCAATTTCAAAACAACCAGTTTTTTTAAATAAATTTCTAAATAAGTACTAAATTGTCTTTTTCCTAAAGTATAATCGTCACTACAGTCTATTCACACCATCATTATTATAATGCTTACATTTGAGATTAACACTTTGAGAGTTATGTATGACTAATTCCCAAATGAAATTAGCGTTCAGATAATCACAATTCACAACCTTCGAAAGTGAAAATTCATTACAAATAACAAAGAATAATCAGCTAAAAGATAAAGCTGCACGCACCGGCATATCATTTCAACATATATAGCACATTATAATATATGTACTATTAAAGATAGTAAATTTTGATATAAGTGACCAACCACACAACAAGGAATACAGCAAATCAATAAAGAATATTTTTTTATTTAGGTGACAACACAAAAAGGATATAGCAACCCAAGATAGAAAATTTTGGTTTAAGTGAATACACAACAAGGAATATAGCAAATCAATACTAAGGTATCCATCGATATTGGCTAGATCACGCAAAAAGTTTGGTCATGATAAAAAAAATCTCTGCTAAAATAAACAATATGGATTATCACCATTTCATCACCATTCGCACCATCATCAACTCGCAACACATGTTACTGACCTAAGGGTACGTAGTCATGCACCGGGTTAGAATGTATTGATTTACTTTACAGGTATGCATTTATAAATAAACAACCACAACACAATACGTCACTACACCCTATATATACATGACAAAAGATAAATATCGCGAATAGCGTAGTTAAAAATCCACCGATTATACAATGATTTCCCAGATGTTACACTTTTGAAAAGCAAATGTTGGCCTGATTGCCACAATTCTATTCAAAAGGTTTTTCTATAATTGAGTTAATGACTTTCCTGACCAACTTTAAAAATTTATCCTATAAACATGCGCAAAAATGTTGAGCAGTTGGAGTTGAAACGTCTTTTACATGTTACTTAGAAGATGGTTGAAATATGAAGATATGTATCTTCGATTTAATTAGCTTTGAATTTATCAAATGTTGTTACCATTGGGAGAGCTTTTTTATTATTGAGATCGTAAAGAAACGACTCCGGAACCTAATGTAAAATGTTAAATGTTAAATGTTAAATGTTAAATGTTAAATGTTAAATGTTAAATGTTAAATGTTAAATGTTAAATGTTAAATGTTAAATGTTAAATGTTAAATGTTAAATGTTAAATGTTAAATGTTAAATGTTAAATGAATGATTATTTTGTAGTTTATATCAAAAAGATATGTTCGTTACCGTACAAAATACAAAAAATTACAAGACATGGATAGTCATCGCAGGGTCAATTGTAATTTTGTTTTTAAAAATAAAACTAATTTTTAGTACACTGTCTATTTGTTTTAGTTTATGGTATTTAATTGTTTAATTCTATCCACACTTCCTCAAAATTCTCAATTCGCCATTTTCAAGAGGTAGACAGACACCCTTCATATTCTCACAATGAAATTTTAGAATATTTTGAAATCACGCATATGAGATCTTGGACCTTAAAAATAAGCTTAAGATTTTAGATAAAGAAAAGTAATCTTTTGAGTAAAATGTTGTGTTTATCAACTATGTCTCAACTTTATCTAATCAGTCGAAAATCTATGAACAAAAACGCAAGAACACTTCTTCAGTCAAAAAGCAATGTCTTGGTTATTTTTTTAAAACTGGTCTGACCAAATCAAAATGGGATAGTTATTGTAAAAAATGTATTGTAAAATGTTTGAGAGGTTTAGACTGTTGAAACTAAATCTATATGCATGAATAAACTTTTATGTCAGACTATAATGATTACATATGAATGAATATAAGGATATACCTGATTTCACGGTGTTAGATACGAGAACGGATTATGGGCTATTGGTGAACTAATTATCCCTCTCTATGGATCTCTCTCTATTGATGAGAATGGAGGAGCAGATTTGTTAGACATTAGTCTTGTGACCAAACCCTATATTCTTTATATAGTAATATGAATTAGAATCTCATAAAATATAATTAGTTTAATATTGGGTAATACACATTACAAAGTTCATAACATACCGCATGTTTTATTGGGTTGTTCTTAGTAGATCACTTCACTAGCTCATTCAAGAATATTAGCACAAATATAATTATCTTAATTAATTAGCTCACACGTCAGATTATTAAAATAACCTAACAATCTCACACTTGGGCTACAATTAATTACAAATGACAATTACACTCAATAACCATAGTTGTGGACAAAATTGCTAATTATTCTTAAAATATTTTATTTAATCAATCTGGTCCATCTCCTATACCAACATGAGACTAAAGCGACCTTTGTTACATTTATCGTAACTCGATCCATCAATAATCAGCATATCAAATATATTCAACAGCATAGATCAAGTATGGATGTGTAACTGAAAAATACATGCAATGTGATTTTAGTCATGCCTAATTCCAATTGGTCATTTATTCTGTAATGAGATCAATTCGTAGTCTTTCAAACTTTATGCTAAAACGCAATTGAAAGATAACACATTCAGAGCAATAAAGATAATAATACCATCAACTTTATTCTGCAGAAAACTGAACACAAAAGTGTTTTAATAGTGTCAACCAAAAGAACTAACCACGGAACACAAACTCCTATTAAAATTGCATATCATGAAAGATGACAACACCATTTGAGCAGTATGTTCATGAAATCTTGGGTGTCAAACCATTAGTAAGTGGATCCGCTAGCATGTAGTTGTTCCAACAAGTTCAACAGACACTGTCTCGCTCTGAAATTTTCCTTTAACAACTAGAAATTTAATGTCTATTTGTTTAGACTTTTAAGAGTTTCTATTCTTATCCGGATATATAACTGCTAATAGATGGTCATAATCAATGTTTAGTGGTCTTTCAATACCATCTGCAACTCGCAGTCTAGTGACAAAATTCCGCAGTCATATTGCATAATTGGTTGCCTCATACCAAACTATGAACTTTGTTGTCGTGATGGAATGAGCTATGAGTATCTTCTTAGCACTTTTCCATATATAACTCTTCCTGACAATATATAAATATAGCCGGAAGTGTATCTCTTGGCAACCCGCAAGATCGGAGTCAGAATACTATATGATCTCCAAATTTTCTAACTTCCTATATGTGAGTATATAATCCTTTGTTTTTTTAATCAATACATTATACCCTGTTTGGCTGCTTACACTGCATATCGGGATCACTTAAGTATCCGACCAACATACCCACTATGTACGCCAAATCTATACGCGTGCATATTTGAGCATATATTCTTGGGGCATAATGAATCTTTTGCATCTCTTTACTTGAGTTTCATTCTTGGGGCATTAATTGAGACTAAATTTGTCTCCTTTGATGACGAGAGTATCTCATTGTGTGTAATCCTTCATGCGTACCTTATCGATATATCTCTTTTATGATAACCTAAAGACACACCGAGAGCGATCTCGGTGTATCTTTAATTTCTAATACAAAAGAGACGTCATCAAGATCTTTCATTTCAAAATACTTAGTTAGAAATCTCTTGTTTTCGTACAAGTAGCCTATATCGCTTAATTGCCAATAGTATGTCATCGACATAAAATACTAGAAAGATAATTTACTCCCACTGAACTTGTAATATACACAATCATCAACTGTATTGATCTCAAAACCATATGAGACAATGATTTGATGGAACTTGTGATATCATTGATGGATTTTTTGAATTTCCAAACCATAGACTTTGAATCACCTAATACAAAGTTTTCTGGTTGTGTTATATTTATAGCTTCCTCAATGTCATCATTAAGAAAATTTGTCTTAATATCCATCTCACGCAAATCTAAATCAAAATGAGTTACAAGTATCATTATAGACCTAAAAGAATGATTCGATAAAAACTGAGTAAAACAATTTATGTCTAAACGTGCTTTATATCTCTCAATATTGTACTTAGAATCTCTTTTGATTTTAAATATCAATTTGCAACCAATGGGATTCATAGCTTCAGGCAACTTGACAAGATCAAAAACGTCATTATCTTTTATGGATTCATTTCATCATTCATGATATTAATCCACATTTGGGATGTTGAGTTTGCACTTCTGTAGCAATCTCTTAATTTTGAGTATGGACTATTATAGATAAATTCTTATTGTTGTCTTCGAGTGTTTCTTGAACAATGTCAAAATGATCATTATCAATAACATGTAATGAAATTAATTCTCTTTGAAAAAGACAACATTTCTAACTTTATCTCCCCCTCAAGCACAACATCCTTAAAAAATTTCGTATTTCCCATTTCGAAAAAGGATTTAATTGAGTGATTATAAACTTGAAACTCATCAATCTTTCTAAGTAAGGATAATAAGAATAGCCATCCAAAAAAAGATAAAATACCGTTGGACATTCCAAGTAACCATAGGGTATGAACCATATATATCAGTATTTATCAATTTTAAGATGTCAGAACTCATGTTAATACTTAATTTCCTTATGTTTGTTTGTTTACCCTTGATACATTCGACGCATACATCAAAGTCTGTGTAATCAAGACATTTAAGAAGTCCATCTTAACACAAATATATTTATTCTCCTTTTGGAGATGCGTACTAAGTGTTGTGTCATATATTGACAGAATTCTTATTAAAAATTTGTATTTTGTTCCTCTTAATATTGTTTACAAGGTTTCATTATATGAAGCACATGTATTCAGAATATATAGTTTATCATTCAAATAATTAGTTGCAATCAAAGTAGAATTAAGAAAGAGACTAAATTTTGTATTACCAAATGAACAAAAATAACCATAATTGTCCAAAATAGAAATAGAAATAGAAACCAAATTACGTCTAAATGACGGTATAACATAAGTCTCTTTTAATTCTATAAATTGACCAGTCTCAAAAAATTAATCAAAAAATGCCAATCACTTCAACAATAACTGTTTTTCCGTCTCCCACAAAAATGAATCTTTCATATTAACTTGGCGGCCGGCTCCAAATACAACCTTGCATAGAAACATGAATATGAGTAGTAACATCTGAATCTACTCACCAAATATTATAGGCCAAAAGTCAAATTAATTTCAGAACAAACAAAGGTGAAAAGTCCACATTTATTTACACGCCTTATGACGTTTTGGAACATTACTTAATCACATACCCAAATTTTTGACAAAAAGAAACAGGGAAATTCCTTGTCCTAAATCTTTTGTTTATTTGGTTGTGAAGTTTCTACCGTAATTTACTTATCCTTAGTCATTTTTCGATTATTTACAAAAGGGTTTTCAATTTTTATAAGAAAACCTTTTACATATACCTTATTTGGCATACCGCCCCCGAATACTTCTGGAATTCTACGGTTTAGGATCATTAGATTTAAGCGATTAGAACGTTCTCATCTCTCAAAATTCACTTTTTTATTAACGGAACTTTTATCTGCGGGTTCATCGTTACTTAATGCATAGTCTATATCCATACAAGCGAGAACCAACAAAATATTCTCTTTTTCATCTCTTAAGGTTTGTGTCATTAGCCACAAGAATTGAGTTTATGTTGACAGTAATTTTAGCAACAGATACAATAAATATAAATTCAAAAAATAACAAATACATAAACTCACTTAAATAGAAATTCATGTCATAACATGGAAAATAAAATAAAATAAATAATCACGTAAGACATAAATTTCAATCAACTGTGGTGATGGTGGGTCCATTTAAACAAGATACCTAACACAACATTGATTTTTAGTGTTTGGACAGAAAGATCAATTTGTAAGTGGCACTCTCAACGCATAAATCAAATGCTGATAATAAATCCGGTCAAATAATAAACTTCATTTGGGCCGGTGTATTTTTCACATGGAAACTTTAAAATTATTACACATCATTCTCACATGTGCATTCTTTGTTCGGCCAATTAATAACATTTCATTTGGGCCGATCAATAATTGCATAAACAAAAAATACACACATCTTATTATCTCAAAATAAATAAATTTACGCAAAATAGTTTACTTTGACAACGTTTCGCTACAATTAATTTATCGCAAAATAAAAGATAAAAGTAAATTTAGTGCCCAAAATTCAAAATCTAATGCAAATATCAAAAAATTCTTAAGTTTGATATTTTATTTTCTCATTCCACAATAATATAAATATGAAAAAATTACAACCGTATTTAAAATATATTACAATGTCATGAAAATAAATTGTAATCAACTTTTAAGGCACTTAATAACTCTTTTGAATCCAAGTAATTAATAAACCTTAGTTAAAGAAAAAAATACATCACTTTCTTAATATAATTGAATCCAAGTAAAGCAGAAAGGCTCTGATCTGCACGAAAATACATCACTTTCTTTTATATTTTACGGGACCACGAAAATACATCACAACTATGCTAAAGAAAAAATGATAAACACAAGAGCTATTTAGAACCCAGAACATAGTACCTAACAAGTATTTAAAAGGCAATTAATACGTCATAAATTCAAAATAAGACAAAAACTACACAGCCGGCCTTCTGGATCAAGATGCCTCCACCGGCAGGCGACAGCTCCTGGTAACTGTTTATTTGCATTATTCGTGTTAAATTATAAATTTTATTTTGATGGGCCAGGGAAATGATTGAATTTTGGTAATAAACATGTGCTGATGCAACTAGCTAGGTCTCCCTTTTCTTGAATAAATCACCAACCATGTGACGTGATAGTATATAAAGTTGACTTCGTGAAGGCAACTAGACTTTAAAGAGCCTGAAATTTCCGTTAAATTTCTCAATAGTTTGATTAAAATATTCCAATATGTAATTACGTTCTTGGGCTTATTTATTTTAGACAACTTTTTTTTTTGTAATCTTATGACTTTTTTTTTTCTTGTGACTTCAGTCACGACATGATCCTGCTTAGTTGGCAAACTCCGCAAGGAACGGGTATATTAACGCATACAGCTGATACATTATAAACAGTCTCCATAATATTTTCATTAATGGCATTCGGGGATAATTCGAATCCTGTTTCAAATCCTGTTATGTTTTCAATGGTTCTAACTTGTATCCATCTTTGATTTAGCACATATATATCAACAGAAACTACTTTGCATACTTCTAGTGTTTCAAAATGAAAGTAAATTTGGTCTTACAAAGAAGAAAATATAAGGTTGTTAAAATCTTTTCTCCCATATTTTTAAGCTAAATCAGCTTCAAAGCCGATAAGCAAAAGTGAAGCAAGATTAGTTTAAAATGTAACTAAATAAAGCCTTATATATTCCCAAATAATAACAACTCATTGGAGATAAAATTATTGTGAATACTGAATACCAAGTTTTTCCATCTTTATTAAAGTCACCTTTCTTGATCTATATTCCCAAGGTCAACTGACTCAACTCCCTAATTTTACCATGTGGAGTATTTTTTTGCCTTAGCTAGAAATTAAAAATATGTACGGAGTACCACCATATGTACTCCCAATTATGCATTCAGAACTAGTACATTTCCCCCAAACATCAACGAAACAAGTGAACAATGAGGTACTCTTGTTTGCAAATATTTTTAATTATGTCATTTTTTGTTGTTTTCGTTTCTCAGATTTGTGAAGGAAGGCTTATCTTTAAACGTGAATTTTGCTGGTCGGCTGGCCATTTCCGTGGCTGCAATTATAATCAGAATCCTGCTCCAGCGTTTGGCTTGAGAGGCCGTCCTAATTATCGTTACCCCCCACCCCCACCTCCTCTTTAATTATTTTTTGTTGTGATTTTCGATTTGGATCTCCAAAATAACTATATTATTTGTTGCTTAATTACTTGCTGTCTGCATTAAGTAAAATAAAACTTGTATCCATGTTTCTAAGGGTGAAATGTCCAAAATTCCCTATTTTCTCGTGCATTTATTTATGTTCTTTGGTTTGGTAATCAAAAAGGGCTCTTTATAATTATGTATTGCTATTGGAATTCGAAGTTCTTTGTATATAAGAACAGTCAGCATTTTTATTGCGAGATAATAGTTATAGTCATGTTATGCCGCTAGCTATAATTTGAATTTCATGTTCAAAGGGCAACTGACTGGTAACCAAATTAATAGAATTCAAAGTTTATAAGAAGTTTAGAACAAATTAAACCATATATACGTGCACAAGAGAGGATGGAAAATTTTCTAGTTGTGAACAAATTAACCCGATGCAACTCGATTCCAAATGGTCCTTTATCACACTGTCAAGAAAAAATCAAGCTTTAATGGAAAAGAGTAAAATGAAAATAGCAATTTAAGGGGTCGAGGCAAAAACAACGGAAATGCACAAGGTAGTCATAATCGATTTTCTGCCCGTTTGAATTCTAGACATAGCGATTCCTAAGAAAGAGTGGTATGATAAGTCTAACGTAGGGGGTGTGATAAAATAGACGAGTAAAATAACTGGAACATAATGTTTAAACTTTTTTTTAATAAGTATCGGACCAACGTTTATTAGAAAATCAAAAATCTTACAATAGTGCGGAAAGTGATAAATTACATCCGAAAAACGGTAACCAACCTAATTACAAACTGGAGAAATGTGTTTTAAGAAGAAACTTTATTTTGAAAAAACTTTCTTGGTTCTACCCTATCATATTTTAATAAACAAATCGAATGCGGATAAGTAAGAATCATCAAGATTTAACTTGATGCAGAGGTGTCTTATGACACTTCGCAAATCACCAACCAGGTTGGTTTGCACGTTTACCAAACAGAGGAAACGCAAGTGGACTATTTCAGTTCAGATCAAAATTAAGATCTCTTACAAGCATAAACCCAATGAAATAATTTATTATCTCTCATAAACATTACAAAATAAAAAAACTAAGTGCCAAAGGCCAACAAACTTTATCTTGAAGCCTGTAATACATTTGATCCCACCAGTGAATAGACTATATGTGTGTTTCTAGGAGTTCTGAGTGCAAAGATTCAGCAAAATTCATCATTAATTTTTAGGAAAAGTATAAAACTGAGTTCTTAATCCAGGGACTGAATAATGGCAAACGCTTCAGAAAAAATTCATCACTACCTTTTAGAAAGAGCTTGAAAAATCAAGATTTTAAATTAGTGACAGCTTCAGCCAACTGCATCATTAGCACAATATTAAGAAATAAAGATACTCCCTCTTAGGCAAGGTGTTTTCTTTTGATCCAACCAGTATGTTGCATATGTATCTCTTGAAATCTCTCTTGGGAAGAGTTGAGTGTCCTTTTGCCCTTGAACGCTTTTTTTTACAAGGCTATCTGCCACTTGCTTTTGTTCTCTGTAAATATGACTAACATTGCTGCCCACAAGACACATTAGAGATAATATAGCATGCCAAATATGGTCAAATTTAGGGCCAGGGGATATACTTTTTTTCCATCAATTAACAATAATCACATTAGTGAAACCCAAATTGTAGCAAATTAAAAGTTCATTTCTCAAGACCATTAGTTCTGCAAAATTGTTAGTATTGGTGCCTAGTGCATAAGAGAAAGCAAAAAGCATTGCACCTTTATAATTTCTCAAAATACCTCCACATCCACTAGAACCAGGGTTACCATATGCAGAACCATAACAGTTTAGTTTAAGCTTACTTGAGGGGGGACAGAACCAAGAGACTAGCTTTGGTCTTTTCATTCTACAAGTAGTATTTTTAACATGTAAAGCATTAAGAGTAAGAGATTGAAAGTTAGCAGTGGGGAATTTAGGTTTGATTAGCATGTTAAGTTCTGCTAGCCACTTATTAAACTTAGCAATTATACTATCAAAGTTTATATAACCATTATCAAACATTTAGTTGTTCTTACCTAGCCAGATTTCTCAACATATAAGATAGGCAACTAGAGAAACCAGTGGACTAACATGTATCACAACAGTTGCACCAATTGATCACATAACTTTTTCATGTGCCTTTCACATAATTAGGGTGACCAAAAAGGTTTGCAAAGTGATTCCAAACCTCAACAGCAGTGTCACTATAACTTATGGGGTGTTCAATAGAGTCTGTGGAATGTGATGTACAACAACAACATTTAGTAAAAATAATAATGCCATATTTTTTCACATGCTCATCCAGCTTAATAGCATTATACCAAAGCTTCCAAAACATATACTAATTTTAGAAGGTAAAACCTTATTCCAAATGTGTTTAGCAGTAGGAACAATGTCATTTTTGCTTCTAAAAAACTCAAAGGTATTTTTAGTTGTAAAAGCTCCATTAAGAGTGTTAGGCCAGTATCTAATGTCCTCACATCTTGTAAAATAAAACTTACAGTTGGACACTTTATCAACAAGATCCTTACCTCCCATAGTATACAGCAGGTCATAGTCCCAGCCATTGGCTTTATATTCCTGGTTCAGCAGAACATGAGGGTAAGTAACATCAAAGTTATTGGATAGAGGCTCCTCCCCCATCTAATTTTCAAATCAAAAATTTATTGCCCCCTCCCTCAAATTCCACTTGCTATTAGCCATTAAAACATTGAAATTTGAACTAAAAATCTTCCGAGAAGTGAATGAGAGGCATGGACCACAGGGTTACCCCAGTTAGCAGTAGTACTAAAATATTTTTCAAACATGAAAGTAGTACAAGGTGTTACTGTATCACATAATGTTTAAACTTGTAAAGAGATAAAATGATACTTTTAGGGAATAAAAGTCCGAGTAACAAATTTTGCTAATGTATTTGGTCCATATCAATTTTTAAACATTGCCCCTGATTTATATACCAGTAATCTCACATTTATTCCTAAACTCAAATTTGGTTTGATGAAGAACTTCAAATTACGTTCCTATCATTAACGGAAAGCAATACACAAATTTGTTACATATGCGATGATATTTGCACTTGTTTAAAAATGACCTATTTTCAAAGCTTCCTCTCACTCCAAATTATAAATAGAAGAGTAACACGGTGGTGTTTTGCTTAGAACAGATTTCCCAAAAGTGCTGATGATGATCACAACAAAAAGACAACGCGATTTCCCAAAAGAAAAGAAGCCAACGTTTGGCTGAAAAGTTGATGGTCCAATGCCTTTTTACACGATTTGGAGACAAAAAAATCCCAACCCTTATCTTCATTCTGAATAACTTGGTTGATTGGAATAGTCTCTACTTGGCACTTCTATAACTTCGCATTTCTTATCATCAATAACAATGATTTTCTGTGATAGAGAGAGCAACTTTTTCGGGTTTTCAGTATACAAGATTCTACAGTCTTCAATTTAATTATCAAAAACACCAAATTACTCAGTCTCGCTATTGAGTGAATAATTTCGAGCTGGGTCAAATCCGAATCAGGAATAAAAAAAAAAACCTTAAGCAAACCACTGTTACAAGCCCCTAACCATTGTGGCAAGGCTATAAAAGTAAGCACAGAATGTTCAGAAATATGGAGCAATTCATTTACGCCATTAAACTTTTGGTTATGTCCAGAAATACTCAAAACAGCTATAAAGGTCGCATTAAGTCAGGACTTTGTTAACAGGCTCTTACAGAAATCAAATTATTGGTTAAGTTGTAACTTGTAAAACATGTGTTATAAATTACTGGACTAAATCCTTGTGGCATTCAAAGTTTCTTCCTTTCTTTCCCCTTTTTTCTGAAGAAAGAACAGAAACAAATCAGGATTTCTATATCTTATAAGAATTATTATTATAAGGGAAAATATTATTAACTACACTAATTTATTGGCGGTTAAAAATTTGCATATTCACCTTCCAAAATTAACAATTTACATATTCACCTATAAGAGATTTATCAATCAACACATTTTAGTTGATTTATATTAACTTTTTAAGAGAAATTTGGTTACGTGTGATCACGTTACCGCTTTCAATTATGATTTAAAAGTAAAACTAACATTGCATATGACCAAAAATCGGCTAAAAAGTTAATATAAATCAACTAAAGTATGTTGATTGATAGATCTCTTATAGGTGAGTATGTAAATTGTTAATCTTGTAATATGAGTATGCAAATTCTTAACCACCAATAGGTTGGTGTAGTAAACTATAATTATCCATTATTATAAATTAAAGGTCATATTTCACCTATGCAGATTGTATTATTTTGGAAATCGTCTGTTCACCATGCTTATCTTGAGGAACATGTATTAAATAGTAAAAATCGGCTATATTTCAATTTCATGAAAATGGTTAACATTAGGAAAAAAAAAAAGAACACAAACAGTTAATTCCAATTGTCAGTTTCGGTTGCCATTGCAAACCAGCAAAAATATTATCTATGGGGATTTATTCACGGTAAAACAACGAATATGCAGAGTTCATTTACTCCTAGCAACAAGACCATGTCCTTATTGTCTTTGTAAAGAAATGAGTCTCTCAAGTAATACTAACAGTATTAAGATCCCGACAAGACATATAATTACTAAGAGAGAGAAAGGCAAGGTGAAACGTTGGTTTCCGTGTATGAAATAACAATTAAACAATAATAAATGACTAAAAAGAAATAATAAAAAATCAGTGTAATTTTTATTAATTCAGAATTGAAACTGAAATTACAGATTGCTACATGTATGTACTGAATAAAAATTAAAGCAAACGTTATTCAGATTATTAATTGTTAATAATCTGATGTACTGAATTGCAATAAATAGAAACTGCCGGACAGGAAAGTATAAACTTAACAGCCGGACTGTTCTGATTAAAATTGAAAATACAGGACTGAAATTAAACTATTCTAATTACAGAATTAAATTACAGAATTGAAATTACAGAATAGAAACGGTACTTTAAAGAAATTACAGAAAGGTAAAAAACATAATTAAAAATTACAGCTAAATACAGCAAATTAAAATACTGAAATAAAATTGCAGAATTGAAAATACAAAAATATAAATTACAGAATTTAAATTGCGGTATTTAAAAGACAGAAATAAATAGACGAGGCGACTGTAAACAGTCTGCCCTTAACCGATATTCGCCCAACCACCTTAAGTTTTCTGGTTGCGTTGGCGCTTCGATCTCAAGGTACAACCGTCTCGGATGACTCACCGAAAAATGACGACGAGTCAAGGTCGAGCTGTTGGTGGGTGGTCTTCTCTCTTTCTAAAGTGCTATGGAAAATAATGCAGTATTTTTTCAGAATGTATTTTAGAGAGTGGGAGAGAGCTGCTTACTTATAGGCTAAGCTGATATCTCAGCCATAATGGTCACTTAATTCAGTATTCGAAACTGCTGAATTAATGATGCAATTATTCTCATTTAATTGCATCAGTTACAAGCTTACTGGAATTTTTTGTACTGTTTTGTTATTATTCAAAACTCTCAGACTTTCTTGGAACCGAAACATTCCCCAAGTCCCAAGTCCTGCGCCCGTGCCTGAGACCGAAACCGAGCGAGTGCACGCGTGTGTGTTACGCTTGCGTACACACATACATATAAGGCTACACATTATTACCACTCTCTAGTGGTGAATATTTATATAAACTATTCAAAATAGTTTTTTCTCTTTGATGTGGGATAATCATTTGGGTGGCTTCACCATCCATTTGATTTCCCACTTGCTCTCCCAAAATTTCAGATTTCGTCTCTCCATGTTCAACTTTGGAGCAAATTTTCATTCACACTCATTCACCGAATAGATCATGCGATATACCGTTTCGAATGTTGTCACACAAGCTACTCAAACCAATTGAGTACGGAGTCTAAACTTTAGATTATTCGCATGGAATTTAACTAATCTTTTGGACTCGTGACCAATTCGGAAAACACCATTTTCATGGTTTTTCCCAATACTTTCTTCCAACATGATTTTTAACAAGAAAAATAAGGTTTTTATGTGTCTCATATTTTTCGTATGGTCTAATGACGTGATATCGCAGTTTATGGAAAAAAGAACTATTTTATTTAGTTCATAGTTCATACACGTTTCTTTGTTAAAAAATTAACAATGTAAGTAGAAAAAGGTCGCAGAACTGAGAAAGAGAGAAATCCAAACACTTTAGTTTGAAGGAAAAGAAATAAAAAAAGAGGAAAAGAGCTGGAAGACTGATTAATCCAGCAGTATAAAAACCTTCAAGGAGGTTTGCTAAGCCATTCATACACACCATCCAAGATAGAAAGAGGGAGAATGAGAGAACAAGGATCGCAAAACCGTAAAAGAGTGGTGCTAGTACCATTGCCCTTCCAAGGTCACATAAGTCCTATGCTTGATTTAGGGAGTGCCCTACACTCGAAAGGCTTCTCCATCACCGTTGTGCACGCAAAATTTAACTCTCCTAATCCATTAAACCATCCACATTTCAAATTCTCCCCCATAGAGGATGGGTTAACTGACAGTGATTCCTCTTCGCTTGATCTTTGCACACTTATAAGGACCATTAATACAAATTTTCAAGTTCCATTGGAAGAAATACTGAATACATTAATGGACCAAGAAGGTGTGGCTTGTGTGATATCTGATGCATTAATGTATGGCATGAATGATGTGGCTGAGCACCTAAAGCTACCTCGTATCATTTTAGAAACCTGCAGTGTCGCTGCTATGGTGGCATTTGCTGAGATGGGTCGTCTTAAACAAGAAGGCTATTTTCCTCTTGAAGGTACATGCAGAGTTAACCTATTAACAAATCTTTCTGACAAAATAATAATGTTTCACTAAACTTTTTTAGCTCTGATTCACTAGACGTAGTTTAAATGAATTCATTTGAATTTTCTTACTAATCAAAACCAAATTCAACACAACCACCATGGCAATCTGAATCAACTCTAAAACAGTTACTTGAGAGCTCTAAAGAACTAAGCGGAAAGGCTCTGCACAAAAATACATCACTTTCTTTTATTTTTTTAATAACGGCTCCATGAAAATACATCACAACGATACTAAAGATAAAAATTCTCCTAGAAGATATCATCGGAACCTTAAGAAGTTTTTATTTTGCTTATTACTTAGTACTTATTCAATGTATTAAAATTTTTGAACAAGAGAGATTGAGCTTATACCGTATAGGAATCTGTAAGGACTTTTAAAATTTCACATCTAGTACGATTCGTTCCAATATGGTACTAAACTAAATTAGATGTGGCTGGAAAGAATATAAAAAATAAAAATGGTCACCTAATGGATCACGATCATGAGCAATGTTTTAAATATCGTTATTGTTAACATAACGTTTTTCCAAGAGTTATGCTAAAAGCGCAAATAGAGTAGCAACGAAGCGATTTGCGATGTATTTTTTTTTACCTATATAATCATATAATTCAGATGATTATTATTTTAACACACTTAAAAATTTAATCCTAAATTACAATATTATAACTCGTAAGAATATTATAACTCTTATTTATGTATACTTATGTAAAGAAATAAGTTGTGACCCAAAGCGACGTAGTTGTATCTATTTTTTTAATAAAAAAAATTTAATTAATTTTCTTAAAAAATAATAATAAAAGAAACTCGTTTTTTTACACACGCTATTTGCGCTTTTTTACGCTATTTGTGCTTTTTTCGCGCTATTTGTGCTATATCTCTAAAATAGCGTTTTTGCGTAGGCGATTTTTTTTTCGTTAAGCGCTATTTGCGCAACGTTGCACGCTATTTAAAACAGAGATCATGCGACTTACTCGTTGTGCATTTTCAGATTCTAAGTTGCAGGATCTAGTACCAGGACTTGGTCCCTTAAGGGTGAAGGATATACCAATAGCTGGATTTATAAATTTAGAATCACAGTTGGAACTTGTAGAAATTTATTGCAATATAAGAAGAGCTTCATCTGTTATTTGGAACTCCATCAACTGCCTTGAACATCTCCAGTTGGCAGAATTTCAATCGAAACATCAAATCCCTTGCTTCTCAGTGGGCCCACTTTTCAAAACATCCTCAACCTCCTCTAGCAGTTGTTGGTTTCCGTGTACGAAATAACAATTAACAATAATTAAAAGACTAAACAGTAATTAAATAAAACCAGTGTAATCTTTATTAATTTCCAAATGGAATACAATAAATTGATTACAACATGTAGGTACTGAAAAGTAAATAAAACAAACGTTATCAGATTATTATTAATTAATAATCTGATGTACTGTTTTGCAATTAAAAGAAACTGCCGGACTGGAAAGTATAAACTTAACAGCCGGACTGTTCTGTTATGAATTTAAAGTACAGGACTGAATTAAAACTATTCTAATTACATAATCTAATTACAGAATAGTAATTACAGCAAAAACCAGAACTTTAAACTAATTACAGAATGGTACAAACAGAATATAAAAGCTACAGCTAAGGACAGCAATATAAAATACTGAAATTAAAATTACAGAAAAGTAAATTGCGTAATTGAAATAACAGAATTGTAAATGGACAGAATTGAAAACAATAGTAAATGGACAGAATTGAAAATAATAGTAAATGGACAGAATTGAAAACACAAAATAAGACGAGGCTACTGTTAACAGTATGCCCTTAACCGATATTCGCCCAACCACCTTTAGGTTTCTGGTTGCGTTGGCGCTTCGATCTCAAGGTACAACGTCTCGGATGACTCGCCGGAAACTGACGACGAGTCAAGGTCGAGCTGTTGGTGGGTGGTTCTCTCTGGTTCTAAAATGTAATGCTAATTTGGAGAGATGATATATGCTACTGGTGTTTTATTTCAGAATGTTATATTTTTGACTTGTGGGGGTCTGCCTATTTATAGGCTTGCTGAGTATCTCAGCCATTAAAGTCACTTTACTACTGTCAGTTTTCGAAATTCGAAACTGCAGTATTAACTTTGCAATGAATTCATATTTATTGCAACAGTTACAGCTTTGCTGGAACCTTTTCCCGAACAGGCGCACTTTTCCCGAACAGGCACGCTTTTTCCGAACAGGTGAAACCCGAACAGGCGCACTTTTCCCGTTGAGCTAAAAACCCAACGAGCAAGCCCGCCCGTCGAGCAAGCCCGCTCGTCGAGCAAGTGCATGTGTGGTACACAATACACACATGTGTATGTGGACACACTACTTAATATCCACATGGGATACCTTAGTATATATATTGTAAAAATCACTCATGATTTTTCAATGTGGGATAACCCTCATGGGTTAAATCCCATTTCTTTTCTCATTTTCCAGCATTGACTTTATTTTCTCTTTCGAGTACCAACCTTCGAGTCCAATTATCATTCACACCCTTCCTCCGAATAGGTCATGAGATATACCGTTGCGAAGCTCGTCGTACGAGCTACTCAAACGCTTTGAGTATGGCCTCAGAAAAACTGAGTAATCGCATCGAAAATTGACTCAAAGATGGTCCCTGACCACTTGGAACAACCATGTTTAAAAACATGTTTTCCTACAAATTTTTCCAACAATCCCCCACATGAATGCAATTGGCTCGAAAGCCCATGTCCTAAATGCAAATCAAGAGAACCGCAAAAGTTCACTGCCTAAGGTCAGGTAGCACGCGCCTTGAACTTGCCGTAGCGGAGTACCACCCAGAATACTGCTATTAGGTAGCTGTAAAGCTTTGAACCATCAAGCTTTGTGTATCCCAGAATGGCACCCGCACAGTGCCCTCTCTACCTACGTACTAGGCCCTTTAGTTGTTGTCCATATTTGGCCTGGACTGCCTTGGCAACTTCAACTGAGTGCTCTAGTGAATTAGCCCAAGCTCATCACATGGTACCGGCCTTACACACTCGTTATAGGTGTTCCAAGTCGAAAGTGTCATGACTCACTTTACTCGACCGTCGAGTTACTTGGATCATTAAGAGCCTCAAGCTCACCCTTACAATGGTACAGGTCTATCACTCTGTCATCGCGGAAATGGGCTGGGAACTCCAGGTTCCCGAGTGCTTTGCTCGGTTGCCCCCACAGTTCAGTTTCCCTTTGAACCTATCAGGAAATATTCCATTTAGGTTGGGTTGCCTATGGGGGGGCCACCAATTTAATGGGCTATAATCCCATTCCGTTCGATGACGTCTCGACTCCCACTTGAGTCAAGCCTTTTGTTAATGGATCCGCTATGTTTTCCTTTGATCTCACAAAATCTAAGGATACCACACCGTTGGATAACAATTCTCTTACGGATTTATGTCTCCGACGTATATGTCGAGACTTTCCATTATACATATGATTCTGAGCCCGCGCAATAGCTGATTGACTATCACAATGCATGCTTATTGCGGGAACAGGTTTCGGCCACATTGGAATTCCTTCCAACAAACTTCTCAGCCAGTCTGCCTCTTCGGTTGCTAAGTCTAACGCTATGAATTCAGATTCCATAGTTGACCTTGCAATACATGTCTGTTTGGAGAATCTCCAAGACACAGCAGCTCCTCCCATTATAAACACATATCCACTCGTGGACCTTGTGCTATTGGAGTATGATATCCAGTTGGCATCTGAATAACCTTCCAGTACCGTTGGATATCTGGTATAGTGCAGCCCGTAATCGGCTGAAAACCTCATATACCTGAGAAGTTTCATTATGTCCTTCCAGTGTTCCTCATTCGGATTGCTGGTGTACCTGCTCAGTCTACTTACTGAGTTTGCTATGTCTGGTCTAGTGCAATTCATTATATACATGAGACTGCCTATGACTCGAGAGAACTCCAATTGATTCACACTTTTACCGAAATTCTTTTTCAGGTTACAGTTGAACTCAATTGGGATTATAGACATTGCTTTACTGCCCTTGTCAAACTTGTCTAGTACTTGTTTAACATAGTGACTTTGGGACAAGGCATACCCCTATGATGTTTTGGTAATCTTCATACCAAGTATTACATCAGCTATACCCAGATCCTTCATATCGAAGTGTTGTGATAACATTTTCTTTGTGGAGCTGATTCTATCATTACTCCCAATTATAATCATGTCATACACATAGAGACAGACTACTACACAGTCTCTTCCACTTCCTTTAGACTAGACACATTTATCACACTCATTAATGTGAAAACCGTTTGATAGCATAATTCTATCAAACTTCTTGTGCCATTGCTTTGGCGCTTGTTTGAGTCCATATAGAGACTTTACAAGTTTGCACACTTGGTGCTCTTTACCAGGAACTACAAACCCTTCCGGTTGTTCCATGTAAATTTCTTCTTCCAGTTCTCCATTCAGAAATGCCGTCTTTACATCCATTTGATGTATTTCCATATCAAACAAAGCTGCGAGAGCAATGACGATTCGGATAGACGTTTTCCTGGAGACAGGGGCATACGTGTCAAAATAATCGACACCTTCCGTTTGCCTGAAGCCTTTTACTACAAGTCTCGCCTTGTATTTCTCAATCGTGCCGTCAACCCTTAACTTCCTCTTGAAGATCCACTTGTGATCTAGGGGCTTACATCCTTTCGGAAGATCCACTAGTTCCCAAGTGTGGTTTTGCATGATTGATTCAATTTCATTTTGAATAGCTTCTTCCCAATATTGGGAATCCGGTGTTGACATAGCTTGTTTATATGTCACCGGTTCGCCTTCAACCATGAAGGTTAGGAAATCAGGTCCAAAGGAAGTTTCCTTCCTTGCCCTTTTGCTGCGCCGAGGCTCTTCCTCTTCCTCTGTCGGTTCACTTGCCCCCACATTTCCTTCACTGTTCAACTCTTCAGTTGGTACAGATATAGGTAATTTCCGGGGAAAGATATCCTCAAAGAAAGAGGCCTCTCGGCTTTCCATATACGTATCTACGTGCACATCGGGATTGTCCGACTTGTGTACGAGAAACCGATATTCACTACTATTATGTGCATCTCCGATGAACACACAGTCCACCGTTTTACGACCAATTCTCATCCTCTTAGGAGTGGGAACTAGAACCTTCGCAAGACAACCCCAAACCCGCAGGTTCTTATAACTGGGTTGATGACCTTTTCATAATTCATATGGAGTATTTTCTCGCTTCTTATGTGGTAACTTGTTTAAAACATAGTTTGCGGAAAGTATCGCTTCCCCCCACATGTTCTGGGGTAACCCAGAACTGATTAACATAGCATTCATCATTTCCTTTAGCGTTCTATTTTTACGCTCAGCAACCCCATTTTGCTCGGGAGTGTATGGGGCTGTGGTTTGATGTATAATTCCGCTTTCAGCGCATATCTGCTCAAACGGTGATTCAAATTCACCGCCTCTATCACTTCTCAATGTTTTAATTTTCCTATTGAGTTGATTTTCAACTTCGGTCTTATAAAGAGCGAATTTCTCTACTGCTTCGTCTTTACTTCTCATTAAGTAAACATAGCAGTATCTAGTACAATCATCTATAAAAGTGATAAAGTACTTTTTCCCTCCTCGTGTTTGTATAAACTTTAAGTCACATACATCTGTGTGTATTAGACCGAGAGGTTCACTTTCTCGTTCAACATGTTGAAACGATGATTTCGTTAATTTTGCCTCTAGACAAATCTCACATTTGTGTTGCTTATTAAAAACGAAATTTGGTATTAGTTTTAGTGATATTAATTTCTTTAAAGAATTATAATTCACGTGACCTAATCTACCATGCCACAAATGAAATGACTCAAATAAATAATTAAACTCAGAATTATTATTGGCCTCTTGGGCAACAGTCATTACATTGCTAGTGCTAGCCTCAGCTTTAGCACCTTTATTGGGAGCAGGTGTCCCTACGTTTAACTTAAACATGCCGTTGGTCATATAGCCACGGCCTACATAGACACCATTTTTGGTGATTACAATTTTATCGGATTCTAAGACTAGCTTGAACCCGTTCTTCACCATCACAGATCCGGATACCAGATTCTTACGGATATCCGGAACATGGAGCACATTGGTCAACCTCAGCTCTTTTCCCGAGGTCATCTTCATCACCACCATTCCTTTTCCTTCCACCTTGAAAGTAGCAGAATTTCCCATGAAGCAGCTTTCTCCCTCTACTGCCTCGTAGGTCTTAAACATCCACCTTGTTGAGCAGATGTGGCTCGTGGCGCCGGTATCCAGCCACCACTCTTTGGGATTGCTCCCCACGAGATTCACCTCAGAGACCACAGCAGTAAAGTTGTTATCATCTCGTCCTCCCTCGGCCAGATGTGCCTGAGCTGGAGCTTTCCTCTTTCCCTTGAAGTTCCTCGGGGGGGGGGGGGTTAGGCTTAACAGTGCCTTTATTGTCATAACAGTCCGCGGCACGATGGCCGCTCCTGTTACACACAAAGCAGGTTCCCGCAAATTTCTTTGCGACAACAGCACTGCCTCCGTTGTCAAAACGTTTCTGTTTGACGTTGGAGCTTTCGACCACATTGGCCTTTGCCATCGGGATGTTAGCACCACCGACTCTCCTCACGGAGCGACGGTTGCTCACCTCGATATTGAGCTTCTTAATGAGTCCCTCCAACCTCATTTCCTTCCGCTTGTGCTTCAGGTAGTTTTGAAAGTCTTTCCATGACGGCGGCAATTTCTCAATCATGAGTGCCACCTGGAAAGGCTCATTAATAACTAGCCCCTCAGCCTCAAGGCGATGGTAAATGAGTTGGAGCTCCTCAACTTGCTCCATGACACCCCTGCTGTCAGTCATACGGTACTCATGAAAGTCTGTGACAACAAATCTCTTTGTGCCAGCGCTATTCACTTTGTACTTGTTTTCGAGAGTTTCCCACAGCTCCTTTGCAGTAGCTTTGGGCTCGAAAACACTGAACAGCGTGTCATCTAGAGCACACAGGATATAGTTCTTGCATAGGTAGTCGGCATGTCTCCATGCCTCAACCGCAGAGAACGACTGCTCGTCCAGATCGTCCTCGCTTAGGACGGGAGCAGTCTCCTTAAGAAACCTGGTCAGATTCAGGGTCGTGAGATAAAACAGCATTTTTTTGCTGCCAACGTTTAAAGTTGTCTCCCCTGAATTTTTCCGGTTTCTCCAGATGAGAAGTCGGCAAATTATGCACAGCCGAATACATCGGTGCCTTGCCCTTGGCCGCAGCCTCAACTTTGGCCGTAGCATCCGCCATGGCCGCAGCCGCGGCGGCCTCAGCCGCTGCAGCTACGTCATCGGCGTTAGCCACCACATTTGCATTGCCCCCAGTGTTATGGACAGGCCCACCAACCACTGGATCATGCTCACCCCCGATAGGCAACTCAATAGGCGACGTGTTTGTCATCTGAAACGACAACACAAAACGTATGAGATACGCGTACAATAAATTCTATAAACAAACACCAAAACTGATATTTGGGTTTGTAATAGAATTATCAAACAAAATAAAATAAAATCTTTTTTTTTTATCCTTTTGAATATCAATACGGTTGATATTAAAAGGATTAAAATGATTCTTATTGAATACCAATACGGTTGGTATCAACAAGATAATAAAATAAAATTAAAACTGTTTGGAATTTTTTCTTTGTAATTCAATTTCTAATATAATTTAGAATTGAAAACAAGAAAACATTATTCCTTATAAAATAAATAATTGTATTAATCAATACACGAAAGAAACAACGGGTTATCGGTTAAGATTGTTGGTTTCCGTGTACGAAATAACAATTAACAATAATTAAAGGACTAAACAGTAATTAAATAAAACCAGTGTAATCTTTATTAATTTCCAAATGGAATACAATAAATTGATTACAACATGTAGGTACTGAAAAGTAAATAAAACAAACGTTATCAGATTATTATTAATTAATAATCTGATGTACTGTTTTGCAATTAAAAGAAACTGCCGGACTGGAAAGTATAAACTTAACAGCCGGACTGTTCTGTTATGAATTTAAAATACATGACTGAATTGAAACTATTCTAATTACAGAATCTAATTACAGAATAGTAATTACAGCAAAAACCAGAACTTTAAACTAATTACAGAATGGTACAAACAGAATATAAAAGCTACAGCTAAGGACAGCAATATAAAATACTGAAATTAAAATTACAGAAAAGTAAATTGCGTAATTGAAATAACAGAATTGTAAATGGACAGAATTGAAAACAATAGTAAATGGACAGAATTGAAAACAATAGTAAATGGACAGAATTGAAAACACAAAATAAGACGAGGCTACTGTTAACAGTATGCCCTTAACCGATATTCGCCCAACCACCTTTAGGTTTCTGGTTGCGTTGGCGCTTCGATCCCAAGGTACAACGGGGGGTAAAAGTAATGATACAAAAACGTAAAATTTCTCAACACTTGTAAATTACTTACATGGCACATATCACACAACTTTATCATCAGCTATAATATCACATAATCAACTCATAAAAGACGCAAACTCATCAATAATCTCATTAATTCGAAATTAATATGTTTAAAGTCTCAATTTCTACAATTCAAATAATGGAATTAAAAGTGCAACAAATAAAACTCAATTAACAATTTAAGAACATAATTAAGATAAAAGGCAAAAACCCCCAATTTAAAATAAACGCAAGACCTAATCCTAACATACACCATCGTCTAGTCGCAATGGATAACCCCCGTTACCTTAGTGCGTAGAGGAGATGCTTCCGGTAAGAATCCGCTAACGTGGTTTCTTCTTCTTCTTCCTAAGTTTTGGAATCTCTCTTTTCTCTCTTTTATCTCTTTGTTTTTGGGTTGCTTTTGGTTTACTGTTTTAAAAAGTGGGCTGAAAAGAGGTTTAGAAAAACTGTTTTGAGAGAGTTTGGGGAAGCGAACTATTTGGTCCCCAAAGTTCTAAAAGTTAACTCTTAATCAAAATTATTATTTTACTGCTCAAAAATAACCAATCTTTAGAAACAAAGCTATTGGGTCCTTTTTATTTATAAAATCAGTAACATGTTTTAAAAATAAAGTTTTTCGGAAGAGTTTCGGTTTTTGGCTAAAAATTATATAAAACGTTTTTGGATTGATTAAATCATAATTAAAATCACTTATAAAAATACGGGATGTTACAGTATTTTGTCAACCACTTAAATATATTTTTTGGCAACCTCTTTCAAAATTATATATTGTTAATGTAATAACATATTATGACTTTTTATATGCTGTTAATAGTACCAATTAAAAAACAAGTAACAAACAATTGAATACACTATGAAACCAACTTATATATCATATTGATACGTGACACACATTTTTAGAAAAATTAAGCTATAATAATAATACTAAAATAAAATAATAATAATAATAATAATAATAATAACATATAGTGGTGGTGCAAATATTATTAAAATAGTTTTTGATAATTTTGTATGCAAAGTCTCTATAATGAAATTGTGTAACGTATTTGGTTGTTCGTTTATATCTATACAAAGTGAGTATATGTAGACTTGAGTATTTAATAGAATGAGTTTGTCTTTTTCAGGAAGGTTTTAATAGTTTTATACATTTGTTTGTTCATATTTTTCCTTTTAATAGCTCAATTTCTTAATTTTACCTTTTTATACATTCGTTCCTTTATACTTTTTCTTTTCGTACCAATTTTTTCTTAATTTTTATTTATTTTACATTGATTTCTAATTTTTATTTTGTTTTTAGTCAGTTTTCAAATGGTAAAACTTTCGGCACATGACTGAACGTGATTTTATTGATGCAGATTTTTTTTTTAGATTTTGAAAAATATGTTAAATTGACAAAAAGGAAAATAAAATAAAATCGAATACATTTTTTTTAAGAAATCGGGATAATTTTTTTTTGTAAAATCCCGCTTTTCTGGTTTCTTTACAATTTGAAAAATATTATGTGCTTCTATTTTTGCAATCCAAAATATTTAGTACTGGTTCCGCCCCTGAAGCTAAATAAATCCTATTTAATCTTATTTAGAAAGACATTCTCATATCCTCTTATAACTGTGTTCTTTATATCATTGTGAGATTGATTCATAACATTTAAAACTTAATCTACATGTTTTTTACTTTATTAAATTTTTTTGACCGAATCTTCATAAAATCTGTCAGGCCACTGTCAATTTCAGCCATGTTGTAACTGATTTGCAACTGACTGCACCTGAAACTTAGTCACAACTTCAAGCAAAACGTTACGCGTTAATTCAATGTCATTATAGTGAATATGTTTTTAGCAATATGTTGACAAACATCTATATAATATAGCTCATCTATATTATACACTATTATTCAAAGCAATACAAATACATGATAATATATTTAAAAAACAATAAAAGACACAATTATAAATGAAAAAAGATCTATGAATATGAAAATTTATAAAAAGGATATATTTTTGGACACAAGTCTTCCTTCAAAAAAATTTGTTGAATTATATTATTTAAATCCAATCGAAAATTCCCTAAGTAAAGAGGACAACAAATAAAAATATATTATGGTACATGAAACCGTAAGTTGAAGGGATCGATTCAGCATATGGAAGGGAGAGCAGTGTTTATGTTTGTGTTTTCATTTTTTTTTATATACAGTAGTAGTATTTATGGAAAAAGACAGAATAAATAAAGAGAATCTAAACAATTAACTACAGTGATCATGTATCCTCACATTATTACCATAGATATTCAGCTATCTTTTGCCGAAACATTTAAAGCACATGCGTTGATTAATTCACTGTTGTATGACTTGGTTATTTAAAATGAACATCTAAGATAGAAGTAGGTTCATCAACCCTAAGAGGCTTACCAAACGCACTTGCAATTGAATATATACTAGAGGTGTTATATAAATGAATAGGCAGTTTAGACAGATTTATCCATACTGGTGCTAATGATGTTTCTACTTCTGGATCAAAATTATAAGTCCATTTGAACACCCTCATAGGATAATCCTCTATATACCATATATGTTTTAACCATATTCTGGTGAAATCTTCTTCATGAAAGCAGCGAATAAGAACATGTTTATGGTCCAGAATTCCTATATTACAGTTAGCTTTTAATTCTAACTTCCCAAACAGTTTTCTTATAACTGCAATTTCTGGTTTACCATGCGTAAATTTACCAACTATTGTGTATTTGAAAGGTTCAGCAAGCTGTTTGATATCTTTCATAGTGAATTGAATTAATGGTTCACCTTTATAAGAACCAACTTCTTTTAGTGGTATTTCGGTTTTTTTTTGGAGATGCACTTACCACTGACGCAAACGACTTCGTAGGGATTGGGTCCGGCGGCATTAGCTGTCTATTTGGTTCGACTGGGGTGGTTTTATCTAGGGTTTCCATGGCTGCGGCGGCTAGGGTTTTTCACCCTAGTCGTCTCTTTCTCTAAGTTTAATTATTAGTCGAGGAGATTTCAAAACTAGTATGTTTTGTTAATTTATCCTTAAAACATTTCTCTCTAGAAAAGTGTTCCTAACATACTAGAAGAGTTCACCGGGTATATGTATGGTCGTACTCTATTACTCGTACCTGGTACTTAAAAAAATGGAATATCTATCTTACCTTAGAGGATTTACAAGAGAATAGGTAAAGGGGTCTATGAGCTATCTTAAATGTTCATTTTAAATAACCAAGTCATACAACAGTGAATTAACCAACACATGTGCTTTAAATGTTTCGACAAAAGATAGTTGAATATCTAGGGTAATAATGTGAGGATACATGATCACTGTAGTTAATTGTTTAGATTCTCTTTATTTATTCTGTCTTTTTCCATAAATACTACTACTGTATATAAAAAAAAAATGGAAACACAAAGAAAAACAGAAACACTGCTATCTCTTCCATATGCTCAATCCCTTCAACTTACGGTTTCATGTACCATAATATATTTTTATTTGTTGTCCTCTTTACTTAGAGGATTTTCGATTGGATGTAAATAATATGATTCAACAATTTTTTTTGAATGAAGACTTGTGTCCAAAAATATATCCTTTTTATGAATTTGCATATTCATAGATCTTTTTTCATTTATAATTGTGTCTTTTATTGTTTTTTAAATATATTATCATGTATTTTTATTGCTTTGAATAATAGTGTACATTATAGATGAGCTATATGTCACGCCCCAAAATCCTAAAAACGGACATCAAGACGTGACATTTTTAAACAAAAAGGGAAACTTAACCTGTTGGTACAAAATTTAAAATTTTAAAAGAAATCACTAATGAGCTAAATGAACAATTAAACAATTTAATAAGAGTGTTTGCCAAACGCGACTACAAGACGAGATAAAACAAACGAATGAATTTGCCCGTAGGCTACAACCTCAAAATATAATATAAATGAAAAGAAACCGGAAGCCCCGAGCCCATGTGATGCCTTGCTAAAACTTCTAGCCAAACGCCTCAACCTATAATGTACCTGAACAACAAAATTATAACGGTGAGTCCCACACACATAACTAGACGGGACGGCACCACCAAACACCGTCACTCCGTCCCATAAATGCAAGAGCTCACAAATTCCACAACTACGATAATCGACGTATAAAAAGAAATATAATAACATCGTACAACAAGATAAATTAAATAACGTCTACACAAATCTATAGCAAACATGGACCTCTCATGCCACCTATCCCAGTCCGTAAGGTAGATCATTCCCTATCCCCTCGGCCGTCTTCTGTCCCTGGAATTAGAAAGAGACAGAGACCATTGCTAACGTATAAATATTAAGGCTCGGCCAATAATATTATACTATTCAAATAACACAATCATCATACATATAAATATTAAGGCCTCGGACAATAATATTATACTATTCAAATAACACAATCTCATACGTCACTTAACGTAATACAACATAATCCCAAAAGCATAGGTGCTAGATTCACAACTAGCCAAACAAGTCTAAAAAAACTCATTCAAGCATTTTAACAAACAGCTTGTATGCATAAACTATAATTCATCTTTATTCAACAATAATTTACCCAATTCTATCGACAACCATAATAACTCATCATCAACGCATAAAACACACAACCCATCCATAATCTCATTAATTCGAAATTAATATATCTAAGGTCTCAACCTTTACAATTCAACTAATGGAATTAAAAGTATAACAACTAAACCTCAATTAACAATTTAACAACATAATTAATATAAAAGACATGAACCCCCAATTTATGATGAACGCAAAACATAATCCTAACATACACCCTCGTCTAGTCACAATGGATAACCCCCATTACCTTAGTGCGTAGAGGAGATGCTTCCGGTAAAAACCCGCTAAAGGTGGTTTCCTCTTCTTCTTCTTTTTCTCTCTTTTCTCTCTTTTTCTCTCTTTTCTCTTGTTTTAGGTTTAAATAATGAAAAGTGGGCTGATTTGAGCTTTAGAAAAAACTGTTTTTAGATAGTTTGTGGAAGCGAACTATTTGGTCCCCAAAGTTTTAAAAGCTAACCCTTAATCTAAAAATATTGTTTTACTACTCAAAAATAACAAATCTTTAGAAACAAATATATTGGGTCCTTTTTATTTATAAAATTAGTAACAGGTTTTAAAAATAAAGTTTTCAGAAGAGTTTCGGTTTTTGGCTAAAAATTAGTCGAGTGACAGGTTTTTGGTAAAATCTGTATAAAACGTTTTTGGATAAATTAAATTAAAAATAAAACGACTTATAAAAATACGGGATGTTACAACTAACCCTCCTTAAAAGAATTTCATCCCGAAATTTCCCGCTCTAAAGAACTATACCAAGAAATGATAAACTATAAATAAATAAGCCCATAGAAATTTACACGTACAATTCGTGTCATAATTTAAAAAATAAAATGCGCAGGGTTCACAACCCGTAACAACTCCATAATCCAAATATGATAAACTCCAGATAATGCACAACGTGTAAGAGTAACCGCATGTATACAATATCTAAAAGAATAAAAGAAAACAATGTAAAAGAAGCGGCTGCAACATAAAAGAAAATAAAGTAAACTAAGCTGACATGCTTCTATCTCAACAACTCCATAACATCTACAAAACTCAACTAAGGTAAACACTTATATGCAATATCAAACATATTAAAAGACAACGCAACAACTCCGTAAACTCTAGGCGTTACGACAAAAATAAACTCCAAACTCTAGGCGTTACAACCCTTCCCCGATAAAGAAATTTCATCTTATTAGAGAAAGAATTATAGTAATGGTAGCTACGTTGAACGAGTATGGGTATCGTATCCGTTACAATAGCAGAGTCGTCTCAAACATTTTGGAGCCGCGAGCAAGAAAAAAAAAGAGGATACCGTTAAAAAATCATTAACCCAACAAAAGGTAATTAAAACTTGAACAATCTACATTATGATCAAAATCTAAATAGAAAACATATACACAATAAGACCAATAAATTCTAATGAGTGAGATGAAACTTTTTATATAGGAAGTTGTTCGATCCTAAATCCTAGTTTGTTTGTCAACATACTGCTAAAAACATCTTGACTATATTTACATTGAACTATAATTATATAAACAGTTAACGCGTAACGTTTTGCTTCAAGTTGTGATTAAGTTTCAGGTGCAGTCAGTTGCAACATGGTTGGAATTGACAGTGGGCTGGCATATTTTATGAAGATTCGGTCAAAAATATTTAATGATGTAAAAAACGTGAAGATTAAGTTTTAAATGTTATGAATCAATATGGAATGATACAAAGAACATAGTTATGAGAAGATATGGGAATATCTTTCTAAATAAGATTAAATAGAAATTGTTTAGCTTGACTATATAATCCTATAAAGTATTCAGTATTAGGTGGGCTTTACATACACAATGTACTGAATATTAGAAAGACCCACAAAATATTAGAGAGCAAATCTATTCTTGAGAGTATTTATGGCGGGATGTCATTGAGAGATAGAGAGTTGTGAAATAGGAGCAATAGTTTGTCACTAGATATTGTAAGTCTCAAGTTGATTATTGTAAGCTTTTATAATGTTAATAAATACTGGATGAGTGTTTCAGATAAATAGACTTGATGAACTCAAACTTTGTTAACAAATGCAGCGTGTTATCTACTATTCTGAATGTTATTCCTCAGTTGCATTCGAGTTAAAACTTACCTACATCTCGGTTGCGACTAAAACACGTATTGCATTTGAAACCTAGATTAACAATTTTATTGATACTCATGTAATAATTTAACCTGGGTTACAACATAGTTACAAGCAAGTTGCAACTGACACTACGTAACTGCATTCTGATCTTAGGCAAACGGAATTTTAAAATAGACAATGAAAAATACGTTTACCTGAATGCTGTTACGCGTTTCAGTTATAACTGAGATTTTATTTCAGTTATAACTGAAAAGTTCTGACAGAATAGTAAATAACACATGACGTTTATTTTGAATCTAACAATCTCCTCATTTGCCATTATTTTGACAAAAAATATTGACTTGTAAAACTTTTGGAAAACAAACTCCTCCATAATATTATCAACACAGTTAAAACAGAACATCAATCATTTAGGCAAATAGCCTATGATAAGCTCACCTGCAATTCACATCTCAGAAATATATAAAACACTTTCACACTTTAAGCATATAAAATCGGAAAGATAAACTTTTAAAGCATAATCAATTTGTCAATAAATCAGAGCAGACATGCTTAAAAACAGAAATATAAGCAATCATCCTCAATGTTCACAAAGTTAAGCTCATCTATATAACTCTCATGCTCTCACAACTCATCAATCTACTCTCCTTTTTTGTCACAAATATGACTAGTTTAGAATGCAACACTTTTAAAAGAATCATCCAAAATTAGGACCAATATAACCAAAATCACTCTAATCAAACAACCAAAATAAGAATATCCCTCACCAATATCCTCATATAGCTCATAAGAATTTTATCAAACCAAATCTCCATACATCCATGAGGCTTAATCAGCTGTAACTCTTTTTTTAAATGAGGAACCAAAGTTTGAGAGCATAAAATTATAAAAATGGACAATTAACAAAAACATACCATACGCTTATTATATTAACAAAAACATATCCTAATAATTTAAATTATCAAAAACATACCTATATATACTTATTATTTCTCTAATTCTAATCAGACCATAATCTAACCTCTCTCTCTAATCTAACATCTCTCTCTCTAACCGCAACTCTCTCTCTTTAATCGCACATCTCTCTCTGTAACACACGATAATCGCAGATCTTTCTAACATGTGCTAATCACCCATCTGTCTCTCTAAAAATGACTAAAAACTCACAAAATATTTATATGCTAATTATAAAACGTTATACACTAATTTTAAAATTCCATACCCTAAATGTTTTGTATCACAATCAAATATCTAAAAAAAAGTTCATACCCTAATTTTAAAACTTCATACCCTAATTTCAAAAGTTCATACCCTAATTTCAAAATTTTATACCCTAATTTTAAAACTTCATAGGCTAATTTCAAAACTTCATACCCTAATTTCAAAACTTCATACCCTAATTTTAAAAGTTAATACCCTACATATGGATTTCTCTCAATACTTTACATATGAATTCTCCTCTTTCAACTTGAAAAGCAAGAGGTTTACAATAGTCTCAAATCTCAATAAATAGAAAACAATCTCACCAATTTCATATATTTTTCATATATTACGGGGTATCAACCAGTGTAATATTTGTGTATTACGTATGTATATATATGTATTTATATGTAGATCTATGTTTATATAATTTAGATAGTGTTCGGTAGTTAGTGGCAGGTTTTTGTGGTGGATGAGGGGAGAGAGATAGAGTGGGATATGAAAGAAAGATACAGAGAATAATGGAGGAAATAGAGACATTAAGATTACAGAGAGAGATACAGAGAAGAATTGGTGAGAGAGAGAAGAATAGAAGAGAGGGAGTAGGAGGAGAGAGAGAGAAAGAATAGAATAAACAGTATTAAATTTGTTTGATATGTTTTTGATAATTAAAAATTTTTTTTTATGTTTTTGTTAATTTAGTTTAAAAAGTATTATATTTTGTTAATTTATCCTTTAATTAACACATGTGAGGAGATTTCTTCCTATATATGCACCTGTAGTATCATAACTACATCTCGTAAACATATCTCACAGGACATAAATAAAAGAAATTGATTGAGAATCATAATCTATTCTATATTATAAACAATTACGAATATAATGTATCTTTTGCCTTAAAATTATTATTTTATACATCCTATTTTATAACATAAACTCATCATAAATTGACATTCAATGTTTTGTTCAGCCATCTCACAGGACGTTGCCTAGATCATATTAATTTCGATAAAAATGCTTGCTCGTTAATTTTAGAAGAGTAACACTAGAATTATAAGTTATCGGAAATATAAACAATCAGTCGTCAACCCACTAGGGCTAGGCTAGTGTGCGAGACAGGTACTCTCAACTAGGAGTTTTAGTGTTCGAATAAGATGGGGGTATGTGTGATAGCATTTGATCCTTCTAAATAAGATTTAAAAATAAAATAAAAAAATTAGTCGGACGTCGGTTATTAATGTTTTTAAAAGACTTATCATTCATATATATAAAAGTCGTTCAATAATGTTTTTAAAAGACTTATCATTCATATATAAAAGTCGTTCAATAATGTTTTTAAAAGACTTATCATTCATAAATAAAAGTCGTTCAATAATGTTTTTAATCATTCATATATAAAAGTTGTTCAATAATGCTTTTAAAAGACTTATCATTATAAATTTTTATATCTATTAATCTGTCCACACTTACTTCTTGTTGTTAAAGTTGATTGAGAGCCTATATTTTTATATTAGCCATCAAAGAAACTCCAATTAGCTAAAATAATGGTTATAGCATACTCACTTTCTCTATATATAGACTCAAATGAGCATCCTTTATCCGCACAGTTTTCCTATTCTTCACTAGACATCCCTGCATCACAGTAAAACTTCCACCGAGGTAATTTTTTCTCCTGTAATTAAAACAACCAGATCAGTATGCTCTTCATTTCTTTTATATTTGCATCATATTTGATTCCTAATATTCTGATGTAAACATTAACTTGCTTACTGCATGCTTCGATTTTGAGTTCTTCAAGCATCAATTTTACGGAGTCTTCAAGCATCAGTTTGATTCCTAGTTATAATTTTTATGTGTAATTAAAGAGTAAGAGCTGTATTCAAAGAGACTTTGTTTATAAAAGTTATAATTACATATTGTTAGCTTTTGCTAGTTTCTACAATTAATTTTTTCGTCCGACATTATAAAAACCGCTGTCTGCACTGGTAGATCGGAGCAAATGGAAGCACTCAACTCTGATTATGGGTGGATCAGAGTCTTTAAGATCTCCAACAACACGAACGACATTGTGAGATTCAAAAATCCTGAAAATAAAGATAAAACTGGAGAAATAAAGCCGGGAAAATCAGGTGGCAGGGATTGCATAGGTAATCTTCCATATTTGAGCTCTGGCAAAGTGTACGAGATATCATATGTCAATTAAAATCTCGGTAAAAGAGTAGAAATTCGGATCACAGATGTAGGTGCTAACTGGGAAGCATCCTTCAAGCATAATGGAGTTAGTGAAGCTACTGCTAGAGAAGTTGAAGATCGTCGAGTACTCGATCCGTCAAGTGGCTACTTTTCTTTTAATGCCCACATCCAAATCAATACGGATGGTTACGAAGTTAGTGAAACCCATTTCAAGCGAACAAGAGCTAAAATAGTATATGGTAGTATATAAATAACCAACAAAAGTAATAAGGGATGGCGTGTGACAACTAGGTCTGTCTTTTGAGATGTCATAAACCCTATAATAAATTAATTATTGCTCTTTTTACTATAAAAAAGAAGTAATAATGCTGTTTGGTGTGGTTATCGTTGTAATACTTTGATTTTTGGTTCTGTTTTATTTGCATGGTAGTATCGTTGAGTCTTTGTAAAAAATGATAAATGATTAATTATCATATCATGGTACTTGTATCAGACTTTGGTTGATTAATCAGTATGGCTTACTCTTTGTAATTTCTTTAATGGTTTTTGGCAATAAATAAAGTGTGTTATGTGTAGTCTCTTGTTTATTAAATTCGTGTCATTTGTTCTGTTTTTTTTTTTTTTTTTTGATAAGCCAATTTGTTCTGTTTTTATATGAACCATGACAATTATATATATAGTTAAACAGGAATTAGTCAATGCGCACTAAGTGGACAAGTGTATATGATTATAAAATAATAAATACAATATTTTTCTACAAATAATTGGACAAACTATATATATATATATATATATATTAACATTTACTAATTTATGAGTTTATTGTTTATAATCTTAACCCACCTACATCTAATCTTAACACTAATTAACTATATCAATCAGACAATGTTCAAAATGGGTTCAACCATTCTAAAATTTTGATAATTTCAATATTATAACCACCAGAAAAATATGATTTGACGAAATTAAGTTCCATATTGCATGTACACATGAAAGTTAATCTAAAAGAACGATATGTGGTTGTATAATTTTGATGATTTTAATTATTAAAATCACCAAAAGATGTATCTTTTAGGGGAATTAAGCTCAATGTAACACACATTAATCAATCAACACTATTAACACAATTTTGATTATTTTGAGATTATATTTAGTGTTTTAAAAATCAAGTTTTAAAGCACTAAAAGCGCGATAAAGCGTTTTGCGAAAAGAAAATGCGTACGATTTTTATTTTTTTTGCTTTTTGGATGGTAAAACACTATTAGTGTGCTTTTTGTGCTTATATCACGCTTTTTGCGCTTAAAAGCGCGCTTTTCATGACTTGTTTATTTATTTATTATTATCTTTATTGCTCTGAATGTGCTATCTTTCAATTGCGTTTTAGCATAAAGTTTGAAAGACTACGAATTGATCTCATTACAGAATAAATGACCAATTGGAATTAGGCATGACTAAGATCACATTGCATGTATTTTCCAGTTACACATCCATACTTGATCTATGTTGTTGAATATATTTGATATGCTGATTTTTGATGGATCGAGTTACGATAAATGTAACGAAGGTCGCTTTAGTCTCATATTGGTATAGGAGATGGACCAGATTGATTAAATAAAATGTTTTAAGAATAATTAGCAATTTTGTACACAACTATGGTTATTGAGTGTAATTGTCATTTGTAATTAATTGTAGCCCGAGTGTGAGATTGTTAGGTTATTTTAATAATCTGACGTGTGGGCTAATTAATTAAGACAATTATATTTGTGCTAATATTCTTGAATGGGCTAGTGAAACGATCTACTAAGAACAGCCCAATAAAACATGCGGTATGTTATGAGCTTTGTAATTTGTATTACCCAATATTAAACTAATTAGATTTTATGATATTCTAATATGTATTACTATATAAAGAATATAGGGTTTGGTCACAAGACTAATGTCTAACAAATCTGCTCCTCCATTCCCATTAATAGTGAGAGATTCATAGAGAGGGATAATTAATCCACCAATAGCCCATAATCCGTTCTCGTATCCAACACCATGAAATCAAGTATATTCTTATATTCGTTCATATGTAATCTTGATAGTCTGACATAAAAGTTTATTTATGCATATAGATTTAATTCCAACAGTCTAAACCTCTCAAACTGACTCTTTAAGAGTTCTTTTACAATACATTTTTTATAATAACTATTCCATTTTGATTTGGTCACCTCTCAAACTGACTCTTTAAGAGTTCTTTTACAATACATTTTTTTTATAATAACTATTTCATTTTGATTTGGTCACCTCTCAAACTGACTCTTTAAGAGTTCTTTTACAATACATTTTTTACAATAACTATCCCATTTTGATTTGGTCAGACCAGTTTAAAAAAAATAACCAAGACATTGCTTTTTGACTGAAGAAGTGTTCTTGCGTTTTTGTTCATAGATTTTCGACTGATTAGATAAAGTTGAGACATAGTTGATAAACACAACATTTTACTCAAAAGATTACTTTTCTTTATCTAAAATCTTAAGCTTATTTTTAAGGTCCAAGATCTCATATGCGTGATTTCAAAATATTCTAAAATTTCATTGTGAGAATATGAAGGGTGTCCGTCTACCTCTTGAAAATGGCGAATTGAGAATTTTGAGGAAGTGTGGATAGAATTAAACAATTAAATACCATAAACTAAAACAAATAGACAGTGTACTAAAAATTAGTTTTATTTTTAAAAACAAAATTACAATTATTGACCCTGCGATGACTATCCATGTCTTGTAATTTTTTGTATTTTGTACGGTACCGAACATATCTTTTTGATATAAACTACAAAATAATCATTCATTTAACATTTAACATTTAACATTTAACATTTAACATTTAACATTTAACATTTAACATTTAACATTTAACATTTAACATTTAACATTTAACATTTAACATTTAACATTTAACATTTAACATTTAACATTTAACATTTAACATTTAACATTTAACATTTAACATTTAACATTTAACATTTAACATTTAACATTTAACATTTAACATTTAACATTTAACATTTAACATTTAACATTTAACATTTAACATTTAACATTTAACATTTAACATTTAACATTTAACATTTAACATTTTACATTTTACATTAGGTTCCGGAGTCGTTTCTTTACGATCTCAATAATAAAAAAGCTCTCCCAATGGTAACAACATTTGATAAATTCAAAGCTAATTAAATCGAAGATACATATCTTCATATTTCAACCATCTTCTAAGTAACATGTAAAAGACGTTTCAACTCCAACTGCTCAACATTTTTGCGCATGTTTATATGATAAATTTTTAAAGTTGGTCAGGAAAGTCATTAACTCAATTATAGAAAAACCTTTTGAATAGAATTGTGGCAATCAGGCCAACATTTGCTTTTCAAAAGTGTAACATCTCGGAAATCATTGTATAATCAGTGGATTTTTAACTAAGCTATTCGCGATATTTATCTTTTGTCATGTATATATAGGGTGTAGTGACGTATCGTGTTGTGGTTGTTTATTTATAAATGCATACCTGTAAAGTAAATCAATACATTCTAACCCGGTGCATGACTACGTACCCTTAGGTCAGTAACATGTGTTGCGAGTTGATGATGGTGCGAATGGTGATGAAATGGTGATAATCCATATTGTTTATTTTAGCAGAGATTTTTTTTATCATGACCAAACTTTTTGCGTGATCTAGCCAATATCGATGGATACCTTAGTATTGATTTGCTATATTCCTTGTTGTGTGTTCACTTAAACCAAAATTTTCTATCTTGGGTTGCTATATCCTTTTTGTGTTGTCACCTAAATAAAAAAATATTCTTTATTGATTTGCTGTATTCCTTGTTGTGTGGTTGGTCACTTATATCAAAATTTACTATCTTTAATAGTACATATATTATAATGTGCTATATATGTTGAAATGATATGCCGGTGCGTGCAGCTTTATCTTTTAGCTGATTATTCTTTGTTATTTGTAATGAATGTTCACTTTCGAAGGTTTTGAATTGTGATTATCTGAACGCTAATTTCATTTGGGAATTAGTCATACATAACTCTCAAAGTGTTAATCTCAAATGTAAGCATTATAATAATGATGGTGTGAATAGACTGTAGTGACGATTATACTTTAGGAAAAAGACAATTTAGTACTTATTTAGAAATTTATTTACACATGTATGCATTTTTTTATACATTTTTATGTATTTTTTATAAGATTTTTATGCACGTACTTCTTATGCATTTTTAATACACTTTTTATCGACCCGCATGCACTTTTTATGCACATTTTATGCACTTTTATGCATTTTATATGCATCTTTTATGCACTTACATGCACATTTTATGCAATTATGTGAACATTTTATGCACTTTATATGCACTTTTATACGCATTTTATGAACTTTTTATGCATTTTTATCGATCTATATGCAATTTTATACACATTTTTTGCACTTTGTATGCCTATGTATACACATTTTATGCAGCTTTTATCGATCCGTTTGTATTTTTATGCATTATTTATGCAACTTTTATGCATTTTTATACACTTTTATGCATTTTTATTGACCTGTATGCATTTTTTATTGACTCATATGCACTTTTTAAATTTTGATTTTTTTTTCAAATTTTCTTTTTTTTTTCGATTTTTTTTGAACAATTATCTTTTTTTTTTTTTGTGGAAAAACTATTTTTGTGTAAAAATATTTTATTTTTGTGAAAAACTATATTTATTTTTGTGAAAAAACTATTTATTTTTGTGTGAAAAAACTAATTGTTTTGTGAAAGAAGCTACTTTTTTGTATGAAAAAAGTAAGTTTATTTTTATTTTTATGCATTTCTCCTAATTTTTGTTATTTTGAAAATATTGTTAATTTTTTCATATGTATTTTTTTTTAGATTTTTAGAGAGAGAAATGATAATTTCTATGTTATGATAATGTCAATTTTGTAAATTGGTTGAATTTTAAAAAAGAATGTGACTTATTGAGGATGAAAACATTAAGTTGTGACCTTTTAGGGATAAACTATCAGAAGTGTGACTTTTAGAGAATTAGCCCGATATTTTAGTCTGCCTAAAACATCTTCTCTACTAATAGTAAATTAATTCTATTATTAACTTTTAAAGCCATGTTTGTTTGTAGGATATTATAACAAGGTATAGTTTATAACTACAGTAAAACCTTTATAAATTAATATAGTTGGAACCATAGAAATTTATTAATTTAGAGACCTATTAATGAATAGATAAATTTAGCATTTATTAATCTAAATAGGTTTTTTTATTGATTCAATAAATATATTCGTTAATACAAACATAAAACTCATATATATTACTAATATTACTCGTTAAACTCGTTAGTAGTCTAGTATACTACTTTAATCACTAATATATAAATTTTGTTGCATGTTAAATCACCGTGTATAAAACTAAAAAAATACATTAATAAATTAAACTAGGTATGAACTTCAAGTATATTTAAATTTTAAAGTAAATCAAATGAATATAAAGTCGTTTTTCACTAAATTATTCTGATAATGTTTGTCATTTTGAACAATTATTATTTATGATTTTACGGGGACCAAATATTTACATAAGATTTTTCAATTTTATTTTATTTTATTAATTTATCGAAATTAGTGATTTTTTACATTGGGTCAAGTCGGGACCAGAGAGAAATATTATTTTAAAGAGATTATTAATTTACAGGCTATTAATTTATACATGTTCTACTGTATGTGTTATTAGTGGGATATCACCGTATACGTGATATTAGTTATACCCACTTATTAGCATAAATTATAGTATAATTAGTACTATCACTAATGTAAAATCAAATGCAATTTGTGTAAATCCTATAACAGCTCTTATAATTTATATGTAGACACCATAGCCCATTTTAAAAATAAAAGTTTATTATGAGTATGAACTCAATGAGATTTTTCATGTAAACTTCTCAGATTATAAATAAAGCGTATTTTAAAGAGTGAGATGGGAATGTTGTAAGGGGTGAAGCGGTGAACCAAGTTCTGTAAAAGATTTCATTCGTGCTTTAAACTGTAAGTTATTCTCTAACTGGTTCATTTTTTATTGTACAGTGTCTAAAATGTGAAGTTGGGAAGTAAAGTTTAGAGATTGTTAAATTTTCTTGGTGATTATCACTTTTGTTAAAGTTATCACGTACAGGATAATTTAGAGAATAACCATGAAAACTGAACTTTTTATTCATTGCAAATGTAGAAACATAAACTAAAAGAAAATCACATAAAGTGACAACTCACAATTTAAAACAAATGGTACAACAAGCAAACCAAATACAACTTTATTACACACCCAAGCAGTTCACACTTGTACTATAGTTGTTTCTCCTTTTTTTCCTCTTCAGAGAATCTGAAGTCACTTTCGAAAACATCATAACCATTATTGGTAAAAACAATGGTCACAAATGCCTTGAAGGTGAAAATAGCAGGTGTCATGTCTCGAATATCTTCCTCCGTTTGTCCTACATTGGATGGTTTGGTGTTTTGATGATCCCTACCTTATTAACCGCGACTTCTGTATTTATTATCGCCTTCATTGCTGCTCCTCCAGTAGATATTGATGGTATTCGTGAACCTGTTTCTGGATCTCTACTTTACGGAAACAATATTATTTCCGGTGCCATTATTCCTACTTCTGCAGCTATTGGTTTGCACTTTTACCCAATCTGGGAAGCTGCATCCGTTGATGAATGGTTATACAAAGGACGCTAACCAATCTCCCTCAAGATCTTTTACTATAACTTTACATTTCTTATTGACTACTGTATTGTAATATTCGATTTCATACTTATGGGCATAACTCCAGAGTGGAAGAAAACCTGTGCAATGACTTGTTTCAGATTTTCCTGCATCAATGTCTCCTGAATTATCCAGATATGGGTTATAATAGTGTAGTTGATGGTCGCTGTTGTTGGTAATACCTGAAACATAAATCCACCCATAATTGGAGAATATTGATCTCAGCTCCTCATCGGATTTGTTGATGGTGTCTGGTCGGAGTCGCCGGATGGTGGCCAGCTTTTCGTCGTCATCACCAGGTCGTTCACGACAAATTCCAGCCATTTGTGGTTCTTAAAATATAAGTAATTGTAGTGCAGCAAGTTCGGGAAATCCGTAGAATAGTAAATTTGCTGCTGTGTGGATAAAGGATGCGGACTTTGAGCCTTTTTATAGAGATGAGAGGAGAGTTGGTAGGTGATTATTCATTAAAACAGATTAAATAGTAACTCTTTTAATAACATAAAAAAACGACTTCAGGTTTTGTATCACATTGGAATTTATATTAATAAAACGACTCCACTGACTTCCCTATGGGTTGGCCCTGAGGGGGTGGTGCAACTTCACTGGACCTCACGATTTCGGTGAATCTTTCAAGACCCCATGACGGTGACAAAAAAAAAAAAATATATGTATAAAAAAATTATATATGTAAATATATGCTATAAAAAAAATAACAAGTGAGTGAAAGAGCATATTTATTTTTTTATTAATGTTTTTTTTTGTTTGAGAGTTAATTTCATACTCAAACGACAATGGAAAAAAAGGCCTCAATCTTTTTTGCCAACGGGAAACAAAAATCTCAGGACCGCCCCTGCCATCTGAAAACAAGTAGCGCAGAAAGAATGATTTTATTAACAATATACAACACATATTTATACAAAGGATGGAGCAACTATTTCCTAATCAATAGGAAATCCTACAGCTATTTCAATATATGTATCCTTACAAAGAGTCAAACTATTTTCTTATATAGAGTCAGACTATTTCCTTATATTTCTAACACTCCCCTTCAAGTTGGAGAGTGAATATCTCGAACACCCAACTTGCGAACCATAGAGTTGAAAATGTCTTTAGCCAATGCTTTTGTGAGGACATCAGCGAGTTGATTTGACGAGCTAATATACTTGGTGACTATGAATCCATCTTTAATTTTATCTCTAATAAAATGACAATCCATTTCGATGTGTCTTGTTCTCTCATGAAAAACAGGATTAGCGGCAATGTGAAGTGCAGATTTATTATCACAGTGAAGTAAAGCTGGTTCGGGGTGAGATATTCCCAAGTCTGATAGAAGGAAACGCAACCACGTTAATTCACAGCAAGCACCTGTCATAGACCTATACTCAGCTTCGGCTGAAGAAAGTGATACGGTCTTTTGTCTCTTCGATCTCCAAGAAACCAATGAAGACCCAAGAAATATACAATATCCTGTCGTAGATCTTCGAGTAGTTGGACAACCGGCCCAATCGGAGTCACAATATGCTCGTAGGTTAAGATCATTTGACGAAGAGAAGAACAACCCTTTTCCCGGTGCTCCTTTTAAATAACGTACAATTCGAAGTGCCGCCTCCATATGAGGTTTACGAGGCTCGTGCATAAACCTGCTTAATACATGGACAGAGTATGTTATATCTGGCCTAGAAATAGTCAAATATATTAATCTTCCGACTAATCTCCGGTAACTTGCCGGATCTTTAAGTAAATCTCCTTTGTCTGACAAACGGTGACCAATATCCATCGGGGTTTCCACTGGAGCTCCCCCCATTAGTCCAGCATCGTCGATAATTTCTAGGGCATACTTCCTTTGTGAGATAAAAATGCCATTTTTGGAGCGTGATACTTCTATGCCTAGAAAATACTTAAGTTCACCAAGCTCTTTTATACGAAAACATTTATGAAGAAATATTTTTAAAGCCTTAATACTTGAAAAGTCATTTCCTGTTATCAGAATATCGTCGACATAAATTAATAAAGCTGTAAAAGAGTGTCCTTGTTTCCGTGTGAACAAAGAATAATCAGCTTTAGACTGAGTATAACCCGCTGACTGAATAGCAGATGCGAATTTTGCAAACCATTGACGAGAAGCCTGTTTCAGGCCATATAAGGATTTATGAAGGTGACATACAAGATTCTCCCTCTGTCGAGGAAGACCAGGAGGAGGAGACATATAGATTTCCTCATCAAGGTCGCCGTGTAGAAAGGCATTACTGACATCGAGTTGGTGAATTGCCCATTTATTTCTGGCTGCGATAGCTAATATACAACGGACAGTTATAATTTTTGCTGTGGGAGAAAAAGTATCGTGATAATCAATACCTTCGAGTTGGGTAAATCCCTTAGCGACTAATCGCGCCTTATATCGTTCTATTGTCCCATCAGACCTGTATTTGATTTTGTAAACCCAGCGACACCCTATCGGCTTTTTACCAGCGGGAAGAGTAGTTAAAGTCCATGCCCCATTTTCCTCAAGAGCTCTTAATTCTGAATTCATGGCTTGCTGCCATTCGGGTTTCATAACAGCTTCACTGTATGTTCAGGGTTCATATGCCTGGTCCACATTAGCAACAAAAAAACGATTCCTAGGTGTAAAACGTCTGTAGGAAATATAATTGCTTAATGGGTACCTGGTTCCCGTGCTCGGATCCGGATGCAAGGAAGCCGATTGATTTGAAGATAGGCGTGTGACGGGTTTCCATGAGTAATCCTGAAGCTTGATCGGAGGTATTGATTGTCGCTGACTTCGCCGTATAGGGGGAAGAGATGGTGGTAAAGGTGTCGAATTGTCACCGGAAGTTGAGACAGGGGTGTGCTCAGAATGAGGCTCATGGGGTACAAATGCGATAGGAGTCGTTTCCACGTCAGGGGAAATAAACAATCTATTAGGTGAGTTGTTTGAGTTGGGTGAATGTAGAGGTGTATTTTTTGCAGTAACATCATATGGGCTAGACAAAGTGTCAGATTGGTCTAAAGAATTTGTGTTAGGCTGAGAAACTTGTGTAGGTAGTTCAGATGGTAGAGATTGCGTAATTGGACCTAATGAAGGTACCGCAGGATTATTGGTTTCATTTTGTATGTATGGAAAAATATTTTCATGAAAAATGACATCTCGACTAGTGAAGATTTTATGTGTGAAAAGGTCATATAGCTTATAAGCCTTTTGTCCAACAGGGTATCCAATAAAAATGCATTTATTTGCGCGAGGTGCAAATTTATGTGTGACACGATTATTTTTGGCAAAAGCGAGACAACCAAAGACTCTTAAATGATTAAAAGATGGAGTTTTCGAATACAACAGTTCAAATGGAGTTTTATTAGAAATAATGGGTGTGGGTAATCGATTAATAATATGAACGGCTGTTAAAACACATTCTCCCCAGAATTTTAAAGGCATGTTAGCGTGAAAGCGAAGGGCTCGTGCAACTTCAAGAATATGACGATGTTTTCGTTCAACTACACCATTTTGTTGGGGAGTATCAGTGCAAGATGTTTGGAAGAGAATCCCATTATCATCAAAAAAAATCTTAAGGGAATGAAATTCACTCCCGTTATCACTACGAAGTGCTTTAACAGGGGTCGCAAACTGAGTGGAAGCAAAAGAAAAAAAATGTTTTAACAAGGATTGTGTTTCATGCTTATATCTCATCAAAAAAATCCACGTAAAACGAGAAAAATCATCTACAATAGTAAGAAAATAATGAGCACTAGAGGTAGAAGGTTGTCGATAAGGACCCCAAATATCACAATGAATAAGTTCAAATATTTTTAAAGAAGAAATAATACTTGTAGTGAATGGGAGACGAGTTTGCTTTGCCAATGGACATATATTGCATGCTTTATTCAAAACAACTGGAATATTAAGAAAGTGTTTAGCAATAAAACTTAAACGGGAGTTAGACGCATGACCCAAACGGTGATGCCATGTATCGCTAGTTGAGATTACTGTATTAGATTGGGGATTGGGTTCTTGTTTCATTGTAAGTCCCATCAGATAGTATAGCCCGTCTTGTTGTCTACCCAAACCAATCGTCTTCTTCGAAACCAGATCCTGCAAAACACAACATGAAGGATAAAAAGTTACCGAACAACCCAACTCATTTGTTAATTTGCTAACAGACATTAAATCAACTCGAAATCTAGGCACGCATAAAACATTGTGTAAGCTGTAATCAAGATTTAATGGCAAGGACCCAACAGAATCAATTGGGGTTCTTTCCCCGTTTGGTAACAAAACCGATGATAATGCATGATTTTTATCGTTAAATATCATCTTTTTATTTGATGAAACAATGTGATTTGTTGCCCCGCTATCGATTATCCATCGATGAGATTTAATACTTGACAAACCTGGTAGGCTACTGACATTTGATTGAGGTGTTACTCCAAAATTACCCTTTTTATTTAGAACAGCTAAAATTTGCTCCATTTGTGACTCTGTAATTAAAGAGAGGGAAGTCGTCTCTCCTTTCCCGGTTTCGTTGACTTGGTTTGCCGTCGTAGCAGCTCTATTATCTCCTCCTCTGTATCTACTACTTGTCATGTTTTTCAGATGACCAGGGGGAAAACCATGAAGTTGATAACAAGTCTCCACAAAGTGCCCCGGTGTATCGCAATGTGAACAGTGAGGTCAACGACTACCATCTCTTGAATTTCGCCTAGGGTTTTGATCTTCTTTGTTCGGACAGCCTCTTCCTTCGCTCCTCTGATCAAAGTTTGGGTGAGAATCAATTCGACCAAATCGATTCCATTTGGCTTTTCGCACTGCCATTGCAGCAGCTGTTTCGATTGTTTGAGGGGCTGTTTGGCTTAAATATCGCTGTCTCTCCTCTTGAGTGATTGACGAATAAGCTTGTCGGATAGATGGTAAAGGATTCATAAGGAGGACTTGCCCTCGTACGACACTATACGAGTCGTTGAGCCCCATTAGAAACTGCATAAGTTTTTGACGATCTTGGTTAGCTCCACATTGGCACAATTCTGAGTAAGAAGAAAGTTCGTCCCACAACTTTTTAAGTTTTGTATAATAGGCAGCCACAGATAACTATTCTTGTTTAAGGTATGCTATGTCCCGTTGTATCTCATAGATACGAGGAGCATTACTTTGAGAAAAGCGCTCACGTAGGTCCTCCCAAACCTCGCGAGCAGTGGAATAATAAACTACACTTTCAGATATGTCAGAGGAAAGTGAATTGATTATCCAAGATTGGACCATATCGTTGCATCGGGACCATATCGCAAATTGGTCAGGATTATCATTCGAAGAGGGGGGTTTTATTGCGCCGTTGACAAACCCTAGCTTGTTCTTGGCGTTCAAAGATTTTGAAATCGACCTATACCAAGAGGTATAATTGTCGCCGATAAGTGGTTTGGGTACGAGTGTTAAACCCGGATTGTCGGAAGGATGGAAAAAAAAGGATTATTTATATCGTTCAGGCTTGAGTCAGCCGCGACGATGTTTGTTTGATTTTCGTCCCCCATGAATATAAGAAGGATATTGCTGGTGTTAGCACAACAATGAGAGGGAAAAAAAAAATGAAAAAGAGACAGACTCCGGGAAAGGAGTAGAAAGGAAGCGTATATGGATCAAAATAGCTCTGGTACCATGAAAACAAGTAGCGCAGAAAGAATGATTTTATTAACAATATACAACACATATTTATACAAAGGATGGAGCAACTATTTCCTAATCAATAGGAAATCCTACAGCTATTTCAATATATGTATCCTTACAAAGAGTCAAACTATTTCCTTATATAGAGTCAGACTATTTCCTTATATTTCTAACACCATCAGACGAGACCAAACTCCGGCTAGGGTTTTCGATGACTACTTATACATACGTCTATTTGAACTAAGATTTTGGAGGCATTAGCTATAGCAAAAATTACCAAAAGAAAAGACATATTTGTCATTGGACCGAAATTTATTATTATAACTCTAAAAGTACAGTTGGTACACCCTATTCAACATTAAATATTTATCTAAATATCTTAATCATGAAGAAGTAATTGTAGACTTTTTCAACTCATGTTTCAAATTTTCAGTAAATTAACTTGATAGTAATATATGCCTAATCTACCATTGCTAACTCTGGTGGAAAATGGGTATTACTCATGGACTTAAATTTCAAATTATTTGGAAGGATATTTGTGATCTTGTGTGGGTGGATTTATGTATCTTTTTAGGGGCAAAACTTTTTGTTCTTAACTTGTAATTTGGTTACAGTTTACTTTTTTGCTGATGAGGATTATTCTGAAGCTCTTGTGTGGGTTGTGTATCTTTTTAAGTGCTTGCTGGTGCATTTGGTCCCTCTATTCTTACTGATTATGCTTTTCGGCCTTGTCATTTTGTGCTTATGATGAGCTTATTCTGAAGCCAAAATCAAATTAGTACCTGCTTAACTTTTTGTTATTCAGGCTTTAGAATTTTGCATGAAGTGTTTATGGGCGCTATGGTTGGCCCCTTGGAAGATAGCTACTGTGTTTGGTGCAGCATACTCACATTGCTGATAGAAAGACTTGTTTTCAAGAGAAAGTTTCATACTTGATGTATAAATATATCTTTATGAGTTATATTTAATTTTTTGGTTTTATTTCAACTTTTGGATAGGCTAGTTTGTATTGCTTCAATTTTGAGGTTTTTTGGGTTTGTCTCAATTGCAAACCTAAGTTGCGCTGAAATTGGTTTTGGTTGTCACATAATGCTCCTTTGATCTGGAGTTATAAGGGTGTGTTTGGATAGGGGTTATAAGGAGAAATGTAACATTAAGTGAGCTCATTTCCAACTTCAGTGCACGTGTGGTTTAAAAGTTGAGACGAGCTTCTTTTTATCTTCTTTATTGTATGCCTAGGACTCATTGTAGATCTCTTTTGAGAGTGGCAAGTTATCCTGTTTTTTTATCGGTTCTACTGCTTCTATATGGGGGTTGTCCCATTGTACACTTGGTTTCGACTTTTCTAATAAAATGAGTCATTTACTTAAAAAAAAAACTGCACAATTGAGATTGGCTCTTTTCACGCTACTTTAGAAACATATACAACTTAATCGACTTAAATTAATATATTAGCTCATATATACCCTTTACCTATTCTCTTGTAAATGCTCTAAGTTAGGATAGATACTCCATTTTTTTTTTTTAAAGTACCGGGTATGAGTACTAGACTAGGTTACGACGATACATATACCCGGTGAACTCTTCTAGTATGTTAGGAACACTTTTCTAGAGAGAGATGTTTTAATTACCACATGTAAGGAGATATTTCTTGCTATATATGCATCTGTACTATCATAACTACATCTCGTAAACATATCTCACACGCCCTAAATAGAAGAAATAGATTAAGAAAGATAATATATTCTATATTGTAAACAATTACGAATATAAGGTATCTTTTGCCTTTAAACAATTATTTTACGCATCATGTTTTATAGCATAAAACTCATCATAAATTGACATTCAATAATTTGTTCATCCATCTTTAATTACCGTATGAAAGACTAATTTAACTCTATAGAACATTGCTTAGATCATATTAATTTCGATAAAAATGCTTGCTCATTAATTTTAGAAGACTAACACTAGAATTATAACTCATCATAAATATAAACAATCAGTCGTCAACCCACTAGGGCTAGTTGACTAGCCTAGTGGGCGAGAACCCAAACTCTCAAGTATGAGTTGCAGTGTTCGAGCAAGATGGGGTAGTGTGATAGCATTTGATACTTTTAAATAAGATTTAAAAATAAAATAAAAATTCAGTCGGTTAATAATGTTTTTAAAAGACTTATCATCCATATATAAAAGTTATTCAATAATATTTTTAAAAGACTTATCATTCATATATAAAAGTCGTTCAATAATGTTTTTCAAAGACTTATCATTATCAATTTTTGTATCTATTAATCTGTCAACACCTGCTTGGTGTTGTTAAAGTTGATTGAGAGCCTATATTTTTGTATTAGCCATAAAAGAAACTCCAATTAGCTAAGAAGACCTCTCTGGAGTTCCGACGGGCCATCACCGTCACCGCCAACGGCACATTGGTGGCCGGTCAACTTTTAATAATATTTTTTTTTTACTTTTTCTTTATATGTATTATAACCCAAACATTCAAATAACAGCCTTTAACATTTTGAACTATTTGAAATCTTTACTTTGTAATAAAAACCAAACAAGAAATGTTTTATTTCAAGCTCATCACCAAAGTATATAAAAACACATAAGCAAAAAAAAACCGTGAACTTTAAATTGATCAAAACAGACAAACAATTATTATTAAAATTTATTTAAGATTTTATCATATCAATTAACAATCTTAATGTAGTAGAATGAAAGAAGTGATATGATATGTTTTTAATTTCATTAAAGAAGCATTTTACTTGATTTTTAAGAGATGATGTTCATGTATGTTGTTGTATATGCTATATATGTAGAATTATACATATGATTCTTGCAAGTGTAATCAAAACAAATATTTATTTTTCTATCATACAACATTTGATACATTAATAAATCACCCACATTACTATGTAGATGTTATTTTTGTTGCTAGATATTCTAAATTTATTTCTTACAATCAAAGTTACTAATTATATGTTAATAAAATATGATATTATATTGTCTTTTCAATTTACACATTAAACAACTCGTCAATTATTAACTTCTCCTATTATTTCAATACTTACGAATGCTTTTTTTCTTAGAGTGAAATACTTGTTAAAATATTACGTATGATTTTTGTTTCCTTCAGTGAAACATTTAGAGGGAAAAAAAATTCTAAATGAATAAATTTTTTTTTCTTACCTAAGATACAAAAATGTTCAATAGTTTAAAGTTAAATACTTGTAAGTTGAGTACTTACACCCCCTTTTTTATCAAATAAAATATTATCGACTTATGTACTAATTGTGCCCCCAACAAAATTTCTGACTCCGTCCCTAATTATGCCATTATGCGGGAATAGCCCTTTTTTTGGAGGTTTTTAAAACTGAAGGATAATTTAAATTTCTTATATTTCATTAATAGAACATGGAACAAATTAAATTCAAGTTTTGCAAATTTGGTCATATCTCTTGTAATAAAATACAATTAGTTGTAATAAAAAAGTCTACACAGTTTTCAAAACTTAGGATTTCGATTTAAATTTAGATAATTATTTAGATAAGCATAAATATTTTGACATACACTCTAGCAGAGACTAACTAAGTGATGGAAAACATGTTATTTTAACTTGGGTGTTCCGAGTGGTCAGGGGCCATCTTTGAGTCAATATTCGATGTGACAATTCAGATTTTCTGAGGCCGTACTCAAAGCGTTTGAGTAGCTCGTGCGACGAGCTTCACAACGGTATATCGCATTACCTATTCGTAGAATGGGTGTGAATGATAATTGGACTCGAAGGTTGGTACTCGAAAGAGATAACAAAGCCAATGCTGGAAAATGAGAAAAAGAAATATGATTTAAACCATGAGTGTTATCCCATATTGTAAAATCAGGAGTGATTTTTACAATATAAATGCAAGTACATCTCATGTAGTTGTTAAACTAATAAAGTCCACATACCCATGAGTGAGTTAGTGTGTACCACACACGTGCGCGCTCGCTCGGGTCTCGGGACTCGGGACTCGGGACTCGGGCCGCGGGCCGCGGGATTTGGGATTTGGGATTTGGGGAATGTCTTGGGTCTTGTACTAAACTGAAATAGGGACTTTTGTATATTTACAAGAGCAGTACCTAAAGTTCCAGCAAGTTTGAAACTCCTGCAGTAATGGAGGCGGATTCTGGGGATGTAACTCCCAGAATTAAATGATCACAATAAATGGCTGTGGTTTCAGAATCCTATCCTCTATATGAGGCAGCCTTCCCGTCACATTCATACACACGAAATCATCTCTCTTCTCTCTAAAACAACATATATTTTTTTTCCTTCATAGCATATTAGAAACCAGAGAGAACCACCCACCAACATTTCCGGCGAGTCATCCGAGACGTTGTACCTTGGGATCGAAGCGCCAACGCAACCAGAAACATCAAGGTGGTTGGGCAAATATCAGTTAAGGGCATACTATTAAACAGTAGCCTCGTCTTTTAATTCTGTCCATTTCGATTCTGTTATTTAAAATTTAATTTACATTTCTGTATTTTTTATTTCAGTAGTTTAATTTGCTGTCCTTAGCTGTAGCTTTTAATTCTGTTTGTACCTTTCTGTAATTTCTTTAAAGTTCTATTTTCTGCTGTAATTTCAATTCTGTAATTTAATTCAGTAATTAGAATAGTTTCAATTCAGTCCTGTTATTTCAATTTCAATCAGAACAGTACGGCTGTTAAGTTTATACTTTCCAGTCCGGCAGTTTCTATTAATTGCAATTCAGTAGATCAGATTATTAATTAATAATAATCCGAATAATGTTTTCTTTAATTACTATTCAGTACCTACATGTTGTAATCGTTAATTTCCTTTCCAATTCGAAATTAATAAAGATTACACTGTTTTTGTTTAATTCTTTCTAGTCCTTTATTTATTGTTTAATTGTTATTACATACACGAAAACCAACATTCTTAACCGATATTCTGTTGTTTCTTTTGTGTATTAATTAATAAAATTATTATTTGTTTTGAAAGGAATAATGCTTTTTTGTTTTCAATTCTAAATTATATTAGAATTTGATTTACAAAGAAAAATTCCAAACAGTTTAATTTTGTTTTTAGAATCTTGTTGATACCAACCGTATTGGTATTCAATAAGAACCAATTTTAATCCTTTTTGATATCAACCGTATTGGTATTCAAAAGGGAAACCATTATATTTAATTGTTAAAATAAAATTCTTTTACAAACCCAAATTTCAGTTTTGGTATTTTGTTTATAAGAATTTGTTTGTACACGTATCTCATACGTTTTGTGTTGTCGTTTCAGATGACAAACACGTCGCCTATTGAGTTGCCAATCGGAAGTGAGCATGACCCAGTGGTTGGTGGAAATGTCCATAACATTGGGGGCGATGCGAATGTGGGGGCTAACGCCGAGGACGTATCTGCAATGGCGGATGCTATGGCCAAAGCTGAGGCTGCGGCTGAAGCAGCGGCTATGGCTAAGGCCGAGGCCAAGGCTGCAGTTAGAGCCAAGGCTGCAGCTAGAGCCAAGGCTGCGGCCAAGGGCAAGGCACCGATGTATTCGGCTGTGCCTACTTTGCCGACTTCTCATCTGGAGAAACCGAAAAAATTCAGGGGAGACAACTTTAAACGTTGGCAGAAAAAGATGCTGTTTTATCTCACCACCCTGAATCTGACCAGGTTTCTTAAGGAGACTACTCCCGTCCTAAGCGAGGACGATCTGGACGAGCAGTCGTTCTCTGCGGTTGAGGTATGGAGACATGCCGACTACCTATGCAAGAACTATATCCTGTGTGCTCTAGATGACACGCTGTTCAGTGTTTTCGAGCCCAAAGCTACTGCAAAGGAGTTGTGGGAAACACTCGAAAACAAGTACAAAGTGAATAACGCTGGCACAAAGAGATTTGTTGTCACGGACTTTCATGAGTACCGTATGACTGACAGGAGGGGTGTCATGGAGCAAGTTGAGGAGCTCCAACTCATTTACTATCGCCTTGAGGCTGAGGGGCTAGTGATAAACGAGCCTTTCCAGGTGGCACTCATGATTGAGAAATTGGCACCATCTTGGAAAGACTTTCAAAACTACCTTAAGCACAAGCGAAAGGAAATGAGGCTGGAGGGGCTCATTGAGAAGCTCAATATCGAGGTGAGCAACCGTCGCTCCGTGAGGAGAGTCGGTGGTGCTAACATCCCGATGGCGAAGGCCAATGTGATCGAAAGCTCCAACGTCAAACAGAAACGTTTTGACAATGGAGGCAGTGCTATTGTCGCAAAGAAATTTGTGGGAACCTGCTTTGTGTGTAACAGGACCGGCCATCGTGTCGCGGACTGTTATGACAATAAAGGCAATGTTAAGCCAAGCCCCCCCCTCCGCCCCCACCCCCCCCCCCCCGAGGAACTTCAAGGGCAAGGGGAAGAGGAAAGCTCCAGCTCAAGCACATCTACTCTAACCGGTGGATGTTTAAGGCCTACGAGGCGGTAGAGGGAGAAAGCTGCTTCATGGGAAATTCTGCTACTTCCAAGGTGGAAGAAAAAGGAACGGTGGTGATAAACATGACCTCGGGAAAAGAGCTGAGGTTGATGAATGTGCTCCATGTTTTGGATATCCGTAAGAATCTGGTATCCGGATCAGTGATGGTGAAGAACGGGTTCAAGCTGATTTTTGGAATCTGACAAAATTGTAATCACCAAAAATGGTGTCTATGTAAGTCGTGGCTATATGACAAACGGCATGTTTAAGTTAAACGTAGGGACACCTGCTCTCAATAAAGGTGCTAAATCTGTGAGGCTAGCACTAGTAATGTAATGACAGTTGCCCAAGAGGCCAATAATAAGAATTCCACTTTTTCTTATTTATTTGAGTCATTTCATTTGTGGCATGGTAGATTAGGTCACGTGAATTATAATTCTTTAAAGAAATTAATAACACTAAAACTAATAACAAATTTCATTTTTGATAAGCAACACAAATGTGAGATTTGTGTAGAGGCAAAATTAACATGTTGAACGAGAAAGTGAACCTCTCGGTCTAATACACACGGATGTATATCACTTAAAGTTTATACAAACACGAGGAGGGAAAAAGTACTTTATCACCTTTATAGATGATTGTACTAAATATTGTTATGTTTACTTAATGAAAAGTAAAGACGAAGCAATAGAGAAATTCGCTCTTTATAAGACCGAAGTTGAAAATCAACTCAATAGAAAAATTAAAACATTGAGAAGTTATAGAGGCGGTGAATTTGAATCATCGTTTGAGGAAATATGCGCTGAAAGCGGCATTATACATCAAACCACAGCCCAATACACTCCCGAGCAAAATGGGGTTGCTGAGCGTAAAAATAAAACGTTAAAGGAAATGATGAATGTTATGCTAATCAGTTCTGGGTTACCCCAGAACATGTAGGGGGAAGCAATACTTTCCGCTAACTATGTTTTAAACAAGTTACCACATAAGAAGCGAGAAAAGACCCCATATGAATTATGGAAAGGTCATCAACCCAGTTATAAGAACCTGCGAGTTTGGGGTTGTCTCGCAAAGGTCCTAGTTCCCACTTCTAAGAGGATGAGAATTGGTCCTAAAACGGTGGACTGTGTGTTCATCGGATATGCACATAATAGTAGTGCATATCGGTTTCTCGTACACAAGTCGGACAATTCCGATGTGCACGTAGATACGTATATGAAAAGCCGAGAGGCCTCTTTCTTTGATGATAACTTTCCCCGTAAATTACCTACATCTGTACCAACTCAAGAGTTGAACAGTGAAGGAAATATGAGGGCAAGTGAACCGACAGAGGAAAAGGAAGAGCCTCGGCGTAGCAAAAGGGCAAGGAAGGAAACTTCCTTTGGACCTGATTTCTTAACCTTCATGGTTGAAGGCGAACCAGTGACATATAAACAAGCTATGTCAACACCGGATTCCCAATATTGGGAAGAAGCTATTCAAAATGAGATTGAATCAATCATGCAAAACCACACTTGGGAATTAGTGGATCTTCCGAAAGGATGTAAGCCCCTAGGTCACAAGTGGATCTTCAAGAGGAAGTTAAGGGTTGACGGCACGATTGAGAAATACAAGGCGACACTTGTAGTAAAAGGCTTCAGGCAAACTGAATGTGTCGATTATTTTGACACGTATGCTCCTGTCTCCAGGAAAACGTCTATCCGAATCGTTATTGCTCTCACAGCTTTGTTTGATATGGAAATACATTAAATGGATGTAAAGACGGCGTTTCTAAATGGAGAACTGGAAGAAGAAATTTACATGAAACAACCAGAAGGGTTTGTAGTTCCTGGTAAAGAGCACCAAATGTACAAACTTGTAAAGTCTCTATATGGACTCAAACAAGCGCCAAAGCAATGGCATGAGAAGTTTGATAGAATTATGCTATCAAACGGTTTTCGCATTAATGAGTGCGATAAATGTGTCTACTTTAAAGGAAGTAGAAGAGACTGTGTCGTAGTCTGTCTCTATGTGAATGACATGATTATAATTGGGAGTACTGATAGAATCAGCTCCACAAAGAAAATGTTATCACAACACTTCGATATGAAGGATCTGGGTATAGCTGATGTAATACTTGGTATGAAGATTACCAAAACATCAGAGGGGTATGTCTTGTCACAAAGTCACTATGTTAAACAAGTACTAGACAAGTTTGACAAGGACAGTAAGGCGATGTCTAGAACCCCAATTGAGTTCAACTGTAACCTGAAAAAGAATTTTGGTAAGAGTGTGAATCAATTAGAGTTCTCTCAAGTCATAGGCAGTCTCATGTATATAATGAATTGCCCTAGACCAGACATAGTAAACTCAGTGAGTAGACTGAGCAGGTACACCAGCAATCCGAATGAGGAACACTGGAAGGCCATAATTAAATTTCTCAGATATATGAGGTTTTCAGCCAATTACGGGCTGGACTATACCAGATATCCAACGATACTAGAAGGGTACTCAGATCCCAACTGGATATCAGACTCCAATAGCACAAGGTCTATGACTGGATATGTGTTTATAATGGGAAGAGCTGCTGTGTGTTGGAGATCCTCCAAACAGACATGTATTGCAAGGTCAACTATGGAATATGAATTCATAGCGTTAGACTTAGCAACCGAAGAGGTAGACTGGCTGAGAAGTCTTTTGGAAGGAATTCCAATGTGGCCAAAACGTATTCCCGCAATAAGCATGCATTGTGATAGTCAATCAGCTATTGCACAGGCTCAGGATCATATGTATAATGGAAATTCTCGACATATACATCGGAGACATAAATCCGTAAGGGAATTGTTATCCAACGGTGTGGTATCCTTAGATTTTGTAAGATCAAAGGAATACATAGCGGATCCATTAACAAAAGGCTTGACTGAAGTAGGAGTCGAGACGTCATCGAACAAAATGGGATTAAAGCCCATTAAATTGGTGACCCCCCATAGGCAACCCAACCTAAAACGGAATATTTTCTGATAGGTTCAAAAGGAAACTGAACTGTGAGGGCAACCAAACAAAGCACTCGGGAACCTGGAGTTCCCAGCCCATTTCCGCGATGACAGAATGATAGAGTTGTACCATTGTAAGGATGAGCTGGAGGCTCTTAATAATCCAAGTAACTCGACGGTCGAGTAAGGTGAGTCAGGACACCTTCGACTTGGAACACCTATAACGAGTGTGTAAGGCCGGTACCATGTGATGAGCTTGGACTAAATCACTAGAGCACTCAGTTGAAGTTGCCAAGGCAGTCCAGGCCAAATATGGACAACAACTAAAAGGCTTAGTACTTGGGTAGAGAGGGCACTGTGCGGGTGCCATTCTGGGATACACAAGGCTTAATGGTTCAAGGCTTTACAACTACCTAATAGCAGTATTCTAGGTGGTACTCCGCTACGGCAGGTTCAAGGCGCGTGCTACCTGACCTTAGGTAGTGAACTTTTGCTATTCTCTTGATTTGCATTTAGGGCATGGGCTTTCGAGCCAATTGTATTCATGTGGGGGATTGTTGGAAAACATGTTATTTTAACATGGGTGTTCCGAGTGGTCAGGGGCCATCTTTGAGTCAATATTCGATACGAAAGCTCAGATTTTCTGAGGCCGTACTCAAAGCGTTTGAGTAGATCATGCGACGAGCTTCGCAATGGTATATTGCATGACCTATTCGGAGAATGGGTGTGAAGGATAATTGGATTCGAAGGTTGGTACTCGAAAGAGGTAATAAAGCCAATGGTGGAAAATGAGAAAAAGAAATGGGATTTAAACCAAGAGGGTTGTCCCACATTGTAAAATCAAATCAGGAGTGATTTTTACAATATAAATACAAGTCAATCCCATGTAGTTGTTAAACTAACAAAGTCTACATACCCATGAATGGGTTAATATGTACCACACATGCGCACGCTCTCTCGGGTCTCGGGCCTCGGACCACAGGACGTGGGACGAGGGCCGCGGGATGCGGAATTTGGGATTTGGGATTTGGGATTTGGGGAATATCTCGGGTCTCGGGTCTTGGGTCTTGGGTCTTGTATTAAACTGAAATAGGGACTTTTGTATATTTACAAGAGCAGTCCCTAAAGTTCCAGCAAGTTTGAAACTCCTGCAGTAATGGAGACGGATTCTGGAGATGTAACTCCCGGAATTAAATGACCATAATAAATGGCTGCGGTTTCAGTTTTCGGCGAGTCATCCGAGACGTTGTATCTTGGGATCAAAGCGCCAACGCAACCAGAAACATAGAGGTGGTTGGGTGAATATCGGTTAAGGGCATACTGTTAAACAGTAGCCTCGTCTTTTAATTCTGTCCATTTCAATTCTGTTATTTAAAATTCTGCAATTTGCATTTATGTATTTTTTATTTCAGTATTTTAATTTGCTGTCCTTAGCTGTAGCTTTTAATTCTGTTTGTAGCTTTCTGTAATTTCTTTAAAGTTCTATTTTATGTTGTAGTTTCAATTCTGTAATTTAATTCAGTAATTAGAATAGTTTCAATTCAGTCCTGTTATTTCAATTTCAATCAGAACAGTCCGGCTGTTAAGTTTATACTTTCCAGTCCGGCAGTTTCTATTAATTGCAATTCAGTACATCAGATTTTTAATTAATAATAATCTGAATAACGTTTGCTTTAATTACTATTCAGTACCTACATGTTGTAATCGTTAATTTCCTTTCCAATTCGAAATTAATAAAGATTACACTGGTTTTGTTTAATTCTTTCTAGTCATTTATTTATTGTTTAATTGTTATTACATACACGGAAACCAACACTAAGTTCCATTGATCTATCTTAATATACATTGATCTAACGGCTGTCAGAGTCTATGTCAAATATTATTTGCTTATATCGCCACTCTTGTTAAGTTGACTAAAGATTTAGGTGAAAACTTTACACAATTTATCACTTAAACAAATTTATCAAGTATTTAATTAATTGGCTTACCAACCTTTGGTTTTCAATTTCAAATAAATCTATTTTATGATTGAGACTTTGAATTTATCCATGTATCTTTTAAAAAGCCTCACCATTCACGATCATATTGTTTCCTAATAAATATTAAATAATGTGTTGGCATTTCTTACTAAGCTACACTTTTAAGATAGCATTTGGAATGGCTGGAGAAATGTTCAACATTTCTAGGATAGCACTCTAAAATGTCTAGAGATTTTATAGCTTATGCAGGTTAATTATTGTACTTTAACCTTATTTCTTTTGCTCTCAGAATTTACTTTCAGGAAAAATTGTTAATGTGAAGAGAAGGATGATAAAGATGACGCAGCTGCTATTTTGCTCTTGATAGATTCTGATAAAAGAAGATGAAATTGAAGTTTTGAATAAGGCAACTGTTTCTTATGAAGAACATGGCTTTATTTTCCTCGGACTATTTTAGTGGTTGAACTGGCCTTTTGGTTGGTTATTTTTGCTTATTACTAGGATGAAGGTTTTTATCCTGTATTAAAATGGATAAATCTCTCTTTAAATTTGAAGCTTGACTTTTGAATTTGCTGTTTAGATCATTTTGATCTTGGAGGCATGAAGTTATAAGGTTAGGGGTATAAGGAGCAAGGGGTAATTTATTGTAGCCAATTTTGAGTTAAAAAGTGACGTTTTTCGAGTGTTAACATAAGGTTTTTCCTCTCATTCTATGATATTTCTATGCCTCTTATAGAACTTGTTCGTATTGATTCTGATATCATGTACTTCTTCTGTCCCTAAATAATTGTCTGCTATTTCATATTTGTTTGTATCAAAATAAATGTTCGTTTTCCTAATTTATCAATGAAAAAATGTTAAGTCTTATAATATTCTCAAATATTGCAATGAATACATTAAAAAAATGGACATTAATAATAATTTAATTTAAAGTAAGGTTATATATGTAACTTTCAAATGTAATAAATGATAACTCTTAATATTTGCAAAATGTCAAACGTGGACACTAAAAAAGTGATGGAGGGAGTAATTCCTTTACCGTTTCTGTGAACGGAATGGCTAACATCGGGGCCTAGCACATGCAAAGATATTTGTTTTCTTTTAATACAATTTGGGCCGGTTCTCATTAAGAAAAAAATATATTAAATAACCACCCACCTACTAATTAATCACTAGTTTTATTTTAAGGTGATTGGGTTGCATTATAATTTATAATCGTCAGCACCCACGTATTCCTTAACTCGGTTAGAGTAGGCATATACTATCTCTCCATGTAAACTCACTGCATCCTTTAGTACTATCCAAGGTAGTCTGATTTTTATTTTTGAAGTAGACAATTCCGATACGCAGCACATGGTTTGAAGTATTGAAGATATTTTGGTAGTTTGCCCGTGATATGGGTACAACGGTAAGAGTAAGATCAAAAGTAAATTTAATAACAGTATAATCAAAGCTAGAAACAAATTAAGGGGTTATGATGTTGTATATAAGGAAAGATAGGTCAGGTTATGTAAGGTTGTTTTGGGTAACAATATTTAATAGTTACTTTTGATATTATTTTCTGAAACGACTCTAGGGTTTCATTTTATTTTTTATGGTACTATTGCATTACCGTACCGAAAATTTTAAATTTTTGTCATATAGTCGGTACCCGTATTGACATTGTATCAGATACGACATAAAAGTCTACGTGTTTATAACTTAAAATTAAACAATGTTAATGTCAAGTTTTCAATTGGCTTACCAACCTTTCGTTTTCAGTTTTAAATAAACCTATTTTCTGTGACTAAAACCTTGAATTTGTTCATGTATCTACCTTAAATTTCTTCATTTATCTACCTTAAACTTATTATGTATCTTTTAAAAAGACTTGTCATTCACGATCATGTGTTTAGTAATAAAATTAAAACCACCCACCTACTAATCACTAGTTTTACTTCAAGTTGATTGGTTGCATTATAATCTGTAGTTTTTTTATGGGGAAATTTATGTTTAGTACCATATTATTAGCTTAATACAAGAAAACACAAAAAAAGTTAATTTTGTTTAAGTGTAGGTATAATTTAAACTTGACATTACTATGATACCCTCCTTACTTATTGATATAGTTGTTTTATTTAGGGTGAATTAGTCTTTAGTGACCTGGGTTTTGGCCTATTTTAGAATAAGTGACCTAAGTTTTTTTTATTTCGGTTTTGTGACCTAAGTTTAACTTTGTTAGCATTTAGTGACCTGTCATCCTATTTTTCAAAAAAAAAAACATATTTCTTGCTAAAAGGACTAAAATACCCTCAGATTTTGGAGGAAAATTTCAGTTTAATGAGGGTATTTTAGTCTTTTTAGCAAGAAATGTGTTTTTTTTTAAAAAAAATAGGATGGCAGGTCACTAAATGGTAACAAAGTTAAACTTACGTCACAAAACCGAAATAAAAAAAACTTAGGTCACTTATCCTAAAATAGGCCAAAACTCAGGTCACTAAAGACTAATTTACTCTTTTATTTAGGGAAAATGATAATTTAGTACATATTTAGAAATATTAAACTACTAACAATATAGTAAAGAAATATTAATATACTCAAAAAATGTAAAAGAATCAAGGGACAAAAGGAAAAAACAATTCAATATAAAGGTCTAAGCACCAAAGTAAAAGAAAATATTGATACTTAATTAATAAGGTAAAAACAAAGATAAGAAAATGAAAAGAATTAAATAAAATACAAAATAAATGAAAAAATTGCGTGGATAGAGAGAGATAGATGAGTTTAAATGCACTCCTCAACTTGTGGAGATATGATATGTAAGCTATATAATAGGAATTAGTTTATATTTATGCTATTATAACCCAAGGACAACTTCGGTATATTAGTGATGCTATGTACTTTACTTTAATAAAGATTTTAACAATGTTTTTTTGACAAATAAGTTTGTAGAAATATATTAAACCATCATTTTCCCTTTTGTTTTTTATTATTATTATATATAAATCAGTTGGTAATCTACTATTTTGTCTATTTTGAAATTCCGTTTGCCTAAGTTCGGAATGCAGTTACGCAGCGTCAGTTGCAACATGCTTGTAACTATGTTGTAACCCAGGTGAAACAGTTATATGAGTATAAATAAAATCGTTTATCTAGGTTTCAAATGCAATACGTGTTTTAGTAGCAACCTAGATGTAGGTAAGTTTTAAGTCGAATGCAACTGAGGAATAACATTTAGAATAGTAGAAAACACGCTGCATTTGTTAACGAAGTTTGACTTCATCAAGTTTCCGTTTCCGAGAAACTCATCCGGTATTTATTAAGATTATAAAAGTTTACAATAATCAGCTTGAAACTTACAATATCTAATGACAAACTATTGATTCTACTTCACAACTCTCTAATATTTTATGGTACTCTCTCTAATATTCACTACATAGGTATGTAAAGCTCACCTAATACTAAATACTTCATAAGATTATATAGTCAACCTAAACAGGGACGGAACATCACTATGAATAGGGTTGTCATCGCAATCCCACAATTTTCAGAAATTAATTTTTTTTTATTATTGTTTTTTAAAATAATTTACATACAATGTATTTTGTCAACCACTTAAATATATTTTTTGGCACCTCTTCCATATATTGTTAATGTAATAATATATTATGACTTTTTATATGCTGTTAATAGTACTAATTAAAAAACAAGTAACAAACAATTGAATACACTATGACACCAACTTATATATCATTTCGATACGTGACACACATTTTTAGAAAAATTAAGCTATAATAATAATAATAAAATAAAATAATAATAATAATAACATATAGTGGTGGTGCAAATATTATTTAAAATAGTTTTTGATAGTTTTGTATGCAAAGTCTCTATAATGAAATTGTGTAACGTATTGTTTAAGTGAGTATATGTAAACTTGAGTATTTAATAGAATAAGTTTATCTTTTTCAGGGAGGTTTTAATAGTTTTATACATTTGTTTGTTCATATTTTTCTTTTTAATAACTCAGTTTCTTAATTTTACATTTTTATACATTCGTTCCTTTATACTTTTTCTTTTCGTACCAATTTTTTCTTAATTTTTATTTATTTTACATTGGTTTCTAATTTTTATTTTGTTTTTAATCAATTTTCAAATGGTAAAACTTTTAGCACATGACTGAACGTGATTTTATTGATGCAGATTTTTTTTAGAGTTTGAAAAATATGTTAAATTGACAAAAAGGAAAATAAAATAAAATCGAATACATTTTTTTTAAGAAATCGGGATAATTTTTTTTGTAAAATCCCGCTTTTCCAGTTTCTTTACAATTTGAAAAATATTATGTGCTTCTATTTTTGCAATCCCAAATATTTACTACTGGTTCCGCCCCTGAAACTAAATAAATCCTATTTAATCTTATTTAGAAAAACATTCCCATATCCTCTTATAACTGTGTTCTTTATATCATTGTGAGATTGATTCATAACATTTAAAACTTAATCTCCATGTTTTTTACTTTATTAAATTTTTTTGACCGAATCTTCATAAAATCTTACAGGCCACTGTCAATTTCAGCCATGTTGTAACTGATTTGCAACTGACTGCACCTGAAACTTAATCACAAGTTCAAGCAAAACGTTACGCGTTAACTGTTTATATAATTAGAGTTCAATGTCATTATAGTGAATATGTTTTTAGCAATATGTTGACAAACAAACTAGGATTGAGGATCGAACAACCTGCTATATAAAAAGTTTCGCCTCACTCATTAGAATTTATTTGGTATTATTGTGTATATGTTTTGATCTCTCTATTTAGATTTTGATCATAATGTAGATTGTTCAAGTTTTTAATTACCTTTTGTTGGGTTAATGGTTTTTTTTTAATGGTCTCCTTTTTTATTTTATTTTATTTTCTTGCTCGCGCCTCCAAAATGTTTGAGACGGCTCTGCTAATGTAACAGATACGATACCCGTACACGTTCAACGTAGATACCATCACGTTGGTAATTCTTTCTCTAATAAGAGCTTTAGCAGAAGAGTCTACGCAATTCATCACTTAAACAAATTTAATATCAATTGTATTCAATTGTCTTACCAACCTTTCGTTTTCAGTTTCAAATAATCTGTTTTCTGTGATTTTTACCTTGAATTTGGTCATGTCTCTACCTTAAATTTCTTCATGTGTATCTACCTTACATTTTACATGTATCTTTTAAAAAGACTTATCATTCACGATCATATATTGTTTCGTAATAAATAAATCATCCACCTACTAATCATTAGCTTTAGTTGATTAGGTTGCATTATAGTAATCATCAGCACACACGCGTTTCTTAACTTAGTTAATTATACTCAGGAGTAGTCGCATACTATCGCTCCATGTAAACTCATCCCTCATCCTTTAGTACCCTCTAAGAGCATTCACAACAAATACTTTAAATTGATCATTTTTTTTACATCGCCAAACCTCGTATATCTATTGTACAGATTTTATATAACTCTTTCTTTTACAGCAGATCATCTAAAAAAATATAAGCAGTTTACATTTTTTTTCTATGCAGCAAAACATCTATATAATGTAGCTCATCTGTATTATACACTATTATTCAAAGCAATAAAAATACCTGATAATATATTTAAAAAACAATAAAAGACACAATTATAAATGAAAAGAGATCTATGAATATGCAAATTTATAAAAAGGATATATTTTTGGACACAAGTCTTCCTTCGAAAAAAATTGTTGAATCATATTATTTAAATCCAATCGAAAATCCCCTAAGTAAAGAGGACAACAAATAGAAATATATTATGGTACATGAAACCGTAAGTTGAAGGGATTGTGCATATGGAAGGGAGAGCAGTGTTTATGTTTGTGTTTTCATTTTTTTTTATATACAGTAGTAGTATATATGGTAAAAGAGAGAATAAATAAAGAGAATCTAAACAATTAACTACAGTGATCATGTACCCTCACATTATTACCGTAGATATTCAGCTATCTTTTGCTTAAACATTTAAAATACATGCGATGGTAATTAATTTACTGCTTTATGACTTGGCTATTTAAAATGAACATGTAAGATAGCTCATAGATCCCCTTTACTTATTCTCTTGTAGATGCTCTAAGGTAGGATAGATACTCCTTTTTTTTTTTAAGTACCGGATACGAGTACTAGGAAACGACAATACATATACCCAGTGAACTTTTCTAATATGTTAGGAACACTTTTCTAGAGAGAGATGTTCTAATTACCACATGTACTATTATAAATACATCTCCTAAACATATCTCACACGCCCTAAATAGAAGAAATTGATTGAGAATGATAATCTATTCTATATTGTAAACAGTTACGAATACAATGTATCTTTTGCCTTGAAACGGTTATTTTACACATCCTGCTTTATAACATAAACTCATCATAAATTGACATTCAATGTTTTGTTCGGCCATCTTTAATTACTGTATGAAAGACTAATTTAACTCTATAGGACATTACTTGTTTAGATCATATTAATTTCAATAAAAGTACTTGCTCATTAATTTTAGAAGACTAACACTAGAATTATAACTCATCATAAATATGAACAATCAGTCGTCAACCCACTAGGGCTAGCTTACTAGACGAGAACCCGCACTCTCAACTATGAGTTGCATTGTTCGGGTAAAATGGGGTATGTATGATATCATTTGATCCTCTTAAATAAGATTTTAAAATAAAATAAAAAATCAGTCGGTTAATAATTTTTTTAAAAGACTTATCATTCATATATAAAAGTCGTTCAATAATGTTTTTAAAAGACTTATCATTCATATATAAAAGTCTTTCAATAATGTTTTTCAAAGACGTGTCATTATCAATTTTTGTATCTATTAATATGTCAACACCTGCTTGGTGTTGTTAAAGTTGATTAAGAGCCTATATTTTTATATTAGTCATCAAAGAAACTGCAATTAGCTAAGAAGACCTCTCCGGAGTTCCGACGGGCCATCACCGTCGCCTCCAACGATACATTGGTGGCCGGTCACCTTTTAATAATATTTTTGTTCATAGTTCACTATTCTTATAAGATTTTTTAGTCAGACCACCTTAATAATTTAAAAAATAGCATTTAAGTTGTTGTTTTTACATATTAATATTTTTTTATATTATGGTACATGAAACCTTAAGTTGAAGGAATTGAGCATATGGAAGAGAGAGCAGTGTTTTTGTTTTTGTTTGTGTTTTCATTTTATTTTTTTTTATATACAGTAGTAATATATATGGTAAAAGAGAGAATAAATAAAGAGAATCTAAACAATTAACTACAGTGATCATGTACCTTCACATTATTACCGTAGATATTCAGCTATCTTTTGCCGAAACATTTAAAGCACATGCGTTGGTTAATTCACTGTTGTATGACTTGGTTATTTAAAATGAACATCTAAGATAGCTCATAGATCCCTTTTACCTATTCTCTTGTAAATCCTCTAAGGTAGGATAGATACTCCATTTTTTTTAAGTACCAGGTACGAGTAATAGGGTACGGCGATCCATATACCCGGTGAACTCTTCTAGTATCTTAGGAACACTTTTCTAGAGAGAGATGTTTTAATTAACACATGTGAGGAGATATTTCTTCCTATATATGCCTAAATAGAAGAAATTGATTAAGAATGATAATCTATTCTATATTATAAACAATTACGAATATAATGTATTTTTTGCCTTAAAACAATTATTTTACGCATCCTGCTTTATAGCAACTCAACTTTTATGGATGAAACAGATGCTTGAGGATTATAATGTTAAACAAGTGCTTTTTACTTTATACTGTGATAATAAAAGTGCAATTGATTTAGCTAATAATCCAGTTCGACACTCTAGAACAAATCATATAGACTTAAGATATCATTTTATTAGAAAACTTGTTGAAGAAAATTGTCTAGTTTTGGAACATGTTACAACTGAAAAACAACTGACAGATATATTTACAAAGTCATTGGATGTTAAAAGGTTTGAATCCCTAAGAAGTGATCTTGGGGTGTGTTTTTATGAATCTATCTGAGTAAAGAAATTGATGTTTAGCATGAGAATAATCGATTACAAACTCTTGAATAAATCTGCATGAGTTGCATATGATTTTTCTAAAAATGAATGAAATTTTCTTAATAAAAAGGAGATTGACACATGTAAATTGCTGATAATTATGTGGAATTGCTGGATAATTTTTTAAAATTAAATCTTATTAAGGGAATTAAATGATTTCACTCATACCCCCTAAGTAAGATTCAAACCTTGTATCTCCTAGTTGAGAGTACGAGTTTTAACCCACTAGGCTAGACTGGTCTCCGGTATGCTTTGCATGGAGATATTGTTTTAACCTTCTTTTGTCAATTAACAGTCACTGAAAAACTGAGTCTGCAAATGATGGCAGGAGACCAAGTTAACAGTCAGTTACAACTGAGCCTGCAATTATGGTTTGATGTACAAAAAAGATGACGTTTTACTTTATATCTTGCACTCTGGTTAATTAATTGATGAATTTTTTCTATAGAGATAATTTTTTTAATAAAAAAGTAAGATTGATCAATTTTTCTTGGAAGAATTAATTTTGCGTTTTTTGTTCCAATCAGTTTCAAGTGTCAGTTGTAATTGAGATGCAACTCAAATGAACTGTAAGTTTATTTTTAATTGATAAATTGGTTATTTGATTAAAACTGAAAAAAAAAATTTATTTTCTTGTGCAAAATGTTCTGAACAATAGAGTGGAAGATCAACAATTTTTATTGTGTTAAAAACTTAAGTTTTGTAGTTATAAATTGTTGGATTAGATTAATAGTTATAAATGATTTTTTGGTTCTTAAATTTGAAAATTCATCATTTCTTTAAATTATATGCTCTCAAACTTTGTTTCCTCATTTAAAAAAAGAGTTACAGCTGATTAAGCTTCATGCATGTATGGAGATTTGGTTTGATAAAATTCTTATGAGGTATATGAGGATATTGGTGAGGGATATTCTTATTTTGGTTGTTTGATTAGAGTGATTATGGTTATATTGGTTCTAATTTTGGATGATTTTTTTAAAAGTGTTGCATTCTAAACTTGTCATATTTATGACAAAAAAGGAGAGTAGATTGATGAGTTGTGAGAGCATGAGAGTGATATAGAAGAGCTTGACTTTGTGAATATTTTGAGGATGATTGCTTATATTTCTGTTTTTAAGGATGTCTGCTCTGATTGATTGACTAATTGATTATGCTTTAAAAGTTTATCTTTCCGATCTTATATGCTTAAAGTGTGAAAGTGTTTTATATATTTCTAAGATGTGACTTGCATGTGAGCTTATCATAGGCTATGTGCCTAAATGATTGATGTTCTGTTTTAACTGTGTTGATAATATTATGGAGGAGTTTGTTTTCCAAAAGTTTTACAAGTCAATATTTTTTGTCAAAATAATGGCAAATGAGGAGATTGTTAGATTCAAAGTACAAATCTATTGGAACTTATTTGTTTGTCACCATATTTTCAAAAATATACCGAGTTAGCTTATATTGAACTCTTATTGTGTTAACAATTAATGTGTAACACGTTTGTTAAGTTGTGGTTAAATATAGGGTGAAGTTATAATCTTAGTTATAACTGATACTGGCGGACAGATTACTTGGCGATCAAGTCAAAGATTTTCTAGAAGGTCCAAAACGTGTAGAACAAATCTAGAAGATTTTGTGCAAATTTCGGAAAATTAGATTGAAGAGATTTACCTGTTGGATTAGAAGATTAGAAAAAGAAAGAAGAATCTTAGTCAAAGAAGCAATGAGAGAAAGAATGAAACACTTCTTATTTGATTAAAATTAGTATTCTTTATAAGACTATAAATAAAGCCAATTAAACTCTATTATTTTATGTCTATACATCAAATATTATACAACAAATAGAGCGAGAAAGACCCACGAAATATTGGAGAGAGAAAATTATTCTTTGAGAGAAATTCATGACGAGATGTCATTAAATATAAAAAGGTATTAGTCAGGAGCAATAATTTGATATATAAAGAGGCAATTAACAAAAATATACCCTATCCCTATTATATTAACAAAAACATACCATAATAATTTAAATTATCAAAACCATATCTATATATACTTATAGTTTCTCCAATTCTAATCAGAACATAATCTAACCTCTCTCTACTCTAACATCTCTCTCTCTAACGGCAACTCTATCTATTTCATCGCACATCTCTCTCTCTAACACACGATAATCGCACCTTTTTCTAACACGTGCTAATCACGCATCTCTCTCTATAAAAATGACTAAAAACTCACAAAATATTCATATGCTAATTATAAAACGTCATACCCTAATTTTAAAATTTCATACTCTAAATGTTCTGAATCACAATCAAATATCTAAAAAAAATTTCATACCTTAATTTTAAAACTTCATACCCTAATTTCAAAACTTCATACCGTAATTTCAAAACTTCATAGACTAATTTTAAAACTTCATACCCTAATTTCAAAACTTCATACCCTAATTTCAAAACTTCATACCCTAATTTTAAAACTTCATACCCTAATTTTAAAACTTCATACCCTATATATGGATTTCTCTCAATGCTGTATATATGGATTCTCCTCTTTCAACTTAAAACCCACAAGATTTACAATAGTCTCAAAACTCAATAAATAGAAAACAATCTCACCAATTTCATATATTACGGGGGTATCAACCAGTGTAATATTTATGTATTACGTATGTATATATCTATATTTATATGTATATGGATGTCTATATAATCTAGATGGTGTTCGGTAGTCGGTGGCCGGTTTCGTGGTGGATGAGGGGAGAGAGATAGAGTGGAATATGAAAGAAAGATACAGAGAAGAATGGAGGAGAGAGAGAGTAAGATCAGAGAGAGATACTGAGAATAATTGGTGAGAGAGAGAAGAATGTAGGAGAGAAAGAAGAATGGAGGAGAGAAAGAGTAAGATGAGAGAGAGAGAGAGAGAGAGAGAGAAAGAAGAGAATAAAACATTATTAAATTTGTTTGTTATGTTTTTGATAATAAAAAGTTTTTGGGTATTCTTTTGTTAATTTAGTTTAAAAAGTAGTATGTTTTGTTAATTTATCCATATATAAATAATAGTGAGAGAGTCATTGAGTATTGTAAGACTTGATTCTGCTATTTTAAGCTTGACAATATCAATAAATATTTGGCGAATGGCTCGGAGACGGAGATGTGGTGAGCACATCGAACTTCGTAAATAAACGTCATGTGTTATTTACTATTCTATCAGAATTTTTTAGTTATAACTGAAACAAAATCTCAGTTATAACTGAAACGCGTAACAACATTCATGTAAACGTATTTTTCATTGTCTATTTTAAAATTCCGTTTGCCTAAGATCAGAATGCAGTTACGTAGTGTTAGTTGCAACCTGCTTGTAACTATGTTGTAACCCAGGTGAAATTATTACATGAGTATAAATAAAATGGTTTATCTAGGTTTCAAATGCAATACGTGTTTTAGTCGCAACCGAGATGTAGGTAAGTTTTAAGTCGAATGCAACTGAGGAATAACATTCAGAATAGTAGACAACGCGCTGCATTTGTTAACAAAGTTTGAGTTCATCAAGTTTATATATCTGAGACACTCATCCAGTATTTATTAAGATTATAAAAGGTTACAATAATCAACTTGAGACTTACAATATCTAATGACAAACTATTGCTCCTATTTCACAACTCTCTATCTCTCAATGACATCTCGCCATAAATACTCTCAAGAATAGATTTTCTCTCTAATATTTTGTGGGTCTAATACTAAATACTTCATAGGATTATATAGTCAAGCTAAACAATTTCTATTTAATCTTATTTAGAAAGATATTCCCATATCTTCTTATAACTATGTTCTTTGTATCATTCCATATTGATTCATAACATTTAAAACTTAATGTTTACGTTTTTTACATCATTAAATCTTTTTGACCGAATCTTCATAAAATATGACAGCCCACTGTCAATTCCAGCCATGTTGCAACTGACTGCACCTGAAACTTAATCACAACTTGAAGCAAAACATTACGCATTAACTGTTTATATAATTATAGTTCAATGTAAATATAGTCAAGATGTTTTTAGCAATATGTTGACAAACAAACTAGGATTTAGGATCGAACAAATTCCTTTATAAAAAGTTTCATTTCACTCATTAGAATTTATTGGTCTTATTGTGTATATGTTTTGATCTCTCTATTTAGATTTTGATCATAATGTAGATTGTTCAAGTTTTAATTACCTTTTGTTGGGTTAATGATTTTTTTAACGGTCTCCTCTTTTTTTTTCTTGCTCGTGGCTCCAAAATGTTTGAGACGACTCTGGTATTGTAACGGATACGATACCCATACTCGTTCAACGTAGCTACCATCACTTGGTAATTCTTTCTCTAATAAGACTAAAACTTTAACAGAAGAGTCTACGCAATTCATTATTTAAACAAATTTAATATCAATTGTATTCAATTGGCCTACCAACCTTTCGTTTTCAGTTTCAAATAATCTGTTTTCTGTGATTTTTACCTTGAATTTGGTCATGTCTCTACCTTAAATTTCTTCATGTGTATCTACCTTACATTTTACATGTATCTTTTAAAAAGACTTATCATTCACGATCATATATTGTTTCGTAATAAAAAAATCACCCACCTACTAATCATTAGTTTTAGTTGATTAGGTTGCATTATAGTAATTATCAGCACACACGCGTTCCTTAACTTAGTTAATTATACTCAGGAGTAGTCGCATACTATCTCTCCATGTAAACTCATCCCTCATCCTTTAGTACCCTCTAACAGCATTCACAACAAATACTATAAATTGATCATTTATTTGACATCCCCAAACCTCCTATATCTATTGTACAGATTTTATATAACTCATTCTTTTACGGCAAATCATCTAAAAAATAATCTAAAAAATATAAGCAGTTTACATTTTTTTCTATGCAGCAGAACATCTATATAATATAGCTCATCTATAATGTACACTATTATTCAAAGCAATAAAAATACATGATAATATATTTAAAAAACAATAAAAGACACAATTATAAATGAAAAAAGATCTATGAATATGCAAATTCATAAAAAGGATATATTTTTGGACACCAGTCTTCCTTCAAAAAACTTTGTTGAATCATATTATTTACATCCAATCGAAAATCCTCTAAGTAAAGAGGACAACAAATAAAAATATATTATGGTACATGAAACCGTAAGTTGAAGGGATTGAGCATATAGAAGAGAGAGCAGTGTTTTTGTTTGTGTTTTCATTTTTTTTTATATGCAGTAGTAGTATTTATGGAAAAAGACAGAATAAATAAAGAGAATCTAAACAATTAACTACAGTGATCATGTACCCTCACATTATTACCGTAGATATTCAGCTATCTTTTGCCGAAACATTTAAAGCACATGCGTTGGTTAATTCACTGTTGTATGACTTGGTTATTTAAAACGAACATCTAAGATAGCTCATAGACCCCTTTACCTATTATTCTCTTGTAAATCCTCTAAGGTGGGATAGATATTCCATTTTTTTAAGGGTACAGGTACGAGTATAGGTACGACGATACATATATCCGGTGAATTCTTCTAGTATGTTAGGAACACTTTTCTAGAGAGAAATGTTTTAAGGATAAATTAACAAAATATACTAGTTTTTAAATTAAATTGACAAAAATATATCCAAAAAATTAGTCTGTTAGGAACACTTTTCTAGAGAGAGATGTTTTAAGGATAAATTAACAAAATATAACACTTTAGAAACTAAATTAAGAAAAATATATCCAAAAAAATTCTAATTAAGAAAAACATATCCAAAAGTTTATAACATAATTTGTATATTTCATACCCTAATTTATATATTTTCATATTTTATACTATTATTTCAAAAGTTCATACCCTTATTTCAAAAGTTCATACTCTAATTTATATATTTTCATAGTCTAATTTTTTCAAAAGTTCATATCCTTATTTTAAAAGTTGATACCGTAATTCGTAAAGTTCATAGCACAATTTACAGAATCCATATACTTATTTACATAATTTATATATATAATTTTCAACTTTATACCCTTAATTTATAGAGTTCATACACTTATTTTTCAAATTTATACACTATTTAACAAATCAAACCCTTACCCGTCATCCGATCTCGAACTACCACGTCACCATCGTGAGCCTCTCTTTCGAAAACCGCATCTCCGTCGGCATCAATCTCGAGTTTTCGATCTCGCTCTACACTCTCACCGTCCATTCCGACGGATATCTCCGTTTCAATTTTCATCGTAGAGAGAGATCGGAGAGAGAGGGAGGAGGAGAGAAAAATTGTAAAGAGAAAAGGAGGAGGAGATAGAGGAAGGAGAAGAGAGAAATCAGAAAGAGAGATAAAGGAAAAGAGATCGGAGAGAGAAAGAAGGAGAAGGAGAGAGATCGAAGAAAGTTAGAAGAAGTAGGAGAGATAGATTGGAGAGAAAGTGATATGAGAAGAGAGAAAGTAAATAGATTGGAAATGATGAAGGAGATATTTTGTTCTTTATTAATTATTAATTAAAAATATACTTTTTAATAATGTAACTTTTAAGAGCATGCTTTTGTTAATATAATAAGAGTATGATATGTTTATGTTAATTGTGCCATATTTTAATTAACACATGTGAGGAGATATTTCTTCCTATATATGCACCTGTACTATCATAACTACATCTGGTAAACATATCTCACACGACATAAATAAAAGAAATTAATTGAGAATCATAATCTATTCTATATTATAAACAATTACGAATATAATGTATCTTTTGCCTTAAAACGATTATTTTACACATCCTATTTTATAACATAAACTCATCATAAATTGACATTCAATGTTTTGTTCGGCCATCTTTAATTACTGTATGAAAGACTAATTTAAGTCTATAGGACGTTGCCTAGATCATATTAATTTCGATAAAAATGCATGCTAGTTAATTTTAGAAGAGTAACACTAGAATTATAACTTATCGGAAATATAAACAATCAGTCGTCAACCCACTAGGGCTAGGCTAGTGTGCGAGAACAGGTACTCTCAACTAGGAATTTTAGTGTTCGAATAAGATGGGGTATGTGTGATAGCATTTGATCCTTCTAAATAAGATTTAAAAATAAAATAAAAAAATTAGTTGGACGTCGGTTATTAATGTTTTTAAAAGACTTATCATTCATATATATAAAAGTCATTCAATAATGTTTTTAAAAGACTTATCATTCATATATAAAAGTCGTTCAATAATGTTTTTAAAAGACTTATCATTCATAAATAAAAGTCGTTCAATAATGTTTTTAAAAGACTTATCATTCATATATAAAAGTCGTTCAATAATGCTTTTAAAAGACTTATCATTATAAATTTTTATATCTATTAATCTGTCCACACTTACTTCTTGTTGTTAAAGTTGATTGAGAGCCTATATTTTTATATTAGCCATCAAAGAAACTCCAATTAGCTAAAATAATGGTTATAGCATACTCACTTTCTCTATATATAGACTCAAATGAGCATCCTTTATCCGCACAGTTTTCCTATTCTTCACTAGACATCCCTGCATCACAGTAAAACTTCCACCGAGGTAATTTTTTCTCCTATAATTAAAACAACCAGATCAGTATGCTCTTCATTTCTTTTATATTTGCATCATATTTGATTCCTAATATTCTGATGTAAACATTAACTTGCTTACTGCATGCTTAGATTTTGAGTTCTTCAAGCATCAATTTTACGGAGTCTTCAATCATCAGTTTGATTCCTAGTTATAATTTTTATGTGTAATTAAAGAGTAAGAGCTGTATTCAAAGAGACTTTGTTTATAAAAGTTATAATTACATATTGTTAGTTTTTGCTAGTTTCTACAATTAATTTTTTCGTCCGACATTATAAAAACCGCTGTCTGCACTAGGTAGATCGGAGCAAATGGAAGCACTCAACTCTGATTATGGATGGATCAGAGTCTTTAAGATCTCCAACAACACGAACAACATTGTGAGATTCAAAAATCCTGATAATAAAGATAAAACTGGAGAAATAAAGCCGGGAAAATCAGATGACTGGGATTGCAGAGGTAATCTTCCATATTTGAGCTCTGGCAAAGCGTACGAGATATCATATGTCAATGATAATCTCGGTAAAAGAGTAGAAATTCGGATCACAGATGTAGGTGATAACTGGGAAGCATCCTTCAAGCATAATGGAGTTAGTGAAGCTACTGCTAGAGAAGTTGAAGATCGTCGAGTACTCGATCCGTCAACTGGCTACTTTTCTTTTAATGCCCACATCCAAATCAATACGGATGGTTATGAAGTTAGTGAAACCCATTTCAAGCGAACAAGAGCTAAAATAGTATATGGTAGTGTATAAATAACTAACAAAAGTAATAAGGGATGGAGTGTGGCAACTAGGTCTGTCTTTTGAGATGTCATAAACCCTATAATAAATTACTTATTGCTCTTTTTACTATAAAAAGAAGTAATAATGCTGTTTGGTGTGGTTATCGTTGTAATACTTTGATTTTTTGTTCTGTTTTATTTGCATGGTAGTATCGTTATGAGTCTTTGTAATAAATGATAAATGGTTAATTATCATATCATGGTACTTGTGTCAGACTTTGGTTGATTGATCGGTATGGCTTACTCTTTGTAATTTCTTTAATGGTTTTTCGCAATAAATAAAGTGTGTTATGTGTAGTCTCTTCTTTATTAAATTCGTGTCATTTGTTCTGTGTTTTTTTTTTTTTTGATAAGCCAATTTGTTATGTTTTTATATGAACCATGACAATTATATATATAGTTAAAGAGGAATTAGTCAATGCGCACTAAGTGGACAAGTGTATATGATTATAAAATAATAAATACAATATTTTTCTACAAATAATTGAACAAACTATATATATATATATTAACATTTACTAATTTATGAGTTTATTGTTTATAATCTTAACCCACCTACATCTAATCTTAACACTAATTAACTATATCAATGAGACAATGTTCAAAATAGGTTCAACCATTCTAAAATTTTGATAATTTCAATATTATAACCACAAGAAAAATATGATTTGACGAAATTAAGTTCCATATTGCATGTACACATGAAAGTTAATCTAAAAGAACGATATGTGGTTGTATAGTTTTGATGATTTTAATAATTAAAATCACCAAAAGATGTATCTTTTAGGGGAATTAAGCTCAATGTGACACACATTAATCAATCAACACTATTAACACAATTTTGATTATTTTGAGATTATATTTAGTGTTTTAAAAATCACGCTTTAAAGCACTAAAAGCGCGATAAAGCGTTTTGCGAAAAGAAAATGCGTACGTTTTTTTTTTTTGCTTTTTGGATGGTAAAACACTATTAGTGTGCTTTTTGTGCTTATATCACGCTTTTTGCGCCTAAAAGCGCGCTTTTCATGACTTGTTTATTTATTTATTATTATTTATACAAAAAAACTACGAAAACAACGCTGATTTAGGGTTAGAAATTTTATAAAAAACATAATTTCAAACAAATTTTATCATCTGTGCTAGTGATACTTAATCGCTCATTTTGACGAAAACATTTGAAAATTCTAATTACTAGAAAACTTCAAATCGTTTGTTTTTTGTTATTTATGAAATATTTTAATTTTCTTTATATACAAAATCGTTTTCAAAATATATATTAAACATGTATATTATTTAGATATTTATAGCATGTATATTTTTCTACTATAAATTTTTTATGTTTTACATTTCAAATCTACGCTATTAGCGCTTTTAACGTATCTCTCATAAAAATGTTTTGATCAACTTAACGTTTTTTAAAACACCGGTTATAAGTAAGGAAAAATATCATATACCGGAAGTAAATGCCATTTTTTATGTAGGAGCATTACATAAACTAAAATGGAAGTAATGAAAGATAGAAATTCTAACCAATTAAAAACCGAAAGATGTTTCTTTTGTCTTCCTCCTTTCCTCTGATGACAGTTTACTATGGTTAAGGAATAGTAAAACAATATATGAGATAAATAAGGTAAGATTTGATTTACTAAAATTCTTTAGTTAATTAACGAATGTTAAGGTCGTTGTATGTAATAATTGATCACAGCCGTCCACTATTTATAAAGCCTCAGATGTAAATAATCATAAATGACGTCATATGTCAACTTAATACTATCTTATCCATCACACCCTCTCTCCTCTCTTTCCTTTCTTTTTTCCTATATCAACGAAATATTAAGACTTTCAATTAGGTGTACCACCACTTTCAAAACCATCCCCTGGACAACACTCCCGTAGTACCAAACTCGCATCTCCTAAGACAACCGAAGACGGATTCACCTTAATATCCTCCACTCATCGCCAACCCAAAACTCTTTCTCCAAAAAGTGTTCTGCCAAACAACACATCCCAAAACCCTTCTCATAAAGCTACTATTTTTATCGACATCCCGCCACTCCCCTCGACAACACTTCATGCGATTGTCCAACCCTTTATACCCCCAGGTCCTTTCAGCCCTGTTTTTGAGTTCTTCGACACCTCATTGGTTTCCTTGATGAGTCATGTGGACACTCTACCGATAACTTTGAAAAATAGATTTAGCGCTCTAGGAGAAGAGTGCGAAGTGATCAGGTTGGACATTGACAGTATCCTTGTCGATGCTACGAATTGGGAAACTTCAGTCATTGAGTGTCACGACCTAGTAGTGTTTAGTGAGGCGAATGTAGAAATATTTGTCCCAAAAAAATTGACAATGAAGAGTTCTCCCCAAACAAGGAGGAAAAGTAAGCAGAAAATCACCGCAAGTAAGCGTTCCCCCCAATGTCATTATGATTAAATGTTGGAACATTCATGGTCTCAATGTCCCCGAAAAACAAAGGGAAGTTACTAGTTTAATTGATGAAAATAAGATTACTTGTATTAGGTTACTGGAAACTAAAATTTCAGTTGAAATTAAGGATATAATTTGTAATTCTATAGCTCCTACTTGGAGGTTTGTGGATAATTTTGACTTGACTCCTAATGGTCGAGTGCTCGTTGGGTGGGATCCAAACGTGTGGAATCTCACTGTTTTGTTAAAAAAATTATCAACGTCTGTTTTGCTACTTGTCCGTTGTTGATGATTTGGTTAACGCTAATGTCACTTTAGTAGATGGTTGTAGCTTGGTGGATGATAGACGTATTTTGTGGAATTATTTTACTAGTAACAAAAATATTTTGAGCACGATTTCCTAGATGGTTTTGGGGGATTTTAATGCTCTCCGGTTCCCTAACGACAACAAAGGGGGACGGAATATTTGGGGGTCGACGTATGATGAATTTCCGCTTTGTATTAATAGTGTGGGATTGGATGATCTCAGATTTAAGGGCATTTTCTATTCTTGGCTTAATAATATTTTGGAGAATTTAATTCAAAGGAAAATAGATAGAGTTTTGATGAATGAGGGGTGGCTAAATGAATTTCGAAACTCCGATGCGGATTTTCTCCTTTATGGTATTTCAGATCATAATCCTATGGTGGTGCATTTCGGGATACAGGGGGCAAGTTCACCGAAGCCGTTTAAGTTTTTTAATTCTTGGATTAAATTCGACGAATATCTGCCTACCGTCGCAGAGGCATGGAGCAATTCTTTTGAAGGGTTTAAAATGTTTGTGGTCTACAAAAAAATTATATTTGGTTAAACAAGCACTTAAATCATTGGCTGCTAGAAAACGTAAAGAAATTAAAGCCAAAGTAGACGAGGCTTGAACTTATTTTGGTAATCTGCAGGAGAGTTTGGATTCGGGGGGACCCGACGATATTCTTGTGTCTATCAATTTAGTCAAAGAAATGACGTTAAAGAGGCCATCAAAGAGTTTTTTCGGTCCGGCTCTCTTCTTAAACAAGCAAATTCTACCATAATCGCATTTGTTCCTAAACGCCCTAATCCGTCTATGTTAAAAGATTACCGCCCCATTTCTTGTTGCAATACAATATATAAGTGCATTTCAAAAAGATTAGCCAATAGGCTAAAACAGATTCTCCCAGATATGGTCGATGATAACCAATCGGCTTTTATTCAAGGTAGAAGGATAAGTGATAATATTTTCTTAGCACAAGAACTCTTACACAGTTATCACCTTCAAGGGGGGCCTCCTCGAATGGCACTTAAAGTTGATATTATGAAGGCGTACGATTCCGTTCGTTGGGTGTTTGTTTGGGATGTCCTTCATGTAATGGGTTTTCCGTTAAAATTTATTAGGTGAGTTTAAGAATGCGTGACTTCAATTACATATTCTGTATCCTTAAACGGAAGTTTAAAGGGTTATTTTAAAGGGGATAAAGGGTTAAGGCAAGGCGACCCTATCTCATCGTATTTATTCATACTTTGTATGAATGTCCTATCTTCTATCCTTGTTACTCTCACTTCTTATCCCGATTTCGGTTTTCATTGGAGATATAAGAAGCTTAAGTTAGTCCACCTTTGCTTCGCCGATGATCTTTTTCTCTTCTCGAATGGTGACTTATCTTCGGCCTCAACACTAACATCGACATTAAAAGATTTCGGTAGCTTCTCCGGTTTGGTCCCAAATTACGAGAAGAGTGAACTATTCATGGCCGGTGTGGAGGAAACTATGGGTATGGAAATTTCGAGTTTAGTGGGTTTTAGCATTGGGTCATTGCCTATCAAGTAAATTGGGGTTCCTCTAATTTCCTCTAGACTAAAATCAAGAGATTGTGCGGTTCTTGTTGATCGTATCACAAATAGAGTGACTTCGTGGACTGGACAATTCCTCGCTTTTGCAGGCCGAATTCAACTTTTACAATTCATTTTATTAAGTATTCAATCCTATTGGAGCTCTCACTTTATTCTCCCTGCAAAAGTGGTTAATTCTATAGAAAATATGCTCCGTAACTTTCTTTGGCCGGGGACTGTCTTGAATACACACAAGGCTAAGGTAGCGTGGGCTAAGGTGACGTGTCCAACTTCGTAAGATGGTTTGGGGATAAAATGCATAAAAGATTGGAATAGAACATTCATGGGAAAACATCTTTGGTTACTTATTGACCCTACTCACTCCTCTCTTTGGAAACGTTGGGTCGTAATTCATCTAATTCGAGGACGTGACATATGGACAATCCCGGTTCCTTCTCAAATTTCTTGGTCTTGACGGAATATTTTACATCTTCGGGAATTGCTAAAACAAAAAATTGTGGGCGTTTGTGTGATATGTGTGAGTGTGATGTGTGTGTGTGGACTGATTCTCGTCCCCACTGCTTATGTTTTCTCTAATAATCTTCAACAAAACTTTGGTGCAAAACCTTCCATTCCTATGAATAATCTTTCTACACTTTTTGTCCCGCTTCCGTCTCCAGCTTCAAAAGTTTTCTGAAAACCAGATCCTAGCTATGGTTATTTCGTTAAGTCTGCATGGGATTTTATACGCAAAAAAAAGTGAGGCGGTCTCTTGCCACCACGTGGTGTGGGCAATAATTTCTCCTCCAAAATGTAACTTTATACTTTGGTTAGCCGTTTTGAATAGACTTTCAACTTTTGATCACTTTCAAAAAATGGGTCTTGTTAGAATTAATGGATGTCCGCTTTGTCTAAAAAATACAGAAAGTGTAAATCATCTATTTTTTCAATGCGAGTTTTCTAGAAGATTGTGGACTATCGGTTTTTCAAAATCTGGATTTATAGGCTCGTATGTGACTTGGAACGAGTGGGTTAATTGGTCAAGTGAAGTTTTCCAAGAAAAATCGGCCTCCGCTACACTAGGAAAGTGTTTACTCGCATCGACGGTATATATTTTGTGGCAGGAACGTAATGCTAGAATTGACGAAGGAATGGCGTCTAGTCCCGGACAAGTTTTTAGAATCATTGAGTTTTATGTAATTAATAGCATGAACAACTTAAGTAATGCTACTAACAATCGTAGAAATATGTTTATTAGTAGATATTGGAAGTTTAACCTGAACTTTGTTCGCGATTAGACTTCATAGCTTATCATGTAATGTAATTTCTTGTAATCGTTTTGTTCGAGTATTGTACATATTCACTTATCAATACACGGTTCGTTTAATCTTAAAAAAAAAAAAAAAAAAACTTTTATTTATATTTTTGATGATTTATAACTGTACAAGGTATTCTGTCCACTAGATCTATTTTAACAGCTGTGATTAATTGGCCGCATAAATGCCGCAAAACAAAGGCTGTCCCCGGCTTCCGTTGTATGTAGGTGGTTAAAAAAGCCAATTAATTAATTTAGTTTAGTTTGCCCAATTAGAAATAGCCACATGAAAGGTGTGTAGAGAATTTCTATAACATATTTTATATAAAAATATTGTCCAAATAATAATACCTACTTTTGTTGAGTCAGACTATTAATTACATATACTGTACCCTTTGTTTTAAAAGAAAATACTAAAAAGTATTTACAGTAAGACGGGTTGCGAATCCGATTACACAAATGCAGTCTATTTCTGTAACCGGTTAATGAACATTGAATTAATGCGTGTTTACTTTCTTTTACGAAAGAGTATATAGACCCCCCTTATGCTTTAGTATTCATTATCACATTTTGAGAAAGCGTTTTAGATAGAGAGAGAGCATCCTCGATCGAGAATCTAAATGTTGTATAGCTTATACGTGTGTGCGCGTGCGTGATTCAAGCTAGGTGACATATAACTCTGTAAACAACTGATTAGTAAAACGGCCAATTGCAACAATTATGAGACATAATTATTGTTGGGTGAACTCCGTTATTAAATATCGTGATTTGTGTGCTTGGTTTATTATCGTTTTTCTATTACCCTTTATAGTTGTTAATGTCTCCTATCTTTTTCGCCCACTTGTTTATCCTTATTATTTAAAGTGCATGCCTTGAAGGCGTTTCGATCCGTAATTGGTATCATAACTTAGGTGGAGTTGAATCTTTAGATTAGAGTAGATCGTATGTATAGAAGGGATGGTTGAGGAAGACATGATTGTATATAAATATACAGTTACCGGAAGCTGTCGGTGGAGGAATTTTAATCACAGAAGGCGGCTGTGTAGTTTTAGTCTTAATTTGAATTTATGTCGTATTGCCTTTTAAAGTACTTGTCAGGTACTAGTATTTTCTAGGCTCTAAATAGTTCTGTGTTTATCATGTTTTTAGTATCGTTGTGATGCATTTTCGTGGAGCCGTTATTGAAAATATAAAAGAAAGTGATGTATTTTCGTGCAGAGCCTTCATACAGTAGAAACTCTCTACAGTCATACCCTTGAAACCATAGTAAAAGTATGACTATAGGGAGTTTATTTTTAAGCGGAGTTTTACATAGAAAATATCAAAAGACTTATGTATGTACATAAAAAAAGATACATGTATCTAGTTTAAAAAAAATACATATATTTTGAAAGTTGTAAAATCATCAAGTTTCTTGTATGTTTTCTTTACATGTATAAATACTAGATACTTTTTGTTATCTTCAAACAAGGCAATAATGGCACCCAAAATTGATAAACGAACTCAAATCACTGAAAAAATACGTGTCGATTTGTGCAAAATGAAAAAATCAAATCCGAGTTGAATGCAAAAAGAACTTGCCAAGTGGTTAGAAGATACTCATAGGGTTACGTTATCACAATCAACAATATCCAAGACCATCAAGCGATCAATCGACCACAAGAAAGAAGTAATTTCGAATCCAAATGCAAAATGTTTAAAACAAGTAACGTACCATTTAATGGAGTCCGTGCTCTATGAGTGGTTTGTATGCAACCAAGAGCATGTAAATATTAGTGGTGAATTACTAAAAGAAAATGGGAGCATATTTTTAAAGCAACTCTATCCAGAACCTAACTCATTTGAATTTTCAAACGGGTGGCTGGGAAAGTTCAAGCAAAGACATGCAATTCATTACTTTCGACGCTTTGGGGAGAGTGGTTCAGTTGATATAGAGAAAATTGAAGCTAGTTTGTCGTTAATAAGAGAAGAATTAGACAAATGGGCTTGGAAGGAAATCTACAACATGGATGAAACTGGTCTATTTTATCGAATGCAAGCTGATAATTTTCTTGCAACAAAGCAGTTGGAGGGACGAAAGCAAAACAAAGAGAGAATTATGATTGTTGTTTGTTGCAATGGCGATGGCTCTGCCAAAGTTCCTCTTTGGGTTATTGGAAAATTTCTTAATCCTAGATGCTTTAAAAATGTTAACCATGCTACACTCAACTGTACTTATCGAGCGAATTCAAATGTGTGGATGACATCCTTACTATTCCTGGAATGGCTAAAGTGGTTTGATAGCCGTCTGACTAGAAATGTTTTGCTTGTTATGGACAATTGTAGTGCACATGGTAAAAAGAAGAATATTCCGCCTCTTCGTCACACGACTGTTATGTTCTTACCACCAAATAGCACTTTCAAAATTCAGCCATGTGATGCAGGCATCATTAGAAATTTTAATGGTTATTATCGTCGTCGGTTTAATCGTCTTCTTTTGAAACGAATAGAAGATCATGTTATGGAACCAGAAAAAATATCTATCCTTGATGGAATTACAAATGCAGTTGCCACATGGTCAATGGATGCGAAGGCACAGATAATTACGAATTGTTGTAAGCATTGCAAAATTCGGACCCCAGATGTTGATGAATTACAAGTTACAAATGAAATGCATGAAGAAAATCAAAGGATATTTACAGATTTGAGTAATCAGCTAAATGAACTTCACTACACTAACCAAATGGATATGTATGTCTTTTTTAATCATCCAAGTGAAAAACAAGTCACGCACGCTTTAACCGAAGAAGAAATAATTACAGCAATTAGGCAAGAAGCGGAAGGAGATAATCCGAAAGATGATAGTATAGAAATACCAAAAGTTTCGTGTCAAGAAGCTTTAAGCATGCTTGACAAGTTAGAATATTTTGACTTCAATAAGAAAGAGTTCATGCGGATGAGTTATTACGTACGCAAAATTTGAAGGATGTAGTAACTACCAACAAAATCAAGTCAATGTTACAAACAACAATAGATAAATATTTTACAAAATGTTAAACTTAATGTAACGATATATATATATATATATCAATATAATGTCATTTATTACTATATGGAGGAATTTTTATTAAGGCGGGACCCGAAAAAGTATTAATTATTACAATGTGGAGTTATTCCTATTTATAACTGGTTACAAGTCGGGACCATGAATTTTTCTTATAGGGAATTTATTCCTATAAGGAGTATTCTTATAGGGAGTTTCTACTGTACGTAGTTCTCTAGAGCTCTCAAATGACTGTTTAAGAGCTCTTTAAGAACAATTTTTTACAGTAATTATCCCTATTTTGATTTGGTCAGACCAGATTTTAAAAAATAACCAGGACATTGCTTTTTTAAGAAAGAAATGTTCTCGCGTTTTTGTTCATTGATTTTTAACTGATTAGATAAAGTTGAGGCATAGACATAGTTGATAAACACAACATTTTACTCTCCAAAGATGGCTTTTCTTTATCTAAAATGTTAAGCTTATTTTGTAGGTCCGGGATAAGGTTTTAGAATGGCAGAATCTTTGATTAGTATAAAAACGTACTTAATTTTCAAAACCCACTTTCTCATCTCGTATTTAAAATTTGGTACATATCATCAAAGTTAAAAGCATTCCGTAAAAAGAAGTATCATGTAACATACTCCCATCATCTGGTAGCATCATTTATGATATGTAATAATTTTTAGTAACATCATCTAGGATATGCAATAATTTTTAAAACTGTTTTACAGTGTGAGTTTTATTTAATTACGCAATAGTATTTTTTTCGCATCATTTTCCCAAGTTGAGAAGTATAGTTTACAATTGTTAATTTTTCTTAGTGATTATCACTATCGTTAATTGTTGAAGTTATTACCCTTACGCTTCCATTTCCATAGAATCAATGAGAAGCTAAGTGGTGATCATGAAGTGTTATGACACCCCTATAATTTTAAAAATCTCACGTAACGCAATTTTTTTTAGTATAAATATTTTAAAATTATACATTTGACATCCACATAAAAATATATTGGTACCCCCAAAAGTTCTATGTAATTTATTCTTTTATTTATATTTTGACACCTTCATTTCCAGTTTCTGCTCTGCTGATAGAATAAGTAAGATACAAGATAACTGAACCATGAAAACATAAGTATTTAGTTATCGCAGAAACACAAATCAAAAGAAAATCACACAAAGTGATAAAGTAGAAGCAAACGTTTCAACAACTCACAATCCAAGACAATAGTACAAGAAGCAAACGTTTCAACTTAAAAGGGAAAAAGTAGAAACAAACCAAATAGTACAACTTTATTACACCCAACAATGCAGTTCATACTTTGTACGAGTAGCTCCTTTTTCTTTAACAGATCTGAAGTCTGGGGCTTAATTGGTTCCCCATAATACTCCACCTTTCTTCCTGCCACTTTCGTAAACATCATAACCATCATCGGTAAAGACGATGGTTAAAAATGCCTTAAAAAATTTAGGTGTCATGTCTCGAATATCTTCTTCATTTGGTTCTTGATAGAAGGAGGCTAACCAATCTCCCTCAAGATCTTTTATTAGAATTTTCCTTTTCTTGTCGACTACTGTATTGTAATATTCGATTTCATACCTATGGGCATAACTCCAAAGTGGAAGATAACCTGTGCAATGACTTGCTTCAGATTTTCCTGAATCAATGTCTCCTGAATTATCCAGATATGGGTTATAATAGTGTAGTTTATGGCTGCTGTTGTTAGTAATTTTTTCAACGTAAATCCACCCATAATTGGAGAATATTGAAAGCACCTCCTCATCGGATTTGCCAGTGGTGTCTGATCTGAGGCGCCGGATGGTTGCCAGTTTTTCGTCATCGTCACCAGGTCGTTCACGACAAATTCCAGCCATTTGTGGTGAGTAAAATATAAGTTATTATATAGTGCAGCTAGTTGGGGAAATCTGTAGAAATAGTAAATTCGCTGCTGTGTGGATAAAGGATGCGACTTTGAGCCTTTTTATATAGGTAAAGAGGAGAGTTAGTGGGTGCTTATTGATTAGATTACATTGCAAGTCTTTTAATATATAACATTAAAAAAATAGACTTCAGGTTTTGTATCACATCGGAAATTTATGGAAAAATTAGCAATAGGTCTAGGTTTTGAAATACGGTTAAATTTTCAAAATAATGATGAGACCGAATAATGTGATAGAAAATTTTGGACATCAAGTTAGGAAAAAATGGTATGAAGTTTAAAGAAAAATTATGAAGTCGAACAAAAAAGGCATAAAGATTGAAAAAAATGAATAAAGATTGAAAAAAAGGGTTATGAACTTTGAAAAAAAGTGATATGAAGCATAAAAAAAAATAGCTATGAAATCTGAAAAAAAAATGTATAGACCTGAGAAAGCAGGCTACTAAGTCCGACAAACATGATACGGAAATCCAAAAAAAATGATACGAAAGAAAATGTGTTTTGGAGAATAAATAGTTTGACACATGTAGTTTTGATAATATAGTTGGCGCAATGATACATTTTGGTCATTGCTCCTTCAAAATAGTAGAATGAAAGAAGTGATATGATGTTTTTTTCATAAAAGAAGCATTTTACTTGATTTTTAAGAGATGGCGTTCAAGTGATGTATGTCGTGGTTTATGCTATATACCTACAATTCTGTATATGCTACTTGATCTCTATGTAAGTATGATGTAATAATTAGTTTATTGTTCTCTATTATCACACGGGTAGGCCTGAGTTAGGGTCGTAACCCGACCCGTAGACACTCAAACCTTATCCCGATCCGATTACTTTTGAAAGTAAAAAAAAATTTGAACCGACTCGAATAAAGTCGGGATCCGTCTTTTTCGGGATCCGACTTTTTTGGGACCCGAATTTTCGGGATTCCGTAGGGTCGAGATAAGTTTATCCTAATCTCCTGATTTTATTTTATTTTCATTTTACGACAAGATCTTTTTTAATAACATTTTTATTTGAGAAGAATAATTTTTCACGTTTGTCTAAACATTTTATTAACACGAAATATAATTATAGTTTGAAAATAACATTCCTAATAAATGCAAAAAAAAAATTAGCATATACTAGAAAAAATAGTGTGAAACTACAAATAATAAAATATATAAAAATATTTTATACATTTTTTATCATATTATTTAGTATTTAGTTTTATTTAAACGAGCAACAATTATCATACTAAATGAGATACATTTTCATTATAACTTTTATAATCGGAAAATAATGATCATTTATCTTTTTGAAGTAACAATATAAATTTTAAATTTATGTATAGTTTTTATTTTAATAGTCTTATATATTAAAAAATATAAATCTATATTATACTTATCTAAATATAACTAATATTTGAAACAAAAAATGTTGTACTTCATAGGATAGAGTGGTTACATTACAATTTAGATGTACATGGTTCGATTCTCATCACCTTGATTAATTTACATTTTAGTGTTGAAATAAAACAATAATGTTATATAAAATAAAATAAAAAAGTTAATTAAAAATTCGGGTCGGGACATCCGACGAAATTAAAATTGGCACCCGATTCAAATTCCGAAGTTTGTCGGGTCGGGACTCTTCTCGAGTCGGGAAATTTCGGGTCGGGTGCAGATCTGGTCGGGATTTAGGGATTTTTTCCCAACCCTACACAAGGGTTACAAAAATTAATTCTTACTCAATGGTGTGGTTACTTCATAAGTTGCAAGTTTAAAATTAATGATAATAAATATGTGAGTAACAATACTTTTTACATCCTCACATAATAGATGGTTAGTATCAACTTTAATTTGATGGACGGATTAAACTAAATTCATAACTATTGGGTCCTGCTCTTACTATAAAAAGTACACCACATAAAGTAGTGTATCCATATGTTAAAGAAGAAAAAATCCAAATCTTCACTCCGCTAATGTATCTTCGTCATTTGTTTTATACATGCAAATCTATCAATTTTATACCTTTGACTTTTCTGCATAAAAGGTATGTTTTCCGATCTTATATATTTATAACTTGCATGGAATGTCATTTAGATAAAAATTATATCCTCGTTATATATCATTCTATTATAATAAGTCAATCAAAATCAAATGAGTCTACTTAATTTAGTCATTTTTTCTCAAAAATATCGCTATATTTTTTTTTATTAATTAGCATAATAACTAATTTTATAAAAAATAAAAAACTAATTACACTCTTTCTCACTCTCTAACTATACAAATTTTCTTATATCATATATTTTTTTCTCTAAATATTTGTATCAATATCACAATTTATATCACATTTTTTTTTCTTATATCTTTTTTTTTACTCTACATTTGTATGATCATCACAATTTATATCATTTCACACACAACGTGTGAGTATTGTTTATCGGTATATATATATAGTATATGACATGGTAAATAGTATAACTGACAATTGTTATCAACAACATTGGGTTATAATCTCATAATTTTTTTAGATCAAGATAATATATTTATTTGGAAGTCTATATTTTGTATTCTGGTTCAAGTTTTCTTTTGGAAAAACATTAGCGTTATGGGAACATACATGCGGTAGAAAAATTACGAATTACGTCAATCCATTGAGATATGGTATGCTAAAAGTGAATATTTGCGACAACAATGAATCCGAATTTTAGAATGACTGACCCTTTTAATGCAGTATTGTATGCTTTTTTGTTGTAACATAAGTCTTCAACTAATATTTTGAATACGTCATTTGAACTATTTGATTACCTATGATGTTTCGAGTGAAATATTTGTACGTGCTTATTACTTATTTATCAAATCTTTCACATTAACTATTGAATTTACTACTACGTAGTCATGGCTAGGGTTGCCAATAAAACGAGCCGTTCATGAACATGTTTGTGTTCGGGTCGTTAAAAACTCGGCTTGTGTTCGTTCATTTATTAACGAGCAGAGCCTAAACACAATAATAAAGTTCGTGAACATGTTCGGCTCGTTTGAAAGCTCGTTTAATTATTTTAAATATATTTCTTTCATATATATTTCTACTTATTTATGTAAACTTTATATAATATAATGTTGATGGTCAATAAATATCCTTCAATTTAAGTAATAATTTATTTTTTAAACTAAATCTAATTAAAACTAAAATCACAATAACTAAATTTATTATTGTTTATTTTAACACTTATTTTAGCTAAGTAAAAAAAAAAATTTATGCAAAACAATATTAAATCTGTTAAAGAACGTGTTCAGAAAAGACTTATGAACATGCTCGTGAACAACTCATCTGTAAACGAGTCGAGTTTGAACAAGAAAAACTATACATTTTCGTTCTACTTTTTATAGATACTAGGGTAGTAAAAATGGGTTGAAATGGATTGGAAAAATATTTCCAACTAAAATTTTGATCGTAAAGCACTAGAATATAAGGCCTTGTTTGTTTGCAACTTTGATAGTCCCGGGACTAACAAACCCGGTCGGACTATGCTTGTATTAGAAATGATGTTCGGACTCACAATCCTACTGACTAGTTTCATGGTTTTACGGTCGGATAGGACTAGTGTAATTGGTACTGCTAACAAATTCCTATTTTATTCCAGATACTATGCTTTGAAGAATAATGAAGTATCATTATTTTACCATTTTATCATCGTACCCGTCATATTTATATAACAACTTCAATTTTCACGTAAATAAAAAAGGCAAACAAACAACTTGAGTTCATCAATGAAATTTAAGTATAATTTAAACAAATACATGTGTGACATATAATTTTTTTTAAATAAAGTGTAACATATAATCAAAACTGAAATTTATACAAATCAAATTAATTATATTAGTTAAAAAAAAAAACCAAAGGGGAATGTGAACATGTGATATTATAGCCTGTAAATGTAAAGTTTTATTTTAGTGTAAAGTTAACTTTTACAAAACCCAACTCCCCCTAGTATTAGAAAAGATCCAATTTGGCATCATTTCTATTCCGGTCTTCACTAATAGTCCAACCCCAATTAAAACAATTGCAAACATCTTTTGTGGACCCAATATCTTTTACAATCCTATCCCACTAAAGAAAATATGCAAACAAACATGGAAGATATTAAGACTTCCCAATTTAGAGATAGAGATAGTAGAATTACCAATTTTTGGTGGTGATTTTAATGATAATGCATGTTATAAGTGATGTATGAGAACGTGAATGATATTTAATGAATGTATAATAAACATTTAGCCACTCAATTAATTATGCATCTTACTTATGTTTTTTTTACAATGACATATGACCGCTATGTTTAATAATGTATGCAACTTGTTGAAAGGTTAGTTAAAAGGCTAATTGTAACAACCCATAATTTATTAATTTATTCGAGTAATTCTTTTTATTTTATTTGTTGTATTAATTTAGTAATCATCCTTTTCATAAGCTCACTTGATGCTGTTTGTTATTATTAAGTTGACTAAAACTTTAGCAAATAAGTCTACTACTTTATCATTTAGACCAATTTAATTTCGACTATTCAATTTGCTTGCCAACCTTTAGTTTTCAGTTTCAAATAAATCTATTTTCTATGAGATTAAAACCTGGCAAATGTTCATGTATCTTTTAGAAAGACTTATCAATCACGTTCATATGATTCGTTATTAATAATCACTCACCAACTAATCAGTAGTTTTAGGTTGCATTATTATCCGCACATAGTCTTCCTCAACTTTAGTTAATTATACTCCGGTAAACTTTGTTAGACTTAAAAGTTGTAACAACATTGTCACTAATTCGAAAAATTATCACAAAACTGTTACATGCAAATTGATTATTCTGTCACAAAAATCGTCGCTAGTAAGCTCGTAAAAAAAACACATCACAATTTAAACATTTTTTTATAATGATCCGAAGTAGTTGCATACTCTCTCTCCATGTAAACTCATCCGGCATCCTTAAGTACCATCACGTTAGTTTAACCTTACTTTTTCTCTTTAGCATTTAAAAACATTATTTCAAATTTCAAAATAAGTATCTTTAACTATTTTTTAAAATAAAAAACATACATAAAAGTTTGACTTATTTTTACAATTTTTGGCTTCATAAAATTACAGTTGATTCACCCGATTCAACACTAAATATCTAAATATCTAAATCAAGCAGTAAGTAGACTTTTTCTCTCATGTTTCATATTTTTAATAAATTTGATTGTAACATACCCCTAATCTACTCGTTGAACATCAAATTGAACAATTGAGATAGCCTTTTTGCATGCTAATTTAAAAACACATACAACCTAATCGGCTTAAACTAATACCGGTTGTTTTGGTTGATTTGATAATTTTCAACAGCCTCTTTAAATTCTCTCTAGATATTACTCTATTTACCACAAGAAAATTAGAAGTAAAGACAAACTATTTAGAAACATTCAAAATTTGTCTCTAAATATTATTTTTTAGCGACCAATTTTTTTCCTTTTTTTTAATCTTTTTGTCACCAAATCATTATATGAACCAAAATATTTAAATTAATGTGTCGCCAAATACATTTCTGTACCAACAAAGGAGAACAGTTAATTCTCTCCTTATGTGTATGTGATTGATTTGTCTTTAAAAGTAATTTTTCTAAAAAAATTGTCCCTAAAAAAAAAAGAATTTGTGATAAAAGATGATCAATTATTTTCACTAAATTTTTCATTTAGAGACAAATTTCGGTCTATCTCTATAAAAATTTTATCTCAAAATCGCTGGTGAACAACCTTTGACATTTTTTTTTACTTTGTATTGCTACCGTTTTAAGTGGTGAATTATAAATTGGTATATATATATAGCATATATAGTTTTTTTTTATAAGCATCTATCCACCACCCCAAACATTAAAATAACAGCCTTTGACATTTTGAACTATTTTAAATCTTTCTTTTAAATAAAAAACAAAGAAGAAATGTTTTATTTTCAAAACTGTATTTGTTGCTAGCTATCCCGATATTTTCTTGTAGTATAGAAGCATGTCTTTGAAAATGAAAGGTAAACTACTCAAGGTTTTTGTTTAGTAAAATCTATCTCTTGTCGTACATTTGGAACTACAGATTATTATTCTGAGGTTGTATGTGAATTGTAGTTTGATAGAAAAGTTGTGGTTTTAAAATTTGGAGGCAAGTTTAAATTTTTTATATTATCTCATGCTTCATTAGAACATGGAACAAATTAAATTAAATTAAATTTTCAGAAATTTGGTAAATATCTCCTTGTAGTTGTAATAGATGACAATATTAGTGGTAATGAAAAGTCTATACAATCTTCAAAACTTATGGTTTTAATTTAAATTTCGACGGTTGTTTGTTATTAGGGTCGATTCACAAAAAAATTCAAGTATCAAACTATAATTTAAAATTTACTATTGCAAACATTTCTTAACAAAATGTACATTTTCTCTTTCGTCATCCTAAACCTACCACAATTCATCCAAACTCTCTCCCAACTCAATTTCAAATGACATTAGAGTTTTCCCCCTACTTATACCCGCCACTTACCCATGGGTCGTCGGAGCCGGTGGTAGTCTATTGAAGCTACGGAAGGTCGCCGGTTATTACAGCTTTTTACACTTGAGGTCCCTGAAGTACCATTCGACATTCTACTGGAGTCATCTCTTTAATTTATTACAAATTGTTTCTTCAGATGTTTTTATTCTTGGTCTCTGTTTTTGAGATTCCATCTGTATTAAGACTTTTTTTCTTTTGTGGGGTTTTTTCTCTCGCTTTTTTTTTTTATCGTTCATTAATAAAAAATATAGGTTTTCTTCACCAATTAAATATATATATATATATATATAGTGTCACAATTATCATTTTTCACAAGGTTGACACTTGACAGTATCCTCCTACCAAACAGATTACAAAAATACGGAATATATGATCATCAAAGGGTACATGATAATGGTCTGACTTTCACGTATAATTAATAAGTTAAAATAAAATAAAATAATCATTTTTCACAAGGTTGACACTTGACAGTATCCTCCTACCAAACAGATTACAAAAATAAGAAATATATGATCATCAAAGGGTACATCATAATGGTCTGACTTTCACGTGTAATTAATAAGTTAAAATAAAATGGTCTGATTAACAAAAACATACCTTACATCTATTATGATTGTTGTGTAACATATTAGCTCGTTATAGAGATATATAGAGATATGTATAGATATAGAGAGAAGTATGAGAGACAACAATAACTGAGACTTTATTCATTCATATGAGTGATCGATAGATATATCAAGAGACCCCTGACACTCTTTATATAATAGATGATAGGGTTACATATGCTAGAAAAGCCCAAGATAGGCCCAATAGAATAAGACCCAAGATGGCCAATAATATCCTACAACACTCCCCCTTTGGACGTCTTGATTTCTTCGTTTTCATGCTGTCGATGTGAGTCGAGTTCATTCGCAGTGCTAAACACATAAAAACCTTAGGGACGGAAAACCCAGTATGGGACAAAACCGGTACCTAGGAGAAACTGTGTAGCCGAATGATATAGGCCGAAATTCTATGTAATTAACTAACCACGAAACAGTGTGCCTCATCAAAAACTTGTCGGAGCAAACCCAATGGGAAAATCTCTCAACGAAGGAAAAAGAGTGCAACAGTGGTAGTAGTAGGGGATCAACCACAAAACAAGTGCCTCATCAAAACCTTGCTAGAGTAAAGCCAGTGGGAAAAACCTCTAGTCGAAGAACAAAAGAGTACACAGTGGTAAGAAGTATACAACAGGATCTCTCCCTAATTTCGGCAATCTTAAGTGAGGTATGATGGGAACGTGTCTCGCTAAAACCTTGCCAAGGAAAACCCAGTGGGAAAAAACCTTGGTTTAAGGACAAAAAGAATATACGAGCATGCGACTGGATGCTCCCCCTCACTTGCACACGATAGAGTGCGAGGATTTCGACTAAGTAGTAATTAGTGTAATAAGCATTCACCTGGATGTTCCCCCTCACTTGTACACGACTGGGTGCAATGATTTCATATTCGAATAAAGAGTACGAGTATTCGACTGGATGTCTCATTTACTTGCACACGACTGTATGCAAGAAAATATAACGTGGAATAAACTGAGCATTCGACAAGATGCTCTTAAACTTCATATGTGAAGATTTATTTCGGCAAGAAATGCTAAATAGCATAGTCTAGTCATGTCTCTCTTGATCGATAACAACAAGTTGTCCTCAAATAAGACAAGTGTTTTATCTGAATCGTGAGACAGAACATATGTAATTCAAATATGGCTAATACGAGCTCGAAGCCATATACACTCTCTAGTCATCTCATAGAGCACGAGTAGATCAGAGTGATTCATTTGGAGTCATTCCAAGACCTCCAAGATATTGCCTTATTCCTAATGGTAAAGACAGACCATGTTAGAAATATCCCTTATGCGGGTCTGATAAGTAACCGGCATCGGTATAACCGAAAAAGGGTTGCGTTAATTCGAGTACCGAAGGGGGCAGGTACACTCGATGACGCAAATGAAATAAGACAAGCCCTCATCCATAGTTACCTTAAGGTAATGGGAAAATGTCTTTTATACCATTTCGATGGCAGTATGTTAGCGCGATGCTATGTCGAGCTATACCATTCACAGCAGACGAGATGTTCGTCCTAGCACATTAGACCAAGTACAATAATGCACTTATTATACTTAGATATGAACATCATGGTTCAATATCTCTTCATCGTCACATCAGGGATGGACTGGGTCTATATCAATGTCTAGTGATCGAACGATCATGGGAGAATTTGATGACTTAGCGTCATGATGACTACAACGTCATAACACCTTCTGGGTATAGTCTGAATCATGAACTTAGATTCAATCTTTACATGACTCGATCATCAGGCCGAGTCACTACCGTGTTTTCCCAAGATACTTCATCTCTAAGGCAAATCCAAAAGTGGATCACATAATAAAAATACGCAAGGGCATAATACTTGTTCAAGTATCCCAAGCTGATCAAGTACACACAAGGCGGGTATACCACATTTGCTCGGATTATATTAATCCATATAGTGAAAGTCTCATTTAATTGAGATCATGTTCCATGGTCAGGAACTACTTGATTCAAGCATTATGAAGTCACACAGGGACCTTCATCTATATCGCTTTGTCTAAATCCCCATAGAGATAAAACCGTGACCACATTCATGGCTGCAGACTCAGTTTTTCGGAAACTACTAAAATGGTAAAGTATGGGACTATTATAATGTCCATTACGAGGAAATCAACCATCTCGTAATCAATTCCAATGTGTGAGAGAAGCCTTGCGCTACTAGGCGAGCATTCTACAATCTCATTATTCTCATCAATTTTCCTTACGAATAACCAAATAAACAAACTCGTTTAACATTGGTGGTGTTGGAGCTACAGGTCCGAACACACTTTCGCTAAGGAGTCTACTTGGATTGCAAGTTTCCATTAGTTCAGTCTATTCTACGTTGGCTTCAGGCAACGGTATATAGTTTTCTATCATAATTTGTTCATATTATCAGTCGTCACTGAATATATGAACAAGTAATCAATGACAGTCTCGTTTCGCTTCAATATCGTCTAAGATATCATGATCGACAGATATTTCGAAATTCTTAGGATGAGGAGGAAATCACACATCTCCTTGATCCTTTATAATCTCGTGTGACAAACGAGTTTCAGTTCACCACCTCTGGGGCTGAACGAATTAAGAACCGGTCAACTTTCTCGTATCTTGGGAAGGACGACAGACTGACGGTCGACGGCAGCATCTTTTGCTTTGCGGGTTCGGCCAAACCAACGTGTTACGACAGGAATACGGCGTCCGACAGGGACGTCTATCCTTGCAAGCATTTTGCAGCAGGTATAAATGATCTCGTGACATCTCATAAAGTCATTAAATGCGTCTGGCATTTAGTTAGACTTGAGGGACTCTATGCACTTACTTATCACTAAGTGCAGTTTTGGGGATCAAGTTAAGACTGAGTGGGTTATGCCACGTTACTTCACGTCGTTCCTTATCAATGGTAACGTGCAAATCTCCCCCTAACGATGGGGAGAACAGTCTTAGCGATGTCACTTTCGCATATCATGCGGTAAAGAGATTGCTTGCCAAAGTTATTCTATCAAATGATAGGCAGGGGATTCATAATCGACTTATGTCCCCTTCAGAGGTCCATATTTTGAACGCTATAGCATCTCAAACAAAATATTAATTAAGCACTCCAAACACGCATTAATATGAGACTTCTGACTCATAACCAGTAAACAGCTGGTACGCATATGGTGTCTGAGTGTCTATGAGCCTCATAACAGACCAATGCAGAAAAATAGCATAACCCCACACGGAAATATAAATCTTGGTGCGCAAGAACAAGAAGTGCGTGCAATCATTTGCAGTCGCATCATCAAACTTTCCGTGAGTCCATTTGGGTCTAAACATAATCGACAGGATGTTCAGTTTCAATTTCCAAACTCAAGTAATTCAAATCGAAATTTCGATTCTTACTCTTCGATATTATCAAGTCGACTAGACTTTTCAGGATAATTCGGATCATGAGCCATCAACTTAATGATAAGGCTAAGAGTTTGGAAAGTGCTGCATTTATGTGGACAACAGTAAAATGTGACCATATTGTCGATGCATCAACCATAACCATTTAAATCTATGGTCCGTCTTATGGTTGGATAAGTCCACAATATCTCCTTCAATTCTTTACAAGAATTCTACGAGTTCATTTCGTGATCTTTACACATACTAGTCTTTCAAAGTGAGCATTAGTGGCATTAATTTCGGATTAATCACGAAATATATCCTCAAAGAGAATCCAAATGCGATGCGATTATAAATCAACCATCGTCTTTTGACTCGGGAATATCTCATCCGGTCAATGCCACAATATCAAAATGCTTTGATCAATCGACGACAAGCGAATGATAGTATAGACAATCATGTCTTAGCATCTAAATCCTTTATCAATAGACGACATGTGAAATGATAAGTTAAATTTAAATGCTTTTAAAAAAAAATTGTGGTAGTAACCACTTGAAAGACATTTCAACTCCTCTAAAATACGCTTTTGGTCGTATTGAATGGAGGCTATGAAAAGAAATTTCAATTCTTTCATGAGCTATTACCAGATAACACTGGTTTTCTCGAATATTTTATAACTCAACAAGGTACGGCAGGAACTACATGAGTATAAGACCTCATATTTGACAGATCAATTTGGTTTTACCAAATATTTTGATTTGAAACGACAGATCCAAAATCGTTGTCACTGAGTACTCTTTTAGGCAAGTAGTTGGTGAAATTATGTGATACACGGTTACCCACTATTTCCAAAAAAAATGAACTACCCACAAGTATTGCCTAAAATTTCATAATTTAAAGTTTGGTCACATTTGTCAAAAGAATTTGCTCAAAACACTTTAAATTATTTCGAGAAATTTCGTAAACAGGCAAAGCATAATCCAAAAGTATGTCCAAATGGAAAAATCATAATCCAAATGGAAAAACATAATCCAGATGAGCGAAAAAATGGCTCAATGATTTATCAAAATCAATAAAGAAAGGTACCAAACTTATTTGAGCCACAAAACTGGGGATCTCAAGAGTTTCCTTTCAGTTATCTTTAACCACATTAGCATCGGTTTTTTCACCTTTATAATAGTTTTGAACTATTTAAGGAGTAACCGTGCATGACCTTTGTCTTTATAACATAGAGTTGCCTCCTTGAGCATTATCTCTTGCTTTGTGACAATGGGCCATATTGTTCCTTTCAATTACTGTCTTGGAGCCACAGGTTTTTTATTTTGACAATTGTCTAAAATCTCGCTTGGCTAGGCGATTCATCGGGATCGCTACAGTTTGAGACAAATAACACTTGTCTTGGTTCTTGATTCGTGGAAAAAAAATGTACACGAAGAGCATTAATATCAGGCAAACAATTCGCCATTGACCCAATAGGATTAAAACTACTCACCGGGGTAATTTTTTTATCCAATAACAGATGGGCGATAAAGAAACATGGTGAATATAAATTCACGATACTGCTTATGAAATACAATTTCCAAGCTAGTATTTTGCTGAAGGATTGCTCCAATATGTCAATTTCATACATTTGTTCACTATAGACGTCATCACGTCTCAAATGTGGTGGTGGAATAAAATCAACGCATTAGCATTCATCCTGATGGTAACAACAAACTCGTGTTTTACTCATCAAGAATGTCATCCAAAAAAAATTTTGGGCATCATATTTTCACACATCAGGGTGACTAACATGTGGTGACGGAATTAAAATCAACGTTTAAATAGTCATTTCGCAAGTATGTTTTACGATTTTTCTCATCATAGATGGCATCCAACATGTGTTGGGAGTTCTGAATTATTTATCATATAAAACGACTGGTTTTATATATTTATGGTTTGCACAAGCACAAACATTTTTTCAAAACGACAGTTTCGAAAACATTAGTTGTGCTTCTCATGTGAATCGGTTCTCATTGATCGAACGACGGGTCGATACTGAAACACCAATTCGGCAAAACATACATCACTATATAAACACACTAGGGGAAATTATTATTTAGTCAACCCCTTTTGGTAGCTCTACTTGAAAAACGACCAAGAAAGACGGTGAGGGTGGAGGGCACGAATGCCACTTAAAACCCGACCTCATTAGGATATCGACTTCCGCCTATATCTTTCCTAGACATCGTATCCAAATTGGTGAGCCTAGTTGGGGAAGGTTCATAATTTTTCCAACTTAAATATGAAAATATATGATTTCGCAAATTTACATATTTTACACAAGACAGTAAATAAATAATTACATGGAAATGATCAATTATATAGATTGTACATGTTTCATGATTAACTAACATGGCAGTACATATTTCCTAATAAGGAATCCAAATTAATGTAATCAATCTATATTAGTATTACCAAAGTTACACCAGCAATATCTAACACAATATATTATTATTATACTGCTATATGTGTAGGTTTTTATTCATGGTAACTAAATCATGCATGTTAGTAATATATTTTATTTACCAATTTTACACTAGCAAGATATAAATTAATATTATAAAAACCTATTGCTTTTATGTGTAATTTTTATACATGGTAACTAAACCATGCAACAGGATGAATTAAATTTATATGAAAACACATCAATTTATTCAATTAACATGCAATTTTTTTATTCACTTGCCTTTTTAATAAATATATATGCATGTGGGTGGATATTTAGACCGAATATTGACTTTTATAACACATATATACTGTTTTTATACATGTAATATACTATAGGGACTATCCGTGTAATTTTAGCAAACTATATATCTATTTACAGCATTATTACAGCTTCAGTCCATAATTTCAGACAAGTTTCAGTTTAGTCCTTTAGTAATTAACATGCACAGTCAATAGTTTCAGCAAATTATAAAACAGTTCTACGGTTTTCAGTTTGTTACAGATTTAATCCCACAGATTAATACATATTTTACAATTACATGATTTCCGATTTACAACCCCATTATATGTCTTTTACTGATTTTTTTTTTTTTTTTTTATAAAAATACAATTTTATAGCACACGATACATATTACATATCAATAGGATTTTATAGACAGTTTGATCATGTTTTAGTTATCCATACAAGTAACAAACTCTAATACACATGAATTATATACTACGGTATATTTATCATGTTTTAGTTATCCATAAAATAATACGTGCGATCACATATATGGAATAAATTAAATTTTGAATTCGGTACCTTACGCACGGTATGTTGGTGAAGGTCGATATAGCAAAACCCTAAAACACCAGATAAACCTCAATGTTTATAAATACCCAATATCCTTGTGTTTACCCAAAATCTCCAATATCCGCGAGCGTATATCCTATTCTCCGCGAGCAAAGTGCCGATAACGTGTTGTGTGACATATTAGCTCGTTATAGAGATATATAGAGATATGTATAGATATAGAGAGAAGTATGAAAGACAACAATAAGGGAGACTTTATTCATTCATATGAGTGATCGATAGATACATCAAGAGACCCCTGACCCTCTTTATATAATAGAGGGTAGGGTTACATATGCTAGAAAAGTCCAAGATAGGCCCAATAGAGTAAGACCCAAGATGGCCAATAATATCCTACAATAATATCATAATAATTTAAATTATCAAAAACATACCTATATATACTTATTATTTCTTTAATTCTAATCAGACCATAATCTAACCTCTCTCTCTAACTGCAACTCTCTCTCTCTAATCGCACATCTCTCTCTCTAATACACAATAATTGCACCTCCTTCTAACACGTGCTAATCACCCATCTCTCTCTATAAAAATGACTAAAAACTCACAAAATATTCATATGTTAATTATAAAACGTCATACCCTAATTTTAAAATTTCATACCCTAAATGTTCTGAATCACAATCAAATATCTAAAAAAGAGTTCATACCCTAATTTCAAAACTTTATACCCTAATTTCAAAACTTTATACCCTAATTTTAAATTTTCATACCCTACATATGGATTTCTCTCAATACTGTACATATGGATTCTCCTCTTTCAACTTGAAACCCACAAGGTTTACAATAGTCTCAAAGCTCAATAAATAGAAAACAATCTCACCAATTTCATATATTTTTCATATATTACGGGATATCAACCAGTGTAATATTTGTGTATTACGTATGCATATATCTGTATTTATATGTATATTGATGTTTATATAATCTAGATAGTGTTCGGTAGTCAGTGGCGGGTTTTCGTGGTGCAGGAGGAGAGAGAAATAGAGTGGGATATGAAAGAAAGATACAGAGAAGAATGGAGAAGAGAGAGAGAGTAAGATCAGATAGAGAGATACAGAGAAGAATTGGTGAGAGAGAGAATAATGGAGGACAGAGAGATGAATGGATGAGAGAGAGAGTAAGATGAGAGAGAGAGAAAGAAGAGAATAAACAATATTAAATTTGTTTGGTATGTTTTTGATAATGAAAAGTTTTTGGGTATATTTTTGTTAATTTAGTTTAAAAAGTAGTATGTTTTGTTAATTTATCTTTAAATGAACAACCTTTGACATTTTGAACTATTTGAAATCTTTACTTTTTAATAATAATACAAGAATAAAAGTTTTTTTTCAAAAACATGTCTGTTGCTATTCCGACATTTTCTTGTAGTATAGAAGCAAGTATTTGAAAATCAAAAGTAAACTACTTGCGGTTTTTGTTTAGTAAAATCTATCTCTAGTCGTTTATTTGGAACTATATATTATTATAGGGAGGTTATGTGTGAAAAACAATTTGAAACTAGATCACAGTAAATGTTTTTGAAATTTAATGTTTAGTACAAACTTTCGAATTTAATGTCAAAAGACTGGTATTATGTTTATTGTTTAAAGTTAGGTACATATCCATTTTTCATGCACTAAAAAGCCGTTATACTCAAATTTTTCTTCATCAAATCTTTTCAAATTAGTTTAACCTTCTTCTTTTTTTTTTCCGCATTTAATACCTTAATTTCTAATTTCAAAATAAGTATCGCTAACTATTCTTTAAAAATACAAAGAGACATGAAAGTTTGACAAATATTCAAGATGCTACGCTATGTGATGCTGGATTATGCTTTGTAATTCTTATCACTTTAAAATAATTATTCTACATTTTTAAACATCACGGAGAGAAAAAGTCAACATCATTTGGCATCATAAAACTACATTCACAAAAAAATGAAGGGAAAAAAAATCGTATAGCATGAAATTTTTTTAACTAAAAGGAAAATCTAAAATCCGTAAATTTTAGGTTATTTAAAAAATTATTTCATAATAAGTGCTCTATTAAATTTTACTTTGTGGCTACTTTGTTTCGGTAGAAAGGGGAGATGAATTAGGACTCAGCATTACCATTACCAAATAGTAACTTAGGAGCATTAAGTATTAAGTTAAGAAACGTAGGCTATATGTTAATAGTACTAAATGTCATTTATAAATATGTTATGGTTGCATATGCATGGTACCAAGTTATAAGTTTTGTAATCAAATGATATTTGAAACGTGGAAATAGATGAAGAGTCATACCCATAATTAAAAATAGAGTTATGCAAATAATTAATTTTTTGTTTGTTCTTTCCCTCTTCCTACTGTTACATCATTATGATTTGGAGAGTTAATTAGGAGAAATAATTAGGAAAGATAATGAGGCAGGCAAATGAAGAATAGTAACCTAAGCAGATAATAGCTAACGTCAAGTATATGTTATGCATATATTGGGATAATGTCAGTTTCATGCATAAAACACTCCTTACATTCATATACTATATCATTATATGTACACGAATATATTGTAACAGAAGGGTAGTACTACTTGATCAAGTGGATTCAAGTTATTTATATCACTATATAAAACTACTATATTTATTAGGACATAATGAAACTTCTTAATTAGTTTATAATACTATACTTGATCAAGTGGTGGAGGTCTATACTGTTAGGACCAGATTTCTGGTCTAAATATTATTTATTGTCTATTGGTTTTCACTAAATAAATCCTAACTGTTGTTAAGAACTAAGACAGTAATGACAGGTTTCAAGTACCAGTTGCAACCTCAGTAACAACCTACTAAGTCAGTAGTGTTAGGTTTCAAGTACCAGTTGCAACCTCAGCTACAACCTACTAAGTCAGTAGTGTTAGATTTCAAGTACCAGTTGCAACCTAAGTTGCAACCTCAGTTCCAACCTGCTGTTCAGCAGATTTCTGTCTAGTTCTGTAAAATTGCATAACTGTTCTTTATTGATTATTATTTGTTCTACAGTATGCAGGATATATTCTCATATGATCTTAAAGGTTTAATATGCGTAAATTGAGAATATCAAAGTGTTAAGGAAAGATGTTTTCTAACAGATATAAAGAGATAAGTTTATAAGGTTATGTTTCCTTTTAATATGTATCTCTATTTTTTATGCTTATCCTTATCACTTGTTTCAATCTTTGATTCTTATATATTCAGTAAAGATACACTTAAAGATTGATTGATATATGGAGTTGAATGTTTCATATGTTTATGAAAAGATATTATCTTTAAAAGATATTATCTTAATATGTTTCCTTTAAAAGGAAAAGACTAACTCCTACTTTCAAGCTTGTTACTAAACAGGTATTAACCAATGATGATTGGAGTCAATCCACGCTGAAGAATCACGTAATGCTTGGAAAGATTGAAGTCAATCAACAAAGTCAAAATCAATCAAAAGAAATTGAAGATAGAAGATTGTTTTTACTTGCATATATACTTAGTAACTTTAGCTTGTAAAAAGTGTGTGTTCTAAATTATAAAGAACCCATTCTTGAGAGAATACACAGCGAGCTCTTAAAAGAAAACAATGGTGGGATGCCATTGACTTAATAAGTGATAGTTATAAGGTAGGAGCAGTATAGAGATAGGCAGAAAAACCTAGAGGGAATCTGAGAGTTTTTCATTAAGACTTGAGTCCTATATTGTAAGCTTTTATAATATCATAATCTGGGTAAGTGCCCCGGAGACGTAGCCTAGTTAGGTGAACTCCGTTGTTAAATGTGCGTGCGATCTATTTCAAGTACATTTAACGTTTTATAGTTCTGTCCATTAATACAAGTGGTTCCAACTGTGGTTGCAACCTCACTTGGAACCTAACTGCAAAACTGCAACTAGAACAGCGGATAGGAATTTCAATTGGTATCAGAGCTTCACACTAGATCTTACTTAGTGTGGATCCTGTGTTCTAGCAAAAATGGACTTAATGAGGGAAGGAAATGCATTCAACAAACCACCTTTGCTTGAAGGAGGAGCAAACTATGGAGTTTGGAAGATCAGAATGAGGTCTTTCATTAAACAGCAGAATGAACATGCTTGGAAAACAGTACTGTATGGTTGGGAGGCTCCAACTGTTACTGATGGTGAAGGTGATATAGTTTATATTCCTGAAGACAGATGGTCTGCTGATGAGGATAGAAAATCAAGTGCAAATTCAACAGCAATAAACTTGATCTTTGCTGATGTCACTCTCAGTGTGTTCAGGTATATCTCTCATTGTGAAACTGCCAAAGAGGCATGGGATATTTTACAAGTAACCTTTGAAGGAACTGTTAAAGTAAAAGCTTTTAAACTTCAACAGTTAACTACTCAATTTGAAAACTTAAGAATGGAGGAAGATGAAACCATTGAACAATTTAATGGTAGAATTTGTCATATAGCTCATCAAGCTGGAACCTTAGGTGAAAAATACAGTGATGCTAAACTTGTTAAGAAAACTCTAAGGTCACTTCCAGAAAGGTTTGAAATTAAGGTTACAGCTATTGAAGAATCAACAGACTTAGATAATCTTAAACTAGAAGAACTTATAGGAAATCTGAGTACTCATGAGCTTAAATTCTTTAAACAAAATAGACCAGGAAAAGGAATAGCCTTGCAAGCTAAAAATTCTGAATCTAATGTCTGTGAGAAAGTAAGTGATGAAGAACAGCTAGCTTTCTTTGCTAAAAAGGTCTACAAAAAGTTTTTAAAGAAAAAGCAGGATGATTCTGGTGCATCAAAGACCTTTCAGAAAAGGGATAATCAAATTAAGTCAGAATCTAGGTTTAACAATACTTCTACAGGGAAGTGGAATCCTAAAGAGAAGGATAACAAAGAGTACAAACCTAGAGAAATTCAATGCAGAGAATGTAGAGGTTTTGGTCACATTCAGGCTGAGTGTGCAAATACTTTAAAAAGGAACAAAAGTGCTTATATAACCACTCACAGTGATAGTGATTCAGAGAGCAACAGTGATGAAGAGGATGATTCTAATTTTGTTAATTTTATGGGAATAATCACTGAAAAAGAACCTACTTATGAAAGTAACTGTGAGTCTGATTCAACCATAGGTCAACCTGCTCTTGAAACCTATAGTAGTGATGATGAAGAACCTTCTGATGAAAACATTACTCAACAATATCTTGTTCTTTTTGAAAAGTATCAATGCCTGAGTAAGCAAAACTTGATCTTGAACAAACTTAATGTTAATCTAAAGGATGAAGTTAAAAGTCTCACTGAGCAAATCAACAAACAGCTAGTTGAACTTACTGATACTAAAAAGAAAATAAAAATGCTGAATGTTTCTGCTTCAGAGAAATTATATGACATGTTGTCCTACTCTAGAGGGTCTAAAGATAACAGTGGTTTAGGTTACTATGGTTGTGAAAGTACAAGAAAAAATACCTTTATTAAAGCTGTTGCTAAAGTTAAAACTCATGATTTTGACAATAAGGTTAGAAGCTCAGTTGCAACCAAGGTTGCAACCAGGAATAAAACTCATGTTTTTGAGAAGAAGGTTAAAAGTAGAGTTGCAACTAAAGATGTAACCACAGTTGCAACCAAAAAAAAATTGAATAGCTTTGATGTTAAATCTACTTTTAGAACTAAACTGTGTAACTTCTGTAAAATATCTGGTCATTTAGAAATCCAGTGTTACTTAAAGAGGAACAGAAAGTATATTTCTTAGAAAAACTGGTTGGGTTCTGTCAATAAAAAATTGAACTAGGTCTGGAAAGTGAAAGAAAAATCAGTCTGGAAAGTTAAAGAAGAATCTACTTTAATTGCTACTAACAAAGCTGTGATTACCTCTTTAAATGCTGTTACTTCTAATGATTGGTATTTTGACAGTGGCTGCTCTAAGCACATGACAGGTACTGCGGGTTTCCTAAAAAATGTCATCAATCATAAAGGAAACACTGTTGTGTTTGGAGGTGGAGATACAGGTAAAATTGTTGGTAAAGGTACCTTAAACAAACCTGGAATGCCTGATATTGATGATATTTTTCTTGTAGATGGACTAAAAGCTAATCTTATTAGTATTAGTCAACTATGTGACAACAAATTGATTGTTAAATTCAACAAAGATAGGTGTCTAATTACTGATCTTAACAATGATTTAGTCATGACTGGAGTTAGATCAACAAACAGCTGCTATGTTATTGAAAAAGCTGAAAAAGAATGCCTCAGAATAGGTGTAATCAAGCTATCACTAATAATGTTGATATTTGGCATAAAAGGCTGGGTCATGTAAATTACAAAACCTTAGATAAGCTGGTTAAAGGAGAATTGATAAGAGGTATTCCTAAACTTAGTGCTAAAACTCAAAATGTATGTGGTGACTGTGCAGTTGGCAAACAAACTAAAAGTATTCACAAAAGTACTAGTCAAATCTACACTAAGAGAGTCCTAGAACTTGTTCATATTGACTTAATGGGTTCTATGCAAACTGCTAGTATAGGTGGCAAGAAGTACATTTTAGTTGTTGTAGATGATTTCTCTAGATACTCTTGGGTAGTTTTCTTAAAAGATAAATCTGAAACTTTTGATCTCTTTAAAACTCTATGCTTAAAACTTCAACTTGAAAAAGGTGCAACCAGTGGTAACATTTCTAGGGTAAGAAGTGATCATGGAACAGAATTTGAAAACAGTAAGTTTAGAGAATTTTGCAACTCCTTAGGTATAAGTCATGAGTTCTCTGCTCCTAAAACTCCACAGCAAAATGGCATAGTTGAAAGGAAAAATAGAACCATTCAGGAAATGGCTAGAGTCATGCTTAACTCTAAGAAACTTGCCAACAGATTTTGGGCTGAAGCTGTTAATACTACCTGTCATATTGTTAATAGAGTTTATATTACTAAAGGCACTTCCATGACAGCTTATGAAATATGGAAAGGTAGAAAACCCAATGTTAAGTATTTTCAAGTCTTTGGGTGTGTCTGTTACATTCTCAGAGATAGAGAGCATCTTGGTAAATTTGACTCTAAAAGTGACAAAGGGATCTTTCTTGGTTATGCTCAGAATAGTAGAGCTTTTAGAGTCTTTAATCAAAGAACAAACTGTGTTATGGAATCTTATAATGTGTTATTTGATGACTTAAAAGATGTGAATGAGACTACATGTGATGATGAAGAGTCAGATATAACAGGAAAAGAGACTGAAGAAAGCCAGCAAACAAGCAGTCCAACAGTGGTTGGAAGTCCTGTTGCAACTGAGGTTGAAACCCATAATGCTGCAGAGTCTGAAGAAGTAGAAGAAAGCTCTCATGTTTAGTCAACTAGCAAGCCTCGCTATGTAAGGACTCAGAAAAATCATTCTCTTGACAATGTCATAGGAGAAGTAGCTTCAGGTATGAAAACCAGAGGTAAAAGAAACAATGTTGTTCACTTTGCTTGTTATATCTCTCAGTTAGAACCTAAGAATATAAAAGAAGTTTTAGAAGATAGTGAATGGATTATAGTTATGCAAGATGAATTGTCTCAATTTGAGAGAAATGATGTATGGAGTTTAGTACCCAGACCTTCTAATAAAAATGTTATAGGGACTAAATGGATTTTTAGAAATAAAAGTGATGAAGATGGAGTGATTATCAGAAATAAAGCTAGGTTGGTAGCTCAGGGTTATACACAGATTGAGGGAATTGACTTTGATGAAACCTTTGCTCCTGTAGCTAGAATTGAATCCATTAGAATGTTATTGTCTCTTGCATGTCTGTATGATTTTAAACTGTTTCAACTTGACATTAAGGGTGCTTTTCTGAATAGTGTGATTAATGAAGAAGTTTATGTCTGTCAACCTAAGGGATTTGAAGATCCTAAATTTCCTGAACATGTATACTTGCTGAAAAAGGCCTTGTATGGTCTAAAACAAGCTCCTAGAGCTTGGTATGATAGATTAACCAAGTTTTTGCTTGAAAAAGGTTTTAACAGAGGGGGAGTTGATAAAACTCTGTTTACTAAGAAAACTACAAATGATATAATCATTGCTCAAATCTATGTTGATGACATTGTGTTTGGCTCAACTTCTAATAAAATGATAGATGAATTCATTTCTGATATGAAGAATGAATTTGAAATGAGTGGTGGAGGTGAATTAACTTACTTTCTAGGACTGCAAGTTAAACAGAATGAGAAAGGCATCTTTCTATGCCAAAGTAAGTATGCAGACAATCTTGTTAAGAAGTTTGGTCTGAGTGAGAGTAAAGAGAAGAGAACCCCTATGAGTACCACTCTTCAACTGTCTAAAAATGATAAAGGTAAAAGTGTCTGTCCCAGTCTTTATAGATCCATGATTGGAAGTTTGCTTTATTTGACTGCTAGTAGACCAGACCTGTGCTTAAGTGTAGGTGTTTGTGCCAGGTATCAGGCAAATCCTTTAGAACCTCACCTTCTAGCTGTTAAAAGATTTTTAAGGTATGTAAAAGGAACAATTCACCTAGGCCTATGGTATTCTAAAGATACAAACAATTTCCTAAGTGGCTACTGTGATGCAGATTGGGCAGGAAACACAGATGATAGAAAGAGTACTTCTGATGGTTGCTTTTATTTTGGAAACAACCTTGTTTCTTGGTTTAGCAAAAAGCAAAATTGCATCTCTTTATCTACTGTTGAGGCGGAATATATTGCAGCTGGTAGTGGATGTACTCAACTTATTTGGATGAAACAGATGCTAAATGATTATAATGTTAAGCAAGAAATATTAACTTTATTTTGTGATAATAAAAGTGCAATAGATTTAGCAAAGAATCCAGTTCAACATTCTAGAACTAAACACATAGACCTAAGGCATCATTTTATCAAAGAACTAGTTGAAGGAAAAAGCTTAATTTTAGAACATGTTTCAACTGAAAAACAATTAGCTGATATTTTCACAAAACCCCTTGATACTATTAAATTTGAATCTTTAAGAAGTGATATACGGGTATGTCACTTTGGATCTAATTGAATACTCTTGCTATGTATGTATGTTTTGAGTACCTTAAATACTGTTTATTTTTAGAGGTAAGTCTTTATTGAACTTTAAAGTTTTTGTCTTGAAAAAGCCGCTCTTTTGGTGTCTCAAAAATAGATGTGAGGTAACTTGTCCTAAAACCTCTCTGGTAATAGAGTTGCAAGCACATAGTGCGTTTTTTAAACAGTGGTTGCAAGTTCAGTTGCAACCCCAGTTGGAACCACCTGCTAATAATACTGGTTGCAAGCTCAGTTGCAACATCAGTTGAAACCTCCAAATACTGAAAAATTCAGTGATTGTCTATATTCTCTAACTTGAAAAATCCAAGACAAAGTCTTGTTAATTTTTTGACATCACTTATACTCTTTCCTTGCTGAGATCATCAAACCAGTTTTTGTGTAGAGATAAAAGTGAATTTGCTCAATTTAAGCTCTTAAAATCTAATTTGTATTTAATCTATTCTATGATAAACATATCTTCTTGAGTAAATTGCTAGAGTTCTATTTTCAAAAGTATAAATATCTTCCTGATTCGCTACATTCTCTTGAAACAAGTCAAAATTTCCTTACAAATCTCAACTACTTCGAAATTCAAATTTTGGGTAAATCTGTTTACAAAGGAATGTTTATCTTTATTAATTGCTGAATCTAACTTTATGCAAAACCGTGTCTTTCGTTATTCTATTGTGTTTCTTTTAATAAGAGAGTTCCTTAATTTTAGCAAAATTCTGTTTCTAAATTGATTTGAGTATATCTATTTCTAATTACAAAAAGATTTGGCCTTTATTGCTATTTATACAAACCTCTTTGTAAAAGGCTAATCCACGTGTAAGTACAAACATATTAATGGACAAAAATCATAACTAATCATGTATGTACACAAAGCATAGGTCATGTAAAACAATTCAAACCACACTAAAGCAGTGTATCGAAAATGTGACAGGTTTACAAACCAAATTACAGAATAACCCCAAACAAGGATAATTGACTCATAAAAAGCCTTTCATAATTCAAACCAAAGTTTGTCCGAAAAGAATTTTTCAAAAAACTGACTTAACACGCAAATAATTTTCTGTCTATCCAAACACCGAAATTATTGTATTAACGTACGAAACATAAAAAAATATCGTTTAAGATTGTTGGGTACGTTGTAAATAATACAATAATTTCTACGGAAAAGAAATGGACAAATAAACAGAAAATAGTTTCCTCAAATATATAAATATCAATTACAAGATTTAACATAAAATAATGTAAATGATACCGAAATGGACTAAAGTCCGAGACGAGGTAACTGCAAGCAGTTTCCCTTAAACGATATTTGCCCCGCCACCTCTGCTTCTGGCTACATGGGGCACTTCGTTCCCAAGGTACAACGTCTATCACATGTGACTCGGCGGAAACGGCACCGAGCCACGGTCGGACCGTTGGTGGTGCGGTACTCTCTCTCTATATGTATGCATGTGTATGTGTGAATATGTATATGATGTATGTCTTTTCTTTTTCTTGAAAAAGGTGTCCTAATGTTACAAGACCATTTTTCCTTTTAACCTTGTCTTTGTAACATCTTTTACCAATTAAAAGACCCACATAAATGGGGGAATAAAAGGTTTTTTATAACCACAAACTTAATAGCATTCACTCCATAAAACCATTAGTTTTTCCAACAATCCCCCACATGAATGCGATCTAAAACATGCAACGTGCAACTAAATGCAATCGAGAGAACCACGAGAATTCACTGCATAAGGACAGGTAGCGCGCGCCTTGAACCTGCCATAGTGATGTAAAATCTGATATGCTACTATTGGGTAGCCTTAAAGCCTTGAACCCTTTAGCGTTTGTGCATACCAGGGTAATACTCACACAGTGTCCTCTCTACACCACTTACTAAGCCCTTTGGTTGTTGTCCATATTTGGCCTTGGACTGCCTTGGCAAATTCAACCGAGTGCTCTAGTGATTTAGCCCTAGATCATCACATAGTATCGGCCATACACACTCGTTATAGGTGATTTTCAAGTCAAGAGTGTCCTGGCTCACCCCACTCGACCTTCGAGATACTTGATTCATTAAGAGCCTCATGCTCACCCTTAAAATGGTACAGGTCTATCACTCTTTCATCATAGAAATGGGCTGAGAACTTATGTTCTCGAGTGCTTTGTTCGGTTACCCGCACAATTCAGTTTCCCATTGAACCCGAGACTGAAGTTTCCAGTTCAGGTTGGGTTACCTATGCGAAGGTTTCCAATTTATTGGGCTTCAAACCCCATTTCCCTCGATGATGCTCCAACTCCTCCACGAGTCAAGCATTTTGTATATGGATCCGCATTATTATCCTTAGACCTTGCAAAGTCTAGGGATACCACAATTTTTGCTAGCAATTCCTCTTACGGATTTGTGTCTCCGACGAATATGTCATGACTTTGTCGGGACTTTCCATTATACAAATTATTCTGGTCCCGTTTAATAACTGACTGACTGCAGCAGTACACGTTTATTACGGGAACAGATTTTGGCCACTTGTAATACTTCCCAAGACTTCTCAGCCAATCTGCCTCTTCTATAGCTTGATTCAACGTTATGAATTCTAACTCTACAGTTTCTCCAACTATGCAGGTCTATTTTACAGACCTCCAAAAGACTGCAACCTCTTTAAGTACAAACATATCCACTAATGGACCTTGTACTGTTAAAGTTCGAGATACACTTGATATCTAAATACCCTCCAAACATTTTGGACATCTCGTATAATGCAGTTCATGATTGGCAGTATACCTCATGTATCTGAGAAGCCTCATTGGCAAACCTACTGAGTCTGCTCACTGAGTTGGCTATAACTGGTCTAGTGCAGTTCTTGACGCACAAGAGACTACCTATGATAAGTTAGGTGTTTGTTTTAGTCCATATAACGACTTAACAAGTTTTCCACACCTTGGCTTACTTTACACGGAACCACGACCCAATGGGTTGTTCCTAATTCTCTAGATCTCCATTTATAAAACAGATGTTCTCATTAATTAATGATGCGTCCTTTTTTTTTTTTTATAGAGATTAGAGTATAGACATTAAAATTATCAAAACCGTCAGTTTACTTAAAGTAATTGACTTTATTCCTCACGTGCTTATCAACCTCATTGTTGATGGCATCTTCCCATATACACATTATATGGAAAACATTGATTATTTCAATGTCGTCGATTCACCTTCACTCATGAAGGTCAAGGGACAAAGGAAGTTTCATTACTTACCCTTTTACCATGCCGATGCACTTCATCTTCCTTAAAAGATTCACTTTCCATATTTTTCCAGCACCGTTTGAGTGTTCACTTGTCTTGGGTAGCGTAATGCTTTGAACCCTCAACGTATTGGTCACACTCGCCAGGAGTTAGAGTTTTGCGGAAAACTTCTCTTTTAGAAAGTATGCTTCTTGGGCATAGAACAATGTTCTATATGCACTTTAAAGCCATATGCCTTATGCACTAGAAACCGATCAGCACTATATTTTGTGCTTATCCGATGAACACACAATCTACCATTTTCGATCCTATCCAAATCCTTCAAGGAACAAGATTGAGACCTTTCTTAGGTAGCACCAAAACTTTCACGAACTTATAGTCAGGCACCATGCCTTCTATAATTCTGACTGTTTGGTCCAACTTCCTAAGCGATAGTTTGTTCAACACATAGCTTGCGGAAAGCTCACTTTCCGTACAAATTCAGAGTTTAATCCTGAACTTATCAACATGATATTCATCGTTTAAGAACTACATTTTTTGCTCGAGAGCATAATAAGTTGTTCTTTAACGATTGGTGTCATTCCATCAACACAATTATGTGAACGGTGTCTCATATTCACCGTTTCAATCACACTGATCATGTATTCATATCCATGTGAATGTACCATTTCGGAACTAGTTAGACAATATCTAACACTTCTAAAAATAGTCTATCATTTAATGATTAACACTTAATCATTGGATTAAAGTTGGTAGATTAACACAACAGAACACTCATGATTAAACATGTTTTCTGACAAGCCTTAATCCTCAACAATAGAATTCACGTATTCATTCTTACTTGAATGAATATCTCGACTGATTTATCTTTACTTCTCATCAAGTAGACATATCAGTGTTTAATACATCCATCAATAAATTGAGGAAATATCTTTTAAACCCTTCTTGGTTTTGCACTCATCTCAAATGCATCGAACCATTTGGTTATGTACTCTGTTCGAAACTTCGAACTGAAAACTTAGCAATACATTGCTTCAAACACAAACTCATATTTGTGTTTTAATTTAAATAATAGATTTAGAAAAATAAAACATTTAAACTTTTATATTTTCATCACCTACTATATCATGTCAAATCAGTGACTTGGTTGAATAATTCAACATGTCATTATTGACCACAAGAGTATCGATTAAAATGCTCATTTTGAATAAATAGTCACTCATGTATTGCCACAAACAAGCAAACTTATCACAATTTGATCCTAGTGTTTTGGCTACCGAAAGGGTACTGCCATTTAGGTTTCAAAAACCACTAGTCATGATTCAGATTTGTATGTTTGCACTTGTTAGTGGATTTCTAAACGTTTAAAATGTTTCCACACATTAACGCCCCCACAGTTCATGCATTCCCTTTGTCCTCACTCAGAACATGCACACTATTATAGAGAAACTTAATCGATTTCAATGTGGTAAATGAAACGATATCATTTATTTCAGACGTTTTAAGTCCATACCACTGAACCGTTAGGTTTTCTCCCACTCGCCCGTAGGCGCTTTTGGGTATGTTTAGATTCTCGATCTACATGATCGATGGGTTACCCCCACATTTGTGGGACCCTCGGGGTTCTCCCCCAATAATAGTAATATAATATTACTAAATTATTATTCTCAATAATAGCAAGCTCAACATATTCACAATATGTTTTACTAACAAATTAATAATATGTTATTTCAACAAATTATTAAATGTTTTTCCAACAAATAAATAAGATGTTAATTTCAACAAATTATTAAATGTTTTTTTTTTTTTTCCGCAAATTAATAAGATAACATTTCAACAAATAATAAATTAGCCGATATTTGTTTATTATTAAAATAAACTCAACGACCATTTATAATTTGTTAATCATCAAATTATTTGCTCTTGGATGAATCAAGTCGGTTATTAAATAACCTTTCATCCAAATATGTAACCGATTCGTCATTGCAAGTCGTAGATAGCTAATAAAGCTTTCCATAAATGCCAACAACGACTGTCGTTACAATAATTTATAACTCTCCAAATTAAATTGCGATTAATCACAATTAATAAGAAGTTATAAATAATCGTCGTTAATCTCATTAATGATTACCGTTACAAATTTTGTAACCCTCCAAATTAAATTGTAATAAATCACAATTAATAAGGATATCAACCATTATATCACCACATTAGTGTTTTTAATAATGGTGATTTCGAATTTGTAACATCCGTCATTAATATGCACTCATGCAAAATTAATAGGAGTTACACCGGCACCCACAATGTTCTGGTCAGTTCCAGCACCCATTGTGTTCCGGACATTTCCCGCAGGAAACTGTTTGTTATCTCAAATAACAAACACGCACAATCTAATTTCGAAAAATGAAACTAAAACTCCTCCTTCGCAAACACCAAATTTCTATAACCACGCATGGTTTCAAGAAACTGATTTTGCAAGAGTATTCTAGTTCATTCCCGAAAAAGATTATCAAATTCTGAAAGATTTATTCAGCCGTAAACACCAGATAAATCTGATTTTACACAGAACAATCTCAGAATTCAATCAGTTCTGTCGTAAGCCCCAAATTCTGAAAAATCAGAAAATGGTTTTACAAGAACTATTTCGAAACTAGTTCTTTCGTAAGCCCCAAATTAATGGTTTTACACGAACTATTTCGAAAATCAGCAATCCTCCAATTCCTTGGTAGAGATCCTTTTCTACACAAATACTCATTGGAAATTGTTAGTAATTTTATTAACATGAAAACAATAAACATGTATAAAATTCACTAACAATATAATGTAACGAGATTACTCATGATATGAAATGATAATAAATCCATTCATTACTAAATTATTCATTAATAATATAATCAATCTCCCAACACATTGCTCATAAAAAAGATGTCAATAAATACATCACGTTATTTAAAAGTCACACTTATAAATATAGGCTACCAGTATTTGGCTTTCCAATACGACAGAAACAAAGAAGAAACTGTACTTATCAATAGTCAATAGAATTAATATTAACATATTATTCTCATTGTTCTTTAATATAGAGTCATAAATAGCAGAATGTAACTTACACAAGATTAAATTACCACATTTGACTACTAAATAATTATTGACAACCAAATATGTCCAAGTAGTACTCAACCGAATGTGTATTCACAATCCACTGGAATATATACATGTCACACATTAATTCGCTCAAATCAAATGTAACCGACAAGCAATAATTATCATTAATATAATTCAATGTCAATCAATCAGTCACATGAAACAAATATAGGACCGGGTTGTAATAACTCAAAAACAGATTGGTCTGATTATGCAAATAAGTCACACCTTCAAACTAAACCAATGTTATATAAAATATTATAACTATGGTCCCCCAAAAAGATCGAGTATATCCAAAGAATATAACCTTGGACAAATAAAGTCCATACGACAATACATGCTTAATAAAATTAACTCACGTATCTTATAAAGTAAATCACATCCATATTATATGAACAGATAGAAATCACAACTTATGAACTATGTAAATAAGCCTACGAACCTTTTAACTAACCAAATTTGTAAAAGGCTAATCCACGTGTAAGTACAAACATATTAATGGACAAAAATCATAACTAATCATGTATGTACACAAAGCATAGGTCATGTAAAACAATTCAAACCACACTAAAGCAGTGTATCGAAAATGTGACAGGTTTACAAACCAAATTACATAATAACCCCAAACAAGGATAATTGACTCATAAAAAGCCTTTCATAATTCAAACCAAAGTTTGTCCGAAAAGAATTTTTCAAAAAACTGACTTAACACGCAAATAATTTTCTGTCTATCCAAACACCGAAATTATTGTATTAACGTACGAAACATAAAAAAATATCGTTTAAGATTGTTGGGTACGTTGTAAATAATACAATAATTTCTACGGAAAAGAAATGGACAAATAAACAGAAAATAGTTTCCTCAAATATATAAATATCAATTACAAGATTTAACATAAAATAATGTAAATGATACCGAAATGGACTAAAGTCCGAGACGAGGTAACTGCAAGCAGTTTCCCTTAAACGATATTTGCCCCGCCACCTCTGCTTCTGGCTACATGGGGCACTTCGTTCCCAAGGTACAACGTCTATCACATGTGACTCGGCGGAAACGGCACCGAGCCACGGTCGGACCGTTGGTGGTGCGGTACTCTCTCTCTATATGTATGCATGTGTATGTGTGAATGTGTATATGATGTATGTCTTTTCTTTTTCTTGAAAAAGGTGTCCTAATGTTACAAGACCATTTTTCCTTTTAACCTTGTCTTTGTAACATCTTTTACCAATTAAAAGACCCACATAAATGGGGGAATAAAAGGTTTTTTATAACCACAAACTTAATAGCATTCACTCCATAAAACCATTAGTTTTTCCAACAATAAGTTTATAAGGTTATGTTTCCTTTTAATATGTATCTCTATTTCTTATGCTTATCCTTATCAATTGTTTCAATCTTTGATTCTTATATATTCAGTAAAGATACACTTAAAGATTGATTGATATATGGAGTTGAATATTTCATATGTTTATGAAAAGATATTATCTTTAAAAGATATTATCTTAATATGTTTCCTTTAAAAGGAAAAGACTAACTCCTACTTTCAAGCTGGTTACTAAACATGTATTAACCAATGATGATTGGAGTCAATCCATGCTGAAGAATCATGTAATGCTTGGAAAGATTGAAGCCAATCAACAAAGTCAAAAGCAATCAAAAGATATTGAAGATAGAAGATTGTTTTTACTTGCATATGTACTTAGTAACTTTAGCTTGTAAAAAGTGTGTGTTCTAAATTATAAAGAACCCATTCTTGAGAGAATACACAGCGAGCTCTTAAAAGAAAACAATGGTGGGATGCCATTGACTTAATAAGTGATAGTTATAAGGTAGGAGCAGTATAGAGATAGGCAGAAAAACCTAGAGGGAATCTGAGAGTTTTTCATTAAGACTTGAGTCCTATATTGTAAGCTTTTATAATATCATAATCTTGGTAAGTGCCCCGGAGACGTAGCCTAGTTAGGTGAACTCCGTTGTTAAATGTGCATGCAATCTATTTCAAGTACATTTAACGTTTTACAGTTCTGTCTATTAATACACGTGGTTCCAACTGTGTTTGCAACCTCAGTTGGAACCTAACTGCAAAACTGCAACTAGAACAGCGGATAGGAATTTCATATACCTTGTTGGCAGTGAGTATTACGTGAAAAGTTTAGCATTGGTTCGATGTTTATTGATAAATCTAGGCCCTAATTGTCCTTGTTGCTTGGTCGTAGTCGAATGTCTCGAATAAGTTGATTGATTTTGTCTTGCTAGTATAAATGTCCCGTGCATATTTTAAATGTGTTTACAAGTTATTATTTTAATTACCACCTATATAAGTATATTTTGGTTGTTACAAAATAAATAAAGAAAAAGGAAAAGAAGAAAGAAGTAAAGAGAAATCGGGAAGTCCGATGAGAGAGAATTATTTCGGGAAGTCCGAAAAGAGATAAAGTTATTTCGGAAAGTCCAAAAAGAGAGATTGTTATTTCGGGAAGTACGAAAAGAGAGAGTTTATTCAGGAAGTCCGTAAAGAAAGAAAGAAATAACGAGATTTGGTAAGTTCAAATCGACCAAACAATTAAAAGAGATTCAAGAACTCCGAATACACCGAATAGATTGGGAAGTCCAATCGGTGAAATTTGAAAGTTATTTATTTATTAATTCGTACAATTTCATTTTCAAGAAAGTTTATTATCGTACATTGGGAATTTTTCTTAAAGTTAAACTTTGTTTTTTTTAAAGAAATAAAAGAATGAAAAGACCTATTTTTGTCCCTTATTATTATTGTTGCGCTTTTTTTAAATCTCATACTTTGACAGTAGATTTTAGGGAAGAGAAAATCAAAATTGTAACAGAGGACAAATCAATACCTCAGCATCCCAACAGTAGAAAAAGAGAATAAGTTATAGGTTTTGAAATTGTCGTGAAAAATAAAATAAGCATGAAAAAGAGTAGGAGAGAATATGCGTGAAAATAAAACAGTTGGTGTGATTAACGTGTAAATATAGTGTTTTTTTTTTTATGTGTGTACGTATATATATATATATATATATATATATATATATATATATATACTAATCTATAACAGCTAGTTGGTGTTGTTAAAGTTGATTAGAGAGCCTATATTTTTATATTAGTCATGAAAGAAACTCCAATTAGCTAAAATTATTAATGGTTATATCATACTCGCTTTCTCTCTATATATAGACTCAAATTAACATACTTTATCCGCACAGTTTTCCTATTCTGCCCTAGACATCCCTGCATCACAGTAAAAACTTCCACTGAGGTAATTTTTATTCGTCTATGTTATATTTGCATCATATATATATTTCATTCCTAATATTCTATGTAAACATTATTGCTTAGTTTGATTATAAATTCTTCAAGCATCAGTTTTAATTACAGAAGACTCTTTGCATAGATTTTTAATTCTTTCTTGGCACATATAAATTTTAACTTTTTAACTACACACTGTTAGCTCTTTGCTAGTTTCTACAAATAAATTTTTCATCCGACATTATAAAAATTCCTTTCTGCACTAGCTAGGTAGATCGAGCAAATGGAGCCAATTATATTCGACCCAAATTATGGGTGGATCAAAATCATGAAGATCAGCAACAACACAAACCGATCAGTGAGTTTCAAAATTCCTGAAAATAATGATAAAACAGGAGAAATAAAGACGGGAAAATCAGATGACTGGGATTGCAGAGGTAATCTTCCATATTTGAGCTCTGGCAAAGCGTACGAGATATCATATTACAATGAAAATCTCGGTAAAAAAGTAGAAATTCGGATCACAGATCTGGAAGGAAACTGGGAAGCCTCCTTCAAGCATAATGGAGTTATTGAGAATTTGAAAACAGTTGTCGATCGTCGAGTACTTGATCCATCTTCCGGCTATGTTTCTTTTAGTGCCCACATCCGTATCAATACGGATGGTTATGAAATTATGGAAACCCATTTAACACGCACAAGAGCTAAAATAATATTTGGTTCCGTATAAATAACAACAAAATAAACGAGGATGGCGAGTCTCAATTATGTGTCTGTCTTTTGAGATGTCGTGAACACTACAGTACGTATAATAAATTAGTTATTACTTCTTTTATTATAAAAAAGAAGTAATAACACTGTTTGGGGTGGTTATCGTTGTAATAATTTGATTTTTGGTTCTGTTTTATTTGCATGGTAGTTTCATTCTGTGTCGTCTTTGTAATAAATGATAAATAGTTAATTAATAATCATATCATGCTACTTGTATTAGACTTTGGTTGATTGAGTATGCATGGCTTACTCTTTGTAATTTCTATAATGATTTTTCTCAATAAATAAAGTGTGTTATGTGTAGTCTCTTGTTCATTAAATCCGTATCATTTTTGTTCTGTTTTTCTATGAACCGTGACAATTATATTTTTTAATATAAATGGTGAAACCCCCATTTTTTATTAGATTATAAAAAACGGAAAAAAACCCACAAAAAAGTAACAAAGGTTCATAGTGATATTCAAAACTATTACATGTCTTTTAAATAGACAGATAAAAACTTCTACACTTGAAAGAAATAAATGAAACTTCAAATAGAATGTGTATTGACTTGAGGGACTTGAGCTGTAATTTTCTTCAGATATAAGTCACGCCCCTTCTTCTTCTCTCATACAAAACAGATAGAAGAGAGAGAACAACGCTTCAACCGCCTACCGCCGTTGTAGCTAATCATCACGTCCACTACATAAATAAGGTACAATCGTCTTTAATTTATGTGGAAAATCATATAATCTATCTGAAAATGATATGAATCATTCCAGGTGGATCTGCTATCTTGGCCAATTATATAAGTATAATTATGTGTAGGTTGTATGAACATCAGCTTATACATCAATTTTGATATTTTTTTTGCAAAAACGCTCCAAATCAATATTTGATTATTGCAAATTTTCACGGTTTTACGACGGCAATACAAATATGCATCTTGTTCTTTTCGAGATATATAATGACATGTTTTGGAATTACGATAAAATTTAGAAATTCAAGTGCATTTGAATATTATAAACTCGCAGGTTTCGTAGTAATATAGGGGATAACCTCAATTGAAAATGAAGTCAAAGGAGGCATATAAGAGGAGAGAGATAAAAATTAGGGCTCTTCCCTTTTATTAGGTGCTCTGATACCAATGATAAAACCTGTAATTTTCAGTGAAATTAGACAAGAAAACATAACGATAATAACTCAATTGAAGAGAAATTAAGAAAGGAACAAAGGGGAGAAAATAAGTAGTCTCATATTATTTTACAAATTTCTACGAAAAATGTCATAAAAAAAAAGTGTCGATATAAAAATGTCATAAAAAAACGTGTTGATATAAGTATTCGGTGGTTTATCAAAAGTATAAGATATCTATCCAATGTCACCAACCCACCACAATATAAAAGCAAGAGTAATATCATTATAATCGTGTAAACAGAAAAAATAAGTCATTTTAGAGAAATCATAACTCACTAAACGTTCATCAAAAGATAGTGAATCCGGTGATGAAATCTCACTAACAGTATTAGGTATTTATTCATAGAATTTCATAGGATTCGGACAAGTTTTAAACAGCGCCAAGACGTTTTTCTCCAGGCAATCGAAGCTGTCCAAGTCATGTTTGGACAGCCCAGTTCACCAAAATTTAAAAATCCATAACTAAATCCCTGTTTACCGAAATCTTGCGAATTTAGCGTACAAACGTCAGTACACAAGTATCCTACCTTCCCACCAAATGTGGGCTGAATCGAATACAATTTGTTAACCCAACCAATTAATTTTCTAAACAACGTCGCATCTGTGATAATAAAAAAAAACTGCTCACAACCCACAGTTCAAAAATTCATAACTCAGTCGATATTGATCCAAATGTATCAGTTTTGGAGTCCAAACGACCGTATACCAGCAGTCTAGGAACCCACAAATTTTCAAATAATTCGGAGTCTGTTTTCCGTAAGAATTAATTACTTTTCCGACCAGCAGTATAATTTTCCTAGTAAAATATCTGAAAAAATCCACATCTCATCAACCATATATCAAAACAACCCGAATCTTGTTTCCAAGTCTCAGTATGTTTCTCACCTATCTTTTGACCAAATTTTTTAATTTTTAGACACTTTCTACTACACCAATAATTAAAACATCTTATGCTACTCCAATTCAGTCGAGTTTAAACTGCACACTACATTTAGCTTTAAAACTATATAATTCATTATTTGCACATTCAAATCAACAATTTCATGTTCAATAGGTGACTTCCCTTCCAAGTCACATCACAATAAATTACTTTCATATCACCCAACCCACAATTCATCCAATTTTCAAATAACAAATCGACCAACACAATTAAGTGACTATTGCAAACTAAATACACACATTGATGGCAGCGGAAAATAATAAATTCGCACATGTAAAAACTAAATTTTAGTCGAGTATACCATCAGTCAGCCTAAACAAACACATAATCTTCCATTCGCAATCAGCCCATCAATATTTTTTTCTTCTATTAAATTTTCGCCCAATAACACACTGAATGTTTTTTTACTCCATCCTCGAAATACCAAGTTTAAATTTATATCATTTTTATTTTCAAGAGGGGTGGTATTACAATTATAATGAACATCCGTCATGTCATTGTAAAGGTAAACACTAAACAGGTCAATATAATTGCTTAAACGTGTTTCCACAACGAATGCATATGTTTCAAAACAATATTTTAGAGAGCAATTGAAAATTTTACCCTTTACCAATATGGTGTCCGGAACTAACAGGTCCATAGAAGCAATAAGTGGGCTGACCTTAAGGGTCATGGCTGACCCGCCTACTACAGTGGCTTTTGCCGGTGTGGCTTCGGCCACCGTGGGCTCCACGTCGCTGCTGCTCGTCTATTTTTATGTCGGATATTCACTCGAATATGTCCCAATTTTAACATTTTCTCTATTAATCGGGTCTTCCTTATATCCGTTTTCCAATTCTAACCTATAATCTCCATACCATCGAATACTCCTTAGACAACAAAAGTTATAAATATTTCGGCCATCTAATGAATTTTTAGCGTAAACAACATCTTGTAGTGATCGGAACTCTACCAAAACTTGAAAATCTACTATTGGAGACATGATAATATCACACCCACACCCATAAGGATCAAATATTTGATGTAACACATAATTTATGATCGGATAAATAACCTGAAATATATCGACGACAACAAAAGTTATAAATATTTCGGCCATCTAATTAATGAGTTAAAAGTTGTAAAAACACCGTCACTAATTCGAAAAATTATCACAAAACTGTTACATGCAAATTGATTATTCTGTCACATAAATCGTCGCTAGTAACCTCGTCAGGAAAAAAAAAACTTCACAATTTGAATATTTTTTTATAGGGATCCGAAGTAGTTGCATACCCTCTCTCCATGTAAACTCATCTGGCTTCCTTAAGTACCATCAAGTTAGTTTAACCATACTTTTTCTTTTTAGCATTTGAAAATATTATTTCTAATTTCAAAAGGTATCTTTAACTATTTTTTAAAATAAAAACATACATGAAAGTTTGACTTATTTTTACAATTTTTGGCTTTATAAAATTACAGTTGCTTCACCCGATTCAACACTAAATATCTAAATATCTAAATCAAGCAGTAAGTAGACTTTTTCTCTCATGTTTCACATTTTTAATAAATTTGATTGTAACATACGCCTAATCTACTCGTTGAACAACAAATTGAACAATTGGGATAGCCTTTTTACATGCTAATTTAAAAACACATACAACCTAATCGGCTTAAACTAATACCAGTTGTTTTGGTTGATTTGATAATTTTCAACAGCCTCTTTAAATTCTCTCTAGATATGACTCTGTTTACCACAAGAAAATTAGAAGTAAAGACATACTATTTAGAAACATTCAAAATTTGTCTCAAAATATTATTTTTTAGCGACCAATTTTTGTTTGTCACCAATTTTTTTTTGTTTTTTTTATCTTTTTGTCACCAAATCATTATATGAACCAAAATATTTAAATTAATGTATCGCCAAATACATTTCTGTACCAACATAGGAGAACGGTTAAATTTCTTATATTATCTCATGCTTCATTAGAACATGGAACAAATTAAATTAAATTAATTTTTTGGAAATTTGGTCAATATCTCCTCGTAGTTGTAATAGATGACAATTAGTGGTAATGAAAATTCTATACAATCATCAAAACTTATGGTTTAAATTTAAATTTCGACGGTTGTTTGTTATTAGGGTCGATTCACAAAAAAGTTTCAAGTATCAAACTATAATTTAAAATTTACTATTGCAAACATCTCTTACCAAAATGTACACTTTCTCTTTTGTCATCCTAAACCTACCACAATTCACCCAAACTCTCTCCCCCATAACAATTTCAAATCACATTAGAGTTTTCCCCCTACTTACACCCGCCACTTACCCGTGGGTCGTCGGAGCCGGTGGTAGTCTATTGAAGCTACGGAAGGTCGTCGGTGTTCTGGCTAATTGCATACACAATTGCATATATATACTAGTGTACGTCTGCACACACGATGCGTGGTGTAACGCATGAATTTGTGTTATAAGTGGAAAGATAAATTAATAAAACCAATAAAAATATATGTAGTCAATAAATATATGTCCAACAGTGACTTGTCCTCCAGTATAAAAAGAAAAAAGGTAACAAAAAAATGTTAAGAAAAGACAATAGTTAAGAAATATCTTATTGATATTGAGATGGAAGATAAATAATAATGAGTCATATGGCTTTCTCCACAAATGGAACAAAAGGAAGTGAACAGAAGTGTGGATAGAATTGGGTATCAACGTGGAAAGAGAGATAGTTATATTTATTTGACTTTTCAAAATTCAAAAGTTTCAAAATTCCGTTCAGAACATTTATTTTTTGGGAGTAGTTTTTTTTGTGTGTGTAATTTGATTAATTAATAGCGTTAGTTTGTAAATATTTGTTTCAAGGTTTCATAAGTGAGTTTTGACATAAACTAATAGTATATATATTGGGGAGGATATATGAACATCATGAAAAACACCCAACTAGACACTTTTTCGTAAAAACGCTCCAAATCAAGATTTGGTTAATACAAATCTCAATGGTTTCACGACGGGAACACAAATATGCGTCTTGTTTTTTTTTTCCGAGATGTATAATGACATGTTTTCGAAATTATGGTAAAATTTAAAATTTCAAAACATGTCATTATACATCTCGGAAAAAAAAACAAGACGCATATTTGTGTTCCCGTCGTGAAACCATTGAGATTTGCATTAACCAAATCTTGATTTGGAGTGTTTTTACAAAAAAGTGTCTAGTTGGGTGTTTTTCATGATGTTCATATAACATTTCCATATATATATATATATATATATATATATTTGTGAAAAATGCATGACATTTCTTAAAAATGTATATACTTTATCGTCTTTTGGTCACCAAAAGAGGTCCACAAAGGTCTGACAAGCATCACACGACCTCATTGAAGGTCCAACAAAGTGCATAAATAAGCATGGAAAGTTCATACACGATTATGTATGAAGTTCACGATTGTGTATGCAGCTTACGATTGTGTATGCAGTTCAATGTTGTGTATGCAATTTCCACTATTATATATGCACTTTGATGAAGCTCCGGTGACCTCATTGGAGGTTCGTTGGTGCTACGACGTCCTCGGTTGGTGACCAAAGACGAGAAAGGCTATGCATTTAAGAAATGGTATGTAATTTTCATGAATGTGTATGCTCTTTACAAATGTGTATGCACTTTCGACGATTGTTTATGCACTCTCGACGATTGTGTATGTTTTTAGTCGGACCTCCGGTGAGGTCGTCGGAGGTTCATTGGACCTCTTTCGGCGACCAAAAACAATAAAGTGTTAGGAAAACAGTCGAGCACAAAGAAAGACATAAGTATTAAAACCGAGCACACACACACTTTGATAACGGAGTTCACCCAAATTGGCTACGTCTCCGGGCCGCTACACGTGGCACTTAATATTATTAAGAGGATTACAAACGTAATCTAGCTAAACACAAAGCTATGGTTCTCTCACAAATAGAACTCTCTCTTTACAATATGTATAAACGTGTTTGTGTAGGTGTAATTAAAATACAAGATATTGGGGCATATAAATAGAACCCTCAGTGGGTCATATTACAATTTCAGGCGATGTGGGATAATTAGAAAACATGGCCAAAACTCAATGGCTCCAATATTCACCCACCGACTTATGAGCCAGAACCTCCTTTTGGGGTGCCCATTTTACAATAAGTCCCCTCGTATTTATTTCATCTATAAATCCTTCAGGTAGCAGCTCAATCCATTCGGACCCTTGTACAGAACCGGGATGAATTACCCACAAAAATGGTAGGCCACATTTTGTCAGCCCCCACGCCATCTCAGCGAGCTCTTTTGCATTTATAAAAACTAAGCTTCCCAAGCTTATGTATAGAACAGATTTAGGGGTTTGTTTGTCTAGCCATGTGATGCAATTTTGATCGGCATTTATTAAGCTGCTAGAAGAAGTTGAGGATGTTTTGAAAAGTGGACCAACTGCGAAGCAAGGGATTCGATATTTCTCTTGAAAGTCTGCTAATTGGAGATGTTCAAGGCAGTCGATGGAGTTCCAAATAACACATGAAGCTCTTCTTATGCCGCCATAAGTTGCTATTAGTTTTAACTGTGATTCTAAATCTAAGAACTTGGTTAAGGGTATATCCTTCCCCCTGAGTGGATCAAGTCCTGGAACTAGATCCTGTAACCTAGACTCTGAGAGTGCATGGTGAGTTAGGTTGATAATCATAATCTGTTTGGTGTTACCAGCATGTGCTCTCAATAGGAAAATGGTTTCTTTTTACTTCCTTTTTTAACATGTAGTTGCGTATACTAACAAACTGAAATCATATGACCAATACATTTTGTAAATTGTTTGCATGTTTGAAATGATATAACTAACCTACTAGGAATAGCCTCATGGGCTAGAGCCTGCACTATCAAATAGAAGGTGTAGGGTTCAAGTCTTGTTAAATTGTTAACGGGGGTAGGTGTGAAATCACTTGATCGTTTTTAGTAAGATTAATTTAAAAAATGAAATTGAAATGATATAACTAATGTATGTTTTGCTAGCATATGCAGTTTACCAAACAATTCTCTGAGGTGCTAGAACCACAATGTGTTGAATTCTCTGATCCCCTGCATAAATGCTCTCAAGAGTTGAATTCCAACCAAAATGTGTCCAAAATCCACCCACTCATTTTTATTGGTTAGTTAAAGAAAATAGTCCAATGGTTAATTAATTTTAGTTTCATGTATCAATCCTTAATTAAGTTGTAGATAAAGTACTAATGCAAAATTTACACTTTTTTTAATTAAATTCGCCAATGGATAGTGGAAGATTCTAAAGAACGTGTAATCTACAAGAAAATGTCAAAAACCCAAAAAGTTTTTACTACGTCAGATTTGAGGTCAGAGTGGTGGCAATAATGGCTGTCTGAATTGGAGTATCCCTGGTTGCACTGTAATTCAACGAACAAGGAACTAACTAGGTGGAAACTGTAGAAGTCACCCAGACACAGTTCGATGAAGTTAATGAAAAATTTCAGCCTCTCGCATTTAAAGTTTTTGGTTCCATCCTTGTCAATGGGGATTAAGAAAACATTTGGTTTTCTTTTTAATTACTTGAAGTTAATTATGATTTATTACAAAATTATTTTCTTATTTGCAATTTCGATTAGTAATTATGTAATAGTTTTTTTCAAGGCGGGCAAGATTGGACCATCCACCTTTGAATTGATACGTCGAGCAGATAAACTTCCTCATGCTATAATGATCATCTGCCAAAGCTATATGAACTTTGGGCCGCTAATTGATGTTTTGTTGTTGTTTGCAGGGATGAAACCAGCAATATTAAATGGAAGGCCAGGTCGATATTATGTATAATTATTTTTTTCATACCCTGTATGATTTTTTTTTTAAGGAAACGTTAATTTTGAAATATTTGACCAAAGTAATTAGAAAAAAAGATAAATTTTCATCATATTTATCAAAATGGGAAAATTACTAATTTGTGGTCACATATTCGCCCAATATTCCCTTTGTATTTATATCTACGCATTCATGAGCAAACAACCAGAAATGTTACGGTCACAAGAACAAGGAATTCGAGACCATATTTATGCACTCATAATTAATGATCTTACTGTTTATGGCAAGTAGTGTGATGATTATGCTTGTTGAATTCTCTAAGAAGAAAAGATGTAATTTGCCAAATCATTCAGAGAGTTATAGGAAGATCCACCTTCAGAAATAGCCACCTTAACTTTTTCTTTAAAATCTGTTGCCCTCTCCCGGACTTGTTTACCTTCTTCTTCTATCATGAGTTTCTTAACCAGTTCTTCTATCTTCGATCTCTCTATCTCTCCGTCCATCTCTAGCCCTACCTTCCAAACATAGCTAGCATACCTTGCATTTACATTCTGGTCTCCAAAACCAGGTGAGCATATCATCGGAACCCCTTCGTAAATACTCTCAAGCATCGAATTCCAGCCACAATGGCTCCAAAATCCACCAACTGCTTTATGCGCTAAAACCTCCTTTTGTGGTGCCCATTTTACTATAAGTCCCTTCGTACTTACTTCGTCTTCAAATCCTTTTGGTAGCAGCTCAATCCATTGGGACCCCTGTACAGAACCGGGACGAATGACCCACAAAAATGGTTGGCCACATTTGGCCAGCCCCCACGCCATCTCAGCGAGTTCTTTTTCATTTATAAAAACCAAACTTCCCAAGCTTATGTATAGGACAGAATAAGGAATCTGTTTGTCGAGCCAGGTGATGCAATTTTCATCTGTTTTTAGCAAACTGCTAGAGGAGGTTGAGGATGTTTTGAAAAGTGGGCCCACTGAGAAGCAAGGGATTTGATGTTTCGATTGAAATTCTGCCAACTGGAGATGTTCAAGGCAGTTGATGGAGTTCCAAATAACAGATGAAGCTCTTCTTATATTGCAATAAATTTCTACAAGTTCCAACTGTGATTCTAAATTTATAAATCCAGCTATTGGTATATCCTTCACCCTTAAGGGACCAAGTCCTGGTACTAGATCCTGCAACTTAGAATCTGAAAATGCACAGCGAGTAAGTCTCATGATCTCTGTTTTAAATAGCACGCAACGTTGCTCAAATAGCGTTTAACGAAAAAAAATCGCCTATCCAAAAGTGCTATTTTAGAAGTATAGCACAAATAGAGCGAAAAAAACACAAATAGTGTAAAAAAAAGCACAAATAGCGTGAGTAAAAAAGCGAGTTTCTTTTATTATTATTATTTAAAAAAATTAATTAATTTTTTTTATTAAAAAAATATATATAACTACGTCGTTTTGGGTCACAACTTATTTCTTTAGATAAGTATACATAAATAAGAGTTGTAATCTTGTAATTTAGGATTAAATTTTTAAGTGTGTTAACATAATAATCATCTGAATTATATGATTATATAGGTAAAAAAAAAAAATACACCGCAAATCGCTTTATTGCTACGCTATTTGCGCTTTTAGCATAGCTCATGAAAAAATGTTATATTAACGATAACGTTATTTAAAGCGTTGCTCATGATCGTGATCCATTAGGTGACCATTTTTATTTTTTATATTCTTTGCAGCCACATCTAATTTAGTTTAGTACCATATTGGGACGAATCGTACAAGATGTGAAATTTTAAAAGGCTTACAGATTCCTATACGGTATAAGTTCAATCTATCTTGTTCAAAAATGCTAATATATTGAATATGTTAGGACCAGATTTCTGGTCTAAATATTGTTTATTGTCTATTGGTTTTCACTAACTAAATCCTAACTGTTGTTAAGAACTAAGACAGTAATGACAGGTTTCAAGTACCAGTTACAACCTACTAAGTCAGTAGTGTTAGGTTTCAAGTACTAATTGCAACATCAGCTACAACCTACTAAGTCAGTAGTGTTAGGTTTCAAGTACCAGTTGCAACCTCAGTTCCAACCTGCTGTTCAGCAGATTTCTGTCTAGTTCTGTAAAATTGCATAACTGTTCTTTATTGATTATTATTTGTTCTACAGTATGCAGGATATATTCTCATATGATCTTAAAGGTTTAATATGCGTAAATTGAGAATATCAAAGTGTTAAGGAAAGATGTTTTCTAAAAGATAAAAAGAGATAAGTTTATAAGGTTATGTTTCCTTTTAATATGTATCTCTATTTCTTATGCTTATCCTTATCACTTGTTTCAATCTTTGATTCTTATATATTCAGTAAAGATACACTTAAAGATTGATTGATATATGGAGTTGAATGTTTCATATGTTTATGAAAAGAAATTATCTTTAAAAGATATTAACTTAATATGTTTTCTTTAAAAGGAAAAGACTAACTCCTACTTTCAAGCTTGTTACTAAACAGGTATTAACCAATGATGATTGGAGTCAATCCACGCTGAAGAATCACATAATGCTTGGAAAGATTGAAGCCAATCAACAAAGTCAAAATCAATCAAAAGATATTGAAGATAGAAGATTGTTTTTACTTGCATATATACTTAGTAACTTTACCATGTAAAAAGTGTGTGTTCTAAATTATAAAGAACCCATTCTTGAGAGAATACACAGCGAGCTCTTAAAAGAAAACAATGGTGGGATGCCATTGACTTAATAAGTGATAGTTATAAGGTAGGAGCAGTATAGAGATAGGCAGAAAAACCTAGAGGGAATCTGAGAGTTTTTCATTAAGACTTGAGTCCTATATTGTAAGCTTTTATAATATCATAATCTGGGTAAGTGTCCCGGAGACGTAGCCTAGTTAGGTGAACTCCGTTGTTAAATGTGCGTGCGATCTATTTCAAGTACATTTAATGTTTTACAGTTCTGTCCATTAATACACATGGTTCCAACTGTGGTTGCAACCTCAGTTGGAACCTAACTGCAAAACTGCAACTAGAACAGCGGATAGGAATTTCAATTGGTATCAGAGCTTCACACTAGATCTTACTTAGTGTGGATCCTGTGTTCTAGCAAAAATGGACTTAATGAGGGAAGGAAATGCATTCAACAAACCACCTTTGCTTGAAGGAGGAGCAAACTATGGAGTTTGGAAGATCAGAATGAGGTCTATCATTAAACAGCAGAATGAACATGCTTGGAAAACAGTACTGTATGGTTGGGAGGCTCCAACTATTACTGATGGTGAAGGTGATCTAGTTTATATTCCTGAAGATAGATGGTCTGGTGATGAGGATAGAAAATCAAGTGCAAATTCAACAGCAATAAACTTGATCTTTGCTGGTGTCACTCTCAGTGTGTTCAGGTATATCTCTCATTGTGAAACTGCCAAAGAGGCATGGGATATTTTACAAGTAACCTTTGAAGGAACTGTTAAAGTAAAAGCTTTTAAACTTCAACAGTTAACTACTCAATTTGAAAACTTAAGAATGGAGGAAGATGAAACCATTGAACAATTTAATGGTAGAATTTGTCATATAGCTCATCAAGCTGGAACCTTAGGTGAAAAATACAGTGATGCTAAACTTGTTAAGAAAACTCTAAGGTCACTTCCAGAAAGGTTTGAAATTAAAGTTACAGCTATTGAAGAATCAACAGACTTAGATAATCTTAAACTAGAAGAACTTATAGGAAATATGAGTACTCATGAACTTAAATTCTTTAAACAAAAGAGACCAAAAAAATGAATAGCCTTGCAAGATAAAAATTCTGAATCTAATGTCTGTGAGAAAGTAAGTGATGAAGAACAGCTAGCTTTCTTTGCTAAAAAGGTCTACAAAAAGTTTTTAAAAAAAAGGCAGGACGATTCTGGTGCATCAAAGACCTTTCAGAAAAGGGATAATCAAATTAAGTCAGAATCTAGGTTTAACAATACTTCTATAGGGAAGTGGAATCCTAAAGAGAAGGATAACAAAGAGTACAAACCTAGAGAAATTCAATGCAGAGAATGTAGAGGTTTTGGTCACATTCAGGCTGAGTGTGCAAATACTTTAAAAAGGAACAAAAGTGCTTATATAACCACTCACAGTGATAGTGATTCAGAGAGCAACAGTGATGAAGAGGATGATTCTAATTTTGTTAATTTTATGGGAATAATCACTGAAAAAGAACCTACTTATGAAAGTAACTGTGAGTCTGATTCAACCATAGGTAAACCTGCTCTTGAAACCTATAGTAGTGATGATGAAGAACCTTCTGATGAAAAAATTACTCAACAATATCTTGTTCTTTTTGAAAAGTATCAATGCCTGAGTAAGCAAAACTTGATCTTGAACAAACTTAATGTTAATCTAAAGGATGAAGTTAAAAGTCTCACTGAGCAAATCAACAAACAGCTAGTTGAACTTACTGATACTAAAAAGAAAATAAAAATGCTGAATGTTTTTGCTTCAGAGAAATTAGATGACATGCTGTCCTACTCTAGAGGGTCTAAAGATAGCAGTGGTTTAGGTTACTATGGTTGTGAAAATACAAGAAAAAATACCTTTATTAAAGCTGTTGCTAAAGCTAAAACGCATGATTTTGACAATAAGGTTAGAAGTTCAGTTGCAACCAAGGTTGCAACCAGGAATAAAACTCATATTTTTGAGAAGAAGGTTAAAAGTAGAGTTGCAACTAGAGATGTAACCACAGTTGCAACTAGAGATGTAACCACAGTTGCAACCAAGAAAAAACTGAATAGCTTTGATGTTAAATCTACTTTTAGAACTAAACTGTGTAACTTCTGTAAAAGATCTGGTCATTTAGAAATCCAGTGTTTCTTAAAGAGGAACATAAAGTATATTTCTCAGAAAAACTGGTTGGCTTCTGTCAATAAAAAATTGAACTGGGTCTGGAAAGTGAAAGAAAAATCAGTCTGGAAAGTTAAAGAAGAATCTACTTTAATTGCTACTAACAGAGCTGTGATTATCTCTTTAAATGCTGTTACTTCTAATGATTGGTATTTTGACAGTGGCTGCTCTAAGCACATGACAGGTACTGCAGGTTTCCTAAAAAATGTCATCAATCTTAAAGGAAACACTGTTGTGTTTGGAGGTGGAGATACAGGTAAAATTGTTGGTAAAGATATCTTAAACAAACCTGGAATGCCTGATATTGATGATATTTTTCTTGTAGATGGACTAAAAGCTAATCTTATTAGTATTAGTCAACTATGTGACAACAAGATGATTGTTAAATTCAACAAAGATAGGTGTCTAATTACTGATCTTAACAATGATTTAGTCATGACTGGAGTTAGATCAACAAACAGCTGCTATGTTTTTGAAAAAGCTGAAAAAGAATTGCCTCAGAATAGGTGTAATCAAGCTATCACTAATAATGTTGATACTTGGCATAAAAGGCTGGGTCATGTAAATTACAAAACCTTAGATAAGCTGGTTAAAGGAGAATTAATAAGAGATATTCCTAAACTTAGTGCTAAAACTCAAAGTGTCTGTGGTGACTGTGCAGTTGGCAAACAAACTAAGAGTATTCTTAAAAAGTACTAGTCAAATCTACACTAAGAGAGTCCTAGAACTTGTTCATATTGACTTAATGGGTCCTATGCAAACTGCTAGTATAGGTGGCAAGAAGTACATTTTAGTTGTTGTAGATGATTTCTCTAGATACTCTTGGGTAGTTTTCTTAAAAGATAAATCTGAAACTTTTGATCTCTTTAAAACTCTATGCTTAAAACTTCAACTTGAAAAAGGTGCAACCAGTGGTAACATTGTTAGGGTAAGAAGTGATCATGGAACAGAATTTGAAAACAATAAGTTTAGAGAATTTTTCAACTCCTTAGGTATAAGTCATGAGTTCTCTGCTCCTAAGACTCCACAGCAAAATGGCATAGTTGAAAGGAAAAATAGAACCATTCAGGAAATGGCTAGAGTCATGCTTAACTCTAAGAAACTTGCCAACAGATTTTGGGCTGAAACTGTTAATACTGCCTGTCATATTGTTAATAGAGTTTATATTACTAAAGGCACTTCCATGACAACTTATGAAATATGGAAAGGTAGAAAACTCAATGTTAAGTATTTTCAAGTCTTTGGGTGTGTCTGTTACATTCTCAGAGATAGAGAGCATCTTGGTAAATTTGACTCTAAAAGTGACAAAAGGGATCTTTCTTGGTTATGCTCAGAATAGTAGAGCTTTTAGAGTCTTTAATCAAAGAACAAACTGTGTTATGGAATCTTATAATGTGTTATTTGATGACTTAAAAGATGTGAATGAGACTACAGGTGATGATGAAGAGTCAGATATAACAGGAAAAGAGACTGAAGAAAGCCAGCAAACAAGCAGTCCAACAGTGGTTGGAAGTCCAGTTGCAACTGAGGTTGAAACCCAGAATGCTGCAGAGTCTGAAGAAGAAGAAGAAAGCTCTCCTGTTCAGTCAACTAGCAAGCCTCGCTATGTAAGGACTCAGAAAAATCATTCTCTTGACAATGTCATAGGAGAAGTAGCGTCAGGTATGAAAATCAGAGGTAAAAGAAATAATGTTGTTCACTTTGCGTGTTATATCTCTCAGTTAGAACCTAAGAATATAAAAGAAGCTTTAGAAGATAGTGAATGGATTATAGCTATGCAAGATGAATTGTCTCAATTTGAGAGAAATGATGTATGGAGTTTAGTACCCAGACCTTCTAATAAAAATGTTATAGGGACTAAATGGATTTTTAGAAATAAAAGTGATGAGGATGGAGTGATTATCAGAAATAAAGATAGGTTGGTAGCTCAGGGTTATACACAGATTGAAGGAATTGACTTTGATGAAACCTTTACTCCTGTAGCTAGAATTGAATCCATTAGAATGTTATTGTCTCTTGCATGTCTGTATGATTTTAAACTGTTTCAACTTGACATTAACAGTTCTTTTCTGAATGGTGTGATTAATGAAGAAGTTTATGTCTGGCAACCTAAGAGATTTGAAGATCCTAAATTTCCTGAACAGGTCTACTTACTGAAAAAGGCCTTGTATGGTTTAAAGCAAGCTCCTAGAGCTTGGTATGATAGATTAACCAAGTTTTTGCTTGAAAAAGGTTTTAACAGAGGGGGAGTTGATAAAATTCTGTTTACTAAGAAAACTACAAAGGATATAATCATTGCTCAAATCTATGTTGATGACATTGTGTTTGGCTCAACTTCTAATAAAAGGATAGATGAATTCATTTCTGATATGAAGAATGAATTTGAAATGAGTAGTGGAGGTGAATTAACTTACTTTCTAGGATTGCAAGTTAAACAGAATGAGAAAGGCATTTTTCTATGCCAAAGTAAGTATGCAGACAATCTTGTTAAGAAGTTTGGTCTGAGTGAGAGTAAAGAAAAGAGAACCCCTATGAGTACCACTCTTAAACTGTCTAAAAATGATAAAGGTAAAAGTGTCTGTCCCAGTCTTTATAGATCCATGATTGGAAGCTTGCTTTATTTGACTGCTAGTAGACCAGACCTGTGCTTAAGTGTAGGTGTTTGTGCCAGGTATCAGGCAAATCCTTTAGAATCTCACCTTCTAGCTGTTAAAAGATTTTTAAGGTATGTAAAAGGAACAATTCACCTAGGCCTATGGTATTCTAAAGATACAAACAATTTCCTAAGTGGCTACTGTGATGCAGATTGGGCAGGAAACATAGATGATAGAAAGAGTACTTCTGGTGGTTGCTTTTATTTTGGAAACAACCTTGTTTCTTGGTTTAGCAAAAAGCAAAATTGCATCTCTTTATCTACTGCTGAGGCGGAATATATTGCAGCTGGTAGTGGATGTACTCAACTTATTTGGATGAAACAGATGCTAAATGATTATAATGTTAAGCAAGAAATATTAACTTTATTTTGTGATAAAAAAAGTGCAATAGATTTAGCAAAGAATCCAGTTCAACATTCTAGAACTAAACACATAGACATAAGGCATCATTTTATCAGAGAACTAGTTGAAGGAAAAAGGTTAATTTTAGAACATGTTTCAACTGAAAAACAATTAGCTGATATTTTCACAAAGCCCCTTGATACTAATAAATTTGAATCTTTAAGAAGTGATATAGGGGTATGTCACTTTGGATCTAATTGAATACTCTTGCTATGTATGTATGTTTTGAGTACCTTAAATACTGTTTATTTTTAGAGGTAAGTCTTTATTGAACTTTAAAGTTTTTGTCTTGAAAAAGCCGCTCTTTTGGTGTCTCAAAAATAGATGTGAGGTAACTTGTCCTAAAACCTCTCTAGTAATAGAGTTGCATGCACATAGTGCGCTTTTTAAACAGTGGTTGCAAGTTCAGTTGCAACCCCAGTTGGAACCACCTGCTAATAATACTGGTTGCAAACTCAGTTGCAACATCAGTTGAAACCTTCAAATACTGAAAAATTCAGTGATTGTCCATATTCTCCAACTTGAAAAATCCAAGACAAAGTCTTGTTAATTTTTTGACATCACTTATACTCTTTCCTTGCTGAGATCATCAAACCAGTTTTTGTGTAGAGATAAAAATGAATTTGCTCAATTTAAGCTCTTAAAATCTAATTTGTATTTAATCTATTCTATGATAAACATATCTTCTTGAGTAAATTGCTAGAGTTCTATTTTCAATAGTGTAAATATCTTCCTAATTCGCTACATTCTCTTGAAACAAGTCAAAATTTCCTTACAAATCTCAACTACTTCGAAATTCAAATTTTGGGGTAAATCTGTTTACGAATGAATGTTTGTCTTTATTAATTGCTGAATCTATCTTTATGCAAAACTGTGTCTTTCGTTATTCTATTGTGTTTCTTTTAATAAGAGAGTTCCTTAATTTTAGCAAAATTCTGTTTCTAAATTGATTTGAGTATATCTATTTCTAATTACAAAAAGATTTGGCCTTTATTGCTATTTATACAAACCTCTTTTTAAATATTCCAAATCAATCACAATAATCACAATTACTCTCTCTCTCTCTCCCTCTCTCTCTCTCTGTAAAACCCTAGTCTCTCTTTAAAACCCACTACAAGGTTCTAAGTACGGTTACAACCCCCAGTTGAAACCATGCCTAATAACCCCAATTCTGATGATGATTGTACTCTAAGGGATTTCTTATCTAAATCCCCCACCAGTCCAGGCTCAAAATCTAAGGTAAGTGAGTCCTCCTCATCTAAGATTAAGCGTACTAAGAAACGTGCTAGGAAAACTGTAGAGGATGATCCTATTTCAACTGCCTTCTCTTATACATCTAAGTTTAATGAGATTGATCCTAGGTTCTGGAGTAGGACCATGTATAGGAGGTTTAGGTCTTTTGCTGGTAGGGAGATTCACAGTGAAAGAAAGCTTAATTTGGTCAGTTATCCACATATTCAAGTACATATTGAGAAGCTGATGTCTGCTGTTGGCCTAGATAGAACTATTTCTTATCCTGATTCTTACTATCCTGCTATTATTAAAGAATTCTATGCCAATCTAAGTAATAATGTATTTGATGAGGGTGATCCTGCCTATGGCAGGGTATTTTTGAGGGGTGTAACTCTAGATTTTACTCCTAAGTTGATAAATGATTATCTGAGTTCACCTAGTCCTACTGCTAACAGTGCTGAGCCAGATATGGAAATTCTTGCTTTAGTTCTAACTGGAAAGAACAATAGATTTGGTGGTAGCTCCATTAAAACATCCTCCCTCACCTTGTGTGCCTCTGTGCTGCACAAAATAGCTAGGTTCAATTGGACTCCCACTAAGCAGCCTTCTAAAGTAAGCAAGGATATGGCTATATTTCTCTATAGGATCATGTCATCTTTGCCAATTAATTTTGGTAATCATGTTTTTAATTTGATTAGAGACTTCAGTGATTCTGATTCACACTCCATTCTGCTACCTTTTCCATGTTTAATCACTGGAGTGATTATGGCTCAAATCTCACCTTTGACTGGATCCAAACCTATTAGAATAGCCACAGAACCTACCACAGATTGTCCTTCTACCCTATATATCTCAGCAAAACTGCTAAAAGAAGGGCATGTAAATGACATTTCTGGTGACAAAGGAAAGGAAAAGGAGACTTCTAGTGCTCCTTCAGAAAAGAAGAAAGGAGTAAGGTGGTATTTGAAACAGAAGCTGGCTTATAATGAAGAAAGAAGAGCTGAATTGGATGCTGATGATTACCAAATTAAGAAGCTCCTGGTAAATCTAATTGAGAGTGAGGATGATGATGATGGGGAAAGTGATGCTACTCACAGTGATGATGGTCTTTCCATAAGCAGTGAGGAAGAAGATGAGGAAGTAGTCAGAGACAATCCTCTAAGAGAAAGACCCCCACATTCTGATATACCTCGTGACTAATTTCAATGGCTGCTGACAAATAGGGGGAGTGAAGTTTATGTTCTGCTTATGTTCTGCTTTAAATTCAATTTCAAGACTTAATGTTGATGGTTTTAATTTCTATTACAATTGATGTACTAAGACAATGTTGTGCCATGTTTTTGGCCTTTAAATTTCTGCAATTTCCATTTTGAAATATGCCTGTCTTTAAAGTTGAATTTGTGAATGGATACATTCTGTGCTTAATTGATGCCTGCAATTCTAACATACATGGGGAGCTTAAACAGATGTCTCTTAAGTATTGTTATAAGATATACAATTTAAAACTGTGCTGATATTGAATTTGCAGGTTGTTGGGATGATTTATAAACTTAATTGATTTGTCAAAACCAATGACAAAGGGGGAGATTGTTAGGACCAGATTTTTGGTCTAAATATTGTTTATTGTCTATTGGTTTTCACTAAATAAATCCTAACTGTTGTTAAGAACTAAGACAGTAATGACAGGTTTCAAGTACCAGTTACAACCTCAGTTACAACCTACTAAGTCAGTAGTGTTAGGTTTCAAGTACCAGTTGCAACCTCAGCTACAACCTACTAAGTCAGTAGTGTTAGGTTTCAAGTACCAGTTGCAACCTAAGTTGCAACCTCAATTCCAACCTAGTGTACAGCAGATTTCTGTCTAGTTCTGTAAAACTGCATAACTGTTCTTTATTGATTATTATTTGTTCTACAGTATGCAGGATATATTCTCATATGATCTTAAAGGTTTAATATGCGTAAATTGAGAATATCAAAGTGTTATGGAAAGATGTTTTCTAAAAGATATAAAGAGATAAGTTTATAAGCTTATGTTTCCTTTTAATATGTATCTCTATTTCTTATGTTTATCCTTATCACTTGTGTCAATCTTTGATTCTTATATATTCAGTAAAGATACACTTAAAGATTGATTGAAATATGGAGTTGAATGTTTCATATGTTTATGAAAAGATTTTATCTTTAAAAGATATTATCTTTAAAAGATATTATCTTAATATGTTTCCTTTAAAAGGAAAAGACTAACTCCTACTTTCAAGCTTGTTACTAAACAGGTATTAACCAATGATGATTGGAGTCAATCCACGCTGAAGAATCACGTAAGTCTTGGAAAGATTGAAGCCAATCAACAAAGTTAAAAGCAATCAAAAGATATTGAAGATAGAAGATTGTTTTTACTTGTATATATACTTAGTAACTTTAGCTTGTAAAAAGTGTGTGTTCTAAATTATAAAGAACTCATTCTAGAGAGAATACACAAAGAGCTTTACAAAAGAAAACAATGGTGGGATGCCATTGATTTATACTTGATAGTTATAGAGTATGAGCAATATAGAGATAGGCAGAAAAACCTAGAGGAAATCTGAGAGTTTTTCATTAAGACTTGAGTCCTATATTGTAAGCTTTTATAATATCATAATCTGGGTAAGTGCCCCGGAGACGTAGCCTAGTTAGGTGAACTCCGTTGTTAAATGTACGCGCGATCTATTTCAAGTACATTTAACTTTTTACAGTTCTGTCCATTAATACACTTGGTTCCAACTGTGGTTGCAACCTCACTTGGAACCTAACTGCAAAACTGCAACTAGAACAGCGGATAAGAATATCAGAATAAATACTAAGTAATAAGCAAAATAAAAACTTCTTAAGGTTCCGATGGTATCTTCTAGGAGAATTTTTATCTTTAGTATCGTTGTGATGTATTTTCGTGGAGCCATTATTGAAAAAATAAAAGAAAGTGATGTATTTTTGTGCAGAGCCTTTCCGCTTAGTTCTTTAGAGCTCTCAAGTAACTGTTTTAGAGTTGATTCAGATTGCCATGGTGGTTGTGTTGAATTTGGTTTTAATTAGTAAGAAAATTCAAGCGAGTTCATTTAAACTACGTCTAGTGAATCAGAGCTAAGAAAGTTTAGTGAAACATAATTATTTTGTCAGAAAGATTTGTTAATAGGTTAACTCTGCATGTACCTTCAAAAGGAAAATAGCCCTCTTGTTTAAGACGACCCATCTCAGCAAAAGCCGTCATAGCAGTGACACTGCAGGTTTCTAAAATGATACGAGGTAGCTTTAGGTGCTCAGCCACATCATTCATGCCATACATTAATGCATCAGATATCACACAAGCCACACCTTCTTGGTCCATTAATGTATTCAGTATTTCTTCCAATGGAACTTGAAAATTTGTATTAATGGTCCTTATAAGTGTGCAAAGATCAAGCGAAGAGGAATCACTGTCAGTTAAACCATCCTCTATGGGGGAGAATTTGAAATGTGGATGGTTTAATGGATTAGGAGAGTTAAATTTTGCGTGCACAACGGTGATGGAGAAGCCTTTCGAGTGTAGGGCACTCCCTAAATCAAGCATAGGACTTATGTGACCTTGGAAGGGCAATGGTACTAGCACCACTCTTTTATGGTTTTGCGATCCTTGTTCTCTCATTCTTCCTCTTTCTTTCTTGGATGGTGTGTATGAATGGCTTAGCAAACCTCCTTGAAGGTTTTTATACTGCTGGATTAATCAGTCTTCCAGCTCTTTTCCTCTTTTTTTTATTTCTTTTCTTTCAAACTGAAGTGTTTGGATTTCTCTCTTTCTCAGTTCTGCCACCTTTTTCTACTTACATTGTTAATTTTTTCACAAAGAAACGTGTATGAACTATGAACTAAATAAAATAGTTCTTTTTTCCGTAAACTGCGATATCACGTCATTAGACCATACGAAAAATATAGGACACATAAAAACCTTATTTTTCTTGTTAAAAATCATGTTGGAAGAAAGTGGTTATTAGCCTGTTGTGTTTGTCGCCACTGCTTTAGAAGTGACTGTGACAATCATACTGCATTTCCAAAATTCTTAAGAAGAAGCTACAAAAACGTCTTAATGCTATCGTAGATCTATCTAGCTATAATAATAAACCAACTTAGGATCTTAATACTTGGTTTCATCTTTCTAGAACACCATGGAGAAATTGTCTTCTTTGCTAGGGGATGATATAAACTTTGCAAATTTGTTTGTTTTATATTGACATTATCCCCCTAGGTAATTTTGTAGCCGGCTTAGGTTAGCATCTTAAACTGCCAACTTGAATTTCTGTATGCATTCTTGATTCTTTTATTACATTAATCACATGCTGCCTAAACCGATGATGTAACATGTACTGTCCTTGTATGTCATCTGTCAACGATATTTACTATGTAAATGTTCCTCAGAAAACACGATTTCCTAAATAAGACTCAGATGGAAGTACCATCATGCGCATAACAAACGATGCAAATTTGTATTTTGTGTATTATTAGTTCAGTCTAATTTTTTTGATGACCAAGCTATCCTTTTTTTTTCTTAGTTGTCACACGAGAATTACATTAATTATCTAATCGGCAATCTACACCTAATATTACACGCCATTTGCTACGTTCTATCAAATTTGTTGTACCATATTAGGTCATACTGAATTTGTATATACGTACATACATTATATATATCTACATATATATCTGGTGGGTGATTGAAACAAAGATTCACACATTCAATACATCAGTCTGTTCGGATAAATAAATTTATAGTCCTGAAACATTTGAGTTTTATATGAAAATCAACTTTTTATCACGTTTAATTTGACTTCGATTTTAGGCAATCAGATTCAGGATAGATTCGTACAAATACAAGACACTGAATCTCGTTTGGTGACAAAAATGAAATTCTGTATGTACTATTTTCTACTTTTTTTTGCATACTAAGGATTGTTAAACTTCTAAATTTCTTAGAATAATCCTATAGTAATAATAATGCAAAAAAACGTTCCACTGAACTAGCAGACAACCATGCATTTACTATCTCACAATGGGTATTCATAGCTAGTCCCATCCCATTTGAGTTATTTTGTCCCAAAAACTATTGTCCCGTGGCCACAAGCTTAACAGGCTTAAGGGCTACAGGATAGCACATTTAAGACGAGTCATAAAATTTCCAACCCAAAGGAATCTGCATTCCGACTTCGCTGTCTAGTTACTGTTACGTTGTTCAGTTAAAACTGTGGTTATAACTGCAGTTGCAACTACGGTTCTTGAAAGTAAATTCACACGCACGTTTTTAAACAGAGTTCACCCAAAACTTTAGGCTACGTCTCTGAGACACTCATCCAGATTTATGATAATATTTCAAGCTTACAATATAGGACTCGAGACTTATGAAAACTCACAGACTCACTCTTGATTTTCTGTCTATCAATATATTGCTATTACTAAATAACTATCACTTATAAACAATAACATCCTGTAATTGTTACTCTCGTATTTTTTAGCTCACGTGTATTCTCTCTAAGATAAGTTATTTATAAGTTTAGAACATGTGATCTTTTACAAGCAAGTATGAGACTATTTATAAAAATAAAAGTCTTTCAAATCTTCGCATTCCTTTTCTTTTATCTTCAAGAATCTCGCTGCCCATTGAAGATTTGATCGCCATCTTTGTAAGATCTTTAAAGATTAATCTTGTTAAGAACACATGGCTATTTTAGTTCCAAATCTTCTTAGAAAATTCGGCTACTTTGCTTGTAACAATAAGATTTAGTTGGCTTCTTTTTAGGAGATAAACTCCTTCCAATCTTCAAGATATATTGTCTATAATTCACATAATTACAGCACAAGCAAATCTTATCAAATCTGTTAGTATAAGATAGTATATATATTTATTAAAAAATATTCACATGAGACAATATTTTTGATAGATTTATATATAGAACAATATATCTCCTAATATGATTCAAACTTATACTCAACAAATCAATAACTAATTATTCGTTATAAGATAGAATAAGAAAATATTTTATTTAGCAAAATTTAAGTAATAGAACAAATCTTTTCAGAAGATAGTATCTTAAATCCCTCATAATTTGGAAAGATAATTACTTTTCTTTAACAAACAAGTATTTTGGTATAATCTAATACTACGTCTTTGAGTTATTTTGTCCCGAAAACTATTGTCCCGTGGCCACAAGCTTAACAGGCTTAAGGGCTACACGATAGCACATTTAAGACGAGTCATAAAATTTCCAACCCAAAGGAATGTGCATTACAACAACGGATTTGGATCCTTTGCCATCCTACATCACTGTATAAAGTCAGGGCCTTTTCTTAAATAGTGCTATTGCTCGGAAATCTTATTCTATGTTTAGATTTTCGTACATCGAATTGTGTGCAATTAATATGTAGCCTTCATACGAATGCACATATACTTATTTAGCTATTGTTATCGAATCGTGTGTAATTAATATAAAATGTCAAAGTTTACAAATTTTTTTATTAAACACTTTAAAGATAATATAGAACGTTTATTTAAAAAATATAATCGAAAAATAATTATAAAAAATATAACCGAAATTTGCACCCACCCCACTATTTTAAGTAGTACAAGTAAATCTAGAATCGCACATAGGGTTAGAAAAAATTCCCAATACCCGACACGTTCCCAACATCCGACTCGTTCCCATCCTGAAATATTACCGACCCGACTCTTTGGGTATCTTCCTGACCCGGTCTTTTTTAGGATCGGGATTGGATGTCAACGTTATTGATACTCGTCAGATATCTCACCCTGACCACCCAAAATATTTAAAAAATAAATAAAACCAAATAATGAGGAATAAAGATGGAGTACTATCATTTCAAAAATAAGGATTTGTTAATGAAAACCCAACCCACTAGTAGTAGTACAAGTAAATCTAGAATCGTACTAACAGTACTTTAAAGTAATTGCACACGCACACACTTTACATGATCTTTAACTTAACAATCTTAAACTCAAAGTACATGACACATTTCCTTAAATACACTACAAAGCAAAACACTAAAAAACACCAAAACACATGGATCACGGAGGATCTCACGGCATAATGACGGCTCCATCACCGTCAGTTAAATATGGAACCACCTTTTCCCACCGCCGTCACAAGATGATAATGCACATGTCATTCTTCTGGGGAACAAACGCCGAAGTCCTTTTGCCGGGTTGGCCCGGATCCGACAAGAGAATGTACGCCCTCGCCCTCGTATTCGTCTTATTTCTCTCCCTCCTTGTTAAGTGGCTATCGAACACCAGGATAGTTAATGCCGGGTCTGGTCGGGTTAAAGCGGGTTTGGTACGGACCTTTCTGCATGCTCTTCGGGTCGGGTTGGCTTACTTGGTTATGTTGACGGTAATGTCGTTTAACGTGGGGGTGTTTTTGGTTGCGGTGTTTGGTCATGCGGTTGGGTTTTTGGTGTTTGGGTGTCGGGTTTTTGGTGGAAAGGGGGAGGAGGGTGGGAAGGCGACGGATTTGCCGCTGATGGGTTGCTGAAAAGGGTTGAATTTATTTTTAAAGATGAAAAAAAGAAGCTAAATTGAAGTTCTTGGTGCTAGGGTTTCACTAGGGTTGAATTTAGGATAAAGTGACTGTCGCTAATTATGCTGGTAAAATGTCGCTAAAATTGGACAACACTTAGTTTACCAACATTTTTCAAGAAAGGTGTCTGTTTGTCGCTATCGTGACGTTTTCTTTTATTATTTAATGTTGGTTTTTTGAATTTAGAAGTGTAGGTTTTGATAGTGCACATTTATTGTGTTGGTTTGTTGAGATTTATGGTTTGTGAATTGCTTTATCTGCTTTGTTTATAAGTTTAAAGTTATTCACTGATGCACAATTTGTTCTATCTGCTTTATTATTCATTTCTACTTATTTTTAATGGATAATTGTGTCCACTGTTTAAAAGATCAAAACCTTAGCTAGTCCTGTTTTTGCAAGAGATACGCTATCAGCGGCGCATAGAAATCGGAAAAAATGAGTTTTTTTAAGTTTTGAATCGAGTTTTTATCGAGATTTGAATCAAATTCTTTAACCAAGAAGCGCATTTTTTTAAACAGCGGTTCTGTCTCCTTTATCTTTCACCTTGGTAATGGTTGTAATTGAATCGAAACAAAGATGGACTACATTTTTTTATGACACCTAAAAAGCTAACAATATTGGGGATGTTTTTGGTTTCGATTGTGGATCATGATTCATGCAATTGGGTTTTTGTTGTTCGGTAGTCAGTTTTCTTGAGGGCAATAGTCGAGGAATGGAAAAACAATGAATTTTCCCTCGATGAGTTGCTGAATAGGGTTAAATGTTATAATAGGTTTTTTGAAGATAAAAAAAAAAGGGAGAATTGGAGTTCTTGATGATGGGGTTTAATATTGCTTGTTGGAATTTTCAAGTGTTGTACGTTTACTGCCTCGGTAATTGTTAAGGTTTATGGTTCTAAATTGCTCTTTCTGGCTTAATTTAAAGTGAACAACTATATATCCACTGACGCAGAATTCTTTATAATCTACTTCAATATTCAATCCTCATTCTGATTTAGGATCTATTTTTAATAGATAACTCTGTCTCTTATATCTTTTACGTTGAGGTAATGGTTGTAATTAAATCTAAACAAAGATGATCAGCATTATTTTGTATTTATGACACCTAAAAGGCTAACAATGTTGGGGTATTTTTGGTTGCAATTGCGGGATGGGAAAAGACAGATTTTTACCCCCATGAGTTGCTGAATGGGGTTAACTGTCTTTTTTTTAGATTAACGAGAAGGAAAATTCGAGTTTCTGATGATATGGTTATAAATATTAGTTGTTGGAATCCGGATGTACGTTTGTTGCCGTGATAAAAGAAATTTGAAAATTAAGAATATATCAAACCAAACAACCAAACCAGTTCTTTTGAGCATAGGCGCTTCAAAAGATTAAAAATAAAAGGCAAAACTTGTCACAGGAGTTGGCTATCACTTATAGATCAAAATAATGATGGGAAATTTTTTACAAAACTGAGATTTCTGAGACAAAAAATTCAAGCAAAAGTAACAGCAGTTCAGTTTTTGGTGTAGCACTTCTTGAAAATGAGTAGTGTTCATGTGAGCTATTTGACTTGTGAATTGAAATTTGAATATTGCTTTATCTGCGTCGTTTTTAAGTTTTTAAGTTTTTAAGTTTTTAAGTTTTTAAGTTATCCGCTAACGCAGAGTTTATGGTAAACCATTTGTTATTTGACAATTTATGGTAGTATGATAATTAATAAGTGTAAAACTTGGAGGCTTATCTTTGAGTTGATACTTGATACCCAGACTTAAATTCTATGTTTTGTTAAAGTGCCTTTTTGTCGTGTTATTAGTGCTACTGCTAAATATAAGATCTATTTTCAATGAATAACTTCATCTATTATAGAAGTATTTTAGGTTGACGTAATGGCTGTAATTGAATATAAACAGATAATTAACATTCTTTTTGTTTGTGTTCGTTTTTACAAATCAGGATTCATGAGTTTCATTTCTGTTTGTGAGGAAACTTGAAATTCATGCTAATGTTTTGTGTTTTTATTAGTTTTGCTCTTGTTTCCTAATGCTGTAAATTCAAGTCTTACGATCTCCTTCGCGGCTTCGCCTCATTCTTCTATTTCAACTCAACTCATTATGTTTCACACACAAAAGAGTGTATTATTTTTATTTTTATTTATTAATATTATCAATTTAGAGAAATCCATCAACCAAACTTTTAATCTAGCTCTCTTAAGCAACAAACTCAACGTTTGATTTGATGAAGACCTTTCCCCAAAAGACCTACTATATTGTAGTGTTTTACTTATTTAGCTTTATCTGGTACAGAAATCTGGTACAAACTTGTTGGTTATATTTGCAGAATTTGTGCAATGGAAACATATATACCAAAACCTCTGTTTGGACGCTTCAGGATAACTTCCAAACATGGATGAGGTAACATGGTCATGTTGGTCATGATTTTCGTTAAGCAAAATATGAATGGAATAAAAAGTAATCATGTTGGTCATGTTGGTCAGAAAACAGCCACGTGATGGCTCGCTTATGGACTTAGCCGCTGCCACAAACGATCAGCCAACCAACAAACTCGCAACACTCGTGTTTACCTCACAAACTCTCGTGTTTAATCACTCAATTGCAGTCCGTTTCGAGGCAACGTAACTGCTCTAATCTGAACAGATTTTAAGACAAGTAAAATATGTAAACGCAAGCAAACGTAAATGAACACACACGCGCAATTTACGGCCGCAGCCAACCCAATATAATTCTGTTAATATTAGGAACCAAATTACATATGTTTTCAAGTGTTTTCTCAGCCAAAACTCTATCTAAAAACATGTTGAAATCTGCCCATGTACTTATAATACATACATGGCAGTTACAAGACAGAAATACAGGGAAATAAACTGCCCAAAGCAGTTACAATGCAGTTTGGAACTGCTCCAGCACATTGGTAACCGTTCCCGCCCTTTTTAAGTGACTCTAACCTTCAATAGAACACTTATACAGCAGCTAGAACCCGTCCCAACCAAACAGCCCACTCCGATTCACATAATCGATCCGTATTGCCATCAAACTGCCCACCATTTGAATCAAAACAGTCCGTTGTCATGACTCAACATTAGCAGTCCGTTCAAACCATATCAAACGTGTTTCCTTGCTCCAAGCCTGCCCAAAGGTTGAACCGTATCAAACTTTAATTCCTTGGTGCTCCTACATACCAAACATTAGCCAACGGTGCCCACAAACGTTCATTCGAAGTGTCAATCCGCTAACCAAACGAATGCTAGCACAAAGATGCTAACAAACCTCCCCCACCTAAGCCATTCATCGCCCTCGATGAATCAAGTGTTTATTACAGAATTCAAAACTAAAGTTCAGTCCTCGTCTGACCCATAAGATAAGCCCATACTTTTCCCACAAATCAGATTTCCCGCAACTTGTTTCCGTTGTCCCAAACATGCAACTAAACCTCGCTCCTTAGGTCAATTTTCTTTTCAAAACCCGCTGCCCAAAGTCCATCTCAAATAGCCCAGATTTTTCCTCGTCTGAACAGCACCACGCTGTCCACTTTGGTCGACGTAACTCCCTCGATAGTACCCCACGGCTTTGCCCATCGAGTCGATCACCCGCCCGTAACTTACGTCTAAGGCATCACTTGCATGCTGCCTATGTAAACCTTTTCGCCCTCCTTATCCATTTCTTCGTCAACCTGAAGTGCCGATAACCGCTCCTTTTTCGAACACTCCTTGGCGAAGTGAGGACCTCCACAAATAAAGCAAGCAAACGTCTTGCTTTTCCCTTTTTCCTTGCCATTATGGCTAATCGATTTCATGCTTCGACAGTCATCATCCATGGCTGGTTTTGATGTTTCTACCTCGCTGAATTTTGTCACAACCTTTTTGCCGTTCCTTCCATTTTTCGACTCGGTTTCCGAATTCAGTTTATAGTCTAACAAACCATCCGCCGATGCCATAGCACTTGACAGATCTTTCACCGCCAACCTTCGTAACTCTAATTGTGCCCACGATTGCAACCCGGAAAAAAAATTAAACAACTTGTCCTCCTCGGACATGCCGCTGATTTCCAACATTATCGCGCTGAAATCCTTGACGTAGTCCCGAACAGTCCCCCTTTGTTTCAAATTTCGCAACGCTTCTCTTGCAACCCACGCACCGTTACTAGGCAAAAACTGCTCACGCAATTCTGCCTTCAACCAATTCCATGAAACGATTGATCCCCGAGCATTATCCGCAGCCCTTGAACGCCACCATAACTTTGCGTTGTCGCTCAAATACATACTCGTTATCGCGACACGTTCACCTTCCGGTATATGGGCAGCGGTAAAGTACTGCTCCATATCCCATAAAAAGTTCTCCAACTTTTTACAATCCTTATCTCCAACAAACGGTTTCTGTTCCGGCACTCTCCATTTTGTCACGCCACCTTCGTGACTTGTCGAAACTGAATTTCCAGCAACCGCTTTCCGCAAGATCTGAATCTCGTCTCGCATAATTCCTATTCCCGTCGTAGAATCAGCGAGTTCTTGCACCAACGCCTCGACCTTCGCTTTCAAAACAGTCACGTCATCCTCCAGCGTTTCTGTTTTGACAGTCAAGTTCACGCCATCTCCAGCGGGTTCGGTGCCCACAAGAGTCTTTAACCGACTGAGTCTGTCCTTCGTCGAAAGATCCCTTTCTCTCGCCTCGTTCACCATTGTAACGTAACTTCCGCTCTGATACCAGTTGTCACAGGACTGTTTTTCGTTCCAGAAAACAGCCACGTGATGGCTCGCTTATGGACTTAGCCGCTGCCACAAACGATCAGCCAACCAACAAACTCGCAACACTCGTGTTTACCTCACAAACTCTCGTGTTTAATCACTCAATTGCAGTCCGTTTCGAGGCAACGTAACTGCTCTAATCTGAACAGATTTTAAGACAAGTAAAATATGTAAACGCAAGCAAACGTAAATGAACACACACGCGCAATTTACGGCCGCAGCCAACCCAATATAATTCCGTTAATATTAGGAACCAAATTACATATGTTTTCAAGTGTTTTCTCAGCCAAAACTCTATCTAAAAACATGTTGAAATCTGCCCATGTACTTATAATACATACATGGCAGTTACAAGACAGAAATACAGGGAAATAAACTGCCCAAAGCAGTTACAATGCAGTTTGGAACTGCTCCAGCACATTGGTAACCGTTCCCGCCCTTTTTAAGTGACTCTAACCTTCAATAGAACACTTATACAGCAGCTAGAACCCGTCCCAACCAAACAGCCCACTCCGATTCACATAATCGATCCGCATTGCCATCAAACTGCCCACCATTTGAATCAAAACAGTCCGTTGTCATGACTCAGCATTAGCAGTCCGTTCAAACCATATCAAACGTGTTTCCTTGCTCCAAACCTGCCCAAAGGTTGAACCGTATCAAACTTTAATTCATTGGTGCTCCTACATACCAAACATTAGCCAACGGTGCCCACAAACGTTCCTTCGAAGTGTCAATCCGCTAACCAAACGAATGCTAGCACAAAGATGCTAACAGACAACCTGTTTGATCTATATATGCTCCAAGTGTGTGTGGATATTTAAGCACATTATAAAGTTTAAAAAAAAAACCTTAAAATATTGTTTATAGTGCTGTAATCAATATACGAATAGACATTCTGTTCATGCCTTCTTGTTGTGCACTATTGCTCTTCATTTCGCCCTCAGTTCAAATTTCTTCAGATTAAGGACCAAAATTGGCCTAGGTCTTCTATTAGTTGGCCACCAAAAGTTGTGAGGAAAACATAAATTTGTTAGTCTCCGGCCACCTAAATTCAAAAACCTACAAATTTGTGGAACTTGAAGATATAAATTAAAATTTCATATTGTTCTGCACACACAAAAAATTTGTGCATTCGTTTTTGCGCTTTTATCGTATTTTTTGCGTTATAAAGCACGCTTTTCAGGATTTGTAATTTTTTTATTTAGTTTTTGTCCAAAAAGTTACGAAAACGATGCTGATTTAGGGTTAGCAATTTTATGAAAACATAATTTCAAACAAATACTACCACCAATGCTACTATGCTAGTGATCCTTAATCGCTCATTTTGATAAATTACAACATTTGAAAACTTTAAATACTAGATGACTTAAATTTGTTTGCTTTTTGCTATTTATGAAATCTTTCAATTTTTCTTATATAGAAAATCGTAAATTGATGTTTTTAAAATATTTTTTAAACATGTATATTTTTCTATTATAAAAAGTTTAGGTTTTACGCTTCAAACCTATGCTCTTCGTAAATTTCTTGTAAAAACGTTTTGATCAATTTAGCGCTTTTCAAAACACTAGTTGAAAACCTAAGTAGCTTTAGATATAAACTGCTGATCTGGAAAAACAAACTATTGATCTGAAAAAACAAACATACAATAGAACCTCTATAAATTAATACTCGGTAAATTAATAATCTCTCTAAAATAATAATTTACTCCGGTCCCGACTTGGGCCAGTGTAACAAATCACTAATTTCGATAAATTAATAAGATAATAAATTTTTGAAATATCCTTATATAAATATTTAGTCCACACAAATTCATAAATTAATAATTCATCAAAACAACAAACATTAATAAGACGATTTAGTAAAATATGACTCTATAGTCGTTTTATTCTTCTTAAATTTTAAATTTAGTTGGAGCTCCTCCCTAGTTTAATATATCCAATGTCTATTTTTAGTTTTATAGACGGTTTAACATGTAACAAAATTTATGTAAAAGTGAATTAGTGTATTTGATTTTACTAACTAATTTAACGAGTATTATTTGTAATATATATGAGTTTTATATTATAAATGAGTATATATATATATATATATATATATATATATATTGAATCGATAAAAGAACATCTTTAAAATTATAAAATATTAATTAATCTATTAATTAATATCTTTCTAAATTAATAAAAAATTATGTTCCAAACAATATTAATTTATATCCCAAAATTGTAAAGAGATTACTTATTTAAGGACAAGGGAGTACACTACAATTTGGTAGGTCATTTAATTCTAATAGAAAAAAATTAAAGGTCTGATGGGATACTCACTAACCAATCAGTTGATGCCTGACAGATAGATTTTGAGTACAAGCACCGAATTTTTTTTGTGGTCTATCATAAATCATTTACGTACCAACTATAGATGGATGGCTACCAAACTAATTACGAGAGCAGAGAATGAATATATATGCTGCTTGTTTGAATATAGCTGATAATGACAAAGACACCTGTTAAGGCACAAGGTATGCATATTAAAATTGATTGATTTTAACCAAATACGCAAACTGTCCTTACCAACTGCAAGATGGAGTTGCAGACCTAAGCCGGCCAAAAACAGCCAACAAGAAGTTTCTAGATGAGTCCACAGTAAATAAGCGTTGTACGCAATTTGTTAATTCCATAGTTATTGAAAAGAGAAGCGGAAATGGAAAACATGATTTTTTTTTTTTTGAAATTTACACGTGAAATAACCAATACCACGAAACATGGTATTTTAAAGGGGAAATGAATTTTCCGATAACTATGATTCATTCCATTCCTTGCAAACATCTGTATGCTCCAACAGAGACTACAGGTCAAGACTACAGGTCTCTCTTAGATAGATAAACATCAATTAATAAAAGCAGTATATAAAGCTCACTATAGTAGTCACTGTGAGATAGATAAGTTTATATTAATAACTTACCCAAAAAAAAATTATATTAATAAAGCTGTTTATAAAGTTCATTTTAAGTTATTTAAGTCTAAATTAGTGATAACCAGTGTTTTAAATAGCGTTATCGCTATCGTAACGTTTTTTCGAGAGAAACGCTAAAAGCGCTAATAGCGTTGCTATGTAGCGCTTTGCGATGTATTTTTTTTTGCCTAAATATGCACTAAACTTTAGAATATTTAACAAAAAAAAATAAAAATGTATAGTTATATTAGATAGTAATAAAAAATAAAAATAAAAATAAAAATTTGTTGTTGGTGAGTTTTGAACCTGGGTCTGCTGGAAAACACAGCACTGTCTCAACCATCTGGACTGCAGACACTTTTATGAAAATTATACAATATATATTAATTATTTAGATCCGCTGTTTTTTTTTTACTCGCTATTTACGCTTTTGGTCCAGAATTTCGCGTTTTTTGCACTTTTGGTCCCCTATAGCGCGATTTTAGCGCAATTCCACCCAAAATCGTGATTTTTCGTTGCGTTTTTTACCAAAACAACGCTATTTCGCGCTACGTAGCGCTACGTAGCGCGAATTTTAAAACAAAGGTGATAACAGTATATAAAGCTTACTTAGTAAGTCAGCATAAGTTAAAATCCTGAGAGACAGAATGGGAGAACAAGGAGGGCAAAAAATTCAGAGAGTGGTGCTTGTACCATATCCATTACAAGGTCACATAAGTCCTATGCTCGATCTAGGAAACGCCCTTCACTCAAAAGGCTTTTCAATAACTATTATGCACACAAAATTCAACTCTCCTAACCCATCAAACCATCCCAATTTCACATTTTTCCCAGTCTACAATAGCTTCCCGGAGGATATTCAATCAATTGACCCCGAAACTTTTATGTTAACCCTTAACACAAAGTATCAAACTCCATTACAAGAAGGGTTGAATAAATTGGTGGACCATGAAGGCAGTGTAGTGTGTATAATACGCGACGCTTTAATGTATGCCATGGATGATGTGGCGGAGCACCTAAAACTTCCTAGTATCATTTTCCAAACCTGCAGTGTCGCTTCTGTTGCGGCTTTTGCTGAGTTGCCACGCCTTAAACAAGAAGGATGCTGTCTTCTAGAAGGTATAGTCAATCATGGACCTGTTTACCAAAATTGTTATCTCTACCTTTATTTCATAAATATGAAATTGTATAAGGACAGCTTCTAAGAAGATACAGCTATCAACTTAAAAAAGAAATATCTCAAAATGGTTTGTTTCTATATCCTACTAATGAAAACTACTTGCGAAAGAATACCCTGCGAGGATGAAGCCATTTTTAAACAGACAAATGAGAAAAGATAATAAAAGACGAAGGATCAAAGGAACATGATGTTCTATACAAAATAGTTCTCAAATTCTCTGCTTTGTGAGCTCTACAAACAAACCAGAATGACACTGCAACATGATAATCACGTTGTGAATTTGTGAACATAGATAGCAAGTTATGCTGGAAGTATATCATCATCGGGACTTCCTATACTGTAGGTTACATTTATTTACAATTAAAACCATTCAGTAGAACCGTAGATTTCAACTGTTAAGCAAACAAAAGATGTAATTGTAACCTTTAGGAAATATTTCATGTATTTGTACAACTCGTTACGCTGATTAAAATGTGGACTAGACGTTAATAAAGCAAAATATGGGGAAAAACATTTGCAATATTGTAGCAAATATGGCAAAGCCAAATGATCTGTCAAAGTAACTAAGCATCGACTTTTAGATTCTAATTCACAGGATCTAGTTCCAAGACTTGCTCCCCTCAGGATGAAAGACTTACCTATAATTAAATTCCTGAGCTTAGAGTCACAGTTAGAACAAGCAGCTAATGTTTGCAACATAAGAAGAGCTTCATCTATTATCTGGAACTCCAATAACTGTCTTGAAAATCTCCCACTGATAGAACTTCAGGAAAAATATCAAATCCCTTTTTTCCCAGTGGGCCCTCTTTTTAAGACAGCCTCGGCTTCCTCTAATAGCTTAATAAACACAGATGTAAATTGTGTCAAATGGCTAGACAATCAAAATCCCAGCTCTGTTCTGTACATAAGCTTGGGGAGCTTAGTGTATATTACTGAGAGAGAATTTGTTGAGATGGCATGGGGGCTGACCAACAGTGAACAACCATTTCTATGAGTTGTTAGACTGGGGTCAGTACGTGGATCAGAATGGATTGAGCTGTTACCTAAAGGATTTGAAGATTCTACTCGTACAAGAGGGCTAATAGTGAAGTGGGCACCTCAAAAAGAGGTTTTGGCTCATAAATCAGTGGGTGGATTTTGGACACATTGTGGTTGGAATTCAACTCTTGAGAGCATTTATGCAGGGGTTCCAATGATATGTTCCCCGATCTTCGGGGATCAAAATGTGAACGCCAGATATGTTAGCCATGTTTGGAGGGTAGGCCTAGAACTAGGTGGTGAAGTTGAGAGGGGAAAGATACAGGAAGTCATCAAACGACTAATGACAGACCAGGAAGGGATAGAAGTTCACAAGAGGGCTACTGATTTTACAGAAAAAGTTGAACAAGCTATTCTCCAAGGTGGAAATTCGCACAACTCACTAAATGATCTAGCAAAATACATCTTGTCTTTGTTGTAGTCTTGTAGATCAATTATATCATCGAATCATTAACCACTGGGTACCAGAGCTGTAAGCCTTAATCACCCAACCACATTATGGAAAATGGAAAAATCCTTACTATATGTCATTGTTTCTATGGCTGATACAAGGGAACTTGAAAAATGTAATGGACCATGGAAAAAATGGCAGTACTGTGACGAATACAAATGGTACTAAATTCCTTTGTAATGCGATGTGTATAAGTTGTAACCTCACTCTACTTTTATAATTTCACTGCAATGCAGCCATCTCATGATGAGAAGATGAGGGAAACAAATCAGAGAGAGCAGTCCGATATCTTACTGCAATGCAAAATATGGTGCACTTTAACTTATTTTTACCTTAACTTGTTAAAGCTTTCGATACGAGGAGCTGTGACCTATATTAAAAACTGACAGCTTTTTCTCTTCAACCAATCACACTATCATAATTCTAGTAAGAAAGATCATGTCATCTTTCATGAAAAGAGATGATTACTTATCAAATGGCCTTTGTTGTGATCCTTACAATCTTCTAATCATCCTTGTCCCTCTTCAGTTTGTTATTTCCTTACAGTGCAACGTTTGTTGGAACTTCCAAGCGTTTGTGTAAAAAATACGTATATATATAGATATATATATATATATATATATTTATTTATTGCTAAAAAGTTAATGTTAAGTGTATATTATTAGTAGTAATGTTGTAAGTTGTGGAATTTTTATGCCTAACGAGTTTTTTGATTGTTCTTAATTATATGTGAATTATATTTGTATTAATAAAATTACGAAAGGATACTATCAGTTAGAGGTTTAAGATGTGAAAACTTTGTATGAATAATTAATAGTATGAATGTCGCATAACATCTAAATGAAAAGGAACGGCCCCATTATCATTTAGAAAAATATTAGAATTAAATGTATTATAAACACACTTGATAATATTGAGTAACTCATAAGTTTTATAATAGCGAATATAAAAAACGTACGGCTTGTCTGAAGAATTAATGGCCAGTATCAGTTTGTGGGTTGCACAATAAGATGTTAGTATTCATGCATTTAATTAGTAGTGATCCATATAGGAGTTATGTTTGCATGGAAATTAGATAGTCAGAGGTTTTGAAATGGACTAGTATAAATAATAACCTATAGTCACATTATATACACGTCTCTGCTATGTTTCATATATATATATATTAGTCTAATACTTATCAGTTATCACTACATTAGGTATTTATATATAAATATATAGGTATATGTGTATGTAATTGAGAAAAGAAGCCAAGTCAGTGTGGGCAAGGAAGGGTACAATTTGAAAATTCAATTGTTAATGTTCGGTCGTTCCGTATCTGTATAAGTGAGTGGTTTTTCTTACTTACTATTATAAAATCCCATTGCATTTTTAACAAGTAATTGCATGTTGAAATTTATATTTTGAAGGTATCAAAATTATATATGTACATATATTATTACAAAGTTGCAGGTTCAAAAGAGCAAGTTTATTTGTGTACGTTGATGAACGTAAAGAAAGTGAAATGTTTATATACGATGATAACGTATAAGATTTTGAAATAAGTTTATTTTGTTTTTGTGATCATTATGGTTTATATTTGGGATTAAGTTTATAGAAAAAAAAGAGATTTGGGAAGTCCAAATCCAAAGAATAAAAAGAGATTCAGGAAGGCTGAATCCAACGAAGAAAAAGAGATTCAAGAAGGCTGAATCCAACGAAGAAAAAGAGATTCAGGAAGTCTGAATCCACCTAGGAGATTGGGAAGTCCAATCGGACTTAATATTCAATTTATATTATCGTATTGATCACACCAAAAATTACAATTTTATTATTCGTGTTTTGGGAATTTTATTAAATAAAAGTATTGCTTTTGAAAATGATAAAATGATAAAATCTATTTTCGACCCTATATTATATTGCAAGGTTGCCATTCACTAAGCTCGTTTAGCTTACCCTCGTTTTTATAATGTTTTCAGGTAATCAGGCAGATTTTTAGAGTCGGACTAGAGTTAGTCGGGACCAGCCAGACCGTCTAGGATTTCTTTTATTTCCGCTGCTAATAAACTTCTAAGATTATGATTTCAAATGTTGTTTGTTTAGTATTACAAGACCTTATTTGAATAAGTTGCTATCGAGATTTTTTTAAAATTTCACTTTAACTTGTTGGGATATTCAGAAATAAGAATGAATGTTTGAAGTTACTATTTTAGAGTCTAAATTATTTATTTAATTACTTTTAAGTTATAGGCCTTCATTTAGCACGTGCCGCCGCATGTGTTATTCGGCCGTGTGACGTCCTTTTTGGTCAGGGATGTTACATTTTTTGGTATCAGAGCTGAAGGTCCTAGGACCGTTTTCTTTCAAGAACTTGGTTAATATAGATAAAGTCTGGTTCCCAAAGTCTGATAGGTTTTAGGTTAGGTTATATATTCTGCTACATTGTTTTTAGTTATTTATGTTACTTGGTATGCCTTTAGGATGACTGGGATTCCACAAATTTCTAATGAAGCACTAGTTACCTCTTCGTCAACCCCTGAGATAGATGATGGAGTAGCACAAGCCTTTCAGAGCCTTCTTACTAAGTTAATGTCGCAACTTGCACCGGCCTATACTTCCGAGCCAGGAGCAATATCGCTAGACAAAGGTTCTTTATTCAACAAATTTCTTAAAGGAAATCCCCTAGAGCTGAGTGACCCAAATGATTCGGTGGCGGCAGAACTGTGGTTGAATAAGATTGAGAAGATTTTTACTATACTCGACTGCTCAAGCGAGCAAAAGGTTAAATTTGTGGAGTATAAGTTACAAGGTGCTGCGGAGAATTGGTGGCGTATGATTAAGCGACAATTTGAAGGGAGAGAGAACGAGCTTACCTGGGAGAAGTTCCTTGAACTGTTCAACGATAAGTACTATCCAGCAAACATTCGGCGAAAGAAACAGATGGAATTTCACAGCCTCGAACAAGGAAACATGTCAGTGATTGATTACGAAACAAAGTTTGTTGAATTGTCCCGTTTTGCGCCAAATCAGGTTGCTAAGGAAGAAGACCGCATGTTTATGTTCCAGAGAGGTTTACGGCCTGAAATACTAAACAAGGTGCAAATGTTGGAACCCCAAACTTATGGCGAAACTATCAGAAAGGCTACCCTAGCAGAGGACGGATTGGAAATTGAGAAAGTGCGACAACAAGGCACTAAAAGGGATAGAGACGATACTGGTGGAGGAAACTCCAATAAGTTTAATGCCTTTTCTGATCAAACTCATGGGGAATCGATACAGCCATTCCAAAAAACCTGCCCTAAGTGTGGTCGTGAGCACGCATACTCCTTTCGATGTGACGGGTACCCTCGTAAATGCTTCAACTGTGGAAGAAATGGCCATCTGCAATATGAGTGCAGATTTGCTTCTCGAGGTCCACAGCAAGGTCCGAAGCTTCAGGCTCGTGGTGGAAATTCGAACGAAGGTCGAAAGCCAGGAGAGAAAGGGAGGGTGTTTTCTTTGACAGGAAGAGAAGGAGACAAAGAAGCTCAAAAGGGAAATGCGGTTAACTGCCCTCGACTTGTGTGAGAATTGTTTGAGGTAAGTTTCGAGGACGAAACTTCTTCCTTTTTAGGTAGGGACGAGTGTTATAACCGTATTTTAGATTTATATTTATTTTTGGTTATCGAGGCGAATATGTTTATAAAGTGAAGGCTGCTTAGTATCTTAAGTAATTGTAAAAAAAAAAAAAAAAAAAAAAAATGTAAGTTTAGAATTAATTATATTGAAATGAACTTGGTCAGAATTATAGGTTCTCATTTAACTAATATAAGTATCTAAACATTTGGGTGGTTAGTTATGAATTGAAATAATAAGTTGGATTAATAATTTGGAACTAATTTCTCACTTTGAAATATAGTTGTAGTTATCATGGCCTATGGATTAATATTTAAACCATTACTTGGACAATTGAATGGTTCCACTGGAACTCTGTACTTAGATTACCTTGAGCATTGATTGTTTCATAGAATTAGAAAAAGAATATAAGATTAGAATCATTAATATTTATTTACTCATTTTAATTTATGAAAGCGTGCAACGGGAGCACATGATTTAGAAATAAAATTTTCAAATAGCCAGGGGATTCATTTCTTTTATATATGTAAACAGGATATTTATTTTATTTTATTTTACACTAGGGATACATGAGAAGTGGAGGTTAGCAAGTAAATAATTTTCCAGATAAGTTTCGGGACGAAACTTTTTTTAAGTGGGAAAGAGTGTAAAATCCCGTATTTTATATGTATATATATAGATATATATATATATATATATATATATATATTTATTTATTGCTAAAAAGTTAATGTTAAGTGTATATTATTAGTAGTAATGTTGTAAGTTGTGGAATTTTTATGCCTAACGAGTTTTTTGATTGTTCTTAATTATATGTGAATTATATTTGTATTAATAAAATTACGAAAGGATACTATCAGTTAGAGGTTTAAGATGTGAAAACTTTGTATGAATAATTAATAGTATGAATGTCACATAACATCTAAATGAAAAGGAACGGCCCCATTATCATTTAGAAAAATATTAGAATTAAATGTATTATAAACACACTTGATAATATTGAGTAACTCATAAGTTTTATAGTAGCGAATATAAAAAACGTACGGCTTGTCTGAAGAATTAATGGCCAGTATCAGTTTGTGGGTTGCACAATAAGATGTTAGTATTCATGCATTTAATTAGTAGTGATCCATATAGGAGTTATGTTTGCATGGAAATTAGATAGTCAGAGGTTTTGAAATTGACTAGTATAAATAATAACCTATAGTCACATTATATACACGTCTCTGCTATGTTTCATATATATATATTAGTCTAATACTTATCAGTTATCACTACATTAGGTATTTATATATAAATATATAGGTATATATGTATGTAATTGAGAAAAGAAGCCAAGTCAGTGTGGGCAAGGACAGAGGGTACAATTTGAAAATTCAATTGTTAATGTTCGGTCGTTCCGTATCTGTATAAGTGAGTGGTTTTTCTTACTTGCTATTATAAAATCCCATTGCATTTTTAACAAGTAATTGCATGTTGAAATTTATATTTTGAAGGTATCAAAATTATATATGTATATATATTATTACAAAGTTGCAGGTTCAAAAGAGCAAGTTTATTTGTGTACGTTGATGAACGTAAAGAAAGTGAAATGTTTATATACGATGATAACGTATAAGATTTTGAAATAAGTTTATTTTGTTTTTGTGATCATTATGGTTTATATTTGGGATTAAGTTATAGAATAAAAGAGATTTGGGAAGTCCAAATCCAAAGAATAAAAAAAGATTCAGGAAGGCTGAATCCAACGAAGAAAAAGAGATTCAAGAAGGCTGAATCCAACGAAGAAAAAGAGATTCAGAAAGTCTGAATCCACCTAGGAGATTGGGAAGTCCAATCGGACTTAATATTCAATTTATATTATCGTATTGATCACACCAAAAATTACAATTTTATTATTCGTGTTTTGGGAATTTTATTAAATAAAAGTATTGCTTTTGAAAATGATAAAATCTATTTTCGACCCTATATTATATTGCAAGGTTGCCATTCACTAAGTTCGTTTAGCTTACCCTCGTTTTTATAATGTTTTCAGGTAATCAGGCAGATTTTTAGAGTCGGACTAGAGTTAGTCGGGACCAGCCAGACCGTCTAGTATTTCTTTTATTTCCGCTGCTAATAAACTTCTAAGATTATGATTTCAAATGTTGTTTGTTTAGTATTACAAGACCTTATTTGAATAAGTTGCTATCGAGATTTTTTTAAAATTTCACTTTAACTTGTTGGGATATTCAGAAATAAGAATGAATGTTTGAAGTTACTATTTTAGAGTCTAAATTATTTATTTAATTACTTTTAAGTTATAGGCTTTCATTTAGCACGTGCCGCCGCACGTGTTATTCAGCCGTGTGACGTCCTTTTTGGTCAGGGATGTTACAGTTTGCATTGAAGGTGAAAGGCATCAAAAATATTTCACCTAAAAATTATACCCTTAAAACGAATCAATGCATGATTTGTTTTGACAAGCATGTCCAAATATAATAATATACAACCTAAAATGAGAGAAACTTTAATCATTAACAGCTTTGGTTTCTGTAGGATGGAAACCTTATATTTTTAACTAAGAGAATGCAAAGAAATGTTTTCAATTCCAAGTTATAGCTACCCAGAGTTATATAGGTCACTCCACAGAAGGACCAAGACGAATAGAAGTAGACGGGTCTACTGTAAAATAAAAGGAATGTGCAAGTTATTATTTCTTGTTGAGTATTGGAAATTTTAACAACAAAAAGATCAAGTATTATAATGATGCTCAATACACTCTCAGCCCTTTATGAACAATAAAGCTATACATTGCAACTCACAAAAACATCAAACCCTTTAGCCGAATTTATATGACAAAGTTTTTTTTTTTTTTCAGACCAATTTTATTGAAAGTAAAAACACACAAGTTTTTCAGGGGCAAGCCCCCATGATGACCATTCCGTTTCAAAACGGTAACAAGCTAACAAGAATTCAACATAAAAACACTACATCCGAGATGCCTACATTAATACTATGAGACAAAGAGAAAAGCCTTATGCTAACACTTACGTAAAGAGCCAAAATAGTCAAGTGATGTGCATCTTGGAGGTTTATGACAAAGTTGATGAGTCAACACTTCACGATAAAATGGAGCAGACGAAACAAAAAACAAATATCTCCTCTAAGTTTGCTGTGCCTTGTTATTAATTATTATCATGCTAAACATCTTCCAGACAGATGTACCCTCACAGTGATTAGGTAATCAATTAAAACGCAAAACCGCATTTCCGTAATCTGAAACATCCTTAGTAATTTCAAATGGTTGTTCTTGTTCCCAAACTCTCGACTTGAATCAAACCTTACAGCTAAAATATTCAATTGTATTGCTTCTGGTCACAATCACTCCTAAACAAACAATGTTAATCCACGGATGAAAAAAAGTGTATTTCTCCCATTATTCACCAACTCCAAAAGGTTACAACTTACAAGTGTTGTGACGACCGCTACAAACTTATTCGGTATCCTCAGAGTTACTTTGCTCAATCACTTTGTGCTTTTCCAAACATTTTCTTACAAAGGAGATTTTAAGAGAAGATCAAACCATAGAACACCTTTCACGATGAGGTTTAGCAAGTGAGTTTTAGGTGATAATTACACGTTTCACGGAGCAATTTTTAAAGTGTGTGATCGACGAATTTAATAATAAAAACAGAGGTACAATGGAGTAATTAAGAGCTTCTACGATCTTAATAGAAAGTATTACGATAAACAACAAATCAAAAATAAATATGATGCCTTGAATAGAAATTGGAGTGCATCGAATCAACAGAGACGAAATAGTTCGACTTGACTTGGTTGGGACCCGGAAAGAAAAACATTTACCACACCTGGTCATTGGTGGGACAAGATGTTTGCGGTAACAATTACATTTTTACTCTTTTGTAATATATCAAAAAATCTAATATATATTTCTTATTTTATTCTCTCTTTTTTTCCTAAATAAACCCGAATTGCTCCAAGTTTTAAAAGATTTCAGTAGTGCCCAAAAGAATTGTTGAACCGCATCTTTGTAAATACTTCGGCAACATGAAAAACACAATGAACTCCGGGTGAAGATTTGCGGTCATAAAATGTGATTGATGAGAACACTATAAATTTAGATGACGCGGAGTTTTCTAATGAAGAGTATTGTGAGAACAACCAATCTCAATTTAAAGTTAAGCTTGAAGATGATGAATATGGTGATGGGTCTTAAACCAAACGCAAAGCTAGTATGAGTCCAACAATATAAAATAACAAAAATAATAAAAGCACGTTTGTCACTTAATTTGGGTTGTTACAAGAAATGATGTCTACATTGGTATATGTGTTACAAAACCTGGGAAACGAGGTTGTAATAAAACAACATTAAGATACCGTTGAACTTGTCATACAAAAGTCTCTTGATTAGAAACAAATTGTTTATCACATGGTCAAAGTTAGTGACGGATACACCAGACAAGTGTTTATGAATTTAAAAAACGATGATACATGTATTATGCGCCAAGAATGAATCTCGCAAAGAATAATTACACTCTTTTGGTTGTTACGTTTTAATTTAAAACAACTGTCACAATGTGCATTTAGGTCATCTAGGGGACCTAAAGGCATATCATGACATATGACCTAAAGGCACTCATGACAGATGTTCGTTGTTAAAGAAAAACCTAACAACCAAAAGAGTGTAATTATCACTCGCTATTCTTTGCGGATTCATTCTTTTCAAAACTACATGGCCACATAATACGAGTATCATCGTTTTTTAAATTCATAAACACTTGTCTATGCAATGTATCGGTCATTAACTTTGACCCGATGATAAACATTTGTCTCCAACCCCACCACGAAGTTCCTCTAGAGAGACTTTTGTATGGCAAGTTCAACTGAATATTGTTTTATTACTAATGTAGACATCGTTTCTTGTAACATCACATACCTAGATACGAAGTGACAAATGTGCTTTTTTTCCTTTTGCCATTTGATGTTGTTGGCCTCATACAAGCCTTTTGTTTTGCTTAAGACCGATTACCATATTCATTGTCTTCAAGCTTCGTTTCAAATTGAGATTGGTTTTTCTCGTAATACTTTTCATTAAAAAAGACTCCGCACTATCTAAATTTTATAGTGTTCCCATCAATCTCATTTTCTGACGCAAATATTCACCTGGAGTCAATTGTGTTTTTCTTGTTGCCAAAGTCTTTACAAAGATTCGGTCCAACAATTCTTCGTGCTCTATTGGATATTTTTAAATCTTGGAGCAATTCATGTTTATCTTAGGGGAAAAAATAGAATTTATAGGAACTAGATATTAAATTATTACAAAAGAGTTAAAGTGTAATTGTTACCGCAAGCATCTTGTACTACCAATGACCAGGTGCGGTTAATGTTTTTCTTTCCGGGTCCTAACCAAGTCTAGTCAAACTACTTCCTCTCAGTTGATTCAATCTATCTTTAAGGCATCACATTTACTTTTGATTTGTTGTTTATCGTAATACTTTCCAATTAGATCATATAAGCTCTTAATTAGTCCATTTTATCCTTTAGAATTTAAATACTAACTCACCTCGGTTTTTATTATCAAATTTGTCGATCACACACTTTAAAAATTGCTCCGTGTTGTTTTTGTCACAAAATGCTTTGTCCGGCTCGAAAACATTTGGTGGATGCCAATCTTGACTTTAGTGGCCAGCCTTCCCTTCTCCTTTTCTTTCAGTTTGGACATACTGATTGTACAAAAAACCAAGCGATTAGTCAACAAAACGATAGCAGAACTTAAGAGTTATAGGTGTGGCAATTGAGATATAGATGTGAACTTTCCTGGCATCAAAACAAACTCACAAATGATAGGCCAATTTCCACTGATAAATACTTTACAAGGCCACAGGCCTATGCATTATATTATGACATAACCAACTTTTCGAATTGGGATTTTCATTCCCAGAAATAAAAGCAAAAAAAAATTGAAGGTTCAAGTCCACTTAAGTACTTATTATACAGTTACTTGCTTACTGTGTGGTTGAAAACACAATTAATCTATTTATATACTGACACACCCATGCAAAACTGTGATATCCTAAACCACAAGATTATCACATTTTATAACATTAATACCAATAATCAAAATATTTATATTAGAACTTTAAATTCAATCATGGGGCTTACCCAGATTTGTTAACTTGATCATTGACCCTGAAACACTTTCCTTTATATTATTCTCACACAGAAAAGAAAAAGTATTCCAAGGAATAGGCATACAAGTACTAATTACTCAATCAAGCTTGTGTTTTACAGTTCTGTCAAGGTGTAAGATTGTGAGTCCTTAATTTCTTTTTTTGGGTGTGTTCAAAATTACTCCTTTTTTTTTTCTTTATAACTGTTTCCATCACTGCCCAGTTAATTTTTTTTTCTTCAAACTGTTTTCATTTTCTTGGGCTAGCTATCTTACCCAAAAAAACTAAATCAAGAATTATTTTTTTTAAAATTCCTAGAAAGAATCTCGGAGACCTTAGCTTATCAGAACCTTGTGTGTATATGAAGACTGAATTTTTATACAACAAAATTAGCTTGGGTATTCAAAAAAAAGGTTGGGGTGTAACTATCAAGGAAAATTTATAGTCATAACCTATCAATAAAGATTTATTCAAACACAAAATCCCAATACCTAACAGACCAGAGCAAAGAAAATACATAGAAACCTTTACTAGCACTTGTTAAAAACATAACAAAAAGTTTAAATCCAACCCAGGTCATATAGATTAAATATTGATTTGGTATGAGGGAGATGATATATATATATAGAGGTAAACAGACAACATATAAACACAATATAAGTAAAAATAAATAAATAAATTACTAGCCAAGAAGGGGACAAACTGCTGAACAAAATATGAAGGTTAACGCTGAATTTCCCAACTCTTTTTGGGTTGAGACGGAGTTCGGTGAAAAGTTTGAGGTTCTTGTTTACTACGATTGGCGTCCCAAGCAAGTCACTGTTAATGCGGCAATGGAAACTCATCGTAGTCCCCAACCCACTTCATTGGCCAAAGCCTCGATAACACAATTAGGTGTACCACCACTTTCAAAACCATCCCCTGGACAACACTCCCATAGTACCAAACTCGCATCTTCTAAGACAACCGAGGACGGATTCACCTTAATATCCTCCACTCATCGCCAACCCAAAACTCTTTCTTCAAAAAGTGTTCTGTCAAACAACACAACCCAAAACCCTTCTCATAAATCTACTATTTTTATCGACATCCCGCCACTCCCCTTGACAACCCTTAATGCGATTGTCCAACCCCTTATACCCCCAGGTCCTTTCACCCCTGTTTTTGAGTTCCTCGATACCACATTGGTTTCCTTGGTGAGTCTTGTGGACACTGTACCGATAACTTGGGAAAATAGATTTAGCACTCTAGAAGAAGAGTGCGAAGTGATCAGGTTGGACATTGACAGTATCCTTGTCGATGCTACGAATTACGAAACTCCAATCACTGAGTGTTGCGACCTACTTGTTCAGTGAGCCGAATGTAGAAATATTTGTCCCGAAAAAAAAAAAAAAAAAAGTGGCTATGAAGAGTTCTCCCCAAACAAGGAGAAAAAGTAAGCAGAAAATCACCCCAAGTTAGTGTTCCCCCCAATCTCGTTATGATTAAGATAGCTTGTTGGAATATTCGTGGTCTCAATGGCCCCGAAAAACAAAGGGAAGTTAGTAGTTTAATTGATGAAAATAAGATTACTTGTATCGGGTTACTAGAAACTAAAATTTCAGTTGAAAATAAGGATAGAATTTGTAATTCTATAGCTCCTACTTGGAGGTTTGTGGATAATTTTGACTTGGCACCTAATGGTCAAGTGCTGGTTGGGTGGGATCCAAACGTGTGGAATCTCACTGTTTTGTCAAAAAATAATCAATGTATGTCTTGCTACTTGTTTGTTGTTGATGATTCGGTTCACGCTAATGTCACTTTTGTATATAGTTGTAGCTTGGTGGATGATACACGTATTTTGTGGAATTATTTGACTAGTAATAAAAATATTTTGAGCACGATTTCTTGGATGGTTTTGGGGGATTTTAATGCTCTCCGGTTCCCTAACGACAACAAAAGGAGACGAAATATTTGGGGGTCAACGTACGATGAATTTCCGGTTTGTATTAACAGTGTGGGAATGGATGATTTCAGATTCAAGGACATTTTCTATTCTTGGCTTAATAATAGTTCGGGGAATTTAATTCAAATGAAAATAGATAGAGTTTTTGTGAATGAGGGGTGGCTAAATGAATTTCGAAACGTCAATGTGGATTTTCTCCCTTATGGTATTTCGGATCATATTCCTATGGTGGTGCATTTCGGGATGCAGGGGGAAGTTCACCGAAGCTGTTTAAGTTTTTTAATTCTTGGATTAAATTCGAAAAATATCTGCCCACCGTCGTAGAAGCATGGAGCAATTCTTTTGAAGGGTCTAAAATGTTTGTGGTCTATAAAAAATTATATTTGGTTAAACAAGCACTTAAATCACTGGTTGCTAGAAAACATAAAGAAATTAAAGCCGAAGTCGACGAGGCTTGAACTTATCTTGGTAATCTGCAGGAGAGTTTGGATTTGGGGTGACCCGACGATATTCTTGTGTCTATCAATTTAGCCAAAGAAAATCTTAAACTACTTCTTGTTAATGAAGAAAGTGAAAAACGTCAAAAAAGTCGAATACAATGGTTAAAGAAGGGGGACCATAACACCGCTTATTTTCACCATTGTGTCAATAAAAGAAACCACCAAAATCGCATTTCTTCTGTCAAGATTGATGAGGATAATACGGTTTCCGATTATCTGGGGGTTAAAAAAGTCGTTGTAGACTATTTTACCTCATTACTTGGCCGACGTTCCTCTACACCTTATCCGGGACAAGAAACATTGAAACTCATTACTTGTACCAAAATTTCAGAACGCATGTTCGAAACTCTTTCAAAATCTGTAACCGACAAAGAAATAGTAGATTGTATGCTCGGTTTACATCCTTACAAGGCCCCAGGTCCCGATGGTTTTAACGCCATGTTTTTTCGATCTACTTGGCATATTGTGGGAAATGACGTTAAAGAGGCCATCAAAGAGTTTTTTCGGTCTGGATCTCTTCTTAAACAAGAAAATGCTACCATAATCGCACTTGTTCCTAAACGCCCTAATCCATCTATGTTAAAATACTATCGTCCCATTTCTTGTTGCAATACAATATATAAGTGCATTTCAAAAAATTTAGCCAATAGGCTAAAACAGATTCTCACAGATATGGTCGATGATAACCAATCGTCTTTTATTCAAGGTAGAAGGATAAGTGATAATATTTTCTTAGCACAAGAACTCTTACACGGTTATCACCTTCAAGGGGGGTCTCCTCGAATGGCACTTAAAGTTGATATTATGAAGGCGTACGATTCCGTTCATTGGGTGTTTGTTTGGGATGTCCTTCATGTAATGGGATTTCCGTTAAAATTTATTAGGTGGGTTAAAGAATGCGTGACTTCAATTACATATTATGTATCCTTAAATGGAAGTTTAGAGAGTTATTTTAAAGGGGCTAAAGGGTTAAGGCAAGGCAACCCTATCTCATCGTATTTATTCGTACTTTGTATGAATGTCCTATCTTCTATCCTTGTTACTCTCACCTCCTCTCCTGATTTTGGTTTTCATTGGAGATGTAAGAAGATCAAGTTAGTCCACCTTTTCTTCGCCGACGATCTGTTTCTCTTCTCGAATGGTGACTTATCTTTGGCCTCAACACTAGCATCGGCAATAAAGATTTTCGTAGCTTCTCCTGTTTGGTCCCAAATTACGAGAAGAGTAAACTGTTCATGGCCGGCGAGGAAACTATGGGTATGAAAATTTCAAGTCTAGTGGGTTTTAACATTGGGTCTTTGCCTATCAAGTATCTTGAGGTTCCTCTAATTTCTTCTAGGCAAAAATTTAAGGATTGTGCGGCTCTTGTTGATCGTATCACAAATAGAGTAACTTCGTAGACTCGATAATTCCTCACTTTTACAGGCCGACTTCAACTTCTATAATCCGTTTTATTAAGTATTCAATCCTATTGGAGCTCTCACTTTATTCTCCCTGCAAAGTGGTTAATTCTATAGAAAGTATACTCCATAACTTTCTTTGGTTGGGGACCGACTTGAATGCACACAAGGCTAAGGTAGTGTGGGCTAAGGTGACGTGTCCAACTTCGGAAGATGGTTTGGGGATAAAACGCATAAAAGATTGGAATAGAACATTCATAGGAAAACATCTTTGGTTCCTTATTGACCCTACTCACTCCTCTCTTTGGAAATGTTGGGTCGTAATTCATCTAATTCGAGGACGTGATATTTGGACAATCTCAGTTCCTTGTCAATATTATTGGTCTTGGCGGAACATTTTACATATTCGGGAATTGCTAAAACAAAAAATTATGGACGTTTGTGTGAGTGTGATGTGTGTGTGTAGATTACTTCCCGTCTCCACTACTTATGTTTTCTCTAATAATCTTCAACAAAACTTTGGTGCAAACCCTTCCATTCCTATGAATAATCTTTCTATCATTTTTGTCCCGCTTCCTTCTCTAACTCCAAAAGTTTTCTGGTAACCAGATCCTACATATAATTATTCCGTTAAGTCCGCATGAGATTTTATACGCAAAAAAAGTGAGGCGGTCTCTTGGCACCACGTGGTGTGGGCAAGAATCTCCCCTCCAAAAATGTAACTTCGTACTTTGGTTAGCTGTTTTGAATAGGTTTTCAACTTTTGATCGCCTTAAAAAAATGGGGCTTGTTAGAATTAATGGATATCCGCTTTGTCTAAAAAAATGCAAAAAATATAAACCACCTATTTTTTCAATACGAGTTTTCTAGAATAGTGTGGACTATCGGTTGTTCAAAAGTTGTATTTAAGGGCTCATGTGTGACTCGGAACGAGTGGGTTAATTGGTCAAGTGAAGTTTTCAAAGAAAAATCAGTCTCCGCTGCACTAGAAAAGTGTTTACTCGCATCGACGGTATATAGTTTGTGGCGGGAACACAATGCTAAAATTAACGAAGAAAGGACATCTAGTCCCGGACAAGTTTTTAGAATCATTGAGTTTTATGTAATTAATAGCATGAACAAGTTAAGTAATTTTACTAACAATTGTAGAAATATGTTTATTAGTAGACATTTGAAGCTTAGCTCGAACTTTGTTAGCGATTAGACTTCATAGCCTATCATGTAATGTAACTTCTTGTAATCGTTTTGTTCGAGAATTGTACATATTCACTTATCAATACACGGTTCGTTTAATCTTCAAAAAAAAAAAAAAGATAATAGGTGTATATATATAAGTCAACCCAAGAAAAAATGAGTCTATCAAATTTTGTTCATTTTTTTCAAAAATGCCCCCACTCTTTTTTACTAATTACTCATTTACATTTATTCAATTCAAAATATAAAAAACACACAAAAATCATTATTTTTTCAAAACAATTATAATTATATACCAAATAATGTCATTTTACGTGTATTTTGTATAACAAAAACATTATATTACTCATTATTTCTAACTTAATATATTCATTCAATCAGTATATTTTTAAAAAATTTATTAACCCAAATCATATATATATATATGTATCACGCGTTGCGTATGCAACATGTGGGTAACGATTACTAGTATATATGATGAACCGATGAAAAATAGATAATAGAGGGTTATGATTTGATTTGGTGATAATAAAGATTTTGTACATTACATATTTATCTCCAAAGTATGATAGTTTTGTCCTTTTTTTTTATAGTTAAAATCTAAAATCTAATCCAAAAAACAGATTCTTATAAAATATAAAATATAAAATGTCTAGTTTTTTTATATGCTACTAAACACTCTAATGCAGCTTTTAAAAATCAAGAATTTTTTTTACAAATTTTAAAATTTGTTGTAACTCATATTGTGTGAATGTTTATGAGACTTTATGAATATAATTAGTGGATTAGCGGTTACGGTGTTTTGCCATAATGTAATACTTGTAACGGTTTCAACCTATCACTATATAAAGGTTGAACCTCCTATTTAGATGATGACACACACATATTACATGAATACAAGTTCTCTTCTCCCTCTATGCATTTTCATTTATTATCGCATCTACATTACCGTTGAGCTAATTCGCTTACAACACGTTATCGGCACTTTGCTTGAAAAAAAACTCAACAATAAATCGTTTAGCCGGAGCATTTGGACCATTTCTTGCTTGAAGATTGAAATTTTTTGCTCGGAGATCAGGATATCAATCGTGGAGATTGAATATAAACTTTTGAAAGTTTTGGGTAATTTTTTTTATCGATCTTCACCAACATACCATGAGAACGGTACATAATTTTTATTTATATAAAACGTAAAAATTGCATGATTAATCAAGAATAAAACCGAAAATTTCATGTTTAGGATGTATATCACATGATAGATGGTTTATTTTGATAAACAATGGCTATTATAATCCATGTATATCACTTATAAAACAAGTTAAAACTTGTATGTGAATCTGTCAGACCAAAACTGTCACTTTTAGAACACTGCAGGACCATTCTGCAATTTTCTGAAACAGTAAGACTTCGATGTAACTCTCTTCAAACATAGGACTAGCGCTGTAATTCTCTTAAACTATTGGACTGCCTCTGTAAATTGGCTAAAACAATGCAGTTTTCTCTATTTACACTCATAGTCCATGTAGTTAATCCCTATACACAGAATAGTATATGTGTACGAGTTTGCCTAATTTTTGGTCCATTTAGACTTTTCTACACACAAGTATAATTAGATTTAGTTCCTCTTAACATCTAAAAGTAGTATAAAACTTGTAGAAAATATTTATTGCATGAGATTATAACTTGCTAATGTTACATAATTGTATTTAGTCTCTTTACATGCCACCATTTATTGCCCTAAAATAGGTGTAACTTATGTGATATAATTAAACCTCATAAAAATGGCAAGAGTCACACTTTTAGTGTTAGATTTAAGACCATAAAATTAGTAATTTATGTCATTTAATATTTCTAATCCATGTTAGGACTAGTTTAAATGCGTACGACATGCCTTTATATTACGATATTGTTATCTTATCACATAAAAGATCGTAAACATTATATATGTTACTTGAGCTAATAATTTCTTCAAGATCGAACATTTTATATGTAAATTTTGAGTTGAAATTTGCGAAAAATTATGAATCTTCCCCAAATAGGCTCACCTATTTGGATACGATGTCTAGGAAAGATACAGGCGGATAGTTCCTATCCTAATGAGGTCGGGTTTTAAGTGGCATTCGTGCCCTCCACCCTCACCGTCTTTCCTGGTCGTTTTTCAAGTAGAGCTACCGAAAGGGGTTGACTAAATAATAATTTCCCCGAGTGTGTTTATATAGTGATGTATGTTTCGCCGAATTGGTGTTTCAGTATCGACCTGTCGTTCGATCAATGAGAACCGATTCACATGAGAAGCAAAACTAATGTTTTTGAACCTGTCGTTTCGAAAAAAAGGTTGTGCTTGTGCAAATCATAAACTTATAAACCAGTCGTTTTATATGATAAATAATCCAGAACTCCCAACACATGTTGGATGTCATCTTTGATGAGAAAAATCGTAAAACATACTTGCCAAATGACTGTTTAAACGTTGATTTTAATCTGTCACCACATGTTACTCACCTTGATGTGTGAAAATGTGATGCCCAAATTTTTTTTGGATGCCATCTTTGATGAGTAAAACATGAGTTTGTTGTTACCCTTGAGATGAATGCTACGGCGTTGATTTTATTCCGCCGCCACATTTGAGACGTGATGACGTCTATGGTGAATAAATGTCTGAAATTGACATATTGGAGCTATCCTTCACAAAAATACTAGCTTAAAAATTGTATTCCATAAGCAGTATCGTGAATTTATATTCACTATGTTCCTTTATCGCCCATCTGTTATTGGATAAGAAAATTACCCCAGTGAGTAGTTTTAATCCTATTGGGTCAATGGCGAATTGTTTGCCTAATATTAATGCTCTTCGTGTATATTTTTTTTTCCACGAATCGAGAACCGAGACAAGTGTTATTTGTCTCAAACTGTCGTGATTCCGATGAATCGCCTAGCCAAGAGAGATTTTAGACAATCGTCAAAAATCGAAAACATGTGGCTCCAAGACAGTAATTGAAAGGAACAATATGACCCGTTGTCACAAAGCAAGAGATAATGCTCAAGGAGGCAACTCTGTGCTATAAATACAAAGGTCATGCACGGTTACTCCTTAAATAGTTCAAAACTATTATAAATGTGAAAAAACCGATGCTAATATGGTTAAAGCTAACTGAAAAGAAACTTTTGAAACCCCCGATTTTGTGGCTCAAATAAGTTTAATACCTTTCTTTATTGATTTTGATAAATCATTGAGCCATTTTTTCGCTCATCTGGATTATGTTTTCCATTTGGATTATTATTTTCCATTTGGACCATACTTTTGTATTGTGGTTTGCCTGTCTACGAAATTTCTCGAAATAATTTAAAGTGCTTTGAGCAAATTCCTTTGACAAATGTGACCAAACTTTAAATTATAAAATTTTAGGCAATACTTGTGGTGTAGTTGGTTTTCTGAAAATAGTGGGTAACAGTGTACCACATAATTTCACCAACTACTTGCCTAAAAGAGTACTCAGTGACAATGATTCTGGACCTGTCGTTCCAAAATCGAAATCTTTGGTAAAACCAAATTGATTTGTCAAATATGAGGTCTTATACTCATGTAGGTCCTTCCGTACCTTATTGAGTTATAAAATATTCGAGAAAACCAGTGTTATCTGGTAATAGCTCATGAAAGAATTAAAATTTCTTTACATAGCCTCCATTCAATACGATCAAAAGCGTATTTTAGAGGAGTTGAAATGTCTTTCAAGTGGTTGCTACAACATTCTTTAAAGCATTTAAAGTTACTTTATCATTTCGCCTGTCGTCGAAATGATAAATGATTTAGATGCTAAGACATGATTGTCTATACTATCATTCGTCTGTCGTCGATCGATCAAAGCATTTTGATATTGTGGCATTGACCGGATGAGATATTCCCGGGTCAAAAGACGATACTTGATTTATAATCGCATCGCATTTGGATTCTCTTTGAGGATATATTTCGTGATTAATCCGAAATTCATGCCACTAATCCTCACCTTGAAAGACTAGTATGTGTAAAGATCACGAAAAGTACTCATAGAATTATTATAAAGAATTGAATGAGTTATTGTGGACTTATCCAACCATAAGACGGGCCATAAATATAAATGGTTATGGTTGATGCATCGACAATAGGTCACATGATTATTATTGTCCACAGAAATACAGCATTTTCCAAACTTTTAGCCCTATCATTAAGTTGATGGCTCATGATCCGGATTATCCTGAAAAGTCTAGTCGACTTGATAATTCCGAAGAGTAAGAATCGAAATTTCGATTTGAATTACTTGAGTTTAGAAATGGAAATTGAACATCCTGTCGATTATGTTCAGACCCAAATGGACTCACGGAAAGTTTGATGATGCGACTGCAAATGGTTGCACGCAGTTCTTGGTCTTGCGCACCAAGATCTATATTTCCGTGTAGGGTCATGCTATTTTGCTGCATTGGTCCGTCTGAGGCTCATAGTCACTCAAAACACTAAATGCGTACCAGTTGGTTACTGGTTATGAGCCAGACGCCTCATATGAACGCGTGTTTGAGTGCTTAATATTTTTATTGAGCCGCTATAGCGTTCAAAATATGGACCTCTTAAGGGGACATAAGTCGATTATGAATCTCCTGCCTATCATTTGATAGAGTAACCTTGGCAAGCGATCTCTTTACCGCATGATATGTGAAAGTGACATCGCTAAGACTGTTCTCCCCATCGTTAGGGGGAGAATTGCACGTTACCGTTGATAAGGAACAACGTGAAATAACGTGGCATAACCCACTCAGTCTTAGCTTGATCCCCAAAACTGCACTAAGTGATAAGTAAGTGCATAAACTCCCTCAAGTCTAACTAAATGCCAAACGCATTTAATGACTTTATGAGATGTCACGAGATCATTTATACCTGCTGCAAAATGCTTGCAAGGATAGACGTCCCTGTCGGACGTCGTGTTCCTGTAGTAACACGTTGCTTTGGCCGAACCCGCCAAGCAAACGACGCTGCCGTCGGCCGTCAGTCTGTCGTCCTTCCCAAGATACAAGGAAGTTGACCGGTTCCAAATTCGTTCAGCTCCAGAGGTGGTGAACTGAAACTCGTTTGTCGCACGAGATTATAAAGGAGCAAGGATATGTGTGATTTCCTCCTCATCCTAAGAATCTCGAAATATCTGTCGATCATGATATCTTAGACGATATTGAAGCGAAACGAGACTGTCATTGATTACTTGCTCATATATTCAATTACGACTGATAATATGAGCAAATTATGACAGGGGACCATGTACCGTTGCCTGAAGTCAACATAGAATAGACTGGACTAATGGAAACTTGCAATCCAAGTAGACTCCTTAGCAAAAGTGTGTTCGGACCTGTAGCTCCAACATCACCAATGTTAAACGAGTTCGTTTATTTGGTTATTCGTAAAGAAGAGTGATGAGAATAATGAGATTGTACAATGCTCGCCTAGTAGCGTAAGGCTTCTCTCACAAGATGTTCTGAATGTAATGTTTTATAGTTGTTCAAGTATTGAAAAAAACTTCGTGTTTATAGCTAGATGTTCAAACTTTTGAGACGAAATTTTCAACAACAAAAAAATTGAAACGGATTGGTTATAAATGTCAAGTATCGGAAAAACCTTTGTGTTTGTTTACCCAACAGTAAACAATAGACCACAACTCCAAATGGAAAAAGCCTCTTGTCGGCAGTTTTAGCAAAAAAATCATTATAAAAAATCGGTTTTTCTAAAAGGGTGATGATATATAGTTGGGAAAAAAAATTGAAACATATTCTTACAGGGTTTCATTGAGGTAATTCATCGTCGATATACGTTTATCAAATGCCTCGTAGTGTGTTTTTGTACGAGTGTATCATTTCGACACTCACTTTTACACCCATAAAATAGATGATTTTTTATTAAAAAAATTTATTAAATCAAACGATGTACACATTAAAAAATTTAGATTCGAAAATACGATGTTTTTATAATTTTTTGGCATTTTGGGTTTTCACAATCTCAAACACAACTAAATACCATAAAGAACATAAGAACAGGAGTAGAAATTTTCGAAACAAAAAATATAAACGAATAACTAGTGTGTATATCGTTTATTTAATAAAATAAAATAAAAATGGGCTGAAAAGCTTGTAGTGTGGGAATGACACCCAATGGTGTATTAGCCCCAGGCCTGTTCCCTTCGTGCTATGGTATTGTTGACAAATTTGAATCATTTTATTTATTTGACATTCATACCCAAACTCAAATAAATCGTCTCCAATTAATCTAATTAATGTTTAAAGAAACAACCACTATAAAAAAAAAAAAAAAAAAAAAAAAAATACTCAAATAGCGACGGGATTAGTGACGATATTTTTTGTTACGAGCTTATTAGCAACGGTTTTTGTGACTGTTTTGTGGCAGTTTAGTCAATTTGCGACAGATTTGTGACAACTTTTTAAATTAGCGACAAGCTTGTGACAGTTTTTAACTCTTAATAAATCAAACATTATTTTGTAATCAAATATGAATGCATTGGGGTGCAACATATTGATATCAAAATTATGAATCAGTAACATTTTGACAACTCATAGTCAGTCGTTTTCAGTTACGTAAGCTAGTTATAAAGAGTGATAATGATGGTATCAACTTGAATACCCGGTAATAATAATTGGATAAAAGAATTTTATTTAAAAAATAAATTGTCAGCCTAGTTCCTGTCTTTGTAACAAAAAAATTGAAAGTTGACTAAATCAAGTAATTATTAAATTGCGAATTTGCGATGTCTGTATCAGTTTGGCTCTTAATAAAGGGGCTACATTTCTTAAGTTAGACTCAATCAACAAACTGGACAAATAAAATAAATTCATTATTGATTCCAGGAACTCTTTGAATTCGGTTTGCAGGTAACGTTGTATAAACTACTAGTTAAAACAGTGAAAATTAAGCTTTTTGATCCTAATTAGTTATATTATTAATTAGCAAATTCTAGTGTTTTCTTTAGCAATCAGAAGTTAACGTCGGAACAAGATAGCCATATCATCAAGTAGGATGAGTTGATAAGAAATTGCAGAAACGAGAAAGCATGAAATAACTAGAGTGGGAAAGTTTTGTTTTTTAGAATCAAAGTCTTTTCAAAGAATGTCCACAACCCGGACTTAAATACGTAAACAATGAGGTTGACCAATTAGAAAGTAAGTTACGAAAGTATCCTTAAACGTTAAAAAAAAAAATGATGAGACTTAAATAGATAAATAATAAGATTTGACGAATTAAAAAGCAAACTATGAAAGTATCCTTAAACGTAAAAAAATATATATAAAAAGAGTTAGACATAATCTGCAGATCCTCGTCGAATTAAAAAGCAAACTATGAAGTATCAGCAACATCACGGTAACCAAAACAAAGACTAAGATACTTCATATTAAACGCATCATAAGTCAACTGACCAAAAATACGCATTCTATAAAAAGATCTCTGACAGTTGTTTCCTGAATCCGAAAGAGAGTACTTGGTTTCTCCCAATAACTAAAAAGTGTAGAGTTTGTCCGTCGACAGCTGAATGTTTAGATCTGGTTCGATTCATGGTCGCATCTGCAAACACGTTTTTCCGTGTGCCTGCTGACATCAAACTCATCTAACACCTTATTTATGACAGTAAACTCTTCGGTCATTTTTTTAGCTTTGTAACAGCAAGATGTTTTTTTTTACTATAACAGCAACTTAATCTACATTTATTACAGCTACTGAATGATTATCCTCTGCATTAAAACTGTGTATTCGGTATCAATCAGGGCTGATAATGTATCCATGAGGGGGAGTTCTGAATCAATTTCTTCAGTCAATCAGAGGCGCCTCTCTATGATGGATATAGATGACAATGTGATGAAGAAGAATATGGAGGAAATGAAAATCGAAATGACTGATATGAAAGAAAAGTTTGATGCCATGAAAATAAAGATGGATGAATCACATGATGTCATCACCAAGATAAAAATTTGAGATCACCACATTAAAAGGTGGTGTTGATGATCTCAAAATCAGAGAGGAGCAAAATGTTGATGTCGTGAAAACGCAATTGTATCATAAAAGATTTACTCGAAAAATTTACTAATTGAGGCTAGTGTTGCCTGGTGAGCTCGCTAAGCATGATCTTATGTTCTTAATTTCTGTTGGAATTTTAGACTTGTGATTGTTGTTTTAACTATCTGTTGTAATTTGAAGTTGAATTAAATTGCCTTTTGGTTTAAAAAAAAAAACTCATCAGTTAGGAAAACGATCACGACTGAGTACAACCCGAACAAAATCACTAACATCAAAAATCATATAAGTACGGTGGATGTCAATGCGGGCCTTATACTGGGAATTTCTATCATGACTAGGGAATCTCATATATTCACGCTTAGCCTCATACAAAACATCGACATAGAAACCAGATTACACTAACGATAATGGGTCAGGCAAAGCCAAATAGATTTCGCGTTAAGGTGTCAACATAATCCTTTTGTCTTTTATGGATAAAAAATATGTGTTTCTACGCCCATGATGAACAACACTATAATCAAAGTGCCAAAGTCTACTCAAAAGAATATTACATGAATCTATAGAAATCATATCGCACCATATACTATCATGATATTTTTTCTCAATCGAGAATGCAGCAAAAGATTTTTCTTCAACTCTAATTTCATTACCTTTATTCAGTCACAAAAATTTGTTAGGTTTATGATGACGGACCGTGTTCAACTTAAGTTTTTGTACAACCTCCTCTGCCACAAAGTTCTCACAACTGCCAAGGTCAATGATCATCTTGGAAACCTTATATGCTACCGTGCAGGTTGTACGAAATATTTTGGTCCGCAACCAATCATCCTCTGAGTCGCTCTTAAAAGTCAGCAAACTATTTTGAGAAGCCAAATTTCAACGACCATCTCCATACAGAATCTCACACTCGTCACGATTATCACAATAATCATCATGCACGGGCTCCTGCAAATCCTTCGTCCTGTCGAATACATCCTCTTCGATCACCAAATTTTTATCATTGTTGTTGGGTTAGCAGAACCATGCATTGGAGGTTGTTGTTGTTGCACACCACGAACATGATTTGCTTCCATCTGTTTATCATTCAGTTCAATTTGGTTGTCATGCGCTTCAATTTGGTTGTTAGTTTTTTTTTAAAATTTTGTTGTCATTCACTTCAATTTGATCATGATTCCATTCAATTTGCTTATCATTCGGTTTAATTAGATTGTTATTCATTTAATATGAATGTCATTCACTTTAAATTTATCGTCGTTCGATTTAATTTGGTTGTCATTTGCTTCCATTCATGTGTCATTCAATTCAATATAGTTGTCATTCGGTTCAATTTGGCTGTTAATTTTGGCTAGTCCGTTCAACTAAATTTGATTTTCTTTTCACATTTTGCGAACTTGTTTAATTTTTTTCTTGTATTTTTTATTATGTTTTATTTTTATTTTTAATTTTCTTTTACTTCCTAATTGTATTATTTTATAATGTTTTTTTAACTTATTATGATTGTTTTTTCTATTTTAAATTATGCTTTTTTGTTATTTTTCTATATTTTTTATTTTACTTTTTTATTTATTTTTCGTTATTCGGTTTAATTTGGTTGTCATTCACTTTGAATCTAATGTCATTCAGTTCAATTTGATTGTCCTTCGTTTCTTTCTGTACGTCAATCGCTCAGTATCAGTCATTCAGTTCAATTTTGTTATATTTTACTTCGATAGTGATATTTTTTTATCTCAATATGAGTGTCATTCAGTACAATTTAGTTGTACTTCCGTTTTATTTGGTGCGATTTGATTATATTTGGTTGTCATTCGGTTCAATCAAAGTCATTTAGTTCAGTTTGGTTGTCATTGGGGTCAATTTAATTGTCATTTAGTTCAAGTTGTTATCATTCGCTTCAATGTAACAGTTAATCAATTATATTTTAGTGTAGCATTCGCTAATCACTTCAATTGATTGTCATTAGTTTCATTATGAGTGTCATTCATTTTGATTTGGTTACCAACTTACCAATTCACTTTGAGTTTTTTTTTTTTGTTCTCTTATTGGATTTTTTGGTTTCTATTATTTTAGTATTCTTTTTGAACGTTTTAGACATTTTCTAGAGGCTTTTCAAAGTTGACGGCAGCCTTCCCTAGCCTCCACGCAGCTTGCCTGAGGTCCGTAAATGTCTTTCGGAGGCTTTGCAAAGCGGTCATCAAGCTTATATAGCTTTTACAAAGCTTGTTATAGCTCGTCAAAGCTTTCTAGAGCTCATCCAAGGAGCTCGTTAATATCCATCGGATGCTTTGCAAAGTCGCCAGCGACCATCCGAAACTTTTCTTAAGGCTCTTCATTGGAGCTTCGGTGGAGATCCAACGATGGTATTGTAGTAAGTGGGAGTGGATGAATATGTTGTGCTTTCATTTTAGAGAGAAAATGTGATTAGTGTTTTGAGATAAATAAGAGCGTTTCACAATTAAGAATTTAAGATGAACAATTAATGGAGTAGTATCTAAGAAAATAGATGTTTTTAATACATTTGAAGAATATAGATTTATTTTTGGAGCTATGTAGCATTGCTCAAACAAATCTAATACTACTGGTTTTAGTAAACTAAGAGCATTTATAATAATTGTGTTAATTTTAATAATATTAAATTTGACACATCATCATTTAAGTGCATGTTAAATGACACGTATGTAACTTAAATTTAACATTCACATTAGTGTATTAATTTAACAAAGTATCTAATTTTAATTAAAATTAATTATTAATTGAAATCTGATTAATTAGTCATTTTGTAAACGCACTAATATAGGAACTAAAATAGGAGTATTTGAAATATAGTTCACGTTTTAATTAATTGTATTTTGCCACGTCATTTATTAGCAACATTAAAAACATTGTTATATTTAATAACTTTTTTAACATATATAAAGATAACACATGATTTAATATAACTAATGGAGACATAAAAAAAACATTGTTAGATAAGTATTTTAGTTAATAATAGAGATAACAACACTATTGTAAATGATTTAAGTATTTTAAGTTCATGGTGGACTCATATGGACCAGCTTCATATAAATAATGTGATTGGTTTAATACAATACGTTTTGAGTGTGGTAAGAATTTCACTAAATACGCACTCAACATTATTTTGTACTTACGGAATTCTTTATTCTACTATCAACAATCTTTTAAAAGACATAAGGCGAGATTCATGTAGAAGATGATTGTGAAGCATCTAATCCCGCTTAATCATCTCTAATCTATATAATCTCGTCTGATTTGTCAGGTTTTTAGGTTGCGCCTATCATCTAAGCTCTGCTTAATTTTCGCTTAAACATATTTTTTAAAACAGTCATAACTATCAAGCAAGACAAGAGTGCTAAGAAAGAGGGAGTATTTACTATTAATGCATAATAAACAAAACCGATGAAAACATTTTATACCAAACTTTTATTTTCACAAGCAAGTAAGAACCAACATTGCGAACCAAGGCTGAATTATTATACTACAAAGATAGAACAAAACACATTTTCATATTGGCCTACACATCATGTTATTATTTACAATAAAGATGCACCGATCTCTATCAGCACCGGGTTTTTTTGTCTGTTCTTCCACTTTCATAAAGATTCCATTATTAGACAAAGACACCATACCATTCTCTTTATTCCAATTATTACTTTTATCAAACAATCGAGCGTCTACATAAATTTATGACCAAGACGCCGTTATCACTAGAAAGAGAAGAAGTCGACACTATATAGAGGCTTAAATTTGTACATTTGAAAGATAGAAAACATTTATAAAAAAAAAAAAAAACCTTTTTATGTTATTGTGATTTTTTTTTTTTCCTTTTTAGTTTCTTTCCGATGAAAAATATTAAAGCCAAACTATAGGTCTAATTCAATATGTCCATTCTTGAGGGAGACATATCTCATGTGTCTTGTTTGTTGGATAACTTTGAGGTTGTGATTGTTGTTTTGGTTGTGTCGATTTCAGATCTGCAATAGAATTATGAAACGGGTTAATCACTAATTAATGTTATTGTATTTAAACTGGATAAATAATATCACATCATTAACACCTGATCATAAATTTAGTTTAAATAGAATGATCATTAAGAAAGTTTAAAATGAGTAAAACTAACACATAGCTGACAAGCTAGGCCTCTTCCTTGCGATTGTAGTACGTAACCATAAGTCTAAAACGGTGGCTTTGAAAGATAAGATATAGGAATTAAATTATTTCATCACGACTCGCGAGTACAAGATACGCGATTTGTTCTAATATTGGTATGTTAGTCTAAACTAGAGTTATCAACTTCATTTACATCATTACATGGCAAAATTGAATGTGTACGCTTGCACCCATAAATAGGAAGCAAGTTATAGAAGTATTTATATGAAAATTTTATTTTATTTTTTTCTTAACCCGTGCTCCAATCATTTGAAGCCATATAATGATATAAGTGTCGATCCTCGACTACAGATTCAGCGAAAAGATAATTTCAATCTTAGCTCGCCCCATATATGGTATATGTATGTCGCTTTAAATGAATGAACAAACAAAAATGAACGTATGCTAATAATTTGACTTGCTTAAAAAATAACACAACATACTATCTGCACGCTAACTTGGCAGGACATGATGTAGATACTCACTGTCATGCTAAATTCAAAATTCTTTTTCAAAACTTTTATTACTTAAACTATCTTATCATGTCTCAGGTTACATGAGAAGTCAGACAAGTCTAGATAATTCTTTAAGCGTAAATGTCAAGGCACCTATAGAAACTTCTGAACAATCACATAGGATAATGTACAAGATTAGTAATTTCTTACCAATCTTCTTTTTTTATTTGTATAAAACTTCTAACCAGTCGTATAGGTATTAGGGGCCTTTCCACAAACTGCTTTCTTCTATTATCTTTTGACATAAAAAAAAAAAAAAAAACTAATGATAAAGGGTTCATTATTGTCACTCTCAGTTGTTTGTTTTTAAATTAAAAGTCGACTACCTTCGAGTTTTTAACTGTAGCGAATTTAGTCGGCCATTTTAGAAGGGGTGAGGTATTAATATATTAGTATGATTTTCTAGACTACTAAAATCAAATGCTAACGAAAAACTAACTTCTTTCAGCCTACCATAAACCAACTTATTTATTAATAATTAGAAGTCGCTGTCAAACAAGGCCTTGGCTAGTTATCTTATCCCTTACACCAGATTTTTTTGTGGAGTAGAATTTAATTTGGACGATTGGGAAAACGAACATAAAAACATAGTATATGTGTAAGTACCGTATTGTGGCGGGTAACTTTTCAAACCAACAGAGCCGTTGGATTGAGTCTGATTTTTCACTTTCTCAAAGTGAAGCTGTAGGGTATGCAATACTCTTGCAGGAATCAGAACCGTCGAACATCCTGATTAAATTTCAAAATTTCAAAATTAAAATTATTTGGCATAGCATATTTAATACTCCTATAACGTACAGTTCACAAGTTGCAGTTGTCACTTGGCAACTAGTTCCTTGTTCTTACCAACAAGTATGAAACTATAGCTGATAGTTAAATACTTTTCTTACTATCTTGAATAAGTGACCCAACTTTGATGGAGTATTAGTATTAAATACTGAATGACATTATTGGCAGACACTTAACTACTGTAGTTACAAGAAACACAACTAGGTAATAATTCTTTTATGACTTTGATTTCATTAAATTTATATAACTAGTGTACACTGTATATGCACTTCATATGTTTGTATTTATACTACTACTAGTCAAATTTCTTACTGTACTAGATGTCAACTTGATGAAATGAGTGGTCCTGATAGTCTAAAAGATTCCTCTTTGACTTTGTATCCAAGACTAGAGATTCTAGGCTAAGGTTGCCGGTCCTTTATTGGCTAACAAATATCCAATAAAAGATAAGAATCAGAATAAATGAATTTTGAGAAAATAGATTCCATTCAGTTTATCGTAAATTTAATTAGTTAACCAACAGTTCACTGACACAGACACACAGTTTACATAGGTAGTAAGATGCACAATGGTATATATTCATACAAAAATAGTACTTCAAAATCTTTACTAGCTGCTTCTATTATCCAATACTCCTCCAAAATTTCCAGATGGCAAGGTTCAAGTTTATTTTATCAGAACAACATGTACTAATATACTATTGTAAGTTGTAAATGTAACAATTAATAGTTTAATGGGCATTTGCAGTAGAGCAATATTGCTCAGGTCATCAAAGACTACACGCTGCTATATCTAATTTAAGGACAAAAAACATCATGACCCCTGTTGCCACTTTAATTACTTTCACAATTTTTTAAATTTCATACTATACTCTCCCAATATGTAGTAAGAAAGGAAAATATAGCAAACTCATTTCTTTGAGTAAGTTATATACTCTTATCCTTTTACTTGAAGAGGCTCTTAAAACACCCATACACAAATCTAACAAACAAAAAGGCACAACTTACCCAATTTTTTGCGGACTTCAGGGGGATTAGTGGCGGCACGTGGTAGAAAAACACCAGTTCCGCTAGTCTTTGTTTTTGGAGTGGGTCCTCCGAGGAAAACTGCTCTCATCCCGGACCTATAATTCATTTGTTTCGGTGATTGTATAGGCGGCCACACAGCTGGCCCTGACCCCAATATCCCGGTCTCTCTATTCACTTTGTTCGGTTTCTTTGATTCGGTTACCTTTGATGCTCCTTCTTTGCATTCTTTCACTTGGGTCTGTGTTGATGGTTTATTCTTCGCTTTGTACAACTAAAATTGTAATAATAATCGGTTTAGTATCTGGTTGCAGCTAAGAAATGAATAGATTTTTTAGTGTAATTCTAGTTTGAACATCTTTTCTTAATTAGGCCGGAAAAACATACAAGTTGATTAATCAGATAGACCGAATTAATAGCAAAAACAGAGCTAAAGGCTAAAAAAATTGAAGTGTAACAAAGCCTTTTATAAGTAAATTTGAAAGGAGGTTACTGAAACAATTGCACTGTAGTTTGAAGTTATGCATATTAATATATTATTATAAAGAGACATAGGTGTATCAAAAAGAAGTATCGTTGCATTAGTGTTTCCAAATCGAAATTAGTAAATTTTGAACTTCTAAAAGTGTTTTCCACCTAAGATTAGAATATTACTGCATAAAAAAGAAAGGTGTACCGTTTAGTGTTTGTATACTAACCAAAATTACAAGTATGTTGTTCCTATTGGTGAATGACTTTAAAATCTTACCATAGCTCTAAAAGAACACGATGTGTCAAACTATATTTAAGCTAACTCTATCTTGTTTCTTAATCAACTGTTATTTTTTTTTCCGATTTATATCAATAGTCACCCGTAGTTCCAATTATTTATACCCGGAAACAAAAAAAAAATTGTAAAAAAAGCATACGTTTATATTACATTTTTTGAATTATATATCTTTAATATACCAGATAAACAATTAAATTCACAAAACTTATATTTACTTCAAAATCGCTTTCTTAAAAAGGTATTTACTAACAAAATGATGAGATTATCGAATTTAGAAAAAATAATACTTATTTTAACATTTATTAGTAAAAAAAAACAATGTATAATTTGTCAAACTATTAGGTTCCCCTATAGCTAAAAATGTGCCAAATTCCTAACAATAACATAGTGCATTAAGCTGTTCTAAGAAGCATAACTGAATTGCTTTAGTTACTCACATGAATTTCTCGTTCTTGTTCATCAACAAAAGGTTGCAAATCATGTTGCGTGGTTAGAGTGACTGTGCATTCACTAGACACCTTCAAAAAGAGGAAATAATAAGCATTAGTTAGTACTCATTTACAATCATTATACATGGAGAATTATTAGTAGGGTACTTTTAATGTTGTATATTAAAGTTTCCAATAATAATTACTCCTATTAATTGCGTACATGAAACCACATATATATATACCTTGAGTTGCTTTCAATTTCATCATACTGTATTAACATTTTGACTGGCCCGCAATAACTGTTATTGGGCTCGCTAATAAGTTGCAAAGGTATAAAACAAATATACTTCTTTATTGCAGTTGAAAAAGAATGACCAAAACCAAAATATATGTTCGTGTTAACTTACACGGCAAATATTACACCCTGTAGGCTGAGTTTGGCCAATAATATTTAACATTTTTTTTTGCATTTCAAGTAAAACCAAAATTAATTTATACAGAAACATAATAAAGATTATGATAAGTAATGAGAAAACTATAAATTAAAATGAAACAGTAATAATTAATGTTCTTTTTCAAACAAAAATGAAAAACTTATATCGCTGTAGTTTTTTTAGAGCAACCAATATTGAAATTTGAAAGGGAATATGATTTTTTAATAAATTACGTATCTAGTAATAGATGGCTATAACTATGTGCTGACGTCAGTGGCTCAAACGTAGAAACTTTACTTTCTCACATAGTTTAGTTGAAAAATAAAGTATACCCAAATTAAAGTAAAATAATAATTACAGAAATATAGTATTAAGTACATACATCTTAACATTCAATATTAATAAATGGGATAGCTCTGCCTTCTGAATAAATTACTTTAGCTTCTAGTAAGTAACTAATTATTACCAATGGACAAATTATGTGCTTGAGATTTGAGGCAAGTGGCTTAAAAACACAGAAATTTTAATTTTAACAACAAAAACGTGTATTGATTTCAGCCTTTTATTATTTCGCAGACTCAAACATGTTTGGTCTAAGCAAAATATATCCAAATTAAACCAAAATATCACTGCCCTTCTATTTCAAGACAAAAACTGTACTACTCATAAACAAAATTATTACCCGCTTCTTAGTCCCAAACTCTTGAACGTCTTTTTCGTCGTCATCTTCTTCGAGCATGTAACTAGCCATCTGGCGAGTCAACTCCGCCATAAACTCGTTATCATCTTCTTCCTCACTCTCGGTCTCAGTGGAGTTACCAAGCTCCGAACCAAAAGGCGAGCTCAAACCAGACCAAGAAGACCCAACTGGACTAAACATAGACCCAACACCAGACCCGCTTCGACTATAAGACTTTGTAACACTTTCCGGAACCGAAATGGTGTCGTTTCGAAACGAGTTATCTTCTTCTTGTAAAAGAATCGTCGCCATATGCTTGTTTCAGTTATTTTGTACAATTTTAAAAGAGAGGGAAAGAGAAAGTGGTTTATACTCTTTAGGGGAATTTTATTTAATTTGTGAAACTCTAAAGTGTGGTTTATGGGCTTTTTAAGGGCTAAGCAGAAGAGATAAGGAACTGCTCCTATTAATTTTAGTAGTAATATTGTTTTATGTTTAAATTACATAAAGGCCCTTAAGTTATTGGGTTTGTTTGACAACTACAGAACATCCTATTTTTAAAGTACGCCTACTTGTTCTACTACTACTTTATTTACTCCTTAGTTAATTTATTCCACGAGCAAATGCCTAATTCAACTATTTTTTGTGTCTGTTAGTATTTTATTTTTAATTTTATGCTAATCAAGTGTGAATGCAAAAAATGTACGTAAGCTAGAATAAAATTGCAAAACTTTTTATTTGTTTTTGTTTAGTATAATCTGCCTAATAATGTTTACAGACTTTTCTTCAAAAAAAAAAAAAAATGTCTATACTTATACTTAAGCAATCTTTAACTCGTTCAATGCCCAATTTTTCAAATTTGCACTTTCGACCATACTCAGTCAAAACTGTCTAGTTCAATTCCTAATGAAAATAAAATCATATTAAAACCACGACTTAATTATGATAACATGTGATAATGAGTAAATGTTTGTGTTTTATTGTATCATCCGTGTTTACATTGCATCGACTTTATAGACAAACGATTGGTTTTATAGTATATTTACCAAGTTCTTTATGGGTATTTCAATGGAATCTTTAACTTAAGTCTAAGATAATTATTAAATTCCTAGTTTTGATATGAAAAAGTATCTTCCTTTTTTTCTATTCACCGCTTTCTTCGTTTATCCATATTTATTATCAATTTTTAAGTAGTCACTAAACATTAAGAGAGGGGGTGATTTGTTTTCTTTAAAGTAAAGGGGTGTAATTCAAAAATAGTGCCCAAAGTGTATGATGCTTTTGTATAGGATATTTAGTAACGATTACATTAATTTTAATGAAATATAGTAAAAATGCATATCATAAAAGAAATTGTTTTAACATTATTGAGGTTTATGGGGGCTCAGCGTGTCATGTGACCACTTGCCACTTAATTTCCCCGGCTCATAACCAAAACATAGCTACAGTATTAATAATATGGGAACTGTCCAAATAACGTAGAAGTTGAACCAAGATCTAAAGGTATTTTGGAGAAAAGGTGCCTCTGATAGCAACTCTGTCATGCATTTTCTCAAATTTGGAGATATTCAGAATTTCGATGACAATATGTGGACCAAATGGAACTTTAAAAACAATTATATTTGGTTTATTTGTTGTGATCAACCCAATAAATAAGTGTAGGGTAAAAAATATAATTTAGGAAGTGAAGTGTGGGGTTGGAATTTAGTAGTTGTATCCGTTGCATTTGTCCATCTACTCAACTATGAACTCAACTGCCATTTGTTAAGGATCTCACAAATGGATCTGGTTAAAGGTTGTTTGGATTCTCACCAAGATTGTTGACCGGGAGTGGTAATTTATGCTCCTAGTTAGGACTACCATCAACTAAAAAAGACTAGCTTAATTGGGCACATGCCAAACGCACCCTCATTTGTCACACATTGTTGTCACCCGTTAGGGACATTTGGACTTAATTCATGCTGAATTTGTTTGTTTTCCCGCGGCCGGTTTAATAAATAGTAACCGTTTTGTTTGGATACGGGATTGTGCCTCGCAAACGTTGTGTTTGTGTTTGATAACATTTGTTCCTTCTTCGTTGCAAGAACGAATCATTTTTTTGTATACAGTTTGGTCTATGGAAGCGGCTTTTAATTCAATATTTAATCTTAGTAGTACTTGGTTAGCTGATTAATTTAACTCTTACGTATTTTTGGCCCTTTGATATGGAATTAAAACTTTCAGTCACATTTATAACGTTTAGTTCACACTAAAATATTTACACTAGTTGTTGTAGTGGAAGTTCGGCTACAAATTTTGTCAGTAAGTTGTGAAGCTGGGGACTAGAAGTTAACTTCAACTGTGGCTATGAACGTGTTGACATGTTGGACAGGAACATGAGTACATATATACATTCGTGAACTCTATGAAATTGATAAGATATCATAATTAGAAGGACTTCAAATAATTTAAATATTCGTGCCTTGTTGTCTCATGCATTTGGTAGGGGATACAAAATGATCGATGAAGAAAAGGATAATGAAAAAGTTAAAATTTCGGCTGAACTCTTAAATTGCAGAAAATAGTAATTATATTGTTGTTGCATACATTCAAGAAACGATTTAGATGTGATGTCACTTTTTTTTTTTTCGGAAAAGCACTACTGACAAGTAAAGATGGCAGAAATTCGGGTTTCAACCCGACTTGATCAGTTGCGGGTTAGGTAAAAGTGCAACTTTATTTAGGTCGGATTGGGTCAATTTGTATTTTTGTGCAACTTTACCCAAATATACTAACTTTTAATTCTTTACCTCTTTGTCTCTCACATACAATACAATGATAAATAGTTAAATCAACAATCCTCCAATCCATGGCCACCACGTATATTTTACTTCTCTCTCTACTTCCTTAATTTTATTGTATGATATTATTGGTCATGTTGGGTCTTACTCTATGTCTATCTTGATTTTTCCTATCATATGTAATTGTACCATTTATTATATAAATAGAGTTATGAGGTCTTTTTATGTATCTTTCTATACTTATCAATAAATAAAATCCGTTTTGTTCTCTCTATATATCTCCTATATAATCTATACTGAGTTAATAAAACTTACAAAACGTTATCAGCACGAGCAAACATCGAGTTTCTCCCACTGAGTTTACCTTGACCAGGTTTTAATGAGACACATACAATCACAACTATCGTAGTTCATCTAAGTTATCTTAAGATATTTTATGTTCAAAATAAATACTCGCACCCTACTGCGTGCAAGTGAGAAAGAGTATACTGACGTATGTTTAGTTCTTAGTAGAATTACCGCACCTTGTTGTGTGCAAATAAGTGAGAGCATCCCGATGTATGATTAGATGAATCTTCACACCCTGTCGTGTGCAGGTGAGGGGAGCATCTTGTTGTATACTTGTGTACTCTTTTTATCATTAGTCCAGTGTTTTTTCCAACTGAGTTTTCTTTGACAAAGTTTTTAGGGAGACACGTTCTCATTATCTCACTTAAGATTGCCGAAATCAGGGATAGTATCATGTCGTATATTTCTTACCACTGTGTACTTTTTTGTCATTCGATTAGAGTTTTTTCCCACTAGTTTTACTCTAGCAAGGTTTTGATGAGTCACCTGTTTCGTGGTTGATCATCTACTACTATCACTGTTGCACTATTTTTTCTTCGATCATATATTTTTTCATTGGGTTTGTTCTGGCAATATTTTGATAAGACACATTGTTTTATGTTTAGTTAGTTACATGAAATTTCGGCATATATTATTCTGCTACACAGTTTGTCCTAGATACGAGTTTTGTCTCATACTGGGTTTTTCGGTCCTAAGGTTTTTTGTGTTTAGCACTGCGAATGAACTCAACTCAGATCGACTGCATGAAGACGAAAAAATCAAGACGTCCAAATGGGGAGTGTTGTGAAATATTATTGAGCATCTTAAGTCTTACAGCTGTATGAGTTTTTACTTGGGTCTATCATGTGCTTTCCTATCATGTGTAACATTACCCTCTATTATATAAATAAAATTATGGGGTTTCTTGATTTATCTCTCTACACTTATCAATGAATAAAACATCCGTTTTGTTGTCTCTCTTTATATCTCCTATATAATTTATACTGATATAATAAGACTCATAACAAGTTTTAATTTAATTTCAATTTTTCTCTACAAGTGCTAAATTTGAACAAAATCACTTTATATGAAAGAACATGATAAATAAACTGACATTTAGTACTAAATATAGAAGTTTACAATTAGGATAGATATAAAATTTCAGAATTTATATTTACGATTATTACTACTGTGCAATTAATTTCCAAAATTCTATAGAAAGACGTCATTAATACATAGTCAAATAATTAGCTAATTTAGGAAATATAAAACGTGTAATTTATATCATTAATAAACAAATAATAGCTAATTATGGTTAAATCATTAACATGATACTTTTTACCTTTTATGAAAAGAATTGAATTGTATTAAACTCCACCCCAAATTGATTATTATACTTTTATACATATATTTGCTAAATCTAGATACAATGAAAAAACCGTTAAAAAAATAGAAAATAAAATTTCGTGTCGAGTACATTCGGGTCGGGTTGGGTTTTGAAGAACCCGGCCTAATTACCATCCCTACTGAAAACTATAGACATGAATAGAAAAACATAACTCGGATTTTTGACTTTAGGGTGTTAAGATGAAATACAGCCGACATAAATATTATGGCACGGACAAGAATTCTCATGTCACGTAGCTGAAATTTTAGTTTATTTTAGGAGGGGGGAGGGGTGGATGTTTAGTTAAGTTTTACCAATTTGAGTCACGGTCTATTATTATTTTTTGTCCAATTAGGAAACTAGTGTTAGACACTATAATGGAGTTGCAGTCACGGTCTCTCACTTATCGCATAATGTGCAATTCTATCAACATCTGTCAATAATAGATCACTAATTGTGAAATAAAATGAGTGCAATTTCATGAATAAACATTATGAAATTGAACAATGGTTGGATGAAAAATGATAGTCTAAGATACGAATTAATAAAACTTAAAAGTTAAGTAGAAAAATGATAATTATATGGTTTTATCTCGATCCTCACATACTTGTATTAATACTTGTCTTGTCACACCTCAACATCTCCCACTCTATAAAAAGGTTGAAACCTTGGTATTTGATACACCTCTAACACTACAGAAAACTAGGTGAATAAATTGGAACCTGATATCATTTTAAAATAATTATTAGGTTGTAGTACGACTTATATTTTTTATTAGCATAAGATACAATTTTCAAACTTTTTAATTTGATTTTGGTACCACATACCATAAATATAAAAACAGTCAAAATTCTTTTTTGTGATATTAACCCAAAACACACACTCTCTCTAAATCAGCTCTCAAAACACGCCACCACCGCTCCAATAAACTTCGTCGCTGCGATAACTTTTTGTCCGTAATTTGACCGGAGAAGACGATGCTCCTCCTATGTACATCTCTCTATATCTATCTATATACATATATATATATATATTAATATATATAAACTCGCCGCCACTGTGCAGCAGCTCCGGCGAACCGATCATGACGGCGAACAGACCACGACGACGACATATATCTATATCTATATCTCTATGTATATGTATATATATCTCTATGTATATGTATATATATATATATGTATATATATATATATATATGTGTGTGTGTGTGTATATATGCAGATTTAGCCTTTATCTCTGTCGTCGGATATGAGCATAGTGGCGGCGGTGGGGCTAATCCCTAGCTGCTGCACAGTGGCGGCGACAGGTTTTATTGAAAACTCTAAACTGTTAATTTATCTAGGGACTAAACTGTAAATTAGACCATGGATTGAATGATGTTAATAAACCAGCAAGTCAAATTGTAAATTAGGCCATGGACTAAATAGTTTAAAGTTAATTAGACTGTTCACTATATTAGATTGTCTGCTTTCCTATTTGTATTTTGTATTAAATTTTTAAAATTTTGTATTAGATTGTCAAAAAAATTGTATTAGATTATCAAAATTTTTATATCAAATTACCAAAAAAATTGTATCAGATTTTCTATTAGATCGTCAAAAAAATTACATTAGATTGTCAAAATTTTGTATTAGATTGTCTAAAAAATATACTAGATTTTCATTTTTTTTTTGTATTTAATTACCCAAAAACTTGAATTATATTTAAAAAAAAAATTGTATTAGATTGTCAAAAAAATTGTATTAGATTGTCAAAAAAATTGTATTAGATCGTCAAAAAAATTACATTAGATTGTCAATTTTTTTGTATTAGATTGTCAATTTTTTTTTGTTTTAAATTGCCGAAAAAATTAAATTATATTAGATTGTCAAAAATTTGTATTAGATTGTCATAAAAATTGTATTATATTTTATATTTATTGTCAAAAATTTGTGTTAGATTGTCGAGAATTTGCAATATATTTTCAAAAAAATTGTATTAGATTGTCAAAAATTTTATATACGATTGTCTATTAGATTGTCAAATAAATTATATTAGATTTTCAAAAAAATTGCATTAGTTTACAAAAAAACAAAAGTATTAGATTGTCAAAAAATGTGTATTATATTCTCACAAAAATTAGATTACATTGTCAAAAAAAATTATATTAGATTGTCAAAAAAAATATTTGTTTTTTAAAATTTTTGTAAATTTTTTTTTTTTGGATTTTTAAAGAATGTTGTGGATTTTTAAATAATGTTTTGAATTTTTTTTAATTTTTTTCGGAATTTTAATATTTTTTTTAGTATTTTTTATTTTTCCAGAATTGTAATAAATTTTGTAAGAGATTGTTAAAAAAATATTTTTTGTTTTTTTTGGATTTTTGTAAAAAAAATTATTTTTTGTTTTTATATAATTTTTAAATTTTTTTCTAGTTTTTTTAGTTTTTTTTTTTAAAAAAAAAATTTGTCAACTCAGGAATCTAGCGGTCAACGCCGAAAACTGATCAATGGTCTTGGTCAAAGTTTTATTGGGCCAACTGTGTTGAACTTATATGTATTAGAAATAGTTACTAATTTGCAATAAATAGTTTGTAAGTGGTACTAACTCTTAAATATATAGTTTCAAAGGTTAGCTATCACAAATTCACTCTCAATTAAGACGCTTTTATGTGAGGCAGTTATAAAACCGCCTCTAAAAATGAACAATAAAGATGGTTCGCTTAAGCGCCTTTAATGATGGTCTATTAGAGGCGGTTTTAATTAAACGCCTCTTTTACACTAATATTAGAGACGCTAATTTTACTAATCACCTTAAATACTCAAATATTTAAATAAAATAGTAATATGATTATCATTAGGGATGTCAATTTTACCCGACCCGGTCCGACCCGACCCGACCCAACGGTTTTTTGGTATTCAGGTAACGGTTTTAGCGGTTCTTTCATCATCTGCGGGTCGGGTCTATATAACTTTTTTTTACTAATTTTACCTGACCCATACCGTATTTGTAATGGGTATAACTGTTCTCGGTGTGAGTACTTACCCAAAATACTCAAAATTTGTAAAATTTATTCTACTTTTCTAGATGTTCTTTTCTAAATGGTATTTTTAATATTGATAATGAATATTATTTTCCGATTTCTTTTCTAGATGTTCTTTTCTATATGTTCTTAACTTGTTAAAAATAAACAAAGTAAGGAGATACTATTAATTTTTTTTGCTTCATATTGGTCAACAATGTATTTGTTTGATTACTGAATCACGTAAACATTACACAATCACTTAAATATTACAAACTAATGGTTACATTTTTCATTTTCTTAATTACCCATTTTACTGTTTAATGATTTTCCTAAATTATTAAGAAAGATAGACTGAATTAAAAATAAATCGTAAAAATTGTAATAATAACAAATATTAAAAATTATTTTTTTATTAAATGGTGAGAAAAACTCATATTTTTATATTATTAATGATAAATCTATAAAAATATGAGGAAAAAATCCCACATGACATAAAAGGAAAAAAAAGTAAATGAGCGTTAACTAATGAAAAACAAAATAAGTATAAAAACATCATAAAAATTAATGGTTCAATATTAAATCTTCAACCGTGTCTTCGTACATATTAAAAAATGTTTCATATTTCTTCACTCGTCATTGTATGAGTTTTTATTGTGTTTTTTCTCGTGCATTTATCCAATTTTCGTTGCACATACATTATATGTATATATATTTTTAAAATATGGGTATATATTGTGATTCTATAATTCGGGTCTGCGGGTCGGTTCCGTGGGTCGGGTCTACGGGTCGTGTCCACGTTAAAGAATTGAGAACCATACCCGCCGCAAGAACCAGCGGGGTTGGGTTGGGTAGACCCAAAAACGATTCCGTAACGGGTCGGTTATTATAATTTTTGGGTATTTACGGTGCGGTTTTCAGGAGTTGGATTTTCAGGTGTTGTCTTTCGTATTATAATTGCGCAAAAACACCATCAATTTTCTCTCACTTATAAAAAGACCTTATATCCACGTTTCCATCTCTCTCCCTCTCTTTCTCTCTCTCCCTCTCTCATTCCCTTCCTTCCTCCCTGTTTGAAGAGATAAAAAGGTAATTCTATAGCCATCTTTGATATGTTGGTGTTATTTCTTACTTGTTTAATTATCTACTAGAATTGATTTATATGTCTATAACTATCTTTCTTTGACATAATTTTGGTTTCAAATCTTTATTTTTTCGGGGATGCTCTTTGAAGAGAACATATTGTAAAATTAGTTGATATAATAATGGACAACCGAACTTCCCATGATCCTGCCTATATGTATACTGATTTTTACGATTTAGTTACTGTAAAACAAGCCTTTTCTAGCACTAGTAAGCCAGATTTAATATTATTAACAAATGCAGCCCAAAAACATGCCTTTTCTAGCACTAATAATCCAAATTTATATTACCTAATTCGACCATAGGTTCCTTCAGAACATACCCAAGAAAAATGCATATAAAAAGGCACGTATAACCAATCATAACCTTTAGTTAATTCTACAATGCTAAGGGTTCAATGTCTGGGGTATAGGGTGACGTTCTCACCCAAGATCAACTTTGCGTATAGGTTCTAAAATATACTAATATGCAAGGATAGACTTTATGTCGAAGAAAATTAACATGTTTGAAATTTTCCTTTTCTTTTGTTAATAATGAGTAGAAACTATTAAAAAAAAATTATGATTCATTATCTTGTTCTTGTGATTTTTTATTTTTTATTTTTTCTTCCCTAAATTCTAAATGCACCTGAGATCTGATTCTTTTGTCTTTTCTTTCTTAAGTTCCAAATGCATGTGAGATAGAATAAAATCACTACTACCTGAAAGCTACATATTGTTATTCGAGTTTTGGTTATTCAAATGCCCACACGCTATTTTATCTTTGTCAAGTAACAGATTGATGTTTTTTTTGTTTTTCTTAAACTTGACTAACATAAGCAATCAGTATAATCAATAAGCAAAATCAACAAGAAAAGGTTATGGCACACTTAACCGGTAGAACATCTCACGCAAATGTTCGAGTTGATGTATATTAACTTACAATAGCCGATATTGTTTACTGTCTTATATATAAGTGTTTATAGTGTCATACTAAATTGTTTTTCATTGAAGATGACTAAGAACGGTAAAAATCCTGACAGAGTAGTTGTTTACCAGAAAACTTATAAAGGAATTGGTGGAGCTACCGGTGATGCAATGGTATGTAATGAATCATTATTTAGTCCTTGTTAATTTCTAAAGATTAGTTTTTTGGTCGTTATGGGTCTTGTTTGGTTGTAGAAGTCTGTTATGATATTTTTGACTATTTCTCATTTATTTATGATGCATTCATGATAAAATACGAGATAAGTTAAAAGAAAAGCCAGAATCTGAACACACTCTAGAATTTTTGGAGAAAATGTTTACTGATGTGCTTGGACATGATAAGCATGGTCGTGTTCTTACTCACGGTTTAGGTTCTTCCCTAACGGATGTATTTGGAAATAAATGTAGCCAATATCATGAGCAACATGCTGAGAACTTAGAAAGGGCACGAGAAGAGGGGCGACAAGAAAATGAGAAAGAGTTTTGTGCTGAATTCGAAAGTTTAAAGAGTTACTGTCAAGGGTTAGAGGATAAAATAAACAATAAAGAAAACACCATCCAAAAGTCTCCGGACAGAAAATTAGTAGAGAGGAAGGTACAACAAACTCAAAATACTGGCGAAACCATTCATAATTCTCCAGTCAAGAAATCTCTGTCCAAGAAATCAGTAGAGAGAAAAGTACAACAAACCCAAAATACAGGGGAAACCATCCCTAAATATTCGGTAAAGAAATCTCTGGCTAGTAAATCACTAGAGTTAGAGGGAGATCAAATCCATAATATAGACAAAACCTTATCAAAGTCGCCGGGCAGGAAACCTTTTGCCATGAAATCAGTAAAGATAGAGAGGGATAAAATCCATAATGCAGGTAAAACCATCCCTAAGTCTAGGAAATCTTCGGCATTAAAATCTTGGTTCAAGAAATCTCCAGTCAAGAAATCATTAGAGTCAGAGGTAATTAAGTATACATGTTAGGGTTTTTTTCTATCATGATACGCGTTTACTCAACATATAGTTATTGTATTATACTAACTCTCACCTATTTAATTAATATAGATATTGTGGGATAATGTGGCTTTGTCTTTCAGTTAATTTCTCGTTTTAGTTGCTCCCGTATTATATTTTGATGGAAATGTTAGCTTGGCTATTAACATTTGATGACAAACTATGATTTCTAGGAAATGTCGGATGCCGAAAACTCTCATCAAAAGATAGCTCCTACGAAAACCTTTTATGAGGTACATAATTAATATTTTAGTTTATTCGTTTTATGTTTATAGAGCAGTTATGATGTTTTATATTTTCTTGATAACTTAGATGGTGAACTTGTAGACAAGTATAGATTGACAGATTGTGCGAACAAAGTCGGGGTTGAACTAATAAATTGTCCATAACTACAAAGTCTATATTTCGAGGGAAAGTAGAGATTTTGTAATGCCGAATTGTAACATAAAAGTAGTCTGATGGTAATGAATATGTTAAAAATAAAAATAATGTAGGAGTTTTAACATAAAAGTTGAAACATTTTTTTTGCTCTCATTTTCATATGTTTAATACCATACATTTATTTCCATACAATAAGTTATGATGCTGCTAGAATATTTCTAAAAGTTTTTATTTATTTATGTAAATACAGGTCGGAAGTGATGTTCAACTTCTTAACATTGATTACCCAAAACAAGTTGTCGGATATGATACTATCATTTCTAAAGACCCTCTCTATAAGTTAGATGGAAAACAAATAAGAATAAATGGATTCTGGGTGGTGCTAATAACAGAAGTGAAGTTTGCTCGTGTAAATTTGTTGATCCCTCGTGGTTGTACCCGCACAGTTGGACAAGCTTTTGAGAAGAAACAGAGCGTGTTTTGGCGTGCCATCGATGTAAGTAAAATTGAATACATATGTAAATTTTTTAAAGGAACTTGTAAACAAATTTCCTACATTAATATTCTTCATCGTAATCACTTCCATTACAAAAAACTGGTTTTTATTCTATTTATAATATAGTTTTGTTGTTGTTGTTTAATTTTCATCTCATTCGTTATATTACAATATACTAACTTATATATATGTGATTTTCTTTTTTGTGAAGATAAAGAAAAAGTAAATGAATTGTGCATACATGCTTAGCTATGTGGAGGGCAAATTATAAATTTGTTTTAAATATATCGATCTACTTTTTTAGTCAACGTACGTACCCAACATTTTGTTGAGTGCGTATGATATCTATCTTTTTACCATTTCAGACTATTTCTTTTATTAACATATTTTAGTCTATGTCTATATCCCGCTATTATTTTAAGGATTGATAGTTTGTTTATAATGATTGGTTTATGTTTATCCAATGAAATATTGTATTTAGTATTTGAGAAAATATTGCTGGTTTTGGCTGTTATTTGGTTTTTAATATTTAAAATCTTGTTTATGTTAAAGTTTTGATTACAAATATTCTATATAATAAAAACCACCATGAAAAAACAAAAGAAGCATGGCTACATAGAAATGAAAATTAGTTGATTCTCCGGCGCCTACGATGGCGGTAATCAAACGCCTCAAAAGCCATTATCAGTGCCTTATTTGCGGTACCTACGAAGGCGGTAAATAAGCGCCTTTAAAACTATCAAACCGTCTTATTTGAAGCACCTATTAAGGCGCTAAAAAAACGCTTTTAAAAGGAGTCATAACCGCCTTATTCTTTCGAGGCGCTTGGTAGCCGCCTCAAGGGTTTTTGCAAAGCATGCATTCACGACAATTTATAAACTGGCCCGTGAAGCGCCTCAAAAGGCTTTAGAGGTGCTTATATAGCTTTTTAAGGTGCTTCACAAGCGCATTAATTGACCTATTTTCCTGTAGTGTAATATACATATTTGTCTATCACTAGACTTCTCTCTTCTATATATAATGTTGAACTAATTACACACACAACACTCATTTAATAATCACCCCCAAAACATTATGTAATATTAAAAAGGAACCAGTTTTATACCTTTTTTTACATTCGTTTCATTTTTTTCACTTTGGTTTCTTAATTTTTATTTTTTTTAGCCTTGTTTCTACTTTTTTTTTTTCCGTTTTGGTTATATTTGACCAATTCTAACTGTTTTTTTGTAACTCTCACAAAAAACCCGCATCAATAAAGTCATGTGCCCAAGTTTCAGCTTTTGAAGATTGATCAAAAAGTAAAAAATTAGGAACCAGTGTATAAAAAAGAAAAATTAAGAAATTAATATAAACTAGATTGATATTTTCTTTAAAAAACAAAGGTATAAAAAGGTAAAATAAAGAGAAAGTAGAAAATGATTTTTGAAGATATAAAAAGGTAAAATTAAGAGCAAGAGAAAACGATTTTTGTTTAAGAAACGGGGATACAAACTGATAAAAATGCCCAATAAAAACTATCATCATTTTTCATTCTCTCTCACTTGTTACAAAAGGGGTTACTTAATGATCTCAATTTATTTTATTTATCATGTGATTCTTTATCGTGTTTTTTTTTTTTAATATAATACATATATCATGCACATTTTTTTTGAAATAAATTCATAGATAAACCCACTATTTCATTGATAATAAATGGTCAAAACGACCTTATTACATATGAAATTCAATTTAAAACAACGAAAAGTTCAAATAAAACCGTCTAGTGTTAAAAAAATAAAAAATTATTCACACTTCCTACGCACCCAATATCATGCACACCCATTACGTAGACGCTAGTACTTATATTTTCCAACATATAAAGAGATATAAACAATAAAAGAATTATAAAATTCAATTCGACGCTCGTCTTTGGGCCAGGTCCCGATAGACCCCTCAACCTTAATCAGATCCCCATTTTTTGGGTGGCTTCGAGCTAATAAACACCTCTGTTTACGGCTGCTACAAACAATGCATATTATTTTCACCTGCAAAATATTCGTACCAGACGCAAACAAATGCGTCCAATATGCATTATCGTTTTGAAAAAATATATTCACACAACTTTGTCAATCAATTTCATACTTACTTACATGTATTGCACTCACTTATATATAATAATATATTTTTATTATAAAATACATTTTAATTCCTTCAAATATACATGCATGAGAGTGTGTTGAGTTATATATATATTAGTAATAATATATTTAATAATGTTTATTATTTTTAATTAATATTTAAATTTATGATAGACTCAACTAACCTTCTACTATTTTTATTTAAGTTTTTAATAGTTTGAGTTTTTATTATGTTGAATATTTATATTTTGGTTTATCAAATTACAGATTGTATTTTATATATATATTTAAAGGAATAAATATTTATTTTATTAAATAGTTAGTATAATAGTTGTGTGCAAATTGTGTGTCAAGACTATACCTATCATTTTACCGACCATATAATGGAAAAAGTATAAAATGCTATTAAAAAATATAAATCGGATGAAAGGGGATGAAATAACATTCCATACTGGCAAAAAACAGCCACTGCCAGTCTGCCAATCTCTCTGCTAACGTGCAAATTTTGTCAACCTTTGCCTAAAGAATTTGAAAACCATAATTACATCAATGGTCTCAGCAAAGTTTATTTTATACTTTTAATTGTACAGAACATGTCCATAATAAGAAAGGTAGCAGTAGTATTGAGTCTATTGACTAAATACGAAAAGATACCATTAAAAAAAACTGATTCACCGTTCAAGCAAATATTCATCTTACCTGTGTCTTTGGTTTTTTACCACTACACGAGAAAGTTCATTTACTATCAGTTTACTTTTTAAAAACTGTTTATAAAGTGAGTGTCGCTAAAATTTAATAACAGAATAGCAACTAATTCTATTAATAAACTGTTGTTAAAATATAACAACGCTCAATTTATCAACATTTTTTAAAAAAGTAAACTGTTAATAATGAACTTTGTATTATAGTGTACAAAGTAAAGTAATATTTTGTCTAAAATACATTTTATGTGATGTGATAGACCCATTTTGGATTTGTGTGAGTTTTGGTGTTAGACTGTGGCTAGATATTTCTTTTTGTGCACTATCAATGATGTATACTAGCAACTTTAATCTTTGTATGCAATATGTTTTAGAGTATTGTATTCTAAGTTTGTTGGAGATACGTAAATGTGAGTGTTACTTTTCGTACATCAACATTCTACACTATGTATAAACGAATACATGAACAAGTTCATCTTTTACTATTTAATTATCAAAAAAATATTTTCACTCAGTGAATTTTTCTAAGAAAATAAAAATACAGATGATTAATTGTAAGTTGTTACTGTATGTAAATAAAAAGAGTGACTATAAAGTGAGTCTTGTTACATTTTACACCACTCTCGATCCTCATAGGGAGTAATTCATACCACACTCAATTTAAGTTAAATACACCACATTTTTACCTATGATAACATGTGCAGTGGAATACAGTGTAAAACAATTGAAAGTACATTTCTTTAACAAAAACAGTTACTTCACTTTTTTTCATGTCATTATTAATTAGTTAAGTGTATATTTCCATACATAACACAAGAGTACCAAACTTATCACACATTCTAAACTTAAGAAGAAAATTGTTCTCTTTTCTCGAGAAACAATTGCATAAACCCGGTTCATCCTTAGATTTAGTATGTCAAATTATTTTTTGCTTTTACTTTAAGTTAACTTTAAGGGTATATACCATAATATCTGTTGATTTTTAATCTGTTTAGAAACCATTAAAAAGTTTATTCAATTATGTACTCAATAAGTTATTACTCCATTTTCTCAAATTTTATAGACTACTAAAATAACTTTTAGAACCGATTAGAACTGTTATCTAAACTACAGGTACCTTCACGCCGTAACTCAACACCTTTTCAATTTTATTTTGTTTTGTAATCTCAACACTTTTTCAATAGTATTTCTTATATATATCTCTCTCTCCATATAACTCTCTTTAATCACAGACCAAACAAATTAATACCAAAAAAGTTTGGCGATTTTTTAAAGCTTCCATTTCTCCACCACGATCTATCTACCTCTAAATTAAGGTAATTAAACTGCATATATACATAAATATTTTGATATATTTACTTATTTCTTTATCGATTCCGGTGATTGTTAGGGTTTGATTTCAGTTTATTATAGGCAATAATGCTGTTTAGTGTCCCTGAACTATTTGATTTTACCAATTTAGTACCCAGCCTTTAAGTTTTACCAGTTTGGGCCCCAACCTATCAATTTTTGTCCGATCACGGGACTCGTGTTTAACAAAATGACAAAATTGTAGTCACATAGTTAGTGCAATTGCGTAACCATCTATCAAAAATAGTTGCACAAATGTGAGATATAGTGAGAGTAATTTCGTCGATTGACCCTTAATTGGACCGAAATTAATAGGTTGGGGACCAAATTAGTAAAACTTAAAGGTTGAGTACTAAAATGGTAAAAGCAAATAGTATAGGGTACTAAATAGCTTTTTCCCCGTTTATTATATATTATCGTGATAAATTTGTTACCGATCTGTGTAGTTTTGTTGAATTCAGGGCAGATTTTGGGAGAGAAATGGGGCATAGAGTGGATCATGAGTATGATTATCTCTTTAAGATCGTGTTGATCGGCGATTCTGGTGTTGGGAAATCGAACATTTTATCGAGGTTCACTCGGAACGAGTTCTGCTTGGAGTCTAAGTCGACGATCGGGGTTGAATTTGCCACGCGCACTCTCCAGGTTCCGCTCTTCTATGCTTTTTTTCATTTTTTTTCAGTATCAGTTGTAGTTGACATTTTGTTGTTATTAATGTATTGTTGATGTTAGTAGGGGGGTAAATGCTGTTCTTAAATTATTTATATTTAGGGTGATTGTGCTATAATAGTGAATTTTTTTACGGAACCGACATTTAGAGAAGAAAGGTAAGTGTTATTGTAGTATTATTCATATTTAGGGAGAATGTACTATAAGAGGGCTAAATGTTGTTATAATATTCTTAATATTTAATGAGAATGTACTATTATAGTGATTTTTTTTACCGAACCGACATTTAAAGGAGAGGGGTAAGTGTTATAATATTATTCATATTTAGGGAGAATGTGCTATTATAGTGATTATTTTACAGAACCAACATTTAGAGGAGAGGGGTAAATGTTGTTATAATATTATTCATATTTAGGGAGGATGTGCTATAATATTGATTTTTTTTACAGAACCGGTATCTAGAAGTGAGGGGTAAATTTTGTTATTCAGTTATGTATATTTAGGGAGAATGTGATTTTCTTTTGATTATTTTACAGAACCGATATTTAGAGAAGAGGGGTGAATGTTGTTATAATATTATTCATATTTAGGGAGAATGTGCTATAATCTTGATTTTTTTACAGCCAATATTTAGAGAAGAGGGGTAGATGTTATTTTTTAATTATTCATATTTAGGGAGGATAATGTATTATAACAGTGATTTTTTTACAGAACCGACATTTAGAGGAGATGGGTAAATGTTATTATTAAACTATTCATATTTAGGGAGAATGTGCTAAGATATTGATTTATTTACAGAACCTGACATTTAGAGGAGAGGGGTAAATGTTGTTAGAGGAGAGGGGTAAATGTTGTTATTAAATTATTCATATTTATGGAGAATGTGCTATAATTTTGTTACTTTTACAGAACCGATATTTAGAGAAGAGGGGTAAATCATAAAGGTTGTTAAAGTATCATTCATATCTAGGGAGAATGTGCTATAATAGGGTTTTTTTTTTTTGTAGAACCGACATTTAGAGGAGAGGGGTAAACGTTGTTATTATATTTTTGGAGTTTAAATCGACAATTGGGGTCGAGTTACCACACTTACTCTCCATGTTGCTTTCGTTTGATGTTTTAATAATTTATTTTATTATTGGCTTTCCCAGAACCAGAATTTCGAGGAGAGGGGTAAATGTTATATAGCAGATTGATAGTAGGTGAATGTGCTGAAAATTTAAATTATATGATAAAATGGGTTTCTTATGAATATGAGATTCTTAATCTATTGGCTAACACCTGGTTATTCCCTGATTGTTTGTTATGAATTTAAAAAAGATAGAACTTGGAAAGCATGTCAATTGACCAGCCTATAGTTTATCTAGGTAACTTGGTCTTTTGCGATTTGTTTCGTTTATCATCTTCTTATTTGAGAATTGTAGGATCTGTATTACGAGAGAACCTATAGGTGAGAGCAAATATATCACTTCTCTTAAAACCTAGGGACTGACTCTGTTACTTTTTTATAAACATGAGGATTATGATGTTGCAATTGAAACTTTGGGGACATTTAGCATTTTGGTCTAAATTTTGGGACTAACTGCAACACTTTTCTTGTTTAACTGATATCTCGATTCTTGGTTAATAGTTGTCTTGGTCTGTGTGTTTTTGAAAACAATGTGTGGTAAATGAATGTGAAAGTCATACACATTGTTATTTTAATCTCTCAGCTAGCATACCAAGTTCCAGTTCACACATATTAAAACATGGTACACTCATGTGCCAGAACGTCTTTTTTGGCTACCAACTGGCTTTCATATGCTTTTAGGTTTTGCAGACTCAAATACTAAATTCAAAAGGAAATTTTGTTTAAATCAAATAAATTTGGAAAGAGAAATTTTTGTCTGCTTGCCAATTTCTAGTAAGTAGAAAAATCTATTTCGGCTGTCCTCTTCTATGTAATTTTATATTTCCGTAATCACAACTGCAGCAATGTTTAACTTAAGTCTACCATCCCCACTCCATTCCAAGATAACTCATGTACCCCATTCCTGTACCATAACACGGACTTTAACTTAATAAGACGTATGGAACATTGATGTTGTTTGGAGGTGTAATATATTTATATCTATATGTGTGTGTGTGTGTGTGTGTGTGTGTTTGTGTATGTATGATCTAGACAGCGAGCCTTTACATATTCATCATAAGATGATCATTAAAAAATTGGCACTGACATTAATACGTAGTCGTCTACACACAAGATCATACGTATTATCATTTTCCTTGTTAAGTGTACGTAATGATGTTGAAAAGTTTAAAGATTGTTATTAACTCGTATTCATATATATACATGATTATACATGTGTATGATTTCCTTCTTTAAGTCTACATAATGTTGTGGTAGTGATGGCAATGCAACAACACTTGAATAGCTGCAAATTAGATGGTTGTACATACATGACAAGTCATGTAGCATTGCTTTTATCTGGATGTTGACTTTTTTTGTTTACTCCGGAAAATCATTCGTTTCTTTAAGCTGCAAATTTAATATATCGTATACTTGAGATTTAGACCTAGATGTTGAAATCGCGATGTATGTGCACAGTGACATAAAATTGTTGAGAGATGAAGAACTTAGTAGGAGAAATTTCTATGTTGAAAAGCTAACTATAGCAATTGAACTTTTGTAATTTTGCAATAATTGTTTCATATATTTTCTAATGTGAGGATATGAGTGTTAGCTGTCCAAAAAATTTGAGGCTTTGAGCTATGTCATATATTTTATTCCAGTCAGCAGCTTACGAGCAATGGATTCTTATTTTATGCATTTGAAATGCCAAGCTTTCGTTATTGAGTAGTGAATCCAGACTGGCATTGGGTTTCTTTTCGTGTCTTTCTGGATTTTTGTAAAAAAATTCTGTATTCAACTTACGAGTCAATCATTGTTGAAGGATATATATATCTTTTATTAGACTGTGAGTTCTGGAACTTCAAATAGAACTTAATTTGTACAAGTCATTACCTTGTTGAAGGATATATAGAACTTTTGATTGAATTATCCGGCAGGAAAAAGGCACCTACGTGCCACGGATGGTAAAAAAACTGCCTAGGTTTCCGTCTAGGCACCACATCCGCTTGTAACCTGTCTTGCAACTTTTAGATCCTTGCTTTGATGTTTACAGGGTTGCATATTACACAGTTTGTACATCATGTGAACACTTCCTTGTATTTGTGTTTTTTCTAGTGGAAGTGCCTTGTAACACTTTGATCATGCAGCTTCGGATGTCAAAAAATTACGTAAAGCTTTAAGTGTTAAAGTGCCAAGACTGTTGAAGCAGTTTTGTTTGATTCTAGTTTCTTTCACAAGTTTATAATTGCAATATGAGCATCCCTTCATCCCATGACGGGCTTTACAGCGAGCACTTGTGTGCTGTTACCTTTTCAGCAAATCTCTTTATCAGTTCCGGTTATTGTTTTTTCTGTAATTTCCTTTTTTAAGCTTTGCATCAAATGGTGTTACGTTCAGCTTAGTTATCCATATAAATCTTAACAAAAATTTCCGAAGAAAACAAGTCTTTATTGCTTATTACTGGAAAACTGGGATGTGAAGTGATTGGCTGTGAAAGTCGAGCAAAGCTGTAACTTAAATGTAGGGAGTAGTTACTATTTGTTTTATTAAAATTTAAATTTTACAATTTTGTACAGGTGGAAGGGAAGACGATAAAGGCTCAAATCTGGGACACCGCTGGACAAGAAAGGTACCGAGCCATCACCAGCGCATACTACAGGGGAGCTGTTGGCGCACTCCTGGTCTTTGACATAACAAAAAAACAAACATTTGACAATTGTCAAAGGTGGCTCAGAGAATTAAGAGACCACGCCGATTCAAACATTGTTATCATGATGGCTGGTAACAAGTCCGACCTTGCGCACCTCAGAGCTGTCTCAGAGGAAGACGGTCAATCCTTGGCTGAGACAGAAGGGCTTTCTTTTCTAGAAACTTCTGCTTTAGAAGCACTTAATATTGAAAAAGCCTTCCAAACGATCTTAACAGAAATTTACCATATCATAAGAAAGAAGGCGTTGGCTGCCCAAGAAGCTGCGTCTTCATCAGTGGTACCTGGTCAAGGGACTACTATTAATGTTGGTGACACATCAGCGAACATCAACAGAGGTTGTTGCTCGACTTAAGTTTAACTTTTGAGAGCAGATATTTCGAAAAAATATTCTTAAACAAGATGAGAACTTGTAGCATATCCTGTTGTCTTTTACCCCTTCGCGTTAGTGTTAACAAAAAGAAAGGTTGTGAAGCTAATGTATTTGTTACTGAATCGAGTGTTTTTAATGTCATACCTTTTTTAAGCTGTTGCTATAGAGTGCATTAGAATGATGATTTGGTGCTTTGTTGTGTAAACTGCTATATATTTTTGTAGAGTCGCCTTGTTGACAAACCATCTACTTAAACGTCTCTCTCTAGGAACTATTGATTTTTCAGTTTCTATTTTGTTTAGTGTTATTCTTTTATGAGAAAGACAAGTTTGGTACCGCACTTTTCTTTGTTGTACCAAACTTTACTTTCTTGCAAGTCGTACACTGTCACAACAAAGATAAAGATGTATTAACGTTTATTTAGGTAGATAATTGATGGAGTAAAAGATTATGGATTCAATGCTATTGGAGCCACATGCGAATTACCTAGAAGCGATGACTGAATAATTTGGACCTTTTTGAAGTTGTATGGCTGGCAATGAAGAAATAAACTCGTATTACTGGGCAATAGCCAATAGGTATTGTTAAGTTTGTAGTTCTGTTTTAATAGAACTTAACATGAATATTGTCATTTGTTATATTAAAAAGTAAAAGGAAAGCGATGGTTCTGTAATCTAGAAATGCAGTTGATCTAGACAAGCTTAACTGTTTTCGAAATATATCCCACATGTATTTTATAATTTGGTTGCTGCAACATAAGAGATATGACAATCGTAGTTGGTACAAATATAAGGAAACGATATGGTGTTAAAAGTTGATGAAACAGTGATCAACAATTCAAGAGTTCACTTTATTTCTTTCCTAGCAGAAAAATTCTCGGATACAGGTCTTCGGGTAAGGAAAGTTTCGCAAAAAGTATTGTTATGGATCTAAAAGGAGTGACGTTTAATACAAGGAGAGATGATTAATAAGTAGTTAAAAATTTAAATAGCATGAACATGAACTGACCTAAGTTATTAGGTGTCAGTGTCACTGACCCACTGGTCATATTATTATCTTTCTAGCTCAAGTGTAATCTGAATCATCGTTCGTGCTATCTTCTGAGTAGATTTACACAAAGCTTGAGCGAATGATGTAGTTTCCCTACTTGTACAAAGTCAATAGCTAATTGGTAATTTAGGCATGATATCAACATTGAAGCAGATTTTGTCTATAGATTAAGCCCTATGAGGTATGTACGTTAGAACTTAGAAGAGGAATTTAGCACGGCCATGGTGCAAACCTACTTGTCGTTTTGCTAGTCATCATAGTACTTTCTAATGTAATGCAGTAATACAGTGTATCGATTTGGCTATATCCTATCCTATGTCATAATTGTCAGTGATTTGTAACTACTTTGTGGCATCAGTTTATGCAGCTATTAGAACGGTTTTTGAAATCAAAATTCAAATGTAGAAGTAGATTTCCTCTACATGGATGTTGGAGAGTTTAGCGGATACCAGTATAGTACGGAACAGATACAAGTAATAGTTAGTGGTATTCTTTGTAAAATCTTTTAACTTCAAAACAAAAAGACCAGCAGAGAGTAAGAATACTACCAATTTCTTGTGTATTTTCAGAAAAACAATTTATTGGTATCTTTGTAAAATCTTTAACATCTACAGTTGCATATGTGCGACTGCTTGTCCCAGAGCAAAAAAATCAATAAAAAAAAATCAATAAACATTTTAAAAAATTAATTTGTAAAATTATAAACTCGGATTCTGACGCGTGTAACCGAGTTTTAAACATTTTTTATTTTTTCTGTTTTTTTTATTTTTTCCAAAAAAAGCATAAAATCAAAAAAAAAAAAACTCAAATCATGAGGTGCTGATTTTTTGGTTTTTAATTTTTAAATATTTTTTGATTTTTTAATGACATATGTACACATTTGTAAATAAATTAGCAAAATATGTATTTTTTGTAAATAAATTAAATTCAAAACAGACGGTATTTTTGCAAATAAGTGTCTAAATATGTATTAAATTGTCATTTTGTTAACAGCAGATAGAATTAACCCTTAAAAAAAAGATAAAATATGCATTTTTTGTAAATAAATTAACAAAATACATGTTTTAAACATTTTTTATTTTTTCTGTTTTTTTTATTTTTTCCAAAAAAAGCATAAAATCAAAAAAAAAAAACTCAAATCATGAGGTGCTGATTTTTTGGTTTTTAATTTTTAAATATTTTTTGATTTTTTAATGACATATGTACACATTTGTAAATAAATTAGCAAAATATGTATTTTTTGTAAATAAATTAAATTCAAAACAGACGGTATTTTTGCAAATAAGTGTCTAAATATGTATTAAATTGTCATTTTGTTAACAGCAGATAGAATTAACCCTTAAAAAAAAGATAAAATATGCATTTTTTATAAATAAATTAACAAAATATGTATTTTTTTGTAAAAGAGTCATTAAGCTCAAAACAGTCGGCATTTTTGTAAATAACTGTCTAAATTTGTACTAAATTATCATTTTGTTAACAACAGATAGAATTAACCCTAAAAAAAAAAAAAAAAACAAAGATAAACACCACCACACAAAATCTTTACAAATTTATCGTCTCCGACGAAACCTTTCCCTAACACGGATTTAGTCTTCTCCGCCCCCTTCTCTCTCTCTCCCTCTCTCTCTCTCTCTCTAACACAATAACACAATACAAATTACAAAGAGAGAGATATAGATACATTTTGAGTATTCTTAAAGTCTTCAATTTTTATATATATATATATATTTTTTGTTTTAACAGAATCTAGGTTAATAGTTTTCTGGGAGTTTTAGAGAGAGATAGAGAGATAATGGAGAAAGAGTTGTTGGATGACATCATCAATCGGTTACTTGAGTTTCGTAATGCGAGGACGTTGCGTCTGGTGCAGCTCTCCGAGGCGGAGATCCGTCAGCTTTGTTCCGTCTCGAGAGAGATTTTTCTATCTCAGCCTAATTTGTTGGAGCTTGAAGCTCCCATCAAGATTTGCGGTATTAATTCTCACTCTTCTTTTGTCTATCGGAATTTTCATTCGTTTTCGTAAGAGGTATGCTAAAATTGTGAAAATCGTATGATTTATCGGAGCAAAGAGCAAGCTTTTATTCGAGTTTTGAGTTTCTCGGAAGTGGGCTTTAATAGAACAGTGAATTTGATTATTAGTCTGTTATTTGTTTATTTTAGTTGAAGATATAGTTTGGTTTTTCACAAGTGCTACACTAAAAGTGTACAAGTCTGAAAAGCATAAGATTTATCGTCGTAAAAAGTGGGAAAGTGAGATTTTATCGAGTTTTGAGTTGAGCTTTTTTGCTTGGAAGCGGGTTTATTTAAAACAGTGAATTTGATTATAAGTCTGTTATTTGCATTTTTGGTTGAAGTTTTTTTTTTTTCTACACTAGAAGTGTAAAAAGATTAAACCTTTTTGGTCGAGCTCTTTTGTTCGGAAGTGGGCTTTTTGAAAACAGTGAATTTAAATTTAAGTATGTTATGTTTTCTTAGTTGAAGATATAAATTTGTTTTTTGCCTACTAAAAGTGTAATAACTGTAAGATATATCGGTGTAAAAACCTGGAAAGCGAGTTTTATTTGAGTTTTGAGTCGAGTTTTTTTTGCTTCGAAGCAGGGTATATTAAAAAAACAGTGATATGAATATGAGTGTTATTTGTTTTCTTAGTTGAAGATACAGTTTGTTTTTCGCAAGAGCTATGCTAAGAGTGTAAAAGGCGTAAGATTTATGGGAGTAAAGAGCGGGAAAGTGAGCTTTTATCGAGTTTTGATTCGAGCTTTTTTGCTCGGAAGCGGGCTTTTATTAAAACAGTGATTTGAATATGACTTGTTTGTTTTTTTAGTTAGAAATATAGTTTTGTTTGTCGCAAGAGCTACGCTAAAAAAAGTGAGCTTCTATTTAAGTTTTGAGTCTAGCTGAAGCGGGCTCTTTTAAAACATTGAATGTGATTTTAAGGCTGTGATTTAATTTTTTTTAGTTTAATGTATAGTTTTGTTTTTCCAAGGGCTACCCTAAAAAACGTTATCGGAGTAAAAAAGGGAAAGCGAGGGTTTATTCGAGTTTTGAGTCGAGCTTTTTTTACTTGGAAGGGGCTTATTTTAATCAATGAATTTGATTATAAGTGTGTTATTTATTCTTTTAGTTGAAGATATTTTTTTGTTTTCTACGCTAAAAGTGTAAAAAGCGTTGATCTTTTGGGTCGAGCTCTTTTACTCGGAAGCGGGCTTTTTTACAGTGACTTGAATATGAGTGCTATTTATTTTCTTAATTGAAGATATAGGTTTGTTTGTCTCAAGAGCTACGCTAAAAGTGTAAAAAGCGTAAGATTTATAGGCATCAAAAGCGGGAAAGCTTGGTTTAATTTGAGTTTTGAGCCGAGCTTTTTTGCTTGGATGCGGGCTTTTTAATGCAGTGAATTTGATTATAAGTCTGTTATTTTTTTTAGTTGAAGATATTTTGTTTATTTTTCGCAAGAGCTCGGCTAAAACTGTAAAAAGCGAAAAAACTATCGGCGTAAGAAAAGTGGACAGGGAGCTTTTATTGAGTTTTAAGTTGAGCTTTTTGCTTGGAAACGGGTTTTAAAAAAAAAAGTGATTTGAGTATCGAGTGTTATTTATTTTCTTATTTGAAGATATAGGTTTGTTTTTCGCAAGAGCTGCGCTAAAAGTATAAAAGTGTAAAAAGCGTAAGACTTATCGGCATAAAAAGCGGGAAAGGGAGCTTTTATCCGGGTTTTAAGTCGAGTTTTTTTTGCTTGGAGTGGGTTTTCTTAAAATAGTGATTTGAATATAAGTCTGTTATTTATTTTCTTAGTTGAAGGTATAGTTTTGTTTTTCGCAAAAGCTAGGCTAAAAGTGTAAAAAGCGTAAGATTTAGCAGGCATTAAAGGTGGGAAAGAGAGCTTTCATTCGAGTTTTGAGTCAAGCTTTTTTGCTTTTAATCAGACTTTTTTAAAACAGTGATTTGAATATAAGTCTGTTATTTGTTTTCTTTGTTGAAAATATAGGTTTGTTAGTTTGTTCTAGTTGGTTATTGTACACGTACAATGACGTGGCAGTGAGTCTTGTGAGATTTTTTCCTCACAACCTGTTTTATTGGAGCTACAAGCTCCCATTAAGATGTTAACACCCTTAGTTATTTCATGTGCGTATCTATCTATTTTGTGTAGCTTTTTGGCAAGGGCGACCCGGAAAGTAGAGAAAGAAATATGAGGGGGGTGCCAAATCACTATTTATCACCAAATTCTAGTTAAAATACATTGTAAAAGATTTAAGATTAGTTTCCCTTCTAGTTTTGGATGGTGGTTGAAGATATGGTTTTGTTTGCATGAAAGGTTGTATCTTGTTATGTTGTGGGTTAGGTTTTTGTATCTGCAGAATGACGTGGCAGTGACAGTCCTGTAACTGAGAGCCCTTGAGAGCCCTGGGTTAGATTTTTTGTATTTTCTAGAATACAATTGTTGAATAATGTATTTGTTTAATATAATGTGATTTTTTGTTTGGGAAAAGTTCAATGGCAATGCCAATAGAGAACTAGCAGGATTGCTCTCTAGAGTTTTAGGCCATTGTGAATGAAAAGTTTAACCCTTTATACCAACAGGCAACAACAAGAGAGAAAGAAGAATAGACTTGTGGTTTATAATATGAGCATTCCCTTTTAGTATAGTGGGTTTTTTAATATTGGGTTGGGTTGGTTAGGCCCATTAGGAACAGTCGTGATAGTAATGCCAGTAGGAGAAGGGGACTTCTTTTGTTGATTATGGTGTTTGTACAAAAGGGTACTTAACATTGGTTTTTTTGAGGTATGAGTATCATACAGAAAATGTTTTGTTGGCAATATTACAAACAAGGATTGCGTTTTAGGCCATTGTGGTGTAAATTTGAACGTCTAGTTATTTGACATCAATTGTTTCTTCTTAATAAGAATTCCCCTCATGGGCCATCGTGGTGTATGTTTGAATGTCTAAATCTTTAGCACTGATTGGTTTTTCTTAATATTGAACTGTACTATATGCTGGTACTGTTATATGCTGATACTGTTATAATTATTTCTTCCCCTCGCTCCCTCTCTTAAGTTTTTGTTCCTTAATAAACTAAGACTCTATTTCTACTGACGTGCTCTTAATTTCATGTATTGTACTGTGGTTATGTTATATGGTCCTTTGTTCTTGACTTTCGTGATTGAGATTTTGTGACATTCTGAGTAGTTTTCTGCAGATAAATTATTTTGTTATAAGACATAGCAGATAAGTACTGTTGTGTGGGTATATTAGAATGTGTAGAGGTTTAGGTAATATGACGACAGTTTCTAGATAGGTTTGTGGGGTTGGATTTTGTTGGGTCGTTGGAAGTTTTGTTGTGTTTCTAAGAAGATATTGTTAATATGGCGATGCAGATAGAAATAGAGTTGTCTTTAGGCCATTACAGGGGTACTTTATCATGTCTGCATATTTTGGCATGTGATAGTTGTTTCTTACTATTGTTTCCTACATATGGTTATATTATGCTCTCTTCTCATTAGGAGGATGGTCGTATGAATTGTTTGGCTTTTGAAGGGGGCTAGAAAGTAGTTGCACGAAGCGGGAGCGGGAGCAAGGAAGCGGATGGTGTAGAAGTGAGGAAGCGTGGTCGAAAGCGTCTAGGAGATTTTATTTTATTTCTATAGTTTTATGTAATAAATTACTATTAAACAATAATAATTCTCCCAATACTTAAAAAACAGAAAAGAAAATTGTAGACTTTCAGGTTAGCATAGGCATATGAGCTGATGCATTAGGGTTGGGTTATATATATATGGATGTGGAAGTTTTCGCGAGCTTCCGAAGCGCGGGAGCGAACTTCCGAGGCCGAAGCGTCGGCAGTTAGGAAACTTCCTGCAACTAAGCTAGAAACTATGAAATGGTTATAATTCTACTCTTTCTTGCTCCAAGTTATCATGACTTTTTTTGCTTTAGTTGCATATTCATACCTTCGTTAGAGTGCTACTATATTTAATATTTATATTCAATTTTGTTTCGTGTTATGTTTATCAATTGCTTGAGTTCTAGTGTGTTATTTGATTCATGCTGTAATTCTTATGTTAAACCTCTATTACTTGAATATGAAGGACTGCTGATTTATGTTGGACTTCTGTGCTATATTACTTCCTGTAGAGTACGTGCACATCTGTCATATGTTTATTTGTTAATATATATTATGCATTACCTATGTGTGTCATTGCCGAATGCAATGACAGCTATGTATAGACATGATGATATATCAAAAAATGAACTGAAGTAAACTGTGCTTATATAAGTTTGGATATTATGGAAGCTTATATGAAGAGACTAGAAAGAACTCTCTAATTCCTTTATTTTTTAATTTCATTAGGTTGTGAGGTGTGCATGAGGTTGTCAAAAATTATGAGATGTCGTTTGCGTTTGATGCATTTATAAAGTCAGCAATATATTTTTCTAGGCTCAAAGCATTCATCTTGCTTTAGTTTATGGAGATTGTTAACATCTATTTAGAAGAGCATTTGTTTTACACTTTTACTAGTCTAATATTAATTATCATCATTAGCACACATTTTAATTTTGGTATCTATAAATTCTTGGATTTTTCAGGTGACATTCACGGACAATATGGTGATCTCTTAAGACTTTTCGAGTACGGTGGGTTTCCTCCTGAAGCCAACTATCTCTTTCTAGGAGACTATGTAGACAGAGGAAAACAAAGTCTAGAAACAATATGCCTGCTCTTAGCCTATAAAATTAAATATCCCGAAAATTTCTTCCTTCTAAGAGGAAACCACGAATGTGCCTCAATCAACAGGATCTACGGTTTTTACGATGAATGTAAACGGCGTTTTAATGTCAGACTATGGAAAATATTTACCGACTGTTTCAACTGCCTACCTGTTGCAGCTCTTATAGATGATAAAATATTGTGTATGCATGGTGGGCTTTCGCCCGATCTTACAGATTTGGATGAAATACGTAAGGTAACACGTCCTACGGATGTTCCCGACTCTGGATTGTTATGTGATTTGCTATGGTCGGATCCTAGTAGGGAGGTTAAAGGCTGGGGAATGAATGATAGAGGGGTTTCGTATACTTTTGGTGCTGATAAAGTGGCAGAGTTTTTAAAGAAGTTTGATATGGACCTCGTTTGTCGAGCTCATCAGGTTGTTATCTTTCCGAATATATTCTTTATTACTTCCATTGCCGTCCTGGTTTTATGGTGAGCTGTTTAACTTCTTTGAAAAAGGATAAGAATGGTTTTAGGTTTAACTTTTAGAAAACGTCTTAGATTTTCATGTGTTTGTTTTAGTACACTTGAAAGTAATATTGAATGCAAATATGTTGGGTTACTTTTCTTGAAAAGTACTTCTGTTTTGAAGGATGGAATTTTTTGGTCATGTCCAGTGGATCGCTCTAGGAACTTTTGTTCTAGTAGGGTTTTTTTCAAATTTTAAAGTATGTACTTTAAATTTTGTAAAATGAAAATTGGAAATGCAGTTACCGGATGTTACATCAAAAAGTTTCGTTCTAACATAGCGGAGAGGAAATATGAGGATATAGGCTAAAATATGCTGATATTTGTCAAGAATTCCATTCTTTTCATTTGCATATGGAATTAAGTCCCATATTTTTACCATATAACTCTTTTGGCTCCTAAAAAAATGAGTTTTTCTTTATTTTTATCCAGGTTATCTGAAAACTAAGTTGCCAAATAAAAAGGGAGTTCTATGTAGACTTGTTCTAACATCCTACATGTGCTCTAATAACGCCCAATTGCTAATTCTCAAAAAATGTTTGTAAAAGACTAAATACAATCCTAAAATCCAAATTGATTTCTGGGACAGTGGGACAATTGAAGTACTGAACATATGCTCTCTTCTTTTCTGCATTCCCCTCAAATCAAAATGTTTTGTAGGAAGAGGCATTTTTTATTGGGTTTCTACCTTCTGCCGAGCAACACTTTAAACATTCTCTTATTTGGGGTACTAAAATCAACTAATTGCAGAAGTTCCCTCTTTCAGTGAGGTGTCTGTGTGTGTTATTTCTCTGAGTAACGTTATTCTAGAAGTTTGAGGACTGTGCCACAACAAATCGAGTTGATGTGTAGAGTTAAAAAAAAAGGGTAATTTAGGAATGGAATGGAAAATTGCATTTTATTCTCTATATTAATTGGTTTTTCATTCAGGTCGTGGAGGATGGATATGAGTTCTTTGCTGATAGACAGCTTGTGACTGTATTTTCTGCACCGAACTATTGTGGGGAATTTGATAATGCTGGTGCTATGATGAGTGTTGACGAGAGCCTAATGTGCTCCTTCCAGATTCTGAAGCCGGCAGACAGAAAGCCGCGGTTCTAATGAGCATTATAGTGAGAGAATCACAATGCTCTGGAAGACAAAGGTCCGTCCTATTAACTTTATGAGTATTTTCTTTCAATTTCATGCATAGCTTTTTTACCTTGTTATAAATTCCACTTTTGCACACCAAATATCAAGATTCACAATCTAGACACCAATTAGAACAAAATCTCACAATTAATACAGTAAAACACCAACTTGCCCAAATTCACAAGTATTTGGAAGTTTTATTTCCAATATCAGTGCCAAAGGAAAATTAATTTGAAGTTTCTGGTCTCTCGATGTTGTTTGTTACAATTAAGTAAATACTGTTGCTCTATGGCCTAGTTTATTACAGTTACTTCTGTCGTCGAAATATTGACACTGATCAGCTAATTTAGGTTCCCCTGTGTATCTTTTTTTATTATTATCTTGCCTCTTCCCGTCAATGTTGTCAATCTCCACCTCTGCCACAATTAGCTTGCCACTGCTGCAGATTATTATTTTTGGTCCCAATGATATTGGCTATAGGTTCTTATGACTTCTATTTTAGGTTTTCTCATCATTATTAATGCACTTGAAGCACTTTATTTTTCCATAGCTCTCTATTATATGTTTCTTTTAACCATGGCAATCGACACGCCACTACCACCACACACACAATATGGCGAAAACATTATTGACTTCTATTTTTGAGGATGTTTACATACACAGAGTTTCTTCTAAGATGTTGCTTTTTAATATTCAGTGTTAACTTAATCGTAAGATTGCTTTTTTATATGTACATATAGGTTTTTATCAGGTGCCCTTTGGGTATTGCCTTGAATATTATACTGTTTATGAGTGAGTTATTTGTCCTGTTGGTGGGTGTTTTGCACCTATGTTTGATTTAGTAATCAAATGAATGTTGATATGCAGATAATGGTAGAACTTAGTCTCTACTGCAATTTTTTAAAGTCTTCTGATATAAGGCAAGTATGCAATTCGCTGCATATTGCATACGTTCGTAGCTCTAGAAGTGTAAGTTTTCAAGTTATGGTTAGATGTTGTCATCATCTCTCTGAAGAAGGAAAACTTTTCCATTTAAACTAGGGGAAACTGTACCCTTGCCATTATTTGCTTCTCAGTAAATTGAATGCTCATAACATATAGTGTGAAGATGATTGTTTCTGTATCTCCTCCCTTCCGCTGTCCCGAACGCCAGCCCGCTCTTCCTCTCTCTATCTCTTCTTCTTCTCCTGTCTCTCTGTTAAGGATTTTCATATTAGGTTTCAACATGGTAACATGCTTAGTTATCTTGTTTCATATCTGATCATGTTATACTCCTTAGTAGCACTGACTGGTTCATTCCTTTGGAAAAGGACAATGAGTTGGTCATTTTCGAGGTGTAATAGTGTCTTCTGTCTATCTTTGATAGGTGACTTGGCAATTGCTGCCAAACCAATTATTCTCTAAGTTACCGGCGTCTTCTCTCCTTGTTTGATTTCGCTGAAATCTGTTACCTATTCCATTTTGTGCCGTTAGCGTGGACCCAAATTATGCAGAAAGCAAGTCTCTCTTATGTGAGTTTTGACAATAGTCATCTGAATGTATTTGGAACCAGGAATGGGAAAGTTGATATTAGTGTGACTAGTTGGTTGGTTGTGGAATTTGGTTATGGACCTTCTGATGATTTTTAGCTGTTTTTTCGAGAGATCAATTATCTAATTGTGCTAGTGATTTAAAATCAATTATTCATTTCTTGCGATAGTAGTTTACGCTACAAGAATCTTACATTTTCTTTTTCTTTGATGGTTAATGTTTTCTAAAACCTCGTGGGTGTATCACTGCCCTTGGTCTGTTACTTGTATGAAACCTGCGGTACCTACTTATTGTATGTTGCGGCTCTCTGCTTATTCTTTGAAAATTTGGTTGGCTTGTTTTATTATTTTCCTTTTATGTCTAATTATAGTTGTCCTTTTCCCCCCTAAATCCCTTCTACTATTTAACTGGTCCGTATTGGGTTTTTTAAAGTACTCCAAATAAGTCATATACATTAACATTCCAGACTTTAAGACTTGTAGTTACCTCGAAACCTAAGACAGGTTCTCTTTATCTAGGATATTTTTGTATTTTCATTTTTAAGCTGCCATTTCATAGCGTTCTGCCGCAGATTTTCCGACTTCATGTGTTTCTTGGGTAGGGGAAGAGCGTGCATATTTCTTGGTAGCCATTTCGCCAATTTATACCTTTATGGACGGTGGTTAGACAACTATTAATTTTTAAATTTTCTTACCAGCTATACATGCTCAATCATACTGCCGCTCTTCTTATGCATGATAGTATTATCTAACTCGAAGGGCACCTGTGTGTATGCATATTAGTTATTACATTGGTCTTGTTTTTATTCCTTCCTGTCATAAATATGTTCCAAGGCACGCCAATTTTAAATACTGATTTATTGCCTGTACGCTTATTTGCAATCTTAAATATGTTCCAAAACAATTACTTACTGTTTTTCCATTTTTTTTCCCACGCACTTGTTTGGAATAAGACATCTCTCTAATAATTTAATTCCCTTTCTGTGTTATAGACATGAAGTTGGGAAGAAAAATTTGAAGATGCTGCTTGGAGCTACTTGTAAAGCCTAGGTGTGCATATATTATGATTTTTTCTTTTCTTTTACTTTTTGTTGGGAAAATTGATAAATTTAGGGAGATATTTTGGACTCCTTGATTAAACTACAATTGATTGGTGGGGTTGCCAAGATTGCCAACGTGTAATCTTGGGCTATATTTCATTTTTTAGACTTGTGCAAGTTTACAGTAACTTGTAAAACACATTCGATTCTGTAATAATGATCTGCACATGTAGATTATAGAAGTTATTTAAATGCATTCCTTTGTTACTTATTTAATCTAACTACATCTAGTTGTGACTTGTGAGATTTTTCCTTTATTTTACTATACAACTACACTTCAAGTTTTATTGTTTCTAGTAGTTGAAGTCCCAGCCCTGATGTATATTAGTCTTGCAATGCACTACAAAAAAGTTGTTTCGAGTGATCATATTCGAAATTTAGTTTATCACACACATAATAAGAGAAAGGGAAAATTAGCTGCTATTTCAGCAACAATAAGGGGTGCTATTTCATCAACTCTTTCCCTGGAGAGACCAGAAGCATGCATCGAGATACAACTCTTACTAAACTTCTATTAGCACTACTTAAAATTCAAAGGCATGAAGAATTTTGGTTTATCACACATAATAAGAGAAAGGGAAATTTTTGGTTTAGTAATAACAAGAACCCACAACACTTTTGCAATCAGTCAACAATTTTTGGCATCTCTTTATTGTTGTCAGTCCCTAAACACGATTACGTCTCCTCCACGTATTGCTTCGCCACTATTCTGCGATGAGATTGCCTCTGCTCGTCTTTGCTCCGGCGATTTTGTTGCTTTGTCCACCGTTCTGGCGAGATATCATTCCTCTGCATGCTCTGGTGTGATGTACTCTCGATCGCCTGTCTCTCGTCTCCTCCGCCATTCTTTTCAAAATCTCCGTCGTCTTGTTCTTCCGCTCAAAAATGACTTTTGTCGATTCAATAGTATTTTCTCATAAATATATACTATTAGTTTATGTTAGACCCCTTATGAAGTCATGGAACAAATATTTGTAATCGATATAGATTTTAGGATTAAATTCCATATCTTACATTCTGGTGTTTGTTATCTGTCTCCTTCAACTCAAAAACAAGTCCGGGAGTACGATCATACTAGACTGATTTGGTTATGTCGAAATTTTGGGTCTGCTAGTTATTTCCAATTATTGTGAAAAGCCTGGCAAGTTTTGAAAAGCCTGGCAAGGAATTATTGTGAATGGTGTGATCTCTTGTGAATTATGATCATTGGTCAATTATTCTATGGAAAAATTAAATGTACTTGAACATAAGATCTCCACAAAAGCAAGTCAGTGTGTTTGTATTTGTGTTTTTGTTATTTGTTTTCGTTCTGTTATTTGCTTAATTATTTTGATTCAGATGCTACTTGTCACAGCTGGTGTTGATGACATTTCTTGATTTAAGGCTCACACTCGAAACACATTTTCTTTGCAAAAGCAGTTTTTTTTCTTCTTTAAAAGCCGAAAGGACCGAGTCTTTGTCAAAGCCAAAACACGAAGGTTTTGGTAACCGAAAGAGGAACAACATAGTCAGATTCCGCAAGTCGGTTTCCACCAATGTCTGGCCGGTCCCTTTCACTATTTCCTGTCACAAAGCATGCCTTCAACAACAAAATTCTTTACTGAAATTTCCGTTCAATATAGAGCTTGCGTAGCTAGTACAAGTATAGAGTGGTCAATATAACAAAAAGTAGGTAAATGAGCCTAGTCATAAAATGTAGCAAGTAACATTCACGGTTATTCACGAACATATTTGGCATTTGGCAAGTTCCTTTCAATATTTTAAAGGACACTAAAACAGCTGTACTATGGCTACATGGCTTAAGTTCCGAAGGTTTTGCAACTCAGAATTGTATTCGAATACTATGGCTCTATGGCTCTAGCTACTCAGCATTATCACCAAGTTAAACCCCTTTTCCTTTAATTAAAAAAAAAAAAAAAAACTGTTGTTGAGTTAGCAAGTGAATCAAGGTTATATTCGACTACTATGATTGCAACTTGCGAAATACTCCAACTTATCATTTCAATTCTTTTTTTCATCAATTATTGTGTAAATTTAAGATGATTAGTCTTGTAAATTATATAATATTGAAATTCTCATATTTAAAAGCTTATACTTTTACCTTTTCCTTTTAGTCCAACCTAAAAAGTACCGGAACGGTATATTCTTGATGTACCCAATGATCAAAGAAGAGGGGTAAATTCATCTTCATACTTCTAACCTCCATACCTCTCCATACAAAGTATAAGATCATGACACGTGTATTATTTATAATCCAAAGGTTCACAACGATTTTGTTTCTTTCTTCCTTCACAAAAGTCTCTTTTTTATTGCACTTGCAATTAGCTGTAATTTTTTTTGCTCAATTCTCTTAACTAACTGAAAATACATGAGATTACAAAAGAAACTAAAAAAAAAAAAAAACTAAATACACATGAAGCTGAATTTTCAATAAAGAGAAAGGACTTATGTTTTACTATTATTTTTCTTAAGAAAGAAAATTGATTTTTCCAAATCAGATTTGGTTTTTAAGTTGCATATGATAAAATCGAATGTAGTTTGGAAATCGGATTTGGGTTTTGAGCCATGACGCGGTTTGAGTTTTGAACCATGATGCGGTATTACCATTTTATAAAATAGATTTGGAAATTAATAGACATCAATTAAAGGTTACACAATTATTTACAATAATATAAATTGGATCTGACTAGTAAAACTGTAAAAGAGGAGTTTTTTATATTATACCTAATATTGTTTGAATGATTAATTCCTAATTTATTATCTTGGACAGAAATAGATTTGAGTGAGTAGAGAATTTCTCTAATGATGGACTGTTTGGATTAAAAATAATACACATGTCATAATCTCATGCTATGTATGGAGGGATAGATATGGAGGTTATTAGTATGGAGGTGAGTTTTCCCCACAAAGAAGAAGTAAAAGTTAACGGTACTTCACTTTTCAATTGACGGCTACCTCAAATATTGTACCGCTCCTTAATAGTTCCGAGTAGTACCATAAAATAAATTAACAGAGTTGTCCGTAGTACATAGTATAAATCGTATGAGTTGATTTTGAATTAAATTTGTGTAATAATACGTTTGAAGAATATTGCCAAATACTGCTATAAAAATGTCCACTTGCTGGCTTTTAGTTTACTTTGGCTTGTTTTCATGAAGTCTTTCCTTTTTCCTCTAAATCACCAATTCTGATTCCAATTCCATCTATTTCCCAACCAAATTTTCTGAGTTTAATATAAAAAATGCAAGAAACAATTGTTTTCAACATTGCAGGAACAATTCTTGGAAAAATAAGCACACCAATTTTTGAAGAACTCAGTTTGGCTTGGGGTATAAAAGATAATCTACAAAAGCTCAAAAACACCATGTCCTCTGTATATGCAGTCCTTTTAGATGCTCAGGAAAAACAAGAAACTAACCATCAATTGAGGGATTGGCTCGGAAAACTCAGAGAAGCTCTATATGATGCAAAAATTGTATTGGATGAGTTTGAGATGGATGCTTTACGGCGTAAAGTATTTGGTCAAAGCATAGCAAGCAAGGTAAAAAAACTTATTTTCTCCACAAAATCAAGTTGCTTTCCATTTCAAGATGGCTCATAAAATAAAATAGAACTAGGGAAGAGTTCGATGAGGTTGCTGCAGATAGCAAATTTAATTTGATCAAGAGATGTGAGGAGAGAGTTTTTACTAGTAGAGAGGTGGCACACTCGTATGTCCGACCAGATGATGTTAGAAGATATCGTCAATTTTTTGCTAGAAAGAAATGGTCATGAGAATGTATCAATTCTTCCAATGGTTGGATTAGGCGGTATGGGAAAGACCACACTTTCTAAGATGGTGTTTAATGATAAAAGGGTACATGGCAATTTCGACTTGAGATTGTGACAATGTATTTCAGAGGATTTTGATCTATTACAAATGGTTAGAAAATTTCTCAAGTCACTCAGAATTGAAAATTGTGGCAATTTAGAACTGGAACAATTACAATTTCGCCTTCGTGAGAAGCTAAATGATAAAAAGTATTTTCTTATCCTTGATGATGTTTGGAATGAGCACCGTGCCAAATGGGTTGAGTTGAAAAACTTACTTATAGGTGGTGCTAAAGGGAGCAAAATTATTGTCACCACAAGAAGTCAATCTGTAGCTTCCATTATGTCGACCAACGGTTGTATCAAAGAGATAAAAGGTCTGTCGCATGAGGAAAGCTAGTATTTGTTCCTAAAATGGTCTTTTCGGTCGCTTCAAGATTCCAAAAATCATCCAAAGCTTGTCGAGATCGCTGAAGATATTGTGAAAAAGTGCAAGGGTGTTCCCCTTGCTATCAAAACATCAAGAAACATCTTGTACTTGAAGACAGAAATACGCAACTGGTTACATGTTCGAGACAACGATGTATGGAAAATAGAACAGAGAGAAGAGGATATTTTACCTGCTCTGAAGTTGAGCGCTAACGGATTACTTAGAAATAAAAACCAAGCTGAAGATTTGGAAAATGTTGGTATAAAGTATATTGAAGAATTGGGGTCGATCGGTTTCTTTCAAGAATTTCAAGAGTGGGAGACAATTTTCGAATTTAAAATGCATGACCTTGTACACGATTTGGCATTGCTAGTATCAGAACCCGCTTTCGTTTGTATGGATAATCAAGATGTCGTACACAGTCGTGTTACAAGAAGGGTGCGACACTTGTCCTTTCCGGAGTTTTATTTAATGGAGAATGAACCTCTGAGTTGGTTATAAGAACAAAATGACATCCACACTATTCTTTTTCCACTCTGGATGCAACCTAGTGAGGCCAACTTTCCTTCAAATGTGCTTTTCAAAATTCAAGCGCTTAGATTTCTTAGATCTAGGTGATTCCAATTTTGAGGTGTTACCAAATTCAATTGGCAGTTTTTTTTTTTAATTTAATAATGGAGAAATTCCACATTTTTATTTTATTAATAACGTAAACAAAAAATGTGGATGAAAAACCCCACAAATGGATTGGGCCAAAAGTGCTCCAATCCGTCAAAAACAAACATCAAAATTACATTATTGAAAATCTTTCGTGTCAAATAATAAAAACTTGTAACTAGAGAGACTTGTAGCGTAATAATCCTACTCTGTCTTTTTCTTCTCCACGCGTCACCCATCCCCCATCCCATTTCAGATAGAAGACCGGCAGCCTCTCTCTCTCTTCCAAACCTTCCTTCAATGGTGATTACGGCCAAATTCATCTTTGGTATATCATCGTGATCCATCCTCATTATACTTTCTAATCCCTTCGGAAAGTCATCCGCATTCTGAGATATCAAATGTAACCCACTTTTTGCCAAAAAATCTGCAGCATCATTCCCTTCCCTAAAGTATAATAAATCTCTATGTTTTTTCTAAGTATGACATCTTTAATTCGCTGTATTAGTGAATAAATAGCCCATGAACATCTTTCTTTATTGGCTATAATATTGACCAATTTTTGAGTCACTTTCGATAATAAAATCATCTTCCTCTATAATCAACACTCCTTGTAAGATAGCAAGAATCTCAGCTTCCAAAATAGATTCCGCATGAACCATAAGAGAAAAAACTTTTAAAAAAAATACCTCTGTGGTCTCTCACCACCCCTCCTATAGCTGAAAAATGTGGGTCTTTTTTAAAACTAGCATCAACATTTATTTTAATTTTACATCTAGATGGCTTTGACCACGAAACTCAATTAACTTTTTTCTTCACATCATGATTAATAGCCGTATTAGTGCCAGAAAAAATATCATAATTAACATATGATTTATCTCGTTGAATGTACTGATACAGCTGAATAATAATATTTTAAATAATTCTCTCTTTTACCATTATAAAATCTTCAAATCTGCTTGCTTTCCAAATACCCCAGGTAATAACAGTAGGTATTACTTTAATGCATTTACCTTGTAAAGAAAAATTTGACTGCAACCACCAGCTCACACATTTTCCTCTAATACAATAATTGTTGTAGATAATACCAAATTTATTGCCAAAATGTGTCCAAATTGACTGAGCAATTGGACCATGCCCAAACAGATACTCTAGCTCTTCTTCACTTTGATTACAACATTCACATTTAGAAACAAGCTCAATACCTGTATCCTGAATTTTTTTTATCAATAGACACTATATTTAATAAAATTCTCCACATGAAACAAGATACTCTAGGAGGCAAAATTTTATCCCAAACGAGAGAATGAACCCAGCTAATACTACTTTTGTTTCTCACCAGATTCCAAGTTGTTTTAACAGAAAAATCTCATGTGGCAGTCTCCTTCCAAACCATTATGTCTTTGCTAGAGGTATGTTCTCTCAAATTTACACCAAAATAGTGATGCATATTATTAGGTAGAAGAGTGTTAATTCTATCTTTTTTCCATTCACCATTAGCTCTAATGTCCTTAATTAAAACAATATATTGGACATTTAAACTTTTGATTGGACCAGTCACCCTCCAATTATCCCAGTTCACATTAATATTTCATTGCCCCACAATCCACACAATACTATTTTTAGCAACTTCTCTGTTTTCTAACATTCTGCTCCAAGTACCATTATAGATAGTGTTCTTTGCTTGATTAGGATGAATTTGCTTGCAGTATTTGTTTTTCATAAATAATGACCACAAAGATTTTTGCTATCTAAATTTCCACCATAGTTTAATAGATAGAGCATTTGAAATGTCAGTCAAATTTCTCACACCCACACCCCCTGCTTCTATAGGAAAAATAATTTTATTCCAAGACGCCAAATTAAATTTATTTATTTCCTCATCCTGACCCCAGAAAAAATTAGCAAAGACCCTTTCAATAGCAATAATAGTACATTTAGGAGGTTGCATCACGGACAAAATATAGATAGGAATGGACTGTAAGACTGATTTAATAAGAGTAATCTTAGATTCATAGACAGCCATTTGAATTTCCACTTATTTAACATCTCACTTACCTTTTTCACTAAAAAGTGAAAATAAATAACTTTTTTTCTTCTAGTATAAAGATTACACTCCAAATAAATGAAAGGATGCTTTTTTAAGACAATTCCCATCTTTTCCTCCAGTATTTTACCTTGAGCAAGAGGCACATGGCTTGAACAATAAAGAAAATTTTTATCATAATTTACCTCTTGTCCAGAGTTTTTTTCATATTGAATAATCACATTCTTCACTTCATTTACTGATCTTCCAGTAGCACCAGAAAAAATAATAATATCATCTGCATAAGCTAAATGTGTAATGTAGGGACAGCCAATAGGAACATTAAAGTGTTTATATCTGCCATTAGTTACTAGATTATTAAGATTTCTTGAGAATACTTCTGACCAAATCACAAAAAGTCCTAAAGACAAAGGATCCCCCTGCCTTAACCCTTGGGTAGATTTAAAAAAACCTGTAGCAACACCATTAATAAGAACACTGAAGTAAATATTAGAAATCAACCTCCAAACTCTATCAATGAAAACCTCAGAAAAACCCATTTTTCTCAAAACTTTTGTGAGAAAGAGTCAGGATACTTTGTCCTAACCTGTTTTTATATCCAATTTAATTGCTGCATTTTTTCTTTTACTCTTACCATTTAGAGTACTGACAATTTATTGAGCCAAAAGGATATTATCAGCAATATCCTTACCTCTAATAAACTCACATTGATTCTCAACAATAAAGTTAGGAAGAAGAACAGCAAGTCTGCTAGCAAGAATTTTTGATTTAATTTTATTGCAAAAATTGCTCAAACTTATGGGCCTATAATCAGTAAAAGTTCTAGGATTCTTAACTTTGGGGAGCAAAGCCAACAAGGTTGAAGTCATCACCTTAGGTAACTCAGAACCAGCAAAAAATTGGCTAATAGCTTGAAAAATATCATTGTTAATAATATGCAAACATTTAGTGAAGAAATACCCATTGAACCCATCTTGACCTGGAGAGCTGTTTTTATCTAAACCCCAAATAGTATTCTTAATCTCCTCCATAGATGGATAAGCATCCAAAAACTCCACGTCAGCCTCACCAAGAACCTTAGAAATAGCATTAATACTTTGTAAATCCCACATCTTTGTAGACCATGATTAAAAACATATTGAAAGTACCTATTTGCCTCCTCTTTTATTTTATTTGATTCTGTAATGATATTCCCATCAGCACCTTTAATACTCAGAATAGCACTTTTTTTCCTTTTATTTTTAACCACTGCATGAAAATATTTAGTGTTAGCTTCCCCTTCTATTGCCCATTTAACATTGGTTTTTTGCCTCCAAAAATCCTCCTCAATCTTCTTATTATAATTTAAATCAGCATAAGTTTTATTTAATTTAGTTCTATTTGCAGGAGAAGGGTCATTTTCAAACTCAGCCTCATATTTGATAATATCATATTCAGCAGCTACCAACCTTTGAAATATGTCACCAAAGGTATCTTTGTTCCATACTTGCAGTATCTTTTTCATAGATTTTAAATTATAGCATAAATAATTTATAGCATTACCTTTTTTAAAAGGCTTCCAATTATATGTGATAAGTTTCTCAAAAATTTTATAAGCAGCCCAAATTTTTTGAAAGATAAACCTCTTTGGATTAAAATACCATTATGTGCAAAGAGAGACCAAAAGAGGAGCATGGTCTGATGATCTCTTATTAAGATGTTTCAAAGATAACTTTTTAAAAAGATCATTAAAAGAATTATTAGTACTAATTTTATCAATTTTATAAAGTATACTTTGACTGCCTGCCCTTTTGTTCCACCAGGTAAACCTGGACCCTTCAAAACCAAGCTCAAGAAGATCATTCCCATCAATACACTCTAGGTACTCATTAGCACCATTAACATCAATAAGCAGTCCCCCCAACTTTGTCTATTTCTTCTGTTACTGTATTAAAATCACCCCCAATAATCCAGGGATCTTCTGTATAAATACTGGTTAAAAAATCACATAAAGTCCTTCTCTATTCCTTAGTGCATTTAGCATAGATAACACTAAATTGGATTTATTGACCAAAAACATTGCTAGAGATAGATAAATTAATACATTGATTAATCTCACTTTCCAAGCTAAGCTCAAATTCTTCAGAATAGAAAAACCAAATCTTGTTAAAAGAATGAACCAACACCTTATCAAAACCAAATTATCTTTTAAAACCTTCTGCTTGATCAGATGAAACCATAGGCTCTAAACAAACTAGAATTGGAAATTTATACTAAAAACAAAGCATTTTCACTCTTCTAATTGTGCCTTTAGTTGAGATCCCTCTCAAGTTTCAGATAAGAAAATTAATCATTTATAAAACTTTCTAGAGGTCTTTACAGAAGACCTTAGCGTCATTTGATTCTTATTATTATCTGTGAGTGTAGTTTTCTTTTTAGAGTTTTTATATTGCACCACTGACCAATCTCCTTTGATATGTTGCAACACTGGTGATTTCCTTTGAGATAAATTGAGTTTGTCTTGAATTGTGGATTCAGTGAAAACATACTCTTCAACTCTTGGTAAAAATAGTGCCATTTGCCTGTCATTTACTTCCTCCATTTCACTAGGATCCTCTTTATCATTTTTTGGCACACATTCCTTATCAATTTCAGGATTGGAAAAGGTTGTACATGATGTAATAGGAAGCTCACCATCTTTGATATCTACAGGTTTATAATACTCAACTCTTTCTGCATTGTCACTTATCTCAGTTTCATTTTCTTTGTCAGCAACAATCTCTATAGTATCAACAATCTCAATTTCATCTTCTTTATCAGCAACTTGAATATGCTTGTTACTCACTTTTTTTGTACTATCTTCTCTGTTTTCTGCAGGCTTGACAAAGGTCTTAGACACTCATTCCTTAGTACTTTGTACCTCATTTTTCTTTTTATTTTGGGGGGGGGGGTGGGGGGGGGGGGGGGGGGGGGGGTTGTTTTGTTTATGTATAATTTGACCTATTGATAAGTTTCTTTTTTATTATGTTTTTGGTGCAATTGTTTAATTGGTTGTTCCTTTAATTTTTCTGGAATTTTTTCTTCTTCTTCCCCTCTATCTTTTTCTTTTTCTTCAGCCCTTTCTTTAAAGATGCAATTTTTTTTTTATGCCCCAGTTTTGAACAATATTGACAGTACCTAAGAAGGTCTTCATACTCATCATACTGCCAGAAACCCTCCTTCTCCCCATAACCTATGCGAACTCTCTCCACTAGGTTCTTAGTCAGATCCACTTCCACACAGATACGAGCTTTTCCCGGCCTTAGAAGCTTAGAAGTCATTTCATCTACTCTTAAAGGTGCTCCAAAAGCACTACCAATGGAAACAATACTTGCCATATTATAAAAATGTAGAGGTAGTTTAGGTAGAGTAATCCACACTGACGCAACCGGTGATTGTACTCGGTACTCACGGTCACCTATGGTGGTTAGGTAAATTTCTTTCAATTTCATATAGGCTATTTAATGAGCTTACAAGCTCCAACCAAACACACCCATTGTAGAGAGTAGACGACGAATACGATACGAGCTGTTACTAAATTTAATACAAATTGCCACATAAATACGAAATGGAGGGTAGATCCTAATATCTAGCCTCATATCTAGCCTCAGCTGCTTGAACCCACATGGGGATGGAACCAGGATTTAATCAGGGAGAGCGGAAATTCATTTACGTAATTTGGAGGATTTTGACTAAAATATGTAGTAAAGAACAAAATGCTTGACAATCCTTTACCGCTAAGGATCCAACTCAAAATCCTACTTTGCAAAGATCAAACATGTGTTTTGAACAGAAAATGAACTATCCATTCAGGTCTTACATTACTTTCAATATGCAAACTAGAGCCAGGGGCGGCCCAGGGTCAAGTCCAGTAAAACTTGGGCATGAGGCAGAAACTGGAATGTGGCAAAAAAAAGACTGGGCTAGGGCAACAAAAAAAAAAAATAAAAAATTTTGCAATGTTTTAAGTACTGGGCAACCAAAAGAACTAGACCGCCCCTGACTAGAGCATAAAAGTTTTCTTTCTGTAAGAGAGATCACGAGAGGCAAAAGACAACATTTTTTCCTCTGGTTGGTTTGATCGGAGCAGTATGGACTATTTGAGTTCTTCATTTTGGATACATTGGTTTTAGTATTTTACTATTTTCATCAGCATAGTAAAGAGTGGTCGATGTAACAAAAAGCACGGTTTTACTAGTCATAAAATGTAGCAAGTAACATGCACGGTTTCCAGCATTATTCATGAACATACTTGGCATTTGGACAGTTACCTAAGTAAAGGACATAAAAACCGCTGTCTTAGTCTTCACCGAGTTTCGAAAGTTCTGCAGCTCAGAATTGTAACGTAATTACATGGAAATTTGATGTCCAATATTTAAATTTTTACTAATGAATTCACAAGGCATTTCTTAAGTTTTAGCTCTCTTACACGGGTGGATAAAGTCGAACCAATGACCTCTTCTATGGCCCTGGCTCTAGCTAGTTAGCATCGTCACTGATTAAGTTAACCCCTTTGATGTCTAATATGCAACAGAGATCACAATATAACAGACCTAAGCCATGGGCCTTCTTAAACATCCATCGACGCTGTTAGGGCAGTGGAAATCCGGACATTGTGCTCATCTTATTACTGACCGTCTCCACAAAGACATTATATGTTCATCCAATTTTGTCACTCATCATACATACACTAATCAAAATCGAATAGTTTCTTTTCTTTAAGTAAAAAAAAGGTTAATATATACAGTTGAACTACACACTCCTCGGCTTCTCCATATGCAGAAGTCTGACAAACATGTCTTAACTTCCCCTCACTCCTCTTTTGATTAAGAGATTAAAAAAAAGAGAAGGAAAATATAAAAAATAAAGAGGAAATGAATATGAACATGTAGCAGGCTGTTACGTTTCCCTCCTGAGATCAATTACAACCACGCTTACATTATCGGTGCTTCGCCTAGCCAACGCCAACTTGGTTAACAACATTGAAGCATCAGAACATGCTTTGTCGGTGTTTCTCCTGTTAATACTGGCTTCTGCTTCTCTCTCCTCCATGATGAACAACTCACTCAAAGCTGATGATGAGGCATTTCCTTTCAGACACATGCGTGCCACACGACAAGCGGTTTCGTTTGAGACCACATCCCACAACCCATCACTTGCAAGGATCAGGCAGTCGTCCTCAGGTGACCGACTTGTCTCAGTCACATCTGGTTCCGAAATCACATACGGTTTCAAGTAGTTATCACCTGCAGAAAATACAAATGTATAAGATGTTAGATCATAATTGAAAACCAGAAATCTTTTTCCTGCTTAGCAGGCAGACGCAGGAACAAAACAGTTTATTAATTTACAACCAGGGGCGATGTTAAGCCAGAAGTTGCTGAATTTACATAAAGTGAATATAAAATAACGAAGGTGCCAAAACTTTAATTTTAACAAATTAGTATTATGTGGGTGTCGGTCACCCCTTAGCTTTCCCCAGTTTCCAACGCACAATCATGATGTCGAGAGAGATTGCATTGATTGTACCTATAGCTCTAGACATGGCAAGCACTCCGAGAACGCGAGGACCATCCCAATATATAACTCTCCCTCCAGCAGCTTGAATTCGGCTCAGCTCATCTGGACGATCAGGCTATATATCACCCAATAAAAGAAAATAATTAGATAAATGTTAACTAACATGCATGCTCGTAGGAAAAAGCTTGGACACAACAGTAAACCAAAACTACAATTCAACAGAAGAATGTCATTCATGTTAGTTAGGTTCACAATTTCCACACTAACCAAATTGGCAATCCTACGTGGTATGACAAAAATGAAAATATAGTTCATTAACTTATTGTTATATATTTAGCTCTATAATTTTTATTTTTTTCAAGTCATACCACAAACTGATGTCGAGAGTTTGAAATGTGTGGGTCGTGAAATTAAATGCACTGTATCAAACTCACTAACCTTATGATCGGTGGAGAGGGGAATGGCTTTACCACCACGACACAACACAGCCCTTGAGTCTCCACAGTTCGCTACAAATATCTTGTTAAACGTAACCACAGCTGTAACAGCTGTGGACCCGACTGCGTCTGAGTCGGGTATCCGGAGCTCACAACGACAGTTGGCACTTCCCGTGCCACTCTGGTTCCAAGCAACCACTTCTTTGTCCATTCGAGAAAAGCTTCGCTCCATTGCGCTCTTTGTAGAATCTTCCTTTTTCTCCAACTCTTCCTTCACTAGCACGTGTAACCGCTCTTGGCATCTCGTGGCCACCTATAATTTCATAATAAAATTAGAATTTGTTTCCCTTTAAAACAGGAGAAAAACAACTTTTTTTCCTAACCTACGAGTCACAAGCTCTCGTGGAATATAAAGAAATGCAATTCGAGTTGATAATATTGACAAGAGTGCTTTAAAAAGCGATATCTTAGCTAAAACGATTTTGCAAGAGCTATGCATAAAAAGCATAAGATTTTAGCGGCCTAAAAAGCGATCTTTTTAAGCTTTGAACCGAGCATTTTTACTATGAAGAGCACTTTTTAAAACAATGATATACATAGTGTGATCCAATGACTTCACAAAGATTTAAATCTGTTCATATATTTCATCCACAATAGAAATTTTAGTTTTTGCATCTGCAGCTCGTTTCTTCTCCTCTCTAAACGATTGGTTTACTGCTCAAATAATCGTGAATAGTTAATAATCGGAAATTAAGAAAAACAAGTGAAGAGCGTTACACAACCAGGAGCGCAAAATAAGTAAAGTATTTATAAACAAATACTCGAAAGTCGTACAGTTTGTAGATAATATCATAGTCTTGCAATAACTGCATCGTATGGCTCATAATCCTAGGTACATAACCATGGCTACAAAGTAAATCGTGTTAGATTTTGCATAGATAATTTGGGATCGAAATAACCTTAAATTTCAATTAAATTTTTTTCGAAATTTAATTTCAATTGTATGCACATAGATTGTATAGGAATAGAAAACCGAGCTTTAAGCCAAATTCTCGATGAATTGCATATTCATATCGCTAGCTAATTTAAAGGTTACACAAATCAAGAAAACGGTTAGGCTCACACGACTATGAAACTTCAGACCACTTGCTAGTACATGCAATTCTGCGTGACAATATATAGCTGGAAACTCGTTACTGTCCTCAAAAGCGCGATTCGTAGTAAAAAAATCTCAATTTAAAGCTTTAAAAACCTCGAAAAGCTCGCTTTCCGCTTTGTAGGCATCTCTTGCAAAAAGTTTTAGCTAAATTTTCGCCTTTTAACATTCTTATTTTGATAGATAGAGTGATCTCGAGTTTCAAAGCCGTCAAAATGAAAAAAACGGTATTACAAGAAATAAAAATGATCACGATAATGTTCAAATTTAGCAGCAATACAGCAACAAGATTATGTTAATACTAAACTCCACCATAAAAACTGTTTCTATCAAGTTATCGTGACATTATCATGAGATACGTACATGAGAGCAACCATGTCCGTCGTAAACCCCGAAATAATGCACCCAAGAGTTAACCAACCCTCCCTCACCCATACAAAACGAAGGGTGCATCGCTACCGCATCTTCCATATCCCTCCTCCTTCCACAAACCGACGCCATTCCGTACTTAGGAACCCTCGGTTCAATCTCTGGATCCGAAACCAGCCCACATGCATTTTCGACAGCGTCTGGCGAAAGCCTAGCACGCTTATTTAATGCTTCGGAATCCTCACCGGAGAGGGACTTGATCCGCAAGAGCTCTATTCTCCGGTGACGTGCCGCTAGAGAGGTTGGTGACTTACACGTGGAGGATCCCTCACCCTTGCTTAGTACACCTCTGCAAATATCCGCCATTATTGATAATTTGATATATGATCACTTTTTCTTCTTCTTTTTTATCTCTCTTTCTATCTATTTATAAATATATAGATGTAAGTAAGGTGTTGTCTTGATATCATTTGAGCAATAGTCTGGCGCCATGAGAGAGTTTATTTTAGTTGGGAATTACGTGTTACCACTCCTTGTAGTTTTATTATACCTTTTATGAGCTCTCTTAATTTTAAACAAGTTACCTGAGTTTGGGTACACCTTACAAAAAATTATATTTATTTTACGTCTTTTTTATTATGTTTTTTTTTAATTCATGAAGAATGATTTTATGTATACGAAGTGATCTTAAAAAATGTACTATTATTCTTGGCATAAAAAAATAGAAGATATTAACTAATTTAAAAGGATTATTGATAATATGCGTATTTTCTTCTTTATATATAATGTATGTATATATATATATATATTCGACGTATATGCATTTGGAAAATTGATCTCTACTGTTATGGCTAGAGTTGTATGCATGACTATAAATGCAATGGAGATTTTCTTATGTTATTATGTGAATTTAATTGTAACGATTTTTAAAAGTGATAGTTAGTTTCGACACCATGTTACTTTGATTACTCATGATTATATCTTGATAGTAATTTGTACTAGAAAAACAACACGCATAATGTATCGAATATTTAGGTTATAGACAGACAATACATCAAAAAGCTTGTAAACTATATCTCGCATACCAATTTCGTATAAGTATACACTATGCTACGAAACCACATTGCAATATATTCTTCATACTGAGAAGTCTGGAAATGATAAGAACTAGTTAAACCTCCACTCCAAACTACATGGATCATTTACCCAAATTAATAATAACATCATAGGTCCCTTAATAATTGTTGATTATTCTGTAAAATTCAACTATGTTAAAATTCGAAATTTACCAATAAAAACCGGCATAAATTAACAAAATATACTACTTTTAAAACTAAATTAACAAAAACATACCTAAAAAAATTTTAATTAATAAAAATATACTCAAAACTTCATACCATAATTTTTATATTTCATACTCTTATTTCAAAAGTTTATACCCTTATTCTAAAAGTTCATACCCTAATTTATATATTTCCATATACCTATTCCAAAAGTTTATACCCTTATTTTAAAAGTGCATACCCTGATTCGTAAAGTTCATACCCCAATTTACAGAATTCATATAACTATTTACATAATTAATATCCATAATTTTCAACTCCATACACTTAATCCCCAGAGTTCATACACTTATTTTTCAAGATTATACAGTTAACAAATTCAACCATTACCCGTCATTCGATCTCCAACCGTCATGGGCCTCTCGTTCGATAACCACATCTTCGTCGGTATCAAATCTCGAGTTTTCAAACTCGCTCTACACACTCGCTGTCCACTCCGACGGATTCATCCGTGTCAATCTCCACCGAATAGAGAGATTTCAGAGAGAGGGGGATGAGAGAAATATCGAGAGAAAAAATAAGAAAGAGAGAAAGATCAGAAAGAGAAAGTAAGGAATAATTAATTAAGAACGGAAGAAATACGATTTAACTTTAAATATGTATATTTTTTATTTTTTATTAATTGAATGTATATTTTTTATTTTTTATTAATTGAATGTATATTTTTGATAATGTAAATTTTGATGGTATGTTTTTGTTAATATAATAGTTGTATGTTATGTTTATATTAATTCCACCTAAAAACTATTTTTCACCTTAAACTATTTTTGTTTTAAAATGTGAGTCTACAAGTGTATAAATACTTCGTTATCAATTAATTGTTATCTACAAAATTACGTGTAATTTTAACCGGTTTATAATATATATCAAAATTGTCGAAATGAAAATTTTCAAAATTAAATCATATAATTTAATGTTTGAACTATATGATTAACTTTTAAAAAATTTCATTCCGACAATTTTGATACAATTTATTGACTGGTCAAAATTAAACATAATTTTGTAATGAATAATTAATTAAGAACGGATGAAATAGGATTTAACTTTAAATATACAGGTTTAACTATAAATAATAAAAATTTAACCCGTGTTAGAATAGACACTTGTTAATGAACACACACCACCCGTAGATGTAATGTGACCAGGTGTCGAGTTCTATATATTTATGTGGCCCACATTAAATAAGTCTGTAACGACACGCATGTGTTCTATTATGACTGATTTTGATAATAGGTACGTGTCCTTTTATTGGGGGATTCTCATTTAAACAAAGTGTTTTTGAATAGTTTGTTCTTTCTTTATTCTTTTGTATGCTTTTTAGCCCAACTAGACACGTAAACAACTTGTTGGGAATATGCAGCTGAAATTTAAATTTCAAATACTATATTCTTTTTTCCATGTTCAGAAATAATCAAATAATATTCTTTTGTATGCTTTTTAGCCCAACTAGACACGTAAATACCTTATTTCAAAATAAAAAGACACGTAAATACCTGTATTTTAAGAGGAAAATTATTCTTTTTTCCATGTTCAGAAATAATCAAATAATATTCCAGAAACCCGCTAATGTTCAAAAGTTCGTGTTTCTCGTCTAATGCACCTCTTTTATGTCATATAAAATATATATATATATATATATCCCGTGCCCGTTCTACGTGTACGTGCACCTCAACCAGAGTTTTTTTTTTCCCCTTAATTTCTTTTCCCGTCTTATAAAAAAAAATAAAAAAAACTTTTCGTTTTTTCTAAAAAAAAAATTGAAACTTGTTACAAAACAAAAATAATAATCGAAAAAAGCATTTTATTACGTTTTTATGAAACAAAAATTTCAATTAGATGTGTATTATTTTCTTTTCTAATGGCTCTATAACCCAATATTATAGTTATATAAATAATTAGACATATGGCCAAATATGCCAATATTATAATTATGAAAAAGGGTCGGTTGGCTAAATATGTCATACCCGCCCTTGTTTGACGGGTGTCGTATGGATATGAAGACATATGAACGATATAATTTTAGAATCCAATAGGGTTGGTTCGATTTGACCAACCCTCTAAAAAAAGCTATATAAATAAAATTAATAATTTGTGACAAGAAATTGGTGTAACTCATATGATAGAGTGCACACTATGTAAGTAATAACTACGTGGTTTATGCTAGTAAACGATACTCACGCGTTGTGTGTGAGACGCTGTAAATTGTGATGATGATACAAATATTTAGAGAAAAAAAAAATAGGATATAAGAAAAAAAGATGATATAAATTGTGATGATGATATTAATATTTAGAAAAAAAATATGTAGGATATAAAAAAAATTGTGTGGTTAAAGATTGAGAAATAGTGTAATTAGTTTTTATTTTTTTATTTTTTATGAAAGTAGGCAATATGATAATTAAGAAAAAAATATAGAGGTATTTTTTAAAAAAAAATTGCCTAAATTTAACAGACTTAAATTTTCTCGAGTTCTCTTATATTAATAGTATGATTTAATAGTAAAATAATAATAATAAATAAATAAAAAATTGGACCGCCCCTCCATTGGCACTACAAAAAAATACTCAAATACCGACGAGATTAGTGACGGTATTTTTTGTTACGAGCTTATTAGCGGTGGTTTTGTGACGGCTTTATGACAGTTTAGTCAATTTGCGACAGATTTGTGACAATTTTTTAAATTAGCGACAGGCTGTGTCTGCCCTCTATATATACTCTTATTAAATCAAATATTATTTTGTAGTGTGGACTGTGCAAAATACATGTCTGGTTTGGCTAGCTAGTGAGCTAGCCTTCTATATATCCTCTTACTTTTAAAAGTAATTTATCTTTGTTTTTCTTATCAAGAGAATTATAGATTAGTACATAAAATTATACTAATACATTTCGATTAGTTTTTATTTTTAATAATTAAGTATCACCTAAGTTTGTACGGTTTATCATATCATATTTATCATATCATCTACGATCTAACATCACATCCCACTCTGTATTTCATCAATCTTTTATATAAAAATGTTTTTCAATAAATATAAAAATGACACGTTACCCGAAAACCATCCAAATTAACCTCGCTATGTGCTCTGTACTTTTTAAGTTTTAGGTAGAAAAAAGAAGGTACCGTGCGTATATACATATATGTCAAAGAAATGCCATTAAATCGGCTCTTTATTAACTTTTGAGATTTAAATTTGTCAGTGGGCTGAATTAAAAATTAAAGAACCGTACAGTACACAATTAAACAACAGGTTTATTTTCATATCAAACCTAGGACCATTCCGAATAACAACTGTATAAGCCAGGAGAGTAAATAGACCTTTCCTTGTTGACACGAACATAATATAGTATATATTAATTAAACCTCATATACTTTATTATTAGAATGTATCGTAATGATAATTAGTATGAGTCGATTTGAAATAATGTAATCTAATAATATATTGCGTGCAATATATCAATGGTGGACCAATATTGCCGATATGACTCGAACAAATGACCATGTAGTTGAAAACGGGGACAGTATATGAGAGAATATGTCAATTAACTAAAGTTAGCAAGGCTTATAAAAAAAAACTAAAGTTAGCAAGAACATTTAATTATAAATAGAAACACTTATGTTTAATATAGAAAAATGGGACGGTTTAAGACATCATTTTTGACATTCATATGTAAAAAAAAAAAAAAAATTTAATGCGTGCAAATCCGTACGTTTTCACGACATTAAGACAGGTGGTTTTTCATGTATAATTGCATGTATTGAAAATTAAGATAAATTTTAAAATGCAATGCATGCAATCATACATTACTTGAATCTTGATTTGAGGTGGTTTTTCATAGGGTATAAAAAAAGTGTCCATCCCCTAGCTAAGTAAAACACCCTAAGTTTGTTTTACATTTACTCGAGAAAAACAAAACAACGGTAATTATTAATTAACTTTTCGGTCATGTTAACCAATGCCTGCTGGGCATTCTTTAACAATTAAATATGCAATTGACTTTGTATGATAACACCATATTAGTTATGATGTTATTAAATGTATAATTATGATGTCATTAAATGCTTCATATGTATGGTTAAATTTATAATCAAGATCATATAAAAATTAGCTTTATAACACAATAAAAATTATAGAACTCATGTTATTACTATCCTAAAATTAAATATTAATAAAAATAAAAATATAGATTAATAATAAAAACCAAAATAATTAACAATATAGAACACTATTTGGAACTACCATAAAATTAAATATTAATTAAAATAAAATAAAAAATATAAAACCCTAATAGTGACTACCTTAAAATTGGATATTAATAAAATTTAAATATATATATATATATATATATATATATATATATTTCTTCTACTCCAAAATATAATGTGTTTTGATTAGTACAGTAGTGTGCGTATTAAATTAGTAATTGTAATTAAGCATTAAACAAGGTAGTAAATACATAATTAACTAGTGCCCGGGACACTTGTTATCAATATCTTTCCTGAGTGTTTTGAAAAAGTAGAATATTATGATGGACACGTTTCAACCATATGCCTGTTTAGGTGGGGAACGATTGAAAAGTAAAATAATAAGTAATCTTGTAGATGGATGACTCGGTATATAATAAGTAATCTTGTAGATGGATGACTCGGTATAAAACCAAACCCTTTTGATGTGGGATTTCCTAGTTAATTGTAGTAGTGTCACATGAGTATTTATATATTGTTATAATACACTATTAGCTACGTATATAGGGAGACAGAAGTAGAGAGAGGGGAGAACAACATGATCTTTATTAATGAAGGAATATGTGAATGAATGTAAAATACAAGACTCCTAGCCCTCTTTATATAGATAGAGGGGTAGGGTTACAAGCCCAACTTGGGCCCATAAAGTATAAGCCCAAGAGTCCAATAATCTCACAACACTCCCCCTTTGGACGTCTTGAATTCTTCGTCTTCATGCAGTCGATCTGAGTCGAGTTCATTCGCAGTGCTAAACACATAAAAACCTTAGGGCCGGAAAACCCAGTGTGGGACAAAACCGGTACCTAGGAGAAACTGTGTAGCCGAATGATATAGGCCGAAATATCATGTAAGTAACTAACCACAAAACAGTGTGCCTCATCAAAACCTTGCCAGAGCAAACCCAATGGGAAAATCTCTAGTCGAAGGAAAAAGAGTGCAACAATGGTAGTCGTAGGGATCAACCACAAAACAGGTGCCTCATCAAAACCTTGCTAGAGTAAACCCAGTGGGAAAAACCTCTAGTCGAAGGACAAAAGAGTACACAGTGGTAAAAAGTATACAACAGGATACTCCCCCTAATTTCGGCAATCTTAAGTGAGATAAGATGGGAACGTGTCTCGCTAAAAACCTTGCCAAGGAAAACCCAGTGGGAAAAAAACCTTGGTCTAAGGACAAAAAGAGTACACGAGCATACGACTGGATGCTCCCCCTCACTTGCACACGACAGGGTGCGAGGATTTCGACTAAGTAGTAATTAGTGCAATAAGCATTCACCTGGATGCTCCCCCTCACTTGCACACGACTGGGTGCAAAGATTTCATATTTCAAGAAAGAAAACGAGCATTCGACTGGATGCCTCATTTACTTACATACGACTGGATGCAAGAAAATCTAACGTGGAATAGAACGAGCATTCAACTGGATGCTCTTAAACTTCATTTGTGAAGATTAATTTCGGCGAGAAACGCTAAATAGCATAATGTAGTCATGTCTCTCTTGATCAATAACAACAAGTTGTCTTCTATGACAAGTGTTTTATCTGTATCGTGAGACAGAACATATGTAATTCAAATATGACTAATACTAGCTCGAAGTCATATACACTCTCTAGTCGTCTCATAGAGCACGAATAGATCAGAGTGATTCACTTGGAGTCATTCCAAGACCTCCAAGATGTCGCCTTATTCCTAATGGTAAAGACATACCATGTTAGGAATATCCCTTATGCGGGTCTGATAAGTAACCAGCATCGGTATAACCGAAAAAAGGTTGCGTTAATTCGAGTACCGAAGGGGGTAGGTACACTCGATGACGCAAATGGGATAAGACAAGCCCTCATCCACAGTTACCTTAAGGTAATGGGAAAATGTCTTTTATGCCATTTCGATGGCAGCGTGTTAGCGCGATGCTGTGTCGAGCTATACCATTCACAGCAGACGAGATGTTCGTCCTAGCACATTAGACCAAGTACAATAATGCGCTTATTGTACTTAGATATGAACATCATGGTTCAATATCTCTTCATCGTCACATCAGGGACGGAATGGGTCTATATCAATGTCTAGTGATCGAACGATCATGGGAGAATCTGACGACTTAGCGTCATGATGAATACAACGTCATAACACCTTCTGGGTGTAGTCTGAATCATGGACTTAGATTCAATCTTTACGGGAGTCGATCATCAGGCCGAGTCACTACCGTTTCTTCCCAAGATCCTTCATCTCGAAGGCAAATCCAAAAATGGATCGCGTAATAAAACACGCAAGGGCATAATACTTGTTCAAGTATCCCAAGCTAATCAAGTACTCACTTAGGCGGTATACCACATCCGCTCGGATTATATTAATCCATATAGTGAACGTCTCAGTTAATTGAGATCGTGTTCCGTGGTCAGGAACTACTTGATTTAAGCATTATGAAGTCACACAGGGACCTTCATCTATATCGCTTTGTCTAAATCCCTATAGAGATAAAACCGTGACCACATTCATGGCTGCATACTCAGTTTTTCGGAAACTACTAAACTGGTAAAGTAGGGGACTGTTATAATGTCCATTACAAGGAAATCAACCATCTCGTAATCAATTCCAAGGTGTGAGAGAAGCCATGCGCTACTAGGCAAGCATTCTACAATCTCATTATTCTCATCACTTTTCCTTACGAATAACCAAATAAACGAACTCGTTTAACATTGGTGGTGTTGGAGCTACAGGTCCGAACACACTTTCGCTAAGAAGTCTACTTGGATTGCAAGTTTCCATTAGGTCAGTCTATTCTACGTTGACTTCAGGCAACGGTACATGGTTCCCTGTCATAATTTGCTCATATTATCTGTCGTCACCGAATATATGAACAAGTAATCAATGACAGTCTCGTTTCGCTTCAATATCGTCTAAGATATCATGATCGACAGATATTTCGAGATTCTTAGGATGAAGAGGAATCACACATCTCCTAGATCCTTTATAATCTCGTGCGACGAACGAGTTTCAGTTCACCACCTCTGGGGCTGAACGAATTAAGAACCGGTCAACTTCCTCATATCTTAGGAAGGATGACAGACTGACGGCCGACGGCAGCGTCCTTTGCTTGGCGGGTTCGGCCAAAAGCAACGTGTTACGACAGGAACACGGCGTCCGACAGGGACGTCTATCCTTGCAAGCATTTTGCAGCAGGTATAAATGATCTCGTGACATCTCATAAAGTCATTAAATGCGTTTGGCATTTAGTTAGACTTGAGGGAGTCTATGCACTTACTTATCACTAAGTGCAGTTTTGGGGATCAAGCTAAGACTGAGTGGGTTATGCCACGTTACTTCACGTCGTTCCTTATTAACGGTAACGTGCAAATCTCCCCCTAACGACGGGGAGAACAGTCTTAGCGATGTCACTTTCGCATATCATGCGGTAAAGAGATCGCTTGCCAAGGTTACTCTATCAAATGATAGGCAGGAGATTCATAATCGACTTATGTCCCCTTCAGAGGTCCATATTTTGAACGCTAGAACGGCTCAATTAAAATATTAATTAATCACTCTAAACACGCGTTAATATGAGACTTCTGGCTCATAACCAGTAACCAGCTGGTACGCATATGGTGTTTGAGTGTCTATGGGCCTCATAACGGACCAATGCAGCAAAATAGCATAACCCCATACGGAAATATAAATCTTGGTGCGCAAGACCAAGAAATGCGTGCAATCATTTGCAGTCGCATCATCAAACTTTCCGTGAGTCCATTTGGGTCTGAACATAATCGACAGGATGTTCAATTTCAATTTCCAAACTCAAGTAATTCAAATCGAAATTTCGATTATTACTCTTCGGAATTATCAAGTCGGCTAGACTTTTCAGGATAATCCGGATCATGAGCCATCAACTTAATGATAGGGCTAAAAGTTTGGAAAATGCTGCATTTATGTGGACAACATTAAAATGTGACCATATTGTCGATGCATCAACCATAACCATTTATATTTATGGTCCGTCTTATGGTTGGATAAGTCCACAATAACTCCTTCAATTCTTTACAAGAATTCTACGAGTTCATTTCGTGATCTTTACACATACTAGTCTTTCAAAGTGAGCATTAGTGGCATGAATTTCGGATTAATCACGAAATATATCCTCAAAGAGAATCCAAATGCGATGCGATTATAAATCAAGCATCGTCTTTTGACCCCGGGAATATCTAATCCGGTCAATGCCACAATATCAAAATGCTCTTATCAATCGACGACAGGCGAATGATAGTAAAGACAATCATGTCTTAGCATTTAAATTCTTTATCATTCGACGACAGGCGAAATGATAAGGAAACTTTAAACGCTTTAAAGAATGTGATAGCAACCACTTGAAAGACATTCCAACTCCTCTAAAAATACGCTTTTGGTCGTATTGAATGGAGACTATGTAAAGAAATTTCAATTCTTTCATGAGCTATTACCAGGTAACACTGGTTTTCTCGAATATTTTATAACTCAACAAGGTACAACAGGACCTATAGGAGTATAACGCCTCATATTTGACAAATCAATTTGGCTTTACCAAAGATTTCGATTTGGAACGACAGGTCCAGAATCGCTGTCACTGAGTACACTTTTAGGCAAGTAGTTGGTGAAATTATGTGGTACATTGTTACCCACTATTTCCAAAAAAAAACCAACTACACCACAAGTATTGCCTAAAATTTCATAATTTAAAGTTTGGTCACATTTGTCAAAGGAATTTGCTCAAAACACTTTAAATTATTTCGAGAAATTTCGTAAAACAGGCAAACCATAATCCAAAAGTATGTCCAAATGGAAAAATCATAATCCAAATAGAAAAACATAATCCAGATGAGCGAAAAAATGGCTCAATGATTTATCAAAATCAATAAAGAAAGGTATCAAACTCATTTGAGCCACAAAATCGGGGGTCTCAAGAGTTTCCTTTCAATTAGCTTTAACCACATTAGCATCGGTTTTTCCACCTTTATAATAGTTGTGAACTATTTAAGGAGTACCGTGCATGACCTTTGTCTTTATAGCATAGAGTTGGCTCCTTGAGCATTATCTCTTGTTTTGTGACAATGGGCCATATTGTTCCTTTCAATTACTGTCTTGGAGCCACAGGTTTTCGATTTTGACGATTGTCTAAAATCTCGCTTGGCTAGGCGATTCATCGGGATCGCGACAGTTCGAGACAAATAACACATGTCTCGGTTCTCGATTCGTGGAAAAAAATATACACGAAGAGCATTAATATCAGGCAAACAATTCGCCATTAACCCAATAGGATTAAAACTACTCACCGGGGTAATTTTCTTATCCAATAACAGATGGGCGATAAAGGAACATGGTGAATATAAATTCACGATACTGCTTATGGAATACAATTTCCAAGCTAGTATTTTGGTGAAGGATTGCTCCAATATGTCAATTTCAGACATTTGTTCACCATAGACGTCATCACGTCTCAAATATGGCGGCGGAATAAAATCAACGCCTTAGCATTCATCCTGATGGTAACAACAAACTCGTGCTTTACTCATCAAAGATGGCATCCAAAAAAATTGGGCATCATATTTTCACACATCAGGGTGACTAGCATGTGATGACGGAATAACATCAACGTCTAAACAGTCGCAAGTATGTTTTGCGATTTTTTTCATCATAGATGGCATCCAACATGTGTTGGGAGTTCTGGATTATTTTTCATATAAAACGACTGGTTTATATGTTTATGGTTTGCACAAGCACAAACTTTAATTCGAAACGACAGGTTCGAAAATAGTTTTGCTTTTAATGTGAATTGGTTCTCATTGATCGAACGACGGGTCGATACTGAGACACCAATTCGGCGAAACATACATCACTATATAAACACACTCGGGGAAATTATTATTTAGTCAACCCCTTTCGGTAGCTCTACTTGAAAAACGACCAGGAAAGACGGTGAGGGTGGAGGGCACGAATGCCACTTAAAACCCGACCTCATTAGGATATCGACTTCCGCCTATATCTTTCCTAGACATCGTATCCAAATAGGTGAGCCTAGTTGGGGAAGGTTCATAATTTTTCCAACTTAAATGTGAAAATATATGATTTCGCAAATTATCATATCATAAACATGGCAATAAATTAAATATAGATTGTACCTGTCTATATTAACCATATATATATAAACATGCAGTAAATATATTTTAGGTATCTAATCATGCAGTAGATTTGGTGTTATAAACAAATCAATTTAAGATTATCAATCAATCTATAAAGATTCTAACATATCAAATCAAATCTATTTAAGATTATCAATCTATCCATAAAGATTCTAACATATCAAATCAAATCTATTTAAGATTATCAATCAATTCATGAAGATTCTAACATATCAAATCAAATCTATTTAAGATTATCAATCAATCCATGAAGATTCTAACATATCAAATCAAATCTATTTAAGATTATCAATCAATTCATGAATATTCTAACATATCAAATCAAATCTATTTAAGATTATCAATCAATCCATGAAGATTCTAACATAATCAAATCAAATCAATTTACATGCAATTTTTTTATTCGTTTGCCTTTTAATAAAAAAAATTATATGCATGTGTGTGTATATTTACCAAATATATCTTATCAACCATATGTATTGTTTTCGTATAAGTATTATACTACAGGACCATGCGTGTAATTACAGCAAACTATATATCTATTTACAGCATTATTACATATACAGTCCAGAATTTCAGACAAGTTTCAGTTTAGTCCTTGAGTAATTTACAGAATAGTATACAGCTTTCAGAGAATTACAAATTAGTACATACGTTTCAGTTTATTACAGATTTAATCCGACAGATTAATACATGTTTTACAATTACATGATTTTCGATTTACAATTCGGTTATACATGTAATACGCATGATATATATAATGAGGTTTCGACATTATGTACTATTTCATATATCTAGTTTCTTAGCAAAGCAAACTATTTAATATATATAATATGCAAACAATCAAGCAGACCAAAGCAAAAGTCAAGCAGCCGCATGTACTATGCATGTACAATTTTTTTTTTTTTTTTACAGAGCACTAATCATTGTGTGTATAAAGGAATCATTAGTCAGAATACATGCAAATTAATCTATATCATGCAATACAGTGTAACATACAAATAGTATAGCAGCATACAAAGATGTCATATGGTTGATATAGCACTAACATACAATACAGTAGTTATATGTGACTTGTACGGTTCAAAAAAAAATTATATCCGGGTACCTTACGCACGGTATGTTGGTGAAGGTCGATATAGCAAAATACTAAAAATCCGGATAAATCTCAAGGTTTATTGAATCTATAATCCATACTTCGATCTCCGAGAGCAGTGCTGATAACGTGTTGTAATACACTATTAGCTACGTATATAGGGAGACAGAAGTAGAGAGAGGGGAGAACAACATGATCTTTATTAATGAAGGAATATGTGAATGAATGTAAAATACAAGACTCCTAGCCCTCTTTATATAGATAGAGGGGTAGGGTTACAAGCCCAACTTGGGCCCATAAAGTATAAGCCCAAGAGTCCAATAATCTCACAACATATATGACTTTTATGCAGTAGTTTTTTATTTTGCTTTTGCCAATGTAGTAGTACTGTCATTACCCTTTGATGTGGGTGGGAATTTCCTAGTTTCAAGAGTATTTTAAATGTTTTATTTGGAGTCAGTGATACATGGACATTAACAAATTTAATTTGCGTGAATAGTGACTTTAATTCATAGTAAAATTACTAGATGAAATGATTTTTAAAACCTAATTATCAAAAAGTCATTTATCACAAAATTGCTTCCATTATCACAAATGTATTATCCATCATCATTAAAAGTGGACAAGTGAATTCGATTAACATCTTATTGCAATATTGATTCGTCCGAAAACAAAAAGAACATCTACTATTGCTTCAATCACTCTAGCTAATTAATAATTATTAAAAACAAAGTAATGCATGCCAATGTATAAATTTTAGTTTTTAGAGAAACATATACATGATTCTCGTATATTATTTTCAAAGTGGCGGTCAAAATCAAATATTGTTTGGAGAAGTGTATTTAAAAAAAAGTATTAAAAAAAAAAGCTGGAAATGTGACGAAGGAAAAAGTGAAACGTGGAGCAAAGTTGATAAAGTAGGTAGGATTACAATAAATAAACAAGTGCGCATGGTCTGCCTAATTCCACGGAGAAGCCTCCACGTGTATAATCTCATTACTCAGCTTTTGAGTCATACTCATACCTGCAGTGATAGTGACACATCAATCTCATTTATTTAAATACTGCCCACGTCGTATATATATATGGTTTCAAATTTTATCGATTGGTTTTTCGTTTTTCGTTTTTTTCATATGAATTTTTTTTTTTTTTTAAAATCAACATATTATTTTATATCTGAAATGTTTGTTCAATAAAATCTATAAATTTTGATTTTTTATATTTTTTTTTGTATTTATTAATATTATTATCTCATAAATTGTTAAAAAAATAATTAAATATTAAAAAAATATATATTGAAAAAAACAAAAAACACATTGATAAAAATTTGAACCCACAGCTGATAAGGGTTTTAATGCAGGTACGTAGTGGCCACTTGCCCGGAATAGATAAGAGAGAACGTAAAATATGGTAAACTGAAAATAATTAGAGATTTATACGTAAAATATGGTAAACTGAAAATAATTAGAGATTTATATAATCATATGTAGTAAAATTGTGAAAATGAACAGCGGACTGGGAAGGCGGGAATCGTGTAACATGAAAACTAGATGCATGCAGCTTTAATTTTGAAATGAAAATTAAACAAGCCATGCATTTGATCACTTTAATCCGTTCAACATACAATTACCTTTTTTCTTAGATTGGTTTCTCTTTTTCATCTTTGTATAAACGTTTTTCATGTATATAAAGTATCACTTCTTATTTCCATTTTCAATTATGTGCTTTTTAACAATGGTATGTTTTTTTAACTTTTCAATACGCTTAACAATAATCTAATATTACATACATCATGATTCATCTCAATATCATGGATGTTAGAAATTGAGGGTATGATAATCCTGGATAACTTCGAAAAATCGTGTTCGTATAATTTCCGAACAAAGTATTTCGACCCTATTATTGCCTGGGTTCACGAAATCTTTGTGGGGATAATTCTTGAAGAACAATCTGTTTCTGGCAAGGAGAATAGATTAGGAAATGTAGAGAGAATTTTCTTATATGTTTCTGTAACCAAAACCGAGGCCAAATGACTTCTTATATAGGAGATCAATAACCGAAACTGAAAGCAAGCAACTGTTCCGGAAAGGAAGCAACTGTTCCGGAAAGGAAGCAACTGTTGGGAAAGGGTCCAACTATTCAAAATTTTCCGGAAAGGAAGCAACTGTTCCGGAAAGGAAGCAACTGTTGGGAAAGGGTCCAACTATTCAAAATTTTCCGGAAAGGAAGCAACTGTTCGGAAAAATTTTCGCTCGGGGCGCTGCCCCGCACCCCGCCCGCTGTCCTGGCAGCGGGACCCCAGCCAGGGGCTCTCGCCCCTTGGACCCCGCCAGGGGCTCTGCCCCTTGGAACCCCGTTTCAATTATGCATATTCAATTATACGTTGGCTCGACGAGCGTGCACTCCGCACTTCCCTAACTCGTTTCCGAGTTTAACGCATTATTGCATCGGCCTATAATAAATCGCATTACTACTAAAATACATTGATGATACTAAAATCAATGGATACATAACAGATAGCCTACTCGTTTTATAATTATAAGGAACAGTTTGGTTCTTTAAGAAGCTAAGTTTGTGAAATGTACTTCCAAGGAACTTATAGCTAGCTAGGAAGAGGACGGAGGGCCAGATTTAGCTCGAAATCTAAGATACCTCAAAGGGTGGTCGAATTAAGAGCACCAGCTGCCAAAGAGAAGTTGTCAGAGTACAACAATACGACAAGTTAAATCCGGTTTTACTGGGTTTTGTTATTCATGGTCGCAATGGTTAGAGTGGGTACCAGAAGTTTTTTTAAGAAGAATCGACGTTGTTTAGGTTAGCAAAAGTATAATCCGCTTTAACACTGTATTGGATTTCGAGAGAAATAAACTCTCGAATGCGATTCCCTGCCAAAATTTTGCGTTAATTGAGGTTTTTGTAGTAATCTGTATGAATAAGTACGGAATGTCTAGTAATTTTAGTCACGACAGGTTTTTTATTTAATATTTGGAGGTCAATAACGAAGCTTGGTGGTGATGAACTTAACGCTTTTTAATCTTGTATCTTCATGACTCATGTAGCATGTATTGCTCTTCTGGACGGAGGTTTTCCTAGTTATTATTATATTTGGTTCATTTAATCTTAAAAACAAAGAAACTTCAATTTTTGTTTTACATTTTACGCATAAGAAACCATTTCGGCTCAACAAGTTTGAGAAACCAAGTTTGGAAGATGTATTTGTAAGAGGATCATAGACGTATCAATTTTAGCCCAATTCTAGCTCATAACCTATTGATACCTTAACCCACTGCTAAAGGGTTGGAGAGTCATTAAAAATGAAGTGGTAGCGTGCGAAAACTGCAAAACAAGACTTAATTCTTCTCGTAGGAGCCTAGCCAGAGCTCGACTGCTATTACTTCCAGCCTTCGATGTTCGGTAATGGTCCAGTAATGACAGTCGTCGGTCTCTTGGTAAAAGGGTTTTTGTCGACAAGGAGATTGTATAGGGCGGACACTTAATTGCTCTTTGCATTTTTTTGTTATCTTCAAATTTTAGACCAAATTCTTGCCTAACATGTCTCCCACCCCAAGAGCTGAAAATGCATTCAAGTATTCAAATAGAAGAGCCAGAAAGAAGCAAGATAAATATTAAATGAATTCCAGATGCATGTTTCGCCCTTCAATGGAGCTAATTTCAAACTCTAATGGAATCCAAAAATCATCAAAACTTTAAAAGATGGACAAATGTTTACTCCATTACTACGAGTTTCTGGTTTTGTGATCTCTGAGGGTAAAATGGGCTGACCGGGAGTAGAGGGAAATCCGTAGCCGCGGCGATAGGGGGATACTACTCGCAGTCACGGTGTATTGTATTTGAAAAGAGAGGAACGTAAAAATCTACTGTGATGCTAGAAGTTCTCCCAGAAAAGTTATGAAGGGTATCAAAGTACTCGTTGTAGCAAGTCTTAATAGATTCAAAAATGTATTCCCGAATAATAGAAATACATTTCTATCTAATGCTTGGAAACTAGGTCCCCGATTTATGAGTGGCCTAAATTTTCTTTGTTTTTGTTGTAGCCCCCGGACATTGTTGAGCTTAGTCTCTAAATATACGCTTACCAAAAAAAATAAAAAATGTATGTTGTTTTTTTTCCATGTCATTTTGCTGGTTTGTTGTTAACTGAATAATACTACATATATCACTGTTCTGGTTAGATGTTAGAACTGTATTAGGATGAACTCAAGCATTTTCATTTTCTCCAATTATGATATTCACCTTGATATAATAAGAAACTGAATGAGGAAAAATGACACTTCCATATAAGACATCGTTCACCACATCATCGTGAGATACTGTATGACAGTCTTTCAGCATTTCCGTCATCTTATTTATTACGTGCGGTGGCCAATATACAAATTCGTATACACTGATATTAATTGATCGATGTGCGCATAAAATGGAGTTGTGGAATATGAAAAGTTGCAAACAAGTTAAAACCTGGAAATAGGATACACAACAATACATTCAAATATTGGATCAAGCAAGTATTGTGATTTCAACTCAGGGGATGCTTCAATTAAAACCCAATTTTCAAAACAAAACAAACAACCTCAGAATAGTTTACTTACAACCTGCAGATCAATTTTTAAACATCATCCACATATATAGTCTCTTGTTGAAACATCCCACCAAAGAAGTTCCTCTTTTCTGGCTTATTATCTTCAGCTTCCACCTTTTTCTTCCCCCTGGGACTCGTTTGTTTAACATTCGCTTTTTTGGCGATCAAAGACCGTGCCTTAACCTGTCCCCTAACAGTCGCAACCTGCACTTTGGGCTTTTCGGTGGCTTTTTCAATGGCTTTCGAAAACTGGGAGCTTAACTTATCCCAAGACAGGTCCGAGCCGATATCTTTGGCTTTCCCCAAGAAGCCCTCGACGGAAGCACCAGCTGCTGCAGACTTGGATTTTGCTTCTTCTGCAAGCGAAGCAGCTAAGACTTGTTTTGCTTCTAAATTTTTTACTTCTTTTTCAAGCTTCTCAGCTGCCTCGGCTTCTTTTTGGGCTTTTTCCGTGGCTATTCTGGCTTCTTCCTCAGCTTTCACCTTTGCAATGGCTTCTGCATAGGCTTTTCTTCTACCATCTTCAGGAATAGCACTAGAAGTGATAAAATAAACAAATGCTTGTCTAAATTATGTTTCTAAAGAAAAAATGATTTCGTCCAACTTAAACTCAAGTAATTTTAGGCAAAAAGTTGGATTTTAAAGCAACAGTCGAGCATTTATCTGTATTTTAAATCTTATTCCAACTTAGGCCTTGTTTGGTACTGTAAACATTTTTGCGTTTTTCTTCTCAAACAAACAGCTTGTTTTTGGTTGACAGGCTTAAGAGCTGAGATTTTCTTGCTTATTTGCCTGAAAAAGCTAGAAACTCTGAGCAAGATGAACCTATCTCTTTCACAACCTAAAGAATCCAGCTTGTTTGGTTAAAAAACACGACCAAACAAGCCTTAAATCTTGACTGTCCACACTATTAGTGAAGGTCCAAGTACTTATAAGAGCAAGACCGAATTCTGGTAATATTTTGTCACTTTGTCCGCAGTAGTGAGAGCATAATCCATGAGAATACTATATATTGTCTAGAACAAGAATCCCTTCAAAAAAGGGAATAATGATAAGTTACCTGAATAGTTCACTAAAAGGTCTTGATGGTGTTTCCGGATCAGTACAAACTTCTACAATCTAAAAAATTAAGAACAATACAAAGCTAACAAAATAAGACAGATAGAGATTGTGGAAGGGGCAAGTTATCTGCAAAGGAGCACACAAAATAAGATAATATGGTGTTTAACAATGCTTTACGGCTCCTAAACGAGCATTGAGATGAAGCTACACGCATATGTACATATATCTGATCTGAGCTTACTTTGTTCTCAGCCACATCGATGTTGGAGAAGACACTGGCCAATAGTGACGCTATCTGTGACTTGGCAACCTAAAAAACCATACATTTCAAAAAGTTATAACTAAAAGAGAATTCCCATTAGAAAATTACGACTATAATTATTTTGTTGCGGAAATTATTGGGGAAAAAAGGTATACATTATATTACTTTGTAGTCGTTTCCACCGGCGCTTCCCTCAGCCGAAACAACAACATTGTACGAGCTCTCAGGGGAATAATCCTCCGTCAACCGCGTCTTAATCAGAGTAAATCTCAAATCCGTCTCAACAATTTTCTCAATAAACTCCGAAAAATTTATTGTCTGAGATCTCGCAAAAATATTGTTGAAAAAAGACGTGATCCCATCAAGGACATTACCGGTAGATTGGGCCGATGGGGACCCGTTGTAGATGACTGCCACGTGGCTAACACCAGCCAGCTGGGCGGCCTGGATGACAAGGATGGCGTCAGACAAGGTGACATTGTCTGAGGGGCCATTTTCTGATGGGCCCACGGTGACAACAAGTTTGCTTGCATTTCCAATTGCTTTGGCGATTGATTCAGGGTTTTGGAAATCTGATTCGACGGCGTTTAGGCGCTTTAGTTCTTCATTTGAGATTATCTGAGATTATCATTACGATAATGAGTGTAAATTTCAAATGTAAAAAGATGTTAACCTTGTTTTGTTTGGATGGAGCTTATAAATTCAGCTTTTTGCCGTTTTTTTTCTTAAATCTGGATGTGATCCGATTAACCGGCTTAAAGAGCTGTTTTTTCTTCTTATTTTTTGGCCTGAACAGATTAGTAGCTTTAAGCTTTATGAACCTAGTTTTTTTTTTATATATTCCAGAGTTTGAAACATCGAGTTTATTTCCTTGAAATCTAGAACCAAACTAGCACTTTGTAAGTAACATTTCACAAATGGTAATATCAGTAGGTATAGAATTTTATGCACCACCTTAAATTGTCATGATATTGTCCCCTTCATATGCATCGATAAGACTGAGATCAAGAGTTTTTATTCTACTCTGAGGTGCATTCTCAGTTGGTATGTTTTGTAACTAAATTAGCACTTAAATTAAGTACTTCTAAACCAGGAAATACTTGGTGGATTATGCTGACTCCCCATTAGAAATTGGTAAAATGCTATTGTTATAGCTTTAAAAGTATTTCAAGAGCATACACAAAACACCATGTTCAATTGTCATCCATGTAACTTTATTATCATACTCACAATAAGTCACATAATCAATCATATTTCATATGTATATCATTGCTAATTGCCCAAATCGTCTTCACAACAATAGTTTTACAATAATGTATTATAATGTTACATCTAACAATAATAGATCGTGTATCGTCGCCTAACCTTATAACTAGCCGCTACTCGAGCAAGTTCCTGGGCCACACCTAGGTCCGGTACACCAGCCCTCACCGTAAAACCTTCTCTCAACAACGTTTGTGCGACCCTAACTCCTGTTTGTCCGGTCCCACCTGCCACAAACACCGTTCCCGAGTCTTTTCTTCTTTGTCCCCCGAAAGACAGCCCAGAAGATGGGTTCGAAATAACGGGTATTAAAGATTTCATGTCAGGAGCTTTACCGAAATCGAACGTAAAAATTGGTTTAGAAGTGGTAGCATTGTCATCATTTTCTGATGTCCTTTTAGCGAAAACTTTGAACCGTAGTTTCGGTCGGGTTAAGGGTGTGGTGTGGAGAAGGAATGGGTTAGAGGAGAGTGTTGAAGCCATTGTTTGGGTGATGAAAATATGACAAGTTAGGAAAACATTTTTGTTTTTGTTGTATCAAGATGAAATTTTATTTGGGTAATGTATGTTTTGTTGTGTGGATGAGTGTAACATTGGATATTATCTGAATGGAAAGGTTGAAGAGTGGCTAGTCAGTTGTGTTAAGCCACGTAGGCAGGATTTTATCTGGAATGGAAATATTGTTTGTCTGCATAAATTATGCTACTAAGCTGTCTTATTCATGCGTTTGTTATCCGAGTATATCATCTTATCGTCAGGGTTCGAACCATGTCGTCTGTGAAGTTTCGCAGGTTTTACCTCGAGGGATAAAAAAAAAATTGTCTTATTTGAACCAATCAAAAATGGAGTTCTGTTGCTCACAAGTCACAAGTTATCAGCTCTAGCATTTGAAAATGAATTTATGATTTACTGACGTTAGTTTAATGGAAGGAAATTATTTTCCAGTAATTTTTACTTGGGAAAAATATATAAATAAAAGAATGTATTATCACCAAGGTTCTAAAAAACGTAAGTCGGTAACCTCCGACCCAGCGATTTTCCTACTTGTCGCCGACCAGTCGGCCATTCGCCGATTAAACGTTTTGACCAAAACTGTCACTTTTTTATCTTGAGGAGTCTAGTTGTAAAAAAAAATTTAACTTTTTATGTCACTTTTGAAAATCAGAAGTTTTTAACAAGTTTCAAGAGTACAGTGACTATTTGGTAATAACATCAAAACTTAACATTCATGAACATTTTTCTCGACCCTAATTCAAACCATTGTTTTAAAAAGCGCGTTATATTGCGCTATAGTTCGTAAAATATCATTTTTCGGCCGAAAAACACTATGATAAACCTCTATTTGGATGGAAAAGTGTTAAATTCGCGTTATAAAGACGTTATAGCGTAAATAGCGCGCTATAATGGACGCTTTTTAAGCTATAATGGGTGCAGTCCAATTTTATTTTTATTTTATTTTATTTTTGGTCAAAATTTTAATGAAATTATTAGAGGCTAGGCTCTGTTTGTTTCGTAGTAAAATATTTACGGAGGAAGAATATTTTTCGGGTAAAGTTTTACTGTGCAAACTTTTGTTTGTGTTTCATTTACGGGTGTTTGGTGCGTCAAAGGTTTCCAATGAGAATTCTATTGAAATTCAAAAATCAGTTATTTAAATTAGACAAATTTGATGCATAAATAAATAAGCATTATTCATATTTTAAACAAAATATTTTAAGATGAAAAACATCAAAAATTAACTAAAAGTCATAAAAATTAACTAAAAGTCACAAAAATGAATAAGTTTGTAAAAGTTTAAAAACATTAGTGATTAAAATCACAATTATTTTGACGGGAATCAGGCTAAAAGTTCGTCTACTTTTCTAAAAGAAACTTCGTCAACCACTTCTTCTTTCCTGCATCTTTTTTTACGATAAATCCCATTGCCTCTATTTCATTTTTGTTGAGATAATCAAACGCATCTTTCAACTCCGACTCGTCAAACCCCTCCATCTTTGTCACTTCATTGTACAAAATTCTAACATGCTCTTGATTAGTATTGGTTATCAATGTTGCAGCTACGTTAGCAACGCTATCGACTAGTTTATCCAATTTATCTGTAACTTCTTCTCCAACTCTTTTTCGTTTTCCATGGGACCTTAGTTGAGATATTGGAATCTCTGGATTATGTGAGAATAGTTGAGTGCTTGTTATTTCTTCAACATCTAATTCATCATTACTTTCGATATTATTAATACCCTCATCTAGTGTGTTAAGTTCATCGATATTTGACTTTGCGAAACTTCCCGTGGCTTGATCATCACCACAAATCAATGTAAACTCATCATACATTTCAATAGGCTTATTTAGATATGGAGAAGCATTTGGATGAGCCTGAAATAACAGAAAAATTATATAAGAAAAAAGAAGACAAAGTTGATTAAAATAATAAAAGTAAATATAACTTACTTCACAATATGTTTTCTGAACTTCGGGTGAGCATGTATGTGAACATCTTTTGACTTTCAACCCACCCAAATCCGCTTCCGTTCATTTGAATTTTTCTTACTTCACCAAACTTCTTTTTGATTGTTCTCATTCGGTTTTCAACATGATCAGAATTACAACAAGTATTAAATTCCAATGAGATTGCTTTTGCAGCTTGAACGTATGAAGTTTTCTTGAAACTTTTGTCTACTTTTCGTTCTGCTTTTACCTCATCAACTAAAAAATTTATAAGCACTACTTCCATTGCATCATTCCATCGAAATTGATGTTTGGGTTTAGTATCAACATCGTCTCGTGCAGCCATCTATGAAGAAAATTTAATACGATAAAGTAATGAAATAAAATATTAATTAAGCACAATATTATAACAAAGGCACATTGTTTAACCATCAGAAACAAAAACATTCAAACTACCAAAACTCAAGTAACACCAAAACATCAATTGTTTCTATAGCTATTATGCATAGTATTAGCAATTGAATCGCGTTTCTGCTTCCACTCACTGTTCTCGACTCTTATTTGTTGGTGTGATCTTCTACTTGGACTTGTTTCATTTTGTGGTTGAGCATGATTTTCTTGTGTCTGAGAAAAAAGGTTGTCGTTCGGATCAATACCCAATATATAGTTATGCAATATACAACAAGCTATAACCACTTCAACTTGAGTTTAATAAGACCAATGTGGTTCAGCGGTCAAAACACTAAATCTTTTTTTCAAGACACCAAATGCTCTTTCTATCGTTATTCTCAAAGATGAATGTCGAAGATTGAATAATTCTTTATCACTTTCTGGTTCATGATTACTGTATTCTTTTAGATGATATTTTATAGCACGGAATGGAGGAATGAATCCTTTGCGAATTCCATAACCTCCATCAACTAAAAAATATTTTCCTGTATGCAAACAAATTTTTTATCATGCTAAAGAGATTTATTAAGGTAAAAACATATGTATTTTAATTTTCTTAGTTTTTAATGTTTTTTTTTACCTTCGGGAACTTTAAGCAAGATAAGTGCGTCATGTGCTGACCCTTTCCAACCAGCTAATGCATAAGTAAATCTCAAATCGAAACTAACAACAACCATTACATTTTGAGTAGCCTTATCTTTTCTACCACGAAAACGTCCTTTAAGCTCAAGTGGTACAGATGTATGGACGTGAGTACCATCAATTGCTCCAATACAATCCTAATAAACTCGATTAATTTAGAATTCATCCTATAATTTTATGTGGGATATAAATGTTATATTAGTCTGATTATGGGTATTTACCTTGAACCACGACCAATATCTATGATTTTGCATGATTTCTGGCGGTGTTGTCGATGTTGGGCTCTTTATAAAATCATTTTGTAATTTTAAAATTGCTTTTAATATCTTATGAAAATACCTTGACACAGTCTCTTTGGAACGAAAAAAACGACTGCCAATAATTCTATTTCGGACAAAGTAAATGCTCTGACATCTCATCTCAACTACAATCATTTTGTGATTATTAGTTACAACTTTTTATATATATTTAGTTAATTTTTATTAGATGTTCTGAATTTAATGTTATATTTATATGTATTTAGGCAAAAACAAAAGTACACCGCAAAGCGCTATGTAGCAATGCTATTTACACTTTTAGCGTTTCTCTCGAAAAAACGCTACGCTAGCGATAATGCTATTTAAAACATGTGATTCAAACTCGTTTTTTTTTTTTTCTTTCTGTTTTGCTCTTACAATGTTCAATTCCTCCCACCACATATCACGCCTTAAAATTATTCGTTATGCTTTCAATTGATCCGATTTAATCCAAATTGGGGTTTCTTTGGCACGTATTTGCAATAATCAAGACGTTTTCAGTTCGACGAGTAATTATTTCCGACTAGTCGGCGACTTATCGTGACTTTTTGAATACCAGTTATTGCTAGATGCTTAAACATGAAAGAATATAAAATAACACATATAAGAAGGGACCGATAAACTAGGATCCAACCACCCAAATTACAGATTAGACGAGATGTAGAATTGCACATAGGTAAAATTTGGCCAACTTATTTGACAATAACAAAGGTTTTTCAACATTTCTTTCAATTTTATCAATACTATCAATTTTAAAATAAATACTACAAATTTCAACAAAAGTACTAGCAAATTCAATAAAAATACTCCTAAATTCACTAAAAATACTACTAATTCTAATAAAAAATACTACCAAATTTAATAAAAATACTACTATATTATTTATTTTTACCATTAATTTTTCGATATTACTATATTTTTTGCTGTTGAATTTGGTATTTTTTTTTTTTTAATTTAGTACTATTGACTTAAGTGGAAGATCAAAGATTTAAACTGAAATACTTCTCATCAATTTTTGTTAATTTCCGTCTTAATTACTCCTTCTGTTTCCATTTAATTATCCACTATGAAACTACGTATAATTTTGACCGGCTTATAACTTGTATCAAAATTGTCAAAATGATTTTTTTTAAAATCTAATCATAAAATTTAACATTTGAACTATATGATCAATTTTTAAAATTTTTTATTCCGACAATTTTGATACAAGTTATTGTCCGATCAAAATTACACGTAGTTTCGTATTAAATAATTAAATGGGAATGGATGAAGTAACACAAAGTGATGACCTCATGACACATTTTCCAACATGTCATTACACGTTTTCCATCTGAAATGAGGGGTAAAATTGTCAACCTGCATATAAAACTAAACATTACCATTCGATCAAATCCAAAAGGTAAAGAAAAAGTAATTATCATTTTACGTATTTGTTTTTAGAATCAAATAAATATACACAGACACAAAATATCCATGTATACAGACGTATGTAGACACGAGAGATAGGGGATAGATTCGTTATTCGTGAAGGTTTGGGATGGGAAAGGTGGTGGTGATGGTAGCTACTAAAACTAAACAATTCAAACGAAAAAAAAAATACAGTAGATTAATCTACTGTACTACATGTTTTTAACGATTTAGCGACCATACTATCAAAATTAATAATTGACGTACTAAACTATCATAATTTTCACAATTCAGGTAACACCGTTAAATTAGTTTGATGTAAGTTAGTTTCAATTTTCATTTTGGTCATATTCTTTGTAAGTTGTATAAATTTAACCCTTAATTTTTTGAAATGTCTCGTTTTAGTATAAATTCAAAAATACATAATTATATCATATATATATATATATATATATATATATATATATATATATATATATATATATATATATATATATATATATAATACACAAACACACACACACATATATATGTTATATTAATGTATGTATAAAAATATCTATAATATAATGCATGTATACATATTATTGCAAATAATACAAATTCTAGATGATGTTTGTGTATAAAAAGAAATTATAAATACTTAATAAATATATTCTATTTACAAAAAATGAATACTTTTTTGAAAAAAATAATAATTTTCTTGCCATTTTTTCATGAAAGTATTCAAATAATGATGTGATCTCAAATAATTTTTGCTCGAATATCATAAAACTAAAACTCACTTTATTTTCATTTAAGAGAAAGTGTAAAAAAAATTCTGTTTTTTTTTTAATTTTAGAAAAAAAATCATAGAAAATCCAGTCAAATAATATGTTTTTTAAACTGACATACTTATTTTGCATGTATATGTATGTGTTTTAGTAGAAACATTGTAAATTGAAATGTTTCGAAAAGACATGATTAAATTTATACAAATTACAAATAATATGACCAAAATGAAAAATGAAACTAAATTTCATCTAACTAAATTAACGTCAGTACCTGAATTATGAATATTATGATAGTTTAATACGTCAATTGTTAACTTTGGTAGTATGGTAGCTAAATCGTTAAAAAACAGATAATACAGTACACTAAATGTATTTTTTCCCAAACGAATGTATTTTGCTAATTTAATACTCCATTTCATATCCTAACAACTAATTGGCCTATTTAAAAGTGATGAAAGATATTAGTATGAAGATGTAAAAAAGAAAAGTTAGCAATATATGATACAAAATTGCATGAAATTATTAGTTTGAGTAACAAAATAACAAATATCCCCAACGTTTCCAATATATATTATTCTAAGTTTATAACTCTTTGCAATACCAACGTTTCTACTTCCGCTTACCGTTTCTATTTCTCGGCCTCGTTTGATTGCGTCATTTGGTTCTCGGGATTGGATTATTAGTATGGCGGACCCTACAAATAATGTTTAGTAACACAATTAACTTAGGACTAATTATCCGGTTCAAATATGAAATGATGAAAAAAAAAATGTATTTTCAATATTATAGGGGTGGTATTAAGAATGAGCAAAAATATTTGCACTTAGCTAATACACTAATCATTGCACCAAATAGTGTTAAAAAAGTTTATGATTTAGAAGAGAGATCGTTATAGTTAAAAAAAATTTGCAAAGAAAGTCCTCTAACCACCCAATGATCATAGGCATCCACCATTCGGGGCATATTTTCTGTGCAAATCAATGGGGGACCATGAATATTTCTCATTAAGAATACTATAATTCCGGATGTATTACTTGTCCGACCTTATTTTCAAATTATGTTCATAATACTAACGGATTGTTAATACTGGGATTAATAATCACACAACCAAACGAGACCATCAAGTTGGCATATCATATGTGGTTTAATGGTTTATTACACAATGTATTTTAATAATAATTTAAAAAACTAAAAAAACTCGTACTCTCTCCGTCTCAATATAGGTGTCATGTTTCGAAAATTGTGAAATTTAAATATTTGAATCAATTTCTCTTAAAATTCAACAAAAGTACTAAAAAAATCAAAATTTTCAAACGAAAACTATTTCTTACTTAATATATGAGATTATAAGTGTAACTTTAATATGATTTAACTACCCAATAGTTATATTTCAAAAAATAAAATAAAAACGAAAATTTACTAAAAAGAGAAAATGTACACTTATTTTTGAGACGTCGGACTATTGTTTAGGGAAAATGACAATTTAGTATATATTTAGAAACTTTTTTTTTTTTTTAAAACGGTTGTTTTGAACTTGATGACTCTTTTACAAAAAAATACATATTTTGTGAACTTATTTACAAATAAGTACATATGTCATTAAAAAATCAAAAAAAATATTTAAAAAAAAATCAAAATTTAAAAACCAAAATTAAAACAAATAAATTTTTTATACAAAAAATACGTGTGATCCTGTCTAATCCTATTTGATCTTGTCCGATCCTGTCCAATCTTGTATCATGTTTAATCTTGTCTAATCATGTCGAATTATGTTTAATCCTGTTTGATAATATGTACAAATCTTTTGATTTTTTTTAATATCTTTCAATTTTTTAGAATTTTTTATTTATTTTATTTTTTATATATTTTGTAATTTTTTATGACATACATATTTAATTGTAAATAAGTATATGTAACTAATTCTAAAAAAGTATATATAGATGATTTTTTTGTACTTAAATTGATGGGTGTGTATGTATATATCATACTATTAGTTTTATGTTAAGAGCTCTTATGGTGTATTTAAACAAATAATTACAAAACAAACTTACATGTTAATATAAATTGCAAAAGAAACCAATTTTAAATTAAAAAAAAATAAAAACTTGTGAAAGTACCGTTCCCATTAAATAAACATATCTATCTTCTCATATAGTCCTATTAATATGTGCGTTCCACTCTGTCCATCGTTATTGTGCATAACTCTCTCGGCCTCCTTACATGAATTTAGATTAATGGAAAAATTCATAGGCAAATAGATTTGGTAACTTCAAACCCTTAATTTTTTTTTAATTCATGTATTTGTCTTATTATTTTTCAATTGATCTGATATTTGTTTTTGTACTTTCCTTAAATTTTGTGTGTTTGATTTGTCATATTCATTCAAAATTTTAATTGGTTCCTCTGAATATCAAAACGGTCAATCACTAATAAAAAAAAAAAAGTTATCATGCCTTTGATTAATCTTTTGAATAAATATATGTCACTAATCAAATAAATATCATGCAGTGGTTTAATTGATTGATTTTAAAATTGTTTTAGTTATATGTTTTTAACTAACGGTTTTTAATTCAACAATTTATATTTTTGAGTTTTTTTATACTCACGTAAGAGTGTGAGTATTTTATCGGTTGTATTGGAGTTAAAAACACGTGGCCACGAAAATAGCATGAAAACCTATTTATATCCCACCCCCTTTAACCTCTTTCCGCCCAAACCCATCTCTCTCTATCTCTCTCTCTAAATCTCTATATCTACTCTCTCTTTCCCTCTCTATATACTTATATATATATACTTATATATATATATATATATATATATATATATATATATATGATGACGAGTGGGGTGTATGTACACGTGATCGAGGACGTGATAAGCAAGGTGAGGGCGGAGTTTCTCGAGATCAACGACGGGCCCGGTGAGGCCGTTCTCAACCAGCTCCAAGGAGTACGTTTTCTTTATTTAATTTTTTTTTTTTTTACTTTTTTTATGTTTAAAATTGTAGTTTCGCGTTACTGTTGGTTAGGGTTTTGTTACGGTATTGATTGGATGAGTTTTTTATGGTTTCTTTTTGGCTAATTTGAGTAATTTCTGGATTTTACTCATGTTAGGGCTTTTTTGTACTTATCAAATTATAGTTAATTAGGGTTTGTTATGGTCTCAGTTAGCGGAACAGTATTTGATTGGATGGGTTTTTAAAGAAATTGTAGCGTCACGTTATTGTTAATTAGGGTTTTGTTACGGTATTTGATTGGATGCGTTTTTTGATTTATTGGTTTTGTTGGCTAGATTTGAGTAATTTCTGGATAAGGCTTAATTGTAGTATTGGATTATTGTTAATTAGGGTTTTCTTACGGTCTTGATCAGTAATACTTTTTTTAATCTTACTTTTATTGTGCTTTTTTAAAATCGTAGTATCGCATTACTGTTAGTTAGGGTTTTGTTACGGTAACGGTTAGGCTATTTGATTGGATGAGTTTTCATTGTTTTTTTTTTTGTAATCAGTTTTCATTGTTTCTATTGATTGAGTAATTTTTGGATTTTATTCATTATAGATTTTTTCAAAGAATTAAATCATGGTTAATTAGGGTTTTGTTACGGTCTTGATTAGTAAAACTTTATTTATTTTGTTGACAAGTAAAACTTTATTTCATCAGATATGTCTGTTATCGTATTTTGATTTGTTACGAACTCAATCACTATCTCAGCTAATTCAACTCAAATTTGAGCTTGTAGTGTAAAAACGCAGAGAAACAGTAGCGTGTTTGGTAGGATTTTTCTGGGTTTATGATTGATCTAAAAGATTTAAGGAAAAGAGAAAGTACAAAGATAAAAGTGCAGGAATTTAAAGTTCTAATAAGAAGAACACATAAATTAACATAATAAAAATTCATTCATCTTTTTCCCCTCCCTAAAGAGCTCACTGTGTTGATACTTATACTGCTACTCAGAAAAGTAATTTCTGGTAATTACAAAATGACCCTCAAACTTCTAGAATTTGCACATTAAACACATGCATTCTCATTTGTTCATAACTTGACCCCTCATTTATTATTTTCGATAACTTCCTTTATCCTTCTCCTTTTCTCGCCTTTCTTCTCTGTCCGGTCTCATTACATTCCCCACCACTTAAAATACACCTTGCCCTCAAGGTGTGGTTGAGGACCTCAGAAACGTGTTGTGTCGCCTCTTGGAGTATATTAGCAATCTCATTTTACCAAACCTTCTCTTTAAGAGTTTCATTGTCACCCGGGTCAAAATGGTATGAATACTTTGATACACCTTTTCTTATCATCGTATTTCCATTATATATTTCGACATGTTCTTGCACAGTTTTGACTCAGTGGTGCCAGCGCAGTTAGGTCAAAATCAAATACTATTAACATGAACATAAACCTCCGTTCCAGTTCTGGATTTCCCAAATTCTGGTCGAAATTCGTAAAAACCCAAGAATGACTTGTTTTCTACCTCTGATTGTTTTTCCATCGATTCCTTCCTACAAATCCTGCGATAGACATAATCATCTACAATCGGTACCTGAGCAATCAAACTATGAGCATCTTTATATGTTGGCTCCCAGTAATTTGATTTATAAATTCCCTTCTCGGCCTTCCGAAATTCACTCTGAACCTTGAGAGCCATTACGCCAGTTGCGAATTGGGTCATTGGATGAGTTGTAACAGGCAAGGCAGCAATGGTTTGATACACGTGAACCGGTACCGTAGCACAGCTTCTCAATTCACTGGATAACGCTTCTACTTGTTCTGTAGTTGGTACCTTTCCTGTTGAAGGCAGCCAAAGAAGACCTTCAGGCGAAGGCTCTCCATTTCCCTCTGCTGCTGGTAACACCTTCTGACATTCGAGAATAGACAACCCACGAAACCGTATTCCCCACGTTTCTAATATGGCAAGAGGTGCAAGGCTTTCCGTTTTTGGGATATTCTCGAAAAACAACCAAATTGCATGAGCAATATCATATTTCTGGTTCTTGTACAGAGGTGCAGGTGACTGAAATTCAACCATTAGGTTTCGCATATGACCAACTAACTTGATGACCTCCGATACATTTAGAGTAATTTGACCACATATAGCTACAACTGCGTCAATAAAACTTGAGCTATAACTACTAACGCAACCTGCTATATCATCATTACCACTACCCGCTTCATGAACAAAAAGGTCGTTTTTATAATATTTCTCTTCATAGTCAGTAGCGGTTGAAAATCCGATTTTTAAGGATTGGTAAGCTTCATAAGCATCAAGGTCACGGACATGCTCAGAGAAATTAAGTGAGTATTCTTTGCTATCATACATTTCATCGTCTATGAGAATGGTGTCACTCTCTTCTTCAATTGTTATTTCATCAAGCACCTCGTCCTCGTTTCCAGAAAGGCTACCATCACTTTTCACCGAGTTTTCTAAACCTGGAAGCATATCAGCTAAGTCATCAGGGGCAATATTGAGTGAAAATTCTCCTAGAGGCATTTCGGTGTATTCAAGATGGTCTATCAAATGATCAACCATTTTTCCTTTAGAAACCGACGGCGAGGCTGCACCAAGCTCGTCTTCTTTATAACCATTATCTTCCTCTTGGATATGATCAAAAATTCTCCTAATGGAAATATCCATTTTTCTTTGTTTGTTCGTTACACGGGTCATTAAACTCTGCACGATGCATATCAAACATGTCATTAAGCTTCAGTTCCCACGAGGAAGGTGTATCCGGTGGGAGGAAATGTGGCGGTGAGTTGTTGACTAATGGGGAAGCTGATGGTACATGACGTGGGGGTGCTTGATGGTACTGATCTGGTTCCGAGAATGTAGCAGCAGTTGAATGTTAGCTTGGTGGCGTAAGTGTTGTCTGTGGGTTGGAGTTATATTGAGGCGGAGGGTAATTATGTTGGGCTTGTGGCTCAAAGGTATGGGTGTGCGGAGTTGTATGGTCAGAAAAATAAAGTGGTTGTGGGTTTGAACTAACAACATAATGTGGGATAGGATCGAGAGTTTCAAACTGAGCCGGTAATGTTGGTGAGTACTGATAATTATGTTCATTGCACGAGAACAATGGTTGCAAGGATGGGGTTGTGTTAGTGTAACTGAATGGGGTGTTTTGTTGCGGTTTGTGGTGGTCTGCGATGTATAATAGATTGGGTTCTATGTAGGGTGGTGGTATTTGCGAAGGAAAATGGGTCTGCGATGGTGACAAATAAGGCGGGTTAGGGTAAGAATTTGGTGGACTGTGTCGTAGCTGCCACGGTGGTTCGTCGGGAGGTCATGCTGGTGGCGAGAAACCAAATGAAGGCGCGGAGGAGTAAGGGGAATATGGTGGCGTTTCAATTCTGGAAGGTACTTGGTATGGAAGCGGTAGAGGAATTTCATCGAACACTTGGTGTTCGAAGTTTTTCCCATAATAATAGCTGTTTTGAAACTCCATTCTCCCAATCAAATCTGCCTTAAGATATTCAAATACAGCGAAAACAATGTGTCCAGAGTAGAATTGTTATCTCTGATACCACTTGTTACGAACCCAATCACTATCTCAGCTAATTCAACTCAAATTTGAGCTTGTAGTGTAAAAACGCAGAGAAACAGTAGCTTGTTTGGTAGGATATTTCTGGGTTTATGATTGATCTAAAAGATTCAAGGAAAAGAGAAAGTACAAGATAAAAGTGCAGGAATTTAAACTTCTAATGAGAACACATAAATTTGCATAATAAAAATCCATTCATCTTTTTCCCCTCCCTAAAGAGCTCACTCTGTTGATACTTATACTGCTACTCAGAAAAGTAATTTCTGGTAATTACAAAATGACCCTCAAACTTCTAGAATTTGACATTAAACACATGCATTCTCATTTGTTCATAACTTGACTCCTCATTTATTATTTTTGATAACTTCCTTTATTCTTCTCATTTTCTCTCCTTTCTTGCCTGTCATTTTAGCTATTTTGGATTTTATTGATTTTGGAACAGGTTTTTTTTGTAGTATTAGTAATTTAGTTATGGCTAATTAGGGTTTTGTTTTTTATGCTTGTACTATTATATTATGATTAATTAAGCTTTTCTTACCGTCTCAATTTGTAAAACTATATTTGATTTGATGTGCTTTTTACAGTTTCTTTTAATTTTTCAACTTTTGGCTACGTGTGAGTGTAACTCATCGAGTAATTTATGGATTTTACTCATATTAGGTCTTTCGGTACTATCAGATTATGGTTAATTTGGGTATTGTTAATGACTTGATTTGTGAAATTGGATTTGATCAGATCAGGTTTCTACAGTTTCTTTTGATTTCTTGGATTTTAACTACTAAGAATAGGACTTACCTGATTAATCTTTAGACTTTAATCATATTAGGGATTTTTGTAGTGTCAGATCATCGTTAATTAGGGTTTTATTAATGATCCGATTGGTGAAACTGTATTTGATCGGGAGGGTTTTTATGGTTTCTTTTGATTCCTTGAATTTGGCTTCGTGTGAGTAGCGGGGTTGGTTTGCACGCAGGCTCCTTGAGTAATTTTTAGGTTTTATTCATTTGAGGGTTTTTTTCTTGTATCAGATTCTGGTTAATTAAGGATATGTCACTGTTTCATTTTATCATATCCGATTTGATTGGATGAGTTTCTATGGTTCTCATGAAGCACGACTACTTTGGAAATTTCGAAGTGTACGTACCCGGTGCTTTGTGTACACATTCGGTGTTTACGTATTTAAAAATAATATAAATTAATTAGGATATATTATTAAGTATAAATTCAGGAGGCAAATATACAACAAGTAGATCTCATTAGGTATGTATGTGAGATTTTGAGTGTATTGAGTTTTTCCCCGTATTATTCTCTTTCTATTTTATTCAGAGGTTGTATAAAAATACACTAATTATCTGTGGTACCCGTACCGTTAAAATTTCGAAACCAGCGTAGTTTGTACTGTACCTGTATCCGTACATATACTGGTGCTTTCAATGTTTCTTTTGATTCCTTCAATTTTGGCCATGTGTGAGCAGCAGGGGGGGTTGGCTTACATGCAGGACTCATTGAGTAATTTCTATTTTTTATTCATATTTGGGACTTTTCTAGTATGAGATTATGGTTAATTAGTGTATTTTACCGGCTCGTTTTTATGAAATTGGAATTGATGGGATGATTGTCTATCGTCTTATTTTTTTCTTTTCGTTTTATGTATGTGGGATGGGACGAGGGTTTTGGTTCACTCTATGAAGTAGTTCTTAGTCTCATTTCGTAATATGATTGGTTGAGTTCCATTTTTTCTTTTTGATTCCTTGAATTTTAGGTATACTGGCTAGGGTTTTTGGATTACTCGAAGGGATAATTTATCTCACTCACTCATTCTAGGGTTTATTCTATTATACCGTCAAGGTTAGTCAAGGTTTTTCTTACTATCTCGATACGTGAATTTAAATTTGATTAGATCTGTTTCTTGATTTATTTTTATTCATTGATTTGAAATTTGTAATTTGACTGGGTTTCTGGTTTACTCCGATCAATATTTTCTCAATCTCACTCAACTTGGAGCTTACTTGTAGTATCACATTTTGGTTAATTTGGGGTTTGTTACTATTTCAAATCTGTTAATTGAATTTGAGTTCTATTGTTTTTTCAATTCCTTCAACTTTAAGTTATATGTGGCTACATTTTTTGGTTAACTCCAAGGATTAGAATATTATTCTTACTTATACTAAGGGTTATTCATATAATTAAATTGTGAATTAAAGGTATTAATTTGTAAAAATGAATTTGATTTCACGAGTTTTTATGGTTCCTTTGATTTCTTTGAAATTAGAGTCTGGGTACTTGTGACATGGGTTTCTGGTTTAGTCAAATCTCATTCTAGGACTTATGTTTAACATCACATTACGGTTTATTTACATTACAGTTTGTTAGGGTTACTATTTCGATCATGAAACTGAAAGCTATCAGATTGGTTTTTTATGGTTTCTGGAGTTCTGTTGATTCCTTGAATTTTGGCGAGTTGTGATAGGGGTTCTGGGTTAGTCCAAAGGGTACTTCATCAATTTCACGCATAATAGAGCTTATCCATAGTAACGCGTTGTGTGTTGCTAGATTTTTTTCATAACTAGATTGGTGTATCTGATGAGTTTCTATGATTCTCTCAAGCTGTGGGGGTTTTATGTTATTTTATAAATCATTTGTCTCGGTTTTCTTTTTCCAAGTGATAGCCTAGACTTTTTAGAACGAGGTTTGCTAAATTGTTTTTAAGATTAATGTAGTGTGCTCTATTGATTATTAATGCAATCCAGGGGACTTAGATCAGTGTATTATTATCTTCTTTTCGGTAATAGAATTTTGAACCTCCATAAAACAAAGTTTAAAAAAAATGGTTTTCTTATATTCAGACTATTACATGTGTTCTTAATTTGGCCCCTTTCTCTATTTTAATCAATGAAACTGAATATTATCCAATGAGTTTTTAGTTTTTATAATATCTGAGTAATGTTTTTGGATCTTATTATTTGTATGTTAGCTATGGGAGATGAAGATGATGCAAGTTGGTGCTATATTTGGTCCAATTCAAAAGAAGCCAGTAAGTGTTCATGATCTTAATGTTCCTTATGAAGGCCCTGAGGAGTATGAGACCCCTACTGCTGAGATGCTTTTTCCTCCGGTGAGTTTCACTTAAAGCTTGTTCAGTTGCAGCTTTTAGGCTCTGTATATTTGTTTATATTGCATTATTGCTTATAGTGTAGACTGTGTAGTGTATCCGGTAGATCTCCTTTTTTCCTTTCTTTCTAGAACATGCATGTGTTTTCCCCTCAACAATCCAAGCATAGCATCCTCAATAATTTAAGGAATTTCTCTTTGCATAAATGCCTTTTTGTAGAAATAGGTATAGCTAAAATGGAGAATATGTTACATTTATATTTTAAGTCTGGCGTGTGATTGAGAATTTGATCTTGATGCTTATGTAACTACTTAAACTGTAGTCAAGAAAACACTTGCATTTCTCTTGTTTATCTTGGGCAATTTAAAGATTACTGTTTGGGTGAAATTTTTGTATGTAATTCAAGTATAGCTGATGTAGATTGAATACACAGACTCCTTCCATACAGACCCCCTTCTCGGGTCAGACCCCTTTGCCTGGGACTGCCCAAACACCAATAACTGGAGAAAGCTCTTCGTATAACATTCGTACAGCTGGCACCCCCATCACTCCTAATGAGTTTTCTTCGACCGCTGATCCTCTCGTTTTGCAGAAGATTAAATCTGGGAGGCCTAAACCTTACATGGTAACATCCTTTAGCAGTTACTTTTAGTATAGCTCTTTCCTTTACAGTCAGATGCTAAAATTTACTGTATAAGTTTTGATTTATATTTAATTACACCATGCAGCAACCACCTGCACCTTGGATGAATCAGGGGCGGAGTGTTGACGTGAATGTTGGTAGGCATTCTCCTAAAATCCGCTTTTTAGGATCGTGTTTTAAAATATGAAATATCATTACATTGCCATTATGTTGTAGCTTATGATGAAGGCAGAGAAGATGTTGGAAGAGGGATATCTCAGCAATCGACTACACAGGTAGGAATTATGTTGTGCTGCTTTTTAGACTGCCAATTATTATGTGTTTATGGTTCATAGGAAAATCTTTTTTCTAAGAGTCCTTTGGGTTCCCTTAGTTTGCGTGCTGAAGGCGTACGTATTAAGTTTTTAATGGGATGTGTTGGTATTATAATTATATAGATAGGAATATCGCTTGGTCGGTGAGGCTTGAACTCCAATTTGAGACATGAACTGTGTTATGCCCAGTGGAGTAAAGCAATGATTTTTCCCTTGTTGTACAAGAATTAAAACTACTCCATCCCTAAAAGATGGTTCATTTTTTCTTTTTTTGAGCGACTGAATAAGGAGAGCACTTAAACTAGCAAACACATTCACTCTTTATTGCGCAAAATATTAGATAACAAATGTCGCTTGAACCGGTAAGGGTGGTACTAAGTTTGTTTGGTTTGCATAATCATATAATAGATTTTGACCCGTGTTGAATTACCTTTTACGGAAGATTGATTGCTCATTGTATCTGTTAATTTGGAATTAGAAGCATAAACTGGAATACTGTATAGGGAATGTAAAGATTCTTAAAATGCTGAAGGACCAAAATTAATTTTACTAGGGTTTTTTTTCGTGTTAAGAATAATTAATTTAAATTATTCCACATACGACTTCAGAATTATTAAATACAAAGCTTGTTCTACAGTTATTAGCCCCTTTGACTATCCAGAATCTCCGACCCGGTAAATGAGATGTGGAAGTATAAAACTATTATCGCGAAGTATTATTTAGTTGCATGCAAACTGCTAACAACAAAGGGGAACACCGTTTACTGAGAAAAACTTTTGAAGTAGGTTTTATTTTGGATGTGATTATAATTACAAATAAAATCATATTCCATACAAGATGACGAATAGTTCAAGATGATTAAGATATTACTTGTATTATAGTTTTTTTTTTCTTTAATGCCCTTTGCCTGTAAGTTGGACATTGTACTGGCTACTTATCAATCCATTGGTTGTTTTATTTTAGAACAAATTATGTAGTTAAATGCTAGTTACTTTTGTACTGAGTTTTGGTGTTGATATTGGATGAAAATGTAGGACCTCTTCACATTGTCTGGCAAGCGGAAGCGTGACAATTATGCTCCTCAATATTATAATGGAAGGTTCATTCCGCAGCAGGATGGAGCTGGTGGTTCTGTTTCAAATGGTTATCAGGTAGAATTTCTTCTTTTTCTTTTACATTATCTTGGTAAATCTGGTTTCTCAAAATAGTGAGAATTAGACAGAGGTGAAAATTTTGAAGTAAGATCGTCTTAAAATTATTGATATTTCGCCCTGCAGTAATTTTAAAAGCTTTTGAGTCCTTTTATTTATTTTATTTTACATTCATCGGAAAGAGTGAGTGCAGATAAATTTTCAGAGTAAGGGTCCCTATATATATGTATATATTTATATAAACTGTTATTGATTTACCCATAAACTACATATATGTAAAGGAGTAACGATTTAGTAGACCCGGTGCTCTTATAAACTTGTGCGCTAATATAAACGCAGTAAGAAATTGGGAACCCGTGTGGGGTCCATTTTAAAATTAAATAAATTATGACCGGTTTGGTGAACTATTTTGATGGATACACGCGACTCCGACAAATTTCTGCCAATGTAAATAGGATAGATCTAGATGCATAACTATATTTATGTATTTTTATTAAACTGAATCCATGTTTCTAATATTATTTCCTCATTTTTTCTCTCTCTATAAAGCCATTTGACGCAGAAACCTTTTTCCGTTCATACCCCCACCTTCCCTATCTTCAACCTTCATTAGGTAACCTTACAATTCCACCATCTTCTGATTTTATGAAGTCTTTTGCGGATCTGGTCGAGATCTGAAAACTTTTTTGCTTTTGAGAACTTGGATCTCTCTGGCAACTCCTCTATCTGTCTCTTCTATTTTTATTTATTCGATCTGAACCTCATGCAAATCGGGTCTGTATCGAAGGATTGAGGTGATGGGTTCAAATTTTCTCAGACAATGGGTACTGAAGGAAAAGAAAGGAAGAGAATTAGATTAATGATACTTAGTTGATATCTGTGACTCCTATTTGAACAAGATATTTATGGACTTATATAGACCACTGATAAGCAATATATAGGACTTTGCTCCATAAACTCCCTTAGAATGCTAGTATATATATATATATATATATAGGAAATTAAACAATAAGAGAATGATGTAAGCACAAAATTCGGGGTATTAATATGATTGACACTGTAGCACACTTAGTTAAAGAAATACTCCCTCCGTCCCAAAATATTGGGGCTCTATGTATCTACATGCAACTTTGACCGGCAAATATATCGTGCTTAAATTGTTGAAAAATTAAAATTTTCATTTTTTTCATATAGTTTAACTGAACAGTGTGATAAACTTTTGAAAAATTCGATTTCGACAATTTAAATATGAGTTATTTGTCGGTCAAAACTGCACGTAGTTTCGTATAACCCCAACAATTTGGGACGGAGGGAGTAATCTTTTTGTTCCATTTATTCCGACACAACTATCTTTTAGGGCTCTGTTACCAGCATTTTTTTTCCTGTTTATTTCTGGCAGATAACTCAATTGGATGGGCCGATTTCTGATCCTTATGAAGATCTCTCCACACCTAATGTAAGTAGATACTTTTCCTTGGCAGTATAATTGTCTAATGAAGTACTTCGTATGTATGTTTTTATTTTACCTTTTCTTACATCTTATGCATAGATGCGCTCATTTGATTGCCGTGTATTATAGCATTTGCTTCTTTTAATGTCCTATATCTGGGTTGAAATGGATTTTTTGCTGCTTGCTGATGTGTTGAGAGAACAATAGAAAAAGAATATATTACGCTGACGAACTTGAAATAACAAAATATAAATGTGGGTGAATGGTGGTATGACAATATCAAGATTACGTCTAATTTTTCTTTATTTTCCTTCTGATTTATTTTCCTTTTTGTTACTTACCTCTACAATTGATATTTTATTGTAAATTTACACCTTTTGGAAATTGGTCTTGCCTGGTTTGCCTGTTGTCTTTGTATTCTATTGGTCATTCACTGGAGTCTTCATTTTTTAGTATCTTTCTTTGCATCTGTTACTATCCATTTTGGTAATATGAATTAACAAAGAGTGAATTATTTCTTTACTGATAACTGGTTGCTCATATTTGAAGATATACAATTATCAAGGAGTTGCTAATGAGGACTACAATGTAGCCAGCACACCTGCACCGCAAGGCAAGTCATATCTTTATTTTGTAAACTGATTAGTTTTTCCTGTTGCAAGTTTTTTCCAAATATAACGTATCTTACTTCTACTGCATTTTTTAGAGCATGTGAGTACCCCTGCTGTTAGCGCTCATAATGATGTTGGAGATGATGATGAAGAGAAGCCCTTGAATGAAGACGATGATGATGATGATTTTGACGATGTGGTCGATGGGGATGATCTAGATACCAAGCATTTGATCTTAGCTCAATTCGAAAAGGTATAATCTCTTTACAGAATTTGATATAGCCTATATTGCATTTTGAAAGGAAACTGGAATATAGCTTAAGCTTAAGCGCTTATCTACATGCTAAACGGCCATCCTTAATTTTTGTTTTCTTGATTGTAGTCTGTAACTATTATTTCAGTAAGGTAACGTTTTTTGGGTGGTGTGTTAGGTTTCAAGGACCAAGAACAAGTGGAAATGCATATTAAAGGATGGGATTATGCACATAAACAACAAAGACATCCTCTTTAACAAGGTATGTGCGCAATTATGTCATCCTCTTCCAGTCATGTCACCTTATTTTCAGATTGATTGTTTTTTTTTGTACACTTGTTCTTAAATTATTATGATCACTTCGTACAACTCATTATAGTGCTCTTGTTGGTTTATCAGGCAACTGGAGAGTTTGATTTCTGATTTTACAAGAAGTGGACCGAGCTGTTAGATAGAATATGATGGGAAGTTTCACCTGAGGATTTTATTACTTTTGAATATAATCAGTTTTAAGTGAGGTTGATGTAAGGCAAGCGAACTGCTCTATGTTCTTTTTCCAGAGTGGATCAAATTGTACATAAAGGGATGGCTTTTTTTCTTGTCAGAACCTTAACTCAGTCTTGTTGAACGTCTCCTAATGTCTCAATGCAGAAATTATGGTTATTGAACTATATGAGTTTCTCCATTTTCTGCCTTTATTTCTGTTGGCTGGCCTAAATTAGCTTTGAATATTGTCAAATTTTCGTCTAAAACAAGAAGTGGTATTTGGCAAATGTGAATTATGGAACACGGCATTTGCATTTTAATAGAAGAACAATGGCAGCTTGTTGTTTAACTACTTTGGGTATTATTAACAAGCCACCTCTTTTGCAATCTAAGTCGAGCACGATATGAACACTAGATTATGTAGGTGCAACTGCGGTTACTGTGCTCGTTAATGTTCAAGATGTTAACCTTGTTTTATTTAAACCAACCACCATAGCTTGGTTCAATTTAAATTATCTGTCTCGAGGCTTTAATAATACGTTTATTAAGGAAATGAACCAAACACAATGATGCAATAATTAGTATCAAGAGGGAAAAAGATGGACCCAAAAAAAGGGAAAAAGGTAGCACCCATAATTTGGCCGTAAAAACCAGTCTATGAAACGGCCATTACCATAAAAGCTTTACAGTGCACCATTTACATCCACAATTACACACTGAGACTGGAAAAATGTAAGCATAGCTGAGGAATCCATCAATGTAGTATTATTATCGATGATTATGCGATTTTCACAATTTTCAGCTTGCTCGCCCAATCCTTCATCCTCTCTCTCCCCCTCTAGCTGGTTTGGGAGATGAAAGATGGATAGAGGCGACAACAAGGGGATGGCAGAACTGGAACTCAACCCAGATGAACCTTCATTGGAAGACGGAAAAAAATAAAATTCTTCATTGTCGAAAGCCATGATTGGGTCGAGGTGGAGACCAACCGGGGCACGTTTCTGTAGCCTGGTTATTATCGGTTTCAAATTCATTAGATTTTGTCTCGGCTCTAGCGTTAGCTTATGTTCTATTTCAGATTCTTTTATCTTGTCGAAACTCTCCATAGCTAGCCAGAAAAGATAAGTACAACATAAAAAGAAGAAGAAAAAAGGAAAAAAAGAGGGAATGAGGATGTGATTTAGCAAGAAAAATGTGAGGGTATATTTTGGTGGATATAAATTATAAAGGGAGGTGTGAGGTAAAAGGAATAGCGCAAAGCAAGGGGCGGTTTATAATGGGAGGGAAATGAAAATCATTTACTTTTTTGAGTAACCGTTACAGAAGTGGATAGGGTAACGGAAATATTTATTATAAAAGTGGATAGAAATCTACAAATTGGCAAATTTCAGAAAAGTAAATACTTTTTTGTCTTTGCTTTCATTGTGATTAGATTTCCTTTCAATAGTTGTCCTGGTAAATTTTGTTGGCATACTTGTATGTGATTATTTTCTAGTAAAAATAAAATTAGCCAATACATTATAAAATGGAAGCATTATACATTTCCGGTATCCTATTTCCTCGATCCTTTCCCCTGCAAATGAGACGATCTAGTAAAATTTTAACGAGTAATTTATTTGCTACCGATGTTATCCCCAACAAAAAAGATAATTAACTTTTTTTTTTATGAAGAAATTTAATTTGTAAATACTGGAATACTTGGTGATTACTGAATAAATAGCTTCAAAAATATAATCTTATTATTACTCCATTTATTTAAGTAATGACTAGTAAGAGAGGAGTAATGCATGAGAATGACAATGATAAAAAGACACAAAAAGAAGACCACATGAAAACATGTTTAGCAGATAAGAACACCCAACACTTGTATGCATATTCTCTGCATATATTGTCAACTAATAACTGTCTCTGTCTCTGTCTCTCTCTCACACACTCACACACACACACACACACACATCTTCCATGATGGTCTATTGCAGCCCTCTGAGTAGACCTCTACTCAATCACAACAATTCCAAATCACAAACATCAATGTTTTATAAGACCACCAAATCACAAACACTATTGTCTATCCCTTGTATGAGCAATTTAACCCAACATTCAAAGAGTTCCCTACATTCATTATTAACTGGAAAATATTCAGTGCATAAAAGGATCAATGGAAGCAGTTTTGGATCAAGGGTGTGTGTGAAAGTAACATTTTCTTATTTATGTACCATCTTATTTAAAGTTATAAAGTTGTTTAGTGATGTGCAAACTAGAAAGTGTGATGCTATGTTTATGATGTGTATCATTTTTGCTTAAATATTAAGTTGTTTTGGAATTGGGAGAGTGGGTATAGTACTTATATAGGTCGTTGGATACTAGTGATGATGGTTTAATTGACTTTGTGGTTTAGATTATTCGAGCTTCTGCAGCTGGGGAGGCAAAATCACCTGGTTCTGATGCTACAGCTCAGGAAACCTTCTTCTGGTCTTCTGTTATTCTTCCGTAAGTCGCCTATTATTAGTATCGAAAAAGATGATAGTAATAACTATGTTATAGACTGATACTTTATGTGTGAAAGGATTTGTTTTGATTTTATTTTCTTGAAGTAAACTTAAAGGAAACGAGAGTGCAGCTGGATTAAGTACACCCAGGTTTAAGCTCAAACTTAGGTTTTGCACTTATAAGTTGGATTACAATTAAATGACCATCTTCAAGAGCTGCGGTTTTTGGTCTCCTCTCCTGGAAAGGCTAGAAGTTGTAAATTGTAGTAACAAGTTCAGCTCAAATAAGCTAGATTACTTGCAAAATCTGCAGTCAAACGAACCTTCACTTATTGGTTGGTTCATTACACTTGGTTAATTTGGAGAATCTGCTGATCATTTCTTGTGTGTCCAAATTAGTTAAGAGGCTAACATCCAAATTAGAAGTTGTTGAGATCACAGCTGAGTAACGTAGAGGTAATAATTAAAAAAAAATGCCGTGGAGATCATCTAACTAACTTCATAACTGAAATTGTCATCTTACTTTAATATTTAAATTGATTGTAGTATTATTGTTTTATCTCCACGCAGAAAGAGTATCATTTATTTGTTTTTTGCACAATGTTGTTCGAAATTCATGTTACACTTATTTTATATATTAATACTTACTAAGAAAAATGTCATTTTTTTAGTTTTGTGCTTATCAAGTGTGGGTAATAACCATGGGGATACTAGTCTGACTGTCTACACTAGCCACTTGTTAAAGTGATTTGGTAAAATCCATAAATTTCAGGTTTCTTTTTCCAGCATTAGGAGGCTTGTTATTCGGGTATGATATCGGGGCAACATCTGGTGCAACCTTATCATTGCAGGTACCTACTGATTAATTTTACAACAAACATCATCAAACTGGTGGAACGTTGATCGTCTTAGATCTAAACTCATCATCAAACAGAATCAAACTAAGAAAATTTAAGGTCGGCTTTATGAAATCATATAAGAAATCACGCTTTTTTCACAATAATGATTTATCCTCCACCATTCGTTTCCATCCGATGCTATTTCTTAATCGATTTGCCAAACGCTCTTGTCCTTACGATCTTAACTCTGAACTAATAGTCATGTATTGCAGTCGCCTGAACTTAGTGGGACTACTTGGTTCAACCTTTCAGCCATACAGCTCGGCCTAGTGGTATGATCCGAATAAAATTATATGGCTCAAATAATCACAATCATTTCAAACTAATGTTCTTACTGTATTACTAAATGTAGGTTAGTGGTTCCCTTTATGGAGCTCTTCTTGGTTCCATCTTAGTCTACCCTATAGCAGATTTTCTCGGTACTAATATTTTTCTCTCATCAATGTCTATTGGTTGAAAGCGAGAATACTTTTTCTTACTATATTATTTTCTTTTATTCAGGGAGAAAGCGAGAACTTCTACTAGCGGCTCTACTATATGCTTCTGGTGGTTTAGCAACTGCTTATGCGCCTGGTCTTGGGGTTCTTTTAGCAGGACGACTTTTATATGGCCTTGGTATTGGTTTGGTGAGTTTTCATGAGCTCTTTATTTCTCGTATGGTAATATATATTAATATATTTGGAGAATTTTCATAATAGTTTTTGTTTGACAGGCAATGCACGGGGCTCCTCTTTATATAGCCGAGACTTGCCCCTCCCAAATTCGTGGGACTCTAATATCCTTGAAAGAACTTTTTATAGTTCTGGGGATTTTGGTAGGTGACTAAACTGTCTTTCGATTCGCATTAATAGACACTGAACCGATGTATAAGGTATTGGTACTAGATTACCCAAGATACGGATGGTAACAATTTAACAAACTTGAGACATACTAGTGAACGACCAAATCTTGCTCTCTCTTCATATTCTAGTACAAATATTTGTTTGTGCCCTTTATCATTTCTTGCTTTTCTTCCTTTCGAGTCTGAGCTTTTTAAGGAATAAAAAATGAGATTCAGAAAAAACAACAAAAAAACCTACATTTTTTAGCTTATTCATGTTAAAAACCAAACACGGTTAAGCTTTAAGCTGTTTAACCAAATACAGTTAAGTTTTAGGAAAAAATTAACCCTGCAAGCAAACAAGGCGAATAAACCATTATATCTGAGTTGAGACGACATTTGTTTTCACTACTTGGAATACGAAAAGATATACTTCATTTAGCAGACAGACTTCAAAAAGTACTATAAAAATATTTTTCACCTATAAGAAATATGTTTTTGCATTTATAATATGCAACTAAATAAACCCAGTATAGCCCCTACATGGCTATATCTGAGTTGAGTTAAATGCCTTTGTTGCAGTTGGGTTATTTGGTGGGTAGCTTTCAAATCAATGCAATTGGGGGATGGCGTTACATGTACGGGATTAGTGCCCCGGTTTCTTTACTAATGTTTTTAGGAATGTGGACTTTACCATATTCTCCTCGTTGGTTACTTCTCCAAGCAGTTCAAGGTAAAAGTTCGACCCTCTTTAATACTTAGAATTCAGTAGTTTTTGGTCTTATAGTATTCCAACTTGCAAAATAGGTAAAGGGTCGATGCAAGAGCTCAAAGAGAAGGCCACTAATGCTTTGTGTAAGCTAAGGGGACGACCCAAAGATGATTACGTGTCCCAGAAGCAAATAGAAGATACCCTTGGTTCATTGAAAATTGCTTATTCTGATGAGAAAAATGATGGGGGTTTCTTAGAGGTCTTTCAAGGACCGAGTTTGAAAGCTTTTGGTATAGCTGGAGGTCTTGTGCTCTTTCAACAGGTGAATCTTGACTAAAAACTAAAGCTCTTTTTAAAATCATGCCATGGAGTTTGTGTGAGGTATTTCATTTTGGTGCTTACAGAAACCAGTAATTTTGATAGATAACGGGGCAGCCAAGTGTTCTATATTACGCTGGTCCTATCCTTCAGGTACTCAACGCAATTTCTTCTCTATCTTTTACCTTTTCATGGTCTTGTTAGGTTGAAGCTCTTAAGCTCAACTTTTTACTCTTTGGCTTAAAAGCTAAACTATATTTGGTTGAAATCTTACAATGTGGATGAACCTAGCTCTGTTCCAAAATAAAAAAGTTCATCTTTCATTGCTTAAACGTTACACCCAAATAAGACCAGAGGCAGTGTTTGGTCCTGTTGCAATATATTTGCTCAGCTATTGGTTTTGTATTCAAAATCTGGGCTAAATTTGGTTGATCAATCATCAACGTAGAACTGAGCTTTTCTGGTTTTTGGTCTGACAAAGCTAGAAAATCAAGTTGAAGAAGACAGCTACTGTCTCAACCATATATAACATAACTGGCCTAAGTTTTATGTAATTTTACCTTTTTGGTGTTTTTTTCTCTGCTAATCCTAAGAGTGCTGGGTTTTCTGCGGCTGCTGATGCTACTCGGGTTTCAGTTATTATTGGACTCTTCAAGGTATATGTGTTTTGTTTTCCCATCAGATTATGAACTCTTTTCTTTTATCAATTTGCTAATCAATCCTTTGCAGTTCGTAATGACAGGTATAGCTGTCCTAACAGTTGATGATCTCGGAAGAAGACCACTGCTAATAGGAGGCGTCAGTGGCATAGTACGTATATTCGAGTCCACAGGCCTTCAACTTTTTTTTATCATTTTTTTACTATTAAGGAAATAATATTTGGTTTATTTTCACTTTTTCCATCCTTTTTGACTTTCTGCAACAGGCGATCTCCCTGTTTCTCCTTTCAGCTTATTACAAATTCTTAGGAGGGTTTCCTCTAGTTGCTGTGGGTGCTTTACTCCTTTATGTTGGCTGCTACCAGGTACTATCTTCAAAAGAACTAACTTCTTTAGGACGCTCCTCGAAGGACATCTTTTAAGTGCAGCTTATTTATTTATTTTTTAAACTTTTAAAGAGCATGTTTGGCTGCATATTTGAGTCAAATAAGCTGGATGTATTAAGGTTGAAAAGAAACTTGGGCTCTTTTAGCATAAAGCTTTTAGCTTCTACAAGTCCCAACCGACAAAAGTCTAGCTTCTAAGCTGGTCACCGTAAACAATCTAGCTTTTAAGAAAATGAGGCAAAAAACCTGAGCTTACATATCAACAAGACAAAAGTTTTACCATATTTGCTTGGTCAGCTTAAAAGTCAAGGTTTGGAGGGTTATGGCGTGAAGTATATTAACATTTTAAGATGAGTAGGAACCACCAGGTTATTTCCAGTCTCAAAAGGAGCCAGCTTATTTGCTTACGATTTGAAGGCAAGCAAACCTTATAATCCTTAAAAAGAATGTTTATGTTCTAAATGTTAATGATTAGTCAATTATCTCCTATTTTAGATATCATTTGGACCTATTAGTTGGCTTATGGTATCGGAGATATTCCCAATTCGAACAAGAGGGAAAGGAATAAGCCTTGCAGTTCTAACAAATTTCGGTTCAAACGCAATTGTCACCTTTGCTTTCTCACCACTAAAGGTATAAGTTTTTTCCCCCTCAATTAATAAACTTTTGCATGCTTTAGTTTTGGCAATACTGAGTTTCTTTTTACAGGAGTTACTGGGTGCCGAAAATCTTTTTATTATTTTCGGGGCGATTGCTTTGGCTTCACTTCTGTTTGTAGTACTTTACGTACCAGAAACCAAAGGATTAACATTGGAAGAAATTGAATCAAAGATTTTGAAGTGAAATCTTGTGAAAATCAAGCTTCTAAAACAAGATTTCGACCATTAAACAGTAATTTATAATTTGCGGACATGTTTACCGAATCTAATTATTCAAGTTGTATCCTATATCCACCTCCCCATATCATTTTGTAAGTAATAATCTTTCAATCCTTATAAAGACAATGCATTTGAGGTTCGCTAAAAAGATGGTAATCAAGTGAGAACAATTTTTGGTTAAAAAGATGCAGTATTTGCGACTTCAAAGCTTCTTTCCTGTTAATCCAGCACTCTGAACATAGCGAAAGAAAAGATTAAGCAATCGGAATTCATATTCATATTACAAAAAACTGTTACCTCTACAAAAAGATGCCACAACAGACTACCAAACTGAAAAATCGATGCTCTTTAAGGAACAAATTTACTGTCATATATCAGCAGCATCAATACAAATACTGCTAGAAGAAAGTTGGCGCTTTCTCATTCCTCTATCACTCATAACCTTACGCACTAAAGCTACATCATCCCAATTACCCCCATTAGCGAACACATTCGAAAGCATTACATAAGTTGTAGGGTCATTGGGATAAAGCCCTGCAAGTTTTCCTGCCAAACGAACAGCAATTTCTGTATTTCCATGAATTTGGCAAGCACTAAGTAATGCTTTAAACACCGAAGGCCCTGGCTTAACTGGCATTTCATTTATAAAATCTTCTGCTTCTTTTAAGAGTGCAGCTCGACCATAAAGATCTACGACACAAGTGTAGTGATCTATGTTTGGTTTTAGGAAATAAACTGATTTCATTAAATTAAAATACTCAAGTCCTTTTTCTGGCAAACCCGCATGGCTACAACCGGAAAGTACAGCCAAAAATGTGCTCAGATCTGGTTTAAATTCCGTTGTCCTCATCTGCTCAAATAGAACCACAGCTTCTATGCCAAACCCATGATGAGCAAGACCAGAAAGGAGCGAATTCCAAGAAATTAAATCGCATCTGTCCATTTTGGTAAATACTTTTTTAGAATCACTTATTTTGCCACATCTGGCGTACATTGAGATAAGCCCATTTTGCACAAAAACATTTGGAGCATACCCAGATTTGAAAACCAGAGAATGGACTTGTTTACCCACCTCCAGAGCCGAAATAATTCCTATTGCTCTCAATATGCTAGTAAACGTGAAGAAATCGGGGGTAACATCTGCCTGTCTCATTCTAGAAAAGCAGGTAAGAGCATTTTCTCCTTCTTCCAAATTGGAAAAGCCAGTTATGACAGCACTAAAAGAAACCTGATCCCATGTTTTGATACAAGCACAAAGTCTATAAAAATCATTTAAGCTACAACTACATTCGGAATATACGGTTGCCAGTGTAACAGCTAAATATGAGTTGGTCTCTAAACCTTCCCGAATAATCCGACACTGAATTTGCTTGCAACAGTCCAAATCATTTGGATAAAGAAGTGAACGCAATAATACGGTGTAAGTAATGTAAGTAGGATGAAATCCCTGTCTAAGCATCTCTCTAACTAAAATCATGGCCTCATAAGGCTGTCGATTTATAACATACCCCGTTACCATCGCAGTCCAAGTAACGACATTTTTTTCCAACATTTCGTCGAAAACTCTCCTCGAAGAATCAATATCTAAACACTTCACGTACACGTCAATTAACCCTGTCCCCACCACCACATTGGAAAAAAATCCGGTCTTTAGACAAAAACCGTGTATTTGAGGACCAAACCTTAAATCTTCCAAATGTGCACAACTAACAAGAATATTCGAAAGACTAGTAGGTTCGGGCCAAAAACCCCTCTCAATCATCTCTAGAAACAACTCGATAGCGATTCTCGGATACCCATTATGCAAATAAGCCGACATTAAAGTATTCCAAGTAACCACATTTCTAATAGGCATTTCATCAAACATTTGTTGAGCGGACGAAACAACGCCACATTTTCCATACATATCTAACACCGCAGTGGCGATATACACATTCGGATCGAAACCCATTTTAGTAATTACGGAATGGAGCTGAATACCGATATGAAAAAGAGACGAGTTTGCGCAAAAAGACAGGATCTTGTTGAGAATAAAAGGGATTTGTGTATCTTCAAATTGGTGTAAATGGTTTATTATTTTAGGGCTAATAATAATGTTATCATCAAAATAGTTTTGAAAGTGGGTAGTTAATCCGCGGGAAAGAATATGATTGGTTGGTTTTGTAGATTTTCTTATGATAGATAATATCAGTCTCATTTCTATTTATCGACTTTGTAAATTGTAATCCTCTATACATTTGATGTATAGTTTATAAAATATCTAATATTACTATCAGTCAGTGGTGGAGTTTGGTAATGGGGAATAACGGTGCGGAAATTCCAACAAAATATTGAGGGTGTTAGCCCACTATTTTTATAAATTTTGATATAAAATATAAACTTGATTGGTAGGTTTTTTTTTATAAGAGAAATACTTCTTGCACCGAAGATATTCCCCGAACTTTTGCACACCATGAGGTGGCGAATTCTTATTGGCTGAATTGTAGACCGTTTTGTAATTGTACAATTTGTTTGGGGTAAAGCTAAATATTAACATTTGGGTTGTATGCTTGGGTGCATGCGGGTTAACTCCCCGAGGCATATATCAATGCTCTTTTCAATAATATGGGGGTGACTGTAGGAGGTGTGATTAATGTACTACAGTTTTTCTTATTAAACGCACAGACCGTAGATTAAATCTACGGTCTACAGTGATCCACTGTAAACCGTAGATTTAATCTACGGTTTGTATTGAATTAATGCAAACCGTAGATTAAATCTACGGTTTACAGTGGATCACTGTAAACCGTAGATTTAATCTACGGTCTGTGTAATTTCACAGATTTTTTGAAAATAAAAATTAAAATAAAAATTCTAATAATTAAAATTAAAATACTGAATATTTTTTTCAAATTAAACATGATTTTTTTTTTACATAAAAATGCCTTATATTTAAAATTTGATATTTTTTTCAAGTGTATAATTTGATATTTTTTTCAAGTGTATAAGTTGATTTTTTTCAAGTGTATAAGTTGATATTTTTTTCAAATAAGACATTTTGTTTTTTTCAAATTTAAAAACAAAATGACTTATTTTTAAAATTTTACATAAAATAAATTACAAATATTCTAACAATCTGTAAAAATAAACACAAAATTTATACAAATTTACACAAAAAAGTTGATTTGATAAATTTTATGTTTTTGGTTCATGTTATATTTTTGTCAAGTGTATAAGTTGATATTTATTGAATCATTAACTAAATCGTCAATTTTTGTGAAGTTTTTTTGGTTTGTATTTAACACTTGTATAACGCAATATGCAAACATGAATATCAACTTATAAATTTCATAAAACAAATTTATTAAACAAAATTTACAACAAAATTTACAACAAAATTAAACAAAATTTACAACAAAATTTCATAGAACTAAATTTCATAAAACAAATTTATTAAACATTTGTTTACATCATATAAATTTACAACGAATTGAAAAAAATAGTAATTTACATAAAATTAAAAATAAAAAACCGATTATGGACTTAGGTCTATAGGTTCTTCATTTGCTTTTTTCTTCCCCGATTGCTTTTCCAGCGCCATATATAATTTGAAATTTGGTCGAAAAAGTTCCTTCCATGGCGCAGCTGCCTCAGTGCGTGTTTGTTCCCACCGTGCTATAATTCCTGGCATTGGGAAGATCCCTTCTTTAGGAATAACCTGAGCATAGTGACAACTGTTGACGAACACCATTACAGTCGGGATCCAATATGTCGTTCCTTGAGGCGGACCAGTATAAAGAGGTAAAAAAGTAGAGTTCCACACGTTTACCTCTCCATTTTGATTTTCCCATAAGGACAACAATACAATTGGCATATTGTAATGAGAAGCAATTAAAAAACCATACGACGGAAATCTCATCCATTTCTCAGAAGGTGCGGGATTTGTAGCATGATAAAAATTTAAACTTGATAAAATGTAATCATACCGGTAAGCTTCAAAGTCAAGATTCTCAAACAGCTCATAATAAACACCTTTCATTTGCTGCAGCTCTTGAAACAATTCACATCTTACCGCGTACCAATCATCTTCCCCATGCTGTTTACCCGTCGCATTTGCAACTACCCGGAACCCACAGTTACCATCCCCACGCACATCATAAACCGTTTCGATGTAACTATGTAACATAAACCATATTTGGTCACTGTACAGGAAGGTTGGCCTATTGGGGGTGGGTTTAGGGTTCTGGTTTCGCGGCCTCCTAGTTGGGTTTACCCTTACCTCCGGTGTTTCATCCGCCTTGCCTTTACCCTTGTCCCTACTAGCACCAGCACTCTGTTCCTCCACATACTCCCATCCCGACTTATCCCTCTTACTAGATTTGTCGCCTTTTCTAGGTCTCCCCCTATTTGCTCTCACTTCGGGGTCACTGACGGATGTTCTGGCTGGTACGGTTATCTCTCGGAGTTGTGTTTTCATACGCCGTTTTTCAACATTCGTTTTGCTAGCATAAACACTTTTAAACTCTTCTAGATCACCCTCTACCCCATAATCATCGGTGTTCCCATTATCATCAATTACGTCTAATTTTTTCCAGAATGGATGAATATATTCTAGAGGAAGAGGCTTCCCGAATAAAATATGTTCACTCATAATATGATGACAAGGTAAACCGTGAGACAATTTAAAACCGCAAGAACAATTCTCATCAGCCTGGCCACTACATTTTCTGTGTTCTTGGAATAATAAATCAAAGGCATAGTGTGTGATATACGACCTAAGATTTATAAATAGAGGCGTTTTTTCAGAATGTGGAAAATAAGACTTGCATTTATCCAACTTCGTCTTAATATCCTCAAACTGTTTTTCTAGAATTCTATTCACCTCTACCCAAACAGTTTCAAGCGTGCCAGTATTAGTGGAAAGGGATCTTTTCAGCTTAGCATGTTGTTGTTCGGCTCGATTGCTAGTTCTGTTACCTAGATGTGTTGTGTGGTTGGTATAGCATGCAACAAACTTTTCAGCATAATCATTTAAAAGCTTGTCTACATACTTAATCACAGCAGGGTACGATTTGTAAGAGGTATTGAAATTAGTTCGGTTATAATTGTACTCCTCTATCGACTCAGAATCAACCAATAAACCCCAATCATCTAAAAACGTTTGCCACTCCTCGTCAGGGATCTTTTTACGGCAGTTTTTCAAAACATTTTTTGCAATATGAAAAGTGCACAAAATATGATGAGAATCGGGAAAAACAACGGATAAAGCATTTGATAAGGCCATTTCCCTGTCGGTTACAAACACCCTAGGTAGTATACACCCCTCCAATGTAACTTTAAATTTTTCCAATGCCCATATATAACTTTCTTGTGTCTCGTCACTCATGAAAACAAAACCTAAACAATATGTTTGGTTCGTTGATGTCATTCCTACGACTTCTAGAAATGACATATTAAAACGGTTTGTCCTATATGTACAATCCATTAACAAGACATCAGGAAAAGCTTTGAACATCCTTATAGAATCGGGGTGTGCAAAAAACAAGTTCTCAAGGGAATGGGTTGATGGGTTCATATTATAGTAGAACGTGTAGCGATGGCTATCCAACAAATTAAACAGTTCCTGTATCGGGTTTCTACCATCTCGTTCTTTAAATTTCAGTCCGGCCAAAAAATTATGTATCGTTTTAGTGTTTGATACATTGTCAGGATTTCTATTTTTAATGGCCTCTAATATTGCACCAACTTTAAAACTACTTTGCCTTAAAGTTTTAACAATTTCTTTTTCATCTTGGGTTAAACGAGCACGTCGTGCTTGACCTTGGAGGTAAGTTGGGGGTGGGTGGTTATGTTGTCCATTTTCTACGTGACACATCCATTCACCATTAACTACGTAACCTTTAATGAAAAATGGACAGTCTTTTTTCTTTGTACCTGATTTTACGGAAGATGGTTTCTTTTTTTCGTAAACCCCCGATTTATCACACACAATATCAACATACGGTGTCCTGCTCCCATCACCCCCTCCAGACCTACGAATCGTAAGGATGAAACCCCAATTTCCAGCCACATCAGCAAGATCAGCAAGCATTTCATCCCTTGTTTCCCAAGTCAATTCATCAACTTCAAAGTGCTCCGAATAATCAGTTAGCTCATCGTTTGAGCCACTGGATGAATTCGCATTGTTGTTGTTATTCCATTGGTTGTTGTCATAACCATAGTTGTAATTCATTTTCGGATAGGGTTTGTTTGTATATTTTATTGGGGAGAAATGAGGATTTTTTAAGAGATTTCCGAAATGTGTTTGTGTTTGATTTTATGGTTTGTTAGAATTGGCAAAATTGAGTCATATTTATAGGGTAAGTTTACACTACAAACCGTAGATTACTTTTACGGTTTGTAGTGAATTTTTGGTGTAGTCATTTCGAAACTTTAATAATGCATTGAGTAGTCATTTTCGGATAGGGTTGTCAAGTCATAATAATTCAAAAGTGATAATGTGTTGTCGGAATTATTTTGATAGATATGGTATCCAATGTAATTTACACTACAAACCGTATATTACTTTTACGGGTTGTAGTGTTTTTTTTGGAGTAGTCATTTCGAAACTTTAATAATGCATTGAGTAGTCATTTTCGGATAGGGTTGTCAAGTCATAATAATTCAAAAGTGATAACGTGTTGTCGGAATTATTTTGATAGATATGGTATCCAATGTAATTTACACTACAAACCGTAGATTACTTTTACGGTTTGTATTTTTTTTTTTTTTTACGTTGTTTACGGTGATTCAGTGCAAAAAGTACATTCGTAAAACGTCGCTGCTAAAATCAGGGGTACAAACCGTACATTACTTTTACGGTTTGCACAAAATACATACAAACCGTACATTTAATGTACGGTTTGTATGAAATCTGTACAAACCGTACATTAAATGTACGGTTTGTATGTATTTCAGAATATTTAGGGTTTTTTAGGGTTTAGGGTTTAGGGTTTAGGGTTTAGGGTTTAGGGTTTGTAATTTAGGGTTTATGGTTTTTAATATAGGGTTTAGGGTTTAGGGTTTGTAATTTAGGGTTTAGGTTTTTAATATAGGGTTTAGGGTTTAGGGTTTGTAATTTAGGGTTTAGGGTTTATGGTTTGTAATTTAGGGTTTAGGGTTTGTAAATTAGGGTTTATGGTTTACGGTTTAGATTTTAGGGTTTAGGGTAAGTGGTTTGTAATTTAGGGTTTAGGGTTTAGGGTTAGGGTTTGTAATTTAGGGTTTAGGTTTCAGGGTTTAGAATTTAGGGTTTAGGGTTTAGGGTTTGTAATTTAGGGTTTAGGGTTTAGGGTTTAGGGTTTAGGGTTTAGGGTTTAGGGTTTAGGGTTTAGGGTTTAGGGTTTAGGGTTTAGAGTTTAGGGTTTAGGGTTTAGGGTTTAGGGTTTAGGGTTTGTAAAAACTCAATATTGGTCCTAAAACATACAAATCAAACATACGAATCAAATTTAACTTACGAATTTATAACGTACAAATCAAACATAGAAATCAAATTAAACCTACGAATTTATAATATTCCAACCCTAGCTAATAATAAAACTGACAAATCAAACATAGAAATCAAATACAAAAACAGTGCATTTTTTTTTTTTTGTAACGACTAAATGTTTTAAAGTTGGACATAGGGAGCATCTTTCCCGCCGATGTTAATCTATCGGATGACGGCTCAGCAGACTCTTCGATTTCGTTTAGCTCCGTACGCCGTCTTTGTCGCTGCTGCGATTCTGGATGCGGCGCACGCTCGTGGGATGTAACTGTCAACCCTCGACTCCAACTGTCGGTTGACTGATGACTAGGATGATGCTCGAACGGGACATCATCCTGAACGTAGCCCGACCCAGCAAAAGAAGCACGACGACCATGACCGCTTGAACTCGGACCCGGACCCTGATCTGTAGTCGGGGGTCGACCTCCACTGGTTCTTCTACCGCCGCTACTAGATTCGCCTTCCCCTCTGCCTCTTTCGTCGGGACGCCGACAACTTGCCGACCTAGTGTAATTTCTTGGGTCGTAACGTAGGTCGTCATCACCATCGTCGTCGTCGTCGTCGTCATCGTCATCCTCCCCCTCCGACTGTTCATCAGCTGACCCATACGGATTCATACCCATTTCAGCGAACTCCTTACGTAGTAAGTCCACGTCCGTTTTAGATTTCAGCCGTTTGAACCATTTGAAACTGCGGCGCAACATCGCTTTCTGTAAAAAAAAACAATAAAAAACGATTTATTAGTATTGAAATATACATAAAAAGAAGTAACGATTTATTAGTAAAAAACGATTTAGTAGTTACCATTTTATTGAAGACACCCGTATTCTCCCGGAAACCGTGAGGGGGCGGGGCAAGTTCAGGTGGGTTTATGAAGATGCGGGTCCGCTCTCTATACCATTTCATGTAACCCGGTGACGTCCCCGTGCCATATTCGCCGTTAATAAGACGGGTGTGGCGGTCATTCCACACGACTATAAATTCTCCGGTTAGTAAAGGCCAGTCGTGTTTTTGCCCAATCCCATATCTTCTATCCTTGCCGTGACCCTGTCTTGGTTTCCAGATATACGTAGGGACCCGCTGCACAAAACCGAACTGCCTCATGAACCTGTCCGCGGGGTGGTACTCAATCTTCTCATTACAAATGAGAGGCACAGAACAATGCCACATATACCGGCCCCGCGTGCAGTATTCCGGATACTGATTAAGATCCCCGTAAGGTTGCCACACTATCTGTAATCATCAAATTAGAATATATAAACAATGGTTTTAAAATAGACGAGTAATAAATTCTGCGAAGATAAGACCAATGCAAACATATACAACATATAATACGTAAGTTACATATAATACGAAAATTAAAATTTACCTGTTCAGGCGACATATTGTCAAACTGGTCACGTATGTGGACCACATTATGTCCGTAGACATATGGCGTAAGGTTAGTTTGCCGCCACATCTTCCATCTGTAATATACAAACAAAAACCGATAAACAATAAATATAACCGGCAGCTAAGTAAATGATAGATGACACAATAATATAAAAAAGCAAATCCAATTCAAAAACTAAATAAATATCATACCTGTAACCGAGGGGGAACCTAGGCAAGCCCTCCGGTGGCTCGACATCTTCCGGCAGCTCTTCACACGGTCTAACCGGCAGTAGTCTGGTAATCGCCCACATATCCAGAAACATAACCGCCCCGCTTACTCCGGTTGTCTTACAACGTACCACCCTGCATAGATTAGCCTCTAACCAGGCCAGAAGAGCTGATCCCCAACTATACTCAGCACATGTGTCAAAATCCTCTAGAAATGGCAGAGGCCAGAGTGGAATCTGATCACTGCTCTTATCCGAAAACACATGTGCAGCCAGTAATAATAGCATGGCAGCCCTAGACTGATATAGTAAACGCTCCTCACTAGGGTTGGGGGGTAATTCACCGAAGGTCTGTAACATCCAATCAAGTCTAACTGTCAGACAGTTTTGATCGACTTGATTGTCAGCCGGCCTAACACCCAACAAACTCTCCATCATAGCCAACCTGCTCGCCTTCGTGTCATTCCGCTCCGACCGGGTCACAGCAAGACCATCCACCCTCAGACCGAGCATAATCTCTACATCCTGTAAAGATATCCCCAACTCTCCCCCGACAAAATGGAACGTGTGCGACTCATCACGCCACCTATCAACTAAGGCTGTAATCAACCCTCGGTCTACGGTATAATTACCTATACTGTAAATACCGTAAAAACCAGCCCTAATGATATTATGAACTACCCTTTCAGGCGTCGGTATCTGCCAACTATAATTATAAACCCTAATCTTATTGGCATCTCCTCTACCCGCTTCTCTGCCAGCATCCCAAGTCTGATTAGAAATGTGACCGGTCTGTCGTAAAATACCCAACCTCCCTTTAATCTGTGGACCTGGGTCTGTCATCCTAACTATGATAACCAAATATAACTCAATTAATGATAACCAAAAAAATGATAACATAACCAATTAATGATAACCAAACAATGATAATTCAATGATAACCAAACAATGATAACTCAATTATAACCAATTAATGATAACCAAACACACATTTTTTCATAAACCAAACAACAATAATAATTAAATTTTTTAATCATAACCAAACACACATTTTTTCATAAACCAAACAATAATAATTAAATTTTTTAATGATAACCAAACACACATTTTTTCATAAACCAAACAATAATAATTAAATTTTTTAATGATAACCAAACACACATTTTTTCATAAACCAAACAACAATAATAATTAAATTTTTTAATCATAACCAAACACACATTTTTTCATAAACCAAACAATAATAATTCAATTTTTTAATCATTACCAAACACACATTTTTTCATAAACCAAACAATAATAATTAAATTTTTTAATCATAACCAAACACACATTTTTTCATAAACCAAACAATAATAATTCAATTTTTTAATCATAACCAAACACACATTTTTTCATAAACCAAACAATAATAATTCAATTTTTTAATCATAACCAAACACACATTTTTTCATAAACCAAACAACAATAATAATTAAATTTTTTAATCATAACCAAACACACATTTTTTCATAAACCAAACAATAATAATTCAATTTTTTAATCATAACCAAACACATTCTCAACAATTCAAATTAACCAAACAAAATAAAAAAACATGCAAAAATGGGACAAATATCAACAATTATTAAAATTTCTATAATTAATATAAACAAACAACAAACAATTATATATAGCTAAGTGAATTATGGTTTTGCATATTTTATATATTTTTTCCTATTTTACAAATTAAAATTACAAAAAATAAAAAAACATGCAAAAATGGGACAAAATATCAACAATTATTAAAATTTCTATAATTAATATAAACAAACAACAAACAATGATATATAGCTAAGTGAATTATGGATTTGCATATTTTATATATTTTTTCCTTTTTTACAAATTTAAATTACACAAAAAACATAATAAATTAGAGAATAAAAGATATACCCTTGAATTATGGATAAGTTTGATTGATGATTTGGGGTTTTTTGTTAATAAAGTTGATAGTTAATGTGGTTGATTGATGAGGGTGATTTTTTGGGTTGAAAATTGGGGGTTTTTGAGAGAAAGAGAGAGAGTGTAGAATAAAATTTAATTTTTTTAAAAAAATTCGTAACTTTCTGTTTTTTCCAGGGACTGTCTGTGTAATTTTTGCAGGGACTGACTGTGTAATTCTGAAAATCAGGGACTCACTGTGTAATTTACAGACATTTGCTGCAAACCGTAGATTAAATCTACGGTCTGCATTGATTCAATGCAAACCGTAGATTTAATCTACGGTTTGCAGCAAATGTCTGTAAACCGTAGATTAAATCTACGGTCTGTGTTGAATCAATACAGACCGTAGATTTAATCTACGGTCTGAGAGTATTTTCAGACTTTTTGAAGTTTAAAAAGTCACCCTCGTGACTGTAGTCCATGTTAGCCCTCTACTAGTATGATAAAACCTTGCACCAATAAAAGTTGAATGTTGGTGAAACTTGAAGCATTTATGAGAAATTTTAGGATTGGCCAATGTATGACATGTGTAATGGCGGGAAATTGGGGAAGATTTGTTTTAATTTCTCATAGTTATGTGCTTAGAGTTTAGAGAAGCACATACACAAGAAGAAAAGGTAATAAATCAATTCATAATGGAACTGACGTGGCCATTGTTCAACTCGGAAAAAAATATTGAGCTTTGTGCAGAGAAAACGAGTAACGACCATTTTAATCTACATGTTCATTCAATTTTAAAGGATGCGGTCCTCAAATAATATATTTTGAGTAAAACAATTGACAACATGAAGTTCTGCTTTTTACTTCAATTTTAGCTAAAAAGTTCGACTGCCAACCAAGTAATAAATTATGTTCTATATAAATTATTGCAACTTCTTCCTCTTCTCCTCCTCTTCTTCTTATAGTTTTCACATTGGTAAACACGTGAAATTTCCCCGAGCAAAATAATTGGCAACTAGAAATACATTGGTGCATTACTAAGTTATTATTATCCTGGTAGGTATTCCGTATGAAAACATCCAGCATCAAGACATAGTTTACGTAACTAATCGGGTTTACCAGATTAATCCAATCCTCGAGTACAATTCTACCAACATAAATAAACCTTACAAAGCAAGATTGTAAGAATTGAACAACTCAGCCTGACAGCTAGAAAACAGGAAAAATCCGCACATCGACTCGCGAACCGAACCTATCAAGAATCTTTAACATAAAAAACAACAGATAATATATATCAAAATCTCTCTCCGAATCGGAAGAAAACAGCACCGGTACCAGAGTTGTGATCAACAGCATACTCGGCTCGTACCAACCCTAGCTTCACACCGACACCATACGAAGAACCAGAACCCATTCTCCTATACACTTCTGTTGGGTTTCCTTTTACATCCTTTGAGCTTCCTAAATCATTACCATGCTCTGCAAATGCGTATACATGCGTGTTTCTAACAGGTACCCTCAACTCGGCTGCAAGCTGCAGGAAGCATAGAAACGAGATATTCAAATATATATTAAGTTTCAGACGTGAGAATGTCTAATTGGGTTCTTTTGTTATGATTGCGTTTCTGGTAATGGGGTTTGTTTGGCTGCAGCATTTAAGCAAAAAAGCTAGCTTAATTCTGAGAAATTTATTGGGTTCTTAATGCTTAAAGAATCTAACCCGTTTCAGGCCAGAAATAGAGAACCTTGGCTTTTAATACGACCAAGCCATATTCACTACAACTTAGAAGCAAAAAGGCAACAAATACCAGCTTAAACGCTGCAAGCATACAAACTCTTAGTCTTTAATTACCGGCATCCAAAGAATCAATTACTGCTTTTTGAGAAGAAGTACAGAGACTTGGAATAAAAATACTAACATTATCTTCTTCGACTACACGTTTTCCTTGATATCCTTGTCTGCTTTATAAAAGTTCAGCAAGCACGACATGGAAAAAGTGCTTTTTCAAACACATTCTCCAAATTCCAAAAAATTTACCAATTCAATTATTTATTATGTCTGATCGTAGACACCACAAACAGATCACTACATCTTGCAGAAAAACACAATCAGTTTCATCCAACTAACAAGATTATTTATGAATGCCAGCTAAGCCACGGGATCATTAAACAGAGTCCTTTGCTGTGTTTATCCTTTTACTTTAGTTTCAGGTAAATGAACTAATTGTATACAGCTAGGACCACAGTTCTGATTGGTCCTCATACTTTATTTAAACACTATTAATAATCAAATGGAAGTTTTGGTTAAACAGCCACCGCTGTGGCAGCTAACCCTTTAGTTTCTGATATGCTGAAATCCAATAACGCTTTTTCTGCTGTTTTAAGAACGAAAGGAATAGTGATCCTACAAAACTACAATCCATAAGTTGAAAAATCTACCTAGATAGAGGTTTTTATTGGTTTTCTTTGTACTTAGTAATGAAACATTGATATTTATCCCATGAATAATTGACCCTTTAAAGACCTCATCTTCCAGAAGTCAGAAGATTATTTGCCAACTCAATTATACGCACTCATATATAACAGCATGCACGAAGAGAAAAATCTCTCTTGTAAAAGCACGAGCAAATGAAAGGTTAGTTTGTTTTATACCTCGAGGATATTTCGCGCTGCACCAATCTCTCCCATGTTATAACCGCGGACTGAATAAGGACCACCAAGGGTAAAAGCATCATAACTTGGGAGGTCCCCTACACAACCACCATAATGTCCGTGAAGGACTAGCACAGGTGGTGGTGCTTTACCAGCGCCTTCCTCTACTTTTTTCAGTTGAATGAACCTCGTTAGAGTCAGCTGATGTCGGTTGAAGAAAGGGAAGTTTGACCCCACACCAAGGCCTTGGTCAACCTGTAGTTTTATATTGAATTAAAAAGCATAGATTAACAACCAGAAACATAAAAAAATATACAAATACTTAAGTATTGTTCCTACTTACAGATGCAAGAAACCCAATAAGAGACTCCTGAAGAACAATCAATATTTCATGATCTATTCTGAAAAGCTCGCTTTGTAGCTCAAAATAACTCATTTTTAGTCGTTCACGTGAGCAGAAAACTTTCCTGAAAAGCTCAAAAACCTTATTCATAAGTTTTTTTTACAATTTTTTATGCTTTTTACACTCGAAGAACTTTCTCTTTAGTAAAGCTCTTGCAAAAACGCTCTAGCCACACTTTCATATTTAAAACAAAGGTAGTAAAAGTAGGAATACCTGAAGGGTAAATAAGTTTGCTCTGTAATTCTGTTACTAGCGAGATTCAAGGAGATACACATATATGGAGTATCATTTGTTTAGATTTAGAAAGCAAAACGCTGTAGACAAAAGCATATTTCTTTTCAGATCTAGTAAATGATGCAACATTTTATACAAGTGCCAAATGTGGTTAATAAGAGATTAGAATATATAAAGAGCACCCCAAACTGAGACTACCAGTTACAAAAATATGATAAGATCGATTAGCTTTTAGTTTCAATACTACAATAGTACAATCTAGAGAGAATAAATATGAAATTTGGGGAGATAACGTCCTGGGTAATAAACTAGCAATGCGAAAAACGAAAAAACTGCTCCTAATACAACGATAAAACCAAACAACAAGGTTCCACCGCGAGAACAGCTGAATATTAGACTCTGTTTTACCGGAAAATATATTCTGTGAAAATTTATTTTCCTGGAAAACATTCTACTGAAAAAAGGTTCATTTTTCTAAAATTCCTAGATATGTATTTAATCACAAAATTTGTATATTTTGCAGTTTATTCCCCAATTATTAGTTACCTTTACTTATTTGATACTTTCTACTCTCAAGTTATTTTATATAAAATAAATCAATTTTTAGTAATTACTTTGTCTTTATGCATGTTAAGTTAGCATTAAAAAGTTGTGTAGATTTGTAATATTTCTTTTAACTTATTAATATAATTTCATTTAACTTTTAGTAAGTTAATTTAACTTAAAATATGTCTTTTGTTATGAAAGTTACTAAAATGTAAATAAGATATTTTCAACGTATTACATCTAAATCTAATGTTCAATAAGTTACTTTTATTTATTACTATGAGCTAATAATGTCGTATAACAATTTTAACTTGCATGTACTTTTTGATGTATAAGTGTTATTTAGATTTTTAAACTTATTCGTTTTAGAAAAAGTATGTAAGTTACTATTTCCGTATGATTTGATATTTACTTAAAATAAGTTAACTTTTTACTAGTAAAAAGTCTCTCTTTTTTATTTTAAATTTAACTTATAAGTTAATTTTAAGTTATTACCATTAATTGTAAAGTGACTTGTTTATTAATTATAAGTTACTGCTAACTTAACTTATGGTTTAATTTTACGTTAAAAGTTTTTAAAAATAGGTTACTTTAACTTGTAAATTACTTTTAAATATTATTAGTTAGATTTAATTTTGTTAACCGTTTTTTGTGTTTTCACCATAAGTTACCCTTTTGTTGTGGTCACACATTGGTTCCAGAAAATATTGTCTTCATAATTTTAAAGGAAGGTATTTTCCTCCATTTCTGGAAAATATTTTCCAGAAAACCAAATTTTCCAGCGAAACAAACACAGAAAACTGTATTTTCCTGGAAAATATTTTCCAACCTTTATTTAAGCCAGTATAACAGGTTAACAATGCTACAAGTTCAGCATCTAATATAATAAAGGAATATGATATCACTAATATACATATTACACACTGGAGAAAAAACAACTGAAATTAAATCTCACCTGGAACACATTCCTCTCGCCAACAATAGTTCCATTGACAAACTTAGTGTTGTCACGGGTAAGATTGGCCTGAGCAAATGCCATCCGGTCAATCCCAGTCCCACTAAGAGTCGTTGGAGGACCATCCGCACTAATACCACCACTCGGCAATACCCTTTGACCATTCGGAGAAATATGACTGCTTTCATCACGAGTCGTTATCTCTTCCATCACTAGCCCATATGTAAATTTGCTCTGACGCGTAAAATTCTACCAAAAAAGAGAATGACAGGTGGGTTAAAAGCGTAAACTCAGCAAAAAATCATTCCAAGGAAAAATAGCTTACTTGGTGCATGTTTGGTTGCAGCTTAAACATGGCTTATTGGGTTATCAGCTTTAAAGATGGATAAGCTTTGGATGACTAGCTTTAGAACTAAGATAATTATCAATTAAACCCTGGAAAGCTTTAAGAACCAAAAACATAGTTTTTTTTTTTGCGTAAACACACAGCTACAGTACTGTGTAACTTGGACAGTTTTGTTCCCAAGGATTTAGTATCGACACCATCTCCCTGTATAAACAAAGTACAAACCACACTTAGATCTCCCCATTTCGCTCTCTCTCTCTCTGTCTGGAACCCACATGCACAGAGCTCAAGGATCTTCACCGTTCATAGGCATACCCACTATCCCTCTCCATCTTACTTTGGCTCACTCATTTACATTTCTACTTCCACCAAGTGCATAGACAGTGACATTTGCTGATTCATATTCTCACCTCTCATGTAAATATAATTTATAAGTGAGTGGACAACCAAAAATCTAACCTAGATCTTTGTGTTTGATTTTTTTGTTACTTTTTTGGGTAAATACGTGACCGAGGATTTTCCTCCATTCATGGTTTATGATTTGACGATTGGAGTATTCTTATTTTTTTCAATTTCATCTTCGTATTCCTCCAGTAATAAGTAAGCTTTTTATGTAGCTATTCGACCACTTCAAAAGAAACCAGCTTTTAGACAAAAGAAAAGGCTACACCAACAAACCCACCCTTATAAAGGTTTACCTCAGTAACATTGGCCTTGACACCAGCACGATCAACCCATATGGGAGGAACTTCATCAACTCCTGGCCCACCTGTGAAGACAGGACTAAGTTTTCTGCTGTTGAAGACATTTGTTCGAAGGGTGCGGTTGCGAGGGTTGTATACGCCATCTAGATATGGATGCACATACTCAAGTTTGAACGTCAGGTCGTCCTGTAAAAAGAATATCTTATAAATAAACAAATATATTGTGAATAAAAAAGATACATAAATAATGAATTCAAATACCAAGGAGAATTACCTGAGGATTGAGAAAGTTGCTGGTAGTCACCGAACCAAGAAGTGACCTGTTTAGCCCTTTAAGATTACGGTGCTCGAAGGAAATAGTTCCACCAGGCTGAATTGATGCCTGCAACATCACATTCAAGGGAAAAAGTAGCTTTAAAATTTTGGGATTCTGGTTTGATTCTGAATGTTTAGCCATTTCATAAAGGTTGTGTAACCTATTACGGAAGCAATAAATCCATTAAGTAGAAGTTGAATAGAACATGAGAAAGAAACAGAGTTGCAGACTAGTGTGAGATGTATCAGCCAAATAGCACAAGTAGCATACCATGCTCGAACTCCTAACCTAACTACAGTACACATTCATGCTATCCAGAAAACTCTTTGATTTAAAGATTTTAAGTTCCATCTAGTTATCCATAATAGCACTAGTAGAATAGCAATAAGCTCTGACGCATAACCTCACTATAGCACACACACTGATACACACATACTATCCAAAAACTCTTGATTATTATCCAAAACCTCTTAACTTAAAATTTCAGATTTAACTCAACCAAATGCTCATAACAAATAACCATGTTAGTAAGATTAAGAAAAGAAAAACATTAATTATCTACCAATGTAGGACGACCGCCACGACCAGGGATGATACTCCATTCGGTGCTGACTTCAGCCGATTTCTGTTCTAACTCCTTAAGCTTTAGTTCCACAACTATCCCTCCCTCGTTTTTCTCATCGGGACGTGGGTTAACCTCAATATTTGAGAACAAAGCGAGAGAGTTTATGTTCCTCAAAGCTTCTTTACCCGTTTCTATGTTGAAAACCTGTCCTTGTCGGAGCTGCATACAGATTGGAGAATGGCAAAAGATTAGATTTACATGGCAGCCACAGAAACTCTAAAGAAATCTGCTCATGGATTCATACAAAAAGAAAAAGAAACTCAGATCCATTAGTTCTGCTTGTATTTCGAGAATAGAAGCAACAAATCTACGTATGTTATTCGGATCAATCCCACATCACTTGAACATTAATATAACCTAGAATTAATATATGCTCCTCTCCTTGCCTACTATTGGGCCTTTTAGTAGGGCAAGTATGGGTTTCAACCTGGTACTAGAGCCAAGGCTGGTCAAGTTTGAATGTTGGGCCATCTCCACCCAATTGTTGATTGCACTTGTTGGGCTTCTTGAAAAGATCGATATATCATTTGTTACTGCTTAAGTGCTTATACTAAATAACTAACTAAATTTGTTGTAACTTTTAATTTTAACAGGACTTGCTAGTTTTTAATCTTATATCAAGTATTTATAGTAATCGTTGTTCCTTTTTTTAAGGCCAAGTTTGTGTTCCCCAAATCTCTGTGTACTTACAACGGTTTCAGATAATGGCAACTATGACCAAATGTCGTTTTAGCTTTACCAAAATATCTCCGTTACTTATGTCAGGGAAATATTTTTGGTGGCCAAATGTCAATACGGGTATGTCTTTACTTGCGTGCCAACTGTTAATATAGGGCAGTTTCACTAGAGCCGGTTTCTTCTGGTTTTGCTTCACAGTTAAGAACGGTTCATTTCATCATTACCAGTACTCCACTTAGTCATAATTGCCTGTCACTAAAACCGTTATGAGGACACATAGATATGGGGTACACGAACTTGGCATAAGAAAAAGGAACAACGATTGTTATACATACCTGATTTAAGATTAAAAACTAGTAAGTCCTGGTAAAAAAACGATTACCACAAATAAGTTATAATAAGTATAAGCAGTAACAAATAATTAAACTTGATATATCTATCTTTTTCGGGTTCACTAGTAGTCAGTTAATTTCTTGATAGCAAGTCATAAAAAGAGTTTTGAGAGCCGAGACTGATGGTTATAACCTAAATCCAATTCTGAATTTCCCATCATTCCAGAACAGGACAACAGATCCACTACAAAAAAAAAAGTCCAAACGCAATAAGGTTAATCATGACTCATTGCCTCATTCTTATTTTAGAAGTTTCTCCTGTTGCGAAAAATTATACAGTAATAAGGTCTGGGTGCAATTCCATTAGTCCTAAAACAAATACAAAAAAGCTCATACCTGCTTGGGCATTTCACGTCTCAAAACCTGTAACTGTGTATTCCCTTCGCAAACATTCCCGAGCTTATCATGAAACTGAATAACCATTTGCGTAATGTCCCCTTCAACTACCTCACAAACCACTTCTTTCGTATTCAAATTCCCGAAATTAACAACTTGTGCACATGCGTACCCTTCATCGTGGTACCACTTTTGCACCCGATCTCTAATTTTCTGTAGCAGCCTAGCACTCACTTTCCCATTCTCTCTCAACATTTGCAAAATTTCTCTGTGCACAGACATAGGCAAAAGACAAGGCCTCGACTTCTCTATTCTCCTCCTATAGTCCCTCTCCTGGCTCCTGAAAATATCATAGTTTATAGTTTAAAGTTTAGGAAAATGGAAAGGAATGACTGTAAATTATAGGCTTGATTGCCTGCAGCTTATATGTAAGTAAGCTGGATTGTTTGAGCTCAGCCTTAAGCTCCTTAATCAAAGACAGTCTACGTTTTTTGGCCAAAAAAAAACATGGCTTCAAAGCCGCAACCAGACAAGACCTTGTACAAACAAGAGCAACCACAATTTGACTAGCTGTCAAATGAATAATCTACGGGTTTACTTAAAAATACTATGATCTGAAATTTAAAAAAAACGTAAATACAAACAAAAATGCATTTTCGGGTTTAATTGGTTGCAGCTTTCGGAGTAAATAAGATGGATTTTTCTAAGTTTAATAAAGAAGTTCATCCAGCTTAAAGCCTCTAATTATTCAAGCCAAGAAAACTATAAAACTAGACCTTCTAAGCTGCTAATCCCGCATTTAAGCGAAAGGAAAAGAAAAATAAACAGATTATAGGATGCAACCAAAAAGGCCTATCTTACTACAATTACAGTAACCAATACTGTAAGAAATAGCATTAGCATTCAATTCACGCATTTAAAACAAATTAACTGTTTCACAACGGCATCAGTTTCCTATGCCAAAGAGGGTATTAAATCAAAGAAAAATAGAATTCAGATTAGAGATTGCAACCAAACAAGTCCTGATTTATCACAGTTTTAGACAAACTAATACTGTAAGACATGGTAGAAACATTCAACCCACTTGCTTAAAGGACTAAGTTGTAGTAACTTCTAATTTTATTATAATAAACATGTCAGACAGTTGCACATATAAAAGAGAGTTCAAGGTAAATATGCCTGAAAGACTCGAGCCTCTCAACTAAATAACATCCAGCTATTAAGCACCAGAAAGACTCGAGCCTCTCTTTCTCGGTCATATCAGGATCCATCTCGACAAGACTCGAGCCTCTGTTTCCTAGGATACTATCTCCTTAAGGCCCTTTTACACTTATTAATATAAGAAACGGAATTTACACTACATTCATATAATTAACAATTACGAAGAAACAACAGTTTTCTTGTATCGCAAAAGGGTAATATAATAAATCACCTGAAAGACTCGAGGCGCTCTTTCTCCGTCATATCAGGATCCATCTCGATGGGCTTAGTCTGGGGCATCAACCCAACGTTAATACACCGAAACTTCTCAGCAGACATCCAAGTACTCTCAGTAAACCCTATTGTGACCTTCAAAGTACCATCAGGGTTTGTCTTCCCTTCCAAATCAACCTTCAGTTAACCATAATTCAATTTTTAATGTGATTCAAAGTTCTTAAAAAATAAGAACGCTATTGTAACTAGTTGTGATTGTTTCAGAATTACATGGGTGAATCCGTAATTTTTTTGAGTTTAAGTAACTGTATGACAACTGCTTTGTTTCTTAGCTTTTTGCTTAAAAAAGCAATGGGTGTATTAATCAAATAAAAGCGACAATAAAAGCTATGCTGCACCTTTTCTGAAACAAGGTTTTCTCTGATTGCTACTAGGTGATTATAATCCTTTATAACAAGTGAAAGATCGGAAATGTGACACAGATCAAATAAAAGCGACAACAAAACCCGGCTTTCTCGACTTTTTTTAAGCGGCTTTTTAACAGCAGAAAGCTAACGCCAAACGCGCCCTAGTTGTAACCATTCTAATAGCAGTGGGGTGATTATTATCCAATACTAAAACAAGTGAAGGACCGAAAATGCTAAAAAGCATCAATTTCCTAGCTTCTTTGCTTTTTCAGCATTTTTCGCTGTTTTTGACCAAGAATCTAGCTTTTTAAAAGCTATCAAACCAAACCCCCCTAGCTTTTCAGTTGCCAAACAGGCCAAAAACTATGGTTCGCCTTTTCTTAAGACAGTTATTTTCCAATTGCTTCTCCATTTATTAAGCAGATTTTTGATTAAAAAGGCCTTACTTGTAACCATTCTATTCAAAGTGAGGGTAAATATTATTCTGATCGCTACTAGGCCTTACTTGTAACCATTCTATTCAAAGTGAAACTAAAAAAAAAAACAGTTGCCATTATGATTGCTACTAGGCTGATGCTAAAGCTAAACATGCCCTTACTTGTAACCATTCTAATCAAAGTAGAGCTGATTATAATCCTTTAAAACAAGTGAAAGACCAAAAACGCGACATAAATCAAATAAAAGTGGGATAAAAACCTGACCTTCTCGAAAATATGCTTTCTTAAACTTTTCTCATTGCCTTCTTAAAACATCTTTATGACGCCCATAGTTGTTATTATTCTAGTAACAGTGGGTTTATTATTAATTGACTTATTTCCTTTTATAAATGACTTTAACCTATACACACAACTTTCATTAAAAAAGAAGAAATCGGTAACTATTTTTTGACATGCTACGAAAACATCGAATTCCTAGCTTCTTTTGCCTTTTTAGCTAGGTTTGAAAAAACTAGGATGTTTGGTTTGCTAGCTTTTTTATCTTCTTCTTGACTAAAAAGGCCGATGTAAACAGGACCTTACTTGCACCGTGGGGGTGATTATTATCCTTTGTAAAAAGTGAAAGACCGAAAATACGACATAAATCAAATAAAAGCCTGAAAACACTACACGCTCTTCCAAGCAAGCTTATTTCTCATTAGTTTTTTTAAGCAACTTTTTAACAAAAGCCGACGCCAAAGACACCCTAGTTGTTACTTTTCTAACAGCAGTGGGGGTGATTAGAATCCAATACTAAAACAAGTGAAGACCCAAAAAAAAACGCTCTTCTCGCCCTTACTTGTAATCATTCTAATCACAGTGGGTTGATTATTATCCAATAAAAAACAAGTGAAGGACCGAAAGTGACATATATCAAATAAAAGTGACAGAAATCAAATAAAAGCGACAACAAAACTTGACCTTCTCGACTTTTTTTAAGCAGCTTTTTAACAACAAAGGCTGATGTCAAACGCGTCCTACTTGATACTATGCTAACAGCAGTGGGGGTGATTATTATCCGATACTAAAACAAGTGAAGGACCGATTCTAATCAAAGTGGGGGCGATTGTAATCCTTTAATACAAGTGAAATACCGAACACCTCTAGCATTTGCTATTTACTAAGCAGGCTTTTGAGTAAAAAGGCCGATGTCAAACACGCCCTTACTTGTAACCATTTTAATTAAAGTGGGGTCAATAAAACAAACAAATGACCGATAGTGACACAAATCAAACAAAAGCACAACAAAAAAGGGACCATACCTTCTCGAACATGCCGCAGGTGGCGAGGGTCTCGAGCTCCTTCTGCAGCTGAGCCTTGGTATAAACCCCTCCAGGCCTCAACGACACCATCTCAAAGAACGAGTCGTCCGCCGCCACCGTATCATGCCTCCTCTTATCAAAAAACACAATCTCACTCAACTTATACCTGTTGAATAACAGAACATTGTAAAAACTTGAGAAGATTCTAGGTTTTGTTACATGTAGCTAAATTCTTCTAGCAATAAGTAATAAATAAGTTAGACGTTAGTTGGAACTTGGAACATTTAATTTAATGTACGTTTGTCCTATAAATTGATAGAGTCACAACTCATTTGAAAAACTCATTCAAGGGAGGAACTAGATATACACTAAAAGGGGCTATAGAACCCCCATATTGAGAAAAACCTTAAATTTTTCCATGTTTTTGGCTGAAAAGTCGAGATGATTATATCCTCACCCCCATAATTACAAAACGAATAAACATGCAATTCAGCCTCAACCACCTTCAAATCCTAATTCCGCCACTAAACTCATTTGAGTGTGCTCAATTTTGCTACTAGACAGTGGAGGAACTAGGTACACGCTACAAGGGGCTACATCACCCCCATATTACGAAAAACACGAAAAAAATTCCATGTATTTTGCTGAAAACTTGATGATTATATATTTTCGGCACCCCCATAATTACAAAAGGGGCATATGATTATTTATAAACATGCAATTCAGCCTCAACCACCTTCAAATCCTAGTTCCGCCACTATACTCGTTTGAGTGTGTGCTCAATTTTTGCTACTAAATACTACTATTCTCTTTCTAGATAATATAATATACACTCTAGAATTCAACAATACCGCTTAAATCCCGATAGCTTATTCAGCTGGACCACAATATTGGCAGGCAGCCCGTGCGAGTCCCAATCTCCTCCATCCTCATCCTTCGCCACAGCACAAAACAATCTCGACCAGAAGTTGTTTCCCCCTCCCCCTCCGCCACCTCCTCCACCGCCGCCGGAGTTGTTGATTGGGGGGAAGTTGTTACCGCCTCCGGCGGAGGAGAGGATGGGGATGAGAGAGGCGGCGGCGGAGAGAGCTAGGGTTTTAGGGAGAGAGGGGAGTTTTACGGGACGATGGCGGGGGATTTTAGAGAGAGAAGGGGGAATGTTTAGAGAGAGAAGGTAGTTGGCGGAGGCCGCCATTGATGATGATGATAAGGAGAGAGAGAGAGAGAGAGAGAAAGAGGGTTTTTTAATGGTTTATGCGAGATTTACAATATGTGAGTGATGAAAATACTACTGTGAGTTACCTGAATTATTGGAGTTAAATACTTTAATGCTTTATAATTCCTTCTAATTTCAATTAATCAAATGCCTAATTGCATCACTACTTTATGCCAACACCCAGATTTACAATGTGACTGATGACCCAAAATCTCAATCTAGTCTAATTTTAGTTAACCATATAGGTCGTTGTAATTTATGTCTATGCATATTTTTTAACAATGATAATCAGGTGATTAGATATACCGATGTAAGAATCGAATCGAACCGAATAGATGAAACCGACACAATGGAAACCAAACAAACCATAAAAAACAAGAATGTCGGAATAATTTAGATTTAAAAATAAAATAAAAAAATTACATTAAGTTATGAACTCAAGTTTCAGCTTCGTATTATTAGAGTTTCCGAAAAGTATTATTCAAAGCTCTGATTGAGTTTCAAATACATATCGTACTCGTTTCATAGAAATGCGTTTCCGATCCAACCCCGAGTCCCCTAGTAACATATGGGTTCGACTATTTCATAATACACTTTCAAAATTTAATGTATTAAAAAGTGTACGGAGAACCCACATTCTTCCATTCCCTCTTATATCACGTGTAAATTTTTTTTCTTTCTTTTTTTCACATTCTACGTTTTCGTTTCTACCTTTATTTATTACTACCTCAGAACTACTTTCATGTTTTCGTGTGACTTGTCAAAACGTAATGGTAACTGACTTCTCAATTAAGACAATTATTTTCTTGGTACTGTTAAGACAATAATTAAAGAGTATAGGCCAGTTTAATCTTGGATGACATTATCATATTAAACATAAAAAACATGTCATATGTAAATAATTTAGCACCGAAGGATTTAATTTCTAGTGACAAACATCTTTCTTAAGATAACTAAGAGGTCCGTTAATTAATCCAGTGGCGGAGCCAGAATCAGTAATTGGGGGCTGTATTTTAAAATTTCAATATAGGATGGCTAAATTGTTTTTTGAAAATACGGGGTTGTAGCCCCTGACATTTCCCGTTTGCTCTCCAGGCTAATCTTATCAACTTTAAAATCAGTAAATTTAAATACGCAGTTAAAACTTCAAATATATAGCTTGTGAAATTTTAGTTTGCCCAAAGTCCCAAGTATGTCAAATAATAGGAGCTTTGTTCTAATTTTATCCTGACAGGTTAAATTAATTTTTTGAAACTGTATGCCAAGTGTTTGATAGTTTTACTGAAGGAGTAGGAAAACCCATTTACTATACTAGTTTTTTTTTCTTTCTAAATGGTCATTGATTTTCACCATTGGTTCTACAAATGCTCTCCAATAATAATCAAATCACCAAAAGTAGTACTACCTTTTTCCCAATATCACAAGAAAAATACACAAATCTCATCGAGAGATACACTCGTGATCGTGCACTAAGACCGGGAAAAATACTACATAGCCAACTAATCACTAACGGATTGTCACGTTTGACACATTACGCCTCTAAGCTAATACTATTTTATGTCGAATGTAGTCATTTACCTAATGCTCGTAAAGTGTTCGAAAAAATACCCAAAACAAACATTCGACGTTGGATTATTTTAATTGGGGCCTACGCTCGACACGGGTATCATAATGAAGCTATGTCTATTTTCCATGATATGAAAAAAGAAGGGTTGAAAGCGAATAAGTATATTATCCCTAGCGTACTAAAATCATGTGGTCATCTCGAGAATGATCAAACGGGTAGGAAAATACATTGTGTCGTTATCAAGTATGGGTTTGACTCTGATGCATTTGTTGATAGTGCATTGATAGATATGTACTCAAAGTGTAGACAAGTTGAAAACGCGAAAAGGGTATACGATGGGATGAATGAGAAAGATGTGGTTGCGTTGAATGCCATGGTCTCGGGATATATTTTACATGGGTTTGTTAAGGAAGCGTTTAATTTTATTCAGAAAACGGAAGAAATGGGAGTGAAACCTAATTTAGTGACATGGAATACGCTTATTGCAGGGTTTTCACAGTCGGGTGATGATTCGATGGTTTCTGAAATTTTTCGATTAATGCGTGTTTATGGGGTTGAGCCAGATGTAGTATCTTGGACATCTGTTGTTTCTGGGTTTGTTCAGAATTTTCGATACGACAAGGCTTTTGCCAAATTTAAGCAGATGGTGGAACTTGGCTTATTTCCAAGCCCGGCCACTATTAGTAGTTTATTACCAGCTTGTGCAATAGTGGCTGATTTTAAGAAAGGGAGGGAAATTCACGGATATGCCGTGGTGGTTGGAATGGAAAAAGATATATACGTAAGAAGTGCTCTCATCGACATGTATGCTAAATGTGGTCTTGTTTATGAAGCAAAAACATTGTTTGACAACATGTCTGATAAAAACACGGTGACATGGAATTCTATGATTTTCGGTTATGCAAATCATGGGTATTGCACAGAAGCAATCGAACTTTTTAATAAAATGGTAACAGACGAGGAAAAGCTAGATCACTTGACTGTTACTGCTGTTTTAACAGCTTGTACTCATGCAGGGATGGTAGAGCTTGGAGAGAATTTGTTCGTTTTGATGAGAGAGAAGATGGAGATTGAGCCAAGGCTGGAACATTATGCTTGTATGGTGGATCTTTTGGGCAAAAAAGGTAAGATTGATGAGGCGTATGAATTGATTAGCAGTATGCCAATTGAGCCGGATAAGTTTGTTTGGGGAGCACTATTGGGGGCTTGTAAACAACATGGAAATGTTGAAATTGCGGAAATTGCGGCTAAGCGTTTGATTGAGCTTGAGCCTGACAGTAGAGGGAGTAGTTTATTGATGAAAGGGCTGTATGAAAATACTGGACAATGGGGGAACGTGGTGAGAGTGAAGAAGATGATGAAGAAAAGAAAGTTTACTCAGTTCCCTGGTTGCAGTTGGCTTTGAGGCATATAAGACGAAGTGCCTTGTTCAGACTCAACAAGAATGAATAATATCAAAATTTGAAACTCTGATTCTGCAGTCAGATAAGAGGCATATACCAAGTGACTGAAATGAAAAGAAGAAATAAATATATATGATTGTTTCAAATTAACAATTTTGGCTCCAAAGTCCAGAATGTATCACAAATATCAGGACTTGCCCTTTTCCGACTCTGCAAGCATGAGGATGGAAATTACAAAAAGGCAAACGAGCCATAAGACCAATGTTTCAAATTTCAAATTTACGATTTTTTGCTCTCCACTGTATGTCTGTATCATGTTACGCAATATTACCTCCTAAATGTCATTTTAGCTTCCCAGTTTAGATTACCACATAAACCAAACCCTTCAGTGTTCCTGGTTTTGATTTCCTTCGCCTAATGTCTGTAACCCTATAGAACTTTGGACAAAAGAAACTCATCTACTACTCGACAATACTTGGTTTCATTCTTTCTACTATTTTTAATATCAGTCATTTACACCCATGCCTCACACTGTATTTAGTCCTAGATATAGAAATGATATTTTAGTTATACAAATAGACAATCTTTTGTAGTTGGAAGCCTCCAGCTATGTTTCTGTCTGGTGTTCATATATGTCGCAGGAGACATGAATATATGATGAATTTACTAACCATTTACGTCATAAGTGAAACAAAAGATGTTAAAATAATTTTCAATTTGCAACATTATCTTCACAACTGTAGCATAACTGCAGTTATCGACACACATATTCTAAATAAGATTACAGGTCCTTTTTCGAAATGACTTCATTATTCAAATAATTCGGCAAAAGATTCAGGTTGAGCTCTTGTGTTCCCCCCCTTCCTCTTCCCACAAACCCATGGGTCAGATCGAACCAATAATTTCTTATCCTTGAAATCATTAGGCTGTTAAACTGTCATAATGAGGCTGTTCTGAAGGTCAAAGTTACAAGAATCATCAGCCAAGTGAGAACGAAAAACAAATTAGGTATGAGCAATAACACCGGTGATCAACAAGTGACGCTAAAATTAGAGGATAAGAATTAATATAAGTAGAGTAGGAACTATCCAAGCCAACAGCAGACAAATGATATAACAGCAGACAAATATATCATCTACTAATGATCTAATTCAAGTACAATCATATTTCAAGATCGTAAAAAAGTTCACAATATATCCCCAGAGAGGAGATATTTAGAAAAATTGGCGCTCCTAAAAGAATACATAATCTGTATGAGCGTGTGATGAAACTGAGAGATCAAAAGAGATAAATAAGATCTTAAGAAACCTAACTATACAAATAATAATGCATCATACAACAGGCACAAAATGAACAAGTACATCATGACAAATCGTTTCATACTTCCCAGAACACAAACCTAATATAATATAAGAAACTAGAAGGTAGAATTTGGTGCATACATGTACACCATGTAGAAACCATGCGTTGACATATTTTTGTTCCTAAATACATAAAAATAAAAGTCAGAATAAAAGACCCTTTTCCTGTCAATGTGTGAATGGATGTATTGAGAATTTTGTTAAAAGTCTTTATTGGAAAACTCCACCCAAAACTAAATATAAGTAACATAGGAAACACAGAAATCGAAAGTCCGAGTACAGTGACAGATGAAACCACAATTCAGGACCTATATTATCTATGATGTGAAATTTACCTAAAAAAACATATTTTATAAGGTAACCCCTGATATTAACCTCTAAAGTCCAATTAGACAAGTATGCATATTTAGAAGGGAAAAGATAAATAACATTTGCATTAAAGGTGACAATACCATTATTGATGTGGTGAACTTCTGAGACCAGCTAGGGAGCAGCCATGTGCTCGTATTCATATGTACAAATGGTGCTCACAGGGGATAGAATAAATTTAAACTTAATATAGTGTCAGTGTCAGCATATTTATGCTCGCTTAGTGGTGCACATATAAAGCAGAGGATTTCTATATCAGTCCTGTCTTTCTACAAATTATTTGAATGGGAGGGCAGAACAGTTAAACCAAGCGTATTAAAAAAAAGTTACCAGCATTAAGTACCCACACAGTGTTCATTGTTTAACGCGGTTGAATCGCACAAGACATACTAAAGGCCTACAAAAAATTGAGTTTTTTTTTCTGTTTTGGTTTTCCATGTAGAAAACTGTGAGCTTCTGTGATGACAATGATAACATTATGACTGTAAATAATCCTAATCGAGATAATTATCTTCTATACAAATGCCTAATAATGTGATGTGAACTTGAATACATGACACATATATCTCCCGGCAAGTTCAATTGATTCTTACTCGATATAAAAATTTGCAAAGGATCAAATTGAACCCCGTAACTTGCACCTATCTGAGCTCCCTTTCTCTTAAGACTTAAATATCAAATCCCACGTTGTTAGAAACTGGGATTTGTCGGCAATCAATATTGCAGATAAAGGGGAACGTTAAATAAACGCCTTTAAACAGCAGTTTACCAAGAAAAGATAAATCAATAAATGAGATGTTGAACTTGAGTTTGATAGTTTAGCACCTAATCCAGTTAAAAAAGGGAAAAAGAAGAAGAGAAGAGCAGCATCTCCGTACTCGATGTAGGCAAAGTGTTAGAACTTAGTACAGTTCAGACAACTTTAATGAAACAAGTGTGCACAATAGCATCGGTTCGTCCTTTTATTTTTTATGGAAAAACTATGTTTCTATGTGAATTAGTATAGTAAGATGTTTTAGATGCAAAGAGTTTTAAGGGGGGAAATTACAACAATTAAGACAAAAGTGGATCTCTCATGAGATCCTATATATAAACAGATTCAACAGTCTTGTATTAACAGAAGACAGTTTGCCGAATATATTATGAAGTTAGTCAGATGATTTAGTATCGTAGCCAAGAAGTTACGATTCTACTCCAGAACTGCATAATATTGACTAAGAGTTTGCGTGAGCTGGATGTATATTGCAGAAACAGTCAGACAGATAACTAGATAGATAAACCTAGTTAACAATTTAATGATACATATCAACCAAAAAAAAACTCACTCGATTATATGAGGTCTTCTTAGAAAGTATTTTCAGTGGGGCGTGCGAGTTGCTTTCATACTCTAATTACTCTTGTTTATCTGGGTTTTTTTTAAACTCGCTTAGGACATATACTAACAATAAACATGAAGGAAGTTTAGTGATTGAGAAGTTCTGATAATTTTTTAGATTTAACAAGTAGATGACGCAACTGCAGAACGACTGTCAACTAAGTAACTAAAAACTGATGAGGACCTTATATTATGAACTAAACATATAAATTCATGTATTTCCTGCAAGAAAATCATGTCAAAACTTAATGACGGAGTATACGTAATATGATAAGTCTATGGGATGGGAGGCAATTTTTAAGACACAATGCTAGTCAATGGTTGGTTAAATGAGATTTCATTGAATGCAAACCTTAAACGCTACCAGAATGCTAGGAAATAACCATTCCACAAGAAACTCTTTGGTTTTAATTGATGTATGTTGTGAGTAAAATATGGCTTTGCATAGGAATGTGATAATCCATTATGACGCGTCTTTATAATCCTATTCCAGTAACTCAGCAAGCAAGGAGAAGTTGATAACTTGTAGAAGATTCATTCGGGTCAAAAGTCTCCGAGTTTTTATACACATGTTTGGCAAATTCAAAGTTTAATTTAAAAAGGCGTGAAAAAATTGAGATACCCTCTTGTCTAAGTTCAAGATGCTCTTACGATTTTAGTTGCAACTCAATTATAACTCAAGTTGTAAGGCCTTTTAACTTATGGACCACGTTCTAATCTTTATTCATCATTATATTCTCAATAGATTGCTTAAAGAATCTTTCTAGGTCCACTCGGACAAATCTCAGTTGCATTTCAGTTCTAACCGAAACTGTAACACTGCTAATAATCTGTTAAACAAGTGATTAAAAACACCTTTTTATATTGATAATAAAGTTGTAGATGTTGCCATAACAATGACAATCAAGCTTATCTAAACTAGATACTCACAAGAATTAGTGAATTATTGAATACTAAGAATAAGAGAAAATTTAAAAATTTATGTGAAGAGGCCCGGCCAAATATAAAATAAAAAAAATTAGACCCAATTTTGGGAAGGTAGAAACTAGCATCAGAGCTAACTTTAAACACAAATTTATAAAAAGAGAAATAATTGAAGGAACTTCAATACCACTCTTTAAGTTTTAACGTTTCAGTTGTAAAATACCAAAAAACATTCAGCTTTTAAAATACTGATTCTCAAATATGAAATACTTTCTAATTTTGTACCGGAGTTCAATTTCCCTACCGAGTTGGAGGTGAACACAAATTCTGCAACATTCCATAACCTCATCAAACACGGTTAGACCAGTTTCAATGATTTTATTAACTTTTTCATATAAAAAGAACTTCTCTTTGTCATTCCATTCCCTGCTAGAACAATTTCAAAAGCTATTTCATCCTACCATAAAATAACGTTTATTGATGCATTGTAAATTCACCCAAAAATGCGTAAAAGGATATACGATAACCATTCATTCTGAGTCCAACATAAATCTTATATTTATTGATTCATTCGTCCCAGCCAACAAAACAACAATTCAAAACAACACCGCTACTGAATAAACATCAATCCTAATAAATGAAAAAAAAAAAAACTATCTTAAGGACTTGTTTGATTGCAAATTACACTCGGCCTTTTTTGCTAAGGCAGCTTAATTTAATCGAAAGCTGCAACCAAGCAAGCCAACGGTAAACCAAAAAACCTACACAAAACCAACAAATTCACCTCTTCGTGAACCGCATAAATAAATATAAATATATATCTAAATCTACTTATCGTTACCCCCTGCATGCTGACGATGCTGGTACGACCCGAACGCCTCCCTCTGCTGGTTCATCCACGCGTACCCTCCCCCGTGATGATGATGACCTGGCACCATCGGGACATGCATCATCACAGGCATCGCCACCTGTCCTCTCTCTCCTCCCCCTCCTGACTCGGACTCCCCCTCATCGTGCGACATTCTCTTCAAATAAAGCCGATACTTCTGGAGGTGACTCGCGACGTTCTCCCTCGTCAGCCCCTCGACGTTCATCATCTGCATGATCGTTTTAGGGACCGCGTTTTTGAGCCCTAGGTGGGTTACAACATCCACGAACCGCTTGTGCAGCTGAGGTGTCCACACCAGCCTCGGCCTCTTGACCCCCTATTTATCATCAATATAAATCATATAAATATGGGTGTTATAAATACACATGTTTCTGCTTACGGGGTATTCTTTTCGAATTCTTGTGCTATCTACGCTATGTTTGGGAACAGACTTTTAGTCCAAAATCAAATTTTAAAAATGTGTTTTAAAATTCCACTGAAAATCTAGATTTTTTAAAGCATTTTTAGCCTAAAAATCAGCTTTTTAGAAGCTAAATAATCTGACTATCCAAACACCCACAAATTTTTAAAATCTAAATCCAAAAATCAGCTAAAAAAATCTGTTACCAAGCGGAACCTTAAGAACAAAATGCTAACGCGTGATTATACAAATCAAATCACGACTCACCAAATTGAAACCAGCTCAATGTATTTTTTAATGAGATCATAAACGTAAATATTATACTAGTACCATCTTAGCTCAATCAAAAGATGGGTTATAGTTATACACTTAATACATTGAGCTGCTTTCAATTTGGTGAGTCGTGATTTGATTTGTATAATCACGTGTTTGCATTTTGTTCTTAAGGTTCCGTTTGGTAACAGATTTTTTTAGCTGATTTTTAGATTTAGATTTTAAAAATCTATGAGTTTTAAGCTTTTGAAAATCATATTTTTAGCCTAAAAAAGTTTTTAAAAAAATCCAAAAATAAAAAATCTGGATTTTGGTTGGATTTTTAAAACAGATTAAAAATTTGACCAAATAATCTGTTGCCAAACCAAACACACTAAATTTAATAGGATAAACGGAGATTAACTAACTAACTACAGTTTCATTTTAAAGGGTGTTTTTTTCCCAATACCTTTGCCACGTCATCATCTCCCTCCTCCTCCGTCACCACCACGTCATCGATTTTCGTCGGATCAGAGGCTTCACCACCACGGAGGGAGGAGATGGTGGATTGGGAGGCGATTTCAACGTCGATTAAAGTCCGATAGGGTTCCGGCGAGATGCTGAAGGCGGAGGCGAGCTCCGGCGGGATTAATTGATGAGAGAGAGGTGTCAGATCGTCGCTCGAAGGTAACCCTAGCTCCCAATCGGAGACCCGATCGTCTTCTCCGCCACCTCCGCCGTACTCCGTCATCGCCGCCTCTTCCATCGCCGGAGACTCGATTCTCTGATGGTGAGGCTTTAGTTTTTTTGACTAAAAAAATAAATAATTGTGGAGTGAAAAAAAGTGAATTTTGTACTTATATCTATATATAGAATTATAGATATAGATTACAAAAAATAAAATAAAATTATAGATACATAGTCGATTTTCCGATTTTTTGAAAAAAGAGATTAAATAATTGTGGAGTGAGAACAGTGATTTATTTATGTATGTATATATATAGAATTATAGATATAAAATAATAAATATAGATTATAGATACATATATATATATATATAGAGAGAGAGAGATGGGATTAAAATAAGAGAGAGAAAGTGAAAAGTGCAAAGTGAGATTTCAAATCAGAAATGCCAGCGTGGCATATTAAGCGTAGATATTTTATCAAGATCTAGTAAAATATCTGTAAGGATAGGTATAGGTGTTTTACTAATAAACCTCTGAACTATGAATACTTTCATTTAGGCCCACCTCATAGGATGATAGCATCAATTTATTCAAATTATGGAATAATGGGGTGAAATACTCACTTTTTCCTAATTTAACATGTAACACCATTTACCAACCTCTTTATCATATTCCTTATAAATTCACTAATTCTTTATTTAATTATGTTTTAGCAACTTATACGAGAAAATAAGAGTAATAAATCAAATGTAAGAGAAGTAAATGTGAACCCAAGTGATCATATAAGTAATGGATGACAGTTGAGAGTGAAATACAGGCCCACATTGAAAATTATGTTATTTATATAGATTGGTACGAGTTGTTTTTTGGGCTCAAAATCAACAATTTAAGGAAAAACTAGCTTATAAACATATTGATACATATGCTCTCAACAGGCTATCTTCGTTTTGCAATTAAATCTTGTGATCAGATTTAGAAAAATAGAACTTTGTATATGTTGGTTCAAATAATACACGCAAAATTATTTCCTTTCAAAAAAAGTCATCGAGAGTGGAGGGGGTTGATTACATAACGCATATAGTTTATGTGAGTTAGTTGCAGAGGTAGAAAGAGTTATTTACAAAACATTCAAACATTGTTTGTTTGCATTAATGTTTGAGGGATTGGATATATATTACCGTGAGATCTAAAAAATGAATGTTTGGTTACACAAAATTAGTTACAGTAATCATTTGAAATATCAACCATGGGTGGTATTTAATTTGGTATCCTTGGAATAAAAATTTAAAATACAAAATTGACTGCCTTTATTGGTAGTTTACCTATTCGTCGACTATCTTGCACATTTATGATAATTGACAAAATAGTAAAATAGATTATTAATCCCATTTCAAAAGTAATGTAAACAAACAACATACTTCACTAATGAGTTTGATTGTGAGTTCATAATCTTTTGTTCTCCAATTCTTATTAATCCCATTTCAAAAGTAATGTAAACAAACAAATATGGGGTATTTTGTTATATATTCCTTGTCTATTACCATTCAATAAAAGCCTTGATAGTTGGGCAAGTTGGGAAAAAAGTGCAGAGTGGGCTTATCTTTTATTATAAGAAAAGTGGTGATGTGGACCAATAATTGTGAGAAACGTTGTGGACGGTCGGATCTAAAACGTGGCCAATTTATGGTAGCACAAATTGAGGGCTTTGTATAATCGGTGAGTTAAAGATTTGGTTAATGGATCGGAGGATGGATAAGGAATGCAACTTTTAGTGGATATTGAGTTTTCACGTGCTCAATAGTGAACATAATTTGTATAATTTTGTATTTTAAGGTTTTCAAAAATTATTTGTATATAAATGAATTAGTAGGTTACCAAATTAAACAAAAAAAACTCCACATCTTATGCACTTTTACTTTCAAATACATGTGAGATATGACATAATGAAAGTGGAGAGTTGTTTTTAGTGTCATTCTTGTTTTACTTATCTATTTAAGTAAATAAATCTCCTTTTCTTCATTTCTTGGAATACAGTCGCTTTACATTAGTCATGCCTAATGAAGTTTTTCGCCATTACGCAAACCGATTTTTTTGTATATCGACATGTACTCATCAACTAACTTCTGAAATTGTTTTATTTTTTTACATCAAAATAAAAGTAATTTTAGTTAAATTAGTATCTTTCATCTCATTTACAGTAAACTAGACTGGAGTAACTCTTTTTGTGGGAAAAAATAAATCGGTCACATGGCCAATTAAATAACCAAGACTATGAAGAAAGTTGAGATAAAAGTGAGAAATAGAGCTAGGCCTGGAGGCTTTTGAATCTGGGTAAGCTTACAGAAGAAGATGAAGATTACAACTTCACAACTGTAATTTGGAAACCTGAAATGACCTGATTTTTAAGTGTTGAAAGGAAATTGCATTTGCTATGGCTTTGTAAGCATTGGCAATTCACATATCCGGGAGTTTCTACTGCCTTAGAATATTTTTGAAAAACAGCCATCATTTTATAAACAACCACTCGGAAAATGAAAAAAGCTGGATTAATCAAGGCCTGGAGGCATCTGAATCTGGATAAACTTACAGAAGAAGATGAAGATTATAGCTTTACAACTGTAATTTCAGTAAATATATAGGTTTGTATAAATAATTGGAATCACCATCCGGTGTATCAGAATCACGAAATCAGATAGTAATAGGAGCTTTTAACATTTCAGTAAATAAAAGAAGATAAAAAGCATCTGGCCTGTAACTTGATGGATGGATGTTAAATGTTTTTCCTTGGATTATTTTCCATCACTCTGGTATTAGCCTCTACCAGAGTTTTTAGCTCTGAACAATTAATTAACATCAAATCTTTTGTAAACCCATTCTTTCTCGAAAACATGATAACTAGAAAAACGAAAAAGAAAAGTATATGGAGCCATAATAAATAGAAAAAGGGGGATAACGATAAGTAAAACATCTAATAACTTGTCTGTACCAAAGACAAAATCGAGCCCTCGCCTAATTCATCAACTTTGCACATGGCTACACTTTTTACAGGCGCGCGGTATTAGAATGTAATCTACCTCATACGTTGTTGATTTCACAACCATATAAACCTTGGACTACACAATGTACATACTTTTAGTACAAGCAACCACTTTATTTGCAAGCTCGCACCCGAATGAAAAGATACGGAAATAAAACAAAACAAAAGAAAGAGCTAGCTCAAACTAGCCTCCGGTTAGCTATACAACTTTCTTTCCCGTCTAATTAGCCCGCTTGTGAAGACTGGGCAGAAATAGCAATTCTCCTCTCTGCCAAAAAACAATTTGAATTTAATAAGAAAATAGCCAATCTATTTCCAAGGGAAATAAATGAAATAGACTAATTATCAAGTTATTCAAGTTTTTAAATGGATATGATCTATATAAGCCTAAATGGATAGGTCAGAGCCGTTGGCTCATATCAAACTGATCTAACAGCCATTGGATCAGTTTTATGATTTGATCCAACCCCTCGGTACCAACCCATTCAGACCAATTATGGTGCAAAACATAGCATCCTTTGAAAGTTACAACCATGACTAGTTCTTTTTTCCAGCAAAACTAAAAAAAAATTAACGGCGACACATTACAAAAGACCACTTGTCCAGATAACACTTTCCCTAAGTAAGAACCATAAGAAACAAACTAAAACTAGACATATGCTGGTAAAATCTACAACATACAGATTTAACAAGTTTCAACTATAACTAGCTAACAAGTTACAATCACACTGTTATATATCAGGTTAGGGCTTTATTTGGTTGCAGCTTGATGTTTGTGTTAGAAGCTATCTATATTTATTTAACTGGCACACATCCAATCTATAGTCTCAGCAAAGGCCCTCGAAAACTTCATATCAAATAAATTGTGTCAGGTCATGATGGTTTACACTACCATGCATAAGAATTGGCTTTATAAGTAGCACGATATAAGTTTAGATATTTGAATATGCTAACATCATCAACTTATAAGCTGTGCAACCAAATGAGCATTTTTCTCCACGTGGCTTCTAGCCTAACTTACATTGAAGAACCACTCCATACAAATAACATTGCTGAAAAATTTGCTAGGTTGAAAGATTATTCTATTTTGCCTTTGTAATCTCGATAAATGTTTGGCAACAGAACAAAAATCATTTTAAATAAATTTCGAGAATAACAAGGGAACCCCATATCATGGACTCCATAATAAGAGATTCATGATAAACATAATTGTATTTAAAAGCAAGACAACAGGAATCAGTACCTCCAGCAGTTACAAGCTTCTCCACACGAGCAACGATATGCTTTCCATAGGTGTATTTTTTCAGTGCATTTAAATGAACTTTAATACGAGACATAATCAGCTCGCGTTGTTGATCGTCGCAGGTTTCTAGAACTTTTTGCACAACATAATTTGCAAATTGATCTTTCATCATAGCCTGAATTGAGAGACAATTACGCAATAAGCAACATGTAGGATGAAAACAAGGCTGTCTCAACTTACAGCACATACATATCCATGAAATTCCAATTGGTTTGACCAGGTATTTCATTGTATTACCAATTTAACAAGGTAAGAAGTTTCAAGTTTGTATAGAGTACTGGTATAGCAAATGGTTTTCTGAGTATATAACATAACATTAGACAAAACGAAAAACAAATTCTCAAACTTAAATCAGACCTGGAGAGGCTCATTCTCATCGGTAGTTCCAAGCATCTCAGTGACCAGGATCAGACGTTCGGCAGGTCCACCAAAAGTCAAACATTTTTCAACTACATTTGATGCAAACTTCTGTTGGCTCATTTGAACTATATTCCCAGCCAATTCCTTTATAATTGTCGACCTTTCCTCTGGCTTCCCATGCTCCAATACATGCTGAAAAAGAGTAATTGATGAATTTTAAATCTACAGCACTATAAGTATGTTAAACATCATATTACTAGGATAATTTACCAAATTATAATATCAATGTAACCAATTTCGAAAAAATGCAATAGCATCTCTCAAATAGTTTCTTCATAGTTTCTCAGACAAACTGGGTTAAGGGTTCACATTCTACATAAAATAAAAACTCAAATATGTGATTAATGACTACTATGAGAGATTTAACCATTAGTCATATGGACTAGAACATATTGCAAGGCCAGAGAAGTTGAACTTACCAGATATTACTTTTTGGTAGTATTAAACTTCATGGTTTCAAAGATAGAACTCTCATGCCTACGGGGTCAAACTGGCTAGGCACTACACATTTATTTATTTGTTAATTCAAATTCTATCATTTCAAATTCTATATCTTTTTTTTTAAATATATGAAAAAGAAACTAAAACAGACTACCGGGAGTACTTGTTATAATTTAAACCTCGGTAATTTCAAATCCTATCTTTTAAAATGCAACCACTTTTTGCCTTGGAGGTGATTTTACATGTAAAAGTTAATTAAAAGTAAATTATGTTCTATCCCATTTACAACAACTGGACTTCGTAAAAAAAAAAACAGGTACTAAATCTTTTCCGCATCATAAATGTGGAATTGTTGCATATCCTATGATTTTAACACACAAGCAAACAAACCTGGACAACATAATTGCCATATTGATCTTGTGCCAGCATGCTCACAGATGCTAGAACTTCTTCCATCACTATCCTCTGGGTCTTAGGATCAGCACAATGCTCCAAAATCCTCTGTTTTACACATAAAAACATGTATATCATCTACGGCTACTAGAGGTAACTTTAAAATCAACTATTGTCAATGAACAAGAATTGATCAAGAACCTTTACGTACATACCACTTTTGTAATCTTTTTAATAGTCTCTCAACTTTAACTTTCAGTTGAAGACAAAGAAAGACCGCCTCAGATGAAACTGAAGAGGCCCTCTTTTGGTTGCAGCTTTTAAACAAGTAATCTGTATTTTTCGTGTCTGGGAAGAAAAAGCAAGGTTGATCCAACTTAAAAAGCTTCTACTCCTAGTTTTTCGGACCAAAGAACCACAGGTTTAAACTGATCAACCAAGTACAGTCCAGATGAAGAGGGAAAAAACATGAGCCTAGGCTGCAACCAAACAAGGCCTAATTCGAATCTAAAAAGTGTACGAGGTAAATTGCAGAGTGTGGGGTCAAGCAAATTGTGTAGAACCTTGTTGTGTTCTACAATTTTACTAACTTGGTTATTCGTAAAGGAAGGGAATTGATATGTTTTACCTGTATAACACGGCACCCATATGGATGGGTAGAAAGGCTCACAACATGACCAAAAAACGTTGTAACAATAAACTGAATATATTCTTCGGGAACACACTCGATACACTTTTGAATCACATGGTTCCCATTCTGATCACGTACACAGCGCATTATATGACCATCAAGCTCTCCTACCATTTTGATTTTTTGGTCCAGATCAACTACTTCTATAGCCTGATAAAAATAAAAAAATTGATATGGAAGGAGCGGCTGATATATGTGCGAGAAAACAAATAAATAATCAAACAGTATAATCAAGGAGTAATAGAAACAACAACAGGAAATAGTGGGGTATAGATATCCTATGTTTCACATCATGTTCATGTGAAACATTGAGAAATTATCAGTTTCTATACTAACTTATCGTGTACTTATTGACTATTAACATGTATTGCACGATACCACCAAACTTGACAATCGAGACATCCATAAACACAAAGTTGAACAATTAATACACCGACTTAAATTTAAATTCAAAGCACTAATTATGTACTAATGTTCGATCCATTGTCTGTGGTGCACCAATCCACACGAACCAAAAGATTAGTGCAATAGCATCAAAGTTTATAATTTTAAGCACTCATGAATCTTGATTGCTAGGTTGGTGTATTAATTATTCTAAATTTGTGAACTTTTTTGATAGGTCTATAATCTATATATTAATTGTTTCATCTTGTTCAGTGTATAAATATGAAACTTGATAGTGAAGTGTACTAATCGTTGGATACAGATAGATTAGCCGAAAGTGATACTTTTCCTAAATTAGTGTCTTATACTCCATCCGTCCCTAATTAATTAAGTGTCCACTATTCCATATTGGGTTGTCCCAAAATAAGTGTACGCGTTTTCAATAAGGTAATTCTAATGCAACAAATTTACCCTTTCACCCTTTATATACTTACCATTTATAACTACAACAACAACAATTTTTAGGAAAAAAGTTACCCGCATTAACTTTAATTATGATATTTAAAAGGGCAATATTGGTAATTTATGTATCAAAATTTAATATGCTTAAAAAGTAGCAATTTATAAGGGGGACACTTAAAAAGGGACGGAGGGAGTATTATTAAGATTGTTGTATTAATTATTCCAATTTATGTCGATTAGTGTCTAAAATTGTGAATTTTTTTGATAGGTCATTGTTTCATCTTGTTAGGTGTATAAATTATGAAACTTAATAGAAAAAATGGTGGTACGAATGAAAGGGAAAACACTTCATATGTAAAAATGATGAGCACAATAAAAAAGGTGTAAGGTGTACCTTTTGGATCACTCGGCAACCATACATTTGAAGGCTGAGAGTTAAGACATTCCCCAAAAGTTTGTCTGCCAACTCCCTTCTCTGAGACTCAATCCCATGCTCAAAAAACTAAAGAACGAAGAAACAAAGAAAAGCAAATACAAGAATCAATCGCATTCGTCTATAAAAGAGCAAAATAAAACTGATGGTAACTAGAATAGACTTGTTAACTTCAACAAAAAAATATAAATTATGTAAACTTGTTAACTAGACATATTCTTAATACCTTTTGAATCACATAATTACCAAAAACATCAGTCATGAGGGTAAGTGCTTGAGGATTTATTTCTTCATAAACCATATTTTTCTCCTCTATACTCGCAGTCTCCAGCTTCTGTTGAATAAATCGACTCCCATACTGATCCCCACTGTTATAAGTCACAAAAATCAATACCAGAAATGTTTTACAAAATATTTGTAAAAATAAGATATAAGCGTTCTTTTACCTGAACTCAACCACATGACCCGCAATTTCGGCAAGTTCAAAAGACTTAGCTTTATTGCTCTTAAACTCTTCTAGTAAAGAAGACGCGAAATTATCTTCCAAACCAAAACCACCCTGTAAATTCCAGTTTCTCATATTTGAAGGGTATCGCAGATTACCATTCCCTTGCCTTAAAGGGCTAACAGGTCCCCCAGGAGAATGTGGAATTACAGGACTACCCCCCAAAGGGCTTCCAGGATATGATAAACCGACACCATATGAGTGATTTCCATAGTAGTTACTGTGACTAGAATGACCGGTTGGTGATTTATGAGGTGATAGCAAAGAACCCATGTAGGCCTTTTGAAGAAAATCCATGTATCCATTCCCCATATTTGGATCATTTACAGCCCCATAGTCGGATAAGTATTGAAGATACATGGGATCCATAAGAGGAGCTGGAAGAGTATTATGGGTATTTCCACCAATATGGTTCCCCATTCTATTAAAATTCTGAGAGTCGGTGTTCTCATAAATACTAGGAGATCCCAAATGCCCCGAGTATCCACCTAAACCATAACTAAGAAGAGATGGACTCACATTATCCACTTGTTGATAATGAGAAGGAATATTCAATTGGTTGTTAAAATTAGTCCTATGCAGCATCGATGAGGTGTTACCAAACTCAGATTTGTTAAACAATTTATCTGATTGTGTTGATAAATGGCTTTGTTCGTCCATGACACCATTCGAGAGGTTCATATAAGAAAAGGTGTTGACTAAATTTGCTGCCCCCGAGTTTGGGCTGTTATTGCTTCTTTTTTCGAATGAATTTACTCGTTCGCCTCCAATAGGGGGTAGGCAAGGACTAGGGGTCCTGGCTATAACTTTAGGGTCTGGAGTGGTGCTTCTAGAAAGAGAAGCACCTACTGCAGAGGCATAAGAGTGAGATGCAAGTGCCCCATTGCTGTGAAAAGATGCGTTTCTTCGTAAATTGCCTTCAGATGCGAATTCATTGCGTAAATGGGCAAGTTCAGATTCAACTGGTCCCAACATTTCGCCATTTTCAAACATAGTACGGCTAGACGGTCGAGAAGGAATTCCAGGAGAAGCTGCGTGCCCTATATCACCCTGCACAAAAATAGACTTCCGATTTTAGATTTACTTATCAGAAAAAATAAAGAAATACTGCAAGGAAATGCATCTTGAAATTGGTTCCAAAGTAGGGAGTAATTTTTTTTTTTGAAACACTGTCGTTTTAGAAATGTTCCCAGTGTTCCCAACTTTTAATAGATACGGGAATTACATTAATAACAACAAGTATCTGGTAAACATTTTTTTTTTATAAATCAACAACGAATCAGATTTGAACATGTTGCCAAGAGATGGGCAAATGCCAACACATAGTAATTGGAGACCTCGACGGAAACAAATAAATAGCAGCAGATTCAAATTTGCTGTAATTCCAACACAACCGCAGCGAGTGGAAATTTTTGCTCAAGTAAAAAAAAGTATTTGTACAACACCTTCAACGATATCGTTCTCCAAAATATAACTGACACACTCGTATTAATAGAAAAACGCTGATACTGATACTTGACAAAGTCAAAATTTCTTTCAATAATACAAATATTCAAGATTATAACGAAAGCTAAACGATCTCATATCTGCCTTTCAGTAATATCTGGCCTTGAAATTGACATTGCAACTGCCATGATATAAGTATAAAATCAAAAGAAAAGATCTCATATGATAACCAACCAATTAAATTTAGACCCATAAAAATCTGCCAACAGAGATACAGAGGACACTACTGGGACTACTGGTTTGAAGATATAGAGAAGAATCGAATCACACAGTTAATTACAGTTTTCATGCAAAAAAAACAAAGACCATGCTTTCCGACTATATATATTAAATAATTAATCATCATTCACCGTGCAAAAAGATGACGAGGCAAAAGAGAAACATATGTACGCTCTCAGTAAGGATATACATTAAGCACATACCGAGTTCATGCCAACTAATTTAAGGCCTAAAGTAAAATTTACCATAAAATCATGATATATAAAATTAGTATAGCCAAAAAAACATTATTAATGAAAGCAGCCAAAACCAAATAACAATATGATATACTGACATATAAATCCATAGCAAGGTGTAAGTTTTAAATAAATCGGACCTATATTTGTTCAATGCTTCTAATTTATGGGGTTCTTTGGTTGCAGCATCAGAACAAGCTAGCTTAATTTTCAGGTTCAGATAAAACCGAAAAAACCTACGTTCATCCAGCTTAAAGCTTATTCGGGTCAGAAACCAGAAAGGCTTAAACTTTTGAGATTTTCTAATTTAAACCACTTGCCCTCCCGGCTTTAAACAACAAAACTTATAAGCTGAAACCAAACAAGAACTGCAGTAAACACACAAGACATCTGTAAGAATGCAAGTTATCCAAATACTGTAATCCTACAGATCAGTCAACATACTATACAAAAGCACATATTAAAACTGAAGAAGAGAAAAAGTAACAAATATCATAATTTATAACACTAAATAAATAACCACCTGAAAGATTTCGGCAAAGCTCTTTTTCTTCCCACCGAGACCAGGCAAGCCAATCAGCCCATCACCACCCCACTCCGCAGACATATTCACATTCTCACTCCCTCCCTCACCCTCTCTCTCCCCCTTCTTCGAACCAAAACCCGGTGGGTTCGTAATCGATGGCCTCTCTCTCCCCACACCAACACTATCGTTTCTGTTCAATTTTCTTCTATCTCCTATCCCACCCAAACCCGAGCTACCCCCTTGTAACCTCTGAGCGGACCTCCAGTCCTCTTTCGACAAGAAAGGAGGCGGCAACCTAGGGTTTAAATTTGTGTTCGAATAGTAATACGATAAATAAGAAGGATCCGACCGAAGCTCATCCTCGGACAAAGACCCGTTAGCCTTTTTACCATTACTAAGGCCTAAAAGGCCACCACTACTACCACCGACAACGTTATGATTGTACAAACCACCAACGGCATTCAACGAGCCCTCGACAGTGGGTGGGGCCGACCCACTCCTATACAAATTAAGCTCTCTTTCGAAATCGCCATCGCCGTTATCGTCTTGTCGGCTGAGCAATAAGCTGATTTCTTTCTCCAAGTCGTCACCAAACGATCCTTGGTTACCACTTAGCATGTTCCTAAACTTCTTTAAACGGCGAAAAGATTTTTAACAATTAATCTAAAAGAACTAAAAGCTACCAAATTTAAAGCACGCAATTTCTCAACCTAGACTTTTTTTATACAGACTTATAAAAATCCAGTCTTTGATGATAAAAACTCAAAAATCTCCATTACCACTAAGCATCTTCTTAAATCTTTTCCAATTAAATTAAAGGCACTAAAACAAAGCTACCAAATTAATTAACAACCTAAGCCCATTTTATAAAAACTCATAAAAATCCAGTCTTTGATGATAAAAACTCAAAAAGGTAATTAAAATTAAATCAAAAGAGCATTATCTAATCATTCAAGCATATATAAACAGTTAATAATATTTTTCATGATTGAGAACAAACACAATATCTTGAGCTGGGTTGAGCTTGAATAAAGGATATATATATATATATATATATATATATAAATATATTTTAAGAGAGAGAGAAAATTAGGGTTTGATATTTGATCAAAAGAAACATGGCGGCGAAATTGGTTTTTCAACCTTATTAATAATTAGGGTTTTTGACTCTTTTTTCTCTCTCTATTAAATAACTGTACAGAGAGAAAAAGATGGTTATATATATATATATATATATTATACAGATTTTCCCTCGATTTCAGTTTCTGTTTCCCGAGATTTTTTATTTTATTTATGGAAATGTTATATGTTTTTGGAAACTGTTATGGTTGTGGTAAATACTGAATATTTTCTGTCCTAAATTAAAGGGAAATTTGACCAAGTTGCTAGTTTAGATAGATACGAATTAAAGTGTGTTTTACCTTTTAAGGTCTTATTGTTTGGTCTAATATATAGTAATATCCTTCAATTTTTACTGTTAACAATTAGTTTTTCCAAATATTCAATGAATTCTTTGCATGACTACTTATTGTCCTAATCTTTGCTTTCCTTTTATTTGACCATCAATTAACATCTTATTAAATTATTTTTGGTAATCAGGTCTAAAAACAATGTTTATGATTAGAAATCACTTCACAAAATAGAGAAAATAATGGATACAACTCTCTAAATAAAATTTTATGTATTTACCATATTTAGGAGAAAATTAGGTCGTGACAATATTGAGTCATTTATAGAATCAAATATAAAGATAAGCTACATCCTTATAAGTATATATTTGTATTCATCCAATACGTATACCGATGATAAATTCATTGTAAACTCTTAGTAGAACAGCCAAAATGAGTATTACAACAATTGGTGATGAAAAATTCATTGAACTCTTTAACTACGCATTCATTAATATAAGTTGATTACTGTTTTCGAATTTATAATTGAAGTTTTTATCATCAAAGACTGGTTTTTTATGAGTTTTTATCATCGAATACTGGATTTTTATAATTTTTTATAAAATGGGTCTAGGTTGTTAATAAATTTGGTAGTTTTGTTTTAGTGTCTTTAATTTAATTGGTAAAGACTTAGAAAGATGCTAAGTGGTAATGGAGATTTTTGAGTTTTTAACTTTTTATCATCAAAGACTGGATTTTTATAAGTATGCATAAAAAAATCTAGATTGAAATTATGGGCTTTAAATTTGGTAGCTTTTTACGGGTTTAGTGCTTTTAGATTAATTGTTAAAAATATTTTCGCTGATTAAAGAAGTTTAAGAACAATGGAACATGCTAAGTGGTAACCAATGATCGTTTTGGAGAAATAAATCAGCATATTGCTCAACCAATAAGACGATAACTGTGATGATGATTTCGAAAAAGAGCTTAATTTGTATAGGAGTGGGTCGGACCCACCCACTGTCGAGGGCTCGTTGAATGTCGTTGGTGGTTTGTATAATCATAATTAGGTTGTGATAGTATTGAGTTATTCATTGAATCAAATATAAAAATAAGCTACATATAAGTATATATTTTGATTCATCCAATACACTGATGATAAATTCATTGTGAACTCTTAGTAAAACGGCCAAAATGAGTATTACAACAATTGGTGATGGAAAATTCATTGAACTCTTAACTATGTATTCATTAATATAAGTTGATTACTGTTTTCGAATTTATACTTGAAGTAAAACTCTAAATTTTTAAAACTATTTTTCTAAGTGAGGATTGAAATCTCTTTTAATCCTATCATTTAGGTTTTTTTTTTTATTATTCTGTGTAATTTTTTATATCATTAAAGTTGTAACAACATATTTTAAAATTTTAAATAGGGAGCTTATAAAGGCAATCCAAAAAATTCAGTTACTTTTAAAGATAAAACCCAAACAAAAATTGGCGATACACGTACGTAATATAGTCCTACTTAATCATCCTTAATTTTGGGCTTTTGAGTTTTAAGCTTTAGCTCATTCTTATGGCTTAAGCTTGAGGGGTCAAGTTTTTATAAATAAGATATAATAGGTGTTAATTGGTACCATGATAAAAATTCAAGGGTAATGAACTGTAATTACCCTTAATTTACACTGGTAAGTAGTAAATGTGAGGATTAAGATGGTTCTTTGGTCTGGTCTTGCTGGTGAGAAGGAATCTAGTGGCCCCACAAACACAATTATGATTTGGTAGTTTGGTTAGAGAAAGAGAGCAATTTATTTATGTTATTTTTTAAAAATGTTATGAATTATAGCTTCATACATACATTTTAGCAAAAGATAAAAATCATAAAATTCTATAATACCCTTTATCACATGTTCAATCCATTGTCACTTTATAAATAGGTGATATTTCGTGCAGTGAACAAGATACTTCAATTGTTTCTTGTTTTTGTAATTTTAAAAATGTGATCTTTTATCATTTTCCTACTTACCCATCACCACATGGTGTATTCAACATTTGTACAACTTTATTTCCAAGGTTATGATTAAAATTAAACAGAAAACTGACCATAAGTATAATGTTTTATAGTATTAAAAATGAACTTAATTTTTAGTGCTAGTTTAAAAAACTAATTTTTTTTAGTGTAACTTTTATCTCATTCACATCGATAGTATCTCATTCATTTCGTGAATATACAAAAAAATATATAAGAAAACTAAAATAAAAAATATATAAACTAAAAAAAAAGAATAAAAGAATAAAATATACATAAAATATTTAAAATGTAAAAAATCAAAAATTATTTTTAAAACGAAAAAAAAAAAACGTTCATTAACTTCAAAATTTTAAAGTGAATGGACCAAATAAAATCTCATTCACTTCAAAAAAAAAAAATATTAAAAAAAGTCCATTCAATTCAAATATTTTGAAGTGAATCTACCAAATAAAATCTTATTCACAAGTTTTTAAAATAAACGGGCAAAAAATAACTCATTCACTTGAATATTTCGAAATGAATGAAACAAACAAAATCTCATTCAATTCAAAACAACAAACAAAAGTTCATTCACTTCGATTTTTCGAAGTGAATGTATTAAAAAAAAACTCATCAATTTCAAGATTTTCAAGTGAATGAGAGAAACATGCACCAAAAGGAAATTATTTTTGTGGGTATGAGTTTTTGGGAATTAGTTTTGAAAAGATACACTAAAAAGTAATTTACTCAATCCTTAAATACTTTTTAACATTGATCAAGATTTGGTTTGTTAAAAGATTTTTTGAATGGATTTTTATAATCAAAATAACTCGGTATTGGACAACAAACTATTTAGATTTTTAAAATCAGATTTATTAGACTGAAAAACAATTCGCGAGTATTTACCTTTTAAGGTCCTTAAGGTTTTGTTTATATTCGAGTAATATTTAATAATTTTCACTTTGAATAATTATTTTTCTCAAACACTCAATAAATTTATCAACTTGAAGTATTGTTATAACTCTTATTTGTTGAATTAATCATTTCTTATCTTTTATTTTATCATAAACTAAAGTCTCTCATTTAATGATTTCTGGAAAGGTGGTCTAAAACCAATTTTGAGACTTTGATACACTTCACCAATGACTATGGATCTTTTGTATTTCTTCTCTCATTTGGAGTTAAGACAATCAAATAATCGGAACAAAATTTAGAGAATGTGCCACAAAATATAATTGATATTAAAAGCATAATAAGTATTAATAAGTACGAACCATAATATTAACGCTTATAAAATTATTACGCAAGCGTTTATCTTAATTATTTTGATATTAAAATAATCTATAGTATAGTTTAACGGAACATATTTAGTGTCAAGAGAGTGTTCTTAGAAATGTGTAGCTTGATTGTTGGGAAAATTTCCGATGACCAATTTTGTATATGTCATTGTCGAGTCGATTGTTCAACAACTCTCTCCTTAAAATCTATTCGTCCCCTACCGTTGGCTTATAGTAAATGTGCGCTGACCTCTCAGGATAAAACGACAAAACTGAAGTAGGAAAGTGGAAGCACATGCTCCTACTGCTCCTACTGACGAACCACAAAATAGCAAGATAATTTCTCATTAATTTTTCCTAAGAAAACTAAATGCATAATATAAAGAGAGGGAGGGATAATCTGATATATATAAAATATCGAATTTGGAAATTGAATGAATAAAATCGTAGGTGAAGGGTTTAATTTATAGAAAACGAAGGGGTGGAAATCTGAACAGACACGACTGTTCAGAACCAAGGGAATGAATTTGGACAGATTCAAAATATATGACTTGTTTGCGAAAAGACGTAATTGTTGAATCAGGAGAGTGAATCTGGACAAATTCAAAGTACATGGACCTATTTGCGAGAAAATGAAACTAACAGATTAAGACCGTTAGGAAAAAAGATATAGTGTTTCAGGAACACAGATTAGTTGAATAAAAAGATTAGGTGTTGGGAACACGCACTTACGTATACACCACACCTCGCTGCGTCTCGCCACGCCACGACCACGGGATGCGGGTTGTGGCTCCGGTTGGATTCGCCGACCATCGCCGTGAGTGTCAAAGGTCAAACCCGAGACGGGACTCGAGCAAGACTCACCCTATTCGTGCGCGAAAAGGTTGGAGCCCTAAGCTCCAACCATTAAGTCAATGGTGGGTGTATATAAACAATCAATTCTCAGAAAACCCACCAATGTGGGATAAAAGTTTGCAAAGTCTTTTGTAAAAGTGAGTTACAAGAAACTCGTTTTGGATTTTGCGTGATCTCCAAATTGGAGGCTAATATTTTTCACTCCCGTTATCGGTTTTAGACGTGTGACGTACCGTTTTGAACCTCATATAACATAATTTAATTAGGTACCAGACACGTTCCTTTCGCGGTACTTAACATGTTTAAACTGGTACTCAAAACCAAACAAAACCGGCTTGGGTATATTACATATATAGCTGTAATTACAACATGATCCTCAGTCCGTTATTTCATATCTCCTTCCGTGCCAACTTGACTTTTTAACCTGAAATATATATTAAAAATATTACAATTACGGTTAGAAATGTATTAATACATTCAAATAACTATTTCCTAAGAAAAAGACATCATCATTTGATTTGAAATAAAAATAAAATTAGTGTAAAAAATATCAAATCTCACAAAGCATTTAAATCAATTTAATGACCGAACATAATGAAATATGTGGTGTAATAATATACTAAACAAGTTTGTAAAAGTTAAAATTTGAGCGAAAATAATTGAAGAGGCATGAAATAAGATTTAAAAAAATGGGTAGAGTATCCAGACTTTTCTCTTGGTGGAGAAAATAAAGGATACAACCTAAAATAAACTACATACAAATACTATATATGTAGGAGAAAATCAGGCCGTGATAATGAGTCCTTAACACAAATTGATCAAATGATGATGAATTATTCTTAGGTGTATATATATTATTTGTTCAGCCAATATGCATATATTACAAATTTACAACATCTTTTGATGGGAAATTCATTATGAGCTATTTGTAATATACCAATTTAACACACATGATGTCAATATCTGGTTATGAAACGTAAATTAGTGTTTGTCCATGTCGGATGTTTGCGTTTTGTGAGCTTGACATATAATTGGAAAGGTCGCTGTTTATGTAAATTTAATTTTGTCTTCTTGCATCTATATAGAATACAACATATTAATGAATACCATGTCCGTTTTCATTTAATTGTCTATTACGAAACTACGTACAATTTTGATCGACTTATAACTTGTATCAAAATTGTCGAAATGAATTTTTTTAAAATTTAATTATAAAATTTAACATTTAAACTATATAATCAACTTTTGGAAATTTTTATTCCGACAATTTTAATACAAGTTCTTGGCCGGTCAAAATTGGACGTAGTTTCGTAGTGGACAATTAAATATGAACGGAGGGAGTATAAAATACTACTATCTCCGTTCACATTTAATTGTTTATTACGAAACGACGTGCAATTTTGACCGACTTATAACTTGTATCAAAATTGTCCAAATAATATTTTTTTTAATCTAATCATAAAATTTAACACTTGAATTATATGATCAAAATTTGAAAATTTTTATTACGATAATTTTGATATAAGTTTTTAACAGATTAAAATTGTATATAGTTTTGTAAGGTTTAATTAAATAGTAAAACATAAATGATATAACTTTTGACTATCTTCTTGTTCCAAAACAGGGAAAACAGAATAGCTGTACTAATTCCATTTTTTGTTTGCAATCATATACTTATTCCATTTAAAATAAGACAAACCATATGGGAACTTTTTAGTAACAATAGACTAGGCATTGTTCGAATTGTTCCTATGCTAGCATTTCTGGATCACAAAATTTTGCTTCTGTTGGGATTTGAAACTTTTACTTCTTGCAAATTGCTGATCACGTAAATTCTTCAATTTTGAAATTGGTATTGCTCCATTTTGCAGTGTCTTTGTAGTCTTTGTAGTCTTTTACTAGTATTTGTATTAATAATTCTGCTTATTGAAATGTCAATAATTTGACAACATTAATATAATTTTCGTACCACGTTAAGAGTATCAACTATAGTTATGCATTAAGTAATTAAACATTATCTACTAATTTGTTGCTTACCGGTCTTCTTCGTTTTTAAGAAAGTATATTCCTTTCCCGTTCCACACACTATATATATCAATTTGCTTTCATTTTCATTATTTAAAAAAAAATGGTTGTCTTGATAATGATGGATGTGTCTTAATTCTATATAAAACGCAAAAGAATTTTGTCAAATTGTTGCATTCAGAAAACGCATATACTATAGTATCACAGATGTATGATGTATCGGCATTGGAATCTTTCTTCTGCATATAATATATATCACTGCTAATTAAATGGTAAACACTACGAAATTTATATCAATGACCCCTAAGCAGTGTATTAAAAATCTCGTCTCAAAATACTCTAATACTCGAAAAGCTAAAAAACTCAAAAAGATAATGTTCAACTTTAGCCTAAAGTTTAAAGAACAGCGTTTTTATGCATCAATGCTAAAAAAAACACGCGTTAGACTAAAAAAGTTTAAGATTTAGTTAAGAAAAAAAAAATCTCGCAAAAATATATATAGTCTCACAAATTGGTACAAACACAAGAGCAACTCAGTAGCCCGTTGTTATATTAAACATACCACATGATTTAACTATACATGTTAATATTAGTTATTCATAATTTTTTGGACTAATTATTTTCGTATATTCTATACTTAGCATACATATATGTATTTATGTTTTTCTAGTAAAGTTTACGCTTTTGACATCGGAACTTACGTTTCAGTAAACCTTTTCTAAAAAGTCTTCAGCAATAATTTAGCGTTTTAAAACATTACCCTTCTTAAGTGGCCAAAGTAATCAATAAAGAAAAAGATTTAGAGATGAATAAATATTGAATTGGAATGGACATACAAATATGTGGACAAGCACGTGATACAATATATTGGTAATTTTAGAATAATAGAAAATATGGTTTCTTGGCAATTATCTGAACCTGTATACTGAAGGAACTAAACCGAACGAAGCACCAGCTCCGAGTCAAGTAATTGAATCGGTCGATTTAGTTTAGATCCGATAATTAATACTATATGTGCGGTCTGTTTTAGTGCTTCTTAATTAGGTGCATCTTCTGATTCGCCCCTTCAAGCAACGAATTTCTCCTTATAGTCCCGCAGTATAACCAGAACTAGAACATATTTCACAGCATTGAGATACATGATGAAGGTTGTTGGTTTTTGGTACTATTTCGAATACAATAATGAAAGGACAATAAATAAAAGAGACAGGAACGCAAAGGAAATAAACAATTTTATTTCTCACAATTGGAATATGAATTACAATTCCTGACTCAACAAATAAATAAAACTGCTGGACTGAAATAAAGAAACTGCCGGACTGTTTTAAAGAAACTGCCGGACTGGTTTTACAGAAACTGCCGGACTGGTTTTGAACAAAACAAACTGGACTGGTTTTAAAGCATAAAAAACTGCCGGACTGGTTTTTAACAAATAAAAAACTGCCGGACTGTTTTTTGTAAATACTGGAAATTACAGAACTGAAAAGTAAATAACAGAATCGAAAGACTGAAAGTAAACAGTACTGAAATGTAAATACAGAAAAGAAACAGTACAGGAAAGTAAATTACAGAAATGAAACGGTACTGAAAGGAAATGGACAGAAAGTAAAAGACTGAAAAATAAATAACAGAAAGTAAAAGAAGAGGCAACTGCTGAGCAGTTTCCCTTAAACAATATTTCCCGAACCACCTTTAAAGGTTTCTGGTTTCGGGACTTTGTTCCCAAGGTACAACTTCTATCTCAGAGTGGCTCGTATGGAAACCGGCACCGAACCACAGGTCGAGCTGTTGGTGGTGCGGTTCTCTCTCACTAAGTGTATGCTTATGCTGTGAGTTGTGTGTATGATGGTGTACTGAAATGAGAGGGGGATGGCTGCCTTTTATAGGCTCTACTGAAACCGCAACCATAAATGTTGGTCTTTAATTCTGGGAGTTACACCCCCAGAATCCGCTCAATCAATTCTGAAACCGCAGCATTTACTCTCATTCATTGCTGACGTTTCTCTTGCTGGAAACTCTAGGGACTCCTTTTGTATTTTATACAAAACTCCCTATTCGGGTTTGGACCCAAGACCCAAGACCCAAGACCCAAGACCCAAGACCCGAGACCCGAGACCCGAGACATTCCCCAAATCCCAAATCCCAAATCCCAAATCCCAAATCCCAAATCCCAAATCCCAAATCCCAAGCCCAAGCCCAAGCCCAAGCCCAAGCCCAAGCCCACGCCCACGCCCACGCCCACGCCCACGCCCGTGCCCGTGCCCGTGCCCGTGCCCGAGACCCGAGACCCGAGACCCGAGACACGAGACACGAGCGAGCGCGCGTGTGTGGTACACACTAATACTCTTAGGTGTATGTGGACATGTTAGTTTAATAACTACATGGGTTGGTATGGTATATATATTGTAAGATTAACTCTTAATCTTCCAATATGGGATTATACTAAATGGTTTTTCTCATTAACCATTTCGTTTTTCCAGATTTGAGCTTCCGAGGTACCAACTTTGAAGCCAATTTGTATTCACACCCATTCTCCGAATAGGTCATGTGATATACCGTTACGAAGCTCGTCACACGGGCTACTCAACCACGTTGATTACGGTATAAACAACTCAGCGCTGTTACACAAAATAATGACTCGAAGTTGGTCCAGTGACCATTCGGAAACACCCATGTTTTCACATGTTTTTCCAACAATCCCCCACATGAATGCAATTGGCTGAAAATAAAATGCTCCTAAATGCATACGAGAGAAAACCGCAAGAGTTCACTGCATAAGGACAGGTAGCGCGCGCCTTGAACCTGCCGTAGTGACGTAAAATCTGATATGCTACTATTGGGTAGCCTTTAAGCCTTGAACCCTTTAGCGTTTGTGCATACCAGGGTAATGCGCACACAGTGTCCCCTCTACACCACTTACTAAGCCCTTTGGTTGTTGTCCATATTTGGCCGTGGACTGCCTTGGCAAAGTTCAACCGAGTGCTCTAGTGATTTAGCCCATGGCTCATCACATAGTATCGGCCATACACACTCGTCATAGGTGATTTCAAGTCAAGGGTGTCCTGACTCACCCCTCTCGATCTTCGAGATACTTGTTTTCATTAAGAGCCTCATGCTCACCCTTAAGATGGTCTAGGTCTATCACTCTTTCATCCTAGAAATGGGCTGGGAACTTAAGTTCCCGAGTGCTTTGTTCGGTCACCCCCACAGTTCGGTTTTCCCGTTGAACCCGACGCTGGAGAATCCAGTTCGGGTTGGGTTGCCTCTGAGGAGGTTTCCAGTTTAATGGGCTTCAACCCCATTCCCCTCGATGAAACTTCAACTCCTACCTGAGTCAAGCCTTTTGTAAATGGATCCGCTATATTGTCTTTAGATCTCACAAAATCTAAGGACACCACACCGTTAGCTAACAATTCTCTTACGGATTTATGTCTCCGACGAATATGTCGGGACTTTCCATTATACATATGATCCTGCGCCCGTCCAATAGCCGACTGACTATCGCAGTGCATGCTTATTGCTGGGACAGGTTTCGGCCACATTGGAATTCCTTCCAGAAAGCTTCTCAGCCAATCAGCCTCTTCTGTTGCTAGATCCAACGCTATGAACTCAGATTCCATAGTTGATCTAGCTATGCACGTCTGCTTGGATGATCTCCATGAGACAGCTGCTCCTCCCATCACGAACACATATCCGCTAGTGGATCGTGTACTGTTGGAATCCGAGATCCAGTTTGCATCAGAATACCCTTCCAGTACAGCTGGATATCTGGTATAATGCAACCCTCGGTCTGCTGTGTATCTCATGTATCTGAGAAGTCTCATGATGGCCTTCCAGTGTTCCTCATTGGGATTACTGGTGTACCTACTCAGTCTACTCACTGAGTTGGCTATGTCTGGTCTAGTACAGTTCATGACGTACATCAGACTGCCTATTATTCGAGAATATTCCAATTGTCTCACACTCTCCCCAAAGTTCTTTTTCAGGGTGGTTGAGATCTCTATCGGAGTTCTGGATGTAGCTCTACTATCTTTATCAAATTTGTCAAGCATCTGTCTGACATAGTGAGTTTGAGATAGCGCATATCCGTCTGATGTCTTGGTAATTTTCATACCAAGTATAACATCAGCGACACCCAAGTCTTTCATCTCGAATTTTTGTGACAACATTTTCTTAGTGGAGTTGATGTTATCAATACTCCCTATTATAATCATGTCATCTACGTAGAGGCAGACTACCACGTAGTCCTTTTCATTTCCTTTTACGTAGATGCATTTGTCACATTCGTTTATCCGAAAACCGTTTGATAGCATCACTCTATCAAATTTTTCGTGCCATTGTTTAGGTGCTTGTTTAAGTCCATACAAGGACTTCACAAGTTTACACACCTTGTGAGCTTTACCTGGAACCACAAACCCTTCCGGTTGTTCCATGTAAATTTCCTCTTCCAACTCACCATTCAAGAACGCCGTTTTAACATCCATTTGATGTATTTCCAGATCGAACAGTGCTGCGAGAGCAATGACTATCCGGATTGACGTCTTCCTGGAGACAGGAGCATAGGTGTCGAAATAGTCGACACCTTCGGTTTGTCTAAAACCTTTCACTACAAGCCTAGCCTTGTATTTCTCGATTGTTCCATCGAGCTTTCTCTTCCTCTTGAAGATCCACTTGTGTCCTAGTGGCTTACACCCGGGTGGTAGATCCACTAGTTCCCAAGTGTGATTTTGTAATATCGATTCAACCTCATTGTTGATCGCTTCCTCCCAATATTGGGCTTCCGGGGATGACATTGCTTGTTTGAATGTCGCCGGTTCACCTTCTATCATGAAGGTTACAAAATCTGGACCGAAAGTCGTTTCCTTTCTAGCCCTTTTACTACGTCGAGGCTCTTCTTCTTCTTCCTCCAACGGTTCACTTGCCCCCACATTTTCCTCACTGTTTGACTCCTCAGTCTCTACAGTTACGGAAGACTTGCGGGGAAAGATCTCCTCGAAGAAAGAAGCTTCTCGAGCTTCGATGATAGTATCTGCATGCACATCGGGATTATCCGACTTGTGCACGAGAAAACGATAAGCACTACTGTTTTGTGCATATCCTATGAACACACAGTCTACCGTCTTTGGCCCTATTCTCGTTCTTTTAGGAAGCGAGACAAGGACCTTCGCGAGACAACCCCAAACCCTTAAGAATTTATAGCTCGGCCTATGGCCTTTCCATAGTTCATAAGGTGGTTTATCACGTTTCTTATGTGGTAGCTTGTTCAATACATAGTTGGCGGAAAGCAGCGCTTCCCCCCACATGTTCTGGGGTAACCCAGAACTTATTAACATAGCATTCATCATTTCCTTGAGCGTCCTATTCTTACGCTCGGCAACCCCATTCTGCTCCGGAGAGTATGGGGCTGTCGTTTGATGTATAATGCCATTTTCTGCGCATATCTGCGCAAACGGTGCTTCGTATTCACCGCCTCTATCACTCCTCAATATTTTAATCTTTTTATTGAGTTGATTCTCTACTTCGGTCTTATAAAGAGCGAATTTCTCTACCGCTTCGTCTTTACTTCTCATTAAGTAGACCTAGCAGTATCTAGTACAATCATCTATAAACGTGATGAAATACTTTTTCCCTCCTCGCGTTTGTATAAACTTTAAGTCGCATACATCCGTGTGTATTAGACCGAGAGGTTCAGTACTTCGTTCAATATGTTGATACGAAGACTTGGTTAATTTTGCTTCAACACAAACCTCACATTTATGTTGTTTATCAAATACAAAATTAGGTAGTAGATTCAGTGATATTAATTTCTTCATAGAATTAGCATTCACATGACCTAATCTACCATGCCATAAATTAAATGAATCGCAAGAATAAGCAAACGAAGTTTTATTGGCCACTTGGGCAACATTCACGATTACATTATTCTTGGTACTGGCCTCAGCCTTAGTACCCTCAATAGCTAACTCGGCTCTAGGAGCCGGAGTACCAACATTTAATTTAAACATGCCGTTGGTCATATAGCCACGGCCTACATACATTCCGTTTAAAGTGATTACAATTTTTGCAGATTCAAATACAAGTTTAAATCCTTTGTTCACCATCACGGACCCGGAAACCAGATTCTTGCGAATTTCTGGCACATGGAGCACGCCATTCAGTGTGAGCTCCTTTCCCGATGTCATCTTCAGCAGCACGGTTCCTTTTCCTTCCACCCTGGAAGTAGCCGAGTTCCCCATGAAGCAGCTCTCATTGTCCACGGCCGTATAGGTCTTGAACATCCATTTGCTGGCACAGATGTGACTAGTGGCGCCTGTGTCCAGCCACCATTCCTTTGGGTTGCTCCCCACCAGGTTCACTTCCGAGACCACAGCACTCAGGTGCATATAGTCCTGTCCAGCATCATCTCCTCCCTCAGCCACATTAGCTTGAGCAGGTGCCCTCTTCCTCCCTTTCCCTTGGAACTTCCTCTTTGGGGGGGGTTTGGGCTTGTCGGTGCGCATCTTACAATCCGCGGCACGATGGCCCGGTTTGTTGCACACAAAGCAGTCTCCCATGAATTTCTTCTTGAGAGAGGCACCGACTCCGCTGTCAAAGCGTTTCCGCTTAGACATAGCGTCCTCAACCACATGGGCCTTGGCAACCGCGTTGCCTGCTCCGCCACCGCCTTTCCTTCCGGATCGGCGGTTGCTTTGCTCAACATTGAGCCTCTCAATGAGTCCCTCCAAGGTCATAGCCTTTCGCTTGTGTTTCAGGTAGTTTTGAAACTCTTTCCAAGAAGGTGGCAGTTTCTCAATCATTAATGCCACTTGGAAAGGTTCGTTGATAACTAGCCCTTCAACCTCAAGCCTATGGTATATGAGTTGGAGTTCCTCAACCTGCTCGATAACACTCTTCCCATCAGTCATCATGTACTCGTGAAAGTCCGTGACGACAAATTTCTTTGCGCCAGCGTTATTCACTTTGTACTTTCGTTCGAGAGACTCCCAAAGCTCCTTTGCAGAAGCCTTGGGCTCGAATACACTGAAGAGAGTGTCATCCAGAGCACACAGGATGTAGTTCCGGCATAGGTAGTCGCCGTGTTTCCACGCTTCCACCGCCGAAACCGTCTGCACGTCCTCATCGTCCTCGCTTAGGACGGGTGCAGACTCCTTAAGAAACCGGGTCAGATTAAGGGCAGTTAAATAAAACAGCATCTTTTGCTGCCAACGTTTGAAGTTGTTGCCCCTAAACTTTTCCGGTCTCTCCAGTTGAGAGGTTGGCAACATTGGCATCGCCGGTGTTGCCGGAGCCTTGCCCTTTGCCCTGGCTGCAGCCACAAGCGCTGCCTTGGCCGCAGCCTTAGCAGCAGCCTGTGCTGCGGCCGCAGCCGCAGCCATAGCATCAGCCTCTGCCGCAGCAGCGTCGGCCGCAGCCTTTGCCGCAGCAGCTTCGGCCTCAGCCTGAGCCTGAGCCCCCCCACTCGCAGCGCTCGCATTGTTATGGCTACTGCCAATCACAAGTGCGCCCTGCACGTTTTCCGAAGAAACGGTGGGTATTTGATCCTCATTAGTCATCTGAAATGACAATATAAAACCGTTTAGTTTCTCGCAAGAAAACTAAATTCTTTATCGCAAATACTAATTATAACTTAATTAGATTGCTTCAAAAGAATAAAAACCAGAGAAAGAGATTCTAGCGTGAAAATCAAATCACTTTTGATTTCACTAAGAATTCTTTATAGTATTCTAGAATAAAAAGATCAAAACCAATTCGGATTTATTCTATGTGCAAATTTCAATTTCTAGTAAACTAGCAATGATTTTGCGAGAATAAAAACCGAGACGTCAACAACAATAAAATAAAAATGAAAAGTCCTTTCTTATTTCGAAAATAGAAAACCAAAAATGATATTGTTTAAGATTGTTGGTTTTTGGTACTATTTCGAATACAATAATGAAAGGACAATAAATAAAAGAGACAGGAACGCAAAGGAAATAAACAATTTTATTTCTCACAATTGGAATATGAATTACAATTCCTGACTCAACAAATAAATAAAACTGCTGGACTGAAATAAAGAAACTGCCGGACTGTTTTAAAGAAACTGCCGGACTGGTTTTACAGAAACTGCCGGACTGGTTTTGAACAAAACAAACTGGACTGGTTTTAAAGCATAAAAAACTGCCGGACTGGTTTTTAACAAATAAAAAACTGCCGGACTGTTTTTTGTAAATACTGGAAATTACAGAACTGAAAAGTAAATAACAGAATCGAAAGACTGAAAGTAAACAGTACTGAAATGTAAATACAGAAAAGAAACAGTACAGGAAAGTAAATTACAGAAATGAAACGGTACTGAAAGGAAATGGACAGAAAGTAAAAGACTGAAAAATAAATAACAGAAAGTAAAAGAAGAGGCAACTGCTGAGCAGTTTCCCTTAAACAATATTTCCCGAACCACCTTTAAAGGTTTCTGGTTTCGGGACTTTGTTCCCAAGGTACAACTTCTATCTCAGAGTGGCTCGTATGGAAACCGGCACCGAACCACAGGTCGAGCTGTTGGTGGTGCGGTTCTCTCTCACTAAGTGTATGCTTATGCTGTGAGTTGTGTGTATGATGGTGTACTGAAATGAGAGGGGGATGGCTGCCTTTTATAGGCTCTACTGAAACCGCAACCATAAATGTTGGTCTTTAATTCTGGGAGTTACACCCCCAGAATCCGCTCAATCAATTCTGAAACCGCAGCATTTACTCTCATTCATTGCTGACGTTTCTCTTGCTGGAAACTCTAGGGACTCCTTTTGTATTTTATACAAAACTCCCTATTCGGGTTTGGACCCAAGACCCAAGACCCAAGACCCGAGACATTCCCCAAATCCCAAATCCCAAATCCCAAATCCCAAAGCCCAAGCCCAAGCCCACGCCCACGCCCACGCCCACGCCCACGCCCACGCCCACGCCCGTGCCCGTGCCCGTGCCCGTGCCCGTGCCCGAGCCCGAGACCCGAGACCCGAGACCCGAGACCCGAGACACGAGACACGAGCGAGCGCGCGTGTGTGGTACACACTAATACTCTTAGGTGTATGTGGACATGTTAGTTTAATAACTACATGGGTTGGTATGGTATATATATTGTAAGATTAACTCTTAATCTTCCAATATGGGATTATACTAAATGGTTTTTCTCATTAACCATTTCGTTTTTCCAGATTTGAGCTTCCGAGGTACCAACTTTGAAGCCAATTTGTATTCACACCCATTCTCCGAATAGGTCATGTGATATACCGTTACGAAGCTCGTCACACGGGATACTCAACCACGTTGATTACGGTATAAACAACTCAGCGCTGTTACACGAAATAATGACTCGAAGTTGGTCCAGTGACCATTCGGAAACACCCATGTTTTCACATGTTTTTCCAACAAAGGTTGACTCCATTAATGATTTGTTTTTCGAATCTTTTCCAATTAAGCGATGAATTTATCATACATTGTGAACTCCGTGTTTGAAGTTTGTGTTACATTGTTGTTGATGTGAAAGTTACGAAGGAAACCTTTAATTTTGGGAACACACGGTAAATTTTCAAACGGGAACTGGACTTTTAGACATGACGATCAAGTGAGTTGCCTATCCTGAATTTTCAGACGGGACTTGCATTCGTCGCTAAATGAAGAGCAAAAGCATGTCAATAGAGGATTTGTAGCTTCGTGCCTGATGTCTTCCAAACAACTCTGGCCGAGCTTGCTCTCTAGAATTTCGTGTGTACGGCCTAGCCTTTATCTTCAACTTTCTTTCTATTTTTTTTTTATCTCTAATCCGAGCCAAACCTAGAAAATGTTAGCCTCATGATTAGGGCTCTAACAGACTGATCGTCCTCCGACACTCAAATCGGTTAGTAGTTCTTAGGAATAATCTTACGAGAAAGTATTGAATTTGAGTAATAATTGTTGAATGTCTCATACTTGGAATCTAATCAGCTCTTTACATGGATACGTACGTGATCATCTAGTGAAGGGCAAGTGGCGAGCTAGTGCTTCTCGAGAAATTATTGGTCTTGGCTTACCTCTTTGTAAGACAAGGGCTCTTAGATCACTAATGGTCCTCTAACCTCCTTATCACCCACTAAGAAGCCTTATTACTTAAATTAGCCAAAATTTGGCACGGGTATAACAATTATATGATGAGGAAATTAAGGTGTATCATGAGATATGAAGCCCATGAGGCTAAAACTTTAAGAAAACTTATGAAGATATGATTATCAAGGTAACTGGACTGACTGATTAAGGTTTCAATAGTAATTTAGAATAAATCCGGTCGTTATAAGTGCCTGTACAACTTAACATAGCCCAAGATTGCGAAGTTGGAATTGTTGGAAAAACATGTGAAAACATGGGTGTTTCCGAATGGTCACTGGACCAACTTCGAGTCATTATTTCGTGTAACAGCGCTGAGTTGTTTATACCGTACTCAACGTGGTTGAGTAGCCCGTGTGACGAGCTTCGTAACGGTATATCACATGACCTATTCGGAGAATGGGTGTGAATACAAAGTGGCTTCAAAGTTGGTACCTCGGAAGCTCAAATCTGGAAAATCTGGAAAACGAAATGGTTAATGAGAAAACCATTTAGAATAATCCCATATTGGAAGATTAAGAGTTAATCTTACAATATATATACCATACCAACCCATGTAGTTATAAAACTAACATGTCCACATACACCTAAGAGTATTAGTGTGTACCACACACGCGCGCTCGCTCGTGTCTCGGGTCTCGGGTCTCGGGTCCAAACCCGAATAGGGAGTTTTGTATAAATTACAAAAGCAGTCCCTAGAGTTTCCAGCAAGAGAAACACCAGCAATAAATGGAATTGATTGCTGCGGTTTCAGAATTAAAGTGAGCGGATTCTGGGGGTGTAACTCCCAGAATTGATGACCTATATTTATGGCTGCGGTTTCAGTAGAGCCTATAAAAGGCAGCCCTCCCCCTCTCATTTGAACACACCTTAAAACATACAACTCACAGCATAAGCATCATATATAGAGAGAGAACCGCACCACCAACAGCTCGACCTATATTTATGGCTGTGGTTTCCGGGTCTGTTATGGTGAACAAAGGATTTAAACTTGTATTTGAATCTGCTAAAATTGTAATCACCCTTAATGGAATGTATGTAGGCCGTGGCTATATGACCAACGGCATGTTTAAATTAAATGTTGGTACTCCGGCACCTAAAGCCGAGTCTGCTATTGTGGGTACTAATGCTGAGGCAAGTACCAAGAATAATGTAATCGTTAATGTTGCCCAAGTGGCCAATAAAACTTCATTTGCTTATTCTTGCGATTCATTTAATTTATGGCATGGTAGATTAGGTCATGTGAATTCTAATTCTATGAAGAAATTAATATCACTGAATCTACTACCTAATTTTGTATTTGATAAACAACATAAATGTGAGGTTTGTGTTGAAGCAAAATTAACTAAGTCTTCGTATCAACATATTGAACGAAGTACTGAACCTCTCAGTCTAATACACACGGATGTATGCGACTTAAAGTTTATACAAACGCGAGGAGGGAAAAAATATTTCATCACGTTTATAGATGATTGTACTAGATACTGCTACGTCTACTTAATGAGAAGTAAAGACGAAGCGGTAGAGAAATTCGCTCTTTATAAGACCGAAGTAGAAAATCAACTCAATAAAAAGATTAAAATATTGAGGAGTGATAGAGGCGGTGAATACGAGGCACCGTTTGCGCAGATATGCGCAGAAAGTGGCATTGTACATCAAACCACAGCCCCCTACTCTCCGGAGCAGAATGGGGTTGCCGAGCGTAAGAATAGAACGCTCAAGGAAATGATGAATGCTATGCTAATAAGTTCTGGGTTACCCCAGAACATGTGGGGGGAAGCGCTGCTTTCCGCCAACTATGTGTTGAACAAGCTACCGCATAAGAAGCGTGATAAACCACCTTATGAACTAAGGAAAGGCCATCGGCCGAGCTATAAATTCTTAAGGGTTTGGGGTTGTCTAGCAAAGGTCCTTGTCTCGCTTCCTAAAAGAACGAGAATAAGGCCAAAGACGGTAGACTGTGTGTTCATAGGATATGCACACAACAGTAGTGCTTATCGTTTTCTCGTGCACAAGTCGGATAATCCCGATGTGCATGTAGATACTATCATCGAAGCTCGAGAAGCTTCTTTCTTCGAGGAGATCTTTCCCCGCAAGTCTTCCATAACTGTAGAGACTGAGGAGTCAAACAGTGAGGAAAATGTGGGGGCAAGCGAACCGTTGGAGGAAGAAGAAGAAGAGCCTCGACGTAGTAAGAGGGCAAGAAAGGAAACGTCTTTCGGTCCAGATTTTGTAACCTTCATGATAGAAGGCGAACTGGAGACATTCAAACAAGCAATGTCATCCCCGGAAGCCCAATATTGGGAGGAGGCGATCAACAATGAGGTTGAATCAATATTACAAAATCACACTTGGGAACTAGTGGATTTACCATCCGGGTGTAAGCCACTAGGACACAAGTGGATCTTCAAGAGGAAGAGAAAGCTCGATGGAACGATCGAGAAATACAAGGCGAGGCTTGTAGTAAAAGGTTTTAGACAAACCGAAGGTGTCGACTATTTCGACACCTATGCTCCTGTCTCCAGGAAGACGTCAATCCGGATAGTCATTGCTCTCGCAGCACTGTTCGATCTGGAAATACATCAAATGGATGTTAAAACGGCGTTCTTGAATGGTGAGTTGGAAGAGGAAATTTACATGGAACAACCGGAAGGGTTTGTGGTTCCAGGTAAAGCTCACAAAGTGTGTAAACTTGTGAAATCCTTGTATGGACTTAAACAAGCACCTAAACAATGGCACGAAAAATTTGATAGAGTGATGCTATCAAACGGTTTTCGGATAAACGAATGTGACAAATGCGTCTACGTAAAAGGAAATGAAAAGGACTACGTGGTAGTCTGCCTCTACGTAGATGACATGATTATAATAGGGAGTATTGATAACATCAACTCCACTAAGAGAATGTTGTCACAAAAGTTCGAGATGAAGGACTTGGGTGTCGCTGATGTAATACTTGGTATGAAAATTACCAAGACATCAGACGGATATGCGCTATCTCAAACTCACTATGTCAAGCAGATGCTTGACAAATTTGATAAAGATAGTAGAGCTACATCCAGAACTCCGATAGAGATCTCAACCACCCTGAAAAAGAAATTTGGGGAGAGTGTGAGACAATTGGAATATTCTCGAATAATAGGCAGTCTGATGTACGTCATGAACTGTACTAGACCAGACATAGCCAACTCAGTGAGTAGACTGAGTAGGTACACCAGTAATCCCAATGAGGAACACTGGAAGGCCATCATGAGACTTCTCAGATACATGAGATACACAGCAGACCGAGGGTTGCATTATACCAGATATCCAGCTGTACTGGAAGGGTATTCTGATGCAAACTGGATCTCGGATTCCAACAGTACACGATCCACTAGCGGATATGTGTTCGTGATGGGAGGAGCAGCTGTCTCATGGAGATCATCCAAGCAGACGTGCATAGCTAGATCAACTATGGAATCTGAGTTCATAGCGTTGGATCTAGCAACAGAAGAGGCTGATTGGCTGAGAAGCTTTCTGGAAGGAATTCCAATGTGACCGAAACCTGTCCCAGCAATAAGCATGCACTGCGATAGTCAGTCGGCTATTGGACGGGCGCAGGATCATATGTATAATGGAAAGTCCCGACATATTCGTCGGAGGCATAAATCCGTAAGAGAATTGTTAGCTAACGGTGTGGTGTCATTAGATTTTGTGAGATCTAAAGACAATATAGCGGATCCATTTACAAAAGGCTTGACTCAGGTAGGAGTTGAAGTTTCATCGAGGGGAATGTGGTTGAAGCCCATCAAACTGGAAACCTCCTCAGAGGCAACCCAACCCGAACTGGATTCTCCAGCCTCGGGTTCAACGGGAAAACCGAACTGTGGGGGTGACCGAACAAAGCACTCGGGAACTTAAGTTCCCAGCCCATTTCTAGGATGAAAGAGTGATAGACCTAGACCATCTTAAGGGTGAGCATGAGGCTCTTAATGAAAACAAGTATCTCGAAGGTCGAGAGGGTTGAGTCAGGACACCCTTGACTTGAAATCACCTATGACGAGTGTGTATGGCCGATACTATGTGATGAGCCATGGGCTAAATCACTAGAGCACTCGGTTGAATTTTGCCAAGGCAGTCCACGGCCAAATATGGACAACAACCAAAGGGCTTAGTAAGTGGTGTAGAGAGGACACTGTGTGCGCATTACCCTGGTATGCACAAACGCTAAAGGGTTCAAGGCTTAAAGGCTACCCAATAGTAGCATATCAGATTTTACGTCACTACGGCAGGTTCAAGGCGCGCGCTACCTGTCCTTATACAGTGAACTCTTGCGATTTTCTCTCGTATGCATTTAGGAGCATTTTTATTTTCAGCCAATTGCATTCATGTGGGGGATTGTTCGAAAAACATGTGAAAACATGGGTGTTTCTGAATGGTCACTGGACCAACTTCGAGTCATTATTTCGTGTAACAGCGCTGAGTTGTTTATACTGTACTCAACGTGGTTGAGTAGCCCGTGTGACGAGCTTCGTAACGGTATATCACATGACCTATTCGGAGAATGGGTGTGAATACAAAGTGGCTTCAAAGTTGGTACCTCGGAAGCTCAAATCTGGAAAATCTGGAAAACGAAATGGTTAATGAGAAAACCATTTAGAATAATCCCATATTGGAAGATTAAGAGTTAATCTTACAATATATATACCATACCAACCCATGTAGTTATTAAACTAACATGTCCACATACACCTAAGAGTATTAGTGTGTACCACACACGCGCGCTCGCTCGTGTCTCGTGTCTCGGGTCTCGGGCTCGGGCACGGGCGTGGGCGTGGGCGTGGGCGTGGGCGTGGGCGTGGGCGTGGGCTTGGGCTTGGGCTTGGGCTTGGGCTTGGGATTTGGGATTTGGGGAATGTCTCGGGTCTCGGGTCTCGGGTCTCGGGTCTCGGGTCTTGGGTCTTGGGTCTTGGGTCTTGGGTCCAAACCCGAATAGGGAGTTTTGTATAAATTACAAAAGCAGTCCCTAGAGTTTCCAGCAAGAGAAACGCCAGCAATAAATGGAATTGATTGCTGCGGTTTCAGAATTAAAGTGAGAGGATTCTGGGGGTGTAGCTCCCAGAATTGATGACCTATATTTATGGCTGCGGTTTCAGTAGAGCCTATAAAAGGCAGCCCTCCCCCTCTCATTTGAACACACCTTAAAACACACAACTCACAGCATAAGCATCATATAGAGAGAGAGAACCGCACCACCAACAGCTCGACCTGTGGTTCGGTGCCGGTTTCCATACGAGCCACTCTGAGATAGAAGTTGTACCTTGGGAACAAAGTCCCGAAACCAGAAACCTTTAAAGGTGGTTCGGGAAATATTGTTTAAGGGAAACTGCTCAGCAGTTGCCTCTTCTTTTACTTTCTGTTATTTATTTTTCAGTCATTTACTTTCCGTCCATTTCATTTCAGTACCGTTTCATTTCTGTAATTTACTTTTCTGTACTGTTTCTTTTCTGTATTTACATTTCAGTACTGTTTACTTTCAGTCTTTCGATTCTGTTATTTACTTTTCAGTTCTGTAATTTCCAGTATTTACAAAAAACAGTCCGGCAGTTTTTTATTTGCTTAAAACCAGTCCGGCAGTTTTTTATTTGTTTAAAACCAGTCCAACAGTTTTGTTTAAAACCAGTCCGGCAGTTTGTTAAAACCAGTCCGGCAGTTTTGTTTAAAACCAGTCCGGCAGTTTGTTTAAAACCAGTCCGGCAGTTTGTTAAAACCAGTCCGGCAGTTTCTGTAAAACCAGTCCGGCAGTTTCTTTGTTAAACCAGTCCGGCAGTTTCTTTATAACAGTCCGGCAGTTTCTTTATTACAGTCCAGCAGTTTTATTTATTTGTTGAGTCAGGAATTGTAATTCATATTCCAATTGTGAGAAATAAAACTGTTTATTTCCATTGCGTTCCTGTCTTCTTTATTTTATTGTCTTTTCATTTATTGTATTCGAAATAGTACCAAAACCAACAGGAATGACTAGAAAACCCACCTTTGAGACAAATGAAGGGAAAATAGTGTTGTGATTCAGGCATAGGATATGTTGTTCTGCGCTCTGATTTACTAAAATCAAATGGTTCTTACTTCTTATGGTGATGTAGTTAACAAATTTACTACTTCAAAGTACCCTTCTTTCATACCAGTGGAAGCACTCGCGGAACTGGCGGAACTGGTATAAGGCTGGGGGGTTAGCTTGCTCTCTCACTTTTTATATAAAATTTATCAAAATACCAATAGGGTATTAATCTAATTACAAAATTAACATTATATTTAAGCAGAGAGTTTGTATTATAGATACATAAAATTCTCTCTATATATAAGCGATGGCATTAACACTAACAAACCATAAACTCAATCTCTTATACGATGACCAGTCATACTTATTATTCCCAACACAAGTTAAGTTTGAACCATAACTGTTTTTTTCCTCTTTCTTATTTCTTCTTTTTTATCCTAACTATTTAATTAGTTTGCAAAATTAATAATCTACTCTACTTTATTGGTTCTATCCTTATTTACTTAACAATTGTTAATTACTTTAAAAAGTAATGGTACTTTTTAATACTAGCTTTTTATTAGAAAAAGCTAGGTACAGTGTAAATTTGGAAAAAAAATATTTAATTCTTTATTAAAATAAATTCTTAATGGAACATGTATAAATCAATTGTGACTTTTAAATTAATTAATTGTTTAGTAGGTTGTTTACAGAATGTTTATCTTGTTATTTACACGTATAGATTAAGTTGGGTAAACTTATTGTTTGGCTTATTTTAATTTATTTCAAATAAAATTGTTGTTTCACTTTGTAACTTACTTAACTAGTTAACTTCATTATTTTTTATATGATTTAACAGTTTAAATTGAAAATAATATATTTGAAAGTTTGTCGAACGATGTTATTATGCATCGCTCTCAAGATATGTGTGACGGTATGAGCCGATTGTAAATTAAATAACAATATTTGACCTTTTGCAGTTTTGTTTTTCTTAATTTTTATTTTTTCAATATTTTGACCATCTGGTTTTAAGTCCTGGCTCCGCCACTTAGTGGAAGCTAACACTAAGGCTTGTTTCATTGCGAGTTGTAAGCTAATAAGTTGGTCATCCAACTTAAATGTCTAGTTTTCATTAGTTAGGTTGTTAAATAGATTGCAGTTTGTATACAAACAAGCTTAAATCTGCAATGGAACAATATTTTGTTCTGAAAAAAGATAATAATCTGTCCTTTTTCATCAAAACTGTAGTCGAATTAATGCAGCAGTGTTACAAGTAGGTTAACATAAGACACACCCGCAATGCTGATAGCCTGATACCAGAATAGTTGACCTATAACGACATGTTACTTTGTAATTTGTAAGACGAGAATGTATTATTAACAGTAAAGAAACAAGTAAATAGAAGATCGTCGAGAGTTTAAAATAAACAGCTTGATAAAACCATAACTTTTGGCGGTGGCGTTAGGTTTTTCAACGATATAATATTGAATATATAATAAACGATGAACACTGCTTGATCTTTATTGCTATTCGGCAATTGCCCTTGTTCGGATTACAATTTCCTTTTTACAATCATGCTCGACTTTAACTATTTAATCTCTCATCTTAGTCTTTCTCCTTCTTCTTCGGTACTCGGCTCTTTCTCTGCTCGGTTTGTTTCTTGATGTGATAAGTTTTGACTAATTTCTCTCTTTTCTCTACTTCTCTCTATATTTTTTGGATAGATTTTCTGGTCTCTTTCTTGGGGGGATACTTGGCTATTTATAGGCTATTATGTCTCCTAGGATGTTGACAAATGTCTTCATCTCATGGGTTTTATCAGATATGGGTCCCTAGTTAAGTGGGCTTGGGCTTTTTGTAAAGGAGGTGATAACCCATTAAGCGTTGGATACCCAGTTATAATATATGGGCTGATTAAGACCCGAATAGAATATTTGGGTCTAATTTTTATGTTCTATCAAGTGCTCCCTGACTTCCTCGGTGTGGTTTCCACGTCGAGGGAGTCATGATTGGTCTGTCGAAGAGATTACTTCGGTTTAGCTGTTCCCTATGTTTCATTCGGCAAATGCCCCTAATTATAAATGCTTCTTGGGACCCATTTACTATCTTGGGAACTCGCAAATTTGCTATTTGACTTTGATAAGACCCTTGGTATCTTTCTTCAAAGCAACCCTTGACCTTTCTAAAAACCACCTTATTATAAAAAGGGAATACCCTTCCCACAATTACTTATTCCATCACCACCTTGCTTGTGACTTAATGGCTTCTCCCAATGGTTCTACTGGAGACAATTCTTCAGATTATGTCGTTTACTTGGAGAATGAAGTCAAGAAGGCTCGCGTTATGAAAAAGAAATTGGCGGACGTGACAAAAAGGCTATCTGATATGGACGCAGCTCATCACTTGACGATGGCTGACCTTGATTGGGCCTTTGAACGTATAAAGAGGCTCGAGGCTTCTCTGGCTAAGCAAAAGGCAGCAAAAAGGGCCTATAAGCTTGCTTTTAAGGAGTTGCATGCTCGATCTTAACCGAGTTCGGATGACGATGAAGGAGGCTCTTCCTCGGAATAATTAGTCGTTTATGATTTCTTTTGTATTGGATATTATCTCCAAGTTGTAACTGAACTATTGAAAATATTAATAAAATATTTCTTTATTATCGCTCTTGTCTGTTTATCTTCTTGGTACCTTATTGGATGCCTTAATTGGATTTGAACTGTTGTAGTTAACCATAAATGCTCTTGGGAAGCTCAAGAGGTTGTCTTTCTTCGAGATGACCTTTGATCTACCCCATTGTTTCTTCCTATAAAAAAGGACTGTCCCTATTTTCTTTGTGCAACTCCTTCTTTATTAACGAACAAATGGCTTCTCCTCGTGAAAATAGTGGTGACAACCTTCCTGAATATGTTGCCCATCTCGAGGAGGAGGTTAGGAGGACTCGTATCTTCGAAAGGAGGGCTGCCTCTTTAACCGTGGAGGCTCGCCGAGCTGCTGAGATGGATGAGCGCTTGGAGGCAATGGAGAGTGAATATCAGAGGTCTCTGATCGACACTATTTGGGCTCGTGCTCGGATCAAAGAGTTGGAGGCTTCTAGAGAGAGGCATATTGCTTCCAAGAGGGCTTATAAATTGGCCCTCAAGGAAGTGTATGCTCGGTCCAAGAAGAGGACCGAGGATGAAGCTGGTCCTACAAAATAACTCTCTTTTCCTTTATTTTTTGTAATGTAATTTTGTCGAGTAGCATCTTGTAATAAATTTCCCCTTGATTAATGGAAAATTTTCTTTTTCTTGCTTTTATCTGAATTATTCTCCCAATGCAATTAATTTGACTGCGCACGCTTGTGGATTCATTAATGCTTTTTCTTGGGTCTTGCGTTTGACCTTATCCATTGAACCTTCTGAATCTTTGTATCTAGGGACTGAGGGGATTTCTCGAGCCCTGTGCACAAATCTTATCCTTTATATCTTAATATTGTTGCACTTTTTCCAGATTGACACGTGCAGAGGCTTTTCGAATTTTACCCTCTTTAAATACTGGCATGAATCCAAGCGTTTCTTCTCAACAGACGCCTCTTTTTATAATGAATGGTTGCAACTCCCCACTTTTAATTTCTCAACAGGCGCATCTTTTAATTACCCTCGTTTTCCCAAATCTCTTGGCGAACGGTTGCACTTCCCCACACTAATCCTTCCTTAATTTCTCTATAAATACCTACTTAAGATATGGATTTCTTCACAACCTCCCCCTTATCTCTCTTCATTATATACAGAATTTTGTCTTACAACTTCCTAAAAATGGAAGATTCTTCAACCAAATCTGCATTGGTCTTGCAAGTGGAGGCTTTTGAAGAATCATATGGCCATGCACTAAAGCTGTTGAAGGATGCTGAGGAGGAATTAAAGGTGATGCGTTATCACCATACCGAGATGGTTCGGGAATTGACTTGGCTAAGATCCAAGCTGGATTATTGTCGACATGCTCGTCGGGCTCTAGTCGAAGAGAATGAGGTGTTGAGGGGGAACCCGACACTTCGAGACAGGGATGTCTCTGCCGGGCCCTCTCATCGATACCGATTGACTTCCCCCTAGCCTCGCCTTTTTTCTCTCTTTTTATTTTTTTTCAGTTTCCTTCATTTCTTCCTCTTCCTCTTCTTGCACTTTCTTTTTTCCTTTTTCTCTTCTTCTGCACCACTACGATGTAACAATCAACCCTGTGATCCTAAGGGTTTTGTGTTACTTCTAGGGTTTTTGTCATTTTTCATTTTCCTCTTCTTGCTTTTCACTTCTTTTTTATGTTCCTCTTCATTCTCTTCTTCCTCTTCCCCATCGCCTCCTTCCTTCATGCATCCTGTTCGATGGGTTTGCCGACATAGTTGATCTTCTGTAATAGAATTTTCTTTTGATGTTATTCTCGGATGTAATAGACCTCGATGTAATAGATTTTCTTTCGATGTAGTCTCCTGATGTAATAATTTTTCCCTTTGATGTCCTCTAATGTAATGAACAGTGATGTATCTCAGCCTTATTAATGAAAATTTCCTTTGCCCCTTCATATTGCACTTCTTTTTATATTGCACTTGTGGTTTGTCGTTTTTCTGGACTGTGGACCTTTGAATGTCTTCTCTTTTTATTTCTTGCTGTATTTATTGTTGTACGGTAATATCATATGTCTGTAGACCTTTGAATGTCTTCTCTTTTTATAGGTGCCTGCTCCTAGGCACATGTCAGATAATATGCATGTTCCCAAGCACCTTGTCAGATTATATGCATGTTTCCAAGCACTTGTCAGAAAATATCACACTATCTTTTCTCTATAAATACTCCTCTTCTTTTCTTTAGTAGTTACCCTCTTTCATCAACTCTTATTGTTTGCTTTTCCCTCATCCCCTATCTTATCCTGCACTAAAACAATTTCCCAGAATGTCTGAACCTGTGGTGAGATATCATGCTCAGATGAAGGGCTTGGATACTGAGGTATCTCGGGTCCGTCATCGAATGGCGAGGCTTGAGAAGGAGTATGGTGTTTTGGCCTTGAGTTTGTTCAGCTCTCATCCCGAAGAGACAGTGAAGTGGACCGAGATTTCGGCCTTGAGTCGCCAGCTCGATCATTTGTTGTTACAGAGAAATCATCTGGCCAACTCCTGGTATGATGCCGAGGAGATTTGGGACCATGCTCAGAATGAGTTTGATAACTCTCCTCAAGGCCTCGCTAGTATGACTGTTAAAAATGCTCGGCTTAAAGAACAAGTTACTGCCCTTATCGGCGAGAATGCATACCTTGCCCGGGAGAATGAATGCTTGGTTGTCATGAACGATTCATATGAAGCTTGGTTGAACTGCTCTGCTCGTTTTGCTTTCTCTCGGTCTGGCAGTTCGGTTTTTCCACCCATTGATCCTTAGTTAGGCTGGGCTGGTTTTATGATGTATTTCCCGTTTTGGAACTTGTATTTTATTTTGTATTTGAATCAGATGTATCTTTTCGTATCTCGTGCCTTTGTCTTATGAACCGTTGCAATGCCTCGTTCTTCGTGCCCTTTGAATCTTTATAAATGCTCCCTATTGTCTGTATTTCATTACCAATTCTTCCTTTCTCTCTCTTGTTTTATAATTTGCTTTTGTTTGAGATGGCTCCCATCACTAGATCTGCCTCAAAAAAGAAAGCGTTTACTTGTCGAAAACAGCAGCGGTTGTGGACTTTTCTATGGTTGGAAAAAAGGTAAACCTCTGTCACACGAAAGGACGGTTATTATTTTATTCTTTCTGTGGCTCCACTCCTTTTAACTGTGCTAAGTAATCCCTTTAGTTTTTTACCTCATAATTTGCTGAAGAAAAATATCTCTTATCTTCTCTCTCTAGGGTTTGTTCTTCCCGCCAAAAATTTGCTGCCTCTCTATCTAGGGTTTGTCGTGACGGTTGAGAGATTTACTGCTATTCTCCCTCGCTTGCTCGTGATCATGACTGTAAGTATCTTCGTATTTTGTGGTTTGTTTGTTTGGATACTTCTGTGATTAGGATTCGTATTTGATTTGTGGTTGTGGTCATATTTGGTCTTAGTTGTCTATATTTGTCTATCTAGGTTGTTGAGTAGTGGTTTTTCTTCCTGTATAGGATATTTGTTGGGTTGATGGAAAACTTTTTAGGGTTTCGAACAATTGGGGGGGGCGGGATTTGTCGTGTCATGTGTTTTGGGGTTAGTATTTTGATGGATTTGTGATGATGTTTGGATAGGAAATTTTGACCCAATGTCTGGCCTAAGTTGGCACATTTGTGGAAAAGGACTTTAAGAGGCTCGCCGGAATACCGGATAACATACACATTCGGCTGCCTGTCTCTGATGAGGAGGTTTTGGGATATGTCCCTGCCGGCGAGGTAGCTGTGCGTTCCTCGGCCTTCTTCACTGGGGGTCTTAGACTTCCGTTTACGGAGTGGGTGGCTTCGTTCTTTGAGGCCGTCCAGATAGCTCCGGCCCAACTCGCTCTGAATGGTTACCGAACCTTGATCGGTATTCAAAGGTTGTCGGAAGTATCGGGGATAGATATTGAACTGAAAGATGTCTTCGGGGTCTATAGTTTGAGTTTCGAGCGCCGCAGTTCGTATTTGAAGCGCATTCTCCCGGCTGGTAATTGGGTTGCCGGACACCAACAAAGAACATAACCTTGGTGTTGTGATTGCGTCCGGGGAATGGGGCTGTGAAGGACACCATATCCCTGGACCTGTGACCACAGCTCCTGCTATTCCAGACCTCGGCGCTCCCAATGTTGAGGCGCTCTTAGTGCTTTGGAAATGGTGGGGGCCTGGGCCTACCAAGGATCCGGCAAGCCGTTCTGCTCCCCTGCTACTTGGTTACCCTGCGGGGCCAGTGACCAAGGGGAATCCTGCGCCCGAGATCCCTAAAGAGCCCGAGGAGGAATTCGTAAAAGTTGTTAGGGCTCGAAGTGCTGCTCGGGGAGGGAAAAAGCCCACTCGTTCTAAGCGCCGAAAATCGGACCCCGCTGTTGGCACCCCGAAGAGGGCTAGAGGGGTTGAGACCTCAGGTAATGTGGAGGTTGCGGATGTTGGCAGGGGTGTAGAGGTGGTCGCATCGTCCCAAGGTGATACCACCGAGGAGGCTGTTGCGAATCTCGATGTAAGTGTATTTGTTTTTGTTAATAGTTGCCTTTTGACTCTGTTGTTCCCTGCTTTATATGCTATCTTGTTTCAGTTATTGACTTCTTCATTGGTTACCCTTACTCTTGCCCGGTCTATGGGTATTATGGTGTTTCAGGGGTCGTTCGACAACATATTCGAACATATGAACCTCCTGGTGAGCATGGGCGAGGATACGATGACCCTGCCTGTCGTCTCGTCTGCCCGTATTGAGGATCCGATAGATCTGCCTGTTGGCTCGCCCATCCGTACTGAGGAGGTGACCGAGCATGGGGACCCTAAGACCGGTCCTTCGGAGAAGGAGGTGAGGGAGGAAGTGGAGGTGGAAGCCGGCAAAGAGACTACCATGGGAGTTGTGGTGGGTGTCGAGGATGAGGTTCTCGAGGGACCTGAAAAGGTGTTGGTGGACGGGGTGGCAATGACCCGTTATATTGATCGGTGTAGGGGTGAACTGTTGGAGCAACCCCGAGTCTTGAGGATGGGGTATACTGCTCTTAAGCCCCTCGTTGTCAAGGATGCAGAGAAGATAGCTGCTCGTCCTGCAATGTCGGTTATAGAGCAGGCCAGTACTGACGCGCTTCGGGTATGTTGCGCACGTTTTTTTTTTTTTTTAAGTCGTGATGCTCTTGTTTTGGCTGGTGTCTTATGTCTCTAAATACAGGTCTTCGTGGATATCGTGGTGTTAAGGGATCAGCTGTCGGCACTAGAGTCTGAGAAGGAGAAGCTGATGGCCGAAAATAAAGCTTTGGCCGAGGATAAAGCTCAGCAAGTGAAGTTGGTCTCCGAGCTAGAGGCGGAGAAAGAGAAGCTGACGGCCGAAAATAAAGCCTTGGCCGAGGATAAAGTTCAGCAAGCGAAGTTGGTCTCCGAGCTAGAGGCGGAGAAAGAGAAGCTGATGGTCGAAAGCAAAATAACGGCCGAGGAGAAAGCCCAGATGGCTAAATTGGCCACTGATAATGAGAAGTTGGTAGGAGATAACTTACGCCTGACCGAGGAAGTGGAGAAGATGGGGGCCGAAAAAGAGGAGTGGGTCGAGAAATATGACCTACTGGAGGCCGATAACTTGCTCATGGCGGAGGATGTGGAGGCCGGAACATCTGAGGTTGCTGCTCTGAAGGCAGGGCAGGCAGACGAACGGAAAAAGTTTGCAATGATGGCTAATTTTTCCGTCTTTTGCGCTCATGTCCGAGCTCTAAACTTTGCACAAAGGTGCCATTCTCGGACCGGGCGTGGTCGGAGTTGGTTTATCCCTGTCCGCAAGGTGCACCTCCTAAGCCTCAGGATTGGGCCAACCTCCGAGACGAGGAGCTCCCACGGATGCCGGGACATACTATTTCGACGGCGCTCCGTCCCCATTCCGGGTCGGCTCCAACGACCCCTCGATCTGCTATTGCCGTGATTCCCCCACCCGCATCCCCTCAGGTAGAGCCTTGACCATTTACTTGTAATATTTTCTCTGTATCTTAGCGTAAAGTCTTTTGTTACCCGAATTATGGGTCTCTTTTGTAACTAGAAAGATATTCTTTTGGGAAGTGATAATATAGGTGCTATGTTTTCTTTCTGTTTGGCTTTCCTTGTTAATTCCCCTGTTTGTGGGTCGTCGTCTTTTGAAGGATGTAAAAACATCTTGTCAGGTACCCGCCAATCCCCTTGCCATGGTGGGCTGGACCTCGCCTAGTCGTAGCGTAGGCGATGTTATAAACGGTCTTGAAAAAGCTAACGCGTCCCTAACCTCTGAACTGAATTCTGCTCGGCGCGAAATCGATGGTTTGAATATTCATATTTCAAATTTGTCAATTCGATTACGTGACTTGGGAGAGAGGTTCAGTAAGAAGACCGCATACTATACGACAAATAAGGGAAAGGCTAAAGAGCTTCTTGGTGCGCTTCGGCGCTCTCGTGATGAAGCCCGAGGCCGGGTGACGAGCTTGAACTTGGTTCTAGGGGCCGTTTTCGAAGACGCGGACCTGTTGCTATCCTTTGCCAGAGCGTATTGGGCCCGAAGTCGTGCATTAGAGGTGCTCGATCATGTAAAAGGGATGCGTGGTGTTGCCCGGGCAGAGCGTATGGGTGCCGCTATGGCCGGGGTAACTGAGACCACGGCTGCCTTGAACCAAGTAGATGCGGTCGTACAGGAACGTTTGGGGACTCAAATTGTCTCATTGCGAAATATCCATTTCGCTGACGCCGTAGAGACCTCAGCGTCTGTTGATGGGTTATCAGATTGATGATCGTGTAGCTTGTTTTGTCATTGTATATGTAGCTTGTATATAAAAAATCTTCATTCTTCTACTTTCGTGTCTTTTCTTTTCTTTGTTCGATAAGATATCCCTGTCTCTTCTATATTTGAGGCTGAATATTCATCTCGTCCTTTCTTCCCCATTTTTTTTTGTTTTTTGTTTTAGGCACATGCTACTATGTCACACCAGGCCGGTTCTCCATGCCTAGTTAGTCCGGGGCTAGGACCTACTGGTGTTGCCCGGGACGAGGTCTCATTTGGTGCGGCTAGTGAAGGGCATGCCAAGTGGCCTTACATCATTTTAATGGGCAAAAACGTCAAGTTGGTCGATCAGTGCGCCCGACTTAGGGCCAAGTTGAAAATCCAGGCGTCCTCTTTTCGCGAATATGTTCGTCGTGCCGAGCATGTTGTTGAGGTTCAGGAGCGTCGTTTAGATCGGTATTGGCGTGTAAAGGAAAAATACCCCGGTAAACTAAAGTCGCTGGTAACCCAAGCCAATATTTTGGTGAAGTATTTCCGCCTGTCTCGATCCAGATTCGATGCTTCTGCGGCTACGATCGAAGCTCATAAGCTTCCCTTCGACGATGCTCGCCGTAAAGCGGCCTCGGATGTTTACGGTAAACTAAAGTCGCTGGTAACCCAAGCCAATATTTTGCTGATCTCTTCGTTTGGTACTTTATTGCCTCCGTAGTACGGGCCATAACTCTTTCTCAATTTTGTTTGATGCATATTAGCCTCTTTGCTTGGCCTTACCCCCCCCCCCCCCCCCCCCCTTTTTTTTTTTTTATATACCTGCATATGTTTGAGGTCTTGATTATTCCTAGGCCTACCCTTAGGCATGCCGTTTGGGAATTTCATAGTATTCCTAGGCACAAGGGCCGTTTGGGAATTTCATAGTATTCCTAGGCACAAGGGCCGTTTGGGAATTTCATAGTATTCCTAGGCCTACCCTTAGGCATGCCGTTTGGGAATTTCAGCTGCACTCGTTAGACAGCATGATAAAATGTTTTATTTACCCAAAAGACAATGTCATTAAGCAGGAGGGGTAAGGTGGCACCTGTATTTGTACTGATGAGATGATCTATATGTAGTACTTCTTTAGGTTAGCCACATTCCAGGAATTCTTCTCCCCTCTGCTGTTTTCGAACAGAACGCTTTTGAGTTTGTAGGTAACCGGGCTTGTTCTCTTGACGATCTAGTATGGTCCCTCCCAGGTGGGGCTTAATTTGCCATGTATTTCATTGCGGGTATAGACCGTTACTCGTCGCAGCACCAATTCTCCGACCATAAACTCTTTGGTCCCTTTCACCCTCTTGTCATACGTTTGCTTAACGCCTTGTTGATACTTCGCTAGTGTAAGAGCTGCTATCTCTCGTTTCTCGTCTAGCATGTTGAGTTCCTCCCTCATTCTTTGTTCATTGTTTCCTTGCTCGACTAAAGTTGTTCGTAGTGTGGGTAGCCCGATTTCCGTTGGTATGACGGCCTCGACGCCGTATGCTAAGCTGAACGGGGTTTCCTTGGTGCCCGTCTTTGGTGTAGTTCGGCACGACCATAAGACGTTGAGCAGCCGCTCGGGCCATCTCCCCTTCGCTTGTTCGAGGGTTGTCTTGATGCCATCTAGGACGGTTCGGTTTGATACCTCTGCTTGTCCGTTTCCCTGTGGGTATGTTGGCGTCGAATAGAACTTTCGGATACCGAGTTCTTCGTACCAAAGCTGCAAGTTGGCTTCTTTGAACTGGGTGCCATTGTCTGCGACGATGGCGTACGGTATACCGAACCTTGTGATGATGTGCTCCCAGATGAACTGTTTGACATTACTGGCTTTAATTTCACGGAGAGGTTTAGCCTCAACCCATTTGGTGAAGTAGTCCGTCGCCACGATCAGATATTCGACGTTGCCGGGTGCTTGAGGAAGCTTCCCGACTATATCAATCGCCCATTGTGCGAATGGCCATGGTGCCGATACCGGGGTCATCATAAATGGGTCCCTAGTTAAGTGGGCTTGGGCTTTTTGTAAAGGAGGTGATAACCCATTAAGCGTTGGATACCCAGTTATTATATATGGGCTGATTAAGACCCGAATAAAATATTTGGGTCTAATTTTTATGTTCTATCACAGCTAGAAACTGAATTAGCATAGACACTGAGGAAATCAGCTATTGAGCCAGGCCCTTAGTAGATCGAGAAGGGTCGATATCTGCACAAAATGCTTACGTGTTGTGGATTTCGAGTCTTGCTCATTTGCAACTTTTAAGTGCATCATTTTATCACAAGTCATACTGGACCTACTAGGTTTCTCGAACTTGGAAATTAAGCTTATGCATATCTGGTCGAAGAAAGCTAAAAGTTTAAAATTGAATTACTCCGACTTAGCATATGGTGCTAATAAGCAAACTTATTAGCTAAAATACTTCACTAATTATGCATTTAGTTCGATTTAGACAAAGGGGGCGGTTAAATTCTTGAATTTCCTAATCAAAAGCTTTGCACACGTTATATTGCCTTTTTTTTTATGAAGCGGTGGGGAAAGAGAAAGTGTCAGTGTGAGTTTATATAAAAACTAGTAATCGTTGCTCACGCGTTGCGTATGCGATACGTAGTATGCGATACGTAGTGACATAGATATAATTCCGACAAATAAACTTAATATTTTTTTTAAAATTTAAATATCGAATGATTAACAATCGTATATAAAGAGTAACATAACGTTTTACTCTTATAAAAAATACACAAAGATTTTGTTTTGAATATAAATGTGTGAAAAATAATATTTTTTAAGTTATTTATGTATTTGAATTAAGTGATGACATTTAAGAGTAATTACAATATTAGAGTGAGGGTATTTTTAGAAAATTTGGACAAAATTGAGCTGTGTTAAAATGCTTGTGTTGGTTTATATTAATAGTTACGATATCAACTCTATTCTATTGACGAAATGTTTAGCGTGCAAATCTAGTTTCTTTCTTCAGATTAACAATTGATAAAATGACAAGTACGCAAATGAATTCAACTTAAAGCTGACACGTTGTTAAGCCACTAGATATTAAATTTGTCACAATTGGAAACTGAAACACGAAGATGAAATTGAACTGAAAAGTATGATATATGGGGTTTTTAAAGAGCAGTAAACTTTTTTAAAGTAAATGCAAGTTAAAAGCCTACAACGCACATGTTCATCTTTTTTATTCCTTAACATGAAAATTAATAAACGCCATTTTTTCTTAAGAGAACTCAGAACACCATACAAACTAACAACGCTAACATTACAAGACGGATAGAATTGTAGAAACAAATCTTTTTAAAGCAAAGTACGATTAGAAGAAAACGCTTTCATGTGGCCAGTCAGAACTTTTGTTTTTTGCTTGCAATAATGCATACAAAGAAAGAAGTGAAGAACCAAGTATGTTAAACCGAAACAAAAAAAAAGGATAGAAAATGAAACTCTCTAAACAGTGAAACGAAAAAAATTGAAAGTTCTAAACAAAAGTCTATATTCACTTTTTTTTTTCACTACACTGAAGATGGAAAGCACAAATGGGGTAGTCTTTCTGTACAAAAAGCTAGCATCTTTCCTTTTGAATCCCTTTTTGTATCGAGTAGGAAGATACTTAGCATCAATGACAAAAGAATTCTATGCTAAAAATCTTACTGTTCAGTTTGCTCATGACAACAAATCCCTGCTAGAAAGAATGCAAAGACCATAAAATAAGGGGAAAAAAATGCACTTTACAAAAGCACAACACTTTTTTCTTTTCCGGCAAAAGAATCATTTCTTAATTCATAATCAAATACACTTGCAATTTGAATAACATAATTTTTTGCAGTGACTGTTTCTTTATCAGAAAATTACTCCAACAATCTGCAAATGTATTATATCCCCATTCTCTGTCTTTAATGAACTACTATATTCTATCACTCTTCTTAACAAAAACCAATAATTTCTATTTGATCATTTGATCAACAATGTAATCATCTTCTCAACTCACTTACAATTGGACCAACACCCACTTTCAAGAAAGTCGATAAAACAATCTATTAACGCACAAATGAGCCAAGAAGTAAAACAGAATTAAGTGAATCAAACAAATGCATATAACAAATATCCCAGTTCCAATTACAGAAACATTCACACGTTTTTGAATTTATCCACAGTTTCGGATAAAAGCCCACTTCTTTATCTGATTATCTCTAATCAACTTCTATTCATCACTGATTTTATATATTTTCCTCTACAAATTGAAGAACTAGCACGATTCTACATATTTACAAGATCCCTTTTTATTACAAACATAAATTAGGGGCTAGTTAAGTACCAGTATCCATCCATTTTGCTTTTCCAATATGTAAAACTAGTTTCTTTAGAATAAGTTCAATTTTTCTACCAAATTAAACCAAACAAGCTTATACAATCCTTCTCCTCCCGAAAACCGAACCTGAACTCCTGCTCCTCTCGATTGACACCTCAGACGACCCCTCCCCTCGAAACCGCCCAAAAAACGACACAAACCCACGAAACGCCCTCCCGACCCTCCCCCCTCTCCTCGTCCTCCCACTCCTCGAACCCCACGAGACCCTCCTTGGCCCTTCCCCAAACCCATTTTCCATCTCCGTATAGACAGCAGGCAGCTCCCTTTCCCTCTCCGCCCCCCCTCTCCACCTCCCCACCGCATATCCCCCTCCCGGCAGCCTCCATATCGTCAACCCAACCGGCGTCTCCCCTTCCTCCGTCATTACTCCCTCTTCCCCGGGCAGCGCTGCCCGACACACAGGACACGTGTTCCGAATCTTCAACCATGGAATAATACACTCAGAGTGATACATATGCTTACACGGCATCTCTTTTGCCTCCGACCCGACCTATGAAAACAATTTTATCAGTTGGAAAAATGTGAAAATTCCAAATTCCCAACAAAAGCTTAGTGGTAATATACTAATATGCAAGGGAGAACGCACCCATGTAATTCCGAAAAATATGACCATGTATTTCCCCTAAAATATGTAAAAACCTATGATTTGACACCCTCTATTTTTTTATTTTGTTCACTTAATTTAGTAGATTATGTAACTTTTGGCAGCCACAAAAATACCCTCTCTTTTTTCATTTCACTTTATTTACTAGCTTATGTAACTTTTGGCAGCTACCAAAATACCATTTCTTTTTTTATTTCACTTAATTTACTAATTTATCTAACTTTTGGCAACCACAAAATACCCTCTCTGTAAATTTTGGCACCCACAAAAATACCCTTTTTTTATTTATTTATATTTCACTTAATTTAGTAAATTTTGGCACCCAAAAAAACAGATTTCATTAACTATAACCATTGTTAAAACTGTAAATATGTACTTCAAACGCATCCGTACAGATCGCACAATTAATAAAGACAAATTTGAAGAGCGAGATAGGGAAATTAAGTTATTGTGTTAAATCAATATTGTTTGTCAAGTGTCAATTTTCTTTAAAATTTAAGCAGGATCGTAAGTAAATTGATGCATATGCTCCCTGTCAGTACAGATCACACAAAAATACCTTCTCTTTTTTTATTTCACTTAATTTAGTACCCTTTTTTTTTTACTTCACTTAGTAGTTGATGTAACAATAATAAAACAGTAAATATGTAGGAAAGTTTTCTTGTTTTTATATCATTTTTATCTCCTACTCATTATGATAGAGAGGATTGTAAATAGCCTGAGTTTTTTTGTCCAACTGAGTAGCTAAATTTGATAAAAAGGTGATTTTTATGTTAAATTTGAATAGAATTTTGGCTTAGCTTGATGTGGACTCTCTAACAATGTGAAAACTGTGAATATGTACCTCAAACTGTAAATCTGTTTTTTTTTTTCTTTTCTGAAAAAGCTAAAAATCCAGATTTTTAAAATATAGATTTCCAAATTTTTAAAATCTGATTTGGGACCAACAAACCCAGACTCTTCACTGACGTGGCACATCACCAAGTTCTCAATCTATGCTTTCGAAGCGAGCGGGTTTTCAGGTCGGGCTAAAGCAGCAGTAACCTCGATGCCCGATATCTGTTCCAGCAACCGATCAAACCCAGAGCTGATTAAGAAGTCGGAGAGGGGGTGGGGACGGGGCGGAGAGAGAGACGGAGGAGTCGTCAGAGTAGTAGAGGTGGTGATTAAAAATACCCTCTTTTTTACCACTTAATTTAGTAGTTTATGTAACTTGTAACACCCATAAAAATACCCTCTTTTTTGCCACTTAATTTAGTAGTCTACGTAACTTTTAACACCCATAAAAATTCCCTCTTTTTAATTTCGCTTAATTTACTAGTTTAGGTATATTTTGGCACCCAAAAAAAATAGGGTCATTAATTAATACTAGTTCAAACAAGAAAACAAGAATTAATACTTAATTCAGGATACTAAATGATAAAAATAAGAATTAAGTGTACTAAACAAGAAAACAGCAACAATGAAATATAATAAATAAATAAAAAAGTACCTCAAACACGTCCGTACAGATCGCGCAGTTAGACATGGTTTCCCTGCTGACGTGGCAGGTCAGCAGGGCCTCGATGGATGCTTTAGAAGCGGGCGGGTTTTCAGGTCGGGTCAAAGCAGCAGTAACTTCGATCCCCGAAAGCTGTTCAAGCAAGCGATCAAACCCGGAGCTGATTAAGAAGTCGGATACGGGTGGAGGGACGGGGCGGAGTCCGGCAGCAGAGGAGTCGTCGGAGTAGTAGAGGTGGTGGTGGTTTTGGATCTCGTCACGAAGGACGATTACAGGGTTGAATGGAGATCTGTCATGACGGTGCCGGTGGGAGGCGGTGGATGGAAGGGATTCGATGAAGCCGGTGTTGCAGTGTGGACACGTGGCGGATGATGGAGTGAGAGAGACGGTGGTTGTGCATCTGTGGCACCAATACGACGGCGGCGACGAAGACATCTATTTATATTTATATATATGTATAGGTGTGTGTGTAGAGAGAGAGAGAGAGAGTGAATGTGAAGACCGAAAATGTGAAGGGAGGAAACTAAGATAAGAAGAAAGGGTATTTTAATGGATTAATTTAATTAATTACACTAACGCTTTTGTATTTTCTATAGCTATTCTTTTGTGTTTTGTATTTTTTTTATGTTTTCTTTAGAGATGATTGATTGTATATTTCATTTTGATGCACGACAATACGAGATGGTTATAATCGTTGTTCCATTTCCACGGTGCTTTCAATCGGTTTGATGTTACGTCAAATTGAACTTCTACAATCTGTGACATTAATTCTTTTTAATGCAAGGCATCCATGCTAGGTATTTACATTGATGGGTTTTTATTTTGGATATAGGAGCTAGTTATGATCATTTTGTTCTAGTACACTACCATGCTAGGTGCCACGGGTCTGTTTTTCGCTCCAGAAAACAGTGCTAACACTAGGTGTTTAGGGCATCAAGATCTTTTTTGAATTAGAAAAAAACTACTACGTATAATCAAAAGGAGTATATGTGTGTATTGTTTTGTTTTGGTAGATGAAATTAAAAGGAGTATGTTAAATTATTTTTTTAGTTTACTTGATATGTATTTATCCATTATGAAGTAATTATTTGAGCATTCGTATTTTTTTTTCCAATGAAATAACTTGAGAAAGATCAAGTATCTACTTTCTTTTGAAGTATTTGATCATAACTGTCAAGTTTTTTTATGGATGAATCATATTACTTTAGGTCCAAAAGAAATTCCGTATATATACTTATAAGGGAGTAACAAGATGGTGATATGTCTTATATTTCATTTCGACTTTATGTGAAGAAAGTCTATTTTTTCATTTGTTTTAGTTAGATTTTTCAAACTGTGGTCACACTCACTCGTAGATTTTGAAGACAAAAAGGAATGAAACTCGATCCTTCCAATGAACAAGTTCTTGCCTCGCTATCATATGCATAACTTTGTTCAGTCGCTTTTCGTGTGAAGAGAGCGAAATGCAATATTACAAAGTTTGTTTGAAGTCTATATAAATTAAATTAAATTAAATGAGACTATTGGACATGAGTATATATAATTATTTTTTCAAAGTTGGTGACTAATTTGGCTACAATTCAAAAGGTCTTATTAGATGAAATGGGTGTCAAAACTATAAGTGTCAGCAGTATAAATTAGAATCTTCTTCCTATTAATTAACACGCGTGAGGATGATGATAGGTTAACGGCGTAGGAGCGCGTTTCACTCGGTGGGAATTAGCCCCACGCGTTCAAAGCACCGTTTAAACTTCTCTAACTAACGCCGTCTGATGACGTGGCCGTGAACAGAGGACTGACTGGTCAATATACTTAATATAAAAGCCTACACATATTTACTTTTTATTTTTATGTAATCATAAGTACACTTAACTACTGATTAATAAAAAACTATTAAACTATTAACATTAACCATTTAATTACTAAACTATACACATTTTTCATAAATAAATCTTTCCGACAAAATCGATCTCAAAATCGTATCAGGTGTCATCACACGACCAAGTAAATGTTATTTTACCGGTTTGCCATTGTTTTTTTCGCTTAGAATTAAATGGTGAAATTCAGTTCTATATTTCTATATTTTTTGGTTTTGTAACGGAAAATGAGGATGAAAAAGTGAAATAAATTTTAACGTGGTCACGTGATGACACGTGACACGATTTTGATATCGATTTTGTTAGAAAAATTTGTTTGTAAAAAAAATACTAGTTTAGTAGTTAAATTGTTAATTTTGATAATTTTGTAAATTTTTTTTTTTTTAATACTGCAATCAAGTGTAATAAATGACGCGGGCTAAAACTTAAATGGTCGTTGACTACGAGAGAAATAAGTATGTGAGTACTTACCAAGCAACAACGCCCATTTTGGACTAATATGAACGAACCAACGAACGCCTTTCTTGAATTAATATTTTATCTTGGCTTGTAAAATTAACTTTGTACTCTAAATGATTCTTTTCTTTGTCATTTTATTTTATTTTCTTTTCCTCTAACAGTTTCATTTTATTATAAAACTTTAGTTTATTTTTTGTCTTTATTCTGTTGATACTTCTTTTCCTGGGGGTCTTGCGGCACTTCATGTAGAGTGCACCTAACAATACTAGACTTAATTTTGATTTGTTAAAATTTTGTATAATTATTCTGTTTTACCTGTTTAACAGAATTTTGTTTTAATTTTGTTTCTCTTATGAAATTGTTTTTAGTAAAATAAGTTTATGATAACCTTCTGGTCTGTGAATTCTGGTGTTTACAGCTAAATTTAATTCCGTTTTTTTTTATATCTGGTTATAGTTGTTTTTAGGTTTTCAAAATAATCTTTGCGAAATCAGTTTATAGAAATTATTTGTGGTTTAAGAAATTTCATATTTGTTGGTTAATTTCAGTTATAACCTTTGGTTTATATCTTCGATCCAGTAAGATTCTGGTGGAGTACTTGGCCGAGGAACGGGGAAGGGTTTGGGAGGACTTTTCCTAATTTCGTATCTTTCTTTGGGAGGTTTCAATCGGATGGGTCATTTGGACCGTCGATTGATAGGAGCAGGAGTTCGAGTTTGGTTTTTGGGAGGAGGAAAAAGGGTAAAGTAGTGTCAATATTTTGATTATTTAAGCTTGTTTGATCTCACTTAAAACTTCTAATTTTAGAGGTCTAAAAAATAACATGGTTGAAAGAGGGCTCAGATCACTTGCCTGACGTTAACAGACATTCTTTACATTTATGCAGAGGCAGTTTTCATGACTGGAATCTATGACCTCGTGCCATCTTAATTTTATGTTTGCGATTAGAGAAATTATGCATATATATTTAGAATTAGGCAATATTTTTCAATTGTAGTCGAAAGAGATGGTTAGATCAGTAGGCTTTTTTCGAAACTCAGAAAAGATTGATATGCCTTAGTTTGAAACTTTATAATCTATGACCTCCGATCAAATTTTTTGGTTGTAAAAGTTTATAAATTACAAATTTAGTCCGTATAGTTTGAAAATTTATAATATAATCTTAAAATTATAAAAGATGCAGATTTCAGTTTGAAAAAAGTTAAATTTATATACTCCGACTTAATTTTTCGTAACACAATAAACAAAATTTATCTAAGATTCAAAAGCTTGTTAAAAATGTATATTATTTTTTATTTTTGCAGAATTGTGTAAAATACCCCTACTTCTCATAATTTTTTTTTAAAAAAAACTACTTCAAAAGTAAGAAGTAATATTAATTATTTTTTTTCAACAAGAAGAGAATTAATAAATAATATCGATTTTTGATGAAAGGCTTTATTCTTCAAAAAAATTGTATAATATATAAATCTCTTTCCAAACTAAATAAAGTTCTTAGAAAATGTTGCTTTTATCTAAAGAAAGTTTTTTCCTAAAAAGCAAAGTTCTTTCCAAAGTCGGTTTTTTCTTTAGTAAACAATTCAAAATAAAAGGCTTAAGCAAACATTATTTTGGTATATAAAAGAGAAAACAATTTAGTACAAAGTTTTAAATCATAAACTAACATTTTTTTTTTAAAAACTCGCAATTTCTTGAAAAAAAATTCTTTGAAAAATTGCATTTTCTCAAGAAAAGTTGCTAAATTGAAAATATGCATTTCCCCAAGAAAAATAATAATATTTGTTTTCTGAAAATGGGTTAATTTTGTTATTTTCATCAATTTACTATCTTAATTTCTAATTTCTAAACTATGGGGACTGTAATGTAAATGTTTTAAACTTTGAAAGTTAAGTTTAACGTTTTCCATCCAAAAAGTAAACGACTGGTCATCAAATCATTAAAAGTGTACAGTAGAGGTCAGTAAATCAAGATTTTTGAAAGTTAGGTCACCGTATTGTTATAGAAAAGGTTTTATACAATTGCTAGGAAAAAAACAACAACATTAGTACTTAACAAACCCTTAATTTATGTTTGTAATAAGAGAAATTATGGATCTATTTGGATTTGATATTTTTTTTTGATTTGTAATTAGAAAGGGGATTAAATCAGTGATGACAAGAAAATTTGTTGTATTTTGCTAATAAACTTATTGATAGCAGTAGCTGATTAGAGGTTAAAGAAAAGAATGCATTTTTTTGGTAATTGCAGAAAAATTGGTGAATATTGATCGGTGAATGTATTTGAAATTGGAATTGGGATCGATATTTGTTATATACATTTGTTTGATTTACTTATTCGGTATACTTGTTGGTTTCATGAATTGGTAGATTGTTGGTGAATATGTGAACCGAATGAGATTCTTCTTTATCACATTTTGGAATTTGTCTTTGTTTTGATTGTAGGTGCAAGTGGACAATATGATCAATAGAAACAATTGGTTATGTTGAGTATCCTATCATGTATGTATTTTTATCGCATATCACTTGTGGATAGATCGTGCCATGCGTATAAATGTTCTGTTGAGTCCGCTTAGTCTCAAATGATGTTGTGTCAGCTCTCCCGGTCCCAAGATGGACCCGTCCCAGAATGAACGTTGTACTGTACTTGTTGGGCTCTTTCAAAAATAGTGCAGTCCATAAGTGAGGGGCAGTGTTGCGTATCCCATAATATGGATGTGTTATTATCCCACAATATTTATGAATAGATCGTGATATGTGTATAAACGGTGTTTCTCTCATTATTTGTTTTAAGACATTTTAATGGGGAAATGTATTTGGTTCAACATGTTCTTTGTTAGCAAATGTGATCGAATGTAGTTGAGAGAATGGTAAAGAATTTTCCGCAAATTCCATTTTGCTACGTTTATGGAGTAATTCTTGAATCCACTTCATTAGCTGATTGTTGGAGTAACATCTTGATTTTCCTTACGAATTTCATAAAGTGCATTTTCTGGAAATTGTGTTGATAGAAAATATTCTGAAAAGAAAAGTATTGTGCTTTGCTAAAGGGAAAAAAATACATTTACTGTACTGTAATATCTATTGTTAACAATTTAGTTAACAGACTATCAAAATTAATAATTGACGTACTGAACTATCATAATGTTCACAATTCATTTACATCTGTTAATTTAGTTGGATGAAAGTTAGTTTCGGTTTTCATTTTGGTCATATTGTTTGTAACTTGTATAAATTCATAAATATATAATTATATCATATATATATATATATATATATATATATATATATATATGCATATAATACACATATATATATATGTTATAAATAAATATATATACATAATGTATGCATAAATAAATATATATACATATAATATAATGCATCTATACATATTATTGTAAACAATATAAATTCTAGATGATGCTTGTGTATAAGAAGAAATTATAAATACTTAACAAATATATTCTATTTAGAAAAAATGAATAACTTTTTTAAAAAAATAACAGTTTTCTTGCCGTTTTTTCATGAAAGTATTCAAATAGTGATGTGGTCTCAAATAATTTTTGCCCGAATGTCATAAATCTAAAACTTTAGTTTCGTTTCATGAATACTTTTTTTCATGAATACTTTAGTTTCGTTTTAGAGAAAATATAAAAAAAAAAATTATAATTTTTTTACTTTAGAAAAAAAATCAAAGAAAATTTAGTTAAATAATATGTTTTTTAAACTAAAATATTTATTATGGATGTATATGCATGTGTTTTAGTAGAAAGATTGTAAATTGTAATGTTTCGAAAAGAGATGATTGAATTTATACAAGTTACAAAAAATATGACCAAAATGAAAAGTGAAACTAAATTTCATACAACTAAATTAACGACAGTATCTGAATTATGAATATTACGATAGTTCAGTACGTCAATTGTTAACTTTGGTATTTTGATAGCTAAATCTTTAAAAACATATATTACAATAAAATATCACTACAAATAAATACTTAAATAGCAACGGAATTATTGACGGTATTTTTTGTTACGAACTTATTAACGACGGTTTTTGTGACAGCTTTGTGACAATTTAGTCAATTTGTAACAGATTTGTAATAAATTTTTAAATTAGTGACATGTTTTGACTCTTACTAAATCAATCATTTTTTATTTTTTTTATGTATTTTTTTCCGCATATTTTCTTCTTCCATAATCTTACCCTCTTTCTAGCAAGGGATTCTTGCCTATGGCCATAATCCATTTGCTGAACAGTACTAAGCTTTTTAGCATAGTATCCTTTTGACATTTGATGTTATTTTCCTACTCGTAGAAAGAGGGAACACATGAGGAAAAGGATCGATGCTAGCTTTTTGTACAGAATTGGACCCCCTCCCATTTGTGCTTTCCAACTTCTATGTTTTGTATATACATGTCTTTGACAGGAGAATGAGAAAGTGACCATATACTTATGTTTAAAAAATTTATTTTCCAAATTTATTTTTTTTTGGTTTTGATGTTGTCTCACTGGACCCGTCAAACTAGATTTTTTTTCATTGTCAGGTTAACATTACATTGTTTTCTTAATAAATGCTTGTATTTTTTTCCAATTTTATTTTAATAATCCCTAGTTATATTTATTTATAACTTGAAACAAACAAAAAAAATGAAAAAAAAGTAAGCATATATATATTTTTTTGAATTATCTCTCTTTAAAATGCCAAATAATACCAAATAAACAATTAAATTATCAAAATATTATAAAAACATGAAAATCATTTTTTTTAAAAGTAACTATTAACAAAACGATGAAATCATTGACTTTACAAAGGAAGTTCATAAATTTAATAACATTTATTAATAAAAAGAAAGTATAATTAAAAAAAAGTATAGTCAGGCTCACTCACTCTCTTGTGTTTCACTATTCTCCATCCACTCTTTATTGTTTTATTTGTTATTTTACTTTTTTTTCTTTGTAAGCATTATTGGTAACTAGAAACAAGAGTTCCAACTGGCCACATGAAAGCATTTTCTTCCATTCGTACCTTGTTTTTGAAAGCAATTGGTAAAATTCTATTCGTTTGTGGTGCTGTGCAAAGATGACCCATATGTTTTGGAAAGTTAGCTTCATCTTTTTTGTTTGTACACTACCACACTTTGTAATTTGTATAGTGTATGTCTAACAAAACATTAGCCTTTTAGAAAGAAGATGAACATGTCACATGTGTGTTGGAGACTTTTAACTTCCATTTACTTTTTTTTTTTTTTTTTTACTTTTGAGGGAGTATTTCTTTTTAACACATGATATATATATCATATTTTTCCATCAGTTTTATATCTTTATTGTTTTTTTATTTCCAATTGTGACAATTTTATTTCTAGTAGCCTAAGAACGTGGCAGCTCTAAGTTGACTCCATTTGCATACTTGTCAATTGTTTGCCTCAAGAAAGAAATTACATTTGCACGCCAAGCATTTCCTAAACAAGATAAAAATTAGAAATTTTGCATATGCACTCACACGACACTTTCCCTTTCTCTCTCAATAAGAAATGTCAAAATAGACATATGCAGATTTTAATATTGACATGTGTTTTACACTTCTTATCTTTAGTAATATAGCATATTTTGTCAACGTCAATTTTGTGATTTTCGTCAATGAATGTTTTTTCTTTTAGTGGCATGTCGTTTTTTTTTTGGAAAACGTTTGTAAGTTACTCTAAAGTCCAGCCTAGCCCAGAATTAACAAATATCGGATAAAAACTAAAACTACACATTTGTCAAAATCTCCATTCTTTGTTGTCAAACATTACAAATATTAAACACTATAATTTTAAACACGACTTGAAAGTTATCCACACGTTAATTTTGAGCTATAAAATAGTTTGAGATTTACGACAGTTCGCAAAACTTTAAAAGTTTCCATTTCTAGAATAAGGTATTTGATTATGGAACCTGTTGAACGATGTTCTTCTAATCGATTATTTTAATGATAACAAAATTTGTAAAACATGATAAAAGCTCGTTTTGCGTACTAATCACTTATCTAGCTTGTTAAAGGTTCGAAATGATAGAATGCTTAAATACGAAGCCAACGGTTCAAGCGGAACCATAATCGGACTTAAAACGGAGAAGTTACGAGCATTCGAAGTATAACGAGAAAACCGAGAAATTGCCAGAAAAAACGACCGATCGTTTTGGACAAAACGACCGATCGTTTTTGATCCAAAATGTTCCAGTGAGGTCGTCTGAAAAACTACCGATCGAAATGGCAAAAACGACCGATCGTTTTTGGTCCAAAATGTTCCAGGAGTTCATGATAAAAACGACCGATCGTTTTTGGTCCAAAATTTTCCAGTGAGTTCATGATAAAAACGACCGATCGTTTTTCAGAAAACGACCGATCGTTTTCTGCAGAATTCAAAAAATAGTTTTTTGACTTATTCTGGAAAATTGGGAAACTGCTTAAAACCATTGGATAAAGACATAACACTTCATACAACGGTAACAAAGACCAATTAGCCTTCAAATACCCCCAAATTCCTTAATGAAGATCACCCCAATTCACACACTCAATTAAGCTATCATTTCAAGATCATACTCAACCTTATACTTCATTTTTCTCACTTGTATTCATATAAATTCTTGAGTGTAATATTATTGTAATCTTATAAACACCAAGATATTATTTTTTTAGTGATCGATACTCTTTCGATTCAAATTATATAGTGAATTATAAACTCATTTGTGAGCGAGTGATCGGGTAGAGGCTTTGTAAGCAAGTGTAGCTTAAAAGCTCTAGGTTTTTTCATTCGGGATACTCATAGAGTGAGGGGGAGCTTAATCGGTCGATTAGCTCGTTAGGATGTAATATTGGAAAAAAAATTCTAGTGAAATACTCGGTAGTGTGAATACCGAGGAGAGGAGTAGGCGCGTTTTGTCAAACCTCTATACATATTGTGTTATTTCTTTTCCCTTAACTTTTACATTCCGTACTTATTTATTGCTTTTTTTGATTGCTTGCATAGTTTAAACTAGCATTAAATAGTTAACAAAATTGTTTAGTTATAAAATCTACTAATTAGCATAGTTAATAGCTCAAAGTTTTTATTCCGCGAAAATTATACGTAAACCTTATTCACCCCCTCTAAGATTTAGACACTTACGGACTAACAGAACCTATTAAAACCCGCATTCATTCGGGTATGAAAATGATTTCATATGTTTAAAACGATGCAAAGTTTCAATTTCTAAAAACAGATTACCTATTATAAAATCCCCTAAACCCATGCATACGAGCTATGAAAACAATTTTATGAGTTGAAAATGTGAAAAGTCCAATTCCACAACAAGAGTTTAGTGGTAATATTTATAAAAAAAAATTCATTAATTATAACAATGTTAAAACTGATGAAATTGATTTAATCACTACTTAGATGAAATTGATCAACTACAGGCCGATTAGGCCTCGTGACGTCCGTGAAGATACCACCGGAGTTAGATAAGGAACATTGAGTCGTCCGAGCATTTTTTAGATGATCCGAGTTATATATATGTTTATGTGCATATGTGATATGCCACTCGGTTATGGTATAAAAAAATAGTCAGAATTTTATTGAGAAAAATAGCATGTCGAAATAGTATATCAGTAGCATATACTTGTAGAATATCAAAAGGTGCACCTTTTTCAGGGCGTGCGATTTTATTATAAGGATTATTTTTACACATCTATAACAAAAAGTCTCAAAATTATATTTATAAGTATGAAAAGTTTAGTAATTCTCATCGTGATAAAATTTTATTTTGTATTTGGAGGTTAATTAATAAGCCCCTGGCCGACCTAACGGTTTTTTTTACTACTTAAATTTCGTGTAATTCGTGTTACCCTTTTGAGGGGATAGTTTCGCCCTGTTGTTAATATATTTAGTCGGTTTAATCTTAAAATTAAAAAAGAATGAAAAATAAGTGATGAGCTTTATATATAGGTTCATGCACTGTCATCTCTCGTGGTGCACTTGGGCTGGGGGTTAAGGATTGCATGGGCGTACTTATAGATGGGGACCCTTCCAAATCAGTAGTTGCTTCCTCCCCGGGCTCCACCGTCCGATCTTGTTACATCGATCGTTGATCAACTTTCCGACCTTCTTTTCTTGACTTGGCTTACGTTTTCATACTTGCGAAATAAATTTCTTTTGTTGTTTATGGAGAAAAACCAAAAGAGCAAGTGAAGCAATGCAACCGAATGTTTTCAGATTGTTTTTCAAACTTTATTTAACCGTTGCTTGATCATGCTTTCGAATAAAAGAGTGTGTGTGACGGATGCTATATATGTAAATCTTGAAAAATCCATGCAATGTTCTTGGTTATATATTTCCCCATCTAAATGTGGATCCAAATTTATTCTTCTTGTTTCTTTTTAATTATCATTTGAAATAAAAATTCTTCTCAAGTTCGATTTGCCCTTAGGACTTATTCTTAATATGTATCATAAAAATAGACGTACGCTAGTCAATATTATTACGGATATATATGATTAATATGGAAATGGTTAAAAAAGGAGGTTATTGTAAGAAATCTTATATATTTTCAAATCACAAAAAATGGCAAATTAATATAGCTCGAATTAATAAGTGGCACAAGGTCACAATTACTATTATAATATTTTAATATGAGTATTTTGAGTTTTTTTTCTCTTTTATACACCATACTTTTTGCGAGTTTGTACATCGATCATACTGTCATTTAATTAATACATCATACTACCATTTTTCGGTAATTTTATACACTTCCGTCCAATAAAATTAAAAATTTCATCCAAAACGAATTTGTGGTAAGAAAATACTTCATCATTAGCCATAAAGTTGAAGTTAGACTTGAAAATTTAAACGAGTTTGTACATAATTAATTTGTAGTATAAAATGAGCATGATAAGTTTAAGGCCAATAGGCTACATGAATCAAAGTGTGCAACTGATATTATAGAATAAAAAATGTGGGTGTAATATGTGAAATTCGAGTGGACGGAAATTATTATACGAAAATGTATAAAATCACCGAAAAGTGTTAGTATGTTGTATTAATTAAATAATATGATAATATGAGGTATAAAATCATAAAATTTCAATAGTGAATGTACAAAGGTGAAAAAACCCCGAGTATTTTGCAGTAGCAGGTGGGGGTGGGTTTGTATTACTCTTAATATACCAGCTATATTGGGTCAATTTTGATTGAGGCAATATTGAGCAATAGCTTTCCTCTGAGTTTTAGACTGATCCTGATCTTCGTATCAAAAAAAATAGACTGTGGATTACTATTACGTAATTGCTCCGTTGTTATTTAATTATTCATTACGAAACTACAATTAATTTTGATCGGTTTATAATTTTTATCAGAATTGTTGAATTGATTATTTTTTAAATTTAATCATAAAATTTAACATTTGAACTATATGATGAATTTTTAAAAAAATTCATTATGACAATTTTGATATAAGTTATTGGTCGGTCAAAATTACAGGTACATAGTTTCATAATGAACAATTAAATAGGAACGGGTGGAGTAGCACATGATTGTTAATGGTTTGCTATTTAGTAACGATCACTGCAGTTTTCTTGCAGATGGATATATACACATGTAATATGTTATATGTGTTAGTATATTAATAGCACACAAATTTGTTGGTGTGGCAATTTGTTGGTGAAGGCAGAAATGGTAAATGTTAATGTGGAATTTCACACAAAAAATACAACCAAACGAAAAAAAAAGGGGGCTTTGCTCAATCACTATGTAATTATGGGGGAGCGTCCTGGTATCCCGAGGTCACCAAGTTACTCCCCAAAATATGATTCTTCATAGAATTACACCACAGTTTCGTGAAAATTGGAAAAGTATCATGAATGATTCTTAACTTTTGAAATAAGATATAAATCTGGTCCCCTTCAAAATATTTTAATTCCAAATAGGTATTAAAACATTGCTTATTAGAAAAATATAATTTAGAACGACTTACTTACATACAGTTTGATCAAATATTTAGAATTTTGTCTTCGTACACGCCAAAAAAGTTAGATAATTGTCCGATACTACTCCAAAACCTAATGATAAATTACTTGATATAGACAGTAATAGAAAAAAAAACTCAAAAACTTTTTATACTATTATTTTGAAATTAATGCCATCGTATTCTTGGACCTCATGTCCAACTTTTATTAAACGTGGTGTGAAAGTTATTGTCTAGTTTTCATATATTTGATAAAAATATTGGTTTTAATTTTTCAAATTTTCAAATGTGTTGCTCGATTAATTATTGTCGCGCGTTAGTCACTGCATATATATGGTTGTCATCAAGTAACTTTCTCGTCTAACATTTAATCTCAAGAGCACTTGAAGATTACTATTTACTCGCCCTGTGTGATGACGATAAAATATCTCATAAAATATAATTATCGATCTATATAGCTAAGAATCTTGTTATGGCTGATAGTTCCGCGGTGATAATAGAGAACAACTCTGTATAAATTAATAATAGAGGATTTAAGCATAATCAAGTATGTTATCATCACCGTGAACTAACCACTACTTTCTTATACACTTTAGGGTTGTATTCTACTTCAAATTCGACTTAAAAATAGGTCAAAATATCTATTTTTCCTGCTACTAGCTTTTTGAACAATGAAATACATGAAATTTTTTAAGTGGAAAATCTATTCTATATTGTTTCTGATTTTTATGTCTTTATCTAAGTGAAAGGATTAAATACCGAATTTATTTATTTTATAGTATTTAACGAAATTAGAATAAATTTAAATAAATATGGAAGATTGAAATTTCATTTTTTTTGTTTTGATATTCTATAGAAAATACCATAACATAATAAATATAAGTGGCTGAATTCTTTTTTAGGGCAGAACTAACAACTATAATAACCGTGACCTATATATATAGTATATAACACGATAAGTTCGGTACTTCATCAAGATAATTTCTAGCTAGGCAATTGTACCATCAATTGTGACATGGGCCGTAATTAAACACGAAAATGATATAATAACTTATACTCGGACAAATTGAACCGTTGAAATGAATTGTCAAATCTCGATTGAGTATGGAGTATCTCACTCATCAAAATGGAGCCTAAGAATTCCAAACAGAGCAATTGACTTCATTGATAAACTCGGCGAAAATTTTATAGGATTTTCCAGTTGTCATGAGAATGGTATAGGAAGCGAAAGGTTTCAACGAAAGGGAATTTCCTATTTCTTATAGAGAATTTCTTAATTGTTGAAGTGCAACTATAATAGATATTCCTATCAAATACCATTCTCAATAATAATAATAATAATAATAAGGGAAGCCAATTTCTCTCTCCTCATTTTAAAATCACCACAATCCATCCCACAACCCGCCTACATTGGACCTGTGAAGAGCTCGTCGAAGTTTCCCCGGCATCCGATGACTTCATCAAAGCTTCATCGATAGAAGTGAAAAATGGGTATGCAGATCATGTCGAGTAGGTTTGCACTTTCAGAAATACGTATGCACTCTCACGAATGAATATGCACTTTCACGAGTTAATATGCACTTCACCGACCTCATCAGAGTTCGTCGGACCTACTTCGATAAATCACGACCGATGGACAAATGGTAGGTAATACGCTTTCAAGAATAGGTATAAACTTCACGAATGGCATGCACTTCCCCAGACATACTACAAACTCGTCGGAGGTTCATCGGACTTCCGCCTGCTGACCGACGACTTATGTTCAAGTGGTGATGAAAATTGGTTGGGAAGAGTTGGGGTAGATAATTATGATATTTTTGAGATAAGGAGAGACAAAGTGAAACTTTTTGATAAATAAAGATTGAAATGATGTTATTTGAAAATTAGTACAAAAGTGATCAATTTTCAAGAATTTCCTTTGTTATATATTCACCATCGACCCCTGAATCCGCAAGTTCAGTTTTTTCCTTGTCACAATATATATATATATATTATTGTTAAACACTGCTGCCTCAATTATTATAATCGCCTAGTACTTCACGGATTTCGCTTGTGTTGTTGATTTTGTACATTGATCTTCGAGATCAAAAGCCATTCTTGTGTATAGGATGTTTTGTAATTACACATTTCATTTATTTGAAACATAATTTTTTATTCGATTTAGCTAACGTCCATAAAATAGGATTTTCTAGTAAAATTGGACGGTACAAAATTACACAAAAAATGTAGCTTGTTGAACAAAATAACAGATGACCAGGTATGTGTAGCATTGACAATATTGTTGATTGAGAAACTTTTTTTTTTTTTTTTTAAGTAACTATTTAATTGTCTATTGTAAAACTACGTGTAATTTTGATCGGTCAAGAACTTATATCAAAATTGTTAGAATGAAAATTTTTAAAAGTTGATCATATAGTTCAAATATTAAATTTTATGATTAAATTTTAAAAAAATTCATTTTGATATAAGTTAATCGATCAAAATTGCACGTATTTTGATCACTATTATTTTGTGGTCAGCCATCAGAAGACTCGGTACACACTTTATATTTAAATGAATTTGATGCCTTACTACTTACTAGCTTTCCCGTTATAACTTGTACATGTGGCATAGAACTTTTTAATATTAATTAATATTAGTTCTGTATTTAGGCCTTTTGGGTGACATAGAACTTTTTCAAATAATTTTAAAGTTTAGTAAATGCCAGTCTAGATTATACATTACTAAACAAATACTACCATTTTTAACCAAATGCATAACAATTTACCTGTGTGGGAAAGGTACTGTAATATTTTTAGAGTAAAAAGATTTAGAATGGAAATTCAAACAATATTAGTAATTAATAGAGGTGTATATGATGTCACTTGTCAAATAATTAGGATGCTGTTTGTCTCTTTTTCTCGAGGCAGCCACATGCAGTACATTCCCGATGTGGATCTAATTTACTATCCTGGCCCTACCTAATTATTTTTGCTAAATTAAATACTAGTACTCCTTTTCCCTTTTTCACATCTCTGTAAATTCAGTAAAGTAAGAAAGGTAAAGTATGTGAGTAAAAATTGAAACAACCACTGTCAAAGTAATGCTTTTCTAAAATAAGAACTATTACTCCCGTCCGTGCATAGTAAATAATACTACTTTTTTGACACTTTTTACCAAAAAGTTTTATAAAATGACCATAATTAATAAGTATTGTTTTTTACAAATCATGAATACCATTAATATTTTAAGGGTATGCTTATAAATGATATATCTATATTTATTAATTCAATTAAATCTAACAAACATTTAACTGGACTAATTTTATTAGAGGGATGAAGTAATTAATGAAAAGAGTAGTACCATTTGTATATGATCTTCCAACAAAATATTTAGTTAATACTGGTTTGGATCCCTGCAGTCCTCAGCCCTCATTCGTGTAGTTATTTTTAATGTTAGCAAATGCAATAACATTGATATCACCAGTAGTTAATATGCGTTAAAATAGATAAAGTGTTGGTTAAATCATTTTTCTAAAAGTAAAATAATGTTATTAGATTCCGCTATTCGAGTGATTTTTCCTCTTGGACAAGACCATTGCCATTTTGTTGGTCGAATTTTTACAAAATTAATAATTGGTAAATCAGTGATGTCGAAGACTTTTAGAAATATATAAAGCTTCCACTGCCTCACTCCCCACTATTGTGATGCCGATTATTCTAACACTGAAGAGTATATGAAGATCGTAAATTTTCGATACCAAAAACCAGATTAGAAAGCTTTAATCTACATACAGTACTTAGATGGAAAGGCCTCTTATCTTATATTCAGTATAATTCACAACAATGTGTGTCAATTGCAGCTCATTACTATCCTTGATTGAACTTACAACCAAATCTACATAAAAAGAAAATAAAAAAGAAAAAGAAATACTTCTCGTTTTGAAAACTTATCTTGGTCGGATCCGAACCCAAGAAAAACTCACTCTTTATTTCTCAAGAATCTCTATCCTTACTCCAACTAACAAGCATCTTAACACACCTCTTCATGATATAAAACTTGGCCCTCTGCTCCTTTGCTAAGCTACTACATTTCTTCGCGAAATCCGAGCATTTTCTCGAAGAGCTTCTTGAGAGACTAGATTTGGAAGAAGAGCTTTTTGTCGATGAGCTTCTAGAAAGAGGTGGCTTGTGATTTGAGTTCTTGAGAGAAGAGGTCCTAAGAAGAGGAGATTTAGAAGAGTTTTTTTGTGAAATGCTTCTCATGAATGAGCTTTTTGTTTGTTCATCTTTTGAATGTTTCCATTTCTCATCTGTGTATAAATCCATGGTTGTAAAATGTGATGCAGGAGGGGTAGAGAGATTTAGGTCTTAGATGTGGTGAGCTATTGGGTAAGGGTATATATATCTCATGATTTGGGGCAGTGGGAAATGATATCTAATGCTTTGAATACCATGTCATTTATGACATTATAACATTGTGCTAATGTGGGGTATGGTATTTTTCATTTAATAATTTTGACTGATATTTGGATCTCATGTTAAATTGTAGTAATATTATTTATTTCTCTCTTGGTTTTTGTAAAGCATATCTAATATTGGTTTTGTAAAAGCTTCATCAAACTGTAAGTTTTTCAGAGTAGAAAACGGAAAATGTGTCGAAAAATAAATAAGATTTCGAGTTTTTCGCAATACAATTTTGCTTTCCTAATAGAGAAGTATCGATTTTGTTAAACTTTGAATCAAGGTTTTATAGAACATAGTTCTTGATAGAACGAGGACGGAGTAATTACCGTGATGTATTTAAGTAGCTAATTTTGGTTATCTACTTAACGGATCAATTTTTATCGGAACTTTGTATTCGTATAGTGAGGAGCTTCAAGTCCAAAAGTGTAAAAAGAGCCAGTTTCTTCTAATTTCAAAAAAAAAAAAAAAAACATACTACAAATAGTTAAAACATAATTGTATTGAACATGAATAATGAACAGAGCGCAGAGCAAGATATTGAATTGAATTTTTTTCATAAGTGAGAGCAGGATTGAGGATACGACTTACAAGAAAAGATAACAATCTCGTAAGTTCTATTTATGCAGCGTATTCACTTTCAGTCACACTCCCTTGTCAGACACAAACGCATGGTCCTGTTACAGACTTACTGTTTGCCAAATTTATATCTAAAAGTATGCAAAATTGTTTACGAGATGTAACTAGTAAAATCCAAATAATTTAACAGAAGGTCAAATCTGATGAAATGTGAAGGGAAAATTAAGTAGATTGATTTGTTTTTGCCACTATAGTAGGCATTAACTATCATGTTACATGTGTAAAGGAGACATGACAAAACGTTTGAAAAGGATTATTCAATTATTGTACATCCATTGCACAAGGCTGTGACAGTGTAAGCGGTAAATTTTAAAGCTACTAAAATTTGAATCCTTATACCCCTTCAAAAGCTAAAGACACACTATATGCTACCAGTGGCTTAAGATATGCCACATCAAATAAGATAACTATGACATTATGGCTCTTTATCAAGCCTCATGCTATTAAATAAGTATATAGTAACATTTTGTTTTGTTACTTTCAAATTTCAATTGTGATGGTAAGAAAACAAGGTCTGGGATAGTACAATGAAGGATGAATTTCACTATTACTTCCCATAGTTTCAGACAAAAGTCTGTTAGGAAAAATTCAATTTAGTCTCTATATTTTAGGGAAAACAAAATAGCATATTTTGGGTCTTATTCGATAAGGTATTCTAGATTTAAATTTTAAACTCCTTAATTGCTCAAATTTGTAGGTGAATGTTACTGCAATTAATATTGATTGTATAAACAGCTAATTTAGATCTAGATGTATTACTTATGGATTACTTGGATTCAATTACATCATTGCAAGGGTTTACATCCATAATAATAATATGATATGTTCAAATCTAGAGACTATTAGTTCCTATATATATATATATTCAAACTATTGATACCGAATAGTACTTCAATTAAAGCTACAGTGACTTTTATTGCACTGGCCTTTTACCAAACAAGTCGTATTAACATTTAACACTAGAGTCTTTACACGCTTGTAATATCTTACAGATGAAGAAATCCATGTGTCAATATTACAAACTTACAATGTTTAAAGTATGATAGAGACACTGCATGATGGCGGAATAGTGTTTTCTGACCAACAAATTGTACCAGAATGAGAGTGAAATAGATGATGCATAGCAAGTTTTCCAAAAGATGTCTATTTCTAATATTTCTCACGGATTAAAATGCTATATAAATACTTATCAATGTCAGGACGGAACCACAAACAAATACGTAAGTTTGTCAAAATTAATAAAAACGTTTAATATTTTTCAAAATATAAAACCGGAAAAGGCGGATTTTTGTAAAAATTTTACCCTCTTTTTTTATTTTTTTTACCTTGCATGTTTCTTAATTAAAATGTATTTGATTTCTATTTTTTTCCTTTTCGCTCAATTTCGACTTTATTTTTAAACTCCAAAAAAAAAATCACAATAGTAATTTCACATTCAGTCATGTGTCGAAATTTTCAGCATTTCAAAATTGACTAAAAAATAAATAAAATAGAAATACAAAAGATATAAAAGTTAAATTTAATAAATCAATATATAACAAGTAAAAAGATTAAGACACGAAGGTAAACAAATATTAAAAAATAAATCCTGAAAAATCCAAACGTATATTAAATAATAGATATATACGAACAATTAAATATCTATTACACAATTTCAGTATATTCATTTCAATTAAAATACAAACCATCAAAAATTCTTTTATAAATTTTGTTTGCACTCACCACTACTCTAATTATTATTTTTGTTTAATTTTTTTAAAGATGTGTGTTACGTGTCAACATGATAAGTTGGTGTAAAATGTATTTTATAATCACATGCATATACAAATTTTTTGAAGTATTACTTATATTATCATCACATACAAAATTATGGTATGTTATTACACTAACAATATATAATTTTGGAATGAGTTGCCAAAAAAAATATTTAATAGGTTGTCAGAATACCGTATATATAAATTAGTATGAAAAAAATTAATAAAAAAAATTATTTTTCAAAATTGTGAGTTTGCCGCGGTACCGAGGTGCCACACCCCTGATCACTGTCATTATAACACAACTTACTAACAAGATAAGATATATAAAGTAAGCATAGAATGCTATAATTTTCACTGCTAGATTAAGGAAAGTAAGTATAATATGCATGTTAATTTCCAAAAAAAAAAGTATAATATGTATGTAAGTTGTAACTCATTCTGGTATGTTCTACAGTTTTCATTCCTGTTACTTTTTCATACACTCCATGTAAAATAAGTGAAAACAAAATTGCAGTGTTGTATGGCGAGCCTGATTTTCTTCCCAAGCTCGGCTTTCTCAATTCGCGTCGGCTCTAATCTTCCGAGGGATCCGTACTGGGCCAGGTTGGCTATGGTGACGAGGGGACTTTCGTACCTGCGCAGGAAACAAACAGGGGCCCGGGGTTGGTACCAGGTTTTCCCTCTCCAACGATCAAGTCAGTATCGGTGTTAACTGAAAGTAGGAATATAATTAAGGGTAAGGGATCGGGCCGGTTACAGGTCGTTGTATCGAGTGGTACAGATAGTGTTCTGGGGGTCCGGGTTGTTTAAGCTTTATCTCTCCTCTCTCTATTTGTGCGTCCTCCTCTAAGTGGTATTAGTGGGGGTATTTATAGTGTAATCAGAGGTGTATTAGCCCTTGGATCACTGTACTGTTTGGTGCTGATCCGACGGCTTCATGTCATTTATGACTCTGACAAGGGTACTGTCCTTCGTCGGGGCCCACAAGGGCTGGTCTGTGATTGGGCCACGTCGACGAAACACATAAGGGGTCCCCCAATGGGGGCAGCTGCATTAATGGGGGAAGCGTACTTAACAAGCTTCTTTAGGCCGGCCTAGGCACGACCCGGTCTCTCCAGGACCGGGGTGATGAGTCACCCATGGTAGATAGGCCCGGATAGCCTGTTGCTGCGGTGATATCGACCCGGACGAGAGAATGTCGACATTCCCTCGCCAACAGCTCCCTGTCCAGAGTCGCTGTTTAAGGACGAGGTTGACAAGGACCTTCCAGTCGCTACGGGGGCTCCGGTCATTATTGTTCCCAGGTTTGGTGGTGCGGAGAAGCCTATGCAGGGCCGGTCGTGTGACATGTGTCTCTGGTATTTATGAATTCTTCACACGTGGAGCACGCATGGTGTGCATTTAAGGGGCGCCGCCCCCGTCTCTTCGACTCTATCAATGCCATTAATGCTAAAACGGCTGACGTGTGACACTTGGCAATCGACCTCTATTTGCTGTACACGTGTAATGCGTCGATTGAGTGGCGGCGGTTATTAGTGGGAGTTCGTGTAATGAACCGTCGTTGTCTTTTCACCTTCTGGTAAATGTCTTTTCATCTTCTGGTGGGGGGTCTATAAATACCCTCAGTGAAAATCTATTTTCACTTTCTCCTTCTTCTCTCTAGATTTTCACAGCAAATAGATTTCCTTTCTTCTCATACTTACCTAACACCCTGCCAAAATGGTTATTAAACACGGAGCTGGCAAGGGCCCGATGGTTGCCCCTAGACCACAACGCCTAGCCGTGATGGCCAACTCACTTCCTTTCCGGGCCATGGTCCTAGACCCGACCCTGAGCGTCGACCTCAACGACAACAGCATCATGGTGAGGCTCCATGGGCCCAATCTCGAAGAGTTCCGCCAGCTCTGCGGGATCGGCGAAGGGTTCCGCCTCCGCAAGTGCCTGACCTCTGACGAGGTGAACGGGATCGTAGCGGATCCCAATAGTATGGTAACACTCTCCCTTTCTACTCTTCTTTATGGGGGTACCCACCTCCCTATTCCGGGGCTACTGGCGGAGCTCTGCGCTTGGACGCAGACTCTTCCGTGCCAGTGGCCACTGCAGGAACACCGGATCTGTGCCGGAATGGAAGCCCTCAACGAACTCCTGGGCTCGTCCCTGCTAGAGCCGTTGGGGCTTAGGGAACTCTTGGCTTGCTATGAGTTCCTTCAGAGCGAGCCGAGCTCCCAGGCCAAAAGCAGGCAACCCTACCTGCGGTGCCGGGCTTACAACCAATTGATCACGGGTAACTCCGATTCGAATCGGGGTTATACCCAAGATGTGATCGTGGTGGAGGGCGACTGGCTCCGCCGAGATGACCTGGTTCTACCCACCAGGCCGGGAAGGGTCCTTAGCAACAAGGATTTCAAGGCCACGGTCGCCATGAAGCTGTGGGGCCTTGGCAAAGCCAACGTCCAGTCGCTCGAAAGGGCCCTAAACTGGTGGGGCCCGGACGGAAATGACGTCGGTGCGCGTGATGCGGAGCGGTTGTTGGTATGTGGTTCCCCTACCAGCTGCAAGGGGAACGAATTCAAATGGCCCCACAGGACCTTCTGTCCTGTGGGATACTCCCGGGACAGATGGGAGAAGGAGCAGGGGCTAGAGTCCACCCTACCCCCTAAGACTCTCAAGGAAGCTGAGGCAGTCGAGGGGTCTGCTGAAAGAACCTTGAAGAAGGTGGTGAAATCGAGGCCGAAGCCGAGTGCCAGGGCGAAGGCCGTCGAGGCGAGATCTTTCGCTCCTTCGACGGCCGGGGTTTTCTTTGAGACCCGGTCTGATGGTACCGTCCTTCACTACCGAGTGGGGGCGGACGGTACCCGTACCTATATTGATGTGCATGGGAAGCCTCTGACAGAGGTTTTCCCCTTGAGCTCTAGGGAGCCCGCTGTGGGGAGCCCCCTACGCTTAGAAGATAGCCCATCTGAGGCAGAACCCTCCGGGCCAGCCTTGGGCACCTCAAGGACCAGGGTAAGTCGCTTCTTGTTTTTCTCAAATCTTCGTTTTTATACTTAGCTAGATTTAGTTAATTTCTCTAACTCCTTTCTTGTGTGGTCTGTGTAGGTGGTCCGTTCCGACGAGGAGGAGGCGGATGAAGAGGCCGAGGAGGAGGCGGGGTTGGATGGCGAGGAGGCGGAGATTATTGAGCCCGAGGCTGGTGAGGGAGGGGTCGTCGGGGCAGGGGACAAGGAGGTGGAAGAGGTGGAGGCTTTGGAGCCCGAGGCTGAGGAGGAGGAGGGGGGTCGTCGGGACAAGGGACGACGAGGTGGTTGAAGTGGCTCCCACAGATGCTAAGGTAAAGACTTTGGAGAGGTTGGGAGGCCTGGCGGAGCAGTTGAGGCGTGAGCGAGCCGCTCGTAAAGCCGAAGCAGCCGAAGCTGCCAAGAGGAAGAGGGAGGAGTCGAAGGCCCCTCGGGATGCAAAGAAAGCCCGTGCCGGGGATTCTGAGCCGAGGGAGGATGCCAGGGAGCATGTGGTCGTTGCTGAAGAGCGAGCGGTGTCATCCATTCAGGCAAAGGGTCCGATGCCTAGCGCTTCGGGCTCAAGCTCAGGCTCTGGCTCCCCGTTCCCAAGGATGCCTATTCAGACTCCGGAGGAGGTCAAGGCGGCAGCCGGGGTTCGGAGCATTATGGAGGGCCATCCCTCTGCTGGCCTGCTTGCTCTGGCCTCGCTTCAGCAGCAAACTGTCGAGGCCGACCAACGTGGTCGCGACTTTGCTTCCGCCATGACGTCGGCCATGGCCATGATCCCGCAGGTAAAACGTTGTTTTCGTTGTGCCATTGTCTTTCGTTTATTTCTTAAATTCTTGCTAAGTGTTTCTCTTCTTTTGTAGGCCTACTTGACGATGAACCAATACGTCTACCAGCAAGGGCAACTGGTGAGGTCGTGGGCTTCGAAGGCTGAGGCCAATGCTAAACAGGCCGAAGACGCTCTGAAGAAGGCGGAGGGGGCCCGGAAAAGGGCGGAGAGGGCCGAGGGTCTCGTCGAATCCTTGGAAGCTCGGAGAGCTGAGGCCGCGAAGGCCGGTGCTGAGGCCGAGGAGCGTGCCCAAGCTGCGGTAACGGCTCTGAAGGAGGTTGAAGCGAGCGTGGCCGATAAGGTGAAAGCTGCGGTCGAAGACGCTGAGGCCGGGGTGGCCGAAAAAGTAAAGGCTGCGGTTCAAGCCGTCGAGGCAGAGATGAGCGCCGCCTTGGAGCTATCGACACAGAAGGACTTTAATTCCTTCTATGTCGATGGCTGGTCTGAGGCAGCAGCTTTTATGAGGGCGGGACCGGATCATCCGGTGTGGAACATGGAAAACATTTTTGTTCCGGTCCCCTCTGCTCCCGTTCCCGAGGTGGTCCCCTTAACCCCTCGAGCCCTTTCGGACGCCGATGCAGATGATGATGAGGGGGCATCTTAGGGCTTTTTGTGGTTTTTAGATTTTATTCTCGATGTAATTTCCTTTTTTGTACTTAGCATGTAATAGCTTTCCATTGAATGAAATGAAAAAACAATTTTGGACTTGTCTTTTATTCTTCTGTGTTTTATTTGTTTACTTCCATTGTGTTTTATACATTGTATACACGCTCCCAAATGAGTGGGCCTTAGTGCTTCGGCGTTGGGGCGCTCGTTTGATACAACTCATAACTTGCAAACCGAAGTAACACATAGAAAATTTAAATGAACTGAAAAATTCAAGTAAATATGAACCGGGGTGCCGTATAGGCTCGTGTTCTGAAACACTTAGAAAATTTAAATGAACTGAAAAATTCAAGTAAATAGAACCGGGGTGCCGTATAGGCTCGTGTTCTGAAACACTTAGAGAAAATTTAAATGAACTGAAAAATTCAAGTAAATAGAATCGGGGTGCCGTATAGGCTCGTGTTCTGAAACACTTAGAGAAAATTTAAATGAACTGAAAAATTCAAGTAAATAGAACCGGGGTGCCGTATAGGCTCGTGTTCTGAAACACTTAGAGAAAATTTAAATGAACTGAAAAATTCAAGTAAATAGAACCGGGGTGCCGTATAGGCTCGTGTTCTGAAACACTTGTAAAATTTAAATGAAATGTACGCCGGGGAGCTATTGAAATAACAACAGTTTTCATTTATAAAGCCCACAGGCATAAATTTGCACCACATTCTTATTTACACAAAGTCATAAAGGCCGAGCCCTACTGGTAGTACTTCCTTAGGTTTTTGACGTTCCAAGGTCGGTCCACCGGGACGTCGTTGGGAAGACGGCCCAACAGGTAGGCCCCGTTCCCAACTGCACCGAGGATTCGATAGGGGCCTTCCCAATTGGGGCCTAGCTTGCCGTCGGACTGTACCCTGGTGTTGTTGTTTACTTTTCGTAGCACGAGGTCTTCATCTTGGAAACGTCTGGCGTTCACTGCCCCATCATCTTTTCGTTAAGCCCGTTTTCCACAATGTCCGTCCTCAGAGAGGGAAGCCCGATTTCTAACGGGATGATGGCCTCCATTCCGTAAGTGAGGCTATAGGGTGTCTGTTGAGTGCCCCGTCTTCTCGTCGTTCGGTAGGCCCATAGGACATGATACAGTTCTGCGGCCCATTGTCCTTTGGACTCGTCTAGCCTCTTCTTGATTCCGTCGAGCACGGTCTTATTTGATACCTCGGCTTGTCCGTTGCATTGGGGGTACGATGGGGTCGAATAGTAGTTCTTGATGTGATACTTTGCATACATCGCTTTTAATTTGACCCCGGTGAACTGTCCCCCATTGTCCGCGACGATTGAGTAGGGGATTCCGAATCTGGTGATCACGTCTCTCCAGAGGAAACGTATCACTTCGGCCTCTGTGATTTTCGCTAAGGCCACGGCCTCCACCCACTTTGAGAAGTAATCGGTGACCATGAGGAGGAACTTCTTCCCCCCCGGGGCTACGGGGAATGGTCCGATGATATCCATGCCCCACTGCGCAAAGGGCCAGGGCGAGGTCACGCTGCTCATTTTTTGCGCCGGGGCATGGGGTATGGGTGCGTACTTCTGACACTTCTCGCACCTGAGTACGAAAGCTTTGGTGTCCTTCTGCATGAGGGGCCACCAATATCCGTGGGTCAAGGCTCGGTTGGCCAGCGATCTGCCCCCGGTATGGCTCCCACACGTTCCTTCGTGAATTTCCTCCATGACCCTTATTACCATGTCGGGGTGGACGCAGAGTAGGTAGGGGCCAGAGAACAATCTTTTATAGAGCTTGTCGTTGGGAGCTATCCAGAATCCCAGTGTCGTTCTTCTTATTTTCTCGGCCCCTTTCTTATCATTGGGAAGATCACCGGAGCGATGGTATTCGATTATGGGGTCCATCCAGCTTGGCTCCGGCGGGAGGTCAGTCACCATGTTAATTGTTGCCTTAGCCTCGATGCTAGGCGAAGGGACATATTCTATGGTGATGACTCTCTCTTTCTTATCACTCATGACCGAGGCTAGGGTCGCTAGTGCATCGGCGTGGGTGTTCTCGTTTCTGTTGATGTTGACGATTCCTTGACATTCGAAGCTTTGGAGTATTCCGGAAGCGATAGCCACGTAGCTGGACATTCTGTCGTCCTTCGTCTGAAATTCACCACTGATCTGGCTGCTGACTAATTGAGAGTCCGTATGCACCAGTATCTTTTTGATTCCGAGGCTTCGGGCCATTTTTAAGCCGGCGATAACGGCCTCATATTCGGCCTCGTTATTGGTGGCTCTGAAGCCAAGTTGGATTGACTTCTCGATCACATCCCCTTGTGGAGATCGGAGTACGACGCCGAGGCCGGACCCTTTCTTATTGGCGGCTCCATCCGCGTGCAAGGTCCAGGTCTCGGGGGCACAACCTGTGATGTCGGGGCATTGAGTCGTCCCAGTGAATTCCAACACGAAGTCGGCCAGGGCCTGTCCCTTGACGGACGCTCGCGGCGCATAGCTGATGTCGTAGGTATTCAAGTGGCAGGCCCACTTCATCATTCGTCGAGAGAGATCCCCCTTTTGGAGTATTTCTCGCACAGGCTGGTCAGTATAGACCACAATGTTGTGCGTAGAGAAATAGTGAGCAAGTTTTCGTGAGGCCACGACGAGGGCTAGGACGAGTTTTTCCAAAGGCATATACCTTGCCTCAGCATCGAGGAGAGTTTTGCTCACGTAATAGATAGGCCTTTGCTCCCTGTCGAGTTCCTTGATGAGGACGGCGCTGACGGCTATCTCAGACACGGCCAGGTATAGGGTAAGGACATCGCCTGGGTCCGGCTTGGCTAGAAGGGGCGGACTTCCGAGGTAGTCCGCCAGCTCGGTGAACGCACGCCGGCATTCATCGGTCCATTCGAATCTCTTCTGAGCTTTTAAGGCCGTAAAGAACGGTTTGCATCGGTCCCCGAACCGGGCAATAAATCGGTTTAGGGCGGCGGCCATCCCGGCTAGCTTTTGTATGTCCTTTCTCTTCTCAGGTGTTTTCAAATTCTTCAAGGCAGAGATCTGGGACGGGTTCGCCTCTATGCCGCGGTGGGTCACCATGAACCCTAGGAATTTGCCGGCACCTACCCCGAAGGCACATTTAGAGGCGTTCAGCTTCAGGTCATGCCTTCGTATCATTTCGAAGGCCTCTCTCAGGTCGGATAGGTGGTGCTCCTCGTGGGTGCTTTTTACCACCATGTCGTCAATATAGACTTCCATGGTTCGGCCTATGTTCTTAGCGAATATCTTGGTGACCATCCTCTGATAGGTAGCCCCGGCGTTCTTGAGCCCAAAGGGCATCACTTTGTAGCAGTAATTTCCCCTTGGGGTGATGAAGGCAGTTTTTTCTTGGTCGGCCTCCGACATGGGTATTTGATGATAGCCGGAGCAGGCATCCAGGAAGCTCATTCTGGCGGCCCCGGCCGTAGAGTCCACTATTTGATCGATTTTGGGCAAGGGGAAAGGATCTTTGGGACAGGCTCGGTTGAGGCTCGTGTAGTCGATGCACACCCTCAGCTTCCCATTCTTTTTGGGGACCACTACGGGATTGGCGAGCCATCTGGGGTAATAAATCTCCCTGATGGCCCCGGCCAGCAGAAGCTTCTCTACTTCCTCGTTTATGGTATCGGCATGCTCTGGACTGACACGGCGCCCCTTTTGCATCACGGGCTTGGCATCCGGGTTGACGTTTAATCGGTGGCAGGCGAGGTCGGAACTGATTCCTGGCATCTCGCTTGGTTCCCATGCAAAATTGTCGAGGTATTGGAGAAGGAGTTCGACGAGGTCGGTGACCTCAGGTTTGGTAAGCTTTGCCCCCACCATAAAAAAGTGGTCCTCGTCATACCCCGGGATTCGGATTTTCAACAGTCCCTCCTCCGCCTTGTCTTCGGCCTTAGGCCCCATCTTTTTGTTTAGTTCCCTCAGCAGCTTAGGGTCCTCTGCCTCGATGTTCATGGCACTTTGGGCCGGCACCATCTTTTTGCCGGAGTACACGGCCATGGCACAGCTGCGTGAAACTTTCTGATTTCCCGAGATGGTTTCCACACCAGACTCAGTTGGGTACTTAACCTTTTGGTGTAAGGTGGAGGAGACTCCATCTATTCCATGGAGCCACGGGCGCCCCAATATCACGTTGTAAACAGAGGGGACACTCACCACTGTGAACTCTACGCCCATAACTTTTGTACCCGTTTTCACAAGCAAGGTTATGTTTCCTCTGGGCTGGACCGCCTCCGAGCTGAATCCGTACAGGGGAGGAACGTCGGTTTCCAACTGTTCCTCTTTGAGTCCCATCTTTCGAAAGAGGTCTTCAAAGAGTATATTGACCGACGCTCCTTGATCGACGAGGATCCGTCCTACTGCGCAGAGGCCTATCTGTGCCGAGATAACAAGGGCATCAGTGTGGGGCGCGTCCACCCCCACCAGATCGAAGTCAGTGAAGCTTACATCCGGCTTGGCATCGCGCTTATACTTTTTCCGGGGGCTGGAGCTTTCTGCGAGGCAGACGCGCTGCTTCATCGCTGCTTCCCGTGCCGAGGTCCTTTCTTCCCCATTATGGCTAGACCTTTTCGGCCCAGAGTGAATGACATGACAGATCATCACCGGTGGAGGGAGGTCCCGCTGCCTCTCATCAACCCCTTCTCCATCTCGATCGGACTCCCTCCGTGATTTGACATATTTATCCATCAGGCCATCCCGGACCCATCCCTCGAGCCTGGCCTTCAGGCCATGGCACTCGTTGGTGTGATGGCCTCGACCCCTGTGGTATTCACATATCTTGTCGTTAGGCCCTGGGGCCGGCTCGTTCCGTAGTGGGAGAGGCCAAGAGAAGAAAGGCTCGTTCTCAATCTTGTTAAGAAGGTCGACGAGAGGTAGGCGAAAGGTGGTGGAATAGGCAGCGCCCGACCCCGAGGCGACAGGGGTTTGATGCCCCGGTCGGGGGTCCTCTTTTCTTCTTTTAGGGGCCGGTTGCGGGTTTCTTCCCGTTCGTGGCCGCTCCATCCTTTCCGCTATGGGCCGGTTTCTTCGAGGGCTCGTTGCGACGAACCGATCCCTTGGCTGGTCGATAAGGGCTACTGAACGTGTTGCCCCAGCTGACCTCATGTCCTTCTCTATGTCGATATGCTGTTTTATGAGGGACCTGAGTTGAGGAACAGAGTTGGGGGGGGTCGCGATCATCTCGTTTCGGATCCTGCTCCCAACTACCATGTTTTGCCTGAAGGCAGCTATGGCGGTGGAGTCGGGACAGTCCGCGCATTCGGCATGCTTCAACCAAAACCGACTATCATAATTCTCGAGGGTCTCTTTAGATTGGACCCTCACTTGATAGAGTTGCTCCGGCTGGGCAGCTCTCTCTTTCAAGTTTATGAACCGGTGTGCGAAGTCATAAGCTAGGTCGTCCCAACAGTGGATAGAATTGACGGGCAGGGACTGGAACCACTTACTAGTGAGCCTTCCCAGGCTGGCGGGAAAGCACCTGCACATTAATTGGTCAAGGTGTGACCAATGGTTCATCTGGTATCGGTAGTGTCGGAGATGAGTCTCTGGATCAGAGTCCGCGTTGAAGGTTTGGAGGATAGGGGCGATAAAGTTCCGGGGGGGGGGGGTGTACTGTATTCAATTTCGTCCGAGAACGGGGTGCTGCGGGTCGAGGCCACGATTTTCAACGCTGCCTCACCAGCTGCATCGTGCCGTCCGCGTCGGCCACGTCTCCGTGTCCGAGTTGGCTTATCGGTTCGGGCATGACTAGATTCTGGCCGTGAGTCCCGACTACCATCTTGCCAACGGAGCCGAGAGTGTATACTCCGCTCGTTATCGCGGCGAGAATTTCCTTCTTGGGAATGCTCCGACTCCGCACCCCTAGCCGGCTCCCTGGGAGTCTCTAGGGGGGGTCGTCGGAGGGGTCCCAACCTGGACATCACGCTTTTAACGGGGACTGGAACCGATTTGTCTTGGCTCGCGCCTTGAGCGGGCTCGAGTTCCGGCTCCATCAGCGAGGCTATCAAGGCTTTCTGGGCCGCAAGAGCGACGAGCTCTTTTTGGTGGATATCGATCATCATCTCTGTTAGCTCGGTCCGCGATCGGGGTGCGGGAGCTGTTGCGGTCAAGGGAACGGGCTCCCTGGTAGATGCGGTCCTAGGGGTCTCATCAAAAGAAAGCGTTCTCGGCATCCCAAGAACGTGGGGGGGTCGAGACGATGGGGTGTCAAATCGGTTATTGCCAGACATGTTTCTTTTAAGGACGGGGAGTCGAAGCTAACGCGTTCAGTTTCCCACAGACGGCGCCAATTGGTGAGCCTGATTTTCTTCCCAAGCTCGGCTTTCTCAATTCGCGTCGGCTCCAATCTTCCGAGGGATCCGTACTGGGGCAGGTTGGCTATGGTGACGAGGGGACTTTCGTACCTGCGCAGGAAACAAACAGGGGCCCGGGGTTGGTACCAGGTTTTTCCCTCTCCAACGATCAAGTCAGTATCGATGTTAACTGAAAGTAGGAATATAATTAAGGGTAAGGGATCGGGCCGGTTACAGGTCGTTGTATCGAGTGGTACAGATAGTGTTCTGGGGGTCCGGGTTGTTTAAGCTTTATCTCTCCTCTCTCTATTTGTGCGTCCTCCTCTAAGTGGTATTAGTGGGGGTATTTATAGTGTAATCAGAGGTGTATTAGCCCTTGGATCACTGTACTGTTTGGTGCTGATCCGACGGCTTCATGTCATTTATGACTCTGACAAGGGTACTGTCCTTCGTCGGGGCCCACAAGGGCTGGTCTGTGATTGGGCCACGTCGACGAAACACATAAGGGGTCCCCCAATGGGGGCAGCTGCATTAATGGGGGAAGCGTACTTAACAAGCTTCTTTAGGCCGGCCTAGGCACGACCCGGTCTCTCCAGGACCGGGGTGATGAGTCACCCATGGTAGATAGGCCCGGATAGCCTGTTGCTGCGGTGATATCGACCCGGACGAGAGAATGTCGACATTCCCTCGCCATTGTACTGTATGGTTTTGAGTTCACTCATTTTAAAGGTTGTATGGACAAGTGTACAATGAGTGAAAATAACATCGCTCAAATTATTATGGGTCCATAGTTCCCATCTAGAACTAAACTTCATCATGACTCGGAGCCTTAATTATATGGAGTCCTAATGAAGTCAGACTTAACGCTCCGATTGAAGAATACAAGGGCCACTCTTGATCAGTAATCTCTATATATTACTAATAAAGAGGAACATGGGAGAAATAATTTAGTTTAGTTAGGAACATAAAAGCGACCGATAAGTAGCTAGCTAAACCTCTTGCTCCATCGACGTAAACCCCATCACATTTAGCAATCAAGTTTTTATAACAAGTCTAATTTTAGCAACTAAGTAAATAAGTAGAAAACACCATTAATAATCAAATGAAAAACATTATACAAATATTTATATGATAATTATAATATCATGTTCCTGATCTATTCGATATAACCTCGGGGACAGGGGCATTGACGAGTGTTTAAGTTAGTACTTAAGGTGAGCACATGTCCATGCCTGCAAAACCAACTATATGTATATATATACATAATAATATATGAAGCTAACTGCCGATATGTATAATAATATATGCCCGATTCCCACTGGTTTGACCCTTTTGAATATCTGCTCCCTTTCTTTTATTATATATATATTACTTCTACCTTAAACAATAAATAACCATTCTCTTGACTAATTAAGTACACTATTAGACTTTGATCTATGATTATGCTATACTAAATCTAGGTGTTCTAAACTGTGGTCCTGGACTACTAGTTTAACAGTCGGAATCGAAGCAATTGTGACCTATGCGGTTAGGTTTTATTTCGTTTTCATTATTGGTTTCGAAAGTTTGACTCGTAATTCAGGTAAACTTTTTCCTATTAGCCTTTTTTTCTCTCGCTACTCATCCCGACAATTAGCTATATAAACTATGCGCAACTGATCACAAGAGGGTTACAAACACATCACATGACTAGTTCCTTTAAAATTTACTGTACTAATTTGTTCTGAAGATAGTTGAATCGGCATTGTAAAGACATTGAAGGGCGAACGCGATGAACCAGTGCTCTTTTTTTCCGTTAGCAAATTTAAGAGATGACCACAATTACATGAATCCAACTCGTCACTTCTTACTTTAAATGTGTTGCCGAATTAAAATATGTCAAATATATCCAACCTTTGTAAACTAGTAGCTAGACACAAAAATATTCAAATTTACAAGAAGAATTTCAACGTCATGGTTCACGAACCAATGCCTAGAGATACATCACGCTTTTGGAGATGCTGATCATGGTGCTCCACACCAAGTCTTACTATAATATTATAGCCCGTATATATAATTAATATAACGGTACGAGAAAACATTGCTATCTATGCAGTCAAAGAAAACACAAAAAGAACTTACAATCAAGCCGGCGTGGTACATTGGCAGTGACGGTCCAAAGGTTTACCACACCTTCATCCCAATTGAAAGATTTTCACTCATACAAACAAATAAATTCGCCTTTTTGTATTGTTTTTTTTTCAGAAAAAAATATTTTTAGTGTATCACCTGAGTTGATTAACTATTTTGACTTGCCACATAGGACCGGGCCATTGGTTATATAACCAAAACCGTGAGACGGCCCGTAATGAATAAACTTAGGATTGTAAATGAAGCGAAACGAGCCGAACATCTGTTCATGTTCATCAACTAAAACATTTGTTCATGTTTAGTTCATATTTATTTAAATACGAACGAACATTTCACGAGCCGAACACGAGTTTTTCGTGAAAGTCTCTTTTTATTAATTCAAAATATTTAATAATTAAAAATAGTATTTTCTTTCTTTCTTTTTAAAACATGTTATAATTTTATCATTTAGTATTATATTGTTTACTATAATAAAATTGTCTACAAATAAATAAAACGTTAGTTAATTAATTTATTTGATATCATAACATATTTTCTTAGTTTTAAGTTTATATATTTTAAAAATATATAAATTATTTTTTACATATGCATAATTAATTACTTTGACAAGTCGGGAACTTAACAATAAAATTGATGACTGTATTTATACTATGATGATATAAATTACTTTAATAAGTTTGAAATAATACAAACATATCATTATTAATATTATTGTAGTATAAATAAGTTTACTAATTTGTAGTGATATTACAATTAATAGGTTTTTTGATTTTATCAAAATTTATATGTAATTACACGAACACGAGATTAGACAAAACAAACAGAGTCATGTTTATGTTCAGTTCAATTAATAGACGAACGTTATTTCTTGTTCATTATCATGTTCGTTTATAAATAAACGAACATGAACCGAAAAGTAACCGAACCGAGCACGAACAATTCCACGAACAACTCATCTCATTTACATCCGTAAATAAACTGTTGTTAGCTATAGCCGGAACTACTATTGTTTTATCAAGTTCTTTTTACTGGTTTTTAAATTTGTTTGCCTATAATATCTCAAAACTAATGTGATGCTTACTAAAAGTAACGATTGCATGCATACAGTTGAATTTTTATTTCGGATTTAGTAGCATGTACAAGGATGCGATTAAAGAAATTTACAAGTTGTTGAAATTCACAGTGAACACATTGGGGTAAATGTCGGTGCTCTATTAAACAATGTTGAAAGGCATCTTTAGTGTGTAACTATTTAGTCTGGTCAAAGACATCAATCTCGTGCATTGTTATGGATACCATGACAATAAATATGTACGTACCGAATAATTAAGGGATGGTTAATTACGATTACGACCCCTACCCCATTGGTACATATGTTTACTCAGTAATGCCTTGCTTCATTTTTAAAAAAAGTCATAGTTTTTGTATTAATGTTGAAGACCCTAACTACAAATATACAAATAAGTAGTTGATTTTACAACCATATTGGATATTGTCGAGTTAATTAGAATTTCACTCGGCAAAACCAAGCTGAAAATATTCAGAGTATGAGTGAAACATGACAAATTAATTTTGTATGTTATTCTTACCCATTCTAAAAATATTGTACTATTTGGATACAAATGGTACATGAAATGTTTCTAACTTTGTATATGTCACGAGTGAGGTTGAAGGTCTGTAACATTCAATGCGATGTAAAATGTAAGTTTAAGAAATGAGAATAGAGATTGGGGAGAGGAGCTAGGAATGGTACAAAACCGCACTAGATATTTTACATTATTTTTTAAAATAAATATATTGGATTAGCACCCCCCTCGTATATTTTGCAAAGTCATTTGTTTTTGGGAATTCGAGCAGATGCCATTGTACAATTGTAGCTCCGTCAGGATTGACGGTATAAATTATGATGTTGACTTCAATTTTACCCAACACAAGAGACTATATCGTTGAATTTTGATGAAATTATGCATGTGAACGGAGAATATAAACATTTGAGTGACCACATGACCACATGTGATTAAATATCACTATCTCAATGACCGTGGAGATTTACAGTAAAGACACTACATTTGAATATATAGTGTTTAGTGTTATGATTATAGTTCATTTTTCATCTGCTTCGTCAAACATTCCGGCACTAATTCAATATTGACAACAATTATATGAGTTGTTCACTTGCTATCAACCATGCATCATCAAGAAAAATGTTTTCCTTTAGGAAAAACATTGTAAAATCATCACATTAACACGGTTTAAAAGACATTCATTTATTAGAAGACCTAGCTTATACCCAAATTTTGATGATATCAAGTTTTTTTTAAAAAAATTAAAGAAGGCCGGTACCGTCAAAATACTTTTCATTCAACAAGCATGGGACCAAACCTGGTTACAATCGTAAAAAATAGTCTACAACACCAAAGTAAAGGCAGCTATATTACATTTCTCAAACCTCCAAAGTTAACTATCAAGAGAAAACTAACTAATATCAGGAAAAAAAACATAAGCCGGCCCCAAAAACCAGTATCTCTTTCGAAAGTTCATCAAGCATTTATATTCTGATTTGTAGCAGCCAAACACATTTTTTGGCATAACACAGACGCTCGAATCATTTGCTTTAATTCAGTTTAGTCTTTCTTTGGAAAGTAGATCAGCAATTGAGTTTTGTTCTTTCCAAACGTGCGAAAAACTCACACTTACAAGGCAAATCAGCTCTTGTATATCCTCCCATAAATTCCAGAATTTTATGGGTACACTTGATTTATTTTCATTCCAGTCCACTAGCATTTTACAATCTACTTCCACACAAACATTTCCCAAAATCATCACATAACACATTTGTAAGCCATAAAGAAGCGCTTCAATTTCAGTTTCCAGCGGAGTTGAGCTCTCAATAGGGGTGCTAAAAGCAACTAACATTTTTGCCACAATCATCTCTAATTATGCCACCCCCTCCTGCAATACCTGTTTCTTTTAAAAAAGCCCCATCAGTGTTAACCTTTAGCTTACCTGAAGAAGGAAACAACCATTTCACAGGTATACAACTTTTCACTTTGCAAGGGTTCTCCACAATCTTCAAGGACTCGAGAACTATTTTTTGGAAAGGTTTAATAGCTTTAACAGACTTTATTCTAGTATTAAGTTCACGAAGCCATCTCTTTATTTTCACAATAATATTTTCTGCTTTCATCTCTTTCCCATTGAATTTATAGTCCACTTTTGCAATCCAAATTTCCCATATAATTAGGAAAGGAACCAAAACTGCAATGTAATCTAATTGAGACCCACCACTCACTTTGTTACACCATTGCTTAACAAAATCTCTCCAATTCAAGGCATCAGAATACGCCATTCCAAAAATGTTACTAAAAATGTAACCATACTTGTTTGGCTGTATCACCACCCCAGAACAAATGGTCATAATAGTCTTCATTAGCTTTAACACAACAGCAACATTTAGAGGCAAGAGGGACCCCCATTTTCTTAATGTCATTGTCAAGATTGATACATTTTCTCCATAGCTTCCAAGAAAAAATTGAGATTTTTGTGGGCAAAAGAGGGTTCCACACATATTTAGCCATACTTCATTTTTCCGTTTTTATTCTAAATCTCTCATATGCTTTTTTAACTGTAAGGGCACCATCAGTAGCTGCAGGCCAAAATCTCTTGTCGACACCTCTTCTAAGAAATATATTACACATGTTTAGTTTCTCGATGAGGGAGAGGGGTCCTCATTATTGTTCATGAAATCCTCTTTCCAACCATTATTGTTGAAAATTTGGTTCAAAAGAGCACCTTCATTTCCAATGGTATGATACCAAGCTAAATCATATACAAAAAACACTTGGCATGTAATGGGGAGTACGATAAGATTGCAGAAAACGAGTGCGAAAAAAGGGAGATAAGAATTAAGACCACCGGGAGATATCGGAAAGATGATGGACTAATTAAGCGACCGAGTGCAGAAGAAAGAGAAGAGAGAGAAGTCTTAATGCAGAGGGGCGGGGATCGGATGAAACAGTTATTTGAATATATAACCGTTTTAATCGTAGTCATGGTCCAATGTAGTTTACATATTCTGAATGGTTTAATCAAAACACGACATACACTATTTTGAGCAAGTTTCTCGGAACAGTCTTAGGCATACTTTTTTCCTCTGCAAAGAAGTATTTTCTGGATGACCTATTTACAATCTAAGACGAAATCATGTATCATTCTTTAATTCACCCTAAATTTTTTTCTTTTGAAAAGTACGTTGTTAATCATTCTCGGCATCAATAAAATGCATGAATATCTAACGACTCAACTAAATCGAAGTAAAATACAAGCATAAAGAAACATGATTCATATAATTAACAGGACTAACATAGAGTTCACATCTCATACAACAAATTACAAATTTCAAGTTCCCAAACATCAGTTTAACCATGGTAAAAGGAAGCAGAGAACATCAACACCTCAAGTAATCCAAAGTAGAACACTTTGTGTTCCATCTCATCAATATGAGTGTTATTCTTTTCAATGTTACAAACTGGTCTATTATAACATGTAGACCTACCAACTCTTGAACTTGACTAGGCCATCTTAAATCAAATTACGAGAACCAACTATTGAAAAAGGACAGGTACATGATAAGATGGAATGAAATGCGACTACGTTACAAATCATCAACAGTTCAACACATTGTGATTAGATAATCTCACATGTATGATAAAGACCCAACACCTTATCTTGTTTTCTATATAGGTTATAGCTCATGTGTGGCTTCATTTGGAGAACTTTATTGAAAATTCTAGTTAATTCTAGTAATTCCTTAACTAGCTTATATGATAGATGACCGGCCTGGCCACAGTCACATCAGCCCATGAGCTTAGATGCCGGTTAGTTAAAAGGCGTTGAAAGTTTTACATTTATGAAAAATATTATATACATGCCTCTTTTTAGTATTATGTATAAACATTGCCTTTTATAGATTATATATGCTCATAGCTTAGTGGAAAATGCTACCACTTTGCACCTTGTGGTCACATGTTAAATCTGAGGGATTTGTTTTTACTTTTTTTTTTTTTGAAGTTAGTGATTGAACTCGGGGAACATTTAATAGCAGTGGCGGCGGCCTAGTATGTTGGTTGTTCAAGACTCAGTCCAGTTTTTTTTTTGCCCAAGGCCCATTACTAAAAAAAAAAAAAAATTGCCTCAGCCCAATTTTTGTCTCAGGCCCAAGTATTACTGGACTTAGGCCTGGACCGCCACTGTTTAACAGACAAGCAAACCAACTGAACTATTATACCACATCTATTAATATTTAGTTATTTTTTTTATCTTATACTTTGTTTTGCACTTATTTTTTTGTTTTAAAAAAACGCTTTTTTTATTTTTAAAATAAATTGGGCTTGGTGCGTAAATCACAGTCCGGCCCTGGATGGAAATTTCCAATTCCAAAAACATTAACTATCAAACAGTAACAATATGCAGAAATTATGGAGCAGACATTGATGCAAAACATTGTCTTTTGATTTGATGCAACAGATAAGTAGTAACACAGTAACACTACAATCAGCAAAGCACGTAAAGAGAAAAATAACATTTGTGATACTCAGAGCCGGCCTTTTGGGCTGGTCGGCTCAAGTGACGGTCCGAAAATGTTTTTAAAAAAAAAAAATTATACATAGGGGGTTTTTCTTGTCCCAAATGTGTAAGGTGAAAACTTTCAGCCCGTCCGAAGTGTTAAGAGAACCTTTAGACCGGCACTGCTGATATGCTATGGACCAAAGAGGATTCTTACAGTTTAAGCATGTGCCAAAACTTGCTTGATAAGACTAAATATGGGGAGACTAATGTCGTATAATAAGACTCTCCTAACAAGGGGGGTTGAGGAAGTGTGACAGACAGGGACGGCTCAGTAAGACCGGAGCCTTGGACAAGAAACCTAAATTGCTCGTAAGCTCAAATATCTAATTATTAGAATATTAAAAAGTAATTCAATAAAATTAAATGTTAGTGATGAAGTGATTAATAATATAATACATAATTTGGTTTGATACTGTATTGTTTATAGGTTCGATTCTCTTTGCCAACCATTTTTTATTTTTTTTAATATTACAATACATAATTTGGAACTGGATTTTTTTAGGCACGAACAAGCTATAATAGCGGGCCGCCCTAATGAAAGACCAACTTTGTATTCAAACATGTAAAGGAGAAGTTTCTAGACATAATGGTAGAGTAGCATTTGAGGAAATTTGCTAGGCTTATAGGTTAGGTCCGTTTGGTAACAGATTTTTTTAGTGGATTTTAGATTTTAAAAATCTATGGATGTTTAGCGAGTCAGATTATTCACCTTATGGAAATCTGATTTTTAGGCTGAAAAATCTAAAAAATCCACAATTTTAAATCTAGCTTTTTAGTGGATTTTCAAAACAAATTTTTAAAAATTTTATTTTGGACCAAAAAATTTGTTATCATATTCTCTGTTAGAAATTTAGAACTGAAAAACATCGACAAGAATGAAACTACTATATACATGAAGCTGAACTTCTTAACTAAGCTAACTGGATCTACTAGCAACTGAAGCTAAACAAGTGGGAATGAAATTGCTAAAAAAGTATGTATAACACTGATAGGTTGGTGAACTGGAGTTCATAGAAAATGAAGATGAATGGCTCATCATTTTCTGCAAAATAATCCATCCCACTCCATTTCTCCAGATTTACGTAGATATCTCCTGATAAGCAGTCCCCAATTTCTGCACTTAATTTATACAAAGTCTCACATGAATACAGTTTGCAGTCAATAAAGTCCCCTAGACTCGGATGCCAATTTTCTTCTGGATGCGGAAGCACCACAACAACCATCCATGTCACTCCGTGGATATAACTCAACAATCATCCATGTGATTCTGTGGATATAACTCATTATTGAAACTTCGACACACCATTTCTCAATCTCAACAACTATAATTAGCAACCAGCAGGTTGAACAGCTACATTCAACATATAGGAATGGGTAACCTTTCATCTAGAACAAAGCACTTAGCTAGATACATCAGCAGAAAGTTCTTTTCTTCGGATACCCATCAACAAACAAGCTATAACCCATATAAACTACATATGAGTTTCGATAAGTACTACAGTATATACTATCAACAATTTAAATGACAGTGCATATAACAAATGCAAAAAGACCACCAGAGAACACATGTATCAACACACAGATATTCTAGTGCAAAAAGAAAACACCATGCAGATCCAATATTATCTTTGTGGAACATTTCGTATGATTTAGATGATTCAAATATGAGCTCAAAACTATTACAAGTTTCTACATTGGATCCAACTGAAGACAGGTGAATTGGCGTGCTTAAGTAAATGAAGTAAAAAATAATTCTCAGTCTATATACTCAAACAAATATCATAGTTTACAACCTATGCCATGAATTCAGTTTCAAAATAAAATAAAAGGTTGAACCAAGAAAAGTGTTGAACATCCTAAAAATGTTGATATCAAGGCACCAATTATTATAACTTCGGTGGATATAACTAATTATTAAAACTTCAACACACAATTTCTCAAATTCACCAATCATAATTAGCAACCTGCAGCAGTTTAAGCAGCTACATTCAACATATAGGAATGGGTAACCTCTCATTCAGGACAAGGCACTTAGCCATATACATAAGCAGAAAGTTCTTTTCTTCGACTACCCATCCATAAACAAGCTATAACCCTTATGAACAACTGCATATGAGTTTCCACTATAGCAACAAAGTACTATATATTAACAATTTCAAATGACAGTGCATGTTGCGCATGCAAAAGACATCAGAGAACACATGAATCAAGCCAGAGCTTCTAGTGCGAATGTGGTGTGCTCAAGTAAATGAAGTAATAATAATTCTCAGTCTATATACTCAAATAAACATCAACCTTTACCTATGCCATGGATTCAGTTAACAACAACAACAAAAAAGTTATCCCAAGAAAAGTGTTTAACATCCTAAAAATGTGGATATGAAGGCACCAATATTTAGATATATTATGTCTCTATATTAGATGTGTCAATGGACAATGCAGTTTTTTTTTCTCTAAATGAAAAGGAATCACATCATCAACTGTTAAACCATGAACAACCAACGATCAATCATTTTGTTACATTTAGTAATACATATCAATGTAGGACATATGCTACCAGTGGGCTATATTTGTAGAATATTTTCAATCTTGTAATCAAAAGATGAAAGTATTAACATGGTATTCATCACGAGATTCAATCTTGCTATTTTTGCCATTTATGTGGTTATATTAATTCTATGTCAGAGATGGGTTTTAGACATTCTCCTAATTACATTTTCCAGAATATTACTCAACTCTTTAATATATGCCAATGTGGAATTTCTAAGAATAGCATAGTTCAGAGTTTACGACCTTACAGGTGACTACTGACTGATATCGGCATCGGGAGGTCATGGGGTCATGTCGTGGAAGCAATCTCTTGCCAAAAAATCCAAGGGAAGGCACAATAGGCTCATAGTGGCCCGACTCAGCCCCGATTTTTTTAGTATAAATTCTAAAAATCAAAGTTACCAAAGAAAGAAATCCTTACCAAAATGGAAAGGAATAATCATGAATGAATAAAGACCTTGGTTATCATGTGTTTTTGTTCCTGATATCAGACCAAGAAGGTACTGGCATGCTTTAATATAATGACATTCAATCTTGCTATTATTGCCAGTTCTGTGATTTTGTTACTTCTATGTCAGAGATGGTTTTAGACATTCTCCTATTTACATTTTCCAGAATATTACTCATCGTATATTAAAACAAAAGCACAATGACATGCCAACGTGGCATTTCTTAGAATAGCATAGTTCAGCGTTTACGACTCTTAAGGGACATAGTGGCCCGACTCAACCCGGGACCCCGCAGATAGCGGGGGGTTGTGCACTGGGTTTGCCCCCTTTTAAGGGACATTATAAGAATAAATTATGCACGTATCTTATTTCTTTCACATATTTACAGAGAATATCCATAAGGAACAGTATAGCAAGATGCAAATAAAAGGAGTAAAGGTATATGAAAACACTTTTTGACATAATTGCAGACACCAAATGAGAGCTCTTTGATTAAATCGCATCAAAATAAGTTACACTTGATTAAACGGTTCTCATTTAGTCTCTGCGCAACAGTGCGTGTCAAAAAGTCTTTCCTATATCATCACTCGTATAAGATGAAATCAGAGTTGCTAAAAAGGCAAAAGGCTATTTAGCCGGAATGGTTTGCTCTGGACCATGAATCCTTTCATCAATGGTTCACAAGATCTGTAGTTTTTCTTTTTCCTATCTTGACTTTATTCATCCGACATATCTCATACATCTGGCGTATCATTCAACGCTCTAGGGTTAACCATTCCGGCTGAACAATTCAGCAAAACTAAACAGAAGAGGCCATATTCACTAACAGGGGACATTACGTGTTTGCCCAACAATCAGCAAATTTCAAAACTATATTTATCTGTTCTTAAAGGCTAAAGTATTTTCTGAAAGTTTGAGTTGTCTACAGAAACTTGCAGGCAAATAATTATCAACTTGGTCATGAAAAGAAAAATGGAGCCCATGCTGTTATACAATAGTAATCATTTCCGACCAGAAGAATGAGTGAATCATTTCCCATAGGGGTGGGATCGGTTCGGTTCGGTACGGTTTTCAAGAAAACCGAAACCAAACCGAAAATAATTTCGGTTTCGGTTTCTCTTCGGTTTTAATTTTTTTAAAGATGAAACCGTACCAAACTGAAACCGGTATTTCGGTTCGGTTCCGGTACGGTTTTGGTTTTTCGGTTATTTACGGTTTTTGGTTTTTCGGTTTGGTTTTGGTTTTCAGTTTTTCGGGTTCCAAAAGTATAGATTAAACCGAATTTAATGGAGAAAAAACCTATGATTAAGCTAATAAACTTAATAACAAATTAGTTATTTTCATCAAAGTCTCATTTTTGTATGAAATCAACGCTTTTATCTGCAAAATAATAACAAATTAGTCGGAAAAAATACATAATTAATCAAATAACACATAAATACACATTAATTAACTGTAATTTTGCCTAAAAGTGCTTGGATTGCTAAAAAATTATAACACTTTATAAGTTTATATAACTTAAGCATAGGTTTTTTCTAAAATTAACTAGTTAAGGTAGATATTCAAATAGTTAAATGAATATTTAACAAACGGCAAACCATATCTCAAACTTAGCAATACTAGCAATCAACAGTTCGACTACATTGAACAAGTAGGAAGAAGTGATGTATGCTCTCAAAAACTTTTACAAGATTTTAAAATTGCACCAACTGAAAATAGTCTGATCCAGCTTGGTCTTTGCAAACAAAAGTAAATCATTCTCAAGATAAATGTACCCAAACAAACGTTAACATTCTCTCAGACATTTTCAAAAAAGGGAGGTGATCAGGACAAAATGAAGATAAAATATGCAAGAAACTAGTAATAGTAGTAATCAAGGCATCTGAAAAGTGAAATTATAATAGTTTGTTCTCTAATCTTCATTATAATCATGAACGAATAAAGACCTTGGTTATAGATCATGTGTTTTTGTTCTTATTAGATCAAGAAGGTACTGGAATGATTTAAACAATGAGATTCAATTTGACCATATTTGTACATATGTTACTTCCATGTGAATGAAGATACCCTCTTTTATATTTCCACGTTAACACTCTTCTAACTGCATTTCAAAGTATGTGATAGTTCTGAATTATGCACTTTCAAAGTGATGGAAGGAAATGAAAGCCCTTGGCTCCCTCACTTCTTTTTTACCAGAACAGAAAATTCGATCTGTAGAGTACTATTCTTGCTTCATTTTCTTTTTAAAAAAAATTACTAGGCTCACTCACATATAGTAAGCTCATTTTCATTTATCATTTTAAACAAGACTTGACACTAGAATAGGAAAATTTGCACCTAACACTTCTACCAGGATCATTCTGAATTTAAAGACAATTTCTCCAGGCGCACACGAAACCTAATTGTCTGTACTAGAACCAAAAGTCCGTATATAACCAAAGTCAGTCTAACACTTGCTCCAGTAGTTTATTGAAATACATCTTTTTTGCTCTTTCCACAGATAAATAAAAGTACATTTAAAAAAAAAGATAAATCAAAGTACTAGTCACTTGGCATGAATATGGGTTAAAAGTCATCCCTGCTACTTGATTTGTAATAATTGTTTTCCTTCAACTGACATTTTATTAACCCAACGTAATTAGAGCCTTTTACAGGCCTAGGTAATTAAAACCTTAAGATTATTCTACTACAATCACATTAGCTTGTAACCAAATAAATGAATAATCATCAGAGTAATATTTAATATGTCAACCATACATTTCCAAGAACAAGTTCAAATATAAAAACTTTCAAACATAAGCTTGATTTAATCTCTTCAGATATTTAAAGACTCAAACATCAGCTAATGCCTCACATATGCACTTTCAAAGTGATTGAAGGAAATGAAAGCCCTTGGCCCCCTCACTTCTTTTTTACCAGAATAGAAAATTCAAACTGTAGAGTATTATTCTTACTTCATTTTCTATAAAGGAAATGTACTAGGCTCACTCACATATAGTATAAGCTCATTTTCATTAATCATTTTAAACAGGAATCGACACTAAAAGAGGATAATTTTCACCCAACACTTCAACTAGGATCATTCTGAAATTTAAAGACAATTTCTCCAAGCGCACACGAAACTAACTGTCTCCACTTGAACCACATTCCATGTATAAGCTAAGTCAATCTAACACTTACTCCAGCACTTAGTATGAATACATCTTTGTAAATTGTAATACATCTTTGTAAATTGTAATACATCTTTTTTGTTCTTTCCACAGATATCTCAAAGTACTAGTCACTTAGTATGAATAAGGGTTAAAAGTCTATCCCTGTCACTTGATTTGTGGTAAATGTTTTCTTCAACTGACGTTTGATTAACCCACCGTAACTAGAGTCTTTTTGTAGGCTTAGGTAATTCGAACCTTAACATTATTCTATTACAGTCACCTTAGCTAATAAGTCGTAACCAAATAATTATCAGAGTAATATTTAATATTCCAATCCTTACATTTCCAAGAACAAGTTCAAATATAAAAACTTTCAAACATAAGCTTGATTTAATCTCTTCAGATGTTTAAAGACTCAAACAACAGGCTAATGCCTCACATCTTAATCTTCTTAGAGCTAAACTACATATCAAAAGAAAATTACAACAGACTCCCGAAATATGCCGCTAATAGCCACTAAATTTTGCAATTTCAATTTTCTCTTCCAAAAAACACAACATCTAGCTAAATAGACAGAAAAGCAAAGCAGTGCACGTTAAGCCAACTAATAAACGAAAGGAATAAACTTATACCGAACTTTATCCGCATACTCAGAGTACCTCTCCCCAAATGTTTCCACCATCAAACCCTCCTCCAACCTCGCCTTTTGCTCATAATACGCCAAACAAACACCAACGACAAAAAGTAAGCTCATAGGCGCCCTCAAAGCCGAGAAATACGTAGCGAAAAGCAGCATAGTCGACGCGTATATAGGATGTCGTACCCACCTATACGGTCCAAACTGCACCACAGCAGTCGGCACAACAATTTTCTCCGAATATTTAGCAAGGTACAACTGCGCATTATATTGCATAAAAAGCGTGACCATGATTAAACCCCAAACCCATAAATTGTTCCACCCACCCTTTACAAGGTGAAGCTCGGGAGCCTCAAAAGCCGCTAGCCAATGAGCAACCATAACACCAAAAGTAAACAAACCCCGATACAAACTCGAAGGATTAACATCCCATTTCGGGTCGTGCTCACGAGGGTAATAATCACCATACAACCTTTTCCTAATGCTAACATTAAAGAAAAAGAAATAATGGTAAACGAAAAAGAACAAAACCGGCCAACCCTCGAGGTACCCATTAAAGAACGCAGGCGGAACTAACGTTAGCCACGTAAAACACGAGGTAACAATGGAAATTTGCTCAATTATATTAGCTTCGCCTTTCAAATACTTACAAAAACTGTATAACCCGTAAATGGCAATAGCTACAGCGACGAACCAAGGCCAAAAAAGCCAAGTCCAGCTAAAATACATCCAAACAAACGGGTTTAGTGAAAAAGAAACAAACTTTTTTGTAGCTAAAGCAGCTATTGATAAAATTAAACCCCATTTAATGACTTTAACAGGGGTTAAGCTAAAGATGGAGTCTTTAATTGAGTTAAAAGACGGGTTTTTTAGGGTTTTGAGAAATGGGTTTTGCTCAGTGGTTGTGTCTGAGTATGAGCAGTGGATTGGTTGAATATATAAAGGCTTTCTGATATTAAATTGGGTAAATATGGGTTTTAATTGAAGGGTTTTTGGGTTACATTGAAGGTGTTTGTTAAAATGAATGAGAGAGGGTTTTTGTGTGTTTAAGATGGGAAATGTTAACAAGGTGGATAATGTTGTTGCCATGTTGTGTTTTTTTAAGAGAACATTTGATGCCCTTTTGTTATATATGAAATTTGATGATATATTAGTATTATTAGTATTTATAGATAGATGGGAAATAAGTGAGCTGGTTGACTCTGTTGATAAGAAATGGAAATGGTGCTAATATAAGAGTTTTTTTTTTGTTTTTTTGGAAACACTAATAGAAGAGTTGGGTGAGTGCAATATTTGGGTTGTTTTGATGGGCTTTGTCACGTTAGGCTTAGTTCCAATGTGCTTAGACTTGGGCTGAATATAAGTGCATACAGTTGTTGAGAGGTTATTATAAAGCCTTGTAAGAATTGTATGTATAGACATAAATTTAGACCATAGTTGACCGGATGGGAAACAAAAATGAGAAACCGAAAAATGAGAAGCAAGAAATAGGAAATGCGATTTGTTATAAGGGAAACGAGTTTTTCGGTAACTATGGTTTGGACCACTCGATATTGTTAGCCTAAACTTTATTTCGAAAACCGTCATTGATCTGGATAGAATTGTTATTCACGTAACTCATACTTCTTCAACTAGACGAGGCGTAGGATATTGAGAATACCGCAGTTTAACATTATTTCATGTTCGGACATGACATTTAGTCCGAAGATAAATTATGCTGTCAAACATTAGGGGTGTAAACGGTCCGGATTTTAACGGATTAGCTTCAATTCTAATCCAATCCATTAAAAACGGATTGATACTTTTTGAATCCAAACCAAACAACTCGTCGTTCCAGCAACGGATCGGTTTGGTTTGGTGCGGATTTACGAATTCAGCGGTTTGAATCGCATTCACATCTATGAAACGAAATATCACGACATCAAATCAAAATATCATAAAAAAATTGTAAACGAAAAGAAAAGGCAACATTAACATGTACAAATGTCAACAAAAATTAAAAGTTCATGATCATTGTTTTTTTTATTTATACATGGTAGAACACATTTAACGATTTTTTATATGACATAAGACATTTAGATTTATTTGTTTTTGTAGGTAGGATTGGATTTATTACGGATTTAAATAGATTAATGGATCGGATTTGATACGGATTTAACATATCGGAATGGTTTTGTTTGGTTTTGATCACCACTAAAGAATCCTAAAATAATTCATTAAGAACAGATTGAGTTTTTTTTTTTAATTTTAAACCAAACCATATGTCTAAAAATCCAAAGCAGACGAAACCAATTGATTGATTTGGATTTCCGAATTGACGGATTTTACTTACAGCTCGCCAACATAGTCTGGAGTCTATCAAGTCTGATCCCTAAATAGGGCCTACTGCAGTGTTTTCCCTTCATGGATTAGTAAATTACATTCACAGTAAAAGGTTATCTAACAACCTAGACAGAGCTCAAGTACTGCTAAAAGTAAATGTTGGAAAAAAATACTTCTTGTACAAGTCGTGATCCGCTCTAGACGTTTTTTCATTTATTTTTGACCTTTTGGTTTGACGCATGCATAACCCACCCCTCCAATTTAGAATAAATGGAAAAAAAAAAGCGTCTAGAAATATTTGAATTGTTTCATACATTTTTTGTTGACAATTGGCAATGGCACCACAGCCACAATACCTAACACATTTTATTTCCTTCTGAAATGGAGTTTGTAATCATCCCATTATTATTAATTAAAAGTAAAAGATATACAGTTTTTCCATGTCGACTGACAAAAATTTACAGTTCTTCAACTGTGTCACTGCTGTACAGTAGATGTCCTAAAGCATTATAAACGGGACTGTTACTTATAATCTCAATTTTATTTCACTAACTTCGAAATATACTTCAAATTTAATTATTTCATTTCATTTTAGGTACACGCGTACTCTTGTTTAAAATGCTTTTCACCAAAAAGTTGTCGAGACTTGAAGATTACACGGCAGAATATCACGTTTCACGAGATCTAAACGTGGCATCATTTAACACGTCCATGTGAACAAAAAGTCAGTGCTTGCCCCTTGCTAATTATTAAACACACTTTCAATTTTACTGTGACAAATGAGTCGGCTATGAAATAATATTAAAATTGTCCCATAGCTAGCATAGTCTATAGACCCCATAAATTTGACTACACTTTTTCGTGGCTTCCAATTTAGTGAAACATTGAAGTTAGGTGACACTTTGGTCAATTTCATACTGTTCCGTATAGAGTTTCTAGAAATCAAATATCGTGATCATAATATGAAGATATAAAATACTACTTCATCCATTTCCAAATTATTGTGCTGTTTTGAAAATTATTAGAAACAAAATAATGACATAATTTTTTTATGTTTATTCTAATATTTATCCTTATAAAACAAACATTTAATTATAAAATATGTTTGGATCATGGGTATATGTGTAATTGCAAAAGATTAGACTTACTAATTATGAAAAGTGGACAATAATTTAGAAACTTACTAAAAAGTAATAATCAACCATTAATAGGAAGTCTAATGTTTTTATTAGTATACCATTTCTTGCTAAACTAGTATTAATCATACCCTAGCAAATGTTTTTATTACTATGCCATTTCTTGCTAAACTAGTATTAATCATACCTTAGCAAATGAAAACAAAAAGTGATTGTATTTAGACTCGATTCATGTTTGTCAAAAAAAATATTCTTAGCTTTTTATTAAAACAAATCCATGATTGTTTGGTATGCTACCCTTTTTAGCTATTAAAAAGCTAAAAAAAACTCAAAAGCACATAAGTTATGAATTTGCGGGTTTTTTTTACAACTTTTTCACATTAATTTTTTTAAAGTAAAACTTTGCAATAAAATGTATTATACATCTAAAACCCACTTATAAGTTAGAATATGTGACCAATGACTTGTCAATAAAAATAAGTTATAAGTAAAAAAAAGTCACTATCAAGCTTTATATCATTACTCTTTAAAAGCGTCTTTTTAACCAAATTATCCGATGGCAAACGTGCCCTAGACCTCACAAAATCATTCGAATGATTCTTGTAATTAATTTAAAAGACAGTTCACCCATTATATGGACAATATTGGCAGTGTAGCCAAAATTTAGGAACCGATAAAGTTAGAATCTAATATGTAAGTACTTAGTTGAAACACCACTTTTATTAAATATCTAAAATAAAAAAATTATAACCGTTGTTTGACCTACTTAAACCCTAACCACATTTTCCTTTTACCCCAATCTATCTACTTTCTCCTTTCTAAAAAAAAATAATCTATTTACATTCTCTCTCTCTATATTTCTTTATTTGTTCCACATTATCTTCATTCTTTATACAGGTATAAACTTTTGCTTTTAGTCTTTTACATTGCTTCTTTTGTTGTTATGTGATTTTGTGTTTGCATTTTCATTTCATCTGAAATTGATTATTTGTGTAGTATTCCAAATAGTTCTTTTTTTCCCAGTATAAAATCATCAGAAGAATTAGTTGTGAGCATTTTTGTTGTAGTACTACAATAATACGTATTTGTTTTCAGTTTCATTTAAAAAATATTCATTTCTTATCATAATTTTATGTGCATTCATTTTTTTTTTTTCTGTAGTTAGGGACCTTGGGTTGTTTCTTTACTGATTGGATTTAACATTTAAGCAGTGTTTTAAAAAACCCGCCTTGATGCGCCTTAGAGCTCGCTTTAGCTCAAGGCTTTAGAGAAAAATTGTTGAGTTTCAGGAAAAGCCCAAAAGGCTTGTTTTTTGCGCCTCAATACTCTAAAATCACGCCTTGCTTAAATAGCTCGCAATGGTGCTTAAAACTCATAATATTGGGCCAACATGGACATACAAATTACGACTCAAAACAAATGAATTACCCATTTTCCAATATGATATTGTTTATATTTCCTTTAATTGATATGAGTAAGTTCCTATAAGTTATTAAATAGGATAAGAAAGGAGGTATATTTAAATGTTACTCGAAGTAGGAGAATGAATTAGTATAATTTTCATTTATATTTATTCTCTTAATCAATATAAGTCTCGTCAATACACAAAGATACAGATATATAATTGAAATAGATATAAATAAATATATTAGTAAAGCTTACGCTTTTGGCCTCGGTACTTACGCTTCGGTAAAACTCATAAAAAACGATTAAGCGACGCTTTAGCGATTTAATACATTGCTTTTAAGTACTTTTTAACAGTGAGATTTGCTTTACTGATCTCTATAATAATAATAATACATAAAAGTAGTCTTTTTGGCATCGAATTTATTTGAATAGAAGTCCGATATACTAGTATAGAAAGAACATAATTTTCCCTTGTTGTGAAATAATTAAGGGAAAAATTATTGTTTAGTACATATTTTGAGGCTTAATTATTCACAACTCATGGTTAAAATCTCTTCTAAGATTAGTTACATATCCTCAATGATGTTGCTTCTTTTTACTTTTTGTTTTTAACTCTGATGCTCGCTAATGCTACATTGATATGTTATATGTACCGATTCTTAAACAAAATCACAAATTGGGGTTTTCGATAATTAATTCCGGAAGTTTGTATTAAACACTAACTTTTCCTAATAAAAGATCCAACACACTACCTTCTGTGCGTGTTTAACACCTTCGGAACTCGTCTTAGGCCGGTGAACGGATAACGACAATGTCAGCTTCCGGTCTTAGGGCGGGATAGGAGGATGTAAAGACATCTACTTTGGTCTTTTTTAATGTTTAGGGATAAATTAAGTAGTGAAATTAGAAATTGAGATTTATACCTTTTGCTAAATGGTTTGGGAGTGTGCATTTTCTCAAGGATGCAGTAGATGAGACATTTTTTTAATTTTACCCTAAATTTGTTAGAAAGATTAGCATTCATGACGGTTAAATTGTTTGTGAGGCTCCATTTGGCTGCAGATATTTTGAGGTTGATATTTATATTTGTGATTTTATAAATCAAATGGATGTGTGGACAATCAGATAATTTAGCCTTTAAAGAGCAGACTTTTAAATAAAATATGCTTAACAAAATTAAGAATCTAAAATCTGGATTTTTGTTGGAAATTTAAAGAATTATTTTAAGCTGAATTTATCAATTAATCTATTGCCAAGCAAAGCCTCGGTATCTCAATTAAAAGCTGAAAGACTTAACTATGCGAAACACTTGGAGAAGGAACGATGTATAGAAGATGTTTTACCGAAATGCTTATAACTTTTCGCTTATGCCTTCTAGTTTTGGATGAGTTAGTACTGGCTGGCAATGTTTTTTTAGCTAAATCTGTTCTTTAAAAGTGTCACCAGACACCAATCCTGAAGTAGCGGAACTGTCAGGCCTAAATACATTTCGTTTTGTGGTCATTTTGTTTTCCATTTTGGTTTTGCTCTTAGGGGGTTTCTTTTAATTTTGTTAAGAAAAAGGGAGAAATTTGGCTGTCTTTTGGAGCTTTGAACATCTGTTTTGGGAATTTTGGACTTGCATTGTTCAGATTTGTGTTCAATAAGGATGTTCATGTTTCTTTTCTGGTGGATTCCGGATTTTATAAGTCTGTTTGCGGGAATTTCAATTAAATACTTTTTAGTGTGTCAAATAAGCCAGTTTTCTTTTTCTGTTCTGTTTTACTTGAGCTATAAGGGTGAAGGGATTTAACTTATTTGTTGTATTCAACCACTATCACGGAATACAATAGTTATTGCAATTGGTAATGCGTGGGTTTTTTTCCTACTCTATTTAAGGTCTAGGTGCTTTTCATATATGTAATGAAACCAATACTAAAGATTTTTGGTCCGTTTTATATTTTATCAGTTGTAAGTTCGAACGTTATGTTATCGTAAAATTGTTTCTTGGAGGTGATTGTGATGAATTTTTTAAAACACCAGCTACGAGTTACTTGGATTTTGAGCAATTTTGAACTATTGACTTTATGTAGATTTCTAAAACAAATTTTTCTTTCATAATTTGTTTGGAAAACCGGTTTGTTTAACACATTACTTCCACATTATGATTTCCTCAGAACCTTCTTCTAGCAGTTTTTAGTGTTTATGTGTATTTTTTGGGTTATTTTTCAGCTCTTAATCACGAAATGGCCTATGAAGATCATTACCAGCATACTGAAGAGCCAAGATTTGACTGCCTTCTCTTTGGTAAGCTATCTGTTTTTTAGCAGTTTTGCTTTGATATAGGTTTCAGATTGAATAACTACGAGCATGTTAAATCTCATTCTTTTTATTTGTATTATCAGATGTTGATGAGACCCTATATCCTCTTAGTGCTGGGTTATCTGCTGAAACAACCAAGAATATAACAGGTTATCACCATTAACTTTTCCTTCTATTTTCTTTTTGTAAAATTTATATCCCCAGTTATTGGTTAACATGTTTGATTTCTTATATAAATGGGACTAACACTCTTTAATTATGCAACTGTTAGAATTTATGATAAACAAGCTTGGTGTGGAGGAGAAAAATGTCGAAGAAATTAATCTTCAATTGTACAAAGAATATGGAACCACGATGGCTGGACTCAAGGTATAATTTCAAACTTATTTTGACCCATGCGTTTCTTTTTACTTGCCAACGAGCTAAAAAGTTAGATAGGAGAGCGTGGAAAGGTTAGTAAGATGCTCAGTATTATAATTATCCATATTTGTTAATAATCAATCATTTGTTTTCCCCCCCAGGCTGTTGGCTATGAGTTTGATATTGATGAATACCATAGGTATAATTATTTTCCTTACACTTATCTTCATCCGTATTTTATTATTTTGCAGTAAGTAATTTTTTTTCCGTTATGCAGGCTTGTCCATGGAAGACTCCCTTACGAGCTCCTGAAACCAGACCCAGTTTTGAGGAGTCTGCTTCATAGTCTGCCCATTCGTAAAGTTGTATGTTTCTTGGTCTTAAGAATCTCTAATGGCCTTCTTTGGTTGCAGCTTTTAGACTCATTTTTTTATTTTATTCTTGCTTCTTTGCTTCGAAGTTGCATTTGATTGACCAGCTTAAGAGCTCGATTTATTTGAGTTATTTAGCCTTAAATAGGTGGAAGCATTAAAACAAGATGAAACCTTGTTTTTCCTCAATCCTAATAGTCTAGCTTATTTGATAAAAAAGCTGCAACCAAGACATGCTCAAATTACAATCAAATCATGGGTAAATCTTTTTAGTTTTTGTTTAAATAAAATCTTTGTGCCTGTTCAATTAGATATTCTCGAATGCAAATGAGGAGCATATTGCTAAAGTTCTTAGTAGAATGGGATTAGAGGACTGTTTTGATGATGTTATCTGCTTTGAGACTCTCAATCCTGCACCTAAGAAAAGTACAACTCAAGCTGATGGAGAGTATGAGCCTAGTGAAAAACTACCAAAAACTCCAATTGTTTGCAAGCCTGTTGCAGATTCTTTCGAACAAGCTTTTAAGATTGCTGGTGTTAACCCTCGCAAAACTGTAAGTAATAAATCTTATTTATATTGCCTTGAAGGATGCTTAGTTAGAACTTGCATTTGTTAAGTTTATTTCCAAGTTAATTTTTAAGTTCTTCTAATAAGTTACGCAAGCGAAGGAAACTCGTTTTTTGAGGAAAAGCGACGTAAAAGACAAGACACTAATTAATTAAACTTGAGGCTTGGTCGGTAATGGCTTCTAAATTTTTTTGCTTTCTTTTACTCAAAAGCTTGAGTGCTGGACCATTTTTGGTTCACCAGCTTAAGGGCTGATGAGCTTCACTGGATTTTCGGCCTGAAAAGCTAGAAACTTTAAGCTGGGTGAACCTAGTTTATTTCTGATTCTGAACAAATTCCAGTTTATTTGCTTAAAAGTTGGCTTAATGTCACAATTATTGGTTCATAAGTGCAGAAAAGAAAAGCAACACAAGTGATGCCAAATAAATGCTCGTATTTTCTATTTAAAATTATCAAATTAATAGTTGAAAACAGTCTATGAAACAGATCAATACCAATTATCAGTACTCCACTACTCCCTAACACTCTTCACTTTTTTTTTTTGGATCATTTTGTTTCTGCCAGTTGTTCTTCGATGATAGCATCCGCAATATACAGACCGGTAAACGTGTGGACCTTCACACAGTGTGGGTATGTTTTTTCTTTTCTGTTCATTTCCTTCGAATGATCTAGTATTTTTTTTTCCCTCCTCTCTTACCCCACAATAACTTCTCTTCATATCCCATGATAATAATACTGAAATCCAAATTTATGAATAGGTGGGATCTTCGCACAAAGCAGAGGGTGTAGATTATGCCTTAGAGAGCATTCATAATATCAAAGAAGCTTTGCCAGAGCTGTGGCATTGTGCTGAGGACAAGAAAGATGATGTTTACCGCTCTGGGGAGATTGCGATTGAGACAATCGTTCGTGCTTAGGCTTTACACGCAATCGCTGGTTTGGTCTTTGAGGATTGCTTTTTCTTATGGGGCAATTAATAACTTTTTTTTCTAATCTTTTTCATCTGTTGTAGCTAAATAACACCTAATGTAGCTAAATAACACATGTAATGTCTCTTGTTGTATAAGCTGGAAATGTTGGTCATTGAAGCTGTGACAAGTTACTGACTATGTTGACTCGACTTTCAATAAATTTGCAGTTTCTTATACAAAATGTTGTGTTTTTTATCCGAAATTTTGCAGATTGTAGTGATTGTTTGCTTTACCGAACAGACATGTAGCCATGTAGGCTGTGAAACATATTATAGGATGTTGCACTCTAATCAATTCGCATATATTTCCTTTCGATTTGGGCTGTATGAGGCGCACTAATTTGCAATAAGTTTATTCGCACGTATCTACTTACAACAGTTCCTCGATTCAATTGAAGCATTATAACAGTATGGTATAGGAAAAATAACGTTACACATGACCCCACTTTCGTTATACCAGATGACCAACGTTGCACAGAATCAAATGAGTTAACGAATTTATGTGGATGTGACTATCAACTCGATAACTAACGGCGTTAGGCAGGGTGGAATTGCATGAATGGTGTTAGTTTTTTTTGCCAGGCTTCCACACACATTGGTAGAGCATCAGCAATGACAGGCGAACTTATTTTCTTTTTCTAGGATCAATAATTTCATCTTTTTGTTGATAATTACTACTTTTAAAAAGATGATTCTCATGTTTTTATAACTTTTTTGATTTAATTTTTTTATTTGATATTTTAAAGAATGAAAATTTAAGAGTACATGAATGTCGACAAATTTTCATTTTTTTGTATAAGTGATAAAAAAAACTGACCATTATTAAAAAAATAAAAAACAAATGCAATATTTTTATTAAAAAAGGTAAAGCTCGGCTCGGCTCGGCCAACTATACAAAAAGTTTAGTTTGTCGCAATAGTTTTTTTTAACTGTAGTCACTAACTAAAAACTCATTATCCATTCACACTAATCAGTTTTCGACAAAGTGAAAATTAGACGGAGTGTAGCAAGCTTGCTTCCTTAAGAGACCCTTAGGTTCAAAATTTTTATCGGGACTAGGATGCTAAAATTATAGAACTGTCACTGCCTCTAAGAGTCTAACAAAAATGACAAGGTCAAATGATTAATCAATAATTAAATGAAATAGACAGAATTAAACATGAAACGATCTGGTTCCGTCTAAAATATGCATTTTGGCTATTTTATTTTAAAACATTGCACCAATGCATCACTAGTTTAAAAAAAGGTTACCATATTTAGGGTTGGGCGAAAAATCGGAAAAATCGAAACGGATCGATAACCGAACCGAAAAAGACCGAAATCGAAAAGCCAAAAAATTTTCAGATCGGTTTTGGTTTTCAATAAAACCGAACCGAAAAGGACCGAAACCGAAAGACCAGAAAAACCGAAAAAGATCGAAAAATAACCGGAAAAAAAACGAAAAAACCCAAAACTGGACCGAAAAACCCGGTTTGGTTTGGTCTAAAAAATAAAAAGACCGAAACCGAAAAAAAACGAACCGAAAAATATGCTCGATTTCGGTTTTACTACAAACGGAACCGAATGCCCTAACCATATTAGCCAAAATCATGTACTAACAAGTATAAAGAGCGAGGGCAATATAGTAAATTCATAATAATAGCTCTCATCCTCTAAAACCACAAACCCTTGGGTCGGCTATAGATACATAAGCTATACATATATATATATATAGAGAGAGAGAGAGATACATAGTAGAGTATCATAATAATACTCTTTGCCAGTTTTAATTTTCATTAAATTTCTATAAATAAGCTATGGCCAAGCGTGAGATATCTAGCACTCTCAAGAACTTGAAGGTTGTTTATTTTACCTATTTTATTTAATTTAATTTCATGATTTCAATTTGACCCAACTTTATTTAGGTTTGTTTGGTTGTCTTTTATTCTAATAATTTAGCTTATTTTAATCCTAGATAAACAATTACTTCAATTAGTTTAAAATTTTCAAATATATTAGGCCAGAAGTTGTTTGTTGCATTTTTTATTTTATTTTTCTGTTTTGTAAAATACATGCATTTAATTTTTAGTACTTAATTTCATGATTATCAATTGGACCCAACTTTATTTAGGTTTAGTTGTATTTTAAGCAAATAATTTGGCTTATTTTACTCCCAGGGAAACAATTAATTCAATTAGTTTAAAAATTTCAGCTTTTTAGGCCATTGGTTGTTTGTTGCATCTTTTAAGCTCTTTTTTCTGTTTTGTGAAGTGCTTAATATCATGATTATCAATTGGAAACAACTTTATTCAGGTTTGGTTTTCTTTTAAGCAAATAATTTGGCTTATTTTACCGCCAGAGAAACAATAATTTCAATTAGCTTTAAAATTTCAAATTTATTAGGCCACAGGTTGTTTGTTCCATCTTTTAAGCTCTTTTTTTTTTCTGTTTCTGATCATATTAAAAGCAAAATTTTGGGCTTATAAGCACCTCAAGGTTATTAGCTATACCAAATTAATTTAATTTTTAGTACTTAATTTCATGATTATCAATTGGACCCAACTTTATTTAGGTTTGGTTATCTTTTAATCAAATAATTTGGCTTATTTTACTCCCAGAGAAACAATTAGTTCAATTAGCTTTAAATATTCAGCTATTTTAGGCCATGAATTGTTTGTTGCGTCTTTTAAGCTCTTCTTTTTATTATTTTTTCTTATTTAAATGTATGATCACATTAAGGGTCTTGGCGACATTTTTTTTAAGTTGATTATTGGATTTTTGATTTTTTGATTTTAAAGATCTGTGGGTGTTTGGACATTTAGATTATTTAGCTTTTAAAAAGAAGATGTTTTTGTTAAAAAAGCTAAAAAAATCTAGATTTTCAGTGAATTTTTGAAACATATTTTTTAAAGCTGGTTTTGGACCAGAAAATCTCTTGCCAAACATAGGCTAATGGCAAGATTTTCGGGCTTTATTGTCTTAAAGAGCGAGAATTTTAAGATGGATAGACTCAGCTTGTTTTCAGCTACAGATAAGCCAGCTTATTTATCTTAAAAATCTGCAAACAAATAGGCCCTTTGGAATATTTAGCAAACCTTGGAACTTATTTACTCTTAAAATTTGGTTACAGTTCATGCAAAGGGCAGCTCAGAAAGAAGAGAAAAGTAAGGACGTAGAAGAAGTTATACCTAATGGAAATTTCTCACCCTCTTGTATTGTCAAGAAATGGTAATAAGATCGTTTACTCTTTCTGTAACTGATTTTTAATCTATTTCTTGATCTGGGTAGAGTGATTTTTGAACATGAATTGATGTGCAATCTATTTAGATAGAAAGATTGAATCTTGAATATCGTTTAGGTTACAATGAAAAGGTCGGGCATTGTTATTGACCCTTCATTAGGAAAACGTGTTAGATCAATGTATGTGTAAAAATTACGAACTTTAAAGTTCCCCTCGAGCATAGAGAATATAAGGTTTGATATTCACATTGTGATGTGAGATGTTTACAACTTGGGATACTCAGAAATAGTTTATCACATGTCATTCAAATCTATATTAGAAGTGAGATGCAAATATGGATATCAAATTACGGTACTTCGTGGACATATTGATAAATTATAGCCATGAACATCAAGTCATGATCTATTAATAATTTGGTCTGAAATTTTCTGGTTAAGACTTTAGAATTCAGATTGCAATGCTTAAGTTAGAACTATTAGCATTAACATAAGCATGTGATTAAGGAGTCTCTGAACAATTAAAGACTTATCTCCATGCCAGTCAAATCTTATGCAGCTGTTTAATTTGTGAACTGTAATTGTGAGAATTTGGTTTTACATTCTCACTGTGAACTAAGATGTTGAGGTGACCGGTAGATTCACCTCCTCACATCAAGGTATTGAATTTGAGCCTAGCTTGGAGAACAGTTTCTAGACTGGTCTCAAGCAAGGTACATACATTGCATAACCAATTCCATCTGAGTGTTGTATACAGAATACCTGCGCTATGTTTTTTCACGTTCTGATTTATTATTACAGTTGGACTCTATGGTTTTCCTCTGTTATATTATTTTCTATAGTTGGCACATGAAATCTTTTATTAAGGCCATATAACCTTGTGATGTAAGCCAGAATTGAATACCACTAAATTGATGAAAATCTCTTCAACAGTATAAGAAATTGAGTATTGGGTTTCTATATTGAGTTTTCACTACTTTTAAAAAAATAAAAATCTGGAGTTGATACCTCAAACGTACTTTTGAGATGATAATTGTTTGATCCTTAAGTTAAGGTTCTAATGTTCTTATTTACTTGCTCGTCTAAAGTAAGAGTAATAAAGCACACTGAGGCTTTTAACACTGCTTAGTTGCCTCTAGCTTTCCGAACTATGGTGACCTCAACTTTTTTCTATTTCTTCTCCAATTATCTGTTTAAAAGTTAAATCCTTTTTAGTTTCCCTGTCAATTTATGATAGTGCTATAACTGACCATTGGCTTTTTTTCTATGCAGCGTTGTGATTATGGAAGGTGATCCACATCCTGGGATTAGCAAAGGGCGAATGTCATTTCAAAGTTTTAATCCTTCAGTTGATGTGAGTATATAATCTAATGGCCTAAACCATTGTTTAAAACTGGTACACATTATGCCATTTCTATATTTTGCTCGTCTTGTTTGTTTTTTTAGAAGTTGAATGAAGAAGTCAACACCTCTAATAAACCAGAAGCCTCTACTCCCCATTCGGTTAATCAAAATGGAAGATTTTCTTTGAGGTGGGTTTTCATTATGGCTGATTCTCTTTTTTCTGTAATATTATGTTTTTCATATGTTAAAGCCTTTAGTTTTTTGTTAGTGAAAATTGATACTAAGGAGATCTAACTTCCCTCATTGTGCATTATCTGTGGGAGTAAACTGACGTTATCGTGTGTGTTGAAAATTATTAATACAGCCTTAAATGGCTGAACCGAAAGAATTTATTTTATTGTTGCAGACTTGGTTGGTCTTTCTCAAAATTGTTGGCTGCTACAAATTACAAGTCTTTTAACTCTTTGAGATGGTATTATTCCTAGTCTGCGAGTCCCTTAAGTAAAAAAGTTATCCCATGGAAGGTTTTGGGTTAATGAATGGTGTTATAGGCTAGCAGAACATCATCTAGGTTAAATGAAAAAATGAAGGTATTGCCGTATTGGGTTAATGAACAGTGATTTTCTGTTACTTTCTTTTCCAAGAGAAGGGACTTTTGTGAACTTAAACATTCTAATATTAGTTGGAATTCCAAACAGATAGAGACTATATAATTTTGATTCAAAGTGTTTCATTGCTTCTATTCTCAAAATTTTCAAATTCTCTACTTCAGAAATTTCTCGATCGCGAACTATGATTTCTAATAATTCCATGATTCTTTGTTAGCTTGATAATTGTTCTAAAACAGTTATTCTTCACAAATATTAGTAGGTAACTTACATGATGCCTTCATACTCGTTTAGATGTCACTATTTTTTCCTTTTAATGTTCTTACAGAGAGGAAGACTCTACTCAAGATGGGTCAAACAACTCTTCTAATGGTGACCTTAAAAGGAAACAACCTGAAGTAGCTTCCGAAGCACAAATTAGATTTAAGAAGATTTTTCAAAGCGGTCAAGAAGAGCATAAAAGTAATCGAAAATCCAAAAGCCACTCAAAAGCTCAGAAGCTAGACTGGAGTGTTCTAAGACCCCCCAAAAAGCCAAAAAAAGACTAAATGAGTGTTGTCAGGTAATGTAGTTTTAAGGTTTCATATTTCATAATAGATAATGCTACAACAACAAAAAAGTTTTTTGCTTAAATTCCTATAAAAGTGACGGATCAGCTCTACATTGGAAATATAATATAGGTAATCCTCCTCGTGTATACTTACCCAAAAAAAAAACCTCGTGTGCACATTAACCAATGTTATGCAAATACGTCACTTTCTATTGAAGTTTAATGTAAGAATAGTTTTTTTTTGGCGGGGGGGGGGGGGGGAGGAACATTTTCGTTTGCTAAGTTGCGTGAACAAAAGGATTTGTTGTAGTAAAAGTGAGGGAAAAGAAAACTTCTTCTTAGATTCATGATTTTTTTTGATAAAGTTTCTTATTTAAATCCTTGCTTCAAGCGGTGTTAGTCTTATGCTTTTGTTTTTTTATCATTAATGTAGGCTGTATCCTTTGTGATCTTCCAGTAGTTAATTCTGTGTACCCTTTATATTTTCAAGTGATATTAATTATTAAACGCTACCTTGTGATTTTATGCATATGTGGATTACAGACTCTCATCTGATATTTGTGCCAGGCTAATATAATTCTGCAATAAAACTATGCTTTGCATTTTTGTAAATTTGATGTTATATGAACAGATATAATAGGTGAGTTAACAATTAAAATAAACTGGTTTACAGAAGGGTTGGAAGATGGTGGGTGAATCATGTCCCATTAGTTGAACACCAGTTTGCACTGATAACCTACATTTAACAGTTAGCAGAAATGTAGAGGTATATATATATATGTATATGCATGTGATATACGAACTGCTAGTTTGCAGGCTTTGAGCAGGATATAGCGTGGATGATCTTCCCTTTCCAACCCCGAACCATCCAACTGATATCCTCGTCAACCATTCAATCTTTTGGTGTAATTACTTTTCGCCTTAGCGCTCTTAACATTCTTAACAATCTCTTCATACAACCGTAGCTGCCTCAACCATCTTTCTCACTCTTAATCTGCCACTGCTTACATCTCTCTCGAGTCTCTACTCTCTCTAACCTTGTAAGCCACCACACTTGTTCTCTCCCGCACAGCTTCCTCAAACAACTTCCTTGTTCTTCTCTCTCTTAATTTGCCTCAGAACATATCGATTTCCTCCGAAAAATCCCCCTCAGCAGAGATGAAGAGGCCACAAAGGCCTTGCACAATGGTCTCTCGCTACGTCTATATTAGTGATGATGGGATTGATTCTCTGTTGAATGGTTCAACTGAGAGTTTAATCATCTTTCAAATTCAACTATGTAGCAAGTTTTTTATCACAATATTATAGGATGGTAAGAGAAACTTATGGACACCTTGATCTAACATGTGCTTCAATTTAGTTCGGTCCATGTTCCACAAAACATTTATTGGAAATATGGAATGCAGCGTTGGCATACTGAGTACTTGACTTGGTGCTATGGAAATCAGAGGTGGTCCGGTCCATTCACGTAATTTTGACAATGGAGCAAAAACTAAAACCGGAGAAGTGTCCATTCACTTAAATAGTTAAATCTGAGAACCGAGTTAAAACTAACTTCTAGCAACTGTACTTCAGCAGCATCTCAATATTTATGCTATATTTTAGTACTCGTCATTTTGCGAAACTGAATAATGATATACCAACATTCTGTATCAACATTTCAATACTTGTATATATGCTATATTTCATCAGAAAAATGACAACATATTTAGGCAAAGATATGTAACCTGCAGAAAAATTACAGCAAAAAGATATGTATCGAGTATTCAAACAGAGATAATGGGGCAACACTATTCATATTATCGATTTCGTAAGAAATTATCTAGCAGTTTAGTCCGCTTTGAAGAAACAACTGAAGGCACACTTTACCAAAGTTGAAAACTTGTTTCAAGTTCTCGAGTGACTGGTAGCTAACTAAAAAGTAAACAAGACAAGTGAAAACAAATGAGCAGCCTTAACTGCCAGACCCGTAACCAAACAAGCAGAAATTTCCCAATAATCAAATTTATATTAGAGATTTAGAAACAACACCAGTACAATCAAGAAAATTAACCTTCTATACACATGACAAAGACCCAAAACAAAGCTCAGGCCAAAAATACAACCTACACACTCGAACGCCAAAAATAGAATATCTTCCAAATAACAAGCATCTTAAGTCTATAACTAATGAGAAAATAATACTACAAATCCTCGCAGCGATGCATAAATTCTGATCAAACAGAATTTCAAAACCAGCCACGGAATAACGAGCAGTTCCTTAGCAGCTCCGGAGAAACCCTCGGAGTAACAAGCAACGTTACTAATAAGGCAATACAACAGGTTATTGCGCCGTGATAACATGGCTTCATTCCATAGCAAAACTCTGCGATGGTAATATACATACATGTTTATATATATGATCATTTCCTTGAAGGCTTCCAGCAGGAGACACCACAAATGATCCTCCCTTTCCAACCTTGTAACATCCATTTCCCATCTTCATCAACCACAAAGTCCTTATGATACCTTCTCCTCACCCTCTCTCTAACCTCCGAGACGATCTCCTTATCGAGCGTCACCTGTCTAAACCCAGCCCTCAGATTCCTCACCTGCCACTGCTTATAAGTCTCGGGCCTCTCAACCCTCTCTGTCCCCTCACACGCAATCACATTCATCGCATCTTTACCAAACACTTCTCTCTCGTATAGCATTCGGTTCTGATCTTCCCGGTTTACTGTAGCATCAAACATATCGAACAATGCAGAATAATGGAAAAACGTCTCTCTAAACCTCGTGAGGAAAAAAGGCGCGTTGTGAGTCCCGTTTACCACCCCATGAACAAACAAATCCGGGTTTATTTTACGTATCAAGTTTAAAACCGTGTCACGAGGGTTACTCGCCACTACGGTATCATCAGGCACGTTTCTCAAACGATACAAGCAATTCACTACCAAGACTTCATCTTTATCGAACTTTATATCTTCTAATTGAACAGTATCCCATTTTTTTGCAATTGCAGTGTACTCGAATGGGACGTTAAATCTTTCGCAATATTTTTTCAATCTGCGACCTGTTTCTTCGATCCTCTCAGATGGACGAAGACCTGATTGGGGGAGTTCGATACCCGTAATTCTAAGCTTAGGTGGACCTTCCTCGGCCATTGACAAGAGCTGGATAAGACATGGCCATTGAAAACCGTATAAGATACCGAAATCAATGATGTGAAGACTCTTCGACCGCTTCGCCAATTTGAATATTTTCCGGTTCGCAAATAAATTTGCTAATTTTTTAAATGGGCAAGCCTGGATATAAACTTGGTACCCTTTCAAAACCTCTCGAGCTGATATTTTGCTCGATACAAATATCGAGCCTGTACCATCACCGGCCAAACGCCTTTCCAAAGCGTTGGCTAGAAAATGAGCTAATCTTTCGGACCCATCACCATGAGGTGACGAATGTTGTCTAATTCGTTTTAGCAAATCGTTTGCGGTTCTAACGTCATTACTAGCAACCGCTTGAGCACATTGGGTTAGGAGAGTGCTCAAATCGATCACCTCCTTTCTTTCTCCTTGTTTCTTACGCGGTCTCCCTCCACTAGACTTCTTCACTTGGACAATAGACTTATTGTTCGAGCAAAAATCATCCGGAGATTCATGTAAATGAGGGTTCAAATTAGGACAAAGCAACACTTTATCATACATCACCGATTGCTCATCGGTTTCCTCAACATAATTAGAAGCAACTTGTTTATTACTCCTCCCACTTTCAATGTATTCATCATCATCTATATAATGATTTCTCTTCCCACTGAACCCGATAGGCGAATGATCCCTCTCTTTCTTCCCATTTTCGAACAAAGCTCTATCTAGGTCATCACTATCATCGAGGCGTAAAAATTGGGATATATCAAAATCCTCTTTTTGAGAGTCGTTCGGAGTCTCAAAAGAGGGTCCTAACCTATCTACGCCATTAAACCAGTCCGTTTCAACAGGGCTATCACTACTATTGTTACTGCTAGTGAAATTACCATTAGGACTATCGAAATCGGAACATAAAGGGTGAGGGTATTTCTGTCCTATAACATCATAAAGCGATTTTTCAGCGGCTTGTAAGGCTAAACAGTCTTGAAACATACAAGGCTGGTGTTCTAAATCCTCTTCTTCGTTAAGCATTTGGTTTATGAACTTTAAACCCGCGTCTGTTGGATCATCAGGCGAGTCAAAACCTGAGTTTGAACTCGAACCCGGTGACCCTGCTGAAGTGGCAGTGTTGGGGCTTGACTCGGGATCCGAACTTGGGGATTCAGGGTTAGATTCGACTTCTAGGTTTATGGATTTAGGGTCCATTTTGAATCCGTTACACGTGAATTCTCGGATTAAAGTATCCATAACACCAATTTGATGAACTTCCATGAAATTGATTAAAGGTTTTACAAAACCCTAAATTAAATTTGTGAAATTTAGAAGAGTTTGGGCTTTTATGGTTACAAAATTTAAAGCAAGAAGGCTACTTTTTGCAAAACCCAAAAAAGATCAGGTGAATCTAACTTGTGATTTTTTAATTTTCAGAATAAAAGTTGTAAAAAAAAGCAGAAAATGATGCTGAGCCTAAAAGCTGAAGAACAAAAATACCCAATTTGATAGCAAAAAAGAAATAAGCTTAAAGTTGCAATTTTTAAACAAGAAAGCTACTTTTTTTTCAGACCCAGAAAATATTTAATGGATCTAACTTAAAACTAATTTTAATATCTGTGCAATAAATGAAGCTGAACAACAAAACGCTACTAAACTTAAAAGCTAAAATAAATACTAGCTGGAATTAAGAAACAATATCCAAAGATATAGGTACATAAAAAAAAAGGTGAATAAATTGATAAAACCAAGTAGTTTTTTATTTATTTTATTTTTGGAAATAAAGTAGCTTGAAAGACTAAATATCTGGATATGAATAAAGTGAGTAGACTAAAAGAGATAAATAATATCCAAAAAAAAAAAGGGGTGAAGATAGAAAAGGTGAATAAATGATGATGAGAGAGAATGGGAGTTTGGGTGTTGTGGGTTGAATATAAAGTGTGAACACAATCAGCTTTTTATTTTGTCACATTTTATTTAAATGGAAATAAATTATACTACTAAGATGGAAAATCAATTACATTAGTTCGTGGAAGCTACGATGGAGAATAATGATTGGCCCACTTCATAATATTTGGCTACCGTTTACCCTTGTATCCGGTGAGATGCGTCTCCGTTAATTGAGATACCCGACACAAATTACAAAGTTGAGGCATTTATTGTATATATTTGGAAAAAAAAACAAAATGTTCGGTTTTAATATAAAAGTGCAAATGAGTATTCAAACTCGACCATAAACGATAATAAGATAGATATAAATTATAACATTTCAAATAAAAAACACATTAACAATTATATGTATTTTTTTCACTTTTTTCTTGTGTCCTTTTTTCATTAGTTAAAATTATATGTCTGTCACAAACTTTATAGTCTTGATATTCCCAAAACTAGCAAAGTTATATACTACTCGTTCCGTCCCAAATATTGGCGTTCCATATATATACGTGCAACTTTTATCGGCAAATATATCGTCTTAAATTGTTGAATTATAAATTTTAAAAATTTATTCATATAGTTTAACATTTAACATTTAAACTATGTGATTAATTTTTGAAAAATTCGATTCGACAACTTAGATATGAGTTATTTGTCGGTCAAAATTGTACGTAATTTTATATAACACTAACAATTTGGAACTGGGCGGGTATTAAATAAGAAGAAAAAAATGAAAAAACTAATCTTTAATATATATAGTTAGACTAAGCAAGGAGGAATTTGAGTTGGTAACAGACAAGTGTAAACTCAAAAAAAAAAAAAAAAAAAATATTAAATATTATTGGAGTATATAAAACAGAAGTATTTTAGTAAATTCTTAATACTTTTTTTATGAGCCTTGCAAAAAAAGTGTGACACAACGCTTGAGTCTCTATTGTGGGGAGATTTTTTTTTTCATACTCTAATTACTCAGCACTATAAGAGACGTGTAATCTGAGATCCCACGTTTACGTGGCTGTCGAATTTAATATTTTTTTTATTTTTTTTGTTTTTTCTTATTTTATTTTTGTTTTCGTATATAAATTTTTTTTCCAATTTTACCCAAAAACTTGTCCAATTTTACCCGGAAAAACCCTAACCATCCACCATCAACTATCAAACTAATTCCTATATTAAATTAATATTTTTTTTTTATCAAATCAACATAACTCTACCACTACAATTATCCCCAATTTTACCAACAAAAAAAAACCTCTCTCAATTTACCAAAAAAAAAAACTTTTCCAATTTTACCAAAAAAAAACTCTAACCATCAACCATCAAACGCATTCATATATCAAATTAATATATTTTTTTATCAAATCAACATCACTCTACCACTATAATTATTCCCAATTAACCCAAAAAAAAAACTTATCCCAATTTACCAAAAAAAAAACTTTACCAATTTTAACCAAAAAAACTCTTACCATCAACCATCAAACTCCTCATATATCAAATTAATATTTTTTTTATCAAATCAATATCACTTTATCACTATAATTATACCTAATTTTACTATAAAAAAAAAAATCTCTCAATTTACCCAAAAAAAACTTTCCCAATTTTAACCAAAAAAAACTCTAACTATCAACCATTAAACTAATTCGTATATCAAATTAATAATTTTTTTTCCCAGATCAATATCACTTTACCACTACATTTATTCCCAATTTTATCCAAAAAAAACCTCTCCCAATTTACCAAAATAAAAACTCCCCCAATTTAAGTTTTTTTTTGGGTAAATTGGGAGATGTTTTTTTTTTTTTTTAGTAAAATTGAGGATAATTGTAGTGGTAGAGTGATGTTGATTTGATAAAAAAAATATATTAATTTGATATACGAGCAGTTTGATGGTTGATGGTTAGGGTTTTTTTGGTTAAAATTGGTAAAGTTTTTTTTTTGGTAAATTGGGATAAAATTTTTTTTTTGTGGTAAAATTGGGAATAATTATAGTGGTAGAGTGATGTTGATTTGATAAAAAAATATATTAATTTGATATATGAATGAGTTTGATGGTTGATGGTTAGAGTTTTTTTTGGTAAAATTGAAAGAAAAAAAAATTGGGTAAATTGAGAGAGGTTTTTTTTTTTTGTAAAATTGGGGATAATTGTAGTGGTAGAGTTATGTTGATTTGATAAAAAAATATATTAATTTGATATAGGAAGCAATTTGATGGTTGATGATGGATGGTTAGGGTTTTTTTCGAGTAAAATTGGACAAGTTTTTGGGTAAAATTAGGAAAGTTTTTTATATACGAAAACAAAAAAAAATAAGAAAAAAAAAAAATAAAAAATAAAATAAAATTCGACAGCCACGTAGACGTGGGATGTCAGATCCTACATCCCTTATAGTGCTGAGGAATTAGAGTAGGAAAAAAAAATCTTCCTCTATTGTGTTGGTGTGCAGCCGGGTTGCAACAGTGGGACTCACTTCTCACTAACATCTGGCGGGGTTGCTTTGTGATTATGCAATAAGTTTTGTCTTCTTATTTTTGTATTTTTCTATGTATGTAAATATGTAATGAAAACAATGTACTTCCCTGTCTTGAAATAATTGTCCTGTTTTTAACTTTGTGACGTTTCAAAATATAAAAAAATTGTTTTTGAGTAATTTTTTCATTTTTATTCTTTTAAATCTCTATTTTGAAAAGTGAAATCGTATCAAATTTACAACTATAATATCATATTATAAGTAAGAAATGATTTTTATTTGAAAATTTTGATTTCCTAATATTTTTTTGTCGAATTTTAAGTGAAATTTGTTCAAATTCTTAAATATCACGGTTTCGAATAACGACATTTATTTCGTGACGGAGAGAGTATTAATTAATTTTAGAGATTTGATTTTTTCTATTAATTTTGTTATAGTACATGTGAAAAATAGTGTTATAAAAAGCGAGCCTACGCGGAATATACGCGGAGCCTGACATATTATGCAGTGTTAAGCGGGTTAAGCGGGTTAAGCGGAATTAGACGCTAAACGGTCTATTTTTGTTCTGGTATTCACCTTGCACATTTTAAATATTGGAGAAAAATTAATATGTAAAGGTGGAAATTAGGTGTAAATGTAGGGTAATTGTGATATTGTCAGTATTACCCTAATGCATTTATAAAATTAAGCAGAGGGATTAGTAGTACTGCATTACTAATGTCATCATGGGCGAAGCCAGGATGTGTAAATGGGGAGTGCCAAAATATATGTACAAGTAACATATTTTTATGGGGGTGCCAAATCTACACCTAAAAAGAAATTGTACTAAAAAAAAATTACGTCACTTGGGATTTCTAAAATTATGGGGGGTGCCGTGACACCCGATCGTCCCCACTTAGCTTCCCCGCTGTATGTCATATCTTATATACTCTTTTAATTTATTTTATTTTAGCATATGATTTTCATTGTTCCGTTTATCCTACAATGTTTATAGATGTTTATCGTCGACTGATATATGCGAAACCATACATGAAAGTTCTTTACACGGAATTTGGATTACGACAAGTTATTCAGGTTGATGATTTTAAAACAAAAAGTTCATAACGTTTTGCGCCAAGTTTAAATAAGTTTTTTCAGAGATGGATAGTTTCGATACATCCATCCAGTACACACACTCACATGTATTGACGCTTGTACACCATCTTTATTCAAAACAATGGTGACGTTAGGATTAAATAAAGACTAGAACAAAAGAATTACTTAAGGCACATAATATATGTGGGTTGCTAATCCGTCAATTCTAAAAATGTGTATGTAAAATATCGAATACGAATAAGTCATTTTAAATATGGGAGGTGTTGCATCCACTGCGGCCCTCTCGTAGCTCCGCTCTTAGCTTAGAATGTTTCGATACACCAACCTATGATGAAACTTCGAGCATTATCAGGCTAAAAAGAACTCTTAAAGCAATTAGCATAAGAATTAAGTTTAGAAAAAGTAATCAAACAAGATTGTGAGTAAGGTGGTTATCCAAATAATTGAAATTTTGGTAGATTACGTTTACCGTTCACCAACAAGGTTTGATCTCTAACGCCGTCGGAGTGGAATATTCTCCAAACAAATGCTTCATATCAACAAAAAAAAAAGATAAGTGTCACAGACATCAACTTGGCTCTTGAGGGTGATAAGGGTTTGATAGGAAGCCATCGGTAATGCAACTAGCTTGGTGGCCAAGTTTTCCCTGTTTTAGAGAAATAATATCTGTATTTGACTGGTCCATGGTCTACTCGAGCGGTCCCCTCCTTTAACAACTGCTATAATATTCCACTTTCATTGTTTTATTTAATACGGGAAATTTGTTTTATTTCCACAACTGAATTTTGTGAAGACTATAGTCTGCAACATTTATTTTAGTTTGGTTGCATCTTAACGAATACTTGCCAGCATAGTTTTTTAAAGGGTTGTAGTGTAAAAAATTAATCGAATACAAGATAAAATAAATAGGTTCTAATATAAAAATAAAGATTTTTTTTTATGTTTAACATTGCATAAAATAAATATGAAGTTAACACAAAGAGTATTGGATAATAAAATATATTTTTTAATAATCTTGTTTGTTTGAGAAAATACAATGGTCATTTACAAAATTTGATAATTTTAAGATAAAAAACATAAAAAAAATTAAAAAGAAGAAACTACAATGATTTGAACTACTAAGCTTCAAATACATTAAAGCCAATTTTAACACTACACTAACAGATCTTTTGTTTAATTAGGGGGGCCATCAATATATATATTTTATAAAAAATTAAATTACACATATAAAAAAAATTTAAAAAAAAATTTAAAAATTGCCCGGGGTGGTCACGACCACCCCCTGAGTCGGCCCCTGCATGTTTTCATCTTGTGACATCCCAAAATAAGTGTCAATTTTATTTTTTTAGTAAATTTTCTCTTTTTTATTTTTTGAAATATCTCTTTTTTTAGTTTAAACATAACAAAATTATACTCTAAACCTCGTACTTTAATTAAAAAGTAGCTTTTATTTGTAAATTTTGATATTTTAATGCTTTTTTATTACGTTTTTACTGAATTTGTTTTAAATCATTTAATAACATAATTTTCGAAACATGACACTTATTTTGAGAGGAAAGACTTTAAAAGGGACCAAGTATTATAACTTTTAACACCATCTATTTGGTCAAACTGGATTCAAAACATTTACGTGATAATGATTAATTAATGTGGTTGTAATATTAATGATCATCATGTTTTATGACTAGTTAGCATTAAGTTATGGAAAATATTTTTGTTTATACATTTTTCATATTAAAAAAATCAATCCATATTTATATGGCATATTCAACTCATTAAAAGTTTTAATTTTTATTAATATTATGTTTAATAATATATTTTTTAATTAATATTTAAATTTAGGGTATGTTCAACTAGAGTTCTAATATATTTTTATTTGACTTTTTAGTGGGTTGTATTTTTAGATTTAACAATTTTTTTATTTTTAATTAATATTTAAATTTAGGGTATAGTTAACTAGGGTTTTAGTATATTTTTATTTGGATTTTAGTATGTTGAGTTTTTATTACGTGACATGACTTGTATTGGTATCTTCAAAAAAAATTTATTCAAACGTTAAAGTCAAAACTTGACCACAAGTTTTTTAATAGGAAAACAAATAAACGATATGTATAAATGAATAATTAGAAGAATTAATATATTAATTAGCGTTGAAAATGAGACGACTCTCTTTTCTTAGTAGTAGTGTCATTTTTTTGACACATATTGTTTCATGTCATTGGGTAGACTTTTTGGATGAGTTATGTGGGTTGGTATAATTTCACTTTTAAGTTATGAACAACACTATGAAAATTCTTCATTGAGAAATATTTATCGAGTTTTTTTAGTCATTTTCAACCCATGCAAGTGACTCAAACAAGAAAAAAAAAGAAGAAAAAACCCACGTTTGCAATGGAATTTGCTTTCAGTGAAGAGAACAATGACTAGTCTTAATGGGAATAATGGAAGAAATAAATCCATTAGTCTATGAAAAAGTAACCCATACTTAAGAGTGAGGCTAAGTAATTATAGTATGTGTGCCATTTTGGCAATTTTTTTTTTAATAATTTTCACTTAATGAGGATCAGGTTCAATGTTTTGTCTTGATGAGGAAGCAATTCCCTTTATTGGGTCTCGTTGACCTTTGGCTTATTTTGAAAAGTTTTTGTGGTGGCTTATCAAAACACTCTTTTTAAGTTTTAATACTTTTCAAAGGACAACAGTTAATACTTACTTAATAGGTTATGTTTAGAGACTACGTACACTTCCTAGTTTTTTTTTTTTCAAATGACACGTTTTTCTTTTTGTTTTTTTGCAAATTATAAAAACTTTCTATACTCTCTAACTATAGATTAATTTGTGAAATCACTGACTGAGTTAGTAAGTGATCCGCAATTTGTTCTGTGAGAAAAAAAAAACGAAATACATTTTCTTTAACGACGGTATGTGAATGTAAACGGGAAATTAGACACCCATGCTTATATTAATTGCACTACAAAATTAGGAAGTTAGCTAGTACAGTATTTTTTTAGCAGCAACGCTGTAGAGTCTGTCTCAATCAGACTGATTGATTACCAGACACCCAACCAAAACAAAAATAAAACACTAAATATAATATTTATGGAAGCCTAGTTGATACTACCTTAAATTTAAATATTAATTAAAAATATTTAAAATTTTAATATATTTTATTTGAATATTCAACAAAATAAAACCTCAAATATAATATTTATGAAACACTAGTTGAGACTACCATAAACTTAAATATTAATTAAAAATATTTAAAATTTTAATATATTTTATTTGACTATTCAACAAAATAAAAACTCAAATATAATATTATTGAACCCTATTTGAGACTATTATAAACTTAAATATTAATTAAATATATTAAATATATGGCCGAATAGCATGCTCTTAAATTTCGGGATGAAAATAAAATTTTAAATTTACATTAAAGACTGGTGTGTTGAGAGTCTGACTGAGCCTATCTGACTCATTAACATTATTGATTTTTGAGTGACCAAATTGTTAGACTTTGAAGAGAGTTTTTGTTTTAAGTTTGCTAATTTATTTATATTTATAATAATTAAACTCACATTGAAGGAGCAGGGATCGAACCCAGCGGGGATGCTAAGGCTTTAACCACTGACGCAACTCACATTGATTGCTTAGGTTTGGGTACCGAATAAATAAAATGTACGGTGAGGAAACAAAATTGAAAAATTTATGTATAGTTTAGGATATGTAAAAAGTGTAAATTTCCTTGTCTTATGTACACACAATGTATTACTCGCACAAATGCACAACAAACAGTATGAGAAAGTGCATGGAAAAGTATTAAGCAAACTAATTAAAGTTTTCAAGGCTAGCTAACAAATAGTCAAGGCTGAATAGAATATATTTATTGGAAACTATAGACAGATTATAAAAAAGACCAGGTTCATTACCCCTAATCATTCACATTTAAAATATTTAGTTGTACAGTATTTCTAGGAGATACTGGAAATCTTTGTTATTGAGTAGCATCATCATTCTCAAATAATTACATTATAAAAATTTCTAGATAATCGAAAGTGAGCATGTGATAGCTTCATAGAAACTACTCTAATTTTGTAAGCATGTGTTTTAGATTATAGAATATACTCCATGTCTTAATCTATTGTATCGCACAAGTTTCAAAAGTTGGTCGCTTTTTTAAAGGTTTATTGGCCACTTGATACGGGTATAGTATTTATTTAGACGACACACAAACAAAGTTAATTTTTTACAAGTTTTCAAACATGCTAATGTGTCAACAAGTAGTGGGTAAATGACATTAGTGCATCGGTTGTGACTAAATTAATTTTTTTAGTGGTATCTTAGTAAATTAAAGTTAATCATTCACGAAGACTAAGTCACACACACGTCCTTCCATTGTTCACAAATCACAAGACTATCATGTCTAAATGAAGAAAAATAAATTTCACTGGTTTTACATGCCCCAATCTGTTCATTTTTCACCATATTACAGAAAACATCTCAAGTTTAGAAAAAAGAAATCAAACAAAATAATAAATGAAAAAAAGTATAAAATTTTAAAATAAATTTTTTTAAAAAAAGAGTTCCGATGTGTCTGTTGTCATCTGAGAAAGATCAGAAGAATGTGGCAAGCCCTAAACCCGCCACGTGGACACTAATATTCATCATAACTCTCTAAGAAATGCACCAGCCGGGAATCGAACCCGGGTCTGTACCGTGGCAGGGTACTATTCTACCACTAGACCACTGGTGCTTCTTGTTTATTTAATCTTAATAATGCTAATTACTATATAATGAGAGTTTAAATAACAGCCCAATTTTAAAAAAAGAACTTTTGATGGTTAATAAAAACACCGTATTGGTAGGGACAACCCTGATCATCGTGAGTTTCGTATTCTAGTTACGTAATCATTTAGGCGACCCACCTTGATCTTGGATCGCTTGTCATGAGGCATAATGTTGATAAATTTTAGCTCGGGTAGCGTGGATTGATTAAAAAAGTCTGGAAATTAATTAATGTCTTGTTTTCAGATCGGGTTCGATAACCCTTGCGCATATGGGAAAGTTTTGGGGAATTTTTGCCTGTACTCTCGTTGAACACCTTGTCGTGTTTTACTTTCATGTATGTACTCGTATTAATTACATGCTGGGGTAATTTATTTCGATAGAGGTGCTATATTTGGGTTATCGGAACTATGGTATTAGTAGGATGGTATAAAGTATAAACTAATATCCTTGTTGAAAACATATAGTAGCTTTTTCTAAATTGTATTTGTGTACTCAATCTGCTTAGTGAAACTCGGAATATAGAAACAGATGATTTTAGTTTTCTTCTCTTTGATTACGATAAAAGTGGTGAACCCTAACGAATTAAAACAAAAATGCTTTAGAGTTGCACAATTTCGATGACACTGCTGAAAACACAATTTCGATGACACTGCTGAAAACATAGATACACGGCAGAAATAGTCACAAAATCAACCTCCAGTAACTCTTACCACCAACTGGACACATTGCCAGTAATCAGACAATGCATTCCATGAGATTATAAAGATGAAATGCTCAAAAAATGAAATAAAACCACACTTTTGGGGCCAACAGTAACAAAATTTTGTTTCCTTAGACCATATCATAAACAGTACATAGAGCTACATGCAGGTAATAATTTTACAAGTCTACAAACACAAGTACAACACACTGCTTCTACTATCTATATCTTCTCTCAAAACAGCTGATTAGGGCCCCAACAACCAAAATCCAAACAAAAAAAATCAGCAGTTTCATCATCTACTTCATCACTCATCAAATAAATTCCACCCTCGCGCGGATGAATGATCCTAAATACATGAAGCTCAAATAGAACTATCTTCTTAAACCTCCCCTTCTCAGGCATATAGGTAGAAGCTTATATAGCTTGCCATGTAGAAACATGGTTGTATTTCCACACCTTGCTGGGGACAGACAATTAATGGGCATTGGAGAAGATGGTAACATCGCCCATGTTATTATAACATCCCGCTAACAAGGATGAAATTGCTAAGATTTTGCCAAAAATGGTAATAAAAAGGCAGAAAACCCATCCTTCTGAGATCCATCTCATCTGGGTATTAGTTTCATTTTTCTGTGCTTGTTAAAAAAAAAAACTAGTTTCATCTTTTGTTTTCTTGAAAGAAATTACTGCACCAAACAGAGTGCTTCTAGGCATAAAACATACACACTCCACGTTAGCAATCCGATATGGCAGGGACAAAAGAGATATTACAGCAAACTCAATAGTCCTAGGCCGGCACCCAACACGAGCTGGCACAGAGAATTCGACCCTTCCATCCTTGCAACAACCATTTACCATCATTATCAATTACAAAATCCTTATGATACCCTGCCATTTTACCCTTCAGTTTTTTCAAACAATCTTCTCTCAGTGGTTGGATCATAAACCCCGCCCTCGTGTTCCTAACCTGCCATTGCTTATACGTCTCGGGCCTCTCCACTCTCTCTATACCCTCACAAGCAATTATATTCATAATCTCACGACCATAAAATTCCTGCTCAAAGTTCATCCTTTGTTGATTTTCTCTTGATGGTATAGTCGTTTCGAACATATCAAAATATGAAGAGTAGTGAAACAAAGCCTCGCGAAAACGGGTGACGAAAAATGGGGCACTAAACGACCCGTTAGTGGTGTGAGAGATGAACATATCCGGCTTAATTTTTCGAATTAGATTGAGCACGGCGTCCCTAGGACTATCCACTGAAACTGTCTCATCAAGTAAATTCTTAAAACGGAATAGACAGTTTACAACGATGGACTCGTCATTGTTTATTTTAATATCTTCCAGTTTAACCGTTTCCCATTTTTGCGCTATAGGGTGGTAACTAAATTTTACATTAAATCTCTCACAATATTTGGCAAGGCGACGACCTGTTTCTTCGACCATGTCTGCCGGGCGGAAACCAGGTAAAGGTAACTCTATTCCTGTAACTCTAAGTTCAGGCGGGTTAGGACGTAATTTTGACAAATATTGAATAAGTATTGGCCACTGGAAACCATAGCCAATACCGAAATCGATAATATGAATCTTTTTCTTGGTAGAATCAGTGGCTAAATCATAGATCAATTTATTCGAAAATGCCATTGCTAGCTTCTTAAACGGGCAACAAGAGAGATACACTTGGTAAGCTTTTAACTTTTCGGTTGTTGAGATTCTTTTAGAAGCTAAAGCGGCATATTTTTCGCTACCAGTGCCAGCTAAGCGTGCCTCTAAACCGTTGGCGAAGATATTCGCCACTCTCTGGGAGGCGTCGCCGATAGGAGAACAGTAATTCCTAATTATTTTTAATTGCTCATTAGCGGTTCTCCTATCATCAGCGGCAACAGATTGTGCACAATTGATCAAGAGCGTCCTTAAATCCACCACCTCTTTTTTATTTTCTTTTTTCTTTGTACGATCATTGTCCCGAGGGTTATCTACTGGTTCAATTTTCACTTCCCCTACAACAGTACATAACCCAGGTTCTTTTTCGTCAGCAGGACAAAGCAATACTTTGTCGAATAACTCGGATAGTTCGGCCTCTTCTTCGAAAATAGCCGATTGCTTACTAATCCTCTCCTTTTCAAAAGGGTCCATTTTGTGGTGACTACGTTTTCCCCTATAGTCATTCAATGTACTAACTTTATTCTCATCGTCTTTGGAAGGCTTATTATTCATTGGCGGGGAAAAAGTGTAATTATCCAAATTTACAAGTAACTGATCATTTTTCGGAAGGAATTTGCTAGCTTCCTCCATCCCCCTCTGGAACTGCAAAATGGACTCTCTATTGGTAAATATGTCCGAGATCATATTTTCAGTAACAGAAGAGTCTGTTAGACCGTTACCTTTATCCGTGAAACTATTTGCAAAATACGATGACTTAAATGGATAACTATGTTCGGCTTGTTTAACTGGTTCGGGATCAATAACCCACTGAGAATCAACAGAATTGGTACTCCCACTGATGTTGCTAAAATTACTCTGCTCACTAGAACTATGAAATAAATAGTCATTTTCTGGGCTATCGATGTTATAGTTCAAATAAAGAGGGGGATCGTTTGAAAAAGAAGGATATTTCTCACCAATAACATTGTATAATGATCGCTCAGCAGCTTGTAGGGCTAAAGGGTCATGAAACATACTGGGCTTTTGTTCAAAATTTTCTTCCATCATGATCGAGTTTATGAACTTAAGAACATCGTCACTATCATCTGGAGAGTCCAATTCCGAGCTTCCACTTGTGGTTGAGGAAATAAAAGCGGGATTTGGATGTAGTGGAACTAAAGGAGTGTCTATATAGCTGAGGTCTAATTGGTCCACCTCTAATTGGATTATATTTGGATCTTGGAACTGATCAAAAAGGGGTAAGATGGTCTCGTCGCTCAAATCGAAGTTGTCCATAATATCAGAGAATCCATTGGAATGTGAATCCATGGTCATAGGTAGCTAGAAACACTGCAAATAGAAACAGAAATTAGGGATTTGATTTCCTGTCTGTAAACTTGAGGAAATCCAAATCATTGCCTTAAAGAAGAAAATGAAATTGTTAAACTGCTGTCAGGACGAACATAACCACAAAATGATACTAAATGCTATGACTAGGAGTTGCAACAACTTCACATTCATTAGTCTTAGTGCATCCAATTTCCATAAGCAATTTATTCTTCTTAACAATTTTCAATAACAAATGTTTACATTAAAAGTAGCACAAAGAAAATGGTAGAAAGAAACCTCGAAGAGCCAAAAAGAATTGGCACCTGATATTTAAACTTTTTTTAGCATTACATTAAAGGGGAAACTAATAGATGCTTGATTGAATAAATTGACTGACTACTGAATTTGAGTAAGAAAGGCTTGACATACAAATTAATTATGTGCATGATAAAATGGCAGTTTTCTACTCGTAAAACTTAGCAATACGACCATTTCACAAGTATTTTGTTTCTAAATGAGTCTAGATATGTTCGTAAACTAAATTAATTGCATACCTGATTCTATTTTAATTATATCCCTCTACAAATGAAACAGTCACAATTTACCGAGATTATCAATTCCCTTGAAGATTTCACTCTAAAACCTTGCCTGAACCTAAGATAGCATGAGCTCTTTTGGTTGCATTCATTAAGTTCCTTATGAAGTTGTACTGCATCTACTTAGGTAGACTATTTCAGGTTGGATTAACTGTCTTTCCTCTATTGCTTACAAATTACAATGGGAGGATAAAATAATCATACTTCCAAGAAAATAACACATTTTAAACCCTAGATCATAAGTTATTTAGATTATGAATCCTGCTAGAACTTAATTTTGGATATATATAATATACCACACCCCACATATCAGCATTCTGTTTTAGAGTATATCCAAGTGCTTCAAAATAGTGAACCTAGTTTTATTGGAAGTTTATAGTATCCCTTTGAAGATACAAGCTAAACAAAATAAATTTCGATTTTCCGGTTTTTTCCTAAACATAAGCTGAATTCCTAAAAGAAATCCAATATACATGTACATAATAATTACACCACTTACTTCTAAAATATTCAAAAAAGATATAGAACCCTAGATTTAACGAGTTGCAAACTCTCAGATGAACACATCAATTTACAAAATCAAGGCATCTTAAATTCCATTTGATCGGTTTTCACCTAAAAAGCTACTAAAATATATAAGCTAAATGCTGAAAAGAAACATCTTTTCTTCTCAGGTACGTAAGTTCTATACCAAGATTTCAAAAATCGCTAGACGGACTTAATGAAGAGAGATGGGGCATAGGGTCCTCGGCGAGAAAACAATATTTTTAATTTTTTGTTAGTTTTTCTTGGATTCTGGTAATGGATAATAGACATGTATATGTAATCAACAAGCTAAACTAAGTGTTTGTAGTTTATTAACCATAAAGTCATCAATATAATTAAGAAAAGCTATAATAACCACCTTCAAACAATATTGACAACGGTCAAACGCAAACAAAATTAAGCACAATCATGCATTCGAAGACAAATTCGAAGTGCAAATATCAATTCAAGATCAGCATATACTTTTTTAAGTAATAATATACGGGTTTTTTAATTCAAAAAACGTTTTTTGACCCGGGTTAACCGAACCTAACCCGGATCGAAGTGGGTGGCATTAATCGATGCGGAAGACTAAGACCTAGCGCCTATGCGGGGACTTATGAAACTATGTTCTATACAAACCAATCAATAATTAGATTTCCAAAATAATCACATAGATAAGGGACGGAACCAGGAACTTTAAATGGGTGAGGCTGATATTTTATATGATTTTTTTTTCTCATACTCTATGCTAGTTTCTTTCATTATAAGATAAGGGGGAAAAAACGTTTTTTTTTTTTTTTTTAATACATAGCAAAATTTACTTTTTTCATCATTTTTTTATATATCAAAATCTCCACCAAATTACTTCCACGAGTCCAGAATTCATGAATTGTAAGCTACAGATGAATACACAAATAAAACTATCCTAAAATTTCAATTTTTTTTTTGCAGGTAACCGAAAAAGTTACTAGAATATATTATAAACTGAATGCCTGAAATAATTAAATCATCATTCCTAAACTCAATTAACTTTAGTCAAACTAATAAAACAATCTTAATCCTGAAATAATTTACAACCCTAGCTAGAAATCATGAGTTTCAGATATCTAAATTTGAAATATATAAATTAGGAAAGGTAAAAACTTAGATATTTATTTAGCTAAAAACTTAGATATTTATTCAGCTGTACATACCTCACTTAGAGAGAGAGAGAGAGAGAGAGAGAGATGTTGCAAGAAGATAAAAGTGCAGCATCGTTAAATAAAATGAGATATGTACTCTTACGGACTTATATTTAATAAGTATAATACTAATACATCGCCTCAACGTTACCTCCACAAAAAATATAATTAATTTTAATATATTTTATTTAACAATTTAATAAAATAAAAAATAAAATATAATATTAAATATATGGTCGAATAACATATTTTTAAATTTTAGTATGAAAATGAAATTTTAAATTTACATTAAGGACCAGTGTGTTGAGAGTCTGATTGAGTCTATCTGGCTCATTAGAATTATTGCGTATCAAGTCACTTGTTATGTAAAAAAATTAATTAACAACAAAAGTTTGCTTCAAATTAATTATGTTAAATCATCAATTAATTTTAACATGGTTCAAAAAACTATTTTAAATGAAAATGTTTGCCGCCAGTGTATCATTATTCACATTCTTTACAATTTAAGGCATTGTCTATTTTCACATATCAATTGTACAAGTATTTTTACTTTATGCTCATAGTTTATTTTCAAGGTTTCCATCATTTTTTATTTTTATTTCATTCTTATTCATTCATTAAAAGAACAATGAATGGAATCTTATTTACAACCCATCAAGAACCAGCTGTAGTATCCATATGAAATCATTTGGTGTGCATAATATATATTTACTATGATTTTTTTTTAGTTTTCAAGAATTATAATGGATGATGTGGCCATATTTAATAAGAAAAAAAAATTAACATTAATGTGGATTTAAACTTAACATGTCTATGTGTCATTTAAAATCATCTTAAGTGACGATGTTTCAATAATTAACAATAAAAAACTAACAAAACTATTGTAAATGCATAATATTTGTCTTTTATATAACTCATTCGTATCTGCGTGCAATTCTGACCGACAATTAACTCTTATCTAAGTCGTTGAATTCGAAATTTTCAAAAATTAAGTTCAAATGTTAAATTATATAAATAAATTTAAAAAATTTATATTTTAATAATTTAAACACAAATCAAATTTGCACATACACGTAAATAGTATGCAATAATAATATATTGTGTTACAGTGATTTTCTTGGGGAAGGGGCCAAAGAATCATCAAGGAAAGTGCAATATTCTTGAAAAGTATAAACTGAATTTTCTATTCAGAGTAAAATAAAATTAAAAATAATTAGCAATATAAAAAGCATTAAAAAAAGGAAAGTCTTTTGTCGGGATTCAACCCATCAATGTCCTACTGTGAAACCTCAACTCAGGACCTAAATAAAACGCTACACGTTACCAAAATTGAAGCACCATTGACTTGCAAAAGTAATATCTAAATTGTAAAAATAAAAAATTTAAAAAGATCAACGCCATGGTTATAGATTTAAAAGTAAAATGATTAAGTTTTACACAAATATCTTTTAGCCAATTTGGATATATACGTGACATTTGTAAGTCAAAATGAGACGTGATTTCGTAATGGACATTTTATTTAGGGGATAATGTAATTTATATAAGCCATAAAATATGCATTTAAGTACACTTGTATAGTAATTATGTATTAAAAAAACTATAACAAATCTGATTAATGTTACGTTCACTGTTCTTACATTTTTTGTATTCACAAGAAATGTAATGAGAATAGTGATATCATTCTATTACAATAAGTCAACCCAAAAGAAACGAGTATGTCCAATTTTGTCCAATTTTTTCAAAAATACTCTCACTATGTTTTAATAATTACCAATATAACTAATCTGATTAATTAAAAATTTGTCCTTAGTATATTTTTCTAATTACGAATGTATCTTAAATTAATTAAGAATTCGTTTTAACCTGCATAAATATAATAAATGATACCAAATTTTAACATTAGACTTAAAATAAAATATATTATAAGATTTATTTCATTACGCGAAGATAAATTTTAGTATGTGAAAATATAGAAATACAATGGACCACTGGTCGAACAAGTTTAGACTAATTGAGAGTAGTAAATTATGTTATCTTATATATGTACCCTGAGTCAAGGAAATCAGCTTGACTTCTTGCTAGCATTGGAACTTTTACTATTTATCTTTCCCTGTCTATTGCATCACCTTCTTTTAACAAAAAAATATGAATATTGTTGGTAGTTAATTATATACTAATTAATGATTCACCCCAAATTAAATAGAAACTCACGTGGTGAAATTAGTAAAATGTTATAAATATATTTCCTTTTGGTGTTACCACTTACTATGAACAATATTAGTCAATATCCATCGATAATGAAAACTTAAAACAATCTAAAGGTCACAATCAACTTATACGTGCTCTGATATCAAAATGAGACTGGTATTCGACTGTCCTAATAAATTATTGGCCCAATGACTAAAAACATATGGTTAACCAAAACATATTATCAACACATACGACATCTAAAAGTTTTTTTTTATCAAAATATACAATTACATATATTTATTTGAGTTGTATGTTTTGGGAATAAACGTTTTGGTTTGTACTTTTTGGTAATTAGACTTGAAAAGTAGTATATTTTGGTAATTTTACTTTTTTTTTTTTTTTTTTTTTTTTATATGATGGTATAGTTTACTTACTCTTTACTTTTAAATTTAATTATTTGTTGTGTCGAGGAAAATTATCATAATTTGAAATTGTGAACATTGCTATGAGAAGTTAATGAATCTTTAGAATATGTTTATGATATTTGAGGCTACCGTCTCCACGTTGCTTGTTTTCTTTCAATTTTGCGCAAGCATTTGACAAGTTATGGTGTATGTTGAATATCTTATATCTCGTACCAAAAGTTTGCTTCTTAATGATAAATTGAAAATAAAAATAAGAAGTTAGCAAGTTACTTAAAATCTAAACCAAGACCTACGATGGCAATGCTGATTCGTCGGAAACCTTGACTTTGAGAAGAAAATAAGAGCACTGCTATTCTTGCAAAACTAGATTTTGGAAATTTATCAAAGAAATTGAAGTTTGAGCTACCGCAAAAGAACTCTGCTCACGTTTTGGGATGAATGTCCACCGTAGAATTATGGAAACAAGTTGGTTAATACTTTATACTTGTAAGTTGTTTGTTTATTTTCGTTTCGTTTCGTTTCGTTTCGTTTCGGCCTAATTAGGCACCTATGTATCCAAAAAAATCTAGATCAAACAATTACAACAATAAGTTATCTTACTACATGGATTTTACAATACAATTAACTTTTTATAATTAAAGAAAATGCAAATAGTAATTTAGTAATGTTTCATTTTGTGCCATATATCTAAGACACCAACTATATAACTATAGTCTTAGGCCTCGTTTGGTTGCGGGATATGAAATCTCGGGATTATAAGTCCGATCGGGATAAGAGTGATACCCGAAAATATGCTTGGACTATTAATCCCGGTACTATTAATAACACACTCACATGGCTTTCCAAATACATCAATTTGGAGTTATTTGTAGTTCGCACGGAACACAATCCCGATACAAAAGTCATACCCAAACACATCTTTTTATGTGATCAACTGGATTTAAAGACTAATGTCACTCCCAAATGTGCAACCAAACAAGGCCTTACATGTTTCCTATACGAAAAAGTGGAAGATACACCACTTTTTTGTAACCCGGAGATTCTTAGTTCATTATCATTTCATTTTTTTTAAAATTAAATGTGAAATATCTGGTTGATCGATTAAAAATTTCAGTTGTGAAAAAACAGCTATTTGGTAAGCTTAAAACTGATCCAATACAAACAAAGAGACTAATTGGATGGCCTTTAACCTAATGCTGACCGTTAACCAAACTATGACCACAACAACAGTTGAGTGGGGAGCAAGATAAATTATTTAACTCTTACATTATTATCATTAAATATAAAAGATGTTGACATCATGTTGAATTATCAACATAGAACGTGGTCAAAGGTGTTAAGTAGATAAGGTATACTGATATCACTTTATTTGTCCAGTCAAAATGTTAATAGTAGTATGATTTTTTTTATTCTATAGTTGGCTTCATTCCAAGGTCGATGGTAGAGGAACAGAAGATAGGTATTATTTAGTATTCTGTGCATGTTACGTATTAATAATATTCCTATAATATATCTTCACGTCACTGTTTGCGTCAATTTGGCATAAAAATAAGCACAAAAAGATTGGGAAAGGACTAAAATAAGCACATTTTGTTTCTGACTTACAGACATGAATGTTAATCAAAGTACTAACAGTACGTAATTTTCTTTTCTTTTATAAGCAAATGAAAGTATTAGTTAGTATTTCTAGTTAATAAGAAGTACGTTTACTTTTAAGTTAAGAACTAGACTGTTTAATCTGCTCATATACTTAAATCATATAGTTATCGACATTTCTTCCTGCCCCTCCCGTTCTATACCAGAGGGAATCCTAGACAAGCCAACATTTTTACAATTTACATTCACTAATTTTCATTTCACCTTAGGTGTTTTTAACTGATCACACAAATGGGAAAATATATTTGAAGAATTAGGGGCATCGTATGCAAGATTGTTAATTATTTATTTTCGTATATATTCATACATGAATGAAAAATTTCCATGACAATCCGGGTGCATGCTAAAACAGTCGTTTAAGCCGTTGTCACTACTAACCCGTCCTCACATATTAAGTCTAGTGATCCTTTTGGAATTTAGACGTTGTATACCAAGAAATACTATCCTTTTAATCTCATCCCAAGCTATACTAAAGGTTAACATTTCATCCTCAACATTACTCCAATTAAGATTATCATTAATAGTGAAGGTAATACAATCACATACATTGTTAATTTAATTCCAGCCCCATGAGGCATACTAGAGCGAGACCAAGGTTTATTAGCTGGAACTGAATCAACCAGCTTATCACTAATATGTTATTCTATAAAGTATAAACATAAGATACAGTAATAGTGGGCTATTTTGAAACTAATTATCATGTCACAATGAAAGCAATGAGACTGATGACCAATTTCATAATTCATTGAGTAATTTTTAGCCACATTAGTACTCGTTAAGAACATACCCAAGAGAAATATGTTTCTTAATTAAAAATCATCTAAACAGGCTCAAATCTGAATTAATACTTCATTTACAGGGTTATTGATGGGCTGAACAAGCCGTTCCATTGGAAATGAAACATTGTCAATTGTGTGAAATCTAATTAAACTTTGTAATAATGCTAGGCCCATAGTTTCTTTATACTATTCAGTAGACTATTTAGTATCACAATCATCTTATGGGCTGGTAAGGAGCGGAGCTGCTCAGACCAGATTAGATAAATGCTTAGCCCGAGCTCCGGTCTTTTTTTTGTAGATAAAAGCTTGGCTCGAGCTCCGGTCATTTTTGTAAGCACAACCGCAACAATATGTAATTTAAAATTTTCTCTAAAATAAAATTAAATGCAACTTTTTACTTGTTTTGAAAAGTAGTTAACTTTGTACAATTTGCCAGCTTTTTCACGATTTTCCGTTATAACCAAATTCTATTATCTAATATTTTTTATTTTTTTTTGAAACAATCTAATATTAATTTAATCTCCATTCAAAATACTTCCATCTTCCATGTGGGTCCCATTACCATTACTCAGGCTTTTATTATTGCAAGGGAATTATTTTGGTTCATTTAATACATGGAACGGATTTGATTCCTCATGCTTTAAGGAATTGTTGGGGTATCCGTTGGGAAAAGATTTTTTTGTTCAAATCCCTAAAAAAAACGAAGGGAAATGAGGCCGTTGTTGCAGTTGCTCTAACGAGTTGTGCTTGATCTTGAAAATACGCTCGAAAGGGTTTCGTTGTTTCAAAGTCGGTGGCTCATGATGTGTGTGTTCATACTAATATAACTACATTTCTGTTATGATTTTTTTTCACAAACTTATACCAACTGTTTCTATTATGTCTAATTTGTACTAAATTAACTGAAAATAACTACATTACATATTGTTATGAAAATAACTACACCATCAAGTAGGCTACTTGGCAGTTTTAAAGTGACTTTTGTTTTTATGAGGCAAGCTCACTAGAAAACATTTCATCCCTTGAAATTAATATATGTCATTTTGCCAGCAAATAAGTAACATTTGTATTTGGGATCGAATTTAACGTATTATAATATCATCACATAATTCAACAGCAAAATAATCTCTGTATCACTATGAACCTTATTCTTATTTTAGAACTTTTCTGGAAAAGGTTATGCACAGTCGAGACAGGAGAATAGTTGATTACTACATAAAAACACATTTAACATCTAAAAACCTATATTTTCAACTCTTATTTAAAAACAAGATTTGGTAAATATCAATGTAGTATCACTGAGCATATCAAAGTTAAAAAAAATAGCATCATCGAGCATTTGATAATTAATAATTTAATCCTGTGTTTTTGATAATTAAGTTTCAAATTACTAAATGATTTTTTTTTTTATAGGAATCCAAGAATTTTTATCTCTCTCTTTGCTTTTCATGGATAGAAAAGCTAATGTATTTTCTTTTATTAATTTAAGCTTGGTCAAAAGAGTTAATTCTACACAACTTTAACTTAAATAATTTGATCTATCTAGATAATTAATTAAGGTATGCACCTAGTTATGTAGGGAAGGTCAGCAAAGATTAATATCTATTCTAATCTCACATAGAGCCTAAAGCTAAATATGACTTTGATCTTATCGCCAATTCACTCATTTGCATCATTAGGCACGTTAAGCCACGTGATTACGTCAAAAAAAATATTAATTAGTTCTGAATAATTAGTTGTCAATTCTTAAAAGCCAGTCTCTCACGGAATTTGTTAGTTAACTCCATTAAGTAAAGAAAAGTAGGAATATTTGGACTTGTTAACCAAAGGTTTTCAAAATCATCACCTTCACTTCAATCCAGACAATACAGAGCAGGTTTAAAGAGCATATGTTTTTTCTATTTGCATCATTTTTCTTTTAAGTTTTACTAAAAAAATAATGCGACAAAAAGTTCGGAAATTATTAAGTCTCGATCTGCAATTAAGACAAGACTTGTAACACAAATCAACTACTGAAAGCCTAGGCTAAGTTTGTTTGATTGCAGCTTAAAACCTACTTATTTTGTTTCGCTTATAAATAATAGTGTATATTCTTGTACATCATTGAGACCCGGCTTATAAATCTTTAACTGAATATTTTGATATTTGGAGTGTTTTGAATCTTTAAATGAATCTTACACTTGAACCAACCATTGTTCGTCATATATCAAAAGATTCGCTTAAGATTAAAAATACTCCAGAATCGCAAGAAAATAAAGACGAAAACAAAATTAAACATAATCAATTAAAACCTCACGTTGACAACAAAAAAACATCACCAAATAACAACAATCTATCATTAAACAAATGAACTTCAATTCAGATGGTCTCTCAAATTCACTATAACAAACCACCCATAATTTCTAAAAAAGAAATAAAAGAATTCCTAAAAATGCTAATGAACAAGAAAATGCCAACTAATTTCCGGCATAAACCCGTCAGCAAACTCTTACTCTAAAGCATTTACAAGCTTGACCCTCTCCACACAAGAAGAGAATTGTCGCCCGATCTATAAATCTGAACCTTATAACCTATATCCCCCTTTTGTTACTGTTACCTTTTTCCTTTACATTGAACCTAACAAAATCAACTAAATACAAAACCAAATTTTCTTACACCCCTCGTTAAATGTCTTGCTTCTTCAGCGCATAGCTGCGAGCACTTATACTTATCTATGCATATATGTATATCTATATATATGGTCTTTGATGGTGCGGGTTCAAAGAAGAAGGCGAGTCTCAGAGTGGTGTTTGAGCTGTTGCTTAACTTGTTGCTGGGACCAATAAGCATGGGCTGTTAGTACCCTGTCCAACAGATCCTGAGGCACTGGTTCTCCCCGCCTTTGTTGGGGCGATATTCTAGCTGTGTGCACAAGAGTTTTCCACTTATCCTGCAAACAAATTTAGAATGAGTAACGTATATTTTTATGAGTCGAGATGGAAATTATACAGTACCATCCTTCATAACATCTAGAATTGTACACCTAAAGAAGAGTGGGTTATGTGGGTTACATTTTTGATATAATGGCTTACAAAAAGTGTAAACAATAGAAACCGACGTTAAGATGTTATGAGACTAACCCTCAATATATTCTCATAATCACCTGTTACCGCAAAAAGAAACTTAATGGATCTTAGAAGTTTATCTAATCATTTGCTGAAAAATAAGCAATTAAAACTTGAGACCAAATTAAACAGGAAAAGCTGTGGTGGTGAGAACAAAAAGAAAGTAGATTTTTTTTTATTTTTGAAATGAAAAAGAAAGTAGATTGATGTGAAAAATACAATAAAAAAGGTTTAGGGAATGAAAAGAAGGAACCAATCCAAACCAGCAAAAGTATTAAAGCTAAGCTGGAAAAGTTACATAAAAACTAAGGTGGTGTTAGATCAAATCCCTCACCTTCAAGTCAACATAAGTCCGGTGCTTTGCATTGTCGAAAGCTCTCAGTTTAACATCTCGCCATCTGCATATAGATGATATAATATAGGGTAACGTAAATGACTGGAAACAACTTCTTACGCTAACAAGGATCCATTTCAAAACAGGGAAAAACCCCAAAACAAGGAAAAATAGCATTTATGTAAAACCAATAGATTAGACGCTAATCTACACAAAATTGAACAATTATGAGACTATCTTTAACATTTCAACTCAAAAGATCAAATTATGAGTTAATTGTTCCGACCCGCGGTGTTCTAACGGCCAAAATACACAAAATTCAACAATTAGCACACCATTGTCAGGATTAAAAAATGTAAGAATTCTTGAATTTGAAAGGTTAGCATACTAATTGTCAGCTTTCGTGTTGATTGGTATCCAAATTATGAAATTCGATAGCTTGGTGTAGTAAGCATCCATTTAAATTTTTTTTGATATCTAAGTTAAGATTTAAGAGACATGAAACTTTTTGACTAATTGTTAAAGGTGAAAGGTTGGTGTAAAAAAATTGTAATTATCAAAAAAGAAAAAAGAAAAAAGAAAAAAACGCATAAACCTTAAGCCCAATATACCTTCCAGTTCCGAGTTTTTCAACAGCTTGGACGAGAGCTTCAACTTCAGTTACAGAAAAAGGCCGACGAATCCTACGCTGAGAAGAATCGCATGATCGATTTGATTTATTCAAAGGAACCATACTTGACGTCTCAGATCCTCCCACAGCAACTAGTGCTCTTGAATCAGCACTCGGGCTTTTCTTATTCGGTGATGGCATGTCAGGAGGAGATGGAGCGGAATCATGGTCACTTTCGATAAAGTTTCCCAAACTCAGCATAGTATCAACTTTCTTAGGCTGTACAACACTGTTTACTCCCCTAGGCGAAGCTGGGTACCTGTTTTCACCAAAACAAAAAGGAATTTTTCAGAAAACGCAACAAAAATAGAAGGGAAAAACGTCTTCCTGTTAGTTCAAACACGCCTCTTCTAGATCATTTAGTATACTGTTTTATATCACTTCCCTGAAACGCACGTTTATTTCGGTCATTACACTTTTGTTGAAACATTGATTACGACTTAAAAACAAACCTCTCCTATACATAGAAGGCAACTAAAGATGGTTCAGTCAGTAAAATTGCAGGTGATAGACATTCATTAATGGCTTAAAAAGGTCCAAATGGTCAAAATAAATTTTTAAATGCATGTTAACTTATTCATTAGTGCTTTAAAATTATGTTAGTACTGTAAAGTGTAAACCAGCTAATCAACCATACCAAATGGCCAATTTAAGTAAAAATCTAGACCTTAAACAGAAAAATAAAGCATAGTTAAAGGAAAGCGCCTTAATCTTAGGGTGTACATAAAGACTTAATTAGTTTATGTCTAACAGATACGGAAAAAAAAAACACCTCTTGAGTTTTAGAGGTGTGTCGCGAGAAAGTAAAGACGGGCAATTTTCAAGTGAGGGAGCTTGGGATGATTTGGGTTCCAAGGAGAAACCGATATCTTCGAGCACATCATCATCAGATAAACCACTTTGTAGTAGAGTTGTATTATCGTCTCTAATTTTCCTTCCCTGAACAAGTACACCGACTCTTAAGCCACCTCCAAGTAGAGCAGTCACTGTATCCAGAACCCTTCTCTGTAACCAAACAAGACAAGGCACCATTAGGTTCCTGTCCCTTTATTCACAAACCTAATGATATTACTTGGACAACTATGGGATGCCTTACTAACATAGAAATCATAAACCTAGTGTTTCCTTAAGAAAGCCCGCGTCAATATAAGTGAAAATATCAAATTTTTGCATCAACCTATCAGTAATTAGCAAATAGTATACCTTACTAATTAATTTCAAAACTAAGTCTTAAATATACGAAAAATCTAGGCTATCAGTATACTAACATTTAAACACATAACTACACAAAAGCAAAAAGTACAATAGAACCTATCAAATTATAGTTTGCTTTTTGTATAGATTGGTGATTCGAAGACCTGCGTGATCTGACCATTAATACATAACCAATTCATATGAGTTGAAGCTTTCCTACTCACCAATGGTTCCGTTATAGATATATAAATTATTAAACTAATAAGTAGTGTGGATATAATTGTCAAATCAATAGGTTGGCGTACAAAAGGGATAATTTCGCCAAAAAAGTTAAACAGAAGAGATGGAAAAAAATAATGCGATGACATACCTTGAGGTTACCAATAGTTGCGTTTTCTGGAATCTCGATAAAAAGTTCTGGGACCTTAAAAGACTTGATCCTAAGCTTCACTGAAGGAGAGGCAATAAAGCTTTGTATAAGAACCTCTTTGAATATCAAGTCAATAATCAAGCGACATTTTACATTCTACAGAAGCTCTCACCATGTGAATCTCTGGACTGGAAGGGTGTCGGTTGACCAGCAACACAAGCTGAAATTCCAGACCCTGCATCCATTATTTTCAATTTTAAAAATGTAAAAAAAATACGAGAGTACCGCAGTAGGAAAGGAAATATAAACTAACCTCCATTCACTTTAGCACCAGAATCAGAAGCACCAGAATCATACTCCTTCCTGGGTAAACTAACTACATTATCACCCTCAGCTTCACCATCAAAATTTGATGCAGAACTGCACCTATAAAGTCTCCTCTTCTTCAGAGGGTAATCCCTTTGGGACCTCAGCCGTTTATGGAAATTTTTCCGGCATTGATAGATAGGCTTCATTTCCGAATCTTTAATAAGAACACAACAAAATCAAAAAAAGTCTCAAACACGACTACGGGTAATTAAATATAGTGGTGCAAAAATAATTAGAAACTTACCAGCCTTGTAGCTTGTCTCTTCCTTAGACTTCGAAGTTACTTTCCAATAATTGGATGCTAATAATTTCCTTATTCTGCGATCACCAACACGTGGCGATGGCCTTAGTGTTTTGGTTCCGGTGCCAAACTTGGTAAACTGAGACGTATTTTCATCATCATCTCTATTAACTAGCTCTACAGTATCCCTAGTAATGGGTTCATTGAACATTGACAATTTGGTATCACTTACTAACCTAATATCCGAACTATACATATCATCGTCCTTCATATTAACGGAACCAATTTCAATCTTTGGTTCCTCTACTTTGTTTACAATATCAGAGGGCTGTTTTACATTGTTGGCAAAGCTACCAAATAGATTACTATTCTTTGCACTTTTTAAATCTTCGAATTTCTCAGAGCAATCGGAAGATGTTACAACAGATGCAACCCCAGAATGGTCCTCGTTATGAACGATAGGGGTTTTGTCCAATATACCTATAAAAGGTGTATCTACACTATGTGCCTCTTTCTTAACTTCACTAGAATTACCCGAACTCTCTTTTTCTAATAATTTGCCAGCTACTGTAGCCAATAAGTCAAACGCACACATCGGGTTGTCATCAATTTGCTTCCTAAATGAGCGTCTTCTCTGAAAGAAATGACAATTAACTTAACTTAGATATCAATAGAATATACCAAAAAAGGAAAAGGAAAATTAAATTTAGTGATAAAATGGAAAAGTGTGAATAATTACCCTCACGGATCTAGTAGCTCGTGGAATCTGAGGCACTTGATAGCCGACAAATCCATGATCTATAGTCTTTTGCAGCACCATATCGCAGGGATCATACCAGCAACTACACAATCATAAGCTAATTCGAAAATCTTCAAAGAATAAAAAGCTTAGAATTAGATTCTGTTGTAAGAGAGTACATGATCAAAAAATAATGCAGAATAATTTAGAATGGTGATTAATAGAAGATTGATAAGACTAAACCAAAGAGATTGACACAAAATTCAAAAGAAATGTCCTTAAATTGTATTAAACGCTCATATTGGCATTCGTTACATATGCTTAGTTATCGAGAAATATAATTATTTCCCTAAAGTTGCAGTAAAATAACTACAAACACCATTTAACGAGTTTATGGAAGATGAGAACATATTCATAAAGAAGCAATCACCATCTCAAAGCAATCTTAACCATTAAGAAACCTCGTGATAGATTTCCAACGCAACTTATGGTCATAATAAAAGTGCATATACATAAAATGACAATTTAAAGGGTAAGGGTATCAGATCAAGTTTATTTCTGATCCTAAAAATATCTGATTTGAATTGAGTTTCTAAATTTTTTTACTACCATGATTGGATAAAATCCATTCGACCAATATACGGACCAAAGAGACAGTTTCTTCTAAAAACCAATCAATTAAGAAAAAATATAAATTATACATAAAGCCTAGAAAAGAAAGAAAGAAAGATTATAAAATTTGAGTTCTTGGACATAAATATACGATCTCTGCATAAATATCTACAAGTAAATGAATGATCGAAAACCTAAACAAAGCACAAAAGATTCAGAGAAGACGAAACAATCATATATAACAGCAATGCAATTTCATATTGATTTGAACAATATAATTCAATCTGATTTCAGAACATAGAAATTCAAGACAGGAAAAAATAATAAAAAATATATATATCAAAAATCAAAAAAGAAATCTGAAATTATAAAAAGCCTTAACATGGGTTTTTGCTTACAGTCCTCGAATCATTACAACTTACAAGTCACCAAACAGAGTATATATTTGCCAAGAAAAAAAGATGGGCTAAATTACCCAAAACCCTAGAGAAACCTTGATAAATTGAAAGAATTTTTTTTGGAGTATTTAAAGTCCCATTTATAACCTTTATAAAACATCAACATATAAATAAAGTATCCAAAACCCAAAAAGGAGATCCAATCTTTAAATGGAAAACCATAAAAATTAAATTATTACCAAGGTCATTTAAAATTAAAAGTAAAGAAAATTAATGGATCTTTAAAAAATATCCAGATCTGAAAATTTAATAACATGTTACAAGATTCTAACTCAGGTTAATTTCAACCATTGATTCTTCTGGTATATCAAAAACAGAGATTTTTCCCCAAAATAACTCAGAATTAAAGAATTTACACAAAAACCCTTGAAAAAACCTGATCAATGAAATGGAAATGGTGAAAAATATTAATTTCCACGTATGATCATTTCATGTACGTAAATAAATAAAATGATAATATAAAATATACTTCAAATATATAATATGGCAGGCAGATTGATTCAATTGTATAAAAAAGGAATGGATCTTACAAAATTACGCAATTTCATTATGTTTTGAAAAGTATAAAACAGATCAATTTGACAAAAAAAACCAAATTCAAGTTAAAATTACCGGATCAATTACAACCTATTATAATTATAAGGTATCAAAAACAGAAAATTTTCCCAAAATCACTCGGAATTAAAAGAATTTACACAAAACCCTTGAAAAATCCTGATCAATGAAATGATCACTTCTTACATGTAAAAAAATAAATGAATAATACAAAATCAAAGTAACAGATTCAACCCCAAAATATGTCTTAAAACTAAATAAATAGTCTGGAAAATAGATTCAATTGTATAAAAAAATAATGGATCTTAGAAAATTACGCAATTTCATCATGTTTTGAATAGTATAAAACAGATCAATATGAAAGAAAAAAAAACAAGTTAAAATTACCGGATCAAACCCAAAATTGAATCAAGTCTATAAAAAAAAACATTTCTTCAAATAAAAAACAAATCAATTTTGAAACATTTCACGAAAATCAAAAACCTAATTCTCTGATTAGTAACAATTTTGTAAAAACTCAATTTCAGTTAAACCATAACAATTCATGAAAAGGCGGCAAAAAACAAAATCCAGAAAAAAAGAGAGCAAAAATCTCACCTCTAAGCCCTAATATAATTTTTGCAGGGAAAATTCGATGGGAGAATTATCGAATTATTAATTATACAAAGAAATTAGATCTCTATTCACAATCCCAATTCCTCTCTCTCTCTCTCTCTTCTACATATATATCTCTCTCTACATATAAATATATATATATATATATATTATATATAAGTATTACCAAATTCTCCACTACCCCATCTCCATATATATATATATATATATATAGTTATTTCATTATATGTATTTATTTATATATAACGTAAATATAGTTATGTTACTTCATACGCAACGTTGAATTTCTATCTATCTCTCTCTAAAAAAGAAAAACCCTCTGAAAAACCACCCACTTTCGAGGCTTAAACCCCAGCTCTTATACCATTGACCCTTTCACCGGCTGTATCGGTAACTTATAACTATTCACCGGCTATACTAAGTTTAAGGTAACTACTTAATTACCGGATCTAGCCGGTAGAGTTGATGTGAGAGTGCCACGTGGATTATTTTATTATTTTTTATTTATCTAGTTGCCACACACGATCGATAACATCGCTTTGTCATCAATTATATTTACGTTTCGTGGGGTTTTTGTATTTAATTTTTTAACATTTTTTTTTGTTATTGTTATTTAATGAGGTTTTTTACTATATTTGGGTCAACTGTCAACCATGTACGTGGATGAGGGTTGTAGAGAATAAATCGGGTTTTCCAATTACTTGTCTAATCCTAATTGTTTTTCTCGATTATTTGTGGATTTTGTTTTATTATTTATTTCGTTTTTGCTTGCCACATTTTCTTTATGTTTTTTTTTTTTTTTCCCTACTTTGCTATTTATTAAGGGAGGTCAGGGGTTTTTTCTTTTGTCTCGTTATACATTGAACTGTACAAATTATCGTTAAATAGAGAACCGTTGAATTATTTACTTTAGATTTAGACCGTAAGATTTAAGGATATAATAGTAATTTAAGTGTTTTTTTTAATAGAGTTTTAGATTATACGGTTCAGATCTAATCTAAAGTAAATAAAACGATGCACGAATTAACGGTATAATATGCAGCCAAATACACTGACTGCACGAAAGGGGTCATGAGATTAGGAGAATAATTAGATGTTTGTTTCCAATAAAAGTCAATTTTATTTTAGTGGAGAATAAAAGGTTTATCACACTCATACTACTATTTATAATTTCAAGCATAGCTTTATTATCACGTGGATTGAGATCTAGCTCAAATTGTTCATTCTTATTAATTTAAAGCATAACTCGGGAGTTCCCTAGAGAATCAAAGATTCAGACAGATCCCAGAAATAATAGAATAAATACAGCGACGATAATTTCACTAATATATTTTGGTCCATTTCATGAAAACTAAGCACCTGTATTAATCAATTTTTTATGGAAACGACTTTGCCATTGGCCCCTAATTAAATCACAGTATGGTCTACTTTTGGTTTAAGCTATTACACTAGATGAGATTCATAAATGTTGTGTAGCGTAAACTAAAAGATATAGTCAATTCGAAATAATATTTTTACCGTTTTTTACGTATGCATGCGAGTATACTGAAGTAATTATGAAGTGGTTCCAAGTGCGAGATGAAAAATAAGAAGAGGGGCCGAAGAGCTAAGTGATGATCATTGCGGCCACGACACCTGTTATCATTTGACTTGCTTTGAATTATTATAAGAGTAATAGAATGATATATTGGTTTGGAGCTTCTTTCTCGTTAACATTTCTCTTGGATTTTTGTGATTTCTTTGAGGATATTAACAGTTGAGCTTAAACATGGAAGACAACTATAGTACTTTATAGTTTTATCTGAAATCAACGATATTTCTTAGGCTAAATTAATAATGAATGACAACTCCATGTGGAGCTAATTCTATTTAACTAATCGCCAATAAATTGATAAGTTAGGTTACCACTAGGCTTAGTTTTTTTACTTTATCTAAAAATTTAATTACTATTGATTTCAACAGGATCACAATGTATAGTTGTATATATACTATACTACAAACAAGAGAAAAACCACCAAGCAAGCATATCATATACATATCTCAAAAAACCCTAGAAAAGAAATGAAATTGTTTAATGAAACATTTTTCCATTATGAAATTGGGTTGAATGAAATATTTTCCATTCAGCCGAGCTAGGTGCACCGTTACCGACTGCTTCATCAAGGGTTCATAAATATTTTTATGGTTTTAATTTGTGTTTATTACTTTTATATCCATCAAGTGGCCTATAACAATACTACTAAACGATACATACACGTTGCGTGTGATACGCTTGTGATGATAATACAAATGTAGAGTAAAAAAAATATATGATATAAGAAAAAAAAATATGATATACATTGTGATGATAATACAAATATTTAGAGAAAAAAAATATAGGATATAATAAATTTTGTGTGGTTAAAGAGAGACAAATAGTGTAATTAGTTTTTGTTTTTTATGAAAGTAGTTAATATGATAATTAATAAAAAAAAATAAAAGGGTATTTTAGAAAAAAATATCTAAATTGGGCAGTATCATTTAATTCGCGTTGACTTATTATGATAGAATGATATCCAACCGTTCGAATTGATCTGTATTCCGTTTGAATGAAAAAAATTCCATTCAGCAAAACCAAACCATAAAAAGAGAAGTTATTTAACAACCGATTACTGTTATAACAATTATAAAAATCAATCGACTATGACACGTTTAGTGAAACATTAATCACAATATTCACAATGTTAATTAAGAGATTGATTACTTTACAGAATATACAAGACATGCTTATTACTATATTCCAAGATGTGCCATGCATGTTATTTAAGTGATGGGTAAAAAAAATGAATTTTAGAGGCATGGATAAATTCGAGTGTTATTGGCTTATTTACATTTGTTATTTACCCCACGATTATTACTTACGTCAAAATGTGAATATCAAAGAGCTGCCACGTGTCATTGGTTACAGAAAAAAAATGGATAGTCATTGATAAGTGATAGGAAAATTGGGCGATTATTTTTACCCAACTTTAAATTAGTAACTTCCATACATTATTGCATTGACCAAATAGAAATTGAGAAACGTGCGCTTTCTATCTTTTAGGAGGAAAATATCATTTACCACATAATTTTGAGTTTATTTGTCAATAACCATGTAGTTAATATCGTTTTTAATACTAGATATGAAACATTTACACTAAAATTATACCTCATACGTCGTTAAATAAGTGTATATTACAAAAATACGTGTAAATTTAACAACTAATTTTCTCATAGGTAGATTGTCGGAAAAAATTCCATTCAGCAAAACGAACCATAAAAAAAGAAGTTATTTAACAACCGAGTACTGTTATAACAATTATAGAAATCAATCGATTAGGACACGTTTACTGAAAAATTAATCACAAGATTCTTAATGTTAATTAAGAGATTGATGACTTTACAGAATATACAAGACGTACTTATTACTATATTCCAATATGTGTCATGCATGTTATTTATGTGATGGGTAAAAAAAATAAAAATTAGACACATGGATAAATTTGAGTGTTATTGACTTATTTCCATTTGTTATTTAGCACACGATTATTATTTGCGTCAAAAGGTGGATATCAAGGAGCTGCCATGTGTCATTGGTTACAGAAAAAAAAAGGATAGGCATTGACAAGTGAGAGGAAAATTGGGCGATTATTTTTACCCAACTTTAAATTAGTGACTTCCGTACATTATTACATTGACCAAATAAAAATCGAGAAGTGTGCGCTTTCTATCTTTTAGGGGGAAAATATCATTTACCACATAATTTTGAGTTTATTTGTCAACAACATGTAGTTAATATATTTTTTAATACTAGCTAGGTATGAAACATTTACACTAAAATTATACTTTATCTGTTATTAAATAAGTGTTTATTACAAAAATACGTGTAAATTTAGGAACTAATTTTCTCATATGTAGATTATCGGAAAAAATTCCATCCAGCAAAATCGAACCATAAAAAAAGAAGTTATTTAACAACTGAAGACTATTATAACAATTATATAAATCAATCGACTAGGACACGTTTACTGAAAAATTAATCACAAGATTCACAATGTTAATTAAGAGATTGATGACTTTACAGAATATACAAGACATACTTATTACTATATTCCAATATGTGTCATGCATGTTATTTATGTGATGGGGAAAAAAAATGAATTCTAGAGACATGGATAAATTCGAGTGTTATTGATTTATTTCCATTTGTTATTTACCCACGATTATTATTTGCGTCAAAAGGTGGACATCAAGGAGCTGTCACGTGTATTGGTTACAGGAAAAAAAAATGGATAGCCATTGACAAGTGAGAGTAAAATTGGGCGATTATTTTTACCCAACTTTAAATTAGTGACTTCCGTACATTATTATATTGACCAAATAAAAATCGAGAAGTGTGCGCTTTCTATCTTCTAGAGGGAAAATATCATTTACAACATAATTTTGAGTTAATTTGTCAAATAGTTAATATCATTTTTAATACCAGGTATAAAACATTTTACACTAAAATCATATTTCCTCCGTTTCTAAATAAGTGTCTATTCGGAAAATGCGTGTAAATTTGACCACTAATTTTTTTATATGTAGATTGTCGGAAAAAATTCTTTAAAAAATCAATCATATAGTACATGGTTAGAACTATATGACAGAATTTTTATATTTTTTATTTCGACAATTTAAAAAATCGATGGTCAAATTTGCACGTATAAACACTTATTTAGTGACGGAGTATATTAAGATAGACATTTATACTAAAATCTCAATATTGCTATGATTAATTTTCTTTTGTAAAAATTCGGAACCCATATTTATTTTATATAAATGTCCCATGAACCTACCTTCACGTCTAAATATCACCTCTTACTTTCGACAACCATCATAACTTCACGATTAATAACCTCACTCCCTAACTGATTGGTAAATTCACCATCTTTCCGATCATATACCGTATGGAAAAACCCATCTTTATTAACCGAAAAGCACACAAAAAAATGTTAAAACTACATGCCACTTTCAATTCACCACCAATATGAGTGATACAAATTGTTGTGGCACCGTAGCGGTGACATCGTTACACCATTAGTGTTGATCACCAAATTTTGTTCATATTACGAGACGGGATACAATATTATACATATTGATATTTCTCCTATGTTATATGTATTATATGAGCATGTTTGTTTTTATGATGGTATAAAATGGTATTATTTGTGATTAGATATTATGAGTATAAATAATAACACGTGTTATTAGTTATACATCTTTATTAGCTTAAATTGTACTACAATTTGTACTATATCATATGTAGTATGCCGATTACAAATTATGTAAACAAACATGATATAAGTTGGTCTTACAGTACAACCAATAATATGCTCATAAATTATTACACCGCAAACAAACATAGCCTGTATATTTAAGAATTACGAAGTATAAAAGCACATTTTTACACTTAAAACAACACAACAATCTTGACCTTTAATTTCGTCTATTAAAGTTAATTATGATGTTTTGAGAAAACTTTGATTAATATTATATTGGCGAGGATCAACCTACCCCTAAACTTATCCTTAATTTTATACTTTAATCTCAACTGTCCACATATACTTCATTTTTTAATGAACGTGATCATCAATTCATTTACTTAAAATACATAAACTCACTCTGTTTTTTTTTATTTTTTATTTCTCCTTCTTTCTCTATCGTCCACATCTTTTATGTCTCTAATGTTTCACAAATTAATTTCGACACTATTAATAATGTAAAGATGTCTAAATATCCATTTCTAGAAATATCTATAGTTGTTGTCAAATATTGGTCGCATCACTAACTGTGATACTATATTTTTTAAACAAAAATCACTAACTATAATATATAGTATATTAAACTTATTATATACACATTGCACACTGTTACAATTAGTACATTTAATCCACTAATTGTCAGCTTACCAATCACTGTCAGCAAAGTGAACAGAAATTTGTAGTTTAACAAATCTATGCAAATAATTACTACTTTTTGGTGCTAATTATATAAGAAACAAAAATACTGTTGGAAAAGTAATGCTCCTAGTAGTAAGAGATTAGTATGAAGGTGCTAAAAAACAAAAATGACCTGAGCAAAAAAATGACATGCAATTTATGACTCCTATATTGCTAGTTTGCTAGCTTAGCGCCCACGGCTAATCATGCATGTACAGTAGTGGTTTTACTAATGTCATAGTACTAACAAATAAGTATTTATTCAGGTTTGTTAAGAATTGAAATCTATGGGAGTTGTAGCTAGTGTCGACTATTTCAATTTACCTAATGACAGACGTGACATGTTACTTTGTCCATATGTTAAAGCAGACTTTAATCGTTGTAGAGTCAGACAAGCTCAATCAGACTAATTATCATACAGTGTTTCGTGTAATTTTTAAAATTTTTTTTACATCCTGATCAAAATAAAAATGAAAGACCAAATATAATACTTATGGAATACTAGTTGATATTATCCTAAACTTAAATATTAATTAAAAATATTTATAAAAAAATTAATATATTTTATTTGACGATTAAACAAAATAAAAACTTAAATATAATATAATATCATAGAACCATATTTGAGATTAAATTAAAATTAAATATTAATTAAAAATATTAAATATATTGACGAATAGCAGACTATTAAAGTTCATGGTGAAAATAAAATTCTAAATTTACATTTAATATTTGTGTCTCAGTCTGTCTCATTAACATTATTGGACTTTAATTGAGGACCTAATTATAATCTCACAATCTACTACCCAATTAGTAAATGACTAAGAGCAGTAACACAAAAACAATACTTTATTAGTTATAACTAGCCACACACACTTAATAACTCGGCCACCGTATTACTAAAAAGAATATCATTAATTCATTTATAATTAACTTTCTTTTATATATTTTCTCATATATATCATGTCATGCTATTAATATAAACAAACCCCATAAAAATTGACTATGTCCAATTTTATCAAATTTTTCCAAAAATACCCCAATTCTATTTTAATAATTACCAATATACATAATCTAATTAATTAACTATTTATCATCACTATATTATCTTAATTACGGATGTAGCCTAAATTAATCTCCATAACTATAATAAATTATACCAAATCTAAATATTATATTAAAAATAAAATATATTACGAGATTTATATCATTACACGTCTCACACGTAATGCGTGAATAAATTTTACTAGTATATATATAAGGGGATGATCCATATATATATATATATATATACACACACACTAGCGTAACTCGCACTATAAAAAAATACTCAAATAGTAACGGGATTAGTGACGGTATTTTTTGTTACGACCTTATTAGCGACGGTTTTTATGACGGCTTTGTGACAGTTTAGTCAATTTGCGACAGATTTGTGACAGCTTTTTAAATTAGCGACAGCCTTGTGACAGCTTTTGACTCTCACTAAATCAAACATTATTTTGTAGTGTCGCCCATGCGTTGCGTGGTGTAAGGTGTCGATTTATTTTACGTTTCAACAATAGATTGTCTTTAATTTATTTTTACTATATGTATACATACGTGTAATAACGAAATACGCTGGATTCTATATTTTAATTTGAATAATAAATGGGATAAAGATGTGAATTAAAAAGTAGAATAAATGGAGAGAAATTGTATTTACCTGTATCGTTAGACATAATTATGATAAATGTTTGCTCTATTTTTCAATACTTTTCTGGTTTTTGTAGAAAGAGTGAGAGAGAGGGAAGGAACCAACATATATAATGATAAAATGGAAAATAAATAAAGAGACAGTTATAAAATGGAACGGTAGTTTTAGATTTTGAAATGGAACATGACACTTCTTTTTTTTACTTTGCCGGTGTAATTTCTTTTTTCTTGTTTTGTAATTTTTCTATTTATTAGACTTTTTTGAAATAAAAATATTTTAAGGTTTCGTAAGGGGTTTTCACTTAAATAATAGTAAGATATAGTTCTATCAATTAGTTACAATTATAACTTGAGATTATTTAAAAATCAAAACTAAACCAGGTTATAGGTTTTCTATCGTTGCAGTTGATCCAACCAAAAACAACTTCAATATCTTAAAATCATAAAATCCAGATTTGCTCTAAAGAAAGCAAATGATTTTGCAGCCATATCCAAACAATTGATTTTATAACTAAAATCGAATTAAAAACATAAAATTATATCCCAAATCAATTAGTATAAACAAAAAAACATACAAAATAGAATTTTAGTTATTTTAGCTATTTATATTTCTTTTGAATCTTGTTGAATCGGAGAGAGAGAGAAAGAGTTTATATGTGATTTGTGTTGTGTTGCGTTTTTTTTGTTGGGATATACGAAACTACCTACAATTTTGTCCGATAAATAACTCATTTCTAAGTTGTCGAAATCGATTTTTTCAAAAGTTAATCATATAGTTCAAATGTTAAACTGTATGAACAAATTTTAAAAATTTATATTTTAACAATTTAAGCACGAGATATCTGTCGATTAAAGCTGCATGTAGATACATAGAACCGTAATATTTTGGGACGGGGATATTAATTAATAAATAAAAAGTTAATACATATAGCTAGCTGCTAGACTTTCTTGCTGGTTAATTACTTTTGACGACCTAACTAGAGAATATTAACTTTAGCTAGCTAGTTAATAGCTTGATCGGCTGTATTTTTGGTTTTGGCTATTCAAATTTTACATAAATGGCATTTGAGTGCCAGATGCGGTTGCTCTAAAACCGACTTGATAACTCTTATCCGGAGTACATTCATTATAATAACTCTATTAATATGATTAATTATTCCCTTCTCCTCTATTAATATGATTAATTATTCCCTTCTCCTGAACTTCATGAACCAAACAAAAAGAAGATGGTAAGTTATCATTTTTAAAATGCATTTGTTTCTTGTTAATTTTGTTTTCCTCCATTGATAACAAATGCCACTGAGAACAAGTATTTCTTGTTCCAATTGGAGTTTCTTCTAAAAAAATAAAATCAATTACAGCAAGAAGAGAGAGACCAAGTTTTACAAAAGTATCTGTACGTATACTGTTTTGTTTGATAATTTTTCAAATTGGTTTTTTTATTGAATGAAATGAAAAATTTTCTAATCCAAGGTTTTTCAAGCAAAAAAATAATTAATTGAGGGCAAAGCTAGAATTGATTTCATTAGGATCTTGAAAAAGAAAATGTAACGTGTGTATAAGTTGATTTGTGTATAAGTTGATTCGAAGCCTTACGTGACAAGCTTCAAGTTCGCTTACTCCCTTTAGGGGGCGTATTAGTGATAATTCTCTTAATGACAATACAAGTGACGTGGCAGTTAACTCACAACTTAGTCGTTGTTTCTATCCATGCTAGACTGATTAACAGATAGTATAACAAACTATATCTATTAGTTTTTTGAATAGTTTGTTAGCTAAATTTTAGTTCTTATCATTTGTATGTATGACATTATAAAACTACGTGATGTATACACTAATTAAGTGTGAGCAAATAAACATTGATTTATTTATCTTTTATCATGAAATAATTGTTACCAAAGCGGAGAAAAATAAATAATTGAGTGCAAAGCTAGAATTGATTTCATTAATATCTTGAAAAAGAAAATGTAACGTGTGTATAAGTTGATTTGTGGGTGGTAAATTAATGCTACTCCATGAAATAATTGTTACCCAAAGCGGAGAAAAACAAACTCGAAGTGATTTGGTAAATGGTATGATGTAACTACACTCTAAAAACTATTATAAATGTTGTGTCGGATACTGGTCTAACACTTTATTTTACGTATCGTACGTTTCAACTCTCATATCTTAACCGGACTGTCATGTTGACCACGTGTACACTTATACAGACATGTCTTGTACTTTAAACGTTGTAGACAAAAAATAATCAAATTTTCAAAATTCATATTATTTTATTCTTGTATACAAATCGGGTCGGATCTAAATTTAAAAGAAAAATCATTTTATCGTGTTCAAGTCGTGTCGGATATACGAAACCGTGTCCGTGCTATAAAGGGCAAAAACTTAAATTTGTAATTAACTTCAATGACCTAAGAATTTAAAGAAATTAAACAGTAGAAATAGTGAAAAGGTCAAATCTCGTAATTGTCGAGTAGGAACTTGAGTTTGGATTTAGAAAAACTCATATTGGATTGAGATATTATTGACCATAAAAAAGAATCGTGTAAGATAATAGATAACTAGATAGGATCGAATATAACAAAAAAGCTTGGCAAAGAGTCTCTTGTCCGCATCTATACCATTACACCTTTGACCTCACTTTAGTATAACATAGTAGATGTGAAATTGTGATTAATATCATATTGGAAAAATTATCAAAATATACAACTATTTTAAACTAATTACTAAAAAATTACACCATAACACTTTATTCTCAAAACATAAAACTAATTAAAATTATAAATACTAAATCATTTATATTTTTTTAACATATCTCTCTCCCTTTATCTATGCGTACGCATTTATATATCTATCTACTTGTAATTTGAACCTTATAAACCCCATAATTAATATCTATACAAAATGTTTTTATACACCTCCGTCGAATCATTCTATCAAACCATAAATTCGCTTTTAATTAGGCGATTTTGATCCGTATTTTTATTGTTTCGAATACTCAATTTTTTTCATCGGATTTCTCTGATTTATTGTTCGAATTAGGGTTTATTCTTCATAAATCGATTTAAATACAGAGTTATTTACGAGGTTGTTTTCGATTAGTGTTTTATTCGGATTTTATTCATCTCAAATCGTATATGAAATAGGATTACTTTTCGAAGAAATTAGTTGACGATATATCGTGGTTTGCGTTGGTTATTTTCTCAATATTTTTTCGGAAATTGGTATTTTGTTAGAATAATATGATTGATAAAGAAACAAAATAGACTCGAGATGCCGAATATTAACAGTGTTTTGTGTTTTTTATTTTGTTTTTTAATAACAGTGTATTGTGTTTTTATTATCCATACACAATAGATCGTTTATACATGTTATTTAATACACGCATACACGATACACAGTTTATACATGCTATTAAATATAAACATACGCAATATAGTGTTTATATATGCCATTTAATACAAGCATACACAATAAATTGTTATACACGCTCTTTTATAAATCCATACGCAGTACATTGTTTATCTATTGAGACTGCCTTTTTTGTGTTTCGGTTATTATCCATACACAAAAAAAGATGTATTGTGTTTTTTATACAGGTTGTTTAATACATGCATACATAATACATTTTTTTACACATGTTATTTAATACATGCATACACAATACACAGTTTATACATGTTATTAAATATAAACATACGCAATATAGTGTTTATATATGCTCTTTAAGACAGTCATACATAATACATTGCTATATACGCTCTTTTATAAATCTATACGCAGTACATTGTGTATTCATTGATACTGCTTTTTTTTTTTTTTGTGTTTTGTTTATTATCCATACACAAAAAAGATGTATTGTGTTTTTTATACATGTTATTTAATACATGCATACACAATATATTTTTTATACATGTTCTTTAATACATGCATACACAATACATCTTTTATACATCTTTTTTTAATACCGACATACACAATACATCTTTTATACATATTTTTTAATACATGCATACACAATACATTGTTTATCCATTTACACTTTTTGTGTGTTTTGTTTATTTTGTTTTGTAGTGCAATGAGCAGTATTTTGATGATGTGCAATCTAAATGTTGTCACGGTTGCTAGTTTTAAGATGGTTATAATTGCAATTCAGATCGATATAAGTTTTGAAAATTTGGTGGCTAAAATTTGTGATATTTAGTCGTATTTGGATAAAAGTGATGTGTTGTTGACATATTTTGTTCATCGATATGAAAAATACCGATTAAATTGTTAATATAGTGTTTATACATGCTCTTTAATACAGTGATACACAATACATATTTTATACATGGTCTTTAATACAGATATACACAATACACAGTTTATACATGTTTTTTTAATACGGGCATACACAATACATTATTTATACATACTTTTTAATAGAGACATACACAATACATAATTTATACATGTTTTTTAATACGGACATACACAATACACTATTTATACATATTTTTTAATACAGACATACACAATACATATTTTATACATGCTCTTTAATACAAGTATACACAATACACAATTTATACATATTTTTTTAATACGGGCATACACAATACATTATTTATACATGCTCTTTAATACAGACGTATACAGTACACAGTTTATACATGTTTTTTAATACTGGCATACACAATACACTATTTATGCCTGCTCTTTAATACAGACATACACAATACATATTTTATACATGTTTTTTAATACAGGCATACACAATACATTGTTTATATACGTTTTTTAATACAGTTATACACAATATATACATTATGTATTCATTGACACTATCCATTTTTTGTGTTTTTCTTATTATGCATACACAATACACTTTTTATAGATGTTCTTTAATACATGCATACACAATACATAATTTTTTAATACGGGCATACCCAATACATAGTTTATACATTTTATTTAATACAGGTATACACAATACATTATTTATACATGCTTTTTAATACAGGCATACACAATACATAGTTTATATATATTTTTTAATACGAGCATACACAATACATTATTTATACATTTTATTTAATACATGCATACACAACACATAATTTATACATGTTTTTTAATACGGAATACGCAATATAGGCATACACAATACATTGTTATACATTGCACATAAAAAGTGATGATTTCATATTGCATACACAATGTAATTTTGCAAACAATATGAAAAATCACCATTGTCTATCCAATTTAAAAAGTGCATACACAATATTAAAAAGTGCATAACCAATAAAAAAAAGTCATACATAATCCAAAAAAATGAATACACAATCGAGAAAGTTGCATACACAATCCAAAAAAATACATAAACGATCGAGAAAAGGGCATACACAATCAAAAAAGTGCATACATAATACAAAAAATCAAATACACACTACAAAAGAATGCATAAAAAATAAGAAAAATGTATACACAATCGAATTTTTTGGGCTTTTCGAGCTTTTTTCATTTTCATTTTTTTTTATTTTGGATTTTTATTGGTTTTTTTTTTATACCATTTTTTTGGATTTTTTCAGGTTACCGACTTTTTGAAAAAAAAATTCAGCAGAATTTTTTGAACTTTTTTCATTTTTTTTTTGTAATTTTGTAATTTTCTTGTTTTTTTCTTGTTTTTTTATTTATTTTTTATTTTTTACCCTTTATTTTGAGTTCTCGACTTTTTTGAACTTTATTTTTATATATTTTTGTTATTTTGGATTTTTCTTGGTTTTTTTTTTTACCACTTTTTTGGAGTTTTTTCCGGTTTTCAACTTTTTAAAGGTTTTTTCAGCATATTTTTTGGATTTTTTGGGTTCTCGACTTTTGTGAACTTTTTTCATTCTTTTTGTGATTTTCGATTTTTCTTTGTTTTTTTTTTTACTTTTTTAAACCATTTTTTGGGCTTTTTCGGGTTCCCGACTTTTTTAAAGGTTTTTTCTGCATTTTTTGGGTTTTTTCAGGTTCTCGACTTTTTTGATTTTTTTTTTTTTATTTTTTGTTGTAATTTTATTTTTTTCGGTTTAGAAGTCATTTTAACATTAAATAAGGTAGTCTTTTGTGAAAAAAAAAATAATGATTTAGAAAGAGAGAGCGCGGAGAGAGAGAGGAGAAAGAAAATTTTTTTGGTAGGTGAGGATAAATATATATATATATTTTTTATTTGGATCAATTGTATGCTTTGACAATAATTTGTTTGACTTATATGTTTTGGACATTCAGCCATAATATCCTCTAACTCAGTAGTATATATATCTATAGAAATAGATTCATTGTTCCTTTTACGTTAAGAAAAATCCATTGAAATGCAGTTGAGTAGACTTCAAACTTATTGAATATGGTCCCTCTCTCAACTTTTAATTGCATGTAATTAAGAGCCGGTGTACATATTTCGGTGCGATTTGGATTTCTTGTCCAACTAATTTTGTATGCGCTAGCTGCATATTACTCCATTTTTTATATTTCTGGAAAATTACATCAAATTAAAGATTTTGCTACGGTATATGTTTGTCAATCCGGCGGAACATTTGTCGGACAAATGTTAAAAAGAATGACATACACACGTGATACTTAGTGCTACAAATTAAAGTTGATATTATAACTGTGGACCAATAATGAAAAGGGTCGATACAATCTGTATTTGAAATAAATTAAACTTTGGAAACGACACAATAGTGCATTATAATCAGGTTAATCGATCACTTTGAATGAAGGTTGCTTTTTTGTTTCAAGAGAAAATAAGCATGTGGCAACCTCTTGAGGTTTCCAAGTAGTGTGTTATAATTTATTTGCTGTTACAAAAAGTTAAACTTCGTGAGTTTGAACTACGAGTATGAGTTCATGAGATGAACGAACCGTATATTATATATTTTAAGAATATTTGAAGTTAAAGTTGGAATTTAATTACAACCTTTGGTAATAATAACGCACCCCTAAGTTGATTTTTCTAAAGACTGCACACTTGACCTTCGTATACACGCCATGTAAGATTCTGAAAAAAGTACAAAGGGATTGTTTATTTGCAGCTTTTAAAATTGTTTTTTATTCACTAATCAGTTTTACCACCACTTAATAATATATATACAGCTACTTGTAATTAATGCTGAGCTATATGAATCTGTTTCTGTTTCTTTCTTATTTACCAAAGAAGTCACAATTAGTTTCTTAAAGGATATATAACCAAGCAGGTTTTTACATACTGCAAGGTGGAAATGTCACTCCTCTGTACATTTGAGTTCATGAAATTTGCTAAAACAAATTTATAAGAGAAACTACCGTAGGTACAATTATAGCATTTATATTCCTCAAAGTTATCTAAATATATATATAATATTACTTCCGATCTGGGGTATTTTCAATTCAGCATCAAACTTTGCTTAATAAAAAATCCTAGGAAATAATATCCCCCATTAATAATGAAGTCTTTTTGCAACAACTCGTCGGAGGAAGTGTAAGTATATACTGACGAGCCTGATTTTCTTCTCAAGCTCGGCTTAATCAATTCGCGTCGGCTCCAGAGATGTCCGACGTGGGTCAGGTCTGCTTCGGTGACGAGGCGCTCTTCGTGCCTGCACAAGAAACGAACAGGGGTCCGGGGTTGGTACCAGGTTTTTCCTCTCCAACGATCAAGTCAGTATTGGCATGGACTGAAAGTAGGAATATAATTAAGGGTGAGGGATCGGGCCGGTTACTGGTCGAGGTGTCAGGTATCGCAGGTAGTGTTCTGAGGGTCCGGGTTATTTTTACTTTATCTCTCCTCCCTGTCTTTTTCTCTCCCCCCAAGATGTGTTAGTGGGGGTATTTATAGTATGATCAGAGGTGTATTAGCCATTGGATCACTGTACTGTAAAACACTGATCCAACGGCGTTTAGGTCATTTATGACTCTGACAAGAGTACTGTCCTTTTCCGGAGCCCACTGGAGATGGCCTGTGATTGGACCACGTCGATGAAACACCTGAAGGGTCCCCCAAGGGAGCAGCAGCATTAATTGGGGAAGTGTACTCGACAAGCTTCTCTAGGCCGGCCTAGACACAGCTCGGCCCCTCAAGAGCCGGGGTGATGCGTCACCCATGGTTGGCAGGCCCGGATCGCCTGCTGTGGAGGTGGTATTGTCCCGGACGAGGGGGTGCCGACATCCCCTCGCCAACAGCTCCCTGTCCGGAGCCGTCGTTAAGGATGAGGTCGACAGGGATTTTTAGTCGTTACGGGGGCTCCGGTCATTGTGTTCTTATGTTTGACGATGTGGAGATGTCTCGATGTGGTCAGTCTCATGACACGTGCTCTTGTATTTATGCAATTTCTACACGTGGAGCATGCCTGGTGTGCATTGATGGGGCGCCGCCCCCGTCTCTTCGATTCTATCAATGCCATTAATGTTAAGACGGCTGATGAATGACACTTGGCAGACGACCTCTGCTTGCAGTACACGTGGAATGCGTTGATTGAGTGGCGGCGGTTATTTGTGGGAGTTCGTGTAATGAGCCGTCGTTGTCTTTTCACCTTCTGGTAAATGTCTTTTCACCTCCCACTAGGGGTCTATAAATACCCTCAGTGAAAACTTATTTTCACTTTCTCAATCTCTCTCTAAAATTCCACAGCCAATTATTCTCTCACTCTTCCTTCATACTTAGCAAATTTTACGAACACCCAATCACCATGGTTATTCACGGAGCTGGAAAAGGCCCGATGGTTCCTCTCCAACCACGGCGCCTTGAGGTGATGGCAAACGCCTTACCGTTCTGGGCGATGGTCATCGACCCGGCCCTATCCATGGATGTGAACGACAGTAGCATCATGGTGAGTAGCCACAAGTCCGATCTGGACGAGATCCGCCAACTTTGTGGAATCGGTGAAGAGTTCCGACTCCGGACCTGCCAGTCCTCGGACGAGGTAAATGGGATCGTAGCTGATCCCCGGAGTATGGTAACTCTCTCCCTCTCTACTCTCTTATTTGGGGGCACCGACCTCCCTATTCCGGAGCTATTGGCAGAGCTCTGCGTCTGGACGCAGACTCTTCCGTGCCAATGGCCGCTGCAGACGCACCGCATCTGTGCCGGAATGGAAGCCCTCAACGTTCTTCTGGGCTCGGCCCTACCAGAACCGTTGGGACTTCGGGAGCTCTTGGCTTGCTATGAGTTTCTTCAGAGCGAGCTGAGCTCCCAGGCCAAAAGCAGGCAACCCTATCTGCGGTGCCGGGCTTACAACCAGTTGATCACGGGTAACTCCGATTCTAATCGGGGTTATACCCAAGACGTGATCGTGGTGGAGGGCGACTGGCTTCGCCGAGATGACCTGGCTCTCCCGACCAGGCCGGGAAGGGTGCTCAGCAACAAAGATTTTAAGGCCACGGTGGCCATGAAGCTGCGGGGCCTGGGCGAGGCCAACGTTCAATCGATGGAAGTGGCTCTCAACTGGTGGGGCCCGAACGGAACAGACGCCGGCGCGCGCGACGCAAAGCGTCTTTTGACCTGTAGTTCCCCTACCAGTTGCAAGGGGAACGACTTCAAATGGCCCCACAGGACCTTCTGTCATGTGGGATACTCTCGGGACAGATGGGAGAAGGAGAAGGGGTTAGAGTCCACCCTCCCCCCTAAGACCCTTAAAGAGGCTGAGGCCGCTGAAGGGTCTGCCATTGAGGGGCCCGCGCCGAAGGCCTCGAAGGCTTCGAGGTCGGTTGCCAAGGCGAAGTCGACGCCTGCCGCCAGAATCGTCGGGGCTCCTGCGACGGCTGGGGTCTTTTTCGAGACCCGGCCAGATGGTACGACGTTGAACTATAGGAAGGGGCCGGGGGGGACTAGGATTTACATAGACCAGCATGGGAAGCCACTGCTTGACGTCCCTCTCCTGAGCTCGAGGGTACCGGACGCGGCGGGCTCCTTCCGTCTGGAAGATAGTTCTCCTGAGGCCCCACCTACTGGGCCAGCCTTGGGCACCTCACGGACCATGGTGAGTTAGCTTCCATTCCTCAGTTTTACACTTAACTAAATTTTGTAATTTAATTTTGCGAATTTTCCTAACTTTTTTTGTCTGGACAATGTAGGTGGTCCGTTCCGACGAGGAGGAGGAGGGGCCGGAAGGAGCTGCTGCCGATGCGGGGGGCGATGGTGAGGAAGAGGAGGGGGCAGTCGATGAGGTTGTCGGGGTGGAGGTGGAGGTTGAGGCGGGGGAGAAAGAGGTGGAGGTTGAGGCGGGGGAGAAAGAGGTGGAGGTTGAGGCGGGGGAGAAAGAGGTGGCCGTCGTGCCTCAATCTGGCGCCGATGCTGCGAAAGATTTGGCAGCTCAGGCCAGGCTCGATCGGGCGGCCCGCAAGGCCCGACTTGGGAAGAGGAAGGCTGAGGGGACCAAGTCCCTCCATGATGGGAAGAAAGCCAAGGTTGGGGGAACACCTCGCATGAGGTGGTGGTGGTGGTGGAGAGGCCCAGGATAACGTCGGGCCCTACTCAAGGCTCGGGTTCCTGCTCTTCCTCCCCGACCCACAGGATGCCGGTGCAAACGCCCGATGAGGTGAAGGCGGCCACGGGGGTGAAGAGCATAATGGAGGCTCACTCATCCGCCGGGTTACTAGCTTTGGCTGCACTTCAGCAGCAAAGCGTCGAGGCAGACCACCGGGGTCGTGACCTCGCCTCCTCCATGGCATCGGCCATGGCCATGATTCCTCAGGTACGTAACCCCTTAGTGTTTCTTCCGTATGTTTTCATATCCTTCCCAAATATTTTGCTAAGTGTTTTGCTCTTTCCCTTATAGGCCTACTTGATGATGAATCAGTATGTCTATCACCAAGGCCAGCTGGTGAGGTCATGGGCCACGAAGGCCGAGGCCAATGCCAAGCTTATGGAGGAGGCCCATAAAAGGGCGGAGGAGGCCCAGAAAAGGGCGGAGGAGGCCCAAAAAAGGGCAGAGGAGGCCCAGAGCAGGGCGGAGAAAGTCGAGGGCCTTAATGCCTCGGTTGAGGCTCGAAGGGTTGAGGCCGTGAAGGCTAGGGTGGAGGCCGAGGAGCGCGCCAAGGCTGCGGAGGCGGCTTTAAAAGAGGCTGAGGCTGGCATAGCCGATAGGATAAAGGCGGCAGTCCAAACTGGTCAAGCCGAGCTTAATGCCGTCTGGGCCTCAAAGACACAGAAGGATTTCAATTCCTTCTATGTCGAAGGCTGGTCCGAGGCGGCTGCTTTATGAGGGCGGGACCGGATCATCTGGTGTGGAACGTGGATAATATCATCGTTCCCGTCCCCTCAGCTCCCGTCCCAGAGGTGGTTCCCCTGACCCCTCGAGCTCTTTCAGATGAAGAAGATGAAGACGAGGCAAGCCAGGGCTAGGGTAGTTTTAACTTTTCGTTCTTGATGTAATTTCTTTTATGTACTTAGCTTGTAATCGCTTTCCATTGAATGAAATGAAAAACAATTTTGGCCTGTTGGACTTGTCTTTATTCTTCTGTTTTTTTTTTTTGTTTTTTTTTTCCATTGTGTGTTTCATATGTATACGTGCTCCCAAATGAGTGGGACCTTATGCTTCGGCGTTGGGGCGCTCATTTTATACAACGCACAATTCCAATTAACACTGTGAGAATCTGACATGAGTATAGGCTCGGGTGTTCTGAAACACTTGTAATGTTTAAATGAACTGAAAAATTCAAATAAATAGGAACCGGGGTGTCGTATAGGCTCGTGTTCTGAAACACTTAGAAAATAAACTGAAATTTAAGCCGGGGTGCCGTATAGGCTCGTGTTCTGAAACACTTGTAATGTTTAAATGAACTGAAAAATTCAAATAAATAGGAACCGGGGTGCCGTATAGGCTCGTGTTCTGAAACACTTAGAAAATAAACTGAAATTTAAGCTGGGGTGCCGTACAGGCTCGTGTTCTGAAACACTTGTAATGTTTAAATGAACTGAAAAATTCAAATAAATAGGAACCGGGGTGCCGTATAGGCTCGTGTTCTGAAACACTTAGAAAATAAACTGAAATTTAAGCCGGGGTGCCGTATAGGCTCGTGTTCTGAAACACTTAGAAAATAAATTGAAATTTAAGTCGGGGTGCCGTATAGGCTCGTGTTCTGAAACACTTAGAAAATAAATTGAAATTTAAGCCGGGGTACCGTATAGGCTCGTGTTCTGAAACACTTAGAAAATAAATTGCAATGTAAGCCGGGGTGATTTTGAAATAACAACAGTTTCATTCATAAAGCCCTCAGGCATATTTACATCATATTCTTATTTACATCAAGACACAAAGGCCGAGCTCTACTGGTAGTACTTCCTTAGGTTGTTGACGTTCCAAGGTCGGTCCACCGGGACATCGTTGGGAAGACGACCCAACAGCTAGGCCCCGTTCCCTACTGCACCGAGGATTCGATAAGGGCCTTCCCAGTTGGGGCCTAGCTTGCCGTCGGACTGTACTCTTGTGTTGTTGTTTACTTTTCGTAGCACGAGGTCTTCGTTTTGGAAATGTCTGGCGTTCACTCTTTTGTTATAGGAACGTCCCAGTTTGTTTTTATACTCGGCGTTACGGATGGCCGCGACTTCCCTTCGTTCTTCAGCATAGTCGAGCTCGAGGCCCATCATTTTTTCATTCAGTCTGTTCTCTACCATGTCGGTTCTGAGAGAGGGGAGCCCGATTTCTAACGGGATGACAGCTTCCATCCCGTAGGTGAGACTATAAGGCGTTTGTTGAGTGCCCCGTCTTCTCGTCGTCTGGTAGGCTCATAGGACGTGCTGCAGTTCATCGGCCCATCGTCCCTTGGACTCGTCTAGCCTCTTTTTTATTCCGTCAAGAACGGTCTTATTCGACACCTCAGCTTGTCCGTTGCTTTGGGGATATGAAGGGGTGGAATAATAGCTTTTGATGTGGTACTTCGCGTACATCGCTTTTAATTTAGCTCTGGTGAACTGGCCCCCATTATCTGCAACTATCGAGTATGGGATTCCAAATCTTGTGATCACATCTCTCCAGAGGAACCTGATCACTTCGGCCTCCGTTATCTTGGCTAATGCCACGGCTTCTACCCACTTTGAGAAGTAGTCGGTGACCATGAGGAGGAACCTTTTTCCCCCCGGGGCCTGAGGGAATGGTCCGATGATATCCATGCCCCATTGTGCGAATGGCCAAGGCGAGGTCACACTGCTCATTTTTTGGGCCGGGGCTCGAGGTATGGGCGCATATTTTTGACACTTCTCACACCTGAGCACGAAGGCTTTGGCATCCTTTTGCATGAGGGGCCACCAATATCTGTGGGTCAAGGCTCGATTAGCCAACGACCTGCCCCCGGTGTGGCTTTCACACGTTCCTTCATGTATTTCCTCCATGACCTTTAGGACCATGTCGGGGCGAACGCAGAGCAAGTAGGGCCCGAAAAACGACCTCTTATAAAGCCTTTCGTTCGGAGCCAGCCAGAACCCGAGGGCCTTCCTCTTTATTTTCTCAGCTTCTTTCCTGTCGTTGGGCAGGTCGCCGGAGATATGATACGTGATTATGGGGTCCATCCAACTTTGCTCCGGTGGGATGTCGGTCACCATGTTGACCTTTGATTTCACGTCGATGCTCGGCGAGGGGACATACTTTACGGTGACAGTCCTTTCTCGCTTGTCATTTATTGCCGAGGCCAGGGTCGCGAGGGCGTCAGCATGAGAGTTCTCGTTCCTGTTGATATTGTGGACCTCTTGATAGTCGAAGGTTTGGAATATTCCCAAGGCGATAGCCACGTAGAGTGCCATCCTCTCATCCTTCGTTTGGAACTCCCCACTTATCTGGCCACTGACTAATTGGGAGTCAGTGTTCACGAGCATTTTCTTAACTCTAAGGCTACGTGCCATTCTTAAGCCGGCGATCACTGCCTCATATTCCGCCTCATTATTAGTGGCTCGGAAGCCAAGCTGGATTGACTTCTCGATCACGTCGCCTTGTGGAGACCGGAGTACCACCCCGAAACCAGATCCTTTTTTATTGGCGGCCCCATCCGCATGCAAGGTCCACGTTTCAAGGGCGCGTCCTGCAATGCCAGGACTTGGGGTCGTCGTGTCCGCGATTGTGAATTCTGCCACAAAGTCAGCCAGAGCTTGCCCCTTCATGGATGTCCGAGGCTCGTAGCGGATGTTGTATGCATTCAGGTGGCAAGTCCACTTCGTCATACGTCGAGACAGATCTCCCTTCTGAAGTATTTCCCGGACGGGTTGATCGGTATATACCACGATACTATGGGCCGAGAAATAGTGTGCCAGCTTACGTGAGGCCATAACGAGGGCTAGGACGAGCTTTTCTAAGGGCAGATACCTAGCCTCGGCGTCAAGTAGGGTCTTGCTCACATAGTAGATAGGCCTTTGCTCCCTGCCGAGCTCTTTGATGAGTACGGCGCTGACGGCTATTTCTGACACTGCCAGGTATAAGGCAAGGACATCGCCGGTGTCCGGCTTGGTCAGTAAGGGCGCGCTCCCGAGGTAGTCTGCCAGCTCAGTGAACGCCCCACGACATTCATCGTCCCATTCGAACTTTTTCTGAGCCTTCAGGGCAGTAAAGAACGGCTTGCAGTGATCCCCGAACCGAGCAATGAAGCGGTTCAGGGCGGCAACCATCCCGGCTATCTTTTGTATATCCTTTCTCTTTTCTGGGGTCCTCAAATTCTTCAAGGCAGAGATTTGATCTGGGTTTGCTTCTATGCCGCGGTGTGTCACCATGAACCCTAGAAACTTGCCGGCCCCAACCCCAAAGGCACATTTGGAAGCATTCAGTTTGAGGTCGTGTCTTCGGATTGTTTCGAAAACTTCTCTGAGGTCGGAGAGGTGGTCCCCCTCCTGGGCGCTCTTTACCACCATATCGTCAATATAGACCTCCATGGTTCGGCCTATATTCTTAGAGAATATCTTAGTGACCATCCTCTGATATGTTGCCCCGGCGTTCTTGAGCCCGAAGGGCATCACCCTATAATAGTAATTTCCCCTTTGGGTTATGAATGCCGTTTTCTGTTGATCAGCCTCCGACATGGGTATTTGATGATAGCAGGAGCAGGCGTCCAGGAAGCTCATTCTGGCAGCTCCGGCAGTGGAGTCCACTATCTAATCGATTTTGGGCAATGGGAAAGGATCCTTTGGACAGACTCGGTTCAGGCCCCGTGTAGTCTATGCATACGCGCAGCTTTCCGTTTTTCTTGGGGACCACTACGGGGTTAGCGAGCCATCTAGGATAATAAACTTCTCTGATGGCTTCGGCCAACAGAAGCTTTTGCACCTCCTCATTGATGGCGTCGGCATGCTCTGGACTGACGCGACGTCCATTTTGCATCACAGGCCTCGCGTCCGGGTTGACGTTTAATTTATGGCAGGCAAGGTCGGGGCTGATACCTGGCATTTCGCTAGGGGACCATGCAAAGTTTTCGAGGTACTCGAGCAGGAGCGCAACGAGATCGGATACCTCGGGCTCACTTAGCTTCGCGCCCACCATAAAAAAGTGGTTCCCGTCGTACCCTGGGATCTGGATTTTCAACAATCCCCCTTCTACCTTGTCCTGAGCTTCTGGACCCATCTTTTTGTTCAGTTCACTCAGCAGCTTGGGGTCCTCAGTCTCTATGTTCATAGCACTCTGGACCGGGACCGGCTTTTCGCCGGAATACACGGCCATGGCACAGCTTCGCGAGACTTTTTGGTTACCCGAGATGGTCTCTACTCCAGATACAGTTGGGTACTTGAACTTTTGGTGCAGAGTGGAGGAGACGCCTTCTATCTCATGAAGCCACACATGCCCTAGTATGACGTTGTAAACGGAGGGGACGTCCACCACTGTGAACTCCACACTCATAACCTTGGTTCCTGTTTTAACAGGCAAGGTTATGTGCCCTCTGGGCTGAACAGCCTCAGAGTTGAATCCGTACAGAAGAGGGGTGTTTGTATCTAACTGCCCCTCCGTCAGTCCCATCTTTTGGAAGAGGTCTCCAAAGAGTATATTTACCGACGCTCCTTGATCGACAAGGATTCGTCCCACCGCGCAGTGGCCAACTTGGGCAGTGATAACAAGGGTATCGTTATGGGGTAGGTCTACCCCTACCAGGTCGAAGTCGGTGAAGCTTAGATCTGGCCTAGAGTTGTGTTTAATTTTCTTTCGGGGGCTCGATCTTTCGGTGAGGTAGACATGCTGCTTCATTGCGGCCTCACGGGCCTCGGTCCTCTCTGCTCCGCTAGGGTTGGGCTTCTTCGGTCCGGAGTGGATAACCTGACAGGTCATCACCGGTGGGGGGAGGTCCTGTTGCCTCTCGTCAGCCCCTTCTCGACCTTGGTCGGAGTCCCTTCGTGTCTTGACGTATTTATTCATCAAGCCATCTCGTACCCATCCTTCGAGCCTCGCCTTCAGACCATGACACTCGTCGGTATTGTGGCCACGGCCTCTGTGATAGTCACAGAATTTATCATTGGGCCCGCGGGCTGGTTCGTTCCGGAGTGGGAGGGGCCAGGAGAAGAACGACTCGTTCTCAATTTCGCCAAGCAGGTCGGTCAACGGGAGGCGAAAGGTGGTAGAGTAGGCAATTCCCAGTACCATAGGGCCATTCCGACGGGGCTCCTCTCTTCTCCTCTTGGGGGCCGGTTGCGGACTCTCTACCATACGAGGTCTCCCCATCCTTTCCACTATGGGGCGATCTCTCCGGGTGCTTCTTGAGACGGTCCTCTCACGGGGCTGTTCGATGCTGGCGACCGAACGAATTGCCCCAGCAGATCTCATATCCTTCTCAATGTCGACATGCTGCTTTATCAGTGATCGGAGTTGAGAAACCGTGCTCGGAGGGGTTGCTATCATTTCGTTGCGGATCCTGCTCCCTACGATCATATTCTGCCTAAAAGCAGCTATGGCAGTAGAATCGGGGCATTCGGCGCACTCCGCGTGCTTCTGCCAGAACCGATTATCATAACTCTCGAGAGTCTCTTTTGGTTGGGCCCTAACTTGGTACAATTGTTCCGGTTGGGCAACCCTTTCTTTCAAGTTGATAAACCGGTGTGCAAAGTCATAGGGGAGGTCATCCCAACAGTGGATGGAGTTGGCAGGCAGAGACTGGAACCATTTATTTGCCAACCTCCCCAGACTGGCGGGGAAGCATTTGCACATAAGCCGATCGAGGTGGGACCAGTGATTCATCTGGTATCGATAGTGCCGGAGGTGAGCTTCCGGGTCAGAATCCGCATTGAAGACTTGGAGAACGGGGGCAGTGAAATTTCCTGGGGGTGCGCTGTACTCTATCTCGTCTGAGAACGGGGTGCTACGGGTGGATGCAACGATTTTTAACGCTGCTTCGTCGGCAGCTTGATCTCTGCCAGCGCGGTGGCTGCGTCTCCGTCTACGAGGAGGCTTTTCAGTTCGTGCACGACTCGACTCTGGCTGTGATCCATAACTATCATCTGGCCAGCGGATTCGTGAGTGCACGCTTCGCTCGTCGCCTCGACGAGAGTTCCCTTCGTGGGAGCGCTCCGACTCCTCACCCCTAGTTGGCTCTCTGGGAGTCTCTAGGGGGGGTCGTCGGTGGGGTCCCAATCGGGACATCACGCTTTTAGTGGGTCGGAGGACCGGTTTGACTTGGCTTTCGTCTTGGAGGATGGGCTCGGGCTCCGGTGCCATCAGCGTGACTATCAATGCCTTCTGGGCAGCAAGCGCGACGAGCTCCTTCTCGTGGACATCGAGCATCATCTCTGTCAGCTCGGTCCGTGATCGGGGCATCGCAGGTATTGCCGTTAAGGGGGCGGGATCCCTCGTGGACGCGGTTCTCGGGGTCTCACCGAAAGAGAATGTCCTGGGCATCCCAAGAACGGGGGTGTGTCGAGACGATGGGGTGTCGAATCGGTTATTGCCAGACATGTTTTCTATGAGGTCGGAACGTCAGAGCTAACGCGTTCAAAATTTCCCACAGACGGCGCCAATTGGCGAGCCTGATTTTCTTCCCAAGCTCGGCTTAATCAATTCGCGTCGGCTCCAATCTTCCGAGATGTCCGACGTGGGTCAGGTCTGCTTCGGTGACGAGGCGCTCTTCGTGCCTGCACAAGAAACGAACAGGGGTCCGGGGTTGGTACCAAGTTTTCCCTCTCCAACGATCAAGTCAGTATTAGCGTGGACTGAAAGTAGGAATATAATTAAGGGTGGGGGATCGGGCCGGTTACTGGTCGGGGTGTCAGGTATCGCAGGTAGTGTTCTGGGGGTCCGGGTTATTTTTACTTTATCTCTCCTCCCTGTCTTTTTCTCTCCCCCCTTAAGATGTGTTAGTGGAGGTATTTATAGTATGATCAGAGCTGTATTAGCCCTTGCATCACTGTACTGTAAAACACTGATCGAACGGCGTTTAGGTCATTTATGACTCTGACAAGAGTACTGTCCTTTTCCGGGGCCCACTGGAGATGGCCTGTGATTGGACCACGTCGATGAAACACCTGAAGGGTCCCCCAAGGGAGCAGCAACATTAATTGGGGAAATGTACTCGACAAGCTTCTCTAGGCCGGCCTAGACACAGCTCGGCCCCTTAAGAGCCGGAGTGATGCGTCGTCCATGGTTGGCAGGCCCGGATCGCCTGCTGTGGAGGTGGTACTGGCACGGACGAGGGGGTGCCGACATCCCCTCACCATATACTTTATAAACTGAAGTGTATGTATGTACCTTCTAGTTATAACTTCAAGTTTATGTACTTATGTGTTGACTTATTATACATATACACTTGACGAACCTTTGCATACACTTTAAGTGAAAGTGTGCATACACTTTTAAGTGTAAAATGTAATTGTGTGTATTAATGAGTAAATTTGCGTACACTTCAAGTGTCTGTGCTGCCCCGTGCACTTTCACAGTAATTAGCCATACACTTTTTAGAGTAATTTTGCACACACTTCAATAATAGGTGTACATACTGAATTCAGTCCCCAATACTACAATAGTATAGTACAGGGTATACATAAACCGAACCGATCAAAAATCGAACCAAACCTATTAGTAATTTGTTTGATTCGGTTTGAAATTTGATAAACCGATTTAATCGGTTCGGTTTATGATTTTAATGGTTTTCAAACCGAACCGAACCAAACCAAACCTATTATTTTTATTCATATATAAAATATATATAATTATTTATATATATGCTTCAATAAGTTGATATATGATGTTTTGCTTGTTATTTGTAGTTATCAATAATATATTTTGTTAAATAATTTGTAAATTTACTTCTTATTCGACTTTTGGTTCAAAACTTGAAATGAAATATAAGCGAAAACTTTACGAAAGTAGTATAATTTTGAATATTATGTTTTTCATTTGTTTAAGTTCAAACCGACCGAACCAATTATAATTGGTTTGGTTTGGTTCGGTTCCGATAATTTTTTGTGTCAAAACTGAGCCAAACCGAACCGATTTTTTTTATTGGTTTGGTTCGCATTTTACTCAAAAACCGAGCCGAGCCGAACCGAACCAAACGGCGAACACCCTACCCAATATTATTCAAGCTTTAAAACTCAAGACAACGTTAAGTTTCATGGAGTTTGACGTCTTGGTACGCTCTATCTCTCTCACTTCCCATGTTTCTTCTTTTTAGAGCTTTTCTAGACTTATCCGAACTTTTCTGAAGCTGCCGAAAACCCGTTAGAGTTGTCAGAGGTTTTCTGGATGCTCGGAGCTACTAGCTAGAGGCCTTTCAGAAGCTTATTTTTGAAGGCTTACGAAGACATTTCATAGTTCCCGAAGCTTAAAACGTCTCCCAGAGGCTTTTCAAAGTTTCCGAAAGTCATCTGGAGCCTCGCCAAGACATTCTGGAGCTCACTAGAGCTTTCCAGAACTCGTAACTTTTCAAAGCTTGTTGGAGGTTGCCGAAGGTTTCTTCACATCTCCCATATGCTTTACAAATCTCTGTCAAAAGCCTTCGGAGCCTCGTCAGAGTTCACTAGAGCATGTCAGAGTTTTAGTGGAGACCAGCTATGGAAACAGTGGTTGTGACGGTGGATGGGGTGATTATAGTTGCACTCGGGAGAGGAAAAGTCTTGCGCTTTAGTGTTTTGAGTTAAAGTAATTAAATTGAACAATTAATGGTGTGGTATCTAGTAAGAAATATTTTATTAATTTTTTTTATTGGCCTATGGGTAATTATCAGAGGTAAAGAAGAACATGTCAAAGTTGAGCAATACCAAACATAAAATGGTATCACAAATTACTATTTGAAAAAATAAATAACAGGTCACGCAAGCTTTAAGTGTTTAACTATACCATGTCACTTCTCTTCGTTTTTCTCCATACCCATTTAGGGTAAGGGTTTGCTGAAAAGAAAATGAAATACAAACAGCAAAGAAATGCTGAAGTAAACTAAAGACAATTTATCACTCCATGTCTCAACTTCCAAAACAACAAGTAAGCGTTTAACTAATACATAATTTCTCTATAATAATCCATAATGTGCATAAGTTAACTGAATGGTTTTAAAAAAAGCAAAGAGAAATTATCCCAAGAAACATCTTAAACTTGTTTTACCAATGATTATATAATTAGACACAAATGTACGCACACACACTGTTAGACAAATAACAGACATCAATCTCTACCGCACTACTATAAAGTAACGTCACAATTAGGCAATTGATATTCAACAATAATGTTCCGACTCCGTCAAAAGCTATTCAACAACCGTTCCAATGAACTTAACTTGAAGACGTATTATCATACTGCCATGGATTAAATTCTGTTGCTTTAACATCATCATTATCTAGGTTTGTGGAGCTATCAACAGCTTTTCGAAGTTCAGTGTACTTGCCATTATATTGATAAACTTCCAAATCTCCCCAAGGAGTTGGTCTAATCTCATCTGTTCGATCGAACCATCGAGGAGCAAACTGCTGACCCTTCGCTTCTCGTTCCTTCTTTTCAGCTCTCTGCCTCTCCTCCAGACTACAAAAAATATATATTGTTTAAGAGAGAGGCCAAAAAATTGATTTCATCAAACTTTATTTCCTCTTATAATTTCGGAAGGCATATTATACCATTTCCGCGAAAAGATGATTGACGTATACTCTGACCACAGAAAGTCATTTTTTGACAATGGACTTCCATATAATGGAAAAATTAACGAGGTTTGTACTTACTAAAAGCTTCAAAAAATGTAATGCAGTCACTAGTCAGTTAACCAATCCACACATTTCTTCAATAATTTAGTACTCCCTCCGTTCCTATTTAATCGTCTACTCGAAACTACGTGCAATTTTGACCGGCCAAGAACTTGTATCAAAATTGTCGGAATGAAAATTTTCAAAAGTTGATCATATAGTTTAAATGTTAAATTTTATGATTAGATTTAAAAAATATTAATCTCGACAATTTTGATAAAAGTTATAAACCGGTCAAAATTGCACGTAGTTTCGTAATGGACAATTAAATGGGAACGGAGGGAGTAGGAAAACTTTGAATGAACAAAGTGATAGAGAAGTGATGATACCTGCTCTTTTCTACACCAGCTTTAGAGAGATCACCTTTCTCAAGTGCGTATCTATCAGGACGTAGACGAGAATCCGATGCCAATAGCTTCCTCGGAGCAGTTTCAAAACTATTTATTTTATGTGCAAAATATGTATATTGAAACTTATCATTCTCTGGAGTAGGAGCAACCCGCCAAACCTACAGAAAAATTTAACTTATAAAATGCTACAAATTTTACAGCAGGGTTTCTTGTAAAGTTCTATTCCAAAATTCTAATGACTTTGATACGTATCCAGGGATGAAAATATAATAAGTATAAAAATAACCTCTTTCAATTCAGTGCCAGGAAGCGGTTCTCCTTCTAAGTCACATGGTTGATAACTCATATACTCGTTCCATTTCCCTGTCATCAATATCTTGGGTTCATCTGCCGCATTATAAACGTATCCATCGACTTCATATCGACCAGCCCTGCAACGCAAGTCAACCACTAAGTATCAGTTATACACACATACTTGCAGCCAAAATATTATCACATTTGCTTATGCTCCTATAACGTGCCTTTTTTTTATACATAAAGTACAACCATGTCTGTTGTGCATTTCTAATAAAGCAGTCTGAGTGCAGATAGTAAAGTACAACAATAAAAGAAACAAAAACTTTTTAAAGTACAAATGGAACTGTTGAGTAAATCTCAGGTAGTCTGAAGTATAAACAATAGTTAAGATGTGGTAACATGAAACACATGAACATAGGATCAACCGAGCAACGGTAAAATGGAAATAACCCCAAATCTAGTGTCTAATCAACCCCAATGTCCAATTTTGAAATTGTATAAGTTTGCACTAAACGGTTCGTTTTGGTCAATTTTTGTTTTTCAATGTGAATTTTTCGATATCTATTGACCTCAACCTACCAGTTGTCGTCTTACATCAAAATTCTGTAAGATCACTTTTCTCCGTTTTAATTTAATATTTTTTTGCTGTAAAATTTCCTAAAGGATTTTTTTTTCTGTTAACCGCTTTTTATATGCATGCATGTTGACAAAATACGTGCATCGAAAGAAATATTACCCAAAACAGATTCAGGATCAAAAACTTATTTCATTCTAATTGGACATAGGGATTGATCACAAAATTTGGATAGGGAATTAATTGCAAGTATCAAATGAACATGGGCCTTATTTACAAAACACTCGTAGTTGATAGCACATGTATTTTAAACTAGGACAAATGAAGAAAATATTTTAAGAAAGTCCAGTTGCACTATGCAAAACCATGGTCGAATAGTCTGACTATGGCGAAATGCTATTTTATTACTGTTACCAATCAATAAATAATATAATAAAAAACGACCATACGATTTCCTCCATTGACAAATCAAGCACTCGCACAAAGCTTCAAAAATGATACACGTATTTCATATTATATGAGTTTTCATGCCAGTAGGGCCTCAACACCTTATAACAATTGCAAAAGCAATCAGAGAAAATAGAATAAAAAATATCACAAGATTGACAACTTACCCAAACCACCCACAAGGTTGAAAGTAAAGGATGACTTTATCCCCAGTAGTCAAATTAGTCATGACCATGTCCCCGGGTGAATCAACCCAAGTTCGTCCAAATATCAAATTGTTAACCTTCGTTGGAGGAGGAACCAAATCGAGAACAACACCATCTCTCTTCAGAGTAACACATGTTCTGCAAATTTAGCATAAATAAGCTTTTGTAACTTAAAAGTATATATCATGACTTATTAGTTCATGAGGGAATACATCATGACATTCAGAACAGCTACAACATGTTGAAAGCAGTGTCAAACATTATTATATCACAAGTTACATATAAAGCAAAGATGTCCCAGTATTAACTACCGGTCTTTTACCATAGTACGCACTCGGGTCAATAATTATAGAAACAGAGTTCTTCACTTCTTCTCATGTGGTTTATCAACAGAGAAAAAAGAACTTCGTTTTTGTAGTATATACATAGCATACCAACCTTCCAACAGGGTAAACATCAACAGAGTTTCCTAGAAGCTTGGTTTTCAGCTTTGAAGTCACATCGTAAGTAAAATGATCATTTTCAGCATGTCCAGCACTCATTGGAGGATGATGACTCACCTGTGTCGATGCCAAAAATAAATATTTAATTTAAATAAACGAGCAAACACAAATAGATAAGAATAATAGCCTAATACAAAAGAAAATTGCTTCATTTTGAAAATTCAAAGGCTCGGCAAAGTTGTTTTAGAAAACTTATGCCAAGGCTCAGCTAAGATGTATTAGGAAACTTAAGGCGATGAGTATGTCAACCAATAAAACCAATCACAAATCTTATCAATATGGTGTATGGAGATGTATGCAAGTACATAGAACATGGACAATAGAAATGGCAAGTAACTAACATAAAACCATGTGAGATGAGCTAGTACAATTTATTGGGTTGAATAAAGATAAGCTAAGACATCTTTCTTAGAGGAATAAATAGTAGCATAAGCTCCTCACAAAAATATCTAAAACTAAGAAAATACCTGCTCAGAGATAAATGTGATGCCACCATGATTAACCATTTCATATGTCTCACCAAGAATAGGGTTGAAAGGCTTCCACGTACGCTGGTAAGCATAATAGACAGAAATTGCCCATGAAGCTGCAAAAAGCACAAAGTTCACAATCATTGTATGAAAAAAAATCTATGTTATATTTTGTTTGTCTCGAAAATTAATAATTTGTCCAACAATACTTACTAGCATATACCAAACGCATGTAAGGATCCTCACATTCATCTGCCTGGTCTAAAAGATGAGAGTATTCCATTAACTGTCACATCAAAGCATGATTGGTTGTTACACATTACAGAAGAAAACATGGTTTCTAAGCACATATTTAAAATCTCAAATCACGCAGAGAGGAAACACAAACCTCTGCCATTTTCTGAAGCATCGTCATCGGCTCAAATATGACAACAGGAAGAGTCACCATTGACGTGATATCCGCACCAATGTAGTTTTGCAGCATTTTCCAATAACCATCCCTCTCCTTTAAGAGGCATGAATAGTTCAACATCATTATGAACAAAAAAAGGTAATACATAAATTCAGTAAAAAATAAAGAAGAGTAATAGAGCCAGAGAGAGGGGCAGGGGGGAGACCTTAAAAATGGTGCCTCTTCTTTTTTCAATATAGGGTGAAGGCAAATACAACTAACAGCTAACCCACATCGAATTAGGGAAATATCACCTCTGTCCACTAGTCTATCGGCTTTTAACAATTATTAAATTTCTAAATTTAGACACCCATATGCCCCAAATCAACAATTACTACTCCTGGATTAAAATCTCAACTCGAAAGCACTAGTTACGTACTAATTGTTTGATTACAGTGGTGTATTAAGCAGCAAATTCACGAAAACAAACGATTGGTATATCCGACTAAAATTTAGTATTAAACACCCATGCTTTTAATAGCTTGATTTAGTAATTATAAAATCACTTAGGGTTAATCTGTAAGTTGTGAATTTAATAGGTGGGTGTACTAGATGTTTGATTTGTATGAATTGGTGTCTAATGTGTGAATTTTAACAATTTAATAGGCCAATTACTAAAAGTTGATAGGTTAAGTGTACAAAATTAATAAACCCCTTCTTTAAGGGTAGGTAAAGCATTAAACCACAGAGAGAAAAAGCAAAGAATAAGTAGGCAGCTCAGAAGCAAATCGACCAGAAGTGAGACAGCAGATACATATTTACCCATAGAAACACTTAATTTTCTAGGGCAGGAGAATTCCATAATTAAGTATAATAGTTCCTATTTAAAAATGATTTAAGGTATCACCAACCTCCAGCTTCCACCTTCCTCTCTGAGCTTCCTCTTCAGCATCGTCTCTTCCGCCATCTGGATTTATGACTTCCATACCTTCCTTCCCGAGCAATCTAAGGAACAATAACAAAATTGAGAACCAAAAAACAATACTTTTTAACGAAATGAAGAAGACAATAAAACAGACTAATAAACAAGCCCAAAATACAGAGGAACAAAAGACATTTTGGCTTCAAGTAATTCAAGTCCTGAGAAGTGTAACTGTAATAACCCCGATTGCTTATGAGTTATTAACGAAGACGGGCTATAATTACGGAACGATGATTGAATTGCATGAATTTATGACATCATAGTACACCCCTAATCAATGTACAAACATTGAATATTTTAATGAAATTCACAGGTCACACTCACATAAAGAATCAATTAGGAAAACTTTTAAAAAACATACCACCTATTATGAGAGTATGAGTCTGGTATAAAGGTAAGCCCAAAACCAATATCAAAACTTCGCAACATTCACTTGACGAAATTCACAAAACTATAATCATTTTGAAGAAAATAAAAAATAGGCATTGATCAAAATCATGCAATACGTATAATGCATGTGAAATTTATGACCCCTAATTAGTATTCATATTTCATAACAAGTATTGAGAGGAAATTAGTAATTAAAGCTCGCACAAGAAAATCAGTATACATAGGCATTGATCACAATAACTCAATATACATTTCTAGATTTTATTTCTTGAAAACAATACTAACTTTTAATTATACATGTAAGATTAGTGATATGGTAAGAACCTAAAGATTGTTGAACTCTGTAACGACTATTCATACAGAACGCAGCAACCAAGCTCCTAGAAGAAAATCAATATGCATAGGCATTGATCAAAATATCATACATTCATACCTGTGGAATAAGTAATTTAAAGGAACCAACAAATATTCATTTGACTTCGTAACGAGTGTTCATATAATAAAAATTTATCACAACTATCATATATGTGTACGGTAGAATTAGAAGCGTTGGGCTTCTAATCGATAGTCAGGCTTTAATAACAAGTATTCACATGAAATTCAACAGTCAATCTCATATAAGAAACCAATACGAAACGGCAATGATCACATCACACTAACCTATAATACTTATTACATATAGATGTGAAATTGGTAACACAGTAGCCTGCTTTACTAGTATTCAAATGAAACTTACTATTCCAGTAAATAAAACAAATACAGAAGACAACAACCGCAGAGGATCTCTATATACGTGTCCGCAAGTAACACAACAGGGTTATATGCCTATATACATAAATTCAGGGATCGATCACGATCATTCTATTTACATGAACATGTGAAATTGGTAACACAGTGCCCCGTAATCAAGAAGCAAACTTTATAGTTTCTAACAACTACCCAAATAAATCCACCGATTAATAGCATACAGCATAATTACACTAAAAAAAAACTGAGCCCGTCACCCTATATTCAGATTTTGCGTCTGATATTGACATGAAAGTCACTAATTCAGCTCATATAAAAATTGAAAAAAAACCGAAAAAAAAACAATACATTAGTATCTTGTTGACATATTAAAAATTCTTTAATGAAATCTTCAAAAAAAAAAAAAAACTTTTACATACACACGTGATACATACATACATACATAGGGAAGGAGCTAAGTGGAAGCTGTTTAAATATATATATATATAGATAGATTTGTTAATAAATTGTTTAAATAGTGATTAGGCACCCTGATAATCTATTGCCAAAAAAAAACAATACATTAGTCACTTCAACCTTTTACATACACACACATACTTACATGATACATACATACATACATACATAACTACATACATACATACATAGGGAAGGAGCTAAGTGGAAGCTGTTTATAATATATATATATAGAATTCGTTAATAAGTTGTTTAAATAGTGATTAGGCACCCTGATAATCTATTGCCACCTAATTTACTTTTTATGTCAATTCCGATATCCCCACGTACTATTCCTGGCTATCCCCTGCTGATATACACACACATTTATATTACTATATCTTTAACAAATCCCTTCTATTTACAAACCAAAGTTCATAACTTTGTAACAAATTCACCAACCAAGGTTGTCTAACATAACAAACAAAAAAGGAAAATATCAATTATGTACTCTAACCTATCAACTTCTAACGGTTCGTTAATCATACTATTAAAATTCACAATCTAGACACCGTTTCTACACAAAAAGAGAACAATTGAAACTGTATATATAATATCACTGCTTAAAAAGAGCGCTTCATAGTAAAAAAACTTCGATTAAAGCTTAAAAAGCTCACTTTTCCGCTTTTTAGGCCGCTAAAATCTTACAATTTATACGCTTTAAGCGTAGCTCTTGCAAAAAAAGCTTTAGCTAAGATTTCACATTTTAAAACACAGGTGAATTATAATATATGCATATACATACATAGAATTTGTAAATAATTAGTTAAAATAGTGATTGGGCACAACCATAGTATTTTTCCACCTAATTTTACTTTTTACACGAATTATGTACACTAACCAACTCTAAATATTTGTTACATTTCGTCAATCATACTAATTAATAAATTTACAATTTAAACACCAATTCAACAATTTACCAAAATACCCCTATCCCTTTAATCATATTCTATTTATTTTTCAACCCTCAACTTATATCAACTTTGATCAATTACTCCTAAAAAAAACTTTTCTTAATTTTTTTCAACCCTCAACTTATATAATTTATATATATATATATATATATATATATATATATATATATATATACAGAATTTGTTACTAATTAGTTTAAATAGTGATTAGGCACCCCGGTAATCTTTTTCCACCTAATTTGACTTTTTATGTAAATTATGTACACTAACCAACTTTCAACTTTTATTCCATTTAGTCTATCATACTAATTAACAAAATTCAAAATTAAACACCATTTAAACATTCTTTACATAAGACAACATAAATATATAGTAATACATACATACATACATACATACATATATGTATATGTATAATAAAATAAAATAAAATAAAATAAAAGGAAAAAGGGACCTTTGAAAGATGGAGAAACCGGAGGACATAGCGGCGAAGAAACCCTTACTCTCGTTCTTCTTAGGATCACTCATCTTCTTTTTCCTCAAAACCCTAGAATTAAATTAAATTAAATTATCGGTGTTAAAGAATCGTCAAAGATATTTTCAGGAGAAAAAGGGTTGTGGAGAAATAATATAAAAGACCTTTGGAATAATAAGCAACAGCTACGATAGATATATAGAGAGAGAAATATTACTGTATTATCAAAATTGAACAATTTTTTTTAAAATTTAATCGTATAGCTTAAAAATTAAATCATATGATATGGTTTTGAAATGTTTCGATAATTTTGATAAAAGGAGAACAACAGCTATCAAAATTACACGTAAAGTAGAACAACAGCGTTGCCGCGTTGGCGGGTCAAAGTTTGGTAGTGGGTTTCTTATATTATTGGAATTATCATTTTCTTCTTTAAAACCTCTGTAAGATAAAATTTGCCAAATAATCCGATAAATTGGGTTGTTGACTAAATTGACTTTTACAGGTATAACTATATTTTATTAGTTAATAAAACTGAGTCACTTTTAAGGGTAAATTTTCTCCTAAAATTATTACATTTGAATTTAAATTTAATATAAGTGAACAACGTCACTAATTTTTCTTTCAATAGTAAATACTAAAATTCTAAATATATATTCAGCCAAACCTGTATTCAACACATTTATGTGTATAACTTTCTGCATTCTCCTCAGAAGCTCAACAGACTTAATAGTTAAAAACACAAATGTATCAAACGCAAAAGGTATGAATCTGTGTTGATTGTCTGGACAGTCCTTCTCATGTTTTTCTACCTTCGCTGCCGCTACAGTAGTAGCTGCGTGACTCACGGTAAATTCTATAATAACAAATCCCACCTAGGATGAAACGACGATAATATCAACACACGCATGTTTTTCACGGTATAACTATCGGTTTTTTGTCGGCTTATCGGATTTTTCGTATTTATTTGTAAAAAAATTTAAATCAACGTTCAATTTTATTTCTATACTGTTTTCTTCAAAAAAGTCTGTAATTTTTTTTATATATATTTATTAATATTATTATTTTATAAATTACGAAACAAACAATTAAACGTAAAAATGCATTATTAATTTAATTTAATTAATTCTGAGGGGGAAATGAATTGTACATATATTTTCATGAGAAAGAGAAAGGAATATAAAAGACTTACCCAAAAACCTTACCTAAAAACGGGTTAAGTGTATCAATCATTTTTGTTTCGATATTGAAATTATATTTTCATTTAATTTATAATTGGTTCACCTAATCCGCTACGTAAGATAAAATTTTTGAATAAAATTTTTAAGTGTATATATAAATACTTTTGAAACAATACTAACAGCTACGAGAGATGAAAAATATTAATTAATTGATTAAGGAATTTGAAAGGAATAATAGAAAGCAGCGTTGGCGGTCAAAGTTTGGCATGTGGTTATTGTTATTATTTAATTTCTGGTTTAAACCTCTGTAAAATCAAATTGACAGTTAATTCGAGAAAGTCGGATGTAGAGGTATGCTTGTATCACGACTTCAAATCTTTTAACTCATATTCTCTGTTACCTTTCGTGTTCTCTTATTTATTTTCACTCAAAATTTAAATTTTCACAACTTATACTGTAACTTTATAAACTTTTATATCATATTCTATTCAAATTTTAAAACATTTGAAAATAATATTGTTTTAGACAATTTTTTTAATGTTCAGTGTTTAATTTACACTAATTTATACATTTATTCCAAAATAAATTTTGTGTGGATTTTCTTTTAAAAATAATTATTGAAATGTATTGATACGTATTATAGTAATTGTACAATTTTTTTCAAGTCTTTTAGAATTTTTTTTGGATAAAATAAGTAAAGGGGTACGAAAGAGGTAGAGAAATGAGATAGAAGATTTGGACACCTGTATCACCCATTAAAAAGAAAATGAAAATGATTCCTAGATTTAGGTGCAAGTCTAAGTCTCGTAGTAAAAGTTTTACGAATGGGAAATATTGTTATGAGAAACTTTTACGGACGGATGATTGGTAGATAAAAACTTTTTCATCCAAAATTTTATGCTAACTCAAATTTTTTTTAACAGATAAATTATTGTTTGTTTAAAGTCTCAACGTGTATAAGAAATCTTAGATGAACACATATTTTTTCTTTCATATACGTCATTTGTAATAACTTATAAATTTTCAAGCTATAAACTAAAAAAATTATAAGTATAGAAATATTATAAATTATTTTAAATAAGATAGATACATATGTAAAATAATATTGGCTTTTATTGGTTTTTTAGATTTTTCGGAATTTTCCAGTTTTTTTTCCATTTTTTGTTATTTTTTAGAATTTTCCCTATTTACCTTTTTTTTAATATCTTTTTTAGTTAAATAGGTGGAATTGCACTAATTATTAAATAGTTTTGAAAGTGTAGACTTATAGTTATTTATAGTTACAATGCTAGTATTTGAAAAAATACAGAGAGAGACTCCATAAAATGTTTACAACTTTATTTGCGAATTAATCATTTTTCTCAATTTGACTATATTTGTGGAAAAAAGTTTTAAATGTTTGTTTCACCCATTTTACAACAAAATAAAGAGAGACCCGACTCCGTTTGTTTCATAGTAAAAATTTCACATGGGAAAAATATTTTCATAGGAAAGTTTTACATTGAAAACGTTTGGTTGCCTTTCATTTATGGGCGTTTGGTGCATAAAAAAATTTTCACCTAAAATTTTATACAAACTCAAGTTTTTTTTTACAAATTATTTTTTTAACAAATAAATCGTTATTTGGTAAAAGTCTCAACATGTATAGCAACTATAGTTAAACATATATTTTCTTTAATATACGTCTAATAAATTACAGTATAAAATTTCTACCTATAAACTTATATAATTAGAAGTATAGAAGATATTATAAATTATTTTCAATAAGATAGATATATATGTAAAATAATATTAACTTTTTTTTAGATTTTTTTAATTTTCTTGGGTTTTTTAGATTTTTCGGATTTTGTTTGTTTTTTTTAGAATTTCTCCCATTTTTTCCTAATTTTTTTTATTTTTATTGGTTAATTAGACAGAATTGGACTACTTATTAAATAATTTTGAAAGAGTAGATCTATAGTTAATAATATATTTTTTAAAAATTTAATAATGGAGAAAACTTATATTTTTATTTTATTAATTAATATGAAAATAAAATTGCGGGGGAGAATTTCCACAAAATGATTGGGCCAAAAGTGCTCCAATCAGGCAAGAAGTGTATTGAAATTACATCAAATAAAACCTTGCGAATTAAAATAAAATAACTTGAAAATACAAGGACTTGAAACTTAATATAGCTAATCTTTCTACAGATAGCCCATACATCACTTTTTTCGTAAACCGTTTACAACTTTATTTGCGTGATAATCGTTTTTTTCAATTTTACTTGATTTGTGGAAAAAGTTTTAAAAAAATATATATTTTATGATAAAACAATCGCCCAAAAAATTACACCAAAACAAACTAGCATTGTAAATGATAAATGCATGTATCATTGCTCTACAAAAATTACAAAGCCAGAGGTATGTAAGATATGTTTACATTTTTACTGGTGAGAAAGCCTGTGAAGGGGCATACTCTTTTCTAAGAACTCAAATTACTTTTTTTAGTACCGGTTTAGATTTTAAGTTCATGTCACATCTTATTTTTATTTATTTTTTCAATTCATTCCACTCAATTTCATTACAAAATAAATAAATCTAACACCACTTTATCACATCTCATTACACTTCATTTATTTACAAAATAAATAAATTTACCCACTCTATCACACTATTAATTAATACATTCTTTTGTTTTTTTTTACACTAAAACTAAATACAAAATTAAAATATTTTATAATCATAATATTATATCAAGTTAACACTTTCAAGTAATTTATATTTTGCACTTTTTTATTTATTAATTTTGTTACTTCCGAGTAAATAATTAAATTGTCTCCAAAAATACTACACGCCATTATTTTAAGTGTAATGGGATGTAATTAAGTGGTGTTAGATTTATTTATTTTATAATAAAATTGAGTGAAATTAATTGAAAAAATAAATAAAAATAATATGTGACGTGGACTTGGAATCTAAACACGTCCTCAAAAATTAATTTGCATACTCAGAAAAGACTCTGCCCTATGAAGGTATAGGGGCTGGAATCACGTCATTAAAATAAAATTACAATAGTTATATATATATTTGATACTTAAATTTGATTATAGACTTAATAAACATTGTTTTTCCTAGTCTATTGTGTAATGTATTGATTTCAGAAATTTGATAATATAAAATGATTACGTGACTGTTAGGAAAATCCATGGGGAAAACCAAGCAAGATCCATTGTCGCAAAAAAAATAAAAATGATTTCATATAGAGGTGAGCTCATTGTACTACATTTTTTCTGTTTTTACGCGTGAACCGTAGATTAAATCTACGGTTTACAGTGATCCACTGTAAACCGTAGATTTAATCTACGGTTTGTATTCATTTAATGCAAACCGTAGATTAAATCTACGGTTTACAGTGGATCACTGTAAACCGTAGATTTAATCTACGGTCTCTGTGTGTTTTTCAGAAAAATTGCTTTAAAAATTAAAAAAAAAATGAAATAATTTAAATTAAAATACTGAATAATTTTTTCAAATTAAATATGATTTTTTTTTAATAAAAAAACTAAATGCCTTATTTTTAAAATTTTACATAAAATAAAGTACCAATATTCTAACAAACTCTCAAAATAAACACAAAATTTACACAAAAAAAGTTGATTTGATAAATTTTATATTTTTGGGTCATGTTATATTTTTGTCAATTGTATAAGTTGATATTTATTGAATGATTAACTAAATCGTCAATTTTTGAGAAGTTTTGGTGTCAATAATCAGTTTTTTATTTTTAATTTTATGTAAATTACTCTTTTTACATAAATTAAAATTCTACTAATTAAAATTAAAATACTGAATATTTGTTTCAAATTAAACATGATTTGTTTTTTAATAAAAAAACTAAATACCTTTTTTTTAAATTATACATAAAATAAATTACTAATATTCTAACAATCTCTCAATTTTTATGAAGTACATTTGGTTTGTTTTTAACACTTGTATAACGCAATATGAAACATTAACTAAGTCGTCAATTTGGTGTCAATCGTCAATTTTATTGAATGAAACAATCATAAATTATATAAATTTCATAAAATAAATTAACTCAATATGCAAACATGAATATCAACTTATAAATTTCATAAAACAAATTTATTAAACAAAATTTACAACAAAATTTACAACAAAATTAAACAAAATTTACAACAAAATTTCATAGAACTAAATTTCATAAAACAAATTTATTAAACATTTGTTTACATCATATAAATTTACAACAAATTGGAAAAAATAGTAATTTACATAAAATTAAAAATAAAAAGCCGATTATGGACTTAGGTCTATAGGTTCTTCATTTGCTTTTTTCTTTCCCGATTGCTTTTCCAGCGCCATATATAATTTGAAATTTGGTCGAAAAAGTTCCTTCCATGGCGCAGCTGCCTCAGTGCGTGTTTGTTCCCACCTTGCTATAATTCCTGGCATTGGGAAGATCCCTTCTTTAGGAATAACCTGAGCATAGTGACAACTGTTGACGAACACCATTACAGTCGGGATGTAATATGTCGTTCCCTGAGGCGGACCAGTATAAAGCGGTAAAAACGTAGAGTTCCACAGGTTTACCCCTCCATTTTGATTTTCCCATAAGGACAACAATACAATTGGCATATTGTAATGAGAAGCAATTAAAAACCCATAAGACGGAAATCTCATCCATTTGTCAATAGGTGCGGGATTTGTAGGATGATAAAAATTTAAACTTGATAAAATGTAATCATACCGGTAAGCTTCAAAGTCAAGATTCTCAAACAGCTCATAATAAACACCTTTCATTTGCTGCAGCTCTTGAAACAACTCACATCTTATCGCGTACCAATCATCTTCCCCATTCTGTTTACCCGTCGCATTTGCAAGTACCCGGAACCCACAGTTACCATCCCCACGCACATCATAAACCGTTTCGATGTAACTATGTAACATGACCCATATTTGGTCACTGTACAGGAAGGTTGGCCTATTGGGGGTGGGTTTAGGGTTCTGGTTTCGCGGCCTCCTAGTTGGGTTTACCCTTACCTCCGGTGTTTCATCCGCCTTGCCTTTACCCTTGTCCCTACTAGCACCAGCACTCTCTTCCTCCACATACTCCCATCCCGACTTATCCCTCTTACTAGATTTGTCGCCTTTTCTAGGTCTCCCCCTATTTGCTCTCACTTCGGGGTCACTGACTGATGTTCTGGCTGGTACGGTTATCTCTCGGAGTTGTGTTTTCATACGCCGTTTTTCAACATTCGTTTTGCTAGCATAAACACTTTTAAACTCTTCTAGATCACCCTCTACCCCATAATCATCGGTGTTCCCATTATCATCAATTACGTCTAATTTTTTCCAGAATGGATGAATATATTCTAGAGGAAGAGGCTTCCCGAATAAAATATGTTCACTCATAATATGATGACAAGGTAAACCGTGAGACAATTTAAAACCGCAAGAACAATTCTCATCAGCCTGCCCACTACATTTTTTGTGTTCTTGGAATAATAAATCAAAGGCATAGTGTGTGATATACGACCTAAGATTTATAAATAGAGGCGTTTTTTCAGAATGTGGAAAATAAGACTTGCATTTATCCAACTTCGTCTTAATATCCTCAAACTGTTTTTCTAAAATTCTATTCACCTCTACCCAAACAGTTTCAAGCGTGCCAGTATTTGTCGAAAGGGATCTTTTCAGCTTAGCATGTTGTTGTTCGGCTCTATTGCTAGTTCTGTTACCTAGATGTGTTGTGTGGTTGGTATAGCATGCAACAAACTTTTCAGCATAATCATTTAAAAGCTTGTCTACATACTTAATCACAGCAGGGTACGATTTGTAAGAGGTACTGAAATTAGTTCGGTTATAATTGTACTCCTCTATCGACTCAGAATCAACCAATAAACCCCAATCATCTAGGAACGTTTGCCACTCCTCGTCAGGGATCTTTTTACGGCAGTTTTTCAAAACATTTTTTGCAATATGAAAAGTGCATAAAATATGATGAGAATCGGGAAAAACAACGGATAAAGCATTTGATAAGGCCATTTCCCTGTCGGTTACAAACACCCTAGGTAGTACACACCCCTCCAATGTAACTTTAAATTTTTCCAATGCCCATATATAACTTTCTTGTGTCTCGTCACTCATGAAAACAAAACCTAAACAATATGTTTGGTTCGTTGATGTCATTCCTACGACTTCTAGAAATGACATATTAAAACGGTTTGTCCTATATGTACAATCCATTAACAAGACATCAGGAAAAGCTTTGAACATCCTTATAGAATCGGGGTGTGCAAAAAACAAGTTCTCAAGGCAATGGGTTGATGGGTTCATATTATAGTAGAATGTGTAGCGATGTCTATCCAACAAATTAAAAAGTTCCTGTGTCGGGTTTCTACCATCTCGTTCTTTAAATTTCAGTCCGGCCAAAAAATTATGTATCGTTTTAGTGTTTGATACATTTTCAGGATTTCGATTTTTAATGGCCTCTAATATTGCACCAACTTTAAAACTACTTTGCCTTAAAGTTTTAACAATTTCTTTTTCATCTTGGGTTAAACGAGCACGTCGTGCTTGCCCTTGGAGGTAAGTTGGGGGTGGGTGGTTATGTTGTCCATTTTCTACGTGACACATCCATTCACCATTAACTACGTAACCTTTAATGAAAAATGGACAGTCTTTTTTCTTTGTACCTGATTTTACGGAAGATGGTTTCTTTTTTTCGTAAACCCCCGATTTATCACACACAATATCAACATACGGTGTTCTGCTCCCATCACCCCCTCCAGACCTACGAATCGTAAGGATGAAACCCCAATTTCCAGCCACATCAGCAAGATCAGCAAGCATTTCATCCCTTGTTTCCCAAGTCAATTCATCAACTTCAAAGTGCTCCGAATAATCAGTTAGCTCATCGTTTGAGCCACTGGATGAATTCGCATTGTTGTTGTTATTCCATTGGTTGTTGTCATAACCATAGTTGTAATTCATTTTCGGAAAAGTGTTTGTTTGTATATTTTATTGGGGAGAAATGAGGATTTTTTTAGAGATTTTTGAAATGTGTTTGTGTTTGGTTTTATGGTTTGTTAGAATTGGCAAAATTGAGTCATATTTATAGGGTAAGTTTACACTACAAACCGTAGATTACTTTTACGGTTTGTAGTGAATTTTTGGTGTAGTCATTTCGAAACTTTAATAATGCATTGAGTAGTCATTTTCGGATAGGGTTGTCAAATCATAATAATTCAAAAGTGATAAGGTGTTGTCGGAATTATTTTGATAGATATGGTATCCAATGTAATTTACACTACAAACCGTATATTACTTTTACGGTTTGTAGTGAATTTTTGGTGTAGTCATTTCGAAACTTTAATAATGCATTGAGTAGTCATTTTCGGATAGGGTTGGCAAGTCATAATAATTCAAAAGTGATAATGTGTTGTCGGAATTATTTTGATGGATATGGTATCCAATGTAATTTACACTACAAACCGTATATTACTTTTACGGTTTGTAGTTTATTTTTTTTTTACGTTATTAACGGTGATTCCGTGTAAAAAGTACATTCGTAAAACGTCGCTGCTCAAATCAGGGGTGCAAACCGTACATTACTTTTACGGTTTGCACATAAAACATGCAAACCGTACATTTAATGTACGGTTTGTATGAAATTTGTACAAACCGTACATTAAATGTACGGTTTGTATGTATATTTCAGAATATTTAGTTTTTAGGGGTTTAGGGTTTAGGGTTTAGGGTTTAGGGTTTAGGGTTTAGGGGTTAGGGTTTGTAATTTAGGGTTTAGGGTTTAGGGGTTAGAATTTAGGGTTTAGGGTTTAGGGTTTATGGTTTGTAATTTAGGGTTTAGGGTTTAGGGGTTGGGGTTTGTAATTTAGGGTTTAGGGTTTAGGGTTTAGAATTTAGGGTTTAGGTTTTAGGGTTTAGGGTTTGTAATTTAGGGTTTAGGGTTTAGGGTTTAGAATTTAGGGTTTATGGTTTAGGGTTAGGGTTTAGGGGTTAGGGTTTAGGGTTTAGGGTTTAGGGTTTAGGGTTTAGGGTTTGTAAAAACTCAATATTGGTCCTATCAATTAAAATACAGAATATTTTTTACCCTAAAACATACAAATCAAACATACGAATCAAATTAAACTTACGAAATTATAACGTACAAATCAAACATAGAAATCAAATTAAACCTACGAATTTATAATATTCCAACCCTAGCTAAGAATAAAACTGACAAATCAAACATAGAAATCAAATACAAAAACAGTGCATTTATTTTTTTTTGTAACGACTAAATGTTTTAAAGTTGGACATAGGGAGCATCTTTCCCGCCGATGTTAATCTATCGGGTGACGGCTCAGCAGACTCTTCGATTTCGTTTAGCTCCGTACGCCGTCTTTGTCGCTGCTGCGATTCTGGATGCGGCGCACGCTCGTGGGATGTAACTGTCAACCCTCGACTCCAACTGTCAGTTGACTGATGACTAGGATGATGCTCGTACGACCCAAATGATTGTCTATGATGATCGAACGGGACATCATCCTGAACGTAGCCCGACCCAGCAAAAGAAGCACGACGACCATGACCGCTTGAACTCGGACCCGGACCCTGATCTGTAGTCGGGGGTCGACCTCCACTGGTTCTTCTACCGCCGCTACTAGATTCGCCTTCCCCTCTGCCTCTTTCGTCGGGACGCCGACAACTTGCCGACCTAGTGTAATTTCTTGGGTCGTAACGTAGGTCGTCATCACCATCGTCGTCGTCGTCGTCATCGTCATCCTCCCCATCCGACTGCTCATCAGCTGACCCGTACGGATTCAATCCCATTTCAGCGAAGTCCTTTCGTAGTAAGTCCACTTCCGTTTTCAATTTATGCTTTTTGAACGATTTGAAATTTCGGCGCAATACCGCTTTCTGAAAAAAAAAACAATCAAAAAAGATTTTATAAGTATTGAAATATACAAACAGAAAAATAACAATCAAATATTAATAAACTTTAATTAGTTGTTACCATTTTACTGAACAACCCTGTATGCTCCCGGAAACCGTGCGGTGGCGGGGCAAGTTCAGGTGGGTTTATGAAGATGCGGGTCCGCTCTCTATACCATTTCATGTAATCCGGTGACGTCCCCGTGCCATATTCGCCGTTAATAAGACGGGTGTGGCGGTCATTCCACACGGCTATAAATTCTCCGGTTAGTAAAGGCCAGTCGTGTTTTTGCGCAATCCCATATCTTCTATCCTTGCCGTGACCACGTCTGGGTTTCCAAATATATGTAGGGACCCGCTGCACAAAACCGAACTGTCTCATGAACCTGTCCGCGGGGTGGTACTCAATCTTCTCATTACAAATGAGAGGCACAGAACAATGCCACATATAACGACCACGCGTGCAGTATTCCGGATACTGATTGAGATCCCCGTAAGGTTGCCACACTATCTGTTATCAGCAAAAATAGAATATAAAAACAATTGTTTAAAAATACTAGTAATAAATTGTGCGAACATAAGACCAATGCAAACATATACAACATATAATACGTAAGTTACATATAATACGAAAGTTAAAATTTACCTGTTCAGGTGACATATTGTCAAACTGGTCACGTATGTGGACCACATTATGTCCGTAGACATATGGCGTAACATTAGTTTGCCTCCACATCTTCCATCTGTAATATACAAACAAAAACCGATAAACAATAAATATCACCGGCAGCTAAGTAAATGATAGATGACACAATAATATAAAAAAGCAAATCCAATTCAAAAACTAAATAAATATCATACCTGTAACCGAGGGGGAACCTAGGCAAGCCCTCCGGTGGCTCGACATCTTCCGGCAGCTCTTCACACGGTCTAACCGGCAGTAGTCTAGTAATCGCCCACATATCCAGAAACATCACCGCCCCACTTACTCCGGTTGTCTTACAACGTACCACCCTGCATAGATTAGCCTCTAACCAGGCCAGGAGAGCTGATCCCCAACTATACTCAGCACATGTGTCAAAATCCTCCAGAAATGGCAGAGGCCAGAGTGGAATCTGATCACTGCTCTTATCCGAAAACACATGTGCAGCCAGTAATAATAGCATGGCAGCCCTAGACTGATATAGTAAACGCTCCTCACTAGGGTTGGGGGGTAATTCACCGAAGGTCTGTAACATCCAATCAAGTCTAACTGTCAGACAGTTTTGATCGACTTGATTGTCAGCCGGCCTAACACCCAACAAACTCTCCATCATAGCCAACCTGCTCGCCTTCGTGTCATTCCGCTCCGACCGGGTCACAGCAAGACCATCCACCCTCAGACCAAGCATAATCTCTACATCCTGTAAAGATATCCCCAACTCTCCCCCGACAAAATGGAACGTGTGCGACTCATCACGCCACCTATCAACTAAGGCTGTAAGCAACCCTCGGTCTACGGTATAATTACCTATACTGTAGATACCGAAAAAACCAGCCCTAATGATATTCTGAACTACCCTTTCAGGCGTCGGTATCTGCCAACTATAATTATAAACCCTAATCTTATTGGCATCTCCTCTACCCGCTTCTCTGCCAGCATCCCAAGTCTGATTAGAAATGTGACCGGTCTGTCGTAAAATACCCAACCTCCCTTTAATATGTGGACCTGGGTCTGCTGGGTCTGCCATCCTAACTATGATAACCAAATATAACTCAATTAATGATAACCAAAAAATGATAACATAACTAATTAATGATAACCAAACAATGATAACTCAATGATAAACAATTAATGATAACCAATTAATGATAACCAAACAATGATAACTCAATTATAACCAATTAATGACAACCAAACAATGATAACTCAATTATAACCAATTAATGATAACCAAACAATGATAACCAAACAATCATAACCAAACACACATTTTTTCATAACCCAAACAATAATAATTCAATTTTTTAATCATAACCAAACACACATTTTTTCATAACCCAAACAATAATAATTCAATTTTTTAATCATAACCAAACACACATTTTTTCATAACCCAAACAATAATAATTCAATTTTTTAATCATAACCAAACACACATTTTTTCATAACCCAAACAATAATAATTCAATTTTTTAATCATAACCAAACACACATTTTTTCATAACCCAAACAATAATAATTCAATTTTTTAATCATAACCAAACACACATTTTTTCATAACCCAAACAATAATAATTCAATTTTTTAATCATAACCAAACACACATTTTTTCATAACCCAAACAATAATAATTCAATTTTTTAATCATAACCAAACACACATTTTTTCATAAACCAAACAATAATAATTCAATTTTTTAATCATAACCAAACACACATTTTTTCATAACCCAAACAATAATAATTCAATTTTTTAATCATAACCAAACACACATTTTTTCATAAACCAAACAATAATAATTCAATTTTTTAATCATAACCAAACACACATTTTTTCATAACCCAAACAATAATAATTCAATTTTTTAATCATAACCAAACACACATTTTTTCATAACCCAAACAATAATAATTCAATTTTTTAATCATAACCAAACACACATTTTTTCATAACCCAAACAATAATAATTCAATTTTTTAATCATAACCAAACACACATTTTTTCATAACCCAAACAATAATAATTCAATTTTTTAATCATAACCAAACACACATTTTTTCATAAACCAAACAATAATAATTCAATTTTTTAATCATAACCAAACACACATTTTTTCATAAACCAAACAATAATAATTCAATTTTTTAATCATAACCAAACACATTTTTTCATAAACCAAACAATAATAATTCAATTTTTTAATCATAACCAAACACATTTAATCATAACCAAACACATTTAATCATAAACCAAACAATAATAACTCAATTTTTTAATCATAACCAAACACATTATCAACAATTCAAATTAACCAAACAAAATAAAAAAACATGCAAAAATGGGACAAATATCAACAATTATTAAAATTTTTATAATTAATATAAACAAACAACAAACAATTATATATAGGTAAGTGAATTATGGTTTTGCATATTTTATATATTTTTTCCTATTTTACAAATTAAAATTACAAAAAATAAAAAAACATGCAAAAATGGGAAAAATATCAACAATTATTAAAATTTCTATAATTAATATAAACAAACAACAAACAATGATATATAGCTAAGTGAATTATGAATTTGCATATTTTATATATTTTTTCCTATTTTACAAATTTAAATTACACAAAATACATAATAAATTAGAGAATAAAAGATATACCCTTGAATTATGGATAAGTTTGATTGATGATTTGGGGTTTTTTGTTAATAAATTTGATAGTTAATGTGGTTGATTGATTTGGGTGATTTTTTGGGTTGAAAATTGGGGGGTTTTGAGAGAAAGAGAGAGAGTGTAGAATAAAATTATATTTTTTTTAAAAAAAACGAAAGTTTCTGTTTTTTCCAGGGACTGTCTGTGTAATTTCGCGCAGGGACTGACTGTGTAATTTGGAAGCGCAGGGACTGACTGTGTAATTTTCAAAAAATGCCACAGACCGTAGATATAATCTACGGTCTGGATCATCTAATCCAAACCGTAGATTAAATCTACGGTCTGTATTGAATGATCCAGACCGTAGATTATATCTACGGTCTGCGCGTTAATTGAGAATTTTTGCTGTGTAATAAGTGCACCTCTTTCATATAGGCGACCATGATTTTTTAGTACAAATACGTAGTTTGATGATAATATAAAAATAAATAGACAATGTTTTACTATATTAAATTGAAAAACTTTAAACTTGTAGCACATTCAGTATTAAATATGACCTGAAATTTATATGTAATACATTACAAATATAATAACAATCAAATGGGTGGTGCATTTTTTTTCATACTTATAAGTTACTTGTATAGTTACCTAAACTGATAAACAACTGATAATAAACATTGTTACTTGTATAATAAACTGATAAACAACTCATAATTTGTATATTTGCATAATAAATATAAGTTACTTGTCTAGTCAACTATTAAATTTATAAGCATGAGTATCTACAATAATATTGTTATCTATATTATTAACTAAAAATGTTAGATAACAATGCAATTTTGTCTCCCCATTAGTTGTATTAAAATGTGTGTTAACTTTATAGATGTTAAAAACATAACAATCTTTTTAATTGTTATTACTTGATGACATGCCAAAAATTTTTAACTCACACACACAATTAACTGTTATTTATCACGCATATATTTTCTATCTCTACCATACTGCTATTTATTTTCTCACACCATCTGCCCATAGTACTATATTTTAAATAATTAATTTTTAGTTAAAATAGATAACATTGTTAAAGTTAAAACTAATGTGAGTGTTTAACTTAATATAAATATGTGTGAATTAATATATTTTTAAATGATGATGTGTCACTAGTTAACAATAAAAAGTTAACAAAATTATTATGGATACTAAGATTGTTGTTAACTAAGCATCCATAATAGTTGTGTTAATTTTAACAATATTAACTTTGACACATCGTCATTTAATTGCATGTTAAATAACATATGTGTAACTATTAACTTAACAAACTTATCTAATTTTAATTAAAATTAATTATTAATTGAAATATCATTAATTAGTCATTTTGTAAATTCCATTAAAATAGGAATTAAAATAGTAATAGTTGAAATATAGTTTACGTTAAAATTAATGATATTTTATCACATAATCAATTAAGATCATCCACAATAGTTTTGTTAATTTTTTATTGTTAACTAGTGACATATCATCATTTAAAAAACTATTAAATGACACACATGTATATTAATTTAAACACCCACATTAGTTTTAACTTTAATAATGTTATCTATTTTAACTAAAAATTAATTATTGAAAATATAATACTATCGTCGATAGGTGCTGTCAGAAAATAAATAACAGTATGGTAGAGATAGAAAAGATATACGTGAGAAATAATAGTTAATTGTGGGTGTGAGTAGACTTTTTTGCCATGTCATCAAGTAATAACAATTAAAAATATTGTTATCTTTAACAATATTTTTAACATCTATAAAGTTAACACACATTTTAACACAACTAATGTGGAGGCAAAATTGCATTATTAGTTAACATTTTTAGCTAATATTTTTAGTTAACAATAGAGATAACAACACTATTGTAGATGCTCTAACAACATTAAAATCATTGTTATTTTTAACAATTTTTTTAACATCTATAAAGATAACACATGATTTAATATAACTAATGAAAACAAAAAATTATATTTTTATCTAACTATTTTAGTTAACAATAGAGATAAAAATACTATTATAAATGATTAATTATCAAAATAAAATATATTTATAAACTATTAATCCAGTGTCCTAACCATGTCGTGTTTATTAGTTTCAAAAAAAATTCGCATCTCCATGTCTGTCTGATGTCACATACATGTATTCATATCTTTGCTACCGAAGAAATATATATTACTATCATAAATTTAATGCTAAGGACAAATAATAGAGTTGGCTTAATTCATTAAGTTTTTTTTAAGTGTTATATGATCTATAGTTAGAATGTATACAAAAAAATAATATATTATTAAACTATTAATAATAGTGTCCTGACCATATCGTGTCCAGTAGTTTTAAAAAAATTCGTATTTCCGTGTCAAATTGGAAACATGTACAGTATCTGTAGGCTTGAATTTCATTGTTACAATTCATTATATAACACATTTGTTAAAAGGGCAACGTAAGATAGAATAAAATTTGAATTTGAGGTAAATGACTAAGCAATTAAACTATGGATGGAACATATATAACACATTTGATCAATTTTGTGTAACACAAGAACTCAAAACTCAATACAAAAATGTGGTAGAATGAAGCTTTTGGAACATGATTCTCAATACAACTATGACCATGTGTTTGTGTGGCGTTCATTATTACTTTGAGTGTCGTATAAGTGACAAATATTTGGTAATTTTTTTAATTATACCATCAAATCTGGTTAAATGTTTTTAATTTATGATTATGCGTTTTCTATTTAAATTATACTAATTTGTGGTTCTCTAACGATCAAACATTTCAATGATATTGTGGATACTGAGAGTACGACACTGAGTGATTTCCATCATATGATGGATGAGAAGCAAACATCAAGAAAGACCGATAGAAATGGGAATGACAAACATCCTCGTTTGGAGCATGAAAAGGATCAACTACTAGAAAAAAAAATTCACACGACAATTTTGACATTATTTCGGAGGACACTGTCATATTTTAAAGTACAGTTAATATTCACTAAGCTTGTTTGACTTATGCTCTTTTTAAAAAAAAAATACTTATAGGTTCGTGATTAAGTTATCTCACAGACTCGTTGTAGGATCGGGCCGTGAGTTCCATGATGCGTTTAATTATCTGTTTATTTATTTAATACTACGAGAATTAGTTTATTTCTGTTATGCTATTTGTTGGGTTATTGCTATTATTTTTATTTTTTATTTTTTTTATGTTATCTGATTTTCTTGATTGTAGGTGATCGGAGTATTGATGTTAATGTTATTGAGTTTTTGGATTTCAATTAAAGTTTTAAAGTTAAAGTTATATGTCGCATTTTTACACTCTGATTATGTTATGAATATCATCTTTTAGTTTTGTAAAATGGGATTTACTAGTTTTGATTTCGTGTACCGCATGCTCAAGCAAGTGGTATTCGGCTGTGTCACCACTCCTTTTTGTGGGTGTAACATTTTTGCTTATGCATCAGTTTGGGGGAGATGGTGGAGATACACACGTGGTCATCTTCAAATAATTCAAATAAGAAAAAGCATGGGAACAAACACCTCCAAATTTTTTAGCTTTCATTATACAACTTCGGCCTATAGCCGTCTTCTCACCATAAACACACTTGTATTCTCTTATTTTATATTTTCACATGTTCTCTATCTGATTTATTCCCAATAAACCGAATTACCGAATTAAAGTGTTTTTCTTTCAAAAATAAGAAAAATAGGATTTGTAAATAATAAAAAATTAGGGTTAATTTATAATATGACATTTATGTGATAAATCGAAGTGGATTCCTTTATTTACTTCTTCGAATTGTTTTTTTTTTTTTTTTTTTTTAATGATTTTTAGATATTAGTTTAGTTGTAGAAGAGTTTGGGGAGAGTATCCATGTAAAGTGACATATGAAATTCCTATCTGCTGTTCTAGTTGCAGTTTTGCAGTGAGGTTCTAAGTGAGGTTGCAACTACAGTTAGAACCCAGTGTATAAATGGACAGAACTGTAAAAAGTTAAATGTACGTAAATGAAATCACACGCACATTTAACAACGGAGTTCACCTAACTAGGCTACGTCTCCGGGGCACTTACCCATATTATGATATTATAAAAAGCTTACAATATAGGACTCAAGTCTTAACGAAAAACACTTAGACTCCCTCTAGGTTTTTCTGCCTATCTCTATATTGCTCCTACTCTATAACTATCACTTATAAATCAATGGCATCCCACGATTGTTTTCTTTTTAAAGCTCACGTGTATTCTCTCTAGAAAATAAGTTTTTTATAATTTAGAACACACACTTTTTACAAGCTAGGTTATCAACTATTTATACAAGTAAAATAATCTTCTTTCTTTAGGATCTTGAAGATTGCTTTTGACTTGTTTTGATTGGCTTCAATCTTTCCATGTATAACGAGACTCTTCAGCGTATGATTGACTCCAATCTTCATAAGTTAATACCTGTTAAATAACTAGCTTGGAAATTGGAGTTAATCTTTTCCTATAACTAGGAAACATATAAAGATAATATCTTTTAGAGATAATATCTTTCCATATATATATGAAACACATAACTCCATATTACATTCAATCTTTAAACGAATTATACTGAATATAGATAAGGAACAAAAGATTGAAACAAGTGATAAGGACAAGCATAAGAATAGAGATACATATTAAAAGAAAACATAACCTTATAAACTAATCTCTTTATATCTTTTAGGAAATCTTTCCTTACCACTTTGATATTCTCAATAAACGCATACTAAACCTGTTAAGATCATATGAGAATATATCCTGCATACTTTAAAACAAATAATTATTAATAAAGAACAGTTATGCAGAATAACAGAACTAGACAGAATTCTGCTGAACAGCAGGTTGCAACTGAGGTTGCAACTGAGGTTGCAACATTACTTGAAACCTCCAATGCTGTCTAAGCAGGTTGTAACTGTGGTTGTAACTGAGCTTGCAACATTACTAGAAACCTATCAACATAGGTTGTAACTGATGTTGCAACATTGCTTGAAACCTAACAACACCTGTCTTAGTTCATAATAAACAGATAGGATTATTTAGTGAAAACCATTAGACAACAAATAGAATTTAGACCAGAAATCTGGTCCTAACAATCTCCCCCTTTGTCATTGGTTTTGACAAATCAACTAAGTTTATATAAACACTAATCCACCTGCAAATAGTTAGCAGTACAGTTTTTTTCTGTATTTCATTTATCAGTGCTTTTGTAACACCTATTTAGCTCTCCCTGCAAGTTAGAATAGCAGGTATCATATAAGCACAGAATATATCCATTCACAGAGTTTCAGAACAGATTCAATTTCAAAAACAATGCTGGCACAGAGTAGTCTTAATACAGCAATTGTAACTGAACTTTAAAACAGCAACATAAAGTTTGACATTGAAATTAAAGCTTGAAACTGTAAACATTAAAGTGAACCATAAACTCATCTCCCCCTATTTGTCATAAGCCAGACAAACTAGTAACCAAACTAAGCTTCCTTTCACAGTGAATTTCCCTACCAGCAAAGGCCCTAAACCTCCTATACGTTTTCCTACTCCAGAACCTAGGATCAACCTCATTAAACTAGGATTTTTGGTTAATAGAAAGAGAGAAAGAGTAATACTGATAATTGTGATTGTTTTGGGATATTAAAAAGAGTTTAGTATAAATAGCAATAAAGTCCATATCCTTTTGTAATTGGAAAGAGATACATGCAAATCAATTATGAAACAGATTTTGGCGAAAAATTAGGAAATATCTTATCAATCAGTTTAAAGAAATCACAGCAAGATCACGAAGGACAGATAAATCCAGCCAAATATACAGATAAACATTCCTTTTGCAAAACAGATTGATCCAAAATTTGAAAATTCAAAAGTTGAAGCTTATTAAGGAAATTTGACTTGATTCAAGATAAAGAGCAATTTAGAAGATATCTAACTTTTAGGAAAACAAAAATCTAGCAATTTACTCAAGAAAATATGTTTATCAAAGAATAACTCTAATAAAGATTAAATTTTAGGAGCTTAAATTGAGCAAATCCGTTTTTATCTCTACACAAAAACTAGTTTGATGACCTCAGCAAGGAAAGAGTATAAGTGATGTCAAAAAATAACAAGACTTTGTCTTGGCAGTTATAAAATAGACTGAGGTTTCAACTGATGTTACAACTGAGCTTGCAACCAGTATTTTTAACATGAGGTTTCAACTGAAGTTGTAACTGAACTTCCAACCAGTTATTGAGAGACTGAGGTTTCAACTGATGTTACAACTGAGCTTGTAACCACAAACAAAATTTGCACTTTTTGCTTGCAACTCTATTACCAGAGAGGTTTTCAAGGACAAGTTACCTCACATCTGTTTTTGAGACACCAAAAAGCGGCTTTTTCAAAACAAAAACAACATAGCTCAATTAAGACTTAACCTTAGAAATAAAAATTATTGAAGGTACTCAATATAGACATATTTAGCAAGAATATTCAATTAGATTGATAATGACATACCCCTATGTCACTTCTTAATGATTCAAACTTGTTTGTATCAAGGGTTTTTGTGAAAATATCTGCTAATTGTCTTTTAGTTGAAACATGTTCTAAAATTAAGCTATTTTCTTCAACTATTTCTCTTATAAAATGATGCCTTAGATCAATATGTTTGGTCCTGGAATGTTGAACTGGATTTTTAGCTAAATCTATAGCACTTTTGTTATCACAAAACAGAGTTAAAACTTCTTGTTTAACATTATAATCAGTTAACATCTGTTTCATCCAGATTAATTGAGTGCATCCACTTCCAGCTGCAACATATTCTGCTTCAGCAGTAGACAGAGATATGCAATTTTGCTTTTTACTGAACCAAGAAACAATGTTGTTTCCAAAATAAAAACACCCACCAGAAGTACTCTTTCTATCATCTATGTTTCCTGCCCAATCTGCATCACAGTAGCCACTAAGAAAATGGTTTGTATCTTTAGAATACCATAGGCCTAGATGAGGTGTTCCTTTTACATACCTTAGAATTCTTTTGACAGCTAGAAGATGAGGTTCTAAAGGATTTGCCTGATATCTGGCACAAACTCCTACACTTAAGCAAAGGTCTGGTCTACTAGCAGTTAAATACAGCAAACTTCCAATCATGGATCTATAAAGACTGGGACAAACACTTTTTCCTTTATCATTTTTAGACAGTTTAAGGGTAGTACTCATAGGAGTTCTCTTTTCTTTACTCTCACTTAGACCAAACTTCTTAACAAGATTGTCTGCATACTTACTCTGACATAGAGAAATTCCTTACTCATTCTGTTTAACTTGCAATCCTAGAAAGTAAATCAATTCACCTCCACCACTCATTTCAAATTCATTCTTCATATCAGAAATGAATTCTTCTATCCTCTTATTAGAAGATGAGCCAAAAACAATGTCATAAACATATATTTGAGCAACTATTATATCCTTTGTAGTTTTCTTTGTAAACAGAGTTTTATCAACTCCCCCTATTTTAAAACCTTTTTCAAGCAAAAACTTGGTTAATCTATCATACCAAGCTCTAGGGGCTTGCTTAAGACCATACAAGGCCTTCTTCAGCAAATAAACATGTTCAGGAAAGTTAGGATCTTCAAATCCCTTAGGTTGACAGACATAAACCTCTTTATTGATCACACCATTAAGAAAAGCACTCTTTATGTCAAGTTGAAACAGTTTAAAATCATACAGACATGCAAGAGATAGTAGCATTCTAATGGATTCAATTCTAGCTACAGGAGCAAAGGTTTCATCAAAGTCAATTCCCTCAATTTGTGTATAACCCTGAGCTACCAACCTAGGTTTATTCCTGATAATCACTCCATCCTCATCACTTTTATTTCTAAAAATCCATTTAGTCCCTATAACATTTTTATTAGAAGGTCTGGGTACTAAAGTCCATACATCATTTCTCTCAAATTGAGCCAATTCATCCTGCATAGCTAAAATCCATTCACTATCTTCTAGAGCTTCTTTTATATTCTTAGGTTCTAACTGAGAGATATAACAAGCAAAGTGAACAACATTATTTCTTTTACCTCTGGTTTTCATACCTGAAGTAACTTCTCCTATGACATTGTCAAGAGAATGATTTTTCTGAGTCCTTACATAGCGAGGCCTGCTAGTTGACTGAGCATGAGAACTTTCTTCTTCTTCTTCAGATTCAGCAGCATTCTGGGTTTCAACTGTGGTTCCAACCTCAGTTCCAACCTCAGTTGTAACCTCAGTTGCAACTGGACTTCCAACCACTCTGGGACTTCCAGTTTGTTGAGTTTCTTCTTTCTCTTTTTCTGTAGTCTCAGCTTGTTCATCACCACCTGTAATCTCATCAACAGTTTTTAGGTCATCAAATAACACATTATAAGATTCCATAACACAGTTTGTTCTTTGATTGAAGACTCTAAATGCTCTACTATTCTGAGCATAGCCAAGAAAAATCCCTGTATCACTTTTAGAGTCAAATTTACCAAGATGCTCTCTATCTCTGAGAATGTAGCAAACACATCCAAAAACTTGAAAATACTTTACATTGGGTTTTCTACCTTTCCATATTTCATAAGCTGTCATGGAAGTACCTTTAATAATATAAACTCTATTAACTATATGACAAGCAGTATTAACAGCTTCAGCCCAAAATCTGTTGGCAAGTTTCTTAGAGTTAAGCATTACTCTAGCCATTTCCTGAATGGTTCTATTTTTCCTTTCAACTATGCCATTTTGCTGTGGAGTCTTAGGAGCAGAGAACTCATGACTTATACCTAAGGAGTTGCAGAATTCTCTAAACTTGATGTTTTCAAATTCAGTTCCATGATCACTTCTAATCCTAGCAATATTACCACTAGTAGAACCTTTTTCAAGTTGCAGTTTTAAGCACAGAGTTTTGAATAGTTCAAAAGTTTCAGACTTATCCTTTAAGAACACTACCCAAGAGTATCTAGAGAAATCATCTACAACTACCAAAATGTACTTCTTACCACCTATACTAGCAGTTTGCATAGGACCCATCAAGTCAATGTGAAGAAGTTCTAAGACTCTCTTAGTGTAGATTAGACTAGTACTTTTGTGAATACTTTTGGTTTGTTTGCCTATAGCACAATCAGCACAGACACTTTGATTTTTAGCACTAAGTTTAGGAATTCCTCTTATCAATTCCTTTTTAACAAGCTTATCTAAAGTTTTGTAATTCACATGCCCAAGTCTTTTATGCCAAATATCTACATTATTAGTAATGGCTTGATTACACCTACTTTGAGGCAATTCTTTTTCAGCTTTTTCAAACACATAGCAGCTGTTGGTTGATCTAACTCCAGTCATGATTAAATCATTGTTAAGGTTAGTAATTAGACACCTTTCTTTGTCAAATTTAACAGTCATTTCATTATCACAGAGTTGACTGATACTAATAAGATTAGCTTTTAGACCATCTACAAGAAAAACATCCTCAATATTAGGCATTCCAGGTTTGTTTAAGGTACCTTTACCAACAATTTTACCTGTATCTCCACCTCCAAACACAACAGTGTTACCTGTAAGAATGATGATATTTTTTAGGAGACTTGCAGTACCTGTCATATGCTTAGAGCATCCACTGCCAAAATACCAGTAATTAGAAGTAACAGCATTCAAGGAGTTAATAACAGCTTTGTTGTTAGCAATTAAAGTTGCTGTTTCTTTAACTTTCCAGACCCATTTCAAATTTTTATTGACAGAAGCCAACCAGGTTTTCTGGGAAATATACTTTCTGTTTCTTTTTAAATAACACTGGATTTCAGAATGACCATATTTTTTACAGAAATTACACAACTTCAACCTAAAGTTATTTTTATCGCTAAAGCTATTCAGTTTATTCATGGTTGCAACTTTGGTTGCAACTGAGCTTCTAACCTTGTGGTCAAAATCATGAGTTTTAGCTTTAGCAACAGCTTCAATAAAAGTAGTTTTTCCTGTACTTTTACCACCATAGTAACCTAGACCACTGATATCTTTGGAGCCTCTAGAATATGACAGTATGTCATCTAATTTATCTGAAGCAGAAACATTCAGCAATTTTATTATCTTTTTAGTTTCAGTAAGTTCAGCCAGTTGTAATTTAAGCTTCTCAGTAAGATTTTTAACCTTATCCTTTAGATCAACATTCAGTTTGCTTATGATCAAGGATTGTTTACTCAGACATTTATACTTTTCATACAGAACAAGGTATTGCTTAGTAATGTTTTCATCAGAAGACTCTTCCTCATCACTGCTATATGTTTCAAAGGCAGTTGTAACTGGGGTTGAAACCTGCTCACAGTCACTTTCATAAGTAGGTTTTTTTTCAGTGATTATTCCCATGAAATTAACAAAATTAGAACCATCCTCTTCATCACTGTTACTCTCAGAATCACTATCACTATGAGTGGTTATATAAGCATTTTTGTTTCTTTTTAAAGTGTTTGCACACTCAGCCTGAATATGACCAAAACCTCTACATTCTCTACACTGAATCTCTTTAGGTTTGTATTCTTTGTTATCCTTCTCTTTGGAATTCCACTTTCCTGTAGAGTTATTATTGAACCTAGACTCTGTCTTAAACTGGTTATCCTTTTTCTGAAAGTTTTTAGATGAACCAGTATCATCCTCCTTTTTCTTATAAAACTTCTTGTAAACCCTTTTTGCAAAGAAAGCTAGTTGTTCTTCATCACTCATTTTATCACAGGCATTAGATTCAGATTTCTTAGCTTAAAATGCTATTCCCTTTTCTGGTCTTTTATGTTTGAAGAATTTCAGTTCATGAGTACTTAGATTTCCTATGAGTTCTTCAAGTTTAAGATTATCTAAGTCAGTTGATTCTTCAATAGTTGTGACCTTAATTTCAAACCTTTCTGGGAGTGACCTAAGAGTTTTCTTAACAAGTTTAGCATCACTGTATTTTTCACCTAAGGTTCCAGCTTGATGAGCAATGTGGCAGATTCTACCATTAAATTGTTCAATGTTTTCATCTTCCTCCATTCTTAAGTTTTCAAATTGGGTAGTTAACTGTTGAAGTTTGAAAGCTTTTACTTTAGTGGTTCCTTCAAAAGTAACTTGCAAAATATCCCATGCTTCTTTAGCTGTTTCACAATGAGAGATATACCTGAATACGCTGAGAGTTACACCAGCAAAAATCAAGTTTATGGCTGTTGAGTTGGCACTTGATTTTCTGTCTTCTTCAGCAGACCATCTGTCTTCAGGTAAGAGAATCAGTTCTCCTTCATCATCCATGGTAGTTGGAGCCTCCCATCCATACATAACAGTCTTCCAGACATGTTCATTCTGCTGTTTGATGAAAGACCTCATTCTAATTTTACATACTCCATAGTTTACTCCTCCTTCAAGCAATGGAGGTTTGTTGAAGGCGTTTCCTTCCCTCATTAAGTCCATTGTTACTAGAACACAGGATCCACACTAAGTAAGATCTAGTGTGAAGCTCTGATACCAATTGAAATTCCTATCCGCTGTTCTAGTTGCAGTTTTGCAGTGAGCTTCTAAGTGAGGTTGCAACTACAGTTAGAACCCAGTGTATAAATGGACAGAACTGTAAAAAGTTAAATGTACGTAAATGAAATCACACGCACATTTAACAACGGAGTTCACCTAACTAGGCTACGTCTCCGGGACACTTACCCAGATTATGATATTATAAAAAGCTTACAATATAGGACTTAATTCTTAACGAAAAACACTTAGACTCCCTCTAGGTTTTTCTGCCTATCTCTATATTGCTCCTACTCTATAACTATCACTTATAAATCAATGGCATCCCACGATTGTTTTCTTTTTAAAGCTCACGTGTATTCTCTCTAGAAAATAAGTTCTTTATAATTTAGAACACACACTTTTTACAAGCTAGGTTATCAACTATTTATACAAGTAAAATAATCTTCTTTCTTTAGGATCTTGAAGATTGCTTTTGACTTGTTTTGATTGGCTTCAATCTTTCCATGTATAACGAGACTCTTCAGCGTAGGATTGACTCCAATCTTCATAAGTTAATACCTGTTAAATAACTAGCTTGGAAATAGGAGTTAGTCTTTTCCTATAACTAGGAAACATATAAAGATAATATCTTTTAGAGATAATATCTTTCCATATATATATGAAACACATAACTCCATATTACATTCAATCTTTAAACGAATTATACTGAATATAGATAAGGAACAAAAGATTGAAACAAGTGATAAGGACAAGCATAAGAATAGAGATACATATTAAAAGAAAACATAACCTTATAAACTAATCTCTTTATATCTTTTAGGAAATCTTTCCTTACCACTTTGATATTCTCAATAAACGCATACTAAACCTGTTAAGATCATATGAGAATATATCCTGCATACTTTAAAACAAATAATTATTAATAAAGAACAGTTATGCAGAATAACAGAACTAGACAGAATTCTGCTGAACAGCAGGTTGCAACTGAGGTTGCAACTGAGGTTGCAACATTACTTGAAACCTCCAATGCTGTCTAAGCAGGTTGTAACTGTGGTTGTAACTGAGCTTGCAACATTACTAGAAACCTATCAACATAGGTTGTAACTGAGGTTGCAACATTGCTTGAAACCTAACAACACCTGTCTTAGTTCATAATAAACAGATAGGATTATTTAGTGAAAACCATTAGACAACAAATAGAATTTAGACCAGAAATCTGGTCCTAACAACATATTTTGAAAATAAACTAAATAAATATCATTATAATATTACCTTATACAGCCATTGTGGGAAAAAAATGATCTGTACTCTTCACGTATTTGCACTAAAATTATCGTAGGAAGTTATATACACTTATATTTATACACCCAAATCATATTTGACCATGAGAATGCTCGTAAAGTGTTTATGCTTATGTAAAATATGGATATATTATATTTCTCTTATACAACTATTTATAATATTCTAGTGCCTTTTGGTTGGTGAAAGAAAATTGGTGCATAACCGAATCTAGATATTCAGTTGATGTCATTTTTTAACCGACGTCAACTCAACTGTAAGTCTGTTCTAGATATCCTTCGTGCGTTAACCAAAATCTCTACTCGAGTACGAAACAAAAGAAACAAAAAATGATTCTATGTGATATGCAATGAATTTCGTACTCATCCGTCTTCGGTCTCTTGATTTTTCGTATCGGGGTTCGCCCAATTAAAATATTTAATTGTGGTAAAGAAAGTGAAAAATAGGAAGTAATTCCTCCGTCTCAAAATAAGTGTTTATTACAAAACTACGTACAATTCCAAATCAAAAATTTCATAATCTAATCATATAACGTTTTTAGAAATATTGATTTCGGCAATTAGAAAAACGAGATTATTGTAATTAAACCACGCACGTTTACTTACTTTATTTTGAGACGGAGTGATTACTAAAATGGAAACTAACATGAAAGGTCCCCTAACTATAGATTAATTACCAAAGAGACCACGTTATATTCCATGCTAACACAATTGAACCTCTATATAATTCATTCATATTTCTCTCTCTCTCTTCCCTTTTGATTCTCTCACTAGAATTGAGTGTAATGAAGGAGAAGAAACGGGTGAGGTTCGATATTAGTAATGAACAACAACACCAGCATTTATGTAATAAGTTTGTTAAATTGCTCGATCCAGACGCTTCTTGGGATAAGGCTTTTTTATTTATTTTAATTCTCTCTGTAGATTACTTTTGACTACCCTTTTTCCGCATTATTGTTTTTTTTTTTTAGTTAATTATGGTTTTGATACTTGTTAAATAGTACTAGTGCATTTTAATAGTGTGGACCAATAGTGCATTTTAGTAGAATAAGATATTTTAGTCTAGAAACTAGAGTGATATTTTGGGGAAGTTATTGTTTAATACCCTTTTCCCTATTATTGTTCCCTTTTTTACTTAATTGCGGTTTTTATACTTATTAGTAAATTCAAGTACTAGTTTTTTAATAGTGTGGGTTGTGACAATTGAATCTAATAGAATAAGATACTTTTCCAGTCTAGATCAGTGTTTTAAAAAGCGAAATTATAGCTAAAGAGTTTTTGCAAGAGCTAAAAGAGTAAAAAAAGTAAGCTTTTAGCGGCCTAAAGGCTGAAAAATGAGCTTTTTGAGCTTTAAATCGAGCTTTTATCTAGCTTTTTTACTATGAAGCACTTTTAAATCAGTGATCGAGATACTAGAGTAAGATTGACATTGTTGACGATACGAGAAACAGGAATGGAAAACGATTTGAGAAAAATAAAGTGATTATTTTTCCCGAAAATCCGTAGATTTTCTTTATGAAAATAAGTGAAATGGGAAACGAGAAGCAGGAAAACAGTAAACTCAGTTTACCCATATTAAAGAAGAGTTTCTTCGTAGTGATGGACTAATATAAATATAGTTTCCGATACGAGAAACCGAAAGCTGTTTCGGAAATGCAAAAGTGACTCTCTTTTCATGAAAATTTGTAGTTTTGCTTGAAAAACATGTGAAACGGGAAACGATAAGCGGGGAAACAGGAAACACAGTTTACCCATGATGCATGGAATGCAACAGTAAGTTTCAAGCAGAAATATGTATATTTTTAACCTACCGGTGTAAATATTGGATAAGTATTACTAGCTGAACCCCATGATTCCTGTCCTGTAATAACAACACGATCAAACTCTCGTGGGCATTTTCATATAGTTGAAACTTGAAATCCTTCAGTCACTTCTTTTGCAATTTGGCTAGCTGATTGGTTCCTTAGCGAGGTATATATTATAAATGAGCGTTTCATTGAGATACCTTGAACTATAATTCGTTTGTCTGCAATTTAACCAAAGAATAAGATTTGGTGCCGTCTCCTCAATTATAAGTTTTACCTCCTAGAATATAATGCATTCTTTATTGAATTTGCTGAAGTGTCTATCGGTTGAAATAGTAAAACCTCAAGACATAGCCAATAACTTTGTATCGAGTAGGAAAGAGTGTAGCATTTTTTTGGTTTTGCATAGAGTATTTGAAATCCTATGGCCACCTTCACTTTGGTAAATATCAATATAGACCAGAGAGCATGTTGACTTAGTTGGCTGTAGATTTTGGTAGGCTCCTGTAATGGTTACATTTTATAGAAAAAAGGTGAAACTATAAATATTGGACATCTTCATTCAGAGAAACTTTCTAGTGAGTGGTGACAATATGGATAATATAAAGAGTAATGATATAACACAGATCTATTTACAGATCAGTGAACAGATTGTGAGAGTAGAAAGAGTTTCAATTTTCGAATGTAATAGTTTCCCTCCAAAAGTGTGTAGCAATTCCTTTACAAATTGATACCATCTGCTGTAACCCAATCTGTTGAGTGATTTGTGATAATAGCACCCCTCTAATAAAAAACCTTTACTAAAAACCTTTTGTGGTAATTGTAAAAGTTTCAATATATAGTTCAGTCTCCAAAAAGAGTACATGTGTATTTTGTAAGGTGCGTATAATATCCTCTGATATGCTTCGATAGCATAGGGACTCAAATGAGTTCATATAAAAATGACAGGCCGTTGAACAGGCTTGAGATATGCCCATAATGTTCATACAAATTCGTTATGGACCTTTTCCAAATTACTTATTCCTGAAATCAAAGAGCATGAACCCTCAAATGATTTTATTAGCTAAATAATTTTGTTAAGATTTTTAAACAGCTGCTCCAGAGAATTGTATAGGCCAAGCTAAGATACACACACGATATAACCCCACAGAGAAGATGGACCATCTTACATCATCTTATCTTTCTCTGATTATCTATTCTTTGTGTTCTCTGTTTTATAGGTTGATTTTCAAGGGTTTGTTGATATGAATATCTAAGTTCTTTGTTTTGTATTCCATTCTTTATCATTATATAACGTTTACTGTTTAATTGTTGTATCATAAAGGCTAGTTTTAGAAGTCTTTTGTATCCCTTGATTGTGTCGTCGCATTTTGGCATTACCTGTATCCAAATCCATGCCCATAGAACCTTGGTGATGGAAGTTATATTGGGAGGGTTAGATATGAAATCAAGGCCAAGTTCACCGAAAGAGCGTAATTGACTAAAAGAATGTAAAGTTTGTAGCATGTGGCATAAATTTTGAAGATGAAGTATATGTTATGGTTCAGGCGGTTGAATTTCCATTTAACGTATTTATAGAGTTTTTTCGCATCAGATGTTTGGATCTCTTTTTTTTATGTTGCCTTAAATACTTTCTCGCACTGTAGGATCAATTAGGAGATGTGTTGCATTGGATCCGGCAAGTTGTGGCCCTTATATGTGGGCTGATTTGGGGTGCGATTCCCTTAGTGGGAGGCATTTGGATTGGCATGTAAGTTTGTTCTACTTAATTCTTGATACAAGGAGTTAATTACAGTTTTTGTACACTAATTTAGCATGTGATTATAATTTTAAAATTTTACCTGCAAAATTTAGTGCTTAGGTACACTAACGTTACATTTCCCGTGATTTAAGACGATATGTGTACTGGAAAACTTTATTGGTTAGGGTACTATGCTATAAAAGTTTAGGTTGGGTACAGTAATGTAACTAACCTTACATTTTCCGTGTTAGGTTAGGGTATCAACTGCTAACTTTTATAGGGTGGTGTATAATATATAAATTGATTTTACGTTAGTGTATTAAATTATTATCAACCGTGATACAGAACTGTTACGTAAATGATGTTTCGTTTGAAACTTTGACAGAGACATTGACTCTTCTCTGTTAACTACTTAAGAAATGATGCAACTTCAGTACCAGGCAAAGCTCACGTATGGGTTCAGTACATTTTTATGTCCTCTTATGTTATGGGGTAAAGTATGATTACATTTTTAGATTCTTTTCGATATGGAATAAAACATAAAAGGACTCACAACCATTTCTTCCCATATATCCACTTTTTTGAAATATTTATTCTTTGCATCTTTGAGTCAGAGCAAGCTCTTTAGTTATATTTTGTCTGATGGTCAGTTGAAGCAAGCTGGTTATTGAATTTTTTTAATTGGATATTTTTGCAAGGAAATTTGTCTGGAGAGTGGTTTAGGATGATGTGACAAGTTACTCAACCGGGTGTGAATCAAACAATCACGTCTCTTTGGCTTTCATCACTATCCTTGCTAGAATATCTAAAAACAAATCTGTTTTTTTTTTAATAATAATAACAAATCTGATATTATAGCTAAGGAAAAAAAATCTGATATTTTAGCATGTAAAAAATGAAATTAGCTAGCCTCCTTTCATTGCTTTCCCTTTTCTATATTCTCAAGACTTGTTATATTATGTACTTGTATGCCTGTTGAACACCCATCTTGATTTTATACTTTTCTATAGTCCTTCTACAGTTCTCAGTAATATAGATAATAATACCATTTAACCGGTATCATTGCCATGTACAAATCAGTGAATCCTGAAAATTCAAAGTGATGAAAAGTGCGTAAAACTAAAAGAAATATGTTACTCAGCTAAGTAGATGTTATTCATGAGTCGTGTATCTTAAAACAGATCGATTCTAGCATTAGAGAAAGGGTGAAAAGACCTCGACTTTTAAGGTTGTTGAAGCACAAGAAAGATGAAAAGAAGAGTTATATTTTTTTTAAGGTCACTTTAGAACATAAAAAACTGTAAACACTAAGGCCTCAAAACTTTCTAAAAACTACAAAATATAAAGCTAATTCCATTCTTAGATTTGCACCTCTAACAAGTCATTATCACTTTATACCTCCCTTTTGTGTTTGGTAATTGAAACACGTAAATGTTTCAAGGAGATAATTTTACAAAAGGGTATTGTTTCAAGCGAGAAAATCATATTATGATTCAAACTTAATGTATAGTATTTAAGCAGTGTAGTGTTGAAGTTGATAATCTGGTGAGTGTCACTAAGACAACCTTCAGGAGGGAGTTTAAATGAGCCCAGTGGTCATCTTGTTATGTCAGGTTCTAGAAAATCGCTGCCCTATGGTTGGTGTACGGGTTCCTTTTGATGTGAAATTTGCTATTATTTGACATCATACTCTTTTGGAGAAATTGACTCTGTATCTGAGTAGTATTTGGCGAGCCTAATTTTCTTTCTAGCCTCGACTTATATATTCGCGTCGGCTCCGATCTTTCGAGGTGTCCGGGGTGATTTACGTCGGCTACGGTGACGAGGTGGCCTTCGTGCCTGCGCAAGAAACAAACAGGGGCCCGGGGTTGGTACCAGGTTTTCCCTCTCCAACGATCAAGTCAGTATCGATGTTAACTGAAAGTAGGAATATATTTAAGAGTGAGGGACCGGGCCGGTTACGGGTCGTAGTATCGGATGGTACAGGCAGTGTTCTGGGGGTCCGGGTTGTTTAAGCTTTATCTCTCCTCTCCGTATTTGTGTCCCCTTCTTAGTGGTATTAGAGGGGGTATTTATAGTGTGATCAGAGGTGTATTAGCCATTGGATCACTGTACTGTAAGATGTTGATCCAACGGCGTTAGGTCATTCATGGCTCTGACAAGGGTACTGTCCTCTTCCGGGGCCCACAGGGAGGTGACCTGTGATTGGGCCACGTCGATGAAACGCCAGGAGGGTCCCCCTGGGGAGCAGCATCATTAATTGGTGAGGCGTACTCGATACGCTTCTTTGGGCCGGCCTAGCTTCACCCCGTTTGGTAATGAGCCGGGGTGGTGAGACATCCACTATATAGGGCCCCGGTTTGTTCGTTTCCGTGGTGATATCGGTCCGGACGAGGGGACATTGACATTCCCTCGCCAATAGCTCCCTGTCCGGAGTCGTCGTTAGTGACAGTGTCGGTGAGTACCTTCCTCACTTTACGGGGGCTCCGGTCATTCCGTCTTCATATTTGGCTGTCTAGAGGCACCTCGGCGTGACTCGTCTCTTGATACGTGTTCAACCATTCATGAATTTCTTACACGTGGAGCATGCCAGTTTTGTAATTTTGAGGCGCCGCCTGTCTTTTCAGTTTCTTCGATGTCATTAATGCTAAAACGGCTGAAAGGCGACACTTGGCAGACGACATCTCCTTGCTGTACACGTGGAAGGCGTGGGTTGAGTGGCGGCTGTCATTTGTGGGAGTTTGTGTAATGAGCCGTTCTGCCTTTTCATCTTCTGGTAAATGTCTTTTCACCTTCCATTAGGGGCCTATAAATACCCTCAGTGAAATTCATTTTTCACTTTCTACTTCTCTTTCTAGATTTTCACAGCAAGCCATTTTCTCTCTCTAGATTTCTATAGCAAACCATCTCCTCTTCACTTAACGAATTTTTTACAAATTTCCCACCACGATGGTTATAATTCATGGACCCGGAAAGGGCCCGATGGTCGCTCCGCAACCACGGCGCCTGGCCGTAGCAGCGAACGCTCTGCCGTTCCGTCCGATGATTCTCGATCCGACCCTGACCGTGGAGGGGAACGACAGCAGCATAATGGTGAGGCTACACGGGCCTGACCTCAACGAATTCCGAGAACTCTGCGGGATCGGAGAGGAGTTCAAACTCCGGAGATGTGAGAGTGTCGATGAAGTGAACGGCATAGTGGCCCGTCCCAACGACATGGTAACCCTCTCTCTCTCTACTCTCCTCTATGGGGGTACCCACCTCCCCATCCCGGAGCTGCTGGCAGAGTTGTGCGCTTGGACGCAGACTCTGCCATGCCAGTGGCCCCTCCAGGCGCACCGTATCTGCGCCGGGATGGAGGCCCTGAATGTGTTGTTGGGCCCGGCCCTGCCAGAACCATTAGGGCTTAGGGAGCTCTTGGCCTGCTACGAATTCCTGCAGACCGAGCCAAGCTCCCAATCCAAGAGCAGGCAGCCTTACTTAAGGTGTCGTGCTTACAATCAGTTGATCACGGGTAACTCCGATTCTAATCGGGGCTATACCCAAGATGTGATCGTGGTGGAAGGCCATTGGCTCCACCGGACCGACCTGATACTCCCGTCCAGGCCGGGGAGGGTGCTAAGCACCAAAGAGAACAAGGCCACAGTGGCCTCTAAGCTTAGGGGCCTGGGTGAGCCCAATACTGAGTCCTTGGAGGTGGCTCTGAACTGGTGGGGTCCCGACGGGACCGACGCTGGGGCGCGCGATGCGGAGCGTCTCCTAACTTGTGGTTCCCCAACAACCTGCAAGGGGAACGAATTCATTTGGCCCCACAGGACCTTCTGTCCTGTGGGGTACTCCCGAGAGAGATGGGAGAAAGAGAATGGGTTGGAGTCCACCCTCCCTCCTAAAGCGGTTGAAACCGAGGCCGTGACAGGGCCCGTGGCGAAGAAGGTGGCGGCGAAGCCCAAGGCAAAGTCGAGCAGCAGCAGGACGAGGAAGGTTATGACTGTGACGTCTTTTGCTCCTGCCTCTGCCAGGGTAAAATGGGAGGTACGTCCGGATGGGACCATCCTCAACTATAGGGAGGGGCCGGACGGCACCCGGTGCTATATAGACCAACATGGGAACCCTTTGAAGGAGATCGTTCCCCTTAGCTCCAGAGAGCCCGTTGTGAGGAGTTCCTCTCACCTCGAAGATAGCCTCGTGGGCGAAGAGCTTACAGGGCCGAGCTTGGGTACCTCGCGGACCAGAGTAAGTCTAAGTCATTCCATGTTCTTTACATCATTTGACACTTAGCTAGATTTTGTTGATTTGTCTAACTCTTTTTTTTTTTTATTTGGCCTGTACAGGTGGTTCGTTCTGACGAGGAGGAGGAAGCAGATGAAGAAGATGCTGCCGCGGATGGGGGTAATGGAGGGGGAGAGGGGGAAGTGGTTGTGGCTGAGGAGGGTATCATAGAGCCTGAGTCCGTCGAGACGGAGAAGGTGGTCGGAGAGGAGGTGGTCATAGAGCCCGAGACCACAGCAAAGGAGGTCGACGCAGGGGATGACGAAGTGGTTGTCATGCCTCAGTCTGGCGCCGATATTGCTGCTGACTTGGTTGCTCAGACCAGGCTCGATCGGGCGGCCCGCAAGGCCCGGCTTGGGAAAAGAAAGGTGGAGGGGACGAAGCCCCTCCGTGATGGGAAGAAAACCAAGGCTGGAGGGGGCACCTCGCCTGAGGTTGGGGTGACGGAGAGGCCGAGAGTGACGTTGGGCCCAGCTCAAAGCGCGAGCTCCTCTGCCGCCTCTGCCATCTCACCGACCCATAGGATGCCAGTGCAAACACCCAAGGAGGTGAAGGCGGCGACGGGGGTAAAGAGCATAATGGAGGCTCACCCGTCCGCCGGGCTACTAGCTTTGGCTGCGCTCCAGCAGCAAAGCGTCGAGGCTGACCATCGGGGTCGTGACCTCGCATCCTCCATGACATCGGCCATGGCCATGATTCCCCAGGTACGTAACGCTCTATTTTTGTTTTATGCTGTATGCTTTCGTATTGTTTCTTCCAAATATTTTGCTAAGTGTTTTGCCTTTTCCCTCGTAGGCCTACTTAATGATGAATCAATATGTTTATCACCAAGGCCAGCTGGTGAGATCATGGGCCGGTAAGGCCGAGGCTAACGCGAAGCTCATGGAGGAGGCCCAAAAAAGGGCGGAGGAGGCCGAGAGCAGGGCGGAGAAAGCCGAAGGCCTCAATGCCACGGTCGAGGCGAAAAGGGTCGAAGCTGTGAAGGCCAAGATGGGGGCTGAGGAGCGAGCTCAAGCAGCGGAGGCGGCTCTGAAAGAGGCCGAAGCAAAGGTGGCTGATAAGCTGAAGGCTGCGGTTCAAGCTGCTCAAGCCGAACTAAACGCAGCCTGGGTCGAAAAGACACAGAAGGAATTCAATTCCTTCTATGTCGAAGGGTGGACCGAGGCGGCTGCCTTTCTGAGGGCGGGACCGGACCATCCGGTATGGAGCATGGACAACATCGTCGTTCCGGTCCCCTCGGCTCCTATCCCAGAGGTGGTTCCCCTCACTCCTCGAGCTCTCTCCGACGAAGAGGATGAGGGAGATGGCGACGGGGATATCTAGGGCAGTTTGTCTTTTTTGATGTAATCCCCTTTTTCTTTTTCTTTTTTTTGTACTTAGTATGTAATAGCTTTCCATTGAATGAAATGAAAAACAATTTTGGCTCTTCTTCAGACTTGTCTTTATTTATTCTCCTGTTTTTATCTCTGTTGTGTGTTCATTCATCATTCATTGTGTACATGCTCTCAAATGAGGGGGCCCTTATGCTTCGGCGTTGGGGCAATCATTTTATATACATCACAATTCGAGTTGGCACGTGTAGAAACACTTGAAACTTAAATGAACTGAAAAATCCAAGTAAATAGAACCGGGGCGCCGTATAGGCTCGTGTACTGAAATACTTAGAGAGAAATTTAAATGAACTGAAAGATTCAAGTAAATATGAAACGGGGTGCCGTATAGGCTCGTGTTCTGAAACACTTAGAGAAATTTAAATGAACTGAAAAATTCAAGTAAACATGAACCGGGGTGCCGTATAGGCTCGTGTTCTGAAACACTTAGAGAAATTTAAATGAACTGAAAAATTCAAGTAAATATGAACCGGGGTGCCGTATAGGCTCGTGTTCTGAAACACTAGAGAATTTAAATGAACTGAAAAATTCAAGTAAACATGAACCGGGGTGCCGTATAGGCTCGTGTTCTGAAACACTTAGAGAAAAATTTAAATGAACTGAAAAATTCAAGTAAATATGAACCGGGGTGCCGTATAGGCTCGTGTTCTGAAACACTTAGAGAAAAATTTAAATGAACTGAAAAATTCAAGTAAATATGAACCGGGGTGCCGTATAGGCTCGTGTTCTGAAACACTAGAGAATTTAAATGAACAGAAAAATTCAATTAAACATGAACCGGGGTGCCGTATAGGCTCGTGTTCTGAAACACTTAGAGAAAAATTTAAATGAACTGAAATAACAGCAGTTTTTATTTATAAAGCCCACAGGCATAAATTTACACCACATTCTTATTTACACAAAGTCATAAAGGCCGAGCCCTACTGGTAGTACTTCCTTAGGTTGTTGACGTTCCAAGGTCGGTCCACCGGGACATCATTGGGGAGACGGCCCAATAGGTAGGCCCCGTTCCCTACTGCACCGAGGATTCGATAGGGGCCTTCCCAATTGGGGCCTAGCTTGCCGTCGGACTGTATCCTGGTGTTGTTGTTTACTTTTCGTAACACGAGGTCTTCGTCTTGGAAACGTCTGGCGTTCACTCTTTTGTTATAAGAACGCCCCAGCTCGTTTTTATATTCGGCGTTACGGATGGCCGCAACCTCCCTTCTTTCTTCGGCGTAGTCCAGCTCGAGCCCCATCATCTTTTCGTTAAGCCCGTTTTCCACGATGTCCGTCCTCAGAGAGGGAAGCCCGATTTCTAACGGGATGATGGCCTCCATTCTGTAAGTGAGGCTATAGGGTGTCTGTTGAGTGCCCCGTCTTCTCGTCGTTCGGTACGCCCATAGGACGTGATACAGTTCTGCGGCCCATTGTCCTTTGGACTCGTCTAGCCTCTTCTTGATTCCGTCGAGCACGGTCTTATTTGACACCTCGGCTTGTCCGTTGCATTGGGGGTACGAGGGGGTCGAATAGTAGTTCTTGATGTGATACTTTGCATACATCGCTTTTAATTTGACCCCGGTGAACTGTCCCCCATTGTCCGCGATGATTGAGTAGGGGATTCCGAATCTGGTGATCACGTCTCTCCAGAGGAAACGTATCACTTCGGCCTCTGTGATTTTCGCTAAGGCCACGGCCTTCACCCACTTTGAGAAGTAATCGGTGACCATGAGGAGGAACTTCTTCCCCCCCGGGGCCACGGGGAATGGTCCGAGGATATCCATGCCCCACTGCGCAAAGGGCCAGGGCGAGGTCACGCTGCTCATTTTTTGCGCCGGGGCATGGGGTATGGGTGCGTACTTCTGACACTTCTCGCACCTGAGTACGAAAGCTTTGGCGTCCTTCTGCATGAGGGGCCACCAATATCCGTGGGTCAAGGCTCGGTTGGCCAGCGATCTGCCCCCGGTATGGCTCCCACACGTTCCTTCGTGAATTTCCTCCATGACCCTTATTACCATGTCGGGGTGGACGCAGAGTAAGTAGGGGCCAGAGAACGATCTTTTATAGAGCTTTTCGTTGGGAGCTACCCAGAATCCCAGTGCCGTTCTTCTTATTTTCTCGGCCTCTTTCTTGTCATTGGGAAGATCACCGGAGCGATGGTATTCGATTATGGGGTCCATCCAGCTTGGCTCCGGCGGGAGGTCAGTCACCATGCTAATTGTTTCCTTAGCCTCGATGCTAGGCGAAAGGACATATTCTATGGTGATGACTCTCTCTTTTTTATCACTCATGACCGAGGCTAGGGTCGCTAGTGCGTCGGCGTGGGTGTTCTCGTTTCTGTTGATGTTGACGATTTCTTGACATTCGAAGCTTTGGAGTATTCCGGAAGCGATAGCCACGTAGCTGGCCATTCTGTCGTCCTTCGTCTGAAATTCACCACTGATCTGGCTGCTGACTAATTGAGAGTCCGTATGCACCAGTATTTTTTTGATTCCGAGGCTTCGGGCCATTTTTAAGCCGGCGATAACGGCCTCATATTCGGCCTCGTTATTGGTGGCTCTGAAGCCAAGTTGGATTGACTTCTCGATCACATCCCCTTGTGGAGATCGGAGTACGACGCCGAGGCCGGACCCTTTCTTATTGGCGGTTCCATCCGCGTGCAAGGTCCAGGTCTCGGGGGCACAACCTGTGATGTCGGGGCATTGAGTCGTCCCAGTGAATTCTGCCACGAAGTCGGCCAGGGCCTGTCCCTTGACGGACGTTCGCGGCGCATAGCTGATGTCGTAGGCGTTCAAGTGGCAGGCCCACTTCATCATTCGTCGAGAGAGATCCCCCTTTTGGAGTATTTCTCGCACAGGCTGGTCAGTATAGACCACAATGCTGTGCGCAGAGAAATAGTGAGCAAGTTTTCGTGAGGCCACGACGAGGGCTAGGACGAGTTTTTCCAAAGGCATATACCTTGCCTCAGCATCGAGGAGAGTTTTGCTCACGTAATAGATAGGCCTTTGCTCCCTGTCGAGTTCCTTGATGAGGACGGCGCTGACGGCTATCTCGGACACGGCCAGGTATAGGGTAAGGACATCGCCTGGGTCCGGCTTGGCTAGAAGGGGCGGACTTCCGAGGTAGTCCGCCAGCTCGGTGAACGCACGCCGGCATTCATCGGTCCATTCGAATCTCTTCTGAGCTTTTAAGGCCGTAAAGAACGGTTTGCATCGGTCCCCGAACCGGGCAATAAATCGGTTTAGGGCGGCGGCCATCCCGACTAGCTTTTGTATGTCTTTTCTCTTCTCAGGTGTTTTCAAATTCTTCAAGGCAGAGATCTGGGATGGGTTCGCCTCTATTCTGCGGTGGGTCACCATGAACCCTAGGAATTTGCCGGCACCTACCCCGAAGGCACATTTAGAGGCGTTCAGCTTCAGGTCATGCCTTCGTATCGTTTCGAAGGCCTCTCTCAGGTCGGATAGGTGGTGCTCCTCGTGGGTGCTTTTTACCACCATGTCGTCAATATAGACTTCCACGGTTCGGCCTATGTTCTTAGCGAATATCTTGGTGACCATTCTCTGATAGGTAGCCCCGGCGTTCTTGAGCCCAAAGGGCATCACTTTGTAGCAGTAATTTCCCCTTGGGGTGATGAAGGCAGTTTTTTCTTGGTCGGCCTCCGACATGGGTATTTGATGATAGCCGGAGCAGGCATCCAGGAAGCTCATTCTAGCGGCCCCGGCCGTAGAGTCCACTATTTGATCGATTTTGGGCAAGGGGAAAGGATCTTTGGGACAGGCTCGGTTGAGGCTCGTGTAATCGATGCACACCCTCAGCTTCCCGTTCTTTTTGGGGACCACTACGGGGTTGGCGAGCCATCTGGGGTAATAAATCTCCCTGATGGCCCCGGCCAGAAGAAGCTTCTCTACTTCCTCGTTTATGGCATCGGCATGCTCTGGACTGACACGGCGCCCCTTTTGCATCACTGGCTTGGCATCCGGGTTGACGTTTAATTGGTGGCATGCGAGGTCGGAACTGATGCCTGGCATCTCGCTTGGACCCCATGCAAAATTGTCGAGGTATTGGAGAAGGAGTTCGACGAGGTCGGTGACCTCAGGTTTGGTAAGCTTTGCCCCCACCATAAAAAAGTGGTCCTCGTCATTCCCCGGGATTTGGATTTTCAGCAGTCCCTCCTCCGCCTTGTCTTCGGCCTCAGGCCCCATCTTCTTGTTTAGTTCCCTCAGCAGCTTAAGGTCCTCTGCCTCGATGTTCATGGCACTTTGGGCCGGCATCATCTTTTTGCCGGAATACACGGCCATGGCACAGCTGCGTGAGACTTTCTGATTTCCTGAGATGGTTTCCACACCAGAATCAGTTGGGTACTTAACCTTTTGGTGCAAGGTGGAGGAGACTCCATCTATTCCATGGAGCCACGGGCGCCCCAATATCACGTTGTAAACAGAGGTGACATTCACCACCGTGAACTCTACACCCATAACTTTTGTACCCGTTTTCACAAGCAAGGTTATGTTTCCTCTGGGCTGTACCGCCTCTGAGCTGAATCCGTACAGGGGAGGGACGTCGGTTTCCAACTGTTCCTCCTTGAGTCCCATCTTTCGAAAGAGGTCTTCAAAGAGTATGTTGACCGACGCTCCTTGATCGACGAGGATCCGTCCTACTGCGTAGATGCCTATCTGGGCCGAGATAACAAGGGCATCAGTGTGGGGCACGTCCACCCCCACCAGGTTGAAGTCAGTGAAGTTTACGTCCGGTTTGGCATCGCGCTTATACTTTTTCCGGGGGCTGGAGCTTTCTGCGAGGCAGACGCGCTGCTTCATCGCTGCTTCCCGTGCTGAGGTTCTTTCTGCCCCATTCTGGCTAGACCCTTTCGGCCCAGAGTGAATGACATGACAGATCATCACCGGTGGGGGGAGGTCCCGCTGCCTCTCATCAACCCCTTCCCTATCTCGATCGGACTCCCTCTGTGACTCGACATATTTATCCATCAGGCCATCCCGGACCCATCCCTCGAGCCTGGCCTTCAGACCATGGCACTCGTTGGTATGATGGCCGCGACCCCTGTGGTATTCACAGATTTTGTCGTTAGGCCCTTGGGCCGGCTCATTCCGTAGAGGGAGAGGCCAAGAGAAGAAAGGCTCATTCTCAATCTTGCTAAGAAGGTCGACGAGAGGTAGGCGAAAGGTAGTGGAATAGGCAGCGCCCGACCCCGAGGCGACAGGTGTTTGACGCCCCGGTCGGGGATCCTCTTTTCTTCTTTTAGGGGCCGGTTGCGGATTTCTTCCCGTTCGTGGCCGCTCCATCCTTTCCGCTATGGGCCGGTTTTTTGAGGGCTCGTCGTGACGAACCGTTCCCTTGGCTGGTCGATAAGGGCCACAGAACGTGTTGCCCCAGCAGACCTCATGTCCTTCTCTATGTCGATATGCTGTTTTATGAGGGACCTGAGTTGAGGGACAGAGTTAGGGGGGGTCGCGATCATCTCGTTTCGGATCCTGCTCCCAACTACCATGTTTTGCCTGAAGGCAGCTATGGCGGTGGAGTCGGGGCAGTCCGCGCATTCGGCATGCTTCAACCAAAACCGACTATCATAATTCTCGAGGGTCTCTTTAGATTGGACCCTCACTTGATAGAGTTGCTCCGGTTGGGCAGCTCTCTCTTTCAAGTTTATGAACCGGTGTGCGAAGTCATAAGCTAGGTCGTCCCAACAGTGGATAGAATTGACGGGCAGGGACTGGAACCACTTACTAGCGAGCCTTCCCAGGCTAGCGGGAAAGCACCTGCACATTAATTGGTCAAGGTGTGACCAATGGTTCATCTGGTATCGGTAGTGTCGGAGATGAGCCTCTGGATCAGAGTCCACATTGAAGGTTTGGAAGATAGGGGCAATAAAGTTCCGGGGGGGGGGGGGGGGTACTGTATTCAATTTCGTCCGAGAACGGGGTGCTGCGGGTCGAGGCCACAATTTTCAACGCTGCCTCACCAGCTGCATCGTGCCGTCCACGGCGGCCACGTCTCCGTGTCCGAGTTGGCTTATCGGTTCGGGCATGACTAGATTCCGGCCGTGAGTCCCGACTATCATCCTGCCAACGGAGCCGAGAATGTATACTCCGCTCGTTATCACGGCGAGAATTTCCTTCTTGGGAATGCTCCGACTCCGCACCCCTAGCCGGCTCCCTGGGAGTCTCTAGGGGGGGTCGTCGGAGGGGTCCCAACCTGGACATCACGCTTTTAACGGGGACTGGAACCGATTTGTCTTGGCTCACGCCTTGAGCGGGCTCGAGTTCCGGCTCCATCAGCGAGGCTATTAAGGCTTTCTGGGCCGCAAGAGCGACGAGCTCTTTTTGGTGGATATCGATCATCATCTCTGTTAGCTCGGCCCACGATCGGGGTGCGGGAGCTGTTACGATCAAGGGAGCGGGCTCCCTGGTAGATGCGGTCCTAGGGGTCTCATCAAAAGAAAGCGTTCTCGGCATCCCAAGAACGTGGGGAGGTCGAGACGATGGGGTGTCAAATCGGTTATTGCCGGACATGTTTCCTTTAAGGACGGGGAGTCGGGGCTAACGCGTTCAGTTTCCCACAGACGGCGCCAGTTGGCGAGCCTAATTTTCTTCCTAGGCTCGACTTATATATTCGCATCGGCTCCGATCTTCCGAGGTGTCCGAGGTGATTTACGTCGGCTACGGTGACGAGGTGGCCTTCGTGCCTGCGCAAGAAACAAACAGGGGCCCGGGGTTGGTACAAGGTTTTCCCTCTCCAACGATCAAGTCAGTATCGGTGTTAACTGAAAGTAGGAATATATTTAAGAGTGAGGGACCGGGCCGGTTACGGGTCGTAGTATCGGATGGTACATGCAGTGTTCTGGGGGTCCGGGTTGTTTAAGCTTTATCTCTCCTCTCCGTATTTGTGTCCCCTTCTTAGTGGTATTAGAGGGGGTATTTATAGTGTGATCAGAGGTGTATTAGCCATTGGATCACTGTACTGTAAGATGTTGATCCAACGGCGTTAGGTCATTCATGGCTCTGACAAGGGTACTGTCCTCTTCCGGGGCCCACAGGGAGGTGACCTGTGATTGGGCCACGTCGATGAAACGCCAGGAGGGTCCCCCTAGGGAGCAGCAGCATTAATTGGTGAGGCGTACTCGATACGCTTCTTTGGGCCGGCCTAGCTTCACCCCGTTTGGTAATGAGCCGGGGTGGTGAGACATCCACTATATAGGGCCCCGGTTTGTTCGTTTCCGTGGTGATATCGGTCCGGACGAGGGGACATTGACATTCCCTCGCCAATATTCGCTTGTACACCCCATAAATGTTATTTTCGTTTCTTGCACTGAACGCTACTGTGATAGACTATATTAAAGAATCCAAAGCTAGTCATGTACAATAGTCGAATTATCTTACAGAAATACAAAAAACTGAAATTGGGTTCACTGGTAAAAGACTTTTTGTTAAAATAATTGCACAAAATCAGCCTAGCATTAAAAGCCCAGCAATAAACTCTGACCATATTTGAGTTTTGAATTAGCTAAAGATTAGGATAAGTTTTTGATTATGTAATCAATCTTATTTATTGCAATTGTAAAGATCTCCTGTAATTACGCCTGGTCTTGGCTATATATTGTACTGATGAAATTTTAATATGATCAATAAAAATACAGTTTCTACATGGTATCAGCCTAGGTCATAGTTCTTCTCAGTTACCTTTTTTTTTCTTTTATTTTCCTCCCCTTGCTGTTACCTTCTTTTCCTTCTCCTTCTTATGTTTTTTTTTTTCCCTTCTCCCATGGCCTCTTCATTTTCAGCTCCTACCCAAAACACTGCCCAATTCACCAAACTTACTGAGACAAATTATCTCACTTGGCTTCGACAAATCAAACCGTACCTACATGGTGCTAAACTCTGGGGTTATATAGATGGTTCCATACCGGAACCATCTCAGACTATTGACACACCTGCTATGGCAACTGCAACAGCTACAACTATCTCCAACACCAAATATGAAGAATGGTTCACCGTGGATCAACAAATCGTTAGTCTTATCACCACTTCTCTAACTGAGAGTGTATCGCAACTTACCATTGGATTCGACACTTCTATAGGAATTTGGGATTGCCTCGCTCGCCACTACTTGCAACGTTCTGCAGCTAGTGCTTCTAGTCTTAAGCTACAACTTCTTGAGCTTAACAAAGGTTCTAAATCAATTGACGAGTATCTTCGTCATGTGAAGTCAATTGCTGATCAATTGGCAGCTATCAAAAAGCCGGTATCTGACGAGGATTTGGTTCTTGCAACACTCCATGGCCTTGGATCTGATTATCTTATGCTCCGTACCGCTCTTTCCCAACACTCTTCTCTCCCTGACTTCACTGAACTTAGATTTCGCATTTTGTCTTTTGATTCCCAGCAACCTCGCAGTCATGAGCACGGATCAGCCACTGCTCTCTTTCATAATAGCAATACCCGTCGCGATAATCGTCCCCAATCTGGTCGGAATTTTAGTTCAAACAGCCGGAATTTTGGTCGCCCGAAAAAGTACAACAATGCACGCAACTATCAACAACACTACAATGGATTTCCGTCGCCACAATTTCCTGCACAATTGCCACCATCTAATGCATTTGGACATTACACATTTCCCAATTCGGCCCCTCGATCTCAGCCCTCCAATGGTCTACTTGGACCGGCTCCAATTTGGTGCTCCAATTGCCACACAAATCAGCATGGAAACAATCAGTGCCCTCATCGATATCCAGGCCCAAACACTGCTGCACCTTTCACTGGAGCTCACTTCGCGGCAGATCCTAATTGGTATCCGGACACCGGAGCTACGCATCACATGACCTCCATGCATGTCAATAATCCGCAACAATATGCTGGTCCACATAATGTTTTTATGGGTAATGGGGACTCAATGCCCATTTCCCATACTGGTAACTTGCCCATTTCTGTAGGGTCATCCAATTTTTCTTTACAAAATGTTTTTCGAATCCCTTCCATTCGTAAAAATTTGTTATCTGTTGCTCGCTTTACTAAAGACAATCAAGTTGTATTTCTTTTCGCACCTGATTATTATCAGATTTTTTGCTTACATTTCGGTCGTTTATTGTTTCAGGGCCCTTGTAAAGACGGGCTATATCCTCTTCAACTGTCGAACGTTCCTTCCACTCCACAAGCTCTTGCCACCATTCACTCTTCTATCTGGCACAAGAGACTTGGCCATCCTTCATCTGATGTCTTGTTTCGTTTAGTTTCTTCTATTGGATCTAAGATTTCTTTTCATAATTTTTGTCATGAATGTGCTCTTAGCAAGTCTCATAAATTACCTTTCCAGTCTAATAAATTGTCCGCTCATTCTCCTTTTCATATTATTCATAGTGATGTATGGTCTTCATCCACCCCCTCTACTTGCGGTTTTAAATATTACGTTCTTTTTACTGATGAATTTTCACGATATTCATGGGTTTATCCAATGCGCCGGAAAAATGAAGTACTTACCCATTTTCAAACTTTTGTTGCTAAAATTCAAAATCACTTTGGTGTCGTCATTAAATTTCTCCAAAGTGATAATGGCACGGAATATGTTAATAATTCATTCACTGAATACTGTAACTCTTTGGGCATTCAACAACGACTTTCATATCCACACACCCCTGAACAAAATGGACTTGCCGAAAGAAAGCATCGTCACATTGCCACCATGGCTCGAAACCTTATACTCACTGCTAGTGCTCCGCACAAACTTTGGGTCGAAGCTGTCCTCATATCTGTTTATCTTATTAATCGCCTCCCTACATCTGTTTTAAATTGGGACACTCCTCACCATCGCCTTTATGATACTTCTCCTTCATACTCGTCCCTTCGAGTCTTTGGCTGTTCTTGTTTTCCTTATCTTGGTCCTTATGTCTCCGATAAATTATCAAGTCGTAGTATAGAATGTGTCTTTTTAGGATATAGTCCCCAACATAAAGGTTATCGATGTCTCGATCCCACTACCGGTCGTCTATATGTCTCAAGACATGTTATTTTTAATGAAAGTTATTTTCCCTATAAAAATTTGCACGTACAACATACTACCCCGTTGGAATTTGCTCTCTTACCATGCCCAAGCCCTATTCCTGTTTCACCAACTCCAGCATCACATTGTGAGCCAATAATTACATCACACCTTGAGCCCATTGGCCTGCCTATACAATCTATTCCAGAAACAGAAGTCTCAACTTCTAATATTAACCAAACAGGCACATCGACTCAACCCCATGAAACGCCGCCGCTTCATGTTACCACATCCGCATCAATTCAAGAGCCATCGTCCATCAATAAACCTCTAAAGACATATCATCGCCGTGCTCGACTTGTAAGAACCACGACAGATGAAACACCCCCATTAGTGGTGATGGAAACCAATGATGTTCAATCTTTGCAACCGTTCCTCTCGGACTCATTAACAGCTGCTACGACTTCGGCCACCAATTCACCGCCTCGACAACCCTCCCGACATCCAATGACCACCCGATCCAAAGACGGTACACTAAACCAACAGAATCGCCATCCTTTACCTCGAGCTCTTATTACTGTCATTAAAAATTCAGAACCTACATGTTATACTGACGCTTCCAAACAAGCAGCTTGGCGTAGTGCTATGGCAGATGAAATTAATGCTCTCCTAAAGAATTAGACTTGGACTCTTGTGCCCCCCTCACCGTCTCAAAACACAGTTGGTTGCAAATGGGTTTTCCGCATCAAGCGTAATTCAGACGGCACAATCGATCGACACAAAGCACGACTTGTCGCCAAAGGATTCCATCAATAACAAGGTATTGATTATGAAGAAACGTTCAGCCCGGTTATTAAGCCCGCCACAATTCGTACTGTTCTTAGTATTGCTGTCTCTGAAGGATGGTCTCTACGCCAGTTAGACGTCAAGAATGCGTTCCTTCACGGGTTTCTTCAAGAGGACGTTTATATGACTCAACCACCTGGGTTTGTCGATTCTTCACGACCCAATCATGTTTGCAAGCTTCACAAAGCATTGTATGGCCTTAAGCAGGCCCTGCGAGCTTGGTTTCACCGAATCACATCATTCCTTATCTCCGCTGGTTTTATTCAGAGTTTGGCCGACCCATCTCTCTTTATTTTTCGTCGTGGCATTCAAATTATTTACTTTCTTTTATATGTTGATGATATCGTAATTACGGGCAGTGATAATAAGCTTTTGGAAGGGTTCATTGATGCACTTAGTCGTGGTTTTGATATAAAAGATCTTGGTCCTCTACATTATTTTCTAGGCTTACAAGTTTCTTCACAAAATGATGGCCTCCACATCAGCCAGCTCAAGTATGCTAATGACCTTCTAGTCAAACATGACATGCTCCTCTGTAAGCCTGTCACTACACCTATGTCGGCCAAAGAAATTTTTGCTTCGACTGATGGCGACATACTTGCGAATCCCACTGCTTTCCGAGAAATTGTTGGTTCTCTCCAATACTTGACGATAACTCGCCCCGACATTGCCTATGCAGTCAACTCAATATCTCAATTTATGAGTCAGCCTCGTACCTCACATTTAGTTGCTGCAAAGCGTATCCTGAGGTACATAAAGGGTACACTTGGTCATGGACTGTTTTTCCGTCCCCAACGCCAACCAACTCATCTCAGCGCCTACTCCGATGTTGATTGGGCAGGCTGTCCTGAAAGCCGCCGGTCAACGTCTGCTTACCTTTGCTATCACGGCACCAATCTCGTCTCTTGGTGTTCCAAAAAGCAGCCCACAATCGCCCGTTCCAGTGCCAAGTCTGAATACCGAGCTCTCTCTCATGCTAGTGCTGAAACTACTTGTTTAGCTCTATTATTATATGAACTTGGAGCACAGGTGCAGTTCCCGGTTCTTTTACACTGTGATAACTTAAGTGCAACATACATGGCCTCCAACCCAGTCTTTCATGCGCGGACAAAACATATTGAACTAGATTACCATTTCGTGCGTGAGAAAGTAGTTTTCGGTAGTCATCGCGTTTGTTATATTCCATCTGTTGACCAGCCGGCCGACCTTCTTACCAAGCCTCTTCATAAGCACCGGCATTCTCTTCTTGCTCTCAAACTTGTCCGTCAAGGTCCGTCCAGTTTGCGGGGGATGTTAAAGTAATTGCACAAAATCAGCCTAGCATTAAAAGCCCAGCAATAAACTCTGACCATATTTGAGTTTTGAATTAGCTAAAGATTAGGATAAGTTTTTGATTATGTAATCAATCTTATTTATTGCAATTGTAAAGATCTCCTGTAATTACGCCTGGTCTTGGCTATATATTGTACTGATGAAATTTTAATATGATCAATAAAAATACAGTTTCTACACTTTTCCTAATACTTAGGTTCATTCATTAGCATGTAAGACTCGTACTGCAAATAGTCTGCAATTCATCTTGGAATGCTTTGTGAGAAAATAGCTTATAGAGATTGTGTTATCTTAGCTTGGTCGACATTCAAAATTATCTGATTTTCTCTCATGAAGTATTGTTTACTGTATGTTGATTTCATCGTGATGTCTTTTATTACTTGGTAACATTTACTAGAAACAAAACTGGTCACGCCACATACTACTACTAGTTTTTAGATTATTCTTAGCTGCATCCTTTAATGTGAGTTTTGTGTTTCAGCTTCTTGTTATTATCCTCCGGCATTGTATACGGTTATTATGCAATGATACTAAAGATTGATGAGGAAGATTTTGGTGGCCATGGGGCTCTACTTCAAGAGGGACTGTTTGTCTCTATAATGCTTTTTCTGGTACTTATACATGTCACATTGTTTTTACTTGTCTTCTTCCTATCATTTCTTTTAATTTCCTTTTTCACTATCTAACTGTGCTAATGTGTTCTGCTCAGCTTGCCTGGATTTTGGTGTACAGCTTGGCGCACTTCTAGTATATTTTGGACTTCCGATACAACTAATCTCAACTAATCGAAGAACAATAAAAAAGGAAAAGAAGAATACCAGCTTCTCAATCTTCTTCTTGTTGTTTCAAAAAAAAAAAAAAAAAACTTCTTGTTCAACTCCTTGTCCTCTCTCAGCCTTTTTTCCTTTAGTTAATTTCCATGATAATATAGATGCATGCTAGTTTATGGCCTTTTGAGGCAAGCTGTTCCATAGATTTTAAATGACATTATCCTTCGCTTCGAGCAGTATTGTTAATAATTGGGTTTTCGAAACTAGTGATGACATCTCCCGTGTATTTCCACTTTGGCGCATAGGACTTGCTTTTTAAGTTTTGTAGTTTTCCGAGGCTTTAATTTTTCGTAGTGAGTGGTAATTATACTTTCAGGAGAACTAGATTTGAGTATTATAAATTGTGGTCTCATATGACAAGCATACTCATGAATCTTTCCCAGTTAAAATCAGGATTTGATACTTCTTCCGTGCTCATATTTGCTAATTGCTTCTAGTGTGGTATGATAGTCTGATAGAGATCTTATCTAAGTCTCTTGTTCATCGAGATTAGTTACCTGCTTATAACCTGTTTATGACAAAGTAAATTCACTTTTTCCCAGTAACGAATACTTCAGAACCTTCCATTAGTGTGCTACATACTGTATGCCATATGAAAGGTTGCATACATACACAGGCTCCCTATTTGATTAGAACTTGCCCCTATTAGTTATAAACTTGTCATGGAGGTTCTACAAATTAAATCATTAGGATGTTTATAAACTTACGGAACACTTCAAGCTTCGCATGGGTGAATCAAAACCGATCGTTTCCATAGCATTAAGCGCAGAGTATCGCTTGCAAAATTTAGACGTCTGAGTTTTACTCTTGACCAGTAACATTCTGATCTCATAGAGGAAAAGTTAGCGGAGACATATATGACAATTGACAAGGAGTAATCTACCAAGGAAAAAAAAAGAGCAAAATACTAACAGATTATCTATAAAATGTGTTTTCTACAAGTAAAAAGATAAAACTAAAACAAACCTCTTCATACTTTTTCCCCATATTTATAGTTGTTACCTCTCTTGAAGTAATGATCCCATTCATCACCACCATTCTCACCAAAAAAGTCATGTTTCCAACTAAACTCTTCATCAAAATCAGAACTAGAATTTCTCCCCTCTCTTATCTCACTCCTTAAACTATCCACCCTCCCAATCACACCCTTTATAGTCAAATCAAATGCATCCTCAAGAGTCTCTAATTTCCCCCTAGGATCAGCATAAACAACCTTAGGAATAAGCTTAATCACCTCTTCTCTCATCTGCGCAACCGTTTCTGGTGGAATTTTCTCCAACTCCTTCTCAATCTTCACCTTGTTTCCCTTCACATCGTTCTCTGGTATCATAACGGAATACTTTGTATAATTTTTGGGTAAATGCCATAGATACTGCACGTATGCGGAGGCCGGATGGAAAAAAACCGGTATACACCCGGCCAATATTGAATCAAACGTGGATCTTCGAGTAAACGAATCTCCTGAGGGTTGTAAGCAAAACACCGAAGTTTGAAACATTTTCATTAAATACGAGGGTTTTAAGCACTTATTTGACTTGGTTATGCACTCTAACAGCCTACATTTTCGCCTCGAAGCTTGGCATTGGGTCATAATCTCGGACCTTATAGAGTCCTCCATGCTCGGCCTTGGAGCACCCGCAAAAGAAAAGAAAAAACGCCTCTTTAGTCTTCTCATTCGGTTTTGCCACTGGTACACCTCATCGTCTTTCGAAGGATGAAAATAGGTCGGGTATGGGATAGCAAAGTCGTTCGAATTCCAAGGACTCGATTCGATTGTAAGCATTGTCATATTTTTAGCTTCGGGTAAGATCATTAATTTGTTTCCCCAAGCGGAATCTTCATCTACAACTCGTCGAAAATCCCACGTGATCCTCCCCGCGACTAGGAAATGATCCCTGCCATTCATTTTTTCCCATTCGGGCTGATTTCTTAGCCATTTGACTACTTCTAGAGCGCCAGAGTCTCGGATCGAACATGAGTTTACTTCCCAAAGATATCGTGACACGTCATATCCTGCATAATAGGGTATGAAAATCGCCGAAGCCTTTGATGAGTCCTTCGTTAGACATCCGTATTGTTTCAGCCTATTATGGAAAATAATTTCTAGGGAAAATTGGTTGGTCGCATACCACCCTGTCCGTGAAAAGACTTTATTGCTCGGTTGACGAGTGCCCAAACCCATGTTCACCATGTACTGGCACATGTTAGTCCAGTTGCTAAGCGAACGGCAATTTTCGATCAATTCAAGATTAAATTTTTTCGGAATCTCATGCACGTAAACATACCGTCCTGAACACGGGTCTTTCACATTTTCACTTTCCGAAACATTATTTTCTGAAATAACTGATCTATTGCCATCATCAGAAACTGGGGAAGGTATAACTATATCGATCGCATGTGTATTTTCTACATACGTTTCGACCGGATTCGTTTGGCTATGAGTTGAGCTATCTAAAGAGGACCAATCGAAGACATATAACAACACGTACCATAAAGTGAACAATGCAAAAAAGACCAACCACAGATGATTCCGGAATCTAAATATGTTGGGATTTTCCATATATTGTTTTCGTTTTGTCATCAAATGCAGATATGATGGAATATAGACGTAACACAATGTAGAGCATTTTTTGGTGAAGATGATTCTTTATTTATTTATTAGAAATATGAATGAAATATGAAATGTTTTGAGGGATACGCTAGTGGCTAAAGTTGGAACCTCAAAAATAGACCATACAAGTAAACTACAATTCCTGTTTTTGCGAATGCATGTTATTAAAAGACCGGGTTCTGTTGGTGGTGCAATATAATTAAGGATAAATTAATAAAATATATTATTTTTTAAACTAAATTAACAAAAACATATTCAAAAATTTTTCATTATAAAAAACATATCAAATAAATTTAATATTATTTATTCTCTTCTTTCTCTCTCCCATCTTACTTCTTACTCACTCTCTTCTTTATTCTTTTATCTCTCTTTCATTCTTCTCTCTCACAAATTTTTGTCTGTATCTTTATGATTTTACTCTCTCTCTCGTACATTTTTTTTTTATCTTTCTTTCATATCTCACTGTATCTCTCTCTCCTCCTACACCACGAAAACCCGTCACTAACTACCGAACAGCATCTACATTATATAAACATTCATATAAATACATATATATACATACGTAACATATAAATATTACACTGGTTGATACCCCGTAATATATGAAAAATATATGAAATTGGTGAGATTGTTTTCCATTTATTGAGGTTTGAGACTATTGTAAACTTTGTGAGTTTCAAGTTGAAGGAGGAGAATCCATATGTACAGTATTGAGAGAAATCCATATGTAAGGTATGAAGTTTTAAAATTAGGGTATGAAGTTTTAAAATTAGGGTATAAAGTTTTAAAATTAGGGTATAAAGTTTTAAAATTAGGGTATGAGCTCTTTTTTAGATATTTGATTGTGATCCCGAACATTTAAGGTATGCCATTTTAAAATTAGGGTATGACGTTTTATAATTAGCATATGAATATTTTGTGAGTTTTTAGTTATTTTTAGAGAGAGGGATGAATGATTAGCATGTGTTAGAAAGAGATGCGATTATCATGTGTTAGAGAGAGAGGTGCGATTAGAGAGAGAGAGAGTTGCGGTTAGAGAGATATATGTTAGATTAGAGTGTGTTAGAGAAAGATGTGCAATTAGAGAGAGAGAGTTACGGTTAGACAGAGATATGTTAGATTAGAGAGAGATGTTAGATTATGGTCTGATTAAAATTAAAAAAATAATAAGTATATATATATATATATATGTTTTTGATAATTTAACTGATGGTATATTTTTGTTAATATAATAGAGGTATGATATGTTTTTGTTAATTGCCAAAATAATTAATTCATAGGCACCGGCTGAATATGGGAGTATAAATTTTCTATACATGCAAGATATGTGTCATTGTATCATTGGTTGATTCATTAGATTTGAATTTTTAATAAATGAGCTGTAGTTATATATATATATAGAACCATTACAAATGCATTGACATAAATAGTTACATCTCTCTTTTCTCATGAGTTGTTTAGCAATGACTTTTATTATATTTTTATGAAGTGACTGTTTACTTGTGACTGTTTTTTATCCTCACTGAACCAACGTAATTTTGTAGTATACTTTTCGTTAAGTTGATCATAAATTCAAACTAAGTTTAACCTTAACAGTTAACGCCTTTTCTATATTCTTTTACTCAAACCTAACGCTCAAATATAGTACTAGTAATTAATAAAAGAAAAATGCTAAAGTGTTAAAAGCATGGGAGCATTTCTAATGTATATATTAAAATATAATAAAGGACGATATTTTTCTACAACCTAAATAGTAGAAATTTTCTACATATATACCTTCCACACATGTCGTGTTTTAACTGGTTTAATTATATGATAAAAAATCAATTACAATAATCTTTCTATTTTCTCTTTAGTTTTTCATTCACTTCTAGATCAAATATATATAAACACAAATTTTTATATACATATCGATTTATATCAATCTTTAAATATAAATTTAAATGTCACTACAGGAAAATTTGTCTCTGCCGACAAAAAATTGGCGACGAAAAAAAAAATTATCGGCAAAAATCAATTTAACCCGACGAATTTTAATATTTTGTCGGGGAAAATCTCGGCACGAAATTGTGGAGTGGGATAAACTCCTGTCGACGAAACGACGACGAATTACTTTTGTCGCGTCAATTCCCACCAACGAATTTATCGAGTTTTGTCGGTCTACAAAAAACAATTGCAAGCCGACAAATAGTCTGAGACATATTTCGTCGGGTGAAGTATTGTTTGGGTTAAAAATTAATTTGATTTGACTATATACATGGTGTCTACTATCATGAGGTCCAATTGTAATCATTAATATAGGAAAATATAATTACTAATGAGATCATGATAGATGATTAAATTTAATTATAATATTTTTGTAACTAACATGATAATGTATAAGAGAGATAATATCTTTTTGCTGGGTACATTTTATTTCTGATTACGACCATTTGGGTTATAAACTTTATTTCGCAACAACTTGTTTATTCATTTTATTTTATAACAATTTCTTTATTCATTTGATAATACTGAGCCAATAAATTCTTGCATTTTGTTTCTCTTGAGTTCGTGTTGGATTCTAAATCAATTATGGCTTTTGATTCTTTTATACTGTATTATTAAGCATGTTTTTTTTTTCTTGTGGAGAATTTGAAAACGTACACGCGTGAGATGTTACCGATAATTTATCAAGAACGGAATTGTGGTCTGATAAAGCTAAGAGCTTTAAGAGATTTTTTTCCAACTTCAGAAAGTCCGTTTATTTGCTTTACATAAGCCATTATTTGTTTTTTTTTTTACCTTGTTTAGGCTTAGATTGGTTGCAGGTTTGTTTGGTTGCAGTAAACACCAAATTTTGGTATAATATAAATACTATGCATGTCAAAAACTATACAGTTCAGTCAAGTTCAAACAACTTATTTGCATAACTAATCTCAGAATTCTAGTTTACTGCAACTTTTAAGCAAATAAGCCTTTATTTGACTGTATATATGGATTTCATTTCACTGTATACGATGCATAACATGCCTTCTTATGTTAATTTGTGTTGAATTTTCTCTCACCATATTCTATTCTATACTATGTTATCTAATTCGACAGCATAACCACATTATGTTATATATATTTTTTTACAATATAAAACATGTACTCTATTTTTATTTTATTTTTTTTGATAGTATACGTTCATAATTGCTTTTTACAGAGTACATAATGGTTATTCTTGTTTTGTGTGGGTTTTGAATATTTGTATTAGTAGATATATTAAAATCTATTTTGATAATGTATTATAGTGTAAATGAGGAGATTGGACGCAATCTTCAAATCTTGATTGAGGTAGGTTAGGAAAAATTAACAAAACATACAACTTTTCAAGTCTGATTGGTCCAAATCGTACGGATTGGTCTGGATTGGACTTCATTTTTAAAATGGTCTGGATCGGATCCATTCTCTAGAGAGACCGTAACTAACGGATTGTATTCGTTTTTGGCTATAATCCGTCCAATACGGACCGTTTACACCTCCTACCACCAAGGATATATATGTTAAATGATGCACTACAATTAATAAATACCAAATCAAAAGCTAAACATGTACATTTATAGTATTTTCTAAAGAATATAAAATGTGGCGTCTTTAACCGCCGACAACTAAGCTCATGAGGTGTTTCACTTGAGTCAGGGTGTACTTGTTAATGATCATTTTTTTATGGCAATCATGACTATTATAGCGTTTATAAGTTTATATTCGAAAATACCATTCAAGATAATTAAACTATCTTAATTTGGTAAAAAAATATTGAAACAATAAACTACGTAGCATTAAATTAGCAAACACAAACTAAATGAGTCTTTTGTATGTATTCATGTTCTTTTGAACGAGTGAACTGATACTTTACCCGTTAAATGACATTTTTTTTAATGATTATCATGTTTACTAAACGACTTATATGTTTTTTTTCATTTATAAGCTAAACAAAAATAAGCTCAATAATTTGTGAGCCGAACACGAGATTTTTTAAAAACAATCTCGCGCATTATCATCCCTACTTTCAATCAAGGACGGTTCTGATCAAAGCCAAATAAGCATGTTACCTTAGGCGCCAATCAATGAATAGACGTAAAAACAAATCAAAATAAAAACATAATGAAGTTATAACTTAAAAGATTCAAACTCATGATTTTCTAGGTAAACTACCAATCTACTCTACCATCTGAGCTATTGCAACACATTTTAAACAAATTGGTGTTTAAAATTTTCATTTTAACTACCAAGTATATTAAAAATAAAGCTGATATTGTCCGTAATTTTTTTCCGAACACATTGCCCAAGTATTACCCGATTTGGCATAGGCCGCCCCTGTTCGTTATTCATACAAATTATTAATGAAAAATAGTGTCCGAGTCTAAAATGAAAGTTGGATTCTCAAAACACATATTTTTAAGTCATAAATAATTTGATTATTTATATTATAAGCTAAAAATATAATGTATCTAAAAGTAATATGCGGTGAATATTAAGTTGTAATATGGTGGTGAATAAAAATTTGATTATTTATTTTTACAAGTACAATTTTTATTTTCAGCGGGAACTTAACAAAAAATTTCCCACCAAAAAATTTACCACCACATGATGAACACCCCCACCCCCCCCAATTACTCCCTCACATTCTCTCTCTCTCAATTCCATTATCATCAACTAAACCTCCAAATTACTCCATCACCTTCTCTCCCTCTCAATTCCATTATCATCAACTAAAGCTCTCAAAGGTACGCTTCTCATTTTTTATGTAATTATTATTATTATAGATTTTTTTAGTGATTCAATCAAATAAACTAAGATTGGCTGCAGTATTATAGCTATTTCATCAATTACGGCTGATTCTTTCCAATTGGTTTGGCCATTTATTATGTAAAGTAGTTGTTTCCTTAAATAAAAAATAAAAAATAGGAAATAACGAATAATAAAAAAAAAAGATGGGAAGAACGGTGGTGGTGGGAGTAAAGGTGGATACAGAGAGTCAGTAACTGCTGACGTGGACACTAATAAATATTGTTAAGTCTGGTGATCGTATTATTGCCCTACACGTGTTGAATAAAAATGGTAAAACTAATTATTTATTGTTCATTTTCATGATATTTGGTTAATTATATATATATATATATGTTACTTAATTACTATTAGTGAATTTGATGGTTTTCGTTTACTAATAGTGAATTTGATGATTTTTGCTTAGTAATAGTGATTTTGATGTTTTTGGCTTTTACATAGTGAAATTGATGATTTTTGTTTTAGGTGGTGAATTTAGTAGATTTTTTGTTTTTGTTTTTGTTTATGAATAGTATATTTGATGATTTATAAAAAAAATTAAGTTAGTGAATTTGTTGAGTTTTGTTTATTCACAGTGAAATTGATGATTTTTATTTATTAATAATGAATTTGATCATTCATAGTGAATTTGATGATTTTTGTTTATTGATGGTGAATTTGTACAATTTTGTTTATCAATGATGAATTTTTTGGTTTGTGTTTACTAGCAGTGAATTTGGTGATCTTAGTTTATTCATAGTGAATTTGATGACTTGTTTTTATTAGAATGAACTTTGTTTAATAATGAAAAATTGATGATTTGTGTTTAACAATAATGATTTTGATAATTTTGGTTATTAATAGTGAAATAAATGTTATTTTTGGCAGAAATTATAGATCAAGAAGAAAAGTCCTCACTTCTCTCCTTAGTTAAAGCATTTGACTCCATTTTAGTTGTTTATGAAGGTTTCTGCAATTTAAAACAGGTACATTTTTAATTTTATTATAATTATCAAAATTTAAACAGTTTTATCTTTAATTTTTCTGGGAAGTTGATTTTGGTCTGCTATTTCAAATTTTCTGTTTTGAATTTAGAAATCATGCCAGACCTTTAGTTATTCCCCTTTAGCAATTACTCCTACTTTATTTATTTTATGATTTGCCCAATGATGTTGAATAGTGTGTTACTAATAAAGAGCCAATTTTATTTCCCTTTTCGGACTTTATTTAAGTAGCCAATGAGCTACTATTGTGATAGTAGAACAGAGTTATGCAATATTTTTACATATATATTGTTTCCGGCCCTATTTATATTTATCATGGTATATTTATTTTTGGTTTCATCATTGCTCAACAGGTTTTCACAATTTCTTCGAATCTCCGTGGTTCTTCAATGATGTTTACAACTAGATTTTACTTTAAATGTTTCTATTAGACTAATTTAATTTGTAGGTGGTGGTTACTTCCCTACAAGCGGAAATGCTCGTAAGAGACAGCGTGGAGCATGCAATTCCTCAAAGATTGCACAAATGACCCGAATGAATGACAGAACAATTCAAGTCCGGCTTGATGTTTATCACGGGCGACCAACTGGTCATAGAATCTCGAGTTTACTTTCACATGCAATAGGGGTCCAGACTAGGAAGGATCTCCCTATGCATGATAATTATTGGAGCAAAGTGGATGCGATAAAGAAGGATGAAGCTATCCGAAGTCTGATGGTATTGAGTTTTGAATCGCTTACTAAATAAATTAATTCATTTGTTATGTTTCCTTTATGTATTTTGATTACTTAATTGCTTTTTCCTTGCCTGAGGTTGCATATCCTTTTTGTTTAAATTTTACAAATTTGATTTTTTAACAATAACAAAGAATCATATGAACGACCTTGTTTGACAGCCTTTCAAAAGTAAACTTATAAAGGATTTTACTTATAAGAAAATTTTATTGTTCAGGTGGCTTATGTAAAACTTACTTATAATCAAGTAAACAAGACAAAAGCTTCATATTGCAGTTTATTTCTTTTTGTATAAATGATTTAACCAAGTGTGCAAAAATTTGCTTTTCTTCTCATATTAGTAGAATATTTCCATCGAGCCTTGTTCTGTAATATAAACATATTATTCTGCAACTTGATGTCATCATCTCTAATATATGTGTATATGCCATTTTTGAATAAGTTGGACCAATAGCATCTCATATGGTCGAGAAATAGTTTACCGTACCCAATTAAATGGGTATAATTTATACAAACTTTTAGTAAAAAAACATGTATTGTCTATTAAATGGGAATTGATATCTAACAGGATCCATGACTTTAGTCGATGACAGTTTGCTGGTTGTCCATGTACATGGGTCGCCTTCGGTCTAAAGCCAAAAAATACTTTTCAAGGATAGAAGAACACGATTCTTTTAGTTTTGAAACGGCTTATATAAGTTTATGATTTCGAGTCGTCTTTTGTTTTTTCTAAAATAGTTCCCCCATTATTAATTTTGTAGTTGCATCTTTCTAGGAGTTCTAGTTTTTTCTGTTTGATTTGTTCTAGAGTGGCTGACTTATTTCTTGGTTGTCGTAGCAGTTGAAAAATTTATTGGTTGACGTAGCTGACTTATTTTACTTGTGTGGTGTTTCATTTCAAATTCATACGTTGACTAAAAATAATTGATTCCTCTGTGCAATTAAAAAAAAGAGATACAAATGTATGAACTTATCTGCCAAAAAAATAGAAGGATAAAGCTATAGCCACAGATCAAGTAATAAATTGTTTGATTAAATCATGTGTCCAAAACTCTAGACATATTGATATAAAAAATGTTCAGCAATGTTTTTTTCAATGTAACATTTTTCATTCTTTATATAGATAAATCTTAATTTCTTCATCTACGATTAAAATTATATCTTTAAGGTTATAAAAATTATGTATGGGTATAAATTTAGCATCGAGTAGTTTCTTTCATCTTATACTTCTAATGATTATTAATGGTTATTTTTTATGTGTGCTTAGGAGGAGATGATGTCCCAAGCAAAAGCATTACTGGAAGAATTGGCTGTTGGATATCCTGAAGGTATAAAAGTTGAGAAAATTATTGTTCCCGTGGATGCTGGTCAAAAAATATTAATGAAGACGCTAGGTACAAGAGCTGGAAAGGAAATTTGTGTGTTGGGTTTCGGAAGGTATCAAGATCTGGAGTCATCTAAAACTATACAAGGCGGTACATCGTCTCGTATCAATGAGTTAGAGCGACAATTGGCCGATGAGAAGACTGCTAGGGAAGACACGGAACGACGTCTGCATGCATCGGAAAGAATGACATACGCGTTAGCAAAATCTTTTTACAGTCAAGATTTTACACTTCCGGAAGAAGGGTTCGAAAAAATTGTAGAGGATAAGCACAATGATGACAGTACATCTACATGATAGATGTTTCATGTTTTTATGATTTAGAGTTATTCATTTCTATCACTCGTTTTGTAAATATGTGTTGTTTGGATCTTTAACATGGAATTTATTTTATTGATTGTTTTTCATAATATTGATCTTAATATTCGTTTAATTAATTATTAGATAAAAATACATTTTGTAATGATTAATTTTAATAATATACTATAGATAGACTAAATTATCGCCGACAAATCATTTCTCCAAAATCGAAGTGAAATGTTACATAATTAAGAGTTGTGCCGACAAATCTTTTTTCAAACAATGAGTTAGATTCGTCTTTTAACCGACGAAATTTTTCGTCGGAACAACTCTAGCGATGAACATTTTTTGTTGCCCAATTCGTCGGCAAAAATGAAACTTGTCCGACGAAACAGTTTTTGTCGCCCTATTCGTTGGCAAAAGTGAAACTTGCCCGACGAATTCAGTTTTCGTCGCGTGGTTCCCTCGCGACAGTATATACGCGACGGAGTCTTAGCGACGAAAGTTTTGTCGCCTAAATGTTTAGGCGACGAAATATCATCTTTAGCGACGAATATTTTTTGTCGGCCTAAAGTATTTTTCTTGTAGTATGTTGATAAGATCGACTAATTGAAAACTAAAAATAATAACTCCATATATAAATTTTAAAAAAGGTTTATACATACATATATGTATATATATATATACTAGTAATCGTGCCACACACGTTGCGTGTGCGGCACGTAATGCAATGAAAATATAGAAAATATGTATAGTTATGATATAAATATGTGGATAATAAAAAAAACATAATTTAATATTTAAAATAATGTTTGGTTGTTAAAAAAGAATAAATAGTTTTATTAGTTTTTACTTTTTATATTTTTATGTGAGTATGATATTATTGTAATTAATATAAAGGTATATGGATATTTTTTGAAAAAAGTGGCTAAATTGGGCAAATCTATTTGAGTTGAGTTGACTTATTACAATAGAATGATACATACATACAGACAAACACACACACATATAAATATATATTTATATATATAGGTATACGTGTGTCAAGTCTATGTTTTTTATTTATTTATAAATATTTTGTGTTTAGCTACTGTTTGTTGATATAATTAATTGAACTGTGTAACGTGCTCATATTAGCAATCTTACAAATTACCAAACTTGTCGGAATTGATATCTTATTATATTATACTTGGCATAAAATTATAACATACCTATATATGTTCCACAGACTAAAATGTTAAAATTTAAGACTAAATTTGATTAAATATTTTATCAAGTGTTTTGATTTTTTTTGAAACTAATCCAGATTAATTATTGTGCTAAAAGAAATGATAAAAACCATGACAAAATTAGTTATTTATATAGTTCATTTATTATTATCATTCTATATGGAAAGGTTGTAGCAATCTCTACAACCTAATTTGTAGAGAAATATTGTCCTATAATAAATAATGAGGATGACATAATGACATGTGTTTGCATAACATGTAGAAAATTTGTACTCTAAAAATAATAAAAATACAACTCGGGGGAAATTTCCCGTAAGGGGTGTCGGACAATAGTAAATTTTGCAAAACTATATAAATAGAAATTACAACTTCAACATTTCTTCTAGAAGAAATACAAATCTTATGTAGATAACTCTAACAACTTACCTGAACACACAATTATCACCTTCCATTCCTTCCCCAACACCACCAACGACCCGCAACCATATCCACTGTCACCGGAACTATGACACGGGCAAATAAAATGGGAGCGGAACTATGACACGGGCAAAATAAAATGGGTATAGGATGAAAACTCCCAGTTTTTGAAAATAAATATTTGGGGTATGAATTTTTGCGAATTATGTTTTAAAAGTTGTAATGTGTAAATTTTTCTAAACTTACTCACCATGAGATTATTTTAGTAACATGCTTATTATTATTAGAAATACCGTCCACCGGTACAATGTCATTGCATGCCCTTAAAACAAATTCTGACGGGCTAAAGAAATACACATGTACAAAAGCCCTCAACTCATAACTATCAACCTTTCCTACGGACCCTAAACATTGAAGCAAAAGGGTTTGTGTGGTTGCAGTTTTTTTTTGGGTTTTTGTTCACATAATTGCATGAAAACAAGATCATACAAAATCGCATGCGTGGAAAACTGATCACAACAACAATAATTAAACATGATTACACACATAAGAACACCATATATATAACATAAGATCATATACATGCGTACAAATAATCAAACATAATCGGACTTTACATAAGTACACTACATAAGACCACACTTTAATGAACAAAAGGTAATCCGCTTTGCTTCAATATAACTTAAAAAAAATAGCAAAATTGCATGAATACAAAATTGCAGACGTAGGATCACAAAATTGCATGGTCGACTTATGACCACAACCATGTATCATACAAGATCATGATCAACATTTTTTTAATAATTAGTGGAAGAAACCCACATTTTTATTTTATTAATGTAGTGGAAAAAAGACCAACAAAAGATAAGGAGCCAAAAGTGCTCCAAATCGAAACCAAGAGCGCTTCATAATATCTTTTACAACTTGTGGGACTAAAAAGAAAATTCAAAAGAAACTCAAGGGACTTATGAGATAATAAGACACTGCCTTATCTATATACTACATGTGTAGTAATCTCACAACTTGTCTGTGAACCGTTCCAACTTAGAGAGAGAGAGCTTGAAAAAGTCATCCATGGCGATCTTCGTCTTCTTTATCTTAAATTTGGAAAAAAGCCCAAATCCATCTTCAAAATCCCTAATAAATGATGGTGAAAATCTCTTGGATCCATCGAAATGACATTATAACCACTTTTCGCCAACAAATCAGCAGCATAGTTCGATTCTCGAAAGGTATGTCGAATCTCTACCTGTTTAAATCTCATCTTGAATCGAATTTTATCAACAATAGAGTATATTAACCACGGACACTTTTCCTTATTCAAAAGAACATTAACCAGTTTCAAAGAGTCAGATTCAATAATTGCATGCTTATCTGTAATCATTTCTAAGCCTTGTAGGAAGGCCATAGCCTCCACTTCAATACTAGAATTAGCCTCCAAAATGATAGAGAATCGCTTGATGAAAATTCCATTGCTGTCCCTCATGAGTCCCCCAACGCCACTGAGGCATGTAGTGTGATTGTAGCTCCCATCAACATTAATTTTTACTGTGTTTAAAGATGGTTTATTCCAGTAGATGGTTTTTTTCTCTTGTTTTTCAATTGGAAGCTATGTGAATCTTGAGTAAAATCAAAATTGTCCCCAAAGTTTTCATCATTTTTAATATAAAGAGTTAGTTGACTCTTAACACTATTGATAATCAGAGCACTGTTCATATATGTATTTTCAAACTTAACATTGCATCTAGCTTTCCAAATACTCCAAATAATAACATAAGGCATTATCTTTATGCATTTTCCTTTGAGAGAAGAGTTTGATTGATTCCACCAAGCTAAACATCTTCCTCTAACACTTCTATTGCTGTATATACACTACAAAATAATGTTCGATTTAGTGAGAGTCAAAAACTGTCATAATATTGTCGTTAATTTTAAAAACTGTCACAAATCTGTCGCAAATTGACTAAACTGTCACAAAGCCGTCACAAAAACCGTCGTTAATAAGCTCGTAACAAAAAATCCCGTCACTAATCCCGTCGCTATTTGACTATTTTTTTATAGTGATAATTCCCATTAGATCTCCATAATAATCCCAATTCAGTATAGCCATAGGACCAGTACCAAATAGATGCTCTATATTTTCTCATGTACTGTAACAGCAACCACAAATTTGTTGGGTACGTTGTAAATAAACACAATAATTTCTACGAAAAAGAAATGGACAAATAAACAGAAAATGGTTTCCTCAAATATATAATTATCAAATACAAGATTTAACATAAAATAATGTAAATGATACCGAAATGGACTAAAGTCCGAGACGAGGTAACTGCAAGCAGTTTCCCTTAAACGATATTTGCCCCGCCACCTCTGCTTCTGGCTAAATGGGGCACTTCGTTCCCAAGGTACAATGTCTATCACATGTGACTCGGCGGAAACGGCACCGAGCCACGGTCGGGCCGTTGGTGGTGCGGTACTCTCTCTCTATATGTATGCATGTGTGTTTTGTGTGTGTTGTGTGTATGATGACATGTCTTTGTTTCTTTTCCATGAAAAGTGTAGAAAATGTCACAAGACCATTTTTCTTTTTAATATAGTCTTTGTAACTCCTTTTACAAAATAAAAAGACCACATAAATGGGGGAATAAATGTTTTTTTGTAACCACAAATTTAAGAGAGCATTCACTCAAATAAAAACCTCTTGGTTTTTTCCAACAATCCCCCACATGAATGCGATCTAAAACATGCAACATGCAACTAAATGCAATCGAGAGAACCACGAGAATTCACTGCATAAGGACAGGTAGTGTGCGCCTTGAACCTGCCATAGTGATGTAAAATCTGATATGCTACTATTGGGTAGCCTTAAAGCCTTGAACCCTTTAGCGTTTGTGCATACCAGGGTAATACTCACACAATGTCCTCTCTACACCACTTACTAAGCCCTTTGGTTGTTGTCCATATTTGGCCCTGGACTGCCTTGGCAAATTCAACCGAGTGCTCTAGTGATTTAGCCTTAGATCATCACATATTATCGGCCATACACACTCGTTATAGGTGATTTTCAAGTCAAGGGTGTCCTGACTCACCCCACTCGACCTTCGAGATACTTGATTCATTAAGAGGCTCATGCTCACCCTTAAAATGGTACAGGTCTATCACTCTTTCATCATAGAAATGGGCTAAGAACTTATGTTCTCGAGTGCTTTGTTCGGTTATCCGCACAATTCAGTTTCCCATTGAACCCGAGACTGAAGTTTCCAGTTCAGGTTGGGTTACCTATGCGAAGGTTTTCAATTTATTGGGCTTCAAACCCCATTTCCCTCGATGATGCTTCAACTCCTCTACGAGTCAAGCATTTTGTATATGGATCCGCATTATTATCCTTAGACCTTGCAAAGTCTATGGATACCACAATTTTTGCTAGCAATTCCTCTTACGGATTTGTGTCTCCGACGAATATGTCATGACTTTGTCGGAACTTTCCATTATACAAATTATTCTGATCCCGTTTAATAACTGACTGACTGCAGCAGTACACGTTTATTACGGGAACAGATTTTGGCCACTTGGAATACCTCCCAAGACTTCTCATCCAATCTGCCTCTTCTGTAGGTTGATTCAACGTTATGAATTCTAACTCTACAGTTTCTCCAACTATGCAGGTCTATTTTACAAACCTCCATAAGACTGCAACCTCTTTAAGTACAAACATATCCACTAATGGACCTTGTACTGTTAAAGTTCGAGATACACTTGCTATCTTAATACCCTCCAAATATTTTGGACATCTCATATAATGCAGTTCATGATTGGCAGTATACCTCATGTATCTGAGAAGCCTCATTGGCAAACCTACTGAGTCTGCTCACTGAGTTGGCTATAACTGGTCTAGTGCAGTTCTTGACGCACAAGAGACTACCTATGATAAGTTAGGTCTTTGTTTTAGTCCATATAGCGACTTAACAAGTTTTCGCACCTTGGCTTACTTTACACGGAACCGCGACCCAATGGGTTGTTCCTAATTTTCTAGATCTCCATTTATAAAACACATGTTCTCATTAATTAATGATGCGTCTTTTCATAGAGATTAGAGTATAGACATTAAAATTATCAAAACCGTCAGTTTACTTAAAGTAATTGACTTTATTTCTCACGTGCCTATCAACCTCATTGTTGATGGCATCTTCCCATATACACATTATATGGAAAAACATTGATTATTTCAATGTCGTCGATTCACCTTCACTCATGAAGGTCAAGGGACAAATGAAGTTTCATTGCTTACCCTTTTAGCATGCCGATGCACTTCATCTTCCTTAAAAGATTCACTTTCCACATTTTTCCAGCACCGTTTGAGTGTTCACTTGTCTTGGGTAGTGTAATGCTTTGAACCCTCAACGTATTGGTCACACTCGCCAGGCGTTAGAGTTTTGCGGAAAACTTCTCTTTTAGAAAATATGCTTCTCGGGCATAGAACAATGTTCTATATGCACTTTAAAGCCATATGCCTTATGCACTAGAAACCGATCAGCACTATATTTTGTGCTTATCCGATGAACACACAATCTACCATTTTTGATCCTATCCAAATCCTTCAAGGAACAAGATTGAGACCTTTCTTAGGTAGCACCAAACTTTCACGAACTTATAGTCAGGCACCATGCCTTCTATAATTCTGACTGTTTGGTCCAACTTCCTAAGCGATAGTTTGTTCAACACATAGCTTGCGGAAAGCTCACTTACCGTACAAATTCAGAGTTTAATCCTGAACTTATCAACATGATAATCATCGTTTAAGAACTACATTTTGCTCGAGAGCATAATAAGTCGTTCTTTAACGATTGGTGTCATTCCATCAACACAATTATGTGAACGGTGTCTCATATTCACTGTTTCAATCACACTGATCATGTATTCATATCCATGTGAATATACCATTTCGGAACTAGTTAGACAATATCTAACACTTCCAAAAATAGTCTATCATTTAATGATTAACACTTAATCATTGGATTAAAGTTGGTAGATTAACACAACAGAACACCCATGATTAAACATGTTTTCTGACAAGCCTTAATCCTCAACAAGTAGACATATCGGTGTTTAATACATCCATCAATAAATTGAGGAAATATCTTTTAAACCCTTCTTGGTTTTGCACTCATCTCAAATGCATCGAACCATTTGGTTATGTACTCCGTTCGAAAACTTCAAACTGAAGACTTAGCAATACATTACTTCAAACACAAACTCATATTTGTGTTTCAATTTAAATAATAGATTTAGAAAAATAAAACATTTAAACTTTTATATTTTCATCACCTACTATGTCATGTCAAATCAGTGACTTGGTTGAATAATTCAACATGTCATTATTGACCACAAGAGTATCGACTAAAATGCTCATTTTGAACAAATAGTCACTCATGTATTGCCACAAACAAGCAAGTTTATCATAATTTGATCCTAGTGTTTTGGCTACCGAAAGGCTACTGCCATTTAAGTTTCAAAACCACTAGTCATGATTCAGATTTGTATGCTTGCACTTGTTAGTGAATTTCCAAACGTTTAAAACGTTTTCACACATTAACGCCCCCACAGTTCATGCATTCCCTTTTGTCCTCACTCTGAACATGCACACTGTTATAGAGAAACTTAATCGATTTCAATGTGGTAAATGAAACGATATCATTTATTTCAGACGTTTTAAGTCCATACCACTGAACCGTTAGGTTTTCTCCCACTCGCCCGTAGGCGCCTTTGGCTACGTTTAGATTCTCGATCTACATGATCGACGGGTTACCCCCACATTTGTGGGACTCTCGGGGTTCTCCCCCAATAATAGTAATATAATATTACTAAATTATTATTCTCAATAATAGCAAGCTCAACATATTCACAATATGTTTTACTAACAAATTAATAATATGTTATTTCAACAAATTATTAAATGTTTTTCCAACAAATAAATAAGATGTTAATTTCAACAAAAGATTAAATGTTCTTTCAGCAAATTAATAAGATAATATTTTAACAAATAATAAATTAGCCGATATTTGTTTATTATTAAAATAAAACTCAACGGCCATTTATAATTTGTTTAATCATCAAATTATTTGCTCTTGGATGAACAAAGTTGGTTATTAAATAACCTTTCATCCAAATAAGTAACCGACACATCATTGCAATTCGTAGTTAGCTAATAAAGCTCTCCATAAATGTCAACAATAACTGTCGTTACCATAATTTATAACTCTCCAAATTAAATTGCGATTAATCACAATTAATAAGAAGTTATAAATACTCGTCATTAATCTCATTAATGATTACCGTTACAAATTTTGTAACCCTCCAAATTAAGTTGCAATAAATCACAATTAATAAGGACACCAACCATTATATCACCACATTAGTGTTTTTTAATAATGGTGATTTCGAATTTGTAACCTCCGTCATTAATATGCACTCATTCAAAATTAATAAGAGTTACACCGGCACCCACAATGTTCTGGTCAGTTCCAGCACCCACTGTGTTCCGGACATTTTCCGCAGGAAACTGTTTGTTATCTCAAATAACAAACACGCACAATCTAATTTCGAAAAATAAAACTAAAACTCCTCCTTCACAAACACCAAATTTCTACAACCACGCATGGTTTTAAGAAACTGATTTTGCAAGAGTATTCTAGTTCATTCCCGAAAAAGATTATCGAATTCTGAAAGATTTATTCAGCCGTAAACACCAGATAAATATGATTTTACATAGAACAATCTCAGAATTCAACCAGTTCTGTCGTAAGCCCCAAATTCTGAAAATCAGAAAATGGTTTTACAAGAACTATTTCGAAACTAGTTCTTTCGTAAGCCCCAAATTAATGGTTTTACACGAACTATTTCGAAAACTCCAAATCCAGTGACTTCTTACGGTATTGATTGTCTGGGTATGTTTTCGGTACGCTGGTGGTATGCTACTGGTACGTTGGTTTGTACCAGTTACCAGGATATGCATATACACATGTGAAAGGAAAAATGCTCCCCTTAACCTCTGGGCCTCTATCAAAATAATATTTACCCATAGATACAGGTGCCTAATATTTACAATGCATAACTGACAAAACCCATCATAAATAATAATGGGGCATATTTTGAGTTGATGGCAGTTGCCATTCTCTATTTGATAGGCATAAATTTCCCTAAAGTACCTGGTTTAAGAAAAATATTTAATCAATTCTATACTTTATACAGTCACCTATAACAAGACCAAGAATAATTAACAAGTCAAAATATGTTCAAGTTTCACAAACATGAAAAACCACAAATCAAAATATTCATTGACTCCTTATTCAAGCATGTTTCTCGACAAAACTCACCCACATCCAAACAACCAAAATGTGCATGTAACAAACAAAACACAAGACATACATGTTTCCGAAAATAGCAAAACTCATGCCAATAACGAAATAGTAACAAAATAAATCATGTTAAGACATATATTAACACCAAATAATTAAACATGGCAAGGTCAAAACTTATATTTAATATAAAATATATCTAAGCATGCTTGTACATGATCATACACAAAATACACACGCACTATACATAATGGATGGTTTAAAACCGTAAAAGGGATTTATACAAAAATCCCAAACAAGGTAAAACAAGTAAACCGCTTTCGACAATTCAACCGTAAACACCAAATTCTAAAAACCAAGTTTTGTTAGAAAATGATTTTCCAAATAATTGTATTAGCCACGGAAATAATTTTCTGTTTATCCAAACACCGAAATTATTGTATTAACGTACGAAACATAACAAATATCGTTTAAGATTGTTGGGTACGTTGTAAATAAACACAATAATTTCTACGAAAAAGAAATGGACAAATAAACAGAAAATGGTTTCCTCAAATATATAATTATCAAATACAAGATTTAACATAAAATAATGTAAATGATACCGAAATGGACTAAAGTCCGAGACGAGGTAACTGCAAGCAGTTTCCCTTAAACGATATTTGCCCCGCCACCTCTGCTTCTGGCTAAATGGGGCACTTCGTTCCCAAGGTACAACGTCTATCACATGTGACTCGGCGGAAACGGCACCGAGCCACGGTCGGGCCGTTGGTGGTGCGGTACTCTCTCTCTATATGTATGCATGTGTGTTTTGTGTGTGTTGTGTGTATGATGACATGTCTTTGTTTCTTTTCCATGAAAAGTGTAGAAAATGTCACAAGACCATTTTTCTTTTTAATATAGTCTTTGTAACTCGTTTTACAAAATAAAAAGACCACATAAATGGGGGAATAAATGTTTTTTTGTAACCACAAATTTAAGAGAGCATTCACTCAAATAAAAACCTCTTGGTTTTTTCCAACAAAATTGAGACTAATTGAATACCTTTAGTTTGAATATTCTCTTCCACAGCAACTTCTTTGAGTAAAACTTTCCACATAAAGCAGGAAACTCTTAGAGGGAGAAGATTGTCCCATATTAGAGTATGTGGCCAGTTGATATTTTTTTTTCTTTCTAACCAGGTGCCAAGAAGATTTGACTGAAAATTCACCACTTGTCGTGCCTGTCCAGAAGCTCATGTCTACATAACCAGTAAGCTCTTTTATTTCTTTTGCAAAGTAATGTTGGTAATTGGTAGGATAAATATCAGAGATCTTCTCTAAATTTCAATTTCCATGGTCCCTCAATTCTTTAATAGGAATGCTTGTTGTAATACCAGTATACATAAGTGGTCTATCACCATGCCAATTGTCATGATTAACATCTATATCCCATTTTTCTGAGAACCACAAGATTTTACTTTCGGCCAATTCTCTAAATTCTAGAATTTTATTCCAAGTACCATTAGTAATAGACTTTTTAGCCATGTTAGGATGCACTTTCTTACAGTATTTGCCTTTCATAAACTTTGCCCATAAACATTGTTACTTTTTAAATTTCCACAAGAGTTCAATAGCAAAAGCATTAGCAATGTCTTGCAAATCTCTTATACTTAATCCCACTTCTTCAATTGGAAAAGTAACTCTAGGCCAGGATACCCAATGTAACTTATTTCTGTCTCCTTCTTGTCCCCAAAGAAAGTTAGCAAAAACTTTTTCAATAGCAGAAATAATCATCTTAGGAGGAAGCAGTGCAGTAATAGTGTATATAGGAATAGATTGGAGCACATGTCTAATTAAAATAACCTTAGAACCCATAGACACCCATTTAGATTTCATAGCACTGATGTTGTCTATGATTTTAGTAACCAGAGAATGGAAATAGATGCATTTTTTCCTTCCAGAAAAAAGAGTGCACCCCAAATAAATAAAAGAGGTCTTCTTTAGAGCAATACCTACCTTGTCTTCAAGAGCCTTACTTTAAGAATGCAACACATGTTTAGAGCAATAAGAAACTTTTGCTATAATTAACTTACTGACCAGAATCCCTTTCATATTGCTTAATAATTTTATGCACTTCTGTAATAGACATTTTAGTTGCTGCTGAGAAGATAATAATGTCATATGCATAGGCCAAATGAGTGATACTTGGACAACCAAGGGGAACTTTAAAGGTTTGAAATCTTCCATTATAAATAAGACCATTTAAATTTCTATAAAAAACCTCTTAGCAAATAATAAAGAGTCCAGAAGAAAGAGAGTCTCCCTGTCTAACACCTTGAGTAGATTTAAAAAAACCAGAAGATACACCATTCACAATCACGCTAAAGTGAATATTGGAAATAAATCTCTCATGATCAACATGAATGCATATATAAGAGATCAAATAGTATCATAAGAAATGATAAATAAAGATCACAAAAAAGGTATCATACAATCGTATATATGTTTGAAACAACAAGATCACATAAAGGATCACATATGATTACACGAGTACATGCATACAAAGGACTAAATAATCTAAAAGACAAAAGGTTACCAATATATGTTAATAGAAATAGTCTAATTAATGATTGAAAAGCACAAAAACATGACTTTAAATTAGCATATTTTTTTCCAGAATACTTCCTAAAAATGAAATTTCAAACTTAAATTTCATGATTTCAAAACTACTCCATTATTTTTACTCAAACTTTGTTCCTACAATGTTTAAATATGAAACAACATGCTAAAACTATAGTTTATAAACATTTAGATATTTGAACCTTTTGATTTCAAAGATCTACTACACAATTATAAACACTCTAATTATTACAGGGGTCTTTATGTAATATGAAAATAATCGAATTTACATGGACGATCCCTAGTTCAATCATACCTAGATAGCGGGGTTTCATAGACCCTTTAACGCCGATGTCACTATTTTTCTGTTGTTGTTGAGATTTCTTCGTCGTCGACTCGCATATACCGCCATCTTTTTCGCATGTATAAGAGATAGAGAGGTAACGGTAACTGAAATTGATAGGAAGGGAAAAAGAAACAGAAAGAGTTAGAAAGATAAGATAGATGAAAGTAGAGATAAAGGAAAAGAGAGAAGGACGATACTAACATTGACCGCCACCAAATAGATTAAGATAGAAATGAAACCACAAAATGAAATGTGAGAGATGAGAGTTGCATTAATGGTAATTGAGGGAGAGAGAGAAACTCATCGTAAATTCTAATTATCTCCTTCGTCGTTTATTCTGCTAATTGTTGTCGCCGTTGTAGGACAATGATATGAGAAAGAGAGTTTTATGTGAGAAATGATATGAGCTCCTCCATAAGTAGCAAATTCGTTCGGGAAAATTTATAGAGATGAGAAACAAATCCTAGTGTTTGGGTCAAATGGAGACGAACAAAATTTGATGGATCTTTATAATCATTTAAAAATGAGTAAAACCAAATTAAGTTCGAGGTAAACTGGAAAAAAATAAAATTGGCTTCATGTTTTCGCTTAAACAGCTATTTAAATGAGTTTAAAGTATATTGACTACGAATAATTGTTTGACCAGTTGCCAACGGATAAGTGGTTTGGTTATTACCTAAATTAAGGTTTTCATCCTTGCCAATTTCAGTTTTTTTTTTTAAATTTTTTTTCTCTTTTTTGATAATTCAGCTTTAGTACTACTCTCTTTTTTTTTCCTGCCCGCATGAAATCTACTTAGGAAACTCAACAATTTGCCATACTACTAGTTATTTGACATTTCAAAAATCTCATGTTATATAAATTTATAATTTTATTTGCCATTCTCTTCCCCATATATATGGTTTGATTAAAAGTTCTATATATTTTGTAATGTTATCGAGGTGCGGGCACATTCTAAATTTCTAACAAACTTTATCATGAATACATAGAATACTTTATAAGAAAGATCTTTTCTTTAGTATAAATTGTTTTACCGTTTTACACTTTTCACTAATTCTCTATGTAAAATAAGCTAACAGTACTTGGTTTGAATTTTAAATCGATTACAATAAATTTACAGTAATTATAATTGCACAATATTTTGATGTGTAAGTTTTGCCCCCATTTGTAAAGCTCCAATTGATTTAGTTACATACTCTTTAAGAACTTTTTTAATCGATTTCTTAATCTTATAGAAGGGTTTATAATCAGAATGCTTTAATATTATCTTTGATCTCTTTGTCTCTTTTTTAAAACCACATCATTTAATCACATGTACATAGAAACTTGATAAAGGAATATAACTGCATTGTTTTAAAATGACTTTTAGGCATATTAGCTTTTTTTTTTGCACCTTTTAATCTGTTATCTCGAAAAAAGTATTGCTTAGTAAAAGTTGTAAAACCAGACATTACTACAATTTTTCATTAAAAAACACATGTTGGTGATGCAAAACAACCGAAAATTATAATTTTCTGAAAATTATGAACCAGCATACTTTCATGAAAAATAAAAATAAAATACTTTCAAAAGTAAATTAAAGTAAAATATAATAAGAAATATGTTTTATTACTAAAAAGTGAATTTTTTTTTAATTTAAAATCAAAAGAGACAATAGGCATGAGTTGTACTTGTAGCACCTTTCAAAAAAATGAGTTGTACTTGTAGTAGGAGTATGACATGTGAAAGAAATAGGGTAAAATAGGGTCAAACCAATTTATTTGTTATTTCTATTTTGTACTCCTTTTTTTGGGCAAGTCCATGTTATATCCAATTTCTCCACCAATCCAACAGTTATTTTATATCAATAACTCCAATTTCTCCATATTTTTCTATTTATTTATTATTATTGTATTCTCTCTCTCTCTCTAGGATTTTCTCTTTCGCCGATTTCCATCTTCCAACTTCAAAGGTCAGTTATATATATATATATTCTCTCTCTAGTAATCTAGCTTTATTTCAAATTGTTAATTTGAATTACTTTTGTTATTGCACTGTTTAATACTCTCTGGATTCTATTAAACCCTAATTTCTTTATAATTTCATCTCTATTTATTTAATAAAAAGGTAATATAGCTCTTACAATTTGATGACTGTTGCTGAATTGGTGCTAATTTTCTTCTTTAACTGTATTTTATATCATAAATTATTTATAATTTTATCTCTAATTATTAGAGAAAAGATAATAGAGTTCCTATAATTTGACGACTCTTGCTGAATTGGTGGTATTTGTCTTTTTTAATCGTATTTTATCATCATAATTTTGCTAATTTGTGTCAGTTTTCGCTACGAATTCGTGATATTTTTTCCTTTCCTTTTTTCTGATTGCATTAATTCGTTAAATTTTATTACCTATGTTATTTCACAGCTAAATCCACTCTGTTTTTTTTTTTTTATCAACATAATTTAATTATTTATGTTTAGTTTCATCTTTATTGATTTTAGAAGGTGCTAAAGCTCTTATATTTTGATTAATGTTTCTGAATTAGTTTTAGTGTTTGTCTGAATGCGTTATTAAGACATATTTTTGGTTGATTTCCTTTTAATATTAATGGAATTAGAATGTGTTATTATTATTAATAATAATATTGCCTGTTTGGTTCTCTAGTATTGCAATTGTGCGTAGTTGACCAGATTTTACAAAAAATAGGCACTTCAATGCTTTTTAAGTTGTCTTTATTTATTAAGAAACGATAAAGCTCTTAACATTAGATGAATTTTCATGAATTTATGCTAGTTGGTTCCAGTTTTCTCTTACTTTTACTTCATAATTTAGGTTTTTTTTTTAACTTGGACCAGTTTTTAAAATTTAACCAACTCTTAAACTTTAAAATTTTACAAATATCGTCTTTTCGATACTTTTTAACTTGAATCCAATTTTGAGCTTTGTTTGACAACAAATTTTTCGGGTCAAAATTCAGCTCTAGAAAACCTGGTACAAAAATCCAGAAGAAGTTTAATTTCTGTTTTTTTTTTATAGCTTTTTTGGCCTAATAATCTGCTTTTTAAAACCTTAATAATCTGATTGTTCGAACACCCATTGAATTTTAAAATAACAGATCTAAATATTAAACCAGAAAATCTGTTGCCAAACGAAGTTTGATTTTCTTACCGTAGGCACTTCAATCTTTCTACTTTTATCTTCACTGATTTAAAAATACAACTTTATGAAGGTTACTGAATCCGTGCTAGTTTTCTTGTTAAGACGTTTTTTTCCCCTTCTGATTGGTGCCAGTTCTCGCTTTACTTGATTGGTATCTGCTTATAATTTGTAGTTTAGGGCTTCTTAAATGTATCAATCATTATATTTAAACTCATCTGTTATTTCCCAGTTCAATCTATTTGGGATTTTCTTTGACTCTAGACACCTCATTGCCTTTTAATTTATCTTCATTAATTTACAAAAGCTCTTTAACATTGGATGGATCTTGATGGTTCGGTGCTAATTTTCTGTTAACGGCTTATTTATCTCATGTTTGGTTATTTGCCTGTTTTGTCGGGGATTGACGAACAGTTTTAATACTAGTTGTAAGCTTCAATGCCCTTGTAATCCGTTGTGTCATGAGTGATTTATCTATGTGTTGTAAACAACAACCGCAACAACAACAACAACAGCAGCGACAACAACAACAACAACAACAACAACAACAACAATAATAATAATAAATGACAAACAAATAGAGCTCTAACATAAACCCATACTCACAGACATGTTTGTACTGCTGGTTTATGAGAAAGAAAGGGGTTTACCACTTTGACAAAACTGCTCACGTTAGGGTTTTTCAAAAGTGCATGATAAGTACTGCCAAAACATCTCCATACTTCAGAGACGAAGTATGGAGATGTTTATATAACTTGTCTTATATTTTAGTATAATATGAATATATGATACCAAATTACTTATTTAATGTTAAGAGGTATGCATTCTTTCTAACAACGAATCAACAAAATCATTTTAAGTAAAGAACTCTGTTTTGGCTATTGTTTGTCTTTCATAACTCCTTGTTCCCCCTCGGCCAAAATTTTTAGAAGGTTGCAACTTGCAACTATTTTTTTTTAATTGCTGGATGTAGTAATATCCTTATAAGGTGTTGGATCATGATTTTTTTTGATTTTTTATAGGATTTTTGGCATTTGTTTGTCCTTCATAACTCTTTGCTCCCCGCAGCCAAAATTTTTATAAGGGTGCAACTATTGTTTTTTAATTGCTGGATGTAGCAATACCCTTATACAGTGTTGGATCATGAGTTCTTTTATTTTTTGTATTTAATATAATGGTTTGAAAGTCTATTGTTTTTCAATTATCGGAATTAATCGTTTGCTCCCCTCAAGTCGACACAGTGGCGCACCAACCAACCAAAAAGGGCAATTAATAATGTTGTATGTCCTTAAATTTAATATAGCAGACAGTCGTTATTAAGTTCATTTAGGAGGGCCACTTGGTTGCTCGAGGTATTTTACATAAGTATTATCCCGTTCCCATCAATATTCCTCGTCGCCTACTGCTTTGTTCGCATTTTCGCTCTTTTTGGGTTATTTATTGTACAATAATTATTGCCACGTTTCTCATTCTTTTATTGGATATTATCCACTTTTCTTGGGTACTTAACTATTGCAATTAATCGTTGTTTCCCCTCAAACCTAGCGTAGTGGCGCACCAACCAACAAAAATGGGCGCCAACTGGTGGTTATAAACTTTAGATCTCTTTTTATAGTTTGGGTTTTAACTGGACTTAAAAGTATGCCATATATCCATGTATATAAAGCGATATCACATAGGAGTGAAATTTTGCTATATTCACTCTTTCCCACTACATACATTACACCTACCTAAAGCATCTTTTTTCTTCAGATTACACCTGATTCCTTTCCCTTCTCGTGTGGATAGAGAAAGGTGAGAGCAATGTCAAATTGTGATGAGAAGGATGTTGTTTCTAGTTCACAGATAAGCCCTGAGCCTATCGATTCAGCTAATAACAACTCTCTAACTGAGGCAGCTCCATTTAACCCAATGAAAACAGGTGTGAAAGTGACTGAGGTTGTTTCTCGTATTAATGATGGCGTGGCATGTGGAATGCCGTTTGTGTCAGAAGGAGAGAAGAGCAAAATAAATGAAAAACAGATGGAAGTAGAGAAAAACAATGGAGCAAAAGCAAGTAAATCATCGTGGAGGGTAATGTTTCATACGAAAGAAAATGCTAGCATTTCTAGTTCTCAGTTAAGTGAAGCTCAATCAAAAACTATTGAAGAAACTGATGATACATCAACCCTGAACGTAATGTTTCGTTCAGAAGAACTTAAATTCAAAGAAAGTGAAATGGAAAGCAAAAAGAATTTTAAACAGAATAGTCCAGATGTGGATAGAAATTGCGAAACAAATGCATTACAAAAAGAAATTCAAATGGAGAGCAATGACCAACAGAACAAAGAGAGTGAAACTGAAAAGGGGGGGAAACTTACTGTTGATGGAGATAATAATAAGGCCAGGATCTGTGATCAGATAGGAGACACATCAAATGAGGAAGCTATATTAGTAGAGAAAAAGAGGAGAGAGAAAACGAAAAAGTTTATAATGAAAGCCGAGAAAACTGGGATGATATTCATGTGTAACAGTAGAACAAAGCAGGATTGCTTTGATTATAACGTTTTTGGGCTACCTGCGAATATGAGAGATGTAGTACGTAAAGTTTCCAAAGGAACAAGGCTCTTTTTGTTCGATATCGATCTCAGAGTTATGTATGGTATTTACAGAGCTGCTGCACCTGGGGATTATAATATTGAACCCAATGCGTTTAAGTCCGCATTTCCATCTCAGGTTAGGTTCTGTAGTTTACTACTTTACGTTACTTGCATGTAACACCATAGTCGTGTAAATTGTAATCATGTAATCTAGGAGTGTATTAGTTAAGTGATATTTGACGATTTTGTCATGTCTCTTCTAATCATGGCATCATAACTTAGGTTTCGTTGTGCGACAACTAATAGCTTAGTATCGACATAACAAGAAGTATATAGAAAAGTATAGAGATAGCGCGAAGTATATCTTGTATTCATATATGAATGTGTATCCAAATGATCAACACGCAACCTCTTTATATAGTGGAGAGGTTGGGTGAGTTACATGAATGACATAATGAGAGGAAAGGCTAAAAAGCCAAAAGTCTCTAACTTAAAGCTTATACATCAATTCTGTTTAAGTCATGGAATATGGTCAATCCACAAATAAATGTATTACAACAGGTTTCTCTTTTATTCACTATTAGTACTACTAGTTCTATTATCTATATTGTTTTTCAAATCTCTATATTTCCTCTTATTCTCTTTTTCTGCCAGTTATGCAACTCAGACGGAGTTGATATTATAGTTGGCCGTTATGATTGCATTTAAAGCTTGATATATTTGTTGTAGCGACTTGCTATGTATAACCAAGTAGTTGGTTAACTCAGACGGAGTTGATATTATAGTTGGCCGTTTATGATTGCATTTAAAGCTTGATATATTTGTTGTAGCGACTTGCTATGTATAACCAAGTAGTTGGTTATCTTGAATGAACTAACCAATTATCCTGTTTGGATGAAAATTGGAGATAAAGATGTCAAGTAGCATTTGTACATTTTCCTATTTCTTTTTGCATTATATGATTTTTCTATTCAATCGTTCCATATTCACTCTATGTTTCTTATCTTGGTTTTAGAAATATCAGATGCATCTTATGTTGTAAGATATGCTTGTATTGGTAATTTTTCATAAAGAGTTGCAGTGTTGCACTTATAACACCTCGATATACTGTTGTGAGATTAGTAACAGTGTATGAATTGTAAGGTTTTGACAATTGTGAACGCCGGTCACGCCCCTTTGAGTTCAAGATAGGAAATAAAATCTCCGGTTCTTTCGTTTCCATTGAGATTTGAGCACACCTTAAAACTGATGAATTCTTTTCTAAACACGGAGAGTATGAAAACGACGAGTTCTTTTTATTTCTGCATATTTAATACTAAATCTTTCTCATCTCCAATAAACGTTTAAATTCAGGACTTGTTATTAATTAAAAATATTAACATGGTGCAAAGAAGTGTTAAGACATAGTGAATTGCTCATTTTTCATTATTTAAAACTCTAGTATACATTTCAGTGACATAAATTTTATGTTTCGTCTTCCATCATTAAGATTACGATAGTCACGTGGGTAGGAATACATGCCCTGACATAAATTCATTTGACAGTGGGTGTTCATTTCATTAACTCGGAATGTGTGGCATATGTTAGTTATGTTTAAATGTTCACTGTACACAGATTATATGGAATGTGGCCATAAAGTTTTTTGTAATTCATCATGATTATGAAACATGCAGCAGAGGGGCTAGAAGTTCGTTTCTACTTGCCTGGATTTTGAAATATATATATTGGACGGACAATTGCTTTTGTTTTGCCTCAAGATTTTAAAAATTCCTATTTTTTATGCAAATTTCAGGTTCGATTTACAGTTGTAGAAGATTGCACTCCATTACCCGAAGAGACTTTCAGAATGGCCATTGAAGATAACTACTACAGGAGAAATATGTTCTATTGTCAACTTACCTCAGAGCAGGTGTGTTTTGTACTTTATTTTTTTTCTTCAACATGAGATAGAGACATCGATTTATTAAGTTCATTTTCAATCATTGCCTACTTTTGTTTAAAACTTGGTACTTTTTTGACAGGTGAAGAAACTGTCCAGGCTTTTTGTTGCTGCTAGTGGAGGCCCCAATTCAAGTTATAAAAATTATGTTAAGCAAGAGAATCTAATTGATGAAGAAATGGTTGCAGAAAATGTGACAGTCGAAAATAAAGGAAAAGCTGCTATGGAAGAGGAGAATGGGGAAACAGCCATCGCAGAAGAGAAAAATTATAAAAAGGATTTCATAGAAAAAGAAAAGGCTGATGAAGTAATATTAGTTGATAGTGATGATGAAGAAACTTCCTGTGAAGAATATACTAGTGAAGGGATGATTTTTTTATGCAATTCGAGTACTAAGCAGGATTGTCTCAATTACAAAGTTCTTGGGCTGCCGGCAAATATGAGAGAGATTGTAAAAAAAGTAAGAAAAGGAATGGCACTGTTTATGTTCGATGTTGATCTGAGAATGATGTATGGGGTCTACAAAGCTGCTGAACCTGGGGGTTACAATATCCAACCCAAGGCTTTTAATTCAGCTTTTCCATCTCAGGCTAGTATGAGTTTTTACCAAAAAAAAATTCTGTACTTTATTTCCCTTTTTTCTATTGTGCTTTCCATGACTATCCATATTTTCCCCCCGCATAAGAGAACTCGTCACGTGGATTGTAATATTATAACAACTGTAGTACTTCTTAAAATACTGGGAACCAAAATTAGTCCAATACGTGAAAACCTTGTTAAAGCCCGTGCATAGCATTAGATCTCAGAATTTCACTGTTTTCATAAAAAAACCAGAAGCTCATTGAAATGTTCCAAAAGACCCGGAAAACATTTACTTTCACATTATCACTACCCATTAACTGCTTGAGGGGGGAAGTAGTGTTACATTTGTACATGCTTTATATGTTTACTAAACTATATTGCTATATATTATGTCCCGAATCATAAAATTTGTTGGTGCAATGGTGTATGTCATTGAAGGCACCTAGAATTTTTTGTCCCTTATATACATTTTTGCTTGCAGTGTATAAGAAGTGTGTCTCTGTTTTGGGTGGATTTTTCATTGTAGTGATGGAAAATGAAAGCAATCGTTTTCATGTTAAGATTCCATGAAGACACGTTTCTGATAAATCCTGTATAATTGCAGGTTCGATTTACTGTTGTAAAGGATTGTGCCCCCTTACCAGAGGAGAAGTTTAAAGAGGCCATTATAAATAACTACTACTGGAAAAATAAATTCAACTGTCAACTTACCTCTGAGCAGGTATGTTTATGATGTGCCTTTTTGTTAGAGGAGAAAGATTGTGTATTTATTTGTTTGGTTTCTCCCCGATTGTTGCGTACCTTAGCATACATTTTTTTATAATTTCCTGCAGGTGAAAAAATTGTCTAAGCTTTTCACTGCTGTTAACAATTCTCTAAGCAACTCAATTATGTTCAATCCAGTGGACATGAATATTGATTTAAATGTTAAGAAGGAATATCCAATTAGAGAACCAGAAGAGGAGGTTGGAGTAAATGCGGATGGAAAAAAGGGAAAAAAGAGGAAGAGAAGGAAAGAGAAAAAGCTAATGCAAAGGGGTGGAATAACGGGGATGATTTTCATGTGCAATTCAAAGACAAAGCAAGATTGTCTTCGTTACAAGGTCCTTGGATTACCTGAAAACATGAGAGAGATGGTGCAAAAAGTAGAAAAAGGAATGAGGCTTTTTATGTTTGATGTTGATCTCCGAGTTATGTATGGGATTTACATAGCTGATGGACCTGGTGGTTATAATATTGAACCCAAAGCTTTCAACTCTGGGTTTCCATCTCAGGTCTGTATTATTTAGTATCGGGCTTTTCTGCACATGCTTATTTGAAATTTAAAGGTTTTGTGCCAAACTTATCTACTTTTTTTGTTCCCGAATAATCTGGAAGGGTGGGAATATTCTGGTGATCCCCCGAATTTTAGGTCTTGTTTGGTTGTAGCTTTTATGCTTGTTAAAACTTCATTGTATTTGGTTGCCGAACACAAAAAACTGAGCATTCATGTATGCTTTTTTTATTGAGAAGCTAGAAGCTTTTGGCTGAACCCAGTTTTCTTTCATCAACCTCAAGAAATCAACAATAAAAATTCTAATAGCTGCAGGCAAACAGTTTTATAAAATTTGCTCTCAATTGTTTTTTTTTTTTAATATAAAATGTACAACAAAGAAAGGGGTTGTGAATGGATGATGATTATTTTTTCCACTTAAACTTTAAAAGTTAGTTGTCAAACCTTTATCTTCTGAATGCAGGATAGGAATTTTTTGGTCTGTAACTGCTATATGTAAGGCAGAAATCAGAGCTTGTTTCCTTTTAAATTGCAGGTTCGATTTACAGTTTTGGAGGATTGTTTGCCGTTAGGAGAGGAAGATTTTAAACCAGCCATTAAAGATAATTACTTCACGAAATCAAAGTTTAAAAGCGAGCTCACTGTAGAACAGGTTTTTTTTTTTTTTTTTTATTATCAAATTTTGAAGTTGGTTTCAATAAGCTTTATAATTACTGAAATATCATATTTTTTTGTTAGGTCAAGAATTTGTGTAAGATTTTCTCATCTGCTGGAAAGAGCCGAGACAGAACCAGACAACATAATCAGGGCCATCAATACCATGACCATCGGATTAGATACGGAGGAGACTCGTACATAAAGAGGGTGTTAGTACCAATGGCTCAGATTCCACCGCTAGATTATCACGCTCCACCAAATTTTTCCCATGGGAAGGTCAATATTTCTAGGAGTGGCCCACTTTTAAGGCGCCGTGGTCAGAGACGTGTTAGCTTTAGGTATGGTCCCTTGCATCAATCGTAGGATTTTTATTCATGAGTTGGACACTTCTGCTCTTAAAGTCGCTTTTAAAGCTATGTATTGCTTGATTTTGAAATTATTTTTAAAGAGATAGTTACATAGTGCAAAATGAGTAGCACCTGTAGCTCATAAGGATATATTAATATATATGACCTTTTCCCTTCCGGTTCATGTGTTAACACACTTTTTTCTGGTACACAACTCTACTCTTATGGAGTATTGAGTTTAGTTCCTTATGTCTTTCTTTTAGCTTTGCCTAAAAGTCTTTAGTATATTTCATGTACAAACATGTGGTACTTCTCCCGATGAGCCTAGTTGTGAATCATCTCTGGTATTTTGGTAATTTTTTATACCTAAACTCAGTGGACAATATAATGAGTGGGGGTTAGTTTTGAAGGATTGCACTGTGATGGAGATTTGGGAATTGAAGGGAAAATAGCTCCAGGTTCCATTCCAGGGACTTAATTAACAATTAGACAATATCTCAATCTTAATTTCATTTTAATCAGATACGATATCCCGACCCAACTCAACGGAGAACCACGCCCATATCTATCTTTCTCTACCCGTCCCTCTCTCCCCTCTCCACGGTCACTGCCGACCCGAGACCACCACAACCACGAGAATCCCGTCACACCATTCTCTCTGCCACCGTACCCTCTCTGTCTTTCTCCCCCTTAGAACGCCTTTGTGGCTCTGCTGTATTGACCGCCGCTACCGCAGATTTTTGTCTCCGATTGATGAGATCTTATATATATGTTTGATTATTTACACAAATTAGACAGTGTGTTTAGGATCCATGTATATATATATATATGTTAATACGTGTGAATATGTGTTTGCTGTGTATATGCATGTCTTGTTTATAAATGTCAGTTTGACAGAACGAGTTCTAGTTACACAGTACTGGATTATTTTAGCATATGTACTGCATAATTGATTTCACACTATCAAAATAATTTAGCAGTATTGACCTAAAATTTACCTAAGTATTGACCTATCAAAATAATTTCACAGAGGACTTGTGTATTTTTCTAAACAAGTTGGCCAAATAGTACCAAGTGCAATTGCCCTTGTTAAAACTCAAAGTATTAACAAATTGAGGGGATTCTTGTTTCTCTAGCTTGAAATCGTAAATTACGGTGCCATGAAGTAAGCGAAAGTTTGAATGCTAAAGCTGAAGATGTAGTTAATTGTTAATGTACTATTATCGCTTTGTAATGCTAATGAATTGGTTTTAAGATCCATGTTGAATCAAAATCTGGTTATATTATTTATGCATTCAAATGTCAAAAAAAGAGAGATACGTGTATTTGTTTTGGTTAATTTGAGTAGAGTGCATTTGTTTTCTTTAAGTTTCATCATCCAGCGACCTTAGTTCTCCAAACAATCTCTCGTCGCTTTAGCTCATGTTTTTTTTGTGGTAAGTTTAGCTGATGTTTTTTGTTACTGTTCCTAAACTTGGTGCTGTAAGTATTTGTACTGTGATATCCTTCTGAACTTCTTTAAAACTTCACATTTTGAAGATTGACCATGGTAATACAGCATTAGTTTTTGCAAAGTTGACCTTTACGAGTCTTTTTTCCTTTTTTTTTCCCTTCGCAGGCAAGGGCTTGAATAAGCTTATAATGACAATGGAAGAGATTTTTGTTTTGAACTTTGAGTTCTCGAATTCAGTTGATAAGAACTTGTTCTTATTTTACTAATAGTTTTACCAATCCACCGTGGCATCAAATATGTTTTTCTTTGTTAATTTTTTTTAATCCTGGATTTGTGCATCTCTAACTGACCTAGTTTCAGAAGTTGAGGGTACACTTCATACATATTTACATCTTCCTTTTTTTATTTAATATATTAGGCAATTTAGGACCCATGGGGCGGCTTCAAGATCTGTAGAGAGGAAGAACATGTTGTATGTGAAGGACTTAGAGATGAAGAGTAGGTACTTTGAAGAGGAATGCAAGAGGTTAGCAACGTTGCTCCAGCATTCTGCTGCAGAAAATCAATCTTTACGTGTTTCCTTGCAAAATGCTGTGGTATATGACGATTTCCATTTGTAAACTTGAGTTTGTTAAGCTTTTCCTTTGGCCACAATTTCGTTCTACTTTGTTGTCATTGCAGTAGACTTAAGATAGTTAGATACTTGGATTACAGCTTAAAATGTGTGTATATAAGTGTGGTGTTTACACAAATATTTACACACATTTGTGATACGGCTGTAGACCCCATGCTAGAATTATAAACATTTGTAATTTGTTGGTTTTGATCATGTGGGGTCCATTGCCACATCACAAATATACCGATTTGTGATACATTTCATTGTGGTTAATTTGTTAAGTGACTGAATCTAAGCTTTTCTTTAATAGAATTTACTCTGACTAATTGTTTTACTCTTTGTTGAAATCGATAAAATTATACTTAAGCTAAAACAACAGCTTTGAAATTTATTTAATTTGTTTTCTTGACCTACTTGTCCCTAAGAGCTAAGACAAAGTATTCCAAACTATTTGGATGTGAAATTCTGAAAATTTCTGTAAGATTCTGTGTTTGTAAGATCAACAAGGCTAAAAACTTAAATGAATGGAAATACAAAGTAAACATTACAACTTTAATAATTAGGATTACACCTGAAGAGCTCGGTTTACGAGTTCAAACCCCATGTATAAGAGACCTTACTGTATCTGCTCTTGCAGCCGATCAAGATTACAACTCAAAAAGCGTTTCACAACTGTAATGCAAAATTGCAAATGGCATATCATGGTGACTAGGAGATAGGTGGGTCTGGCATGCCCTATAACTCATCCCTTTCATATTTTCAAAAAATATTTTTTTACGGTGTAATTTTTTTTTTTAACGGAAAAAAGATTTAACCCCTAGATATTGAAAATTTAAAATCCTGCCCTCCCCATCTATTGATCTTGTATCCGCCACTGCTTTGGAGTAGACTATAGTGCAGACTGCTGACTATCAAAAAGTTTTGCTGAAATTTGCAATAGCTCTTTTATCTACTTCTACTTCTACCCATGCGTTAATTTGTACGTTACATTACATGTCAAAAAGAACATGTAATTGTACAAATTTATAAAGATTAGTAGGGTTGGGATTGTCCTATAATAGTGATGCACTGGTCTATGTAGAATTCTACAATTCGGTGGCCCTTGTCTATGGTATTAATGCCCATGCTTCGAATAATTTACAGAAACGTATCCTCGTTGTGAGAACGAAAATAATGCTACGTTTATTCCCATAGTTTTATTTGCACGCTATAGGCTCTCCAATGCCAAAAGAAGGTTCCTCAAAATTCTAAAATATGTGGCATAGTTCATCCTCTTGATTTTTTCCCCATATATCTAAACTTTTACTTTTCAAATTGAAGGACAATTTTCATATTAGACGAGTTACAAACAGGTCATTTTACATGTATCATTTGGACAAATTTATATAAATAACACTTACGGGAACTATTGTTTGTTCACTTGTTATACTTGCACATTTTATTTTGGAAACAATAGAGCACCAAAAGGTTGAGCTCTAAAACTTGTCCATCACCGAAAGTATGTAAGCACAAGTCATCTTTGTTATGATAATATCAACATAGAAACATACAATAGACGGAAAAAAATTGCATCAACCAAATTAAGCATGCATCTATGTTGTCGAATCTAAACCAATAGTCGTGTGCATTGCAAAATTGCAATCAGGAACTTGTGTACTTCGTTATTTTTATTGATAAAACTTATATTTTTAAGCTGGCGGCTAAATTGCTCAATTTCGACCAAGGCGAATCTAATAAATTGCGGCAACTCTACATCTCTACCTCCAATTAAATATGAAACCTTGTAATACAAATGTCATTGATGATAACTTCTAAATTGGGGTATGGAATGTCCTTGCAACGCATATGGTGGGGTGACTAGCAATTAGGGAAGGTTATTATAGTTAGGTAAGCGGTGGTTGCATGGTCCTCAAAGGATCTTTGGTGGTGATTTTGTTTGGGGCCATAATTTATTATTTGTAAAGAAAAAAACTCATGTTGGTCTCCAAAAGAAAAGTATAAAAAAGAACAACACTCCAAGCTAAACTCATTATGTTTGGTTTTCTCAACAGCCTCTTAAAATTTTTTGTGTAGATATGGTCATATATAAATTTCTGAACCTTGTATAGCCTTTGTTTTTAAATAATACACAACAATGCTATATAAATTTGATATATATAAAAGAAAAAACTTTTTTTTTTTAATTTTTTTTTCTTTGAGTTCTTTACATCCATCTTGTTTGAGATCACAACTAATCCATCTCTTTTGCTAATCTTTCTGAAACTGCATAAAATAGAAGTCTATTTTAACTCATGTTTGAGATCATCCATCCATACATCCATGTTTATAACGATTTGTTACAAATGAAAACATCCATCTAAACAAACACACATGCAGATATGCTTTTGCATAGTGACATGGAAATTCTTTAACTCGAATAAAACCCCAATCTTACACTTTGGATTCATTGTTATAGATCAAGAGGCAACTGTGTAATAAAAAAAAATAGTTTGACTTTCCTTTTTGATACATTAATTGAGCCTCGAAAAAAATGTAGAGATATCTACATTGACTCTTCACATGTGAATATCAAATATAAATATATCTAGATTTTAAATTTTTTCTCAAGATAAAGAGGAGTCTAAAATAGACAGATTAGTTAACTAAATTTCTCCATATATCTACATGTAGAGATAAACACCACATATCTACATGTAGAGATAAATAGCTAATTTAAAGGAGTTCAAATCTTCTACCCCTATTCTCTACCCCCTTAATAAGCAAGGGGACACGGAAGGGGATAGAGAAATGAGTTAGAAGATTTGGACTCAATTTAAAGTCTTTGGATGCGATTTGATATGGAAGTATTTATAATTTGATAATGAATTAGAAGTAGTTTAAAAGGTGTTCCCTTGTCATAGTTGCCGCAACGTAAAACGAAATCGGGAAGCGAAACGTGAAATTTGGAAAAATTGAAGAAATTCTTAGACTTACATAATAATGGGAAATGAAAAGAGAAAAGACTGATAATTTTCTAAAGGGAAAACGAGTCTGCCGACAACATACAATATTATACTTTGAACATGTACTATTATATATCATAAAAAAGGTTATCGAGTCTTTCAAACCCCTCACAAAATAAAGAGAACAAATGTTTCGAATAGCCGGCGTAAAATTAAGCTTGATTTGGTCACTAGATCTAATACCCTTCATTCGTTTTCTGAAAGGTCTATATGATCTAATTTCCTTAAAAATAATAATGTCAATATACTCGGAAAGGTCTGATATGTAATTTAGTCGATGGAAAGATAGGCTGGAACACGTATCAAGGTCTTGTCTTAGTTATTTATTCGTCTTTTGGCACGTAAAACTACAGTATTGTAGAATATCTTAGATGATGCTTGGATTCGGTATTGCTTGCATTTGCATGCGAAATTACTTGGGTTGTTTGGTTGATAATTAAAGAAGAGATGATTGCGTAAAGTTGAAAACAGTTAGGTCCTTACAAAGAGTAATTAATAGATAGGGACTCAAATTACAAAAAAGTAGAAAAGCATGTTAACAAAAGCAGTAACTGATTGATTGGTCCCCTGATCCCCTCCATTTCTCAACCAAAGGTACGGTAAAAAAACTGGCAAAATTATTCATCATATCTTGCATGCTACAACGTGAATAATTGGATTTTATTAGTATATTGTAATATTAAAAAAGATTGAGTTTGAAATCTTTTGTTGGAAGGAACTCATTAATTAAATTGTGTAACAACAGATTAATAAATAAAATGTCGTGCGAATTGTAAAGCATGATAGACTAGTGTCAATGCACTAATGACATTTAATCTTATTCTGAATCTGGAGTTTAATTAGTTTGTACTTTATGATTGAAGAACACTGTACAAAGCAAATGAAGGCCATTTTTTTTTGCCGCGACTGTAATACACAATTTATACGATACCTAGCTAAAATTGAGGAGCTTCCAAACAAAGAAAGAAATCTTCAAAGGTTTTTTTCTTTTATTCCCATAGAATAAATTTCCTCTATTATTTTTTGTTTATCCATTTTCCACTACTAATTGGGGGATTCTTTTTTACATAGGCTTATTACTCATCTGTATAAGAAACGTGGGATCACTGTGATCCCACGTCTACGTGGAATAGTTTTTTTTTTTTTTTTTTTTTTTAACCAAAAAACTTTTTCGATTTTACCCAAAAAAAACACTAACCATCAACCATCAACCATCAACCATCAAACTCTTTCATATATAAAATTAATATATTTTTTTTATCAAATCAACGTCACTCTACCACTACAATTATCCCAAATTTTACCAAAAAAAAAACCTCTGCCAATTTACCAAAATAAAACCTATCCCAATTTTACCAAAAATAAACTCTAACCATCAACCACCAAACTACTTATTATATCAAATTAATATCATTTTTTTTATCAAATCGGCATAACTCTACCACTACAATTACAATTATCAAGTAAGTATTTATTTTTATTATTGAGTTTAAATTTTATATAAATAGATATAATTATTAATAAGTTATAACATTTATTAATTAAAAGTTTTTAATTTTTTTTTATTGACATTTAAATATTTATATTCAAATTTGTTTAATCACAACTAACAAATTTAGTGATTAAACAAATTTGAATATAAATATTGCCACGTAGAAAAACTATAAATATTGCCACGTATAAATTTAGTGATTAACATTTATTAATTAAAAGTTTTTAACTAAATTTGTTAGTTGTGATTAAACAAATTTGAATATAAATATTTAAATATCAATAAAAAAAAATTAAAAACTTTTAATTAATAAATGTTATAACTTATTAATAATTATATCTATTTATATAAAATTTAAACTCAATAATAAAAATAAATACTTACTTGATAATTGTAATTGTAGTGGTAGAGTTATGCCGATTTGATAAAAAAAATGATATTAATTTGATATAATAAGTAGTTTGGTGGTTGATGGTTAGAGTTTATTTTTGGTAAAATTGGGGTAGGTTTTATTTTGGTAAATTGGCAGAGGTTTTTTTTTTTGTAAAATTTGGGATAATTGTAGTGGTAGAGTGATGTTGATTTGATAAAAAAATATATATTAATTTTATATATGAAAGAGTTTGATGGTTGATGGTTAGTGTTTTTTTGGGGTAAAATCGAAAAAGTTTTTTGGTTAAAAAAAAAAAAAAAAAAAAAAAACTATTCCACGTAGACGTGGGATCACAGTGATCCCACGTTTCTTATACAGATGAGTAATAAGCCTATGTAAAAAAAAGAATCCCCCCTACTAATTGGATCTTTTCAATAGCAATTCCTGTCAATAACATCCTTCAATAATAAGGATATAATGCCCAAACAATTATCAAAATGTATTGAAACTTCTCTTTTATTAAGTAACCACTGTATTTTTTATAATGCCAAATTGACATCACTTTTTATATGAGTCTTAAAACCTTTTAATAACGTCAATATGATGTTTACCGTGTAAGAATTTTCCAACAATCATATATTTGAACAATTTCAATAACGGTAGGATATCCTACATATAAATTAACGAATTATTAGTTCACATTTCTACCTCTCTAATTATTTAAGTGGGGCTTTAGATTAAGAACGTTTTGAGCTCGCGATAGAATATATATTTGAAAGACTTCGTTGTTGGAGGGTCGGGGGACATATATAAGTTGAGCAACTTTAATATTTTTCATTATTTTCTCGATTCCCGGCGGGGTTTTGCCTGCATTGTTAGCAATGTGGCTGCTAAGTTAAATATCTCTCAATTTGCCGCTAGGTCTATTTAGGTAGTTAAACTAAAAGGCAATATTGTAACTTCTGATATATGTAACGGAATGTTCCATTTAAAAAAAACTTATATGTGGCCCTATTGAATGACCAGCTCAACTTTAACATGCATGGCCACTTTGTTTATTTTGATGGATAAAAAGTGGTTAATGTATACAATCAATATTGATGATGGAAGACTTAACGGATTCATGAGGTCATATTAACTTTTTAGTAGATTTCATGTGCACCTCACTATTTGACAAAAATAAAGTGATTTTTCACACTCTTCAGTGTGCGATGACTGTTGCATGGCATCACATATACATAGGTTTATAAGGATTACAATAAACTAAGATAAAATGAAGAAAAAAAAAAAACGCATAGTATAAAGATAATTGATAAGAAAATGAGAATATGATGAAAATAAGGAAATTCAGCATTTCCATTTTAACATCTTGGAAATTCATTTCATTGAGACATTGTTATTCTTAAATGTATACACTTTTTGCCACACTTACTAAAATGTGTACATTTGATCTTCCGCATTGAGATCATTTAATCACAATCAGGTATATTTGAAGTGATCAAAGAACAATATTAGTTCACATGTATGCCAATTATTTTGTACAATATATGGATATTTTTAAAAAAAAATGTTAGTATATAAAACATATAAATACATTTATGCCAATTGAGGTACATTAAATTGTCGAGTTCTGTAATTTTCTTCAAGCCACATGGGATTGGGTATATGTTCATCACCGTACTCTCTTTTTATATCCTCCAAACATGTCATGTGATCTTATCCTTTAAAAAGGATATAATATGAAACCAATTCTCAGTTTTAATGTCATTGGGATATTTAAAAGTATTTATACCATGAAAATTGAAGCAACAACTAAAATAATTACATAAAAGACGCAGAGAAACTGATATGTAACACTGCATTATTTGTCAAAAAGCAATGAACTAACTAGTCAATATAAAAATATGATGATTCGATTATAAAACCTTTTATCTGAAAGTTTCTTTCTTTTTCACCTTAATTTATTAACTTATTATTCATGGGTGATATCCAAATATTAGTTATGCATGATACAGCTTAACCAAAATCGTTCTTCAAGGTCATAGAGGATACACAAATCTAGCTAAGACACATATAAGGTCGCTTAAATTGTTGATTTCGGCTACCCCTTTTTTCACACTACTTCTTGATTAATGGTATCACGTTTGTCAAGTTGAGTACACCACAAGGGAAACAGTGTCATTGAATTGGATTATGAACAACTACCATTTGATAATTTCATGGTTTTTGTGATACATGTTTCCAGATATTAAGGCTTGATTGATGGGTTTGATGATTAAATTACGATTTTACTTGGGCTATAAGGTCAAACGCAGCCATAATAACAAACGAATTAATACGACTTATTGTACTTTTATTTGGCTTTAATTTAAACACTTACTTCCGAAATGAAACATGTTCATTTAATCAAATATAATCTGAATTCAAATCTTATAAACATTTTAAGTTGTACTTGTACTGTAACGAGATCTAAATAAATGGAATTCGTGAAAGTTCTCTCTGTTTGCGTTTTATCTTTTTGTGGGATGAAATGTGCCCTTATGTCAATAATTATCGGTGGCCATGTAACTAATTAACACAGTTTCAACCTGACAGTGATGTGGGATTTGGATACTAGTTATCAACGGTTAAAAATTCATTGTTACGATAGTACATAATACCAATGATTCAATTGTGAGAAAAAGGTGTAGTACGGTATTGACAAAAAATGGAATATTAAGTACATACAAAGCATGTCTCACACTTTTTCTTTATTTGCCTTCTACTAACATAGAGATAGGCATGTGCATATCGTTAGTCAACCTTCATGGAGGCTTTAATCATGATGGAATTTACCTTATCCTAAAAGCAACACTTTTTTTTATTGGGAAACAGTACAAGGATATTGAAATCTTGCAAATTGACAATGCAATGTTAGTACTGATTGAACACAAAGTTGATAAATGTTTTAAGTTGCATGTGTATACCATCACATTTGACAACAATTAAGTTGACACTCTACGTTAATGTTAATTTAGCATGGGCCAAAACTCCTAAAGAGTCATGGGTTATGATGAGCTCTTGACATTGGCAAATGGCAAATAGCAAATGGGACATACTTCCATTGACATGCAAAATGCAATGTACATTATCGAATTGGATTTGTAAATTCGTAAGGAAAAGAAAATGAAACGTATGGATATACAGTTTACACCATTAGACAGACTTAGATAAGTCATGACTAAATTTTTTAGGCCCCTTCGTTTTGTTCTTCTATGCATGGTTGGTTAATTTCCCGATTTGTGTGTGTCATCCCTTGCCCCATGCTAAAGTATCGTTCCAATTTTATCGGATATCCCCGAAGGGATGTACGCTTGGCTAAGCTTGTTCTTGTCAGAAGATATCATTAATTATGTATACGAGAATGTAGTTCAAGTGGGTCAATTACTTGTTTGCGTATTTATATACCATGAAGCATAATTTAGAGACTATTCATCTTAAAATAAAGTCCACCCATTTACTTAATCATCGTTATTAAAACTAAAAGAAGATTTTGTGTTCTACCGCTATTTTCCTCTCGTTTCTTTGGTTTGCTCCGGATATCTTACAAAAAAAGAACTCTATGTTAGGGATCCCCATTGATTTTCGACTGATCACACCATCTGATGACTAAGTAAGGAGCTCGGGAGAAAATATATTGATGCGAAACCAGTACTGAGCGAGTTAGGATTTAGGATACCAGATATGTAATCAAATATATTTCAATGATATTTATCACTTGCATCCTTGGACATATATCATGTATCTAAACCGATCTCGTTTGACCAGATCTTGTGCTAATCATGTATCTAAACCGGTCTTGTTTGACCAGATCGTGTGCTAGGCCGCCTAACTTGCGTACTTGGATGCAAATCCTATCATATCATCTCGCGGGGTGCATTAATTATCAATTATGACTAGGTTATATGTTTACTAAGAGTAAATCATTTGTATTAATCAAGAATTAAGTTACTTCAAAAGATAACCTCCATCAATCCCATCAAAATCCTATTCCAATCCCAGTATCATTTTAGCTTCAAACATGTCTACATACGGATCTGTATAATCCAATTCCACATACAATAGTTAGAGTAATTGTGCTTTATCATGATCTTATCTTTAACAAGAAAGGAATGTTTTCTGATCAACCAATCCGTTCACTTTTTGCTACTTAGTTTTAGTCTTTTAGATTAGCTACTGAACAATTTTTCCTAATCTAAATTTCATTTATGGCAAAGTTTCCTAGAAATCTGATTCAATGTACTTATCTTGCATTATCTTTTGTAATTTTATTTCTGTAGACTATATCTTGTATCATTATCATTGTTTTAGAAGAGATTGGTAAATTAATTTTGAGAAGACGATTGTTGCTAGCTCTTTAAATTTAAGGAGTCTTAATGCATACATAAAATAAGAAGAGAACATGTCCATATAGATAAGTAAAATGACATAATGATAATTAGATTAATAAGTTAATTGGCAGATTCTATATTTTCTTCTCTTTGGAAAAGGAAAAAGTATGTAGATAAACAACAGAATCAGACAAGTTAGTTACACCAAAAGCGCCACACAGTCCTCGTGAAATGTTCATGTTTTCTTTCTTCGTTTTCAAGTTTCAACAATTAATTTTATTCTTTCACTTTTAACAAGTAGATGGGATAGAAGACCATTATTTTACGTAGCAATTATGTTGGTTCCGTAACTTACAATATTTAACATTTGATATTATAAAGTGAGCGTGCTCAGCAATTTCTTAGCTTATCATGAGTGTATGGGGGTGCAAATTCTGAAAAGATGAGTTTACACAAATATTAACCGCTGAATATTAACTTTAAATAATAATTTCCTGTTGAATGTAGATATAGAGACAAAGACACGATTAATTACTTCACTTTTATGCATACAAATTAGCCGGTTGTGTTTTTCAATTTAAAAGTTATATGTATAAAATAATATTTATGAAAACAAAAGAATTGTGAGGCTAAGGTAGCCGATCCTAATTCCTACCTAAGCTAGTTTAGTTAGTGGCAAACGAAACATCACATGGCTAAATCATGATCCGTTTTTGTGGTACCATGTCATAATAGTACTATATATCTAGTTTTCGGTTTTGGCACATGGAGTATAGAAGGAAGCCTTTATTATACACGGGCTCACATTGTCATAGTGTTTTAGTATTCTGTTACTAAATTTAAATAAAGTCTCTTTAACAGCATACATTATGTAGATATCATGACATTTTATTATAGGAAAATCGGATATAGTTCATCTAAAGATTCCAAACACCATACATACTTAATCTTGAATGCCCACAGGGCCGGGCCGTAGAATTTGCTTGCATTTGTTATAGAATTTTGACTTGCACGGTAAATCGGCGTACGATTTTGCTTCATGCTACCATTTATGAATTTAAGCTATAAGGATGTTATTTGCTCAAAGCAGATTGAGAATGGATCATTTGTTATTTTACATATATGTCTTTAATGTGTTATCGATCCAAAGGATGTGTAATCCTACTAGTATAATTCTATAATAATTCACTAAAAATTTCTCTATTTCTTGCGGCTATGTTTTGCTCGCTCTAAGGGCCGGTTGCTCATTTCACTTGGATAGTGGCATACCGTATGCATACTTTCGCCGCCTTCGTGTCGGGTACATATTTCAGATAGAACAAAGAAAAATAATGAAAATGTTCATAATATTAATGAAAAAAAACTACACTCTAGAGCAAATTTAAAGACTATTACATATGTTACATGACGTATTTTTTTTAACTTTAATGTTTACCGATGCAACATATATGTATGAAATCTTAAATAATACTACTTGAATGAGGATTTTTGTAATTGAAGTATATTTGTAGGTATTAATAAAGATTCTATGATTATTTAAAATCATTTCCAACGTGTGTTACAAACAGTTAGCAATTACTCAATATGAATATGTGTGTATAACATATAAACATTATAATTTGTTTGTTATTGTAGTTAGAAATTAGTTGGGACGGGACCATATATATAAATATGTTAAAAATAACTTGGACATGCGCGTGTAGGTGGCTCGAGAGTTGCGTGCAAAAGAACGAATTAAATTTGGTTAATTTTGGTGATGAAAAAAGGACCCCACCATATAGTTAAAGTTCTTGGCAACTTATTCATGGCCCGAAGATTACGGGATCAAATGGATCCCACATTCACCTTATAGGAAATTATTTAACTTGTATTTCTTTTTCTTTTTTTAATATATTTATGTATCACTTTTACCGTTTTACTTATCGATGCGGTTGATATCAGATTTTTTAATAACTTTTTGGTTACTAGAATTTTTTTTATTCTTAAAGTCCAGATTTTTAGTTAAAATAATCCAAAAAATACAAAAATTCAGAATACATCGTCTAATCTCGTCTAATTCGTTAAGTTTTTAGACTGCGTCTACTGTGTAAGCCCCGTCTAATTTCTGTTAAGGCTTGCATTTTAAAACACTGCTTATTCCCGTATTCTAGCGATTAAATTTAGTATTTATCATTTACCTCAAAAAAATAAAAATAAAATACAGGGTTGACGGGAAAATGTCTCCAATACTAAGAAGGGGATCAATAGGCCAATAAGCCGAATACCCTTGCAGACTATACAACACGGACACGGAAAAGTGTGTTCGACATGATGTGTATACCGAAAAACAATAAATTTTTAAATTTAGGACACGACACGATCAAAAAAACAATAGTTAATAAATTACATTTATATTATTTGTATAGGTTTATATATTTTCAAGTTTACCAAAATAAGAAAATTATACATATATTAATTGCCAACAAATCTCAGTAATAATTAAAAAAAATTAAAATTTGAATGTTACGACAAATTACTAAGAATACATTGTTTGAAGGTTAAAAGTACATTTTGATAGCACAATTTATGTTTTTCCGTGTGTCTCAAAAGGGTCTATGATGTTTGAGGAAATGTCAAATGTGGGTTCACTAAGTGTTTGATGGTCAACATGTCACAAAGTCGATGAAATGAGAATTTAAGTGTTCGACACCTGAAATGCAGAATCTGACTGATATCGGACACGAAAAATGTAGATTGCAAAAGTAAAACGAATATGAAAACATTTTTCACTAAATGAACATAAACATGAACAAACTCTTTTTTGGTTCCTTTTGTTTTATCATAAGCCCTAGTCAATATAGACTTCAAATGTCTTGCTTATACCATCTAAAGAAAACACGATATTGCTTTAATCCGGAAAAATTGCCTCAACTTTTCTACATATTAAAAATGATACAGATGTCCGGTTGAGATGATTTTTGTATGAAAATCGTGTATTTTCTCAAAATCTATCCACACAATATGGCCTAAAAGTGATTTGGTCCAATTAGTTTTCAGAAGAAAAGTACCATGAAACTGTTTCGTCCGAAAGTTGTCTTGATACTGTTTTTGTCATAAAAAGTGACGTGGACAGACATTTTTATTTGAAATCGTGTGTTTTTCGTAAATCTAATTCAAGCATATCGCTTAAAAGTAGTTTGTTAAGAATAATTCTCAAAAAAGTCTAGGACACCGCTTGCTTATGTATTTATATATCAAATGGATTTAGCTATATTAATTTTAGTTCAATAAGGTCAATTATATAATTAATCTATACTCTAGTTAAACTAGAATTAAGTCGCTAGTCCAATGTCTTTTTAACCGACTCTGACATCACCGTGGGCAGGGGAGGAGCTAGGTGGGCTGTAGCGGCCGCCAATATCCACTAACAACCACGTCGACATCACTGCAAACCACCTTTGAGGTATTTTTACAATTCTTATGGCAGGTCGAAAACGCAAATAGTTTAACGAGTGATTCCTGAACTGCAATAAACATGAAAAAGGTCCCGACCTACAATCGTCCCTTATTAAAAATACAAATAATAATATAAAGTTAATGACAAATTCCTTATTTTTTTCATGAAACAGGATGGCAAATTTTCTAGTCAGACATTACTATTCTTAGATTTGGGCGGCCGTTGGTTACGCCACAAATCTGCAAATTTAATTCAGTATCGTCTCATTAACTTTCACTTTTTTACTTTTTGCATACCTAATTTTTTTTTTTTCAATAAAATCCTTCTCACATGATAAAGCACACACTAAGCCTTAGGATCAATATTAAGGACCCACAATATCCCCCTAAGAACCAATCTCAATCGTACACTGAGCCTTTTTCATTTATATTATTTTATACAAAGGGAACCACTGTGTCTATAACTTTCACTATGCGGATTTTGATTAGTCATTCCGTTCTTATTTAATTATTTATTACGAAAATACGTATAATTTTGATTGTTTGAAAATTTGTATCAAAATTGTCAGAATGAAAATTTTCAAAAGTTAATCATATAGTTCAAATGTTAAATTTTATGATTAAATTATAAAAAAATTTTATTTCAACAAGTTATAATGAACAATTAGATGAGAAAGGATACGGTAGTAAAACACTTCCGGTATCCAATGTTTGAAACACTGAGAAGGGGAATAATTCATAGTTAAGGCTTTTTAATTCAAACAAGCAAGACAAATTTATAATTCGGAAGTCGGAACAATATTTTCTCTATCAACATAACCCTTTAGATGTTTAGGACAGTTATGCAAAGAACACAAACAAGGCCTAAGTGATATAAATCATAGCAATTGGCATGAAAGTGGTTTTTACCGTAAGATTAGTCTTTTTTATCGGTATACTTATTCTACTTAACTTTTAAGTCATTTTTTAACGGTTTTGACATTAAATCACTTATTAGACAGAAAAACATTAGTCATATATACTCAAAATAGAATCGTTCGATTACTAACGCCTCCAAATCGAGCAAACCTCCTAAACGACGGTTAGCACTTGTCAAAAAGACATCAAGTTAAGACACCATTGGAGTCTCAATTAAAACCAAAAGGACAAACTATACTTCTTCTCCAAACTATGAGGATCTTTAAACTAACTTATTACCTATTCACACCAAACAAAAAGAGAGGGTAATTAATTTTGTACTTACTATCCTTAAATTACCAAACATGACACTAAGCCCCCTTTCTCCATCCTTTTAAGTACCCCCTACTTCCTTCCCCATTTTCCCCATCCCTCTCTCTCTCTTTATAATACACCATATATATATTGACAATGGCTTTAGCTCACATTGTAGCAGTCTTGCTAACCCTTTGGTCAGTAGGGGAAAGTCGAATACCAGGGGTTTACAGCGGGGGCGCGTGGGAAAGTGCTCATGCCACATTCTACGGTGGCAGTGACGCTTCCGGAACAATGGGTTAGCTTAAAATTTAATTTACCATAATTTTTCTTTGTTTTTTTTAGTTTATTGTACTTGCTTGAGTCCACATTGAGGTTCTTTAGTTTTTTTTTTTTTTTTTTCCAAAATGAAGGTTCTTTAGTTGAGTTTTTGTTAGTTGTAATGTACTTTGTTTGGTGTTTTCTGCATACATTTTGGAAGTATTTTGAAAGTTACTTTGGTTGTGGTTTTTAAGCAAATGAGCTGGCTTATTTGATCCTGAGTAAAAAGTTGGAATTTTTGTAGCTTAAATTATAGAGTGCATTCAAAAATGTCCATATATAGTAGTTCAAAGTAATTATTTTTATAATACGTACTCACTCCGTTCCCAACTAATTGTCCATTACGAAACTACGTGTAATTTTGACTGGGTAATAACTTATATCAAAATTGTCGGAATGAAAATTTTCAAAAGTTGATCATATAGTTCAAACATTAAATTACATGATTTAGATTTGAAAATTTTCATTTCGACAATTTTGATACATATCATAAACCTGTCAAAATTACACGTAATTTCGTATAAGACAACTAATTGGGAACGGGAGTACAATTTTGGACAAGTTTTCGGAATGCTGAGTAGATCTCATCTATTACTTCTTCTCACAGTTTTAGTCTACAGCTTTGTATTTATGATTTTTTTCAAGTAAAATTGCTCTGTTTCTGGTTATTATAGTACACACATGTCGTACACTTTTCTCAAAGAAAAGCTATGAAACAACTAAAGAAGTTTGTGTAAAAAAAGTTAGAAAATTGGTGTGGGTTCCACTGGCCTTTTACGTAATGTGTTTTACAAATATGGAATTTGGATAATATAAAATAAAAAGAACTGCTGGTTTTAGGTGACAAAAATCACAGTGTATTTAGTTGGAAGGTGTTTGAAGGGAACCAAATCCTTAAACAGCTCCTAGTTTCACTTTTAAGTTTAATACTTTTTGTTATCCTTGTTGATTTTCATTAACTCAGTAAAAAATTATTTGGTCCGTAGAGTTTCAACTCTGACATTCATAATCCCCAAGTTTTGAATGCGCAACAATTGTCTTCATTTTGTTTGAAAGTGGTTACTGGTTTCAGATGATAAAGAAACACATTGTTGACTAATTCGTTGTTCTAGATGATGGAAAAAGACCCACAAATTTGACCCTTTTAAATTACTAGAACAAATTTCACCTAGGGGCATGTTGGAATGTTAAAATTATATAAAAAAAAAAACAATGCCCAAAAATGCTTAAAAAAAGACTAAAAAAATCAAAGCCCAAGGACCGAGGCATCCAGTTGTTTGTTACATTCAGTTTCTCCAATTCTTTGCGTCTCGATTCCATTTGGAAAAAAGAGTACTCTTAATATTCTGCCTCTTTTATTAGGTGGTGCGTGTGGGTACGGGAACTTATACAGCCAAGGCTACGGTGTGAACACTGCAGCCCTGAGCACAGCCCTTTTCAACAGCGGATTGAGCTGTGGCTCGTGCTTTGAGATCAAATGCGCGAGCGACCCCAAATGGTGTCACTCTGGCAGCCCATCCATCTTCATAACCGCCACTAATTTTTGCCCGCCGAATTTCGCCCAAGCAAGTGATGATGGCGGGTGGTGTAACCCGCCAAGGCCTCATTTCGACCTTGCTATGCCGATGTTTCTTAAGATTGCGGAGTATAGGGCTGGGATCGTGCCTGTTGCCTATCGTAGGTAATATTTTTTTTAAGTACTTTTTTTTTTGAATTGCAGTGACTAGTGTTTGGTTGCACAATTTTTATTCATTTGTTCACTAAATGATTTTATTGGTAGTTGCATTTACACATGCTACTGTTGCAGCATTTTTCTATTTGGAATTTACCATTCTTGCATTCTTTTGCACAGTTTTAAGTAACTTAAAGATCAAGTAGTTGCAAACAGTATTAGGATTTACTACATTTTGATGATCAACTTCTTCTTCTCAATATTAGTTTTTTTTCATCTCTAAGAAAATGTTAATCAGCTACCTAATTTTTTAAGTTCTCATCTACCCGGATGAACTATTTATTAGGAGTATGAGGTATTGATTATTAACTCGTTATTTTACTTACATTGTACTGTATTTTACTTATATTGTATTTGCATTATTTTTACTCATTATTTTACTAGTAGTATGCATTAAATAGGCACCGAAAAAATTAAATTAGGGTAGTTTCAGGCGGCTACTGATTGAGAATGTTAGTTACAACTTACAATAGTTTGGTAGTTAGAAGTTAAAGATTTAAGACCCAACACCTTTTTCACACGTAAGAATAAGATAGTAATATTCCTTTACAGTATTTTACATATTTACTTTGAGCCACCCAAGATTCCCCATATATTTATTTAAAATAAAAATAAAAATTCCCCACATATTACTGTTATTCTTCTTCTTATATATAGCCTTTGGTCAACAAACATACTTATACTCACTTTATTGTATCTCGTGTCCACTGTTCCAGCAAATCTGGTCCGGTCATCAGAAAATGAGGACATTTAACTTTCTTTTAGGAAATAAACTTTTTTTACACTATTGCTCCTGTAAATAGAATATACTATTGCACAATTTTTGTTAAATAGCCCAGGTGTAAGAATGATCAGTTTCATAATCTCTGATTATACAAGAACAATAGTGTTCTTGTATATTATTGTATGTTCTTGTAAACCAGTTTCATAATCTCTTAAAGGGCAGATGTCATGAATAATACTATTGCACAATCTTTGTTAAATAACCCAGGTGTAAAAATAAAAATAATCAAGTAAAATGAATTATATTATATTATTTCATAAATAAAGATGAATTATAAACAATTATTTATCTCCTTTTGTCATTATAGATGAGTGACTCGGTGTTCATGTCACCACCTAGTTCTTTTTCTGACATTACATCATCGTCTAAGGTAATGCAAAATGGCTAAACTAACCCTACACTGCTCTTTTATTACACAGGGTGCCATGCCACAAGAAAGGTGGGATAAGGTTCACAATCAACGGTTTTCGCTATTTCAACCTCCTTCTTGTCTCCAACGTTGCTGGTGCGGGAGATATCATTAGGGTTAGCGTTAAAGGCACGAGGACTAACTGGATGAGCATGAGCCGAAACTGGGGGCAAAACTGGCAATCCAACGCAGTGTTGGTCGGCCAAGCTCTCTCTTTCAGAGTTGTCGGAAGTGATCGTCGGAGTTCCACCTTATGGAATGTGGCCCCTGCACATTGGCAGTTTGGACAGACATTCTCTGGAAAGAATTTTAGGGTTTAAATTTAATATATATTAGGAAAAAAGTAGGGAATTCGAAGGTTTTCCCGCTTAATTTGCTTGCTCTTTTTTTGCTTTATCTTTTTAGTTTATGGTAGTTTAGTAATGTGCTTTTTGGTTGTCGGAAAAAGTGAAAGTTAGGCACTTTTTTGACTACTGATTTGTGGGGATTGAGTGGGGGGAATTTGTAACTTTTTGACTTTTTTGGGTTGGATTGGGATTTTGGGGGAAAATATTGTAATGTGCTTCGGCTGAGGCGGCTGCAGAAAAAGGAATTGTAGCCCGCAGTTTTTATTTTTACTTATTGCTTATGGAATGTTAAGCTCTATTAAAACTTATGTAAAACCCAGTTAAGTTTAATATAAATATTTTATCTAGCGACTTAATATTTGTGTTTGATTGTTTTACTGGGATTTTTAAACAAACAAGTCGGTACTACTTGAGGGATCGAAACAAATTTAAAGTCATCACTTGTATTTAACAGGTTTTGATTACAAGAAATAACATTCACAACTTATTATTGAAAAAAATGTTGTTATGGGAAGACTGAAAATGCAACTGAAGGAGCCTTTAACTTGATCATTTACAATGTGTGCCGTTAACATGTTCACAAATAATGTAATATTTCTTTAGAAAAATGTAATGTGATAGGAAATGAGAAGAGAAATAAATGTGACAATGTGTTGTGTGCTCTTTTGTTGGTAGCACTGAAATTACTTACAGTTAATATTTTGGCCATGTGAAGACTGAAGATGCAACTGAACGATCCTTTAATTTATTATTTACAATGTGTGCGGTTAACATGTCCACAAATAATGTAACATTTCTTTAGAAAAATGTAACGTGAGAGGAAATGACAAGAGAAATAAATGTGACAATGTGTTGTGCTCTTTTGTTGGTAGCACTGAAATTACTAAGAGTTGAATAATTTGGTCGTGTGAAAGCAATTTCATTTCCTTCTGTTAAGTCCAAGTAGGTGAAGTAACCAGATATGCACATGGGTAGGGTTAAATAAGCTGCTGCTGGTGCTTACATGTGATATGTTACATATATGTACTGTAGTTGTTTTCCCTTTTTTTCCTTTTTCTCTATTATTCATCTTTATTCTTTACTATCAAGAAAAGGTCTTTGGATACCAATATTCCAAGCTGTCGCTATTAAACATGGTTTGGTTTTTGGCTCATTTCAACTTTTTGCTGTGTTGTTTCACATCAATGTGCAATAATCTCATAAGAAGCCATTTGTGGAATAGTGTTTGAACATGTTATGGGTTTGACAACAAAGCTTAGGCGTGAGTTAATGTGACGACCCATATTTCTCGAAGGAATTTCTGTAGTGCGGTGTTGTGCGTCAGTCACACATCGCCCAAATATGATAGTACTCGTGTGGTATATGAGTTTAAAGACCAATTTCATATCAACAAGACCTTTTAAAGCCGTGCGGCACAATAGCGAGGACGGAACTCAATAGTTAAACGTGTTTAGCTTGGAGTAGTACCAAAATGGGTGACCCTGTGAAGTTATGCCAAAGTGGACAATATTGTTGATACGGGCGTGGCGGTTCGGTCCGTAGGGCTGGGCCGTTACAGGTGGTATCAGAGCCAGGTTCTGGCCGGAAATATGGGGACTAACACGTGTGTGTGGGCCCCTAAAGGACAACGTGCCCGACGAGGACGTCGTGCCTAAAGTGAGGGTGATTGTGACGATTCAGATTTCCTGAAGGAATTTATGTGGTGCGGTGTTTTGCGTCAGTCCCACATCGCCCAGATATTAGAGTACTCGTGTGGTATATGAGCTTAAAGATCTATTACCTATCAACAAGGCCTTTTAAAGCCGTGCGGCACAATAGCGAGGACGTAACTTCATAGTTAAGCGTGCTTAGCTTGGAGTAGTACCAAGATGGGTGACCCTGGAAAGTTGTGCCAAAACGGACAATATTGTTGATACGGACATGGCGGTTCGGTCCGTAGGGCCGGATCGTTACAGATATAATTTCACACAGATAAACTAGCTACGCACCTTGATAAACACATGAAGACATATGCTTATGCAAAGCGTGACAATTAGCTAAAATGGCATTCGATAAAAGTGGAAAATATACCAGAGTGGTTAAGACGGGTATGAATATGATGAGGTAGATGAATAACTTAAAAATCGATGTTCAAGAAATATACATGGTTTTCATATTTAGGTAGGCAATCAATGGAGACTTCTCAAGAAGAAAGAAAAAAATTAGAGCATAGAATCTGCGATCGATGTATTACGAATTTAAAGACTTGCAAATTTTACGATTTCAGCATTTGGCCTATTTATCACTCAACCAAGGCCTTTTTGCTGAGATGTATCTGGTTACCCGATAACTAAAAACCTTTTATGGAAGGGCATCAAAACACACCCTCAAATTCCCAGACAACACAAAATGGCGGTGTCGCGGTGAGAAAAACTGTAAAGCAATAAAAGATAACGTAAATAATACAGAGAATTACCCTATAAGTCTGCTAAGAAGGAGTGAAAAAGTTTGGCAGGTAGCGAGTTTACCAAAAGATCTCAAGCAAAGACTCAACAGTCTCACTTTGGCAACTTGTAAAAACGTACTTCTACAACATAAAAAGTTATAATATTGAGTTGTTTTTATTAATAAAACTGAATAGAGAAATTATTACATATAAGTTTGAGATAAACGTGCAACAAACTGTGCCCCTAGTGCTATTTGAATAGCAAATACTAACATTTTAAAGACATATTCAGCCGAACCTGCAGTCAATACATTTTAGTTCATAACTTTCTGTATCTCATAAGAATCTCAACAGACTCATTAGCAAAAAAGTCAAATATATCAAACGTAAAAGGTATGAAATTGTGCTGATTGTCTTGACAGACATTCTTATGTTTTTCTACGTTCGCTGCCGCTGCAGTAGTAGCTGCGTGAACCATGATAAATTTTCTAGTTATACACCTAGTTCTCAAGTTTGATCTTTCTCTCAGTTGGTTAATGTTCAGCTTTATTTGGTATAGCCGTATAGGCAAATGGCGATTACATAGTTACATGTGATATTTTACTCTTACTATCTAGAAAAAGAAAAGGTATTTGAATATAATTATTTCCAATATTCTTTAATTCATAGATATATGTTGATTTTTTTATCACTTCCTCTTTGAGAATGTCTCTTTGAAACAGTCAGCTTATTTGACTGTTTATAGTACAGTCAGCTTAACCACCGTTAGATTAGAAAATGAATGTTTAGATGATATTTTTCAATAAATAATTTATTTTTTCTATTTTCAACAAATTAGAATTTGATAAATTAAAAACAAATTGTACAACACACTAAAAACTCAAATAAAAATATAGAACCCTATGGGGCATACCCTAAACTTAAATATTAATCAAAATTTAATATTTTTTTATCCATTTGACACTTTTTTATGTAAACGGTTTGTGAACCAGTTATACAGCCTGACTGTTGCTTAGTAATTCCCCTCTTTGATGCTCCGTTGTCTCACAACATATGCAATATTGCCATATTACAAACTATTTGTGCAATAATGTTTCACATGATACAGATCGGTTCCACAATAAAGATAACTTTTGTGAATTGCAATAGATACTAATTCAGGCAAATAAACCTGTGAGGGACGTTGCGAAACACATGGACATTTTTTTTTTTATATAACCGGTGGTAAAAACTCATATTTTTATTAATAAGTAAATAAAAATGTGGAGGAAAAATCCAAAAAAAAACAAAAAACAAATAGTTGAACCGTTGCAATTACAATATGAAACTTAAAACCGAAAGTGTAGACAAAATTTTTTGGACCAGTCTAGTAATTAAAAACAAAAAGCTCCACGCATAACTTATCACCTCTTGACCGATCACCTCTTCACCTGCACATAGATTACTTTCCCTTTCTAGTGAGAGAATGTCTCTCATTTCCTTTAAAAAAACTTCAATTATCATCATTTGATTCGTAAATATGGGATCCGTTTGGCTTCAGTAACGATTAATCCCCTTATAGAAGTTGGAAAATCTTCTGGACAATTCGACAATGTTGAATTTTCATCACACCCTAGATTGGCAAGGTAATATTCACCTCTATTTCCCTCTCTTTCGATATGATTGATGGTTAGATTACTAATTGTAAATTGCTGACTAATTAGATCCATATAATATAACAGCTTCTATGGGCAATTTACTTTCCATTGAATTATATTTACCAGATGAAGATAATCGGTCTCAAAAATAATATCAGTTGCTTGAGTAATTTGAACCCCTAAAAGAAGCGCATTCATCTCTGGTTCTAGACTAGAATTGCTGTCAATTGAGGTGTAAAACCCTAGTTTAAAAGCCCCTAAATCATCTATCATAATACCCCCAATGCCACTTTAATTTGCATCATGTCCCTATCATCCATCAATATTAATTTTGTTATACCATTTAGGTGGACAGAGCTATTTTACCATCTTGAACTTTTTGACTTTGTTTCTTATCCCAGTTCAATTTTGTTTAAAATCAAAATTTGAGGAAAAACGATTGTCATTTTTAGAATAGAGATTAATCAATTTACCAACAACACATATTTTAGCACTATTCATACCCTTATTATCATATTTATTAGAACATTTGCCTTTCCAAATTTTTCACACAATAAACACATGTAAGATTTTGCATAACTTTCAGTGAATTTTTAATTTTGTAATACTTAATTAAGACCACCAAAAAAGAAAATTTTCTCTAATATGCTCTGAATTATTTGGCACTCACATGAATTTACCGAAATAATAATTCCAAATGGAGAGATATGCTTTTGCAAAACGTGACAACTAAGAAGAATGATACCGAATGAAAGTGGAACCGATGGAATGGTTAAAGAATGTCGTGGTCGACGAAGTAACCGATTAACAAAACACAAATTAAAATACAAATAATAATACGAATTTCAAGTTTGGTAGGCAATCAAAACATGTTTTTCTGCACGCAGCTAAATATTATATGTTCCTGTCTGTTTAAGTGACCACATGATGGCTATAAAATCGTTGTTTTAAAAAACGCGCTATATTGCACTATAGTTCGCGAAATAGCCTTTTTCGACCGAAAAACGCTATGATAAACCGCTATTTAGATAAAAAAATGCTAAATTCGCGCTATAGAAACGCTATTAACCTTATTTACGCTATAGAGTGTGCACTTCAAATTTATTTATTTTATTTATTTATTTATTTTTTGGTCAAAATTTTAATGAAATTATTGGAGGCTAAAGAGAATCAAACCCCAAAATTCTTACAAACAAAGTAAATGCTCCGACATCTCAACTACAATCATTTTGTGATTATTAATTACAACTTTTTATTTATATTTAGTTAATTTTTATTAGATGTTCTGAATTTAATGCTATATTTATAGGTATTTAGGCAAAAAAAAAAGTACACCGCAAAACGCTATGTAGCAACGCTATTTGCGCTTTTAACGGTTCTCTCGAAAAAAACGTTACAGCAGCGATAACGCTATTTAAAATATTAGATAAAATTCATACTAGAAATCGATATATATATTTTTTAAATAGTTTAGGTACTAAAGAAAACAACATAAGTTGACATATAGCGCCTTTAATCACAAAGGATACTCGATAGTCTCACAGCTCTCACCTTTTGCAACTGGCATAAATATACGTACATAAAAGCATAAACATTCTGTTGTTCGACAATTTTCCCTACGAGTTTTAACTGGCATAAATATCTCGCATGCCTTATTTAGTCAATTGTGTACCAGATTTACAAGACAGTTTTAATTCTATCTTATCGAGAGAGAGAAAAGGTGCTTAAAGCACCATTCACAAGGGAGTTAACAGCGGAAACTTACCCCAATAAGTTCTTGGAAAGCTTCTTGCAATTCTTCGTTAGCATTGAGGTCCTTCGCTATCAGCACCTGATTAAGAGCTTCAATATCTTCAAGTTTTTCCTCTTTATCTTCAAGTTCTTTCAGAATCAATTCCATTTTCTTCTTGAGCTCCTCATCCTTTATTTCCCTTGGGATATTTGCAATAACACCCAAACAAGGCCAGACAAGTGATTCATCTGCCTTGATACCCTCGGGTAATTTTGCAGCCTCAACTGTAGGCAATGTTTGGTCTATATCCAATTCTTTTGATGATGACTGAGACATATCTGCATAATATACAACAGTCGATACATCTTAAAATTGTCGAAATGAGTAACCTTAATGCTCAGCAGACAGGAATAAAGTGAAGAGCAAAGCAACGAAGCAGATAAAAAATAAACGCATTTGTTTGTCAAAAGGATCCCAGCTGAGTTAAATTGGCAGCTACATATTCACTGCAGTCACATACAATGAAAATCATACTGTGTAATTTTGGTGAGGTGATGATCTAAGAACTTTTTCTTCACATTTTATGATAAATAATCGCTCTTCCAGTGGCAGTAAAGAGAAAAAAGGAAATAAATAAATTGGCCCATGGAACTTCTCAGTTCACCTTGTTCATCATCAAGTGAATGTCTTACATAACAATCTAAGGGAACATCTACTTCGTCCCAATGAATGGTAAGGAGTAACGCAATTTTCTTTTATCAGTTTGCCTATCGTTTATGGGCAGCAACGCACAGGAAAGAATAATGTTCTAAGCCCTGTCTTTGTTTGGTATCACATTGTCACAAAGCAAAAGAGAGCTACAGTAACTTCAAATCACAACTTACATAATTAGTTGTTGCATCACACATAACAGTCATTCCACTGTCTGTTCAAGCTAGACATCTCTTTTTTCATTATTGTTACACGTGAAACAAGCAGCAGAAAGACTGTGGTGATAGAATGTAAAATAAACTTAACAATAAATAATTATTGTTTACTATACTAACTTATTGGTGGTTAAAAATCTGCATACCCACCTTACAAGTTTAATAATTTACATACTCACCGATAACAGATTCATCAATCAACACACTCCAGTTAACTTATGTTAACTTTTTAACTGATTTTTGGTCATCAGCGATGTTTGTTTTACTCTTAAATCATAACTGGAAGTGGTCACGTGATCACACGTGACCAAACTTCTCTTAAATGGCAAACATAAATCAACTAAAGTGTGTTGATTTATAGATCTCTTATAGGTGAGTATGTAAATTGTTATTATTGTAAGGTGAGTATGCAAATTATTAATCACAAATAGGTTGGTGTACTAAACAATAATTTTCTCTAAAAAATATTCTATCCTCAGTATTAGAGGCCGATGCATTGAGAAAGAGTAAGACATTAGTCATCAACTACTAGTTGTTTCACATAAAAGTCGATGGAAAAAGAAGAACACCACTACTTATCACTCAGCTAGAACAAGGTAACTAAACTATTGCAGTCTCAAAAAGTTACTGCCGTTGAAAAATTCTTTTTGTATGTAGCCGACCAGAGAATACTTTTCTTTTGTTCATATTATCTGATAAAGAAAACAACGGTGTCGTGCCTGTATCGTTGGCAAACTAAAAGAGATAAACGTAAAAGTTACAGCTGATCTTGCCCGACAATGTGACTTATCAAAATTAACAATCTTAATCACCAATTGAACGTCTTGATGGCAATGTCAAAGTGAATGCTTAGGAGACTAGAAAATATGTATGTTTTTTTATCCACTTAAACTTCAGAAACTTCTTCAAATCACAGTTCATATAATTAGCTGTTGCATAACACATACAAGTTATCATTTTCAAGTATGACATTTCATTTCATTTTTTAAAAGTAGAGGAAGATGCTACCATAAGCTATTTTTAATTCTTTTTTTCACATGAATATATGAAATTCCTATCCGCTGTTCTAGTTGCAGTTTTGCAGTTAGGTTCTAAGTGAGGTTGCAACCACAGTTAGAACCCAGTGTATAAATGGACAGAACTGTAAAAAGTTAAATGTACGTAAATGAAATCACACGCACATTTAACAACGGAGTTCACCTAGCTAGGCTACGTCTCCGGGGCACTTACCCAGATTATGATATTATAAAAAGCTTACAATATAGGACTCAAGTCTTAACGAAAAACACTTAGACTCACTCTAGGTTTTTCTGCCTATCTCTATATTGCTCCTACTCTATAACTATCACTTATAAATCAATGGCATCACACCATTGTTTTCTTTTTAAAGCTCACGTGTATTCTCTCTAGAAAATAAGTTCTTTATAATTTAGAACACACACATTTACAAGCTAAGTTATCAACTATATAAGCAAGTAAAAACAATCTTCAATCTTCAATATCTTTTGATTGCTTTTTGACTTTGTTGATTGGCTTCAATCTTCCCATGCATTGCGTGATACTTCAGCATTGATTGACTCCAATCATCATTGGTTGATACCTGTTTAATAACCAGCTTGATTGTAGGAGTTAGCATTGTCCTATAGCTAGGAATCATATAAAAAGATCATATCTTGAAAAGATATCTTTTAGGTATTCATGTAAAACATTAACTCCTGATTTTATTCAATCTTTAAACATATCATACTGAATTGATAAGGAACAAAAGATTGACACAAGTGATAAGGATTAGTATAAGAATAGAGATATAGAATTATAAATTTAAAGGAAAAATAACTAATCTCTTTATACCTTTTAGGAAATCTTTCCTTACCCCTTTGATATTCTCACTTAAACGCATATTAAACTTTTAGAATCATATGAGAATATATCCTGCATGCTGTAGAGTCAATTAACAATTAATAAATAACAGCTATGCAGATACACAGAACTAGACAGAATACTGCTGAGTAGCAGGTTGGAACTGTGGTTGCAACTGAGGTTTCAACTAGTACTTGAAACCTGTTACTACTGACTTAGTAGGTTGCAACTGAGGTTGCAACTGGTACTTGGAACCTGTCACTATTGACTTAGTAGGTTGCAACTGAGGTTGCAACTGATACTTGAAACCTGTCAATTCTGTCTTACTTCTTAACAACAGTTAGGATTTATTTAGTGAAAAACCAATAGACAATAAACAATATTTAGACCAGAAATCTGGTCCTAACAATCTCCCCATTTGTCATTGGTTTTGACAAATCAACTAAGTTTATAAACCACATAAATCCACCTGCAATTTCAATACAACATTTGTATTGTATCTGTTTTAGCTCCCCCTGCAAGTTAGAATTGCAGGCATATCATATAAGCACAATCTATATGCACACAGTAGGTTTTCAGACCTGTTCCAAGTTCAAAGAAATTGCAGAATTATTAAAGCCAAACAGGCACAGAATTGTCTTAATACATCATAACTGGAAACAAAATAAAGTCTTGAAACTTAAACATTAAACTGAAAACAGAACAGAAGCAAATAAAAGCAAATAAACTTTCTCTTACTCCCCCTATTTGTCACAACCTTGACAAACTAGTTCCTAGGAATGTCTGACTGGGGTGGTCTTTCTCTTAGGGGTCTGTCCCTAACAACCTCTTCATGCTCATCTTCACTGCTTATAGAGAGGCCATCATCACTTTGAGTTGCATCCCCATCACTGTCACCACCATCACTGTCACTATCACTTCCACTTTCTATAAGATTCTCCAGCAACTTTTTGATTTGATAGTCATCTGTATCCAGCTCAGCTCTCCTTTCTGCATTGTAAGCCAACTTTTGCTTCAAGTACCACCTCACACCCCTCTTCTTTTCTGAAGGAGCATTAGCTGTTTCTTCTTCTTTTTCTTTGCCCTTTTCTCCAGAGATGTCATTGACATGCCCTTCTTTGAGCAGTTTTGCAGAGATATATATAGCAGAGGGACAGTCAGTGATTGGTTCATTTAAGAAACTTATTGGAGATTGTCTACCCAAAGATGAGACTTGGCCTTTAATCACAGCAGTGATTAGGCAAGGGAAAGGCAGCAGAATGGATTGGGAAGTAGAGTCACTGAAGTCTCTAATCAGATTAAATACATGATTACCAAAATTAATTGGCAAAGATGACATGATCCTATAGAGAAATATGGCCATGTCCTTACTGACTTTGGATGGCTGCTTAGTGGGATTCCAATTGAATCTGGCTATTTTGTGCAGCACAGATGCACACAAGGTGAGGGAGGATGTTTTAATAGAGTGACCATCAAACCTATTGTTCTTTCCAGTTAAAATTAAAGCAAGAATTTCTAAGTCTGGTTCAGCATTGTCATCTTCAGTAGGACTAGGACAACACAGAAACTCATTGATCAACTTAGGGGTGAAATCTAGAGTCACACCCCTCAAAAACACTCTGCCATAGGCAGGATCACCTTCAACAAACACATTACTACTTAGATTGGCATAGAATTCTTTAATTACAGCAGGGTAATAGGAATCAGGATAAGAAATAGTTTTAGCTAAGCCAACAGCTGATAGCAGTTTCTCAAGATGTACTTGAATATGTGGATAGCTAACCAGATTAAGTCTTATTTCACTGTGAATCTCCCTACCAGCAAAAGACCTATACCTCCTATACATGGTCCTACTCCAGAACCTAGGATCAGTCTCATGAAACTTAGACTTATAAGAGAAAATAATTGGAGTTGGATGATCCTCTACAGATTTCCTAGCTCTTTTCTTAGTGCGCTTTTTCTGAGATGAGGAAGTCTCACTTACCTTAGCTTTTGATCCTGGACTGGTTGGAGATTTATTCATGAAATCTCTTAGAGTGCAATCATCGTCCATGTCCAGGTTGGGGTTCTTTGAAGTGTTTGAAGACATGGTTGTAACTAGGGTTAGAAGTGAGCTTGGAACTACGCAGTGAGTTTTTACAGAGACATAGGGTTTTACAGTTTAGAGAGAGAGTAATGTTGTAAAGTGTAATTGAGTTTGGATATAAAAAGAATTTTGTATAAATAGCAATAAAGTCCATATCCTTTTGCAATTGGAAAGAGATACATGCAAATCAATTATGAAACAGATTTAGCCAAAAATTAGGAAAGTTCTTATCAACAAAAATTTGAAAAATTAAACAAATTAAATCACGAAGGAAACAGTTGGTATAAAGATAAATCCAGCAATTAATAAAGATAAACATTCCTTTTTAAACAGATTTATCCAAAATTTGAAAATCCAAGAGTTGAAGCTTTTAAGGAATTTTGAATTGATTCAAGATAAAGATATCAATTTGACAGATATTCAAGCTTTTGAAAAACGAAAATCTAGCAATTTACCCAAGAAAATATGTTTATCATTGAATAACCTTAATAAAGATTAGATTTCAGGAGCTTAAATTGAGCAAATTCGTTTTTATCTCTACACAAAAACTAGTTTGATAACCTCAGCAAGGAAAGAGTATAAGTGATGTCAAAAAATCACAAGACTAAGTCTTGGCAGTTATAAAATACACTGAGGTTTCAACTGATGTTACAACTAAGCTTGCAACCAGTATTTTTAACACGAGGTTTCAACTGAAGTTGTAACTGAACTTCCAACCAGTTATTGAGAGAATGAGGTTTCAACTGATGTTGCAACTGAGCTTGCAACCACAAACAAAATTTGCACTTTGTGCTTGCAACTCTATTACCAGAGAGGTTTTCAAGGACAAGTTACCTCACATCTGTTTTTGAGACACCAAAAAGCGGCTTTTTCAAAACAAAAACACCATAGCTCAATTAAGACATATTTAGCAAGAATATTCAATTAGATTGATAATGACATACCCCTATGTCACTTCTTAATGATTCAAACTTGTTTGTATCAAGGGGTTTTGTGAAAATATCTGCTAATTGTCTTTCAGTTGAAACATGTTCTAAAATTAAGCTCTTTTCTTCAACTAGTTCTCTTATAAAATGATGCCTTAGATCAATATGTTTGGTCCTGGAATGTTGAACTGGATTTTTAGCTAAATCTATAGCACTTTTGTTATCACAAAACAGAGTTAAAACTTCATGTTTAACATTATAATCAGTTAACATCTGTTTCATCCAGATTAATTGAGTGCATCCACGTCCAGCTGCAACATATTCTGCTTCAGCAGTAGACAAAGATATGCAATTTTGCTTTTTACTGAACCAAGAAACAAGGTTGTTTCCAAAATAAAAACACCCACCAGAAGTACTCTTTCTATCATCTATGTTTCCTGCCCAATCTGCATCACAGTAGCCACTAAGAAAATGGTTTGTATCTTTAGAATACCATAGGCCTAGATGAGTTGTTCTTTTTACATACCTTAGAATTCTTTTGACAGCTAGAAGATGAGATTCTAAAGGATTTGCCTGATATCTGGCACAAACTCCTACACTTAAGCAAAGGTCTGGTCTACTAGCAGTTAAATACAGCAAACTTCCAATCATGGATCTATAAAGGCTGGGACAAACACTTTTTCCTTTATCATTTTTAGACAGTTTAAGGGTAGTACTCATAGGAGTTCTCTTTTCTTTACTCTCACTTAGACCAAACTTCTTAACAAGATTGTCTGCATACTTACTCTGACATAGAAAAATCCCTTTCTCATTCTGTTTAACTTGCAATCCTAGAAAGTAAGTTAGTTCACCTCCACCACTCATTTCAAATTCATTCTTCATATCAGAAATGAATTCTTCTATCCTTTTATTAGAAGTAGAGCCAAAAACAATGTCATCAACATAGATTTGAGCAATTATTATGTCCTTTGTGGTTTTCTTAGTAAACAAAGTTTTATCAACTCCCCCTCTGTTAAAACCTTTTTCAATCAAATACTTGGTTAATCTATCATACCAAGCTCTAGGAGCTTGTTTTAGACCATACAGGGCCTTTTTCAACAAATAGACATGTTCAGGAAGGTTAGGATCTTCAAATCCCTTAGGTTGACAGACATAAACTTCTTCATTAATCACACCATTCAGAAAAGCACTCTTTATGTCAAGTTGAAACAGTTTAAAATCATATAGACATGCAAGAGAAAGTAGCATTCTAATGGATTCAATTCTAGCTACTGGAGCAAAGGTTTCATCAAAATCAATTCACTCAATTTGTGTATAACCCTGAGCTACCAACCTAGTTTTATTTCTGATAATAACACCATCTTCATTACTTTTATTTCTAAAGATCCATTTAGTTCCTATAATATTTTTATTAGAAGGTCTGGGTACTAAAGTCCATACATCATTCCTTTCAAATTGGGACAGTTCATCTTGCATAGCTAAGATCCATTCACTATCTTCCAAAGCCTCTTTTATGTTCTTAGGTTCTAACTGAGAAAGGTAACAAGCAAAATGAACAACATTATTTCTCTTACCTCCGGTTTTCATACCTGAAGTGACTTCTCCTATGACATTGTCAAGAGAGTGGTTTTTCTGAGTCCTTACATAGCGTGGCTTGCTTGTAGTTGGGATATCAAATCCTCCTTCTTCTTCTTCAGATTCTGTTGAATTCTGGGTTTCAACTGCGGTTCCAACCTCAGTTCCAACCTCAGTTGTAACCTCAGTTGCAACTGGACTTCCAACCACTCTGGGACTTCCTGTTTGTTGAGTTTCTTCTTTCTCCTTTTCTGCAATCTCAGGCTGTTCATCATCACCTGTAATCTCATCAACAGTTTTTAGGTCATCAAATAACACATTATAAGATTCCATAACACAGTTTGTTCTTTGATTGAAGACTCTAAATGCTCTACTATTTTGAGCATAACCAAGAAAAATCCCTTTATCACTTTTAGAGTCAAATTTCCCAAGATGCTCTCTATCTCTGAGAATGTAACAAACACATCCAAAGACTTGAAAATACTTAACATTGGGTTTTCTACCTTTCCATATTTCATAAGCTGTCATGGAAGTACCTTTAGTAATATAAACTCTATTAACTATATGACAGGCAGTATTAACAGCTTCAGCCCAAAATCTGTTGGCAAGTTTCTTAGAGTTAAGCATTACTCTAGCCATTTCCTGAATGGTTCTATTTTTCCTTTCAACTATGCCATTTTGCTGTGGAGTCTTAGGAGCAGAGAACTCATGACTTATACCTAAGGAGTTGCAGAATTCTCTAAACTTGATGTTTTCAAATTCAGTTCCATGATCACTTCTAATCCTAGCAATATTACCACTGGTGGAACCCTTTTCAAGTTGCAGTTTTAAGCACAGAGTTTTGAACAGTTCAAAAGTTTCAGACTTATCCTTTAAGAACACTACCCAAGAGTATCTAGAGAAATCATCTACAACTACCAAAATGTACTTCTTACCACCTATACTAGCAGTTTGCATAGGACCCATCAGGTCAATATGAAGAAGTTCTAAGACTCTCTTAGTGTAGATTTGACTAGTACTTTTGTGAATACTTTTGGTTTGTTTGCCTATAGCATAATCACCACAGACACTTTGAGTTTTAGCACTAAGTTTAGGAATTCCTCTTATCAATTCCTTGCTAACAAGCTTATCTAAGGTTTTGTAATTCACATGCCCAAGCCTTTTATGCCAAATATCCACATTATTAGTAATGGCTTGATTACACCTACTTTGAGGCAATTCTTTTTCAGCTTTTTCAAACACATAGCAGCTGTTGGTTGATCTAACTCCAGTCATGATTAAATCATTGTTAAGATTAGTAATTAGACACCTTTCTTTGTCAAATTTAACAATCATTTTGTTATCACAGAGTTGACTGATACTAATAAGATTAGCTTTTAGACCATCTACAAGAAAAACATCCTCATTATCAGGCATTCCAGGTTTGTTTAAGGTACCTTTACCAACAATTTTACCTGTATCTCCACCTCCAAACACAACAGTGTTTCCTGTAAGAATGGTGACATTTTTTAGAAGACTTGCAGTACCTGTCATGTGCTTGGAGCAACCACTGTCAAAATACCAATCATTAGAAGTAACAACATTCAAAGAGTTAATGACAGCTTTGTTGTTAGCAATTAAGGTAGCTTTTTCTTTAACTTTCCAGACCCAGTTCAAATTTTTATTGACAGAGGCCAACCAGGTTTTCTGAGAAATATACTTTATGTTTCTTTTTAAATAACACTGGATTTCAGAATGACCAGGTTTCTTACAGAAATTACACAGCTTCAACCTAAAGTTATTTTTATCCTTAAAGCTATTCAGTTTATTCATGGTTGCAACTTTGGTTATAACTGAGCTTCTAACCTTCTTTACAAAAACCTGAGTTTTATTCCTGGTTGCAACTCTGGTTGCAACTGAGCTTCTAACCTTGTTGTCAAAATCATGAGTTTTAGCTTTAGCAACAGCTCCAATAAAGGTGGTTTTTCCTGTACTTTTACCACCATAGTAACCTAGACCACTGATATCTTTAGAGCCTCTAGAATATGACAGCATGTCATCTAATTTTTCTGAAGCAGAAACATTCAGCAGTTTTATTATCTTTTTAGTTTCAGTAAGTTCAGCCAGTTGTAAATTAAGCTTCTCAGTAAGACTTTTAACCTCATCCTTTAGATTAACATTAAGTTTGCTTATGATTAAGGATTGTTTACTCAGACATTTATACTTTTCATACAGAACAAGATATTGCTAAGTAATGTTTTCATCAGAAGGTTCTTCCTCATCACTGCTATAGGTTTCAAGAGCAGTTGTAACTATGGTTGAAACCTGCTCACAGTCACTTTCATAAGTAGGTTCTTTTTCAGTGATTATTCCCATAAAATTAACAAAATTAGAATCATCCTCTTCATCACTGTTGCTCTCAGAATCACTATCACTATGAGTGGTTATATAAGCATTTTTGTTTCTTTTTAAAGTGTTTGCACACTCAGCCTGAATGTGACCAAAACCTCTGCATTCTCTACACTGAATCTCTTTAGGCTTGTAATCTTTGTTATCCTTTTCTTTAGAATTCCACTTTCCTGTAGAGTTATTGTTGAACCTAGATTCTGTCTTAAATTGGTTATCCCTTTTCTGAAAGTTTTTAGAAGAACCAGTATCATCCTCCTTTTTCTTATAAAACTTTTTGTAAACCTTTTTATCAAAGAAAGCTAGCTGTTCTTCATCACTCATTTTATCACAGACATTAGGTTCAGATTTCTTAGCCTGAAATGCTATTCCTTTTTCTGGTCTTTTATGTTTAAAGAATTTTAGCTCATGAGTACTTAGATTTCCTATAAGTTCTTCAAGTTTAAGATTATCTAAGTCTGTTGATTCTTCAATAGCTGTAACCTTAATTTCAAAACTTTCTGGGAGTGACCTAAGAGTTTTCTTAACAAGTTTAGCATCACTGTATTTTTCACCTAAGGTTCCAGCTTGATGAGCAATGTGGCAGATTCTACCATTAAATTGTTCAATGTTTTCATCTTCCTCCATTCTTAAGTTTTCAAATTGAGTAGTTAACTGTTGAAGTTTGAAAGCTTTTACTTTAACAGTTCCTTCAAAAGTAACTTGCAAAATATCCCATGCCTCTTTAGCAGTTTCATAATGAGAGATATACCTGAATACACTGAGAGTTACACCAGCAAAAATCAAGTTTATGGCTGTTGAGTTGGCACTTGATTTTCTGTCTTCATCAGCAGACCATCTGTCTTCAGGTATAAAAGCCAGTTCTCTTTCACTATCAATGGCAGTTGGAGCCTCCCATCCATACATAACAGTTTTCCATGCATGTTCATTCTGCTGTTTGATGAAGGACCTCATTCTGATTTTCCATACTCCAGAGTTTACTCCTCCTTCAAGCAATGGAGGTTTGTTGAAAGCGTTTCCTTCCCTCATTAAGTCCATTGTTACTAGAACACAGGATCCACACTAAGTAAGATCTAGTGTGAAGCTCTGATACCAATTGAAATTCCTATCTGCTGTTCTAGTTGCAGTTTTGCAGTTAGGTTCTAAGTGAGGTTGCAACCACAGTTAGAACCCAGTGTATAAATGGACAGAACTGTAAAAAGTTAAATGTACGTAAATGAAATCACACGCACATTTAACAACGGAGTTCACCTAGCTAGGCTACGTCTCCGGGGCACTTACCCAGATTATGATATTATAAAAAGCTTACAATATAGGACTCAAGTCTTAACGAAAAACACTTAGACTCCCTCTAGGTTTTTCTGCCTATCTCTATATTGATCCTACTCTATAACTATCACTTATAAATTAATGGCATCCCACCATTGTTTTCTTTTTAAAGCTCACGTGTATTCTCTCTAGAAAATAAGTTCTTTATAATTTAGAACACACACATTTACAAGCTAAGTTATCAACTATATAAGCAAGTAAAAACAATCTTCAATCTTCAATATCTTTTGATTGCTTTTTGACTTTGTTGATTGGCTTCAATCTTCCCATGCATTGCGTGATACTTCAGCATTGATTGACTCCAATCATCATTGGTTGATACCTGTTTAATAACCAGCTTGATTGTAGGAGTTAGCATTGTCCTATAGCTAGGAATCATATAAAAAGATCATATCTTGAAAAGATATCTTTTAGGTATTCATGTAAAACATTAACTCCTGATTTTATTCAATCTTTAAACATATCATACTGAATTGATAAGGAACAAAAGATTGACACAAGTGATAAGGATTAGTATAAGAATAGAGATATAGAATTATAAATTTAAAGGAAAAATAACTAATCTCTTTATACCTTTTAGGAAATCTTTCCTTACCCCTTTGATATTCTCACTTAAACGCATATTAAACTTTTAGAATCATATGAGAATATATCCTGCATGCTGTAGAGTCAATTAACAATTAATAAATAACAGCTATGCAGATACACAGAACTAGACAGAATACTGCTGAGTAGCAGGTTGGAAATGTGGTTGCAACTACTACTTGAAACCTGTTACTACTGACTTAGTAGGTTGCAACTGAGGTTGCAACTGGTACTTGGAACCTGTCACTATTGACTTAGTAGGTTGCAACTGAGGTTGCAACTGGTACTTAAAACCTGTCAATTCTGTCTTAGTTCTTAACAACAGTTAGGATTTATTTAGTGAAAAATCAATAGACAATAAACAATATTTAGACCAGAAATCTGGTCCTAACAATATAGCTACACAAAAATCTCTACAGGTGATAGAAGGGAGATTCTCTTTTCTCTACTCTGTTTACTTATTAATATAACAGACAGACCTGAGATTTCCGAAATCCCACGTCTACGTGGCATGTTAATTTTTTTTATTTTTTTTGCTTATTTTCTTAGCTGCGAATTTATTTCTTTTTCTTCTCTACTTCTTTTTCTTCTCTGTTTCTTTTTCTCCCCTGAGTTCTTCTTTCCTTTTAATATATCAAAAAATTCCCCAATTTTATCCAAAAACTTCTCAAATTTTATCCAAAAAAACCTTAACCATCAGCCATCAAATTCCTTAATATATCAAATTAATATTTTTTTTAATCAAATCAACATCACTCTACCACTACAATTATCTCCAATTTTACCCCAAAAAAAAAATCTCTCCCAATTTATCCAAAAAAAAACTTTCCTAATTTTACCAAAAAAAAACCCTAAACATCAACCGTCAACCATCAAACTCCTTCATATATCAAATTAATATATTTTTTTCTCAAATCAACATCACTCTACCACTACATTTATCCTCTATTTTACAAAAAAAAAAAAAACCTATCCCAATTTACCAAAATAAAACCTCCCCCAATTTTACAAAAAATAAACTCTAACCATCAACCACCAAACTACTTCTTATATCAAATTAAGATTTTTTTTTTCTCAAATCAACATCACTCTACCACTACAATTATCAAGTAAGTATTTCTTTTTATTATTGAGTTTAAAATTTATGTAAATAGATATAATTATTAATAAGTTATAACATTTATTAATTAAAAGTTTTTAACTTTTTTTATTGACCTTTAAATATTTATATTCAAATTTGTTTAATCACAACTAATACTGAGTTCTAATTATATAATGTTATATGTTGTTCTAATAACACTTGAGTAATGAAAATAACTTAGATAAATGATTAAAAAAAACTTGTTTCGGCATGTACATGTGAACTTGTTTTGTTAGAGACATTTTATTATTTTGGAGTTTAGGTTAGTAATTAAGTTGTTGGATTCTTATAATTTTTTGGAAGTTAAACTTATTATCTCATATATTTAAATTTATGTTAAATATGTTATTGTATCATTTATATTTGATAGTGATATTTGTTAATATATTCAATTGTTTAGGTACCTATGACAGAAAAAATAAAGCTAAATCCAGGTCCCATTGATGATACCGTTTTATATGAGCAGAAACATCATATTTGTAATATAATTTGAGGATTAACTTTGTTAGACGAAAAAAAGGACATTCGTAACTATAATCGGTTTCCGATAATTGATGATTATAGAGTTTTATATTTGCTAAATGTGGCTGGTTTTTATGGGTTGTATAGTTTGGGATATAAAAAAGTTGATAATCATTTGATAACTGCATTAATCGAGCGCTGGAGACTAGAGACTAGTACGTTTCATTTTCCGATTGGAGAGTTAACAATGACTCTTCAAGATATAGAGGTATTAGGTGGGGTTAAAGTGGACGGAAATGCTCTTGCATGTGATGAAAGTGGATTTACAACAACGGTTAAACATGCTTTGGTAACTGATTTATTAGGTATAGTTACACCTGATACTTTTAGTGATGATGGGATGATTAAATTTAGTTGGTTGTGTTATACATTTAACCCTCAATCTATCAACAAGTTTTCATCTGTGGACTATATTATGCGTGTTACAAGAGCATGTATGTTATTGATTATTGGAAGTCAGAATAGTCCCCGGCTTGGCAAGACTATCTACCATAGTTCTAAACATACCCTTTTCATCTTTATTAAGTCTGCGTGCTTGTGAATGAGCTTCTGGATAAATATCATTTTCATGATTATGCGTTCCATTTTCTATGTAAAATCTCCAATTGTTTTCCTCCATGTAACACTCGATTTTAAATAAACAAAAACATTTACCAGAACTCGTGTCTCTGCTTGATGACTTTTTCGGTTTCGGATCCCCATGTTTTTTACAATTCAAAGTGACTTGACTTTTACTATCAAAGTGTGCATTGATATTTTTCGAGTACGTCGTAGTAAAAAAAAAACCTAGACCAGTCGATATCCCGTACAAGTAGTCTTTCATTTCATTGAGTGAAGCAAAAACCTGTAGAAATAAGATATTAAGAAATAACTCTCAAATAAGAAATAATCTGAACAAATAAATAAATTTTTTGATTAAATTATTTATATGAGTCTTAAACAAAACAAGTCTTTTAAGTCAATTTTGGGAAATAACAATTCATTCTATATAAATACCATACTTATAAAAAAAACACATTAAACGAAATATTTATCTAATAAATAACATTAATTTATCTAATTTATTCAATCACACTATAAATGATTGTAAAAAAATGTAAATAATTATTTTTAGCTACAACATTAAACGGAGTATATCACGTAATTTTGTAAATAAATAAAAATAGACAATTACTTAAAATATGGAAAGAATTTTTTGAGACAAACCAGAGTACTTTGGAAATGATTTCTATAATCATAACCTATCCCGAATTCAGTTGGCGAAGAATTAATATTATGTTCGTTATCATCTGGTTGGGGATTTTCGTTATATCCATCATGATCCCGCTGAGTTTCTACAAACTGACTTGTAAAAACTTCTTGTGATACGCCAGGTTGGTGACTCGTGTAATTATAGTCACCACTTACAAACTGATTATCAAAATACGGATTGAGATGATTATTCAAATATGAATCATAAGAAAACTGAGCATTGTCATAAGGATCAGTCGAGAAATTGATATTTTGAGATGGAAAAAAAGTATTTTGATTAGAATCGATCGAAAATTGAGTGTTTTGGGGAGTATTATCCGGAGGAGATAAATTAAGATCCATTCCCCAAATATTATAATTGTTATCCATACTTGAGAAAAAAAATGATCTTAATTTATATAGGAAGTAGTTTGATGGTTAGAGTTTATTTTTTATAAAATTGGGGGATGTTTTATTTTGGTAAATTGGGATAGTTTTTTTGTGTGTGTAAAATTGGGAATAAATGTAGTGGTAGAGTGATGTTGATTTGAGAAAAAAAATATTAATTTGATATATGAATTAGTTTGATGGTTGATGGATATGTTTTTTTTTTGGTAAAATTGGTGAAGTTTTTTTTTGGGTAAATTGGGAGAGGTTTTTTTTTTGGGTAAAATTGAGGATAATTGTAGTGGTAGAGTGATGTTGATTTGATAAAAAAAATATATTAATTTGATATATGAACGAATTTGATGGTTGATGGTTAGAGTTTTTTTTGGATAAAATTGGGAAAATTTTTGGGTAAAATTGAGGAATTTTTTGATATATTAAAAGGAAAGAAAAACTCAAAGAAGAAGAAAGAAGTAGAGAAGAAAAAGAAGCACGGAAGAAAAAGAAATAAATTTGTAGCGAAGAAAAGAAAAAAAATAAAATTTAACATGCCACGTAGACGTGAGATTGGAAATCTCATTTATGTTATATTAATAAGTAAACAGAGTATGGAAAAGAGAATCTTCCCGGATAGAAACACATAATCATTTAGGAAAGATAACTTATTGACATGATGCATTTGCCCTGATGAAACTAAAAAAGATGGAGACCAAATACCACTCCGAAATCTCCCAATCGTTCTTTTGATCACTTAATTTGCAGACAAATTCTACAAAGTGGCCTCAGCTCAGTAAAATGTACATAGAATAGAAAACGTTCTTACCAAAATGGTCTGTAAACAGTTAACAACAACAAAAAATTGTTTTCTAAGAGAAGTATGTTGGAAAACGCAAAGTATAGTTCAAAATAGTGATAACTAAGAAACGAAATCGGACAAGTAGAATCAAGACATATATTCTGAAAAACAAACAACAAAGGATATTATGTAGCTTTGTCAACTCTACCGTCACTAATAATACACAGAAATAACTAAAGATTTAGTTCAGATTTAGAAAGTCCATTTCTTTATTACAAAAATGATCACATTTTCTTAGGATATCACAAACTAAAATTCATGTTCTGGACCTTGGCCACGTTTTCTCGCCATAGAAACAGAAAACCTCATAAATTAGGAAAATGTTACTAAACTTGTTTTCATTCCTTTCTTTTAAAGTTCAATCTCTTCAAAAATAATAATAATTCCCCAATTGTTTTTTTTATTGTAAGCAAAAATTAAAATAAAATTGTCTCTAAACAGCAAAATAGGTTTCCCTTTTCCAATCAAATAGAATATAACTATAAAGCACAGGTTTATTTGAGCTTAAGAGTGACAACCAGACAACTTACGAATATTCATTTTCTTTCCTTTACTTCAACGTTCAATCCCCTAAAAAGATATAAATACTTCCTCAATTGTTCTTTAAATGTAAGGAAATTAAATTAAAACCCCATGTAGCTCAGACCATAAAATCTATAATCCCTCAAGAATCAATGTTTCTAATGAAACACTACAAGTCAAACCATACAACTATTCGGAAGAAGGAAAAAGAAAAATAAATAAGAGAAGTTTAGCTTAAGAGTAACTACCAAACAAGCCTTGGGTAAATGGAAGCTCCTAAAGTAAAACTTTATAAATTAACCTGCTCCACATTATACAAATTCATCCTACAATAAAGTTTTTCCTGCTACATCAACTGTCATACCAGTTTTTTTTTTCTTTTAAAAAAAGTACTAAATATAAGAAAAAAAAAAGGAATTTTTACATATTAGACAAAATCTACAAAATATAAAAAAAATAACAAATGGCTAACCTTACAAAATATGAAAATAACAAACCCAGAAATAGTAAAGTTGTTCTTTAATGGAATTTAATCCTAAAAAATACAAATTTATCCATTAACACACACGAAAGTTGTTCCTATTATTCATCAACTACCATGATACACACACACAGTAGTGCTAAATATAAAAACAAACAGGAATTTTCTCATACTAAACAAAATATAAAAAAATAAATTAGCAAATGATCACTAACCTTAAACATAAAAAAGTATATGAAATGTTAAAATTTACAGATTTTTTTTGAACAAACATTTTAGAAAATAAAATAAAACGTTGATTTAAAAAAAATCAAAAATTGATTACGGATACATATAAAAAACCCGATAACCTGACCATACTAACAAACAAAACAGTAATAAATATAAGAACAAACAGGGATTTTTGCATACTAAACAGAATATATTGAAAAAACAACTAATGGCTAAGGTACCTTAAAGGCTTAAAAAGATTGTAAGTATATAGGAAATAGGTGTTAATGTGCACAGGTGTTAATGTTATATATGTTTGTATTTATTTATTTAGGTATGTATGTGTAGTTTCCCGTTATGGTTATGAAGATGTTGGTGCACGTGCTCTTTGTTTCACAAACTATAAATAATAATACTATATAAATGTGTTAATTTTAGTGCCTGTTTGGCTACTGACTTTTCCTATTTACTTTTTTGCTTTGGGAAAAACTGTGGGTGTTTGGTTTCTTAGATATTATAGCTTTTAAAAAGCTGGTTTTAAGACAAACGCCAAATAAATTTGAAATGCAGAGAAGTTGAATATTTTTTTGACTTTTCATAGAAAAAAAAATACAACAGATATAAATTTTCTACGATTTTTTTATATTTATAAATTATAAGTCACTCATAAATTGAATGAGTAAAAAATGATTTTTTAATAAAAGAAAGTTATAAGTCGCTTAGGTTGAAATGATAAGATGGTGCGATGCCAAAATAACAAGAGACGCTTCATTGTTACATTGTTATTAGATTTCACGACACTCACTTTATCAACATACATTACAAGTCACTTATAAATTGAAGGAGTTAAAAATGTTTGCTTATGCTACCGTTAATTGTTATAACTCTTTTTTTATATAACCGGTTCAAAATATAACATTTTGTCAGAGAATAACAAGAAACACTCCGTTGCTACATTGTTATTAAATTTCACGACACTCACTTTATCAACATGCATTATGATAGTATCATGACATCTTCTTTTAGTGTCCTAAGTTAGTCCAAGTAATTACTACTTGTGCAATCATACAATTTCTACTACAAAATTTTGACAAATGGAAATATGAGAACATAATACAATGAATTCATCAAGCAAAAACATTTTTGTTTTTGCAACAAACAAAATGAAATTGGAGGAAACATGCTGAATGAATAAAATTGTTCTATACATATGTAACGAACAAGTTCACTTATTCAGGTATGGAAACTGAGAAGTTAATTAATTTATACAAAGTAAAACTGTAAAGGAATAAACCTACATTTCAATCATTTTCTTGCACTCGCGACTGTTGCATCTCCGAACTTCCTTCTCCTTGGGTCGGGGGACTAGGCTTGTCCTCTAGTTCCCCACCAGGCCTGTTATGTGGCGGAGGAGACAAATTACGATCCGGCACTGGTCCGCTTCTTACTCTCTTTGATTTCTTCAACGGTCTTGAAGTCCTTTCGTCAAGATGTTCGAGCCTCTTTCCCGAGTTTTTTCTCCTATCTCGTTCCTCATCACTTAGTACTCCACCCATCAGCCTATTTATGCAAGAGAATCAGTGCAAGCCCGGTGTTGTAAGTCAAATAAGGCTTGAAATTTATTTTTGCCCGAAAAATATAAACAAAAAAAGAAATTGCAACTAATTGTATTGGACCCATGCACATGTTATTGAAAAGCTAACTACCTAAACATTGGGTTTATACAACACATTGCGATTATATAATTTTTGCTGGTTTGGGTCGGAAAGAATCAGGCAGTAGTACAATGCCCAGAGTGCGTATGTGCAGCCTCAATAGTAAGCTATTTTGGATGGCCGCTCCTTAAAAGTTAACGTATAACGTGTGACATGACTGAAGAAATACAAATACTAAATTTGATCTTAGCCAAGAGAGTGAAAAAGGTGAAGGTCAGATGATTGCTGATTGAGTAAGAGCTTAAGCGAGATCCATCAAATATCTGTGACAGTATTATGAGGAATCTTTGCCCACAATATTGGTATAATTAAGTATAAAAGCATACTTCAGGTTATCTTAATGTTTTCCCGGAGTGATATGACTTTGATTATTGAATTTACAAGGTTGGGATCTATGCAACAATAACCGTTTGACAAAGTAATAATTGATAGAAACAGTACCAACATATTTCACGGAGCATAAAAAAAATGGTAAAAGAATACGTACCTAGTTCACTCAGGATCAACGTACTTAACCCGGAAGCTAGAGAGATGGAGTGACAGCGAAGATAGCGCCGCACTTGCAAACTTGTGATATAGAGGAGAGGAGAATAGAAGAGAATATATAGGGCAATAAATAATTTGCCATAAATGTAAGATTCAGGTATTTGATGTATTAGTGAACCAACCCGAAGGGGTATACGCGACAATACTTAATGGATGAATGGATCCAAAACTTATCTTGTAAGATAGTACGGTAGAGTCCTACCAGGGCATGTATCATCATATCAGTGTTGGGTTGGCTCAATTCGATTGAGAGTCCCATTGGTCGAGAGTTCTCAGCCCTGGTGTTGGGTTGCCGTAAATGAGAGGAAAGTAGAGGGGAAATTTGTTCTTTTGCTGAAATAAAAGAAATACAACACCACCAGAAGAAACAAAATTGTATCCAGGAAAAATAGAAAATGGAATTCTGATACTTTCTGAATAATGTAATCAGCCATTTGCTTTCTGGAAGTAATTCTTTGCATTACAAGGCAGTTTTGGGTATCGTTCTTGTGTGGACGTAAAACAACATTTTTTAACATTTTTTTTAAAGTTAAAAGACTATAAACCGTTGTTAATATGATGTTCTTCTGGAGAGACCAACATCGTAGCACTTCTTAAAATCTTCATTTGGTAAGTTCTGAGCTGGGATTTCCTAAATGAAATAATATGTTGGGTAGAATTGATTTCATAATTGCGCAATTATACTGACTAGTTCACTCTATTTTGGTTGTTGATATAGGAAAATATCACAATCCTTCTGTTTTATAGCAGTAAGAGAAGAGAATTTGTTACAGAAAAGAAAAGGGCTGTTGATGAAACACGGAAAGTCTGAAACTACAATGGGTTATCAACAAACTTAGGAGAGCATTACCATAATTTGAAACCTGTTCAATATCATAAATTCTTATTGAGAAGTACTAAAATTCTCTTTAAAACGATAAAAATGTGATTTTTAACATTGTTTTAAAAAGCGCCCTATATTGCGCTATAGTTTGCGAAATAGCGTTTTTCGGCCGTCTATGATAAATCGCTATTTGGATGGAAAAACGCTAAATTCGCGCTATAAGAACGCTATTTACGCTATAGCGGGTGCAATCCATTTTTATTTTAATTTTATTTTATTTTTATTTTTATTTTATTTTTGGTCAAAATTTTAATGAAATTATTGGAGGCTAAAGAGAATCAAAACCCAAAACTCTTGACATCTCAAATACAATCATTTTTTGATTATTAGTTACAACTTTTTATATATATTTAGTTAATTTTTATTAAATGTTATGAATTTAATGCTATATTTATATGTATTTAGGCAAAAAAAAAAAGTACACCGCAAAGTGCTATGTAGTAAAGCTATTTGCGCTTTTAGCGTTTCTTTCGAAAAAACGTTACAGTAGCGATAACGCTATTAAAAACATTGCTTTTTAAGCATGCAAAATTACTCGACTTCATTCGTGCTACCAGCTAGAATTGTTTGATGTTTCCCATCCAAGGATAATAGTCATATCATTTTAATGAAGACAAAAAAATTGATGCAATGAATTAAAATGCAATATTCGAACCAAAAGGTTGAATATACTTAATATCAGCATTTGCACCTTAGATGGAACCATCACCACTGTCTCAAATACGGAAAAACACATCTGAGTTTTACTCAATTAACACAAGTCTTGTTAAAAACCACGAAAAAAGCCACGAACCCCATAAACCTAGCTCTCGGTTAACTTTTGACCTTAGGGTTTCGAGATGTAAAATGAACTTACGTACAAGCGACAGTTTACCAAAAACATATCTTGAAGCAAAGTACGGTTTTATCCAACTTACGACAAATGTTGTGTCAGCTTGGCTCAAATAACGCTTCGGTAGAAAATTTAACCCATTGAGAAAATACAGGGGAATTTGTTTGTTTACTGAGGTAAGAGAAGTATAACACTACCAGAAGAAGAAATTGTATGCATTAGAAGTATAAACGAGTATTTTTTCATACTTACTAAATAAGGTAATCATTCTTTTTTTTTTTTTCTAATTTAATGGTGGGAAAATCCACATTTTTATTTTATTAATTATTACGTAAACAAATGCGGGTGAAAAACCCCACAAAAAGAATGGGCCAAAAGTGCTCCAATCAGTCAAGAGAAGCATCAAAATTACATTATTTAAAAACTTTCGAGTCAAATTTAAATAACTTGTAACTGCAAGGACTTGGTACGTAATAAGCCCAATCTGTCTATAGCTAATCCAGGCGTCACCATTTCCCCATCTCATTTCAGATAGAAGACGGACATCCTTTCTCTCTCCTCCAACCTTTCCATCAATGGCGATTACAGCCAAACTCATCGTAACTTTGGTAGATGATCGCGATCCATCCTCAGTATACTTGCCAACCTCTTCAGAAAGTCTTCTGCCTCCTCAGAGATCAGATTAGTCCATTGTTTGCCATGAAATCTGCAGCGCCATTCTCTTTCCTAAATGTATGACATATCTCTATGCCTTTTCTAAGAATAATATCTTTAATTTGTTGAATTAGAGAATAAATAGTCCAAGGATATTTTTCTTTATTGGCTATAATATTGACCAATTTTTAAGAATCACTTTCAATAATGAAACCATGTTCCTCTATAATTAATAATCCTTATAAGATAGCAAAGGTCTCAGCTTCTAAAATAGAGTCCGCATAAACAATAAGAGAGAAACCCTTTATAAAAACACCCCTGTAATCTCTTAGCACACCTTATTTAACTGAAAAATGAGGATTTTGTTTAAAACTAGTATCAACATTTATTTTAATGTTATATATAGGTGACCTTGACCAATAAACCAAAATAGTCTTTTTCTTCACAGCATGAGCAATAACCGTATTACAGTCAGAAAAAATATCATAATTAACACCATAGGATTTATCTCGTTGAATGAACTGATACTTCTTTTTTTTTTTTAAATAAACAGTGGGAAATCCCACAATTTTATTAACTACAAAGTAAAAATGTCATTATTACAATTTAACGCTGAAAACAGCAAACCAACTGAAACTTTAGGACTTAAATGAATAAAATGAAAGTATGAACACGTGTCACTTATCTAACTATTCTGTAACCCTTCATTTCTCCCAAACCGTCATTTCTTCCACAGAGAAAAATTCTCTCTCTTCTTCATCCTCATTCCATCTCTCTTCTTCATCCTCTTCCCAAAACTCAAATAGCTTTGATTCGTAAATAAGGTAATCCCATAGCTTCAGTGATAATTAACCCTCTGAAGTAATCTGAAAAATCCTCTATTCTGTTTGAAATTTTTGGATCTTCATCGCAGCCCAAATTTGCCAGGTAATCCGCAGTTTTATTACCTTCTCTCTCAGTATGTTTAATTGTTAATACTCGACTTTTGAATTGCTGCTTAATTTGATCCATTGGAAATAGTAACTTCCATGGACACTTACTCTTCTCTTGTGTAATATTTACCATTTGTAAACAGTCTGATTCAAATATTATGTTGGAGTCCCCAATAATTTGAACCCCCAATAATAAGGCCTTCATCTCAGATTCAAGCCCAGAGCTACTTGTAATTGAGGTAGAAAACGCTAAAATTAAATTGCCTTGATCATTTCGCATAATACCTCCAACACCACTTGTATTTGTCAATTGTCGAAAACTTCCATCAATATTAATTTTGTTATATCCCTTAGGTGGACATAACCATTTTACTATTCTCAGTCTCTTTTTGGACTTCACCATTGCATTAATCCCAATTTTGATATCAAAGTTTGAAGGAAAACATTTATCCTTGATGGAACAAACTTTAATCAAATTAATGATATTCTCACAAATCCTTGCTCCATTCATTTTTATGTTGCTATATCTACTACTGCATCTCCCTTTCCAAATTTCCCAAATTATAAACACATGGATTATTTTGCATAGTTTCCATTGTAATTTAGTCTTTACAATATCTGACTGAGCCCACCATGTTATGAATTTGCCCCTTACCAGTTCTGAACTGATTATAACACCCATTAACTTAGAAAAGAAATTCCACACTTCTTTGGCTATAGGACCATTACTAAATAAATGTTCTGATTCTTCAACTTCACAGCCACAACATTCACACTTAGAAGATAACATTATTCCCAATTTTTGAATAGCAGGATCCAATGGAAGAGCTATGGAAGAGCTTGATTGAAGAATTTCCAAATAAAGCATGAGATCTTCACAGGTATTATTTTGTCCCAACACAACTTGCTAATCCAATTTATTGGGTGCTCATGTCTCATTAGTTCCTTAGCTGAAATTAAACTGAAATTTCCCATTGTATTAATATTCCAAATAGGAGTGTCTTTCCTTAAATTATTAATGCAAATATCACTAGTAAACAAATGTCTCAAATGGTGAGGAATAATATTCATTATCTTTTCTTTATCCCATTCTCCATTTGTTATCACCTCTGCATCCTTGATATTATCATCCAAAAAAGCATCCATCAATGGACCTGTACCTAGCCAATTATCTAGATTAAGAGATATATTTCCTTCCCCTATTAGCCAAACAATATGTTTTTCAGCTTCATTTCTCATCTTTAACATTCTTGACCAAGCATTATCACCTTTCCTATTAGTAACACAGTTAGGATGCATTTTTCTACAATACTTAGCTTTCATGAAATTAGACCACAAGCCGTTTTTAGTTCTGAAATTCCACCACAATTTAGCTGCAAAAGCCATTGAAATATCATTGAAACTTCTTATTCCCAAGCCACCTTCCTCTTCTGGAGAGCATACTTTCTTCCATTTAACCCACTGATGTTTTTTAACTAAGTCAGAAGAACCCCACAAAAATTTAGCCAGAATTTGGTCAATTTTTTTAATAACCTGTTTGGGAGGATTCATAGCTGATAAAGTATACACTGGAATAGATTGTAACACATATTTAATCAAAATAAGTCTTCCACCCATATTTAACCACTGACTTTTCCAATTGCTTAACTTTTTCCTTACTTTCAGGATAAGCTCATGGAACAGAACACACTTTTTGTGACCAGCATACAACTTGCAACCAAGATAAGTAAAAGGAGTCTTCTTTACTTCTATTTGCAGCTCTTCTTTAATCACTCTTTTAAGTTCTCTATCAACACTTTTTGAAACATAAGCAAAGCTCTTATCCAAACTAATTTCCTGTCCAGAATCTTCATTATAGCATTTTAATACTGTTTTAACATTAAGAATGGACCTTTTATCAGCAGCACTAAAAATAATGATATCATTTGCAAAAGCTAAATGAGTAATAATAGGACCATGTAGAGGAGATTTGAAAGCTTTCCAACTCTTTTTTTCCACTAAATCATTTAAATTTCTTGTTAACACTTCTAAACAAATTATGAAAAGACTTGCTGAAATAGGATCACCTTGTCTCAGCCCATTAGAAGGGAAAAAATACCCTGAAGATACACCATTTACCAGAATAGATGTCCCATTACATGATATAATTCTCCATATCCTGTCTATAAATACCTCAGAAAATCCAAGCTTCCTTAGAACACTGATAAGAAAATGCCATGAGACTTTGTCATATGCTTTTTTCATATCCAACTTAATAGCTAGATTTTTCCCACTATTTTTCTTATTGAGGGTAGCAATAAATTCTTGAGCCAATAATATATTCTCCACTATATCTCTGTTCTGAACAAAGCCACTTTGATTAGAAGAAAAAATAGAAGGCAAGATTATAGATAATATTTTAGCCACAATTTTAGAGATAACTTTGTTGATAAAGGTACATAAACTAATAGGTCTATATTCTGAGAAATCATTAGGATCTTGATTTTTAGGAATAAGAGCAATAAAAGTGCTACTAATACCTTTAGGAAGTACTTGCCCAGCAAAAAAGGATAGAATTGCAGAGCACACATCTTTACCAATTAGTTCCCAATTGGAAGTATAAAAACAACCAGTAAAACCATCCACACCTGGAGCACTATCCATGTTAAGACCCCACACTGCTTCTTTAATTTCTGTTTCATCAGGATATTTATTTAACATATCATTATCATCATCCATGATAAGCTTAGAAATGATATCCAACTCTTATAGGAGCCCTTTACACCTTTAGCAGCATCCAAAAGTCCTTTGAAATACTCAACAGCTTCATTTTGAATGTCTAATTTCTCTGTAATAACCTCCCCTGTAGCCTTTTTAATATTATTTATATAGCTTCTAGCTCTTCTTTTTTTCACTATACTATGAAAATACTTAGTATTAGCATCTCCTTCTTTGACCCATTTTAAGTTGGCCTTTTGCCCCCAAAACTCCTCCTCAATTTTTATTCTGTATTTCAAATTAGCTTCAGCTTTATTTAACCCTATTTTGTTGATCATTGCAGGGTCATTCACCAAGATGCTTTCCATTTTGAATGAACTGATACAACTGAGTAATAATATTTTGAATAATCCTCTCCTTTATCATTTTAACACCGTCATATCTGCTTGACCATCTTGCTTTCCAAATACCCCAGATAATAACGTAATCATTCATTTAGGTTAAATTTGGAGATAATTCTTTGCACGTCTACAACTTCTTTGCGGTATCTTTTGTGTGTGGGCGTGGGCACATGACTTTTCATAAGTTGGGACGTCTTTCTTCACTAAAATAAACCGGTATTTCTAGGATGGTCTTCTCGAATGACAAATGTCGTATCGTAGCACTTCTTCACATCTTCATCTCTTATGTTTAAATATTGCTATCATATTTCAATTGACTAAAAGAAAATTTGAACGGTTGATACTGGTTTTTTCCGAAATGAAATACTTATTTGCACTTCTAAGACTGCTTACCAGCATCTTAACTTGTCCTTACATAATTCTCAAGTCAGAAGACGTCAACAAAAAAACATTCTCAAAAGAACCGTTTATCAATTTGACTCGGTTATATACAACATTTCCACTCAAAAAGACATAATATTTTTTATAAACCATGAAGATATATGCTGGTTCACTCTAACTTTGGTTGTCGTCGATCGACACAGGAAGATATCACCTGAAGAGAAGAAATATTGTATTGCCGGAAAAGACAAATGCTAGTTAAATAAGCAAGGCTAGTTAAACATTGTAAAAAATAATAATAATTACTAGACATAGGAATATATCACCTGAAGAGAAGAAATATTGTATTGCCGGAAAAGACAAAGGCTAGTTAAATAAGCAAGGCTATTGAAAAATTGTAAAAAATAATAATAATTACAACAATATATAGTGGTGAGCGCAAACAAAATTTATAAAAGAATTTTTGGTGGTTTGTATTTTAATTAAATGAATTGAGTATTATGAAATTGTGTAATACATATTTGATTGTTCGTATATATCTAGTATTTAATATAATTTTAGTTTTTTCAGCTTTTATATTTTTTTATGTTCGTTTCTTAATCATTTTACTCTTGATTTTTAATTTTACCTATTTGTATCGTTTTGATTTCTATTTTATTTATTTTTCACTCAATTTTGAAAGACTGAAACTTTCGAGACGTGACTGCACGTGACGTTACTGTTGTGGGTTTTTTTGGGAGTTTGAAAAAAAAATCGTAATTGTCAAAATTGAGGGAAAAATAATAATTAGAAATTAAATACATTTTAATTAAGAAATCTGGGTTAAAAAATGAAGAAAATATGGTAAAAAAGATAAATAAATCCGGCTTCTCCGTTTTTATAGTTTGAAAAATATTATGTGTTTCTATTAATTATTCTAGCAACCCCATACAATTGGTACTGATTCCGCCCATGTGACTCAACCAAGGCCTTTTTGCTGAGATGTGTTTGGTTACCCGATAACTAAAATACTTCTATGGAAGGGCATCAAATCACACCCTCAAATTCCTGGACAGCAAAAAATGGCGGTGTCGCAGTGATAAAAACTGTAAAGCAATAAAAGATAACGTAAATAATACAAAGGATTACCCTATAAGTCTGCTAAGAAGGAGCAAAAAATTTTGGCAGGTAGCGAGTTTACCAACAGATCTCAAAGCAAAGACTCAACAGTCTTAGTTTCACAACTTGCAAAAACATACTTCTACAACATAAAAAGATATAACATTGAGTTGTGTTTATATTAATGTAAATAATTAGAGTAAAATTATTATATATGAGTTTGAGATAAGCGGGTAACAAACTGCGCCGCTTGTTCTCTTTAAATAGCAAATCCTAACATTCTAAAGACATATTCAGCCGAACCTGCAGTAAACACATTTCTGTTCATAACTTTCTGTACTATCTTGAGAAGTTTAACAGACTCAGTAGCTAAAAAGCTAAATGTATCAAACGCAAAAGGTATGAAACTGTGCTGATTGTCTTGACAGATCTTTTCATGTTTCTCTACATTCGTTACTGCTGCAATAGTAGCTACGTGACTCATGTTAAATTCGCCGGTTGTACACCACCTATCAGTTCTCGAGTTTGATATGTTACTCCTTACTATAAAGAAAAGGTATTTGAATACAATTATTCCCAGTTTTCATTAATTCATATATATATGTTGATTTTTTTTTTATCACTTCCTCTTTGGTGCTCTGTTGTCTCACATCATATGCAATATTATCTCATAACAAATCATTTGTGCAATAATGTTTCACTTGATACAGATCGGTTCCACAATAAAGATAATTTTTTTGAATTGCAATAGATACTAATTCTGGCAAGATAAACGTGAGGCATGTTGCGAAACAAATGAAGAGATTTTTTTTTTTATATAACTGGTGGGGATTTTTATTAATAAGTAAATAAAAATGAGAGGATAACAAAAAAGAAATAGTTGAAGTGTTGCAATTACAATATGAAACTTAAAACCGAAAGTAGGCAAAAGATTCTGTACCAGTCTACTAATTAAAAACAAAAAGCTCCATGCGTCCCTTATCACCTCTTGACCGATCACCTCTTCGCCTGCACATAGATTACTTTCCCTTTCTAGTGAGAGAATGTCTCTAATTTCCTTAAAAAAAACTTCAATCATCATCATTTGATTCGTAAATATGGGATCCCTTTCTCTTCAGTATCGATTAATCCCCTTATAGAAGTTTGAAAATCTTCCGGACAATTCGACAACGTTGGATTTTCATCACACCCTAGATTGGTAAGGTAATATGCACCTCTATTTCCCTCTCTTTCGATATTATTGATGGTTAGATTACGAATTGTAAATTGCTGAGTAATTAGATCCATATAATATAACAGCTTTCCTGGGCAATTTACTTTCCCTTGAATAATATTTACTAGATGAAGACAATCAGTCTCGAAAATAATATCAGTTGCTTGATTAATTTGAACCCCTAAAAGAAGCGCCTTCATCTCTAATTGTAGACAAGAATTGATGTCAATTGAGGTCTAAAACCCTAGTTTAAAAGCCCTTAAATCATCCGTCATAACACCCCCAATGCGACTTTGATTTGCATCATGTCTGTATCATCCATCAATATTAATTTTGTCATACCCTTTAGGAGGATAGAGCCATTTTACCACCTTGAGCCTTTTGACTTTGTTTCTTATCCCGGTTCAATTTTGTTTAAAATCAAAATTTTGGGAGAAAACAATTGTACCTTTTTAGAATGGAGATTAATCAATTTACCAAGCTCGGCACATATTTTAGCACTATTCATACCCTTATTATCATATTTACTAGAACATCTGTCTTTCCAAATTTACCACACAATAAACATAGGTAAGATTTTGCATAAGTTACAGTGAATTTTTTATTTTGTAATACCAAATTGAGACCATCAAAAAACAAAATTTCCTCTACTATGCTCTGAATTATTTGGCACTAATGAATTTACTGAAATAATTCCACATGCAGATATATGCTTTTGCAAAACGTGACAACTAAAAAGAATGATACCGAATGAAAGTGGAACCGATGGAATGGTTAAAGAATGTTGTGGTCGACAAAGTAACTGATTAGCAAGAACAATTTAAAGTACAAATAATAATATGATTTTCAAGTTTGGTAGGCAATCAAAACATGTTTTTCTTCACGCAGCTAAATATTATACGTTCCTGTCTGTTTAAGAGACCACATGATGGTGATAAAATTCATACTAAAGAAAACAACATAAGTTGACATATAGCGTCTTTAACCATAAAGGATACTCGATAGTCTCACAGCTCTCACCTTTTGCAACTGGCATAAATATACGTACATAAAAGCATAAACATTCTGTTGTTGTTCGACAATTTTCTCTACGAATTTCTATCTGCCTGCTGGTTAATGGTTCGGTGTGTCCCAAGAAAAGATAATGAAAATAAAGGTCGCACGGATCGAATCTTCTGTCAAGGTTACGCTGGAAATAAAAAAACACAAAAAATGTTAATTGAACGAATGATAAGCTAAAGACATACAGATTACAGTGTTTACAATGCGCTTCTATATATCAATCAATGAAAACATGTTAAATGCCAAGCACTATATATGGCCATCCTAGCACTATGTTTGCATTTGAATCAAGTAAGTTAGAACATGATACAAATTACAGCACACAAAAAGTACACATATTTAAGCTGACCTAGAGATGTACCCACAATTAAGCCAATGAAAATGAAAAGAAATTCGAGTTTTCTTTGTGTGTAAAACTTAATGCCACGAATATAGGATATGTCTATAATTTTAGATGGCAGGGGTTTAATAAAGAATGTGAAATCATCAAATTAGTTTTGTGTTTTGTTGGTAAAAGGAATAGCTAAATAGCCAGTGATTCTCTGAGCTAATCTATTAGCTCGTGGGGAAACAAAACACGATTCAAAGGATCACAAGTCAACAAAAAAACTTGCAAAAGTTTATAGGGGAAACTTTTGTTAATTTGAAAGGATATTTAAAATTCAAAACAAACAGATATATCATGCAAGTGCAGATTTTAGTTCTAAAATAAGATTACCAACCTTAATATCTCCTCCTCCTTTTAACTTTCCATTTCTTCACAATATAAGCTAGCCATTCTTTAAGGGTTGCTTTCCGTCCATCCTTGTAGTTCCATAATTCTGAGACTATGTTCCTACCGTTGGGGTTGTACTCGTGGATTTCCAGTAAAGCCGTTGTAACAGCTGAATACACTTCGTCACCGAGTTCCGCTCTTAACTCTCTCAGTTTGTCATCCTTTTCGTCAATAATATCCTACATCGCCATAGAAGGTATATATGTAAGAAATTTGGCAAATTCCTCAGAATTATGATAACATGTTATAATAGTACGAGTTATTTTGGTCCTAAACATGCATTGCTTGGTTGCAACTTTTAATCTCAGCCATTCTGTTTTTTTCTTTAAACCTGGACTGCATTTGGCTGAGCGGCTTAGTAACATAGATTCAGATTATTTGCTTAAATTACTGCAACAATACTATGCCTAAATTGATCATACATTAATTGATAAGTGCGTCTATGCAACTAAAGGATACGTGTGAGAAAAAAAATCAACCTCATGTTTAGTATTCCTTTTAACATTCTTGAAAGGGTGCCAGCTAGGGTCTCTAAGATAAGAGTCCCATAATGAACAAAGCTCCATTGCTTTTTCATCAGCTTCTTCTTCATCTAGGTACTTTCTCTTAGCTGCAATTTTGAACGGTTTCGTATCAAGGTCTCCCATCTTTCTCACACGGATATTAGCTCGAAAAGACTGACTACTTATTCCCTGTTTAAGAACAAAAAATATTATGTACTATTAAATAGCAAAATGGCAAGGCGCAGAAATATGACCGAAGGTTTAACCAATCTTTAAGATCATTATGAGACGCAAAAAGAAGATGCATTACATTAAATTAGAGGAAGCTAGCTGTAATCTGGCTATAGAACAGCTAATCAGATATTTAATACTTATATAACAAATGCTAAGTACATAATAATCTGTAGCACCTCTTGGAAATATCAAGCATGTATGAAACCAAGCTGCATACCTGAAACCGTAAATATTTTAAGGTTTATGCATTTTGTCTAACTTACAAAGGTCATATCTACTCAAATGTTAATTTACAAAGGTACTAAAAACTAGGAATTGTATTTATTCATATCTCTCTTTTGGTATTCCATTATATTACTTACCAGATTTCAGTACAACGGAAACTAGTTTCATCGGGAAAAAAAGATTTTGACAGCATCACCCAAGCGAGAGATAAAAATCGAAACTTAAGCCAAAATTCTCTTATTACAGGACGTCAAAAGAAGTTACCATATGACATTTTATATTTTGAAGGATTGTGGATTTGGTCTAACTTGCAAATGTCATATTCTCATCTTACATTAAATCAGAAAAGCTTTAAAAACTAGTATGATTAGCATAAAACTAAAATTTCTTTAACAGGTCTTGATAAGGAGTAAGGACCACTTATCTCGCATGCCTTATTTAGTCAATTGTGTACCAGATTTACAAGACAGTTTTAATTCTATCTTATCAAGAGAGAGAAAAGGGTGCTTAAAGCACCATTCACAAGGGAGTTAACAGCGGAAACTTACGCCAATAAGTTCTTGGAAAGCTTCTTGTAATTCTTCGTTAGCATTGAGGTCCTTCGCTATCAGCACCTGATTAAGAGCTTCAATATCTTCAAGTTCTTCCTCTTTATCTTCAAGTTCTTTCTGAATCAATTCCATTTTCTTCTTGAGCTCCTCATCATCACCTCCACTGCCCATATGCTTTATAACTTGTATAGCACCCCTCATTCTCTCTATGTCTAGCTCAACTGCCTGTTTAGCATCTAACTGCTTTTCTAGCTCTATGATTCTTTTATGAAGAATCTCCTTCTCTCTCCTCTGATCCTCGGCCAGCTTCAACATACTATGATCAGCTTTATTCTGCTCACAAATAGCCATTTTATTCACCAGCTTTTCAGCCTCGAGCTTCTCTTTCTCGTTCTCGTTAACAGCCGCCCGCTTCTCCAATTCTCTCTCCCTCTCTTCTAGCTCTTTTCTTTTTGCTTCCAACTGATATCTACTGTTTTCGTGCTCGCTAGAAATCCTCTTGAGCTGGCTATGGGCGTCGTTCTGCATTCTCACTAGGGCTTCATTATGAGCTCTAAGCATCTGATCCTTTTCAGTTATCAAACTAGAGAGGGCCATTTTAGTTTGATTGTATTTGCATTCTATCTCTTTGAGGCTTCTATTTTTCACCTCAATAACAGTTTTCAGATTCGTTAGCAGCTTAGACGTTTTCCTCTTTTCTTCCTCTTGAACTTGGGACACTGTTTTGAGATCTCTAATCTTTCGGATTTGTTTACCAATGATACCACTCGACTTATATTCAGCCTCACGTGCAACCCATCCGTATAGTTTATCACCGGGATCTTTTGCTAATTTAAATTCCTTTATGCCACTGTGATTAGCTTGAAAGTATTTTTCAAACATCATTGCGTTCGTAAATCCTGCCCAATCATTATTAAACTCTACTATAGCATACCCTGAAAACTCGTCAGAACTCCACAATGGTTGAACCCTCTTAGGATTAAATCCCTTTTCTTTCAAGTCATCTCTTATTCCAGATCCACTTCGCCCAACAAATTTCCTATCCTTTATTTCCCTCGGGATATTTGCAATAACACCCAAACAAGGCCAGACAAGTGATTCATCTGCCTTGATACCCTCGGGTAATTTTGCAGCCTCAACTGTAGGCAATGTTTGGTCTATATCCAATTCTTCTGATGATGACTGAGACATATCTGCATAATATACAACAGTCGATACATCTTAAAATTGTCGAAATGAGTAACCTTAATGCTAAGCAGACAGGAATAAAGTGAAGAGCAAAGCAACGAAGCAGATAAAAAATAAACGCATTTGTTTGTCAAAAGGATCCCAGCTGAGTTAAATTGGCAGCTATATATTCACTCCAGTCACATACAATGAAAATCATACTGTGTAATTTTGGTGAGGTGATGATCTAAGAACTTTTTCTTCACATTTTATGATAAATAATCGCTCTTCCAGTGGCAGTAAAGAGAAAAAAGGAAATAAATAAATTGAACCATGGAACTTCTCAGTTCACCTTGTTCATCATCAAGTGAATGTCTTACATAACAATGTAAGGGAACATCTACTTCGCCGCAATGAATGGTAAGGAGTAACGCAATTTTCTTTTATCAGTTTGCCTATCGTTTATGGGCAGCAACGCACAGGAAAGAATAATGTTCTAAGCCCTGTCTTTGTTTGGTATCACATTGTCACAAAGCAAAAGAGAGCTACAGTAACTTCAAATCACAACTTACATAATTAGTTGTTGCATCACACATAATAGTCATTCCACTGTCTGTTCAAGCTAGACATCTCTTTTTTTCATTATTGTTACACGTGAAACAAGCAGCAGAAAGACCGTGGTGATAGAATGTAAAATAAACTTAACAATAAATAATTATTGTTTACTACACTAACTTATTGGTGGTTAAAAATCTGCATAGTCACCTTACAAGTTTAATAATTTACATATTCACCGATAACAGATTCATCAATCAACACACTCCAGTTAACTTATGTTAACTTTTTAACTGATTTTTGGTCATCAGCGATGTTTGTTTTACTCTTAAATCATAACTGGAAGTGGTCACGTGATCACACGTGACCAAACTTCTCTTAAATGGCAAACATAAATCAATTAAAGTGTGTTGATTTATAGATCTCTTATAGGTGAGTATGTAAATTGTTATTATTGTAAGGTGAGTATGCAAATTATTAATCACAAATAGGTTGGTGTAGTAAACAATAATTTTCTCTAAAAAATATTCTATCCTCAGTATTAGAGGCCGATGCATTGAGAAAGAGTAAGACATTAGTCATCAACTACCAATTGTTTCACATAAAAGTCGATGGAAAGAGAAGAACACCACTACTTATCACTCAGCTAGAACAAGGTAACTAAACTACTGCAGTCTCAAAAAGTTACTGCCGTTGAAAAATTCTTTTTGTATGTAGCCGACCAGAGAATACTTTTCTTTTGTTCATATTATCTGATAAAGAAAACAACGGTGTTGTGCCTGTATCGTTGGCAAACTAAAAGAGATAAAAGTAAAAGTTACAGCTGATCTTGCCCGACAATGTGACTTATCAAAATTAACAATCTTAATCACCAATTGAACGTCTTGATGGCAATGTCAAAGTGAATGCTTAGGAGACTAGAAAATATGTATGTTTTTTTATCCACTTGAACTTGAGAAACTTCTTCGAATCACAGTTCGTATAATTAGCTGTTGCATAACACATACAAGTTATCATGTTCAAGTATGACTTTCATTTCATTTTTTAAAAGTAGAGGAAGATGCTACCATAAGCTATTTTTAATTCTTTTTTTCACATGAATATAGCTACAGAAAAACCTCTACAGGTGATAGAAACACATAATCATTTAGGAAAGATAACTTATTGACATGATGCATTTGCCCTGAAGAAACTAAAAAAGATGGAGACCAAATACCACTCCGAAATCTCCCAATCGTTCTTTTGATCACTTAATTTGCAGACAAATTCTACAAAGTGGCCTCAGCTCAGTAAAATGTACATAGAATAGAAAACGTTCTTACCAAAATGGTCTGTAAACAGTTAACAACAACAAAAAATTGTTTTCTAAGAGAAGTATGTTGGAAAACGCAAAGTATAGCTCAAAATAGTGATAACTAAGAAACGAAATCGGACAAGTAGAATCAAGACATATATTCTGAAAAACAAACAACAAAGGATATTATGTAGCTTTGTCAACTCTACCGTCACTAATAATACACAGAAATAACTAAAGATTTAGTTCAGATTTAGAAAGTCCATTTCTTTATTACAAAAATGATCACATTTTCTTAGGATATCACAAACTAAAATTCATGTTCTGGACCTTGGCCACGTTTTCTCGCCATAGAAACAGAAAACCTCATAAATTAGGAAAATGTTACTAAAGTTGTTTTCATTCCTTTCTTTTAAAGTTCAATCTCTTCAAAAATAATAATAATTCCCCAATTGTTCTTTTATTGTAAGCAAAAAATAAAATAAAATTGTCTCTAAACAGCAAAATAGGTTTCCCTTTTCCAATCAAATAGAATACAACTATAAAGCACAGGTTTATTTGAGCTTAAGAGTGACAACCAGACAACTTACGAATATTCATTTTCTTTACTTTCCTTCGATGTTCAATCCCCTAAAAAGACATAAATACTTCCTCAATTGTTCTTTAAATGTAAGGAAATTAAATTAAAACCCCATGTAGCTCAGACCATAAAATCTATAATACCTCAAGAATCAAGGTTTCTAATGAAACACTACAAGTCAAACCATACAACTATTCGGAAGAAGGAAAAAGAAAAATAAATAAGAGAAGTTTAGCTTAAGAGTAACTACCAAACAAGCCTTGGGTAAATGGAAGCTCCTAAAGCAAAACTTTATAAATTAACCTGCTCCACATTATACAAATTCATCCTACAATAAAGTTTTTCCTGCTACATCAACTGTCATACCAGTTTTTTTTTTTCCTTTTAAAAAAAGTACTAAATATAAGAAAAAAAAAACAGGAATTTTTACATATTAGACAAAATCTACAAAATATAAAAAAAATAACAAATGGCTAACCTTACAAAATATGAAAATAACAAACCCAGAAATAGTAAAGTTGTTCTTTAATGGAATTTAATCCTAAAAAATACAAATTTATCCATTAACACACACAAAAGTTGTTCCTATTATTCATCAACTACCATGACACACACACACACACACACACAGAGTAGTGCTAAATATAAAAACAAACAGGAATTTTCTCATACTAAACAAAATATAAAAAAATAAATTAGCAAATGATCACTAACCTTAAACATAAAAAAGTATATGAAATGTCAAAATTTACAGATTTTTTTTGAACAAACATTTTAGAAAATAAAATAAAACGTTGATTTAAAAAAAATCAAAAATTGATTACGGATACATATAAAAAACCCGATAAACTGACCATACTAACACACAAAACAGTACTAAATATAAGAACAAACAGGGATTTTTTCATACTAAACAGAATATATTGAAAAAAACAACTAATGGCTAAGGTACCTTAAAGGCTTAAAAAGATTGTAAGTATATAGGAAATAGGTGTTAATGTGCACAGGTGTTAATGTTATATATGTTTGTATTTATTTATTTAGGTATGCATGTGTAGTTTCCCGTTATGGTTATGAAGATGTTGGTGCACGTGCTCTTTGTTTCACAAACTATAAATAATAATACTATATAAATGTGTTAATTTTAGTGCCTGTTTGGCTACTGACTTTTCCTATTTACTTTTTTGCTTTGGGAAAAACTGTGGGTGTTTGGTTTCTTAGATATTATAGCTTTTAAAAAGCTGGTTTTAAGACAAACGCCAAATAAATTTGAAATGCAGAGAAGTTGAATTTTTTTTGACTTTTCATAGAAAAAAAAATACCACAGATGTAAATTTTCTACGATTTTTTTATATTTATAAATTATAAGTCACTCATAAATTGAATGAGTAAAAAATGATTTTTTAATAAAAGAAAGTTATAAGTCGCTTAGGTTGAAATGATAAGGTGGTGCGATGCCAAAATAACAAGAGACGCTTCATTGTTACATTGTTATTAGATTTCACGACACTCACTTTATCAACATACATTACAAGTCACTTATAAATTGAAGGAGTTAAAAATGTTTGCTTATGCTACCGTTAATTGTTATAACTCTTTTTTTTATAACCGGTTCAAAATATAACATTTTGTCAGAGAATAACAAGAAACACTCCGTTGCTACATAGTTATTAAATTTAACGACACTCACTTTATCAACATGCATTATGATAGTATCATGACATCTTTTTTTAGTGTCCTAAGTTAATCCAAGTAATTACTACTTGTGCAATCATACAATTTGACAAAGAGTAATTTCTACTACAAAATTTTGACAAATGGAAATATGAGAACATAAATACAATGAATTCATCAAGCAAAAACATTTTTGTTTTTGCAACAAACAAAATGAAATTGGAGGAAACATGCTGAATGAATAAAATTGTTCTATACATATGTAACGAACAAGTTCACTTATTCAGGTATGGAAACTGAGAAGTTAATTAATTTATACAAAGTAAAACTGTAAAGGAATAAACCTACATTTCAATCATTTTGTTGCACTCGCGACTGTTGCATCTCCGAACTTCCTTCTCCTTGGGTCGGGGGACTAGGCTTGTCCTCTAGTTCCCCACCAGGCCTGTTATGTGGCGGAGGAGACAAATTAAGATCCGGCACTGGTCCGCTTCTTACTCTCGTTGATTTCTTCAACGGTCTTGAAGTCCTTTCGTCAAGATGTTCGAGCCTCTTTCCCGAGTTTTTTCTCCTATCTCGTTCCTCATCACTTAGTACTCCACCCATCAGCCTATTTATGCAAGAGAATCAGTGCAAGCCCGGTGTTGTAAGTCAAATAAGGCTTGAAATTTATTTTTGCCCGAAAAATATAAACAAAAAAAGAAATTGCAACTAATTGTATTGGACCCATGCACATGTTATTGAAAAGCTAACTACCTAAACATTGGGTTTATACAACACATTGTGATTATATAATTTTTGCTGGTTTGGGTCGGAAAGAATCAGGCAGTAGTACAATGCCCAGAGTGCGTATGTGCAGCCTCAATAGCAAGCTATTTTGGATGGCCGCTCCTTAAAAGTTAACGTATATCGTGTGACATGACTGAAGAAATACAAATACTAAATTTGATCTTAGCCAAGAGAGTGAAAAAGGTGAAGGTCAGATGATTGCTGATTTAGTAAGAGCTTAAGCGAGATCCATCAAATATCTGTGACAGTATTATGAGGAATCTTTGCCCACAATATTGGTATAATTAAGTATAAAAGCATACTTCAGGTTATCTTAATGTTTTCCCGGAGTGATATGACTTTGATTATTGAATTTACAAGGTTGGGATCTATGCAACAATAACCGTTTGACAAAGTAATAATTGATAGAAACAGTACCAACATATTTCACGGAGTACAAAAAAAATGGTAAAAGAATACGTACCTAGTTCACTCAGGATCAACGTACTTAACCCGGAAGCTAGAGAGATGGAGTGACAGCGAAGATAGCGCCGCACTTGCAAACTTGTGATATAGAGGAGAGGAGAATAGAAGAGAATATATAGGGCAATAAATAATTTGCCATAAATGTAAGATTCAGGTATTTGATGCATTAGTGAACCAACCCGAAGGGGTATACGCGACAACACTTAATGGATGAATGGATCCAAAACTTATCTTGTAAGATAGTACGGTAGAGTCCTACCAGGGCATGTATCATCATATCAGTGTTGGGTTGGCTCAATTCGATTGAGAGTCCCATTGGTCGAGAGTTCTCAGCCCTGGTGTTGGGTTGCCGTAAATGAGAGGAAAGTAGAGGGGAAATTTGTTCTTTTGCTGAAATAAAAGAAATACAACACCACCAGAAGAAACAAAATTGTATCCAGGAAAAATAGAAAATGGAATTCTGATACTTTCTGAATAATGTAATCAGCCATTTGCTTTCTGGAAGTAATTCTTTGCATTACAAGGCAGTTTTGGGTATCGTTCTTGTGTGGACGTAAAACAACATTTTTTAACATTTTTTTTTTAAGTTAAAAGACTATAAACCGTTGTTAATATGATGTTCTTCTGGAGAGACCAACATCGTAGCACTTCTTAAAATCTTCATTTGGTAAGTTCTGAGCTGGGATTTCCTAAATGAAATAATATGTTGGGTAGAATTGATTTCATAATTGCGCAATTATACTGACTAGTTCACTCTATTTTGGTTGTTGATATAGGAAAATATCACAATCCTTCTGTTTTATAGCAGTAAGAGAAGAGAATTTGTTACAGAAAAGAAAAGGGCTGTTGATGAAACACGGAAAGTCTGAAACTACAATGGGTTATCAACAAACTTAGGAGAGCATTACCATAATTTGAAACCTGTTCAATATCATAAATTCTTATTGAGAAGTACTAAAATTCTCTTTAAAACGATAAAAATGTGATTTTTAACATTGTTTTAAAAAGCGCCCTATATTGCGCTATAGTTTGCGAAATAGCGTTTTTCGGCCGTCTATGATAAATCGCTATTTGGATGGAAAAACGCTAAATTCGCGCTATAAGAACGCTATTTACGCTATAGCGGGTGCAATCCATTTTTATTTTAATTTTATTTTATTTTTATTTTTATTTTATTTTTGGTCAAAATTTTAATGAAATTATTGGAGGCTAAAGAGAATCAAAACCCAAAACTCTTGACATCTCAAATACAATCATTTTTTGATTATTAGTTACAACTTTTTATATATATTTAGTTAATTTTTATTAAATGTTATGAATTTAATGCTATATTTATATGTATTTAGGCAAAAAAAAAAAGTACACCGCAAAGTGCTATGTAGTAAAGCTATTTGCGCTTTTAGCGTTTCTTTCGAAAAAACGTTACAGTAGCGATAACGCTATTAAAAACATTGCTTTTTAAGCATGCAAAATTACTCGACTTCATTCGTGCTACCAGCTAGAATTGTTTGATGTTTCCCATCCAAGGATAATAGTCATATCATTTTAATGAAGACAAAAAAATTGATGCAATGAATTAAAATGCAATATTCGAACCAAAAGGTTGAATATACTTAATATCAGCATTTGCACCTTAGATGGAACCATCACCACTGTCTCAAATACGGAAAAACACATCTGAGTTTTACTCAATTAACACAAGTCTTGTTAAAAACCACGAAAAAAGCCACGAACCCCATAAACCTAGCTCTCGGTTAACTTTTGACCTTAGGGTTTCGAGATGTAAAATGAACTTACGTACAAGCGACAGTTTACCAAAAACATATCTTGAAGCAAAGTACGGTTTTATCCAACTTATGACAAATGTTGTGTCAGCTTGGCTCAAATAACGCTTCGGTAGAAAATTTAACCCATTGAGAAAATACAGGGGAATTTGTTTGTTTACTGAGGTAAGAGAAGTATAACACTACCAGAAGAAGAAATTGTATGCATTAGAAGTATAAACGAGTATTTTTTCATACTTACTAAATAAGGTAATCATTCTTTTTTTTTTTTCTAATTTAATGGTGGGAAAACCCACATTTTTATTTTATTAATTATTACGTAAACAAATGCGGGTGAAAAACCCCACAAAAAGAATGGGCCAAAAGTGCTCCAATCAGTCAAGAGAAGCATCAAAATTACATTATTTAAAAACTTTCGAGTCAAATTTAAATAACTTGTAACTGCAAGGACTTGGTACGTAGTAAGCCCAATCTGTCTATAGCTAATCCAGGCGTCACCATTTCCCCATCTCATTTCAGATAGAAGACGGACATCCTTTCTCTCTCCTCCAACCTTTCCATCAATGGCGATTACAGCCAAACTCATCGTAACTTTGGTAGATGATCGCGATCCATCCTCAGTATACTTGCCAACCTCTTCAGAAAGTCTTCTGCCTCCTCAGAGATCAGATTAGTCCATTGTTTGCCATGAAATCTGCAGCGCCATTCTCTTTCCTAAATGTATGACATATCTCTATGCCTTTTCTAAGAATAATATCTTTAATTTGTTGAATTAGAGAATAAATAGTCCAAGGATATTTTTCTTTATTGGCTATAATATTGACCAATTTTTAAGAATCACTTTCAATAATGAAACCATGTTCCTCTATAATTAATAATCCTTATAAGATAGCAAAGGTCTCAGCTTCTAAAATAGAGTCCGCATAAACAATAAGAGAGAAACCCTTTATAAAAACACCCCTGTAATCTCTTAGCACACCTTATTTAACTGAAAAATGAGGATTTTGTTTAAAACTAGTATCAACATTTATTTTAATGTTATATATAGGTGACCTTGACCAATAAACCAAAATAGTCTTTTTCTTCACAGCATGAGCAATAACCGTATTACAGTCAGAAAAAATATCATAATTAACACCATAGGATTTATCTCGTTGAATGAACTGATACTTCTTTTTTTTTTTAAATAAACAGTGGGAAATCCCACAATTTTATTAACTACAAAGTAAAAATGTCATTATTACAATTTAACGCTGAAAACAGCAAACCAACTGAAACTTTAGGACTTAAATGAATAAAATGAAAGTATGAACACGTGTCACTTATCTAACTATTCTGTAACCCTTCATTTCTCCCAAACCGTCATTTCTTCCACAGAGAAAAATTCTCTCTCTTCTTCATCCTCATTCCATCTCTCTTCTTCATCCTCTTCCTAAAACTCAAATAGCTTTGATTCGTAAATAAGGTAATCCCATAGCTTCAGTGATAATTAACCCTCTGAAGTAATCTGAAAAATCCTCTATTCTGTTTGAAATTTTTGGATCTTCATCGCAGCCCAAATTTGCCAGGTAATCCGCAGTTTTATTACCTTCTCTCTCAGTATGTTTAATTGTTAATACTCGACTTTTGAATTGCTGCTTAATTTGATCCATTGGAAATAGTAACTTCCATGGACACTTACTCTTCTCTTGTGTAATATTTACCATTTGTAAACAGTCTGATTCAAATATTATGTTGGAGTCCCCAATAATTTGAACCCCCAATAATAAGGCCTTCATCTCAGATTCAAGCCCAGAGCTACTTGTAATTGAGGTAGAAAACGCTAAAATTAAATTGCCTTGATCATTTCGCATAATACCTCCAACACCACTTGTATTTGTCAATTGTCGAAAACTTCCATCAATATTAATTTTGTTATATCCCTTAGGTGAACATAACCATTTTACTATTCTCAGTCTCTTTTTGGACTTCACCATTGCATTAATCCCAATTTTGATATCAAAGTTTGAAGGAAAACATTTATCCTTGATGGAACAAACTTTAATCAAATTAATGATATTCTCACAAATCCTTGCTCCATTCATTTTTATGTTGCTATATCTACTACTGCATCTCCCTTTCCAAATTTCCCAAATTATAAACACAGGGATTATTTTGCATAGTTTCCATTGTAATTTAGTCTTTACAATATCTGACTGAGCCCACCATGTTATGAATTTGCCCCTTACCAGTTCTGAACTGATTATAACACCCATTAACTTAGAAAAGAAATTCCACACTTCTTTGGCTATAGGACCATTACTAAATAAATGTTCTGATTCTTCAACTTCACAGCCACAACATTCACACTTAGAAGATAACATTATTCCCAATTTTTGAATAGCAGGATCCAATGGAAGAGCTATGGAAGAGCTTGATTGAAGAATTTCCAAATAAAGCATGAGATCTTCACAGGTATTATTTTGTCCCAACACAACTTGCTAATCCAATTTATTGGGTGCTCATGTCTCATTAGTTCCTTAGCTGAAATTAAACTGAAATTTCCCATTGTATTAATATTCCAAATAGGAGTGTCTTTCCTTAAATTATTAATGCAAATATCACTAGTAAACAAATGTCTCAAATGGTGAGGAATAATATTCATTATCTTTTCTTTATCCCATTCTCCATTTGTTATCACCTCTGCATCCTTGATATTATCATCCAAAAAAGCATCCATCAATGGACCTGTACCTAGCCAATTATCTAGATTAAGAGATATATTTCCTTCCCCTATTAGCCAAACAATATGTTTTTCAGCTTCATTTCTCATCTTTAACATTCTTGACCAAGCATTATCACCTTTCCTATTAGTAACACAGTTAGGATGCATTTTCTACAATACTTAGCTTTCATGAAATTAGACCACAAGCCGTTTTTAGTTCTGAAATTCCACCATAATTTAGCTGCAAAAGCCATTGAAATATCATTGAAACTTCTTATTCCCAAGCCACCTTCCTCTTCTGGAGAGCATACTTTCTTCCATTTAACCCACTGATGTTTTTTAACTAAGTCAGAAGAACCCCACAAAAATTTAGCCAGAATTTGGTCAATTTTTTTAATAACCTGTTTGGGAGGATTCATAGCTGATAAAGTATACACTGGAATAGATTGTAACACATATTTAATCAAAATAAGTCTTCCACCCATATTTAACCACTGACTTTTCCAATTGCTTAACTTTTTCCTTACTTTCAGGATAAGCTCATGGAACAGAACACACTTTTTGTGACCAGCATACAACTTGCAACCAAGATAAGTAAAAGGAGTCTTCTTTACTTCTATTTGCAGCTCTTCTTTAATCACTCTTTTAAGTACTCTATCAACACTTTTTGAAACATAAGCAAAGCTCTTATCCAAACTAATTTCCTGTCCAGAATCTTCATTATAGCATTTTAATACTGTTTTAACATTAAGAATGGACCTTTTATCAGCAGCACTAAAAATAATGATATCATTTGCAAAAGCTAAATGAGTAATAATAGGACCATGTAGAGGAGATTTGAAAGCTTTCCAACTCTTTTTTTCCACTAAATCATTTAAATTTCTTGTTAACACTTCTAAACAAATTATGAAAAGACTTGCTGAAATAGGATCACCTTGTCTCAGCCCATTAGAAGGGAAAAAATACCCTGAAGATACACCATTTACCAGAATAGATGTCCCATTACATGATATAATTCTCCATATCCTGTCTATAAATACCTCAGAAAATCCAAGCTTCCTTAGAACACTGATAAGAAAATGCCATGAGACTTTGTCATATGCTTTTTTCATATCCAACTTAATAGCTAGATTTTTCCCACTATTTTTCTTATTGAGGGTAGCAATAAATTCTTGAGCCAATAATATATTCTCCACTATATCTCTGTTCTGAACAAAGCCACTTTGATTAGAAGAAAAAATAGAAGGCAAGATTATAGATAATATTTTAGCCACAATTTTAGAGATAACTTTGTTGATAAAGGTACATAAACTAATAGGTCTATATTCTGAGAAATCATTAGGATCTTGATTTTTAGGAATAAGAGCAATAAAAGTGCTGCTAATACCTTTAGGAAGTACTTGCCCAGCAAAAAAGGATAGAATTGCAGAGCACACATCTTTACCAATTAGTTCCCAATTGGAAGTATAAAAACAACCAGTAAAACCATCCACACCTGGAGCACTATCCATGTTAAGACCCCACACTGCTTCTTTAATTTCTGTTTCATCAGGATATTTATTTAACATATCATTATCATCATCCATGATAAGCTTAGAAATGATATCCAACTCTTATAGGAGCCCTTTACACCTTTAGCAGCATCCAAAAGTCCTTTGAAATACTCAACAGCTTCATTTTGAATGTCTAATTTCTCTGTAATAACCTCCCCTGTAGCCTTTTTAATATTATTTATATAGCTTCTAGCTCTTCTTTTTTTCACTATACTATGAAAATACTTAGTATTAGCATCTCCTTCTTTGACCCATTTTAAGTTGGCCTTTTGCCCCCAAAACTCCTCCTCAATTTTTATTCTGTATTTCAAATTAGCTTCAGCTTTATTTAACCCTATTTTGTTGATCATTGCAGGGTCATTCACCAAGATGCTTTCCATTTTGAATGAACTGATACAACTGAGTAATAATATTTTGAATAATCCTCTCCTTTATCATTTTAACACCGTCATATCTGCTTGACCATCTTGCTTTCCAAATACCCCAGATAATAACGTAATCATTCATTTAGGTTAAATTTGGAGATAATTCTTTGCACGTCTACAACTTCTTTGCGGTATCTTTTGTGTGTGGGCGTGGGCACATGACTTTTCATAAGTTGGGACGTCTTTCTTCACTAAAATAAACCGGTATTTCTAGGATGGTCTTCTCGAATGACAAATGTCGTATCGTAGCACTTCTTCACATCTTCATCTCTTATGTTTAAATATTGCTATCATATTTCAATTGACTAAAAGAAAATTTGAACGGTTGATACTGGTTTTTTCCGAAATGAAATACTTATTTGCACTTCTAAGACTGCTTACCAGCATCTTAACTTGTCCTTACATAATTCTCAAGTCAGAAGACGTCAACAAAAAAACATTCTCAAAAGAACCGTTTATCAATTTGACTCGGTTATATACAACATTTCCACTCAAAAAGACATAATATTTTTTATAAACCATGAAGATATATGCTGGTTCACTCTAACTTTGGTTGTCGTCGATCGACACAGGAAGATATCACCTGAAGAGAAGAAATATTGTATTGCCGGAAAAGACAAATGCTAGTTAAATAAGCAAGGCTAGTTAAACATTGTAAAAAATAATAATAATTACTAGACATAGGAATATATCACCTGAAGAGAAGAAATATTGTATTGCCGGAAAAGACAAAGGCTAGTTAAATAAGCAAGGCTATTGAAAAATTGTAAAAAATAATAATAATTACAACAATATATAGTGGTGAGCGCAAACAAAATTTATAAAAGAATTTTTGGTGGTTTGTATTTTAATTAAATGAATTGAGTATTATGAAATTGTGTAATACATATTTGATTGTTCGTATATATCTAGTATTTAATATAATTTTAGTTTTTTCAGCTTTTATATTTTTTTATGTTCGTTTCTTAATCATTTTACTCTTGATTTTTAATTTTACCTATTTGTATCGTTTTGATTTCTATTTTATTTATTTTTCACTCAATTTTGAAAGACTGAAACTTTCGAGACGTGACTGCACGTGACGTTACTGTTGTGGGTTTTTTTGGGAGTTTGAAAAAAAAATCGTAATTGTCAAAATTGAGGGAAAAATAATAATTAGAAATTAAATACATTTTAATTAAGAAATCTGGGTTAAAAAATGAAGAAAATATGGTAAAAAAGATAAATAAATCCGGCTTCTCCGTTTTTATAGTTTGAAAAATATTATGTGTTTCTATTAATTATTCTAGCAACCCCATACAATTGGTACTGATTCCGCCCATGTGACTCAACCAAGGCCTTTTTGCTGAGATGTGTTTGGTTACCCGATAACTAAAATACTTCTATGGAAGGGCATCAAATCATACCCTCAAATTCCTGGACAGCAAAAAATGGCGGTGTCGCAGTGATAAAAACTGTAAAGTAATAAAAGATAACGTAAATAATACAAAGGATTACCCTATAAGTCTGCTAAGAAGGAGCAAAAAATTTTGGCAGGTAGCGAGTTTACCAACAGATCTCAAAGCAAAGACTCAACAGTCTTAGTTTCACAACTTGCAAAAACATACTTCTACAACATAAAAAGATATAACATTGAGTTGTGTTTATATTAATGTAAATAATTAGAGTAAAATTATTATATATGAGTTTGAGATAAGCGGGTAACAAACTGCGCCGCTTGTTCTCTTTAAATAGCAAATCCTAACATTCTAAAGACATATTCAGCCGAACCTGCAGTAAACACATTTCTGTTCATAACTTTCTGTACTATCTTGAGAAGTTTAACAGACTCAGTAGCTAAAAAGCTAAATGTATCAAACGCAAAAGGTATGAAACTGTGCTGATTGTCTTGACAGATCTTTTCATGTTTCTCTACATTCGTTACTGCTGCAATAGTAGCTACGTGACTCATGTTAAATTCGCCGGTTGTACACCACCTATCAGTTCTCGAGTTTGATATGTTACTCCTTACTATAAAGAAAAGGTATTTGAATACAATTATTCCCGGTTTTCATTAATTCATATATATATGTTGATTTTTTTTTTATCACTTCCTCTTTGGTGCTCTGTTGTCTCACATCATATGCAATATTATCTCATAACAAACCATTTGTGCAATAATGTTTCACTTGATACAGATCGGTTCCACAATAAAGATAATTTTTTTGAATTGCAATAGATACTAATTCTGGCAAGATAAACGTGAGGCATGTTGCGAAACAAATGAAGAGATTTTTTTTTTTATATAACTGGTGGGGATTTTTATTAATAAGTAAATAAAAATGAGAGGATAACAAAAAAGAAATAGTTGAAGTGTTGCAATTACAATATGAAACTTAAAACCGAAAGTAGGCAAAAGATTCTGTACCAGTCTACTAATTAAAAACAAAAAGCTCCATGCGTCTCTTATCACCTCTTGACCGATCACCTCTTCGCCTGCACATAGATTACTTTCCCTTTCTAGTGAGAGAATGTCTCTAATTTCCTTAAAAAAAACTTCAATCATCATCATTTGATTCGTAAATATGGGATCCCTTTCTCTTCAGTATCGATTAATCCCCTTATAGAAGTTTGAAAATCTTCCGGACAATTCGACAACGTTGGATTTTCATCACACCCTAGATTGGTAAGGTAATATGCACCTCTATTTCCCTCTCTTTCGATATTATTGATGGTTAGATTACGAATTGTAAATTGCTGAGTAATTAGATCCATATAATATAACAGCTTTCCTGGGCAATTTACTTTCCCTTGAATAATATTTACTAGATGAAGACAATCAGTCTCGAAAATAATATCAGTTGCTTGATTAATTTGAACCCCTAAAAGAAGCGCCTTCATCTCTAATTGTAGACAAGAATTGATGTCAATTGAGGTCTAAAACCCTAGTTTAAAAGCCCTTAAATCATCCGTCATAACACCCCCAATGCGACTTTGATTTGCATCATGTCTGTATCATCCATCAATATTAATTTTGTCATACCCTTTAGGAGGATAGAGCCATTTTACCACCTTGAGCCTTTTGACTTTGTTTCTTATCCCGGTTCAATTTTGTTTAAAATCAAAATTTTGGGAGAAAACAATTGTACCTTTTTAGAATGGAGATTAATCAATTTACCAAGCTCGGCACATATTTTAGCACTATTCATACCCTTATTATCATATTTACTAGAACATCTGTCTTTCCAAATTTACCACACAATAAACATAGGTAAGATTTTGCATAAGTTACAGTGAATTTTTTATTTTGTAATACCAAATTGAGACCATCAAAAAACAAAATTTCCTCTACTATGCTCTGAATTATTTGGCACTAATGAATTTACTGAAATAATTCCACATGCAGATATATGCTTTTGCAAAACGTGACAACTAAAAAGAATGATACCGAATGAAAGTGGAACCGATGGAATGGTTAAAGAATGTTGTGGTCGACAAAGTAACTGATTAGCAAGAACAATTTAAAGTACAAATAATAATATGATTTTCAAGTTTGGTAGGCAATCAAAACATGTTTTTCTTCACGCAGCTAAATATTATACGTTCCTGTCTGTTTAAGAGACCACATGATGGTGATAAAATTCATACTAAAGAAAACAACATAAGTTGACATATAGCGTCTTTAACCATAAAGGATACTCGATAGTCTCACAGCTCTCACCTTTTGCAACTGGCATAAATATACGTACATAAAAGCATAAACATTCTGTTGTTGTTCGACAATTTTCTCTACGAATTTCTATCTGCCTGCTGGTTAATGGTTCGGTGTGTCCCAAGAAAAGATAATGAAAATAAAGGTCGCACGGATCGAATCTTCTGTCAAGGTTACGCTGGAAATAAAAAAACACAAAAAATGTTAATTGAACGAATGATAAGCTAAAGACATACAGATTACAGTGTTTACAATGCGCTTCTATATATCAATCAATGAAAACATGTTAAATGCCAAGCACTATATATGGCCATCCTAGCACTATGTTTGCATTTGAATCAAGTAAGTTAGAACATGATACAAATTACAGCACACAAAAAGTACACATATTTAAGCTGACCTAGAGATGTACCCACAATTAAGCCAATGAAAATGAAAAGAAATTCGAGTTTTCTTTGTGTGTAAAACTTAATGCCACGAATATAGGATATGTCTATAATTTTAGATGGCAGGGGTTTAATAAAGAATGTGAAATCATCAAATTAGTTTTGTGTTTTGTTGGTAAAAGGAATAGCTAAATAGCCAGTGATTCTCTGAGCTAATCTATTAGCTCGTGGGGAAACAAAACACGATTCAAAGGATCACAAGTCAACAAAAAAACTTGCAAAAGTTTATAGGGGAAACTTTTGTTAATTTGAAAGGATATTTAAAATTCAAAACAAACAGATATATCATGCAAGTGCAGATTTTAGTTCTAAAATAAGATTACCAACCTTAATATCTCCTCCTCCTTTTAACTTTCCATTTCTTCACAATATAAGCTAGCCATTCTTTAAGGGTTGCTTTCCGTCCATCCTTGTAGTTCCATAATTCTGAGACTATGTTCCTACCGTTGGGGTTGTACTCGTGGATTTCCAGTAAAGCCGTTGTAACAGCTGAATACACTTCGTCACCGAGTTCCGCTCTTAACTCTCTCAGTTTGTCATCCTTTTCGTCAATAATATCCTACATCGCCATAGAAGGTATATATGTAAGAAATTTGGCAAATTCCTCAGAACTATGATAACATGTTATAATAGTACGAGTTATTTTGGTCCTAAACATGCATTGCTTGGTTGCAACTTTTAATCTCAGCCATTCTGTTTTTTTCTTTAAACCTGGACTGCATTTGGCTGAGCGGCTTAGTAACATAGATTCAGATTATTTGCTTAAATTACTGCAACAATACTATGCCTAAATTGATCATACATTAATTGATAAGTGCGTCTATGCAACTAAAGGATATGTGTGAGAAAAAAAATCAACCTCATGTTTAGTATTCCTTTTAACATTCTTGAAAGGGTGCCAGCTAGGGTCTCTAAGATAAGAGTCCCATAATGAACAAAGCTCCATTGCTTTTTCATCAGCTTCTTCTTCATCTAGGTACTTTCTCTTAGCTGCAATTTTGAACGGTTTCGTATCAAGGTCTCCCATCTTTCTCACACGGATATTAGCTCGAAAAGACTGACTACTTATTCCCTGTTTAAGAACAAAAAATATTATGTACTATTAAATAGCAAAATGGCAAGGCGCAGAAATATGACCGAAGGTTTAACCAATCTTTAAGATCATTATGAGACGCAAAAAGAAGATGCATTACATTAAATTAGAGGAAGCTAGCTGTAATCTGGCTATAGAACAGCTAATCAGATATTTAATACTTATATAACAAATGCTAAGTACATAATAATCTGTAGCACCTCTTGGAAATATCAAGCATGTATGAAACCAAGCTGCATACCTGAAACCGTAAATATTTTAAGGTTTATGCATTTTGTCTAACTTACAAAGGTCATATCTACTCAAATGTTAATTTACAAAGGTACTAAAAACTAGGAATTGTATTTATTCATATCTCTCTTTTGGTATTCCATTATATTACTTACCAGATTTCAGTACAACGGAAACTAGTTTCATCGGGAAAAAAAGATTTTGACAGCATCACCCAAGCGAGAGATAAAAATCGAAACTTAAGCCAAAATTCTCTTATTACAGGACGTCAAAAGAAGTTACCATATGACATTTTATATTTTGAAGGATTGTGGATTTGGTCTAACTTGCAAATGTCATATTCTCATCTTACATTAAATCAGAAAAGCTTTAAAAACTAGTATGATTAGCATAAAACTAAAATTTCTTTAACAGGTCTTGATAAGGAGTAAGGACCACTTATCTCGCATGCCTTATTTAGTCAATTGTGTACCAGATTTACAAGACAGTTTTAATTCTATCTTATCAAGAGAGAGAAAAGGGTGCTTAAAGCACCATTCACAAGGGAGTTAACAGCGGAAACTTACGCCAATAAGTTCTTGGAAAGCTTCTTGTAATTCTTCGTTAGCATTGAGGTCCTTCGCTATCAGCACCTGATTAAGAGCTTCAATATCTTCAAGTTCTTCCTCTTTATCTTCAAGTTCTTTCTGAATCAATTCCATTTTCTTCTTGAGCTCCTCATCATCACCTCCACTGCCCATATGCTTTATAACTTGTATAGCACCCCTCATTCTCTCTATGTCTAGCTCAACTGCCTGTTTAGCATCTAACTGCTTTTCTAGCTCTATGATTCTTTTATGAAGAATCTCCTTCTCTCTCCTCTGATCCTCGGCCAGCTTCAACATACTATGATCAGCTTTATTCTGCTCACAAATAGCCATTTTATTCACCAGCTTTTCAGCCTCGAGCTTCTCTTTCTCGTTCTCGTTAACAGCCGCCCGCTTCTCCAATTCTCTCTCCCTCTCTTCTAGCTCTTTTCTTTTTGCTTCCAACTGATATCTACTGTTTTCGTGCTCGCTAGAAATCCTCTTGAGCTGGCTATGGGCGTCGTTCTGCATTCTCACTAGGGCTTCATTATGAGCTCTAAGCATCTGATCCTTTTCAGTTATCAAACTAGAGAGGGCCATTTTAGTTTGATTGTATTTGCATTCTATCTCTTTGAGGCTTCTATTTTTCACCTCAATAACAGTTTTCAGATTCGTTAGCAGCTTAGACGTTTTCCTCTTTTCTTCCTCTTGAACTTGGGACACTGTTTTGAGATCTCTAATCTTTCGGATTTGTTTACCAATGATACCACTCGACTTATATTCAGCCTCACGTGCAACCCATCCGTATAGTTTATCACCGGGATCTTTTGCTAATTTAAATTCCTTTATGCCACTGTGATTAGCTTGAAAGTATTTTTCAAACATCATTGCGTTCGTAAATCCTGCCCAATCATTATTAAACTCTACTATAGCATACCCTGAAAACTCGTCAGAACTCCACAATGGTTGAACCCTCTTAGGATTAAATCCCTTTTCTTTCAAGTCATCTCTTATTCCAGATCCACTTCGCCCAACAAATTTCCTATCCTTTATTTCCCTCGGGATATTTGCAATAACACCCAAACAAGGCCAGACAAGTGATTCATCTGCCTTGATACCCTCGGGTAATTTTGCAGCCTCAACTGTAGGCAATGTTTGGTCTATATCCAATTCTTCTGATGATGACTGAGACATATCTGCATAATATACAACAGTCGATACATCTTAAAATTGTCGAAATGAGTAACCTTAATGCTAAGCAGACAGGAATAAAGTGAAGAGCAAAGCAACGAAGCAGATAAAAAATAAACGCATTTGTTTGTCAAAAGGATCCCAGCTGAGTTAAATTGGCAGCTATATATTCACTCCAGTCACATACAATGAAAATCATACTGTGTAATTTTGGTGAGGTGATGATCTAAGAACTTTTTCTTCACATTTTATGATAAATAATCGCTCTTCCAGTGGCAGTAAAGAGAAAAAAGGAAATAAATAAATTGAACCATGGAACTTCTCAGTTCACCTTGTTCATCATCAAGTGAATGTCTTACATAACAATGTAAGGGAACATCTACTTCGCCGCAATGAATGGTAAGGAGTAACGCAATTTTCTTTTATCAGTTTGCCTATCGTTTATGGGCAGCAACGCACAGGAAAGAATAATGTTCTAAGTCCTGTCTTTGTTTGGTATCACATTGTCACAAAGCAAAAGAGAGCTACAGTAACTTCAAATCACAACTTACATAATTAGTTGTTGCATCACACATAATAGTCATTCCACTGTCTGTTCAAGCTAGACATCTCTTTTTTTCATTATTGTTACACGTGAAACAAGCAGCAGAAAGACCGTGGTGATAGAATGTAAAATAAACTTAACAATAAATAATTATTGTTTACTACACTAACTTATTGGTGGTTAAAAATCTGCATAGTCACCTTACAAGTTTAATAATTTACATATTCACCGATAACAGATTCATCAATCAACACACTCCAGTTAACTTATGTTAACTTTTTAACTGATTTTTGGTCATCAGCGATGTTTGTTTTACTCTTAAATCATAACTGGAAGTGGTCACGTGATCACACGTGACCAAACTTCTCTTAAATGGCAAACATAAATCAATTAAAGTGTGTTGATTTATAGATCTCTTATAGGTGAGTATGTAAATTGTTATTATTGTAAGGTGAGTATGCAAATTATTAATCACAAATAGGTTGGTGTAGTAAACAATAATTTTCTCTAAAAAATATTCTATCCTCAGTATTAGAGGCCGATGCATTGAGAAAGAGTAAGACATTAGTCATCAACTACCAATTGTTTCACATAAAAGTCGATGGAAAGAGAAGAACACCACTACTTATCACTCAGCTAGAACAAGGTAACTAAACTACTGCAGTCTCAAAAAGTTACTGCCGTTGAAAAATTCTTTTTGTATGTAGCCGACCAGAGAATACTTTTCTTTTGTTCATATTATCTGATAAAGAAAACAACGGTGTTGTGCCTGTATCGTTGGCAAACTAAAAGAGATAAAAGTAAAAGTTACAGCTGATCTTGCCCGACAATGTGACTTATCAAAATTAACAATCTTAATCACCAATTGAACGTCTTGATGGCAATGTCAAAGTGAATGCTTAGGAGACTAGAAAATATGTATGTTTTTTTATCCACTTGAACTTGAGAAACTTCTTCGAATCACAGTTCGTATAATTAGCTGTTGCATAACACATACAAGTTATCATGTTCAAGTATGACTTTCATTTCATTTTTTAAAAGTAGAGGAAGATGCTACCATAAGCTATTTTTAATTCTTTTTTTCACATGAATATAGCTACAGAAAAACCTCTACAGGTGATAGAAACACATAATCATTTAGGAAAGATAACTTATTGACATGATGCATTTGCCCTGAAGAAACTAAAAAAGATGGAGACCAAATACCACTCCGAAATCTCCCAATCGTTCTTTTGATCACTTAATTTGCAGACAAATTCTACAAAGTGGCCTCAGCTCAGTAAAATGTACATAGAATAGAAAACGTTCTTACCAAAATGGTCTGTAAACAGTTAACAACAACAAAAAATTGTTTTCTAAGAGAAGTATGTTGGAAAACGCAAAGTATAGCTCAAAATAGTGATAACTAAGAAACGAAATCGGACAAGTAGAATCAAGACATATATTCTGAAAAACAAACAACAAAGGATATTATGTAGCTTTGTCAACTCTACCGTCACTAATAATACACAGAAATAACTAAAGATTTAGTTCAGATTTAGAAAGTCCATTTCTTTATTACAAAAATGATCACATTTTCTTAGGATATCACAAACTAAAATTCATGTTCTGGACCTTGGCCACGTTTTCTCGCCATAGAAACAGAAAACCTCATAAATTAGGAAAATGTTACTAAAGTTGTTTTCATTCCTTTCTTTTAAAGTTCAATCTCTTCAAAAATAATAATAATTCCCCAATTGTTCTTTTATTGTAAGCAAAAAATAAAATAAAATTGTCTCTAAACAGCAAAATAGGTTTCCCTTTTCCAATCAAATAGAATACAACTATAAAGCACAGGTTTATTTGAGCTTAAGAGTGACAACCAGACAACTTACGAATATTCATTTTCTTTACTTTCCTTCGATGTTCAATCCCCTAAAAAGACATAAATACTTCCTCAATTGTTCTTTAAATGTAAGGAAATTAAATTAAAACCCCATGTAGCTCAGACCATAAAATCTATAATACCTCAAGAATCAAGGTTTCTAATGAAACACTACAAGTCAAACCATACAACTATTCGGAAGAAGGAAAAAGAAAAATAAATAAGAGAAGTTTAGCTTAAGAGTAACTACCAAACAAGCCTTGGGTAAATGGAAGCTCCTAAAGCAAAACTTTATAAATTAACCTGCTCCACATTATACAAATTCATCCTACAATAAAGTTTTTCCTGCTACATCAACTGTCATACCAGTTTTTTTTTTTCCTTTTAAAAAAAGTACTAAATATAAGAAAAAAAAAACAGGAATTTTTACATATTAGACAAAATCTACAAAATATAAAAAAAATAACAAATGGCTAACCTTACAAAATATGAAAATAACAAACCCAGAAATAGTAAAGTTGTTCTTTAATGGAATTTAATCCTAAAAAATACAAATTTATCCATTAACACACACAAAAGTTGTTCCTATTATTCATCAACTACCATGACACACACACACACACACACACAGAGTAGTGCTAAATATAAAAACAAACAGGAATTTTCTCATACTAAACAAAATATAAAAAAATAAATTAGCAAATGATCACTAACCTTAAACATAAAAAAGTATATGAAATGTCAAAATTTACAGATTTTTTTTGAACAAACATTTTAGAAAATAAAATAAAACGTTGATTTAAAAAAAATCAAAAATTGATTACGGATACATATAAAAAACCCGATAAACTGACCATACTAACACACAAAACAGTACTAAATATAAGAACAAACAGGGATTTTTTCATACTAAACAGAATATATTGAAAAAAACAACTAATGGCTAAGGTACCTTAAAGGCTTAAAAAGATTGTAAGTATATAGGAAATAGGTGTTAATGTGCACAGGTGTTAATGTTATATATGTTTGTATTTATTTATTTAGGTATGCATGTGTAGTTTCCCGTTATGGTTATGAAGATGTTGGTGCACGTGCTCTTTGTTTCACAAACTATAAATAATAATACTATATAAATGTGTTAATTTTAGTGCCTGTTTGGCTACTGACTTTTCCTATTTACTTTTTTGCTTTGGGAAAAACTGTGGGTGTTTGGTTTCTTAGATATTATAGCTTTTAAAAAGCTGGTTTTAAGACAAACGCCAAATAAATTTGAAATGCAGAGAAGTTGAATTTTTTTTGACTTTTCATAGAAAAAAAAATACCACAGATGTAAATTTTCTACGATTTTTTTATATTTATAAATTATAAGTCACTCATAAATTGAATGAGTAAAAAATGATTTTTTAATAAAAGAAAGTTATAAGTCGCTTAGGTTGAAATGATAAGGTGGTGCGATGCCAAAATAACAAGAGACGCTTCATTGTTACATTGTTATTAGATTTCACGACACTCACTTTATCAACATACATTACAAGTCACTTATAAATTGAAGGAGTTAAAAATGTTTGCTTATGCTACCGTTAATTGTTATAACTCTTTTTTTTATAACCGGTTCAAAATATAACATTTTGTCAGAGAATAACAAGAAACACTCCGTTGCTACATAGTTATTAAATTTAACGACACTCACTTTATCAACATGCATTATGATAGTATCATGACATCTTTTTTTAGTGTCCTAAGTTAATCCAAGTAATTACTACTTGTGCAATCATACAATTTGACAAAGAGTAATTTCTACTACAAAATTTTGACAAATGGAAATATGAGAACATAAATACAATGAATTCATCAAGCAAAAACATTTTTGTTTTTGCAACAAACAAAATGAAATTGGAGGAAACATGCTGAATGAATAAAATTGTTCTATACATATGTAACGAACAAGTTCACTTATTCAGGTATGGAAACTGAGAAGTTAATTAATTTATACAAAGTAAAACTGTAAAGGAATAAACCTACATTTCAATCATTTTGTTGCACTCGCGACTGTTGCATCTCCGAACTTCCTTCTCCTTGGGTCGGGGGACTAGGCTTGTCCTCTAGTTCCCCACCAGGCCTGTTATGTGGCGGAGGAGACAAATTAAGATCCGGCACTGGTCCGCTTCTTACTCTCTTTGATTTCTTCAACGGTCTTGAAGTCCTTTCGTCAAGATGTTCGAGCCTCTTTCCCGAGTTTTTTCTCCTATCTCGTTCCTCATCACTTAGTACTCCACCCATCAGCCTATTTATGCAAGAGAATCAGTGCAAGCCCGGTGTTGTAAGTCAAATAAGGCTTGAAATTTATTTTTGCCCGAAAAATATAAACAAAAAAAGAAATTGCAACTAATTGTATTGGACCCATGCACATGTTATTGAAAAGCTAACTACCTAAACATTGGGTTTATACAACACATTGTGATTATATAATTTTTGCTGGTTTGGGTCGGAAAGAATCAGGCAGTAGTACAATGCCCAGAGTGCGTATGTGCAGCCTCAATAGCAAGCTATTTTGGATGGCCGCTCCTTAAAAGTTAACGTATATCGTGTGACATGACTGAAGAAATACAAATACTAAATTTGATCTTAGCCAAGAGAGTGAAAAAGGTGAAGGTCAGATGATTGCTGATTTAGTAAGAGCTTAAGCGAGATCCATCAAATATCTGTGACAGTATTATGAGGAATCTTTGCCCACAATATTGGTATAATTAAGTATAAAAGCATACTTCAGGTTATCTTAATGTTTTCCCGGAGTGATATGACTTTGATTATTGAATTTACAAGGTTGGGATCTATGCAACAATAACCGTTTGACAAAGTAATAATTGATAGAAACAGTACCAACATATTTCACGGAGTACAAAAAAAATGGTAAAAGAATACGTACCTAGTTCACTCAGGATCAACGTACTTAACCCGGAAGCTAGAGAGATGGAGTGACAGCGAAGATAGCGCCGCACTTGCAAACTTGTGATATAGAGGAGAGGAGAATAGAAGAGAATATATAGGGCAATAAATAATTTGCCATAAATGTAAGATTCAGGTATTTGATGCATTAGTGAACCAACCCGAAGGGGTATACGCGACAACACTTAATGGATGAATGGATCCAAAACTTATCTTGTAAGATAGTACGGTAGAGTCCTACCAGGGCATGTATCATCATATCAGTGTTGGGTTGGCTCAATTCGATTGAGAGTCCCATTGGTCGAGAGTTCTCAGCCCTGGTGTTGGGTTGCCGTAAATGAGAGGAAAGTAGAGGGGAAATTTGTTCTTTTGCTGAAATAAAAGAAATACAACACCACCAGAAGAAACAAAATTGTATCCAGGAAAAATAGAAAATGGAATTCTGATACTTTCTGAATAATGTAATCAGCCATTTGCTTTCTGGAAGTAATTCTTTGCATTACAAGGCAGTTTTGGGTATCGTTCTTGTGTGGACGTAAAACAACATTTTTTAACATTTTTTTTTTAAGTTAAAAGACTATAAACCGTTGTTAATATGATGTTCTTCTGGAGAGACCAACATCGTAGCACTTCTTAAAATCTTCATTTGGTAAGTTCTGAGCTGGGATTTCCTAAATGAAATAATATGTTGGGTAGAATTGATTTCATAATTGCGCAATTATACTGACTAGTTCACTCTATTTTGGTTGTTGATATAGGAAAATATCACAATCCTTCTGTTTTATAGCAGTAAGAGAAGAGAATTTGTTACAGAAAAGAAAAGGGCTGTTGATGAAACACGGAAAGTCTGAAACTACAATGGGTTATCAACAAACTTAGGAGAGCATTACCATAATTTGAAACCTGTTCAATATCATAAATTCTTATTGAGAAGTACTAAAATTCTCTTTAAAACGATAAAAATGTGATTTTTAACATTGTTTTAAAAAGCGCCCTATATTGCGCTATAGTTTGCGAAATAGCGTTTTTCGGCCGTCTATGATAAATCGCTATTTGGATGGAAAAACGCTAAATTCGCGCTATAAGAACGCTATTTACGCTATAGCGGGTGCAATCCATTTTTATTTTAATTTTATTTTATTTTTATTTTTATTTTATTTTTGGTCAAAATTTTAATGAAATTATTGGAGGCTAAAGAGAATCAAAACCCAAAACTCTTGACATCTCAAATACAATCATTTTTTGATTATTAGTTACAACTTTTTATATATATTTAGTTAATTTTTATTAAATGTTATGAATTTAATGCTATATTTATATGTATTTAGGCAAAAAAAAAAAAGTACACCGCAAAGTGCTATGTAGTAAAGCTATTTGCGCTTTTAGCGTTTCTTTCGAAAAAACGTTACAGTAGCGATAACGCTATTAAAAACATTGCTTTTTAAGCATGCAAAATTACTCGACTTCATTCGTGCTACCAGCTAGAATTGTTTGATGTTTCCCATCCAAGGATAATAGTCATATCATTTTAATGAAGACAAAAAATTTGATGCAATGAATTAAAATGCAATATTCGAACCAAAAGGTTGAATATACTTAATATCAGCATTTGCACCTTAGATGGAACCATCACCACTGTCTCAAATACGGAAAAACACATCTGAGTTTTACTCAATTAACACAAGTCTTGTTAAAAACCACGAAAAAAGCCACGAACCCCATAAACCTAGCTCTCGGTTAACTTTTGACCTTAGGGTTTCGAGATGTAAAATGAACTTACGTACAAGCGACAGTTTACCAAAAGCATATCTTGAAGCAAAGTACGGTTTTATCCAACTTATGACAAATGTTGTGTCAGCTTGGCTCAAATAACGCTTCGGTAGAAAATTTAACCCATTGAGAAAATACAGGGGAATTTGTTTGTTTACTGAGGTAAGAGAAGTATAACACTACCAGAAGAAGAAATTGTATGCATTAGAAGTATAAACGAGTATTTTTTCATACTTACTAAATAAGGTAATCATTCTTTTTTTTTTTTTTCTAATTTAATGGTGGGAAAACCCACATTTTTATTTTATTAATTATTACGTAAACAAATGCGGATGAAAAACCCCACAAAAAGAATGGGCCAAAAGTGCTCCAATCAGTCAAGAGAAGCATCAAAATTACATTATTTAAAAACTTTCGAGTCAAATTTAAATAACTTGTAACTGCAAGGACTTGGTACGTAGTAAGCCCAATCTGTCTATAGCTAATCCAGGCGTCACCATTTCCCCATCTCATTTCAGATAGAAGACGGACATCCTTTCTCTCTCCTCCAACCTTTCCATCAATGGCGATTACAGCCAAACTCATCGTAACTTTGGTAGATGATCGCGATCCATCCTCAGTATACTTGCCAACCTCTTCAGAAAGTCTTCTGCCTCCTCAGAGATCAGATTAGTCCACTGTTTGCCATGAAATCTGCAGCGCCATTCTCTTTCCTAAATGTATGACATATCTCTATGCCTTTTCTAAGAATAATATCTTTAATTTGTTGAATTAGAGAATAAATAGTCCAAGGATATTTTTCTTTATTGGCTATAAAATTGACCAATTTTTGAGAATCACTTTCAATAATGAAACCATGTTCCTCTATAATTAATAATCCTTATAAGATAGCAAAGGTCTCAGCTTCTAAAATAGAGTCCGCATAAACAATAAGAGAGAAACCCTTTATAAAAACACCCCTGTAATCTCTTAGCACACCTTATTTAACTGAAAAATGAGGATTTTGTTTAAAACTAGTATCAACATTTATTTTAATGTTATATATACGTGACCTTGACCAATAAACCAAAATAGCCTTTTTCTTCACAGCATGAGCAATAACCGTATTACAGTCAGAAAAAATATCATAATTAACACCATAGGATTTATCTCGTTGCATGAACTGATACAACTGAGTAATAATATTTTGAATAATCCTCTCATTTATCATTTTAACACCGTCATATCTGCTTGACCATCTTGCTTTCCAAATACCCCAGATAATAACGTAATCATTCATTTAGGTTAAATTTGGAGATAATTCTTTGCACGTCTACAACTTCTTTGCGGTATCTTTTGTGTGTGGGCGTGGGCACATGACATTTCATAAGTTGGGACGTCTTTCTTCACTAAAATAAACCGGTATTTCTAGGATGGTCTTCTCGAATGACAAATGTCGTATCGTAGCACTTCTTCACATCTTCATCTCTTATGTTTAAATATTGCTATCATATTTCAATTGACTAAAAGGAAATTTGAACGGTTGATACTGGTTTTTTCCGAAATGAAATACTTATTTGCACTTCTAAGACTGCTTACCAGCATCTTAACTTGTCCTTACATAATTCTCAAGTCAGAAGACGTCAACAAAAAAACATTCTCAAAAGAACCGTTTATCAATTTGACTCGGTTATATACATCATTTCCACTCAAAAAGACAGAATATTTTTTATAAACCATGAAGATATATGCTGGTTCACTCTAACTTTGGTTGTCGTCGATCGACACAGGAAGATATCACCTGAAGAGAAGAAATATTATATTGCCGGAAAAGACAAATGCTAGTTAAATAAGCAAGGCTAGTTAAAAATTGTAAAAAATAATAATAATTACTAGACATAGGAATATATCACCTGAAGAGAAGAAATATTGTATTACCGGAAAAGACAAAGGCTAGTTAAATAAGCAAGGCTAGTGAAAAATTGTAAAAAATAATAATAATTACAACAATATATAGTGGTGAGCGCAAACAAAATTTATATAAGAATTTTTGGTGGTTTGTATTTTAATTAAATGAATTGAGTATTATGAAATTGCGTAATACATATTTGATTGTTCGTATATATCTAGTATTTAATATAATTTTAGTTTTTTCAGCTTTTATATTTTTTTATGTTCGTTTCTTAATCATTTTACTCTTGATTTTTAATTTTACCTATTTGTATCGTTTTGATTTCTATTTTATTTATTTTTCACTCAATTTTGAAAGACTAAAACTTTCGAGACGTGACTGCACGTGACGTTACTGTTGTGGGTTTTTTTGGGAGTTTGAAAAAAAAATCGTAATTGTCAAAATTGAGGAAAAAATAATAATTAGAAATTAAATACATTTTAATTAAGAAATCTAGGTTAAAAAATGAAGAAAATATGGTAAAAAAGATAAAAGTAAGAAGGAGCGAAAAAGTTTGGCAGGTAGCGAGTTTACCAACAGATCTCAAAGCAAAGACTCAACAGTCTTAGTTTCACAACTTGCAAAAACATACTTCTACAACATAAAAAGTTATAATATTGAGTTGTGTTTATATTAATGTAAATAATTAGAGTAAAATTATTATATATGAGTTTGAGATAAGCGGGTAACAAACTGCGTCGCTTGTCCTCTTTAAATAGCAAATCCTAACATTCTAAAGACATATTCAGCCGAACCTGCAGTAAACACATTTCTGTTCATAACTTTCTGTACTATCTTGAGAAGTTTAACAGACTCAGTAGCTAAAAAGTCAAATGTATCAAACGCAAAAGGTATGAAACTGTGCTGATTGTCTGGACAGATCTTTTCATGTTTCTCTACATTCGTTACCGCTGCAGTAGTAGCTACCTGACTCATGTTAAATTCACCGGTTGTACACCACCTATCAGTTCTCGAGTTTAATATGTTACTCCTTACTATAAAGAAAAGGTATTTGAATACAATTATTCCCAGTTTTCTTTAATTCATATATATATGTTGATTTTTTTTTTATCACTTCCTCTTTGGTGCTCCGTTGTCTCACATCATATGCAATATTATCTCATAACAAACCATTTGTGCAATAATGTTTCACATGATACAGATCGGTTCCACAATAAAGATAATTTTTTTGAATTGCAATAGATACTAATTCTGGCAAGATAAACGTGAGGCATGTTGCGAAACACATGAAGAGATTTTTTTTTTATATATATAACTGGTGGGGATTTTTATTAATAAGTAAATAAAAATGAGAGGATAACAAAAAAGAAATAGTTTAAGTGTTGCAATTACAATATGAAACTTAAAACCGAAAGTAGGCAAAAGATTCTGTACCAGTCTACTAATTAAAAACAAAAAGCTCCATGCGTCCCTTATCACCTCTTGACCGATCACCTCTTCGCCTGCACATAGATTACTTTCCCTTTCTAGTGAGAGAATGTCTCTAATTTCCTTAAAAAAAACTTCAATCATCATCATTTGATTCGTAAATATGGGATCCCTTTCTCTTCAGTATCGATTAATCCCCTTATAGAAGTTTGAAAATCTTCCGGACAATTCGACAACGTTGGATTTTCATCACACCCTAGATTGGTAAGGTAATATGCACCTCTATTTCCCTCTCTTTCGATATTATTGATGGTTAGATTACGAATTGTAAATTGCTGAGTAATTAGATCCATATAATATAACAGCTTTCCTGGGCAATTTACTTTCTCTTGAATAATATTTACTAGATGAAGACAATCAGTCTCGAAAATAATATCAGTTGCTTGATTAATTTGAACCCCTAAAAGAAGCGCCTTCATCTCTAATTGTAGACAAGAATTGATGTCAATTGAGGTCTAAAACCCTAGTTTAAAAGCCCTTAAATCATCCGTCATAACACCCCCAATGCGACTTTGATTTGCATCATGTCTGTATCATCCATCAATATTAATTTTGTCATACCCTTTAGGAGGATAGAGCCATTTTACCACCTTGAGCCTTTTGACTTTGTTTCTTATCCCGGTTCAATTTTGTTTAAAATCAAAATTTTGGGAGAAAACAATTGTACCTTTTTAGAATGGAGATTAATCAATTTACCAAGCTCGGCACATATTTTAGCACTATTCATACCCTTATTATCATATTTACTAGAAATGTCATTGACATGCGCTTCTTTTAACAGCTTAGCAGAAATATACAGGGCAGATGGACAATCAGTGAAAGGTTCATTAAGGATACTTATAGGAGAATCTCTACCCATAGAGTGGACTTGGCTTAGAATAACACTAGTGATTAGGCAGGGGAATGGAAGCAGAATGGAGGTAGAATTTGTATCACTGAAATCTCTTATAAGGTTGAAGATATGATGACCAAAGTTAATGGGTAGGGAAGACATGATTTTATACAGAAAGATGGCCATGTCTTTGTTGACTTTGGAAGGCTGTTTGGTAGGAGTCCAGTTAAACCTAGCAATTTTGTGCAATACAGCAGCACATAAAGTGAGAGAGGATGTTTTGATAGAAGTGCCATCAAACCTATTGTTCTTTCCAGTTAGAATCAGAGCAATTACTTCCATGTCATAATCAACAGTCTCCACAGAAGGATTGGGTGTATTCAGGGATTTATTAATAAACTCAGGGGTAAAGTCCAAAGTAACTCCCCTAAAAAAGACTCTCCCATAGGCAGGGTTTCCCTCATCAAACACAATGCTACTTAGATTAGCATAGAACTCTTTAACAACACCAGGATAATACGAATTAGGATATGAAATAGTTCTATCTAAACCAATAGCAGACAGTAATTTCTCAACATGAACCTGTATGTGTGGATAACTGACCAAATTAAGCTTTCGTTCACAGTGAATTTCTCTACCTGAAAAAGCTCTAAACCTCCTATACATTCTCCTACTCCAAAATCTGGGATCAACCTCATTAAACTTAGGAACATAATTAAACTTAGCAATAATAGGATCATTATCTAAATTTCTCCTAGGACGTTTCTTAGTTCTCTGTTTCTTGGAGGAGGAAGACTCACTTACCTTAGCTTTTGAGCCTGGATTGGTTGGAGATTTTCTCATGAAATCTCTTAGAGTGCAGTCATCATCAAGGTTCTGGTTTGGGTTTTTAGAAGGATTGGAAGACATGGTTTCAACTGGAGGTTGGAACTGGACTTAGAACTTTGCTGTTTTGGGTTTACAGAGAAGTTAGGGTTTCTTTAAAAGAAAGAGAGAGAGAGTAATTGTGATTATTGTGATTGATTTGAAAAATTAAAAAGAGATTTGTATAAATAGCAATAAAGGCCAAATCTTTTTGTAATTAGAAATAGATATACTCAAATCAATTTAGAAACAGAATTTTGCTAAAATTAAGGAACTCTCTTATCAAAAGAAACACAATAAAATAACGAGAGAAACAGTTTTGCATAAAGATAGATTCAGTAATTAATAAAGATAAACATTCCTTTGTAAACAGATTTACCCGAAAATTTGAATTTCGAAGTAGTTGAGATTTGTAAGGAAATTTGGACTTGTTTCAAGAGAATGTAGCGAATTAGGAACATATTTACACTTTTGAAAATAGAACTCTAGCAATTTACTCAAGAAGATATGTTTATCATAGAGTAGATTAAATACAAATTAGATTTGAAGAGTTTAAATTGAGCAAATTCATTTTTATCTCTACACAAAAACTGGTTTGATGATTTCAGCAAGGAAAGAGTATAAGTGATGTCAAAAAAATTAACAAGACTTTGTCTTGGATTTTTCAAGTTAGAGAATTTGGACAATTACTGAATTTTTCAGTATTAAGAGGTTTCAACTGATGTTGCAACTGAGCTTGCAACCAGTATTATTAGCAGGTGGTTTCAACTGGGGTTGCAACTGAACTTGCAACCACTGTTTAAAAAGTGCACTTTGTGCTTGCAACTCTATTACCAGAGAGGTTTTAGGACAAGTTACCTCACATCTATTTTTGAGACACCAAAAGAGCGGCTTTTTCAAGACAAAAACTTTAAAGCTCAATAAATATTTACCTTTAAAAATAAACAGTATTTAAGGTACTCAAAACATACATACATAGCAAGAGTATTCAATTAGATCCAAAGTGACATACCCCTATATCACTCCTTAAAGATTCAAATTTATTAGTATCAATGGGCTTTGTGAAAATATCAGCTAATTGTTTTTCAGTTGAAACATGTTCTAAAATTAAGCTTTTTCCTTCAACTAGTTCTCTGATAAAATGATGCCTTAGGTCTATGTGTTTGGTTCTAGAATGTTGAACTGGATTCTTTGCTAAATCTATTGCACTTTTGTTATCACAAAATAAAGTTAATATTTCTTGCTTAACATTATAATCATTTAGCATCTGTTTCATCCAAATAAGTTGAGTACATCCACTTCCAGCTGCAATATATTCTGCCTCAGCAGTAGATAAAGAGATGCAATTTTGCTTTTTACTAAACCAAGAAACAAGGTTGTTTCCAAAATAAAAACAACCACCAGAAGTACTCTTTCTATCATCTATGTTTCCTGCCCAATCTGCATCACAGTAGCCACTTAGGAAATGATTTGTATCTTTAGAATACCATAGGCCTAGGTGAATTGTTCCTTTTACATACCTTAAAATTCTTTTAACAGCTAGAAGGTGAGGTTCTAAAGGATTTGCCTGATACCTGGCACAAACACCTACACTTAAGCACAGGTCTGGTCTACTAGCAGTCAAATAAAACAAGCTTCCAATCATGGATCTGTAAAGACTGGGACAGACACTTTTACCTTTATCATTTTTAGAAAGTTTAAGGGTGGTACTCATAGGGGTTCTCTTCTCTTTACTCTCACTCAGACCAAACTTCTTAACAAGATTGTCTGCATACTTACTCTGACATAGAAAAATGCCTTTTTCATTCTGTTTAACTTGCAATCTTAGAAAGTAAGTTAATTCACCTCCACCACTCATTTCAAATTCATTCTTCATATTAGAAATGAATTCATCTATCCTTTTATTAGAATTTGAGCCAAACACAATGTCATCAAAATAGATTTGAGCAATGATTATATCCTTTGTAGTTTTCTTAGTAAACAGAGTTTTATCAACTCCTCCTCTGTTAAAACCTTTTTCAAGCAAAAACTTGGTTAATCTATCATACCAAGCTCTAGGAGCTTGCTTTAGACCATACAAAGCCTTTTTCAGCAAGTAGACATGTTCAGGAAATTTAGGATCTTCAAATCCCTTAGGTTGACAGACATAAACTTCTTCATTAATCACACCATTCAGAAAAGAACTCTTAATGTCAAGTTGAAACAGTTTAAAATCATACAGACATGCAAGAGACAATAGCATTCTAATGGATTCAATTCTAGCTACAGGAGCAAAGGTTTCATCAAAGTCAATTCCCTCAATCTGTGTATAACCCTGAGCTACCAACCTAGCTTTATTTCTGATAATCACTCCATCCTCATCACTTTTATTTCTAAAAATCCATTTAGTCCCTATAACATTTTTATTAGAAGGTCTGGGTACTAAACTCCATACATCATTTCTCTCAAATTGAGACAATTCATCTTGCATAGCTATAATCCATTCACTATCTTCTAAAGCTTCTTTTATATTCTTAGGTTCTAACTGAGAGATATAACAAGCAAAGTGAACAACATTATTTCTTTTACCTCTGGTTTTCATACCTGAAGCTACTTCTCATATGACATTGTCAAGAGAATGATTTTTCTGAGTCCTTACATAGCGAGGCTTGCTAGTTGACTAAACACGAGAGCTTTCTTCTTCTTCTTCAGACTCTGCAGCATTCTGGGTTTCAACCTCAGTTGCAACTGGACTTCCAACCACTGTTGGAATGCTTGTTTGCTGGCTTTCTTCAGTCTCTTTTCCTGTTATATCTGACTCTTCATCATCACCTGTAGTCTCATTCACATCTTTTAAGTCATCAAATAACACATTATAAGATTCCATAACACAGTTTGTTCTTTGATTAAAGACTCTAAAAGCTCTACTATTCTGAGCATAACCAAGAAAGATCCCTTTGTCACTTTTAGAGTCAAATTTACCAAGATGATCTCTATCTCTGAGAATGTAACAGACACACCCAAAGACTTGAAAATACTTAACATTGGGTTTTCTACCTTTCCATATTTCATAAGCTGTCATGGAAGTGCATTTAGTAATATAAACTCTATTAACAATATGACAGGCAGTATTAACAGCTTCAGCCCAAAATCTGTTGGCAAGTTTCTTAGAGTTAAGCATGACTCTAGCCATTTCCTGAATGGTTCTATTTTTCCTTTCAACTATGCCATTTTGCTGTGGAGTCTTAGGAGCAGAGAACTCTTGACTTATACCTAAGGAGTTGCAAAATTCTCTAAACTTACTGTTTTCAAATTCTGTTCCATGATCACTTCTTACCCTAACAATTTTACCACTGGTTGCACCTTTTTCAAGTTGAAGTTTTAAGCATAGAGTTTTAAAGAGATCAAAAGTTTCAGATTTATCTGTTAAGAAAACTACCCAAGAGTATCTAGAGAAATCATCTACAACAACTAAAATGTACTTCTTGCCACCTATATTTTCCACCTAAGGTTCCAGCTTGATGAGCTATATGACAAATTCTACCATTAAATTGTTCTATGGTTTCATCTTCCTCCATTCTTAAGTTTTCAAATTGAGTAGTTAACTGTTGAAGTTTAAAAGCTTTTACTTTAACAGTTCCTTCAAAGGTTACTTGTAAAATATCCCATGCCTCTTTGGCAGTTTCACAATGAGAGATATACATGAACACACTGAGAGTGACACCAGCAAAGATCAAGTTTATTGCTGTTGAATTTGCACTTGATTTTCTATCCTCATCAGCAGACCATCTGTCTTCAGGAATATAAACTAGATCACCTTCACCATCAATAACAGTTGGAGCCTCCCAACCATACAGTACTGTTTTCCAAGCATGTTCATTCTGCTGTTTAATGAAAGACCTCATTCTGATCTTCCAAACTCCATAGTTTGCTCCTCCTTCAAGCAAAGGTGGTTTCTTGAATGCATTTCCTTCCCTCATTAATTCCATTTTTGCTAGAACACAAGATCCACACTAAGTAAGATCTAGTGTGAAGCTCTGATACCAATTGAAATTTCTATCCGCTGTTCTAGTTGCAGTTTTGCAGTTAAATGGACAGAACTGTAAAAAGTTAAATGTACTTAAAATAAATCACAAGCACATTTAACAACGGAGTTCACCTAACTAGGCTACGTCTCCGGGGCTTTTACCCAGATTATGATATTATAAAAGCTTACAATATAGGACTCAAGTCTTAATGAAAAACTCTCAGATTCCCTCTAGGTTTTTCTGCCTATCTCTATATTGCTCCTACCTTATAACTATCACTTAATTAATCAATGGCATCCCACCATTATTTTCCATTTTAAAAGCTCACGTGTATTCTCTCAAGAATGGGTTCTTTATAATTTAGAACACACACTTTTTACAAGCTAAAGTTACTAAGTATATATGCAAGTAAAAACAATCTTCTATCTTCAATATCTTTTGATTGCTTTTGACTTTGTTGATTGGCTTCAATCTTTCCAAGCATTACGTGATTCTTCAGCGTGGATTGACTCCAATCATCATTGGTTAATACCTGTTTAGTAACAAGCTTTAAAGTAGGAGTTAGTCTTTTCCTTTGAAAGGAAACTTATTAAGATAATATCTTTTAAAGATAATATCTTTTCATAAACATATGAAACATTCAACTCCATATATTAATCAATCTTTAAGTGTATCTTTACTGAATATATCAGAATCAAAGATTGAAACAAGTGATAAGGATAAGCATAAGAAATAGAGATATATATTAAAAGGAAACATAACCTTATAAACTTATCTCTTTATATCTTTTAGAAAACAACTTTCCTTAACACTTTGATATTCACAATTTAAGCATATTAAACCTTCAAGATCATATGAGAATATATCTTGCATACTGTAGAACAAATAATAATCAATAAAGAACAGTTATGCAGTTTTACAGAACTAGACAGAAATCTGCAGAACAGAGGTTGCCACTTAGGTTGCAACTGGTACTTGAAACCAAACACTACTGACTTAGTAGGTTGTAACTGAGGTTGCAACTGGTACTTGAAACCAAACACTACTGACTTAGTAGGTTGTAACTGAGGTTGCAACTGGTACTTCAAATCTGTTATTACTGTCTTAGTTCTTAACAACAATTAGGATTTATTTAGTAAAAACCAATAGACAATTAACAATATTTAGACCAGAAATCTGGTCCTAACAATCTGTCTTTCCAAATTTACCACACAATAAACATAGGTAAGATTTTGCATAAGTTACAGTGAATTTTTTATTTTGTAATACCAAATTGAGACCATCAAAAAACAAAATTTCCTCTACTATGCTCTGAATTATTTGGCACTCATGAATTTACTGAAATAATTTCACATGCAGATATATGCTTTTGCAAAACGTGACAACTAAGAAGAATGATACCGAATGAAAGTGGAACCGATGGAATGGTTAAAGAATGTTGTGGTCGACAAAGTAACTGATTAGCAAGCACAATTTAAAGTACAAATAATAATATGATTTTCAAGTTTGGTAGGCAATCAAAACATGTTTTTCTTCACGCAGCTAAATATTATACGTTCCTGTCTGTTTAAGAGACCACATGATGGTGATAAAATTCATACTAAAGAAAACAACATAAGTTGACATATAGCGTCTTTAACCATAAAGGATACTCGATAGTCTCACAGCTCTCACCTTTTGCAACTGGCATAAATATACGTACATAAAAGCATAAACATTCTGTTGTTGTTCGACAATTTTCTCTATGAGTTTCTATCTGCCTGCTGGTTAATGGTTCAGTGTGTCCCAAGAAAAGATAATGAAAATAAAGGTCGGACGGATCGAATCTTCTGTCAAGGTTACGCTGGAAATAAAAAAACACAAAAAATGTTAATTGAACGAATGATAAGCTAAAGACATACATATTACAGTGTTTACAATGCGCTTCTATATATCAATCAATGAAAACATGTTAAATGCCAAGCAGTATATATGGCCATCCTAGCACTATGTTTGCATTTGAATCAAGTAATTTAGAACATGATACAAATTACAGCACACAAAAAGTACACACATTTAAGCTGACCTAGAGATGTACCCACAATTAAGCCAATGAAAATGAAAAGAAATTCGAGTTTTCTTTGTGTGTAAAACTTAATGCCACGAATATAGGATATGTCTACAATTTTAGATGGCAGGGGTTTAATAAAGAATGTGAAATCGTCAAATTAGTTTTGTGTTTTGTTGGTAAAAGGAATAGCTAAATAGCCAGTGATTCTCTGAGCTAATCTATTAGCTCGTGGGGAAACAAAACACGATTCAAAGGATCACAAGTCAACAAAAAAACTTGCAAAAGTTTATAGGGGAAACTTTTGTTAATTTGAAAGGATATTAAAAATTCAAAACAAACAGATATATCATGCAAGTGCAGATTTTAGTTCTAAAATAAGATTACCAACCTTAATATCTCCTCCTCCTTTTAACTTTCCATTTCTTCACAATATAAGCTAGCCCTTCTTTAAGGGTTGCTTTCCGTCCATCCTTGTAGTTCCATAATTCTGAGACTATGTTCCTACCGTTGGGGTTGTACTCGTGGATTTCCAGTAAAGCCGTTGTAACAGCTGAATACACTTCGTCACCGAGTTCCGCTCTTAACTCTCTCAGTTTGTCATCCTTTTCGTCAATAATATCCTACATCGCCATAGAAGGTATATATGTAAGAAATTTGGCAAATTCCTCAGAACTATGATAACATGTTATAATAGTACGAGTTATTTTGGTCCTAAACATGCATTGCTTGGTTGCAACTTTTAATCTCAGCCATTCTGTTTTTTTCTTTAAACCTGGACTGCATTTGGCTGAGCAGCTTAGCAACATAGATTCAGATTATTTGCTTAAATTACTGCAACAATACTATGCCTAAATTGATCATACATTAATTGATAAGTGCGTGTATGCAACTAAAGGATATGTGTGAGAAAAAAAATCAACCTCATGTTTAGTATTCCTTTTAACATTCTTGAAAGGGTGCCAGCTAGGGTCTCTAAGATAACAGTCCCATAATGAACAAAGTGTTGGTTTCCGTGTACGAAATAACAATTAATAATAAATAAAGGACTAAACAAGAATTAAATAAAACCAGTGTAATCTTTATTAATTTCCAAATGGAATACAATAAACTGATTACAACATGTAGGTACTAAAAAATAATCAAAGCAAACGTTATCAGATTATTATTAATTAATAATCTGATGTACTGATTTGCAATTAAAAGAAACTGCCGGACTGGAAAGTATAAACTTAACAGCCGGACTGTTCTGTTTTAAATTGAAAGTACAGGACTGAATTGAAACTAATCTAATTACAGAATCTAATTACAGAATAGTAATTATAGCAAAAAACAGAACTTTAAACTAATTACAGAAAGGTACAAACAGAATTAAAAGCTACAGCTAAGGACAGCAATTGAAATACTAAAATAAAAAAGGACAGAATTGAAATACGTAAATGAAATGGACAGAATTAAAAGACGTAAAAGAAATGGACAGAATGTAAATAAAACAAGACGAGCCTACTGTTAACAGTATGCCCTTAACCGATATTCGCCCAACCACCTTGATGTTTCTGGTTGCGTTGGCGCTTCGATCCGAAGGTACAACGTCTCGGATGACTATCCGGAAACTGGCGGCGAGTCAAGGTCGAGCTGTTGGTGGGTGGTTCTCTCTGGTTCTAACATGTAATGCTAATTTTTGGAGAGATGATATATGCTATTGGTGTTTGATTTTAGAATGTTGTATGTTGTTGACATGTGGGGGAGTCTGCCTATTTATAGGCTTGCTGAGTATCTCAGGCATTAAAGTCACTTTACTACTGTCATTTTTCGAAATTCGAAACTGCAGTATTAACTTTGCAATGAATTCATATTTATTGCAACAGTTAAAGCTTTGCTGAAAGCTTTTCTCGAACAGGCACGCGTTTCCCGAACATGCACGCTTTTCCCGAACAGGAACACTTTTCCCGAACTGGAACAGGCGCACTTTTTCCCGTTGAGCTAAAAACCCGACGAGCAAGCCCGCCCGACCGAGCAAGCCCATGTGTGGTACACAATACACACATGTGTATGTGGACACACTACTTAATATCCACATGGGATACCTTAGTATATATATTGTAAAAATCACTCATGATTTTCCAATGTGGGATAACCCTCATGGGTTAAATCCCATTTCTTTTCTCATTTTCTAGCATTGACTTTATTTCCTCTTTCGAGTATCAACCTTCGAGTCCAATTATCATTCACACCCTTCCTCCGAATAGGTCATGCGATATACTGTTGCGAAGCTCGTCATACGAGCTACTCAAACGCTTTGAGTATGGCCTCAGAAAAACTGAGTAGTCGCATCGAAAATTGACTCAAAAATGGTCCCTGACCACTTGGAACAACCATGTTTAAAAACATGTTTTCCTACAATTTTTCCAACAATCCCCCACATGAATGAAATTGGCTCGAAAGCCCATGTCCTAAATGCAAATCAAGAGAACCGCAAAAGTTCACTGCCTAAGATCAGGTAGCGCGCGCCTTGAACCTGCCGTAGCGGAATACCACCCAGAATACTGCTATTAGGTAGCTGTAAAGCTTTGAACCATCAAGCTTTGTGTATCCCAGAATGGCACCCGCACAGTGCCCTCTCTACCCACGTACTAGGCCCTTTAGTTGTTGTCCATATTTGGCCTAGACTGCCTTGGCAACTTCAACTGAGTGCTCTAGTGAATTAGCCCAAGCTCATCACATGGTACCGGCCTTACACACTCGTTATAGGTGTTCCAAGTCGAAAGTGTCCTGACTCACTTTACTCGACCGTCGAGTTACTTGGATCATTAAGAGCCTCAAGCTCACCCTTACAATGGTACAGGTCTATCACTCTGTCATCGCGGAAATGGGCTGGGAACTCCAGGTTCCCGAGTGCTTTGTTCGGTTGCCCCTACAGTTCAGTTTCCCTTTGAACCTATCAGGAAATATTCCGTTTAGGTTGGGTTGCCTATGGGGGGGCCACCAATTTAATGGGTTTTAATCCCATTCCGTTCGATGACGTCTCGACTCCCACTTGAGTCAAGCCTTTTGTTAATGGATCCGCTATGTTTTCCTTTGATCTCACAAAATTTAAGGATACCACACCGTTGGATAACAATTCCCTTACGGATTTATGTCTCCGACGTATATGTCGAGACTTTCCATTATACATATGATCCTGAGCCCGCGCAATAGCTGATTGACTATCGCAATGCATGCTTATTGCGGGAACAGGTTTTGGCCACATTGGAATTCCTTCCAATAGACTTCTCAGCCAGTCTGCCTCTTCGGTTGCTAAGTCTAACGCTATGAATTCTGATTCCATAGTTGACCTTGCAATACATGTCTGTTTAGAGGATCTCCAAGACACAGCAGCTCCTCCCATTATAAACACATATCCACTCATGTACCTTGTGCTATTGGAGTCTGATATCCAGTTGGCATCTGAATACCCTTCCAGTACCGCTGGATATCTGGTATAGTGCAGCCCGTAATCGGCTGAAAACCTCATATATCTGAGAAGTTTCATTATGGCCTTCCAGTGTTCCTCATTCGGATTGCTGGTGTACCTACTCAGTCTACTCACTGAGTTTGCTATGTCTGGTCTAGTGCAATTCATTATATACATGAGACTGCCTATGACTCGAGAGAACTCCAATTGATTCACACCCTTACCGGAATTCTTTTTCAGGTTACAATTGAACTCTATTGGGGTTCTAGACATTGCCTTACTGCCCTTGTCAAACTTGTCTAATACTTGTTTAACATAGTGACCTTGGGACAAGGCATACCCTTCTGATGTTTTGGTAATCTTCATACCAAGTATTACATCAGCTATACCCAGGTCCTTCATATCGAAGTGTTGTGATAACATTTTCTTTGTGGAGCTGATTCTATCATTTCTCTCAATTATGATCATGTCATCCACATAGAAACAGACTACAACACAGTCTCTTCCACTTCCTTTAGAGTAGACACATTTATCACACTCATTAATGTGAAAACCGTTTGATAGCATAATTCTATCAAACTTCTCGTGCCATTGCTTTGGCGCTTGTTTGAGTCCATATAGAGACTTTACAAGTTTACATACTTGGTGTTCTTTACCAGGAACTACAAACCCTTCCGGTTGTTCCATGTAAATTTCTTCTTCCAGTTCTCCATTTAGAAAAGCCGTCTTTACATCCATTTGATGTATTTCCATATCAAACAAATCTGCGAGAGCAATGACGATTCGGATAGACGTTTTCCTGGAGACAGGAGCATACGTGTCGAAATAATCGACACCTTCAGTTTCCCTGAAGCCTTTTACTACAAGTCTCGCCTTGTATTTCTCAATCGTGCCGTCAACCCTTAACTTCCTCTTGAAGATCCACTTGTGACCTAGGGGCTTACAACCTTTCGGAAGATCCAGTAGTTCCCAAGTGTGGTTTTGCATAATTGATTCAATCTCATTTTGAATGGCTTCTTCCCAATATTGGGAATCCGGTGTTGACATAGCTTGTTTATATGTCACCGGTTCGCCTTCAATCATGAAGGTTAGGAAATCAGGTCCAAAGGAAGTTTCCTTCCTTGCCCTTTTGCTACGCCGAGGCTCTTCCTCTTCCTCTTCCTCTGTCGGTTCACTTGCCCCCACATTTCCTTCGCTGTTCAACTCTTCAGTTGGTACAGATGTAGGTAATTTCCGGGGAAAGATCTCCTCAAAGAAGGAGGCCTCTCGGCTTTCCATATACGTATCTACGTGCACATCGGGATTGTACGACTTGTGTACGAGAAACCGATATGCACTACTATTATGTGCATATCCGATGAACACACAGTCCACCATTTTAGGACCAATTCTCATCCTCTTAGGAGTGGGAACTAGCACCTTCGCGAGACAACCCCAAACTCGCAGGTTCTTATAACTGGGTTGATGACCTTTCCATAATTCATATGGAGTCTTTTCTCGCTTCTTATGTGGTAACTTGTTTAAAACATAGTTTGCGGAAAGTATCGCTTCCCCCCACATGTTCTGGGGTAACCCAGAACTGATTAGCATAGCATTCATCATTTCCTTTAGCGTTCTATTTTTACGCTCAGCAACCCCATTTTGCTCGGGAGTGTATGGGGCTGTGGTTTGATGTATAATGCCGCTTTCAGCGCATATCTGCTCAAACGGTGATTCAAATTCACCACCTCTATCACTTCTCAATGTTTTAATTTTTCTATTGAGTTGATTTTCAACTTCGGTCTTATAAAGAGCGAATTTCTCTACTGCTTCGTCTTTACTTCTCATTAAGTAAACATAGCAGTATCTAGTACAATCATCTATAAAATTGATAAAGTACTTTTTCCCTCCTCGTGTTTGTATAAACTTTAAGTCACATACATCTGTGTGTATTAGACCGAGAGGTTCACTTTCTCATTCAACATGTTGAAACGATGATTTCGTTAATTTTGCCTCTACACAAATCTCACATTTGTGTTGCTTATTAAAAACAAAATTTGGTATTAGTTTTAGTGATATTAATTTCTTTAAAGAATTATAATTCACGTGACCTAATCTACCATGCCACAAATGAAATGACTCAAATAAATAATCAAAATTAGAATTTTTATTGGCCTCTTGGGCAACAGTCATTACATTGCTAGTGCTAGCCTCAGCTTTAGCACCTTTATTGGGAGCAGGTGTCCCCACGTTTAACTTAAACATGCCATTGGTCATATAGCCACGGCCTACATAGACACCATTCTTGGTGATTACAATTTTATCGGATTCTAAAACTAGCTTGAACCCGTTCTTCACCATCACCGATCCGGATACCAGATTCTTACGGATATCCGGAACATGGAGCACATTGGTCAACCTCAGCTCTTTTCCTGAGGTCATCTTCATCACCACCATTCCTTTTCCTTCCACCTTGGAAGTAGCAGAATTTCCCATGAAGCAGCTTTCTCCCTCTACCACTTCGTAGGTCTTAAACATCCACCTTGTTGAGCAGATGTGGCTTGTGGAGCCGGTATCCAGCCACCACTCTTTGGGATTGCTCCCCATGAGATTCACCTCAGATACCACAGCAGTAAAGTGGTCATCATCTCGTCCTCCCTCGGCCAGATGTGCCTGAGCTGGAGCTTTCCTCTTTCCCTTGCCCTTGAAGTTCCTCGGGGGGAGGGGGGCTTAGGCTTAGCAGCGCCTTTATTGTCATAACAATCCGCGGCACGATGGCCGGTCCTGTTACACACAAAGCAGGTTCCCGCAAATTTCTTTGCCACAACAGCACTGCCTCCGGTGTCAAAACGTTTCCGTTTGACGTTGGAGCTTTCGACCACATTGGCCTTTGCCATCGGGATGATAGCACCACCGACTCTCCTCACGGAGCGACGGTTACTCACCTCGATGTTGAGCTTCTCAATGAGCCCCTCCAACCTCATTTCCTTCCGCTTGTGCTTCAGGTAGTTTTGAAAGTCTTTCCAAGACGACGGCAATTTCTCAATCATGAGTGCCACCTGGAAAGGCTCATTAATAACTAGCCCCTCAGCCTCAAGGCGGTGATAAATCAGTTGGAGCTCCTCAACTTGCTCCATGACACCCCTGCTGTCAGTCATACGGTACTCGTGAAAGTCCATGACAATAAATCTCTTTGTGCCAGCGTTATTCACTTTGTACTTATTTTCGAGAGTCTCCCACAGCTCCTTTGCAGTAGCTTTGGGCTCGAAAACACTGAACAGCGTGTCATCTAGAGCACACAGGATATAGTTCTTGCATAGGTAGTCGGCATGTCTCCATGCCTCAACCGCAGAGAACGACTGCTCGCCCAGATCGTCCTCGCTTAGGACGGGAGCAGTCTCCTTAAGAAACCTGGTCAGATTCAGGGTCGTGAGATAAAACAGCATCTTTTGCTGCCAACGTTTAAAGTTGTCTCCCTTGAATTTTTCCGGTTTCTCCGGATGAGAAGTCGGCAAAGTAGGCACAGCCGAATACATCGGTGCCTTGCCCTTGGCCGCAGCCTTGGCTCTTGCCGCAGCCTTAGCTGCGGCCTTGGCCGTGGCCGCTGCTTCGGCCGCAGCCTCAGCTTTGGCCGTAGCATCCGCCATGGCCGCAGCCGCGGCGGCCTCAGCCGCTGCAGCTACGTCATCGGCGGTAGCCCCCACAATCGCATCACCCCCAGTGTTATGGACATCTCCACCAACCACTGGGTCATGCTCACTTCCGATAAGCAACTGAATAGGCGACGTGTTTGTCATCTGAAACGACAACACCAAACGTATGAGATACGTGTACAATAAATTCTATAAACAAACACCAAAACTGATATTTGGGTTTGTAAAAGAATTATTAAACCAACAATAAAATTAAACTGTTTATCCTTTTGAATATCAATACGGTTGATATTAAACGGATTACAACGATTCTTATTGAATACCAATACGGTTGGTATCAACAAGAAAATAAAATAAAATTAAAACTGTTTGGAATTTTTCCTTTGTAATTCAATTTCTAATATAATTTAGAATTGAAAACAAGAAAGCATTATTCCTTATAAAATAAATAATTGTATTTATCAATACACGAAAGAAACAACAGGGTATCGGTTAAGATTGTTGGTTTCCGTGTACGAAATAACAATTAATAATAAATAAAGGACTAAACAAGAATTAAATAAAACCAGTGGAATCTTTATTAATTTCCAAATGGAATACAATAAACTGATTACAACATGTAGGTACTAAAAAATAATCAAAGCAAACGTTATCAGATTATTATTAATTAATAATCTGATGTACTGATTTGCAATTAAAAGAAACTGCCGGACTGGAAAGTATAAACTTAACAGCCGGACTGTTCTGTTTTAAATTGAAAGTACAAGACTGAATTGAAACTAATCTAATTACAGAATCTAATTACAGAATAGTAATTACAGCAAAAAACAGAACTTTAAACTAATTACAGAAAGGTACAAACAGAATTAAAAGCTACAGCTAAGGACAGCAATTGAAATACTAAAATAAAAAAGGACAGAATTGAAATACGTAAATGAAATGGACAGAATTAAAAGGCGTAAAAGAAATGGACAGAATGTAAATAAAACAAGACGAGGCTACTGTTAACAGTATGCCCTTAACCGATATTCGCCCAACCACCTTGATGTTTCTGGTTGCGTTGGCGCTTCGATCCCAAGGTACAACGTCTCGGATGACTAGCCGGAAACTGGCGACGAGTCAAGGTTGAGCTGTTGGTGGGTGGTTCTCTCTGGTTCTAACATGTAATGCTAATTTTTGGAGAGATGATATATGCTATTGGTGTTTGATTTCAGAATGTTGTATGTTGTTGACATGTGGGGGGGTCTGCCTATTTATAGGCTTGCTGAGTATCTCAGGCATTAAAGTCACTTTACTACTGTCAGTTTTCGAAATTCGAAACTGCAGTATTAATTTTGCAATGAATTCATATTTATTGCAACAGTTACAGTTTTGCTGGAAGTTTTTCCCCGAACAGGCACGCGTTTCCCGAACAGGCGCACTTTTCCCGAACTGGAACAGGCGCACTTTTTCCCGTTGAGCTAAAAACCCGACCGAGCAAGCCCGCCCGACCATGTGTGGTACACAATACACACATGTGTATGTGGACACACTACTTAATATCCACATGGGATACCTTAGTATATATATTGTAAAAATCACTCATGATTTTCCAATGTGGGATAACCCTCATGGGTTAAATCCCATTTCTTTTCTCATTTTCCAGCATTGACTTTATTTCCTCTTTCGAGTATCAACCTTCGAGTTCAATTATCATTCACACCCTTCCTCCGAATAGGTCATGCGATATACCGTTGCGAAGCTCGTCGTACGAGCTACTCAAACGCTTTGAGTATGGCCTCAGAAAAACTGAGTAGTCGCATCGAAAATTGACTCAAAGATGGTCCCTGACCACTTGGAACAACCATGTTTAAAAACATGTTTTCCTACAATTTTTCCAACACAAAGCTCCATTGCTTTTTCATCAGCTTCTTCTTCATCTAGGTACTTTCTCTTAGCTGCAATTTTGAACGGTTTCGTATCAAGGTCTCCCATCTTTCTCACACGGATATTAGCTCGGGAAGACTGACTACTTATTCCCTGTTTAAGAACAAAAAATATTATGTACTATTAAATAGCAAAATGGCAAGGCGCAGAAATATGACCGAAGGTTTAACCAATCTTTAAGATCATTATGAGACGCAAAAAGAAGATGCATTACATTAAATTAGAGGAAGCTAGCTGTAATCTGGCTATAGAACAGCTAATCAGATATTTAATACTTATATAACAAATGCTAAGTACATAATAATCTATAGCACCTCTTGGAAATATCAAGCATGTATGAAACCAAGCTGCATACCTGAAACCGTAAATATTTTAAGGTTTATGCATTTTGTCTAACTTACAAAGGTCATATCTACTCAAATGTTAATTTACAAAGGTACTAAAAACTAGGAATTGTATTTATTCATATCTCTCTTTTGGTATTCCATTATATTACTTACCAGATTTCAGTACAACGGAAACTAGTTTCATCGGGAAAAAAAGATTTTGACAGCATCACCCAAGCGAGAGATAAAAATCGAAACTTAAGCCAAAATTCTCTTATTACAGGACGTCAAAAGAAGTTACCATATGACATTTTATATTTTGAAGGATTGTGGATTTGGTCTAACTTGCAAATGTCATATTCTCATCTTACATTAAATCAGAAAAGCTTTAAAAACTAGTATCATTAGCATAAAACTAAAATTTCTTTAACAGGTCTTGATAAGGAGTAAGGACCACTTATCTCGCATGCCTTATTTAGTCAATTGTGTACCAGATTTACAAGACAGTTTTAATTCTATCTTATCAAGAGAGAGAAAAGGGTGCTTAAAGCACCATTCACAAGGGAGTTAACAGCGGAAACTTACGCCAATAAGTTCTTGGAAAGCTTCTTGCAATTCTTCGTTAGCATTGAGGTCCTTCGCTATCAGCACCTGATTAAGAGCTTCTTCAAGTTCTTCCTCTTTATCTTCAAGTTCTTTCTGAATCAATTCCATTTTCTTCTTGAGCTCCTCATCATCACCTCCACTGCCCATATGCTTTATAACTTGTATAGCACCCCTCATTCTCTCTATGTCTAGCTCAACTGCCTGTTTAGCATCTAACTGCTTTTCTAGCTCTATGATTCTTTTATGAAGAATCTCCTTCTCTCTCCTCTGATCCTCGGCCAGCTTCAACATACTATGATCAGCTTTATTCTGCTCACAAATAGCCATTTTATTCACCAGCTTTTCAGCCTCGAGCTTCTCTTTCTCGTTCTCGTTAACAGCCGCCCGCTTCTCCAATTCTCTCTCCCTCTCTTCTAGCTCTTTTCTTTTTGCTTCCAACTGATATCTACTGTTTTCGTGCTCGCTAGAAATCCTCTTGAGCTGGCTATGGGCGTCGTTCTGCATTCTCACTAGGGCTTCATTATGAGCTCTAAGCATCTGATCCTTTTCAGTTATCAAACTAGAGAGGGCCATTTTAGTTTGATTGTATTTGCATTCTATCTCTTTGAGGCTTCTATTTTTCACCTCAATAACAGTTTTCAGATTCGTTAGCAGCTTAGACGTTTTCCTCTTTTCTTCCTCTTGAACTTGGGACACTGTTTTGAGATCTCTAATCTTTCGGATTTGTTTACCAATGATACCACTCGACTTATATTCAGCCTCACGTGCAACCCATCCGTATAGTTTATCACCGGGATCTTTTGCTAATTTAAATTCCTTTATGCCACTGTGATTAGCTTGAAAGTATTTTTCAAACATCATTGCGTTCGTAAATCCTGCCCAATCATTATTAAACTCTACTATAGCATACCCTGAAAACTCGTCAGAACTCCACAATGGTTGAACCCTCTTAGGATTAAATCTCTTTTCTTTCAAGTCATCTCTTATTCCAGATCCACTTCGCCCAACAAATTTCCTATCCTTTATTTCCCTCGGGATATTTGCAATAACACCCAAACAAGGCCAGACAAGTGATTCATCTGCCTTGATACCCTCGGGTAATTTTGCAGCCTCAACTGTAGGCAATGTTTGGTCTATATCCAATTCTTCTGATGATGACTGAGACATATCTGCATAATATACAACAGTCGATACATCTTAAAATTGTCGAAATGAGTAACCTTAATGCTAAGCAGACAGGAATAAAGTGAGAGCAAAGCAACGAAGCAGATAAAAAATAAACGCATTTGTTTGTCAAAAGGATCCCAGCTGAGTTAAATTGGCAGCTATATATTCACTCCAGTCACATACAATGAAAATCATACTGTGTAATTTTGGTGAGGTGATGATCTAAGAACTTTTTCTTCACATTTTATGATAAATAATCGCTCTTCCAGTGGCAGTAAAGAGAAAAAACGAAATAAATAAATTGAACCATGGAACTTCTCAGTTCACCTTGTTCATCATCAAGTGAATGTCTTACATAACAATCTAAGGGAACATCTACTTCGCCGCAATGAATGGTAAGGAGTAACGCAATTTTCTTTTATCAGTTTGCCTATCGTTTATGGGCAGCAACACACAGGAAAGAATAATGTTCTAAGCCCTGTCTTTGTTTGGTATCACATTGTCACAAAGCAAAAGAGAGCTACAGTAACTTCAAATCACAACTTACATAATTAGTTGTTGCATCACACATAATAGTCATTCCACTGTCTGTTCAAGCTAGACATCTCTTTTTTTCATTATTGTTACACGTGAAACAAGCAGCAGAAAGACCGTGGTGATAGAATGTAAAATAAACTTAACAATAAATAATTATTGTTTACTACACTTACTTATTGGTGGTTAAAAATCTGCATACTCACCTTACAAGTTTAATAATTTACATACTCACCGATAACAGATTCATCAATCAACACACTCCAGTTAACTTATGTTAACTTTTTAACTGATTTTTGGTCATCAGCGATGTTTGTTTTACTCTTAAATCATAACTGGAAGTGGTCACGTGATCACACGTGACCAAACTTCTCTTAAATGGCAAACATAAATCAACTAAAGTGTGTTGATTTATAGATCTCTTATAGGTGAGTATGTAAATTGTTATTATTGTAAGGTGAGTATGCAAATTATTAATCACAAATAGGTAGGTGTAGTAAACAATAATTTTCTCTAAAAAATATTCTATCCTCAGTATTAGAGGCCGATGCATTGAGAAAGAGTAAGACATTAGTCATCAACTACCAGTTGTTTCACATAAAAGTCGATGGAAAGAGAAGAACACCACTACTTATCACTCAGCTAGAACAAGGTAACTAAACTACTGCAGTCTCAAAAAGTTACTGCCGTTGATAAATTCTTTTTGTATGTAGCCGACCAGAGAATACTTTTCTTTTGTTCATATTATCTGATAAAGAAAACAACGGTGTTGTGCCTGTATCGTTGGCAAACTAAAAGAGTTAAAATTAAAAGTTACAGCTGATCTTGCCCGACAATGTGACTTATCAAAATTAACAATCTTAATCACCAATTGAACGTCTTGATGGCAATGTCAAAGTGAATGCTTAGGAGACTAGAAAATATTTATGTTTTTTTATCCACTTGAACTTGAGAAACTTCTTCAAATCACAGTTCGTATAATTAGCTGTTGCATAACACATACAAGTTATCATGTTCAAGTATGACTTTCATTTCATTTTTTAAAAGTAGAGGAAGATGCTACCATAAGCTATTTTTAATTCTTTTTTTCACATGAATATAGCTACAGAAAAACCTCTACAGGTGATAGAAACACATAATCATTTAGGAAAGATAACTTATTGACATGATGCATTTGCCCTGAAGAAACTAAAAAAGATGGAGACCAAATACCACTCCGAAATCTCCCAATCGTTCTTTTGATCACTTAATTTGCAGACAAATTCTACAAAGTGGCCTCAGCTCAGTAAAATGTACATAGAATAGAAAACGTTCTTACCAAAATGGTCTGTAAACAGTTAACAACAACAAAAAATTGTTTTCTAAGAGAAGTATGTTGGAAAACGCAAAGTATAGCTCAAAATAGTGATAACTAAGAAACGAAATCGGACAAGTAGAATCAAGACATATATTCTGAAAAACAAACAACAAAGGATATTATGTAGCTTTGTCAACTCTACCGTCACTAATAATACACAGAAATAACTAAAGATTTAGTTCAGATTTAGAAAGTCCATTTCTTTATTACAAAAATGATCACATTTTCTTAGGATATCACAAACTAAAATTCATGTTCTGGACCTTGGCCACGTTTTCTCGCCATAGAAACAGAAAACCTCATAAATTAGGAAAATGTTACTAAAGTTGTTTTCATTCCTTTCTTTTAAAGTTCAATCTGAAATTCCTATCCGCTGTTCTAGTTGCAGTTTTGCAGTTAGGCTCCAAGTGAGGTTGTAACCACAGGTTGGAACCAAGTGTATTTAATGGACAGAACTGTAAAACGTTAAATGTACTTAAAGTGAACACAAGCACATTTAACAACGGAGTTCACCTAACTAGGCTACGTCTCCGGGGCACTTACCCAGATTATGATATTATAAAAGCTTACAATATAGGACTCAAGTCTTAATGAAAAACTCTTAGACTCCCTCTAGGTTTTTCTGCCTATCTCTATATTTCTCCTACTCTATAACTATCAAATATAAATCAATGGCATCCCACCATTGTTTTCTTATTTAAAGCTCACGTGTATTCTCTCAAGAATGGGTTCTTTATAATTTAGAACACACACCTTTTTACAAGCTAAGTTATTAACTATTTATAAGTAAAAACAATCTTCTTGCTTCAAGACTTTTTATGATTGCTTTTGACTTCTTTTGATTGGCTTCAATCTCTCCATATTGCACGTCTGCCTTTTGTAGGATTGACATCAATCTTCATAAGTTAATACCTGTTAAAATAACTAGCTTGAAAGTAGGAGTTAGTCTTTTCCTATAACTAGGAAACATATAAAGATAATATCTTTTAGAGATAATATCTTTCCATATATATATGAAACACCTAACCCCATATTACATTCAATCTTTAAACTTATCTTTACTGAATATGATAAGGAACAAAGATTGAAACAAGTGATAAAGATTTGCATAAGAATAGAGATATAGATTTAAAAGGAAACATATCTTTATAAACTAATCTCCTTATATCTTTTAGGAAACATCTTTCCTTACCACTTTGATATTCTCAATTTACGCATATTAAACCTTTAAGATCATATGAGAATATATCCTGCATACTGTAGAACAGATAATAATCAATAAAGAACAGTTATGCAGATTTACAGAACAAGACAGAATTCTGCAGAACAGCAGGTTGGAACTGTGGTTGCAACTGGTACTTGAAACCACCAACGCTGTCTCAGCAGGTTGTAGAAACCTATCAACATAGGTTGTAACTGAGGTTGTAACATTGCTTGTAACCTAACAACAGTTGTCTCAGTAGGTTGTAACTGAGGTTGCAGCATTGCTTGAAACCTAACAACTCTGTCTTAGTTCATAATAAACAGATAGGATTATTTAGTGAAAACCATTAGACAACAAATAGAATTTAGACCAGAAATCTGGTCCTAACAATCTCCCCCTTTGTCATTGGTTTTGACAAATCATCTAAGTTTATATAAACACTAATCCACCTGCAATTAGCTAGCAGTACAGTCTTTTACTGTATTTCATTTATCATTGCTTTTGTAACACCTATTTAGCTCCCCCTGCAAGTTAGAATAGCAGGTATCATATAAGCACAGAATGTATCCATTCACAGAGTTTCAGAACAGATTCAATTTAAAAAAATAGTCATACTTCAAAAAACAAATTGCAGAACTTGTAAGGCCAAACAATGCTGGCACAGAATAGTCTTAATACAGCAATTGTAACTGAAGTTTAAAATGAACCATAAACTCATCTCCCCCTATTTGTCATAAGCCAGACAAACTAGTCACGAGGTATGTCTGAAGACATGGTTTCAACTACGGTTGGAACTGCACTTAGAACTTCGCTGTGTGGGTTTCCAGAAAGCTTAGGGTTTCTTTGATAAGTAGAAAGAGAGAGAGAATAAATCTGATAATTGTGATTGATTTGAAAAATAAAAGGAGATTTGTATAAATTGCAATAAAGTCCATATCCTTTTGTAATTGGAAAGAGATACATGCAAATCAATTATGAAACAGATTTTGGCGAAAAATTAGGAAATATCTTATCAATCAGTTTAAAGAAATCACAGCAAGATCACGAAGGACAGATAAATCCAGCCAAATATACAGATAAACATTCCTTTTGCAAAACAGATTGATCCAAAATTTGAAAATTCAAAAGTTGAAGCTTAGGAAAGAATTTTGAACATATTAAAACAAAAAAAACATTTAAAAGATATCTAATTTTTCAGAAAAACAAAAATCTAGCAATTTACCCAAGAAAATATGTTTATCATTGAATAGCTCTAATAAAGATTAGATTTCAGGAGCTTATATTGAGCAAATCCGTTTTTATCTCTACACAAAAACTAGTCTGATGACCTCATCAAGGAAAGAGTATAAGTGATGTCAAAATTTTACAAGACTTTGTCTTGACATTTATAATATAGACTGAGGTTTCAACTGATGTTGCAACTGAGCTTACAACCAGTATTTTTAACACGAGGTTTCAACCGGAGTTGTAACTGTACTTCCAACCAGCTATTGAAAGCATGAGGTTTCAACTGATGTTGCAACTTAACTTGCAACCAACCAAAAAAATGCACTTTGTGCTAGCAACTCTATTACCAGAGAGGTTTTCAAGGACAAGTTACCTCACATCTGTTTTTGAGACACCAAAAAGCGGCTTTTTCAAAACAAAAACATCAAAGCTCAAGTAAGACTTAGCCTTAGAAGTAAAAATTATTGAAGGTACTCAATACAGATATATTTAGCAAGAATATTCAATTAGATTGATAATGACATACCCCTATGTCACTTCTTAATGATTCAAACTTGTTTGTATCAAGGGGCTTAGTGAAAATATCAGCTAGTTGTCTTTCAGTTGAAACATGTTCTAAAATTAAGCTCTTTTCTTCAACTAGTTCTCTAATAAAATGATGCCTTAGATCAATATGTTTGGTTCTGGAATGTTGAACTGGATTTTTAGCTAAATCTATAGCACTTTTGTTATCACAAAACAGAGTTAATATCTCTTGTTTAACATTATAATCAGTTAACATCTGTTTCATCCAAATTAGTTGAGTGCATCCACTTCCAGCTGCAACATATTCTGCCTCAGCAGTAGATAAAGATATGCAATTTTGCTTTTTACTGAACCAAGAAACAAGATTGTTTCCAAAATAAAAACAACCACCAGAAGTACTCTTTCTATCATCTATGTTTCCTGCCCAATCTGCATCACAGTAGCCACTAAGAAAATGGTTTGTATCTTTAGAATACCATAGGCCTAGATGAGGTGTTCCTTTTACATACCTTAGAATTCTTTTGACAGCTAGAAGATGAGGTTCTAAAGGATTTGCTTGATATCTGGCACAAACTCCTACACTTAAGCAAAGGTCTGGTCTACTAGCAGTTAAATACAGCAAACTTCCAATCATGGATCTATAAAGACCGGGACAAACACTTTTTCCTTTATCATTTTTAGACAGTTTAAGGGTAGTACTCATAGGAGTTCTCTTTTCTTTACTCTCACTTAGACCAAACTTCTTAACAAGATTGTCTGCATACTTACTTTGACATAGAAAAATCCCTTTCTCATTCTGTTTAACTTGCAATCCTAGAAAGTAAGTCAATTCACCTCCACCACTCATTTCAAATTCATTTTTCATATCAGAAATGAATTCTTCTATCCTCTTATTAGAAGATGAGCCAAACACAATGTCATCAACATATATTTGAGCAACAATTATATCCTTTGTAGTTTTCTTTGTAAACAGAGTTTTATCAACTCCCCCTCTTTTAAAACCTTTTTCAAGAAAAAACTTGGTTAATCTATCATACCAAGCTCTAAGGGCTTGCTTAAGACCATACAAGGCCTTTTTCAGCAAATAAACATGTTCAGGAAAGTTAGGATCTTCAAATCCCTTAGGTTGACAGACATAAACCTCTTCATTAATCACACCATTAAGAAAAGCACTCTTTATGTCAAGTTGAAACAGTTTAAAATCATACAGACATGCAAGAGATAGTAGCATTCTAATGGATTCAATTCTAGCTACAGGAGCAAAGGTTTCATCAAAGTCAATTCCCTTAATTTGTGTATAAACCCTGAGCTACCAACCGAGCTTTATTCCTGATAATCACTCCATCCTCATCACTTTTATTTCTAAAAATCCATTTAGTCCCTATAACATTTTTATTAGAAGGTCTGGGTACTAAAGTCCATACATCATTTCTCTCAAATTGAGCCAATTCATCCTGCATAGCTAAAATCCATTCACTATCTTCTAGAGCTTCTTTTATATTATTAGGTTCTAACTGAGAGATATAACAAGCAAAGTGAACAACATTATTTCTTTTACCTCTGGTTTTCATACCTGAAGTAACTTCTCCTATGACATTGTCAAGAGAATGATTTTTCTGAGTCCTTACATAGCGAGGCCTGCTAGTTGACTGAGCATGAGAACTTTCTTCTTCTTCTTCTTCAGATTCAGCAGCATTCTGGGTTTCAACTGTGGTTCCAACCTCAGTTCCAACCTCAGTTGTAACCTCAGTTGCAACTGGACTTCCAACCACTCTGGGACTTCCAGTTTGTTGAGTTTCTTCTTTCTCTTTTTCTGTAGTCTCAGCCTGTTCATCATCACCTGTAATCTCATCAACAGTTTTTAGGTCATCAAATAACACATTATAAGATTCCATAACACAGTTTGTTCTTTGATTGAAGACTCTAAATGCTCTACTATTCTGAGCATAACCAAGAAAAATCCCTTTATCACTTTTAGAGTCAAATTTACCAAGATGCTCTCTATCTCTGAGAATGTAGCAAACACATCCAAAACCTTGAAAATACTTTACATTGGGTTTTCTACCTTTCCATATTTCATAAGCTGTCATGGAAGTACCTTTAGTAATATAAACTCTATTAACTATATGACAGGCAGTATTAACAGCTTCAGCCCAAAATCTATTGGCAAGTTTCTTAGAGTTAAGCATTACTCTAGCCATTTCCTGAATGGTTCTATTTTTCCTTTCAACTATGCCATTTTGCTGTGGAGTCTTAGGAGCAGAGAACTCATGACATATTCCTAAGGAGTTGCAGAATTCTTTAAACCTGATATTTTCAAATTCAGTTCCATGATCACTTCTAATCCTAGCAATATTACCACTAGTGGAACCTTTTTCAAGTTGCAGTTTTAAGCACAGAGTTTTGAACAGTTCAAAAGTTTCAGACTTATCCTTTAAGAACACTACCCAAGAGTATCTAGAGAAATCGTCTACAACTACTAGAATGTACTTCTTACCACCTATACTAGCAGTTTGCATAGGACCCATCAAGTCAATGTGAAGAAGTTCTAAGACTCTCTTAGTGTAGATTAGACTAGTACTTTTGTGAATACTTTTGGTTTGTTTGCCTATAGCACAATCACCACAGACACTTTGAGTTTTAGCACTAAGTTTAGGAATTCCTCTTATCAATTCCTTTTTAACAAGCTTATCTAAAGTTTTGTAATTCACATGCCCAAGCCTTTTATGCCAAATATCTACATTATTAGTAATGGCTTGATTACACCTACTTTGAGGCAATTCTTTTTCAGCTTTTTCAAACACATAGCAACTGTTGGTTGATCTAACTCCAGTCATGATTAAATCATTGTTAAGATTAGTAATTAGACACCTTTCTTTGTCAAATTTAACAGTAATTTCATTATCACAGAGTTGACTGATACTAATAAGATTAGCTTTTAGACCATCTACAAGAAAAACATCCTCAATATTAGGCATTCCAGGTTTGTTTAAGGTACCTTTACCAATAATTTTACCTGTATCTCCACCTCCAAACACAACAGTGTTACCTGTAAGAATGGTGACATTTTTTAGGAGACTTGCAGTACCTGTCATATGCTTAGAGCATCCACTGTCAAAATACCAATCATTAGAAGTAACAGCATTCAAAGAGTTAATAACAGCTTTGTTGTTAGCAACTAAAGTTGCTTTTTCTTTAACTTTCCAGACCCATTTCAAATTTTTATTGACAGAAGCCAACCAGGTTTTCTGGGAAATATACTTTCTGTTTCTTTTTAAATAACACTGGATTTCAGAATGACCAGGTTTTTTACAGAAATTACACAACTTCAACCTAAAGTTATTTTTATCCCTAAAGCTATTCAGTTTATTCATGGTTGCAACTTTGGTTGTAACTGACCTTCCAACCTTCTTTACATAAACCTGAGTTTTATTCCTGGTTGCAACTCTGGTTGCAACTGAGCTTCTAACCTTGTGGTCAAAATCATGAGTTTTAGCTTTAGCAACAGCTTCAATAAAAGTAGTTTTTCCTGTACTCTTACCACCATAGTAACCTAGACCACTGATATATTTGGAGCCTTTAGAATATGACAGCATGTCATCTAATTTATCTGAAGCAGAAACATTCAGCAATTTTATTATCTTTTTAGTTTCAGTAAGTTCAGCCAGTTGTAATTTAAGCTTCTCAGTAAGACTTTTAACCTCATCCTTTAGATCAACATTCAGTTTGCTTATGATCAAGGATTGTTTACTCAGACATTTATACTTTTCATACAGAACAAGGTATTGCTTAGTAATGTTTTCATCAGAAGGCTCTTCCTCATCACTGCTATATATTTCACAGGCAGTTGTAACTGGGGTTGAAACCTGCTCACAGTCACTTTCATAAGTAGGTTCTTTTTCAGTGATTATTCCCATGAAATTAACAAAATTGGAACCATCCTCTTCATCACTGTTACTCTCAGAATCACTATCACTATGAGTGGTTATATAAGCATTTTTGTTTCTTTTGAAAGTGTTTGCACACTCAGCCTGAATATGACCAAAACCTCTACATTCTCTACACTGAATCTCTTTAGATTTGTATTCTTTGTTATCCTTTTCTTTGGAATTCCACTTTCCTGTAGAGTTATTATTGAACCTAGACTCTGTCTTAAACTGGTTATCCTTTTTCTGAAAGTTTTTAGATGAACCAGTATCATCCTCCTTTTTCTTATAAAACTTCTTGTACACCTTTTTTGCAAAGAAAGCTAGTTGTTCTTCATCACTCATTTTATCACAGGCATTAGATTCAGATTTCTTAGCTTGAAATGCTATTCCCTTTTCTGGTCTTTTATGTTTGAAGAATTTCAGTTCATGAGTACTTAGATTTCCTATGAGTTCTTCAAGTTTAAGATTATCTAAGTCAGTTGATTCTTCAATAGCTGTGACCTTAATTTCAAACCTTTCTGGGAGTGACCTAAGAGTTTTCTTAACAAGTTTAGCATCACTGTATTTTTCACCTAAGGTTCCAGCTTGATGAGCAATGTGGCAGATTCTACCATTAAATTGTTCAATGTTTTCATCTTCCTCCATTCTTAAGTTCTCAAATTGGGTAGTTAACTGTTGAAGTTTGAAAGCTTTTACTTTAGTGGTTCCTTCAAAAGTAACTTGCAAAATATCCCATGCTTCTTTAGCTGTTTCACAATGAGAGATATACCTGAATACGCTGAGAGTTACACCAGCAAAAATCAAGTTTATGGCTGTTGAGTTGGCACTTGATTTTCTGTCTTCTTCAGCAGACCATCTGTCTTCAGGTAAGAGAATCAGTTCTCCTTCATTATCCATGGTAGTTGGAGCCTCCCATCCATACATAACAGTCTTCCATGCATGTTCATTCTGTTGTTTGATGAAAGACCTCATTCTAATTTTCCATACTCCATAGTTTACTCCTCCTTCAAGCAATGGAGGTTTGTTGAAGGCGTTTCCTTCCCTCATTAAGTCCATTGTTACTAGAACACAGGATCCACACTAAGTAAGATCTAGTGTGAAGCTCTGATACCAATTGAAATTCCTATCCGCTGTTCTAGTTGCAGTTTTGCAGTTAGGTTCCAAGTGAGGTTGTAACCACAGGTTGGAACCAAGTGTATTTAATGGACAGAACTGTAAAACGTTAAATGTACTTAAAGTGAACACAAGCACATTTAACAACGGAGTTCACCTAACTAGGCTACGTCTCCGGGGCACTTACCCAGATTATGATATTATAAAAGCTTACAATATAGGACTCAAGTCTTAATGAAAAACTCTTAGACTCCCTCTAGGTTTTTCTGCCTATCTCTATATTTCTCCTACTCTATAACTATCAAATATAAATCAATGGCATCCCACCATTGTTTTCTTATTTAAAGCTCACGTGTATTCTCTCAAGAATGGGTTCTTTATAATTTAGAACACACACCTTTTTACAAGCTAAGTTATTAACTATTTATAAGTAAAAACAATCTTCTTGCTTCAAGACTTTTTATGATTGCTTTTGACTTCTTTTGATTGGCTTCAATCTCTCCATATTGCACGTCTGCCTTTTGTAGGATTGACATCAATCTTCATAAGTTAATACCTGTTAAAATAACTAGCTTGAAAGTAGGAGTTAGTCTTTTCCTATAACTAGGAAACATATAAAGATAATATCTTTTAGAGATAATATCTTTCCATATATATATGAAACACCTAACCCCATATTACATTCAATCTTTAAACTTATCTTTACTGAATATGATAAGGAACAAAGATTGAAACAAGTGATAAAGATTTGCATAAGAATAGAGATATAGATTTAAAAGGAAACATATCTTTATAAACTAATCTCCTTATATCTTTTAGGAAACATCTTTCCTTACCACTTTGATATTCTCAATTTACGCATATTAAACTTTTAAGATCATATGAGAATATATCCTGCATACTGCAGAACAGATAATAATCAATAAAGATCAGTTATGCAGATTTACAGAACAAGACAGAATTCTGCAGAACAGCAGGTTGGAACTGTGGTTGCAACTGAGGTTGCAACTGGTACTTGAAACCACCAACGCTGTCTCAGCAGGTTGTAGAAACCTATCAACATAGGTTGTAACTGAGGTTGTAACATTGCTTGTAACCTAACAACAGTTGTCTCAGTAGGTTGTAACTGAGGTTGCAGCATTGCTTGAAACCTAACAACTCTGTCTTAGTTCATAATAAACAGATAGGATTATTTAGTGAAAACCATTAGACAACAAATAGAATTTAGACCAGAAATCTGGTCCTAACACAATCTCTTCAAAAATAATAATAATTCCCCAATTGTTCTTTTATTGTAAGCAAAAAATAAAATAAAATTGTCTCTAAACAGCAAAATAGATTTCCCTTTTCCAATCAAATAGAATACAACTATAAAGCACAGGTTTATTTGAGCTTAAGAGTGACAACCAGACAACTTACGAATATTCATTTTCTTTACTTTCCTTCGACGTTCAATCCCCTAAAAAGACATAAATACTTCCTCAATTGTTCTTTAAATGTAAGGAAATTAAATTAAAACCCCATGTAGCTCAGACCATAAAATCTATAATCCCTCAAGAATCAATGTTTCTAATGAAACACTACAAGTCAAACCATACAACTATTCGGAAGAAGGAAAAAGAAAAATAAATAAGAGAAGTTTAGCTTAAGAGTAACTACCAAACAAGCCTTGGGTAAATGGAAGCTCCTAAAGTAAAACTTTATAAATTAACCTGCTCCACATTATACAAATTCATCCTACAATAAAGTTTTTCCTGCTACATCAACTGTCAAACCAGTTTTTTTTTTTTCCTTTTAAAAAAAGTACTAAATATAAGAAAAAAAAACAGGAATTTTTACATATTAGACAAAATCTACAAAATATAAAAAAAATAACAAATGGCTAACCTTACAAAATATGAAAATAACAAACCCAGAAATAGTAAAGTTGTTCTTTAATGGAATTTAATCCTAAAAAATACAAATTTATCCATTAACACACACAAAAGTTGTTCCTATTATTCATCAACTACCGTGACACACACACACACACACACACACACACACACAGAGTAGTGCTAAATATAAAAACAAACAGGAATTTTCTCATACTAAACAAAATATAAAAAAATAAATTAGCAAATGATCACTAACCTTAAACATAAAAAAGTATATGAAATGTCAAAATTTACAGATTTTTTTTGAACAAACATTTTAGAAAATAAAATAAAACGTTGATTTAAAAAAAATCAAAAATTGATTACGGATACATATAAAAAACCCGATAAACTGACCATACTAACACACAAAACAGTACTAAATATAAGAACAAACAGGGATTTTTTCATACTAAACAGAATATATTGAAAAAAACAACTAATGGCTAAGGTACCTTAAAGGCTTAAAAAGATTGTAAGTATATAGGAAATAGGTGTTAATGTGCACAGGTGTTAATGTTATATATGTTTGTATTTATTTATTTAGGTATGTATGTGTAGTTTCCCGTTATGGTTATGAAGATGTTGGTGCACGTGCTCTTTGTTTCACAAACTATAAATAATAATACTATATAAATGTGCTAATTTTAGTGCCTGTTTGGCTACTGACTTTTCCTATTTACTTTTTTGCTTTGGGAAAAACTGTGGGTGTTTGGTTTCTTAGATATTATAGCTTTTAAAAAGCTGGTTTTAAGACAAACGCCAAATAAATTTGAAATGCAGAGAAGTTGAATATTTTTTTGACTTTTCATAGAAAAAAAAATACCACAGATATAATTTTCTACGATTTTTTTATATTCATAAATTATAAGTCACTCATAAATTGAATGATTAAAAAATGATTTTTTAATAAAAGAAAGTTATAAGTCGCTTAGGTTGAAATGATAAGGTGGTGCGATGCCAAAATAACAAGAGACGCTTCATTGTTACATTGTTATTAGATTTCACGACACTCACTTTATCAACATACATTACAAGTCACTTATAAATTGAAGGAGTTAAAAATGTTTGCTTATGCTACCGTTAATTGTTATAACTCTTTTTTTTATAACCGGTTCAAAATATAACATTTTGTCAGAGAATAACAAGAAACACTCCGTTGCTACATTGTTATTAAATTTCACGACACTCACTTTATCAACCTGCATTATGATAGTATCATGACATCTTCTTTTAGTGTCCTAAGTTAATCCAAGTAATTACTACTTGTGCAATCATACAATTTGACAAAGAGTAATTTCTACTACAAAATTTTGACAAATGGAAATATGAGAACATAAATACAATGAATTCATCAAGCAAAAACATTTTTGTTTTTGCAACAAACAAAATGAAATTGGAGGAAACATGCTGAATGAATAAAATTGTTCTATACATATGTAACGAACAAGTTCACTTATTCAGGTATGGAAACTGAGAAGTTAATTAATTTATACAAAGTAAAACTGTAAAGGAATAAACCTACATTTCAATCATTTTCTTGCACTCGCGACTGTTGCATCTCCGAACTTCCTTCTCCTTGGGTCGGGGGACTAGGCTTGTCCTCTAGTTCCCCACCAGGCCTGTTATGTGGCGGAGGAGACAAATTAAGATCCGGCACTGGTCCGCTTCTTACTCCCTTTGATTTCTTCAACGGTCTTGAAGTCCTTTCGTCAAGATGTTCGAGCCTCTTTCCCGAGTTTTTTCTCCTATCTCGTTCCTCATCACTTAGTACTCCACCCATCAGCCTATTTATGCAAGAGAATCAGTGCAAGCCCGGTGTTGTAAGTCAAATAAGGCTTGAAATTAATTTTTGCCCGAAAAATATAAACAAAAAAAGAAATTGCAACTAATTGTATTGGACCCATGCACATGTTATTGAAAAGCTAACTACCTAAACATTGGGTTTATACAACACATTGCGATTATATAATTTTTGCTGGTTTGGGTCGGAAAGAATCAGGCAGTAGTACAATGCCCAGAGTGCGTATGTGCAGCCTCAATAGCAAGCTATTTTGGATGGCCGCTCCTTAAAAGTTAACGTATATCGCGTGACATGACTGAAGAAATACAAATACTAAATTTGATCTTAGCCAAGAGAGTGAAAAAGGTGAAGGTCAGATGATTGCTGATTTAGTAAGAGCTTAAGCAAGATCCATCAAATATCTGTGACAGTATTATGAGGAATCTTTGCCCACAATACTGGTATAATTAAGTATAAAAGCATACTTCAGGTTATCTTAATGTTTTCCCGGAGTGATATGACTTTGATTATTGAATTTACAAGGTTGGGATCTATGCAACAATAACCGTTTGACAAAGTAATAATTGATAGAAACAGTACCAACATATTTCACGGAGCATAAAAAAAATGGTAAAAGAATACGTACCTAGTTCACTCAAGATCAACGTACTTAACCCGGAAGCTAGAGAGATAGAGTGAGAGCGAAGATAGCGCCGCACTTGCAAACTTGTGATATAGAGGAGAGGAGAATAGAAGAGAATATATAGGGCAATAAATAATTTGCCATAAATGTAAGATTCAGGTATTTGATGTATTAGTGAACCAACCCGAAGGGGTATACGCGACAATACTTAATGAATGAATGGATCCAAAACTTATCTTGTAAGATAGTACGGTAGAGTCCTACCAGGGCATGTATCATCATATCAGTGTTGGGTTGGCTCAATTCGATTGAGAGTCCCATTGGTCGAGAGTTCTCAGCCCTGGTGTTGGGTTGCCGTAAATGAGACGAAAGTAGAGGGGAAATTTGTTCTTTTGCTGAAATAAAAGAAATACAACACCACCATAAGAAACAAAATTGTATCCACGAAAAATAGAAAATGGAATTCTGATACTTTCTGAATAATGTAATCAGCCATTTGCTTTCTGGAAGTAATTCTTTGCATTACAAGGCAGTTTTGGGTATCGTTCTTGTGTGGACGTAAAACAACATTTTTTAACATTTTTTTAAGTTAAAAGACTATAAACCGTTGTTAATATGATGTTCTTCTGGAGAGACCAACATCGTAGCACTTCTTAAAATCTTCATTTGGTAAGTTCTGAGCTGGGATTTCCTAAATGAAATAATATGTTGGGTAGAATTGATTTCATAATTGCGCAATTATACTGACTAGTTCACTCTATTTTGGTTGTTGATATAGGAAAATATCACAATCCTTCTGTTTTATAGCAGTAAGAGGAGAATTTGTTACAGAAAAGAAAAGGACTGTTGATGAAACACGGAAAGTCTGAAACTACAATAGGTTATCAACAAACTTAGGAGAGCATTACCATAATTTGAAGCCTGTTCAATATCATAAATTCTTATTGAGAAGTACTAAAATTTTCTTTAAAACGATAAAAATGTGATTTTTAACATTGTTTTAAAAAGCGCGCTATATTGCGTTATAGTTCGCGAAATAGCGTTTTTCGACCGAAAAACACTATGATAAACCGCTATTTTGATGGGAAAACGCTAAATTCGCGCTATATGAACTCTATTTACGCTATAGCGGGTGCAGTCCAATTTTATTTTTATTTTATTTTTGGTCAAAATTTTAATGAAATTATTGGAGGGTAAAGAGAATCAAATCTCAAAACTCTTGCAAACAAAGTAAATGCTCTAACATCTCAAATACAATCATTTTGTGATTATTAGTTACAACTTTTTATATACATTTAGTTAATTTTTATTAAATGTTCTGAATTTAATGCTATATTTATATGTATTTAGGTAAAAAAAAAGTATACCGCAAAATGCTATGTAGTAACGCAATTTGCGCTTTTAGCGTTTCTCTCGAAAAAAACGTTACAGTAGCGATAACGCTATTAAAAACATTGCTTTTTAAGCATGCAAAATTACTCGACTTCATTCGTGCTGTCAGCTAGAATTGTTTGATGTTTCCCATCCAAGGATAATAGTCATATCATTTTAATGAAGGCAAAAAATTTGATGCAATGAATTAAAACGCAATATTCGAACCAAAAGGTTGAATATACTTAATATCAGCATTTGCACCTTAGATGGAACCATCACCACTGTCTCAAATACGGAAAAACACATCTGAGTTTTACTCAATTAACACAAGTCTTGTTAAAAACCATGAAAAAAGCCACGAACACCATAAACCAAGCCCTCGGTTAACTTTTGACCTTAGGGTTTCGAGACGTAAAATGAACTTACCCGTATGGTCGTATAGGTACAACCGACAGTTTACCAAAAGCATATCTTGTAGCAAATTAAGTATGGTTTTATCCAACTTATGACAAATGTTGCGTCAGCTTGGCTCAAATAACGCTTCGGTAGAAAATGTAACCCATTGAGAAAATACACGGGAATTTGTTTGTTTACTGAGGTAAGAGAAGTATAACACTACCAGAAGAAGAAATTGTATGCATTAGAAGTATAAACAAGTATTTTTTCATACTTACTAAATAAGGCAATCATTCTTTTTTTTTCTAATTTAATGGTGGGAAAACCCACATTTTTATTTTATTAATTATTAGGTAAACAAAAATGCGGATGAAAAACCCCAAAAAAATGTCACGCCCCGAAATCCGAAAAACACGGACATCAACGCATGACCTTTTGAACAAAAGGAAAAAGAACCTGTTGGTACAAAATTTAACTTTTAAAAGAAAACAACTTACGAGCTAAAGGAACGATTATACAAGGAAATAGGAATGTTTGTCAAACGCGGCTACTAGATAAAATGGTTTTAACAGATTTATATAAAAAAAATATCAAACGAATGTAATTTGGCTGTAGGCTACAACCTTAAAAAGAGTCTAAGTAAAAAGAAAACGACTGAAAGAAGCCCGAACTCATGCGATACATCGTTAATGATCCTATCCAAATACCTCAACCTAAATTGTACTTGAAAAAAAAAACTGTAACGGTGAGTCCCACGCACATACATAGACGGGGCGGCACCACACAGGATACCGTCACTCCATCCAATAAATGCAAAAACTCACAAACAACTACAATAACAATGTATCAAAAGGAATGTAATAGCATCATATAACGAATAAATTAAGTGACTCCAACACACATCTATAACACACATGTACCTCTCACGCCACCTACCCCAGTCCGTAAGGTAGGTCATTCCCTATACCCCTCGGCTCGTCTTATGTCCCTCGGCTCGTCTTCACCGATAAAGAAATTTCGTCCCAAAATTAGAGAGCATCTAAGGGAAAGTACCTAAAGAAAAGACAAGGTCAGGATACTTCTTCTTCATCTCATCCTCGCGTTCCCAAGTTGCCTCCTCGGCTCCATGGTGTTTCCAAATCACCTTTACCAATCTAATCCTTTTTCCTCGAAGTTCCTCCTCTTGCACATCGATAATCCTCATAGGTCCCACCTCGTAGGTCACATCCGCACTAACCTCAATGTCCTCAAAGTCCACCACGTGTGAAGGGTCGTGATGGTACTTTTTCAACATTGACACATGGAACATCGGGTGAACCCCCGCCAACTTTGGTGGCAAGTCCAACCGGTATGCAACTTTGGTGGCAAGTCCAACCGGTATGCAACTTCTCCAACTCGGTCCACGATCTCAAATGGTCCAATAAATCTAGGGCTCAACTTTCCTTTAGAGCCAAACCTCATAATCCCCTTCCTTGGGGAAACTTGCAAAAATACTCGATCCTCCTTTTCGAACTCCAAAGGTCTCCTCCTCTTATCTGCATAACTCTTTTGCCTACTCCAAGCCGTCTCAAGCCTTTGTCGAATTAACTTAATCTTTTCTGTCGTTTCTCGAATTAATTACGGTCCTAGCATTTCCGCTTCTCCCACCTCGGTCCAACACACCGGAGACCTACACGGCCGCCCGTATAAACCCTCGAAAGGTGCCATGCCAATACTAGCTTGGAAGCTATTATTATACGCAAACTCTACTAAGAGTATATGGCTCTCCCATCCTCCCTTGATGTCATTCACACATGCACGCAACATATCCTCTAGCACTTGGATAGTCCGCTCCGATTGTCCATCCGTTTGGGGATGGAACGCCGTACTCATTGTCAACTTGGTCCCTAAGGCATTTTGCAATGCGCTCCAGAACCTCGACACAAACCTCATGTCTCGATCCGATACTATCGAAATCGGTACCCCCATGAAGTCTAACGATTTCCTTCACATACTTTCGTCCCAAGATTTCCACTGAATTCGTCATCTTAATTGCAATGAAGTGTGCGGATTTGGTCAAACGGTCGACCACAACCCACACAGCGTCATTCCCACTTACCGATCTAGGTAAGTTCGTCACAAAATCCATTGCTATCCTTTCCCACTTCCATTCCGCCACCGGTAAGGGTTGGAGCATACCCGCCATCCTTTGATGTTCTGCCTTCACTTGCTGATAAGTTAGGCATCTGCTAACATATGAAGCTACATCTCGTTTTATTCCGGGCCACCAAAATTGTCTCTTCGCATCGTGATACATTTTCGTCCCGCCGGGATGAACTGCTAATCGGGAGTGGTGAAACTCCCTTAATACCTAGTTCCTCATGTTTTCCGTCACGTAAGTCCTTCCCTTAAATCATAGTCCTTCATCGGTTCCTTTCGTCCAACCATCTAATCCTTCGCTCGAGCTCATCTGTTTCTCATTGTTCTCCACTTTCTCATCCCCATCTTGTGCTTCCAAAACCCTACTCACAAGTTCCGGTTATACCACTATTGTGTACAAGGTCCCCACATTAACATGCCCCAACTCCAAGTTGAACTCGTTCACTTTTCCCATCATCCTCCATTCCTCGATCGCCACATGAGCTAAAGTCGTATGGGACTTTCGACTCAAAGCATCTGCCACTACATTGGCCTTTCCCGAGTGTTAGTGCAAGTCATAGTCATACTGTTCCAAATATTCCATCCATCGTCGTTGTCGCATATTTAGATCCCATTGGGTAAAAATATATCCTAAGCTCTTGTCATCCGAGAACACTTCGAACTTTTCCCCGAACAGATAATGCCTCCACATCTTCAATGCATGAACTATTGCCGCTAGCTCTAGGTCATGTGTCGGATAGTTCTTTTCATGAACCTTTAGTTGTCGCGAAGCATATGCGATAACCTTTCCGTCTTGCATCAAAACGCAACCCAAACCTTCCTTCGAAGCATCGCAATACAATTGGTAACTCTTCCCCTACTCGGGAATAACTAGTATGGGGGAACTAGTCATCCGCTTCTTGAGCTCTAGGAAAGCTTCCTCGCAAGCCTCACTCCACACGAACTTCACCCCTTTCTTGGTAAGGTGAGTCATTGGAGTCGCTAACTTTGAGAAATCTTTGACGAACCGTCGATAGTATCCTGCTAAACCCAAGAAACTCTGAATCTTGAACACATTTTTCGGTTGTGCCCATTTCGAAACCGCCTCAATTTTCATCGTGTCCACCTTTATCCCTTCTTCCGAGATCACATGTCCAAGAAATTTCACCTCATTTAGCCAAAACTCACATTTGCTAAATTTTCCGTAAAGTTGGTGCTCTCTCAACGTGAGCAACACTAAACGGAGATGCTCCTCGTGTTCCTCTCTTGAACTTGAGTAAATCAAGATATCGTCGACGAAGACCACCACGAACATGTCGAGATACTCCTTAAAGATCCGGTTCATTAACTCCATAAATGCCGCCGACGAATTAGTTAACCCGAATGGCATGACCACAAACTCATAGTGGCCATACCGGGTCCTAAATGTCGTTTTCGAAATGTCCTCATCCTTCACCCTCAATTGGTGATAGCCTGATCGCAAGTCGATTTTTGAAAAGAATGTCGCTCCCTTCAGTTGGTCAAACAAATCATCAATTCGAGGCAGTGGGTACTTATTCTTAATAGTCACCCTATTTATCTTCCGATAGTCGATGCATATCATCATCGATCCATCCTTCTTTTGCATGAATAAGGCCGGTGCCGCCCACGGTGACGTACTCCGCCTAATAAACCCCTTCTCCAATAGTTCCTTTAACTGCTTACTTAACTCTTTTAACTCTGCCGGTGCCAAACGGTACAGGGAAATGGCTATGGGTGCCGTTCCCGGTAACAAGTCGATAGAAAAATCTAACCCTCTCTTCGGTGGTAACCCCGGTAGATCCTTCGGAAACACATCTCTAAAATCGTCCACTACGCTTGGCCACATTTCCACTTCCTCGTTGTTATCCACTATCGAGAGACCAACCAAAAGACAAGACAGGTTGCCCACAATCTACTTGGAATAATAAGGAATAGAAGAAAGGGTAGCGTTCCTTTCCCCACGAAAGAACACCTCATCTCCGGATGAAGTTGTAAGGAAAACTTTTCGTCGAACACAATCGATGAAAGAGTTGAATGAACCAACCAGTCCATTCCAAGTATCACGTCGAATCCTGACATCTCTATAACAACTAAATCAAACATAAACACGTGGTCCGCGGCCATTATCTCACAAGACCGACACACTCGGTCCAACACAACTCGACCCCCAACAGGAGTCTCTACAACAATCAGGTTCTCAAGAACCCAAATTTCTAACGACAAAGACTCAACTAGATGCCTAGCTATAAAAGAATGCGAAGCCCCCTTATCAAAAAGAACATGTGCCCAGGATGAGCACACAAGAACCATACCTTGTACATTTGTCGGGTCTGCTTGGTTTGGCAACTGTGGCAAGGCATATAGGCGAGCTTGAGCTGGTGGGTTTCCTTGCGGTCCTTGATTTCCCCCATTATTTCCTCAGTTCCCCATACCTTGATGGCCTTCTCGGTAGTTCCCACGGTTTCTCCCTCTTTGGTGGTTACCTCGGAACCCTCCCCCTTGGTTCCCGAGCAATTGGTGTGGTGGTACAAATTCCGGTCCCCTTGTTGGTGGTGGTGGCAACCTAGGTTGGTTAAAAGGCCGGTTGGTGTCGATTCTTCCTAGTCCCTCGGTTCAAACCCTTGCCGTATGTCCAAATCGGTTGCATGTCCTACATTGGATTCTAGGGCACTCGAATTTTTGATGGTTCACATCTCCACAGTTGTAACATGCTCTCCTCACTACGGAGTTTGTCGGTAGTTGATTAAAACCTCTCTCTCCTCTTCCCTGTTGTTGAAACCACGAATTATTTGCCATATCCCAAGTCCGCTTCTTCTCTTCCTCGGAGCATTTATGGTTTTTGACTTCTCTAAGATTCTCTTACTATGGAGTAGAGCTCCCTCCATAGCTTGAGCTGATTTTACCAACTCATTATAGTTGACATAGCGGGCCTATGACAATTGCAATGAGATGGTCGGGTTCAACCTCTTCATGAATCTTCTACATTTTTCTGCATCCCCTAGAACTGAGTCTGGGGCATACCTCGAGAGTGAGGTAAACTTTAGTTGGTATGCTTGAACGGTCATACCTCCTTGATATAGTTCATCGAAACGCCTCCTCATTTCATCCTTATAAGAATCTTGAAGAAACTGCCGATTAAACAATTCGATTAACTCGTTCCATTCGAGTTTACTTAAGTCGTAAGTATCCACGATCCCCAACCACCACTTCAGTGCTTCACCCTTTAGGTGAAACTGAGCCATATTCACCCATTGTTCCCCATCTACTATTCCCGCTGCCGATAACTATTTCTCCATTTCATCCACCCATCCCTAAACTATGGATGGTTCACCTACCCCATCAAAGGCCGGAGCCCCCAATCAGGTGAAGTTAAGAAATCCATTCTTACTTGAACTCCCAGCTTGTGCATTCTGCACCATTATTTGCACCACCTTCTGAAGGTCGGTCATCACTTGGTTAGAGTTTACTGGTTCCGTTTCAGGTATGTAAGTCTTTTCTCCTTCCTCATTCACCTCCTCATACACATTCTCAGCCTCTTCTCCTTCCTCGGGTTGCTCAGGTGGTGGGGCCCTAGCGTTACCCCTCCCCCCACGACCTCTAGCAGCCCTTCTTCCTATAGTTTCTCCCCTCCCCCTTGGAGCTCCTCTTCCTCTCCCATTTTCCCCACCTCAGGCAACCGCACCCCTTGATGGTGGTGCGCCCCCACGTGTAGCTGTTCCTCGTCCACCAGTCCTTGTGGTAATAGGCATGACTACAAAAATTTTAAACCGACACTTTATTTTCCTCACTTGACACTACTACTCATACATGAATACATTACTTGTTCGTCTTGACTTCCAACACTTAACAAAATCCACATTCCACCAAAAAAAATTTCAAATTCCGCTAAATCTCTCTAGTTGAGTGTTTTGATAACAACAAAATATGTAAAACATGATAAAAGCTCTTTTTGCATGATAATCATTTTATCAAGCTTTCTAAGGTTCAAAATCATAGAGTACTGAAATACGAAGCCAGCGGTTCAAGCGGAACCAAATTCGGAGTAAAAACGAAGGAGTTACGAGCGTTTGAAGTTTAGCGAGAAAACCGCAAAATTTGTCAGAAAACGACCAATCATTTTTGACAAAACGACCGGTCGTTTTGGTCCAAATCTGACCCGAGAGGTCAGAAAAAGACGACCAGTCGAAATGACAATACGACCGATAATTTTGGTCTAAATCTTACCCGAGAGGTCAGAAAAACACGACCGGTCGAAATAAAAATTTAAAAAGAAACGACCAATCGTTTTTCTGCAGAAAAATAATGATTCAAAAACGTAAAATTTCTCAACACTTGTAAATTCCTTACATGACACATATCACACAACTTCATCATTTTAGTCCGCAACATTTTTACGATCAACATCCATTCGCATATAATATTCATTCACACACAAGTTAATAATTTTGAAAACACATTACATAAGACCATCAACTTCACAATTCTCGCACTCTAATATTTCGCTACTACTTGCCATTGCAAACTTATACTTTATACACACTTCATCAATCTTAACACACATGCAAAGAACACAAAAGGGCGAGAGATAACCTCTCACGATACGTTATCCTAAAACACCCGAGCGTACTCGCGTACTCTAGAACTCCACATCGCTAAGGTATTCCTTCACACCTACCGACGAGAGGTCCACCCACTAGTTTGGCGAGCCGGGATCAACAAGCGTCCTCATTGTCCCCAACTTGCCTCACATGTGGACTTTCCTTTCATCAACTACTACTAAATTTTAGCTACATGTACTAAGCTAAATGCAACCCCTCCGTTTTAGAAAAAGTTTGAGTTTTTGGAAAAGTTTTGTGAAAATGATACGATGGATATTGGTCCAATGGTTACCCATCTTCCCGTCATCCCAAAGTATACAAGAACCTGGTTAGCTCTGATACCAACTTGTCAAGCCCCAAAATCCGAAAAACACGGACATCAACGCGTGACCTTTTGAACAAAAGGAAAAAGAACCTGTTGGTACAAAATTTAACTTTTAAAGGAAAACAACTTACGAGCTAAAGGAACGATTATACAAGGAAATAGGAAAGTTTTCCAAACGCGGCTACTAGACAAAATGGTTTTAACAGATTTATATAAATAAAAAAATACCAAACCAATGTAATTTGCCCGTAGGCTACAACCTAAAAAATAGTCTAAATAAAAAGAAAACGACCGAAAGAAGCCCGAACCCATGCGGTACATCGTTAATGCTCCTATCCAAATGCCTCAACCTAAGTTGTACCTGAAAGACAAAACTGTAACGGTGAGTCCCACGTACATATATGGACGGGGCGGCACCACAAACGATACCGTCACTCCATCCAATAAATGCAAGAACTCACAAATAACAACTACAATAACAACGTATCAAAAGGAATGTAATAGCCATCATATAACGAATAAATTAAGTGACTCCAACACACATCTATAACACACATGGACCTCTCACGCCACCTACCCCAGTCCGTAAGTTAGGTCATTCCCTAAACCCCTCAGCTCGTCTTATGTCTCCGGTATAGTGAGAGACATAGACCCTTGCCAACATATAAATATATCTATTACACACATGGACCTCTCACGCCACCTACCCCAGTCCGTAAGTTAGGTCATTCCCTATACCCCTCGGCTCGTCTTATTTCCCTGGTATAGGGAGAGACATAGACCATTGCCAATAAATAAAACTCAAGGTCTCGACCAATAATATTATACTATTCAATTATCACAATTCTCAATAAAATCACATTCTCAAAATACTAGCATTTCCAAATGTCACTTTAATGCAATTCAACAAAACACCTAAGCATAGGTACTAGAATCACAACTAGCAAAACAAGTCCAAAAACCATAAAATCTCATTCAGGCATTTTAACAAACACCTTGTATGCATAAACTACAACCCATCTTTATTCAACTTAAATTTACCCAATTTCATCAACAACTATAATAACACATAACAACACACAAACCCATATATATTCTCATTAATTCGAAATTCATGTCTAAATTCCCAATTCTCAAATTCAAATAAGTGAACCAAAAGAGCAACACATAAAACCCAATTACCAATTTAATAGAATATAATTGAGATAAAAGAAAAACCCCCAAATTTTAAAAGAACACAATATCTAACCTAAACATACAACCCCGTCCAATCGCTATGGATAACCCCCGTTACCTTAGTTCGTAGAGGAGATGCTTCCGGTAAAAACTCGCTAATGCTGGTTTTTTCTTCTTTTTCCTAAGCTTTGTAACCTCTCTTTTCTCTCTTTTAGATTTTCTGTTTTGAAAAGTGGGATGAAAATTGTTTTACGTGAAACTGTTTTGAGAGAGTTTGGGGAAGCGAACTATTTAATCCCCAAAATTCTAAAAGTTAACTCATAAACAAAACTATTATTTTACTGCTCCAAAATAATAAATTTTTAAAAACAAAGCTATTGGGTCCTTTTTATTTATAAAATTAGTAACAGGTTTTAAAAATAAAGTTTTTCGGAAGAGTTTCGGTTTTTGGGTAAAAATTGTATTAAACGTTTTTGGATAAACTTAATCGTAAATAAAAACCATTTATAAAAATCCGGGATGTTACAAAAAATATTGGGCCAAAAGTGCTCCAATCAGTCAAGAGAAGCATCAAAATTACATTATTTAAAAACTTTCGAGTCAAATTTAAATAACTTGTAACTGGAAGGACTTGGTACGTAATAAGCCCAATCTGTCTATAGCTAATCCACGCGTCACCGTTTCCCCATCTCATTTCAGATAGAAGACCGACAGCCTTTCTCTCTCCTCGAACCTTTCCATCAATGGCGATTACAGCCAAACTCATCGTAAATTTGGTAGATGATCGCGATCCATCCTCAGTATACTTGCCAACCTCTTCGGAAAGTATTCTGCCTCCTCAGAGATCAGATTAGTCCAATGTTTGCCATGAAATCTACAGCGCCATTCTCTTTCCTAAATGTATGACATATCTCTATGCCTTTTCTAAAAGATACTCGATAGTCTCACAGCTCTCACCTTTTGCAACTGGCATAAATATACGTACATAAAAGCATAAACATTCTGTTGTTGTTAAACAATTTTCTCTACGAGTTTCTATCTGCCTGCTGGTTAATGGTTCGGTGTGTCCCAAGAAAAGATAATGAAAATAAAGGTCGGACTGATCGAATCTTCTGTCAAGGTTACGCTGGAAATTAAAAAACACAAAAAATGTTAATTGAACGAATGATAAGCTAAAAACATACAGATTACAGTGTTTACAATGCGCTTCTATATATCAATCAATGAAAACATGTAATATGCCAAGCACTATGGCCATCCTAGCGCTATGTTTGCATTTGAATCAAGTAACTTAGAACATGATACAAATTACAGCACACAAAAAGTACACACATTTAAGCTGACCTAGAGATGTACCCACAATTAAGCCAATGAAAATGAAAAGAAATTCGAGTTTTCTTTGTTTGTAAAACTTAATGCCACGAAAATAGGATATGTCTACAATTTTAGATGGCTGGGGTTTAATAAAGAATGTGAAATCATCAAATTAGTTGTGTTTTGTTGGTAAAAGGAATAGCTAAATAGCCAGTGATTCTCTGAGCTAATCTATTAGCTCGTGGGGAAACAAAACACGATTCAAAGGATCACAAGTCAACAAAAAAACTTGCAAAAGTTTATAGGGGAAACTTTTGTTAATTTGAAAGGATATTTAAAATTCAAAACAAACAGATATATCATGCAAGTGCAGATTTTAGTTCTAAAATAAGATTACCAACCTTAATATCTCCTACTTTTAACTTTCCATTTCATCACAATATAAGCTAGCCCTTCTTTAAGGGTTGCTTTCCTTCCATCCTTGTAGTTCCATAATTCTGAGACTATGTTCCTACCGTTGGGGTTGTACTCGTGGATTTCCAGTAAAGCCGTTGTAACAGCTGAATACACTTCGTCACCGAGTTCCGCTCTTAACTCTCTCAGTTTGTCATCCTCTTCGTCAATAATCTCCTACATCGCCATAGAAGGTATATATGTAATAAATTTGGCAAATTCCTCAGAACTATGATAACATGTTATAATAGTACGAGTTATTTTGGTCCTAAACATGCATTGCTTGGTTGCAACTTTTAATCTCAGCCATTCTGCTTTTTTTCTTTAAACCTGGACTGCATTTGGCTGAGCAGCTTAGTAACATAGATTCAGATTATTTGCTTAAATTACTGCAACAATACTATGCCTAAATTGATCATACATTAATTGATAAGTGCGTGTATGCAACTAAAGGATATGTGTGAGAAAAAAAATCAACCTCATGTTTAGTATCCCTTTTAACATTCTTGAAAGGGTGCCAGCTAGGGTCTCTAAGATAAGAGTCCCATAATGAACAAAGCTACATTGCTTTTTCATCAGCTTCTTCTTCATCTAGGTACTTTTTCTTAGCTGCAATTTTGAACGGTTTAGTATCAAGGTCTCCCATCTTTCTCTCACGGATATTAGCTCGGGAAGACTGACTACTTATTCCCTGTTTAAGAACAAAAAATATTATATACTATTAAATAGCAAAATGGCAAGGCGCATAAATATGACCGAAGGTTTAACCAATATTTAAGAAGATACATTATGAGACGCAAAAAGAAGATGCATTACATTAAATTAGAGGAAGCTAGCTGTAAGCTGGCTATAGAACAGCTAATCAGATATTTAATACTTCTATAAAAAATGCTAAGTACATAATAATGTATAGCACCTCTTGGAATTATCAAGTATGTATGAAACCAAGCTGCATACCTGAAACCGTAAATATTTTAAGGTTTATGCATTTTGTCTAACTTACAAAGGTAATATCTACTCAAATGTTAATTTACAAAGGTACTAAAAACTAGGAATTGTATTTATTCATATCTCTCTTTTGGTATTCCATTATATTACTTACCAGATTTCAGTACAACGGAAACTAGTTTCATCGGGAAAAAAAGATTTTGACAGCATCACCCAAGTGAGAGATAAAAATCAAAATTTAAGCCAATATTCTCTTATTACAGGACGTCAAAAGAAGTTACCATATGACATTTTATATTTTGAAGGATTGTGGATTTGGTCTAACTTGCAAGTGTCATATTCTCATCTTACATTAAATCAGAAAAGCTTTAAAAACTAGTATCATTAGCATAAAACTAAAATTTCTTTTAACAGGTCTTGATAAGGACTAAGGAGTAAGGACCATGTATCTCGCATGCCTTATTTAGTCAATTGTGTACCAGATTTACAAGACAGTTTTAATTCTATCTTATCGAGAGAGAGAAAAGGGTGCTTAAAGCACCATTCACAAGGGAGTTAACAGCGGAAACTTACGCCAATAAGTTCTTGGAAAGCTTCTTGCAATTCTTCGTTAGCATTGAGGTCCTTCGCTATCAGCACCTGATTAAGAGCTTCAATATCTTCAAGTTCTTCCTCTTTATCTTCAAGTTCTTTCTGAATCAATTCCATTTTCTTCTTGAGCTCCTCATCATCACCTCCACTGCCCATATGCTTTATAACTTGTATAGCACCCCTCATTCTCTCTATGTCTAGCTCAACTGCCTGTTTAGCATCTAACTGCTTTTCTAGCTCTATGATTCTTTTATGAAGAATCTCCTTCTCTCTCCTCTGATCCTCGGCCAGCTTCAACATACTATGATCAGCTTTATTCTGCTCACATATAGCCATTTTATTCACCAGATTTTCAGCCTCGAGCTTCTCTTTCTCGTTCTCGTTAACAGCCGCCCGCTTCTCTAATTCTCTCTCCCTCTCTTCTAGCTCTTTTCTTTTTGCTTCCAACTGATATCTACTGTTTTCGTGCTCGCTAGAAATCCTCTTGAGCTGGCTATGGGCGTCGTTCTGCATTCTCACTAGGGCTTCATTATGAGCTCTAAGCATCTGATCCTTTTCAGTTATCAAACTAGAGAGGGCCATTTTAGTTTGATTGTATTTGCATTCTATCTCTTTGAGGCTTCTATTTTTCACCTCAATAACAGTTTTCAGATTCGTTAGCAGCTTAGACGTTTTCCTCTTTTCTTCCTCTTGAACTTGGGACACTGTTTTGAGATCTCTAATCTTTCGGATTTGTTTACCAATGATACCACTCGACTTATATTCAGCCTCACGTGCAACCCATCCGTATAGTTTATCACCGGGATCTTTTGCTAATTTAAATTCCTTTATGCCACTGTGATTAGCTTGAAAGTATTTTTCAAACATCATTGCGTTCGTAAATCCTGCCCAATCATTATTAAACTCTACTATAGCATACCCTGAAAACTCGTCAGAACTCCACAATGGTTGAACCCTCTTAGGATTAAATCCCTTTTCTTTCAAGTCATCTCTTATTCCAGATCCACTTTGCCCAACAAATTTCCTATCCTTTATTTCCCTCGGGATATTTGCAATAACACCCAAACAAGGCCAGACAAGTGATTCATCTGCCTTGATACCCTCGGATAATTTTGCAGCCTCAACTGTAGGCAATGTTTGGTCTATATCCAATTCTTCTGATGATGACTGAGACATATCTGCATAATATATAACTGCTTTTCTAGCTCTATTATTCTTTTATGAAGAATCTCCTTCTCTCTCCTCTGATCCTCGTCAGCTTCAACATACTATGATCAGCTTTATTCTGCTTACAAATAGCCATTTTATTCACTAGCTTTTCAGCCTCGAGCTTCTCTTTCTCGTTCTCGTTAACAGCCACCCGCTTCTCCAATTCTCTCTCCCTCTCTTCTAGCTCTTTTCTTTGTGCTTCCATCTGATATCTACTGTTTTCGTGCTCGCTAGAAATCCTCTTGAGCTGGCTATGGGCGTCGTTCTGCATTCTCACTAGGGCTCCATTATGAGCTCTAAGCGCTAGGATGGCCATAGTGCTTGGCATTTAACATGTTTTCATTGATTGATATATAGAAACGCATTGTAAACACTGTAATCTGTATGTCTTTAGCTTATCATTCGTTCAATTAACATTTTTTGTGTTTTTTTATTTCCAGCGTAACCTTGACAGAAGATTCGATCCGTCCGACCTTTATTTTCATTATCTTTTCTTGGGACACACCGAACAATTAACCAGCAGGCAGATAGAAACTCGCAGAGAAAATTGTCGAACAACAACAGAATGTTTATGCTTTTATGTACGTATATTTATGCCAGTTGCAAAAGGTGAGAGCTGTGAGACTATCGAGTATCCTTTATGGTTAAAGACGCTATATGTCAAGCTAATCACAGTGGCATAAAGGAATTTAAATTAGCAAAAGATCCCGGTGATAAACTATACGGATGGGTTACCCTTGAGGCTGAATATAAGTCGAGTGGTATCATTGGTGAACAAATCCGAAAGATTACGGATCTCAAATCAGTGTCCCAAGTTCAAGAGGAAGAAAAGAGGAAAACGTCTAAGCTGCCAACGAATCTGAAAACTGTTATTGAGGTGAAAAATAGAAGCCTCAAAGAGATAGAATGCAAATACAATCAAACTAAAATGGCCCTCTCTAGTTTGATAACTGAAAAGGATCAGATGCTTAGAGCTCATAATAGAGCCCTAGTGAGAATGCAGAACGACGCCCATAGCCAGCTCAAGAGGATTTCTAGCGAGCACGAAAACAGTAGATATCAGTTGGAAGCACAAAGAAAAGAGCTAGAAGAGAGGGAGAGAGAATTGGAGAAGCGGGCGGCTGTTAACGAGAACGAGAAAGAGAAGCTCGAGGCTGAAAAGCTGGTGAATAAAATGGCTATTTGTGAGCAGAATAAAGCTGATCATAGTATGTTGAAGCTGGCCGAGGATCAGAGGAGAGAGAAGGAGATTCTTCATAAAAGAATCATAGAGCTAGAAAAGCAGTTAGATGCTAAACAGACTGTTGAGCTAGACATAAAGAGAATGAGGGGTGCTATACAAGTTATAAAGCATATGGGCAGTGGAGGTGATGATGAGGAGCTCAAGAAGAAATTGGAATTGATTCAGAAAGAACTTGAAGATAAAGAGGAAGAACTTGAAGATATTGAAGCTCTTAATCAGGTGCTGATAGCGAAGGACCTCAATGCTAACGAAGAATTGCAAGAAGCTTTCCAAGAACTTATTGGCGTAAGTTTCTGCTGTTAACTCCCTTGTCAATGGTGCTTTAAGCACCCTTTTATTTCTCTCGATAAGATAGAATTAAAACTGTCTTGTAAATCTGGTACACAATTGACTAAATAAGGCATGCGAGATGCGTGGTCCTTACTCCTTATTAAGACCTGTTAAAGAAATTTTAATTTTATGCTAATGATACTAGTTTTTAAAGCTTTTCTGATTTAATGTAAGATGAGAATATGACACTTGCAAGTTAGACCAAATCCCCAATCCTTCAAAATATGGAAACTTCTTTTGACGTCCTGTAGTAAGAGAATATTGGCTTAAGTTTCGATTTTTATCTCTCGCTTGGGTGATGCTGTCAAAATCTTTTTTTCCCGATGAAACTAGTTTCCGTTGTACTGAAATCTGGTAAGTAATATAATGGAATACCAAAAGAGAGATATGAATAAATACAATTCCTAGCTTTTAGTACCTTTGTAAATTAACATTTGAGTAGATATGACCTTTGTAATTTAGACAAAATGCATAAACCTTAAAATATTTACGGTTTCAGGTATGCAGCTTGGTTTCATACATACTTGATATTTCCAAGAGGTGCTATACATTATTATGTACTTAGCATTTGTTATATAAGTGTTAAATATCTGATTAGCTGTTCTATAGCCAGATTACAGCTAGCTTCCTCTAATTTAATGTAATGCATCTTCTTTTTGCGTCTCATAATGATCTTAAAGATTGGTTAAACCTTCGGTCATATTTCTGCGCCTTGCCATTTTTCTATTTAATAGTATATAATATTTTTTGTTCTTAAACAGGGAATAAGTAGTCAGTCTTCCCGAGCTAATATCCGTGTGAGAAAGATGGGAGACCTTGATACTAAACCGTTCAAAATTGCAGCTAAGAGAAAGTACCTAGATGAAGAAGAAGCTGATGAAAAAGCAATGGAGCTTTGTTCATTATGGGACTCTTATCTTAGAGACCCTAGCTGGCACCCTTTCAAGAATGTTAAAAGGGATACTAAACATGAGGTTGATTTTTTTTCTCACACATATCCTTTAGTTGCATAAACGCACTTATCAATTAATGTATGATCAATTTAGGCATAGTATTGTTGCAGTAATTTAAGCAAATAATCTGAATCTATGTTACTAAGCTGCTCAGCCAAATGCAGTCCGGGTTTAAAAAAAAAAAAGCAGAATGGCTGTGATTAAAAGTTGCAACCAAGCAATGCATGTTTAGGACCAAAATAACTCGTACTATTATAACATGTTATCATAGTTCTGAGGAATTTGCCAAATTTATTACATATATACCTTCTATGGCGATGTAGGAGATTATTGACGAAGAGGATGACAAACTGAGAGAGTTAAGAGCGGAACTCGGTGACGAAGTGTATTCAGCTGTTACAACGGCGTTGCTGGAAATCCACGAGTACAACCCCAACGGTAGGAACATAGTCTCAGAATTATGGAACTACAAGGATGGAAGGAAAGCAACCCTTAAAGAAGGGCTAGCTTATATTGTGATGAGATGGAAAGTTAAAAGGAGGAGGAGATATTAAGGTTGGTAATCTTATTTTAGAACTAAAATCTGCACTTGCATGATATATCTGTTTGTTTTGAATTTTAAATATCCTTTCAAATTAACAAAAGTTTCCCCTATAAACTTTTGCAAGTTTTTTTGTTGACTTGTGATCCTTTGAATCGTGTTTTGTTTCCCCACGAGCTAATAGATTAGCTCAGAGAATCACTGGCTATTTAGCTATTCCTTTTACCAACAAAACACAAAACTAATTTGATGATTTCAAATTCTTTATTAAACCCCTGCCATCTAAAATTGTAGACATATCCTATTTTCGTGGGATTAAGTTTTACACACACAGAAAACTTGAATTTCTTTTCATTTTCACTGGCTTAATTGTGGGTACATCTCTAGGTCAGCTTAAATTTGTGTACTTTTTGTGTGCTGTAATTTGTATCATGTTCTAACTTACTTGATTCAAATGCAAACATAGCGCTAGGATGGCCATAGTGCTTGGCATTTAACATGTTTTCATTGATTGATATATAGAAGCGCATTGTAAACACTGTAATCTGTATGTCTTTAGCTTATCATTCGTTCAATTAACATTTTTTGTGTTTTTTATTTCCAGCGTAACCTTGACAGAAGATTCGATCCGTCCGACCTTTATTTTCAATATCTTTTCTTGGGACACACCGAACCATTAACCAGCAGGCAGATAGAAACTCGTAGAGAAAATTGTCGAACAACAACAGAATGTTTATGCTTTTATGTACGTATATTTATGCCAGTTGCAAAAGGTGAGAGCTGTGAGACTATCGCGTATCCTTTGTGGTTAAAGACGCTATATGTCAACTTATGTTGTTTTCTTTAGTATGAATTTTATCACCATCATGTGGTCTCTTAAACTGACAGGAACGTATAATATTTAGCTGCGTGAAGAAAAACATGTTTTGATTGCCTACCAAACTTAAAATTCATATTATTATTTGTACTTTAAATTGTGCTTGCTAATAAGTTACTTTGTCGACCACAACATTCTTTAACCATTCCATCGGTTCCACTTTCATTCGGTATCATTCTTATTAGGACCAGATTTCTGCCCCATAAACTATTTGTTGTTGAACTAAATAATGCTAGTTGAGTGTTAAGAATTGAGACAGGTTTAAGTTTACAAGTGAGGTTGTAACCTCAGTTGCAACCACAGTTCCAAGCTGCTGTTCTGCAGGATTCTGTCCAGTTCTGTATTTCTGCATTACTATTCTTTAATAATGTTTATTTGTTTTAAAGTATGCAGTTGATATTCTCATATGTTCTTAAAGATTTAGTTTGTGTATATTGAGAATATTAAAGTGATAAGGAAAGATGTTGCCTAAAGGATATAAGGAGATTAGTTTATAAAGATATGTTTCTTTTAATTAGGCAATCTAGATCTCTATTTTCATGCAAGTCTTTATCACTTAATTCAATCTTGGTCTTTATCAAAATCAGTATGATCTATTTTAGATTGAATAATATATGGAGTTAATGTTTCAAAATATATTCAGAAAGATTTTATCTTTAAAAGATACTATCTTATATGTTCCTTGTTTTAGGAAATGACTAACTCCTATTTCCAAGCTAGTTATTAGCAGGTATTAACTTATGAAGATTGAGGTCAATCATATGCTGAAGTATCTCGTGCAATATGGAAATATTGAAGTCAATCAAAAGAGTCAAAAGATCTTGAAGAAAGAAGATTGTTTTTACTCCTATTAATATTTGATAATTTGCTTGTAAAAAGAGTGTTCTAAATTATAAATAATTCATTCTTTAGAGAATACACTATGAGCTTTTAAATGGAAAACAATGGTGGGATTCCATTGATATTTTGAGTGATAGTTATAAGGTAAGAGCAATATAGAGATAGACAGAAAAACCTAAAGGGAGTCTGAGTGTTTTTCATTAAGACTTAAATCCTGTATTGTAAGCTTTTATAATATCAGTGCCCCAGAGACGTAGCCCAATTGGGTGAACTCCGTTGTTAAATGTGCGTGTGATTTAATTCAAGTACATTTAATTTTACTGTTCTGTCCATCTTTATACTTAGGTTCCAACTGTTGTTGCAACTACACTTGGAACTTAACTGCATAACAACAACTAGAACAGCGGATAGGAATTTTAATTGGTATCAGAGCTTCACACTAGATCTTACTTAGTGTGGATCCTATGTTCTGGTAAAGATGGACTTAATGAGGGAAGGAAACGCGTTCAACAAACCTCCATTGCTTGAAGGAGGAGTTAACTATGAAGTATGGAAAATAAGGATGAGATCATTTATCAAACAGCAAAATGAACAAGCATGGAAGACTGTACTATATGGATGGGAAGTTCCAACTGTTACTGATGGTGATGGTGAACTAGTCTATGTGCCTAAAGATAGGTGGTCTGCTGATGAGGACAAAAAGTCAAGTGCAAACTCAACTGCAATAAACTTGATCTTTGTTGGTATAACTCTAAGCGTATTAAGGTATATCTCTCATTGTGAAACTGCCAAAGAGGCATGGGATATCTTACTAGTAACATTTGAGTGAACAGTTAAAGTAAAAGCCTATAAACTCCAACAGTTAACTACTCAGTTTGAAAATCTAAGAATGGAGAAAGATGAAACAATTGAACAATTTAATGGTAGAATTTGTCACATTGCTCATCAAGCTGAAACCTTAGGTGAAAAATATAGTGATGATAAACTTGTAAAGAAGACACTTAGGTCTCTTCCAGAAAGATTCAAAATTAAAGTAACTGCCATTGAGGAATCAACTGATCTAGAAAACTTAAAACTTGAAGAACTTATGGAAAATCTAAGCACTTATGAACTAAAATTCTTCAAACCTAAGAGAACAGAAAAAGGAATAGTCTTTCAAGCTAAGAAACCTGAACCTAAAATCTGTGATAATATGCATGATGAAGAACAGTTAGCTTTCTTTGCTAAAAAGGTCTACAAAAAGTTTTATACGAAAAGACAGGATGATCCTGGTATGTCAAAAAACTTTCAGAAAAGAGAAACTCAAGATAAGTTTAATAATAATCCTAAAGGAAAGTGGAATTCAAAAGAAAAAGATGATAGAGACTATCAGTCCAGAGAAATTCAATGCAGAGAGTGTAGAGGATTTGGTCATATTCAAGCTGAGTGTGCTAATACATTGAAAAGAAACAAAAGTGCTTATATAACCACTCACAGTGACAGTGAATCTGAGAGCAACAGTGATGAAGAGAATGAATCTAACTTTGTTAATTTTATGGGAAGAATTACTGAAAAAGAACCTGTGTATGAAAGTGATTGTGAGTCAGTTTCAATCCTAGTTACAACTGCACTTAAAACCTATAGCAGTGATGAAGAAGTGCCCTCTGATGAAAATATTACTCAGTAGTATCTTGTCCTTTATGAAAAATATCAATGTCTGAGTAAACAATCCTTGATTATAAACAAACTTAATGCTAATCTAAAGGATGAGGTAAAGAATCTCACTGAGCAACTCAACACACAACTGGTTGAGTTAACTGAGACCAAGAAGAAAATAAAACTGTTAAATGTGTCTGCATCAGATAAGTTAGATGACCTGTTGTCCTATCCTAGATGGTTTAAAGATAACAGTGGTTTGGGTTACTATGGTTATGAAAGCACTGGAAAAACTACTTTTGTTAAAGCTCTTGTTAAAGCTGAAACTCATGTTTTTGATAATAAGGTTAGAAGTACAGTTGCAACCAAGAAAAAACTGAATAATTTTAAGGGTAAATCTACTTTTGATTTAAAACTGTGTAACTTTTGCAAAAGACCTGGACATCTAGAAATCGGGTGCTATTTAAAAATGCACAAGAAGCATGTTTCTCAGAAAAATAGATTGATTCCAGCTTGGAATAAAAAGATGAATTGGATTTGAAAAGTTAAAATTAACAATAATCCAGTTGCCAACAATAAAGCTGTTATTACTTCTTTAAATGCAGTTACTACTAATGATTGGTACTTTGACAGTGGTTGTTCTAACCATATGACAGGTAATGCAAGTGCTCTAAAAAAATGTCATTAATCTTACAGGAAACACTGTTGTGTTTGGAGGTGGAGCTACAGGTAAAATAATTGGAAAATGAATCTTAAACAAACCTGGAATGCCTGTTATTAATGATGTGTTTCTTGTAGATGGTTTGAAAGCCAATCTTATCAACATTAGTCAACTGTGTGACAACAAGATGGTTGTTAAGTTTAACAAAGATAAGTGTCTTATTACTGATCTAAATGATGATTTGGTCATGACAGGAGTAAGATCAGCAAATAGCTGCTATATTTTTGAAAATTTTAAAAAAGAATTACCTAAGAATAGGTGCAATCAAGCTATTACTAAACGTTTTTTTTTTTTTTTTAAATGCCAAAAAAAAAAAAACAATGTTGATATTTGGCATAAAATGTTTGGTCATGTAAACTATAAAACCTTGGATAAACTTGTTAAAGAAGAATTGATAAGAGATATTCACAAACTCAGTCTTAAAACTTAAGGTGTGTGTGGTGATTGTGCAATAGGTAAACAAACAAAGAGTATTCACAAGAGTACTAGTCAAATCTACACTAAGAGAGTCTTAGAACTTATTCATATTGACTTAATGGGTCCTATGCAAACTGAAAGTATTGGGGGTAAGAAGTATATTTTGGTAGTTGTAGATGATTTCTCTAGATACTCTTGGGTGGTGTTTTTAAGGGATAAAACTGAAACCTTTGAACTCTTTAAAACCCTTTGCTTGAAACTGCAACTTGAAAAAGGTTCCACCATTGGTAAAATTATTAGGGTCAGAAGTGACCATGGAACTGAATTTGAAAACAGCAAGTTTAGCAAATTTTACAACTCTCTAGGTATAAGTCATGAGTTTTCTGCACCAAAAACTCCACAACAAAATGGTATAGTGGAAAGAAAGAATAGAACTATTCAGGAAATGGCTAGAGTCATGCTTAATTCTAAGAAACTTGCCAAAAGATTTTGGGCTGAAGCTGTTAACACTGCATGCCATATTGTTAATAGGGTTTATATTACAAAAGGTACTACCATGACTGCTTATGAAATTTGCAAAGGTAGAAAACCTAATGTCAAGTATTTTCAAGTATTTGGGTGTGTTTGTTACATTCTTAAAGATAGAAAACATCTTGGAAAATTTGATTCTAAGATTGAGAAAGGGGTATTCGTTGGATATGCTCAAAACAGTAGAGCTTTTAGAGTCTTTAATCTGAGAACAAATTGTGTCATGGAATCATATAATGTGATATTTGATGATTTAAAAGATGTTGATGAGACTACATGTGATGATGAAGAGTCAGGAATTACAAGAAAAGAAACAGGAGAAATTCAGCAAACAGGCAGTCCAGTAGTGGTTGGAAGCCCAGTTGCAACCGAGGTTGAAACCCAGAATACAACAGATTCTGAAGAAGAGGAAGAAAGATCTCCAATTCAAACTACAAGCAAGCCTCGCTATGTGAGGACTCAGAAAAATCACTCTCTTGATAATGTCATAGGAGAAGTCACTTCAAGTATGAAAACCAGAGGTAAAAGAAGTGATGTTGTTCACTTTGCTTGATATACTTCACAGTTAGAACCTAAGAATATAAAAGAGGCATTGGAAGATAGTAAGTGGATTTTGTCTATGCAAGATGAACTGTCTCAATTTGAGAGGAATGATGTTTGGACATTAGTACGTAGACCTAAGAGTAAAAATATTATAGATACAAAATGGATCTTTAGGAATAAAAGTAATGAAGATGGAATCATTGTTAGGAATAAAGCTAGACTTGTAGCTCAAGGATACACTCAAATAGAAGGAATAGACTTTGATGAAACTTTTGCTCATGTAGCAAGAATAGAATCTATTAGAATGCTCCTCTCACTTGCTTGCTTATATGACTTTAATCTGTTTCAACTTGATATTAAAAGTGCCTTCTTAAATGGTAACATTCAAGAAGAATTTTATGTTAGTCAACCCAAAGGATTTGAAGATCCAAAATTTCCTGAACATGTTTATTTACTGAAAAAGGCTTTGTATGGGTTAAAGCAAACTCCTAGAGCTTGGTATGACAGGTTAACTAAGTTCTTAATTGAAAAAGGTTTTAACAGAGGGGAAGTTGATAAAACTCTATTTACTAAGAAAACTACTAAGGATATCATCATTGCTCAAATTTATGTTGATGACATAGTGTTTGGCTCTACATCTGAGAATAGAATTGTTGAATTTATTTCTGATATGAAGCATGAATTTGAAATGAGTGGTGGAGGAAATTAACCTACTTCCTGGGATTGCAAGTTAAACAAAATGAAAAGGGCATTTTTCTATGCCAAAGTAAGTATGCTGATAATCTTGTCAAGAAGTTTGGGTTAAGTGATAGTAAAGAGAAAAGAACTCCTATGAGTACTACTTTAAAATTTTCTAAGAATGATAAAGGTAAGAGTGTTTGTCCTACTCTCTATAGATCCATGATTGGAAGTCTTCTCTATTTAACTGCTAGTAGACCAGATCTTTGTTTAAGTGTAGGAGTATGTGCCAGGTATTAGGCAAAACCTTTAGAATCTCACCTTCTGGCTGTCAAAAGGATTTTAAGATATATAAAAGGCATCATTCACCTTGGTCTATGGTATTCTAAAGATACAAACCACTTTCTTGTTGGTTAATGTGATGCAGATTGGGCTGGTAATATAGATGACAGAAAAAGCACTTCTGGTGATTGTTTTTATTTTGGGAATAATCTTGTTTCATGGTTTAGTAAAAAACAAAACTGCATTTCTTTATCAACTGCTGAGGCAGAATACATTGCAGCTGGAAGTGGATGCACTCAACTTATATGGATGAAACAAATGTTAAATGATTATAATATTAAACAAGAAGTGTTAACTCTGTTTTGTGATAACAAAAGTGCTATAGATTTGGCAAAGAATCCAGTACAACATTCTAGAACTAAACATATTGATCTAAGACACCATTTTATCACAGAACTAGTTGAAGAAAAGAGTTTAATTTTAGAACATGTTTCAACTGAAAGACAATTAGCAGATATCTTCACAAAACCCCTTGATACAAACAAATTTGAATCCTTAAGAAGTGATATAGGGGTATGTCACTATAGATCTAATTGAATACTCTTGCTATGAATGTCTGTTTTGAGTACCTTTAATACTTTTTATTTCTAAGGTAAGTCTTGATTGAGCTATGACATTTTTGTCTTGAAAAAGCCGCTAATTGATGCCTCAAAAAACAGATGTGGGATAACTTGTCTTAAAACCTCTATGGTAATAGAGTTGCAAGCACAAAGTGCATATTTTACAAGTAGGTTACAAGCTCAGTTGCAACCCCAGTTGAAACCAATTATAAAAATACAGAACAGATCAGTGATTGTCTAAAGATTATCATGCTGCATATGATAATAATCATAGTGAACAAAACAAATGAAAAAGCCAAGACAAAGTCTTGATATTTTTGACATCACTTATACTCTTTCCTTGCTGAGGTCATCAATCTAGTTTTTGTGTAGAGGAAAAACAGACTTGCTCAATATAAGCTCCTAAGACTTAATTTTTATCAAAGATATTCTATGATAAATATATCTTCTTGAATAAATGGCTAGAATCTTGTTTTCAAAGTTCTATATCTATATGTTATTGCTATCTCTATCTTGAAACAAGTCAAAATTATCTTCAAAACTTCAACTTCTTAAATTTTGAAATATTGGATAAATCTGTTTAACATTGGAATGTGTATCCAAATTGTTTGCTAAATCTATCTTAATAAAAAGAGTATATTTCTTGATTAATTCGAATTTCAATTTTTCCATATCTATTAAAAGGTGAGCTACTATTTTTCAGGACATTTGTTTCAAAAAGAGATTTGGGTATATCTTTTCTAAATTTAAAAAGATTTGGGCTTAATTGCTATTAATATTTTTTTTACTATCCCAAATTACTAAACAAATCAGAATTACTTTCTCTGTCTTTCTATATTAAAAACCCTAGGTTCTCTGTAAACCCATTCTTCGAAGTTCCAAGTCCAGTTGCAACCTTAGTTCCAACCATGTTTTCTTTTTCTCCTAATCAATCAAACCTCAACTATGAAGATGACAGTACTCTTAGAGACTTTATGGATCAATCCAAAACTAGTACAGGTTCCAAGGCTAAGGTAAGTGAAACTTCTTCTACCCAACCTAGGAAACATAGGGTTAAGAAACGTACTCGTAGAAACCTACAGAGAGATCCTATTTCTATTAAATATGTTTATGACACTCTCTATAATAAGGTTGATCCTAGGTTTTGGAATGGGATTATGTCTGACAGGTTCAGTGCACTAAGTAATAGGGAGATTCATGCTGAAAGGCAGTTGAATTTGGCTAGCTATAAGCACATTCAGGTGCATGTTGAAAAATTATTAAAGGATGTTGGTTAAGAAAGGACTATCAGCTACCCTGATTCTTACTTTCCTGAATTAGTTAAGGAATTCTATGCCAACTTAAATGCTGGTGTGTTTGATGAGGGTGATACAGCCTATGGGAGAGTGTATGTAAGGGGTCTAACTCTAGATTTCAACCCTGATTTGATCAATAAGTTTCTAGGTTCTCCTAGTCCTTCTGAGGGTGGTGGTGATTATGACATTCATGTTGTAGCTCTTGCAATTATAGGCAAGGAAAATCAATTTGATGGGAATTCTATTAAGACCTCTTCTCTCACTCTTAGTGCTGCTGTGCTACATAAGATTTCTAACTTTAATTGGACTCCAACCAAACAACCTTCTAGACTTAATAAGGATATAGCAGTCTTTGTCTATAGGATCGTGTCAAAGATACCAATTAACTTTGGTAATCATGTGTTCAACCTCATCAAAGAGTTTTGTGATGTCAAAGCTCTTTCCATACTGCTACCCTTTCCTTGCTTGATCACTGAACTTATTCTGTCTCAAGTTGTACCCACATCTTCCATACATCCTGTCCTAAACTCTTTTAAAAAGCTTACCAAGTGTCCTCCTGCTTTGTACATCTCTGCAAAGCTTCTAAAGGAATGCCATATAAATGACATCACTGGTGAGAAGGGAAAGGAAAAGATGTCAACAAGTGCTGCTCCTACGAAGAAAGGAGTTAGAAGGTATCTGGAACAGCAGCTAACCATCAACCAAGAGAAGAGAGTTGAGCTAGACAATCACGATTATGAGATTAAAAAGCTGCTGGAAAATCTTAAAGAAAGTGACAATGACAGCAGCAGTGACAGTGGCTACTCTCTGAGCATTGAAGTAGATGAAGACATCATCAGAGATGAAACTATCTCAAAAAAAGCTCCTCACTCCAGAAGACATCTCTAAATCCTAGCGTGCCTTGATTATGACAAATAGGGGGAGAATGAAGTTTATGAGTTCTGGTTTATGCTTTCAATTTCAATTTCAAGTTCAATTTCTGTTTTTGCAAATTCTGTGTTAAGACTATCTTGTGCCAGTATTTTTGGCCTTATGTTTGTTCTACAATTTATTTATGAATTATGTTTCTTTTTGAAATTTGAATATGTTCTGAAAACTCTGGTGAATGGATAGTTGTCTGTGTTTAAATGATGCCTGCTATTCTAACTTGCAGGGGGAGCTTAAATGGTTAACTCAAAAGCACTGAAAAAATATACAGTAAAAGACTGTGTTTTCTAACAAATTTGCAGGTGAAGTGTTTTTCATAAACTTAGATTATTTGTCAAAACCAATGACAAATGGGGAGATTGTTCGGACAAGATTTCTGGCCCATAAACTATTTGTTGTCTATTGGTTTGAACTAAATAATTCTAGTTGGGTGTTAAGAATTGAGACAGGTTTAAGTTTACAAGTGAGGTTTCAACCTCAGTTGCAACCACAGTTCCAACCTGCTGTTCTGCAGGATTCTGTCCAGTTCTGTATTTCTGCATTACTATTCTTTAATAATGTTTATTTGTTTTAAAATACGCAGGATATATTTTCATATGTTTTTAAAGATTTAGTTTGTGTATATTGATAATATTAAAGTGATAAGGAAAGATGTTGCCTAAAGGATATAAGGAGATTAGTTTATAAAAATATGTTTCCTTTAATTAGGCAATCTAGATCTCTATTTTCATGCAAGTCTTTATCACTTAATTCAATCTATGGTCTCTATCAAAATCAGTATGATCTATTTTAGATTGAATAATATATGGAGTTAATGTTTCAAAATATATTCAGAAAGATTTTATCTTTAAAAGATACTATCTTATATGTTCCTTATTTTAGGAAATGACTAACTCCTATTTCCAAGCTAATTATTAGCAGGTATTAACTTATGAAGATTGAGGTCAATCATATGTTGAAGTCTCTCGTGCAATATGGAAAAATTGAAGTCAATCAAAAGAGTCAAAAGATCTGGAAGAAAGAAGATTGTTTTTACTCCTATTAATAGTTGATAACTTTGCTTGTAAAAAGAGTGTTCTAAATTATAAAGAATTCATTCTTAAGAGAATACACCATGAGCTTTTAAATGAAAAACAATGGTGGGATGCCATTGATATTTTGAGTGATAGTTATAAGATAGGAGCAATATAGAGATAGGCAGAAAAACCTAGAGGGAGTCTGAGTGTTTTTCATTAAGACTTAAATCCTATATTGTAAGCTTTTATAATATCATAATCTGGGTGAGTGCCCCGGAGACGTAGCCCAATTGGGTGAACTCCGTTGTTAAATGTGCGGGTGATTTAATTCAAGTACATTTAACTTTACTGTTTTGTCCATCATTATACTTAGGTTCCAACTGTGGTTGCAACTACACTTGAAACCTAACTGCATAACAGCAACTAAAACAGCGGATAGGAATTTCAATTCGTCTTAGTTGTCACATTTTGCAAAAGCATATATCTCCATGTGGAATTATTTCATTAAATTCATGAGTGCCAAATAATTCAGAGCATAGTAGAGGAAAATTTGCTTTTTGATGGTCTCAATTAGGTATTACAAAATAAAATATTCACTCTAACTTATGCAAAATCTTACCTATGTTTATTGTGTGGTAAATATGGAAAGACAGATGTTCTAGTAAATATGATAATAAGGGTATGAATAGTGCTAAAATATGTGTCGAGCTTGGTAAATTGATTAATCTCCATTCTAAAAAAGTACAATTGTTTTCTCCCAAAATTTTGATTTTAAACAAAATTGAACTGGGATAAGAAACAAAGTCAAAAAGCTCAAGGTGGTAAAATGGCTCTGTCCTCCTAAAGGGTATGACAAAATTAATATTGATGGATGATACAGACATGATACAAATCAAAGTGGCATTGGGGATATTATGACAGATGATTTAAGGGCTTTTAAACTAGGGTTTTAGACCTCAATTGACATCAATTTTTGTCCACAATTAGATATGAAGGCGCTTTTTTTAGGGGTTTAAATTAATCAAGCAACTGATATTATTTTCGAGACTGATTGTCTTCATCTAGTAAATATTATTCAAGGGAAGTAAATTGCCCGGAAAGTTGTTATATTATATGGATCTAATTACTCAGCAATTTACAATTCGTAATCGAACCATCAATAATATCGAAAGAGAGGGAAATAGAGGTGCATATTACCTTGCCAATCTAGGGTGTGATGAAAATCCAACGTTGTTGAATTGTCCGGAAGATTTTCCAACTTCTATAAGGGGATTAATTGATACTGAAGACAAAGATATCCCATATTTACGAATCAAATGATGATGATTGAAGTTTTTTTTAAGGAAATGAGAGACATTCTCTCACTAGAAAGGGAAAGTAATCTATGTACAGGCGAAGAAGTGATTGGTCAAGAGGTGATAAGTGACGCATGGAGCTTTTTGTTTTTAATTGGTAGACTGGTACAGAAGCTTTTGCCTACTTTCGGTTTTAAGTTTCATATTGTAATTGCAACACTTCAACTATTTCTTTTTTGTTATCCCCTCATTTTTATTTACTTATTAATAAAAATCTCCACCAGTTATATAAAAAGAAATATCTCTTCATGTGTTTCGCAACATGCCTCAGGTTTATCTTGCCAGAATTAGTATCTATTGCAATTCAAAAAAATTATCTTTATTGTGGAACCGATCTGTATCATGTGAAACATTATTGCACAAATGGTTTGTTATGAGATAATATTGCACAACGGAGCACCAAAGAGGACGTGATAAAAAAAAATCAACATATATATATGAATTAAAGAAAACTGGAAATAATTGTATTCAAATACCTTTTCTTGATAGTAAGGAGTAACATATCACATGTACCTATGTAATCACCATTTGCCTATACGGCTATACCAAAGCTGAACATTAACCAACTGAGAGAAAGATCAAACTCGAGAACTGATAGGTGGTGTACAACCGGTGAATTTAACATGAGTCACGTAGCTACTACTGCAGCGGCAATGAATATAGAGAAACATGAAAAGGTCTGTCAAGACAACCAGCACAGTTTCATATCTTTTGCGTTTGATATATTTGGCTTTTTAGCTACTGAGTCTGTTAAGCTTAAGAGAATGCAGAAAGTTATGAACAGAAATGTGTTTACTGCAGGTTCGGCTGAATATGTCTTTAGAATGTTAGGATTTGCTATTTAAAGAGGACTAGCGGTGCAGTTTGTTACCCGCTTATCTCAAAATCATATGTAATAATTTTACTCTAATCATTTTTATTAATATAAACACAACTCAATATTATAACTTTTTATGTTGTAGAAGTATGTTTTTACAAGTTGTGAAACTTAGACTGTTGAGTGTTTGCTTTGAGATCTATTGGTAAACTCGTTACCTGCCAAACTTTTTCGCTCCTTCTTAGCAGACTTATAGGGTAATCCTCTGTATTATTTACGTTATCTTTTATTGCTTTACAGTTTTTATCACCGCGGCACCGCCATTTTATGCTGTCCGGGAATTTGAGGGTGTGTTTTGATGCCCTTCCATAGAAGTTTTTTAGTTATCGGGTAACCAGACACATCTCAGCAAAAAGGCCTTGGTTGAGTCAAAGGGGCGGAATCAGTACCAATTGTATGGGGTTGCCGGAATAATTAATAGAAACACATAATATTTTTCAAACTATAAACACGGAGAAGCCGGATTTATTTATCCTTTTTACCATATTTTCTTCATTTTTTAACCGAGATTTCTTAATTAAAATGTATTTAATTTCTAATTATTATTTTTCGCTCAATTTTGACAATTACGATTTTTTTTTCAAACTCCCAAAAAAACCCACAACAGTAATGTCGCAGCCACGTCTCGAAAGTTTCAGTCTTTCAAAATTGACTAAAAAATAAATTAAATAGAAATCAAAACGATACAAATAGGTAAAATTAAAAATCAAGAGTAAAAGGATTAAGAAACGAACATAAAAAAAATATAAAAGCTGAAAAAACTAAAATTATATTAAATACTAGATATATACTGTCACGCCCCAAAATCTGTAAGATACGGATATCAAGGCCTGACCTTTTCAACAAAGGAAAAAAAAGAGACCTGTTGGTATAAAATTTACTTTAAAAGGAAAACAACTTGCGAGCTAAATGAACAATTAAACGTATAGATAAAAATGTTTGCCAAACGCGTCTACAAGGCGAGATGGTTTTAACAAAGTTATATAAAAAAAAAAAACGAATATAATTTGCCCGTAGGCTACAACCTCAAAAATAGTCTAAGTAAAAGAAAACGATTCAAAGAAGCCCCGAACCCATGCGATAACTTGCTAATGCTCATATCCAAACGTCTCAACCTAAGTTGTACCTGAAAGATAAAACTGTAACGGTGAGTCCCACGCACATACATAGACGGGACGACACCACACAAGATACCGTCACTCCATCACATAAATGCAAGAACTCACAAACAACAACTACAATAACAACGTATAACAAGAAATATAATAACATCCTACTACGAAATAAAATTAAGCAACTCCAATACACATCTATAACAAACATGGATCTCTCGCGCCACTCGTCCCAGTCCGTAAGACGAGTCATTCCCTATACCCATCGGCCGTCTTATACCCCCAGTATAGGAAGAGACATAGACCATTGCTAACAAATAAAATAAATCACACATGGACCTCTCACGCCACCTACCCCAGTCCGTAAGGTAGGTCATTCCCTATACCACTCGGCCGTCTTATGCCCCCGGTATAGGAAGAGGCATAGACATTGCTAACAAATAAAATTTAAAGTGCGCACTTGGACCTCTTCACGCCACTCGCCCCAGTCCGTAAGACGAGTCATTCCCTATACCCCTCGGCCGTCCTATGCCCCCGGTATAGGAAGAGGCATAGACCATTGCTAACAAATAAAATAAATCACAAGGCCTCGGCCAATAATAATAAACCATTCAATTATCATATTCTCAAAATAATAACATTCTCAAACGTCACTTTAACGCCATTCAACAAAACACATAAGCATAGGTACTAGATTCACAACTAGCCAAACAACTACAACGACATAAACTCTCATTCAGACATTTTAACAAACACCTTGTATGCGTAAACTACAACTCATCTTTATTCAACAATAATTTACCCAATTTCATCAACAACTATGATTACACCTAATCAACGCATAAAAACACACAAACTCATCCATATTCTCATTAATTCGAAATTAATATGTCTAAATTCTCAACTTCTCCAATTCAAATAATTGAATTAAAAGTGCAACAAATAAACCCCAATTAACAATTTAAGAACATAATTGAGATAAAAGGAAAACCCTCAACTTTAAAATAAACGCAAGACCTAACCCTAACATACACACTCGTCTAGTCGCAATGGATAACCCCCGTTACCTTAGTGCGTAGAGGAGATGCTTCCGGTAAGAACCCGCTAATGGTGGTTTTTTTTCTTTCTAGGTTTTGGAACCTCTCTTCTCTCTCTTTTCTCCCTTTGTTAGTGGGTGATTTTAGGTTTTTTTTTTTTGAAAGTGACTAAAAAGTGTTTTGATAAACTGTTTTGAGAGAGTTTGGGGAAGCGAACTATTTGGTCACCAAAGTTGTAAAAGTTAACTAAAAATCAAAACTATTATTTTACTGCTAAAAAATAACAAATGTTTAGAAACAAAACTATTGGGTACTTTTTATTTATAAATTTAGTAACAGGTTTTAAAAATAAAGTTTTTCGGAAGAGTTTCGGTTTTTGGCTAAAAATTGTATAAAGCGTTTTTGGATAGATTAAATCATAAATAAAATCACCTATGAAAATACGGGATGCTACAACTAACGCTCCTTAAAAGAATTTCATCCCGAAATTTCATTTCCTCTCTATAGAACTACTCACAGAAATGATCAACTTTTATAAATAAGACCGTAAGAATTTAAACGTACAATTCGTGTCATAATTCAAGAATTAAAATACACTGGGTCCACAACCCGTTATACTCCACCATCCATAACTCAAGTAAATGAAAAACATGTAAGAATCTCAAATAAAGTAACCACCTATATACAATATCTAACAGAATAAAAGACAACAATGTAAAACAAGCAGCTACAATATAAAAGACAATAAAGTAAACTAAGCTGATATGTTTCTACCTCAACAACTCACATGCTTCTACCTCAACAACTCCAAAACATCTACAAAACTCAAAATACGGTCTTTCTAGTAAACTAAACTCTAATAAAATAAACTCCAAACTCTAGGCATTACATATACGAACAATCAAATATGTAGTACACAATTTTATAATACTCACTTCATTTAATTAAAATACAAACCACCAAAAATTCTTTTATAAATTTTGTTTGCGCTCACCACTATCTATTGTTGTAATTATTATTATTTTTTACAATTTTTCACTAGCCTTGCTTATTTAACTAGCCTTTGTCTTTTCCGGCAATACAATATTTCTTCTCTTCAGGTGATATCTTCCTATGTCTTGTAATTATTATTATTTTTTACAATTTTTAACTAGCCTTGCTTATTTAACTAGCCTTTGTCTTTTCCGGCAATACAATGTTTATTCTCTTCGATCAGGTGATATCTTCCTATGTCGATCGACGACAACCAAAGTTAGAGTGAACCAGCATATATCTTCATGGTTTATAAAAAATATTATGTCTTTTTGAGTGGAAATGTTGTATATAACCGAGTCAAATTGATAAACGGTTCTTTTGAGAATGTTTTTTTGTTGACGTCTTCTGACTTGAGAATTATGTAAGGACAAGTTAAGATGCCGGTAAACATACAGCCTTAGAAGTGCAAATAAGTATTTCATTTCGGAAGCTAGCTATAATCTGGCTATAGACCAGCTAATCAGATATTTAATACTTATATAACAAATGCTAAGTACATAATAATGTATAGCACCTCTTGGAAATATCAAGTATGTATGAAACCAAGCTGCATACCTGAAACCGTAAATATTTTAAGGTTTATGCATTTTGTCTAACTTACAAAGGTCATATCTACTCAAATGTTAATTTACAAAGGTACTAAAAACTAGGAATTGTATTTATTCATCTCTCTCTTTTGGTATTCCATTATATTACTTACCAGATTTCAGTACAACAGAAACTAGTTTCATCGGTAAAAAAAAATTTTGACAGCATCACCCAAGCGAGAGATAAAAATCGAAACTTAAGCCAAAATTCTCTTATTACAGGACGTCAAAAGAAGTTACCATATGACATTTTATATTTTGAAGGATTGTGGATTTGGTCTAACATGCAAGTGTCATATTCTCATCTTACATTAAATCAGAAAAGCTTTAAAAACTAGTATCATTAGCATAAAACTAAAATTTCTTTTAACAGGTCTTGATAAGGAGTAAGGACCACGTATCTCGCATGCCTTATTTAGACAATTGTGTACCAGATTTACGAGACAGTTTTAATTCTATCTTATCGAGAGAGAGAAAAGGGTGCTTAAAGCACCATTCACAAGGGAGTTAACAGCGGAAACTTACGCCAATAAGTTCTTGGAAAGATTCTTGCAATTCTTCGTTAGCATTGAGGTCCTTCGCTATCAGCACCTGATTAAGAGCTTCAATATGTTCAAGTTCTTCCTCTTTATCTTCAAGTTCTTTCTGAATCAATTCCATTTTCTTCTTTAGCTCCTCATCATCACCTCCACTGCCCATATGCTTTATAACTTGTATAGCACCCCTCATTCTCTCTATGTCTAGCTCAACCACCTGTTTAGCATCTAACTGCTTTTCTAGCTCTATGATTCTTTTATGAAGAATCTCCTTCTCTCTCCACTGATCCTCGGCCAGCTTCAACATACTATGATCAGCTTTATTCTGCTCACAAATAGCCATTTTATTCACTAGCTTTCAGCCTCGAGCTTCTCTTTCTCGTTCTCATTAACAGCCGCCCTCTTCTCCAATTCTCTCTCCCTCTCTTCTAGCTCTTTTCTTTGTGCTTCCAACTGATATCTACTGTTTTCGTGCTCGCTAGAAATCCTCTTGAGCTGGCTACGGGCGTCGTTCTGCATTCTCACTAGGGCTTCATTATGAGCTCTAAGCATCTGATCCTTTTCAGTTATCAAACTAGAGAGGGCCATTTTAGTTCGATTGTATTTGCATTCTATCTCTTTGAGGCTTCTATTTTTCACCTCAATCACAGTTTTCAGATTCGTTAGCAGCTTAGAGGTTTTCCTCTTTTCTTCCTCTTGAACTTGGGACACTGTTTTGAGATCCCTAATCTTTCGGATTTGTTCACCAATGATACCACTCGACTTATATTCAGCCTCACGTGCAACCCATCCGTATAGCTTATCACCGGGATCTTTTGCTAATTTAAATTCCTTTATGCCACTGTGATTAGCTTGAAAGTATTTTTCAAACATCATTGCGTTCGTAAATCCTGCCCAATCATTATTAAACTCTACTATAGCATACCCTGAAAACCCGTCAGAATTCCACAATGGTTGAACCCTCTTAGGATTAAATCCCTTTTCTTTCAAGTCATTTTTTATTCCAGATCCACTTCGCCCAACAAATCTCCTATCCTTTATTTCCCTCGGGATATTTGCAATAACACCCAAACAAGGCCAGACAAGTGATTCATCTGCCTTGATATCCTCGGGTAATTTTGCAGCCTCAACTGTAGGCAATGTTTGGTCTATATCCAATTCTTCTGATGATGACTGAGACATATCTGCATAATATACAACAGTCGATACATCTTAAAATTGTCGAAATGAGTAACCTTAATGCTAAGCAGACATGAATAAAGTGAAGAGCAAAGCAACGAAGCAGATAAAAAATAAACCCATTTGTTTGTCAAAAGGATCCCAGCTGAGTTAAATTGGCAGCTACATATTCACTGCAGTTACATACAATGAAAATCATACTGTGTAATTTTGGTAAGGTGATGATCTAAGAACTTTTTCTTCACATTTTATGATAAATAACCGCTCTTCCAGTGGCAGTAAAGAGAAAAAAGGAAATAAATAAATTGGCCCATGGAACTTCTCAGTTCACCTTGGTCATCATCAAGTGAATGTCTTACATAACAATCTAAGGGAACATCTACTTCGCCCCAATGAATGGTAAGGAGTAATGCAATTTTCTTTTATCAGTTTGCCTATCGTTTATGGGCAGCAACGCACAGGAAAGAATAATGTTCTAAGCCCTGTCTTTGTTTGGTATCACATTGTCATAAAGCAAAAGAGAACTACAGTAACTTCAAATCACAACTTACATAATTAGTTGTTGCATCACACATAATAGTCATTTTACTGTCTGTTCAAGCTAGACATCTCTTTTTTCATTATTGTTACGCGTGAAACAAGCAGCAGAAAGACCGTGGTGATAGAATGCAAAATAAACTTAACAATAAATAATTATTGTTTACTACACTAACTTATTGGTGGTTAAAAATTTGCACTCACCTTACAAGTTTAATAATTTACATACTCACCGATAACAGAGTCATCAATCAAAACACTCCAGTTAACTTATGTTAACTTTTTAACCGATTTTTGGTCATCTGCAATGTTTGTTTTACTCTTAAATCATAGCTGGAAGTGGTCACGTGACCAAACTTCTCTTAAATGGCAAACATAAATCAACTAAAGTGTGTTGATTTATAGATCTCTTATAGGTGAGTATGTAAATTGTTTTTCTTGTAAGGTGAGTATGCAAATTCTTAATCACAAATAGGTTGGTGTAGTAAACAATAATTTTCTCTAAAAAATATTATATCCTCGGTATTAGAGGCCGATGCATTGAGAAAGAGTAAGACATTAGTCATCAACTACCGGTTGTTTCACATAAAAGTCGATGGAAAAAGAAGAACACCGCTACTTATCACTCAGCTAGAACAAGGTAACTAAACTACTGCAGTCTCAAAAAGTTACTGCCGTTGAAAAATTATTTTTGTATGTAGGCGACCAGAGAATACTTTTCTTTTGTTCATATTATCTGATAAAGAAAACAACGGTGTTGTGCCTGTATCGTTGGCAAACTAAAAGAGATAAAAGTAAAAGTTGTTGGTTTTGTACTATATCGAAAAGCAATAAATTAAATAACAAATGACTGAAATGGAAATAAACAATTTTATTTCTCACAAACGGAATATAAATTACAATTCCTGACTCATACAGAATTTTAAATTACACTAATTAAATTCCAGACAGATTTAATATAAATTATTAAAATGCTGGACTGAATTGTAATTGTTTAAAACTGTTAGACAGAATAGTATAATTACTAAACTGCTGGACTGTTTAACAAATAAAAGAAACTGCCAGACAGAATAGTATGATTACTAAGCTGCTGGACTGTTTATGTAAATACTGAAAATTAAATTAGAGAATTGGAAAATTACAGAATTAGAAAGGACTGAATTGAAATTACAGAAAGTAAAGGTACCGGAAAGTAAATACAGAAAGTAAACAGTACTGAAATGAAATTACATAAAAGTAAACAGTACAGAATTAAAAGGACTGAAATGTAAATGATAGAATTAAACAGTACTGAAATGTAATGAACAGAATATAAAAGGACTAAAATAAAAAGAAGTGGTAACTGTTGGGCAGTTTCCCTTAAACAATATTTCCCGAACCACCATAAAGGTTTCTGGTTCTCGGGACTTTGTTCCCAAGGTACAACTTCTGTCTCAGAGTGGTTCGTGTGGAAACCGGCACCGAACCACATGTCGAGTTGTTGGGGGTGTGATTCTCTCTCTAATATGATGCTATGTATGTTGTGTTGTGTGTGTTTGTTGTCTCTGAAATGAGAGGGGAAGGGCTGCCTTTTATAGGCTTTTTTGAAACCGCAGCCATTAATGATCATTCAATTCTGGAAATTACAATCCCAGAATCCGCCCATTCAATTTCTGAAACTGCAGCACTTAATCTGCTATTTATTCTCATTGAATGCTGACATTTCAATTTGCTGGAAACTCTAGGGACTACTTTTGTATTTTATACAAAACTCCCTTTTCAGATTTGACCCAAGACCCAAGACCCGAGACATTCCCCAAATCGCAAATCCCAAATCCCAATCCCAATCCCAAGCCCAAGCCCAAGTCCAAGCCTGCGCCCGTGCCCGCGAGTTAATTTTACAATATATATACAAGTCCCGAGACCCGAGCGAGCGCGAGTGTGTGATACACACTAATACACTTAAGTGTATGTGGACATGTTAGTTTAACAACTACATGGGTTGGACTTGTATATATATTGTAAAATTAACTCTTAATTCTTCAACATGGGAAAACACTCAATGGTTTTCCATTTATTCTTCCATTTTCCAGCATTGATGTTTTTTCCTCTTTCGAGAACCCAACTTTGAAGCCGATTAGTATTCACACACATTCTCCGAATAGGTCATGCGATATACCGTTACGAAACTCGTCACATGTTGTCAACTCACTGTTGTCACATGTAATATCGACTCGAAGTTGGTCATGTGACCATTCGGAAACACCCATGTAAAACATGTTTTTCCAACAATCCCCCACATGAATGCAATTGGCTGAAAATAAAAATGCCCCTAAATGCATACTAGAGAACCGCAAGAGTTCACTGCATAAGGACAGGTAGCGCGCGCCTTGAACCTGCCATAGTGACGTAAAATCTGCCATATTTGGTCGTGGACTGCCTTGGCAAAATTCAACCGAGTGCTCTAGTGATTTAGCCCATGGCTCATCACATAGTATCGGCCATACACACTCGTCATAGGTGATTTCAAGTTAAGGGTGTCCTGACTCACCCCTCTCGACCTTCGAGATCTTTGTTTTCATTAAGAGCCTCATGCTCACCCTTTAGATGGTCTAGGTCTATCACTCTTTCATCCTAAAAATGGGTTGGGAACCTAGGTTCCCAAATGCTTTGTTCGGTCACCCACACAGTTTGGTTTTCCCGTTGAACCTGATGCTGGAGAATCCTGTTCGGGTTGGGTAGCCTCCTCTGAGGGGATGCCCAATTTTATGGGCTTCAACCCCATTCCCCTCGATGAGACTTCAACTACTACCTGAGTCAAGCCTTTTGTTAATCGATCCGCAATATTATTCTTAGATCTCACAAAATCTAGGGATACCACACCGTTAGCTAACAGTTCCCCCGCGATCCGAGCGAGCACACGTGTGTGGTACACACTAATACACTTAAGTGTATGTGGACATGTTAGTTTAACAACTACATGGGTTGGACTTGTATATATATTGTAAAATTAACTCTTAATTCTCCAATATGGGATAACACTCAATGGTTTTCCATTTATTCTTCCATTTTCCAGCATTGAGGTTTTCTCCTCTTTCGAGAACCCAACTTTGAAGCCGATTAGTATTCACACCCATTCTCCGAATAGGTCATGCGATATACCGTTACGAAGCTCGTCACACGAGCTACTCAAACGCATTGAGCACGGCATTGACAACTCACTGTTGTCACATGTAATATCGACTCGAAGTCGGTCCTGTGACCATTCGGAAACACCCATGTAAAACATGTTTTTCCAACAAAAGTTACAGCTGATCTTGCCCGACAATGTGACTTATCAAAATTAACAATCTTAATCACCAATTGAACATCTTGATGGCAATGTCAAAGTGAATGCTTAGGAGACTAGAAAATATGTATGTTTTTTTATCCACTTGAACTTGAGAAACTTCTTCAAATCACAGTTCATATAATTAGCTGTTGCATAACACATACAAGTTATCATGTTCAAGTATGACAATCCTAAATGAAATAATATGTTGGGTAGAAATGATTCCATAATTGCGCAATTATACTGACTAGTTCACTCTATTTTGGTTGTTGATAGAGGAAAATATCACAATCCTTCTGTTTTATAGCAGTAAGAGAAGAGAATTTGTTACAGCAAAGAAAACGGCTGTTGATGAAACAGGGAAAGTCTGAAACTACAATAGGTTATCAACAAACTTAAGAGAGCATTACCATAATTTGAAACCTGTTCAATATCATAAATTCTTATTGAGAAGTACTAAAATTCTCTTTAAAACGATAAAAATGTGCTTTTTAAGCATGCAAAATTACTCGACTTCATTCGTGCTGCCAGCTAGAATTGTTTGATGTTTCCCATCCAAGGATAATAGTCATATCATTTTAATGAAGACAAAAAATTTGATGCAATGAATTAAAACGCAATATTCGAACCAAAAGGTTGAATATACTTAATATCAGCATTTGCACCTTAGATGGAATCATCACGACTGTCTCAAATACGAAAAAACACATCTGAGTTTTACTCAATTAACACAAGTTTTGTTAAAAACCACGAAAAAAGCCACGAACCCCATAAACCAAGCTCTTGGTTAACTTTTAACCTTCCACTTAATCTAGATAGAAACATTGGCCATATATGAGTTTAACGTTGGTCATAAGAAAATCTCTTCCTCTTCTTCTTCTTGAGGGTCTTCCATTGACTGAGTATGAGTTTAACTGCTTCGTTAAGACTAGCCTTCCTATTTTCCTTTGAATTCCACAGCTCTGGAACGGGATACCGGCCACTCGGATTGAATTCATTTAGTTCTTTCAAAGAGGTGATCACAGCTTGATACGGTTCATCCCCAAACTCCTCTTTAAGACTTTTTAGCTTTTCATCCTCATAGTCAATAACTTCCTGAACAATACACATTGGTCATATATGCAGGTGTTTCTACTTTCTAGTAAGAAAATGAAACAGGGAAGCTAATAGAGACATAATGCGCATTTTCAGTTGTATCCTAATCAAAAATGTATTCCGTGTTTCTTATTCAAGATGAGGGAAAAAGTAATACTACTTATAAGTGAGTTCCTTGGGTAGATGAAATAATACAGTTAAAGAGTAATAATCTATAATTCTATGGACAGAAAATAATGTTTGGGTAAATCCATGCACATTTGTAGTTTAATAAGAAACCATAATAAGAAAGTCTTGTCGTCAAAAATACTTTCTGATGCACATTTGTAAGTTTATATTTTACTAAAAAGTAACTACGAAAAAGCCATAAATGTGGATAATCAGAAAAAGAAGAAAAAGTAATGATAAAAACAGGTCATTGTGAAGAAGAAGATAGTAAAAATAAGAAGTAACGGTCCTACGGAGGCTAAGCTTACTGATGATTTGCATCAAGTTCTGGAATTTTTATACCTTATAAGCTCATTTGTTTCTGAAGAAGAGGGGGTAATTTGCACAAATAATTGCAAAAAAGCAAATGCCTCTACATAGTAACATATACCTGATGACCGTTCCCAACAGGGACCATCTTGAATGGGTGCCAGTGAGGATCCCTCAGGTAATCCTCCCATGTGGAGCACAACTCCATGGCTTTCTTATTTACATCCTCGTTGCCGTTGTACTTTCTTTGCATAGCATTTTTGAATGGCTTACCATCAAGTTCTCCCATCCTCTTGACACGGATGTTAGCACGGCTTTCCTTCAAACCCTACAACGGAAAAGGAAAATGATAGTAATTTAAAAGGTGTTTGAGTTCCGTTTTCCTTTTTATGATTAGTAGAATGTACAAAAAGGGTCAGATAAAAATCATAAAATGTGAACTAAGAATATGTTGTCTATCTGAGTTCTACCTCTAGAAGAGATTCAGTTTGAATCTGATAAGCAAAGCAAGGTTTACGAAGAAACTTATGCTGTAAGCTGAAAGAAACAAGAAATTCATTTCAGACCATTGCAAATAACCCTAGCTCTTCGAAATGCTTACATTTTTTTTGGGTTGCCAACTTAATGAACAAATAGATCTCATAAATACTCTCTGACTATTTCCACATAATACAAAAATAGCTCAAACCCTGAACAAATACATGCATCCACCCATTGTTGAAAACAGCATCCCAGAAAAGAATCACCCTCCTTTATGTATGTTTTTACTAAGCACCAAATAAGAATGCATGTAATTTGATATTCCATGATCTCCAAGGTTAAGCATACTACATTTCAAGATTACAAAAGTATGTATTTAGGGGTTGTTCAGTGGCAGTTTTTAAGCTAAAATGCTGGATCTTTTGACACAGATAAAGTTAAGTGTTTTAGATATAAGTATAGGGCATTTGGCTTAATCTAACATAAGCTAAATAACAATAAAAAGACAGACATACTGGCTAATTAACAAATAGCTAAGTCACTTAAAAGTAAAAATTAAGCTATAATTCATCTATTGTTAAGATAAGTTCCAAATCAAATTAAGGCTTAATAATCAAACAAATTTTGGTTTAAAAGCTGATCATATAAAATTAGTACAGCTTAAAAGTAAAAAACAACTAGAGATTTAAAGCTCAAACAAAACAAGAAAGTGAAAAGAAACAGGTAAATCTTACATTAATAAGCTCTTTGTGACCTTGGGTTGTTTCATCGTTAGTGTTACGCTCCTTCACTATCAGTGTCTGGTTCAAAGCTTCAAGGCATTCAAGCTCGTCTACCTTATCTTCAAGTTCTTGCTGAATAGAATCCAGCCTTTTCTTTTCCTCATCATCACCATCTTTGCTCATATGTTTCATTACTTCTGTTGCACCCTTTAAACGCTCAATTTCTAACTCTAATGCTTGTTTGGCATCGAGTTGCTTTTCAAGCTCCAATATTCTACTGTGAAGTTCCTCCTTTTCTCTCTGCAATTTACATCAAACTTTATATGTTATTATTCTACAAAAGAAAATTAAGCTGTGGCACCTTCTGTAAAAAAAATCTGTACCGCACCTTTTGATCTTCAGCCAGCTGCAGCATGCTTTCATCCGCCTTCTCTTGCTCAAAAATGGCAGTCTCATTCTGTCATAAAAATTATTAAAATAACATTTATGCTGCCCACTCTTTCCTCTACATCCAAAAAACTAAGAACTAAATGTACAAAGAAAAAATCTGGAGGAATAAGCCGTCCCGTATCATGGTATCAGGTATACATAAATTTTGAAGATAAGTTAAGGTGTCCACTAAGCTACCCCTGAATCTTGACGACTTCGAAAATAAATAACTACACGTATTTCTCAGTTTCATCAGCGTACCCCTCTATAAGAAAGGAGATAAGACATTATTGCCTTGAACTATTCCATATTTAAACTCCAAATTTTCCAAAATAGATGCACTTGCATAATCTAGTTTAACTTAATCTCTTTCGAATATTTTACTAAGAACTTTAAAAAAAAAATGTTACTAAGAAGTTAGATTATTAGAACAGGGTTATTACTGAAGACCAATAAAAGCATGCCATACAGGTTACAGAACAACTATGTATAATATATCATAACGAATAAGTTACTGGAGATCGAGATACAACTAGATATTCAAGTCTGATACAAACAGCCCACAAAAGAGAAACAGGTATATATTTCACTGACAGAATGAAGGAAGTTTAGAAAAAGAGCCGGGTAACTTCTTATGAGTTAAGGACTAACCATTTTCTTCTGGCGATTAAGCTTTCTTAACTCACTCTCATTAGAATCTTCACGCTCTTGTAGTTCTTTTTCAACCAAGTCAAGTTGTCTCAGGTTCGCTTTGAGACTTGATTTACTCATTTCATGGTCGATAAGAATATGTTCTAGCTGACCGCGTGATTTTCTCTTCATTTCTTCAAGCTCTACAATTAAAATACAAAAGACATCATCATGAATATGAATTCAATTTTTAATAGCAAGTCAATTATGAAATACCAGTCACATAATTGATAAAGTGGACAGTTTGAGTAGACTAATATGCCACAGTATACCTTCGTTATATTTTTTACTCATCTGATCCTTTTGCGCCATCACATTCGTCATCCGCAGATCAGTCCTTTTTATATTCTTCTTCATCTCGTCACACTTCTTATTCGTATTTTCCAGTGTATTAGCTAAGCTCGAGACAAGCTTTGTACCCTTTACTTTGTCTTCCATTTCTTTTTCCGAAACAGTCTTTAGATCACCATTTCTACGCAGAAATTCACCTAAAGGACCAGGCATGTTATAATCATCATTTCGAGCTATCCAACCGTATAAACCATCTCTTCTATTCCCAAGTTTAGACCAATCTCTTTTCCCGTGATTTTCAGCTTCGAAAGCTTTCTCAAACATCATTGCATCTTTAAACCCATCCCAGTCCTTGTTAAATTTAGCAACCGCAAACCCCGAGTGACCCTTATAGCTCCATACAGGGCAAACCTTAACAGGTTTAAACCCTTTTGCAACAAACTCGTCCTTATGCTCTTTGCCACTTTTTCCCTCCATTTTACCATTGGTATACCAGATGGGTATATTTGCTACAACTGCCATCCATGGCCATACCATGAGTTCTTCCTTAGCTTTACGATCATAACGTTTCAACTCTTTTGGGCCAAACTTATCAAGTTTCGTATATTTGTCGTTGGTGAGGGTTGCTATATCTTTACCCACGACATCTTTACAACTATTTGGTAGTTCAGGTGTTTTCTTCTTATAGTTGGGACGATTATTTCGCTTCTTTAAAGCTCTAGTGGGGGACCTAGAATATTTCCTCTTTGTACTTGCGTAACCATTCCTTTTAGATTCATTATTCGTAATAGATCTTGAAGATTTATCCTCTGAATCTGTTTTCCTCTCCAAATACTTCAACAAACCCAAATGTTTTGCTCTATCTCTAAACCTAGAGTATCCCGAATCTTTACCTATTCTAGAAGCATGTTGTCGTATCTCATCATAATCGTATCCTCCTCTACTGTAGTCACAATAAGGACATTGATATTTTCCATCTACTATCACGAGCCTTCTTTTTCCATCCCTCAAATCCTTGTAATAATCATTTTTCTCTTCTTCCAACTTCGAATCAGTAGAGTCGTACTTCTCTTTTCTTCCAGACATTTCAAACTGAAAGACCGAAAAGTGTAATGGTATAAACATATAATGATAAAGTCATCACTAAACATGCATATAATGGTGTAAACCAATAAGTCACTAAGAATCACAAAAGTCTCCCTCTAAAGAAATTAATATCAGGGCATACTGAGAAAAAGGCCAAAGAGAATATTCACAACTTTTTTTTAGGTTTTAATAATTTAAAAATCCATCCTCAGTAAAATATTGATCCATCCTGTTTGCTTGCTTATTTGCAGTGATATAAATTGACCATCAAGACGAATTTTCTTTTTGAGAGTAATTTGGTGCAAACAATATAAACAGTATTATCAAAAGTTCTCCTTCTTTAAGAAAAAATATCATTTATTTAGATACATAAGGATAGCAAGTTGAGCAAAAGTGGTCGGAGTGGGCTCACTATCAGGATTCGCAGGTTTACCTCCAAAGAAGGGTTTCTGATTATCAAAAAAAAAATAAAAAAAAATAGCAAGTTGGAACGTCTTTGTTTTCTAAATCCAGTATGTGAGTAATGCAATCAACTTAGAGTTTGGCTTTTTTGGCATACGTATTGTTTTTTTTTTAATAAATTTTTTTTAGAAAAAAGTTTCAATAATAAATCTGATTTTTAAAAGTTACAAAAAGAGATTACCAAATAAAGAACTCAAATTTGGATTTTTTGGGTTTACACTTTTTTTTTTACTATTTATAAATATATAGAAATTTTTCCACAAAATAATTATAAACTATTTAACAACTATGAAAATGGGTTTTACATAATAAAAACTGAGTTTTATTAACTTTTTATGGCATTTTCTTTTGCTATTTAAGTTTTTTAAAACTTTTCTTGAAAAAATAGAAAATGGTTGAAAAATAATTACAATTTATAAAATATATTTTAATTAATTCCAAACTGTGTTTTACAAATTCAAAATAATTTTTTTTTCAAAAGAAATCTTACAAAAAGCTAAAAGTAGCCCAAAAAATCCCAGAAAAATTATAAACTGTGCTTTTAACTGGTAAACCCCACTTTTTAGTTTGGAAAACTAAATTTAATAATTTACAAATTTTTATTTTGTTACTTTAGAAAAATCAAAAAAGTTCAAAAAAAATTTTAAAAAACTTGTAAGTTGAAAGTACGACACTAAGTCTGTGTTCATGACTATGCAATGATTTCACTGCAGTCTGCAGTAACGTGTAAAAGCTAGGAATATATCAACATAAATTATTAGATTTTGATCCAAATAACAGAAATTAACAGCAAAAAACGAAAACTACATTTCTATCTTAGTTATGCTAACTTATTAGATTTTGATCCAATGACCAAGCTTCAATATTCTTTGCAGAAACTTTGCTTTGTGGAATATATCAACATAAGTACGTCAACTAATTGTACATGTAAACGTGACCATATTGAAAAATAGAGAAACTAAAAATATCACCACCTCAAGAAAGGGAATGATCTATTCTTTCCATATAAACAAACGCTAGAAAAATCACTACTTTCGTAAATGTATTTGATTTTGCAAAATATCTATCATATCCTCTTACATTCTGTGAATTAGAAGGTAAGGACTCATGACAATTATGACTGGCAATTCAAGACTTAATGAATCAGATATATAGTTTTTTCAATGATACAAGCTTGAGATCTATCCATCAAAATCTCTAGTGATAAATAATTTCCCACGATATGGCATTATTAATTAACCATCACAACATGCATATAATATGCTTACATGCATACATTTTACTGTGAGGTTGCTGGATTAATATAGCTTCGATTCTTAAAATGACAAGGTTGAGATCTATATATGTAACAATTTCGTTTGACGGAGTTTTAAGTGCAACAAACAATCATCAAATTAATAAAGGGAGTATTACGAAGTGATGAAAAAAATTTGAAAAGAACGTACTTAATGTTAATGAGCGCAAAGCTTGATGTACGACGAATGCACTTGAAAGAAATGAGAGCGCCGCCACCTGCAAACTTGTGACAGGAGATGAAAAAAAGAATGTTTAGGGTAGTAGATAGTAATACCAAAAATGTAGATTAGGGTTTCGAGATGTAAAATGAACTTACCCGTATGGTCGTATAGGTACAACCGACAGTTTACCAAAAGCATATCGTGTAGTAAAGTTCGGTTTTATCCAACTTATGACAAATGTTGCGGCAGCTTGGCTCAAATAACGCTTCGGTAGAAAATTTAACCCATTGAGAAAATACACGGGAATTTGTTTGTTTACTGAGGTAAGGAAGTATAACACTACCAGAAGAAGAAATTGTATGCATTCAAAGTATAAACAAGTATTTTTTCATACTAACTAAATAACGTAATCATTCATTTAGGTTAAATTAATTTGGAGGTAATTCTTTGCACATCTACAACTTCTTTGCGGTAACTTTTGTGTGCGGGCGTGGACACATGACTTTTCATAAGTTAGGACGTCTTTCTTCACTAAAATAAACCGGTATTTCTAGGATGCTCTTCTCGAATGACAAATGTCGTATAGTAGCACTTCTTCACATCTTAATCTCTTATGTTTAAATATTGCTATCATATTTCAATTGACTGAAAGAAAAATCGAACGGTTGATACTGGTTTTTTCCGAAATGAAATACTTATTTGCACTTCTAAGGCTGTATGTTTACCGGCATCTTAACTTGTCCTTACATAATTCTCAAGTCAGAAGACGTCAACAAAAAAACATTCTCAAAAGAACCGTTTATCAATTTGACTCGTTTATATACAGCATTTCCACTCAAAAAGATAAAATATTTTTTATAAACCATGAAGATATATGCGGGTTCACTCTTACTTTGGTTGTCGTCGACATAGGAAGATATCACCTTAAGAGAAGAAATATTGTACTGCCGGAAAAGACAAAGGCTAGTTAAATATGCAAGGACTTGGAAACATTAACATAATGTGCAACGTATTGTTATGAAATTATTAACATTAAACCTTTTATTATTTGCGCAAATGGTGGGATAGTATCCCAAGCTTCCAAGGCATGTAATTAATAAAACTGTAAAATTAAATAAACAAAATCAATTTCGAGCATTTAACTGGTGTGACCAATACGATATAAATTTGATATTAAGCTCGATTAGACTTTTAATCTCGTAGGTGTATTCATACTTTATAAATCTCTATTATGTGAATCCAGACTTTGTGATCTCATTATTCTGTGGATTCAAATTTTCCTGTGTATCTAGACTTGCCAAGTATCTTTATATATTTGGATTCCGACTTCCCGAATATCTTTTTCTATAAACATAAACCTCAAATGTAATATCATAATGATCACCTAAATAGAATAAACTCATAAACTTTCTTTCAAAACCTTATACGTTCATCGACATATATGCTAATCTTTCCTCTTTTATATAACCTGCAAGTTCGTAATATAAAATACATATATAACTTTAATAATTTCAAAAATAAATTGAGCTTGCAAACATTTGGCAGAAATACAATGGGAATTTTATAATAACAAACGTAAAACCACTCACATTATTCAAATCCAGATTGATATAACAAAAATACCACTGTAGATAACGAACCAATGACCTTGATAGTAATTACTCCCTTCGTCACTAAATAACTGTCTCCTACGAAAATACTGGCAACTTTGACCATCAATTTTTTCATACGTAGATTGTTGAAAAAAATCCGTTCAAAAATTCAATTATAGTTCATAGTGAGTACTATACGATGAAATTTTTAAATTTTTCATTCCGACAATTTTAGATATAAAAAAAAAATTATGGTTAAATTTGCACGTATTTTCGTAAGAGACATAGGGACGAAGGGTGTATATAAAATTGCGTTCTTAGTTTTTTCGATCCACCTCTAACCCGAGTCTGGATCCGCTGTCACTTATTACATGTCCCATTTTGTGCCTTAACCTTTCAACCCAAAATATTTATTAAAAAAAATTGAAAATATTCTACAATTACGATCACACATATATTGATACACTTCCACAACAAAATTTTAAGAGAAAAGTCACACACAATTTAATTTGGAATAAATGAAAAAAATAGTTTATTTTAATTAGTGAAATTGAAAAAAAAATCATTTAGAACAATATTTTAATCACGCCGGTTTTGGACTTGTGCAAGCAGTGCCCATGCATCGGAACCAAAAAAATGAGGGCACAAAATATTTAAATGTCATGGATATGTATATATATATACATATAAGATGTATATTAATTATATTGTGTAAGATATATGATATGATGAAAGGTTGTCCAAGTTAGTAGAGTGATTTTGTACAAATGCAAATGTATTAGGTTCAATACTTGGTGCTATCACTTAATTTCTTTTTTGGTTATTGAGAGTTTTGTAACTATTACATGATTTTTTACCAAGTACAAACATTTTACCTATAAAATAATGTCTTTATGCTAATCAAATAATTTTTTTTATATGATAAAACACTATCAAAGTTCGATCTAACAAAATTAACAAGTGACAAATCGACAAATTTTAACACCGGTAACCATAAGGTCAACATCATGAAATTTATAGAAGTTAGTAGAAAAAATATTTTTGGACATTAAAAAATATTAGTTTTAAATTAGATTTTATTTCTTATTTGTAAAACTTTCAGTTTTATAAAGTAAGCAAATTCTAGTAAGACTTTCATCGAGCACCAAATTTTTGATTTCACACGGGGCCAAAGAAAACTCAGAAGCGGCCTTGATTTTAATTTGTATAATATATATTTATTTATTTTGGAAAGTAAACACAAAAAACCATCTCGACGTAAGTAAAAATAAAAAACCAAAATGAAATGTAAGTAAAAATAAAAACCATTTCGACGATCATAGCAACGATTGCGCGATAGTCGTCAAATCAGTCGAAACACCTAGTAGTAGCAGAGGCAGCAGAGCAAGAGGCGCAGAAAAATAAAAATCTTGGGAAACTCTTCAAAATTCTACTTGGCACGGTCCAAAAATTACCATCGGGATGCCAGCACACAATTAAATCCGATCTAAACATGTGTACCGTATATAATATATTTTTGAAACTAAATTAACAAAAGCATAACCAAAAATCTCTAATTAACAAAAATATATCCAAAAGTTCATAGCCTAATTTCTATATTTCATACCCTGATTCAAAAAGTTCATAACCTAATTTGTATATTTTCATACCCTTATTACAAAAGTTCATACACTTGTGTCAAAAGTTTATACCCTTATTTCAAAAGTTCATACCCTAATTTGTATATTTTCATACACTTATTTCAAAAATTCATACAATTATTTCAAAAGTTGTAACATCCCGTATTTTTATAAGTGTTTTTAATTAGGAATTAATTTATCCAAAAACGTTTTATTCAAATTTTAACAAAAACCGGTCACTCGACTAATTTTTAGCCAAAAACCGAAACTCTTCCGAAAAACTTTATTTTAAAAACTTGTTACTAATTTTTTAAACAAAAAGGACCCAATAGTTTTGTTTCTAAAGATTTGTTATTATTGAGTAGTATATTAATAATTTTGATTAAAAGTTAACTTTTAGAACTTTTGGGACCAAATAGTTCGCTTCCACAAACTTTCTCAAAACAGTTTTTCTAAACCTCAAATCAGCCCACTTTTAATTCATTAAACCTAAAACAAGAGAAAAGAGAGAAAAAGAAGAAGAAGGAGAAGAGAAAAGAGAGAAGAAGAAGAAGAAGAAGAAGAAGAAGAAGAAGAAGAAGAAGAAGAAGAAGAAGAAGAAGAAGAGGAGGAGGAGGAGGAGGAGGAAACCACCATTAGCGGGTTCTTACCGGAAGCATCTCCTCTACGCTCTAAGGTAACGGGGGTTATCCATTGCGACTAGACGAGGGCGTATGTTAGGATTAAGTTTTGCGTTTATTATAAATTGGGGGTTTTTGCCTTTTATATTAACTATGTTCTTAAATTGCTAATTGGGGTTATTTGTGGTAATTTTAATTCCATTGTTTGAATTGTAGAAGTTGAGACTTGAGTCATATTAATTTCGAATTAATGAGATTATGAATGGGTTTGCATGTTTTACGAGTCGATTATAAGTTATTATGTTTGTTCATAGAATTGGGTAAAATATTGTTGAATAAATATGAGTTTTATATCGCGCATACAAGGTGTTTGTTAAAATGTCTTAATGGAATTTTATGTTGTTAGAGTTGGTTGGCTAGTTGTGAATCTAGTATCTATGCTTATGTGCTTAATTGAATTGCGTCAAAGTGACGTATGAGAATGTGTTATTTGCGTAGATTTATATTATTGGCCAAGGCCGTATGAGAATGTGATATTTGCGTGGATTTATATTATTGGCCGAGGCCATATGAGAATGCGATATTTGCGTGGATTTATATTATTGGCCGAGGCCTTGTGATTTAGCTGTAGTGGCAATGGTCTCTGTCTCTCCCTAATTCCGGGGACAGAAGATGGCCGAGGGGATAGGGAATGACTCGTCTTACGGACTGGGGCGAGTGGCGTGAGAGGTCCCAGTGTGCACTATATTTATTTTATTGTTAGCAATGGTCTATATCTCTCCCTAATTCCGGGGACATAAGACGGCCGAAGGGATAGGGAATGACTCGTCTTACGGACTGGGACGAGTGGCGTGAGAGGTCCAAGTGCGCACTATAAATCTACTTTTATGTTAGCAATGGTCTATGTCTCTCCCTAATTCCGGGGACATAAGACGGCCGAAGGGATAGGGAATGACCTACCTTACGGACTGGGGTAGGTGGCGTGAGAGGTCCATGTATGCTATAGATGTGTGTTGAAGTTATTTAATTTATCTCGTTGTAGGATGTTTAATATTTCTTTTTATATATTGATTATCGTAGTTGTCGTTTATAAGTTCTTGCATTTATGGAATGGAGTGACGGTATTTTGTGGTGCCGTCCCGTCTATGTATATGTGTGGGACTCACCGTTACAGTTTTGTCTTTCAGGTACAACTTAGGTTGGCACATTTGGATAGGAGCTATTACAATGCGTCATATGGGTTCGGGGCTTTCGCTTTATTTTTACTTAGATCACTTTTGAGGTTGTAGCCTATAGGCAATTTACATTCGTTTATTTTCTTTTATAAATTTGTCAAAACTATCTCGTCTTGTAGCCGCGTTTGGCAAACACTTTTATTTATTGATTAATTATTCCATTAGCTCGCAAGTCTTTTTCTTTTAAAATTTTAATTTTGTACCAACAGGCTCTTTTTCCTTTTGTTCAAAAGGTCATACCTCGATGTCCGTGTCTTACGGATTTTGGGGCGTGACAAGTTGGTATCAGAGCTAACTAGGTTCTTGTATACTTTGGGGCGACTGGAAGATGGGTAACCATTGGACCAAGATCCATCGTATTATTTTTCACAAAACTTTTTCAAAAACTCAAACTTTTTCTAAAACGGGGGGTTGCATTTAGGTTAAGACATGTAGCTAGAATTTAGTAGTAGTTGATGAAAGGAAAATCCACATGTGAGACAAGTTGGGGACAATGAGGACGCTTGTTGATCCCGGCTCGCCAAACTAATGGGTAGATCTCTCGTCGGTATGTGTGAAGGAATACCTTAGCGATGTGGAGTTCTAGAGTATGCGAGGACGCTCGGGTGCTTTAGGATAACGTATCGTGATGGGTTATCCCTCGCATTTTTGTGTTGTTTGTATGCATGTGAAGATTGATATAGTGTGTATGAGGTATAAGTTTGCATGTCAAGTATTAGCGAATTATTAGAGTGCGAGAATTGTGTAGTTGATGGTTTTGTGTAATGTGTTTTCAAATTATTAACTTGTGTGGTAATGAACTTTTTATGCGAATGGATGTTGAAATATTGTGGACTAGAATGATGTGGTTGTATGATATGTTCCATGTAAGAAATTTACAAGTGTTGAGGAATTTTACGTTTTTGTATCGTTAATTTTCTGCAGAAAAACGAGTGGCCGTTTTTTTTTTGTATTATTTTGATCGGTCGACTTTTTCAGACCTCTCGGGCCAGATTTTGACCAAAACGACCGGTCGTTTTGTCAAAAACGATTGGTCGTTTTCTGGTAAATTTTGCGGTTTTTCGCTAAACTTCAAACGCTCGTAACTCATTCGTTTTTTACTCCGAATTTGATTCCGCTTGAAGCATTGGCTTCGTATTTCAGTACTCTATGTTATTGAACCTTAGAAATCATGATAAAAGATTAGCATGCAAAACGAGCTTTTATCATGTTTTACATGTTTTGTGATTATCGCGTAATGTGCGGAATGTTGTATTGTATGATTAGCGGAATTTGATGCCTTTGCAAATTATTATAATATGTTATAAAAAAAATATTTATATAAAAATACATGTATTAGAATGAGAGAAAAAGAAAGATTTGGTTAGATTTTATTAGTTGAAAAACATGAATGTTTAATTACGTTTTGCGAGGTCGTGTCCTAAATTCATTAGTTTTATAAGTCGTTTGTGCACTTATTTCTTCCTTACAACATGATTCTACTCTTTTAGACATTGAATATAAATTATTATTATTTTTTCTTGGTTAGATTGTAATTAGCTAGTGTTTTATATATATGTTTCACATTTAGCAACTATTTTCCTTCACTCGATAGAATGATAACCGGGGACTTAGATATTTTAGGTTCTAAGTTAATTGTCCATACATGAAGAATCTCGTTTGATACTGTATAATGTAAGACTATACTATAATGTAAGACTTAATTTAGTTGAGTTGGTTTGGTGTCCATATTTAAGAGGAATTACACACAGCTAATTTCATATGTACTAAATTCAAGGTCGATATAAGGGAATTTTAATAGATTTTATTTTTTATAAGATTAACTATTGAAAACTTAAGAAATATATCTGGTGTAGCATGCCCCTGTACAAGTTAAAATGTTTGAGTTTGTAAACTATTATAGGTGAGACAAAGTTTTTAAAACATTTTCTTATTATCTCTATTAATGGTTGTACGTTAATGAAGTCACTGGTTTGGTATAAATAAAAATGTAGTTAACTATTGCGGCGGATTGTAACTAACAAACAAAAGGGCATGATAGGATATATTTATTTATTTTATGGATTTTTTTTTTTAGTTGAAGTTTTCGACAGCTATAAGAGAACCTCGATTATGGTAGTTTCCTTCTAATTTTTGTAATTTAATGTTGTCCATGGATTACCTTTCGGTGCCGACTTTTACTTAGAGTTTCAATGAAATGATACGTTAGGTTATTTTCAATTCGTTTGACCACTGTAAAAGATGTTTAAGCTATAATTAGGATCCAAACTTGAGATTTAATTTGTGTTTAAAGTGTTCTAATAATAAGTGAACTAGCATTATAGTTGTCCTAGTTATTTCAAGTAAATCTCTTTGGTCGGATTAGTTGCAAAGTTTTAACAGGTCTTGCACTTTGATTGATAGCATGTATTACATGTGAATTTGGAGTGGTATTTTGGGACTAAATATAAATTATTAGGTTTTGTGCTTCTTATTAATTAAAGATTGTTTTGTTTAAGAGACCATGGTATAAAGGGAGATTGGTATTATTTTTGGATGGTGGTCTAGATGCTAAAACTGTATTGTTGGATAAATTAGAAACAAAATGCAATGTTAGGCCGGTTAGCACCATTATTTTTTTTATTTTATTTTTATCAGAGCGTGCAGCGGAAGCACATGAAATAGATATAGATGTTTAAGTAATAAATGTTTCGGAAAACGATATGGAAACAAGTTTTGGAATAGGTTTGGTTATCTTACGGTATCAATATCAATAATAGTTGTTTGAATTTGAACCATCCCAGAGGTTAATTATCAGTTCAAGGAAAAACATGGTAGGAACAAATTTTATTTTTTTTTGTTACCAATTAAAAGATTAGCTTACATCATGTGTTTTGCTTTCATGGTGTACACTTTGTTATTACCATTGATGAGGACTAAAATCAGAAATTGGACTAAAAATTATGTAGACAGGAGTTATAGAGTTTTGGAATTTTGATTGATGGGAGTTATAGAATTTGGTAATTAATGAGGTAATAAACGATCGGAAGTGGTAAAAGTTTGACCTTAGGAATTTACGTTGGTATTTTCCATCATAAGTTTTCAAGTTTCACAAGGATAATGATGATATTATTATTAGTAATTTTAATCTCAAATGAGTTTCCAAGATACCTTTTATTATACTTCTTTTATATAGTTTATGCTACATGCACACACAAGTAACTGTTTTGGAGACCGGTTGGTTAAAGAAATTATGTGAGCTGATTTAATCACGTCTAAGAAAGCATATATAATATTATTCGAAAATATTATTATTTTTTTTCAAGTTATTAAAGAAATAAAGTTTCGGGACGAAACTTCTTTAAGTGGTGGAGAGTGTAAAATCCCGTTTTTTTAATTTAAATTTTTTTATTTTGAATATTTATTCTTCTAAATAATTACTCATGTGACTATTTTGTTTTCATAAGTAAGAATACTAGTGTTTAGTTGTTTAAGTGATTTAAGGACCTTACGGTTACACGTTATCAAAGCTATAGAGTTTTAAAGGATTTAGAGGTATTTAATTGGTAAAATAATTTACCATGGATTGATACGTGGTAGTACTTTTAGGGATTAGCTGGTAAGAATTGGGCCTAGTAATTATGTAATTTACTTCGGTTAGAAATATTAAATTGTATAAACGTATGATTAGGAATAATGGTGTAAGTTATAGGTCTTTGAATGCCTCACTAAGATGATTAATGACATGATTTGATTGTATTCATATATAAAACCGATGCCTTGTCTGAAGAGTAAATGTCAATTAAGAATAGTAAATATTATCTTGAGGTTTCTATAACGAGATGTTTGTATTTATTCCTATAACTACTATGCGTGGAATATTTAAGGAGAAATAATGTTACATGTATTCAAAGAGTTTCTGTTGCTAGTAATTTATTAAGGAGGTAACCTTGCATGAGAAATTGAGACGGAAGTAATAAATTGGTATAGAATTATAGTATAAATGCTAAGCCAATTGTCATGCCATATACACGCCCCTATAATGAATTCTTCCTTGTTAATTTAGATATATACACTAGTGCAAATAAAGAAAGAAAGATAGGTAGCATTTCCCTGATTAGATTCTATACTCCTTTACTGTATTAAAATTATAAGTATGTAACGAAAGTATACAAAGATGAGAGAATTAAAGTCCTATGTTGAGCAAGGGAAAAGGTTTAGTGGAAAGCTAAGCACTAGATTATTCGTTGTAGAAATGTTTCTGTTCTTTCGGATTAATATTAGGTGAGTGGGTTTTGTCTTGCTATTATAAATATTCCATTGCAACTTTTGATAATATTTTACAGGCTCATGGGTATTATTTTTCAAGTACTAATTATATATGGAAACATTGTTTTTATATTGTTACGAAAACAAAGTAAATAAAAGAAAGAAAAGAATGAAAAAGAAGAAGTGATTTATATACAATGGATCTGTATAAAGAGAACTAGTTTATATCTTATAAAGATAAAAATTATATACAGTGTATGAGAAAGTCAATCGGGCTTGGTACTCTAAGATATACATGTTATCATTTTGCTTTTATCATAAAAATAAAGAAAAAGATTTTATTATTACTATTGCGATTACATTTTTTTTTTTAGTTGTAAGAGATTAAATTCTTGTAATGAACGTAATTTTCGAGATTATATTTAATGAACCTTTTGCTAGAAATTTGAGCTTATTTAATGAGTTATTTAGCGAGTGTTTAATAATTATTTCATTTAGGCTTTGTTTAGCACGTGCCGTCACACGTGTTATTCAGCCGTGTGACACCCCTGGGTCTGGGTTGAGAGTTTATTTTATTTGAGTTTAGTATACTAGAAAGACCGTATTTTGAGTGTTGTAGACGTGGATTTGTTGAGGTAGAAACATGTCATCTTTGCTTACTTTATTGTCTTTTATTCAATTAGATATTGTATACAGACGGTTACTTGATTTGATGTTCTTACATGTTGGTCATTTTCTGGAGTTATGGATTGTGGAGTTGTTATGGGTTGTGAACCCTGTGATTTTATTTCTTAAATTATGACACGAATTGTACATTTAAATTTTTACGGTTTTGTTTATATAAGTTTATCATTTCTGTGTATAGTTGTTTAGAGATGAAATTTCGGGACGAAATTCTTTTAAGGAGGGTTAGTTGTAACATCCCGTATTTTTATAAGTGTTTTTAATTAGAAATTAATTTATCCAAAAACGTTTTATTCAAATTTTACCAAAAACCGGTCACTCGACTAATTTTAAGCCAAAAACCGAAACTCTTCCAAAAAACTTTATTTTAAAAACTTGTTACTAATTTTATAAACAAAAAGGACCCAATAGTTTTGTTTCTAAAGATTTGTTATTATTGAGTAGTATATTAATAATTTTGATTAAAAGTTAACTTTTAGAACTTTGGGGACCAAATAGTTCGCTTCCACAAACTTTCTCAAAACAGTTTTTCTAAACCTCAAATCAGCTCACTTTTAATTCATTAAACCTAAAACAAGAGAAAAGAGAGAAGAAGAAGAAGAAAAAGAAGAAGAAGAAGAAGAAAAAGAGGAAGAAGAAGAGGAAACCACCATTAGCGGGTTCTTACCGGAAGCATCTCCTCTACGCTCTAAGATAACGGGGGTTATTCATTGCGACTAGACGAGGGTGTATGTTAGGATTAGGTTTTGCATTTATTATAAATTGGGGGTTTTTGCCTTTTATATTAACTATGTTCTTAAATTGCTAATTGGGGTTATTTGTGGTAATTTTAATTCCATTGTTTGAATTGTAGAAGTTGAGACTTGAGTCATATTAATTTCGAATTAATGAGATTATGAATGGGTTTGCATGTTTTACGAGTCGATTATGAGTTATTATGTTTGTTCATAGAATTGGGTAAAATATTGTTGAATAAATATGAGTTTTATATCGCGCATACAAGGTGTTTGTTAAAATGTCTTAATGGAATTTTATGTTGTTAGAGTTGGTTGGCTAGTTGTGAATCTAGTATCTATGCTTATGTGCTTAGTTGAATTGCGTCAAAGTGACGTATGAGAATGTGTTATTTGCGTAGATTTATATTATTGGCCGAGGCCGTATGAGAATGTGATATTTGCGTGGATTTATATTATTGGCCGAGGCCGTATGAGAATGTGATATTTGCGTGGATTTATATTATTGGCCGAGGCCTTGTGATTTAGATGTAGTGGCAATGGTCTCTGTCTCTCCCTAATTCCGGGGACAGAAGACGGCCGAGGGGATATGGAATGAATCGTCTTACGGACTGGGGCGAGTGGCGTGAGAGGTCCCAGTGTGCACTATATTTATTTTATTGTTAGCAATGGTCTATGTCTCTCCATAATTCCAGGGACATAAGACGGCCGAAGGGATAGGGAATGACTCGTCTTACGGACTGGGACGAGTGGCGTGAGAGGTCCAAGTGCGCACTATAAATCTATTTTTATGTTAGCAATGGTCTATGTCTCTCCCTAATTCCGGGGACATAAGATGGCCGAAGGGATAGGGAATGACCTACCTTACGGACTGGGATAGGTGGCGTGAGAGGTCCATGTATGCTATAGATGTGTGTTGAAGTTATTTAATTTATCTCGTTGTAGGATGTTTAATATTTCTTTTTATATATTGATTATCGTAGTTGTCGTTTGTGAGTTCTTGCATTTATGGAATGGAGTGACGGTATTTTGTGGTGCCGTCCCGTCTATGTATGTGCGTGGGACTCACCGTTACAGTTTTGTCTTTCAGGTACAACTTAGGTTGGCACATTTGGATAGCAGCTATTACAATGCGTCACATGGGTTCGGGGCTTTCGCTTTATTTTTACTTAGATCACTTTTGAGGTTGTAGCCTATAGGCAATTTACATTCGTTTATTTTCTTTTATAAATTTGTCAAAACTATCTCGTCTTGTAGCCGCGTTTGACAAACAGTTTTATTTATTGATTAATTATTCCATTAGCTCGCAAGTCTTTTTCTTTTAAAATTTTAATTTTGTACCAACAGGCTCTTTTTTCTTTTGTTCAAAAGGTCATGCCTCGATGTCCGTGTCTTACGGATTTTGGGGCGTGACAAAAGTATATATCCTAATTCGTAGAGTTCACCATTATTTTTAAAAGTTCACCATTATTGCGAAGAGAAAACAAATAAGAGAAGACTATGATAAATCAACAAAACATAATATTTTTTAAACTAAATTAATAAAAGCATACCTAAGAATCTCTAATTAACAAAAATATACCTAAAAGTTCATACGCTAATTTATATATTTTCATACCCTTATTCCAAAAGTTCATAACCTTATTTCAAAAGTTTATACCCTAATTTGTATATTTCATACTTTTATTCCAAAAGTTCATAGCGTTATTTTAAAAGTCCATACTCTAATTCATAAAGTTCACCATTATTTTCAAAGTTTATACCCCAATTTACATAATTCATATCCTTATTTACATAATTCACATCCATAATTATCAACTTTATACACTTAATTCATGTAATTCATATACTTATTTTTATATCTTATACACTAGTTAACAAATTCAACATTTATCCGTCATCCGATCTTTCGATCTCGAACTATCACGTCATCGTCGTGGGCCTCTCCTTTGACGACTGCATGTCCGTCGGCATCAACCTTAAATTTTCGATCTCGCTTTACACCATCGTCGCCCACTCCGACGGATGTCTCCGTTTCAATATCCACCGAATAGAGAGATTGAAGAAACATAGAGGGAAGAGGAGAGAAACATCGAAAAGAGAGAGTGATGAGGAGAGAGAGATCAAAAAGAGAGCGGAATGATAAGAGATCGGAGAGAGTGAGGAAGAGAAATGAAAGATTGGAGAGAGCAAGAAAACGGAAGAGAGAGAGAGAAGAAAGAGAAGAGAGAGTGAGAGAAGGAGAAAGAGAGATCGGAAAAAGATATAAATGATGGGAGATTGGATAAAGGGAGAAGGAGGATGACAGAGAGCAAGAATGAGGAGGAGAGATAGATTGGAGAAAGAGTGAGAGGGAAAGAGAAAAAGAAAATAGATCAATGAAGTTTTTTATTTTTTATTTTTTATTAATCATTAATGAAGATATGTTTTTGATAATTTAATTTTGAAGTATATATTTTTATTAATATAATAGATTTAGTGTATGTTTATTTTAATTTCCCCTATCAAACCTAATGTAAATCCCTTCCCACTGTATCCACGTCACTATACACACAACTCGAAAGGTTTATTAAACTTAATGCTCATACATTGGTTACAAGTGTGACAGAGCAGCCATAGATTTAAAATAGTTATGGTTATTAACTATAGACTCCTTATTGTATTATATTACTCATTATTCCAAACATAACCTAAAAATCTGAATATGAATGCTCCATATCAGAGTTAGTGACGTTACTTTATCTATATTATTATTAAGCAACTTCTTCATCTTAACCAAAAACAATCAGTTTTAAGAATTAAAGTCAAAATTCTAGAAATAAATATAATAATATATCAAAAATTACGGATTCTTACAATAATCACCCCATATCTCTCACTCTCGGCTAACTTTTTACCTTATAGTAAATTTCAATTATAAATATAAGCAAACAAGTTCATCCCTTCTTCTTCTTGAGGGTCTTCCATTGACTGAGTATGAGTTTAACTGCTTCTTTCAGAGTAGCGTTCCTATTTTCCTTTGAATTCCACAGTTCTGGAACGGGATACCGGCCACTTGGATTGTATTCATTTAGTTCTTTTAAAGCGGTAATCACAGCTTCATACGGTTCATCCACAAACTCATCCTTAAGACTCTTTAGCTTTTCATCCTCGTAGTCAATAACTTCCTGAGCAATACACATTGGTCATACATTCAGATATTTCAAGTAAGAAAATGAATGCAGGGGAGCTAATAGAGACCTAGTGCGTACTTTCAGTTGTATCGTATTCAAAAAAGTATTCCGGGTTTCTTATTCAAGATGGGAGAAAAAGTAAACCTACATATAAGAGAGTTATTTGGGTGGACTAAAGAATACAGTTAAGAGTAATAAAGTAATTTATATTATATGGATAGAAATTTTGTTTGGGTAAATCCGTGCACCCAGTTTACTTGCAAGTTAAAAAGAAACCTGTTGGAAAAACATGTTTTACATGGGTGTTTCCAAATGGTCACAGGACCAATTTCGAGTCGATATTACATGTGACAACGCTGAGTTGTTAATACCGTACTCAACGCAATTGAGTAGCTCGTGTGACGAGTTTCGTAACGGTATATCGCATGACCTATTCGAATAATGGGTGTGAATACTAATCGGCTTCAAAGTTGGGCTCTCGAAAGCTCAATTCTGGAAAATGAAATGGTAAATGGAAAAACCATTGAAGATAATCCCATATTGGAATATTAAGAGTTAATTTTACAATATATATACAATACCAACCCATGTAGTTGTTAAAGTAACATGTCCACATACATCTAAGATTATTAGTGTGTACCACGCATGCTCGGGTCTCGGAATTTGGGTAATGTCTTGGGTCTTGGGTCAAATTTGAAAAGGGAGTTTTGTATAAAATACAAAAGTAGTCCCTAGAGTTTCCAGCAAATGAAACGCCAGAAATAAATGAGATTAAATTGCATAAGTTTCAGGAAAGCCTATAAAAAGCAGTCCTCTCCCTCTCATTTCAGACACAATCATAACACACTCAAAAAAATATATATTTTACTAAGAAGTAAGAACAGAGTTATTACTGAAGACCAATAAAAGCATGCCATACAGGTTACAGAAAACTATATATAATATATCACGACGAATAAGTTAGAGGAGATCGAGATTCAACGATATTCAAGTATGATACAAACAGCCCACAAAAGAGAAACAAGTATATATTTCAGTGACAGAACGAAGGAAGTTTAGAAAAAGAGCCGGGTAACTTCTTATGAGTTAAGGACTAACCATTTTCTTCTGGCGATTAAGCTTTCTTAACTCACTCTCATTAGAATCTTCACGCTCTTATAGTTCTTTTTCAACCAAGTCAAGTTGTCTCAGGTTCTCCGATTAGGACTATAAGACATGGGAGAAAGGAGTCTGCAATCTGGCTATTGAATGGAATAAAAGAAGCACATTACCGAATGAACTTAGCTCGAAAAGCAGGGGTGAGAGGGTCACGTCTTAATCCTCTTGTGTTGAGTAGACGAAGGTAAGAAAAGGAAAGAAAGGTTTGTTCAGGAAAAAGCTCTAATCCCATAGGTGGGCCAGGCGGGAATCCAGCCAGTTTAAATCCAATCCGCATTGAAGTGGTTAGTTTTCGCGAGCTATAATTTGACAAATAAGCAAAAAATTATTCCCTAACTTACACATTTACTTAGATAACTTTAACTTGTATTTATACACCACGTTAGACTGATTACTTTTATCTATCAATGTGACATATAGACTATTTTATTTTGAGTAATGCATTATTGTAATGAATACAAATAGCTTCTTTAGGTTTATTTATATATGTTTTAAACAAACAAATGGGTACAGTAATAAAAAATGTTGTTTGGCCCACATTTTCACTTGCTAAAAAACTCTTTAACTGTAACAACACATTTGTAGTCTGACAACCCAAACTTGTCACATCACCATAACTATCTAGTTCAATGTGCACAAATTTCATACTTGACAATCCAAACTTGCTAACATCTGACACTAAATAAGCACTTAGTCCCTCTGATGGAGTTGCTCTTAATTAGGGGTGCAAATTAGCCGAATCTGACTGTTTTGAAATAATGTTTGGTGTAACTGTATCGACTATAGATGGGCGTGGGAACATTTTGAGAATATAGTTCGTTATTTAACTGCTCTATTTGAAAATTTAAGTTTTGTTATTTAACTGGTTTCGATTGCACTTTTTGTACTATTTCGTAGTTATCGTTCAATATTATTTATTTGGTACCGGAGCGTCAACCTTATGGATATAGATATAGTTTTTTCATGGAATCAACAACCGCAACAAATTTACGGAACTCATTGAGAAATCATAGAAGAGGAGAATATTTTTGCAAAGTTATGAACAATTTAATTGAAAAGCAATTCGGCGATTATTGGCCTTACGTATTCCTGCAATTACCTAACTGATAAGAATTTGAATTGTCAACGGAAAAGAGTGTTTTTTGTGTGCAGTTAATCAAACCTCACACAACAACCACTCATCAGATTAGGCAAATAACATTGATGTATTTGAAAAAATTCTTATTTTATTTCCTAGGTAAAATTTCCTATCTAAGTCACTCGCATTTCATCAACAATTCTTATTATTATACCTTTATTCAATCTCTATGGAAACCGCACTTTCTATCTCTACACAAAACCCTAGCTAAGCTCAAGGCAGAGAGGTCAGTATATCACTTTATTATATCTATCTATTTACAGTATTTTATTCATTTTGTTGCTCGATTAATGTGATTAAACGTGTTTATGTTGTGATATATTGGTTTATATGTATGATTATTGTCTTATGGTGTGTATATCTATCTCTGCCAGCTCTGTTTATTAATTTTGTTGATATGTTAGTGTGAATAAAAGGAAATCTCTATGTAACGGTTGGTTAATGCTTTTGACTGCTGTACAAACCATCGTTCAATTAATTTAATTTTAAAGATTTAAATATTGACCATCATATCAACTTATGTTTCATATTAGTTTAATTACATCAAATTACACCATTAAAAGATGAAATACCATAATTAATCTTACAATTTAAATTGTATTTTAAAAATTCGGTAAATACTGAAAATGGTACAACTAACACCGTACCCGAATAAATAGTATTGCAAACCAATTTTGGGTTGCTAAACGAATTCGTAAATTAAACCCAAATCAATTAAACTCAATCCAATTAATGAAATTGGAGATTTGGATACAAAATAAACAACTTATTCTTTTAAAACAAACACAAACAATTAGACTCAAACCAATTAATAAAATTGGGATTAATGTTATTAAAAAACCAATTCGTAAATTAAACCCAAATCAATTAAACTCAATCCAATTAACGAAATTCGTGATTTGGATACAAAATAAAGAACTTATTCGTTCAAAACAAACACAAACAAATAGACTCAAACCAATTAATAAAATTGGGATTAAGGTTCTTAAAAAACCAATTCGTAAATTAAACTCAAATCAATTAAATTCAATCCAATTAACGAAATTGGAGATTTGGATACAAAATAAATAACTTATTCGTTTAAAACAAACAAAAACAAGTAAACACAAACCAATTAATAAAATTGAGATTATGGTTCTTAAAAAACCAATTCGTAAATTAATCCCAAATCAATTAAACTCAATCCAATTAACGAAATTGGTGATTTGGATACAAAATAAACAAGTTATTCATTCAAAACAAACACAAACAAATAGACTCAAACCAATTAATAAAATTGGGATTAAGGTTCTTAAAAAACCAATTCGTAAATTAAACTCAAATCAATTAAATTCAATCCAATTAACGAAATTGGAGATTTAGATACAAAATAAATAACTTATTCGTTTAAAACAAACACAAACAACTAGACACAAACCAATTAATAAAATTGGGATTAGGGTTCTTAAAAAACCAATTCGTAAATTAAACTCAAATCAATTAAACTCAATCCAATTAACGAAATTGGTGATTTGGATAGAAAATAAACAACTTATTCATTCAAAACAAACACAAACAACTAGACCCAAACCAATTAATAAAATTGGGATTAAGGTTCTTAAAAAACCAATTCGTAAATTAAACTCAATCCAATTAACAAAATTGATGATTTGGATACAAAATAAACAACTTATTCATTCAAAACAAACACAAATAACTAGACTCAAACCAATTAATAAAATTCGGATTAAGGTTCTTAAAAAATCAATTCGTAAATTAAAACCAAAACAATTAAACTCAATTCAATTAATGAAATTGGGGATTTGGATACAAAATAAACAACTTATTTGTTCAAAATAAACACAAACAACTAGACCCAAACCAATTAATAAAATTGGGGATTAGGGTTCTTAAAAAACCAATTCGTAAATTAAACTCAAATCCTTATTACAATACCAATTATATTGAACATCGTATTCATTCAAATTAAACACAAATATATATTAAATTAGGGATTAGAGTTCTGAAACAAAAATTAACTAAATCATAGATTAGAATTCTTAAACACAAATTAACTAGATTATGATTTGGATATTCGTAATTTGAGGATTAGAGTACGGATTGAAAATGTCCCCCATTTTTTTATTAAATTTTTATTTTAATTTATATACATGGTGTTTTTCACTTCAACAATTAATTTGTGTTTAAGAACCCTAATCCCTAATTAAAGGTTGTTTTGGTAATTTGAATAAAGGTTGTTTTGGTAATTTAAAATATGAGGTTTATACCAAGTGGTCTAATACCACCTCCCCCTGCTATTAGAAATTAGTAAATTACTCTATTTTGAATTTTGTTATCCTAATTCGCTAATAGTCCCGACCATATTACCGGCTCAAACATAGTATTTGGAGTTATTTGTTATCGCTAATAGTCCCAACCATATTACCCACTTAACCATAGTATTTATGATATTCACTGCATTCGTAATCATATCCCGTTTTAATCTATCCTAACCAAACGAGGCCTAAATTTATATACGAAAAACTAAACAGCTAAAGATTTTTTCTACATGTTTGTAAAAAGAAATTTCCAAAGTAAAGCTGAGCAAAATTTCAATCACTTCTGAAATAAATATTCCACTAGCAAAGAAGGATTAATAATTAAAATCAAATCAGCTCTAATATCAAAATAAGAATGAAAAGTTATCAGGTGGTTCCACTTACTTGAGATCCAACATCTTCTGTAAAAAAATGAAATGAAATGAACAACGACCTGATCCTTTCCATCTTAGATACTCTGCCCCTTGTTACATGTGAACACCAGTAACTACATAAAAAGAACAAAAGTTTAACTAAAATGCAAAATAGAAGATCAGCCAAGTTGACATAATAACATGATCCTTTTTAGAAAAATGATATAGTAACAAAACTTTTCTCTGAAAAATAATAGCTAATTGGAAAGAGGAACACAAAAGGACCTACAACCTCTTCCATTCTATCGGTATTTCGGCATGTATCTAATCACAGTAACACAGGTAACTAATGGAATGATTTCCAAGTGTAAAAAGTTGAAAGTATCACGTAAACAATAGACGATAAATTTATCCAATAAAAAAAAGACATTTGAAATTATTCCTCAATATTTTCATCATATGTTTGAATTCTTTGCAACTATCTGCTAAGCAATGAAATGGTATTTCAATTAATCACCAAATACTCAAATATGGACATTCCATTCCAGTCTTAGAACTTTTCATTTTTAGGCTACGGGCTAAGCTTTATACCTCATGAGAGCATTGTAATCATTTCATTTACCCAAAAGAAAGAAGGTGTACCGATGAAAAAAAGAGGCAAGAACACGTGAGCTTATATATGCTACAATTTACTATAAAACAAATAACAATGCCAAAAGTGCAAATCTATGAACATCGATGTTGGCTAAAATCCTTTCATACACAAGTAAGCTAAACAGAAATAGATTGGTATCTTTTTCCTTTTGACTTCAGAAGTGAGAAACAAGAGCAACCAATTGCTGTATTGAGCATGGAAAACTGCTTGTTGCTGAGGCTGGAGTTTGTGGACGGATGTTAACAGATAATCGGTTTCTTACCAGAGCTAAGTGTACGCAATCGAAGCTAATCTGATAAAAATCGAAGCTAATCAAGGCTAATGAGGCCTTATGAGATAAACATTTGCACGTTCAAGCTCATTTTCGTTTATGATGTTCCTTGTTAACCATTTGTTAGACTATTTAGACTTGAAATACTTAATTTAGTTAAGAAATCATGTTTAAAATGTGTCTTATATAATGGAACCCAAAAAAAAAATATAGAAACCACAAATATCCTGCGCCAGCGCCTATGCCTTGTCTATTCCCCTAGGCCTTCAGGAATTAGGACCACAATCGCCGCCTCGACCTACTTAACGAGTTTTAGAAAATAAGTTATTTCTAAGGTGTGGCTTAATTTCTTTATATCTTTAAACAGATCTAATTGCATACTAAAATGACATAAAAAAACAGCAGACTATTGGTTATAGAAAACTTGGAAAATAATATAAAATGTAACATTTAAGTGACGACCCAGAATTCATGAAAGATCCAACATATGTGGTGTGTTGACAAATAAAAATAAACAATAATTTGATGAGAAATTGCGAGGTTATCCGGATACTCGAAAAACCAGATCACTAGATCATGGGTAAATTTGACGTAAAGATCCAACTTAGGGAAACTTTGTGGATAACCTGAGATTACTTTATTTGACCTTAGAAAGAGTAGCGGTATGAATGCATACCAAAAGGTTAAAAAAAACTATTACTGTGTCGGGATAGCACCTGGATTGTGATATTAAAAGTTAAAATCACAAGGATATTGTGTTTTTTTTCTTATAGTACATGCTATCGAAGAAAAAGAATATAATCAGAGCAGTAATCTTACTTGTTAACCAGATCTAATTGCACTTGCATATCCACAAGGTTTTTGAGCAGAAGATAACCAGGGGGAGAAAGGTGAAGAAAGTCCTTCATATGGTTTATAATTTTAATTTCTCCTTCCCCTTTTATAGCCAGCGAAACATTCTATGGATGTAACATTACAAAACAAGGAAAATAATAATAATTTCACAATTCAATGTAATTAAATAGAAGAAAATTATATACATCCTGAGAAAATTTCCCGTAATGGATCTTGAAGAGTTTTGGGTCGTACGATCACTTGTATACTCACCTAAAGATTAAATCTTACGAGTCAAAACAGTTGAACGTATCCTGTACATTTATAGATATTTATATTGTGGTGATAAAGTCTAATGCTCATTTATCATCCTTGTTGAATCATGAATGCTTTTGATTCGTATTTACTGTTAATTGATTTCAGGATTATCTTGATAGAGCCACGCTCTCGGCGCGTGTTCAACTAGTTTTGCATTTCGAGATTGCAGAACAAAAACTCTATTTTACGTCCATTTCATCCTTTCTACTAGACTCATACTGTCATACATCCCTATTTGTATTAAAAACAAAGACCATAGCACAATCTATTGTATCAGTGTTAAGACTAATGCAAAGAGGTCCATTTTGTAAACATAACAATGATTAGATAAACAATGGACAAAATAGATTCTTTCCATTTCATCGTGAACCACCGGTTTATGATTGAAGGTTATAAAGCCTTAAGTAAAACATGAGAATGTGATTGAGATGGGGGCAACTAAAAGAGATATGAAGTTTTTAGAGGCACATTAAAGTAAACGCAGCAAAATATAACATGAGTTTCAGGAAGAAAAAAAACATATGATATGTATGGTTAACAACCTAGCTAGCTAAGTCACTTAAACAAAACCACATAGACTTTGCACATCTTCGGCTGTGTCAATCTGCAAGTGTAAGAAAAAAACACACGAAAATAAATAAGCATCACATTACAATATTATATGCTCAAGTTTTCATTCTTTTTGCTTAAAGCTTCAAATCTTTTATTGACTATGCTGAAGAGTTTTGATTAGATGAAAATGACATTTTTCTTAGTTCGGGGACTAAGCTGATTCGCTTTGCTTAAAAGCTACAACCAAACAAACTCAAAGTAAACGAGGTACTCATGTTTCTCACATGTTGAAGCTAAGCTATTCTAATTCTAGATAATTTGAATCTTCAGTTAGCAATGAGGTCCAAATTAACTGTGCTAAATGCGATGACAAAAATATAAAATTCAGGGTAAATTTTGGGGGTCCTGATGTATTATTAATTGCAAAAGCGGGTGTAACTTTCCTAGCCCAAGTTTTGAAGGAGAGGTATGTAGGTTTGTGGTGATATAGAACGAAAAAGAAGATTGGGATAACAGAGAGTTATAGAACCTAAAGAGAAAGGGTTCGCATGTCATAGGTACGACGATTCAAGGATGTGAACACAGGCTATTTTTATTTCAAGTATTTGGTGATGAGACTTGGCAGTTTTATTTATTGTGTCATGTATATTGTGGTGGTCGCGTGAAGGTATCAACTACAAATTGTTGCCTAGAATGCATACTTGGTTAAAGAAACTGAATGGACGGCAGTAACAATTTGCAGAAGTTAAAATGGATTGACGAAAAAATATTCAAAGTGGGGTACAAAATACTTCCTCCGTCATTTTATCAGGGCATATGAGATATCAAAAATTAAGGGAACATAAGGATTGTTTTGCTTTTTATTTAAATTGATTTTTTTGTACTTATTTATTGTTTCATACTCTCCTATGTTATGTTGGAAAAAGGGTAAAAGAGTAACTTAACAAAAAAGTTAGTTTCTATTTAAGTAAAGTGTCATAATAAATTGGGACAGCCATAAAATGAATATTACCCCAATAAATTGGGATGGAGGGAGTATATTGACTTTGAAGGGAAAGTTAATTACATGCATCGGAGATTGTAACAATTTAAGAATATGGGTAGTTGTTTACCACTCTATTGGAAATTAAATGTTGGTGTAACTTTATATATATACTAGTAATCGTTGTCCACGCGTTACGTGTGCGATACGTAGTGACATACATATGATCCCGATAAATAAACTTAATATTTTTTTAAAAAATTTAAATATCGAATGATTAAATATAATTAATTAACAATCGTATATAAATAGTAACATAATGTTTTACTCTTATAAAAAATACACAACGATTTTGTTTGGAATATAAATGTGTGAAAAATAACATTTTTTAAGTTATTTATGTATTTGAATTAAGTGATGGCATTTAAGAGTAATTACAATATTAGAGTGAGGGTATTTTTGAAAATTTTGGGCAAAATTGGACAGACTCAAAATATTTGGGTTGACTTATATTAATAGTATGATATGCGTGTAAATAGAGACGGATTCACTATTTTTTGTTTGGTGGGCACAATTACGTTAAATTAAGTTAATTTACATAGCTTAGTTTGGACCAATCTCTTTAGCGGCCAATGTAATATGTGACTTCTATAATGCGCTCATGTACGCTATGATTTCAAATATTAAACCTTCGATGGACTTGTTTTATCGAGTATAACATAGAAAACTTACCCAGACTTGTCTCAGACGCAAGTAAATAGAACAATAGAATATGAGAAAGTTGAAGTATTAAAAGTTGAAGTATTTAACTGAAAACATCAAGGACAATTAAATTGTTCATCATTTAGCAGTAATAGAGTATGTTTGTTTTTAATTTCATTTTTCTTTTTAACTTTAAACAAATAATATCAAACTTCAATTGCCTTTTCGTTAGTATGCTAGTTAGCTTTCACTTTTCTGGGGTTAACAAGAACAATTAAGCTAACTATAAATTACAATAACAAAACTAGACCATCTTTAAGTTACCAGAAAAGGAAACAACAAAAAGACACCCGGATCATTACTTAATTTTAAACTTACTTAAATGAAACCTTATAATGGGAACACCAAACACCCCCACACCAAACGTTTAACTATAAATAATCAGAATTTAAAAGACCCGCAAACAAAAATCAAGGGAACAATATATACTCAAATTTAAACAAGCATAATTGAACCCCAATCAACATTAATCTTATCATAAAAATCCAATTCAAACAACTTTTTGAAAAATCTGACAAAAATAGAGAAAGCGGAAAATAGCCCTAAAATAACCCGAAATGTACAATTAAAATAACTCTAAACCCTAAACCCGAAATGCTAAAAAGCAGAGAAGCAGACGGCCTTGGATAAACGTCTCTCTTCTTACCAACGTCTCCAGCAGTTCGTCTCCTCAGCCTCATCACATTATTTGGATCATTTACGCCACTTTTATTTTCCTGAATATAAATATATAATGAACCCATATCTTTCATCTGTCTTCACTATAGGCTTACTTTTTATCTTTTCGTAAATTTAGATTATAAATATAAATTAACAAGATCATCTATTCCTCTTCTTGAGGGCCTTCCATTGACTGAGTATGAGTTTAACTGCTTCTTTCAGAGTAGCCTTCCTATTTTCCTTTGAATTCCACAGCTCTGGGACGGGATACCGGCCACTTGGATTGTATTCATTTAGTTCTTTTAAAGCGGTAATCACAGCTTCATACGGTTCATCCCCAAACTCCTCTTTAAGACTCTTTAGCTTTTCATCCTCATAGTCAATCACTTCCTGAGCAATACACATTGGTTATACATTCAGATATTTCAAATAAGAAAATGAATACAGGGGAGCGCTAATAGAGACCTAGTGCGTACTTTCAGTTGTATCCTATTCAAACAAGTATTCCGTGTTTCTTATTCAACATGAGAGAAAAAGTAAAACTACATATAAGTAAGAGTTATTTGGGTGGATGGAAGAATACAGTTGAGAGTAATAAATAGTAATTTATATAATATGGATAGAAAATTTGTTTGGGTAAATCCGTGCACCCAGTTTAATTGTAAGTTAAAAAGAAACCATAATAAGAAAGTCTTGTCGTCAAAAATGCTTACTGATGCAATTTGTAAGTTTATTCTTACTTGAAAATAATACTACAAACTAAGCTATGATTGTGGATAATCAGAAAAGAAGACAAACTAATGATAAAAACCGGGCACTGTGAAGAAGATGATAGTAAAAGAAGGGAGCCTATCGGCTAAGCTAATTAGTAGCTTACTGATGACTTGTATCAATGTTCAGCATTTTCACACCTTACAAGCTCTTTAGTGTCTGAAGAAACGGGAAGTAATTTGCACAAATAATTGCAAAGAAGCAAATGCCTCTACATAGTTACATATATATACCTGATGACCGTTCCCAACAGGGACCACCTTGAATGGGTGCCAGTTAGGATCCCTCAGGTAATCCTCCCATGTGGAACACAACTTCATGGCTTTCTCATCCACATCCTCGTCATCACCGTACTTTCTTTCTGCAGCTTTCTGGAATGGCGTACCATCAAGTTCCCCCATTCTCTTGACACGTATGTTAGCACGGCTGTCCTTCAAACCCTAACAACGGAAAAGGGAAAAACATAATTTAAAAAGGTGTTCAAGTTCCGTTTTCCTTTTTACTGATTAGTAGAATGTACAAAAAGGGTCAGATATAACGTGAACTAAGAGTGTGCTGTCTATCCGAGTTCTACGTCTAGAAGAGATTCAGTTTGAATCTGATAAGCAAAGCAGACACATCTTAGAGTAGTACATCCCTCGCTTAAGATTTGAACTTAACGTAGATCTATTTTAAAAGCAGGTTTACTAAGAAACTTATGCTGTAAGATGAAAGGAACAACAAATTCATTTTAGACCATTTCGAATAACCCTAACTCTTCGTAATGCTTACATTTTTACTTTCGAATTGCTTACTTAATGAACAAATAGATCAGATAAATACTTTCTAACTATTTCCACATAATACAAAATACAAACAGCATAAACCCTGAACATTTGCATCTGCCCTACGAATTTTTTAGGACAAAATCTGTAGCCCATTGTTGAAAACGCACCCCAGAAAAGAATCACCCTCCTTTATGTACGTTTCTATTAAGCACCAAATAAGAATGCATGTTGTTTTGACATTCCATGATCTCCAAGGTTAAGCATACTACATTTCAAGATTACAAGAGTATGTATTTAGGGTTTGTTCAGTGGCAGTTTTTAAGCTAAAATGCTGGATCTTTTGACACAGATAAAGTTAAGTGTATTAGATATGAGTATAGGACATTTGGCTGAATCTAACATAGGCTAAATAAAAATAAAAAAGACAGACATGCTGGCTAATTAACAAATAGCAAGGTCACTTAAAAGCAGTGTTTTAAATAGCGTTATCGCTATCGTAGCGTTTTTTCGAGAGAAACGCTAAAAGCGCTAATAGCGTTGCTATGTAGCGCTTTGCGGTGTATTTTTTTTTGCCTAAATATGCACTAAACTTTAGAATATATAACCAAAAAAAAAAAATGTATAGTTATATTAGATAGTAATAAAAAAATAAAAAAAAAATTTGTTGTTGGTGAGTTTCGAACCTGGGTCTGCTGGAAAACACAGCACTGTCTCAACCATCTGGACTGCAGACACTTTTATGAAAATTATACAATATATATTAATTATTTAGATCCGCTGTTTTTTTTTTTACTCGCTATTTACGCTTTTGGTCCAGAATTTCGCGCTTTTTGCGCTTTTGGTCCCCTATAGCGCGATTTTAGCGCGATTTTAGCGCAATTCCACCCAAAATCGTGATTTTTCGTTGCGTTTTTTACCAAAAAAACGCTATTTCGCGCTACGTAGCGCGAATTTTAAAACAGAGCTTAAAAGTAAAAATTAAGCTATAATTCACCTATTGTGAAGATAAGTTCCAAGTTACTTTATGGGCTAATAATCGAACAAATTTTGGCTTAAAAGCTGATCATCCAAAAACAATCCAGCTTAAACGAAAGAACTGGAGTTTATAGATCAAACCAAACAAAGAAGTGAAACAAAATCCATGTCCAGGAACCGGTAAATCTTACGTTAATAAGCTCTTTGCGACCACCAGTTGTCTCCTTGTTAGTGTCAAGCTCCTTCACTATCAATGTCTGGTTCAAATCTTCAAGATCTTCAAGCTCGCCTACTTTATCTTCAAGTTCTTGCTGAATAGATTCCAGCCTTTTGTTTTCCTCATCATCACTATCTTTGCTCATATGTTTCATTACTTCTTTTGCACCCTTTAAACGCTCAATTTCTAACTCTAGTGCTTGTTTGGCATCGAGTTGCTTTTCAAGCTCCAATATTCTACTATGAAGTTCCTCCTTTTCTTTCTGCCATTTACATTGAATTTTATATATTTTCTACAAAAGAAAATTAGGCTAGTGGCCAAGGGAAAAAATCTGTACCTTTTGATCTTCAGCCAGCTTCAGCATGCTTTCATCAGCCTTCTCTTGCTCAATAATAGCAGTCTCATTCTGTCATAAAAAAAAAACATTTATGCTGTGCACTCTTTCCTCAACATCCAAAAAACTAAGAACTAAATTTATATTGAAAAAATCTGGAGGAATAATCCGTCCCGTATCATGGTATCAGGTATACATAAATTTTGAAGATAAGTCAAGGTATCACTAAGCTACCCCTGAACCTTGACAACTTCCAAAAAGAAGAACTACATGTATTTCTCAATTTCATCAGCTTATCCCACTTATCAAAAAAAAGAAAAGGGATAACACAATATTGCCTCGAACTATTGCATATTTAAACTCCAAATTTTCCAAGAAAGAAGCACTTGCGTAATCTAGTTTAACTTCATCTCTCTCAAATATTTTACTAAGAACTTTCAAAAAAATATATGTTTTACTAAGAAGAAGTAAGAACAGAGTTATTACTGAAGACCAATAAAAGCATGCCATACAGGTTACAGAAAACTATATATAATATATCACGACGAATAAGTTACTGGAGATCGAGATTCAACGATATTCAAGTATGATACAAACAGCCCACAAAAGAGAAACATGTATATATTTCAGTGACAGAACGAAGGAAGTTTAGAAAAAGAGCCGGGTAACTTCTTATGAGTTAAGGACTAACCATTTTCTTCTGGCGATTAAGCTTTCTTAACTCACTCTCATTAGAATCTTCACGCTCTTGTAGTTCTTTTTCAACCAAGTCAAGTTGTCTCAGGTTCGCTTTGAGACTTGATTTACTCATTTCATGGTCGATAAGAATATGTTCTAGCTGATCGCGTGATTTTCTCTTCATTTCCTCAAGCTCTACAATTAAAATACAACGGACATCATCATAAATAAGAATTCTTTTTTTAATAGCAAGTCAATTATAAAATATCAATCACAAAATTAATAAAATGGACAGTTTGAGTAGACTAATATACCACAGTATACCTTCGTTGTATTTTTTACTCATCTGATCCTTTTGCGCCATCACATTCTTCATCCAGAGATCTGTGTTTTTTATATTCTTGTCCATCTCGTCGCATTTCTTATTCGTATTTTCCAGCATATTAGCTAAGCTCGAAACAAGCCTTGTACCCTTTACTTTGTCTTCCATTTCCTTTTCTGAAACAGTCTTTAAATCACCATTTTTACGCAGAAATTCACCTACAGGACCAGGCATGTTATAATCATCATTTCGAGCAATCCAACCATACAAACCATCTCTTCTATTCCCAAGTTTAGACCAATCTTTTTTCCCGTGATTTTCAGCTTCGAAAGCTTTCTCAAACATCATTGCATTTTTAAACCCATCCCAGTCCTTGTTAAATTTAACAACCGCAAAACCCGAGTGACATTTATAGTTCCATATAGGGCAAACCTTAACAGGGTTAAACCCTTTTGCAACAAACTCATCGTGGTGCTCTTTACCACTTTTTCCTACCATTCTACCATTGCTAAACCAAATGTCAATATTTGCAACAACTGCCATCCACGGCCAGACCATGAGTTCTTCGTTAGCTCTAGGATCATAACTTTTCATCTCTTTTGAGCCAAACTTATCAAGTTTCGAATATTTGTCGCTTTTGAGGGTTGATGTATATCTATCCACGACATCTGTACAGATATTAGGTAGTTCAGGTGCTTTCTCCTCATGGCTGGGACTCTTATTTGGTTTCTTTGAAGCTCTAGCAGGGGGTGTAGAATATTTCCTCTTTGCATTTGCGTAACCTTCCCTTTGAGAGTCATTATTTGTAACAGATCTTGAAGATTTATCTTTTGAATCTATTTTCCTCTCCAGATACCTTAACAAAGCCAAATGTCTTGCTCTATCTTTAAACCTTGAGCGTTTCGAATCTTTACCTATCCTAGAAGCATGTCGGTGTATCTCGTCATAATCGTAATATTTTCTGTTGTGGTCACAGTAAGGACACTGATATTTTCCGTCTGCTGCTCTGAGCTTTGTTTTTCCATCCCTCAAATCCTTATAGTAATCATATGTCCATTCTTCCAACTCCGAATCAGTAGAGTCGTACGTCTTCTCTTTTCTTCCCGACATTGCCAACTGAAAGACCGAAAAGTATATATATATATACTAGTAAACGATACCCAACGCGTGTGATACGCTATAAATTGTGATGATGATACAAAAATAAAGTAAAAAAAAGAATATAGGATATAAGAAAAAAATATAATATAAATTGTGATAATGATACAAATATTTAGAGAAAAAAAATATAGGATATAAGAAATTTTGCGGGGTTAAAAAGTGGTTAAAGAGGGAGAAAATGTGTAATTAATTTTTATTTTTATATTTTTTATAAAAGTAGTTAATATGGAAATTAAGAAAAAAGTGTAAGGGTATTTTTGAAAAAAAAAATGACTAAATTGGGCAGACTCAACTTTTCTTGAGTTCCTTAGTATTAATATTTAGAGAAAAAAAATATAGGATATAAGAAATTTTACGGGGTTAAAAAGTGGTTAAAGAGGGAGAAAAAGTGTAATTAGTTTTTATTTTTATATTTTTTATGAAATTAGTTAATATGGTAATTAAGAAAAAATTATAAGGGTATTTTTGAAAAAAAAATGACTAAATTGGGCAGGCTCAACTTTTCTTGAGTTCTCTTATATTTTTAGAGAAAAAAAAATATAGGATACAAGAAATTTTGCGGTTAAAAAGTGGTTAAAGAGGGAGAAAAAGTGTAATTAGTTTTTAATTTTATATTTTTTATGAAAGTAGTTAATATATTAATTAAGAAAAAAGTATAAGGGTGTTTTTGGATAAAAATGACTAAATTGGGCAGCCTCAACTTTTCTTGAGTTCCCTTAAATTAATATTTCTTGAGTTCCCTTATATTAATATTAGAAAAAAAAATATAGGATATAAGAAATTTTGCGGGGTTAAAAAGTGGTTAAAGAGGGAGAAAAAGTGTAATTAGTTTTTATTTTTATATTTTTAATGAAATTAGTTAATATGTTAATTAAGAAAAAAGTATAAGGGTATTTTTGAAAAAAAATGGCTAAATTGGGTAGCTCAACTTTTCTTGAGTCCCTTTATATTAATAGTATGATGATGATATGATATGATATAAGATACAAATCAGAGCAGGAACCGAAACTTAAACAATCTCAAATATAAAGAACCTTTCAGCAACAAACCAAAAGTATGAGAAATCCAACACTGTATGAGCCATTTCGTTTAATTGTCGAAACATTGGGAAGAGTTCCAACCATTCAAATGTATAATTAACAAAAAAACGTATATCTCCCCAAATCAGAGAACAAAATTAAACAGGAGACAAAGTTCACCCACTTGCTATACAGAAATAAATAAATCGAAAATCATTCATCTATTCTATATCTCCCATTCTCTTGCTTTTTACCAATTTTCAAAGAGTGCTATCAGTAGCAGCTAAAAATAACTTCAGACATCCGATGAATAATTGATGTTTGCTACATCTTAGGTCATTAATATATTAGTATTACTTACTAGAACAATTCACAATGGTGTTTGCTAGCTAAAAGTAATAATCGCCATTGATGACTTCCCAGTTCCCACACACAACAGCCTAATGGCCAACAAGGAACAAAAGCTTGTCATAAAGTCAATAATTTACACCATTTCACCAATCCAGGGAAACATGTCCTTGAAGTTTCTTACAATTAAAATCGTTGAAATGTTACCAACACTGTTCCCCTAATGGTGTTTTAGTAAAACATTAAATGATCTGAACTAATACTAAAAAGATCACTATGAATTCTAAAAGGTTGAGTAAATGATTATTTAATTTGTAAAGACCTCATTCTTTTTCAGTCTTCTCATTGTACTCTGTAATTCTTTAAAAATATCAATACAGGAAGATATAGGGTCTCTGTGTGGGAAAATCATGATCCAATCGAAGTCAATACTAGCTCTTCATAGTTACTGACAAAGATAACTGACATGTGTTCCTGGATCTGTGATATATTAAATTGATTTAACTTATTTGAAGCTTTGATTACACTTCTACATTCCTTAGGAAAAATAGGAAGATGACATAGACTGTGTTGTGTGTATGAACATCAACCCAATCAAAGTCTACAGAACCAGCTTTTTATTAGGGAAAAATAGCAAAAAGAACAATTTGGAAGACTTATGGAGCAATAACACATATATATATCGACAGCACACAATACAAATCATCACGGTACACATAAATAGATTATACAAGACACAAGTTTCCAATAAAAAAACAATACTCTTTCTTTCTAATCTCCCTAACCATAAACCTTTCCAAACAAGCAAATATACACACATAACACAATAAACGTGCATACAATGATTTAAACAAATATATCAGTACTCCTTTTTCAAAATTAATTTTGGGCTTTTGCCACCAAAACAAATTAATGACGCCCCTGCCGCTGTGCGAGACCAGAAAACGAGAGGGAGGAGCCCAATCGCCTCTGTGGTGCCCCAGCCCGATTATCGCAATTACCAACTTGGCAGTATACAAGAGTAAACAGAAGGAAAACATCTATTCTCTTAACTTTTTTTGTTAATTACCAATTAATCTCCTTTGTTTTTAAGAAATAAATTACTGAGTATTTTGACAAAAAAACGAAAAAGAGATGACAGGTTTTCAATAAAAAAATCAATTTTCTTTTTCTAGTCACCGCAACCATAAACCTTTCTCACTCCTGTCACTAGTTCCAAACAAGCAGATAAACACACAATAACACAGTAAACGTACATATAATGATGTAAACAAATAAATCGTTACTCCTTTTTCAAATTTAATAATTAGCGTCGTCGCCGCCGCTGTAGGACACCAGAAAGCGAGAGGGAGGAGCCCAATAGTGTTCGTGGAGTCTCCAACTTCACGGTGGAGACCCAACCCAATTATTGCAGTTACCAACTTCGATTCAAGAGTAAATAGAAGGAAAAAATATTCTCTTAACTTTTTTTGTTAATTAGCAATAATCTCCTTTGTTTCTTTACAAACAAATTGCCTAGTATTTTGACAAAAAGGCTAAAAAGAGAATGACAAGTTTTCAAAAAAAATCAATTCTCCTTTTTCTAATCCCTAACCATAGACCTTTCTCAGTCCTCTCACTAGTTCCAAACAAGCAAATATACACAAAAGAACAAAATAAAGGTACATATAATGATATAAACAAATAAATCAGTACTCTTTTCTCTATTTTTTTCATATTAATAATAAAGTCGATCTCTCTATAAAGAAATAAAATAATAACACCTTTTCTTAATCTCCCTAATTAAAAACCTCACTTCTGCACAGTAATATACACATACTAACACAGTAAACACACATAATGATAAAAAACAATAAATCAGTGCTGTTTTTTCTAATTATTTTTGTAATTAACAATAAAGTCTCTTTATAAAGAAACAAATTCCAGGGTATAGCGAGAAAAGGATCAAAAAGAGAGCTGCCTTTCCGATAAAAAAACGATTAAACATTTTTCCATAATAATAATATAAATATACCAATAAATCAGTAATCCTTATTCTGTTTTTAAATTTGTTAATAAACAATAAAGTCTCTTTTTAAAGAAATAAATTGCCGGGGTACCTTAAGAAAAAGGCCAAAAAGAGAATGAAATCTTTTCAATAGAAAAATAATTATCCTTTTTTCTAGTCTCCCTAACCAGAAACCTTTCTAACTCCATTCACAAGTTCGAAACGATAAGTACACACAATAACACACTAACATACATATATATACCAATCTGTCAGGTGCAGAAGAGTAAATAGAAGGTAAAAACAATTCTTCTCTTAATTTTTGTTAAATAACAATAAATCTCCCTTTTCCTTATTGAATAAATTGCAGGAACTAATACGAGAAAATGCCAAAAAGAGAATAAAAACTTTTCAACAAATAATTCATTAGGATGTGTTCGAAACCCGGAAAATGTCACCCAAAAAAAAAAGAATACAAAGGAAAAGTAACATGAAATCATTTTCCGCTCATGTCTTTGAAAATAAATTGCATCAATTTACACATGAAAAATTTATCACCGTTTTTTTTTCTTTAGCTTTCCTAGAAAACTAAAAGGAAAACAAACATTTTCTCTTTTCCCGCGCATTTCCCGTGTTTAAAAACACACCCTAAATCTGAACTCCTTTACCCAGTTTTTAGCCAATCTAACAAAAAAAAGTCTATTTTTAAAGAAACAAACTGCAGGGTAAAAAAAGGTCAAAAAGAGTATGAAATCTTTTCAATAAAAATCATCACTCTGTTCTCTAATCTACCCACTCAATAAAACAATAAACAAACATATAAACCAATAAATCACCACATTAAAACGTATATTCACATTAACAGAGCATTAAAATAGTATATAAACACAGCCAATGGACAATTTTAATGTGATAAACACAGAATAAGAAAATAAACAAACATATGGACCAATAAATCACCACATTAGCAGATAAACAAAATTAAGAAACACGGACAATTTATAGATATAATTTGATAAACACGCCATAAGGGAACAAAAATACGTATGAACCAATAAATCACCACATTAATACATTTATTCACATCAACAGAGCAACAAAATAAATATATATATATATATATATATATATACACAGTAAATAAATAGATATAATTTGATATACACAGTACACACCATAAAGAAATAAACATACATATAAACAAATAAATCATCACATTAACAGATTTATTCACATTAACAGAGCAACACAATAAATAAACACAAGAAATAAATATATATATATACAGTAAATAAATAGATATAATTTGATATACACAGTACACACCATAAAGAAATAAACATACATATAAACAAATAAATCATCACATTAACAGATTTATTCACATTAACAGAGCAACACAATAAATAAACACAACAAATAAATATATATATATATACAGTAAATAAATAGATATAATTTGATATACACAGTACACACCATAAAGAAATAAACATACATATAAACAAATAAATCATCACATTAACAGATTTATTCACATTAACAGAGCAACACAATAAATAAACACAACAAATAAATATATATATATACAGTAAATAAATAGATATAATTTGATATACACAGTACACACCATAAAGAAATAAACATACATATAAACAAATAAATCATCACATTAACAGATTTATTCACATTAACAGAGCAACAACAACAACAAAAAAACAGCCAATCTATAGATATAATGTGATAAACATGCAAAACAAACATATAAGCCTATAAATCACCACATTAATATATTTATTCACATTAACAAAACAACAAAATTAATAAACACAACAAATAAATAGATAGATAGATAGATAGATAGATATAACGTGAAATAGACACAATAAGACAACAAACATATCTAATTATATTAAACCAATAAATCATCAGATTAACACGTTAAAACAAAATAACCAAGCAACAAAATGAATAAACACACAGTAAATAAATAGATAAATCATATAATAAAGTTGATATACTAACCTCACTGCTTTGAGCTTAGCTAGGGTTTTACTAGAGAGATTGAATAAACGGATAAAATAGTAATAGAATTTTTAAAGAAATGACACTGACTTTAGTTATACTAATAATAATATTTTATCAAATTAAATAGACAATCGTAAATATAGGAGTATAAACAATAGTATCATTATTTATGTAATTATCTGTGATTGGACACGTGTAGGGTAGTGATTGAATATTTTGGAATGTACGGAATGTTATTTTGACCCATGGTTGGACCACTTTGAGATTTTGTTTGGTGGGGTCATGTTCTTTAAAGTTAAAAAGTCCACCCAACTTTATCAAAATATTGTCTCCCTCCTCAAATATTACGGTTTTATGTATCTACGTGCAATTTTTATCAATAAATAACTCATATGTAATTTGTCGAATTTGAATTTTTTTAAAATTAATCACATAGTTAAAATATTAAACTATATGATCAAATTTTAATAATTTATATTTCAACAATTTAAACACGAGATATTTACCGGTTAAAGTTGCACGTAAATACATAAAAGGTCAATATTTGGGACCGAAGAAGTAATTATTTAGAGCATTTTGATTTTACCCCGTTCTCTACACCTAGAGGAAGGTGTCTCAGGAAGAGAATAGGTTGATGCCGCAAATTCGGTCTTATAGAATCTGCTGCTCTTGGTCTTGTTGTAATATCCGTTGTTGGAGGAAAAAAGAAGAATAAGCTTAACATTAGCACTCGCTTAGGTGCTAAAGGTAGGAAGATATATATGTAAATCACTTAGTTCTTGAACTAGAGTAGGGATAAGGCCTATTAATCAAATTTCAACAGAGTACCAGAGGCGAGGAACTCCAACTTGTTTTGCCTTTATACCTCGCTCGGTATTTACTTGATTGATAGGGCTCCTTCACCGGGAGATAACAATAGTCCAGCTACACTACCACTACCCATGAGATAGAAGTAGAGCACTTCACTCACCTTCTTCGTGCACTCATGAAAAACGGAATTAAGGCTCAACCAGATGCGAGATTGAATCCCTAGCTGGAGACTCTTCCTTATGAAGACTAATAAGGGCTTGGCTAGTCAGAGTTAGATCGATTCCATCGGGCATTGTTGGCAACTTAAGGTTACCTGCTTAAAGTTGGCTGCAGAGCTTAAACCCTCTCGTATTGTCTTATCCCTCGCTGCACTAACACATCTATGAATTTGACTTAACACATTCTACCGTTGATGCACTTTCGAAAAGCATACTTCCCCGATTAGGACCATAAGACATGGGAGAAAGGAGTCTGCAATCTTGCTATTTAATGGAATAAAAGAAGCACATTACCGAATGAAGTTAGCTCGAAAAGAAGGGGTGAGAGGGTCACGTCTTAATTCTCTTATGTTGAGTAGACGAAGGTAAGAAAAGGAAAGAAAGGTTTGTTGAGGACAAAGCTCTAATCCCATAGGTGGGCCAGGCGGGAATCCAGCCAGTTCAAATCCAATCCGCATTGAAGTGGTTAGTTTTCGCGAGCTATAATTTGACAAATAAGCAAAAAATTATTCCCTAACTTACACATTTACTTATATAACTTTAACTTGTATTTATACACCAGGTTAGACTCATTACTTTTATCTATCAATGCGACATATAGACTATTTTATTTTGAGCAATGCATTATTGTAATGAATACAAATAGCTTATTTAGGTTTATTTATATATGTTTTAAACAAACAAATGGGCACAGTAATAAAAAATGTTATTTGGCCCACATTTTCACTTGCTAAAAAACTCTTTAACTGTAACAACACATTTGTAGTCTGACAACCCAAACTTGTCACATCACCATAACTATCTAGTTCAATGTGCACAAATTTCATACTTGACAATCCAAACTTGCTAACATCTGACACAAAATAAGCACTTAGTCCCTCTGATGGAGTTGCTTTTAATTAGGGGTGCAAATGAGCCGAATTTGACTGTTTTGAAATAATGTTTGGTGTAACTGTATCGACTATAGATGGTTGCGGGAACATTTTGAGAATATAGTTCGTTATTTAACTGCTCTATTTGAAAATTTAAGTTTTGTTATTTAACTGGTTTCGATTGCACTTTTTGTACCATTTCGTAGTTATCGTTCAATATTATTTGTTTGGTACTGGAGCGTCAACCTTATGGATATAGATATAGTTTTTTCATGGAATCAACAACCGCAACAAATTTACGAAACTCATTGAGAAATCATAGAAGAGGAGAATATTTTTGCAAAGTTATGAACAATTTAATTGAAAAGCAATTTGGCGATTGGCCTTACGTATTCCTGCAATTACCTAATTGATAAGAATTTGAATTGTCAACGGAAAAGAGTGTTTTTTGTGTGCAGTTAATCAAACCTCACACATCAACCACCCATCAGATTAGGCAAATAACATTGATGTATTTGAAAAAATTCTTATTTTATTTCCTATGTAAAATTTCCTATCTAAGTCACTCGCATTTCGTCAATAATTCTTATTATTATCCGTTTATTCAATCTCTATGGAAGCTGCACTTTCTATCTCTACACAAAACCCTAGCTAAGCTCAAGGCAGAGAGGTCAGTATATCACTTTATTATATCTATCTATTTACAGTATATTTATTCATTTTGTTGCTCGGTTAATGTGATTAAACAAGTTTATGTTGTGATATATTGGTTTATATGTATGATTATTGCCTTATGGTGTGTATATCTATCTCTGTCATAATTGTTTATTAATTTTGTTGATATGTTGGTGTGAATAGAAGGAAATCTCTATGTAAGGGTTGGTTACTGCTTTTGACGGATGTACAAACCAACAAACCATCGCCATCTTAGCCGTTCGATTAATTTAATTTTAAAGATTTAAATATTAACCATCATATTTTAAATATTGACTATCATATCAACTTATATTTCATATTAGTTTAATTAAACCAAATTACATAATTAAAAGATGAAATACCATAATTAATCTTACAATTTAAATTGTATTTTAAAAATTCGATAAATACTGAAAATGGTACAAATAACACCGTACCCGAATAAATAGTATTGCAAACCAATTTTGGGTTGCTAAACGAATTCGTAAATTAAACCCAAATCAATTAAACTCAATCCAATTAATGAAATTGGAGATTTGGATACAAAATAAATAACTTATTCATTTAAAACAAACACAAACAACTAGACCCAAACCAATTAATAAAATTGGGATTAAAGTTCTTAAAAAAACAATTCGTAAATTAAACTCAAATTAATTAAACTCAATCCAATTAACGAAATTGGTGATTTGGATACAAAATAAACAACTTATTCGTTCAAAACAAACACAAACAAATAGACTCAAACCAATTAATAAAATTGTGATTAAGGTTCTTAAAAAACCAATTCGTAAATTAAAGTCAAATCAATTAAATTCAATCCAGTTAACGAAATTGGGGATTTTGATACAAAATAAATAACTTATTCGTTTAAAACAAACACAAACAACTAGACACAAACCAATTAATAAAATTGGGATTAGGGTTCTTAAAAAACCAATTCGTAAATTAAACCCAAATCAATTAAACTTAATCCAATTAACGAAATTGATGATTTGGATACAAAATAAACAACTTATTCATTCAAAACAAACACAAACAACTAGTCCCAAACCAATTAATAAAATTGGGATTAAGGTTCTTAAAAAACCAATTCGTAAATTAAAACCAAAACAATTAAACTCAATTCAATTAATGAAATTGGGGATTTGGATACAAAATAAACAACTTATTTGTTCAAAATAAACACAAACAACTAGACCCAAACCAATTAATAAAATTGGGGATTAGGGTTCTTAAAAAACCAATTCGTAAATTAAACTCAAATCCTTATTACAATACCAATTATATTGAACATCGTATTCATTCAAATTAAACACAAGTATATATATTAAATTAGGGATTAGAGTTCTGAAACAAAAATTAACTAAATCATAGATTAGAGTTCTTAAACACAAATTAACTAGATTATTATTTGGATATTCGTAATTTGAGGATTAGAGTTCGGATTGAAAGTGTCCCCCATTTTGTTATTAAATTTTTATTTTAATTTATATAACATGGTGTTTTTCACTTCAACAATTAATTTGTGTTTAAGAACCCTAATCCCTAATTAAAGGTTGTTTTGGACCTTTTGGTAATTTGAATAAAGGTTGTTTTGGTAATTTAAAATATGAGGTTTATACCAAGTGGTCTAATACCACCTCCCCCTGCTATTAGAAATTAGTAAATTACTCTATTTTGAATCATTTGTTATCCTAATTCGCTGATAGTCCCGACCATATTACCGGCTCAAACATAGTATTTGGAGTTATTTGTTATCGCTAATAGTCCCAACCATATTATCCACTTAACCATAGTATTTATGATATTCACTGCATTCGTAATCATATCCCGTTTTAATCTATACTAACCAAACGAGGCCTAAATTTATATACGAAAAACTAAACAGCTAAAGATTTTTTCTACATGTTTGTAAAAAGAAATTTCCAAAGTAAAGCTGAGCAAAATTTCAATCACTTCTGAAATAAATATTCCACTAGCAAAGAAGGATTAATAATTAAAATCAAATCAGCTCTAATATCAAAATAAGAATGAAAAGTTATCAGGTGGTTCCACTTACTTGAGATCCAACATCTTCTGTAAAAAAATGAAATGAAATGAACAACGACCTGATCCTTTCCATCTTAGATACTCTGCCCCTTGTTACATGTGAACACCAGTAACTACATAAAAAGAACAAAAGTTTAACTAAAATGCAAAATAGAAGATCAGCCAAGTTGACATAATAACATGATCCTTTTTAGAAAAATGATATAGTAACAAAACTTTTCTCTGAAAAATAATAGCTAATTGGAAAGAGGAACACAAAAGGACCTACAACCTCTTCCATTCTATCGGTATTTCGGCATGTATCTAATCACAGTAACACAGGTAACTAATGGAATGATTTCCAAGTGTAAAAAGTTGAAAGTATCACGTAAACAATAGACGATAAATTTATCCAATAAAAAAAAGACATTTGAAATTATTCCTCAATATTTTCATCATATGTTTGAATTCTTTGCAACTATCTGCTAAGCAATGAAATGGTATTTCAATTAATCACCAAATACTCAAATATGGACATTCCATTCCAGTCTTAGAACTTTTCATTTTTAGGCTACGGGCTAAGCTTTATACCTCATGAGAGCATTGTAATCATTTCATTTACCCAAAAGAAAGAAGGTGTACCGATGAAAAAAAGAGGCAAGAACACGTGAGCTTATATATGCTACAATTTACTATAAAACAAATAACAATGCCAAAAGTGCAAATCTATGAACATCGATGTTGGCTAAAATCCTTTCATACACAAGTAAGCTAAACAGAAATAGATTGGTATCTTTTTCCTTTTGACTTCAGAAGTGAGAAACAAGAGCAACCAATTGCTGTATTGAGCATGGAAAACTGCTTGTTGCTGAGGCTGGAGTTTGTGGACGGATGTTAACAGATAATCGGTTTCTTACCAGAGCTAAGTGTACGCAATCGAAGCTAATCTGATAAAAATCGAAGCTAATCAAGGCTAATGAGGCCTTATGAGATAAACATTTGCACGTTCAAGCTCATTTTCGTTTATGATGTTCCTTGTTAACCATTTGTTAGACTATTTAGACTTAAAATACTTAATTTAGTTAAGAAATCATGTTTAAAATGTGTCTTATATAATGGAACCCAAAAAAAAAATATAGAAACCACAAATATCCTGCGCCAGCGCCTATGCCTTGTCTATTCCCCTAGGCCTTCAGGAATTAGGACCACAATCGCCGCCTCGACCTACTTAACGAGTTTTAGAAAATAAGTTATTTCTAAGGTGTGGCTTAATTTCTTTATATCTTTAAACAGATCTAATTGCATACTAAAATGACATAAAAAAACAGCAGACTATTGGTTATAGAAAACTTGGAAAATAATATAAAATGTAACATTTAAGTGACGACCCAGAATTCATGAAAGATCCAACATATGTGGTGTGTTGACAAATAAAAATAAACAATAATTTGATGAGAAATTGCGAGGTTATCCGGATACTCGAAAAACCAGATCACTAGATCATGGGTAAATTTGACGTAAAGATCCAACTTGGGGAAACTTTGTGGATAACCTGAGATTACTTTATTTGACCTCAGAAAGAGTAGCGGTATGAATGCATACCAAAAGGTTAAAAAAACTATTACTGTGTCGGGATAGCACCTGGATTATGATATTAAAAGTTAAAATCTCAAGGATATTGTGTTTTTTTTTCTTATAATACATGCTATCGGAGAAAAAGAATATAAACAGAGCAGTAATCTTACTTGTGAATCAGATCTAATTGCACTTGCATATCCACAAGGTTTTTGAGCAGAAGATAACCAGGGGGAGAAAGGTGAAGAAAGTCCTTTATATGGTTTATAATTTTAATTTCTCCTTCCCCTTTTATAGCCAGCGAAACATTCTATGGATGTAACATTACAAAACAAGGAAAATAATAATAATTTCACAATTCAATGTAATTAAATAGAAGAAAATTATATACATCCTGAGAAAATTTCCCGTAATGGATCTTGAAGAGTTTTGGGTCGTACGATCACTTGTATACTCACCCAAAGTTTAAATCTTACGAGTCAAAACAGTTGAACGTATCCTGTACATTTATAGATATTTATATTGTGGCGATAAAGTCTAATGCTCATTTATCATCCTTGTTGAATCATGAATGCTTTTGATTCGTATTTACTGTTAATTGATTTCAGGATTATCTTGATAGAGCCACGCTCTCGGCACGTGTTCAACTAGTTTTGCATTTCGAGATTGCAGAACAAAAACTCTATTTTACTTCCATTTCATCCTTTCTACTAGACTCATACTGTCATACATCCCTATTTGTATTAGAAACAAAGACCATAGCACAATCTATTGTATCAGTGTTAAGACTAATGCAAAGAGGTCCATTTTGTAAACAATAACAATGATTAGATAAACAATGAACAAAATAGATTATTTCCATTTCATCCTGAACCACCGGTTTATGATTGAAGGTTATAAAGCCTTAAGTAAAACATGAGAATGTGATTGAGATGGGGGCAACTAAAAGAGATATGAAGTTTTTAGAGGCACATTAAAGTAAACGCAGCAAAATATAACATGAGTTTCAGGAAGAAAAAAAACATATGATATGTATGGTTAACAACCTAGCTAGCTAAGTCACTTAAACAAAACCACATAGACTTTGCGCATTTTCGGCTGTGCCAATCTGCAAGTGTAAGAAAAAAACACTCGTAAATAAATAAGCATCACATTACAATATTATATGCTCAAGTTTTCATGCTTTTTGCTTAAAGCTTCAAATCTTTTATTGACTATGCTGAAGAGTTTTGATTAGATGAAAATGACATTTTTCTTAGTTCGGGGACTAAGCTGATTCGCTTTGCTTAAAAGCTACAACCAAACAAACTCAAAGTAAACGAGGTACTCATGTTTCTCACATGTTGAAGCTAAGCTATTCTAATTCTAGATAATTTGAATCTTCAGTTAGCAATGAGGTCCAAATTAACTGTGCTAAATGCGATGACAAAAATATAAAATTCAGGGTAAATTTTGGGGGTCCTGATGTATTATTAATTGCAAAAGCGGGTGTAACTTTCCTAGCCCAAGTTTTGAAGAAGAGGTATGTAGGTTTGTGGTGATATAGAACGAAAAAGAAGATTGGGATAACAGAGAGTTATAGAACCTAAAGAGAAAGGGTTCGCATGTCATGGGTACGACGATTCAAGGATGTGAACACAGGCTATTTTTATTTCAAGTATTTGGTGATGAGACTTGGCAGTTTTATTTATTGTGTCATGTATATTGTGGTGGTCGCGTGAAGGTATCAACTACAAATTGTTGCCTAGAATGCATACTTGGTTAAAGAAACTGAATGGACGGCAGTAACAATTTGCAGAAGTTAAAATGGATTGACGAAAAAATATTCAAAGTGGGGTACAAAATACTTCCTCCGTCATTTTATCAGGGCATATGAGATATCAAAAATTAAGGGAACATAAGGATTGTTTTGCTTTTTATTTAAATTGATTTTTTTTTACTTATTTATTGTTTCATACTCTCCCTATGTTACGTTGGAAAAAGGGTAAAAGAGTAACGTAACAAAAAAGTTGGTTTCTATTTAAGTAAAGTGTCCTAATAAATTGGGACAGCCAGAAAATGAATATTACCCCAATAATGAAGGGAGTATATCGACTTTGAAGGGAAAGTTAATTACATGCATCGGAGATTGTAACAATTTGAGAATATGGGTAGTTGTTTACTACTCTATTGGAAATTAAATGTTGGTGTAACTTTATATATATACCGGTAATCGTTGTCTACGTGTTACGTGTGCTATACATGGTGACATAGATATGATCCCGACAAATAAACTTAATATTTTTTTAAAATTTTAAATATCGAATGATTAAATATAATTAATTAACAATCGTATATAAATAGTAACATAATGTTTTACTCTTATAAAAAATACACAAAGATTTTATTTGGAATATAAATGTGTGGAAAATAACATTTTTTAAGTTATTTATGTATTTGAATTGAGTGATGGCATTTAAGAGTAATTACAATATTAGAGTGAGAGTTTTTTTGAAAAATTTGGACAAAATTGGGCAGCCTCAAAATTCTTGGGTTGACTTATATTTATAGTATGATGTGCGTGTAATTAGGGGTGAATCCACTATTTTTTGTTTGGTGGGCACAATTACTTTAAATTAAGTAAATTTACATAGCTTAGTTTGGACCAATCTCTTTAGCGGCCAATGTATTATGCGACTTCTATAATGCGCTCATGTACGCTATGATTTCATACATTAAATCTTCGATGGACTTGTTTTATCGAGTATAATATAGAAAACTTAACCAGACTTGTCTTAGACGCAAGTAAATAGAACAACAGAATATGAGAAATTGTGTTAAAAGTTAAAGTATTTAACTGAAAACATCAAGGACAATTAAATTGTTCATCATTTAGGAGTAATAGAGTATGTTTGTTTTTAATTTCATTTTCCTTTTTAACTTTAAACAAATAATATCAAACTTCAATTGCCTTTTCGTTAGTATGCTAGTTAGCTTTCACTTTTCTGGGGTTAACAAGAACAATTAAACTAACTATAAATTACAATAACAAAACTAGACCATCTTTAAGTTACCAGAAAAGAAAACAACAAAAAGACACCCGGATCATTACTTAATTTTAAATTTACTTCTCTGAAACCTTATAATCAGAACACCAAACACCCCTCACACCAAACTTTTAACTATAAATACTCAGAATTTAAAAGACCCACAAACAAAACTCAAGGGAACAATATATACTCAAATTTAAACAAGCATAATTGAACCTCAATCAACATTAATCTAATCATAAAAATCCAATTCGAACAACTTTTTGAAAAATCTGACAAAAATAGAGAAAGGGGAAAATAGCCCTAAAATAACCCGAAATGTACAATTAAAATAACTCTAAACCCTAAACCCGAAATGCTAAAAAGCGGAGAAGCAGACGGCCTTGGATAAACGTCTCTCTTCTTACCAACGTCTCCAGCAGTTCGTCTCCTCAGCCTCATCACATTATTTGGATCATTTACGCCACTTTTATTTTCCTGAATATAAATATATAATGAACCCATATCTTTCATCTGTCTTCACTATAGGCTTACTTTTTATCTTTCCGTAAATTTAGATTATAAATATAAATTAACAAGATCATCTATTCCTCTTCTTGAGGGTCTTCCATTGACTGAGTATGAGTTTAACTGCTTCTTTCAGAGTAGCCTTCCTATTTTCCTTTGAATTCCACAGCTCTGGGACGGGATACCGGCCACTTGGATTGTATTCATTTAGTTCTTTTAAAGCGGTAATCACAGCTTCATACGGTTCATCCCCAAACTCCTCTTTAAGACTCTTTAGCTTTTCATCCTCATAGTCGATCACTTCCTGAGCAATACACATTGGTTATACATTCAGATATTTCAAGTAAGAAAATGAATACAGGGGAGCGCTAATAGAGACCTAGTGCGTACTTTCAGTTGTATCCTATTCAAACAAGTATTCCGTGTTTCTTATTCAAGATGAGTGAAAAAGTAAAACTACATATAAGTAAGAGTTATTTGGGTGGATGGAAGAATACAGTTGAGAGTAATAAATAGTAATTTATATAATATGGATAGAAAATTTGTTTGGGTAAATCCGTGCACCCAGTTTAATTGTAAGTTAAAAAGAAACCATAATAAGAAAGTCTTGTCGTCAAAAATACTTACTGATGCAATCTGTAAGTTTATTTTTACTTGAAAATAATACTACAATCTAAGCTATGATTGTGGATAATCAGAAAAGAAGACAAACTAATGATAAAAACAGGTCACTGTGAAGAAGATGATAGTAAAAGAAGTAAGGGAGCCTATCGGCTAAGCTTAGTAGCTTACCGATGACTTGTATCAATGTTCAGCATTTTCACACCTTACAAGCTCTTTAGTGTCTGAAGAAACAGGAAGTAATTTGCACAAATAATTGCAAAGAAGCAAATGCCTCTACATAGTTACATATATATACCTGATGACCGTTCCCAACAGGGACCACCTTGAATGGGTGCCAGTTAGGATCCCTCAGGTAATCCTCCCATGTGGAACACAACTTCATGGCTTTCTCATCCACATCCTCGTCATCACTGTACTTTCTTTCTGCAGCTTTCTGGAATGGCGTACCATCAAGTTCCCCCATTCTCTTGACACGTATGTTAGCACGGCTGTCCTTCAAACCCTAACAACGGAAAAGGAAAAAACATAATTTAAAAAGGTGTTTTAAGTTCCGTTTTCCTTTTTAGTGATTAGTAGAATGTACAAAAAGGGTCAGATATAACGTGAACTAAGAGTGTGCTGTCTATCCGAGTTCTACGTCTAGAAGAGATTCAGTTTGAATCTGATAAGCAAAGCAGACACATCTTAGAGTAGTACATCCCTCGCTTAAGATTTGAACTTATCGTGGATCTATTTTAAAAGCAGGTTTACTAATAAACTTATGTTGTAAGATGAAAGGAACAAGAAATTCATTTTTGACCATTGCGAATAACCCTAGCTCTTCGTAATGCTTACATTTTTACTTTCGAATTGCTTACTTAATGAACAAATAGATCACATAAATACTTTCAAACTATTTCGACATAATACAAAATACAAACAGCACAAACCCTGAACAAATACATGCATCCGTCCTATGAATTTTTTAGGACAAAACCCTGTAGCCCATTATTGAAAACGCACCCCAGAAAAGAATCACCCTCCTTTATGTACGTTTCTATTAAGAACCAAATAAGAATGCATGTAATTTGGACATTCCATGGTCTCCAAGGTTGAGCATACTAAATTTCAAGATTATAAGAGTATGTATTTAGGGTTTGTTCAGAGGCAGTTTTTAAGCTAAAATGCTGGATCTTTTGACAATTAAAGTTAAGTGTATTAGATACGAGTATAAGACATTTGGCTGAATCTAACATAGGCGAAATAACAATAAAAAAGACAGACATGCTGGCTAATTAGCATATAGCAAAGTCACTTAAAAGTAAAAATTAAGCTATAATTCAACTATTGTGAAGATAAGTTCCAAGTCACTTTATGGGCTAATAATAAAACAAATTTTGGCTTAAAAGCTGATCATCCAAAAACAATCCAGCTTAAAAGAAAGAACTGGAGTTTATAGATCAAACCAAACAAAGAAGTGAAACAAAATCCATGTCCAGGAACCGGTAAATCTTACATTAATAAGCTCTTTGCGACCACCAGTTGTCTCCTCGTTAGTGTTAAGCTCCTTCACTATCAATGTCTGGTTCAAAGCTTCAAGATCTTCAAGCCCGTCTACCTTATCTTCAAGTTCTTGCTGAATAGATTCCAGCCTTTTCTTTTCCTCATCATCACCATCTTTGCTCATATGTTTCATTACTTCTTTTGCACCCTTTAAACGCTCAATTTCTAACTCTAGTGCTTGTTTGGCATCGAGTTGCTTTTCAAGCTCCAATATTCTACTGTGAAGTTCCTCCTTTTCTTTCTGCCATTTACATCGAATTTTATATGTTATTATTCCACAAAAGAAAATTAGGCTGGTGGCCAAGGGAAAAATCTGTACCTTTTGATCTTCAGCCAGCTTCAGCATGCTTTCATCAGCCTTCTCTTGCTCAATAATAGCAGTCTCATTCTGTCATAAAAAAAAATTAAAATAACCTTTATGCTGTGCACACTTTCCTCAACATCCAAAAAACTAAAAACTAAATTTACATAGAAAAATTCTGGAGGAATAATCCGTCCCGTATCATGGTATCAGGTATACATAAATTTTGAAGATAAGTTAAGGTATCACTAAGCTACCCCTGAACCTTGACAACTTCCAAAAAGAAGAACTAGATATTCAAGTAAGAACAGAGTTATTACTGAAGACCAATAAAAGCATGCCATACAGGTTACAGAACAACTATATATAATATATGAAAACGAATAAGTTACTGGAGATTGAGATCCAACTAGATATTCATGTATGATACAAACAGCCCACAAAAGAGAAACAAGTATATATTTCAGTGACAGAACGAAGGAAGTTTAGAAAAAGAGCCGGGTAACTTATTATGTGTTAAGGACTAACCATTTTCTTCTGGCGATTAAGCTTTCTTAACTCACTCTCATTAGAATCTTCACGCTCTTGTAGTTCTTTTTCAACCAAGTCAAGTTGTCTCAGGTTTGCTTTGAGACTTGATTTACTCATTTCATGGTCGTTAAGAATATGTTCTAGCTGATCGCGTGATTTTCTCTTCATTTCCTCAAGCTCTAAAATTAAAATACAGAGGGCATCATCATAAATAAGAATTCCATTTTTAATAGCAAGTCAATTATAAAATATCAATCACAAAATTAATAAAGTGGACAGTTTGAGTAGACTAATATGCCACAGTATACCTTCATTATATTTTTTACTCATCTGATCCTTTTGCGCCATCACATTCTTCATCCAGAGATCTGTGCTTTTTATATTCTTGTCCATCTCATCACATTTCTTATTCGTATTTTCCAGCGTATCAGCTAAGCTCGAAACAAGCATTGTACCCTTTACTTTGTCTTCCATTTCCTTTTCTGAAACAGTCTTCAAATCACCATTTTTACGCAGAAATTCGCCTACAGGACCAGGCATGTTATAATCATCATTTCGAGCAATCCAACCATACAAACCATCTCTTCTATTCCCAAGTCTAGACCAATCTTTTTTCCCGTGATTTTCAGCTTCGAAAGCTTTCTCAAACATCATTGCATTTTTAAACCCATCCCAGTCCTTGTTAAATTTAACAACCGCAAAACCCGAGTGACCCTTATAGCTCCATATAGGGCAAACCTTAACAGGGTTAAACCCTTTTGCAACAAACTCGTCATGGTGCTCTTTACCACTTTTTCCTACCATTCTACCATTGCTAAACCAAATGTCAATATTTGCAACAACTGCCATCCACGGCCAGACCATGAGTTCTTCGTTAGCTCTAGGATCATAACTTTTCAGCTCTTTTGAGCCAAACTTATCAAGTTTCGAATATTTGTCGCTTTCGAGGGTTGATGGATAGATATCCACGACATCTGTAGAAATATTTGGCTGTTCAGGTGCTTTCTCCTCATAACTGCGACTCTTATTTGGCTTCTTTGAAGCTCTAGCAAGGGACGTAGAATATTTCCTTTTTGCATTTGCATAACCTTCCTTTTGAGAGTAATTATTTGTAACAGATCTTGAAGATTTATCTTTTGAATCTATTTTCCTCTCCAGATACCTTAACAAACCCAAATGTTTTGCTCTATCTTTAAACCTTGAGCGTTTCGAATCTTTACCTATCCTAGAAGCATGTCGGTGTATCTCGTCATAATCGTAATCTTTTCTGCTGTGGTCACAGTAAGGACACTGATATTTTCCGTCTGCTGCTCTGAGCTTTGTTTTTCCATCCCTCAAATCCTTATAGTAATCATATGTCCACTCTTCCAACTTCGAATCAGTAGAGTCGTACGTCTTCTCTTTTCTTCCAGACATTGCCAACTGAAGTAAATATATACAATGTACAAATCAAAGCAGGAACTGAGACAATTTCACCAGTACTTAGCTCAAATATAAAGAACCTTTCAGCAACAAACCAAAAGTATGAGAAATCCAACACTGTATGAGCCATTTCGTTTAATTGTCGAAACATTGGGAAGAGTTCCAACCATTCAAATGTATAATTAACAAAAAAACGTATATCTCCCCAAATCAGAGAACAAAATTAAACAGGAGACAAAGTTCACCCACTCACTATACAGAAATAAATAAATCGAAAATCATTCATCTATTCTATATCTCCCATTCTCTTGCTTTTTACCAATTTTCAAAGAGTGCTATCAGTAGCAGCTAAAAATAACTTCAGACATCCGATGAATAATTGATGTTTGCTACATCTTAGGTCATTAATATATTAGTATTACTTACTAGAGCAATTCACAATGGTGTTTGCTAGCTAAAAGTAATAATCGTCATTGATGACTTCCCAGTTCCCACACACAACAGCCTCTAATGGCCAACAAGGAACAAAAGCTTGTCATAAAGTCAATAATTTACACCATTTCACCAGTCCAGTTAAACATGTCCTTTTTCTTACAATTAAAATCGTTGAAATGTTACCAACACTGTTCCCCTAATGGTGTTTTAGTAACATTAAATGATCTGAACTAATACTAAAAAGATCATTATGAATTCTAAAAGGTTGAGTAAATGATTATTTAATTTGTAAAGACCTCATTCTTTTTCAGTCTTCTCACTGTACTCTGTAATTCTTTAAAAATATCGATACAAGAAGATATAGGGTCTCTGTGTGGGGAAATCATGATCCAATCGAAGTCAATAATAGCTCTTCTTAGTAACGATTTAGGAAAATTTCATTGATTGAACTATAACAAAGATAACTGGCATGTGCTACTGGATTTGCGAAATATTAAATTGAACTAACTTATTTGAATCTTCCATGCTCTTTTGGTTTAGGCCTTTTTCTGATTACACTTCTACATTCCTTAGGAAAAATAGGAAGATGACATAGACTGTGTTGTGTGTATGAACATCAACCCAATCAAAGTCTACAGAACTAGTTTTTTATTAGGGAAAAATAGCAAAAGGAACAATTTGGAAGACTTATGGAGCAATAACCCATATCTATATATATCGACAGTACACAATACAAATCGTCACTGTACACATAAACAGATTATACACGACACAAGTTTCCAATAAAAAAGCAATACTCCTTTATAATCTCCCTAACCATAAACCTTTTCAAACAAGCAAATATACACACATAACACAATAAACGTACATACAATTATTTAAACAAATAAATCAGTACTCCTTTTTAAAATAAAATTTTGGCTTCTGCCACCAAAACAAATTAGCGTCGTCCCCGCCGCTGTGAGACACCAGGAAGCGAGAGAGAGGAGCCCAATCGTCTTTGCGGAGACCCAACCCAATTATTGCAATTACCAACTTCGATTCAAGAGTAAATAGAAGGAAAAAGATATTCTCTTAACTTTTTTGATAATTAACAATAATCTCCTTCGTTTCTCAAGAAACAAATTGCCTCGTGTTTTGACAAAAATGCCAAAAAGAGAATGACAAGTTTTCAAAAAAATCAATTCTCCTTTTTCTAATCCCTAACCATAAACCTTTCTCAGTCCTCTCACTAGTTCCAAACAAGCCAATATACACAAAAGAACAAAATAAATGTACATATAATGATATAAACAAATAAATCAGTACTCTTTTCTCTATTTTTTTATATTAACGATAAAGTCTCTCTATAAAGAAATATATTGCAGGGTATAATGAGAAAAAGCCCAAACGGAGAATAATATCTTTTTAAAAAAGAAATCATATAAACCTATAAATCGGCGCATTTAAAAAAAAACATTTCACTACCACAACTTTCAAATAATATAACTTTGTAGTACACAAGATTTGATAAAAGAAAGAAAATTATTCTCTTAACTTTAGTGTTAATTTACAATATTTTTCCTTGCTTTTTTAAGAATAAATGGCAGGAGACCAAAACGAGAATGAAATAAAAAAAAACTACTCGTTTTTCTTATTTCCCTGATCAGAATCCTTTTATCCCCCACAAGTTCCAGACATATACAAGCAATTACACAATAAACATGCATATAATGATATAAACCAATAAACCAGTACTCCTTTGTCTAATTAATTTGTTAATTAACAATAATTTCTCTTTTGGAATAAATAGATTGCAAGGTATTATGAGAAAAAAGGCTAAAAAGAGAAAAAAATCATTTTAAAAAAGAAATCATAACTCCTTTCTCTAATCTCCCTAACCAAAAACCTTTCCAACTCCTCCAACAAGATCCAAACAAACAAGTATACACCCAATAACACAATAAACATACATATAATGATATAATCCAATAAATCAGTACTCCTCTTTCTGATTATGTTGTTAATTAACAATGAAGTCTCTTCTTAATAACATAAATTGCATGATATAGTGAGAAAAATGCCAAACAGTGAAATTTTCAATAAAAAAGAACATTACTCCATTTTTTAATCTCCCAAATTAGAAACCTTTCTCAGTCCCACTGCCCCACAAGGTCTAAACAAGCATAAATTCACACAATAAACACGCACATAAAAACCTATAAACCGGCGCATTTTTTAAAGGAAAAAAAATCACTACCACAACTTTCAAATAAAATAACTTTGTAGTACACAAGATTTAGTAAAAGAAATAAAATTATTCTCTTAACTTTGTTGTTACTTTACAATAAATTTCCCTTATTTTTTTATGAAATAAATAGCAGGATATAGTAAGAGAAAAAGCAAAAATGAAATCATTTTAATAAAAAAAATTACTCGTTTTTCTCATCTCCCTGATCAGAATCCTTTTAATCCTCCTACAAGTTCCAGACAAGCAAATATACAAGCAATAACACAATAAACATACAGATAATGAAACAAACAAATAAACCACTACTCCTTTGTCTAATTAATTTGTTTATTAACAATAATTTATCTTTTCGAAGAAATTGATTGCAGGGCATAATGAGAATAGGGCCAAAAAGAGAAACAAATCTTTCAACAAAAAAACCATAACTTTTTTCTAATCTCTCTAATCATAAACATTTCTCACCCCTATCACATGTTCCAAAACACGCAAAAATACACATAATGACACAATAAACATACATTTAATAATATAAATCAATAAATCATTACTCTTTTTTTTTTCTAATCTACAAGATCAGAAACCTTTCTCACTTCTCTTGCAAGTTCCAAACAAGCAAATATATACACACTAACACACTACATATAATAATCTAAACCATAAAAGTTGCATTTAATTGCATGTAATGATTTAAACCATAAAAAAATCAACATAGAGTAGAAAATTTTGCAAATATCAACCATAAAAAAAGCATAAGCAGCATACACTTTATGCTTGTAGAAAGCAACTACCTTGCTAATTAAACTATCTTTAAGACCTTAACTGGGTAGTTTTGGGTACGTTCTATGTACTTGCCTAGTAAATTTGGCAACCATGTTTTAAAATAAATCATCCAGCACGGCTGCTCTAACAAATAAAATCACCCCGACATAAGGAATATTTGCCAAAAAAAAACAATTTTATATTCATCATTCTGCTCCGCAGAAATAAAACAAAACAGACTTCAAGCTACTTGCAAGTTTCAGCTACATGGAAAATCATATCCAAACATAAATTTTATGCCATAAATGCAACTATCTAGCTATTTATAAGATTTTGAGACCTTAATTGAGTAAGTTTTCCGTCGATGTAATGTCTACAAATTTATGGCCTTAATTAGGTAATGTGATTCGTGACACTCCGAGTCAATATTTTTCAACCAATTTTCAACCAAATATATACACACACTAACAAACTACATATCCAGTTTTTAATCAATTTAACAATAAAATCTCTTTTTACAGAAATAAACTGCAGTGTATAACGAGAGAAAAAAATAGGCCAAAAAATTTACGAAATCTTTTGAATAAAAAATCATATAAACCAATAAATCATCACATTAACACGTTATTCACCTTAAATGAGCAACAAAATAGTATATAAACACAGCCAGTAAACAGTTTTTATGTGATAAACACACAACAAAATAATAAACATGCATGTAAACATATAAATCACCACATTAACACTTTTTATTCACATTAACAGAGCAACAAAATCAATAAACACAGCCAATCTATAGATAAAATTTGATATACACACCATAAGGCAACAAAAATACATATGAACCAAAAAATAACACATTAATACATTTATTCACATTAACAGAAGATCAAAATAAATAAACACAGCCAATTTATAGATATAATATGATAAACATGCAATAAGGCAATAAACATACATATATACAAATAAATCATCACATTAACATATTTATTCACATTAACAGAGCAAAAAAACTAACAATCACATCAAAAAAAAAAGATAGATATAACATGATAAATACACAATAAGACAACAAACTTATCTAACGATATAAACAAATAAATGACCAGATTAAGACGTTAAACCATATTAACAAAGCAACAAAATGAAATAAATAAACAGTAAATAGATAGATATAATAAAATGATATACTAACCTCTGTGTATGGGGATTAAGATAGGGTTTTATTTAGAGAGAGAAAGTGAGATTTTAAAACAGAGTAAAATGAACTGATAATATTAGAAATGTTGTTGAAATGCCACTGACTTAGATTAGATATACTAATAATCTTTTATTTCAAAACAAAAAAATGATACCACTATAATTATCTTTGATCAAAATAAATAAACCTAAATATATATGTACACAACACGTGTACAATTATCTGAGATTTTACACGTGTAGGGTGGTGATTTAAGCTTTTGGAATGTACGGAATGTTTTTTCAAAAAGGTGGACCACCTGAGATTTTGTTTGGTGGTCTGGTGATCCGATTACTAATTGTTTTACAATATTTTTTAAACCGATGTTTTGGTTCGAAACTTTTTTTTTAAGTTGCGTTCATTGGTTTCAATAAAAAAAATATTAAAAACTGTTTTTAAACTTAAAAAATAACTTCAAATTTATATATGAAAGATATTAGAATGTAAAAAAAAAAACGGTTAAAGGTTGTTTTTAAGCTTAAAAAATATATTATAATCTACAAAAGAAAAAATAAAAGTATAAAAAAATAACTTAAAAGCAGTTTTTTAGCTTTTTAGTGTTTGTTTGAAATATTAAGTATAAAAAAAATTACGAAAATAATATTTTTTTTTATCACTTGTAATGTGGTCTGCACTTAAAAAATTTATGAGGTTAGTCACATATGAACAAATTTTTTATTGAAAGTTGACCTCGAGCCATTGTTTTAAGGATGATTGTCGATAGAAAATTAAGAAATTAAAAAAAAAAAATTCTATTTATTTAGTGAAATTTTTGGGTGGAAAATATTTTAATTCGTGATAAAAAAATATAATGTTTTCACGAATACATATAGTTTATCTTCTTTTTCATGTTTTTTCCTTTGCTTTTTAATTAAATAAAGGTATGAGTGTTTGGTATATTAGATTTTTTAGTTTTTCAAAAGTTAGTTTTTGTGAAAAACTCAAAATCACATAAGTTGAGAATTTGAGTACTTTTTAGCTTTTACACATAAAAATCATCAATAGTTAAAATTTTCCAATTAAATTATTTTTTATATTCCCAAGTCATCAATAAGCTGTTAAAATGAGTCCTAAACAAATACATTATAAGTCATTAGAAAATTTTCTTATTTTATTTTCTAGATAAAATTTATTATCTAAGTCGGTTGCATTTCACCAACAATTCTAATCCTATCACTTCATTTTACTCTATTTGAAAATCGTACTTTCTCTCTCTACATAAAACCCAAGCTAAGCCTTATATACACATAGGTTAATATATCCCTTTATTGTAAATCTATCTAGTTATTGTATATTTATTCATTTTGTTGCTTGGTTAATGTGATTAAACGTATTTATGTGGTGATATATTGGTTTCTATGTATGATTATTGCCTTAGGGTGTGTATATCTGTCTATGAGCTCTGTTTATTAAATTTGTTGCTCTATTAATGTGAATAAACATGTTAATGTGAATAACATTTTAATGTGGTGATTTCTATATATTTATGTTTATTGACTTATGGAGTGTATATCACATTATATCTTTCTATTTATTGTATGTATATTCATTTTGTTGCTCGGTTAATGTGACTAAACGTGTTTGTAAATTTCATTATATAATCAAACATGCCATAATACAAAAAGATTCAAATAAGAACAAAGAGGGATATACTAATAATATTTAACTAAAAATAAATTAATATATATGTATATAATAATCTGATATAAGTACCTGCTATGTAGACGTTGGATTACATGGTTTAGACTCATTCGTTCTAACAAAAGTGGGTTTGGAAAATGGCCCAACTAGATATTGGCCTAGCCGGCCCGGGCGTGGGAGGAAAAGATAAAAGAAAGGACCCGATCAATTAAAATAAAAACAATTGGATCATTTTAACTCTTACTTTATCTGATTGGATCCTTTTAGCTCTTACTTTATCTAAATTGAATTAGTGATAAAATTTATACACATCTAAATCTTTAAATAATAAAGAAATAAAGTATTTTTTAATCCTTTTTCAATCGAGAAAGATGACTGAGTGGACAAAAGCGGCAGATTGTTAATCCGTAGGAGCGGAGATTGAAGTCTTTGGAATGTACAAAATGTTATTCTATAGATGGACCACTTGGGGATTTTGTTTAGTGGGGTCATCTTATGATAACTTAAAAGTAAGTGGATTTTACCAAAATAATTGTTTATTTGGAGAATTAACATGTATTCAAAAAGTTAATACGCATATTTCAAAATTTCATACCCTAAAACTTATTCCTAAAGTTTATACCATTATTTCAAAAGTACATATCCTAATTTGTATATTTTCATACCTTTATCCCAAAAGTTTATACCATTATTTCAAAAGTTTATATACTAATTCGTACAGTTCAGCTTATTTTCAAAGTTCATAACACAATTTACAGACTTCATATCCTTATTTACATAATTTATATCCATAATTTTCAACTCCATACTCTTCATTCACGTAATTCATACATTTATTTTTCAAGTTTATATACTAATTAACAAATCCAACTATTTCCCGTTCTCCGATCTCAAACTATCATGTATTCGTCGTGAGTCTTTTCTTCGACGATCGCATCTCCGTCGACATCAAACTCAAGTTTTCGACATCGCTCTATACTCTCGCTACCCACTCTCACGGATATCTCCGTCTCAATCTCCACCAAAAAGACAGATCAGAAAGAGAATGAGTAGGAGAAAAACATCGGAAAGATAGAGGGATGATGAGAGAGAGATTGAAAAGATAGATGAATGATGATATATCGGATAGAGGGAGAATGATGATGAGAGAGATCGGAGAGAGTGAGAATGAGGATAGATAGATTGGATAGAGAGTGAGATGAGGAGAGAGTGAGATGAGGAGAGAGAGAGAGGGAGTAAATAGATTGGGAGTGATGAATAATTTTTTTGTTTTTTGTTTTTTATTAATTATAATTGAAATTATCTTTTTGATAATTTAACTTTTGAGTGTATATTTTTGTTAATATAATAGTTGTAGATTATGCTTATGTTAATTTTTCCATTTTCGGATAAATTAACAAAAAGGCAATTAATATAAACATACCTTACACCTATTATATTAACAAAAACATACACTAAAAAATTAAATTATCAAAAATATAACTTGCATAATAATTAATAAAAATAAATAAAAAAAAATTCATTCATCACTTCTGATCTCTTTCATCTCTCTCCTCCTCTTACTCTCTCTTCAATCTATCTCTCCTCCTCTTTCTCGCTCTCTGTCCGATCTTTCTCTCATACTTCTTGTCACTCTCTCCGATCTCTCATTCTCTTTCTTTCTCTCACCGATCTCTCCTCCTTTTTATCCCTTTTCGATCTCTCTCTCCTCATCGTTCTCTCTCATGCTCTCACTCTCTATCCTCTTTCTTCTACCACTCTCAAATCTCTTCCTCCTTCGTTTTCACCCTCTCTCCGATCTTTCTTTACTCCTCCTTCTCTCTCTCTCTCCGATCTCTCCTCCTTCCGCTCTATTTTCTCACTCTCTCCCCATTCTCCTCTCTCCTCCCGTCTCTCTCTTTTCGATATTTCTCTCCTCCCTCTCTCTCACTCCGATCTCTCTATTCGGTGAAAATTGAAACGGAGATATCTGTCGGAGTGGACGGTGAGAGTGTAGAGCGAGGTCGAAAACTCAAGATTGATGCCGACGGAGATGCGGTCGTCAAAGGAGAGGCCCATGACGACGACGTGTTAGTTCGAGATCAGAGGACGGACAAATTTTTAATTTGTTAACTAGTGTATAAGGTTGAAAAATAAGTGTATGAATTCCGTGAATTAAGTGTATCAGTTGAAAAATATGGATATGAATTCTGTAAATTGAGGTATTAACTTTGAAACTAAGGGTGAACTATACGAATTAAGATATGAAATTTTGAAATAAAAGTATGAACTTTTGGAATAAGTGTATGAAAATATGCAAATTAGGGTATAAATTTTTGAAATAAGGGTATGAACTTTTGAAATAAGTGTATGAAAAAATACAAATTATGGTATAAACTTTTGAAACGAGGGTATTAACTTTTTGAATAAAGGTATGAAATATACAATTTAGGGTATAAACTTTTGGGTATGTTTTTATTAATTAGAAATTTTTGGGTATATTTTTGCTAATCTAGTTTAAAAAGTAGTATATTTCTGTTAATTTATCCTTGTTTATTTAGGGGTGTAAATAAGCCGAACCTGGTCATTTTGTAAAGAACGGCTTGTTTTAAGGCCTCGTTTGCTGTAACCGTACAAATTATAGATGGGCGGGAACAGTTTGAGAATATGGTTCGTTATTTAACCGCTCTATTTGAAAATTTAAGTTTAGTTATTTAACTCGTTTCGATTCCATTTTTTGTGCCGTTTCGTAGTTATCGTTCAATATTGTTCGTTCAATTTTGAAACGCTGAAACTAGGGCACGTGACTACACGTGACTTAATTGCTGCGGTTTTTTCTTTAGAGTTTGAACAAAAGTCAAAAATGGTCAAATTGACTGAAAAAATGAAAAATAGAGTAGAAACCAGGTAGGAAACAACAGATAAATATGTTTTATACATGTTTGTAAAAAGAGAAACTGGGAATTAAAGCTGATAGCAAAATATCAATCACTTCTAAAATAAGCAACTCCACTAGCAAAGAAAGGATTAATAACTACAACTATAAGCTCTAACACAAAAATCAGAATGAAAAGTAATCGGGTGGTTCAACTTACTTGAGATCCAACATCTTCTGCATGAATGAAATGAACAACGACCCGATCCTTTCGATCTTAGATATTCCGCCCCTTGTTACATGCGAACACCAGTAACTACATAAATAGAACAAAAGTTTAACTAAAATGCAAAAGAGAAGATCAATCAAGTTGACATAATAACATGATTCTTTTTAGAAAAAATGATACAGTAGCAAAACTTTTCTCTGAAAAAGAATAGCTAATTGGAAAGAGGAACGCAAAAGAACCTACAACCTCTTCCATTCTATTGGTATTTCGGCATGTATCTAATCACAGTAAGATAGGTAACTAATGGAATGAGTTCAAATTTAAAAAGTTGAAATATCACGTATCCAATAATAATAAGACCTTTGAAATTATTCATCTATATTTTTATTATATGTTTGAATTCTTTGCAACTATCTGCTAAGTAATGAAATAGTATTTCAATTAATCACTAAATACTCAAATGTGAACAAAATTCATATATGGACATTCCATTCCAGTCTTGAAACTTTTCATTTTAAGGCTACGGGCTAAGCTTTATACCTCATGAGAACATTGTAATCATTTCATTTACCCAAAAGAAAGAAGGTGTACCTATGAAAATAAAAAGCAAGAACAGGCGGGCTTATTTATACCACAATTTACTATAAAACAAATAACAATGCCAAAAGCACAAATCTATGAACATCGATGTTAGCTAAAATCCTTCCATACACAAGTACGCTAAACAGTAATAGATTGGTATCTTTTTTCTTTTGACTTCAGAAGTGAGAAACGAGAGCAACCAATTGCTGCATTGAGCATGCAAAACTTCTTGTTGCTGAGACTGGAGTTTGTGCTCAGATGTTAACACATAATCGGTTTCTTACCAAAGCTAAGTGTATGCAATCGAAGCTAATCTGATAAAAATCGGAGCAAATCAAGGCTAATGAGGCCTTATAGGATAAACATTTGCATGTTCAAGCTCATTTTCGTTTATGCTAGATGTTCCTTGTTAACCATTTGTTAGACTATTTAGACTTGAAAAAATTAATTTAGCTAAGAAATCATGTTTAAAATGTGTCTTATATAAGGGAATCCAAAAAAAAATCGAAACCACAAAAATTTTGCGCCTGCGCCTATGCCTTGCCTATTTCCCTAGGCCTTCATGAATCAGGACCACAATCGCCGCCTCGACCTACTTAGCGAGTTTTAGAAAATAAGTTCTCTCTAAGTTGTGGCTTAATCTCTTTACATCTCTTAACATTTTTAAACAGATCTAATTGCATACTGAAATGACATAAAAAACAGCAGACTATTGGTTAAAGAAAACTTGGAAAAAAATATAAAAGGTAACACTAAATTGACGAGCCAGAATTCATGACAGATCCAACATGAGGTGTGTTGCCAAATAAAAAGAAACTATAATTTGATGAGAAATTGCAAGGCTATTCGGATACTGGGAAAACCAGATCACTAGATCGTGGGTAAATTTGATGTAAAGGGTAGCGGAAATGAAATGATTTTTTTAAGATCCAACTTGGAGAAACTTTGTGGATAACCCGAGATTACTCTATTTGACCTTAAATAGGGTAACGGAATGAATGCATACGAAAAGGTTAAAATCACAAGGATATCGTGTTTTTTTCTTACATTCTATCGGAGAAAAAGAATATAACCAAGGCAGTAATCTTACTTGTGAACCAGATCTAATTGCACTTGCATATCCACAATGTTTTTGAGCAGAAGATAACCAGGGGGAGAAAGGTGAAGAAAGTCCTTCATATGGTTTATAATTTTAATCTCTCCTTCCCCTTTTATAGCCAGCGAAACATTCTATGGATGCAACATTACAAAACAAGGAAAATAATAATAATTTCACAATTCAATGTAATTAAATAGAAGAAAGTTATATACATCCTGAGAAAATTTCCCGTAATGGATCTTGAAAAGTTTTGGGTCGTACGATCACTTGTATACTCACCCAAAGATTAAATCTTACGAGTCAAAACAGTTGAACGTATCCCGTACATTTATAGATATTTATATTGTGGTGATAAAGTCTAATGCTCATTTATCATCCTTGTTGAATCATGAATGCTTTTGATTCGTATTTACTGTTAATTAATTTCAGGATTATCTTGATAGAGCCACGCTCTCGGCACGTGTTCAACTAGTTTTGTGTTTAGAGATTGCACAGTCTAGTATATCTGATTACACTCTGTAAGCACAATCTATTATATCAGTATTAAGACTAATGCAAAGAGGTCCATTCTGTAAAGTATAACAATGAATTGATAAACAATGGACAAAATAGATTCTGTCCATTTCATCCTTAACCACCGGTTTACGATTCAAGGTTACATCTATATTTCCATCCACTAGTAGTTTTAAAGGCTTGTTAGTCTGCAACTTTTAGACTCATTTTATTGGCGTATTTTTACGATTATACCGTATTTGATCGACTAGCTTAAAGCCTGAGCTCTTTTTTGTATTTTTTGAAGCCTCAAATGGCTTAGAGTTTTAAGTTAAATGATTTCATTTCGTTTTAAAATCATATAAACCAGCTTATTCTTCTCAAAAGCTGTAGCCAAACAAAGCCTTAAGTATAAAAGGGATATGAAGTTTTTAGAGACACATTAAAGTAAACGCAGCAAAATATAACATGAGTTTCAAGAAGAAAAAAAACATATGATATGTATGGTTAACAACCTAGCTAGCTAAGTCACTCAAATAAAACCAAATAGACTTACACATATTTGGTTGTGCCAATCTGCAAAAGTAAGAAAAAAACACAAGTAAATAAATAACCATCACATTACGACATTATATGCTCAAGTTTTCATGCTTTTTGCTTAAAGCTTCAAATCTTTTATTAACTTTCCTGAGGAGTTTTGATTAGATGAAAATGACATTTTTCTTAGTTTGGGGAATAAGCTGATTGGATTTGCTTAATAGCTACAAGCCTACTACCAAACGTACTCAAAGTATAGAGGTACCCAGGCTTCTCATATGTTGAAGCTAAGCTTTGAATCTCCAATCAGGTTCAAACTTTGCTAAATGACAAAAATATCAAATTAATTATGGTTTAGTGATATGTGTTTTGGACATTAGGATTGATGATGCAACTTTTAACAATCACGTTTTAGTGACCTAAATTTAAAGTTTGGGTTGTTTTAGTGATCCGTCGTTACATTATTTGGATGAAAACCGTTTTGAAGTTTCAATTTAGTTCGTATTGTTTACAAATTTACGATAAACGTTTGAAAATAGTAAAATTACACATTTATATAAAAACATTTATACGAAAACTTATAAAACTATTAAATGAAAGTTACATTTTCATATGTAAATTGAAAAAAAAAAGTAAGTTTTATAAATGCAAATTTAAAATGATATAAAATTATCAAACAACGTGCTACAAATTAATAAATATAAACTAAATCGTTCTTTTTTTTTTGCTATATAAGTTTATTATTAAACCTATTAAAGACGTATGCATTTTTTTGAGTTATTAGTCTTATGTTAAAATAAAATAAAAGTGTAATTAGATTTTACGCCGTACGAAACTGGGTTTATTAGATCCAATTTTATTTATATAGGATGGTATTAACATGTTTTGGCTTTATTAGATCCAAATTATATGTGAATAAATAAAAAAATGATAAATTATTAAAATTAAGTTGTTACTAATTATACTTTCAATTTAGTTTTGTAAACATATATTTATATCATCACAACTAATAAAGTCCATATGTTATTCGATACTTGTATTCATTTTATTTATTAATTGTGCAACTCACTTAATTAAACACATGTTTTCTATAACTGTGTAATTTAACTGTGTTTATAGAAGTGTGTAATTTTTATAAATTTTAAACTATATAAACTAAATTAAAAGTTCAAAACGGTTTACATAAAAAAATATAACGGCAGGTCACTAAAAAAATTTAAACTATAAATTTAGTACAATAAAACGGAATTGTTAAAAGTTCGGTCACTAATTCTAAAAGTGGACAAAATACAAGTCAACGAACCATAATTAACCCAATTTTGGAGGTCCTCATGCGTTATCAATTTCTAAAGCAGTATAACTTTTCTAGCCCAAGTTTCGAAGAAGGGGGTATGTAGGTTTGTGGTGATATAGAAGGAGAAAAAAAAACGATTTGGATAACGAATAGTTATAGAACCTAAAGAGAAAGAGTTCACATGTCTTGGGTACGACGACTCAAGGATGTGAACATAAGCTAATTTTAGTTTTTTTGTCATGTATATTGTGGTGGTCGCGTGAAGGTATCAACTACAAATTGTTGCATAGAATGCATATTTGGTCGAACAAATTGAATGGGCGGCAGTAACAATTTGTAAAAGTTCAAATGGATTGATGCAAAAATATTCAAAGTGGGTTACAAAATATATTGACCTTAAACGGCAAATTCAATTTCAAGCGGCATAGATTAGATTGTAACAGTACCAATTATACATGGGGAACATTTTGAGAATATGGGTAGTTATTCAACTGGTCTATTTGAAATGAAATGTTGGTGTAGCTTTATATATTTTAATACTCCATTCCTCACTTTTTAATTGTTTCTTTTATAAATTGATAATTTTTAATTATATTAAATACATAAATTATCAATATTGTTCTTATAAATATCATAATTAAAGTTAAATGCGGGTAACTTTTTTCCTAAAAATTGTTATAGTTATAAATGGTAAGTATATAAATGGTAATAAAATAAATTTGTTACATTATAATTAGCATATTGAAAACGCGGACATTTATTTTGAAACAACCCAATATGAAATAGCGGATAATTAATTAGGGACGGAGGAAGTATGTGTTAATATGTGTACGAGTGTATATATGTGTGAGTGAGTGTGATATTGTAAGTGTAGGATGGAGAAAATTGTTAAGTACTCTCTCCGTTCCCATTGAATTGTTCATTACGAAACTACGTGCAATTTTGATCGTTTTATAACTTGTATCAAAATTATGGAAATGAATTTTTATAAAATCTAATAATAAAATTTAACATTTAAACTATATAATCAAATTTTGAAAAATTTCATTCCGATAATTTTGATATAAGTTATTGATCGATAAAAATTACACGTAATTTTATAATAAACAATTAAGTATGAACGAATACTTAACTATGATTCTAGATGTCAGTTTAGATGGGAGACTCATCATGTCAAACTGTGTATAGTTAATCGTTTTATTTTATTCTAAATGATACGTTTCTTTTAGTGACTCGTTTCGATTATAATTTTCATAATTATCTTTCAATATTGTTCGTAATGGGATTATCACATTAGAAATGAATATCAAATTAGTAACCGAGTCAGGATCGGACTAATCTAATATATGGTATTGCAAATAATAAAAAATGCATCATATGTGGTCGGGTCCAGTTGTTTTTAGGCAACCAAACACATCATTTGTTGTCAGTGTCACATCACTTATGTGACAAGTGATTGTCACGGTAACCCTACAATTTGAAAAAACCAATTTTGTTTATTACTCTTTTTTCAAAATATTTTAATTATAAAGTATTCTCTCAAGCCTTTTTTTTTTACAAACACTTTCAAAATTATATATTGTTACCACGTTAATATCCTATGATTTTTATGTGCTCATAATAGTACTACAACTTATATATTGCAATGGTCTGGTACTGATTAAAAAAAAATGAGACTAACGTGACATGTTGACACATGACCATCTTAATTTGTAAAAAATAAACTAAAAAATAATTATAATAACATACAGTGGTGGCTGCAAATAGAATTTTTAATTGAACTTTTGGGAGGTTTGTGGCAAAGTGAGTTTAATTAAATTGTGTAGCAAATATTTGGTTGTTCGTAGATAATCTATGCAAAATGAGTTTATGTTAACTTGAGTATTTAATATACGTTTGGATTTCTGGATTTTTTAAGTATTTTTTTTATACCTTCGTTTTCATCTTTTTTCTTTTTGTACCTTGTTTTATTAATTTTACTTTTCGACACATGACTGCATGTGACTTTATTGATGCGTTTTCTTTTTTAGACTTTGAAAAAGAAAGTTAAAATTGGTCAAAATTGACTATAAAGGAAAAAAGAAGAAAAGAGAGTGAAAAAAAAATAAAATAAAATAAAGAAACCACAGTAGAAACGGTGAAAAATGAAGAAACGAAGGTGCACAAATCCGACTTTTCCGTTTTTCATAATTTTAAAAAAAAAATTAAGTGTTTCCATTTTGACAACTCCAAACATTTTATAATGGCTCTGCACCTGTTTGTTGTCCTGCCAGGATTTGTAATCCAATCCTGACTTTCCAAGGATACAAACAAAGGAGGGGTAAATGGTAGTTGGAAAGTTTCATTCAACTTGTTCTTTTGGCCTCTGATCTTCTCCTTTGTATAGATGTTGTAGGATTTGATAGATTAATTAGTGTAACTGTTCAATTAGAGGAAATAATTCATTTAAACTTTATAGCAACACACATTTATGCTCTTGCATAATGTCGTGACTTTGAACTTTATTGAACTTCTGAAGTTGTTCCGACTAGTCCATGAAAATTTTAGCACACTTTTAGTCGGCAATTCTTACGAAATAACGACACGAGTATAGGTTTGCAAAAAGCACGACGATGTAATAACATAAAGTGGTGGTCCGTTGGGACCAGAGAAAAACATTAAATACTAAAGAAATACAATAATGTAAAATTTTCGAGTTTCACCCCCTTGGTGATTTGTATCCATGCTAATGCTACCACTACAACAACCAATCACTTCCCTCTACTTAGGCTACAAACAATTTCATTACCAGCAAGTAACAATAGATTTTACTCGATAGTATTCCAACAAAAATGTACAAATTATTTATTAACCGACTTGCTAAAAAGCGGAGAAGCTGACGGCCTTGGATAAACGTCTCTCGTCTTACCAATACCGTCTCCAGCACTTCGTCTCCTCAGCCTGATCGCATTATTCGGATCATTTGTGCCACTTTTATTTCCCTTGGAATTTTGAAGTTGTTCCAATTCTTTTACGACCTCGTCCATAGTGGGCCTGAATTTGGGATCAGAAAAGAGGCACCTAAGGGCTAAGTGGGCCGCTTTATGGGCCACTTCCATCGTGTATTGGCCCTCTAGGCGAGTGTCTACGACTCGAAAAACTTTTCTTTTGTTGGCGAGATAGGGCTTGGCCCATTCCACGAGATTGTGTTCGCCAGATGGCCTGTTTTTGTCAACAGCTCGTCGGCCCGACAACATTTCGAGGAGAACAACGCCGAAACTGTATATGTCACTTTTCACGGTCAAATGGCCTAAATGGAAAAAAAAATGTGAGTAATTAGTTGAGGTGGAAAAAAACGCTAACTTGTTAAAATGACCAGAACATATGGGACAAATTTGGTATTGATTTTTATTGATTTTGGGGTGAAGTAGAGCGATACCCAGATCAAATTTTCATTTGGTCTCCATAGTTTAATTTGCAGCATTATTATTCCCTATACTTAAGGTCAAAACACTACTTGGTCCTCCAAGTTTCGATGTAAACGCTATTAGTCCCATAGCTTTAGTGTGTTACATCAATAGTCCACACACAATGAGTAGGTTTTCCCCATGTATAACACGATACCTCAGATGAATGAACCATCGGTGTAATGTAGTAAAACTGTAACACGATTCCTCCAAGTTTCGATGCAGACCAGTACTGTTGTAAATTGTAGCTGCACCTATGAGGACCACCCATGGTACTTCTCAAACTATGAGGACCAGCGGTGTAACTTACTCTTAAGTATGAGGACTGTTGGAACATATCCAAAGTATGATGAGCAAATAATGTTGGAACTAAAGTCTAAAATTACAGGAACCAAATACAAATTTCTCTCTGGAAGTATGGATCCTGTTAAACCCTATATTTTGGTAACTACCAAAAGATAGGAGTGAAGGAGAGAGTAGAGACAGCTACAAAGTTCAACTTAAACTGAAAACCAGATTCCTATCCGATTAGTGTATGTTTCCAGAAACAAATTTTAAGATCATAATTAAGTGATATTTTGGGATCAAATATTTTTTATTTTTTATTTTACAATTTGAGAGCAGATATTCGATTGCTTATAAACTACATACTCAATTAGTCTGAGCTTTCTGCTATGAATCTTAAATCTACTATTAAACACTCTTGAGAAGCAAATCATTATTTCTATCGTAATCTGCAGCAGAAAAGCAAAAACCATATAGGCCTAATTATGACCTAGAAGTTATACTTTATGTAACTTTTCCTTGTGATCCTTTTAAAATTGCAAGAATGTGATTCTAATAGGATTTCCAGCAAAAAAGCAAATAACACGCCAGGTCAGTCTCTTTTCTATCAAAAATACATCTGGTTCTAGTAAAAGTACCAAATATACAAGCAATGATAACGATAGAAGAACTTGAACCAAAAACAAAATTAATAGATAATAGAGCATACCAGTTGCTAGATATTCTGGAGCCGCATAGCCATGGGTTCCCATTACCCGAGTAGAGACGTGGCTTTTGTCCCCAGATGGCCCATCCTTAGCCAACCCAAAATCCGAAAGTTTTGCATTGTATTGCTGTTATAAAACAATTAAAGTACTAAATTATTTTTGACTGTTTGGTTATGTTATAGACAACCACTGTAATTCTACAAATGATTATGCAAATTGATCGGGAAATATTTTAAAGAAAATTACTTCGTGAACACCTTAGTTCTGAAAACCATAGGCAAGTGAAAAATTATTTTTCTTACACAGCTTCTAAATTACTACTTATGAAATTTCTAATATGGGAACAAGATCAAGCTGAAAATTCAAAGAGCATAAGCCAGTAAGTCCATAACTTCCACTACTCTATTTGATAAGAAACACAATATAATCACATACCGAATCGAGCAGAATATTTGAGGTTTTGAAGTCGCGATAGATCACTTTTGCTTCATCACTATGAAGAAAAGCAAGACCCTTTGCAGCACCAAGAGCAACTTTGAGGCGAAGGTTCCACGAGAGTGGCTGGAAATAAGAACCTCCTGTATTCGCCATAATTCTAACCAAATCAGAACATATTTCAAACCAATTTCATATATGAATACAGAATTTGGTGCGACGATAACTCACTTCTAAATAAATGGTTTTCCAGGCTCCCTCTCGGCATGAATTCGTACACTAGAAGCCGGTGTTCATCCTCTAAGCAATAACCGACGAGTTTAACAAGGTTTGGATGATAAAGCTGGCCTAAAAAATTCACTTCCGCCTATAAAAAAAAATGCAAACAACTTCCAATGAATTAAACTACTTTTAGAAATGAGAAATTGAAACCAAAGCTTGTTGGTGCTTGTTAGGTTGAAAATTTAAGCTAGCTTTAGCCATATATAAAAATCGGGAGGTTTTTTCTTGATTTGCTACCTTCGACTTATAATTCTTCCAACGTCCAAAATACATGTGCATTTCTTAAGTAACCTAAATCACTGATTTAAGAAACGGGGAAATTACAAAGGGAATTTTAGAAGATTGTCCGTTTCCGAAGAACAAAATAAACTAAATAAAATCAACTCCATGGCAATACAAGAAGCTATTTACAAAACTCACGAGAGAATGAAACTCATAATTCCAGATTCAAAGTTGCAGAAAAGCTAATCTCTTTATAGACTAAGATTTGTGGATTATCATTAGAACTAATTTCCTTCATCAATCAAAAAGTGCCACGTGTCAGATACTCAAAAGGAAATACATACATATAACACTTACCAGCCATTCGCGATGGCCTTGGAACCCATCTTGATTAAGCCTTTTAACAGCAATTACAATACCAGTCCCAGGTTTAGCAGAAGCATAAGTGTTCTCATCAACCCAACCTTTGAAAACAGAACCAAATCCACCTTCTCCTAACACACTATCTGGACGGAAGTTCCTCGTAGACATTTTCAGATCCGCAAAACTAAAACTCTTCAAATTTGAGGATTGTAATATCTCTCCCTCGCTACGAGGTGTCGGAGGTACAGAAGCAAAAGAGGATTTGCTGCTTGAGCTACTGAGATTATTTCCATCATTGCTTACATTTTTAGAACTCCCTACAGAAAACAAGATTTATCAGCAATAATGTTCACAATTTAACATCTATGATGAAATACATGGGTTACCAGAATGTACTCTTAAAGCGTCAAAGACAATAAGGTCATGTCTAAGACAGGTATAGGTTATACTGGGGGGTCGTTTCATACACTAATGCATCATGTGGTTTGGATCATTACATCATGCTATAAAGTTACTAAGCTATTAGTAGTATAATTCCTAAGTTTTCTCAGTAAATGTTATTCACAGATTAGCAGCCGCATTGAAATACTTGTTACCTGAATCGAAATTCAGGCGAGTTACAACAATGGTTTTGATACTTCCGTTATATTTCGCATTAGTTCCACTCGTTTCAATTACAACACAAAAGATCCCCATACTGTCAATGATATTACTACCTGGTGCCCACTATTTTATCTGAAACACTACTCGTCCCTGTGTTTTTGAATGAGTCACACAGGTGGTGCACGAACAACGGTACTGGTCCCCATAGGAAAGGACCGCCAGTGTGACGTACTCAAACTATGGACCAATGCTACAGTACTTAGAGCCTTAAACTATGGGGGCAAACAAAGTAACATGTCGAAACTCTGGAAACTAATCTGTTGTGATTGTGACAATTGGAATTGAATAGAGATCTCTCGTGAAGTAAGAGAACATTGGTTGATTCATCCAAAACTATAAAATATCCATTAATTGTAGCTATAAAAATGAAGTTAATATTTTTGCCACCTCGGTCAATTTGTAGAACACTGTCTTTAAACAGAATTAGGTTACATTTGGCTATTTTTAAATACGCCGTACTTTACAAATTGGGAGGGTACCAAAATATATCTTTTCGTTGTTATAATCCCGTTTTCATTACCAGCTGTTAATATAGATTGTTCACAACATATATAAAACTTACAATCCCTTAATAATTCTGAAAAAAAATAATTGCAACCTAAGAAGACACGAGGTAATTAGGTGAAGATCATGAGCAACTCTGAAACTTGAATAATGTTTGCCTACAACCAACTACGTACCAGGACAGAAATATATTTACTCGATAACTGTTTGAAAAAAGAGTTAAATATAAAGTCAGTTTGGTTCTGCAAATAAAGCCCAGAGATTTCCTCCAAATAAAGTTAGAAGGTTGTGCTTTTGGATGCTCTTATAGACTTATGTCAAGCAGAAGCTTTTTTCTGCTCTGCTCCTTACAAAGCTAGAAGCTTTAAGATGATAAGTCTAAAAAATTCCAACTTTAAGAAAAGCCAAATATTTTCCAGCTTTAAGCTTTATAGTCTAATCAAACACATAAAGAGAAAGGTGAAAGAACATGTCAAAATGACAAGAAAAGTCAAAGGCATTCAAATATAGTTCTAACAACTCGCACTCAAGTCTACATTAATCAAATTTAGTTGAATTTCATATAATGATATTATATAACTTTATTTATTAAAATTCAACTTGGAACTTTCTCCTTTGATAAAGTTTAGGTTCTAGAAATATTTGGTGCGTATCTTGCACAGATATAGGGTTGATCAAGCCATAGCCCATAAGTTTGAAAAATCCAAGTCCAAATATGAATTCTATGGTAGAAACATTTCTAAAGACGGTAATAAATAAATAAATTATCAAAGCCTATTATTTAATTAGCTATAGTAGCCGCAAAACAATCATGGATGCAGTTATGCAAATATTTACTTCTTCATATCATTACGTGTTACTTTAATCAAATATTCCCTTAGCAGAAAAAAAAACCCTTCAGATAAATTACTTCGAATGCTTTCTCAACAAAATAAATAAACATACTTGGATTCTGGCTTATTTAAGGCTGGGAAAATTTAGGTTCATCCGGCTGAAACTAACACTAGCTTTTAAAGGTCAGATCAAATGTAAAAAAAAAGTAAAGAAAATACTAAATTCAACACCCACCTTCAATACGATTTAAAAAAAAACGTAAGTTAATAGCTAGAAACAAGTTAAAACAAAAAGTTAAACAAACCAATTAATAAAAACACTTTAAAGTACCTGTATGATTGGGGCTTTCAGCTTTAATTCTTGCACTTAAGCAAATCCCCATTGGAGACAAGCACGAATCAAATAAGCCTACAAAACTATCCAAAATTAGATGTCTTTCTAAACACTCAAAACTTGAAACACAAAAATGAAAATTCAGAACCAGAGGTCCAGATCTATTGCCTAAAACAGTTTTAACAAATAACAAAAAATAGACCCAACACTGTATTTTGCTTGAAGAATCAAGCTTTCAACCATATAAGAGAAAGTAAAGAAAACCCAACTCCTATTTTGCTATTTTAGTAGCTAAGCAACCATTTTTTTTAGTTTCTTTGCAAGTGCACATGATAACAAAAACAGTCCCAACACTGTATTCTGCATAAAAAATCTAGCTTTCACCCAAAATAAGAGAAAGTTAAGAAAACCCAACTATTTTGCTGTTAAATTAGCTTATAAGCAAGCTTTTTTTTGTTTCTTTGTAACAAAAACAGACCCAACACTGCCTTTAACCAAAACAATGGTAGGAAGTAAAGAAAACCCACCTCCTATTTTGTTAGATTAATTAAGAGCTAATTAGCAAAAAAAATAAAATTGGTTTCTTTGCAAATGCACATAATAACAAAAACAGACCCAACACTGTGTTTTACATAAACAAAATTCCAGGTTTAAAGCAAAATAAGAGAAAGTAAAGAAAACCCACCGACAATTTCGCTATTTCATTAGCTTAAAAGCTTTTATTGGTTCCTTTGCAAGTGCACATGGTAATAAAAACGGACCCAACACTGTATTTTACATTAAAAAAAAAAAGTGAAAGTAAAGAAAACCCAACTCCTAGATTGCTATTTTATGAGCTTATTTGCAAGATTTTTTTGGTTTATTTGTAAGTGCACATGATAACAAAAACAGACTCAAAATAAACAATCTAGCTTTTAACCAAAACAATAGTAGAAAGTAAAGAAAACCCACCTCCTATTTTGTTAGATTGATTATGAGCTAATTTACAATTATTATTATTTTTTTTGGATTATTTTGCAACAAACTGGTATGAAACTTTAGAGAGAGAGAGAGAGAGGAAGGTGAGAGGTAGGAAATTAATGGCGGGTTGGTCCCGCCTTAACTTTTCTTTTCTTAACGTTATTCATACCAAAGTTTTTTTTTTTGTATTTTATTTATAGACTAGTGTGTTTTTATTTTATTTTTGGTACTATGTACTCTAATGACATGGTCAAATTAATTAAGTGGGCCTATATATACAGTCTTACTTCTATTTTGTCCCTATTTCCTAAGTTTTTCTTAGGAACAGTTATGAAATTTTGAATTTGTGATGTTGTTAGAGCATTTACACTGGTCTTTTTAGTTTTTTTTTTCTATAGTACTATAAGCAATAAATTGACATTTAAGCTACACATTCACATGTTAACTTAGAACTACTTTTGGATGCAATATTGATCACTTTAATTTTAACTACAATAATATATATTTAAATTTGATAAGGGCATTAATGTCATGTTCTCATGCTACTTCTCATGTCACAATTAGATATATTTTTAAATTTTGATACTAAATTACGCCTTTAACGAGTACCTTTAAGAGTAAAGAGTACATTGCAACTGTAGAATAAATTTTTGTATACCTACTATTAACATATCATGAAAGATAATTTGGGCATTGTGAATGCTTTTAGTATGGATGCGAATAATATTAAATGGCATAGTTATAACATGCCATAAGAATAATATACATATATGTGGAAGGTCGGAGCATGATCTCGGTGGGGTATCGTCGTAGTAGATGTTGTAGATTGATGAGAGAGACTATGAAGCATATTCTTAAAAAAAAAAAAAAAATGATGACTAATTAACAATTAGGATGATGAGTTTGTGTTATTACCAAATAAGTTACTCTTTTTGTACATTTAGCCACTTTCCGAATTACGTGTCACTATCTAAATGTGTAGACGTATGTGAAAGTTTATTTCCGATAGTTATATATAAATACCTTTAGAGATGATATTATTCTTTTGAAAGGAAAATGATTAATAATAATTAATTATGCCATTTCATCCATCTTTTCTAGCTCTTTTAAAAAACAAAATTAGTAACATCATGATTTACAATAAATTATATTGTTATTGTTTCAACATGTTTTGATTTTGTTTAAGAAAGTTGTTTTTTTATACTATCAAAAACCAAACAAAGATGAGAAAGTTGAGATATAACTAGACAAGTCATTGTTCAAAATATTATCTACTGTCTATTTTTTAATTTAGGGAGAGCAAAAGACTCACTTTTATAAAAAAAAATGTTATTCTTGAGTGCTTTAAATGAAATTATAGAAACAAAATGAATGGTTTCAAAACTATAGGCACATTAGAGGTAATTGACCCCTTTTATTCCATACTTGTTTGTCTTTCCCCCTCTAGACTAATTTTTCGGAATTGAGGAAAGGATAAGGCAGCCACAGAAGGACAAGGAGACTCCTGTCATTTTCAACCGTCTAATTAATTTTTGCACCAATATAAAATAACGTGTCATTCGCTTAATATTTGAACCACTATAAATTAAATTTGAATGAATCAACTTGTCTCACCGTGTAATATACGGACTAAGACGAATAGTTAAAACATGATGAGAACCCTGAAATCCTAGGAGAACAAAAAAAAAAAAAAAAAACTTAGAATAAAATGTTTATTGGCCCAAATATAATTGTTTAATTTTAAATAGTATATCTGAAATATATTCAAGAAAGCGGACAATGGATATTTTGACAGGGGTCCGAGGGGGTATAAGAAACATTTTAGAACTTCTAAGAATTTTTAAATCCAAAATAACAGTGTAAGCAAATAGTTAATTTATTTTATGAATATAGTAGCTAAAATTTAAGTACCGAGCCATATAATTTATTCAATATATTTACCCTTTTAGAAACTTAGTTTCATATGTTTACGTTATTTTGTACAAAGTAAAATTTTCAGAGTTTACTTAACGTTCTATTAAACTTTATCGTTCATATATTATTGTACCCCCGAAAATTATTATACATGATTCATACTGTTTTAATTAAGTTTACTTATTGTGTCGATTTTCGACCATGCACAATATTTCACGATAACTACCACAATTTCATAATTTCTAGTTAAATCCATTAATTGGGTATTTACATATGTTTTTTCAAAAATAACTGAAGGAAATTATAATTCCTTTTTGTTGGAATCTCCTTTTAATTTACCTTTAGCTCTTAACTTGATTAGATTAATTTTAAAATTGAAGAATTTAACTTGATTAGTTTAACACAAATTATGATAGAAGCTTATAAGTAGTTAGTATAGACGACTAGACCTCGTATATTAGTAAAAAAATTAAATTACCGGCGACTTGTAATATCTATACTAATAGAGATGTGATAAATTTAGTTATTTTTGTTAGGATCGATCAGGCGAATCAATGAAAGACAGAAATACTAAACCGAGCACACACACACTTTGATAACGGAGTTCACCCAAATTGTCTACGTCTCCGGGCCGCTACACGTGGCACTTACTATATATATAGAGGATTACAAATGTAATCTAGCTAAATACAAAGTTATGGTTCTCTCGCAAATAGAACTCTCTCTTTATAATATAGAGGTGTTGTGTAAAAGTGTAATTAAAATATAAGATATTGGGGCATATAAATAAAACCCTTTGTGGGTCATATTACAATTTCAAGTGATGTGGGATAATTAGAAAACATGGCCAAAGCTCATTTGGCTCCACAACTCAACAATCTCCCACTTGGAGTCAAATGTCGAGTGCTTCAAAAGAAATCCACTTATCCCCGATCACTGAACTCACTGTGCTCCACCGAGTAGAATGCTCCCATCGGTATCCATGTATGGTAATTGATACTCTGCCATCATCGACGAGTTATCCATTCTTCCAGTGTAGCGGCGACCCTGAGCCTCATGCTCGGAGTCCTACTGAGGTTGCACAAAGCCTCAGTTTATCGATTGTAACAGTCTTCGTTAGCATATCAGCGGGGTTCTTAGCGCCCTCAATCTTTTCTAGCGCGAAGATTCCATCTTCCAGAACAGCCCGGATAAAGTGGTAACGAATCTGTATGTGCTTTGTGCGTGAATGGAATACATGATTCTTAGCTAGCTGAACTGCACTTTGACTATCACAGTGCAGAACTCCCTTGTCGGTTTTCTGACCGAGCTCCTTTAAGAAACCTTGCAACCAAATCATCTCTTTGCTTGCTTCCGTCATCGCGACGTACTCAGCCTCTGTGGTCGACAGTGCAACGATCTTTTGCAACTTAGATGTCCAACTCACAGCAGTACCACCGAAGGTACAAACACATCCCGTTGTGCTCTTTCGGCTGTCCAGATCACCGGCCATATCAGCATCCACATAGCCGTGCAGGCCTTCCGAGGTCTTTCTGAAACATAATGTCAAACTAACGGTACCCAAGAGATATCTCAATATCCACTTCACAGCTTCCCAATGGTGCTTTCCTGGGTTACTCATGTAACGACTGACAACTCCCACTGCATGGGCAATGTCCGGTCTTGTACACACCATTGCGTATATCAAGCTGCCAATTGCTGAAGCGTAGGGTATGTTCGACATACGATCCTTTCCTTCCTCGTCTGAGGGTGATTGTTCCTTCGACAAGCTAAAGTGTGCGGCTAGCGGTGAGCCTACAACCTTGGCGTCACTCATGCTAAATCGTGCCAACACTTTCTTCACATACTCGGCTTGCGACAGAAACAGGGACCCATCCCTTTCTCGAGAAATCCTCATACCGAGGATCTGATTTGCGGCACCCAAATCTTTCATCTCAAACTGTTTCGCCAACTGTTGCTTCACCTTGTTAATCTCAACAATGCTCGACCCGGCGAGCAACATGTCATCTACGTACAACAGTAGTATGACGTACGAAGAGTTCGCAAATCTCTTCACGAAACAGCAGTGATCGCTATCACTTCTTTCGAACCCGGTATCCGCCATGAAACTGTCAAACTTCTTATACCACTGCCGTGGTGCTTGTTTTAACCCGTACAAGCTCTTCCTCAGTTTACAGACCAGTTTCTCTTTTCCCTTTTCAGCAAACCCTTCAGGTTGGAGCATGTAAATTTCTTCATCGAGATCTCCATGGAGAAAGGCAGTTTTCACATCTAACTGCTCGAGATAAAGATTCGCATTTACAATAATGCTCAACAATAGCCGAATAGTCGTCATTTTTACGACTGGTGAAAAGATCTCGGTGTAGTCAATTCCTGCCTCTTGCTGGAACCCTTTGACTACTAAGCGTGCCTTATACCGTTTCGTGCCGTCTTGTTCCTCCTTCAGTCGGAACACCCATTTGTTGCTCAGTGCCCTTTTCTCCTTGGGCAGTTCGGATAACTGCCAAGTCACATTCTTCTCGAGCGACTTCATCTCATCCTTCATCGCGAGCTCCCACTTGCTCGAGTCTTTCAGCTCCAGAGCTTCTTCTCTACTTTCGGGCTCTCCTGCATCACTGAGCAGTATGTAATGCAGGGAAGGAGAGTATCGGGCAGGAGGTCTCCTCTTGCGATGACCTCGGCCCAATTCAGGTCGGGGAGTCTGGGACAACTCCTCGGTCTCTTCAGCATCTGCTGGTGGGTTGTCGAGCACCACTGGCTCATCTTCAGTGTCATTTTCCAAGTCCAATCTTGGAAACGCATTCATGTCGACCATACCACTTTCCTCGGACGGGAGCGCTTGTTCTTCCACATTTTGTCGATCTTTGTACAAAATGCTTTCGTTGAAGATGATATCCTTACTGCGAATGATCCTCTTGGTTTGACCATCCCAAAAGCGATATCCAAACTCAGCTCCACCGTACCCCACAAAGTAATACACTTTGGATTTCGAGTCAAGTTTGGTACGTTCATTTATGTCGACGTGAATATATGACAGACAACCGAACACTCGCAAGTGTTCATACGAGATAGGCTTTCCCATCCATACTTCCTCGGGAATTCTCTTTTCCAATGGTACTGAGTGTCCGTGGTTAATGAGGTAAACCACCGTGCTTACTGCATGTGCCCACAAGGCTTTGGGCAACCCACTTTGCAGTCTCATACTCCTAGCACGCTCATTGATTGTTCGGTTCATTCGCTCGGCCACGTCATTCTGCTGTGGCGTTCTTCGGATGGTCTTCTCCATTCGAATGCCTCTCTGAGCACAGAACTCTACGAACTTCGCATCAATGTACTCTCCGCCGTTATCGGACCTCAAACATTTGAGTTTATTCCCGGTCTCTAGCTCGACCATGGCCTTCCATTCTTGAAATTTCTTAAACACCTCAGACTTGTGTTTCAAGAAGTAGACCCATGTTTTCCTCGTTGAATCATCGATGAAGGTCACATAGTACTGAGCTCCTCCCAGTGAGGTTACTGGAGATGGTCCCCATACGTCTGAGTGGACCAGTGCTAGCTTCTCCTCCTTGGGAGCTTTTCCACCTTTCCGGAAGCTTACTTTCTTCTGCTTCCCGAAGATGCAACCTTCACACATGTCGAGGTTGACAGACTTCAAGCCTGGAAGTTTGCTGTCCTTCGATAACACCTTCATCCCCTTCTCACTCATGTGACCCAACCGTCGATGCCATAGTTCTGAGCAGTTCTGCGACACAGCTGTCGCAATTGTACGCTCCTCATCGGTCGTCATGTACAGCGTACCGACCTTGCTCCCTCGGGCTATCACCGTAGCTCCTCGTGAAACTTTCCAAGCTCCACTGCTGAACGAAATGGAGTGCCTTTCGACATCGAGTTGACCTACTGAGATCAGATTCTTGGTCAATCTCGGAACATGCCTCACTTTCGTCAGCTTCCATACCGATCCATTTGGAATGCGAATCTTCACATCGCCCATTCCAACAACCTCCAACGCCTCTCCGTCGGCTAGATACACTTTTCCGAAATTACCCGCAGTGTAATTTTCGAATAAATCCTTCTGAGCGGTCGTGTGAAATGATGCCCCAGAGTCTAGAATCCACGATTCTATATTTCTCTGTTCGGTAAGCAACAAACAGTCACCCGAATCCTCGTCGCTCGCAACATTAACCACGTGATCACGGCCGGTACCCTTCGTCGGCTGCTTGCACTCATGACTGAAGTGCCCCATACCCTGGCAGTTATAGCATCGAAGATTCTTCTTACTTCGACTGCTATCTTTCCCGCATCGGCTTTGCCCTCTTCTATCTCGGGATTGCGAACGTCCTCTAACGTCCCATACCCTGGCCTTACCCCGGTCTCTTGAACCCTTGTTCAAGGCTGCTCCATCATTTGAGCATTCACCCATATCTAATCTCCTGAGTTCCTCAGCGAGTATTTGATCTCGGATGCCGTTGTAACTCAGTTTCTCCTTTCCAATTGAGTTGCTCACAGCAGCTCGCATGAATTCCCAACTGTTCGGTAGAGATGCTAGCAGTATAAGGGCTCTCACTTCGTCTTCAAAGGTTATCTCCACCGCATCCAACTGATTTACGGTGTCGATGAACTTATTCACGTGACTCGCGATAGGTGTCCCCTCAGCCATGCGTAGGTTGAACAACTTACGCATGAGATGTACCTTATTGTTCGCGGATGGTTTCTCATACATGTCGGTGAGGATCTTCATCATCCCCATCGTCGTCGTCTCTCTTGCGACGTTATGTGCTACACTCCTAGATAGTGTTAGGCGGATCACTCCCAACACTTGTCGGTCTAAGAGTTTTCACGCCTCCTCGGTGGTCGTGGTCGGCCTTTCCTTAAGGAGAAGTGGCTGATGCATCTTCCTCCCGTAGAGGTAGTCCTCTATTTGCATTCTCCAGAATGCGAAGTCCTTCCCGTCGAACTTCTCGATCCCGTGTGTGGTTCTGTCTTCTTTCGCCATCGATCTTCCGAGCTCTGATACCACTTGTTAGGATCGATCAGGCGAATCAATGAAAGAAATAAATACTAAACCGAGCACACACACACTTTGATAACGGAGTTCACCCAAATTGGCTACGTCTACGAGCCGCTACACGTGGCACTTACTATATATATAGAGGATTACAAATGTAATTTAGCTAAATACAAAGCTATGGTTCTCTCGCAAATAGAACTCTCTCTTTATAATATAGAGGTGTTGTGTAAATGTGTAATTAAAATATAAGATATTGGGGCATATAAATAGAACCCTTAGTGGGTCATATTACAATTCCAAGTGATGTGGGATAATTAGAAAATATGGCCAAAGCTCATTTGGCTCCACAACTCAACAATTTTAACATCGTTATTATATATATATATATATATATATTTCACTTACAAAAACTAAGAATATAAACGTATTTTCCCCCAAAAAGTTTTAAGTAAATCTTTAGAAAGTCAATTTCACATATACGAAATGAAAAGAAGCAGATTAGATAAAATTCGGGTTCAAAAAATATAAAAATATATAGCATTAAGAAGTTTCATCTACGTACATATAGCTTTTCGTACTAAAGATTAACTTGTTTGAATAGTCAAATGTATGAAAACGCATATTATACATAAAAAAAAAAAAAAAAAATACTTTAAGAGATTTTATACCTTAATAATAATAAAAGGTGCAAGAGTTTACATCTGAGTATCTCTCGTTTTGCTCCTTTTAAATCATGAATCATGAAGTGATACGTACAATAATATACATATACACTATTGACGAAAATTAAGTAAATTGCAACAAATTACGAATAGTAAGAAGCAAATAAAAAACGAGAATAAAAGAATATGGAAATAAATGGAATTCAACTAATAAATATAGTTGTTGGGTCATTCAATTCTTCCCGTTTAGCATAATGACTCCATCACATGTTATACTTATGGCTGGGTTCGCTTCGCTCCGGGTCGGTTTTTTGTAAAATCGAAACCGAAATCGAAACCGAGTATATTTTTTGGTTCGATTTTTTTCGGTTTCGGTCTTTTTATTTTTTGGACCGAACCGGACCGGTTTTTTCGGTCCAGTTTCGGTTTTTTTCGGTTATTTTTCGATTTTATTTTTGATTTTTCGGTCTTTCGGATTTTTTCGGATTTTTTTCGGGTTTTTTCGGTCTTTTTCGGTTTCGGTTTTTTCGGTTCGGTTTTACTGAAAACCGAAACCGACTTAAAATTTTTCGATTTTTCGGTTTCGGTCTTTTTCGATTTTTTTCGGTTCGATTCGGTTTTTCCGATTTTTCGCCCAACGCCAGTTATACTGCTTGTCTGGTTTGTTCTTGCAATTGAAATTTTAGTTTTCAAGTAAAAAGAGTTATCGTTATAAAATCTTTTAACTTTTACATTTTAAGTATTTATAAAGCGTAAATTGCAAATTACCCTCTTCAAGTAAATGGTCAAATAATATTATTGTAGTTTGAAAATCTTTAATAAACCCTAATAAATTATACCATTTTTTGCAAATAACCCCAAGACCAATCTCAAAGGTTGTTGAGTATTGTTATCGCACATCACTTGTAAATAGATCGTGTCATGTGTTTAAAATGTGTTGGTCATCTTACTTGTTATGAAGACTTTTAAGGGTAACGTATATGAGGTTTTAATATGGTATCAAAAACTGATTAGTTTCAACTGATGTTGGGTGACCTCGTCCGTCACATGATGGACATTGATTACACTTGCTGGGCCCGTTCGGATTTAGTATAACCCAAAAGTGAGTGAGAGTATTGATTTTATTATCGCACATCACTTATGGATAGAATCGTGATATTTATTTAAAATGTGTTGTTTTTTTTTTTTTTTTATAAGATCTCTAAGTGATAAAAATATGAGTTTCAATAAAGTTCTATATTTATGCACACCGGTCAATTGTTACATATATGCCAACTCATGGTGGAGTCGGAAATATTCTTTTGTGATTGCTAAGTATACCAATTGTTATTTTGTTGGATTGCAATTAATAATAGTTTTGAACTATTTCAAAATCTCTTATAGAAAATTTTGCATGTTTCGTAAATATTTGCCAAGCTATGACAACAACCCTTTTACGCCTATAGTCAGCGGCGGACTCAGGGTGTGGGTGGGGATGGATGGCCACCCCCGGGATCCAGCGGTGATTTTTAATTTTTTTTATACGTGTGATTTAATTTTTTTTAATATATATACATTTATGGTCCCCCTAGTTAAACAAAATAGTTGTTGGTATAGTAGTAAAATTGCCTTTTAAGATACTGGAAAGTTATGAGTTCAAATCATGTTAGTTTTTTTTTAAAAAAAAAATTATGTTTTTTATATTGAAATTACCAAATTTCGTAAATGATCATTCTATTTTTCTAAATAAAAATTAATAAAAAATATATTTTTTACCACACGGACCTTCTCCAAAAACCATCATGGTTCCTTCTCCGTCCATGTGCATATATGGAATAATAAGACGGTAATTAAGAAATTATACAGATGGATAATGATCATAAATATTTATGTCTTTGGTGCCTTTTTTATTTTATTTTGTGATGGAGTAATTGAGTGATAGAGTAGTAGTACAATCTTTAATGAAGTTGACAACTTTGTAAAGATTGATGATTTTTTCTTTCAAACTACTTTAAAGTTGCATTTGTCGGCGCATAAGAAACTTGAAATTTCACATTACCATAAAATAAGAGGAGGTGCACTATGTCATTTCATTCTGAGTTCAATTATTGTACATTTGTACCACGAGAAATTTTGACTAATTGCAAATTACTCTATTTATTTTTTCATGATTTAAGGAAAAGTAAAGTGATGAAAAAGGAACCAAATAGTACATGAAAATAAAAAAATCCTGTGAATATTCACAAGCATTAGCATACATCATAGTCACACGCAACTCCAAATATTCACTTTTTTGTAGGACCTCAACTTACCTACCTTTTATAATTTCAGCAATCAACGGGTCCCATCCTAACCGTTCAAAAGTTTAGCATTCAATTTAGTCGACATGAAATCAGTAGCTTTCCTTGCACCTCTCTAACAAAATATTAGATATAACTAATTTAAGTGGAAAATATATGAACTCTAATGCAGATTCAGTACTCTATTGGCTTACAGTTGTTAGCCATTATTGACCTACAATTGATGAGAAGTTTATTGGACTTTCATGTCTTGGTTATTTTAGATATTTGTACCATTTGTTACGATTATCGTGTCTTTCATCATGACATTAGTCTCCAGTATTGTTTGGGTTGTATCTCCGTTATACGAACTCTCTGCGACCGGCATCACTCGCATGTGTGACAAATCTCGGAAACATGTCACTTCTGCCTCTAGCTCCCGCTAAAAAGAAAAGAAAAACTTATTATCGAATTACTTACTAAAAAGTATGGGATTTATTTCATTTTAATAAGAAAGGTATAAAATTATAAAAAGAGAGAGAATGATTTGACTGTTTTTTGCATAATCATTCAAGGAAAGGTATACCATTGGCTGCTTTTAGTCGATCTTTAGAAGGTGGTGAAATTATCATCAACATCCACTTCTCCAAATTTAGCTCATTTATCTTTTGCCTCTCAGATTTAACAAGTATTTGGTTAATCATGATCTCCTCCTACATTAGCAACATAAAAAAGTAAGTTCACGTTAATAAAAAGTTTGCATTCGCACAACATAGTATCATATCAAGCAAAGCAAATAGAATAGAATGGGTACCTAATACCTTAAGTTGCTTTGTTGTCATGTTAAGATGATGGTAGTGTTGTTTTTTTCTCACTGAAATCCCGTCGGCCATACTCATGCACACTGAACACACATTTGTTTGTGCGTAGATACTGGAACGGTGAACTTTTTCCCGTTTTAAGTTTGGATATAGATGCGGTTATCATCTTTAGGTGATGGTGCGATAATTAGTGAAAATTTACAGATTGTTGTTGTTATAGGAGTTTTTTTGCTTATAAGGTAATTTTGTAGGAGTTGTATAATTAACATCAACTAATGAGGAGGAAGGTAATTTTGGAGGCTTGTTAAAGTTAAGAGGAAGGAACTTTTGGAGGTTTGTTAAAGTTATCGAAATGCACATTTGGAACAATACTTTTCCCCTTGTTCTCCATTTTTATTTGAGGAAAGATGAATGAAAATCTCTTATCGAAGACATCTATAAGGAAAACGGTAATTCCTTTTAGCATGAAAAATGATTTGAATTTATAAGAAGGCTATATATAATATTGCTAATTCACTTTTGGTATATCTTTAAATTAAATTTATTTGAATTTATTTCCCTTAGCTTTCATTAAGCTTTGTTTGTTTTGTTGTAAAATGAATGTAAACAAACATTTACGGGTAAAATCGATTTTTCGGGTGATTGGTTTATCGTAAAATATATTTTTTTGGAAAACTTTTCCCGTATATACTGTAAAATTGGGGCAAACGATTACCCGTAAATAAAGTTATAAACGGTTTACGGAACATCTCTCTTCATTATTTCTAATACTAGTTTTGTAACTATTATTAATTATAGGTCTACTCTTTCAAAATTATTAAATAATTAGTCAAATTCCATCTAATTAACAAATAAAAATAAAAAAAAGGAAAAATTATAGAAATTTCTAAAAAATAACAAAAAAATAAAAAATTCCGAAAAATCTAAAAAGCCCAAGAAAATCTGAAAAGACTAAAAAAAGTCAATATTATTTTACATATATATCTATCTTATTGAAAATAATTTATAATATATCTTCTATACTTATAATTTTATGAGTTTATATGCTGAAAATTTATAAGTACTGGTTATTACAAAGTGACGTATATGAAAGAAAATATGTGTTTAGCTAAAGTTTACTATGCATGTTGAACTTTTTACCAAACAACGATTTATTTGTTACAAAATACAATTTATAAAAAAAAAAACTTGAGTTTGTATAAAATTTTAGGCGGAAATTTTTTTATTTACCAACCGGCCGTAAATGAAAAGCAAACAAATGTTTTCAGTGTAAAACTTTTCCATAAAAATATTTTACAAGTGTAAAACTTTTACTATAAATCAAACTATTTATTAAATTTTAGGATTTTTTCTGACATGTTGATTGATTAATTGATTTTAATAATATTGGAATAATTTCGAAATCGAAATTTATTTACCATGCAAGCAAAAGATTTGTTATTGACATAAAACCTTTGGCCCTAATTATTCTGCAAAAAATAAATAAATAATGGGTTACAATTTAAAACCCGATTTTGAAAAGTACGTACATGCAGAAAGTTGTGGGAGACATTAGTGTTAACATTAATTAATCTTTAGTTGGTCTATGATACCAATATAAATTATTTTGTGCTTAATCTCAAAATACACTTGACAAATGGGTAATTTTATCTTTTTGTATCATCAATTGTTCACTTTTTTTTTCCTCTTGTACCTTTATTTCTTAATTTTACTTTTTTTACCTTTGTTTTTTTTATTCTCTCTTTTGTCTTGTTTTCTTAATTTTTCTTTTTCGTACCATAATTTAATTTTTTTTCCCTTTTTAGTCAAATCTGACAGAAAGTTGGGCATGTGATTTTATTGTTGCATTTTTTTAGAGTTTGAAAAAAAAATCAAAATTGATCAATATTTAACCAAAAATGAAAGAAGAAGAAGTGGAAATCAACTTAAAAAAATAAATCTTAAGAAACGAAGATCAAAAATAAAGAAAAAATGAAGAAACAAAAGTACAAAAAGGCATAACACCCATGATGATTAAATGTATACAAATTTTTTTGCAATTTATACATGGTAACACAAGAGACCTCGTATAATCCACATCAGACTTTTTATCATGTTATCTATATGATAGAACACAAAAATCTGATCCGAATATATCTATTTGGGTGCGAATCGACCCACATGTTATTAATGGGTATCCAACGCATTTAGTATAAGACCCGGGGTATAACAGTACTTTCCCACTTATGAATAAGGACAATTATTCAATAAGTATCTTAGCCCAATTAATAAAGGTCCACAATGAAAAAGCACATGAGATGACGCATGAGATGGAGACACTTGTCATAATCCTATGTCGCATAAATGCCTATAAATAGCCAAGTACCTTCACTGAAAAATGACCAGAAAAATCACAGAGAAAAGAAGATAAAAGAAAGATATTTGTCAGAGCTTATCTCAATAGAAAGCAAACCGAGAGAAGTTAAATAAAAGACCGAGTATCAAGGATAAAGTATAAGATCAAGACCAAGATTTAACTATTACACCGAGCACAAGTGTAATAAGAAATTGTAATCCGAGCAAGTTTAATTACCGATCAATAAGAAAGAATAACAACGTATCCAATATATTTTTTTTTAATTTATATTATAATTGTTGAGAAGTATAACGTGACCTGATCAAAGTTATAGTTTTATCACTATATTTATAACAAAAAAATACACTTTATAAACTTTAGTTATTCACTTTAACATATAGTCAAAATCTCCTATCTATCTAACTCTTTATATTTACTATTTTTATATTCCAGCTTTCTCTTTTTCCAATGACTTTTATACACATACAACAATAAACAAATAGTAGGTGATATAAACACACAAAATCAAGGTTTCAGAAACATGTATACTACAAAGCCATATTACAACCATGGACAAGTGGTAAAATAAATGGGTTGGCTCACAACTTATTGGTTTTTTTATTTGTCTAAAAACAGAAATGTCCAAGTGCGTGTTCGAAACAACGAGAGAAATTGATAAAATAGCATTTGTTGAGGGTAGAGGACCCTATAGCAAGTTTAGAGCCTTCGTATTTATTATTTCAAAATATACTTTTTTTTAAAATTTGATGATTATGATATGACCCTTATAAATTTTCTAAATTTCAGAAAACAGTATGAGTAATGTATATGATTCTCCTGTTGAATATAATAGTAATAAAATATAATGAGATCCATATTTTTGTGGTTGTAATATTGTTATGATTATTAAATGATAATAAATAAATAAAAATAAATAATGTAGGGTTATTATAAAAAAATTAATAAGTAAGTTGAAATTTTGTGTAAATGTAAACGATTTATTAAAAGATATAAAATATGTTAAAGTTTAATAAATAGTTAAAATTGCTGATAGAGTTGATAGGTTAAGTTTAACCAGCCTTCAGCTAGCCTGACGTGCCACTAATTTTAGTAGCAAGATCTTTATATTTGGCACTAATTTTAATAGGAAGATCTTTATATTTAGCATAAAGTGGGGTTTGACTAATCTAATGTGATTAGGGCTGTAAATGAGATGACCTGTTCGTAAAATCGTTCGTGTTCGGCTCGGCTAATGCTCGGTTCATGTTCGTTCATTTATAAATGAACACGATAATTAACAAGAATATAGTGTTCGTCTATTAAGTGAACTGAACATGAACAACCTCTGTTCGGTTCGTCTAAACCCGTGTTCGTGTAAATATATATAAAGTTTGATAAAATAAAATAAATAAATCTATTAATGATGTAACAAAAATTAATATCATTACACAATTAATAAACTTATTTATGCTATAATAATATAAATGATATGTTTGTATTATTTTGAACTTATTATGTTAATTTATATCATCATACTATAAATACAGTCACTGATTTTATCGTTAAGTGTTCAACTCGTTAAAGTAATCATACGTATGCAAAAGAATTTATACAATATATAAACTTAAAGTTATATGTGAACTAGTTTATTCTAGTTAACAATATAGTAATATATAATAAAATTAAAATATATTTTAAAAAGAAAGAAAAATATATATTTTTTTTCAATTATTAAATGTTTTGGAAGAAATTAGATGTTCACGAACAACTCGTGTTCGGCTCGTCAAATGTTCGGTTCATGTTCGTCAAATGTTCGTTCGTATTTAAATGAACATGAACCGAACATGAACAAGAGTTTTAGTTCATGAACTGAACATGAACAGAGGGTTGTTCGGTTCGTTTCGTTTCATTTACAGCCCTAAATGTGATTGCTCTAACAGACAGTCACACACACCGGAAACTCAAACTGCTTAAGATGCTTTCTACAGGTTTGTAAAACGAGAAACTGGATAGTAATTCTGAGCAAAATTTCAATCACTTCGAAAATAAATACTAGCAAAGAAGGGCTTAACAAATACAATTAAATCAGCTCTAATATCAAAATAACAATGAAAATTTATCAGGTGCATGGATCAACTTACTTGAGATCCAACATCTTTCTGCATGAAATGAAATGAACAACGACCTGATCCTTTCCATCTTAGATTTTCCACCACTTGTTACATGTGAACACCAGTAACTACATATATAGAACAAAAAGTTTACTAAATTGCAAAATATATAGAAGATCAACCAAGTTGACATGATAACCTGATTCTTCTCAAAGAAAGGACGTAGAAACAAAAAAATTCTTTGAGAAACAGTAGCTAATCGAGAAGAGGAACACAAAAGGGCCTACAACCACTTCTAGTCTATCGGTATTTCAGTATGTATCTAGTCACAGTAACACGCAACTAATGGAATGAGTTCAATGCACCACTACGAGTTCAAGTACTGTAAAAAGTTGAAAGTATCATTTAAGCAAATAGACAATTAAGTAATTTATCCAATTATAAGAAGACCTTTGAAATTATTCATCTATATTTTCATCATATGTTTGCATTCTTTGCAACTATCTTCTAAGAAATGAAATGGTATTTCAATTAATCACCAAATACTTAAATATGGACATTCCATTCCAGTCTTAAACTTTTCTTTATTAGGTTATGGGGTAAGCTATATATATACCCCATGAGAACATTGAAATCATTTCATTTACCCAAAGAAAGAAGATGTACCGATGAAAAAAAGAGAGCAAGAACAGGCGGACTTATATATACCGCAATTTACTAGACAAGACAACGTCAAAAGTATAAATTTGTGAACACAAATGTTGGCTAAAATCCTTTCACACACAAGTAAGCTAAACAGTAATAGATTAGTATTTTTTTCCTTTTCTTTTGACTTGAGAAGTAGGAAATGAGAGCAACTAATTGCTGTATTAAGCATGCAAAACTACTTGTTGCTCAGGCTGGAGTTTGTGCTCGGATGTTAACAGATAATTGGTTTCTTACCAGAGCTAAGTGTACACAATCGAAGCTAATCTAGTAAAAATCGGAGCTATTCAGGGCTAATAAGGCCCTTGTAGATAAATATTTGCATGTTCAAGCTCATTTTCGTTTAAGTCAGATGTTCCTTGTTAACCATTTGTTAAACTATTTATACTTGAAATACTTAATTTAGATAAGAAATCATGTTTAAAAAGTGTAACATAAGGGTATCCAGAAAAAAAATAATTAAGAAACCACACAAAACTTGCGCCAACGCCTATGCCTTGCCTATTCCCCAAGGCCTTCAAGACCACCATCGCCGCTCAACCTACTTAGCGAGTTTTAGAAAATAAGTTCTTCTCAAGTTGTGGCTTAATCACTTTACATCTTTAAAGATCAATGCATACTAAAGATCATAAAAGGACTAAAGAGTAAGAATACTACTATATCATACTGAACTGATATAAACAAAAGCAGACTATCGTTTAAAGAAAACTAGGAAAATTATATAAAAGGCAACATTAAACTGACCACCCAGAATTCACGACAGATACAAGATAATATAAAAAATGTGTTGCCAAATTAAAAAAAAAAAACCCTATGATTTGATGAGAAATTCTGAGGTTATGCGGATGCTGGAAAAACCAGATCACTAGATCATCGTGAATAAATTTGATGTAATGGGCCCAGAATTTAAAGATCCAACTTGGGGAAACTTTGTCGGAAACCCAAGATTACTGTATTTGTCCTTATAAAGGGTAGCGTTATGAATGCATACCAATAGATTAAAAAACCTATCACAGATAGCACCTCGATTGTGATATTAAAAGATAAAATCACCAGGATATTGTGTTTTTTCTTATAACACATGCTATCAGAGACAGAGAACATAATCAGAGCAGTAATCTTACTTGTGAACCAGATCTAATTGCGCTTGCATGTCCAGAAGGTTTTTGGGCAGAAGATAACCAGGGGGAGAAAAATGGTAATATCCTTCATATGATTTTTTTTCTTTGCTTTATTTTCTTTAATCCCTCCTTCCTCTCTTGTAGCCGGCCAAAAAAAACTATGGATGCAACATTTCAAAACAAGGAAAATAATAATAATTCTACAATTCAATGTGATTAATTAGAAGACAATTATATCCATTCTGAGAAAAATTCCCGTGGTGAATCTTGAAAAGTTTTGGGTCATACGATCACTTGTATACTCACCCAAGGATTATATCGTACGAGTCAAAACACTGGAAAATATCCCATACATGAATATATATTTATATCGTGGTGATAAGTTCTAATTCTCATTAATGCTTTTGATTCGTATTTACTGTTAATTGATTTCAGGATTATGTTGATAGAGCCACGCTCTCGGTGCGTGTTCAACCAGTTTTGTGTTTAGTGATTGCAGAACAAAAACTCTATTTTAATTTCATCCTTTCTACTAGACGCATACATGATACATCTCGATTTGTATTAGAAAGACCAGAGGTCCAGAGCACAGTCTAGCTTATATAATCTGATTACACTCTGTAAGTACAATCTATTATTTCAGTGTTAAGACCAATGCAAAGAGGTTCATTCTGTCAAAGATGACAAAGATTAGACAAAGCAGATTCTGTACATTTCTTCCTTACGATTGAAGGTTACGTCTATGCATACCAACCACTAGGTTTTAAAGGCTTGTTTGTCTGCAACTTTTGGGCTGATTTTATTGTTGTCTTTTTGCTTACGATTATACCATTTTAGAGGAATTTTGATTAGATAAAAAAGACCTTTTTCTTAGTTCGAGGAATAAGCTGATTCGATTTATTTAAAAGCTACAACCAAACAAACTCAAAGTAAACGAGGTACTCATGTTTTCCATATGTTGAAGGCTTGAAGCTAAGCTATTCTAATTTTAAATAATTTGAATCTTGAGTTAGCAATCAGGATCAAGCTTTGCTAAAAATGATGACAAAAAAAATTTAAATTAAAATATGCAATAAAATATAGTTAGATAAACTAGTGTGAAATTGCATCGACTTCAAACATAACAGAATATCAAACCATATAATGAGTAGTTAAGCTGAACATATCAAACCATCTACTAATCACAGCGTTGGCAAGATCCCTCGAATTCAATTTCCACGTTAACATAATATCACATTCTGAATTAACTGACATATTCATAGAAATCTAACCAGGTAATATTACTAGTTTTCGAACTTCTATTTACAAGAAAACGGCAGCAATAAAGTATATGAAAGATCTAGATTAGCACAAAATCTACAATCAGGCAACAACTTACAAGAATAATGAGGAAAGATTAAAAAATAAAAATTTTATTGATGAATAAAACTATGCAATTTTTCCAAATTTTATTTCCACTAGTTTATCTCTCTCTTCCTTTCCTCTTTCCGCTGAGCTACAACCTGTACTTTCTAATTTGACTTTTCACCTTGCTCAGAAAATGTAATATGCTTCACCTGTTCTTTGTGACTGCTTTAATAGTATGTGAAGGGATGTGTTACCAAGATTAAATATCGCGAAGATCAAATTTGAGGAACGTGAACTATGGAGTATATTTTTTAAAATCATATAAAATCCTTATCCAGTTTTCCAAGATAGATCCACATCTACCCAATTCACAGTTTTGTTTTTAGAAAGAAAGTACGAGAAGATTTCGGAAAATCCTGGCAATTTGCTAGTCAAGTATTAATTTCTTTGTTTTATAATTGTCATTTTCTCTTATCTATTAGGTTATTTTGTTTCTTGAATTCGTTGGTTAAGTAGTGACAACGTGAAAGAACAACTCTGATTCTTGGTAGTTGAATATAGGTTTTGAAACCCTTAGTAAAGTAGCATGTTTAGTACTTAAGTTAAGAATCCAAAAATTGAATTTGCATGCTAGGCTCATCAATCGTAGCGAGAAGTTAATTTATATTTTTCTCACAACTTTACACGTAGTCGCATGCTTCTCGTAGGGAGAAAAGATTTGCTAAAAGTTACAGTTTTGGCACTAAAGTTTCTCATTGTGTAGATTAAAGTCTTAAAATTTCTTAAACATTTAAAAACCAAAATCTTATCAGAGCTTTAATCCTTCCCTGGATTTGATTACTGGGATCTTCCCAGGTTATTTACTTCAACTGCTCTCATGTTCTTGTGAGACCTAGTGTAGTCAGTGATGCATTGATTTATACTTTAAGATCCTAATTAAAATATTGTGCTTGGATCCCATCTTAAGCAGTCTGATGATGTCTTGAGAGAGTCTTGTGCAGGAAGGTGTAAGCTAGCCAGAACTAGAAGATTTTGATTTTGAAGAGAAAGCTAGTAAATTATCATAATACGAAGAAGCCTTCCATTAATCAGAAGTGGAAGATGGGCCTATAAAGTTTGGAGCTCATCTTGGAGCGATGTACCACCCCAAAAAGTTTATCCGATAACATGGAACAATCCTAGTCATTTTTTTGAACATGTGTCAAAAAAATCACACTATTAGTAAGAAAAAAGAGTCATATCATTCTCAACACTAATTACTATATTAATTCTTCTACTTATTCATTTATACATATCGTTTATTTATATTTTTATTAAAAAACTTATGGTCAAATTTTGACATTAACGTTTAAATAAAAAAAATTAGAAGATGCCAGTAAATGTCATGCCACGTAATAAAAACTCAATCTACTAAAAACTCAAATAAAAATATATTAGAACCCCAGTTGAGTATATACTAAATTTAAATAATAATTAAAAATAAAAAATTTGTTCAATATAAAAATACAATCTACTGAAAACTCAAATAAAAATATAATAGAACTCTAGTTGAATCTATGCTAAATTTAAATATTAATTAAAAAAAATTTAATTTAATTTAATATTAATAAAAATCAAAACTTTTAATGAGTTGTATATGCCATGTAATGTGGATTGATTTTTTAAATAGTAAAAATACGTGAGTTGGATTGATTTTTTAAATAGTAAAAATACGTGAGTTCCCTGTACTGAGGCAAAGTAAAGAAGTAGAGAAATGAGCTCGGCTATAATACATGAATAAGTCAAAAGCAATACACTTGTATATATAAACTGCAAATTTAAGCATATTCTAACATATGCATGTGCCTTTTTAATGAAAGACTTGTTTTCATCTTCTTATTCATGTCATGAAAAGTTGTTACAAAAATGATTGGAAAATGATTTTATATTAGAAACCATGTCAACAGTTACATGTTATCAATGTCATCAATGCATGAGGTTATTTAAACTTGTAGCATACGAATTTAATTTGCATTCAATCTCAAATACCAAGGTTTCCCAACAAATATGAATTATGCCATTTTACAGTGATACCTTGTTGCAGTTCGAAAGATGTGTTTCGGTTCACACTTATGGTAGTCGATACATTTTATTTACACCGAATATATCTGGCATTTATTATCGAATAGTCTGAAACATTACTCATTTATTGTTTAGAACTTAAAGATACCCAAAATAAATATACCAAATGAAATTAGTTGAACTAGCAACCAAAAACATTGTGGTTTCATTTTGGATATGGAGAAAAGAAAGAACCCTTGACCCGTCAACCGCTACTCGGGTGTTAGAATCAAAGTCTATTTTGAGGTAAATGCATAAAAAAATTTATGATCGAAAATAACACTTCACGTTTTTCATCTTCGATAAGATCAATGCAATGATAACCACTCTCCCAAAAGTGGGCCAACATGTTAACACCCTCCTCTTGCACCACCTTAACCAGTTCCTTTTGTCGATCATAATAAGGATCGGTTTTGCACCCTACAATGTAAAAGCATTTACATTAGCATTCCCAATCATATTTTTTCCAATGATATTTTTGAATTTTAAGTTTCAATAAATAGCAAAAAGGAAAGCAATGAAGACACCGAGATTCGAAACCAATACATATAGGGAGCGACATGAATTTCCGTTGGGCTGTACGCGTAGAGACTAGAGACTATGAAATAATGCACCGAAAAATATAAAACAGTCAAACAAGCATATATGTTTATTATTATTTTTAAAAATAAAAATTACGGCGCTCCGACCGGACGGCACCTAAGCTCAAGAGCTATTGGCGATGTGGTCCCAAAATGGAAAATAAAACACTTATTTCAGGACGGAGGAGAATATATATATAACATTATTTAATGTTTTGTGATTGGAGATTTACCATAAGAATTATACATACATACTTACCTATGACTAAGACTCGAAAACCTGAGTTGTTGATGCGTTTTCCCCACTCATTGGCATGGCCACTAGCAACAGGGTTGGAATAGCGGTGATCACGGTCACTACCAATTGGTAATGATAATTCCCACTGAAGTTCAGGACTATTGGGTGACACGAACGGATCATTAGTAATTCTCAACTCTGTTTCAACTTTCGTCTGCCCACTGAAAGTAGCATGTATCAACACCTATTTCATTTAACATTACTCAATAGGAGAATATATCGTAGAACTAACAATATATATACTCATCTACACAAGATCACCCACAAGTACACAAAAATAAATGTAAAACATACCAGGGACACATGATCACTACATTTAAAAACCAATACTTTTAAGTTTTAACTATAGTGATATGATGTCATGCCGTAAATTCATGACATTGCCGTTCGAAGCTCGATTACTCGAGACAATGCTGTGCGAAAATGAAACTTCAAAAACTAAGGTTTTGCTTTTAGCATAATTGTTTTGTTTAAATTGTTGAATTTTTTACTTTTGGGATGACTATGTAATCAATAAAAATTCCAGACGAAATTGAAATATTGGAAACTAACCCAAAGCCACCCCGAACTCTACATGTAAATGACATGTGCATATATATGAACACGACATATTACATTTGATGATAAATCATCCTTCTCTCCATCTACATAAATTTTTCGTACGTTCAGGTTGGACGACTGATTCTACTTCTATGATCTCATTCGATCGCTGTCATTCTATCAAATGAATTTTAAAATAAGGTTTGGTATTTTAAACCGATTATGCTTTAACTAATCTCCATCTACAGAAGAAATGCTTTGTTAAATTTTATAAATTAATTTTTGTCAAAAAATTCATAATTTATGGACACCATATTTATCAAAATGTAAAAATTTTAGATTTATAAATTAATTGTTTCCTCTAACTAGAAATATGAAAGATTTTGTTTCTTATTTAATTGTTTGCATATATAGAAAAATATGCAATTAATCTTAATTTTGAGATCCCCCCTCCTCCTCCTAATTTAATTGTTTACTAATAATTGCGAGAAACAAACTATCACTACAAAAAAATACTCAATTAGCGACGGGATTAGTGACGGTATCAAGTCACACCGGCTCTCCCCTTACCCATCGGTTGTCGATCACATGCAACGGTTGCCAAACCTCGAAGTAAAAATTGGATATACAGTTTTTGATGAATGGGTATGCAATTTCGAAAACAATGGCTATGCAGTTTCTCAAACTCCGGTGACCTCGACACTCGACATAGATTCATCGAACATCCGATGACCTCCGTCGACGACCGAATACGAGAAAAGGTTATACACTTTTCATAAATGTGTATACAGTTCACGATTGTGTATGTAATTTGCCAAACCTTCGGCAACCTCACCACAGATTTGTCGGTTCCCGCCGCCGACGACTAATGGTCCAGGGGTATATAGGGGTATAGGGGGCAATTGGATTAAAATTGGTTCGGTAGATAGAGTTGGGTAGATTGTTGTGAGTTTGAGAAAGTTGGGTACATAGAGTTGGATAGAGTTGGGTAGATAAGGTAGAAATTTTTTCTATACATATTTTTGTAAAAAATTGTCAAATTAGACTTTCAAATTAATGTTTGTAAAATATTACGTGACATGAATCCGTGATTTATTTAGACGGTGATACCTAAATTGGAAAGTTATTATAGTATGATAACCAAATTGAAAAATTTAAAAATTAGATACCCAAATCGTTAACAACAATATAGTTTGATATAGTAAATATATTTTATTTTATCCCAATTAACAACCAGCTAACAGGTTTTCTTTACCAGCGCACTAGATTTTTGTTTTTCTCCTTATTTAAAAAAGCTCCTTATCAATTTTCATGTTAAATTGGATTAGCATGTCTCACATTGATATTTTTTGTAAGACTAATTAATTGCATTCATGTCACTTAAATTCTTTTTCCACTGAGAAACCGTAGCTCTGAGTTAGAGACCGTAACTCTGAGTAAAGGTTTTCACCGTTGTTTTTTTAATTATTCTTTTTGAATTTTTTTTAGAAAAAATCGTTAATGTATAAAACTTTGTTATAATGGTTTAGCAAAAGAGTAGAGAAATTTACAGGGTCATTTTTTTTTATTGAACTTTTTGACTTTTTTTGCTCTATTTTAAAAACATGTAAAATTAGAATAAAATGGTTAGAGAATTTACAGACTTAGTTTAAAATTTTTGGAGAGTCATTTATTATTATTATTTATTGATTTTTTTTAATCTTTTTGGTCTTTTACAATAAAAAACCCGAAAGATTAAAAAAATTATCAAAAAATAGATTTTTTTTAATATTTTGTAACTTTATAACTTTATTGCTCATTCACATATTTTATTTGATTTTTTTTTTTCAAAATAGAGCAAAAAAATCAAAAAAAATATTAAAAAAGGGCTTCGTAAATTTTATACTATTTTTATAACTAGTATAACTAAGTTTTATACATTTATATATTTTTTTTAAAAGTCAACGGTCAAAACTGTAACTCAGTTACGGTCTGTAGCCCAGAGTTACATTTCAGTGAAAAAGGAATTTTTGATGCGTAAAAAGACGCTGCCTTTTTCTAATTTGTACATACATCCTACTTGATGGAAATTAAATCATGACAAGAGTGTGCTAAATGAGTGGGAAAAAAGCATGGTGAACTAAATAAAAATATTGTCGGTTGTACAAATTCGAAAAAAACATCATAGTAAGGTATAGAAAACTGTATCAACTACCTCTCAGCATGTAGTAAGAGTAGTGAAGGCTTGTCTGTTTATTTCAAACTCATGTTTAATAATTTTACTCTATTCAGTTTTATTAAATTACATAAATGTAGTAAAAAAATTTAACGTGGCCAACAATAAATAAAGGGAGATGTATACCAGCCCTTTGATCTTCAGTGGCTTTAGACGATCAATCTCAGATGCAGCTGCGTCTCCTACGTGGTACACTATATTGCCACCCACACTATGGCCGATCAGGAAACATTTCGACAAATCAATAAAATTGTTTAACCACTCGTTTTTTACTTTCGAGATGAAATGTAAAGCATCCACTACGTCATCGTATGCTGCTGGTAAGCGATGCTCCGGGGCGAGACGGTAGCTAAGAGAAGCTACAGCCACTCCTAATTGAGCCGCCATTTTCTCGCAGAAATTGTGATAAAGTGGTGTAGCTGCGTTGAAATATAAATTAAAACAAGCACAATCATGTAGTCATCGTAAACTGACCTTATAAACAGTGACGAAACCAGAACTTAATTTTTTGTGGGGCTGTCGTTAAAAAATGATAATTAAAGAGAAAAAAAAGCAAGTTATCGTAAACTGGCCACATGCCATGATGTCTATTAGTGTACACTTGTACCACTACACGAGTGAACTAACTTTTGTTAAATGGAACTGTAAATGTATTTATCTACAAACTCAAAAAATTATATATAAAAAAAAAAAAAATTAGGGTGGCGGCAACACCGCCTCAGTACACCCCCAGTTCCACCCCTAGTCATGAATATATATATATATATGTGTGTATAATCATTGTTAAAACTCTTATGAACTCTGGACCTTATACCTTACCAATCCGATACTGGCCCCATATTCCGGGTGTGCCATGGGGAAATATTTCCGTGATAATGGAATGCACGCATTAATAATATTAATATATGATGATCTTAACAAACAGGTTGTGGCATATCGACAAATGTCATTAATGTTACGCTGACCAACAGGCCGTGAGGCTTTCCCAGGCGATGTTTTCTATCTAATCCTGAAGTAACTAAACTGCAAATTTACAAAACCATTGAGCTAAAATGTGTATTTGATCACTTGAAGGTAGTACTGAGTTCTTATTCAAGAACAAGAGACAACTCCGTGTGTTTGTTCTTTGTTAACTTTTTAAAAGTGTGAACAACAAATTTAATAGAGGGAAATAATGTACTTAATTATAACAGATGTTCTTGTTTTTTTATAATGACATGCATACCAAACTCCTGAATCTAAATTCTAACTTTTCAGGCTACGTAAGTTCAACCATGTACAGGTTATATGAACATCAAATTATACATTATCTTATACACTTTTTTACAAAAACACTACAAATTAAAATTTAATTAGTGTAAATTTCCACAATTTCATGACGGAAACACAAATATACGTCTTCTTTTTTTCCGAGATTTATAATGACATATTTTGAATTTTTACTTGCGAAGATGGGTGCTAGATGAGATATTTTCAGTGTATTCAATGTTCATACTTTCTCTAGTTATTTTAAAGCTATTTGCATTTTAAATCTAAAGAAAACCCTTTGTTTTAGCGGTAAATCCTTTTAGCGTTGGGGGTGATTTTATTTTCGGCTGACTTTTGAAGATCTGTAATGAAAAAGATGGTTGTCTACCAGGAACTTGCAATATTAAGTTTGGTGAAGTAACATAATTCAAGATTTTGGCAACTGTACTGATTACTACAGTCCTTGACTATCTTGAATTCTATGATTTTCAGAATGTAGCATCACCTTGTATACTTGTAATGAGCTTTTTAGCTTGATTTTGTTTAAGTAGCATTTTTCTGAGGTTTTGATGGCTGATATGAGGTTTTACATGAGTTGTTTTGCTGAGATTTTGGTTGCTGAATATTCTCTCCTTTCATCACATTGATCCGGAGTTATAGCGGAGAAATAAGGATACGAGTTATAAGTAGAAAATGAGAGGTTAATTGGTCATTTTTTTAGTTAAAATTGCTCAGGTGAAAAACAGGTTATCAGATATTTTTTCTCGTTAAAAGTTTTAAATTTGTAACCAAATTTGTTTTGTATTTCAGTTATATATTCATTTTACCGGATTTATCCGGAACTTGCTATCATGGGGGCATGATTCATGTAAACAATTATTTGTTACTTTTGAATAATCAATGAATGACCGGTCTTTTCAAAAGAAAAAAAAAAACATATTTTGAATTTTTAAATTTTACTGTAATTTTCAAGACATGTCATTATACACCTCATAAAAAAAACAAGACTCATATTTGTGTTGTCGTCGTGAAATTATTAACCCGTCGTGAAATTGTGAAGATTTGCATTAATCAAATATTGTTTGAAGTGTTTTTGTAAAAAATTGTCTACCTTGATGTTTAATTTGATATGTAATTTGATTTTCATATAATCTCCGCGTGTGTATATATATATATATATATATATATAATTAAAATAAAATTTATTTATTACCGGCGTTGTAAAGTACGAATGCTCCACCGTGAACATAAACAAAAAGTGGCAATCTTACGTCCGACGAGCTCCTATCGAGTGCAACACGGGGAAGAAATATACGAATAAATGTATTATATAGTGGATTTAAAGGGATGTCTTTAGTAAGGACATTAGAACCAGAGCTAGGATCTGGTGAGGCACTGACTAGCGGGAATGGACCGAGGCGTGTGAGTGTTCCATCGGGGTTTATCAGAATTGGAAAACCACGTACCTTGCCAGGCGGAAGTGATTGTATCTTTGGTGTTATAACTGGTTGATTTTGCTTCATTGACGACATGAATTTATGAAGAAGAATTAAAGATGGTTGAGAAGATAAGAAAATCTGTTTCTATATATGGTCATTGTTAAAAGATGATATGGATATATAATGGTCATTGTTAAAAGATGATACGTATATATAACATGTGGAAAACGAGTTGTTTTGATTGTTTTGTATATATAACATGTGAAAAACGAGTCGTTTTGATTGTTTTGTATATAATATGTGGTCTCTTGATTGTTTTGTATATATAACATGTGGAAAACGAGTTGTTTTGATTGTTTTGTATATAATATGTGGTCTTTTAACAATGACCATATATAGAAACAGATTTTCTTATCTTCTCAGCCATTTTAAGAATTAAGGAGGGTAAATTTTGAATTGCTAACTTATGTATAAATTAATTAAGAATTAGTCTATAAAACTGAAACTAATTAAAAATTGGTCCATTTTTCCTAACTAACCAATAAAAATGTAAAAAATAAGAAAAAATGAAAAAAATGCAAAAAATGCAGAAAATAAAAATGAAAAAAAATATATATATGAAAAAATCCAAAAAAAAATTAAAAGAGGCAAAACCCCGAAGAAACATGATTTTTTTTTAAAAAAAAAATCCCAAAAAATCACCAAAAATCTAAAATCAACAAAAATCCAAAAACGAAAAAAAAAAAAACAGTTTGAACCATTTTAATTCATTTAAAAAACAGTCTGGACCATTTTAAGGCATTTTAAAAATCAGTCTGAACCATTTTAAGTCATTTTTAAAAACAGTCTCAACCATTTTAAGTCATTTTTAAAAACAGTCTGAATAATTTTAAGTCATTTTAAAAAACAGTGTGAACCATTTTAAGTCATTTTAAAAACAGTCTGAACCATTTTAAGTCATTTTTAAAAATAGTCTGAACCATTTTAAGTCATTTTAAAAAACAGTCTGAACCATTTTAAGTCATTTTAAAAACAGTCTGAACCATTTTAAGTCATTTTAAAAAACAGCCTGAACCAAAATTTATAAAAGAGTCTGAGCCAAAAATAGTCTGAACCACATTTTACATCCTAATTACAAAAGAGTCTGAATAAAAAAAAGTCTTAATCATTTTAAGTCATTTTAAAAAATACTTTGAACCATTTTAAGTTATTTTTAAAAATAGTCTAAACCATTTTAAGTCATTTTAAAAACAGTCTGAATCATTTTAAGTCATTTGTAAAAACAGTCTAAACCATTTTAAGTCATTTATAAAACAGTATGAACCAAAAAGAGTCTGAAGCACATTTTACACAGATACATACATAAATGATTATATACACAGATACATACATAGATATATACATACATACATACAACACTGAGAACCTAAGTAGTACTCTTAAATAAAATTCATAGAAATAGAAAAATTACGACATCGATACAGTTACCAAATTTCTGGAAATTACATAGATACATACATAAATAAATACACATATAACCTACATATTGTTAACAGAAACAAGCTAAACTATATTCGGAATAAATAGAAAAATTACCAAATCGATATGGATTCGTTGATTCTCCTCCACACTCGCAAGTTCAGACTCCTTCCGATCAATTGACGCCGGTAAATCGGAGTTCAGCGACTCGAACTTAGCAAACTCGGAGGAGAGGGAAACAAACCTGCCCTCTAAAACAGCACAAGTCTGTTCCAAACTCGTTGGAGAGGCGGTTGATGAACTCGTCTGTGTATATATATATCTATGTATACATATATACACACATATATATAGATATAGAGAGAGAGGGAGAGAGAGAGTGGGAAAGAGAGTTTAATGAAAACATAATATATGTATTATATATATTGGACCAATATATAATTAATTTCAGAAATAATGAACAAATCCTTAATTAAATTTTATAGCCGGACCAATTCTTAAATACTTTTGTTTTCATGGTCCAATCCTTAATTAATTTATAATTGAATGGTTAAAAATACATTTTTTTATTTATTTATGTGTGTATTTATTTGTAAAATGAGTTACAAATTGCATGTTTAAAAAAGATGGTCTTGATCATTTTTAGACTACTTTTTTCTAACACAAGTTTCACATACATGACATATATAAATTGGGGCGGATCCAGAATTTTAGATTCGGGAGGCACAATTTTTTATAATAATAACGGTGACTAGTGCCGAAAAATTTATAAGTGCATGTGAATCTAGAATAACGTGTTCTAATATTTGAATAAGTAAGTTCGGGTAGATACTTTAAAATCAATATATATATATATATATATATATATATATATATATGGGGAAGGATATATCGAAACATAAAAAAACATACTATGTTTACATTTTAATCCTAACAATCTATTTAGCCTTTTTTCAATGGCCAAAATTACCTAAAACAAAGGAACCATCACAACTCTTAAAAACATATGTAATGAATGGTTATGATTAAAATGTAAACATAGTGTGTTTTTTTATGTGTCGATATATTATTCCCTATATATATACATGCATATAATATTTGTATATAAATTAGAAGAATCGATTTGGTTTGATTTAAATTGAAAACAAAACTAATGTAATTCGTTTACATAGCTAGTTTCCCCAAAAAACAAACTAATTAATAATTCATTCGAAGTTTGTTGTTCGGTTTGTCCAGTTTGGTCGATTTGCTTACAAACAAAATAGACAGAAAGAATATTGAATGTTATAAGAGTACAATAAAAACCGTCACGATATAATAGAAAGTAAAAAATAAAACAAACTATAAAATCTTATCAAACTCTAGAATAAACAGATTAATTTATTTAGAAAAAACCTTCAATGCCTTTAAGTCATCTTATCAAATGAATAAATGTTAATTATAAACAGTTCAGTTCATGATTCAAGTAAAACTAAGCTATATCTCAATTATAAGTATATTCTGGGATACATCATCACATTCATTTTCAATAAACAAATTAATTTGTTCTGAAAAAACCTTCAATTGGCCTTTGAGACTAAATGGATTTATTCACTTGTTTTTTGTTTATGATACTAGTATTGTTGTAAACTTCTACGAAAATTCTTGTTTAGACTACGAGTATTGTTGTAACCTTATAGAAAAGAAAGTCATCTAACCAAGTGAATAAAAGTTAATTAAAATTATAGTATATGTACCAAAAAAGAGAGATATTATGGATTAATATAAATTTTAAGGGCATTTTCGTAATTACATTTGGTGAAAATTTTGGGGGCCATGAAACCCCCCATGCCCCTACCTGCATCCGCCCCTGTATATACATGCACACATTCACATATGCATACATATAGAGAGAGAGTATCACACCATCAACGGCTCGATCGTGACTCGATGTCGTTTTCATCGAGTCACATGTAATAGACGTTGTATATTGGGAACGAAGTGCCCCATTTAGCCAGAAGCAGAGTTGGAGGAGCAAATATCGTTTAAAGGAAACTGCTTGCAGTTACCCCGTATCGGAGTTTAGTCCATTTCGGTATCATTTACATTCTTTTATGCTAAATCTTGTATTTGATATTTATATTATATTTGAGAATATTATTTTCTGTTTGTTTGTTCATTCATTTTCGGTAGAAATTGTTATGTTTATTTACAAAGTAACCAACCATTTTAAACGATATTTATTTTTTATGTTTGGTACGTAAATGCAATAATTTCGGTGTATGGTTAAACATAAAATTATTTTCGTGGCAAACCTTTAGTTTTAAGAAATTTGTGTTTCCGGTTTAATTGTCAAAAGCATTTTACGTTTTCTTTACCTTGTTTGGAATTTTTGTGAAATTACAATTTTTCGGTTTTTAACCGTCTTTTATGTGTAAATAACATGTTTGGTGTTAAAATTGTCTATGCTTTGAATTATATTGTAAATACATGATTCATATGAACGCATAGTGTGCATATATATTTTATATGTTGTTTGTTTGCATGTTCTACTGTGTGGTAATTAAATACATATGAATTTGGTTATAGGACCAAAAATTGTCCACGAGCATGCATGCATGTATATGAGTGGCCTATGATTGGTTGTTTAAGCTCCCTTTTTATTGGCAAATTGTTTTGAACTTTTGATAATTGATCGTTTGTTTTGACGGTATCATTAGTAAATAAAGGATGATTTACCTGTACATGCCTCATTTTCAAATAATGTTTATGCTGTATTTTGAGTCGGCTAACTTGTTTGAATTACTATGCGTGTTTAATAATTGTTGCTTGAGCAGTTATAGAGGTCCCGTTAAAGGTAAATTAAGAATTAATCCATTAAAACAAAACTATTTAATGATTTGTCATCCTATAAAATTTAATTAACTATTGATCAATTATTTATAAAACTAACAATTGGTCAATTATTTATAAAACTAACAATTGGTCAATTATTTTTAAAACTAATTAAGGGATCACCAACCTAATTACCCAATACAAATAAAAAAAATTGGAAAAAAAAATCAGAAAAGATTAAAAAAAATTAAAAAAACAAAAATACGAAAAAAAACTGAAAAAACCTTTAAAAAAGTCATGAACCCGAAAAAACTTCGAAAAAATGGTAAAAAAACCAAGAAAAAACCAAAAAACGAAAATCACAAAAAAAATGAAAAAAAGTTTTAAAAAATCGGGAATCCTAAAAAACCCAAAATTAGTAAAAAATCAAAAACCTCTAAAAATCAAAAAAAATCAAAATCATAAAACAATGAAAAAACGTTCAAAAAAGTTGGGAACCTGAAAAATGGTAAAAAAAAACCAAGATAAATCCAAAATCACAAAAAAATGAAAAAAATTCGAAGAAGTCGGAAAAAAGCCGAAAAGTCCAAAAAATGTTAAAAACTTTAAAATAACTTGCAATTATTTTCAAATGACTCAGAATTACTCCAAATGACTTTAAAATGATTCAGACTATTTTTAAAATTATTCGATCTGTTTTTTAAAATGACTCAAACTGTTTTTAAACTTACCAAAAATGACTCATACTATTTTTCAAATGACTTAAATATGACTCAGACTGTTTTTAAAATGATTCAACCTGTTTTCAAAATGGCTTAAAATGGTTCAGACTATTTTTAAAATGACTCATATTTTTTTAAAATGACTTAAAATAACTCAGACTGTTATTAAAATTACCCATATTGTTTCTAAATTACTCAGACTATTTTTAAAATGACTGAAAATGACTCAGAAAATTTTTAAAATAACTGAAAACGACTCATATTGTTTTTAAAATGACTGTAAACGACTCAGATTGTTTTTAAAATGATTTAAAACGACTCATTCTATTTTTAAAATTACTCAGATTGTTTTTAAAATGACTTAAAACGATTCTAACTGTTTTAAAAATGACTTAAAATGACTCATATTGTTTTTTAAAATGACTCGGACTATTTTTAAAATAACTCAGACTATTTTAAAATGATTTAAAACAACTCAAATTATTTTTAAAATTACCAGATAGAGTTGGGCAGATAGAGTTGGATGGAGAAAGTTGAAAGTTTTACTTATTATGAATATAGGTTTAAAAGTGACACTTAGTTTCTTGGAATTTTCATAAAAGTTTGACCAAATTTAGATACAATTGAAATCGAATAGAGTACCTTCTAAAGGTAAAAGCATACATAATCGTGTTAAATTAGTTTATGTTGCATTAGTAGTCAATAAAACACTTCTACTAAGATGTTATTGTAATTAAGTCCATACAATTTGTATTTGCTCATACTTTTTTGAAATTTACTTTTTCTTCTTTCTTTATCATTTATAATATATATTACTAATATTATCACTATACGAAATATTGTAATATGTAATTACAAAAACAATACATATATAATACATATATAGTTTTCAAAGGGTTTGTCAAAAATAAAAATTAAGTGGTTAGCAGAACGCTCTATTTACACTGCAAGAAAAAGTTCGTTTAACATCATAAAAAAAAATTCGGTTACGTTGCTAAAGTGGGTGTGACTAAATTTTTAGCAACAAATTATATTGTTATTTGTTGTTAAACTGTTACTAAAATTTAGGCACAATCACTTTATCAACATAACTCAAAAAAATTTATTATGCTGCCGGGTCATAAGGACGACTGCCACGAGGTTAAGATTGAATATGATGGTAAGTTTTTATCCCGCTTATATATAGAAAATCATGGATTAACAATAAAAAAAAAAAAAAAAAAAGTCAAATTCAGGGTTTATGGAACAAATGATGGTTTTTTTTTTATTTTACCAAATCTTAATTATTAAGAGTCGAGAATTTGGATTTTTTGATATTAAATTTGTTTTTATTTACTAATCAATAATTCTTCCATACACATTAACATTTGGTTCTAGAAGACTAGAACACAGCAACTTATGTTATATACACATCATTCGTATTTGGCTTGTAGCTCCCAGAATAGGTAAGGGGACGAAATAAAGAATAATGGACGGTAGACATACTTATAGTTTGATGCAGCTAGAACCAAAGAACATCGAGTAAACGTAATTATGCTAGAACCAAAGAACACCGAGTATAACGTAATAGTTAAATTTACCCTTAGAAATTTTTCTTAGAATCAGTTTTTACCACGAGAGGTTCAAAATTTTAAATAGAAACTATTGAGGAACCAATCATAGTAAAATTATTACACCTTTCCGAGATAACCGAGAAACAAATTGTGCCGCTACTCCATTTTGTAAAATTATTACACATGTTTTTTATTCGAAATCCCCGAGGCTCTGCTTGTAAGCCATAGTTTCTTTTAGACTACAAGAACCATTTCATCCCCATCAAGATTAGAATATATATGAAGATGAATCAGCTGTTGCATGCCACAGCCCAATGCAGTGCAGGCAAAATTTCCTTTTACAAACTCTATAATGTGTTTTTTATCACGGATTATTGCAAAACCCCAGTAGGCCCGAGAATCCGATCCATTTCAAGAAGGAGGTCCACGCCACTGCAACCTTTTTTCTCAATATCAGAAAACACAGTCCACGCGTGTAGCCATCAACCAGAAAGAATACATGCCATTCGCCATAGCTTATGTAATATACAACAAAAACAAAAGGTTGATTTTATACCGAAAACTTCTCTTGAAAATTATTTAATATACTCTTTAAGAAAGTACACAAGTTTATATGCGATAATATTAGCAGAATACTGAAAAAGTGTTAATTCCATGGTTTTCTTTCAACTATTCTTTCCATAAGTCAAATTGACTATAAGCCTCACACCTATATAGAAGTCATGAACAAAAATTAGTGTGATTCAGGGATCAGGATCCTCTGTCATTCCGTTTTGGATGACAGATACATCAGTCTATTAAACTATGTCGTTTTTTGTACTCAATGAATTAGTCTTTATATCAATCTCGGTCTTTTTCTTTTAAACATATATCATTCTTAGTCCTCTTGAAATAAATCAAGGAAGAATTAGCATAAGAGATACACTACACATATTATATTAACAAAAGCATACACTTAAAAGTTATATTATCAAAAACATATGTTCAATTAATAATTAATAAAAAAAAATCTGATTCATCTCTCACCGATCTCTTTCCCCCCTCTCTCTCTCTCCTCCTCTCACTCCCTCCTCCTCTCTCTCTCCTCATTCTCCCTTCCTCCGATCTCTCTCCTCATTTTTCTTCCTTTCTCCGATCTCTCATCTTTCATGTCTTTTTTCGACCTCTCTCTCCTCTTTCCACTATTTTTTCGATATTTTTCTCCTCCTCTCTCTCTCTGATCTCTCTTTTCGGTGGAAATTAAGGCGGAAACATCCGTCGGAGTGGACGGCGATGGTATAGAGCGAGATCAAAAACTAAAGATTGATGTCGACGGAGATGCGGTCGTCGAATGAGAAACCCACGACAACGACGTGATAGTTTGAGGTCGGAGGACGAGCAATAGTGGGTTTGTTAACTAGTGTATAAGTTTGAAAAATAAGTGTATAAATTCCGTGAATTAAACGTATGAAGTTGAAAATTATGAATATAAATTATGTAAGTAAGCATATGAATTCTGTAAATTGGGGTATAAAATTTGAAAATAAGGATGAACTGTACGAATTAGTATATGAACTTTTAAAATAAATGTATAAACTTTTGGAATAAGATTATGAAAATATACAAATTATGATATGAAATTTTTATTTTGAAATAAGGGTGAAATATACAAATTACATTATGAACTTTTTGGTATGTTTTTGTTAATTAGAAATTTTTGGCTATATTTTTGTTAATTTATCCTTAAGCTCCTCCCCTCTCCCTCTTCGCCTTTAATCTTATAAAAATGGCTTTAAAATGTATTTTTCTAGTTACTGAAAATAGCATGATAACTACACACACTAACTTTGTTTATAATTTGTAATTTATTTAATTCTTCAATATTGTAAAATTTAATCTGTTGAGTTTAAAAAAATCTGAACTTGATTATTTGAGTTCCCTCGGCTGAACTTTCATCCGTATTTTAATAAATAAAAAAATCAGAGTCATCAAATCCTAGTACTAGTCTTCTCAATGAATCATATTAAGATTATTTATGAAAGAATAATTTTCAAAAAATAGTACCTATATAATGGGAATTCTTACAACATCGTTTTTTTTTTAAATAAACAGTGGGATTTCCCACAATTTTATTAATAAACCAAGTGGAAAAAGTCATTATTACAAACTAACGCTGTAAACAGCAAACCGACAGAAACTTTAGGACCAAAATGAATAAACTGAAATTTTTAACACGCGTCCCATATCTAACTCTACTGTAACCCTTCGTTGACTATAAAACTTCCTTTCTTCTTCAGAGAGAGACTATCTCTCTTCTTCATACCAAAAAAAACTCAAAGATCTTTGATTCGTAAATAAGACAATCCCAAAGCTTCAGTGATAATTATCCCTCTGAAGTAATCTGAAAAATCCTCTATGCTATTTGAAATTACTGGATCTTCATCGCATCCCAAATTTGCCAGGTAATCAGCACCTTTATTACCTTCTCTTTCAGTATGTATAATTGTTAATTCACGAATTTTGAATTGCTGCTTTATTTTATCCATTAGATATATTAACATCCATGGACACTTACTCTTCCCTTGTATAATATTCACCATTTGTAAACAGTCTGATTCAAAAATTATGTTGGAATCCCCAACAATTTGAACCCCCAATAATAATGCTTTCATCTCAGATTCAAGCCCAGAGCTACTTGTAATTGCAGTATAAAACCCTAAAATAAAATTGCCTTGATCATTTTGCATAATACCTCCAACATCACTTTTATTTGTTTTTATTCTGAAACTCCCATCAATATTAATTTTATTATATCCCTTAGGAGGACATAACCATTTTACTACTTTCAACCTCTTTTTGGTCTTCACCACTGCATTAATCTCAATTTTGATATCAAAGTTTGAAGGAATACATTTATCCTTACTGGAGTAAATTTTAATCAAATTACTGACATTCTCACAAATCCTTACTCCATTCATTTTTATATTATTATATTTACTACTGCATCTTCCTTTCCAAATTTTCCAAACTATAAACACATGAATAATTTTGCATAGTTTCCATTGTAATTTAGAAGTTGCAATACCTGACTGAGCCCACCAGGAAATAAATTTGCCCCTTACTAGTTCTGAACTGTTTATAACACCCAATAACTTAGAAAAGAAATTCCACACTTCTGTAGCTATAGGCCCATTACTGAATAAGTGTTCTGATTCTTCAGCATTACATCCACAACATTCACATTTAGAAGATAACATAATTCCCAATTTTTGAATAGCAGGATCCAATGGAAGAGCTTGATTGAAGAATTTCCAGATAAAGCAAGAGATCTTCACATGTATCATTTTATCCTAACACAACTTGCTAATCCAATTTATTGGATTCTTATTTCTCAGAAGTTCCTTAGCTGAAATTATACTGAAATTACCCATTATATTAATATTCCAAATAGGGGTATATTTTCTTAATTTATTAATGCTAATATCACTGGTAAACAAATGTCTCAAATGTTGAGGAATAATATTTGTTATTTTCTCTTTATCCCACTCTCCATAAGTTATCACATCTGCAGCCTTAATATTATTATCCAAATAAGCATCCATCAATGGACCTGTACCTAGCCAGTTATCTAGATTAAGAGATATATTACCTTCACCTATTAGCCAAATAATATGTTTCTCAGCTTCATTCCTCATCTTTAACATTCTTGTCCAAGTATTGTCACCTTTCCCAATATAAACACAATTAGGATGCATTTTTCTACAGTACTTAGCTTTCAGGAAATTAGACCACAAGCTGTTTTTAGTTCTTAAATTCCACCACAATTTAGCTGCAAAAGCCATAGAAATGTCATTGAAACTTCCTAATCCCAGACCACCTTCCTCTACTGGAGAACATACTTTCTTCCACTTAACCCACTGATGCTTTTTTACTAAATCAGAAGAACCCCACAAAAATTTAGCCAAAATTTGATCAATTTTTTTTATTACCTGTTTGGGTGGATTCATAGCTGATAAAGTATACACTGGAATAGATTGTAACACATATTTTATCAAAATAAGTCTTCCACCCATATTTAACCACTGACTTTTCCAATTACTTAACTTTTTTCTTACTTTCAGAATGAGCTCATGGAACATAACACACTTTTTGTGATCAGAATACAGCTTGCAACCAAGATAAGTAAAAGGAGTCTTCTTAACTTCTACTTCCAACTCTTCTTTAATCACTTTCTTTAGTTCTCTATCAACACTCTTTGAAACATAAACAAAGCTCTTGTCCAAACTAATTTCTTGCCCAGAATCTTTATTATAGCTTTTTAATACTTTTTTAACATTAAGTATAGACCTTTTATCAGCAGCACTAAAGATAATAATATCATCTGCAAAAGCTAAATGAGTTATAATAGGACCATGTAGAGGAGATTTGAAAGCTTTCCAACTCTTTTTTTCCACTAAAGCATTTAAATTTCTAGTTAACACTTCTGAACAAATAGTGAAAAGACTTGCTGAGATAGGATCACCTTGTCTCAGCCCATTAGAAGGAAAAAAATACCCTATAGAGAAGTCCCATTGCATGATATAATTCTCCATATCCTGTCAATAGATATCTCTGAAAACTCAAACTTTCTTAGAACACAGATAAGAAAATGCCATGAGACTTTATCATATGCTTTTTTCATATCAAGCTTAATAGCCAGATTTTTCCCACTATTTTTCTTATTAAGAGTAGCAATAAACTCTTGTGTCAATAGTATATTCTTCACTATATCTCTGTTCTGAACAAAACCACTTTGATTAGAAGAAATAATAGAAGGCAAGATGATAGATAATCTCTTAGCCACAATTTTAGAGATAACTTTGTTGATAAAAGTACATAGACTAATAGGTCTATATTCTGAGAAATCATTAGGAGCTTGATTTTTAGGAATAAGAGCAATAACAGTGCCGCTAATACCTTTAGGGAGTAATTGCCCAGCAAAAAAAGAGAGAATTGCAGAGCACACATCTTTACCAATTAGACCCAAATTGATAGTAAAAAAACAACCAGTAAAACCATCCACACATGGAGCACTATTCATATTAAGACCCCACACAGCTTCTTTAATTTCTGTTTCATCAGGGAACTTATTTAACATATCATTATCATCATCTATTATAATCTTAGAAATAATATCCAGGCTCTTATAGGATCCATTAACACCTTTATTAGCATCCAATAGACCTTTAAAATACTCAACAGCTTCATTTTGAATGTCTAATTTCTCTGTAATAATCTCCCCTGTTGCCTTTTTAATATTATTAATATAGCTTATACCTCTTCTTTTTTTTCACTATGCTATGAAAATACTTGGTATTAGCATCTCCTTCATTCACCCATTTTAGATTGACTTTTTGACCCCAGAACTCCTCCTCAATTTTTATTCTGTATTTCAAATTAGCTTCAGCTTTATTTAACATAATTTTATTGATCATTGTAGGATCATTCACAAAGATGTTTTTCATTTTGAGAACTTCATCTTCAGCTTCAATTATTTTCTGGAATATATTCCCAAAAGCTTCTTTATTCCACACAGATAAGGCCTTCTTTGTTCTATTTAAATTATGAACTAGAGAGTATAGAGCATCACCTCTAGTATAAGGCACCCAAACTGAAGATATTACTTTATTGTAATCTTGATGTTTGGTCCAGAATTTTTGAAAAATAAACCTTTTAGGATTATTATCAAATTCAGTCTTGAATCTAATTAAAAGAGGGCTGTGGTCTGAAGATGCTTTATTCAGATGTTCTAAGGAAATATGCTGAAAAAGATCTCTACAATTTTGGTTAATAAGAACTTTATCAATTCTTTCAAAAATAGCACCTTCATCACTTCTTTTATTCCACCAAGTAAATTTAGAGCCAGAATACTTCATCTCTTCCATGTTTACATTATTTAAGCACTCTAGATAATCATTAGCAGCACTCAAATTTAAATTAAGGCCTCCTACCTTATCTTCTTCTTTTGAAACAGTGTTGAAGTCACCTCCAATAATCCATGGTTCATCAGTACTTTCTTGGTGCAACTAATCCCACAAAGGTGACTTCAACACTGTTTCAAAAGAAGAAGATAAGATAGGTGGACTTCATTTAAACTTGGGAGCAGCTAATGATTATATAGAATGTATTAATAATGTGAACATGGAAGAGATGAAGTTTTCTGGTTCTAGATTCACTTGGTGGAATAAGAGAAGTGATGAAGCTGCTATTTTTGAAAGAATTGATAAAGTTCTTGTTAACCAGAATTGTCTAGATATCTTCCAGCATATGTCATTAGAACACTTAAACAAAGCTTCATCAGATCACAGTCCTCTTTTAATTAGATGTAAAACTGAGTTTGATAATAATCCTAAAAGATTTATCTTTCAGAAGTTTTGGACTAAACATCAAGATTATAACAAAGTAATATCTTCAGTTTGGGTGCCTTATTCTAGAGGTGATGCTCTATACTCTTTAGTTAATAATTTAAAAAGGACTAAGAAGGCCTTATCTATGTGGAACAAAGAAGCTTTTGGGAATATTTTCCAGAAAGTAATTGATGCCGAAGATGAGGTGCTCAAGATGGAAAGTATATTTGTGATTGATCCTACAATGAGCAATAAAATTGTGTTAAATAAAGCTGAAGCTAATTTGAACAGAATAAAAATTGAAGAGGAGTTCTAGGCTCAAAAAGCCAATCTAAAGTGGGTTAATGAAGGAGATGGTAATACCAAGTATTTTCATAGTATTGTGAAAAAAAGAAGAGCTAGAAGCTATATTACTAATATTAAAAAGGCTACAGGGGAGGTGATTACAGAGAAATTAGATATTCAAAATGAAGCTATTGAGTATTTTAAAGGCCTATTAGATGCTAATAAAGGTGTTAAGGGATCCTATAAGAGCTTTGATAGCATTTCTAAGCTTATCAAAGATGATGATAATGAAATGTTAAACAAGTTCCCTGATGAAACAGAAATTAAAGAAGATGTGTGGGGTCTTAATAAGAACAGTGCTCCAGGTGTGGATGGTTTTACTGGTTGCTTTTTTACTTCTAATTGGGGTCTAATTGGTCAAGATGTGTGCTCTGCAATAGTTTCATTTTTCGCTGGGCAACTACTCCCTAAAGGTATTAGTAGTACTGTTATTGCTCTCATTCCTAAAAATCAAGCACCTAATGATTTCTCAGAATATAGACCTATTAGTCTATGTACTTTTATCAACAAAGTTATCTCTAAAATTGTGGCTAAGAGGTTATCTACTATCTTGCCTTCTATTATTTCTTCTAATCAAAGTGGTTTTGTTCAGAACAGAGATATAGTGGAGAATATTCTATTGGCACAAGAGTTTATTGCTACTCTTAATAAGAAAAATAGTGGGAAAAATCTGGTCATTAAGCTTGATATGAAAAAAGCATATGATAAAGTCTCATGGCATTTTCTTATATGTGTTCTAAGAAAGTTTGGGTTTTCTGAGGTATTTATTGACAGGATATGGAGAATTATATCATGCAATGGGACTTCAATTCTGGTAAATGGTGTACCTACAGGGTATTTTTTCCCTTCTAATGGGCTGAGACAAGGTGACCCTATATCATAAAGTCTTTTCATTATTTGTTCAGAAGTGTTAACTAGAAATTTAAATGTTTTGGTGGAAAAAAAGAGTTGGAAATCTTTCAAATCTCCACTACATGGTCCAATTATAACTCATCTAGCCTTTGCAGATGATATTATTATCTTTAGTGCTGCTGATAAAAGGTATATACTTAATGTTAAAAAAGTTTTAAAAAGCTATAATGGAGATTCTGGGCAAGAAATTAGTTTGGACAAAAGTTTTGTTTATGTTTCTAAGAGTATTAATAGAGAACTAAAGAAAGTTATTAATGAAGAATTACAAATAGAAGTGAAGAAAACCCCTTTTACTTATCTTGGCTGCAAGCTGTATTCTGGACACAAAAAGTGTGTTTTGTTCCATGAGCTCATCCTGAAAGTAAGGAAAAAATTAAGCAATTGGAAAAGTCAGTGGTTAAATATGGGTGGAAGACTCATTTTGATCAGATTTGTTCTACAGTCTATTCCAGTGTATACTCTATCAGCTATGAATCCTCCTAAACAGGTTATAAAAAAAATTGATCAAATATTGGCTAATTTTTTGTGGGGATCATCTGATCAAATAAAAAAGCACCAGTGGGTTAAGTGGAAAAAAGTTTGTTCTCCAGTGGATGAAGGTGGTCTAGGATTAAGAAGCTTTACTGATTTATCTAAGGCATTTGCAGCTAAATTATTGTGGAATTTCAGAACTAAAGATAGTTTGTGGTCTAGATTTTTGCAAGCTAAATTTTGTAGAAGAAAGCACCCTACTTGTGTTAATAATGGGAAAGGTGATAATACTTGGTCAAGAATGTTAAAAGTGAGAAAGGAGGCTGAAAAACACATTGTTTGGTTAATAGGTGAAGGTAATATATCACTTAATCAAGATAATTTGACTGGTGAAGGACCTTTACAGAATGCTAATTTGGATAATGAGATTATGGTTTCAGATGTTATCACTAATGGTGAGTGGGATAGAGAGAAAATTGATAATATTATTCCCCAAAATTTGAGACATCTGTTTTCATGTGGTATAAGTATAAATAAGCTAAGAAAAGATACTCCTATTTGGAAGATTAATAAATTGGGTAATTTCAGTATAAAATCAGCTTGGGAGTTATTGAGAAACAAGAATTCTATAAACTGGATAAGCAAACTAAGCTGGGATAAAATTATACCTGTGAAGATATCTTGTTTTATATGGAAATTCTTCAATAAAGCTCTGCCATTGGATCCTGCAATTCAAAAATTGGAAATCATGTTATCTTCTAAATGTGAATGTTCTGGATGTAATGTGGAAGATACAGATCACTTATTCAGTAATGGGCCTATAGCTACAGAAGTGTGGAATTATTTTAATAGATTGATGGGTGTTATTAATAATTCAGACCAAGCAAGGGGAAAATTTATTTCTTGGTGGTCTCAATCAGACACTGCTAATTCTAAGCTATATTGGAAAATTTACAAAATCATGCCTGTGTTCATAGTTTGGGAAATTTGGAAAGCTAGATGCAGTAGTAGATTCAACAATAAACAAATGAGTGGAGATATAATATGTGAGAATGTACACAGGTTGATTACATGCTACTCCAGAAAGGATAATTGTTTTCCCTCTAATTTTGATATCAAATGTGGGATTACTGCTAAGGTAAATAATATTAAAAAGATGAAAGTGGTCAAGTGGTTATTTCCCCCTAAGGGTTATAATAAAATCAATATTGATGGGAGTTTTAGAAGAACCAATAATAAAAGTGGTATTGGGGGTATTATGCGAAATGATCATGGTAAATTTTTGTTAGGATTTTATACTTCAATTATCAGTAATTCTGGGCTTGAATCTGAGATGAAGTCACTATTATTGGGTGTTCAAATTGTTGAAGATGCCAATATATTATTTGAATCAGACTGTCTACAATTGGTGAATATTATACAAGAGAGGAGTAGTTGTCCTTGGGAATTAATCTATTATATGGATCAAATTAAACAGCAATTCAGTTTTCGTAATTTAAAAATTGTGCATATAGAAAGAGAAGGTAATAAGGGAGCAGATCACCTGGCGAATTTAGGGTGCGAAGAAGACCCAATTATTTCGAATTGTTTGGAAGAATTCTCAGATTATCTCAAGGGTGTAATCATCAGTGAAGCTCAAGCAATTCCTTACTTAAGAATCAAATGAATTTTGAAGGTTTTGGATGAAGAAGAGAAAGAAGAGAGACAGTCTTTCTCTAAAGGAAAGTGATGAGAATACAGTATGCGAAGGGTTCACAGTAGTTAACACTGGGACGCGTGCCCAAAATTTTGATTTATTCTTTTTAGTCCTCAAGTTTCTATCGGTTTGCAATTTGCAACGTTAGTTTGTAATTATTACAATTTAGTTCCCTTTGTTCTATTAATAAAATTTGTGGGTCTCCCACTGTTTATTGAAAAAAAAACATTTAGCATACACAGCTGTGAATTTAATTTTCTTCTGTAGAAACTTTCCTTTGATAGCTAAGCTAATACCTTGCTCCATTTGATTAGACACCTCCACATTAATATCAATATTATAAAACATCCATATTTTATTATGTTCTTGAGAAACAGCATTATCAAACCCAAATTTATTTTTATAGAAATCCATCTTACTACTGCATGTCATAGGTTCCAGACATATTAATAACACAGGCTTATGTAACTTGGAAAAAAACTTCAATCTTCTACTAGTAGCATCTTTCCCCTCCATTCCCCTTACATTCCAGATAAGCACATTAATCATTTATACATCTTTCTAGTCCCTACATTAGAGGATCTTAGAATCATACTCTCTTTTTCAGCTATCTTGAAGTCTCTTTTCTTCTGTTTTCTTTTTGCACTATTAGACAAACAAATTTCCCAGTTTTCATCTTCAGGTTCTATAGGAATATTTCTTGGTGATAAATTTAAATCTTCCTATAAATTAGCTTCTCTTAACTCATCAAAAACACTATTTTCTTCAAATTCAATTTGATTCTTCTCACTTCCAGTCAACTTATCAACTAAAATTTATGGTAGCTCAGTTTCAACTACTTCACATACCTCATTTGTTTCTTTTAATTCTGCTGTTATTAGTTGTCTATCGCTTCCATTTTCTTCCCCATCTTTATCTTGCTCATTGTAGTTCAATTCTTCTATAATTGGATCTATAGAATTTCTTTCATTTACCTCAATACTGATAATATTATGATTGTCATTCCCATTATTTGCCAACTTAGTAACTTGTTGCATATTTTCTACAGGCTTTTCTGCTTCATTTGCTGAGGATTGCTTTTCCACCACCACACTGCCTTTACCAAAGTTTCTACTAACCCAATCCTTTGTGCTCTCTCCTTCTATCTTTTTATATATACTTTTTTGTGGATTGGTTTTGTTAAACAAGGCCTTTGTTCGATTTTTTCCTTCCTTCTGTATTATTAGCCCTTGTTCTGGGGCCTTTCCATTTATTTCTTTAATTTTCTGCTTATTTTCATTCATTTTTATGAGGCAATGATCTTCTTCATGCCCTTGTTTACTGCAATATAGACAGAACTTAGGAACATCTTCGTACTTACAGTCTTGCCAGAATCCCTCATCACCCTCATATCCAATTCGAACCCTTTCAATTAATTCCCTTTTTAGATCAATTTCTACACATATACGTGCTAACCCAGGCCTTGACAACTTAGAAGTAGAATCATCTACCTTAAGAGGATACCCAAATGCTGAAGCTATAGAAAATATACTCGACGTATTATATAAATGAATAGGTAGCTTAGGCAAAGATATCCAAACAGGCGTCAATGAAGATTCAACATCCGGATCAAAGTCGTACGTCCATTTAAAAGTGCGCATAGGAAAACCTTGAATAAACCAGACTTTACGTAGCCATATTCGTTGAAAATCATCTTCATGAAAACATCTAATAAGAATATATTTGTGATCTAGGACTCCAATTTGATAATTAGCTTGTAGATCAAGAGTATGAAAAACATTTTTAATATCTTCAATTTGTGGCTTACCATGCGAGAATTTACCAACTATTGTATATTTAAACGGCTCGGATAATTGACATATTTCTTCCTTGGTTCTCCTCTATAAAATTCAATTTCTTTCAAATCAATTTTTGGATTAGAGACTTGTTTCTTTAGAATAGCAGCAAAGGACTTTACCGGAAGATCCGGTTTGATTAGCTGGGCGTTTGAATCATCAAAAATCTTATCACGTTCAACCATTTTTGTGGCGGCTAGGGTTTTTACCCTAGTCGTCTCTCTCTTTCTCTCTATAGAATACTATTAAACTAAAAATAGGAAGACCAAATATGAAAGCACCTAATATAGACACCAGATGATGCAAATCCCCCATTTAACCATCACTACCACCATAAATCAAGGAAAATTACATCTAAAAATAAAAAAATGATGAATTTATAAAATTCTCTGAAAACTTAACCCATACTCTTTAAAATCGTAAAAGATTATGGCTCAAAATACTTGGTACAATTACATGTTGGTTACAAACATTTGACACTTAATCCCTTCAATAAAAAGCCACAAGCAGTTATAATCACTCAATGGACTACTGTTACTGTATATATAATTTGAACTCATTTTTTTTTAATTGATTTCAACTCATTTCTATACCATAAAATGTGCCTCCAAAAATTATTATATGTGTTTACTAGCTGCAGCAAGTCAGCAACTCATCTCTTAACAATATCATATATATCAAGTCCACTTAGGTTAACAAACAGACGTCGTCTTTAAACGGTCAGCATAATCTGAATACAGTTTTAGACTCGTACTTTGAAAAACAATGTCATATTTTCGAAATCAAACTCGTTGTGAAATCAACCTCGTACTTCTGAAGTACGAGCCTTGATTTTTCTAAAAATGTTGATTTTTTCTGGATTTCGTGATGCTATCTCGTTACTTTTATTAACGAGTATGTTTTGTAAATTACGTCTCTAACTCCAGATTTGACAACAATTTTCCGTTTAATTATATATTCGCTATTTACTGTTATTTGACAACACTTTTTTTTATCAACAGTGTCGGATTATCATTTTATTTAGAGAGATAAGTTGACTTATATACTATAATAGGAAAAAAAAAAAAAAAAGAATCACAACACATACCTTGTTGATCTGTTGTTGGATTGTTTGTGTGTTTCTGACAATTAAGTAGATAAGTTGACTTATTTTAACACGCTATATACTATAATGCAAAATAATACTAAAAAAAGTGTTAAAGTGAACCAACTAAATTCTTAAGCAGGTTAGAAGCAAAAATAAATAAGTTTGAGCTTAAATAGTGACCAGTAAAATCTCACCAATATAATTTGTGTGCCTCGCTGCGAAATACAGTAAATAGCAAAAAAATTCAACATTTTCAGAAAAGTCAAGACTCGTATTTCAGAAATACGAGGTTGATTTCAGAACAATGAGTTTGACTTCGAAACTACGACTTTGTTTTCCAAAGTACGAGTCTCAGACTGGATTCAGATTATGTTGACTGCATAAAGATCCCACCTAACAAATATTTTGGTCCAAAATCATATTTTAAAATTGAAAATGTATATTTTAAAAATATGGACTTTTTAGATTTTTCAGCCTAAAAATCAGATTTTTAGAAACTAAATAATCTGACTTTCCAAACACACACAGATTTTTAAAATCTAAAATTCAAAAATCAACTAAATAAATCTGTTACCAAATGGACCCTAACAATTATATCAGCTGAAAGAATCGAACCGTCTACTAATAATAACAACATACAAAGATCCTCCAATTCAGGTTTTAACTTAGCATAATATATTACATTCTGAGTTTACTTTTACATGCATACAATGATGTATAAGAAGCACAAACTCTACAATCAGGTAACAACTTACAAGAATAACGTGGGTAAGGATTGAAAATAACAATTTCTAATTGTTGTATAGTATATAAATTTTCGAAATTCTCGTATCTCTGGTATATTTCTCTCTCAACATTTCTGGTGCAACTTGCTCCGCAACCAAATCTTTTTCTCAAGCCTTCACCACATCTAAGTCGAAGCTCAGGCTTTATACCCAGATATATGGGGACGTGGCCTCTGATCTAACCAACCGTCTAATTATTACAGTCTTACAATTAGGTCCATCAATATAAAAACATGACAGAAAAACCATCAACTAACATCAGAAAGGACCACAACAAACACATGATGCCTACATCCTTAATCAATGAATGAACTACACAAACACATGATGCCTACATCCTTAATCAATACTCGTAAGGGAGGCCCCTTCATAGCACCATTGTAGAACACTGAATATTCCTCGAGTAAACCAGTAGCAAAAAGTTCCTTTACTGTTGTAGGTAGCTTAGCCAGTCCAGCTTTTTTCGATATTTTCATCTCCAACTTTTTTGGCGGGGTCAAAACATTGATGCTTGTGTAGAGTCTCCAGATACTTTGACGAAATCAATCATCTCTTTGTTAAGCACTTTTTCAACCTCACAAACCGATCCACTGGAATTATGTTGTTCTTCGGTGCCACGTCATCATAGTCGCCCGAATCTGGCCGGAGCTTGGAAGATCGGGTCCGGCCCAGAGACGCACCATGTTCTGTATAGCAAGTCAGCTCGCGCTTCATTATATATGTTTGTATGTATGTATGTATGTATGTATCTATATATCTTTTATGTATATATATATAGAGAGAGAGATGAGATGATAAGTTGGAGAATAGGGTTTTGAGATTAGGTTGAAAAAGGGAAGAATTGAAATGGGTCCATGTATATATTATACACCACTATGGAGATACCCGTTTCGAAATTGTCACTTTAAGTTTAAGCTTATTAAACTGCACTCTTGATAGCTAATAATGCTCTTCCAATCTAATTTTACTTTCTGGTATGCGCGGAGTTTTACAGAACAATCTAGGATGGGTAACAATTGTTTAAGTAATAATCTAAGATTCAAAACTATGAATTAATTTAAAGGATTATTCATTATTACTGGATGTTGTTTATCTATTATCTCAAATTTAACTTTCCTAGACTATACATGATAGTGGACTATCCAAACTCAATAATCAAGATGTCAGCAAAGTGCGTTTTGTGAAACAGGAAAGACAAAAAAAAACTGAGAAATCAAAACACAGCGACTTATGAGTTAGAAGTAGCAAGAAGAAGCTTAAATATATCAATCAAACTAGTTATAAGATAAGATAAAAATGAGAAGTTATCAAGTTGTTCAACTTACTTGTGAGCCAACATCTTCGGCATGAAATGTGATGAACAACGACCTTACTCTTTCCATCTCAGATTTTCCACCACTTGTTACATGTAAACGACAACTACAATTACGAAACAAAACTGCACTATTAGCTATTTGAAAATAGAATCACAAAAGGACCTACTCGCCTACAGCAGTACAACCACCTGTAGCGCAACGATACGGGGTTTGCAATTATTGAATTACACTCAAAAGGGTTGCTAACAGAAGAGTTCAATGAACTAATAATTCTTTTAAGTGTGCATAATTGCAAATATCACATTATCAAATAGAAGGACATTTTCTCAAAATTCAAGAAGACCTTTGAAATATTGTGCTCCAGGTTTTGCTGATACATTTTATTATCTGTAAAGTACGTGTCACTATGATTCCCAGTTTTTTAACACTGCAACTATAACGTAAGCAAACAAATGGCACTTCAATCAAACGGCAAACACTCAAAGCATGGAAATTCCAGTCTAGCAGCTTTTAGAACTTAATTCTTGATACAGACATATGGTGTGGCTTAAATTATATTTGCTACCTTTCTAGCTCAATGAATCATGACATAAGACCTAAAGAGAAAGAATACCTCCTCACCAATACAATAATATCGTAGTGAAATAACATCAGATGTAGCTAACATAAATTATTGATGTAAAATTTTATAACTAATACAGAAAAGGTAATATCATTGTTGACAACCCGGAATTCATTATAAATCCAGCATGTCGTATAAAATAGGAAAATATCTTCCTAAATGAAAGAAGCTGACCAGATTGTGATGAAAATTTGCTTGGTTTAAAATGAACTGGACACGATATTATGTTTAAAATGAAAATCAGATGTTAGGGATCAGATTTTTGAGGAACCAACTTCTGAAACTTTCTTTGGATCAGACTCTATTTGTCCTTAAAACGAGTAGAAGTATGAAGCCAAGCAATAAGTTTAATAGAACTATTACACACCCCAGAAAGCATTATAGAACTGTAATTTTTAAATTTTATTTACACAATGGTTTCTTTTCTTGTTATCCATGAGTTCATGCCGACACGGTCAAATAAATTAATCAGAGAAAAAAGTCTTACATGCGAAGCAGATCAAATGGCACTTGCATGATTAGAAGGCCTTCTATCAAAACCGAAGAGGACCAGAGGGTGGAAGTTGGTAAATATGCTTCATATGACTTATTTCTTTCATCTCCCATCCCCCTTTTATAACCGGCGATTTTTTTTTTTACGGATGCAGCGTTTCAAACAATGGAAAAAAAATAATAATAAGAATTCAAAGTAATTAATTACAAGATAAATTCTATCCATCACGAGAGAATGCCGGGTTTCAAATATTGACAAGTTTTAGGTTGTCCGATACATCTGTACTGACCCAAGAATTAAATCTTAAGATTCAAAATACTCGAAAGTATCGCATTCTACATAAATGTTGTGATTGTGGTGATAAGGTCTGATTTTCATTTATTAACCTTCTTAAATAGGTTCAATTCGTAATTACTTTCAAGGGATTTCAGGAATACGTTGATAGAGGAGCCACACTCTGTGCGTGGGTGAACGCGTTTGGATTTTAAGATTGCAAAAGCAGAACTCTCTTTTACTCCCATTTCATCCTTTTTATTAGTTTATATTAGAAATAAAGACCAAAGCATAATCTAGCTTATCCAATCTGATCCCTTAGAATCACAACTAATACTCCAAATCACTCTCTCAAATAACAACGAGAACGAGCAATGATGTGTCATTGTTTAAGAGGAAAAGGAATTGGAAAATACATATAAGAATGCTCGAACTAAAATCATATGAATTAAGGCTTATTTCAGGAAAAAGAAATAAAGTAAAGCATCGACTTGTATGTTATAAGAAAAAACATATGATTTCTTCTAAAGGACAACTGCACTACAAACTAGAAAGCAGCAGGACAAACTATTATCACAAATCACTATCATTTAACCATACTTTAAAGTTTAATCCCAATAATCTGGAGTGAACTAGTCCCTCCGCTCCCATTTAATTGTCCACTACGAAATTATTTACAGTTTTGACCGGGTTATAACTTGTATTAAGATTGTCGAAATGAATTTTTTTTAAATTCAATCATAAAATTTAACATTTGAACTATATGACCAACTTTTAAAAAAATTTATTCCGATAATTTTTATACAAGTTCTTGGCCGGTTAAAATTGCATATAATTCCATAGTTGGCAATTAAATAGGAACGGATGGAGTCTTATATATCACAAACAGATTACAAATTGTTAAGCATTGTTTAGTTAGATGTCTTTAAAAAAAAAAGGGGCTACAACCTAAAAAGCAGCACAAAGTACAACCACAAAAAGATCAAAAACTTAAGTAGATGTCTAAAGAAAAGAAAATTGCACTACAAACTAGAAAGCAATACAAACTGCTATTAAAAAAAGATAACTAAAAATATTAAACATTTTTTAAGCAGATGTCGCAATATAAGAATGCTTAGTGAAATACATATATGCAAGAGAAAGTAAACAAACATCCATATATGCCTTTTCTGAACTGTTGCAACATTGCCATTTCAGAGGTAACAATCTCATCTTGGTTACAAATATTTCACACTTGAACCCTTTCAATAGAAAGCCACAAGCAGTTACTGAGTAAAAACTCAGTTTTATTCCTAATTATCACTGCTCTACATCAAAGTGTTCCAACCACTCGTACTTTTAAATCCTTGTTTCTTTTTTGGCCAATTTTTAGGCTCTTTCTTTCTTCTAAACAAAAAACATTAGTTACAAACTCACCGACTATATTATCTCCATAAGGAACATCAACCTTATTTTACAATCTTTTTCACCAATTCCAATGTGTCAATCTTCAACTGTATGAGTTAAAAACCAAATATAAGCATAAACATAAAACAATCACTTAGCAATATTATATGTTAGATCTTGCTTTTTTGCTTAAAGGCTAAAGCTCAAAAAATTTATCCACTTTTTGAGAACTTCTAACGCTACAGAACTGGCTTTTCTCTTGATTCGGGGAAAAGCCTAATTTTTTTTTTACTTAAAATCTAAACCCTAAATTATAGTAATATGCAAAGAAAACTTGGAGTTATAGTAGCGAGAGAGAGATAGACGATTAGACCATTGTTTTGAAAAGCACGCTATATTACGCTATAGTTCGCGAAATAGCGTTTTTCGGCTGAAACGCTATGATAAACCGCTATTTAGATGGAAAAACGTTAAATTCGCGCTATAGGAACGCTATTTACGCTATAGAGGAACGCTATTTACGCTATAGCGGACGCTATTTACGCTATAGCGGGTGCAATCCAAGTTTTTTTTTTGTTTTTTTTTTTTGGTCACAATTTTAATGAAATTATTGGAGGCTAAAGATAATCAAAACCTCAAAACTCTTGTAAACAAAGTAAATGCTCGGACATCTCAACTACAATCATTTTGTAATTATTAGTTACAACTTTTTATATATAGTTAGTTAATTTTTATTATATGTTCTGAATTTAATGTTATATTTATATGTATTTAGGCAAAAAAAAAGTACACCGCAAAGCGCTATGTAACGCTATTTGCGCTTTTATGATTTTTCTCGAAAAAACGCTACGGTAGCGATAACGCTATTTAAAACATTGGATTAGACAAGAAAGAGCCGTGAATATTACTAAATTTTATTGAACTACTTTGGTTTTGCCACAAAAGAGCCGATTCCGTTGAGGTTTAGCCTTCGATAAATTTCCAAGTAACATTTTTTACAAACTTGGAGAAAACAAATAATTATGTTTTTATTATTTAGTATTACATAGAGTTTCTAAATCAACCAAAAAACGACAAGCTCGAGCAATGTAATAGAGATTTCTTTGATGGTTTTGTTCTGCGTTTTGTACACGATTAGTATCTTGTAATACTATGATATTGTTGGGGATTTTTTCAAAATTCAATAAATCATCTCTTTTATGTATATATATAATATGGGAAATGTTATATGAACATCATGAAAAACACCCAACTAGACACTTTTTCGTAAAAACGCTCCAAATCAATATTTGGTTAATGCAAATCTCAATGGTTTCACGACGGGAACACAAATATGCGTCTTGTTTTTTTTTCCGAGATGTATAATGACGTGTTTTCGAAATTATGGTAAAATTTAAAAATTCAAAACATGTCATTATACATCTCAGAAAAAAAAAAAACGAGACGCATATTTGTGTTCCCGTCGTGAAACCGTGGATATTTGCATTAACCAAATCTTGATTTAGAGCGTTTTTACGAAAAAGTGTCTAATTGGGTGTTTTTCACGATGTTCATATATCCTCCCCATATAATATAGTATGAAGTTTTTTAGCCGACAAAGTTGAAAAAGCACCCAATTTTTTTACTGCTTAGGTGTATAAAGGCTCCCGGCCATCCTCAAGCTACCCTCTTTTATATTATTTGGATCACAAATTAGCAATGAGGTTTAGATTTTGTGAAAATTGATGACAAAAAATATCCATTTCAGATAAACAGTGTACAATTGCATCATTTTTATATGAAAAAAAGTGTACAATTGTAGTGATATTTAAAAAAGTTACTTAATAAATTACATAAGAGAAAGGTTAGTACGATATAGAAGGACCGTTACTACAAAGAGTATTACAGCCTTGATGGTGAAATATCGATTGCTTGTTGAACCCCGTGAATCGCGTGAAAGTAGCATATTCCAAATTCGTGGGTGAAAGAGTTTTATAAAACGTTGTTCATGGAAGAAAGTACTCATTACTAGCTGCAGCAAGTCAGCAACTCATCTCTTAACAATATCATATTAAGTCCACTTAGAAATAACAATTATTTCAGCTGAAAGAATCAAACCGTCTACTAATTACTAATAACCCCATATTAAAATACTCCAATGTAGGTTCCATCTTAACATGATATTACATTCCAAATTGACATTCATACTCATAAAAATGTAATCTAATTACAAGCTTTTTTACTTTTATATACAAGAAACTGCGACAAAAATATCCTATAAGAAGCACAAACTCTACAATCAGGTAACAACTTACAAGAATAATAAATGGAAGGATTGAGAAAAACAATTATAGATTGATGTATAATATACAAATTTTCGAAATTCATGTTTCTCTGGTATAATATTTCTCTCTCAATTACCTCTCTATTCTGTGTTCCATTCTTCGCTGAGCCATGGCTACATATTTACAACTTGCTCCGCCACCAAATATTTTTCTGAAGGGTTATTAATGTCATTGGACCCATGTGGAGGAGCTTGCACGTTAATGAGTAGCGACTTTTACATTTCTTATATGGTCATTAACAAATCTGTTCATGCAAGAGAATACTAGCTAGGTTAACAAACTTAAAAAATATTTTCAGGCTAGAAGCAAAAAGACATTACTTAGAAGCAGCCTCCCTTAACCAGTGGAAAACTCAGTTGTGCTCTACAAGCCAGATTGATGAAAAGTTGTGCTCTACAAGCCAGATTGATGAAAAGTTCATAATTATTATATATTTATTTATTAAGTTTTTCCATTCTGTCACATATTAATGTATGTACCAGTTGGGAATTTACTAAGTTATTTCTAAAAAGATGTAATTATTTATGGACTATTAAGAGTTTCAAACAATTTTTTTTAATAATCTCAATAAGTTTCGTAGCAATAGAACTTTCAAAACATCGAAAATTATACCCCCTAAACCAAGTCCCAAGTCAGAAGGGGGAAAACATCCAGAAAAAAACAGTATCCGCAGCAAATAATTACTGATAAAACGCAATAAACATAAAAACAAAATTCCTATAATTGATACATGAAAAATCACGAAACGCCCGCAACTGACCTTTAAATGGATGTTATTTGGTAATAGCATCTTGATCATTTATTAGGGCTGTTACTTAAGAGCTTTCACTGCCTCCAATACTTTTTCTTTCAGATCAAATGAGGCACTTCATCCATCTAAAAGAGCATTCCCGTGACCTTTCCAGCATCACATGCCCTTATTTTTTCAAGAGCTGCAGATGCAGGCATAGAAATCGGAGCAGTCCATTGAAGTGACATCCTGTCCATCAAATGTGTTCATCCTGTGAAAAGGTGTTTTGTAACTATTTAGGGCGAACAGTCACACAAGCATTTAAATCAAGATTAACAAATGCTAATATCAGAGCGCATACAACAAAAAGAGCACTCTAATACAGTTGTATGTTTGGTGATCTCTTCATTTACTCACTCTATCTATATAAATATATCTAATAAGCCAAGATTGACCCCCTTAGTTTAAAGAAGAACATATTATTTTCATCATCTCACTTCATATCAGGCTCTCTACAACAGTTTTAGAGTTTGGTGATCTCTTCATTTACAAACTCTCTCTATTCAAGTATACATGACCAAGATTGACTCCCTTAAACAAAAAAACTAATATGTATTTTTTTCACCATCTCTATTTCTCTCCTCTCCCTTTCTTTTACTTTTACTTTGTATTATGTATGTATTTTGAAGAAAATTGAAGAAAACGTTCAATAAAATATTATACTACACTAAATGACCTTGTTGAAAATATGAAGGTTAGAGTCCAACTGTGGTACCATTAAAAGCAGCTCCTAAAAAGAGAATATACCAATAAGTACAGATGTCCTTGTTGAAAATATGAAGGTTCTTTGTCTCTTTAAAATTTTAACTACTAGTTCTTAAACCTATAGTTGTCTGCCCATATTTAAGTATCTCCCTTTCAAATCTAAATTTGTCAAGCCACCCAGAAGCAATTTAAATCACCTAAGTAAAAAATTGTACGACACTGGCTATGCCCAGTCAAAGAGTGAAACTTAAAAATTAAAATAGTACTTGAATCGATTAATTAATAGAAATACTCTTCTATCAAGTTATCAACATCAACAGCTAAAGATGCCTCCTAAGCGCTTTTTTCTAAAGAACAAACACTGCAATACGCTGAAATCAAAGCACTGCGACTTAAATGTTGAAAATTAGCAAAGGCAGGCATAAAGTTGCTACCAAAGGAGCTCTATGATCAATAAATCAGACTGAGAAGTCGTTCGACTTACTAGGGATCCAACATCTCTGTCTGAAATGCAATGAACAACGACCCTGTCTCAGACTTCCCACCACTTGTTACATGTGAACAACTACTACATCACTACAAGAAAACAGCCAAATAGTAACTCTATTTAGCAACTGATCCGGTAGTTAAAGAATTGTAACCGAAATACCAACTAAAACTTTTGTTATTAAACAATACCAACTGATTTGTAACTGAAATATTGTCAGTTGCTATATAGCAACTGTTTAGTAACTAAGACAATTTCAGTTGCTATATAGCAACTAAGACAATTTCAGTTGCTATATAGCAACTGTTTAGTAACTAAGACAATTTCAGTTGCTAAATAGCAACTGAATAATAACTAAGACAATTTCAGTTGCTATATAACAACTGAATAATAACTGTGGCGTATTCTGTTGGTAACTGATTCTTAACTAGTAGGCAAATTCCAACTGAATAGCTTTTCAGTTAATAAAAATAGCAACTGATATATAACAAATCGGTTAGTAATTACTAATTGATTAAGTGGTAGTTGCAAATTTATGACAATTTTAGCAACTTATATATATAGTTGCTAGAAAAAATGTGCTGCTGTAATTTCGATCGATCGGACTGCATCTCGATGGATCGAGATTCACTGGAACTTTTTGGACCATTTCGATCGATCGGACTATATCTCGATGGATCGAGATTCACTGAAACTTTTTGGACCTTTTTCGATCGATCGGACTATATCTCGATGGATCGAGATTCACTGGAACTTTTTGGACCATTTTCGATCGATCGGTCTATATCTCGATGGATCGAGATTCACTGGAACTTTTTTGACCATTTTCGATGGATCGAGATTCACTGGAACTTTTTTGCTCACAAAACAAATGTGCAATAACATATTGACAAAATATAATAACCGACAAGTTAATCGCAAGAATCGCACATAATCACAAAGAGATAGATATAGCAACCGATAAGCATTAAACGATAATATGACCACATAAGTTTTAAAAGCATAAAAAAGACTAAAAAGTCTTGCTCATACTACATCCCATAATAGCCAAACAACGTTTTTAAAACAAAGAGAAACAAATAGAAATAGCATAGAAATAATATCATTGCCAAGGGGTATTTCTCCCCTTTTTGCATCATCAAAAGGCTAAGTATGCCCGGTTGCCGAAGTGCCATCATCTCGCTCTTCGTCCCCGCTCTCGGGTCGCCGATATCCCGGAAAATGCTCACAAATGTTTTTGTAATGTTCGGCGCTAATTCGATCAATTTCCATGACACGAGGAAAACGAGTATCAAAGAGAGCCGTATCGATATGGAAATTATCAACAAGTATACGAGTAAGGATAAATGGTTAACATGTATTATACATGAATTAAGTAGTGAATTTTGTAAAACTCGTTCATATTAGATAACACATGAAATTGTTGTTTTGATCTTACAATACAAATATTTATTATGATTAATTACAAAACATTTATTATGATTAATTACAATTAATCATAAACCCTAAACCCTAAATCATATTCTTCTATTCTGCCACGTCCTTGCGTTTGTTTACCATTCAGCAGTTGCAAAGCTGTTTTATGGGTTAATTAGCCTTCGTGGCTTTTAGACTATTTGTTTTTTCTTTTAACAGATGATAAAAAAAAGAAAATTATATAGTATTATACGGAATTTCATATATATGGTTTCGCTCAACATTACAACATATGAAATACAATATAATTATAGCAAATTCAGCAATCATTGTTTCGTTTATTTATTTATATTTAATATGCAAGTTTATTTTAAAATGGATCTGCAACGACATTCACTATATGTTTTGGTATTTCGTGGCATCCAATGTTACTGTGTAAGTCACGTGGAAATTAATATTTCGTGTAAATTAATATTTCGTGTAAATTTTTTTTTGTTGATTGTTGTTTTATTAAATGTTTAGATATTTACCTAACTAACAATTTTATAAGATGATGATAAAAAAAACATGTAAATGTTATGTTACGTTGCTTTTCCCACGCAGTAAAATTGATCAAAAATTTTGGAAGGCGCATATTTTGCCTCCAATATTTTTTTGGGTAAATTGTCAAAAATTCAAACCAAATTGTCTCATCATTTTTCAAACCCAACACTTATAATTCCACACATTAATAACTCACTTTTATTAATTATACTCTCTCTCCCACCGCTCTATCTACCTCTCTCTCTGTCTTAATATACATATATCTATATATCTACATATATCTATATATCTACATATATATACATATATACATATATCTATATATCTACATATATATATATATATATAGCCTCCTTCTCCGTCATTCCTCCGCCCTAGCTAACACAGTAAGTCTATCTCTATATATATCTACATATCTCGTTTGGACAGTTTAGGGCTTGTTTGGTTCATACCTTACTGTTTATTTAGGGCTTGTTTGGTTCATAGCTTATTTAGGGCTTGTTTGGTTCATAGCTTACTGTTTATTTAGGGCTTGTTTGGTTCATAGCTTATTTAGGGCTTGTTTGGTTCATAGCTTATTTAGGGCATGTTTGGTTCATAACTTATTTAGGGCTTGTTTGGTTCATAGCTTACTGTTTATTTAGGGCTTGTTTGGTTCATAGCTTATTTAGGGCTTGTTTGGTTCATAGCTTATTTAGGGCATGTTTGGTTCATAGCTTATTTAGGGCTTGTTTGGTTCATAGCTTACTGTTTATTTAGGGCTTGTTTGGTTCATAGCTTATTTAGGGCTTGTTTGGTTCATAGCTTACTGTTTATTTAGGGCTTGTTTGGTTCATAGCTTATTTAGGGCTTGTTTGGTTCATAGCTTACTGTTTATTTAGGGCTTGTTTGGTTCATACCTTATTTAGGGCTTGTTTGGTTCATAGCTTACTGTTTATTTAGGGCTTGTTTGGTTCATAGCTTATTTAGGGCTTGTTTGGTTCATAACTTACTGTTTATTTAGGGCTTGTTTGGTTCATAGCTTATTTAATTGAAGATATGCCCAACATATGACTTGTTTGGCTTATTACTTATATATAATTGAACGTCAGCTTAATTTAGGACTTCTTTGACTTGCAGCTTATTCAATTTAAGGCGCATGTATGAATAATGTTGGGCTTGTTTTATTTACAGCTTATTTAATTGAAGCAATTTGGTCATTCTGTTTTTTTATATAGTACTATTTGTTTGGACTCTTGGTTCACATGTTTATACTTCTTTTAAATTTAAAGTGCTTGAATTTTCTCTTTAAATTAATTTACTCATTTATTATGTCAGATTTCAGTATAACTGCGATTTCCGATGAGATTGTACCATATCCGAAGCTTGTCCTGAGTTTTAGGGTAATTTGGGCAAGATTACAGTTAAGATTAATAAACATTTTATTTCTGCCTCCTCCTTTGTAAGTCAAAATTCTGATTCGATTGCCTACTTTTACTTCAGTCGTTGGTGTACGTAATTAGAAGAAATTTTTATGCTGTCTTTTTTCCAGCTCGAATGATATAACTGCTAATTTACTTTTATAATACTACTATAACTGCTAATTTTACTTTTATAATACTACTATAATTGCTAATTTATGACAATTGGATTGATTAAGTTTGAATGGCGAAGATTTAAGTATAAATATGTAAAACAAACCTAAAATACTTAGGATTTTATATATGATAGTCTGTTTTTTTTTTTACATTCAAAACCATTCAATGATATTAACGAGATTTTCAATGCGAATACTACAGATAATAAGTATAGCGCTTATAAAAAATAATTGTATACATTGTTTTGTTGCTTCTTTTTAGACTGTTTTATAGTAAGTTTGGTTTTTAAAAAAAGTATACATGACAAGGGTTAACCTTAATCATTGAATTTTGTTTGAGTTTTAAGATGGCGGGACGCAGCTACAGTAAAAGTCCTCAAGGATCAGCTAACAATGGCAGAGTTGAACTCTCTAGGCGTGGAGGTTATGCATCGTTTGGCGGCAGTCGATGAGGCTTTTTAACAGACAGTAGTGTCCTTGGAGGCTTTGCAGCAATAGGTAGCGGCCGTGGAGGCTTTGCAGCAATAGGTCAATGCAATCCGCCAACGTTTGGGTCAATACTACAAGCTAATGGCATTCCTGGATATATTCCAGGTAGTTTTGAGTCGATGATGGTTAATCAAGAAAGGTCACAACATCCAACCGAGCAACACATCGACAAGATTGGCTCGTGAAGATTCTGAAAATGTCAATGACAAGCAAACTGACTTAAATTAATTTTCTATGTATCTATGGATCGATTATCTTTTGGATTGTAATTAAATCTCGACTCGGTATTTTAATGTCGATGACGACAAGCACAATGACCTAGATTAATTTCTATCTAGCTTTAATTAGGATTATCTTTTGAATTGTACTTTAATCTCGATTTGGTATCTTATTGTAGCAACTATTATATTAAATCTCGATTTGCTTAGTTGAACATAAATATTTTTGTCCATATGACAATTGCTTACATTTTGAATATGAAATTATATGAATTTATGAATATATGTATATATATTAATATATATATATTAATATATTAATAATTAATAATATATATATATATTAATATAGTCGATTAGTATATATATATAGTCGATTAGTATATATATATATATATTTACTAATTTCTAACTATACTGAAATTTCAGTTGATATTTACTAACTGAAATTTCAGTTGCTATTTACTAACTGAAATTTCAGTTGCTATTTACTAACTGAAATTTCAGTTGCTATCTGCTAACTGATATTTCATTTGCTATTTGCTAACTGAAATTTCAGTTGCTATTTGCTAACTGACACAATCAGTTGCTATTAATCAGTTGGTAAATAGCAACTGATATACCATTCAGTTGGTAAATTACCAACTGACACATAATTCAGTTGGTAAAATGTTAGCAACTAGCATTTTCCCAACCGAATATACAGATGGCAGATCAGTTGGTAAACTGAGTTTACTAACTGACTTTATTATTTATCTACTGATTATTCAGTTGTTATTTGGCTGTTTTCTTGTAGTGCATATACGAAAAAGTGAACTATTAAGTAAAAGGTAGAATGAATTACTATTGACTATTAAAGACAGATTCAACATGTCATATATAATATGAAAACATCTGTAAAATGAATGGAGACCAAATTTTGATGAGAAAGTCCTGTGTTGTGTGATTCCGAAAAAAACTGGATACTAGATCTTGGGTAAATTTGATGCAAGGGATCAAACTACTCTTTTTGTCCTTAAAAAGGGTAAAAGTGTGAAGTGAAACAATAGATTTAACAAGTTATTCCAGACCCAGGACAGATATCGGACCGTGATATTAAAAATTACATTCAGAAGGATTTCTTTTCTTGCTTTTCAATAAATACACGCTAACACAAACAAGAGATACAATCAGAGCAAAAAAATCTTACTTTTGAACCATATCTAATGGCACTGTCATGTCCAGCAGGTCTTCAACCAAACCCGATAATGAGAATGCCTAAGTTGTAGTTCTGTGAATGAGATCTGCAAGTTTGAACAGCCCGTGTATCCAGTTTACTTAAGGCCTTCTTCATCTTTTGTACGTTCGCCACAAATCTTTCTTGAGGGAAACAAATCGCTCGTTTAAAACTTCATTTCTAAAAGAATCCCAAAGAATCTGTAGTTGCATGTTTTTGTCCTCATCAAGTTCGGGTATTATCATAGGAATCAGTTGCCCAACATTCACTTGTTCATTGTTATTTGATTTATTTGTCGCTATCCGTGTTGGCATTGTCTGCTTAGAGGTACTTGGTTTTTGACAAAATTGCGAGCTTAACTGGGGAAGCATGCTGGACCCACCCTCCGCCTTAGCCTGTGTATGGAGTTGATAAATTGCCATTTCCAGTATCGGGACGCCTACAATTTCTTTCATGAGTCTGATAAATCTCTCTTTTGAAAGTTTATTACTTAATTTCTCCTGAATTTGATATAGAGAGTCTGCAGTTGCATGGATTTGACCATATCAAGTTGGGGTACTATCACAGGAATCAGTTTCTGAAATGACACTTCTTTAGGTTTTTGTGATTTATTTATCGTATGCTGAGTCGAAATTGTATGTTGAAGAGATGTCTGTTGTAAATTCGCTAGGTTCTGAGACTTGGAAAATTGATAATTTGGTGTTCTTTGGGACTGGCTTGGGGAATTTTGTATTCTTTGAGACTGAATAGCAAGATTGTGTAGTCCTTGAGAAAGATGTACGCTTGGGAGTTCTGGCAATTAATGTCAGCCACTGGATAACTTGATTGGACTTTCACTTCTCGAGATGAAGAAGAAATTTGGTGAGACACGTCAGCCTGCCCTCCCTTCAGCCTGTGTTTGGAGTTGATATAGTAGCATTCTGATTACCGAGTCTCCAAAAATTTCATTCATGAGTTTGAGAAAACTCTGTTTTGATACTTTATTTCTACTCAATTTGATAAAGAGAGTCTGCAGTTGCAAAGATTTGTCCATGTCAAGTTGGGGTATTATCATTTGAATACAGTTACTCAAATGACACCATAGGCTCTTGTGATTTATTTGTCGGATTCTGAGCCGAAACTGTTTGTTAATGAAATTCCTGTTCTTGTGATGTCGTCACGGAAATTAGTTGTCTGAATGACACGTTTATCGAGTTTTTGGATTTTTTGCTGGAGTTTGAGTTGAAATGGTCTGTTGACTAGATTTTTGCTTCAAATTCGCTGGCTTTTCAGTCGGCATTTGATTTTGAAACCCATCAACTTGATAATTTAGAACTCTTTGAGACTGAAATATTGAACTTTCTACTCTTTGAGACTGACTAGAAAGAAGTTGAAATCTGTAATTTCTTCCTTGTGATAAATCTTCTTGAGAATTTTGGCAATTAATGTCAGCCATTGGATCACTAGGTTCGACCTTGATTTATGGAACTGAAGAAGGAATGGTTCTGTGCATCCATTCTCAAGGTTTCCCTCTTGACAATCAGGTCACTGGAAATTACTTTCCTAAGACGCAGAAAATTAGTAAACTAGGGGCTGGTTTATAAAGGAAAACAAATGTTAATTAGTAAACTAAAAGTTCTAGAAGTTCTATCAGCAGACTCTTACAGAACAGTTTATACAGGAAAACAAATGTTATTTAGTAAACTAGGGCTATTGGGATTGGACTTCAAGTGCAGAAGGCTCCACAAAACCCGTCTTTGGTTGGATAAATACATGTCTGACTATCAAACAAGGTCGATAGCAAACGATCTATTGAAGGTGTATTTGGATAGCAATGAGCAGGTGCATTGTTAGTACTGTTTTAAAAAGTGCGCTTCGTAGTGAAAAAGCTCGATAAAAGTTTTATTCAAAGCTTAAAAAAAGCATAAAATCTCGTTTTTCCGCTTTTTAGGCCGTCAAAAGTTTACACTATTTACACTTTTAGCATATCTCTTACAAAAACGCTTCAGCTAAGATTTTGCTTTTTAAAAACACTGATTGTTAGTCAGGGATGTAACAGTCCACACTCAACAAGGCCTATGTTTAACAACTTTTGCTAGTTGTTAACACGAGAGTTGTTGCCTTTTTATCACTTCCCTTTCATATCCATATTAGTCAACAATTGGGCGATTTAAAGTGTACTGGAAGTTATTGTTACACTTTAATTCACCCAAGGTCTAACAAGGGCACTGCCCAACCAAAGAAAAAGAAGTCCCAGAGAAAATTATGAATCAATTGATATATAGGAGTGCTTGATGTGTTCAATTTATGTTTTATTTTTTATTTGTACACCCTGAAAATTAACTTCACCCGCTTGTGGCGAGCAAGTGGACCGCTAAGGTCCAATTGAAACAAGCGAAAGATGCCTCCCAATTGCTTTTAAACAAGGAACTGAGCAGAAAAGTTGAGTACTCAAGCACAGTCACTTTTAAGTTTTAAGTAAAAAAAAGTAGCGTAAACAGGCTTAGAAATCGCAACCCAGTGAGGTCTGAGATCAAAATCAAAATAGGGAATTATCCAGTGGTTCAACTTACTTGTGTTTCAACAGCTTCTGCTTGAAATGTCATGAACAACGACCTGACCTTTTCCATCTCGGACTTGCCACCACTTGTTACATATGAACAACTACATATATGAAACAAAGTGAAATATTAAAGGAAACGGAATAACGGCCAAGTTGAAATGATTACATATTTCTTCTCCAAAAATGACACTAGCTAATTGAAAACAGAATCACTACAGAACCTACAGCAGTACAGCCACTTCTTGTCCATTGATACAGAGGTTTGAATTTAATCACATTATAACAGCTGACCACGATAAGTTCGAAGTGTAAGATTTTAACTACCTCGTAAGCTGGGAGATGGGTACTTTATTCAATTATAAGAAGACTTTTGAGGTATAGTAATCCAATTTTTTTCTCGAGATACATTTGAATATCTTTATACAGATTAAAATGTCAGAAAGATTTTTCATGTGCCATTATAATTTTCTTAAGTGTTCAACATCGAAACTAGTAATTAAGCTTTGACATGGCATTTCAATTAATCTGCAAACAAAAAAAAATACAAAATATGGATATTATGAAGTTATAAACTTAAAAGGGGAATATTAGTCTGCTCACTTAACATAGCAATTTATACAAGAACATTAAGAAAGAACAAAGAGCATATAAACATCGATGTTGGCTATAATCATTTTCTAGCCGAGTAAAGTAAACAGTGATAACAACCCAGAATTAACGACAGGTCTAACATCTTCTAGCATAATTTAAAAGCTTCTTGAAACCAAATTTTTGATGAAAAATTGCCAGGCTATGCCTATTTCGCAGAGAACCAGATAACGTGATCATGGGTAGATTTCATGTAAGGGCTCGGGTTTATAAGGGTCCAATTTTGCAAACTTTCTTGGGAGACCCGACATTACTCGATTGGTGTTTGAAAAGGTTATAGTATGAAGTCAAACAATAGATTTAACAAAATTGTTCCTGGTAACCAGCACCAAAACTGTGATACTTAAAATTAATATCACAAGGATTTCTTTTCTATTGTTTTTATAATTACATGGTAACACAAACAAGTATTACAATCAGAGTAGAAAAGCTTACATGTTGACCAGATCTGTATGGCACTTTCATATACCCGGAAGACCTTTGATCTAGTAGAAAATTAAGTTGGTACAGATCACTGTTTTAAAAAGCTCGCAACGTTGCGCAACGTTGTGCGATATAGTGGTTTTTGAAAGAAAAACGCAACGCTAAAACGCGTATTTGGATGGAAAACGCTAAATTCGCGCTATAGGAACGCTATTTACGCTATAGTGGACGCTATTTACGCTATAGCGGGTGCAGTCAAAAATATATATATATATATATATATATTTTTATTTTTTTTGGTCAAAATTTTAATGAAATTATTGAAGTTTAAAGAGAATCAAACCCCAAAACTCTTGCAAACAAAGTAAATACTCTGACATCTCAAGTATAATCATTTTGTGATTATTAGTTACAATTTTTTATATATATTTAGTTAATTTTTATTAGATGTTTTGAATTTAATGCTATATTTATATGTATTTAGGCAAAAAAAAATACACCGCAAAGCGCGATGTAGCAACGCTATTTGCGCTTTTAGCGTTTCTCTCGAAAAAACGCTACGGTAGCGATAACGCTATTTAAAACACTGGTACAGATACATCATCCGGTTTGTTTATTTCATCTCCCCTCCCCTTTTTATAACCAGAAAACAAAATATGGATGCAACATTTTAAAAGAAGGAAACTAGTAATTATACAAATTCAATGTATTTATGAACAACCGGATGTAAATATTGAAAAGTTTTGGGTCGTTCGATCAGATGTATACTGACCAAGGTGTATATCTTACGAGTCAAATCAATCGAAAATACGTTGTACACAACACAAATAATAAATGCTTTCATTTGGTGATAAGGTTTGATTGCATTAATTAACATTCTTGAATGCTTTGAATTCATATTTACTGTCAATTGATTGAGGAATATATTGACAGAGCCACACTCTCGGCGCGTGGGCGACCAGTTTTTCAACTCGAATTTACTTCTTTGGTTATGAAAGCTATCCATCCCTAATATGATGCAAAGAGCAACTAAATCATAATCTAGCTTATCTAAACTGATAACATAATAACCTTAAGTCATATGTTACTCGCAAGACATTCCAATGAATTAAGATTATTCTCAGAAGGATTAAGAAAAGCATTCACAATTTATTTCCTTCGAGAAGTAATTATTAAATAGAAGGAAACTCCTTGCACATTACAATGACATGAGTACAAATTAGTTCAAGGAAAACATAGTACTATCACTATCGCTATAGAATTCTGGACCTAGTAAAAATCTCTCACATCCTTCTATCAGTTAAAAACCAAGTCAACTGTCACTCTTACGGTTTCGGGCGATCCTAGAACATATAATTTTATTTATCTCTTTTCGTAAATTGGGATATATGCAAAAGACTTGTTTCTAAAATAAATTCGATGACAATGCAAGCATGCTTGGAACAGCATAATATAACATGGCAACGAGAAAATAAACAGATATCCAATTTCTGAAATTTTCTAACTTTTGCAAGATTAACATTTCACACAACCACCACATCTTCATTATAAATACATATCAAATGTAAAGCAACAAGCAGAGGATCGTCTCAGCTCTTATTTCTTATTCCACTTCAGATGAAAATTGCTCATTTCATAGTCCAAGGTCAGGTTTTTGCTAGAAAAATTGACGGAAATATTTATTTTTGAAGCAATAACACACAGCTAGATAAATCTAGTGAATCAACAAACAGTACAACTGCACTAATTCAAAGATAGCATAAATGTATAAATTTGCATATATAGAATCTATGACGTTTAATTAGCAAATGAAACTGAACAAAAAGGGATAAGCATATCCAAAAATTGCCCTTGACTGTGAATGTTCTTCCACTGTCTGCAATACTATATTTAAGTGCAAGTTTTCTATTGTAAATAAATCAAATTTGAACAATTAATAAAAGATAATTAAATAAACGATTTCATCTTGAATTTGAAACTATTTTGTTTTGTAAAGTTTCGGTTTGTTAGAAAATTTTGATATATGCAAATAGAAAGGACAGTGCGTGTATGATATAGTAAATATGCGTAGATTTGTATAAAGAATAAGAAAATTATGCTTATGTTTTGATGAAATTTTGATTTGAACAAATTCGCCTTGTTTACAATTTCACAAGCCGAACAAGCGTGAGGTGGGTCATTTTATGTTACATGAATGACCCTAATCATGAATCCAAGGGTTCATCAATTAATACTAGCCGTGCCCAGCAAGCGAGTCTTACGAGAAAGTAAGTATATAAAAAAATCATTATCATTTTTTTGCAGGCTTAACTAGTTACCGCAAATGTCAAACTTTCCAAAATTGTTGCAAACTCTTTTTGGATCTATGAACTTTTTTGAGGCTCACAAAATAATCAGTGAAAAATTTATCAAATTGTTTACAAAAAACATAAATTCTAAAATTTAACTTATTCATTGACACGGGTTGGCTGAAAGCCCTAACTATCAAAATATACATAAAGCAAAAGCCCTATGTATTTATGTAAATCGTAAATATAGTTCAAGGCGAAATCATATTCATCCAATCAAAGCAGATTATTAAGTGGAAAGCAAAAGGCAGAATTTATTTTATGCAATTAGGCAGATCATTGATTACATAGACCAAACCTTAGATAGAAGACCTGAGAATCAATCGATAAAAAAAGCTCTCATGATGGGGGAAAACCAAGACATCCGAAAACATTGTTTTTTACACTACCAAACTAACCTGATATTAAGAAACCACAACTTAAGCTTAGATAAATTCAGTATTAACATTGTTTCTTCACAATATCATACTCAGTCAAAACTCAAAACTCAAAAGCCTACTGAATTGTATTTTATTTGGTATTAAATCATTTTTATACAATCATTCTAATCAAACGTGCTGCCACATTTTGTTATGATAATTCTAACTTTAAACGCATGTCATTCGTTTGCATAGATTTAAGACAACTTGACCAGCTAAAACTTACACAAGTTCTGGGAAATTACCAATACATCGTATATATCAAGGGGTCTGATTTGCTCCTAATCTGTAAAAGAATAAAACTGTTTAAAGCTGGTCTTTTTTAGTAAAAAATCAGGGCGTATAAACGGTTTCTTCCAAACCACATTCTTTTGTTCTTTGAATTAGTTAATGCTACCTTCGTCCCACTTTATAAGTCATCTGCAAAATCACGTGCAACTTTGACCGGATTTGAACATATAACTAAATTGTTGAAACGAAAAATTTCAAAATTCACTACAAAAAAATATCAATTGAGGACGGTCAAATCTTTTACAAATCTGTCACTAAATGACCAAATCTATAAGTCGTCGCCATGCCATCACCGATTAGGGCGTTAGAAAGCAAAATCTGTCACTATTTCCATATGCGATCTGACTTTTTTTTTTTGTGATTTTTCTATATAGTTCAAATGTTAAACTATATGATAGAATTTTTTTAAAATTATTTTGACAATTTTGATATGAGTTATTTGTCGGTCAAAATTCCGCGTTGTTTCGTATAAGACTTATAATGTGATGTTATTGAGGAATACGAAGGTGTATGTGTTATAAGGGAGAAAAAATCAAAAGAAGGGTCTATATGTATTATGTATCATTTATATCTATATATATATATATATATATATATATATATATATATATATATATATATATATACTTTTACTAAAATAAAATAACAAAAGCACTTATAGTTGTTCTCTGAGATGCATGCCAAACTTGTTAAGAGAAAAGAGAATGATACGTGTCATGAGGTTTTACTTTTGGTACAACTCGTGCACAGCTCGTGCACTCCATGTTCAATTTTTATAAAGATGGGTAACTTTGATGTTTGTTGCATAATTTTTATCTTTCTTGCACTTACTAATATAAACAAAATATAATTTGATTGATTATAGAAATATTTTAAGAGATTATTAGAAGTTAAGTTACCGCTTCCAGCGAGACTACCTTATCGGTTTTGCGACGGTGGTTAACGAGGATCAGAATATCTATGGATGCCCTCTGGGACTCATAGGAGTCTACAACTCTTATCAAAGTAATGTGAATGTGTTTTTACTACCCGTTAGACAAATAATTCGAGAAACAAGACTTTATGAAGGCTTGCCAAAGAAACACATTGTCATAGCTCTTTCTTCTACCTCGACACCGAAGAATTTTTTCCTAAATTGCAAGGATGGTGCAGTGTATGTGGCTACTCGGAATTTTTTAACGAATGGGGAAAAAATATCTTGTGTTCCGAATAGTGCAATTAAGGATGGGATGTTGAAATGGCTTGAGAAGCATCAGCCGTTTGTAGCATGGAATCATTACAATCCGAGGTGATGGAAATCATAGAAGCATAAGCTTATTCCCGGAGCAATCCCCATTATGTTCAACAAATATTACTCAAGGGATTTAGGTTTGGTGCATATTTGATACAAAATATCGATTTGAATTTATTCTGATATGCATACATTGCACACCATTGAATATGAGATTAGGTGTGTTTTATAGAAACAAAGATTGGCTATCCATCGAACGTGCTAAACAGAAATAAATCCACTTCACAGCTAAAAAATTGTGATATATAGTAATCAATGTTCGATATTATAGGCATTGTAAAAAAAATCTATAAAGGGGGCAGCACCCCAAATTTCATTGCAAAATATTGGAAACTAGCCCATTTTACACCCTAACAGTAACATCAACTTATATGTTGTACTAGTACGGCAGTGTACAAACATTAAAATTGTTAGTAATGAATTTTTTTAAAATTTAATCATATAGTTCAAACATTAAATTATATGATTTAGTTTTAAAAAATTTTATTTCGACAATTTTGATACTTAAACCCGGTCAAAATTGTACGTAATTTCGTAATGAACAATTAATTGGGAACAGATGGAGTAATAAAAAAAAAATTAAAATAAACATGTCATACACCTATTATATTAACAAAAATATATCATTAAAAATTAAATTATCAAAAACATACATTTCATTAATAATTAATAAAAAAAATAATTTCATTCATCGGTCACTCCTAATCTCTTTCATCTCTCACTCCTCGTCTAACTCTCTCTCCAATCTATCTCACCTTCTCATTCTTCCTTTCTCTGACCTCTCCTCTTTCCTATCTCTTTTCGATATCTCTCTCCTCCTTCATCTCTCTCTCCTTCGTCTTCTCGCTCTCTCCAATCTTTCTCTCATTGTCTCTGTTGACACGTAAAATTTACGGCCATTAAAAATACGTCACGTGTCTTTTAAACAAAATTAAAAATGATTACTAATTCTAATTTTAAATAGAAAAGAAGTTATTAGTAATTTAAAAGAAAAGAAATTATAATTTACTATCATATAAAATTAAGATGGTAAATTAAAATAAAATAAAAATATTTATTTTGTTAAAAGTCATTTAGTATGGAGCAAACAAAGAGTTTCTTAAAATTATAGAACTCATTAAAATGTTTCTAAACCACAAATACTAATTTTAAATCAAATGACAAGTGTTGGTCATATATGATAATGGGCCCAAACTCGATAAGGTGGCCTTGTAATTAAATTAAAAGCCCACCCCAAAAGCTATAAATAAAGGGGTTGGGGTGCCATAATTCTGACAATCACAATCAAAAATAATCAAAGTCTTCAAGACTAGAGAGAGAGGCTCCTCCACAGACGCCAGGAAATCAGCTCCGCTCCTCCACGGCCGCCAGGGAATAAGCTCCGCTCCTCCACGGCCGCCAGGGAATAAGCTCCGCTCCTCCACAAACGTCAGGGGATCAACTCCTAGGGAAGCTCTGCACACTCCGGCCTCAACGAACGCCTTCAAAGTCTGCAACAAATCTGCAATAAACTTGGCATTCGATCTTCAAGAACGTCTAAAAGCAGCAAACAAGGCGTTTCTACGGATCAAAATCTTCAAGCTCTTCACCAAATCTGAAGAAGTTCTGCAACAAATCTGCCTTCGATCTTCAGCAACGACTACAAGTAATAAGCAAGACGTTTCTGCAAATCAAAGTCTTCAAAGTTCTTCACCAAATCTGAAGAACTGCTACAACAAATCTGCCTTCGATCTTCAGCAACGACTACAAGCAATAAGCAAGACGTTTCTGCAAATCAAAGTCTTCAAAGTTTTTCACCAAATATGAAGAACTGCTACAACAAATCTGCCTTCGATCTTCAGCAACGACTACAAGCAATAAGAAAGACGTTTCTGCAAATCAAAGTCTTCAAGTTCTTCACCAAATCTGAAGAACTGCTACAACAAATCTGCATTCGATCTTCAGGAACGACGACACAAAGGAAAAAACACGTTTCTCTAGATCAAAATCTCCAAGTTTTTCCCCAAATCTGAAGAGCGTCAAGATCATCAACAAAATCAACAAAACTACAAAGTTCTTCATCAAATCTGAAGAATTCTACTCAAGTTCAGCAAATTCAACAAAATTCATCAAAGAGTCTACAACAGCATTTCGAACCATCACAAATTGTTCGAAGAGGAGAATCAAAGGACTTTCATTTCTATATTTGCTTTTAGAAATTATCAGAGATTGTACCCGCAAATTAATTGATAAATAAAATTTATTTTGCTTCGCATTCATTTTTCCTGTCTTCAGCGCTTGGTGAGAATTTGTGTGAAACAGTCTCTCTTTCCGATTTCTCCTCGTTTCGCTCTCTTTGCTCATTCTCTCTTCTCATCCCATTATTTATGATCTCTCTCTCCTCATCCATCTCTTTCTCTTTTGTCTTCTCCCTCTCTCCAATCTTTCTCTCATCCTCCTTTTCTCTCTCCGATCTCTCCTCATTCCGCTATCTTTTCTCACTCTCTTCTCATCCCCTCTTTCCGATCTCTCTCTTCTCCTCGCTCTCTATTTTTGATTTTTCTTTCTTTCTCCCTCTCTCTTTTTCCGATCTCTCTGTTCGGTGAAAATTGAAACGGAAAAATCTGTTTGGACAGCGAGTGTGTAGAGCGAGGTCAAAAACTTAAAATTGATGCCGACGGAGATACGGTTGTCAAAGAAGAGGCCCACGGCGACGACGTGCTAGTTCGAGATCGGAGAACGAATAAAAGTTGAATTTGTTAACTAGTGTATAAGTTTGAAAAATAAATGTATGAATTCCGTAAATTAAGTGTATTAAGTTGAAAATTATGGATATGAATTCTGTAAACTGGGGTATGAACTTTGAAAATAAAGGTGGATTTTACGAATTAGGGTATGAACTTTTAAAATTATGCTATGAATTTTTGGAATAAGAGTATGAAAATATACAAATTAAGGTATGAAATTTTGAAATAAATGTATGAACTTTTGGAATAAGGGTATGAAAAAATACAAATTAGGGTATGAATTTTTGAAAGAAGGGTATGAAATTTTTGAAGAAGAGTATGAAATATACAAATTATGGTATGAACTTTTGTGTATCTTTTGTTAATTATAAATTTTTGAGTATATTTTTGTTAATTTAGTTTTAAAAGCAGTATGATTTGTTAATTTATTCTAAAACATATGGTGCTAATTTAAGATTATGGTGCTAGTTTAAGATGGGGAAGTGAATATGAGGAGATTGAGACTTTTAAGTACTAAATTAACTATCTAGCAACCGTATCACCGCATCACGTTCTGCAACACCCTGAATTTAAATTATCCAATTTTTTGGAGGAAAATTTTGGTTCTTGTAAATAAGATGAATGAAAAGGATTTTGGTGAAACATTAAATTTAAAGGAAAAGTTAGGGATAACTTATGCAAACATTCTTTTGACTTATAATCACTAAAAAAGTATAGGGTGAATGTATAAGAGGAAACGTAGCTGTTTTCTGATATTTAAAGTAATTAACATCACTTTTATATTTGTAGGGTAACAGTTTAACTTTATACATTTTTCAGCTTCTCTATCAAATTTATTATCATAACTAGATATTACTATATTTTAATATACTTTTATCAAATTTTTTCAATCCAAATTAATTTACTAGAGCAACCACATTAAATAACTTACAAGTTTTCTCGTATTTAAAGTAAAAAGTATATTTTTACAACTTATAAGAAAACGTTTTATTTTATACAAATTATCAGCTTTTTTATAAATTCTCTATCACAACTATACAACTCATCTTTTTGTTATTTTATTAATTTATATGTGAAAAGTATATCTAAGGAGAGAGAATAAAAGAAAAATAAGATAAATAAATTATTATTTTAATTATAAGATAACATATATTTGAGTTCATGTATAATAAAACTGATACGTATATAATTTTAGAATAACTTTTTTTATATTTAAGATAAATTAATGATACAAGACAACTGATGTGAGTATGTGTATGTATAAGAATGCAAATGTTCTATACAATTGGCTACAAGTAGCTGAGTTCTACACTCTTGTATCATCTGGCGAGCATGTGCCTTATGGTTGCCTATGCTAACTGGTAAGCATTTAGAAATTGTCTTTGGCTTGTACCATATTTCAGAAGTCTTCATTTTTATTAAGCACTATAAATGTCAATTTCTCTCTTTTAATAAGACTTCAAGTAATAGGAAATAATTTGTTTTAACGTGGTTCATGTATTTCCTTGAATATAAAACGTACTTGTTACGTTTTTTTTTTTTTATATTAATGGTGGGTTTGTTAATTACTTGGAAACACAATAGATTCTCTGTAAAGTTGCCCAAACACAAAAGAGATCTTTGGTGTATGTTATAATCTATTAATACAGCCGATATAACTTTATGAGGCCTACTACTACTACTACTACTACTACTATTTATTTGCCACTTATAAATAATTAAGATTAGGGACTATTGTATTCTTACAAAAATTGCATAATAAGTGATTCTTTTTCACTGTAAAAGAATTATAAGTTCCATTGATTATTACAGATTTTAAAAATAAACTCCTAATAAATTCATTAATTTTATTTCATCGGCACTTATCTAGCTTCCCTTTTAATTGTGTGATTGTAGTAGAGTTGTGTCGGCCAGCATCTCATTCTCCGCAAATGCATTTATTTTTTGATTAAGCATTTTTTTTTCTTTTCAAATAAATTTTTGATGGCAATAAGGGGTATGTTAATTATTTCTAGTTTATCAACACACTTTGTTTGGATATAAAATAATCTCACATAATTTTATACAAGTTGTTATAACATAAGCATCTGACATTTCTCTCAAATTTCGAAAAACAAAAGCGTGCCCCCAAAAGTAAAATTTCTGGATTCGTCCCTGATATGTTGTTCTCGTCTTATTTTTCTTTTTATTTGTCAAACTTGTCAATTTTGGTAACAATTCGCTACAAGGGGGCTGTAAGTAGCTTTAATCATAGATTAAGAGGTCTTCATTCGTATTAAGGAATATATATACATGTTTGTTTCTCTTGTATTTGGACTGAAAATAATAGGAACAAGATAAGGAAGCTACCACAGAATGAAGTGAAAAAGTTTGTAGCTATGTCGTTTGTTTAGTAGGAGTACTGATACATTATGCCTTGTTCCCCTACTAGAGGATGAAAACTAACCAGATTAGTATAACAGAAATGGGAATATATTTAACAACCTCCATTTTGGTTCCTATCCTTTTTTCCTTGTGCTATCAGCACTGGATTCTGGTAATGTTGTTGACTTGTGGTTGCTGCTGCCAAAATTTGTACCAGTTTTTATCAACAAGTACATTTAAAACAAAAAGAGTGTCTCTGTCGAGCACAAAATGGACATTTTTCTGCTCTTGGTCAAAACATTAGTTTTTGTTTTTATTTTGGGTAAAGTTTGCAGATTATACTTAACTAGAAGATAACAGTAACTAACATATGGTTTGAAACTAAAACAACACCCCCAATTTTGTAGCCTTTTATCCATTGATTTGGCTTTTTTGGTCATTCTGGTTTGTCAGTGTAGCATCAGGGAATTTTACGTTAACAAATAGAATTGGAACGCAAGAAAACCCCCTCTAAGCATAATCACGGATCGATAACTACAGGAAACTGAGGCTTAATGAGGTGTATAATTGTTAAAGGCTAGCTTAAAACTGAGATGAGATTTAAGAAATTCTTAAATCAGCGATTTCTGAGCCATGATTCTGAATAACCATTTTCAAAAGCTTGGGCTAAGAAATGAAACTTGAAAGGCTTCTTATGTGATGAGGCTTGCATTTGTCATAATTGTAATTTGTAGGTCAGTTGATCTTTCAAAGTGCGGTCTCGCGACAATTGATAACCAATGAGGCGATGAGGGACTGTTCTCACTTCCACAGCTAACATTTGACTTCTTAAAAAAAAATCCCGACCCGACTTTTTTGGGATCCAAATTTTCGGGATCCCGTAGTGTCGGGATAGTTTTATCCTGAATCTCCCGACATATTTTTTTTTATTTTATAACATCATTTTTTATTAATAATTTTCATTTGAGAAGTTTAAACATGATATTAACACGAAACATAATCATAGTTTAAAAATAACATTCCTAATAAATGAAAAAAAAGAAATTAACATATAGTAGAAAAAATAGTGTGAAACTACAAACAATGAAGTAGATAAAAAAATTGATACATTTTTTATCAGATTCTTTTAGTTTTTAGTTTTTAGTTTTATTCATACAAACAACAATTATCATACTAAATGAAATATATTATCATTATAATCGAAAAATAATGATCATTTATCTTTTTTAAGTAACAATATAAGTTTTTAATTTAAATATATTTTTTATTTTAATAGTTTCATATATTCAAAACTACAAATCTATATTATACTTATGTAATTATAACTAATATATGAAACAAAAAGAATTATAACTCATACGGTAGAGTGTTTACATTGCTAGAGGTACAATGTTCGATTCTTATCACTTGCATTTGATATAAATTAATTTATATTTTAGTGTTGAAATAAAAAAAATCATGTTATATAATATAAAATATAAATTAATTTTAAAAACGGGTCGGGTCGGATAGGGACACCCGACGAAATCAAAATTGCACCCGATCCCGAAGTTTGTCGGGTCGGGACAAACCCCGACATTTTCGGGTTGGGACTCTTCTCGGGTCGAAAAATTTCGAGTCGATCGGGTCAGGATTTCGGGTCCCAGCCCTAATTAGCATTATAAGTTTTAAAATTGGGCTTTCAAATATATTGGAGCAGATCCCGATCCCGATCGCGAAGTTTGTCGGGTCGGGACAAAACCCGACATTTTCGGGTCGGTACTCTTTTCGGGTGAGAAATTTCGAATCGGGTGCGGGTCGGAACACGGGTCGGGTCGGGATTTCGGTTTCCAGTCCTAATTAGCATTATAAGTTTTAAAATTGGGCTTTCAAATATATTGGAGCAGAAGTAGATAGAGTTCCAGTCTAGAGATTAAGCGCCTTTTAAGGATACCTTTTAAAGGTTGCTGTAGCACTTTAATAATTAGATTCAAATTAGAAAAATACTATGAAATGGATCTATCAATCTTTTAACAGAAAGCTAAGAGAAAATATCAACTTTCCAAAAATCAAAGACAACTGCGCGTCGATCAAACTTGAAGTACCAAGATGGCCATTGATGTAATTGACCCTTTTTACTCTTTTGACATTTCCGGCCTTCCGGGTCATTCTTTGTGGAGCATCCGGTACACAAAGTTAACAAACATTTTATGATTTTAACAATATATCAACGAAATTCACAGACCTAGTGGAGCAAAACGATATGACATGCCTTATACCATATGAATCGATCAGTGTATTTAAGCAATCTTCCTTGTTTTATGGATAATTTTGCAAAAAATGGCGGAACACGAATCCATAAACTAACTTTTAACAAACACTATCCCTAATTTACACGGACACTATAGAGCCTTCCTCTTTAAAATAAAAAAAAAACTACTTAGATTCCCATCTGTCCAACTATTCTTGTATACAACACACCATAGGCTTCTTTGTTAAGTTAAATAATAAAGTTAAATGCAAATATTTAGTACCAAATGTTTAATAACGAGTAACCAATAACAGTTCTGCAAGGATATCAAAAATCATAAACCACTACTACGGAATGCGCTCTTCAGCCCATGCTAAGACTTTGGCATATGCTTTTCTTGCCCGTCAACCATACGTTATTACTATAAAGTAGTCTTATCATTCCGCTGGTAGTTTCGTTTGCTTTCTTGGACAGAAATAATTATCCTAGTGTTTTCATGTTCTTGTTGATTAGTACATGAATCAACATATTTAAAGTACCAAGTTAAGCATATGGAAAAGTACGTAGCAGAAAAACAAGTACCTAAACCCGTTCATAAGTAACAAAATTCAGAAACTAGTTTAATTTTTCACCACATACATTACAGAAAAAAGTGGATTTTATGACCAATTAGAAAGAAAAAAGGGATCACAAATATGTAATAATTGGAGAGAGAAAAAAATAAGAATCGTAACACTATGTTGATTTTTTTAAAATAAGGATCACAAACATATTCTTGTTGAGTTTTATAAAAAATTCAACATTTTAGAGCCAACCTTCCACATGTTCTAAACACCTATAATCATGAAAACTCAAATCCGGAATAAAACCTTGAATGTCAGCTGATTTCTGCAAAGTGAAGTTTTTTTTCCGGAAACCATATAAAATCAGAATAGCAGAAAAGTAGCATATACTAAAATCAGAGTAAATAAGATCTTAAAACACTATCAAATGCCGTAAAGTAGCTCGTAAATTTCCAGCAAGATATAGCAAGATCATAGAATAATTACAAACAGAAAAGGGTGCATATTCCTTAACTGCGAAAGATTATTCTTGAAAAAACTGACGCATAAGCCTGCTGGCCGCGAGGAGGTTAATGGGCAGGTCATCTTGAAATATTTAAAATTACACAATATTAGTTCTTTGGTGTCCTTATAAATCCAAAAAACCATACATGTCCATTGGTAAATGGGTATAAAATTGCATGTCATAAAAGTTTAAAAATGCTCCACAAATGATGCAAACAGGGAGCTTATGATCCGTCTATTCAAACAGCAAGATAGCATTATTATGTAAGACTGTCCCGACTTAATTACGAACCAACCCTCCATTCACATGACAAGTTGCAATAATACCAATAATATTCCCACACCCTGAGACACAATCCCTTTACATAAAGATATAAGACAGAGTTACAAATGAAATAAATATACAGATCAATACCGCAACTTGCACTCCTCTTCTCTCTACTTCAGTCACCAGAAATGGCTTAAATATTTCTCTCTCTCTCTCTCATTTTTTCACCCCCCTAACTAATTCACTAGCCTAGAGCATCGATTACATCTATTTCCGATCTAGTTGATACATTGTGCCCAAATTTACCGTATCTTTTAATACACAACATACATTAAAACTCAGTGGTTTAAGAACTACACTGAACTCATGAAGTTGGATGGCATAGCCTTTTGCTGATATTAAAAAGTTTATAGCAACAAGTATAGGGTTCCTATCAAAATATTATCTAGATATGCCGAAATCAGAGGAGGGCCTTAGATAGTTTAAATCATCAATTTAATTCACCGGTAGCACTCAAAGCTATCTAGCACAGATACTTTAAAAGGACAGAAAATTGAGTATCGGATACATATAGAAACCAGAAAGCAAAATCTGACAATCTAACATATAAAACCAAAAAGCAAAATCTAACAATCTAGTAGTGTCGTAAGTCATTTCTGATGATTCTATATAAAGTGACAATTTGATGCCCCTAAAAAGGTAAAAAATATAAAAGCATCAAATGTTGTCAAATTTTACCAAGCAGACATATAAGATAACTGAGTAAGTCGGTGAACATTCACCTGGTAAAATATTTATAACAGAGAGAGATGGGAAAACAGATAAGATATGAGTTTATTAAATTACCTCTTCTAATCCTCACCTTTAGTCGTTTTCAGCTGCATTCCCTAGAGAAACAAGGCTTTCGAAACAGATCATAGGGTCGATATATATAGTGGTATCGATAATATAAACAAACTCAGCCGTTCTCCTATCTAAATGAAACCAAGTAACCCTATCTGAGTTTATTATAAGTAGCATTTCCTCACCACTCTTTGAATACGCCAAAGGAATCGCACACTCAATAGGTCTTCCGATTTCCAAACTTGAAAGAGTAAGCAGTTTGGTCCAAGATTCTTTTACTCCATACTCTTTCATCACCCACATGTCAAAAATATCAACTTTTTTGGTAAAATTACAAACAACCGACAAATAGCCACCCAACTCTGACAATGACAAACCAGAAATCTTAGCATCATTGCTATCCTCGTCCTGACTAAACCCCGGTCTTGTAAGTATAACTTCCTTCTATGTTGTGAGATTAAACGAAAGAATAAGATCAGGAGATGCAACACTTGACTTATACTTTACTGTAACCCAATGTGAGCCACATGCAAACACCCCACCAAAATATTGTAAACTGCTGAAGAGGTAATCGAATTTTTTATCAGCCTCCTCAAATTTTCTCCAAATGCAAGACCTTAGTGTGTAAACGCTTGTTAACAAACGTCTATGGGGGTACAGATGATGACTGGAATACTGGACCCCCCATTACCACCATCTTATAGTCATCGGAGATACAATCGTACCCAAACCCGTAAGCCATAACAGAAACATCACTTGATTGGGTTAGTTTTACGTGTTTTTGGGTTGCGGGGTTCCATATCAATAAGACGTTACGAAATGATAAGAATAACAAACCGTTACAAGACCCCTAAAAACAGATCTCACCTTGATTGGGGTTTAGAGGTGGGCGCAGTGGAAATGTATATTGAACATGTGAGTACAACCCTTTTAATGAGAAGAGATCGAGACTTTTATAATGATTAAATATTAGGAAGGTTCGTTTGGATTTTAACTCGATCGAAAGATTTAGGTGTTTCTTAACAAAAAAATCACTATCTATTACAGAACACCAGTGTTTCGATACGCACCTGCAATGCAAAAGAGGTTTCACCGGGAGACGCAATACTATTTCGTAGATTACCAAATCTTCGTCTAATACCGACACTGCTCTTTCCCTTTCTATTTCTCTGTCCCCAACCCTAATTGCCTTCATTTCCCCAACTCAATCCTCAAACCAAAACCCAGATAAAATTCCAAATCCTTAAACAAAACCCATGTCCGAAATCCAACTCCAAAACAAAACCCAGGTAAAATTTCAACCTTTAAACAGAACCCAGAATCAAATTCCAACTCTAAATCAATACCCAGATAAATTCCAAATCTTTAAACAAAACCCAAATTCAGAATTTAACTCCAAAACAAACCCCAGATAAAATTTCAAATTTTTAAACAAAAACCAGATTCTAATTCCAAATCTAGATCAAAACCCAGATATTATTTTCAGAATTTAAACAAACCCCAGGTTCATAACTCCCAACTTCTAAAATAAACCTTAGGTAAAATCTCAAATTCCTCAAAGCAAAAGAACCAAGACCCAGATTAGAATTTTAACTCTGAAACCAAAACCCAGATCGAATTTTAATTCCTCAGACCAAAAGATAACTACTTTGATGGGAAAATGTAAAATAATTTAATCGAAACGAGCTAAAAGGTAGAGAAAGTAAAAAAGGGGGACTAAGTAAAAATTAATTAAAGTGGTATGCGAAAACTAACCCAGATTAAATATTGTCTTTCACTTCTGAGATTATGATGATCGGTATTTTCAGAGCAAACACTTTTTTTTCTACCGAGTTGCTACTGTAATTTTGTGTCTTGAGAGTAATATTTTCTTATTAAGTTGTCAGATTGTGAAATAAATATATAAAATACTAATAGTAAAAAGAACGTGTCTGATATGTAATTTAATAGAATTTGCGAGGCTTTTGCGAGTTGACTTTCATCGGAGCTTTATATGGAAACATAGATTAACGAATAGTCCGACAAATTGTTTAGCCATATTTACTAGAGAAACTGTCAAAATTGTAGCGTTTTAGTATGGTCTGGCCAGCTTTGGTCGTGTATCGCTTCAGATTCTATTTAAACAATGTCTTCGTTTCAACACAACAAAAAACAAAACAAATCGTTCCACGGAGTAAGGAGAGAAGTTGGGGGTTGCGGGCCCAAATGAATAGAAGCAAGTTTCAGGTGGAAAAATCATACGGTCGAGCCTGTATATGTTCCGATTTGTAATGAAGCATGCGACTAGTTATTTATTGATCCACTAGTTATTATAGCTGTTCGAGTAGAGTTATTGATGTGGCATTTGCGAGTTACTCTAAAGGCATAGTCGCTTATTTTATTGTCTACTATAGTTGATCAAGTTGCGAGCTTTTCCCAAATAGGTGTTACGTTTCGATGTCAAAAGTTTGGACAATCACATGAGATTCGATATCGCCAAAGGTTGAGTATGCATAGTTGGAGGGGAGTTGTCCTCATAGGTGACAGTGTTGTTAACATTCCCTCCCCCCGTCCCTTGAATATTTATTGAATTTTGTTTAAAACATGAGAAACATCGTTTTGTTCAAAACATTCAGTTATATACTGTATAAATAATCACTACAAAAAAATACTTGATTTAGTGAGAGTTAAAAGCTGTCACAAGACTGTCGCTAATTTAAAAACTTGTCACAAAGCCGTCATAAAAACCGTCGTTAATAAGCTCGTAACAAAAAATATCGTCACTAATCACGTCGCTATTTGATTATTTTTTTTTAGTGAATGTTCAAATACTATAGGAAATATTTTAAAATTACATTAATATTGTTTTTACTAGTAATGTCTTCTCCCCGGCCCGTCCCTTGAATTTTACTAAATTTTTCATTTCATTCGTGTGCACCACTATCTTTTGACCATTGAATTTTTTTTCTTAAACACATATCCAGTAAATGACTAATGTATTTGTCTAGTTGAACTGTAATTGTTTAACCACGTCAACTATGTAAAAGTGAGAGACAACTATTGAGGTTTGAAGTCCAAAATATTGACTAAACAATCCCTCTTTTCCTTATGAATTTTGAAGCACATCCGATATTTGTTCCAGTTTTGAGTGGAATTACAAGATAATTTAAGATATGCTATTTTATATACTTTTACAAATCTTTCTCACAAGTTTCACCATGACAACATTATATATAATTCATACTTGATACTTTATAGTAACTTGATATGTAGTAGCACGGGATTGTGTATATACTTGAAAACAGGACTAATAGTAACAAATATCTGAGAACATGCTCTAACTACGGAAGCAATTTATTTTTCGTTCTTTTAGCTTTTTACAACACGATCTCAGATTCTCACGGGAACAAACCATACATTCAATGTCTTAGGGGGAGTTTGTAATTTTTAGCCTCAGTCGTCTTTTTGTAGCAACTGAGATGGATCACAATTTCCAATTGGATTGCGTTGAAATCCAAGTATCTGGAGACAACCACTAATAGGACAAGTTGGTGCAAGTGCAAAGATAACAAGAAAGTAACTAGTGCTACCTGCAAATATTGGTCGGAATTAAATAACATAATGACAGGTTTTTATTACGGGAATCTAAGTACAGATCATCGGAGACAACGACACCCCAATAATTCTGATAATCGTGATTTTTTTTAAAGTTTTGACCATATTTTTCACTAAAATATGTTAAAAACAATGATTTGACAATTTTTTTTATTTCACTTAACATAATTGATAATGGAAATTAGACACACCCACCATTTCTGGCTTCGTCCCTGGTACTAGTAAGCATATGCAACTACAAGAGAGAGGGGGAGCATGGTATAGTCTGGAAAACTCTCCTCTGTGGAACCATTGGATCAACAGTGGGGTCCACAGACTGTAAGATCCAATTGTGCCACAGGGAGTGTTTTACGGACTATACCGCCTTTGGCACTCCTCCTCCAACTACAAGTGAGTTTGGTACCAAATAATACTACTGTCTAATCTAACTAACACCCTCCCCAACTGCATTTGTATATTGAAATTGCAGTGGCATTAACTCTTTCAATTCCAAATTGGTTAGAAGTTGAAAAATTTTATGTTTCTGTTTCTTGGCTGACGTGGCTTCTTCTCTCTGGGTCCATTTCAGGCCACGTGGCATCATCAGACTGCATTTCTTTAGTCGTCGAAAATTTGGTTCTTGCCTTATTTGGGTTGCTTCCGTTGACTATCCCTTTAAATATTAAATATCAGTTCTAATATCTTATACATTTGATGATTTTTACTTAAAAAGTAAAGTCGTATCGCCACATCATCTATATGACGGAATAGAGAAGATTTCCGGGTGTCAAACCTCGGATCGAGTTGACGATAACTGGATATAAAAGCGTACCAAAGGGGAGAAAAAAAGCTCTTTTTCTCTTTAGTATTTGCAGACAAGGAAGAAAATTAATACATCTATCACTTGCACAAATTATCAAGTTATTCAAAATTTAAGCGGAAAAGCTATAGACAAATGAAGAGTGACCTGAACATAATTTCTTTCTCTTTCTTTTTCTTTCCGGCGAGTCCAGATTATTATTAGAAGAATTAAAGATTTGTATGACAAGTTTATAATCACCATTGAAAAGGCTTTTTACACTTTATACAGACCATCCGACAAAGCCATCACAAAGGTCGTCGAGAAAAAGAACCTCAAAAATGGACGCTCGATTTGCTTATCGAATATGCCTCTAATATCATTCCATAGTAGTATTTGTTTATACACAAGACCTCCATATTCTTCCTTCCAAAGATATCACAATAATCGACACGTCGTCATGGTAACGTCGACGATCCCCTTGTGGTATTTCAAGCAACTCATGAAAGTCCAAACCTGTGATTCACCAAAATGTCACAAAATCAAATTAATTTTATTTCCACACAAGTACGCTCATCACACGGAAAAAAGAAAGAAGTTGACTTGGACGAAGGAATGACGTGTAAATACGTATGTATGTATGTATGTATGTATCTACCTGCTTTTTTAGCAGCACGGAATAGGACTTCTTCAACTAGATGTTGTGCAGGGTCACCTTCGGGCCACAAGGCAATAAAAAGTTCAACTTCAGAAACAGCTTCTTCGTTTGTGAAGTATTGATAAAGGCCATCAGATGATAATATCAGAAACCGGTCCCTTGGGCCTAATCTATGATGATAAAGAAATGGTGAACATGTGATATAAGGGGAAGTTCCAACATAGTCGATTCTAAACATCTCTAGTAGAGCATCGTTCCATTTAGGCTGCAAAAACAGAACAAGAAATAAATAAGTGAAACTACTAAACATCACGAGATCACAACAGAAAGGGAAATATCATTTTAGCTTGCTAATATGGAAGAATATAACTACTAAACATCTAAGTTATGGAATGCACTGGTATAAACAAGCCAAGAAAATCATGCTTTCTCAAGAATGATGATCAAAAGAAACTAGAATTAAGCTTATCCGCCGGTAGCCAATAATATCCATAATCTCTCATGAACTAAATAAAACCTAATTCTAATTCTTCTTAAGTTAGGAGTAATCCGTATTTGGTGGAAGGGGTTTTGCTAATGCTTCATCGAAAGTGTTTGCCCACATCCGATTCTTTTGTGTGTACGTTATGCTATACTTTCCGAATGTTACAAAATGCATACCAACGAACTTAATCTAGAGAGATGCTTCCTAAATTAGAAAGGCAAGTCACTTTCCTCCGTTTCCATTGGATCGCTAACTTCCTTGTCACAAGAATATCAAATGTGCTTTATTCATACAGTCGCCTCTCAACAAATTCTTCACAAAAAACACCATTTGAGGAATCTACTTTCTTTCAATCACCACAGACATAAAAGTCCCAAACAACTTTAAACTTTAACTTCCTAAATTGGCATTTAAAACTCGTATAATCCACAAAGACACAAAAGTATAGAATCTAATCTCTACCTGTTTGAGAAAACCGGCCCCAAAAGCCCGTGTGACCTTCAGCGATCCTTTAACACGGTCATTCATCACAGCACAAGCATCCTCAGGGTGTTCCCTTTTTATTCTTAAAACTTCCTAAAAACGCAACAAATATACTGAATTAACACCGATCCAAACATTGTCAATCTACACCATAGAAAAATACAAAAACAAAACAAGTAACTACCTCTTCTTCAGAGGTGCTATGATCCACAGTGAGCTGAGAGGCACACAAACTAGGCATAATATTATAATCATCACCATAATAATCATCATTATCACCATCAACTCCTTCAAGATCAAGCATAGTCTCTTCCTTAATCCTCTCCAAATCCTTTTTAAACAAATCAGGCTCGGATTTCTGCGCCAAAACCGCCCGACTATCCCCAACATTCATTACATACACATCTTCGCCCTTCATAAGCATCACAAGCACGCACGAACCCATCAACGCCAATTCAGGATTCTCATCAAGCATCTTATCCGCAACATCCAAATAAGCCTCCTCCGTCTTTTTCAACCCTTGAGACAACGCTTTCAAAACATCCGAATGATTATTAATATTATTATTCGATCCTTTATTAGGCCCGTAACGATTAAACTGCTCTTTAAGCCTCCTATCGAGCTCTAACCTCTCTCTATCCCACTCGCACTTCCACTTCGCTTTCGACCCTTTACTCCTCTTTTTCCTCGTATTTAAACTATTTTTAACCGGGTAATTATCCTCCTCTACACATCTAGAGCACACATCGACTTGATCACTCACCACCTCACACCCTAAACCAACTTTCTCGGATAAACCAGCTTTAATCTCCTTATCATCATCATCATCCCATAAAACACCTTTTAATTCCTTATAAACAAACGAATAAAGATTCGACAAGAGATAATCCGGAGCATCTGGACCGTTGAACCCATCGTAAATCCCAACAAAAACCCATCCATGCTCCTCGGACACCACCACGTGTACACGATCCTCCCCCGCCTTCCCCTGCGCCCACTGCAGGTTCTGCGACTCCATCGACGCCAAGTCATCAAACAAGCTCCCCTCCGAGCTCACCGTAATCTCATTCTGCTTACTGTTGTTAATGATATCTACACCAACTATTTCTCCCATCGGGGCTATTATAGGCCCGCCACGTGGAATCTTTCTAGATATCGCTCTCTTAATAACTCGCACTAAGTTACTATTAATAATATTATTAATACTGTTCTTCTTAGTAGAGTTATGGGAGAAGCTGCGGTGGAGGTGAGAGTCCTCTAACGGGCCGGACATGAACCCTCTCTCTATCGGGCCGGAGATGAACATCGGGCCGGATCCAGGGATAAGCGGGCCGGACCTCGGTATAGGCTGGAGCGGCACAGAAGCAAAAGAAGTCGAACTCTCAAACGCAGAAGAAGCCCGCTCGACATACAAATCCGTAGAGAGAGAAGTTGTAGTATTAGCGCTAACAGCCGCACCGGATATCGACTTAAAAGACGTCTCCTCGTTATGAACCTTAGAGAGAGAAGATGTAGAGAGAGATGATATTCGGGTCGGGTCGGGTCGGACGTAGCAGAAAGAGTGGCCGAGATCGTCGACAGGGTCGGAGATTACGGCAGCGATATCTAGTCGCCGGCGGGTTTTATCGCCGGTGAAGCATATTTTTATTTTTCCGATTCCGTTTCCCATTTGTTATTTCTAGAGAGAGAGATAGAGGGGTTGACTTGTACAATGGGTGTTTTGAAATCATAAAAGTGTTTGCTTTTAAGTGAGTGTTTGTGAATTATTGACTAGTATTAACTACTATATTTTTGTTTATTTTGCGTAAAATACATATACCCACCCTTAACTATGAGTCATTTGCAAATAAATCTCAAAAACTATCGATTCTTGACATTTTTTTAAATAATACTTCATTCGTTTCTAAATAATTGATCATTTTTCTATTTTGGTACTTACCTAAATAATTGATCATTTTTCTTTTTTAATAAACAAATCTACTTTAAATTATCATTTTACACTTCACATATCACAAACAAAAAGTTATGATGTGACATATTTTGTATTCTTATGGATATAATTGTAACTTCATACAATAATCTCCATACCGTTTTAATTTTCACATTCTCACAAACATATCTATAATTAAGGGATGGAGGAAGTATAACATTTATGTTTGATGATCTGTTTTGGTTTATTTTTCATTTATTATAATGAGTATTTGATACTTCATGTATATCAAGTAAACTTTTATAGAACGACAAAAAAAAAGTTTTTCTCACTAAAAAAATATTTTTTGTATAAAACTTTTTCTGTTGGATATTTTTACGATAATTATTGTTTGAAACTCATGTTCCTACATATATTAAACAAATAATTTCGTAAAACTAACAAATAAATAAAAAGTTATGTCATTTTAAAGATGAACATGGAGTTTAATTACAAATATTTGATAGTTTATGGGGTTAATTACAAGTATTGATAGTTTGTGGGAGTTATTTAAAAATGATTCGTAGTTCCAGGGGGTTATTTGCAATTTTACCCCATTTAATTTTTGGTGGTGTGATTTATTACTGTTTGTAGGAGAGTTGACTAAGGGCAATCAGGTTAAGTAAAAGGAAAATGGTGGGAAAGGTTTTTATTTTATTATATACTCTTTATTTTGGCGCGTGGTTATTACGGTGTTTTTATTAATCGTTGGATTGTGGATTTGATGAAAAAAGAGAGTAGGTGTGAGTTTTTAATTTTGTTAAAAAGTCAAATGAATAAAAGAGTCATAAATATGCGTGGAAAGACGTGCCGTGATCACCGTTGGATCAAGAGCAGGACTAATTGATTTTCCTATTTTTTTAGTAATTTTTTTCATTTGTTATTTTATTACACTATTATTTTGTAAGGTCTACTCAATTTGTACTTGCATTTTGTATGAGATATGAATTATGAAGATGTGTATATAGGTTTTGAGTTTTAAATGTGAATTTGGAAATTACTGTATCTAGAAAGTCGTTGTTACTGACTGTTCTATTTTAAGTAACGTGGACCTGGTTGTTCTTCTAAGTTATTAAGTCAGCATTTTTTAATAAAGTTTGGCCTAATGAACTATTTTTTGTCGTGCTTTTAACATGAGATGGGAGTATTATTTAAACTCTTTGTCAAACCGAATTTAGTTAAACTTACTTACTTTATCGATCCAACTAATTTGTCACATTTGCCATATTCAGCCCAAAATATACTCAAATTTATATATACAACCAAATTAATTTATGACTGATCTAATGATGTGTATGAAGTATGGCCTACATCATTATTGATATGAATTACATAAATTTTCAACGACTTAACAATTTAACGCCTTTGGTAATAATAACTAACACTTTGAATGTGGTTTTTCTACTTTTATAAATATTTTCTAGAGATATTTTACACTAAAAAATGTGACTCTTATCCTACATTTTTCCATGCCAATCCCTAAATCAAAATAAATGTTGGTTAGTTACCTGTGTAATTTTCTTGGTTAGTTGTCTATTTACTCTACTTATTAGGCAATGTGTTGTCTAAGTGTCTTGAACTTTGTACAAGTTACTTTCTCATTAATAAAAATATGTGCTGTTTTGATTAAAAAAAAAAATATATATATATATATATATAAATTAAATGTTAATCTGACAGAGTCTACAAAACTACGTATAAAAGAGGCAACCCGCGATATTATATATGCAGTGAACTAAATCCAGTGTTTCCTTTTAACTATTTAAGCAATTTCTCCAATATAATTAAAGCTTACTACATTAGTATTTTTTCAAAAGTAAAAAATAAATACATTAGTGTTGTATAACTTTATAAAGATTAATCATCATTCTGCCAACACTCGAATTGGGTCAAATTAAAAGATAAATAAGGATTAGAAAAGACTAAAAAAAAATCAAAAGGGATTGGTTAATTTCTTACTTATATTGGATGGTGACGTTCAACTTAATTAGCTAGCATTTAGAAAGAAACTTGCACAGATAGTCGAACCCGCAAAAATTAAGGACATTTCATGGGTGTTTCATGAGACAAAAAATGGTTAAGACCATTTATTAATGCAAATAGCAAAAAAAAAAAAAAAAACTATTGCTAAGCTATTTCAAAAGCTCAAACAAAAGTAGAAGATGGTGTTTATAAACTTACAATTAGATAATATTTACCCTGATCAAGTGCAGCATTTGTGACTATACAATGTCCTAAACTGTGAATGGCACCAAAAAAAATTTTTAATTTCAATAAAAAATTAATCCATCAGACTAAATTAGTCTGTCTTATTATGAAACTGAAGCTCACGAATATTTACAATTGTTTGATTTTGATTAACTGCAAATTTTTCTTGGAAAATAGTATTATTCTTCATAAAAAAATTTAACCAAAAACGAAGAAAGTCTATTTGGGTTGACAATGAGTACACTTATTGCCATTTCGTGATAATCTAAAAGCCTAAACAATAAAAGATGAAACTTAATTTCCCACTTGTTTGTTATTTAATTCAAAGCTATCATCATTCATGTTGCAAGTGGAGAAAACTCCTAAGCCACCTTCTCCACAATTTATTTGATAAAAACCCACCCACCTTTACTCTTCCCTTTTGTCTTTTTGTATTTTTAATACTATATGTTAAAATAGTTTAAATTGGTAGTGAAGTTCTTTTTTTAATTATTGTGCACCTTCCTTTTCTTACTGCCTGTGACGTGGTAATGTTTGGACCTTTTTCTCTAGAAAAATATGTTTGCACGACGAGGTGCTCTCAATACACTACATTTTTTCTTTAAAAACGCTGAAACCGTAGATTAAATCTACGGTTTACAGTGATCCACTGTAAACCGTAGATTTAATCTACGGTTTGTATTGATTTAATGCAAACCGTAGATTAAATCTACGGTTTACAGTGGATCACTGTAAACCGTAGATTTAATCTACGGTCTGTGTAATTTCTGAAGAAATTACACAGTCAGTCCCTGATTTTCAGAATTACACAGTCAGTCCCTGCGCCAAAATTACACAGCAGGTCCCTGAAAAACAGAAACTTACGTTTTTTTTAAAAAAAAAACATTTTTTATACTACATTCTCTCTCTTTCTCTCAAAAACCCCCAATTTTCAACCCAAAAAATCACCCAAATCAATCAACCACATTAACTATCAACTTTATTAACAAAAAACCCCAAATCATCAATCAAACTTATCCATAATTCAAGGGTATATCTTTTATTCTCTAATTTATTATGTATTTTGTGTAATTTAAATTTGTAAAATAGGAAAAAATATATAAAATATGCAAATCCATAATTCACTTAGCTATATATCATTGTTTGTTGTTTGTTTATATTAATTATAGAAATTTTAATAATTGTTGATATTTGTCCCATTTTTGCATGTTTTTTTATTTTTTGTAATTTTAATTTGTAAAATAGGAAAAAATATATAAAATATGCAAAACCATAATTCACTTAGCTATATATAATTGTTTGTTGTTTGTTTATATTAATTATAGAAATTTTAATAATTGTTGATATTTGTCCCATTTTTGCATGTTTTTTTATTTTGTTTGGTTAATTTGAATTGTTGATAATGTGTTTGGTTATGATTAAAAAATTGAGTTATTATTGTTTGGTTTATGATTAAATGTGTTTGGTTATGATTAAATGTGTTTGGTTATGATTAAAAAAATTGAATTATTATTGTTTGGTTTATGAAAAAATGTGTGGTTGGTTATGATTAAAAAATTGAATTATTATTGTTTGGTTTTTGAAAAAATGTGTGTTTGGTTATGATTAAAAAATTGAATTATTATTGTTTGGGTTATGAAAAAATGTGTGTTTGGTTATCATTAAAAAATTGAATTATTATTGTTTGGTTTATGAAAAAATGTGTGTTTGGTTATCATTAAAAAAATTGAATTATTATTGTTTGGTTTATGAAAAAATGTGTGTTTGGTTATGATTAAAAAATTTAATTATTATTGTTTGGTTTATGAAAAAATGTGTGTTTGGTTATCATTAAAAAAATTTAATTATTATTGTTTGGTTTATGAAAAAATGTGTGTTTGGTTATCATTAAAAAAATTTAATTATTATTGTTTGGTTTATGAAAAAATGTGTGTTTGGTTATCATTAAAAAAATTGAATTATTATTGTTTGGTTTATGAAAAAATGTGTGTTTGGTTATGATTAAAAAATTTAATTATTATTGTTTGGTTTATGAAAAAATGTGTGTTTGGTTATGATTAAAAAATTTAATTATTATTGTTTGGTTTATGAAAAAATGTGTGTTTGGTTATCATTAATTGGTTATAATTGAGTTATCATTGTTTGGTTATCATTGAGTTATCATTGTTTGGTTATCATTAATTGGTTATGTTATCATTTTTTTGGTTATCATTAATTGAGTTATATTTGGTTATCATAGTTAGGATGACAGACCCAGGTCCACAGATTAAAGGGAGGTTGGGTATTTTACGACAGACCGGTCACATTTCTAATCAGACTTGGGATGCTGGCAGAGAAGCGGGTAGAGGAGATGCCAATAAGATTAGGGTTTATAATTATAGTTGGCAGATACCGACGCCTGAAAGGGTAGTTCATAATATCATTAGGGCTGGTTTTTACGGTATTTACAGTATAGGTAATTATACCGTAGACCGAGGGTTGATTACAGCCTTAGTTGATAGGTGGCGTGATGAGTCGCACACGTTCCATTTTGTCGGGGGAGAGTTGGGGATATCTTTACAGGATGTAGAGATTATGCTCGGTCTGAGAGTGGATGGTCTTGCTGTGACCCGGTCGGAGCGGAATGACACGAAGGCGAGCAGGTTGGCTATGATGGAGAGTTTGTTGGGTGTTAGGCCGGCTGACAATCAAGTCGATCAAAACTGTCTGACAGTTAGACTTGATTGGATGTTACAGACCTTCGGTGAATTACCCCCCAACCCTAGTGAAGAGCGTTTACTATATCAGTCTAGGGCTGCCATGCTATTATTACTGGCTGCACATGTGTTTTCGGATAAGAGCAGTGATCAGATTCCACTCTGGCCTCTGCCATTTCTAGAGGATTTTGACACATGTGCTGAGTATAGTTGGGGATCAGCTCTTCTGGCCTGGTTAGAGGCTAATCTATGCAGGGTGGTACGTTGTAAGACAACCGGAGTAAGCGGGGCGGTTATGTTTCTGGATATGTGGGCGATTACCAGACTACTGCCGGTTAGACCGTGTGAAGAGCTGCCGGAAGATGTCGAGCCACCGGAGGGCTTGCCTAGGTTCCCCCTCGGTTACAGGTATGATATTTATTTAGTTTTTGAATTGGATTTGCTTTTTTATATTATTGTGTCATCTATCATTTACTTAGCTGCCGGTTATATTTATTGTTTATCGGTTTTTGTTTGTATATTACAGATGGAAGATGTGGCGGCAAACTAACCTTACGCCATATGTCTACGGACATAATGTGGTCCACATACGTGACCAGTTTGACAATATGTCGCCTGAACAGGTAAATTTTAATTTTCGTATTATATGTAACTTACGTATTATATGTTGTATATGTTTGCATTGGTCTTATCTTCGCAGAATTTATTACTCGTCTATTTTAAAACCATTGTTTATATATTCTAATTTGATGATTACAGATAGTGTGGCAACCTTACGGGGATCTTAATCAGTATCCGGAATACTGCACGCGGGGCCGGTATATGTGGCATTGTTCTGTGCCTCTCATTTGTAATGAGAAGATTGAGTACCACCCCGCGGACAGGTTCATGAGGCAGTTCGGTTTTGTGCAGCGGGTCCCTACGTATATCTGGAAACCAAGACAGGGTCACGGCAAGGATAGAAGATATGGGATTGGGCAAAAACACGACTGGCCTTTACTAACCGGAGAATTTATAGTCGTGTGGAATGACCGCCACACCCGTCTTATTAACGGCGAATATGGCACGGGGACGTCACCGGGTTACATGAAATGGTATAGAGAGCGGACCCGCATCTTCATAAACCCACCTGAACTTGCCCCGCCCCCTCACGGTTTCCGGGAGAATACGGGTGTCTTCAATAAAATGGTAACTACTAAATCCTTTTTTACTAATAAATCGTTACTTCTTTTTATGTATATTTCAATACTAATAAATCGTTTTTTATTGTTTTTTTTTACAGAAAGCGATGTTGCGCCGCAGTTTCAAATCGTTCAAACGGCTGAAATCTAAAACGGACGTGGACTTACTACGTAAGGAGTTCGCTGAAATGGGTATGAATCCGTATGGGTCAGCTGATGAACAGTCGGAGGGGGAGGATGACGATGACGACGACGACGACGACGATGGTGATGACGACCTACGTTACGACCCAAGAAATTACACTAGGTCGGCAAGTTGTCGGCGTCCCGACGAAAGAGGCAGAGGGGAAGGCGAATCTAGTAGCGGCGGTAGAAGAACCAGTGGAGGTCGACCCCCGACTACAGATCAGGGTCCGGGTCCGAGTTCAAGCGGTCATGGTCGTCGTGCTTCTTTTGCTGGGTCGGGCTACGTTCAGGATGATGTCCCGTTCGAGCATCATCCTAGTCATCAGTCAACCGACAGTTGGAGTCGAGGGTTGACAGTTACATCCCACGAGCGTGCGCCGCATCCAGAATCGCAGCAGCGACAAAGACGGCGTACGGAGCTAAACGAAATCGAAGAGTCTGCTGAGCCGTCATCCGATAGATTAACATCGGCGGGAAAGATGCTCCCTATGTCCAACTTTAAAACATTTAGTCGTTACAAAAAAAAATAAATGCACTGTTTTTGTATTTGATTTGTCAGTTTTATTATTAGCTAGGGTTGGAATATTATAAATTCGTAGGTTTAATTTGATTTCTATGTTTGATTTGTACGTTATAAATTCGTAAGTTTAATTTGATTCGTATGTTTGATTTGTATGTTTTAGGACCAATATTGAGTTTTTACAAACCCTAAACCCTAAACCCTAAACCCTAAACCCTAAACCCTAAACCCTAACCCCTAAACCCTAAACCCTAAACCCTAAATTACAAACCCTAAACCCTAAACCCTAAATTACAAACCCTAAACCCTAAACCCTAAATTCTAAACCCTGAAACCTAAACCCTAAATTACAAACCCTAACCCTAAAACCTAAACCCTAAATTACAAACCACTTACCCTAAACCCTAAAATCTAAACCGTAAACCATAAACCCTAATTTACAAACCCTAAACCCTAAATTACAAACCCTAAACCCTAAACCCTAAATTACAAACCCTAAACCCTAAACCCTATATTAAAAACCTAAACCCTAAATTACAAACCCTAAACCCTAAACCCTATATTAAAAACCATAAACCCTAAATTACAAACCCTAAACCCTAAACCCTAAACCCTAAACCCTAAAAAACCCTAAATATTCTGAAATACATACAAACCGTACATTTAATGTACGGTTTGTACAGATTTCATACAAACCGTACATTAAATGTACGGTTTGTATGTATTTTGTGCAAACCGTAAAAGTAATGTACGGTTTGTACCCCTGATTTGAGCAGCGACGTTTTACGAATGTACTTTTTGCACTGAATCACCGTAAACAACGTAAAAAAAAAAAAAACTACAAACCGTAAAAGTAATCTACGGTTTGTAGTGTAAATTACATTGGATACCATATCTATCAAAATAATTCCGACAACACATTATCACTTTTGAATTATTATGACTTGACAACCCTATCCGAAAATGACTACTCAATGCATTATTAAAGTTTCGAAATGACTACTCCAAAAAAAACACTACAACCCGTAAAAGTAATATACGGTTTGTAGTGTAAATTACATTGGATACCATATCTATCAAAATAATTCCGACAACACCTTATCACTTTTGAATTATTATGATTTGACAACCCTATCCGAAAATGACTACTCAATGCATTATTAAAGTTTCGAAATGACTACACCAAAAATTCACTACAAACCGTAAAAGTAATCTACGGTTTGTAGTGTAAACTTACCCTATAAATATGACTCAATTTTGCCAATTCTAACAAACCATAAAATCAAACACAAACACATTTCGGAAATCTCTTAAAAAATCCTCATTTCTCCCCAATAAAATATACAAACAAACCCTATCCGAAAATGAATTACAACTATGGTTATGACAACAACCAATGGAATAACAACAACAATGCGAATTCATCCAGTGGCTCAAACGATGAGCTAACTGATTATTCGGAGCACTTTGAAGTTGATGAATTGACTTGGGAAACAAGGGATGAAATGCTTGCTGATCTTGCTGATGTGGCTGGAAATTGGGGTTTCATCCTTACGATTCGTAGGTCTGGAGGGGGTGATGGGAGCAGGACACCGTATGTTGATATTGTGTGTGATAAATCGGGGGTTTACGAAAAAAAGAAACCATCTTCCGTAAAATCAGGTACAAAGAAAAAAGACTGTCCATTTTTCATTAAAGGTTACGTAGTTAATGGTGAATGGATGTGTCACGTAGAAAATGGACAACATAACCACCCACCCCCAACTTACCTCCAAGGTCAAGCACGACGTGCTCGTTTAACCCAAGATGAAAAAGAAATTGTTAAAACTTTAAGGCAAAGTAGTTTTAAAGTTGGTGCAATATTAGAGGCCATTAAAAATAGAAATCCTGACAATGTATCAAACACTAAAACGATACATAATTTTTTGGCCGGACTGAAATTTAAAGAACGAGATGGTAGAAACCCGATACAGGAACTTTTTAATTTGTTGGATAGACATCGATACACGTTCTACTATAATATGAACCCATCAACCCATTCCCTTGAGAACTTGTTTTTTGCACACCCCGATTCTATAAGGATGTTCAAAGCTTTTCCTGATGTCTTGTTAATGGATTGTACATATAGGACAAACCGTTTTAATATGTCATTTCTAGAAGTCGTAGGAATGACATCAACGAACCAAACATATTGTTTAGGTTTTGTTTTCATGAGTGACGAGACACAAGAAAGTTATATATGGGCATTGGAAAAATTTAAAGTTACATTGGAGGGGTGTATACTACCTAGGGTGTTTGTAACCGACAGGGAAATGGCCTTATCAAATGCTTTATCCGTTGTTTTTCCCGATTCTCATCATATTTTGTGCACTTTTCATATTGCAAAAAATGTTTTGAAAAACTGCCGTAAAAAGATCCCTGACGAGGAGTGGCAAACGTTTCTAGATGATTGGGGTTTATTGGTTGATTCTGAGTCGATAGAGGAGTACAATTATAACCGAACTAATTTCAATACCTCTTACAAATCGTACCCTGCTGTGATTAAGTATGTAGACAAGCTTTTAAATGATTATGCTGAAAAGTTTGTTGCATGCTATACCAACCACACAACACATCTAGGTAACAGAACTAGCAATCGAGCCGAACAACAGCATGCTAAGCTGAAAAGATCCCTTTCCACTAATACTGGCACGCTTGAAACTGTTTGGGTAGAGGTGAATAGAATTCTAGAAAAACAGTTTGAGGATATTAAGACGAAGTTGGATAAATGCAAGTCTTATTTTCCACATTCTGAAAAAACGCCTCTATTTATAAATCTTAGGTCGTATATCACACACTATGCCTTTGATTTATTATTCCAAGAACACAGAAAATGTAGTGGCCAGGCTGATGAGAATTGTTCTTGCGGTTTTAAATTGTCTCACGGTTTACCTTGTCATCATATTATGAGTGAACATATTTTATTCGGGAAGCCTCTTCCTCTAGAATATATTCATCCATTCTGGAAAAAATTAGACGTAATTGATGATAATGGGAACACCGATGATTATGGGGTAGAGGGTGATCTAGAAGAGTTTAAAAGTGTTTATGCTAGCAAAACGAATGTTGAAAAACGGCGTATGAAAACACAACTCCGAGAGATAACCGTACCAGCCAGAACATCCGTCAGTGACCCCGAAGTGAGAGCAAATAGGGGGAGACCTAGAAAAGGCGACAAATCTAGTAAGAGGGATAAGTCGGGATGGGAGTATGTGGAGGAACAGAGTGCTGGTGCTAGTAGGGACAAGGGTAAAGGCAAGGCGGATGAAACACCGGAGGTAAGGGTAAACCCAACTAGGAGGCCGCGAAACCAGAACCCTAAACCCACCCCCAATAGGCCAACCTTCCTGTACAGTGACCAAATATGGGTCATGTTACATAGTTACATCGAAACGGTTTATGATGTGCGTGGGGATGGTAACTGTGGGTTCCGGGTAGTTGCAAATGCGACGGGTAAACAGCATGGGGAAGATGATTGGTACGCGGTAAGATGTGAATTGTTTCAAGAGCTGCAGCAAATGAAAGGTGTTTATTATGAGCTGTTTGAGAATCTTGACTTTGAAGCTTACCGGTATGATTACATTTTATCAAGTTTAAATTTTTATCATGCTACAAATCCCGCACCTTCTGAGAAATGGATGAGATTTCCGTCGTATGGTTTTTTAATTGCTTCTCATTACAATATGCCAATTGTATTGTTGTCCTTATGGGAAAATCAAAATGGAGAGGTAAACGTGTGGAACTCTACTTTTTTACCTCTTTATACTGGTCCGCCTCAGGGAACGACATATTGGATCCCGACTGTAATGGTGTTCGTCAACAGTTGTCACTATGCTCAGGTTATTCCTAAAGAAGGGATCTTCCCAATGCCAGGAATTATAGCACGGTGGGAACAAACACGCACTGAGGCAGCTGCGCCATGGAAGGAACTTTTTCGACCAAATTTCAAATTATATATGGCGCTGGAAAAGCAATCAGGGAAGAAAAAAGCAAATGAAGAACCTATAGACCTAAGTCCATAATCGGTTTTTTATTTTTAATTTTATGTAAATTATTATTTTTTCCAATTTGTTGTAAATTTATATGATGTAAACAAATGTTTAATAAATTTGTTTTATGAAATTTAGTTCTATGAAATTTTGTTGTAAATTTTGTTTAATTTTGTTGTAAATTTTGTTGTAAATTTTGTTTAATAAATTTGTTTTATGAAATTTATAAGTTTATATTCATGTTTGCATATTGCGTTATACAAGTGTTAAATACAAACCAAAAAAACTTCACAAAAATTGACGATTTAGTTAATGATTCAATAAATATCAACTTATACACTTGACAAAAATATAACATGAACCAAAAACATAAAATTTATCAAATCAACTTTTTTTGTGTAAATTTGTATAAATTTTGTGTTTATTTTTACAGATTGTTAGAATATTCGTAATTTATTTTATGTAAAATTTAAAAAATAAGTCATTTTGTTTTTAAATTTGAAAAAAACAAAATGTCTTATTTGAAAAAAAAATCAACTTATACACTTGAAAAAAATATCAAATTATACACTTGACAAAAATATCAAATTTTAAATATAAGGAATTTTTATGTAAAAAAAAAATCATGTTTAATTTGAAAAAAATATTCAGTATTTTAATTTTAATTATTAGAATTTTAATTTTAATTTTTATTTTCAAAAAATCTGTGAAATAATGCAAACCGTAGATTAAATCTACGGTTTACAGTGATCCACTGTAAACCGTAGATTTAATCTACGGTTTGCATTAAATCAATACAAACCGTAGATTAAATCTACGGTTTACAGTGGATCACTGTAAACCGTAGATTTAATCTACGGTTTCAGCGTTTTTAAAGAAAAAATGTAGTGTAATAAGTGCACCTCTTGCACGACTTTCTAATACAGTTATTTTGTACAGTAACTTAAACTCCAATAACGAACCTAATTAACAAACTGTCGGTATGTTTATGCAAAAATCTTTTAATAAATAATAATATTATAATACTAATATTGTATCGGTTTATAGAAAAAAAAAGGTAGTCACGTTGACAATTACTCCCTGGAAGTGTATGCATGTGTATATATGTGTGAATTTAGAATTTAGAATAATATTTCCATTTTGGGTTCACATTAGAGATATTTGCCTGGTTGGCTGGTTAAGTAACGAATTGAATAAATGTATCATGTGAAGTTCGAAATTTATTTTTAAATATGAGTGAATCGTGTCATTAACTTCACAAAAGGTTGAATTCAATCAACACCGTGTTTTCCAAAAATAAAAATCAACACCGTGTTAGTTTCTGCACTAGCTCTACTAACATATCGACATAAAAGCTAACAAAAAGGGGACTGTTAATGTATGTTATAATCGGATCCAAATTTTAATATTAATACTCAAAATTATAAACCAGAATGATGAAGAAAATCCTTTAGGTGCTTTTAATTAACTAGTAAATGGTACTACTATATATAGACCAGATTGATTTAACGCCAATGTGTCATTTTCTCCATGTATTTTTCTTTTATAAATTTTTCATTGTGCACAAATCAGACATAGATAATTTATTATGAGGTCAACTCATGCAAATTAGTTTTTACAGATGGAGACCAACGTATTTGATGAAATGGCAGTGCTAATTAAACATAAAATTAAGGAACATTTTTTTTTTTTGCGTGGTACATTCATAAAAAGGAATATCAATTAGTTAGACTTCTTCTGTATGGATTATGATGGTTTGAGTCTTTGAGACCATCATATATTCTATTTAGTAGTGTCCTTCATGTTTCATTTTATAAAAGAGGATACAGAATTATTATTGAAGAGTCAAGACTTGACAGCTTAAGACTTATGTGTTGTTTTCAAGCAAAGTGGCTTTTTAAGATTCATGTCATGTTTCACAAATTACTGTATACTTTAAATCGAGATTATACGTGATATATATATAATGAATTTTGATATAAAATCCTAAGAATTTCAATCTCCCCACTCCTGCAACATATACAATTTAAATAAAGATACATTTAAACTCAGTTTTGTTATTTCCCTAATTAATGTAGTACCATGGCTTCATGAAAATAAGCAGAAAAATGATCGGTAAGCTCAGGAAGTTCATCAAACACGTACAACTGAGATGACTTACTAATTTTTATAGAAGATAACGTTTCTTATGCTAATGATGAGAAATTATTGTGAATCTCTTTTTATGATTTAAATGCTTTTTGTATAAACTTTTAGGCAGTAATTTATAACAATACTCAAAACTTTTAAATTTTGACATAATCAAAAGGGAGAATCATTGATTACTGACCAGTATATAAAAACATACTTAATTTTTAAAATCCTGAATTCTAAAATAATAATTTGTCGGTTTGGTTTGGGTTTCGTTCATCTCTATTCGTTTTCTTTGGTTTGGCATCGTTATTCTCACAATATACAAATGAGTAAATTTTCACATATACAGTAGAACCTCTATAAATTAATACTCGTTAAATTAATAAACTTTCTAAGATAATAATATTCTTCGGTCCCGACTTTGATCAATGTAAAAAATTCATAATTTCGATAAATTAATAAGATAATAAATTTCGAAAAATCTTTATATAAATATTTGATTCCCACAAAATCATAAATTAATAATTTTTTAAAATGATAAACATTACTAGAAGGATTTAATGAAATATGACTTGATAGTCATTTAATCCTTCTTAAATTTCAAATCTATTTGAAGGTCATACTATATTTTAACATATCTAATGTCCATTGTTCGATTGTTACACGGTCTATGATGTAGAAAAATTTATATAAATATATATATATATATATATATAAGTGAAATAGTTTATTTTGTTTTACTAACGAGTTTAACGAATATTCTTAGTAAATGTATAATGAGTTTTATGTTATTAGCAAGTATATTTATTGAATTGCTAAAAGAAATCTTTATAATAATAAATTATTAGTTTATCTATATATTAATTAATATATTTCTAAATTAATAAATATTGATGGTTCCAACAATATTAATTTATGAAGGTTTTACTGTGAATCCAAGAGTGGAAGGAGTCATCTAAGAGCGGAATATATGGATATTATAAACTTGTTACATAGTTATTATTTCAGCACCAAAACGATAAACTTCTATTAGTGATTTCGATCTATAAACTTGTTACATAGTTATGATTTAAGCACCAATACATCCCATAGTTTTAGACATTGACATATTTGGTTCTCAACTTTGATTTTAGTCATTTTGGTAGTGCTTGTTGAATATTTTATAATACTGTCAAGAGTACAATAATAGATACTACCAACATAATGAGTATGAAAAAAACACTTTATTTTGTAAAAAGACGCTCCGTCAATTTATGGGAATCGGTTAACTTAGTGGTACCCTAATTCAAAAGACTGATTTCTCGGGTTCGAATCTCATATGGACCCGAGAGATTAATCTTTACAAACAATAACATCAAAGTCTCTCTTTTAAAAAAAATCTTTAGCTTAGAATATTTTTCTTTTTGTTTTAAAACCATGACAAGGACCAGCTCCATTCCTTTCCTTTTTAAGTAACTCCCTCCATTCTTTGATAAAAACAAATATTGGATCTTACTCCCTTCCTTTCTAATTAATTGTCATCTATAAAATTACGTGCAATTTTAACCGACTTATAACATGTATCCAAATTGTCGAAATGAAATTTTTTAAAACCAAATCATATAATTTAATGTTTGAACTATATGATAAACTTTTAAAATATTTCATTCCGACAATTTTGATACAAGTTATTGGTCGGTTAAAATTATATGTAGTTTCGTAATGGACAATTAATTGATAAAGTAAGGAGTAATGTTTTATAGGAGCAGTTTAAGATCAATTGAAAAATGTATTACAACTGTGGTGACAATTTTGTAGACGACTATATTGTCTAGTGCTTACTTTTCTTTAACTTTAAATTGTCATTGAGCGTAATCACTGACAAAAACATTTTTCTCCAAATCGAACTTATTTGAAGAGTCCTTGTCTGTTAATATTGTCATCTCATAATTTATTTTCGTCTTCAACTATTACAAATAGAAGAATAATATTTTAGTGCATTATAAAAATTAGAAAAGATAAGAGATCACATTCGTCCAGCACACATAAGATACTCACAATATTTGGACCTTAGCCTTCCACTATAACCACCACCTTCATTGACTACTATTAATTTGTCAGGCATAATGATATACATACACTCATTTTGGCCCATTTTGTTAATTTTTAATTTGTGTAACACCAAAATAATTTATTATTCCAGATTATAGTTGTTTATACAGATTTTTAGACAATTCTAAAGGAAGATCACTTGCTTGATGCATTGACCAATAATTTTCCCAGATTATAGTTGTTTATATAGATTTTTAGACAATTCTAGAGGAAGATCATTTGCTTGATGCATTGACCAATAATTTCGCAGAATTAGACATTTCTTGGCAAACTCTATTTTGACTTTGCTTTGTAATTCTGAATTATTAACATGTGCTAGCTACTATTGTCAACCTTATACACGTTTCTTCTTCAGGTTACTTCGTAATTCCAGAGTTTTTTATTTTATTCTTCATCTACCAGCTATATACACACCTGATGATCGGCTCAAAGATTAGGATAACACATTTAATTGAACAATCGTTTTAGACTATACCTCAAAGTAATTAGTACACTAGCTATACCTGCAACTTATTGTCAATGAGGAAATAATAAATCCCCCCAAAAGAAACTGTATATATAATGGATTGAAATGTGTGCTAATTGTGTTGTATGGAAGCTACACGAATAGTTAGAATCGACAAAGTAAATGAACATCAAGTGAGATCGTCTACAAAAATTACGGTTAAGTATAAGTACCGTCGGCTAATCATGTAAGAAAGGAAACGTTAATTATAATACACACATGTATGTTAGGAAGATTATAACATCTCCACAAACAACAAGGCTTTAGCAGTTTATACTCTCTTGTATTCTCAAACGTCTATCTTATGATCCTCTACTATTCTACTCTTGACAGTATTATAAAATATTCAACAAGCACTACCAAAATGACCAAAATCAAAGTTGAGAACCAAATATGTCAGTGTCTAAAACTATGGGATGTATTGGTGCTTAAATTATAACTATGTAACAAGTTTATCGATCGAAATCACTAATAGAAGTTTATAGTATTGGTGCTGAAATCATAACTATGTAAGGCAATATTTTGTTTTTATACAACTATGGTATCAAACAAAAATTAAAAAACTCTAATTACTATTTTCCGTTTAAACGGTAACAAATCTCCTCATCATTCATCGAAGGAATATATATTGGTCCTCGAGTTTTGGTCCACATTTTTTTTTGGAAAAGGTAATTGACTTAGTTTTTGCAAACTCGTACTCTCCTAATATTGTTAATATTCTATATGGTCATAATCAAAGATTAGATTAACACACTTAAACATGAAAATAATGAACTTGTATTATACTGTATAAAGAAAGGGAATGATCCATAAGTACACAACTTTAATAAGTGCAGATATCTCACTCTACATTATCAACAAAATGTGATACACATACCACACCGAATTACAACAGTCTTGTTCAAGTGTTATTGAGCTAGTTTCAATTCTATTTTTGTCCTTTCATCATTGTGTTTAGAAATGGAGCGTGCATGGTATTAAGTTGTGAAAAAATTATTTTACCTAAAGTAGTGTATTGATCCTGGCCAACAACGACATTAAAGGAGAAAAATTTGTAAAAACATCCATACCTCTCCTTTCATGAATAAGTTTTGTTTTAATAGAGTAAGTTATAGCTTATACATTTTGCCCACTTTTATCAACATATACACGGTTACCCTAAATTAATTAACAGCTTAAAAATGTAAGTGACAAGCCGTCTGGTCCACAGGGATGGACTCAGGGGGTGGCTAGGGGTGTCCGTGGCCACCCCGGCCGTGATTTTCATTTTTTTTTATGTGTAATTTAATTTTCTTAAAAATATATACATTGAATGTACTCTTAATTAAACAAAAATAGCTGTTGGTGTAATAATAGAATTGACTTTAAGGTAGTAGAATGTCAGGAGTTAAAATCATTTTAGCTGTTTTTTTTTTAAAAAAAGTTCTGTTTTTATCTTCAAATTACCAAATTTTGTAAATGACCATTATATTTTTCCAAACAACATTACTAAAAAAATTATTTTATTGACCAATGTCCTTTATCTTAACTTCATATTTATTTTATAATATGTTAAATATAGAAAAAATTCTTTACTTTTGTGTTATACCTTAGTTATTTTATATTTTATTCGACATATTTTTTGCACGATGACCCTATCAAAAAAACTATCTTGGTCCCGCCACTTAGTCTCGAACGTCATATTGATAAAGTAGGAAACAAATTACATTGGCATTTCTAAACAAATAGAATTAACTTATAATGGAACAAATGAAATAGTAAAAAGTAAGTTAAGAGAGGTGTAAACATAATTATATGGGCGAAAGTGAACAAATATGTTGATGCAAAACGAGAACGGTGAGCTAGTAGATATGTATAGATCTTGTTTTTATATACAAAAATAGAGAAATACAAAATGCCAGCCATTAAGCAAACAAAAATCCAGATTAGAGTTTTGTTCTTTATATGTCCCTCTCTCATGGTGTGGCAATCACCACCTCCATATCCACCATGCAAATCCACTCACTCACTATCAACTACAGTCATACTTTTTATCCATTAAGCATTATACCAACCATTTTTTCTATCTATGAATTATTTAAGTAGGGTGTGTTTGAAACCCGAAAAATTTGTGAGAAAATAAAAATAATTTTTCGATAAAATATTTTTGTGTGTGTTTATTTATATAAAAAAACTAATGAAAAAGAAAACAAAAGAAAGTGAGTGAAAACTGTGGCTAAAATGAGAGAAATCATTTTAATTTTTAAGTGGGAGGAAAATGAAAACAAATGTGAAAAATGAGACTAATTTCCTCTCTCTACATTGTTTTTCTTTTTTTTTTCTATTCATTTTCCAACATTTCAAACAGATGAATGAAAAATTATTTCAAGTTAATTTTTCTTAATTTTACTTTATTTTTTATTTTTTTTGTGTGTGACATTTTTCGATTTTCAATATTGTATTTAAAACCCGAAAAACTCATGAAAAAATGAAAATGATTTCATGAGAAAATATTTTTTTGTGTTTGGTTGCATATATAGAAAAACTAATGGAAAAGAAAACAACAAAAAGTGAGCGGAAATTTTGTGTGTATAATAAGATAAACCATTTTTCTTTCAAAAATGAGAAAAAAAATGAAAAAAAATGAGAAAAGTGCGACTACCTAGCTCTCTTTCCTTTTTTTTTCTTTTCTTTTCTCTTGATTTTATAATCTTTCAAACACATGACCGAAAAATGATTTTCAATTCATTTTTCTTGATTTTACTTTTATTTTATTTTATTTTATTTTTCGTGATATTTTTCGGTTCCAAACAATCTTTAATGTACACATTGTTAGTGGTGTAGACTTGAACGAAGTAATAAATGTGTCTATACACAAGAGTAAATATAAATGGACAACTTCTAATTAAATAGGTTTTTTATAATTAAGTTGATTGTTATGTAAATATTAATCTGTAAGTATTTTATTTACCGATACGTAACTAGACAGGAATAAGATACATGTATTGGACATTTGGACTTTTGTAATATTGTTAGTAGTGTTAGCATATACGAGAGAATGGAAAAACTAATTAAAAGAGCATCAGAATAACTGGAGAAGAAAAGTCCAAAAACAGACTCGTAACCTTTTGTACTGCGTAAATGAATCTGCGGTACATTTAATTTTGCGATTCTCAATGATTATTGTAACTTGTAAGTATGACATTTCTTACAACGTATTGTCCAATTAATGATGGATCATATCTGACATTAAACACAGAATATTAATTTTACTGATATAGTAGAGTAGATTATGAACAAACAAATTTTTTTTATCTTCTTTGCTTGGTATACACATTTGTGGCTGTGGGGGTGACTTTTGGCTAAGAGTTGCCTTAATAATCAAGCCACAAAACCTAAGTCTAGAAAATAAAATAGAGTTAATTGGTCATGGCTTGAACCAATAAAATGCTTAGCCGGGATTTTTTTTTATCATATGAAATAGCTAGGTCACTATTTATTGCATATAGATTAAGGTATCATGCTAATAAGTAGCTAATATGTTATTAGGCCTACGAAAAATGATTCAACTTCTTTGCTGGCTGGCCTAATTTGAAAAACAGTAATCTAGAAGATCAACTAGTCTCAAGACATTATGATCATGTGCAATAATAAGTATAGTAATAAAATCATTTTCATTGACCTACATATGGTGCTCTAATTTGTTAGCACTATTAAATAATGATGCCTAGTAAATTTTAACGAGTTACATATAGCTATTTCCATTGACTTAATTGGCTAACGATAGATAACATGTAATATCCCCAAACGTCCTATCAAACGCGTGAAACTAAGCAATTTGACTAGTTTATTGAAATTTTGTGTCAAATTTTCCCTTTTGAGTAAGTTCAATTTTTTCACCATATTGATTTTATTGTATCATGTAAGTCGTACTGTCAATAGTGTAGCTCAAGTTTTTCCAAAGAGCATGCTACCTTTTTCGAGGGGCAGCCCGACTCCGCGAATTCGCTAAGGTTAAAAGTCTTCGGTTGCTCGTAACATCTTTATCAAGTAAACAAAATAAAAAAATTACCTTCGTTTTAGACTTGTTCCAACATAATGCAAGTGAAATTCCAATCTATTAACAATAATAGTAACAAAATCTAATATTTTCATTCCATAATACGAGGTTAACTCGGCAAAAATACATTAAAAACTTACTATTTAAGAAATTTAGCCCTATTTGTATTTTTTGAAGCAAAACTTCCAATTAAATCATCATATTCAAGTTCTTCTAGTAGCTTCTCCTCGATCGATATCATAGTTAATCCGTTTAGTCTTTCTTGTAACATGGTACTTCTAAGATAGTTTTTTAAAATAGTATTCTCAACAAATAAGATCGCATAAAGGCTGAGAAAGACAAAAGTGAATTACTTAAAAGCAAAAAAAAAACATCTTTACGAAGGCTGACCAAATCCAAAACAGCTTATAAAGTGTAAGAGAAAACTAAACTTAAATTTGCATTAAATAAAGGCTCAAATGACACAAAATCTCACTGTGACATTATAACAAATATTTTGAGTACATAACATTCTCTACTTATAATTAAATTAAAATTGCATTAAATTAGAATTGATGATGACAATCTACACTAAAACTAGGGTAGGCTGTATAGATAAGATACACACTACGTTACCACATAATCCTTTATTGTAAAATGCAAACAGATAACAAATTAAAAGACACCCATGTCAAGTTATCAACAATCCAATAATTCAAAAATAAAAAACAAATGAGCTAAAAAAAAACATTAGATAAGAATTAAAATTTAGAGAAATACCGCTTTTGTTGCCGAAAAGGAAAAAAATTCGATTGAAATGTTAACCCAATTTTCAAAATTCGTTTCAAGTTGCTTCTCGTGTTTAATTGATATATATATATATATATGTGTGTGTGGGTGTACGTATATATAAATAGTTTTTTTTTTGGTGTGTATATAAATAGTTTACATGTATTTTTCTTTTGCCCAGCTCCTCGTGTTAATTGATACACAGCGATAGATTGGATTGTATATGTATCTATTATTATAATAACTGGGATAAAATTGGGTTTATAATAAATTAGGTTTTACTATTTTTATATTGGGCTGAATCCTGTTGTCAAAAAATAAAATAAAAATTGTCCAAGGCCCAAGTGTTACTCAGTTTGTTATATTTTGTTTTACCCATGATGTTTGGACGGTAATACATGCGTAGGAGGCTTTCAGGCGCTCTAAATGGTTTTATATTAGATATTTTTTACTTAGCCCTTTAGAGTCTGTTCTAGGGCACCTGAATTCTATGTTCTGGCCCAATAATGATGAGCTTATACTTAAAAAAAAAAAACGTAGTGAATGGGTTTAATGAATTGTATGTAACTCGACAAATTTGATGTCACCAGTTCATCAAATACTCAAAAGACCGATAGCCCCTCATATTTAAAACATAGCATCCAAAGATCCAACCATAAGCGTCTAATCAGACAAGCTCCGTCAAATGAATAGCAATAGTCGGGAAGAATTAAAATGTATGTAACAATCCAAATGGGTATATAGAAACAATAGTATAATACCAGATCCGATATACAAGTGAAAACACCCTACTTGGTACGTACTAGCCAAATTTTCCAATATTTCATCTAACAAAAGAGAACACATAATACGAGACCATGTGTAGAGAAAAAACACAGTTAGCTCAAATAATCTAACTCAATCTGGTGTTGTATTTACGACCGGGGTGCCAACACACCTAATGACCCGACCAAACACCCATACCAAGTTACCCGAGCTCCAAGAACACCCCGACCGAACTCCTTTCCTAAAGTAAAGTTATCTGCGTCTATTCCGATAGCATTCATATTATAACATGGCTATAACCAAACCAAAAGGATCCATTCGTCCGTAATCGTATAAAGAATACCAACATATAAGCATACAAATAGTCCAGTGGTGAAAACCCAACAAAGCCCATAAATATAGATAGTATGAATGCTCATAAGTAGGAAGGATCACCATACAAATTTATCAACCCAACTACTATAGAACAAGAAAATTAACAAATATAGGGCTACGCCAGTATATCGTAGCAACATAGATCTGTTACATGTCCAACAAATCAAAACTCACATGTGTGGGTTAGTACCCACATACAAACAGTGTAGCGGAGATGTTCAACCCAAATCTCTAAACCCACAATCAAAACCCGACCGTAACCTATCTGATCTGAACCCACCTCCGTAACGATGAGATGATGAGTACCACATCTTATCGGAGATGTAGCGAAACAAATCCGAACCTGCTGCGAGCCACCTAGCTCCAAATCGATGCGGATTAGACGGAATGACGATTTAGCCTATGAAACAGCCCATAGACTGCTGCGTATAGCCCCAAATTCGTATGAGATGAGGTCGGAATAAGTAGGGGAAGAAAAGTTTGATAGATAGGAGGTAGCCAAAAGACAACGACGGAGGAGATAGGGTGAGAATGAGCGGCCGGATATTCACTATGCACCCTAAACTAGACTATGCGAGATATTTGTTATTACATGTAGCTCCAAATTTCTCTTTTTTTTTCGATTTTAAATATCATTCATGCGTCTGACTTAATTCTTCAATGTAAAGTTAAATTGAACATGTTTTAATGCTTTGCTTCGAGGAACAGACAAGAATTTTGTTGATCAAAGGGTTCCGATCGAAGGAGAGCTGCATAAAGAGTGAACGTAAAACAAAGCTTATTTGCATGTATATACTTTTAGTACCAAAGATGGATTATTTATATCCAAGAAAAGAAACTGGCCAGCCATCCAATTTTAAAAAAATCAGACGGAGGATCTAGTATATTTAAAGATTAAATTCAAAAACCAGAATGGCCGTGCGATATTAGGGAACTCAAATGATGATATTAAAACTTGGTCGAAACAACCACTGACTAGCCTATCAATACCGTCTTGTTCTTTGTAGACAGAAGAACACAGGATAGTGGTGGAATCATTGTCCATAAAGTACTGGCTAACGTTATTGCCATATGTGCATGTTTTAAGGGAACTGATTCACCTATTTTGGAGAAAAATCTTTTATCCGATTGACCTGTTCTCGAACTATAGATAACTGGGAAAATTTCATCGTAAAATTAACTGCTAAGTTGTGACCGTCATCACTTGTTGCGGGTTCTTGCTATGAACACCAAGCCTTGGGGTCACAATGACTATCCATTAGAATTGTGGCTTGACAGATTGAGCTTTCTCTTCCAACTCTTCGAGGTTTCACTTCTTTCTTCAACAAGAGATGAAACAAACTTTCGGATGAATTATTTCCAACAGAAAGAGTCCGGGACTTGAGTGGTCTTTGCTCAGATACTGGATGAAGGATTTGCTTCAGTACGCCCATTGGTTGGTACTGGAGTATCGCCAATTCACCGGATTTTTTCTTAAGTTACTTCTTTTCTGCATCAGTCTATGAGAAATCGATTGCTGCTCGAGAATGGTGAATAATGAATACCTACCTTCTGGAAATCCGAAACCATGATAAAAGATACTCATGACCTCTGTGAATCACCAAATTGCCAGCATGCATGGAGCTTTGTTTGGAGCCCGAAGTTGACGAACGAGCCTCAAGCGACAAATGAGCCTCATAATTAAGTCCTAATTACATAATATTATCAGAGAGAATGTAGATAAATAATTTTATTATTCGGCCTTGTGGTCACTTATGTTTAATTAACTTCTCTTCGTTTGAAAAAAAGAAGAGGTATAAAACTAATTAAAGTGTCCATTGTTGGGCTTATTAGTATTTGTATATTAGAAATGTTTTAGAAGCGAATCTCAGAGTTTCAAAAATAGATTTTCCATTTAGAAAGGATTTCTTTGAACAACGCTCTGACTCATATATACTCCTAGACTCAAAATTACAAGTTTTCAACTTAAGGGCTGACATAATATTGTTGCATCTTCGACAATGAAACACTAATCTAATTAGATACACGGAACATGAAGTTTAATCTTACTACAATTACTGAAAACCATAATCTTATCTGATCAAGTCTCTTTTGGCCTCAACCAGCTTTTAAGTTCCGTGGTTGAAATGCTTTGTTTCCTCGATTCAAATATACTAACTTTGTACATTTACCAATACAACAACGGAAAAAAATACCACATCTGGCATTGGTATTTCAGTGGCTATATACCCTTCTTGGTATGAGGCCTTTCGAACACATTTGCTATAAAACATTTTTCATTTTGAATTTTTCCATAACCATACTTAGTCTAGTGAAGAAAACTAGAGCTGTAGCTAGACTTGGTGATTTCAGAGTCGGTCTACATCATTTTATGAATCGGTGATATCCGTTCCTATCCGTAGATATAGAATTATGTGATTGTAATCCACTTCTATAGCATCAGTTGGCTTGCGTCGAAATTCACATCACTAACTTCCTTATTACATTGAAAGAGACTCTGTCGCTGGATCTCCACATCCCATTGTTTCCGATACCAGAACTACTAGAATTACAAATCACCTGGTTACAAACAATTTGAATGTCATTTTTTAGGCAATAAATGCATGAACTTATACAACCTTTCCAATCTGGCTCGCTATTCACCACACATACGATTTAAGTATTTACCAAAATTTGCTAATCAAAACCAAGTAATTACCATAAATTAGCGATAACGGAAAGTTCCTCAACACAGATGCAACCATACTGAACGAGCCATTAGCATTATGGAAAATGCTTTAATTAAGGAATAACATGTGGAACAATTGATTTTTTGTACTAGTTGTTGTTCAATACTTACGATCAGCTAAAAACACGACAATAGAAAACTTAAAATCGTAACAGATAACTAGGAAAAAAAATATAAAATGTTTGATATGGTCTTTTTGCAAGCTACCTGCTACCGTATGCAAATATCATTTCAATTTCCTAGCTAGGAAAGCCAACAATAAGGATAAATGTTCCCAAAATCTATGCAGTCTTGATGCCCAGCTTATAAAATTTCCCATCTAAAAATAAATAGTAAAACATAAAGTAAGACAAAGTGTGTTATCCGATTCTTAAAGTAGGTAACTCATTATCAAAGACGCAAAAAGTGTTCAAAAGTTCAAAATCACATGCCAAATAGTTGCCGTGAGTTACGAATTAACCTTAAGTAGTAAGTAGCAATTAAAAAACATTCAAATTTGATTTCAGATTCTAAAATCTAGATTCGAAATAGTTCAACGATTTCAAATTTATGTTTACTATTACTACTACATTGTGAAACTTATCTTGTCGCATACACAAGCTATTTGAAACATTTAACTACAACTATTTCAAATCAAAACAATAGAATATCTTGTATTTCTCAATTGTTGTCACACCCTCATGGCTTGTAGTTCAAAACTCTAATTGTTCCTTTTACAATTTACAATCCGAATTTGGACGAATGAACACGCAAATTCGATTATCGTTTCAAGTCCCGTAAAGGAAAAGCCTCGGATTTTAACTTTTAATTAGCTAGTGACTAGTAATATAAGGGAAGGGAAATACGTCTTTTCCTGACATGATAAAAGTAAAGTAAAAGTAATCATACCAAATAAATTCTAGTTTTGCACATAATTATTAGCATCGGTCGTAGAGACAAAAATCTATATTTTCCTATACCCTATCAAAGAACAACCTGCCTGACATAATTTCATATTCATTAGAACATATTTTACAGAAATATATGTATGATAATGGAAATATTAAAAATGAAAAACAAAATTATCTTATATGGACCTATGGTACAAAACTTGTAATGGATTATTTAGAAAAACAAAATGTAGGACTGACATCTTTTCATAATTAACCTCTATTTCCATTTTTAGAAACTAGAATGACATAACTTTGTGTAGGTCTTGTGTGCCATATGAATTGTTTGAAGATAAATATTGACAGAAAATAAGTCATCTGAATCAATATTTTAGAAAAAAGTAATATGATTGAGATAAATTGCTTTATACAAAAAATGCCTATAACTTCAACCAGATCAGCATATTATCAATGTGCTACATAAAATAAAAGAAATATTCTCTAAAATTTACTATCATGTACGATATTTGTCACCATATAAATATGAACAAAGCGAGTTGATTACAAAATTATGCCTGGCCGAAGGGATCCATTTCTCCTGCTATAATATTTTGTTAGATCTTAAATTTTTGAGTATCATTGGATCAAAATCAATACAATCTAATGGTAAAATAACTATGACAAAAAAAAGGTTTTGGTTTTGGTTTTAATGTTTTGAAATGAACACCGAACGGGTAACACTACCGTGAACTCAGTCAACTATTATTTATAGTGTGTCACACATTAAAAACCTAACAGCTATTAATAAACAAAAAAATTAATTCAAAATTAAAACTAAAAAAATGCTAAAAACCTAACATTTGTTAATGAACCAAAAAATATCTACCTTAAGGTTAATTTAAATTAAAACTAAAAACACTATTAGTTGACACAGCATAAATAATAGTGCAACATGTTCATATAATTGTTTTTTCCGTATATTGAGACAATATATAAATTTTTTCAAAATTTTTGTTGACAATTGGATGAAATTGTATTTTAACTAATGGTTTTAAAAAAAACAAGACAGATTGCCCTAAAAAAAAAAAAAAACAGCCAAAACCAATTTTACCCGAAGGGCCATTTTCTCAATTTTCACATAGGGTCAGTTACAATTTATCCATAGCCGATGATGTTGTTTTCATTTTTCACGTACTCAAAAAGCTGCTCCAACGTCGTGATCACTTTTCCATGAATTAGGCAAAAATAGAGGTTTCTTTTAAAAAAAATGATTCTTGCATATAATTTTAGCCCAAACTAGATCACCATGTACTAACAATTTTCTAGTGGTTGCAGATGCATGTCCTTTATTGAAATGGTTACAATAGTGTTGCATAAGTTTGTAGTAGGTTCTTCTAGAGTAATTGTACATTACGAAATTACGTGTAATTTTGATTGATCAATAAGTTGTATCAAAATTATATGAATGCAATTTTTCAAAAGTTAATTATATAATTCAAATATTAAATTATATGATTTAGTTTAACAAATTTCATTTCGACAATTTTGATATATTTTATAAGCCGATTAAAATTGCACGTAATTTCATAAAAGACAATTAATTGGAAATGAGGGAGCAGTATTGAGTAAGCAAAAATAAAAAGGTATGTTAGGAAAAAAACATACAAAAATAATCATGTGCAGTAGGAAAAATCACAAAATCTTAATAATGTCGTAGTAAAACAGATTATTATATTTTACATTATAAAAAATAGACAATCAAATAAAGTATTTTATTCTTGTACTGTACACGGAAGGAAAACGACTTTGTTTTGCATAAAAAAATTGCATATTGAGAGACTGACACCTAGGCTATATGTCTCGCCTGACTAATATCGGCTTAGCTTGAGTCGCATTAAAATATTAATTCGGGATAAATACAAAGTTCAAATATCACTGCTACTATATTTCTTAAATTGTTACAATAATTATAAGTAGTAATCTACATTATTAAACAAAAGGTAAAGTAGAAAAAATCATAAATAAATAAACATAGTGGGGATGGACCATAGTTTCGGATGTGAAATGGAAACCAAAACGAAACGAAAAAAAGAAGCATGAACGTAAAAGAAAATATTTAAAAAATTCTAAATTTTACAAGTGAAATAATAGAAAGTGGGAACGAGAAACGAAAATCGAGAAACAAAAAACGGTATTTTTGAAAAGGAAAACGAGTTTTATGGGTAACTACTTGATTTCACAATTTCATCTTGGATGCTCTTAACTACAGTTATTAGTACTAAATTGGAGTATTAAGTAAGCAAAAATAAAAAAAGGTAAAGTAATAAATAAACATAGTGCAACTAGACCACCGTCACTTGTGCCCTGTGGATGTGATAGTTGCAATTTTGTCATGTTTATTTTAATTTATCTATGACAAATTTCATAAATTCATTATTTTGTTTAAAGATAGTTACAATTTCCTCATTTCTTTTATCTTTTCACAAATTCATGCTAAGTTTAATTACAATTATTATTATTAGTAAATTAATACTCATTCTCTTACTAAATAAATATCTTACGAAAATACGTGTAATTTTAATCATTAATTTTTTTATATCAGAATTTTCAAAATTAAAAATTCTATCCTATAATTATAACCATGAATTATGTGATTAACTTTTAAAAGTATTTACTCTACTCAGTTTTATTAATATAAACTATTTAGATATAAAAAAAATTATTAATTAAAATTGTATATATTTTCATATGAGATATTTGTTTAGGAAATAAAGTAATATTAAATAATACAATAATAAAAAGGTAAAGGTAGTAAAAAGTAGGGCTGAGTTGGGTCCGGCACGATTTTTAACAAAATCAAAACCGAAACCAAACATATTTTTCGGTTCAATTTTTTTTGGTTTCGGTCCCAAATTTTTTTCATTTTTTCGGTTTGATATCGGTCTGGTTCGGTTTTTCCGATTTTTCCCGGCACACGGAGAAAAAGCATAAATAAATAGCAGTAGTAGTAAATAAAATAATGTGTGCAGACAGACACCACCGTCACTCATCACTGAATCACTCTCTCTCTCTCTCTAAACTCCACCAACAATGGCGTCTCTCTCTCTCCTCATCACCCTTTCTCTTCTCATAACCACCACCCTCTCCTTCAACCTAACCACTCTCCTCTCCCCATACCCTTCTCTCTCCTCCTTCTCCTCTCTCCTTCTAATCTCTTCTCTCTCCTCTCTCTCTCCCCCTTTCTCTCTACTCGCCGTACCCAACACCCTCTTCCCACCTCCTTTCCCTCCCTCCTCCACCTCCCTCGAAGACCTCTTACGCCATCACCTCATCCTCTCTCCCCTCCCTCTTTCCGGTTTCCCTCTCATCCTCCCTACCCTACTTAACTCTACGGGACGCTACCCTCCCTCCTCATCCTCCGTTACCGTCTCGTTATCCCCCCTCTCTAGAAACTTCACAATCGATGACGCTAATGTCATCTCGATTTTACCCTCTGTAAGTAACTCTACAAAAAAATAGATGTCTAAATATTCCCTTTTTAGTTAGCATTTTAACGCGATATGCAGGGCGGAGCCAAGATTAATATTACGGGGTTGTAAATCACTAAGTTTTATTTTATGAGGTTGCAAAACTCAATTGTTTTTAAATTATTCTAAAACTTAGTTATAGATATTGTTTTTTTTAATAGCATTTTTGTAAATTGTGAAGTTACGGGTAATATCGGGCGTGTTTGGCATTTACTTTTTAGGGACGGTATTCGAGCTTGCTAGTGACGATTTTTATGTGATACATTACTTTGCAGGGTAACACGGATGTTAACCTTGTGGTGATTGATAGGTTTCTGGTTCCGTACGGATTGGCGAATAACCCTTCTCTCTCCTCCTCGGGGGAGGAGGATTCGGTGGGAGGTGGTGAGTGGAGGCCTCCGGTGAATATTAGCAAGGCTTTGATGGATAGTCATGGGTTTAACGTCTTCGCCTCCATACTTTCCGCCTCAGGGTTGGTATGTTGTTCTACTCTAGTACATTGTGTGGTTTATTCTCAATTTAATTTTCAAATTGTTAGTGATTGCCTCATTACGAAATATGAAAAATATCATAAATCTTGAAGTTATGGGGGTGTTGTGGCCCCATGGTCACCAGTTAGCTTCGGCTTTGTGTTAAGACTGATAGGGTGCAGCAGGAAACCAAACGAAAAAATGATCATTAAGCGTTTATTATGAGCTACACAGTATTAGACGAAAACATAATTTTTTTTACTTCCCAAAAGTATGTGCTAAACATTAGCTTGTACTTCAGGAAAAAGAAAAAGAGTACATAAGTTTATAATTAAAGAGTTTCTGGTAGACAAGCTTTTTTTATGCCTCAATTTTGGGGAGTTATTGCACTTTTATTTCTCCTCTTGTTCTGTTTAGCAAAGTTAGAGTGGAATAGTGCAGTGTAGGTACTAGAAGGTGGAACTTATTATCTAGGCTTAGATACCATGTTAGGTAGTACGACTAATTGTTTCTCTAAACGTTTTTTTTAGTGAATATGGGTTTGCAGGATTTGAGTGTCGATTTTTTTTAATAGAAGGGCGAAGTTGTCATGATTGGAAAACTAGATGTCGAATTCATGGTTGGGCGAAACCCTCAACCGTGATTCAATTGATGTGCAGACTTAAGGCGTCGTAAGGAAGTGTAATACAGTAATAGGAAAACATTATCTAGAAAAAAATGTACAATTTTGTTAACCGAATCAGTATGTTAGATTAGTTTTACATAAATCTCAGAACTGTTGGTATGCAGAGAAGACATTTTTGTGGTTGAGGTTTTACTCTGTTACATTCCAAAACAGTAAAAATCGCAGTAAGTATTGCTAAGTCACTCAGTTCTGGGCTTTCGGCCACTGGATCAATTTTTATTTTGAGGTTGCGAGACATGTGCTATTACTTATTTTGATTAAATTTTTTAATCAACTGGTCGAGATTAAGCTACATTATCAAAACTTAGGCTGAGTTTCAAATAGAAACTTGACCTAATCTTACCCTATTTTTACACCTCAATTTTAGGGAATCATTAGACTACTATTTCCCCCCCTTTTTTTTTATTTGCTGTTTAATTTTGTACAACTGGAGTGGAATGTGCTGTGTAATAACTAGAAAATGGTGTAATGGAACTCATTATCTAGGCTTTGATATCATCTTAGGTAGGCGTACGAATTGTTTCATTAAAACCAAAATGTTAGTAAAGACTGGTTGCAGGACTCGTGTGTTGATTTTCCTTTAAACGCTATAAGTGTTAGTAAAAATCCTGTCGGAACCTGTAGACTAGCATTTACCGTCTCAACTTAAATCAGTACTGTTCAAAAGCAATTTTCTTAACCCTTTAAATGATTAATTTTAGGTTCTATTTCTTTGCAAGCACCCCTTGTTGAAGATAATACCAACTTTAATCATTCAATTAGGTAAACTTGATACCTTCTACTGACAATGAATCAATAGAGTTCAATTCGACTGATAGGGCGTGTCACATGTAATTTTTGACTTGAAAACTTTTTTTAGGAGTATTATTCAATATAGTTTTCGGAATTGTTAGTAATTGGTGTGTCACAAGTAGATTGATAGGGTGCAGCAGGAAACCAATTTTTTAAAGGAAAAATGACCAGGTACAATTTTTGAGACTGGATTATCAAAAACCCATTAAAATCTATTTAAAGATGTTGCTTTGTTTTTTTACATTTTGTTTTCAAATTTAATAATCATGTAACAAATTTTTTTTGGGGATTTTGATAATTAAGTCTGAAGAGAAAAAAAATACATAAGTTTATAATCAAAGAATTTGTGGTAGACTAGCTTTTTATGCCTCAATTTTTAGGGAGTTATTGCACTAGTAATTTTACTATTTTAGATTTTGATTGTTATCTTGTTCTGTTTAATTTTGTATCATACTATAGTTAGAGTGGAATAAAAAGATACCTGTTTTGCTTTGAAAACTATGATATTTAAGGATATGAAATAATTTCACTTAAAATTCGAAAAAGAACATTAAAACAATAAAATTTTCAAACAAAAACCATTCTTAGTTAAAATGTGAGGTTATATCTGTGAATTTGATACTATGATTTAACCGAGGGGTAATTCAGAAAGTACAAGAGAGAAAATTTACTAAAAGAGGAAAGCGGACAATTATTTTGCATAGTCCCAAAATGGAAAGTTGGACACCTAAATAGGACGGAGGGAGTATATACTTATAAATTTATAAAATATCCTAGATGTTTGGGGCGACACTTCGGCAACTATTAATTATGAGCTTCCGTGCTGCCGTCCCTGCTTCCGCTTCCTCCCATGCTCCCAGTTCGTGTAATTTTACTATATGTCAGATTCATGGTTGGGCAATACGCTCAACCAAAATTTAAATGTTATAAACTTGGTTTTTGATGTGCAAACTTAAGGCGACTCAGATAAGACACTGCCCATCTTGAATGGAGGGACTGAAGGAAGTGTAATACAATAATAGAATTTTTTTATCTAAAAAAATATAAAATTTACAATTTTATTTTACCGAATTGGTATGTTAAATTACTTCTACTTAAATCTCAGAACTGTTAGTATGTAGATTGTAGGCCAGACATTTTTATGGTTGGGGTTTTGTTGTGTTACATTCCCAAACTCGCAGTAAATTTTACTAATGTGGCTTAATTCTGGGATTCCAGCCACTGGATCAGTGTTATTCCGAGATTGAGAGACATGTGCTATTACTGATTTTGATTAAAAGTTTAATCAACTGGTCGAGATTGAGCTACATTACCAAAACATAGGCTGAGTTGTAAATTTAGACTCCACCTAATCTTACCCTATTTTTATGCCTCAATTGCACTACTATTTTTCTTTTTCTTTTTCCTTTTGTGTTCTGTTTAAGTTGTATAAATGGAGTGGAATGTGTAGTGTAATAACTAGAAAATGATGTAGTGGAACTTATTAGTTAGGCTTTGATATCATGTTAAGTAGAAGTACGAATTGTTTCTTTAAAACCCAAATGTTAGTAAAGACCATTTGCAGGACTTGCGGATTGCTAGAAATGTTAGTAAAGATAGCTAGAAATGTTACAAGCACCCCTTACTGAAGATATATACCAACACTTATCATTCAATTAGGTAAACTTCTAGTGTCAATGAATCAATAGAGTTCAATTCGACAGAACCGAATAGAAGTAGAGATTAAAAATGAATTTGCTACTGTTTGGTTTAAAGAGACGCAAGGGATGAGAGAGGAATTATGCAGGTTGGGGAAAAACAAAAATTACTGCTTCTCAGCACCCTGCATAATAGACTAATAGTAAATGAAAAAAAAAACTGGTTTCTCCACTAGTTTTCATTAGTAAAATTTAAATGGAATAATGCAGGTGTACCTTCGGGGAAGCTAATCCATGATCTAAGAATTGATGTAATGCTAATTAGATGTCCCTTTACAAGCTAAAAAGCATATTAGAATTCGGTTGCAGAATTATTGTCGTATATTATTTTAATATAGGAGCCATGGTTTAACAATAGGAAAACTAGTGCCAAATTCATGTTTCCAATTTATGGTTGGCTAGACACAACCAGGATTGAATCGAGGGAGAGTTCAGAGTATAGTTTTTCATATCTCGGACTTTCCTTACTAAAGAGGGAAACGTGTTCTAATCAGAAGATTGATTAGAGTAGCAAACAAACAATTTTTATTCGATTATGACAGAAACCATTACCCGTATTTTACCACCTAGATCTTCTCAAATAGGAACAACTTTTCAATCATTCATTTCTTTATTTATCCTACCAGGTAGACGAGTTCCAGCGAGATGAGTCCGGTGCTGGGCTAACGATCTTCATCCCTACAGACGCCGCCTTCGCAAATATCCCACTGACTGCTAATTTCCAGTCCCTGACTGCGGAGCAAAAAGCAGTGGTATTACGGTTTCACTGTATCAGATCATATTACCCCCTCGGATCTCTTCAGGCAATAGTTAACCCTCTCCAGCCAACCCTCGCCACTGAGCTTATGGGAGCTGGAAAATATACGCTAAATATTACAGGCGTAAATGGGTCAGTAGTTTTGGACACTGGGATTGTCCAGTCGGTTGTGGACCAAACAGTTTTTGACGAGAACCCTGTCGCAATTTTTGGGGTTCCGGTTGTTTTTTTGCCGAAGGAGATTTTTGGGGGAGATGAGGTTGTGAGTAGTAAGAGAGGTGAGGATGTGGTGGGGGCTCCGTCACCGGAGGTGGACAATACGCCTCCTTCTCCGGTGGGTGAGGTTAAGTCAGTGGCAGCTGGTGGGCGGAGTTTCGGTTTGGATGTTGTATGTATAGCTTTGTTGTATCTATTGGTTTGTATTGTAATATGATAATTGTTTAGTGTATTATTATGTAGAAAAGTGCTTCTTCTGAGGAATATGTATGCAGTATTTGCCAAATTTTGGTCCCAGAGTCTGATTATAGTTTGATTGTTTGCTCTTGTCATCTTGATTATAAGTATAGTTGATGAAGTTATGAGTAGTTTTTGATTACCCTTGGATCTGAAGGAGGATAAGTGAGAGTATTAAAGGTGGGAAAAAGCCGATAATTCTAAAGCTGTATCGGTTGCCGGAGTGTAAACATACATATTTGTGTAATTTGGGGAATGGAAATTTGTCTATTGATATTTTCTTTTTTCAAGGAAGAAGCGATTTGTTACTTTCTCTATAAAAAATGAAACGTAAATTAGTCACTTTTAAGGAAAACTTCTTTTGAGAGTTTTGCTACAATTTGGAATTTTATTTTTTACTTTTAACATGATACTATTTGGATTGGAATCGTATTTCATCGTCTCTGCCTCTCTCATAGCAGCAAGTTGAAGCTGAGTAATTAGAAATTTTGAATTTCGGAAGCCAACTTCTTCTTTTTTTAGGTAAGTCTGGCAACTTAACTTTGATGTTTGTAAGTAAATTTCCCAATGATGTTTGTAAGTAAATTTCCCAATTAACTAAATAGTCTAAATGACTAATGAGAAAACTAATTTCTGATGGAGAACGTGAGTTTAACTCCTCACAACATCCAAGTATTGAGGATTTTAACTAGGGGACATCGTTGCTTGACTTGTATCGATCTCAGCTAAACCCATAGTTCAATAGTATATGTAGAAACAATAATAAAATGACTTGGGTGATCATGTAGGTACTTAACTTTAAAACCCGAAAAGGTTATGCAAGAATGTATTGTACTGGTTAAAGAAAATGCAGTTGCCAATTGGGAAATCAATTGGTTTTTGTTTGGCTTGCCCCCAAAATTGCTAACCTTTTTTTAACAATCTTCATATAATTACATACAGCATATACTATGAGATGATGTATATATAATTTAGTTATTGATCTAATCTCAAGCCTCAACTCCCTCACAAATTCTCCACATTGACTACATTAATGCACGCACGTTACATATATAGACACAGCATTTTCTGACTCCAAACCTTTTTACAATTAGGTCCATGACAATCAGAAAGCTAACACATTAGTATATCAAACAACTATATACATAGATTTCCCAAGATGACAGGTATGGTCTATCTATGTCAATAAGAACCAATCTTCCAATTCCATTATCATAATTAAAGAGATTTACAAAAGTAGCTTCTTATGTTTCTAGTATAAGAGTCTCCTTTTCAGTTGGCGTTTTCCACCGTTGTTGCTGTCTGCCTTTTCCTTCTTTTGTTCTTCAGCCTTTTTCTCCTAGATGTATATTAAACCGTATGTACTATGTAGAGATAATATTAATGAAATGATAGGAGGGTGCTTCCCCTCTTTGCCTAAGAAAATGCACATATCTTTGCAGATCGACAACCATATCAAGGCAGATCAATGGTTCTGGTCATTTGCGGGAGTGCACAAATAAATCAAGTATGATAAAAGAGAATTTTTGAAAAGTGATATACGAGGAAAACTTATTTGAAGAATAATATGACTATAATCTTTGTCAAGACTCAAGACCAGAAGAGAATAATGGGATGAAGTTGAGTTCCTGAGAGAATAATGGGCTCAACTTTCTTGTGTCAGGGTATATCTTTTTATTGTTTCCTTGGCTATTTTTTTATTCTTGTCTAATCTTGAACTCAAACAGGGATCTTTTTCCTTTACTTTTCTAATGTTTATAATTGAAATGCTGCAGAGCTTTTACATTTTATATTATTAATCTTTGGTTAAATACTTTATCAAAAAAAAAAACTTTGGTTCAATAGAAGAAGGAGAAGGAGAAGAAATAGAAACGTCTGATATCTTGTCATCTTTAGTGAGAAAAGAGAAAATAGAAAAGAGAGGACAGGAATAAATCATATAAAGCAATTTTACCAACTTCCACCCTCGATTATCTTCTGCTTTGAGCAATGGCCTTTGTTCACAAGTAAGATTTTTTGCCCTGATTATATTACTTGTCTATTTTATATGTATTCATGGAAAAACAAGAAAAAAATCCTTGTTAATTCTTAAATCAGAGTCTTCCTGCTGGTTTAAAGTAGGAAAGGAAAAAGAGAATATGTCGGGCGTGTAAGAAAACTGTATCCTTGAAATTATGAATCCCTTACATTAAAAAAATTCTATGATCTTGTGATCCAGTTCTTTCCGAAATCCGCATTACCCAGCAAGTTTTCATAAAAAATTGGTTTCTATTTCATTTGCTAGTTGTCTCCATGTTGTATACGGCATGTTGAATCTGTCATGAGTTTAAGGTTGGTAACAATTTTGTTACTTTCATATTTTTACAACTTTTGTTTGTTAAACCAATAGTTCAAGTGCTGCTAGATCTAATGTTTCAGTATGATATGGTTGCTGTTAGGGTCCCTACGAAAATATTCCACAGTTGTGTTGTTGTTATGTTATTCTGTTTCTATCCAAGTGGTTGTTTGATTTGGATTTTATTGGTACCGTGTGTGATACGCGCTATTGAATTGAAAGGTTTATGTTTTAGTTTATCTTGGAAAGTTTTAGTATTCCTATCCTTTTGTTCTATTGCTACGGAAACTGATTGAGATTACTAAAACAGAAAAGTTTGTAACTCATAATAAGTACTCATAATGGTTGCATCTTTTCAGAAACAACCAAGTAATTAAATTCCAAGCCATTAAAATGTGACAGAATGAAAAAAACTTACTCCTAAATACCTATATAATCAATTAGGAGCTTTTCATCAATCTGGTTTCTAGCTAGAGCACAACTGCGGTGGTAGAGTTTTCCGCTGGTTAAGGGAGGGCTGCTTCTAAGTAATGTTTATTTGTTTCTGTAGCCTGTAATTTTTTTTTAAGCTGGTTAACCTAGTATTCTCTTGCATGAACAGATCTGTCAATGACCATATAAGAAATGTAACAGTCGTTACTCATTAATCTGCAAGCTCCTCCACAAGGGTCCACTGGCGTTAGAAACCCTTGAGAAAAATATTTGGTGGCGGAGTAAGTTGTAAGTACGTAGACATGGATGGCTCAGCGGAGAAACTGGAAAGTGGAACGGAATAGAGAGGTTTAGAGAGAAATATACCAGAGAAACGAGAATTTCGAAAATTTGTATACTAAGTGGACTTAATTTATACTCCGTATGATATTTTTTTTTGGAAATTACTCCGTATGATATTGTTAAGAGATGAGTTGCTGCCTTGCTGCAGCTAGTAAACACAGTTAACAATTTTTGGAGGCACATTTTATGGTATATAAATGAGTTCAAGTTGTATATATATATATACGTCCATGTTTGGTTGCCATGAAAAGTATACTTATTTAATTACTTTACTTATAAATAAATTGCTTGCTTGGTTTGCTCAATAAAAGTATACTTTTAATTAAGTAAAACCTAAATAAGTAGGTTTTTTCATAAGTAAGGTTTTCCTTACTTTTTTTGAAAATTAAGTTCAAAACTAGCCCATGCACTTGATTTAACTATGTTATACTATTATGATAAATAATTTAATTTCCAAATTGATTGAATATTACAAATGCAAAATTGTTCATCAACTTTAAAATGCATCTAACGAGACCAGTTTGAAACGTTTGGTGTGGAAACAATAGTGTGGGGTCCTTGATATTCGCTATCCAACCCGTGTCGTGTTGGTCACACCATTTAATTAATTTTTGTGTAGAGTCGCAGACATAGTCAACCTTGCTAGGTTAGAGTACCTGATATGACTTATTGATGGCCTTTTTCAAGGCCAATCTTTTTCTGTTCTTGAATATTTTCGTTGTAATTTTGCATATTGTCATGAAATTTTTCAAAATGATAAAACTGCCATGATAACTTTAGATCTACTCCATTTAACTATCTTGAATAGATTATGAAATCGTTACATATAAAAAAAATCATGTATTGTAATAAAAACAGAGCGATTAGTAGTACTTTAAACAGATTTGTAATTATAGATGCTAATAATTATTATGACCTTCTGAACCTTTATTGGTTTAAGGTTAAAAAAAGTTTGGGACACACGTGAGGTTTAAAGTGGTGAAAACTCTACTTCTCTCTCTTTTTCGTAAATAATGGATTATATATAATCCATTATTTCCATTATTATAAGAAAGAATGGATCCCGGGTTAGTGAGTACTTTCTTCCATGAAGAACCGTTGGCACGTTTTTTTCCAACAACAACGTTTAATAGAACTCTTTGACCCGCGAATTTGGAGTATCCTACTTTCATGCAATTCATATGATTCAACAAACAATCGATATTTTACCGTCGAGGGTGTAATACTCTTTGTAGTAACGACAGTCCTTCTATATCGTATTAACAATCAAAATATACCTTTATGTTATGTAATTTATTAAGTTACTTTATTTAATAGCAATGCAATTGTACACTCTTTTTTTTTCATATAAAAATGATGAAATTGACACTTATCTGAAATGGACATTTTTTGTCAACAATTTCCACAAAATCTAAACCTCATTATATTGCTAATTTATTATCCAAATAATGTTAAAGAGGGTAGCATGGGGCTAGGCCGGATCCCTTTATAGAGAGCCGGCCCAAGAATTAATTTTTTAGTGGGTTGACTAATAAGAAAAAGTATTGTTTTGCTCATTCAAATAAAAACTCGAAAAAACATAATGTAAAATTAATTTTTTTTACGAAATAATTTTCTCTACTATTGACAACCCTCAAGATTGGCTCTGTTTATACACCTAAGTCGTAAAAGAATTGGGCGTTTCTTAAACTTTGTCAGCTAAAAAAACTTCATACTATTATATATATACACACACATAAAAAAGATGATTTGTTGAATTTTAAAAAATCCCCCATAAGATCATAATATTACAAAATACTATTATCTTTTTTACATAACGCAAAACAAAACCATCAAAGAAATCTCGGTTACATTGCTCGAACTTGTTGTACTTTAACTGATCTAGGCACTCTAGTTCAATTGCAATAATAAATAATAAAAATATAATTATTTTTTCAAAGGTTGTAAAACATGTTACTCAGAAATTAGTGGAAGAGGATGGATTTTTAAACAACAATATTTCTGTAAAAATGCACAGACCGTAGATTAAATCTACGGTTTGCAGTGATTCTGTGTAAACCGTAGATTTAATCTACGGTTTATAGTCATTTCTGAAAAATGATACAGACCGTAGATTAAATCTACGATTTGCAGTGAATCACTGTAAACCGTAGATTTAATCTACGGTCTGTATCATTTTTCAGAATTTACACATTAAAAATTAAAATTAAAATTCTAATAATTAAAATTAAAATACTGAATATTTTTTTCAAATTAAACATGATTTTTTTAATAAAAAAAACTAAATGCCTTATTTTTAAAATTTTACATAAAATAAATTACCAATATTCTAACAATTCTCTCAAAATAAACACAAAATTTACACAAAAAAAGTTGATTTGATAAATTTTATGTTTTTGGTTCATGTTATATTTTTGTCAAGTGTATAAGTTGATATTTATTGAATCATTAACTAAATCGTCAATTTTTGTGAAGTTTTTTTGGTTTGTTTTTAACACTTGTATAACGCAATATGAAACATTAACTAAGTCGTCAATTCGGTGTCAATCGTCAATTTTATTGAATGAAACAATCATAAATTATATAAATTTCATAAAAGAAATTAACTCAATATGCAAACATGAACTAAATTTCATAAAACAAATTTATTAACATTTGTTTACATCATATAAATTTACAACAACTTGAAAAAAAGAGTAATTTACATAAAATTAAAAATAAAAAACTAATTATGGACTTGAGAGGTGTATAACTTCTTCTTCATTTGCAATTTTCTTTCCCGATTGCTTTTCCAGCGCTATATATAACTTGAAATTTGGTCGAAAAAGTTCCTTCCATGGCGCAGCTGCCTCAATGCGTGTTTGTTCCCACCGTGTTATAATTCCTGGCATTGGGAAGATCCCTTCTTTTGGAATAACTTGAGTATAATGGCAACTGTTGACGAACACTATTACAGTAAGAATATAATATGTCGTTCCAGGAGGCGGACCAGTATAAAGAGGTAAAAAAATGGCGTTCCATACTTGTACCCCTCCATTTTTATTTTGCCATAAGGACAACAATACAATTGACATATTGTAATGAGAAGCAATTAAAAAACCATAAGACGGAAATCTCATCCATTTGTCAGAAGGTGCGGGATTTGTAGCATGATAAAAATTTAAACTTGATAAAATATAATCATACCGGTAATCTTCAAAATCAAGATTCTCAAACAGCTCATAATAAACACCTTTCATTTACTGCAGCTCTTGAAACAACTCACATCTTACCACGTACTAATCATCTTCCCCATGCTGTTTACCCGTTACATTTGCAAATAACCGGAACCCACAGTTACCATCCTCACGCACATCATAAACCGTTTCGATGTAACTATGTAACATGACCCATATTTGGTCACTATACAGGAAGGTTTGCTTATTGGGGGTGGGTTTAGGGTTCTGGTTTCGCGGCCTCCTAATTGGGTTTACCCTTACCTCCGGTGTTTCATCCGCCTTACCTTTGCCCTTGTCTTTACTAGCACCAGCACTCTGTTCCTCCACATACTCCCATCCCGACTTATCTCTCTTATTAGAATTGTCTCCTTTTCTAGGCCTCCCCCTATTTTGTCTCACTTCGGGGTCATTCATGGATATTCTAGATGGTACGGTTATCTCTTGGGGTTGTGTTTTCATACGCCGTTTTTCAACATTAGTTTTGCTAGAATAAACACTTTTAAACTCTTCTAGATCATCCTCTATCCCATAATTATCGGTGTTCCCATTATCATCAATTACGTCTAATTTTTTCCATAATGGATGAATATATTCTAGAGGAAGACGCTTCCCGAATAAAATATGTTCACTCATAATATGATGACAAGGTAACCCGTGAGACAATTTGAAACCGCAAGAACAATTCTCATCAGCATGGCCACTACATTTTTTGTGTTCTTGAAATAATAAATCAAAGGCATAGTGTGTGATATACGACTTAAGATTTATAAATAGAGGTGTTCGTTCAGAATGTGGAAAATAAGACTTGCATTTATCCAACTTCATCTTAATATCCTCAAACTGTTTTTCTAGAATTCTATTCACCTCTATCCAAACATTTTCAAGCGTGCCAGTATTTGTGGAAATGGATCTTTTTAGCTTAGCATGTTGTTGTTCGGCTCGATTGCTAGTTCTGTTACCTAGATGTGTTGTATGGTTGGTATAGCATGCAACAAACTTTTCAGCATAATCATTTAAAAGCTTGTCTACATACTTAATCACAGCAGGGTATGATTTGTAAGAGGAATTGAAAGAAGCTCGGTTATGATTGTACTCCTCTATCGACTCAAAATACATACAAACCGTACATTTAATGTACGGTTTGCATGAATTCTGTGCAAACCGTACATTAAATGTACGGTTTGTATGTATTTTGTGCAAACCGTACATTTTGTATGTATTTTCAGAAAATTGCAAATCAGTCCCTGCATTTCGTAAAAACTCAATATTGGTCATATCAATTAAAATACAGAATATTTTTTACAAACATACAAATCAAACATAAAAATCAAATTAAACTTACGAATTTATAATATTCCAACTCAGCTAAGAATAAAACTTACAAATCAAACATTGAAATCAAATACAAAAAACACAAATGTGCATTTTTTTTTTGTAACGACTAAATGATTTAAAGTTGAATGTAGGGAGCATCTTTCCCGCCGATGTTAATCTATCCGATGACGGCTCAGTAGACTCTTCGATTTCGTTTAGCTTCATACGGCGTCTCTGTCGATGTTGTGATTCTGGATGCGGAGCACGCTCGTGGGATGTAAGTGTCAATCCTCGACTCCAACTGTCGGTTAAATGCTAACTAAGATGATGGTCGTACGACCCAAATGATTGTCTATGATGATCGAATGGAACATCGTCCTGAACGTAGTCCGACCTAGCAAAAGAAGCACGACAACGATGATCCTGTCCGCTTGAACTCCCACCCTGATCTGTAGTCGGGGGTCGACCTCCACTCGTTCTTCTACCCCCACTACGCCCGCCACGCCCGCCGCTACTAGATTCGCCACCGATAACTTGAAGCCCTAGTGTAAGTTCTTGGGTCGTAACGTAGGTCGTCATCACCATCGTCGTCATCCTCATCCTCCTCATCCGACTGTTCATCAGCTGACCCATACAGATTCATTCCCATTTCAGCGAAGTCCGCACGTAGTAAGTCCACTTCCGTTTTTGCTTTTAGCCGTTTGAACGATTTGAAATTGCGGCGCAATACCGCTTTTTGAAAAAAAAAACCAATAAAAAATGATTTATAAGTATTGAAATATACAAACAAAAAAATAACAATCAAATATTAATGAACTTTAATTAGTTGTTACCATTTTATTGAACAACCCCGTATGCTCCCGGAAACCGTGAGATGGCCGGGCAAGTTCAGGTGGGTTTATAAAGATCCGGGTCCTCTCTCTATACCATCTAATGTAATCCGGTGACGTCCCCGTGCCAAATTCTCCGTTAATAAGACGGTTGTGGCGGTCATTCCACACGGTTATAAACTCTGCAAAAAGTAAAGGCCAGTCGTGTTTTTGCCCAATCCCATATCTTCTATCCTTGCCGTGACCCTGTTTGGATTTCCAAATATATGTAGGGACCCGCTGAATAAAACCGAACTGTCTCATGAACCTGTCCGCGGGGTGGAACTCAATCTTCTCATTACAAATGAGAGGCACAGAACAATGCCACATATAACGGCTCCGCGTGCAGTATTCCGGATAGTCATCGAGATTCCCGTAAGGTTGCCAAACTATCTGTAATCAGCAAAATTATTATTAGAATATGTAAACAAGGGTTTAAAAATACTAGTAATAAATTCTGCGAACATAAGACCAATGCAAACATATACAACATATAATACGTAAGTTGCATGTAGGAAATAAGAAAGTTAAAATTTACCTGTTCATGCGACATATGGTCAAACTGGTCACGTATGTGGACCACATTATGTCTGTAGACATATGGCTTAAGGTTAGTTTGCCTCCAAATCTTCTATCTGTAATATACAAATAAAACCCGATAAACAATAAATATAAATAAGATAAGTAAATGATAGATGACACAATAAAAAAAACACAAATCCAAAACAAAAACTAAATAATATCATACCTATAACCGAGGGGGAACCTAGGCAAGCCCTCAGGTGGCTCGATATCTTCCGGCAGCTCTTCACATGGTCTAACCGGTAGTAGTCTGGTCATCGCCCACATATCGAGAAAAATCACCGCCCCGCTTACTCCGTTTGCCTTACCACGTACCAACTTGCATAGATTAGCCTCTAACCAGGCCAGAAGAGCTGATCCCCAACTATACTCAACACATGTGTCAAAATCCTCCAGAAATGGCAGAGGCCAGAGTGGAATCTGATCACTGCTCTTATCTGAAAACACATGTGCCCCCAATAATAATAACATGGCAGCCCTAGACTGATATAGCAAACGCTCCTCACTAGGGTTGGGGGGTAATTCACCAAAGGTGTGTAACATCCAATCAAGTCTAACTGTCAAACAGTTTGTATCCACTTTATTATCAGCCGGTCTAACACCCAACAAACTCTCTATCATATCTAACCTGCTCGCCCTGTTATCATTCCGCTCCGATCGAGTAACAGCAAGACCATCCACCCTGAGACCAAGCATAATCTCTACATCCTGTAAAGATATCCCCAACTCTCCACCGACAAAATGGAACGTGTGCGTCTCATCACGCCACCTATCAACTAAGGCTGTAAGCCAGCCTCGGTCTACGGTATAATTACCTATAGTGTGAATACCACAAAAAACAGCCCTAATCATATTTTGAACTACTCTGTCAGGCGTCGGTATCTGCCAACTATAATTATAAACCCTAATCTTATGGGCATCTCCTCTATCCGCTTCTCTTCCAGCATCCCAAGTCTGATTAGAAATATGATCGGTCTATCGTAAAATGCCCAACCTGCCTTTAATCTGTGGACCTGGCTCTGCCATCCTAACTATTTTTATTTTTAACAATAAAAACAACATAAGAAACATACACATTTAATGATAACCAAACAATTATTTTAATTATCTAATTAAACAATGATAACCAATTAATGATAACCAAACAATGATAACTCAATGATAACCAATTAATGATAACCAAACAATGATAACTCAATGATAACCAATTAATTATAACTAAACAATGATAACTCAATGATAACCAATTAATGATAATCAAATAATAATAACTCAATGATAACCAATTAATAATAACCAAAACACTGATAACTCAATTATAACCAAACAATGATAACTCAATTTTTTAATCATAACCAAACACATTTAATGATAATTAAACAATGATAACTCAATTTTTTTTATAAAACGGATAAAATATCAACAACCCCAATTTTTATTGGTGATTTGGGCAAACAAACTAATTAAAAAACATAATTTTATAAAAACCCATAATTTTCAAAACGGGTAAATATTAATAAAACGTAACTATTTTTATTTTTCTCAATCAAAACAAATAACCATCATAAACATGTAACATCATAACCAAACCATTAGTAATAAATATCTAAATAAACAAATTTCAATAAAAACCATAATTTTTTTATTAAATGGGACAAATATCAACAATTATTATAATTTCTATAATTAATATAAACAAACAACAAACAATTATATATAGCTAAGTGAATTATGAATTTGCATATTTTATATATTTTTTCCTATTTTACAAATTGAAATTACACAAAAAAATAAATAATGCAAAAATGGGACAAATATCAACAATTATTATAATTTCTATAATTAATATAAAGAAACAACAAACAATTATATATAGCTAAGTGAATAATCAATTTGCATATTTTATTTATTTTTTCTTATTTTACAAATTGAAATTACACAAAATAAATAATAAATTAGAGAATAAAAGAAATACCTTGAATTATGGATAAATTTGATTGATGATTTGGGGTTTTTTGTTAAGAAAGTTAATAATTATTGTGGTTGATTGATTTGGGTGATTTTTTTGATGAAAATTGGGGGTTTTTGAGAGAAAGAGAGAGAGTGTAGTATAATTTTTTTTTTTTTTTTTTTTAAAAATGTGAAATTCTGTTTTTAAGGGATTGTCTGTGTAATTTTTGACGTAGGGACTGACTGTGTAATTTCTGAAAAGTAGGGACTGATTGTGTAATTTACACAGAATTGATACAGACCGTAGATTTAATCTACGGTCTGTATTAATTCTGTGTAAACCGTAGATTTAATCTACGGTTTACAGACCGTAGATTTAATCTACGGTCTGTATTAATTCTGTGTAAACCGTAGATTTAATCTACCGTAGATTTAATCTACTGTAGATTAAATCTACGATCTGTGCGTTTTTACAGATTATTTGATGTTTAAAAATCCAACCTCTTAGTGGAAAGGCTGACTCAACGGAATCGCCTATTTAAATGATTAATCATATGGACACAAAAAATAGGTTTTTTTGATATTCGATGTGTTTTGTGGTTTTATGAAACTTTTATGTAACTTTTAATAAAACAGTGGAAAGTTTTTATAAGTTTTAGAATTCCTGGGGCACTTTTGTGACAAAACCAAAGTTAAAAAAATATTAATAACTCACGTGCACCAACTCACCAGGGGTGGTTTTGGGCCTCTGCGAACGGTGCCGGAGCACCCCAATATAAAAAAGGAAGGGCACAAAATTATTTAAAGTTGCTAGTTACTATATAGGAAAATATTAACCAGTTATATATAATTATAGTGTTATAACAATAGTAATCTACTGCAGTTCAGACGGAAAAAACAAATAAATTCAACCAATGTATTCGTTGTTCAAGTCTTGCCAATTGCGGCTCTTTTTTTTACGCCCCTAGTAACTTAATTTCGTTTTTATTTCAGTGGTTACTACAAAAAGGGTCTTCAAAGTATTAAACAATTAAATTCTGTTCATTGGTTTGCATATGACCATCTATTTGGTTCTTATACTTTCACTAGACAAAATATAGGTCCCCGATTTCAAAAAAGCTTACAAACTAATTCTCAATACGATCAAAAGTACTTGCAATTGTGGCACAACCGTGTGCATAACATTTATTTTTGTAAAAGCGTATCTTAAAGCACATGTCTATTCAAATTCTACTTAATAATTAATTGTCTAATTAAAATGTAGTAAGGAAGTTACACATTTAATATTATTGCTTTAACTTTGTTTATATACAATCTTGCAAGAAAATGGCATAATAAGAAATGATAGATTTTATTATTAATGATTTGTGCAGAACTATATATCTAAATGATAATGCATTCAGTTGCATGCATCGTGACAAGTTGACAATCTTTTATCAAATTGTTTTAACTTTTTCGTTTTGGTTAACTACGAAATGATTTGAGTCGAACAGGGCCTTTTTTATATTTTAGCACTGGGCCTAAAATATCTCGGAACCGGCCCTGTAACTCATGCACCATTCTTGTCCAATCGTCTATATCTCTCTCTCTCTCTACAAGTTTTGTTCACATATTAGAATTTAGGGTTTAAATTTTTAGTAAAAATAAATTAGGTTTATTCCCGAATCAAGAGAAAATTCAGTTCTGTCAAGTTAGAAGTTCTCAAAAAGTCTATAAAATTCTCGAGCTTTAGCCTTTAAGCAAAAAGCAAGATCTAACATATTTTTACGTGATTGTTTTTATGTTTATACTTATATTTGGTTTTTAATTCATACAGTTGAAGAATGGGCCTAATGGTACATTGGAATAGGTGAAAAAGATCGTAAAATGAAGTTGATGTTCCTTATGGAGATATAGTCGGTGAATTTGTAACTAATGTTTTTTGTTTAGAAGAAAGAAAAAGGCCAGGTTTTAAGCTAATTATTAAAACACAGTACAAGTACTTGTAGGTAAAAAAGAGCCTAAAAATTGGCCAAAAAAGAAACAAGGATTTAAAAGTACGAGTGGTTGGAACACTTTGATGTAGCGTAGTGATAATTAGGAATAAAACTGAGTTTTTACTCAGTAACTGCTTGTGGCTTTCTATTGAAAGGGTTTGTGTGAAATATTTGTAACCAAGATAAGATTGTTACCTCTGAAATGGCAATTTTGCAACAGTTCAGAAAAGGCATATATGGATGTTTGTTTACTTTCTCTTGCATATATGTATTTCACTAAGCATTCTTATATTGCGACATCTGCTTAAAAAATGTTTAATATTTTTAGTTATCTTTTTTTAATAGCAGTTTGTATTGCTTTCTAGTTTGTAGTGCAATTTTCTTTTCTTTAGACATCTACTTAAGTTTTTGATCTTTTTGTGGTTGTACTTTGTGCTGCTTTTTAGGTTGTAGTGCGTTTTTTTTTTTTAAGACATCTACCTAAACAATGCTTAACAATTTGTAATCTGTTTGTGGTATATAATACTTCATCCGTTCCTATTTAATTATCCACTACGAAATTATATGCAATTTTAACCGTTCAAGAACTTGTATCAAAATTATCGGAATGAAAATTTTCAAAAGTTGATCATATAGTTCAAATGTTAAATTTTATGATTGAATTTAAAAAAAATTCATTTCGACAATCTTAATACAAGTTATAACCCGGTCAAAATTGTAAATAATTTCGTAGTGTACAATTAAATGGGAACGGAGGGAGTAGTTCACTCCAAATTATTTGGATTAAAGTATGGTTAAATTAATGATAGTGATTTGTGATAATAGTTTGTCCTGCTGCTTTCTAGTTTGTAGTGCAGTTGTCCTTTAGAAGAAATCATATGTTTTTTCTTATAAAATACAAGTCGATGCTTTACTTTATTTCTTTTTCCTGAAATAAGCCTTAATTCATATGATTTTAGTTCGAGCATTCTTATATGTATTTTCCAATTCCTTTTCCTCTTAAACAATGACACATCATTGCTCGTTCTCGTTGTTATTTGAGAGAGTGATTTGGAGTATTAGTTGTGATTCTAAGGGATCAGATTGGATAAGCTAGATTATGCTTTGGTCTTTATTTCTAATATAAACTAATAAAAAGGATGAAATGGGAGTAAAAGAGAGTTCTGCTTTTGCAATCTTAAAATCCAAACGCGTTCACCCGCGCACAGAGTGTGGCTCTATCAACGTATTCCTGAAATCCCTTGAAGTAATTACGAATTGAACCTATTTAAGAAGGTTAATAAATGAAAATCAGACTTTATCACCTCAATCACAACATTTATGTAGAATGTGATACTTTCGAGTATTTTGAATCTTAAGATTTAATTCTTGGGTCAGTACAGATGTATCGGACAACCTAAAACTTGTCAATATTCGAAACACGGCATTCTCTCGTGATGGATAGAATTTATCTTGTAATTAATTACTTTGAATTCTTCTTATTATTTTTTTTCCATTTTTTGAAACGCTGCATCCTTAAAAAAAAATCGCCGGTTATAAAAGGGGGATGGGAGATGAAAGAAATAAGTCATATGAAGCATATTTACCAACTTTCACCCTCTGGTCCTCTTCGGTTTTGATAGAAGGCCTTTTAATCATGCAAGTGCCATTTGATCTGCTTCACACGTAAGACTTTTTTCTCTGATTAATTTATTTGACCGTGTTGGCATGAACTCGTGGATAACAAGAAAAGAAACCCTTGTGTAAATTAATTTAAAAAATTACAGTTCTATAATGCTTTTTGGGGTGTGTAATAGTTCTGTTAAACTTATCGCTTGGCTTCATACTTCTACTCGTTTTAAGGACAAATAGAGTCTGATCCAAAGAAAGTTTCAGAAGTTGGTTCCTCAAAAATCTGATCCCTAACATCTGATTTTCATTTTAAACATAATATCGTGTCCAGTTCATTTTAAACCAAGCAAATTTTCATCACAATCTGGTCAGCTTCTTTCATTTAGGAAGATATTTTCCTATTTTATACGACATGCTGGATTTATAATGAATTCCGGGTTGTCAACAATGATATTACCTTTTCTGTATTAGTTATAAAATTTTACATCAATAATTTATGTTAGCTACATCTGATGTTATTTCAGTATGATATTATTGTATTGGTGAGGAGGTATTCTTTCTCTTTAGACCTTATGACATGATTCATTGAGGTGAAAAGGTACCAAATATAATTTAAGCCACACCATACTACAGGAAAATAGGTCAATTAATACGCTTGTAAAGCATCTTAAAAAACTATATAAGCGCCTCTAAAGCCTTTTGAGGCGCTTCACGGGGCGGTTTGTAAAACGTCGTGAATGCCTGCGTTGCAAAAGCCCTTGAGGCGGTTACCAAACGCCTCGAAAGAAGAAGGCGGTTATGACTCCTTTTAAAGGCGCTTTTCTAGCGCCTTAATAGGTGTTTCAAATAAGGCGGTTGGGTCTGGTTTTAAAGGCACTCTTTAACTGCCTCAATAGGTATTTCAAATAAGGCGGTTTGATAGTTTTAAAGGCGCTTATTTACCGCCTTCGTAGGTACCGCAAATAAGGCATTGCTAATGGCTTTTGAGGCGTTTGATTACCACCATCATAGGCATTGGAGAATCGACTAATTTGTGTTTCTATGTAGCCATGCACCTTTTGTTTTTTTTCATGGTGGTTTTTATTATATAGAATATTTGTAATAAAAACTTGAACATAAACAAGATTTTAAATACTAAAAACCAAATAACAGCCAAAACCAACAATATCTTCTCAAATACCAAATACAATTTTTCATTGGATAAACATAAACCAATCATCATAAACAAACTATCAATTCTTAAAATAATAGCGGGATACGGACACAGACTAAAATATGTTAATAAAAGAAATAGTCTCAAAGGGTAAAAAGATAGATATCATACGCCCTCAACAAAATGTCGGGTACCAACGTTGACTCAAAGAAGTAGATTGAAATATTTAAAACAAAGTTATAATTTGCCCTCCACATAACTAAGTATGTATGCACAATTCATCTACTCCAGTTCACCTACTTTTTCTTTATCTGCAAAAAAAAAAGAAAGTCACATATATATAAGTTAGTATATTGTAATATAACAAATGAGATGGAAATTAAACAACAACGACAAAACTATATTATAAATAGAAAAAAAACCAGTTTTTTTTGTAATGGAAGTGATTACGATGAAGAATATTAATGTAGGAAACTTTTATGTTTAAAAGTTCCTTTAAAAAATTTACATATGTATTCAATTTTACTTACATCGATGGCACGCCAAAAGACGCTTTGTTTTTTTTTATCAAAAGCTTGTCCAACTGTGCGGGTACAACCACGGGGGATCAACAAATTTACACAAGCAAACTTCACTTCAGTTATTAATACCACCCAGAATCCATTTATTCCTATTTGTTTTCCATCTAACTTATAGAGAGGGTCTTTAGAAATGATAGTACCATACCCGACAACTTGTTTTGGGTAATCAATGTTAAGAAGTTGAACATCACTTCCGACCTGTATTTACATAAATAAAAACTTTTAGAAATATTCTAACAACATCATAACTTATTGTATGGAAATAAATATATGGTATTAAACATATGAGAATGAGAGCGAAAAAAATGTTTCAACTTTTATGTTAAAACTCCTACATTATTTTTATTTTTAACACAATTTAACATATTTGTTACCATCAAACTACTTTTATGTTACAATTCGGCATTATAAAATTTCTACATTCCATTGAAATATAGACTTTGTAGTTATGGACAATTTATTAGTTCAACCCCGACTTTGTTTTCACAATCTGTCAATCTATACTTGTCTACAAGTTCACCATTTTGTGACACGCTCCACTAAGTTATGAAGAAAATATAAAACATCATAACTGCTCTATAAATATAAACCGAATAAACTCAAATATTAATTATGTACCTTATAAAAGGTTTTCGTAGGAGCTATCTTTTGATGAGAGCTTTCGGCATTTGACATTTCTTACAAATCATAGGTTGTCATCAAATATTAATAGCCAAGCTAACATTTCCATCAAAATATAATACCGGAGCAACTAAAACAAGAAAATTAAATGAAAAACAAAGCCACATTATCCCATAATTGGGTACCTATATTAATTAAATAAGCGAGAGTTAGTATAATACAATAGCTATATGTTGAGTACATGCGTATCATGATAAAAAAACCCTAACAGGTATAGTTAACTACCTCTGACTCTAATGATTTCTTGACTGGAGATTTCTTGAACCAAGATTTTACTGCTGAAGATTTCCTAGACTTAGGGATGGTTTTACCTCCATTATGGATTTTATCCCCCTCTATCTTTACTGATTTCCTGGCAAAAGGTTTCTGCCCGGCGACTTTGATATAGTTTTGTCTATATTGTGGATTTGATCTCCCTCTAACTCTAGTGATTTCCTGGCCAGAGATTTCTTGACCGGATATTTATGGATGGTTTCCCATGTATTTTGGATTTGTTGTACTTTACTATCTACTGATTTCTTGAACAGATATTTCTTGACTGGAGACTTACGAATGGTTTCGTCGGTATTTTGGGTTTGTTGTACCTCCCTCTCTACTGATTTTCTGGCTGGAGACTTTTGGATGGTGTTTTGTTTATTGTTTATTTTATCCTCTAACCCTTGACAGTAACTCTTTAAACTTTCGAATTCAGCACGAAACTCTTTCTCCTTCTCTTGTGTCCCCTCTTCTCGTGCCCTTTCTAAGTTCTCAGCATGTTGCTCATGATATTGGTTACATTTCTTTCTAAATACATCCGTTGGGGAAGGACCTAAACCGTGAGTAAGAACACGGCCATGCTTATCAGGTCCAAGCACATCAGTAAACACTTTCTCCAAAAATTCTGGAGTGTGTTCAGATTCTGGCTTTTCTTTTAACTTATCTCGCATTTTACTGATTGCCTATGTTAATATACCTCAACTCGAACATTTGCGTAAGATGTTCTACTGGTTGAGTGTGCCATAATCTTTTCTTGTTGATTTTGCTTATTGATTATACTGATTGCCTATGTTAGTCAAGTTTAAGAAAAAAAAAAAAAATCAATCTGGGACTTGACAAAGATAAAATAGCGCGTGGGCATTTGAATAGCCAAAACTAGAATAACAATATGTAGCTTTCAGCTAGTAGTGATTTTATTCTATCTCACATGCATTTGGAACTTAGGAAAGAAAAGACAAAAGAATCAGATTTCATGTGCATTTAGAATTTAGGGAAGAAAAAATAAAAAATCACAAGAACAGGGGATGAATCATAAGAAATTTTTGATAGTTTATGCTCATTATTCACACAAGAAAAGGAAAATTTCAAACCGGTTGATTTTCTTCGACATAAAGTCTATCCTTGCATATAAGTAAATTTTAGAACCTATACGCAAAGTTGGTCTTGGGTGAGAACGTCACCTTGTATCCCAGACATTGAACCCTTAGCATTGTAGAATTAGCTAAAGGTTATGATTGATTATACGTTCCTTTTTATATGCATTTTTCTTGGGTATGCTCTGAAGGAACCTATGGTCGAATTAGGTAGTATAAATTTAGATTATTAGTTTTAGAAAAGGCATGTTTCTGGGCTGCATTTGTCAATAATATTAAATCTGGCTTACTAGTGCTAGAAAAAGCTTGTTTTACAGTAACTAAATCGTAAAAATCAGTATACATATAGGCATGACGATGGGAAGTTCTGTTGTCCATTACTATATCAACTAATTTTACCATAGGTTCTCTTCAAAGAGCATCCCTGGAAAAAAAGCATATAAAAAAGTACGTATAACCAATCATAAACTCATTATAGCTAACTCTATAATTCTAAGGGTTCAAGGTCTGGGTACAGAGTGACATTCTCATTCAAGACCAACTTTGCGTATAGGTTCTAAAGTTTACTTATGCAAAATGATAGACTATATGTCGAAGAAAATCAACAGGTTTAAAGCTCAATTTTTTGTTTCTTTTGCCTAAAAGCTGGAGTAGTTCAATTAATCAGCTAAACAGCGTAGTCATAGGTAAAAAAAAGCCTTCAATATTAATCATTGACAAGACAGTAATTATAAGACTTACGTATATCGTTGAAAATTTTATTACATTTGCCCTATCAGTGTCTTGGTATTGAACAAATACTTTCCATTGATCATCGTTTACACCATCAGGTGTACTTGATAGTCGTTCTGTATCATTATCAAATTTGTTGTAATGCGATTTTTTTAACAGCGACTTCCAATTTCGCCATTTTTTTCTGACGGACTTTAAGCAAACAACCTTGTAATGATCCGAAATGTTGACATTATCCTATAAAATTTATATATTATGAAAACACATGTAACACTGAGGACAATAAACTAATAGAAAGAAAGTATTAAAATATTTAATACTCGAATTACCTTCACCTCGTTCCATATACGTTCTTTATATGTCTTCAGTTCTTTACACCTCCAATCTCTATATATTATAGGACAGTAAGTCCCATTTCGAGCTATCACACCTAGTTGAGTTGCCAGTTTATCTGTATTTGGTCCAATTGGTTGGTAAAACTCATTCAATTTGATATCGAGCTTCTTTCCCGTACCCCAATCTTTAGTAGGCCAAGATCGACCTCTTTTCTTCTTCTTCATCGGTGGTTGGGCTGGGGAACCACTTGATAAATCTTCTAGATTCCAAATTTACCAAAATGATAATGATACAAATTCAGAGGAGAAAAGAGAGAAAAATACATAATAAATCTCGATCAGACCAAACAATGTTCAAATCATTTTCATATATACGTATCCACCATAGACAACCAAACTAATAAATTGACACCATGACAATACAAAAATCTCTCATGTACTTTGAAGTTTAGTGACTCAAATAGGACATTGTGACTCTTAACTGTGCCTTAGCATTTCTTATTTGTTTTTTATAGCAGGCACAACTTGCTGAACATGAATGCCACTTAATTTAATCCAACAATATTAGTGAAAGACTATGACAAACAAAGGAGCTTCTAGAGTTTTCACCATCTATAATCAGCCATCATCTTGTAAATCTTGTATCCTTCTTAGGCCCAACAAAATACACACATTTTCTATCCTAGATTAAAATTGCAAAACAGTGAGCAATTATTAAAAGAAAAACATTTCATCTCTTTAACTCTCTATTTCTGAGAACTAGGTCTACAAATAAGAGAAAAAAGGTAAACACGTTGCTCATAAACAGATTATCAAACAAATCTTAATTCTAGTACCTTCATTTTTTGTCCCAGTTTTTCATTATAAAACAGTGAGCAATGTAAAATATTATTCTACAACAATTAACCTGGTAAAAATTTTGACCACAGAGGTGCAAAAGAAAAAAACTTCATGACCCACGAAAATAAAGCATCACAAATGTTTGTTGAACATTTTGGTAAATTAAGATTTGAAATGTGATAATCATCATATACTGTAGCGTTATATATGAAGCGGACACACATGAAAATTATAGTTTAAGTGTCAGCCATTTTTCAAAATAAGACCGGAACTAGTCCAATGTGTTTGCATCAGTTATATATTTTTTATAAAAAAGATATATGCATATGAAAAACAAATCAACTAAAAGAACCTGCTATATTGTCGTCGTTATGGAGAGGGGCTGAGTTTTGACTAGGGACTTCTAAATCATGAGTACAAGTTTTAGATGTTGATCGTTGCAAAGAATCAGCCATAGGTCCAATAGAAAAACGAGCCCTTGGTTTTCCCATTCTTTACCTGTACTAACATCAACACTTACATCAGACTTTCACCCACAATGAAAAACAATTATGCTATATTGTAATAAAAAAAGATAGGATATATCTAAAATGCCCATACTCCACATAGTTGTAGTAATTCAAAGATCTGTAGTAAATATTTGAAATCTGATCAAATGAACTTATAATTGCTAGCAACTGAAAAGAACTATATAAATCTAGGAAAATCACTAGGAGCATACAAAAAACACTTTATAAAAAGAAAAGGCAAAAGGCATGTGGGAGAAAATAAGATTGCTGCAATCCAATAACAGTAAAAAAAGATACCATTAGCTACTGAGATCATATCTCACATATGCATAAACCAGGGTCGACATACAGAATATATTGAATAGCTAAAAGAAAAAAATCCACATCTAGGAAGTATATGAAAAACTAGAAACATTGAAAACGTAGGAGTAGGCTAGACCAATCAAATTCACGTTAAAACCCAAGATGCCAATTTCACAAAGCCTAACTAATCCAGATGCCCATAACTCTTAGCAATAAAAACAGATAATAAAAACAGAGTATCGGCAATAAGTTGAAAAACCTGAAAACTTAATTCCATGTATACAAGAAAAACATATATTGTACTTAAGTTATGAGTTGGTCTCTCTCTAAAAAAATACTAGTCAAAAGGTAAATCATTCATCATCCTCATCCATGTCATCGTCATCACTAATTCTATTATTAACGTCCTCATCATCACTAGAATCATCGACTAAATCCTCATTGTCGCTTAAAAGATAATCTTCAGAAAAATACCCATCTCCATCTTCGTCCTCTTCATCACCAGGATCATCCTCCTTGTTTAAATTATCATCAACTAGGATTCCAACCCCATCATCATCTTCATCACCAATCTTATCCTCTTCTTCTAACTTTTCATCAACTAGTGTTTCAGCCCCACCCTGCATTACACTTGTATCATTATCTATTATCTTCAGTGGATGTCGGAACACTTAGTTCTTGAACATTATCAAGCAAATCATACACATCTCTAGGAAACATTTTCATCATTAGCTGCCAATCTTTCTCAACAGGATCTTGTATGTACCAAACTTGTTTCGTTTGTGACACGAGAATAAATGGCTCATCTGATGCACGATTGTGCTTATATAAAAGATGATTGAAATTTACAAACATGCAACCAGATTCATCCTTTTTAGCACCAACACTATTATCAGCCCAATCACATTTAAATAGCATAAACTTAAAGTCGTTTGTATATCTGAGCTCAATCACAACAGTTAAAATCCCATAAAAATCAACTTCACCCAAGACCGGACGATTATCTCGTGAATTTGCAAAACTGTTGGTTTTCGCCATTAACATTACACCGCTATTTTGAGTAATCAATCTTTCTTCTCATTTCTTTGTCCGAAATTTGAGCCCGTTTATGGTGTAGCTTGTATATCTTCTCGCCCACTTATCAGGTTTTGCAGCTAAGATTTTTACTTCATTAGATAAGTTGGCATTTGGAGTTTCTTGCAAATGACGCACTTAAATTAATCATGAATCATTAGAAACATAACAAGTAATGTAAAACCTGACATTGTATTACATTACACACGACTTACGTGTTCATCGAACCAACCAGGAAACTTGTCATTATGCTTTTTGAAAATCTCACGCTCACTTGCATAACGATTTTCAGCTCTAAGTATATCAATATGCTTCCTGCACATTCAAATGGAGTTACTATCCAATCAATAAATATACTTGGTAGTTTTAAAAACTCTTTTTATGTAATTTCGTTACCGCATGAATGGGGACACCTCATTAGAATTCGAGAGGACATATCTATGGGCTTGCTCTAGTGTAATATCATCAAGAAGAAACACTTCTCCCTGTTTTGAAAGAACACCCCCTTGTTTACCCTCATAGTTTCTCACTGGTCTGTTTAGTTTTGTCTCAACATCATCCAGATACCTACTACAAAAGGTTAAGCACTCTTCTACTAGATAACCCTCTGCAATAGAGCCTTCCGGATATCTCCGATTCCGCATGTAGTTTTTTAACGTAAGCAAGTATCTAGAGAAAGAACAATATCAATTTGTTGGAAGAAGTATTAATATAAAAATTAAATGCAATACAACTCAACTATGATAATTATAAATTTACCTCTCAATAGGGTACATCCATCGATAATGGACAGGACCAGCAATTCTTGCCTCATAAGCTAAATGTATTGACAAGTGCTCCATTACATCAAAAAAGGTTAATGGGAAGATCTTCTCAAGGTTGCAAAGTGTCAATGCAATTTGTTTTTCAAGCTGTTTGAGTTCGTCGACATCCAATACTTTTGGGCACAACTTTCTAAAAAAATAGCTAAGTTCAGTTAAAAGCATGAACCACATTATCTGGTAGCACTTTTCTTACCGTAAGTGGCAACAAGTGTTCTAGTAAAATGTGGCAATCATCGCTCTTGAGCCCTGAGATGGTTCTATCTTGCAACTGTACACGTCGAGGGATATTTGAAGAATAACCATCAGGTCCTTTGACATTCTTAAGTACATTAAGAAATAAGCTTATTTTCTCTTTGCTCATTGTATGCACACCATCTGGCAAAATTACTTTTCCATTATTCAGTTTTTTTGGATGAAGTTTTCTACGAAGACCCATAGCTTGAAGGTCATATCGAGCTTTCAGATTATCCTTCGTCTTTCCTTTAATATTTAAAAGCGTTTTTATAACATTTTCACATACATTTTTCTCAATATGCATCACATCAAGATTGTGACGAATTAGATTATCCTTCCAATAAGACAAAAAAAAATACTCTTCTTTTTCCAATCGAGTTTTGGCCTAATATTAGTATCTGTTTCGTTTGTTACCTCATACCCATTACCTCTTTTTCGTTTACGGCATCGTTGCTGTTTTTTTTTTTGCAATTTTTCCAAATTTATTCTCTATAAACTCTACTTGTTTGAAAATGTCAGCACCAGACAATTAAGGTGGAGAAGAACCTTTTTCTACAGTTCCATCAAAGCTTGCTTATCCTTTCAAAATTTATGCCCTTGTTCTAAAAACCTTCGATGACTCAAATAACAGAACTTTCCACCATGTTTTAACCATCTTGAAGATGTATCTTTGTTACAGTAAAGACAAGCCAATGCTCCTTTTGTGCTCCAACCGGATAAATTAGCATAAGTAGGAAAATCACTTATAGTCCACATCAAAGCTACGCGCATCTGAAACATTTCATTCATTGCTGCATCATAAGTAAGTGAACCATTACTCCATAAATCACCCAACTCTTCAATTAAAGGTTGCAAAAGTACGTCAATATCATTTCATGGTGAACGAGGACCATCAATAAGCAAAGCCAACATGAAAAAGGGTTGTTTCATACATAACCAAGGCGGCAAATTATAAGGCATTAACACAACAGGCCAAGTGCTATGAGGATTAGTTAACGACTTAAAGGGGCTAAAACCATCAGATGCTAGACCAAGTTGAACATTTCGGCAATCACTAGAAAACTGTGGGTGTTTTTCATCAAAGTTCTTCCATGCAAGTGAATCGGCAGGATGTCTAATCTTGCCATCTTTGGTTCATTCTTCAACATGCCACCTAATTAGTGAAGCGTTTGCGATGAGATGAACAATTTTTGTAGGCGCGGTTTCAAAGGGAAGTACCCAATTTGTTTTGCTAGGATATTTGTCAAAATTCGAGGTTGGTCATTTGTTTTTCCTTTACGTTCTTTATATCTAGACCTATGACAAAAGTCACATTTATCGAGTCGTTCTTTGTCTTTCCAATATAGCATACAATCTTGTGGGCAGACATCAATCTTTTTATAGATAAAACCTAAGGCTTCATTCAACTTTTTTGCTTCATAATATGACTTAGGCAAAGTTTCTCCTTTAGGGAATGCTTTTTTCAACAAATCAACCAACATGTTGAATGATTTATCATTCAATCCATTTAGTACTTTTAATTGCATAAGTTTAACTGTAAAAGACAATGTTGTAAATGAATCACAACCCGGATACCACTTTTGCTCAGCATCTTCAGAGAGTTTCAAATATTTCTTGCTCTCTACATCAGGCCCAAAATGTGTACTTTCTTGCTTCGAACTTTGGGTGAAGTCTTGATCCATTCGATGAGTTGCAAAGGTATCATGAAGCATACCAAGCGTATCATCACCTGGATTATTTTGGAGTCCGCCCACATCAGGATAAGACTCCCCATGACTTGTCCATATTCTGTACTGGGTTAAAAAACCGTTTTCGAAAAGATGAGCTACGACTTCTTTCTTTGTTTGAAATATAAGATTTCTGCAACTCTTACACGGACAATATATCTTTGACTTGTGATTTTGGTTAACATAAGCAAACTCAATAAAGTCTCCTACTCCTTTAATATAGACGGGATCCATTCTATTCCTTATATGTATCCAACTCTTATCCATTACAAATATATTTTAGATTCTTACCTTACTGTAGAAAACACTGAAATAATGATTAGCAAATAAATTTAGTATTATAATATATGTAAATATCAAGATTATTAGAAAAAGAGAACAGGCCCATACAAACATGATGAAGTGAACATGTAAATGTTTAACAATGTCATAAAATTACCTTTAAGTGGTTTACCTTAGAACTTTTTAAGGTGGTGTAAAAAAGAAAATTCTTTGTATTTGTATGCATCAAATCAAACTAGAATTACAAGTATTACCCAGTGATGTCAATCCTAGCCAATTCAGTCTCACTTGTGTCTACTAATCTAAGCAAAGTTTTGAAAACTAAAAAATTCCTAATATGGGTTCTTCAACGTCGAAAACAAAACAATATTGATACAAAGAATCATGTAATAAGTAAAATTTCCTTTTAAGAATACCTGACCTATGAAGATCCAATTGCTCAAATTTCTAAACTAGCTGTATTTGAGTACGTTATACATACATGATTAAAATCTATCTTTTTTCTCTTACTCTTCTACACTAAATTAAAAAAGTCCATAAATATTGGGCTAAGTTCGTTCAAAACTATTTCTTATTTGCTACAAAGTACAACAAAAGTGCTAACCTTTAATTTTTTTATAGTAAATAACTTTTTACGTAATTAATAGTTACATACTCAAAATTATACAGAAAATTGTGGAGGGGGATTATAGTAGCTCAGGATGATTGTTACTAACCATCCTCAAAAATTTAAAAATATACAGAAGCTCACTAATAAAAATAAATAGCAATTTTGATAATCCACTCTATAAAATAACCAACAAAAATATTTTAACTTCTCAGTTCATCTCTCAAAATATTGTAAGGTTGGGACTAGTTTCTCAACGAAAACGAAATTCAATAAGGTAACAAGTAACAATTATATGAGTAGATTGCACAACAAAAAGTGTAGTTATATTTTAGTTCATAAACAATTATATTCATATTAAGTATTGCACATGATATTTTATTTCTCAATCAACTAATACACATTGATCTTAAAATTAGAACTAGTCTTTATTAGCAATTGTACACTTCAGATTTAGTAATTAAAAACAATCAATTAAACTGTTGTTTTAAAGTTCTTTAAGGTTACAGTAAAGAAAAAAAACCTAGAAACTAAATTATGTACTATCAAGGAAAGATAGCCATAGGCCTATAATAGAAATTAATTCCGTTAACCAGTTAAATAAGTAAGAAAAAGGGGGATTTAACAATTATACGCTGGTTTTTTATTTTCTTCAATACGATCATTAGACTGGAGTTTAAATTTATATACGTTATATTGATACTTTAGTCAACAAATTTAGATGGCTAAAAACAGCACTACGTTTGATCAATAAGTATGTATGTTAATTGATGTATTATCTATCTTAAAAGCATACATGTACTATAAGAAACAAAAGGGCTAGAATGAATTGAAGTTAAACTAAAGAAAAAACAAAGATTTGAAACCAAAATTATGTCAAAGAAAGATAGTTGTAGACATATAAATCAATTCTGGTTATAATTAAACAAGTAAGAAACAACACCAACAAACCAACAAATCAAAGATGGATATAGAATTACCTTTTTATCTCTTCAAACAGGGAGGGAGGAAGGGAAGGAGAGAGGGAGAGAGGGAGACGTGGATATAAGGTGTTTTTATAAGTGAGGGAAAACTGATTGTGTTTTCGCGCAATTATAGTAAGGAAGACAAAAATATTTTGTTTAGATAGGATTAAGCTTAGGGAGTTATAATTAATCATAATTAGGGATGCCAAAAAGATCCAACACCTAAAAACCGCACCGTAAATACCCAAAAATCGTAATAACCGACCCGTCACTGAATTGTTTTTGGGTCTGCCCAACCCAACCCCGCCGGTTCTTGGGGCGGGTATAGTTCTCAATTCTATACCGTGGACCCGACCCGTAGACCCGACCCGTGGAACCGACCCACATACCTGAATTATAGAACCGCAATACATACTCATATTTTAAAAATACTATATATACATATTATGTATGTACAACAAAAATTGGATAAATGCACGAGAAAAAACACAATAAAAACTCATACAACGGCGAGTGAAGAAATATGAAACGTTTTTGAATATGTACGAAGACACGGTTGAAGATTTAACATTGAACCATTAGTTTTTATGATGTTTTTATACTTATTTTATTTTTCATTAGTTAACGCTCATTTACTTTTTTTCTTTTATGTCTTGTGAGATTTTTTCCTCATATTTTTATATATTTATCATTAATAATATAAAAATATGAGTTTTTCCCACCATTTAATAAAAATATAGTTTTTAATATTTGTTGTGATTACAATTTTTACGATATATTTTTAATTCAGTCTATCTTTCTTAATAATTTAGGAAAATCATTAACAATAAAATGGGTAATTAAGAAAATGAAAAATGGAACCATTAGTTTGTAATATTTAAGTGATTGTGTAATGTTTACGTGATTCAGTAATCAACCAAACATATTGTTAACCAATATGAAGCAAAAAAATTAATAGTATCTCGTTACTTTATTTATTTTTAATAAGTAAGCTAAGAACATCTAGAAAAGAATATTGGAAAATAATATTCATTATCAATATTAAAAATACCATTTAGAAAAGAACATTTAGAAAAGTAAAATAAATTTTATGAATTTTGGGTATTTTGGGTAAATACCCGCACTGCGAACCGTTATACCTATTACAAATACGGTATGGGTCGGGTAAAATAAGTAAAAAAAAGTTATATAGACCCGACCCGTAGATGATAAAAGAACCGCTAAAACCGTTAACCGAATACCCAAAAACCGTTGGGTCGGGTCGGGTCGAACCGAGTCGGATAAAATTGACACCCCTAATCATAATCATATTACTATTTTATTTAAATATTTGACTATTTAAGGCGGTTAGTAAAATTAGCGTCTCTAATAATAGTGTAAAAGAGGCGTTTAATTAAAACCGCCTCTAATAGACCATCATTAAAGACGCTTAAGCGAACCATCTCTATTGTTCATTTTTAGAGGCGGTTTTGTAACCGCCTCACAGAAAAGCGTCTTAATAGACCTAGTTTTCCTGTAGTATATATGTCTGTATCAAAAATTAGGTTCTAAAAGCTGCTTGATTGAAGTGCCATTTGTTTGCTAACGTTATAGTTGCAGTGTTAAAAAACTGGGAATCATAGTGACACATGTCGCGTACTTTACAGATAATAAAATGTATCAGCAAAACCTGGAGTACAATATTTCAAAGGTCTTCTTGAATTTTGATAAAATGTCCTTCTATTTGATAATGTGATATTTGCAATTATGCATACTTAAAAGAATTATTAGTTCATTGAACTCTTCTGTTAGTAACCCTTTTTAGTGTAATTCAATCATTGCAAACCCCGTATCGTTGCGCTACAGGTGGTTGTACTGCTGTAGGCGAGTAGGTCCTTTTGTGATTCTATTTTCAAATAGCTAATAGTTCAGTTTTGTTTCGTAATTGTAGTTGTCGTTTACATGTAACAAGTGGTGAAAAATTTGAGATGGAAAGAGTAAGGCCGTTGTTCATCACATTTCATGCCGAAGATGTTGGCTCACAAGTAAGTTGAACAACTTGATAACTTCTCATTTCTATCTTATCTTATAACTAGTTTGATTGATATATTTAAGATTCTTCTTGCTACTTCTAACTCATAAGTGGCTGTGTTTTGATTTCTCAGTTTTTTTTGACTTTCCTGTTTCACAAAAAGCATTTTGCTGACATCTTGTTATTGAGTTTGGATAGTCCACTATCATGTATAGTCTAGGAAAGTTAAATTTGAGATAAGAGATAAACAACATCCAGTAATAATGAATAATCCTTTAAATTAATTCACAGTTTTGAATCTTAGATTATTACTCAAACAATTGTTACCCATCCTAGATTGTTCTGTTTAACTCCGCTGATATATATTATATAAATGCTTATCAGAAAGCAAAATTAGATTGGAAGAGCATTATTAGCTATCAAGAATGCAGTTTAATAAGCTTAAACTTAAAGTGACAATTTCGAAACGGGTATCTCCGTAGTGGTGTATATACATGGACCCATTTCAATTCTTCCCTTTTTCAACCTAATCTCAAAACCCTATTCTCCAATCTATCATCTCATCCCTCTCTCTCTCTATATATATGCAAAACAGATATATAGATACATACATGCATACATATATAATGAAACGCGAGCTGACTTTTGCTATACAGAATATGGTACGTCTCCGGGCCGGACCCGATCTTTCAAGCTCCGGCCAGATTCCGGCGACTATGATGAACAACATAATTCCAGTGGATCAGTTTGTGAGGTTGAAAAAGTACTTAACAAAGAGATGACTGATTTCGTCAAAGTATGCGGAGACTCTACACAAGCATCAATGGTTATAAGAATGTAAATACATAGTTTAGTGTTTTGAGCCCGCCAAAAAAGTTGGAGATGAAAATGTCGAAAAAAGCTGGACTGGCTAAGCTACCTAAAACAGTTAAGGAACTTTTTGCTACTGGTTTGCTCGAGGAATATTCAGTGTTCTACAATGGTGCTATGAAGGGGCCTCCCTTACGAGTATTGATTAAGGATGTAGGCATCATGTGTTTGTGTAGTTCATTCATTGATTAAGGATGTAGGCATCATGTGTTTGTTGTGGTCCTTTCTGATGTTAGTTGATGGTTTTTTCTGTCATGTTTTTATATTGATGGACCTAATTGTAAGACTGTAATAATTAGACGGTTGCTTAGATCAAAGGCCACGTCCCCAAATATCTGGGTATAAAGCCTGAGCTTCGACTTAGATGTGCTGAAGGCTTGAGAAAAAGATTTGGTGGCGGAGCAAGTTGTTGAAATAATAAATTGTTTGGTTCAATCTTTGCTTTAATGCCATGAACCTTTCGCATACATGTATAGACCTTTGATATGGATGCATGAATAAGTTATGTCTTTTGATTTTCTAGAATAAATGTTCATAACTCAAGACATTTGATGTTCTCTTGAGTTTAGTATAAATAGGTGCTCTACTTCCATTTGTAAGTACATCAAAATTTAGCTTGAGTTTGATATTATAAGAGATCTTTCCCTCTCTATATTTTGCGTTGTCATTTTATTTGAGTGAGTGGTCGTTTCGACCCAACAGTGGTATCAGAGCGAGACGGTCCTAATGGCCGGAAATATGACCCTCTTTATCTCTATCCTTAAAAAGGATTTTTACGATAATTGGAGTATACGAATGAAGGTGTTTCTTAGTTCCCAAGAGGTGTGGAAAGCCGTAGAGAACGGATGTGTGGAACCTGGAGAAGGCGCCACTCGAGCACAAAAAGAGACGGCGGTGGAGTTGACGAAAAAGGATCGAAAAGCTCTCACCATCCTTCATTATGCTTTGGACGAAATGATATTCCAAAAGGTGGCATGTGCGACCTCGAGTAAGGAGGCGTGAGACATCTTGGAGAATTCTTTCAAAGGAGTTGACAAACTCAAGAAGGTGCGACTTCAAACCTTGCGTGGTAATTTTGAGGCGTTGTGGATGAAGGCATCCGAGTGCGTTGATGATTATTTTTCACGAGTCCAAACGGTCATGAATCAAATGAAGAGGTGTGGAGATGTTTTAGATGACACACGTGTGGTTGAAAAAATTCTACGCTCTTTAGACTCCAAGTGGGATTATATTGTCATGGCTATCGAGGAGTCTAAAGATGTGGAAACTATGACGGTGGACCAACTTTTAGATTCGCTCCAAGCACATGAGGACAAACTCAACAAAAGAGTTGTCAAGGAAGAGCTGCTCGAACAAGCTCTAAATGAAGATTAGCATGGACGAAAAGAATATTGGCAATTCGAAAAACCAAGGAGGAAGAGGACGAGGTCAAAGGTACGTCCGTAGATGTTACAATTCTTTTGAGAAAGAAGAAAGGAGGCCAAGCTCGTATTCGACAAGAGGCCGTGGAAGAGGGGGAAATTTTGATGGAAAACCAAGGTATGACAAGTCCAAAATTAAATGTTATAATTGTCAAAAATTTGGGCATTACGCTTCCGAATGTAGATTGGGTAAAAATAAAATGGAGGAAACAACTAATTTTTCTAAAGAAAATGAAGAGCGTTTTACACTTTTGTTTGCCCATAAAGGAAATGAAAATGAAGGAAATAATACTTGGTATTTAGATACCGGCACGAGCAACCATATGTGTGGCGATAAAAGTGTCTTTACCGAACTCGATGAAAAAGTGAATGGTGATATTTGCTTTGGCGATGAATCTAAAGTTCCGATAAAAGGAAAGGGAAAAGTTTTAATAAAATTAAAAAATGGAGAAAATGATTTTATCTCTAATGTTTATTATGTCTCTAATATGAAATCTAATATTTTGAGTTTGGGACAACTCTTGGAAAAAGGCCATGATGTGTATTCGGAAAACCTTAGCCTTGTTTTAAAAGATAAAAATGGAAATTTGGTTGCGCAAGTGCCTATGTCGAAAAATAGAATGTTTTCTTTGAATATTAGTTATGGTAGGGCTAAATGTTTAAAATCGTGTTTGAAAGAAAAATCTTGGCTTTGACATTTGAGATTTGGCCATTTAAATTTTGGGGCACTAAAATTGTTGAGTAACAAAAATATGGTGAATGGTTTAACTCATATTGATCATGTCGATGAGCTTTGTGAAGGGTGTTTATTTGGAAAACAATCGAGAAAAAGTTTTCCTAAAAAATCAACTACGAGAGCTAAAGCACCTTTAGAACTTGTGCATACGGATATTTACGGCCCTATAAAACCAAGTTCTCTCGGAAAAAATAATTATTTTGCTCTTTTTATCAATGATTTTAGTCGAAAGACTTGAGCTTATTTTTTGAAAAAAAATCCGATGTTTTTTATGCTTTCAAGAAATTTAAAGCTCTTGTTGAAAATGAAAGTGGTTTAAAAATAAAGGCCATGAAATCGGATCGAGGAGGAGAATTTACTTCGAATGATTTTGAAAAATATTGTGAAGAAAATGGTATTTTTTGTCCTTTGACAGAGAAAAAATCGATCTCTTTTAAATATGCCTCGTAGTATGTTGAAAAGGAAAAATATTCCAAAAGAATTTGGGCCGAGGCCGTTGATAGTGCGGTTTATTTGTTGAACCGATCCCCATCTAGAAATGTTTGGGGTAAAACTCCCGAAGAAGCGTGGAGTGGAAGAAAGCCGGGAATAGTGCATTTAAGAGTTTTTGGGAGCATAGCATATGCTCATGTTCCGGACCAAAAAAAGTCCAAATTGGATGCTAAAAGCGAGAAGTTTATATTCATTGGCTATGACCCGAGGGCAAAAGGTTACAAGCTATACAATCCAGAGAACGGAAAATTTGTTGTGAGCCGAGACGTTGAGTTCGACGAAGAAGGAACGTGGAATTTCGACAAAATGGAGGACGACTATAATTTCTTTCCTTATTATAACGATGAGGAAGACGAGCAAGTTCAAGTAGAAGAGGAGCCCATGACGCCACCACCATCACCTCCTTCGCATGACGAAGTAGGATCCGCGAGCGATGAAAGTTCAAGCGAAAGGCCCCAATGTTTTCGAACCTTACAAGACTTATACGAAATGACCGAAAGAATCGACGACAACGTTACTCTCTTTTGTCTCTTTGCGGGTTGTGAACCGATCTACGTTGAAGAAGCGATGCAAAACAAAAACTGGAGAAACGCTATGGATGAAGAAATAAACTCGATAACGAAAAATGATACGTGGGTGTTGGCAGAGTTACCGAAAGGGCACAAAGCTATTGGCGCGAAATGGGTCTATAAGGAGAAGAAGAACGCAAAAGGAGAAATTGAAAAATACAAAGCTAGATTGGTCGCAAAAGGTTACAACCAAAAGGCCGGCATTGACTACGACGAAGTGTTTGCTCCCGTCGCTCGTTTGGAAACGATAAGATTTTTAATCTCTTTGGCGGCGTAAAATTATTGGAAAATAAATCAAATGGATGTGAAATCCGCGTTTTTAAATGGAAACTTAGAAAAAGAAGTTTATTTGCAACAACCGCTGGGTTATGAAATAAAAGGTCGTGAAAATAAAGTTTTAAAATTGAAAAAGGCGTTTTATGGTTTAAAGCAAGCTCCGCGAGCTTGGAATACTAGAATTGATAAGTATTTCCAAGAAAATAATTTTATAAAATGTCCTCACGAGCATTCTCTTTATGTGAAAATGGATGAAAATGGAGATATTTTGATCGTTTGTCTATATGTATTATCTTGGTATTGAGGTGAAGCAAAATAAAATTGGTATTTTTATTTCGCAAGAAGGGTATGCAAAATATATCCTTGAAAAGTTTAAAATGGAAGGGTGTAAACCAATTAATACGCCGGTGGATTGCGGTACAAAATTATCGAAGTCGTTTGAAGAAGAAAGTGTGGATCCAACGTTCTTTAAAAGTTTAGTTGGAAGCTTGTGTTACTTCACGATTACGAGACCGGATATTTTATATGGAGTTGGTGTTCTTAGTCGCTATATGGAGACACCAACTTTATCGCATTGGAAGGCCGCGAAACGGATTATTCATTATATAAAATGTACAATTGATTTTGGGTTAAACTACTCATTTTCTAATAACTATGAGTTGATTGGCTATAGTGATAGCGATTGGGGAGACGGCGTTGATGATCGAAAAAGTACAAGTGGATTCATATTTTATATGGGAGATACGGCGTTTACATGAAGTTCGAAAAAGCAACCTATTGTAACGCTTTCCACTTGTGAGACCGAGTATGTGGCCGCTAATGCATGCATTTGTCATGCAATTTGGTTACAAAATTTGTTGAAGGAATTGGGAATGCCGCAAAATGAAGCTACAAAAATATTTGTTGATAATAAATCCGTGATTGCCCTCGCTAAGAATCCGGTGTTCCATGATCGAAGTAAACATATTGATACTCGTTATCATTTTATTCGTGAGTGTGTTGAAAAAGGAGATGTTGAAGTGAAGTACACGAAGTCACAAGACCAAGTGGCGGATATTTTTACGAAGACTTTAAAGTATGAAGAATTTCGAAGATTGAGAAGTTCACTCGGAGTGTTAAAACAAGTTCAATCTTTGTTTTAATGCCATGAACCTTTCGGATACATGCATAGACCTTTGATATGGATGCATAAATAAGTTATGTCTTTTGATTTTCTAGAATAAATGTTCACAACTCAAGACCTTTGATGTTCTCTTGAGTTTAGTATAAATAGGTGCTCTACTTCCATTTGTAAGTACACCAAAATTTAGCTTGAGTTTGATGTTATAAGAGTTCTTTCCCTCTCTATATTTTACGTTGTCATTTTATGTGAGTGAGTGGTCGTTTCGACCCAACACAAGTTGTACCAGAGACGTTGACAGAGAAATATATCAGAGAAACGCGAATTTGGAAAATTTGTATACTATACATCATTTAAAAATTGTTATTTTCAATCGTTACACACGTTATTCTTGTAAGTTGTTTCCTGATATTGTAGAGTTTGTGCTTCTTATACATCATTGTATGCATATAAGAGTAAAAAAAAACTTGTTATTAGATATTATTTTTATGAGTATGAAATGTGAATGTAAACTCAGAAAGTAATATATTATGTTAAGTTGGAACCTGAATCGGAGGATCTTTGTATGTTGTTATTATTAGTAGACGGTTTGATTCTTTCAGCTGAAATAATTGTTATTTCTAACTATAAGTGGACTTAATATATACATATGAATTGTTAAAAGAAAACCACGGAATTAACACTTTTTCAATATTCTGCTAATATTATCGCAAGTAAACTTGTGTACTTTCTTAAAGAGTATATTAAATAATTTTTCAAGAGAAGTTTCGGTATAAACTCAACGTTTTGCTCTTGCTGTATATTACATAAGCTATGGCGATTGGCGAATGGCTTGTATTCTTTCTGGTTGATGACTGCACGCATGTACTGTGTTTTCCGATATTGAGAAAAAAGGTTGCAGTGGCGTGGACCTCCTTGAAATATATCGGATTCTCAGGCCTACTGGGGTTTTGCAATAATCCGTGATAAAAAAAAAAACATTATAGAGTTTGTAAAAGGAAATTTTGCCTGCATTGCATTGGGCTGTGGCATGCAACAGCTGAGTCATCTTCATATATATTCTGATCTTGATGGGGATGAAATGGTTCTTGTAGTCCAAAAGAACTATGGCTCTTACAAGCAGAGCCTCGGGGATTTCGAATAAAAAACATGTGTAATAATTTTACAAAAAAGAGTAGTGGCGCAATTTGTTACTCGGTTATCTCGGACAGATATTTAATAATTTTACTATGGTTAGTTCCTCAATAGTTTGTATTTAAAATTTTGAACCTCTCTTGTGGTAAAAACTGATTCTAAGAAAGATTTCTAAGGGTAAAATTAATTATTACGTTATACTCGGTGTTCTTTGGTTCTAGCATAATTACGTTATACTCGGTGTTCTTTGGTTCTAGCTGCATCAAATTACAAGTATATTTACTGTCCGTTATTCTTTATTTTGTCCCATGAGCTATTCTGGGAGCTACAAACCAAATACGAATGATGTGTATAACATAAGTTGATGTGTTCTAGTTTTCTAGAGCCAGATTTAATGTGTGTGGAAGAATTATTGATTGGTAAATAAAAACAAATTTAATATGTTGAGTATATCACTAACTATGTTAGTTTTTTGTTTTATGTATATTAAATTGAACTTCTGTAATTACATAGAAGACTAAACCTATAAATAGATATATGTATAAATAGACGCAGCTGTAACTGAATTAACTAGTCGGTTAATGAAATATAATTGGCTCAGTTTAATCTCTCTCCATATATGTTTCGCTCGTTACTTTTTATCTCTTTTATTCATTCTTTTATTTAGCTATAAATCCATTTACTCTGGATTTAATAAGGTATTAGAGCAAATAATCTCTTCCTCATTGATATATTAGGTTATTGCTACAAATTCTGGAAATTTTATCAAATTTTCAAATCGAATTTTGGCGCGATTGAAGAATTAGGGTTCTTACGAATTGGGGGTTTTCGAAATAGCGAGTTAATTGGGGCTTTTTCTGGACTAATATTCGTCGAATCGGGTTAATTTGCGGATATATTACATCAAATTTGGTATAATTGCTCAAAATTATGGGTACTAATCAAGATTCTGCAAATGGGGTAAATTCTACTCATTTTCCAGAAATTAATCATTTTAGTCCTTATTATCTTAGTACAGGTGATAGTCCTAATTCAGTGATGGTTTCACCGCCACTTAATGAAAATAATTTTTATTCCTGGTCACGCTCTATGTATATGGCAGTTGTTTCTAAAAATAAGCTAAGTTTTGTTAATGGAACAATTAAAAAACAGGATATAGATGACCCTTTATATGATTCTTGGATTAGGTGTAATCTAATGGTTCAATCATGGATGTTGAATTCTATTGTGAAAGATATTGGAGCTAGTATATTGTACCTATCAACTGCTCATGAAATGTGGAAACTATTAAAATAAAGATTAGCCAAGCAAATGGACCTAAGATTTTTGAATTGCAAAGAGATCTTTTTATGTTGGTTCAAGGGACTTCTACTGTGACTGAATATTTTACAACACTCTTTCTAGAATGACTTGCATCAATTTAGGCCCCTAACTAGATGCAATTGTGGTGTTCTGTCTATGTGTACATGCAAAGTGTTGGAAAGAATAAATGCAAATAATGATGAGTTCATAGCAATGAAATTTCTCATGGGGCTAAGTGATAGTTTTGCTCATATGAGAAGCCAAATATTATTGACAACTCCATTGCCAAATTTGAATGTAATTCACTATATGGTTGCACAAGAAAAAAGGCAAATGGCTATGACACAAATTGCTTTGCCCTCTGAAACAATGGCAATGTTTACCTCAAAGCAAAACACTAACTCAAACTTTGCTAAATCCTATTCTCATAATAAACCAAATGCTAGAGCTCCACCTGTTGGTTTTCATGGTTCTTCAAAAAGAGGAAAGCAACTATGTACCTATTGTGGCCATGACAACCACACAAGAGAAAAATGCTATAAATTACATGGATTTCCTACTGGTCATAGGTTAAATGCACAACAACCCCAAGCTCACTATTTATCTGCACACCTAGCTGGTTCTTTTAATAGATCAGAAAATGTTAGTGAAGCACCTATTACACAATCTCAATATCATCATCTAATGTCTACTATCCAACAACAATTTGGTCGTACTTTTATTGGGTAGCATGACAATGCTACCAACACTGGTGTTCTTGGTCATTCTCCTTCTATTAATACTGTAAATGCAATAACAAATGCTGAAAATGCTATGTCATCAAATCTTCCGGTACCAGACTTTACATGTATTACTCCTATTGCTTTCTCTGTACATGATGAATGTTTAAATGCATCACATGTAGTTAGTTGTATTTTAGATTTTGGTGCTACTCATCACATAGTGACTATTTCAGTATTTTTCAAAGGATCCCAACACTATGTTAATGCTAGTGTTTCTCTACCTAATGGTCAACATTCTCTAGTCACATATTATGGTGATATTTTTCTGAACAGTGATCTTATCCTCATAAACGTTTTATGTGTGCCAACTTTTCATGTGAACTTAATCTCTGCACACAAGTTGACAGTTAATAATGCATGTTCTCCTACCTTTACTACTGAGAAATGTGTTGTACTGGCCCTCTCCACTTGGCAGATGATTGGTTATGCTAGCCAAAGAAAAGGTCTTTATCATTTTGATTGGAAGCTATTACAACCAGTCATTTCTTCTTCAAATACTGTTCTTTCCTCTACTTCTTTGGATATGTGCCACGAGAGATTAGGCCATGCTTCTTTTCAGGAAATCAAACTTTTACTAGATGTTATTTCTTTCAAAGGCAAAGCTATGGAATTGCCTTGTGAAGTTTGTCCCTTAGCTAAACAAGTCATAAAATATTTTCCTAGCCATTCTGATAAAGCTAGTTCTTGTTTTGATATAATTCACACAGATATTTGGGGTCCCTATTGTGTAGATGCTATTGGTGGTTTTTCATATTTTTTGACCATTGTAGATGATCATAGTCGATGTACATGAGTTTATTTGATGAAATACAAGTCTGAGACTAGACCTATATTGAGGGCCTTCTACAATTTTGTACTTACAAAATTTAATATCAAAATAAAATGTGTTCAAAGTGACAATGGTCAAGAGTTTATTATGAAATCCTTCTATGATGAAAAGGGTATTATGCATCATAATTCATGTGTTAATGATCACAACAAAATGGAGTTGTGGAGCGCAAGCACCAACACTTGCTAAATGTGGCTAGATCTCTTAGGTTTCAAGCCAATTTATCTATCAGCTTTTGGGGCAAAACATAACTATGCTCACCATTGAGTTTTTGGTTGTTTGTGTTATGTGTCTACTTCATCACATAACAGACCCAAACTTGCACCTAAAGCCACAAAGTGTTTATTTTTAGGATATCCTTTTGGAGTAAAATGATATAGAGTGTATGATTTTGTCTCCCACAAAGTGTTCATTTTAAGAGATGTTGTTTTTCATGAACTTTTATTACCTTTCCAATCTTCTTTTCATATCCCCTCTTCTCATAGTCCTCTTTTTCCAGCCCAATGTGGTGATTTTGATGATCATATTTCTTTTTCTTTTACTAACAATGACTACAATTACGTCACCAGACATTTATCCAAATGAGCCTTCTTTTGACTCGTCTAATTCCCCCTCACCACAAACTACCTCCCCTTCATCATCAACATCCATCACCACTTATATTACCAACTCAAAGACATTCTGTTAGAACAACAAAACACATGCTTACCTAATTGATTATCAATGCTCACATATTTCTTCTACCTATGGAAATTATACTTCTTTATAATCTCTCTCCAGCATACCATGTTTTCCTTTCTCAAATATCTCTTCTTTGTGAACCAAGATCATACACTCAAGCTGCCAAGGATCCATTATGGCAGCAAGCCATGAAAAATAAGATAACTGCTTTAGAAGAAAATAAAACATGTATTATTACTTATTTGCCTCCTAATCAGAAGCCTATAGGCTTTAAATGGGAATATAGGATCAAGTGCAAGTTAGATGGTAGCCTTGAAAGATATAAATCAATATTGGTTGCTAAGGGTTACACACAGTTATAAGGTCTGGATTATGCTGAAACGTATTCTCCAGTGGCAAAAATGACTACTATTAGGTGTTTACTTGCTGTAGCATCCATTAAACAGTGGTTTCTACATCAACTTGATATAAACAGTGCTTTTCTTCATGGTACTATTGATGAAGATGTTTACATGCTCATACCTCTTGGTTTTGTCAAACAAGGTCCTAATAAAGTATGTAAACTAATTAAATCTCTGTATGGCCTAAAACAGGTTAGCCGCTAATGGTTTCAGAAATTGACAGATCTCTTGTTAACTATGGCTTTGTTCAGTCCAAATCAGATTATTCTCTATTTACATTGAGAAGCAAATGTCACTTCTTAGCACTCCTGGTCTATGTTGATGATATAGTGCTCACTGGTGATAATATGTGTCAAATCAATGCAGTGAAATCTTATTTACATCATTTGTTCTCCATTAAAAATTTGGGTGAACTCAAATATTTTTTAGGGCTTGAGATTGCTCATTCTACTGTTGGCATTAGTGTTAGCCAAAGGAAATATACACTGGAACTATTAGAGGAAACAAACACTTTATGTTCTAAACCTACTACCTTTCCCATGCCAACAAATTTAAAACTCAGTAAACATGATCTTACTCCTCTAGTTGATCCTACTTCTTATAGAAGTTTAGTGGGAAAGCTGTTATACCTGACATTAACAAGACCAGATATAGCTTACTATGTTCATATTTTGTCTCAATATATGGAAGCTCCTTGTACTTCACACATGCAGGCAGCTACTAGAGTGTTATCTTACTTGAAAAATAATCCAGTCAAAGGCCTCTTCTTCTCAAGAAAATCTACTCTGCAACTAAAAGGTCATTCAGATTCTAATTGGGCAGCTTGTATTGATACACGAAGGCCTATTACATGTTATTGTATGTTTCTTGGGGATTCTTTGATCAGTTGGAAAAGCAAGAAGCAAGAAATAGTATCCCGCAGTTCAGCAGAAGCTGAATATAAGGCCCTTGGTTCTTTAACATGTGAGACGGTCTGGTTAGTAAGTTTTCTCAAAGATTGGGAATTACTCATGATCAACATGTTATATTTACAGATAGTATATCTGCAATGCCTCTAGCTTCTAATATAGTTTTCCATGAAAGAACTAAGCATGTGGAAATGGATTTTCATTTTATACGATATAAGATAGTTAACAAAGCATGTGAAAGAACTAAGCAACGTTGCTGGTTTCATTCATCTTCTTCATGTGAGAACTGATTTGCATCTAGCAGACTTGTTTACTAAGGCACTTGGTTATGCTCAGTTTACTTTTCTGTTGTCCAAGATGTTCTTGTGTAGTAAACACGCTCCATCTTGAGAGGGGTGTGTTGAGTATATCACTAACTATGTTAGTTTTCAGTTTTATGTATATTAAATTGAAGTTCGGTAATTACATAGAGGACTAAAGCTGTAAATAGATATATTTATAAATAGACGCATCTGTAACTGAATTAGCTAGTTAGTTAATGAAATATAATTGGCTCTGTTTAATCTCTCTCTATATTTTTTTCCTCGTTTCTTTTATATCTTTTATTCATTGTTTTCTTTAACTATAAATCCATATACTCTGGATTTAATATAATATCAAAAAAATCCAAATTCTGGACTCTTAATTAAGATTTCGTAAAGTAAAAAAATTTATCATTCGTTCCATAAACCCTGGATTTGACTTTCTTTTATTGTTAACCCATGATTTTCTATAGATAAGCCTGATAAAAACTTCCCATCATCTTCAATTTTAACCTCCATATGGTGAGTGGCAGTCGTCCATATGACCCCGCAACCCCATTACTTAAATAATTTTGTTTTTATTATATTGTTTTTCAAAACAAATTATAAATAGAACATTCTGCCAACCACTTAATTTTTATTTTTGGCAACCCCTTTGAAAACTATATATATATTGTTTTTGTAATTACATACTATAATATTTCGTATAGTGATAATATTAATAATATATATTATAAAGGATAAAGAAAGAAGAAAAACTAAAATTCAAAAAAGTATGAGCAAATAAAAATTGTATGTGTTGTGTGACATATTAACTCATATATATATATATGGATAGAGAATATAGAGAGACAACAGACGAAGTGTTTATTCATTAATATGAGTGTAAGAGAGATATATCAAGAGACCCCTGACCCTCTTTATATAATAGAGGGTAGAGTTACATATATTAGGAAAGGCCAAGATAATCCCAATAGAGTAAGGCCCAAAATGGCCAATAATATCTTACAACATTCCCCCTTTGGACGTCTTGATTTCTTTGTCTTCATGCTGTCGATCTAAGTCGAGTTCATTCGCAGTGCTAAACATATAAAAATCTTAGGACCGAAATACCCAGTGTGGGACAAAACCGGTACCTAGGAGAAATTGGCTAGCCGAATGATATAGGCCTAAATTCCATGTAATTAACTAACCACAAAAATGTGTGCCTCATCAAAACGTTGCCAGAGAAAACCCAATGGGAAAATATCTGATCGAAGAAAAAAAGTGCAATAGTGGTAGTAGTAGGGGATCAACCACAAAACACGTGGCTCATCAAAACTTTGCTAGAATAAACCCAGTGAGAAAAACCTCTAGTCGAAGGACATAAGAGTACACAGTGGTAAAAAGTATACAACATGATACTCTCCCTAATTTTGACAATCTTAAGTGAGATATGATGGAAACGTGTCTCGCTAAAAATCTTGCCAAGAAAAACCCAGTGGGAAAAAACTTTGGTCTAAAGAAAAAAAGAGTACACGAGCATGCGAGTGAATGCTCCCTCTCACTTGCACACGACAGGGTGCAATGATTTCGACTAAATAGTAATTAGTGCAATAATTAATCACCTGGATACTCCCCCTCACTTGCACACGACTGGGTGCAAGGATTTCATATTTCAAGAAAGAGTACAAGCATTCGACTGGATGCTTCATTTACTTACACACGACTGAATGCAAAAAAATCTAACGTGGAATAGAACAAGCATTGAACTGGATCCTCTTAAACTTCATATGTGAAGACTTATTTCGGCGAGAAATGCTAAATAGCATAATCTAGTCATGTCTCTTTTGATCGATAACAACAAGTTGTACTCAAATAAGACAAGTGTTTTATCTGGATCGTGAGACAGAGCATATGTAATTCAAATATGGCTAATATTAGCTCGAAGCCATATACACTCTATAGTCGTCTCATAGAGCACGAGTAGATCATTGTGATTCGTTTGGAGTCATTCCAATACCTCTAAGATATCGCCTTATTCCTAATGGTAAAGATAGACCATGTTAGGAATATCCCTTATGCGGGTCTGATAAGTAACTGGTATCGTTATAACCGAAAAAGGGTTGCGTTAATTCGAGTACCGAAGGGGGTAGGTACACTCGATGACGCAAAATGGGATAAGACAAGACCTCATCCACAGTTACCTTAATGTAATGGGAAAATGTCTTTTATGCCATTTCGATGGCAGCGTGTTAACGCGATGCTGTGTCGAGCTATACCATTCACAGCAGACAAGATGTTCGTCCTAACTTATTAGACCAAGTACAATGATGCGCTTATTGTATTTATATATGAACATCATGGTTCAATATCTCTTCATCGTCTCATCAGGGACGGACCGGGTATATATTAGTGTCTAGTGATCGAACGATCATGGGAGAATCTGACGACTTAGCATCATAACATCTTCTGGGTGTAGTCTGAATCATGGACTTAGATTCAATCTTTACGGGACTCGATCATCAGACCGAGTCACTACCGTGTCTTCCCAAGATCCTTCATCTCGAAGGCAAATCTAAAAGTGGATCGCATAATAAAACACGCAAGGGCATAATACTTGTTCAAGTATCCCAAGATGATCAAGTACTAAATTAGGCGGATATACCACATCCGCTCGGATTATATTAATCCATATAGTGAACGTCTCAGTTAATTGAGATCGTGTTCCATGGTCAGGAACTACTTGATTCATGCACATGAAATCACACATGGACCTTCATCCACATCTCTAGTCTAAATCCCCACAGAGATAAACCGTGACCACAATCACATGCTGCATAATCAGTTTTCCGAAAACTACTAAACTGATAAAGTAGGGGACTATTATAACGTCTATTACGAGGAAATAAACCATCTCCTAATTAATTCAAAGGTGTGAGAGAAGCCTTGCGCTACTAGGCGAGCATTCTACAATCTCATTATTCCCATCGTTTTTCCTTACGAATAACCAAATAAACGAACTCGTTTAACATTGGTGGTGTTGGAGCTATAGGTCCGAACACACTTTTGCTAATGAGTCTACTTGGATTGCAAGTTTTCATTAGGCCAGTCTATTCTACGTTGACTTCAGGCAATGGTACATGGTTCCTGGTCATAATTTGCTCATATTATCAGTCATCACTGAATATATGAACAAGTAATCAATGATAGTCTCGTTTCGCTTCAATATCGTCTAAGATATCATGATCGACAGATATTTCAAGATTCCTAAGATGAGGAGTAAATCACACATCTCTTTGCTCCTTTATAATCTCATGCGACAAACGAGTTTCAATTCACCACCTCTGGGGCTGAACATATTAGGAACCGGTCAACTTTCTCGTATCTTGGGAAGGACGACAGACTGACAACCGACGACAGCGTCCTTTGCTTGGCAGGTTCGGCCAAAGCAACGTGTTACGACTGGAAAACGGCATCTGACATGGACGTCTATCCTTGCAAGCATTTTGCAGCAGGTATAAATGATCTCGTGACATCTCATAAAGTCATTAAATGCGTTTGACATTTAGTTAAACTTGAGGGAGTTTATGCACTTACTTATCAGTAAGTGCAGTTTTAGATATCAAGCTAAGACTGAGTGGGTTATGCCACGTTATTTCACGTCATTTCTTATCAACGGTAACGTGCAAATCTCCCCTAATGACGGGGAGAACAGTCTTAGCGATGTCACTTTCGCATATCATGCGGTAAAGAGATCGTTTGCCAAGATTACTCTATCAAATGATAGGCAGGAGATTCATAATCGACTTATGTCACCTTCAGAGGTCCATATTTTAGCGGCTCAATCAAATTATTAAGCACTCAAACACACGTTCATATGAGGCGTCTGGCTCATAACCAATAACCAACTGGTACGCATTTAGTGTTTTGAGTGACTATGGGCCTCAGACGGACCAATGCAGCAATATGCAATGTATTGTGACCCCACACATATATATATATAGGTACGCATCACCAAATAATGCGTGCAATCATTTGCAACCGCTTAAAGTTTCTGTGAGTCCATTTTGGGTTAGAACATTATCAACATTATGTTTAATTTCAATTCCCAAAGTCACGTAATACAAATCGAAATTTTGATTTTTACTCTTCGGCATTATCAAGTCGACTAGACTTTTCAGGATAATCCGGATCATGAGCCATCAACTTAATGATAATGCTAAGAGTTTGGGAAGTGTTGCATTTATGTGGACAACATTAAAATGTGACCATATTGTCGATGCATCAACCATAACCATTTATATTTATGGTCCATCTTATGGTTGGATAAGTCCACAATAACTCATTAAATTCTTTACAAGAATTCTACGAGTCCTTTTCGTGATCTTTACACATACTAGTCTTTCAAAGTGACCATTAGTGGCATGAATTTCGGATTAATCACGAAATATATCCTCAAACAGAATCCAAATGCGATGCGATTATAAATCAAGCATCGTCTTTTGACCAGGGAATATCTCATCCGGTCAATGCCACAATATCAAAATGCTCTTATCAATCGACGACATGCGAATGATAGTACATACAATCATGTCTTAGCATCTAAATCATTTATCATTTCGAAGACAGGCGAAATGATAAGGTAACTTTAAATTCTTTAAAGAATGTGGTAGCAACCACTTGAAAGACACTTCAACTCCTCTAAAATACACTTTTGGTCATATTGAATGGAGGCTATGTAAAAAATTTTTAATTCTTTCATGAGCTATTACCAGATAACACTGGTTTTCTCTAATATTTTATAACTCAATAAGGTACGACAGGACCTTTATGAGTATAAGGTCTCATATATGACAAATCAATTTGGTTTACCAAAGATTTCGATTTGGAATGATAGGTCCAGAATCATTGTCACAAAGGACTATTTTAGGCAATTAGTTGGTGAAATTACGTGGTATACGGTTACCCATTATTTCCAGAAAACCAACTTCCCTACAAGTATTGCCTAAAATTTCATAATTTAAAGTTTGGTCACATTTGTCAAAGGAATTTGCTCAAAAGACTTTAAGTTATTTCGATAAATTTCGTAAACAGGCAAACCATACTCCAAAAGTATGGTCCAAATGGAAAAATAATAATCCAAATGGAAAACATAATCCAGATGAGCGAAAAAATGGCTCAATGATTTATCAAAATCAATAAATAAAGGTACCAAACTCATTTGAGCCACAAAATCGGGGGTCTCAAGAGTTTCCTTTCAGTTAGTTTTAACCACATTAGCATCGGATTTTCCAGCTTAATAATAGTTTTGAACTATTTAAGGGGTAACCGTGTATGATCTTTGTCTTTATAGCATAGAATTGGCTCATTGAGCATTATCTCTTGCTTTAGGATAACATACCATATTGTTCATTTGAAGAACTGTCTTGGAGCCACATGTCTTCAATTTTGACGATTGTCTAAAACCTCGCTTGGCTAGGCGATTTGTCGGGATCGTGACAGTTCGAGACACATAACACTTCTATCGGTTCTCGATTTGTGGAAAAAAAATATACACGAAGAGCATTAATAGGATTAAAACTACTCATCATTGACTCAATAGGATTAAAACTACTCACCGGAGAAATTTTCTTATCCAATAACAGATGGGCGATAAAGGAATATAGTGAATATAAATTCACGATACTGCTTATGTAATACAATTTCCAACCTAATATTTTGGTGAATGATTGCTCCTATATGTCAATTCCAGACATTTTTTCACCATAGACATCATCACGTCTCAAATGTGGCGGCGGAATATCATCAACGCCTTATCTTTCATCTTGCGAGTAACAACAAACTCGTGTTTTACTCATCAAAGATGGCATCCAAAAAAAATTGGGCATCATATTTTCACACATCAGGGTGACTAACATGTGGTGACGGAATAACATCAACGTCTAAATAGTCATTTTGCAAGTATGCTTTGCGATTTCCTCATCATAGATGACATCCAACATGTGTTGGGAGTTCTGGATTAGTTATCATATAAAACGACCGATTTATATATTTATGGTTTGCACAAGCACAAACTTTATTTTGAAACGACAGGTTCGAAAATAGTTTTGCTTTTAATGTGAATTGGTTCTCATTGATCGAACGACGGGTCGATATCGAGACACCAATTCGGCGAAACATACATCACATATTAACACACGGAAAAATTATTATTTAGTCAATCCCTTTTGATAGCTCTACTTGAACACGACCAGGTAAGACGGTGAGGATGGAGGGCACGAATGCTACTTAAAACCCGACCTCATTAGGATATCGACTTCCGCCTATATATTTCCTAGACATCGTATCCAAATAGGCGAGCCTAGTTGGGGAAGCTTCATAATTTTTCCAACTTAAATGTGAAAATATATGATTTCGCAAATTATCATATCATAAACATGGCAGTGATTACATATATAGATGTTCCTACTTTTGATATTTACTAATTATCATCAATCAACACATAATATATCACAATCAGCACATAATATGTGAAGATTTTATTCATGTTAATTACAACATGCAAGCAAGTAATATATTATTAATTACCAATTAATTCTATATGGTAATTTTAACATGCAAAGGGTTATTTTATATGAAAACATATCAATTTTTTCAATTAACATGTAATATTTATTCACTTGCCTTTTAATAAATATATATATGCATATGGGTGAATATTTATAAACCGAATATTGACTTTTATAACACATATATACTGTTTTTATACATGTAATATACTACATGGACTATCCATGTAATTTCAGCAAACTATATATCTATTTACAGCGTTATTATAGCTTCAGTTCATAATTTCAGACAAATTTCAGTTTAGTCATTTAGTAATTAACATGCACAATCAATAGTTTCAGCGAATTACAAAAAATAGTCCTACTGTTTTCAGTTTTTTACAGATTTAATCCCACAGATTAATACATGTTTTACAATTACATGATTTCCGATTTACAACCCAATTATATGTCTTTTACTGATTTTGTTTGTATGAAAATACAATTTTACAGTACACGATACATATTACATATCAATAGAATTTTATAGACAGATTGATCATGTTAGACAATAAAAAAAAAAAAACTATCATGCATAGGTTTTTTTTCCCAACAAATATATGCAGTTTGGGTTACTGTGTATGGTCGTATTAACAAATATGATTTTATAATCAACAATATGTGTGTTACGATCATGATTTAGTTATCTATACAAGTAATAAACTCTAATACACATGGATTATATACTACGGTATATTTATCATGCTTTATTTATCTATAAAATAATATGTGCAATCACATATATGGAATAAATTAAGTTGTGAATTCGGTATCTTACGCACAGTATGTTGGTGAAGGTCGATATAGCAAAAACCTAAAAACCCATATAAACCTCAAGGTTTATAAATACCCAATATCCGTGCGTTTACCCAAAATCTCCAATATCCGCGAGCGTATATCCTATTCTCCGCGAATAAAGTGCCGATAACGTGTTGTGTGATATATTAGCTCACACACACATATATATATATATATAGATATAGAGAGAATATAGAGAGATAACAGACGAAGTGTTTATTCATTAATATGAGTGTAAAAGATATATATCAAGAGACCGCTGATACTATTTATATAATAGAGCGTATGGTACATATGCTAGGAAAGCACAAGATAAGCTCAATAGAGTAAGTTCAAAGATGACCAATAATATACTATAACAGTATGAACTTAATTACAATAACATCTTACTAGAAGTGTTTTATTTATTACTAACGCAACATATACCAATTTAACACGATTCTGAATACTTTTATCTTACATATAGGTATCATCTTTTAACAATGACCATATATAGAAACAGGTTTTCTTCTCTTCTCAGCCATCTTTAATTCTTCTTCATAAATTCATGTCGTCAATGAAGCAAAGTCAACCAGTTATAACACCAAAGGTACAATCACATCCGCCTGGCAAGGTACGTGGTTTTCCAATTCTGATAAACCCCGATGGAACACTCACACGTCTCGGTCCATTCCCGCTAGTCAGTGCCTCACCAGATCCTAGCTCTGGTTCTAATGTCCTTACTAAAGACATCCCTTTAAATCCACTATATAATACATTTATTCGTATATTTCTTCCCCGTGTTGCACTCGATAGGAGCTCCTCGGACGAAAGATTGCCACTTTTTGTTTATGTTCACGGTGGAGCATTCGTACTTTTCAACCCCGGTAACAAATAAAATTTATTTTAATTATATATATTCGATTACAGGGACATGGTTGAACTTATATCTCCTGGACAGTTAGAATTTAGATTCAGGAGTTTGGTATGCATGCCATTATAAAAAAAACAAAAAAAGAAACGTCTGTTATGATTAAGTACATTATTTCCCTCTGTTAAATTTGTTGTTCACACTTTTAAAAAGTTAACAAAGAACAAACACACGGAGTTGTCTCTTGTTCTTGAATAAGAACTCAGTACTACCTTCAAGTGATCAAATACACATTTTAGCTCCATGGTTTTGTAAATTTGCAGTTTAGTTACTTCAGGATTAGCTAGAAAACATCGTCTGGGAAAGCCTCACGGCCTGGTGGTCGGCGTAACAATAATGACATTTGTCGATATGCCACCGCATGTTTACTAAGATCATCATATATTATTAATGCGTGCATTCCATTATCGCAGAAATATTCCCCCATGGCACACCCAGAATATGGGGCCAGTATCGGATTGGTAAGGTATAAGGCCCAGAGTTCATAAGAGTTTTAACAATGATTATACATATATTTATGTCTAGGGGCGGAGCTGGGGGTGTGTGCTGCCGCCACCCCAGTTTTTTTTTTTTTTTTTTTTTTTTATACATATAATTTTTTGAGCTTGTAGATAAATTCATTTACAATCCCGTTTAACAGAAGTTAGTTCACTGGTACAATGGTACAAGTGTACACTAACAGACAGCATGTCATGTGCCCAATTTACGATTACTTGCTTTTTCCCCCCCTAATTATCATTTTTTAACGACAACCCAAAAAAAAAATTAAGTTCTGCTTCTGTCACTGTTTATGAGGCATTTTACGATGATTACATGACTGTGCTTGTTTTAATCTATATTTCAACGCAGCTACACCACTTTATCACAATTTCTGCTTAAAAATGGCGGCTCAATTGGGAGTGGATGTAGCTTCTGTTAGCTACCGTCTCGCCCCAGAGCATCGCTTACCAGCAGCATACGATGACGTAATGGATGCTTTACATTTCATCTCGAAAGTAAAAAACGAGTGGTTAAACAATTTTATTGATTTGTCGAAATGTTTCCTGATTGGTCATAGTGTGGGTGGCAATATAGTGTACCACGTGGGAGAAGCAGTTGCATCTAAGATTGATCGTCTCAAGCCACTGAAGATCAAAGGGCTGGTATACATCTCGCTTTATTTATTCTTCGGCATATTAAATTTTCTTACTACATTTATGTAATTTAATAAAACGGAGTAGATTAAAAGTATTACACATTAGTTTGAGATAAACGGAAAACAAACTACGTCACTAGTTTACTGTGATGTTTTTTTCGAATTTGTACAACCGACAATTTTTTTATTTGGTTCACCATGCTTTTTTCCCACTCATTTAGCACTCTTCTCATGATTTAATTTCCATCAAGTAGGATGTACAAATTAGAAGAAGACAGCGTCTTTTGAAGCATCAAAAAAACTTTTTTTCACTGAAATGTAACTCTCAGTTACAGACCATAACTCTGAGTTATAGTTTTGACCGTTGACTTTTAAAAAAACATAAATGTATAAAACTTAGTTATACTAGTTGTAAAAAGAGTATAAAATTTACAAAACCATTTTTTTTTAATATTTTTTGATTTTAAAAAAAAAAATCAAATAAAATATGTGAATGAGCAATAAAGTTACAAAGTAACAAAATATTTTAAAAAAATATTTTTTGATAAAATTTTTAATCTTTCGGGTTTTTTTTTATTTTAAAAGACCAAAAAGATTTAAAAAATTCAATAAATAATAATAATAATAATAAATGACTCTGCAAAATTTTTAAACTAAGTTTGTAAATTCTCTAACCATTTTGTTCTAATTTTACATGTTTTTAAACAAAGAGCAAAAAAGTCAGTCCAATTTAACTTGAAAATTGATAAGGAGTTTTTTTAAATAAGGAGAAAAGCAAAAGTGTAGTGCGCTCATAAAGAAAACCTGTTAGCTAGTTGTAAATTTGTATTGGCACAAGTATTTAAGGTATTAACCATACAAAAATTGACCGTCGCAAGATAATCTCAGACTGATCATCTGAAGCCACATAAGATCAATTGATCACGGGTTTCCCTTTTCTTTTGTTAGCTTTGCAACGTGACATACTCTTTACAAAAGCTTAAAATATTAATAGTTTTTAAAGGAGTAGTCCGTGTCGGCCATTCACAACATTTATTTTGATTTTTTTTTTAATCATTATCAGCATTCTCACTATTATAGTCTACTATATATTTTTCTACAAATTAAAAAAAAAACTTTCAACTCCTCAAATTAAAAAAAAACTTTCAACTCCTCATTCTGTTTATATTTCCAAAAAATTAATTGTAGTATTACATTATCGTACGATTTTGAGGTTACATGATATCGTAGAATGACCTATTTTTCTTAATTGCTTTGGGTGTATGAGTTAGTGGAGACGGACACCGCAAGTTGTATTTCAAATTAAAGATACATTTTCCTATCACTTAACAATATTGAAAAAAATACAAGAATATGATAGAAAATTTTAAGAGAAAAGTAATGAATTAGAGAAATTTTAGGATACAAATAGCAAAAATTAGAGAAAACAATATAATAGTGAAATTTAGAATAGGCACAAGAAAAAAAAAAAAGAAGATAGAAGAGACAAATTTATTCAACTTGGCAATTGGCATAATGAATTTTCTACACCTTTGAGAAATCTTATAAGGTTTAGAATTAACTAATCGGTCCAAAATATTAAACATAATACTTTTCAGCCTATAAAAAAAATAGCAATTATCCTCTCTCAAATAAATAATATAATAATAAAATGCGATCTTTAAGTGATGAAATCTCAAAATCATATGGGGATGCAAAACACCTAAACAATTGAACATATCCTCATCATTCACCACCCCTTACTACAACCTTGTGCTTGAAGACAATCTAAAAATATGATTTTCTTTGAGAAGGTAACAAATTTTTGGTAAAATAAAAAAAATTCACCATTCGTTTCATAAACCCTGAATTTGACTTTTTTTTTTTAATTGTTAATCCCTGATTCTATATATAAGTTGGATAAAAAATTCTCATCATCTTCAATCTTAACCTCACTATGGTGAGTGACAGTGGCCCTTATAACCCGTCACAACCTCATTATTTAAAATAATTTTGTTTTTACTTTGTTGTTTTTTAAAATGATTTATAAATAGAGCGTTATGACAACCACTTACTTTTATTTTTGGCAACCCCTTTGAAAACTATGTATTTTTTTTTTTTGTAATTAGATACTATAATATTTCGTTTAGTGATAATATTAATAATACTATATATTATAAAGGCTAAAAATGAAGAAAAAAAGTAAATTTCAAAAAAATAGAAGTAAATAAAAATTATATGGACTTAATTACAATAACATCTTACTTACTAGAAGTGTTTTATTGACTACTAATGTCACATAAACCACCTTTAACACAATTGATTTTACCAATTAGAATGCACTCTATTTGATTTAGGGGTATCTAAATTTGGTCAAACTTTTATGAAAATCTCAATAAAGTGTCACTTTTAAAGCTATATTCACATTAATTAAAAATTCCTACGTTCCCTACCCAACTCTATCCAACTCTTATCCAACTCTTATCTGCCCAACTTTCTCAAACTCACAACAATCTACCCAACTCTATCTACCGAACCAATTTTAATCAAATTGCCCCCTACATATTAGCTCAGTATATATATTATATAGGAGATATAGAGAGAACATAGAGAGATAGAACAGTAGTTCTTTATTAATCAGAATGTGTGTGAATGAATGTAAAATACAATACCACTAACCCTCTTTATATAGATAGAGTGATAGGGTTATAAGCCCACTTGGGCCCATAAAGTACAAGCCCAATAGTCCAATATATATCCTACAACACTCCCCATTTGGACGTCTTGAATTCTTCGTCTTCATGCAGTCGATGTGAGTCGAGTTCATTCACAGTGCTAAACATATAAAAACCTTAGGGACGGAAAACCCAGTGTGGGACAAAACCGGTACCTAGGAGAAACTGTGTATCCGAATGATATAGGACGAAATTCTATGTAATTAACTAACCATAAAACAGTGTGCCTCATCAAAACCTTGCCGGAGCAAACCCAATGGGAAAATCTCTGATCGAAGGAAAAAGAGTGCAACAGTGGTAGTAGTAGGGGATCAACCACAAAACAGGTGCCTCATCAAAACCTTGTTAGAGTAAACCCAGTGAGAAAAACCTCTAGTCGAAGGACAAAAGAGTACACAGTGGTAAGAAGTATACAACCGGATACTCCCCCTAATTTCGGCAATCTTAAGTGAGATATGATGGGAACGTGTCTCGCTAAAAACCTTGCCAAGGAAAACCCAGTGGGAAAAAACCTTGGTCTAAGGACAAAAAGAGTACACGGGCATGCGACTGGATGCTCCCCCTCACTTGCACACGACAAGGTGCGAAGATTTCGACTAAGTAGTAATTAGTGCAATAAGCATTCACATGGATGCTCCCCCTCACTTGCACACGACAGGGTGCAAGGATTTCATATTTCAATAAAGAGTACGAGCATTCGACTGGATGCTTCATTTACTTGTACACGACTGGATGTAAGAAAATCTAACGTGGAATAGAACGAGCATTCAACTGGATGCTCTTAAACTTTATATGTGAAGATTTATTTCGGCAAGAAATGCTAAATAGCATAATCTAGTCATGTCTCTCTTGATCGATAACAACAAGTTGTCCTCAAATACGACAAGTGTTTTATCTGGATCGTGAGACAGAGCATATGTAATTCATATATGGCTAATACGAGCTCGAAGCCATATACACTCTCTAGTCGTCTCATAGAACACGAGTAGATCAGAGTGATTCATTTGGAGTCATTCCAATACCTCCAAGATATTGCCTTATTCCTAATGGTAAAGACAGACCATGTTAGGAATATCTCTTATGCGGGTCTGATAAGTAACCGGCATCGGTATAACCGAAAAGGGTTGCGTTAATTCGAGTACCGAAGGGGGTAGGTACACTCGATGACGCAAATGGGATAAACTAGCCCACTTCCAAAATTACCATAAGGTAAGGGAATGTGTCTTTAGTGCCATTTCGATGGCAGCGTGTTAGCGCAATGCTGTGTCGAGCTATACCATTCACAGTAGACAAGATGTTCGTCCTAGTACATTAGACCAAATACAATGATGCGCTTATTGTACTTAGATATGAACATCATGGTTCAATATCTCTTTGTCGTCTCATCAGGGACGGACCGGATCTATATCAATGTCTAGTGATGGAACGATCAAGGGAGAATCTGACGACTTAGCGTCATAATGACTAAAACGTCATAATGACTAAAACGTCATAACACCTTCTGGGTGTAGTCTGAATCATGGACTTAGATTCAATCTTTACGGGACTCGATCATCAGGCCGAGTCACTACCGTTTCTTCCCAAGATCCTTCATCTCGAAGGCAAATCCAAAAGTGGATCGCATAATAAAAACACGCAAGGGCATAATACTTGTTCAAGTATCCCAAGCTGATCAAGTACTCACTTAGGCGGTATACCACATCCGCTCGGATTATATTAATCCATATAGTGAACGTCTCATTAAATTGAGATCGTGTTCTGTGGTCAGGAACTACTTGATTCAAGCATTATGAAGTCACACAGGGACCTTCATCCACGTCTCTAGTCTAAATCCCCACAGAGATAAGATCATGACCACAATCACATGCTGCATAATCAGTTTTTCGGAAACTACTAAACTGATAAAGTAGAGGACCGTTATAACGTCCATTACGAGGAAATAAACTATCTCGTAATCAATTCCAAGGTGTGAGAGAAGCCTTGCGCTACTATGCGAGCATTCTACAATCTCATTATTCTCATCATTTTTCCTTACGAATAACCAAATAAACGAATTCATTTAACATCGGTGGTGTTGGAGCTACAGGTCCGAACACACTTTCGCTAAGAAGTCTACTTGGATTGCAAGTTTCCATTAGTACAGTATATTCTCCGTTGATTTCAGGCAACGGTACATGGTTCCCTATCATAATTTGTTCATATTATCAGTCGTCACTGAATATATGAACAAGTAATCAATGACAGTCTCATTTCGCTTCAATATCATCTAAGGTATCATGATCGACAGATATTTCAAGATTCTTAGGATGAGGAGGAAATCACACATCTCCTTGATCCTTTATAATCTCGTGCGACAAACGAGTTTTAGTTCACCACCTCTGGGGCTGAACGAATTAAGAACCGGTCAAATTCCTCATATCATGGGAAGGACGACAGACTGACGGCCGACGGCAGCGTCCTTTGCTTGGCGGGTTCGGCCAAAGCAACGTGTTACGACAGGAACACGGCGTTCGACAGGGACGTCTATCCTTACAAGCATTTTGCAGCAGGTATAAATGATCTCGTGACATCTCATAAAGCCACTAAATGCGTCTGACATTTAGTTAGACTTGAGGGAGTCTATACACTTACTTATCGCTATGTGCAGTTTTGGGGATCAAGCTAAGACTGGGTTGGGTTATGCCATGTTATTTCATGTCGTTCCTTATCAATGATAACATGCAAATCTCCCCCTAACGACGGGGAGAACAGTCTTAGCGATGTCACTTTCGCATATCATGCGGTAAAGAGATCGCTTGCCAAGGTTACTCTATCAAATGATAGGCATGGGATTCATAATCGACTTATGTCCCCTTCAGAGGTCCATATTTTGAACGCTATAGCGGCTCAATCAAAATATTAATTAATCACTCTAAACACGCGTTAATATGAGACTTCTGGCTCATAACCAGTAACCAGCTGGTACGCATATGGTGTTTGAGTGTCTATGGCCTCATGACGTACCAATGCAGCAAAATAGCATAACCTTACACGGAAATATAAATCTTGGTGCGTAAGACCAAGAAATGCATGCAATCATTTGTAGTCGCATCATCAAACTTTCCGTGAGTCCATTTGGGTCTGAACATAATCGACATGATGTTCAATTTTAATTTCCAAACTCAAGTAATTCAAATCGAAAATACCAACGGGGGGGCATGGAGAAGCAATCGTTATTACTTATAAAAACCTCTTTCAAGCTTTCTCGAGTCACCCTAACTACACGGCTAAGAGAACTTGGCACTAGCGATATCTTTGTCATGGGCAGGTCTTATCGTGACAAAGCAAGAATGTTCAACCCGTTTTTTCAACTGTGCCTTTTATTTTATATAACCCTTGGCAGACAGACTGATTGAATGGAAGCTCCTTAAGCGGAGATTTAGACCAAATCGACTCAGAATTCTTCTTTAGCAGTGAACGAATTCGATCTTTTTCTTTATCATATAATAAAAAAATGCCACATCTGCTCTTCGAGAAGGACGCTTCTTTGAAGGAAGTCTGGATTGAGGGATTCGAGTTTTCGATTCTTACTCTTCGGAATTATCAAATCGACTAGACTTTTCAGGATAATCCGGATCATGAGCCATCAACTTAATGATAGGGCTAAAAGTTTGGGAAATGCTGTATTTCTGTGGACAACAATAATCATGTGACCTTATTATCGATACATCAACCATAACCATTTATATTTATGGTCCGTCTTATGGTTGGATAAGTCCACAATAACTCCTTCAATTCTTTACAAGAATTCTACGAGTTTATTTCGTGATCTTTACACATACTAGTCTTTCAAAATGAGCATTAGTGGCATGAATTTCGGATTAATCATGAAATATATTCTCAGAGAGAATCCAAATGCGATGCGATTATAAATCAAGCATCGTCTTTTGAACCGGGAATATCTCATCCGGTCAATGTCACAATATCAAAATGCTCTTATCAATCGACCACAGGTGAATGATAGTACAGACAATCATGTCTTAGCATCTAAATTATTTATCATTTCGACGACAGGCGAAATGATAAGTTAACTTTAAATGATTTAAAGAATGTGGTAGCAACCACTTGAAAGACATTTCAACTCCTCTAAAATACGATTTTGGTCGTATTGAATGGAGGCTATGTAAAGAAATTTTAATTCTTTCATGAGCTATTACCAGAGAACACTGGTTTTCTCGAATATTTTATAATTCAACAAGGTACGGCAGGATCTACATGAGTATAAGATCTCATATTTGACAAATCAATTTGGTTTTACCAAAGATTTCGATTTTGGAACGACAGGTCCAGAATCATTGTCACTGAGTACTCTTTTAGGCAAGTAGTTGGTGAAATTATGTGGTACACTGTTACCCACTATTTCCATAAAACCAACTACACCACAAGTATTGCCTAAAATTTCATAATTTAAAGTTTGGTCACATTTGTCAAAGGAATTTGCTCAGCACTTTAAATTATTTCGAGAAATTTTGTAAATAGGCAAACCACATTCCAAAAGTATGGTCTAAATGAAAAATAATAATCCAAATGGAAAACATAATCCAGATAAGCGAAAAAATGGCTCAATGATTTATCAAAATCAATAAAGAAAGGTATTAAACTTATTTGAGTCACAAAATCGGGGGTCTCAAAAGTTTCCTTTCAGTTAGCTTTAACCACATTAGCTTCAGGTTTTTTTTCACCTTTATAATAGTTTTGAACTATCTAAGGAGTAACCGTGCATGACCTTTGTCTTTATAGCATAGAGTTGCCTCCTTGAGCATTATCTCTTACTTTGTGACAACGGGCCATATTGTTCCTTTCAATTACTGTCTTGGAGCCACATGTTTTCGATTTTGACGATTGTCTAAAATCTCTTTTGGCTAGGCGATTCATCGAGATCGCGACAGTTCGAGACAAATAACACTTGTCTCGGTTCTCGATTCGTGGAAAAAAATGTACACGAAGAGCATTAATATCAGGCAAATAATTCGCCATTAACCCAATAGGATTAAAACTACTCACCAGGGTAATTTTCTTATCCAATAACAGATGGGCGATAAAGGAACATGGTGAATATAAATTCACGATACTGCTTATGAATACAATTTCCAAGCTAGTATTTTGGTGAAGGATTGCTCCAATATGTCAATTTCAGACATTTGTTCATCATAGACGTCATCACGTCTCAAATGTGGCGGCGGAATAAAGTCAACGCCTTAGCACTCATCCTGATGGTAACAACAAACTCCTGTTTTACTCATCAAATATGGCATCCAAAAAAAAATGGGCATCACATTTTCACACATCAGGATGAGTAACATGTGGTGACTGATTAAAATCAATGTTTAAACAGTCATTTCGTAAGTATGTTTTACGATTTTTCTCATCATAGATGGCATCCAACATGTGTTGGGAGTTCTGGAATATTTATCATATAAAACGACTGGTTTATATGTTTATGGTTTGCATAATCACAAACGTTTTTTCGAAACGACAGGTTCGAAAAGTTTTGCTTCTCATGTGAATTGGTTCTCATTGATCGAACGACGGGTCGATACTGAAACACCAACTCGGTGAAACATACATCACTATATAAACACACTCGGGGAAATTATTATTTAGTCAACCCCTTTCGGTAGCTCTACTTGAAAAACGACCAGGAAAGATGGTGAGGGCGGAGGGCACGAATACCACTTAAAACCCGACCTCATTAGGATATCGACTTCCGCCTATATTTTTCCTAGACATCGTATCAAAATAGGTGAGCCTAGTTGGGAAGGTTCATAATTTTTCCAACTTAAATGTGAAAATATATGATTTCGCAAATTACCATATTATACACTTGGCAGTGATTAAGTATATTTAGATTGTACCTGCTTGTAGTACATATTATAACAAGATATTCTAAATCACACTTAGCAATATCTAATACAATCAATCAATCTAAATTTACCAGCCAGTACAAAATATATCACAATTATTATTCTAATGTCATATGTGTAAATTTTATTCATGGTAATTACAACATGCAATGGGATGGATTTACGTGAAAACACATCAATTTATTCAATTAACATGCAATTTTTATTCACTTGCATTTTTAATAAATATATATATATATATATATATATATATATATATATGCATATGGGTGAATATTTAGACCGAATATTGACTTTTATAACACATATATATACTGTTTTTATACATGTAATATACTACATGGACTATCCGTGTAATTTCAGCAAACTATATATCTATTTACAGCATTATTACAGCTTCAGTCCATAATTTCAGACAAGTTTTAGTTTAGTCCTTTAGTAATTAACATGCACAGTCAATAGTTTCAGCAAATTACAAAACAGTCCTACTGTTTTCAGTTTTTTTTTACAGATTTAATCCCACAGATTAATACATGTTTTACGATTACATGATTTCCGATTTACAACCTGATTATATGTCTTTTACTGATTTTGTTTGTATAAAAAAATACAATTTTACAGTACATGATACATATTACATATCAATAGTCTTTTATAGACAGTTTGATCATGTTTTAGTAATCTATAAAATAATACGTGTGAACACATATATGGAATAAATAAAGTTTTGAATTCGGTACCTTACGCACGGTATGTTGGTGAAGGTCGATATAGCAAAACCCTAAAAGACCGGATAAACCTCAAGGTTTATAAATACCCAATATCCTTGCGTTTACCCAAAATCTCCAATATACGCGAGCGTATATCCTATTCTCCGTGAGCAAAGTGCTGATAACGTGTTGTGTGACATATTAGCTCAGTATATATATTATATAGCAGATATAGAGAGAACATAGAAAGATAGAACAGTGGGTCTTTATTAATCAGAATGTGTGTGAATGAATGTAAAATACAAGACCCCTAACCCTCTTTATATAGATAGAGGGGTAGGGTTATAAGCCCATTTGGGCCCATAAATTACAAGCCCAATAGTCCAATATATATCCTACAACAGTTTTTACTTTGTTGTTTTTTAAAATGATTTATAAATATAGCGTTATGACAACCACTTACTTTTATTTTTGGCAACCCCTTTGAAAACTATGTATTTTTTTTTTTTGTAATTAGATACTATAATATTTCGTTTAGTGATAATATTAATAATACTATATATTATAAAGGCTAAAAATGAAGAAAAAAAGTAAATTTCAAAAAAATAGAAGTAAATAAAAATTATATGGACTTAATTACAATAACATCTTACTTACTAGAAGTGTTTTATTGACTACTAATGTCACATAAACCACCTTTAACACAATTGATTTTACCAATTAGAATGCACTCTATTTGATTTAGGGGTATCTAAATTTGGTCAAACTTTTATGAAAATCTCAATAAAGTGTCACTTTTAAAGCTATATTCACATTAATTAAAAATTCCTACGTTCCCTACCCAACTCTATCCAACTCTTATCCAACTCTTATCTGCCCAACTTTCTCAAACTCACAACAATCTACCCAACTCTATCTACCGAACCAATTTTAATCAAATTGCCCCCTACATATTAGCTCAGTATATATATTATATAGGAGATATAGAGAGAACATAGAGAGATAGAACAGTAGTTCTTTATTAATCAGAATGTGTGTGAATGAATGTAAAATACAATACCACTAACCCTCTTTATATAGATAGAGTGATAGGGTTATAAGCCCACTTGGGCCCATAAAGTACAAGCCCAATAGTCCAATATATATCCTACAACACTCCCCATTTGGACGTCTTGAATTCTTCGTCTTCATGCAGTCGATGTGAGTCGAGTTCATTCACAGTGCTAAACATATAAAAACCTTAGGGACGGAAAACCCAGTGTGGGACAAAACCGGTACCTAGGAGAAACTGTGTATCCGAATGATATAGGACGAAATTCTATGTAATTAACTAACCATAAAACAGTGTGCCTCATCAAAACCTTGCCGGAGCAAACCCAATGGGAAAATCTCTGATCGAAGGAAAAAGAGTGCAACAGTGGTAGTAGTAGGGGATCAACCACAAAACAGGTGCCTCATCAAAACCTTGTTAGAGTAAACCCAGTGAGAAAAACCTCTAGTCGAAGGACAAAAGAGTACACAGTGGTAAGAAGTATACAACCGGATACTCCCCCTAATTTCGGCAATCTTAAGTGAGATATGATGGGAACGTGTCTCGCTAAAAACCTTGCCAAGGAAAACCCAGTGGGAAAAAACCTTGGTCTAAGGACAAAAAGAGTACACGGGCATGCGACTGGATGCTCCCCCTCACTTGCACACGACAAGGTGCGAAGATTTCGACTAAGTAGTAATTAGTGCAATAAGCATTCACATGGATGCTCCCCCTCACTTGCACACGACAGGGTGCAAGGATTTCATATTTCAATAAAGAGTACGAGCATTCGACTGGATGCTTCATTTACTTGTACACGACTGGATGTAAGAAAATCTAACGTGGAATAGAACGAGCATTCAACTGGATGCTCTTAAACTTTATATGTGAAGATTTATTTCGGCAAGAAATGCTAAATAGCATAATCTAGTCATGTCTCTCTTGATCGATAACAACAAGTTGTCCTCAAATACGACAAGTGTTTTATCTGGATCGTGAGACAGAGCATATGTAATTCATATATGGCTAATACGAGCTCGAAGCCATATACACTCTCTAGTCGTCTCATAGAACACGAGTAGATCAGAGTGATTCATTTGGAGTCATTCCAAGACCTCCAAGATATTGCCTTATTCCTAATGGTAAAGACAGACCATGTTAGGAATATCTCTTATGCGGGTCTGATAAGTAACCGGCATCGGTATAACCGAAAAGGGTTGCGTTAATTCGAGTACCGAAGGGGGTAGGTACACTCGATGACGCAAATGGGATAAACTAGCCCACTTCCAAAATTACCATAAGGTAAGGGAATGTGTCTTTAGTGCCATTTCGATGGCAGCGTGTTAGCGCAATGCTGTGTCGAGCTATACCATTCACAGTAGACAAGATGTTCGTCCTAGTACATTAGACCAAATACAATGATGCGCTTATTGTACTTAGATATGAACATCATGGTTCAATATCTCTTTGTCGTCTCATCAGGGACGGACCGGATCTATATCAATGTCTAGTGATGGAACGATCAAGGGAGAATCTGACGACTTAGCGTCATAATGACTAAAACGTCATAATGACTAAAACGTCATAATGACTAAAACGTCATAACACCTTCTGGGTGTAGTCTGAATCATGGACTTAGATTCAATCTTTACGGGACTCGATCATCAGGCCGAGTCACTACCGTTTCTTCCCAAGATCCTTCATCTCGAAGGCAAATCCAAAAGTGGATCGCATAATAAAAACACGCAAGGGCATAATACTTGTTCAAGTATCCCAAGCTGATCAAGTACTCACTTAGGCGGTATACCACATCCGCTCGGATTATATTAATCCATATAGTGAACGTCTCATTAAATTGAGATCGTGTTCTGTGGTCAGGAACTACTTGATTCAAGCATTATGAAGTCACACAGGGACCTTCATCCACGTCTCTAGTCTAAATCCCCACAGAGATAAGATCATGACCACAATCACATGCTGCATAATCAGTTTTTCGGAAACTACTAAACTGATAAAGTAGAGGACCGTTATAACGTCCATTACGAGGAAATAAACTATCTCGTAATCAATTCCAAGGTGTGAGAGAAGCCTTGCGCTACTATGCGAGCATTCTACAATCTCATTATTCTCATCATTTTTCCTTACGAATAACCAAATAAACGAATTCATTTAACATCGGTGGTGTTGGAGCTACAGGTCCGAACACACTTTCGCTAAGAAGTCTACTTGGATTGCAAGTTTCCATTAGTACAGTCTATTCTCCGTTGATTTCAGGCAACGGTACATGGTTCCCTATCATAATTTGTTCATATTATCAGTCGTCACTGAATATATGAACAAGTAATCAATGACAGTCTCATTTCGCTTCAATATCGTCTAAGATATCATGATCGACAGATATTTCGAGATTCTTAGGATGAGGAGGAAATCACACATCTCCTTGATCCTTTATAATCTCGTGCGACAAACGAGTTTTAGTTCACCACCTCTGGGGCTGAACGAATTAAGAACCGGTCAAATTCCTCATATCATGGGAAGGACGACAGACTGACGGCCGACGGCAGCGTCCTTTGCTTGGCGGGTTCGGCCAAAGCAACGTGTTACGACAGGAACACGGCGTTCGACAGGGACGTCTATCCTTACAAGCATTTTGCAGCAGGTATAAATGATCTCGTGACATCTCATAAAGCCACTAAATGCGTCTGACATTTAGTTAGACTTGAGGGAGTCTATACACTTACTTATCGCTATGTGCAGTTTTGGGGATCAAGCTAAAACTGGGTTGGGTTATGCCATGTTATTTCATGTCGTTCCTTATCAATGATAACATGCAAATCTCCCCCTAACGACAGGGAGAACAGTCTTAGCGATGTCACTTTCGCATATCAAGCGGTAAAGAGATCGCTTGCCAAGGTTACTCTATCAAATGATAGGCATGGGATTCATAATCGATTTATGTCCCCTTCAGAGGTCCATATTTTGAACGCTATAGCGGCTCAATCAAAATTTGGTCAAAATTTTATGAAAATCTCAATAAAGTGTCACTTTTAAAGCTATATTCACATTAATTAAAAATTCCTACGTTCCCTATCCAACTCTATCCAACTCTTATCCAACTCTTATCTGCTCAACTTTCTCAAACTCACAACAATCTACCCAACTCTATCTACCGAACCAATTTTAATCAAATTGCCCCCTATACCCCTATATACCCCTGGACCATTAGTCGTCGGCGGCAGTGAACCGACAAATCTGTGGTGAGGTTGCCGAAGGTTCGGCAAATTACATACACAATCGTGAACCGTATACACATTTATGAAAAGTGCATAACCTTTTCTCGTATTCGGTCGTTGACGGAGGTCATCGGATGTTCGATGAATCTATGTCGAGTGTCGAGGTCACCGGAGTCTGAGAAACTGCATACACGGTAGTGAATTGCGTACACATGCGTGCAAAGTGCAAACCTTTATTTAAATTGCATGTCTTTTTTGGTCTTCGGTCACCGTGGAGGTATGACGAAGCTTCATGAGGTCTCCAGAGGTCCAACGGGTGCATACACATTTGTGAAATGCATAGCCATTGTTTTCGAAATTGCATACCCATTCATCAAAAACTGTATATCCAATTTTTACTTCGAGGTTTGGCGATCTTTGCATGTGATCAACAACCGGTGTGACTTGAAATTGGTTGTGCAGAGTTGTGATAGTGTGTAGTGAATTTTAGGTTGGAGAGAAAAAGTGACATTTTTCGGGAACAAAATGTTTAGATGCAGCACTTTTTGGGTAATATTGTACAATAGTTTGTTTCTCGCAATTATTAGTAAACAATTAAATTAAGAGGGGGAGGCGGATCTTAAAATTAAGATTAATTGCATATTTTTCTATATATGCAAACAATTAAATAAGAAACAAAATCTTTCATATTTCTAGTTAGAGGAAATAATTAATTTATAAATATAAAAAAAATTCATTTTGATAAATATGGTGTCCATAAATTATGAATTTTTTGTCAAAAATTAATTTATAAAATTTAACAAAACATTTCTTCTGTAGATGGAGATCAGTTAAAGCACAATCGGTTTAAAATACCAAACCTTGTTTTAAAATTCATTTGATAGAATGACAGCGATCGAATGAGATCATAGAAGTAGAATCAGTCGTCCAACCTTAACGTAAGAAAATTTTATGTAGATGGAGAGAAGGATGATTTATCACCAAATGTAATATGTCGTGTTCATATATATATACACGTCATTAACATGTAGAGTTCGGGGTGGCTTTGGGTTAGTTTCCAATATTTCAATTTCGTCTGGAATTTTTATTGATTACATAGTCATCCCAAAAGTAAAAAAAAATTCAACAATTTAAACAAAACAATTACACTAAAAGCAAAACCTTAGGTTTTGAAGTTTCATTTTTGCACAGCATTGTCTGGAGTAATCGAGCTTCGAACGGAAATGTCATGAATTTACGGCATGACATCATATCACTATAGTTAAAACTTAAAAGTACTGGTTTTTAAATGTAGTGATCATGTGTCCCTCGTATGTTTTACATTTATTTTTGTGAACTTGTGGGAGATCTTGTGTAGATGAGTATATATATTGTTAGTTCTACGATATATTCTCCTATTGAGTAATGTTAAATGAAATAGGTGTTGATACATGCTACTTTCAGTGGGCAGACGAAAGTTGAAACAGAGTTGAGAATTACCAATGATCCGTTCGTGACACCCAATGGTCCTGAACTTCAGTGGGAATTATCATTACCAATTGGTAGTGACCGTGATCACCGCTATTCCAACCCTGTTGCTAGTGGTCATGCCAACGAGTGGGGAAAACGCATCAACAACTCAGGCTTTCGAGTCTTAGTCATAGGTAAGTATGTATGTATAATTCTTATGGTAAATCTCCAATCACAAAACACTAAATAATGCAATATATATATTCTCATCCGTTCTGAAACAAGTGTTTTATTTTCCATTTTGAGACCACATCGCCAATAGCCCTTGAGCTTAGGTGCCGTCCGGTCGGGCGTCGTAATTTTTATTTTTAAAAATAATAATAAACATGCATGCTTGTTTTTATGTTTTATATTTTTCGGTGCATTATTTCATAGTCTCAAGTCTCTACGCATATAGCCCAACGGAAATTCATGTCGCTCCCTATATGTATTGGTTTCGAATCTCGGTGTCTTCATTGCTTTCCCTTTTGCTATTTATTGAAACTTAAAATCCAAAAATATCATTAGAAAAAATATGATTGGGAATGCTAATGTAAATGCTTTTACATTGTAGGGTGCAAAACCGATCCTTATTATGATCGACAAAAGGAACTGGTTAAGGTGGTGCAAGAGGAGGGTGTTAACATGTTGGCCCACTTTTGGGAGAGTGGTTATCATTGCATTGATCTTATCGAAGATGAAAAACGTGAAGTGTTATTTTCGATCATAAAGAATTTTATGCATTTACCTCAAAGTAGACTTTGATTCTAACACCCGAGTAGCTCATGCAGCGGTTGACAGGTTAAGGGTTCTTTCTTTTCTCCATATCCAAAATGAAACCACAATGTTTTTGGTTGCTAGTCCAACTAATTTCATTTGGTATATTTATTTGGGTATCTTTAAGTTCTAAACAATAAAAGAGTAATGTTTCAGACTTATTCGATAATAAATGCCAGATATATTCGGTGTAAATAAAATGTATCGACTACCATAAGTGTGAACCGAAACACATCTTTCGAACTGCAACAAAGTATCACTGTAAAATGACATAATTCATATTTGTTGGGAAACCTTGGTATTTGAGATTGAATGCAAATTAAATTCGTATGCTACAAGTTTTAATAGCCTCATGCATTGATGACATTGATAACATGTAACTGTTGACATGGTTTCTAATATAAAATCATTTTCCAATCATTTTTGTAACAACTTTTCATGACATGAATAAGAAGATGAAAACAAGTCTTTCAACTAAAAGGCACATGCTTATGTTAGAATATGCTTAAATTTACAGTTTATATATACAAGTGTATTGCTTTTGACTTGTTCATGTATTATAGCCGAGCTCATTTCTCTACTTCTTTACTTTGCCTCAATATGATCCCCAAACTTCACAGACCCCATCTTCCACTTCTGATTAATGGAAGGCTTCTTCATATTATGATAATTTACTAGCTTTCTCTTCAAAACCAAAATCTTCTAGTTCTGGCTAGCTTACACCTTCCTGCACAGGACTCTCTCGAGACATCATCAGACTGCTTAAGTTGGGATCCAAGCACAATATTTTAGGATCTTAAAGTACAAAATCAATGCATCACTGACTACACTAGGCCTCATAAGAGCACGAGAGTAGTTGAAGTAAATAACCTGGGAAGATCCCAGTAATCAAATCCAGGGAAGGATTAAAGCTCAGATTAGATTTTGGCTTTTGAATGTTTAAGAAATTTTAAGACTTTAATCTACACAGTGAGAAACTTTAGTGCCAAAACTGTAACTTTTAGCAAATCTTTTCTCCCTACGAGAAGCATGCGACTACATGTAAAGTTGTGAGAAGAATATAAATTAACTTCTCGCTATGATGAGCCTAGTTTTAATTAGCCGTTTTATGTAGTCTGTTTCTGACCCTATTAAGTATAAATGTTATATGCATGGCACATTAAGTTAGAGAGACGTACACAAGTATATATATAGTACGTATATGTTATCATTAGACTTATTACAGTAGCAAACATGCAAGCATGTAACAGAGAAATGATCATTCTATTCCAGAAATAAATTATATACTTACATATATATATATATATATATATATATATATACACACACATATATTAGAAGGAAGAGAGAAATGTGCATGAAGATAGCAGTTTTGGATCGATTTTCGTATTGAATTGTAGTAGTTCTGTCCTTGTAATAGTATACCCATTTGAGCAAATTCAGTTATATAATTAGGTGAGTGATTTTCTTACTTGCTATTATTAAATCTCATTGCATTTTTAACAAGTATTTGCATGTTGAAATTATATTTTGAAGGTATCAAAATTATATATGTATATACATCATTGCAAAGTTGCAGGTTCAAAAGAACAAGATTATTTGTGTACGTTGATGAACGTAAAGAAAGTGAAATGTTTATATACGTTGATGAACGTATAAGGTTTTGAAAGAAAGTTTATTTTATTTTTGTGATCATTATGGTATTATATTTAAGATATAAGTTGAGAAAAAGAAATGATATAAAGATATTTGAGAAGTACCGGTACAATGAATAAAAAGAGACCTATAGAGTACACGTAGGATTGAGAAGTCCAATCATATAAAAGATATTCAAGAAGTGTGAATTCAATGAATAAAAGAGATCTCTAGCATCCATCTAGGATTGGAAAGTCAAATCTAGATAAATATCTAATTTATATTATCGTATTGATCACACCTTTTAAAATATTTAATATTTTTATTAGTTCGAGAATGTTTCAGTTTTCAAGAAACGTTTTATATTACACTATGCTTTGAGAATTTTGTAAAGTTAAAAATATTGATTTTTCGAAAGAAAATGATTAAAGGATTAAAATATATTTTCGATCCTATATTGTATTGCAAGGTTTATCACTCACTAATCCTTTTAGCTTACCCCTTGCTTTTGAAATGTTTTCAGCTATACAAGTTCTAAGGAGTCAGAGTTAAGTAAGCTGGGAATCAGTCAGACCTTCATAGAATTCCGTTTTATTTCCGTTGCTAACAAAGTTCCAAGATTATAATTTTCAATTCCTATTTCTTTAGTATTACAAGACCTTTTTAAATAAGTTACTATTAATATTTGAATTTGATTTTAGATTGGTAAGATATTCAGAAATAAGAACGAATGTTTGAAGTTATCATTTTAGAGTCTAAATTATTTATTTAATTATCTTTAAGTTATAGTCTTTCGTCTATCATGTGTCAAGTCACGTGTTAGTCTGTCGTGTAGCACCTTTAGGTTCTGCGATGTTACAATACTGATAAAAGAGAGAGAATCGTGGATAACTATCATGTAGAAAACAGCTTAACTTGGTTACACTTTTAAGCAAATAAGCCGGATCTTTCAAAGTTGGGAAAAGAGTTCATCCAATTTAAGTCTTCTAGGCATTTCAGGTCAAAACCAGAAATCCAAAAGAAAAAAAGAGAGCTTAAGAGCTGCAACAAAGCAAGACCCAAACGTGTCACCTATTATTTGCTTAGAATAATTGAAGCTTATAGGTGTAAATTTGAACAATGTAGTTCTTTAGGCCATGTTTGTTTGCATTTTTTCTTTAGTGGGATAAAATTATAAATCCACAAAAGATGTCTTGTTTTAATTGGGGTTGGACTACTAGGGAAGATCAGGATAGAAATGATGTCAAATTGGATCTTTTCTACTTCGGGGGTTGAGTTTTGTAAAAGTTAACTCTACACTAAAATAAAACTTTGCATTTATTACAGCCTATAATATAACATGTTCACATTCCCATTTGGTTTCTTTTTTTAACTGATATAATTAATTTGATTTGTATAAATTTCAGATTTAATTATACGTTGCACACTTTATTTAAAAAAAATCATATGTCACGCACACATTTGTTTAAATTTTACTTAAATTTCATTGATGAACTCAAGTTGTTTGTGTCTTTTTTATTTACGTAAAAATTGAAGTTGTTATATAAATATGAAGGGTACAAGGATAAAATGATAAAATAATGATATTTCATTATTCTTCAAAGCATAGTATCTGCAATAAAATAGGAATTTAGCAGTACCAACTACACTAGTGCTATCCGACCGTAAAACCATGAAACTAGTCGGTGGGATTGTGAGTCCAAGCATAATTTCTAATACAAACTTAGTCCGACCGGGTTTGTTAGTTCCGGGACTACCAAAGTTGCAAACAAACAAGGCCTTAGGCCTATTTAACCTTATGAGTGGAGATGATGGCTGTGGAAGGAACATTTCCCTCCACATTGTTCAATGTCATAACTAAAAAGAGAGCAGTATCACCAGCTTTTCAACTTATTGCAAATTAAAAACTTCGTATTTAAGCGGATTTGATCTTAGCAGTAGGGATATTGGCTTAAGAAGCAACATAATTTTGATCCTTAAAGGGGCAGCATCACCAGCTTAAAGCTGTTACATTTTTTAATTATTTGCTAATTGCTGCATGAACAAATCAAACATGTGAAAGAGCTAATATTTTGTGTATAGCAATCGAAAATTAACCATCTTCTTGCTTGATCTGCTACTGCTGCGCTTGAGATTACTTGAAGGTTCTTCTGGCTTCATTTTCACAACTTCATATACAGTTGGAAGATCATTTATCATCTGAAAGAGCTTCTTTCTGAAAGATACCCAATTAGCCAAGAAAATAAAGAGTCAGATCAAAGATAAAACTTTGTAGGCGCTTCTAAGTTCATTCAGCTTAATGTCCTACCCTTGCCAGGTCAAAAAGGTCGACCAAATACAATCTAGATTTTAAGCAGAAAGCAAAAATTCTGACACAAAAGATGCAAGCAAACAATGCCTTGATTCACTATGGAATACGGAACTTCTGTATCCTCAATGCTGAAAAACCGGTTTCAGATCTACAAATCATGTATCTTCATTTTGAAAGTTCAAAATTGTCATTATGACATATCACAGATGTAAGAACATCATTTTCAGAAAACAGTTTTACCTATTCTGAAAAAAACTAAACTAGGAGCATGCCTTGGTCATTGAATAAGAAGTGATTCTAATACTGCCAATGCATACTTTTGAAGAATTGTTGTAGAAGCCTATGGACATATTTGATCTCAAGTAACCTGAGTGGGCCAATAACAATATCACTACAGAAATGTTAACAAAAATGAAGTAACTCTTTGTATACCTTCTATTGGGGAACAAGGGACTGGAACATGTTCTTAAACAAACTAGCCAAAGACTAGAAGATACCGGAAAAGGTAAGACTAAGATTCGAAATTTGATCCAGTATAAGCATTCATATGGAGTCATATATATGTATCGAAAATGGTTCAAGGATGCAAAAATTATGAAAGAGGAGAAGAAATAACCAAAAAAACTATTTTGTTGCGAATAAACAATATAGTGAGGAATTGCCCATTCGTAAAATCATTATTGATATAGGCCTTCTCCAAATAAAAAGTGAATCTTCTGTGTTACAGAAGAAATAGAAGTGATGTGGATTTTTTAAAGAATCGAAGTCGATATGCTTTTATAAAAACTCGAGGGCAAGACTAAGAAAGCCTATTATACTTTTATAATCTAAAAGCCAGCATAAGCAATGGGCAACTACTAACAAGAGCCACATAACCAAAACCATTCCACATATCAAATGAATATCTAGTATACTAAATATGGATAAGCCAGAGGAATTGGAAAAATGAGAAAGGAAAGAAAAGGGAAGAAAGGCTTTGTCGAATTGCACTTGCAGCTTTCTTAAGGTCAGTTCTTTTCTTAGTTTTTTAATTACAAGTTGACTACATTTGCTTGACTAGCCTATAAGCTAAGGATTTCTGGTAATTTATTGCTTGAAAAGAGTAAAAGCTTTCAGCTGGATGAACAAGGTGTTTTTTTCAAGTGACAAATTCCAGCTTAGTTGATTTAAAGTTGCAGCCATACAAGCGATGGAGACAATCAAACACACGTACTAGGGAAAATGCAAACAAATAACCAAGATCCTCAAACAAGGAAAAACACCTACCTTACCTCTCATTGTTCTGGAACCCAAAACGGGCAGCGAAATAAAAGGCCAGAGCTAGCAACCAAGAATAGCTATGGTGGGCGACGAGGAAAAGCCAGTCTTTACGTTCCATACCTTCCCTCACGAGATTGATTCCAACAGATGGCTCAGGAAGCTCAGCCAGCACTTGTTCACTTGGCATTTTTATTTCCCACCTCCCGTCAGGATATGCATACAAACAAAGGTTTTCTTTTCCTAGGAACCAAAGTAATCACAATCAGACAATAAAATTGAAATTAACATTACTAGTATATAAGTAGATCCACAAAACAGATCTGTTAAGTGGCAGTGGATCTTAAGTAATACTTAACCGGTCAATATTTTAAATTCGGGAGACTCACTGCCAACCCACAAATCTGAGCGTGTTTTGTGTTAACACAGTAAAGTTCTCTTATCAATTCACTGGTGAGCCACAATATATACAACGAATCGGTAACAGATGACATGCAAATGTATGGTGCGTTTTGATGCATCTTAAATAAAAAATTATTTTCAATCACAAAGTTGTGGCTTAGATTTTTGGTTCTCATTTAAGCTTATGAAGTATTGTCAAGCAAATAGAGAAATTGTTATTATTTCCAAAAAAATAAAAAATCATATGACACTGACTCAAAATTGAAAAAGAGATAGACATGTAAATCAAGTTCATACTCTTGGTACGAGATGTGTATAATAAGAGGCCTGTTCCAGGGAAAAGGGAAAAGGAGAAGCAAACTCGACGCACTTTCTAATGGCAATGAATAGAGTTATGTTTATGTACACACCATTCAAATCATCCAACCCAAGATTGAACAGAAATAAGCTGGTGGTCAAAGTGATGAAACAAACATGTTACTCTATCAGAAAAAATTAAAATGTGGGGACCAGGAAGGCATAACATATCCTGGGGAAACATAAGTGAAACTATTAAGTGCAAACTTCATATGTACATATTCAGAATAACTCAGATGCTTGTTGGCTGATACTGTAATTTTTGAGTGTAAGCTTATAATGTACTGCTAAAGATACTCATTCGTTCAATAATACGCTCCAAATTTTTTGCCATGAGATCCAACCAACATAAACCAATCACTGAAGAATAAAATTGGATAAAAAAAACATATCATGGAACTAGATACAGCATTTTCATTTACGTAACACCTAGACTTCAGGTTTCCAGAGCTTATTGCGGCTCAGAACAAAAAGAAAATGAAAAATGACACAATGGTCTCCACCATTATAGTAAATACCAAACCAGCATAGAGCAATCAATGAAACCCCTAAAGATTAAAACTATTTATGGGAGATTCCATTCATTGAACACGTTAATTCAATTAATAAACTCTCCAAAACCTTCCGTGGCTCGAAGACAAAAGAAAAGAAACGATAAAAAACCATCACAGCCAATTTGGTAATATTCAACTCACGTAAACCAATCATCAAAGCATAATATTCAATCAACTAACTACAAAAAAAAAATCTAATAAAAGTGTACCAAGTAATAAAGTAAACTACAATTCAATAAATTAACAATGATTGAAATCTAAAACTAATGAAAATTTCACGTAAAACTCGGTACAAAACATGATTGAAACCGATTTGTTAGTTCTTTTTATTTATTAACAGAACCACAAAAATCTACAATTCAAGCATGCAACAATTTTTTCTCGTAAGGAATAAAAACATCAATAAATCCGATTCACTTATAGATGTTCAGATTATAAAATTCAAGTTTTTTTCTTATCAAGCATAAAAATTAATACAAAATATGAAAACTCACACTTGTTTTTACTTGCAAGCAAAAAATCATTTTCATCGATATTCCTCTGAAAACCTCTCCGACAAATCATAAAAATCTAAAATATGGACATGTTTTAACCCTGCCATTAAGCATACATTAAAATATTAACTATCTTATAATATGTAGTATTTTAACCCTGCCATTTCTAATTCCGGGTATGTTCTCATTTATCTTTATTCAGTAAAAGAAGGCGCCGAATTTAGATTCAACTTAGGTGCCAATTTGCCAGGGCCGACCCTGTTTAACTGAATAATCTAATTTCCACAATATCAATTGATACAGTCCACCAGAACATGAAAACTCAATTTTAGAAATACCTACACACATACATAAATATACCACATAGCTATCAAAGTTGAAATAAGCGACACCCCTCAGTGATTAAATAATTAGGGTTGTGGCTTATCCTATGTTGTTACAAAGTCTATATTAACAAGGGTTGTCCCTTATCCTAAGTTATTAGTCTATATCCTATAAACGAATAATATAATTTCCACTATCAATTGATACGCTTTCGTATGGTCAGGTTATCGTATTTTTCATATGTATTCATAATTTTTTTTTTGTTTTTTTTTTTTTGTAAATCAGTATATTATTTTATTTCTAAAATATTTGTTCAAAAAATCTGTAAAATTTGACATTTTATATATTTTGACCTTGCGCAATTCCTTAATGTGCACTGTTAATTAAAAATAAACGGCTCAGATTTTGTTTTATTTCCTAGAGTGCACTATTTAACAATTACTCAAAAATACCCCCTCTCCTGGACTCTTTTTCCTCCCTAATCCATTACCCACATTAAACATAATAATCAACAACACAACTAAAACCATATTAAACTACAACACTGCAATGAAATAAAACTTCGCATAAGGGGTCCAGTTTGGATGGGTAATACTGTTCAAATCTGCAACTTTTCAATTTTAAAGAAAAAAGAGGAGTAAGAAGGCAATTAGAACTACAAAATTCAACCCAGAACATAGAGAAAAATAATTCTCAAGGTTATTTTTATTTTATTTTGAAAAACTTAATTTTTAAGCAATTGGTTCAAAGAAATCTACGTAGGATTTGAGGATAAACCCCAAAAAGAAGAAGAAAACTTTGAGTTAATGGAGTAAAATTTGGTTTATATCTTCTTTATGAGAGCAATTCTAAAAGATTAGTATAGATCCATTCGAAGTTAGAATAAATTTGTCAATATTGGGGAGAACAAATAGAGAGAGAAAAATAACTGATAGACCAGACGAAAAATATAAGATATAGTAATAGTATATGGATGTAATTTAAATTAAATTAATCTGAGCTTTTAAAAAAACATTGAATGACTTGGATGACTGCCCCCCCGCTTCCCTTTCCCTTTGACTTAGATATTCGTCTTTTACTGTCTCCAGTCACTTAATTGAGTTTTGATAATAGTACCTTATTGAATTTTTGTCTTTTGATAAACCATAATCTAAAAAAATTAAATAGATTTATCATGGCGGATATTTTGGCAAAAAATTAAAATTCCAAGTAACATTTCGGTCTTTCTCGATTTTAATATCGTCCTATATGGGCTTTAACTAATGGTTCCTCCTGATTGGACCGTAAAAAATTTAGTCCAAAATTATGGAATTCTTCAATTTTGGATCAATCGAAAGAACATAATATTTGCTCAGGTCACGGAGGGCGTCAGGTATAGGCCACAGCGGGCAGGCCACTGCTTTACAAACTTTAGAAAGTTCCAGGAGCCTTGATTTTGTACAAATAACCCAAAGATTTCCAACATAGATTCCGGGAGCCTTGAAATGCAATGAATAACGATCTAAATCTTTCCAACATAGATTCCCCACCACTTGTTAGATGTGAACACCAGCAACTATAGAACAAAAAGTGAAGTATTATGCAAGATAGAAGAAAAGTTGTAACAATAACGTGATTTTTCTATGAAAAAAAATAATAGCTCGTAGGAAAGAGGAGCACAAAAGGACCTACATCCACTTCTAGTCTGGGTTTGTATCTAATCATAGCAACACAGGTGACTAATTGAAAAATTCAATGCATTACTAAAAATTCAAGTGTATACAAATTGAAAGTATCACGTAGACAAAGAGACGAGTAATTTATCTAACATTCCAACTATAAGAAGGCCATTGAAATTAGTCATATCCATATTTTCATGAGATGTTTATTTTCTTTATAGGTTAACCAGTTTCATCTGCCACTATGATCCGAAGTGTTTCATGTTGCAACTATCTGGTAAGCAATGAAGTGGATTTCAATCAATCACCAAATGTTCAAAACATGCAATTCTAATCTTAATTTTCAATATTAGGTTCTGGCTAAGCTTAATTCTCCATAACAATATTCAAATCATTTCATTTACAACCAAAAGAATGAAGATATAACGAAGGAAAAAAATAAAGAGTAAACAAGTGGGCCCATATATACCACAATATACTTAAAAAAACACATTCATATGCATAATAAACCTACAAACATTGATGATGGCTAAAATCCTTCCATACACAAGCAAACTAAACAGTAATAGATTGGTATCCTTTTTGTTTTCTTTTTGAAAAGTGGGAAAAGTAAAGTACTAAATGATGTATTTAAGAGTACAAACTGCTGGTTGCTCGGGCTCCATTTTGTGCTCGGGTGATAAAAGATGATTGTTTATTTTCCAGTGTTAGGTGTTTGAAGCTAATCAAAGCTAATCTGGTCAAAATCGGAGCTAATCAGGATTCAGGGCACATGAGTCCTTTAAGGATGAACATTTGTCACGTTGAAGCTCATTTTTGTTTATGTCAAATGTGCTTTTTTTAACCTTTTCTTGGTCTATTTAGACTTTATTTACTTGTCTTAAAAAACAGTGTTTAGATTGTGCTAAATATAAGCAATCCATAAAAAAAATACAAAAATCTTGTTTTAACGCCTGTGCCTTGTCTTATCCCCTAAGCATCTAGGGCCACCATCTCTGCCTCGACCTGCCTACTGCCAAGCAAGTTTTAGATTATATATCTTATTAAGTTGTGGCTTGAGTAACATCTTCTGAATCAATCAACATGATTAGAGGAGTATGTCTGAAATGACATCATAATCTACCAGACTATCGATCTAATAAAATTTGGAAAATTAGATAGTAGATAATATTGTACTCGTGATCCAGATACCATGACAGATGTCCTTTTCAGGTGTATACCAAAATAGAGCAAAAATTTACTATATAAATAAAAGAAACACTGAAGGAAAAATTTACTCTATTCCTTATTCTATAGTCTATTACCAACGGAAAAATACAGCAAAAACAGGCGGGATTGTGTATACCAAAATTTACTATATAAATAAAAAAAACACTGACGTAAGCATAATCCTACAAACGTTGACGTTGGCTAAAATCCTTCCATACATAAGTAAACTAAGCAGTGATAGATGGGTATCTTTTTCGTTTGCTTTTTGAGAAGTGGGAAAAGCGAGGTAACTAATTGCTGTATTAAGAGTACAAACTGCTGGTTGCCCGGGCTTGATTTTGTGCTCAGGTGTTAAAAGATAATTGTTTGTTTTCTAGTGTTAAGTGTGTTTGAAGCTAATCAGAGCTAATCTGGTCAAAATCGGAGCTAATCAAGATTTAGGGCACATGAGTCCTTAAAAGAATGAACATTTGTTACATTCAAGCTCATTTTTGTTTGTGTCAAATGTGCTTTTTAACCTTTTGCTGATCTTTATAGAGCTTATATAGAGCTTATATACTTAGCTTAAAATACAAGGGGATCCATTAAAAATATACAAAAAATCATTTGAACGCCTATGCCTTGCTTTAGCCCCTAAGCCTCCAGGAGTACCATTGCCGCCTCGACCTGCCTACTTCCTAGCAAGTTTTAGAATATATTTCTTTTGAAGTTGTGGCTCAAATCACATTTTGTCAGATCAACCAATCATTATAATAGTAAAGAGAAAGAATAACTATAGCACTATAGTGTACTGAAATGACATCATAATCTATTAATCTACCAGACTATTCATTTAATAAAATTTGGAAAATTTGATAAAGATAATATCATACAGCCAGACAGATCCAAATGTCGTTTATAATATGAAAACGTCTTGTTAAATTAATGAAAACTAAATTTCCTTGACAAATTGCAAGGTTATGCAGATCCTGAAAAAAACCCAGATCACTAGATAGTGGGTAATTTTGATGAAAGGGCTCACATGTTTAAGGATACAACTTCGGGAAACCCAACTTTACTCTATTTGTCATAAAAAGGGTAGAGTTATGTAGCTAAATAATAGATAAAGCAATATTATTAGTGTGTCAGCATAGCACCTATAAGTCACAAGGATATTAACTGATTTAAGGAATATGTGGATAGAGTCATGCTCTCGGAGCGTGGGGAACCTGTTTCAACCCTTTTTTTTTTTTTATCATAGTTGTCATCCCTATCTATACTGCAGCACACAGATAACAGAGCATAATCTAGCTTATCTAATCATGAAATACAAATCTACGGAAAACGACCAGGAAAACATCCCATGTAAGCTCACTTATTGTGTCAATATCGGGTTGCGTCAAAGAAACAGAATTATTGGATGGTATAGCAGACAACCTCTCATCGGCACGCTTCACAACCGCTTGGTCTGGCAAACTATTCCCTCAACTTTTTAAATTCAACAGTACAAAAAAATTAAGCAAAAATAACTCTATCACAAGATGTTCACAGCAACCAAAATCAGAGGCAGGCCTATCTTGAGATATTTCAAGGTTCTTCTAATCAAGTATTAGATCAAAGACGTAAATATGCAAAAGCTAGGGGGGAAATCATACAATACAAGAGACGAATAGAAAAGTTCAGGTCTTGAAAACCCATGAAATAGATCAAGCATACAATACAAGAGCTAATAATTGGTACTGTAAATATTTATAGTTGCTGAAAGGCTCAACTGTACATTGGTTAACTTTTCATTTGAATCTATAAGAATTAAACTACTCGTACTAACAATTTTTGAATAATCGATTGATCCCTATAGGAATAAGGAGTTGCTAAAGGCTAAAGTTTGAATCTTGACCATCTCAACCATGGCTTGATTTCCTAAATCATAGATTAGTTTTAAAATCTGTTGTTTAACCTTTAACATCTCTGCAACCTATTCCTGATAAATATATAAACCATAACTTTTTTGAGTCAATCGTATAATTATAGCTTTGGCATCATATAGTTATTATTTTCAGAATACGTGTTTACAATATACACAGACATGCTTCATCTATTGCCTGAGAATACATCAAAGTGTTTCCCATTAAAATAGAATATTTAAAAATAAAAATAATTAAAATCATCATTTATCTCGTAACAAAAAAACAGATCAGATTATTGACCAAATTTACGAGAATACTTATTTTGTAATAATGTATTAGTAATATTTAGTATTCTAATCTATTGTTAGTATCCTATTGTTAGGTCTTCATTAATAGGAAGACAGCAATATAAAAGGTGAAACATGAGGTACTGAAGTCTGAACGGAGTACTTATATACATAATCCGCTAGACAGCAATATAAAAGGTGAAACATGAGGTACTGAAGTCTGAACGGAATATACTCATATACATAATCCGCTGTCAATCGCTTCCATGTGGACTTCATATTTACTTTTAGCTTCTATAAAAAAGATCTATATATATACAAGATGTAGAGAAAGGGTATCTGCTCTTATATATGATTAATGTATATCATCGATCTTATGGAAATCTACAAGGTGCACGAAACTATTCCACATTATACTTCAGTTCAAAGTGTAACCTTGAGCTTTATTAAATTTAGTTAAAGTGTCGTCCAGATAACGGTGTTCTCTTCTGCTGAGAAGAGAGTATGATTTGTTTGCAAGTCGTAAACCAAAGTTAAAACAAACCTCAATCTCAAGTTAAGTTGGACCAAATATTTCACTCACACAAGTTCTCAGAATGTGAGCCTAATCAAAAATTCACAAGGCTTGTAACAAGTGCTTCATATATAACTATAAAAGAAAATCTTACGACCGAAAAATTGTAACCAACTTTCTCCTGTGGATCTAAATTCTCTTCAACTGGGCATACATGTGAGTTTCATCACTACTCACTTTTAAAAGATTCGCGATAAGATTCCAAAACATGGGATTCTACCATAACTTATATCGGGCCCGATTGGGGTTACACTTCCAATCCACGTAAAGTCTAGATGCAAAAATATAGTAATAGGAAGGAGACATGATTGGGGTTACATTTTCCTGTTTTCTTCTTTAAATTTTGCAATCTTGTAAGCAAAAGTTGATGTAAAGCTGATATGACTTTACACCACCCAGTGCTTTACTATATCAAAGTTAGCCACAGGCACGACCTTAATTGCTCAAAAGAAGAGAAAAAAAGTACTATGTTTTAGCTGGTGAATAGATCCTACAAAGGGAAACGATTACTTTTTTAATCAAAAGGGTCTTCTTTGTAGATTTATTCCATAATGTAATTACTGTATCTGGCAAATGATCATATTTACCTCCTCATCTGCTTCTGACCATACTATCTGTTAAATACTGTCCCACATTGTTTCATAGCATCATTGAACCTCTATGCCAAAGACCAAGGGGTGTTAAAAAAACTAACATATGCGGTTGTCCAATTATTGCTATGTATATTTCTTGTTAACCAATGTACATAAGTTTGAAAGAATTACATGTTTTGCCTCGAAAGATCAATTCACGTGTCTTACAAACTTACAAAAAGTTCAGCTTCTCATGAGTTCTGAGGGCAGGCAAATCGATGTCCACATACCTATTCTTCTAGGGTTTTAGGTTTTAAAGACTTCTTAAGTGATCCAGATTGCAGGATTAAGGGTAATAAGTTTAGAATTTTGGTTACCCTAAGAATTGAACAAACCAAATTCACATGTAGTGAGAAATTAAAACTGCGACGAAACTTCCGATGTCCCACGATTCTCTGCTAGTTTAAAAGGAAAAAAAATAGACAAGCGTGAGGATAGCTAGGTCAGAAAAGCTATCCCCAAGTAGGACTTGAACCTACAACCAGTCAGTTAACAACCGATCGCTCTACCATTGAGCTACTGAGGAAAAACCAAGGACTAAAGTTAGAGATTCTCTTTCTTTGAATCAATCTATGACCAAACAAAGGATCGTTTAACCCAAAAGAAATTTTTGATAGTATAGCTACTAGCTATCAGTAATCGTCAGCACTAGTTAATTTATTGGGTTGAGAGTTTCAGCATTTTATATTTTCATTTCTTAAACTCATTTTGTTTCTTAAATTAGTAGATCAATCAATCATAACAAATAAACATTCCACAAGCATATCAAGGAAAGAGCTTTGCAACAAATTTTTCAGAAAAAAAACCATACTGCAGCGAAAACGTAGCAGGAAAATATCAAATACACTTACCTGGTTTATGGTTCCTTGTTTGGGGTGGCAAATTGCTTACATCGGAGCCCAGAAAAATTCAGATGGGGTGTTTGCATGCAACATGTTTAGACCTAATCCTAACTCGGCTCCTTCAAAAAGAAGTATAAAGTCTAATTCAGATGGGGTGTTTGCCTGCAACATGTTTAGGCCTAATCCTAACTCGGCTCCTTCAAAAAGAATGAGTATAAAGTCTAATTCATGTTGTCAGCATTTCCTGTGAACCTAAAAATGTAAAAGGAGGAAAAGGGAATGAGGAAGAGGTAACGTGAAGAGATAAATTTAATACAAACTGAAAAGTTAGAAAAAAATATCATCATAAATAAATCCAAATACTACACGTACTACGAAGCTAATTCATATACTTTAATGGCCCGTGTTGATGCTAATAGTGAATATTTTACTGCATAAATTATAAGGAATTGGGATCGATTAAAAGCAAGTTAAGCATGGTAAGAATCTTGAAGCCCGTTTGTAACCCTTTTACCATGCAAGATTATAAAACCTTTTTTTGGTGGAATAAATGTCTTTTAACTGTTTCTCACTAGCAAGGAGGACTCTTTTTCGATGAAAAAAATATTAGAACTTGACATGCATGTAAAAGTATATCTAAAGATGCCAAATATGGAAATATTGGCCTGACATACTCTTAGCCCGTCGCATATCTAACTTGAATAGAACATACACCTAACATGCATATAAGAAGTTACACATTTCAAGGAATAAAAGTAGAGTGACAATAAAAGACATGTAACAAGAAACGATCTAAACCCATGTAATGTGTGCTAGATAGGTAACTTCTAGTTTCTATTGCCCTATCAGCTTCTGTAAGGAACCACCTTACTTCGGATCCGATAAAACAAGAAAAGGAACAATATGACGCAATCCACACAAAGAACACAACTTTTTTGAGGCAAATTTTCTATTTAATTAATAAGGGAAAGTAACAGAATTCAAAGAACTGAATTTAAACACTGGAATGTAAAATTTAATAGGAAATACAGATAAGAGAATTTTTCATCATTTTTTCATAATCCTTAAGCAATACAGAACTTCTCTATTTATACTATCTAATAAAGTTACTAACAAACCTCTAGAGTTTTAATTAGTTGCACTCAACTCAACCAGGTTTCTAATCTCTCATTTTAACCCCAAATTAACTTGACCGTAGACATTACTTAACCCACTCCTTTTTTCTCTTTTGCCCTATGTCCGGATTCATTACATTCCACACCACTTGAAACACACCTTGCCCTCAAGGTGTGATCAAAGACTTGAGACAAAGGTTTCGCCACAATTTGAAGCTCCAAACACTCGTTTATAGTTTCCAGTAGCAAAGTAATCTCGTGGTGAGCTGACAAATGATTGATGTCAAGCTTTCCTTGTTGTTCAGGCATATACGGCGTCACTTTAGCATATGATGTGATTCTTTTGTTCTCACCCAGGTCGAAATGGTCAAGGTAATCTGGTACCCCTTTCCTTCTAAATTTTCTAATGGTCATTCGATCAAATACCCCGATCCGTAATCGACTCCTTAATGTCAGCATAGGAAGGCCAAATTTAATATTTAAAAGCCTATCAAATTCTTCAGGATCGGCAGCTAGAAACCCTCCTTTTAAAATGTTTACGGACAGCGGAGCCAATTCTTTTAAGACAAGGACTTTGACCTCTCTCTTTTGTCGAGTAAGGGATTTTGCACGAAGAAGATATCCCACAGAATAAAAAGAATGTCGTTAAAGCACCAGTGCATATAAACTAGGTGCTCTGGCAAATCAACTAACTCAAGTCTGATGGAAACAGGGGATGTAAAATACATGCTCCAATTGGATAAGACAAGATCAATCATATTCGCACATAAAAAGAATGCAAAATGAAGTTTGCGAATTTTTGTACCCTGAGATATGGCTAATTGAATATTCATTTTTGGAGAAATCGTTCCTTTTAAACTGAATTGCGTCTATCTTAAACCTTTTCAATTCTGCATCAAGGTCAATTGTTGCCTCTCCTCTTTCGACAATAACGTGGCCCATGCCTACAAATATAATCGAAGAAATCGCAGAAGGCTTCATATTATTCACAAACCCAGACTTTTCACAAGAGGCATAATCTGCAACAAAGTCAAGTAGATGCCAAGTTTCATCCTTTAAACACCATTTTCCAGTAATCATTACACTGCCACTTCTAGGAGATTTATAATTTTAAACGATACTCCATTTCCTTGTGACATTATAGTCCACTCTAGAACCCAGTTTTCTATCAATAACAACCTTCATCATCAGACCTCCACCAGCTTGATTACTAATCTTCGATGTTTGACGAGCATCAGTACTTCCCTAACAAGAACGTCCATGCACAAAAGTACTATCTTGCACTGTTTGGCTTCGCATGTGAAAATTCAGATTTTGCTTCATAATTATATTCACACCCGGATCAAATTTGTAAGGAAAATCTCTTTTGCTGGAACTATCTTTTCGAACGCCCGAAGAATCTTCAACGATTACGAGTTCTTTGTTTGAGGCTGGCTCTTGAACTTTTGTTTTACGTGTTCTAGAATAAGTGACACTCTTTCCTTTTTCGAACGTTTTATGCAAACGGGGTGTTATACATAACTGTTCGGTTGCATGTAAAGAGCTTTCGACTGATTTCACTAGAAGAACCTCGAGTGGAATTTTATCGGAGAATTGATTATTTTCTATTCCTAATTCATCTTCCTTTTCATTGGAACTGTTCTCTTCTGTGGTCATTTTCAACACTTTGTAGTCCTTTTCCAATAGGATATCACCACGATCCTTAAAATTGACTTCAGCAGACTGTTCAACTATTTCATTACACGCTTGATTTGCATTACTTACAATGGAGTCATGTAGCTGTTCTTTCTCCGGTACTTCTTCAACCAGATTAAATGCAGGAACGACTGTCGTTAAATGTTGATTTAGGAATGACTTGGCTGATTTTTCAGAGATCATTGTGTTCATTGGACTGAGATCATCTTCTACAGCTACTACATCTTCTTCTCTTTCAAAACAAGCGCTCTCTTTTTCTTGTTCTCTCTCAAGAATGCTTGTAATAATGTCCTCTATTTTCGCGGCATGGTCCTTAAAAAGGGCATTCATTTTTTGTCTTTGTTCTTCAAATTTATGATTCCAGTTCTTTATTTGCTCCATCTTAATGTCCTCTATTTTCGCGGCATGGTCCTTAAAAAGGGCATTCATTTTTTGTCTTCGGTCTTCAAATTTCTGATTCCAGTTCTTTATTTGCTCCATCTTAATGCATTCTGGCATGATTGGAAGTGGTTGGTCAGAATATTGAGGAGCCTCATATGGTGTGTTTTCTGGTGGAGGTGTGTATGTATGATATTGGTAGTGAGTTGTATTATTTTGATGGGCATTTGTTAGGGTTGTATGAGATGGGAAGAAGTCGATTTGTGGCTCTTCCATCACAGGTAAATGGTGCAGGTACTGAGCATAATTTGGAGAAAAAGTCGGTTCATAAATTTGAGGAATGAACTAGTTTTGTAATGTGTTTTGAGAGTGGCTGAGCGTATGAATTGTAGGGAGAAAAGGGTTGTGGATATGAATGAGGCGGGTTTTCCGGTGGTTGTGTAGATGGTAATAGGCTAAAACAAGGCACATTGTGGTACGGTGAATACGATGACATTGCTGTGCTTGGTGACATTTGGCTTGGCTGATGTTGGTGATCTGGTATATGGGTGCCAAATATGTGGTTTGTATGTGGACTAAATGCGTGTGGAGGTTGATTGTAAGTGCTATCATACATGAATGGCGATGAATGCTGATATACCTCTTGTGGGTTCTCATTCTGGTAATTGTAGTGGCTTGGCAATTGTTGGATATGGTCCGGGATAATGTGATCTTGTGACTCATGCAACCTCTATCGTTCGAACACTTGATTCTGGTTTCCTTCCAGTGTCTCAAGTTCCTTTCTCTGAGTTTCTGTTAAATGGTTTTCGAAGATTTGTTGTTGCATTTGTGGCTGCGGAATTTCATCGAACACTTAGCGGTCCAAATTATGTCCATAACAGAAACTGCTATTTTCAAACTGATCTCCCCAATTTGAATACGACATACCCGACTTAAATAGAGCGGAAGAGTGAATGAAAGAAGAATCGATGCTCTGGTACCACTTGTAAGGAACCACCTTACTTCGGATCCGATAAAACAAGAAAGTGAACAATATGACCCAATCCACACAGATAACACAACTTTTTTGAGGCAAATTTTCTATTTAATTGATAAGGGAAAGTTACAGAATTCAAAGAACTGAATTTAAACACTGGAAAGTAAAACTTAATAGGAAATACAGATAAGATAAGAGAAGTTTTCATCATTTTTTTCATAATCCTTGAGCAATACAGAACCTCTCTATTTATACTATCTAATAAAGTTACTAACAGACCCCTAGAGTTTTATTAGTTGCACTCAACTCAACCAGGTTTCTAATCTCTCATTTTAATCCCGAATTAACTTTGACCGCAGACATTACTTAACCCACTCCTTTTCTCTCTTTTGCCCTATGTCCGGATTCATTACAGCTTCTTCAAAGTAGTATATTTTACAAAACAACATCATGCAGCCAATTCTACGTTTTTAAGTGACAATGCTCAAAGGGAGATGCATTTACAGTTCGTGTCTATGTCAAGTTCTTATTATAAAATAACGGCTCTATACAAAAGAGATGCATGCTTGAATATTTGAAGCATTCAAAAGGTTAAACGAATAACTTTACAGCATAAGCAGGGTAAGCACAACCAGAAGTCATATTCTCCAACATCTCTTTGACCGAAGTTGACCTTGGTTTCCAAGTAGTTTGAAAGGAGAAAACCTCGTGCCATAAGCTACAAGGGGATAACGTATGCAGCTTTACAAAAGATGGTAAAGATGGATCATATTTACTTCCAAGCTCTGCATGCTTTCCTTTCACCAAACAAAGCAACAATTATTAGAGATTATTGAAACCAAAGACTGAAGAGGGTAATTACGAGTGCAAACTAATATTTTGTTGTAGTTGTAAAAGCAAACGGAACTTCATAACTAGAGACCACAGAGACCATTTCTGACGAATAACAGTTTTTTGTAAAACTCATGACATCACAATCGAGGATGAAACAACACACATAAGAGAATTATCATGTCAGAAATTTAATTACTTCTAGTACACATAAACATCACTACATGCAGAGGTTAAACAATTTATAGCATCCACCAGGAGAACCAAATAAACTTAAGAAACATTAAATCAAGTTACCTAATGTCGTCACTACCTTATAACTCAAAAGAATCTTTTGTGGCTAGCGCTGACAGAATTTTTCAAAAGAATGACTCACACGCTAAAACCCGCAGATAATACTCTGCAATAAAAGGTTGTGTAAGTGACTCTATATAGTGAAGATTTTAGCACGGTTATATAATATTAGACAGTAATGAAATCAAATTTATTGTTCAACAGCCAGCCATCTAGGTTTTAAAATGACCATCTGCTTAAAGGACTAAGACATACTTATTCTCAATAATATCTCAAGTGTTCCCCAATATAAATACAGAAACAATAAAAACAAAATTGATGTTGGTATCATCCACTGTCAAAAGACTCAAACCAATTTAAGAATCGAAGTGAAAGATCTTCAGTTGCTATAAATGACTTGACAATGAAATTATAAACCTAAAAGGTAGATTACAAAGGCCTTCTAACATACTTGACTGTACAACAGTAAGTTATGGTTACCTAAATGCATATGCATAAGACAATGCAAATGAATGTTTATATAGGAAAACAAAAACGCTAATTAGGCGACCACAGACTTCTCTAAAGGGGCAAGTGTAACGCTCGTCAGATTCTCAATTACAGTTTTCTGATTTTAACACATGAAAAAAGGAAAAAATCCAATCTGAGCTCAAATCATGATGTAAGGATTGGAAATTTTAGAATGACTTCACACATCAAATAAGAATTAGGAGACTTACAAACATCTCTTCAAACTCTTTCTCGTGAACTGAACCTGGATTGCCAATTAGAAACTAAATTGGAAGAAACAAGAGACACAGACTAGTTGAGAGAGAGTGACTTGTCCGGCAAGAAGATTTTGGAATAAGAAATATGCAGATATATCAAATCATGCCTACATGGTCTTATTTCATCAAACCTAAGTAGAGTACGTACACCTGGCAATTATAGTAAGTAATTAATATAATTAACCTAATAAAAAATAATCATGAAATATTACATTTGTTGGTTGACTACTTGACTGTAACGTTAAAATCTATTTTTGGCCTTTCGTACTAGCTTAGTATTATTATTAAAACTGCCATAATACTATACTAGGGTTGGGCTAGTGGTCAAGCAGTTAAGCCAAAGCACCCAGTATCTTAGAATAAGACAAGCCTTCCGGAAATCTGAGATGTTCTGGGAACAATCTAAAAACACTAATGACTTCCTGCTTAAGAGAAGCCATACGTCAAGATGCTATTTAAAAAAAAAATCTCATCGACACCTAAACGACAAAAAAAAGATTGAAAAACAGAGACATGATAGGGACATGACAGAGTGCAACACAATTTCAACCCTTGACTCCCACCGTCCCCCAAAAAATGAAATATTATAGGTAACGAACCATAATTTAATCAAACAATTTAAAGACAGATTTTGAAATAAAGTTGAACTCAAATTCATCATGAGAGATAAGCAAACATTTCGTAAAATGGGAAGTTGCGAATATAGGTTTTTTTATTCGAACAGACTACAATTTTTATAGACGTGAAAATCAAATACTTCACTCCATTTATGTCCAAAACATCACCCATAATTTATTAAGTTTGTTAAACAAATTTGTTATTACCGTTGAACATACCAAGAACTTTATTTTACATTACATTCACTATGTTGAACAACGAAAGTACTACAGCTTTCAAGGACTTGAGTCTCTGCATTGCGAGGAGCAGCGGTGTGACCTATCCACTACTTTCTAGCGGTCTAGCCTATAAATCTCAAAAAATTAGAATACAAATTTTTGAGATGCAAATTACCATTGATACATGAAACTCAGGCAAGTAACATTGAAAAAGTAAAGAACTGGACAGATCGATATAAGAAAATATTAGTTTAGTGAGGAAACCATAATCCAGTATAGCATGGACTTAAGAGGATTCATAACAGTTTAAAGATTCAAAAATCTTCAAACTCGTAAAGCGGATGTTATCCGAAAACAATGTAAACAAAATATTTGAAGTGGTTACCTTCATGAGAACAAATTGCAAACACTAATTTAAAGCAATAAATCTTTTGAGTAAAGAAAATTAGCACATAAACACCTCCTAGATATGATATGTCTATCTTCATTGAAATGTCTCAAGGTATTTATGTCATAGATTGTACTGACCATATTTATTTGAACTTCAAACACCATAGACATTGAAAAAAACTCAAAATAACATATCAAATAAATAATCAAGTGGAGTATCATACGAGGAGAATTCCACTTCGGCAAAAAACTCAAGCATACATCAGCAATAAATCTTTTGAGTAAAAGAAAATTAGCACATAAACACCTCCTAGATATGATATGTCTATCTTCATTGAAATGTCTCAAGGTATTTATGTCATAGATTGTACTGACCATATTTATTTGAACTTCAAACACAATAGACATTGAAAAAAACTCAAAATAACATATCAAATAAATAATCAAGTGGAGTATCATACGAGGAGAATTCCACTTCGGCAAAAAACTCAAGCATACATCAGGAAAATACAAATTTTCTATGATATTCTATAGCATGAATAAAAGAAAAAGGAAGATGTTATCCCATAACTCTTGGGTAGAGCATACCATCTAGTAAGATGGATTTCATACAGTTTCAAGATAAAAATTAAAGATACGCCTCCATATATCCAGCTAAAGCATAAAACCGATATTCAGAAAATAGTACAAAAACGCTTGCTAGCATACTAACAACACGAGGAGTTCAAAAATTAAACAACAACAAAAAGAATTCACAAAGAATTACCAGAAGCAGAAAAGAAAACTAAAACAAGTTTCTATTGCAACCAAACACCTAATACTGTTTTCATTAACATAAATTAACCAAATTAACAAGATCAACTTAAACAGGTTATCAAGAACATGTGCCCTGTGCTCTTAAAAATCAACTACCAGGTACTACATCATGACTGCTACCACCAAACAGTACCAATAAATTTGTTATAATTTTGCTTTTAAGTTGGCTTATTCGGTGTGTTTAGTTAGTCTACATAAGCTAGAAGTTTAAAAATGGAGTCACTGACTATATTCCAAAACCATAAAGAAAACCTACCTTTTAGCTTCAAACTAAAACCAAACACCAAGTCTTATTGGTCTTCTCTCGTCATGTATTTTCAAATGCATAAGGTCTTGTATATGTAGCGCTAGTTTGAAAAAAACTCGCACCCAAAACTCAAAAAACTCGTTCTTACTTGTTTATGCAAAAACAAACTTCTCTGAGAAGCTCAAGGAAACTTCTGGTTCTAACATTCTCTTACGCTTTTTCTTTCTTCTTTAGTAGCCATGATCTCGAGTTTTAAAACACCGATATATAGTAACGGAAAAATATAAGAGTCTGATTGTGGTACCTTCTTATAATTAACAAGGTATGTTTGCTTAAAAGACTCGGTGTGCATCTCAGACTTTAGTATGTGCATGTATAACCATCAACTGATGAAAGATTGTTCTCATTTCATTTCTCAAACCATATAATGGCAATCCTACCGAGCATATTAAGATGGCATGTTACAATATAATTAAAAGAACAGTTGGCATGTACAACTACGAAGATTTTATCTATCTGTGGTTTCCTTATTATTCTAGGAATATGTTTCCTTATTAGTCTAGGAGTATATATTAGATATAATTGATAGTTGTCAATATTTCCTTTTAGGTTGATGTTACCTAAATTATAGATTATGACTTCTCTGCATAAATACCAATGACATGAAAAACTATTCAGCCTTTTATCTATTTGGTACCAGAGCCATAAAAAGACTATTATTCCGCTGCCTCTATTTTTTTTTTTGCTGAAAGAACCCTAATCCCTAGCCGTCATAATTTTTCACCTACCTTGTCATAATGGGTGCCAACGATGACACTAAAACCATTGAAAACAAGATGTCCTCCACGTTAACCATTCACGAGACTTCTTCTGCTATCCATATTAAATTGGATGGTTCTAATTATCGTGTTTAGTCTAAGATTTTGGAGATGCATATTGCTGGAAAAAGGAAGAAGGGTTATATTACAGGGAAAAAAAGTTGTGCCTAAAGAGGATGATTTGAGCTATGACGAGTGGGAGGCTGAAGATGCCCTAGTTAAGTCTTGGCTCATTAATTCCATGAGCAAAAATTTAATTTCGCACTTTGTGCAGTGTGGAAAGGCAAGGGAAGTTTGGGATGCTGTTAACATGAGCTATCTTGATGCCTCTGATTCTTCTCAGGTTTATGAACTGATGAAGAAGTGCTTTCAGTTGCGTCAAGGTGGTCGGCCTTTTGCTGAATACCACAACGAGTTGAACTCTAACTTTATGGATCTTGATTATCGAAGGCCTAATGATATGTCGTGTGCAGTTGATATTGAGAAACAAAGGAAGCGTATTATTGAGGATCGATTATATATGTTCCTTGCTGGTCTTGACAACAACTTAGATCATGTTTGTAGTCATGTACTGGCTACATCTCCTTTGCCAAGTCTGGAAGAAGCATATTCACTAGTTCGTCGTGAAGTGCAAAGAAAGATCACGATGGGAACCGAAGATCATTCCGAGGCTTCGGCTTTGACTTTTCAAAGGAGCAAATCTCAGCCAGCTATTTCTTCTCCCCTTACTGGTTCTGCCCACTCTCAATCCCGTTTTTGTACTTATTGCAATAGTACAAAGCATACAGTTGATGTTTGTTGGAAGAAGCATGGTTATCCAGAGTGGTTTAAGCTAAAGCAAGCTGAGAGGAAGAACAAGAAGTTTTCCCAGGTTGCTTTCACAGACCAATCTTCTGCTTTTCATGTATCTCGAATATCTGCTCAAGAAGGTAATTCCGGTTTAGCCTTAAATTCTGTTGCTTCCACTACTTGGATTATTGATTTGGGGGCTACTGGTCATATGACTAGTAATTCTTCGATACTCGACTCTTTAACGTATTTGCATGTTAAGTCTGTACAGGTTGCTAATGGGATTCCTATACCAATTATCGGGGCCGGGAATGTCTCACTCTCTTCGAAATTATTTCTGTCTTCTGTCTTACTTGCACCCGACCTGTCTAATAATTTACTTTCTATTAGCCAAATTACCAAACATCTTAATTGTTCTGTAATATTCCACTCTACCCACTGTGTGTTTCAGGACAATCTTACGAAAATGACGATTGGCATTGACAAGGAAAAAGGAGGTTTGTACTACTTTGAGGGGGCGACTGAGTTCAAATCCGAATCCGGTCGTGGTTTTAAAGTAGAGAGAGCAAGTTCTTGCTAAAGATGTAATAACCCGAGTTTTTTCTATATATATTTATTCAAAGTATAAATATAGAAAAGGTAGTATTCCAAAAAAAAAAAAAAAAAGAAGAAAATGTAATGTCCTGAAATGCACTATACTTGTATGATATAAATTTGGCAATATATATACTATATATATTTATATAGAAGTTTTTTAATGTTCCAAATTCTTATTTTTTTGATTCTGGGCCCCGAGAGTTATTTGTTTCGATCTCTATTTTTTTACCAATAGTAGGTATTGGTTTTTACCCGGATTTCGTTCTTTCATTATCAGTTGACAAGGTCGAAGTGATTTTATCTAGTTTTTTTTATAGATAGTTTTCATGAAAACTATCTATAAAAAAAATACTATTATTTTCACAATTATTCGATGGACGCTGTATAATGAAAAAAATACTTCGTTTTTTCTTTAAGTAAAAAAAAAATATAATTTGAACCAGATACGTTTGGTTTTTTTGAGAACCATATGAATCACTACACTACTTGATTCATATGGTTTTCGCCGGCTTACACAAAGTGTTTTTATACTTTTTTATATAGGTTGTATTTTGTTGCTATTCGTTAGAGACTTTCTTTAGCCATTAATATAAATGAACCATAACTATGTAACCCAATTCCTAACAGATTGACCCCAAAGTAACATATCCAAATTATAAGAAAGCCAACAGAAGCCACAATCGCAGAATTTACCGGGGGCCATTTTTGATTTGTTCTACTATGTAAATAAATCGCGAATATGGTCCAAGTAATAAATGCCCAAATTTCTTTTGGGTCCCAATTCCAATATGACCCCCATGCTTCATTAGCCCATACGGCTCCCGAAAGAATCCCTATGGTTAAAAAGATAAAACCTATACTAATAACACGATAACCCCAATAATCCAATTGTTGAATCAACTGGGATCTGTAATAATTTTTAGCAGAAAAAAAAGAAGTATTTCCAAAAAAATGGTTTGTTTTATTCATGTATTGAATTTCACCAAAGGAAAAAGATTCATTGAAATTTAATACATAATTATTATTATAAAAAAGTGTTATACCTTTTCGAAATGTAATTACTAAAAGTGCTACTGATAATAATGATCCGCATAAAAGAGCTGCATAACCCAATACCATCATACTTACGTGCATTATTAACCATTCAGATTGGAGAGCAGGTACTAATATTTCGGATTGATGTATTTCAGTTAAAAGACCTGAAGTAGCAAAACCCTGTGTAAAAAGAACACTTGGGGCAGTTATTATACTTAAATCATTTTCCCTTTTTTTTAAATACGGAACAATATGAATAATCGAGAAACTCCATGAAAGAAAGATTAATGATTCATATAAATTACTTAATGGAAAATGTCCCGAATAAATCCAACGAATGCTTAATAATCCTGTTATACATAAAAAAGTCGCGATCATGCCCCTTTTTGACGAATCAGATAGTTTTCCAATTTCATCGACTAATAAGGTTATTAAATGAATTGTAATTACAATTGAAACAATCGAAAAGGAAATATGAGTTAATATATGCTCTAAAGTTAAAAATATCATAAAAATAAAAAAGTAAAGGGGGGTCCCTTAATTACGAAATGACAATCAGTAATTTAATTTATTATAGAATAATATTTTCTTTTTTTTTTTAGAAGAGGGCATGCCGCCACTCGGACTCGAACCGAGATGCTCTAGCACTGCTTCCTAAGAGCAGCGTGTCTACCAATTTCACCATAGCGGCCCGCTTAAACTTATAATAGCATATTCCTATTCAATAGTCGAGACTGATAAAGTGAATTCAATAAAATATGTCATTAAAAAAAAAAATGACATATTTTATTGATGAATAAAACTAAATAGTAATTTGAAGAGTTGTTTTTTTAGTTTCGAGTATCACTTGTATTTAACTTCGGCCTTTCATGAGGTTTCTCCTGTTCGGAAATTGACCTATTATAATTAACTAGTTCTACCCCCGTATAGGGACTTAAAAAAATAATTTTTTTTTTTTTCTTTTTTTACGAATTCAATAATAAAAAATTAGTATTTTGCAAATTATAAGACTCGAATGCAAAAAGAATTTCATATTGATTAGGTCAAAACAATACACAATGGAAATAATTCATTTTATAGTCTCCATAAAATTTGACAACTTTTTGAGTCGCGTAGATTCAAATTATCACAATTTTTTATTACTTATTTTTTTGTCGCACAAAAAAACTTTTTGACTGCCCAGTGGAAAGAGATTTGCCCAACGAAAAGGCTTTTAAAGCCGCCCAATATCCTTTTTTTTTCCAAATATTTTTACGAATACGTTTTTTTGATATCGAAGTACGCTTTTTTGGAACTGCCATTTGAAAATAAAGAGATTACTCACTATTCTGTTGGATGTGAAAGACATCTATTGTTCAAAAGAAGTCATTTTTTACTATAGTTATTATCGATTTTTTCTTTATAGCATTATCTTTTGAAAAAACTAGAAAAAATATTTTTTGAAATAGAAGAAAAAATATCTCAAACAAAAATCAAAAATATATATAACATAGCTTTATAAACGATATTTTAGTAATTTTTTCTTTTAATTTCGAAAATAAAAAAAAAGCATATCGTGGATTCCTTCCTGTAAACATTTTTGATTTAAATAGAAACCGATGCATTTAATCAATTTCACAATGACCTAATTAATTATTTTGAATAAGTGAAATAATTAAAGGGAGTTATTATTCAATTAAGATAACTCTATGGTTTATATCCAAATTTCATCTTTTTTTGTTTAGTATTTTATTTCTGCTTGTGCTGTTTCGATATAAATTATTGTAAGAGTAATAATAATTGAAATTTCGATTTTCGACATCTTCCTAAAAAGTTTAGTAAATAACGAGTCTTTTTTACTAGTAACTTAGTGATGTTATTTAATTATTTAAACAATTGTGATTTCTTAATTTGAATCTTTGACCTATTTTAGAAAGACACATAATAAGTAAGAAAAAAATGAGATTTTAGTTAGTTTAAATTAATACATATCTTTATTTTTTTTATTAACCCTTTCCAATTTGAAAAAGATAAAAGACTTGGTAATTGGAAAACAATTCAGAATAAAAACTTTTTTTTATGGAACAGACATATGAATATGCGTGGATAATACCTTTTGTCCCACTTCCAGTTCCTGTATTAATAGGAATGGGACTTCTGCTTTTTCCAAACGCAACAAAAAAGCTTCGTCGCATATGGGCTTTTAAAAGTGTTTTATTGTTAAGTATAGTCATGGTTTTGTCGATAAATCTTTCTATTCATCAAATAAATAATAGTTCCATATATCAATATGTATGGTCTTGGATTATCACTAATGATTTTTCTTTAGAGCTCGGTTATTTGATCGATCCACTTACTTCTATTATGTTAATATTAATCACTACGGTGGGAATTCTGGTTCTTATTTATAGTGATAATTATATGTCTCATGACCAAGAATATTTGAGATTTTTTGCTTATATGAGTTTTTTTAGTACTTCTATGTTAGGATTAGTTACTAGTTCTAATTTGATACAAATTTATATTTTTTGGGAATTAGTTGGAATGTGTTCGTATCTATTAATAGGTTTTTGGTTTACACGACCGGTTGCGGCAAATGCTTGTCAAAAGGCGTTTGTAACTAATAGAATAGGAGATTTTGGTTTATTATTAGGAATTTTAGGTTTTTATTGGATAACAGGCAGTTTTGAATTTCGGGATATGTTCGAAATAGTAAATAACCTCATTTATAAAAATGAGGTCAATGCTTTATTTGTGATTTTTTGTGCTGGTCTATTATTTGCCGGCGCAGTTGCTAAATCTGCACAATTCCCTCTTCATGTATGGTTACCTGATGCCATGGAGGGGCCTACTCCTATTTCTGCTCTGATTCATGCTGCTACTATGGTAGCCGCGGGCATCTTTCTTGTCGCTCGTCTTCTTCCTCTTTTCATAAGTATACCTTATATAATGAATTTCATTTCTTTCATAGGCATAATAACAGTATTATTAGGAGCTACTTTAGCTCTAGCTCAAAAAGACATTAAGAGAGGTTTAGCCTATTCTACCATGTCTCAATTGGGGTATATGATGTTAGCTCTCGGTATGGGGTCTTATCGAACTGCTTTATTTCATTTAATTACTCATGCTTATTCAAAAGCATTATTGTTTTTAGGATCCGGATCGGTTATTCATGCAATGGAAACCATTGTTGGGTACTCTCCCGAAAAAAGTCAAAATATGGTTCTTATGGGAGGTTTAACAAAACATGTGCCAATTACAAAAATGTCTTTTTTATTAGGTACACTATCTCTTTGTGGTATTCCGCCCCTTGCTTGTTTTTGGTCCAAAGATGAGATTCTTAATGATACTTGGTTGTATTCGCCTACGTTCGCATTAATAGCTTGGTCCACGGCAGCATTAACTGCATTTTATATGTTTAGGATCTATTTACTCACTTTTGAGGGACATTTACATTTTTATTGTCAAAATTCTAATGGTAAAGCAAATACTCAGTCAATTTCTCTATGGGGTAAAGGAAATGTAAAAAATATTAACAAAAAGATTTGGTTATTAATGAATAATAAGGAAAGTACTTTGTTAAAAACAAAGAAGACATATGGAATTGATGAGAATGTAAGAGAGATTACACGGCCTTTTATTACTATTTCTCATTTTGGTAATAAAAAAAATTACTCATATCCTTATGAATCAGATAATACTATGTTATTTCCTCTACTTGTATTGTTCCTATTTACTTTATGCATTGGATCTATAGGAATTCCTTTCAATCAAGAAGGAATGGATTTGGATATATTATCCAAATGGTTAAGTCCTTCAATAAATCTTTTACATCCAAATTTGAAAAATTCGATGGATTGGTATGAATTTGGAAAAGATGCAATTTTTTCAGTCAGTATAGCCTATTTTGGAATATTTATAGCGCTCTTTTTATATAAACCTAGTTATTCATCTTTTAAAAATTTGGATTTAATTAATTCATTTGTTAAAATAAGATAGATGATAATAGTTGATGTATATGTAAAAAAAAAAAACAGAATTATATTAAACTATGTACAATAATATATTGCCTATTAAGACAAAAAACAAGTGGAAACTAGGGACATTCTCATGTTAATCTAATATATATATACATATATGTATCTTTAGGTATGAAAACAAAAACATACACGCTGGAAAATAGAAATAAACAGAGAGAGGAGGGAGAGACTTATAAAAGTAAAAGAAAACTCTTCATATTTCTTTACCTTTAACCTTCAATAACTTTTAACTCGGTGATCCGTTTTTCGAACGGGTTTCGCCAACGCGTAGCTGGTAAAACAGAGATTATTTTGAGGTATGGTTTGTCGATTAACTCTCCTTTATGGTAGGTTAAAATTAGTTTGCAAAAATCTGTTTTGTACTTAAGATAATATCTGTATTGGTTCTTTATTTGTTTTAGACGATTCCTTGCGGGCTTACTCTCAATTATAAGACGTAAATCAACCTTTACTCAGCTGCTGTACTTCCAGCCGGTTTTGAGCTTCATAAAGGTACCGTTCTGGTACTTAAAGGGGAGTCGTTATGTTGTATTAGTGCAGGAATTGATTTCCTGTTTTGTTTTATATTTGTTGTTTATTAAATAATGTTACTTGCAAATCTCAGATGCGTAAATGAACTTGCTGTTCAGTGACGTTGCTGAGGTACTGGTTGGTACTTAATGAGTTTGGGTTGTCCTGTTTCTAAATAAAAGAGGGTTAATTGTTGGGTTGATTTTCGTATGGTAGTCGTAGTTTCATAGCAGAATTGTTGATTGGTTTTGATTGAGGTAGTATTCTGGTGCCAATAACCGAGTTTTAATGGTTACGAACACAAGATTTTGTTTCCTGGTTGGATACAGGGGATTTATTGAGGAACCGTTATGGTATTTAACATGCGAGTTCACCTTGAGGTGGGGATCGTTTCCCCAACTTCTTTTCGTTGGGGTTAATTATAGTAGTAATAATACGTGTAACTTTAAGTTACAATAGAACTTTCACGGTACCGTTTCAGTACAAAAGGTTTGAGTTTAAGTGTTACTTGGGATGGATAGCGGGAACCAGTGTGTAGTTGGGTTGTTTGACTTATTCTAATAATGTTTTTAGTAGTTAAATTATTTGTTCTGTTATGTGAAATTTAAATTACAGGACCTTCATCGAGCTTGTGACCTAAGCTCAGGACACCTTCTAACCAAATATTGCTGTTCATTCCCTAGTAACTTGTCAGGGTATATATTAACTAATGCAAATAATTTATGTGATAGATTTTGTTGTAATTTCATTAGATGTACATCACAGTATGGTAGCTAATTGCAAATGATGTGTATGATAATGGTTAGAATTTCAGATTCGGTAGTTGTACATTGAAAATATATAAATGTGCTATCATATAACTCCTTAGTAAATTGGAGTAGTGAGGTTAAGTAACCGATGGAAGGTGTGGTGTCGTCATTAGTCGTTGTTTTCAGTCTTTTTATTGGTTTAGGGTTCACGTGCCAAAAGGGGTTCCGGCGAGCTTGCTACACACGGGAAATACGGCAATAGCCGACGTATGGTTTCATGAGTAGTTGACTCCATACGTGGATCTGAGTAGTGATTCGACACTATATTGTGAATCCGACTTTATACACATTTGAGTCGGTTATCGAGTCACGCCACTTGGCGTAAGTAGTTGGGGTAGAGGAGGTTAGCGGAGAAGAAATAGAACAATGAAATACAGATATAAAAACAAAATATACAGATGCATTGCATTATTATTCTTTTTAGTTTGTTGACTTATATATATAATGAATAGTTGATTCACTCTTTTCCTTCGTTTTCTTGTCTTTGTTTATTTTATTATTTTAGGTGGAGGTTCAGATGTACTGAGTTCCAGGACAGGTTAAGCTGTTGAGCAGGGCTGTGAGCGGGCTAGATTTTGGGTTGTGCAGGTAGCCTAGACACTCGTAGCCTATTTAGTTTGGTATAGCACTTTGTAAATGATGTATACATTAGAGGTAGTAGTGTGGAGAACATGCTAATGTAATATAATTTTTTTGGTGTAATATATGTCGGAGAAGTGTGTTTGGAAAACTTTATTTTCTTCCGTGTGTTTTCTTTAGTTTTCAAATTCAGGTCTCGGGTTTTACTGAAATTTGGGGCGTGACAAAAGAGAAGATCCTATCATGGCACTGCCGTTTGGGACATCCGTCATTTAATTATTTAAAACGTTTGTTTCCTTGGTTATTTTGCAATGTTTCAGTTTCGAGTTTAAGATGTGAACAATGTATTTATGCTAAAAATCATCGTGTTTCTTTTAAAGTGAGTTTAAATAAAAGTCCTTATCCGTTTACTTGTGTTCATACTGATGTTTGGGGTCCGTTTTCTACCTCAACAGCTTCTGTCACAGATATTTTGTCTTTTATTGATGAATGTACTAGGATTACAAGGGTATATTTGATGAAATTGAAAAGTGATGTCAAATCTATTATTCCTCAATTCTATAAGATGATCGACGCACAATTTCATACCAAGGTTCAGGTTTTTCATTCCGACAATGGTCTTGAGTTTGTTAATTTGTCAATTGCTGATCTTTTCAAAAAAAATGGTATCCTCCATCAAACAACTTGTACCTACACTCCGCAACAGAATGGTATAGCGGAGCGTAAGAATCGTCATCTTCTTGAGGTGGCTAGAGCTTTATGCTTTACTATGCGTGTTCCTAAACTTTTTTGGGCAGAATCTGTTACGACCGCTGCCTTTCTTATTAACCGAATGCCTACACATGTCATCGACTATCAAACTCCTTTGAGTATGCTATCTCGTTTTCACTCTATTCCTTCGGCATTAAACCTTTGTCCGAAAGTTTTTGGATGTGTGTTATGTTCATGTGCATCCCCCCCCCCCCCCCCCCCCCCCCCCCCCCCCCTTTTCTTCAGGAAAATACTATGTGTCTATGGATGTTCAATTTTGTGAGCAGGTATCTTATTTTTCTGGAGATGTACCGTTGGTTCCTCTTCAGGGGAGATTAATAGTAAAGAAGAGGAACGTGTATGGGTAGAAGAGAAACGAATATGGACCTCCGGTAAAGGAGAGGATCCAACCATCTTGAGTAAGGGGGAGAATGCAAGTGAATTAGATCAACCTGATCATGTTAACGTTGAATCTGAACCTCCAGAAAGACCAGCACGGTTGTTCAAAAAAACTTATACAAGAAGGAATAAGAATGATGTTGTTCCCCCAGCAAATTCTACTACTCATAATGATATTACCTTGCCATCGGATGAGTCGTCCGAGCTTAACGATGAGGAAAATGTCCCTTCTCCTGTAGATTCAACTTCAGATAATAATTATGTTCTTATAACTATAGAACCTGCTACCTCGAATGGAAAGACTATTGATAGGAGATACCCTCTTCGTGATCGTAAAGAACCTGATAAGTTCGGTTTCTCCAAATCATCTTCTAATATAGTTTATCCGATGTCTGATTATATTTTGTATCATCGCTTGTCCAAAACTCATCTCGTTTTTGCTCTTCAGTTGTCTTCAGTGTATATTCCTAGTCATTTTCAGGAAGTCGTTAAAGATCCAAAGTGGAAGTGCGCAATGGTAGAAGAAATGAAAGCTCTACAAAAAAACTCCACATGGGATATGGTTGAGTTACCTAAAGGAAAGAAGACGGTTGGGTGTAGATGGGTATATACAGTAAAACATAAATCAGATGGGACAGTTGAAAGGTACAAGGCTAGACTGGTTGCGAAGGGTTACACTCAAGACTTATGGAATTGACTATCAAGAAACGTTTGCTCCCGTGGCCATGATGAATACAATTCAAGTAATACTTTCACTCGCAGTCAATCTCGACTGGTCGTTACGACAGTTCGATGTGAAAAATGCCTTTTTGCATGGGGACTTAACAGAGGAGGTTTATATGGATCCGCCTCCCGGATTTACACAAGGAGGAAAAGTATGCAAGCTGAAAAAGGCGTTGTACGGCTTGAAACAATATCCATGAGTATGGTTTGGCAGGTTTAGCCACTCAATGAAAAAATATGGATTTAAGCAAGCTTTGGCTGATCACACTTTATTCTATAAAAGATAGGGTGATGATATTACTTTGCTTATTGTCTATGTTGTAGCAACACCATTGAAATTGATAAGCTTCAAAACCATTTGGCGAAGGAGTTCGAAATGAAAGACTTGGGGTTTCTTAAATATTTTTTAGGCATTGGAGTGTCTCGGTCTAAGCAAGGACTCTTCATCTCTCAAAGAAAGTACACGTTAGATCTATTAAACGAAACAGGTAACTCTGCTTGTGAACCTATAAATACTCCCATTGAAGTGAAGCATGGTCTGACTATCTATCCTGATCAAACTCCCACAAATAAGGAGAGATACCAGACCCTAGTCGGCAAGTTGATTTATCTTACTCACACTAGGCCAGATTTGTCATATGCAGTTAGCATTGTAAGTCAATTCATGCACAATCCTAGTGACCAACACATGAAGGTTGTAAACCGTATCTTGGCATACTTATGTTTTCTCCAAGTAAAGGTGTTATGTATTCAAAACATGGACACCTTGATATTATGGGGTATACAGATTCTGACTTTGTTGGGTCCAGATTGGACAGAAAGTCTACTTCAGGGTATGTATCTTTTGTCGGAGGTAATTTGGTGACTTGGAGGAGTAAGAAACAAAAAGGGGTGTCGTTATCTAGTGCGGAAGCTGAATATCGCGCTCTTCATCATGCGACTACAGAGTTAACCTGGCTTAAAATTCTTTCGGATGAGATTGGATTTGGTCAAAAGAAACCTATGTTGCTCTTGTGATAATACCGCAGCTATTCAGATTGCAAATAATCCAGTACAACATGATCGAATTAAGCATGTTGAACTTGACATAAATTACATTAAAGACAACCTTGATTCTGGAACTATCAAAGTTCCATACATTAAAAGCGCAGATCAGCTAGCTGATATGATGACCCATGTCGTTAGCAGTGGTCCTTTTCTATGCATCACTGTCCAAGTTGGGCATGTGTGATATCTATACACCAACTTGAGGGGGAGAGTTGGCATGTACAACTATGAAGATTTTATCTCTCTGTGGTTTCCTTATTATTGTAGGAATATGTTTCCTTATTAGTCTAGGAGTATATATTAGATATAATTGATAGTTGTCAATATTTCCTTTTAGGTTGATGTTACCTAAATTATAGATTATGACTTCTCTGTATAAATACCAATGCCATATATGAAAAACTATTCAGCCTTTTATCTATTAGAACCAACATAACCGTTTGGGTAAGACCAATAAACACCACACCCAAATTATATCAAGAAAAATGAAAATTTATAGCTTATTGTACCATTGTTGCGAAAGGAGAGACTATCAGAGTTGTCTAAACTTGTGACATAAATTTCAGAAGACCACATTTCGAACCATAGCATTGACATGTTCCCTTTATTATGGTGCGGTCGTGAAAAGTTCCTTGTTTGAGTTTATAATTTCTGCCATTTATATCTTTAGAACAATATCTACATAAAGATACTATTTTGTCTCGTAAGTATAAAAGAGCAATATTTCTCTTTTACATACGCCACTGAACATAATTTTTACTACACAGTACAAAATCAAACATTATAATGTCTTTGGTTGCATACAAAACAAACCCATTTGTTGAACCTTGACCCGGTACAGTACACATGCAACATATATGATATAGATATATTGGAACTGAAAGGTTAGCAGGCAACAGAATGTCAATAACAAGAATTCAATAGTTTTTAAATTTATTATTTGGTTTTTAAATATACAAACCAAAACACCCAAATATACGAAATCGTGTTAGTTGATATATTAACAATTAGCACTTAACTTTTTCAAAGTGTTCCTTCTTTCAACTTTTAAATGAGTTAACAAAATAAAGTATTGAGTTAACAAAATAGAAGTCAAATAGGAAGGATATACGGTCTAAAGATGGTGGAGAAAGGTGTATGCTCCATCTTTAAAGAATCTTGAACAATATGAAGTTAATTTCAGCAATAAACATTTCTAAGGGAAAGAATGAAACATAATTAACATAGAAAGTAAAAAAAAGCTGGTTATTAGGCTCTATTGGCTTGTCCTTTATAACTGTAAGAAAATAGTAAGCTCTTAAAAGTACTTTTATTGTCTAGTTGACCCACTCCTCATAACCGGAAAAAATATTCACTTCTCTTAACTGATTTTAAAAGAGATTATATAAGAGCATTCCCAACAGTTTGTCCTAATGAGCCCCTATGTACTAATTAGTATAGAATGTGTAAAATGTACTACCCAACAGTTTGTCCTAGAGCTTATATTCAATTAAAATATATATTTACTTAGGACATATACCCAAAACATGTCCAAATATATCAGTTCTTAAGACATGTACAAAGAATGTTTTATTCCAAAAATTCAGATTGTGGACACAAAGTTGAGCGTTGCAAAAGTCACAAATGTGAAAAAAGAAAGTACAAAAATAAACATTATTTTATTATGTGTATAGGAAGTGTAAACATAATTGTTGTGTGTAATGGGTTGGGAAAAGTTGTACTAAGGTAATATAGGCATGTGGACAAACATTTATGGACAAGTGGTAGTACATATTGTTGGGAATACTCTAAGGCCTCGTTTGGTTGCGGGATTTATAGTCCCGGGACTATGAATCCGGTGGGACTAAACACGGATTACAAATGAACCTTTCATTTCTAATCCTGCTGGTGATTGCAACCGCGTGTTTGTTATCATAGAATTATTGTAGGTAGTAGTTGTACCTTGGATAGGACTAGTTCCTAATCAATTACCATTGTATCCTTTAAACATTTAACAGTCATGTATATCTTTGGTGACACCTGTAAAATAAGGTGTTAGTGGTCTTTTTTCTTTGTGGGGCAAGGACTAAGTTTTTCAGTACCACCCCCCCTGTGAGACTCCAAATACTGCATATTGACATCATTTGGTATCCCCCTTCATTGATAGTACCGCTGTCATTTTCGTTACCAAACACTGGATATATGGGGCCCACTGGACTATTAGTCCTATCCCAGTAAATACCGGCTCAAACAAACAAGGCCTAAGTTGACAAGGCCAAAAGATTGAGAAGTGACATGGCGAAAAGACTGGGAAGTGAGAAGTCAAGATATAAAAACACAAGATGTGATGAAACAAATAGCTTACCTAAAAATAAGCAACAATTTTTTTTAGGCAGAGCACATGTCCGGATAATCAGAGTCAGCCAATCACCAATTCTGTCACTGAGAAGTAAATAAAAAACCTACTGACCACAAGTACAAAAAGATAAACACGTGATAATTTGACTAGCATAATATAATTACTCGACTAGCAGATGAATTTAAATCCAGAGTATAGACCTAAAAGAGCAACCAATAAAAGAAGATCAGTACTTTCACAGACATGCAAATAGAATTAAAGGGTCAACTAATCAAATAATCTTTTAATATGTTCAGAAACTTGCAATGACCTACCAATGCTTCGCCAACATTTCTATTTCCTACTAACAAAACGTCATCGAAATTAACACAGAACGTTATCTAAAAAAATGTTTTCTAAATGAAAATAAAGAATCACACTAGAAAATTACATATCCACAACTGAAACACTATCGGGTCCAGATCAGCTACATATATGTACCAATTGGAATCTAATAATTTATGGCTTGTTATTCAAGTGCACCAATACTTCATAGCTAAAAAGCAAAGACACAAACTTATTAGATCTCAGTCAAAAACAAGTTTCAGAAAAAAACACTATTGGATTCAAAATCATCTCTACTTTTTATCATTGGTGACGGAAACAAAAGGTAACTAACGGACGACATAAATAAGGGACAATAATGAGTAATGAGCATGGCATCTGGGCCAAATCATAAGTATAATGTGACGCTTCGATATTAAAATATATATTTCATACATATTTTTTTATAAAAATAAAGAACAGGGATGTATAACTCAGTCAGCCGACATATATGACACAACCATAACAAACTAGAATAACGGGTTGTCCCAAAGGAGCCACCAAGAGTTATAGGCTGCTAAATACTTAAATAATTGAATCATAAAAGTAAAAGAGCTAGCTGGTGCACAACTACACGCCTTTGCGCTTTACGGGTTTTGGGGATGGTTAGCCATACGGCCCATTCCCCCTTTAACCAGTAATCCTCAAGCACGTCAAGGCTAGACTTAAACTAAAGAAACTGAACAAACATGAAAACAACAATGTGATGTTTACATTATTACTTATATATTCAACGTAGACTTAAAACCCATATAAGGTAAGGGATATATCATATAGAACTCAGTTAACCTAGATATGTAACACACCATTACAACAATCTAGGATTAAAAAAGAGAAATAAAGGTTTGTTTAAGAAACCAAATTAAAGGCTTTTATAACTCTGCATTAATCCCCAACTCATAGAACATACATGTAAAGTTGAACCCTAAATCAAATCTTTCACGTCTTAAATTAGATAATGAACTCGTTCAGTTAGGGTATACTCGTAACATATATAAGAATAGATGATTAAATTATAAAACTCAGATAACCCAGATGTTCACAAAACTATCCTCAAACCAGACGACAAACCACCAAGTAAATTTAAGATTTGATTAGATACCAAATTAAAGGCTTTTAGTTATCTCTGCATAACCAAGAACAGTCGAAGAACAACGCTGAGCTCAACTTACTGAACAAGAACAAATATGTCAAATTAAACCCTATATTAGATCTGACACATCCTACGATATCCAACTTATTTTATTTGGGTAGATTCATTAATTAGATTAACCTAGATTAAAACCCAGAACGAGAAGAATAACATAGGAATAAATTAAAGGGAAGTCAACACAAATACTATCCCTCAAAACCAGAACAAACAAGTTTACAAGAACATATGATTACCAAATAAGACCAGCGCTTGTTAATCAACAGGCTTCGGGGGGAAAAAATAATGGCTAGAACAAAAAACATATATGTGAGATTAAACACTAGTCTATCCAACTCATTTTATTTGGGTAGAGAGAATTAAATTAAACTAAATAAAAAACCTGGAACAAAAGGAAGAAAAACGTAAAAACTAGTAAAAAGAAATATAATTAGGAAATAAGACCAGCGCTTGTTTATCAACAAAATTAAAGGCTTCGTTATCTCTACATAAATAGCAACAATCAGATAAACTAAATCAAAAAACATATATAATTAGGACATGTTCACTTTATGGTACAGCCGTGAAAAGTTACTTGTTTGTAGTTTATAAATTCTGAAATGTATAAACTAAAAACAATATGTAGATAAAAATACAAATTTCTCTCGTAAGAATAAAAGAGTAAAATTTCTCTTTTGCATACCCGCAAAGAACATAATCTTTACTACACCGTACAAAAACAAACATTATAACGTCTCTGGTTTCTAACAAAACAAACTCATTTACTGAACTTTGACCAAGTACAGTACATGCAACATATGTATATTGGAACTAAAAGGTTAGCAGCAACCACCATGGGTGTCAAAATGCGCTAATCCACTGGACTATGCAGTCTTAGCAGGCAACAGAATGTTAATAACAAGAATTCAATACTTTATAAATTTATTATTTCATTTTAAATATACAAACCAAAACACCCAAATTTACGCAAATCCTGTCAGTTGAAATATTAACAATTAACACTTAGCTTTCTCAAAATGTTCCTTCTTTTAACTTTACAATTCATAAATAAGTCTTTAGTGACCTGAGTTTTGGCCTATTTTAGGATAAGTGACCTAAGTTTTTTTAATTTCGGTTTTGTGACCTAAGTTTATCTTTGTTAGCATTTAGTGACCTGCCATCCTATTTTTCAAAAAAAAAAAACATATTTCTTGCTAAAAGGACTAAATAGGATGGCAGGTCACTAAATGCTAACAAAGATAAACTTAGGTCACAAAACCGAAATTAAAAAAACTTAGGTCACTTATCCTAAAATAGGCCAAAACCCAGGTCACTAAAAACTAATTTACTCTAAATACAGCAGAAGGAACATATAGGAATGTGATTATAAAAATAACTAAACTTAAAGATCTTGTAATTGCGTTTACAGAGCTTGATGAGATATATTTTTCAGCAACTGAACCTAAAAGGGCCAAAACGTAGCCAGCATCCTATAGAATTTCACCAAGTAATTTATTGTCTAGTTGATCTACACAGCATAAGTGGGGGGAATTCACTAATGCAAACACTAACATTTCTATTTCCTACTAAGAAAACGTCATCGAAATTAACAGACGACGTTATCTAAAAAACTGTATTCTAAATGACAATCAGAATAAAAACTAATGGATTCACAATCATCTCTACTTTTTATCATTTGTAACTGAAACAAAGGTAATTAATGGAAGACATAAATAAGGAACGATAATGAGTAATCACCAGGGCGTCTGCCAAATCATATACTACACGTGAGCAGCTTTAGTTGATAGCAATAGGAGTAAGCAACATATAACAACTGTTTCGCTCAATTGTTCATCGGCTCTATGAAGTTCATCGGCTCAATTGTTCATCGCTCAATTGTACAGACCTGTACAGAATCTTATGAAGCAAAAGTTTTCCTAGTAAAAAAATACAATATAAATTAGAAATTTGTTTAAAGCATTATTTTTCAAAAGATACGGTTTAGACTTACAAGAACACTCGTCGAATAATTCAATTCACTCTAGATTTCAAATTGTATCTTTAGCCAGAACGTGAAAAGAAAAGAAAATTATGAATACACGAGCAATTATACAACTCAATGTTACTCTTCTAAACATGAACGGGCCATGATCGAATTAGAGTAACAGAAAAATTAAGGGAAAAAGAATCTACAATGCCAAGAAAGAAGAAAATTATCAAACTAAAAATGAGAAAAAAAGTATGACTCAAATGAGGAAGATTAAATTGTTTGGAGGTTTTCCTCTTCTCAACCCATCAAAACGATTACCAACAACATGTATTTTGTATGGGATTAGATAACTTACCAATCTTTAAGCAAATCAAAACAAGGATACTCACAACAATCAGCACACATATGACAGCTCTTAAACTCAAACTAAGTAGCATAGATTGTGTGAAAAATTAGATTTGTATGATTCTTGGCATTTGACTATATTCTTCCTGCCTCGGTTTATTCATACACTGGCTATGCTAGACCACCTCATGGGGGAGCATTCTCTCGTGGACCTCGAAAAAGAATAAGGAAAAACACATAAGTGATAAACAAAAGGAAGAAAACATAAAAACTAGTGAATAGAAATACGATTACAAAATAAGGCTAGTGCTAGTTTATCAACAAAATTAAAGGCTTCATTATCTCGGCATAAATAGGAACAATCAGATAAAAAAAATAAAGCCCAGATCATAGAACATACATGTGAGATCAAACCCTAGTCTATCACATCCTAGATTAGATATCAAAAGATAGTGGATAAAGGTGGAAGCTCCAATTTAAAGACTCTTGAACAATATGAAAATCGACTGTTTAAAAAAACATTAAAACATTTCTATTTCCTACTAACAAAATGTCATCCAAATTAACAGAGGACGTTATATAAAAAAACTGTCTTCTATATGAAAATCAAGAATCACACGAAAAAACTACACATCCACAACTGAAACACTTTCGCTATCTAAACACAAAATGATAATCAGAATAAAAACTAATGGATTCACAATCATCTCTACTTTTTATCATTTGTGACTGAAACAAAGGTAATTAATGGAAGACATAAATAAGGGACGATAATGAGTAATCACCAGGGCGTCTGTGCCAAATCATATACTAGACGTGAGCAGCTTTAACTGATAACAATAGGAGTAAGCAACAGATAACAACTGTTTTGCTCACCTGTTCATTGGCTCTATGAAGATCATTTGGACTACCAGCTACAGACCTGTACAGAATCTTATGAAGTAAAAGTTTTCCTATTAAAAAATACAATATAAATTAGAAATTTGTTTAAAGCATTATTTTTTAAAAGATATGGTTTAGACTTGCTTACAAGAATAAGGGACGATAATGAGTAATCACCAGGGCGTCTGTGCCAAATCATATACTAGACGTGAGCAGCTTTAACTGATAACAATAGGAGTAAGCAACAGATAACAACTGTTTTGCTCATCTGTTCATTGGCTCTATGAAGATCGTTTGGACTACCAGCTACAGACCTGTACAGAATCTTATGAAGTAAAAGTTTTCCTATTAAAAAATACAATATAAATTAGAAATTTGTTTAAAGCATTATTTTTTAAAAGATATGGTTTAGACTTGCTTACAAGAACACTCCTCGTATCATTCAATTCACCCTAGATTTCAAATTGTATCTTTAGCCAGATCATGAAAAAGAAAAGAAAATTATGAATACACGAGAGAGATTATACAACTCAAATGTTACTTTTCTAACCATGAACATGCATGATCGAATTAGAAGAGTAACAGAAAACTTAAGGAAAAAAAAAAAGATATGCTAAGGGAAAAAGAAGCTACAATGCCAAGAAAGATGAAAATTATCAAACTAAAAATGAGGAAAAAAAGTATCGACTCAAATGAGGAAGATTAAATTGTTTGGAGGTTTTCCTCTTCTTAACCCATCAAAACGATTACCAACAACATGCAATTTGTATGGGATTAGGTAACTTACCAATCTTAAATCAAATCAAAACAAGGAAAGAGGATACTCACAACAATCAGCACACATATGACAGCTCTTAAACTCAAACCAAGGAGCACAGATTGTGTGAAAAATTAGATTTGTATGATTCTTGGCATTTGACTATATTCTTCCTGCCTCAGTACATTCATACACTGGGTATGCTAGACAACTCTTCAAGGGTAGCATTCTCTCGTGGACCTCGAAAAATAGTAAGGAAAACACATAAGTGATAAACAAGGAGTAAACTCCACACAAAAAAAATTATAATTATATATTTATAACGAGGGGAAGCGTGAAATACATATTACGAAGGACGGTGGCATGATGATTACTACACAATCATCGCATAATAATAAAAGGGAAAATCAGTGCACAAGGCTTGCGCGTTACATGGTTTAAGAAGGATCAGACATACCCCAATGGACCTTGAACCTCATGCACCAAGAGACTAGCCCCAGACAAAGTAGATTACAACCAAATAGTAAAGAAAAATGCGATGCTTCGATCTTAAAATACATATTTCATACATATTTTTAATGAAAATAATAGACAGGGATACATAACCCAGTCAACCCAAATAAAGCCCAGATCATAGAACATACATGTTAGATTAAACCCTGGTCTCTCACATCCTAGATTAGATATCTAACTCATTTGAGTAAAATTGTGACTAAGGTTAAACTAAATTATAAACCTGGAACAAAAGAGAGAGTATCATAAAAAATAGTGGAAAAAAACTCAACCCAAATATTATCATACCCCCCAACCCTTTTGTAGAGCTGAGCTGAAAGTTTCTAAGAGGTAAATGAACCAAGGATGTACAATGTGTAACACGCAACTAATTTAAGCATTAGCTGAATAAGGCCTACATGCAAGCAAAAAGAGAACAAAACGTTTGCTCAATTCTTACTCTTATCTCTCCAGATTCCCTTCTATCCTATTTTCTTATATGGGTAATAAGGAGACCATGAAAGCAGAACAAAAAATTACATGGAGACGGAGGGGAGATGGAGAAGAAGCATGAGATTGAGATGAGAAAGCATATGTGAAAAATCCATCCCGAGAAAACTGCAGGTACGAAAAAAATTCGTTTTTAAAAACAAGTAATATAACGACGAGACTATTATTTGACACAGTATAAAATCCTACCAAGAGCAACCAATGAAAACAATAGAATAACTGATTAGATTATAAATATTTTAGATAAGGTTCGGTTAAGAATGCATGCAATCGGAACTCTTAAAGATGTTTATTATTTCAATGAAGGTATTGGGTTCTTGAACTCAGACATTAGAACATCAAATATTTCAAAGTATACTAATACCAAGAAATAATCAAAAATAAAACTAAAATGACAAACAAGCCCAAGTAGTAAAAGATTCAGCTTAACAGAAGGATGGTTTTCAGGAGAGGGAGATACTTACTTCGCGATTCTCTAACCAACAACATAAGGAAATGAGGATGCAAGTTATCCAAACTTCCTATACCAGAATTCCATAAATAAAGGCACTAATTACAGAAACATGAGGATCCGAGGTCTGAGCCTTCTCAATCTCATCGGAAACAAGTGGGTTATCTCTCAAGCGTCGTATTCTCCATGACTTCCTTGTTCCAACTTTAAGAGAAGCCATACGTCCAGATGCTATTTAAAACAAATCTCAACGACACATAAACAACCAAAAAAAGATTGAAAAACAGAGACATGGTAGGGACATAACAGAGTGTAAGACAATTTTAACCCTTGACTCCCATCGCCCCCCAAAAAATTAAAATTAAAGGTAAAGATCCAAAATTTAATCAAACAATTTAAAGACAGATTTGAAAATAAAGTTGAACTCAAATTTATCATGAAAGACAATCAAACATTTCGTAAAATGGGAGGTTGCAAATATAGATATTTTGATTCGAATAAACTACAAATTTTTATAGATGTGAAAATCAAAAACTTCACTCCATGAGTCCATGTATGTCCAAAAAATCACCCATTATTATTAAGTTTGTAATACAAAATTGTTATTACGGTTAACATACCAATAACTTTATTTTACACTACATTCACCATGTTGAACAATGAAAGTATTACAGCTTTCAAGGACTTAAGTCTCTGCATAGCGAAGAGCAGCGGTGTGACCTTTCCACTACTTACTAGTGGTCTAGCCTGTAAATCTCAAAAAATTAGAATTTATGAGATGACAAATTACCATTAATACATGAAACTCAGGCGAGTAACATTGAAAAAATAAAGAACAGGACAGATCAATATAAGAAAATATCAGTTCGAGAGGAAACCATGACGCCACTGTTTCAAAAGGCGGCCGCCTGGCCGTAGGCGGCACCTAGCCGCCTCGTTTTTATGTAGACGTTTGTAGTTTATTTCAGGTCAAGCCGGGTTTGATGGGTCAACCTGATTTCAATGGGTTAAAAAACATCTAATAAACAAAAGAAACAAACCTAACAAACTGAGGTCTGGGAAAAAAAACCTATTTCCTAGATCGACGAACAAGGATTCAACAACGAATAAACTAGACGTGTCAAGCTTAAACAACTAGGTGTATGTTCAGTTTAATGCTAAAATCAGCAAAAAGAAAAAGCAAAGGAAAACCAATCAAAAGGCGATGATGATTAGGATTCAAAACTAAGACCTGTCTTTTATATTTTAACATATTGTTGATTTTGGATTAGATATGTATTTTACATTTCAAACTTCTATTTGAAACACATTTCTCCCAACAATTTTATATTTTTCCGCCTGGGAACCACCTAGGCGGTCAGGCGGCATGGCCACTTCCCGCCTAGAGAGGCCTAGCACCTTTTAAAACCTTCCATTATGCAGTTTGGCATGAACCTAAGAAGATTCATAACAAGTTTAAAGATTTTAAAATCTTCAAATTCGTAACGTGGATGTTCTCCGAAACAATGTCAACCAAATATTTAAAGTGGTTACCTTTATGAGAACAGATTGCAAACACTAATTTAAAAATGATAAATCTTTTGAGTAAAAGAAAATGAGCACATAAACAGCTAGAAATAATATATGTATCTTCATTGAAATGTCTCAAGGTATGTATGTCATAGATTGTACTGACCATGATTATTTAAACTTCAAACAACATATACAATGAAAAAATTTCAAAATAACATATCAAAAAAAAAATCAAGTGAAGGAGTATCATACTAGGAGAATTTCATTTCGGCAAAAAACTTAAGCATACATCATGAACATACAAATTTTCTATGATATTCTAGCAGGACTTTTAAGGGTGGATAAAATAAAAAGATAAAGGAAGAGGTTATTCAATAACTCATCTAGTAACATGGATTTCATACAGTTTCAAGATAATCAAAGATACAAGCTCCATGTATTCAGCTAAAGCATAAACCGAAATTCAGAAAACAGTACAAAAACAATTGCTAGCATCTATATAACATTACGAAGAAGAAATCCAAAAATTAAACAACAACAAAAACAATTCACAATGAAATCCCAGAAGCAGAAAAAAGAACAAAAACAAGTTTCTATGGCAACCAAATACCTAATACTGTTTTCATTAATATAAATTAACCAAATTAACCAAATTAACAAGATCAACAACTTAAACAGGTTATCAAGAACATGTGTCTTGTCACCTGTGCTCTAAAAAACCAACGAGAAAGTACCTACACGATGCCAGCTACCACCAAACAGCACCAATCTGCATATTGCGTTTTTTATAAATTGGTTATAATTTTGCTTTTAAGTTGGCTTATTCAGTGTATTTGGTCTAAATAAGCTAGAGGTTAAAAAATGGAGTCACTAAACTTTTACTCCAAAACCATAAAGAAAACCTACCTTTTAGCTTCCAACTAAGACCAAACACAATAGACATTGAAAAAAACTCATACCAAAGAAATAATCAAGTGACGGAGTATCATACGAGGAGGATTCCAGTTAGACAAAAAACTCAAGCATTCACCAGAAAAAATACATATTTTCTATGATATTCTAGCAGGACTTTTAAGGGTGGATAAAATAAAAAGAAAAAGGAAGAGGTTATCCCATAACTCTTGGGTATAGTATACCATCTAGTAAGATAGATTTCACACAGTTTCAAGATAAAAATCAAAGATACAGCTCCATATATTCAGCTAAGGCATAAAACCGAATTCAGAAAAAGTACAAAAACACTTGCTAAGCATACTATAACATTACGAAGAAGAATTCAAAAAATTAAACAACAAAAACAATTCACAAAGAAATCCCAGAAGCAGAAAGAGAACTAAAACAAGTTTCTATTGCATCCAAACACCTAATACTGTGTTCATTAATATAAATTAACCAAATTAACAAGATCAACTTAAACAGGTTATCAAGAACATGTGTCCTGTACTCTAAAAAACCAACTACCACCTACATGATGCCAGCCACCACCAAACAGTACCAATCTGCATAATGCGCTTTTTTTAATAAAAAATTTATAATTTTGCTTTTAAGTTGGCCTATTCGGTGTATTCAGTACCTAGTCTTATTGGTCTTCTCTCGTCATATATTTTCAAATGCATAAGGTCTTGTATATATAGCTCTAGTTTAAAAAAAGCTCCACCCAAAGCTCAAAAAACTCGTTCTTACTTTTATGCAAAAACAAACTTCTCTGAAAATGTAACGTCTCGGAAATTTTGTACTTATTATTAATTTTAGTAATAAGATAGTGATATTTAGTTTTGTGGGTGATTACGTATTTGTGTGAAATATACATGTGTGATATGAAATTGGGTGTATATAATAGTTGTGGGGGTAATTGGTATCGTGTAATAAATAGGAGGACTAGTTAGTATATTAGTTAACTAAAACCTATATATATATATATACATACATATACATAGATATATATACATATATATACATAGATACACAGTAGAGAGAGAGAGAGAGAGCTGAGTGACAGAGAGGGAGATCGGGTCCACCAGAGAAGGACTGTTCAAGTCAGACACGAGTTAAGGCTGCAGTCCGACGAGTTCTGGCAGTGGTCGTGTGTGGGGTTTTCGGGGGATTTTAGGGCAGCGACTTCGGGAGCCGATTCCGACGTCATCGGGAGTCCGTTTTCGACAATCGAATATGTTTTCTTAGCCTATTTTTCGAGAGCTATCTATCCGTGTAAGCCGTTTCATCTGATTTTAACTTTTATAAAAACCCATTTTTAGGGTTTCATTAATAATCCGAATTTACATCAATTTTATTGATCCGTAGCTCGTTCTAATTACGTTTAGGGACTACTTGAGGGCGATTAGTGGGCTGTCCATATCTAGCTTTGATTGTTCGGTGGGTTTTCGGTTCGAGGTTGGGATATTTTTACAAACGAGCTCTCGTTTGTATAGGTAAGGGGGAAGAATATAGTTTCGCTTTAAAGGCGGTTTTTATGTGTTGTTTGTATGCTAAGCTATGTAAAATTGCTAGTGTGTATTGCTTCATGTTATTGTATTTTGTGTGTAATAGCTTCACATCGTTATTTTTATGGTGATTATATTGTGTATGGCGATTTTACTATTTTTATTATAAAATGAATTGTGAAAAAAAAAAGGGATGATTTAAACGTGTTATTTAATTAAATTTTTTAAAAACGTGAAAGTGGTGAAAGTGTGACAGTGGTGTTATTGTGTGAACATTGTGGTGATACCGTGACATAGATGTGTTCAAGTGATTTTTAATATTCGATTAAATAAACTATTACAAAGTGTGGCGTTCTTTATTTTATTTTCAGTTTGTGGACTTTACTGTTTATGTTTTTGGGAGTCTTTTATATTTATTTTAGGGATTGCAGTACCAAGTGTTAAGGCGGAGCTGTGTCAGCTTACGGTGAGATCCCGGAAACTTGCGCAAGGATTAGGTATATCGGTACCATAGGGTTAGTCCCCTTAAAGCCGGCCCCATATCTTTTGGTCACATGTTAGTGTCAGAATATGGGTGAGGGAACCATTGCACTTTGGGTCCTAGAGCAGAGTGGCTCTAAAAGTGGGTACATGTGAGGCAATCCCGACTTTGTGTTTTGTTGAGTCTTGTTTTATTTTGTTTTGTTTTATTTTATCTTATTTTATTCTTAATTCAGTTGATCTTGATTATATGTTCATTTACTTGTGTTGCGAGTTATATTTGTTGATGTGTTTTTCGTGCAATTGCATTTGTCATTATTTGCCAAGATATCATATTTGCCATGTTAGGATTGTGTGTGCGTGCTTAGTAGCACGCGCCGTTTTTAAGGCGAGATTGTTTTCTTACCTCCTTTCTTTGTTTTCTGTACATTTTGTTCATGATCGATGTACAGGTGTTGATGTAGACTGTGGCGAAGTTTAGAATGCTTGCATGGGGCTCATTATCATATTACACGTGATCGTGCGCACGTCAGACTTGTTTTTATTCATTTTGGTATTACCTCATTTTGAGCCTTGTGGACCTAATAGGCGTTTAACGCAAGTTTAATTTAGATTACGCTATTTTATAGAATGTCAGCTGGGTTGGATTTGATTTATCCTTGTTGGATTATTTGGTAATCGCGTGGTGATTTTGTTGTGTTGTTCAAACAGGTCTAATTTATTGGAAACAAATAGATATGCGAAGCTCATGCCGAAATTTTCTAAAACGTGTTGTTTTGTTCGTTTGTCACATTTGAGCCCCGTTGGCTACCCTTAGGCCAACTCAGGGAATCATATGTGATTATCGGCATGTCTTGAAGTATTTATTTGGAAACAAATAGATTTTGTTGTGTTGTGTTGTGTTGTTCAAACAGGTCTAACAGGTCTAATTTATTGGAAACAAATAGATATGCGAAGCTCATGCCGAAATTTTCTAAAACGTGTTGTTTTGTTCGTTTGTCACATTTGAGCCCCGTTGGCTACCCTTAGGCCAACTCAGGGAATCATATGTGATTATCGGCATGTCTTGAAGTATTTATTTGGGTCTATTGATTAGCGTGCTATCGAATGACATACTGAATGTTTTGTTATTTTAACTTTTTCCCTTTTTATTTTAATTTTCATTCACGACCCGGGTTTATCCAAAATCCGGGGCGTGACAGCTTGGTATCAGAGCCTCTATCTGGCCAGAAATGTGGGGACTAGCACGAGTGTGTGAGTCCCGGAAGGGCGACGTGCCCGACGAGGACGTCGTGCCTAAAGGGAGGGTGATTGTGACGACCCAGATTTCCAGGAAGGAAATTATGTGGTGCGGTGTTGTGCTTCAGTCCCACATCGCCCAGATATAAGAGTACCCGTGTGGTATATGAGCTTAAAGATCCATTTCCTATCAACAAGGCCTTTTAAAGCCGTGCGGCACAATAACGAGGACGGAACTCCACAGTTAAGCGTGCTTAACTTGGAGTAGTACCAGGATGGGTGACCCCCCTGGGAAGTTGTGCCAAAGCAGACAATATTGTTGATACGGGCGTGGCGGTTCGGTCCGTGGGGCCGGGTCGTTACAGGTGGTATCAGAGCCTCTATCTGGCCGGAAATGTGGGGACTAGCACGAGTGTGTGAGTCCCGGAAGGGCGACGTGCCCGACGAGGACGTCGTGCCTAAAGGGAGGGTGATTGTGACGACCCAGATTTCCAGGAAGGAAATTATGTGGTGCGGTGTTGTGCGTCAGTCCCACATCGCCCAGATATAAGAGTACCCGTGTGGTATATGAGCTTAAAGATCCATTTCCTATCAACAAGGCCTTTTAAAGCCGTGCGGCACAATAGCGAGGACGGAACTCCACAGTTAAGCGTGCTTAGCTTGGAGTAGTACCAGGATGGGTGACTCCCCTGGGAAGTTGTGCTAAAGCGGACAATATTGTTGATACGGGTGTGGCGGTTCCGTCCGTAGGGCTGGGTCGTTACAGATGGTATCAGAGCCTCTATCTGGCCAGAAATGTGGGGACTAGCACGAGTGTGTGAGTCCCGGAAGGGCGACGTTCCCGACGAGGACGTCGTGCCTAAAGGGAGGGTGATTGTGACGACCCAGATTTCCAGGAAGGAAATTATGTGGTGCGGTGTTGTGCGTCAGTCCCACATCGCCCAGATATAAGAGTACCCGTGTGGTATATGAGCTTAAAGATCCATTTCCTATCAACAAGGCCTTTTAAAGCCGTGCGGCACAATAGCGAGGACGGAACTCCACAGTTAAGCGTGCTTAACTTGGAGTAGTACCAGGATGGGTGACCCCCCTGGGAAGTTGTGCCAAAGCGGACAATATTGTTGATACGGGCGTGGCGGTTCGGTCCGTGGGGCCGGGTCGTTACAGAAAAGCTCAAGGAAACAAAATATTATAGCTTATTGTACCGTTGTTTCGAAAGGAGAGACTATCAAAGTCGTCTAAACTTATCACAAAAATTTCAGAAGAACACGTATTTCAAACTATAGCATTGACATGTTCACTTTAGGGTGCAGTCGTGAAAAGTTCCTTGTTTGTAGTTTATAAATTCTGACATGTATATCTTTAGAACAATATCTACATAAAAATACCAATTTGTGTCGAAGTATAAAAGAGTAAAATTTCACTTTTGCATACTGCAGTGAAGAAAAATATGAATACACAAATTATATTAATTAGATTAACCTAAATTAAAACCCAGAACGAGAAGAATAACATAGGAATAAATGAAAGGGAAGCCAACACAAATACTATCCCTCAAACCAGAACAAACAAGTCTACAAGAACATATGATTACCAAATAAGACTAGCGCTTCGGGGGAATAAATAACGCCAGAACATAAAACCTATATGTGAGATTAAACCCTAGTCTGTCTAAATCATTTTATTTGGGTAAAATTGTGAAATTAAATTAAACTAAATCATAAACCTGGAACTAAAGGAAGAAAAACATAAAAACTAGTGAAAACGAAAAATGATTAGGAAAGAAGACTATCGCATGTTTATCAACAAAATTAAAGGTTTCGTTATCTCGGCATAAATAGGAACAATCAGATAAAAAACTAAACCCAGATCATAGAACATACATGTGAGATTAAACCCTACTCTATCACATCCTCGATTAGATATCTAACTCATTTTATTTGATTAAAATTGTGAATTAAATTAAATTAAATCATAAATCTGGAACAAAAGGAAGAAAAATTAGTGAACAGAAATATGATTAGCAAATAAGACTGGCACTTGTTTATCAACAAAATTAAAAGCTCCGTTATCTCGGCATAAATAGGAACATTCAGATAAAAAACTAAGCCCAGAACATAGAACATACATGTGAAATTTAACCGTACTCTATTTTAGATTAGATATCTAACTCATTTTATTTGAGTAAATTGTTGAACTACATTAAACTTAAATCATAAACCTGAAACAAAAGAAAGAATAACATTAAAATCTAGTGGAAAAAAACTCAACCCAAGTATTATCCTCAAATTTTCAAAAATCAAACTAGGGCTCCCTCGCTCGCCTAATTAAAATCATAAAGGCTTTCTAACCATCGGAGAATAATTTCACCCCCAAAATAACAAATTATTACTTTGATATTTAAACTCTAAGTTAGACTATCACATCCTAAATATTTTATTTGGTGAATAAAATTAAACAAATTCATAAAACCTGGAACAACAAGAATAAAAAACATACACAAATAGCGAAAACAAACTCAACTCAAATATTATACTAAAATAAAATCATAGGGTTTTACGAACCAGATTAAAAGGTTTTCATTAATTCTGTGTAAATAGTAACAATCGGAAAATAATTTCACGCCCAAATAACAAATTATTACTTCGATACTTGAACCCTATGTTAGATTTATATAACATCCTAAATATTTTATTTAGTGAATAAAATTAAACAAATTCATAAAACCTGGAACAGCAAGAATAACATACAAATAGCAAAAAGAAAAGAAACTCAAATATTATCCTAAAATCAAATAGCAAAAAGAAAAGAAACTCAAATATTATCCTAAAATCAAAAGAACACGTAATTACAAGATCATAGGATTTTATGAACCAGAATTAAAAGGCTTTCATTAATTTTGTGTAAATAGGAACAACGGGAGAATAATTTCACGCCTAAATAACAAATTATCACTTTTATATATAAACCCTGGGTTAAATCTATCGCATCCTAAATATTTTATTTGATGAATAAAATTAAACAAATTCATAAAACCTGGAACAACCAGAATAAATAACATACAAATAGCGAAAAGAAACTTAATTCAAATATTATCCTAAAATCAAAAGAACACGTAATTAAAAGGATTTTATGAACCAAATTAAAAGGCTTTCATTAATTGTGTGTAAACAGTAACAATCGGAGAATAATTTCACGCCTAAATAACAAATTATTACTTTGATATATAAACCCTAAGTTAGATCTATCACATCTTATATATTTTATTTGGTGAATAAAATTAAACAAATTCATAAAAACCTGGAACAACAAGAATAAATAACATAAAAATAGCGAAAAAGAAACTCAACTCAAATATTATCCTAAAATCAAAAGAACACGTAATTCACGTAATTAAAAGGATTTTGCAAACCAGATTAAAAGGCTTTCATTAATTGTGTGTAAACAGTAACAATCGGAGAATAATTTCACGCCTAAATAACAAATTATTACTTTGATATATAAACCCTATGTTAGATCTATCACATCTTATATATTTTATTTGGTGAATAAAATTAAACAAATTCATAAAAACCTGGAACAATAAGAATAAATAACATACAAATAGTGAAAAAGAAACTCAACTCGAATATTATCCTAAAATCAAAAGAACAAGTAATTTCTGTGTAAATAGGAACAATAGGAGAAGAAATTAACGCCCAAATTATAATAAAAGAAGTCTCGTATTTAAACTGTAAGTTAGAAGATCTATATCACATCCTAAATATTTTATTTGCTGAATAAAATTAAACAAATTCATAAAACCAGGAACAACAAGAATAAATAAAATAAAAATAGCGAAAAGAAACTCAACTTAAATATTGCAATTTCAATATCATAGGATTTTACGAACCAGATTAAAAGGCTTTTGTGTAAATAAGAACAATCGGAAAACAAATTAACGCCCAAATTATAATAACAAAAGGTTTATAATATAATCGGAGAATTAAGTGGTTTTATTTCCCTTTCCGGAATATAAATTTATATAAATATAAAATGTAGAGAGAGAGAGAGAAAGAGGGGAACTGATAAATGAAACTCTCGGTGGTGAATAATAATATATGAATTTTCAAAAAAAAGGAATAATAATATATGTGTGTAACGGATAGTTAATCCTAATATTTCGGTCCAAGTAATCTCATTTATTATAAGGATGCTACTAGTAATTACGAATAACTCCAATTTACTACTAATAATATATTTCAAATGACCACCCAAATCTATAACTAGTAGTTAAAAGAAAAGAAAGGAAAAGAGTATTTGTTATAACCACTCAAATATATTACCCAAAAACATTATCCGTTCAAATGGCGGATTAGAAGTACCAATCACATGTTAAGTGAAAATTGTTTTTTTTAAATTATAAACAAAATGACTAGTCCACTTAATCCGCCAAATTAACGGATAAGTTGTTTAGTTGAAAATTTGGTAGGGAAAATCATTTTGCTAAAATAAATGTCAAGCAAAATACAAAATGATTGGTTGGGTTGGTTCGCTTTGTTCATGTCTTAACTTATAACGGACCGAGTAAGGATGGAATCAATTTTAAGTAAGAAACAATTTAAATGCGCAAATATTTTCAATTTAGTGAAGAATGAACCTTAATGCTAACAAAATCAACTTTGAATATTTTTTAAGTAATATAAATAAATTGCGTCCAAACCATTGAATCACGTTTTATATACCCATTTAAAGTAAACAAATATAATTTATAGTCTAAGGACGAAGTAGTTATGAATTGCGATTATGCCCCCATTGATTCTCTTAAAAAATAGAAATGGAATTTATGAAGTTTCATGTCCTTATCATAGCTTATGCACTTTTATTGTCCTTTGTCATCGGTGGGTCTAGCTAATATTGAGCTACAAACCTACATAGATGAAGTTTTTGCTTCCGATCTATCAGTGGAAGAAAACTAACTCAACTCATCCATCCCTCAGACCGGGCACGAAGGGAGGGAAAGTCGCCAAGTACAATTAATGGAAGAAAACTCACTCAATGGATTCATCCATCAGACCAGGTGCGAGGGAAGGGAAGGTCACCAAGTACAATCAATGGAAGAAAGTTCACTCAATGGATTCATCCCTCAAACCGGGCACGAAGGAATGAAAAGTCACCAAATATAATCAATGGAAAAAATTACTCAATTGATTCATTTTCTCAGATTCAGCACTTAAGAATATCAAGGGACGAAAGCACAATCAAGATAAATCCACAGTTTAGAGAATATTAAGAGGCATAAGATATTTAATCTTTAATGTCACTAAGTTGAACTAGTCACGTAATAGTAATTGTCAATTGAAACGTGCTTAGTTTAGATGAAAATATTTGTTTGATCTGTTGTGCTTCTACGGTAATCTTGTTTCCATCTTGGTATTATCTAGTCAGTGGAGAATGATGATTGTCTACTTAAGGACATAACATGCAAAATTATTTTGTATGAGCATTAAAAGGCACTACGAACAGCCAAAATAAATGAAAAATCGATGGAGGACTGTATGAGCATTAAAAGACAAAATTCAATATGGTTTTGATGGGGACACAATAATACGAGAATTAGACTACAAACCCCTTTGCTCATTCTAGGTCTTTTCCAACAGGAAGAAAATAGAACGAAATAAGCAATAAAAGGCGAAACTGAGAACCCGCAAGAAGCAACTCCTTTGACGCGTAGTATATAGAATAATACACCCTTCTCTCGTACTGCAAAGTTAGAAACATTTCCTGTGCACGATGGACGGCCCAGATTCATCATACTCTGCCTTAGCTATCCACATCTGCAGCAAAAGTAAAAATGGCCTTCCATCAGTCATTAATTACAAAGAGATATAGGAATGAATATGCATATAACTGGCACCACATTATCAGAGAAGAAACATGTCGTATTACTATGAAATAAAAGCAATAACACCACAGCCGCTTTCCAAATGTTTGCCTAAAGAGTGGATCCACGGCCGACCCTTGGGAGATGGGAATAGGGCGGAACATCATCATCGGGGATAATTTAGGTGTAAAAATATATCGAAGTAATGGACAAATATATTTTTTTATGCAAATTATTTCAAACATACTTCAGTAATGAAATGGCCAACACATTAGTTCCAAAACAAGTCTCTAGGTTCATCTATACAAATGCCCTGGTTTGATAGAATTTTTTGCCTATATTAAGCTTGAATTACACTGACACTCCACTCCCCATTTCTTAGAGAAATTTCTGCAGACTCGTCTGATTTTACCCTTCTTTCAGAAAATGTTGGCTCTGCCTCTTTTCATTGGGAAAAAAAATTAAAGTACTGATTAAGGCAACACAAAAGCATGGGCCGGCTCTGAGTGAATCTAAGCAAGCAAAAGAGGGATTTAAGAAAGCAAATGGTGGCCTACTGCTATGTTTCAATTTTCAAAAGTTAATTGTTTCAATACTATTCCCCCTTCACTATAAAACTTTGAAAATCCTTCTAAACATTTCAATGTTTTGATAAGGTTTCCCTGAACCAATGAACAAATATTAAAGTTTTTGCAGTTTCTTAAAACTAAGGACCACAGAGGGAACAAATAGAGGAAGGACAAACACTAATCAAAGTATATCCAAACACTTGGTTTAAGGCATTCTTTTATTAGCGTTTTCAGTATTAATACCATAAAAATTATGCCCAAAAAAACCTAGCAGATAACCTGAAGCACTCCGAGCTGTAAAAAATACATATAGCAATAACAATTAGCAATTTTGGTGACAGTGCTCGTCAACAACTAGTCTCACATTAATTATTTTAATTCATATCAGAAAAAGAAAAGGTTTTAAATCATAACCGTGCGCATCAATCCATGAAACATCATAAACTACTATCAGCACAAACTGAAGGATTCATGACAACATTAAAGTACCAACGAGTTGGTTAATCTAAACAACATCTAAAGCTCAGAACTAGAAATACAAGCCGCCGTAGCCCATAAGGTCTATTTATACAGCCCTAAATACACATTTTATTCAAGGAGAATGAACTTACCTGGTTGCAGCTTTTAAGAAAAAAAGTTGGATCTTTTGAGGCCTAGAGATAAACTAGGTTCATCAAGCTTAAATCTTCTAGTTTATTCAGGAAAAAAAAACCTTAAAAAGCTCAGCTTTAAGCTGCTTAACCAAATATAGTCAAGCTTTAAGGAGAAGGAGGAGGAGGAGGAGAGAGAGGGGGGGATCTTAATAGCAACAAACAAACAAGGCCTACCTGCATAAAATTTCACTAAGATCATAAAGTCAAAAAAGACTCAATGACAGAATTAAAAATAAATACCTGCTGGAAGGTGCTAAGGGACGCTAAGATAGACCCTCCAATCCAGACACTGTACTTCCTTTCTGGTGGAGCAACCACCTTAATCTTCATGCTACTCGGGGCTAAAGCAGTTATTTCCTTACTCATCCTATCAGCAATACCCGGAAACATTGTCGACCCACCACTGAGCACAATATTTCCATACAAATCCTTCCTGATATCGACGTCACACTTCATGATAGAGTTATACGTCGTCTCGTGTATACCTGCAGCTTCCATCCCAATCATGGACGGTTGGAAGAGGACTTCCGGGCAGCGGAACCGCTCCGCCCCGATAGTGATGACCTGCCCGTCGGGCAGCTCATAGCTCTTCTCCACTGATGAGCTGGTTCTTGAGGTCTCCAGCTCTTGCTCGTAGTCGAGGGCGATGTAGGCAAGTTTCTCTTTCATGTCTCTAACAATTTCACGCTCGGCTGTGGTGGTGAAAGAGTAGCCGCGTTCTGTGAGGATCTTCATGAGGGCGTCGGTGAGGTCACGACCAGCTAAGTCGAGACGGAGAATGGCGTGGGGAAGGGCGTACCCTTCATAGATGGGGACAGTGTGGCTGACACCATCACCAGAGTCCAAAACAATACCTAGATAATGAAAGATAAAAACAAATTGAGCCAAAGAATAAGTAACTGAAATTACCACTTATACTGTATGGAAAGGACTAGACTTGGAATATGGATGTTATATGTCAATTGACATAAATACGTGCAGCAAACGTTTGTCCCTTTAACTAAAATATGCACAATCAAATAAAATAATTGGAAGAACTTTGAACCAGAACTACATATGTATAATGTCACTTGGAATATGCGCGAGAATTAGTAAGGTGACAAATCAATAAAAACACTTAACGCACGACACCTTCCCTAAAGATTTCCAGCAAATAAATTAAATGGATGAACTCTGATGGTGTGGCTGACACCATCACCAGAATCCAGAACAATAGCTAAGTGTTGAAAACATAACCATTAAGATGTAAATCCCTTCAGTTAAGAAAGCAGCAAAGTGATGCAAAAACTTTAAAGAAGACTGCCTCTTGTACTATCCGGAAGGGCTTTCAGTTGGAGTATGCGTGACATTTTGTCGAGTGACCAATCAGCAAAGCAAATGGGCTGTGTTTAGTTAAATATGACAAGCTAATAAATGATTGGAGGAACCTGGATCTAAAAGACTAAAAACTGTGATTGTATCATGTCATACTAAAAATTTGCAGACTTTTAGTCAAGTTCAGCAGAGTGAACAAATGCCACCTTATACTTAAATCTGCAGCAAACAACTTGAGTGGATGAACACTCAACTAAAACTGCACTTTTATTACATAAAGAAAAAGCATGATCATTTTCGTCAACTTCAGCTTATTATCGATATTTCAGATACAACTTCAAAAAGTGTTCAATTAAAAGAGCAATGCTATACATTGAGAAGATGTAACAAGATTTCTAAAACGAATATTTAACTGCTCAGAAAATGAAGCTGGGCTCTTTTCCTTTTGAAGGACAAACCCTTTACTTCTTCGACATACTATGTATATATTTCTTGGAATCAGGTGATGCACATTCATCACTCTAAACATTACTCAAAATGGCAGTCCGAAATGATAAATATGTATCCACATTGCAGTCATAAAAGAATGGATACACACAATATAATGCAGATCTCTCAGCCTATTATCATTCAAAAGTAACACTTAAGTTTTAAATTCAGACTGAATATTACTTGACGATCTCACTTACCAGTAGTTCGACCACTGGCGTAGAGTGAAAGTACAGCCTGGATGGCAACGTACATGGCAGGTGTGTTAAAGGTCTCAAACATGATTTGGGTCATTTTCTCACGATTCGCCTTTGGGTTAAGAGGCGCTTCTGTGAGTAAAACGGGGTGCTCCTCTGGGGCGACACGGAGTTCATTATAGAAAGTATGATGCCAGATCTTTTCCATGTCATCCCAATTACTAACAATGCCATGCTCAATTGGGTATTTCAAAGTCAAAATACCACGCTTCGATTGTGCCTCGTCACCTACATAAGCATCTTTCTGGCCCATGCCAACCATCACACCTGTGTGACGTGGACGCCCCACGATGCTAGGAAAAACGGCCCTTGGGGCATCATCCCCAGCAAATCCAGCCTAAAATAACCAAATTAAAGAGGACAATTCATTAAAGAAAAGTAAACGAGAGGTCAGATCCAGTTATGATGTGGTCCAAAAATCATAAAATTAAGATAGTACCTTGACCATTCCCGTTCCATTGTCGCAGACAAGGGGTTGAATATCTTCACCATCTGCCATCTCTTATCAAGAACTGATAAACAAAAAAAGTAAATTTAGATCATTAAGCAGTTAGCTGATAGTCCTAGCTGTTGGCTATCAAAGCATATCATTCATACGACATTCTACTGAAAGTAAGAGTCTAAGCTGATGAAATAAGCCTTGATCCCTGTGTGAGTATATGGAAAACATTGTCGACTCCATTCAAATGTCATAAGATAGAAGTTTAAGAAAGCAGTAGTGAAACTAAAACGACCTGTCAAATTCGTAAACTAAGCTATTATGCATACAGTCATAGCTTTGCATATAAAAAATGCACATAATTCATAATTGTACCAACAAGAGCTGCAGAAATTGCATCATTCATGATAATTATCCTAAGCACGTAATAAAAATTAAGACAGACAATCCAATACCATTCCCACACAAAATGATTCTCAATGTTTACACATTCACTTCACCTTATAATGCTTCAATAATTTTTTCAACTCTGCAACAGAAAATGCACCTTGAAGTGCTCTCTATAAAAAATTGAAACATTGCACAATACTGATAAATTACATTAGTTTTTCTCTAGATTCTTAAATTTAAAACATTACCAGGCATAACACTGTTACGAAACCTAGTATATAATAATGTCAACATATATAAACAGTAATTACCGATATCGATAACTAATTAATCGCAAGAACGGGAAATACTATTTTAAGGCAATTTTAGAACACAATAACAGTCACATATACAATTAAATCTAATAAGTCAATCCAAAAGATGCAACATTTTGTTCATCACTTCCTTTTTAGTCATAGCTTACATCAAAATGATAATTACAAAAAAAATATATGAATTTAAATTATAAAGCAGTAAGCTAATATGTACTTTTTGTTGGCTAGACATGCTCTTGTCAATGCAATTCATTCGTAGGATATGCAGTATGCTACCGAAGTTACAGTCTAAGCTGATATGTTACCTAATTAAGCCCTATATTGTGTTCAACCTGCATACAGTCTAGTACATATAATGTATAAGACAGCAAAAGTGAAAGCAAAACCAAAACATTTTCACAAAAGCATTATGTTTAAGCAAGTAGCCTTTGATGCATGGAATAGCAGGAGAAAATGGATCATTCATAGTATAAAGTAAAACTAGTAGCAACTCTAAAACGCATAGCTGAATACCATCATTCTAATATATAATGAAAAATCAATGTGGAGACTTGAAATTAAAGAGAGAGAAAAGAGTATTCATTTAAGTCAAGCATTTTTATTCTTTAGTTTCACTTCCAATATTTTCAGCAAAGCGGAGCAAGCTTTTCCAATTAAACTAAGCTTTGGAGGGAGTTTTTCACAACATTGCATAGTATCGATAGACATATAAGTATAATCTATCCGAGTACATTATATTTTTCTTTTCCGGATATCATTCATCAAGACGGGTACATTATAAGCTCTGATGTAAAGCTGATTACGACTTTGTACCACCCAATGCTTTACTATATCAAAGTTAGTCAGAGGCAGGACTGGTATTGGTCAAAACAAAAAGAAAAAATAAGTGCTACGTTTTAGTTGGTGAATATAACATACAAAGGGAAACGAGGACTTTTTAAAAAAAAAGGTAAGCTAATATGTACTTTTTGTTGGCTAGACATGTTCTTGTCAATACAAATCATTCGTAGGATAAGCAGTATGCTACCAAAGTTACAGTCTCAGCTAATATATTACCTAATTAAGCCCTGTATTTAATGTTCAACCTGCAGACAACCTAGTACATATAAATGCCATCATATAATGTATAAGACAGCAGAAGTAAAAGCAAAACCAAAACATTATCACAAAAGCATATAGCATGAGAAAATGGATCGTTCATTAGTATAAAGTAAAACTCGTAGCAACCCTTAAACACATAATTCAATACCATCATTCTAATATAAAATGAAAAACCAATGTGGAAACTTGCAATTAAAGAGAGAGAAAAGAGCATTCATTATGGTCAATGATGAGGAACGGATGAACAACAAGCAGTATTAAGTTCAAGAAAAGCAATGAAGTTTTCTTTTAGAGAATATTATTTAGTAGTATTTATTTTTCTATTTTATTTAGAATATTTAGTTATTACTATTTCTATTTTAATTAGGATTGCTAGACAATCATAATATTTAGTTATTACTATTCCTAGTTTAATTAGGATTGTTAGACAAGGTTATAAATACCCATATAGGAGTGGTGTTTTAAGAAATACAGTTATTCAATAAACAATAGAGTTTCTCTCTCTAATTTATATCTCTTATTGAGTTATAAGTTGTGTCGGTGGATTCCAACGATTTAACGTCCGTTCGAGCGTTTTCGAGCAAACACCCGTTCGTGTGTTACGAACAAGATCTTTTTATTTTATTTTACGTTTCCATCCTGCGTCAGTCAAGCATTTTTATTCTTTGGTTTCACTTCCAATATTTTCAGCAAAGCGGAGCAAAGCAAACTTTTCCAATTAAACTAAGCTTTGGAGTGAGTTTTTCACAACATTGCATAGCATCCATATAGATATAAGTATAATCTATCCGAGTACATTTTATTTTTTTCCGGATTCTTAAATTAATATCATTCATCAAGACGAGTACATTATAAGTTCTGATGTAAAGCTGATTACAACTTTGTACCACCCAATGCTTTACTATATCAGGCAGGACCGTAATTGCTCAAAAGAAGAAGAAAAAAGAAGTGCTACGTTTTAGTTGGTGAATAGAACATACAAAATAAACGAGGACTTTTCTAATAATAAAAAAAAAAGAAGCTAATATGTACTTTTTGTTGGCTAGACATGCACTTGTCATTAAACATCATTCGTAGGATAAGCAGTATGCTACCAAAGTTACAGTCTTAGCTGATATATTACCTAATTAAACCCTATTTATTGTTCAACCTGCAGACAGTCTAGTAGTTACAAATACCCTCCATACAGTATAGTAATACTCCCTCCGTTCCCAATTAATTGTCCATTACGAAACTACGTGCAATTTTGACCGGCCAATAACTTGTATCAAAATTGTCGGAATGAAAACTTTCAAAAGTTAATCATATAGTTCAAACATTAAATTATATGATTTAGTTTTCAAATTTTTCATTTCGACAATTTTGATACATGTTATAAGCCGGTCAAAATTGCACGTAATTTCGTAGAGGACAATTAATTGGGAACGGAGGGAGTATTTAAGATAGCAAAAGTGAAAGCAAAACTAAAACATTTTCACAAAAGCATAAAGATTAAGCAAGTAGCCTTTGATGAGTAAGATAGCAGGAGAAAATGGATCATTCATAGTATTAAGTAAAACTCGTAGCAACCCTAGAACACATAACTGAATACCATCATTCTAATATAAAATAATAATCAATGTGGAGATTTAAAATTAAAGAGATAGAAAAGGGCATTCATTTTGGTCAGGCATTTTTATTCTTTAGTTTCACTTTTCCATTTAAACTAAGCTTTGGAGAGAGTTTTTTACAACATTGCATAGTATCGATAGAGATACAAGTATAATCTATCCGACCACATTGTATTTTTCTTTTCCAGCTTAAATTAATATCATTCATCAAGCCCGGTACTGTAACGCTATCATGAAACCCCCGTATACAACAATGTGAACATACATCAACATTGATCAAGCTAATACACATGAGTCTGAAAATTTAATTGTTTTTATGGCCATTTAGAGCCACTGTTTTAAAAAGCGCGACTCATAGTAAAAAAGCTCAATTCAATACTCGATTCAAAGCTTAAAAAAAGCTTGAAAAGCTCGCGTTTCTGCTTGTTTGTAATATATTTCATCAAAACGATACTAAAGCCATTTTTCTACAATATTGATAATCCTTATCTCTGCCCAAAAAATTAATTAAAAAAATTATCACAACTATATAAACTCTAAAATCTACAACATTTTGTTAATCACCACTTTTTTAGTCCTAACATTCATCAACACAATTACATCGTTGTTTACAAAAATTAAAAACCCTAACCTATGTCCCCAAAAAAAACTCCACTGTTGATATATGCATATACGTGCACATATATACAAAGATATATATATATATAGAGAGAGAGAGAGAGAAATGATTACCTAGCCTCTCTGGTTTTAGAGAGAGAGAAAAGAAGAGTTTCAAATCAAATTTTAAGTAAAAATTGGGGAAAATGAAATGAAACCAACGAATAAAAGAAAGATGAATTGTGGTTTAAATGTAAAATAGAAAAAGAAATTAAAAGCTTTTAATTTTGGACCCGAATTTATCGGGGTTTATTTTTAGTGTGTGGATCGGAGCTTATAACGGTCCACGTGGCGGACCCTCACTTCTATACTACCCGATATTTACGTTTTATTCCTCATTTTTTTGTATTTCATTTATTTCTGATGAAAATATTTGTTGTTTGGAACTTGGAAGTAGTTTTCAACTTTTGAAATGGAACAATAAAAATTGTAAGTTTTTACTAGAGGAAATGAATTCTTGTTATGAGTATTTTTCTATATATTAATAACATTTTACTATATTTTACATTAATATACTGTCATTTGTTCACATTAAAAAATCTATCATTTTGTTTCTCATTAGTTGTTATGAATCTTTTTAGATTACTAATATTCTATATTTTGCAACCGTCTCTCATGATCATGATTAATTAACACCGGTAATATTTGTCTACGCATTACGTGTATGATACGTACTTACATAGATATAATGCCGACAAATAAAGTCAATATTTAAAAAAAAAATCAAATGAATAAATATAATAAATTAACAATCGTATATAAAACGTAATATAATGTTTTACTTTTATAAAAAAATACACACCGGGCGATTTTGTCTGTAATGTAAATATGTATGGAAAATAACATGGCAAATGCTAACTTATGCGTCGGGGCATAGGTTAAGTGTTGTATTATCTAGGGGTGTAAATGGTTCGAATTGTAGCGGATTATCGTCAGTTCTAAACCAAACTATTAAGAACAGATTGTTAAATTTTAGATCGAAACCAAACCATTTATTTTTTAAATTCAAACCAAACCAAACCTAACGGATCGGATCGGTTTGGTTCGATTTTACGGATTCAATGGTTCCGTACGAATTAGGGTTAGATTCGGTTTTTAATAATACTCATCATGCATTCTTTAATCTAAATCAATACACATTTTTAAATGACAATTACTTATAAATAAAATATAATGTGAAAATTAATTTAAACAAAATATAGCCAACATTACGTATACAAATCTTTCTGCTCAGCATTACTATCAAATGCATAATAACATATTAGTACCATTAGAAAATAAATAAATATGTATCATATAAGTAGTGGACATAGAATATAGAAGTTAAGACATTTGAAAGTTACCACATGATTCTCATTGTTCTTAAATTATATACGAGTATATATATGGTTGGGCAGTAATCACTTGTATATGGAAGGAGTTTTAGAAGTTTTTTTCCTTAAGTATGGTAAATAATATTACTTGTTTTTTATGGGTATAGCAGATTGGATTCAATATTTCGGATTGGATTTCATGGTTTTGATCGGATCGTTTTGGTTCGGATAAACAAAATTGAAACCTAAACCAAACCATTAAGGACGGATTTGAAAATTTTGAATTCAATACCAAACCACTAGAATTCAAAACATAAAGCAAACCTAATCAAACCAATTCACGGAGTTTACTTACGGCCCTATAGTATTTCCTATATAATTCCACCATATATTTAAAACATTTATTACCATTGTTATTGGAAGTTACATATATTAATTATAGAGTCATTGAAAATATAAAATGAATTGAATGACTATAATTAATTTTGGAATGAACTAATATTATGACTTAATTTTAGAATATAAAGAAACATAACCAATTTTTTTTAAGTAATATTTAAATTTAGGGTAAATTCAATTAGGGTTTATAATTTTATTTGGTTTTTTATTATGTTGGGTTTTTATTGGGTTGGATATTTATAGTTTGTTTTATTAAATTATAGATTGTATTTTAAGTAATTAAAAAATAAACAAAAAAAATATAAGAAAATATTAAATATTTAGGTGATCTTTATTATTTTAAAAAAAAAGTATTAATTGGCCTAATTAATTAGTGCCCAAGCTTGTAACATCATTAATTAAATATTTGGGTAAAATATTATTGCTATTACCATTGTAAACTTTGTGTTCAGTATTTCTCTACAATTAAAGAGTGATAGAATATATATACCTATATAACATTGTTCACTCACTTTCATTAAATGCTTGACATGTGGCCCGGGCATTTGTTAGCAAAACTCAAATAATATTTGTTTAAGTTATTTACGTATTTGAATTGAATGATAATATTAAGAGTAATTATAATATATAGTGGGGATATTTTTATAAAATTTGAACAAAATTTGACACTCTCAAATTTATTGAATTTGCTTATATTAATAGTATTATTTGAAAAATTACACAATTTGTAGCATGTACTATCATTAACATCTACTATAAAAATTACCAATTAGTACCATGTACTACACTATTTGGCCCAATTAATATCGTTCGTTCGAAATTATTCACGTTGTTAGTGCCTTGTCAACTATTTCCGTTAAAACGAGTGTTATTTTAATCTTTTTATAATAAAACTTTAAAAAAGCGAAAAAGGAAAAGAAAAAATCTCTTTATCTCTCCTAATCAATGATAAACATAGCATATATGAGTACATAAAACGTTATATATATATATATACTTACAAAAAAAATCTATATATTTATATAGAAAGAGCTAGGGGTGAATGGTGGATGGGTGGTGGGGGAACAGGGTACCTCATGTTGTTATTTTTTTACATGCTCGTGTACTTCATCTGAACCATATAACTATCATCTAATGATTGATAAAATTATGTAGTTATTTGACATTAAACAATTAAATGATTACACTGAGATAAAAGACAAGCGAGAGTAACAAACTGCGCCGATAAGCCTTTTTGAATTGCAAAACCAATGTCTTGAACACTATTTGGATTTGATTTTTTAAACTTAATTTATTATTTATAAGGACCGTTACACTATAAAAATAGGTACTAATTCGGGGCGGCCAAATCTGTTACAAATATATCGCTTAAATAACAATATATGTCAGTAAAATTGAAATCTGTCGACATACTGTCTCCGATTAGGACGTTGAAAAGCAAAATATATCACTAATTTCGTCTGCAATTTAACATTTTTTGCAGTGTTAGATTAGAAATGGAGTACTGAGATTCTATATGATCATATCATGTAAAAAATAAAATACATGACCTACCCCATTCCCACATGGTGGGGGTTTAATGTTTAGATTTAAATGTAATATGTATACAAGAATGTTTTTATTGGCATAAATTTATATATGGATGTTTTTATTTATATCAATACAAATTTCAGTAAAAAAAATTTGGTTCTAATTTTTACTATTTTTTTTATAACTAAACAAAATTCCTTATTTACTTTATAATTACAATTGTGTTCTTAGTTGCAACTTTGTTTGTTTGTTTTCTTTAATTTTATTTTTTCACTATGTATCTGGGTTTGGTACCATTTGATTAATGAAAAGGTCCGTTTGATTAAAAAAAATGCAATTTATATTTACAGTACTATAATTCAAACCCACATAATTTGTTTTACATATTTTGAAAATATATATCGCTTTTTTTGATGCAATTTGTCTTTATTTGAATAAATTTTCTATTTTTTTTAGTTAATTTGTGTTTTATATTTGAATATATTTTTGTTTAATATTTTATTTTAGTGTTTTACATATTTATTATAGTAATTACATTTATTTTTATTTATTTTTATAAATAAGTGGGAATGGCAATTCTGCAGTTTAGTTGATATATAAAGGGCAAAACGGTAAAATGACACTAGAACATGTCGTGGCATCATCAATTTTGGACAGAATGGTTCTGATTGGCTAAATTTCAGTAATTGAGGATATTAATTAGTAATTTTCGTAGTAGATGGTTGCGATGTTAAAATATGATAGTACATGAGACATTGGTATAAATTGAATATTTTCCCTTAATGTTTTGTTTTCTAAAGTAACATCACTCAAATTTTAATTTTTTTTATAGTTGCTATAAAACATGAGACATTCTACTTGATCGGTGTTCTACTAGAATTTTGAAAATATAATGAAACATAAAATGAATAAAATCAGACTATTTAAAATTCCATTTATTATGATATATATTTTGAGAAATGTGTTGGGGAAATGTATTCTTGGTAATATAGTTGGTGAAATGTGTTTTTGTAATATAGTTTGGGTAATAGTATTTTTTTTTTTTAACATTTATATCACATCAAATAATCTCTCATAAAAGTAATATAATTTATATGTGCACATGAATGATCCTCCAATTGCACGAGAAGAGCATGTCGCGTTACTTTGATATACAAAGTTACGAAGCGCTGGATTAAGGATTGAATACTGAAGACCAAAATAATCATGGATATTTTATATTTGCAAATATAAGGGTATTAAAAAAAACTCATGGTTAAATTACTAAATCTAATGAAACAATTGCTTATTTTAATGATTTAAGGTATGATTAACATTATCTACTCCGATGAGATTGGTGTACTGGTTTCACCACGGACAGGAGGTGAGGAGTGAGAACTACCCTGAGTTGAATGAGAGCCCATTAAGGGTAATCGGAGGGTAATAAACAAAATATAATCTTTATAGATAATATTACCAACTTCGTAGTTGTAGCGTTACTATTACTATATAACAAAATAAGGAATAATGCTACACATACACCTCGTGCACAAATCGTGCACTTAGATTATATAACTTTTCTTATATAAGTGTTACACTTCTTCGAATCACTCTCACGGGCGTAGTGCACGAGTTATGTACAAATTTTGTGTTTCACATTGTGATTTTATATAAGTAACTCACCAAAAGCAACAAGAATTGAACCTATGCCTTGTTTGAAACTAACCTTATGCCTTGTTTGAAACTTGGACATAAATTTTTAAGTAGAACATGTACGTGTCATAGTTAAAAATTTAGAATAAAACTAAAACATAAATAATTTTTTTACAAAATTTATATGAATTTACGGATTCCCCAATTATATGGAAAACATACGGAGTTTCTAATATTTTAGAAGATGTAAATAATAGCTAAAATTTTAATAACTACACATAATTTATTTTAATAGCATATATATATGTATATATATATACATACATATATATATATGTGTGTGTATATATATTCTATTTGAATAACTTGACTTCAACATGTTGTAATCCATTTTTTTTAATCATAACCATTTTCTTAAAGTTTTATACTATTAGAATTTTTAATAAACATTATTTAAGATTTACATTGTTTCACTTAAAATTTTGAAACATTTCAGAAACGTTTACCTCCAAATTTCAAAAGAAAATGGTTCTTGTTTCCAAAACAGGTTTAGGAGAAAAACAGAGGGGAAAACATCTAATAAGAGTACTAGGGACCTTGTATTCTCAGAAAGTTTCAGGTATGCCAGTTTCATCTTTTTCCTTCAAGAATTCAGTGGTATCACCATTGTAGCTCGAATTTGTTGGAAAAACATGTGAAAACATGGGTGTTTCCGAATGGTCACTGGACCAACTTCGAGTCATTATTTCGTGTAACAGCGCTGAGTTGTTTATACCGTACTCAACGTAGTTGAGTAGCCCGTGTGACGAGCTTCGTAACGGTATATCACATGACCTATTCGGAGAATGGGTGTGAATACAAAGTGGCTTCAAATTTGGTACCTCGGAAGCTCAAATCTGGAAAATCTGGAAAACGAAATGGTTAATGAGAAAACCATTTAGAATAATCTCATATTGGAAGATTAAGAGTTAATCTTACAATATATATACCATACCAACCCATGTAGTTATTAAACTAACATGTCCACATACACCTAAGAGTATTAGTGTGTACCACACACGCGCGCTCGCTCGTGTCTCGGGTCTCGGGTCTCGGGCTCGGGCTCGGGCACGGGCACGGGCACGGGCTTGGGATTTGGGTCTTGGGTCCAAACCCGAATAGGGAGTTTTGTATAAATTACAAAAACAGTCCCTAGAGTTTCCAGCAAGAGAAACGCCAGCAATAAATGGAATTGATTGCTGCGGTTTCAGAATTAAAGTGAGCGGATTCTGGGGGTGTAACTCCCAGAATTGATGACCTATATTTATGGCTGCGGTTTTAGTAGAGCCTATAAAAGGCAGCCCTCCCCCTCTCATTCAAACACACCAGAACACACAACACAGCATAAGCATCATATATAGAGAGAGAACCGCACCACCAACAGCTCGACCTGTGGTTCGATGCCGGTTTCCATACGAGCCACTCTGAGATAGAAGTTGTACCTTGGGAACAAAGTCCCGAAACCAGAAACCTTTAAAGGTGGTTCGGGAAATATTGTTTAAGGGAAACTGCTCAGCAGTTGCCTCTTCTTTTAATTTCTGTTATTTAATTTTCAGTCCTTTATTATTCTGTCCATTTAATTTCAGTACTGTTTCCTTTTTGTATTTACTTTCCAGTACCTTTAGTTTCTGTAATTTACATTTCAGTCTTTCCTATTCTGTAATTTACTTTCCTGTAATTTAATTTCCAGTATTTACATAACAGTCCGGGCAGTTTATTTAATAACAGTCCGGGCAGTTTTTTATTTGTCAAAAACAGTCCGGCAGTTTTTTATTGGTTAAAACCAGTCCGGCAGTTTGTTAAAACCAGTCCGGCAGTTTCTTTTATTCAAAACCAGTCCGGCAGTTTGTTTAAAACCAGTCCGACAGTTTGTTAAAACCAGTCCGGCAGTTTCTTTATAACAGTCCGGCAGTTTCTTTATTACAGTCCAGCAGTTTTATTTATTTGTTGAGTCAGGAATTGTAATTTATATTCCAATTGTGAGAAATAAAATTGTTTATTTCCATTGCGTTCCTGTCTTCTTTATTTTATTGTCCTTTCATTTATTGTATTCGAAATAGTACCAAAACCAACAATCTTAAACAATATTATTTTTTGGTTTTTCTATTTTCGAAATAAGAAAGGACTTTTCTTTTTTATTTTATTGTTGTTGACGTCTCGGTTTTTATTCTCGCAAAATCATTGCTAGTTTACTAGAAATTGAAATTTGCACATAGAATAAATCCGAATTGTTTTTAATCTTTTTATTCTAGAATACTATAAAGAATTATTAGTGAAATCAAAAGTAATTTGATTTTCACGCTAGAATCTCTTTCATTGGTTTTTATTCTTTTGAAGCAATCTAATTAAGTTATAATTAGTATTTGCGATAAAGAATTTAGTTTTCTTGCGAGAAACTAAACGGTTTTTATATTGTCATTTCAGATGACTAATGAGGATCAAATACCCACCGTTTCTTCGGAAAACGTGCAGGGCGCACTTGTGATTGGCAGTAGCCATAACAATGCGAGCGCTGCGAGTGGGGGGGCTCAGGCTCAGGCTGAGGCCGAAGCTGCTGCGGCAAAGACAGCGGCCGACGCTGCTGCGGCAGAGGCTGATGCTATGGCTGCGGCTGCGGCCGCAGCACAGGCTGCTGCTAAGGCTGCGGCCAAGGCAGCGCTTGTGGCTGCGGCCAGGGCAAAGGGCAAGGCTCCGGCAACACCGGCGATGCCAATGTTGCCAACCTCTCAACTGGAGAGACCGTAAAATTTTAGGGGCAACAACTTCAAACGTTGGCAGCAAAAGATGCTGTTTTATTTAACTGCCCTTAATCTGGCCCGGTTTCTTAAGGAGTCTGCACCCGTCCTAAGCGAGGACGATGAGGACGTGCAGATGGTTTCGGCGGTGGAAGCGTGGAAACACGGCGACTACCTATGCCGGAACTACATCCTGTGTGCTCTGGATGACACTCTCTTCAGTGTTTTCGAGCCCAAGGCTTCTGCAAAGGAGCTTTGGGAGTCTCTCGAACGAAAGTACAAAGTGAATAACGCTGGCGCAAAGAAATTTGTCGTCACGGACTTTCACGAGTACATGATGACTGATGGGAAGAGTGTTATCGAGCAGGTAGAGGAACTCCAACTCACATACCATAGGCTTGAGGTTGAAGGGTTAGTTATCAACGAACCTTTCCAAGTGGCATTAATGATTGAGAAACTGCCACCTTCTTGGAAAGAGTTTCAAAACTACCTGAAACACAAGCGAAAGGCTATGACCTTGGAGGGACTCATTGAGAGGCTCAATGTTGAGCAAAGCAACCGCCGATCCGGAAGGAAAGGCGGTGGCGGAGCAGGCAACGCGGTTGCCAAGGCCCATGTGGTTGAGGACGCTGTGTCTAAGCGGAAACGCTTTGACAGCGGAGTCGGTGCCTCTCTCAAGAAGAAATTCATGGGAGACTGCTTTGTGTGCAACAAACCGGGCCATCGTGCCGCGGATTGTAAGATGCGCATCGACAAGCCCAAACCCCCCCCCCCCCCCCCCCCCCCCCCCAAAGAGGAAGTTCCAAGGGAAAGGGAGGAAGAGGGCACCTGCTCAGGCTAATGTGGCTGAGGGAGGAGATGATGCTGGACAGGACTATATGCACCTGAGTGCGGTGGTCTCGGAAGTGAACCTGGTGGGGAGCAACCCAAAGGAATGGTGTCTGGACACAGGCGCCACTAGTCACATCTGTGCCAGCAAATGGATGTTCAAGACCTATACGGCCGTGGACAATGAGAGCTGCTTCATGGGGAACTTGGCTACTTCCAGGGTGGAAGGAAAAGGAACCGTGCTGCTGAAGATGACTTCGGGAAAGGAGCTCACACTGAATGGAGTGCTCCATGTGCCGGAAATTAGCAAGAATCTGGTTTCCGGGTCTGTTATGGTGAACAAAGGGTTTAAACTTGTATTTGAATCTGCTAAAATTGTAATCACCTTAAATGGAATGTATGTAGGCCGTGACTATATGACCAACGGCATGTTTAAATTAAATGTTGGTACTCCGGCTCCTAAAGCCGAGTCTGCTATTGTGGGTACTAAGGCTGAGGCCAGTACCAAGAATAATGTAACCGTTAATGTTGCCCAAGTGGCTAATAAAACTTCGTTTGCTTATTCTTGCGATTCATTTAATTTATGGCATGGTAGATTAGGTCATGTGAATTCTAATTCTATGAAGAAATTAATATCACTGAATCTACTGCCTAATTTTGCTTTTGATAAACAACATAAATGTGAAGTTTGTGTTGAGGCAAAATTAACCAAGTCTTCGTATCAACATATTGAACGAAGTACTGAACCTCTCGGTCTAATACACACGGATGTATGCGACTTAAAGTTTATACAAACGCGAGGAGGGAAAAAGTATTTCATCACTTTTATAGATGACTGTACTAGATACTGCTATGTCTACTTAATGAGAAGTAAAGACGAAGCGGTAGAGAAATTCGCTCTTTATAAGACCGAAGTAGAAAATCAACTCAATAAAAAGATTAAAATGTTGAGGAGTGATAGAGGCGGTGAATACGAGGCACCGTTTGCGCAGATATGCGCAGAAAGTGGCATTGTACATCAAACCACAGCCCCATACTCTCCGGAGCAGAATGGGGTTGCCGAGCGTAAGAATAGGACGCTCAAGGAAATGATGAATGCCATGTTAATAAGTTCTGGGTTACCCCAGAACATGTGGGGGGAAGCGCTGCTTTCCGCCAACTATGTATTGAACAAGCTACCGCATAAGAAGCGTGATAAACCACCTTATGAACTATGGAAAGGCCATAGGCCGAGCTATAAATTCTTAAGGGTTTGGGGTTGTCTCGCGAAGGTCCTTGTCTCGCTTCCAAAAAGAACGAGAATGGGGCCAAAGACGGTAGACTGTGTGTTCATAGGATATGCACAAAACAGTAGTGCTTATCGGTTTCTCGTGCACAAGTCGGATAATCCCGATGTGCATGTAGATACTATCATCGAAGCACGAGAAGCTTCTTTCTTCGAGGAGATCTTTCCCCGCAAGTCTTCCGTAACTGTAGAGACTGAGGAGTCAAACAGTGAGGAAAATGTGGGGGCAAGTGAACCGTTGGAGGAAGAAGAAGAAGAGCCTCGACGTAGTAAAAGGGCTAGAAAGGAAACGTCTTTCGGTCCAGATTTTGTAACCTTCATGATAGAAGGCGAACCGGCGACATTCAAACAAGCAATGTCATCCCCGGAAGCCCAATATTGGGAGGAGGCGATCAACAATGAGGTTGAATCAATATTACAAAATCACACTTGGAAACTAGTGGATTTACCACCCGGGTGTAAGCCTCTAGGACACAAGTGGATCTTCAAGAGGAAGAGAAAGCTCGATGGAACGATCGAGAAATACAAGGCGAGACTTGTAGTAAAAGGTTTTAGACAAACCGAAGGTATCGACTATTTCGACACCTATGCTCCTGTCTCCAGGAAGACGTCAATCCGGATAGTCATTGCTCTCGCAGCACTGTTCGATCTGGAAATACATCAAATGGATGTTAAAACGGCGTTCTTGAATGGTGAGTTGGAAGAGGAAATTTACATGGAACAACCGGAAGGGTTTGTGGTTCCAGGTAAAGCTCACAAGGTGTGTAAACTTGTGAAGTCCTTGTATGGACTTAAACAAGCACCTAAACAATGGCACGAAAAATTTGATAGAGTGATGCTATCAAACGGTTTTCGGATAAACGAATGTGACAAATGCGTCTACGTAAAAGGAAATGAAAAGGACTACGTGGTAGTCTGCCTCTACGTAGATGACATGATTATAATAGGGAGTATTGATAACATCAACTCCACTAAGAGAATGCTGCCACAAAAGTTCGAGATGAAGGACTTGGGTGTCGCTAATGTAATACTTGGTATGAAAATTACCAAGACATCAGACGGATATGCGCTATCTCAAACTCACTATGTCAAGCAGATGCTTGACAAATTTGATAAAGATAGTAGAGCTACATCCAGAACTCCGATAGAGATCTCAACCACCCTGAAAAAGAATTTTGGGGAGAGTGTGAGACAATTGGAATATTCTCGAATAATAGGCAGTCTGATGTATGTCATGAACTGTACTAGACCAGACATAGCCAACTCAGTGAGTAGACTGAGTAGGTACACCAGTAATCCCAATGAGGAACACTGGAAGGCCATCATGAGACTTCTCAGATACATGAGATACACAGCAGACCGAGGGTTGCATTATACTAGATATCCAGCTGTACTGGAAGGGTATTCTGATGCAAACTGGATCTCGGATTCCAACAGTACATGATCCACTAGCGGATATGTGTTCGTGATGGGAGGAGCAGCTGTCTCATGGAGATCATCCAAGCAAACGTGCATAGCTAGATCAACTATGGAATCCGAGTTCATAGCGTTGGATCTAGCAACAGAAGAGGCTGATTGGCTGAGAAGCTTTCTGGAAGGAATTCCAATGTGGCCAAAACCTGTCCCAGCAATAAGCATGCACTGCGATAGTCAGTCGGCTATTGGACGGGCGCAGGATCATATGTATAATGGAAAGTCCCGACATATTCGTCGGAGACATAAATCCGTAAGAGAATTGTTAGCTAACGGTGTGGTGTCATTAGATTTTGTGAGATCTAAAGACAATATAGCGGATCCATTTACAAAAGGCTTGACTCAGGTAGGAGTTGAAGTTTCATCGAGGGGAATGGGGTTGAAGCCCATCAAACTGGAAACCTCCTCAGAGGCAACCCAACCCGAACTGGATTCTCCAGCCTCGGGTTCAACGGGAAAACCGAACTATGGGGGTGACCGAACAAAGCACTCGGGAACTTAAGTTCCCAGCCCATTTCTAGGATGAAAGAGTGATAGACCTAGACCATCTTAAGGGTGAGCATGAGGCTCTTAATGAAAACAAGTATCTCGAAGGTCGAGAGGGGTGAGTCAGGACACCCTTGACTTGAAATCACCTATGACGAGTGTGTATGGCCGATACTATGTGATGAGCCATGGGCTAAATCACTAGAGCACTCGGTTGAATTTTGCCAAGGCAGTCCACGGCCAAATATGGACAACAACCAAAGGGCTTAGTAAGTGGTGTAGAGGGGACACTGTGTGCGCATTACCCCGGTATGCACAAACGCTAAAGGGTTCAAGGCTTAAAGGCTACCCAATAGTAGCATATCAGATTTTACATCACTACGGCAGGTTCAAGGCGCGCGCTACCTGTCCTTATGCAGTGAACTCTTGCGGTTTTCTCTCGTATGCATTTAGGAGCATTTTATTTTCAGCCAATTGCATTCATGTGGGGGATTGTTGGAAAAACATGTGAAAACATGGGTGTTTCCGAATGGTCACTGGACCAACTTCGAGTCATTATTTCGTGTAACAGCGCTGAGTTGTTTATACCGTACTCAACGTAGTTGAGTAGCCCGTGTGACGAGCTTCGTAACGGTATATCACATGACCTATTCGGAGAATGGGTGTGAATACAAAGTGGCTTCAAAGTTGGTACCTCGGAAGCTCAAATCTGGAAAATCTGGAAAACGAAATGGTTAATGAGAAAACCATTTAGAATAATCCCATATTGGAAGATTAAGAGTTAATCTTACAATATATATACCATACCAACTCATGTAGTTATTAAACTAACATGTCCACATACACCTAAGAGTATTAGTGTGTACCATACACGCGCGCTCGCGCGTGTCTCGTGTCTCGTGTTTCGGGTCTCGGGTCTCGGGCTCGGGCTCGGGCACAGGCGTGGGCTTGGGCTTGGGCTTGGGATTGGGATTGGGATTTGGGATTTGGGATTTGGGATTTGGGATTTGGGATTTGGGATTTGGGATTTGGGATTTGGGGAATGTCTCGGGTCTCGGGTCTTGGGTCTTGGGTCCAAACCCGAATAGGGAGTTTTGTATAAATTACAAAAACAGTCCCTAGAGTTTCCAGCAAGAGAAACGCCAGCAATAAATGGAATTGATTGCTGCGGTTTCAGAATTAAAGTGAGCGGATTCTGGGGGTGTAACTCCCAGAATTGATGACCTATATTTATGGCTGCGGTTTCAGTAGAGCCTATAAAAGACAGCCCTCCCCCTCTCATTCAAACACACCAGAACACACAACACAGCATAAGCATCGTATATAGAGAGAGAACCGCACCACCAACAGCTCGACCTGTGGTTCGGTGCCGGTTTCCATACGAGCCACTCTGAGATAGAAGTTGTACCTTGGGAACAAAGTTCCGAAACCAGAAACCTTTAAAGGTGGTTCGGGAAATATTGTTTAAGGGAAACTGCTCAGCAGTTGCCTCTTCTTTTAATTTCTGTTATTTAATTTTCAGTCCTTTATTATTCTGTCCATTTAATTTCAGTACTGTTTCCTTTTTGTATTTACTTTCCAGTACCTTTAGTTTCTGTAATTTACATTTCAGTCTTTCCTATTCTGTAATTTACTTTCCTGTAATTTAATTTCCAGTATTTACATAACAGTCCGGGCAGTTTATTTAATAACAGTCCGGGCAGTTTTTTATTTGTCAAAAACAGTCCGGCAGTTTTTTATTGGTTAAAACCAGTCCGGCAGTTTGTTAAAACCAGTCCGGCAGTTTCTTTTATTCAAAACCAGTCCGGCAGTTTGTTTAAAACCAGTCCGACAGTTTGTTAAAACCAGTCCGGCAGTTTCTTTGTTAAACCAGTCCGGCAGTTTCTTTATAACAGTCCGGCAGTTTCTTTATTACAGTCCAGCAGTTTTATTTATTTGTTGAGTCAGGAATTGTAATTTATATTCCAATTGTGAGAAATAAAATTGTTTATTTCCATTGCGTTCCTGTCTTCTTTATTTTATTGTCCTTTCATTTATTGTATTCGAAATAGTACCAAAACCAACAGAATTCGCATGTTTCTATCAAAGGCCTGCAAGAATAGAGACAAATCAAGTGCATGTGAATGACAATTTTCTGGTTATAACGTCCTTTACTAGGAATATAAACACAAAATCTCATAACATACCATGTCAAAGTTTTTTTTGTAAGTATTACTCCTAGAAACTATTATCATAGAATTGTAACAGTAATAGGCCCTCTATCGAAGACTACGACCTCTACAATAGTCATATGGAAACATACAAAATTTTCCCGAAAATAAAAACTTCCAAATCTACATATATATATATATACTTTTCACGAATTGAGCAAGTCAAATAGATGGTGTAACCATAACACCAGAACAGAGACAATCAAATGGACTGCTAGGCTCTAAGTGCCTAGATACGGAACTAGACAGACTCAAGTGTATAAAGATATTATAATAAAGGAAAACGTCTCAAGTCCTGAAAACGAAGTCCTTTTTGATATGGGATTGGCCAATGAAGGATACAATTCACTGTCATTATGGTGAACAAACGACAATTGCATACAATTTTATCAAGAAAATAAAGCTATACATTTAGAATAAGTTTTGATGTTAGTGTATAAGATGTACTAATTGTTAAAAGTCATCAGTTGGTATGCCGAATTAACATTTTTGAACATGATCAGGTGTATAAAAAAACAGTACTAGACTATCATAGATAACGATTGAAGGTGAACAACGTCCTAACCTTACTTTTCTTCAAGTGACTGAATATTTGTTGTTTATTAATGTAGTTTTAATATAAAGCAATTATGTTGCTTTGAATTGAATGCAAAAACATAAGTATTTTGAGCTTACAAAAACAATTCAATAATAAGAATAACTTGGGAAACTTGGTACTGTTTGTCCATGATAATGATAGTCATATTAGCAGAAGAAAGGCTCTTGTATTTTCAGATTCATTACAATTTACAAAATACAACTATACGTCTATGCTACTGTCATTTCTACAGTTTGAAGAAGTCACTGGCATCACCACTGAGTCTCAAGTTCGCATGTTTTGATCTAAGGCCTGCAGGAATAGACAAAATCAAGTTTGTTATGAATGAAAAATTTCGAGGGGGATGTCTTTTACAAATATAAACAAAATAACATTAGTTACTCTCAGGAATAAAGACAACCAGATTGTTATTGGTCTCTAAGCATTTTGAAAATGTTGCTTTTCTAAGCTAATTGAATATTATCTATTCTATTATAATAAATCAGCCCAGAAGAAAACAGTTAATTTTGATACTGCCAAAGTGCTCCCACTTTTTTAGAAAAAAAACCCCAAAACTTTTAATAATTACCCACATGTGAAATTTCGAAAATATTTTTAAAATTAAAAAAAAAAAACTACAAAGAACTAACTATTTAATTTTTAAAACAAAAAAAAAACTAACCAATCACTGTGCAGGGCACACAACGTGTGCCTGTATTTACTAGTACTTACATAGGCTTTCTTCAGATTACTAAGCTTCCTCAAACTCATACGATATGTCCAATCTAGCAATTGAACAAAGTATTTCGATCGGCCAAGAAGTTAACAACGAAGATTACAGTTAGATTCATGGAGTTGAAAGGAGCATTTAGCCATTTAACAAAATAATAATGGTTAAATATAAGCTTTAAGGTGAGAGACAAATGGCATTAAATTAATTGTCTAAAAACAAGCTTTCAATATGCCTGGACATAGCTCATTTAGAATAGCATATGCTTAAATACATGATAAATCCAAGAGAAATAGTTGAGGTTTTCCTATAAAAGGCAATGATCAACTTCTAAAGTTTCACAAAGACAAAAACTTGGAAACTACGTATAATCCCGAAGAAGCAAACAAGTTACCAGAGAGAGAAAAATGGAGGAAAAAAGGATAGTGCTAGTTCCATGTCCATTCCAAGGACATATAAACCCAATGCTAGAATTAGGAACTGCCCTTTACTTGAAGGGCTTTGCCATCACTATTATACACACGGAGTTTAACTCTCCCAATAATTCAAACCACCCAGAATTCACATTCTTACCAATTTCCGATAATTTAACTGATAGCGATAAAACCTCCGAAGACCTCCTAACTTTTTTGGAGACCATCAACACCAAGTGTGAAGCCCCTATGGAAGAATGCTTGGCTAAAATTATAGACAAACAGGAATCGCAAAGTCGATTGGTATGCATAATCAATGATGCCATTATGTATGTAGGAGAAACTGTGGCAAAAAAATTTGATCTCCCAAGCATCATGTTATACACTTGTTCTCCCTCTGCTATGGTTGCTCACTCTTTGATCCCTCAGCTCCAAGAAGAAGGCTATTTGCCTTGCCAAGGTAACACCAAAAAAATTTAAATTGAGTGCCAAGTTCTGCTCGGGGGTTTTCAAATCAACCCGATCTTGCTGCTTAGGTTGTTAACAATATAAATATACTGCTAAGTTACAAACTAAAACGTGCTCACCATCTTAATCAGTGACGGAACCAGGATTGCGAAATGGGAGGCTGATTTTCTATATAAAAAAAATTACTTATATGTATGAAGTTATTTTACGGAATGGGGGTTGAAACACTAAAATTTAAATGTTTTGATCAAAATACATAGAAAAACTCTATTTTTTCATTAAAAAAATTCAAAGGGGGTTGTAGCACCGACTGTCCCTACCTACTTCCTTCCATGATCTTAATCCTACAAATCAAAAAAAAAAGAGCATAGATGGTGTTGATCTTAACATGTGCTATATAATCAAGAAAACAAGAGAAAAGAAAAATGTTTGGGAAAGGCCAAAAAAATTACAAACACAAATAATTTTAAAAAAAACAAGGGAAAAGCCAAAAAGTTCAATGCAACAAATTATCATTGGAAGTTTTTCTCTCATTTTTTCGTTAGGTTATTTTCTGTGGCTTACCTGCAACATCCATCACGAAAAATCATTCTCCTAGGAGATCATTTATTTTTTCCACCCGTTTTATGCGTTTCTAAAAACAGGACCTTCGAGTCATATTATACCTCATCCAAACTTAAATTTATCGCCTCAACATGTCCGTTTACTAGATATACTAACCATAAGCTCCATGTTAAGATTCCATGTTGCAGGACCTGATACCAGGGTCACATATTCTAAGATTCAAGGACCTTCCTCTCTTTAATTTTGGAACTACAGAATCGCTACTGAAGCTGATAGAAATTGTCTGCAACATAAGAACAACTTCAGCAATAATTTGGAACACTGTAGAAGAGTTGGAGCACGAGGCCATAGAAATGTTCAAACAACAATATAAAGTACCCTCTTTCTCCATTGGTCCCTTGTTTAAATTTTCGCCTTTTTCCTCCTCTAGCAGCATGATAGAGGAGGATGCAACCTGCATAGAGTGGTTGGACAAATTTTCCTCTCACTCCATCTTATACATAAGCTTTGGAAGCATTATTCAAGTGGACGAAAAGGCGCTAATTGAGATGTCTTGGGGGCTGGCACACAGCAAACAGCCCTTTCTGTGGGTTCTCCGACCGGGTTTTGTATTGGGTTCTGTAGACATTAAACTTCCAGAAGGTTTTCAAGATGAAGTTCAAGAAAGGGGATTAATAGTAAAATGGGCACCACAAAAAAAGGTACTATCTCACAGAGCAATAGGTGGATTTTGGACACACTGTGGTTGGAATTCGACCCTCGAAAGCATTGGTGAAGGGGTTCCCATGATATGTTCTCCCGGCTTCGGAGACCAAAGGGTAAATGAAAGATATATAAGTAATGTTTGGAAGGTAGGACTTGAAATTGATGGCAAACTAGAAAGAGGGAAAATAGAAAAAGAAGTTAGAAGACTTATGGTGGATCAAGAAGGGGAAGATATTAGGAAGAAGGCTAATGAAATGAAGGAAATGATCGATATTTGTGTCAATAAAGGTGGCTCTTCTTACCACTCCCTTAATGAGTTGGCAGAATATATATCTTGTATGTGATTGTCAAATGTCGTTTCAAATGTTCGCTAAGTTCATAGTCTTTTCATGAGAGGCAAAGATTGATCATCTTTCTTTGTGGTTAGAATTGTAATCTTACCTTCCTATTTACTTTTCGGTTCAAATAAACATTCCATACTTCAAATGCTTTTAGTACTGGGCTTCGTAACAACTACATACAAAGTTGTTCAAACAAATGACATGATTACATTGATAAACTTACGGACCTGCTTAATTACACGTTCTCTTGACAAGATAATGCCAAGCAAAAATGAAGCTAAATTAATAGCTAAGAGAAGAAAGAAGAAATAGGGCGCGCAACCATGTTAGTCAGCTTGAATATAGTCATATATTAAAAAATTGAAATATAAACTGAAGAAGCAATCTGCTCAAAGTTCTAAAACTCAATAAGTTGTTTAAGTTGTATAAACTCGGTTGGAAATTAAGCAAAAAATGCATTTCAAGAGTGCTTTTCAGAAAGACCAAGTAAACATAAATTCCACAAGTACGTTCTCAGGTTTTCAACCTGTTAGTTGAAACTGGACACAGGGCGGCAGCATTGTCTCCTCACACGACTGTCTTTTGTAATCACCGTTACGAAGAACCAACTATTACACTGTATGAACTTGCATAACCTTCGCCATATTCACCCGACTTGATATAGTAAATTCCATCAACTAATAGGTTTTATATTGTTTCTTAGGACAAAGTTGAACAATAGCGATTCCATCTTACAGGGACAGTGATGAATTTCGTAGAAAACGAAGTTTTCAACAATAAGTAACAAAGAGCCAAATGATAATTACCGGTATAAATTAAGTAAACCACCTTTTCACGACTCGATCACTTCCCCCCACTACATATAAACCATTAATCTTACTGTTTCACATTTGAAATTCTAACACCAAACCTTTCAAAATAACTAGCAAATAAGATTTATGTGATGTTAATATTTCTCAGGTCCTTGGTTCTGGTTCGATGCTTTAAATTCTATCTTTGATAAAAATGGTAACATGTTGCATTTACAAACAGATACAGACATGTTATACATTTGATGTCTTGCCTTGCGCTAAAATTCGGATAAACCAAAAACAGAAATAAACCACTTAAGGTTTATACGAGCAGATGGAGACATGTTACATTAGATCAGTTTAATATAAACGTTGTAAATGGCAAAATAAAAAATAATTTCATTTAGCAATCCACAATCCAAGATTCCAAATAACAAGGTAAAAGGAAACTTTGTACGTGTCAATTATATAGTATTTTTTTTTTCTGGTACATATTCGGCTATATATTCTTAGTAGACGTGTCGAATTATGTATTTCGGCTAATAATACCAGCTTGATCTCTTAGTTGGTATACTTTCCAGCTACATTTTTCATATGATTCATCGCTGATATTATTAAAAAAATACCCTTTCTACAAATCTACTCTCTCTTCTGAATAGATAATTTTGGGTTCAAATTTCCAAAAGATCCGGTTTTTGTGATGTTATCGGTTTTTCATTTGTATTTGTAATTTTTTTTGTAAATTAACGTATTATTTTATTTCTAATGTGTTTGTTTAAAAAATTATAAAATTTGGCTTTTTATATAAATTTTTTTGTATTTATTAATATTATTACCTTATAAATCGTTAAACATAAAAAAATAAAAAATAATTACGAATAAATATGAAAAAAGTGATAAGATGACAAAAAACTGACCATAGGAACTTGTTGAAATTTGCTCCCGATAATTTTGTAACTAAACTACCGATGGTCTATAAAGTTTGAGCCAATATCTTTTTTGATCATGGTGTTTCAGTTGTTACATCTTTGATTCTCGAACTCTCAACTGTAGCATTCCTGTATCCCAAAATTATAAGTATTCTTCATTGGATCACGAGTGTTGACTTGTGTTGTTATAACTTTTTTCATCTATTGCATTTTGCAAGTGTCACTTCAGAGTTTAACACTTCTAGGCATTAAAATTGCTTCATGTTCTCACAACTGTTATTCATTCCATTTAAAAGATCAATATAGACTATATAGTAAATTTCCAAAACAAATAGAATTAATTATAGACTTGGTATACGGTTAAGACAATGGAAACGACAATTATGTTACAACTTACAAGCACAACCCAATAAACAACCAAGTTCAACAGATTCTTATCCTAATCTCCTTTAATTAATTCAATTATATTATTGGTCTATCAAGATGTACTTAATTAACATGGAAAAATGTGGGAGCGTACATATCTGACCTGATCCACCACTATATATAAATGACCAAAACAAATAAAAAACAAATAGAAAATCCGTGTTGTCGGGGCACCGTTCATTTGAAGTTGCTTACAACTTACGCTCCGGTTTGCGACGAGCTTTCTTTATTTCCAGCTTGAAAACGGGCTCCATGTAAAACCGTCAGCTCATAAGATTTGTAACGGTGTTACGAGTTAAGCAAGAGTGTAAATACACATTAGATTTGTATGGCCGTATATTTCAAACTATTAATTACCAGTTTTATATTTCGGTTTCTATTTCTGATCAAACATTATTATTGTCAAATAATGTCGGCTTTAGTATATGAATTTAAAAATGAATCATTAGTACTTCAGTGAAAAAGGGATCAAAGATTCATAGCCACACTGGTATCATCATTGCATTCTCCATGTTGAGTATTTACAGAGTAAAGTAGGGAAAATGTATTACTTTTCCTTTTTGAAAAGAATTAATAATGCACTGCTTGTTAAAAAAAATAATAAGATGCCATAAGTGAATCATAAAGTAAAATGCAACCAAACTATGTACGTTTTCTAGTGAAAGTGAGTGTGACGTACGTTTTTTACTACTTTTATTACAACTATAATTTGGTAATTTGTAAATTAACTATAAGGTACCATGATACCATTAACTGTACGTAAATGGGAAAAAAAAAAAGTGCTTGTTCCTTTTTTCTTTTCGATCCAGATTACGTAGAGTTTTTATGGCAAATTGGGCGTGTTCATATGAGATTGATCAGATCTTTCATGATATTGGTACTCTTTCGCAGATGATCAAGGGGATACTTGCACTGGATTCGAGACAGATGCATCAGATCAGACGATTACATTGAATTTTTATTTTCATATGTCCACTTATTATTTGTCACAGTTGCGTAGATTTCATTTTGTTTTTTTAGATATCATGTATTCAGTTATTTCTCTGGAAGGTTTGGTTTATGTCCGCCTCTTATGTACGGATTGATATTATATGTTTATATACAGGTCGGGGTCCGCCTAAACCCTCTCCATTAAAGTGTTTTGGGTGAAAAAAAAAAGTTCTAAGTTTTTGCCATGTTACTTAATTGGGACCATTTGATCATATGTTTAAATTCAAGGGCTGATATCACATCTTTCTAATTAGCCTCTCTTTTCTTCTATAATATGTTTCCTGACTATTCTTTTTACACCAAATGTAGATTTATGACGTTTTTCTTTTCTTTTTTTCTAGCAAGAAGACAGGATCCAACTTTTTCTTTTCAATAAAAAAACAACCCGATTAACCAATGAATGGTATTTGTAAGTTTTAATACTTTTATTATAGTAATTCATCAATTACATTTCCATAACTTAAATAATTTAAAATTTTAATTTTGCTAAAACAATAATGTTACGGTATAAAAGTAACATGAATTTGGAAAGCTATTTTATGCTTAAACAATGTCTCCCGTAGTCACTCCTTAGCAAAACCATTATTAATAAGCACTTTTAAATGATTTACAATTTGTTGAAAAAAAATGAAACCTTTGAGTAACACTTTGAAGGATTTGCCTTCAGCTGACACACAGCAAATCGGTTATTTCACATTAAATTAGGAAATGGATATGATTCTTGATCATTTTGTTTAGTAACGTGCACTACAAAATAATGTTTGATTTAGTGAGAGTCAAAAGCTGTCACAAGCCTGTCGCTAATTTAAAAAATTGTCACAAATCTGTCGCAAATTGACTAAACTGTCACAAAGCCGTCACAAAAACCGTCGCTAATAAGCTCGTAACAAAAAATACCGTCACTAATCCCATCGTTATTTGGATATTTTTTTGTAGTGGTGTCAGCTTTAGGTTTTGTGATCTACTCTTTAGAAAAAAAATTCATCTCATGAAAATATGAGGAGTCGATATTTTCTTTCATATATACTATTTCTCTTCTTCAGAAATGCAAAAAAAGCTGGAAAAGGAAAAATTAGAAATTGACAATATATTTATGTTTATTGCTAATTAACAGATTAACAACTTGGTTAGTTAAATATCCTACTCCGTATGACACAGTAGACCAAAAAATGATTAAAGGGACATGTTACCTTTTCTCTAATTCTTTGTTCTAATTAAATTTTTGGGTTAATGCCCGATTGATACCTTAAACTATCAGAAAATACCGATATGAGACATCAATAATCCACTTTCCTAAATATAAGATCTCTGGATATTATTAAATAATTGCCTATTTTAAGATGTTCCACCTTGATGGACACTCATAATTAGTGATTTTGCGGTTTTACTTTTACCCCTCAGTCAACTATCTAATATCCTAATTTAGTACATCAACTATCAAATTTCCCAATTTAGTATCTGAGTTAAATCACATTACATATTAAAAAAAAAAAGGTAGCGATAGTACCCTTTTAGAGGAGTACTATGGTCGCAGATTTTTACACAGATTTGAAGTGCTGCATTTCATTTTCACCACAAGATCAAATATGTGGACCACAGTTATTTTATCATAAAATACTTTCAACCATAGGATTATCATAAATATGTTAGCTTATTGTTTGTGTGAAAGTAACATTTTTATTTTTCGGTCTATTAAGCCTTGTTTGGTAAGAAAGAAATATATAGATAGGCATGTTGGTTTTATTTGTTTTTTTATTTAGCAATATTTAGTAAATCGAGAAATTTAAGTGCTGAAGAACTATATTAGAAATATCGATAACTGATCGGTGATTTGACCAAGTTATTAATATGGGCAACAACAGTTAAATTACAGAATTTTTTGTCGAGAAAGGAAATTTGTTAAATTGATTGATTATTTAACGTTGATGGGCTTAAATTAGAAAGACTGGTAATAAACATCCCAAATTGATAATTTTTGACATTTCAAGATAGTAATTTGGTATCAACCCTAATTTTTTTTGTACCTATGTAACTTACCAAAATAAAACATTTTTTACATCGGAAAAATGTCCCTTTTACAAATCCATTGGCACCCTAATAACTTTCCAAACAATAGTTAGTACAATTAGGGGATATTGATTAATATTCTCTTAGTACGAAGATTAGTTCCAATGAGACTACTTATTCGATGTAGTTGTTCAACATTTTTATCGACTTAAAGAAATCAGATAACGGAAAGATGAGTAGTCTGAATCAAAAAGTGAGGACAACCAAACAAACTACATGGGATGAGTAGTGTAATTGGAACTAATCTTCGTACTAAGAAAACGGCACACCGTGTAAGCAACGGCACACCTTGTAAACGTCGAACACGAGGGTAATTGAAAATAATAAGATAGTCGAAGGGCTCAATTGCAAGTAACCAAATACAAACTAGACATTTCAATAAAACATGGATGACAAAGCAGAAATTTCAAATAAGACTAAAAGGACTTATATTGTAGTTAATTGTATAATTTAATTATTATCACTATTCACAGTGGGTCCCAGACATATTCTGTTGGATGGTGATTGCCCTTTGCCGGCTTGTCTTTCCTTTTTAAATATTTTTAAATTTATATATATATAATCAAAATAATTTAATTATTACCACCTCCGTCTTACTTTATAACTCATAGTGTAAATTTGATCGGTTTTAAACATGTAAATAAATTGTCGAAACAAAAATTTTAAAATTTTTCTACATAATTTAAATGTTAAACTATTTGATGAAAAAGTTATAAAATTATTTTGATAATTTAATTAAACGTTTAAATACGATTAAAATTAGATATAGTTTCATATATTAATGATAAAGCGGGACCATTGAGTATATTATAGAATGATACATTACAATTTACAAGTAAGCGACTCTTCAACCATCATCTCTTTTTTACTACTTCTCTCTCATGTAGAGGTAATATATACATACATATACATATATATATATATATATATTTGTTTTTTTTTTCTGTACGTTTTCTGCTTGCCTTGGAGTTTGTAAAAACGAGGCTTAGAATTCGAGGAAGATATTTTTTCTTTTTCTTGATCTAAAATATTCCTAGTACTATATATTTACATACCACTGTAAAATATTGCTGCAAAATATATTGCCACCGACACTGTTTATGTTTATCCCAGGTACATATATACACCATCTTCTTTATAATACTAACTCTTATTTACTGATGTTATATTATATAAATATAATATATATGCATATATGTTCTGATATTATTTGTTCCAGGTAATGATATTTAAATTAATTATGAGGTTGTTCAGTAGGCAAGTTTTAAAGCCTGTCTTTGTGTTTTTCAGAAAGAAAAAAAACTGTTTTTTCTCTTTTTGAGTGTTGATTATAACATGAGAATAATGTTTTGTATCTGAGTACTTTCAAGTTTGGGAAGTTTTCTGTATTTAAATTATTACAAGATGATACCAACTGTAAACATATATTTAATAAATATGACGTGCTACTCCATCCGTGCCCATTTAGTTGTGCTTAACTAAATTACGTGCAGTTATGTCGGGCTTATAACTCGTATCAAAATTACCGTAGTGAAAATTTTCAAATTTTAAGCATATATTTAACATTTGAAAATTTTCATTACAGCAATTTTGATACGAGTTCTTGGAGTAGTAGCCTAGTAATTATAGTCATAATTTTGAGTAAAAGTTGCAATTTTGAGTTAATTCCTGCGTTTTGATATTTTTTGAACTGTAAACATGTGTTTTTATATGTTAATCATGCTCTTTATAGAAAGAGATGTATCTTTTGCTTAATAATACTAGTTCCTAAAGTAATTAATTAACATCTAGCAGAGGTAAGAAGGTGCAAAAGGAAAAGGGAAAAGGGGAAAAAAATAGTTGAAAGCTTTTCGCTCGTGTTTTACTTTATTTTTTATTTTGTAATGAACAAGTGGACCATAATTTCTTTTTTTGAGTTTTTGATTAAGTAAAGCTTGTGTCTTTTTTTGCTTAGACTAGTCGCTTTGGTACCTTATCATCATTGCCAAATTCGAGTGGAAATTGAGGACCACAATTTTCATCTTCATGTTGTATTTTGGCTTCTTTTTCTTTTTTGTATGCTTGTACATATTTTCAAAATCTTGGCTTCTGTGGTTATAAAAATCAACTTCATTTTCTAATCACAAGTCTTGGGTCTGTATGTATAAATTGGTTTAGAATTTCAAACAATAGTGAAATCGAGGTCCAGGTTCTTGATTTTCTTAGTGATTCTCTGTACGTACCGGTGTTTATTTTTGGTAAATGAACTGAAAATAATTCGAGGATTTGTCCTCAGTGTCTTCATAAAAAACCATTGATCTTGTAAAATTGACCTTTTCTCAGATTTCCCTTTAGGTAATAGAGTATGATGATAACTGTCAGTTGCCATGGTTTTGGTTCATAACTAAAATTTAGAATGTTTACTGAAAGGAAAAAAAGTAACTTCTACACTTGCACTATTTTCTGGAAACTTTCGCTTTCTTAACTTTGTTATCTATTCAATTATCAATTCCATCTGTTTTCTTGAAAAGAAAACCTTGCTCACATGGAACATTTATTCTAAACCACTCAATTTCTTAAGAAACAAGTACCTGTTTATACTTATTCAGTTATTCTTGCAGCTTGACATGCGAAATTCAAAAGTGGTTCAAAGAACCGACAAGCCATAATAAGAATGGAAATTCGAGCAAATCAAGGTATTAAACTAAGAGACTGGTTAAATGTCGAAAATGGCCAAGTACTCGACTGTGATCCCGGCTCCAGAATGAAAAAGAAATCCGAAACTACCCCATCACTATCTTCAGTAAGTCATCAAATTCGAAATGAAAAAAATAACGTAATTCCAAACGAAGAGCTCATAAAGTACATGTCTAAATTGCCTAGCTACTTGGAAAAAGGAAACAATCTCAGAGAAAAAGCTTTGAGTTTTGGAGTCCTCGATTGGCGACGTTTAGAAAAATGGCAACACAATCATAAAAAACAAACATTCTCTCCATCTACCAGCAATGATTCGCCGTATTTCTCCACAGAGATATCATCTTCACGCTCTAGTTTAGGCCAGAGCTGCTCTTCCGGTGAAAATACTGGAAAAAAAGTTGGAGAGATTCAAGATCTTAAAGAGAAATCGCATAAGCTTGCTAAAAGAGAACAAAGCCTGTACAAGAAATACCAGTCCTTTAGCAAATCACAAGAGTCTAAGCCAAAAGAATGCGATAAGGAAGATGTAAAGGTCCACAGTATCCGAAAAAAGAATTCTCAGAATAGCGAGTCTATAAGACAAGTAGAAGAGTTGGAAGGAAAAGGTCCTGATGCTAATTTTAAAGGCCATGAAAAAGGTAAACACAAAGCTTCATTTGATGATTTTGAAAGTAACCGTCGTGGTGGAAGAAAGCAGCTTAGCTCGAACACAGAAGTTGCATTTGAATCATTTAAGTCTCCGTTAGAAAATAGACCAAAGAAGGTAGTCAATATATCAGAACCCAAAGTAGACATAGGGCAGAATAATAAGTTGCGAAAAATTTCTCCTAGTCGTAGGCTTGGCTTTGGTTCTAATAGGTATTGCCGAAGATCCAGTTCTCTAGATTTAAGTCCTGGAAATGTTCAGGCTGAAACTGAAATCAAGATAGATTTAGATTATGATGGTTCCGATATTCCTAAATTGAGAAACCCTTCACCTAATCGTAGGTTTAGCTTTCGTCTTGATAGATTCCGTCAAAGATCCAGCTCCCTAGACTTTTCAAATGACCCAAATATATCTCATGCAAAAGAAGATTTGGATTTTTGCTTGGAAAAATCAATCAATGACAAGCTTAACGTTGGAAGAAAATCGCAAATGAGCCCTTTGAGAAGATTTTTGGACCCGTTACTGAATCCTAAAGCTGTGAATTCCGATCACTCTGCTGATTTAACGGAAAAAGATTCAGGAAAATTGAATTCAAAAAGGTCAGAGCCAAATGTGCAAGCTCTTGTACAGTTATCAATAAAGAATGGTCTCCCTTTATATACATTTGCAGATGATAAGACAAATAGTGTTTTGGCCGCAACTATGAAAAAGGTAACCTCGTTAAAAAAAGGCGACAGCAGCTGGATATATACATTTTTTAATGTCACTGAAGTTAAGAAAAAGAACAGTTGGATCAATAAGGCACGTAAAGGTGAAACTCGTGGCTATGTCCCAAGCGTTATCGCGCAAATGAGAGTTTCCGATAAAAGACAGGATTCAGCAAATAAGTACAGTATAAGGGAGTTTGTATCATTTTCAGTAGATGTAAACGAAGATGAGCAACAAACATCAAACTTTCGGCCAAAGGATGATCTGGCAGCTATTATTGTGAAGTTTCCCAAAGAAGCACATTCACGAAAGGATAAAGTTAAAAGGGGATATAATAACGTAGATGATCCCACTTTTAGCATAACAACTATATTACCTGGTGGTTCTCATGGACTTCCAAGTACAGGAAAACCTTCACCATTGATAGAAAGATGGAATTCCGGTGGGTTATGTGATTGTGGTGGATGGGATTTAGGTTGCAGATTAAAGGTTCTTACAAGCCAAAAAGACCTTAATAAACGATCAACATTTTCTGGTAACTATCAAGTTGATGATGTAGTTGAGCTTTTCCCTCAGGTAATCAATTCTACACTTCCACTTTAAATGCCCATTGTGTCAGAGTAGTTGCATATAATTGGGTAAACATGTTCAAAACCTTTTTATTAACTCCAATTCTAGCTCCAACTTTATTAATTTTGTTAAACATGTTCAAAACCTTTTTATTATCCCATCAATTGGGTAAAGATAAAAATCTAGAATAAAGAGTTGGTAAGTTGTGCAGTTAGCTGATTGTTGGGTGCATTTGTGTTGAAGACGATACGAAACCAAGAGAATTTGGATTTTTAATGTGTAACGTAAATCGCTACTATACAAGCTCGAATAGATTAGCTAGGTAGCTGTGATTCTACATTTGTCAACTGTATATATTAAACAAATTACCTAAGTTTCTTACATAAGTTTTGCAGATTGTAAAAAGTTTAATCATCTTGTTCCAATGTCATACTAATCCTGCAAGTTTTCAAGAATTAGAGGGTCAAGTGACCAATTGGAGAAACCCATTATGATTTATGAACATGGTGAAGCTGGAAAAACGAAGACTTTTACTGAAATATAGTTAATCTTTTTACCATGATGTACTACTCTACTAACCTATTTCTTCACTTTTTTTAGAATTGTCGTTTTCTTTTGTCTTAACTTCTTTTTAATTTGCACAGGGAGAACTTGCCGACGACCAGCCTATTTTTTTCTTGTCTCCATTCAAGGACAATGTTTACTCGATTGAATTTGATTCATCGCTTTCTTTTCTACAAGCATTTTCCATATGTATATCAATTTTAAATTGTAGAAAACCATACGACCTTTCAGAGCTCAGTAAATTTTTTGAAGAGAAAACAGGGAGCACCTCAATGGCATGTGAAGTAATAAAGGCGCCGAACCCGCCCCTGTCCCCTGTGGGAAGAGTTTAGTTTGGTGGATAAAGGTAGCTTGGTACCAGCTGGGTAATGATACATACACTACTTCCACACTCATCACCACACTAACCACGTCATCTATCTATGTGGCAGATACCAAAACAGATTTACACCAAGCATGCCTGAGTGTTAAAAAATTTGTTATATTTATGTTTTGACCCCTATGAGTGTGGCAATGAGTATGGAAATAGTGTACATATCATTACCTATATTGTTTTTGTATGTTCATATGGGTCTGTAATTGTAGGACAACTTGCAATAAACATAACTTTTAAGGTTGATTATGGCCATTAATCTCAATGGAGAAAAGAGTGCCAATAGGATTTATATATCTCTAATTTGTTTTTAGCTGCTTATTGTAACAATTGTATGAGATTTCAGCTTATTGAATAAGGTTTTAGCCTAACCAAGCATCAAAACGGTTCATCAGATATGTGGTCTGATTTTTTACTCCAAATTTTATTTTTATTTTTATTTTTCTTGTTTGTTTGGTAGTATTGGTTTCATCTATTTTGATGGTTTGCGACTATTATGAGTTATACCAATAATAATGAACATTGCGCTACAATGTTGCAGTTGTTTCGGTGGTCCGTAACAGACCATCCTAAAGAGTAAAGTCGAGTGCTAACTTGAAGTATGTACTAGGTCCGATATACATCTTTCTAGTTCTTTTGAAAACAACTATAAAGCGGAAATGTAGGTAAGTCCTACACAAGTAGAGAAAGGGTTGCCTTTAAGATCTTGAGAGAACCCGATAATCTGACTCACCACGAGAAAACAAATCGAAGTTGAAACGTTAAGTGAAGAAGTTGGACAGTAGCATTCTAAATAATGTTTTTATAAGAGTTTCTTGTGTCAAGGAAATTTCAGAAAAATAACTTTTAAATCCAGAGTAGCAAAAAATCAACAATTAAACCAAAACAATTTTTCCTAATGATACATCATCTTAAATCTTTACCAGAAACCTTACCCATATTGTTGAAAATTTTAATTTCAAAACAGCAAATTTTGTAGAACAAATAATAGATGATTTAACACCCAAAAGTAAAAACTTTCTAATATTATTATCGCGTCAGGATTGAAAATACCCAATGACATTCCTCTCTTTTGGCATATATGCCTATCAAATTATTTAATTTTTTTTATTTTTTGTAAATGGTTGGAGAGTAGCTGCCCACTTGATTATGAAGCAAACAAGGTCCGGCCCACTAAAATCATTTTTCGCCGAAAATACGACTAAAAAGTACTGTATCTTGAGATTAAGTTTTTATTCATGATATTAAATGCACCTTTAGAGAAAGTAAATGAGCTCTATTCTTCAAAATTGAAAAATAACTTGTTTTATTGGACTCGAAAAATTACATAGTTAAAATAAGAAAGGTCAGCTTTTAAGTTGATCATTAAGTGCAATCCATATTTTTAAGCGGATCTATTTTTGCTGACTTGAAAAATTCAAGACAGACTGTTTTGAATTTTTCAGGCAGCAAAATATGTATTTTTTTTTTTTTTAAATAATGTAATTTTGTATGTTATATTTTTGTTTTAATATTTTGAAATCAACATCGAACGATTAACACTATCGTAAATCTAGTTTATTATTATTTAGGGTGTGTCACATACTAAAAACCTAACACATATTAATGAACTCAAAAAATATGTATCCTAAAATTAATTCAAAATTAAAACTAAAAAGTACTAAAAACTTAACACATGTTAATGAACCCAAAAATATCTATTCTAAAATTAATTTAAAATTAAAACTAAAAAATATTATTGGTTGACATACTTTAAATAATAGTGCATTTTGGAATGAATACCGAACGATTAACACTATCGTGAATCTAATACAGTATTATTTTGGTTGTGTCAGATACTAAAACTTAATACTTATTAACAAACCTAAAAATATATTAAATGGATGCAAAACGGATTGGTTTTGCTGGTGTGAAAATTCAGCCGCCAAATCCTATCCCTCTAAGCTACCTAAAAGTGGCAACCAAACAAATGCTATTTTGTTGAAATATTACAGACTAACAATCCTTTATTGACATGACAAACTCTTATCAAATGTTTGTTCAATATGTCTTCCTCTGTCCCCATCGTTTAAATGAAAATCATCATACGTTCACGTCGATAAACTATAGAAAACTCATGGTTAAAAAAAAATCTTTGACAGGCTGTACAAAATCGTAATTTCTCATTATGTAATTATAGCTTACCATCAAACAGTAAAAAAATTGTCTGTTGATTATTTACAGCTACTAAAGTTTGATGAAGAATGAACTAATGTTTCTTTAAACGTAACCCAAAAGATTAATTCACCTAAATAGACTTCGCATGTGTTTTTAAAATCAAATTAGTCTAAAGTGTAAAATCAAATTAGTATAGCTGAATACAAAAATAATGCAAGCATGAAACATAACTAACACTAAATTTTTCTTTCTTACTTATGACTTAATACTAGGGAAATGATGTTGCCACCACATGAATTAATACAAATATATGTATCACAGTCTCGATTTACAGATCAAATGATTACTAATTACTACTACTAATAATTACAGTTATGTAAAATGATTACTTTTACGGCGACGTCAAAGCCACCAACATATATATAATGAGTTTGACCTTTAGTTGAATTTATTAAATCGTAAAAAAAATAGTTTGTGTTCAAACACTTTGGAATTTTTTTATGATGGTTGTATATATATATATAAATAGATCTATCTGTACATCAATACATTGAATGGTGATGGTGTATATGGGCCATGAAGAATGATTTTTCGTTAGTCAATTCTATATCAAGGGTTATGAATTTATGATCATGATATATAGAAAGAGACTAATATTAACTCAATTGAGCTGGAATTGTTGGTCAGGAAGTCACGACACTTTGACTCAAAATGTTTTAACTCACCTTTTTCATTTATTATTATTATTTTTACTCATCATTATCAATAAATTTTCTTTATTCCATTCAGTTATTTTAATCCCGGATTCAGATTATAAATATTGTCTAATCCATTAAAACCTTGGAATTATCATGTTAATTTTTAAAATAAGGAACAATGACCAAAAATACTAATATATCATGATAATTAACATGATAATTCTATAATTAAAAATTAACATGATAATTAATATACAGATCAGCTCGTAACAACATTTAACAAATTTAGATCCTGCCATAAAATACTAGCCAAGGCTGGCATTAGGATGTTCTTTAGAGCTCCCTTACTTCATGACCAGGATTATAACATCTTTTCCGCATTATCATTTGTTGTTGTTGAATTTTTTTCTTTTTTGATTTTCATGACTCCATGGTAATTAAGCTTGAAACTTGCAAAACGAGCTTTGAATTAGTGTGACTATGCGAATAATTAAAGAAAGAAATATTGACTTGTAGTGTGCAGAGCCGGTTTTGAGTTTAGATCCAAGAGACATGAGCCTAGAGCCCTCAAAATCGACTATTTTTAAGCCTCCATTTATCAATGAGTTATAATATTTATATTTACTTTACTATTTGTTTAACAGTTTTAACCTAGTGGTTAATGTATGGATACATAAAGTATGTGGTTTCTATATTTAAGTTGATAATAATTAATTACGTTAATGACAGTTCGAACCCTTCAAAAAACAGCATTTTTTTTATATTTATGTTTGACAATTTATTACCTTAACGAGCCCTGTAGTTTAATGTAAGGTTCTTGTAATAAAAAAAAAAAGACATGGTTTAATATAAAGATAACATATTTGGTACTTTATTTTGGAAAAAAAAAACCAAGTATAATTTTTGTTTCCATGGCAAAGTTTATAAAAAAACTTAGTTGGTATATATATATAATTGTATTTTTGGTTAAATGTGAGTCAACGATGATAAGTTTGAATTGAACGAAATATTTTGCTATTTATTTACTGTATCTAATAAGTTTTAGTTAAATAGATTATTATTTTTACGATAAAAAAAAAACTTTATTTTTAAGGTGGTTTATAACCCCCATCCAATACACAGAACCACCCAAAACACCAGGCACTGGTAGTGTAGGTAACATGATAACGACAAGTCACTTTCATTAAAATGCAACTTACCTAAACCAAATTCTTTATAGGAGTAGTACGTACTTCTATATTTTGTGGTTGCAATTAATTAGCCATTAATTCGCAGGTTCTTTTGGCTTATAATCATATGAAAGCGACGTCTTTTGGTCTATTTAATAAAACCTCCTATAGTCTAGTACTACTTTAACTAAAGAATTACTTTTCCATTACTCTATAACAAATTAACAATACTATATATCTTACCCAATTAATTAGTACGTGGTAATGCTAATTTACGGTTAAGGTTTGCCATGCCCATGACTATTGTCTATTACCAAGTATAATCGTAGCACACGCATTGTGTGTGTGATACGTACTTATATAAATATGATCTGACACAAATAAATTTAACATTTTCAAAAAGTTTACAAAAATAATTGGATGACTATCGTAAAAATATAATGTTTTATTGTTATAGTAATATAAAAATACATGTATGATAATTTGTTTGGAAAATGATTTGATATGTGATAAAAAAGAATATTTATTTATTTATTTAAATTGCATTAAGTTATTTTAGTAATTAGTAAATTAGAATAGAAGTCTTAATATTTCTTGATTTTCCTTATATTAATAGTATTATAGTAAATTTTACCCACGCGTTGCATGTGAGATGCGTAATGGCATAAATCTCGTAATATATTTTATTTTGAACATAATATTCAGATTTGGTATCATTTATTGTAGTTATGCATGTTAAAACGAATTGTTAATTAATTTATGATACATCCGTAATTAGGAAAATATAGTGAGAACAAATTGTTAATTAATTAGATTAAGTATATTGGTAATTATTAAAACATAGTGAGAGTATTTTTAAAAAAATTGGGTAAAATTGGGCAGTTTCATTTATCTTGGTTTGATTTATTATAATAGAATGAAGTATGATAGTAAAATTTACTAATGACATAAATCTCGTAATATATTTTATTTTGAACATAATATTCATATTTGATATCATTTATTATAGTTATGCATGTTAAAACGAATTGTTAATTAATTTAGCATACATAATTAGAAAAAAATAGTGAGAACAAATTGTTAATTAATTAGATTAGGTATATTGATAATTATTAAAACATAGTGAGAGTATTTTTAAAAAAATTAAACAATTTCATTTCTCTTTGCTTGACTTATTATAATATAATAATATTATATTTAGTGTATATGTACAACGTCCATATACGGGGTCGAAATTAAAAATGAGGAACACATTTCTATGATACAGTGTGTTAGTGTTTACTATAGGAATAAACTTATCCATCCAAGGTACGTAAATTATCGAGTGGCACAATTAGTAATATAGTGTGGCTCGAAATATTGTATCAAATTTCACAAATCGTAAACAGTGAAGTTTCGTCTTTTCTAATGTAAGGTGTATAGCTTATGACCATCATTTGAGATAAGCTTTCTAATTATTTCATTTTCTATAAATAATTAAATATAAGCAATGACAGTCTATCAATTGTTTAGCACTATAAATAATTAGTTGCAGTGACTCATTATAAATAATTATCTTGTTAATTTGGGACTAAATATAAAAATAAAACTAACAAGATAATTCTAAATCAAATTTAAATTTAATTTACAAGAAAAAGGTGACATCATCTTGTATTTTCATGCTTATTGAGTACCCAGTATCATTCTATAATAATAAGTCAAGTCAAGTCAAATGAGTCTGTCAAATTTAGACATATTTTTTTCAAAAATACCCCTACACCTTTATATTAATTACAATAATATCATACTCCCATAAAAATATAAAAATTAAAAACTAATAAACTATTTATCTCTTTTTAACAAACAAATGTTCTTTTAAATTTTAAACTATATTTTTTTGGTATTATACGTATATTTATATCATAACTATACATATTTTCTATATTTTTATTGTATTACGCATCGCACACGCAATGCGTAGGGTACGATTACCGTTATTGATAGACATACATTTCATTTGTGATTTCTTCACTTTGTAAAAAACAAAAAACAAAGAATAGATAATGCTCATCAAATCATGACTATGTGGAGATGTAAATTATTAGTTTTTTTCTTTTAAAAACTGGGGTTGTATTTTAGTGTTAAGACTCTTTTTTTATTTTTATTTTGAAAATAGTGTGAAATTTCAAAAAATATCACTACTTAGACTACTATAGTAAAACTAATTTAAAATAAAAAAACTAGTAGTAAAACTAATTTAAAATAAAAAGACTACTAGTAAAACAAAACATAACGAAGACATGGGATGAGTTACGAAATTGGTCGTGTGACAAGTCACGTGATGCTTTTCGCTTTCTTTGAGACAGCGCGTGTGACCAGTTTCGTCATTTTCCCAACCCATAAAATTCAGAAAGAAAGACATAAATAAATAAACCAGAAAAACAAAAAGAAAGTAGCATAAAAATAAAGGAGTATATTACCATCATGCTTTTGCAGTTCCAATAAAGATTTATTTAGTGCCTGCTCTTAAGAATATAAAATATACAAGTGAAATACCATGCCAATACAAATTGTGAAAAATAAAAACTAACTTAAGTAATAAACAAGCCACTTAATTTGTTCATTGCTAAGTACTATGCCCTTCGTTTCACATCAATGTTTCAATATTGCAACTTATCGCTCTTTTCACACAAAAATGGATAAGCATTTGAATCGCGTGCTTGAGCTATGGATATGTGTATCACGATGAGTGCAAAGATGAATCGAGCAGCGTTTTACTTTATTCAAATAAATATATATAGATCCATTTAATGTTTATCAAGTTGTATATAAATCGAATTGCACATATAATTATTTAACCCGTTTCTTCATTGGTTTGTTATTATAAAAGTTAACTTGCATGTAGGAAACACTTTCATATATCCAATAAGTATACTTAGTGTGGTAAATATAAATGCCTAGCACTATAAATTTTCGATTATCCTTAAAATATAAATTAAAATTATAGTTAAAGAGTATCAAACTCTTATCTTACTATACTTACGCGATGCAAGGACTGACTCTAATTATATAGATATATGTATAATTATAACTTCTTAGCTTATAACTATATCAACGAAAACTATGGAAGCTAAACAGTGTTATTGGGAAACTATAAAAGACCATTAGTGTAAAAAACTACTAGTAAAAAAGAGCTACAAAAAAGTAGAAGCGAAAATGTAGGGAAAAAGAAAGAAAAACCCAGAAATGATAGTAGTAGGAAGTAATAATTAGCTCGTAGTAGTCGTAGTACTAATCTTTCATAAAATAAAACAAAAAGAGTTGTTTTATTTAAAAAAACAAATAATAAAACCTACTCCATTTTTGTTACACTATACTTTTTACTATTTTGTACACTATATTACAATATTATTTAATTAATACTATCACTTCTCGATTATTTAATACACTTCCGTCAAATAAATAAAAAATTCCAACTAATAAGAATCTGTAATACGTAAAAACTTCATCATTTGCCAAAAAAAATTCAATCCAATACTTAAAAATTTAAACGAGTTTATACATAATTACTCGATGGTATGAAATAATCATTATAATTTTGAGGTAAGTAGTCTACATGGATCAATATATGAAACCGATATTATTACGGAATAAAAAACACAGTGTTCTATGTGAATCATCAAAAAATGATAATCGGACGGACTAATTAAATAAAACTTTTTATTATTACTGTTCAAAACGTGAAAAACCAAGGTATTTGGATCTAGAAAGGCACTTCCCTTTTTTCTCTCTCTCTATCTCTAACTATAATAATACAGTCTACAGTAGTACTAAGTAGTATTTTACTCTTACTCACTCACTCTCATTTGATCTCAAGCTTATTATAAGTTCAAAAAAAAAAACCTGCTATTTAATTTAGAGAGAGAAAGTGAGGGTAAGTAGAAATGGGAGGTCGATGCTCCAGATTTGGGCTGTGTTGGTGGCCTCATTCTAATCTCAAATCTAACCCTCACCATTCCATTAACCAAGGTACTTCATATCTTTTTATTTTTATTTTTATTTTTATATTTATATTTATATTTATGTTTGTATGTATGTATGTAATATGTGTGTGTGGGAAATTTATAGGAGTGCTAGTTTTGTACAAATCTTGGGACGTTATTAAAGAAAAAGGGGGTCAAAATGATGCTCATATATATTTATATATATTTATTTATATAATGTACAAATCTTGAGTGTTTATCTATGAAGTTTAGTACAAATATTGGGACATTATTAGAGAAAAAAGGGGTCAAAATGATGTCAATAATGGTGACTTGTTTTTTCTTCTCTTTCTATTTACTACATTGATATGTACCTTTTTAAATTAAAACACAAATACGTGTTTTTCTCAATAAACTCCAAAATCATGTATTATACATTAAATAACGTTTGTGTGCAAAAATATCGTATCTAAATTGAGTGATTTTTTAGATTAATAATCAACTAGTTTAAGTGATAGATTATATGATTAGATTTTAAAAATTATCAATTTGGAAATTTATATACGAGATTTTTTGCAAGTCAAAGCTGCATAAATACAAATCTTGGGCCTTTATTCAAGAAAAAAGGATAAAAAATTTAGGAACAGAGCGAGTATTAGAATAATAATTAATACATATGCCTATATATGTATGTATGTATGTATGTATATGTTAATTTGAATCTGACCGTTGATTTTGCAGATGGGGGAGAAGATGATAAGCTCTCATTGCCCGGGTTTAGAGAGTATGGATTAGATCAGCTGAGAGCTGCGACCTCAGGGTTTAGTGTGGACAGCATTGTATCAGAGCATGGTGAAAAGGCGCCGAATGTGGTTTATAAAGGGGTTCTTGAAGATGGAAGGTTTATTGCTGTTAAGCGGTTCAATAAGTCCGCCTGGCCAGATAACCGCCAGTTTATGGTTATTTCTCCATTTGATTTGGTTTCGTTGAATATGTTAAATTATGTCATGTGTTCTCTGTGAACGATGTTTTTAGAGCTGCGTCTGAGAAAAAATCGGTTTGGTTCGAGTTTTGATAAAAGAAACAAGTTGATCCACTTGCTTGTAATTGGTTCAGTTTGGTTAAGCTTGGTCTAAATGAATAAATGAGACAAACCAGTTATGTATTGTGCTGTCTCTAAAAGATATTTTTTGCTAAAAATGCTGTCTCCATACCTATGCATTTTTTTTAATAACAATGTCCAGAAGCGTGTGGTAAGTTTTAACTTTCCCTTAATAATTGATTAGGACTTTTGGCTTAAAAAAAAACCATAATTACTCCCTTGGTTTGATGTTGTTCCACCACTACTAAAGTACTTATTAGGAGCACTTCATTAGTTGCTGTTTTATGATTTTATCATTTATGTTACATTTTCTATTTCCTTACTGTACCCACCCACTTATTGCATTGTCTTAGTAAAAGAGAAGCTGGAAAACTAGAAAGTTAGATAGTCTTATGATCAAATTTAAAAAATGGACACAAAATGAATGTCCTATAAGTTACTGCAGAAATGATATGGAATGGAGAAAGTTGTACAATATCTCTCCCATGTACCAAAGCTTATAGATGAGTTGGTGTACATTATATAACATTAATATGTAAATGTGTTTATGCAGCTCTCGCTGTGGTTATTCATTGGTTTAATTTTGTTTTTTTTAGGACGAGGCAAAATTGGTGGGGGAGCTGAGGAGCGAGCGGTTGGCGAATTTGATTGGTTGTTGCTGTGAGGGAAATGAGAGATTGCTCGTAGCAGAGTTCATGCCTAACGAGACTCTGTCGAAGCACCTTTTCCACTGTATGTTTCTTGTTTTTCATTTTTGTCCTCAAATTTTTTGCTTATTATGTAATCTACTTATTACTATTGGTGTTTTCAACTATTCATTACTTGTAGAGTTTGGTGTTACACATTTACTTGGTTGAGTTTGTTAAGTAGTCATAAGTATTTGATGGACCATAAATGAGACTCTCTCAGAGCTGTATGAACATTGCCATTTTCTCTTTTTTCATTAAAGTGTCTGATTATGTGTTTTAATTAGCATTAGTAGCTTTTTGGTTGTTCGGCTAGTTCTCCTTACTAATATGATGTTGGATATTCTTATCTGTACTGCATGTTTGTTATGAGAGGTCAAGGGAATTTACAAGGTTGATTGTTCCATACATTTTTAATACAGTATTGATGAGAAAATTAGTAATAAAAAGTTGTAAAATGGAAATATGTTTATGAGTTTTCACAAATTTAGCTAAAGTGTAGTGTGCTATGCCTTTCTAAGCATTGGTGCTTAGTAGAGTTCTATTCATTTGTATTATGCATATCTTAGCTTGACTTGTCTGAGTGGTCCGTTCCTTAAAATTAGAGCACTCTGTACATGATAATAAGTTAATAACGATGTATTTGTAGTTTCTAAATCGTTCGCTAAACTTTTTTAGGGGACAATGAACCTATGAAATGGGCGATGAGGTTAAGAGTGGCTTATTACTTGGCACAAGCACTTGATTACTGCAGCAGTAAAGGGAGATCTCTATATCATGACCTTAATGCTTATAGGGTTTTATTCGATCAGGTACAATTCCGTATTGTTTCCCCCCATTATCAACATTTTTATTTTATTTTTTTACTTATGGTTGGGCCTTAATTTTCAGGATGGCAATCCTAGGCTTTCGTGTTTTGGCTTAATGAAGAATAGCAGAGATGGGAAGAGCTATAGTACGAATTTGGCTTTTACCCCTCCAGAGTATTTAAGGACAGGTTCGCAACTGCTTATTTTGAGTTAGTTACTTAGATTACAGTAACAGTTCCTTTTGAAGTTCTTTTCTTCTGTGTAAAGCTTTTATCTCACTTTTTATTTATATGTTTGTCCCAACAACTAGTCTTTAGTAACTCAAAAGGCCTGTATCCAAAATACTTCTGCCAGAGTCTAGAGACTGTAGACATGGGGCGAGAAGCCTGTATTGTGTTTTTGTGTAAACTATAATTAATCTTCTTCTGGTGATAGATTATTCCTTAACATCATAATGTTTATATCCACAATGAACTAGACAAATTTGTTTGGCAGTCTAGGTTGAATTATTTATCTAAATTATGCAGGTAGAGTTACGCCAGAGAGCGTAGTCTACAGTTTCGGCACCCTATTGCTTGATCTCCTCAGTGGCAAGCATATTCCACCAAGCCATGTAATATATACTTTTTGTTATAATCTGCATTTTTTCACAGCATTATGAATACAAAGGAAAGTAAATAACCAAATGTTTGTCCTTTTTCAAGCAATTAATATTTATTCTTGGGTACTAGCAATACGATGCCTTTTTGAACCTTCAAAGATATGACCACCCGTGTCTTCTTTCGTCATAAAATAACATCTGCAAACATGAAGAAAATTTAGATATATTATCATATTAGAAAATGTTTTTTAACAAAGTAATTTTCCAGTTTTGCTACCCCCTTACCATTCTGCAAAAGTTCTTCATTTTTGCTTTTCAATTTTTTAAAAGATTTTTTCTATCTGGCAGGCACTAGACCTAATACGCGGAAAGAATCTAACAATGCTGATGGACTCATGTTTGGAAGGTCATTTCTCAACTGATGAGGGCACTGAACTCATAAGATTAGCTTCACGCTGTTTACAATTTGAAGCTCGTGAGAGGCCAAATGCTAGGTCTCTGGTGATTTCTCTCTCACCTCTGCAAAAGGAAACTGAGGTATCCTACCTATTTCTACCTTTTTATACAACCAGATTGAAGCTTGAAATGTTAAAAGTAATCAATTATGTGAGTGATATTTGTTTACGATCTGATAAAGTTCCGTACAGTTATGTGATAAGTTAATTTGTATACTAATGTACTATATGATACCTACCAAAATTAGCCATAAGTACATCAACATTTTCATTTCTCTAATCATGTACTATGTACCCAATCAGAGAAAAAGGTAAATCATAGGTTATATTTGTAGACACTATTGTATAACTGCACACTATTCTATCACATTTTTTCTATTTGGGTCCCCAATCCATTATAATTTTTTTTATGAAGTAAGTATAATATAACAAAAGCAAAAGAAATTGCAAAGTTGGTATACTAATTGCTAATATGTATAAATAGGTGTACAAAATCGTTAACTGATGATATGTAAAATTAGAAAACCGTCATTAACACATAAAATTATTGTTCTATTCTTAATCAAAATTGTCCATTATTCTGAACAGGTAAATGATCATCCTTATTAAAAGGACTCGTAACATTGTTTACAGGATCAAAATGCTGAATGTGCTATGGCATTATAAGTTCTATCAAGTATTTAGTTGCATCGGTAGATTGGCTTATGTTAATCGACTGATTGTGGTATGTGGCAGGTACCATCTCATGTTTTGTTGGGCATTCCACATGAATCTGCACCTTCTACCCCCAAACCAGTTCTAACACCTCTTGGTGAAGCTTGCTCAAGGGTCGATTTAACTGCAATACATGAATTACTGGAGAGTCTTGGATATAAAGATGATGAGGGAGTCGCTAACGAGGTTAGTAAACGATAAAAACAAATCTAAAACTCTATATATGAATTATGAGGGGGCAGTTTTACTGCAGCTTCTGTTTCCATCAAAATTTCAAGTGGGTTGATTTTGTAAGGAACCAAACATAGTTTTGAGGGTAAATTGGACATATTTCAGTCCAGGGGGTGCAGAAAATGTCTATCTAATGATTGAGTGAAAAATGTATCTATTCGGAATTATATTCACTTTAAGGAAATACTCTGAAATTGTATTTTCTGGCTTGTGTAGCTTTCTTTTCAAATGTGGACAGGCCAGATACAAGAAACCTTGAATAATAAGAAACGAGGGGATTCTGCTTTTCGTGCTAAAGATTATACTGCTGCCATCGACTCTTATACACAAGTAAGCCATTTATCTTTAAAAAACAGCTTATAATCCGTTTGCACACTTTTCAAATATTTGGAAATAATGATGGATTGGTTTTGTATTGTTAACATATTAAAATGTTATTGATTCTGCATTTAGATAGTTTCTCTGCTGTCTTTTCCCCTGTTAACGTACGCCAAGGAAACTTATAACTGTTTCTCTGTATGTATAATAAGAAAGAAGTTATGTACTAAAATTGCTCGCTGAAAATTATGTTTAAAGGCTACTTACGTGGAACTATTCTGAGAAAGTTGTTCCTGTTGTGGTATTGAGCTGCTTATTTTTTATATTAAAGTATGAATAGTAGTAACGTGCCTCTTCATTCTTTTGCATATATATAGAACTTCAGACAAAGTAACTGTATGAAATTAAATTCCCAGATACTTCTGGAGTACTGGAAAAGCAACATATATTCGAAAAGCAATTGCTTGTAAAACTGGAGTCACTAGAACATTAAAATGAAGTATAAAAAAGCAGAATTTGGAAGCAAACAGTTGATCCTCTGATGGAGGTCATTTTGGTCCATTGTTCGAATAGTAATTTTGTATAAGAAAAGGGTAAGAAAATAGACAGAAAATAGACAGAGCTTGGGTTGAGAGGCTAAGAGAAGGTGATGAAGGGGTAGACCGTAAAACTTTACTCTTGTCTTCGAATGAATATGATGGTTTGCAACAGCTAAAAATAGGAAATCTACTAGGGCAAGCCTAGTGGGCCAGAACCCATACTCTCAACTAGGAGGTACAAGGTTCGAATCTTATTAAGGGGTATGGGATAGCATTTGATCCCCTTAATTAGATTTGAAAAAAAAAACAGCTAAAAATAGAAAAACAAACTAACCATAGTAGCCTTGGACTGACTAACATCAAACCTACGCTCATCGTGTATCATCAGTAAATAGTTAGCAAAATACTTGATAACTAAAATTATTATAAGTATAAAAAGTGAAGATGATTATAGAAGTGGCCCTCACCATCCTCTTGCCCTGATTTTTGATTGTCTTTTTGTAGTTCATAGATGCAGGTACGATGATATCACCAACAGTATTTGCTCGACGATGTTTATGTTACTTAATGAACAACATGCCACAAGAAGCTCTCGGCGATGCTATGCAAGCCCAGGTCGTCTCTCCTGAATGGCCTGCAGCATTCTACCTCCAAGCTGCTTCTCTTTCTAAACTTGGTATGGACAATGATGCACAAGAGATACTAAAAGACGGTTCATTACTCGATGCTAAAAGGAGTCGTAATTGAAAGTGTAAAGATTTTCATTCTTTTTTACTTAAAAGAAATGCCGTGTATCTAGTTTTGCTGTTTGGATTTTGCACTTTGTGTTTCTCTATTACCACAAGGTTTATCATAGTGCTAGCATGATAGCAGTTTGCATGCCTTTTGTTGTCTTAACATTTGTTATGCTTGGAGTCGCGAGGAGAAAAGATTAAACAGTTTCGTGAGTTCATATTGTAATGACAAGAATGAATGGTAATGACAAGAAAGATTATTTTTGTCCTACAAACTTACTTTTGGTCTTTAAGAATATGCGAGTTTGTGTAGAAAGCTTTATTTCAATTATGTCGGAGATGCTCTAGTTGTAATGGGTTTATGAAATATAATTTACATGCGTTAACGAATGACATGGTTATACCTTGCAAATTTGTGTTGAATACAGCCTTTGATTTTGGTTAAAGCATGAGCAGGTGATCAAATAGTTGTTTACTATAAGTTTTTTTCTTTTCTTTTTCCAGTATTTTTACTCATTCAGTAGCTTCTCAGATATCTTCCAGGCTTGTTAAAACTTGAAAGAAGTAAAAAATCTGTGCTTTTGCAAAGTAGAAATGTACCCAGAACCCTAAAAAAGAATTAACTCAAATAATTAATCCCCCGTCACTCGGGGTCGTTTGTTTGATACGTTCGTTCATACTCATCTCGTGTTCATGACAAATCTAAACCATCAAAGCTCAAACTCCATTAGTGAATTACTTGAAAAGCTAGGGCTCGTGATCGCCATACTTGTTAAACTTTTACAAACGGAAGAGGGCTCTTTAATCAGACTTGCTAAACTTTAACAATCTTCATTTAAAAAAAAAAGACTTTCACGATCCAAACAAGGCTCTTTAAACTCAACTATATATTAATTTAATCAAACGAGCACGAGCCCTTTAACTAACCGAAGTTACCGAACGAATCATTGTTCAAGTAAACGAGATACATTTCTTTTGTTCAGTCTCTTCATTTATAAATGGACGAACACGAGCTTGTCCGTGAACATCTCGGCTCATTAACAGTTCCTATAGCGTAATCAATCAAAACCCTTTTCAAATACTGTATAAAGATATTGGTTGTATTTCTGCTCCCACTTATAAATAAAATAAAAATCAATGGTCCCAGATATGAAAATAATGAAACAGTTGGTCACTTGTTTCTCTTACGGGCACAAAATATGTCTCTTTCTTAAAATAATGGAACATAAATGTTATAACTGTAACTTGAGTAATCAGATAGTTACAAATGAAACTATTGGACAATTAGTGTAATTTAATCTTTTATTACACTATATAACATAAATAAAAAACAAATAAACCCTAAATAAACCTTCTCTCTCTATCTCTATCTCTATCTCTCTCTTAAATTATCACCACAACAAAATCCCAAAGGTTAGCTTCTAAACTCTTTATATTGTTATTATTTTTAATGTTTTTTATTTATGTTTTTAGTTTTGAGGTAAGAAAGTTGTCTTTCATTTTAGTTTTTACTTTTAAGCAATTACTAGAATATTTGATGCAATAATTATAATTTAAAACTTTATACTAAAATTTATACTTTTGAGGTAAGAAAGTTGTACCCTAGAATCAACCAATTTTTGTTTCTGTAAAAAAAATGTAACTATTATACTACTTTTTTTTTTCAACCAAACACAAATATAGAATTTAACCAAAAACTAGAAAAAATATATTTTACAGTATATGTTGTTTACTTGTAACCAAATAAGCTCAATTGACTTGTGGTATAATATTTAGCATTTATTTAGTATAACGGGCGTGTTTGGTTCCTCTTAAAGCATATTTTCTATTTTTATTTTGTAAGAAATTAGTATATTTGGTGCAGTAATTGAAGCTTAAAAGTATATATTTTTATCCTCTCGCTAGAGCCGGCCCAAAAAATAATTTTTTTGTGGGTTGCCTTGTTGATTTTTTGTTTGTTTTGCCTATTTAAAGAAAACCTCGAAAAATCAAAGTATAAATTTTATTTTTTTCGGGAAATTATTTGCCTTTGCGGTGGGATGCCTAGTCCACTCGGACTATTTGCATTCCCTCAAGACCGGCCTTGGCTCTCGCAGTAAGAAAGTTGTATCTATAATCAACCAACTAATTTTTATCTTAATATAAATATACATACTACTTAAATTACCTTCAAGTTTCAACCAAACACATCTGTGGATTTCACATAAACCAGAAAAAAATTCCTTCTTTTTGTGTATATGTACCCGAACAAGCGAAATTGACTTGCGGTCTTACATTTAACTTTTACTTAGAGCGCATTGTAAAAAAATACAATATTGATTCTCGAGATATTTTCACAAAAACCAGAAAAAGACTACAGTAATCGAACAAGCTAAATTGATCTATGGTTTAACATTTACGTAGAATGCATTGTAAAAAATACTACAGTGATTCTCGAGTTTCATCTAGTGCTTCTTCATTGCAGCTTTTAAGCTTTGTTTATTTGCATTTCATTATGTTGGTCAGGTGCAAACCTGTGTTCTTTTTGCTATTTGGCCTACAAAAAACTAGAATTTTTAATCTCCATCCAATCACCTCGACTATGTGTCTGGACTTGTCTGACCAAACATATCGATATGACTAGATTTTTAATCAATTTTATATAATATCTATTGCAGAGGAGTAGGTTAAATGGGTTACAACACTCATATATAGTCTTTCAGCATCACACATAATAATAAAAAAATATACCTCCGTAATTCAACCCCATCCATATTCAAATTCTACTTCCACCACTGGTCTGTTGTAAAATTAATATCTCTATGTATCTAATGGACTATTTTCTTCTCTAGATGGAGCACGGGGCGTTCGAAGACCCAGCAAATTCAACCTTCTCAATGGCTGACGAAGATCACACATTGGCAAATTCCATCAGATTCACTCTGAACCAAGAGTTAGTTTGTTTTCTTGTTTACTAATGCTTTCTTATGTTGTTTTCTCTCTGACTGTTGCATATCGACTTTACAATGGGTCTTTATGTAAAAACTGCGGAAATATAGCTATGGGAATCTTATTTTATCTTCTTATTAAATGTTTCCCCCCTCCTTTTAGCCCGGTCTCTTGTGTTCTGCTTACTTTTAGGGGATACGGAGGCTATACTGTTTGTTCAACTATTCTTTTAACAAATAGCATCGTATAACATTTCATTCCACACTCAGTACATACATATAGTTTTCGACAGCTGTTTTTAGTGTTAGTTGGAAAAATTCGATCCCCTTGAAAATAAAATGTTCTCCATAATGATTTAACTGGCTTCTATGTTGTGTGGTGGTGTTTGATTTATTACTTTATTCCTTCAAACTTTACATTGAATGTTACACTTTAGGGATAATAAAGTTACATTATTCGATGAACATATAGCTTGTACTACATCATAAACGATCATAGATCTTTTCTGAACTGGTTTCTATGTTCAGTATTAGTGTTTTTTGTTAATTTTTTTAGCTTGGATAGTTAATCATAGGTTTGGGCAGTTATTCCATCAGATCCACTCTGAATCAATAGTTAGTCTATTTTCTCTTCCACTAATGCTTTCATTTAGCTATAAATTTTGTCTGGCTGTGGCTTTTAGACTCAATAATGGGTTTGTGTGTGAAAAGTGTGGAAATTTAGCTGTGTCGAACTTATTTTAGGTTTCCTTTTTCGTTTTTTTGTGGTCTTTTTAGTTCAGTCTCTTGTGTTCTGCTCACTTTTATGGATAAGAAAGTTATACGATTTGATAAGCTGTTCGTTTAAAGTGTAGCTTTGTACTAGACGTATTTTAATGCTCAATATATATTCATAATTTTGGACAGTTAATTTCTGTACTAGTGTCAAAAGTTCAAAACCCCTGTGAAAATAATATATTTTTCCAAGGTGAATGAACCGACTTTTATGTTTGGTGGTGCTGTTTGATTTATTAATTTATACCTTCAAATCCTTGCATATCTGATGTTAATACATTGTTCAACTTTGGTTTAAAGTTGAGTCCACAAATTACTTGAATGACATGCAACATATTTTATGCAGCCCAAGAGTAACGTTCTGCGGTTATAGCATTCCCCATCCTGCAGATGCTAAAGTAAACATACGAGTTCAGACAACAGGTAAAGGGTTTCCTATCCATTTATCTCTTTTATCCTCTTTTTAGCATCATCTACGAGCTGTATTGCTAGAATGTATTCCCCTTGGGTTACTCTTGTAAAACAGAAATTTTTGTCAGAACCATAAATAAACCAGCTAAAACCTATGTGTTGTGTGTAGTGTATCACCTCGGTCATCTAACCAAGAAAACCATGTTTGAATTTTGGTATGTTATTCTGCGGTTTTCTATCCATTTCTCTCTTCTATCCTCTTTTTAGCATCATCTACGAACTGTATTGCTAGCATGTATTCTTGGGTTACTCATATAAAACAGAATTTTTTGTCAAGAGCCTTAAATAAATCAGCTAAAACCTTAGGGTTGTCTGTAATGTATTCTAATCAGTAAAACCTATTTTCTGTAATGTATTAACTCAGTAATCTAATCAAGAAAATGATGTTTGAATATTTGTATGTTAATCTGCGCTTTTCTATCCATTTCTCTCTTTTATCCTCTTTTTAGCATCATCTACGAGCTGTATTTTGCTAGTATGTATCCTTGGGTTACTCTTATAAAACAGAACTTTTTGTCAGAACCATAAATAAATCAGCTAAAACCTTTGGGTTGTCTGTAATGTATTACCCCCGTCGTCTAATCAAGAAAACCATGTTTGAATTTTTGTATGTTATTCTGCGGTTAATAGTTTTTGTTCAACATATAATTTAGTCGAGTTTTACAGGTGATGCAGCAAGTGAGGTACTGAAAGATGCAAGCCAGAATCTTATGTTGATGTGCCAGCATATCCGGAGCACTTTCGAAGAGGCTGTTGCTTACAGGATTGCAAATCCTATAATCGAAGAAAATAAAAATTCTAAACAGAAAGAAGGGCAAATTCCTAAAAAGAAAGAGAGGAAAAATCCTAAAAAGAAAGAAGGGAAAGATGGCAACTCCATGGAAATCGATAACTAGAGAGTTGAAACCCAATCATGTCTCTTTTCTATTACTATATTTTTGCATCTAGTTTACGTGGATTAGTTAAGTGTAACCCCAATCGGGCCCGCTATAAGTTATGGTATAAACCCCATCTTTTGGAATTGTATCGTGAATCTTGTAAAAGTGAGTAGTGATGAAACTCACATGTATGCCCGGTTGAAGAGAAACTAGATCCATAGAAGAAAGTTGGTTACAATTATTCGTCCTACGATTTTCTTTTTGTAGTTAGATATGAAGCACTTGTTATAAGCCTCGTGAATTTATGATTTGGCTCACGTTCTGAGAACTTGTGAGTTAAATATTTGGTCCTACTTAATTTGAGATTGTTTTGACTTTGGTTTACAACTTGCAAACAAATCATACTCTCCGGAGTCTCTTCTCACTGGAAGAGAACAACGTTATCTGGACGACGTTCAATCCAGTTTTAATAAAGCATAAGGTTACACTTTGAATTGAAGTATAATGTGGAATAGTTCCAGATTTCCACAAGTCCTATACATGAGCAGATACCCGTTTCTACATATTGTATATTTATCCGTCATGTTTATAGGAGCAAAAAGTAAATATAAAATCCATATTGATGCGATTAACAGCGGATATCTATTTAAGTATCCTCTTTTATTTGGTCATTGATCTGATCTGTTTTTCACTTTTTTGTTACGAGATAAATGATGATTTTAACTTCTTATTTCAAAAAATATTCTATTTTAATGGGAAATACTTTGATTTATTCTCAGGCGATAGATGAAGCATTCCTGTTTAACACGTATTCTGGAAATAACAATTATATGATGCCAAACTATGATTATATGATAAACTCAAAAAAGTTATTGTTTATATATTAATCTAGAACAGGTATTTGCAGAGATTTTAAAGTTTAAACAATAGGATTTAAAACTAATCCATACTTTGCTAGGAATCATGCCATGGTTGAGATGGTCGAGATTCAAACCTTAGCCGCTAAGTTCGAGACAAACTTTGTCAACTCCTTATTCCTATAGAGATCAATCAATTATTGAAAAACTATTAGTACGGGTAGTTTAATTCTTACGGGATCAGATGAAACCTTTGAAAAAATATAGATTCAAATGAAAGGTCAACCAATGTACAATTGAGCGTATAAATTTTATTTACACCAATTATTAGCTCTTGTATTGTATGTTTGATCTATTTCATGGGGTTTCATGACATAAACGGGTTGTCCACGTGCCGAGAGCGTAACTATATCCACATATTCCTTAAATCGATTAATAATAAATACGAACTGAAAGCATTCATGAATCATGAAGGTTGATAAATGCAATTTACACCGTATAACCAGAATAAAGATATCTATCATTGTATGCGATACTTTCAAGTGTTTTGACTCGTAGGATTATCTTTGGGTCAGTATACATGTGATCGTACGATTCAAAACTTCTCAAGATCCATCCCGAGTCATTTTCTCAAGATGGATAGAATTTTTTGACTTCTTTTCCTTTTTTTTGAAAGATTGCATCATTATTTTTTTCCCTGGCTATAAAAGGGGGATCGAGGATTATATTGATGAAGAAAATAAGCCATTCGAAGCACTTTTACCAATTTTTTGACCCCTGGTTAACTTCAGCTTCGATCAAGTGCCTTCTGGACATGCAAGTGCTCTTTTTAGAAGTCTTCCTCGGGAAAGATCTTGCCAAAAGGAATAGGTCGCGCCTAAAATCGGTTCACAAGTAAGATCACTGTTCTGAATATATTATTTTTCTGATATCATGTATCATATGGGGAAACATATTATCCTTATGACTTTTAGGTGCTATGCTAACACACTAATAATATTGCTTTATCTATTGTTTAGCTATATAACTCTACCCTTTTTATGACAAATAGTGTAAAGTCGGGTTTCCGAAAGTTGTATCCTTAAACATGTGAGCCCTTTCATCAAAATTACCCACTATCTAGTGATCTGAGTTTTTTTCAGGATCTGCATAACCTTGCAATTTGTCAAAGAAATTTAGCTTTCATTAATTTAGCAAAACGTTTTCATATCATAAACAACATTGGATCTGTCATGGCCGTATGATATTATCTTTATCAAATTTTCCAAATTTTATTAAATGAATAGTCTGGTAGATTAATAGATTATGATGTCATTTCAGTACACTACAGTGCTATAGTTATTCTTTCTCTTTACTACTCTTATCATGATTGATTGATCTGAGAAGATGTGATTTAAGCCACAACTTAAAAAGATATTCTAAAACTTACTAGGAAGTAGGCAAGTCGAGGCAGCATAAGCATTAAAAATAAATTTTTGTATATTTTTTTATCGATCCCCTTATATTTAACACATTCTAAACATGGATTTTAAAGTTAAGTATATAAACTCTATAAAGATCAGCAAAAGGTTAAAAAGCACATTTGACACAAACAAAAATGAGCTTGAATGTGACAAATGTTCATTCCTTTAAGGGCTCATGTGCCCTGAATCCCGATTAGCTCCGATTTTGACCAGATTAGCTCTGATTTTGACCAGATTAGCTCTGATTAGCTTCAAACACGTAACACTAGAAAATAAACAATTACCTTTTAACACCTGAGCACAAAATCAAGCCCGAGCAACCAGCATTTTGTACTCTTAATACATCAATTAGTTTACCTCGCTTTTCCACTTCTCAAAAAGCAAACGAAAAAGATACCAATCTATTACTGCTTAGTTTACTCGTGTATGGAAGGATTTTAGCCAACATCAACGTTTGTAAGATTATGCTTACGTCAGTTTTTTTTTTTTTTTATATATAATAAATTTTGGTATACACAAGCCCGCCTGTTTTTGCTCTATTTTTCCGTCGGTATATCTTCATTTTTTTGGTAAATGAAATGATTTCAATATTGTCATGGATAGTAAAGCTTAGAATTGCATATTTTGAGCATTTGGTGATTGAAAATTAAGATTTGAATTGCATGTTTTGAGCATTTGGTGATTGATGGAAATCCACTTCATTGCTTACCAGATAGTTGCAACATGTAACATTTAAGATCATAGTCGCAGATGAAATTGTTTCCACTACAAAGAAAATAAACACACTGTATCAAGAAAATATGGATGACTAATTTCAAAGGCTTTCTTACAGTTGGATAAATTACTTGTCTCTTTGTCTACGTGTTACTTTCAATTAGTACTTATACAATTGAACTCTTAGTGGTGCATTGAACTTTTTCTATTAGTCACCTGTATTACTGTTGATTAAATACAATCCTATACTACAAGTGGATGTAGGTCCTTTTGTGCTCCTCTTTCCTATGAGCTATTGTTTTTCAGAAAAGAATTATGGTATTATGACAACTTGGTAGTTCTTTCATAATGCATAATAGTTCAACTTTTTTCTATAAATACAGTGGCTGGTGTTCACATGTAACAAGTGGTGGGGAATCAATGTTAGAAAAATTTAGATCGTTGCTCATTTCATTTCAAGCAGGAGGACTCGGGTCACAAGTAAGTTGAACCACTTATTAACTTTTAATTTTATAATTTTACTAGAGTTAAAAAACCCAATTTTTCTATGGCTAAGTACATTTGGAACCCCTCTCTCCCTACTAAAATTAGCATTTTTGCTTGGAAATTTTGGTTTTCGGCTGTTAAACTTGATGAAGACTTAAAGAATTTTGGTATTACACTTGTTACTAAATGTTGTTGTTGTACTAACATCATTGCGACTCTGTTGATCACTTGTTTGGAAATAGTATGATTAGTAGAGATGTGTGGAAGCATTTTTCTAGAGTGTTTGGTTTTGCTATTAATCATGTTAGTAACTGGAAAGTGTTTATTTATAATTGGTGTAATTTTTGCGATAATACTCATACTTGTATACTTGCTGCTATCACTCATTTTCTTATCATTTGAGAAATTTGGGTTAGTAAAAATAGGGATAAGCATGATAATGATAATATGAGTGCTCATAAGATCATTCTTAATGTTACCAGGTGGCTGAGGGATCTTAATTTCTCTTTAAAGCCTAAACTACCTGCTAAGAACTTTCAAAGTTTGTCTTTAATGAGTTTAGGTATTGATACAATTGCTTGTAAAGTAAGAAGGCCAAAGTTGGTATCTTGGAAATGTCCGCCATCTGGAAGGTTAAAACTCAACATTGATGGTTCAGCTTTAAGTTCGTGTGAATGTGGATGTGGGGGTATATTGAGAAATAAGGAATGTAAACTTGTATTTGCATTTTCTTGTTCACTCGATAAGTCCTCTAACATTTTTACTGAACTTATTGCACTTAAAGAATGGTTTATTAATTTGTTATAGCATGGATATTAGTAATGTCTATGTGGAATCCGATTCGGAAATGATTGTTAATTGGTGGAACAATAAATCTTTAGCTGTTGTTAAGTTCAATATTTTAGGGGAAGATATATGTGATTTAATTGATCTTATTGGGGTGAATTTAGTGCATGTTTACAGGGAGCAAAATCAAGTCGCTGATAGACTAGCTAAACAGGGAGCTGCTGGTGTAAATTGGACCACTTTTGAAGCTAATGCACTCCCGAAAATGGTCAGTGCAGCTTATTATCTTGATCAGATGGAGATCCCTTCCTTTAGAGAAAGTCATTTTAATATCTAATTTTTCTTGGTAAAACATATATTTTGGGTTTTTTATGGCTTGTAGACCTCTCTTTTGCTCCTTGTTAATTTGAGATTTGTTTCTCATTAGACGTTCTTTTTTATCACAATTGATCTTGTAGCAATAAGGGAATTAATAAAGATAGGGGGTATAAGGATAAAAGTGATGTTTTTTGAGCTCAATTTCTCTTAAAAATGGGGTTTGAATGATGTCTACCTGCGTCTTTTTCCTCAATATATTGTTATAGTTTTTTGTAATGGCTCTATTAAACGGTGTGTTATTAGCGATTTGTAATCGGTTTATTTGATTACCATCATGGGGATATTATCCATGTATATATTTTGACCAAAAAAAAAAAAGTGGGTACTACTTCCTTTGTAAACATCATCAAAAAAAAAAAGTATAATAAAAAGTTTGTTCCCTTTTTTAAAATTAAAATAAAAAAAAACTTTTAATTTTGAATTTTCGGTCTTAGAGTTTGGTTGTAATTATTTAAGTTTGTCTTAACAAGTTTATATTCTAGAAGTGATTGTGATATAAATGCTCACCTTTTCTGCAGCGTTTCTCATTTTACAAGCCCTTGGCAGGCATCTTTAGCTGTTGGTTCTTGTAAGTAAATATAAATTCCAGAGAATATTATTTCTTCAAAATAAAGTATTTCAAAAAGAAATAAGAAAGTGGATAAAGTAAAACACACATAAAGTAATCCTGTCAATTGGTTTATAAATATTCACATTACAACTTTCCGTCTCTTTGGCTGAGCATGGCCAGTGTTGCACAAGTTTAACCTTCGCTGTCTTAAAGCGAGAACGGAATTGTTGACCATTACCGGTTTAGAAGGGAGGAGACTAGACATAGGCAAAGAACTGTAGTTTAACGACTCGAGAAAGTTGTTAAACCTAGAGTTCCACTTCGTAATTTACATTTGTTTCTTTCCAGATTGTTCCGTAAGACTAACTTCTACTTCCCACATATCAATTTGTCTTCAAAATGTAGCACATTCATTAGAAGGGTTTTACCAGACTTTAGACTGAGTTAGAAAAGGGGGGAAAAGAAGTTAAAATGAGTACATAAAAATCTTGAAATCCATATCCTCTCCAGATAGTTCAGCATCTTCTTATCTGTTGAAACATTTCAATTTCCCCGATACAATGAGGTATGAGCATTCTCAATAGCGAGTACAAATTTCGTGTCAGAAAAATGTACAACCTCTAATTTACCAACAAAATCACCAAAACAGTGAATTTTCCTCATACACCAAATAATGGTGCAAATCTTTATTAATGATCTTTGGCGATCCTACTCTCCATCACCATAACAAAACAAAAAAAACTCTTGATATCAATCATCATCAAAACTTCTTCCCCTTCATCACATAGATTACTCTTGGAATCAATCATCATCCCCCGACCGTCTCCACCTAGTTCATTCCGTTTATGGAGGCCACCTGGGTAGCTCCATATGTCTTTACCTTTAAACCACGTCTTATTTTCTTTAGACGAAAGACTAAAATTTCCCTAATTCCTAATCATTTGTAGCTATGACATATTTATCCGTATGTAATCCCCTTTTTTTGATGAGCACCAGAGTTCAGATTAATTCTGCACTCATGACCTTTTTATGCATCGGTGGCTGCTCTGATGAGCACCAGAGCTCAGACTTGGTTGTTTCTGAATTGCAACCGAGTTGCCACTGTCCTGTACTTTAAAACATGTTATACAACAAAGGAGACTAGATGATCATAAAACAGTCCTAACAGCAATTTTAATAATTTCATGACCCGTGCCAGATAAAAAATATAGAGTACTTTTTGTCTAATTTTTTTTCTCACGAAGTTACTGATTTAAATGGTTCTTCTGCTGCATATCCTCCATGTTCTCCATCTTCTCGCCAAATTAATCCAACCCACCTCCATCCTATGAACCGGTTACATTTTTCAATAGAAACAATATTTTTCAAATACTTCAGCATTTATCATGTGATAAGTTTTATAGTACTTAAACAGAGAACAATCTTTCTCATTTGAAGTATTGGTGGCTATGCAGAAGAAATGAATTAGCATTTCATGTATTCTTTAGTTTTCCCTTTTATTCATTTCAAAATTGAACAAAAAGGATGTTGGTGATTTTAGTATCATCAATGTATTTTAGTAGTAATGTGATTTATTATAGGCCGATGCAATAATGCGTTAAACTCGGAAACGAGTTAGGGAAGTGCGGAGTGCACGCTCGTCGAGCCAACGTATAATTGAATATGAATAATTGAAACGGGGTTCCAAGGGGCAGAGCCCCTGGCGGGGTCCTAGGGGCAGAGCCCCTGGCGGGGTCCAAGGGGCGAGAGCCCGTGGCTGGGGTCCTGCTGCCAGGACAGCGGGCGGGGTGCGGGGCAGCGCCTCGAGCGAAATTTTTTCCGAACAGTTGCTTCCTTTCCGGAAAATTTTGAATAGTTGGACCCTTTCCCAACAGTTGCTTCCTTTCCGGAACAGTTGCTTCCTTTCCGGAAAATTTTGAATAGTTGGACCCTTTCCCAACAGTTGCTTCCTTTCCGGAACAGTTGCTTCCTTTCCGGAACAGTTGCTTGCTTTCAGTTTCGGTTATTGATCTCCTATATAAGAAGTCATTTGGCCTCGGTTTTGGTTACAGAAACATATAAGAAAATTCTCTCTACATTCCTAATCTATTCTCCTTGCCAGAAACAGATTGTTTTTCAAGAATTATCCCCACAAAGATTTCGTGAACCCAGGCAATAATAGGGTCGAAATACTTTGTTCGGAAAGTGTACGAACACGATTCTTCGAAGTTATCCAGGATTATCATACCCTAAATCTCTAACAAACGAACAAAGTATTTTCTGATAATCATGGCTGGAGGAAGCACCGTCAAGGAGATGACTACAAATTTCGGAAAATTGGACAAGTTTCAAGGACAAGACTTCAGGCGTTGGCAGAAGAAGATGCATTTCATGTTGACAACGTTAAAGGTGGTGCACGTCCTGTCTACACCGATTCCAGAATTTGTAGAGGATGACACGGTTGAAAATCTAAGACGCAGATCAAAGTGGGAGAACGACGACTACATTTGCAGAGGGCACATTCTTAACGGTATGTCTGATCCCTTATTTGATATTTACCAAAACGTGGAATCTGCAAAGGAATTGTGGGATTGTCTCGAATCCAAGTACATGGCAGAGGACTCATCCAGTAAAAAGTTTCTGGTAACCGATTTCAACAATTACAAAATGGTTGAATCGAGGTCTGTCATGGAACAATTCAATGAACTCCTCCGAATCCTTGGACAATTCACACAACACGGATTGAAGATGGATGAAACAATATCTGTCTCAAGCATCATAGACAAGTTGCCTCCTTCGTGGAAGGATTTCAAACACAATCTGAAACATGGAAAAGACGAACTGTCTTTGATCCAACTTGGAAGTCACTTGCGCATAGAAGAATCTCTAAGAGCGCGGGAGGATGACAAAGGAAAGGGCAAACATATTGCTGGACCCTCGGTTAATATGGTTGAAGAGGGTGGTAAGAACGATAACCACAAAAACAATGGAAAGAAGCGTGCTTTCAAGAACAATAAGGGCAGTTTCGGTGCTAACAAGAAACCGAAACTAGAATGCTGGAAGTGTGGCAAAACAGGCCACTTCAAGAGGGATTGCCGTTTCGGCAAAAAGCACGACAACGCGAATGCAAGTGGTTCAGGAAAAGGGTCTAAGGACCAATCCGAAAACCAAGGTCAGAAATCAATTCGTGATTTGAATAGTTTGATTAAACATTTGGTTTCACTAAATTCTGAAGCATTTTATGTGCAGGATGATGCTATCGCGTGGTGGATTGATTCTGGCGCCACAACACATGTTTGCAAGGATCGTTTCTGGTTCAAGAATTTTGTTCCAATGGAAGATGGTTCTGTCCTCTACATGGGAGATGATCACTTCGCTCCCGTTGAAGGCAAAGGAAACGTGGTGCTAGAATTCAGTTCTGGAAAGACTATTACTTTGTTTAATGTTTTGTATGTTCCTAAATTACGTAAGAATTTAATTTCTGGTCCTGTATTAAATAAGCTTGGATACAAGCAAGTGTGTGAATCCGATAAATATGTTTTATCGAAGTCTGGTGTGTTTGTAGGATTTGGATATTATAATAATGGTATGTTTATGATGAATTTGAATGGAGTTCCTAATGATTCTGGTTCTGTATTTATGTCTTCTTCGAATGTTATCAATTTCTCGTTATGGCATGCTCGTCTAGGACATGTACACTATAAAAGAATGCATGAAATGTCTAAAGATGATTTAATTCCTGTTTTTAATGAAAATGTAGAAATATGTAAAACTTGCATGTTAACAAAGATCACTAGGCAACCTTTTAAAAGTATAACAAGGAAATCTGTCATTCTTGAATTAATACATAGTGATTTATGTGATTTGCATGCTACTCCATCATTAGGGCATAAAAAATATTTTATCACTTTCATAGATGATGCATCTAGATTCTGCTATGTCTATTTGTTGCACGCTAAGGACGAAGCCTTAGATAAATTCAAAATTTATAAAACTGTAGTTGAAGTGCAACAGAATGTGTTGATTAAAACATTGCGTACAGATAGAGGTGGTGAATATTATGATCCTGTATTTTTCCAATCCGTAGGAATCATTCATGAGACTACGGCACCTTATACACCTCAACAAAATGGTGTGGCTGAAAGGAAAAATAGAGTTCTTAAAGAAATGGTGAATGCCATGTTATCTTACTCTGGTTTAAGTGAAGGGTTTTGGAGAGAAGCTATGTTAACGGCTTGCTATTTATTAAATAGGGTTCCTAATAAAAGGAACAAGACTACCCCATATGAACTTTGGTATAAGAAACGACCAAACTTAACATTTTTACGTGTTTGGGGTTGTAGGGCCGTGGTTAGACTCCCGGACCCAAAAAGGAAAACTTTGGGTGAAAAGGGTATAGCTTGCATCTTTGTTGGATATGCTGAGCACTCCAAGGCCTATAGGTTTTATGTTATAGAACCTAATGACTCGATTTCTATTAACACGATTATAGAATCGAGAGATGCCATATTTGATGAGAATTGTTTCTCTTTTATACCTAGACCAAAGGACTCTATACCTAATTCAGATGAATCTCTAAGGGATGATCATTCAATTGATGTGCCAAGTGAGACACTTGAACCCCGTAGGAGCAAAAGAGCTAGAAAATCTAGATCTTATGGATCTGATTTTCAACTATATTTAGTTGAGGGATCAAGAGATCAGATTGGTACTCAATACTATTATTGTTATAGTATAGAGGAGTATCCAAGAACGTATGATGAAGCTGTGAAATCTCGAGATTCTGTTTTTTGAAAAGAAGCAATTGATGAAGAGATTGGTTCTATCATGGAAAATAATACTTGGGTATTATCTGATTTACCACCAGGTTGCAAACCATTGGGTTGCAAATGGATCTTCAAAAAGAAGATGAAAGTCGATGGTACAATTGACAAGTTTAAAGCTAGATTAGTTATCCAAGGCTTCAGACAAAAGGAAGGGATTGATTATTTCGATACCTATGCTCCAGTTGCCCGTATCACTACTATTAGATTGTTGATTGCCTTGGCGGCTATTCATAATCTAGTGATTCATCAAATGGATGTCAAAACAGCATTTCTGAATGGTGATTTGGAAGAAGAAGTGTATATGAAGCAACCTGAAGGATTTGTAATGCCTGGTAATGAGCATAAAGTGTGTAAGCTAGTTAAGTCGCTGTATGGGCTGAAACAAGCTCCGAAGCAGTGGCATCAAAAGTTTGATGAAGTTGTTTTGTCTAATGGTTTCATTCTAAACCAAGCAGACAAATGTGTATATAGCAAATTTAATACATCCGGTAAAGGAGTTTTCATTTGTCTATATGTTGATGACATGTTGATCTTTGGCACCGACCAAAATCAAGTTGATAAAACGAAGAATTTCTTGTCATCAAAGTTCTCCATGAAAGATATGGGAGAAGCGGACATTATTCTTGGTATTAAGATTAAACGGGAGAATAAGGGGATTGTAATTACGCAATCTCATTACATTGAGAAAATACTCAAGAAGTTCAATTATGAAAGTTGTTCTCCAGTAAGTACTCCCATGGATCCGGGAGAAAAGCTTATGCCAAATACAGGTAAACCTGTGGATCAACTTGAATACTCAAGAGCTATAGGCTCTTTGATGTATGCTATGATTAGCACTAGACCGGATATTGCTTATGCGGTTGGAAAGTTGAGCAGATTTACTAGTAATCCTAGTAGACATCATTGACATGCGATAACTAGGGTATTCAAGTACTTGAAGGGTACTATGAATTATGGATTGGCATATATGGGATTTCCTTTGGTGTTAGAGGGTTATTCGGATGCTAGTTGGATAAATAATGCTGAAGACTCATCCTCTACAAGTGGATGGGTGTTCTTGCTTGGGGGAGGTGCCATCTCATGGGCTTCCAAGAAGCAAACATGTATAACTGGTTCCACAATGGAATCTGAGTTTGTAGCATTAGCAGCTGCTGGTAAAGAAGCGGAATGGCTCAGGAACTTGGTATATGAGATTCCGATATGGCCTAAACCGATATCACCAATTTCTATCCGTTGTGATAGTACTGCCACACTGGCTAAAGCTTATAGTCAAATATACAATGGAAAGTCTAGACATTTGGGTGTTAGACATAGTATGATTAGGGAATTAATCATGAATGGGGTGATATCTATTGATTTTGTTCGGTCGCAACAAAACTTAGCTGACCACTTGACGAAGGGGTTAGCTAGAGACTTAGTGAATAAGTCGGTAATTGGGATGGGATTAAAGTCCATTTAAATCTATTAGCTGTGGTATACCCAATTCCCTTCGAATACAACGTTAGAAGCAGAATTTAATGTGGAAAGATCATAGTTAGAGATTGGAGCAATTGTGTTTATCTTCCCAAGGTATGTGCTCAGACCTGCAAGTGATGGCTAGGTTGAAGTATATCTTCTTAATGGATCTTTTGAAAAATTGCAAATGCAGGTGCAAGATTAAAAGGATCACCTATGTGAGCATGAAGTTTTGCCGCTTCAAGAAGCTTGGACTTGGCTTCCTATATGCTTATTAATGGATAAGGACACATGGCTTGTAAAGTGTCAAGTATGAATAGTAGAGTATTGTAAGAAACATATGTGTACTATATCTTCAGATATTCAAATGGATTGACGGGTTCAATCGTTATGACACCCAGATTTTCGAGTATTTGGAATGTGTATTTGTACTAAGATGAAAATTCAATCGTAAGACATTTTCATCTATGCATTTGTTTGATTGTTATACCTGTGTGTTATACCCTTGTATATATTATTGTATATACTGAGTAAATCAAGGATTACACTAAAATGGGGGGGATTTGTTGGTGATTTTAGTATCATCAATGTATTTTAGTAGTAATGTGATTTATTATAGGCCGATGCAATAATGCGTTAAACTCGGAAACGAGTAAGGGAAGTGCGGAGTGCACGCTCGTCGAGCCAACGTATAATTGAATATGAATAATTGAAACGGGGTTCCAAAGGGCAGAGCCCCTGACGGGGTCCTAGGGGCAGAGCCCCTAGCGGGGTCCAAGGGGCGAGAGCCCCTGGCGGGGCGAAATTTTTTCCGAACAGTTGCTTCCTTTCCGGAAAATTTTGAATAGTTGGACCCTTTCCCAACAGTTGCTTCCTTTCCGGAACAGTTGCTTCCTTTCCGGAAAATTTTGAATAGTTGGACCCTTTCCCAACAGTTGCTTCCTTTCCGGAACAGTTGCTTCCTTTCCGGAACAGTTGCTTGCTTTCAGTTTCGGTTATTGATCTCCTATATAAGAAGTCATTTGGCCTCGGTTTTGGTTACAGAAACATATAAGAAAATTCTCTCTACATTCCTAATCTATTCTCCTTGCCAGAAACAGATTGTTTTTCAAGAATTATCCCCACAAAGATTTCGTGAACCCAGGCAATAATAGGGTCGAAATACTTTGTTCGGAAAGTGTACGAACACGATTCTTCGAAGTTATCCAGGATTATCATAACCTAAATCTCTAACAAAGGACTCTGTTAGCATTACCCACATATGTCTTTGAAGTGGTCGACACTTGAAAGCAACTATAGAGAAAAAACAGACGTAATTGCTCGTCATATTTGGTGACATCTGGTATCTAATATCTATTAGCAGAAGTCATTTGATAACTTACTTTAATCGCTACTTACCACACAACCCGACCCCAACATTCTACTTGAGAATTAAACCGTCCTAGTCAGCATGAACGAACTCGAACAATTTTGTCTGTTCCCTAAGTAAATCGAATCAAACTGGCCAGATAGACGGATTGAACTGTATTAGCTCTAAGTTTGTATATGAACTCGTAACATTTTTCTGACCGCATTAATCTTCCGTTCGAGTTTACATTAATATCCTCAAAATTATAATGATACTCTTGGCATTTCATTTGCTGTGATAGGAGTATGAATACAGTTTTCCAAAATTATTAGGAGAGGTATGAGTATTTAGAAGTAATTGAGCAAAGAGGGAAATTCAGTATTATCTCGCTTCATTTTCTATCTCGTTTTTTTTAGGAAACAATTATTGAAAATATGGCTGTGATTGGAAGTCTCCTTAACATCCATAAATTTATGTTCTATCAGTTAACAGGGTATAAAGTATAAACGGTAGTCAAAACTCCATAATGAAAATCATTCCGTACACCGAAAGTATAAACTTCATGTTTTATGATGAGATTCTCCAGTTGTCCAGATAACTTGACTACGATCTATTCTTTGTCTTGAGAACTGAAAAATGAAGTAGCATTAAAGGTCGAATCAATCATCATTCCCTGAAGTATGAGCAAGAGAGAAGAGAGAGATTCGAGAAATCCCAAAGAGTGAATCTGTATGTGAAGAACTTGGAAGAGGGCATTAACGAAGAGAAGGTGAGAGTTGTTTGCAGAGTTTGGGACTATTTACATTTAGCAAGGTATATGACTATACTCCAGTAATTATTTCGGTCTTCAAGTGACATTCTTATGGATTTGGTAGTTTTTTTTCACCGAGTTTGGGGATTCCTTTTTAACATTCCTTTTTTGCGATCTATGCTAAACTATTGTTCATAAATGAAAAACTCATTTCTTTAAGTTTTAAAATATCAGGAATGGAAATATGCTGTGAAGAAGGGAGTTGGCCATCCCTATACAAACTGGTCGGGAACTATAGCCGTTCCCCTGATGAGGCCAAGGCAGGCCGAAACCAGTCAGCCTCTTAACCCAAAAAGAAAGAAAGTGTTCAGAAATAATGACCCTTGGCAAAGTGATTTGATCCTTTTGAGTGCAGATTTTGTTCAAAAAAACTCTAAAAATCCGTGAAGAAGTTGCTCCAATTTTCTGACACGTAATTGTAATCATCACTCACCTTCATATAATAAATCCTCATCCTCCTGATTTGGTCGACTTAATGAGTCTGTCACATTGAAGAAGAATGACTGAATTTTTAATAATAGCTTCTTCGGTCTTTAAATTCTAGCTAACTGAACATTTTTTTTATGAGCAGATCATGTACATAAATTTACACACAGAGATATTAAGTGCTGATCATGTTTATGAGCATATCGTTATACATAGTATAAGATAGTACTCGGCTACTAGCCAGCAAAATGCAAACTGAAAATTTATACAAAGACACTCGCAATATGTTTTCATGATTTAATCAATTCAATAATAACAAAGTTGGACGCATCCTATCCGCAAATTTTTCCATAAGCTTAATAAAGCAACATAGTTTGCAAATCTTTATCAACCTACAAACCTTTTTACAACCCTTGCAACAACATAGTCCTATTCTCTTAAGAAGAGGACGCTCATACCTAATGTATTAAGCTAAAATAGCTCTGATACTTCTGACTGATTATACATTCTAAATATACACGAAATGTACAACAAACACACAAGGGACTCAGCATGCTTATATACCTGAGACATTAAAATCATCCAACTCCCTCGACACTAGTACTGTTAGTGATGGGGTAATAAGTTGAAATGAAAGACCCATGAGACAATAAAAGCAAACACCATACAACCGAATAAAATATTCATGAGACGACGCCCGTGCCAGAAGCGTTGAGTCTCGGGAAGGGTCACAGTGGTTGCCGGTGCTGAGGTGGAAGTGACAGCACTTACGGTCGTGTTTGGGTCATTGATTTGCTCTCCAGCAACATTGAGCGCCGTCGCCCCACAAATCTCACAGATCCTAAAGACAGTTGATAAAGAGGGTTAAAAATTAATCTTATTTCAAAAAAAAAAAACTTATCATACGTGACAAGTATACATATATATGATTATGATACTCCTAAAAGATATGATAACTATAAACTATTAAACCTAGAATTCAGTAACTGTCAACTTGCATCATGAATGTTCCCCTAATTTTTTATATCAAGAATATATACTCTCAGCAACCGAGTTAGCCTAAAGAACGATGAAGATGATATCACAAGAAAGAAAGCTAAAGCCAAGTCACAACAGCAAACAGACAGATCTTTTCTGGCCAAATTATCCAAGGAATGTTTGTTACGCAGTTTTGTTTGTTTAAAAGTTGAGTAGAAGACTAGCACTTTTACACCTATTAGAAAATATTCAGAAAAAGATATTCTAGTAGTATATCTGTACTCATTCAGCAATGCAACTGTTGGAATATCAGGGAGTTATTATGCAATATTACCAATGATATTCAGCAATAATGATAAGTATATTATGCAATGTTTACTTATGATTGTATAGCTGTAAATCAGGGATTACCCTTAATTAGTTATTATTTTCCTAGTTTAGACTTATGTAATGTCTATAAGTAGCATTCTCTGTAGCCTCATTGAAATATAAAAAACAGTGAGAATCATCTCTTAATAAGTTTTCTCATTTTAAATGGTATCAGAGCTAGCAATATCCTGCTAACCCTGTCTTTGTTCTTTCCTCTTTCCATTTTTTTTTCCCTTTACTTTATCACCATGTCTGAAGAAGAGTCAATTGTTATACAACCAACCTCCTCTAATGCAACCCGACCAAAAGAAATCAGATCCAACTCTGAATCTCACTCTGTTCAAATTACCACCATCCGCTTGAATGGTGATAACTTTGTGCGATGGTCTCAATCGGTTCGCATGTACATCCGAGGGCGTGGAAAGATAGGCTACTTAACTGGTGAAAAGAAGGCTCCAGCGAAAAGTGACGAGTCCTATGCGACCTGTGCTGAAAATTCCATGGTCATGACATGGCTTGTGAATTCCATGGAAGAGGATATAAGCTCTAATTATTTGTGCTATGATAGTGCAAAAGAGCTTTGGGAGAATGTAAATATGATGTATTCAGATTTGAATAATCAGTCTCAATATTTTGAGTTGACTCTTAAACTTGGTGAACTACGTCAAGGAGAGGATCATGTTACCAAGTATTTCAACTCTTTGAAGTACGCGTGGCAAGAATTGGATCTTTTCAATTCCTATGAGTGGAAGTCTGTTGAAGATTGTAACCATCACAAAAAGGTGGTGGAGGACAATCGGATCTACAAATTTCTTGCTGGTTTGAACATTGAATTTGACGATGTGAGGGGGAGAATTATTGGAAGACAACCCCTTCCTTCACTTGGTGAAGCTTTTGCGGAAGTAAGAAGAGAGGAAAGTCGAAGAAATGTGATGCTGGGAACAAAAGGCCTACTGTTATTCTTGAAAACTCCGCGCTAGCTGCTGTTAACAACAATTCCAGCAAGGGAATGACCTATCATCAAAGCAATGATAACAAACCATGAGTTTGGTGTGATCACTGCAACAAACAGTGGCACACTCGGGAGACATGTTGGAAATTACATGGCAAGCCAACTAACTGGAAAAGCAACAAACCTGGGGACAAATCAAGTCGTACTTTTTCTACTGCTAATGGAGTCGAGGTCAACCCTTTTACTAAAGAGCAAACGGAACATCTTTTTGCTCTGCTGAAATCCAATTCACCATCTGGTATTCCTAGTGTTTCTGTGACACACACAGGTAATGAAAATAATGCTCTATTAAGTTGTCTAAACTCATCCGCTCCTTGGGTTATAGATTCAGGAGCTTCTGATCATATGACAAGTTCTTCACATTTATTTAAAACTTATTCACCTGCTTCGGTAAAAGAAAAAGTTCGAGTCGCAGACGGTAGTTTTTCATCTATTGCAGGAAAAGGGTTAATAAAAATTTCAGAAAAAATAGATCTTAAATCTGTTCTTCATGTTCCAAAACTTGCATGCAATCTCTTGTCTGTCAACAAATTGTCGAAAGATTCTAATTGTTCTGTTACCTTCTTTGAATCTCACTGCGTATTTTAGGACCAGAGTTCGGGGAAGACGATTGGCAGTGCTAGGATGACAAATGGTTTCTACTACTTTGAGGATAGTCTGTCTAGTAACAAACAAGCTCAAGGCTATAGTAGTTTCAATTCTATATCTGTTCGTGAACAAATAATGGTGTGGCATTACAGATTAGGCCATCCTAGTTTTTCTTATTTGAAATGTTTGTTTCTTTCATTGTTTAAAAATATAGGCCCAGCGTCTTTTCAATGTGAAACTTGTTTTTTGGCCAAACGTGCAACTTATAATTCTAAACCTTATCGTTCATCAAAACCATTTTATTTATTTCATAGTGATGTTTGGGGACCTTCAAAGGTTAAAACTATGACGGAAAAAAGGTGGTTTGTCACATTTATAGACGACCATACTCGTCTTTGCTGGATTTATCTAATGCGTGAAAAGTCTGAAGTTGAAAATTTATTTAAAGATTTTTACAAAATGATTGAAAATCAATTTCAATCAAAAATAGTATACTTCGAACGGACAATGGAACAGAGTATTTTAACAGGTTTTTAAAACCCTTTTAACAAGAAAAAGGTATCTTTCACCAATCATCATGTCGTGATACTCCTCAACAAAATGGAGTAGCCGAAAGAAAAAACAAGCATTTACGTAAGTGGCTCGTGCTATAATGTTTTATATGAATGTTCCAAAATATTTGTGGGGAGATGCTATTTTAACCTCATTTTATTTGATCAACCGGATGCCAACACGGGTTTTACAGTACATCACACCATTAGATTGTTTGATAAAAGAATTTCCAGCATGTCGAATAAATTCAGACTTAACTTTGAAATTTTTTAGTTGCATGGCATTTGTCCATATATCAAGTAAACTTCGGTCCAAATTAGATCCGAGAGCAGAAAAATGTGTCTTTATAGGGTATGCGCCTAACCAAAAAGGGTATAAATGTTTTAACCCCCAAACAAAAAAAGTCCATACTATGGATGTCACTTTTATAGAGGATACTCCATTTTTTCCTAAAAATCTTTTCCAGGGGGAGAAAATAGCTGAAAAATATATTTTTTCGAAAAAATCTGCACCACCTTTACCAAGCACAATTTATGAAACTGCTCCGGATACTAGTATTAGCAAAACTAATAATTCACCTGCAGAAAAGAAGGATAAACTTAAGCCAAAGGAATTGCGTGTTTATGCTAGAAAGAAGTATCCTGAAAGAAGTAAAGCGCCTTCTGTTATCCCAGTCCAAAATCAATCAGAATCTCTGGACAATGGCCATTTGAACGACTCAGGTAATCCCTTTTTCAGTTCCTATTTTTTTAGATCCGTCTTCTATTTTACCATCTATAAACGATTCGGATCATGAAACTATAATTTTTCCAAAAAATAACTCAATTCCTATAGCTTCTACACCTCTTGTAAATTCAGATATTGATATTCCAATTGCCAATAGAAAAGGAACCAAAAAATGCATCAAATATCCTATTGCCAAATATATTTCTTATGAAAAACTTTCAAAAGATCATAAGAGTTTTTACTTCAAATATTTCCCAAGTTGTTGTGCCAAGAAATATCCAGGAAGCAAGAGATAATCCAAATTGGAAATCAGCAATGCTTGAGGAGATGAATGCTCTCAGAAAAAAATAACACGTGAAGGATAGTTGACTTGCCTAAAGACAAGAAAGTTGTAGGATGCAAATGGGTTTTTTCGGTGAAATACAAGGCTGATGGCAGTATAGAGAGGTACAAAGCGAGACTAGTTGCCAAAAGGTTTACGCAGACCTATGGAATTGACTACCAAGAGACGTTCGCTCCTGTAGCCAAGATAAACTCCATTAGAGTATTATTATCCATTGCCGTAAACTCAAATTGGCCTTTGTACCAATTAGATGTGAAAAATGCATTCCTTAACGAGAACTTGGAAGAAGAAGTATTTATGAGTCTTCCTCCGGGGTTCGAGAAAAGACTAGGCAAAAGTATGCAGATTACAAAAGTCGTTATACGGCCTTAAACAATCTTAGAGGGCTTGGCTTGAGCGCTTCGGCAAAGCTGTTAAATGTCATGGATACCTCCAAAGTCAAGCAGATTATACCATGTTTATAAGCACTCAAAACAAGGTAAAATTGCTATTTTGATTGTTTATGTGGATGACATTATCGTGACAGGAGATGGCAGTATTGAACTAGCAAGATTAAAAGAAAAGCTTGCCGACGAATTTGAGATTAAGGACTTGGGTACTTTGAAATATTTTCTTGGAATGAAGTTTGCTAGGTCAAAGGAAGGTATATTTGTTAATCAATGCAAGTACATATTAGACTTATTGAAAGAAAGTGGTATGCTTGGTTGTAAAACAATTGAAACGCCAATTGAAGCCAACACGAAATTACTACCTGCCACGACTGAAAAAATAATGAACCAGGAACAATATCAACGACTCGTGGGAAAACTGATCTACTTGTCTCATACTCGACCTGATATAGCATTCTCTGTAAGTAAGGCTAGCCAATTCATGCATTCGCCTGGATCAGAGCATTTCGAAGCAGTTTACAGAATTCTGAGATACTTAAAGGGTACTCCTGGAAAAGGCCTGCTGTTTAAAAACCGTGGGCATCTCCGAGTTGAAGCCTACACTGATGCGGACTAGGCTGGGTGTATAACAGATCGAAGATCAACGTCCGGGTATTGCTCATTTGTTGGAGGAAACCTTGTGACCTGGCGAAGCAAAAAACAAAATGTGGTAGCTAGAAGTAGTGCAGAAGCTGAGTTTAGAGCAGCAGCCCACGATATTTGCGAGGTTATGTGGATTAGAAAATTGTTACAAGAATTAAAGGCTTTCAATCCATCGCCGATGCAATTATTTTGTGATAATAAAGCTATCTCAATTGCCCACAATCCGGTTTTTCATGATAGAACCAAGCACGTAGAAGTGGACAAACACTTTATTAAGGAAAAACTCGACAATGGACTGATTTGTATGCCATATATTCCAACTACCGAACAGATTGCTGACATATTTACAAAGGGACTGCTGAAGAAGCAATTTGACATCTTAACTGGCAAGCTGTCTATGGAAGATATCTTCGAGCCAGCTTGAGGAGGGGTGTTGAAATATCAGGGAGTTATTATGCAATATTACCAATGATATTCAGCAATAATGATGAAGTATATTATGCAATGTTTACTGCTGATTGTATAGCTGTAAATCAGGGATTACCCTTAATTAGTTATTGTTTTCCTAGTTTAGACTTATGTAATGCCTATAAGTAGCATTTTATGTAGCCTCATTGAAATATAAAAAACAGTGAGAATCATCTCTTAATAAGTTTTCTCAGTTTATAGCAACTAATAATCAGAGCTTGATCATTACAGCACTATACCTTGAATTTTTACAAAAATAACGGCACAACTTTCACACTATAAGAGAAGGCCGAGGACCTACATACTACTATGTACAACGAGACTAAAGTTCATAAGTTTAGACAACATCTTACATATGTAATTTTGCATCAATAAACAAGATGCTTCATTTACCAGATCTGCCCTCTTTTGGCAAAAAATCAAAAGCAGTCTCTGGGACTTGTACTAATCAAACAAAAATTGCCAATATAATTAATAATTCACATCATAGGATAATTCGTACAATAATCATGTACTAGTTGCTTAGCAGTCTCTGGAATTTAATTGATCATGCAATAGCTCTCCACTTAATTCTCCGCATTATTAATATCATATGGCACCTTTATTAAATTATACATAGCTTCAATTATACCTAGCAGAGTCTGGAATTTAATTAATCATGCAATAGCTCTCAGCTAAATTACCTTGCACTTTTATATGCCATTTCAAAAGAACAGTGTATATTGTACTAAAATAGAAAGCACACTTCTACCAGACCTTACAATCCCTAAATTCATTACTTTTGGTTATTAACAAGAAAAAGTTCACCCCTCCTTGCGTTTCTCTCTTTAATTACTTGGATTTTCTTGTGCAGTCAACCCAAGAAACTATATGGTGCCCATACCGTCGCAACCTCACACAAGTTTGCTCAAAGCACGCATGCCTTTTAAAATCTACTTGTTTAAATTGGTGAAAATAACTATCAGCTCGTGCATAATCTATGTAATATTATGTTATAGTGTTCTACACAAATATCAATAAGAACACTACGGGATAAAGATGTAGACGAAAATAAATGAGAGAGACAAAAGGAGGAATACAAGGAAGTGGGTCTAAACGAAATAGCCAAATGCATAAGCCGGTGAAGCAAATGTTTCCATATGGACATAATATGTACCTTGAGCTTATTTTACTACCTAGACATGCAAATTACACAACTTGAGTTTTGTGACAATAGTGAATAACATAAGTAAGTGCACCAACCCCTTCATATGGTCCTATTATGGACTGTGTTTTTCCTTGGTGTGTTGTATGAGACACTCGATTTAGAAAACATTTCTTCTTGAAATTCATTTGGAAGAGAAGTAAGATTCAAGATTCACAACCGTAAAGGTAAGGTAAACAGACACTACTTTCCGAAATAGAAAAAGTTCAACTCTTCCATAAAAAAAGTAAACCAACAAATCCATCTTGTAAAGATATGCTGACAAGATGAATAAATGGCAATACTGAGGAATAACTGACTCACTTTCTATGCTATTAGCTCCATTATGGACAAAAAAAACATACAACCTTTCCAAGAATTCGCAACAAGTACTTTTGGCACTATTAAAAAGCTAGAAACCAACCAGAAAGGGAAACAAATATAAGAACTATGATACATCACTTCTTTCCAGAAGCCCAGAAGATCTCCGGTGACTTGATACTTTTGAAGAATCAAACAATAAGACACTCAGATATTGACACTTAATATTGTCTGAAGCTCAAACGGACAATTTTCAATTATTATGTAATACAGAAGATGTATATTAAAATTTCTAAAGCATTATAGCAACTACTACCCGTCTTTTGGAAGACAATAGAAGGTCACTTACACACTCGAAGAAGGAGAAACTACAGCTAGTTCAACAAACATTCTCAGACAGAAAAGAGTCATTAACTATCTAAGTGGAACAGATCCAATTTCCCACCAACTTTAGTAACATATAATTAAAGAACGGTCATCAAGTAAAGCATCCTTTTTAACTAAAAACTAAGAAGTACTTTCAGAAATGCAAATGCATAACAGGGAATCTGAAACTAGCAGAAAGCTTCCAACCTTGTTTTACCAGTTATATAGGGTGCCAATGCCGCTAGGCGTAGACATCTTCGTTGGATAAACAGTTCTAAACTTCTAATAAAGCTCATAGTTACAGTTTGTTTAATGTAAGTTCAAAATACTATGTCTGTTAAGCCACAAAACCGTGTTATGCACAACCTTTACCAGTGCCAATATCCATTAAATCCTCGTAAACCTCTTTATAAACTGGTACAACAAGTAACATAGAGCAACATACGGCATAAAATCTCGGTTCCTCACAAATACGGATTCTAAATTTTAATGCTTACCTAAGGATTTTCTGCAAGGCTACAATTAGCTTAAAATTATAGCCCCTCCTTTCATTTTTTGTTGGTTCAAACTTTTTAAGTCTTTAAATTGTGTTGTTAATTTATTTTTTTCCTGGAAGGGGGATGGTGTGCAAGGAAACAGACCTCCCGCTACTGACAAGTCTTACAAGGGGTCAAAATTCACAGCTTTGGTTCCGAATTCTCTCGGTTCCTCCCCCTAGGAGGAATTGGATGTTCCATTGCATCAATTAAGTCAGTAGTCTAATGAAAACAGTAGGATTAATGCTATTCTTTGAAGTGTAAACTGGAAAGATAAAGCAAGTTTATTGCAAAAAAAGAGGTTATTAGTCTCTCCATAAAAGAACTTATTAAAACTTGACAATAAGGTATAAGCACCCCTCAATCAAGTGAAAAGATATTTAGCAGTTACTTCATTCCATTATAGTGAGTCCAACTCCTTAGGACAAAGTCAGACCTTAACACGTTATAATACTAAGTATAGTTTATATATACTCCGTACAGTAGTGAGTAGGTAGCTAGATCAAATCAGTAAACGCATGCAGTCTCATAAACCTCGAAATGGGGATTTAAATTTCTACGTAAAGATCAATTTTCTTTTTGTTCTTTTTTTAATATAATTTCGGATAAAGAAAGTAAGTAAATCATGTAGATTGTATTCTAATCTTTGTTAACATTATATTGAATCTTCAAGTTTAAGTTATACCACAGGTCCAGACAAAGACAACAGGATAAAGGCACTGATGAAAAGAAATGAGAAAGACAAAAGGTGGAACACATGCAAAATATATAAAGTGGTATCAACCGCTTCCATATGGGCTTTATATATCTTTTGAGCTATTTTTACTGAGAAACATCCAAATTAAAGAGAACTTTGTTTTTTTAATTAAACAGAACTTTGTGTCAACTCTTCATATGGACTTTGCGTTTTTTTGGTTATTACAGTAAGACACGCAATGTAGGAATCACTTGTTCTTACAATTCTTTTGGAAAACAAAATAAGATGCATTGCCCAACTAGAATGGTAAACAAAATTATCATTACTACATTTTATTACTCCAATCCCAATACACATAAAATATACCAATAATGATAATTCATGGAGAGGTACTGCACGTCTGCACTCCATCAAAGAGACCCTTTTTATACCAATCTAACATACAAAAACAATATTTAGCAATGAGACACCTTTGACCAACTTACCTTTGCTTTATAGCCCAAGAAATTTTAACTGGCCATGACATGCTTATAAGTAAAGAACACGAGTAATAAATGGCAATATTTAAGAAATAATAAGTAATTTACCTTCTCATGACATGCATAAAACAAAACAAGATGACTTAATATTTACCATACAAACAATAAAACAAAATAGAAAACAGAATATGAATTCCAAGAATCTGCAAGAAGTAGTTTGGGCGTTAACAAAGAACTAGAGGTACGAGAATAAAGCAACCTTTAGATGAAACACAGTTAGGATCGATCTCTGTCAAGAACTCTGCAAAGATTTCCTTTGACTCAAAGCTTAAGAAGAACTGAACAACAGAAAGAGTTAAAATTTGAAATTTACGGTTCTCTGAAGCTTAAATTATAAATTTTCCTCTAAATGTAGTACAGATGACACAGAATCTTATAGCAGCAAAAGCAATAGAAGATCATTTACAGGGAGAAAATACAGCCTTATGCACCAAACTTTCTCAGACAAGATTATGTTTAAACGAAACAAAGATCTCACACCAACGTGAAAAAGTAGATATAACTAAAGAACTGTCGTATAAAGATAAACTAAAAAATGGATCACTTTTGTAACATCAAAACTAAAAGTACTTCTGCAGATGCAAATATTTATAGAAGTACAAATAACTACAGAACCTTCGTATAAAAAAAACAAAAAAACAGATCCCTTTTGTAACTTCAAAACTAAGGGTACTTTTAGCAGATGCAGATATTTATAACAGATAATCTCAAACGACAAGAAAGTTTCTATTGCTGTTTAACAGTATGGAGGAGTAACAAAAGAACAAACCTTATGCATCCCTGTTTCTTAAGAGTTTTAATATAAGTGTCTGTAGCTCTAATCATTTTACCATAGTGCTATGTCAGTTATACCCCCAATACCATGCCATGGCAACCTTTACCATTTCAACTATTAAACCACCTTATAGATAGAAACAATATTGCACAAGTAGAACACAAAGTATAGCTCTGCTTTCAAACATCAAAACCAAACACTAATGCTTCCCCAAACATTCTACAAATAGTCTAATAATATCTACCTCCTTGGTTTGTTTTGTTGGTTTGAGTCTCCATTTTTGGTTGCTTATACATTGATGTCCCCACTAACAAGATTCAGTTCGTTATGATGTACCCCTTCATTCAAGGCAAAATCTAACAAAACATGGTGAGACAAATGCCTACCAATTGAGGGGTAAATTGGAAAGATGGAGTAACTTTAGTAGAATAAGTGATGTTATCGGACACCTCCTTAAAGAACAAAAATACTCCCTTGTCCTAAATTAACTGTCCCATCGCAAACTTTTAGCAAATTTAAGAGATACAAATTAAGTAAACTATACCCCTCAATTAAGTCGAAACAAATTAACCCCAACCTCATTCCATTCTGGTAAATCCACTCCTTGGGACAAAGTGCAAATTTTTGTAGTAGTAGATAGGGACTAGCACAATAGTAGCATAGTTTACATATACTCCGTAAAATACTTATTAGATTGATTTAGGAATAATGTGTTTTGCAACCCCGTCACGTAACATTTTGTATGTTGCAATTCCAAAATAACAATGGTAGCTTCGCTGATAGACCTGAAATCCTCCACCCCTTTTTTCATTACTACTGGAATATCCTTCACAATTTGACTAAAAATAAAATAAAATGAGTTTTTTTTTCTCGGCTTAAAAGAAATGTCTTCAGCAATCAGAGAAGCACTTTGATAAACAGACCTGATCTTGATCGACTCAATTAAGATATTAGTTTTTCTTCTATTAGACAACAAATTTCGCACATTTAAACTTCGTTCAAGTAAGAATTGTACCCGTACGGAACTCTTCTGTTTCTCAGTATTGAAACAATTGAACATTCATAGTATATTTAATCACGTAAACCCAAAATGGGCACCCAAAAAGCAATAACACCCAAAGAACAAACTTTTATCATCACAATGTATATATTTTGAATTACAGAACCCCAAAAAGGCAAAACTACACCCAAAGAACAGATTCTTAATATCAATACATACATATATATACATATATATATATAGAGAAAGAGAGAGGGGAAGGATCAACCCACACTGAAAACAGACAACATTGAATCTCAATCGTTAAAATGAATTCAAATCAATGGCCGAGATTTAACAATTAAATCAACTCATGTAAGCACACAATAGCTAGGAACTTATTCTCTCTCATATTACATCTCCCCGGTGCCAAATCTGTTAAGGTCTTATACCACCCCGCAATCCCCACCCCCACTGCAGATATTCATGACTGTCTATTCTTTTTTTAAACTGCGATGATTTGCTTCAATCAATTGAGATGGTATTATCAGTTTCATGATTGAGGAAATTCTTTTCTTATCATATGGTAATGGACTAATTGCTGATTGATGGGTGATCCAATTAAAATTTTCTGAGTTTGCAATCGTACCATAACTTTCAGAGAAATAAGACCTGAAAACATCTTTTCAAAACAACAAAGATCAATTCTATTTTATCTTAAGAGTTTGAGTATCTTAACCTCCATTACCCCATGTTAAGCCCCATTATTATCCTGACCAAAGAAAGTGTCTCGCCGGTATTTAGTGGTGGCGGCTCGTGATTCGATTTGTACTTTATGAGCCTGCTGGTGCAGTTACCGGGGGAAGAAATGAGCTTTGACCATATGTGCTGTGCTTATGTATTTTGTAAAAACTTTGATTCCTAACTCTTAGAAAGAATGGTTGAGATTACATGTATTTAAGTGTGGGTCGATCCTTCCCCGCATATATATATAATCACATAAACCCCAAAATGGGCACCCAGAAATGCAAAACTATATATAATGACCACATATGTTGTGCTTATGTATTTTGTAAAAACTTTGATTCTTAACTCTTAGAAAGAATGGTTGAGATTACATGTATTTAAGTGTGGGTCGATCCTTCCCCGCATATATATATAATCACATAAACCCCAAAATGGGCACCCAGAAATGCAAAACTATATCCAGAGAACCAATTTTATTATCAATTCTTATAAATATTAATGATTTTAACTTTTCAGCACCCAATGACGAAAAAACAAATGAAATATAGCCCATCCTGGTTTTGCCACTGAATTATAAATAGTGAGAATTAATAAATGCATGCAATTACCTAGACTTAAAAATGGGGATTTCAATGTCAACCTAAAGAACAGATCTCTTATTTGTTTATTTATTACACAGTTTAAGTTAAAGAATGTAAATTGTTTTATAAGAAAAAAAATGATGTATTGCCCCTGATCGTGAACCAAGTCTCAGCACAAAACTTATGACCAGCAGCTAAATCCTCTTTACAAGACCAACTCAGCTCAACCGCATAAACCCCAAAATGGGACTTTATCATGTCTAAGAATTGAAGTATTTGAACATGCATGTAGTATTTAATCACATAAACCGCAAAATGGAGCAATGAGTTGTAGTACAGTGTGGTTAGGACCTTAATATACCCCACTCATCACCGGTAGGTCGCCTCCAAAGCCATGATTAATTAATATCAAAAAGTGCCCAAAAAGGCAAAACTACACCCAAGGAACAGAGTTTTATCATCAATGTATGGATTAAAATTTAAATCACAAAAACCCCAAAATCGATACCCAAAAAGGCAAAACTACACCCCAAAGAACAGATTTTTATCATCAATTAACATTTGAGCACCCAGCATTATGTTAATAAATGAATACATTTAAGGATCCCGGTTCCGCCACCAAATTGCATGTAATATAATCACATAGACCTCAAGACGTGAACTTCAATTTCATCCCAAATGATAAATCCTTCATTTTTTTTTTCTTTTTAAGTACTCCAGTACTCGACCTGATGTTTTACCATTTAACTTGAATTTTCTTTTATCGATTTTAGCCTTTCAGCCCCCTTTTAGTTACGAACAAAAAAAAACATTTCTAGTTCCACTACTCCAGTAGATAAAAGAAAGTACTAGTAAAAGGAAACTCACAAATTTCCCCGAAATTTTGAATTAAGTCTCAGCACAATACTTGTGAGCAGAAGCTAAATCCCCTTTGCAACAACAAGCAAGCTCAATCAACAAAGTACCATCACCACACTTTCCCCACAACCAAGTTAAATCCCCTTTATCACTATGTAAATATGTAAAATCACGTAAACCCCAAAATGGGTACCCAGAAAAAGGCAAAACTACACCGAATTAACAGATTCTTGTTAATGTTATCACTATGTATAAATGTATAATCACACACAAACCCCAAAATGTGCACCCAGAAATGCAATACTATATCCAAAGAACCAACTTTTATTATCAATTCTTACAAACATTAACGATTTTAACTTTTCACCACCTTGCATAATAATAATAATAACAATAAAAACACATGAAATACAGCCCATCCTGGAAAATTCTGCCACTGAATTACTCCATAAAAAAAAAGTAATAGTAAAAAGGGGAAACTCACGTATTTCCGCGAATCTTGAACCAGGTCTCGGCGCAATGCGTGTGAGCGGAACCCAAATCCCCTTTACAAAAACAACCAAGCTCAATCAACACACCACCACCATCACCAACTTGGCATATCCTACACTCCCTCCTCTCTCTACACTCCCTCTTCACTCCGCCCGAATGCACCTTCCTCTCCAGCTCTCCACTCTCCAAGTCCAAACCCCCGTCCGATAAATGTCCCCCCTCGGACATTTCTTCAAACTCATTCTGCTCGGCCCTCGATGAATGCTCAGAGTCGGAGCCGGTGGTGCTAGTGGACTCCGGCGGAGGAGGGAGGCGCCGGCGACGACGGCGACGGTGACGGCGGTCTTGGATTGGCATTTGAAGAGAGGTGTGGTTGTGGTTAGAGAGGGAGAGGGGTTTTGTGGTTTAGTTGTTTCTCTCTCTATATCTATCTCTCTCTCTCTCTCTATATATATATATATATATATAAATGTAAATGTATGTATGTAATAATTTGTATGAATAATGTGTCAGTTATACTAAGCTCAGGTTAGAAGCAACTAAATTAGTTTTCACTTGCCACGTCATGCCCATATAGACAAAAAAAGCAATAACAAACAACTTTAACCACTTGTTTGGTTGTGGATTCATGGTCCCATAATTATAAATTCGCGAGATTATACATCAACTATGTACGAATCTTTCACTTTTAACTCTAATGGGTCCGTTGCGGGATTCATAGTTCCAGAATTATGAATTCGCGGAATTATATATTGATTATAAGCGAATCTTTCATTTTTAATGAGTCGTGTTTGGTTGTGAAATTCATAGTCCCAGAATTATGAATTCGCGGGATTATATATTAACTATAAATGATTCTTTCAGTTTTAATTCTAATGGGTCGTGTTTGTTTACGGTATAAGAGGTGTTACAGTATTATTAGTACCGTGAGACTCACGTTATAATTTATTTGTTTACACAAATGACATTTCGATATTATATAAGGTATAATACTAATTATAATTCATTTTATGCTAATAAGTGGTATAACTAATATCACATGTATGGTGATATTATCTATCATATTAATATTACATATTTACAGGTTATACCCCTATTATCATGTAAACAAACATAGTCAAGTGAACTACTAGTTCAATACCATCTAAGTAATGGCCCTAACAAACGAGGCCTAACATGCAATGTTTGTTATATTGAATTCACTAGTTTATGTGAAATTTACCATGCAATGTTTGTTACATTGAACTCACTAGTTATGCCAGTTAAGACCATCACTACTATTATTTTATGATACTCTTTTTTTTTATCTTATTTATAGTGTGATTATATATAAAATGGTTAAACATGATGTTTTTTAAGCTAATATATTTTATTGATTATCTTTTTTTGAAATGGTAGCATGAAGGATTTTTTTTTCTTTTAAAAAAAAAGGGGAAACTATTATGATTATAAGTTTTTAAATTATTTATATGTTTATAGAAATAAATATTTAAAAATATAAAGTGTCAATAAAGTTGCCTTTTCTGTGTTCAAATTAATATGCAAATGTTGCATTAAATTTTATACCAATAATAACGTTTTTACTTGGGCCAATTTATTCTTATTTCCATACAAAAGTACAAGTCATTAATACACACTTGCCACCTCACCCTTTAAATCCTTAGCTAACTATCATTTGCCGCCTAGGCATGTTAACGTATCCAATATGACTTTCAAATTAATTGTTTGCTTCCACTTTGACATCAACTTCATTTTAAGAGTATCCATATATGATAACTTAAAATATAATTTTTTAAAAAAAATTTAAGAATTATGATATAAAAAATGGCATGTATCAGTAACCATATAAATTTTTTAAATTTTAGAAAACACAAAATTCACCTTATATATGAGCAATGTATATAATTTCCCAGATAAATATAATAATAACAAACTATCGTGGGATCCATATTTTTATGGTTGTAATATTGTTATGATTATTAAATTATAATGAAAAAAAATATAGGATTATTATAAGAAAATTAAGGGTCAATTCCCAAAACATACAATGTGTTATGAAATATTACCAAAACATACAACCTAAACAAATTATTCCCAAAACATACAATTAACCCAAAATAGAAAAAAATATATATTTCTCCTCACCTATCAAAAAATTTCTCTTTCTCCCCTCCCTCCTCTCTCTCCTCTCTCTTTCTAAATCATCATTTTTTCCCCACAAAATACTATCTTATTTAATGTTAAAATGACTTCTAAACCGAAAAAAATAAAATTACAACAAAAAATAAAAAAATTTCAAAAAAGTCGAGATGCTGAAAAAACCCAAAAAATGCTGAAAAAACCTTTAAAAAAGTCGAGAACCCGAAAAAATCCAAAAAAATGTTAAAAAATAAAAAACCAATAAAAATCCAAATTCACAAAAAAAATGAAAAAAGTTCAAAAAAGTCGAGAATCCGAAAAAACCCAAAAAAGGCTGGAAAAACCTTTTAAAAAGTCGGGAACCCGAAAAAGCCCAAAAAATGGTTAAAAAAAGTAAAAAAAAAAACAAAGAAAAATCCAAAATCACAAAAAGAATGAAAAAAGTTCACCAAAATCGAAAACCCGAAAAAACAAAAAAAGTGCTGAAAAAACCTTTAAAAAGTTGGGAATCCGTAAAAATTCCAAAAAAGTGGCAAAAAATAAAAAAAAAACCAAGAAAAATCCAAATTCACAAAAATAAATAAAAATAAAGTTCAGAAAAGTCGAGAAACCGAAAAAAGCCCAAAAATATGGTAAAAAACAAAAAAAAAACAAGAAAATTCCAAAATTACAAAAAAAAATGAAAAAAGTTCAAAAAAGTCGAGAATTCAAAAGATGCCAAAATATGCTGAAAAAACTTTTAAAAAAGTCGGTAACCGAAAACCCAAAAAATTGGTAAAAAAACCCAAAAAATATCCAAAATCACAAAAAGAATGAAAAAAGTTCAAAAAAGTCGAGAAACCGAAAAAACCAAAAAAGTGCTGAAAAAAACTTTAAAAAGTCGAAAACCCGAAAAATCTCCAAAAAAGTGGCAAAAAAAAAAACCAAGAAAAATCCAAAATCACAAAAATATATAAAAATAATGTATTGTGTATGCTCGTATTAAAAAACATGTATAAATTATGTATTGTGTATGCCTGTATTAAAGAGCATGTATAAAAATTGTATTGTATATGAATAATAAGAAAAAAATAAAAAAATGGACAATGTCAATGGATACAGAATGTATTGTGTATGACTGTATTAAAAAGCGTGTATAAACAATGTATTGTGTATGCCTGTATTAAAAAGCATATATAAAATATGTATTGTGTATGCCTGTATTAAAGAGCATGTATAAATATTGTATTGTGTATGCCCGTATTAAAAAAACATGTATAAACTGTGTATTGTGTATGTTTGTATTAAATAGCATATATAAATAATATTTTGTGCATGCATGTATTAAAAAATATGTATAAACTGTGTATTGTGTATGTATATATTAAAGAGCATGTATAAAATATGTATTGTGTATGCAAGTATTAAAGATCATGTATAAATAGTGTATTGTGTATGCATGTATTAAAGAGCATGTATAAAATATGTATTGTGTATGCATCTATTAAAGAGCATGTATAAATAATGTATTGTGTATGCCCGTATTAAAAAATATGTATAAACTGTGTATTGTGTATGTCTGTATTAAAGAGCATGCATAAATAATGTAATGTGTATGCCCGTATTAAAAAAAATGTATAAACTGTGTATTGTGTATGCCTGCATTAAATAACATGTATAAAATATGTATTGTGTATGCCTGTATTAAATAACATGTATAAATAATGTATTGTGTATGCCCGTATTAAAAAACATGTATAAACTGTGTATTGTGTATGTCTGTATTAAAGAGCATGCATAAATAATGTAATGTGTATGCCCGTATTAAAAAAACATGTATAAACTGTGTATTGTGTATGCCTGCATTAAATAGCATGTATAAAATATGTATTGTGTATGCCTGTATTAAAGAGCATGTATAAAATATGTATTGTGTATGCATGTATTAAAGAGCATGTATAAATAGTGTATTGTGTATGTCCGTATTAAAAAAACATGTATAAACTGTGTATTGTGTATGTCTGTATTAAATAGCATGCATAAAAAATGTATTGTGTATGCCCGTATTAAAAAAACATGTATAAACTGTGTATTGTGTATGCTTGTATTAAATAGCATGTATAAAATATGTATTATATATTACTGTATTAAAGAGCATGTATAAAATATGTATTATATATTACTGTATTAAAGAGCATGTATAAATAGTGTATTGTGTATGCATGTATTAAAAAACATGTATAAATTGTGTATTGTGTATGTCTGTATTAAAGAGCATGTACAAAAAGGGTATTGTGTATGCCTGTATTAAAGAGCGTGTAAAGTGTATTGTGTATGCCTGTATTTAATAATATGTATAATTGTGTATTGTGTATGCCTGTATTAAAGAGCATGTATAAAATATGTATTGTGTATGCATGTATTAAAGAGTATGTATAAATAGGGTATTGTGTAGGTCCGTATTAAAAAACATGTATAAACTGTGTATTGTGTATGTATGTATTAAAGAGCATGCATAAATAATGTATTGTGTATGCTCGTATTAAAAAAACATGTATAAACTGATTATTGTGTATGCATGTATTAAATAGCATGTATAAAATATGTATTATGTATTATTGTATTAAAAAGCATGTATAAATAGTGTATTGTGTATGCATGTATTAAAAAACATGTATAAAATGTGTATTGTCTATGTCTGTATTAAAAAATATACAAAAAGTGTATTGTGTATGCCTGTATTAAAAAGTATGTATAAAAAGTGTATTATGTATGCCTGTATTTAATAGCATGTATAATTGCGTATTGTGTATGCCTGTATTGAAGAGCATGTATAAACGATATATTGTGTATGAATAACAAAAACACAAAGAAGGGAAAGTGTTAATGAATACAAAATATATTGTGTATGGCTAGTATGGAAAATGAAAGCGATAAATTCACAATTATTTAATTAATTACCAATTATGCCCAAAAAATGAGCATCGTTCCGATCGAAGAAAAACAAAATACTAATTCATATAAAAAAAATAAAAATGAAGTTATTGGTGGAATGAGTTTTGATCGGACGGTGAAAATTGTGGTTAAAGTAGGAGTGTAGGGAATATGGAGGATTGGGATTTGATGAGGTGGTGACGGGATCGGAGATGGGAGATAGGTGACGGAGAGAGGAGGACGAATATTGTAGTTAATATTTTTGTATATATATATATATATATATATATATATATATATATATATATATATATATATATATGGGGGAGAGAGAGAGAGAGGGGTTAAAAAAATATAAATTATTTAGTATTTATAATTTTAATTAGTTGTATATTTTGGGAATAAAGTGTTGGAGTGTAATTTTTTGGTAATTAGTTTAAAATAGTTGTATCTTTTGGTAATTTTTCCAAAATTAATAGAGAAGCTGAAATTTTTTGTAAATGTAAATGGTTCATTAAAATATATAAAATGAGTTAGATTTGAGAAAATAGTTAATGATGCTGATACGGTTGCTGTAACAACACCGATGCACATACTCTAAACTACCAAAGTACTAAAGAACCATTCAACACTTTTCTTTTCTTTCTTTTTATTCTTTTATTTTTTAAGAATCGATTTCAAGCGACAAATGTAATGTTAATAAAGTTCAATAAAACCAAATATTGTAAATGAGCATATAAATGATAGTGATATCAATGAATTAACCCATGTTTCTTCTATTTCACCAACATACAATCTCATCGATTAGTGTCTTTCCTAAAAACGCACTCATCCTTAGGTGGTAGTTAGGTATAATCTTTACGGAAAAACCCAATTATATCGCCAATAAGTAATTTACTTAAGGTACTTCCAGATGAAAGTGATGCGAAAGAAAATAAAGTATTAACGTAGGTAAAGTATAACAATTTCACAATTAGGAAGCTTTTTTTAATAATTTTTACAACTTTCACTTATACTGAAAATCGGAGTTTTAAATTTATTTTTAATAGAATTTTTCTTTTAGTTTAAGAGATAAGGGTTTTCGAGAAATTATTAACCAGCACTTCTATTAAAACATTTATATTAATGATGATTTTTTCAAAAGGTCCACACTTGTAAAAAATAGTTGATTATAAATAGTAGAACATGAGCTATGATTATTATATAACAATGTTAAACTAGATTGAAAATTCGAAAGTTTTTGTATTAAGTACTAATTGTGGCAAAAGTAATTTTGTCAACAATTAGTCAAATCTTGATAAACTCACAATAATAATAAACATTTCTTAAAAATAAACAATCATTATTATTGATAAAATTCATTCTAATCAATATGTAAATGAACAAAATATATAACTTTAAAAACACTTAATCATCATTAATACAAACGCTTTAACAAGGAAGTGAGACATTACCCCCTAAACCATTAATTAAAATTAAACTAACATAATAGTAAAGAAAAATAGATAATAATAAAATTGAAGCATATTAATTAAAGAAGAATAAAATGGCAATACAAAATATGGATACAAGTCTTAGAGGGTGGAGGAATGGTGTGTTGCGGATGAAATGTTGTGAAAGATGTGTAGTGTATAAATGAAAAAGAGGTATTTATCATAATAATTACACATCATTGTTTTACTTTTACAAATAGCAAATATTAAATGCATCAATGTAAAGTCTTCACCCTTCCGTGTAATATGGATCTTGTTCATGGTGGCATCGTTGAAGTATGAGTATTGCATATTAGTATTGACTTAGCATTAAATTAGTTTCACCGATCATTTAACTTTGTGAATTTTGCTTTAATGTTTTCTTGTAACTCGATTATTGTCCCGAATATGACAGAATTGCTGAGTACCCTGTGAACAAAAACTGTAGGGAATTTTTTAGTTTTCAAAAAATATAAACCTCATAATTTTCCGATTTTCGTAGCTTCTTTAATCGCAAAAATACTGAATTGAACTTTTTGTATTTGAATTTATAACACTTTGTATTCTTCAAAACGGCAGTCTCTTTGATTCTGCAATTATAATACAAAAACAAGTAAAAATGGTACAAAATAATAATTTACATAATAACACTTAAATCATACATTTTATTATATATTAGTTTTTAAAATATTATACAATAACACTAAAATACTATGATATTTGGAAGTAATCAATTAACAATATATAAAAGTCTAGATTTGCATACTCGTAAAATCTAAAATAAAATCTATTTGTATATTTGACATTGTTGTAAAGATCTTTTGTATAATCTTATGTGTATAAATATATGACTCCAAACAATGTATTTAAAAGTGTGTGAGTGAATACATAAACACATACCATTTATTTCATGGTATCAGAGGTAAATATGGTGGCATCAATGGATTAACCGATGCTTCTTTACAAATATTAATGTCATTTAACTCAACTTCAATAATATACATGATAAATAGTATTAAACAATTAATGTAATTGTATTGTCTTTGTATGTAGTAAACAAAGTTGACTTGTTAGTTTATAAGATAAATAAAGCGTGTTTAAATTAATTTTTATCACGAAATATTTATCTAAAGCAACAATATATAATTTTGTATGTTACTATAAGTAACATTTTGTTAATAATTTTTATAAGAAGAATTTATATAATATGTGTAAATGTGTTAGTCAGAGAGTAAAGAAAAAATCTGGTGTGTAGTCCGAAGTCTACACCCACATAGGGGTGGGTAAAAAATCCACAAACTTGCCCCATAACCCAACCTGTACGGACTGGGGAGGGTTGAGGGGGTTGAGTGTCCAAAAAAGTTAAATCCGCTCCGTACTAACCCGTAAAAAAATATGTGGGTTGTGTTAGGGTTGAGGTTTGTAAACCTCGGGTTAATCCGCACCAACCCGTTTCAACCCGCATATATATAAGTAAATAAAAGTATGTATCTCATGATCTTTCTTAATTACTATTTGACATAAATACGGCTGTCCAACTCTTTACTTCTCTATGTTCAAAATAAACTCTTCACTTCCCATCTCTTCAGTTTCAAATAAACTCTTCACTTCTCATCTCTTCAGTTACTCATCTTTTCAGTTTCTCCAGTTCTGTGCTCCTCTCTCTCTCTGTAAAAATGGTAAGCTTCATTCTTCATATTTTATTAAATATTAATATTATCGCATTTTATTTGTTTACTTATGATATACCTAAGACATGTAAATGTAATATATGTTGTATAATGTATAGTTTTTTGTCCCTCTCTCCTGCCAAAATGGTAACTCTATTCTTCCTATTGTTTGAATGCTCTCTTAGTGTTATTTGTCTTCTTAGAGCATTCTTATTAGTCAATATAATTTTTATGTATAAATATTAGGCATTAAAGCTCGATAAGGACATTTTTCTATATGTTGTACAACAGATTTGTATAACTTTACCATATAGTTCATTAAAAAAATAATATCTTTTATTGTTTTTTCTTTTAACTTTAATAATGTGCATCTCTCTCTTCCCTTGCAATAAAAAAAAGATAAAATCCATAATTCTTCCGTCTCCCCCAGTAGCATCATCTGAGTTGAGCTTATTTGTTCATATGAATTTGTCGCCTTCACAATTCTGTCATATGAGGTTTCATTTTAAAACGAGGAGGAATAAGCAATATTGGGGATCTCACGAATGGTAAAAACGGGGTGTATTCTCTGTTGAAGGGCTAGCTGGTGGCACAAACGACAATGTGGTGGTAGATCTCTGATTTAAGTGACGGTGGTTCAGTCAAATTGACGATGGTGATAGTATGATATTTGGAAGAGATGAAAAGAGTGGTAGTGTTTGAAGAGTGGATATCAGACAGAAATTTTAGAGAGATAAAATACAAATGAAAAATTGAGAGAAAATAGTAGGGGAACCTTTTTATCTCGTGGGGTCCACCACTTAAAATGTGTCTATATTTACATCCAATACTTATCTGCATGTAGAGATTAAATAGAAATAATTTTATCTTTATACAAATATATTGGTCTATATGATGACTGATGTGCACGTAAATTTATCATTACTGTATAACTCAATAGATATAGAGCTTCTTATACTAACAGTTGAAAATGCTCTTATGCTATACAATATACATAAACATAAGGCATATGCTGTATATGAAAATAAAAAAGGCTATTTTTTTCCATGAGTTTTCTTACTCTTTCAATAAATTTACTCCTGTAACATGAGTAATTACAAATTCACAAACCAATGTGTAACAAACAACCACCGCTTGCTTCTGTATGAATTGACATTATTACAGAACTTAAAATGCCCATGCTTCAGAAATTCTAATTCATTTTAATTTATCATTATTGATTGCTTTGGGTTGTTGCTTGATAATTTTCAATAGCTTTAGGTTGTATTAATAGTTTCTTGTTTTTATTAGGTTAAATGTTAAGAAGAAAGCAAAGTTGACATTATTTTCAAGTAAGGGTGGTAGCGTTTTCACTATAGGGACAACGTCTCCGATAGAAGTAAAGAAGCAAATACAATATAGAAGACGACAGTAGTGACAGTGATGATAATACAATTACAAGAGAGAGTAGTTGGATGTGGCCACAATATACAAAGTTTAAAATGATCACACACATGTCATGGTTAATGAGGTTATGACTCAAGTTAAAAAAAAATAGGTGTAATTATTGCCCACATCATTATACAATGGGCTCTAAATCTCATGGGACAAAAACTTTGGCAGATCATCTAAATCTGAGATGTACGGTGTTTAAAAGAGATAAAGATAAGGGACAAAGTGTCCTAACCGGAGATAAAAGGATCATGAACAATACAGGGGTTCATAAATTTAGCCAGGAAAACACAATGGTAGCTTTAATTGAGATGGTTGTAGTGGATGAAATGCCATTCAACACCGTTGATAAACCACGCTTTCAAAAAATTTGTAGTATCGTTATTCCTAAATTTAGTATCCCATGCAGAAGGTTGTTCATGAGAGAGTTTTTTTTTTATATGTATGAGAATTATAGTAAGAGGCTAAGGAAATAAATAGCTACACATATGGTGAGTTTGACCATAGATATGTGGACTTCAGTTCAAAATACGAACTATATGGTCATAACAGCCCATTTCATTGATAGCGAATGGATGATTCATAAAATAATTTTGAGTTTTACTGAGATTGAAAACCAACATGGGTTGACAATTAGTAAAGCGGTTATGATTTGCCTGCTTAAATGGAATCTGACAAATTTTTTGACAATAACGTTGGATAATGCTTCACCCAATACGTCGGCTATGAATTAGCTAAGAAACAAAATGAATATGTGGGATAAAAGTAAGGCAATTATGAATGAGTAGTTTTTACATGTCAGGTGTGTTGCCCACATAGTTAACTTGATTGTGGGACATGGGTTAAAAGCTTTAACTAGATCAGTTTTTGCTATCAAAAATTCAGTTTCTTATGTGAGGTCATCACCGCAAAGGAAATTTGAATTCAGAAAAGCTGTGGAGGCAGAGAAAATCTCGTGCAATAGTTCCGTGATCCTTGATGTACCGACGAGATGGAATTTGACATGCTTGATGTTGGAGTCTTCCTTGACTTTCCGGTTAGAATATTAATTAGTTACTCATGTTTAATAAGTAGTCTAATGTTCATCGCTTTTAGCTAAAACTGTAACCTAAAATTTTTCAAAATATTTAGTGCACTATTATATCAGGTAGGTTTACACTATTTTTGATAATTTTTCTTCCAATTCAAACAGGTTCTATACCGGTTGTTAATCTATTTTTTTTAACTCTTTCAGGCCAGCCTTCGAAAGAATGAAAGATGATGTTGCATATGGAGCCTATTTCGATAACGATGAGTTAGTAGGAGAGTTTGATGAGACGGTTGACGGACTTATTGCACCACCTAAGAATAGGAAGAAGGTTGGACCTCCGATGGATGCTGACTGGGATAGAGCTGAAGTTTTTGTGGACTTTCTTGAAGCATTTTATGAAGGTACAATGAGGGTAAGTTCCACTTTAAGACCTGCGGACAACACCTATTTACACGATATTATGGTTAAGACATGTTTTGGGTTTTGTTTCCCCCTCTCTATTTGTATATGTATATGTATATTTATGTGTATACATGTGTGCATGTGTGTAATATGGGGGAGTTATTTTTGTGTTAGTTATTATACGAAACTCAACTTAGAAGCAACTACATATTCATTGAACGCTTTTATTTTCTTGTCTACCTTGCTTTTTATTTTTCTATTTTTATAAAATCAATTTCAAGCGACAAATGTAATGTTAGTAAAATTCAACAAAACTAAATATTGTTAATGACCGGCACCAATGAATTAACTCATGCGTCTAATTGAATTTCTTCAAAATACAAGCTCATCGATGAGCAAGACACGAAACTTATAGATTTGCATACTCTAAAGTCTAACTTTTTTATAATTTTTTTTATATTTGACATAATAGTAAAAATATTTTGTATAAATATATGACTCCACACAATATAAAAGTGTGAGTGAATTCATTGTATACCATTTGTTTCGTGTATAATATGATAGATAAATATAGTTGCACAATTGGATTAACACATGCTTATTTACAAATATTAATATCATTGCACTCAACTTAAATAAAATACGAGCTAAATAGTGTGTAATTGTATTGTCTTTGTTTATAGTAAACAAAGTTGACTTGTTAGTTTATAAGATAAATAAAGTGTGTAAATTATCTTTTACTACAAAACATTTATATAAAGTGAAATTATTAAATTTGTATGTTATATCAAGCAACATTCGCTTAATCTTTTTCATAAGAAGTGCTTTTATGATTTGTAAATGTGTTAAATGAACTTTTGATATTAAAAAGATTCTTATTTTTGTAAAACATATCGAAGATGTGCCAAGGAGAGTCCTACCTTCATACATGTGTCTCTGCATCCGAGATAGAACTTTGTTGTATGTATTTTATTTATAAATAGTCCAATAAATTTCACTATTTATTGTTACTAATGGAGTATATTTGTTAAATACTATTTTAGGTTTTCTTTTCCTACGTTAGAAAAAAAATTATTTGAGTTTTTTAAATCTTGGCAAGAAGTCATGCCACAACTAGGCAAATATGTTTTCTATGATTTGAGATGTTATTTTTGGTACTAATTTCAGGTAAATCTTGATTAATTACTACTACTATTTGATTATTTAGCACATAAAATTTATTATTTTGGGACTTATAATTTTAATTTATTGTAGATGTGTTTCTGTGGACAATGGAGTAAAGAAAGATGTTTACTCAACTTTTTTTGCTGTCGCATTATTAATAATGAGTGGGTGAACAAAATGAAGAAGAAAAATTGGAGACTCGCTTACATAAGTAAGACAGCTTGGGAAGAGTGTCAGATATGGAGGTTTGCAAAGACTTTTACTCTCTCATTTGTTTTGAATACCATGACCAACTATGAGTGGCAAAGTTATTAATAAAATCTCAAACAGTCTCACTTCAATCCAAAAACAAATCACACTTTCAAATTAAAACCACATTTTCTTCGGTATACATTAGACATTGACACCATATTAAGTAGAACGATTAAATGAAGACTTATGGAAAGTTTTAAGTTTTAAGCAGATATTGCATGGTTTAACGTTGATGGAATATAATACTTGTATATATTTAATAAGGGAAAACTTGAAAACCAAACAGACATGTTGATCAATTCTTAAATTGATCAACCAGCTACACTTCAACTTCTGAAACGATGAAAAAAAAGTTCTACTTGAATATGTATCATGAGGTTTCTCACATAGAGCTGGGGCTCAAGCTGGAAAAAGTAGCAGATACGGAAGGGGCTTTAGAACTTTCATCTTTGGCAGTGCTAGCTTTCGAAGCTGCACCTGAGCTTGAAATTGTAAACATCATACGGTGGGGATTAGATTGAGCGTCACACAAATCCGGCAAAAATGTTCCTACAAGTTGTAAAACAATGTTATTATCAAATGTATGGACTATTTTGTTACAACGGAAAGCCAAAGGGTTAAAAGAGTAATAGTACTACCTTACAGATGATCTTTCTTATGGTTTACTTTAATTTTTTAACTAAATAATCTTTTTGACTTGATATAGTCAGGATTTTAAACTGTCCCTGTATTCTAAGTTCTGATTGTACAGAAAAATCGATCATTACTTTTCCGCACACAAGATTTAAGAGACTAGAGAACAGTTGGATCGGGGTATCATTCTTTTTGGATGAATTACGAACTGCGCCCATACAATAGTCTAATTTCTTATTGTACAAATAAACCATTACATTTTCCTCAGCCAAGAATCTAGATTAGGATTACATTATTTTTGGATGAACTACAAACTACCTCTATAAGTTAATCTATTTTCTGATCAGGTCCAGAAGTGTTTTATTTTGACAAACAATACCATCTTTTACAATAGTATTAAAATTTTCCATCTGCGAGTACAACGAGAAATTCATGGATATAGAGACTATGAAAATTAATAGGAAGCTTTACCTTCTCCAAGAGCAAGATTATAATATAGATCGACAAGGCTAGGACAATTTTTATAGCAAGCATTGGAACAAAGTTTAGCAATGAATTTGGGTTCCATAAGAGAGTCCGATGAAATTCCAACTGAGTATCTGTCGACTCCACATTCTTTAAAACATTTTTCGCTCTCAATCCATCCAGGAATGTATTTCACTATAACTTCTGAAGTTTCACACTGATATTTTAAAGACTCGTCACTGGGCGTATAAGTCTCTAATACGCATCGTTTTCCCGAAGATGAAATTGAGAAGGCACACTTTTCAATCGGTAAATTTTCGCAGATGAGTTCTCCTGTATAGTTATGTAACCAAATAATTACTAACTGTTCTTAAATTTGGTATGCTTTATTTAAAAAGTAGGAAACAAAGAGATCGTAAATTTTCGCAGATGAGTTCTCCTGTGTAGTTATGTAGCCAGCTTATTTGCTCAAAAGTAGGAAACAAAGAGATCGTAAACTTGTAAAATGCACCAAGTTGGTCATGATACCAAATAGACAAAAAAAGAAAAAGAAAAAAAAAAGGTATCTTAATTACCAAGAACTCCTTGTAGGAAGAGGGAGACAATAAGGAAAATGATCATCGCCGTATCCTTACTATAGAAATTATAATTATGTATGAGGTTTTGTTTATGTGAAAATGATTGTGTACCCTATTTGAGAATGAAAGCAAGTCTTAAATAGGATGACGGGGTCATATAAAGTTTAACAAGAGAAAGAAATTTGAAAATAGTAAGTTAAAATTTTGTTTGGTCTCGTTACTTCAATCGTGAGAAAGATAGTTACAATATCATTCTTGTAATATCTGTTCGTCTTTATTATCGTATTTTTCTAAATTGCAAAATGGATTTCAGATTATAGTTAAGTTAGATCTACAATGAAAAATGGTTAAAAAATAGTATGGAAACTACGTAGTGCCCTAGTATATTATTACGTAAGCGAGCACAATGTGTATACATAAATTTAATTAGAATTTATATTCTTGCTTCCCAATAAGAAAAAGGTCATACAATAACTCAATAAATAGTTCATGAAAGTTAAACAAATATCCAGAAAACGATTTATCTTAGAAGACTTTTTTTAAGTTAGAGCCAAGTCGACTTGGAAACACCAAATCTCTTATTTACCATTATAGTTATGAAAATCGTACGTAATATTTCAGTCTCATTTTTAGAGCTCACGTGTCATTATTTCAATTATGTGAGACATTTCAATGTTGACGATATATATTTTTTCAGTAAGAAATGTGTGCTAAGTCGGCCTGGAAACACCAAATCGCCCATGTACCATTATACTTTTGACAATCGTAAGATTAATTTCAGCCTCACTTTTAAAAGTCACGTTTCATTAAACAACAGTGTGGACATTTCAAATTTGATGATATATTTGTATATAGTAAGATCACAAAATTTATTACACAAGTAAACATCTATGAGAATAGGGAAGTTCTCTGTGTACAGCTTAGCTTAAAATAAACAAATATCATATTAAAGCCAGATTTTGCTTTGAAAAGTTCAGCATTGGGACACTTGGGAGATAAACTTGTCCTTTAACCATGTTCTTGCATTGTTTACGCCGGCTGCATTGTATTATTGTTTGTCTACTACATTTTGATGTTATTTGCTTAAATATATGAAACAAAATATGCTGAAAATAATGCATTTTTGTATACAGCGTTATGATAGTTACGTAGATTACCAACACAAAACGTATGCAGGCCAAAGCGTGGCCAATTATTGGAGCTCCCAAATTTTATTTATCAAAATTTATACTAGTATAATAATGTCTTTGTTCATATCATTTTCTTGTATCAATCCACATTTGTTTACTTTCTGATGTTGAACACAAACAAGCAATACATTAGGGATGCAAATGAACTAAAACGACTTGATGGCAACTTGGTTCCGGCTTCTGCTATCCATGTTCATAATCGCCTCGTGTAAATCCCAAAATGTGCGTCCCTATCATCTTCTCGCGCTCGTTAACATGTGTTTCATTTTCCTTTGTATTTCTTTCTTCTGAGACTAAGTGAATGTATGCAACAAAACAAAAAATATGACCACAAAATATAAAGGTGGCAAATCTTAACAATCAGATTTAGAAATGGAAAAAGTGAAGGACAAGGCAATGAGCCAATTGTTACGTATAGGTGCAAAAGTATCACAATATTCAGTCAGATTGTACGTGGAACTTAAAACACCTAAAATCGAATCTGGGTATAAGTTAGTAAGTGCTTGAAGCCAAGAGTGAGATACAAAAGAATTTCAATATAATTTTTTTTTTCAATATGAGGGTAACAATGAGGTCCTATATATACCATTTTCGTAGTTGTCCTAGAAAACCACGTCATTAATTAGTTACTCTTTGGTGTTCCATATCATCCCATTAAATGAAGCTTGGTTGATATTCTAATATATGATGCTCACAACTATGGTTCGATCTCATGTACACCTCTAAAGTGGGTTACCTTCAAAATAGAAGGTTATTGATTGTTATAAAAAAAAGCCTGAAGAGTAACTAGCATGGGATACATTTGTATTTTTGACTTGCCATTTTTTCAATATTTTGAATATTCATAGTTGGCTCTCTGTCACTAAATTTGTTGCCTGAAGATGGCAGAACACACGTTAGAAAAATTTACAGAAACAAAGTTGCAAGTTAGTTTGTAGAGAGGAGGATATCCATATATAGAATGTCCAAAATCTTAAGTAAATTAGAAAATATATTGTAAACATTTGTATAAAGGACAAGGGTTAATTACCAAAAAATACAATGGACCAAATTATATTTTTACCCAAAATTTCAATAACGAACATTTATTTCAAAAAACTACACAACTCTACGCAAATCACTAACAATTCCATGTATACAGGTAGAGGTTCACCATCCAATAATACCTTTTTTGATATAAAGTTTGACCTTATAATAGGTCCTAATCTGAGAAACAAAGTATTTTTTTTCCTAAATTCACCATAGCCAAATAAAAAATCCAAACAAACTACATGAACATAGAAATAAGTGGTAGGCTCTCGTGAGCTAAAAGAGAGAGAGAGTATGTCTATTTTATCTTTTAAGTGAGGTTTTGGGAAGAAAGTTTGACGTGTGTACTTTTTGGAATAGGTGTGAAAAGTTGTCCTATTTTGATAATTTCTCCTAAATTACATCGTATATATAAAATTTTATCAAAATTTCTTAGAGTATTAGAATCCATATAACTTATTATTAAAATGACTCGTAAGGGTAAAGATGAATATATCTTTATAAACCACATGCTCGATTATTATCTAGATGATGTGCGATAATTACTCTAACACTCCCCCTCGCTCATGACCCAACATTTCAAGTGTTCTACGAGCGGACATATTAAATGAGTGGAGGTGAGCCCAACATCGCTAGGCCCGCTCTGATATCATATGAGAATCCATATTTCTTTACCATTAAAAGGCCTCGTAATGATAAGCATGAAAACTCTTTATAAAACCAAGGTTTGATCGATATTACATCGATGTGGGATAATATAAGTCTAACACTCTCACTCGTTCGTGTCATGATATTTCAAGGGTCTAACGAGCAGATATAATGAACAGGTGGAAGTGAGACCCAACATCGATGACCCGCTCTGATACCATATTAGAATCCATATTTTTTTACCATTAAAAGGCCTCGTAATGATAAGAATGAAAACTTTTTATAAACAACATGTTTCATGGATATTATATCGATATGAAATAATATAACTATAACATAGACTTATATAATATATATTTTTTTCTAGCTAACATGTTAGAGATTAAGATCTTGTTAAATTGTATATGCATTTCCAATATATACTCATTTAGTTATATATGGAATTAAATATTGTTAAATTAAACAAGGAGACAAGTCACGACGTTGGTCAAAGATCAAACTAACTTTATATATTTTTTAAAATTCTTATCATCTGCAAAAAAACGGATAAAATTAATCAAGTTTGAAACAAGAATGCATGTGAAATTTCACCTCTTATGCATCATATTGATATTTAACATGAGTAGTGATAGGCATTTAAGTTAAGGTCACAGTAAATAATTTTTTTCCAACCAAATTGTAATCACTTTTCTTTTTAAGAACTGAAATTTACGAAGTAATATATTCCACATATTCATATACGTACATAAAAACATTAAATTTTACATGGTGTTTCAATTTAATTACAAAGGACTTGTCGCACAAGCAAGCGAATCAGGAAATTTTACTAGATAACGGGGCTTGAGCGGCATCTGAGACTGGACCGCGGACGGAGGTAGAAAAGGGTTATAATTAATCTATTTCCTGACTATGTTTCAGGACGAGGATTATTTTGTACTGTGGACTTGCATAAATCCGGCAAGAAGACCCCTGAAGATTTAAACATACAGTGTTACCACAAAATATTATGAATGTGAAACAATTCTAGCTCATGTTGTGTTAAATTTTAATTGGTTCCTACTGGCTATTGCAGTATAGGGGAAAAAATACGGCAGTATAGGGAAAAAAAATACGGCAGTATAGGAAAAAAATACGTTTAGTATATATATATATATGTCAAAATGGCCAAAAGTTTACATTTCCAGTAGGAACCATGCAATTGAAACAAGTGTACGGGAAATATAAGAAGCGGTATTTACCAAAAAAATAAAATATATAAGAAACGGTACAATATTGCTTGCCTTTTTAAGTTAAAATTCCTTGAAACAGAATACTGTAATTCTCAAAAGTTACCACGTTTTGGTATATCTTATCAGTAAAGATATCTTTCCGACGATCAATTTCACGTAGCTTGGCCTTTTAAATTTTACATATATATAGAATCTATGTTTACATATTCATTTTAACCATTCATTTAGTTTAAATTACAACTAATTTTAGATGAGTATTTTTGGTGAATAGTAAAAAGTAATTTAGGTCATTGAAAATAAACTAAATTAATGGTTATGATGAATGTGTAAACATAGTGTGTTTTTTTATGTATGTATAAATCATTCCCCATATATATATATACTAGTAAAATTTATCCACGCGTTGCGTGTGAGACGCGTAATGACATAAATCTCGTAATATATTTTATTTTGAACATAATATTCAGATTTGGTATCATTTATTTAAAACGAATCGCTAATTAATTTAGACTACATCCGTAATTAGTAAAATATAGTGAGGACAAATTATTAATTAATTAGATTATGTATATTGGTAATTATTAAAACACAATGATATTTTTTAAAAAATTGGGTAAAATTGAGCAGTCTCATTTCTCTTGAATTGACTTATTATAATAGAATTATATATATGCTAATTATTACTCTCTCTACTCAGTGGAAAATTATGTATTTTTACTCTTTTAAAATCATTATATTTTTAGTACTCGATTTCTTAATTAAAGTTCTATTTTAACTTTCCAAGTAAGCACAGGCACCACCATTACCTTCGGCCATAGCAAGATTGTAGTAGAGATCAACAATGTTGGGACAGTTCATATAACAGCCCGGTGAGCATAGCGTGTCAGGAAAACCTGGCTCAAGAAAAGAGTCCGACGATATTCCAACGGTGTATCTATCTAAGCCACACGCTTCTATACAAGCATCGTTTTCAATCCATTCGGGCATATCGTCAACTTCAACATTTGACGTCTCACACATAAATGCCACATTCTGTTCGTTATAATTGTCCGAAGTGTATGTCTCCAACAAGCACCTCTTCCCCGAAGATGAAATTGCAAAGGCACATGTTCCTATTGGTAGCTCTTCACATACCAGATCACCTGTATAGAAATCAATGGCGCAAGAGTATTCTTAAACTTGATCATTTAAGAACAAAATAATATCTTACTTGACCTGGGAATATCGTAATTTTCATGCTATTACATATGCAGATGGTTAAGATACAATACTAGAAAAACGAATAACAAAAAACGTAGTTTTTTCGACTATTTTTCCGGAACAATAATTCTCCATATATATATATATATATGGTAAATGTAGGGAAATTAAATGATCTTACCCAGAGCTCCTTGGAGAAAAATAGAGAAAACAAGGAAAACGATCATTCCCATTACTTAGCAAAAATTGAAAGTTGTTCTGTAACCAGAAATTGTACTAGTATTTTGAAAGAATGATTAATTAACAAAAAGAAAGAGAGAAATAAGTGTGTGACACTTAAGAGAATGTGGAAATTTTTAAATACTAGTAGGATAAACTAAAAGCCAATATTGTGGACAATGAAGAGTATTTTATGAGTACGTGAGAGGTGATTTAAACGCTACGGAAGAAGCTAATTTTGCTTTCACAGTACATTGTTTTTTAGTTTTCATACTTTTTATATTTTGATTTTTAATATTTCAAGACAGAATTAAATACTTGGCAGGATTGGATTGGATATTTAAGTCCGGAATTATAAGACTATTTTGTCTTTGTAGCTAGTACTCAAAAGGGCTTATTTTGTTGCATCATTCTCTTCAGCAAATACTACTACTGTATTACCTTTTATTTTGTTAAATGGCTAAATGTTCCTTTCAACTCCATAAATCTAACTGTAACTCTAAGCTACGTTGTTAACTTCCGATCCAAATATTTTGTTCAATTGCTAGATTAACCGGACATATCGTATGAGTTTGAGGAAGCTTAGTAATCTGAAGAAAGCCTATGTGATTATACTACTCCATTAGCTTATAAAAGCAGCATTTACAAAATGCTTAGAGACTAAAAACAATCTGGTTGTCTTAATTCCTAAGAGTAACTAATGTTATTTTGTTTATATTTGTAAAAGACATCCCCTGAATTTTTTCATTCATAACAAACTTAATTTTGTCTATTCCTGCAGGCCTTAGATAAAAAAAAAAGAGGCGAATTTGAGCCTCAGTGGTGATGCCGGTGAGTTCTTCAAATGGTAGAAATGACAGTAATATAGACGTATAGTTGTATTATTGCATATTGTAATGAATCTGAAAATATAGAATTGTTTTTTTAAGCTCAAAATACTTATGTTTTTGCATTCAGTTCAAAGCAACATAGTTGCTTTATATTGAAACTACATTAATAAACAACAAATATTCAGTCACTTGAAGAAAAGTAAGGTTAGGTTGTTCACCTTCGATCGTTATCTATGATAGTTAGTACAGTTTTTTTATACACCTTTTTTTTTTTTTTTTCTCTTTCTTGTTTTTTTATACACCTGATCATGTTCAAAAATGTTAATTCGGCATACCAACTGATGACTTTTAACAATTAGTACATCTTATACACCAACATCAAAACTTATTCTAAATGTATAGCTTTATTTTCTTGATAAAATTGTATGCAATTGTGGTTTGTTCACCATAATGACAGTGAATTGTATCCTTCACTGATTGTCTCTGTTAGCTTGAAGAGGTGAATGGTGTTATGGTTAGACCATGTCTTTGACTTATTTCTTAGAAAACTGTAAGTAATTAACAATATGGGTGAAGTTCATTTACTACTTTTATTGCTTCTATGGAGAAATGAAATAGCTGGATGAGTACAACACTGTCAGCATGTAATTGTCTATCAAGTGTGTAACTACTTAAAACATGTTTTGTAAATTGGAATGGGAACCAGGATCATTTTAAACATGATCTAATACAAAAATAAAGATTTTTTTTGAATGTTTAACATAACATAAAATAAATATGAAGTTAAAAACAAAAGGTATTGGAAAACAAACTAATTTTTTTAATAATCTTGTTTGAAAAAATACAATGGTCATTTACGAAATTTGGTAATTTCAAAATAAACATAAAATTTTAGAAAAAAACAGCTAACATGATTTAAACTCCTAAAATTCCACTATCTTAAAACTAATTTTAGCAATACACCAACAACTCTTTTGCTTAGTGGACTATCAATATATATATCTTAAAAAAATTTAATTTACACATAAAAAAATTTAAAATTAAAATTAAAAATTACCGCCGGGGTGGTCACGACCACCACCGGCCACCCCCTGGGTCCGCCCCGCCCCTGACTATCACTCGGGCAAAATAATGTAAAATCTCAAATTATGTTGATTAATAATTTTAATAAGAGATAATTTATATTTATTATATTTAAGTATCAACACATTTCGTTTTATTATAATGGACTATAACTTTTTTTATTAGTATACTGAACTAAATTTTATACCGGTTAGTATACTGTTTATAATTTAATCATTAAAGTATCAACATACTCGCATCAAACTTATGTTAGTTTCAGTTTAGTATAATTTACTTTTATTATTATTTTCACTATTATATACAATGATTCTTTATGCTTATTAATTATTAAGAACTCAACTCAGTAATTTAAATTAAAATTTAACTATAACTAATGGTTATAACTGTACTAAAAAATGAAAAATAATAATATGAAAGTGAACAAAATTCTTAAAATCATAACAGTTTAAAAAGAATAACATATTATTAAAAAAGTCAATATCATGTTGGTGCGTATATCCCGCGAATTTTTATGATTGATAGTTATAATCCAATTTTGGTATGCAATCTATTGTTTATGTACATATCGTACCATTTGTTTGTTAGATAAATTAAACGATTAAATAAAAATAATTGACATGTGCATTATGTGTTTTAAAAATACGTCTAACATGATAATATTATTATGTTTATGTGTTTAGTTTGGTACTTCAACTATGATATTTAGAATTATGTTCGTTCTTTTAAAAAATATTAGAAGAAATAAATAATACTATAATTTTATTTCTTACATATTTTTTTTATTATCTTTCGTACATTTGAAACTTATAGTACCAATTAGATTTTGTTTAAAAACTATTAAGTCCATTTATAAAATAATTAATAAGCATAAAGAATCATAGTACTCAAAAATGAAAAAAAATAAGGGTATTATATCTCATAAAAAATTAGAAATTTGAGTATTTTTTTTCACAATATTTTTTGGGGATTCGTAAATTCATATAAGTTTCATATATATTTATTTAACAAAAGGTTATATAATTTATATATGACATGGAGTGCACGAGGTATATGAATATCGTATATTTTCTTAAATTGACTCTCCTAAATAGCAAAAAAAAAAAGCTCTATATATATGCCCAAGTTGTTTAATTACTATCAATTAACCATGTGGTCTATTGTTTTGCTATCGTAAAATATGGTCAGCAGATTCATTACAAAAATTTATCTCTAGAGATGACATAGTTTTAATGAAATAGTTGCGAAAGCAAAAAATTATACGTGTTGGCGATGGTGTGCTTATATATATTGATTATGAAGGGATGAGGTGTGTTTATAAAAGCCTTACTTAATTCGCTACAGGATAATAAGCCAGCAGGAACAGGGAGAGATCGATCGGTGGGTGGGTGGGAAAAGTAAATTTTGTCGAGATACGATGTTATTGGCACATCTTCATAAACTTTGATAGAATGTGGAGTTTTTTCATCTTGTGCTTGACAAACTTCCATCTCTGCTTATCTATATGTATGCGTTCTTCTAGTTGCTTTCGAATATTGTTTGATGTATTCTTGAACTTTATATCGTTTAAGGTTATGATTATTGTTGCATGGAATGGTTCCGGGAATCCAAGTTCAATCTTTACAAGTGAAGTTTTTGAGAGAGTTTTGAGTGTATTCATTACTGCGGCATTACCAAATTATCACCCGTCGTCATATACGACTCTAGTACACTACCATGCTTACCACTATGGTTCAAATCCCGGAACCCAAGAATTGAATTACCTCCAAAGTGAGGGTCGTTCATTATTTTTTTTAAATTATTATTCGTGAACTATATTTTCAAGGATTTAATACTTTTTTTTGATTGGGTCAATAAGTGTCTTGATGCATATCAGAAATTTTTGATCATTTAAATAAGCAGTTGTTTTCTTAGATTTAGTAATTTAACTAGGAGCTTTTTCTTACGCTTTTTACTTGCAAATACAAATGTCCACGATTTTTTTGATTGTTTTTTTATACAGTATGAAATCCTTAGTCCAGCGCATTGTGACTGTGACTTTGTCTATCAAAATAACGCTTGTCAGCCATGCTCTTTTGGTGCAATTGGAGGATTATACACGTATGTTCCGGTAGTCGCGGAACCAGAACTTTAAACTATGGGGTCAAAATATTGATAAAATAAATAAAGTTAAAATTAAAAAAAACGAAACTGTAAAAGGTCAAACATTGTTAATTAATTTACAATCGACTCATATCTTGAAAGCGATGCCTAATAACATCGTTCGGCAAACTTTCAAATATATCATTTTCAATATAAACTACTAAATCATATAAAAAAGAAAAAAATAATGAAGTTAACTAGTTAAATAAGTTACAAAGTAAAATAACAATTTTATTCTAAATAAACTAAAATAAGCCAAACAGTAAGTTTAACCAACTTAATTAATACGTATAAATAACAAGCTAGACATTCTGTAAACAAACTATTAAACAATTACTCCCTCCGTTCCTATTTAATTGTACATTACGAAACTACGCGCAATTTTGACAAGCCAAGAATTTGTATCAAAATTGTCGGAATAAAAAATTTCAAAAGTTGATCATATAATTCAAATGTTAAATTTTATGATTAAATTTAAAAAAAATTCATTTCGACAATTTTGATATAAATTATAAACCGGTAAAAATTGCACGTAGTTTCATAATGTACGATTAAATGGGAACGGATGGAGTAACTAATTTAAAAGCCACAACCGATTTATAAATATTCTATTAAGAATTTATCTTAATAAAAAATTAACTAAAATTTTCTCAAATTTATACAGTACCTAACTTTTTCTAATAAAAATCTATTAAAAATTATCCTAACTTTTTTAATTAATTAACAATTGTTAAGCAAATAAGGATAGAATCAATAAATTACATTAAATTATTAATTTTGCAAACTAGTTAAGTAGTTAGAATAAAAAAAAAAAGACTAAAAAAGATGGAAAAAACAGTTGTGGCTCCAATCTTACTTGTGTTGAGAATAACAGGTATGGCTAGTCATCATATAAGAGAGTGAGTTTGAGCTTTTTTAGTGTTAAGGTCATCGCTTATATACAGAGAGAATTTTGTGTATGTATAATGCAATCTCTCTATTTACATGGAATGATCATTTTGTAATTAACTTAATACCGCATGTTTATTTTTGTAAATTTTATATAAAAATCAGGGGGGGTCAACACCATCTGCCTATGTGTTCCGGGATGGTATGTCTTCAATTTAGCCCCGAAGTTTCATTATGATTACATAATCAGAAAAAAGAATACCAAATAAAATAAGAAGTAATGATATTAGGATTAATATCTCATAGTTACCATTTTTGAACTTTAATTCACACTAGATACCTATTATAATTTGAATTTCTCTTAAATACCACTTTTTCATACTATATAAACTAAAAAAAATCTAATTTCATAAAAAAACAGAAAATATCTCTCTCTCAATCCCTCCCTCATAAATAAAAAAAATCATAAAAAAAGAACAAAAAAAAATGAAAAAAATGAATAAAAATAAAAAAAATTTATAAAAAAAATGAAAAAAATCACAAACTTTTTAAAAATTTACAAAAAAATTATAATTTTTTGTCAATATACCACTTTTTACACCGAAAAAGCTGTTTTTTCATATAAAAAAAATTTCATCAAAAAGCGAATTTTATGTATTTAACTCTCGTTTGACTCATTTCAATGCTTGTTAAAGTTTGAATTGCCTTTTTAGAAACTAATTTTAGTAACCAATTTTAGATCCGTAAACTCAAATTGGTAATAGCGCTTGAACCCAACACCGATGTTCAAGAGCTTGGTGGTTCGAATCTATCCAGTTTTTTTTTTAACTTTAAAATATAATATATGCACTTTTTGTACTTTGACTATATGCACTTTTATTGAACTTTATACACTTTCAGCTGAACCAGATGCACCTTTTACAGAACTACATGCACTTTTATTGAACTAAAAAGTGTTATATTGACAAAAAAAATTTATTATATTTTTTTTGTAATTTTTAAAAAAGTTTGTGCTTGTTTTCATTTTTTAATAATTTTTAATTTTTAATTTTTTGTTATTTTTTATAAGTTTTTGTCCCTTTTTTTGATTTTTTTTGTGATTTTTTGTGATTTTTTGATTTTTTTTTTGCTTTTTTATACTTTTTTTTGGTTTTACAGAATTTTGTTGTAATTTAAAACTATTTTTTTTGGTTTGTAGAGAGATAAAATATGTCTATTATATTTTGGTTTATATAACCCTATAGTAAATAAATTAAATAATTAAAAGAGTATGAATTTTTCCAATACAAATAATCTGATTCCACGCACAAACCGTACTTTGAAAACTACGGTTTTTACCTCAGTGTAAACCGTACTTTGAAAGTACGAACAGTATTTTGAAAGTACGGTTTACATTAAGGTAAATTACCTTCCTGCCCCTACGTAAAAACAAACCAAAATATATATATATATATATTATAGACAAAAAAAAAACTCAATTATTTATGTTTAAAATGTAGTGCTTAGTATATCTTAATAGACTTGTTAAATGTAACATCGAAAGCAAAAAAAACTATTTTTTTTTTGTATAAAACACAATGGTCATGTTGGCTTTTTGTGAAGCAAATAAGTTGTGATTCGGTGATACTTTTAGTTCATTATTTTTACAAGTATTTAGTACGTCATGCAAGAAATGTGCCACACTTGGAATCAATTTTTTTTATGTACAAACGAGAGTTTTACGACCGTTGCAATATTGTATCATGACTGTTTTTTTTTACACTTGGCTGCTTATGTTGCCTTTTTCTAAAGCAAATAAGTTGTGATTTAGTGATTGTTTTACTTTGATTCTTTTTACAAGTATTTAGTCCATCATCCAAGGAATGTATAACACTTGAAATCATACATTTTCATGTACTTACGAGAGTTTTACGACCCTTGCAATATTGTATCATGACTGTTTTTTTACACTTTATGTTGCCTTTTTGTGAAGCAAATAAGTTGTGATTTAGTAATTGTTTTAGTTTGATTCTTTTTATAAGTATTTATTCCATCATACAAGTAATGTATAACACTTGACAAAATGCATTTTTCACGTACATACAAGATACTTACGATCGTTTCAATATGGTACTATGTCTTGATTATTAGCTATCTTATTGTGTGTGTATAAGTTCATTTATTAGTTGTAGTTGCCACTGTTGTTGAATGAAACAATGAAATAGACTTCGAAACAATGAAACAATGAAATTAACTCAACATGAAGCATTACATAAAATGAATTAACTCAACATGAAAAGTTACATAATTTTATTTGGGCCTCATTAAAATCAGTTTACAACTTGCAAAAAGAGTACCCTACATAAGTAACTAATCGCCTATATGGTATGGTGTTTCATTTGAGATTTGTTTTCCCTCCTTCATTTGTAACACTTTGTATTTGCTGAAATTTGATTGAAAAAGCGTCTTTCCATTGACCAACATCTTGAAAGTGTATTTTCTCCCACCGACTCACAATTTCTGGCATTGGAAAATTCTAGTCTTTAGGAACAACTTCAACATAATGGCAGTTGTTGACGAACACCGTTACAATAGGGGTGTAACATCTCCCTTGACGAGGCCCGAAGAAAATAGGTAAATAAGTGTTGTTGCGAATCTTTAAACCCCTATCGATATGAGATAATGACAAGTATACAAGTGGTATGTTATAACAAGATGAAATTAGAAATCCATAGGCTGAAAACCTCACCCAATAAACGGGAGGAGCAAAACTGGCGTTCATATCACGCCAATTCAAACTCTCAAGAATATAATCATATCCAAAACCTTCCGGAGCGAGATTTTCAAACAAATCAAAATAAATTTCTTTCCTTACATGAAGCTCATGTATCAAATCACATCTAAATTCATACCAATCATTAGCCCCATCTTCTTTTCCCATCACCTTTGCAATGACCCGGAATCCACAATGACCATCCACACGCACATCGTTTACGGTGTCGATGTAGTTATGCAACATGCACCATATTTGCTCATTGTACTCGAAGGGTTTTATAGGGTTAGTGGGGTTTTTAGTCGTACTATGTGTCCTCCTAGTTGGCTGAACTGACTCTTCTTCCTCTTTACTTTTTTTGTTATCTCCACTCGCAAGTTCTTCGTCTACATACTCCCAGCCTGACTTATCTCTCTTACTGGAAGTGTACCCTTTTCTAGGTCTTTCCCTACTCTGCCTTATCTTAGGTTCATTCATGGATGTTCTAGAGGGTAAATTTATTTCTCGCAGCTGTGTTTTCATGCGGCATTATTCGACGGACGTTTTGGTAGAATAAACAATTTTAAATTCGTACATATCACCTTCAATGCCATCATCATTATCATTGGACCCATTATCATCAATTACATCTAACTTTTTCCAAAATTTATCAATATCTTCTAGTGAAAGATACTTGTTAAGTGCAATATGTTCACTCATAACATGGTGACAATGTAGCCCGTGAGACAATTTTAAACCACAAGAACAATTCACATACCACTGCCCAACACATTTTTTATGTTCTTCAAATAATAAATTAAAGGCATGTTGTGTAATATAGGACCTAATATAGGAAAAGAGATGTGTCTGTTCTGCATGTGGAAAATAGGACTTGCATCTATCCAAATTCATTTTAATATCGTCGAACTGTTTACTAAGAATTGTATTCACTTCGACCCAAACGTTTTTAAGAGTGCCAGAATTGATGGAAATAGATTTTTTTAGTTTCGAGTGTTGTTGTTCAGCCCGATTACTAGTTCTATTACCTAGGTGCCTTGTAGGGTTGGTATAACATGCAACAAACTTATTGGTATATTTATTTAATAAGTTGGTTACATATTTAACCACATCGGGATACAAATTGTAGGAGGAAATGAAACTAGCTACGTAAAAATTATACTCCTCAATCGTTTGAGCTTCAACGACTAAACCCCATTCATCTAGAAACGTTTGGAAAATTGCAGAAGGGATGATTTTTTTACACTTTTTCAGAAGGTTTTTTGAGATATGAAAAGTGCATAACAAATTAAAAGAATCTGGGAAGACAACGCATAATGCATTCATCAATGTCATTTCTCTGTCTATTATGATGACCCTAGGTAGTGTACAACCCGCCAATATTTCTTTAAAATTTTCCAACGCCCAAATATAACTCGCCTTTGTCTCATCCCGCATAAAAACAAAATATAAGCAATATGTTTGGTTTGTCGAAGTCATACTTGCAACTTCTAGAAATGACATGTTAGTGATAACCATTTAAACTCGCCTATGTCTCATCCCGCATAAAAACAAACCCTAACTTTTTTACAATTTACCATGATACAAACAAACATAAACAATTAGTGATAACCATTTAAATAAAGAAATTAGCATAAAACCCCTAATTTGTATAAAAAATGGTAAAATATAAAAAAACCCAAACTTTTTTACAATTTATCATGATCCAAACAATATTAATAACATAAACAATTAGTGATAACCATTTAAATAAACAAATTGACATAAAACACCTAATTCGTATAAAAAAATGGTAAAATATGAAAAACCATAACTTTTTTTACAATTTATCATGATCCAAACAGTATTAATAACATAAACAATTAGTGATAACCATTTAAATCAATAAATTAGTATAAAACCCCTAATTTGTATTAAAAAAATGTAAAATATGAAAAATCCTAACTTTTTTTATAATTTATCATGATACAAACAATATTAGTAATATAAACAATTAATGATAACCATTTAAATTAACAAATTGGCATAAAACTTCTAATTTGTATAAAAAAAAAGGATAAATTATGAAAAACCCTATTTTTTTTTTTACAATTTATCATGATCCAAACAATATTAGTAATATAAACAATTAGTGATAAGCATTTAAATTAACAAATTGGCATAAACAATTAGTGATAACCATTTAAATCAACAAATTGGTATAAACCCCTAATTTGTATAAAAAAAAGTAAAATATGAAAAAACCTAAATTTTTACAATTTATGCAACTAAACAATTAGTGATAAACATTTAAATCAACAAATTGGTATAAACCCCTAATTTGTATAAAAAAAAAGGTAAAATATGAAAAAACCTAAATTTTTACAATTTATGCAACTAAACAATTAGTGATAACCATTTAAGGAAACAAATTGGCATAAAAACCCAAATATGTAAATATAAAAATCCCAATTTACATAATTTTTATTTTAATATATTAATTACAAATTTAAAGTTAATGAAATAGAAAATAATTAATTAACTTGATGAAGGGTATGTGACAGAATCGTGGTTTAATCGGACACGAATTTGGGTATATGGTTTGATTAGGAATGAATTTGAGCTGTTTGTTTTCTGCATTGTTTTGTTATGTTTTTCTTCTGTTTCTTTCTTTCTTTTGCTGTGTAATTTTACGCAGGGGCATTGGGATAATTTTATCTGTGTAAACCGTACTTTCACAGTACAGTTCGTTCTTTGAAAGTACGATTTACACTGAGTTAAAAATCACACTCCCAGACTACGGTTCGTACTTCGAAAGTACGGTTCGTACTTTGAAAGTACGGTTTGTGCGTGGAATCAGATTATTTATACTGGAAAAATCCATACTCTAATTAAAAAGTAGTATCTATGAGAAATGTGAACTTATCAATATATCTAGAAGGATAAGTTACTATGAATTATTTATAGGGAATTGCCCCGTGATATAAATTACAATAATTTTCTTAGAGATTCTTCCATGTGATATAAATTATAATAATTTTCTTAGAGATTCTTTCATGTGATATAAATGTTAGAAAAATCCTACTATACAAATGATATTACAAAAACACATTTCACAAACCATACTACCAAAAATACATTTCGCATAATATATATCATAATAAATGTAATTTTAAATTAACCCCTCTTATTCATTTCATGTTTCATTGATATTGTCAAAATTCTAGTAGAACACCTTAAATGTCATCAAATAGAATGTCTCATGTTTTTCTAGCATCTATAAAAGAATTAGTTTGAGTGACTCTGTATGAATGTATGTCATAGAAAATCAGTTTGCACAGCGGAAAAAAAGTGTTCAGATTTTTAGTTTTAGTATGTACGTATATTATCAAAGTAAATTATATTTTACCGTATAGGTTTAGATCATACCGAATAACAGAAGGGAACAGATAGCAGCTGTGATGGAACAGATTCGTCCCAACTCTTTTACTTTATTCCTGAACTAGCACGTTGCTCCTTCAAGGAGGGTAGGCTCTTTCCCTCTTTAGACAATCTCGAAAATATAGTTATGAAAAACTTATTCTGTCAAGAAAAAGGGCGTGCTATGATAAAACTTCTTAAAAAGATTTCGTGCTATCATATCTTCTTAAAACCCGAGATATACACAATCAATTTAAATCATGATTTATTCCACTAAAGATCACGACTGATCTTTCTACCATAATCCGAATATCCAATTCGTTCCAATTGTCAAACATGTTCATTATCTCCCCACGTAAAAATTAATCAGATACTCATTTATTAAATTAAATCACTGACTGATTTTTTATTTAATAAACGTATTATCCCTAAGCCTGTCTGCTTAACTTATTTGTCGTGTCGGATTATAAATGCACCTGCAGTGTTTACACGAACAAAACTTATAAGATTTCTCAAGTGACTATCATCAATACCTTACGGGACGTGAATTTCTTTTATTACTAATAAACACACTGATACGAATAATGCTGCCATCCAACTCATTAAGTTTATTGACTCGTGACGAATCTCACCATGTATGAATCAAAATGACAAACACATTCATACATGTCTAAATAGAAATATAGGAATTAAGAGCATAAACAATAACTATAACCACGAGTTATAAATCATTTTGTCTAGTCAGTCACCAAATGATTATTTCGTAACAGTCCTGTTTAATACACACAAAGTGCACTAGTAAATGGAGTTGGAATTTATCCGTTCCATGTAGTCAAGACAGACCTACTAAAATCGTGTACTACAACTCTACTGATGGTATGTCCATTTTCATATAAAATTGTAAACATATAACTTATATTTTATTAGAACCGACAGTTTAATCTTCCGTATGTAAGATGTACTCTACACACTAGATCATCTACTAAATAGAATAATAGACACTTATTTAGTTATTTAAACAATAATGATAAATAACAATTGCTCATATTATTCATATTAAATAGATCAATTCAAAATATTTTAAAATATAAATCAAAAAACAAACATCTATGTTATTGTATTTCTAACAGTATGTTACTTTAGAAAACAAAACATTAATTAAGCAAGATCATGAGAGACTCTAAGGGTGTTAAATGTAGAATAGTATTAATCTAAAACGACTCATGACTAATGAGAAACAAAATGATAGATTTTTTTAATGTAAACAGACGAGAGTATGTTAGTGTAAAATATAGTAGAATGTTATTAAGATAAAAAAAAAAAATACTCATAACATAACCACTAATGAGAAACAATAATTCTTTCACCCTAGCGAAGATCTATTTATTTTTTTAAAGTTGTTCCATTTCAAAAGTTCAAAACTACTTCCAATTTCCAAACAACAAAAATTTCATCAGAAATCAATGAAATACAAAAATGAGGAATAAAACGTTAATATCGGGCAGTATAGCAGCGAGAGTCTACCACGTGGACCGCGATGAGCTCCGATCCGAACACTAAAAGAAAACCCCGACAAATTCGGGTCCAAAATTGAAAGGTTTCATTTTCCATTTTCTATTTTAGATTTAAGGTTAGCGAAAACCTGATTCAGCTAAATATCTGTACGCTGTTGCCTGTTGGCCACAAAAGGAAAAAGGGTAATAACTAATAAACTAATCTTCCAAATGATGTGCTACACATTTGACGACGGAAGTACCAAGATTTTGAACTTAAAAGCTACTTATAGTATAAAAAACCCTGGATGTGAATGCGAATGTGAATATGTATACAAGTCTGTCATCATTATCCTTGTGAAGCATATTACACATTACATTCATGATATCATCATCATCTCTAAGTAGCTTTTAAGCTGGAATGTCCTTAAAACAATTGTACTCTTTGTGATATCGGTTCCTGCCATCAGAAAGCTCAAATAAACCTAAAAAAAATTCATAAAAAAACACTACTACGTGCATTTTGTTATGTGCATTCATAAAATAGTGTATGAAAATAGCGACCTGCCAAGTTTCTATACTGCACTGAGGAACATTTAGTTGACTAAATGCATAAACATCGAAAGATAATTCGTTATGTGCTCAATTTACAAAAGTCTATGTTCCAGTTCCTCATGTAATCCATTTCAGGAGTCTGCAGAAAATGATAATGAGACCTGAAAATCCATAATGTTAACAATCGGGTTCCAAAAAAAATGATTTATCATTAACCCCACACAAATGTTAACAATCAGATATATAGTACTAACATAACACGGTGGATGATGGCCAACATTGATGGCTTAAACAAGGCCTATTAACATTCATGACATATGCCACTTTGGGTATTGACTGTTCCGAATTAGGATAACGAGGTTTTTATTAAAAAAAAAAACCTAACATATACACACTGAGGAAAGGATTGTTCTGTTTAACAAGAACTTTAAGCACAGATTACACACAAAAACACAGCAAAGATGAGATTTGTTACACACATTTAAAAACCAGAAGGCCAAGTATAGATTAAACAAACACATACACGCAGACCAAAAGCAAAAACATATAAAAACAATGAAGGCCAAGGAAATAGAAACAGAGACGCTTTTAATCCCAAATTTAAAACAAACCACTCTATTATGACAGAAAATACTTGTTTTGTTCAAACACTACACTCAGAAGACAGAAAATAAAAAAGAGAACAAATGGTAGTAGAGTCTACAACCACTGTCACCATACCATAGCTACACAGCAAACTAGAGAAAAAACCATTCACCACACATTCTATCCCTTCTCACTCCTGATAGTCCGGCTCTTCCTCCTCTTCCTCCTCGTACTCTCCCTCCTCATCCGCAGTCGCATCCTGATACTGCTGATACTCCGACACCAAATCATTCATATTACTCTCGGCCTCGGTGAACTCCATCTCATCCATTCCCTCACCCGTATACCAATGCAAAAACGCCTTTCGCCTAAACATAGCTGTGAACTGCTCACTTACACGCCTAAACATCTCTTGAATTGAAGTAGAGTTACCAATAAACGTCGACGCCATTTTCAGACCCGTAGGTGGAATATCGCAAACCGTTGATTTCACGTTGTTTGGTATCCATTCGACGAAATAAGAAGAGTTTTTGTTCTGAACGTTCAACATCTGTTCGTCTACTTCTTTTGTGCTCATTTTGCCTCTGAACATTGCAGATGCTGTTAGGTAACGGCCGTGGCGAGGGTCAGCTGCACACATCATGTTTTTTGAGTCCCACATTTGTTGGGTGAGCTCAGGGACGGTTAAGTTGCGGTACATTTGGGACCCACGAGATGTGAGTGGGGCAAATCCAACCATGAAAAAGTGGAGACGAGGGAATGGGATCAGGTTTACGGCGAGTTTGCGGAGGTCGGAGTTGAGTTGGCCGGGGAAGCGGAGACAACAGGTGACACCGGACATGGTTGCAGATATCAAATGGTTCAAATCACCAACTGTGGAATGAAGAAAAATAAAATAAAATTGTGGATAAACAATAGTCATTACTCATTTGTAAACAAATGTTTGCTCCTCAAAATCAAAACAAACTGGTCTTAAAATTTAAAAGTGTCATGATTATTATTAATGATCAAAGTGCAAACAAGACAAACTGTAATATGCAAGCAGTAATATTATGGTGTGCGCAAGATAATGAGAGCCAAAATGCACTGTCTAAACACTGAAGGATTATTAATGGTAGCTTCCCAGTCAGAAAATTTAGAGTTTTAAATCATAGACAAGATATTGCAAACTATGTGTTCAAACTTCACATTCACTTTGAAGCCTGTTTTATAAAATGAAAATGTTCAGGAGTTGACAAATGTTTAACAGGTTCAAGATAAAACTCATTTGAATTTTTAAAATCATACTAATGACAATTTTATCAACATTGAGTGTGCAAGAATCAAGAAAAGGGGAGCAACCATGTTCTCTGTAAACAGGATATCAATGGTCTTGAAATATAAGTTTTTTAGATAAACAAATTTAGAGTTTGAAAAGCATCAGTAAGATAACCACTTGAAGACAATTTGAGTTCAAATTAACTATGAATAACAATTACTATTATAATTAACATAAGCACAACTGCAAGATAATAATGAGAAGCTTGACAAAAACTAACAACTAGGAGCTGTGAACTTAAAATTTTTAGAGACCAGGAAGATAAAAACACTTCAAACTAAATTAATGTCAGATTAACAACCAAAAAGATGAACAAAATCTAGAAACCCTAATCCAATTTATATACAGTACCATTTATTATCATTGAAATTTAGCCAAAAACATGAGAAAAACTTACAGCTAGGAGTAGTGAGCTTAAGGGTTCTAAAACAAATGTCGTATAAAGCTTCATTGTCAAGAACCATGCACTCATCTGCATTCTCCACAAGCTGATGAACGGATAAGGTTGCATTATAAGGCTCAACAACTGTATCAGAGACCTTAGGAGATGGAAACACGGAGAAAGTGAGCATCATTCTATCTGGGTATTCTTCTCGTATCTTTGAAATCAAAAGTGTTCCCATTCCAGATCCGGTCCCTCCTCCAAGAGAATGGCACACCTGGAAACCTGTAGACCAATTTATAGATAGTCGTCATCATATGCACAAGAATACAAACACGAGAAAAGGAATTCAAACACAAGTGATACTGACGATAAGTAATATACTATGATGTGGGGAAAATGTTAAATACTTATATTTACCTAACTGATACACGTTTTACCTTAATTTTAAACCACGTTCCTTGATGAATAAAAGATGCACCCAGAAAAGGAATTTAAGAACACAACGATATTGTTGAAACCGTAATACAAACGTTTTACAAAAGGCAAAGTAACAAGTTAACCAAATGTCACACAAAATACAAAACGCAACGATATTGTTGAAAACGTTTGTAGAGCTTCCAGTTCAAATATATTATTGTAAAGAATTACAACATAACCAAACTAAACCCATGTCAAATAATTTTGCCCCTACAACTGTTGAAAATCCTTTTCCACATTTCTTAAAAGTAACAGATAACTTTATCTCAGGTCTGGACCGCATGAAAAATGTATAGCTCGATCAAAACAAATATAGTCTATAATTCAAATTAAATCAAACTTTTAAAGACCGTAAAATCTAATTGACAAAGTGAATATGAATACAGCTTATCCATCCCATTACATTATAGAAATTAGACAGATGCAACCACACTTTAGTAATCAATCCATTTGTATTTAGGGGAATTACTTATTCTGAAGATACTGATGCATACGCTCTAAAGAAATTTGTATACATTTTACATGTGTAAATTTAATTGAAACGCTTGTCCAAATTACTAGACATTGAATTAAACTTCATCAAACAATTAACTTGTAAGTTCAAATTATACAGTGGCTAAGTGAAAATAAATGATGATTTAAATAGCAACTTTCAACTCGATTTAATATATCAATTAGGTTGTAAGATATAATTATTATACATCTTAATTCCAATTGCTATACGTTTAATAACACTTTTATCATACAAAGAGAATTTACAAAGGCGTGCTTGTTCAGATTGATAAACATATAATTAATGTTTCAACAAAAATAAGTTGCGAGTTAATTTTATCAAACAGAATTAAAGTAGAAATGTTTGATCCAATAGCTAGACATTCAATTAAACATCAATTAACTAAAAATTTCATTTGCTAATTATTCCACTGGTGCATAATACAGATCATCAGATACTAAAAACCAATTAAATAGCAAAGCAAAAACTAAAAAATCATAACACTTAAAAATGAACTAAATCATAGCAATCCACACACACACGTGTGTGTGTGTGTGTGTGTATATATATATATATATATATATATATAACTGAATGATACAGATCATCAGCAATCAATCAAAATACAATACAACAACTAAAAAATCCAAACACTTAAATAATGAGCTGAATCATATAAAAGCACATCACACACGCACCTTGAAGACAGTCCGAGTTCTCGGCCTCTTTCCTAACAACATCCAGCACTGAGTCGATCAACTCAGCCCCCTCCGTATAATGCCCCTTGGCCCAGTTATTCCCAGCGCCACTCTGCCCAAACACAAAGTTATCGGGCCTAAATATCTGTCCGTAAGGCCCAGACCTAACACTGTCCATAGTACCAGGCTCTAAATCCATCAAAACAGCCCTCGGCACAAACCTACATACAGACGTAAACAAGGTTATAGACAAAATCCGTGTATTCTGCCAATACTCTTATACCTTTAGTTAAGAATGTTGCATAAAAAGCATCAATATAAGCACGATTATCCGACCAATTATAATTGATATTTATCATTTTATCCCAAAAATGTCTTTTAGATCTTATTTTAACAAATGAATTAGTTAAATCCCAATTTTTAAAAGATGAATAAATAGGTTTATATAAGAGCGCTATAGAAATTCCGCCCCTAATATCACTATAATCTTTCCTTGCATCTAGACTTCAGGGATTTACAATTTTTTTTACAAAAAAACTTATACCTGATATTTACTTAGAATTAAACAAGTATAAAAAAAAGTCCTGCCGATTAATAGGCAAGGTCCGGCTCCTTTTTTTCCGATTAATCAGTTCTGGTTTCGATTAATAGGACCGTTTTTTTTAATAAGAAGTTGTTAAACTAAAATTATTATATGCGATATATGTCAAACAAAGACATTATGGCAAAATGGTTAAGTCTCTAGCTTACAAATGTAGAGATTATGGGTTCGATTCTCATAGTTGTAAATTAGCTTAGTATTTTTTAAAGCATAAAAAAGTAAAAAACTATTAAGTAGAAGTTTTACACAACAATACTCAACGTAACAATAAGGCTACGTATCGAAATTTACCATAAATACAGGACATCTTCTTTTGACCAAATTAAACCGTGCGTTGACCGATATAAATCGCCATTGCCTAGATTTCCGATTAAAACCCAGCGATTAACGATTAACAACGATTTTTAGAACACTGTGTAACATAAATACTAAAATACATACATATAAAAATGTATAACGATCGCAAAACAACAAATATGAAAATCATACACTTAAAATGAACTATATCATAGCAATCCACACATATATATAAACCTCAATAATACAGATCATCAGCAATCAATCAAATAACAAAACAATAACTAAAAAAAGCACTTAAGATAAACTAAATCATAGCAATCCACATACACATACATCCATATAAAAACATATACTAGTATACAAACCTTAAAATAAACACTTAGAAAATCAATCAAATATCAAAACAAAAACTAAAAAATTAAAACACTTACTATGAACTAAATCATAGCAATCCACATATACACAGTACATACATATATAAATACATACATACATACATATATATATATATATATATATATTTATATAAAATATAAATACAGGTCAGCAAAACAACAACCCAACACTTCAAAAACTGAACTAAATAGTAGCAGCCCAAGGCACAAAAAAAACTACATGAATATATAAAATACAGACATAAAATGCTACTAAAATACTAAAAATACATACATATAAAAAATGTATAACGATCATCAGAAATCAATCAAATAGCAAAACAACAATTATAAAATAAAAAAACTTAAAATAAACTAATCATAGCAGCCCGAGGGAGAAACCTACGATAACAATCATAAACTAAAATAATTGCTCTAATCACTAGAGAACCATATAACTATCAATTCAGTAGCTAAATAAATCACTTATACACAAGAATCAATTAACTCAAAATTCAGTTAAAACCTGGCATACTTGCCAACTTTTCCAAAAAATCAAGTTTAATTATAACAAATTGATTCATTTGCTAATCAAATTACAAATGCATAATACAGATCATCAGCAACCAATCAAACCGCAAAACAATAACTATAAAATCAAAAAAACTTAAATTAAACTAAATCATAATCAGCCTGAGGGACAAACCTTCCGCAACTGGCCTCATTATAGTACACGTTAACCCGCTCGAGCTGAAGATCCGATTCACCTACGTAGCGACCCGTCGGATCGATACCATGCTCTGCGCAGACGACTTCCCAGAACTTTGCGCCGATCTGATTTCCGCATTGGCCCCCCTGGATGTGTAAGATCTCTCGCATTTTCGGGTTTTTTTGTAAGGTTTTGGGTTATGGGGGAGGTTTTAGAGGGAGGGCAAGAAATTTTTTTTTGGGGGGGGGGGGGGGGGGGGGGAGAATCTAGAGTGTGTGTGTGTTTGGGGTGGAAATGAAATAGGGAATGAAGTTTGGGGTGTGTGGGGGTATTTTATAGAGAGGGGATTGATAATTCATTTATATTTTGTGTTACATTATTTTGATGATACGCTGTTAATATAAATAGTTTAAATTAATTTATTTATTTATAAACATGTGTTTTGAGATTTATGTAAGAAGGTTGGATTTTTATACTACAAAAAATCTGTAAAAACACACAAACCGTAAAAAAAATCTACGGTTTAGAGTGGTTCTGTGCAAACCGTAGATTTAATCTACGGTGTGCAGCAATTCTGCAGAAATTACACAGTCAGTCCCTACTTTTCAGAAATTACACAGTCAGTCCCTGCGTCAAAAATTACACAGACAGTTCCTGAAAAACAGAATCTTACTTTTTTAAAAAAAAAATAAATTTTTATATTACACTCTCTCTTTTTCTCTCAAAAATCCAAATTTTTCATGAAAAATAACTCAAATCAATCCAGTACAATAACTATGAGACTATTTTTTATTCAATATTCTTTATTAACATAGATTTATTACGGTTGATGAGTGTGATGCAGTTGGTCTACAGGCTTAGATTTGAATTTTGAATTTTAGATTTAATTTTAGTTTTGTTTTTGGCGAAATTGGGGATTTGCTGTAACGGGATGATAATGGATGGGTGGGATTTATTTTTTGAATTTCGGGGATATTGAGTTGGTGGGAACTGGTAAACAGCTGGCATATGTAACTTTTGAACGGGGCCATGTTTTTATACTGATTTCCATAATTTTTTATTTTAAAAATATTTGTTGTTTGGACATTTGTATTAGTAAATTTTGAGGTAGAAATGTTTAAAAAGTCTGAAAATCTAGATTTTTGTTGAATTTTTTAATAAAATTTTAAATTTTGATTTCTAATCAAAATTCAAATAATCAGTTGTCACATAGTGTTTGGTTTATAATTTGAATTATTCATATTAATTTTTCTTTGTTACACAAAAACTTTGTTAGGTTTGGAAATTTGCATAAAATAATACTCTTTTTTCTCTGGCATTTTTTTTAACCGTTTTCTAAAAAAGGAAAATAATGCAAACGTTCATAGAGAAATTTAAATCTCGTAAATCTTGTTTCTCCAACGAAAGGTTAATGTAGTGGATCTAAGAAATAACTAATTTAGCGTCACCGAGTTCATATAGGGGCCAACGGTTTTCGTGGACCCGCGATCAATCAAAAAAACTAGATTTTTTGAGAATTCAGAAGTATGATAAATGAGTACTAAGTCTAACCAGCTAATTGAACTCATGTTAAGTAATCGAGAGGTGAATCAACCAATGAGTATCTTTTATTTATTTTTTTAGTTCTTTTAAAAAATATGACTTTTAGTGTTTTTTTATATATAAATTACACTAGAAAGTCACCAATAAATTAAATATTTATACACAATTATCAAAAAAATAAACTTGTTTCCTGTTTTGCCTTATAATACGTTTACCGGAAATGAGTTATTACTAATGTTGTCCCTTCGGAATGGGTTTACAACGGATTATATTGTTACATTTCGGTATAAAGTGATGAGAAAATGTAAGACAACCGAAGTTTAAAAGACATCAATTATAATATTGCTCACGATAAGATTAATTAAAGATTTAAATCTACTTTTGAATCCGATGGAGTAACAAACAATATTACTCTATTAGACTATTGAAAGAAAGTTCTACTTTTTATTTCTACAAAAATAAGGCAATTTTGAAAAGGGAAGTGGAGCACTCACATGACCACAGTTGAAACTAAAGCTGTGTTGTCATAAATAAATAAAAAATTATATCACATGCGGAATTATTAATAGATTTTTTTTTTAACGTCCTGATCAGTGATGGTATGATAACGGATTTCAATTTTACTGATAAAAATGGTCATTTAGTGACAGATTTGACCATCCCGGATTAGAACATTTTTTTGTAGTGTTATGAAGTTTAATCACAAATTCACATGATCGAGATAGATAGTTTTTGTATGTGTAGTTAAAAAAAATGCTTATTTAGCCAATGTGGGGAGTTTTTATAATATTTAACCATCAAATCTTAATATTATTCTTAGTTTTAACGACCAAAATTTAACAATCAAAACTTAGCTTTCCATGTGGAAATGCCTCGGTAATAATCGGTAATTGGCACATCTTTCCAAAATATGTAAAGAATACAGTGAAAGAAAATTATGAAATAGGGTCGATGCCCAAAACATAAAACGTATTATAAAATATAAACAAAACATACAAGTCAAGCAAATTATTTTCAAAACATAACTTAAATAGAAAAAAATATATATTTCTCCTCATTTACCAAAAAAATTCGCTTTCTCCTCTCTCTCTTCGCGCTCTCTCTTTCTAAATTATTATTTTTTTTTTCCACAAAAGACTCTTATTTAATGTTAAAATGACTTCTAAACCGAAAAAAATAAAATTACAACAAAAAATAAAAAAAAGTTTAAAAAAGTCGAGAATCCGAAAAAACCAAAAAAATGCTGAAAAAACCTTTAAAAAAGTCGGGAATCCGAAAAAATCCAAAAAAAGTTTAAAAAAATAAAAAAAAAACCAATAAAAATCCAAAATCACCAAAATATGAAAAAAGTTCAAAAAATTCGAGAATCCGAAAAAACCGAAAAAAGGCTCGAAAAACCTTTGAAAAAGTCGGGAATCCGAAAAACCCCAAAAAATGGTTAAAAAAAGTAAAAGAAAACCAAAGAAAAATCCAAAATCACAAAAAAAAATGAAAAAAGTTCACAAAAGTCGAGAACCCGAAAAAACCTAAAAAGTGCTGAAAAAACCTTTAAAAAGTCGGGAACCCGAAAAAACTCCAAAAAAGTGGCAAAAAATAAAAAAAAAACCAAGAAAAATACAAAATCACAAAAATATATAAAAATAAAGTTCAAAAAAGTCGAGAACCCGAAAAAAGCCCCAAAATATGGTAAAAAAAAAATTACAAAATTACAGAAAAAAAATGAAAAAAGTTCAAAAAAGTCGAGAATTCAAAAAAACCCAAAATATGCTGAAAAACTTTTAAAAAAGTCGGTAACCCGAAAAAACCCAAAAAAGGCTGGAAAACCCTTTTAAAAGGTCGGGAACCCGAAAAAGCCCAAAAAATGGTTAAAAAAAGTAAAAAAACAAAGAAAAATCCAAAATCACAAAAAGAATGAAAAAAGTTTACAAAAGTCGAGAACCCGAAAAAACCAAAAAAGTGCTGAAAAAACCTTTAAAAAGTTGAAAACCGGAAAAAACTCCAAAAAAGTGGCAAAAAAAAACCAAGAAAAATCCAAAATCACAAAAATATATAAAAATAAAGTTCAAAAAATTCGAGAACTCGAAAAAAATGGTAAAAAACAAAAAAAAAAACAAGAAAATTACAAAATTACAAAAAAAAAATGAAAAAATTTCAAAAAATTCGAGAATCCAAAAAAACTCAAAATATGCTGAAAAAACTTTTAAAAAAGTCGGTAACCCGAAAAAATCCAAACAAATAGTAAAAAAAAAGAACCAATAAAAATCCAAAATGAAAAAAAATGAAAATGAAAAAAGCTCAAAAAACCCGAAAAATTCGATTGTATATACATTTTTCTTATTTTTTATGCATTCTTTGGTATTGTGTATTTAATTTTTTATATTATGTATGTACTTCTTTGATTGTGTATGCCATTTTCTCGATCGTTTATGCATTTTTTTGGATTGTGTATGCAACTTTCTCGATTGTGTATTCATTTTTTTGGATTATGTATGGCTATTTTTTATTGGTTATGCACTTTTTAATATTGTGTATGCACTTTTTAAATTGAATAGATAATGGTGATTTTTCATATTGTTTGCAAAATTACATTGTGTATGCAATATGAAATCATCACTTTTTATGTACAGTGTATAACAATGTATTGTGTATGCATGTATTGTGTATTTCCGTATTAAAAAATATGTATAAATTATGTGTTGTGTATGCATGTATTAAATAAAATGTATAAATAATGTATTGTGTATGTCCGTATTAAAAAACATGTATAAACTATGTATTGTGTATGCCTGTATTAAAGAGCATGTATAAAAAGTGTATTGTATATGTATAATAAGAAAAACATAAAAATGGACAGTGTCAATGGATAGAGAATGTATTGTGTATGACTGTATTAAAGAACATGTATAAACAATGTATTGTGGATGCATGTATTAAAAAGTATGTATAAAATATGTATTGCGTATGTCTGTATTAAAGAGCATGTATAAATAGTGTATTGTGTATGCTCGTATTAAAAAACATGTATAAACTGTGTACTGTGTATGTCTGTATTAAAGAGCATGTATAAATAATGTATTCTGTATGCCCGTATTAAAAAAATATGTATAAACTGTGTATTGTGTATACTTGTATTAAAGAGCATGTATAAAATATGTATTGTGTATGCCTGTATTAAATAGCATGTATAAATAGTGTATTGTGTATGCTCGTATTAAAAAACATGTGTAAACTATGTATTGTGTAGGTCTGTATTAAAGAGCATGTATAAATAATGTATTGTGTATGCCCGTATTAAAAAAAAACATGTATAAATTGTGTATTGTGTATGCCTGTATTAAAGAGCATGTATAAAATATGTATTGTGTATGACTGTATTAAAGAGCATGTGTAACACTATATTAACAATTTAATCGGCATTTTTCATATCGAAGAACAGAATATGTCAACAACACATCACTTTTATCCAAATGCGACCAAATAGCACAAATTTTAGCCACCAAATTTTCAAAACTTATATCGATTTGAATTGCAATTATAACCATCTTAGAACTAGCAACCGTGACAACATCTAGATTGCACATCATCAAAATACTGCCCATTGCAGTACAAAACAACGTAAACAAAACACACACAAAGTGTAAATGGATAAACAATGTAATGTGTATGCATGTATTAAAAAACATGTATAAAAGATGTATTGTGTATGTCTATATTAAAAAATATGTATAAAAGATGTATTGTGTATGTCGGTATTAAAGAAAAGATGTATTGTGTATGCCTGTATTAAAAAACATGTATAAAAGATGTATGCATGTATGCATGTATAAAAAGATGGGGTAATTCCCTATAAAGATCTCATAGCAAATTATATTCCTCATAAATATCTTGATAATTTCACATTTCCTCATAGGTACCACTTTTTAATTATATTCCTCCCTAAAAGTGCATCTGGTTCAGCTGAAAGTACATCTGGTACAGCTTAAAGTGCATCTAATTTAGTGAAAAGTACATATAGTTAAGTCAAAAGTGCATATAGTGTAGTCGAAAATGAATATAGTACAGTCGAAAGTGCATATAGTTCTGTTAAAAATGCATCTGTTACTAAAAGTGCATTTGGTTCAGCTAAAAGTGTATCGGGTTCAGCTGAAAGTGCATATGGTTCACACAAAAGTGTTTATCGTTCTGTAAAACCTGCATCTAGTTCAACTAAAAGTGCATATGGTTCGGCTGAAAGTGCATATGGTTCAGCTAAAAATGTATCTAGTTCAGCTGAAACTGCATATGGTTCAGACAAAAGTGCATCTAGTTCAATAAAAGTGCATATCGTTCTGTAAAACCTGCATCTGGTTCAACTAAAAGTACATCTGGTTCGGCTGAAAGTGCATATAGTTCAGCTAAAAGTGCATCTGTTTCAGTCGAAAGTGCATCTAGTACAGTCGAAAGTGCATAAAGTTCAATAAAAGTGATTTATTTTTTATTTTTTTTATTTTTTATAAATTTTTTATTTTTTATAATTTGTTATAATATTTTGTGATTTTTTTCATTTTTTATAATTTTTTTTTATTTTTTTATAATATTTTGTGTTTTTTTCATTTTTTATAATTTTTTTTGTGATTTTTTTAAAATTTTGTGATTTTTTTGTGATTTTTTGTGATTTTTTTTGTATTTTTTGTGATTTTTTATGTTTTTTGTTAATAAAAATACATTTTTTTTAATTTTTACAATTTTTTGTGATTTTTTTTCATTTATTTTGAGATTTTTTGCATTTTATATAATTTTATGTGTTTTTTTCCCATTTTTTATGAAATATGTGTATGGTATTTTGGTAAATAAAGTAAATAATTAAAAAGTGGTACCTATATGGAATATGAAATTATGAGGTACCTAGGAGTAATATAATTTCAAAAGTAGTACCTATGGGGCATTATTTGTAAAAAGAACATGTATAAAATATGTATTGTGTATGTCTGTATTAAAAAACATGTATAAAAAACATATTATGTATGCCTGTATTAAAGAACATGTATAAAAAATGTATTGTGTATGCATGTGTTAAATAACATGTATAAAAAACACAATACATCTTTTTTTGTGTATTGGATAATAAACAAAACACAAAAAAGGCAATCTCAATGGATACACAATGTACTGCGTATGAATTTATGAAAGAGCGTATACACGAATGTATTGTGTATGCCTGTATTAAAGAGCATGTATAAAAACTATATTGCGTATGTCTATATTTAATAGCATGTATAAACTGTGTATTGTGTATGTCTGTATTAAATAACATGTATAAAAAACACAATATATCTTTTTTGTGTATGGATAATAACCGAAACACAAAAAAGGCAGTCTCAATAGATACACAATGTACTGCGTATTGATTTATAAAAGAGCGTATATAATAATTTATTGTGTATGTCTGTATTAAAGAGCATGTATAAACACTATATTGTGTATGTCTATATTTAATAGCATGTATAAATTGTGTATTGTGTATGTCTGTATTAAATAACATGTATAAACAATGTATTGTGTATGGATAATAAAAACACAATATACTGTTATTAAAAAACAAAACAAAAAACACAAAACATTGTTAATATTCGGCATCTCGAGTCTATTTTGTTTCTTTATCAATCATATTATTCTAACAAAATACCAATTTCCGAAAAAATATTGAGAAAATAACCAACGCATACCCAGATATATCGTCAACTAATTTTTTCGAAAAGTAATCCTATTTCATATACGATTTGAGATGAATAAAATCCGAATAAAACCCTAATCGAAAACAACCTCGTAAATAACTCTGTATTTAAATCGATTTATGAAGAATAAACTCTAATTCGAACAATAAACCAGAGAAATCCGACGAAGAGAAATTGAGTATTCGAAACAATAAAAATACGGATCAAAATCGCCTAATTAAAAGCGAATTTATGGTTTAATAGAATGATTCGACGGAGGTGTATAAAAAAAGTATTTTGTATATATGTTAATTATGGGGTTTATATGGCGAGTGAGTTTGACTCCAAATTGCAGGTATATAGATATATAAATACGTATGTATAGATAAAGGGAGAGGGAGAGAGAGAGAAACTCTTAAAAAAATATAAATGATTTAATATTTATAATTTTAATTACTTGTATGTTTTTGAAATAAAGTGTTGAGATGTAACTTTTTGGTAATTAGTTTAAAATAGTTGTATATTTTGATAATTTTTCCTTTTTTTTTTTTTTCATATGGTTGCACTAGTGAAATTTAGCGAGTTCAGTGTAAACTTCATTGAAGTATATATGTCTATTGCATCAAGTAGCTAGCAATACATACTAGTTCCGATGTACATTCTATAGTTACTTTATTTTTATTTTGAAAATAATGCCATAGTTACTGTGTAATCTTGTAAAATAAGCATCCTTTATTTTCTGGTTCCTCAGACCTCATACACACAAATATCCTCAATTTCTTAATTTTTTCTTTTATGGGCTCGTTTGTTTGCGGTATTAATAGTAATGAGACTATTAGTATTTTCGGAGTATGACGGAATAACAAATGAAGGTAAAATTAATAGTACATACATGAAATATCAATGAAATGTTTGTTTGATTTTTATTGGGGTTGTAATATTTTACAAATTTACATTTATATTTATAATAAATAAACTTGCAAAATACATATATATTATATGATTTTAATATATATATATCATACCAATTTTACTCTAAATACATTCATTTCCCAATATCACACCCCCCTATTACTCCAAATAGCTCAATTTCTCATAATTTCTAATCTCATGTTACTAATAGTCTCACATCCACTTTTCGTAAAAACACGGTATTTGTAGGCCCGACGGTATTTGTAATCTCATCCTACCATAATCACGCCTATACAAACACCCCGTAGTATTTGAAGTACAGTCAGATTGTTAATACAAAAACAAAATAATCAAACAAACAAAGTATTAATGGGCCCACTACAGTCTCATCCAAATACAATCTCAAATAAACAGGCCATAAGTATAATTAAAACGACGCAATAAAAATAATATAGAAACAACACCATGTGGTGGTGGACTCATTTTGCCACCCCTTTAAGCAAAATTCTTTACGTGCCATTCGAAATGCAACAATTCTTGATGGAAAAAATAGTGAGCCCCAACTAGTGGGATGTTTTCTTTACAAGGTTCTTTTACTTACACCATTCATGTGATCACGTGTGGCCTTTATTCATCTTTTACAAGCAGGCATCACGTACAAACTACGTTTATAATTTTTTGAGATCTAGGCCGGAGTCGTTTATTTTACTAGCTACAGGTATAAAAGATATTTTGGTTTTAGCAAATATATGTCAAAAAAATGCCAGTTTACAATACCAAAATATATTTTGGTTCCAAGATTTTATGTTTTTATGAGTAAACACCACAATTACTTATGCTTTAAAAAACAAAATCAATAGAAAACGGTATACCATCGGAGTAACAATAACAAAAAAGTTCAATTTTACTTTGAATTAACTAGTGTGTTTCCTAGAAATTTGGTGAATATATATTAACGAAAAAACAAACTTCAGAGTCCTTGGTTGTAAATTTTGAATCCATTGTAAGGTCAAAATGGTAAAGAGTGTTTCTGTGTTTGCAACTGAACCAAGGTTTAAGAGGCTTGTAGTACGATTTCGTTCCATTTTTATTTAATTTTACTTTCAATGAAACTAAACACACTTTAAGCATGAATTGTATGCACTTTAATTAGCCAGAGTAATATGCACTTTAAGTTGAATTATAAGCACTTCAAACAAGCCATTTTTCGTGGGAAAAAAATGTTTTTTTTGAAAAAAATCGCTATCTAGTGAAAAATCCGTTATCGACTAAAAAACGTTGGTTTTTGTTGACAAATTGTAAAGAAGTATGCTTTTTGATTGTAAAAGTAATGATTTCCTGATGAAAAAAGTCATTATTTACTAAAGAAACCCGCTTTTAGGTGTAAAAGGATGCTTTTTGGTGAAAAAAAACTGTTATCCTATGAAAAAGCGCCTTTGGTTGAAAAACCTCTTTGGGCAAAAAAAAACTCAATTTACAAAGTTTTTTTTTTTTTTTTGGTTTTCTTAAAATTTATTACGATTTTATAAAAGATATTGGTATTTTTTGTATATTGGAGTACTATTTTGGGAGATGGCAGATGTCTTGAATTTTGGGTTGAATAAGAGCATTATTTTAAATTAGATGAACAATTAAAAGCAAGACCTAAGAGATGTAAAACTATACCTTATGAAAAATATAATTTGGGAGATTGCAGATGTCTTGAAATTCCGACTTTGCTACTGTTCCGGTTGTTGTTACGCTGTTCAGTTAGAATTGTGGTTATAACTGCAGTTGCAAAATATCTGCTAATTGCCTTTCAATAGAGACATGTTTTAGAATTAAACTATTTTCTTCAACTAATTCTCTAATAAAATGATGTCTTAGATCAATATGCTTAGTTCTGGAATGTTGAACAGGATTATAAGCTAAATCTATAGCACTCACAAAAAAAGTTAGAATTTCTTGTTTTATATTATAATCGCAAAGCATTTGTCTCATCCATAAAAGTTGGGTACATCCACTTCCTGCAGCGATATATTCTGGTTCAGCAGTTGATAAAGAGATACAGTTTTGTTTTTTACTAAATCAAGAAACCAAATTATTACCAAAGTAAAAACAACTCCCGGATGTACTTTTTCTATCATCAATATTTTCATCCCAATCAGCGTCATAATATCCCACTAGAAAAGTATTGGTGTCTTTAGTATACCACAAACCCAAATTAATTGTCGTTTTGACATATTTATTAATCCTTTTAACAGCTAACAAGTGAGTTTCAAAAGGATTAGGCTGATATCTAGCACAAATTCCAACATTCAAGCATATATCAGGTCTACTAGCAGTCAAATAAAGCAAGCTATCAATCATAGATCTATATAATGTGGGGCACACACTTTTACTTTTATCATTCTTATACAATTTAATAGTAGTACTCATATGAGTTCTTTTCTCTTTAGCATCATTCAAACCAAATTTTTTTACAAGATTATCAGCATATTTACTTTGACTAAGAAAAATTCATTTACCATTTTGTTTTACTTGAATACCAAGAAAAGAGGTAAGCTCACCACCTCCACTCATCTCATATTCAGTTTTCTTATCATCAATAAACTCAGAAATTCTAAAGTCAGAAGTGGAGCCAAACATAATGTCATCAACATAAATTTTAGAAATAATAATATCTTTAGTAGTTTTCTTAGTAAATAGAGTTTTATCAACTCCCCCTCTATTAAAACCTTTTTCAATCAAGTATTTCGTTAATTTATCATACCAAGCTCTAGGGGCTTGTTTCAATCCATACAAGGCATTTTTCAAAAGATAAATATGTTCAGGAAATTTTGCATCTTCAAATCATTTTGGTTGACAAACATATACTTCTTCTTGAATATTACTATTTAAGAACGCACTCTTAATATCAAGTTGAAACAATTTGAAATCATACAAGCAAGCCAAAGACAAAAGCATTCATATAGATTCTATTCTAGCTACATGTGCAAGAATTTCATCAAAACCAACTCCTTCAATTTGAGTGTATCCTTGTGCTACTAACCTCGCTTATTTCTAACGATTATTCCATCTTCATTGCTTTTTTTTTAAAAAAAAAAACTCATTTTATTCCTATCTTATTTTTATTAGTAGGCCTAGGCACCAAACTCCAAACATTATTTCGTTCAAATTGTGAAAGTTCTTCTTACATAGCTAAGATCCATTCACTATTATTTAATTTTTTTTTTAATGTTTTTAGGTTCAACTTGAGAGATGTACAAGCAAAATTAACCATATCAGAATTTTTGTGTCTAGTTTTCATACCTTCATTGACATCACTTATGGCATCATATTGACATCACATATGACATCATTAAGAGAGTAATTTATTTGACTTCTTACATACTGAGGTCTCCTTTCAGTTTGAACTACAGCGTTTTGATCAATTTCTGCTGCCTCTTCACTCTCGGTTACAACTGTGGTTGTAACTGGACTTGTAACCACGTCTAGAACCTTATCCTTACTTTTCTCCCTTGTTTGTTCCATGTTTCAACGCTCATCTTCATCACCTGTGATCACAGAGATATTCTTAGATTCATCAAACACAACATTATATGACTCCATAACAGTGTTTGTTCTTAAATTAAAGACTCGAAAAGCTCTACTGTTTTGAGCATAACCAAGAAATATTATTTCATCACTTTTAGCATCAAATTTCCCAATGTGTTCTCTATCTTTTAGAATATAGCAAACACAACCAAACACATGAAAATATTTAACATTAGGTTTTCTACCTTTCCAGATTTCATAGGGAGTCTTATTGGTTCCTTTTGTTAAATAAAACTTATTCACAAATAACATACAGTACTAATGACTTCAGCGCATAATATTTTAGCTAATTTCTTAGAATTTAACATGACTCTAGCCATCTCTTGCATAGTTCTATTCTTTCTTTCTACTACACCGTTTTGTTGTGGTTAGGAGCAGAAACTTCATGTCTTCTACCAAGAGTATCACAAAAATCTTTAAACTTGCTATTTTCAAATTCAGTTCCATGGTTACTTCTTATCCTCATAATTTTACCAATTGTAGAGTCTTTCTCTATTTGAAGTTTTTGACACAATTCTTGAAAAGCTTTCAAAGTATCTGATTTTTCTCTTAAAAAAGCAACTCATGTATGTTGAACATAGAGTTCAATAATGATTTTGATTATTACTTTGATTATGCGTTTAATGATTTTACGATTTCGATGATATAACTCTTGTCTTGTCCAAAAATAGAAAACGTATATTTCAGGTCTTTAAATGATAGAGCATTCGATAACGAAGCCATAGGTTCAAGCGGAACCAAAATCGGAGCTAAAACGAAGGAGTTATGAGCATTCGAAGATTTACGGGACCAGGATTACAGTCGACCGATCGACTGGACAAAAACGACCGATCGTTTTTTGGTCCAATTTCTTCCAGTGAGTCCAGTATAAAAACGACCGATCGTTTTCAGAAAACGACCGATCGTTTTCTGTAAAACGACCGATCGACTGTAGAAAACGACCGATCGTTTTCTGCAGTTTTCGAAAACAGCTTTTCAGCTTATTCTGGAAAAGAGCTGTTATAACCTTTCAACGGTCATAACCCAGAAAAACAGACTTTGCTGTTATATAAACCACCCCAATCTCTCTCCTAAATTACCAATTACAACATCTATTAACTTCCTTCAACCTATCTCATAAAAACCCTAAAATCACCATTTTTGGTGAATATATTCGAGAAAGAGGGAAATCAAAGAAAAGGAGATTCAAGCTCGATCATCATCAACAACTCACCAATTAGATTTTTAAGAAGCAATTAGAATAGTGAGTGTAGTTACGTTTTGTAACAAAAATTGTATCGAGTATTTTATAAACTCAATTTTTGTGAGCGAGTGATCGGGTAGAGGCTTTGTAAGCAAGTGAAGCTTAAAAGCTCTAGGTTTTTCATTCGGGTACTCATAAATTGAGGGGGAGTCGTAGACTCGTAGACGTGTTCTCTTGCACTTGTATCAAGAGTAGGAACCTCGGGTAGAGGGTGAGCCAATCGGTCAATTGAGCTCAATAGGATTTGTAATATCCGCAAGAACATTTTTAGTGAAATACTCGGTAGTACCGAGGAGAGGACGTAGGCGCGTTTGCCGAACCTCTATAAATCGCGGTGTCAATTCCTTTCCCTTACTTTTACTTTACGCAACTTATTTTATTGCTTATTTTCTTGTTTGCGTTAAGTAATTTTAGCAATTCTTTAACTCTTGTTATAACGCTTAAGCTTAGAATTGCATTAGTTGGGTGGTTAGTTGTTTAGATTTTTTAATTAGGCGAAAATCGCCATAAACCTTATTCACCCCCCCCCCTAAGGTTTAGCCGCACACGGGCCAACAATGTAAATCTAGAAAAATTATCAACAACAACGATAATATATCTTTTACCGCATATGCTTTCGGTTTGTATTGGGCCCATAAGATCAATATGAAGCAATTCAAGTACTTGTTTGGTATAAATTTGATTAGTACTTTTGTGAACACTCTTAGTCTGTTTTCCTTTAGCACAATCACCACAAGTAACATTATTTTTAAAGCTCGGCTTAGGAATATCTCTAACAAGATCCATATTGACTAATTTATTTAGAGTTTTGTAATTCACATGCCCTAATTTCTTATGCCAAATTTCAGTATTATCAGTGACAACTTGATTGAATGTATTTTTTGTAGATTCATTGACTACTCTCATAATATTTTTAAGTCATTTGGTAACTTTTTGGTCTTTTTTTTTACTTAATAATTCTAACGAACACTAAAAAAGACTTAAAAACAGCTTTTAAGCTATTTTTTTTACACTTTAATATCTTTCTTATATAGATTATAATCTCTTTTTTAAACTTAAAAACAACTTTTAAACTCTTTTTTACATTTTAATATTTTTCCAGTCTAGATTAGAAGTTCTTTTTTAAGCTTAAAAGCAGCTTTTAAACTTAAAAATATCTTTTAAGCTCTTTTTACATTTTAATATCTTTTCCGTACAGATTTTTTAAGTTTAAAAATATCTTTTAAGCGTTTTTTTAATCTTCAAAACAGCTTTTAAGCTGTTTTTTAAGCTTCAAAACACCTAAAAGCTGTTTTTACTCGATAAAATTCTAGAAAATTTAGGCTTAAAAGCCAGTAACCAAACAGGCTTAAAAGCCAGCAACCAAACAGGCTTAAAATCCGCAACTAAACAGGCTTAAAAGCTTCGCCACCCTCCGCTTCGTCCTTTTCGTCGTCGTCCTATTCAGGTTAACGTCGTGGTACTGCAGAGCTCCATCGCATATACATACATATATATACATAGAGAGAGAGATCGGAAGTTAGAGATGATACATAGATAGAAATATTTATGTAAAACAGGCTGGATTTTTCACTGCAAAAAATCTGTTTTTATGCCAAAACCGTAAATTCTAATTACAAACCGTAATTCTGATTTACGGTTTATCTTTTTATTTTATTTTTCACAAAAAAAATGTCATAATTACGGTTTGTACTTTGCAATTACGGTTTTGGCATGAAAAAATATTTTTTTGTAGTCGAAAAATCCAGCCTCTATGTATAAAGGAGTAGGGAGAGAGTGAGAAAAGAAAGGCTCGTTGACCTGTTTACCCGGACTGTAACTTAAATTAGTTTCGGCCCAGCATTTGGACTCGTAAAATCTTATAAAATGTGACATCTAGCTAACTATCTCCTTATTAATTTATTGAAATTAATGTTTTTTTATATTGATACAAGTCGGGACCGAAAAAAAATATTATTTTAGATTGTTCATATTAATTATAGGTATTAACCGTTTTTCCCCCCTCCCGTCAATGTGAGATGTGGACAAGTTTGAGGTGTATCAAGTATGGTTGGTAAAATGAAATCAAAACTTGCAATTCCTGTTGGCATATCTGAAATCAAGTAACTTATAGTAGAATTATCAATTAGTAATATATCACAGTATCTTCCTTCCATTTGTACTAAAATAATTAAAAAAAAAATCTTCCTTCCAGTTTAATGTAAAAGTGAAGTACTTGTTAGTGGTAGTAGCTAAGGCCTAAGAGTATGATTATCGGTAAACTCGTTTCATTTTTTTAAATTCACGTTTGCCTCTTTTTGTTTCTCGTTTCTCATTCTTTCATGTGAAATTTTTGAACTTTTTATTTCTTTCACGTTTTGCATTTCCGTATTCCGCTTCGTACTTTCGTTTCCCTTCCTACAACTATGATATTTTCAGACTTGAGATTGGATTGTACTGCATAAAAGAAAATGCTCGTCATAAAAGAAATTCAGATAGACACCACTGTGACATTAAGTGATGTGTCATGCGACTGTTAATTCTAATGTCTATTTAATAAATCAAGTTATTTAATATATATTTTTATTATGTAAGTTTGGGTAAAAAGCAACTAATCTTCATGTACTATGAATAGTGCGGTATTGCTGGTACAGATAACTTTTTATGTTAAAATGTTTGACGCAGTTGTTTTCATATCTCCAGTACAAACAACTTCTCGAGTTTTATAAAAATTGGAACTTTGAGAATTAAAACTTTCATTTTCTCTGGTGAATGTGTTACTGCACAAGCTGTTGAGAAATGTTCAACATGATTTTGTGCATCCTATTGTATAAATTCAACTGCAGAGTTCATGAAAGCAGTGTTTAATTTATATAAAGCAACGCAGTGATTTTGGTCACTGGTCGTTAGGTTTTACACCCAAAAACAATCCGACAAACGATAACTCAGACCAAGCTTTTTCTAACACCAAAAGAAAAGATGAAACTATACGTGAAGAAAATCTCAACACCAACAAACATAAGAAGTTAAAATAAGTCTCAGCAAGACTGATCTAGCTTACAAACTTAAATTGAGAAACATAAACAGGGTAGGACCAAGATAGTTTGAATAAAAAAACACAGAAACTTAAAACACCCACACCTACAAATTTCTCACAAGCTTGGAGGCTGTCTAATGTAAAACACGGCTAATCACTAAGAAAAATGTAGCACTCCCAATTTCAAGCTTTAGCCTCGTCATCATCTTCCTCTATCTTGGGAGCCAAGTAGAATCTGATATAACCCATTTCTGCAATCTTGTACTCAACCACAACAGGCAATTCCGATGATAAGCTTATCGTGACTATGCTTGACAACGGGGTGGCCTTGGTGAACGAGTTTATGTACCTCAGAGCAAATGTTAATGACACGGGTTCGTTCATCTCAATGACTGTGGCTTCTTCTGGCTGAAAATGCATAACAGTAAATGTCAACCATCTACTCGAATAATTCATTTTTGATAGATATGTCTAAGCAAAATAGAACAGCAGGAAGACTTAAGGGAATAACCAGACAAGGTCACTCAACAGTTCATCATATGGGTTCTGTTCAAATACATATTCATTTCGTACGCAAGCCAAGTTGGAGTTCAATTTGGCTTCATATTAGGAAGCTCGGCTTGGCCCAAGTTAATTACTATACATACTTATGTTAGAGCTACGCTCAGGTCTCTTTTTATTTCATGTGTCTTGAGGAGCTAGATATGGATTTTTGATTTAAAGCAAGTCTAAAGATTAGCTAAACAAAACTGGTACACCCCAAACCAGAATAATGAAAGTAACGAGAAAATTAGAGATCCAGAAAAGTGCATTTAATAACACTACACAGGACTAAATGATTAATTGAATTAATACTATTAAATAAATAAGAGATAACCTTGTCTACTGTAGTGTTCTGTCTGCAAACGACGTTTGCAGTTCCAATGTCACCTCTGGTAGAGAACTTAACCCCTTCCTTTGTCACAGAGATCACAACTGTACCGATTGGAATTATTAATTTTTGATAAAGCGGATGCATAATATATGGATGACATATGAGTTTTAAGAGTTACAATTACAGATAATGTTACATACCAGTATCACCAATACTGCTAAGATCTTTACAAATCCTAGAAAATTCAGATGAAGGCATACGGACAATAGCATGGTATTCTGCTTCTGGGATTCCGAGGTGCTCAGTATCAATGTCCATCAGCTTCATCTCAAAATCAGCAATTTTGTCTTGAGCTGCAATGACACACCAGTAACAATAAGCGGATATAAAACACCAAAGAAGCTAAAAGTACAAAACCCTTCAACTCACTGTAGCCAAAAATTACTTTCCACTTTCATGTAGAATTTCCCAGAACAGGTTTTCAGGTATCTAGCACTATTTCAATTGAATCATATTGAATGTGCAATGAGTAACACACGCAATAAAGCATCTGAGTTCCATGAGGAAGTTAGGGCAGCTAAAAGTTTACATACTCCAGAATTGCATTATTCAATCAGTTTGGAATAACCATGTGAACACTCTAAATGAAACCACCCATCCAAAGTACCACATAAATTTGACATCTAAATACTATAAAAAAGAACTACATTTGTAAACATCTATAACTAAACCTAAAAAACCAGATACGCTTTCTTAAACAGACCAAATAGGCCATTCCCTAGCATTCTTCTCTAGAAGAACCAACTATTTAGTTTCTCAGATTTCAGAACAATTAAAATACTATAGCATCAGTTGTATGCAAAGGATATATGTATAGAGTACAAACAACAGCAAATTTGTAGTAGAGAAAACGCAAGTAAAGAAGAGGAAAATTGAAAAACAGCATTAACAACACACAATTAACAAACACCTACCCACAAGCAAACAAAAATCACCATAACTTGCAAAAGCGATAACCATAGAACAGCTAGCCACTTGAAGAAAAGAAAAAGACATGACATTGGTTTTATAAGCAGTGCCGTGATTGTATGAGAGCTTTTGTATACTATTTAACTTGTTTATCTATCATTACTAAATACAGATAAAAAAAATCACAGCCTCAAATACATGCTAAACATACACCCATACATAACCCAAATGAGTAAGAAAAACAGAAACATAAATCTAAATATCTAATAGGACCAACCACCGAGAGCAAATTCTTTTAGGGTTCCTTAGCATTTAGTTTATTGACTGCTACATAATTTGGCCTAAATAGGGATATTTCACCTTACCCTAGTACAAATCCCTAGTATAATTGCTAACTAAACGATGTACAAAACAGAGAACTACAACAGCTGAACATGAATATTTATAAGTTCTTCATTTCCATTTACAACACAACTATCTATAAGTACAAAGAACAGATTTGATTGGCATCTTAACAATTCATTGGTCATTTCGATAATACAAGACGAAAAAATTTGCATCCCAATGTGATAAGTTTTTTTATAACTCACCCAATATTTTGAGATGAAGAAAATATATTATGGGAGAACAAGACCACGATAATAACAATTCATCACTTCTTCATTTCCATCAAAAAACTTTCAAGAATATAAATAGAGGTGTAGGGTACATACATGGGGTCGCCGTGGCAACCCCACTGTTTAGAAAAATGCATATTCGTTTGTTGGTTTTTCAACTTTCTTAAAAGAAATACTAAGAAAATATGCAGTGTAATTTGGCAACCTGCTTATAAAGAACAGATAACAATAGTAATCCATATAAAAAAGGTGGCAATCTCAGCAACATTAACCACATCTGAATCATTGACCTTAACACACTTCAAACCTAAATTTCCCATATTAAATTTCAATTAAGTATTCGAGAGTGCACCAACAAATAATTTCCCAAATATACAAAGAATAAAACCGAAAGATCTGAAAAACTTACTAAATCAGCACTCACTATGGCTCTCAATCACTTCCGTCATTTGACTTGAAAGTAATCATACAGTCGCAATTACATTCTAAAAACACTTACAATTATACTATCACAAAATCAATTTCATGACAAACCCATCATCACTACGGAACAAACAACAAAATAGAATGAACAAAATAATAAGACCTAAAATACCCAATTACATTCATTTACTATCACATCTTCAGTTTCACGAGAAACACAATTATTAGAATACTAAAAACAGAAGTCAAAACAACAAGATCTAAAAGACTTAATATGATACTTATTAACAACTATCACAGTAATTTAAAGTTTGGACTATTATAAAAAAAAAAAAATTAAACATTTACTCAATTAACAACTATCACATCAATTCATGCAATTATAAAAAGATCTAAACGCAATTTATACTATCACAGTTATAATTCTCACAAAACCAACAATAACAAGACTACAACAAACACAAAATCAAATCAGAATCAAAAGATCTAAAGAACCCAATTCCAATAAATCAATTAACAGCTAAAAGAAGATAATAAAACAACAATCTTATAGCTAAAATATCATCCTTCCCACAAAACCCTTAATTATAACACCACAGACAAACACAAACTCTATCCAAATTATCATATAAACTAAAAAAAAACCCAAATTAACAACTAGAAGGAAATTAAAATTAATCACCCATTATCAGCCTTAAAAGTAACGATATCATCATTCCCATTTCCCACAAAACCCACAATTATAATACCACAAAATCATAACCAGAATATTAACAAACTAAAAAAAAGCCCTAATCAACAACAACTAGAAGGATATTTTAATTAATCACTCATTATCAGCCTTAATAGTAATAATATCATCATTCCCACAAAACCCACAACTATAAAACCACTAACAAACACAAAATCATAACCAAAACACAAACAAACTAAAAAGCCCTAATTAACAAACCTAGTAAGAAAGTTTGAACTAAATTACTTACTGGGACTCTCAAACATAAAAGTGACAGTATCACTCCCATCGTCCGCCTTAATCGTGATAATATCATCGTTCCCCGCACACTTCAACATCTTTGCCATGTTCCCTAGATTCATCCCCATCGACAAATTCCGATCACACCTGTAGTGCTCAAACCCCTCGGACCTCAGCAACAAAGCCACCAGCGCCACATGGCTCGAATCCATCGCCTGGAGAGAGAACCCCGTAGCAGAACAGTCAAAGTTGGCATCGTTAACGAGGTCCTTGATCGAGTCAAGGACCTTCTTTAGGAGGCTGCCTTGGACTAAGCGGAGCTCTAGCATGGTTTGTAGAGAGAGAGAGAGAGGGGATTTGGGGGGGGGCTAGGGTTTGTAGAGAGAGAGTGGAGAAATGGGGGGAAAGTGTTCGGTTTTGGAAATTGGGGAGTGGGAGTGGTATTTATATATGGATGCGTTTTTGTTTTTATTTTATTTTGAAGGGGGGAAATGGGAATTGTGTTGGGTACGCTTGGCGCGAAGATGGAATTGTTTTGCCGCCTGTATTTCGATATCTTCTTGGGCTAATTTTGCTTGCTTTAGGCTCCTATTTTCATTTGGTGGTAATCCGTCGATTCCAAATCTTTTATCCCGTAGTTACAACTTTTCGTGTGTCTTTGATTTTTAAACCCAAAATATTTAATTAATAAAAAAAATATTTACTATAAGTCACATTTTAAAGATTTTTCGAATATAAGTGCAGGACCGAAACTAAGTTAAGTTCTAATCACCCGGCTCAATAAAAAAGAACTTAAAAGCTGTTTTTAAGCTTAAAAAATAACTTATAATCTATACAGGAAAGATGTTAAAATGTAAAAAAAAAGTAAAAAATTGTTTTTAAAATTAAAAAATATATTATAATCTACACGGGAAAGATATTAAAGTGTAAAAAAACAGATCAAAAGTTTTTTTTAGTGTTTTTTTGAATTATTAAGTAAAAAAAATATATAGCAAAAGGTCTATCAATTCTTTTCTAATTGATGATCCTTTTTTTTTTTAACTTCATTGGTATATCAATTCAATTTTGTACTTATCATCATAGCCTCTACGGACTACTGTTAATTCCTGTCATTTGCAAGTTTGTTTCTTTGGCCATAGCAGCAGCATTTGCGAGTTTGTTTCTTTTGCCATTGCAACAGGGTGGCTGTGTAACAGCTCTTCTCCAAACTCGATACAACTAACAAATCAAATAAAAAACACCAAGCAAATACTAAAATGGGTTGTATTCATTTTTGTTTTGTGCTTGTTTAAACTTGCGTATCATAGAAGTGCTCCACTCAGAGCCGCCCCAAAATAAATATTTTTGATGGATTGCATAGAGTAAAATAAATTTTGTTATACCCATCCAATCAAGAACTGAATAAAACATAGTATAATTTTTTTATTTTTTCAATAAATTATTTGTCATTGGAGTGAGATGCCTACACCATTTGGACTGTTAGCATCCCTCACTCAACAGTCAAGACCGGCACTAGTTACACTTAATCCAACCTAATTTTATTCTTTCCGTAAATAATTTGTCATTGTGGGACACACATACTACTTTGACTGTTAGCATCCCTTAAGAGTCAAGAGATTCAAGACTAGTGATGGCATTCAGATCCAAATTATACAGGATCCGATCCGATCCAAATTGATCTATCCAAACTTTTGGATTAGGTTCGGATTGAATCTTAGTATTAACACTCCGGACTTGAAATTAATTGTTGTTTGGACTCTATTTGAGTTTTTTATATACAAAGATCATGTTTTGTCTATTTTAAAAGGTTATGGGCCCAAATAAAACTCAACTTTTTTTTTTGCTACATAATTACATAAATACATTTATGACTGATACCTAAAAGTATAATATTTGTTAAAAAAATGAATAAATTGGAGGCCGATACCACTTTACGAGAATTATTAGATTTTAATACCCCTTATATTTTTTATTAGCATAAGATATATTTTTTAAATATTTTAATTTGATTTTGGTAGCATCTATTCTAAATATATAAAAAAAGGTCCAAATTCTTTTTTTTTTTAATTAACCCAGAACAATCTTTCTCTAGAAATAAGCTCCCAATTTATCGGGGAGTTCTCTTTCACATACGCTAATTAATTATATTTATAACAGATGTGGGATTTCCAATCCCACGTCTGCGTGACATTTAATTTTTTTTTCCTTCTTTTCTTTCTTCACCTGCTGCGAATTTTTTGGTTTTTATTTTCTTCTTTTTCTTGTCTTCGTCTTCTTATCCTCTGAATTCATTCGTCCTTTTAATATATACAAAATTCCCCAATCTTACCCAAAAACTTCCTCAATTTTATCCCAAAAAAATACTAATCATCAACCATCAAATTCCTTCATATATCAAATTAATATATTTTTTTTATCAAATCAACATCACTCTATCACTACAATTATCCTCAATTTTACCCAAAAAAAAAAAACCTCTCCCAATTTACCAAAAAAAAAAAACATTCCCAATTTTACCAAAAAAAAATCCTAACCATCAACCATCAAACTCCTTCATATATCAAATTAATATATTTTTTTCTCAAATCAACATCACTCTATCACTACATTTATCCCCAATTTTAACCAAAAAAAAACTATCCCAATTTACCAAAATAATATCTCCCCCAATTTTACAAAAAATAAACTCTAACCATCAACCACCAAACTACTTCCTATATCAAATTAAGATCATTTTTTTTCTCAAGTATGGATAACAATTATAATATTTGGGGAATGGATCTTAATTTATCTCCTCCGGATAATACTCCCCAAAACACCCAATTTCCGATCGATTCTAATCAAAATACTTTTTTTTCATCTCAAAATATCAATTTTCCAACTGATCCTTATGACAATGCCCAGTTTTCTTATGATTCATATTTGAATAATCATCCCAATCCGTATTTTGATAATCAGTTTGTAAGTGGTGACTATAATTACACGAGTCACCAACCTGGCGCATCACAAGAAATTTTTACAAGTCAGTTTGTAGAACCTCAGCGGGATCATGATGGATATAACGAAAATCCCCAACCAGATGATAACGAACATAATATTAATTCTTCGCCAACTGAATTCGAGATAGGTTATGATTATAGAAATCATTTCCAAAGTACTGTGGTTTGTCTCAAAAAATCCTTTCTATATTTTAAGTAATTGTCTATTTTTATTTATTTTCAAAACCACGTGATATACTCCGTTTAATGTTGTAGCTAAAAATAATTATTTACATTTTTTTTACAATCGTTTATAGTGTGATTGAATAAATTAGATAAATGAATGTTATTTATTAGATAAATATTTCGTTTAATGTTTTTTTTTTATAAGTATGGTATTTATATAAAATGAATTGTTATTTCCCAAAATTGACTTAAAAGACTTGTTTTGTTTAATACTCATATAAATAATTTAATCAAAAAATTTATTTATTTGTTCTGGATTATTTCTTATTTGAGAGTTATTTCTTAATATCTTATTTCTACAGGTTTTTGCTTCAATCAATGAAATGAAAGACTACTTGTACGGTATATCGACTGGTCTAGGTTTTTTTTTTACTACGACATACTCGAAAAATATCCATGCACACTTTGATAGTAAAAGTCGAGTCACTTTGAAGTGTAAAAAACATGGGGATCCGAAACCGAAAAAGTCATCAAGCAGAGACACGAGTTCTGGTAAATGTTTTTGTTTATTTAAAATCGAGTGTTACATGGAGGAAAACAATTGGAGATTTTACATCGAAATGGAACGCATAATCATGAAAATGATATTTATCCAGAAGCTCATTCACAAGCGCGCAGACTTAATAAAGATGAAAATGGTATGTTTAGAACTATGGTAGATAGTCTTGCCAAGCCGGGGACTATTCTTTCTGCAATAAAACATAAATTTCCTGACAATAAGTCTAATAAAAAAGACATATATAATCTTAAAGCCAGGGAAAAAGTTAAAGAAAGGGTAGGTAAAAGTCAAATAGAACATCTCATGCATTTTTTGGATAGAAAAGAGTTTATATCGTTTTATAGGACCAACCCACACACAAATCAACTAGAAGATTTGTTTTATACGCATAAAGATTCCGTGAAGTTGGTATGTGCATTTCCCAATGTATTGTGCTTGGATAGCACTTATAGTACAAATAGGTTTAACATGCCATTTCTCCAAATTGTGGGCGTCACATCGACACAAAATACATTTTGTGCTGCCTTTGCTTGTTTGCGTAATGAGCAACAACCTACTTATGAATGGGCTTTAGAGTGTCTCCGGATGATAATGAAAAATTGTAAGACCCCACGAGTAATGTTGACAGATAGGGATCAAGCGTTAACGAATGTTGTGCAAAATATTTTTCCTACGACAAACCATCTATTTTGCACATTTCACTTTTTGCAGAACGTCGTAACACATTGCAGTCCAAAAGTCCCTAAGGCTATATGGGCGAAGATGTATAAAGATTGGTTAACTCTTGTTGATAGTGAAACTGAATATGACTTTGAAGCAGCACGCATGACACTGTCGAGTGTCTACAAAGCATATCTAATTGCTTTGAAATATATGTGTGATTTATTAGATAGTCACAAAGAAAAGTTTATGGCCTGTTACACTAACAAGACAAGGCACTTCGGGAACAGAACGACTAATAGGTATGATATTTACATATTTTTCTGATATATGTATTTGATTTTTATATATAAATAATCATGTTGTTTAATTAACATTTTATTTGAAATAGGGTCGAGGGTGCTCATTCTACATTTAAAAGATATATTGGAACCTCCGGTAGCGACCTTGAAAACATGGTGATATACATAATTGACTTATTGTCAATTCAACACAATCGAATTAGGGGGTCATTGGGGAATAGTATGAATGTTGTTAAAAGACAACACGAAATTTCATATTTTTCAGAATTAAGAGGTCAGATTCTATTATTTAATTAATGTTTCTTTTTTAGAAATTTCATATTTTTACCCAAATTATTTAGTTGTTTCCGTTGAACTTATCTAGTTGTATTCTCACTTTATATCAGGTAAATGTTCTCTTCACGCAATGGATATGATGCTAAAAGAGGTTAAGCAACTCGAATGGATAAAAGCAGACCCTACATGCTCTAGCTGTGAGATAACATTGGTTTACAATCTTCCATGTTGCCATGTTATTCGTAACTACGGAGAGCGAGGTTGTCCTATTCCACTAGAATGCATCAATCCTCACTGGAGAAAATTAAGGTTTGACGAAGAGAATATAGCGGAGGATGAAGACAACATTGCTGAGCATATAATGGCTTTAAGGTGAAAGTATGATCAAACGAGTGATCCAATCATGAGGGAGAATTTCAAGGCACAAATTGAACTTTTGTATAATCCTTTAAAAACAACAGTCAGAGAGCCTCTGGTCAAACCACGAAATAAACCATCGTCAAGGGGGAAAAGACCTACCAAATATTCAACCACACGGGACCCATCTGCCTTTGAATATACTCAGTTTTTCAAGGATCAACAGACACAAAGAAGAGGCAGTTACAGCAGTGCAAAAACTAATTATGGTCCATCACCCCCCATACCCCCTAGGTATTCAGTTTATAAGAAACAGAAAGGTAAAGCAACATCGCAGTCAAGCCCTCATTTCCGTAAGTCATTTAAATATATGGAGCAGATTCCGTCTATGTTTCACTATCATATATTGACGGTCAATGATGTAGCCGGTGATGGGCATTGTGGGTTTCGAGTGATTGCAAAGGCAATGGGAATGAGATTAGGAGCCGATGATTGTAGTCAGTGCGTAAAGACCTTTTCCATGAAATTGATAACCACCCAACTTACTATTTTGATCTTATTGGACAAATAAGAGGTTACACTTTCATTCGGAACTCATTTATTTGGAATGATCCGTATAATATGCCAGATGAAGAAAATTGGATGCACTTCCCAGAGTCGGGTTATGTAATTGCATCAAAGTACAATATGGCAGTGGTGACACTTGATGAAGGATTGGCAACTTATTTGCCTATGCATACAGCTCCTCCGACAAATCCTTCTATGATTGTAATGGCCAATGTGAATAGAAACCATTATGTGGAGATCATCATTGATCAAAGCGGAAACAATGTCAGGCCTTTTCCCATGCCAAATATTAGTGCCGGGTGGAAAAAGACTCGCTCTTGTGAAGCTTCTCCATGGGAAGAAGTTTTTAGACCAAATTTTAATTATTATGAAGCTTTAAGAAGAATGTCGAGACCGGAAACTTATTTTGGTGTTACCAATTTATCATATGATGAATAATTATAATGTTGTAACAAATGTTAGCTATTTTACGTATTTCACATTTCGTGAATTTTGCTTAATGTCTCTATTTATTACTTGGCTATTGTTATTTCATTACTTGGCTAAATACAAACGGGAAAACGAAATAAAATTGTCACACATGATTTGGTACAAAATATATAAAACGAAAAATACTACTAACTCATGCACCACTAAAAACATATTCTTAAATAAAAATACTTCAAAAGCCCGTGCTCGGTCCTTCGTCAGGAAAAACATTGGGGTTTGGGGTTTGGTACTTATTAAAAAAATCGCTTGTCATGTCATGTGCAAACGATGAAGTAGAATGTCGAGGCTGAACCCATGGACTCCAATCGCTTGTCATGTCATGCGCAAACGATGAAGTAGGCATTTGAGGCTGAACCCATGGACAAAAATCGCTTGTCATGTCATGCGCAAACGATGAAGTAGACTGTCGAGGCTGAACCCATGGACTCCATTGTGAATTTTGCTCAGGATATATGTATGACGACTGTGGGATGTAACAATCACTAGTAGAGTAAGTCGGACCCGAATCCGGACCTGAAGGTGGATGTGGTGGGACGTTCGAAGGCTGTTGGTGCGGTATTTAGGCATGGTCCAGCACTGGAGGTCTCCTTCCAACAGCTTGAATCATATTCCAATATTTTTGTATCTTAGTCATCTTACTCTTTCGAACCGCCTTTTCATAATTTTGTTCCAATTCTTCAAACTACAAAAAACAAAGACATTAAAATAAAATAAAACTATTTTAAAAATGACCACTAAAAGCAATGGTGTCCTGAATTAATATTTTATTTTCACAAGGTGCGAAGTCATTAAGGTCTAAAGTCTCAAGTCATCAAAATTATAAAATTAAAAAATATTAATGTTAACAATTAAAAAAAATAGCTAAATAAGTATCATGTATTCCATAACGCCCGCAACTGGCTGCACACTTTTTTCTTGTGGATGCGTCACAGGCGGACCTATCTTTTTTCTGGTGATTCTATTATACCATCTCATGTAGTTATCATTTGATATTTGGATGTCATTATGAAATTCGGATGTTTGAACGTGTTCTGCTCTTGCATTTCAAGTCTCAAGGTGCTCTTGATAACGTTGCACCCAGTTATAGTCCGCATGACCTTTACGGCTCAGTGTGCGTAAGTTTTTAGAGTTTTTGGCGGGAGGAGGTATTTTTTGTATCATACCAAATTGTGGCATCACTCTTTCCGGATTATGATACTCCACTAAATCCATACATATAAGAGGGACGCTTGAACGCCATATACATTGACCTGCCTTCGAGCAATCAGGCAAATCAGCCAGTTTTGGATACGGCTCCCAAATGACCTGATAGTAAAAATTAAAAATTATTAATAGTGAGAAAGAGGGTTACAATTTTCTATGTATAAATGGACAAACAAATATGAAAAAATATTTACATGACGATGACCCACCATGTCAAACAAGTCACGAAATACCCGAACGCTATGAAAAGGGATACCTGATGTATACGTCACCTTACATCTAGCCAATCTGTATAATATTTACAAAACTAAATAGCAAAATTAATCATATAATTCATATCAATAATTTGAACGACGAAAACTAAAAGCAAACTTATCAACCTGCGTCCAAAGGGATAAGATGGAAACCCTTCAGGTGGCGTATCATCCGCTGAATATTCAGGATGCATAAACCTAAATCTACTCCATGCCCAATATTGCAACAATTGCAATGCGCCAGTCACCCCCCTTTTTGATTTGCCTCTTTTGTCAATAAGAGCTACTTTTGTTAGTGACCTATATGTATATCCCAATATGGCTGAACCCCAACTATATTGTCCGCAGATATCAAAATCTCTCATATAAGCTAAATAGTGTACTGGCACACCAACTCCTTTGTCGTCTTGTAAATACTGACTTCCAATAATCAATAACATACATGCTCTTGTAACACGCATAATATAGTCCACAGATTAAAACTTGTTGACAGATTGAGGGTTAAATGTATAACACAACCAACTAAATTTAATCATCCCATCATCAGTAAAAGTATCACGTGTAACTATACCTAATAAATCAGTTACCAAAGCATGTTTAGCCGTTGTTGTAAATCCACTTTCATCACATACAAGAGCATTTCCGTCCACTTTAATCCCACCTAATACCTCTATATCTTGAAGAGTCATTGTTAACTCTCCAATCGGAAAATAAAACGTACTAGTCTCTGGTCTCCAACGCTCGATTAATGCAGTTATCAAATGATTATCAACTTTTTTATATCCCAAACTATACAACCCATAAAAAACAGCCACATTTAGCAAATATAAAACTCTATGATCATCAATTACCGGAAACCGATTATAGTTACGAATGTCCTTTTTTTCGTCTAACAAATTTGATCCCCAAATGATATTACAAATATGATGTTTCTGCTCATATAAAACGGTATCATCAATGGGACCTGGATTTAACTTTATTTTTTCTGTCATAGATACCTAAACAATTGAATATTTTAACAAATATCACTATCAAATATAAATGATACAATAAAATATTTAACATAAATTTAAATATATGAGTTAATACGTTTAACTTCCAAAAAATTATAAGAATCCAACAAGTTAATTACTAACCTAAACTCCAAAATAATAAAATGTTTCTAACAAAACAAGTTCACATGTACATGCCCAAACAAGTTTTTTTTAATCATTTATCTAAGTTATTTTCATTACTTAAGTGTTATTAGAGCAACATATAACATTATATAATTAGAACTCAATATTAGTTGTGATTAAACAAATTTGAAGATAAATATTTAAAGGTCAATAAAAAAAGTTAAAAACTTTTAATTAATAAATGTTATAACTTATTAATAATTATATCCATTTACATAAAATTTAAACTCAATAATAAAAAGAAATACTTACTTGATAATTGTAGTGCTAGAGTGATATTGATTTGAGAAAAAAAAATGATCTTAATTTGATATAGGAAGTAGTTTGGTGGTTGATGGTTAGAGTTTATTTTTTGTAAAATTGGGGGATGTTTTATTTTGGTAAATTGTGATAGTTTTTTTTTTTTGTTAAAATTGAAGATAAATGTAGTGGTAGAGTGATATTGATTTGAGAAAAAAATATATTAATTTGATATATGAAAGAGTTTGATGGTTGATGGTTAGGGTTTTTTTTGGTAAAATTGGGAATGTTTTTTTTTGTTGGTAAAATTGAGGATAATTGTAGTGGTAGAGTGATGTTGATTTGATAAAAAAATATATTAATTTGATATATGAAGGAATTTGATGGTTGATGGTTAGGGTTTTTTTGGGATAAAATTGGGGAAGTTTTTGGGTAATATTGAGGAATTTTGTATATATTAAAAGGACGAATGAATTCAGAGGATAAGAAGACGAAGAGAAGAAAAAGAAGAAAATAAAAACCAAAAAATTCGCATCACGTGAAGAAAGAAAAGTAGGAAAAAATAAATAAATTAAATGCCACGCAGACGTGGGATTTAAGTAATTAGCGTATGTGAAAGAGAACTCCCCCAATTTATCACGCTAAACTTTCTCTCCCCAAAAAAGCCACATCATCGTCGTCGTCGTCGGAACTCCGGTGACGGAATGGGCTTCTCTGCCTCACCCCTGCTGCTCCGTCTCTATCTCAATCTCTGAATATCTCTATCTCTCTATATATAAACATATACATATATAAAAAAAAAAAATTGTAAAAAATATTTTTTTTAATTTTTCTTAGAATTTTTAATTTTTTCCAAATTTTCTAATTTTTTATGGATTTTTTTTTTTTCTGGTTTTTATTTTTTGTTTTTTTTTTTCCTTTTTTTAAAATTTTATTTTATTTTTTGTCAACGCCGGAATCCGTCGGTCAATGTCGTAGACCGACGGTTAACACTGGAGACCGAAAGTCAATGCTGATGACTGGTCAATGGTCTTAGTCAAACTTTTATTAGGCCAAATGTATTAAAATTATGTGTATTAACAATATTGTACTAATTTATAATAAATAGTTTAAAAGAGGTAACAACTCTTAAATAAATATTTTAAAATGGTAACCACCACAAATTCACTCAAAAAAATGTGATGGATTGCCAAATATAAGAGGTTTGTTATATAAATGTGGTTGATTACCAAAAATGTAAGATTTGTCACACAAATGAACCTTATTACCAAATATAAGAGATTTGTTACATAAATGTGGCCTATTATCAAAAATATGATTTATTTATTTATTATTCTTTGTAATCTTGTACTTACCAAACTATAACCTAAATAAATATTTATTATATTCAATTATATGAAAAGGAAATCGAAACTTTTATGTACTCATATATCGTTTTTTAGATAGGAAAACAAATCAAGTCTAAGTAAACTTATTTTTATGAGTTTCTTTTCAAAATGCGATGTATCTTCAATTGAGTTTTTTTTGTTTTCGTGTATGTTTATATAATTGAACAATTTAAATATTCGTATTCTTAAATGGTTAGATTTTCCACTATTCCAATTAGCTTATAAATTCCAAATAGGTGAATGGTAATTCAATGTGAAAATTTAGCATAATCACAACATGTCAGAAATTACTGCTCTATGATTTCTATATCAGAAAAAATACGTTTAGCATGATTTTTGTAAATATAAATAATACGGACATCCAAAATTTGATTTAGATTAAGAAATTAAATAGTGTTACCAAAATCCAACATATTGCCAATTTTACCTTTTTATTCAATATGATCGGTCACTAATAAATAAAAAAATTCGAGGGATTCAAGGTGGAATGGTGAAGTGTATATATATATAGGCATAAAACGCATATTAAATTAACATATATAAAATTCGGGCAAACACTTTCGGATCCAGTTTGGATCGGATCTTTCGAATCCGGTTCGAATCGAATCGGATCCTCTTTAAAAACAATTGGATCGGATCGGATCGGATCTTTTTCCGATCCGACCGACCCGTTTGCCATCCCTACTCAAGACTGGCCCTGGTCACACTTTTTTTTTTTTTTTGAAATGCCTGGTCACACTTAATACACCCTAAGCAACATTCATGACTTTACTTACCTACTTTTATATAAATGTCAAAACTCATCTACTCATAATACAGACACATCACCAGACAATCTCACTTGTGGATAAGGTTGCTGAGATATTTTCCATCTGGAAAAAGTTCATCACATAATTCTACCCAAGAAATATCTAAAACCCATTATTTATATTTATACCCAAACCCTTTTGATCCTAACACTGATAATAGGAACAACAAAATATAATCAGATCCACATTTTGCATAAATGGAGGATTATAAGAGGCCTAACCGTAGTGACATTCATCTGTCTGAGGAGCAAGAGGCTAAGATAGAGGGAGAGACTAGAGACTATTTTGATGAACTGGCACCTAAACGCCATTCTAAGCCACAGCGTAGCGAGTATTCGACTAAATATGTTGATGATCTGTCCTCTAATGTCAATGATGGCACTGGCGAAATACCCGAATTTGTCACTTTTCAGCAGCTTGAGCATAATACCCAGGTTTGAGTTTTTACCTGAGCAAAATTACTCAGAGAGCAAACTTTTCGCATTATAGAAATTAGTAGGCACACACCTACTCAAATTCCAGTTAAAGAAGGGTTTATTGCTGGAACTTGTAAGCAAATAAATTTGCTTATCTTAAGCTTAAAGGAAAACATTGTTTCAAGCGTTTTTAGGCCAGAATATCCACATATAAAAACCCAGATAGCCAATCAAACGCCGTGGAGTAAGGAAATGGCAAATACACGGGTTTAAGATTTAAAAAAGAAAAACAAAACTTCAAAAGACGAAACAAAGCTTATACATAGATTAAGACGCGTGATAAGAAAACAGACAACACATGACAACCAAACTAGAGACCTGATTTATTAATCTTCTCATATAGGCTAGGCTTTATTTTTTAGTCACGTTTATTCTTTATCAATTGTTGTAGAAGCTGGCTTACGATGGAAATGAGCCGACAGAAGAGTTTGTGGAAACAGAATACTACAAAGACCTTAATGGTGCCGATAAGCAACACCATACAGTAAGCCCACCCTTTCTAGTCCCCGAATAATTATCAAAAGGGAAAAATAAATCCAACTAAGCAACATTTTGGACATGCCAATTATATTTTTTAACTTTCTAATATACTCGTGTTCCAGACAGGCACAGGGTTCATAAAAGTAGATGATGCAAATGGAACATCTTTTAGCCTAACACCCGACGGTGACACCACCTGCCACAGCTCTTCAAAGGGCAACCCGGCAACTAATGATTGGACTCCGGCTCCTAATGATATGGTATACGAGAATAAAATGTTACTTTCAAGTAGAATATGTTATCGTAGATAGTATTTACACCGAATTGATGATATTTATGGAAGTAACAGCAAGCAACAGAATGAAATAATGAGACCTCAGCTTATAGCTTTTTTTCCTGCTACTTCCCAATGCTAAAGGTTCAAATAATCCGTCTGCTCATTAGATCCTATAGACCTTTTTATCACCAAAATAGACGAAAGATGGACAGCACTTGAAGCATAACTCATTGGTTTTATTTGTTTTCTCCAGGTTGATTTTTCTTCGGACAAGCCAAGGAGGAGTGACAACTGAAAAAAATTTGAGGGCTTTGTCATGTCAAGCATAGCTGCTTTTCGAGTGTTTCCTATGCGTAATCCAAAAGTTCAACATCTAATAGTGTACTACGTAAGGTTTGAGGGTTTTGTCATGTTAAGCATAGCTGCTTTTCGAGTGTTTCCTATGCGTATGCAAAAGTTCAACATCTAATCGTGTACTACGTGTCATGTATTGAGATTTTTAATAATACCCTCTGCACCTAGTTTCTCATTTTCTCTTTGTTCTGAATTAAGAAGGGAATTTGTTCACAAGGGACCATGTATAAACTGTTCCTTAAATGATCTATATGTACACTAAATTTATTTCTAGTTACTACTATAACACCCTATATCATCCTTGGCAATTGTGAAACCCTGTATCACCACCCATGAGTCTGCAGTTTAAAAACCAATAAATAACAACTCGGACAAAGACTTGAATACAATTCACCAGCGATTGGGAGTCTCAAATCGGAAGGACTGCTTTTATAAAAAAGCATAGTTGTGTGCTTACAGGTACTCTTTTAAACTGGTTCTACTGTCATAACGAGCATGTTTTTTAACATTTCAAACCAGACTAGAATCGGCTTCAACTAAACCGACCTGAATAACTTGTTTTCTTATGACTACAATTTCATATTTTCAAGGCCAAATCAAACTGAACCGCTCCTAACTTATTTTATTGGGTGAAAAATCGGTAAACCACCTAAGATACATGTGCTTACTTTGTGAAACAAAGAAACTATACATCATTGTTTTTCCAATATTTATAACGTTTAGACCTTCGTCAGAAATGCAAATGAATGTGTTCAGGCATGTTAAGAGTAGCAGCCTTGATTGAATAATTATGCACAATCTTCCTCAATGTTGGAACCTAAAAGCAAACACAATATAAACTCTTATGGAATAATCGATGAGTTGAAAATAGACTGTAACATAATTTGAAAATCACCCTGGTTCTTTGGCTTTAATCTTGTAAACTCAGATTCTTCCCAAAATGAAAAAGAAATAACTGAAAGGAATACTCGTCTCCATAGGTCATTGGTGCGACAAAACTAATTGAATTCTTACAATACCGTCTCATAAATTCCAAATTTCGAGTTAAACGAGTGAAATTTCATTAAATCTTACAGTATACTGCATAGAGCTAATGACCCAGTCAACCAAGGAATCATCACAAAAAATGTAATAAAGAAATACAAAGTCACTTTTGTAAGGACGATCCGGCTTCTGAATTCTGAAACTGCTGAGGTACCGGCGGCTGAGGTGGTGGTGCCATAGGCGGCATTCCAGGGCGATACTGTGGTGGCAAGTGCTGGTAATGAGGTGGCGGCATGTACCCATGCGGAGGATAAACCGGCTGTTGAAATTGACCATGAGGTGGCATACCCTGATAAGGATAGTGGTGCCCTTGTTCAGCCCCTGTATCAGTCTTACTCTCGCTAGTCCCACCCTCTTGTGACTTAATAACAGCACCCATTCTTTGTCGGTCCATAGACGGATAATAAGCCCTTCCTTGCTGAGGTGGCGGGCCAACATTGTAGTTTTCAGTTCCTGGTGGTTGTAGTTGATTCTGTACCGCTCTAGGTAACAGCCCGCTATGAGCTACAGTGGCTAGAGGCAATGCACCTCCTGCAGGGTTGGTGCCTTCTCCCTCGAGCCTGGCGGCTTGGGGTCGGCCCCACATGAGCTTTAGTCTCAGACCTTTAACGACCAGCCTGTTTGAGAGCTCTTCGGCAGCTTTTTCGGCACCTTCTCTGGTAGTGTAGGTAACGAAACCGCAAGCACGTTGAGTTACCATTTTTACGGATTCGATCTCGCCGTGGGCATAGAAGTTGTCTCTCAGGTCTTGCTCGGTTACCCTAGCATCGAGCCCACCTACGTAGAGGGTTCTGATACTCTCATCCTCGGGGGGTTCTAGAGAGGGCATATCACCAGCTTTGTTTAGTAGTTTCAACGCCACAGGATCATTCACTCTGCATTTTAAAATTGTAATTAAAGAGATGAAGAGGCGATACCCAAGATAGATACTAAAGAATGCAAATGCTAGAAAGCAGGGATAACAAAATTAGTAATTGAAAAAAAAACAGCATAAGGCAGATATGAACAGTTAGCAAGAGCAAGTTGGAGTCGTGAAATGTTTGTCCTGCAGTCTAATGATAACTGATAAAGTTTTTAAATGTTTTTTGACATTTTAAGATGTATAAAATATGTTTTTTAACAGATGAGAATGTTTAGATACAAAGAATCTAGTTTGATCAGGCCTCCACAAAAAAGCAGTTACTAAACGTGAAGGTACAGGGACACAAATCAGTACTTTCAAAGCGACGAAGAGATAAAACAAGGTGTGCCGGAGGGCGGAGTTGCGACACATTTTAAAGCTCGAGTTAAGTTTTAAAACAGTATGAAAAAAATATTACCAGAAGACAGTAGAATTAGTAAAGCACCCCTTGATCCTCTTTAATAAGATTTAATAAATAAAAAAATATGGTTTATTAAACATGCCTTATTTTGCAGGAAATGTATGATGTCATCATTTATAATTATTTTTGGACAGTCTATACATGCATATAAGATAATTCAATAGGCTTGCATACCCACTAACTGAAGCATTTATCAAACATAGTATCTGAAAGAACTACTTAACAAACATGCAGACCATTCGGCCCAAGAAATGTAGAATTTAATGGAAATACCCATAGTATCGGTCCTTGATGTTTTGCTGAGATAACTCTCCAGTTTCAGGCATTTCATGTCGGTAAGGACACTCGGCGCCTCTTGTACATTCACCTCGTATGAAGAAACTGCACACATGTGCCCTGTTTCTCTTGTAATAAGGAGTTGTTCTCTGGAGCTTTAAAATGGTATCACTTGCTTGTACCTTTCCAAAGGAAGAATCGTAATCGATACCTGCTCTTGCCTGTAAATGAATTTTAATATAATGAGACTATAGTCCAATTAAATCATTCAAATATATAATGGGATAATGTTCAGGAGTAACCAAGAAAAGCAAGCATATCTGCTTCATGCTTTACCAAACAAAACAAACATGTTACAATATCATAGGTTGGCATCTTCATACATTTAATGACCGCTAACGCATGTACTGACAAAGTTATGAGATAACATACATATATGTTTGAAATAGTCTAGTGAGTATTTAACACTGTAATTCCTAATTTATTCTGTTAAGGGTTTCGTTAACAATGCCCTAATCGATTTTGTCATATACTGATGTACATACACATACTTAGTTGGTCAAATCAATATTACCTAACAAACTCAAATTGCATACTCAGATATCATCATGCATAACTGCTATACCATCATTTCTGCTTCTATCATTTACACTCTACAGTAAATTTATATTGATACTCCACTTTCATCTACTCCGTTTTTTCTCATATCATAATATATTTAAAGTTATAAATTTAACTAGCAAGAGTAAGTCAAGATGACCAATAAACATACCCGACGATCATGCTCCTCCGCAAAGTATTCTCTGTTAACATCACTCTTTGGGATGGAATCATTCGAATTGATGCTCAGAGCAGTATCCCTAACTTGTACGGGTAAACCATATTCGAGATCCAAAAGACAAACTTGGCAAACATTTTTCAACTTACAACAAGTTTGGCATATTTCGGTTTTCTTGTACCTTGCGTCACGACCAGGTCTCCACCTAAAAACTGTAAAAGGCCTTGTGCAGATCTTGCACTCCTTGTCATACTCTGCTCTTGTCTGAAATTGAAAAAGGAATGCGAAATTAGAGATGATAACAAGCCATCTTGAAGCAATAAGAAAGTTGAATTATTAGGGATTGATCTATATTTATTGCCATGGCCAAACTCCAACAACCTACGTTTTTATGAAAAGCCAATGTGCAATATGCAACACTAAGTGTATACTCAATTCTTCACATAACCACCGTAATACCAGGCAAGACAAGTGGATTTCGATGCCATTTTTAAGGAAATAATATACTATAAGCAGGAATAAGGCAAATTAAACAGATGCAGAAAGGCTCAACATGATGGCAAAAGTTGTTTCATAAAGACAAATTTACATGAACGGCAGAAATCAAAGAGGAAAGAGAGAAGACAATTGTTCAACTATACAAAGAAAAACGTAAAATAGATTAGAAGATACTAATATTAGCAGCTAAAACTGAACGCTAATCAATAACATGTCATGGCAAGGTCCCCTGATATTTGATAAAGATCTTGACATGAACTCCCAAGGTTCCTTAGCTATTTGCAATCAAATTACTTACATCATTGAACACAACAGTATAACTTGACAAAGTGCACATGCAAAGTAAAGTAAATGAAGAAAAAACTAACCCCAAAGCAGAAGAAAACAATGGCCAGGTCCTAGCTTCATACAGATAGTCTTAGACTCGAGTCCAAATCTTCTGCCCCCTAATTTATACCCCCTTCCGTGCCCCCTTATAGCTATGTTCATTCAAAAATTGATTTTTTACAACTTTTTTTGTATGTTTATAAACTTTTACAACATATTCTAGACAAATTTCATAATATTAGGACAGAACATTGATTTTACATGATTCTTTTGATTTAATGTCTAATTTACACTAGTTCTTAATTTTATTCCAAACTAAAAATATCTGACTTCTCCGTAAGAAATAATTGTTAGAGTGTATTGATACATGTCTAATTGTAATTGTAGTGTTTTTTTTAAAAAAATTGAATTAATATTTCGGGTAAAAAACGGAAGGGGGTATAAAATAGGGGGCAGAAGATTTGGACTTCTTAGACTCACATGTTCCATCAGCTAAATTCTTAAGCAATGTATTACAATCTTAAATGCAACTGCACAGCATGACATAATAGACGAGTAAAACAAACAACAGTAGTAGCTAAAACTGAGCACTGATTTCTTGGCATGTAATGTCAAGGTCCTAAGTTCATACAAATCTTCGTGGTTTCTCAATTATTTCTTGATCAATAGGGTATAAAGTATCCTTCTCAGACGTTAACAAGCATGTCACTGCCCATTTTTTTGGTTTACGAAAGAACTAAAAGAGAAAATAATATAATCCTAAGTGCTGACATGCATACAAAAAAGTTACTGCTACAGAAACATGATCTGACATGCATGCAATCATTCCAAATTCCAATACCACCATCCAAAATAACTAAATCAGTCTCAATTTGACAGCATTGCACCAAAAACTTCAATAAGTAAACTGAGTCTTCTTTTCAGAGTACAAAACTTTTCAAAGAGAAGGATTTATCTAAATTCAATAGCTATTTAGTCTCTGATCAGACTTTTAACAAAATGAAGTATACTACTCATTTCTTAATAGGCAGGAAAAGTTCGACAGAATCAAGGTTAACAAAAACGAGACAAGAGGTTTAGTTGATACGAAAAATGGCTTATTTGGCTGCGAGGTTTAAACCAAAAAGATGGCTTCTTGCTGTAGAAAAAAAGTCCAACCAGCTTCAACTTCTAGCTTTTCCTTGCCAGAAAAATAAAAAGCTCCTCCTATAAGCTCGGAAAATCAAGGTACCGCAGCAGATAAGCAAGAAACTAATAAGAACTTTTAAAGGTGCAAACTTCCAGCCTTTCTCTGCCTCTCTTTCCAGTTTAACATGGATAGCAACTACCAAACTCAGTTGTTGTTTTTTAAAAGCTCCTTGGTATTGTACAAAAAAGGGTTCATTCAGTTGAATTTTCTCGCTTTACCTTGCCAGAAAACAAAGTAAAACTCCTCCCTTAAGCTGCTAAGCCAAAGGCACCACAGTTAACAAGCCAATAACAAATAAGTCGAGCTTAAAAGGTCCAAACAAACAAGTCTCTCTCTCTCTTACCAGTTTAATTTGGATAGCAAGTACCAAATTCACCCAAAACACACTATGCTCGATTTTAACAAGTAACCAATCACATTCCAAGCTTAGGGTTCCAAATCAAACGCTAGCCTTAAAAACAAAATTAAACCATATAAATCCAAAACAAAGACGGTAAATAAGCAGAGAAAAAAGAGAGGACAACTTCCACACAAATACCAAAATTTACTGCACACATAACACGTTTCGACTACACCTAAAAACAAGGAAAATCTAAAAGTTAGGGTTTCGAAACTAGATCCTAACCCAAAAATGGATAATCCAAAACACATAAATCCAAAACCAAGATGCTAAATAAATCGGTAAAGGGAAAAAAATACCATCCACAAATACCAAATTCACCCAACACATACTATATAGGGCGCTTTTGGCGTCTGATTTTTTGTTCAAAAAGCAATGATAAGAGCTTGCTTAAAAGAAGCTACTGTTTGGCACCTTAGCTTTCATTTATAAGTGACTTATTAACTTATTTTTATTAATAAGTCATTTTTTAGTAATTTGAACTTATAAGTGACTTGTAAATAAAATGATTTTAATTGGGAAATTTCTATTTTTGATAATTTTTATGTGTAATAAAAACTAAAAAAATCCCCAAATTTTTTCCTAACTTCTCTACTTTAAGCTTTTTTAGATCCAAAGCTAGCTTTTGAAAGATAGAAACAATGAACATACCAAACACTCATAGCTTTTTTTCTAATAAAGCTAAAAAAAAGGTTCTGCCTAACAGGCACTTACTGACAATTAATATAAACCAAATCACAAAGTTAGGGTTCCAAATAAAACCTCTAGCCCTAAAAACGAAATGAAAGCATATATATCCAAAACAAAGACGGTAAATGAAAACAGTGGAATAATTACCGAACAAAACAAATACGGTAAATAAGCCAATAAAAAAATTTGACTAAATATTTTGGGTAAAAAACTCGAGGCACGGAAGGGGATATAGAATAGGAGGCAGAAGAGTTGGACTCCTTAGACTCACATGTTCCATCAGCTGAATACATAAGCAATGTATTAGATTCCTAAATGCAACTGCACAGCATCGCATAATAGAGATGTAAAACAAACAACAGTAGCAGCTGAAACTGAGCACCGATTCATTAGCGTGTAATGTCAAGGTCCTAAGTTCATACAAATCTTCGTGGTTGCTCAATTATTTCTTGATCAATAGGTATAAAGTGTCTTTTTCAGACGTTAACAAGCAAGCCACTACCCTTATTTTTTTGGGTTTACGAAAAAACCAAAACAGAAAAGAACATAATCCCAAGTACTGACATGCATACAAAGAAGTTACTGCTACATAAACGTGGTCTTACATACACTTGGAGACAAACATTCCAATACTACCATCCAAAATCACAAAGTTGGTCTCAATTTGACAGTATTGCACCAGAAACTTCAAAAATCAAAACATAAAACATAAAACCGAGTCTTCTATTCGGAGTACAAAAAATTTCAAAGAGAAAGATTTATCTAAATTAAATAGCTTTTTAATATCTCAACAGATTTTGAACAAAATGAAGTCTACTACAGAATAGGCAGGAAAAGTGCGACAAAATCAAGGTTAACAAAAACGAGACTCGAAGTTCAGTTAACACTAAAAATGGCTTATCTGTCTTTAAGTTTGAAACCAAAAAGATGGCTTCTTGCTATTGCAAAAAGGTCCACTCAGCTTAAACTTCTAGCTTTTTTCTTGCCAGAAAATTAAAATCTCCCCCTATAAGTTCAACAACTCAAGGTACCGCAGCAGATAAGCAAGAAACAGATAAGAGCTTTTAAAGGTGCAAACTTCAAGCCTCTCTCTGTCTCTCTTTCCAATTTAAACTACCAAACACAATTGTTAACAAAAACCTTAATATTTTAAAAAAAGGGTTCATTCATTTGAATTTTCTCGCTTAACCTTGCCAGAAAACAAAGAAAAGCTCCTCGCTGCTTAAACAAAGGCACCACAGTTTATAAGCCAAAAACAGATGACACGAGCTTAAAAGGTGCGAATAAACAAGTCTCTCTCTGCCTCTCGTACCAGTTTAACTTGGATACCAAGTACTAAATTCACCCAAAACACACTACGCTCGAAATCAACAATAATTGAATCAAATACCAAACTTAGGGTTCCAAATCAAACCCTATCATAGAGACGAAATCAAACCATAAAAATCCAAAACAAAGAAAGTAAATAAGCCGAGGAAAAAGAGAGGAGATATTCACACAAGTACCAAAATTCACCGCGAACATTACACGTTTCATGTACATATAGCAAACCACAGCGAATCTCAAAGTTAGGGTTCCGGAACTAGACCCTAACCCTAAAAATAATATCCAAAAACACATAAATCCAAAACAAAGACGCTAAATAAATTGATGAAGGAAAAAAAATGACATACACAAATACCAAATTCACCCAACACATACTATTTAGGGCGTGTTTGGCGTCTGATTTTTTATTTAAAAAGCTGCTTTTAAAAATCAATGATAAAAGCTTGCTTAAAAGAAGCTGCTGTTTGGCACCACCTTAGCTTTCACTAATAAGTGACATTAACTTTTTTTTGTTAATAAGTCATTTTTTACTTATTTGAACTTATAACTGACTTATAAATAAAATGATTTTGATTGGAAAAATTCTATTGTTGGTAATTTTTACGTGTAAAAACTAAAAAAATCCCCAATTTGTTTCCTAGCTTCTCTGCTCTAAGCTTTTATTTAATCCAAAAACTAGCTTTTGAAAAGCTAAAGAATGAACATACCAAACACTCATAGCTCTTTTTTAATTAAGCTAACAAAGCTGAGGAAAAAAACTGCTGCCAAACAGGCACTTATTGACAATTAATGAACCAAATCACAAAGTTAGGGTTCCAAATCAAACCCTGGCCCTATCAGCGAAATCAACCCGTAAAAATCCAAAACGAATACAGTAATTGAAAAAAAAGTGTAATAATTACCATACGAACATAGGGATTATCACCGAGACAAGACTGGCAAATGATTGGGAAATCGGATCTCTCCACCCTTCTTTCTCTACGTCTCCCAGAAACCTATGCGCCATTACTTAGCCTCTCTCTATATACTATATATGTATGTATGTATATATTAATTCGCAAGAACAGAACCCTAGCTGAGGAGAGAGAGTGAATTGATGATGATAATGTGATTTATAGTGATTCATGGTCAGTTTTAATTAGAATTATTGGGCTGGTAGTTTGGAGCGAAATTCTATTTCGTATTACAAGCTTAAAAAGTTTCTAATAGGGTGGGTATAAGATTTCTTGTCTGAAATTGAAAAAGGTATGTGAAAATACAGATAATAATAAGTCATCATGAAACAATAAGAAAGTTGATTTATTAGGGATTGATCTAATATTTATTGCCATGGCCAAACTCCAACAACCTACATTTTTTATGAAAAGCCAATGACCAATAAGCAACACTGTATATCAATTCTCCACATAACCGCCGTAATACAAGGCAAGACATGTGAATTTTGAAGTCGATTTTCAGAAAATAATACTATACTATAAGCAAGAATAATGCAACATATACAGATGCAGAAAGGCTCAACATGATGGCAAAAGTCGTTTCATAAAGACAAACTTTCATGGTTGACTGGAATCAAAGAGAAGAGAGAGAAGAGAGAGAAGACGACAAAAATATTGTGTATAGTACTGTATAGAGTAGACAAAAAGAAATACTGTATAAAGTAGATTAAAAGATACTTATATTCGCAGCTAAAACTGAACGTTAATCAATAGCATGGCATGCCTAGGTCCTTTATATTTAATAAAGATCTTGACACGAATTCACAAGGTTCCTTGGCTATTTGCAATCAGATAACTTACATCATTGCACACAACAGTGTAACTCGGCGAAGTGCATATGTAAAGTAGAATAAATGAAGAAAAAATGAACCCCCATGCAGTAGAAAACAATGCCAAGGTCATAAATATATAGTCTTAGACTTAACATGATTCTTCAGCTAATTTTAAGTAGTGTATATTACATTCTTAAATGCAACTGCACAGCATGACATAATGGACATGTAAAACAAACAACAGTAGCAGCTGAAACTGAGCCCTGATTCATTAGCATGTCAAGTCAAGGTCCTAAGTTCATACAAATTTTCGTGGTTGCTCAACTATTTCTTGATCAATAAGTATAAAGTTTCCTTCTCAGACATTAATACAAGCATATAATCCTATGTGCTAACATGCATACAAAGAAGTGTCTGCAACAGAAAACGTAGTCTTCCATGCACTTAGAGACAACCATTCCAATACAACCATCCAAAATCACAAAGTTAGTCTCAATTACAGTATTGCACCAAAAACTTCAAAACATTAAAACTATCTTGTATTTTCAGAGTACAAAATTTTCAAAGAGAAAGATTTATCTAAATTGAATAGCTATTTAGGCTCTGATCAGATTTTGAACAAAATGAAGTCTACTAATCAATAGGAAGAAAAAGTGCGACGGAATCAAGGATAACAAAAACGAGACTAGAAGTTTAGTCAACATAAAGAATGGCTAATTTGGCAGCAAACTTCAAACAGAAAAAATAGCTTCTTAATATTGAGAAAAGGTCCATCCAGCTGAAACTTCTCGATTTTCCTTACCGGAAAACTAAAAAAGCTCCTCCCTCTAAGCTCGACAACTCAACGTACCGCAGCTGATAAGCATAAAACTAATGAGAGCATTAAAAGGTGAACTCCAAGCCTCTCACTATCTCTCTTTCCAGTTTAACATGGATAGCAACTACCAAACTCAGCTGTTTTATATGTATATAAAAAAAGCTCCTTGGTATTGTAAAAAAAGGGTTCATTCAGTTGATTTTTCTCGCTTTACCTTGCCAGAAAACAAAGGAAAACTCCTCCCTTAAGCTGCTAAGCCAAAGGCAGCAGAGTTTACAAGCCAAAAAAAATAGATAAGCCGAGCTAAAAAGGTGCAAACAAACAAGAGTCTCTCTCTCTTACCAGTTTAACTTAGATACCAAGTTTCAAATTCACCAAAAACACACTACGCTCGAAATCAACAATTAACGAATCAAATCGCAAACTTAGGGTTCCAAATCAAAGCCTAAACTAAAAACGAAATCAAACCATAGAAACCTCAAACCTAAAACAACGGGTAAATAAGCCAAGGCCAAAAAAATAAAGGGCACTTTCCACACAAGTACCAAAATTCACTGCAAACATTACACGTTTCCTCTAAATATATCAAAACACAGCAAATCTCAAAGTTCGGGTTCCGAAACTAGACCCTAACCCTAAAAAGACAACTAAAATCACATGAATCCAAAACCAAGACGGTAATCGAGAAAAGAAAAACACAACATAAACAACTAACAAATTCACCCAACATATAATACTCCTTTTGTCCCATGATTATAGGCCAATTGGTTTTTGACTCGGTACCAAAATAACAGTCAAATTGTATTTTAAAATTTTCCTTCCCCATACCCTGATTCTAATTCTAACCAACATCTCTCATTCGTGAAAAAATACCTAAATGGATTATTATTACTACCGGGACGAAAGGAGTATTCATCACTGTTTTAAAAAAGCGCGCATCTTAGTAAAAAAAAAAGCTCGATTAAAAACTCGATTATAGCTCGATTCAAAGCTTAAATAAACCCTAAAAATCTCCCTTTTTCCCCGCTTTTAAACCGCTAAAACTTTTTACACTTTGAACACAGCTTTGGCATAAAAAAAATAGGTAAGATTTCGCTTATTAAAACACTGCTATTTATCTAAAAATAAGGGTTCGAAATGAAACCCTGACCTAGAAACGAATAAAACAATAAAAAAACAAGAAAAGAGTAAGAAATAGAATAATTACCATACGAACGTAGGGATTATCACCGAGACACGACTGGCAAATAATCGGAAAATCAGATCTTTCCCATCCTTCTTTCTCCACATCTCTCAGAAACCTATGCGCCATTATATACTATATTTGTATATAATTGAGTCGCCAAAACAGAACCCTAGAAGAGGATATATATATATATATATATATATATATATAGAGAGAGAGAGAGAGAGAGAGAGACTCGATGATGATAACTGGGTCAGTTTTTAATTAGAATAACTTGGTCCATACAACTTTTGTTTATTTTTCTTACCACTTGGACCCTCTATTTAAATAGTTGCAACCTTCACTTTTGTCGTCGAGTTCGTCTAAATTTTAAAAATTTCTAACTTTTTTTTTTACATTTTTATATATTTATATAATATATTTTATGCAAATTTATTATATGTAGACATGATATTGGTCTAAATGATTTTTTTAATTTCACTAATTAAATTTACTATTTTTTTTATTTATTCCAAATTAAATTTTGTGTGACTTTTCTATTAAAAATAATTGTTGGAGTATATCAATATATGTATAATCGTAATTGTGGAATTTTTTTTTAACAAATATTTTTGGTTAAAAAGATTAGGGGGCACGAAAGTGGACAAAGGATCCAGACTTCAGTTTACCTCTCACTGCTTCGTCAAATCGGATAGCTCGCACGACAATATTTCACTGTATTGTATGGATCGTGGGTTCGAGATTTGTTTAAACTTACGAGTTTTTGGGTAATTTTGTTTTAACTCTCGAGGGTCAGACATGTTAGGTAGATGAGTTGAATGGGTCAATATATAAATACAGTAAAACTTATATAATCGCTTGTTATTTTCAATAATAATGATCAATTCCTACTTTTAAAAAACATGTTCTATGTAGCATAAATTACAACAATATCAATAATCGAATAGTTTCCACTTAAAAAAATATTGATACTTCTACCATGCTCACGACTTAGCAAATAACAAATATTTTCGTTACATGTATTACTAAGGGTGCACATTTTCTGATCTATATCGATTACAATTGACAAATATATTCAAGACTATTACTATTACGATTACTACATGCACCTCTTATCGGATAGTATGTGAATAAGAAAATTTTAATTGCATAAATCAGGATTTTATAAATAATGGCCTTCAATTAATTGTATTTCCTTGGAAGTGTTGATCTATGGTAATTTTAATATACTTACAAAATGCTTTACTCAGTATATATTCAACGATTCGAAACAATTTAACTCAAAATAGAGCAAAAAATTATCAAAATTTTCAAACAAAAATCATTCTTTACTTTAAATGCCAAACTAAGTGTAAATTTGATATTATTTAAGTATCAAAATGACTATTCGAAACCATTCCAGGGTGATAAATGTTGTGAAAACTACTCGTAATAAGGTGTCCTATACCCATGCGGAGGATAAAACGGCTGTTGAAATTGACAATAAGGTGGCATACCCTGGTAAGGATAATAACCACCCTCTTGTGACTTACTAACAACACCCATTCTTTGTGGTCCATAGACGGATAATAAGCCCTCTCTTGCTGAGGTGGCGGAACAACATTATAGTTTTCAGTTCCTGACTTCCTGGTGGTTGTAGCGGATTCTGTACCGCTCTAGGCAATGCACCTCCTGCAGAGTTGGTGCCTTCACCCTTAAGCCTAACGGCTTGGGGTCGACCCCACATGAGTTTTAGCCTCAGTCCTTTTATGACCAGCATGTTTGAGAGTTGTTCGGCCGCTTTTTCAGCATCTTCTCTAGTAGTGTAGGTAACGAAACCGCAGTTGCCATTTTTACAGATTCGATCTCGCCATGGGCATAGAAGTTGTCTCTAAGGTCTTGTTCAGTTACCCTAGCATCGATCCCACTCACATATAGGGTTATGGCTCTCATCCTCGAGGGGTTCTAGAGAGGGCATATAACTGGCCTTGTTTAGTAGCTTCAACGCCACATGATCATTCGCTCTATATTTTAAAATTGTGATTAGATGAAGAGACAATGATTGACAAAATAGATACCCAGTAGGGTGTAAATGGTTCGGATTTGAACGGATTATCATCAAATCTAAACCAAACAATTAAGAACGGATTGTGAAATTTTGGATGCAAACCAAAACATTTATTTTTTCAATCCAAATCAAACCAAACCTAACAGATCGGATCGGTTTGAGTTGGTTTTATGAATCCAATGGTTTTGGTGCAAATTCATATCGGATTTGGGTTTTAATAATGCTTGTCATTCGTTCTTTAATCTAAATTAATATATATTTTAATGACAATTATTTACAAATAAAGATAATGTGAAAAATAATTTCAAACAATATATAACCGACACTAATAAATACAAACATCTTTCATATACTTTCCTCAACCACACAGACAATACATAATAACATATTAATTCGGTTATAAAATAAAGAAATATGACTCATATAAGTAGTAGTGAGAGAATATAAAAGTTAAGACATTTGAAATATGTCGCACATTTATTATTGTTTATTAGATTAAAAAGTATATATATGCTCGTTTATTATTAGTTATATACATGAGATGAGTTTTAAGTTTTTTCCATAACTAGGGTAAATAATAATTTTTGTTTTTAATGGTTATAACGGATTGAATTTACTGGTTTGGATTGGATTCAATGGTTTGCATCGGATTGTTCTGGTTCGTATTAACAGAATTGAGACATAAACCAAACCATTAACGACGGATTTGAAATTTTTGAATGCAAAACCAAACCATTAGTATTAAAAACCTAAAACAAAACTAACCAAACCAGCGATTCGGATCGGATTCACGGATTTTACTTACAACCCTAATATCCAGTAATGCATGTGCTTTCAAAGCAAGGCTGACAAAATTAATAATTGAAAAAAAAAACAGCACAAGTCAGATATGAACAGTCCAAGGGAAATGGGCAACCCACTCCCAAAGTCCAATAATTGTGGCCCAAATAATTTTTTTATATTATGATTTTTTGCTCATCCAATTTCATGGGCCAAAATAGCTAAATATTTTCTGGGCAGCCCACCCAAAAAAAATTCTTTGGCCCGGCTCTGGGTACAGGGACACAAATCAGTACTTTCAAAGAGAGGAAGAGGTAAAAAATAATTAAAAAGGTATCAGTTCACCAATAATAGACAAAAGTATGCAAAAAAAAAATGTTTCTGTTCTAGATGTTCGGCATCACTCATTAACGATTAATACCAATCTACAATTGAGAAGGCCGGGCACATTTTAAAGCTCAAATAAAGTTTCTAACTAGTGTGAAAAATTTATTACCCGTAATTGCTTTTAGCTCAATTTCGATTTTCTTTTTTAAATTCCAAAAAAACCCACAATAGTAATGTCGCGTGCAGTCATGTATCAAAAGTTTTAACATTTCAAAATTGACTAAAAAGTAAATAAAATAGAAATCAAAATGATATAAAAGTTAAATTTAAAAAATCAAGATATAACAATTAAAAAGATTAAGAAACGAAAGTAAAAATATATAAAAAAAACCTGAAAAAACCAAACGTGTATTGAATAATAGATATATACGAATAATTAAATATATATTGCACAATTTCAATATACTCACTTCAATTAAAATACAAACCATCAAAAATTCTTTTATAAATTTTGTTTGCATTCCCCACTACTCTAATTATTATTTTTGTTTAATTTTTTTAAGATGTGTGTTATGTGTTAAAATGATAAGTTGTTATAAAATGTATTTTATAATCACTTGGTTATGCTAATTTTTTAAGTATTACTTATATATTATCAACACATATAAAATCATCGTATGTTTTTACACTAACAATATATAATTTTGGAAGAGGTTGCCAAAAAAATATTTAAAAAGTTGGCAGAATACTGTATATACAAATTATTATGAAAAATACTAATAAAAAAAATTATTTTTCCAAATTGTGGGATTGCCGTGACAACCCCTAGTCACATGGGGTGCCGCCCCTAGTTTAGAGCTATGTGTATTAGTATTTTATGTTTATATATAAACATGTGTTGGTTTTATCGATATTATTAGTAAAATGTCATCACAAAGTATTTATTGTATTTTTATAAAAACTCGGGTGTGACAAATTTAAAAAACTATTTTGTTTATTTTGATAAATCCAAATTTTAGTTTTAACACTTGCAAGTTGAACTAATTGTCGAATTGTAATTGACGAAATTCAATTTTAGTGTGATTTTGTCTGTGCTCATATGAATAAAGTATTGTGGTTCTTATGTTTACAATTTCATTTTTTATTCTCATTTCCGTATTATTTTTTGAGAACTTGCAAGTACAACTTAGGGTCGAAACATAATTAGTCAACAGGTTGGTTACGAGCAACGTCTTTTCCGGATCCTAATATTTTGGACAATTTATTTTCAGTACGTATTATGAACGTTGTGTATACATGATGTGTTGATTTTCAATTGGAATATATATATATTGATAAAATATGTGGCGTTAGAATGTTTGAACTTTTTGACTTGGTAATTGATATTGAAAGGATGAAGTATATGAGATTTTAGTGTTTATTTTCTGGTCCATTGAAGATAACTCTTATATCAAATACATTGTTTAAGACGTTTGATTGCAGATTGGTAAATCTCCATTATCATATAGAGCTAAGACGTTTGATTTTCTTACTAGATGATATTTGTAAGACAATGGTCTTCATGAGTTGGAAATTTAAATTAATGGGATCAAAAATATCCAACGGCCGTTCATTATTTGGTGCATTAGTGTTACATAAGTAAGCTATGGGATCAAAAGTGTGACAATGAATGTTTTGAACCAAACATAACCTTTCACCAAATATATTGGCTATGGGTTTAGCATATGACATATCTATCCATTCAATAAATACGAGATGACGATGAGAATCTTCAAAGTTTTATGAAAGTTGACCTTGGGCGTGTTCTTATCGTGTTTCTTTCACTATTTTTCTCTTTTTCTGCTTTCTTCTTTTCAATGGTTATAAATGTGGCGTTGCTATCAAGTGAAAAAGACTTTATGATGGCATCAAACAAATGTAGATTATACCGAACTAGTTGACATAATATATATAGTAACTAAGTGGTGCATCAAATTTGTCGAAATGTATTATTACTTTATGTTAAGTAAGATTGACTATGTTTATGAGTCTACACACAATTTAAATGGTGTGACCAAATCGACACGAGTCGGAGAACAACTACAAAAAGGAAACGTGGATTACACTATATATTCCTATACTTTGTACCAAAAGTTATATTTGGTGCTTATAGTTTCAGGTACATCATAAACTTGGTCCCAAGTTTTATAAGGGTGATAAATTGGTCTCCTTAGGGGTGCCTTATGTCCATAAGGACAATAACTAATAGAACGGGCAATATACCAGAGTTTTGATACATTTTAAAATTTAAAAGATTCGACTCCTTCATCTTGTTTAACAATTTCTAGATGAGAATTTTGGGCAAACAACGACCCAACAAAACAGAAAAAGAATTGATACCTTCATATATAGTATTTTAATTTTATCAAATAATTGGTGTGTTGTAGGATACTTTCATATATAGTGTTATTGATAAAGAGATTGTAAAGTGATATATTTATGTTTAATTTTATCAAATAATTGGTGTGTTTGTAGGATACTTTCATATATAGTGTTATTGATAAAGAGATTGTAAAGTGATATATTTATGATCAGTCTCCTTAACTATGTTTATATAATCGAGTCGGAGATAAAGTTCACATGGCAATATATGGACCTATGCTATATGATTGGAAAATAAAATTTATTGAAATTGAAGAACGTTGATATCAGAATGGTTTACTTTCTTATAATACCTATTTAGCATGTCATTAATGGTTAATGTTGATGGAATTAATTTTCAAACATAATGATACGTAGAATGTGCGACTATTTTGGCAATTTTCTAAATGCGTTTACTAATCTTTAGAACACAAACTTTCAACAGAGCCGAACACAAACTCTTAACAAAAGCGGTTCCGGGCAAGCACAATAGACACAATTGTGTCGTGCCTCCAAAATATTATATTTATTTTAGGCCTCAATTTTTTTTTGTATTTGTGAATTTGTACTGCACATAAAATTCATGAAATCTAGTATATGAAAAAACATAAATAATAAAGGCATCCGTTTCAAATTTGTGTCGGGTCTCAACAAATTAAATTTGTTTTACAAATATACTTAAATTCACACCCTAATTGATGAATTGACCTAATCATCGAATTCCATTTCCTGTTGTGATTATAGATGGTACACTTTCCGAAGTACTGATAAGTGCATCCATTTTCTCAAACAAACACACATACTTTGATCATGACGTTTTTTGTTTCAATCCCATCTTTCAGAAGATATATTAGATAATGCAACTCCTCAGTAAGACCGAAAATATACATGTTAGTTACATGCAAAGTTGAGGCTGACATTAAAAAGTAACGCCCATGAAAACGGAGAGAAAATAAACAAATCAAGAAAATAGACGAGCTTTTCGACAGACAATATGATACATGTACAAGATTACCGGTTCAAGGCGTCAACTTAGACAATTATCTTCGAGTTCAAGTCCCAACACACTCAAACGCGTGATAAGTTATTGTGGGCCTTGTGGCCCAAGTGAGATGGGCTAAGGTCCTATAGTAGTTAAATTCCTTAGTCAAACAAACAAAAACGCGAGAGACATTGCTTGCAATTTTCATTGTGCGCGAGTTTCCTCCCTTATATAGGGTTTTCATTGGTGGGTACATAGTACTTTTCAATTTTTAATATACCGGACTAACTGAATAGTCAATCTCAAAATCAGGGGTTAATATCAGTTTAGTGGCATGTGTTTTGTAACAAAATTGATTTGCTGATCCGACTTTCAAAAATATTGATTTAGTGACATGTGTTGTACACTCTTAGTGATTTAATGACCCGCGTTAAATTTTTTGATGGAAATTGTTAAATTTAACTTTACAAGTGTTGAAACATGGGTTCAATAATTGATTTTGATTATACGTTTGATTATGTATTAATGATTTTACGATTTCTCTATTTCGATGATATAACGCTTTGTCTTTTCCAAAAATAGGAAATGTATATTTCAGGACTTCAAAATGATAAGAGTGCTCAAATACGAAGCCGAAGGTTCAAGCGGAACCAGAATCGGAGTTAAAACGAAGAATTTACGAGCATTCGAAGTGTAATGGGAAAACCAAGAAATTGCCAGAAAAAACGACCGATCGTTTTGGACAAACGACCGATCGTTTTTGTTCCAAAATTGACCAGTGAGGTCGTTATAAAAACGACGGGTCGAAATGTAGAAAACGACCGATCGTTTTCTGCAGAATTCAAAAACAGTTTTTTGACTTATTCTGGATAAATGGTAAATTGCTTAAAACCAATTGGTAAAGATATAAACCTTCATACAACGGTAACAAGACCATTTATCCTTCATATACCCTCCCAAAATCCTTGATGAAGACAAACCCCAATTCACCCACTCAATAAGCTATTTCCTTCAAGATCATAATCAAGCTTATACTTCATACTTCTCACTTATTTTCATAAGTATTCTTGTGTGTAATCATATTGTAATCTTATAAACACCAAGATACTATTTGTTAGTGAGCGATACTCTTTCGATTCAAATTGTAGAGTAAATTATAAACTCATTTGTGAGCGAGTGATCGGGTAGAGGCTTTGTAAGCGAGTGTTGCTTAAAAGCTCTATGTCTTTTCATTCGGGATACTCATAGAGTGAGGGGGAGCTTAATCCGCGGATTAGCTCGTTAGGTTGTAATCTTGGGAAGAAAATTTTAGTGAAATACTCGGTAGCATAAATAACGAGGAGAGGACGTATGCGAGTTTGCCGAACCTCTATATATCGTGGTGTCAATTCTTTCTCTAATATTTACTTTACGCATTCCTTATTATTGCTTATTTTCTTGCTAGTGTGTAGTATTTCTAGCGTTTCATTAACTTTTGTTAAACGTTTAAGCTTAGAAATGATATAGTTGGGATGTTAGTTGCACTTACTTTTAATTCCGCGAAAAACGCCTAAAATCTTATTCACCCCCCCCTCCTCTAAGGTTTAGCCACACGGGCCAACAACAAGTTTAAAACGTTTACAGTGCAGTACACATAATTTAGAAATTAACAATTAAGCTAGTAAATTGATGAAAATAACAAAATTAATCCATTTCCAGAAAAATATATATTTTTTATTGGGAAAAATGCACATTTTAAATTTAGCAACTTTTCTCAAAAAAAAAAAAAAAAAAATCAAAGATTTTTTTTTGAAGAAAATTCGAGTTTTTTTAAAAAAAAGGGTTAGTTTAGAATTTAAATTTTTTTTTACTAAATTGCTTTCCTTTTTATCAATATAAAGTTTACTTAAGCATTTTCTTTTGAATTGTTTACTAAATAAAAAACGACTTTGGAAATAATTCTGTTTTTTTGGAACAAATATCCTTCAGGTAAAGCAACATTTTCTAAGAAATTTATTTATTTTGGAAAGAGATTTATATATTCAACAAATTTTTTGAAGAATAAAGTCTTTCTTCAAAAATCGATATTATTTCTTGGTTCTCTTTTTTTTGAAAAAAAAAATGATTTATATTGTTTCTTACTTTTGAAGTAGTTTTTGAAAAAAATTATAAGAAACAGGAGTATTTTACACAATTCTGCAAAAATTAAAAATAAAATACATTTTTACAAGTTTTTGAATCTTAGAGAAAATTTTGTTTATTGTGTTACAAAAAATTAAATTGGAGTATTATAATTTAACTTTTTCAAACTAAAATCTGCATCTTTTCTAATTTTAAGGTTATATTATAAAATTACAAACTATACGAACTAAATTGATACTGCATCCGCTCCCAATTAATTGTCCGCCATGAAACTACGTGTAATTTTAACCGGCGAATAACCTGTATCAAAATTGTCGGAATAAAATTTTTGATAAATCTTATAAGCCGATCAAAATTGCACGTAATTTTGTATAAGACAGTTAATTGGGACGGATGGAATAATGTATAAACTTTTTCATCCAAAAAAATTGACGGGAGGTTATTAAATCATTAAAAATATTAAACCATTAAAAATACATAACACGTGTCATTAAATCAAAATAAGGGTCGCTTAACTAACATAGCCCCAAAATCAGACTAATCAAAATAAGGGTCGCTTAACTAACATAGCCCCAAAATCAGACTACTCACAAATGATATCAAACAATTAAAGAATCATGTCAGCACTTACGAATAGAATATTCTATGGTCTCGTTTGGTATGATGGGATTAATGTGTGAGATTATGATAATATGTATTAGAAATACAGTTGGACACACAAATATTACGTTCGGTACGAAAAGTGGAGACGGTATTATTAGTACCATGTGATTAGAAATTATAATAAATAAATTATTTGGAGTAATGAGGGGTATGTTATTGGGAAATGAGCGTATTTAGAGTAAATGAGTGTTGTATATATATATATATATTAAAATCATATGTAAATGTATTTTGCAAGTTTATTTATTATAGATATAAATGTAAATTTGTAAAATAGTCTAACACCAATAAAAAGCAAACAGTTCATTGATATTTCATGTATGTACTATTAATAACACTTTCATTTGTTATTCCGCCATATTGCGAATGTATTACTAGTCCTATTAATACTAATACCGCAACCCCATAACCAAACGAGGCCTTTTAAGTATATAAATAAAGATGCCGCCTATACTCTATATCTCGTAGGCTCAATTCAATCTTAATAACTAGTATAAGATATTGAAGAATGCCAAATTAATCATGCATGTTGCCATTTGGCATAATATTCTCATACCAATTCCAACTTTGATTACAGAATTAGTCATAAGAGCATTCAGCATTTATAATGTCCACACATATACGAAACTTAAAAGCAAATTTGTTGAGACACTGGTATACCATGTTCATCATCAGGTCAATCTCCGGCACCCATAAAGTGGGTTACGTCTGAGAGGATTATTGAAAAAAAGATACGGAGCTTGAGAACGAGACTTACACAGCTTAAAAGTCTCAGGAAAATAAAATATCAAGAACGAAGAAACAACACAACATACTCATCTTAAACAGAATCTAAGAGTCGTCGCAGTCATCATCAAAAGCATCATCGATCATCTCTCCGACTATCATACCACCAACGAGCCCGCCTGCCAACCCAACAGCCAAACCTGCTCCAGCTCCCATCCCACCACTTTTTTCCGGCTTCTCATGCGTATAACTAGGCTGTTGGTATCCGCCTTGGTATCCCATCGGTGGATATCCGCCAGGTGGTGGCTGCTGGTAGCCTCCATCATACCCGTATTGTGGTGGTGGACCCTGAGGGTATCCTCCAGGTGGATAGTATCCGGGAGCTTGTTGAGGGTAAGGCTCCACCATCTGATAGTCGTGTTGAGGAGCATATGCAGGAGGAGGAGGAGCGTATGCGGCGTGTTCTACAATGAAAATTAAGTGTTCATATATGAGACTAAGCAAATCAAATTATCAAAACAAGAAAGGAAACTTAGAGAAGTGACATATCAAAACGGTGAATGCTTCGAAAAAAGGAACACCGTAGGATCATAGAAATCCTGAATTCAACCATAGAAATCCTTCTAGTCAGTAATCAAACATAAAATTTTCCACAAGAATTTAATATAAAGAAAAGGGTATTTGATTAATTATGTTTGTTAGGAATAAGTAACAGTTTACTGAAACTGAGGGTTTCCTTTTGGTCATAAAAAGCTCTGTTTCGAAACCAAAAACACAACAGCAATTTAATAGTTTGAAATTTGGATTCACGCATTTGAATCTGATCCAAAGGAAACTTAGACAATCTGCATCATATGAAACAAATTTAAAGCACAATTGATTCAAATTCTGGAAAACAACTCGGACTGAGTAATCTGAAAAATGTAGAAGACTTACTTATTCTCTAGAGAGTAAGTAGCTAATGCAAAGTACTTTTAAAAAGTCTTCTACTGAAGAGTAAATCTTACAAAAATGTTTATGTAAACTTATATCACAAGTTGATCGGAATCCAAAGTATAAAAGACCAAACTATTCGCCCAATTCCGGTTTAATCCAAGTCAAATACCATTTGCAAGTTTCGTTTCAGATTAATTTGGCACCTCAACTTAAAAATAACAGTTAAGAAACTTAGTTAATACAAGAAGCTATACCACCCATAACCACAGTAGGGGTGTTAAAAAAACGGTGAACCCGGACCGATCCGTTGGTTAGGTCTGGTCTGGTCTTATATGGGTCTTTAACCTATATGATCTGGGCTTGATTTAGGAAAATTTAAAACCGTTTTTAATGGTCTGGGTTAGAGTTAATTAATCAAAATCCAGACCAGACCAGACCAAACCGATTTTGACCCGTTAAAACCGAACCGCAAAAACCATTTAGCTTACTAAAATCACTAAAGTATAAATATTAAATAACTAAGTAGATTAATCTCATCCATTAATTATTAACCATAATTAAGAAATGAATCCTGACCATTAACTAATACTACAATAACTTATAAATTGTTTTTTTAATTGCATCTATGACACATTTGTTTGAGTTTTATTGGATTTTGTTTTGACTTGGATACAATTTATTACTCCCTCCGTCCCAAATTGTTGGGGTTATACAAAATTACATGCAATTTTAACCAACAAACAACTCATATCTAAGTTGTCGAAATAGAATTTTTTTAAAAGTTAATCACATAGTTCAAATGTTAAACTATAAGAACAAATTTTAAAAATTTACATTTCGATAATTTAAAGACAGATATTTGCCGGTCAAAGTTGCACGTAGATGCATAGAGCCCCAATATTTTGGGACGGAGGGAGTACGTTGTATTTATTGTAAAACCGTGACAATCTGGGACTCAACTCGAAACCAAACCAGACCATTAAACCCAAACCCAATCTGAAACCGAACAAGACCGTTGTTCTGGTCTGGTTTGGGCTTTAGAGTTAAATTGGTCCAGTGCAGGTTATATTTTCCCAGCCCGTTTCAACATGTTCCGGACTTGTATTTGGCCAAAACCGTTGAAACCCAGACCATGAACAGCCCTAAACCCCAGTTTCTACTTTCTACAGAACCAACAAAATATATTTATTTTTGATCGTGTATTTTTCGTCAAAAATTTCAGATCATAAAACTTACACCCTAACACGAAAAGTTCCATACATAAAGTGCATCCCCTAGCCAATCCAACCCTGATTATGCTAAGGATCATAACCGATCCAAGTCCTACCAATCCGATCATATATCTTTGTGAATGTAAATCATTAAAAAAAAATCCCATACTACTTGCATACCAAATTTGTAAACTAGGTTGTAATACAAGGTTTTACACACGAATTCTACAAACTAACAAACAAGTGTTCTTTTGATAGAAAATTTCAATTTGTTACTCTCTACAAATTCCAGACATAGAATAGCACCCCATAGCCGATCCAATCCGATTATCCATGACTGATTCAAGTCCTACCAATCCGATCATATATCTTCATGAATCACATATGTACAAACCAAGTTTGTAAAATAGGATGTAATATACAAGATCCTACACCCCTAATTTCGACAAAACCAACAAAAAAGTGCTTCTTTAACAATAAAAAATCAGATCATACCACCCTACCCCTTAACAAACAAACTTTCCATACATAAAAAACATCATCTAGCCGATCCAACCCTGATTATGCTATTAATTGTAACGGATCCGAATACTACAAATCCGATTGTATATTTTAACATAACATATACATCTCATAAAAAGATTAAAGACTGATCATAATAAATAAAATAAAAACATAAAAAGGGTTTCTAAGCTACATATATGATATATACACATACCAACTTTGTAAACCTGTCCGAACTTGAAAGAAAATTTAAGGGACCCTTTCTCCTTCCCAGACGGAGTCTTAACCGGATACTCGACCTCCACATCATCTTTTTCCTCTCCCGCCTTGTCTAAGAGCTCCTTGACCGCGACTTGTACCTCGCCAACGTCCTTGTCACCCAACATTTTACTCTCATGCCTGTTTATTTCCGAAAAAATGATCATTTAGTACATATTTTGAGACTTACTTTATCAAAAGCTTATGATTTAAATCTCTTTAAACTCATGCCTTAGACTAAACACAACCACAGCCCGGTTCATCTGAACCGACGGTTCGTCTACCACGAAACGCATGAGGTGTTTCCATTTCGGGCTTGAACCGCCATCCTCATCGACCGGTGTCTTTTCTTCAGAACCGGGGTTAGTTGAGATAGAAACCGCCACGTAAACGTCCATCTTCGAGAACACGCCTACGTCTTTTAGTCCCTTGGCTGAGATCACCTTTATGTCCAATGGCCTTTGCTCCATTTTCTTGTTCTTTTGTTCTCTTTTTTGTTTTTAGGATGAGAGATGGAAGATACGGGAATGGAATGCAGTTTATATAGAGTATGATGATGACAGCTAAGTTTAATAATGGGGGAAGAGACGTTACACTTACTTATTTTGGGTTGGGTTTATCAAATTATGTAATTTAAAGGGTCCTAACATGCAATAAAATTGTTTAAAAATAAATTATTTAATTTAATATTTGAACTATATGATTAACTTTTAAAAAAATTTATTCCGATAATTTTGATATAATTTATTGATCGGTCAAAATTGCACGTAGTTTCGTAATGTACAATTATCGGAAACAGTGGGAGTATCAAAAAAAAAATGCACTAGCTGTCCTCATAGTTTAAGAGAAATGCATTTTGCTCATATACGAGTAAAGCACCCTGGTTCTTATGTTTTCAACTTCATGTCTTTATGTTCTCTTTTTGTACTAATTTTGATAACTTCAAGTAAATAAAGGTCGAAATGTAATTGGTCAACAAGCTGGTTAATTACATGAAACGTTTGGTTCTTATGTTTTCAACTTTCATGTTTCTTTCTTCTCGTTTTCGTACTAAATTTTGAGAACTAACCAAAGATCAAAGCACGATTAGTCAATAGACTATTAACAATAAAAGTTTTCCCGGATCAAAATAATTTGGACGATTCATTTTTAGTACGTACTATGCAATGTTGTATAAACATGATATTGTAGTTTGATTTATTTTTTTATTCTTTTTAAACAGGCCAGTTTTATTGAAATGATTGATTTTTAATTGATTAGACACGTGGCATTAGAATGTTAAAAGTTTTTTACTTGGTTATATTGGTATGAAAAGGCTGAAATATATGAGATTTTATGTCATTGAAAAAATAAACATTGTCCAATCAGATGTTGTGAGATGGGTGTGACATCCTTTAGGATTAGATAGACGATTGGTGAATGTCATGATATTAATTAACAAAAATAAATTATGCATAATTGCATATTCTATAAAATATAGTAAAATACATGATTTATTATTTGTTTTATTATTTATTAAATAATAAATAATTTACTTGAAAATAGATATGACCAATATTGTATATATTATTTATATGTATACGTGTCTTTTATTTTGTATAAAATTAATTTGATGTGTAGCGTACGGTTTACGCACGAAACATCAAATCTTTTGTTGTTACATAATATATTTTATCGTTCACATCATGTACGGTACAACCATCGATAGAGTTGTAACATAGAGTTTTAAGTAGTATGTCTTTACTACAAAAAAACGGTTGAGTTCCAATTAACTATTTGTGATTGCATACTTAGAGTATATGCATACTTAAGAAATTATTAAGATTACTAATAGTCTTAATCCTTAGAATATTATCTATACACATATTTATGGAAGCAGAGTACCTGACTCTGAGTCAGCTGTTGGAAGCAGAGTAACCCTGACTCAGAGTCAGGTACTCTGCTTCCCATATTTATACTGTAAACTTTTTTGATTTGCAAAGGGTGATATTTGTAGTGGTCAATAAACTCGTATATTGGGCAGTAACATTATTTATATGTTATGTGTCTATAATCAACGTAATTCACGTGTCTTGAACAAGAATTGATGATATCTCAGATAAACTTATAAGTTTTGTTTTGTGTCAAATTTTACAAGTGAATTTTAAATCTGACACAACAAATAAGTTAAACGGTAAGATTAAGGAAATAAGATGTCAAGTAAAATAATTGTGATTAATTTATTTACTATGTTGATATCTATAATATTAATGTGGTGAGATTTTTAGTATTTAATATTTTTCTCTCAAATATTTTTTTAAAAATGGTTTAAATTGTAAATATATTTTTTAGTGCAAATGAATGGAAAAATATTAATTATATAGCATTACTATTAATTAAGTCTACATTAAGTAACCCTTGTACTAACACAACCTTATAACTCACGAGTAAGACTTTCTAGAAGTTTGGCAGTCCAGCTCTCTAACGAGCAATACACTATTATGAGAAGACGACATAAGATCAACAACAGAGAGACAGAAGACTGTACACTGCCTGCGAGTTATATATGTATCGTTTAATAAATCTTTTATATCATATAGAGGTAACACGTTTACTTTTCCTACCGGATGATACCTTTAAGACAATGGTCTCCATGAGTTGGAGATTTAAAATAATGGGATCAAAAGTATGTAACAAGTAACAATCATCCAATTTATGGTGCATTGTTGTTAAATATGTAAGCTATGGGAACAAAAGTGTGACAATGAAAGTTTTGGACCAAACATAACCTTATCTCCAAATATGCTGGCTATGGGTTTAGCATATCCATTCAATAAAGTTTTTATGAAAGTTGAACTTAGTCGTGTTCTTACCGTGTTTTTTTTTTTTGGAATAATGCCCAATAACTCGTTATTTCTCAATTTATTGTCCATAAGTATATTTTTCCAAATATGAGTTTCCCACAAGCTCATTTTTAATTAATGTTCAATTTATTTACAAAACCGTTATTATTAAACATAAAAAACTCAGTTTCTCTCTCTAGAAATCAAAAACCATGAAAAATATATTTAAATCTTAAATAATTAACAAAAAAATGGAAAATTAATAAAACTAAAATAAATAATTTGAAAAAAAAAAACGAAAAAAAAACCAAAACTCAAAAAATAAAAAATTTCAAAAAAAAAAGTTCAAAAATAAATATAATAACAAAAGTGCATAATAAATTGCATAAAATTCACTAAAATTGCATAGAGTTCACTTAAAATGCATAATAAAGTGCATAAAGTTCACTAAAATGCATAATAAAGTTCACTAAAGTGCATAAATGTCATTATTTTTATTTTTAAAACAAAGGTCACTAAATAGCATAATAAACTGCATAAAAAGTGCATAAAATTTACAAAAGTGCATAAAGTTCACATAAAGGCATAATAAAGTGTATAAATGTCACATTTTATGCAAAAGGTCACAAAAATGCATAAAATGTGCATAAAACATATATAAAAAGTGAATAAAATTCACTAAAAATGCATCAAACGTGCATAAAGTTCAATATAAATGCATAAATTTCACTAAAAGTGCATAAAAAGTGTATACGGTTCAATTGTATAAAAATCATAAAAATTGCATAAAATTCACTAAAATGCATAATAAAGTGCATAAAATTCATTAAAAGTGCATAAAGTTCAATAGAAGTGCGTTTAAAATGCATAAATTTCATTAAAAGTGCATAAAACATGCATAAAATTCAATACAAGTGCATAAATTCACTAAAAATGCATAAAACATGCATAAAATTCACTAAAAGTGCAAAAAAAATTATCATTTAATTATCATAAAAATATTTCAACCATAAAAATATGGACCCCGTGATAGTTTATTACTATTATATTAACCAAGTGAATCATATACATTTCTTATATATAATGTGAATTTTGTGTTTTCTAAAATTTAGTGAATTTATAGGTTTTCTATTGCATATAACTTTTTATACCATAAATATTAAATTTTAGAAAAAAATATGTTTTGAGGATGCTCTTAGGGGCAATATTTAGCAGCGATAACTTAATCTCACCGTCCATTTAGACTCAACGAATGAGATTGAGATGATTGTAAATGAAAATAACACTTATCCATCTCACACTTTTTTCTCCCTGTTAGTTTGTCCTTCCTTTTTAAAAATGTATTTTCCTGATCACTTGAAAGTTAATAATTTTACAATTTTTTCTTCTTCTTTTTGGAACATTCTCATTAGAAGTTAGAAGAGCTGATTAAATTTCTTCCATTATTTCAGTTTATGGGAAATAAGAAATAAACTTGGAGCCCTATTTTCCAACTAAGTCAAGACCGACTAGTTTAATGATTGTTTTGCTGGAGATATTAGAGGTATAAAGGAGGTTTGATTTTAGTATTTTGAGGTTATTTCCCATGATAATTGAGGGTTTTAGAAAAGACGTTTTTTTTTTTTTTTTTTTTTTTGCATTTGAAATCTCCTAAAACCATTCTAATATCTAGGGATACAGATTGATTTTGTTTCGGTTGGATTGTGTATGAAGAAATTAGAGGACATTAATTGTGGGCTATGGAGAGAAAGTGATCCGAGAGGCTCAGCCCAATTCAAGAAATGGGTCAAAAAATGTTAAGCTGAAGTGATAACATCAAGGCAGTTTTTTCACAGCATCTAAGTCAACTTTATCGAAAAAAACTGCTTTCATTGGGAGACTAAAAGGCACCGAGTCTGGTACCATTAGAAAGATAAATGAATCTAGTTTTCGAATATGCAAACCTTGCATTTTTCGGATTTTTCTAGAATTAGTTATGAATTTTCTAGTAAGCACTGTTCATAATATGCTTATTTGACTCTAATTTTGGATAGATTTTTGTGACTTTGAAGATCGTGAGAGACAAATCCATTGAACCTAAGAGCCAGTATAAATAGGGTGGCTTGTTCACTTTTGAAGCATAAATATAAAACTCTCTATTTTGAGTATTCACTTGTTAGAACAATGTTGTTCTTCTAGTGTTCTTTTATCCCCTTGGTGGATTCCATCCGGTGACGGGTAAATTGGTTTCTTGTTTATCATCTCTCTCTCGAATCTGGCGTTACAAAGAAAACTTAGGAGGGAGAAAGGGCAAGATAAATATGCAGTATAACCTTTTTAAATAGGAGCAATTAACAAAACACATACTCTACCCCTATTATATTAACAAAAACATACTCTAAAAACATAATTATATATAATTATTATTTCTTTAATTCTAATAAAACCATAATCTAACATCTCTCTCTAACCGCAACCCTATCTCTCTAATCGCACTTCTCTCTCTAATACACGATAATCGCACATCTTTCTAACACATGTTAATCATCCATCTCTTTCTAAAAATGACTAAAAACTCACAAAATATTCATATGCTAATTATAATATGTCATACCCTAAATGTTCTGAATCACAATCAAATATCTAAAAAAGAGTTCATACCCTAATTTCAAAACTTAATACCCTAATTTCAAAACTCCATACCCTAATTTCAAAATTTCATATCCTAATTTCAAAATTTTATACCCGAATTTCAAAACTTTATACCCTACATATGAATTTCTCTTAATACGGATTCTCCTCCTTCAACTTTAAACTCACAAGTTTTACAATAGTCTCAAACCTCAATAAATAGAAAACAATTTCACCAATTTCATACGGGATAGAAAACAATCTCACCAATTTTATATATTTTCATTTATTACGGGATAAAAAATAATCTCACCAATTTCATATATTACGGGGTATCAACAAGTGTAATATTTGTGTATTACGTATGTATATATATGTATTTATATGTATATGGATGTTTATATAATCTACATGATGTTCGGTAGTTAGTGGCGGTTTTTCGTGATGGATGAGGGGAGAGAGATAGAGTGTGATATAAAAGAAAGATACGCAGAACAATGGAGGAGAGAGAGAGTAAGATGAGAGAGAGATACATAGAAGAATTGGTCAGAGAGACAAGAATGGAGGAGAGATAAGAATAGAGAAGAATTGGTGAGAGAAAAAAGAATGGAGGAAAGAGAGAGTAAGATGAGAGATAGAGAAAGAAGAGAATAAACAGCATTAAATTTGTTTGGTATGTTTTTTATAATGAAAAGTTTTTGGGTATATTTTTGTTAATTTAGTTTAAAAAGTAGTATATTTTATTAATTTATCCTTTTAAATAAAAATAATCTGTCCCAATTCGGAACAGTTCAAAATAAAAATAACCTCCATATTGTAATATTCCAAGGTTTTTAATGGTTCCGACTTAACAAATTTGTCTTCATATAGGAATAAATTACATAAATGCGTAAAATTATATATATGTCGTTACATTTAAAATATTTATCCAATGTAGTCTATGATATATTATACATAATATTTATACATGTAAAAAAAAGTTTTAGATAAACTTTTATATGATCTTTCTAAATACATGTACTTAATCTTCCAAATACATATTTACTTAGTTAAATTTTATTAAATTCATGAATATGATAGTTTCGTGATTTTTCAACTATTTTGGATTTATGTGTCTGATTTGTTAAATAAATATATGTATTGTCTCTTGAATATTTGTGCTAATTAGTTAAATTAGATACGCATATACCTTTTATTATACGAAAGATTTATTTAATTATCTTTTTATATATCAATCTCTAATTAGCAATAATCTCATTATAATAATATTTTCTTCCAGTTTCCGAGTTTATTCGTGTAGAGAGTTTGGGAGAATATATGGACCTATGCTATATGATTGGAAAATAAAATTTATTGAAATTGAAGAACGTTGATATCAGAATGGTTTACTTTCTTATAATACTTATTTAGCATGTCATTAATGATTAATGTTGATGGAATTAATTTTCAAACATAATGATACGTAGAATGTGCGACTATTTTGGCAATTTTCTAAATGCGTTTACTAATCTTTAGAACACAACCTTTCAACAGAGCCGAACACAAACTCTTAACAAAAGCGGTTCCAGGCAAGCACAATAGACACAATTGTGTCGTGCCTCCAAAATATTGTATTTATTTTAGGCCTCAATTTTTTTTGTATTTGTGAATTTGTACTGCACATAAAATTCATGAAATCTAGTATATGAAAAAACATAAATAATAAAGGCATCCGTTTCAAATTTGTGTCGGGTCTCAATAAATTAAATTTGTTTTACAAATATACTTAAATTCACATCCTAATTGATGAATTGGCCTAATCATCGAATTCCATTTCCTGTTGTGATTATAAATGGTACACTTTCTGAAGTACTGATAATTACATCCATTTTCTTAAACAAACACAGCATACTTTGATCCCGACGTTTTTTGTTTCAATCCCATCTTTCAGAAGATATATTAGATAATGCAACTCCTCAGTAAGACCGAAAATATACATGTTAGTTACATGCAAAGTTGAGGCTGACATTAAAAAGTAACGCCCATGAAAACGGAGAAAAAATAAACAAATCAAGAAAATAGACGAGCTTTTCGACAGACAATATGACACATGTACAAGATTACCGGTTCAAGGCATCAATTTAGACACTTATCTTCGAGTTCAAGTCCCAACACACTCAAACCCGTGATAAGTTATTGTGGGCCTTGTGTCCCAAGCCCAAGCGAGATGGGCTAAGGTCCTATAGTAGTTAAATTCCTTAGTCAAAAAAAAAAAATGCGAGAGACATTGCTTGCAATTTTCATTGTGCACGAGTTTCCTCCCTTATATAGGGTTTTCATTGGTGGGAACATAGTACTTTTCAATTTTTAATATACCGGACTAACTGAATAGTCAATCTCAAAATCAGGGGTTAATATCAGTTTAGTGACATGTGTTTTGTAACAAAATTGATTTGCTGACCCGAGTTTCAAAAATATTGATTTAGTGACATGTGTTGTACACTCTTAATGATTTAATGACTCGCGTAAATTTTTTTGATGGAAATTGTTAAATTTAACTTTACAAGTTTAAAACATTTACAGTGCAGTACACATAATTTAGAAATTAACAATTAAACTAGTAAATTGATGAAAATAATAAAATTAATCCATTTCCAGAAAAAAATATATTTTTTGTTGGGAAAAATGCACATTTTAAATTTAGCAACTTTTCTAAAAAAAAAAATCAAAAAAATCAAAGAATTTTTTTTCAAGAAAATGCGAGTTTTTTTAAAAAAAGGTTAGTTTATGATTTAAAAATTTGTACTAAATTGCTTTCCTTTTTATCAATATAAAGTTTACTTAAGCATTTTCTTTTGAATTGTTTACTAAATAAAAAATGACTTTGGAAATAATTTTGTTTTTTAGGAACAAAATTCCTTCAGGTAAAGCAACATTTTCTAAGAAATTTATTTATTTTGGAAAGAGATTTATATATTAAACAAACTTTTTGAAGAATAAAGTCTTTCTTCAAAAATCGATATTATTTCTTGGTTCTCTTTTTTTTGAAAAAAAAATGATTTATATTGTTTCTTACTTTTGAAGTAGTTTTTGAAAAAAATTATAAGAAACAGGAGTATTTTACACAATTCTGCAAAAATTAAAAATAAAATACATTTTTACAAGTTTTTGAATCTTAGAGAAAATTTTGTTTATCGTATTACAAAAAATTAAATCGGAGTATTATAATTTAACTTTTTCAAACTAAAATCTGCATTTTTTCTAAATTTAAGGTTATATTATAAAATTCCAAACTATACGAACTAAATTGATAATCCCTCCATTCCCAATTAATTGTCCACCATGAAACTACGTGCAATTTTTACCGACGAATAACTTGTATCAAAATTGTCGGAATGAAAATTTTGATAAATCTTATAATCCGATCAAAATTGCACGTAATTTTGTATAGGACAGTTAATTGGGACGGATGGAATAATTTATAAACTTTTCCATCCAAAAAAATTGACGAGAGGTTATTAAATCATTAAAAATACATAACATGTGTCATTAAATCAAAATAACGGGTCACTTAACTAACATAACCCCAAAATCAGAGTACTCACAAATGATATCAAACAATTAAAGAATCATGTCAGCACTTACGAATAGAATATCCTATGGCCTCGTTTGGTACGATGGGATTAATGTGTGAGATTATGATAGTATGTATTAGAAATATTGTCGGGCGCACAAATATTGCGTTTGGTACGAAAAGTGGAGACGGTACTATTAGTAACATGTGATTAGAAATGATAATAAATAAATTATTTGGAGTAACGAGGGGTATGTTAATGGGAAATGAGGGTATTTGGAGTAAATGAGTGTTGTATATATATATATATATATTAAAATCATATGTATATGTATTTTGCAAGTTTATTTATTATAGATATAAATGTAAATTCGTAAAATAGTCTAACACCAATAAAAATCAAACGAACAGTTCATTGATATTTCATGTATATACTATTAATAACACTTTTATTTGTTATCCCGCCATAGTACAAAGGTATTACTAGTCTCATTACTACTAATACCGCAACCCAACGACCAAACGAGGCGTATAGGTATATAAATAAAGATGCCGTCTATACTCTATATCTCGTAGGCTCAATTCAATCTTAATAACTAGTATAAGATATTGAAGAATGCCGAATTAATCATGCATGTTGCCATTTGGCATAATATTCTCATACCAATTCCAACTTTGATTACAGAATTAGTCATAAGAGCATTCTGCATTTATAATGTCCACACATATACGAAACTTAAAAGCAAATTTGTTGAGACACTGGTATACCATGGTCATCACCAGGTCAATCTCCGGCACCCATAAAGTGGGTTACGTCTGAAAGGGTTATTGAAAAAAAGATACGGAGCTTGAGAACGAGACTTACACAACTTAAAAGTCTCAGGAAAATAAAATATCAAGAACGCAGAAACAACACAACATACTCATCTTAAACAGAATCTAAGAGTCGTCGCAGTCATCATCAAAAGCATCATCGATCATCTCTCCGACTATCATACCACCAACGAGCCCGCCTGCCAACCCAACAGCCAAACCTGCTCCAGCTCCCATCCCACCACTTTTTTCCGGCTTCTCATGCACATAACTAGGCTGTTGGTATCCGCCTTGGTATCCCATCGGTGGATATCCGCCAGGTGGAGGCTGCTGGTAGCCTCCATTATACCCGTATTGTGGTGGTGGACCCTGAGGGTATCCTCCAGGTGGATAGTATCCGGGAGGCTGTTGTGGGTAAGGCTCCACCATCTGATAGTCGGGTTGAGGAGCATATGCAGGAGGAGGAGGAGCGTATGCGGCGTGTTCTACAATGAAAATTAAGTGTTCATATATGAGACTAAGCAAATCAAATTATCAAAACAAGAAAGGAAACTTAGAGAAGTGACATATCAAAACGGTGAATGCTTCGAAAAAAGAAACACCGTAGGATCATAGAAATCTTGAATTCAACCATAGAAATCCTTCTAGTCAGTAATCAAACATAAAATTTTCCACTAGAATTTAATATAAGGAAAAGGGTATTTGATTAATTATGTTTGTTAGGAATAAGTAACAGTTTACTGAAACTGAGGGTTTCCTTTTGGTCATAAAAAGCTCTGTTTCGAAACCAAAAACACAACAGCAATTTAATAGTTTGAAATTTGGAATCATGCATTTGAATCTGATCCAAAGGAAACTTAGACAATCTGCATCATATGAAACAAATTTAAAGCACAATTGATTCAAATTCTGGAAAACAACTCGGACTGAGTAATCTGAAAAATGTAGAAGACTTACTTATTCTCTAGAGAGTAAGTAGCTAATGCAAAGTACTTTTAAAAAGTCTTCTGCTGAAGAGTAAATCTTACAAAAATGTTTATGTAAACTTATATCACAAGTTGATCGGAATCCAAAGTATAAAAGACCAAACTATTCGCCCAATTCCGGTTTAATCCAAGTCAAATACCATTTGCAAGTTTCGTTTCAGATTAATTTGGCACCTCAACTTAAAAATAACAGTTAAGAAACTTAGTTAATACAAGAAGCTATACCACCCATAACCACAGTAGGGGTGTTAAAAAAACGGTGAACCCGGACCGATCCGTTGGTTAGGTCTGGTCTGGTCTTATATGGGTCTTTAACCTATATGATCTGGGCTTGATTTAGGAAAATTTAAAACCGTTTTTAATGTTCTGGGTTAGAGTTAATTAATCAAAATCCAGACCAGACCAGACCAAACCGATTTTGGCCCGTTAAAACCGAACCGCAAAAACCATTTAGCCTACTAAAACCACTCAAGTATAAATATTAAATAACTAAATAGATTAATCCCATCCATTAATTATTAACCCTAATTAAGAAATGAATCCTGACCATTAACTAATACTACAAGAACTTATAAATTGTTTTTTTAATTGCAACTATGACACATTTGTTTGAGTTTTATTGGATTTTGTTTTGACTTAATCATTTTTAGATACAATTTATTACTCCATTCGTTCCAAATTGTTGGGCTTATACGAAATTACATGAAATTTTGACCAACAAACAACTCATATCTAAGTTGTCAAAATAGAATTTTTTTAAACTTAATCACATATTTCAAATGTTAAACTATATGAACAAATTTTAAAAATTTACATTTCGACAATTTAAAGACAGATATTTGTCGGTTAAAGTTAGATAAAGTGCATCCCCTAGCCAATCCAACCCTGATTATGCTAAGGATCATAACCCATCCAAGTCCTACCAATCCGATCATATATCTTTGTGAATGTAAATCATTAAAAAAAAATCCCATACTACTTGCATACCAATTTTGTAAACTAGGGTTTAATACAAGGTTTTACACACGAATTCTACAAACCAACAAACAAGTGTTCTTTTGATAGAAAATTTCAATTTGTTACTCTCTACAAATTCCAGACATAGAATAGCATCCCATAGCCGATCCAATCCGATTATCCATGACTTATTCAAGTCCTACCAATCCGATCATATATCTTCATGAATCACATATGTACAAACCAAGTTTGTAAACTTGGATGTAATATACAAGATCCTACACCTCTAATTTCGACAAAACCAACAAAAAAGTGCTTCTTTAACAATAAAAAATCAGATCATACCACCCTACCCCTTAACAAACAAACTTTCCATACATAAAAAACATCATCTAGCCGATCCAACCCTGATTATGCTATTAATTGTAACGGATCTGAATCCTACAAATCCGATTGTACGTATATTTTAACATAACATATACATATCATAAAAATATTAAAGACTGATCATAATAAATAAAATAAAAACATAAAAAGCGTTTCTAAGCTACATATATATGATATATACACATACCAACTTTGTAAACCTGTCCGAACTTGAAAGAAAATTTAAGGGACCCTTTCTCCTTCCCAGGCGGAGTCTTAACCGGATACTCGACCTCCACGTCATCTTTTTCCTCTCCCGCCTTGTCCAAGAGCTCCTTGACCGCGACTTGTACCTCGCCCACGTCCTTGTCACCCAACATTTTCCTCTCATGCCTGTTTATTTCCGAAAAAATGATCATTTAGTACATATTTTGAGACTTACTTTATCAAAAGCTTATGATTTAAATCTCTTTAAACTCATGCCTTAGACTAAACACAACCACAGCCCGGTTCATCTGAACCGACGGTTCGTCTACCACGAAACGCATGAGGTGCTTCCATTTCGGGCTTGAACCGCCATCCTCATCGACCGGTGTCTTTTCTTCAGAACCGGGGTTAGTTGAGATAGAAACCGCCACGTAAACGTCCATCTTCGAGAACACGCCTACGTCTTTTAGTCCCTTGGCTGAGATCACCTTTATGTCCAACGGCCTTTGCTCCATTTTCTTGTTCTTTTGTTCTCTTTTTTGTTTTTAGGATGAGAGATGGAAGATATGGGTATGGAATGCAGTTTATATAGAGCATGATGATGACAGCTAAGTTGAATAAGAGACGTTACACCTACTTATTTAGGATTGATTTTATCCAATTAGGTGCAATTTAAATGGGGTAGTGACATGTAATAAAATTGTTAAAATGAAAAAGTTTTAAAAATAAATTATTTAATTTAATATTTGAACTCTATGATTAACTTTTAAAAAAATTCATTCCGACAATTTTAATATAAGTTATTGACCGATTAAAATTACACGTAATTTCGTAATGTGTAATTAATTAGAAACAATAAGTATCAAAAATAAAATAAAAAAATGCACTAGCCGTCCTCATAGTTTAAGAGAAATGTGTTTTGCTCATATAGGAGTAAAGCACCGTGGTTCTTATGTTTTCAACTTCATGTCTTTATGTTCTCTTTTTTGTACTAATTTTGATAACTTCAAGTAAATAAAGGTCGAAATGTAATTGGTCAACAAGCTGGTAAATTAAATGAAACGTTTGGTTCTTATGTTTTCAACTTTCATGTTTCTTTCTTCTCGTTTTCGTACTAAATTTTGAGAACTAACCAAAGATCAAAGCACGATTAGTCAATAGACTATTAACAATAAAAGTTTTCCCGGATCAAAATAATTTGGACGATTCATTTTTAGTACGTACTATGCAATGTTGTATAAACATGATATTGTAGTTTGATTTATTTTTTTATTCTTTTTAAACAGGCCAGTTTTATTGAAATGATTGATTTTTAATTGATTAGACACGTGGCATTAGAATGTTAAAAGTTTTTTACTTGGTTATATTGGTATGAAAAGGCTGAAATATATGAGATTTTATGTCATTGAAAAAATAAACATTGTCCAATCAGATGTTGTGAGATGGGTGTGACATCCTTTAGGATTAGATAGACGATTGGTGAATGTCATGATATTAATTAACAAAAATAAATTATGCATAATTGCATATTCTATAAAATATAGTAAAATACATGATTTATTATTTGTTTTATTATTTATTAAATAATAAATAATTTACTTGAAAATAGATATGAGCAATATTGTATATATTATTTATATGTACACGTGTCTTTTATTTTGTACAAAAATTGATTTGATGTGTAGCGTACGATTTACGCACGAAACATCAAATTTTTTGTTGTTACATAATATATTTTATCGTTCACATCATGTACTGCACAACCATCGATAGAGTTGTAACATAAAGTTTTAAGTAGTTTGTCTTTACTACAAAAAACGATTGAGTTCCAATTAACTATTTGTGATTGCACACTTAGAGTATATTAAACACGATCAAGTGTTATTATTTTATGAAATAACTACACTTAAGGAATTATTAAGATTACTAATAGTCTTAATCCTTAGAATATTATCTATACACATATTTATAATGTAAACTTTTTTGATTTGCAAATGGTGATATTTGTAGTGGTCAATAAACTCGTATATTGGGCAGTAACATTATTTATATGTCATATATCTATAATCAACGTAATTCACGTTTCTTGAACAAGGATTGATGATATCTCATATAAACTTATAAGTTTCGTTTTATGTCAAATCTTACAAGTGAATTTTAAATATGACACAACAAATAAGTTAAACGGTAAGATTAAGAAAATAAGATGTCAAGTAAAATAATTGAGATTAATTTATTTACTTTGTTAATATCTATAATGTTAACGTGATGAGATTTTTAGTATTTAATAATTTTCTCTCAAATATTCTTTTAAGAATGGTTTAAATTGTAAATATATTTTTTAGTGCAATTGAATGGAAAAATATTAAATATATAGCATTTACTATTAATTAAGTCTACATTAGGGTTATAGCTATCTAAGGAATTATTAATACTACTAATAGTTTTAATCCTTAGAATATCATCTACACACATATTTATGATGTAAACTTTTTTGATTTGCAAATGGTGATATTTGTAGTGGTCAATCAACTCGTATATTGTGCAGTAACATTATTTATATAGCGTGGGTGTATAATCAACGTAATTCACGTTTCTTGAACAAGCATTGATGATATCTCATATAAACTTATAAGTTTTGTTTTGTGTCAAATCTTTCAAGTGAATTTTTAATCCGACACAATAAATAAGTTAAACGGTAAGATTAAGAAAATAAAATGTCAAGTAAAATAATTGTGATTAATTTATTTACTCGGTTGATATCTATAATGTTAACGTGATGATATTTTTAATATTTAATAATTTTTTCTCAAATATTATTTTAAAAATAATTTAAATTGCAAATATATTTTTTTTAGTGCAAATGAATGGAAAAATATTAATTATAACATTTACTATTAATTGAGTCTATATTAGAGTTATAGCTCTATCTAAGGTAGAACTTAGACTTCCTAAAAGTTTAGCAGTCCACATTATGAGAAGACGACATAAGGTCAGAGACAGAAGACTGTACACTGCCCGCAAGTTATATAGGTATCGTTTTCTTGAAAATTCATATATCTTAAGAGTAATTTTCCGCTACAAATCAAAAGTATTTCCAACAACAAATTATTAAATCTTCTACCGGATGATACCTGTAAGACAATGGTCACCATGAGTTGGAGATTTAAAATAATGGGAACAAAAGTGTGACAATGAAAGTTTTGGACCAAACATAACCTTATCTCCAAATATGCTGGCTATGGGTTTAGCATATCCATTCAATACAGTTTTTATGAAAGTTGAACTTAGTCGTGTTCTCATTTTATTTTATTTTTGGAATAATGCCCAATAACTCATTATTTCTCAAATTATTGTCCATAAGTATATTTTTCCGAAGATGAGTTTCCCAGAAGGTCATTTTTAATTAATGTTCAATTTATTTACAAAAACATCATTATTAAACATAAAAAACTCAGCTTCTCTCTCTAGAAATCAAAAGCCATGAAAAATATATTTAAATCTTAAATAATTAACAAAAAAACGAAAATTAATAAAACTAAAATAAATAATAAAAAAAAATTCAAAAAAATTCAAAAAATTCAAAAAAAAAAAAGTTCAAAAATAAATATAATAACAAAAGTGCATAATAAATTGCATAAAATTCACTAAAAGAGCATAACGTTCACTTAAAATGCATAATAAAGTGCATAAAGTTCACTAAAATGCATAATAAAGTTCACTAAAGTGCATAAATGTTATTTTTTTTATTTTTAAAACAAAGGTCACTAAATTGCATAAAATTTACAAAAGTGCATAAAGTTCACATAAAGGCATAGTAAAGTGCATAAATGTCATATTTTATGCATAAATATCACTAAAATGCATAAAATGTGCATAAAACATGAATAAAAATGCATAAAATTCATTAAATGCATCAAACGTGCATAAAGTTCAATATAAGTGCATAAATTTCACTAAAAATGCATACAACGTGCATAAAAAATGCATACGGTTCAATACAAGTGTATAAAAATCATAAAAATTGCATAAAATTCACTAAAATGCATAATAAAGTGCATAAAGTTCATTATAAGTGCATTAAACGTGCATAAAGTTCAATACATGTGCGTTTAAAATGCATAAATTTCACTAAAAGTGCATAAAATATGCATAAATTCAATACAAGTGCATAAAATTCACTAAAAATGCATAAAACATGCATAAAAATATTATCATTTAATTATCATAAAACTATTTCAACCATAAAAATATGAACCCCGTGATAGTTTATTACTATTGTATTAACCAAGTGAATCATATGCATTTCTTATATATAATGTGAATTTTGTGTTTTCTAAAATTTAGTGAATTTATAGGTTTTCTGATGCATATAACTTTTTATACCATAAATATTAAATTTTAGAAAAAAATATGTTTTGAGAATGCTCGTAACGACAATATTTAGCAGCGATAACTTAATCTCACCGTCCATTTAGACTCAACAGATGAGATTGAGATGATTGTAAATGAAAATAACACTTATCCATCTCACACTTTTCTCTCCCTGTTAGTTCGTCCTTCCTTTTTAAAAATGTATTTTCCTGATCACTTGAAAGTTAATAATTTTACAAATTTTTTTTCTTCTTTTTGGAACATTCTCATTAGAAGTTAGAAGAGCTGATTAAATTTCTTCCATTATTTCGTTTATGGGAAATAAGAAATAAACTTGGAGCCCTATTTTCCAAATAAGTCAAGACAGACTAGTTTAATGATTGTTTTGCTGGAGATATTAGAGGTATAAAGGAGGTTTGATTTTAGTATTTTGAGGTTATTTCCCATGATAATTGAGGGTTTTAGAAAAGACGTTTTTTTTTTTTTTTTTTTTTTTTTTTTTTTGCATTTGAAATCTCCTAAAACCATTCTAATATCTAGGGATACAGATTGAGTTTGTTTCGGTTGGATTGTGTATGAAGAAATTAGAGGACATTAATTGTGGGCTATGGAGAGAAAGTGATCCGAGAGGCTCAGCCCAATTCAAGAAATGGGTCAAAAAATGTTAAGCTGAAGTGATAACATCAAGGCAGTTTTTTCACAGCATCTAAGTCAACTTTATCGAAAAAAACTGCTTTCATTGGGAGGCTAAAAGGCACCGAGTCTGGTACCATTAGAAAGATAAATGAATCTAGTTTTCGAATATGCAAACCTTGCATTTTTCGGATTTTTCTAGAATTAGTTATGAATTTTCTAGTAAGCACTGTTCATAATATGCTTATTTGACTCTAATTTTGGATAGATTTTTGTGAGTTTGAAGATCGTGAGAGACAAATCCATTGAACCTAAGAGCCAGTATAAATAGGGTGGCTTGTTCACTTTTGAAGCATAAAAGTTTTTGATAAATATAAAACTCTCTATTTTGAGTATTCACTTTGTTAGAACAATGTTGTTCTTCTAGTGTTTTTTTATCCCCTTGGTGGATTCCATCGGGTGATGAGTAAATTGGTTTCTTGTTTATCATCTCTCTCTTTCGAATCTGGCATCACAAAGAAAACTTAGGAGAGAGAAAGGGTAAGACAAATGACAAAGCCATAATTTTGCTTGGTCGCGTTAGACTTTTCAACAATAATAAATCATGAATTGACAATAAACGATGAACACTTCTCGATCTTTATTAGTATTCGGCAATTTTCCTTGTTCGGACTACAACTTATATAACTATATTTATGCTCGGATCCGCTGTTCGATCCGGAAGATGATCTTTCTCTTCTCTTTGTGCTCGACTTTCTGCCTGGCTCGGTTAGGCTTTTGATGTGATACGTCCTGACTAGTTTTTATCTTTTCTCCCCTTCTCTCTATATTTTTTAGGTATGATTTCTGGTCCTGGTCTTGGGGGGATACTTGGCTATTTATAGGCAAGTATGCCTCCTAAGATGTTGACAAATGTCTCTATCTTGTGAGATTTTTCTGACATGGGTCCCTATTTAAGTGGGCTTGGGCTTTTAGTAAGATCCAATCCTATTCTCAAACAAAGACTTGAGATAGCCCATTTAAGCATTAGATACCCCTCTATGATGGGTGGGTCGATTCCTACCCGAATAGATACATTCGGGTCTAATTTTTATGTTCTATCAAGTGCTCCCTGACTTCCTCGGCATGGTTTCCATGTCGAGGGAGTCATGATTGGTCTGTCGAAGAGATGACTTTGGTTTAGCTGCTCCCTTATGTTTCATTCGACAAATGCCCCTTTTTATAACTGTTCCTTGGGACCCACTTACTGTCTTGGGAACTTGCAAACTTGCTATTTGACTTTGATATGACCCTCGGTATCTTTCTTCGAGGAAACCCTTGACCTTTCCAAAGATCCATTTACTATAAAGAGGGAATACCATTCCCACAATTACTTATTCCATCACCATCTTGTGATTTAATGGCTTCTCCCAATAGTTCTACTGGAGATAATTCTTCGGATTATGTCGCTTACTTGGAGAATGAAGTTAAGAAGGCTCGCGTTATGAAAAGGAAGCTGGCGGACGTGACCAAAAGGTTGTCTGATATGGACGCAGCTCATCACTTGACGATGGCCGACCTGGATTGGGTCTTTGAACGTATAAAGAGGCTCGAGGCTTCCCTGGCTAAGGAAAAGGCAGCAAAGAGGCCTATAAGCTCGCTTTCAAGGAGCTGCATGATCGGACCAAGCCGGGGTCGGAGGGCGCTGAAGCAAGCTCTTCCTCGGAATAATTAGTCTTTTGTGATTTCTTTGTAATTAGGCATTATCTCCAAGTTGTAACCGAATTATTGAAAATATTAATAAAATATTCCTACTTTTATTCCTGTCTGTTTGTTTCCTTAATACCTCATTGGATGACTCAATTGGACCTTGGAAATTGTTGTTAATTAGCCTTGAATGCCCTTGGGAAGTTCATGAGGGTTGTTCTTTCTTCGAGACGATCATTAATGTCCCTCATTTTTTCCTATAAAAAGGGGGCTGCACTGTCTTCTTTGTGTAATTCATTCCTTATTAACGAACAAATGGCTTCTCCTTATGAAACTAATGGTGATAACCTTCCTGAATATGTTGCTCATCTTGAAGAGGAAGTTAAGAAAGTGCGTTATCTCGAGAAGAGGGTTGCCCGGTTGTCGGTGAAAGCTCGTCGGGCCGTCAAACTAGACGAGCGATTGGACGCCATGGAGAAGGAGCACCAGAGGTCTTTGCTCGACAGTATTCGTGCTCGTGCTCGGATCAAAGAGCTTGAGACCTCTAGAGACATGCAAATTGCTTCCAAGAGGGCTTACAAATTAGCCCTTGAGGAAGTGTATGCTCGGTCGAAGAGGAAGCCCGGTGAAGAAGCTGGTCCTTCTACAAAATAATCCTATTTTTCTTTGTGATGTAATGTCTTTTTGTCAAGAAGTATCTTGTAATGAAGTTCCCCTTGATTAATGAAAACTCTTCTTTTTCTCGTTCTTGTATGATTTATTTTCCCAATGCATTTAATTTTGACGGCGCATGCTTGTGGCTTCATTAATGATTTTTCTTGGGTCTTGTGCTTGACCTTATCCACCGAATCTTTTGAGTCTTTGTATCTGGGAACTAATGGGATTCCTTGAGTCTTGTGCATAAATCTTATCTTTTAAATGTTGATACTGTTCAACTTCCTTCTTTAAATGCTGGCGTAATTGACACGTGTAGAAGCTTTTCTGGAGATTTACCCTCTTTAAATACTGGCTTGAACCCAAGCGTTTCTTCTCAACAGACGCACCTTTCCAATTACCCATGTTTTCCAGCGCCTTTTGATGAACGGTTGCAATTCCCCACATTAAACCATCTTTAACTGTTCTATAAATACCCTCTTAAGATATGGGTTTTTTCATAATCTCTCCCATATATATTGTTGCCATATATAAAATTTTGCCTTATAATTTTCTCAAAATGGCTGGTCCTTCTACCAAATCTGCCTTGGTCTTGCAAGTGGAGGCTTTCGAGGCCTCTTATGGCCATGCACTAAAGCTGTTGAAGGATGCTGAGGAAGAGTTGAAGGTGATGCGTTATCACCATACCGAGATGGTTCGGGAATTGACTTGGCTAAGATCCGAACTGGATTATTGCCGACGTGCTCGTCAGGCTCTAGTCAAAGAGAATGAGGTGCTGAGGGGGAACCCGACACTTCGGGATAGGAATGTCTCTACCGGGCCCTCTCATCGATACCGATCGACTTCCCCCTAACCTTCCCCCTTTCTTCTCTTCTTTTTATATTTTTTTATTTTTTTATTTTTTTATTTTTTTTCTTCTGCGCTTCTTTCTTTTTCTTCATCTTCTCTCCCATCACTCTTTTTCTTTTTCTTCTTTTTTGTTTTGTTTCTTTGACTTCCTTTTTATTTGTCAGTTTTCTTCATTTCTTCCTCTTCCTCTTTTGTTTAATGCTTTGTTCTTTTCTTTTTCTTTTTTCCTTTTTCTCTTCTTCTGCACCACTACGATGTAACAATCAACCCTGTGATCCTAAGGGTTTTTTGTTACTTCTAGGGTTTTTGTCATTTTTCATTTTCCTCTTCTTGCTTTTCACTTCTTTTTTATGTTCCTCTTCATTCTCTTCTTCCTCTTCCCCATCGTCGTCTTCTCGGTCCTGTTAGCTGGATTTGCTGATATAGTCGATCTTTTTTGGCTATGTAGCCTCCGGATGTAATAGATTTTTTCTCGGATGTAATAGGTCTCCTTTTATGATGTAATAGTTTTTCATTTCGATGTAATCCCCTGATGTAATGAACAGCGATGTATCTCATCTTTATTAATGAAAATTTTCTTTGCCCCTGTATATTGCACTTTTCTTTACCTTGCATTTATGGTTTGTCGTTTCGTTGGAATGTGGATCTTTGAATATCTTGAATTTTTATTTTCTGCCATACTGCAGCCGAGTGACGTTTGAGGCCTGTATATGATGCAGGCTCCCATGCTGTGTCAGATAATACGCATGTTCCCAAGTATTTGTCAGGCGAACATGCACGTTCCCCAGCACTTGTCAGTCGAACATGCACGTTCCCCAGCACTTGTCAGTCAATGCCATACTATCTTTGTTCTATAAATACTCGTCTTTTCCTTAGTAATATCATTTCTCACACTCCTATTGTTTTCTTCTTCTCTTTCATCTCCCATCTCCTTCTATTTAAACACAACTTTTCATAATATCTGAGCTCGTGGTGAGATATCATGCTCAGATGAAGGGCTTAGATGCTGAGGTATCTCGGGTCCGTCATCGGATGGCCAGACTTGAGAAGGAGTATGGTACCTTTGCCTTGAGTCTGTCCGTCCCTCATCCCGAGGAAACAATAAAGTGGACTGAGATCTCGGCTTTGAGTCGTCAGCTCGATAGGTTGTTGCTACAGAGAAATCATTTAGCCCGCTCATGGTATGATGCCGAGGAGATTTGGGACCATGCTCAGGGTGAATTTGATAACTCCCCTCAAGGCCTAGCTAGCATGACGGTTAGAAATGCTCGTCTTGAGGGGCGCATTAAGGTTCTTATCGAGGAGAACAACGACCTCTCCTCGGAGAATGAATGCTTGGTCGTCATGAATGATTCCTACCAAGCTCGGTTAAATTGCGCAGCTCGGATGTCTTTCTCTCGGTCTGGCAGTTCGGTTTTTCCGCCCATTGATCCTTAGTTAGATTGGGCTTATTTTCTGATGTATTTCCCGTTTTGTAATCTGTATCAAGTAATAAATTTTTTTGTTTTTGATAAGTTGTACCTTTTCGTATTCCATTCCTCTTTGTATATTGAACCGTTTGCAACGCCTCGTTCCTGGCGCCTTTTCGTACTTTGTGCCCTTTGATTCTTTATAAATGCTCCCTATTGTCTTTGTGTTTCAGTATCCATTCTTCCTTTCTCTCTCTCCTTTTCCTATTAGTGTTTAACTGAGATGGCTCCCATCACCAGGTCTGCTTCCAAAAAGAAAACCCTAGTTGAAGAGCCCACCTTCTTGCTACCCCGTCCCCCTGGTTATGGGGAGGAGGAATTTACGTCGCTTCAACTAAAAGACATCGAGATATCATGGTTGAAACACGATCTTAAGTGTGCTCAGACCGAAATGAGGCGGTTCAAACAGTACTGGAAGGAGGAGAGCGCTGCTCGTTTTGCTGCCGAGCAGAAGTGCAAGTCTCAATCTTATGCTTTAAAACAAGTGGAGATTGGCATTTCCCATTTGGTTAGGGAAAAAGAGCGTCTAGGGGAGCTCTTGGCGAAGAAGGATGCCGATATGGGGGGTAGTTCGAAGAAGTAGGATGGGCGTTGTATTTTCTTGTAAACTTTTCTTTTCCTGTTGTTTGTTTGTATCCCCCTTTGTGGATGAATAAAACTTGTGTTTTGCAATTTGATCATGTCTATTTTATTTGTCTTTGCGTCTTCGCTGTGTTATTTGCTTTGCCTTCGTGTTGACATAATTGGATAAAGAGCAAGGTGCTTTGCCTTTATGTTGACATCATTGGATACCGAGCAAGGTACACCAATGTTATCCCCCAGGAGAGCGTTGTTAGACTGGACGCTTAAATGTCGTCGAGCTAGGAACGGTCGCCGTTCACCTTGTTCGGTGTACCATTTCGGTAAGAAACGGTTTTGACGTCGAGGAACTTACTCGGAGGGTGTCCTCGGTTGATAATACTGGTAGCGTATGGTAGAAGCTTTTCGTGGTAGGGTCCACGGGCCGTTTATATATGTGTAATGATGTGAACTGCCTTGGTTAGTGGGATAAACTATGTGACGTGGCAAGATCTGGAGCGTTTATCTGTCGAAAAGAGCAGCGGTTGTGGACTTTTCTATGGTTGGAAAAAAGGTAAACCTCTGTCACACGAAAGGACGGTTAATATTTTATTCTTTCTGTGGCTCCACTCCTTTTAACTGTGCTAAGTAATCCCTTTTGTTTTTTATCCCATAATTTGCTGAAAAAAAATATCTCTTATTGTCTCTCTCTAGGGTTTTCTCTTCCCGCCAAAAATAACTTGCGTCTCGATCTAGGGTTTCGCCGGATAACTGATAGATTTGCTGCTTTGATCTACTGCTTGCTCATGATTATGACTGTAAGTGTTTTCGTATTTTGCTTGGTATTCTGTATATGGCTGTGTTTAGGGCCTATATTTGATTGGTTGTTGCTGTTATGTATGTGATGTATGAGATACGGTCGTGTTTGCCTATATATATGTATCTGGGTTGGTGATTGGTGGTTTTTCGTCATGTATAGGAGTTTTGTTGGTTGAGTAGAAAATCTTAGGGTTTCTAGTAAATTGGGGGGGGGGGGGGGGGGTTCGCGTATTGTTGTGTTTTTGTTTAGGATATTGATTGAAATTTTTATGATATTGGGATAGGACATTCTGACCCAATGCCGGGCCCAAGTTGGCCCGTTTATGGAAGAGGAGTTCAAGAAGCTCGCCGGGATACCTGACAACATACGCATTCGGCTGCCTGTCTCCGATGAGAAGGTTATGGGATTTGTTCCGGCCGGTGAGGTGGCCGTACGTTCCTCGGCATTCTTTACCGGGGGTTTTAGACTTCCGTTCACCGAATGGGTGGCCTCGTTCTTTGAGGCCGTCCAGATAGCGCCGGCCCAACTGGCTTTGAATGGTTACCATACTTTGATCGGTATCCAGAGGTTATCGGAGTTTTCTGGGATAAAAATCGAACTGAAAGATGTGTTCGGGGTATATAGTTTGAGTTTTGAGCGTCGGAGCTCGTATCTGAAGTCATTGCGCTTATTCTCGCGGCTTGTCCTCGGTCTTCCTGATACGAATAAGGAGCATAATCTTGGCATTGTGATTGCTTCCGGAGAATGGGGCTGTGCCGGACACCAGATTCCCGAACCTACTACGACGGCTCCGGATAGTCCCGACCTAGGTGCTCCCAATGTCGAAGCTCTCTTGGCACTTTGGAACTGGTGGGGTCCGGGACCGGCAAAGGATCCGGCGAGCCGTACTGCTCCCATGCTCTTAGGTTATCCTGCGGGGCTGGTGACCAAGGGCAATCCTGCGCCCGAGATTCCCAAGGAGATTGAGGACTTCCTCAAAATTGTCAGGGCGAGAAGCGCCTCACGGGGAGGGAAAAAGCTTGCTCGTCCTAAACGCCGAGCATCAGATGATGCTGTTGGGACCTTGAAGAAGGCTAAGGGGTCAGAGACCTCGGTGAATGAAGAGGTTGCGGATGCTGGTACTACCGAGGAGGCTGCTGCGCATGGTGAGGTACGCGTATGTTTGTTTGTGTGAATAGTCAACTTTGAACTCTAGTGTTCCTTTCTTTATACGTTATCTTGTTTCAGTTATTGACTTCTTCATTGGTTACCCTTGCTCTTGCCCGGTCTATGGGTATTATTGTGTTTCAGGGGTCGATTGATGACGTATTCAGTCATATGAACCTCTTGGTGAACATGGGCGAGGAGACGATAGATCTTCCTGTTTACTCGCCCATCCGTACCGTGGAGGTGATCGAGCGTAGGGCCCCTGAGACTGGTCCTTCAGAGGAGGTGAGGGAAGAAGAGGAGGTGGAAGCCGGCAAGGAAACTGCCGTGGAGGTTGCGATTGGTGGTGAGGAGGAGGTTCCCGAGGGACCTGAAAAGGTGTTGATAGACGGGGCTGCAATGACCCATTACATTGATCGTTGTGGGGGTGAATTGTTGGAGCAACCCCGAGTCTTGAGGATGGGGTATACTGCTCTTGAGCCCCTCATCGTTAAGGATGCAGAGAAAATAGCTGCTCTGCCTGTGAAGTCAATAATAGAGAAGGCCAGCGCTGATGCGCTTCGGGTATGTTGCGTTCGCATTTGATTACATAGGTCGTGACGCTCTTCTTTTAGCTGTTGTCTGATGTTTCTAAATGCAGGTTTTCGTGGATATTGCGGTGTTAAGGGATCAGCTGTCGGCATTAGAGGCCGAAAACAAAGCAATGGCTGAGGATAAAGCTCAGCAGTTGAAGTTGGTCTCCGAGCTAGAAGCGGAGAAAGAGAAGCTGGTGGCCGAAAATAAAATAGCGGCCGAGGAGAGAGTCAAGATGGCGAAGTTGTCCTCGGATTACGATAAATTGGTGGGAGACAACTTACGCCTGACTGAGGAAGTTGAGAAGCTGGGGGCCGAGAAAGAGCAGCTGGTCGAAAAATACGACCTACTGGAGGTCGATAACTTGCTCATGGCGGAGGACGTGGAGGCCGGAACATCGGATCTTGCGGCTCTGAAAGTAGCGCAAGCAAATGAACGGGAAAAGTTAGCAATGATGGCTAACTTTTCTGTCTTTTGCGCTCATGTTCGCGCTCTCAATTTCGCGAAGGCTCCCGTGTCGGATCGGGCATGGTCGGAATTGGTGTACCCCTGTCCCCAAGGTGCACCGCCGAGACCCTTAGATTGGGCAAATCTTCGGGACGAGGAGCTCCCCCGACTGCCAGGGCAGACGACTTCGACAGCGCTCCTTCCCCATTTCGTTTCGGCCCCATCCACTCCTCGGCCTGCTGCTGATGTGACTCCCCCACCCGCATCCCCTCAGGTGGAGCCTTGATCATTTTACTTGTATTTTTGCTGTTATTTTTTGTGTAGCTTAGCGTAGGGTCTTCTGGTACCCGAGTTGTGGGCCTCTTTTGTAACTAGACAGATTCTTTTGGGAAGTGGTAATATATGTGTTCTGTTGTCTTTCTGTTTGGCTTCCGTAGTTAATTTCCTTGTTTGTGGGTCGTCGTCTTTTGAAGGATGTGAAAACAAAATCTTGTCAGGTTCCTGTCAATCCCCTTGCCATGGTGGTCTGGACCTCGCCTAGTCGTAGTGTAGGCGATGTTATAGATGGTCTTGAAAGATCTAAGGTGTCCCTGACTTCTGAACTGAATTCTGCTCGTCGTGAAATCGAGGCTCTGAATATTCATATTGCAAACTTGTCGATTCGATTACGTGACTTGGGGGAAAAGTTCAGCAAGAAGACCACCCATTATACGGCAAATAAGGAAAAGGCTAAAGAGCTTCTTAGCGTGCTTCGGCGTTCTCGTGATGATTCCCGAGGCCGGGTGACGAGCTTGGACTTGGTTTTAGGGGCCGTTTTCGAGGACGCGGACCTGTTGCTATCCTTTGCCAAAGCGTATTGGGCCCGAAGTCGCGCATTAGAGGTGCTCGAGCATGTAAAAGGCATGTGTGGTGTTACCCGGGCAGAGCGCATAGTTGATGCGATGGCTGGGGTAACTGAGACCACGTCTGCCTTGAACCGAGTGGATGCGGTCGTGCGGGAGCGTTTGGGGACGCAAATTGTCTCGTTGCGAGATATTCATTTCGCTGAGGCCGTCGAGACCTCAGTGTCTGTTGACGGGTTGTCGGATTAATGGTTGAGTAGCCTGTTTTGTCATTGTACTCGTATCTTGTATAAAAATCTTCGTTTTTCTTCTTCCCTGTCTTTCTTTATTTTCTGATGAATATTCATTTCGTCCTTTCTTTCCCATTTTTTTTTATATAGGCACATGCCACTATGTCGCACCAGGCTGGTTCTCCTTGCCCAGTTAGTCCGGGCCTAGGGCCTATCGGTGCTTCCCGGGACGAGGTCTCATCTGGTGTGGCTTGTGAAGGGCATGCCAATTGGCCTTACATTGTTTTATTGAGCAAAAACGTCGAGTTGCTCGATCGATGTGCCCGACTTAGGGCCAAGTTGAAAACACAGGCGTCCTCTTTTCGTGAGTATATCCGTCGTGCCGAGCATGTTATTAAGGTTCAGGAGCGTCGTCTAGATCGATATTGGCGTGTGAAGGAAAAATACCTCGGTAAACTAAAATCATTGGTTACCAAAGCCAATATGCTGGTGAAGTATTTCCATCTGTCCCGATCTAGATATGATACTTTTGCGGCTATGATCGACATTCGTAAGCTTCCCTTCGATGATGCTCGCCGTAAAGCGGCCTCGGAGGCTCACGAGATCGCTAAAGGAGCCGAGTTCTCCGCACAGCTTAAGACGCTGTCCTGTGTTGGTGCTCATACGACCAACTTTGACGCCCTCATCTCTGAGGAGCGTTTTGATGGCGAGGAGACCGATGGGGACACGTCGACAGATGACGAAGAGGTCAAGCTCGGTCTATTGCCGTCGTGCTCCTCTTGTAGTAGTAGTTCTTAAATCAATTTCTTTATTGTTGGTTGTACCTTGTTGCCTCCGTAATGTGGGCGAGGACTATTTGTTTCATTTCTTTATTCTTGTGTTCGGATCTTCTTATTGTCGTATTGATATTCCATTGATGGGATTGATTTTCCTTGCTGATTTCTTCGTTTGATATTTGATTGTTTCTGTAAAGTGAGCTTTAGCAATTATTTTCCCTTGTTTCCCCTTTTTTTCTTGATAGAGTTGGTACCTGCATAAGTGGGACTGAACTATTATTCCATATGCCCCCGGTTACGTTGGGGGACTTTCAGTATTCCTGGGCAATAGTGCTACATGCCGTTTTGGAATTTCTCATGCCCCCGGTTACGTTGGGGGACTTTCAGTATTTTTAGGCAATAGTGCTACATGCCATTTTGGAATTTCTCATCCCCCCGGTTACGTTGGGGGACTTTCAGTATTCCTAGGCAATAGTGCTACATGCCATTTTGGGATATCTCATGCCCCCGGTTACATTGGGGGACTTTCAGTATTCCTAGGCAACAGTGCTACATGCCATTTTGGGAATTTCTTATGCCCCCGGTTACGTTGGGGGACTTTCATTATTCTTAGGCAATAGTGCTACATGCCATTTTGGGATTTCTCATGCCCCCGGTTACGTTGGGGGACATTCAGTATTCCTAGGCAATAGTGCTACATGCCATTTTGGGAATTTCTTATGCCCCCGGTTACGTTGGGGGACTTTCAGTATTTCTGGGCAATAAGATACATGCTGTTTAGGAATTTCTTATGCCCCCGGTTACGTTGGGGGACTTTTAGTATTCCTGGGCAATAAGATACATGCTGTTTAGGAATTTCTTATGCCCCCGGTTACGTTGGGGGACTTTCAATATTCCTGGGCAATAAGATACATGCTGTTTAGGAATTTCTTATGCCCCCGGTTACGTTGGAGGACTTTCAGTATTCCTGATCCTTGATAAATAGCAAAATATCTTCTGAATTCAAAAAATAATGTTATGACAAAGTAGAGGTACGTTGTGACCTGTAATGGAAGCCCGTTCATATGAAGTACTTCTTAAGATTCGTCACGTTCCAAGAATTCTTTTCCCCTCGGCTGTTTCCGAATAGAACGTTTTTTATCTTGTAAGTCGCCGGGCTTGTTCTTTTGACGATTTCGTATGGGCCTTCCCAAGTGGGGCCCAGTTTGCCATGTATCTTGTTTCTGGTGTATACTGTTACTCGCCGCAATACCAGTTCTCCTTTCTTGAATTCCTTGGGCCCTTTCACCCTTTTGTCATAAGCTTGCTTTATACTTTGTTGGTACTTTGCTAGAGTAAGGGCTGCTATCTCTCGTTTCTCGTCTAGCATGTCAAGTTCCTCTCTCATTCTTTGTTCATTGTTCCCCTGCTCGACTAAAGTCGTTCGGAGTGTAGGCAGCCCGATTTCTGTTGGTATGACGGCTTCGACGCCGTATGCTAAGCTGAACGGGGTTTCCTTGGTGCCCGTTTTAGGAGTAGTTCGGCATGACCATAAGACGTTGAGCAGCCGCTCGGGCCACCTCCCCTTTGCTTGTTCAAGGGTTGTCTTGATGCCATCGAGTATTGTTCGGTTTGACACTTCAGCTTGTCCGTTGCCTTGCGGATATGTCGGCGTCGAGTAGAACTTCCGGATACCCAGTTCCTCATACCACAGCTGTAGATTGGCATCTCTGAACTGGGTTCCGTTGTCGGCGACAATAGCGTACGGTATACCGAACCTGGTGATGATGTACTCCCAGATGAACTGCTTAACGTTGCTGGTTTTGATTTCCCGGAGAGGCTTAGCCTCTACCCATTTGGTAAAGTAGTCCATCGCTACGATCAGATACTCCACGCTGCCGGGTGCTCTGGGAAGTTTCCCGACAATATCAATTGCCCATTGCGCGAATGGCCATGGTGCTGATACCGGGGTCATCATGGATGATGGGAGACGAGGTATTTTGGCGAATCTTTGGCACTTGTCGCATCATTGGACATAAACATCTGCATCTCGTTTGATATAAGGCCACCAATATCCTTGAGTGATCGCCTTATTGGCTAGGGATCGCCCTTTGATGTGTGCTCCGCAAGACCCTTCGTGGACCTCTTCCAAGACATGTTGTTGCAGTTCGGGCCGGACGCACAGAAGGTGGGGTCCTCGGTAACTAGATTTATACAGTTTATCGTCCTCAGATAGCCAGAAACGAGGGGCTTTTCGTGTGATTTTCAACGCCTTTATCTTTTCTGCCGGAAACGTCCCGTTTCGCAAATACCGAATCATGTCGTCCATCCATTCTAGCTCGTATTGTACTGATGTCACTCGGTCTATCCTTTTAGTTATGTTCGGGGCTTCCAAAAGCTCCACTGTGATTGTCCGAGTGTTGGCCAACGTTAATGTCGAAGCTAGGGTGGCTAAGGCGTCGGCATGTGCGTTTTCGGTGCGATTGATTCTTATTAGTTCGCATTGTTCGAAACTGACCATTACGCTCTGGATTTTCTCTTGGTAGAGGATCATTCGGTCGTCCTTGGCTTGGTACTCTCCAGTAGCCTGGTTGACGATTAGCATGGAGTCAGAGCTAGCGATCAAGTGGGTGCATCCGAGGGATCGGGCGATGAGCATGCCATTGATCATGGCTTCGTATTCTGCCTCGTTGTTAGTAGCTCGGAAGCCCAACTTGAGGCTTTTCTCGATGATCGCCCCTTCTCTGGACTTGAGGACGATGCCCGCTCCCGATCCGTCTTTGGTGGACGATCCGTCGACATGTATCTCCCAGTGCGACTGTGGTGAAATGGTCAGGGGCTCGTCATAACCTTCAGTGAACTCCGCGACGAAATCAGCCAACACATGTCCCTTTATGGCGTGTCGGGGTGCGAATTCGATGTGAAATTGGGATAGTTCGACCCCCCATGCCGCCACCCGACCACTGATATCCGTTCGCCGAAGAGACTCCTTGACGTGGAACTTCGTGTAGACTTGGACTTTATGAGCTATGAAGTAGTGTGGTAGTTTCCGGGTAGCAACGATCAACGCCAAACACAACTTTTCCAACGGTAGGTAGCGTGTTTCGGCCTCGACCAAAGTCTTGCTGACGAAGTATATCGGAAACTGCTCTCGTCCCTCTTCTCTTATAAGGACTGCGCTCACAGCTGTAGTGGAAACTGCTAGGTAGCAGGCCAGAATATTCTCTTTGTTCGGCCTTACTAGCAGTAGCGGCGTCCTGAGATACTCCTTGAGGTTGTTGAATGACTCTTCACATGCCAGATCCCATACGAACTTCTTATCCTTCCTGAGGGTTTCAAAAAATGGTCGTCCCTTATCTGCGGATCGACTGATGAACCTGCTTAGTGCGGCCATCATCCCCGTGAGCTCTTGCACCTGCTTCTTATTCTTGGGTGCTGCTAGGTTTTGCAGAGCCGTTATCTGGTCGGGATTAGCCTCTATTCCTCTTTGGATGACCATGTGCCCCAAAAACTTCCCTTTGCTGATGCCGAACGCACATTTGCTAGCATTAAGCTTTAGTTTGTGCCCGCCCAGCGTTTGGAAGACGTCTTTAATGTCTTGGAGGTGTGTAGTGGCCTTTTCGCTCTTGACGACCATGTCGTCGATGTACACCTCCATTGTCTTCCCTATATGCTTCTGGCATACCTTTGTTATCATCCTTTGGTATGTCGCTCCTGCGTTTCGCAGGCCGAACGGCATAACCGTATAGCAATAGTTTCCCAGAGGTGATATGAATGAAGTCTTTTCTTGATCTTCGGGGGCGAGGGGGATTTGATGATATCCCGAGTATGCGTCGAGGAAAGTCATTCTTTCTGCTCCAGCCGTGGCGTCCACCAATTGATCAATCCTTGGTAGGGGGAATGGATCCCTAGGGCAGGCTTTATTTAGATTGGTAAAGTCTATACAGACTCTTTCCTTCCCGTTCTTCTTTGGGACGACGACCGGGTTGGACAGCCACTTCGGGTAGAACACTTCCCGTATTGCTCCCGCTGCCAATAACTTCCGGACTTCAGCAATTATAGCCGATCTGTGCTGGACGGACACCTTCCGGCTCCTTTGAGCTATGGACTTGTACTCGGCATTTACGCTGAGATGATGGCATGCTGTCTTCGGATCTAGACCGGGCATGTCTTTGGGGCTCCAAGCGAACTTATCGATGTTGCTGAAAAGGAACTCTTCTAACTCCTTGGATTCCTCTTTAGGAAGGCTATCTCCGATGAGGAAGTAGTGCTCTTCATCCGTATCCGGGATATACACCTTCCGGAGTGTTTCTCCGACTTGTTCTTCAACAACCCTCTCAGCTCGAGCTATTTGGTTGATCAGCTTCCCTGCGCTTGTGGGCTGTTCGACAACTACAAGTTGTCTCTTCAACGTAGCGGTGATGTCTTCACAGCGTCTTGAGTCCTCCTGACATCCTCGGGCTGTCTCGATCTCACCCTTGGCATTGGGGTATTTCACCTTCTGGTGGTACGTGGAAGGTATCGCCCGCATAGCATGAAGCCACGGTCGGCCCAAGATCGCATTGTGGCCGGAATTATCATTGACCACCAAGAACTCCACGGGAACAGATACGGATCCCGTGGTAACCTTTAGGACGATCTTTCCCAACGGCTTAGTCGTCTCAGAGATGAACCCGATCAGTGTGACGTCAGTGGGCTGTAGATCTTGCAATTTGAACTCCATCTTGACAAAGAACTCTTTGTACATGATATCACAAGAGGCTCCTTGGTCGAGAAGCACTCTGCTGACCGTATCGATACCAATCTGGACGCGGAGGTTAATGGCATCCCCGTTGGGATATATTACCCCTTCTTCGTCAAGGTCTGAGAAAGAAATGGGCGGGTGTTTCTGCGGCATGCATTGTCGCTTTGAGGTCGACGCTTGCAAAGCTTTAGCTACTTGCCCAAAGTGGGCCAACTGCCGTTGTTGGGATCGATCCCTCCCGGTGCTTTTGGGTCTTGACAAGTGGACCACGTGGATCGTCTTGCCTTGTCGGTTGTCCGTTCCCTCGATGACTAGCTGCTTGCCTTTGTCCCTAGCGCCTTTGATGAATTTGTCGAGGAATCCCGCGTCTCCCCACGCGTTCATCTTCCACCGCAGGTGTCAGCAATGCTCGGTGATATGGCCGTGATCCTCATGATAGGCGCATAAGAGTTTGGTGTCTCTGGAATCAGGGGAGGAACGAATTGGTTCGGGTCGGGAGTACCAGATTTCTCTGCAAATATCCTTCAAGATATTTTCGGTAGACAGGTTGAAAGTGTACTTCAACTCGACCGGTTCATAACGCCTCTGGCGTTCCCTTTCTTGCCCACGACCTTGCTGAGGTGGTTTGGGCGGCATTGGATAGGCGATTCGGAGTGGCTTGGGCTCGGGCTCTACGGGTCTGTATTCCCTTCACTGAACCTCGGGGCCTTTGTCCCGTTTGGATTGGGGGACTGGTTCCCCCTGGTTGTTCTTGGCCCTCTTACGGTCCACCTGCGCTTCCCGGACCGTCTCTCTTCTTGGCGGAGCCCGGTTAAGGGCTCGCATCTCTTCATTCTTGTGGGTAAGGTGGGTGCAATAAGCCAGAAGGGAGTCGGTGGTTGGAAAGTTCTTACCGATGAACTTCCTTCTCGCCCAATAGCCGCTGGGGATGGAATTGATGAAGTTCTGGATGGCTATGTTACTGGCGTACTGCGGTATCTGGTTCGCCACGTCGATGAAGCGTATGCAGTAGTCTTGAAGCCTCTCATTGGGCAGCATAGCCATTTTCAGAAGGGTTTCAATGTTAACCTTCTTCTTCCTATGAGCGGCATATCGGGTGGAATATGCACGGAGGAGCTCAGCCCAGCTTCGTATGGATCCCCGTGGTAGATTATGATACCACGACGATGCTTCCTGACCCAAACTGTTCTTAAAAAATTTGCACATCAGTGCACTGTCGTCACTCCACAACTTCATCCTTGTTTTGTAATGTCGGAGGTGGTCGATGGGACAGCTCCTTCCATCATATAGTCTGAATTCGGGGATGACAAACCCCGCAGGATTGCGGTACCGAGTTATCTGATCGGTACACGGAGTCTCTTGGCATACGTCCCAAGCCTGTTGGAACGCTTCGTCCGGTGCCGGGTAGTGAGGGGCGTATCCCCCATAGGGGTGTTGGGGATAGTAACCGACTATGACCCTATGCTCCCCGTTCCTCCAGTCGTTCGGGTCTTTATCGGGGTTAGGTAAAGGAGGCGCGCCGTGATGACCGTAAACCGTCGGGGTTATCCTCGGGACGGGTTCTCCTTGTCTGGGTACCATCGTATCCTGAGGTCGGCCCGCTTCGGCCATCGCTGCTCGGTAAGCGGAATCTTTCGCTTCACGTCGAGGGTCGGTTAGCGTGTTGGTCGGTTGGGTGGGCGGTATTGTGATGCCGGCCTCCGCCATGGCCGACATGCATGCCCCTAGCTGGGCTTGTAGCAGGGCATTACGTTTTTCTGCGGCCCGTGCCAGTGCGGCCGTAGTCCTGTCTTGTCGAACAGGGGTTGGTAGTTCCACAGTGTAGGGCGTAATTATCTGCGGGGGGAGGGGTGGATATGGGACGACCTGTTCTAGTATGGGGTTGTCGGTCAGGCCGTACTGGTTGGTTTCGTTCGTTTAAAAACGAACTCGTTGGGGACTGGAGTTGATCGAGGCCGCTGGCTGAGGGGCCTTTGAGCTCGGCCCTGCCTTATTGGGATGGCGGTTGTCTGGCAATAGTGTCCCCACATGCCCAGTCGCGGATGGCGCTCGTTCCACCTCCGTGTCCGTAGGGTTTTCGTCGACAAGACCGTCGACCTGAGGGGGATGGTCGGTTTGTTGTTCTGTTTGGACATTGGAGACGGTGAGTCGAGATTCGACACGAAGCGCTTCGTAGCGATCTCTGATGTTGAGGAGATGGGCTAACACGTCTTTGTGGATTGGGATCTCCTGGTTTGTCGATGTGCCTACTTCTTCCGGGCGAGTTTCTTCGTTGGTGTTCATCATTTGTTGCTCGTCTGGTAGAACGTTGGTGTTCGATTTCGAAGCTAGTTGGAAACTAGATGATTCCCGGAGACGGCGCCATTTGACAAAGCCATAACTTTGATCGGTCGCGTTAGGCTTTTCAACAATAATAAATCATGAATTGACAATAAACGATGAACACTTCTCGATCTTTATTAGTATTCGGCAATTGCCCTTGTTCGGACTACAACTTATATCACTATATTTATGCTCAGATCCGCTGTTCGATCCGGAAGATGATCTTTCTCTTCTCTTTGTGCTCGACTTTCTGCCTGGCTCGGTTAGGCTTTTGATGTGATACGTCCTGACTAGTTTTTATCTTTTCTCTCCTTCTCTCTATATTTTTTAGGTATGATTTCTGGTCCTGGTCTTGGGGGGGATACTTGGCTATTTATAGGCAAGTATGCCTCCTAAGATGTTGACAAATGTCTCTATCTTGTGAGATTTTTCTGACATGGGTCCCTATTTAAGTGGGTTTGGACTTTTAGTAAGATCCAATCCTATTCTCAAAGAAAGGCTTGAGATAGCCCATTTAAGCATTAGATACCCCTCTATGATGGGTGGGTCGATTCCTAACCGAATAGATACATTCGGGTCTAATTTTTATGTTCTATCAACAAATATACAATATAATCTTTTTAAATAAAAATATCGGTCTCAATTCAGAACAGATCAAAACAAAAAATAACCTGCATATTATAATATTTTATGGTTTTTTATGATTCCGACTTAACAAATTTGCCTTCATATAGGAATAAATTACATAAATGCGTAAAATTATATATATGTCGTTATATTTAAAATATTTATCCAATGTAGTCTATGCTATATTATACATAATATTTATATATATAAAAAAAAGTTTTTAGATAAACTTTTATATGATCTTTCTAAATACATGTAATTAATCTTTCAAATACATATTTACTTAGTTAAATTTTATTAAATTCATGAATATTATAGTTTCGTGATTTTTAAACTATTTTGGATTTATGTGTCTGACTTGTTAAATAAATATATGTATTGTCTCTTAAATATTTGTGCTAATTAGTTAAATTAGGTACGCATATGCCTTTTATTATAATAAAGATTTATTTAATTATTTTTTTATATATCAATCTCTAATTAACAATAATCTTATTATAATAATATTTTCTTTCGGTTTCCGAGTTTATTGGTGTAGCAAGTTTGGGAGAAATTATTTGGTTCTCTTGAAAAACTCATTCAACAAGGTTTATAACCACACATTTAATATATTTTATTATGTAACACACCCACTGAATATGTGATTATATAGATTGTTGAAGAAATCCTCCAAAAGAACCAAATATGGAGTGTGCAGTTGAAATTAGCTGTGTATGGAAGAAAATAAGTACTTATTTAAATCTAACCATTGGAATAATAATAAACGGTCCAGATCTATAATTGCTGCTATGCTATGGCGGCCGCCCGCCCCCTCCCCCCCTTTCTGAATATGGCGTTGCTTTCAAGGTAAAAAGACTCTTTGACGAGATTCCCATATTTTGGCCCAAAAGTTATAGAGAAATTTAGCTATAGGTATATTTTTCCCAATTATTTAGCGAAAACTCTATCATATGGATTTCTTTTATTTTTAGTCTCTTTTTCTCAAATGGTTTTTAAAAGTAATGTTATTGTTCTTTACCGACCTGGTGCTTGTAGTTTCATGTACATCATTATACTGTCTTAAGCCTGATGAAGTGATTAATTTTAAATACAAGAAACGCTCTTCCATAATCCTAATATTTTGGACAATTCATTTTTAGTACGTATTATGTAAGTTTTGTAAAATGGTACGTTGATTTTCAATTGATGAAAAACGTGGTGTTAGAATGTTGAAGGTTTTTCACTTGGTTATTGATATTGAAAAGGTGAATTATATGAAATTGTAGTGTTTCTTTGTGTTCTATTGAAGATATCACTTGTACCGAAAATAGAACATTGTTGACTTAAATGTTTTGAAATGGCCATGACTATTGAAAATCAGGATATTCGTCAATGAAAAAAAAATCTGCATAATTGCATATTGGTAGATCTTTGACATCATATGGTGGTAAGATATGGCGAGGGAATGTCGGTATCCCCTCGTCCGGGACCTTATCACCGCCAAAACCGTTTGTCCGGGCCTCTAACTACCCAGTTAATCATGCTGCCCCGGACCTTAATAGGCCGAACCGTTCCTACGTCGGCCTAGAGAAGTGTATCGAGCACGCTTATTCAATTAATGTTGTGCTCCCTTGAGGGGCCACTCGGCATTCCAGCAACGTGGCCCAGTCACAGGCCACCAACTGTAAGCCCTGTTCAAGAACTGTATCCTTGTCAGAGTCTTAAATAGCTTTGACGCCGTTAGATCAGCGTCTAACGATACAGTGATCCAATGACTGATATGCCTTGAATGGTGCTATAAATACCCCCACCAACACCACATTAAGAGGGAAAAAACGGAAAAGGAGAGAGAGAACATGAAGAATCCGGCATACACAACTACACCCCTGTCAAAACTGACTTCACTACCCGGCACACAACCACTCGTAACCGTCCCGATCCCACCCTCTTTAGCTACATATTTATATCAAGCTTTTAGGACCCCCTCCACCGTACTGACTTGACCGTCGGAGAGGAAAATCATGGGATCAACCTGGGCCCCCTGTTCGTTGCTTGTGCAGGTACGACAGACATCCGTTACTGAAGTAGACGATGTCACCGCCGGACCTCCTAACGACCTCGACGCTCTCCCAACAACATCCAGGACCGACGTGAGTTCTAAATTAAAGCAAGTCTAGAAAGAAAATTAGGCTCGCCAAGACATTTGATTTTCTTACTAGATGATATACTTAAGACAATGGTCTGCATGAGTTGTAAATTTAAAATAAAGGGATCAAAAGTATCTAAGGGCCATTCAATTTATGGTGCATTTATGTTAGATATGTAAATTAGGGTGACAATTGAATATTTAGACTAAACATAACATTATCCTAAATATGGTGACCTATGGGTTTAATATACATTCAATAAATAAGATATGGTGACGAGTAGGGGTGAAATTGGTATAATACTGTGTTATTTTTTGTTATTACCTTTACCGTAGCGTACTTAGTGAAAGAAAATTGAACATTTATTTCCGAACGCATCAAAATGAAAAACTAAACAAATACGGAGGTAGTGACATTCTGTCAAGGCAGATGGTCTATTGACAGAGCTATAGCAACAGCGGAGCTCCCATATTGGGTGTTTTATTTTAGAAATAAAAAAAGCGTACCATGTAATGCACGATTATAGAATTGGACCACTTTATAAATTCATGTAATGACTAATGAGACCAAAATTAAGTTTTTTCAAAACACGATAACTTGTTTGAATTTGAAAAAGAACCAGAATACTAAAACGTAATAAATTTCTTAAATGTTACCATCCTCCAATTTATTAAAAATGAGTACACGCGTAATAAGATTCGGGAGGCAAATGAATGAATGAATAAAAATGAGTACACGCGTTATAAGTTACGTGTCATGTAGGCTTCTAATTTTATTATATGTGTTCCATTTTATAATTTATATACCAAACTAGCATAAATTTTATCGGTAAATAACTCTTATTCAAATTGTCAAAATAATTTTGTTTAAAATTTTATCATATAGTTTAACATTTGAAATATGTATAAAAAAATTTAAAATTTTTAGTTTCGTAATTTAGTTAGATGTTCAAACCCGATCAGGTGTGACCATATAAATATAAATATAAATATAAATCTAAATATAAATTGTTAGATTCTTGTACTTTCCAAACAGAACATCTGCAAAAACACTGACACAACACAGAGAGAGAGATAGAGATAGAGATAGAGGATCTGTCTAGCTTGTTGCCGTAAGTATCTATTTTTTTAAATAATTATGGTTCGAAATTTATTTTTTACTTTATATCATGTGTTGTACGTTATGTTCATTTAATCATTTTTAGTATTACTTTTTCATTCAACTGCTCGATTATTATCACCACTCATCAATTTAACGAGTTGAATCTTTTGTACGTGGTTAGTTTTGGATCTTTATTAGGTTATCTATTCGTTTATTATTATTTTGACATTTTTTTTAATATCCTGTGTAAAAATAAAATTACTTGATCTTTGACTTGTCTTAGTTTTAATTTACCATTGAACCAGTAAACTCAACTGAAAGTGACTGATATTATATGTGAATTTTCTTTTCATTATCAATTTAACTTGTTTTTCTTCAAAATATGGGAGGGGGTGTAACGCCAACTTTTGAAGATTTGAATTAAAAAACACAGGAAAAAAAATCACCTTTTATCAAAATATAGTTCCTTTCCTGCCTGCGAAATTCTAGAGTAAATTGATTGGGTCCTGTCTTTTTCTTAGATAGAGATTATGGTCATAGTAGAAGAAAGATGTTAAAATAACTTACTTAGAAAAAACGACCAATTTACTAAAAGGTGAATCCACACATGGACATGGGAGGACTTAGGAGTAGGCCAACAGGAGAAAATTCGATTTATTTCCATGTATTTTGGCAATACGTAATAGGTTTTAGCCTTTCACCATTGCGTATTAAAGAAAGTTTACATGGATTTATACTGATGGAAACAGAATTTGAATATGGGCGGGGCTGGACTACATGTATATTATTTTTTATAATTATGGATGGTGAAATGCTATAATCGACAAATTTTAGTAAAATACATGAAAAAATCTTCGATTTCCCTCAACATGGGGGTGCTGTAGTCTTTTTAGCCTACTACTAGTTCCTCTTATATTTAATCACTATAGTCTATAAATATATTTTATTTCTCAGGCTTTCTTCAATGTCTCTGGGATTAGTTCTTAGTACAAAAATTGATATCTTTCATCAGTGCATATCTTGATATGTACAGACGTTTGCAATAGTGGAGTGGATTCAGGATAAAGTCAAGCACTTAATTGGTATAATTTTAAGGTTGTATAGGTTTTCCCGGAGCATAATAAAAAAGTTATAACTTCGCATATCGTATTTAAAAATTTAGAGAAGTATATACTAAGCAAAATCGAGAAGCATATAAACCTTGTGCCTTAATTAAGGTGTCTTCCATGTCAAAAACATTTCTTAATTAGTTGATGAGCTATTATTGTCATCCATATTAGTTGAAAGTTAACCTTCAATTGGTATTAATAGGCAAGGCATATGTATATATATATAAAATAATAATAAAAGAAAGTAGTCATGTGTGTTGATAATTATGCATCTTTCTACTCCATATAAGCAGTCATCCTCATATTTTAAATGTGTCGGTAAGTTTTTTGCCCTTGTACAGTGTATTACCAACAATGAGAAATTACTAGTGATTAATCTTAGCATGAAATTTTATTAAGATTTCAACAAATTTTCTCTGTTTCACAATGAGAAACCTCGGTAAATTGACTCACATTTGCTACTTATGTGTTTGTATGATTGTATAATTCTCAAATATGGTTTGTTCTTATACTATGATTCTATTTTTTGCAGATGTCGTACTCCAGAAGGTCAAGGTGTGTGTGCTTCCTAAATTTTTTTAACTTAAATTACAATGATGCTATGGTTAAAGCCAATGTGATATTTTTCCGTGTTTTATTTTCAGGTACTCTCCATCTCCTTCCCCATACAGAGGGTATGAGAGGTCTAGATCAGTCTTGAGATCAATTTCAAGGAGACGATCAAGGTGCTGTATCTCAGCTTCCTCATATTCCTTTCTTACTTCTATAGCTATTTTCTTTTTCTATTTTGCTGTTTAATGTTTAACAGAATTTTTTTTAATTACTGGTTTTCAGGAGCCGCTCCGTTAGTGTTGACAATCCTGGAAACAATCTTTATGTAACCGGATTATCATCTCGGGTGACCAGAAGAGATCTTCAGAAACATTTCTCAGCAGAGGGAAAGGTTTGTCTGTAAATTTTCATTGTTTTCTCTGTGCATGATTTACCTTGTTGAACTCTGCTTTCTTGGTTAAACCGTATATGAGTTGTGCGTTTCCTTTGCAGCATCTAATTTTTAGAACTTGTATCTCACCTCAATCAAAAGCAATGGGTCTGGTGTGTTATAATTCAGTGTTTTAACTCAAATGATGTAAATTCACTTAAAGCTCGCATTTCATCCTTACAAGGGTAAAGCTGGCTTATTAGCTGGAATTTTATTTTATTCTATCTGAATTTGATATTTCTTCGGCGATCTTCAGTTAACCATATTGGACAAGTAGTATTAGGCACATTTTGATAATTATGAGTCTTTACAATGGATATATTGGTTACGTTTACGTAAAACCATGCAAATATTCCTGCAGCTTGTTCGATAAACAATATTTATCTCCTTAATTTTCATAAAACTTCAGCTCCTGGTTTTACCATCACCCAATTAAATTTAAGTTTTCCATCATATCTGTAGGGACACTCTTGATTATATATTTTTGACTAAATTTTCTGTACCTTGCTAAAAAGTGAGTTTGAAGTTTTAATAGATGATGCATATTCGATGCTTGTACAAACTCTTTTTTGTCACCACAGTCGTATCTGAATTGTTAAGTCTATTCTTTGCAAGTTATATGCTTTAATGCTTTAATGCTTTTAATTTTATAATGATCATGAACAATGTAATAAGTATACTTTTGCTTTACTGAAGATTGCGGAGATTTCAGTTACGGTGTTCTGTTTTAAAACATTTATTAGGAGCTGGGAAGTTCCGTAATTTTTGGGATGCCTATTACGAGGATATTACCAATTAGAGCTTATCCCTTTCAGGTCTCCAGACATAATCATGTTACGAAATGGGTTAGCTCAGTGGTTCGAGTCTCATAGGGGTATAAGTGTGAAAGCTGAAGAAATAAGAATCATTTTTAAATGAAAGAAAGATAAAAGATCTTCAAAAGATTAAAGATACCTATGATAAATTGATGAATAGATTCTTAACTTTGATGCGAAATATTGACCCTTATAAGTCATTGTGCAATGTTAACGTGGCTTTGTGCACAATAGGTCGTAGATATGTTTCTGTTTGTAATGAATTTGGCTTTTACAGGTGGAGGATGTACACCTTGTAGTTGATCCAAGAACAAAAGAATCTCGTGGATTTGGATTTGTGAGTATGTCCTCCCTTGATGAGGCAAGGCGGTGCCTCAAATACTTGAACGGTTCTGTTCTGGAAGGTCGTGTTATTACAGTTGAGAAGGTATAGTGATCCTTTTCAATTTAATCATCCCTTTTTTTAATTTCGTTCGCATGTCAACTCAATTTTGTACCTATCGTCATAGTCACTTCCGTTAATCCTGTCATTTGTAAGTTTATTTCTTTTGCCTGAACAGCAGGGTGGCTGTGTAGCAGCTCTTCTCCAAAGTCAATACAACTAACAAATCGAATCAAATCAAATCAAATCAAAAACATCATGCAAATACTAAAGGGTTGTATTCATTTTTATTGTGCGCTTGTTTATGCTTGTGTGTCATTGATCTTTTGGTTTTCCTCTTGTATTAGCCCTTTTTACATCTGCATATGCACTGTCTTAGTCTTGAGTTATCTATGCATTTCTTTGTTCAATAGATGGTCAATTTAAGGCGTTAAAGCTCATATATTTTATTTTTGTGCTTGCAGTCTAGGAGGTGTCGAGGAAGGACACCTACTCCTGGAAGATATCCTGGTTCAAAGGCAGACCGTGGTATTTTATTCTCTAATCTTACTTTGCCTATTAAGGAATCATATACTCCGTAGATACTTTTATCAACGATTTTTTCATTATTTTTTTTGTAGTGAGACATCGATCACCAAGTTACTCTTCATCCTATAAACGAGATAGGAGTCGGTCCTACTCTCCTTATTATACACGAAGAAGATCAAGATCATACTCACCATATCATTCACGTTACAGTAAAGAAAGGCACTATGCACAATCACGCTCTCCCTCTTGGTCTCCACGTAGGCGTGATCGGTCCTACTCTCCTTATTATACACGAAGAAGATCAAGATCATACTCACCATATCATTCACGTTACAGTAAAGAAAGGCACTATGCACGATCACGCTCTCCCTCTTGGTCTCCACGTAGGCGTGATCGGTCCTACTCTCCATACAACTACTTGAGATACCAATCTCCGGGTCACCGTGGCTATAGGAGAAGCCACTATCGCTCTGTCTCTCGTAGCGTTTCACCTAGAAGATATTATTCGCCAGATCACCATCACTATAGATCGAGAAGGAGTTACTCTCGTAGTGTATCCCCATGGTCAAGGAGACCTTCGCCGAGGACAAGGCGTGACTATTCTGTGTCTAGGAGCTGCAGTGCAAGTCCGGCTTCGAAATCTGTAGGTAGATCTATTACCCCTAGTTCTGCTTCGCCTTCTTCTTCTTAGAGGGTTCTAAAGGAACTTCAATAAGCTGCTGGTCTGCGGTTTTATGTCTTGGGTTTTCATGAAAACTTTTTGCAAGTTCTTTGTTATCCTATTATGTTAGATTCTGCTTCTTGCTTCAGTTGTGTGGTTGGATTAGTTTTGCTCAGAAACGTATTTGCTTTATCGTGTTAAATTATGAGTTTATATGGTCTTTAATGTACGAAATTGATTTTACGATTGTACAATTCTGAAATTTCTGCGCCTTTAGGCTAATAAGATAACTTACCGTGTTACCCAATAATGTTAAATTATGAGTTTATATGGTCTTTGATGTACGAAATTGATTTTACGATTGTACAATTCTGAAATTTCTGTGCCTTTAGGCTAATAAGATAACTTACCGTGTTACCCAATAATGACGATGGGAAGAAAGCGTAGAGAGTATTTCAGTAGTTTGTCTTGGTTTTTTATGAAAACTTTCTTCAACCTTTTCATTACGGTATTTATGTTGAATTCTGCTACTTTCTTCAGTTGTGAGGTTGAACTAGTTTTGTTCAGGAACGAATTGCTCTATCTTGTTAAAATGTGAGTTTACACGGTCTTTTGATTTTGATGTTGCAACCAAAAGACCATTCGGTGTGAAAATGTGACCGACTGGATTTTACAACCATACTGTGAAAATCTCTGCTCCTTTAGTCGAAGTAAGATAACTTGTTACAATGACGATGGGTTTAAGGCCTAAGAGTATATATCAGTCGTTTGTCAGTAATGTGATTATATTCTCATGAGTAATGTAAATAGAGAACTGATCCATGTGACACAGAACGATATATTGTATCATTAATCTTTTGGTCGACGAAATTTGTGTTCTGAATAAAAATTGTTGTTTTTTTCAGTAGGGTTTTTGTAGGATTCTTTAAATTTCGTATTTTTAGCTAGGAATGGGTAAAAAATCCGCAAACCCAACCCCAACCCGTAAGATTGGAGCGTGTTGGGACGGGTTGAGTGTCCAAAAAAAGTCAATCCATTCTGCCTAATCCTTTATATATTTTGCGGGTTGGTGTTAACAAACCGCGGGTTAATCCGTTACAATCCGCTATATAAATATAAATATATATATATATATGTTTATATATACATTGTGTGTATTTAAAAATAACAAACTCCCGGTATTATTACATTTAAGTTTTATTACTTGTTGTGAATGTTATAAACATATTATAAATGGTTTTAATTTTTATTTTTCTTTGAAACATACAATTTATTTTAAAATTTAGGCTGATTGTGTAAACTATGAAAAATAAAAAACCAAAATAAAAATTTAATAATAAACCCGTCCCAATCCGCAAAATTTTTTGCGGGTTGGATTGGGGTTTTAATTATAATGGGTTGGGTTAATATTTAAAATTTACGAATCCGTTTCAATCCATCCTGCAATTTATTTTACGGATTGGGTTAAGATTGAGACGAATCCGTCCCAATCGGTCTTGTGCTCATCCCTATTTCTATCAAGTGATGACTACTGGGCCTCGTTTGGTTGTATCATTAGTATATCGGGATTGGATTACTAATCCCGTTGACCCGACAAATGCTATGTTTGACAAAACATTAGACTCCGAACTAGTTATCCGGTCCGGACTAGAAATGATGGTAAAAATGTGCATTTTCAATACCATAAGGAGTGGTATTAGGAATATTTCAATACCGGATGTATTACTTATCCGACCTTCTTTTTAAATCTTATTCATAATACTACCGGATTGTTAATACCGGTTAGTAATCCTGTCCTGTATTTGTTTGCGACCTTACTGGTGTCTGTACATGCTTCCAAAACCATATAATTTTTTCTTCATACGAAAGTGAATCTTACCCGCATAACTATTTTCTTTGCTGGGACCTTTTAGCGTGTTACAAGAAAGTAGAACCAATTAAGCTGGAAAAACCCAGAAGTGAAAATTGGTATCATCACCTGAATCCCAAACAAATCTAAGGGATCAAGCTTTCATATGCTGTCAAAAATACCCGATACTCAAAAATCGTACCGTAAATACCCAAAAACCGTAAAAACCGATCTGTCACGGAACCGTTTTTGGGTCTACCCAATCCGACCCCGTTGTTTCTTGGGACGGGTATGGTTATCAACTCTATATCACGGACCCGACCCGTAGAACCGACCCGCATACCCGATTGTAGAACCGTAATGTATACCCATATTTTAAAAATATATATACATATTATTATTATTATTATCGTATTATTGATCAATACAAAGCAAAAAAATTCATACTCGCTCATTACTTTGCTTATTTTTTACAAGTAAGTTAATAAATAACTTGAAAAAATAAATTCATTATCAATATGTAAAAATACTATTCAGAAAAGAACATATAGAAAATTATAATAAATTTTACGAATTTTGGGTATTTTGGTTAAATACCCGTATCGAGAACCGTTATACCCATTACAAATACGGGTATTAGACGGGTAAAATAAGTACAAAAAGTTATATAAAACCGATCCGACCCGACCCGTAAATGACGAGATAACCGTTAAAACCGTTACCCGAATACCGTTGGATCAGGTCGGGTAAGGTAAAATTAATAACCTAATTAGTATCGAACACAACAATTATATGAAAAAAAGGGCGACGGACGGAATATATGGTATGTTGATGACCAAAATTCTGAAGTTTAAAAAAAGTGCGTGAAGTCTAAAAAAAAGGTATTAAATCCGAAAAAAGATATGGAAAAGAATGAGTTTTTGGGAATAAATAGTTGGGCATGTGTTTTTGGTAAATAGTTTGTAGATTGGTACAATTTGGTCATTGGCCGATTATATAAATGGTTTTTGTTTATATTTTACTTATTTATTAGTCAAATGAAAATTTGATACAATTAGTTATGGGAATTAATAAAGTGAACTATCAAATAATACTAGTTTATTAACCAAAAATACAAAAATCCATAAACAAAAACTGAGTAAAGTCGAAAAGTGTACAAAAAAAAAAGAAGAGAAAAATGTTTTAAAAACCTAAATACTAAAAAAAGTTAGATATTTTGACAATATCTGTGAAACCTGAATAAAAGTTGACAATTTAAAATTTCATTTATTATGATATATATTTTGTGAAATGTGTTTGTGAAATGTATTTTTGTAATATAGTTTCTGTAGTAGTATTTTTTCTAACATATTTATACATCAAAGAATCTCTAACAATCTACCAAAAGTAATTTATAGCAAATGGAGTGCACATGCAGTGCAGGTGAACTGCACCATTTTCAGGTGAAGTTAGATATTTTGTGCACGGTTTTAAAGTAGTTCTTTTATGTGATTCTAAGATAGATGAAAACCAACTTCTTTCTTGTATTTAGCTTGTGCATTTTCATAACTAATGTCATTTTCGCATCTTATTTAAAAAAACTGACATTTTTAAAATACGTATTGACGAAATCAGAATTTATCCTTGAAAAAATAGTTCACGAGTAATAACAGAAGTAATGATATTAGTACGATATGTTAATATCAGATATGAAATATGTTAAAAACAAATTTATGTAAACACGCACTTTGATACAGTGAGTGGTAGTAGTCGTACAAAGAGAACCCTCATCTTGCTCCTTCGGGAATAAGCTGATTCTCCTGATACCATTCTCATCACGCCGGGTTCCTATAACCCTTTTGTTTAGTCATTCCTCATGCTCCTTTAACCATACCAAAAACTGGTTCTGAACTTCAGTTTTTACTTCTTCATGTATGCACGCCATCTTTCCCCCGCCAAGCATGTAACCATTGTTGCAGTCAAGAAGAAACGGTTTTTTTGGAAGCTTTTTATTACGGTATTTATGTTGAATTCTGCTACTTGCTTCAGTTGTGTGGGTGGATTAGTTTTGTTCATAAATGTATTGCTCTTGTTAAATTGTGAGTTTAGAATTTACATGGTCTTTGATGTTGCAACCAAAAATCCCTTGTGTGTGAAAATGTAACTGAGAGTTTAGACTGCACGTTTTTTTAAAAGTTATGTGCCTTCAAACGAAGTAAAGCACCCTCTTACCCGAATACGATTGGGAATAAGGTCTAAAAACAAGCGTATCAGTTATCTTAAATTTTAAAATATAAAATATGAGTATATTGTATTTTAAAATTGTACATGCATCAGTTTTCTTATCAATTATCTTAAATTTACATAAACTCAAATATACCTCAAATATAAAGGATCAAAATGTTCCCTTATAATTAAAATAATATTTTCTCTTATTCTCTCTCATTTATTTGTACTTTTCATATATAAATTAATAAAATAACAAAAATATAGTTGTATAATTTTGATAGAGAAATTGATAAAAAAATCTGTTAATTTGTATAAACCAAAACGTTTACTTATAAGTTGTAAATGTGTATTTTTTACTTTAAATAAGAGAAAACTTATAAGTTATTTAATGTGGTTGCTCTATTAAATTAATTTGGGTTGAAAAAAATTGATAGAAGTATATTAAAATATAATAATATTTAGTTACGATAATAAATTTGATAGAAAAGCTGAAAAATGTATAAAGTTAAACTGTTACACTAAAAATATAAAAGTGATGCTAATTAACTTAAATATGAGAAAAAATGTAAGAAAACTGGTGCGGTTGCTCATTGCATTTCTTTACTTGTCAGTAATGTTCTCATACGATTTGTAAATACATAATTGATCAACGTGACCCATGTGACAGATAGCAATACTGTGTCATTAGTTTTTTCGGTTAGGCAAATTTGTTTTTGGGAATAAAATACTTGTTTTTTTTTTTAGTAGGTTTTATTAAGTTTGCTCTTAATTTCATATTTACAGCAAGTACAGACTAGGTAGTTATGTAAGTAGCAGAATTTATATAGATAAATATCGTAGTAAATAGAAGTGAGGTATCACAAATCACATATATATGTGAGTACCCATATGATATAATTTAGGAGTATCATCCTTATTATCATCAATAATTTTTAAAGTCGTACGGCCCAAGAACCGAGACAAAATTGGACCAAAACGGACAATATTGTTGGTATAAAGCAGATGGTGGCGGTCTGATCGGATGATCGAGTCGTTACAATTGGTATCAGAGCCGCCATCTAGCCGATATCGGGACTAGCACAAGTGATTGAATCTCTGAAGGACGTCGTGGCTGAAGAGGGAAATAGTGTAACGATCCGGATTTCTGTAGGTAAATATCGTGGTAAAAGAGAAGTGAGTTATCCCACATCACCTATATATGTGAGTACTTATATGGTATATAAGCTAGGAGTATCCTAGTTATTATCACTAATGAATGCCTTTTTGGAACAGTCAACTTAACCAAATTAGAATTTGATAAATATAAAACAAATTGTACAAAACACTAAAAACCCAAATAAAAATATAGAACCCTAGGAAGCCTATCCTAAACTTAAATATTAATTAAAATTTAATTATTTTTTTTATGCATTTAACACATTTTGATGCTAACGGGTTATGAACCTCATATAGCCTGAGTGTTCCCTATTAATTCCCCTTGCTAATGCCTTTTAAAGCCGTGCGTACCAATAAGCGATGACAAAATTGGAGCAAAGCAGACAATATTGATGATAGAAAGCAGATGGTGACGGATCATTACCGGTTACTTTTTGTTCGCGTCGTTTTTGGTTATGCATATGTGGAATCTTCAACTATTAGATCCACATGCTACTTTCTGTTAAAAGAAATCTGTCCTGAGACGGGCACTGGTATTTGTAAATGCTTCCAAAACCATACAAACTTTCTTTGAAACTATGCAAATCTCATCCATTAGGCTACCTTCTTTCTTGGAATCTTTTTAGCTTGGTAAAAGAAAAGTAGAACGATTTAGCTGGAAAAACCCAGCAGTGGCGTTTGGTAATATCCACCTGAATCACCAAACTGAAATCTAAGGGAGTAGGTTTCCACAAGAAATCTGATCTAGTTATTAGGAATCATGAAAACAAAAAAGAAACTTATCTGGTTGAAATGTTGGTAAAACAGACAGGTTACATTACAAGCAATCAACTGAAACAAATAGGAAACCAGTATCTTGACCAATTACAAGAAGATGAAACATAATCCTATACGCTACTGTCCGCACACATACATGGTAAGCAACTTGTACATAGAGCCTATTCAAGCGATGAAATCCTGTCTTCTTTTGACTCGAGTTTGCTTGGGACACTTTATTTGTGTTGGGTGTTTTACTTCGTATTAACCATTATAAACATGCAATATTATTTACCGATTCTATCTCTTGTTAACATGCAATTACTACGTTCAAATAATTAAATAGTTGTGTATCGTACATCGAAAATGACAGAATTCATCGGCGAAATAATTTGATCATGACCCCTAAAACCCCTAAAATATAACTGAGGCTATGATGGTCTTTAAGAGCAGTTTCGTCTCTCAGATTTACAAGCGCTGTACTCACATGATATAACGGTCTAACAATACGGTCGGAAGGAGTGTGCAATCAAACCGTCCGAGCAGACCTTTAACGATACAGTCGGCAGACTTTCTCTCTCTTAACTAAACTATATGTAGAAAATAATGCAAGGATTTTTCTTAAAAGTGTTTAGTGTTTTTATCCATGTAATTTTCGGAAATTTATGACCTATATATGATAGTCCTTGTAGTTGTGGCTTTACACGAAAATATGCAACCCTTTATTCAAAATGAATCTGCTGTTGAAAATTTGAAGTTATTGGGAGTTAAGACTTACATTGTGACTCCTCAAGTCTTAATGACTTCTGTAATACACGGACCAAACACACGTTGGTCAAAGTAATAAACCAACAGTGAAAGAATCAATCCAAACTCATTTCTAAATTTATTATTATCCAAGTTAAACAATAGTGATCATTATTATTGAACTAGATAATTAAACTCAAAACACAAATTATGGAATATAGATTGTTTCACAAGCCCACAATACCGATGTCACATATTTCCCCAATCTCAAAATAAATCATATATACCGAGACCAATTATCATTCATATTAATATAAATTTATACCAATATTCCAACAATTTGTTCTTTACTCATACTTATTTTGGGAATTAACTTAAACGTACTGAAGAAATATACAAATTTGACTGTTTTGTTTAAGGTACACGGCACTCCTCTATGTTCCAAATTTCCTTCGCATATTGAGAAATCGTTCGGTCACTGCTGAATTTCCCACTTCCAGCTGTGCTCAGTATCGACATCTTTGTCCATCTTTTTCTATCCCTGCAAACCCAAACAGATAAATAAAAATGTTACCCCCAAGTCCATCCAAACTAACCTACGAGCTGGATAAAGTATAATCCTAGATAAACCATCTGGGTAAGATTGGGATTTTTCTCGAAAAATTTAGTCCAGAGAACTTTTATTCTGTTTGTCTTAATCATATCAACGGTGAGAACTAATATATGGTTCGCAATGATTAAAAGAACTAGCTATATCTTTAAAATAGCACAAGGAACTTTAGATAACAAGATGAATGTGAGGTGTCAGCTACTTACTTATAAGCCTCATCGACCCTGTCCTGAGCGTCCATGTAACTCGGGAAGTCTTGTCCAACAAGGAAATAATCACCACGACCATAACCTGAATTTCCTTCAAGAGACTCAAGAAGAGGATTATAGTCATAGCTTCCAAATGCTCCACTTCTTATGAACTGTTTAGCCTCTTCAAATCTCGGATCTGGGTTGAACTGTAAACAAAAGAAACAAAAGTGAAATCTTCTATCAGGGAGGAAGACGTTCAGATGAACTTGAAAAGAAGAAAAAACATTGTCTTAGGTGCTTCAATTATATATTCCTTGTAGTAGAAAACAAAAATACATTACTAATATCGAATCGTATTGATTTGTCGTTAGTTACCAGTCCAATCTCCCTGTCCTTTCGCAGCTTAAGAACTTCATCTGCTGTAGCGCCAAAAAGGAAGAAATTATCTTCGCCAATTTCCTCCCTTATCTCCACGTTGGCACCATCTAATGTTCCAATTATGAGGCACCCATTCAGTGCAAACTTCATGTTGCTTGTGCCACTTGCCTCCATACCAGCTGTACTGATGTGTTGTGAGAGCTCACTTCCAGGTATAAGCATCTCCGCTACTGAGACATTGTAGTTTGGGACGAAAACTATCTGGAACAAATTCGGCCAATGAAGCAGCATGATTTTTGACCTTGTTCTAAAACTCATTTCAAAACACATTAAAGCTCGTTAACTTCTATGCGTAAATTTGTTACGTGAAGAGCCCAGAAAACTCAAAGCTTACGCTTTTTACACCACTGCGCCTTAAAACATAAGTTTTTATATTTTTTTCAAAAGTCACGAGTATAAAACAGCCGTGTTTTTGCTATAAATGACAGAAGCAACACATGCAAGCCTTTTTTATATTCAATAGCAATTATGTTTCTTGTATGACATTCAATATTAAAATTTGGTTTTTACTTAATTCGAGTAGATTTATGTATTATATTGCTTTAAAACCTTGAACTTAAAGAATATGAATTATGCAATATTGTTTTATAGCCATATATTTACTTTATGGATATAAATATATTAATATAGTATTGTGCAAAGTTCACCCTTTAGGCGTCTATGCTTACACTAGTGAAACTATGGAAAGACGCTTAAATTACGTTTTCGCCTTTTTAACACATTGCAATGAAAAAAATATAAGTAGGTTTTCATGCTAGACAACAAAATAGTTAGATGTACAAAATATGTAACAGAACTACATTTGTCATCTAATCACATAAAACTGCATTATCTATATTATATATACGAACGCGTACCTTCAAATAGCTGTTGACATCAGGGTCATTGTTGACAACAGCACCAACATCATTCACTAGTTTCACTATTCTTTTTGCGTTAGTGTAAGTAGCAAAGGCTTTTCCTCCAACCATTATCGTGCGTGGGGTAGTATTTCTCCTTTCCTCAGGGCTCATTGACTGTCATTCATCGTTTTAAGGAGTTACAGAAAATACCAAAATCATTTGTAATATCGGAGTTTTACAAGGTTAAAAAACATGATAAGAAGGGAGAATGTAGTGATTTAAGCATGAACATGCAACAACCATATATACCTTAAGATTTTTGTATCTGTAGACAGCACCGATAATATTTAGAAGTTGTCGCTTATACTCATGGATACGCTTGACCTGTATATCAAACAGGGTTTTTGGATCAATGGTGACACCTGTCACTTGAAGTATATAGTGAGCTAGTCGCTGCTTATTAGCCATTTTAGCTGATTCCCATTCAGCTTGGAGATCTTCATTGTCAGCAAACTGTCGAAACGGGGGATCATTTTCAGTATACGATTACAGAATGGCAACATTTTGAAAGAGTTGTATTTAGTACATACTTGTCGAAGACCCGTAAGCAGGTCTAGGTCAGTAACCCATTTATCGGTTTTTAACCATTTTGTGATGATTTCGCTAAGTTCAGGGCTGCAAAACTTTAGCCATCTACGAGGAGTAATACCATTGGTTTTATTCTGGAATTTGGTAGGCCATATAGATACATAGTCTGCAAACAATTCGGCCTTTAGAATATCACTGTGCAACTGGGCGACACCATTCACCTACAAATAGATACCAAAAGCAAAGCTAATTTTTTGGTACTTAGTTTTATTTCCAGCATACAATTTCAGAATATGGACAGGAATACACTATCATTCGTGATTTGCTGCAAGTCATAATTTCATGATTTTCCTTTAATATGTATTCACCGACATACATCTAACAAGAATGCTAGATAGTTCTTATGAGATTTATAAATGAAAGAAGGTGTAGCATATCCTTTTTTTATTTGGATTTGTTAGGAAGCAGCCTCTAAGCAAACACGCTGCCATGATTGAGAATCCGAAAAAGCTACATCTAACATAGCTTAAGGATGCGTTTGGCATCACCTTTTTTGTTCAAAAAGTTGCTGGAAAAAAGCAATGAAAAAAAAGCTTGCTTCAAAAAAGCTGGAGTGTAGTTTTTAACTGCACCACAACTTATAATAATTTTTTTAATTAATATGTCACTTTTTACTTATTTTAACTTATAAGTTACTTTTAAACAAGACCAATTTTCAAAGAAAATTTCTATTTTTGGCTGTCAAAAAGCTAAAAAATCCTAAATTCCTAGCTTCACTGCTTTTGAGCCTTTACAAACCTAGCCTTTTAAAAGCGAAAAAAGCTGAAAAACAAACACCCATAGCTTTATGTAAGCAAAAAGCTAAAAAAAACTAAGAATTTAGCAGTTGCCAAACAGGTACTAAAGCTTTTTATAGCTTATTCACGTTAAATTTAATTACCACAAAAAGGCAGCTTTTAGGATGTTTAACCAAATGCAGTACAAACTTCAAGCATTAAAAAACAGCACGCCTATAAGCTGCTGCTATCAAGCACGGCCTTAATCTACAAAAAGAAGATGCCTTACTGTATGTGCAGATACGACACACAGATTTGCCATTCGCACAACTGGCTTTTGGGGATTATTATCCAACACACATATGCCAGAAACCTTAGTTTCTAAGTCAGGTCGAGTAGAATGTACCATTTCAATAAACTGCAGGCAAATGTATTGCAAACAAAAAGTAGGTCAGAAAAAGAAAAAGAAAAGGAAGTAATCCAAAAAGACGATGAGCAATAAGGTGGGACAGAACAAACCCTCTTATCAATCTCTTGAATTATTTCCATGTGGCGGGGAAGAAGTTTCCACATTACAACTTGGGACCATTTCTCTAATGCCTCGGGAAGAACAGTATGATTTGTATAAGCAATTGTCCTGATTCAGAGTTTTGTAGTTAGATTATAACAATATTTCATCAGATTTCATTTTTCAAATGTCAGAATGGCTGTAGAAAAAAGTTCAGAGAAAATATAAGCGTTGTACATCAAACTATCAGTGCTGTAAAATTAGGAAAATTGACACACCAACCTATCCAGAACCCAACAGTTAGTGCAGCAGCACTGAAAAACCAACTCAATAGTTTTGGACTAACTGTTTGATCATTGTTGTGCTCTAATCCCAATCAAAGTATTACTGAACAATTGGTACACCAGCATGGAAATTTAAACTTCTAAGCATTCGTGAATTATCATAGGTTGGTCTACTAATTCTCCAGTTCTGTGTACACTGGTGTATTTCTTAAAAAAATGGTCTACTATCCGTTCGACTTTGTTTAAGTTGGTGCGAAATCGTGAAAATTAATAGTACAAGCATGCAGTTTGTTCAAGCCTGATAGGCTGTCGTATAAAATGATATTTCTCCAAAATATAATGTTACTAAGCAGTATCAAGTTTTCTGCTAAAAGTGTAAAGATGTAAATTCATACTTTGTTGTTACATTCCATGCTTCATCCCATCCAAGGCCTTCCTCATCCATAAGAAGTCGCATCAACTCTGGAATTGCGAGTGTAGGATGAGTATCATTTAGTTGAACAGCGACTTTACTGGGGAACTCAGACCATGGCCGTGTTTCTCCATTTTTCCTCTCCTTAAACCTGAAAATAATGTCCTGAAAAAGTACCCGTGATAAGAATACCTTAAAGAAACATATATCAACCAATTGGGAAAGAACTTTTCGATCTTTACATATGTGAATCTAAAAATCTAAATCTAAACACTTAGCGATATCACTATAAAAGAATTGAAAATCCAAACAAAATATTAATGAAAATTCACATTACCTGAAGGGAGGCACTGCATAAGAAAAATTGCTGCTTCAACCTTAATAACTTTCCACTTTCTGTAGCATCTCCTGGATACAAAACAGCACAGATCTGCAATAGCACCTTCAGGTTTAGTAAGCCACACAAGACTAAGACTAAAAGCGGTAACATTATTGATAGATCATGTTTTATAACGTGAAAGCCTAACTGGATCGGGTTTTCAAAAGTTCAACTAAAATGTAAGCATCGACAGTAAATCATAAGTTTTGCCTAAGATCATTTTTATATCCAGAAACTACTTAATTAAAGCACATTGCATACTTAATCACCAAGTTAAGAACTTAAAAGTAGTACGACAACAAAATCAAGCAAATCTAGCACTTAGGAAAGGAAATTACAATTAAATTTTAATGATAAAATAAGAATCCTAATGATCATAAATAAACATATGATATGGTCCTAAAAGTATATTGCAAAAAATAGTAAACTTATACTTGTGTTCTGCTAAAGAATAACAAAACCTAAATTGTTTAACCTTTGGAGTGGTAAAAGCGGTTCAGAAGCATAAGGTTAAAGCTTTTGAGCTTCTTAACAAAAATGTAACAGATATAGATCCTCAAACCAATAAGCCAGCTTTAATTATACAGAGGTGATAACCAATGTTTTAAATAGCGTTATCGCTAGCATAGCGTTTTTTCGAGAGAAACGTTAAAAGCGCAAATAGCGTTGCTACATAGCGCTTTGCGGTGTACTTAGGTGAGATTCGAACTTGGGTCTGCTGGAAACTAAAGCACTGTCACAACCATCTGGACTGCACACACTTTTATGAAAATTACAGAATATATATTAATTATTTAGATCCGTTTTTTTTTTCCTAACTCACTATTTACGCTTTTGGTCCAGAATTTCACGCCTTTTGCGCTTTTGGTCCCTATAGCGCGATTTTAGCGCAATTCCAGCCAAATAGTGGTTTTTCGTTGCGTTTTTTCCCCAAAAAGCGCTATTTCGCGCTATATAGCGCGATTTTTAAAACATTGGTGATAACAGGAAGAGCTTTTGGTTTGAGCATCAATGTGTCGTATAACATAAAAACAATCATGACACATTGACACTGCTATTGTACATTGCATATAACTCTTTGATTAGCTGATTTTTATTCCAGAAAGATGCATAACACGCTGAGATGAAAACTACAGTTCTTTATAGAAAGAGAATCCCAAATGGCTAAGTATGTGCTCTCTCTCTACTTTAGAAAGGGGAAATTAGCAACCTGCTGAGCCTTTGAATGGAGCTGTGCAGCCGATTCATATTGTCCATCATTAAATTGAAAGAGATTAAAATCTTCTGCACAAGCTTTGGCATCCCATATACGGAGGCTGTTAGTGTTTTTGGTCTTGTATCCTGGAATGGGAACATCATATGCGAGAGCTTGTACAACCTCCCCACCAACCCATTTTCTCCTATTAAAATCACACACAAGTATAAATATATAAAAGAAGTTATAGAGAAACTTAGAAAAAAAAGTATGTTTAAGCCTGTAGATTCAGAGAGTTGAATAAGCGATACTTACGATCCAGATTTACCGACTTCAACTTGACCGAAGAATCTGACTGGATAGACAATATCATGCCTTACAACTTCCCATGGGCTAAACTTCTGCACATTGGCCACAAAAACATATAAATCCAATGTATTAAAAGCAATAGCGATTTTGCAAGGGGTTTACTAAAGCTTAAGCATCGATGCATAGAGCAGAGTTTTACAGACAATATAGTTACATCGATTCAAAATCTTATATAGGTAAGACCGGATTGTATAATGCAAATAAAAATCACATCGAAGGTGTATAATCGAAGATACAGACAAGAAGTACAATATCTGATGATCATTTGCGCTGTCATATTTTTGTGATTTTTAACCAAAAATAGTAGTTTAAGCTTACGGGGAAATGAAAAGGTTAGATATTTTATGCTTCTGAAGAGCCAAAAGTTCGACTCAAGGCGTAAAAAGCGTAAGTTTTTATCGTGTCAAGCTTTTAAACAATGGATACCAACTTTTTTTTACCTGTACGATTTAAACCGAGCTTTGAGGAGCTTTGAAACGAATTTTCTCAGAACAAAGATAAGTTTTATCTATCTTTACAATATTGAAAGGGATAATCAGGATAAAACAGACCTCAAGCCAGTCTTCAGCAATTTCTTCCTGGCCCTCTTTTCCAAAACGTTGCTTAAACAGCCCATATCTGTATCTCAATCCATAACCCCAAGCAGGAAGGTTCAATGTCGCCATAGAATCAAGGAAACACGAAGCGAGTCTTCCCAAACCACCATTTCCTAAGGCCGCGTCTTTTTCCTGTAAAGTAATAATTTCAAAATATTCAAGAATCAGCTACTTAGATAATAAAGACATGCTGAAATAAACCGGTTAGTCGTGCCATTGCATTCATATACTTGTAAAAAGAGAAAAATAAGTCAATGAGACACTTTCTGGGTTTAAACATAAGCAATAGAGAATTCGCTGGAGTCAATTGCAAATAATGAAAGCTTGAAGCTTCTCCCTGTAATTTCCAGAAAAAAAAACTCATTTTTGTAGCAGCAGTATAAAGAAGAGGCCTAAGGGACACTTAAGGGAATGAAGAGATACTGCTATAATATTACTTAATTGATTGGTTTTCTTGCTGTTTACGCTTAATTTCAGTTTCTGCTCTTTCATTTGCCTTATACAACTTTCAATTCAGTTGTATAAAAACAACAAATTTGGCACAAAAAGAGTTCTTCCATTACTAGTTTTTCAGTCCTTTAATTGCCTTTGGATTACAAAACCCCGTTCAAATAAACTAGAATAACAAGAATGCAACCTAAGATTTGAAAAGTTCTAATTATAAGACTCTACTATACAACATTTCTGTAATTTTTCCAAGGAGGCAAAAAGGAAAACCCTGAAGTTGTAAGAGTTGTGCCTGGCTTCAAAGCTGAGTATAACTAAGTGGATCGAATTTATAGAAAGTGATAAAAAGTAACATCTCATGTTATCGAAACACCCAAAACAATGTAGATTTTTAGAAAACCCAATCTACCTGCTCAGCTATTGCCTCAAGTTCATGCCCAAGCTCATTCAAAGCCTCTGTATAAGCATCTTGAACATCCAGGTTTCCAATCGCATTTGACAAAGCTCGTCCTTGGAGATACTCCATGGATAAATAGTATGTTTGCTTTGGATCAGTTTTGTGAAAATGAAGATAAGTTTCGTTCCATTGCTACAAAAGCAATTAACCAAAAAAATAGCATCATTAGATGACAAGCAATCTACAACAACTATGCCAAAAATGCAGACAGTATACTTACTCTACACCTATAACCCTCTCAAAAGTGTTCTATAGTCTATCAAACATCCAATTACAAGCACAAAAATTAACAACAGAGTGAAAGTAAAGGTGAACTCAGAAATCGCTTGAGACAAAATTCAAGGTTTGACAATAGGGACACTCAGTAATTCAGACGATATGAAAATTCAGCTTAATGTCAATTATAATGTTCTAATTTATTGTTTTTTACACAAATCTATCACAGTCACTTACCCTACAATATATCACAGATATAACCACAACCTAACCTTTATTGCTCATTCAGTACACTTCTGTCTTTTTACTCATAGTTATTGTATAAAAGTGATTTTTGATCAATAGATTACTAAAGTGGTATAAAGTGATTTAAAAGAGGTACCCTGATTGATCTATTTATATACGGTTAGCGTGTCAAATGTGAGAAGTGATAGGTTAGTTTACAGTATAGTAAAAAAAAAACTACAAAAGTATCTGACAACAACAAAGTAAGGACATATTTAAAGTTAAAGACAAGTCAAAAAGTGAAACAAACACATGCTACACATACTAAAAAGTACAACCTTTCATAGAACTTTTATGTTTTACCTTTACTAAACGGTCACGAACACTCTCAGCTGTTGCGTAAAAAGCTTGTTCTGGTTCAAACTTGAAGAGAGAAAAATGAGGGCTATACTGAGCGTGGTAGCTAATATTTTCTGCAATTTCGCTCGGTTTTTCTGCTAAAGGGTGTGCAATAGCCGCAACTTTTGCAAGAACAGATTTGGCACCACCATTGGGCTCCGCAACTGTCCCCATGCTAGAGTTTCTCTTTTGCCAGCTTCTACAGAGATCTACAAAAAACGTAACCAATATGAGCAATTTGTTCAAAACTAATTCACATAATAGTCGAATTTAGAAAGCTAAACTTAAATAACATGAGTGGCAATTGAAAATTTGAAATATCGAGACATAATTAAACTATTTTGAGACAGATAGCTGAATATAAGAAGCATTTCGGTTAATAAAGACTACTTTATTTTACATGACAAAAGGCCAGACTGCCATTTCTGTAGAAGGCCAAACATAAAATGGGAAAATTAATTAAAGTTGAAGTCTTTAACGTATTACCCTTTTTCTTTAGCCGATTACCCGAAAAGTTAATTAGTTCAAATGTGCCAAATTAGTATACTCCATGTCTCCACAAATCTATTAGCTAATTTTGCACACACGTCTTTATATTTTATTGGAACAGAAAATATTTTTGCAATTCAATAGTATACTCCACAAATTTTCCAGTGTCTATATTATTATATATTTTGAGTGTTTCCATGAATAAAGGTTGCGTAGTAACTATCAACATCAACTGTATATACTCCGTCAATTTCGATAACGATAGCATTGTATATCTTAACTTGCTCAATTGGTGTCATAAATCATAAATCTAATCCATCAAACCTATATGAGTGCATAAATATATAATGTAGGCTGCTAAGAAAAAGAAAAACATAAAAATACATCTTAACAAATTGATAAATATTCAGTCCATTCAACAACTTGTTGGTATATCAACTACTAATAGAGTAGAAATTAGGTGCTTTTAAACAAGTTCTAGAGTAACAATCAATCAGTCAAATTAAATTAGTAATAAAGTAGAAATTAAGTGCTTTTAAACAAGTTATAGTGTAACCGGCAATCAGTCAAATTAAACTAATGTAGTAGAAATTAAGTGCTTTTGAACAAGTTTTAGTGTAACTAGCAATCAGTCAAGTTACACTAATAGAGTTGAAATAGGTGCAATAAAACAAGTTGTAGTGTAACAAGCAATTAGTCAAATTAAACTAATATAGTAGAAATCAAGTGCTTTTAAACAAGTTAAAAGTGTAACTATCAATCAATCAAATTACACTAATATCATAGAAATTAGGTGCAATAAACAAGTTACAGTGTAACAAGCAATTAGTCAAGAAAAATTAATAGCGTAGATATTAGAACAAGTTCTAGTGTAACCAGCATTTAGCTAAATTACACTAATGAAGTAGAAATTAAGTGCTTTTAAATAAGTTATACTGTAACAACCAATTAGTCAAATTCCACTAATAGAGTCGAAATTAAGTGCTTTTAAACAAACTATAGTGTAACTAGCAATCATTCAAATTAAACTAATACGCTAGAAATTAAGTATTTAAAAACAAGCTCTAGTGTAACAAGCAATTTGTCAGATTGAACTAATACGCTAGAAATTAAGTATTTAAAAACAAGTTCTAGTGTAAGTAGCAATCAGTCAAATTGAACTAATATAGTAGAAATTAGGTGCAATAAACAAGTTATATATAGTGTAACAAGCAATTAGTCAAATTAAACTAATTTACTAGAAAATAAGTGTTTTTGAAAAATTTATAGTGTAATAAGCAATCAGTCAAATTAAATTAATAGAGTAGAAATTAGGTGTACTAAAACAAGTTATATAGTTTACCAACTAACAACCAAATAGTAAAATTAAACTAATAGACTAGAAATTAAGTGTTTTTAAACAAGTTAGGCCTCGTTTGGTTACCGGACTTGTAGTCCTGGGACTATCAGTCCCATGAGTATTAGAAATGAAGATAGTATTTCTAGTCCGGGTCACTAATCTGAATGTAGTGTTTGTTTACATTAGTGTTGTGACTGGACTATTTTTTCAATTTACGATTTTACCCATCATTTGAATTAAATATACAACTAAACAAAATTTGAAAGAAAACAATGAACAATGCCTGATTTTTATAACAAAAAAAATGAATTGGAAAAGAAAAAACCTTATAATGCGAAAAAGCTAACCAAAAGTGGAAAATATAACTATCAATAATTGTTTTGCAAGAATATATTAAAGACAAAGCAACACTTCATACAAAATCAATTAAAAAATTGTTTTTTCAAAGAAAAAAAAAAGTCTCATATTATAGAAAATAAAACTAACCAACCTAATGGTTTTTTGTGAATTGGAGATGAGGTAAACCTAATAAAAAAAAACCCAAAAAAATATATAGAGCAATTTGAAATTAAACCCATATTCCTAAAAAATTCAAAATAAAAGAAGGGAGCAATTTGAAATCAAACTTATATCTCAAAAAAAAAAAAGTCCAAATCTATATAATATTTATTGGATGGATTTATGTATATATGTATTGCTATGTATAGAATATAGGGAAAATTACCAAAAGATAAAACTATTTTAAAGTAATTACTAAAAAATTACACCCCAACACTTTATTCTTTTTAACAGCTCTCTCTCTCTATATATATATATACATACAAAAATGTCAACTACAACATTCGTCCTCCTTTCTCATCCACCACCTTCCGTCGCACCTCCCTCCATCTCCGATCTCGTCACCACCTCCTCAAATGTCAACCCTCCATCTTTCCCACACTCCTACTTTAACCCCAATCTCCACCGTCCGATCAAAACTCCTTCCCCCAATAAAATCTTCATCTAAACCCATCTCCTCGTAAAATACTCGTCTAAACCCATCTCCGTACCGATTATACAAGAACTTCATTTTCATTTTTTTCTATATGAATTAGGATTTTGTTTTTCTTCGATCAGAACGATCTCATTTTTTGGGCATAATTGGTAAATAATTAAATAATTGTGAATTTATCGCTTTACTTTTCCACCCTAGCCATACACAATATATTTTGTATTCATTGACACTTCTTATTCTTTATGTTTTTGTTATTCATACACAATATACCGTTTATACATGCTCTTTAATACAGGCATACACAATACACAATTATACATGCTATTAAATACAGGCATACACAATACATAATTATACATGCTATTAAATACAGGCATACACAATATATTTTTTATACATTATTTTTAATACAGGCATACACAATACATTGTTATACACACTTTTTTATACAGCCATACACAATACATATTTTATACATGCTATTTAATACATGCATACACAATACACAGTTTATACATGTTTTTTTAATACGGGCATACACAATACATTATTTATGCATGCTCTTTAATACAGACATACACAATACACAGTTTATGCATGTTTTTTAATACGGACATACACAATACACTATTTATACATGCTCTTTAATACATGCATACACAATACACATTTTATACATGCTCTTTAATACAGACATACACAATACACAATTATACATGCTATTAAATACAGTCATACACAATATATTGTTTATACATTATTTTTAATACAGGCATACACAATACATTGTTATACACACTTTTTTATACAGCCATACACAATACATATTTTATACATGCTATTTAATACAGGCATACACAATACACAGTTTATACATGTTTTTTTAATATGGGCATACACAATACATTATTTATGCATTCTCTTTAATACAGACATACACAATACACAGTTTATACATGTTTTTTAATACGGACATACACAATACACTATTTATACATACTCTTTAATACATGCATACACAATACATATTTTATACATGCTCTTTAATACAGGCATACACAATACACAATTATACATGCTATTAAATACATGCATACACAATATATTGTTTATACATTATTTTTAATACATGCATACACAATACATTGTTATACACACTTTTTTATACAACCATACACAATACATATTTTATACATGTTATTTAATACAGGCATACACAATACACAGTTTATACATGTTTTTTTAATACGGGCATACACAATACATTATTTATGCATTCTATTTAATACAGACATACACAATACACAGTTTATACATGTTTTTTAATACGGACATACACAATACACTATTTATACATGCTCTTTAATACATGCATACACAATACATATTTTATACATGCTCTTTAATACAGGCATACACAATACACGGTTTATACATATTTTTTAATACAGGCATGCCCAAAACATTATTTATACATGCTATTTAATACAAACATACACAATACACAGCTTATACATGTTTTTTTTAATACGCTCATACACAATACAATATTTATACATGCTCTTTAATACAGGCATACACAATACATATTTTATATATTTTTGTGAATTTGGATTTTTCTTGGTTTTTTTTTTTGTTTTTTTCCCTTTTTTGGAGTTTTTTCGGGTTCCCGACTTTTTAAAGGTTTTTTCAGCGCTTTTTTTTTGTTTTTTCGGGTTCTCGATTTTTGTGAACTTTTTTCATTCTTTTTGTGATTTTGGATTTTTCTTTGTTTTTTTTTTTACTTTTTTTAACCATTTTTTGGAATTTTTCGGATTCCCGACTTTTTAAAAGGTTTTTCCAGCATTTTTTTGGTTTTTTCGGATTCTCGACTTTTTTGAACTTTTTTCATTTTTTTGTGAATTTGGATTTTTATTGGTTTTTTTATTTTTTAACATTTTTTTGGATTTTTTCGGGTTCCCGACTTTTTTAAAGGTTTTTCCAGCATTTTTTGGGTTTTTTCGGGTTCTCGAATTTTTTGAACTTTTTTTATTTTTTGTTGTAATTTTATTTTTTTCGGTTTAGAAGTCATTTTAACATTAAATAAGATAGTATTTTGTGGAAAAAAAATGATGATTTAGAAAGAGAGAGGAGAGAGAGAAATTTTTTTGTAGGTGAAAACAAATATATTTTTTTTTTCTATTTGAGTCAATTATATGTTTTGGGAATAATTTGTTTGGGTTGTATGTTTTGTTAATATTTCATAACACATTGTATGTTTTGGGAATTGACCCTAGAATATATGTATGTAAGTATTAGTGGTGACGGGTGAGATAGGGTGGGATGAAAAAGTAGAGTGCAGCTTTAAAAGAAAAAGAAAGACAATACAGTATTGTAATTTGTGAAGAAAAAGATTTGGATTATTTTGAATACCACACCCCGGGTGGGTTTGTATATACACCTGAATTGAGTATTTGAAGTCCAGAGTGTATTAGAAGTCCAAACCCAAGAAATTGTACCAAACACATAAATAGTGGGTCCATTGGTATTTGAAATACAATCCTGGTCTGCTAAACCTGTAAACAAACAAGGCCTTATAGTGTAACTAGCAATCAGTCAAATTAAACTAATATAGTAGAAATTAAGTACTCTTAAACAGGTTAAAATGTGATTAGCAATCAGTCATTTCAGCTAAAATAACAACACACTTATTATTCATCATCAAACATTAAACCTCCTAATAATTGTTAATAAATAACACAATCTGATTAGAAAAATAAAATTGTTTTCACCTCTTATGAAGCTCCAATGCTATCCAATTCTGTTAATAAAAGTAAATTACGATTTATTAGAACGACAACCACAACATATATACACATACATACATATGTATATATAGAGAGAGAGAGAGAGAGAGAAATGAGCTTACCAAAGTGTGATTTTAAGTTTTAACTATGAGAAAATGTTTTGAGCAGCTAATAAATATAGTAGACTGAGAATAAATATCTGAGCAGCAAAATATTTAGCGTAAAATGCAAATAACCCCCCTGAAACTATGGGTCATTTGCAAATAGCCCTCAGAAACTATCAATTTTGGTAATTGACCCCATCAACTACGAAACTATTACAATTAACCCCCAAAATCATATTTAAAATTACATAATTTTTTGTTCATTTCTCCTTTTTACAAAAAACGTTTGTTTAATTTTAATATTTTACATGAGTTAAGACTATAATTATTGTAAAAAAGTCATCAAATGAGGTTTATTAAAAAAATATTTTAGTTAAAAGAATATTTTTAGTCTTTCCTTTAAAAAATTACTTGACATGCATGAATATTAAATAAATTATTAAATTTAATGAAAAATCAACCAAACCGGATCATCGAACATAAATTATACTCCCTCTGTCTCGTAATAATAGTCAAGTTAGGTTTTTGACTCCGTCTTAAAATAGTAGTTCAGTTTGACTTTTTTAGTAATAAATTTTCTCAAATGCCCCTAATTAGTGAGCATTTTTCTTTACAAATCAGAAATACCATTATTATTTTAAGGGTCTATTTGAGAATTTATACCCATAATTGCTACTTCAACTAACTATAACCATCTTTTTTTAATATTCATGAAAAATATAAAGGGACTATTTTTATGGGACGGAGGAAGTATCATTTAAAAGATGGTTATTTAAAAAAGTTTGATAGTTTATGGGGGTAAATTGGAAAAATTTATATTTACAGGGGGTTATTTATAAATGTCTCATAGTTTAAAGGGGCTATTTGCATTTTAGCCTGTTATTTATGCAAAAATGCATATTTTCAGGGAAGTGAAAAGTTTGAGTGCAAATGTTCTATGCCTGACCCCTTCCGTACCTCATTGCTTATTTTTATTCAAATTTTAAATTTTCACAATTTATACCGTAACTTTATAAACTTTATATTATATTATATTCAAATTTTAAAACATTTGAACATAATATTATTTTATACAATTTTTTTAATATTCAATGTTTAATTTACACTAATTTATACATTTACTTCAAAATAAATTTTGTGCAGATTGTCTTTTAAAAATAATTATTGGAATGTATTGATACATGTATTATATTAATCGTATAATTTTTTCAAATTTTTTAAAATTTTATTTTGGATAAAATAAATAAAGAAATACGAAATAAAATTGAGAAATAGGGTAAAATATTTGTATTCCAAAAGTATGAGTAAGATGGGAGGATGTGAGGATAATATTGAAGATTAGGAGAAGGGGAGTAGCTTTCCACGTGGCACCTCCTTATCGGTTCATACCTGTAGATTGGATGACACGTGTGCGACTTGAAATTAAAAGGAGTATAATATTTTCCTTAAAATTAGTATAAAAATAAAAGGAGTATGGTCTCGTTCAAGATCCAAGAATAATTACAAATAACCGGGGCCAATTCCCTCGATAATTATTGGAGTATACTGTATATTCTCTATTTTATTTTTTATTAGCAAACCCTGTCATTTTTAAACATTTTAATTTGTTTTTATACTCTATCTCCTCAATATAAAAGGTATACAAATTCTATTTAGCATTATTAATCTATAACAGTTTATCTTTCTAAAATCATACCACAATAGACCCACGGTCCAGGTCTCATTTGGCTGCGATACTATTTTTAATGGGATTACAAATACCCCGGAATAAATGTAGGAATACATATACCGTGTGATTAAATTTTGAAATACATCCAGAGTATTTCTAATATTGTAGATAGAATTGCAAAAGATGGATTTTATAAGTATTTGAAGTCCAACCGGACTATTAATATTGCACCCTAATGCAAAACAAACGCGGGATAGATGCTTCCACACCATTTGCAATACAATCTCACTGCATCAGTCCATCAAACAAACAAGTACTAAGGTCTAAGGGTTTAGTATTACATGTTTTGAAAATTATAATAAAATTTAAAAATTCAAAATATGTCATTATGCATCTCGAAAAAAAATAGTATGCATATTTGTGTTTCCATTGTGAAACTATAGAGATTTGCAATAATCAAATCTTGATTTGTAGTGTTTTTTCAAAAAAAAATCAAAGTTGATATTCATATAAACTCTCATATATATATATATATATATGCAACGCACGGAGTATCACGGAAAGCCACCGTCTCCATCATATTGTCGATGTGTGACATGAGGTGACGTGGCGTCGCCGATGGTGACCAACAATTTCGGCGGCGTCGTTGTATCATTAGACCGGATGTTTTTGTGAATATATGCAAGCAGAGATGACAATTTTGTGGGTTTCAACCCGATCCGAGAACAAAGTCACACTTTTACCCATTTGACCCGACCTGACCCGACCCATTTGACCCGTTTTTTTTTTTAAAAAAAATAAGTCTCATAAATGTCAAATATTTCAAAGAAAATTTGTTAGCTAAGTAAAAAATCATTTGATTTATAAATATAATATAAAAATACTATAAAATAGATAGTTTAATGTATATGAGAAAGAGAAGAAGGAAGAGTCTATTACATTCCACTTTTTAAGTTGCATTTTTAACCATTTAAAAAAGAGAATTTAAATTATACTTCCCGTCCCCTTTTTAAGCGTCCACTATTTTTTATTGAGCTGTCCCAAAATAAGTGTCTACTTTCTCAATTTGGTAATTAAAAAATAACAAACTTACTATTTTACCCTTTAAATAATATTAAAATAAAAAAGATAATATAAAAGGAAATAAACATAATAATGTGACAAATTTACTATTCATGAGATATTTCATCACCATAAATGAATTTAATTATGTTTTTAATAAGAGCTCTAGGTAGTTTATATATCAAATTTTTAACTCAAAGTTCATATTTTCAAGAGGGACACTTAAATGAGAGAGGGAAAAGAGATGCTATTAAGTTATACTTTTACCCATTTAAATATGTGTTTTCTATTATTATTATAGATATATAATTTAGTATATATGATAAAGATAAAACTCGAAGAGTGTTAATTTGCATTTTTAACCATTTAAACCCGACCGACCGCAAAATTGACATTCCTATATGCAAGTGATTGTTTTGTGAATATATGCATGGGATTGTTTTGCGAATTAAACTGAATATTTCAAATCTTATAATTAAATAGTATATTAGAAAGAGTATTAACTAATCATTATAGTAGTAATACGGAATGTGTGAAATATACATTTTATAGATATACAAATAGGTATTTTAAAATAAAATTATTATTAGATTGTCAAATATTTTATATTACATTGTCAAGAAAATTATATTAGATTATCAAAAAAATTGTATTAGATTGTCAAAAAAAATTATATTAGATTGTAAAAAATATTTTATTAGATTGTCAAAAAAAATTTACTAATTTTTTTATTGAATTGTCAAGTTTTTTGTATTAGATTATCGAAAATATTGTATTAAATTGTCAAAAAAAAGTCATTACATTGTTAAAAAAAACTGTACGTGTCAAAAATGTTGTATTAGATTATCAATTTTTTTTTTTTATTAGAATGTCGTAAAATGTATTATATTGTCAAAAAATTTGGTATTATATTATCAAAAAAATTGTATTCGATTGTCAAAAATATTTATATTAGATTGTCAAACTTTTTGTATTATATTGCCAGTTTTTTTTTTTGTATTAGATTGTCAAAATAACTGTATCAAATTATCAATTTTGTATTATATTGTCAAAAATATGTGTTTAGATAAAGTTTCCTATACATATTGAGATTTTTACCAATTATTTGTTAAAAAACAATTTATAAAAAAAAACTTAAGTTTCCATAAAAATTTAGGTGAAAAACTCTTTATGCACCAACCGTTTCTAAATGAAAGGGAAACAAAAGTTGTCAATAATGTAAAACTTTCCAATGAAAATATTTTAGTAAGAAACAACGGAAGAAATGAAAAAGAAGGAAAAGTAAAGGTACTGCTCATACTATATTGTCTCCGTTTAGTAAGGATGCAATTAATTTATTCATGGTGACACTTGACAGTAAAGGAGCTTTCTGAATCTCCGTTAACTGTTGAAAGTTATGGACCTGAAGGTCGCGCTATTCAGCAGTTACAGACAATTACGTAAAATAGAAAGTTTTTGCCTTTTTTTACATTTCAAATTGCCTATAATCTCTTCGTACTTGAAGAAAAACGGAGTAAATTTTCCTTGAAATCAGTTTGTCACAGTACACAATATCGTTTTTGATATTGATGACATTGCTGGACGCGAACATTAAATATTCGAAGAGGCATCAACATGTTTCTTATCCATGTTGCTGGTGTTTTTTTAGTACAGGAAATGGGAACACCAAGCACAACGTTAACGCCTAATTGGCTTAAATTCTTATTTTTGGAGCAAGGATTTTCACAGGAAAAGTAATATACAGAAAAGTTGGACACTATTCGGACTCGAATTTTTTTATCAATAGGGTAGTAACTAGTACGAACATTCTTTTACTGCATCACCAATGCTGATGCTAAGAGCGAAGCTTAAACTCTCAATATAAACAGGATCTTTAACTTAACAAAAGGAACCAACCATAGGGACGGAATTATAGTCCTCTGAGTCTGAGACAGGAACTCCGGTCGTAATCTCTCTTCATTGTAACCCAAAATGCAGTAATCTAGTCAAGTACCAATGTACATATGACTTGTTATTTCTCATATACATATTTACAGGTGAGTAACTATCCACAACTGTGATCTATTCTGTTTTATCAAAATCGACTCTTTCTCCGGTTGAAAATATATTCCAGAATACAGTGGCGCATATGTACAAAAAGGACGTTATCAGCAAGAAACCTTGGAAGGAACCCACCAATTCAACAAAATAACCAGCTCCAATAGTTCCTACAATAGCAGCAAACGACCCAGCAGTGTTTGACATGCCTACAAAAAAGAAAAGAGAACAACTAGAATTATGCATTTAAAAGATGAAGAGAACAAACATAATTATGCATTGAATAAAATATCATCCGGATGAAGGTGAACATTAGTTCAGCTGGTATGTTCATTGGAATTAGAACCTCCTACATGAGCCTTTGGCATTTCCCAGCTCTGGCTATTTCAGCAAAAAATAAAAATAGAAAAAGCATCAAAAAGGAACTAAGAACGTAAAAATACCGTGTAGAACGCCGGAATACTGTGGTGCTATTTCCTGGCAGAGCAAGAGTTGCAGTCAGATATGTCAGAAAAAGAAGAAGAAATATTTCTGTCATATTTTACTGTGCTATGGTGCAAGTTTAAAGTTTACTTCTGGCTTTGCACTTCAGTGTTTTTTTCCGTAAAATGAGGTACGGAAAAAAGTTAATATCAAAGAGCAAATGTAGGTTATTACATTTAGAATTTCATCAGAGTAATTTACTTACTTGGAAGTTTACAAGGAAACCCAAGTTACTGAAAGACTTAAGGCCAACAGCTAAAGACAGCCAAGCCGATGCTGTTGACGGACTCTTAGCAAGTGTTAGACCAACGAGAGAAATCGCAGGACCCACAAACCCGACTGACTGCAAACACAAGATATATAACAGTTCTTATGTATCATTAACAATCACCAAATCATATTAACTATTGCTACAACTATAATAATTATTTCAAGTGTGATATATTAATATGCTAACATAGTGAGATGTTGGTTAAAGTATTTACTGCAGTAAGGAAATGTTTTAGATTGTGTAACTATTTACTGCAGAAACCACAACCAGATAGTATATAACAAGATATCAACATTATTTTCCTTTACATTGATGAACTGAAAATGGTACACAATAGTATTAGAAGAAAAAGTGTGCGACGTCATGTATTAGACATTTAGACTTACCTGAGGCTTGTACTCCAGACCTTCAATTATGATTATGAACTTACCATATTTTCACAAATTCCATACAAGTTGATACTTTTTCTTTGTCTAAGCTTTTAACTATTTTCTGTTTGTCCTAGTTGCTTAATAGAGTAACGTCTTTCAAGTATTAGATACTAAAAACAAACTCTATGCAAATGGTTAATCTCCACGTACAACTAATAGAACATACTGATTATATCTCATCTGGGAAGTAATTACCTGTTCTCGAAGAAAACGGATTTATTAACAGCTATTTCATCCTTAAACTAAGAGCAATATGATTGTATGAAATAAAAACATTTTTCCACCTGCATGATTTTGCGAGTTAAAGTGATACTCAATCCTCTTTTTATCAACTTATCTGATGCTGCACCAGCAAAGTAGCACATTAGTGCCATAATACTCCAAGGAACAGCACTAAACCAAGCTGCTTGTCGAAGGTCAACGTTATAAATCTGTAAAGAATAAGAAATCATCCTTCATTTTCAAAATTATCCGTAATCAAATAAAAACTCCAGTAAGCTACAATTTATATAGGTGAGCGTTGTTCACTTACTGTTTTAAAGTATATGGGCATCCATGATAGGAATAGAAAGTATCCCTGCACGAGAAAGGGAAAAAGCACATAAGTTCTAAAAAAAAACATCGTAAAGGAGTATCAACGGAAAAGAAGAACAAATGACCCAATTACCCAGCTTTGCATCATATTCGCAACAATAAGAGACCACGTTGGCATCTTAGAAAGCAAACGCCTAAAAGGGGGGATTAGTTTGGCCTTTTTCAGATCATTTGAAATCATGGAGTTTGTGCTGTTGCTTCGTATGTATTCCAACTCGTATCTTGATATTCTATTGCTTATATCAGGAGTGCTTGAAATGTTTAACACCCATAACAAAACCCAAAAGAATCCCAAAGATCCGAACACCATAAAAGGCCCAAATACACCAAACCAAGACATAAGAATCGGTGAAAACACGAGCCCAATGGCATTTCCGAGTTGAAATCCAGCTATTGCCAGTCCAACAGCCCTAGATCGTTCAGTTATTGGAAACCATCTATAAAATAAAAGGGTTAAATAAACCACTCAACATATCAGTGTTTTTTTTCTTCTATAAAATATCACTTTTATACGCCAACCTATCAGCTTAAAGCCACTATCACAGCATCCTTTACTATTTCGCAAACTAAATACCACTCGATTCAAAAAATTAGGGCAGCGTCTTTAACATTTCCAGTCAAATGTACCAGCTATATGGATTACTAATTATTAAATCATGTTGATGTATCAATCAACACAAGATTGAACAATTATTTCATCATTGTTACATCTAAACATTTAAGCATTCATAATTTTTTATAGACCGGTTGACTGACTGTGAGACTTCATGTATATTAATCTCAAAATTGTCAAATTTGAAAGATACCGATTGTTCAATTTGGAAAGATTGATGGCTTTATCCTGAAACTTAATAGCATGGTATAGTTATTGTCAAAAGCTGATACAGATTGTTATATAAGTGAGATAATTCCAATTTGAACATAATGAGTCAAGTGCACATCAATACATTGGAAATACTAATTTTTGATAATACCTTAGTATCATATTATTCATGCATGGAAGAGCCACACCTTCTGCAACGCCGACAAGAACGCGCATACCAAGTAATGCCCATAAAGACGTCTTTGCAGCCTTAGGAGTGAGAAACGTGGCCAATGACCATAAACCGACACCACATGCCAAAACTACTTTACCACCGTAATAGTCGACTAGAGTACCCCCAGCTATTGGTGATATTAGGTATCCCCAGAGAAAAGATGACTGCAAAATTAAATATTATAGTCAGATACAATAATTACCACTTTAATGATGCCAATCCTTTGTCCCTTTACCTGAACATAGACAAGAATATTTGGAAAAACTTACCGAACAAGTTTAAAGTACAAAAGTGCTCAACTGATGAACTAAAAAATCTATTTGACAAATATCTCCTTCATTTCACAATAGAAACTACAAAAGTCTCATTGCAGCTTCGACTTTTCTTTATATTTTTAAAAAAACATGATTTTAAGTCAAGATAAGATAAAACTTGGGGTTTTATACGTTTAGTACACCAAACTATCTGTTTTTAACGATTTGGGTACCCACCTTTCAAATTTAGATACCACACTATAATAACTTTCCAATTTAGGTACCACCGTCTAAATAAATCACGGAATCATGTCACGTGACATTTGACAAACATTAATTTGAGAGGCTAATTTGACAATTTTGCACAAACGTATGTCATCCTATAAAAACGTTTCCCCCAATTTCACACATAACAAAAATTTGGATTATATGCTAATTTTTTTTGTGTGAAATTGGGGGGAAATTTTTTCTAATATGACATATTTTTGTGCAAAATTGTCAAATTAGCCTCTCAAATTAATGTTTGTCAAATGTTCGTGACATGATTCCGTGATTTATTTAGACGGTGGTACCTAAATTGGAAAGTTATTATAGTGTGGTACCCAAATTGGAAAATTTGAAAGGTGGTTACCCAAATCCTTAACAGCATTATAGTTTGGTGTAGTAAATGTATTTTTTCCCTAAAAACTTTGAGCACAGATTTCTGACTTTTGCAAGACAAGTAAGTTTGGTTTTGATCACCACAAGACGATTAGCTGTTCAATTTATAAAGGTATATTATCGATCTTAATTAGCTCCTGAAATAAAACATCTACCAGGAACAAAAATATCAATATTATGATTGGTTGAAGATTGAAAATCCATCACATCAGTTGAAAATCTAAAAAGTTAAAAATCATATCAAGCTAGTTCTGAAATTCGAAACAGAACAAGTGCTAATCATACAAATGTCTGCATATAATCTGGTTGTCAACAAGTGACAATTCACTAAAAAAAACTCTCATTGCACATCCGTGAATTTATCCCAGTTACAATATTGTGTAAATACGTAATCCTACTTGATGAGCGATCATCTATTCATTAAGAAAAGTATCACATACCATTCCAATATTTTGCAGGACCATGAATTACAGAATTTTCACACCGCATCGTTATAAATGTACACAATTCCGCAAGCTGGTTATTCTCCTTGCAGCCAACACATATGATAGATGGATTAGCCATACAAAATCAATGGACTATAGAGCTTTACTTTGTTGTAGATTTAAAGCTAAACATTTTCATTTCCCTAAAGTTGGTGTATGTAAGTTCGTTGGTTTCTCTGACAACAACAACACTAAAAGTATCAAGTCGAATAACCTCGAGTCTAAAAAAACAGGTGCACGACCTATCATTTGTGTTTTCCCTGCACAAGATAAGCTAACCTATTCTCTTACAAGCTGTAACCAAACATGACATTAATCTAGTTCCCATTCGTTACAGGAAAAGTCATGAATGCCTAAAAAAAATAAAAACCACCACTGAAATCAACATAAAAGCCATAGCAACCACGTGCAGTACCATGACTAAAACTTTGGGGTAGCCAAAATCAAATGTGAATGAATAGAGGTCGCCAAATTACACATTTATTTTTTCCCAAAAAACACTACATTCGCATTTATGCAATTGGGGGGCTGAAATGGCAACCTCAAATCACTTTACCCTCCGCCATTGACCTCAACGTCATCACAAGACATTATACATGTATAATTTCGTAAATCTTTCGTTTTCTATGCAAAACCTGAACGACTCCAGTGGAGGAATGGCTCTACCCATTACCGCTAGAGGGAGTAACATTGGCAACCAACACAGCCAGTACCCTCTATCCGCATTACATAACACTAAATTAAAGCCACCACTATGAAGGGAATAGTAACGGAACTAGAGCAATCTTCTTTGTAATCACTAATCACAAGGAGTGCTGAAAGGCTAAAATCAATAAAAAAAAATTAAAAAAATACATGTTTTTAACATATCGCTTTTTTTATTAATAGGGCTGATACAATCATCACCATATATAGTCCCTACGACTTTGGTAAATATTGAAGAAAAAGTAAAAGTCTTGTATGATTTTTGATTAAAATTGAGCGATTCATAGTATTTGAAAAAAACTAATTATATCGAAGTATAGAACATCTGCCCCTATCATTTAAGTTTCCTGATTTGTCTCTGCATATACATACACTAGCGGGCGTGCCCACGCGATGCGTGGTGTAACGTATGGGTTATCAATAATCGTTTATAAAATCAACATTTAAAAAACTCATAATTGATACATATAAAAATTTACGTAATACTAAAAAAATCAGAATACCTGTGATAGAGAGAGTAAAATCTTCACTAAAAATAAATAAGGAGTAAAACTGTAAAATATATATATAGAGAGAGGATAATATTAGTCTGCTGCGAGAAGGGTTAGAAAGTGGGATTGGGAAGAAATAAGAGAGAGCAGTTCCTAAAGTGGGATTGGGAAGAAATAAGAGGGAGCAATTTTTATACGGTTTGGTTTATATTGCTGGGAAGTTTTTTCTTTTTGAATTAAAAGTATTTTGTTAAATAAATTAATTAGAAAGGTTTTTTTGCAAATATTTGTTAAAAGTAATAGTATAGATAACTTAATTTGCATATTTACGTAAAGTAATAGTAGAGATAACTTAATTTGCATATTTGTTTCCATAAACATAAACATAAACATAAACATAAAAATAAAATATGAGATCAGAACCTGTACGACTCCGGCAAAGGACTGACTCCACCCGTTAGCGAGAGAGAGAGGCACAATAGCGACAGACATCACCACCCTATCCACGTTACACAACACCAACGCCACCGCTATCATCGCCACAACCCTAAACCTCTCCGACCCAACAAACTCCACAAAACCCATTTCCCCAACCACCATATCCTCTCTCTCCCCCTCTCTACCATCACCGTAACCACCTCCGCTAGCTCCTACAGTCCTAACAACAACCGTTCTCAACCGTACCGGTTTAGAAATTCGGTATGAGAGTGGTTTTATCGATGGATAGGGTTTAGGGTTTTGAGATTGTTGTGGTTTTATAAGGCATTTGGGGTTTGGAGGAGAGAGAGTGGTGTGAGGATGAGTGAGAGAGAGATTCATGGTGGTTTGTTATGAACTTATGATCGAGAGAGATTAATGGTTAAGATTATATATATATGTGCTTATAAAAAAAGGTTATATATGTATAATTACATAAAGACAAGTTTACAACAATTTTAAACAGACAAAAAGTTCAAAAAAAAAGAGTACAATTTAGTTAAAAGACATTTTAGCTTAGTGCTTATCTACTCAGAGAGAGAGAGAGAGAGAGAGAGAGAAAGAAAGAAAGAGAGAGAGAGAGAGCGGACTGGAGTAGTAGTAATTATTCATGCAAAAATTATTTATATTAGTCTGTGTATTTTTATAAATAATGTAATTTTGGTTGTATAAACGAGGGGCCCACAAAAAATAACGAAATACTGATCCGATCCGTCTCCCAACCCGTATCTGATCCGAAATTTTTCGACCTGAAAAGAGTCTCGACTCGAAAATATCGAGATCGGGTGGCAATTTTGATTTCGTCGGGTGTCCAGACCCGTCCTGATTTTTAATTAATTTATATTTTATATTATATAACATAATTTTTTTTAATTTCAAATTAATTTATATCAAATGCAAATGAATGATAATCGAAACTTATATCACTAGCATTTAATGTAAGTAGTCTACCATATGAGTTACAATCATTTTTGTTTTATATATTAATTATGATTATATAATTATAATATAAATTTGTTGTTTTAAATATATGAAACTATTAAAATAAAAAATATACTTACCTTAAAAAAGTTATATTGTTACTTTAAAAAACATAAATGATTATCATTTTCCGATTATAAAAATTATTATGATAATATATCTCATTTAGTATGATAACTGTTACTTGTGTGAATAAAACTAAATAGTAAAATTTTTTAATAAAAAACGTATCAATTTTTTAGCTGCTGCATTATTTATCGTTTCATACTATTTTTTCTACTACATGTTAATTTTTTGTTTTGTTTATTAGGAATGTTATTTTTAAAATAGGGCTATGTTTCGTGTAATAACATGTTTAGATTTATCAAATGAAAATTGTTAATAAAAAATGACCTTGTCGTAAAATAAAAAGATATGTCGGAAGATTCGGGATAAAGCTATCCCGACACTATGGAATTCTGAAGATTCGGGTCCCGACTTTTATCGGGTCGGGGTCGGAAAAAAAATTTCACTTACAAAAGTAATCGGATCGGAATACGAGTTTAATGTTTACGGGTCAGGTTCGGATCCTAATCCAGCAGCTTAACTATTAGTATTTGATCTATTTGGCCATTTCCTGTAGCACAATTCATATAGTTGTATCAGTTTCTCCTCAATAAAGTAGTGATAATTAGGCCAGTCAATTATATGTATATAACATGTGATGATGGGTCTACGTGCTTGGCTAGAAACAATACCCTTTGATTACTAGCTGCCAGATCGATCTCGAAAGCCAAATGCATGACAACTGCCATGATGTTTTACCGTATCCCGAATACAAGTAGTAGACACCGCCTAATTAATCAAATATGTTCATACAATCATACTCCTACCTAGGAAGGGAATCAAATATATTTGCCACTTTAGACGTAACTACAAACTAAAGTTAATTTATTTACATTTAAAATACGTCACAAAACTGTAACTAATTGTAAAATCCGTCGCTAAACAATGGGACACAAAATTACTCTCACTAATAAGTCACTTTTTGTAGCGGTAAGGAAGTTCAAGTTAAGTTGGGGGAGGGGAGGAGGTGTCTGAATATAGAAGTAGAGAACCAAGGTGAGCGGAAGCAGAACCAGAACTTAGATATGGATGAGGATGAACTAGTGAATTACATGTGTATATATATTAATTTTACAAAGTGCTGAAAATCTATGATCATCAACTTTTCTATACAACACATAGGAAAAGTTCGACTTTCTTCAATACCGAGGGTGTTGTTGTCTCTTTTATCTTCTGCTTAATTACTCCCCTGAAAATGAGATGCATATGCTTTCAAGCTAAGAACAAGAGGCCATAGCATATGGTGGTGGTCGCTGGATCGTCAAAAATGAAGAGGAAGAAGGTGACTAGAAAAGTTGTGAAAGGGTAGAATAGAAACAAGATTGTAGTGAAAATGTGTAACTCAGGCTTAGAGATTTTCGAAGACTTAGCAAATGCGCTTAAGAGGTTGAAGATCCCGTATTGGGATCCAAGAATGACCCCTCTTTCCTAATCATCAATCTATCTCTTGTAGTGAATTTGTAAAAAATTAACAGGTAGTTTAAACTTTAACCAATGAGTATGTCCACTAACATCATTCAGCGAGTGAAATTGTGGAGAGAATGGAACTATAAATTTATTTTTCTACTTTAAACAGTATTGGATCATCATATGCAAATTTATTAACAACAAGTTTCTACACCGGTGTTAAACGAACTGGAAATCCCTTTGCTGGTAAAGGAATAGAGCTTTTAATTATCTTCTCTTCAGGATATATAACTTCCCATTTGAAACTCTTTATAACGTTGTGTAGAATTGTGAGCAAAGCAAGCCGAGCATATTCTTTACCAGGGCAAATTCTAGGCCCTCCGCCAAACGGAACATTTGTGAATGGAGTTATTGTTTCCTCAAATCTTGATCCGATGAACTCCTCGGGGTTTGGAAAGCATTCTGGGTTTTTCTGTGTAGCATTTACTGTCCAATATACCTGGATAAAAAAAATGTTTTCAGGAACATCTTCAATCTAGAACTAATTAAATGTGAACAATGCGATTCAAATTTTGAACCTCTTTCAAATTGTACTGATTATACAATTACTATATGTGAAATAAAACAATAGGAATTATCTAGTTCTCAGGATCTGGTGAAGAAAAACATATGAACTATAAAATCGCAATAATACAGAATTGTGGATTCCTTGCCTATCGGACATTATCTCATAAAGTAGTAGAACTAATGGATTATGACGACAACTCTAGGGTTTCATATTGAGAGCAACTATGAGATAAATTTAGATATGAGAATTGTGTATTAACTGCTAGAGTAAACTTCATCTATTTTATGCGAGTAAGAAGTAACATTTCTTAATCTATAATGCGGTACTGATGATATCAGAACAACCCTTTGATCATAATTGACATGCATCTACTATGTTAATTAGCACTTATTTTAGGTTGATCAACTGCATCTACCATATGGAACTGTTCATAATAGGTAACAGGACTAAGGAGTACAAGTTTTGCCTGTGTGTACATTTATGATTTAACTGTTTTTGTAGCTTCTGTAAAGGAACAAACCTATACATCATTACATCTTGTTCACAATAAGTGAGATGGTGAAATTACCGAAATGACAGTGTACCTGACACTGTATATAAAAAGAGAATGTTAACTACAACATGTATTGGTTTCCCGAGTTTGATGTCTTTATTTAACGTGTGGTTATATTATGTTAGTTGGAAACGTGCTTTATCTAGCTAGTATGAGCAATGAACGTGTATCTTGAGTGATTTATATACAAACGAGATATCAAAAGGCTGTATTTGGTCCAAAACAACAACATTTTTACTTCAAACTTCTATTCGATTCATCCATACAACGTTCGAACTTGTACACTCCACACTAAAATTGAAATCAATAAAAAGGAGAGGCTTTATTCAAAACACATGTGAAGAATAATTTCACATCCATGTGAGAAATTATTATTCAACACTATCGAGTAGTACTCGTAGCCTGGTGGAAAATTATCTAAAAAAACAAGAATGACTAAAAAGATTAAATAGCTACCTTCCACCCTTTTGGTATTGTGAAGCCTTCATATTCGAACTCGGTGATAGCCTCTCTAAACGTCCCCTGAATTGGTGGTATAATTCTCATCGCTTCAAGGCATACACTCCAGCTGTACTTCATCTTCTTCAAGTCTTGCCAATTTAGTGCCTCTTCCGGGGCTTTTGATCGGCTAATTTCCAGTTGTTCTATATACAAATATGCACTATATATCATTATTTAGTTAAGGCATGCGGCATGCATGTTTATTAAATTGTATCTTCGATTGAAACCTATCTTTTGTAGCTATTAGTCATTGATTAGAATATATTGTTAGCAAAATGCCAATTCAAAGAATCGGGAGGGCTGCCCTGGCTAATTCAATTTCAAGACTGAAAACTCGATATTGTATTTTTTTTCCTATCAAAAAAACTCCGTACTTACTATTCCATATATTTTAATTTACGACAGCAAATGTATATTCAAAATTGTTAAAGGTGGTCATAAGAGTATTTTTAATTTTCATTTATGGTCTCTAATATTTATACATTTTGTTGTTTTTATGTAACATTAGTTATTATGAAAAATTGACATGCTGGATTTCCATTAATTAATTTAAGCCAATGTTCATTATTGATGGCCCAATATGAAGGAGAATCTTCCACATGTAAGTACCCAAAAAACTTTTGATAATCCCTAAATTAACCTCCTCCTTGAGTCAATGTTTCACATCTCATCACAGTTTTTGGACATAAAGACAATAATTGAGTATGAGATGCCAATTTCTTTCTATTTCATATGCCAAAATAAAATGTTAAAGAAAGCAAAAATGGAAGAATTTAATATTCATACCTTGTCGGATTTTCTCATAAATGTCTGGTCTTTCTGCAATAAACTTGAAGATAAAAGTTAACGCGACTGTCGGTGAACTAAATGCCCCAATGAGCAAGCCCATAATCTTATCACATATTTCATTCTCGGCGATAAAATTTCCGTCATGGGCCTCTTTCATGATCATATACCCAAGTATATCATTCTTTTGCTTTCCAGCCAAAAGATCAACTTTTTTTTCCTTAATAATTAACAAAAGCTCTCTGGCTAAAGCATTCCTTGATCGTATAGCAGCGTTAAACAATGTTCCAGGAAAATTTATAGGGATGCAATGGAGGCCTAATAGAATATCATGACAGAGATGAGAAAGTTTTGAAATTCTGTAAGGGTCTAGTAAACCTAGGTAGAAACGGCATGATAAAGCTAGTGTCATAAGCTCCATTTCATCAAGTATATTCACTGTTTGTTTCGCTTCCCAGAACATTTTGAGGTGGTTTGAGATAATGTTGTCCATTCCTTCGACGTACCTGTTGGGAATCTAGTTAGTTTACTTCGATGTACAATTGAATATATCAATGGGAAAGCGAAATCCGTCGTAATATTTTCATCAGTCTCGATTCCATCCATACTGAACAATTAATGTGGCATGGAATGTCACAAATCTACTCTTTTTGGATCTGAATACAAATTTTCAAAATCACATTGGTTGAGAAATGAGTACTAAGGCAGGCACAGGTGATGAAAATTTAGTGCGAAATATTCTCAATTTCTGTATATTGTCAAATTTAAAGAAAATCAAGCATGCCTATTGATTAACCCAAGCCAAGATGACAATTATCATCATAATTCTACTTAACGTTAAGAGAAATGAAACCTATATGGAATTCCCAAAAAAAAAAAAGTGCATATCCATTGCATACCTCATACCTTCGTTTTCTTCAGTGCATAGGTTGGGCATCTTCTGATTCAGTTTTGTTATGAGTTCTTTAGTGTCTATCACGGTTATAAAATCTCAATTTATAGATAAAAAAACTGTGAAAAAGGTTACCCTTTTTACACCTTTTTATACAAAAAAAGTCCATGCTTTTAGCGAAACTCTGGCGAAGATGAGCTACACTCTAGCAGTTTAAAAAATTAGTTTTTAATATAATAATGAAACTGACTGCAAATCATAAGCCAATAAGTTGGCTTTTTAGAGAGCCAAAAAAACTAGTAGCTTTTTTGATTGATTATAAGCTCCATAGAGACAGTTGGCTACAAAAAATGATTATTTAGAAAAGCATAAAAATCAGAATCTCTCTAAAACAGAAAAAACTATTGACTTTCGTTTTACCAGAAAACTTACAATTTTTTATATACAAATTTAACAATTTCCAAAAAAAAAAATTACTTGATTCCAGAAAAAATGAGTTTCTTTTTGAAAACTGATTAGATTTAGGAAAAATACTTGTTTTAAAAAAATGACTTGTAACTCAATATCTAACTTAATTGCTAGAAAGTTTGTATGTATTCTTAAAAAAGGTGACTTAATTCTAAAAAAATGGCTTATTTTGACTAGGAGATCCTAGCTTAAAACTTCGATTTAACTTGGCCTAAAAATGTTAATAAGCTAGCTTTTTAAGCATGTTATCCAAATGTCACTTTGCTTACAAGCTAGCTGCAGCCAAATGTACCCCGAATACAAGTTAGTATAGAATATCTCTCTCGAAAAAAAATACATTTATTGTAATGTACCATATGCTTTTTAACGATTTAGGTATTAGACTACCAAAGTTAACAATTGACGTATTAAACTATAATAATATTCACAATTCAGGTATTGACGTTAATTTGGTTAGATGAAATTTAGTTTCACTTTTCATTTTGGTCATATTATTTGTAATTTGTACAAGTTTAAACCTGTCTTTTCGAAACATTACAATTTACAACGTTTCTACTAAAACACATACATATACATACATAACAAGTATGCCAGTTTAAAAAATATATTATTTGACTAGATTTTCTTTGATTTTTTTTCTAAAATAAAAAAATTATAATTTTTTTTATACTTTCTCTAAAACGAAAATAAAGTAAGTTTTAGATTTATGACATTCGAGCAAAAATTATTTGAGGCCATCATTATTTGAATAATTTCATGAAAAAACGGCAAGAAAATTGTTAATTTTTTTCAAAAAAGTATTCATTTTTTTGTAAATAGAATATATTTGTTAAGTATTTATAATTTATTTTTATACACAAATATCATCTAAATTTTACATTATTTGCAATAATATGTATACATGCATTATATTATATATATTTTTATACATACATTAATATAACACACATATATATATATATACATATATATATGTGTGTGTTTGTGTATTATATACAAATAATATATATATATATATATATATATATATATCATATAATTATATATTTTTGAATTTATACTAAAATGAGACATTTTAAAAAATTAAGGGTTCAAAATAAAGGGAAAATAACCAACCCATACAACTTACAAAGAATATGACCAAAATAAAAATTGAAACTAACTTACATCCAACTAATTTAACGGTGTTACCTGAATTGTGAACATTATGATAGTTCAGTACGTCAATTGTTAATTTTGGTAGTATGGTATCTAAATCGTTAAAAACATGTAGTACATTATATTAAATGTATTTTTTCTCCTCTCTCGATATGTGTATGTATATATATGTACATATATACCTTACAAGTGCTTCGGTACGGAGGAAGTCAGGGGCTTTTATGATGTGGAGCTCCTCCTCTCGGCTCAAAGCTTCTCTTTGATAAGACGGTCGAAAAAGCCTTTGCAAATTGTAGGGGCGCCATGCTCGGAATAACTTAGTTTCGTTGTTTGCCACAAACTTGTTCCCAGCAGTACCACACAACACCACGACGGAATTACCATACACCTATATCAATTTAAAAGCGACACAATGTATGATGTGAGGATTAATGAAGTTTACTAACTCCGGAGGAACTAACTTTGTTTCACCAGAAGCAAGAAAACATGTCAATCAACCTCGAAGTGTATCTTTGTATTTCATTTATATACAAAACATGTCAATCAAACTAAAGAGGAAATGTATCTTTGTATCATAGATTCATTTCCTCTTTAGTTTGATTTTCCGAAGATAGAGATATATACTTTATGAATCAAATCATGAAGTTAAAGGAGACAAGGTCACAATTACATATGTGCACTTTTTATATTTGTCATTGTTGTCATCTCTTTGTGAACCCATCCTAGTTAATTTATCTGACAAAAAAGAAGAATAACAGAAATGCAAGAACATGATCTCAAAGTTTAAGTCTTGGATCAATATATAGTCAACATTTAATTCTTATTAGCACAGATTTGAACTTCTAAAATATCATGAATATACATTAATATACCCTTGTTTTGAAGATTTTTGAAGAGTACTTCTTCATTCTGTCATGGATGAATCTTTCCGGGTTCAAATCAAACTCCAGGGTCTCTCCTATGAGCGGCCATCCGTTGCTTCCAGGGGGAAGATTCGGCTTTGGTGTTGATCTTTTCTTGAAAAAAGTTGAAAAGATAAAAGCAAGGGTGACAAAAGCAAAAAATATAATTTGAAACATCAAGGGCGTAAATTGTACTTATTGGCGAGTTGTGATGATATGTGTGATGAGTACCCATTAGCTTGTAAGTACTATTTATAACGGTGCAGGATCTCAATTAGGCCGGTGGTTGGGTCATATTTGAAAAAACATATGCTTGAATTTCTGAGTGCAGTTATGTGTTTTTAGTTGCAACTACAGTTGTAACCACAGTTGCATGACGAATATAATGAAGTTAATAAAAAACATTGAACATGAAACGTTTTTAAACGGAGTTCGGCATAATCATCTTGTCTACATCTCCGTAGCATTCACTCATTATTTATTGATATTGAAATAAACAATGATAAAACTCGAGACTTACAATATCACGACTCCTCATGTATATGCATATATTACCATATCTAACTCACAACTATCAATCTCTAATGGCATCACGCCACGATCTTTTTAATTTTGTTTCTCTCTCATGTACAACGGGTGTTGTGTTGATCTATAATATCAGTATATCTACATTGTATTCAACACTCCAAATACTAAAGGCTAATAGATTTTATATATAACATTTACAAAAGATTCTAACTTAAAATATTTCATTTATTTTCTTTACTTTCCCGATTTGGAGATCTTCAAATATATATCTTCTAGTTAATTAGTGTTTGTCTTCTAACAAATCAGATCTTATTTAATTCGAAATTATACAGATAATTAATTTAATTGTCTTCAATATATCTCCAAACAATCTTTTCTTTTTTTTGATGTTTCCTTATTTGATAAACAATTTTGATTTTAAGTCTTCTATTTCAATAAGAAAAGATCTTCGATATATTCTTTCTATCATTCAGATATGCCTTGAAATCCAATAAACTTGTTCAACACGTTTTGATTATTCAAAAATATATTTGACCGAATATTACAGAATCTGTCCAGCATAGTCAGTTCGAATTGCGGTTGCAACTGAATGCACAACTTGAACTTAATCGTTACACAATACATGTCTGTATATTGAAAGTTTATTATGAATATATAAAACTATATTTTTCAATATGATGACAAACAACATGTTAATAGAATCTCGGATTTAGAAACTAACAATATTGCTTTGGTGAATCAAATTTCAATTATAAAATAAAACGTTGCCAAAAGTTGTACCAAATTACATGTTGACATATAACCGTGTTTTTAAGAAAAGCAGTAATACCAAATTACACGTTGACATATATTAAGAACGGCAACTCAATCTATTAGTAATTACTAGCAAGGTGCCCATGCGAAACATGGGGTCTTTTCTTATTTTTTCCGAAAATGTTGTGTTTAAATCATAGTGTCATATAGATTATAGCATATTGAGAAGGAAAAAAAGAGAGGTAACTTTGTACGTATAAATTATAGAGTTAAAGCATGAATCACAACGTGTGTAATTCGTTTGATTACAAATAAATTTGCTTACACCCATCCTTTTAGTTCCTATTGAAGTTACGGAGTAAATATTATTATAAGAGGAATTGGAAATCGTCATGTTTTAAGCTTTCTAATATTGAATACCATGTTTTAGTTAAAATACCTTGTCGTGAGATATTTATATTCTTTACTTTTCTTTTACAATATTGGGTGTTTGAGTTAAACTATAATCTCATACTTCCCATATCAATTTAAAATGCAGCTCTTTAATTTAATATCATGATGTGATATTAAATACCTTGTACCTAGTCCCACATTGACAAAAGTTAATTTATTTATTTTTGTTGGGAACGGCTCATTTAAAGAGCTTTTTTAACAAGTTTGACAAAAGTTAACAACGACAAGTAGGTTAAACAGCTCTTTCTTACTCCATATACAAAAATTAAATAAACGGCAATCAGGTTAAACGAATAAAAGATAAATCCGGGGTGTCACTTGATCAACTTGTTAAAAAAGTCAGCCCAAACCCAAATAATACATTAATTGAAGCTGAGAGAAATTTCGATGTTATACCAATGAATGTGAAAGGAAATATATAATATAAAACATTGTAAAAAAAGAACAATTCTAGTTCTAGAGTATCCGTGTTAAGAAAGTCTGAAGATTGTCTTTTGAACACATAGTTGATAAAGTAGACGGTATCACATCGATTTAGTATAGAACAACATCGGGATACACTTTTTACAATTTTACATTATTTACCCTTTTCTCTTCTTGCTTGCTTAATTTGTACATGTATTCGAGCAGAAAAGTATTTTTATAAAAAAATATTCAATTTTGAAATAACTTTTCCTGATGTTCTAAGAAGCTGCTAAGCTTTAAGCAGTCAGTTACAACTAATTTTATATGTAAATGGACTTAACTGAATTTAGTGAACAACGGAATATAAGAGAAACACATATATATCTGTTCACGGAATTTAACTTAAAACGGACGTTCATATGTATTCGTAATTATTTTTCGGTTTTTTTCTTTCTAAAATCAACATTCACTTTATTTCTAAAGTGTATATTCAAAAAAATCTATAAATTTTGATATTTATTAATATTACTATTTTATAAATTGTCAAATAAGCAATTAAACATAAAAATATATATAAAATATCAAATTTTACAGATTTTTTAAACAAACAATTTACAAATAAAATAAATGTTGATTTAAAAAAAACAAAAAATAGTTACGAATACATATGAAAACTGATAACCTGATCATGCTAACTTTGGAAGATTTGAACCCCTACATATCACACATTCAGAATTATATGCTTTCTCTATGATAAACAAAATTTCCTTGAACGTTTCCCTTATACGCAGGGGCGAACCTTTTCACACAGGGGTCATATAGTTTTTGGGACGTCTTTTAAATTTGTTGTTAGTTTAGTTTTCGTTATTCATAATCAAGCCCTTGCGGGTGTTTCCCAATCGGAAAAGTTCTTTGTAAGGTTTTAGGACTCGCTACTATCTTTCTTTCATTAGGACTATACATGAATACATAATAGAGCTTTGAGCCTCCATATTCACTTTTATTGATCTTATTTGTTAAATTATTCGAGTACCAGAGGCTAAATTAGTGGTTTGAAATTTGTATTTTTTTAGCCTTAATTATTAATTTTAGTTTCCAGTTTTTATCTTAGTACATTGATTAATTTTAGTGGTTTGATTACACTCTACTTTTAGTAGAGATTTTTATCACGATGCTGCTGGCCCGTCGACATCACCAATAAGTTTTGCTCAGCATGTGGCCCTCTCTTATACATGTTGTATTATACATGCTATATGAAATTGTTCGCTTAACTGCCAAAAGAAAAGAGTTGTATTATAGAATAACTTTAATCCATCAATTGCTATCCATAGCCTTTGATCCATGTTTTTAATGAGCACTATCCCTCTATGCTCTCTACAATACAGTAGAACCTCTCCAAATTAATAAACTATTTAAAGTAATATTTTTCTTCGGTCCGACTTAGCCCAGTGTAAAAACTCAGCAATTTCGATAAATTAATAAGATAATAAATTTTCTGAAAATCGTTATATAAATATTGGTTCCGACAAAATCATAAATTAATAATTTTTCAAAATGACAAATATTACTAGGACGACTTATTCAAGTATGATTCTATAATCGTTTGTTTTTTCTTAAAATTTAAATTTACTGGAATCTCATCACTAATTTTTCTAATTGTTTCCAAAAAGGTTTGATATAGTCTTTTGGAACTGCACCAAAAAGAGTTATACACGCGATAAATGTTTAATTTCGCGTGAATAGTTTCAAAAATGCGTTATTATCTTCAACTATCATCTTCATCTTCAACTTCATCATATTTATTGTTATCAAAGACAATATTCATAATTTATTTTAAGTTCTTGGCATCTGAACATGTATCATTTTCAACTGGATAATCCAACAATCTATTGACATCCGTTTTATTGAGATGACCGAGACCATCAATCATTTTTTCAATTTCATAAATATGTTTCTCAATAGTGGTTTCATCTGTTAATTGAAACTTTATTGACCGAACGAATTTTGCAGTGTCGAAAATAATTTGTTATTGTCGCTCGATGAACATTAATCGTTCAATTAATAAAACATTTTTAAAATAATAACTATTAATTTATTGATTAATTAATATCTCTCAAAATTAATAAATTTATATGGTCACAACTTTATTAATCTATGGAGGTTTTACTGTATGGTGATGTTTACGCAAAGCTGGTTGTTGGGACTATGCATGTATTTAATTGGGCTTAATCTATTAATTCAACATCGATCAATGACATTATTTGCGGTGTTTCTTACATTTATGACCATAATATATGAAGGAGGTTTTGGATGTTTCAGAATTCAAAATCAATCATGTCATTATTCCATATTTATGGGGCACATAGATTGCTGTAGAAGCTCGTGGGGTGTCCAAGCAAAATTCAAATCTTTAGACCACCCTTGGAACTTAACTGTACCCATACCAGTTTCAGACGGGAGCTGAAGGGACATGTCAATAGAGCAAAATGCAACCCGCTTCTGAGCTCCGTGCCTAAGACCAAGCCCGCGTGCGTGTGCCTACTAATTCGAGTTCTACAAAATTGAGAAAGACAAACCGCTTTAATACCAATTGATAGACTAACACAGTAACATTGCAAACCACTAACCTTATGGTAACTTCACACGATGTTAATCAAAAAATTCTTTTATAAAGGTAGAAAAGTACTAAGGATTTTTAGCTCTAAAAGTGTTTATTATTCAATGATAATCATTCTAAAACCGTAAGAGGGGTTATATAATACTTTAACATGACAATTAAGTAGATACAAAATTTACGATATGATAAAAAGAAATGTATTTCTATACTAGCTAAAAAGCTAACAAAAATTAATTAACTAGAAAACTAAATAAATTAAGGCAATAAAGTAAGGTCTCCATGAGTACATGTGGTCGTCAGCCGTACATAATTCACCGTTTGTCGTGTAGAGATAATCCGTATATATAAATGCCGTCCGTCCATTGGGTCAAAATGCTACAAATTAAGAACATGTGTAATTACCTTCAATTATCTATTCGTTTTGATAATACAAACTGATATTTGATTAATTAATACAACATATGTTCAATTGGTATAAAGGGTAAACAGGTCGTTAGCATCGCAAAATGACGAAATATATAACTTTTATACCCAAGATATAAATGAAATCTTTATTCAGAGATACGCAGGTGTACACTGTATGATATATTATTATTTATTTTACAAGTGTCGGGGAAAAAAGTCATGTAATACTCGACAACGGAGTAAGGTTAGTAGATTAATTTATTACCACTCACACTCACGACACTGCTATAGAAACATATTTTGAATAAAAATATTAGTCGGCATTATGTTCAGAACATCAGGTACCGACGAAAACAAAATCCAAAAGTTTCTTTTGAAGTATTTGGATAATTAATACTCAACCATGCATGAAAAGTATTAGCAATTCAAGGAAAAATATATTGCTTTTCTAATAAAAAGGATGCAAACATCATCTGAGAACAAAACAAAATTAGTAAAATTTAACTTGCTGGGATCATATTATTATTATTTTTTAAGTAAAGGACTCATGTTATTAGAACCGTCGAAATCAAGTGTACAATGGGACTACCCTCATCTAGAAGCAGTAGAACCGATAAAAGAAACACGATAACTTGCCACTCTCAAAAGAGATCTATAATCAATGGCGGAACCAGAATTCAATTATTGGGGAGTTGTTAATTTTTTTTTTTGTTAATACAATAACAATAAACGGTATAAAAAAAAACGTGTAGTTTAAAACTTAGCTGACTTGTCCAGTGATATAAAAATTTAGAACGTTGAATTTTTTTTATTAGTACAATAACAATAAACGGTATAAAAAAATGAAGCTTAAAATTTAGCTGTTCATTGATCTAAAATTTCAAACGATATAGAAAAATTGATTACATATACGAACTTATTAGACCCCATCTTTGCTAGACCATCCGCTACTTGATTTTTCTCTCTGTACACATGATACAAATCATAGCCAATTGAATTCATAAGATCGCAAATATCCTTGGAAATAATTTGAAATTTAAGTCCAGGAGTAATACCCATTTTCCACCAATTAGCAATAGTAACAGAATCGATTTCAATAATGGCATCATAAAAATCGATACCGTAACAATTAATCAAACAATTGTAAATGGCAAGAAGTTCAGCCAAAATGCTAGATCTTGAGGTGTGATGGAAAGAAAAGGCAATGATCAAATGACCACTTCTATCTCTAATAACCCCTCCACTACCTGACTGACCAGAACCTCTAGCCGAGCCATCCACATTGAGCTTAAGCCTACCTGAAGGGGGGCTTATCCAGCTTACAAGAGAGGGCGTGTTCACCCTACAATTTATCAGTTTAAGACCAAATCCTACAAGAGTGATATTTTGGAAATTTTTAGCAGGTATAGTGGGCTTAATAAGAAAATTTATGTCTTTAATCCAAATAATCACTTTAGCGATAATATTAGTGGCACACATAGCATAATTATTATTATGTTTAAAACTATTTTTACTCAACCAAATTTCCCACATAATAAGAGAGATAATGAGAGCAGCTATTTTACCAAACTGTGACCCATCCATCACACATGGTAAACCAATCATGTACCTTTCTCTTCTAGTTGCTTAAAAGATTATAATGAAAACCAAAGCTATTATGGAAATGACTCCAAACCTTGTTAGAGATCTCACTATCCCCCACGAGGTGGTGAAAAGACTCGCAAGAGTGATTAATACAACAAGAGCATTTAGTAGCTAAAGTAATACCATATTTTTTGACATCTTCCTCAAGCTTTTAACAACATTGTGCCATCATTTCCACATAAATATAGAGATTTTAGTGGGAAGTAAAGAGTTCCAAAAATGCTTAGCTATAGATAAGAAGGATTTTTTTTTTTCTAACGTAATTAAAAGCACTTTTAAGAGATAAATCGCCATTATGAGCTAGGGGCCAATACTGACATCAGATCCACTTCTCAAACAAATAGACATGTGAGTTACCTTAGCTATCAATCTTTTCCCACCCACGAGATTAAGGAGCGACAAGTCCCAAGAAACTCCCTATATGACTTGATTAAGAAGTACATTAGGAAAAACCACATAAAATTCATTACAAAGAATACAAGGACCTGGCCAATTTTATAACAGAAGCTAACGGAACCTTCTTTAATACTCCACTCACTATTAGCTATTAAAACAGGAAATTTAGAGCCAAAATAACATGGCTATTCCAATTTATATAATGATAAAGATACTTTTGATACATGAAAATGGTCCATGGGTTTTCTTCATTTAATAGTTTCTAACTCATTTTTAAGTGAAGCGCATTCATAACCTCGGCTATATCCCTAACCCCTAGGCCCCCTTCATTAGTGGATTTAGCAATATTAGACCAACTAATCCAATGTTGTTTATTCTTGCCTTCAAAGGATCCCCAGATTTTTTTTAGAAAAAGCAGCATTAATCTTATCAGTGGCGACTTTAGGGGGATGAAGCACAACTAAAAGATGAATAGGAAAGAAGATAGCACATGCTTAATAAGGACGAGCTTAACTCCAGGCAAAAGAAGATGACTCTTCCAACTAGCAAATTTATTATTAATCTTATCGAAAAGGGGTTCATCTATACTAGAAGTAACTTTGGTGTGATGGAGGAAACGCCTACATAATTAGTAGGGAAAGAGCCCTCAATAAACCCAGTATCAACAACTATGATGCTATTCCTATTGCTTTTTCTATTAAAATTTAAGAAAACACTTTTGTTCTTGTTAAGAAGTTGGCCAAAGGCCAATTCATATCTACCAATAAAACTCATAATCCTTTCTAAGTTGTGTTTACTACCATTAGTAAAAACGAGGACATCATCTGCAAACAGTATGTGAAAAATAGCAGTTATATTAGGTGGAATCTTATAAGGGATGAGAGTGCCATCCATATTTATCTCTTATATCCCTATACTAAGTACTTCCTCAGCAATAATGAAAAGGATAGGGGATAGTGGGTCTACTTGCTTAACTCCTCTACTTGATAAGAAGAAACCTGACTGAACAACATTTATGCATACATACTAATTAGCACAACAAACGCATTTTAAAATGAGATTAATCCAAGCATTATCAAAGCCAAATGTTAAGAGAACATCTTTAATAAACTTCCAATTTATCATGTCAAAAGTTTTAACCATATCTAGTTTAAATATAACATTACCCCCTCTAACTTCATCTTCTAAGTGCCTTAAAAGTTTTTGTGAAAGAAGTATAACATCAATAATACATCTACCATTGACAAAGCCACTTTGATGTTTACAAATAATGTTGGGAAGAATCAGTGCAAGCTTTTTAGCAATAAATTTAGTGATAATTTTATAGAAAACTTGACATAAACTGGTGGGCCTAAATTGAGAAAAATCAAAGGGATCATCTATCTTAGAAATAAGCACAATAAGAGAAGAAATAAATGCATTAGTGAGGCACTCTCCCTCAAAAAAGCATAACACTGCTTCTATCAAATCAAACTCAATAACGTTCCAACAGTTCATGAAGAAAATAGAAAAAAAGCCATCTGGACCGGGAGAAGAATCCATATGAATGTCAAAAACAGCACACTTAATTTCATCATTAGTAGGTTTGCGCATAAGCATATTATTATCTCACTCACTAACCAATTTAGGGATAACACTAAGAAGCGATGAATCACAAGTAACTCCCTCATCAGTTAACTGTTTAGTGAAAAATCTCTGTACTTCAAATTCAATCTCATTCAAATTATCAGTGATTCTACCACAAGTTAAAGTAATGTGCGTACTGCTGCTTTTAGATCTCTTACGACTAATCATATGATGAAAAAACTTTGAATTTTTATCACCTTCCATAAGCCACTTAATCTTAACTTTTTGTTTCAAGAAAATTTCTTCCTGCAATATAGCTTTTTTATACTCAAGCAAACAAGAGTTATATTCATTTAAATAGCTATCACCCATGACCACCAAATTGTTTTCAGCAAATAGTAATTCGTCATTCAAAACTGATACCTTGTTAAAGACATTACCAAACACTTTTTTATTCAAACTTAAGCCGTTTAAGCTTAAAAGCAAATTTATTAAGACCACTAAGATGACAAGTTTGAGACCAATTCATTAGAAAAATCCTCATGGGCAGTCCACATTCGCTGAAATTTGAAACAAATAGGACCATGAGAAATATCAATAGAAAGAGTAAAAATAAAAGGGGAGTGATCGGACATTGTCATTTCTAAAATATTCAATTTAAGAAGTGGGAATAAGCTCTCCCATTCAGTAGTAATCAAAGCTCTATCGAGCTTTTCAAACTGTACTTTACCATTATTATGCTTGCTCAAAGTATAACTAGAATCTGCATGTGTCATTTCAATAAGTCTGTTGTTATTAATAAACTTATTAAAATTGGATTTGTCCTTTCTACGTCTACGGTGGCCACCTAGTTTTTCAGAGTCACTTCTAATAGTATTAAAATCCCCAACAATTAAGCAAGTATTAGAGCTAAGATTTAAATCATTAATGGTACTCCATAAATTTCTTCTAGAGATGTAATCACACTTTGCATAAATAAACGTAATAAAAAAGACATCAGGGAAGTGAAACTTAAGACTAATTTCTTGGAGAGAACTACTCATGCTATATCAAACTTAACATGATCCTGATACATGATCCAAATCCCCCCCCCCCCCCCCCCCCTTCTCTACTATCCTCATTAGCAATAATGTTATTCATATTAATTTCCTCATAATAGCTGGGATCATATTATGAAATCGTCGTACTCAGTCTCATCTCTCTGCATGTCGATAAATGTTAAGAACGGCAAGCAGGTTAAACAACTCTTTATTACTCCATAAACAAAAGTTTAAAAACGACAAGCAGGAGAGCTGGTGATGATTGTGACTTCGTGAGGCAACAGTTTGCAAGGGTGTTCTTTACATATGGCAAAACGAAAAACAAAAGACTTAAATATGTCTTAAAGGGTGTTCTTTACATATTAATTAATATTGCAGGGGGGGCAGACATACATTTTGTTTCATTGTTTTTTGTCTTTTCACCGTCTTTCTGGTAGTATATAATATGAGTATCTACATTCTACATCATCGAGTGATAATAAAACATTAAAACTTGTGTATAGTAATGACAGATCCGGTTTATAATTCAGGGGCGGATGATATGTATGTCAAACATGTGCACTCGCACCTTCATAATTTACGAAAATATAATTTTTTTTCTATAGAATTTTTTTTAAACAATTTAAAAATGATGACTCTCATAACCGCGTAAAAAAGATTATTTGTACAACCCTAAAATATTAAAATTGGCTCCTCCCCAGCTTTATATGCTTTCTCTTGTTCCACAATTAACATGTAATGTGAATCTTTTGAATTAATGACTTAATGTCTAACTTTTGTAATACACGGGATTGAAAAAAAAAATTTGGTCAGAGAAGAAACTAAGTGAAAACAATCGGGACACATTTCCTCATTTTGATAAAAAATAATGAAAAATTAAATCATTTAAAGGTATTTTGATAAATAAAAAAATAGTGTCTCAGCCTCCAATTTATCAAAAATACGTTTCATCCCCTCCAATTTAATTTAAAGTTAGAGGTCCATCTCTGAAATCGGCAATCACACATTTAGCGTTGTTTTCTCAACAAACTATCGTAATAATACTTATCTCGGTTTGTGTGGGTTTTTTCGCCCACATTTTTTTCTTCTTCAATCAATAAAATAAATTGTGAGGTTTCCCAACCATTTATTAAAAAAAGAAGAAAACTCGTATATTTTTTACCTCGATCTACTAGCTAGAAGACTACACTCGTTTAGCAGTGTGGCCATGAAACACTGAAATTTTAAAGTTTTCATAATATATTGTGGAAATACTCCACGGTTCACACTTAGGTTTTAACTATATATAAAGGCTGCAAATATGAATCTAAATCATGTTACGAATAAGGAATTCATTCATATTATTATTATTTAAGCATTAGGTATATCATCATTTCCACTAAAGTGCGTGAGATTAGTGATTGTACATACGGCAAATAGCAACTTTTCAGGCATTTCTATTTCTATATTTTTTCATATAAAAAATCCCAATAGTGTCCTTTGAGGAGGTGTCTCTATATGCAACATGCCGGATCAACTCAAATTTCTAAGCTAATTTAATCGGTGGTTATTATAGTTTTATTTACATTCAATGTTATTTTACTGTTTTTTTTTTTTTTTTTGAAAAGTTCCATTTGAAATATTAGTAATTTCATCATTTTATAAACCTCAAATTCGTGCATCGGTACAAAAATATACTTGGATGATTGCAATCAATTAGTTTGACTATTTTTTTTAGTTTTTAGTAAACATTATTGAAAGTAATGAAAACTCAATTTATGAGCAGTGAGATTAATTATTATTTACTAGCATGTAGATGTTGTTGATCCGGTCAATACAACTTGGCACATTTTTTCTTTGAATGATTTGACAAATAATTCTCATGCTTTCTCGGTGAGTATACAAATAAATCTCATGCTTTCTAGGTATTCAAATTTTCTTACGAGCAACTTGAACACTTCTTTATTGAGATTAAGTACGAGATTTATTGGAATTGAATATTTTTAAACTACAAATTAGTGTAAGTTCTCCACCCTGGGAAAGTGGCCCTGGAGTGGCTCAAATTGCACCACGGGGGAGTAAATGCAGTTGCAAACTTGCAGTTATCTCACGATGACTTTTATCAACAGATTTGATCCTAATTCCATGAAGAAAATTGAGGCTAAGGAACTGTTGCGCATCAAGATGGAAAAGTCTGAAGGAATAAAAAGCTACGTGAGAAGATTTCTAAATCTCCAAGGAAAATGGACAGTTGTTTGCACAATATCTCTATTTCCACCTTTTGCAAAGCAAGCCATCCAACCACCCTATAAGACTTGCAAAGTGATAAATAATGGCATAACCTTTTCATTGATGTTCATAAGTATATATAGAATTACCAGTAAATCAATTAGTTACAAAACATATAGTAACTGAATCTCAAATAATCGGGTAATAAGTTCCTATGAGATATTTACAGAATATCTTGATTTGATTCTCTAATATGCCCCCGCAAGTTGGAGCTCCTTGAGGAGAGACCAATCTTGATCAGCAAGTCATGAAAACGTGTGCGAGGTAGTGGTTTGGTGAGTGCATCTGCTAGTTGATCAGTTGAGGAGACATGAACGACTCTTAAGATGCCATCTTGAACTTGTTCACGAATGAAGTGAAAATCAAGAGCTACATGCTTCATGCGAGAATGGAAGACCGGATTGGAACAAAGATTTGTTGCACCCACATTGTCGCAGTAGATTACTAGTTGTTGAGAGCGTGTGAATCCGAGTTCGCCAAGGAGGGAGGTAATCCATCGCAGTTCGGCAGCCGTCGAGGCGACTGAACGGTATTCGGCCTCTGTCGAGGAGCGAGCTACTGTTCGTTGCTTCTTTGAGCTCCAAGATATCGGGTTTTGCCCGAGATAGACAATGTAAGCGCTGGTGGAGGTGAAATCGTCTTTGTTACCTGCCCAGTCGGCATCTGAGTAGGCATGGAGAGTGAGAGGCGACTCGCGGTGAAGCATGATTCCGTAATCAATGGTGCCACAAAGATATCTGAGAAGTCGCTTAGCGGCACTCCAGTGGTCAGTGGTCGGACGGTGCATGTACTGAGAAAGTTTGTTGACCACATAGGCAATGTCTGGACGAGTAAGAGAGAGATACTGAAGACTTCCAACCACAGCTCGGAACTCGGTTGGGTCAGAGAGAGTCGTACCAGAATGGAGTGTAAGGATGGGTGAGGTGGCAAGCGGAGTTGCGACAGGGCGAGCATCAGTCATCTTGGTTCTAGCCAGCAAGTCGGCAATGTATCTTCGCTGAGAGAGGAGACGACCTTGAGGGCGAGGGACAACTTCAACACCAAGGAAGTATTGAAGTGTGCCGAGGTCTTTGAGCGAGAAGCGACGAGCCAAGACTGAGATGAAGTCCTGAACTGATTCTGTGTTGTTACCTGTGATGATGATATCGTCAACATATACAAGTAACATGACTGTTGTACCTTTTTCATTAAAGGTGAACAGAGAGGTGTCCGCGACTGAGTTCAAAAAGCGAGATTCGAGCAAAAACTGGCGAAGTTCATTGTACCAGGCTCTAGGAGCTTGCTTCAGCCCATATATCGCCTTTCGCAATCTACATACATGATGTGGATTGTCTGCATCAACAAAGCCTTGAGGCTGAGCCATGAAGACATCTTCAGTGAGTGTACCTTGGAGAAAGGCATTGTTGACATCGAGTTGACTTAGATCCCAACCTTGGCTGACGGCAAGCGAGAGGATGAGACGAATCGTGGTCGGCTTTATAACCGGACTGAACGTCTCATGGTAGTCCACTCCTGGTCGTTGGTGAAACCCCTTTGCAACTAGACGAGCCTTATACCTATCAATAGAACCATCAGGTAAACGCTTAAGACGAAAAATCCATTTGCACCCTACAATATTTTGCACACCATTGGGAGGTACCAGTTCCCAAGTGCCATTTCGAACTAAGGCATCAAACTCTTCGGACATTGCCTTTCGCCATCTGCCATCTTTGATGGCCTGAGTTACACATGTGGGTTCAATTTCAGTGACTAGTTGGGTTGAAAGGCTGAGTTTGGTGATTGGTTTGTGGATGTTGTTTTTGGAACGGGTGACAATAGGCGAGTTGCGGATTGTTGGTATTAGTAATGGATTATCTGAAGTGGGTGGAGGTAGGGATAAATGGACGGGGTCTTGCGAAAACTGAGGTGCGGGGTCAGTCATTGTGGTTGGCAGTAGAGGGGGTAATGTTTGGGGAGAGGGAGACGAGTTGTGAGGTGTAGGTTCATGGTTTGGAGTGGGTGGTAAGATGGGAAGTGTGAGAAGCAAGTTGGTATGGTCTACCATATCCGTTTGTATGTTAGAGTCAACTGACGGAGAGTCGCTGGACTTATTTCCGGATGATGTGGATGAGGCCGGGAGAAGGACATGTTCTGGAAGCCAAGTGTCGTATGTTGACTCGACATGACGAGCAAAATGTAGATCAACTTTAGACATAGGAAATTCGGATACTACAAATCGGACATGACGCGAGATGAATAACTTCTTGTTACTCAAGTCATAGCATAGGTAGGCACTCTGGGTAAGGGAGTAGCCAAGAAAGACACAAGGTGTTGAGCGAGCAGCGAGTTTATGAGGAGAGTATGGACGAAGCCAAGGGTAGCATAAACAACCAAACGCCCAAAGTTTAGAATAGTTGGGTGGCGACTCGAAGAGTTTATGATAAGGAGAGGTCATATGGAGAGTGGGTGTTGGAAGACGATTTATGAGGTAGGTGGCAGTAGAGAACGCATATGACCAAAATGTGAGTGGTAGGGAAGTTTTAGATAAAAGGGAAAGACCTGTTTCAACTATGTGGCGGTGTCTTCGTTCTGAGAAACCATTATGTTCTGGGGTGTGTGGTGGTGATGTGAGATGTGAGATACCATTTGTGGATAGATACGTTGCGAGACCGGTGTTTTTGGCGAGACCGGTGTATTCCCCCCCATTATCTGAATAGAAGATGACTATTTTCTTTTTGAAAAAATTTTCAACAAGTGCTTTGAAACGCGGGAAAATGGTGGCAACATCAGATTTTCTTTTGAGGGGGTACATCCAAATATAATGAGTATAGTGATCCACGAATATGACATAGTATTTATAGCCATCAATAGAATGAATGGGCGAGGTCCACACATCAGAATATATAGTTTGCAATGGAAAAGTAGACACAATTGACGATTGAGAAAAAGGCAATTTGTGACTTTTATTACTAAAACAGTCTTTGCAATGAAATTGCTTAACACGAGAAGAATTTAAAGGTAAATTGAAAGTGGAAACGATATGTCGTTGAATTGACTCAGACGGGTGACCAAGACGGTGATGCCAGTCACATGCGGACATTTTGTTACTAGCGAGGGCTGAAGGGCGATAAACAGGATGTGAAATTGGTAATTCATACACACCACCTTTAGGTTGTCCTTCTAGCAGTATTGCCCCAGTCAGTAGATCCTTCACACGAAAAGAAGAGGGTAAGAACTCAATTGAAGTGTTATTGGTTTTGCAAAATTGAGATATGGAAATAAGGTTTCTTTTCATAGCAGGAACAAATAAAACATTTTGTAATTGAAAGGTGTGAGAGGTTGTTTTTAAAGAAGCGGAACCGGTTTTGGAAATGTGTAACCCAATACCATCACCAATTTCAATGTTGTCAGGCCCGTCGTATGGAGTGTGAAGCGAGAGGTTGCGAAGATCAGCCGTCACATGATGCGAAGCCCCACTGTCAAGAAGCCAAGTCGGGGTCTCAGTACTTATTGATGTGGCGATATGCGCCTTTGGTTGCCACTGGGATTCGATGGGCGAGGAGAGAGTAACGCCTTGCGAAGAGATGGGTACTAGCTGGAAGAGGGGACACTGAGCGACAGTGTGGCCCTGTTGTTTGCATCCTTGACATTTGCCGAGATACGGTCGATGTTGACGAGGAGCGGACTGAGGTTGGCGAGGGGCGGACTGCAAAGACTGATGTGGTCGAGGGGACGAAGAGCGGTATGAGATCTTGTTCCTGGTCGATGCAGCGTTCGCCGTGGCGGGATGTGGGAAGGGAACAGACTGAGACTGTTTCAAAACTAGTTCTCGGTTTATAAGTTTCTCATTAAGTTCATCAAACGATATGGGTGTGTCCCTTCCTTCGACTATGTCAATGATATGACGATAGTCATCATCTAGACCCTCCAAAACTGTCTCTATGAGGTCTTCATGGTCTAGAGGTTTGCCAAGTGCTGCGAGTTCTTCAGATTTGCCCTTGATGAAGTTTATGTAATCTGAGATTGACTGAGAGCCTTTCGTTGCCCGTTTGATTTGGTCCTTGATTTGATTGATGTGACCACGAGTCGGGCGAGCATAGGTATTGGCAAGCGTTTGCCATGCTTCACGGGATGTGGTCGAACGCTGGATCAGCGGGATGTGTGAGGGAGAGATAGAACCGACAAGGGCTCCAAACAGTAGTTTGTCTTGTCGATACCATAGCAGAAAATCTGGATTTGGAGCTTCAACGTTGTTGGTGGTGATGGTGCTAGGTGGGCATGGGTGAGATCCATCAATGTATTTGTACAGGTCATATCCGTAGAGAATTGCCTCAGTCTGAAGTTTCCAAGCTATATAGTTTGTGGAGGTCAATTTGTTTATTGATTGAGAGGGGATGTTTATGAGTTGTAGGTTTTCTGTGGCTTTTTCCGGTGTTGGGATGGCAATAATCGGAGGATCAGGGGCCATGGTGATATCAGCGGCTAGGATATGCGGAAGAGAGGTGAGAGAGGTGGAGGACCGCCTTTATCGTGATACCATATAAGACTTGCAAAGTGATAAATAATGGCATAACATTTTCATTGATGTTCATAAGTATATATAGAATTACCAGTAAATCAATTAGTTACAAAACATATAGTAACTGAATCTCAAATAATCGGGTAATAAGTTCCTATGAGATATTTACAGAATATCTTGATTTGATTCTCTAATACACCCGACTCGATCGAAGATGATGGCTACCTGACTCAGAAGGTAGAAACACATCAAGAGGATGTCAAAAAAACAAGAAAATAGAGAGGACGGTGTCGGATTCACCTCATAGAAAGAAAAGACGTCTACACCTTCTCCTAAAAAGGAGAAGTTGGGGGGGGGGGGGGGGGGGTCTTAAATAGATTACGGAGTTTAGGCGGATCTTGAAGTTTCTCGGAGGCCCTCGGGCCCCCTGAAGTATAGTTTCAAGATGCCCAATTGGGTGGTGATAAGAGACATAAAGGATAAAGAGTGGTTCACATACCGTTCAGCTCCTTGCAGGAAGGTGAAAGAAACCGAAGACGAAGTTCTGAGTGCTGTTACACGTTTTCAGTTACAACCTCGTTTATAACTAAAGTCTCAGTTATAACTCAAGTTGTAACCGAACTATTCTGTGAAGTTAATAAAAAAACATTGAACACGAGACGTTTGATACGGAGTTCGACCCAATCCATGTCTATATCTCCGAGGCACTCACTCAGTGATTTATTGATATGTCAAGGACAGTAACGAGTTTTGAGACTTACAATACTCAAACGTATATGACTAACTTTATACCTCACAAGTTAAACATTATCAATCTCTTTAGGAACTAAGCAGATAATTTTTCTCACTTTTTAATCTTTCGTATACAACGAGTGTTTAATCTATATAATCTGATGTCTACATCGTAAAACACACACAAAATAATAAAGTCTAATAGGCTTTATATATATCATTTACAAAAGATACTAAGTTATCAAATAGGAAATATATTCTTAAATATTCTTTCTTTATCTTGAAAATTTTGAGTCTTTCCATATATTTAAAGTCTTCAATCTTTCAGATTTTATCTCATATATTTCCCAACTTGATGACCACGTTTTAATATGTAAGATATCAAAAGTATCTTTCAACAAAATCTTCAATGAATCTGTCCGCCATATTTAATTATATCTTAAGTTATAACTGAAGTTGTAAATCAACTGTTTTTCTTAACAACTTATAGTAAATTATTAATCAAATAAAAACTATACTATGAAGTTTATGCAATATAATATCAAACATGATTTTGCCATAACAATGACAAATAATAGATTCCATAATTTAGGACCTAACCGAAGGAAAAAACGAGGACAAAGAAAAATATTCTAAATATCGCAGGGAGCCTAACCATCTTACTTGATTTTTTTAAAGGAACCAGATAATACTGAACCAGTGGGTTGAGAAAGGGTTATTGAATGAGTATCTCACAAATGGTCAGTCTCTTTCAAGGGGCCAAAAGGCTATTGAGGAGACCCCGACGAAAGCGGAGGCGGATTTCGGTGACATAAATCATGTTTTACATGAGATTCAGGTAAAAGCATGATTGGAGATGCGTAGCGCGGGACACGAGAAACAAGTTGCTTGCATCTCAAGGGGCAAAAACTCTAAAAACCAGTGCCTCGCTATAAACGACGGCACCAGATCGTCGATGATATTCACGGATGAATATCTAATCGTGAGATATGGACATATGGTGCCTCATAATGGTGTTCAATGTCAATGTTCAAGACCCAAAATCCCATTTTATCATCAATTCATTCCCGGTTCATGTTTTTCCTTTTCTTATCCCAATTATCAACCTTAATTAAGATTGGTGTGAATTTTGTTCACTAGGGAAATTTTTATTGTGGTAAAAGATGAGTACTTATATGAAAGAAATACATCAACTTTCTATTAAGTCAATATTGTCAATTCATCAAAATCTATCAAATTATTTCAAATTTATTTTCTCTTTTTGCATTATGTATTACCATAATACAATGTATATTGAGTAAATGTGGTCTCAACAATAACTATGGACTTTGAGTTAATAAAACTTGACAATATTTTAAATAAGTTAACAGTATTTGACCTAGGTGAAAAAAGATTTTTATAAACCAAATTGTACCCGTATACCATTACAAGCTTTAAAAAGAAATACAATTTCAATACGGAAAAACATATGAAAAGGGGAAACAGCGTTACAAGAAGTAATTTATTTTATAAGCACCAAACTTATTGAAGCTTCAAACTTATTGAAGCTTATAAGTCTCCGTCCACCCGGCTTCAGGATTACCGTAGTGGTCAAAGTAAGTCTCCATTAACTCTTTGACATTGTAGTCCTTGTATTTTGGGGGGTTGTCTGCATCAATAAGTCCTTTTGCTGGTAGTATGAAGCTATCCATCAAAGGATTAATCAAATTGGCCATAGACATCCGACCCGTGTCTGAATTTGCGATAACCCGATGAAGAGTACTTTTCAGCTTGCCATTTGTGATGGCCTATATCAGTTCAACTCGCCATTAGTCAAAACCTAATCTATATAAATTCTAAAAAAAAGTTTAAGCTATTCATGAAAAGGCTAAGAAGCTACAAGTCCTTGCCATTTCACTCAACCTAAATAAAGCTAATTAGCATTTCACTTGATTTAAACAAGCTTAAGCTTTCACAAAATTTTGAAAGATCTTGATAGTTAAAAAGACGCTACCAAAAGGTCCAAAACTAACAACAAATTTCTTGGTCAACATTGTAAAACATGACTGGTTTGATGTTTTGCTTAAGCGTTTTAAAGTTATGACATATATGTACCTCTAGGTGGTAACCACCGTTGACAACAAATGCATTAGGAATCAATTCAACCCCAATCCATTCCCCATCCTTTTTTATCTGTAGCCCATATACATTCTGTTGAAGAATAGTTATGATGCTAGGGTCAACATGTGCAGTGTTTCCCCAAACCAAGCTAGGGTTTGGACATGGCGGATAATTATTCACTACGAGACTATGTCTTTCAGTTAATTTAGTTTCAAAATAGTCTCCTTCAAGTCCAAGACCTTCAGCCATGGATTGCAAAATCACCGAGCTCAGCTTCTTCACAGCTACGGCATATTCACCAACAACTTCACTGCAAATATGATATCACATAATGTAAATCTATACTATGAGAAGATCTTTATCATACAATAATAGATTAATCTGGTTGGGGATTTTACCGATATCCTGCTGGCTTATCTGGCCAATTGTGAATGTGATCTTCTAAAGGGCTGCAAGAGTGGTTCAAAACATCTCTCCAAGCGTGAACCTTATCTTTAGAGTACCTCAAACTACTTGTGTATAGCTTCGTCGTGCTTTTAATGTCGTCTGTGTAAAAACTTGCTTTTTCCTCTTCAGTCATATTAAAGAACTCCTCAAACAAATTGGCCGTCCTTTTCATCAGATTTTCCGATACTCCATGGTTAACTACCTGCTTTGATGTACACTAGTATTAATTATTAAGTTTTCTCTACAATTAATGAATTTCAATGAGATCAGAAAGCAATATCTGAAATACTAAACCTGAAAAAGACCATATTCCTCACTAGCATTCACCATTTGCCTAGCAATTTCGCATCGATCATTTAATGCAAGATTAACAACTGGAATGGACTTGCATATAGGCACTACATGATCGCCAGGTCTTTCACCGGGTGAGAAAATATAACTATCCGGTATGGTTTTGAGATTTCTCGACCAAGTTGATACCAGATTAGACATCCTTTACTCATGAAAACTCTAGTTAGAAATACATACTCTCTGTCATAATAGACTTACATGATGAGGGGTTTAAATAGAGCTCCATTCACGAGGATAGTTTTGTATGTATGTCAATCTATAAACTCTAGTACATAGACAGCTTCGTTCTTTTGTTAATATATATATGGAAAACAATTGCCGTCCTTTCGGGTACCCTATCTGCCACCCCCAACTGTACTACACAACTCCTTATTTTTATTTTCATTTTCATTACAACTATCAGTCTCTATCACCACCTCATTTGATCACGTTGGGGTACTACTTGTCAAACACTAACAACCCAAACTTGGAGTTTAACATTCATTATTTTACAAAGGGTGCTTCAAAACGACAAAAGCTCGATTGAAAGATCAAGTCGAAGCTCAAAAACAAAAATTCGCACTTCTGGCTTTTAAGCTGGTAAAGCTTACACTTTTTCATGTTTTTGTCTGTTGGCCTGTTGCACAAACGCTTTAGTTATGTTTCACTTTTAAAATATTGTATAAAATATTATATCTTATATAATACTGTCATTAACGGCCTCTTCATAAATATTGTTTAAAGTACCCTAAGCTTTGAGAAAGTCTTTGTATTGTTTTCCTTCAAAAGTAAGTAGAATATTGGCTTTTAAGGGGAGCCAAGCCATATGTTTTGCATTTGATCAATTGTTCTTTTTACACGAGTTTGTCTATTGTTTTTTAAGTTTATAACATTTTATTCATATAAAGAATTTTGCAATTGTATTGTTTTAGTCTTTTAGAGTCTTTAGTCATTGGATATTTTTTTTGGGTAAATTCCAATTAGTCACTCAAGTAAAATTATATTTCCACAAATACCTCCCTAATTCCACATACTCGTAGTTATACTTTTTAATTGTTGACCTTATTTACAATAAGGTTGTAACATCCCGTATTTTTATAAATGGTTTTATTTATGATTTAATTTATCCAAAAACGTTTTATACAAAATTTTACCAAAAACCGGTCACTCGACTAATTTTTAACCAAAAACCGAAACTCTTCCGAAAAACTTTATTTTAAAAACCTGTTACTAATTTTACTAATAAAAATGACCCAATAGATTTGTTTTTAAAGATTTGTAATTTTGAGTAGTAAAACTTTATTTTTGGATTTAGAGTTAACTTTTAGAACTTTGGGGACCAAATAGTTCGTTACGTCAAACAATATCAAAACAGCTTTTTATAAACACTTCCAGCCACTTTTCAAAACAAAAGAGAGAAGAAGAGAGAGAAAGAGAGAAAAAGAAGAAGAAGAGGAAAAGGAAACCACCGTTAGCGGGCTTATACCGGAAGCATCTCCTCTACGCACTAAGGTAACGGGGGTTATCCATTGCGACTAGACGAGGGTGTATTTTAGGATTAGGTTTTACGTTTATTATAAATTGGGGGTTTTTGCCTTTTATATTAATTATGTTCTTATATTGTTAATTGGGGTTAATTGTTACACTTTTAATTCTATTTATTTGAATAGTAGAGGTTGAAACCTTACATATATTAATTTCGGATTGATGAGAATATTGATGGGTTGCGTGTTTTATGCGTTAAATATATGTTATTATGGTTGTTGATAGAATTGGGTAAAATATTGTTGAATAGAGATGAGTTTTAGGTTGTGCATATAAGGTGTTTGTTAAAATGCCCGAATGGAATTTTACGTTATTGGAGTTGTTTGGCTAGTTGCGAATTTAGTACATGTGGTTATGTGTTATGTTGTATTACGTTACGTGACGTATGAGATGGTGTTATTTGATTAGTATAATATTATGGGCCGAGGCCGTATGAGAATGTGATATTTGCGTGGATTTATATTATTGGCCGAGGCCGTATGAGAATGTGATATTTGTGTGGATTTATATTATTGGCTGAGGCCTTGTGTTTTAGCTGTAGTGGCAATGGTCTCTGTCTCTCCCTAATTCCGGGGACAGAAGACGGCCGAGGGAATAGGGAATGACTCGTCTTACGGACCGGGGCGAGTGGCGTGAGAGATCCCAGTGTGCACTATTTACTTTTATGTTAGCAATGGTCTATGTCTCTCCCTAATTCCGGGGACATATGACGGCCGAAGGGATAGGGAATGACTCGTCTTACGGACTGGGGCGAGTGGCGTGAGAGGTCCAAGTGCGCACTATAAATCTACTTTTATGTTGCAATGGTCTATGTCTCTCCCTAATTCCGGGGACATATGACGGCCGAAGGGATATGGAATGACCTACCTTACGGACTGGGGTAGGTGGCGTGAGAGGTCCATGTATGCTATAGATGTGTGTTGATGTTATTTAACTTATTTAATTTATCCTGTTGTAGAATGTCATTACATTTCTTATTATACATCGATTACCGTAGTTGTTGTTTGTGGGTTCTTGCATTTAAGGGATAGAGTGACGGTATTTGTAGTGTCGTCCCGTCTAGTTATGTGCGTGGGACTCACCGTTACAATTTTGTATTTCAGGTACCACTTAGGTTGGCATGTTTGGATAAGAGCTTTAGCAAGGCATCACATGGGTTCGGGTTTTTGCTTTCTTTTCATTTATATTATATTTCGAGGTTGTAGCCTACGGACAATTTACATTCGTCTATTTTATCTCGTCTTGTAGCCGCGTTTGGCAAACACTTTTATTTAATTGCTTAATTGTTCCTTTAGCTCGCAAGTCTTTTTCTTTTAAAATTTTTAAATTCGTACCAACAGGTTCTCTTTTCCTTTATTTAAAAAGGTCATGCCTCGATGTCCGTGTTCTATGGATTTTGGGACGTGACAAAGGTCATTACTCATCAAACACAAGACAATTAGGTCCTCTATTTAGATTTCAAAAAACACAGTTAAATATACAACAATAAAAAAATATTCCATATAATCGTAATATATTAAAAAAAAAATTAATTAGAGAGGCTACAAACCCAAAAAATTAAATAAAATTACAAAATAACTTTTTCGACCAAAAAAAGATCTTCAGTAAAACTAATTTTTTATCTAAAAGCGGCTTTTTCATCAACAAACGGTATTTTCTACCTAAAAGCGGGTTTTCTACCAAAAAATGCCTTTTTTTTTTCAAGAAAGGGATTTTTTTTAACCAACAAACGCCTTTTTCCGACAGAAAGGGAATTTTTACACTGAAAAGTATCTTTTTCCATAACGACTTTTTCACCAAAAATCGATTTTTTCCACCAAGAAACGACCTTTTCATAAAAATACGGAATCTTTCACGGGATAACGGTTTTTTTCACTAAGCGGCCTTTTTTTGTATTAAAAAACACTACATTTTCACAGCATAGTGGATTTTCACTCACAAACGATCTTTTTCACAAAATAACAATTTGTTTCACCAGAAAGTGACTTTTTTCATTGTAGCGCGGTTGTTTCCACCTTTTTGGGTCCTTTTCATCTTAATATGTTTTAATTTCAACTAAAATGGCTCTACTTACCTTAAAAGTGATTTTTTCACTTGAAAAGCGGTTTATACATCATAAATGTGATTTTTCCACCAAAAAACGGATGTTGTTCACAATAAAGCCCATACCAGTTTAGTCGAATATTCATAATTCAGTTGAAAGTGCACAAGATTTAGTCTAAAGTGTATATATTTAAGTCGATAGTCTGCATCGAAATGACATATAACTCAGTCTAGAGCATATATTTCACTCGAAACCACACATAGTTCAACATAAAGTGCATATAGTTCAATATAAAGTGCATATAATTTTGTTTAAATTGCACATCTCGATGCATATTCAGTCAAAAGTGTATACGATTTAGTCAAAGAGAATATAGTTCACCACAAAATATGCATATAATAAATTGGAAGTGTATATAGTTCGCCACAAATGCATATAATTTAGTCGAAATTGCATTTAGTTCACCACGAAATCCATACAGTTCAACACAAAAAATGCATGTATATCAGTCGAAAGTGCATAGTTTACCACAAAATGACATATAGTTCAGTTTAAAGTGAATATGATTCGATCAAAAGTGCATATAATTCTCTACAAATTATGTATAGTTCAAAGTGCATATATTTATTTAATTTCAACACAAAGTGCATATATTTATTTAATTTTAACGCAAAGTGCATATATATATGTTAGGACCAGATTTCTAGTCTAAATTCTATTTGTTGTCTAATGGTTTTCACTAAATAATCCTATCTGTTAATTATGAACTAAGACAGTGTTGTTAGGTTTCAAGCAATGTTGCAACCTCAGTTACAACCTGCTTAGACAGCGTTGGACGTTTCAAGTAATGTTGCAAGCTCAGTTGCAACCACAGTTACAACCTGCTTAGACAGCGTTGGAGGTTTCAAGTAATGTTGCAACCTCAGTGGCAACCACAGTTCCAACCTGCTGTTTTGCAGGATTCTGTCTAGTTCTGTAATTCTGCATTACTATTCCTTATTGATAATTATTTGTTATAAAGTATGCAGGATATATTCTCATATGCTCTTAAAAGGTTTAGTACGTCTATATTGAGAATATCAAAGTGGTATGGAAAGATTTCCTAAAAGATATAAAGAGATTAGTTTATAAAGATATGTTTCCTTTACATAGATAAATCTATATCTCTATTATTATGCAAATCCTTATCACTTGTTTCAATCTTTGTTCCTTATCAAATTCAGTATGATATGTTTAAAGATTGAATGAAATATGGAGTTAATGTTTCATATGTATATTTAAAGATATTATCTCTAAAAGATATTATCTTATATGTTTCCTTGTTTTAGGAAAAGACTAACTCCTATTTCCAAGCTAGTTATTTTAACAGGTATTAACTTATGAAGATTGATGTCAATCCTACAAAAGGCAGACGTGCAATATGGAGAGATTGAAGCCAATCAAAAGAGTCAAAAACAATCATCAAGATCTTGAAGAAAGAAGATTGTTTTTACTTCTATAAGTAGTTAATAACTTAGCTTGTAAAAAGTGTGTGTTCTAAATTATAAAGAACTAATTGTTGAGAGAATACACGTGAGCTTCAAAAGAAAACAATGGTGGGATGCCATTGATTTTTAAGTGATAGTTATAGAGTAGGAGCAATATAGAGATAGGCAGAAAAACCTAGAGGGAATCTAAGAGTTTTTCATTAAGACTTGAATCCTATATTGCAAGCTTTTTATAATATCATAATCTGGGTAAGTGCCCCGGAGACGTAGCCTAGTTAGGTGAACTCCGTTGTTAAATGTGCGTGTGATTTATTTCAAGTACATTTAACTTTACACAGTTCTGTCCATTAAAACACTTGGTTCCAACTGTGGTTGCAACCTCACTTGGAACCTTACTGCAAAACTGCAACTAGAATTTAACAGAATCTGAAGGAGAAGAAGGAGGATCTGCTATTCCAACTACAAGCAAGTCACGCTATGTAAGGACTCAGAAAAATCACTCCCTTGACAATGTCATAGGAGAAGTCGCTTCAGGTATGAAAACCAGAGATAAGAGAAATAATGTTGTTCATTTTGCTTGTTATCTTTCTCAGTTAGAACCTAAGAACATAATAGAGGCTTTGGAAGATAGTGAATGGATCTTAGCTATGCAAGATGAACTGTCCCAATTTAAAAGAAATGATGTATGGACTTTAGTACCCAGACCTTCTAATAAAAATATAATAGGGACTAAATGGATCTTTAGAAATAAAAGTAATGAAGATGGAGTGATTATCAGGAATAAAGCCAGGTTGGTAGCTCAGGGTTATACACAAATTGAGGGAATTGATTTTGATGAAATCTTTGCTCCTGTAGCTAGAATTGAATCCATTAGAATGCTACTTTCTCTTGCGTGTCTGTATGATTTTAAATTGTTTCAACTTGACATTAAGAGTGCTTTTCTGAATGGTGTGATTAATGAAGAGGTTTATGTTTGTCAACCTAAGTGATTTGAAGATCCTAAATTTCCTGAACATGTTTATTTGCTGAAAAAGGCCTTGTATGGTCTAAAGCAAGCTCCTAGAGCTTGGTATGATAGATTAACCAAGTACCTGATTGAAAAAGGTTTTAACAGAGGGGGAGTTGATAAAACTCTGTTTACTAAGAAAACTACAAAGGATATTATAATTGCTCAAATCTATGTTGATGACATTGTATTTGGCTCAACTTCTAATAAAAGGATAGATGAATTCATTTCTGATATGAAGAATGAATTTGAAATGAGTGGTGGTGGTGAACTAACTTACTTTCTAGGATTGCAAGTTAAACAGAATGAAAAAGGCATATTTCTATGTCAGAGTAAGTATGCAGATAATCTGGTTAAGAAGTTTGGTCTAAGTGAAAGTAAAGAGAAGAGAACCCCTATGAGTACCACCCTTAAACTGTCCAAAAATGATAAAGGTAAAAGTGTCTGTCCTAGTCTTTATAGATCCATGATTGGCAGCCTGCTTTATTTAACTGCTAGTAGACCAGATCTGTGTTTGAGTGTAGGAGTATGTGTCAGGTATCAGGCAAATCCTTTAGAACCTCACCTTCTAGCTGTCAAAAGGATTTTAAGGTATGTAAAAGGCACAATTCACCTAGGATTATGGTATTCTAAAGACACAAACCATTTCCTTGTTGGCTAATGTGATGCAGATTGGACAGGAAACATAGATGATAGAAAGAATACTTCTGGTGGTTGTTTTTATTTTGGAAACAACCTTGTTTCATGGTTTAGTAAAAAGCAAAATTGCATTTCTTTATCTACTGCTGAGGCAGAATATATTGCAGCTGGAAGTGGATGTACTCAACTTATTTGGATGAAACAGATGCTGAATGATTATAATGTTAAGCAAGAAAGATTAACTTTGTTTTGTGATAACAAAAGTTCTATAGATTTAGCAAAGAATCCAGTTCAACATTCCAGAACTAAACATATTGATCTAAGGCATCATTTTATTAGAGAATTAGTTGAAGAAAAGAGCTTAATTTTAGAACATGTTTCAACTGAAAGACAATTAGCAGATATTTTCACAAAGCCCCTTGATACAAACAAGTTTGAATCATTAAGAAGTGACATAGAGGTATGTCATTATAGATCTAATTGAATACTCTTGCTAAATATGTCTGTTTTGAGTACCTTCAATATATTTTATTTCTAAGGTTAGTCTTGATTGAGCTTTGAAGCTTTTGCCTTGAAAATGCCACTTTTTGGTGTCTCAAAAACAGATGTGAGGTAACTTGTCTTAAAACCTCTCTGGTAATAGAGTTGCAAGCACAAAGTGCAATTTTTTTAAGCTGGTTGCAAGTTCAGTTGCAACACCAGTTGAAACCTCATGCTCAAAATACTGGTTGCAAGCTCAGTTGCAACATCAGTTGAAACCTCAGTCTATTATGTAACAGCCAAGACATAGTCTTGTTATTTTTGACATCACTTATACTCTTTTTTTGCTGAGGTCATCAAACAAGTTTTTGTGTAGAGATGAAAACGGATTTGCTCAAAACAAGCTCCAAAGATCTAATTTCTATTAAAGTTATTTTATGATAAACATATCTTCTTGAGTAAATTGCTAGATTCGTGTTTTCCAAAAGTTTAAATATCTGTTCATTGTTATCTTTATTTTTGATAATACCTTAGTATCATATTATTCATGCATGGAAGAGCCACACCTTCTGCAACGCCGACAAGAACGCGCATACCAAGTAATGCCCATAAAGACGTCTTTGCAGCCTTAGGAGTGAGAAACGTGGCCAATGACCATAAACCGACACCACATGCCAAAACTACTTTACCACCGTAATAGTCGACTAGAGTACCCCCAGCTATTGGTGATATTAGGTATCCCCAGAGAAAAGATGACTGCAAAATTAAATATTATAGTCAGATACAATAATTACCACTTTAATGATGCCAATCCTTTGTCCCTTTACCTGAACATAGACAAGAATATTTGGAAAAACTTACCGAACAAGTTTAAAGTACAAAAGTGCTCAACTGATGAACTAAAAAATCTATTTGACAAATATCTCCTTCATTTCACAATAGAAACTACAAAAGTCTCATTGCAGCTTCGACTTTTCTTTATATTTTTAAAAAAACATGATTTTAAGTCAAGATAAGATAAAACTTGGGGTTTTATACGTTTAGTACACCAAACTATCTGTTTTTAACGATTTGGGTACCCACCTTTCAAATTTAGATACCACACTATAATAACTTTCCAATTTAGGTACCACCGTCTAAATAAATCACGGAATCATGTCACGTGACATTTGACAAACATTAATTTGAGAGGCTAATTTGACAATTTTGCACAAACGTATGTCATCCTATAAAAACGTTTCCCCCAATTTCACACATAACAAAAATTTGGATTATATGCTAATTTTTTTTGTGTGAAATTGGGGGGAAATTTTTTCTAATATGACATATTTTTGTGCAAAATTGTCAAATTAGCCTCTCAAATTAATGTTTGTCAAATGTTCGTGACATGATTCCGTGATTTATTTAGACGGTGGTACCTAAATTGGAAAGTTATTATAGTGTGGTACCCAAATTGGAAAATTTGAAAGGTGGTTACCCAAATTCTTAACAGCATTATAGTTTGGTGTAGTAAATGTATTTTTTCCCTAAAAATTTTGAGCACAGATTTCTGACTTTTGCAAGACAAGTAAGTTTGGTTTTGATCACCACAAGACGATTAGCTGTTCAATTTATAAAGGTATATTATCGATCTTAATTAGCTCCTGAAATAAAACATCTACCAGGAACAAAAATATCAATATTATGATTGGTTGAAGATTGAAAATCCATCACATCAGTTGAAAATCTAAAAAGTTAAAAATCATATCAAGCTAGTTCTGAAATTCGAAACAGAACAAGTGCTAATCATACAAATGTCTGCATATAATCTGGTTGTCAACAAGTGACAATTCACTAAAAAAAACTCTCATTGCACATCCGTGAATTTATCCCAGTTACAATATTGTGTAAATACGTAATCCTACTTGATGAGCGATCATCTATTCATTAAGAAAAGTATCACATACCATTCCAATATTTTGCAGGACCATGAATTACAGAATTTTCACACCGCATCGTTATAAATGTACACAATTCCGCAAGCTGGTTATTCTCCTTGCAGCCAACACATATGATAGATGGATTAGCCATACAAAATCAATGGACTATAGAGCTTTACTTTGTTGTAGATTTAAAGCTAAACATTTTCATTTCCCTAAAGTTGGTGTATGTAAGTTCGTTGGTTTCTCTGACAACAACAACACTAAAAGTATCAAGTCGAATAACCTCGAGTCTAAAAAAACAGGTGCACGACCTATCATTTGTGTTTTCCCTGCACAAGATAAGCTAACCTATTCTCTTACAAGCTGTAACCAAACATGACATTAATCTAGTTCCCATTCGTTACAGGAAAAGTCATGAATGCCTAAAAAAAATAAAAACCACCACTGAAATCAACATAAAAGCCATAGCAACCACGTGCAGTACCATGACTAAAACTTTGGGGTAGCCAAAATCAAATGTGAATGAATAGAGGTCGCCAAATTACACATTTATTTTTTCCCAAAAAACACTACATTCGCATTTATGCAATTGGGGGGCTGAAATGGCAACCTCAAATCACTTTACCCTCCGCCATTGACCTCAACGTCATCACAAGACATTATACATGTATAATTTCGTAAATCTTTCGTTTTCTATGCAAAACCTGAACGACTCCAGTGGAGGAATGGCTCTACCCATTACCGCTAGAGGGAGTAACATTGGCAACCAACACAGCCAGTACCCTCTATCCGCATTACATAACACTAAATTAAAGCCACCACTATGAAGGGAATAGTAACGGAACTAGAGCAATCTTCTTTGTAATCACTAATCACAAGGAGTGCTGAAAGGCTAAAATCAATAAAAAAAAATTAAAAAAATACATGTTTTTAACATATCGCTTTTTTTATTAATAGGGCTGATACAATCATCACCATATATAGTCCCTACGACTTTGGTAAATATTGAAGAAAAAGTAAAAGTCTTGTATGATTTTTGATTAAAATTGAGCGATTCATAGTATTTGAAAAAAACTAATTATATCGAAGTATAGAACATCTGCCCCTATCATTTAAGTTTCCTGATTTGTCTCTGCATATACATACACTAGCGGGCGTGCCCACGCGATGCGTGGTGTAACGTATGGGTTATCGATAATCGTTTATAAAATCAATATTTAAAAAACTCATAATTGATACATATAAAAATTTACGTAATACTAAAAAAATCAGAATACCTGTGATAGAGAAAGTAAAATCTTCACTAAAAATAAATAAGGAGTAAAACTGTAAAATATATATATAGAGAGAGGATAATATTAGTCTGCGAGAAGGGTTAGAAAGTGGGATTGAGAAGAAATAAGAGGGAGCAGTTCCTAAAGTGGGATTGGGAAGAAATAAGAGGGAGCAATTTTTATACGGTTTGGTTTATATTGCTGGGAAGTTTTTTCTTTTTGAATTAAAAGTATTTTGTTAAATAAATTAATTAGAAAGGTTTTTTTGCAAATATTTGTTAAAAGTAATAGTATAGATAACTTAATTTGCATATTTACATAAAGTAATAGTATAGATAACTTAATTTGCATATTTGTTTCCATAAACATAAACATAAACATAAACATAAAAATAAAATATGAGATCAGAACCTGTACGACTCCGGCAAAGGACTGACTCCACCCGTTAGCGAGAGAGAGAGGCACAATAGCGACAGACATCACCACCCTATCCACGTTACACAACACCAACGCCACCGCTATCATCGCCACAACCCTAAACCTCTCCGACCCAACAAACTCCACAAAACCCATTTCCCCAACCACCATATCCTCTCTCTCCCCCTCTCTACCATCACCGTAACCACCTCCGCTAGCTCCTACAGTCCTAACAACAACCGTTCTCAACCGTACCGGTTTAGAAATTCGGTATGAGAGTGGTTTTATCGATGGATAGGGTTTAGGGTTTTGAGATTGTTGTGGTTTTATAAGGCATTTGGGGTTTGGAGGAGAGAGAGTGGTGTGCGGATGAGTGAGAGAGAGATTCATGGTGGTTTGTTATGAACTTATGATCGAGAGAGATTAATGGTTAAGATTATATATATATGTGCTTATAAAAAAAGGTTATATATGTATAATTACATAAAGACAAGTTTACAACAATTTTAAACAGACAAAAAGTTCAAAAAAAAAGAGTACAATTTAGTTAAAAGACATTTTAGCTTAGTGCTTATCTACTCAGAGAGAGAGAGAGAGAGAGAGAGAGAGAAAGAAAGAAAGAGAGAGAGAGAGAGAGAGAGAGAGCGGACTGGAGTAGTAGTAATTATTCATGCAAAAATTATTTATATTAGTCTGTGTATTTTTATAAATAATGTAATTTTGGTTGTATAAACGAGGGGCCCACAAAAAATAACGAAATACTGATCCGATCCGTCTCCCAACCCGTATCTGATCCGAAATTTTTCGACCTGAAAAGAGTCTCGACTCGAAAATATCGAGATCGGGTGGCAATTTTGATTTCGTCGGGTGTCCAGACCCGTCCTGATTTTTAATTAATTTATATTTTATATTATATAACATAATTTTTTTTAATTTCAAATTAATTTATATCAAATGCAAATGAATGATAATCGAAACTTATATCACTAGCATTTAATGTAAGTAGTCTACCATATGAGTTACAATCATTTTTGTTTTATATATTAATTATGATTATATAATTATAATATAAATTTGTTGTTTTAAATATATGAAACTATTAAAATAAAAAATATACTTACCTTAAAAAAGTTATATTGTTACTTTAAAAAACATAAATGATTATCATTTTCCGATTATAAAAATTATTATGATAATATATCTCATTTAGTATGATAACTGTTACTTGTGTGAATAAAACTAAATAGTAAAATTTTTTAATAAAAAACGTATCAATTTTTTAGCTGCTGCATTATTTATCGTTTCATACTATTTTTTCTACTACATGTTAATTTTTTGTTTTGTTTATTAGGAATGTTATTTTTAAAATAGGGCTATGTTTCGTGTAATAACATGTTTAGATTTATCAAATGAAAATTGTTAATAAAAAATGACCTTGTCGTAAAATAAAAAGATATGTCGGGAGATTCGGGATAAAGCTATCCCGACACTATGGAATTCTGAAGATTCGGGTCCCGACTTTTATCGGGTCGGGGTCGGAAAAAAAATTTCACTTATAAAAGTAATCGGATCGGAATACGAGTTTAATGTTTACGGGTCAGGTTCGGATCCTAATCCAGCAGCTTAACTATTAGTATTTGATCTATTTGGCCATTTCCTGTAGCACAATTCATATAGTTGTATCAGTTTCTCCTCAATAAAGTAGTGATAATTAGGCCAGTCAATTATATGTATATAACATGTGATGATGGGTCTACGTGCTTGGCTAGAAACAATACCCTTTGATTACTAGCTGCCAGATCGATCTCGAAAGCCAAATGCATGACAACTGCCATGATGTTTTACCGTATCCCGAATACAAGTAGTAGACACCGCCTAATTAATCAAATATGTTCATACAATCATACTCCTACCTAGGAAGGGAATCAAATATATTTGCCACTTTAGACGTAACTACAAACTAAAGTTAATTTATTTACATTTAAAATACGTCACAAAACTGTAACTAATTGTAAAATCCGTCGCTAAACAATGGGACACAAAATTACTCTCACTAATAAGTCACTTTTTGTAGCGGTAAGGAAGTTCAAGTTAAGTTGGGGGAGGGGAGGAGGTGTCTGAATATAGAAGTAGAGAACCAAGGTGAGCGGAAGCAGAACCAGAACTTAGATATGGATGAGGATGAACTAGTGAATTACATGTGTATATATATTAATTTTACAAAGTGCTGAAAATCTATGATCATCAACTTTTCTATACAACACATAGGAAAAGTTCGACTTTCTTCAATACCGAGGGTGTTGTTGTCTCTTTTATCTTCTGCTTAATTACTCCCCTGAAAATGAGATGCATATGCTTTCAAGCTAAGAACAAGAGGCCATAGCATATGGTGGTGGTCGCTGGATCGTCAAAAATGAAGAGGAAGAAGGTGACTAGAAAAGTTGTGAAAGGGTAGAATAGAAACAAGATTGTAGTGAAAATGTGTAACTCAGGCTTAGAGATTTTCGAAGACTTAGCAAATGCGCTTAAGAGGTTGAAGATCCCGTATTGGGATCCAAGAATGACCCCTCTTTCCTAATCATCAATCTATCTCTTGTAGTGAATTTGTAAAAAATTAACAGGTAGTTTAAACTTTAACCAATGAGTATGTCCACTAACATCATTCAGCGAGTGAAATTGTGGAGAGAATGGAACTATAAATTTATTTTTCTACTTTAAACAGTATTGGATCATCATATGCAAATTTATTAACAACAAGTTTCTACACCGGTGTTAAACGAACTGGAAATCCCTTTGCTGGTAAAGGAATAGAGCTTTTAATTATCTTCTCTTCAGGATATATAACTTCCCATTTGAAACTCTTTATAACGTTGTGTAGAATTGTGAGCAAAGCAAGCCGAGCATATTCTTTACCAGGGCAAATTCTAGGCCCTCCGCCAAACGGAACATTTGTGAATGGAGTTATTGTTTCCTCAAATCTTGATCCGATGAACTCCTCGGGGTTTGGAAAGCATTCTGGGTTTTTCTGTGTAGCATTTACTGTCCAATATACCTGGATAAAAAAAATGTTTTCAGGAACATCTTCAATCTAGAACTAATTAAATGTGAACAATGCGATTCAAATTTTGAACCTCTTTCAAATTGTACTGATTATACAATTACTATATGTGAAATAAAACAATAGGAATTATCTAGTTCTCAGGATCTGGTGAAGAAAAACATATGAACTATAAAATCGCAATAATACAGAATTGTGGATTCCTTGCCTATCGGACATTATCTCATAAAGTAGTAGAACTAATGGATTATGACGACAACTCTAGGGTTTCATATTGAGAGCAACTATGAGATAAATTTAGATATGAGAATTGTGTATTAACTGCTAGAGTAAACTTCATCTATTTTATGCGAGTAAGAAGTAACATTTCTTAATCTATAATGCGGTACTGATGATATCAGAACAACCCTTTGATCATAATTGACATGCATCTACTATGTTAATTAGCACTTATTTTAGGTTGATCAACTGCATCTACCATATGGAACTGTTCATAATAGGTAACAGGACTAAGGAGTACAAGTTTTGCCTGTGTGTACATTTATGATTTAACTGTTTTTGTAGCTTCTGTAAAGGAACAAACCTATACATCATTACATCTTGTTCACAATAAGTGAGATGGTGAAATTACCGAAATGACAGTGTACCTGACACTGTATATAAAAAGAGAATGTTAACTACAACATGTATTGGTTTCCCGAGTTTGATGTCTTTATTTAACGTGTGGTTATATTATGTTAGTTGGAAACGTGCTTTATCTAGCTAGTATGAGCAATGAACGTGTATCTTGAGTGATTTATATACAAACGAGATATCAAAAGGCTGTATTTGGTCCAAAACAACAACATTTTTACTTCAAACTTCTATTCGATTCATCCATACAACGTTCGAACTTGTACACTCCACACTAAAATTGAAATCAATAAAAAGGAGAGGCTTTATTCAAAACACATGTGAAGAATAATTTCACATCCATGTGAGAAATTATTATTCAACACTATCGAGTAGTACTCGTAGCCTGGTGGAAAATTATCTAAAAAAACAAGAATGACTAAAAAGATTAAATAGCTACCTTCCACCCTTTTGGTATTGTGAAGCCTTCATATTCGAACTCGGTGATAGCCTCTCTAAACGTCCCCTGAATTGGTGGTATAATTCTCATCGCTTCAAGGCATACACTCCAGCTGTACTTCATCTTCTTCAAGTCTTGCCAATTTAGTGCCTCTTCCGGGGCTTTTGATCGGCTAATTTCCAGTTGTTCTATATACAAATATGCACTATATATCATTATTTAGTTAAGGCATGCGGCATGCATGTTTATTAAATTGTATCTTCGATTGAAACCTATCTTTTGTAGCTATTAGTCATTGATTAGAATATATTGTTAGCAAAATGCCAATTCAAAGAATCGGGAGGGCTGCCCTGGCTAATTCAATTTCAAGACTGAAAACTCGATATTGTATTTTTTTTCCTATCAAAAAAACTCCGTACTTACTATTCCATATATTTTAATTTACGACAGCAAATGTATATTCAAAATTGTTAAAGGTGGTCATAAGAGTATTTTTAATTTTCATTTATGGTCTCTAATATTTATACATTTTGTTGTTTTTATGTAACATTAGTTATTATGAAAAATTGACATGCTGGATTTCCATTAATTAATTTAAGCCAATGTTCATTATTGATGGCCCAATATGAAGGAGAATCTTCCACATGTAAGTACCCAAAAAACTTTTGATAATCCCTAAATTAACCTCCTCCTTGAGTCAATGTTTCACATCTCATCACAGTTTTTGGACATAAAGACAATAATTGAGTATGAGATGCCAATTTCTTTCTATTTCATATGCCAAAATAAAATGTTAAAGAAAGCAAAAATGGAAGAATTTAATATTCATACCTTGTCGGATTTTCTCATAAATGTCTGGTCTTTCTGCAATAAACTTGAAGATAAAAGTTAACGCGACTGTCGGTGAACTAAATGCCCCAATGAGCAAGCCCATAATCTTATCACATATTTCATTCTCGGCGATAAAATTTCCGTCATGGGCCTCTTTCATGATCATATACCCAAGTATATCATTCTTTTGCTTTCCAGCCAAAAGATCAACTTTTTTTTCCTTAATAATTAACAAAAGCTCTCTGGCTAAAGCATTCCTTGATCGTATAGCAGCGTTAAACAATGTTCCAGGAAAATTTATAGGGATGCAATGGAGGCCTAATAGAATATCATGACAGAGATGAGAAAGTTTTGAAATTCTGTAAGGGTCTAGTAAACCTAGGTAGAAACGGCATGATAAAGCTAGTGTCATAAGCTCCATTTCATCAAGTATATTCACTGTTTGTTTCGCTTCCCAGAACATTTTGAGGTGGTTTGAGATAATGTTGTCCATTCCTTCGACGTACCTGTTGGGAATCTAGTTAGTTTACTTCGATGTACAATTGAATATATCAATGGGAAAGCGAAATCCGTCGTAATATTTTCATCAGTCTCGATTCCATCCATACTGAACAATTAATGTGGCATGGAATGTCACAAATCTACTCTTTTTGGATCTGAATACAAATTTTCAAAATCACATTGGTTGAGAAATGAGTACTAAGGCAGGCACAGGTGATGAAAATTTAGTGCGAAATATTCTCAATTTCTGTATATTGTCAAATTTAAAGAAAATCAAGCATGCCTATTGATTAACCCAAGCCAAGATGACAATTATCATCATAATTCTACTTAACGTTAAGAGAAATGAAACCTATATGGAATTCCCAAAAAAAAAAAAGTGCATATCCATTGCATACCTCATACCTTCGTTTTCTTCAGTGCATAGGTTGGGCATCTTCTGATTCAGTTTTGTTATGAGTTCTTTAGTGTCTATCACGGTTATAAAATCTCAATTTATAGATAAAAAAACTGTGAAAAAGGTTACCCTTTTTACACCTTTTTATACAAAAAAAGTCCATGCTTTTAGCGAAACTCTGGCGAAGATGAGCTACACTCTAGCAGTTTAAAAAATTAGTTTTTAATATAATAATGAAACTGACTGCAAATCATAAGCCAATAAGTTGGCTTTTTAGAGAGCCAAAAAAACTAGTAGCTTTTTTGATTGATTATAAGCTCCATAGAGACAGTTGGCTACAAAAAATGATTATTTAGAAAAGCATAAAAATCAGAATCTCTCTAAAACAGAAAAAACTATTGACTTTCGTTTTACCAGAAAACTTACAATTTTTTATATACAAATTTAACAATTTCCAAAAAAAAAAATTACTTGATTCCAGAAAAAATGAGTTTCTTTTTGAAAACTGATTAGATTTAGGAAAAATACTTGTTTTAAAAAAATGACTTGTAACTCAATATCTAACTTAATTGCTAGAAAGTTTGTATGTATTCTTAAAAAAGGTGACTTAATTCTAAAAAAATGGCTTATTTTGACTAGGAGATCCTAGCTTAAAACTTCGATTTAACTTGGCCTAAAAATGTTAATAAGCTAGCTTTTTAAGCATGTTATCCAAATGTCACTTTGCTTACAAGCTAGCTGCAGCCAAATGTACCCCGAATACAAGTTAGTATAGAATATCTCTCTCGAAAAAAAATACATTTATTGTAATGTACCATATGCTTTTTAACGATTTAGGTATTAGACTACCAAAGTTAACAATTGACGTATTAAACTATAATAATATTCACAATTCAGGTATTGACGTTAATTTGGTTAGATGAAATTTAGTTTCACTTTTCATTTTGGTCATATTATTTGTAATTTGTACAAGTTTAAACCTGTCTTTTCGAAACATTACAATTTACAACGTTTCTACTAAAACACATACATATACATACATAACAAGTATGCCAGTTTAAAAAATATATTATTTGACTAGATTTTCTTTGATTTTTTTTCTAAAATAAAAAAATTATAATTTTTTTTATACTTTCTCTAAAACGAAAATAAAGTAAGTTTTAGATTTATGACATTCGAGCAAAAATTATTTGAGGCCATCATTATTTGAATAATTTCATGAAAAAACGGCAAGAAAATTGTTAATTTTTTTCAAAAAAGTATTCATTTTTTTGTAAATAGAATATATTTGTTAAGTATTTATAATTTATTTTTATACACAAATATCATCTAAATTTTACATTATTTGCAATAATATGTATACATGCATTATATTATATATATTTTTATACATACATTAATATAACACACATATATATATATATACATATATATATGTGTGTGTTTGTGTATTATATACAAATAAATATATATATATATATATATATATATATCATATAATTATATATTTTTGAATTTATACTAAAATGAGACATTTTAAAAAATTAAGGGTTCAAAATAAAGGGAAAATAACCAACCCATACAACTTACAAAGAATATGACCAAAATAAAAATTGAAACTAACTTACATCCAACTAATTTAACGGTGTTACCTGAATTGTGAACATTATGATAGTTCAGTACGTCAATTGTTAATTTTGGTAGTATGGTATCTAAATCGTTAAAAACATGTAGTACATTATATTAAATGTATTTTTTCTCCTCTCTCGATATGTGTATGTATATATATGTACATATATACCTTACAAGTGCTTCGGTACGGAGGAAGTCAGGGGCTTTTATGATGTGGAGCTCCTCCTCTCGGCTCAAAGCTTCTCTTTGATAAGACGGTCGAAAAAGCCTTTGCAAATTGTAGGGGCGCCATGCTCGGAATAACTTAGTTTCGTTGTTTGCCACAAACTTGTTCCCAGCAGTACCACACAACACCACGACGGAATTACCATACACCTATATCAATTTAAAAGCGACACAATGTATGATGTGAGGATTAATGAAGTTTACTAACTCCGGAGGAACTAACTTTGTTTCACCAGAAGCAAGAAAACATGTCAATCAACCTCGAAGTGTATCTTTGTATTTCATTTATATACAAAACATGTCAATCAAACTAAAGAGGAAATGTATCTTTGTATCATAGATTCATTTCCTCTTTAGTTTGATTTTCCGAAGATAGAGATATATACTTTATGAATCAAATCATGAAGTTAAAGGAGACAAGGTCACAATTACATATGTGCACTTTTTATATTTGTCATTGTTGTCATCTCTTTGTGAACCCATCCTAGTTAATTTATCTGACAAAAAAGAAGAATAACAGAAATGCAAGAACATGATCTCAAAGTTTAAGTCTTGGATCAATATATAGTCAACATTTAATTCTTATTAGCACAGATTTGAACTTCTAAAATATCATGAATATACATTAATATACCCTTGTTTTGAAGATTTTTGAAGAGTACTTCTTCATTCTGTCATGGATGAATCTTTCCGGGTTCAAATCAAACTCCAGGGTCTCTCCTATGAGCGGCCATCCGTTGCTTCCAGGGGGAAGATTCGGCTTTGGTGTTGATCTTTTCTTGAAAAAAGTTGAAAAGATAAAAGCAAGGGTGACAAAAGCAAAAAATATAATTTGAAACATCAAGGGCGTAAATTGTACTTATTGGCGAGTTGTGATGATATGTGTGATGAGTACCCATTAGCTTGTAAGTACTATTTATAACGGTGCAGGATCTCAATTAGGCCGGTGGTTGGGTCATATTTGAAAAAACATATGCTTGAATTTCTGAGTGCAGTTATGTGTTTTTAGTTGCAACTACAGTTGTAACCACAGTTGCATGACGAATATAATGAAGTTAATAAAAAACATTGAACATGAAACGTTTTTAAACGGAGTTCGGCATAATCATCTTGTCTACATCTCCGTAGCATTCACTCATTATTTATTGATATTGAAATAAACAATGATAAAACTCGAGACTTACAATATCACGACTCCTCATGTATATGCATATATTACCATATCTAACTCACAACTATCAATCTCTAATGGCATCACGCCACGATCTTTTTAATTTTGTTTCTCTCTCATGTACAACGGGTGTTGTGTTGATCTATAATATCAGTATATCTACATTGTATTCAACACTCCAAATACTAAAGGCTAATAGATTTTATATATAACATTTACAAAAGATTCTAACTTAAAATATTTCATTTATTTTCTTTACTTTCCCGATTTGGAGATCTTCAAATATATATCTTCTAGTTAATTAGTGTTTGTCTTCTAACAAATCAGATCTTATTTAATTCGAAATTATACAGATAATTAATTTAATTGTCTTCAATATATCTCCAAACAATCTTTTCTTTTTTTTGATGTTTCCTTATTTGATAAACAATTTTGATTTTAAGTCTTCTATTTCAATAAGAAAAGATCTTCGATATATTCTTTCTATCATTCAGATATGCCTTGAAATCCAATAAACTTGTTCAACACGTTTTGATTATTCAAAAATATATTTGACCGAATATTACAGAATCTGTCCAGCATAGTCAGTTCGAATTGCGGTTGCAACTGAATGCACAACTTGAACTTAATCGTTACACAATACATGTCTGTATATTGAAAGTTTATTATGAATATATAAAACTATATTTTTCAATATGATGACAAACAACATGTTAATAGAATCTCGGATTTAGAAACTAACAATATTGCTTTGGTGAATCAAATTTCAATTATAAAATAAAACGTTGCCAAAAGTTGTACCAAATTACATGTTGACATATAACCGTGTTTTTAAGAAAAGCAGTAATACCAAATTACACGTTGACATATATTAAGAACGGCAACTCAATCTATTAGTAATTACTAGCAAGGTGCCCATGCGAAACATGGGGTCTTTTCTTATTTTTTCCGAAAATGTTGTGTTTAAATCATAGTGTCATATAGATTATAGCATATTGAGAAGGAAAAAAAGAGAGGTAACTTTGTACGTATAAATTATAGAGTTAAAGCATGAATCACAACGTGTGTAATTCGTTTGATTACAAATAAATTTGCTTACACCCATCCTTTTAGTTCCTATTGAAGTTACGGAGTAAATATTATTATAAGAGGAATTGGAAATCGTCATGTTTTAAGCTTTCTAATATTGAATACCATGTTTTAGTTAAAATACCTTGTCGTGAGATATTTATATTCTTTACTTTTCTTTTACAATATTGGGTGTTTGAGTTAAACTATAATCTCATACTTCCCATATCAATTTAAAATGCAGCTCTTTAATTTAATATCATGATGTGATATTAAATACCTTGTACCTAGTCCCACATTGACAAAAGTTAATTTATTTATTTTTGTTGGGAACGGCTCATTTAAAGAGCTTTTTTAACAAGTTTGACAAAAGTTAACAACGACAAGTAGGTTAAACAGCTCTTTCTTACTCCATATACAAAAATTAAATAAACGGCAATCAGGTTAAACGAATAAAAGATAAATCCGGGGTGTCACTTGATCAACTTGTTAAAAAAGTCAGCCCAAACCCAAATAATACATTAATTGAAGCTGAGAGAAATTTCGATGTTATACCAATGAATGTGAAAGGAAATATATAATATAAAACATTGTAAAAAAAGAACAATTCTAGTTCTAGAGTATCCGTGTTAAGAAAGTCTGAAGATTGTCTTTTGAACACATAGTTGATAAAGTAGACGGTATCACATCGATTTAGTATAGAACAACATCGGGATACACTTTTTACAATTTTACATTATTTACCCTTTTCTCTTCTTGCTTGCTTAATTTGTACATGTATTCGAGCAGAAAAGTATTTTTATAAAAAAATATTCAATTTTGAAATAACTTTTCCTGATGTTCTAAGAAGCTGCTAAGCTTTAAGCAGTCAGTTACAACTAATTTTATATGTAAATGGACTTAACTGAATTTAGTGAACAACGGAATATAAGAGAAACACATATATATCTGTTCACGGAATTTAACTTAAAACGGACGTTCATATGTATTCGTAATTATTTTTCGGTTTTTTTCTTTCTAAAATCAACATTCACTTTATTTCTAAAGTGTATATTCAAAAAAATCTATAAATTTTGATATTTATTAATATTACTATTTTATAAATTGTCAAATAAGCAATTAAACATAAAAATATATATAAAATATCAAATTTTACAGATTTTTTAAACAAACAATTTACAAATAAAATAAATGTTGATTTAAAAAAAACAAAAAATAGTTACGAATACATATGAAAACTGATAACCTGATCATGCTAACTTTGGAAGATTTGAACCCCTACATATCACACATTCAGAATTATATGCTTTCTCTATGATAAACAAAATTTCCTTGAACGTTTCCCTTATACGCAGGGGCGAACCTTTTCACACAGGGGTCATATAGTTTTTGGGACGTCTTTTAAATTTGTTGTTAGTTTAGTTTTCGTTATTCATAATCAAGCCCTTGCGGGTGTTTCCCAATCGGGAAAGTTCTTTGTAAGGTTTTAGGACTCGCTACTATCTTTCTTTCATTAGGACTATACATGAATACATAATAGAGCTTTGAGCCTCCATATTCACTTTTATTGATCTTATTTGTTAAATTATTCGAGTACCAGAGGCTAAATTAGTGGTTTGAAATTTGTATTTTTTTAGCCTTAATTATTAATTTTAGTTTCCAGTTTTTATCTTAGTACATTGATTAATTTTAGTGGTTTGATTACACTCTACTTTTAGTAGAGATTTTTATCACGATGCTGCTGGCCCGTCGACATCACCAATAAGTTTTGCTCAGCATGTGGCCCTCTCTTATACATGTTGTATTATACATGCTATATGAAATTGTTCGCTTAACTGCCAAAAGAAAAGAGTTGTATTATAGAATAACTTTAATCCATCAATTGCTATCCATAGCCTTTGATCCATGTTTTTAATGAGCACTATCCCTCTATGCTCTCTACAATACAGTAGAACCTCTCCAAATTAATAAACTATTTAAAGTAATATTTTTCTTCGGTCCGACTTAGCCCAGTGTAAAAACTCAGCAATTTCGATAAATTAATAAGATAATAAATTTTCTGAAAATCGTTATATAAATATTGGTTCCGACAAAATCATAAATTAATAATTTTTCAAAATGACAAATATTACTAGGACGACTTATTCAAGTATGATTCTATAATCGTTTGTTTTTTCTTAAAATTTAAATTTACTGGAATCTCATCACTAATTTTTCTAATTGTTTCCAAAAAGGTTTGATATAGTCTTTTGGAACTGCACCAAAAAGAGTTATACACGCGATAAATGTTTAATTTCGCGTGAATAGTTTCAAAAATGCGTTATTATCTTCAACTATCATCTTCATCTTCAACTTCATCATATTTATTGTTATCAAAGACAATATTCATAATTTATTTTAAGTTCTTGGCATCTGAACATGTATCATTTTCAACTGGATAATCCAACAATCTATTGACATCCGTTTTATTGAGATGACCGAGACCATCAATCATTTTTTCAATTTCATAAATATGTTTCTCAATAGTGGTTTCATCTGTTAATTGAAACTTTATTGACCGAACGAATTTTGCAGTGTCGAAAATAATTTGTTATTGTCGCTCGATGAACATTAATCGTTCAATTAATAAAACATTTTTAAAATAATAACTATTAATTTATTGATTAATTAATATCTCTCAAAATTAATAAATTTATATGGTCACAACTTTATTAATCTATGGAGGTTTTACTGTATGGTGATGTTTACGCAAAGCTGGTTGTTGGGACTATGCATGTATTTAATTGGGCTTAATCTATTAATTCAACATCGATCAATGACATTATTTGCGGTGTTTCTTACATTTATGACCATAATATATGAAGGAGGTTTTGGATGTTTCAGAATTCAAAATCAATCATGTCATTATTCCATATTTATGGGGCACATAGATTGCTGTAGAAGCTCGTGGGGTGTCCAAGCAAAATTCAAATCTTTAGACCACCCTTGGAACTTAACTGTACCCATACCAGTTTCAGACGGGAGCTGAAGGGACATGTCAATAGAGCAAAATGCAACCCGCTTCTGAGCTCCGTGCCTAAGACCAAGCCCGCGTGCGTGTGCCTACTAATTCGAGTTCTACAAAATTGAGAAAGACAAACCGCTTTAATACCAATTGATAGACTAACACAGTAACATTGCAAACCACTAACCTTATGGTAACTTCACACGATGTTAATCAAAAAATTCTTTTATAAAGGTAGAAAAGTACTAAGGATTTTTAGCTCTAAAAGTGTTTATTATTCAATGATAATCATTCTAAAACCGTAAGAGGGGTTATATAATACTTTAACATGACAATTAAGTAGATACAAAATTTACGATATGATAAAAAGAAATGTATTTCTATACTAGCTAAAAAGCTAACAAAAATTAATTAACTAGAAAACTAAATAAATTAAGGCAATAAAGTAAGGTCTCCATGAGTACATGTGGTCGTCAGCCGTACATAATTCACCGTTTGTCGTGTAGAGATAATCCGTATATATAAATGCCGTCCGTCCATTGGGTCAAAATGCTACAAATTAAGAACATGTGTAATTACCTTCAATTATCTATTCGTTTTGATAATACAAACTGATATTTGATTAATTAATACAACATATGTTCAATTGGTATAAAGGGTAAACAGGTCGTTAGCATCGCAAAATGACGAAATATATAACTTTTATACCCAAGATATAAATGAAATCTTTATTCAGAGATACGCAGGTGTACACTGTATGATATATTATTATTTATTTTACAAGTGTCGGGGAAAAAAGTCATGTAATACTCGACAACGGAGTAAGGTTAGTAGATTAATTTATTACCACTCACACTCACGACACTGCTATAGAAACATATTTTGAATAAAAATATTAGTCGGCATTATGTTCAGAACATCAGGTACCGACGAAAACAAAATCCAAAAGTTTCTTTTGAAGTATTTGGATAATTAATACTCAACCATGCATGAAAAGTATTAGCAATTCAAGGAAAAATATATTGCTTTTCTAATAAAAAGGATGCAAACATCATCTGAGAACAAAACAAAATTAGTAAAATTTAACTTGCTGGGATCATATTATTATTATTTTTTAAGTAAAGGACTCATGTTATTAGAACCGTCGAAATCAAGTGTACAATGGGACTACCCTCATCTAGAAGCAGTAGAACCGATAAAAGAAACACGATAACTTGCCACTCTCAAAAGAGATCTATAATCAATGGCGGAACCAGAATTCAATTATTGGGGAGTTGTTAATTTTTTTTTTTGTTAATACAATAACAATAAACGGTATAAAAAAAAACGTGTAGTTTAAAACTTAGCTGACTTGTCCAGTGATATAAAAATTTAGAACGTTGAATTTTTTTTATTAGTACAATAACAATAAACGGTATAAAAAAATGAAGCTTAAAATTTAGCTGTTCATTGATCTAAAATTTCAAACGATATAGAAAAATTGATTACATATACGAACTTATTAGACCCCATCTTTGCTAGACCATCCGCTACTTGATTTTTCTCTCTGTACACATGATACAAATCATAGCCAATTGAATTCATAAGATCGCAAATATCCTTGGAAATAATTTGAAATTTAAGTCCAGGAGTAATACCCATTTTCCACCAATTAGCAATAGTAACAGAATCGATTTCAATAATGGCATCATAAAAATCGATACCGTAACAATTAATCAAACAATTGTAAATGGCAAGAAGTTCAGCCAAAATGCTAGATCTTGAGGTGTGATGGAAAGAAAAGGCAATGATCAAATGACCACTTCTATCTCTAATAACCCCTCCACTACCTGACTGACCAGAACCTCTAGCCGAGCCATCCACATTGAGCTTAAGCCTACCTGAAGGGGGGCTTATCCAGCTTACAAGAGAGGGCGTGTTCACCCTACAATTTATCAGTTTAAGACCAAATCCTACAAGAGTGATATTTTGGAAATTTTTAGCAGGTATAGTGGGCTTAATAAGAAAATTTATGTCTTTAATCCAAATAATCACTTTAGCGATAATATTAGTGGCACACATAGCATAATTATTATTATGTTTAAAACTATTTTTACTCAACCAAATTTCCCACATAATAAGAGAGATAATGAGAGCAGCTATTTTACCAAACTGTGACCCATCCATCACACATGGTAAACCAATCATGTACCTTTCTCTTCTAGTTGCTTAAAAGATTATAATGAAAACCAAAGCTATTATGGAAATGACTCCAAACCTTGTTAGAGATCTCACTATCCCCCACGAGGTGGTGAAAAGACTCGCAAGAGTGATTAATACAACAAGAGCATTTAGTAGCTAAAGTAATACCATATTTTTTGACATCTTCCTCAAGCTTTTAACAACATTGTGCCATCATTTCCACATAAATATAGAGATTTTAGTGGGAAGTAAAGAGTTCCAAAAATGCTTAGCTATAGATAAGAAGGATTTTTTTTTTTCTAACGTAATTAAAAGCACTTTTAAGAGATAAATCGCCATTATGAGCTAGGGGCCAATACTGACATCAGATCCACTTCTCAAACAAATAGACATGTGAGTTACCTTAGCTATCAATCTTTTCCCACCCACGAGATTAAGGAGCGACAAGTCCCAAGAAACTCCCTATATGACTTGATTAAGAAGTACATTAGGAAAAACCACATAAAATTCATTACAAAGAATACAAGGACCTGGCCAATTTTATAACAGAAGCTAACGGAACCTTCTTTAATACTCCACTCACTATTAGCTATTAAAACAGGAAATTTAGAGCCAAAATAACATGGCTATTCCAATTTATATAATGATAAAGATACTTTTGATACATGAAAATGGTCCATGGGTTTTCTTCATTTAATAGTTTCTAACTCATTTTTAAGTGAAGCGCATTCATAACCTCGGCTATATCCCTAACCCCTAGGCCCCCTTCATTAGTGGATTTAGCAATATTAGACCAACTAATCCAATGTTGTTTATTCTTGCCTTCAAAGGATCCCCAGATTTTTTTTAGAAAAAGCAGCATTAATCTTATCAGTGGCGACTTTAGGGGGATGAAGCACAACTAAAAGATGAATAGGAAAGAAGATAGCACATGCTTAATAAGGACGAGCTTAACTCCAGGCAAAAGAAGATGACTCTTCCAACTAGCAAATTTATTATTAATCTTATCGAAAAGGGGTTCATCTATACTAGAAGTAACTTTGGTGTGATGGAGGAAACGCCTACATAATTAGTAGGGAAAGAGCCCTCAATAAACCCAGTATCAACAACTATGATGCTATTCCTATTGCTTTTTCTATTAAAATTTAAGAAAACACTTTTGTTCTTGTTAAGAAGTTGGCCAAAGGCCAATTCATATCTACCAATAAAACTCATAATCCTTTCTAAGTTGTGTTTACTACCATTAGTAAAAACGAGGACATCATCTGCAAACAGTATGTGAAAAATAGCAGTTATATTAGGTGGAATCTTATAAGGGATGAGAGTGCCATCCATATTTATCTCTTATATCCCTATACTAAGTACTTCCTCAGCAATAATGAAAAGGATAGGGGATAGTGGGTCTACTTGCTTAACTCCTCTACTTGATAAGAAGAAACCTGACTGAACAACATTTATGCATACATACTAATTAGCACAACAAACGCATTTTAAAATGAGATTAATCCAAGCATTATCAAAGCCAAATGTTAAGAGAACATCTTTAATAAACTTCCAATTTATCATGTCAAAAGTTTTAACCATATCTAGTTTAAATATAACATTACCCCCTCTAACTTCATCTTCTAAGTGCCTTAAAAGTTTTTGTGAAAGAAGTATAACATCAATAATACATCTACCATTGACAAAGCCACTTTGATGTTTACAAATAATGTTGGGAAGAATCAGTGCAAGCTTTTTAGCAATAAATTTAGTGATAATTTTATAGAAAACTTGACATAAACTGGTGGGCCTAAATTGAGAAAAATCAAAGGGATCATCTATCTTAGAAATAAGCACAATAAGAGAAGAAATAAATGCATTAGTGAGGCACTCTCCCTCAAAAAAGCATAACACTGCTTCTATCAAATCAAACTCAATAACGTTCCAACAGTTCATGAAGAAAATAGAAAAAAAGCCATCTGGACCGGGAGAAGAATCCATATGAATGTCAAAAACAGCACACTTAATTTCATCATTAGTAGGTTTGCGCATAAGCATATTATTATCTCACTCACTAACCAATTTAGGGATAACACTAAGAAGCGATGAATCACAAGTAACTCCCTCATCAGTTAACTGTTTAGTGAAAAATCTCTGTACTTCAAATTCAATCTCATTCAAATTATCAGTGATTCTACCACAAGTTAAAGTAATGTGCGTACTGCTGCTTTTAGATCTCTTACGACTAATCATATGATGAAAAAACTTTGAATTTTTATCACCTTCCATAAGCCACTTAATCTTAACTTTTTGTTTCAAGAAAATTTCTTCCTGCAATATAGCTTTTTTATACTCAAGCAAACAAGAGTTATATTCATTTAAATAGCTATCACCCATGACCACCAAATTGTTTTCAGCAAATAGTAATTCGTCATTCAAAACTGATACCTTGTTAAAGACATTACCAAACACTTTTTTATTCAAACTTAAGCCGTTTAAGCTTAAAAGCAAATTTATTAAGACCACTAAGATGACAAGTTTGAGACCAATTCATTAGAAAAATCCTCATGGGCAGTCCACATTCGCTGAAATTTGAAACAAATAGGACCATGAGAAATATCAATAGAAAGAGTAAAAATAAAAGGGGAGTGATCGGACATTGTCATTTCTAAAATATTCAATTTAAGAAGTGGGAATAAGCTCTCCCATTCAGTAGTAATCAAAGCTCTATCGAGCTTTTCAAACTATACTTTACCATTATTATGCTTGCTCAAAGTATAACTAGAATCTGCATGTGTCATTTCAATAAGTCTGTTGTTATTAATAAACTTATTAAAATTGGATTTGTCCTTTCTACGTCTACGGTGGCCACCTAGTTTTTCAGAGTCACTTCTAATAGTATTAAAATCCCCAACAATTAAGCAAGTATTAGAGCTAAGATTTAAATCATTAATGGTACTCCATAAATTTCTTCTAGAGATGTAATCACACTTTGCATAAATAAACGTAATAAAAAAGACATCAGGGAAGTGAAACTTAAGACTAATTTCTTGGAGAGAACTACTCATGCTATATCAAACTTAACATGATCCTGATACATGATCCAAATCCCCCCCCCCAACCCCCCCCCCCCCCCCCCCCCCCCCCCCCCCCCCCCCCCCCCCTTCTCTACTATCCTCATTAGCAATAATGTTATTCATATTAATTTCCTCATAATAGCTGGGATCATATTATGAAATCGTCGTACTCAGTCTCATCTCTCTGCATGTCGATAAATGTTAAGAACGGCAAGCAGGTTAAACAACTCTTTATTACTCCATAAACAAAAGTTTAAAAACGACAAGCAGGAGAGCTGGTGATGATTGTGACTTCGTGAGGCAACAGTTTGCAAGGGTGTTCTTTACATATGGCAAAACGAAAAACAAAAGACTTAAATATGTCTTAAAGGGTGTTCTTTACATATTAATTAATATTGCAGGGGGGGCAGACATACATTTTGTTTCATTGTTTTTTGTCTTTTCACCGTCTTTCTGGTAGTATATAATATGAGTATCTACATTCTACATCATCGAGTGATAATAAAACATTAAAACTTGTGTATAGTAATGACAGATCCGGTTTATAATTCAGGGGCGGATGATATGTATGTCAAACATGTGCACTCGCACCTTCATAATTTACGAAAATATAATTTTTTTTCTATAGAATTTTTTTTAAACAATTTAAAAATGATGACTCTCATAACCGCGTAAAAAAGATTATTTGTACAACCCTAAAATATTAAAATTGGCTCCTCCCCAGCTTTATATGCTTTCTCTTGTTCCACAATTAACATGTAATGTGAATCTTTTGAATTAATGACTTAATGTCTAACTTTTGTAATACACGGGATTGAAAAAAAAAATTTGGTCAGAGAAGAAACTAAGTGAAAACAATCGGGACACATTTCCTCATTTTGATAAAAAATAATGAAAAATTAAATCATTTAAAGGTATTTTGATAAATAAAAAAATAGTGTCTCAGCCTCCAATTTATCAAAAATACGTTTCATCCCCTCCAATTTAATTTAAAGTTAGAGGTCCATCTCTGAAATCGGCAATCACACATTTAGCGTTGTTTTCTCAACAAACTATCGTAATAATACTTATCTCGGTTTGTGTGGGTTTTTTCGCCCACATTTTTTTCTTCTTCAATCAATAAAATAAATTGTGAGGTTTCCCAACCATTTATTAAAAAAAGAAGAAAACTCGTATATTTTTTACCTCGATCTACTAGCTAGAAGACTACACTCGTTTAGCAGTGTGGCCATGAAACACTGAAATTTTAAAGTTTTCATAATATATTGTGGAAATACTCCACGGTTCACACTTAGGTTTTAACTATATATAAAGGCTGCAAATATGAATCTAAATCATGTTACGAATAAGGAATTCATTCATATTATTATTATTTAAGCATTAGGTATATCATCATTTCCACTAAAGTGCGTGAGATTAGTGATTGTACATACGGCAAATAGCAACTTTTCAGGCATTTCTATTTCTATATTTTTTCATATAAAAAATCCCAATAGTGTCCTTTGAGGAGGTGTCTCTATATGCAACATGCCGGATCAACTCAAATTTCTAAGCTAATTTAATCGGTGGTTATTATAGTTTTATTTACATTCAATGTTATTTTACTGTTTTTTTTTTTTTTTTGAAAAGTTCCATTTGAAATATTAGTAATTTCATCATTTTATAAACCTCAAATTCGTGCATCGGTACAAAAATATACTTGGATGATTGCAATCAATTAGTTTGACTATTTTTTTTAGTTTTTAGTAAACATTATTGAAAGTAATGAAAACTCAATTTATGAGCAGTGAGATTAATTATTATTTACTAGCATGTAGATGTTGTTGATCCGGTCAATACAACTTGGCACATTTTTTCTTTGAATGATTTGACAAATAATTCTCATGCTTTCTCGGTGAGTACACAAATAAATCTCATGCTTTCTAGGTATTCAAATTTTCTTACGAGCAACTTGAACACTTCTTTATTGAGATTAAGTACGAGATTTATTGGAATTGAATATTTTTAAACTACAAATTAGTGTAAGTTCTCCACCCTGGGAAAGTGGCCCTGGAGTGGCTCAAATTGCACCACGGGGGAGTAAATGCAGTTGCAAACTTGCAGTTATCTCACGATGACTTTTATCAACAGATTTGATCCTAATTCCATGAAGAAAATTGAGGCTAAGGAACTGTTGCGCATCAAGATGGAAAAGTCTGAAGGAATAAAAAGCTACGTGAGAAGATTTCTAAATCTCCAAGGAAAATGGACAGTTGTTTGCACAATATCTCTATTTCCACCTTTTGCAAAGCAAGCCATCCAACCACCCTATAAGACTTGCAAAGTGATAAATAATGGCATAACCTTTTCATTGATGTTCATAAGTATATATAGAATTACCAGTAAATCAATTAGTTACAAAACATATAGTAACTGAATCTCAAATAATCGGGTAATAAGTTCCTATGAGATATTTACAGAATATCTTGATTTGATTCTCTAATATGCCCCCGCAAGTTGGAGCTCCTTGAGGAGAGACCAATCTTGATCAGCAAGTCATGAAAACGTGTGCGAGGTAGTGGTTTGGTGAGTGCATCTGCTAGTTGATCAGTTGAGGAGACATGAACGACTCTTAAGATGCCATCTTGAACTTGTTCACGAATGAAGTGAAAATCAAGAGCTACATGCTTCATGCGAGAATGGAAGACCGGATTGGAACAAAGATTTGTTGCACCCACATTGTCGCAGTAGATTACTAGTTGTTGAGAGCGTGTGAATCCGAGTTCGCCAAGGAGGGAGGTAATCCATCGCAGTTCGGCAGCCGTCGAGGCGACTGAACGGTATTCGGCCTCTGTCGAGGAGCGAGCTACTGTTCGTTGCTTCTTTGAGCTCCAAGATATCGGGTTTTGCCCGAGATAGACAATGTAAGCGCTGGTGGAGGTGAAATCGTCTTTGTTACCTGCCCAGTCGGCATCTGAGTAGGCATGGAGAGTGAGAGGCGACTCGCGGTGAAGCATGATTCCGTAATCAATGGTGCCACAAAGATATCTGAGAAGTCGCTTAGCGGCACTCCAGTGGTCAGTGGTCGGACGGTGCATGTACTGAGAAAGTTTGTTGACCACATAGGCAATGTCTGGACGAGTAAGAGAGAGATACTGAAGACTTCCAACCACAGCTCGGAACTCGGTTGGGTCAGAGAGAGTCGTACCAGAATGGAGTGTAAGGATGGGTGAGGTGGCAAGCGGAGTTGCGACAGGGCGAGCATCAGTCATCTTGGTTCTAGCCAGCAAGTCGGCAATGTATCTTCGCTGAGAGAGGAGACGACCTTGAGGGCGAGGGACAACTTCAACACCAAGGAAGTATTGAAGTGTGCCGAGGTCTTTGAGCGAGAAGCGACGAGCCAAGACTGAGATGAAGTCCTGAACTGATTCTGTGTTGTTACCTGTGATGATGATATCGTCAACATATACAAGTAACATGACTGTTGTACCTTTTTCATTAAAGGTGAACAGAGAGGTGTCCGCGACTGAGTTCAAAAAGCGAGATTCGAGCAAAAACTGGCGAAGTTCATTGTACCAGGCTCTAGGAGCTTGCTTCAGCCCATATATCGCCTTTCGCAATCTACATACATGATGTGGATTGTCTGCATCAACAAAGCCTTGAGGCTGAGCCATGAAGACATCTTCAGTGAGTGTACCTTGGAGAAAGGCATTGTTGACATCGAGTTGACTTAGATCCCAACCTTGGCTGACGGCAAGCGAGAGGATGAGACGAATCGTGGTCGGCTTTATAACCGGACTGAACGTCTCATGGTAGTCCACTCCTGGTCGTTGGTGAAACCCCTTTGCAACTAGACGAGCCTTATACCTATCAATAGAACCATCAGGTAAACGCTTAAGACGAAAAATCCATTTGCACCCTACAATATTTTGCACACCATTGGGAGGTACCAGTTCCCAAGTGCCATTTCGAACTAAGGCATCAAACTCTTCGGACATTGCCTTTCGCCATCTGCCATCTTTGATGGCCTGAGTTACACATGTGGGTTCAATTTCAGTGACTAGTTGGGTTGAAAGGCTGAGTTTGGTGATTGGTTTGTGGATGTTGTTTTTGGAACGGGTGACAATAGGCGAGTTGCGGATTGTTGGTATTAGTAATGGATTATCTGAAGTGGGTGGAGGTAGGGATAAATGGACGGGGTCTTGCGAAAACTGAGGTGCGGGGTCAGTCATTGTGGTTGGCAGTAGAGGGGGTAATGTTTGGGGAGAGGGAGACGAGTTGTGAGGTGTAGGTTCATGGTTTGGAGTGGGTGGTAAGATGGGAAGTGTGAGAAGCAAGTTGGTATGGTCTACCATATCCGTTTGTATGTTAGAGTCAACTGACGGAGAGTCGCTGGACTTATTTCCGGATGATGTGGATGAGGCCGGGAGAAGGACATGTTCTGGAAGCCAAGTGTCGTATGTTGACTCGACATGACGAGCAAAATGTAGATCAACTTTAGACATAGGAAATTCGGATACTACAAATCGGACATGACGCGAGATGAATAACTTCTTGTTACTCAAGTCATAGCATAGGTAGGCACTCTGGGTAAGGGAGTAGCCAAGAAAGACACAAGGTGTTGAGCGAGCAGCGAGTTTATGAGGAGAGTATGGACGAAGCCAAGGGTAGCATAAACAACCAAACGCCCAAAGTTTAGAATAGTTGGGTGGCGACTCGAAGAGTTTATGATAAGGAGAGGTCATATGGAGAGTGGGTGTTGGAAGACGATTTATGAGGTAGGTGGCAGTAGAGAACGCATATGACCAAAATGTGAGTGGTAGGGAAGTTTTAGATAAAAGGGAAAGACCTGTTTCAACTATGTGGCGGTGTCTTCGTTCTGAGAAACCATTATGTTCTGGGGTGTGTGGTGGTGATGTGAGATGTGAGATACCATTTGTGGATAGATACGTTGCGAGACCGGTGTTTTTGGCGAGACCGGTGTATTCCCCCCCATTATCTGAATAGAAGATGACTATTTTCTTTTTGAAAAAATTTTCAACAAGTGCTTTGAAACGCGGGAAAATGGTGGCAACATCAGATTTTCTTTTGAGGGGGTACATCCAAATATAATGAGTATAGTGATCCACGAATATGACATAGTATTTATAGCCATCAATAGAATGAATGGGCGAGGTCCACACATCAGAATATATAGTTTGCAATGGAAAAGTAGACACAATTGACGATTGAGAAAAAGGCAATTTGTGACTTTTATTACTAAAACAGTCTTTGCAATGAAATTGCTTAACACGAGAAGAATTTAAAGGTAAATTGAAAGTGGAAACGATATGTCGTTGAATTGACTCAGACGGGTGACCAAGACGGTGATGCCAGTCACATGCGGACATTTTGTTACTAGCGAGGGCTGAAGGGCGATAAACAGGATGTGAAATTGGTAATTCATACACACCACCTTTAGGTTGTCCTTCTAGCAGTATTGCCCCAGTCAGTAGATCCTTCACACGAAAAGAAGAGGGTAAGAACTCAATTGAAGTGTTATTGGTTTTGCAAAATTGAGATATGGAAATAAGGTTTCTTTTCATAGCAGGAACAAATAAAACATTTTGTAATTGAAAGGTGTGAGAGGTTGTTTTTAAAGAAGCGGAACCGGTTTTGGAAATGTGTAACCCAATACCATCACCAATTTCAATGTTGTCAGGCCCGTCGTATGGAGTGTGAAGCGAGAGGTTGCGAAGATCAGCCGTCACATGATGCGAAGCCCCACTGTCAAGAAGCCAAGTCGGGGTCTCAGTACTTATTGATGTGGCGATATGCGCCTTTGGTTGCCACTGGGATTCGATGGGCGAGGAGAGAGTAACGCCTTGCGAAGAGATGGGTACTAGCTGGAAGAGGGGACACTGAGCGACAGTGTGGCCCTGTTGTTTGCATCCTTGACATTTGCCGAGATACGGTCGATGTTGACGAGGAGCGGACTGAGGTTGGCGAGGGGCGGACTGCAAAGACTGATGTGGTCGAGGGGACGAAGAGCGGTATGAGATCTTGTTCCTGGTCGATGCAGCGTTCGCCGTGGCGGGATGTGGGAAGGGAACAGACTGAGACTGTTTCAAAACTAGTTCTCGGTTTATAAGTTTCTCATTAAGTTCATCAAACGATATGGGTGTGTCCCTTCCTTCGACTATGTCAATGATATGACGATAGTCATCATCTAGACCCTCCAAAACTGTCTCTATGAGGTCTTCATGGTCTAGAGGTTTGCCAAGTGCTGCGAGTTCTTCAGATTTGCCCTTGATGAAGTTTATGTAATCTGAGATTGACTGAGAGCCTTTCGTTGCCCGTTTGATTTGGTCCTTGATTTGATTGATGTGACCACGAGTCGGGCGAGCATAGGTATTGGCAAGCGTTTGCCATGCTTCACGGGATGTGGTCGAACGCTGGATCAGCGGGATGTGTGAGGGAGAGATAGAACCGACAAGGGCTCCAAACAGTAGTTTGTCTTGTCGATACCATAGCAGAAAATCTGGATTTGGAGCTTCAACGTTGTTGGTGGTGATGGTGCTAGGTGGGCATGGGTGAGATCCATCAATGTATTTGTACAGGTCATATCCGTAGAGAATTGCCTCAGTCTGAAGTTTCCAAGCTATATAGTTTGTGGAGGTCAATTTGTTTATTGATTGAGAGGGGATGTTTATGAGTTGTAGGTTTTCTGTGGCTTTTTCCGGTGTTGGGATGGCAATAATCGGAGGATCAGGGGCCATGGTGATATCAGCGGCTAGGATATGCGGAAGAGAGGTGAGAGAGGTGGAGGACCGCCTTTATCGTGATACCATATAAGACTTGCAAAGTGATAAATAATGGCATAACATTTTCATTGATGTTCATAAGTATATATAGAATTACCAGTAAATCAATTAGTTACAAAACATATAGTAACTGAATCTCAAATAATCGGGTAATAAGTTCCTATGAGATATTTACAGAATATCTTGATTTGATTCTCTAATACACCCGACTCGATCGAAGATGATGGCTACCTGACTCAGAAGGTAGAAACACATCAAGAGGATGTCAAAAAAACAAGAAAATAGAGAGGACGGTGTCGGATTCACCTCATAGAAAGAAAAGACGTCTACACCTTCTCCTAAAAAGGAGAAGTTGGGGGGGGGGGGGGGGGGTCTTAAATAGATTACGGAGTTTAGGCGGATCTTGAAGTTTCTCGGAGGCCCTTGGGCCCCCTGAAGTATAGTTTCAAGATGCCCAATTGGGTGGTGATAAGAGACATAAAGGATAAAGAGTGGTTCACATACCGTTCAGCTCCTTGCAGGAAGGTGAAAGAAACCGAAGACGAAGTTCTGAGTGCTGTTACACGTTTTCAGTTACAACCTCGTTTATAACTAAAGTCTCAGTTATAACTCAAGTTGTAACCGAACTATTCTGTGAAGTTAATAAAAAAACATTGAACACGAGACGTTTGATACGGAGTTCGACCCAATCCATGTCTATATCTCCGAGGCACTCACTCAGTGATTTATTGATATGTCAAGGACAGTAACGAGTTTTGAGACTTACAATACTCAAACGTATATGACTAACTTTATACCTCACAAGTTAAACATTATCAATCTCTTTAGGAACTAAGCAGATAATTTTTCTCACTTTTTAATCTTTCGTATACAACGAGTGTTTAATCTATATAATCTGATGTCTACATCGTAAAACACACACAAAATAATAAAGTCTAATAGGCTTTATATATATCATTTACAAAAGATACTAAGTTATCAAATAGGAAATATATTCTTAAATATTCTTTCTTTATCTTGAAAATTTTGAGTCTTTCCATATATTTAAAGTCTTCAATCTTTCAGATTTTATCTCATATATTTCCCAACTTGATGACCACGTTTTAATATGTAAGATATCAAAAGTATCTTTCAACAAAATCTTCAATGAATCTGTCCGCCATATTTAATTATATCTTAAGTTATAACTGAAGTTGTAAATCAACTGTTTTTCTTAACAACTTATAGTAAATTATTAATCAAATAAAAACTATACTATGAAGTTTATGCAATATAATATCAAACATGATTTTGCCATAACAATGACAAATAATAGATTCCATAATTTAGGACCTAACCGAAGGAAAAAACGAGGACAAAGAAAAATATTCTAAATATCGCAGGGAGCCTAACCATCTTACTTGATTTTTTTAAAGGAACCAGATAATACTGAACCAGTGGGTTGAGAAAGGGTTATTGAATGAGTATCTCACAAATGGTCAGTCTCTTTCAAGGGGCCAAAAGGCTATTGAGGAGACCCCGACGAAAGCGGAGGCGGATTTCGGTGACATAAATCATGTTTTACATGAGATTCAGGTAAAAGCATGATTGGAGATGCGTAGCGCGGGACACGAGAAACAAGTTGCTTGCATCTCAAGGGGCAAAAACTCTAAAAACCAGTGCCTCGCTATAAACGACGGCACCAGATCGTCGATGATATTCACGGATGAATATCTAATCGTGAGATATGGACATATGGTGCCTCATAATGGTGTTCAATGTCAATGTTCAAGACCCAAAATCCCATTTTATCATCAATTCATTCCCGGTTCATGTTTTTCCTTTTCTTATCCCAATTATCAACCTTAATTAAGATTGGTGTGAATTTTGTTCACTAGGGAAATTTTTATTGTGGTAAAAGATGAGTACTTATATGAAAGAAATACATCAACTTTCTATTAAGTCAATATTGTCAATTCATCAAAATCTATCAAATTATTTCAAATTTATTTTCTCTTTTTGCATTATGTATTACCATAATACAATGTATATTGAGTAAATGTGGTCTCAACAATAACTATGGACTTTGAGTTAATAAAACTTGACAATATTTTAAATAAGTTAACAGTATTTGACCTAGGTGAAAAAAGATTTTTATAAACCAAATTGTACCCGTATACCATTACAAGCTTTAAAAAGAAATACAATTTCAATACGGAAAAACATATGAAAAGGGGAAACAGCGTTACAAGAAGTAATTTATTTTATAAGCACCAAACTTATTGAAGCTTCAAACTTATTGAAGCTTATAAGTCTCCGTCCACCCGGCTTCAGGATTACCGTAGTGGTCAAAGTAAGTCTCCATTAACTCTTTGACATTGTAGTCCTTGTATTTTGGGGGGTTGTCTGCATCAATAAGTCCTTTTGCTGGTAGTATGAAGCTATCCATCGAAGGATTAATCAAATTGGCCATAGACATCCGACCCGTGTCTGAATTTGCGATAACCCGATGAAGAGTACTTTTCAGCTTGCCATTTGTGATGGCCTATATCAGTTCAACTCGCCATTAGTCAAAACCTAATCTATATAAATTCTAAAAAAAAGTTTAAGCTATTCATGAAAAGGCTAAGAAGCTACAAGTCCTTGCCATTTCACTCAACCTAAATAAAGCTAATTAGCATTTCACTTGATTTAAACAAGCTTAAGCTTTCACAAAATTTTGAAAGATCTTGATAGTTAAAAAGACGCTACCAAAAGGTCCAAAACTAACAACAAATTTCTTGGTCAACATTGTAAAACATGACTGGTTTGATGTTTTGCTTAAGCGTTTTAAAGTTATGACATATATGTACCTCTAGGTGGTAACCACCGTTGACAACAAATGCATTAGGAATCAATTCAACCCCAATCCATTCCCCATCCTTTTTTATCTGTAGCCCATATACATTCTGTTGAAGAATAGTTATGATGCTAGGGTCAACATGTGCAGTGTTTCCCCAAACCAAGCTAGGGTTTGGACATGGCGGATAATTATTCACTACGAGACTATGTCTTTCAGTTAATTTAGTTTCAAAATAGTCTCCTTCAAGTCCAAGACCTTCAGCCATGGATTGCAAAATCACCGAGCTCAGCTTCTTCACAGCTACGGCATATTCACCAACAACTTCACTGCAAATATGATATCACATAATGTAAATCTATACTATGAGAAGATCTTTATCATACAATAATAGATTAATCTGGTTGGGGATTTTACCGATATCCTGCTGGCTTATCTGGCCAATTGTGAATGTGATCTTCTAAAGGGCTGCAAGAGTGGTTCAAAACATCTCTCCAAGCGTGAACCTTATCTTTAGAGTACCTCAAACTACTTGTGTATAGCTTCGTCGTGCTTTTAATGTCGTCTGTGTAAAAACTTGCTTTTTCCTCTTCAGTCATATTAAAGAACTCCTCAAACAAATTGGCCGTCCTTTTCATCAGATTTTCCGATACTCCATGGTTAACTACCTGCTTTGATGTACACTAGTATTAATTATTAAGTTTTCTCTACAATTAATGAATTTCAATGAGATCAGAAAGCAATATCTGAAATACTAAACCTGAAAAAGACCATATTCCTCACTAGCATTCACCATTTGCCTAGCAATTTCGCATCGATCATTTAATGCAAGATTAACAACTGGAATGGACTTGCATATAGGCACTACATGATCGCCAGGTCTTTCACCGGGTGAGAAAATATAACTATCCGGTATGGTTTTGAGATTTCTCGACCAAGTTGATACCAGATTAGACATCCTTTACTCATGAAAACTCTAGTTAGAAATACATACTCTCTGTCATAATAGACTTACATGATGAGGGGTTTAAATAGAGCTCCATTCACGAGGATAGTTTTGTATGTATGTCAATCTATAAACTCTAGTACATAGACAGCTTCGTTCTTTTGTTAATATATATATGGAAAACAATTGCCGTCCTTTCGGGTACCCTATCTGCCACCCCCAACTGTACTACACAACTCCTTATTTTTATTTTCATTTTCATTACAACTATCAGTCTCTATCACCACCTCATTTGATCACGTTGGGGTACTACTTGTCAAACACTAACAACCCAAACTTGGAGTTTAACATTCATTATTTTACAAAGGGTGCTTCAAAACGACAAAAGCTCGATTGAAAGATCAAGTCGAAGCTCAAAAACAAAAATTCGCACTTCTGGCTTTTAAGCTGGTAAAGCTTACACTTTTTCATGTTTTTGTCTGTTGGCCTGTTGCACAAACGCTTTAGTTATGTTTCACTTTTAAAATATTGTATAAAATATTATATCTTATATAATACTGTCATTAACGGCCTCTTCATAAATATTGTTTAAAGTACCCTAAGCTTTGAGAAAGTCTTTGTATTGTTTTCCTTCAAAAGTAAGTAGAATATTGGCTTTTAAGGGGAGCCAAGCCATATGTTTTGCATTTGATCAATTGTTCTTTTTACACGAGTTTGTCTATTGTTTTTTAAGTTTATAACATTTTATTCATATAAAGAATTTTGCAATTGTATTGTTTTAGTCTTTTAGAGTCTTTAGTCATTGGATATTTTTTTTGGGTAAATTCCAATTAGTCACTCAAGTAAAATTATATTTCCACAAATACCTCCCTAATTCCACATACTCGTAGTTATACTTTTTAATTGTTGACCTTATTTACAATAAGGTTGTAACATCCCGTATTTTTATAAATGGTTTTATTTATGATTTAATTTATCCAAAAACGTTTTATACAAAATTTTACCAAAAACCGGTCACTCGACTAATTTTTAACCAAAAACCGAAACTCTTCCGAAAAACTTTATTTTAAAAACCTGTTACTAATTTTACTAATAAAAATGACCCAATAGATTTGTTTTTAAAGATTTGTAATTTTGAGTAGTAAAACTTTATTTTTGGATTTAGAGTTAACTTTTAGAACTTTGGGGACCAAATAGTTCGTTACGTCAAACAATATCAAAACAGCTTTTTATAAACACTTCCAGCCACTTTTCAAAACAAAAGAGAGAAGAAGAGAGAGAAAGAGAGAAAAAGAAGAAGAAGAGGAAAAGGAAACCACCGTTAGCGGGCTTATACCGGAAGCATCTCCTCTACGCACTAAGGTAACGGGGGTTATCCATTGCGACTAGACGAGGGTGTATTTTAGGATTAGGTTTTACGTTTATTATAAATTGGGGGTTTTTGCCTTTTATATTAATTATGTTCTTATATTGTTAATTGGGGTTAATTGTTACACTTTTAATTCTATTTATTTGAATAGTAGAGGTTGAAACCTTACATATATTAATTTCGGATTGATGAGAATATTGATGGGTTGCGTGTTTTATGCGTTAAATATATGTTATTATGGTTGTTGATAGAATTGGGTAAAATATTGTTGAATAGAGATGAGTTTTAGGTTGTGCATATAAGGTGTTTGTTAAAATGCCCGAATGGAATTTTACGTTATTGGAGTTGTTTGGCTAGTTGCGAATTTAGTACATGTGGTTATGTGTTATGTTGTATTACGTTACGTGACGTATGAGATGGTGTTATTTGATTAGTATAATATTATGGGCCGAGGCCGTATGAGAATGTGATATTTGCGTGGATTTATATTATTGGCCGAGGCCGTATGAGAATGTGATATTTGTGTGGATTTATATTATTGGCTGAGGCCTTGTGTTTTAGCTGTAGTGGCAATGGTCTCTGTCTCTCCCTAATTCCGGGGACAGAAGACGGCCGAGGGAATAGGGAATGACTCGTCTTACGGACCGGGGCGAGTGGCGTGAGAGATCCCAGTGTGCACTATTTACTTTTATGTTAGCAATGGTCTATGTCTCTCCCTAATTCCGGGGACATATGACGGCCGAAGGGATAGGGAATGACTCGTCTTACGGACTGGGGCGAGTGGCGTGAGAGGTCCAAGTGCGCACTATAAATCTACTTTTATGTTGCAATGGTCTATGTCTCTCCCTAATTCCGGGGACATATGACGGCCGAAGGGATATGGAATGACCTACCTTACGGACTGGGGTAGGTGGCGTGAGAGGTCCATGTATGCTATAGATGTGTGTTGATGTTATTTAACTTATTTAATTTATCCTGTTGTAGAATGTCATTACATTTCTTATTATACATCGATTACCGTAGTTGTTGTTTGTGGGTTCTTGCATTTAAGGGATAGAGTGACGGTATTTGTAGTGTCGTCCCGTCTAGTTATGTGCGTGGGACTCACCGTTACAATTTTGTATTTCAGGTACCACTTAGGTTGGCATGTTTGGATAAGAGCTTTAGCAAGGCATCACATGGGTTCGGGTTTTTGCTTTCTTTTCATTTATATTATATTTCGAGGTTGTAGCCTACGGACAATTTACATTCGTCTATTTTATCTCGTCTTGTAGCCGCGTTTGGCAAACACTTTTATTTAATTGCTTAATTGTTCCTTTAGCTCGCAAGTCTTTTTCTTTTAAAATTTTTAAATTCGTACCAACAGGTTCTCTTTTCCTTTATTTAAAAAGGTCATGCCTCGATGTCCGTGTTCTATGGATTTTGGGACGTGACAAAGGTCATTACTCATCAAACACAAGACAATTAGGTCCTCTATTTAGATTTCAAAAAACACAGTTAAATATACAACAATAAAAAAATATTCCATATAATCGTAATATATTAAAAAAAAAATTAATTAGAGAGGCTACAAACCCAAAAAATTAAATAAAATTACAAAATAACTTTTTCGACCAAAAAAAGATCTTCAGTAAAACTAATTTTTTATCTAAAAGCGGCTTTTTCATCAACAAACGGTATTTTCTACCTAAAAGCGGGTTTTCTACCAAAAAATGCCTTTTTTTTTTCAAGAAAGGGATTTTTTTTAACCAACAAACGCCTTTTTCCGACAGAAAGGGAATTTTTACACTGAAAAGTATCTTTTTCCATAACGACTTTTTCACCAAAAATCGATTTTTTCCACCAAGAAACGACCTTTTCATAAAAATACGGAATCTTTCACGGGATAACGGTTTTTTTCACTAAGCGGCCTTTTTTTGTATTAAAAAACACTACATTTTCACAGCATAGTGGATTTTCACTCACAAACGATCTTTTTCACAAAATAACAATTTGTTTCACCAGAAAGTGACTTTTTTCATTGTAGCGCGGTTGTTTCCACCTTTTTGGGTCCTTTTCATCTTAATATGTTTTAATTTCAACTAAAATGGCTCTACTTACCTTAAAAGTGATTTTTTCACTTGAAAAGCGGTTTATACATCATAAATGTGATTTTTCCACCAAAAAACGGATGTTGTTCACAATAAAGCCCATACCAGTTTAGTCGAATATTCATAATTCAGTTGAAAGTGCACAAGATTTAGTCTAAAGTGTATATATTTAAGTCGATAGTCTGCATCGAAATGACATATAACTCAGTCTAGAGCATATATTTCACTCGAAACCACACATAGTTCAACATAAAGTGCATATAGTTCAATATAAAGTGCATATAATTTTGTTTAAATTGCACATCTCGATGCATATTCAGTCAAAAGTGTATACGATTTAGTCAAAGAGAATATAGTTCACCACAAAATATGCATATAATAAATTGGAAGTGTATATAGTTCGCCACAAATGCATATAATTTAGTCGAAATTGCATTTAGTTCACCACGAAATCCATACAGTTCAACACAAAAAATGCATGTATATCAGTCGAAAGTGCATAGTTTACCACAAAATGACATATAGTTCAGTTTAAAGTGAATATGATTCGATCAAAAGTGCATATAATTCTCTACAAATTATGTATAGTTCAAAGTGCATATATTTATTTAATTTCAACACAAAGTGCATATATTTATTTAATTTTAACGCAAAGTGCATATATATATGTTAGGACCAGATTTCTAGTCTAAATTCTATTTGTTGTCTAATGGTTTTCACTAAATAATCCTATCTGTTAATTATGAACTAAGACAGTGTTGTTAGGTTTCAAGCAATGTTGCAACCTCAGTTACAACCTGCTTAGACAGCGTTGGACGTTTCAAGTAATGTTGCAAGCTCAGTTGCAACCACAGTTACAACCTGCTTAGACAGCGTTGGAGGTTTCAAGTAATGTTGCAACCTCAGTGGCAACCACAGTTCCAACCTGCTGTTTTGCAGGATTCTGTCTAGTTCTGTAATTCTGCATTACTATTCCTTATTGATAATTATTTGTTATAAAGTATGCAGGATATATTCTCATATGCTCTTAAAAGGTTTAGTACGTCTATATTGAGAATATCAAAGTGGTATGGAAAGATTTCCTAAAAGATATAAAGAGATTAGTTTATAAAGATATGTTTCCTTTACATAGATAAATCTATATCTCTATTATTATGCAAATCCTTATCACTTGTTTCAATCTTTGTTCCTTATCAAATTCAGTATGATATGTTTAAAGATTGAATGAAATATGGAGTTAATGTTTCATATGTATATTTAAAGATATTATCTCTAAAAGATATTATCTTATATGTTTCCTTGTTTTAGGAAAAGACTAACTCCTATTTCCAAGCTAGTTATTTTAACAGGTATTAACTTATGAAGATTGATGTCAATCCTACAAAAGGCAGACGTGCAATATGGAGAGATTGAAGCCAATCAAAAGAGTCAAAAACAATCATCAAGATCTTGAAGAAAGAAGATTGTTTTTACTTCTATAAGTAGTTAATAACTTAGCTTGTAAAAAGTGTGTGTTCTAAATTATAAAGAACTAATTGTTGAGAGAATACACGTGAGCTTCAAAAGAAAACAATGGTGGGATGCCATTGATTTTTAAGTGATAGTTATAGAGTAGGAGCAATATAGAGATAGGCAGAAAAACCTAGAGGGAATCTAAGAGTTTTTCATTAAGACTTGAATCCTATATTGCAAGCTTTTTATAATATCATAATCTGGGTAAGTGCCCCGGAGACGTAGCCTAGTTAGGTGAACTCCGTTGTTAAATGTGCGTGTGATTTATTTCAAGTACATTTAACTTTACACAGTTCTGTCCATTAAAACACTTGGTTCCAACTGTGGTTGCAACCTCACTTGGAACCTTACTGCAAAACTGCAACTAGAATTTAACAGAATCTGAAGGAGAAGAAGGAGGATCTGCTATTCCAACTACAAGCAAGTCACGCTATGTAAGGACTCAGAAAAATCACTCCCTTGACAATGTCATAGGAGAAGTCGCTTCAGGTATGAAAACCAGAGATAAGAGAAATAATGTTGTTCATTTTGCTTGTTATCTTTCTCAGTTAGAACCTAAGAACATAATAGAGGCTTTGGAAGATAGTGAATGGATCTTAGCTATGCAAGATGAACTGTCCCAATTTAAAAGAAATGATGTATGGACTTTAGTACCCAGACCTTCTAATAAAAATATAATAGGGACTAAATGGATCTTTAGAAATAAAAGTAATGAAGATGGAGTGATTATCAGGAATAAAGCCAGGTTGGTAGCTCAGGGTTATACACAAATTGAGGGAATTGATTTTGATGAAATCTTTGCTCCTGTAGCTAGAATTGAATCCATTAGAATGCTACTTTCTCTTGCGTGTCTGTATGATTTTAAATTGTTTCAACTTGACATTAAGAGTGCTTTTCTGAATGGTGTGATTAATGAAGAGGTTTATGTTTGTCAACCTAAGTGATTTGAAGATCCTAAATTTCCTGAACATGTTTATTTGCTGAAAAAGGCCTTGTATGATCTAAAGCAAGCTCCTAGAGCTTGGTATGATAGATTAACCAAGTACCTGATTGAAAAAGGTTTTAACAGAGGGGGAGTTGATAAAACTCTGTTTACTAAGAAAACTACAAAGGATATTATAATTGCTCAAATCTATGTTGATGACATTGTATTTGGCTCAACTTCTAATAAAAGGATAGATGAATTCATTTCTGATATGAAGAATGAATTTGAAATGAGTGGTGGTGGTGAACTAACTTACTTTCTAGGATTGCAAGTTAAACAGAATGAAAAAGGCATATTTCTATGTCAGAGTAAGTATGCAGATAATCTGGTTAAGAAGTTTGGTCTAAGTGAAAGTAAAGAGAAGAGAACCCCTATGAGTACCACCCTTAAACTGTCCAAAAATGATAAAGGTAAAAGTGTCTGTCCTAGTCTTTATAGATCCATGATTGGCAGCCTGCTTTATTTAACTGCTAGTAGACCAGATCTGTGTTTGAGTGTAGGAGTATGTGTCAGGTATCAGGCAAATCCTTTAGAACCTCACCTTCTAGCTGTCAAAAGGATTTTAAGGTATGTAAAAGGCACAATTCACCTAGGATTATGGTATTCTAAAGACACAAACCATTTCCTTGTTGGCTAATGTGATGCAGATTGGACAGGAAACATAGATGATAGAAAGAATACTTCTGGTGGTTGTTTTTATTTTGGAAACAACCTTGTTTCATGGTTTAGTAAAAAGCAAAATTGCATTTCTTTATCTACTGCTGAGGCAGAATATATTGCAGCTGGAAGTGGATGTACTCAACTTATTTGGATGAAACAGATGCTGAATGATTATAATGTTAAGCAAGAAAGATTAACTTTGTTTTGTGATAACAAAAGTTCTATAGATTTAGCAAAGAATCCAGTTCAACATTCCAGAACTAAACATATTGATCTAAGGCATCATTTTATTAGAGAATTAGTTGAAGAAAAGAGCTTAATTTTAGAACATGTTTCAACTGAAAGACAATTAGCAGATATTTTCACAAAGCCCCTTGATACAAACAAGTTTGAATCATTAAGAAGTGACATAGAGGTATGTCATTATAGATCTAATTGAATACTCTTGCTAAATATGTCTGTTTTGAGTACCTTCAATATATTTTATTTCTAAGGTTAGTCTTGATTGAGCTTTGAAGCTTTTGCCTTGAAAATGCCACTTTTTGGTGTCTCAAAAACAGATGTGAGGTAACTTGTCTTAAAACCTCTCTGGTAATAGAGTTGCAAGCACAAAGTGCAATTTTTTTAAGCTGGTTGCAAGTTCAGTTGCAACACCAGTTGAAACCTCATGCTCAAAATACTGGTTGCAAGCTCAGTTGCAACATCAGTTGAAACCTCAGTCTATTATGTAACAGCCAAGACATAGTCTTGTTATTTTTGACATCACTTATACTCTTTTTTTGCTGAGGTCATCAAACAAGTTTTTGTGTAGAGATGAAAACGGATTTGCTCAAAACAAGCTCCAAAGATCTAATTTCTATTAAAGTTATTTTATGATAAACATATCTTCTTGAGTAAATTGCTAGATTCGTGTTTTCCAAAAGTTTAAATATCTGTTCATTGTTATCTTTATTTTTGATAATACCTTAGTATCATATTATTCATGCATGGAAGAGCCACACCTTCTGCAACGCCGACAAGAACGCGCATACCAAGTAATGCCCATAAAGACGTCTTTGCAGCCTTAGGAGTGAGAAACGTGGCCAATGACCATAAACCGACACCACATGCCAAAACTACTTTACCACCGTAATAGTCGACTAGAGTACCCCCAGCTATTGGTGATATTAGGTATCCCCAGAGAAAAGATGACTGCAAAATTAAATATTATAGTCAGATACAATAATTACCACTTTAATGATGCCAATCCTTTGTCCCTTTACCTGAACATAGACAAGAATATTTGGAAAAACTTACCGAACAAGTTTAAAGTACAAAAGTGCTCAACTGATGAACTAAAAAATCTATTTGACAAATATCTCCTTCATTTCACAATAGAAACTACAAAAGTCTCATTGCAGCTTCGACTTTTCTTTATATTTTTAAAAAAACATGATTTTAAGTCAAGATAAGATAAAACTTGGGGTTTTATACGTTTAGTACACCAAACTATCTGTTTTTAACGATTTGGGTACCCACCTTTCAAATTTAGATACCACACTATAATAACTTTCCAATTTAGGTACCACCGTCTAAATAAATCACGGAATCATGTCACGTGACATTTGACAAACATTAATTTGAGAGGCTAATTTGACAATTTTGCACAAACGTATGCCATCCTATAAAAACGTTTCCCCCAATTTCACACATAACAAAAATTTGGATTATATGCTAATTTTTTTTGTGTGAAATTGGGGGGAAATTTTTTCTAATATGACATATTTTTGTGCAAAATTGTCAAATTAGCCTCTCAAATTAATGTTTGTCAAATGTTCGTGACATGATTCCGTGATTTATTTAGACGGTGGTACCTAAATTGGAAAGTTATTATAGTGTGGTACCCAAATTGGAAAATTTGAAAGGTGGTTACCCAAATTCTTAACAGCATTATAGTTTGGTGTAGTAAATGTATTTTTTCCCTAAAAATTTTGAGCACAGATTTCTGACTTTTGCAAGACAAGTAAGTTTGGTTTTGATCACCACAAGACGATTAGCTGTTCAATTTATAAAGGTATATTATCGATCTTAATTAGCTCCTGAAATAAAACATCTACCAGGAACAAAAATATCAATATTATGATTGGTTGAAGATTGAAAATCCATCACATCAGTTGAAAATCTAAAAAGTTAAAAATCATATCAAGCTAGTTCTGAAATTCGAAACAGAACAAGTGCTAATCATACAAATGTCTGCATATAATCTGGTTGTCAACAAGTGACAATTCACTAAAAAAAACTCTCATTGCACATCCGTGAATTTATCCCAGTTACAATATTGTGTAAATACGTAATCCTACTTGATGAGCGATCATCTATTCATTAAGAAAAGTATCACATACCATTCCAATATTTTGCAGGACCATGAATTACAGAATTTTCACACCGCATCGTTATAAATGTACACAATTCCGCAAGCTGGTTATTCTCCTTGCAGCCAACACATATGATAGATGGATTAGCCATACAAAATCAATGGACTATAGAGCTTTACTTTGTTGTAGATTTAAAGCTAAACATTTTCATTTCCCTAAAGTTGGTGTATGTAAGTTCGTTGGTTTCTCTGACAACAACAACACTAAAAGTATCAAGTCGAATAACCTCGAGTCTAAAAAAACAGGTGCACGACCTATCATTTGTGTTTTCCCTGCACAAGATAAGCTAACCTATTCTCTTACAAGCTGTAACCAAACATGACATTAATCTAGTTCCCATTCGTTACAGGAAAAGTCATGAATGCCTAAAAAAAATAAAAACCACCACTGAAATCAACATAAAAGCCATAGCAACCACGTGCAGTACCATGACTAAAACTTTGGGGTAGCCAAAATCAAATGTGAATGAATAGAGGTCGCCAAATTACACATTTATTTTTTCCCAAAAAACACTACATTCGCATTTATGCAATTGGGGGGCTGAAATGGCAACCTCAAATCACTTTACCCTCCGCCATTGACCTCAACGTCATCACAAGACATTATACATGTATAATTTCGTAAATCTTTCGTTTTCTATGCAAAACCTGAACGACTCCAGTGGAGGAATGGCTCTACCCATTACCGCTAGAGGGAGTAACATTGGCAACCAACACAGCCAGTACCCTCTATCCGCATTACATAACACTAAATTAAAGCCACCACTATGAAGGGAATAGTAACGGAACTAGAGCAATCTTCTTTGTAATCACTAATCACAAGGAGTGCTGAAAGGCTAAAATCAATAAAAAAAAATTAAAAAAATACATGTTTTTAACATATCGCTTTTTTTATTAATAGGGCTGATACAATCATCACCATATATAGTCCCTACGACTTTGGTAAATATTGAAGAAAAAGTAAAAGTCTTGTATGATTTTTGATTAAAATTGAGCGATTCATAGTATTTGAAAAAAACTAATTATATCGAAGTATAGAACATCTGCCCCTATCATTTAAGTTTCCTGATTTGTCTCTGCATATACATACACTAGCGGGCGTGCCCACGCGATGCGTGGTGTAACGTATGGGTTATCAATAATCGTTTATAAAATCAACATTTAAAAAACTCATAATTGATACATATAAAAATTTACGTAATACTAAAAAAATCAGAATACCTGTGATAGAGAGAGTAAAATCTTCACTAAAAATAAATAAGGAGTAAAACTGTAAAATATATATATAGAGAGAGGATAATATTAGTCTGCTGCGAGAAGGGTTAGAAAGTGGGATTGGGAAGAAATAAGAGAGAGCAGTTCCTAAAGTGGGATTGGGAAGAAATAAGAGGGAGCAATTTTTATACGGTTTGGTTTATATTGCTGGGAAGTTTTTTCTTTTTGAATTAAAAGTATTTTGTTAAATAAATTAATTAGAAAGGTTTTTTTGCAAATATTTGTTAAAAGTAATAGTATAGATAACTTAATTTGCATATTTACGTAAAGTAATAGTAGAGATAACTTAATTTGCATATTTGTTTCCATAAACATAAACATAAACATAAACATAAAAATAAAATATGAGATCAGAACCTGTACGACTCCGGCAAAGGACTGACTCCACCCGTTAGCGAGAGAGAGAGGCACAATAGCGACAGACATCACCACCCTATCCACGTTACACAACACCAACGCCACCGCTATCATCGCCACAACCCTAAACCTCTCCGACCCAACAAACTCCACAAAACCCATTTCCCCAACCACCATATCCTCTCTCTCCCCCTCTCTACCATCACCGTAACCACCTCGGCTAGCTCCTACAGTCCTAACAACAACCGTTCTCAACCGTACCGGTTTAGAAATTCGGTATGAGAGTGGTTTTATCGATGGATAGGGTTTAGGGTTTTGAGATTGTTGTGGTTTTATAAGGCATTTGGGGTTTGGAGGAGAGAGAGTGGTGTGAGGATGAGTGAGAGAGAGATTCATGGTGGTTTGTTATGAACTTATGATCGAGAGAGATTAATGGTTAAGATTATATATATATGTGCTTATAAAAAAAGGTTATATATGTATAATTACATAAAGACAAGTTTACAACAATTTTAAACAGACAAAAAGTTCAAAAAAAAAGAGTACAATTTAGTTAAAAGACATTTTAGCTTAGTGCTTATCTACTCAGAGAGAGAGAGAGAGAGAGAGAGAGAAAGAAAGAAAGAGAGAGAGAGAGAGAGAGAGCGGACTGGAGTAGTAGTAATTATTCATGCAAAAATTATTTATATTAGTCTGTGTATTTTTATAAATAATGTAATTTTGGTTGTATAAACGAGGGGCCCACAAAAAATAACGAAATACTGATCCGATCCGTCTCCCAACCCGTATCTGATCCGAAATTTTTCGACCTGAAAAGAGTCTCGACTCGAAAATATCGAGATCGGGTGGCAATTTTGATTTCGTCGGGTGTCCAGACCCGTCCTGATTTTTAATTAATTTATATTTTATATTATATAACATAATTTTTTTTAATTTCAAATTAATTTATATCAAATGCAAATGAATGATAATCGAAACTTATATCACTAGCATTTAATGTAAGTAGTCTACCATATGAGTTACAATCATTTTTGTTTTATATATTAATTATGATTATATAATTATAATATAAATTTGTTGTTTTAAATATATGAAACTATTAAAATAAAAAATATACTTACCTTAAAAAAGTTATATTGTTACTTTAAAAAACATAAATGATTATCATTTTCCGATTATAAAAATTATTATGATAATATATCTCATTTAGTATGATAACTGTTACTTGTGTGAATAAAACTAAATAGTAAAATTTTTTAATAAAAAACGTATCAATTTTTTAGCTGCTGCATTATTTATCGTTTCATACTATTTTTTCTACTACATGTTAATTTTTTGTTTTGTTTATTAGGAATGTTATTTTTAAAATAGGGCTATGTTTCGTGTAATAACATGTTTAGATTTATCAAATGAAAATTGTTAATAAAAAATGACCTTGTCGTAAAATAAAAAGATATGTCGGAAGATTCGGGATAAAGCTATCCCGACACTATGGAATTCTGAAGATTCGGGTCCCGACTTTTATCGGGTCGGGGTCGGAAAAAAAATTTCACTTACAAAAGTAATCGGATCGGAATACGAGTTTAATGTTTACGGGTCAGGTTCGGATCCTAATCCAGCAGCTTAACTATTAGTATTTGATCTATTTGGCCATTTCCTGTAGCACAATTCATATAGTTGTATCAGTTTCTCCTCAATAAAGTAGTGATAATTAGGCCAGTCAATTATATGTATATAACATGTGATGATGGGTCTACGTGCTTGGCTAGAAACAATACCCTTTGATTACTAGCTGCCAGATCGATCTCGAAAGCCAAATGCATGACAACTGCCATGATGTTTTACCGTATCCCGAATACAAGTAGTAGACACCGCCTAATTAATCAAATATGTTCATACAATCATACTCCTACCTAGGAAGGGAATCAAATATATTTGCCACTTTAGACGTAACTACAAACTAAAGTTAATTTATTTACATTTAAAATACGTCACAAAACTGTAACTAATTGTAAAATCCGTCGCTAAACAATGGGACACAAAATTACTCTCACTAATAAGTCACTTTTTGTAGCGGTAAGGAAGTTCAAGTTAAGTTGGGGGAGGGGAGGAGGTGTCTGAATATAGAAGTAGAGAACCAAGGTGAGCGGAAGCAGAACCAGAACTTAGATATGGATGAGGATGAACTAGTGAATTACATGTGTATATATATTAATTTTACAAAGTGCTGAAAATCTATGATCATCAACTTTTCTATACAACACATAGGAAAAGTTCGACTTTCTTCAATACCGAGGGTGTTGTTGTCTCTTTTATCTTCTGCTTAATTACTCCCCTGAAAATGAGATGCATATGCTTTCAAGCTAAGAACAAGAGGCCATAGCATATGGTGGTGGTCGCTGGATCGTCAAAAATGAAGAGGAAGAAGGTGACTAGAAAAGTTGTGAAAGGGTAGAATAGAAACAAGATTGTAGTGAAAATGTGTAACTCAGGCTTAGAGATTTTCGAAGACTTAGCAAATGCGCTTAAGAGGTTGAAGATCCCGTATTGGGATCCAAGAATGACCCCTCTTTCCTAATCATCAATCTATCTCTTGTAGTGAATTTGTAAAAAATTAACAGGTAGTTTAAACTTTAACCAATGAGTATGTCCACTAACATCATTCAGCGAGTGAAATTGTGGAGAGAATGGAACTATAAATTTATTTTTCTACTTTAAACAGTATTGGATCATCATATGCAAATTTATTAACAACAAGTTTCTACACCGGTGTTAAACGAACTGGAAATCCCTTTGCTGGTAAAGGAATAGAGCTTTTAATTATCTTCTCTTCAGGATATATAACTTCCCATTTGAAACTCTTTATAACGTTGTGTAGAATTGTGAGCAAAGCAAGCCGAGCATATTCTTTACCAGGGCAAATTCTAGGCCCTCCGCCAAACGGAACATTTGTGAATGGAGTTATTGTTTCCTCAAATCTTGATCCGATGAACTCCTCGGGGTTTGGAAAGCATTCTGGGTTTTTCTGTGTAGCATTTACTGTCCAATATACCTGGATAAAAAAAATGTTTTCAGGAACATCTTCAATCTAGAACTAATTAAATGTGAACAATGCGATTCAAATTTTGAACCTCTTTCAAATTGTACTGATTATACAATTACTATATGTGAAATAAAACAATAGGAATTGTCTAGTTCTCAGGATCTGGTGAAGAAAAACATATGAACTATAAAATCGCAATAATACAGAATTGTGGATTCCTTGCCTATCGGACATTATCTCATAAAGTAGTAGAACTAATGGATTATGACGACAACTCTAGGGTTTCATATTGAGAGCAACTATGAGATAAATTTAGATATGAGAATTGTGTATTAACTGCTAGAGTAAACTTCATCTATTTTATGCGAGTAAGAAGTAACATTTCTTAATCTATAATGCGGTACTGATGATATCAGAACAACCCTTTGATCATAATTGACATGCATCTACTATGTTAATTAGCACTTATTTTAGGTTGATCAACTGCATCTACCATATGGAACTGTTCATAATAGGTAACAGGACTAAGGAGTACAAGTTTTGCCTGTGTGTACATTTATGATTTAACTGTTTTTGTAGCTTCTGTAAAGGAACAAACCTATACATCATTACATCTTGTTCACAATAAGTGAGATGGTGAAATTACCGAAATGACAGTGTACCTGACACTGTATATAAAAAGAGAATGTTAACTACAACATGTATTGGTTTCCCGAGTTTGATGTCTTTATTTAACGTGTGGTTATATTATGTTAGTTGGAAACGTGCTTTATCTAGCTAGTATGAGCAATGAACGTGTATCTTGAGTGATTTATATACAAACGAGATATCAAAAGGCTGTATTTGGTCCAAAACAACAACATTTTTACTTCAAACTTCTATTCGATTCATCCATACAACGTTCGAACTTGTACACTCCACACTAAAATTGAAATCAATAAAAAGGAGAGGCTTTATTCAAAACACATGTGAAGAATAATTTCACATCCATGTGAGAAATTATTATTCAACACTATCGAGTAGTACTCGTAGCCTGGTGGAAAATTATCTAAAAAAACAAGAATGACTAAAAAGATTAAATAGCTACCTTCCACCCTTTTGGTATTGTGAAGCCTTCATATTCGAACTCGGTGATAGCCTCTCTAAACGTCCCCTGAATTGGTGGTATAATTCTCATCGCTTCAAGGCATACACTCCAGCTGTACTTCATCTTCTTCAAGTCTTGCCAATTTAGTGCCTCTTCCGGGGCTTTTGATCGGCTAATTTCCAGTTGTTCTATATACAAATATGCACTATATATCATTATTTAGTTAAGGCATGCGGCATGCATGTTTATTAAATTGTATCTTCGATTGAAACCTATCTTTTGTAGCTATTAGTCATTGATTAGAATATATTGTTAGCAAAATGCCAATTCAAAGAATCGGGAGGGCTGCCCTGGCTAATTCAATTTCAAGACTGAAAACTCGATATTGTATTTTTTTTCCTATCAAAAAAACTCCGTACTTACTATTCCATATATTTTAATTTACGACAGCAAATGTATATTCAAAATTGTTAAAGGTGGTCATAAGAGTATTTTTAATTTTCATTTATGGTCTCTAATATTTATACATTTTGTTGTTTTTATGTAACATTAGTTATTATGAAAAATTGACATGCTGGATTTCCATTAATTAATTTAAGCCAATGTTCATTATTGATGGCCCAATATGAAGGAGAATCTTCCACATGTAAGTACCCAAAAAACTTTTGATAATCCCTAAATTAACCTCCTCCTTGAGTCAATGTTTCACATCTCATCACAGTTTTTGGACATAAAGACAATAATTGAGTATGAGATGCCAATTTCTTTCTATTTCATATGCCAAAATAAAATGTTAAAGAAAGCAAAAATGGAAGAATTTAATATTCATACCTTGTCGGATTTTCTCATAAATGTCTGGTCTTTCTGCAATAAACTTGAAGATAAAAGTTAACGCGACTGTCGGTGAACTAAATGCCCCAATGAGCAAGCCCATAATCTTATCACATATTTCATTCTCGGCGATAAAATTTCCGTCATGGGCCTCTTTCATGATCATATACCCAAGTATATCATTCTTTTGCTTTCCAGCCAAAAGATCAACTTTTTTTTCCTTAATAATTAACAAAAGCTCTCTGGCTAAAGCATTCCTTGATCGTATAGCAGCGTTAAACAATGTTCCAGGAAAATTTATAGGGATGCAATGGAGGCCTAATAGAATATCATGACAGAGATGAGAAAGTTTTGAAATTCTGTAAGGGTCTAGTAAACCTAGGTAGAAACGGCATGATAAAGCTAGTGTCATAAGCTCCATTTCATCAAGTATATTCACTGTTTGTTTCGCTTCCCAGAACATTTTGAGGTGGTTTGAGATAATGTTGTCCATTCCTTCGACGTACCTGTTGGGAATCTAGTTAGTTTACTTCGATGTACAATTGAATATATCAATGGGAAAGCGAAATCCGTCGTAATATTTTCATCAGTCTCGATTCCATCCATACTGAACAATTAATGTGGCATGGAATGTCACAAATCTACTCTTTTTGGATCTGAATACAAATTTTCAAAATCACATTGGTTGAGAAATGAGTACTAAGGCAGGCACAGGTGATGAAAATTTAGTGCGAAATATTCTCAATTTCTGTATATTGTCAAATTTAAAGAAAATCAAGCATGCCTATTGATTAACCCAAGCCAAGATGACAATTATCATCATAATTCTACTTAACGTTAAGAGAAATGAAACCTATATGGAATTCCCAAAAAAAAAAAAGTGCATATCCATTGCATACCTCATACCTTCGTTTTCTTCAGTGCATAGGTTGGGCATCTTCTGATTCAGTTTTGTTATGAGTTCTTTAGTGTCTATCACGGTTATAAAATCTCAATTTATAGATAAAAAAACTGTGAAAAAGGTTACCCTTTTTACACCTTTTTATACAAAAAAAGTCCATGCTTTTAGCGAAACTCTGGCGAAGATGAGCTACACTCTAGCAGTTTAAAAAATTAGTTTTTAATATAATAATGAAACTGACTGCAAATCATAAGCCAATAAGTTGGCTTTTTAGAGAGCCAAAAAAACTAGTAGCTTTTTTGATTGATTATAAGCTCCATAGAGACAGTTGGCTACAAAAAATGATTATTTAGAAAAGCATAAAAATCAGAATCTCTCTAAAACAGAAAAAACTATTGACTTTCGTTTTACCAGAAAACTTACAATTTTTTATATACAAATTTAACAATTTCCAAAAAAAAAAATTACTTGATTCCAGAAAAAATGAGTTTCTTTTTGAAAACTGATTAGATTTAGGAAAAATACTTGTTTTAAAAAAATGACTTGTAACTCAATATCTAACTTAATTGCTAGAAAGTTTGTATGTATTCTTAAAAAAGGTGACTTAATTCTAAAAAAATGGCTTATTTTGACTAGGAGATCCTAGCTTAAAACTTCGATTTAACTTGGCCTAAAAATGTTAATAAGCTAGCTTTTTAAGCATGTTATCCAAATGTCACTTTGCTTACAAGCTAGCTGCAGCCAAATGTACCCCGAATACAAGTTAGTATAGAATATCTCTCTCGAAAAAAAATACATTTATTGTAATGTACCATATGCTTTTTAACGATTTAGGTATTAGACTACCAAAGTTAACAATTGACGTATTAAACTATAATAATATTCACAATTCAGGTATTGACGTTAATTTGGTTAGATGAAATTTAGTTTCACTTTTCATTTTGGTCATATTATTTGTAATTTGTACAAGTTTAAACCTGTCTTTTCGAAACATTACAATTTACAACGTTTCTACTAAAACACATACATATACATACATAACAAGTATGCCAGTTTAAAAAATATATTATTTGACTAGATTTTCTTTGATTTTTTTTCTAAAATAAAAAAATTATAATTTTTTTTATACTTTCTCTAAAACGAAAATAAAGTAAGTTTTAGATTTATGACATTCGAGCAAAAATTATTTGAGGCCATCATTATTTGAATAATTTCATGAAAAAACGGCAAGAAAATTGTTAATTTTTTTCAAAAAAGTATTCATTTTTTTGTAAATAGAATATATTTGTTAAGTATTTATAATTTCTTTTTATACACAAATATCATCTAAATTTTACATTATTTGCAATAATATGTATACATGCATTATATTATATATATTTTTATACATACATTAATATAACACACATATATATATATATACATATATATATGTGTGTGTTTGTGTATTATATACAAATAAATATATATATATATATATATATATATATATATATATATATCATATAATTATATATTTTTGAATTTATACTAAAATGAGACATTTTAAAAAATTAAGGGTTCAAAATAAAGGGAAAATAACCAACCCATACAACTTACAAAGAATATGACCAAAATAAAAATTGAAACTAACTTACATCCAACTAATTTAACGGTGTTACCTGAATTGTGAACATTATGATAGTTCAGTACGTCAATTGTTAATTTTGGTAGTATGGTATCTAAATCGTTAAAAACATGTAGTACATTATATTAAATGTATTTTTTCTCCTCTCTCGATATGTGTATGTATATATATGTACATATATACCTTACAAGTGCTTCGGTACGGAGGAAGTCAGGGGCTTTTATGATGTGGAGCTCCTCCTCTCGGCTCAAAGCTTCTCTTTGATAAGACGGTCGAAAAAGCCTTTGCAAATTGTAGGGGCGCCATGCTCGGAATAACTTAGTTTCGTTGTTTGCCACAAACTTGTTCCCAGCAGTACCACACAACACCACGACGGAATTACCATACACCTATATCAATTTAAAAGCGACACAATGTATGATGTGAGGATTAATGAAGTTTACTAACTCCGGAGGAACTAACTTTGTTTCACCAGAAGCAAGAAAACATGTCAATCAACCTCGAAGTGTATCTTTGTATTTCATTTATATACAAAACATGTCAATCAAACTAAAGAGGAAATGTATCTTTGTATCATAGATTCATTTCCTCTTTAGTTTGATTTTCCGAAGATAGAGATATATACTTTATGAATCAAATCATGAAGTTAAAGGAGACAAGGTCACAATTACATATGTGCACTTTTTATATTTGTCATTGTTGTCATCTCTTTGTGAACCCATCCTAGTTAATTTATCTGACAAAAAAGAAGAATAACAGAAATGCAAGAACATGATCTCAAAGTTTAAGTCTTGGATCAATATATAGTCAACATTTAATTCTTATTAGCACAGATTTGAACTTCTAAAATATCATGAATATACATTAATATACCCTTGTTTTGAAGATTTTTGAAGAGTACTTCTTCATTCTGTCATGGATGAATCTTTCCGGGTTCAAATCAAACTCCAGGGTCTCTCCTATGAGCGGCCATCCGTTGCTTCCAGGGGGAAGATTCGGCTTTGGTGTTGATCTTTTCTTGAAAAAAGTTGAAAAGATAAAAGCAAGGGTGACAAAAGCAAAAAATATAATTTGAAACATCAAGGGCGTAAATTGTACTTATTGGCGAGTTGTGATGATATGTGTGATGAGTACCCATTAGCTTGTAAGTACTATTTATAACGGTGCAGGATCTCAATTAGGCCGGTGGTTGGGTCATATTTGAAAAAACATATGCTTGAATTTCTGAGTGCAGTTATGTGTTTTTAGTTGCAACTACAGTTGTAACCACAGTTGCATGACGAATATAATGAAGTTAATAAAAAACATTGAACATGAAACGTTTTTAAACGGAGTTCGACATAATCATCTTGTCTACATCTCCGTAGCCTTCACTCATTATTTATTGATATTGAAATAAACAATGATAAAACTCGAGACTTACAATATCACGACTCCTCATGTATATGCATATATTACCATATCTAACTCACAACTATCAATCTCTAATGGCATCACGCCACGATCTTTTTAATTTTGTTTCTCTCTCATGTACAACGGGTGTTGTGTTGATCTATAATATCAGTATATCTACATTGTATTCAACACTCCAAATACTAAAGGCTAATAGATTTTATATATAACATTTACAAAAGATTCTAACTTAAAATATTTCATTTATTTTCTTTACTTTCCCGATTTGGAGATCTTCAAATATATATCTTCTAGTTAATTAGTGTTTGTCTTCTAACAAATCAGATCTTATTTAATTCGAAATTATACAGATAATTAATTTAATTGTCTTCAATATATCTCCAAACAATCTTTTCTTTTTTTTGATGTTTCCTTATTTGATAAACAATTTTGATTTTAAGTCTTCTATTTCAATAAGAAAAGATCTTCGATATATTCTTTCTATCATTCAGATATGCCTTCAAATCCAATAAACTTGTTCAACACGTTTTGATTATTCAAAAATATATTTGACCGAATATTACAGAATCTGTCCAACATAGTCAGTTCGAATTGCGGTTGCAACTGAATGCACAACTTGAACTTAATCGTTACACAATACATGTCTGTATATTGAAAGTTTATTATGAATATATAAAACTATATTTTTCAATATGATGACAAACAACATGTTAATAGAATCTCGGATTTAGAAACTAACAATATTGCTTTGGTGAATCAAATTTCAATTATAAAATAAAACGTTGCCAAAAGTTGTACCAAATTACATGTTGACATATAACCGTGTTTTTAAGAAAAGCAGTAATACCAAATTACACGTTGACATATATTAAGAACGGCAACTCAATCTATTAGTAATTACTAGCAAGGTGCCCATGCGAAACATGGGGTCTTTTCTTATTTTTTCCGAAAATGTTGTGTTTAAATCATAGTGTCATATAGATTATAGCATATTGAGAAGGAAAAAAAGAGAGGTAACTTTGTACGTATAAATTATAGAGTTAAAGCATGAATCACAACGTGTGTAATTCGTTTGATTACAAATAAATTTGCTTACACCCATCCTTTTAGTTCCTATTGAAGTTACGGAGTAAATATTATTATAAGAGGAATTGGAAATCGTCATGTTTTAAGCTTTCTAATATTGAATACCATGTTTTAGTTAAAATACCTTGTCGTGAGATATTTATATTCTTTACTTTTCTTTTACAATATTGGGTGTTTGAGTTAAACTATAATCTCATACTTCCCATATCAATTTAAAATGCAGCTCTTTAATTTAATATCATGATGTGATATTAAATACCTTGTACCTAGTCCCACATTGACAAAAGTTAATTTATTTATTTTTGTTGGGAACGGCTCATTTAAAGAGCTTTTTTAACAAGTTTGACAAAAGTTAACAACGACAAGTAGGTTAAACAGCTCTTTCTTACTCCATATACAAAAATTAAATAAACGGCAATCAGGTTAAACGAATAAAAGATAAATCCGGGGTGTCACTTGATCAACTTGTTAAAAAAGTCAGCCCAAACCCAAATAATACATTAATTGAAGCTGAGAGAAATTTCGATGTTATACCAATGAATGTGAAAGGAAATATATAATATAAAACATTGTAAAAAAAGAACAATTCTAGTTCTAGAGTATCCGTGTTAAGAAAGTCTGAAGATTGTCTTTTGAACACATAGTTGATAAAGTAGACGGTATCACATCGATTTAGTATAGAACAACATCGGGATACACTTTTTACAATTTTACATTATTTACCCTTTTCTCTTCTTGCTTGCTTAATTTGTACATGTATTCGAGCAGAAAAGTATTTTTATAAAAAAATATTCAATTTTGAAATAACTTTTCCTGATGTTCTAAGAAGCTGCTAAGCTTTAAGCAGTCAGTTACAACTAATTTTATATGTAAATGGACTTAACTGAATTTAGTGAACAACGGAATATAAGAGAAACACATATATATCTGTTCACGGAATTTAACTTAAAACGGACGTTCATATGTATTCGTAATTATTTTTCGGTTTTTTTCTTTCTAAAATCAACATTCACTTTATTTCTAAAGTGTATATTCAAAAAAATCTATAAATTTTGATATTTATTAATATTACTATTTTATAAATTGTCAAATAAGCAATTAAACATAAAAATATATATAAAATATCAAATTTTACAGATTTTTTAAACAAACAATTTACAAATAAAATAAATGTTGATTTAAAAAAAACAAAAAATAGTTACGAATACATATGAAAACTGATAACCTGATCATGCTAACTTTGGAAGATTTGAACCCCTACATATCACACATTCAGAATTATATGCTTTCTCTATGATAAACAAAATTTCCTTGAACGTTTCCCTTATACGCAGGGGCGAACCTTTTCACACAGGGGTCATATAGTTTTTGGGACGTCTTTTAAATTTGTTGTTAGTTTAGTTTTTGTTATTCATAATCAAGCCCTTGCGGGTGTTTCCCAATCGGAAAAGTTCTTTGTAAGGTTTTAGGACTCGCTACTATCTTTCTTTCATTAGGACTATACATGAATACATAATAGAGCTTTGAGCCTCCATATTCACTTTTATTGATCTTATTTGTTAAATTATTCGAGTACCAGAGGCTAAATTAGTGGTTTGAAATTTGTATTTTTTTAGCCTTAATTATTAATTTTAGTTTCCAGTTTTTATCTTAGTACATTGATTAATTTTAGTGGTTTGATTACACTCTACTTTTAGTAGAGATTTTTATCACGATGTTGCTGGCCCGTCGACATCACCAATAAGTTTTGCTCAGCATGTGGCCCTCTCTTATACATGTTGTATTATACATGCTATATGAAATTGTTCGCTTAACTGCCAAAAGAAAAGAGTTGTATTATAGAATAACTTTAATCCATCAATTGCTATCCATAGCCTTTGATCCATGTTTTTAATGAGCACTATCCCTCTATGCTCTCTACAATACAGTAGAACCTTTCCAAATTAATAAACTATTTAAAGTAATATTTTTCTTCGGTCCGACTTAGCCCAGTGTAAAAACTCAGCAATTTCGATAAATTAATAAGATAATAAATTTTCTGAAAATCGTTATATAAATATTGGTTCCGACAAAATCATAAATTAATAATTTTTCAAAATGACAAATATTACTAGGACGACTTATTCAAGTATGATTCTATAATCGTTTGTTTTTTCTTAAAATTTAAATTTACTGGAATCTCATCACTAATTTTTCTAATTGTTTCCAAAAAGGTTTGATATAGTCTTTTGGAACTGCACCAAAAAGAGTTATACACGCGATAAATGTTTAATTTCGCGTGAATAGTTTCAAAAATGCGTTATTATCTTCAACTATCATCTTCATCTTCAACTTCATCATATTTATTGTTATCAAAGACAATATTCATAATTTATTTTAAGTTCTTGGCATCTGAACATGTATCATTTTCAACTGGATAATCCAACAATCTATTGACATCCGTTTTATTGAGATGACCGAGACCATCAATCATTTTTTCAATTTCATAAATATGTTTCTCAATAGTGGTTTCATCTGTTAATTGAAACTTTATTGACCGAACGAATTTTGCAGTGTCGAAAATAATTTGTTATTGTCGCTCGATGAACATTAATCGTTCAATTAATAAAACATTTTTAAAATAATAACTATTAATTTATTGATTAATTAATATCTCTCAAAATTAATAAATTTATATGGTCACAACTTTATTAATCTATGGAGGTTTTACTGTATGGTGATGTTTACGCAAAGCTGGTTGTTGGGACTATGCATGTATTTAATTGGGCTTAATCTATTAATTCAACATCGATCAATGACATTATTTGCGGTGTTTCTTACATTTATGACCATAATATATGAAGGAGGTTTTGGATGTTTCAGAATTCAAAATCAATCATGTCATTATTCCATATTTATGGGGCACATAGATTGCTGTAGAAGCTCGTGGGGTGTCCAAGCAAAATTCAAATCTTTAGACCACCCTTGGAACTTAACTGTACCCATACCAGTTTCAGACGGGAGCTGAAGGGACATGTCAATAGAGCAAAATGCAACCCGCTTCTGAGCTCCGTGCCTAAGACCAAGCCCGCGTGCGTGTGCCTACTAATTCGAGTTCTACAAAATTGAGAAAGACAAACCGCTTTAATACCAATTGATAGACTAACACAGTAACATTGCAAACCACTAACCTTATGGTAACTTCACACGATGTTAATCAAAAAATTCTTTTATAAAGGTAGAAAAGTACTAAGGATTTTTAGCTCTAAAAGTGTTTATTATTCAATGATAATCATTCTAAAACCGTAAGAGGGGTTATATAATACTTTTACATGACAATTAAGTAGATACAAAATTTACGATATGATAAAAAGAAATGTATTTCTATACTAGCTAAAAAGCTAACAAAAATTAATTAACTAGAAAACTAAATAAATTAAGGCAATAAAGTAAGGTCTCCATGAGTACATGTGGTCGTCAGCCGTACATAATTCACCGTTTGTCGTGTAGAGATAATCCGTATATATAAATGCCGTCCGTCCATTGGGTCAAAATGCTACAAATTAAGAACATGTGTAATTACCTTCAATTATCTATTCGTTTTGATAATACAAACTGATATTTGATTAATTAATACAACATATGTTCAATTGGTATAAAGGGTAAACAGGTCGTTAGCATCGCAAAATGACGAAATATATAACTTTTATACCCAAGATATAAATGAAATCTTTATTCAGAGATACGCAGGTGTACACTGTATGATATATTATTATTTATTTTACAAGTGTCGGGGAAAAAAGTCATGTAATACTCGACAACGGAGTAAGGTTAGTAGATTAATTTATTACCACTCACACTCACGACACTGCTATAGAAACATATTTTGAATAAAAATATTAGTCGGCATTATGTTCAGAACATCAGGTACCGACGAAAACAAAATCCAAAAGTTTCTTTTGAAGTATTTGGATAATTAATACTCAACCATGCATGAAAAGTATTAGCAATTCAAGGAAAAATATATTGCTTTTCTAATAAAAAGGATGCAAACATCATCTGAGAACAAAACAAAATTAGTAAAATTTAACTTGCTGGGATCATATTATTATTATTTTTTAAGTAAAGGACTCATGTTATTAGAACCGTCGAAATCAAGTGTACAATGGGACTACCCTCATCTAGAAGCAGTAGAACCGATAAAAGAAACACGATAACTTGCCACTCTCAAAAGAGATCTATAATCAATGGCGGAACCAGAATTCAATTATTGGGGAGTTGTTAATTTTTTTTTTTGTTAATACAATAACAATAAACGGTATAAAAAAAAACGTGTAGTTTAAAACTTAGCTGACTTGTCCAGTGATATAAAAATTTAGAACGTTGAATTTTTTTTATTAGTACAATAACAATAAACGGTATAAAAAAATGAAGCTTAAAATTTAGCTGTTCATTGATCTAAAATTTCAAACGATATAGAAAAATTGATTACATATACGAACTTATTAGACCCCATCTTTGCTAGACCATCCGCTACTTGATTTTTCTCTCTGTACACATGATACAAATCATAGCCAATTGAATTCATAAGATCGCAAATATCCTTGGAAATAATTTGAAATTTAAGTCCAGGAGTAATACCCATTTTCCACCAATTAGCAATAGTAACAGAATCGATTTCAATAATGGCATCATAAAAATCGATACCGTAACAATTAATCAAACAATTGTAAATGGCAAGAAGTTCAGCCAAAATGCTAGATCTTGAGGTGTGATGGAAAGAAAAGGCAATGATCAAATGACCACTTCTATCTCTAATAACCCCTCCACTACCTGACTGACCAGAACCTCTAGCCGAGCCATCCACATTGAGCTTAAGCCTACCTGAAGGGGGGCTTATCCAGCTTACAAGAGAGGGCGTGTTCACCCTACAATTTATCAGTTTAAGACCAAATCCTACAAGAGTGATATTTTGGAAATTTTTAGCAGGTATAGTGGGCTTAATAAGAAAATTTATGTCTTTAATCCAAATAATCACTTTAGCGATAATATTAGTGGCACACATAGCATAATTATTATTATGTTTAAAACTATTTTTACTCAACCAAATTTCCCACATAATAAGAGAGATAATGAGAGCAGCTATTTTACCAAACTGTGACCCATCCATCACACATGGTAAACCAATCATGTACCTTTCTCTTCTAGTTGCTTAAAAGATTATAATGAAAACCAAAGCTATTATGGAAATGACTCCAAACCTTGTTAGAGATCTCACTATCCCCCACGAGGTGGTGAAAAGACTCGCAAGAGTGATTAATACAACAAGAGCATTTAGTAGCTAAAGTAATACCATATTTTTTGACATCTTCCTCAAGCTTTTAACAACATTGTGCCATCATTTCCACATAAATATAGAGATTTTAGTGGGAAGTAAAGAGTTCCAAAAATGCTTAGCTATAGATAAGAAGGATTTTTTTTTTTCTAACGTAATTAAAAGCACTTTTAAGAGATAAATCGCCATTATGAGCTAGGGGCCAATACTGACATCAGATCCACTTCTCAAACAAATAGACATGTGAGTTACCTTAGCTATCAATCTTTTCCCACCCACGAGATTAAGGAGCGACAAGTCCCAAGAAACTCCCTATATGACTTGATTAAGAAGTACATTAGGAAAAACCACATAAAATTCATTACAAAGAATACAAGGACCTGGCCAATTTTATAACAGAAGCTAACGGAACCTTCTTTAATACTCCACTCACTATTAGCTATTAAAACAGGAAATTTAGAGCCAAAATAACATGGCTATTCCAATTTATATAATGATAAAGATACTTTTGATACATGAAAATGGTCCATGGGTTTTCTTCATTTAATAGTTTCTAACTCATTTTTAAGTGAAGCGCATTCATAACCTCGGCTATATCCCTAACCCCTAGGCCCCCTTCATTAGTGGATTTAGCAATATTAGACCAACTAATCCAATGTTGTTTATTCTTGCCTTCAAAGGATCCCCAGATTTTTTTTAGAAAAAGCAGCATTAATCTTATCAGTGGCGACTTTAGGGGGATGAAGCACAACTAAAAGATGAATAGGAAAGAAGATAGCACATGCTTAATAAGGACGAGCTTAACTCCAGGCAAAAGAAGATGACTCTTCCAACTAGCAAATTTATTATTAATCTTATCGAAAAGGGGTTCATCTATACTAGAAGTAACTTTGGTGTGATGGAGGAAACGCCTACATAATTAGTAGGGAAAGAGCCCTCAATAAACCCAGTATCAACAACTATGATGCTATTCCTATTGCTTTTTCTATTAAAATTTAAGAAAACACTTTTGTTCTTGTTAAGAAGTTGGCCAAAGGCCAATTCATATCTACCAATAAAACTCATAATCCTTTCTAAGTTGTGTTTACTACCATTAGTAAAAACGAGGACATCATCTGCAAACAGTATGTGAAAAATAGCAGTTATATTAGGTGGAATCTTATAAGGGATGAGAGTGCCATCCATATTTATCTCTTATATCCCTATACTAAGTACTTCCTCAGCAATAATGAAAAGGATAGGGGATAGTGGGTCTACTTGCTTAACTCCTCTACTTGATAAGAAGAAACCTGACTGAACAACATTTATGCATACATACTAATTAGCACAACAAACGCATTTTAAAATGAGATTAATCCAAGCATTATCAAAGCCAAATGTTAAGAGAACATCTTTAATAAACTTCCAATTTATCATGTCAAAAGTTTTAACCATATCTAGTTTAAATATAACATTACCCCCTCTAACTTCATCTTCTAAGTGCCTTAAAAGTTTTTGTGAAAGAAGTATAACATCAATAATACATCTACCATTGACAAAGCCACTTTGATGTTTACAAATAATGTTGGGAAGAATCAGTGCAAGCTTTTTAGCAATAAATTTAGTGATAATTTTATAGAAAACTTGACATAAACTGGTGGGCCTAAATTGAGAAAAATCAAAGGGATCATCTATCTTAGAAATAAGCACAATAAGAGAAGAAATAAATGCATTAGTGAGGCACTCTCCCTCAAAAAAGCATAACACTGCTTCTATCAAATCAAACTCAATAACGTTCCAACAGTTCATGAAGAAAATAGAAAAAAAGCCATCTGGACCGGGAGAAGAATCCATATGAATGTCAAAAACAGCACACTTAATTTCATCATTAGTAGGTTTGCGCATAAGCATATTATTATCTCACTCACTAACCAATTTAGGGATAACACTAAGAAGCGATGAATCACAAGTAACTCCCTCATCAGTTAACTGTTTAGTGAAAAATCTCTGTACTTCAAATTCAATCTCATTCAAATTATCAGTGATTCTACCACAAGTTAAAGTAATGTGCGTACTGCTGCTTTTAGATCTCTTACGACTAATCATATGATGAAAAAACTTTGAATTTTTATCACCTTCCATAAGCCACTTAATCTTAACTTTTTGTTTCAAGAAAATTTCTTCCTGCAATATAGCTTTTTTATACTCAAGCAAACAAGAGTTATATTCATTTAAATAGCTATCACCCATGACCACCAAATTGTTTTCAGCAAATAGTAATTCGTCATTCAAAACTGATACCTTGTTAAAGACATTACCAAACACTTTTTTATTCAAACTTAAGCCGTTTAAGCTTAAAAGCAAATTTATTAAGACCACTAAGATGACAAGTTTGAGACCAATTCATTAGAAAAATCCTCATGGGCAGTCCACATTCGCTGAAATTTGAAACAAATAGGACCATGAGAAATATCAATAGAAAGAGTAAAAATAAAAGGGGAGTGATCGGACATTGTCATTTCTAAAATATTCAATTTAAGAAGTGGGAATAAGCTCTCCCATTCAGTAGTAATCAAAGCTCTATCGAGCTTTTCAAACTGTACTTTACCATTATTATGCTTGCTCAAAGTATAACTAGAATCTGCATGTGTCATTTCAATAAGTCTGTTGTTATTAATAAACTTATTAAAATTGGATTTGTCCTTTCTACGTCTACGGTGGCCACCTAGTTTTTCAGAGTCACTTCTAATAGTATTAAAATCCCCAACAATTAAGCAAGTATTAGAGCTAAGATTTAAATCATTAATGGTACTCCATAAATTTCTTCTAGAGATGTAATCACACTTTGCATAAATAAACGTAATAAAAAAGACATCAGGGAAGTGAAACTTAAGACTAATTTCTTGGAGAGAACTACTCATGCTATATCAAACTTAACATGATCCTGATACATGATCCAAATCCCCCCCCCCCCCCCCCCCTTCTCTACTATCCTCATTAGCAATAATGTTATTCATATTAATTTCCTCATAATAGCTGGGATCATATTATGAAATCGTCGTACTCAGTCTCATCTCTCTGCATGTCGATAAATGTTAAGAACGGCAAGCAGGTTAAACAACTCTTTATTACTCCATAAACAAAAGTTTAAAAACGACAAGCAGGAGAGCTGGTGATGATTGTGACTTCGTGAGGCAACAGTTTGCAAGGGTGTTCTTTACATATGGCAAAACGAAAAACAAAAGACTTAAATATGTCTTAAAGGGTGTTCTTTACATATTAATTAATATTGCAGGGGGGGCAGACATACATTTTGTTTCATTGTTTTTTGTCTTTTCACCGTCTTTCTGGTAGTATATAATATGAGTATCTACATTCTACATCATCGAGTGATAATAAAACATTAAAACTTGTGTATAGTAATGACAGATCCGGTTTATAATTCAGGGGCGGATGATATGTATGTCAAACATGTGCACTCGCACCTTCATAATTTACGAAAATATAATTTTTTTTCTATAGAATTTTTTTTAAACAATTTAAAAATGATGACTCTCATAACCGCGTAAAAAAGATTATTTGTACAACCCTAAAATATTAAAATTGGCTCCTCCCCAGCTTTATATGCTTTCTCTTGTTCCACAATTAACATGTAATGTGAATCTTTTGAATTAATGACTTAATGTCTAACTTTTGTAATACACGGGATTGAAAAAAAAAATTTGGTCAGAGAAGAAACTAAGTGAAAACAATCGGGACACATTTCCTCATTTTGATAAAAAATAATGAAAAATTAAATCATTTAAAGGTATTTTGATAAATAAAAAAATAGTGTCTCAGCCTCCAATTTATCAAAAATACGTTTCATCCCCTCCAATTTAATTTAAAGTTAGAGGTCCATCTCTGAAATCGGCAATCACACATTTAGCGTTGTTTTCTCAACAAACTATCGTAATAATACTTATCTCGGTTTGTGTGGGTTTTTTCGCCCACATTTTTTTCTTCTTCAATCAATAAAATAAATTGTGAGGTTTCCCAACCATTTATTAAAAAAAGAAGAAAACTCGTATATTTTTTACCTCGATCTACTAGCTAGAAGACTACACTCGTTTAGCAGTGTGGCCATGAAACACTGAAATTTTAAAGTTTTCATAATATATTGTGGAAATACTCCACGGTTCACACTTAGGTTTTAACTATATATAAAGGCTGCAAATATGAATCTAAATCATGTTACGAATAAGGAATTCATTCATATTATTATTATTTAAGCATTAGGTATATCATCATTTCCACTAAAGTGCGTGAGATTAGTGATTGTACATACGGCAAATAGCAACTTTTCAGGCATTTCTATTTCTATATTTTTTCATATAAAAAATCCCAATAGTGTCCTTTGAGGAGGTGTCTCTATATGCAACATGCCGGATCAACTCAAATTTCTAAGCTAATTTAATCGGTGGTTATTATAGTTTTATTTACATTCAATGTTATTTTACTGTTTTTTTTTTTTTTTTGAAAAGTTCCATTTGAAATATTAGTAATTTCATCATTTTATAAACCTCAAATTCGTGCATCGGTACAAAAATATACTTGGATGATTGCAATCAATTAGTTTGACTATTTTTTTTAGTTTTTAGTAAACATTATTGAAAGTAATGAAAACTCAATTTATGAGCAGTGAGATTAATTATTATTTACTAGCATGTAGATGTTGTTGATCCGGTCAATACAACTTGGCACATTTTTTCTTTGAATGATTTGACAAATAATTCTCATGCTTTCTCGGTGAGTATACAAATAAATCTCATGCTTTCTAGGTATTCAAATTTTCTTACGAGCAACTTGAACACTTCTTTATTGAGATTAAGTACGAGATTTATTGGAATTGAATATTTTTAAACTACAAATTAGTGTAAGTTCTCCACCCTGGGAAAGTGGCCCTGGAGTGGCTCAAATTGCACCACGGGGGAGTAAATGCAGTTGCAAACTTGCAGTTATCTCACGATGACTTTTATCAACAGATTTGATCCTAATTCCATGAAGAAAATTGAGGCTAAGGAACTGTTGCGCATCAAGATGGAAAAGTCTGAAGGAATAAAAAGCTACGTGAGAAGATTTCTAAATCTCCAAGGAAAATGGACAGTTGTTTGCACAATATCTCTATTTCCACCTTTTGCAAAGCAAGCCATCCAACCACCCTATAAGACTTGCAAAGTGATAAATAATGGCATAACCTTTTCATTGATGTTCATAAGTATATATAGAATTACCAGTAAATCAATTAGTTACAAAACATATAGTAACTGAATCTCAAATAATCGGGTAATAAGTTCCTATGAGATATTTACAGAATATCTTGATTTGATTCTCTAATATGCCCCCGCAAGTTGGAGCTCCTTGAGGAGAGACCAATCTTGATCAGCAAGTCATGAAAACGTGTGCGAGGTAGTGGTTTGGTGAGTGCATCTGCTAGTTGATCAGTTGAGGAGACATGAACGACTCTTAAGATGCCATCTTGAACTTGTTCACGAATGAAGTGAAAATCAAGAGCTACATGCTTCATGCGAGAATGGAAGACCGGATTGGAACAAAGATTTGTTGCACCCACATTGTCGCAGTAGATTACTAGTTGTTGAGAGCGTGTGAATCCGAGTTCGCCAAGGAGGGAGGTAATCCATCGCAGTTCGGCAGCCGTCGAGGCGACTGAACGGTATTCGGCCTCTGTCGAGGAGCGAGCTACTGTTCGTTGCTTCTTTGAGCTCCAAGATATCGGGTTTTGCCCGAGATAGACAATGTAAGCGCTGGTGGAGGTGAAATCGTCTTTGTTACCTGCCCAGTCGGCATCTGAGTAGGCATGGAGAGTGAGAGGCGACTCGCGGTGAAGCATGATTCCGTAATCAATGGTGCCACAAAGATATCTGAGAAGTCGCTTAGCGGCACTCCAGTGGTCAGTGGTTGGACGGTGCATGTACTGAGAAAGTTTGTTGACCACATAGGCAATGTCTGGACGAGTAAGAGAGAGATACTGAAGACTTCCAACCACAGCTCGGAACTCGGTTGGGTCAGAGAGAGTCGTACCAGAATGGAGTGTAAGGATGGGTGAGGTGGCAAGCGGAGTTGCGACAGGGCGAGCATCAGTCATCTTGGTTCTAGCCAGCAAGTCGGCAATGTATCTTCGCTGAGAGAGGAGACGACCTTGAGGGCGAGGGACAACTTCAACACCAAGGAAGTATTGAAGTGTGCCGAGGTCTTTGAGCGAGAAGCGACAAGCCAAGACTGAGATGAAGTCCTGAACTGATTCTGTGTTGTTACCTGTGATGATGATATCGTCAACATATACAAGTAACATGACTGTTGTACCTTTTTCATTAAAGGTGAACAGAGAGGTGTCCGCGACTGAGTTCAAAAAGCGAGATTCGAGCAAAAACTGGCGAAGTTCATTGTACCAGGCTCTAGGAGCTTGCTTCAGCCCATATATCGCCTTTCGCAATCTACATACATGATGTGGATTGTCTGCATCAACAAAGCCTTGAGGCTGAGCCATGAAGACATCTTCAGTGAGTGTACCTTGGAGAAAGGCATTGTTGACATCGAGTTGACTTAGATCCCAACCTTGGCTGACGGCAAGCGAGAGGATGAGACGAATCGTGGTCGGCTTTACAACCGGACTGAACGTCTCATGGTAGTCCACTCCTGGTCGTTGGTGAAACCCCTTTGCAACTAGACGAGCCTTATACCTATCAATAGAACCATCAGGTAAACGCTTAAGACGAAAAATCCATTTGCACCCTACAATATTTTGCACACCATTGGGAGGTACCAGTTCCCAAGTGCCATTTCGAACTAAGGCATCAAACTCTTCGGACATTGCCTTTCGCCATCTGCCATCTTTGATGGCCTGAGTTACACATGTGGGTTCAATTTCAGTGACTAGTTGGGTTGAAAGGCTGAGTTTGGTGATTGGTTTGTGGATGTTGTTTTTGGAACGGGTGACAATAGGCGAGTTGCGGATTGTTGGTATTAGTAATGGATTATCTGAAGTGGGTGGAGGTAGGGATAAATGGACGGGGTCTTGCGAAAACTGAGGTGCGGGGTCAGTCATTGTGGTTGGCAGTAGAGGGGGTAATGTTTGGGGAGAGGGAGACGAGTTGTGAGGTGTAGGTTCATGGTTTGGAGTGGGTGGTAAGATGGGAAGTGTGAGAAGCAAGTTGGTATGGTCTACCATATCCGTTTGTATGTTAGAGTCAACTGACGGAGAGTCGCTGGACTTATTTCCGGATGATGTGGATGAGGCCGGGAGAAGGACATGTTCTGGAAGCCAAGTGTCGTATGTTGACTCGACAGGACGAGCAAAATGTAGATCAACTTTAGACATAGGAAATTCGGATACTACAAATCGGGCATGACGCGAGATGAATAACTTCTTGTTACTCAAGTCATAGCATAGGTAGGCACTCTGGGTAAGGGAGTAGCCAAGAAAGACACAAGGTGTTGAGCGAGCAGCGAGTTTATGAGGAGAGTATGGACGAAGCCAAGGGTAGCATAAACAACCAAACGCCCAAAGTTTAGAATAGTTGGGTGGCGACTCGAAGAGTTTATGATAAGGAGAGGTCATATGGAGAGTGGGTGTTGGAAGACGATTTATGAGGTAGGTGGCAGTAGAGAACGCATATGACCAAAATGTGAGTGGTAGGGAAGTTTTAGATAAAAGGGAAAGACCTGTTTCAACTATGTGGCGGTGTCTTCGTTCTGAGAAACCATTATGTTCTGGGGTGTGTGGTGGTGATGTGAGATGTGAGATACCATTTGTGGATAGATACGTTGCGAGACCGGTGTTTTTGGCGAGACCGGTGTATTCCCCCCCATTATCTGAATAGAAGGTGACTATTTTCTTTTTGAAAAAATTTTCAACAAGTGCTTTGAAACGCGGGAAAATGGTGGCAACATCAGATTTTCTTTTGAGGGGGTACATCCAAATATAATGAGTATAGTGATCCACGAATATGACATAGTATTTATAGCCATCAATAGAATGAATGGGCGAGGTCCACACATCAGAATATATAGTTTGCAATGGAAAAGTAGACACAATTGACGATTGAGAAAAAGGCAATTTGTGACTTTTATTACTAAAACAGTCTTTGCAATGAAATTGCTTAACACGAGAAGAATTTAAAGGTAAATTGAAAGTGGAAACGATATGTCGTTGAATTGACTCAGACGGGTGACCAAGACGGTGATGCCAGTCACATGCGGACATTTTGTTACTAGCGAGGGCTGAAGGGCGATAAACAGGATGTGAAATTGGTAATTCATACACACCACCTTTAGGTTGTCCTTCTAGCAGTATTGCCCCAGTCAGTAGATCCTTCACACGAAAAGAAGAGGGTAAGAACTCAATTGAAGTGTTATTGGTTTTGCAAAATTGAGATATGGAAATAAGGTTTCTTTTCATAGCAGGAACAAATAAAACATTTTGTAATTGAAAGGTGTGAGAGGTTGTTTTTAAAGAAGCGGAACCGGTTTTGGAAATGTGTAACCCAATACCATCACCAATTTCAATGTTGTCAGGCCCGTCGTATGGAGTGTGAAGCGAGAGGTTGCGAAGATCAGCCGTCACATGATGCGAAGCCCCACTGTCAAGAAGCCAAGTCGGGGTCTCAGTACTTATTGATGTGGCGATATGCGCCTTTGGTTGCCACTGGGATTCGATGGGCGAGGAGAGAGTAACGCCTTGCGAAGAGATGGGTACTAGCTGGAAGAGGGGACACTGAGCGACAGTGTGGCCCTGTTGTTTGCATCCTTGACATTTGCCGAGATACGGTCGATGTTGACGAGGAGCGGACTGAGGTTGGCGAGGGGCGGACTGCAAAGACTGATGTGGTCGAGGGGACGAAGAGCGGTATGAGATCTTGTTCCTGGTCGATGCAGCGTTCGCCGTGGCGGGATGTGGGAAGGGAACAGACTGAGACTGTTTCAAAACTAGTTCTCGGTTTATAAGTTTCTCATTAAGTTCATCAAACGATATGGGTGTGTCCCTTCCTTCGACTATGTCAATGATATGACGATAGTCATCATCTAGACCCTCCAAAACTGTCTCTATGAGGTCTTCATGGTCTAGAGGTTTGCCAAGTGCTGCGAGTTCTTCAGATTTGCCCTTGATGAAGTTTATGTAATCTGAGATTGACTGAGAGCCTTTCGTTGCCCGTTTGATTTGGTCCTTGATTTGATTGATGTGACCACGAGTCGGGCGAGCATAGGTATTGGCAAGCGTTTGCCATGCTTCACGGGATGTGGTCGAACGCTGGATCAGCGGGATGTGTGAGGGAGAGATAGAACCGACAAGGGCTCCAAACAGTAGTTTGTCTTGTCGATACCATAGCAGAAAATCTGGATTTGGAGCTTCAACGTTGTTGGTGGTGATGGTGCTAGGTGGGCATGGGTGAGATCCATCAATGTATTTGTACAGGTCATATCCGTAGAGAATTGCCTCAGTCTGAAGTTTCCAAGCTATATAGTTTGTGGAGGTCAATTTGTTTATTGATTGAGAGGGGATGTTTATGAGTTGTAGGTTTTCTGTGGCTTTTTCCGGTGTTGGGATGGCAATAATCGGAGGATCAGGGGCCATGGTGATATCAGCGGCTAGGATATGCGGAAGAGAGGTGAGAGAGGTGGAGGACCGCCTTTATCGTGATACCATATAAGACTTGCAAAGTGATAAATAATGGCATAACATTTTCATTGATGTTCATAAGTATATATAGAATTACCAGTAAATCAATTAGTTACAAAACATATAGTAACTGAATCTCAAATAATCGGGTAATAAGTTCCTATGAGATATTTACAGAATATCTTGATTTGATTCTCTAATACACCCGACTCGATCGAAGATGATGGCTACCTGACTCAGAAGGTAGAAACACATCAAGAGGATGTCAAAAAAACAAGAAAATAGAGAGGACGGTGTCGGATTCACCTCATAGAAAGAAAAGACGTCTACACCTTCTCCTAAAAAGGAGAAGTTGGGGGGGGGGGGGGGGGGGGGGTCTTAAATAGATTACGGAGTTTAGGCGGATCTTGAAGTTTCTCGGAGGCCCTCGGGCCCCCTGAAGTATAGTTTCAAGATGCCCAATTGGGTGGTGATAAGAGACATAAAGGATAAAGAGTGGTTCACATACCGTTCAGCTCCTTGCAGGAAGGTGAAAGAAACCGAAGACGAAGTTCTGAGTGCTGTTACACGTTTTCAGTTACAACCTCGTTTATAACTAAAGTCTCAGTTATAACTCAAGTTGTAACCGAACTATTCTGTGAAGTTAATAAAAAAACATTGAACACGAGACGTTTGATACGGAGTTCGACCCAATCCATGTCTATATCTCCGAGGCACTCACTCAGTGATTTATTGATATGTCAAGGACAGTAACGAGTTTTGAGACTTACAATACTCAAACGTATATGACTAACTTTATACCTCACAAGTTAAACATTATCAATCTCTTTAGGAACTAAGCAGATAATTTTTCTCACTTTTTAATCTTTCGTATACAACGAGTGTTTAATCTATATAATCTGATGTCTACATCGTAAAACACACACAAAATAATAAAGTCTAATAGGCTTTATATATATCATTTACAAAAGATACTAAGTTATCAAATAGGAAATATATTCTTAAATATTCTTTCTTTATCTTGAAAATTTTGAGTCTTTCCATATATTTAAAGTCTCCAATCTTTCAGATTTTATCTCATATATTTCCCAACTTGATGACCACGTTTTAATATGTAAGATATCAAAAGTATCTTTCAACAAAATCTTCAATGAATCTGTCCGCCATATTTAATTATATCTTAAGTTATAACTGAAGTTGTAAATCAACTGTTTTTCTTAACAACTTATAGTAAATTATTAATCAAATAAAAACTATACTAAGAAGTTTATGCAATATAATATCAAACATGATTTTGCCATAACAATGACAAATAATAGATTCCATAATTTAGGACCTAACCGAAGGAAAAAACGAGGACAAAGAAAAATATTCTAAATATCGCAGGGAGCCTAACCATCTTACTTGATTTTTTTAAAGGAACCAGATAATACTGAACCAGTGGGTTGAGAAAGGGTTATTGAATGAGTATCTCACAAATGGTCAGTCTCTTTCAAGGGGCCAAAAGGCTATTGAGGAGACCCCGACGAAAGCGGAGGCGGATTTCGGTGACATAAATCATGTTTTACATGAGATTCAGGTAAAAGCATGATTGGAGATGCGTAGCGCGGGACACGAGAAACAAGTTGCTTGCATCTCAAGGGGCAAAAACTCTAAAAACCAGTGCCTCGCTATAAACGACGGCACCAGATCGTCGATGATATTCACGGATGAATATCTAATCGTGAGATATGGACATATGGTGCCTCATAATGGTGTTCAATGTCAATGTTCAAGACCCAAAATCCCATTTTATCATCAATTCATTCCCGGTTCATGTTTTTCCTTTTCTTATCCCAATTATCAACCTTAATTAAGATTGGTGTGAATTTTGTTCACTAGGGAAATTTTTATTGTGGTAAAAGATGAGTACTTATATGAAAGAAATACATCAACTTTCTATTAAGTCAATATTGTCAATTCATCAAAATCTATCAAATTATTTCAAATTTATTTTCTCTTTTTGCATTATGTATTACCATAATACAATGTATATTGAGTAAATGTGGTCTCAACAATAACTATGGACTTTGAGTTAATAAAACTTGACAATATTTTAAATAAGTTAACAGTATTTGACCTAGGTGAAAAAAGATTTTTATAAACCAAATTGTACCCGTATACCATTACAAGCTTTAAAAAGAAATACAATTTCAATACGGAAAAACATATGAAAAGGGGAAACAGCGTTACAAGAAGTAATTTATTTTATAAGCACCAAACTTATTGAAGCTTCAAACTTATTGAAGCTTATAAGTCTCCGTCCACCCGGCTTCAGGATTACCGTAGTGGTCAAAGTAAGTCTCCATTAACTCTTTGACATTGTAGTCCTTGTATTTTGGGGGGTTGTCTGCATCAATAAGTCCTTTTGCTGGTAGTATGAAGCTATCCATCGAAGGATTAATCAAATTGGCCATAGACATCCGACCCGTGTCTGAATTTGCGATAACCCGATGAAGAGTACTTTTCAGCTTGCCATTTGTGATGGCCTATATCAGTTCAACTCGCCATTAGTCAAAACCTAATCTATATAAATTCTAAAAAAAAGTTTAAGCTATTCATGAAAAGGCTAAGAAGCTACAAGTCCTTGCCATTTCACTCAACCTAAATAAAGCTAATTAGCATTTCACTTGATTTAAACAAGCTTAAGCTTTCACAAAATTTTGAAAGATCTTGATAGTTAAAAAGACGCTACCAAAAGGTCCAAAACTAACAACAAATTTCTTGGTCAACATTGTAAAACATGACTGGTTTGATGTTTTGCTTAAGCGTTTTAAAGTTATGACATATATGTACCTCTAGGTGGTAACCACCGTTGACAACAAATGCATTAGGAATCAATTCAACCCCAATCCATTCCCCATCCTTTTTTATCTGTAGCCCATATACATTCTGTTGAAGAATAGTTATGATGCTAGGGTCAACATGTGCAGTGTTTCCCCAAACCAAGCTAGGGTTTGGACATGGCGGATAATTATTCACTACGAGACTATGTCTTTCAGTTAATTTAGTTTCAAAATAGTCTCCTTCAAGTCCAAGACCTTCAGCCATGGATTGCAAAATCACCGAGCTCAGCTTCTTCACAGCTACGGCATATTCACCAACAACTTCACTGCAAATATGATATCACATAATGTAAATCTATACTATGAGAAGATCTTTATCATACAATAATAGATTAATCTGGTTGGGGATTTTACCGATATCCTGCTGGCTTATCTGGCCAATTGTGAATGTGATCTTCTAAAGGGCTGCAAGAGTGGTTCAAAACATCTCTCCAAGCGTGAACCTTATCTTTAGAGTACCTCAAACTACTTGTGTATAGCTTCGTCGTGCTTTTAATGTCGTCTGTGTAAAAACTTGCTTTTTCCTCTTCAGTCATATTAAAGAACTCCTCAAACAAATTGGCCGTCCTTTTCATCAGATTTTCCGATACTCCATGGTTAACTACCTGCTTTGATGTACACTAGTATTAACTATTAAGTTTTCTCTACAATTAATGAATTTCAATGAGATCAGAAAGCAATATCTGAAATACTAAACCTGAAAAAGACCATATTCCTCACTAGCATTCACCATTTGCCTAGCAATTTCGCATCGATCATTTAATGCAAGATTAACAACTGGAATGGACTTGCATATAGGCACTACATGATCGCCAGGTCTTTCACCGGGTGAGAAAATATAACTATCCGGTATGGTTTTGAGATTTCTCGACCAAGTTGATACCAGATTAGACATCCTTTACTCATGAAAACTCTAGTTAGAAATACATACTCTCTGTCATAATAGACTTACATGATGAGGGGTTTAAATAGAGCTCCATTCACGAGGATAGTTTTGTATGTATGTCAATCTATAAACTCTAGTACATAGACAGCTTCGTTCTTTTGTTAATATATATATGGAAAACAATTGCCGTCCTTTCGGGTACCCTATCTGCCACCCCCAACTGTACTACACAACTCCTTATTTTTATTTTCATTTTCATTACAACTATCAGTCTCTATCACCACCTCATTTGATCACGTTGGGGTACTACTTGTCAAACACTAACAACCCAAACTTGGAGTTTAACATTCATTATTTTACAAAGGGTGCTTCAAAACGACAAAAGCTCGATTGAAAGATCAAGTCGAAGCTCAAAAACAAAAATTCGCACTTCTGGCTTTTAAGCTGGTAAAGCTTACACTTTTTCATGTTTTTGTCTGTTGGCCTGTTGCACAAACGCTTTAGTTATGTTTCACTTTTAAAATATTGTATAAAATATTATATCTTATATAATACTGTCATTAACGGCCTCTTCATAAATATTGTTTAAAGTACCCTAAGCTTTGAGAAAGTCTTTGTATTGTTTTCCTTCAAAAGTAAGTAGAATATTGGCTTTTAAGGGGAGCCAAGCCATATGTTTTGCATTTGATCAATTGTTCTTTTTACACGAGTTTGTCTATTGTTTTTTAAGTTTATAACATTTTATTCATATAAAGAATTTTGCAATTGTATTGTTTTAGTCTTTTAGAGTCTTTAGTCATTGGATATTTTTTTTGGGTAAATTCCAATTAGTCACTCAAGTAAAATTATATTTCCACAAATACCTCCCTAATTCCACATACTCGTAGTTATACTTTTTAATTGTTGACCTTATTTACAATAAGGTTGTAACATCCCGTATTTTTATAAATGGTTTTATTTATGATTTAATTTATCCAAAAACGTTTTATACAAAATTTTACCAAAAACCGGTCACTCGACTAATTTTTAACCAAAAACCGAAACTCTTCCGAAAAACTTTATTTTAAAAACCTGTTACTAATTTTACTAATAAAAAGGACCCAATAGATTTGTTTTTAAAGATTTGTAATTTTGAGTAGTAAAACTTTATTTTTGGATTTAGAGTTAACTTTTAGAACTTTGGGGACCAAATAGTTCGTTACGTCAAACAATATCAAAACAGCTTTTTATAAACACTTCCAGCCACTTTTCAAAACAAAAGAGAGAAGAAGAGAGAGAAAGAGAGAAAAAGAAGAAGAAGAGGAAAAGGAAACCACCGTTAGCGGGCTTATACCGGAAGCATCTCCTCTACGCACTAAGATAACGGGGGTTATCCATTGCGACTAGACGAGGGTGTATTTTAGGATTAGGTTTTACGTTTATTATAAATTGGGGGTTTTTGCCTTTTATATTAATTATGTTCTTATATTGTTAATTGGGGTTAATTGTTACACTTTTAATTCTATTTATTTGAATAGTAGAGGTTGAAACCTTACATATATTAATTTCGGATTGATGAGAATATTGATGGGTTGCGTGTTTTATGCGTTAAATATATGTTATTATGGTTGTTGATAGAATTGGGTAAAATATTGTTGAATAGAGATGAGTTTTAGGTTGTGCATACAAGGTGTTTGTTAAAATGCCCGAATGGAATTTTACGTTATTGGAGTTGTTTGGCTAGTTGCGAATTTAGTACATGTGGTTATGTGTTATGTTGTATTACGTTACGTGACGTATGAGATGGTGTTATTTGATTAGTATAATATTATGGGCCGAGGCCGTATGAGAATGTGATATTTGCGTGGATTTATATTATTGGCCGAGGCCGTATGAGAATGTGATATTTGTGTGGATTTATATTATTGGCTGAGGCCTTGTGTTTTAGCTGTAGTGGCAATGGTCTCTGTCTCTCCCTAATTCCGGGAACAGAAGACGGCCGAGGGAATAGGGAATGACTCGTCTTACGGACCGGGGCGAGTGGCGTGAGAGATCCCAGTGTGCACTATTTACTTTTATGTTAGCAATGGTCTATGTCTCTCCCTAATTCCGGGGACATATGACGGCCGAAGGGATAGGGAATGACTCGTCTTACGGACTGGGGCGAGTGGCGTGAGAGGTCCAAGTGCGCACTATAAATCTACTTTTATGTTGCAATGGTCTATGTCTCTCCCTAATTCCGGGGACATATGACGGCCGAAGGGATATGGAATGACCTACCTTACGGACTGGGGTAGGTGGCGTGAGAGGTCCATGTATGCTATAGATGTGTGTTGATGTTATTTAACTTATTTAATTTATCCTGTTGTAGAATGTCATTACATTTCTTATTATACATCGATTACCGTAGTTGTTGTTTGTGGGTTCTTGCATTTAAGGGATAGAGTGACGGTATTTGTAGTGCCGTCCCGTCTAGTTATGTGCGTGGGACTCACCGTTACAATTTTGTATTTCAGGTACCACTTAGGTTGGCATGTTTGGATAAGAGCTTTAGCAAGGCATCACATGGGTTCGGGTTTTTGCTTTCTTTTCATTTATATTATATTTTGAGGTTGTAGCCTACGGACAATTTACATTCGTCTATTTTATCTCGTCTTGTAGCCGCGTTTGGCAAACACTTTTATTTAATTGCTTAATTGTTCCTTTAGCTCGCAAGTCTTTTTCTTTTAAAATTTTTAAATTCGTACCAACAGGTTCTCTTTTCCTTTATTTAAAAAGGTCATGCCTCGATGTCCGTATTCTATGGATTTTGAGACGTGACAAAGGTCATTACTCATCAAACACAAGACAATTAGGTCCTCTATTTAGATTTCAAAAAACACAGTTAAATATACAACAATAAAAAAATATTCCATATAATCGTAATATATTAAAAAAAAATTAATTAGAGAGGCTACAAACCCAAAAAATTAAATAAAATTACAAAATAACTTTTTCGACCAAAAAAAGATCTTCAGTAAAACTAATTTTTTACCTAAAAGCGGCTTTTTCATCAACAAACGGTATTTTCTACCTAAAAGCGGGTTTTCTACCAAAAAATGGCTTTTTTTTTTTTCAAGAAAGGGATTTTTTTTAACCAACAAACGCCTTTTTCCGACAGAAAGGGAATTTTTACACTGAAAAGTATCTTTTTCCATAACGACTTTTTCACCAAAAATCGATTTTTTCCACCAAGAAACGACCTTTTCATAAAAATACGGAATCTTTCACGGGATAACGGTTTTTTTCACTAAGCGGCCTTTTTTTGTATTAAAAAACACTACATTTTCACAGCATAGTGGATTTTCACTCACAAACGATCTTTTTCACAAAATAACAAATTGTTTCACCAGAAAGTGACTTTTTTCATTGTAGCGCGGTTGTTTCCACCTTTTTGGGTCCTTTTCATCTTAATATGTTTTAATTTCAACTAAAATGGCTCTACTTACCTTAAAAGTGATTTTTTCACTTGAAAAGCGGTTTATACATCATAAATGTGATTTTTCCACCAAAAAACGGATGTTGTTCACAAAAGCCCATACCAGTTTAGTCGAATATTCATAATTCAGTTGAAAGTGCACATGATTTAGTCTAAAGTGTATATATTTAAGTCGATAGTCTGCATCGAAATGACATATAACTCAGTCTAGAGCATATATTTCACTCGAAACCACACATAGTTCAACATAAAGTGCATATAGTTCAATATAAAGTGCATATAATTTTGTTTAAATTGCACATCTTGATGCATATTCAGTCAAAAGTGTATACGATTTAGTCAAAGAGAATATAGTTCACCACAAAATATGCATATAATAAATTGGAAGTGTATATAGTTCGCCACAAATGCATATACTTTAGTCGAAATTGCATTTAGTTCACCACGAAATCCATACAGTTCAACACAAAAAATGCATGTATATCAGTCGAAAGTGCATAGTTTACCACAAAATGACATATAGTTCAGTTTAAAGTGAATATGATTCGATCAAAAGTGCATATAATTCTCTACAAATTATGTATAGTTCAAAGTGCATATATTTATTTAATTTCAACACAAAGTGCATATATTTATTTAATTTTAACGCAAAGTGCATATATATATGTTAGGACCAGATTTCTAGTCTAAATTCTATTTGTTGTCTAATGGTTTTCACTAAATAATCCTATCTGTTAATTATGAACTAAGACAGTGTTGTTAGGTTTCAAGCAATGTTGCAACCTCAGTTACAACCTGCTTAGACAGCGTTGGACGTTTCAAGTAATGTTGCAAGCTCAGTTGCAACCACAGTTACAACCTGCTTAGACAGCGTTGGAGGTTTCAAGTAATGTTGCAACCTCAGTGGCAACCACAGTTCCAACCTGCTGTTTTGCAGGATTCTGTCTAGTTCTGTAATTCTGCATTACTATTCCTTATTGATAATTATTTGTTATAAAGTATGCAGGATATATTCTCATATGCTCTTAAAAGGTTTAGTACGTCTATATTGAGAATATCAAAGTGGTATGGAAAGATTTCCTAAAAGATATAAAGAGATTAGTTTATAAAGATATGTTTCCTTTACATAGATAAATCTATATCTCTATTCTTATGCAAATCCTTATCACTTGTTTCAATCTTTGTTCCTTATCAAATTCAGTATGATATGTTTAAAGATTGAATGAAATATGGAGTTAATGTTTCATATGTATATTTAAAGATATTATCTCTAAAAGATATTATCTTATATGTTTCCTTGTTTTAGGAAAAGACTAACTCCTATTTCCAAGCTAGTTATTTTAACAGGTATTAACTTATGAAGATTGATGTCAATCCTACAAAAGGCAGACGTGCAATATGGAGAGATTGAAGCCAATCAAAAGAGTCAAAAACAATCATCAAGATCTTGAAGAAAGAAGATTGTTTTTACTTCTATAAGTAGTTAATAACTTAGCTTGTAAAAAGTGTGTGTTCTAAATTATAAAGAACTAATTGTTGAGAGAATACACGTGAGCTTCAAAAGAAAACAATGGTGGGATGCCATTGATTTTTAAGTGATAGTTATAGAGTAGGAGCAATATAGAGATAGGCAGAAAAACCTAGAGGGAATCTAAGAGTTTTTCATTAAGACTTGAATCCTATATTGCAAGCTTTTTATAATATCATAATCTGGGTAAGTGCCCCGGAGACGTAGCCTAGTTAGGTGAACTCCGTTGTTAAATGTGCGTGTGATTTATTTCAAGTACATTTAACTTTACACAGTTCTGTCCATTAAAACACTTGGTTCCAACTGTGGTTGCAACCTCACTTGGAACCTTACTGCAAAACTGCAACTAGAATTTAACAGAATCTGAAGGAGAAGAAGGAGGATCTGCTATTCCAACTACAAGCAAGTCACGCTATGTAAGGACTCAGAAAAATCACTCCCTTGACAATGTCATAGGAGAAGTCGCTTCAGGTATGAAAACCAGAGATAAGAGAAATAATGTTGTTCATTTTGCTTGTTATCTTTCTCAGTTAGAACCTAAGAACATAAGAGAGGCTTTGGAAGATAGTGAATGGATCTTAGCTATGCAAGATGAACTGTCCCAATTTAAAAGAAATGATGTATGGACTTTAGTACCCAGACCTTCTAATAAAAATATAATAGGGACTAAATGGATCTTTAGAAATAAAAGTAATGAAGATGGAGTGTGAAATTCCTATCCGTTGTTCTAGATGCAGTTTTGCAATAAGGTTCCAAGTGGGGTTGGAACTGCAGTTTAAACCAAGTGTATAAGGTTTCAAGTGAGGTTGGAACTGCAGTTGGAACCAAGTGTATTATTGGACAGAAACTGTTTTAAAATTAAATGTACTTGGAAATAATTCACACGCACATTTAACAACGGAGTTCACCTAACTAGGCTACGTCTCCGGGGCACTTACCCAGATTATGATATTATAAAAAGCTTACAATATATGACTCAAGTCTTAATGAAAAACTTAGACTCCCTCTATGTTTTTCTGCCTATCACTATATTGCTCCTACTCTATAACTATCACTTATAAATCAATGGCATCCCACCATTGTTTTTCTTTTTAAAGCTCACGTGTATTCTCTCTAGAAAATAAGTTCTTTATAATTTAGAACACACAACTTTACAAGCTTAAGTTACTAAGTATATAAACAAGTAAAAACAATCTTCTATCTTCAATATCTTTTGATTGCTTTTGACTTGGTTGATTAGCTTCAATCTCTCCAAGTATCACGAGATTCTTCAGCATGGATTGACTCTAATCATCTTTGATTAACACCTGTTTAGTAACACACTTGAAAGTAGGAGTTAATCTTTTCCTTTGAAAGGAAACATATAAAGATATGATCTCTTAAAGATAATATCTTTTCATAAACATATGAAACATTTAACTCCACATATCAATCAATCTTTATACATATCTTTACTGAATATTATAAGAATCAAAAGATTGAATCAAGTGATAAGGACAAGCATAAGAATAGAGATATATAAATTAAAAGGAAACATAACCTTATAAACTAATCTCTTTATATCTTTTATAAACATCTTTCCTTAACACATTAGTATTCTCAATAAACACATATACACGTTTAAGACCTTATGAGAATATATCCTACATACTTTAAAACAAATGATTAGCATTAAACAATTAGTAATGTAGAATAATGAAACAAGACAGAATTCTGTTTTAACAGCAGGTTGAACTGTGGTTGCAACTGAGGTTGCAACTGGTACTTGAAACCTGTCACCACAGGTTGTAACTAAGGTTGCAACCAGTACTTGAAACCTAATACTACTACTTAGTAGGTTGTAACTGAGGTTGCAACTGGTACTTGGAACCTGTCAATCCTGTCTTAGTTCTTAATAACAGTTAGGATTTATTTAGTAAAAACCAATAGACAATTAACAATATTTAGACCAGAAATCTGGTCCTAACAATCTCCCCCTTTGTCATTGGTTTTGACAAATCAATAAAGTTTATAAATCATCCCAACCACCTGCAAATTCCATATCAGTAAGCTCCCCCTGTATGTTAGAATTGCAGGCAAAATATATAAGCACAATGTATGTGCACACAATTAGTTTTCAGACCTGTTTCAAGTTTAAAGCTTTCATACTTCAACAAGATATCAAGATATTTGCAGAAAGAAATTGCAGAATGATTAAAGCCAAACAGGCATAAACTTGTCTTAATACAGCAGAATTGAAAAGCAGATTAAAGTCTTGAAAACATCAAAATGAAACAAAACATAAAACAAAAGCATAAACTTCAAACTTCACTCCCCCTATTTGTCAGCAACCAATGGAATTAGTCACTTGGAATATCACATTGTGGGGGTCTTTCTCTTAGAGGATTCTGCCTGACCACTTCTTCATCTTCTTCATTGTCATCCTCACTGCTGATTGAGACACCATCACTATCATCATCATCCTCACTCTCAATAATGTCCACCAGCAGCTTATTGATTTGATAATCATCAGCATCCAATTCAGCTCTCCTTTCTTGATTATAAGCCAGCTTCTGGAGTAAGTACCACTTTACTCCTTTCTTCTTTGCTGAAGGAGCAGATGAAGGTTCTTCTTCCTTTTCTTTCCCTTTGTCCCCAGAAATGTCATTGACATGTCCTTCCTTCAGTAGTTTGGCAGAAATATAAAGAGCAGAGGGACAATCTGTGATTGGTTCATGAGTGATACTAATGGGAGAATCTCTATGCATAGAAGAGACTTGGCCCAGAAGTAGACTAGATATGAGGCAAGGGAAAGGAAGCAGAATGGAAGGTGAATTATCATCACTAAATTCCTTTATAAGATTAAAAATATGAAGGCCAAGGTTGATGGGTAGTGAAGACATAATCCTGTATAGAAAAATAGCCATATCTTTGTTGACTTTGGAAGATTGTTTGGTGGGTGTCCAGTTAAACCTAGCAATTTTGTGCAACACAGCAGCACTTAATGTGAGAGAGGATGTTTTGATGGAATGACCATCAAACCTATTGTTCTTTCCAGTTAGAATTAAAGCTAGAATTTCTAAATCTGGTTCAGCATTGTTGTCTATAGTAGGACTGGGACAACACAGATAGTCATTAATCAACTTAGGTGTGAAATCCAAAGTTACACCTCTCAAAAACACTCTTCCATACTTAGGATTACCCTCTTCAAAGACACCACTGCTTAAATTGGAATAGAATTCTTTAACAACAGCAGGGTAATAGGAGTCTGCATAACAAACAGTTTTGGCTAATCCAACAGCAGAGAGTAATTTCTCAACATACACCTGTATGTGAGGATAGCTAACTAAATTAAGCCTTCTTTCACACAGAATTTCTTTACTAGCCATTCCTCTAAACCTCCTATATGTTGTCCTACTCCAGAAACGAGGATCAACATTATTGTTTGTTGGAACATACTCAAACTTAGCAGTAACAGGGTCATTATCAAAATTCCTTCTAGCACGCTTCTTAGTGCGCTTAATTTTGGGAGAGGAAGACTCACTTACCTTTGATTTGGAACCTTGACGTGATGGAGATTTATTCATAAAATCTCTGAGGGTGCAATCATCATCAGAATTGGGGTTTTTAGAAGGGATTGATGACATGGTTGCAACTGGGGTTAGAACCTTACTTAGAACCTTGCAGTGGGTTTCTACAGCAAGCCTAGGGTTTTACAGAGATGAGAGAGAGAGAGTTATTCTGTAAAAAGTAATTGATTTTGGATAGTAAAAAGATGTTTGTATAAATAGCAATAAAGACCATATCTTTTTGAAATTGGAAATAGATACATGCAAATCAATTAAGCAGCAAATTTAGGCTTAAACATAGGAAGTATTTAATCAACAGATTTTAAAAGAAAATCATACTAAGATTACGCAAGAAACAGTTGGCAATAAGATAACTTCAGCCAATTAAACAGATAAACATTCCTTTTTCAAAACAGATTCATCCAAAATTTGAAAAATCAAACATTGAAGCTTTAAGGAAATTTGACTTGATTCAAGATAAAAACAAAACTTAAACAGATATCTAGCTTTTAGGAGAACAAAAGAAATCTAGCAATTTACTCACGAAAATATGTTTATCAAAGAATAACACTAATAAAGATTAAATTTTAGGAGCTTAAAATGAGCAAATCCGTTTTTATTTCTACACAAAAACTAGTTTAATGACCTCAGAAAGGAAAGAGTATAAGTGATGTCAAAATTTTACAAGACTTTGTCTTGACAGCTATAACATAGACTGAGGTTTCAACTGATGTTTCAACTGAGCTTGCAACCAGTATTTTTAACACGAGGTTTCAACTGATGTTGCAACTGAGCTTGCAACCAGTATTTTTAACACGAGGTTTCAACTGATGTTGCAACTGAACTTCCAACCAACTATTGAGAGTGTGAGGTTTCAACTGATGTTGCAACTGAACTTGCAACCATCATAAAAAAAATTGCACTTTGTGCTTGCAACTCTATTACCAGAGAGGTTTTTTAAGGACAAGTTACCTCACATCTGTTTTTGAGGCACCAAAAAAGCGGCTTTTTCAAGACAAAAACATCATAGCTCAAAATAAGACTTTAACCTTAGAAATAAAGCTTATTAAAGGTACTCAATACAGACATATTTAGCAAAAGTATTCAATTAGATTGATAATGACATACCCCTATGTCACTTCTTAATGATTCAAACTTGTTTGTATCAAGGGGCTTTGTGAAAATATCTGCTAATTGTCTTTCAGTTGAAACATGTTCTAAAATTAAGCTCTTTTCTTCAACTAGTTCTCTAATAAAATGATGCCTTAGATCAATATGTTTGGTTCTGGAATGTTGAACTGGATTTTTAGCTAAATCTATAGCACTTTTGTTATCACAAAACAGAGTTAATATCTCTTGTTTAACATTATAATCAGTTAACATTTGTTTCATCCAAATTAGTTGAGTGCATCCACTTCCAGCTGCAACATATTCTGCCTCAGCAGTAGATAAAGATATGCAATTTTGCTTTTTACTGAACCAAGAAACAAGATTGTTTCCAAAATAAAAACAACCACCAGAAGTACTCTTTCTATCATCTATGTTTCCTGCCCAATCTGCATCACAGTAGCCACTAAGAAAATGGTTTGTATCTTTAGAATACCATAGGCCTAGATGAGATGTTCCTTTTACATACCTTAGAATTCTTTTGACAGCTAGAAGATGAGGTTCTAAAGGATTTGCTTGATATCTGGCACAAACTCCTACACTTAAGCAAAGATCTGGTCTACTAGCAGTTAAATACAGCAAACTTCCAATCATGGATCTATAAAGACTGGGACAGACATTTTTACCTTTATCATTTTTGGACAGTTTAAGGGTAGTACTCATAGGGGTTCTCTTCTCTTTACTCTCACTCAGACCAAACTTTTTAACAAGATTGTCTGCATACTTACTTTGGCACAGAAAAATGCCTTTCTCATTCTGTTTAACTTGCAATCCTAGAAAGTAAGTTAGTTCACCTCCTCCACTCATTTCAAATTCATTCTTCATGTCAGAAATGAATTCTTTTATTCTGTTATTAGAAGTAGAACCAAAAACAATGTCATCAACATAGATTTGAGCAATTATTATGTCCTTTGTGGTTTTCTTAGTAAACAGAGTTTTATCAACTCCCCCTCTGTTAAAACCTTTTTCAATCAAGTACTTGGTTAATCTATCATACCAAGCTCTAGGAGCTTGTTTTAGACCATACAAGGCCTTTTTCAACAAATAGACATGTTCTGGAAAGTTAGGATCCTCAAATCCCTTAGGTTGACAAACATAAACTTCTTCATTAATCACACCATTCAGAAAAGCACTCTTTATGTCAAGTTGAAATAGTTTAAAATCATACAGACATGCAAGAGACAGCAGCATTCTAATGGATTCAATTCTAGCTACTGGAGCAAAGGTTTCATCAAAGTCAATTCCCTCAATTTGTGTATAACCCTGAGCTACCAACCTAGCTTTATTCCTGATAATCACTCCATCCTCATCACTTTTATTTCTAAAAATCCATTTAGTTCCTATAACATTTTTATTAGAAGGTCTGGGTACTAAAGTCCATACATCATTTCTCTCAAATTGAGCCAATTCATCCTGCATAGCTAAAATCCATTCACTATCTTCTAGAGCTTCTTTTATATTCTTAGGTTCTAACTGAGAGATATAACAAGCAAAGTGAACAACATTATTTCTTTTACCTCTGGTTTTCATACCTGAAGTAACTTCTCCTATGACATTGTCAAGAGAATGATTTTTCTGAGTCCTTACATAGCGAGGCCTGCTAGTTGACTGAGCATGAGAACTTTCTTCTTCTTCTTCTTCAGATTCAGCAGCATTTTGGGTTTCAACTGTGGTTCCAACCTCAGTTCCAACCTCAGTTGTAACCTCAGTTGCAACTGGACTTCCAACCACTCTGGGACTTCCAGTTTGTTGTGTTTCTTCTTTCTCTTTTTCTGTAGTCTCAGCCTGTTCATTATCACCTGTAATCTCATCAACAGTTTTTAGGTCATCAAATAACACATTATAAGATTCCATAACACAGTTTGTTCTTTGATTGAAGACTCTAAATGCTCTACTGTTCTGAGCATAACCAAGAAAAATCCCTTTATCACTTTTAGAGTCAAATTTACCAAGATGCTCTCTATCTCTGAGAATATAGCAAACACATCCAAACACTTGAAAATACTTTACATTGGGTTTTCTACCTTTCCATATTTCATAAGCTGTCATGGAAGTACCTTTAGTAATATAAACTCTATTAACTATATGACAGGCAGTATTAACAGCTTCAGCCCAAAATCTATTGGCAAGTTTCTTAGAGTTAAGCATTACTCTAGCCATTTCCTGAATGGTTCTATTTTTCCTTTCAACTATGCCATTTTGCTGTGGAGTCTTAGGAGCAGAGAACTCATGACATATTCCTAAGGAGTTGCAGAATTCTTTAAACCTGATATTTTCAAATTCAGTTCCATGATCACTTCTAATCCTAGCAATATTACCACTAGTGGAACCTTTTTCAACTTGCAGTTTTAAGCACAGAGTTTTGAATAGTTCAAAAGTTTCAGACTTATCCTTTAAGAACACTACCCAAGAGTATCTAGAGAAATCATCTACAACTACTAGAATGTACTTCTTACCACCTATACTGGCAGTTTGCATAGGACCCATCAAGTCAATGTGAAGAAGTTCTAAGACTCTTTTAGTGTAGATTAGACTAGTACTTTTGTGTATACTTTTGGTTTGTTTTCCTATAGCACAATCACCACAGACACTTTGAGTTTTAGCACTGAGTTTAGGAATTCCTCTTATCAACTCTTTTTTAACAAGCTTATCTAAAGTTTTGTAATTCACATGCCCAAGCCTTTTATGCCAAATATCTGCATTATTAGTAATAGCTTGATTACACCTACTTTGAGGCAATTCTTTTTCAGCTTTTTCAAACACATAGCAACTGTTGGTTGATCTAACTCCAGTCATGATTAAATCATTGTTAAGATTAGTAATTAGACACCTTTCTTTGTCAAATTTAACAGTCATTTCATTATCACAGAGTTGACTGATACTAATTAGATTAGCTTTTAGACCATCTACAAGAAAAACATCCTCAATATCAGGCATTCCAGGTTTGTTTAAGGTACCTTTACCAATAATTTTACCTGTATCTCCTCCTCCAAACACAACAGTGTTACCTGTAAGAATGGTGACATTTTTTAGGAGGCTTGCAGTACCTGTCATATGCTTAGAGCATCCACTGTCAAAATACCAATCATTAGAAGTAACAGCATTCAAAGAGTTGATAACAGCTTTGTTGTTAGCAACTAAGATTGCTTTTTCTTTAACTTTCCAAACCCATTTCAAATTTTTATTGACAGAAGCCAACCAGGTTTTCTGGGAAATGTACTTTCTGTTCCTTTTTAAATAACACTGGACTTCAGAATGACCAGGTTTTTTACAAAAATTGCACAATTTCAACCTAAAGTTATTCAGTTTATTCATGGTTGCAACTTTGGTTGTAACTGAGCTTCCAACCTTCTTTACATAAACCTGCGTTTTATTCCTGGTTGCAACTCTGGTTGCAACTGAGCTTCTAACCTTGTGATCAAAATCATGAGTTTTAGCTTTAGCAACAGCTTCAATAAAAGTAGTTTTTCCTGTACTCTTACCACCATAGTACCCTAGACCACTGATATCTTTGGATCCTCTAGAATATGACAGCATGTCATCTAATTTATCTGAAGCAGAAACATTCAGCAATTTTATTATCTTTTTAGTTTCAGTAAGTTCAGCCAGTTGTAATTTAAGCTTCTCAGTAAGATTTTTGACCTCATCCTTTAGATCAACATTCAGCTTGCTTATGATCAAACATTGTTTACTCAGACTTTTATACTTTTCATACAGAACAAGGTATTGCTTAGTAATGTTTTCATCAGAGGGCTCTTCCTCATCACTGCTATATGTTTCACAGGCAGTTGTAACTGGGGTTGAAACATGCTCACAGTCACTTTCATAAGTAGGTTCTTTTTCAGTGATTATTCCCATGAAATTAACAAAATTTGAACCATCCTCTTCATCACTGTTACTCTCAGAATCACTATCACTATGAGTGGTTATATAAGCATTTTTGTTTCTTTTTAAAGTGTTTGCACACTCAGCCTGAATATGACCAAAACCTCTACATTCTCTACACTGAATCTCTTTAGATTTGTATTCTTTGTTATCCTTTTCTTTGGAATTCCACTTTCCTGTAGAGTTATTATTGAATCTAGACTCTGTCTTAAACTGGTTATCCTTTTTCTGAAAGTTTTTAGATGAACCAGTATCATCCTCCTTTTTCTTATAAAACTTCTTGTACACCTTTTTTGCAAAGAAAGCTAGTTGTTCTTCATCACTCATTTTATCACAGGTATTAGATTCAGATTTCTTAGCTTGAAATGCTATTCCCTTTTCTGGTCTTTTATGTTTGAAGAATTTCAGTTCATGTGTACTAAGATTTCCTATGAGTTCTTCAAGTTTAAGATTATCTAAGTCAGTTGATTCTTCAATAGCTGTGACCTTAATTTCAAACCTTTCTGGGAGTGACCTAAGAGTTTTCTTAACAAGCTTAGCATCACTGTATTTTTCACCTAATGTTCCAGCTTGATGAGCAATGTGGCAGATTCTACCATTAAATTGTTCAATGTTTTCATCTTCCTCCATTCTTAAGTTCTCAAATTGGGTAGTTAACTGTTGAAGTTTGAAAGCTTTTACTTTAGTTGTTCCTTCAAAAGTAACTTGCAAAATATCCCATGCTTCTTTAGCTGTTTCACAATGAGAGATATACCTGAATACGCTGAGAGTTACACCAGCAAAAATCAAGTTTATGGCTGTTGAGTTGGCACTTGATTTTCTGTCTTCTTCAGCAGACCATCTGTCTTCAGGTAAGAGAATCAGTTCTCCTTCATTATCCATGGTAGTTGGAGCCTCCCATCCATACATAACAGTCTTCCATGCATGTTCATTCTACTGTTTGATGAAGGACCTCATTCTAATTTTCCATACTCCATAGTTTACTCCTCCTTCAAGCAATGGAGGTTTGTTGAAGGCGTTTCCTTCCCTCATTAAGTCCATTGTTACTAGAACACAGGATCCACACTAAGTAAGATCTAGTGTGAAGCTCTGATACCAATTGAAATTCTTATCCGTTGTTCTAGATGCAGTTTTGCAATAAGGTTGCAAGTGGGGTTGGAACTGCAGTTTAAACCAAGTGTATAAGGTTTCAAGTGAGGTTGGAACTGCAGTTGGAACCAAGTGTATTAATGGACAGAAACTGTTTTAAAATTAAATGTACTTGGAAATAATTCACACGCACATTTAACAACGGAGTTCACCTAACTAGGCTACGTCTCCGGGGCACTTACCCAGATTATGATATTATAAAAAGCTTACAATATATGACTCAAGTCTTAATGAAAAACTTAGACTCCCTCTATGTTTTTCTGCCTATCACTATATTGCTCCTACTCTATAACTATCACTTATAAATCAATGGCATCCCACCATTGTTTTTCTTTTTAAAGCTCACGTGTATTCTCTCTAGAAAATAAGTTCTTTATAATTTAGAACACACAACTTTACAAGCTTAAGTTACTAAGTATATAAACAAGTAAAAACAATCTTCTATCTTCAATATCTTTTGATTGCTTTTGACTTGGTTGATTAGCTTCAATCTCTCCAAGTATCACGAGATTCTTCAGCATGGATTGACTCTAATCATCTTTGATTAACACCTGTTTAGTAACACACTTGAAAGTAGGAGTTAATCTTTTCCTTTGAAAGGAAACATATAAAGATATGATCTCTTAAAGATAATATCTTTTCATAAACATATGAAACATTTAACTCCACATATCAATCAATCTTTATACATATCTTTACTGAATATTATAAGAATCAAAAGATTGAATCAAGTGATAAGGACAAGCATAAGAATAGAGATATATAAATTAAAAGGAAACATAACCTTATAAACTAATCTCTTTATATCTTTTATAAACATCTTTCCTTAACACATTAGTATTCTCAATAAACACATATACACGTTTAAGACCTTATGAGAATATATCCTACATACTTTAAAACAAATGATTAGCATTAAACAATTAGTAATGTAGAATAATGAAACAAGACAGAATTCTGTTTTAACAGCAGGTTGAACTGTGGTTGCAACTGAGGTTGCAACTGGTACTTGAAACCTGTCACCACAGGTTGTAACTAAGGTTGCAACCAGTACTTGAAACCTAATACTACTACTTAGTAGGTTGTAACTGAGGTTGCAACTGGTACTTGGAACCTGTCAATCCTGTCTTAGTTCTTAATAACAGTTAGGATTTATTTAGTAAAAACCAATAGACAATTAACAATATTTAGACCAGAAATCTGGTCCTAACAGAGTGATTATCAGGAATAAAGCCAGGTTGGTAGCTCAGGGTTATACACAAATTGAGGGAATTGATTTTGATAAAATCTTTGCTCCTGTAGCTAGAATTGAATCCATTAGAATGCTACTTTCTCTTGCGTGTCTGTATGATTTTAAATTGTTTCAACTTGACATTAAGAGTGCTTTTCTGAATGGTGTGATTAATGAAGAGGTTTATGTTTGTCAACCTAAGTGATTTGAAGATCCTAAATTTCCTGAACATGTTTATTTGCTGAAAAAGGCCTTGTATGGTCTAAAGCAAGCTCCTAGAGCTTGGTATGATAGATTAACCAAGTACCTGATTGAAAAAGGTTTTAACAGAGGGGGAGTTGATAAAACTCTGTTTACTAAGAAAACTACAAAGGATATTATAATTGCTCAAATCTATGTTGATGACATTGTATTTGGCTCAACTTCTAATAAAAGGATAGATGAATTCATTTCTGATATGAAGAATGAATTTGAAATGAGTGGTGGTGGTGAACTAACTTATTTTCTAGGATTGCAAGTTAAACAGAATGAAAAAGGCATATTTCTATGTCAGAGTAAGTATGCAGATAATCTGGTTAAGAAGTTTGGTCTAAGTGAAAGTAAAGAGAAGAGAACCCCTATGAGTACCACCCTTAAACTGTCCAAAAATGATAAAGGTAAAAGTGTCTGTCCTAGTCTTTATAGATCCATGATTGGCAGCCTGCTTTATTTAACTGCTAGTAGACCAGATCTGTGTTTGAGTGTAGGAGTATGTGTCAGGTATCAGGCAAATCCTTTAGAACCTCACCTTCTAGCTGTCAAAAGGATTTTAAGGTATGTAAAAGGCACAATTCACCTAGGATTATGGTATTCTAAAGACACAAACCATTTCCTTGTTGGCTAATGTGATGCAGATTGGGCAGGAAACATAGATGATAGAAAGAATACTTCTGGTGGTTGTTTTTATTTTGGAAACAACCTTGTTTCATGGTTTAGTAAAAAGCAAAATTGCATTTCTTTATCTACTGCTGAGGCAGAATATATTGCAGCTGGAAGTGGATGTACTCAACTTATTTGGATGAAACAGATGCTGAATGATTATAATGTTAATCAAGAAAGATTAACTTTGTTTTGTGATAACAAAAGTTCTATAGATTTAGCAAAGAATCCAGTTCAACATTCCAGAACTAAACATATTGATCTAAGGCATCATTTTATTAGAGAATTAGTTGAAGAAAAGAGCTTAATTTTAGAACATGTTTCAACTGAAAGACAATTAGCAGATATTTTCACAAAGCCCCTTGATACAAACAAGTTTGAATCATTAAGAAGTGACATAGAGGTATGTCATTATAGATCTAATTGAATACTCTTGCTAAATATGTCTGTTTTGAGTACCTTCAATATATTTTATTTCTAAGGTTAGTCTTGATTGAGCTTTGAAGCTTTTGCCTTGAAAATGCCACTTTTTGGTGTCTCAAAAACAGATGTGAGGTAACTTGTCTTAAAACCTCTCTGGTAATAGAGTTGCAAGCACAAAGTGCAATTTTTTTAAGCTGGTTGCAAGTTCAGTTGCAACACCAGTTGAAACCTCATGCTCAAAATACTGGTTGCAAGCTCAGTTGAAACCTCAGTCTATTATGTAACAGCCAAGACATAGTCTTGTTATTTTTGACATCACTTATACTCTTTCTTTGCTGAGGTCATCAAACAAGTTTTTGTGTAGAGATGAAAACGGATTTGCTCAAAACAAGCTCCAAAGATCTAATTTCTATTAAAGTTATTTTATGATAAACATATCTTCTTGAGTAAATTGCTAGATTCGTGTTTTCCAAAAGTTTAAATATCTGTTCATTGTTATCTTTATTTCGAATCAAGTCAAATTTCCTTCTTAACTTCAACTCTTGAAAATTCAAATTTTGGATAAATCTGTTTTACAAGGAATGTTTATCTCAATTATTTGCTGGATTTATCTTACTGCCAACTCTTTCCTTCGTGATTTCAATGTGTATCAATTTTTAAATTTCTGATTGATAAGAAATTTCCATATTTTTAGCAAAATCTGTTTCAAATTTGATTTGAGTGTATCTTTTTCCAATTACAAAAAGATTTGGGCTTAATTTCTATTTATACTAAACTCTTTTAATATCCAATATCAATCACAATAATCACAATTACTCTCTCTCTCTCTTTCTATTTACCAAAAACCCTAAGCTCTCAGTTAAACCCACTGTGAAGTTCTAAGTCCAGTTGCAACCCACAGTTGAAACCATGTCTACAAATTCAAACCTCAACATTGATGATGATTGTACTCTTAAGGATTTTCTGTCTAAATCCCCAACCAATCCAGGCTCTAAAGCAAAGGTAGGTGAGTCTTGCTCTCCAAAGAAACAGAGGTCTAAAAAACGTGCTAGGAGGAATTTTGATAATGATCATATTATTGCTAAGTTTGATTATCTTCCTAGGTTCAATGAGGTTGATCCTCGTTTTTGGAGTAGGAAAATGTATAGGAGGTTTAGGTCTTTTACTGGTAGGGAAATTCACAGTGAAAGGAGACTTAATTTGGTCAGTTATCCACATATACAGGTGCATGTTGAAAATTTGCTGTCAGCTGTAGGCTTAGATAGAACTATTGGCTATCCTAACTCTTATTATCATGCTGTGGTGAAAGAATTCTATGCTAATTTAAGTAGTAGTGTATTTGTTGAAGGTGATCCTGCCTATGGCACAGTATTTTTGAGGGGTGTAACTCTAGACTTTACCCCTAATTTAATCAATGATTTTCTCAGTTCCCCTAGTCCTACTGTTAATAGTGATGAGTATGACATGGAAGTCATTGCTTTGGTTCTAACTGGAAAGAATAATAGATATGATGGTACTTCCATTAAGACCTCCTCCCTTACTTTGTGTGCGTCTGTGCTATACAAGATAGCTAAGTTTAATTGGACTCCCACTAAGCAGCCTTCTAAAGTGAACAAGGATATGGCTGTATTTCTCTATAAAATCATGTCATCTTTGCCAATTAACTTTGGTCATCATGTATTCAACCTCCTTAGAGAATTCAGTGACACCAACTCACCCTCCATTCTGCTACCATTCCCTTGTTTAATATCTGGGGTCATTCTGTCTCAAGTCTCTCTTTTATCTGGAACTTCTCCTATTAGAATCTCCACTGAACCAATCACAGATTGTCCCTCTGCCCTGTATATTTCTTCAAAACTGCTAAAAGAAGGGCATATCAATGACATTTCTGGAGACAAAGGAAAGGAAAAGGAGACCTCTAGTGCTCCTTCAGAGAAGAAGAAAGGTGTCAGGTGGTATTTGCAACAAAAGTTGGCTTATAATGAAGAAAGAAGAGCTGAACTGGATGCTGATGATTATCAAATCAAGAAGCTCCTGATGAATCTCATAGAGAGTGAGGATGATGGGCATAGTGATGCTACTCACAGTAATGATGGCTTCTCAATAAGCAGTGAGGAAGAAGATGAAGAAGTTGTCAGAGACACACCTCTAAGGGAAAGACCACCTCAGTCAGACATACCTCGTAACTAGTTTGTCAAGGCTGTGACAAATAGGGGGAGATAAAGAAAGTTTGTGTGTTTCATTTTAATGTTTACAATTCAAGCTTGAATTTCAATTTCAATTCCAAAACTTTATGTTGCTGTTTTTAAATTTCAATTACAATTGCTGTATTAAGACTATTCTGTGCCAGCATTGTTTGGCCTTACAATTTATGCAATTTCCTTTTTTGAAATTTCTTTTTTGAAGTATGACTGTCTTTGAAATTGAATCTGTTCTGAAACTCTGTGAATGGATATATTCTGTGCTTATATGATACCTGATATTCTAACTTGCAGGGGGAGCTAAATAGGTGTTACAAAAGCACTGATAAATGAAATACAGTAAACGACTGTACTGCTAACAATATTTGCAGGTGGATTAGTGTTTATACAAACTTAGATGATTTGTCAAAACCAATGACAAAGGGGGAGATTGTTAGGATCAGATTTCTGGTCTAAATTCTATTTGTTTTCTAATGGTTTTCACTAAATAATCCTATCTGTTAATTATGAACTAAGACAGTGTTGTTAGGTTTCAAGCAATGTTGCAACCTCAGTTACAACCTGCTTAGACAGCGTTGGACGTTTCAAGTAATGTTGCAAGCTCAGTTGCAACCACAGTTACAACCTGCTTAGACAGCGTTGGAGGTTTCAAGTAATGTTGCAACCTCAGTGGCAACCACAGTTCCAACCTGCTGTTTTGCAGGATTCTGTCTAGTTCTGTAATTCTGCATTACTATTCCTTATTGATAATTATTTGTTATAAAGTATGCAGGATATATTCTCATATGCTCTTAAAAGGTTTAGTACGTCTATATTGAGAATATCAAAGTGGTATGGAAAGATTTCCTAAAAGATATAAAGAGATTAGTTTATAAAGATATGTTTCCTTTACATAGATAAATCTATATCTCTATTTTTATGCAAATCCTTATCACTTGTTTCAATCTTTGTTCCTTATCAAATTCAGTATGATATGTTTAAAGATTGAATGAAATATGGAGTTAATGTTTCATATGTATATTTAAAGATATTATCTCTAAAAGATATTATCTTATATGTTTCCTTATTTTAGGAAAAGACTAACTCCTATTTCCAAACTAGTTATTTTAACAGGTATTAACTTATGAAGATTGATGTCAATCCTACAAAAGGCAGACGTGCAATATGGAGAGATTGAAGCCAATCAAAAGAGTCAAAAGCAATCATCAAGATCTTGAAGAAAGAAGATTGTTTTTACTTCTATAAGTAGTTAATAACTTAGCTTGTAAAAAGTGTGTTCTAAATTATAAAAAACTAATTGTTGAGAGAATACACGTGAGCTTCAAAAGAAAACAATGGTGGGATGCCATTGATTTTTAAGTGATAGTTATAGAGTATGAGCAATATAGAGATAGGCAGAAAAACCTAGAGTGAATCTAAGAGTTTTTCATTAATACTTGAATCATATATTGTAAACTTTTTATATTATCATAATCTGGGTAAGTGCCCCGGAGACGTAGCCTAGTTAGGTGAACTCCGTTGTTAAATGTGCTTGTGATTTATTTCAAGTACATTTAACTTTACACAGTTCTGTCCATTAAAACACTTGGTTTCAACTGTGGTTGCAACCTCAATTGGAAACTTACTGCAAAACTGCAACTAGAACAGCGGATAGGAATTTCAATATATATTTTAGTGGAAAGTGTATATAGTTCACGACAAGATGCATATAATAGCTCACAAAATATAAGCTTTATTTGCAGTTCCAAACCAACTCACGTATCGAAGCAAATGCTAACATGTAGATACGTGAGGATTGATTCAAATAGAGAACTTAAAAATTTTAATATGCAGAAACATATAAGTTTTACACATGAATATACATAGAAGTAGAAACAACCGAACAATTATTTCAAAATTTGAGATGGACTACATCATTTCCTCGAAACCTTCTACTAATTTGAGTTCTATCAGACCTAGAAAGATAACCGCTTTAATATCAATTGATGGACTAACGATGTGGACCTGTAACCTTGGGTAACTTCAAATATAAAACTTTCTAGCTCTAAAAGTAATTGTTATTTCTAACACCGTAAGAGGGGTTTATATAGTAGCTCAACATGACAGAATATAAAAGGTACGATATGATCTAAAGCGATGTGGTTCTACAATAACCTAAAAAAAACAATTAATTAGAAAACTATATAAAAGATAATGACTAATAAAATATGGTCTCCATTAATACATGTACGTAGTTGCGTGCCGTACACAATTCACAGTATGTACTGGTAGACTCTGCTGACCAGTACGTATAACAAACCGTCTACCCAACAAATATGGTCTCCAAAGTCTCACCGTCTCCAATATAGCCAACATCTTTTTTGCGTATGTGGACCAAGATAACTTCGTAGGACTGATGGCCTTGCTAAAGAAGGCCACTGGCCGCCCCTTTTGTGACAATGCCGCTCCAATACCTGTTCCTAACGCATCTGTGTATATAGTAAACTGATCAGTAAAATCAGGTAAAATCAAAACAAGGGTCAAAGATACCGCTACTTTGAGCGCCTCAAACGCTCGCTCAGCCTCGGGGCCCCAACCGAACTGCTATTTCTTCAACAGTTGTGTCAATGGTCACGCAAAATTCTCGACAAACTTTCGGTAATAACCAGTCAAACCCAAAAAACCTCTTAGTGCCGTAATAGATTTCGGTCGTGGCCATGCCACCAAAGCCTCAATCTTGGACTGGTCCACGCGGACACCCTCACTTATCACAATATGGCCTAGGAACTCCACTTCCCTCTGTCCAAAAGTACACTTCGACGACTTTACCTCGAAGTGATTATCCTGTAACATCTGTAAAGTCTGTCCTATATGCAACAAATGGTCCTCCCAAGTACGACTATAAATGAGTATATCTTCAAAAAATACAAGTACGAAAGTACGCAGGTAGGGCTGAAATACTGTATTCATAGCCGCTTGAAAGGTAGACACAGCATTGCACAAACCGAATGGCATTACCAGGTACTCTTAATGCCCATGATGTGTACGAACCGACGTCTTATGTATGTCCTCTGGTCGCACACAAATCTGATGGTACCCTGCTCTAAGATCCAACTTCATAAAATATTGCGACCCATACAACTCATCCAGCATATCATCTACGGTAGGAATCGAAACCTATTCTTCACAGTCCCCTCCTTTAACACACTGTAATCAGTACAAAACCTCCACGATCCATCCTTCCTTTTCACCAACAAAACTGGCGAAGAAAAAGGACTAGCACACTCGCGTATAAGGCCCGATCGTAGCATATCAGTGACCTGTCTCTCAACGACGTTAACCGGTATGGACTCATCTTTCAAACAGATGCGATGGTCGAATGGTCTCGTCGGTGGTAACTCACTCGGCTCTCACAATACCAGCTCAAAATCTTGCACCACTAGTTCAAAATCCTGCACCACCGCTAGTATCTCCGGATGGACCCCCTTCTCCAACTCCCCCAGGCCGAAGCCTGCCTCGGCCAAAAGGGCCAATAAATGCCCTTCGGTCATCACCTTTCGACCCGTCACGACAAATAGACCACCTCCTTTTTTCCATTCTCACATTAACTCCTCTAGCTCGACCACATCGGGTGGCCCTATCGGTACCGTCACTAGCTCGACCCTCTCGTCGCCCAACGAAAACTGCATAGTCAAAGCAGAATAGTCGACAACCACACGACCCAAAATACGCAACCACTGAGCTCCCACAATCATGTCGGCCCCAACAATAGGTAGTCGTATAAGTCGACCGAAATAGTGTGACCCTGAAACTCTATCGACACCCCCACATAACGTCGATCACATAGTAATGCTAGGATCGATCAGTCGAGCACAAAGAAAGACAGAAAGCATAAACCGAGCACACACTCAATTTGATAACGGAGTTCACCCAAATTGGCTACGTCTCCGGGCCGCTACACGTGACACTTAATATTATTAAGAGGATTACAATCGTAATCTAGCCTAGTTACAAGCTATGGTTCTCTCGCAAATAAAACTCTCTCTATATAATATAAATGTGTTGTGTAAATGTGTAATTAAAAATACAAGATATTGGGGCATATAAATAGAACCCTTAGTGGGTCATATTACAATTCCAGACGATGTGGGATAATTAGAAAACATGGCCAAACCTCATTTGGCTCCACAACTCAACAATCTCCCACTTGGAGTCAAATGTCGAGTGCTTCGAAAGAACTCCAATTATCCCCGACCACCGAACTCACTGTGCTCCTCCCGAGCAGAATGCTCCCATCGGTATCCTTGTATAGTAATTGATACTCTTCCGTCATCGGCGAGTTATCCATTCTTCCAGTGTAGCGGCGACCCTGAGCCTCAAGCTCGGAGTCCTACTGAGGTTGCACACAGCCTCAGTTTGTCGATTGTAACAGGCTTCGTTAGCATATCGGCGGGGTTCTTAGCGCCCTCAATCTTTTCTAGCGCGAAGATTCCATCTTCCAGAACAGCCCAGATAAAGTGGTAACGAATCTATATGTGCTTTGTGCGTGAATGGAATACAGGATTCTTAGCTAGCTGAACTGCACTTTGACTATCACAGTGCAGAACTCCCTTGTCGGTTTTCTGACCGAGCTCCTGTAAGAAACCTTGCAACCAAATCATCTCTTTGCTTGCTTCCGTCACCGCGACGTACTCAGCCTCTGTGGTCGACAATGCAACAATCTTTTGCAGCTTAGATGTCCAGCTAACAGCAGTACCACCGTAGGTACAGACACATCCCGTTGTGCTCTTTCGGCTGTCCAGATCACCGGCCATGTCAGCATCCACATAGCCGTGCAGGCCTTCCGAGGTCTTTCGGAAACATAATGCCGAATTCACTGTACCCGAGAGATATCTCAATATCCACTTCACAGCTTCCCAATGGGGCTTTCCTGGGTTACTCATGTAACGACTGACAACTCCCACTGCATGGGCAATGTCCGGTCTTGTACACACCATAGCGTACATCAAGCTACCAATTGCTGAAGCATAGGGTATGTTCGACATACGATCCTTTCCTTCCTCGTCCGAGGGTGATTGTTTATTCGACAAGCTAAAGTGTGCGGCTAGCGGTGAGCCTACAGCCTTGGCATCACTCATGCTAAACCGTGCCAACACTTTCTTCACATATTCGGCTTGTGACAGAAACAAAGACCCATCCCTCCCTCGGGAAATCCTCATACCGAGAATCTGATTTGCGGCACCCAAATCTTTCATCTCAAACTGTTTCGCCAACTGTTGTTTCACCTTGTTAATCTCAACAAGGCTCGGCCCGGCGAGCAACATGTCATCTACGTACAACAGTAGTATGACATACGAAGAGTTCTCAAATCTCTTCACGAAACAGCAGTGATCTCTATCACTTCTTTCAAACCCGGTATCCACCATGAAACTGTCAAACTTCTTATACCACTGCCGTGGTGCTTGTTTTAGCCCGTACAAGCTCTTCTTCAGTTTGCAGACCAGTTTCTCTTTTCCCTTTTTGGCAAACCCTTCAGGTTGGAGCATGTAAATTTCTTCTTCTAGATCTCCATGGAGAAAGGCAGTTTTCACATCTAACTGCTCAAGATGAAGATTCGCATTTACAGCAATGCTCAACAATAGCCGAATAGTCGTCAACTTTACGACTGGAGAAAAGATCTCGGTGTAGTCAATTCCTGCCTTTTGCTGGAACCCTTTGACTACTAATCGTGCCTTATACCGTTTCGAGCCATCTTGTTCCTCCTTTAGTCGGAACACCCATTTGTTACTCAGTGCCCTTTTCCCCTTGGGCAGTTCGGCTAACTGCCAAGTCACATTCTTCTCAAGTGACTTCATCTCATCCTTCATCGCGAGCTTCCACTTGTTCGAGTCTTTCAGCTCCAGAGATTCATCTTTACTTTCAGTCGATCACATAGTAATGCTAGGATCGATCAGTCGAGCACAAAGAAAGACAGAAAGCATAAACCGAGCACACACTCAATTTGATAACGGAGTTCACCCAAATTGGCTACGTCTCCGGGCCGCTACACGTGGCACTTAATATTATTAAGAGGATTACAATCGTAATCTAGCTTAGTTACAAGCTTTGGTTCTCTCGCAAATAAAACTCTCTATATATAATATAAAGGTGTTGTGTAAAGGTGTAATTAAAAATACAAGATATTGGGGCATATAAATAGAACCCTTAGTGGGTCATATTACAATTCCAGGCGATGTGGGATAATTAGAAAACATGGCCAAACCTCATTTGGCTCCACAACTCAACAAGTAACACATCCCCATTAGCCACACGAACTCCGAAAGCATCGACCTTTTCAACACATAACCCAATCCTACTAGCAACGCCGTGGTGAATAAAATTATGTGTCGAACTGGAGTCAATCAAAATATAGTGTGACCCAATAGTGCCCACAAAACGCATCGTCTACGAACCAGAGCCACCCGTAAGAGCATCCAAACCAACTGTCGCATCTGCGGTACCCTCAAGATCGATGCCGTCACCGTCAAGTAACAGAAAAACTTGTCGCTTATTACACCTATGACCCTAATAATACGGCTCGTCATAATTATAACATACTCGTGCATATTTGCCATGTAACTCCGCTGGTGTCAATCCTCTACGTATACCAATTGATTCAACCTTCGGTGCCACATTCGGCGACACCACACCAACCAGCCAGACCCTCACCCCCTCCAGCTGCCACCACCATGGCTGCAGATGTAATAGCCCCGGTGGCCCGCGTTGTCGATCGGCTCACCCCCTTTATCCCTTGTAACCTATCGTCGTACCTATACGCCAAACTAATCGCCTCCTCAACCGTCGCCAGATTCTTAACCCTAACATCCAACGCAATCTCAGATTTCATACCACCAAACAAAGCTCCCAACACCGCATTCGGCAGCCAATCGCGAACCCTAGTAACTAATCGTTTGAACTCCTTCAAATACTCCCTTAACGATCCGGTTTGTTGTAGATTTTTTAGTGCCTCGTCGTAGTTTTTGAATTCTGTGGGTCCAAAACGTCGCATTAACCCTTGCTCAAACTCATTCCAATAAACCCCGTCAACCCCAAAACGACCCGAAAACCATGCAACCAATAGTTTGCTTCGCCTTCTAGGTGAAACGCCGCTATCCTAACATGATCATTAACCGGTATTTCCTTAATATTAAAATACTGGTGCACCCGATTTAACCAAGAAGTAGGATCATCTCCTGAAAACCTCGAAAAATCCACTTTTACCCTATCTTGGAACCTCTTCGCCATCCTATTCCACCCCTCACCTCTTTCATATTCAACTTTTTCCATATAACGCTCCTTCCCACACCATCAAACCTCCTGACACCATAAAACTCATCATCCCATTGGACACGACCCCCATATCCGTACCCCCCTTGCCCTCTCTCTTCCCACCCGCGACCAGCCCGCCCCTCGTGAGGGGCTGACCGTCCAAACCCACGACCCAGATCTAATCTAAAGGAATCAAACAGTACACGAATTAACGGTACAATATGCAGTCCAACATACTAACGGTACAAAAGGGGGTCTCCACTTTATTACTTGTCAAATGAAAAACATAGTTTATCAGTAAACCTAAGAGCATCCACAATATATAGTTTAAAAGCATCCACAATAGTTTTGTTAACTTTTTATTGTTAACTAGTGACATATGTATATTAAGTTAAACACCCACATTAATTTTAACTTTAACAATGTTATCTATTTTAACTAAAAATTAATTATTCAAAATATAGTACTATATATAGATGCTGAGAGAAAATAAACAGCAGTATGGTAGAGATATAAAAGATATAAGTGTGAAATAACATTTAATTGTGAGTGTGGATATACTTTTTTGCCATGTCATCAAATAATAACAATTAAAAAAATTGTTATATTTAACATCTATAAAGTTAACGCACACTTTAACACAACTAATGGTGAGACAAAATTGCATTGTTAGCTAACATTTTTAGTTAAGAATAGAGATAACAACACTATTGTAGATGCTCTAATACGAGGAAAGCCCTCTATTAAGAAAATAACACGAATGATCCAAAACTAACAAAACAAATAACAAATTGTGGAAAAAATTACATTTAGTGTATTATATTATATGTTGTTAACGATTTAGGTACCAAACTATCAAATTTAACAATTGACGTACTGAACTATCATAATGTTCATAATTCAGGTACCGTCGTTAAATTAGTTGGATGGAAATTAGTTTCACTTTTCATTTTGGTCATATTCTTTGTAACTTGTATAAATCTAATCATTAATTTTTTGAAATGTCTCATTTTAGTATAAATTTAAAAATATATAATTATATCATATATATATATATATATATATATGTATATAATACACACACATATATATATGTTATATTAATGTATGTATAAAAATATATATAATATAATGCATGTATACATATTATTGCAAATAACGTAAATTATAGATTATGTTTGTGTATAAAAAGAAATTAAAAATACTTAACAAAAATATTTTATTTACAAAAAATGAATGCTTTTTTGAAAAAAAAAAAAAACAACAATTTTCTTGCTGTTTTTTTTTATAAAAGTATTCAAATAGTGATGTGGCCTCAAATAATTTTTGCTCGAATGTCATAAATCTAAAATTTACTTTATTTTCGTTTTAGAGAAAGTGTAAAAAAATTTATAATTTTTTTATTTTAGAAAAAAATCAAAGAAAATCTAGTCAAATAATTTGTTTTTTAAACTGAGATACTTATAAAACATTGTAAATTGAAATGTTTCGAAAAGACATAATTAAATTTAGACAAATTACAAAAAATATGATCAAAATGAAAAGTGAAACTAATTTTCATCCAACTAAATTAACGGCAGTATCTAAATTGTGAATATTATGATAGTTCAGTACATCAATTGTTAACTTTGAGAGTTTGATACCTAAATCGTTAAAAACAGACAGTACAATACATTAAATGTAATTTTTTTTACCACAAATAGTACGACACATAAATAAAATAGCTGACTCAGTCACATTGGCCTATTCGGCCTGCCCGTGTTCATCAATAAATTATTCATTCCAAAAATGCCGGAGAACAAAATTGTTTGAGTACGTACTTGACAACGGAGTAAGGTTAGTAGATCTAATACGTCTAGCTACTCACACTCACGACACTGCTCTAGAAACATATTTTGAATAAAAAATAGTGACCGGCATTGACATCAGGTGCCAAACGAATAAACCAAAATCCAGATAATTTTTTTTTTAAACTATTCAGAAAATTTGGCAAACCATGAAAAGGATGCAAACATACATCCGAGAATAAAACAAATTAAATTTTTAATAAATAGACATCTCCAGAGTTTCAATCCATTGTCTAATTGCTTCATAAATCTCCATAGAAGTTAATTTTTAGTATGGTTATGCATTGAAATCTTCTTGGGCAACATTCCGGGTAGTATGGGTGTCAAAGGCGGCATACTTAGGTATACCGACAATATTGACAAGCTATTGGTGGTTTTCGGAATCCTAGGGAGCTTTGGAGACGGTTTGAAGTGGCCACTTACCTTAAATGTCCTTAGCGGAATAATAAATAAATTTTCGACAACTTCAGAAAGTCAACCTCTAGACACCTTTGATGCAGCTCGTACAGGAGACCAGGTTTTAGTACACACTTCTTAATTTTTATACACACCGTTAAATTACAACATCTGAATATAGCTTTTCTGTTTCTTCTTAAGGTTGTGCATTCAAACCATTTTCTACATTCAAGCCTAAATATCCCATTTTCCGCTTGAAATAAAGAAACCGTAGTATTCCTCAAAAATTGCGCATTCTAGAGGTATAGATGATTCATCTCGGTCTGTATTTGGCCAAGAAAGAACCTGAGTTGTTCTTAAGGTTTTCAGAAACTGAATCCCCTCCTGACCATTGTCTCCGTTCAATCTAAATTTCAAAATTTTCACGTGCTTAACGCAATTAGCGAATTCAAAGCGGAAACATATGGTAGAAAGCCAGAAGTATTGCAAAAATTCCACAAAATTATAGTAAGAGACACAGTCATAGCCTCAAAGGGTATATTGGGCTGCAGAATGTAGATATAAGAAGAGAATAAAATATAAGTGAATAATTAGACGTAGAATTAAATCTTTTAGAAACCAGGAATAGTAATGTAGTATAAATATAAATGTAAAATATATAATACATCGAGTACTTCACAGTTTTTTGTGTTTGGAAGTTAAAAATAGATTAACCAAAAAAATCAGACATATTGAAATGAAGTTCGATACACACACGAAAGCTAAATGGGATAAAGTAACATATCCGACCAACAAGCAATCAACTTTCACAACCGGAGAGATTAGGTTGATTTACACGAAAACACTAAAACATAAGAAATGTAAGTGGAGAGGTCTATTGAAGAACAAGACAATCAAAAGAGCCCATGACTATCAAGCTACAACTTTCTTTGAAAATTCAATAGAAAATGTAAGGCTGTGCCAGAGGAGGAGATAAGAGGGGGTTGAAAGTGGCTAGAAGCCGACAACCACTTTCATATTATTAAATGTCCTACCGCTCAATATATATTTTAGATATAAATCTTTAAATCCAGTGTTTTAGCACGCCATATAATTTGTTGGAATTTCAGCACCCCCATTATGGAGTCCCAGCTCCGCCACTGGTATGTGCTAATAGCTGACCGGTCTTATGTCCCATCCATAAAAAATTCTTGGAATAACCAAGGGCAAAATTAATAATATTTGGTACTGCGAATTTAAACCTTCAGACGTGAATACTGGTATTTTCCTAAGTATTCAGGTAAACTTGACTTGATTTGCCTCTGTCTTCTTTTACAGTTTGCACTCAAGTTGTTGTACATTTCTGTAGGAGTTGCATTCGCAGGATTTATTGGTAAGTACTTGGTAGTTCAATTATATTTAGGTTGTCATTGTTAAACTTAAATCAACCTTGGCTACGAATTTATCAAATGTTAGGAGAATTTAATAGAATCTTCATCAGATTAGAAAGAGAAATTCCTTCTTGAATGACTCCAACTCATGCCCACGATAACTATGGCGAAGGAAAAGAATCCATTGATTTATACTCATAACCTTCATAAATCCAACTTCATATATCATCTTAAATAATCACTTACATAAATTTACTGAAAAGAAAAGAAAACAGATATCCAATTCTTGACAACCATCAATAAAACTTGTATTAGCAGTAAGAAGTACGATTACTTCGTGCTTCAGAGTCTAAAATGCATCTCGGTGCAAATGTAACATCATCAGAAGAAAAAGTTGAATGAAACCGACATAATATATATACACACACACACAAAAGAAAGAGAATAAAAATAGCCAAGTTGCTAAAACCATTTAGAGGAATATACTGAATTTATCTTTTCCAAAAACAATGTCTACCTAATAAGCTAGTAATATTTTTGAAAACAAGTCAAATATCTGGGGTCAGTGCTGCTAAAACTAGCATTTAGATGTATTCATATTTGTGTTTTGCAGAAGGAGTATGTTGGACAAGGACAGCAGAGCGCCAAACATCTCGTATGAGGGTACAATACTTGAAATCATTACTTCGTCAAGATGTTGCCTTTTTTGACAACAAATCTTCTTCGTCGTCTCCATTCCAAGCCATAACCGGCATCACCATAGATGCCGAGAAAATCCAAGATGCTATCTCTGAAAAGGTCTCAAATTTCAATTGACCAAACTTTCTGCTTAAAATTCTATCAAATGCCCTTCTTGTTTAATTTTTTTTTTTCCGTGAGTTAGTTTCACTTTCTCAGCCAAACATTGAAAATTGTTTTTGTAAGACACAGATTGGTTGATTAAGATTTCTACTACATAAAGTTGGACAGTTTAGTTGACAATTTCGGCAGACTTGCGATTATATGTATATGTTTGGTTATCAATCCGTGTAGAAACTTAGGTTAAGGCACATATATATTACATGGCTTAAAGTTTTGGGTGCAAAGGTGAGATGAATCCACTTTTGTTGATTAAATTGTTCTTGAGAAACTAACACAACTCATGCTCTTTTCTCCGGTTATAGGTACCGCACTTTGTATCCAGCACTGCAACTTACATAGCCTGCTTCATAGTCTCCTTCACATTGTCATGGAAACTAGCTCTATTCACTTTACCATTAATCCTTCTCTTTCTCGTACCTATGTTGGGGTTGGGAAAGGTAATGATGAGAGTGAGTTTAAAGATGAGAGATGCTTATGGAGTAGCAGGTGAAATTGCAGAACAAGCAATATCCTCAATACGTACAGTGTACTCATTCGTTGGTGAGCAACAAACGCTTATTCGGTTCAATCATGCTCTTGAAAGTTATACAGGATTGGGTATAAAGCAAGGCTTTATAAAGGGCATGCTAATTGGTAGTGCGGGTATGATATATATACATATCGGATTCCAATCACTCATAGGGGGAATTCTTGTCACAGAAAATGGTGAAAATGGTGGAAATGTATATGTAGCTGGAGTGTGCGTCATGATGGGTGGAGTGTAAGTCATTCTCGGAATGCATGTTTTGCTTTAACTGTTCTCAGTTATTCCCTTTTCACCTGGTTTGCTCTGGCTAGTGTACTCCAACTTCCTAATTAGGAACTTTTGTAATTCACAATATCAGCATAAATTTAGATATCGGTATAAATGACACGTAGTTGATGTTATAAGCATAATAGCGTTAATATAAAATCGAGTACCAATCACTGGATTATAAGTTAAAACTCATTTTCTTGAGACATAAAAATCTAGTGTAAAAGAAGCAGTGTTTTAAATAGCGTTATCGCTACCGTAGCGTTTTTTCGAGAGAAACGCTAAAAGCGCAAATAGCGTTGCTACATAGCGCTTTGCGGTGTATTTTTTTTTTTTTGCCTAAATACATATAAATATAGCATTAAATTCAAAATATCTAATAAAAATTAACTAAATATATATAAAAAATTGTAACTAATAATCACAAAATGATTATACTTGATATGCCAGAGTATTTACTTTATTTGCAAGAGTTTTGGGGTTTGATTCTCTTTAAGCTCCAATAATTTCATTAAAATTTTGACCAAAAATTTAAAAAAAATTAAAAAAAAATTTGGACTGCACCCGCTATAGCGTAAATAGCGTCCGCTATAGCGTAAATAGCGTAAATAGCGTTCCTATAGCGCGAATTTAGCGTTTTTCCATCTAAATAGCGTATTTAGCGTTGCGTTTTTCTTTCAAAAACCACTATATCACACAACGTTGCGCAACGTTGCGAGATTTTTAAAACAGTGAAAATAAGTAATAAAAAGTCACGTGATTTTAAAGCAGCTTTGAAATTTGATTATAAGATTCCTCAGTTTGTTTGTCAAAAGCCATTATCATATCTTTTAAATGTGCAGACAGTTGATGACTGCCTTCCGTAGCATCCCATTTCTTATAGAAGCAAAAGTTTCAGCCTCAAGGATTAACGAGATGATTGGTCGAATTCCATTAATTGATTCCGAAGATGACAATGGTGAAACTAAGGCAAAAATAAGAGGAGATATCGAGTTTAAAGATATCGATTTTAGCTACCCTTCACGTCCTGATAGCCAAATCCTTAGTAGGTTTAGTGTAACAGTAAAATCTGGTGAGACAATTGGCCTTGTCGGATCAAGCGGTTCAGGAAAATCCACGATCATATCTCTCCTCGAACGATTCTATGATCCAGTCAAAGGAGAGATACTTATTGATGGACAGAACATAAAAACATTTCAATTAAGATGGTTGAGATCTCAGATGGGCCTTGTTAGTCAAGAGCCGATTTTATTTGCCACATCCATAAAGGAAAATATTTTAATTGGAAATGAAGAAGCAACTGTTGATCATGTCGTAGCTGCAGCAAAGGCTGCAAACGCTCACAACTTTATCGCTAAATTTCCCGAAGGTTATGACACGGATGTAAGTCACATCATTCTTAAAAATTGTCGTCGCATCTTCATGCTTTAGTGGTGAGAGAGATGTGAATGTTACATTAATAATTTTTAGATATGAACTCAGTTTCAACCTATGTTGATACCAGTTGAGTGAACTGAAAAACTTTGGCTACCATGATATTTTGTACCATGTAAACTTGCAACCACACATTCTTCCAAATACTTAAAAAATATTGAATAACACAAAATTTGTATACAACATATTACAGTTAGATTGGTTGGTTTTAGTTTTTTAACATCTCGCCATTTAGGTAGGGCAATTCGGTTCACAATTATCTGGTGGCCAGAAGCAAAGGATCGCTATAGCGAGGGCTTTACTTAGAGATCCAAAGATTCTTCTTCTCGATGAAGCTACTAGTTCTTTAGATGCACAATCCGAGAAAAAAGTACAAGAAGCCCTTGACCAAGCTTCGATTGGACGTACCACGATTATCATTGCCCATCACCTGACGACCATACAAAAGGCCAAAAATATAGTGTTTCTGCAGTCGGGAATGGTAATAGAAATGGGGCCTCATGATGAGCTAATGGAAAACAAAAATGGTCAAGGGGCCTATTTTAAGATGGTTCAACTACAACAAGCTTCTGCTACAAAGAATGAAATGGCCGAAAAACGTTATTCTTCATCACACGCTCTAAGTCAGCGCAGGGTTAGAAGTTTTCCACTCTCACATGCAGAAACATTAGGACTGCAAGGTTGTTCACCTTATGTCCCTGATAAATACCCAAATCAGTTACTGGTAGTCAATAACAGGGGAGAAAAGTTGAAAACGGAAAAATATACCAAATATTCTGCTTCTGAGTGGCGTCTGTTGAAAATGAGTGTACCCCCTCATTGGAAGAGAGTGCTACTTGGGTGTATCGGCGCCATCGGTGTTGGAGCCATTCAACCATGTATTGGAGTTCTCAGGGGTCTACTCATATCAGTATACTTGCAGACTGATAAAGGTAGGATAAAATCTGGTACCCGTACTTACGCACTTCTATTTATGGGTTTAGGAACTGTAAACTTCATAGTAAATGTCCTTCAACATTATAACTTTGCTACGGTGGGAGAGCGTTTCACAAACAAGGTTCGAGAAAGTATGCTGCGAAAAATACTCATGTTCGAGGTGGCTTGGTTTGATAGAGAAGAAAACACTAGTGCTGCAATCTCTGCAAGGCTAGCCACCGATGCTAACAAGATTAAATCTCTCGTTGGTGAACGTATTTCATTGGTAATCCAAGTACTTACCGATGTTTCCATATGTTGCACTGTTGGGCTAGTTGTTGCGTGGAGGTTGGCCATTGTCATAATCGCTATGCAGCCTTTGCTTATATTGAGCTTATACTCACAGACAAGTTTGTTAAAGAAAACATCAAAGAATGCCAAGAAAGCGCATGGCAAAGCATGTCAGCTGGCAAGTGAAGCAACAACCAATCACAAGACTATAACAGCGTTTTCATCTCAAGGGAGAATATTGAATCTCTTTGTAGCTTCTTTAGAACATCCTAGGAAAGAAAACATTGTAAAGTCATGGTACTCGGGTCTTGGGTTATTTATCTCAAACTTCATTATTTTCTCTTCTATGACTATGACGTTCTGGTATGGCTTTCGGCTAATTGACAAAGGCCTACTTAAACCAGAATCACTTTTTCTAGCTTTTAACCTATTTATGTCTATGGGGAAAAGTATTGCAGATGCTGCGAGTACAACATCTGATTTATCTAAAGGGGTAGATTCCATAGTTTCGTTGTTTTCAGTTGTAGATCGAAAGAGTGAAATCGAGCCAAACAAACCAGAAGGGACCAAGGCCGAGGAATCTCTTAAGGGAGAAATAGAGTTGAAAAATGTATTCTTTTCCTATCCATCTAGACCAGATCAGATGATCTTAAATGGTCTTAATCTAAAAATCAATGCGGGGATAACCTGTGCTCTGGTGGGAAAGAGTGGTTCTGGAAAGTCGACGATAATTGGACTGATCGAAAGGTTTTACGATCCATTGAACGGATCAATATTCGTAGATAATCAAGATATCAAGTCATATAATTTAAGAAGTTTAAGGTCTCATATTGCATTAGTTAGTCAAGAACCGACACTTTTTCCAGGAACTATTCGTCAGAATATCCTTTACGGGAAGGAAGATGCAACAGACTCCGAATTGATCGAGGCAACAACTCTTGCCAATGCCAATCTGTTCATAAGGTATGGCCATCGCCGAATTGCATTTTCTCTAAAAAAACTTATTCTCAACTCCATGTTTGGTAACATTTGGTTTACAGTTTCCATGTGTTCATGATATTCAAACATTTGAGTTCTGAAAGCAAAGGCAGGAATGGTAGTTTTTGCTTCAATTTTCATTTCAAATTTGTACAAGAGACTAGGATTTCAAAATTGTACATAAACTGAAGCCTCTAAGAATCTTATTCTTTGTTTGGTTAAAATTGATTATATTTTGTCTCTGCCAGTTACACAAAAATGGATAAAATAGCTTTTAGCTGAAGAGTATGTTTATAGATTAAAAAATAATACAAAAGTACGCTTCTGAGAGCAATATTTTCCAAAGAAATTGTGTCAAATCGCTTGAAGCTCGTTTTTCATGGTAGGAATAATGTTTTTTGTTTTTATTTTTGCAATCAACTTTATTAATAAAGGAAAACAAGGCCACAGGCGAAACATTAAAAGCGCCTCGACCAACAAAATTGAAAACAGCTAGTTCAGAGAATAAAATTACTTGGCCTTTCAGATAAAGTTAAAACGGCTTTCTATAGTCTATACTAGTAATACTTAAAGTCTTCACAATGTGATATTGCAGTTCTATGCAAGATGGATACGAGACATACTGTGGAGCCAAAGGAGTTCAACTCTCGGGTGGTCAGAAGCAGCGAATAGCACTTGCCCGAGCAATACTGAAAAACCCAAAAATCCTTCTTTTGGACGAGGCAACAAGTGCTCTCGACAGTGAATCTGAAAGTTTGGTACAAGAATCGCTGCAAAAGATGATGGTTGGAAGAACTAGTATAACAATAGCTCACCGGTTATCTACAATACAAAATTCAGACGAAATTGTCGTAATCGAGGACGGGAAGGTCGTGGAACAAGGATCACACTCTAAACTTCTTGCTGCTGGAGAAGGCGGTGCTTACCGATTCCTAATCCAGCTACAAAACAATCATAATTAATAATGAATAAAAGCATTACTTATTTGTTGATGTTAAAGGTTAAGCAGAAATAACATTTTTGTTTTTTGTAGTAGAAGATATCTAAAAACTAATGCAATATATCTGAACTACTGAACTTATAAAGAACATGTAATCAGTTTCTAAAGTACAACAGTAATTTAAGAGCTCGTTTCATAACCACTTACAAATTACTCCTGATGTTTTACAAAAAAGTATTAGTAAATTTATACTTAGTACATGTAAATCACGAACTGATGGTTTTCTGTTTAGATGATGGTCTAGACGTCTAGTAGAAACAAGCTCAGAGTTTGCTCAGCTTCTAGCAAACAAATAGTGAGTATCCTCCCTGCCAGGGGCGGCCCGCCAGGGAGCCCAGTAAGGCTGGAGTCTCGGACAATGGAAGCCTAATTTTTTTTAATTTTTTTAAGGGCAATCTCGCAGCCCGAGCATCTAATTACTAAAATATTAATCATTAATTCAATAAGCATTGTTATAAGTGTTTGTGGTGGAGTGGTTAATGATACAATCCAAAGTGATTTTTTTTACTTAATGATCAATGGTTCGAATGACTTTGCCGTCTAATTTTTTTTTTAGCCTCGGACAATTAAAAGTCGTGGGCCGGCCCTGCTTCCTTCAGTTGGTCTAAAGTCTTGACTTAACCTCCAACTCATCCTGCAAATTCATTGAAACATAGTTACATAAAACAAGTGGGCACGCATGAATGTATTATTCATATATCTGTGTAACTTTTAATGTTTTTTAAACCCTAGTAAGTAAATTAATAACAATTACATGGTCATTGTGACTTAAAAATATAACCGTAACTCTAAAATAATCAAAATTGTCAGAAACAAATATTGAAGTCGGGTATTCAAAACCATGGATCAACTTACATGAGCCTTAATTAGCAGGTGAGAGGAACGAGATGGACGTATCTACTGAGTAGTTAAACCGAAGGTCATGAATGAAAGCCACATCTCATCCACCGAAAAAAAATACATTAATTTACTATGTTAACGATTTAGATAGCAGACTATCAAAGTTAAAAATTGACGTAACTATCATAATATTCACAATTCAGGTATTGTCGTTAATTTAGTTGGATGAAATTTAGTTTCACTTTTTATTTTGGTCATATTTTTTGTAATTTGTATAAATTTAATCATGTCTTTTCGAAACATTACAATTTATAATGTTTCTACTAAAACACATACATATACATACATAATAATTATCTTAGTTTAAAAAACATATTATTTAATTAGATTTTCTTCGATTATTTTTCTAAAATAAAAAAAATTATAATTTTTTTTACACTTTCTCTAAAACGAAAATAAAGTAAATTTTAGATTTATGACATTCGAGCAAACATTATGTGAGGTCACGTCACTATTTGAATACTTTCATGAAAAAACAGCAAGAAAAATGTTATTTTTTTCAAAAAAGTATTCATTTTTTGTAAATATAATATAATTATTAAGTATTTATAATTTATTTTTATACACAAACATCATCTAGAATTTACATTATTTGCAATAATATATATACATACATACATTATATTATATATATTTTTATACATACATTAATATAACATATATATGTGTGTATTATATACATATATATATATATATATATGATATAATTATATATTTTTGAATTTATAATAAAATAAGATATTTAAAAAAATTAAGGGTTAAATTTATACAAGTTACAAAAAATATGACCAAAATGAAAAGTGAAACTAATTTCCATCTAACTAATTTAACGATGGTACCTGAATTGTGAACATTATAATAGTTCAGTGCGTCAATTGTTAACTTTGATAGTCTAATATTTAAATCAGTGCGTCAATTGTTAACTTTGATAGTCTAATATTTAAATCATTAATAATAGATAGTATATTACATTAAATGTATTTTTTTCCACACATACGTTCTATCAAATTTTCAATAGCTCCAGAAGCCATTTTTCTGGTTCTATCATGTAAATTAACAAGCAAGGAACATGTGATTGCGAATTTCAAGTTAAAAAGACTATTGGTTGTCAAATCAGAACTTTAAGCAAATCATACTCAAAATATATAACGAAAAAGTGATTTTTTTTTTTATTTCTGACACTACATCCATGGAAGTACTGATGTAGTGAATATTCTTAGGTGATACTGTATTTGAAAGTATATTTGAGACATTTAATTTCTCAAATATACTTTCAATTTTTTTTTTAATTTCAAATGTGAAAAAAAATCATTTGAAATTAAAAAAGTATATCTGAGACATTTATTTTACCACCTCTAATATTCACCACCATGGAAGTAATAAAAAAAATAAGTAGGAGACTCTCGAGAAGTTGCATTGTAGTAATTGTTTGTAAAATGTTAGGCTAATTCCTTCAGGAAAGGAGTTAGGCAACTCCTTCCTTCACCTTACAGGCTTACACGCTGATAACTAAGTTTTTCGTCTGCGTTTTTGCTTAAATCTAATCAGAAAGTGTTACACTAAAAATTGAAATAAAAAACTATATGGTCTTCAGTATTTAAAATTTAAAAGTTACTTACTCAGATACTGTGTGTGTTAACAAATTTTCAGTAATATGGCTTTAAATATTAAATTTTAATTTTGAATAGTACTGTTATCAAAATGAGATTACCAAACTCTACAAGTGTCAGAATTTAATTACAGTAGGTAGGTAATTTAAGCACCAAAAAAAAAAGAATTGCAGTAGAAAACAGACAGAAACCAAGGTATTCACATATGTTCGTATCTTTCGGGGCAATCACTTTCTTATGAATCATTGCAAGAAGTTCTTTTAAGTAGACTATTTAGGACCGTAAAAGAGATGAGCTGTTTGTGGAATCGTTCGTGTTCGGTTCGGTTAATGTTCAGTTCATCTTCGTTCATTTATAAATGAACACGATAATAAACAAGAATATAGTGTTCGTCTATTAAGTGAACTGAACATGGACATGCCTCTGTTCGGTTCGTTTAAACTCGTGTTCGTGTAACTATATATAAATTTTGATAAAATAAAAAACTAAATCTATTAATAATGTAACAAAAACTAATATCACTACACAGTTAATAAACTTATTTATTGTATAATAATATAAATGATATGCTTGTATTATTTCGAACTTATTATGATAATCTATATAATATGTATCATTGTAACATCCCGTATTTTTATAAATGGTTTTATTTATGATTTAATTTATCCAAAAACGTTTTATACAAAATTTTACCAAAAACCGGTCACTCGACTAATTTTTAGCCAAAAACCGAAAAACTTTATTTTAAAAACCTGTTATTAATTTTACTAATAAAAAGGACCCAAAAAATTTGTTTCTAAAAATTTGTTATTTTTGAGTAGTAAAACAATATTTTTGGATTAAGAGTTAGCTTTTAGAACTTTGGGGGCCAAATAGTTCGCTTCCACAAACTATCTAAAAACAGTTTTTCTAAACCTAAAAATCAGCCCACTTTCAATTCTTTAAACCTAAAACCAGCCAAATACAAGAGAGAAAAGAGAGAAAAAGGAGAAGAAGAAGAATAAGAGGAAACCACCGTTAGCGGATTCATACCGGAAGCATCTCCTCTACGCTATAAGGTAACGGGGGTTATCCATTGCGACTAGACGAGGGTGTATGTTAGGATTAGGTTTTACGTTTAATATAAATTGAGGGTTTTTGGCCTTTTATATTAATTATGTTCTTAAATTGCTAATTGGAGTTATTTGTTGTAGCTAATATTGCTAAATACCAGTTGTGTCGTATTATACAGCATAAATAGTATTATTTGATTTTGTAATATTTTCCAGCTAATATTGCTAGATACCAGTTGTGTCCTACTATAAAGCGTAAGTAGTATTCGTAACAGCTAGCTTTTTTGCCATGCTAAGGAAATTCAAGGTTTTATTATCTTAAAAGTTACAAGTAAACAAACGCTGAGCTAGTGGGCTGTTAGTTTGTAGATGGGTTCGGACTTATTTGATACAGAGGATATCTCATTGTATTGATATTGAAATCCAAGCTAGAGTTAGTATCCAATACACAGTTTGCTTTCGATTGGTTGTTGATTGAACTCATGGTATGGTGTGAATTTATTTTCTTCAGTCTTATGTGTTTTTAAGCGTTGATTATGTGATTATATAGTTATTGATGAAATTGGATATATTTATGTTGAATAATGGTGAATTGTAGTTTATGCATACAAGATGTTTGTTAAAATGTCTGAAAGTGATTTTTATGTTGGATTGGCGTTTGGCTAGTTGTGAATTTAGTACATGTGGTTATGTGTTATATTGTATTACGTTAAGTGACGTATGAGATGGTGTTATTTGAATAGTATAATATTATTGGCCGATGCCTTAATATTTATACGTATGAGATTATGTTAATTGAATGATTTTATATTATTGGTCAAGGCCGTATGTGATTGTGTTAATCGAATAGTATAATATTATTGGCCGAGGCCTTAATATTTATACGTTAGCAATGGTCTCTGTCTCTTCCTAATTCCGGGGACAGAAGACAGCCGTGGGGATAGGGAATGACTCGACTTACGGACTGGGGCGAGTGGCATGAGAGGTCCTAGTGTGCACTATATTTATTTTTATGTTAGCTATGGTCTCTGTCTCTTCCTAATTCCGGGGACAGTAGACGGCCGTGGGGATAGGGAATGACTCGTCTTACGGACTGGGACGAGTGGCATGAGAGTTCCAAGTGCGCACTTTAAATCTACTTTTATGTTAGCAATGGTCTCTGTCTCTTCCTAATTCCGGGGACAGAAGACGGCCGAGGGGATACGGAATGACCTACCTTACGGACTGGGGTAGGTGGCATGAGAGGTCCATGTTTGCTATAGATTTTTGTTGACGATGTTTAATTTATTTAATTTATCCCGTTGTAAAATATTATTATATTTCTTTTTATACGTCAATTATCGTAGTTGTAGAATTTGTGAGCCCTTGCATTTATGGGATGAAGTGACGGTATTTGTGGTGCCGTCCCGTCTAGTTATGTGCGTGGGACTCACCGTTACGATTTTGTCTTTCAGGTACAACTTAGGTTGAGAATTTTGGATAGCAGCCATTGGAATGCATCACATGGGTTCGGGGCTTTCATTTTCTTTTTACTTTAGAAAAGTTTTGAGATTGTAGCCTACTGGCAAATTGCATTTGTTTAAGAAGTTCTTATATAATTTTGTTAAAACCTTTTGGTCGTGTAGCCGCGTTTGGCAAGCAGTTTATTTATTGTTTAATTGTTCATTTAGCTCGCAAGTTATTTCTTTTAAAATTTAAATTTTGTACCAACATGTTCCCTTTTCCTTTTATTTAAAAAGGTCACGCTTTGATATCCGTTTTACGGATTTCGGGACGTGACAATCATCATTCTATAAATACAGTCACCGATTTTATCGTTAAGTGTTCAACTCGTTAAAGTAATCATATGTATGTAAAAAAGAATTTATACAATACATAAACTTAAAGTTACATGTGAACTAGTTTATCCTAGTTAATAATATAGTAATATATGATAAAATTAAAATATATTTTAAAAATAAAGATTTTTTTTTCAATTATCGAATGTTTTGGAAGAAATTAGATGTTCACGAACAACTCGTGTTCGACTCGTCAAATGTTCGTATTTAAATGAACATGAACCGAACATGAACAAGAATTTTAGTTTATAAACTGAACATGAACAGATATTTTTCTGTTCGTTTCATCATTTACACCACTAATACTATTATCATAGCTAGGGTGGTTTTAATTATAAAATAAAATAAAAAATCTGTTTGTATTAAGGCTTACTTAGGATCCCGCAATATGCTATGACTGTTAAAAGATAAAAAAGAAGAAGATGTGTTTGGCAAACACCAACACTTCTTTAATGGACTTGGTTTTGGTTGGTCTTTTTTTTTTTTTTGGTTGGTTGGTCGGTTGGTCGGTCTATTCTATTTATTAGATTATGTATGCACTTCTGAAGTTCATATACTGTACATTACATCTTATCATTTACCCGTAAAATATAGACTCGTTAATCAGTAGTGATAATCTTTGAGATAAGAATGAGTAAAAAGAAAACAATGTGTACATGTCAACACTTCATATTTCATCTCAATGTTTATAGTAGCGGAACTAGAATTTGGATATTGGTGTGGCTGGATTACATGTATTATGTATATATCTATTCGTTATTATGCGGGGTGCTGGTGTGTTTAAAAGTTATAATGGTCAAACTTTCACTTATTGGGAAAAGTTCAGGGATTTTTCAATACGAGGGGTGTTCTAGTTTTTTTTTTTTTTTTTTTTACTACCATCAGTTCCTCCTCCCCCGAATGCATATGAGGTTCTTTAAACTTTATCAGTTTTATACGCACTGATTCTTTATTTATTTCAAAGTGAACCTCGAGTGTAAGCTTCTTGAGCAGACCTAAGAGTCACGCCTGGTCCTCGTCTCACGAAGTTGCCCTTATCAAGAGCCCAGCCCTCTTATGTAAAATTGTCCCAATGTACATACATGACCAAGTAAATCGTTATATCTAGCAGTAGTATCGATTATGTAGAAGTTAGGCCTCGTTTGTTTGTATAATTAGTACCTCGGGATTGTCACAATTTCGGATGTATTACTTATCCAGTCTTCTTTTCAAATCTCATTCATAATACTAACGGATTGTTAATACTTTCGCAACCAAGGAGGCCTTAAAAGTACACTAAAATTCAAAAGAAACTTTAAAGTGGATTTAGTTTCTGCATTTTACACCTACCTCTCAGGCTCTCACCAAACTCGCTATTTTATTTAACAGTACTTTTATGTCATATGTAGAGATACCATTTTGTCTTTCGACTATTGGTGATCCAAATACTGACTCAAACATGATAAGAAAATGGATAAGCCCACACATACTGTCAGAGGACACTTAAAAGAATTTTTAAAGCACGAGGCCCTAAATGTCACTTAATTTCTTTTGTTAAACAGTATGCAACTCTACATTTCATTTCTGAAAAAGCATGACTATCTCTATGAAAAAGGGATATTGTAGGAGCTATCAAAAACTCATGAAATATAGTATCGACCATAGTAAAGTGATGTTACGGCTTCCCGTGGGTAATGACAATACAACATGAACCTCTGAAATATTGTTCAATAAGTTCAAAACATACGAAGACGTTTATCCAAACTTTTCATACCGAAATAAGTCACTTTTCGACACAAGTCAAAGTACTTCAATTATAGTATCATTTACATAGTTTTAAACCTCAAATGAAAAACTGTGATATCAAAGGAGAAAGTGACCATCAGTACCTTTTACAACTAACCGAAAGCCTGGCATATATGTATATATATATATTATCCTACAAAGGTGTAAGTTCCTCGAGGCGGGGGATTTCAATTTTGAAGAATCAAAAGTCGAAAGCGTTTAGAGCTTGCTCGGGATTTTACCAAACAAAGAATGCCTACCTTCAGCAACAAGTTCCCCTGTTGTCTTGTTTCTAATTAGAACAATAGTTCCAGAATATCCACCCTTTTGACCTAAAACCCTTGAGGTAATCTCCAGCTCATCCTGCCAGTTCAACAATCAGATAATCACAAAATATAAGCTCCACTGGCGGTTACAAACTAACACACGTATCGAGGCAAAATGCTACCCTAGCTATGCGTGAGGACTTGAAATGAGAGGAGACAATGATTCAATTTGCAGAACATTATCAGTTTTCAAATGAATAAACTCATTAACAATGATTAGTATAATTACAATCTGATGCCAAATTTTGAGACGGACTACTACAAATTTGAACTACGTAAAAAACTTTTGGACCAGTCTAACTCGGTATTAAGTCTTTGTAATGAATGTAAAAGTGAGGCCTAAATCGCTGAACCAAGAGCTCAATATCATATGTCTAACTAATCAATACCAAAGAAAGTGATGATACTCGTAAACAAGAATCCAGTTACACGATTTGAGATAGCCTGCATCATTTTCTTTACCCCTTTTACTAATATGAAGTATCTAAAACAAGTCTCTGAACCAATATAGCTTGGTATCATCTGTAAGGGTTAGAATTGAAAGTATACTTACTAACAACTCAATTTCAATGTAAGGGTTAGAATCTAATTAGACTCTTATTTTATTTTAGCATAAGACTCGTCATTCAAAAAATTTATTAGTCTTTAAAAAGTTTAATAATGAACTTACATAATACGAAAAAAAAAACGATTTAGCTTATATCAATTAATTTGTAGCATGTTATTTGATAGTTTTATATCATTTTTAAATTTTCATTAACAAAAATTGTTTTTTTTTTCAATTTACATATGAAGATGTAATTTGCATTTGATAGTTTTATAAGATTTCATATAAGTGTTTTTATATGTGTGTAATTTTTGTAAATTTTAAGCGTTTATCGTAAATTTTTAAACTGTACGGACTAAATTGAAACTTTAAAACGGTTTTCATCCAAAAAATGTAACGGCGAGTCACTAAAACAACTCAAACTATAAACTTAGGTCACTAAAACGGGATTGTAAAAAGTTGGGTCATCAATCCTAAAATTAGCCAAAACACAGGTCACCAAAGCATAATTAACCCGAAATATAATTAAAGCTCCAGCTTACATGGACTTTAGCTGAAGAAAGGAAAGAGATGGACATATCGACTGAGACCATCATAGGAAGGCCCTCAGCATAAACCAGCACCCCTCCAGCTTCATCAACTAGATTTGCAATAGCTCCTGATGCCATTTTTCCATTCCTATCCTATATAGAAAAATTAGATTTAAAAGATGTCCCAAAAGAATAACCAATATTAATAAGCAGCAATAATAATATATTCTACATACCAATATTAATGTTAAAAGGACAGCTGACCTTCATTGCATACATAGTCATATGTTTACATCATCTAGCACCCATGAACATGACTAGATATCAAAACTGCTTCTAAAAATTAATTGAATGTCACAGACACACCATATGTAGGTATAAAATCATGTTTGGCCAGCACTTGCCTGAAAAACAATGTGTCCATCGAAGCCAAACATACCTCATGCTATTGACAGTTGCAATTTCCACGGTTTTGCACTACTTCCATATTATTGTGAATAACAAGCACCTAGAGTGCTAAATCATGGGTTCTTTTCAGGTTAATTCAAGAAACAATGATCATCTGTGACGTAATGAAAAGCCCATTGACGCACGCAAACTTATGAAAAGTGATACTTATCAAAGTGCTAAATTACAGTAAATATATTTACTTGCAACAATTTTTTACATAAGCAACCTCGCTAGTTCCAAATTGAAATTTGTGAACATATAGCCGTTTCCTTTTCCTTTCGGTAATAGGATCATGTACATGGCTATACATGCAACGTTACGCATACCAGGTCTCTTGAAATTAGATAGTAGTAAGGATGTGAGATCTAAATGTATTTCAGATTGCTGGACTTGCGATTTTAATTGATTTGGGTAAGTCTAATAGATGGATATCAACTGATATAAGAATTGTGAACACGTTGATGTCTCTCCCATGTAGTATTAGTCAATTTTCAGTATATCGTATTTCTTGAAAACCTCCTAACTCTGAAATTTTTGATTCAAATTTCATATAGCACAACTTTGTGTAATTATTTCATATAGCACAACTTTGTGTAATTAATCGACAATGATAACATAACCTCACTAATCTAGTTCGAACATCGGGATTAGTGATCAAGGTTCCAATTTTGAAAGAACCCAGCTGATGTCTCTTCCATGACTAGCCATTTTTCATAATATTGTGATCTTGAATACCTCGTAAATCTAATATTTTTGTTTCAAATTTTATCATGTACGGAGTACTATTTTCTGTACTTAATTGACAACAATTATACCATAACAAACCACACCAACCCTAAATCCAAAATCAACATTACTGATTATGGTTCCAATGTTGATAAACCCAATTGATATCTCCCCCATTTGTTAGCCATTTCCAAAATAACGTGACTGTTTAAAACCCCGTAAATCTAAACTTTTCGTTTCAAATTATATAATACAGTTTTCAATAATGATTGGACAAAAGACACTCTCTTATGTATATACGCTGTAATGGACAACAATTACTAACAATTACAAACACTATATTCTCTATCAGTCATTTTTCACAATAATATGCTTCTTAAAAACCTCGTATTTTCCCTCTACATTTTATAAAGTAGTATACTTCCTTCGTTCCTAATTATGTGATCACTATTCTATTTTGTGAAGTCCCTACATAATTGATCATTCTCCTCTTTCAGTAAATGAATCTTCTTAAAAGTATCATTTTACCCTTTACATTTCATACATAACTATAATAATTTGCATTGCACAGTAATTTACTATTGGTCATATTAGAAATAAGGTAACAGGGGATGAAGGGAGTACAATAATATGAATTCGAGTGACAACAATAACTAAATAACGTAACTTAAATTCCAAAATCAGCAATATCAGTGATAAAAGATCCAATTTTGACATATCCCCATTTCTCACCACGAATGAGGGAATATATAGATATAGACATACATACATACACATAGACACACATTTTTGGCACCCCTCATGTTTTTTTATCACTTAATTTAATAGTTTACGTAAATTCGGCACCCCCACTTACTATTCCCGGCTTCGCCCCAGATTGAAGTGACAACAATAACTAAAATAATTGAACTTCAATTCCAACATCAGCAATATCAGTGATAAAAGATCCAATTTTGACATATCCCCATTTCTTACCTCGAACAACGGAATATAAAGATATAAAGATATATAAATATTGAGGAGCTTACGGAGAGGAGAGGAGGGACTATGAAAGTAAAAACGATGAGACCGGGTTGAACTCGGCCGACTCGGATGCCTTTTAGTGCTAAATCTTCGTAGAAACAGCTCTCTTTCCCGACCCGGTGACGTGGTACACTGAGTTGGGTTGTGATTTCTGACTCGGTATCGGACAGGGTCAGAAACTCCCTTGCCTTCTCCATTTTCACTCTATCTATATTCTCTTTCTAAATTCTAAGTGGGAAATTATATATGACAATGGGTTTGACTTTAAATCCAAAATCAGCAATATCAGTGATAAAAGATCTAATTTTGACATATCCCCATTTCCAGGGGAATAACTACGTACATGCCCTACAACACCAGCCATATTGAGAAAAATTCGAAATTTTTCTACATATTTTGCTGAAAAGTTGACGATTATAGACTTTCACCACCTCATAATTACAAAAAAAAATATAAACACACAGTTGCCCCTGCTCATTTCATACCATCGAACTACGGAGATCATACTATTAATATAAGCAAACTCAAGAAAAGGCGAGACTGCCAAATTTTACCCAATTTTTCAAAAAATACCCTTACTCTATTTTAATACATATTACCAATGCACCTAATCTAATTAATTAACAATTTGTGTTCACTATATTTTCCTAATTATGGATGTAGCCTAAATTAATTAACAATTCGTTTTAACATGCATAACTACAATAAATGATACCAAATCTAAATATTATGTTTAAAATAAAATATATTACGAGATTTATATCATTACGCATCTCACACGCAACGCGTGAATAACTTTCACCAGTAAAGATATAGACACACACACAATTATATATATATATATATATATATATAGGGGAGGGATCAAGCAACATCAAGTTAGACACAAGTTTAGACATTTTTTTATGCAAAAACGCTCCAAATCAATATTTGACTAATGCAAATCTCCACGGTTTCCAGACAGGAAGACAAAAAAAAGAGACGCATATTTGTCTTCCACTCGTGAAACCGTGGAGATTTGCATAAGTCAAATCTTGATTTGAAGCGTTTTTTTGCATAAAAGTGTCTAAAATTGTGTGTAAGTTGATGTCCATTGATCCCTTCCCATATATATAAACTAGCGAACGTGTCCACGCGTTGCGTGGTGTAACCGGTGTATTTTTAAAAAATTTCAAACATTAATCATATAAAAAATATACAACAAAGTTGAAAGAAAATATACTAACCTGTGCTGCCACGCTTGATCATCGTAAAAATTTACTCCATATTTTCAATGTTTTTCTACTTTGTACTTTGTAGAGAAGGAGGGAGAAAGAAACAGACTAAACCATATGATGATTAATGGAACAAACGAATTTAATTGATGATAGTGTAGAAATGGTTACTTCATGGGCAGTTATATTTTTTAAATGGAAAAAACAACTGGTTTGGCCTTTTTTGTAAATTCTGTTAGTTGAGTATTTTTATAAATATTTGTTTCAAGCCTCATCAGCCCACCTCACATAAACTACTATAGATATATATATATATATATATATATATATATATACAAATTGAGGAACTTACGGAGAGGCGAGGAGGGACAATGAAAGTAGAAACGATGAGACCGGGTTGAACTTGGTCGACTCGGATGCCTTTCAATGCTAAATCTTCATAGAAACTGCTCTCTTTTCCCACTATGTGACGTGGCACGATGAGTTGGGTTATCATTTCTGACTCGGTCTCCGTCAGGGTTAGGAACTCCCTTGCCTTCTCCATTTTTTCACTCTATAATTCTATTTCTTTGTGGGAAATAATATTAGTATGTCACAATTGCTTTTGCTTATCCAAGGGGAAAAGTAAAATTTGATTATTCACAAAATTTAATTTATGGTCAAATTTAGTTACACTGGACTTGTTTAGAGATTTTATTTTCTTCTGCTACGGGATAAAATATAGGTATGGTTTTATCATTTATTTTAAATTTGAACGGTAAAAAAATTTAAGATTTTTTTTAATAATATTTTAGATTTTACGGTTCAGATTTAATTTAAAATTGATCAAACGGTTCACAAATTAACGGAATTTTGTGTCGTTCAGTATAACAACGGGACAAAAGAGGGACCCGACTTGTTTGACTTAATTGTAATTTTTTATTATATAAGTATAAAAGCAAATATTTTGGTAAGTTGACACTTAAAAACTATAACTTTTTATTTATTCGATACATAAAAATTACACTTCATTTTAACTAAATAGTTTTGAGTTTAATTTTAAACAATTATACATAAATACCAACTATTTTACAGGTATATTTTTTGAACTTTTATCAAACAAACTTCCAAAAACTAATATTAGTAAGTATATTTTTTGACCACAATGAAAAAAATTATAATTTTACATTTATAAGATGCGACCAAATATAATTATATATATATATATATATATATATATATATATATGAAAAATCCTCAAAGTAGTGATTATAACTAAAATTTATAAATAATGGAATAGCCTAGCAGTACTCATTTTTCCAGGGATAGAAATATTAAAATTCAATGGAGCATACTATGGTTAATGATTCGTTGTGGACACTATTGGCCACACTTCCTATAATTCCAAACAAAATTAAAAGCATCAACACTTAAACATGTTATTGTCTGTATCGTGACACGGATGGTATGGTCGGAAGTAGGTGAGTTCGTTCATGTATCCGACATGACACAACTCACACATATCAAAACATTAATTTATGTGATATATCTTCTATCCAACCAAATACTACAGTTTATCACTTGTGTGAAAGAAGTTTATTTTTGTGCGTGTAAAGTTGATAATCATGATACTATCGTAGTATAATGGTACAAAATTTATAATTTCATTATTTAGAGCATGTCAATGGATATCGTGACGTTACGCACATTGTTATTAATAATAATGAGAAAAAATTATAGCCAATCTCTATTAGTGTTTTTTTGTTAGTTTCCGGGCCAGCGTTGTTCACACGCAACTCGACTAAATCAACGAGCGAGACTAGCGTAGGGCCCCACCGCCACGACCTCCCACTTAAAACTTTGTTATTGTTGTTGGTGAGAATCGAATTCGGATGGATACACACCACATGAAGAGATTCTTCCACATCGGCCAACCAGTGGGGTATGATAACAAGCAAATAATGTAATACTCCGTATATATCTAAAAGCACTTCATAAAACTAATCTTTCTTTAACAACTTGTAATACATAAGCGTTGCTTGAAATAATCAAAATCCGTCCAGGGATAACGCTTCCATCCTAGTGAGTAGTGATCTAAAAACGAGTTCGTAAACCATTATCGTTGTGCATACAATGTGATTATGTATTTTTCTTACAAAAATTGTATGACTTTCGATAATATTCTCGGAGTAGTGCACAATCGCTATGATCCCGGTCTTAACTTATACTCTTGGGCCTTGTTTGCTTGAGCCGGTATTTACTGGGATAGGACTAATAGTCCAGTGGGCCCCATATATCCAGTGTTTGTTAACGAAAATGACAGCGGTACTATCAATGAAGGGGGATACCAAATGATGTCAATATGCAGTATTTGGAGACACATATATGTATGTATGTATAATAAATAGATGAGAGAGATGAAGTGTTTGGTGACACCTGTAAAAAAAGGTGTTAGTGGTCTTTTTTCTTTGTGGGGTAAGGACTAAGTTTTTCAGTACCACCCCCTATGGGACGTAGATACAGATACAAATTTTACATCATTCATTCACCAAAAACTTAATTACGCATCTTATATTAGAGCTCAAATTTACTTGGGTTGCAAATAAAAATGTAAGAATGTTTTAGTTTATTGTTGCAGCTATAGGTAATAGGCTAATAGCAAATAAGCTCCATTTTTGAGTTTCAGAAACAACCTGGACAGTTTAAGTGATCGCACCCAATCTGGGCAATTTAAGGTTTAAAAAAACATACTATGTAATATGTTTGTTAAATTTTAATTTTGGTTGCATTAGCTATATACATGACTGTTAAATGTTTAAAGGATACAATGGTAATTGATTAGGAATTAGTCCTATTCAAGGTACAACTACTACCTACAATAATTCTATGATAACAAACACACGGTTACAATCACCAGCAGGATTAGAAATGAAAGGTTCATTTGTAATCCGTGTTTAGTCTCACCGGATTCATAGTCCCGGGACTATAAATCCCGCAACCAAACGAGGTCTTGGGGTGTGTTTGGTTGTTATACTATATCAATGAGATGGTATTAGTAGTGAAATGGCCATAGAAATGACATGTTTGGTTTGCAAATTGTATCCGGACTAATAGTCCAAAGTGTATTCCATATCCCACTCCCTAGCATTATTTCCAATACTTGGTAGGAGTGGTATTACCAAATGAAATATTGACTCAATTCTAAAAAGACAAAAAAACTCCGCTTCATGTTTGCTAAACTGTGCTTATATGTGAGTTTTGTTTTTTGAAAAAAGAACCATTTATAAAAAAAAAAAAAAAAAAAAAAACTAACGACAAAAGGTTCATATCTTCTGATGTTCATTTATGAGAAATTTGAACTGTGATATGATCTACTTGAGCGAAATGAAAATGATATTAGAAAATGAAAGTTCTTATATGGGATAAAATTGTAAAACTACAAAAACTATATTCTCATCCTGAACATAATCTCATATTAAACAAACATTGCACTATTAATCCCGTTCCAAAATTGTGAGTAAATTTTAATACTAATTATATTAGTATTTATACGGGCCATATGCCAAGAGGAAGGTTACAAAATTACTTTGGTCAAAGGTGTTGAACAAGAATAAACCTTAATGTCAAACATCATGTGCACATGCTACACTAGTAATTTATTAAATGCAGCCTACCCATGCTAATATGCAACAACGCTATGTTGAAGACTAAAATGATAGTTTCACATGTACCGTGGTAGCTAGTGTTTTTCATCATAGCTGAAAAAAACTCCATTCCCAAACGTGTGCGTTTTGTTACTTTCGTCGTAGTTGCAACTGACAATCATGACTGAGTTGTTTCGACGACATTCATAACTTCGGGTTTAGAATTTCACTCATTTTGAAGGTATAACCATTTTGCAAGTGCTTTAACTCGAACAATGGCGATAATCAGAGTTTAACTAAAACATTACTGCATGAAATTTCCTCACAATTCCCTACCACAATGGTTAAGTGATGCGATCTGCATACTAACTCGAGCCCGGATGTCAGCTTAAATCCCGTTCGGTTGGGGTACTAGATTTTGTTAGGGGTATTATTAATTGGGTTAAGTTGCTAAATTTGTTTTCTTGTTTCGGTATCGGAAAAAGGCCCACGTTAACAATTGTGTCCAAGTTTGACTCACATAAAACCAACCTCTACGATATTACAAGATTATCTAAATAACATATTTTTTTTCCAATCTGTTTACTACAATGTACACATTAGATGATTGGAATATAGTTACACTATCTACACCTAAACATCTCTTATAATACAAGTACATTACTTATGATAAATTAGGATAAAAGTACACTTTTGTGCTAAAATCAGTTTCGTCCACACTATTCTCATACTTAAGAGAAGACCACGCTATTTTCATAAAGACTGTATAGTGTATATGTATGCAATTAGTGCAACCCCCCCCCCCCCCCCCCCCCCCCCCCCCCCCCCCCCTCTTCTCTCTCTCTTCCAATTAATATACTTACTCATAAGCCATAAGTCATAACTACAAATAATTGAAGCAAAAAAGCCCTACGTGTACAGTTTAATAATTGTAAATCGAAGACCAGGTAGCAGGTAAAAATGCAGTGGCATCTTTTTCCTAATGCTATAATAAATTTATTACTACACAGATTCACCTGCTACAGTATTTAGCAGTCCATCATTGTTCATTTTTATCGCTAAGATATTACAAAATTATCTAAACATCTACTCTAATCCGTTTAGTACAGTGTACACACCAAAATTTAGTTACAATATGCACTCTTCATTCTTGAATCCAAAAGTGAAGTTCGTTCTATAGTTACTTTCTATAGCGTTTTCATGCCTATTTTTTTTCACAAATGTACCTATAGTTACTTTCTAATATACTTGACTCATAACACTATAAGTTACTTATATCATCAATTTATCTTAAATATACACGAATAAATTTACTTATACCTTAAGTATAATATATGATAAAAAAATATAATAAAACTGTTACGGTCGTAGTAAGTCATGACTCCAAATAAATAAATACTAATCGAAGCAAAATAGCCCTACCTGCACAGTCCAATTATTATAAATCAATAACTAGGCAGCAGGTAGGCTAGGTTAGGTAGGTAGGTAACAAATGCAGTGGAATCTTTTTTCTACAGTAATAAAATAATTTTATTACGACTAACTTAGATTTACTTACTCATCACTTCATCAGTCCAGCACAGTTCATTTATTTAATAAAAGCATTAGTATTAATATTATCTATCACTATCACCGTTTGTGCATTGATACCGTGAGAAGGTCACAATCTACCTCGTTCCTTTTTGCCGTTTATTGTCGTCCTTTTACAATTGCACCACATAGTAACACTTAGGGTAAAATGCAAATAAACCCCTGAAACTATGGGTCATTTGCAAATTACCCCCCAAGAACTATCCGTTCTTCTAATTAACCTCCAATGCCATTGATATATATAACTTTATGCTCAATGATCCGGTTTGCTTGATTTTTTATTAATTATAATCACTTATTTGATATTCATGCATGTCAAGTATTTTTTTTTACAGAATGATGCAAAAAATAGTTTTTTTTTACTTATTTTTTATTAAAGACTCTTTTGATCACTTTTTTTTACGATAACGTACATATACCAAACAAATGATTTTGTAAAACGGACAAATAAATAATAAGTTATGTTATTTTAAAGATAAACTTTAGGGTTAATTACAAAAATTTGATAGCTAATGAAGATTAATTGCAAGAATTAATAATTTGTAGGGATTAATTGCAAATGACTCATAGTTCTAGGGGGTTATTTGCATTTTACCCTAACACTTGTACCTATACATACATACATATATTACGTGCGATACCCTATAAATTATGATATAAATATTTGGAGTAAAAAAAATATGATATAAATTGTGATGATAATATAAATATTTAGAGAAAAAAATATAGAATATAAGAAATTTTGTCTGGTTAACAGTGAGAAATAGTATAATTAGTTTTTATTTTTTTATTTTTTATGAAAGTAGTTAATATAATTAATAAAAAAATATACTGATATTTTTGATAAAAAAATAGCTAATAGCATAACCTGTATTGGGTTCGGTTATATTAAGAGCATCCATAATAATTATGTTAATTTTAACAATATACACATCATCCTTTAATTGCATGTTAAATGACACATGTAATTTAAATTTAACATTCACATTAGTGTATTAACTTAATAAAATTATCTAATTTTAATTAAAATTAATTATCAATTGAAATCTCATTAATTAGTCATTTTGTAAACCCCATTAATATAGGAACTAAATTAGGAGTATTTGAAATATAGTTCATGTTTTAATTAATTGTATTTTGTCACATAATTCATTAACAACATTAAAAACATTGTTATATTTAATAAGTTTTTTAACATTTATAAAGATATCACATGATTTAACATAACTAATGGAGACAAAAAAATACATATTGTTGTAAGATTATTGGACTCTTGGGCTTTTACTTAATGGGCCCAGATGGGCTTGTAACCCTAACCCTCTATCTATATAAAGAGGGCTAGGGGTCTTGTATTTGACATTCCATTCATATTCATTCATAATAAAAGACTATACTGTTCCCCCTCTCTCTCTACTTCTGTCTCCCTAAATACATAGCTAATAGTGTATTACAACACGTTATCAGCACGATGCTCGGAAAAAATTGGTGTATTTAGTTGAAGATTTTGGGTGAACGCTCGAGTAGGATAAAAAAAAAAAATAATAAAAAAAAAAAAAAAAAATCTGTTTGGTGAATTTTGTTCTTGATCAACCATCATTGGAGCACTTGGTTATACAGTAAAATTACTAAATCTCTTATCTCGGTAATCTATAAACGCCCCATGCATGCTAACATATGAATATAAGATATGCACAGTAATCTATAATGGTATTGTACGGATTAATTATTTATATATGTAAAACAAATAAATTGCATACTTGATTCGTAGTTGTTTACTGAGATAAAGGACATAAACGTGTTTGATATTTATTTGGAATAGTCAAACTGCTATACTATTTGTTATGAAACTTGATATGTATGAAACTATTGTATGTAGTACTATGTTTATATGCATAAAACTGAACATACTAAATACATGAGCCTTGTTTTTCATAAACTATCCCATAAGACAACAAATTGGTTTGCTTCAGCAAGAATTCCATGTACGTCGAACACTGGTAGAATTAACATGTAAGACCAAAAATATTTTTTTTTAAACGTAAGAGACCGTCTTAAAACAAACTGAATACTTATGGACTGTCCATGTAAAATTTAACCACTTTGCATGTTAAAATTACCATATAGAATTAATTGGTAATTAATAATATATTACGTACATGAATGATTTAGTTACCATGTATAGAACTTACACATATAGCAATAGAATAATTAAATATTGAGTTATATCTTGCTAGTGTAACTTGGTAGATTTAGATTGAGTTATTTCCTTATTAGCAATATGTGCTACCATGTTAGAATTATTAATCATGGTAACAGGTACAATCTATATATTTATCACTACCATGTTTACAATATGGAAATTTGCGAAATATATATTCACATTTAAGTTGGAAAAATTATGAACCTTCCCTAAATAGGCTCACCTATTTGGATACGATGTCTAGGAAAGATATAGGCGGAAGTCGATATCCTAATGAGGTCGGGTTTTAAGTGGCATTCGTGCTCTCCACCCTCACCGTCTTTCCTGGTCGTTTTTCAAGTAGAGCTACCGAAAGGGGTTGACTAAATAATAATTTCCCCGAGTGTGTTTATATAGTGATGTATGTTTCGCCGAATTGGTGTTTCAGTATCGACCCGTCGTTCGATCAATGAGAACCGATTCACATGAGAAGCAAAACTAATGTTTTCGAACCTGTCGTTTCGAAAAAAATGTTTGTGCTTATGCAAACTATAAACATATAAACCAGTCGTTTTATATGAAAAATAATCCAGAACTCCCAACACATGTTGGATGTCATCTATGATGAAAAAATCGTAAAACATACTTGCGAAATGACTGTTTAAACGTTGATTTTAATCCGTCACCACATGTTACTCACCCTGATGTGTGAAAATGTGATGCCCAAAATTTTTTTTGGATGCCATCTTTGATGAGTAAAACACGAGTTTGTTGTTACCATCATGATGAATGCTAAGGCGTTGATTTTATTCCGCCGCCACATTTGAGACGTGATGACGTCTATGGTGAACAAATGTCTGAAATTGACATATTGGAGCAATCCTTCACCAAAATACTAGCTTGGAAATTGTATTCCATAAGCTGTATCGTGAATTTATATTCACCATGTTCCTTTATCACCCATCTGTTATTGGATAAGAAAATTACTCCGGTGAGTAGTTTTAATCCTATTGGGTCAATGGCGAATTGTTTGCCTGATTAATGCTCTTCGTGTACATTTTTTTTTTCCACGAATCGAGAACCGAGACAAGCGTTATTTGTCTCGAACTGTCACGATCCCGATGAATCGCCTAGCCAAGCGAGATTTTAGACAATCGTCAAAATCGAAAACCTGTGGCTCCAAGACAGTAATTGAAAGGAACAATATGGGCCGTTGTCACAAAATAAGAGATAATGCTCAAGGAGCCAACTCTATGCTATAAAGACAAAGGTCATGCACGGTTACTCCTTAAATAGTTCATAACTATTATAAAGGTGGAAAAACCGATGCTAATGTGGTTAAAGTTAATTGAAAGGAAACTATTGAGACCCCCGATTTTGTGGCTCAAATGAGTTTGATACCTTTCTTTATTGATTTTGATAAATCATTGAGCCATTTTTTCGCTCATCTGGATTATGTTTTTCCATTTGGATTATGATTTTTCCATTTGGACATACTTTTGGATTATGGTTTGCCTGTTTACAAAATTTCCCGAAATAATTTAAAGTGTTTTTGAGCAAATTCCTTTGACAAATGTGACCAAACTTTAAATTATGAAATTTTAGGTAATACTTGTGGGGTAGTTGATTTTTTTTGAAAATAGTGGGTAACAGTGTACCACATAATTTCACCAACTACTTGCCTAAAAGAGTACTCAGTGACAACGATTCTGGACCTGTCGTTCCAAATCGAAATTTTTGGTAAAGCCAAATTGATTTGTCAAATATGAGGCATTATACTCCTATAGGTCCTGTCGTACCTTGTTGAGTTATAAAATATTCGAGAAAACCAGTGTTATCTGGTAATAGCTCATGAAAAAATTAAAATTTCTTTACATAGCCTCCATTCAATACGACCAAAAGCGTATTTTAGAGGAGTTGAAATGTCTTTCAAGTGGTTGCTACCACATTCTTTAAAGCATTTAAAGTTACCTTATCATTTCGCCTGTCGTCGAATGATAAATGATTTAAATGCTAAGACATGATTGTCTATACTATCATTCGCCTGTCGTCGATTGATAAGAGCATTTTGATATTGTGGCATTGACCGGATGAGATATTCCCGGGTCAAAAGACGATGATTGATTTATAATCGCATCGCATTTGGATTCTCTCTGAGAATATATTTCGTGATTAATCCGAAATTAATGCCGCTAATGCTCACTTTGAAAGACTAGTATGTGTAAAGATCACGAAATGAACTCGTAGAATTCTTGTAAAGAATTGAAGGAGTTATTGTGGACTTATCCAACCATAAGACGGACCATAAATATAAATGGTTATGGTTGATGCATCGACAATATAGTCACATTTTAATGTTGTCCACATAAATGCAGCACTTTCCAAACTTTTAGCCCTATCATTAAGTTGATGGCTCATGATCCGGATTATCCTGAAAAGTCTAGTCGACTTGATAATTCCAAAGAGTAATAATCGAAATTTCGATTTGAATTACTTGAGTTTGGAAATTGAAATTGAACATCCTGTCGATTATGTTCAGACCCAAAATGGACTCACGGAAAGCTTGATGATGCGACTGCAAATGATTGCACGCATTTCTTGGTCTTGCGCACCAAGATTTATATTTCCGTATGGGGTTATGCTATTTTGCTGCATTGGTCCGTCATGAGGCCCATAGATACTCAAACACCATATGCGTACCAGCTCGTTACTGGTTATGAGCCAGAAGTCTCATATTAACGCGTGTTTAGAGTGATTAATTAATATTTTGATTGAGCCGCTCTAGCGTTCAAAATATGGACCTCTAAAGGGGACATAAGTCGATTATGAATCCCCTGCCTATCATTTGATAGAGTAACCTTGGCAAGCGATCTCTTTACCGCATGATATGCGAAAGTGACATCGCTAAGACTGTTCTCCCCGTCGTTAGGGGGAGATTTGCACGTTACCATCGATAAGGAACGACGTGAAATAACGTGGTATGACCCACTCAGTCTTAGCTTGATCCCCAAAATTGCACTTAGTGATAAGTAAGTACATAGACTCCCTCAAGTCTAACTAAATGCCAAACGCATTTAATGATTTTATGAGATGTCATGAGATCATTTATACCTGCTGCAAAATGCTTGCAAGGATAGACGTCCTTGTCGGACGCCGTGTTCCAGTCGTAACACGTTGCTTTGGCCGAACCCGCCAAGCAAAGGACGCTGCCGTCGGCCGTCAGTCTGTCGTCCTTCCCAAGATATGAGGAAGTTGACCGGTTCTTAATTCGTTCAGCCCCAGAGGTGGTGAACTGAAACTCATTTGTCGCACGAGATTATAAAGGATCAAGGAGATGTGTGATTTCCTCCTCATCCTAAGAATCTCGAAATATCTGTCGATCATGATATCTTAGACGATATTGAAGCGAAACGAGACTGTCATTGATTACTTGTTCATATATTCGGTGACGACTGATAATATGAACAAATTATGACAGAGAACCATGTACCGTTGCCTGAAGTCAACGTAGAATAGACTGTACTAATGGAAACTTGCAATCCAAGTAGACTCCTTAGCGAAAGTGTGTTCGGACCTGTAGTTCCAACACCACCAATGTTAAACGAGTTCGTTTATTTGGTTATTCGTAAGGAAAAGTGATGAGAATAATGAGATTGTAGAATGCTCGCCTAGTAGCGCAAGGCTTCTCTCACACCTTGGAATTGATTACGAGATGGTTGATTTCCTCGTAATGGACATTATAACAGTCCCCTACTTTACCAGTTTAGTAGTTTCCGAAAAACTGAGTATGCAGCCATGAATGTGGTCACGGTTTTATCTCTATGGGGATTTAGACAAAGAGATATAGATGAAGGTCCCTGTGTGACTTCATGTGCTTAAATCAAGTAGTTTCTGACCACGGAACACGATCTCAATTGACTGAGACGTTCACTATATGGATTAATATAATCCGAGCGGATGTGGTATACCGCCTAAGTGAGTACTTGATTAGCTTGGGATACTTGAACAAGTATTATGCCCTTGCGTGTTTTATTACGCGATCCATTTTTGGATTTGCCTTCGAGATGAAGGATCTTGGGAAGACACGGTAGTGACTCAACCTGATGATTGAGTCCCGTAAAGATTGAATCTAAGTCCATGATTCAGACTACACCCAGAAGGTGTTATGACGTTTTAGTCATCATGACGCTAAGTCGTCAGATTCTCCCATGATCGTTCGATCACTAGACATTGATATAGACCCAGTCCGTCCCTGATGAGACGATGAAGAGATATTGAACCATAATGTTCATATCCAAGTACAATAAGCACATCATTGTACTTGGTCTAATGTGCTAGGACGAACATCTCGTCTGTTGTGAATGGTATAGCTCGACACAACATCGCGCTAACACGCTGCCATCGAAATGGCACTAAAGACACATTCCCTTACCTTATGGTAATTTTGGAAGTGGGCTAGTTTATCCCATTTGCGTCATCGAGTGTACCTACCCCCTTCGGTACTCGAATTAACGCAACCCTTTTTCGGTTATACCGATGCCGGTTACTTATCAGACCCGCATAAGGGATATTCCTAACATGGTATGTCTTTACCATTAGGAATAAGGCGACATCTTGGAGGTCTTGGAATGACTCCAAGTGAATCACTCTGATCTATTCGTGCTCTATGAGACGACTAGAGAGTGTATATGGCTTCGAGCTAGTATTAGTCATATTTGAATTACATATGTTCTGTCTCACGATCCAGATAAAACACTCGTCATAGAAGACAACTTGTTGTTATTGATCAAGAGAGACATGACTACATTATGCTATTTAGCATTTCTCGCCGAAATTAATCTTCACAAATGAAGTTTAAGAGCATCCAGTTGAATACTCGTTCTATTCCACGTTAGATTTTCTTGCATCCAGTCGTATGTAAGTAAATGAGGCATCCAGTCGAATGCTCGTACTCTTTCTTGGAATATGAAATCTTTGCACCCAGTCGTGTGCAAGTGAGAGGGAGCATCCATGTGAATGTTTATTGCACTAATTACTACTTAGTCGAAATCTTCGCACCCTGTCGTGTACAAGTGAGGGGGAGCATCCAGTCGCATGCTCGTGTACTCTTTTTGTCCTTAGACCAAGGTTTTTTCCCACTGGGTTTTCCTTGGCAAGGTTTTTAGCGAGACACGTTCCTATCATATCTCACTTAAGATTGCCGAAATTAGGGGGAGTATCCTGTTGTATACTTCTTACCACTGTGTACTCTTTTGTCCTTCGACTAGAGATTTTTTCCCACTGGGTTTACTCTAGCAAGGTTTTGATGAGGCACCTGTTTTGTGGTTGATCCCTACTACTACCATTGTTGCACTCTTTTTCCTTCGATCAGAGATTTTCCCATTGGGTTTGCTCTGACAAGGTTTTGATGAGGCACACTGTTTTGTGGTTAGTTACTTACATGATATTTCGGCCTATATCATTCGGCTACACAGTTTCTCCTAGGTACCGGTTTTGTCCCACACTGGGTTTTCCGGCCTTAAGGTTTTTATGTGTTTAGCACTGCGAATGAACTCGACTCAGATCAACTGCATGAAGACGAAGAATTCAAGACGTCCAAAGGGGGAGTGTTGTAAGATTATTGGACTCTTGGGCTTTTACTTAATGGGCCCAGATGGGCTTGTAACCCTAACCCTCTATCTATATAAAGAGGGTTAGGGGTCTTGTATTTGACATTCCATTCATATTCATTCATAATAAAAGACTATACTGTTCCCACTCTCTCTCTACTTCTGTCTCCCTAAATACATAGCTAATAGTGTATTACAACATATAAATATTTTAGTTAACAATAGAGATAGCAATAGTATTAGACTATCACATATACTCTAACATCACTGTACTTAACTATATACACTAACCTACCTACACATACACACAAAATATAGTACATAAATAAATCACTTACTCTGTCACACTAATATTAAGCCTAAACCTACTTATATACATAAATATATAAATGAGCCGCCGGCGGCATGCCACGTGTCACCTCCACCACTCCTCCGCCGGTGGAGTATGCTCCGTCTGTCTCCGCCACCGGCTCTCTCTCCTTGAACCCCTTGCCGATCCAGATATCTCCCTCTCTCTAGAAGCTAGTTGGATTTGTGACGAAGCCGAGGTTATGAAGAGGCCTATGAAGGAGCATATTGACCTCGAGTTCGATCAGCCCCGAAAGAAGAGTTTTTGGAATAAATGGAAACCGAAACAGCTTAATAAAAAGAAGCTTATTGATGTTGAAATTAATGTTGGAGTTGAAGTTGAAGTTGAAGTTGAAGTTGAGGTTGAAATAGCTGAGAAAAAAGCGATGGTGGCGATGAGGAGGAGATCTTGCGATACGGATTCGAGGGTCTCTTCTATTTACACAAATTACCCTAACAATGTGGAAAATGATGCTAGAAGTATTGAGAAAAAATCAATTGTGGGGATGAGACGGAGATCTTGCGATACGGATTCGAGGGTCCCGTCTATTTATGAGCAATGCGACAAAAAGAACTCTAACATTGTAGAAGTTGAGGATAAAATTATTGAGAAAAAATCGAATGTGGCGATGAGGCGGAGATCTTGTGATACGGAGTCGAGGGGCTTTTCTATTAACGAGCTTGCTAGACTAATGCAAAAGAACACTAACAATGTAGGAGTCGAAGATAATATTATTGACAAAAAATCAATTGTGGCGATGGGGCGGAGATCTTGCGATACGGATTCGAGGGTATCTTCTATTTTCGAGCCTCCAAGATTAAATCAATGCGACAAAAAGAGCCCTAACAATGTAGAAATCGAGGATAAAATTATTGAGAAAAAATCGACGGTGAATGTGAGGCGGAGATCTTGCGATGCGGATTCGAGGGTATCTTCTATTTACGAGGCTACGAGGCTAAATCAATGCAAAAAAAAGAACCCACGCAAGGTAGAAGTTGAAGCTAAAAGTATTGAGAAAAAATCTACGGTGGCGATTAGGCGGAGATCTTGCGATACGGATCCAAAGATCTCTTCTTTTTACGAACCCGCGAGACTAAAGCAACTAAACAACAAGAATCCTAACAATGTAAGAGTTGAAGATCAAATTATTGAGAAAAAATCGATGGTGGTGATGGGGCGGAGATCTTGTGATACGGATTTAAGGGTCTTGTCTAATGTTGATGAGCCAGCGAGGGCTTCGTGGGACGGGTACATGATAGCAAGGACCATTCCGAGGCTGACACCGATGTTGTCGGTCATTGAGAATGCGATGATGAATGAGCAGATGTTGATGGAGGATTTCGAGACTAATTCCGTTTCGGAGTCTTCGTCTTCACAGATGATGAACAGTTTTGATTGCTCGAGCTCTGGGAAGAGCTCGAGCAAGCATCGAGCGCCTGTTGAGATTGAGTCGGTGCTACCGGTTGCGAAGATTGTGGTTAAGGGAGATATGGGATTCGATTTGTATAAAGACAGAAACACAGAGACGGGTTTCGAAAAGGGCGGTTCTTTCAAGAGAAAGATGTTGAAAATCATGGGCTTTAAAAGTAAGAGTGGTGGCACGATTGGGAAAAACGGCGGTGTTGGTTTTGATGATTTTTGTAACAAATCACCGAGTATTGGTGAAAATAGAGGTGGTAAAAGCCCGAGTGTGAGATACTCGTCTAGCCCTGGCAATTTGGAGAATGGTTTGTTGCAATGTCAATTGACACCATTCTCGAGTAGTAATGAGAAACCTATGAGGAAAAGCATGTTAGGGATGTCTCGCGGTTAAATAAAAAACTAGTTGTGATATCCCGAGTTTTGTTTTGTAAGGTAAATTACATCCGCTCTCTACCAGCGCTGATACATCTCGAGACTGGTATATCAGACTTTTTACAATTGTTTGTCGTATTCTCTTTCGCTTGTACTGAATGATTAGTTAGAAAAGCAAAATCTATTTTGTAAAGATATACTTGTTTCTTCATGTAGACAAAGGCACAATCAATGTTTTCTTTTAGAGCTCAGCACTATTCAAGACTGACAATTTTGAGGGCGAATGCCATTTAGAGTATTCGTAAAAACCGTTACATTTGCAACATAGTTTTGTGATTAGGTGTGTCTTGTTTATGTGATCTTATTACGAATTATGTTGGTTGTGTGGTAGCTCAAGTTTTTGTGGTATTTGGAGATAATCTTTCTGATACAAGTTTAACTGGAACATTGGATAGATGATGATTTTGTCAAGAAACAATTGAAGTCTTTAAAATGCCCAAATAGCAAAACTGATCATTTGGGGGTTTTCACCCTTACGAGCCCAATTTTCCGTCCACCTTAAAAGAGACCGGTTTGAATTACAAATAATTTTGCTGGTAAAGATTTTTGTCTTTTGAAGTTACAAAGGTCTGTCAATTTGCTTAGAGGACCTTAGTATAGATATTTTCTTTATTTATACTATAGCTTTAGAAGTGAAATGATTATGGTTTGTTTGTCTCACCTGTAATTCTAAGCAGAATCAAAACTACTTCTGTTATGGAAAAACTGGATCTTTTGTGGTTAAGAACTTCCAGTTTCTTCAGGCTCTGTTTCAACTTTAAGCTCATCTTTTCTATCTTAAACACACACTTGTTCTCTACTTGGAGCTAAAGGTAGGGATGGCAATTGGGCCGGGTTTCTCGAAACCCGACCCGATCCGCACATCAATTCGCACATAACCCGACCCGACCCGACCCGTTTATACCCGACCCGACCCGTTTGACCCGGAATTTTTTTTATAAACCAAATAAGTGCAAACCATTATTAAGCATCTAACAATAACCATTTAATCAAATTAAAAAAGCCTAAAAATCTTATTTTTTTCAAATTTTTCATATTTACCTGGTAAAAATTTATAATAATCTAAATTATTTTTTACAACAATATCCAAAAAAATAAAAGAAAAAAAACTGACAAAAAAAAAATAATAAGCTAAAATAAAATAAGGATATATATATATATATATATATATATATATATATATATATATATAGAAAGCTAGTACACAAGAGAGATGACTAATTAATTTGGTGAATGGGTCTTTTTTAATATTTTATCGTTGAAAGTTCACATTACTCATAGGTACCACTTTTTAATTATTTAGTTTATTTACTAAATTGTCATACAAACCGAAATATAATATATATATATATATATATATATTATTTTTCTACAAACCCAAAAAAATAGTTTTTTTATTTTTTGTTGTAATTTGTAATTTGTGATTTTTTTTTTCATTTTTTGTGATTTTTTTCATTTTTTATAATTTTATGTGATTTTTTTTCATTTTTTATAATATTTTGTGATTTTTTTCATTTTTTATAATTTTTTTTATTTTTTTTTGTAATTTTTTTAAAATTTTGTGATTATTTGTGATTTTTTCATTTTTTATAATTTTTTTGTTGATTTTTTTTATTTATTTGTGATTTTTTTTTTTTTCATTTTTTGTGATTTTTTGTATTTTATATAATTTTATTTGTTTTTTTTCTATTTTTTATGAAATATGTGTATGAGTTTTGGTAAATAAAATAAATAATTAAAAAGTGATACCTATAGTAATATGAACTTATTTCTAACTTGCACAAAGTTTCACAAAAATGCAAAGTAACCCAATCCAATCCGACCCAAATAATCCTGCACTTTTATCCAACTCGTACTGGGTCGGGTCGGGTCGGATCAAAACCCGAAATTCTGCCATCCCACCTAAAGGCTCTATTGTGGCATTGATTTGGCTAGAAGAGTGACATGTAGTCAAGCATAAACTACATTATCCCCTTTTCATTCGCTCGCTTTGTAACTGAATTTTTTATGTGGTATGTTGGGTTGTGAGCGGAATTTGGCTCTGGACGAAAAGAATTAAGTATGAGACTGAGAAAAAAAAGGCCTCTTTTAAGATATACTTTGTTGAGCCAGTTGTAGGAATTACCCCTCTTTTGACGATTCATTACAAGAATTTGGTGAATACGCGTGAGATATGTTATAATGCAATTGATTTTGGATGGATCGAGTTATGAAATCTTCATTGGCCAACAGATAAATTTTCTGCTTTCGGATATTTCAGGGAAAACATTAGATACAAGATGTATTGTAAACCAACTCTAGCCGACGTAAAGGAATAATCTATCTTTACAACTAATTTCCAAAAGCTAGGCTTCTCTTCTTTGGCAAAAAAGGAGTATATATTAATGTCTAGTTTCTAATATGATGTCCGTTAATTAGAGAGAAAGACAGATAGAGATGGGGTAATGCCGTGATGGCCAGGGGCGTCCCAGGTCCAAGTTCAGTAAGACTTGGACAATTTTTTTTTTTTTTTTTTTTTTTTTTTTTTGTGGTAATAGGTCTTGGGAAAAAAAAACTGGACTGAACCGGGCAATCAATAGTACTGGACCGCCCCTGGTAATAGCTAATAAGTATGTACCAAATTAGAAAATATTTTCCTCATAGATACACTCCATTAATTGCTCGTTCTAATTGCGAAAACCCCTATAGTACTCAAATACTAAAACAACACACTTAGTCTCCTTAAATGACATGTACAAACTACTCGACCTCAGCACGACTGTAATAAATTATTTCCGAGTTTTCAAAATTGTGTTACGTTTTCAGTTTTAACTCAACTTATAACTGAACTCATCTGAAATAATAAATGAATTGAACACATAACTTTGATGACGGAGTTCGATCTAGTGCTAAATTTATGTTTTCGAGGCACTCACCCAATGCTTTATTGATATGTTAAGAATAGTAACGAGTTTTGAGATTTAAAATACTCAAACGTATATGGCTAACTCTATAGCTCACAAGTTAAACAGTATCAATCTATAGAGCTAAATTTATAATTTTTTCTCAATAATCACTCGTGTGTTTTTTTCTCTACTAATGTGTCTAATTTTTTTATGAGAGCTAAATAAAATATTAATAATTTTTTTTTTCAATGTTCAATCTTATAATTTATTTGATCTCTTTCCTTTTTCGTGTTATCAAATAATTACTATGTTGTTTAGTGTTTGACTTTCAAAAGATATCATATTCATTAATTTCGAAAATCATCAAGATCTTTCCTTATATTGTCTTCAATATCTCTTATTGTTTTGCTTTTCTTTTTTATTCATAATTGATTTGACTTTTTTTGTTAGAATATATTCTTATATCTCCTTAATTTAACCAGTTAACTTAAGCAGCACGTTTTAATCTTTAATCACCAATCTTCTAGGAAGATATAAGTCGACAAAATATTTGGAGATAAGTTTACCATAAATTCACTTACATCAGAACCGTCTCCAGTATTAAAGAGACACGACACATGTTCGAAAGTTGAGGGCCTTTTACATCTACTTTTTAAAAATTTTGACAAACGAAAGTATGCGTTTGCTTAATATCGGCTTTTGATTTGTTTAGTTTACCTGCAAATATTGGGGTTTTCCATGGTCCTCTCGATTTATTCAATTAAAATTTTTTCAAATAATTAACAAAACCTATGTATTTTTTGAGTCCAAATCTTTTACCCCCTTTCGTGCCCCCTTACTTATTTTCACTTAAATTTTAAATTTTCACAACTTATACCGTAACTTTATAAAATTTTATATTATATTGTATTCAAATTTTAAAACACTTGAACATAATATTGTTTTACACAATTTTTTTAATATTCAATGTTTAATTTCCACTAATTTATATATTTATTCCAAAATAAAATTTGTGTGGATTTTATTTTAAAAATAATTATTGGAATGTATTGATACATGTATTATAGTAATTGTACAATTTTTTTCAAGTTTTTTATAATTTTTTTTTTGGATAAAATAAGCAAGGGGACACGGAAGGTAATAGATAAATGGGGTAGAAGATTTGAAATCGTATTTTTTATATGGAAATGTGTATTTTTTTTGCCATCTGCGACGCTGATGCAGACGGCGGATGTATTATTGGGGTGACGTATAAGTCACGCCACGTAATAAAGACCTAATCTATTAGAAAAAAATAAAAAAAAAATAATTAATATTAATTAAATTTAGGTTAGACTCAAACTAGGGTTCTAATATATTTATTTGAGTTTTTAGTAGGTTGAGTTTTTATTATGTGGCGTGATTTGTATCGTTACCGTCTGTATTAATGAAAAGACATATGCATAAACCAAAAGCCATTTTTTTTTTTCCAAAAACAAGTAGCAGTAAGCAACCAAACATAGGACCTTGTTTAATAAACACCTGTAGGGTTAAAAAATTGAGACACATAATGCACCAATAACTAATCCATTTGAGTTTTTATGAAAAAAAAGTTACAAAATAAAAGCAATAATCACCCAAAAACAAAAGACAAAAGTATATAAACTATTACCAAACATATATGTGTAGTACGTAGGAGTGATAGATGTCAACGCAATATATTATGTATGAGTCAGCTGGCCTTTGCGTGGGAAACTATCTTTTTTTTTTCTTTTCTGAAATATATATACATATATATATATATAGATATATCTAATAAATTCATAATAAAAAACTGAGGCCAAACTAAATGCAGTGGCCCAACATTTCAGCCAGTGATGTGGGTGTCTGCAGCCGGGTCTGACTTACATGTTTAGTTATAACCAAAAGTGTAATCTGTTTTCATGAGATGGGTTGAAAGTTCAGTTGTAACTGAAATAATTTTGTAATATTTAAACTCATATAAACTCAAACAATTAAACGCACCAATTTATATCACGATTAAGATTAATAAACTGCCATACCAAATAACAAACAAGTTAGTCCGTATCTATACATAACAATATCCTCATTTGTCATTTAATTTGGCAAAACTATAATTGAGTGAAACTCCCTCCAATCATATAATTAATAAGCGTATTCAATCAAAACTCCTCCTGTATTCATCATCAGTTATAAGTGGATATTCATTCTTCGCAACTCCCCCTGAATAGCTGAGTTATTTCTCAGTTATAACTGATTGTTAATCTGAAATTATTCCAAGTTCATATTGAAAAACATTCTCCAAGGTTTTGATATAAACATAACAGTTTTTTTTTTTTGAAAACATCCCAAGATTAACAGAAACGTACCAATCAAATCCAAAATCAAACACTATCCGACAATTCACACGTGATTTTACAGATTTAAATATTACAACTTTTCACACTTCATTTAACCAAATAATTTAATCAGATCTAACAAGGTTTACGCAACATATTATTGAAAATAATAAACATATTATATCATTAGCCAATTATCTAGTAACATTCTAAAAATGATTTTTGTTTTCAATAACAGAAGACAACTCACAGATTAAAAATAATCAACAAATTAGATCAAATTATATCCCAAGCAAATATCATTGGCGGAGTTTTATATACTAATAATAAGTTGATTTATGCAGCGGAATTATAAATAAATAACTTTAATAATCATTTTTATAAAAACTTGAGTTATTACTTAGTTATAACATAGAACACTAACTGTATTGAAACTGAACATACCGGTTATTCTTCTAAATAAAAACTTTATAATGGCTCTTTTATTGAGAAAACTAACCATTATTTTCCAAGTCTTCGCATATATTTTAATTAACCAATTTCTTCACACTCAGGGATATATATGTTGGAAAAACATGTGAAAACATGGGTGTTTCCGAATGGTCAATGGACCAACTTCGAGTCATTATTTCGTGTAACAGCGCTGAGTTGTTTATACTGTACTCAACGTGGTTGAGTAGCCCGTGTGACGAGCTTCGTAACGGTATATCACATGACCTATTCGGAGAATGGGTGTGAATACAAAGTGGCTTCAAAGTTGGTGCCTCGAAAGCTCAAATCTGGAAAAACCGAAATGGTAAAGGAAAACCATTTGGTATAATCCCATATTGGAAGATTAAGAGTTAATTTTACAATATATATACCATACCAACTCATGTAGTTATTAAACTAACATGTCCACATACACCTAAGAGTATTAGTGTGTACCACACACGCGCTCGCTCGTGTCTCGTGTTTCGGGTCTCGGGCACGGGCGCGGGTGTGGGCTTGGGCTTTGGGCTTTGGGATTTGGGATTTGGAGAATGTCTCGGGTCTTGGGTCTTGGGTCCAAACCCGAATAGGGAGTTTTGTATAAAAGTAGTCCCTAGAGTTTCCAGCAATAGAAACGCCAACAATGAATGAGATTAAATGCTGCGGTTTCAGAATTGATGACCAACATTTATGGCTGCGGTTTCATTCGAGTCTATAAAAGGCAGCCATCCCTCTCTCATTTCTACACACCAGAATACACACAACCTCACAGCATAAGCATCATATAGAGAGAGAGAACCGCACCACCAACAGCTCGACCTGTGGTTCGGTGCCGGTTTCCATACGAGCCACTCTGAGATATAAGTTGTACCTTGGGAACAAAGTCCCGAAACCAGAAACCTTTAAAGGTGATTCGGGAAATATTGTTTAAGGGAAACTGCTCAGCAGTTGCCTCTTATTTTATATTTCTGTTATTTATTTTTCAGTCCTTTACATTCTGTTTCATTTCATTTCAGTACCATTTCCTTTCTGTACTGTTTCTTTTCTGTATTTACTTTTCAGTACTGTTTACTTTCAGTCTTTCAATTCTGTAATTTACTTTTCAGTTCTGTAATTTCCAGCATTTACAAAAAAACCAGTCTGGCAGTTTTTTATTTGTTAAAAACCAGTCCGACAGTTTTTTATTTGTTAAAACCAGTCCGGCAGTTTCTTTTATTTAAAACCAGTCCGGCAGTTTTATTTAAAACCAGTCCGGCAGTTTGTTAAAAACCAGTCCGGCAGTTTATATAAAACCAGTCCGGCAGTTTATGTGTTAAACCAGTCCGGCAGTTTCTTTATAACAGTCCAGCAGTTTTATTTACTTGTTGAGTCAGGAATTGTAATTTATATTCCAATTGTGAGAAATAAAATTGTTTATTTTCTTTGCGTTCCTGTCTCTTTTATTTATTGTCCTTTCAATTATTGTATTCGAAATAGTACCAAAGCCAACAATCTTAAACAATATCTTTTTTGGTTTTTCTATTTTCGAAAAGAAAAGGACTTTTCTTTTTTATTTTATTGTTGTTGACGTCTCGGTTTTTATTCTCGCAAAATCATTGCTAGTTTACTAGAAATTGAAATTTGCACATAGAATAAATCCGAATTGGTTTTAATCTTTTTATTCTAGAATACTATAAAGAATTCTTAGTGAAATCAAAATTAATTTGATTTTCACGCTAGAATCTCTTTCATTGGTTTTTATTCTTTTGTAGCAATCTAATTAAGTTATAATTAGTATTTGCGATTAAGAATTTTTAGTTTTCTTGCGAGAAACTAAACGGTTTTAATTTGTCATTTCAGATGACTAATGAGGATCAAACACCCACCGTTTCTTCGGGAGACGTGCAAGGCGCACTTGTGATTGGCAGTAGCCATAACAATGCGTGCGCTGCGAGTGGGGGGACTCATTGAGAGGCTCAATGTTGAGCAAAGAAACCGCCGATCCGGAAGGAAAGGCGGTGGCGGAGCAGGCAACGCGGTTGCCAAGACCCATGTGGTTGAGGACGCCGTGTCTAAGCGGAAACGCTTTGACATCGGAGTCGGTGCCTCTCTCAAGAAGAAATTCATGGGAGACTGCTTTGCAACAAACCGGTCCATCATGCCGCGGATTGTAAGCCCCCCCCCCCCCCCCCCCCCCCCCCCCCAAAGAGGAAGTTCCAAGGGAAAGGGAGGAAGAGGGCACCTGCTCAGGCAAATGTGGCTGAGGGAGGAGATGATGCTGGACAAGACTACATGCACCTGAGTGCTGTGGTCTCGGAGGTGAACCTGGTGGGGAGCAACCCAAAGGAATGGTGGCTGGACACAGGCGCCACTAGTCACATATGTGCCAGCAAGTGGATGTTCAAGACCTATACGGCCATGGACAATGAGAGCTGCTTCATGGGGAACTCGGCTACTTTCAGGGTGGAAGGAAAAGGAACCGTGCTGCTGAAGATGACATCGGGAAAGGAGCTCATACTGAATGGCGTGCTCCATGTGCCGGAAATTCGTAAGAATCTAGTCTCCGGCTCAGTGATGGTGAACAAAGGGTTTAAACTTGTATTTGAATCTGCTAAAATTGTAATCACCCTTAATGGAATGTATGTAGGCCGTGGCTATATGACCAACGGCATGTTTAAATTAAATGTTGGTACTCCGACTCCTAAAGCCGAGTCTGCTATTGTGGGTACTAAGGCTGAGACCAGTACCAAGAATGATGTAATCGTTAATGTTTCCCAAGTGGATAATAAAACTTCTTTTGCTTATTCTTGTGATTCATTTAATTTATGGCATGGTAGATTAGGTCATGTGAATTCTAATTCTATGAAGAAATTAATATCACTGAATCTACTACCTAATTTTGTTTTTGATAAACAACATAAATGTGAGGTTTGTGTTGAAGCAAAATTAACCAAGTATTCGTATCAACATATTGAACGAAGTACTGAACCTCTCGGTCTAATACACACGGATGTATGCGACTTAAAGTTTATACAAACGCGAGGAGGAAAATTCGCTCTTTATAAGACCGAAGTAGAAAATCAACCCAATAAAAAGATTAAAATGTTGAGAAGTGATAGAGGCGGTGAATACGAGGCACCGTTTGCGCAGATATGCGCCGAAAGTGGCATTGTACATCAAACCACAGCCCCATACTCTCCGAAGCAGAATGGGGTTGCCGAGCGTAAGAATAGAACGCTCAAGGAAATGATGAATGCCATGTTAATAAGTTCTGGGTTACCCCAAAACATGTGGGGGGAAGCGCTGCTTTCCGCCAACTATGTGTTGAACAAGCTACCGCATAAGAAGCGTGATAAACCACCTTATGAACTATGGAAAGGCCATCGGCCGAGCTATAAATTCTTAAGGGTTTGGGGTTGTCTTGTGAAGGTCCTTGTCTCGCTTCCTAAAAGAACGAGAATAGGGCCAAAGACGGTAGACTGTGTGTTCATAGGATATGCACAAAACAGTAGTGCTTATCGCTTTCTCGTGCACAAGTCGGATAATCCCGATGTGCATGTAGATACTATCATCGAAGCTCGAGAAGCTTCTTTCTTCAAGGAAATCTTTCCCCGCAAGTCTTCCATAACTGTAGAGACTGAGGAGTCAAACAGTGAGGAAAATGTGAGGGCAAGTGAACCATTGGAGGAAGAAGAAGAAGAGCCTCGACGTAGTAAACGGGCTAGAAAGGAAACGACTTTCGGTCCAGATTTTGTAACCTTCATGATAGAAGACGAACCGGCGACATTCAAACAAGCAATGTCATCCCCGGAAGCCCAATATTGGGAGGAGGCGAACAACAATGAGGTTGAATCAATATTACAAAATCCTCTTTTATTAAATCAAATACCAAGATTTTTCAGAATAACTTTGATAATAAACTCGTACAGATTTATCACAATTTTTTTAGCACAAAAGCTAACTCAAGCATTTTTTCAAAATAAATTATTAATTATAAATCTTTATAATAGCGGATACCTAAATCACTCCTTAGTTCCACATACAAGGTTTTGTAATAAATATCAGGCAGTTGCTTCTCAGTTATAACATGATCTAATACTTCAATTTTCTGTTCTACAAGTTCTTTTATAAAGTGATGTCTGAGATCAATATTCTTAATTCGAGAATGTTATAGAAGATTATTAGCTAAATCAGTGGTACTTTCATTATCACATCAACCACCTAAGCAAGACATCCATTCATCATGCTCTGAAAATTTGTTATTATTAGACTCTACATGAGAATTAAGACATAGTAAAACGATTGAGTCATGATGTCTCTTTCTAGTAATTATACATTTACTTACCTCTGCCATGATGTTGCCTGGATACTGACCTTCTTGAGTCCTCAAGTAGTATACTCTCTTTTCTATAGTCTTATCCGCACCAAGTCACAGCTTCAGTTATAACTGGCTTTGTAACTGAGTCATGGTTCTCAACTTTAGATGGTCTCTTAATTGCACCCGATGATTCAACTTCTTCCTTTTGCTCTCATTCTATCTGTTATTCGTGGGGTTCTTTCGTTAGATCAATTAGCTATTCTTTACTTGTATACTGAAATATGTTCTGGACTACAATTTTTCCTTTGTTGCCTGCTACATGCTTAGAACAATCATCAAAATAATAAGAACTATCTTTTAAAGTAGTTATTGTAGCTTTTCTACATGTGATTATGTCATTTTTCAATTTAGAAATCCAAACCCATTTAGACACTGGCTTATGAAACAAATTGAAACACTTTTTATTTTCAGAAAACTTTTTAAAACAGGTTCTTTGCAAGTGTTCAAATTTATTACAATAATGACATAATTTAATGTAACTTTCAGTATGACTTCCAGATGAAGTTTTGAGTTACAATTACAGGTCTGAAAAATTTACGAGTTACATCTTGAGTTATAACTGGAAGTCTTTTGACACTTAAATTCGTTTTATTTTGAGACTTTAAAGACTTAATAGAAGGCTTAGAACATGAGATTATGTCAGGTTTTTGTTTGGTCATCCAGACCCATTTAGACATAGGTTTGAACAAAGTCTTGAAGTATTTGTTTTCTATGGCACAAAAATATTTTTGAATTTTTTTTTATATCAAAAAATTTATTAAAAAAATTTACTTCACTGTGACCATGTTTTCTGCAATACTGACATATTCTCATGTAACATTTGGTTACGGACTTAGATGCAAGCTTGAAACGAAAATTTCCAGTTGCCACTTCAGTTACAACTGAAGACTTTTTAAAATTTACAGTCGGATTACTATGCGGCATGACAAATACCGTTTTGCCACTTCATTGATTTCTAGAGTATCCAACACCAGAATGTTCCTTAGTATATCTTTAAACGAAGAGAATTTCATCAAGTCTTTCACTTGCGGAGTTGTTGAGAAGTTTGATTTTTCTGTGCGTTTAATTAAGCTCTAACTCCTTCCTTTTCAAGAATTCATTTATCTCAGAATTTTCGTTCTTCAAATTTTCAACAAATATTTCCATTTTTTTTTTTTTACTTTTTTGGACGTACTCTTATACTTAGTGTATAACAATAAATATTGCTTTTCTAATTCTTTCATACAGAGCACTTCATCATCACTTTCAAAATCGGTTTCATTATCAATTATATTTTACTATGATTTTAAGCTACCAAACTCCTTATCTTTCATTGAATTCATATTTCTTGAAACATAAAATCCACACTATTTATATCTAATATGAGGCTCTGACATCACTTGTAAGAAATTATTGCCGAGTTTTCATGATGCTATAACTCAGTTTTAACTCAAATTATAATTGAACTCGTCTAGAATAGTAAATGAACTGAACACACAACGTTGATGATGGAGTTCGATCTAGTGCTAGATTTACGTCTTCTAGGACCTCACCGACAATAACGAGTTTTGAGACTTACAACACTCAAGCGTATATGTCTAACTGTATAACTCACAATTTAAACACTATAAATCTCTTTAGATCTAAATCTATGATTTTTTCTTAATAATCACTCGTATGCTTTTCTCTCTCTAATAATGTGTCTAATCTTTTTATGAAAGCTAAATAAAACTATAATTCAACTCCGTTTATATAATACGGTTAGAAAACTAAATAAAATATTAATCAAATCTTTTTTATGTAATGTTCAAGTTTTTAATTTATTTGATCCCTTTCATTTTTCGTGTTATCAAATAATTACCGATGTTGTTTAGTATTTGACTTTCAAAAGATAACATCTTATAACATCTTCATTAATTTCGAAATCATCAAGATCTTTTCTTATCTTGTCTTCAATATCTTTCTTTATTTTGTTTTCCTTTTTTAATTTTCCTTGTTTATTCGTAATTGATTTGATTTATTTTTTTAAGAATATTTCTCATATCTACTTAATACAACCACTTAACTTAAGCATCACGTTCTCATCTTTAATCACCAATCTTCTAGGAAGATCTAAGTCGACAGAATCTTTGGAGATAATTTCCCCAAAAACTCAGTTAGATGTTTAGTTATAACTGAAAGTTTAATATGTGTTAACCAGCAGATTTGAAAGTACAGTTGTAACTAAAATAACTTATTTGTTGTAATACAACTATTAGCTAGGTATTTAGGGAGACAGAAGTAGAGAGAGGGGAGAACAGTATGATCTTTATTTATGAATGAATATGTGAATGAATGAATAAATACAAGACCCCTAGCCCTCTTTATATAGATAGAGGGTTAGGGTTACAAGCCCACCTGGGCCCATTAAGGAAAAGCCCAAGAGTCCAATAATCTTACAACACTCCCCCTTTGGACGTCTTGAATTCTTCGTCTTCATGCAGTCGATCTGAGTCGAGTTCATTCGCAGTGCTAAACACATAAAGACCTTAGGGCCGAAAAACCCGGTGTGGGACAAAACCGGTACCTAAGAGAAATTGTGTAGCTGAATGATATAGGCCGAAATATCATGTAAGTAACTAACCACAAAGCAGTGTGCCTCATCAAAACCTTGTCAGAGCAAACCCAATGGGAAAATCTCTGATCGAAGGAAAAAGAGTGCAACAATGGTAGTCGTAGGGGATCAACCACAAAACAGGTGCCTCATCAAAACCTTGCCAGAGTAAACCCAGTGGGAAAAAACTCTGGTCGAAGGACAAAAAAATACACAGTGGTAAGAAGTATACGACATGATACTCCCCCTGATTTCGGCAATCCTTAGTGAGGTATAACATGGAACGTGTCTCGCTAAAAACCTTGTCAAGGAAAACCCAGTGGGAAAAACCTTGTACTAAGGACAAAAAGAGTACACATGCATACAACAGGATGCTCCCCCTCACTTGCACACGACAGGGTGCGAGGATTTCGACTCCGACATAAAATGTCGCTCTAAGGTAGCTCAGATAGCCTACGTAGGCCAATCGCCCGTACGTGCTTCTGAAAAGAATGCTTTGGCAGTGACTTGGTGAACAAGTCAGCATGGTTATTCTCTGAACCAATATGCTTCACTTCAATCTTTTGAAGCGTTTGTTGTTCATGTGTGAAGAACAACTTTGGCGCAATATGCTTAGTGGCATCACCTTTGATATAACCATGTTTCGCTTGATCAATCACAGCGGTGTTGTCCTCATAAATAACAACTGGTTCATCATGATCGTAAGATAGATCACAGGTGCTTCGAATATGGCCAATAACTGCTCGAAGCCAGACACACTCTCTAGTCGCCTCATAGAGCGCGAGTAGCTCGGAGTGGTTAGTCGAAGTGGCCACTAGAGTCTGTTTACGAGACCTCCAGGATATCTCCGTGTTCCCAATGGTAAAGACATAACCAGATTGGGAACGTCCCTTGTGCGGGTCTGATAAGAAACCAGCATCGGCATAGCCGACAAGGGTTGCGTTATTTCGAGGATCAATGGAGCTAGATCCACTCGACGCAAAGGGATAGAATAAGCCCATGTCCGTAGTACCTCTAAGGTAACGGAAAATGTCTTTTATGCCAGTCCAGTGGCGGCGTGTTGGCGCGGTGCTGTGTCGAGCTAGACAATTCACAGCAAACGAGATGTCCGGTCTAGTACATTGAGCCAAGTACAATAGTGCGCCTATTGCACCCAGATATGAACACTCAGGGCTCAATATCTCTTCATCGTCCTCCTTTGGACGGAAGGGGTCCTTATTAATGTCTAGAGAGCGGACGACCATGGGAGTAGAGGATGGCTTAGCGTCACTATGACTAAAGCGCCTCAACACCTTTTGGGTGTAGTTTTCTTGATGGACTAAAATTCCATCTCTACGGTGCTCGATCTGCAGGCCGAGGCAATACCGTGTCTTCCCAAGATCTTTCATCTCGAATTCCTTCTTCAGGATTTCAGCAGTTTCGAACAACTCTTTCGAGGTTCCTATGAGATTCATATCATCTACATAGACTGCGATAATCGCATATCCTGAAGTGGATTTCTTTATGAACACGCATGGGCATAGTTCATTATTAACATATCCCACGCCGATCAAGTATTCACTTAGACGGTTATACCACATCCGTCCGGATTGTTTCAATCCATATAGTGATCGTCTCAGTCTAATCGAGAACGTGTTCCGTGGCCGGGAACTACTTGATTCAGGCAACTTAAGTCCATCAGGGACTCTCATGTAAATCTCTGTGTCCAGATCCCCGTAGAGATATGCTGTGACCACATCCATGAGCTGCATATTTAGTTTTTCGGAAACTACTAAACTGATTAAGTAGCGAAACGTTATAACGTCCATTACGGGAGAATACGTCTCATCGTAATCAATTCCAGGGCGTTGAGAGAAACCTTGCGCCACAAGGCGAGCTTTGTATCTAACAATCTCATTATTCTCATCACGCTTCCTTACGAAAACCCATTTATGACCAACTGGTCTAACATTGGGCGGTGTTGGAGCGACAGGTCCAAACACCTTTCGTTTCGTTAAGGAATCCAATTCAGCCTGGATTGCTTGTTTCCATTGAGGCCAGTCCGTTCTTCGCTGACACTCAGCAACGGTACGAGGTTCCATGTCATCATTGTTCATAATGTCAGTGGCCACTGCGTATATGAACACATCATCGATGACAGTCTCGTTTCGCTTCAAAATATCGTCTAAACTAGTATAATCGACAGATATTTCGAGGTTATCATGATGATTAGGAACTGGTGTTTCATCTGGAACAGGCTCCTCTAATACATCACCGTGATCCTTAATGATCTCGTGTGGCAAAACAGATGCGACAGGATTTCTCCTCTTTCGAGGCAGAACATCCTTGGAACCGGACGGCCTTCCTCTTTTTTTCGGAAGGGCGGCGGACTGAACGGCCGACGGCAGCGTTCTTTGCTCGGTGGGTACAACCGGAGCAACGTGTTCAACCGGAACACGGCGTCTCACTGGGACGTCTATCCTTGCAGGCACATTTGCAGCAGGTATATGTGATCTCGTGACATTCGCTAGGTCATTAAATGCGTCTGGCATTTGATTTGAAACATTTTGCAGACCTAGGATTCTCTGCACTTCCTTATCACTATGTGCAGTTGGGGGATCTAGATGAGACATAGTGGGTACATGCCACGTTAATTCACGTCGTTCCTTATCAATGTTAACGTGCATTTCTCCCCCTAACGACGGGAAGAGTGTCTCATCAAAGTCACAATCCGCATGTCTAGTGGTAAAGAGATCGCCTGTCAAGGGCTCTAAATAGCGTATTATGGACGGGGATTCATAACCGACATATATGCCCCGTCGTTTCTAAGGTCCAAATTTGGAACGCTTAGGCGGCTCAATTGGAACATTGACTAAACACCCAAACACGCGTAAATGTGAGACATCGGGCTCATATCCAGTTACCAACTGGTACGCAGATAGTGGTTGGGTGGCCATGGGCCTCAGACGGACCAACGCAGCAGCATGCAAAATGGCATAGCCCCACGCAGAAATAGGAAGTTTGGTGCGCATAACCAAAGTCCTAGCAATCATTTGCAATCGCTTAATGAAAGCTTCTGCAAGGCCGTTTTGGGTATGAACATACGCAACTGGGTGTTCAAGATTAATTCCCAAAGTCATGCAATAGTCATCGAAAGTTTTCGATGTAAACTCCACGGCATTATCAAGTCTAATAGACTTTATCGGATAATCCGGATGATGAGCCCTCAATTTAATGATCTGGGCTAGGAGTTTTGGAAACGCTGCTTTTCTTGTGGACAACAAAGCTACGTGTGACCATCTTGTCGATGCATCAACCAAAACCATGAAATATTTAAATGGTCCGCAAGTTGGTTGGATAGGTCCACAAATATCTCCTTGAATTCTTTCAAGGAATTGGGAAACCAATTTCGTAGGTTTCACACGAATTGGTTTGAGATTAGTCTTTCCAATCGAGCATGCTTGGCATAGGCTTTTCGGATTAATCACGAAATTCTTTCCTCCAAGAGGATGCCCATGAGATGCGTTCATCGTTCGAAGCATCGTATTTTGACCCGGGTGTCCCAGCCGGTCATGCCAAAGCATAAAAGTGCTCTCATCAATCGGCGCCCGCCGAATGATTAGATTGCTTTCAAAGTTTTGGATTGTAGTAACATACAAACCACTTGAAAGACATCTCAACTTCTCCAGAATACGCTTTTGGTCGTATTGAGTGGAGGTAATGTGAAGGTATTCAATACCATTTTCACGAGCAGTTTCAAGATGAAACTTATTTTCTCGTATATCCTTAAAGCTCAACAAGGTACGACTGGACCTCGGAGAATATAAGGCCTCAGATACTTCAACAGGAGTACCATTTGACAACGTGAATTTAGCTTTACCAAAGCCTTCAACAAGGGTCGACGGGCCCGAAATTGTTGTTACTGAGGTTACTTTAGGCGTAAAGTTGATAAAAAACGATTTATCTTTTAAGATAGTATGTGTAGTGCCACTATCAACCAGACAATCAACTGCCCCACAATACATGCCTAAAAGTAAAATAATTTAAAGTCGGTCACACGAATAAAAGTAATTGCTCAATGAAATAACTTTAAATTATACGAGAAATGTTCAAAACATTATCCATAAAACAAACCATAATCCAAAAGAAATGAACAATATCCAAAGGAAAAAACATAATCCGAAATGGAATTGAAATAACATAATCCAGGAGCAAAACAGCTCAATTATTAAAAGAAACGAAGAAAAAAAACTTTATTCTTCCATGTGAGCCTCAAAGTCAGGGGTCTCAAGGGTTTCTTTTGCACTAGCTTCAATCATGTTGGTTTCGACCCTTCTACCCTTGTGGTAGTTTTCGACTTCTTGGGGAGTTGCCCTACAAGTCCTTTGCATATGACCATTTCCACCACATTTATAACACAGAGTTGGCATAGCGGCCGGATCTCTTGCTTTGGGACGACTGGCCCGATTGTTCCTACCACCACGAGACTGCCTAGGAGGAGCCACAGGTCCTCGGTTCGGACGATTGTCCAAACCTCGCTTGGCTGGACGAGCATTACGCTCATCCCTGTTCCTTGGCTGACGGGACGACTGGCCCTTTTCTCGTTTCCCATATCGTGGACGAGGTCCACGAACAGCATTAGCATCAGGCATTGGAATTGCCTTTGAACCAGCAGGACGAGAATTACTGTTCATCATTAAAATGAGACTATTCTTCTCGTCCAATAACAACTGGGTGATAAGCTCGGGAAATTTGGTGAATTTAGACTGACGATATTGCTTTTGGAGCAAGATGTCAGAACTAGGAAATGTGGTGTACGTTTTCTCCAATAAGTCACTGTCGGTGAGCGTTTCACCACAGTATTGGAGAGTAGCACGAATTCTTCATACTTCAGCGTTATATTTTTCAACGCTTTCAAAGTCCTGAAATCGCAGATTCAGCCAATCACGGCGGGCTTCAGGAAGCCAAATGGTCTTTTGGTGGTCGAAACGCTCTTTCAGAGAGTCCCATAATGCCTTTGGTGAGGTGGTCGCTATGAACTCAAATTTCATGGCGTTTGATAAGTGGCGGCAAAACAGAATCATCGCCCGAGCACTCATTTCACGCGTTACTTCCATTTCACGCTCCTCCTCATCATATATGACATCCAATAAGCCTTGGGCATCTAAATGGTTTTGGATATCCTGACTCCAATCCAAGTAGTTCTTGCCGGCAGCATCCAAAATTGGAAAATCAAGCTTGATTGACATTTTTCTACAACAGGAGAAAAGAAAATAAAGACTGGATTAGTCATCATATAAAACAACTGGTTTATATGTTTATGGTTTGTATAAGCACAAACTTTATTTCGAAACGACAGTTCGAAAAACAAGTTTTGCTTTTAAGTGAAGAGGTTCTCTTTGATCGAACGACAGGTCGATTCTGAGACACCAATTCGGCGAATACATATCTATATAGGCACATTCGGGGAAATTATTATTTACTCAACCCCTTTCGGTAGCTCTATTTGAACACGACCAGGAAAGACGGTGAGGGGGGTGGGCACGAATGCCTCTTAAAAACCGACCTCATTAGGAGAACGACTTCCGCCTTTATCTTTCCTAGACATCGTATCCAAATAGATGAGCCTATTTGGGGAAGATTCATAATTTTTCCAACTTAAATGTGAATATATACGATTTTCGCATTTTATATATGGCAATAATATTAAACATAAAGAATATCTATCTAGATTAATTACACATATATAAACATGCAGTAAATATATTTTAGAATCTATTTAATCATGCAGTAGATTTGGTGTTATCAATTTAAAATTATCAATCAATCTATAAAGATTCTAACATATCAAATCAAATCTATTTAAGATTATCAATCAATTCATAAAGATTCTAACATATCAAATCAAATCAATTTAATATTATCAATCAATTCATGAATATTCTAACATATCAAATCAAATCTATTTAAGATTATCAATTAATCCATGAAGATTCTAACATATCAAATCAATTATCTATGTTTATCGCCATATTAATAATTCTATATATGGTAGTTTTAACATGCAAGCAAACAATATATTTTTAATTTACCAATCAATTCTATATATGGTAAAAAAAATATTTTAACATGCAAATGGGTTAAATTTACATGGAAACATATCAATTTATTCAATTAACATGCAATTTTTATACGCTTGCCTTTTAATAAAAAAAATTTATATGCATGTGTGTGTATATTTACCAAATATTGTATCTTTATCAATCATATGTACTGTTTTCGTATAAGTATTATACTACAGGACCATGCGTGTAATTACAGCAAACTATATATCTATTTACAGCATTATTACATATACAGTCCAGAATTTCAGACAAGTTTCAGTTTAGTCCTTGAGTAATTTTACAGCTTTCAGAGAATTACAATTCAGTACATACGTTTCAGTTTGTTGCAGATTTAATCCTTCAGATTAATACATGTTTTCCGGGTATATGTGTGTTTTCTACACTACCAATTTACATATGTGTTCACAGGAAAATAGCAAACACGTTGTTTGTTAATTACATGTAAACAGTGAAGCAATCAAAAGCAAAAAAAATAATTTCATTTGTTATGTATTATATACTCAGTACCAGTAGCATAAGATTTTTTATTTTTATTTTTTTTAAAAAGAACCTACGCAGGATGGCAGTAGCAATATCATAATGTTTCAATTTTAATTTACAAATTTGTAACATGACACTAGCATAGAAACATGCTATAGTAATTCAACATGATCAATTAATTCAACATGATCACAGTAACAGTATAGAAACATGCTATAGTAATTCAACATGATCAATTAATTCAACATGATCACAGTAACAGTACAGACATATGCAATTCGTGATTACATTAATATATAACGTATGGTTACACTATTGTTACGGTATAAATTTAGTTTTAAAAAAAATCGGTACCTTTCGCACGGTATGTTGGTGAATGTCGATATAGCAATAACCTAATAAACCCGGATAAACCTCAAGGTTTATTGAATCTATAATCCGTACTTCGATCTCCGGGAGCAGTGCTGATAACGTGTTGTAATACAACTATTAGCTAGGTATTTAGGGAGACAGAAGTAGAGAGAGGGGAGAACAGTATGATTTTTATTTATGAATGAATATGTGAATGAATGAATAAATACAAGACCCCTAGCCCTTTTTATATAGATAGAGGGTTATATAGATAGAGGGTTAGGGTTACAAGACCACCTGAGCCCATTAAGGAAAAGCCCAAGAGTCCAATAATCTGTGTTAACCAGCAGATTTGAAAGTACAGTTGTAACTAAAATAACTTATTAATCTATAAACTCACATAAAATCAAACAATTAAATGCACCAATTGGTATCACGATTAAGATCAATAAACTGACATATTAAATGATAATCAAGTTAGTCATTCACTGGACCTAACAACACCACCATCGCTACTACTAAGGTTACCCCATCTGAGCTCCGAGTGGATCTAAAAGATTGCCGACTGCCTGCTAAAGTCTATTGGAGAAATTTTACAGCCTCGGCGACTCTGAAATGCCTACGAAAAGGCTGAGACAGCCTTTATAAGCTTTCAAAAAGCATACAATAGCTCTGGTGAGCTCTTTAAAGGTCATTGGCAGTCATTGGAAGCCTTCTGCAGCTCCCGTGAGCCTGTGAAAAGCATTCGACAACGTGCTTCCTACTACTCTGCAAAAGACCTAGAAAAAAAGTGCGTGAGAGAGAATGTACCAATCTGTCAAACTTTGTGGAACAAAGTGTTTTTTTTTGTGTTTTTAAGCTTGAATACTATTGAGGACCGATGACACGAGTTTAAAAAGCTCAAATTGATGCATATGCACTTCAACACTAAAGAGTATGCAAAATGAAGTTTTACTCATTTAGTTCGAGACGGAGGTTTTACCCCATTTTAATTTAAGTTGGTCGGTTTAAAAAAAACGCGTGAAGTGTTAGAATTATACTTGAAGTGTTGAAATTCCAAATCTTAACACCCAAATTCCATACAAAGTCGAATTCCACTCATCCAAATCTACTGATATAACTATACAAGAAAGAATTTCATGTTCAATTTTATTGTGTAGTGTGGATGTACTTATGCGAGGATTGTTTCGTAAATGGTTTGACGTGAGAATCTTTTAACTCTGAAATGGTAAGTAATTTTTAATAATCTAGAGAGTTGGCTCCGATAGCGATTGGGGATGGATGGTTGGAATGTGGAAGGCGGCGAGCGGATAGGCGGGTCGTGATTCGTGATGGGATTTGAAGACGGTGATATGTATAAATGTATATTTTGCATCTATATAAATATTGTATCTATGTAATATGTTTGTAAAGTAATATGAAAGAGGAACGAATGAGATGATGATATCATTCATAAGGATTGATAAAAAAAAATATAATCAGGGTTGATGAAGGGGATACTTAAAAATATGTTTGGGGAAAATTACATATAAGTTTTGTATCAAATTATATTTTAAAATTCGTTGAATAATTAAAATTCTCTTGTCGCAATAGGGCACGGGTTCGAACCCACTGAACGCTTTTGTTAATCTTTGTATTAAGCTATTATGTATTCAATAATTTAACAGGTGTAATTATATTCATAATAGCTTCGTGGTAAAAGGGCTTTTCTTTTGTTCAGTTAGCTTGTTGAACGGGACAGTCCAATCACATAAAATACTAAACTTACTACTTTTTTTAATTAATTTAATTAATATTAAAGTTTAAGCTATTCTCAACTAGTGTTATATATTTGTATTGTATTGTAAAATTAGTTTTTAATTTATCAAATCATAATTTATTACTATATAATAAATAAAGGAAAAAAAATCATAATTTAGTTATTGAAAATGAACAATCAAACGCTTTATATTTTAATATAACGGTGATTAAGTTGAGTGAATCATGTTTGGTCCAAGACCTTTACAACTCATACAATATTGTCAAATCTGTATACTTTTTGTCACAATTGTATCATATAATGTGAGACCTTAATTCTTAAATTACATTATGTTTTATATGCATACAACAACAACAACAACACGACATACAAATTTAATTGTTTATGTTTTCTTTTAGTTTGATAGCATTGGAACTATGAGTATCAAATTGATCTTTTATTAACTATAAAAGAAGTAGTTATGTAATGAACCAAAAGTTTTGGTTGATGGTGATGTAACATGTAATTAAACAATTAAAACAAGTGTACTGTTACAGAATAATTTTTCACATCCAAACAAGCAAGATGATTAGTGATATAAATGAGATGAGATGTTCATAGTATCGTTCGTGTTCGACTCGACTAATGTTTGTTCATAATGAACACGAATATAATGTTCGTTTATTAAGTGAACGAAACATGAACATGGCTCTGTTCGGTTCGTATAAGCTCGCGTTCGTGTAATTATATATAAAGCTTGTAAAATAAAAAACTAGATCTATTAATAATGTAACAAAAAAACATATCACTACACAATTAATAAACTTATTTATGCTATAATAATATAAATGATATATTTGTATTATTTCAAACTTATTATGGTAATTTATATCATCATACTATCAATACAAACACTGATTTTATCGTTAAGTGTTCAACTCGTTAAAGTAATCATACGTATGTAAAAAATAATTTATATAATATATAAACTTAAAGTTATATGTATGCGAACTAGTTTATCTTATTTATACAATATATAAACTTACAGTTATATGTATGTGAACTAGTTCATGCTTGTCAAATATTCATTCGTATTTAAATGAACATGAATTATACATGAATAAGAGTTTTAGTTTATAAACTGAACATGAACAGAGGCTTCTTTAATTTATTTTGTTTCATTTACGGCCCTAAAAATGATGGTACAAAACTGATGCTAACCGGTAGATTGCAGAAAGTGAATAGATAGAGATACAAGCATGCAAAAAACTCTGCTTCATGCGTATTTATGTATACACTTCAAGTATAAATATGTATAATAAATGTGCATATATTTCAAGTACAAATGAGTATATACTTCAAATAACATATATATACACTTCAACAAAAATGTGTATACATTCTAAGTTATTTAAGTTAAATGTGCATATATTTCAAGTACAAATGAGTATATACTTCAAATAACATATATATACACTTCAACAAAAATGTGTATACATTCTAAGTTATTTAAGTTAAATGTGCATATATTTCAAGTACAAATGAGTATATACTTCAAATAACATATATATACATTTCAACAAAAATGTGTATACATTCTAAGTTATTTAAGTTAAATGTGCATATATTTCAAGTACAAATGAGTATATACTTCAAATAACATATATATACACTTCAACAAAAATGTGTATACATTCTAAGTTATTTAAGTTTCTAAGTTATTTAAGTTAAATGTGCATATATCTGTACGAACATCAAGTTAAAACGTATACATTATAGCTCATTTTTATACTTAAGTTGTTAAAATCAGAAAATTAAGATTCAAAATATATTTAAGAGTTGTGATGTGATGACGCAAGCAATAAAAAAAAAGAGCTAAACTTAGAGGTGTCAATTTTAGTCAACCTGACCCGACCCGACTATTTTTTGGTATTCAGATAACGGTTTTAACGGTTCTCTCAACATCTACGGGTCGAATCAGGTTTATATAACTTTTTTTTACTTATTTTATCCGACCCATACCCGTATTTGTAATAGGTATAACGGTTCTCGGTGCGGTTATTTACCCAAAATTCGTAAAATTTATTCTATTTTTCTACATGTTATTTTCTAAATGGTATTTTTACATATCGATAATTAATATATTTTTCGAAGGTATTTCCTAACCTGTTAAAAATAAACAAAGGAACGAGGTATTATCAATTTTTTTCTCATATTGGTCAACAATGTGTTTGGTTAATTACTGAATCACGAAAACATTACACAGTCACTTAAACATTACAAACTAATGGTTTTATTTTTTATTTTCTTAATTAGCCATTTTATTGTTAATGATTTCCCTAAATTATTAAGAAAGATAGATTGGATCAAAAATAAATTATAAAACTTGTAATCACAACAAAGATTTACAAATATTTTTTTATTAAATGGTGGGAAAAACCCATATTTTTATATTATTAATGATAAACATATAAAAAAATGGGAAAAAAAACCCCACAAGACATAAAAGAAAAAAAAGTAAAAGAACGTCAATTAATGAAAAATAAAACAAGTATAAAAATATCATAAAAACTAACTGTTTAATGTTAAATATTCAACCGTGTCTTTGCACATACTCAAAAACGTTTCATCTTTCTTCACTCACCGTTGTATGAGTTTTTCTTATGTTTTTTCTCGTGTATTTATCCAATTTTTGTTGCACAAATATAATATTTATATATATTTTTAAAATATGAGTATATATTGCGATTCTATAATTCGGGTATGCGTGTCGGTTCTGCGGATCGGGTCTACGGGTCGGATCCACGGTATAGAGCTTGCCCGCCCCAGAACCAGGGGGTCGGGCTGGGTAGACCCAAAAACGGTTCCGTGACGGGTCGGTTCTTGCGGTTTTTGGGTATTTACGGTGCAGTTTTCGGGTATTTGATCTTTTTGAACCCCTAGCTAAACTTCTAAAAATAATATGTAGTAGCGGGAGTAAGGACTGTATCCATATAGAGTACCTAGTCTAATTTTATGTAACTTGAAATATAAATGGGGGGATTTTTGTTATAATATTTAACTACTAAAAACAAGAAATAACAATTTAAAAATAATTATTGGAATAAATCAAAGAGGCAAATATTGGTCTAAGTCGACATCCATTATGGGAATTTAATAATGTTCATTGATGCAAAAATATATCAATTAATACTTCGCATATTTACCGTTGGAATAATTTTCATGTCTCTTCTTAATTAAAACTTATTAGAAACAAGCGATCTAATAAACCTTTATTATCAAATAACCCTAAACAAGTGGTTAAGATTTAATATAATAGTAACCTTAATAATTAGAAGGATCGATAAAGCTAAACAATACAAGCACAAACGGAAGTATTTAATTTAGTTGGGTGTTCTTCATAAAATCAAATAATTTAACATACGTAATTTTATTAAATCTTATTTGTTTCGCAAGTTAGAGGATTAAACAATTACATATTCAATATCTAACTTAACAATATATCGCAACGATTAATAAACTATTAGACCTCCTGGCAATCAAACGAATTGATAATTAAATTAACGTAGAAAAACAACCGATACTCAAAATAATAATCGAACTATTAAAATAAGTTTGAACTTACAGTAATAAGGATTCCGAGACTTCAGTTTATTTATATCAATAATAAAATCTTAGTCACATAAGATTATAACAAAATAAAATAATAAATAAATAATATTATAGAGCTAGAGAAAATTCGGCTATGGTGTTCTCGTGTTGTCTGGAGTTCTTGTCGATTATATATATTACTCGTTAACTTGGGGGCTACTCAAAATACCATGCACATATTTTCTTGGTGAAGACTAGAGTTTGTATAATAATTATTTGCATGTTTTCCTAAAAAAAAAAAAAATCAAAATATTTATTTTCTGTTTTAAGATATTGTGAATGTGTTATAACTCTTACTCCACTCAGGATTATTATAGTCTCTGTATCTATTGATTTATAATTATAATTTGCATAGAACTCTTATGTTGCCCCTCAAACTCTTTTTATTTAAATAGATTGATACATTCATTGTATGTTACACACTAATACATTAATGAGATTTCTATCGACTCTTTCTCCCTCTACTTCTCTCTCCATATTATATCGCTAATAGTTGACTCTTACGACACTTCTTTTATTTTTATATCAAATAATGCCTCATAGGTAACACTTTTCAACTTATATTACCACTAGATATCTAAGATAAGTTATATTGCTCTTATGTACCACTTTATATTACTATATATTTAATTATTTTTCTATTTTAAACTTTTCTCCTGCGTTATATTATCTCTCTCTATTTATATATATATATATATATATATCCACATTGCCATTAGCGGCGATCCCTTCTCCGACGATCTCTTTTCCGACGGTCTTTCTTGTCCTCCGACGACCTTGCTGTTACTCTCTCTCCTCTTTAGATATGAAAACGAACAGTTTTTCGGAGATGATGGTAGTCGAAAATGATGGCGTTATAGGGAAATGATGAAGTGGAGGACGATGGTGACGTGGATGGGGTCTAGGGTCTCCGACGAGGCTGTCTCCGGCGATGCTGTCTCCAGCGAGCTCAAGCGGCAACGCCAACCTGCTTATCTCCGACGAGCTTCAAGGTTATGTCGCTGAGTTAATCTCTCCCCCTCTCTCTATATCTATATATGTATGTATAGATGGAGAAAAATTAGGGAAAACTAACTCAATAATGGATCGATCATACAATGATTGTGTGAGTATAGATCGAGATGGAATGTGAGAAATTAAGGAATATTAGGTTAGATGGATGACGAATTAGAGCTTTTGGAGGATTTCGAGTTGTTTATCTTTTCTTACTCTTTTAGTCCTTTGATTACATGTTGGATTGTTGACTAGAGGATTCTGCAATTCATTGTTTTACTATTATGGGTTCATTTTTCTTGACCAAGGGTGTGTGCATGTGCGTGTTTGTGGCTGATACCGATATACAATTTGGGAATAAATTATTTTTTCACCAACACCCTTAAAGTGTTCGATGAAATGTTCGATAGATTTTATTGTTTTAAATTCACTTGAATTTTGCATGTTTATGTGTAGGTTATGTAAAATACAAAAGTTTATGAGATTTTGTCCGAATTGCAACTCGTTTGAGTTGAAACAAACCCAATTTTTTGTGAGGTTGAAACCAGATGCACTTTTAGCTGAACCAAATGCACTTTTCAGCTGAACCATATGCATTTTTCAGCTGAACCAGATGTACTTCAGCTAAACCAGATGAACTTCTGATAGAACTATATGCACTTTTATTGAACTAGATGCACTTTTGGCAGAACCACATGCACTTTCAGCTGAACCATATGCACTTTCAGCTGAACCATATGCACTTTTAGCTGAATCAAATGCACTTTTGACATAACTATATGCACTTTTATTGAACTATATGCATTTTTGACTGGACTATATTCATTTTTTACTGTACTATATGCACTTTTGACTTAACTATATGTACTTTCAACTAAATTAGATGTACTTTCAGCCGAATCAGATGTACTTTTAGCTGAATTATATGCATACTCACTTTTATTGAACTATATTTACTTTTGACTGAATTGTACACTTTCGATGGAACTAGATGTACTTTCAGCTGAATCGAATGCCCTTTTGACTAACTATATGCACTTTCGACTGTACTATATACACTTTCAACTGAACTATATGCACTTTTATTGAACTATATACGCTTTTGACTGAAGTATATGTACTTTCGACTAAACTGCACGTATTTTCGACTGAACTAGATGCACTTTCAGCTCATTTAGATTACAAAAAAGGCACATTTTTATGGAAAAACCACTTTATGGTAAAAACAAATTCACTTTTTGATGTAAAAAATGTTTTTTTTTTTATGAAAAAACAGTTTTTTCGGTGTAAAAGTTGCATATTGACAAAAAAAAAATTATATATTTTTTAATTCTTTGAAAAGTTTGTAAATTTTTTTCATTTTTTGTGATTTTTTTATAGAAAAAATATGTTTTTTATGTTTTTTTTATAAAATATATTTTTTGGGGTTATTTTTCATTCTCTGATCTTTTAAAAAATACATTTTTTTTGTTTGATTTTTTACATTTTTTTTTAATTTTTGGTGATTTTTGGTGATTTTTTATGATTTTTGTTGTTTTTTATAATTTTTTGTGATTTTTATAATTTTTATTGATTTTTTTCGGTTTTATAGAAGTTTGTTGTAATTTAAAACTATTTTTTTGGGTTTTTAGAGAGATAAAATATGTGTATTATGTTTTTGGATTGTATGATGACGTTTTGTTAAATAAAGTAAATAATTAAAAAGTGTTATTTATGAGTAATGTGAACTTATGAAAGTATATATAAAGAATATAAGTTGGTATGGAATATTTATAGAGAATTTCACATAGCGAAAAACACTCTTTCAATTACTCATTTATTAAGTTACCGATGATGCCTACATGATCATGAAGGAATTTACATATAACTAGGAGAGTATGAATATCAAAGTCCAACTTACACATTCTTTTCATTACCAATGATGCGAACATGACCATGAAGGAATTTTACACATTCTTTTCATTATAACTAGGAAAGTATTTTACATCCCCATTATAAATTGGTTTATGTTGATTCCTAATCTAATTAGGATTGATAGACAAGCCTATAAGTAGCTCTCTATATGTGTTGTTATATTCACTCGATTATTCAATAAGTGTTAGTGTTTCAACCACTAGTTTTTGATTTTTGAGTTATATATTGTATCAATAACTTCAAAGTATTACGTTCAATTGAGAATTTCAAGAAAACACCCGTTTTCTTGTTGTAATTGTTAGTGTGGTACGTCCACTAATCTATTAATGAGTTTGTTATAGTTTAATTGTCTTTGTGATAATAGTTTTGAATTTATTAATCATCTTAAAGATAATATCAAATTTAATTTAAACTCTTGATAAACTCTATCTCTCTACCATTATAAATATCTCTTATAAAATAAGAGAATAGATACCACAAAAACTATTCTCACCTACAATTATTCTCTTAAGGCATCATCATAGGCCTTGTGTACTGGCGAGGTATGTGAATTTAATAACGATCAGGTAGCCGTGTACATCGCGTAGATAAGGGGTTGCAAGCGTGTTTTGAGGAGTTTATAATTCAAACGACAGTAATCAGTTATTCAGCTGCAGGTATATCCAAATACCACATATGAGTCTGATCATTAATTAATCTGGTTTTTTGCAGTTTTATAACCTAAAACTATAGTTAGTCTGTGATTTTGTAACCGAAACTATGAGTTTATCCTTTTAAGTAGTCAAACTAAGTATTTGCCTCTAAATCAATACATTCCGTTAATTTTTTTGATGGGAAGTTGTGTTTTACAAAAATACACTCGTTTAAGATCTTTTATTACATGTGATATATACAGATATATACAAACATATACATACAAATATTCTCCAAAAAAATATATACATTATACATGTATACATACATATACATACAGAGATACGTTACAAATTCCATCGTCTCCACCATCATACCGCAGCCAACCCCCACTTCCATTGGAAGTAAGGTCCACAGCCACCACCTCTGAGCTCACCGAAACGAGACCGGAAGTGGGCCAGATCAACAAAGTATATTCGGTGGTGGGGAGCTCCACCGCTGTCGTTAAACCAAACTCCACCATCGTCACGGCTCATAAAACCCAACCACTTAGCCATTGCTAACCTAATCAACAACTCCTCATAGTTGGTTTAAACCCCCACCATACATCATCACATATTTTGATCGGTTAAAATAACACCATCATTGAATCATCAACATCTGAAAATCCAAATTCTGTAATGGAATTGAGCCGATTCCTCAATAATTAAAGTCCCCAATTTTCCTTGTTTATATAGTTATAATTGTATGTATATGTATATATTTATATATGTAAATATAATGATGATGGTATTCATATATGTATATGTATATATGTTTTTTTTCCTTTTTTTCTTAGCCATTGGATCAAATACAATGGGTTTAGATCGAAAAAAGAGTAAAATGACTATTTTGCCCCTGAATCTGGATAAAAAAAAGTTTGATGACATCAGCTTTTCCCGTTAATTTGGACGGAATGTACTGATTTATTGGAAAATAGTTTAAGTACTTACAAAGAGAAACTCGTAGTTTGAATTACAAAATCGCAAAATGACTATATTTTAGGTTACAAAACTGTAAAAAACCCTTAATTAATTTATATGTTTTATTGACTTGTATGATCCACCAACCCTAATAAACAAGATCTTTCTATTTTGTTTTACCTTCCCATCTTCCGTCGATCTATTAATTAATAAAATTTAGGTAAATAGAACTTTATGGTCTTAACTTGTAACAATATTAATTTATAGAGGTATTACTATATCTTTTTTCACATTGATGTTTTAAGTTTATTTACTTATGTTGTCTTCTCATAAGATATGTGAAGATTATTATGTGCCCCTTCATCGAAACTTAGCTCCCAACCATATTTTTCCAATTTAATAACCAGTTGACATATGGTCTGTTTGGCAACATATTCTTTTAGTAGATTTTTTAATATTAGATTTTAAAAAATATGAGAGTGTTTTGCAAGTCAGATTATGCAGTTTCTGAAAATCTGATTTTTAGATTGAAAAATCTAAAAAAAATCTAAAATTTTAATATCTATCTTTTCAGTTGATTCTCAAAACATATTTTTAAAATCTGATTTTGTATCTTAAAATATGATTTTGAACAAAAAAAATCTATTAACAAGCATTGACATAGTCAAGTATCACTCATAATTTAAAATCTAAACTCATCGACTAGTTATGAGGAGGTCACTGCGAATGAAGCATCAGCAAATGAAGCAAGTGAAGACTCCGCTTCAAACAAACCGTATGGATGTCATCAACAATGAAAGTTACAAACCAGTAATTCCTGTTGGACCTCCCTTTCAAGCCCAAATTCCAAATTGGACTGGCCCACCTCGAAGTGGTTATTATAGAGATTTTAGTTCGACTAAATGGTTGGGCATTCGAGTGTGGCCGAACAAAGAGAAAATTCCGGAAACCAAAATCGAAGTAATTGGGAAAGGGAGGTCTGATTTCTGCTCATGTGCTTCCCCGGGATCAGTTGAATGTGTTAAACGCCACATTAGAGACAAAAGGTTACAACTGCGGTCTGATTTGGGTCCCGCCTTTCGAGAATGGAAATTCGATGAGATTAGAGAAGAAGCTTCTAAGTTATGGAGCTTACATGAACAACAAGAATTTGACCGTATTGTTGAAAGGAGTCCGCCTTCACAAGATAACACCTTTGTTAAGCTAGGACCCCTTTGTCTCCAAGGTTCTCGCAGAAGGTGTCGAGGTGAAAATATTTCCAAAAAAGTGGTAAGTGTGTGAAGAATTTTTTTGAACGGGACCCCATCTTATTATGAGAAATGGTAGTATGAACAGTTATTTTAGAGGGTTAGTTATCTCCTTACATTTTAGCTCTTCGTATAAATGTTATGTCTCTCATTCTTGAGAAATTTTGTGATAATAGAGATTCTACCTTTCATGCTAAATGAAAAAAGAAAGAAAGATATATTGTCCTCATATGGTAATCTTAAGTCTATTAATGTACCACTACGACAAAAAAATAATATTTTTTTTCGTAAAATCTAACTTTTAGGCACATAATTTAAAAAAAAATGTTTTCAAAAACAATCACATACGGACATAAGGAGACAATTTAATTTCGTCTCAAAAATTATTTGGAGACAAATTTTAATTGATTTTTTATGTTCGTATGACATTGTCTGTAAAGACAAATATTTTTTCAAATTATGTGCCTAGAAGTTAGATTTGAGGACAAAAAAATTATTTTTGTATTTAAAAGATTATTTTTGTCCCGAAAAATTATCATTTGAAGACAAAATTTAATTGTATCTAAAAATATTGTCGTTAATTCTTAACTTTGTTGTAGTTTAAATGTTTGGTTTTATTCTCTAAATATTGCTTTCTTATCTCTAATCCTGGTAAAAGTAGCTTGTTTCACTGTGCTACATATGATAATGAGCTTAATAACTTTAGACTTTCTATGCTTTATAACGGAGTAATCTTGTCTACATTGGAGTGTGCCTCTTTTGGCGACTAAGTTGAAAGCTATTCATTATAAATTAGGTTATAAAATTTTAAAATAAGTGTATGAACTTTTAGAATAAGAGTATGAAATATACAAATTAGGGTATACGAACTTTTGGGTATGTTTTTGTTAATTAGAAATTTTTTGGTATGATTTTGTTAATTCAGTTTCAAAAGTAGTATGCTTTGTTAATTTATCCTTATATATTTTGTTAGTTTTGTCGATTATTGTTCTTTCGTATTTTCATTGTCTGCCAACGTTTCAGTTATACAGATACTCAACGTTGTCAAGTCGTCTACTAGCTTAATGTTGCTAACCAATCACTTTGGACAGAAGTTTAGCAGTGGTTGGGGCAATAGACAATTTTTCTTTGTTGGTTGGGTTAGCATCATCGATTGATACATAGATACGCGATGAAATATGACAGCGCTAATTTGTTGTTTTCTTACAGATGGTTTTTCAGCAAAACCCTTAAAAAATAAGTGAAGAAGATTTATCATGTTCTTATTTGACATGATGGAAACCACTAAGTTAATCATCTAAGGGTGGAGTATCAATTGCATAGATTAATTGAATAGGTCTCGCAAGCAGGTCTTGAGAGTCAAAATTATATAATTAATCTTTTGAGGATTTTGATGGGTAACTATATTATTTGGGTTTATCAATTTTATTCTATTTTGAATAAGTGTCAAGTGGTGGTCTTGGGCGTCTTCTTTAATGAGAGCAATTGCATTATGTTCATATAAAACAAATTTACCCTAGATATAACGAACCATCATCTAAAAACTTCTCACATCATCTCTCTTACAATTTTCTAAAAGTAAGATAAGTTATACACTTTGCTGAAATATAATGAATAAGTCATGCTCCCTTTATATAATTTTTTGTTTTGTTTTTCTCACCTCGTTTTTGATCTTTTCCCTCCTTCTTTGAAAATTAGTATGTTATATAATTGAGCTTTGATTTGATCTAATATTTGAATGCATATTTCTATAATATAACTCTGATACCATATTTAAGTATAAAATGATAGAAAAGGAACCTAGAAACTAGAATTATATTTGTATTTTGGTTGTTGTTGTATAATAAAACCCCAAACCTTACCTCTCCATCCACCGTCGTCCGGGGCGGGGGACGGCGACGTCAATCTCCCATCCCCGGGCATTTGCAATCAACTCTTCTGCATCCCCTTCTCATCCTCTCCCTCCTTTCTTACGCTACCCCAACCATCCACTCATTTTTCCGATCTTGTCACCTCCGCCGTCGACGTTAGTGGAGATCCAACCTCTCCTCCTCCCCTTCTCTTCTCTCACCCCTTTCTCATTTCTTTTCTCTCAGTCGTTATCTTTCCTTTTAGATACTCCCCCATATACTATATAGCCTTTCGATGACCACTCTTAACGTTTGATTTTAGCCCTTTTGCTTTGCGTGGGGTTTCTAATATTTTGTGATTCTTAGGTTTCGATTGGGGTCGGAATTTTGTACGGGTATTGATTTTTGGAGGTATTTTGGGGGGGGGGGGGGGGGGGTTGCTATTATAGCCATTTTTAGATCGGTTATCACTAGTGTGTTGGCACCGCGATGATGCTTCACGAGCCAAGAGAATTCATATCGTAAGTATCCTTATAAATCCTTACTAGTGTGCGGTAAGTTGTAGGTTCCCTAGTCTTTACTAATATATTGCAATTTGGGTTTAAATCCTTAATTTATGGTATTTGATGGATTAAACCGACATGTTATGTGCTCTTATATTTTTTCCGTTTAGCTGTAAGTTTGTTTGACCTTGATGTTGATTTGTCGAGCTTGTCATGTGTGTAGTTGACTTGGATGTTTATTTATTTGGTTCTTTGCGAGGGGCCTTTTTCATATATGTAGTTATTAGTATTGCACGATTACAGGCACTACATTTTGGACTATGGCTTCTATTTTGGTTTAGGAGAGAGTGTTTGCAGGTGTAGGATTGTTTTTTTGGGTTATGTCTCAGTTGTCTTATTGTTTGATCGGGTTTATTTGTGTGTTAACACCCCGATAGTGTTTTATTGTGATGTACTGAGTAGATCTTAGGTTCGAACAAGTGGATATACCAACTTAAAATTTTTGTTCTTTGATACTTGCCAAGTTCTTACTAAAATATTTAGAGAAATATTATATTCTTGTATATATTTTGTTGTAAACCAAGGAATAAAATATTCAATTTTATTATAAGAAATTAAGTCTTGATAATAAAGATTCTTAAAAAATTTAAGCTGTTCTTTTTTAAACTTATTAAAATACCAATTTCTAAAACATTGGTTTGTTTTATCTTGAAATTCTCTATTAAGAAATTTTCTTTAACTACTATTTTGGCTTAAATTCATAAAAAATATTTGTTATTTATTAGATCTGAAATTTTAGGTCAGCGAGTGTTGGTGACCCGACTATAGACTATTCTACCTCGTTATTTTTTTGGTAAATTCCATGTTGAATATTATTTTGAGAAATTTTTATTCCTCTAATTGATTCTTCTAAATCAACAAGCGTTTGTGATATTGATGGTCTAGTAGACTGTGGTATATCTACTCTATAAGAAAGTCATCAACTCCTAGTAGAAAAACTCATAGATAATTTTTGATTAGAAAAATGAGCAAATGATACTTCTACAATACCATCTTCAGTTTGAACCATTTGTTCGGTTTGCTTGTTAAGTATAGATTGTGGTGGAACGACATTTTCTATAGTCCATTTTTTCTGAAAAACATGCTCTTTCATATTCAATCATTTAGGCAAGTCTATTATGCTAGCAAAAGATTAGTTTCAATTAAAACAGTTTGACATGTTGTTCATGTTTTCCTAGCTTGAGGTGCTAAAATAGACATTATTTTAAAATGTATTCGATATACAAGAGCAATAACTCTTGATCCAGAAGCATAATTATAGTATTTGGCTTGGACATATAATGAGACTGAATCCACTATTTTTCTATCATCTAAAGTTATGCTTAAATTTGGATAACCACTAAAATAAGTAGGATCATGACTAATACTAGTCTTTACATATCCCATACAGGAACCATTCTCAAAATTAAGACAACAGGCGTCTCTAAGATTAGCATATATATACAAGTATTTAATGCTTGTAAAGTTAAAAGTTTGAAGGAAATTTGAACAAAAGCTATATGTACCCAATGATATTTATCTAGGGATTCTTATAGAGTTTTTATAAAATCACTATTATTGAGCAATCTTATTGTTGCTTCAGCTTCATCTAAGCTTACTGTTTGTTTAACAGTTTTTACTGTTAATTTAGATTAATTGAAAAATGAACATATCCTGTATATTTCTTTAGGAGGTACTGTTGGAATTGTCCAATGATTAAGTTGCTCTTCCGTATTAGAAAATTTTAAAATCTCAGAATTTTTAAAATTTGTTTTCTTAAATAAATAATTCATTTTAGAATTAATAGAGATACATGATATATATAATGCAATAATTTGAATAATGAGATCTATAATCTATTTTTAATATTAAGTATAGTAATAATATGTTATGACAAAATTAGAATAAATTATGCTCTAAAGATTTTTACTTCCAATTTGAATATTATTAGTACGTTAGTTAACAAATAGCCAACACCCACACCGGCCAACCAAGCGGTAAACAACTATTAAGGCGGATAATATGCGATTTTGACGTTTCACTAATATTATTCATAAATAAAAACTTTTTAAGTACAAGTTTTAGTTTTTAGTCATAATATACTGTCACTATTTTCTTAAAAAAAGGAATAGACTATGGATCTCATAATGTCATAGTTACATTATATATACTCTTAATTAAGTTAGCACATTATTGGCTCTGATACCAATTAATTAAGTGTTTATATATATATATATATATATAAAAGACTTATTTAATTGTTTTATAATAAAAGTAAAGAACAATAAAGAAAGAATATAAGAATTAGAATAATTGTGAATTTTATTGCATTCCAAACTATGGTCAAACTTTTACAAATATAAAATGAGAGAATGAGTATGAGTGTATGTTTCGGCATTGAATGTACAAGTCTCATTCCTTCTTGTTTATAGCCAAGTAAAGGCCATATATTACACAACTCCCCCCTTTATTACATAATTATATTAAAATACAACTCCTCCATTTATTACACAACCTCTACACTTATTATAATATATATATATATATATATATATATATATATATATATATATATATATATATATATATAACTTATATAAAAATTTTTTACGGATACTAAACAAATTTTAGAAGATGGCAAATAAGTAGCTTAAAACCCTTATTTTAACTTTCCCGGTCGATAGATTGTCATGACTTGTGAAACATTCATCTCTTTATATCTCTGATCTATCCGGTAAGTTCATATTTACCATGTTTTATAGATAATTTTTAATTCAAGTCGGTACATCCATGGAGGTTTAGTTTATTGCTAATCTAAGTTTTAAATTCTCAATTATATGAATTATGATAATATGAGATTAATCAATCTATTAGAGTTTAATACCTTTAAGTGTGGGCTTCAACAATTTATGGATTCAACAATTAGGGTTTCTATGATAACGCCATCACACATGTATAATGGGTTTTAAAATTAGTCAAAGTGATTACAATTTTTATTTTTATTTTATCATAATTTTAATTTTTAACAGAAATTCAGTGAGTTGTTTATTTTTTACAATAGAATTTTCTTCTTTCCTTTATAGCGTTTGATGCAAAAAAATTATATTTTAAGTTATTTGTTCACTTATAGATTGTATAAAAATGGGCAAGCAAGGTACACTTGATAGCTTCTTTCCGAAAAAGAGAACAAATCAATTAGATCCTAATATTCCTACTACTCTATTGCCGACCTCCAATATTGAGCAGACCCCATTACAACCCGTTTCGAAAAAACCTAAACAAGTTGAAAATGAGACGGTTGATCATAATTTCTTAGAGCTAGATCTAGGATTGTGTCGTCAAATATGGGAATATCCCCTTAGCCAACAAGATGAAATTCGATAAGCATACTTAAGTGTTGATCCGTATCGACCTGAGATTACCGAATATCCAATTAGTAAGAGATATGTTCGTCCTCGCAAGTTTCAAGCTTCTTCGCATACAAATTATAAATGGTTGGAGTACTCAGCGGAAAAATATAAAACATTTTGCAAAACATGCTCTTATTTTTAATAAACCATCCAAAATTTTTAATCAAAGTACATTTACTGTTAGTGGATTTGATAGTTGGAAGAATGTTCAGAGTGGAAAAGATTGTCCGCTCTTAGGTCATGAGAGTGGTAGTAGTTAAGCCCATAATTCTATGGAAACAGCATGTAGTTACTTGATGAACCAAAAACAACATCTTACAAGGTTAATAGACACTTTTACGGCTGAACAAGTTAAAAATAATCGTACTCGGTTAACAACATCAATAAATTTGGTTCGTTTATTTGCTTTACAGGGAATTGCATTTAGAGGTCATGATAAAAGCTTTAGTTCATTAAAACGTGGAAATTTTCTTGAATTTCTTAAAGTTTTGACCGTTTATAATGAGAAGCTTGCTAATGTAAGGGCAAGTACTCCAAAAATGTCAAGTACACTTGTCCGAAAATTCAAAAAGAAATTCTTAATTTGATTTCAATTAGAGTGAAAATTTTCATTTGTAAGGAAATTGATGATGCTAAGTATTGTATTCTTGTTGATAAAGCGCGTGATGAGTCAAAAAAGGAACAAATGTCAATTGTGTTGAGATTTGTGGATAAAAATGGGTTCATTCAAGAACATTTTTTTGGGTTATTTCATGTATCTTTAACGCTTAAAAATGATATCTACTCCGTTTTGACGCGTTACAAGTTAAATGTCCAAAATACTCGAGGTCAAGGTTATGATGGTGCTAGTAATATGAGAGGGCAATTTAATGGATTGCAAGCCTTAATTTTGAAAGAGTGTACATCTGCTTATTACGTTCATTGCTTTACTCGTAGGCTACAATTGGCTTTAGTCGTGGTGGCTAAAGATTTAACACTCATTCATCAATTTTTTGACAATTTAACTTTTATAGTTAATATTGTTGTTGCTTCGTGCAAGCGTAATGACGAGCTGAAAAAACTCATGCCAACGATATTTCCCATTTGATTGCTATATATGAACTTGAGACCGGAAGTAGACTTAATCAAGTCACCACTTTACAATGACATGTTGATACACGTTGGAGTTCTCACTTGAAATCGTTAAATTGTTTAATGAATATGTATAGTGCGGCATGTACTGTTTTGCTCATTATTATGGATGATGGGCTTCATCAACAACGATCAAGTGCGACCTCTACTTATGATGAAATGACTTCTTTTGACTTTGTGTTCATATTGCATCTTATGAACGAGGTTATTAAAATCACAGATTTTCTTTGTCAAGCTTAACAATGTAAATCGCAAGATATTTTACATGCGGTGGAACTTGTCTCTATTACGATAAATGTCTTCAATGGTTGAGGAACGATAAATGGGATGTGCTCATAATGAAAGTAAAGTCATTTTGGGAGAGTTAGAATATTAAAGTTCCTAACTTTTGTGCTCAATATATAGTTCGACGAGGTCGAACGGGTCATCTTAACAATCTTAACAACTTCACGATTGAAGATCACTATCGTGTAGACCTGTTTTATGTGGCCATTGATGCACAATTACAAGAACTAAGTGGGCGTTTTAGTGAAAATGCGATAGAGCTACTTGTACTTAGTTGGTCTTTAAATCCTCATAATGTGTTGGAATCTTTCAAAATTGAAGATATATGTCATATAGTTGACAAGTTTTATCCAAATGATTTTACAAGTCATGAAAAAGATGTATTGAAGAGACAATTAACTCATTATGAGAGTAATGTGGTTGAAGGATCCGAATACAAAAATTGTCAAGTATTTCTAAGTTGTGTCGTTGGTTGGTGAAAACGAAAAAATCTGCTACATATGATCTTATATTTAGACTCATTGTACTTGTTCTTACGCTTCCGGTTTCTACCGCGACCACGGAACGGTCCTTTTTGGCGATGAACATTGGTAAAACTAGCCTTAGGAGCAACATGGACGATGGTTTTCTGTGCGATGCGTTAATGATATTTATTAAAAAGGAAATTGGTCAAGATATAGGTCTGCTAATAGTTAACTACTAATGATATGCACATATGACACACCTCTGACCCTTCTTGTGATAGAAGTGAAGGAAAAAACGCTAAATGGCGAAACTATATTTTTGTTTTCACTTCTATCGCAAGAAGTGTATGAAAAGGTGTTAAAAATATGCGCATATAATTCATAGTTAACCCAAGTTTTGCACGGTAAGAGCAACTCCATTGTTTGTTAATCCAACAGCTGAGGTCTTTTCTTTACATGTTGGAAGTCAAGGAATTAGATGCTTCTACCATCACTTGTTTTCTTTATACTTTCTTTAGGATAAAAGGAAAAGGGAAACATGTCTACTATCACGTTCTGACCATTGTTAGTGAGAACTCGTTTCTCATTTAAAAAATTGTGTTTTCGTTTCTTGTTTCTCGTTACTGTTTTCTATCATTTTATATGTAAATTTAGAACTTTTTTTTTCATTTTATTCTGTTTTCTGTTTCATTTCCCTTCCTCGGAGTTATTGTTCTAACAATATTATTAATGCCTTTGGTGTTAATTTCAAAAGCACCTTATAAATTAAGCCACGTTGATTTTCTTAATCCAGATCTTTGTTATATTTCTAACTCCTTATTAGAGAACATCAAAATTAATTGCTATTTTTCCATAAGAGTTCTTTGCCCCTATTTTATTTACATGAAAATACAACCAATGAATAATCATTCAATGAAAGGGAATAATATCCCATTTCTTATCAAAATAAATATAGAAATCAAACGTTTTGTTTTCTATACTCAACAACCTCGTTTCGGAGGCAACCTACTTTGTGGTGTCAAGACTCGAGTCCTAATAGCGTGCATGATATATTAGGGTCTAAAAGATTAAGCTACACCACTTTTAATGACAGTTGCTGAACTAATTTTTATAAAATAGTTACTCGCGGGATTTCGTTGTTCTTATAAATAACTTAGTTTTAAAAGTATAGAGGCCTATTTTTCAATTACATAATAAAACTAACTAATCAAGGATATAGGTCCTTGATTAGGATGGAATATGGAAAAGAAAAATAAGGAGCATAATGATGGGAAACATGTGATTATTTCTATTTCCTCTGGTAACTCGGGACAAATTCTCATTCTTTACTCCTCGCTACTCGTCCAAATTTGGAAAGGTAAACATTACTCGTCAAAAAAATAAATTGGGAAGAGGCAAATAATATAAAACAAATTTTTTTTATCAAAACGGTATAGTTTAAAAGTTAAGCAAATAAATAGAAGGTAAAAGAATGGAGAAAAATAACATATATAGAGAGAACAACAACACGGTATAAACCAATTTCACACCAAATCGAAGGACAATTGGAACTCAAATAAACACAAAATTTGGAGGGGTCTTTCTCAATTGGTCATAAAGAGGAAAAATAACACAATCTTTTAAGCAATTTGATTCAAATAAATTAACCACGGATTGAGGAATAAATCCAATTTTTGAGAAATTGGAGTACTTTGGTTGATAAAAGATCTATTTGAATTGATACAAAGCATATTTATCCACTTAGCAGATCCAAGATTGTATTTCACCTCGTTAGCGACTTAGGCAAAATAGAGGGAAATAGAGAGAGACACCCGACAAAAATAATTATTGATACAGTACTTGATGATAGGGATGCAAATGAACTGATCCGTTCATTAACACATTGTGTTCAGTTTATATATGGGTTCTTCTCTATCATATCTTGAGCGATTTTGATGGAATTGGAAGTACTTTAATATGGTATCAGAGCGGATCATCGAATTTTGGCCCCACTTCCACATGTTTAATATATTCGCTCGATGTACCATTGAAATGTTGGGCTATAAGCGAGAGATAGTGTTAAAGTTTAATCACATCCCACGATATATCAATCAAACATCTAGTTTATATATGTGTTCCTCTCCATCCTATCTTGAGATCTTTTGACGGGACTGGATACACTCTAATATTATATCAGAACGGGTCATCGATTTTTGCTCTCACCCCCGCCCGTTTAATATATTCATTCGTACGACCTTGAAACATCGGGGCATGATCGAGGGTAAGTGTTAGAGTTATAATCACATCTCACATCAATGATATATTAATCAAGCCTGTGATTTATACATGTTTTCCTCTCCATCCTATCTTGAGATATTTTGATGGGATTGGATGGTCTCTAATAGTTAACAACTCATTTCATGTTCACTTGTTATATACACGAACGGAACATAAACAGAAATTTAATGTTTATTCGGTAAACGAACATCTTAAGTATCCCATAGTGATATCAAAACTTAGAGATGTAGCTGGGATGTAACCGAAGATTTTCCAACTTTAATCGCTATATTTGAATAGTCATTGCATTGCCTATGAACTTCATAAAACGGTTTTCGTACTTTCTTATGTTGCATCAATTGTAAAGAGTTAATAAAATATTTATATGATTGTGACAAGTTATGCCAAGAGCTTTATAATTATATTAACAAAGTGTAGCTGGGCTCGGGTAGAGGATTACGGATTCCTACTTTGGGAATACTAAATGCTTATATATTGTGGAAAATTCGACGAGTTCATTATTTGTTTATTCCGAACAATTATTATTTGTTCTAGGTTCGGGTGTAACTTATCTTATCTCCATTAAGAACATGGAGTACTGTCACATTAATTATATTACTATTCAAATGTTTTTCATGGCTATGACTCGTGCCTCGATTTAAACTACATTTAAAGAAGCAAGAAGATGAATCACTTTTTAAAGTACTCGATCGTTTATTAGACATTGCTGATTGTTATCATCTTCTGCCACATATATCTGTTTTTTTGTCATATAATCATTACTATTTTCTAGAATGGGTAAAGATGTTTCAGTTCGCCAGGTTGTCTTTTGTCTGCCCATCGATTCAGCATCAATTCGAAAGGTTTTCTTATTCGGGAATCCCCGGATCTATGCTTATCTTCAACTTCCCGAAGCATTTTGTCGCTTACTACACCCTTCCTCGTCTTTGAATGCCTAGGCATACACCGTAAACCTTTCCTCGTTTGAACCTCGCCCTTCACTTTGAACTTTAAGGCTATGCCAAGATAATGGTAAATGAAAGGATCTTATCAACGCCCATAAATCATAAATCATAGAACAAACCACCGAATCTGAAAAATGATATATTGCTATCATCTAGCTTTGTATCGGCTAAGTTCACGAGTTGGAGATAAGCGGACTCCGGCAGGGTCGATGACCTAAAAAGGTCGATAATGGGTTTCCCATTCTATCTATTTCCGTATTGTCAAGGATGGGATGATCCAAGACGGTGTACTAGTAGAGTTGAGCAAGATGGCATGTCTTTATTCCTCCAAAAGCCACCTAGGGTGTATGAAGATCCATATTGGTAGGTTTACATTTTAATTTTTGAGGTTTGTTTGCTAGATTAGCTCATACAAAAGATCTTTGTAGGTGATTGTGATATTATTGTAACCTTTTGGGTCCCCATGGGCGGATCTATAGTAGGATAGAGGAGCGTACTCGCACCCCCACAATTTACAAAAATATCAAAAATAAAATAGGAATTTTACTACAAAAAAGATACACAGATAGCTACATGATTAGTGACAATACTTTTGTGGCGAACTTACTAGTTACGGTTTTTGTAACGAGTTTCTGACAGTTTGGTCATTTTGTGATAGATTTTTAAATTAGTAACAGACTTGTAACAGTTTTTTACTCTCACTAAATCAACATTATTTTATAATGTTTTTAAAAATGAATTGTCAACAATGAGTCTAACGACCCTCAAAGCTTATGTCATGACATGTCATGTCATGACAAAGCATATGTCATGTCATCCTTTCTCATCTCTCTTCTTAATAAAAAGAAGGCTAAATGCATACGTTGGTCAATTATTGTTACTAATTTAGAGAATGAACAACTATTTAGGATCGTTCCAAATTAGAATAGGCAACTATTCATGGACGGAGGGATTAATAAACTTTCCTAATTCGTGTTGAGCTTGAGAGTTTTATACGGCCTCTGACACATTAGATGGTTGACGTGGGAAGTGTGGTATAATTTTCAAATGTTAAACCTAATTTATCATCCAGAACAAGAATGGGGAGCTGTCACCGATATATATTGTTTTACAAATCAATGATAATATGCAATTTTTTTGGATTTATGTCACAAGTCTAACACATTTTGAGATGCAACTGCCAAAAAGGAACGGGTAGAAAATAGAGGCACAACAATCATATTTTGGGCAAATTATATCTGAGTTGAACCAATAAAACATACCTGCTTGTATCTTGATACAGAATCTAGCAAGTTTAAACATGGCATGAGCTGGTAACATCACCTCCTCCTGCTCTTCAAGTAGTTGTTATTCACACGTTTACCGCTTTTCTGGACAGCACCATCGGCTCGACACCTTTTCCGAGAACCTTCAAGACAGGTGGACCCACTATCCTCATCATCATCGGTGTCGACAACTTTGCATCCAGACCTTGTTTGAATTTTCATTCGCCTAGGTACATACACATTGAAATAGTACCTTACTATTGTTTCTCTTTTCTGTGTCGGAAAACGTTCCAACACCAGTTTAACAAAATTGTTATCTCGAGAAGGCGAACTCCTTTTTACAATACAATCGAATTCTTGTTGTTCCTGTAAGTTCCATAACTTAGAAACTTCATCTCCGATTTCATCGAATTTCCACCTCCAAAAGGCGGGACCCAAATCATATTGCAGTGTTAATCTTTTGTGGCAGATATGGAGATTAACACATTCAACGGATCCAGGGGAAGCACATGAGCAGAAATCAGGCCTTCCCTTCCCGATTGTTTCCACTTTGGTTTTCGAATTTATGGCTTTGTTTGGCCAGACTCGGATGCCTAACCATTTAGTTGAACTAAAGTCTCTGTAATACTCACTACGAGGTGGGCCAGTCCAATCCGGGATTTCGGCTTGAAATCGAGGTCCAACAGGAATCACTGGTTTGCAACTTTCACTATTGATGACATGAAAACGGTTTGTCTCAAATGTGGTCTTCACTTGCTGATGTTTTGTTTGCTTCGGCCTCTTCATAGTTGAGGAGTCTTAATTCTCAACTATGAATTTAGACTTGGCCAGAATGTTACTGACGAACCCAAAGTAAACTACTTAGGTAAGTAATTAGGATGGGGAAATGTGGTACCTGGGGAAGTTTGGACAATGGGAAGATTATGATTATCGTTAACATTTTCTAAGAAAAAATGACTCACCTACAATAGCAAGAAGAAAATATAGATATGATGGAATATTTTATTCTATTCCTAATTATGGAAATAGTTATTCATTGTATTGAAGTTTAGAGAAAAAAATATTGTTAATTTTTATTTAGAGTCCTTACTCTAAAGATTACTCAAGAGGTTAGGGATTCAATATACTCGGTCCACCCCCAGACCTTGTTTGGTTGCGGGACTATTTGTCCCGAGACTAACAATCACGTCCGAATATGAGTGAGTTTTGAAATGATTGCCGAATTATTAGTACCGGGACTAATAATATCACACTCCACGACATTCCAAATACACCAAATTTGGGTCATTTGATGTGCATGCATCATTTATAATCCCGACCTACATTGTCCTATCAAACACGGGTTTTATGGACCTGCAGCATTTTATATCTAATCACATAACCAAATACGACAACTATACAAGGCCCTAGGGTTCAAGCCCTCACCCTACCAAGATTTTTGGAGAGGGTTCTTATTATCAAAGAAAACATAATAAGATCAATAATAAATATCTAATTAAATCAGGCTAAAGATAATACTTTTTATAAAAAAAGTGGTTTCGAAGTTATAATAACTCAATACTTATATAACTTCAATTACCCGGCCTAAGTTTCAAGAGACACTAATAGCGGTAAATTTAGACCCCCTTCGATACAAACTTCTTTAAACTTCACGTAGGGGTTGAGACAACACCTATATAACTCAGAGAAGTTAGGAGGGGACTGTTAGGGGCAATAGTCACTCCCACATTATTAAATACCCTACTTGTCAGTGTATATTTTACATATACATTTAAAAAAATATTGGATTAGCACCCCGTATATTTTATTGAAATTCCAACTCGAACCTATTTTCGAATCCTAGCTTCGCCACTGCTATGACTCAAAATAAATAAATCATATTCATAGGTTGAACGAACCAGTGTTCTAAAAGGCGCGCTTAGGCGGAGGCTAGGCGGTAGGCGGTGCCTAAAAGCCTAAGGGATTGGGCAGGATAAGGCGGTAATTAAGCGGAATTAGGCAGGATTATGAGCTAGGTGGCCATTTCGCCTAAAATGCGCCTTGCGCCTTTTAGAACATTGGGTTGAACACAATTTGCAAATCCATAGTACTACTCCATGAAGTGCATCCATACGGATGAATAACTCAAACTTATAAACCAACCATTTATCCAACAGCCTTGTTTGGCTACAATGAAAGATACTTTCTCTTTGCTCTGTTATCATGGCGTCCAGCTGAATGATAAAGAGCATGCAACCTCAATCACTCCCATCGAACGTCTATAAAGACCTTGAACGTTCATTTATAAACGACACACCTATACATAGTTTGGCTGCGGGACTATTAGTCCCGGCACTAACGATCCGGTTTGGATTATAAGTGGGTTTGAAAAGAAGATCGGACATTTAATCCGGTTCGGATTGGATTAATTCTAATATCGCACACCCCAACGGTATTACAAATGCACCTGTTTTTCACCATATGTAATCCGGGCCAGATATATAGTCCGGACTCAAATTGACGCATCATTTCGGGGTCTTGGGCTGCAACTCCAATTTCGACCTCCAAATGAGTAGCAAAACAAGCCCCTAATCTAAAGTCCACTGTTTTAAAAAGCTCGCAACGTTGTGCGATATAGTGGTTTTTGAAAGAAAAACGCAACGCTAAAACGCTATTTGGATGGAAAAACGCTAAATTCGCGCTATATGAACGCTATTTACGCTATAGCGGGTGCAGTCCCAAAAAAAAAAAAAAATTATTTTTATTTTTTTTATTATATTTGCTCAAAATTTTAATGAAATTATTGGAGCTTAAAGAGAATCAAACCACAAAACTCTTGCAAACAAAGTAAATACTCTGGCATCTCAAGTATAATCATTTTGTGATTATTAGTTATAATTTTTTATATAAATTTAGTTAATTTTTATTAGATGTTTTGAATTTAATGTTATATTTATATGTATTTAGGCAAAAAAAAAAAAAATACACCGCAAAGCGCTATGTAGCAACGCTATTTGCGCTTTTAGCGTTTCTCTCGAAAAAACGCTACGGTAGCGATAACGCTATTTAAAACACTGATCTAAACCAACAAGCATTACTCACAACACAGTTAACTTTTTGGTCTCCTAATTACAAAAGTTGTACACAATGTTGATATAAAGGTCTCATGAGCTTAATAAAGACCCTAACACCATCAAGCTCTGTCTGAAGGGAGTGCCGGCAGCGTACTCCGAAAATTTCAAAAACTATTTTTTGAAGTAAAAAAAATTCAAAACAAAAGTCAAATAGTATTCAACAATGTCCCCGTAAACTGAAAACAACCCCTTTTTACTCCACCACTGTCCATACATCGTTTCTCTTTCATTGGAATGTCCAAATTCAGCTATTCCTAGTAGCTACTCGTCACTACAACACATTAAAACTCAACCAAATTAAAATACTCCACTCTCAGAGTCTACGACTAGTTTGCCTTGATAAGCAAATAAGTTTGTTTCTTTGAGGCTAAAAGAACAGATAGATTATTTCCCTTGAAACTTCTAGGTCTTTTTAGGCAAACACCAAAAATGCCCAGTTTCGATGTTCGGTTAGGCCGAGAGACAGATATGTTAGTTCAGCTAAAAACTTGTACTAGAAAAACAAAAACAGCTCAATCAAGTACAACTAATAAGCAAAAAGAAGAACTTAAAAGCTACAAACCATCAAACCCTTTTTCAACAAACTAAAAAAAGGTCAATAAGGTCAAGTGGAGCTGGTTAAGCCATCTTGCGACCAAAAAATGCCGAAGAAGATCCAGGGTGACGGAAAATAAAAAGATAAAAAAACCATAAAAAACTGAGAAAATTAGAATTTCTCTCTCTTCAATCACCAAGAGATTTGGACCAATTTCATTCATGGGAAGTCGATGAATCAATCAGATTTTGTCTTAAATAGCGTCTAAGGATTGATAAGAATCGCCAATTTGTAATTAAAAAAATAAAATAAAAAATGAACCCTAAATCGTCGAATTTGAAGGGAAGTGAACAATTTCCCAGTTTTAATTCGGAAAATTCGAAGGAGAGGACTCGATTTAACCGGCTATTGGATTAGTTTTAAGGGTCAAACGTGTAGATTATGAAAAACTAGGGGTCATATGTGTAATAAATAGAATCTATCTTTTCTTACCTGTTTAGATCTTCCTATCGTCACTCTCTCTCCCTCTCTACACGATATTATTAACAGATCGAGTTTGGGATTTTTTGAATTTTTTTCCAGATTACAAATTAGTTTTCCCAATTTCTAGAACAGTAGTTCAATTCATTATATTTGCCTGCAATTGAGTGGATTGAGTCTCAAATTAGATTATATTATTGTTATTTATAGCCGGATTGGCCGAAGACTCTCGGCAAGAGGCGGCCGTTCTATATTGGCCGTAGAGAGTCTGTGGCCATTCTATATTAATCAACGGCCGTCTACCGGTTTTTAAAGGTTTAATCTTTAAAATGTTTAGACGGTCGGTCTAATTAATACATATGACAAGTTACATCATTTTAGATAATAATTGTATATAAAATTATAAATATAAAACTACAAGTCATATTTAACTAAGGATGATACAATATATTGAAATCAATGAGGGTATGAATATTATAAAGGAGAAATTTATTGATGGATTTTGATTTTTTAAATAAAATAAAAAAATAAGAAAAACTTACCAAATAAAAAGCCAATGGATGGGCTAGCTTAAAAGAAGTTTTATATCACTCAACCATAAGAATCCCCTCCCTAGAGTTCCAAATTTGGCTATAGCCTAAATTCTCCTATGAAAGTGGGTATTTATATGGGATTGCAAGTGTATTAAGTAAAGGCAATGGAAAGTGTGGGAAAATGGCATTGAATATCCTGTATTATTAGTTTTTAGTAATTTAGTACTCAATCTATCTGTTATTTCAATCGGTAGTCAACTTAACAAAAGTTGCCCAATCAAAACACTCTTTCTCGTTATCGCTTTAATTTCTAATTGAAAAAAATATGTTCAGTACTATATCCTAACATGTTTTACTAATTTGGTATCTAACTTAAAATACATGTGACCAAACTAGTAACATGTTTTATCTTATTTATTAATTTGGTACTTAACATATAATGTTTTATTGGAAATGAGTGATTTGACTGATGTGAAGCACAAAACTTGTAACCAATTGAAAAAACATGTATGTTAGATACAAGATCGTTAAAAGATTATATGATAGATTAGTAAATAGCATTTTTCTCTTATATGATGTATTAGGCCTATCGTGTTAATTTACTCTGCAAAACCTTTGGCGTGAGTCCGGATGGAGCGGCTGTTGGTGCGGATCTTGGTGGTAGTAGCAAATCTTCAAATGAGAATTTTGAAGGCCGATGAGGGGAAAGGTTCCATGTGAACGGCACTTGCACATAGGTTAGTCGATCCTAAGAGTCGGGGTAACCCCGACAGAGCGCGTTTCGCGCGAGCTTCGAAAGGGAATCGGATTAAAATTCCTGAACCGAGATGTGGCGGCTGACGAAAACGTTAGAAAGTTACGATCAAAATGTACATGGTACTTGAAAATTCAAAATCAATAAGTTCAAAAGTTATTATGTACCTAAAATTGCAAAATGAATGTATTATTATGGGTCATTGTTGCTTCGTGGGCATTTGATGACCTAGATTTCCAGAGACAAAGTAAGTTAAGCGTCTGTCTCACATCGTCCAAATATAAGAGTACTCATATGGTATATCATCTTAAAAATTCTTATTTATCAAGAACGCCTTCTAAAATCGTGCGGCGCAAAACGAGAACGGGAATTTATGGTAAATCGTGCTTAGCAGAGAGAAATAAAGGTGAGTGATCCTCTTGAAAGTTGTGAGACCGGACTATATTGTTTATATGATGGTGACTGTTCGACATGTGTGACTAGGTCGTTATAAGCAACTGATGCAATGGTTTTGCATGATTTTTCATCGTACTTTTGTTGTACTCATAGTTACTTCTATATCACATATTTGATGAAATTTCATATCTTTTGGTTTTGTTTTCCTCTTGGTCATGTATTCGACCTTTATCTAAGGTTGTAAGCGAGACCGTGAGACCATAATACCTATCGAGACTGAATGGTTCGGATGAACCGATTTGGATTTTAACGTATGATGATTGGGTTCAGACTCGAAAAATCAAAATTGTTACTTAAGAATAAGAGTCGGATTCAATAAATACAATCTAAACTGTCCAATTCGAACCGCAAAACCAAACTTGCTCACAAAAACTATTTAATATGTATACCTTGTATAACTCGTACGAACCATATCTTATTAAGTTATTATTTTATTCTATAAAACATTTATAATAATATTATGATCTTCGGAATGAAACTTTTTATTATACTTTTATTTTGATTTATGGGATAATGTGTTGTAGTAATGGCCGGAGTGCTCGGTACAATCTTTGGATTTTTCTAATGATATTTCAGATCCCTTATCAATAGAGAAAATAAAGTAATTGATTAAAATCATGCCTTACACAATATATTTATTATTCCTTTACAAACAACACGTGATTATAGGTGATATCAAATAAAATCATCGAAAGTGTATAAACAATCCTGAAAAGTATATCACTATAAAATAATGTTTGATTTAGTGAGAGTCAAAAACTGTCACAAGCATGTCACTAATTTAAAAAGTTGTCACAAATCTGTCGCAAATTGACTAAACTGTTATAAACCCGTCATAAAAACCGTCGCTAATAAGCTCGTAACAAAAAATACCGTCACTAATCCTGTCGCTATTTGTATATTTTTTTGTAGTGTATACACAATCGTGGATAGTGCATACATGCATGATTGTGTATACCTTTTTTCACGATTGTGTATGCTATTTTCACAATTGTGTATACACTTTCTGTAAACTCTCTGTCAGTGACCAAAGAATAAAAACGATATATGCATTTAAGAAAATGCATGTATTTTCTACAAAATATTAATTTTCGGAATATGTATAGAATTCGTTAGAGTTTTGACGATCTCGTCGGAGGTCCGACTAACCACCATAGCCGCCACCAACTTATAGGCAAGTGGTGGGTGGGGGGTACAGTGGCAAACTCTAATGTAATTTGAAATTTCTTTCCACGAATGTGTGTTCTTTACAATTGTGTATGTGGTTCGTCTGAGCTCCGACGACCTGACCGAACCTTCGACGTACAATCGCAGTCAATCTATGGACAAGTAGTGGATGAGGGTAGAAGCCAAATTCTAATTTGGTGTCTATTGATTGTCCAAATAGAGGCATAGAGCTGGTGTAGATTGTTGTGGGTTTGATATGAGTAGAGAAAAGGTAACATGTTTTTGAAAGAGTTTAAATGGTATTTTTAAGAATATAGTTTATAAAGTAACTTATTGATTTTCTATAAAATAGAATAATTAGTTCTCATTTGAGTCCTGCCTAATAAATAATTAAATAATAATAATCTATCAAATAAATAGGTAGGCAGGGTCTAAGGATGAGCCTCCACAGCCACTGCTCCTAGTAGCACGTGTGGCCGAGTGCGTTTCCAATAATGTTGTGTAGGGATTAGTCCTTTACCGTCAGAAGAGGCTAAATACAAGCTAAATACAGACTATCGGGGCAACGACACCTACATAATTCCAAAAATTATGATTTTTTTGATTTTTAACCATGTATTTTCCATAGTGAACGTTAAAAACGATAATTTTGACACAACTCATTTTTATATCCTAAATTTTGACACTTTCATATAACATTACTGGCTTCGCCCCTGTTTACGGTCGATAAAAAATTCTAAATTAACTAATTGAACGACCTATGCTTAAAAGAACAAGAATAATTCGACAATGGTTTCTTGGCAGTACAATACGTGCTCAAACATGTAGTAGAAGATGCATTCATGCAACAATTGAACTAGCCGGAGACGAACGAGTGGATTCAGCCTCTCCCTCCTTTATTTATCATTCTAGTAAAAAATCGACGCCAAAAATGAATAATTAAATAAAATTCCATAAATATAAATATCAGGGAATGCAAATTACAAATTCGAAGTAGACACTGCGTACACATAACTAAAATGATAACAATGAAGATCAAGAAATTAAACACATACAATGTCTTTTCATTTTTGCACACACGAGGCAACTCTTCGTCTTTAATGAATATTAGCTACGGGCTTTTTATACGTATACCACTTCGCTACCAACAGAAACGCCCCCATATTGAGCACACTCAGCACAGCCAATAGCCAGAAAAAATAATCCACATGGCCGTAATTTAAATTATCTGGTATCCATCCCGGCCCACCATTTTTGGTACTAACTGAGGTAACGATAGTTACTAGAGCAGCGCTCAAGTAGCTCCCTAACGCGTTTGTAGTTAAAGAAAGTGCCGAACACAAACTTCTCATAGCATCTGGCGCTTGTTCGTAAAAGAACTCAAGCTGTCCTATGAAGGTGAAAACCTCGGCTACACCAATAATAAAGTATTGTGGCGTTTGCCAAAATATCGTCATAGGCATAGTTTCGTCTAAGTAATAGTTGTGTTGTCTCACAATTTTGAGCCTCACAAGTTCTAGCACACCCGCACAAAGCATAACGAAGATCGATATAAATAGGCCAACGCCCATTCTTTGCAATGTGGTTAATCCATTTTTGTGGCCGGTGAATCTTCTAACAAACGGGACGATTATTTGATCATAAATGGGGACAAATGCAATGACGCTAAGGGTGTCGAATATGCTCATTGATGCTGGTGGGACTTTGAAACTTGTACCAGCGAGTGTGTTGTCCATTTTCTCGCCTTGTAGGACGAAGAGGTTTCCCATTTGGTTGTATACAGCTGAGAAGATTATACCTATCAGAGAATAAAAGCTCAAGGTTTTAGTAGAACTCACATGGTATCATAGTTTAGGTCCTGAGCTTAAATTTATGTGATTGTATACTTTTTTTCCCGGTAAGTATGTGCATACTTCAATAACAAGAACCATATAAGGAGGTTAAGGTGACGCTACTAAAAGCTTAACAGAAGAATTGGTAATGCAACAATACCTGTGGCCCATATTGGAAGCAATCTAACAATGGCTTTTAGCTCTTCAACTTGGGTCACCGAGCATAGTTTCCACGGATTGACTGAGTCGTTCTTCTGATCTGTGCTTATTTCCACTGCTGCTCTATCCAGGAAACTAACATTTACCACAATTATGAAAGTTTAGAGACGATCGACTAGTTATCAAATACATCAATGGAAGTACATCGGAACATAGAGAAGCTACCTGCCTACCTCTAGAAGACTTTTTTTTTTGCAGCTTTTGAGCTCTTTTTTTTATTTTCTATATTACTTAAAACTTACAAAATGGAATGCATGTGGTTGATCAACTTAAACTAAGTTTTCCGATTGTTTGAATGAAATAAACTACAGAAGCTTTAAACCAGATTTCTTTCCAAAATTCAGTGTTTAGTATAGTACTATATTTGGTAAAAAATTGCCACCATATACTGATCTCATTATAGCGTCGCCAGTGTCTGCAATTGTTGTATGATATTTGCTGGATAGAAATCAAATACTTTCTCTATTAACACCTGAAATCATCGGTGTGATCGAGCTTGCGACTCCCTTGAATAGCTGACTCAGTATCAGCAGTCTCGTACAAAAGTGTCTTATCGTCAGGCACCTGAACCCGATATTTCCTCACTGATGCTACGATGACTTGACTTATCCGTGTCAACGGACTCCCACCAGGCTTCTGGTATCTATACAACTTAGTACCTGATCAAAATTTCTATTTAGTACCGCAACTTACACAGTAGTATACTTCTGACACTACAACATTTTTGGGTTGGAATATCAGGAAAAGTTTCTTAAATCATTTTATCCGGTCAACCAAAAGAACTACATGTTTTAAGAAAAAAAGGAGTGTAATAGTTTTAACGAAATGAGGCCTTTGTTTTCTTGAAAAACTAGTTTGTTGCTTTGAAATTGCAACCAAGCAGCACTTGCGGCATTATTGGTTACAGCAAAAGCACGGTTTTTTTATTTCCAGAAAAAAGTTATATTTGTCAAAGCTTAGAGCTACTAGCCTTCTCAGATCAAAAAAAGAAGGAGAGAAAAAAGTCTTTGAGTCGAGCAAGCTAAGTTCAAATACAGTCCATCCTTTAAGCATTAGCAAAGAGAAGAAGTAAAACTGCAACCGTGTAACAATTAGATATTAGGATTAAGCAGAAAATTACTTTGTTTAAAACTTGCTCTCTTGAAGAGTTTGTTTGTAGAGATTAGTCGTCTCAAATTGGCATATCCTTGTATTCCGTTTACATTCCTTTTAGTATATATCTACGTTGTGATTTCTTTAATTGGCGTCCTTATATAATTTTGACTCTAATTTCAATCCTTGTAACGTGTTTATATTTTATTTCGATCGTTTATATTCGGGGTTATTACAATTGGTATCAGAGTCGTTCGATCTGGAACGCACAATGAATACAAATGCAGCAGTTACAGTTTCAAGCGATTTTAAAGATAAGCATGCAGTTTTTCAGAATTTGGAAGATGATTGGTAATTGGTTTGGATAGGGAATGAGCAAGAGAAGATTAACAAGTTTAATGAAGTTTTTCATTTTAAACAACTCAGATCTGTAGAGGATTATAAAGTTGAGTTCGAGAACTTATGCAACCAACTTCCAAACATGCCGATTTCTGTCAAATTTGGGGCGTTTTTGTTTGGTCTAAAAAACATATTATAGATGCAGTGAGATCATACAAGTCTATCAACTTGACAAAAGCATACAAAATCGCCAAATTTGAAGAACAAAAGTCTAATGTGTTGATAAAAATTGATAACACAGTTAGAAATTGTTCTTACAGAACCAAGACACGGTTCGAACCACAAATCATTCATGTGTTCATAAGGGCCTCTATATAGCTGGAGACGACACTGAGTATTGTAGTAATCATGTTAACATTGGTATGTTATACAAGCCTGGTGGTGTTTCAGAAAACATTGATTTAGTCAAGGCACCAATCGATAATCATGTTTTTGATCCGGGAAAAGATGAGCAGCACTATGAAAGAAAGGCTGATATTAGTTCTTATTTTATATTTGAGAAAATTTCTCTTTTTAAGGATTACAATGAATGGTGTAACCGTGTTCAAACTATGAGAAATCAAATTATGGATTCACAAAAAATTGGAAAGAATTTCCGAGTTACTCATTGTAATCGAAAATAAATGACACTGGAGAAAATATGTTGTTTTGATCCAGGGATAAATGCTATGATTAGCGAGAAAACAGATATTTATATCGAGTTGTTTCGAAAATTTTAACTATTGGAAGACCTCAACTGCAACCATAGTGCCAACGACCCGATCTTGAACTTACAGAGTATGGTATGAAACAACAAGCAAAAGGAGTAATTTTTTTATATAACAATTGTTCTTTAGATTAGTTTCATAGGGACATATTTGTTACCCAAATTTGGAGGTTAAACTTACAACTTATGTAGCATTTAAATCAAGACCGGGAGAAAAAAAGAGAAAATATTACACATCAACAAAGCCAAAAGATCAGTAGCACTGTTTTCTTTCATTTACAAGAATTTTGGGTAAGGGTCGTGGCTGTGTATTGGGCCGAGTGATTAAAAATCTGCTATATGTGTACTTGTGGGTGTACGAATTGATTTTAGAGTAACAACACATGTATAACGAAGTTGATTCGGTCGAACCGCTATTATGAAACAATCGTGACCTTGAGGGGTAGGTCAATTTTAAAAGGTGGAGATTGTAACAATACTACAACATTTGGCGGGAGTATAAAATGTGTTAAATTAGTTATTAGAATTAAGCAGAAAATTAGTTTGTTTAAAACTTTTGTTTGTAAAGATTAGTCATCTCAAATGCATATGTACTGTTTACGTTCCTATTAGAAGGGTTGGAAAAATTTTCCGAAATTCCGACCCGACGGTGTCCCGAACCGCACCCGACCCGACAAACTTCGAGATCGGGATCGGATGACAATTTTGATTTCGTCGGGTGTCCCGACCCGATACCGATTTTTTAATAAATTCATATTTTATATTATATAACATTGATTTTTTTTTTTATTACAACACTAAATATAAATTAATTTATATCAAATGCAAGTGATGATAATCGAACCTTGTATCTCTAGCATACAATGTAAGCATTATACCATATGAGCTACGATTCTTTTTGTTTCATATATTATTTATAATTACATAGGTATAATATAGATTTGTAGTTTTAAATATATATAAAACTATTAAAATAAAAATTATATTTAAATTAAAAAGTTATATTTTTACTTCAAAAAAGATAAATGATTATTATTTTTCGATTATAAAAATTATAATGATAATGTAACTCATTTAGTATGATAATTGTTACTTCCGTGAATAAAACTAAATATTAAAAGACTCTAATTTCAGTACTTGTTACGTGTTTATAGTTATTGCAAACCAACCGACAAGGCCTTAGTACCTGAAAAGAAGCTGACAACTGCAACGGCCATAGCCACAGCTGGGATACCGAAGCCCCATCCATATCCCACGTTATCTTGTACATAAACAAGCACCGACGAGGCGACTAAAGCACCGACATTAATCGAAAAGTAAAACCAGTTAAAGAAGGAGCTCTTGTGCTTCTTCTCCTTATCATCAGCATCGTCGAATTGATCTGCACCGTAGGATGAGACGCAGGGTTTTATTCCTCCAGTGCCAAATGCGATGAGGTAGAGAGCCAGAAATGTGATGGAAGTTTGTGTTTTTGTTGCATGGCAAGTTTCGTCTGAGCGGGGTCCCGTACAGGTTGGTTTTAGACCAGGAACTGATGCTGATAAGGTTAGCAAGCCCATTCCCTATAAAAATGGAATGTTTTTAATGAAATTTCTATTGATAAAGTACTTTCCTGTAAAACAAAATGGTTCACTTATTTGGTTTTGTTCAAAAAGTTATGTTTACCAAGCTTAACAGACTAACAGACTAACGTATACTATAAGTAAGTAAATAACAGGGGTGGACTTGAGGGGGTGCAGGAGGTGCTACTGTATCGGGCCTCACGATTCCGGTGAAGCTCTCAGGACCCCACAACGGCGACAAAAAACAATTATATATGTATAAAAAAAATTATCCGTGTAAATATATTCTAGTAAAAAAAAAATACATGTAAATTAAAGGGCATAATTTTTTTTATATTAATGATTTTTTTTGTTTGAGAGTTAATTTTTGATTATTCTACTATTAAAATATTTTACTTTGAAATTTAATAGTTGAACGACAATTGAAAGAATGTCATAATTTATTTCAGCACCGGGGAACAAAAATATCATGACCGCCTCTTGTGGAAAACTTCAATATTTTAAGATAAACAATCAAGATGACTGGACTTAAAAGCTGCTATCAAACAAGCCTATCATAGAATATTTGGATTACATTTACTGTTCCAAATATAATGTTAATGTATGCCTTTGTCTTAGAAGAAACCTGCTTAAAAATTTTGGTTTTTCAGAATCATCTCCATGAAACTCTATGGAAACAAGAAGTAAAAAATGGGATCAATGCAAGAACTGAGAATTGGGTACACAAGTACAAAGTAATCCTATTTTTCACTTATGTTTTTTTTTAGCACCGTTTAATCTTAATCTCCTTGAGTCCCAAACCCAATCATATTTTTACGATTTTATTATCCTGAACCATTTATACATAAGCAATTAATCATCATACTAGACAAACCGACAAGCCATCCCAAATATGTCTGCCTATATTTTCCCCTAAAGTATAAATTCCTTATTATCAAGATTTTGAAATAGTTTTTTTACAAAGAGTCTAGTTACCACTGCGTATAGCATGGAGAAGCTAGCGATGGTCCAATATCTTCCCAAATAAGCATCCGCAAGAAAAGCTCCAATTAGTGGCGTTACATAACACGTGCCAGACCAATCCGATTGATTTTTTGAAGCAGCTGCGCTCGACATATTCAGTTGATGCTTAAAATACCTTACCAGGTTCGAGCTCATTCCATAGTATGCCAAACGCTCGCAACATTCATTTCCTGCTTATATCCAGTTTACATATACTTTAATAATTGACAAATCAAAACCTAAACATTTTTCTACTTGTTTGAAGCGTTTATCTTCAAAATGGCTTGTTTGGTTGCAATTTTTAAATTCACCTTATTTTGCTTTTAGCGTTGAAGCTACGGTACATTTGATTTGTCATCTATACTACTAAGATTAATTGCTTGAAAAAGGTAGAAATGTTAAGCTGCATGAATTCAATTCTATTCTAAACCTCAAATAAGACAGTTTTCTTGTTTAAAGGTTGGAGGCTTGCTGTAGAACAAACACAAAACACCATACCAGGTTGGTTTTGATATTCAAGATATTTAGGCTACCTAATTGTCCATGAAGTAGTAATTGTTTTTCACTATGATCACAAAGTTCGGAAATTAAGTCTTAAAACAATTTACAAGCTGCAAAAAATGTTTCAATTACAGAAATCCGAAGCACTGAACAAATTCTAAAGTTTATGTTCTAGACAATTTTGAAACAATTGAGGACACAACCACTTACTGAAAAATTGCGATAACGTAATAGAAGAATTAAACGATGTTATTACCTAGAATATACGGACAAGCTTTCCAAGTTCCTGTTCTCTTTCGATTAGCAGGATCACCACGATAATTAACGGTCCCATCCTTAGTGTAATCATCGTCCTCGACTGGCATGATTTTGTTGCTACTATGATCCTCTTCTCCCATTGTTTCTCACCCAAGTTGCTCTCTTGTGGTCTAGTTCTTGATGGAGTATAGCTGTGATATATACAAAAGAATTGAATTACTATGTGCATGTTTCCATTTGATGTGAATGCAATAAATTAGGCAACTAATGTTCAGCAAAAAGATAAGGCAAATTTATGATGGCACAACGTACAACGTTGGTTTCTCAATAAATTTAAATTAGAGGACAACAGGACTATTATGTTATATGTAGGGTCTTTTAGAATTGGGTAATTTAAGAAACACAAGATAGGGACATTTATCAAATGTTGTAGAGGTTGTCATTGAGAGTTCCACTACGTGGGCTGTAATTTTAAATTTTAGTGAAATTTATTACACCAAGAGATTCACAACTTTCTAAAAGTTGTAGTTTGATCCGACGCAGAGAAATCCTTCAGAAATATCACTTCTACCGGTTATTAGGGAAAATTAAACACTGTTCATGAAACATAACTATTTTTGTGTGACATATTAGGTCACATATATATGTATATAGATATAAGGAGATAATATAGAGAGAGACAACAAGACAAAGTGTTTATTTATTAATATGAGTATACAGACAGATATATCAAGAGACCCCTGACTCTTTTTATATAATAGAAGATAGGGTTACATATGATAGGAAAGCCCAAGATAAGCTCAATAGAGTAAGGCCCAAGATGACCAATAATATACTACAACACTCACCCTTTGGACGTCTTGATTTCTTCGTCTTCATGCTGTCGATGTGAGTCGAGTTCATTCGCAGTGCTAAACACATAAAAATCTTAGGGTCGGAAAACCCAGTGTGGGACAAAACCGGTACCTAGGAGAAACTGTGTAGCCGAATGATATATGCCGAAATATCATGTAAGTAACTAACCACAAAACAGTGTGTCTCATCAAAACCTTGCCAGAGCAAACCCAATGGAAAAATCTCTGATCGAAGGAAAAAGAGTGCAACAATGGTAGCAGTAGAGATCAACCACAAAAAATGTGTCTCATCAAAACCTTGCTAGAGTAAACCCAGTGGGAAAAAATTTCTAGTCGAAGAACAAAAGAGTACACAGTGGTAAGAAGTATACAACATGATACTCCCCCTAATTTCCACAATTTTAAGTGAGATATGATGGGAACGTGTCTAGCTAAAAATCTTTCCAAGGAAAACTCAGTGGGAAAAAACTTGGTCTAAGGACAAAAAGAGTACACGAGCATACGACTGGATGCTCCCCTTCACTTGCACACGACAGGGTGCGAGGATTTCGACTAAATAGTAATTAGTACAATAAGCATTCACCTGGATGTTCCTCCCTCACTTGCACACGACTGAATGCAAGGATTTCATATTTCAAGAAAGAGTACGAGCATTCGACTGGATGATTCATTTACTTGCACATGGATGAATGTAAGAAAATTTAACGTGGAATAGAACGAGCATTCAACTAGATGCTCTTAAACATCATATGTGAAGATTCATTTCGGCAAGAAATGCTAAATAGCATAATCTAGTCATGTCTCTCTTGATCGATAACAACAAGTTGTCCTCAGATAAGATAAGTGTTTTATCTGGATCGTGAGACAGAGCATATGTAATTCAAATATGGCTAATACGAGCTCGAATCCATATACATTCTCTAGTCGTCTCATAGAGCACGTGTAGATCATAGTGATTCGTTTGGAGTCATTCCAAGACCTCCAAGATATTGCCTTATTCCTAATAGTAAAGACAGAACATGTTAGGAATATCCCTTATGCGGGTCTGATAAGTAACCGGCATCGGTATAACCGAAAAAGGGTTGCATTAATTCGAGTACCGAAGGAGGTAGGTACACTCGATGACAAAAATGAGATAAACTAGCCCACTTCCAAAATTACCATAAGGTAAGGGAATGTGTCTTTAGTGCCATTTTGATGGCAGCGTGTTAACGCGATGTTGTGTCGAGCTATACCATTCACAGCATACGAAATGTTCGTCCTAGCACATTTGACCAAGTACAATGATGCGCTTATTGTACTTAGATATGAACATGATGGTTTAATATTTCTTTATCGTCTCATCAGGGACGGACTGGGTCTATGTCAATGTCTAGTGATCGAACGATCATGGGAGAATCTGACGACTTAGCGTCATGATGACTAAAACGTCATAACACCTTCTAGGTGTAGTCTGAATCATAGACTTAGATTCAATCTTTACGGGACTCGATCGTCAGGCCGAGTCACTACCGTTTCTTTCCAAGATCATTCATCTTGAAGACAAATCCAAAAATGGATCGTGTAATAAAACACACAAGGGCATAATACTTGTTCAAGTATCCCAAGCTAATTAAATACTCACTTAGGCGGGTATACCACATCCGATCAGATTATATTAATCCATATAGTGAACGTCTCATTTAATTGAGATCGTGTTTCGTGGTCAGGAACTACTTGATTCAAGCATTATGAAGTCACACAGGGACATTCATCTATATCTCTGTCTAAATTCTCATAGAGATAAAACAGTGACCACAATCACATGTTGCATAATCAGTTTTTGGGAAACTACTAAACTGATAAAGTAGGGGACCGTTATAATGTCCATTACGAGTAAATCAACCATCTCGTAATCAATTCCAAGATGTGAGAGAAACCTTGCGATACTAGGAGAGCATTCTACAATCTCATTATTCTCATCACCTTTCCTTATGAATAACCAAATAAACGAACTCGTTTAACATTGGTGGTGTTGGAGCTACAGGTCCGAATACACTTTCGCTAAGGAGTCTACTTGGATTGCAAGTTTCCATTAGTCAAGTCTATTTTACGTTGACTTCAGGCAACGGTACATGGCTCTCTGTCATAATTTGCTCATATTATAAGTCGTCACCGAATATATGAACAAGTAATCAATGACAGTCTCGTTTTGCTTCAATATCGTCTAAGATATCAAGATCGACAGATATTTCGAGATTTTTAGGATGAGGAGGAAATCACACATCTTCTTGATCCTTTATAATCTCATGCGACAAACGAGTTTCAGTTCACCACCTCTGTGGCTGAACGAATTAAGAACTGGTCAACTTCCTCGTATCTTGGGAAGGACGACAGACTGACGGGCGACGGTAGCGTCCTTTGCTTGGCAGGTTCGTCCAAAGCAATGTGTTACGACTGGAACACGGCGTCCGACAAAGACGTCGATCCTTGCAAGCATTTTGCAGCAGGTATAAATGATCTCGTGACATCTCATAAAGTCATTAGATGCGTTTGGCATTTAGTTAAACTTGAGGGAGTCTATGCACTTACTTATCATTAAGTGCAATTTTGGGAATCAAGCTAAGACTGAGTGGGTTATGCCACTTAATTCACGTCGTTCCTTATCAACGGTAACGTGCAAATCTTTCCCTAACGACGGAGAGAACAGTCTTAGCGATGTCACTTTCGCATATCATGCGGTAAAGAGATCGCTTGCCAAGGTTACTCTATCAAATGATAGGCATGGGATTCATAATCGACTTATGTCCCCTTCAGAGGTCCATATTTTGAACGCTATAGCGGCTCAATCAAAATATTAATTAAGCACTCCAAACACGTGTTAATATGAGACTTCTGGCTCATAACCAGTGACCACCTGGTACGCATATGGTGTCTGAGTGTCTATGGGCCTCATAACGGACCAATATAGCAAAATAGCATAACCCCACACGGAAATATAAATCTTGGTGCGCAAGACCAAGAAGTACGGGCAATCATTTGCAGTCGCATCATCAAACTTTCCATGAGCCATTTAGGTCTGAACATAATCGACAGGATGTTTAGTTTCAATTTCCAAACTCAAATAATTCAAATCGAAATATTCTTTACTCTTCGGTATTATCAAGTCGACTAGACTTTTCAGGATAATTCGGATCATGAGCCATCAACTTAATGATAGGGCTAAAAGTTTGGGAAAAGCTGCATTTTTATGGACAACAATAATCATGTGACCTTATTGTCGATGCATCAACCATAACCATTTATATTTATGGCCCGTCTTATGGTTGGATAAGTCCACAATAACTCCTTCAATTCTTTACAAGAATTCTACGAGTTCATTTCGTGATCTTTACACATACTAGTCTTTCAAAGTGAGCATTAGTGGCATGAATTTCGGATTAATCACGAAATATATCCTCAAAGAGAATCCAAGTGCGATGCGATTATAAATCAAGCATCGACTTTTGACCCGGGAATATCTCTTCCGGTCAATGCCACAATATCAAAATGCTTTGATCAATCGACGACAGGCGAATGATAGTATAGAAAATCATGTCTTAGCATCTAAATCCTTTATCAATCGACGACAGGCGAAATGATAAGGTAACTTTAAATGCTTTTATAAAATATGGTAACAACCACTTGAAAGATATTTCAACTCCTCTAAAATACGTTTTTGGTCGTATTGAATAGAGGCTATGTAAAGAAATTTTAATTCTTTCATGAGCTATTACCAAATAACACTGGTTTTCTCGAATATTTTATAACTCAATAAGGTACGGCAGGACCTACATGAGTATAACACCCCATATTTGACAAATCAATTTGGTTTTACCAAAGATTTTGATTTGGAACGACAGGTCCAGAATCGTTGTCACTGAGTACTCTTTTAGGCAAATAGTTGGTGAAATTATGTGGTACACTGTTACCCACTATTTCCAAAAAAATTAACTACCCCACAAGTCTTGCCTAAAATTTCATAATTTAAAGTTTGGTCACATTTGTCAAAGGAATTTGCTCAAAACACTTTAAATTATTTCGAGAAATTTGTAAACAGACAAACCATAACCCAAAAGTATGTCCAAATGGAAAAATCATAATCAAAAAGGAAAAACATAATTCAGATGAGCGAAAAAATGACTCAATGATTTATCAAAATCAATAAAAAAAAGGTACCAAACTTATTTGAGCCACAAAACCGGGGGTCTCAAGAGTTTCCTTTCAGTTATCTTTAACCACATTAGCATCGGTTTTTTTACCTTTATAATAGTTTTGAACTATTTAAGGAGTAACTGTGCATGACCTTTGTCTTTATAGCATAGAGTTGCCTCCTTGAGCATTATCTCTTGCTTTGTGACAACGGGCCATATTGTTCATTTCGATTACTGCCTTGGAGCCACAAGTTTTCGATTTTGACGATTGTCTAAAATCTCACTTGGCTAGGCGATTCATCGGGATCGCGACAGCTCGAGACAAATAATACTTTTCTCGGATCTCGATTCGTGGAAAAAAAATATACACGAAGAGCATTAATATCAGGCAAACAATTCGCCATTGACCCAATAGGATTAAAACAACTCATCGGGGTAATTTTCTTATCCAATAACAGATCGGCGATAAAGGAACATGGTGAATATAAATTCATGATACTGCTTATGGAATACAATTTCCAAGCTAGTATTTTGGTGAATGATTGCTCCAATATGTCAATTTCAGATATTTGTTCACCATACACGTCATCACGTCTCAAATGTGGCGGCAGAATAAAATCAACGCCTTAGCATTCATCCTGAGGGTAACAACAAACTCGTGTTTTACTCATCAAAGATAGCATTCAAAAAAAATTGAGCATCACATTTTTTGTTGGAAAAACATGTAAAACATGGTCTTTACATTGGTGTTTCTGAATGGTCACAGGACCAACTTCGAGTCAATATTACATGTGACAACGCTGAGTTGTTTATACTGTACTCAACGTGTTTGAGTAGCCCTGTGATGAGCTTCGTAATGGTATATCGCATGACCTATTCGGAGAATGGGGATGAATACTAAATGGCTTCAAAGTTGGGTTCTCGAAAGAGGGAAAAACCTCTTTGCTGGAAAATGGAACAATTAAATGGAAAAACCAGTGAGGGTTATCCCATATTGGAAGATTAAGAGTTAATTTTACAATATATATAAAATACCAACTCATGTAGTTGTTAAACTAACATGTCCACATACACCTAAGAGTATTAGTGTGTACCGCACACGTGCGCTCACTCGGGTCTCGGGACTCAGGACTCGGGTCTCGGGTCACGGGCACGGGCTTGGGCTTGGGCTTGGGCTTGGGCTTGGGATTTTGGATTTGGGGAATGTCTCGGGTCTTGGGTCAAATCTGAAAAGGGAGTTTTGTATAAAATACAAAAGTACTCCCTAGAGTTTTCAGGAAGTGAAACGCCAGCAATCAATGAGAATAAATTGAAGATTAAGTGCAGCGGTTTCAGAAATTGATTGGGCGGATTCTGGGGGTGTAACTCCCAGAATTGAATGACCATTAATGGCTGCGGTTTCAAGAAAGCCTATAAAAGGCAGCCCTCCCCCTCTCATTCAGACACAATATACAACACACAATCACAACATAAGCATACATATTAGAGAGAGAATCGCACCACCAACAGCTCGACCTGTGGTTCGATGCCGGTTTCCATACGAGTCACTCTGAGACAGAAGTTGTACCTTGGGAACAAAGTCCCGAAACCAGAAACCTTTAAAGATGATTCGGGAAATATTGTTTAAGGGAAACTGCCCAGCAGTTGCCTCTTCTGTTATTTGAGTCTTTTTTAAATTCTGTTCTTTCATTTCTGTCATTTACATTTCAGTATTTTAATTCTGTACTGTTTACTTTTCTGTAATTACTTTTCAGTACTGTTTATTTCTGTATTTACTTTCAGTATTTTCTATTCTGTAATTTCCATTCTGTCATTTACATTTACATTTCAGTTCTGTAATTTCTTTTATTTACATAAACAGTCCAGGCATTTAGTAATCATACTATTCTGTCTGGCAGTTTCTTTTAATCGTTAAACAGTCCAGCAGTTTAGTAATATACTATTCTGTCTGATAGTTTCAAACAATTACAATTCAGTCCAGCAGTTTAATAATTTATATTAAATCTGTCTGGAATTTAATTAGTGTAATTTAATTCTGTACGAGTCAGGAATTGTAATTTATATTCCAATTGTGAGAAATAAAATTGTTTATTTTCATTGCAGTCCTTTGTTATTTAATTTATTGCTTTTCGATATGGTACAAAACCAACAATTTTCACACATCAGGGTGAGTAACATGTGGTGACGGATTAAAATCAACGTTTAAACAGTCATTTCGCAAGTATGTTTTACGATTTTTCTCATCATAGATGGCATCCAACATGTGTTGAGAGTTCTGAATTATATATCATATAAAACGACTGGTTTATATGTTTATGGTTTGCACAAGTGCAAACGTTTTTTCGAAACGACAGGTTCGAAAACATTAGTTTTGCTTCTCATGTGAATTGGTTCTCATTGATCGAACGATGGGTCGATAGTGAAACACCAATTTGGCGAAACATACATCACTATATAAACACACTCGAGAAAATTATTATTTAATCAACCCCTTTCGTTAGCTCTAATTGAAAAACGACTAGGAAAGACGGTGAGGGTGGAGGGCACGAATGCCACTTAAAACTCGACCTCATTAAGATATCGACTTCCGCCTATATCTTTACTAGACATCGTATCCAAATAGCTGAGCCTATTTAGGAAAGATTCATAATTTTTTCAACTTAAATATTAATATACATGATTTCGCAATTCTACCATTCATGACAATAAATAACAGATATATCTATTCTAGATAACCACATATATGTACAAGGCAGTATAAAATATATTCATGATATATATTTAATCATGCAGTAAATTTGGTGATAAACTAAATCAATTCAGGATTATCAATCACACAGATTATATCATACCAAATCAAATCAAATCAAATCAATTAAATAAAATAATTAATTGACATATGTGATATTTATATCTATGTTAATATCAAAAGATATGTTGATTATGCTAATAAGATATTAATCAATTATCTACGGTTTATTGCCATATAAGTAATTCTATACATGGTAGTTTTAACATGCAAGCAAGCAATATATTTTTAATTACCAATTAATTCTATATATGGTAATTTTTAACATGCAAAGTGGTTAAATTTACGTGAAAACATATCAATTTATTCAATTAACATACAATTTTTTATTCACTTGACTTTTTAATAAATATATATACATGTGGGTGAATATTTACAAACCGAATATTGACTTTTATAAGACATATATGCTGTTTTTATACATGTAATCTACTACATGGACTATTCGTGTAATTTCAACAACTATATATCTATTTACAGCATTATATTAGCTCATAATGTGTTGTGTAACATATTAGCTCACATATATATATGTATATAGATATATAGAGAGAATATAGATAGAGACAACAAAACGGAGTGTTTATTCATTAATATGAGTGTACAGACAGATAAATCAAGTGACTCTGACACTCTTTATATAATAGAGTATATGGTTACATACTAGTAAAACCCAAGATAAGTCCAATAGAGTAAGGCCCAAGATGGCTAATAATATCTTACAACAATTATTTAATAATTTGCCACCCTGTAAAATTTAATTAAAAATTGGTCTATTATTTATAAAATTAATTAAATATTGGTCACCCATCTAATTACCCAATTAAAAAAAAATAAAAAAATGTAAAAAATAAAAATAAAATAAAAAAAGTCGGGAATCCGAAAAAACCTTAAAAAAATAAAATAAATAAAAAGTTCAAAAACATCGAGAACCTGAAAAAACCCGAAATTGGTAAAAAGTTAAAAATAACCTAAAAATAAAATAAAAATCCAAAATCACAAAATCATGAAAAAAAACGTTCAAAAAAGTCAGAAACCCGAAAAAAAACCCCGAAAATTGGTATAAAAAAAACCAAGAAAAATCCAAAATTACAAAAAAAATGAAAAAACATTTAAAAAAACCGGGAACACAAAAAAACCCAAAAAATGGTTAAAAAAAAAATTAAAAAAACCAAGAAAAATAAAAAAAATCACAAAAAAAATTAAAAAAAGTTCAGAAAAGTCGGAGAAAACCGGAAAGTCCAAAACATGTTAAAAAGTTTAAAATAACTTGCAATTGTTTTCAAATGACTTCAAATAACTCAGACTGTTTTTAAACTTATTCGAGCTATTTTTTAAAATGACTCAAACTGTTTTTAAACTTACCGAAAACGACTCATACTATTTTTCAAATGATTTAAATATGAATCAGACTATTTTTAAAATGAGTCGGACTATTTTTAAAATTAACTAAAATGACTCGGACTATTTTTAGAATGATTTAAAATGGTTAGACTGTTTTTAAAATGACTCAGACCGAGTAAATAAGCCTCTATTTTGTTTTACAAATGCTTTTCTTGGTTACTTCATGAGCATATATAAGTATAATTCCATGTGTTTTGTTATAGTCAAACTTCTAACAAAATTTGTAAATTGGAATTTAACTTCTCAAATTAAGTTTGACTGTTTGAGGTTTTAAGTTCTAACTCAGTTGTAACTTGTAATTAAAGTTAAACTGAACTATTTTTTATGAAGTCATGAAGTTATAGTTGAACAATAATTAAACAACCCTTTGTGTTAACCAAGTAAGAACGTATATATTTTTTTTAGTATTGCTATACCCACTCGAAAATTTTACCCAAAAATCTTACCTGCTAGGGTGACGGATTATGTGAAACAATTGTAATTTAAATAAAAACATGTTTTCAATATCAAAACAAACTAATTGTTAAACATAATACGTCACGTCAGCGGATAAGGTTTTGGGTAATATTTTTGGATACCAATATCATTTATCTTGGCTCTTACCCGTTATTTATTAATATTGTTAATATAGCTTAACAAAAATTAAACAACACTTTTTTGTTGATGAAGTTCGACCTAACACTACAAAATAATGTTTGATTTAGTGAGAGTCAACAGCTGTCTCAAAGTCTGTCACTAATTTAAAAAGCTCTCACAAATCTGTCACAAATTGACTAAACTGTCACAAAGTCGTCACAAAAACCGTCGTTAATAAGCTCGTAACAAAAAATACCGTCACTAATCCCGTCGTTATTTAGTTATTTTTCTCTTAGGTATTTTAGTATTAAGACTGATAACTTCCGATAGCAGCATAAATAACCCTTTAGTATGGATAAGTAAGCTGTTGGAACAAAATCCTTTTTAACATTTTAAAGTAAAAGATAAAAAGTACAAAGTTTTATTTCGTGTCGCATATCTTCGTATCTTAGAAAAATGCATTGATTGGTACAAATACCAAAGCATAACTGAAAAAAGAAGAAGTCTTGAATGTGACCGTCAGATTTCAGAATCATACTAATTGTGCAGATAATGGGCACGTTACTCTTGTGTTTTTCATTTCAATACCATAAGTTGTACTTACCCTTCTACTATTTCACCAAATTACTAATCTATTTCAATCATTTTTACAATTAAACTCGTTTAACGTATCTTCTGCCAAGAAATGTCCAAAAAGGTACACACTTTCTTCTTTTCTTTTTCTTGAAAAAGAAATGCACGGTCCTTTAGATTCTTGAAAATGTATATTAGAAAATTAAGTGATGCTTTTATGAAAACATAAACTCAACTTTTTGTAGTGTGAAAAACAATAAGGTTAGAAAAATATATTTTCACATGATTAAATTTATTTTAGTTTTGTTTACTTGAATATATAAGCAGGGCTGATCTGAGCATAAAACAAATAAGACTATTAATTTGGATTTCAGTTCTTGAATAGGCGCAATTATTATTATTTTAAATATTTTATTTATTTATTTATTACAGAAAGTGGTCGTTTTTACACCGTGATACAATACACGAACAAGCTACATTATTTGATGGTCTATTTTGTGTAATGTAAAAGTCAATTAATACTTTATTTTTACATCTAAATAGCTCATATTTTGTAATCTTACTAAGATTTTTTTTAATATCAGAATATGAATTTTTTCATACAAAGTTAAAAAAACACCTAAAAATTATATGTCTTAGATGTAAAAAGGCGTCGGACCGACAGTGTAACATCCCTGACCTAAAAATGATGTCACACGACCGAATATCACGTGCGGCGACACGTGCTAAATAAAGTCTAAAAGAATAATTATAAAACAATACATAAATAACTCATTTATCAACTCAAATTTCTATCAAAAGCTACATTAATTGAACATCGAAAATTATGTTCATTACAAATAAACTTAATATCTTACAAACTAAACCAAAATTGAATCGTTACGGAATATAACACATAATCCTATAGGTCTGTCTGATCTCAAACTGACTCGATATCAACTCTAATTAACTGCTCACTAACCTGAAAACATTTTAAAAATGAGAGGGGTGAGCCAAACAAGCTCAGTAAGAGAGAAAGCCTCACAATATATTATATGAGTCGAAGATAAGATTTTCCTTTGCAGTTTCTTAAAAGAAATAATGTTTTTTTTAATAAAAATTCCCAATACAATTATCAAAACTTAAATAAACTTGGAATAACAAGATAAATAGCTCTCTTTTTTTCTTTCATTAAAATTGAATCATTTTAAACAATCACATAAATAATAATAAAATCTATTTATTTCTTTTTATGATAAAAACAAATATGATAATATGTATATCTTAGGGTACAAAACTGTATTAACTTATTCAATCAATTACCGTTCATCTTAGGTAAACGAAATGTACAATCGCTAAGTTAATCGTTGAAAACTAAACTCTTTCGTTTAGTTGTCAACGTCACCTCACTTGCTCTCCCTCTTAGTAGGGGATTCTCCGTTGTACCTATTTCTCATATTACCAAATATAAATCATAAGAAAATCATAAAATAATAATCTCGTTCAAATTTTTGTACAAAATCATATAATCTCATTCTTTCCTTTGTTCTTGTAATGATACAAAAATCATATATGTAAGATAGTGTTTTGATAAAATAAAACGAGCATGTAATACTTATCAAAATATGCAACGGGATACTTTGTAATAGTAACACAAAACCCACTCACCTCGAAATTGGTAATCTATTAAGGAAAGCTAGTAACCTGAAAATATGGTACGATATTGATAGAACATAAAAATTGGACCCGAATATATCTATTCGGGTACGAATCGACCCACCCATCATAGAGGGGTATCCAATGCTTGAATGGGCTATCACATGCCTTTCTTTGAGAATAAGAGTGGATTTTACTAAAAGGCCAAGCCCACTTAACTAGGGACCCATGTCTGAAAAATCCCATGAGATGGAAACATTTGTCAACATCTTAGGAGACATAATTGCATATAAATAGCCAAGTATCCCCCCTAAGAAAGGGACCAGAAAACACATCTCAAAAATATAGAGAGAAGGAGAGAAAAGATAAAAACTTGTCAGAACGTATCACATCAAGAGCCTAACCGAGCAAGATAGAAAATCGAGCACCGAAGAGAAGAGAAAGATCACATTCCGGGTCAAACAGTGAATCCGAGCATAAATATAGTGATAAAAGTTGTAGTCCGAACAAGGACAATTGCCGAATAATAATAAAGATCAAGAAGTGTTCATCGTTTATTGTCAATTCATTATATAATATTATTGAAAAGCCTAACGATACCGACCAAAGTTATGGCTTTGTCAAATGGCGCCGACTCCGGAAATCATCTAGTTCCCAACTAGGTTCGAAATCGAACACCAACGTTCTACCAGACAAGCAACAAATGGCAAACACCAACGAAGAAACTCGCCCAGAGGAAGTAGGCACATCGACAAACCAGGAAATTCCAGTCCACAAAGACGTGTTAGCGCATCTCCTCAACATCAGAGACCGCTACGAAGCGCTTCAGGTTGGATCTCGACTCGCTGTCTCTAACGTCCAAACAGAACAACAAACCGACCATCCCCCTCAGGTTGACGGTCTGGTCGATGAAAACCCTACGGACACGGAGGCGGAACGAGCGCCATCCGTGACTAGGCAGGTGGGGACACTCTTGCCAGACAACCGCCATCCCGATAATGTAGGGCCAAGCTCAAAGGCCCCTCAGCCAGTAGCCTCGGTCAACTCCAGTCCCCAACGGGTTCATTTTCAAACGAACGAAGCCCACCAGTATGGCATGCCCAACGACCCCATACTAGAACAGGTAGTCCCATATCCAACCCTCCCACCGCGGATAATTATGCCGTACACGGTGGAACTACAAACCCCCGTTCGACAAGATAGAACTACGGCCGCACTAGCACGGGCCGCAGAAAAACGTAATGCCCTGCTACAAGCCCATCTAGGGGCATACATGTCGGCCATGGCAGCGGCCGGTATCACGATACCACCCATCCAACCGACCAACACGCAAACCGACACTCGACGTGAAGCGGAAGATTCTGCTTACCGAGCAGCGATGGGCCGATCTCATGATACGAGGATACCGAGACAAGGAGAACCCGCCCCGAGGATAACCCCGACGGTCTACGATCACCAAGGCGCGCCTCCTCTACCTGACCTCGACAGAAATCCGAACAACGGGAGGAACACCGACCACAGGGTCATAGTCGGTTACTATCCACAACACCCCTATGGGGGATACGCCCCTCACTACCCGGCACCGGATGAAGCGTTCCAACAGGCTTGGGACGTATGCCAAGAGACTCCATGTACCGATCAGATAACTCGGTACCGCAATCCTGCGGGGTTTGTCATCCCCGAATTCAGACTATATGATGGAAGGAGCTGCCCCATCGATCACCTCTGACATTACAAAACAAGGATGGAGTTGTCGAGTGACGACAGTGCACTGATGTGCAAATTTTTTAAGAACAGTTTGGGTCAGGAGGCGTCGTCGTGGTATCATAATTTACCACGGGGATCCATACGAAGCTGGGCTGAGCTCCTCCATGCATATTCTACCCGATACGCTGCTCATAGGAAGAAGAAGGTTAACATTGAAACCCTTCTAAAAATGGCTATGTTGCCCAATGAGAGGCTCCAGGACTACTGCATACGCTTCATCGACGTGGCGAACCAAATCCCGCAGTACGCCAATAACATAGCCAACCAAAACTTCATCAACTCTATCCCCAACGGATATTGGGCGAGAAGGAAGTTCATCGGCAAGAATTTTCCGACCACTGACGCCCTGCTGGCCTATTGCACCCACCTTACCGACAAGAATGAAGAGATGCGAGTCCTCAACCGGGCTCCACCAAGAAGAAAGACGGTCCGGGAAGCGCAGGCGGACCGCAAGAGAGACAAGAACAATCATGGGAAACCAGTCCCCCAATCCAAACGGGACAAGGGTCCCGAGGTTCAGCGAAGGGAATACAGACCCATAGAGCCCGAGCCCAAGCCGCTCCGAATCGCCTATCCAATGCCGCCCAAACCACCTCAGCAAGGTCGTGGGCCAGAAAGGGAACGCCAGAGGCGTTATGAACCGGTCGAGTTGAGGTACACTTTCAACATGTCAGCCGAAGATATCCTAAAGGATATATGCAGAGAAAGTTGGTATTCCCGACCCGAACCAATCCATTCCCCCCTGATTCCAGAGACACCAAGCTCTTCTGCGCCTATCATGAGGATCACGGCCATCTCATCGAGCATTGCCGAAACCTGCGGTGGAAGATGAATGCGTGGGGAGACGCGGGATTGCTCAATAAATTCATCAAAGGCACTAGGGACAAAGGCAAGCAACTAGTCATCGAGGGAATGGACGACCGACAAGGCAAAACGATCAACGTTGTCCACTTGTCATGGCCCAAGAGCACCGGGGGGGATTGGTCCCAACAACGGCAGCTGGCCCACTTTGGGCAAGTAGCTAAAGCTTCGCAGGCGTCGACCTCAAAGCGGCAATGCATGCCGTAGCGACACCCACCCATTTCTTTCTCAGATCTTAATGAAGAAGGGGTGATATACCCTCACGGGGACGCCATTAACCTACGCGTCCAGATCGGCATAGACACCGTCAATAGAGTGCTTATCGACCAAGGAGCCTCTTGTGATATCATGTACAAAGAGCTCTTCGACAAGATGGAGCTCAAATTGCAAGACCTACAGCCCACTGACGTCACCCTGATCGGGTTCATCTCTGAGACGACTAAGCCGTTGGGAAAGATCATCCTAAATGTTACCACGGGATCCGTATCTGTCCCCGTGGAGTTCTTGGTGGTCAATGATAATTCCGGCCACAATGCGATCTTGGGCCGACCATGGCTTCATGCTATGCGGGCGATACCTTCCACGTACCACCAGAAAGTGAAATACCCTAATGCCAAGGGGGAGATCAAGACAGCCCGAGGATGTCAGGAGGATTCAAGACGCTGTGAAGACATCACCGCTTTGTTGAAGAGGCAACTTGTAGTTGTCAAACAGCCCACAAGCATAGGGAAGCTGATCGACCAAATAGCACGAGCTGAGAGGGTTGTTGAAGAACAGGTCAGAGAAACACTCCGGAAGGTGTATATCCCGGATACGGACGAGGAGCACTACTTCCTCATCGGAGATAGCCTTCCTAAAGAGGAATCCGAGGAGTTAGAAGCATTCCTCTTCTGCAACATCGATAAGTTCGCTTGGAGCCCCAAAGACATGCCCGGTCTAGATCCGAAAATAGCATGCCACCACCTCAGCGTAAATGCCGAATACAAGCCCATAACTCAAAGGAGCAGGAAGGTGTCCGTCCAGCACAGAGCGGCTATAATTACTGAAGTCCGAAAGTTGTTGGCAGCAGGAGCGATACGGGAAGTGTTCTACCCAAAGTGGCTGTCCAATCCGGTCGTCGTCCCGAAGAAGAACGGGAAGGAAAGAGTCTGTATAGACTTTACCAATCTGAATAAAGCCTTCCCGAGATATCCATTTCCCCTACCAAGGATTGATCAACTGGTGGACGCCACGCCAGGAGCAGAAAGGATGACCTTCCTCGACGCATACTCGGGATATCATCAAATCCCCCTTGCCCTCGAAGATCAAGAAAAGACCTCATTCATATCGCCTTTGGGAAACTATTGCTATACGGTTATGCCGCTCGGCCTACGAAATGCAGGAGCAACATACCAAAGGATGATAACGAAGGTATGCCAAAAGCATATAGGGAAGACAATGGAAGTGTACATAGACGACATGGTCATCAAGAGCGAAAGGGCCACTTCCCACCTCCAGGACATTAAAGACGTCTTTCAAATGCTGGGCGGGCACAAACTAAAGCTAAATGCTAGCAAATGTGCATTCGGCATCAGCAAAGGGAAGTTTTTGGGGCATATGGTCAGCCAAAGAGGAATATAGGCGAACCCCGACCAGATAACGGCTCTGCAAAACCTAGCAGCACCCAAGAATAAGAAGCAGGTGCAAGAGCTCACGGGGATGATGGCCGCACTAAGCAGGTTCATCAGTCCATCCGCAGATAAGGGACGACCATTTTTTGAGACCCTCAAGAAGGATAAAAAGTTCGTATGGGACCCGGCGTGTGAGGAGTCATTCAATAACCTCAAAGAGTATCTAAGGACACTGCCACTGCTAGTGAGGCCGAATAAAGGAGATATTCTGGCCTGCTACCTAGCGGTTTCCACTACAGCCGTGAGCGCAGTCATCCTAAGAGAAGAAGGACGCGAACAATTTCCAATCTACTTCATCAGCAAGACTTTGGTCGAAGCCGAAACACGCTACCTACCGTTGGAAAAGTTGTGTTTGGCGTTGGTCGTTGCTACCCGGAAACTACCACACTACTTCATAGCTCACAAAGTCCAAGTCTACACGAAGTTCCACGTCAAGGAGTCCCTTCGACATACGGATATCAGCGGTCGGGTGGCGGCATGGGGGGTCGAGCTATCCCAATTTCATATCGAATTCGCACCCCGACACGCCATAAAGGGACAGGTGTTGGCTGATTTCGTCCCTGAATTCACCGAAGGGTATGACGAGTCCCTGACCATTTCACCACAGTCGCACTGGGAGATACATGTCGACGGATCGTCCACCAAGGACGGATCGGGAGCAGGCATCGTCCTCAAGTCCAGAGAAGGGGCGATCATCGAGAAAAGCATCAAGTTGGGCTTCCGAGCTACTAACAACGAGGCGGAATACGAAGCCATGATCAATGGCATGCTCATCGCCCGATCCCTCGGATGCACCCACTTGATTGCTAGCTCCGACTCCATGCTAATCGTCAACCAGGCTACTGGAGAATACCAAGCCAAGGACGACCGAATGATCCTCTACCAAGAGAAAGTCTAGAGCATAATGGTCATGTTCGCACAATGCGAACTAATAAGAATCAATCGTGCCGAAAATGCACATGTCGACGCCTTGGCCACCCTAGCCTCGACATTAACGTTGACCAACACTCGGACGATCACAGTGGAGCTTTTGGAAGCCCCGGGCATAACTAAAATAATAGACCGAGTGACATCAGTACAATACGAGCTAGGATGGATGGACGACATGATTCACTATCTGCGAAACGGGATGATCCCGGCAGACAAGATAAAAGCGTTGAAGGTCACAAGAAAATCCCCTTGGTTCTGGCTATCTGAGGACGACAAGCTGTATAAATCCAGTTACCGAGGCCCTCACCTTTTGTGCGTCCGGCCCGAACTGCAACAGCCTGTCTTGGAAGAGGTCCACGAAGGGTCCTGCGGAGCACACATCAAAGGGCGATCCCTCGCCAACAAGGCAATCACTCAAGGATATTGGTGGCCTTATATCAAACGAGATGCAGACATTTATGTCCAAAGATGCGACAAGTGCCAAAGATTCGCCAAAATACCTCGTCTCCCATCATCGATGATGACCCCGGTATCGGCACCCTGGCCATTCGCGCAATGGGCAATTGATATTGTCGGGAAACTTCCCAGGGCACCCAGCAGCGTGGAATATCTGATCGTAGCGACGGACTACTTTACCAAATGGGTCGAGGCTAAGTCTCTCCGAGAGATTAAAGCCAGCAATGTTAAACAATTCATCTGGGAGTATATCATCACTAGGTTCGGCATATCATACGCCATTGTGGCAGACAACGGCACCCAGTTCAAGGATGCCAAGCTGCAACTTTGGTACGAAGAACTCGGTATCCAGAAATTCTATTCGACCCCGACATACCCACAGGGTAATGGACAAGCCGAGGTTACGAACCAAACTGTCCTGGATGGTATCAAGACGACCCTTGAACAGGTGAAGTGAAGATGGCCCGAGCGACTGCTCAACGTCTTATGGTCTTGCCGAACTACGCCAAAGACGGGCACCAAGGAAACCCCGTTCAGTTTAGCGTACGGCGTCGAGGCCGTCATACCAATGGAAATCGGGCTACCCACACTCCGAACAATTCTAGTCGAGCAGGGAAACAATGAACAAAGGATGAGAGAAGAACTCGACATGCTGGACGAGAAACGAGAGATAGCAGCCCTTACACTAGCAAAGTACCAGCAAAGCGTCAAGCAAACCTATGACAAAAGGGTGAAAGGGACCAAGGAATTTATGGTGGGAGAGCTGGTGTTACGACGAGTAACTGTCTATACCAGGAACGAGATACACGGCAAACTGAGCCCTACCTGGGAAGGCCCATACAAAATCGTCAAAAGAACAAGCCCGACCACCTACAAGATCAAAAGCGTTCTGTTCGAGAATAGCCGAGGAGAAAAGAATTCTTGGAACGTGACCAATCTCAAGAAGTACTACGTATGAACTGACTTCTAGTACAGGTCACAACGTACCTCAACTTTGTCATAACATTATTTTTGAATTCATAAGATATTTTGTTGTTTACCAGGGTTGAGGAACACTAAAAGTCCTCCAACGTAACTGGGGGCATAAGAAATTCCTAAACGGCATGTATGACTTATTGCCTAGGAACATTGAAAGTCCTCCAACGTAACCGGGGGCATAAGTATTTCCTAAACGGCATGTATGACTTATTGCCTAGGAACATTAAAAGTCCTCCAACGTAACCGGGGGCATAAGAAATTCCTAAACGGCATGTATGACTTATTGCCTAGGAACATTGAAAGTCCTCCAACGTAACCGGGGGCATAAGAAATTCCTAAACGGCATGTATGACTTATTGCCTATGAACATTGAAAGTCCTCCAACGTAACCGGGGGCATAAGAAATTCCTAAACGGCATGTATGACTTATTGCCTAGGAACATTGAAAGTCCTCCAACGTAACCGGAGGCATATGAAATAATAGCTCAGTCCCACTTATGCAGGTACCAACTCCATCAAGGAAACAGGGAAAACAAGAAGAAAGAAATAAAGCAAATAGTGTTAGCCCACATTACGGAGACAATGAAACATCGAACGAAGAAATCAGAAAAGAAAAATCGATCCAATCAATGAAATATCAGTACGACAATGAGAAGATCCGAAAACAAGAAGAAAGAAATAAAGCAAATAGTGTTAGCCCACATTACAGAGACAATGAAACATCGAACGAAGAAATCAGAAAAGAAAAATCAATCCAATCAATGAAATATCAGTACGACAATGAGAAGATCCGAAAACAAGAAGAAAGAAATAAAGCAAATAGTGTTAGCCCACATTACGGAGGCAATGAAACATCGAACGAAGAAATCAGAAAAGAAAAATCAATCCAATCAATGAAATATCAGTACGACAATGAGAAGATCCGAAAACAAGAAGAAAGAAATAAAGCAAATAGTCCTCGCCCGCATTACGGAGGCAACAAGGTACAACCAACCTTAACGAAATTGATTTAAGAACTACTACTACATGAGGAGCACGACGGAAATTGACCGAGCTCTACCTCTTCATCATCCGTCGCCGTATCCCCATCGGTCTCCTCGCCATCAAAACGCTCCTCAGAAATGAGGGCATCAAAGTTGGTCGTATGAGCACCAACACATGTAAGCGTATTAAGCCGCGTGGAGAACTCGGCTTCTTTGGCGATTTCGTGAGCATCCGAGGCCGCTTTACGGCGAGCATCGTCGAAGGGAAGTTTACGAGCTTCGATCATAGCCGCAGAAGCATCGTATCTGGATCGGGACAGACGGAAATACTTCACCAACATATTGGCTTGGGATACCAATGATTTTAGTTTACCGAGGTATTTTTCCTTTACACGCCAATATTGATCTAGACGACGCTCCTAAACCTCAACAACATGCTCGGCACGAGAACATATTCACGGAAAGAGGACGCCTGGGTTTTTAACTTGGCCTTAAGTCGGGCACACTGATCGAGCAACTGAACGTTTTTACCCACTAAAACGATGTAAGGCCAATGGGCATGCCCTTCACTAGCCGCACCAGATGAGACCTCGTCCCGGGAAGCACCAGTAAGTCCTAGCCCCGGACTAACCAGGCATGGAGAACCAGCCTGGTGCGACATAGTAGCATGTGCCTATAAAATAAAATGGGGAAGGGAAGAGATGAATATTCATCCGCAAATAAAGAAAAGACAGGGAAGTAGAAGAACGAAGATTTTTTATACAAGCTACAAGTAAAATGACAAAACAAGCTACTCAATCATTAATCCGATAACCCCTCAACAGACGCTGAGGTCTCTACGGCATCAGCGAAATGAATATTTCGCAGTGAGACAATTTGCGTCCCCAAACGTTTCTGCACGACGCATCTACTCGGTTCAAGGCAGCCGTGGTCTCAGTTACCCCGGCCATAGCATCACCCATGCGCTCTGCCCGGGCAACACCACGCATCCCTTTTACATGCTCGAGCAACTCTAATGTACGACTTCGGGCCCAATACACTTTGGCGAAGGATAGCAACAGGTCCGCGTCCTCGAAAACGGCCCCTAGAACCAAGTTCAAGCTCGTCACCCGGCCTCGGGCTTCATCACGAGAGCGCCGAAGCGCACCAAGAAGCTCTTTCGCCTTTCCCTTGTTTGCCGTATAATGGGCGGTCTTCTTGCTGAACTTCTCTCCCAAGTCACGTAATCGAATCGACAAGTTTGAAATATGAATATTCAGACCCTCGATTTCACGACGAGCAGAATTCAATTCAGAAGTTAGCGACGCCTTAGATCTTTCAAGACCATCTATAACATCGCCTACACTACGACTAGGCGAGGTCCATACCACCATGGCAATGGGGTTAACAGGTACCTGACAAGATTTTGTTGTTTACATCCTTCAAAAGACGACGACCCACAAACAAGGAAATTAACAAGGAAAACCAAACAGAAAGAAAACGTAGTACCTAAGTTATCATTTCCCAAAAGAATTATCTTTCTAGTTACAGAAGAGACCCACAGTTCAGGTACCAAAAGATTTTACACTAAGCTACATAAAAAAAAAATACCGCAAGTAAATGGTCAAGGCTCCACCTGAGGGGATGCGGGTGGGGGAGTAACAGCAGCAGCAGCAGACCGAGGAGTTGATGGAACCGACCCGGAATGGGGATGGAGCATCGTTGATGTAGTATGCCCCGGTAGCCGTGGGAGCTCCTCATCCCGGAGATTGGCCCAATCTAGAGGCTTAGGAGGGGCACCTTGCGGACAGGGATACACCAATTCCGACCACGCCCAGTCCGACAGTGGTACCTTAGCGAAGTTTAGAGCGCGGACATGAGCGCAAAAGACAGAAAAGTTAGCCATCATTGCAAACTTTTTCCGTTCATCTGCTTGCTCTACTTTCAGAGCAGCAACCTCCGATGTTCCGGCATCCACATCCTCCGCCATGAGCAAGTTATCGGCCTCCAGTAGGTCATATTTTTCGACCAAATGCTCTTTCTCGGTCCCCAACTTCTCGACTTCCTCGGTCAGGCGTAAGTTGTCTCCCACCAATTTCTCATAATCAGAGGCCAACTTACCCATCTGGGCTTTCTCCTCGGCCGTTGTTTTACTTTCGGCCATCAGCTTCTTGTTCTCCGCCTCTAGCTCGGAGACCAACTTCATTTGTTGAGCTTTATCCTCGACCATTGCTTTATTTTCGGCCATCAACTTCTCTTTCTCAGCCTCTAGTGCTGACAGCTGATCCCTTAACACCGCGATATCCACGAAAACCTGTATTTAGAAACATCAGACACCAGCCAAAATAAGAGCATCACGACCTATATAACAAAATACGTGCACAACATACCCGAAGCGCATCAGTGCTGGCCTGCTCTATAACCGACATTACAGGCCGAACAGCTATTTTCTCTGCATCCTTGAAGACGAGGGGCTTAAGAGCAGTATACCCCATCCTCAAGACTCGGGGTTGCTCCAACAGTTCACCCCTACACCGATCAATGTAACGGGTCATTGCAACCCCGTCCACCAACACCTTTTCAGGTCCCTCGAGAACCTCATCAGCGACACCCACCACATCCTCCACGGCAGTCTCTTTGCCGGCTTCCACCTCCACTTCCTCCCTCACCTCCTTCTCCAAAGGACCGGTCTCAGGGGCCCCATGCTCGGTCACCTCCTCAGTACGGATGGGCGAGCAAACAGGCAGATCTATCGGGTCCTCGGTACGGGTAGGTGAAATGACAGGCAGGGTCATCGTATCCTCGCCCATGTTCACCAGGAGGTTGATATGTCCGAATATGTTGTCGAACGACCCCTGAAACACAATAATACCCATAGACCGGGCAAGAGCATGGGTAACCAATGAAGAAGTCAGTAGCTGAAACAGAATGACAAATAAAGCGACGAACAAGAGAATTAAAAGAAACAATTCACACACACAAAAAAAAATATATATATATATATATATACACGTACATCGGCATGAGTAGAAGCCCCCTCGGTGGTGTCACCATGGGAAGACGCAACCATCGCCACTCCAGTACCAACATCGGCACCTTCCTCACTCACCGAGGTCTCAGTCCCTTTAGCCCTCTTCGGGGTACCAACAGCGGGGTCCGATGCTCGGCGCTTAGGACGAACAGGCCTTCTCCCTCCCCGAGAAGCGTTTTGCGCCTTAACAATTTTGAGGAAGTCCTCCTCAGTCTCTAGGGGAATCTCGGGCGCAGGATTGCCCTTGGTCACCGGCCCAGCAGGATAACCTAACAACATGGGAGTAGTACGGCTCACCGGATCCTTCATCGGTCCAGGCCCCCACCAGTTCCAAAGAGCTAACAGCGCTTCAACATTGGGAGCACCTAGGTCTGGAATATCGGGAGCCGTCGTGGCAGGTCCCGGAATCTGGTGCCCAGCACAACCCCATTCTCCAGAAGCAATAACGACGCCGAGGTTATGCTCTTTGTTAGTATCGGGAAGACCGATGACAAGCCGAGAGAAAGAACGCAATGTCTTCAAGTACGAGCTACGACGCTCAAAACTCAAACTGTAGACTCCGAACACATCTTTCATTTCGACATGTATCCCAGACAATTCCGACAACCTTTGAATACCATTCAGGGTACGGTAGCCGTTCAGGGCCAATTGGGCCGGAGCAATCTGGACGGCCTCAAAGAACGAAGCCATCCACTCGGTGAAAGGAAGTCGAAGACCCCCGGTAAAGAATGCCGATGAGCGCACAGCTACCTCGCCGGCAGGAACAACACCCATCACCTCCTCATCCGAGATGGGTAGCCGAATACGTATGTCGGCGGGTATTCCGGCCGACTTCTTAAAGTCTTCCTCCATAAATGGGCCAACTTGGGCCAGACATTGGGTCAGAATGTCCTATCCAAACATCATAAACACTTCATCAATATACTACCCAAACACAAATCAAACGATGAGAGCCCCCCCCCCCCACAATTACCAGAAACCCAAAAGTTTTCCGATGCAACAAAAATCCTATACATGACCACAACTTCTAAATAAACATATATAGGCAAACACGGCCATATATCAACGCCACATACATGACCACAACAGCAAATCAAATACAGATATTTCGAAAACACTTACAGTCATATTCGAGAGCAAGCAGGCGAGAACAGCAACAAATCTATCAACAACCAGACGATACCCTAGATAGAGAGGCAGAAAAAAAAAATTGGCGGGAAGAACAAACCCTAGAGAGAGAAAATAAGAGATTTTTTCAGCAAATTATGAGATAAAAACCAAAGGGATAACTTAGCACAGTTAAATGAAGCCACAGAAAGAATAAAATAATAACCGTCATTTCGTGTGACAGAGGTTTACCTTTTTCCCACCCACAGAAAAATCCCCAACTGCTGCTATTTTCAACAAATCAACGCTCCAGATCTTGCCACGTCAGATAATGTATCCCACTATCCAAGGCAGTTCACATCATTACACCTAAATAAACGGTCAGTGGACCCTACCACGAAAAGCTTCCAGCATACGCTACCAATATTACCAAACCGAGGATGTCCTCCTATTAAGTTCCTCGACGCCAAACCGTGTCATACCCGAATGGCACACCGAACAAGGTGGATGGAGACCGTTCCTAGCTCGACGGCATTTAAGCATCAAGTCTAACAACGCTCTCCGGGGGGATAACCACGGTGCACCGTGCTCGGTGTCCGATACTGAGAGACATCGAATGATATCAACAAAGGCAAAGCAAATAAAATAGACAGGATCCGAGTTGCAAAACACAAGTTTTATTCATCCACAAAGGGGAAAACAACCAGTTACAACGGGAAAAATAAAAAATTACATCTTCAACACTAAAATACTTCTCTATTTTTTAGCCCTAGAACTACCACCTTCCTCGGCATCCCTCTTAGCCAAGAGCTCCTGGAGATGATCCTTCTCCTTAATCAAACGAGAAATCGCCATCTCAGCCTGTTACAAAGCATAGGACTGAGATTTGCATTTTTGCTCGGCCTTTAAACCTCTTAACTTCAGTCCGAGCACACATAAGATCGTGTTTCAGCCACGACATCTCGATCTCTTTTAGCTGAAGAGGAGTCAATTCCTCTTCCCCAAAACCAGGGGGACGGGGTAGCAAGAAGGTAGGCTCTTCAACAAGGGTCTTCTTTTTGGAGGCAGATCTGGTGATGGGAGCCATCTCAAACAAAAGCAGGTTAGAAGAAACAAGAGAGAAAAGGAGATTGGATAATGAAGTATAGGCAATAGGGAGCATTTATAAAGAAATTCAAGGGTACAAAAAACAAAAAGGCACAAAGGCACGAAATACGAAAAGATACAACTGTTCAAATACAAGTTCCAAAACGGAAAATACATCAGAAAAATAGACTAATCTAATCAAGGATCAGTGGGTGGGACAACAGAACTGCCAGAACGAGAGGCAGTCTCCCAAGCAGAGCTAGCTAACTGAGCTTCATATGAGTCATTCATGACGACCAAGCATTCATTCTCCCGGGCAAGGTATGCATTCTCGCCAATAAGGGCAGTAACTTGTTCTTTAAGCCGAGCATTTTTAACAGTCATACTAGCGAGGCCTTGAGGGGAATTATCAAACTCATTCTTAGCATGATCCCAAATCTCCTCGGCTTCATACCAAGAGTTGGCCAGAGTGTTTCTACGCACCAATAGGTGGTCAAGTTCATGACCCAAGGCCGAAATCTCGGTCCATTTAATTGTTTTCTCGGGGTGTGAGTTATACAAACTCAAAGCCAGGACACCATACTCCTTCTCAAGCTTGGCCATTCTATGACGGACCCGAGATACCTCAGCATCCAAGTCCTTCATCTAAGCATGATATCTCACCACGGGCTCAGACATTAGGAAAAGTTAATTCTTATACAGAAGGGGATGAGAGATGAAAGAGGAGCAAACACAGTATGAAAAAAGATATATTCTGAAGAAAGTTTGAAAAGTATTTATAGAGCAAAGATAATATGGTATCGTCTGACAATGCTTGGGAACATGCATGTTTGACCAGCCTGCCAAGTCTCAGATATCACATGGCACCGATACAGTAAGAAATAAAAGAAAGAAGACAATCGAGTAAGTCTACATTCCAGAAAAAGACAAACCACAAATGAAACATAAAAAGAACTGCAATATACAGGGGCAAAGAAAATTTTCATTAATAAAGGTGGGATACATCACTGTTCATTACATCCGGGGACTACATCGAAAGATTACATTGAGATCTGTTACATCAGAAGGCAACAAAAATAAAACAAAAAAATAATCTATTATATCAGGAGGCAACATAGCCAAAGAAGATCGACTATATCAGCAAATCCAGCTGACAGGAGGAGCGAACAGGCGACGATGGGGAAGAGGAAGAAAAAGATGATGAGGAACATAAAGAAGAAGTGAAAAATAACGAAGAAAAGAAACATAAAAAAGAAGAGTCCTGCTCAAATAGAGAGAACAAAGTATAAAAAAAAAAAAAAAAAGAAGAGTGCAAGAAAACAAAGAAGAAAAAGGTGGTGAGACCGAGGAGGAAGAAAGAGAAAGGAAAAAGAAAAATGACAAAAACCCTAGAAGTAACAACAAACCCGAGGGGCTCGGGGTTGATTGTTACATCGTAGTGGTGTAAAGAAGATGAAGAAAAAGAAAAAGAAAGAGAAAAAGGAAAAAATGTGGAAAAAGAGAAACAGAAAAAGAGGAAAAGAAGAAGAGTACAAGAAAATAAAGCAAAAAGAAATTATTAGGGGGAAGTCGATCGGTATCGATGAGAGGGCCCGGCAGAGACATTCCTGTCTCGAAGTGTCGGGTTCCCTCTCAACACCTCATTCTCCTCGACTAGAGCCCGACGAGCACGTCGACAATAATCCAGCTAGGATCTTAGCCAAGTCAACTCCCGAACCATCTCGGTATGGTGATAACGCATCACCTTTAACTCCTCTTCAGCATCCTTCAACAGCTTTAGTGCATGGCCATAGGAGGCTTCAAAAGCCTCCACTTGTAAAACCAATGCAGATTTGGTGGAACAACCTTCCATTTTTAGGAAGTTATAAGATAAAATCCTGTATATGATGAAGATAGATAAGGGGAGATTGTGAAGAAATCCATATCTTAAGAAGGTATTTATAGATAAATTAAGGAAGGATTAATGTGGGGAATTGCAACCGTTCATCAAAAGACGTTGGAAAACATGGGAAATTGAAAAGGTGCGTCTGTTGAGAAGAAACGTTTGGGTTCAGGCCAGTATTTAAAGAGGGTAAATCTCTAAAAAGCTTCTACACGTGTCAGTTGCGCCAGCATTCAAATAGGGAAGTGCAATAGTGTCAAGATTTAAAGGATAAGATTTGTGCACAGGGCTCAAGAAATCCCATTACTTCCTAAATGCAGAGACTAAGAAGATTTAGTGGATAAGGTCAAGCACAAGACCCAAGAAAAATCATTAATGAAGACACACGCGGGCACAGTAAAGGGAAAATTGCATTGGGAAAATAAATCATATAAGAACAAGAGAAAGAAGAGTTTTCATTAATCATCGGTAAATTTATTACAAGATACTACTCGACAAAAAGACATTACAAAAAAGGAAGGAAAAGAGAATTATTTTGCAGGACCAGCTTCATCCTCGGGCCTCTTCTTAGACCGAGCATACACTTCCTTGAGGGCCAATTTATAAGCCCTCTTGGAAGCGATATGCCTCTCTCTAGAAGCCTCAAGCTCTTTGATCCGAGCATGAGCCCAAATATTGTCGATCAGAGACCTCTGATATTCACTCTCCATGGCCTCCAAGCGCTCGTCCATCTCAGCAGCTCGGCGAGCCTCCATGGTTAAAGAGGCCACCCTCCTTTCGAGGATACGGGCCTTCCTAACCTCCTCCTCTAGATGGGCAACATATTCGGGAAGATTGTCACCACTATTTTCACGAGGAGAAGCCATTTGATTCGTTAATAAGGGGAATTATACAAAAAGATAGGTGCAGCCCCTTTTTATAAAAAGAAACAATGGAGAAGATCAAGGGTCACCTCGAAGGAAGACTAACCCTGTTGAACTTCCCAAAGACATTTATGGCTAATTAACCACAGTTCCAAGTCCAATTAAAGTCGTCCAATGAGGTATCAAGAAAATAAACAGACAGGAATGAAAATAGGAAATATTTTTATTAATATTTTCAATAATGCGATTACAACTTGGTGATGATATCCAATACAAAAGAAATCATGAAAACTAATTATTCCGAGGAAGAGTCTTCTTCAACGTCATCCGAACTCGGTTTGGACCGAGCATGCAATTCCTTGAAGGCAAGCTTATAGGCCCTTTTCGCTGCTATTTGCTTAGCCAGCGAAGCCTCGAGCCTCTTTATACGTTCAAAGGCCCAATCCCGATCAGCCATAGTCATGTGGTGAGCCTCATCCATATCAGACAACTTTTTTATCGCAACCGCTAGCTTTCTCTTCACGACACGAGCTCTTTTGACTTCATTCTCCAGATAAGCAACATAATCTGAAGAGTTATCTCCAGTAGAACCATGGGGAGAAGCCATTGCGTCACAAGCAAGGTGGTAATGGAATAGATTATTGTGGGAAGGGTGCTCCCTTTTTATAATAAAACAAATTTTAGAAAGGTCAAGGGTTTTCTCGAAGAAAGATATCGAGATAGAACTTCTTGAATGACCTTTAAAGGGCCACGTGACAGTCAGAAATCTATTTACGTTTTTTGATAAAACATTGGGAACAGCAATACCGAAGTCACATCCTCGACATACCGATCATGACTCCCTCGACGTGGAGACCACACCGAGTAAGTCAGGGAACACTTGATAGAACATAAAAATTAGACCCGAATATATCTATTCGGGTACGAATCGACCCACCCATCATAGAGGGGTATCCAATGCTTGAATGGGCTATCACATGCCTTTCTTTGAGAATAAGAGTGGATTTTACTAAAAGGCCAAGCCCACTTAACTAGGGACCCATGTCTGAAAAATCACATGAGATGGAGACATTTGTCAACATTTTAGGAGACATAATTGCCTATAAATAGTCAAGTATCCCCCTAAGAAAGGGACCAGAAAACACATCTCAAAAATATAGAGAGAAGGAGAGAAAAGATAAAAACTTGTCAGAACGTATCACATCAAGAGCCTAACCGAGCAAGATAGAAAATCGAGCACCGAAGAGAAGAGAAAGATAACATTCCGGGTCAAACAGCGAATCCGAGCATAAATATAGTGATAAAAGTTGTAGTCCGAACAAGGGCAATTGCCGAATAATAATAAAGATCAAGAATTGTTCATCGTTTATTGTCAATTCATTATATATTATTGTTGAAAATCCTAACGATACCGAGCAAAGTTATGGCTTTGTCAGATATACAATCAATTGTTTGTACAGCAAGCAATCAAATTCAGTGATAGGACTCCAACATCCCTAACCATCGTTCAAGATAGCTTAAGTATTTCACATACTAGAACCCAAGCTAATGACATAACCGAACAGTTAATTATCTACCACTTATCATTTATTTTACAGAAACTACACTTAATCAAATCATAATCCAAAATTTCCTGTTTCCTGGAGAAACCACCCATATTCTAGATATAAAAAAAGAAAAGAAAAGTGTGAAACACAATTTTCTTCCCTGTTCGTGAACTAGCTTAAATGATACCGATATAAAAGCTAAATTCACTCTTTAGATTTATTACATATTCTAATATAGTTACTCAAATCCAATGATAAGTTCCTTTTTCCTTTATTAATACACCACTTGCTTCCCCTAAAAGTTTTCTCAGAATTACTAAAAAGTTTATTTTCTCACATAGTCAAACACTAATTACATGGATTGTTTGGTTATGTTTCAGAAGTTATATATTACTTTCTCCCTTATTTCTCGGTGTTTTATATGTTTAGTACACCAAAATATATACTTTTAACGATTTGGTTACTTCATCTTTCAAAATTTTCAATTTGGGTACCACACTATAATAAATTTCCAATTTAGTTACCACCGTCTGACATTTGACAAATGTTAATTTGAAAGGGTAATTTGACAATTTTGCATAAAAATATGTAATCCTAAAAAAAACGTTTTCGCCAATTTCACACAACAAAAATTTGGATTATATGTGAAATTGATGGAAAATATTTTATACGATGACATATTTTTGTACAAAATTGTCAAATTAACCTATTAAATTAATGTTTGTCAAATGTCACATGATATGATTATGTGATTTATTTAGACGGTGTTACCTAAATTAAAAAGTTATTATAGTGTGGTGTCCAAATTAAATTTTTTGAAAGATTAATACTCAAATCGTTAACAAAAGTTAACAAAAGTATAGTTTGATGTACTAAATGTATTTTTTTCATTTATTTCTCCGAATCAAATATACATGCAACCGTTATTAACACTTAAAACTAGATAATAATATAATTCACCTATTCATCTCTATAAGCCTAGGCGAGATGGATAAATTAGAAACTATGAACCAAAAATAATGATGATTTTACCTTCATTCAACAGCATCGTGAAACCCTAACTTTAGTATTTCTACCTTTTGGATCGGCCTCCCCTTTCATCATCTTTCTCACTGGAAATACTTTATTTTACATACATATATGTTGGAAAAATGTAGTAAAACATGTATTTTATACATGGTTGTTCCAAGTGGTCAGGGACCATCTTTGAATCAATTTTCAATGCGACTCCTCAGTTTTTCTGAGGCCATACTCAATGCGGTTGAGTAGCTCGTGCGACTAGCTTCGCAACGGTATATCGCATGACCTATTCGGAGGAAGGGTGTGAATGATAATTGGACTCGAAGGTTGGTACTCAAAAGAGGCAATAAAACCAATGCTGGAAAATGAGAAAAGAAATGGGATTTAACCCATGAGGGTTATCCCACATTGAAAAATCATGAGTGATTTTTACAATATATATACTAGGGTATCCCATGTGGATATCAAGTAGTGTGTCCATATACACATGTGTGTATTGTGTACCACACATGGGCTTGCTCGACGGGCGGGCTTGCTCGACGGGCGGGCTTGCTCGACGGGCGGGCTTGCTCGACGGGCGGGCTTGCTCGACGGGCGGGCTTGCTCGACGGGCGGGCTTGCTCGACGGGCGGGCTTGCTCGACGGGCGGGCTTGCTCGACGGGCGGGCTTGCTCGACGGGCGGGCTTGCTCGACGGGCGGGCTTGCTCGACGGGCGGGCTTGCTCGACGGGCGGGCTTGCTCGACGGGCGGGCTTGCTCGACGGGCGGGCTTGCTCGACGGGCGGGCTTGCTCGACGGGCGGGCTTGCTCGACGGGCGGGCTTGCTCGACGGGCGGGCTTGCTCGACGGGCGGGCTTGCTCGACGGGCGGGCTTGCTCGACGGGCGGGCTTGCTCGACGGGCGGGCTTGCTCGACGGGCGGGCTTGCTCGACGGGCGCCTGATCGGGAAAAGCGTGCATGTTCGGGGAAAAGTGCGCCTGATCGGGAAAAGCATGCATGTTCGGGGAAAAGCGTGCATGTTCGGGAAAAGCGTGCATGTTCGGGGAAAAGTGCGCCTGATCGGGAAAAGCGTGCATGTTCGGGAAAAAGTGCGCATGTTCGGGAAAAGCGTGCATGTTCGGAAAAAGTGCGCCTGTTCGGGAAAAGCTTCCAGCAAAGCTGTAACTGTTGCAATAAATATGATTTGATTGCAAAGTTAATACTGCAGTGTCGAATTTCGAAAACTGACAGTAGTAAAGTGACCTTAATGGCTGAGATACTCAGCAAGCCTATAAATAGGCAGACCCCCCACATGTCAAATAGACAACATTCTGAAATAAAATACAGAAGCATATATCATCTCTCAAAAACAGCATTACATTTTAGAACCAGAGAGAACCACCCACCAACAGCTCGACCTTGACTCGTCACCAGTTTCCGGCGAGTCATCCGAGACGTTGTACCTTGGGATCGAAGCGCCAACGCAACCAGAAACCTTAAGGTGGTTGGACGAATATCGGTTAAGGGCATACTGTTAACAGTAGCCTCGTCTTATTTTATTCTATTCTGTCCATTTCATTTACGTCTTTTAATTCTGTCCATTTCATTTACGCATTCAATTCTGTCCTTTTTATTTTAGTATTTCAATTGCTGTCCTTAGCTGTAGCTTTATATTCTGTTTGTACTTATCTGTAATTAGTTTAAAGTTCTGTTTTTTTACTGTAATTACTATTCTGTAATTTAATTCTGTAATTAGAATAGTTTCAATTCAGTCCTGTAATTTCAATTTCAAACAGAACAGTCCGGCTGTTAAGTTTGTACTTTCCAGTCCGGCAGTTTCTATTTATTGCAATTCAGTACATCAGATTATTAATTAATAATAATCTGATAACGTTTGCTTTAATTATTTTCAGTACCTACATGTTGTAATCAGTTTATTGTATTTCATTTGAAAATTAATAAAGATTACACTGGTTTTAATTAATTCTTGTTTAGTCCTTTTATTATTATTAATTGTTATTTCGTACACGGAAACCAACAATATATTCATCTCTCTTTCTTAACTGCTATTTTTTTTCTCTCTTATACGTATAAATATAAACATGCAGCAGTTTATCTTATTACCAATTAATTGGTCTACCTTATAAAATTTCTTTTCAGTTGAGACTCTAATTTCCTCTAAATTCATTGCCATTTAATTCCGAATACTCTTTATTACTACTTTGGTCCATTAATAATTGTTAAATACTAAACTACCTCACCAAGTTACCAAAATCTCAAAACTACCCTAAAATATTAAACATTAATAACTAAATATAATAAAATAAAATACGGGATTTTACAGACACCGTATATACGTGTATCAAACTTGTCTTATTTTTTCATTTGCCCCAATTGGAAGTCATTTGATCGATTCAAACAAAAAAAAGGAGATACATACAAGATTAGATTAGTAGTAATTTGCATGGATACAGATTTTGTCACTATTAGTGGCTACGAAAGTGATACTCCTATTAATTAAGATTTGTATACTATAATATACCTTCGGCTAGCCGATGTTTGAACTCTTCAATATTAACGTATCCATATGAACAAGTTTGTAGTTTTAAAGCCAACAAAATGATTATTTCTCATTAGCTCTCTCGTCTCTGCAAACGATATATTGTCCATTTTGAGAATCTAGTACTCTTATTTTAGAGATAATTAAGGATTGCTCCACGAAAACAAATCTATTTAAAAATTGTTCATCCTGCAAAATTTAATTAATAATTGATCAATTATTTCTAAAACTAATTAATTATTGGCTCATTACTCATTAAATATAAAATGCCCACAATTAAAAAAAAAAAGAAAAACTCAACAACAACAACAACAACAAAACTGAAAACAAGAAAAATCCAAAATCACCAAACAAAATGAGAAAAAGTTAAAAAAAAAAGTTGGAAATCAAAAAAATCAAAATAGCAAAAAAGCTGAAAAAACCTTTAAAAAAACCGGCAACCCGAAAAAACTCCGAAAAATACTAAAACAATCCAAGGAAAATCCAAAAAAAAAAAATCCAAAAAAAATGAATAAAAGTTTAAAAAAGGTCGGGGACCCGAAAAAACCCAAAAAAAACCCAAAAAAAAATACAAAAAAATATAAAATCACAAAAAAGTCGGGAACCCGAAAAAAACCCGAAAAATTGTAAAAAAATAAAGAAAAATTCAAAAAATGCAAAATCACAAAAAAAGAAAGAAAAAGTTCGAAAAAGCCGGAAAGTCCAAAAAATGTTAAAAACTTTAAAATAACTTGCAATAGTTTTCAAATGACTTAAAAATGACTCGGACTATTTTTAAAGTGACTCGTGTTGTTTTTTAAAATGACTTGAACTATTTTTAAAATTACTTAATATGACTCAGACTGTTTTTAAAATGACTCAGACTGTTTTTAAAATTAATTAAAATGACTCATAATGTTTTTCAAATTACTCAAAATGAATCATACTGCTTTTAAAATGACTCATACTATTTTTAAAATAACTCAAAATAGCTCAGACTGGTTTAAAAATGACTCAGACTATTTTTAAAATGACTTGAAATAAATAATACTATTTTTAAAAAGACTGGAAATGACTCAGACTGTTTATAAAATAACTTAACACGACTCGGAATGTTTTTAAAACAACTTAGACTATTTTTAAAATGACTTTAAACGATTCAGACTGTTTTTAAAATAATTTAAAAGGACTCGGACTATTTTTAAAATCACTTAAAATGACTCAGACTATTTTTAAAATAACTTAAAACGACTCAAACTAATTTTAAAATGACTTAAAACGACTCAGACTGTTTTTAAAATGATGCATACTGTTTTTAAAATCACTTAAAACGACTCATACTGTTTTTAAAACTATTATAATTGTTTTTAAAATAAGTTAAAACGACTCGGACTGTTTTAAAAATAACTGAGACTGTTTTTTAAAATAACTTAAAATGATTCAGACTGTTTTTTAAAATGACTTAAAACAACTCATACTATTTTTTAAATCATTTAAAACGACTCGGACTGCTTTAAAATAACTTTAAACGACTCAGACTGTTTTTAAAATCACTTAAAACGACTCAGACTGTTTTTAAAATCACTTAAAACAACTCAGACTGTTTTTAAAATGATTTAAAACGACTCAGAGTGTTTTTAAAATTATCTGAATTATTTTTAAAATTACTGAGACTGTTTTGTTTTTGTGTTTTTGGTTTTTTGTTGATTTCTGATTTTTTGGGAATTTAAAATTTTTATTCAGGGTTTTTCAGGGTTTTGCGTTTTTTAAAGCTTTTTTGGTTTTTTTTTTCAGATTTTCATATTCTTTTTCCTTTTTAAATTTTTTTTTTTTCCTTTTTTTTAGTTTTTTTTAAAATTTTCCTTTATTTTTATTGGTTAGTTAGTAAAAATGGTCCAATACTTAATTATTTTTAGTTTCATGAATCAATCTTTAATTAAATTGTATATAAGATATCAATCCAAACTTTAACTCTTATTTTAAGGAACGCATATCTAAATTGTCAACAGTGATTTAACGAATACTATTGATATATACTCAACCGACTTTGGTAGGTACTGTATTATAGACCCTATTATTTGTTATTGTTATGGCAAAATTATATTTGAGATTATATTGTATTCACTCCTTAGTATAGTTTATTTGATTAATAATTTACTATAAGTTGTTGTTAACAAAAACAGTTGAGCTACAACTTCAGTTATAACTCAATATATAATTGAGTATGGCGGACAAATTCATAGAATATTTTGTAAAATGATACTTTAAGTTGAAAAAATATGAGATGAAATCTGAAAGATTGAATAATTTAAATATATGGAAAGACTCAAAATTTTAACATAAAGAAACAAGATTTAGGAATATTTTTCCTATTTGATTAACTTAGAATCTTTTATAAATGCTATATATAAAGTCTATTAGTCTTTATTATTGTGTGTGTTTTACAATGTAAACATCATATTATAGAAATCAAACATCTGTTGTATACGAGATATTAAAAGTGAAAAAATCATATGCTTAGTTATTAGAGAGATTGATAATGTTTAAATTGTGAGATATAGAGTTAGACATATACTCGTTAATGTACTTGCATATCAATAAATCACTGACTCAGAGATGTAGATCTGGATTGGATCGAATTCCATATCAAACGTTTCGTGTTCAATATTTTTTTTTTTATTAATTTCGCAGAATAGTTCAGTTACAACTTGAGTTATAACTGGAATTTCGGTTGTAACTGAAAACGCGTAACATCATTCAAAACTTCGGCTTCAGTTTCTTTCGGAGTTCATTTATTTGTTGAACTCCTCTGTTTAAAAAATGATAATTTAGTACATATTTATATAAAAAAAATGGTTGTTTTAAACTTGATAACTCTTTTTACAAAAAAGTACATATTTTGTGAACTTATTTACAAATAGATACATATATCATTTAAATATCAAAAAATTAAAATTAAAATTAAAAAAACCAAAATTTTTAAAAATATATTTTTTATACAAAAAATATATCTGATCCTGTCTTATCTTGTTCAATATTGTATGTCTAATCTTGTTTGATCCTGTTCAATCACGTTCAATATTGTATGTCTAATAATGTTTAATCATATCTAATTATATACAATCATGTCTAATTCTGTTTGATACTATGTACAATTTTTTTGATATTTTAAATATTTTTTTCAATCTTTTCGAATTTTTTTTATATATATATTTTGTTATTTTTTATAACATATGTATATAATTGTAAAAAAATACATACATATATGAGTTTTTTATAATTACATTAATTGTAAAAAAATACATACATATATGAGTTTTTTATAATTATATGAGTTTTTTATAATTACATATTGTATCTCTATCAAAACAAGCATAGACTATAATGAAGTAGATAGTTACATAATTAACCGTCTATATGAGTGACCAATTATTTAGAAAGAAACAATTATACTCTATTATCAATTGACTAAAGAAGAAAATTATATAACCTATAATCAAGGAACCAGAACATCGTCCTTTTCCATATTGACAATTGTTCTGCTACTGCACACGAAGCTCATTTTTGATTAATTCTTTCTTCCAATAACAATAGTGGGGTACTATTTGGTACTAAGCCATTCCAATATGGGCTTGGGCCCATGATAAGTCCATGTTATCAGAGCTGTTGGATAACTTTCTGAATGACAAGCCTCTCGATCAGATTAATTAGGCTTATAACAGTACTTTTTTTCTTTTTTTTGAAAGAGTGAGATAGAGAAGTTATGTCAAATCAGAGTTTAAAAACAATCACGACCGGTCAGTCCAAACTTGTAAAAACGCATGTGTATCCATCGCTCTCTCTAGTGAAAACGGAAAGACAATTAGTTGTTTTGTTTGACGATCTACGCACTCAAACGAAAGTCCATTTATTATCACCTTTCGATTAATGATATATTCAGTTATAGGCACGATTTCTGAAATACCCGTACTGGGATAGTTTGAAACGGAATTAATTAGATCCTTACTATCGGACAGAACATGCAATGAGACGACTCCTTTATTTTGCTCTTTGACATGCTAAACAAAGCGTTAGTCACTCAGTCATGAGTGGAGTTGTAGTCATAAAAGTTCCTGTCCAAATGTCAATCACACCACCCGTATTATCGCGTACAACAAGGCCTACTCCTGCTTTAGTACTGTTAAGCATCTTTAGAGACGCATTCGCGTTTATTTTTAGAAACCCCAAATGTGGTTTCGTCCACTTAGCCGACGTGTTATTGCCATCCAGCGGATTACCAAGTTCTCTATGATAGGCATCCATCAAGTAGTCTCAATGTAGACGCACGACCTAGTAAAGGATGAGCTCTGGTTTAAAATTATGTTATCAAATACAACCTCGTTTCTGCTTTAATTTCCCCACGTGCCAACGAATGTTCGTTATTATTTTCGCACAATGTTCATCTGAAAAAGTCCCGCATACTTGCATAAACAAAGAGACCACAGTAAAGATCCCAGTCCTTTCAATACGAATGCATAACGGGGGACCAAACCCAACGCCCTAGTCTAGTAACACTGTAGTAACATATGCTCCATCGTTTCAGGGAACTCATGACATATCAGGCACATAGGGTCATCCCCACATTTCCTTCTAAACAAATTACACTTGGTGGCTAGAGCATTCCGAATAGCTTTCCAAATGAATTTTTTTACTCTTAGGGCCGTCTCTGAGTTTCCGGTTCGTTTCCAGCACAAGGTACTATTAATCATGTTTGACGTGCCTGGATCCATGTTTTCCGACTCCTGTGAACAATCCAACCAGTATTCCGATTTCACGGAATAGGATCTGTTTCTAGAGTAGTGCCAAACCAAACTGATTTCACGGAATATTCGAAGCAATTTCGCTGCTCACTAAGAAACAAGCACCTCATTTTTTCAGGAATGTGAATTATGACCTAGACACTCACTCACCACTTTTTTTGTAAAAGTACACTCAATTTGTTTTTGGTCATGGACTCTAAAATCTCGACTCATGGGCAGGGACGGACCCAGGGGATGCGGCGATTTTTTTTTTTTTTTGTGTAATTTAAAATTTTCTAAGATATATACATTGATGGTCCCTCTTAATTAAACAAAATAATTATTGGTGTAGTGGTAAAATTCATTTTAAAGTAGTGGAAGGTTAAGAGTTCAAATCATGTTACTTGTTTTTTTAAATTTCTGTTTTTTAACTTAAAATTACCAAATTTCATAAATGACCATTCTATTTTCTCAAACAAAAATTACTAAAAAATATATTTTATTGTCCAATACCCTTTGTCTTAACTTCATATTTATTTTATGTTATGTTAAATATAAATTTATTTATTTTTGGTATTATATCTTATTTATTTTATGCTCTATTCGATATATTTTTACATCACAGCCCCCTATAAAAACCATACTGGTTTCGCCCCCGTTGATGACTAACCAAATATCCTCTGAGGAATGAATCTTTTTCTCCATTCTTAACGTTCCACCATAAACCTTTAACGAGTAAGTTTCTCTCTTTATTAAGAAAACTCCACACTGATTAAATCTACTACTTATGGTGGATATTTTGAACCATTAATATTCTTAAACTCATTAATTATTACTCAAGATAGATATACTCTTCCCACTGGCATTTTGCCTAAGCTAGATGCTATACAAGATATGCTAAATGAGCTTCTTTTTACACTTTTAATTGTTAAATATAGCAAACATATGCATACAGACATTACTACTATAAATGTTCTAAGCATCTAAGTTGTAAATATTCATCCACCCCTCTCTCGTAAAATAAACGTTCTTTACAAATTAAATTCAGTTTACATATATAAAACAGATTGAGTTCTTATCCTAATAAAACAAAAATTAACTAAGCAGGGTCATTAAAAAATTATTTTGGCAAAGGAGAGTATTGTGGTGTCACATGTGACTGGCACGCGCGTACTGAAACCTGAGTAAAGAAACCAACTAATTAAAACAATTAAAGAAGGAATCTTTCCTAAATTAGAAAAACATATCTTTGTAAATACCGCCAATTCTATTCAACCAATCATTCTCATTTCGACACGTACATTATTAAAAACATAAATACAGTCATGCTTTTGAGAAATTATTATTCTTAACTCTTTAAGTATGTATGTAAATCATATTCAAACTTTATGTTGTTAAATATGTATTGGGAGTTATGTTATTAAATTTTTATTTTGGGGGTTACGCCCGTTCCATTTAGACTTAATTAAAATTTACATCAAGGTATTTCGAGTACATCAACTATTGCAGTGTTGAATTTTTATATGTACTAGGGTGATGGATCTCGTTTCACCTTACATACTTATATATATACAACGATAAAGCAAATATCATATAAACTCTTGTTTTACAAAACTCACAATAATAAAGAGAGAAACATAGACAAGTTGTAACAGAATATTATGATTAATGAATTAAAAAAAATATTTTGTGACTGATGCTACTCATAAATTAAAGAAGTATCATTTGCTGGAAAAAAAAAACACGCTTTAGGTCATATTCTGTTCACTTTAATAACATAAGAAATATTGAAATATAAAAGATAACAAAATATTCCAAGTAAGACAAAGAACAAAAATAATAAATAGAGAAGCCATCAGCATGCCCACTTCAACTCCAGCATCTCGGGCTCGGACCCGTACCCACACTCCCTACTCCTTTTGAAACGACCCTCAAGATCAATCTATAAAATACTTTTCTAGAAATCATCTCTAGTATTATGCAAATCTCTCAATACCCGTCTTTAATCTAACTTTACAATGGCGGTGGTAGGATTTGAACCTGTGTGGGGCTGAATTGATTGTTTATATTTTTTTGCAATTATGAGAATGCTGAAATCATATAATCGTCAACTTTTAAGTAAAATATATGAAAAAATTCTCAATTTTCTCAATTTGAGTGGTGATTTAGTTATTTTTAGCCCGTAGCTAGCTAGTTCATCTTATGTACCTCTGTGATGGGTTGACTTCGCTCAAACCGAAAACAAGATAAGATTATGTAACTTAACCGTCCGCTTAATAGCACACTTAATCAGTCGGCCCCAAAAGATCACTACTATATCTCACCCAAGCATGTACCATCTCACAAATCAGGTCCAATTTTACCAATTCTCCATCCACATTAAAAATTGTGTAGCCATGTTCCAAACTTCATCCGGCCAAGTATTTTATCTTTTATATCTATCTATGCATTACAAAAACTCTTCCCTAATGGATCTTCATAATTACTCAATAACTTAGCAACTAACTTATTAGATGACCCATCAATTTCGTTCCCGTTTTACATATAACTGTCACCAATTGCACTAAATACGGGGAGACTAAGAAAATATAAAAATTATAATTGCACTGGACATCGACACGATTCTATTTTTTATGGTCTTGTAGATGTCCGTACAATCTTTACAACCCTATACAGAAGAAGACCACTCAAAATACTTGGATGGAAACTATTTTTTTCAACCCTTTTATAATCCGCACATTGAGAAATAATCGTCCAATTTGCTTCTATATACTAAAGAAAATCTATTATGTTCGCAAAATCATAATTAGTTCTGTGACGCTCCAAATAATGTAATGCAAATAGATAAATATTCATAATTGTTTACTAAACAAACCCTTAAATTTTGTTCAGAATCGGCTCGTTTATACCCGAGCATGTTCACGAGCTCTGTCTGGACACATTTTCGGACAAATTTAGCATTGTTTCGCTTAAAAATATGTTTAGTCCGCTAAAATCAATGTTAAGATAGACAATAATATATTTAACTGTTTTGAGAGTATTTTATAGACCTTTAGCATTATATGTTCATAAATTTTTGATATATAAGCATAAACGTATATGAAAATATATATTAAATAATTATACGGGTTTAAACAAGTCTGAGTCTGTTCACGATCCTTATTATTTTGTTCAAACTCGACTCATTAATAAATGGACAAACAGGAACAAAACCTTTAATGAGCCGAACACGAGTTTGTTTATGAGTCTCCTGGATCTATTTTTGTTGTCCTGGAAATATTAAGTCAATCTGCCCTAATTATTTTTGATGCCCTATATTAAGACTAGTAATCGTGGCTCACGCGTTGCGTATACGACGTGTAATGCAATAAAAATATAGAAAATATGTATAGTTATGGCATAAATATATGGATAATAAAAAAATATAGTTTAAAATTTAAAAAAAATGTTTAACTATTAAAGAGGGATAAATAGTTTTATTAGTTTTTACTTTTTATATTTTTATGTGAGTATGATATTATTGTAATTAATATCAAAATGTAGTGGTATTTTTTAAAAAAATTGCCTAAATTGAGCAGAATCATTTGATTTGTATTGAGCTATTATAATAATAGTAAAATTTACCCACGCGTTGCGTGTGAAACGCGTAATGACATAAATATCGTAATATGTTTTATTTTTAACATAATATTCAGATTTTGTATCATTTATTGTAATTATGCAGGTTAAAACGAAGCGCTAATTAATTTAAGATACATTCGTAATTATGAAAATATAGTGAGAATAAATTATTAATTAATTAGATTATGTATATTAGTAATTATTAAAACATAGTGAGGATATTTTTAGAAAAATTGGGTAAAATTGGACAATTTGGGTTGACTTATTATAATAGAATGATAATAATAAACATGACAATTAACGAAACACAATACAAAGGTGTAATAATGATAATTCGTAGCATTTGAATAAATTAATTACTGGTATGTATATTTCAATCATAGATCAAGTCAACTAAATATGAGATCATATCATAACTCATAAGTATCAAATATGATGTTTACTTAGAGAAAACTTGCTGTTTCTTGTCTCATTCATGGTGCAGTTCGTGATTTTTAACACTATGAAAAAATCTACATTAGATCAAAATGTATTAGCATTTCAAAATTTGTGAACCAAATCTCAAATCTGGCGTTCCAAGTGTGGTGATAATATCTGTTGCACTTAACACACAAAGACCACCTTGTAACCATTGGATCCATTTTTGTTAACTCTTGGATTAAATTTGTTTTTTGATTCAATAACTTAAAAAAATAAGACAGATTGTCTTAATATTTTCAGAGAAGCAAAAATTGATCCGAGTATCCTGCTTTAATTTATAAATTATATTGATAAAGGAGGGTATTGTGGTGTCATATGTGAGTGGCACACGCGTACTTGAACCGGAGTAATTAAAGCGACCAAACTAATTAAAAAAAATAAAGAAGGAATCTTTCCTAAATTAGAAAAACATATGTTTGTAAATACCGCCAACCCTAGTCGACTAATCATTCTCATTTTGACACGTACATTATTAAAAACATAAATACAGTCATGCTTTCTAGAAATTATTATTCTTAAGTATGTATGTAAATCATATTCAAACTTTATGTTGTCAACTATGTACTGGGAGCTATGTTATTAAATTTTTATTGGGGGTTACGCTAGTTCCATTTAATTGTATGTTGAATTGTTTTGAAAATAAACTTTTATAGTTAATTGTATGGTGAATTGTTTTGAAAATAAACTTTTAGGCGTTCTATGTTTTGGTAATATGTTTTGTTCAATTGTATGTTTTGGGTATTGTCCTATTTTTTTCAATTGTATGTTTTGGGAGTACATCAACTATTGCAGTGTTGAATTGTTTATATGTACTAGGGTCATTGGGTGACGGAACCATAAACCAGATTTCGTGTAAACTCTTGTTTTAAAAAAATCACAATGATAGAAATAAAGATACACATAAATTAAAGAAGTTTAGTGACTAAGGATACTCATAAATTAAAGAAGTATCATTTGCTTAAATAAAAAAACACGCTTAGGTATGTTCACTTTAATAATGTAAGTAAACATTCAAACATATATATAGCGGGTGGACGGGTTGGGAAAATTACCAAAATATACAACTTTTCAAGTCTAATTGCAAAAAATTACAAATCAAAAATTTTCTTCTCAAAACATACAATTCTGGTAAATATGTGTAATTATATGTTTGCATGTTTTGTGAAGAAAATTTTAGGTGTATGTTTTGGTAATATATTTTGTTCAATTGTATGTTTTGTGCATTGCCCCCCCCACACCCCACCCCACCCCACCCACACACCCACACACACACACACACACACAAATAAAGTAACAAAATTATCATTAATAAAACAACAAGTTTATATAAGTATCAGTCTATGAAACAAGATTGAAAATGCTAAAAAAAAAAAAGAAATAAAGAAATAATACTCATTAAATCTTTCCATCAAAAACAGACCAACCATAAAATACAAACAGAAAAGTCACAGCTGTCAAAATAAAAAGCATTGAAATCTTGACGAGCGCGCCACAAGCCATCGAAGTTGAAAACATCTGAACGTGTAGTGCCAACCAAAAGCAACATGTGATGTACATAGAATGTCCAACGTAGACTAGGCCAAGAAAAAAAACATCATCGGGGTGCAGTACACAAATAAACTAAATCTAATCACACAAATCAAACAGAATGGCCCAATAAAACAAAACTCGTACGCCAAAGGTTTTTACAAAACTACGCAGATATCAACCAACCAATATGCGCTCTACTCATTGCGATTTAGACAATCACCTTCAATACTCATAAAATGCACCGCGACACAATCATATCATATAATATGCCTGGCATGTGTAAAGGGATAACAAAACTATCCAAAATCGTTTGACATCTCAAAAGACATGTTCGGATAAACTAGATCTACAATCAGTCATCAAGTATTAAAAGGGCAACATACCAGACCATTTGTCAAAGAAATTTCGAAAGATGTAAGAGTAGTCATCTCTGTCTGACACTGTAATAATAATCAAGGTCCCATCATACTAATAAACCCGATCTAAGTAATCCTACGGAGATGCAATTCTCAAAATACTAACATCACAAACCGAGACTTATAATGTAATATGGTCACACTGGTAATCACACTATTTCGATCCAAGACTTCGATCATAGAAAGATTACACCAACCATTACTATTGACCCCAAACAATTTTATAAAATGGTCATTATGAGAGTTAAAAGGGAAAAACATAAATGGTGATCTGGAGATGGTGGGGCTGAGGAGAGAAAAAAAAGTACGGCAACGGGTAGGAGATCGGATGCTCACCGCCATTGAAGATGGAAGTTAGAGATCGGAAAGGCAAGGGAGGAGAAAAGTGATTGGATGGGGTAACAGTGAAAAATGTGGAGGGGATGAGAGAGAGAAGAGGAGAGAGGAGGTTGAAAAAAGGCCGGGGGTACGAGATCGGCACCGCTGTCTCCCACCCAGACAGCGACAACAGGTGTATGAAGGATAGGGTTGGGGTTTTGGAAGGGGATGAGAGAGAGAACTTTAAAATATCTTCATAATTGGTAATTTGGTACTAACATATATAGGGTTTTATTATACTATTGTACTATTAACTATGACCGTTTTTATACCATAACTAACACTATTTCTTTTTAGTATCATTTACTAAATTTTCTCATTGGGAGAATGGTTGTCCTAACTATCCAAATCTTTTTATTACAACCCAATTAACACAATTTAACAATCGGAGATGTTATCACTTTAGTACCATTCCGTACATGAAATTGATGGAAAAGAGTCATGTGACACGCACATGTATATTTTCCATCCACGTAAAGACAAATATATAAAAGACCACAAAATATTCCAAGTAAGAAAAAGAATAAAAACAATAAATTGAAAAGGCTTTTGCCTACGGACTCCAACTCCAACAATAAAAACAATAAAAAAAACACCTCTCTCGAACTCATCTCAAGTCTTATGGAAATCTCAATGCACGTCCTTTTATCAGAGGTGATTGGTTGCTTTCAATCAACCAAATAAGCTTATGCAACTCAACCGTCCACTTATTATTACATGCTTAAACAGTCGGCCCCATAAGATCACCTTGTCACCCAAGTATGTACTATATCACAAATTAGGTCATATCTTACCAATTCTCCATCTAGTTGAAAATTGTGTAGTCACATTAATTGCAAACTTCATTGGACCAAATATTTTATCCAACTATGCATTACAAAAACTCTTCTCTAATGGATCATCATAATTACTCAATAACTTGACAACTGACTTAGATGATTCATCAATTTTGTTCCCATTCCATATATAACAGTCACCCATTGCCCTAAATATGGGGATACTAACAAAATTTGAAAATTGTAATTGCACCGCACACAGAGACGAATATTCAAGTTCTATTTTTTCACGGCCTTGTACAGTCTTTGTAACCCTATAAGAAGACCACTCAAAATACATGGATGGAAACTATTTTTTTCAACCATAAGCCCCACATTGAGAAACATGTTAGAATGATTTACTAAAATACATGATTTATTGTCGGTTTTAATATTTATTTATTAACAATGAATGATTTATTTGAGAATAGTTTTTAGCAATGGTGTACATATTATACGTACATATCTTTTTATTTTGTATAGTAAGTGATTTGGTGTGTAGAATACGGCTTACACACGGAAGATCAAATCACTGGTTCTAACAGAATATATTTTATCGTTCACAATTTAGATGGAGTGGGCAACAATCGGTATAATTGTATAACAGAGTTTTATTAGATCTGTCTTGACTATATGGAACGGTTGAGTTTCAACTTTTTGTGCTAGTATACTTGTAGTATATTGAACACTACAAATTGGTATTATTTTATGGTACTGATCAAAATAAAATAATTATACCTAACAAATTATTATGATTACTTATACTTTTAATCAATAGATTATTTTCGATTCAAATATTTATAATATATACTGCTTTGATTTACAATGGGTGAGATTTGTTTTGGTTAACAAACTCGTACGTTAGGCAATAATATTATTTATATGGTGTGTGTCTATAATCGACGGAATTCACGTCATTTAACAAGTATTGATGATATCATCTCGAGAAACTATAAGTTTTATTTGTGTCAAATCTTGCAAGGAAATTTTATATCCGACACAACAAATAAGTTAAGTAGTAAGATCGAGAAAATAATATACCGAGTAAAATAATTGTCAGTAATTTATTTACTTTGTGGATATCTGTAATTTTAATGTGAGAAGAAAATTAACTATTTAATAATGTGATCTCAAATATTATTTAAGAATGAATGAGAGTGCAATTATATTTTTTAATGTAAATGAATATAATTTACCGATAGAATATCGTAAGATTGGTAAAGTATTAATTAGATAATATTATATTATTTTTCTTAATAAGATTATATAATATTTATTAATTAAGTACTAATATAAGTGGCTAAGAGTTCTAGGTAAGTTAGAACTCTATTGCTTCTTTTGCACTGGTTCTCTGTTATAGCCTATATATACCGCTTTTATACTAAGAAAAAATACATCATCTCATAACACATATTAAATTAGAATTTCCTAGCAAGATGAGAGTAAACCTTTCTAACAGGAAGACGTATAATAGGAATATAACAGAAGATCAAGTGTGATCTACCTCTGTCCCGTGAGATATTTCTGTATTGTTTTTATATAATTCATATACAATATAATCGAGATCCAATATCTGTTTTTTGCTGCAAAATCAAACGTGTTTTCATCAAAACAATCGTCCAATTTGCTTGTCTATACTAAAACAAATTTGCTATGGTCGCAAAATCATAATTAATTTTGTGGATCTCCAAATAATGTAATTCAAATAGATAAATATTCGTAATTGTCCTCGATATACCCCTGCATATAATTAACATCATGTGACAATATTTACTGTATGAAGTTTCCGTCCTCACCGGCGTTACCTAATATGTCAAGCTAGAATAGCTTAAAAGGTGACTTTAAAAATTCAGGATTACTTCTTCGTATATCTGAATTGAGTAATTCAAGTATTGGAATGTACATATACGTCTTTTGTATTATTCAACAAACGAGCTTTCTGTTAAGATACCGTTTATTATAGTAAAACCTCAGTTCAATTCAGCTTGGTAAATTAGTAAAAAAAAACCCAAAAAAACACTACACTCTACAATAATTTTTGAAAATTAATATCTAGATTTTCCGTACAAGCAAACTAATTTAAATTCTCATAGAATCGACTTTATAATCGGAGAAATATCCTGTACGAAAGCATTAATTTTGTATAGTCTAATAAATTAATAAATATAGAAAACTAAATCTTACAAGCAGTTTTAGAAACTCATATATCGATATTATAGTTGTCAAACTATAAACTAAAGTTTTATTTCTGAAATTGGACTGATTTGTAATAAACAAATTGCTTGACTGAAATGTAATAAACTCAAATTACATGACCGAAATGTGATTAAATGAAACTATTGTGCTACAATGTAAATAAGTGAAACTATAGAACTAAAATGCAATTCTATGAAACGATAAGACTAAGGTGTAATTATAGTAAAGTAAATGAGTAAAATGCAAATTATGTATTTAAATGGGTGGATATTATTAATATCCGAGACGAGGACATAGTTTAAGTGTGTCCCATTAAACTCAAATTGCCCACCAGGTTAGACATCTTGTCTTCAACGACGATGAGTCCCCAAGTCACAACGTATGCTTGTTATGACTCAAAGGAAACAGTTATCGAATCGTCTGGTCAAGCATTTTGTAGAGCGGTACTCTCTTTCTAGATGAGTTCAAACGCCGTACTTAAAAAAAAATGGATATCAATATCACAGACGAGACAATAGATTAACTGTATCCCGTTAAACTCAATTTTGGCTACCACTTGAAGTTTCTAGTCTGTAACGACAATGAGTTCACAAGTTACAACATTTGTTCTCTGCAGCTTAAAGGAATTATATATTGAGTCGTCTAGTAAGGATACTCGATACTCTCTGTCTCTCTCTCACTCTCTCTAAATGAGTGTCTCCATATTACACATAAATGTTTCTAGAAACTTTTCGATCAAAACTTTAATAAATTTGAACCGAAGCTACCGCATCATATTGGCCCGAACCATACCAGACCTGATCACATCTCACCGAGCACAAAACCGACTAGTGCGCGAGCCCTAGTCCAAACTCGTTTATAACTCAGAACTTTTATTATGCAATATTAACATTTATTTCCATATAGCTCAATTCCAAGATAATGATGAATTGGCCGATGGTAAAATATATTTTTTTGTTAACAAAAACATTTGTGTTGGATATGTATAATGTTTAAAAACATGACAAAATCTTAAATATTTAGATGGCTATGACGAAAAACCTTCCTCTAGTACATGGAGATGCAAGTATATATACACGAAATGACGATGTTAGGTCACGCCCTAAATGGCCAACGTTTTTGTAATTTATTATGGCAATACTTTTAATCGTATTATGCTTTTATTCTTGATTATAAGTGATGTTTTTAACCGTTTAAGTTTAGTGTGTTATCACATATTATTGTTATGTCAGTTCAGGGCCGTTTTCAGAGTTTTGGGGGCATTAAGCCACCTTAAAAATGGGTTTTTTTTTTCTTCGTAAAAAAAAGAAAAGTATTTAAATAAAACTTATAAAATATGATTAATAAATGGTAAAATATTAAGGTAGAAAGTATTAGATGCAATAAGTTGAGCACATTTAATAAAAAAATCAATGATACAAAGCAAAAATTTTACAAATTTCGCATTCGATTTAAAATTATACTATGATTTTTTTAAAAGGAAATCATGGACTAAATATGTTATCTATTTAATAAATCAGTTCTTTTACCGTTTCTTTAATATAGGAGACCACATAGAACTTTACATAAAATTAAATGATTCATTAGTGTACTAAATTTTATAATGAAATAAAAAAATAAAATATTGTCTCCGCAAAAACTCAAATACGGGTTGACTAGATTATTTAGTAGGTAAACCAACTATTCGGCCACATATAACTATTAATTAAATAAATAAAATGAATTATATATATATATTTAATATTTTAGCAAACAGATGCCTTAAAAATATACGTTTTTTTAGGAATTTAGACCCGTGTCTTTTAGATCTAACCTAAAATCCGGGCATGTGTCAGTTACATAACTATAACTAAGCTGGTAGTGAGCATAGAATATTATTTTGCGATAAGATCGATGATTAAATCTAGATTTGGTAAGGAATCAAATCAGAAGAGATAACTCAAACTAACCTAATAAAATGAGAAGATTGTGGAATTTTCAAAGATAATGAAAGATTGAAGATATGGAAAAAAGATTTTTGATTAGGATTTTATTATTTATACAAGCGGTGTAGATGGTTTTTATACAAGGGGTGTAGATGGTTTTTATACAAGCGGTGTAGATGGTTTTTATACAAGCGGTGTAGAGTTATCGTATTAGTTAGTTCTTGAGAGAAAAACATTGAGTACTTATTTCAAGAAGAAAACAGACGAGTAATTTCAGTAAAATCATCATAAACTTAGGTTTAGAATTTAGAGAAACTGATAGTGTCCCAAATTGTGAAGTATAGGCTTATTTATATACATTTTAGTGTTATAAGTCTCAAAACTCGTTACTTTTCTTAATATATCAATAAATCATTGGATGAGTGACTCAAACACGTAGATATTGGATTAGATCAGGGCGGATCTTCGCTCTAAATCGAGGGAGGGCAAAATTGTACAATATATATATATATATATATATATATATATATAGTATTTTTGAAGTTTTGAAGATAATTTGTAACATTTTCAAAATAAGATATTATTTTTACGATACACATAGGGTGAATTACTGTAACTTTAAATTTTATTTAAAAGAATTTACCAATACCACATTCATAAAAATCAATACAAAAATGTAGTATAAGAAAAATAAAATGAATGCTTTAGAATTTATTATGAATGTTAAATGGAAACCTTATAAAGAATAATATTTTGAAAAGAAAGAATAATAATAATAAAATATTGCTGAAAAAATCAGTTAAGTAGCCTTAACAAGATTTGAACTTGTGACCAAAGGGTTTAATGATTGTCACTCTGCCAATGGTATATAACGTTTACTAATTATATATACAAATTGTTCCCAACGAAATGGGTCATTTGTCCCCATTGCCTCTACAAGGGTCTGGCCCTGGATTAGATCGAAGTTCGTTATCAAAGTTGTATGTTCAACATTTTTTGATTATTTAGTTTTATTTGTTCATTGTGTTCGTTTACAACTTAAATTATAACTGGTTAGTAACTGAAAGCGTAATAACTTCTTGAAACTTAGACAAGATTAGTTTAAGATGTATATTATTGAAATCCTCCATATACATACTTCCGGGTTTTTTTCCAGTTTTATACACCTCGGTTTTTACGATTTTGTATATCATACCACTAAATTATTTAATTAGTACACCTTAATATCAATTCTGATTTTCTACACTTCGTCAAATAAGTTAACATATATTGAACATGTGACCCAATGTGCCTATTTATTCAGTGCAATTACCTTTTTAACCTTCGTTGTGGAAAAATAAAATATCTATTCCCTTCTTTTTTCCACTGCAACAACTATAGCCGCATATACATACATATCTATATACATATATACATCATAGGCAAGATTGGGAGCAATTTTGACCGGCCAATAACTTGTATCAAAATTATCGGAATAAAAAATTTTAAAAGTTAATCATACAGTTCAAAATTTAAATTATATGATTTAGTTTTAAAAAATTTCATTTCGACAATTTTGATACATGTTATAAATCGGTCAAAATTACATTTAATTTCGCAGATGACAATTAATTGAGAACGGAGAGAGTACATGATAGAACATAAAAATCAGATCCGAATATGCCTATTCGACTACTAACCAAATCATGCGTTATCAATGGGTATCCAACGCAACAGTAAGATCTAGGGTATGACAGTACTTTCCCCACATAAGGATAAGGGCAGATATCCAAGTATTTTAGCCCAATTAATAAAGGTCCACAGTGGAAAAGCCCATGAGGTGACGCACAAAATGGAGACACTTGTCAACATCCAATGAAGCATAAATGCCTATAAATAGCCAAATAATTTCACTGAAAAAGGGACCTAAAAAATGACAGAGAAAAGAAGATAAAAGAAAGATATTTGTCAGAGTTTATCTCACTAGAAAGCAAACCGAGAGAAGTTAAATAAAAGACCGAGCATCAAGGATAAAGTACAAGATCAAGATCAAGATTTAACTATTAGACTGACCACAAGTGTAATAAGAAATTGTAATCCGAGCAAGTATAATTACCGATCAAGAAAGAATAACGTGTCCAATATTTATTTTCTTTAATTCACATTAATATTGTTGAAAAGTATAACGCGACCCGATCAAAGTTATTGCTTTATTAGTACATTTTAAGGGAAGACTACTGAAAGTTTTATAGCAACGGAAAAATACCCAGAAAGTTTATTAAAATTATGTACGATACTATTTAAAACTGTTTTTATCATACTCTTCATGTTTAGAAGGTTACAGTGATGCTGAGCTTGTTTTTCTAAGAGAATCGGGTCTTCTAACGCATTTCTAAAAAACGTCTTGCTTCTGGAAATAGGGTGGACTCTCTTTCACTAAAAAACGTACATTATGAAATATGTATTTTCATAGTGATACGAAGCATGTTTATATAGGCTACGTTAGGAACCTGATAGGCTGAATAAAGAAAAACTTATTCTAATCATATTCGAACTTAAACTTATCAACATGAATCTTTTCTCATCTGATTAACTTAGAGTCCATTCCACTAAAAAAAAATTCTAACTGAAATCTCTCTCATATATTCCGAATATTCTATAAGATAATTCATTGCATGTCATTACACTGACGATTTATACTTAGTAAGCATATTTTATTTCTTAATAAATATCACTTAACTTAATTAATGTATCAGATTAATAAATCCACATGCAGGGTTTGATACAAAAATACTTATAAGCTTTTAAGGGGGTATCATCAATCCCAATACTGGGACATGAATTTCTTCATTTACTAATAAACACTATACTTGAAACATCACCGTCCAACTCAATGAGGTTATGACTCGTAAAAAACCACACTCTTTTATAAATTAAAACGATTATCATTTCTCGTACATGCTTAATTAATAAAATGAGAATTAAGAGTTTAAACAAATTCTATGACCCAAGACGTTAATTATTTTATTTAGTCAGTACAAAAAAAATTGTCTTGTTGCGGTCCTGTTTAATACACTCAGAGTGCACTAGCGTATAAAGTTGCAATACTCCATTCCATATAGTCAAGACAGACCTACTAAAATTATACACTACAACTGTACCGATGGTCTGTCCATTTTCATCTAAAGTTGTAAACAATTTACTTATATTATATAAGAACCGATAGTCTAATCTTTCATGTGTAAGCCGTACTTTACATACTAAACTATCTACGAATTATAATATTAGACAATTATTTGCGCATTAATAAATAAAACAAATAATATATTGTCAATATAAAATCTCATAAAAATATAACAACGTCTGATAAAGAAAATATTAAATCAAAAACACAATGTCTTTTATATAATCGTATTTTCTAACAACTACCTCATTTCTTCCTTGGCCTCATTTTGGTTGAGCTCTTTCTGCAGTGGCCTATGGCGGTTCTCGTTGTCTTCAGAATCATCCGTAACAAGCCTTTACTGCCTACCACGTGCCTCGTCTTCAGAGCCAATTACACCGAGGTCAAAGATATTATGATTGTTGTGAGAAAAATATAAGTTTTTTAATTGGAAGGATCCTTCTAAGTGTTTATATTTTTTTTACATAACAGATTAATTGTAAAAACAATTGGGATAAACTCTAATCAAGAGAGATCTTCCCTAATCGCACCCCTTGCAATCTTATTTTGCATTGAGATTGTGTTTAGGTTGAGAAATTGGGTGTGAATTGAGAGAGGGGGAGTCGTGTTTGTTTGATTCTAGTTCAGCACTTGTTTGGCGGTAAAGAAGAATTTACTGTTTTAGCCCTGATAGAAAATTGTATTTACAAAAAAAAACAAACTTATGTTAACATGTATTAACTTATTTAACGTAAGTGTACAAAATCATCGAGAATTGTTAGTTTAGTGTACTAATTAAATAATTTGGTACAGTAGAACCTCTGTACAAGAATAATCTCGGGACCGGGAGAAAATATTCTTATAAATAGCTTATTTCTAAGTAAAGGTTGATATACAAAAAAATACTTAAATAAATATTTCGCATAATAAAATGTATATGTGTAGCTAATTTAACTAATTAGCACAAATATTGGAAAGTCACGAAATTAGCATATTCATGAATTTAAAAAAATTTAACTAAATTCATATGTATTTAAAAAATTAAGTACATGTATTTAAAAATGTGAAAAGTCATCTAAAAGTTTATCTAAAACTTGTTTTTAGATGTATAAATACTAGGTATAATATAGCATAGAAAGTGTTCACGTGGACAACCTATTACGTATCCGCAAGTTAAATGATATGGTGACGAACCAAAAAATCAATACAATATCACATACTACATTAGATAAATATTTTAAATTGTATTAAGTTTAATGTAACGACATATATATATAATTTTACACATTTATGTAATTTATTACATACGAATGCAAATTTGTTAAGGCAGGACCATAAAAAATTATGTAATATTACAACATGCAGGTTATTCTTATTTTGAACTGGTTCGAGTTGAGATCGAGCATTTTTATAGTGAATTTATTCCTATATGGAGTATTACTATAGAGAGGTTCTACTATAATGTATAAAATTGCAAAAACTCAATAGTATGGTGTATAAAACCGTAAAAAAAACTCATCCTCCTGCCACATCCGCTATCGTATCAAAACGAGACAACGACTATCCGTTTTTGTCTTCAACTCAGCAGAAAAAGAACTAGGAAAAGGTTCACCAAATTAAGCAGCAAGAGGTTCACATATGCAGCAACAACTTTGTTGAAGGACTTGTCATTGAGAAAAAAAAAAAATAACAACTTGCCAAAGGACTCACTTGAGTACGTAGCAATAACTATATATAGTACAGTATGGATGACTTGTTGGAGCAAACACAACCTGGACCAATCCGGCTATAAGAGATAGATGCTAAAGCCCAAGACAATATAACTAGTTTATTCTATATGAATACTCTATGTTGGAGATTTTGGTTGGTTAATAGATGGAGTTCGATTAAACCTTGAAGACACACCCGAGACAACGTATATTTTCAAAGGGACAAATTAACGAACAAATTAGCAAGCAACGAAAAAATATATATTTAAGCATCGTGATTGAATGAATGAATGTTGGAACCTATGGTGAACCATAATTAAAGTGACTATGCAACTCATTATACGGGTGAGTACGCCATTTGTGAGATCGTGCATGACATATACCATTGCTCGATCATAACTTGTACACTGACCGGAGATATCATCCAGATGTTATTGACCAAGGCTATGGGACATGATTTTAAGGTTGGAGGCGAGAGTACATGTTTTATCTACCTATCGGCTATCGCACAAGTCTAATAGTAACCGATTTTAGTGGATAGAAGGAATATGTCACAATTTCATCCATATCGAGAGACGAGGCCACGCATCCTGGTCGCTTGGATGGATGCCATTTCATTTGCTAATTCAATTATATTATTATTCATTCAATTTTATTCAAAAATTTGATAGTTTTTTCATCCAATTAATGTTATATACTCGTGGAAAACATTATATGTTTGATTACTTATATAGCAACCGACAGAAATGTAAAAAATAATTTATGACAGCCAATGGCAGTGGTTGAAACGACCGATATTTGAGTAATCATTGTACAGAAGAATAGAAAACATGAAAACAGTCTTCTATGAAATATATATGCAAAATAAAAAATGAAAGAATAAGGGGTAAGTATTTTAATTGAACAACCAATCAAACAGTACTAAATAATACAACATGAAATTGGAATCAATAATATGACCAAGTGGGAGCATGTCCAAAAGTAACAAATTCTTTTGTGAAAGGACACCTGTGGTGTGGACCTAGAGAGGGGGTAGTGTGGTCAATTAACTACAACCATAAGATTGTAAATTGTTAATGTATGTCTTGTCCCATTGAATTGGGATTGCGAGAATCAAGATACCCCATAACAAAGGGTGGTACCTCTATGGATCACTCTGAATTGAACTTAATTCTAATCTCGTGTCGTAAAATAAATTGTGAAATTAATAAAATTTAAATCTCAACTCAATTTAAACTTGACTCAATCTGTAAAATAAATTGCAGGTTGAGACGGATTTGATTTGAATTAATTTTTAAATTTTGATTTTATTCATTTATTTTTCATATTTTGCATAATCGGCCTATATTTTAAAATAAATTGAATATTTTAAAGGGAAATATAAATTAAAATCAATGAAACTAATTTTAGTGCATTCAGGAATAAGTAATAAAACTGAAATATAAGAACAATGTGATGGATATTTTAAAATACACATAATGTATATATAAATATATATATATATATATATTTAATTATATTTAAATATATCTATTACGGGTTGAAACGGATTAAGACGGATTAACCCGCGGTTTATAACTTCAGTTCTAACCCAATCCGCAAAATATATAACGGATTGGGACGGGACAAATTGTTTTTTTTTTTACATTAAACTCATCTCAACCTACACAGATTGGGTTACAGGTTGAATTTGTGTATTTTTTGTCCAGCCCCTACCCCCTCGTGGATCTTAGTATTAGTAGTTAAATTCTAGATGGGAGCATGTTACATGTGACAAAATTACATAATGGGTTGCGTATTCTTTTTTTTTGTGTGTTAGACTAAGATCTAATATAGCACACGTCTCAAATTAAAGTGTAAATATGATATTCTTTTACAAGAAAATACGAAAACTTTGTATAAACTGAATATTATTAGAGCATTCGGTTATAGTCTTGTACAAAGTTTCATAAATAAACCCTACCATCTGTAATTGGAACACTCGAATATCGTCCTGATTCAGTGATCGATCCTATCATTTGTCAAAGCTAACTATATATATGGCGCTATTCAACTAGATATGAGTCATATGACTTAAACTTATTTGTATTCGTATGAACATGATCACTCTTTTATCATATAATATCATGATTGCAATTATAAGTACAGATTAAGACATTTCAAATTGATCGCTGAATCGATTTGGGTATTACTAAAGCTACTTATAAGTTTATAACGCATGATGAAAATTTCCTAAAATTGACAATTTGCACACATCCATTAATCTACTTATGCGCACAACTTCATTCAATAAGTAATAGAATCTAAGAATGAAAGTCAAAATATACCTTTGCTATTTGAACAATTTTATATATACTAAGTGATCTCATATTAACCTTATTTATTTCCAAGTAATTCTGAGTTGTTGATCAAGCAAAATACGAACCATTAAGATGGTTCAGAAGTCATGCGTATTGTAAATGCTAAATAATGGGGTTTAATTTCAAGGATTACTTATTCCCTAATAACTCTGATTTACTTTTGGTAAATGAAATCATATCCAACATGAGACAGAGATGCTGGGTTTTTACTTCGATGTGTTTTTATTGCTTTGCCTATATTTCATATTGTTTCTTTAGATTCCATCTATTCCGTTATTTTCCTATGTGGCTTGGTTTATGTCCCACTTTAACGATCCGGTCTTCTGAGCAGACCGTCACCATCTGCTTACTACCACAAATATTTTCTGCTTTTACCCGATTTCGTCATCGCTTCTTAGGCCCCACGGTTTTAAAAGGTTTTGGTGATAGTAAGAAGGGTTTCTTAGCTTATATACCATATAAGTACTCACATATCTAAGCGATGTGCGACAATACTTTTCCTTTACCCCGGTATTTTCCTACGAAAATCCGGGTTTTTACACTTTTTCCCCTTCAGGCACAACGTACTCGTCGGGCACGCCGTCATTCCAGGGAATGGTTCACATAATATCGGCTAGATAGCGACTCTGATACCAATTATAACGATCCGGTCCTCCGACTAGACCGTCACCATCTGTTTACTACCACCAATATTGTCCGCTTTGGCCCGATTTCGTCTTCGATTCTTGGACCGCACATATTTAAAAGAACTTGATGATAGTATTGAGAGTTTTCTTATTTTATATACCATATATATACTCACATATCTAAACCATATGAAACAATAATTTCTCTTTACACCGGTATTTTCCTACGAAAATCTTGGTTTTTACACCCCTGCTATGTACATGCTGCTAGTTGATGTTTATCTACAGCTACGGATCGGCCTAACCCTCTCCAATGTGTAGTGCTTTTGAAAGAAAAAAAAATATTCGTAGAGGAAACAAGATCATCACATGGACCCCTCGCCGCACGAGTAGACGCAGATTCAGCCTCTTGGACATGAGACGTAACACCATAAGCGGCCATAATAGACGATCCCTGCCTTCTAGCATAATAGGCCAGATGGACACGGACAATGGATCCAAAAAACCTAGAGATATGTGTATATAATAAGATCTTTTTTTTGATATGATCAGAGGCGGATTCTCAGAGTTAAACAAAGAGTGAAATAATCTTAAGTATCTGGCATAGAAAGTATAATAACATAAAAAACAACGAATTTACAATTACAGATCAAAAGTGAGAAAAACAAGAGATTATTATTAATCAATAAGAAAATCTACACATTAAACTTCTTAGTGTAACGGTAGTCTTATTAATTCTTTTTATTTTAATGTGCTAAGTTCAAATCTCACCGGTAGCTTCCACTTCTTGCAAAAAGGTCAAAATTAAGCTAACAAGTTTCGAGCATGAGACCTACAATTCAAAGCATAGCATTCCATCTAGGATGATACCCCATTCGCAAGTATAGAAACAATGGAAAAAGATATTCATACAATTTTAGCTCTCTTGCACATTCTCTTACATGTATTATACACTCTTTTACCTTACATGTATTTCACACTCCATTACATGTATAATAATATATTTTTGTTAAAAAATTAGATTTTTATCCATTTAAATATACATGTATGGAATGTGTAAGTTATATATATATATATATATATATATATATATATATTATTAATACTAAATTTAATAATTTTTCTTATTTTTAATTAATATTTAAATTTATGGTATGATCAACTATGGTTCTACTATATTTTTATTTGTATTTTTAGTAGGTTGGGTTTTTTTTATTATGCTGAATATTTATATTTTGATTTATCAAATTATAAATTATATTTTATGTATATTTGAAGTGATAAATATATATTTCATTAACTAGAGAGTGTATGAGTTGTGTACAACTTGTGTGTCTAACATCATCCAAAAACAATGACAAATATAAAAAACCTGACTTTCTTTTCTATGCACTTAATAAACTTGTTGTAACTTTTTCACATTTATGACAACAATTGAGGATCTTTTTATGATTAGAAACTTTTGTCTTCAATATTCGGAGAATACTGTTTTGACAATTTTATAACCGTCAATCAAATCAACGTTACTTTGTTTGGAATAAAAAGTTTGGTCTCACCTTGGTTTTAGTATAAACGGAAGTTTTGATCGTGCACTCAATAGTGCAGTGAATCTATATTTTTGGTTGGAAAAAAAAAAAAGAAGTTTAGGTATATATATACATGAAATATCCACACAAAAAAACATTTTTTAATTTTTGTCTCGAACGAAAAGGGGCACTTGACCCCCCTTGACCCTTAAAGGATTCGCCCCTAGATATGATCTCGTATATATGGTTTATAAATTAATTAAGAAGATTGACTATGCATCCTTCACTTTGAATATCGAGTACAACTCTTGTATTCTAAGCCCTAACTTATTCGATATAAACATACACTCATAAATTTCCTTCATCCTTGACAAGCTCCTTAATTAGGGAATGATCATTTGGAAAACAAAAGACGCCGCTCACCTTCTTTTTTTTTGTGAGTTATGGTGAGCAAACCTGCGGGAGATCGAGAGGGGAAAGCAACCCCAGGACGAATAATTATCATTGGTCTAAGATAGCGAAAATCAAGCAAAACTCTGGACTTTAGTTAAAGGTCCATCATTCTATAATTTGTCAATTCCCGATGTCAACATCGAGTGTTATGAATTAGTATGAATCGAATCAACTAATGAATTTATGACAATTAAGCACAACTACTAAACTACAAGCAGATTTATAATCAAGAGGTTTAATTAGTATATGAGTACTTGTTTGTTTAGAGAAATATGAGAATCCTTCTCAAAATGAGCAGATGAAAACGGTTTGTAAATACTAATAAAACAAAACAAAAAATCTAAGAAGATGGCATTACTATTAAGGTGCTTAATTTAGTTTGTGGTGGTCAAATAAATCAATCAAAGTCACTCCATTTCTATTTTAAATCGACAATCATACACATCCAGATGGAAAAAAGAAAGAAAATTGTAGTTAGACCATTAAATAAGTTTGTTTAGCTAAGATCAGAAAAATAGGTCAAGTTACGAGCCTAACTTGATGGGTTCCATAATTAGTTGATGCAAAACCCCTACACCCACGTGAATCCAACTAAGATATGGCAGTGTTTGTATATGATTTCCAAAAATACCCTAATGGTAAATTCATCTTGTAGCCTTCGTATAATTTTCCAAATGGATAACAGATTTTATTTTATTTTATTTTTATTGATAGGAAAAAATAGAAATACACAAATTATATATTGAAATTTACAAAAGAATGAACAAATGACAAAAGTAGTGGAGCAGTTGGTCACATTGGAAGGGGACCGCTCGTCTGTATTTGATTGGTGGGTAGAAAAAGAAATCTCCATTAATTACCACGGCACACGTTTGTATTGGAACACGCAGTTAAGTTACCGAAAAACTTTTTTTTTCTTTCATAAATCCTCGTTTCCTTTTTGAGCTTCCCGATTTCTATTATTTTATGTGTAAAATTTATAAATTTTTTATTTTATTTAAGTTTGTTTTCGTTTCTATTTTTTTTTTTTTGCTTTCGTTTATCATTCTGGTAACTATGAATCTCAATACACTTGTGAATGGAACCAGGATAAAGAAGAAATGCTATAAACATATTTACATCGATTACGTGAGTTGTGTGTATATCATTTGAAAATAATCCTGATTTGGATTTTATGTATATCATACTATTATAATAAGTAAATCCAATAAAAATTAATTTGTCAAATTTTGTTCAAATTTTTCAAAAACACTCTTATTCTATTTTAATAATTACTTATATAACCTAATAGAATTTAAATAAATAAATATATATATGCTCATTTCCACGCATTTCTATTCAGCTCTCAAACAAAACATCGTACATGCATTTTTATACTTATATATCGATAAAACATTATATTACTTATTATAAACGATTGTTAATTTACTATATTGATTTCCTCATGTTTGCAATTTTTTTGAATTTCTTTACTTTATTTGTTCAGTATTATCTTTACGTCACTACGTGTCGCACATGTAACGCATGAGTTACGATTACTAATATTATGCAATCCCGGTTTTGTCCAAATTTGTGGACCGATTTGGACATGTTAACCCCCATGAAACGTTTCGTGTTTAATATTGTATCAAAATTCTTCACAATGAAACAATATAAGCTATGTTCAAAACCGATGATCAATGTGAAAAATATTAACCTTCAAAGTTGGGTCCGAATGTATTTCGGGGATGGGTTATTTAACCCTAGTCCACGAGTTAAATGGGAAACCAATCCCATATCAATTGAAAAAAGGAATTTGAATGGTTAATACAAATGACAACAGGTTTGGCCTTTGGGTCGAGGGTTTATAATTTTTGTGTGTGATAAGGGTGAGTCTTTGTGCTTTTATGTGAATAATAATATACATGCAACTCTCACACTGCATTTAGATATAATTATTTATATTTTCTTAGAAATTACATACTTCAATTGCAAATTATATATATATGAAATATTTCTGAAACTAAGTGTGCTACTTGGTTTAAATTGTGTTTGTATAACTATTTATTTCTATTGTTCTAAAAATCTGAGTCTAACCGAAATTAAGTGAAAATTACACCCATACAGCGTTCAAAAGTCTAAAATATTAGGCTAATGGAGCTATGCATAATTAGGCGGACGAGTGGTTCTATTGCAACATTTAAAATCAATTCAAAATATCAACATGCTGGGATGGGATTGTTCAACTCAGCCTAATAAATACTATCATCTCATTAATAAAAGAAAATTAAAATAATAAAAGAGTAAAATAGAGGATTATTATAACAATATTTAATTAGTGACCAAAATATTTTCTTAGTCATTCAATTTCTTTTATCTAATAACATCTCAAGCAACTCAATCTTTTAAAAATATTTTTTTATATTTTTTTTCCTAACATCACTAACCAAATAATGCTATACACACAATTTACACACAACTCACACACTTCATAGGCAAATAAAATACATATTTATCCCTCCAAATATACATAAAATAAAATCTATAATTTGATAAAATCAAATATAGATATTCAGCATAATAAAGTCTTAACCTGCTAAAAACTTAAATAAAAGTATACTAAAAACCTATTTGAGGCTACCCTAAATTTAAATATTAATTAAAAATAAAAAATTTGTTAAATGTAAAACTCAAATAAAAATATATTAGAACCATATATGAGTATACCTTAAATTTAAATATTAATTAAAAATAAAAAAAATATTAAATTTAGTATTACTAATATATATATATATATATTAATATTGATTAGTGACTAAATATGTTATGTGCATGACATTTAAGCTGTTAAGAGTTTTTAGGTAAAGAAAAAGATGAAAATTAGACGAGAAATAAACTATGTACATCTAAATAGCATTGTGGTTTTAAAAAAAATGATAATTTAACATTTAACAATTAACAATTAACAATTAACAATAAAAAAGCATCACGCTTCCCGAAACTATGATTTCATCCAATAAAAAACACACACCTCTTTCACTGTCTTCTTCCCCCCACAGATTTTACTAAGTAATTCATTGTAGATTTAAATATATTTATCACTTTCCATCTCCTTCACTCTCTCTCTCTCTCTCTCTCTCTATATATATATATATATATATATATATATATATCTTATTGTTTTCTCAGTTTCTCTCTCTTCCCAGATAGGGAGAAACAGAAGGGTTGAAGCTGAAGAACTACAGAGCTCTGTTTTTTCCCTAACTTTTTTTTATCTTTATTATTCTCTAAATAAAAGTTAAACCACCTAAAAATCTCAAGTGGGTTTGTTTCAACTGTTGATATTCTCAAATGGGTATAAGTTAATTCCTATTTTTGTAAAAGTTTCAGATACTATTTCTCCCCACAATTACTTGCTTTCCCCTGTTTTTCTCTTTTTTACTCTTACCTTTTTTTTTTTTTTTCTGTATAAAAAGCAGTCGATTCCCAGATCTCTCTGGATTTGTTTCCAACTTTTTTACACTGTTGTTTTCTTGTTTCAAGTTTTCTTTTACAAAAATTCAGATACTTTTACCTCCAAGTTTGAGAAAAAAGTTGTCTTCTTTTTTAGATTCCTAAAAAAGCTGTGGCTCTTAGTAAAAAACTATTCTGATTCTTTTCAAATGTCACTCATTTAACCCCTCTACACACTCTCCATTATATATCAAAATTTCACTAAATTGATCAAACTACAAATACACTCTCTTTCTAAACTCTACTTCTTCTTTTTTACCAAAAAAATCTTTATTTAAATGAGAATTTCACTATAATTGAATAAAAACCCTCTCTTTCTACACACTCTCACAACAAAATTTCCAATTTAAATTAAGAATTTCACTAATTTGAACAAAAATACTCTTTATCTTTCCACTCACTGCCCTTTTTCAACAAAACCCTCTAAATTTTTATAAAAATTTCACTAAATGGAGATACTAAAACCCTCAACTTTGCACCATTCAAGTTGGGGACTAACCGGAGCTCCGGTGAGGTGGAGCACAGCCGACAACAAGCTCTTCGAGGACGCGCTTGCGGTCCATGACACGGACACGCCCGACAGGTGGTGCAACGTGGCAGCGATGATCCCCGGAAAAACAGTCGATGACGTCATCCGCCAGTACAACAGGCTGGTGGATGACGTCAGCAGCATTGAGGCGGGGTTGGTTCCTATCCCGGGGTATAAAAGTAGTTTTGGGTCTTCTTCGTCAGGTTTGGGGTCTTTTAGGGTTTTGGATTGGGGCGAGGGAGGTTTCGATGGGTTCAAGGAGTGTTTCGGGGGAAATGTTGGTGGAGGGAAGAGATCGAGGTCGACCGATCACGAGAGGAAGAAGGGGATACCATGGACTGAAAAAGAACATAAGTGAGTTTTTTTTTAATGGAATTGGAGTATTGTTTGGGAGAAAGATAATAATTTAGTAAAATGTTTGAATCTTAATTATTCAAGTGAATTTTATTTTTGTTTTAATGGATTTGGAGTATTATTTGGAAAGAAATGATAATTTAGTAGAAAGTTTGAAACTTAGTTATCGAAAACTTGGGGTTAAGAACTTAAAATTTCTAGGTTAGGTAAAGATGTCCAATTTCTCTTTGTTTTTACATCGTTGATGCTCACTATGCTATATTTTTCAAATTTTAAACAAAAAATACATCGGTTTTTTGATAATTAAGTCCGGAAGTATTTAGTAAACATTAACTTTCCCTACTACTTGATTTGATTGTAGGTTAAAATGCTACAACACTAATAATATATATAAACTACCATATGATATTAGTTTGTTCTTTACTAATCACCCCTATAAAGTATAATCTAGTATTGAGTAGAATTTAGGTGAAAATGCTACAATAGTACCAAGTTTATGAATTGTTATCATTAATTTTCTGGGATTCCATGGACTAAGAAAGAGCGTAAGCTCTCCTTGTTAATTTTTTTATTTCAGTAATTTAGATACAAAAAATTTGCATCCCAAAATTGCAGTTGTATTTTCGTTTACGTCCAAAGGAAGCATGTTCTCGTGCTGTTTGACTTGGTTTTGGGTTAGAATATGCTACCGCACTGCTGAGTTTATAAATAGCTGTCATTAATTTTGATTCATTTTGCAGTCTATGAGGTTGTATTGTATTATCTAATCCTCCAAGTAGAAAATGACATAATTTTATCCGGTTGATCATCTGTTTTAGATTTTGTTCTTTAATCTATGTATTTTAGAGATATAAACACTGCAAGAAAAGGCCAATTTTAACAAAAGAAATGGATTTTGACTTCCATTAATGGTTTTGGTGGTACTGAATGTTAAATGGAGTTATTATTCATAATTCTTTTGTTTCTGTGACTTTTTTTTTCCTGTTTTTCTATGTAATTTGAGTCTAGAATTCAATGTTGAGTACTTTTTTTTTGTGTCAAGTTCCACAGTTTGGATTTTTGGCAAATACCAAAGAAACGGTGTTTTTGTTGAATTACTTAGGCCATACTTGGTTGCAGCTTTTTAGTAGACTTTTTTCTAATTGTTCTTTTTTGGCTTATAAGCTTTATTGGATTGTATAGTTCAAAGACTGAGATTTTGGGCTTTTGTCGTGAAAAAGTTTTAAGCTTTAAGCTGGATAACTTTTTTCTTGACCCCGAAAATCTAGCTTATTTTCTAAAAAGCTGGAATCAGACAAGTCATTAATCTACCGTCACCAGGGAACAAATTTCTTTTCAGTTGCATTGTACACAAACTAAATTATCTTATCAGTTTGCTATTTCAAATTTCTGATAGTAAGTATCCCGGAGGTTGGTTGTGTTTTACTTTGGTTTAAGTTTTCATATGGAAACCTTTCGCCACAACGTCTGTAATGTGCAAAACAGTTATAATTATTTTTTGGAATTGGAAGGTTTCAAACTGATCTCATTATGTATAGTTTATAACTCTTCAGTAGCCAATAGCAGAATGCTTTTTCCTAGTTGTAGTAAACCAATTAATCAGACAAAAAACATGCAAATTCTTACATGGAGTTCCGTAACTAATGCAGGTTATTCTTATTGGGTCTTAACAAGTACGGGAAAGGAGATTGGAGAAACATTTCACGCAATTTCGTAATAACAAGAACCCCGACCCAAGTTGCTAGCCACGCCCAAAAATACTTTATTCGACAACTCTCAGGTGGAAAAGACAAAAGGAGAGCCAGTATTCATGATATAACCACCGTCAATCTCAACGAAAACCAAACACATTCCCCTGAAAATCAAAACCCCCTTTCGCCAGATCATCTCCCCCACCCAACTAGCTCATTTTCCAGACCTCAGTTCCAATGGGAGCATAATAATAACCAAAATAATGCGATAGAAGTGGGTTTTAGCCCAAGAAACCGAGAATTCCTTTTCTCGCCTTATAATGGGATTAACCCGAATGGGAGTTTTCACTTTGCTGGTGCTCAAAATATGGCTTTTCAGATGAACTCGGCTCATTTATATCCTCACGGGTGAGAGATTCGAAAAAGAGTATGTAGATTCAGATAGTTTTGACGGTTGGGAGTTCGCTTATCTTCTTGTAGTGAAGTAGTAACTTAGCTTTTGTTTGGGTTTTTTTCCTTTCTTTTCTTTCCCCTTTTTCTTTATTGGGTTGTCTATTGTGAATATGGTAATTTGGCACTTTAGTGTAGTCATTAGTGTTTGATTATTTAAAAATGTCAAGTTTGGAACTTCAAATTCTCAAGTGTGATATTAGAATTTGAGATAGTTTTTATTGAACATGGCTTAAACCACACGAGTGGATTGAAAAGCTAGCACTAGCAGAACCGGCATCAGGGGATGAATGTTATGCAATTTAGCTACGCCTAACTTTTATATTTGCTAGGACAATGAATTTTGGACATAATTTTTATAACAATTGATGGTAATGCTCATAGAGCTAACCAAAAATATGCTAAAACTTTTCGTAATTATTGACATGGTGTTTGGATATTCAATTTATCCGGATAATTCTAGTATTCCATGGTAGAATTGATATGTAAGCTTTTGGTATTGGAACCTATTGGTAAATGGCCATACCTTGATAAACTTGACTATAATTTGGCTTAGACCCTCGGATTTCGGAAAAAAGTTACACATAATATCAACGAAACTGTTAGCTTTTATGTCAATGTTAGTATTCCATAAGTTAAAACAATGAACCTTAACTTATTAAGGCGTGTTTGCAGGTTTACAAATTGCCATGCATTTATTGTCTGGTTTAAAGGTTTGAGTTTTTGGTTTCTAAAAGTTACTCCTATAAGTTAAAACCAGATCCAACTCACTTTTCCTTACAGTCTCTGTCAGTCTTAAATACTGTAGTTAGCTAATTAGCTTAAAAGCTCCAAACAATCAATATTTAATCAAAACAAATACAGAGTTTGAACAATTTAATATTTGGAAAGAAATTGCGTTCCACTAGATTTAATGGAAGATCCTAATGTCAAGCTTGGATTAAAACCATTTACTTAAAAGATACTAGTATAAAACAGTTAAAACTATTGAGAGATTCATATGAAATGGATTTGAGTCATAGTGCACTCTATTAGGGAATTTGAATAGTAATACAAATTGGTTGCTTTTTATTTAGAGTTTGTGGCTTGTGCATGAGATGCTTCATCTAAAATGGCCTAGTAGACCTTGACTAGTTGAAGCTGAGTCACTATATTCCACTAATTGTTAAACAAGAAAAAAGCAGTTTATGCTTCTATCTATATCAGTACTACATTTTATTTTTCTTTTGGTAGCTTGTTTCTTTACAACGTACGTTATTCTTTTTTGTTGTTGTTATAGATGGAGTATGAATTATAAGTTTTTACCATCTTTTTTAATTTTTCAGAATAATTTTCTTTTTCTCTCTTCTTCAAGTCTAGGAGTGAATTGTTTAACTATTTGCTTAGGATGTAAAAACAAACAAGCCATTTCTAAGATTCTTCCAATGGACCCCTTTGAGAAAGAAAAAAACACTACCTGTTGAAGCTTTTACTTAGTTGCCGATTGTAACAAGACTGTAGATTTTTAGTGTTGAAAGTAAGATTCATGCATGATTACACATACCATCTTTTCACCAAATCTCAACTCAACTAATCATCAACTATTTTATTTAAGTCTATTTACTTTAATACGTACTTGACATGTAGCAAAACTTTCAAGTTTTAAACACTTTTGTGAAGGCGTGTTGTGTGCATTATGTAATCAAGTAGTTTATTAAACCAACAACCCAATAGTGCAAAACTAAAATAGATATTGGGAACATTTAGTTGCAGTTTTAACTTCTAAGTTAACAATCTGGTTTCTTTGAGTCTGATAAGAAAAATAATCTGTTCACCTTTAAACATTGGAGAATCATACATACCAGGGGCATTGGATAAAGCTCATGCTTACCCAGGGCCGGGTTCGGTTTGGTTTTTGGCAAAACAAAAACAGAAACCGAGATTTTCGGTTCGATTTTTTTCGGTTTCGATCTTTTTATTTTTTTCGGTCCGGATTCGGTTTTTTCAGGTTTTTTCGGGCTTTTCGGTTATTTTTCGGTTTTATTTTTGGTTCTTCGGTCTTTTTCGGATTTTTTCGGTTTTATTGTAAACCGAAACCGACCCGCAAAAGTTAAGTCTTTTTCGGTTCGGTTCGGTTTTCCGGGCTTTCTCCCAGCCCTACTTACCCCTTATTAACATATACGCGTATCTTTTAAAATAAATACTATATGTAAGAAACTTATTCGAAATTTGCATGAAACTTTAGGAGATTGAACTTTTGTTAATAATTTATTTCATTTGAATTTACATTCTGAATTTCAAACTATTAAAGGAAAAAACTTTGGTTGTCCATAATACACTAAGGTGAAACTTTAGTGAAACAAGCTGATCGATTATTTGTTTTAAATAAAAGGTAATCACTTATTGTTATTCTTATGATAGTTTTAATAGTAACTTTTAATTACTTTTCTGAATAAGGTGAATATAACCTAATGATTTAATGGTATTATTGACTCAAACCGATAAATTTAGGCACTCTATAATACTAGTACAGTTAAATTTTAATAGTCAGATCTCAAATAAAGCTCATGCTTGTAGCTAACTAACCAAATTATTTTTAACTCGGAAGCAAAAAAGAAACAGCTAAAAACCTAGTATAACTAGTCTAGCCCGTGGAAGTTTTAATCTTCTAATTAATAATATTGATGAGATTCTTGACAGAATGACAGTTTTTTCCGGCCTTTAGAAAGTCAATTATGAATACTACATTATTGCAAAACAATGCAATTCCAATGTACCTACGAACCAAAAGGACTAAAATATCAGTTACTATACCCTGTATGTGGAAATGTAATTAGAATCCTATTTATGGAGACTTGCTAAAGTAGGCAAAAATAATTATCTGCTTTATACAAGAGATGAAGAGAATCAAATTTTAATTCTGGTCTGCTATCATTGAATAATCTTCTTATTCGGTAACCGTATTCTGAAGAAGTGGTGGAGCTAGATGAGGGTTGAATTTTAAAAATTCAATATGGATGGGGTAAATCGTTCTTCTTCGCTGAAAAAAAAAATTGTACTGTAAAAAAAAGTTTTCCGAAAATACGAGAGTTTGTATCTTCTGTCAACCCCCACATAGCTCCTCTATGTTCTCAAGTCATAACTCTCCTGAAGTTCTAATAACTACCTAATGGACTAGAATATTAATTTGGCTGCTTGTTCTTTACTTCATTTATTAGAATTGGGTATGAGCTAAATGACTGCAAATTCTATTTGAAGAACGGGACGGGGAGTTGTTGCAATCATAATGTTAAGTGGTCCGCTCAAAATTTAGCTGCTAATTCTATTTTAAACATTAATGAAATTGCATACATACAGTACAAAAAATAATCTAATCGCATATGTAAATAACATATTTTGTTTACCAACACCTTAATATGGCGATATATTTCAGTTTTACTTGCAGTTTTTATCATTTAACACGATAAATTTAACCATCCCTAATCAAATGCTTTTCTTGTAGTGATAGACCCTTTTGCCATCCCAAAAGGCCAAAATACAAGAACTTACCACACCCCATTATCCTCTTCTACCATTTAATAGTTTCGAACATGTTTTAGCTTCGTACTTACGGTGATACTTACACGTTAGCTATCAGAGGAAGGCGCATACGAATTACTGATTACAAGAGTGCCTACCGCAGAATAACCACTATGAACAACTTTCTTTTAAAAAGTTTGTTCTTTCCTGCAATGTACTTTCTAACAAGTTACATGGGGTATATTTAACAGCCTCCTAAGCAAAGAAGAAACAAGGCACATGAAATTTGGCCAATGGAGAAACTTGGATGTGCCGAATTTACATAAATAAAGGAATAATGTGAAGTGAAAAAAATAATCATGCAATGGGTGTCAAATCACTCATTTCAAAAATTTATACTAAGAAATGCATGTCAACATTTTTTTTAAAAATTACAATTAAGAATTTATTTAGAGGTTTCGTGATCTCGGATAATCGCAACTTAGCTTAGCTTATCAATGCAATAAGGTAGCTTTTTGTACACACAGATGTACAGAACCGCCCACTTTTCTTTTTCAAAAGGAGAAGCCTTCAATTTTCCAAGCAAGTTGCATGGTAAAAGCATTTCTACCACTTTATTCTAAAAAAATCCATCTTAAATAGTACTATTATTAAGCATACAACCCCACAAAAAGAGAAATATCGCAATTTCCCCCCCTTTCGCGGTCGCCTTTTCTTCCATATGGTATCCAATATTCCTATTCTTCCTGAAAGAGTTGAAGTAAGTTAATTATGAGATTCTATGATAAAAGTGATACACATTTAAATTGCTCAATTTTAAAAAGACAAAAAGAGGACAATAATAAAGAGGAGAATGTGACTTATTTTTTCTTTTTTTCCGTAAGTAAGAAAGTGACCTTGAAAGTATAGAAAACCGAAACATCGCCATTCTGATCAATCGTATTGAATTATAGATACTAGTATCATATTACTTAACCTTTACCTAAAGAATGGTTAACAATGTAGTCAAACAGTCTATGTAACCGCGTAGACGACTGCTATATATTAAACAAAAAAATAACCGTCGGTACAATTAATTGGATTAGTACTGTAAGAAATGACTAAAAAATGGTTAAACATGGCTGCATATATAGTTGTGCTAGTATTTCTCAAGTATCACGAGGTAGTGGGAGTTCAACAATCGTAGATTTTACAAAACGTTAAATAGTATGCCCTGAAAATCATGTTCAAGAGAGCTAAATACATGCATATTCACTTTAATCTTAGGCAGTATATCACATTTTTTGACTTAATTTTACATCGTATATATATTCGTATAACTCTTATTGTTACGTACCGGACTGAATGGAGACGTACGGAAGATAGAATGATTTTGTTTACTGTTTCTGGTCCAAAGAAATCTACTAATGACCTTTTGGAAATAAGCATATCCAAAGAGAAGATTAAGTACAACACATAAAGGTGAAGATTATAAACATCAAATCGTGTAATCTAAAACTTAAATTTAGAAGCTAAAGTGATACCCTAATCCCTAAATCCAACAGTATCAAGGCACATCTTTAGCAAAGAATATGGCAAATCAGAAGATTTTTAGTCGTAGATGCTAATCAATAATTTTAAGGGTGCCATTCAAGAAAAAGATAGAATATTCTCAAAGATAGTATTTTATGCACTAACGAACTTTAAAGTGAGTTATGCTCGTGTGGATAAAAACAAATGCTTAATTTAATTATTTAAGCAGAGTGATACTAGTTGTAATGCTTTATTTAACTATTTAAGTTAAAAGTGATGCTAATGCCTAATGCTACATGTGGTTTTTTGGAAACAGAAAATCTATTGATCACTTTCACAAACTGCTGCTCTACAATGGTCAATGGTACTTGAAAAAGCTGATTACAACTGACAATTCTAAGATCCGTTTGTTTTATGGAATCTCCAAGTTCCTTGTTATGAAACCTACAATTTTATTTATTTATATTAGACTACTTGTTTTATACTTTTATGTTATCTCCAAGCTTTCAGTTTTGAAACCAATAGTATAAGATCTGTCGCGGTACAATCCTTTCACAAACTGTTTTAAATTTTTTTTAAAAGGACCATTTTGATTATAACTTCGTGAAAATTATACAACAAAAATTGGAATAATGATCCTTGGAACTTGTAATCCTCGAATATAAAATCCGTAAATCTGTCATCTCACCATGATCCAACCAAGCTATAAAGAAGAATAACAAATGTAACCAACCATAAGAACAATTTGAACCAACAACATTAAGTTTTTGAGAATTCAACATATGCAAAGAAAATGAAGAAAAATGTCCTAATACAGAAATACTATCTAAACTTTTTCAAGAAATAAAGAATATATTGACACCGTCACATTTGAAGTTGGTATAGAGCTCATGACAAATCTTAATCTAATGAACTTCAAGGGACAACTTGCTACTACATTAATAATCAAAACTTAGGGTAATTTTTACTAACATGACCAGAGACGTGACATGCTCATATTGCTTTTACTCCCAGAACAAAGAGATGAAAAAGTAGGCCAAACTTGGCATCATGTTTAATAATTAATATCACTCGTTTTTTTTCGGTAGCTAATCTAATATCTGGATCACCTTAGATGCGGGTAAACTTCCACTTTCTATTACTTCAATTGATTTTGAGCTATCCATGGTATTATCAAGCTTAGAAAGGCCTTCAACATTTTCAGATCTTTCAAGTTCTCTAATTTCTTCAACACCTTTTGTTGTTCCGGCCTTTTCAATTTCCTCCACTGGTGTTTGTGATGCTGTATCAGCTCGATTTTCATCTCCCAAACTTTCATTAGAATCCTGTCAATTGACACCACATATGTACAGTTGTTAGTATTTACTTTTTAATCATACTGTTAGTATATACAGATCTCATTGTTTATATCATAAACCGACACTGTCATTCAATACAATTTTTAATGTGGTATGACCTCTAAGAATGTGTACATTGTTGAGATCGAGGGGAATACAGGATTCATCAAGGAAAAATGATCATTCACTAAGCTAAAAAGTTTCCAGGTTTTTCAAAAATAAAAGTGCAGTTTTTAAGAAAGTCAACCAAATACAATTCCAACTTTTAAGCATTACAAAAACAAAAAATTGAGCATAAAGCTGCAAGAAAAAATGCTTTTTTTTGCTTCCTGAAATAAGGTAGATGTTTTAGTGTTTTAGGCTAGGAATCTAATCATTTTTCAGCCTCAAATAGACCATCTTAAAATTGTGGAACCCTTAATTAAGAGACTAAATCTATATGAATACTCTTAGAAGATGGGTCACTTTTATGTTCTGTACACTTTCTAGTTTTTTCAGTGAACAAATTATCATGCCACTATTCACCAACCTTTAATCCCACAGAATCTCCACCAGGAGTTTGATCAGCTGTTGAATTTACTGGTGAATTACGGCCTTGTTCTATCTCCTCCTTCAATTCTTCAGGAATTTGTATATCATCAAAACTCATATTAGCCATTAGATAGAACTTTTTCCGCGTTGAAGATGGACTCAAGCTAACGTTGGCCTGGTCCAACGCCACTTTTGGTATCACTGATATCCGTTTAGGCTTTTGTAAGAAAATAGATGGGTCCTGTTCACCGCAAAAACCTTGATAAATAACTTTTATAACGAGAAAATAATTTGTGATTATCAGATTATGTAACTCTACATTGTACATCTGTAACTGGCTGGAGAGTGTATTTTCATATCAATGTTTTAAATAGCGTTATCGTTATCGTAGCGTTTTTTCGAGAGAAACGCTAAAAGCGCTAATAGCATTGCTACATAACGCTTTGTGGTGTATTTTTTTTTGCCTAAATATGCACTAAACTTTAGAATATATAACAATAAAAAAAAATGTATAGTTATATTAGATAGTAATAAAAAAAATCGAGGTGAGTTTCGAACTTGGGATATTGGAAATTACAACATTGTCTCAACCATCTGGACTACACACACTTTTATGAAAATTACACAATATATATTAATTATTTAGATCCGATTTTTTTTTCCTAACTCGCTATTTACGCTTTTGGTCCAGAATTTTGCGCTTTTCGCGCTTTTGGTCCACTATAGCGCGATTTTAGCGCAATTCCAGCCAAATAATGGTTTTTCGTTGCGTTTTTTTTCTCAAAAAACGCTATTTCGCGCTATATAGCGCAATTTTTAAAATATTGCTTCATATTACTGTGAAATATCTATTTAAGTTTTTTTTAAGACACAAGTATAATCCATTTGTTATCCGACTAGAGTTATAACGATATATAAATTCATCACGAACTAAACTAATTTCATTACTAATCGCCTAAAGGTAGAATTTTAGTATATATGGCACACAACTCTTACACTCACTAGTTAATGAAATATATATTTATCTCTTCAAATATATATAAAATACAATCTATAATTTAATAAACCAAAATATAAATATTAAATATATATAATAAAAACCAACCTACTAAAAAGTCAAATAAAATTATAATAGTATACCTTAAATTTAAATATTAATTAAAAATAAATTTTTTTATTAAATATAGTATTATTAATATATCTATACTATTATAATAAGCCAACCTAAGATTTTTTGAGGCTGCCAAATTTTACCACTTTTTTCTAAAAATACCCTTGCACTTTTTTATTAATTATCACAATATCATATTCTCATAAAAAATAGAGAAAAAGTAATAACTAATAACATTTTTTATTCCTATTTAAGCTCTCAAAATTCTTTTGAGTCTTCTTATCTTATACTCTTATCTTTTTTTTATTCTCCAACTATTTGTATCATAACTACACTTATTTTCTAAATTTTATCGTATTACGCGTCTCACACGCAAAGCGTGGGGCACGATTACTAGTATATATATAGGGGAAGTTCATATGTACATCAAGTTGAACATTTTTTTTACAAAAATACTCCAAATTAAGATTTGATTATTGCAAATCTCTATGGTTTCACGACGGAAACACAAATACGCGTCTTGTTTTTTTTTTCGAGATGTATAATAACATTTTTGCAAAAAAGTGTCCAACTTGATGTCTAAGTTAATGTACATATAAGCTCTCGCATATATATATATAACTCAAACACTCCATAGATGCATATTTGGAGGGATAAAAATATAATTTTTAACAAAAATATATTATTATACATGTAAGAGATTTATAGTGAAAAAACGTATCTATTCATTTAACGAGCTCTTTACGTACTCGGTTAAATTATAAAATTGTGAGTTCGAGCCGAATCCCTTAGGAAGTATAGGTGAGCTTGCTAAATCATGTAATACTTATTCATGATATCCAACTAATCCTATTTTATTTTATTTTTCAGAATAAGAAATCCTAGTTTCTATCCCAAGTTAATCGGAGAATTTGAACATATAGGCAGAGGCGGATCCAACATTTTATATTTGGGGGCACAATTTCAATATGAATCAATCATATAGTTAAATTGAGTAAAATATATAGAAGACAAAAAAACGAATAACATAGAAAAAAAACGAACAGATCAGATAGTTAATAACATAAATACACCACATCTACAACCGCTTACAAATAAAAAGAGAATACATTTTTTCATAATATTTTTGTTAAATATTCATAAGTTTGATTTATATCCCCACACGTAGGCTCATATCACCAACAACATATTTATATGAAACTTATTGTTTAGTTTCTACAAAATCCTAAAAATTAGATTTTTAATTGTTTTGAATATAAATAAAAAATTTAAACAATTGAACAATATACTTTGCACAAATAAAATAAAAATGATAATATTAAAGAAAATCATCAAATTTCAGCATATTTTCAATAAAAAAATTTGAAGAATAAACTCTAACTTACTTGATGACGCAATAGCTCTTGAACTAGACGGAGAGGAAAGCCGAGGTAGAGACATGTGGTGGGCAAAATAGTTAAGAGATAAATTACTATTACTACTATTACTATAACCATTGAAAGTTTTACAATTCGTCACTTCTGTATGTTGCTTTAAAGAGAGAATACATAATATAGTTTTTTTTTTAGTTTATATATTAAAGTTTTTTATTTAATTAATTATATATTATCCCAGTGGCATTTTCGTAATTTTACAGAGTAAAAATTTGGGGGCACATGACCCCTGCTCTTAGCTGTATCCGCCCCTGCATATAGGCCATGTTTGTTTACAGGATAATATAAGGGGGTATAACTTATAAGTAGATACTATTAATGTGATAGATAATACCACCATATGTGTGGTACTAGTTATACACTCTTATTAGCGTATAATTAGTATTATCCCTTATATAATACCGAATGTAAGTTGTGTAGGGTCTCACGATACTTGACAGGGCTCAGTTTGAACAGCTTGACAGGGCCCTTATCAACACTATGTGGGACAATAAATTTCCCACTACAAATCTTAAAGTTACAGAAAGAATTGTGTCTGATCATTCTCCCCTTATGTTTTCTACCGCTAATGTTTCTAATTTTGGTCCCACTTGTTTCAAGTTTCAGAATGTTGGTCACGCATGATAATTTCTTTAATATGGTTAATAGTAATTGGAATTCCTTTTGCCATCTTCATGGTATTGCCTCCTTTGCTTATAAGATTAAAAGACTAAAGTTTGGTCTTAAAAACTGGAACAAAAGTGAATTTGGTAATGTTTTTAGCAAAATGGCAATAACACATGATAAGCTTGCTTTTGCTGAGGATCAGTTAATCTCATTAGGAGATTCTTTTATCTTAAATTACAATAGAGTTCTTAAAGAATACAATGATGCCATGTTACAAGAGGAGATTTTTGTTAAGCAGGAAGTCAGGATTAAATGGCTCAAAGAAGGTGATAGAAACACCAATTTTTTTCACAGCATGCTGAAACATAAAAGATCTAAGAGTAACATCACTAGTATTCAAAAAGCAGATGATTCCATTCTGAATAATTTTGAGGATATCCAAAAAGATGCTGAGATTTTTTTCAAAGCTCAATTTACTGAAAATGGCACATTTTATGACCCCACTCTTTTGGATTGCATACCTTCTTTGGTTACTATCTCTGATAATAATATGCTCAAAGGGTTACCTGCTATGGCTGAGATTAAATCAGCCACTTTTGTTATTCCCCTTGACTCTACTCGAGACCCTGATGGGTTATCATCTAGTTTTTTTGTGGATTGTTGGGACATTATTAAGGATGATTTACTTTTGGCTATACATGATATCTTTAAAGGGGGGATTTTCCCTAATGCTGTCATATCTGCTATGCTAGTTCTTATTCCTAAAGTCAATGACCCTTTGGATTTTTCTCAATTCAGACCCATTGGTCTTTGTCAAGTGATTTATAAAATTATTTCTAAAATTACCACTGCTAGGCTGGCTACAATTCTTTCCAGAATAATCTTCCCTCAACAAAGTGGTTTTGTTGAGGGAAGGTCCATTTCTGATGCCATTCTACTTTCTCAAGAGCTCCTTAGGCATATTGATGAAAGTGTGAGAGGTGAAAATATAGTTTTTAAGCTTGACATGGCTAAAGCTTTTGACCGATTAAGTTGGGATTTTTTGGAAAAAGTACTTAGTGCATTTGGATTTCATGATGATTGGATTGAATTTATTCTTAATTGTGTTACTAATGCTAGATATTCCATCTGCCTAAATGGTGTCACTTCTGGGTTTTTCTCCTCTAGTAGAGGTTTAAAGCAAGGTGACCCTCTATCACCTCTACTTTTCATAATAGCTGAGGAGGTACTAAGTAGAGGTTTAAATAATCTTATTGGTACTAATAAGCTTACACCCTATAAAACTTTTTATAATGTTGCTCCTGTCTCTCACATCCTTTTTGCTGATGATGTGCTTATTTTTGCTAATGGGTGTAATAATAATCTAGATACTTTTATTAATTTTATTAATGCTTATGAGCTTGCTTAAGGCCAACTCCTTAATAGGAATAAGAGTGTTTTTCTTACTCATAGTGACACTTTGCATAGTAGGAAGAGTATTATTGCTAATGTAACTGGTTTCAAGGAGGGTTCTTTCCCTACTAAATACTTAGGAATTCCTTTACACTATGCTAAATTGACTGCTAACATGTATGAACCCTTAATTGGGAAGATTTGGAAAAAAACTGCATGTTGGAAAGGTGGTCTACTATCCCCTGGTGCTAAGGTTACTTTAATTAAACATGTTTAATCCTCTATTCCTATGCATTTACTGGCTGTTCTTCAACCCCCCAACTTGTCATTGATAAAATTGAGAGAGCTTTTGCAAAAAAAATTTGGGGAGAGCATGAGGGTATAAATAAGCATCACTGGCTAAAATGGTCTAAATTAGTTTGCCCTGTAGCTGAAGGGGGTTTAGGCATTAAGAGTTTGAATGATACCATGAAAGCGCTTCATAGTAAGATGAGCTGGAGGTTAATTGATATTATAACACCATGGACAACCTTCATGTTTCAAAAATATTTTAGTACTGCTGAAAATTGGGGGAGCCGTGTGGTTCATCCCCCACATTTCATTGCTTGGAAGACTTTTAGCTCAAACTTTAAAGTTTTAATGGCAAATAGCAGGTGGAACTTAAAAGAAACTGCTATTAGTTTTTGGTTTGAAAATTGTATGGGAGAGGGTCCTCTTTTTAATAACTTTACTGTTACTTATCATCATATACTTCTTAACCAGGTTTATAAAGCAAGTGGTTGAGATTATGAGTTACTTCGCACTATGGGAGGTAATGACCTTATTGCTAAAGTGTCTAATTATAATTTCCTTTTCACAAAGTGAGAGGACACTAGATACTGGTCTAATACTCTTAATGGAGTTTTCACAACTAAAAATGGTTTTGAATTTTTCAGAACCAAAAAAGACATTCTGCCTATTGCTAAACACATTTGGAACCAGGTTTTACCTTCCAAAATTAGTATATATTTCTGGAAGATTTGGTGCAATGCTATTAAATTAGATGAGCATGTTAAAAAATATGGCATTATCATTGCCACTAAATGTTGTTGTTGTATATCTCATTCCACAGACTCCATTGAGCACCTCATGAGCTATAGTGATATTTCTTTTGAGGTCTGGAATCATTTTGCTAAACTTTTTCGCTATCCTAAGTATGTGAAAGGTACGTGGAAAAGTTATGTAGTTAATTGGTGTAACAGCTGTGACAAAACTCAGGTTGGGCTACTTGCAGCCTTAGTTCATTTTCTGATAGGTTGAGAAATTTGGCTAAGTAAGAACATGTACAGTTTTGATAATGATTGCATGAGCTATGAGAGGATAATTGATAAGGTTAATAAGTGGTTAAGGGAACTTAACATTCTTATCAAACCTAAATCCCCAACTGCTAATTTTCAAACTATTACTATTAATGTTTTACATATTAATAACATCAGTTGTAGAATGAAGAGACCAAAGCTAGTCTCTTGGCTCTGCCCCTCCTCAGGTAAGCTAAAACTAAGCTGCGATGGTTCTACATATGACAACCCTGGTCCTAATGGTTGTGGTGATATATTGAGAAATGATAAAGCCATTATGCTTTTTGCTTTTTCTTATAACTTAGACAACCACACAAACAATTTTGCAGAACTAATGGCTTTGAGAAATGGTCTGCTTATTTGCTACAGTCTGGGTTTCTTTAATGTGCTTATTGAAACTGATTCTGAGATAATGGTTAACTGGTGGAAAAAGAATACATCTCCCGGCCCTAAATTTGATTACATTTGGCAGGATATTTTATCACTAATGAGTTTTGTTGGCACTAATATTTTTCATGTATTCAGAGAACAAAACCAAGTGGCAGATAGCCTTGCAAAAAAAGACGCTCAAGGGCAAAATGGGACTTTCCTTTTCCCAAGAGAACTTTCAAGTGATACATACGCAGCATATTGGTTGGATCAAAATGAGACAACTTGCCTCAGAGAGAGTGTTTTTATTTCTTAATATTGAGCTAATGATGCAAAATGGCTGAAAATAGTGAGTACTTTTTCTAAATGGCAGCAAAATATATGGCTTTCTTTTATAGATTTTTAGTCCCTAAGTTAAGATCTTGGTTTCCAAGGTTTTTAATATGCTAATGATGAATTTTTTCTGAAGATTTTTCATAAAATAACCCACAAAACACATTGTGTCTTTACATGTGTTCTATCATAAAATAAGCATGCTCCACTACTCACACGCAGTAGACTGCAGATGCAGCATTGAAGAGTGAAGATCTGCATTTTATTTTGATAGACTTTTGGGTAGCTCACTTGTCTGTGATATTTTTATGAGAGACTATAGATTATTTTTACTGGTTTGCACCTTTAAGTTATCTTAATTTTGAGTTTACTGGAATAATTCTCTTGCGTTTCCTCTGTTTTGGTAAATGTGTAAACCAACCTGGTTGGTGGTTTGAGAAGTGTCTCAAGACACCTCTGCTTTGGCAAAGTTTAAAGCTTGACGAACTTCTCATATCTGCATTCGTTTTGTTTACTAAACATGATAAGAGCTGAGGGTCGCATTAGAAAATTTTCCCAAAATAAAGTTTCAATAAAGGCGTTTTCCCCAGTTTTTAATTGTAATTGTTTGTTGGTTACCGGTCTCCGATTGTAATTGCTTAGATGGGTTTGTTTTGTAAGACTTTTGGTTATTTTATAAAAGATGGTCCGATTCTTATTAAAAAAAAAAGGTCTCACGATACTAATAATCTTATAGTAATTTTGATGGGAAGAAAAACATTCCTTAGAAATTAAAATGATGAGATTGGTTCTTCTTCCTCCTAAAGAAACAAGAGGCTACATACAAAATATGAAGTTTATTTTTGTTAAATGAGACGATAAAAAAGTTTACCTTCTCATCCGTCACATTTCCAGAAGACATGGACGAACTTGTTTCGGTAGGACCAACTTCGGCTACAATTTCTTTGACCTTAGTATCATTATCACACGTTAAATTCAACTTCTCCATAACTTTCTCAGCCTCAGGTGGTCTTTCCACCCCTAATTCCAAAGATTCCACATAACTTGAATTACTATCTTCTGGTTGTGTAAAATTGCTATCACTAATCTCTAATTGCTTTTTGTCCTTGTTCAAGATGGGAGCTACTACAATATCCGGATTATCATTAGCCCCATACCCGGAACTCCCATAGTTACTTTCGTCAACTACGAGAGTTTCCGAGGTATCAATGATATTGTCGGGCTTGGCATGGATTTCGATATCTTCAGACCTTTCTAATTTTCCAAAATTTTCACCTACTTTCGTTGTTTCAGTTTTTTCATTTCCTTCCGAAGATTTTTTAGAATCTACGTCAGGCTTGTCATTGTTCAAGATGGGAGCTACTACAATATCTGGATTATCTTTAGCCCCATACGCGGAACTCCCATAGTTACTTTCGTCATTTACGAGAGTTTCCGAGGTATCAATGATATTGTCGGACTTGGCATGGATTTCGATATCTTCAGACCTTTCTAATTTTCCAAAATTTTCACCTACTTTCGTTGTTTCAGTTTTTTCATTTCCTTTCGAAGATTGTTTAGAATCTACGTCAGGCTTGTCATTGTTCAAGATGGGAGCTACTACAATATCTGGATTATCTTTAGCCCCATACGCGGAACTCTCATAGTTACTTTCGTCATTTACGAGAGTTTCCGAGGTATCAATGATATTGTCGGACTTGGCATGGATTTCGATATCTTCAGACCTTTCTAATTTTCCAAAATTTTCACCTCCTTTCGTTGTTTCAGTTTTTTCATTTCCTTCCGAAGATTTTTTAGAATCTACGTCAGACTTGTCATTGTTCAAGATGGGAGCTACTACAATATCTGGATTATCATTAGCCCCATGCCCAGACCTCTCATAGCTACTTTCGTCAACTATGGGAGTTTCTGATGTATCAATGATATTGGCAGGCTTAGAATGGATTTCGACATCTTCAGACCTTTCTAATTGTCCAAAATATTCACCTTCTTTTGTTGTTTCAGTTTTTTGATCTTTTTCCAAAGATGTTTTAGAATCTATGTCAGCTCCATTATCACTCCGTTGTTCAATTACGCCTCCTGAACCAATGGATTTTTCTCCGGTGGATTGGCTAAGAGAAGATGACGATTCCTGCCAATTAACACAACTGTTTGTTAGTATATACTAATTCCCTTTTCTGAGTGTACTAAACAGACAAATATACTTAAACGAAATTTTAAATATTTCATTCACATTATCATGCCAATATTGCTAACCTCAGGTATTGATTTGGGCATAGTATCATCTTGAGTTTGGTCAGATTTTAAATCTTCTGATTTACCATCTTTCTCGATTTGTTGGTCAAATTGTTGGCAATCTTCGTATATATCATCGAAACTCAAATTAGCCATCAGATAGAATTTTTTCCGTGTTGAAGATGGACTCTCCACCGCCCCTTCAGATATTAATTTGGGCTTGGTACCTCGTAACCTGACGCGTTTAATGGGCTGTTTGGGGGTCTTAGGAGTTCCAACCTTTTCATCTTCGCCTTTTTTCGATGAATTAGTAGTTACAGGATCATTCACATCAGTAATAGATGGGTCCTGTTTAACATTGAAAAGGATGATGAGCTATATTATAGCTTCGGAAAACAAATTTAAGATTCAATGTCCTGGAATGTAGGATATAAACAAAATTAAACCATTAGAGTTTTTTGCTGAAGTTAGTACACAGTGGTATAAGATGATAAATTATACTAGTATTAAGACAGAATTCATTAAGAAATTACTATTTACCTTATCCTCCGCCGTAGATCTAGGAGATGTAGATGAACTCGCGTGCTTCGGATAATTTTCAGCTAAAACGTCACTAACTTGAGTATTATTATTCCCCGTAAGATTTAATCCTTCTGCAACGTGCTGAGGCTTACTTTGTGTGACGCTTAAAGCTTCAATGAAATTTGGTTTATCATTTTCTGGTTGTGTATAACCGCCTTCACCATACGTGTGTTGGATAAAGTCGATTATACCTTGGTCATCATGGACAAGCTCAACTTGGTCATTCATGTTCTTATTCGCAGAATAATTGTCTACTGAATTAGGTGGTTCCTGATCAATTGCAAATAGAGAAAAGAGAAGTGGTTTTATAAATTTTACCATTTAATAGAGCATTAAGAATTATAAAATAACCGCTTTAAGGTGAACTCAAATTTACAGGGTAGAAACCAGGTAAAAAACAGTAAAACGTTTTGTTAACCATTTTGATCATGTTTCATCAGTGACAAACAAAACATAAACTGGAACAAGCGAAACAACATCATATAGGTTCTTACTTCTACAACGAAGATCTTTACATAATACCTTTCTCGGGAAAATTACTTCTTGTATACCAATCTACAGGTCTACTACACTAAGTACGCGGACACCAATAAATTTCACAATCTGTGCATCAACCTAAACTTAGCATACCAGTGTTAAAATTTAAACGTTCAAGAATTCGTTAACTTTGATAGGTTGGTAAACTAGTTGTTTGGTTTTGTCTAAATTGGGTTCAAATTATAGTTTTGATATACTGATGTACGAATTGCTTGATTTTATGTCTATTGACATATAGAGTATGATTTATAAGTGGTACAAACTACAAAGTATCAATTGCCGAAAGCTGATAGAATAGTCATTGGTGTATTAGGTGATCTTTTTTTCTATTTTGTTTGTGTTGCCTTTTGAAACAAAAACCAACTTTCCAGAAATATAAGCATTAACAGCCAAACAAACCTTTGGTTGCTCCAAATTGTTCTTATTCAGCAACCTTGGCTCCAATTCCTCGGTTGATATCTGTGCCTTCTCATGAGTTGGCAAAGCCATTTTTTCTTCAGAAATATCCCCATTTTCCTGATTAATCCTCGAAAACCCTACTTCCATGATATCTTGTTCACTAACCTGGCGAACTTCTCCAGATCTAGCTTCATTTTCTTCAAAACTATTCAGCTGTGGTGATGCGACCCAAACTTCTCCATTTCTAGAATTATTCTCGAAATCTTCCTTAGGAGACCCTCCATCCGAGGACAAGTTGGTCATTTGTGAACCAACTTCCGACACCTCCACTTGCAAGTCAGAAGCTATAGACATTGATGGCGTATGGACGTATATTCCCTTGTAATCAAATGGAGATGGGTTGTCGTTATAAAAGAATTCATTTCGACAAAAGTTGGTATCTAATTCCGCAACAGGTACATTTTTTCGGACAGAAAAGTTAATCGATTTCAATATTTCCTCTTTATGAGCGGAGGAAAATGGGGCGTTTACATCCGATGATGACGATGAGATTGACTCGTGAATATCATCTCTATCTGACTTCGAATCATTCTCAGTTTTATTAGTATCACTTAAATTTATTGCCTTTTCAGACTCTTCACATTGTCGAATAGGATCATAAGAACCATTAACGCACTGTTTTCTTTCACTTTCTTGAGATGTTTCTTCTTCCTTGAGTTCACCTGGAACGTCCTTATCTGCGTAGTATAGACATAAAAACAAAGTGGGAAAAAATTAAATGTTGAATTGAAAGAGATATGTAATGAATAAATTTTTTATTTTTGCACCCAAGTAGAAAATTATACCAGAAAACGCGATACCCAAAGATCCGGAACCTGTAACTTCATTGGACTTTGTACCAAACTAAATAATGACAAGAGTCTGTTTGGTACAAACTAAATATGGAGTAATTAAAACTAGTTTTTTTTATTGATTGGTACACTCTTACTTATGGTGCACCGAGTTCACATTAGTGTTTCTCATGGGGAATGAATGAAACGCTAATTTTTATATTTTTCAATCAAAATAAATAGATTTTGTTTACATGTTTTAGAGTAAATTACATTTTAGTGTATCTTTTCAAAAGTAATTTCCAAAAAGTCATACTCCCAAAAATTAATTCCTTTTTGGTTCATGTTTCTCCAATTCATTTTAAAATTTTGAACTGAATGGATTTTATTTGATACATTCACTTAAAAAAACTGAACTGAATGAATTTTTGTTTGTTATTTTGAAGTTAATGAACTTTTGTTTACTCAATAATATTGAAGTGAATGATCTTTTGTTTGATTTTTTTTAGTGAAAGAGGTTTTGCTTGATACATTCACTTCAAAATACCGAATTTGATGAGTTATTTTTTGTCGATTCATTTTAAAAACTTGAAGTGTATAAGCTTTTTGAAGTAAAAGAACATCACGAATCAAACAGCTTCAAACATGAAAGTTCAGTTCACCTGATTGCTCTTTAAATCTCGAAAATTCAGGAATATCCCGGGTCTTCGTTCTAATCGAAAAATTTGGATGATTATTAGATTCGGGCAACTCCCATGGTCCTTGAGAAACATGTCCCAAACAAAAGCTCTCATGCCTACAAAAAACTGCATCATTATAATGATTTTCGACTAATTCTTCTTGAAAACCACCTGTGAGATTTGGTTTTTCCTCTTGAGGATCATAAGGAATATCAAAAGGGTTATGAACCGGTAACAGAACAGAAGGGGCAGAGCCAGGGGTAGGTGAAATAAGAGCCTCAGACGATTTAGACCTCGGGAAATTTCCTATTTTCGGTATTGAAATAGAATTTTTTTCACCCATAGGGTCGCCTCTACCTATGTTTAATAAAGTCCTCCTAACTTGCAAACTTAGCAATTTTCTCGCTTTTCTTTTCGCAATTAAGCTCTCTAATCGCTTGTTCCGTTCCATTTCTGAAAATCCCAGATCCATAAGATTTTTCTGATCGTCCTCGGTCCATTCAACGGCCTTATTTCCATCCTCGGGTTCGTCCTCTTCTTCTCTCTCATCTGAACTTTCACTCTCTAACCCAGGCCTCTCGCCATTGTACCTATTAGGCCTCAATCCGGATCCATCACCAACTTCTACTTCTCGTATTTCTTTAGGGGTTTCTTCAACAAGAGCCGTTTTATCGACCAAATCATTATTATATTTATCCTCGGTGGAATAGATTGTATCTTTTTCATTTGGGTCTTCTTGAAAACAGACGTGATTTTGGTACTTTTTGGAACTTCTACGTCTAACGGATTGGGCATGTGCATAGGAATTTCCTCTTTTATCTAAATTTCTACCACCTCTACTTGGAGTTAGTTTTCGAGCATGAGGGTGGTTTTCGCCCTTGGCAGTTCTTAAATTTTCTTGGTGGATATGGAAAATGAGTTTAAAAGCAAAAATCATGAAGATGAAAATTGGTATTGCGAAAATTAAGAAGATGAAGAGGGATCGGACAAATATAAAGAGTAAGAAGAGGATCGATAGAATGCTTGCAAGTATAGGGTGTTTCTTTGTATAATCAATCGAGAAATCAACAACTCTTTGAGCCGAAACTTGAATGGCTTTCAAATCAATAGCCATCTTTATTCTGTTTCTGATCTATGGATTTACTATTCCTTCAAAATAATTAACAACTAATTGATGAGAAAAGTGTAAGTTTAATATATAGATGGTGCTTCAAACAAAAAAGTAAACAAAAAAGAAAGAATAGTGAAAAAATTGTAATCCAATATGGATTTGTAATGAGAAAAGATTACTCTTCCTACAAAGTCAAAAAAAACAAATGGCTAATATACAATCTCTCCATTATTTCCACTCTCTTCTGCATTGTGTATTTTTAAGAACACGAATTGTTTTTCCAGGTTGGGAATATTTCGCAAATCGTTGTATGGCCAAAAAATAAACTAGATCCTTAAACAAAGGATTTGTCTTCTATTTTTTTTTGAGAGAGCAATTTGAAATGTGATGGTTCATAAATATAAAGAGCAACTAAAAAGGATAAAAATAGAACAATTGAAGTGCACTCATGGCTATAATTTCTCCTAAAATACATTGACCAGAGTTGACGAAATATTCCACCTATGATGGAAGTTAGAACTAAGACTCAGGTCCTGGTTGGGGGGATAAGTAATCTTTTGATCAAGCATATGATAACACCATGGCCTACTTTATCTCAATCCTTATGGTTAATCCTTAACTGTGTTCTTTCTTGTTCTCTTATTTATCTTCCATATTTGACATATCCGGTCTCTCTTCTATCTGCTTCTTAGGAGAAACAATCCATTGAAAACACTGCAAAATGATAACATCATACCAGTCTATTAGCCTACGCTGGTTATAAAAAATGCAAGGGGATGCGCATATACGTTTGAATTGTACAAAACTGGAAGATATCTGACAATGCTTTAGTCATCAGCGTAGCAATGTTAAGGCAACCAGAACTAGAAAGTCACTTGAAAATTGATACTGAAACTAACCTTATGATTAGTTTCTTTATAGTTTAGTTTAGTACACTTTAAATCTATAAAGAAAGACAAAAAAATCACTACTTATACCTTTATCAACTATTTGCATAAAAGAAGGTGAGAGTAGGGTAAAAGTGGCTACAAACCCTTTTATATTAACAAACAACCGAATATTTACCATGTAGTTTAACAATGTATCGTCGATTTTACACTTACCACACCGCGCATAACCCCTCCCTTTCACAGTTCCGCCACTGCCCATTCATTTCGTAATCCCAACTTATTGCAAGATTTGCAGTACATCTAAATAGCCAGATCGGGATTTTAATTTAACAAACTACGTGACTAATTTACCCTGCAGGCGAGCAATACACAAGTAAAAATAAATCACTTAAATTGTTTATTTACAGCCATATCGGATATTACAATTGTGTCGAGCAAAAAGTAAAATGTCACAAAAAATAGCTAAATACACGACAGATCTGGAAGAAAATACAACCTACTATAACAAGTAACCTAACTAACTAGTATACATTTGGATCTTCAATTGCTATCTACATTTGTATGCTTAAGCATGGTCCCACGATTATTACAATCCAATTATTTATTACTTCATTGGAATATCGATAGTATATAGCTAGGAAGGTCCTTGACCAGTCGAGGTGTCCACAACAAGTAGATAGCAGTATGGGCAGAACAGTTCCAATGATGAGCCCAGTAATAGATTTGGGATGCCAAAATTCAAATGACTTTTTTTAAAATCAGTGGCAATGGCGAAACGAAAAATAGTTTATTGGCTCTACCCAGTTATTTCCCTGATCATCCCCTCGCAGATGGTAAAGCTCTGGCCGAGATATTAAAGAAGAATAAACAAGCTTTTGTTTCGGGATTTTATAAATCGACAACATGTGATAGTAATTGTGAAGAGCCTGCCTCGAGAAGGGGCGGTTGTTTTCCACTAATAAAGAATTTGAGTTCTGATGGAGCTACCACCAATTTCAACCACTCGTGCAGATCTTCACCTTCCACTTTCTCCTTTTCTGTCAAAAAAGAATTGAAGAAAAAATGACATTCTGGGTAGCTTTGACAAGCATATTAAGGTTTCTGTTCTATCCCTAGAATATATCAGTTGTTTTAATAACTCTTCGTTTAATCTCGTTCTTCTCAAACTGGAAAGGATGGAGCATGTTTTTCAACTTTTGCTTCCAAAATCTTTAGTTTTCTATATGGATTAATTGTTACCTTAAAGTGGTGCATTCAAATTTATTTTGTAAAAATAATAATAAAATAAGTTCTTCAAAGACATTTCCTACAACGTTTGTCTTCAAGACCATAAGATTTTTTTTAAATCTAAAATTGCAAGCATTCATATTAAGGAGCACTTTTGGCTCCTTCTCATTTGCACTTTTATTGTGGGGATTTTCCCCCATATTTTTATTTTCCATCAATTAATAAAATAAAAATGTGGGGTTTCCTCACCAATTATTATAAAAAAAAAAACTATAAAAAGACAAAGACCAGTTACCATAAGTAACACCAAAGAGAGGCCATTAAAAGAGGTAAAAGTAGTACTAGATTTTACCTTCCAAATATGCACCGAGACCTTCCAAAATAGTAGGGTTAGCTCGAACAACGGAGAGGGCCACTTCAAGAGCAGATTGCAGAAGTGCTTTTACTTCTTTATGAACAAGGTCAACCAGATGCCCCTTTTACATATACATACAAACTATCTAGTCAATACTTGAATTGCGGAAGTTAAAGGTTAATCACAGATCTATACTCTTTAACATATCACCAGATTTTGATATTAACATAAATATTATAAACTAGCAATAATCCACTATAGTTTCACTTCTGTACAATTTTAGTACGTAACAGATCGAGAATAAGATTATAGGTTAAAGTACTGAACAGTTGCGAAAATATGGGGGAAAATACTTCGTACGGTAATCCAAAATTTATTGTATACTGTGTACACTATTTTATCATATTTTTCTTATTTCAGACCGCAATTTGTATTTTTTTTATTCCTTATTTTCGTCTCCAATATATAGCTGTTTCCTTATGTAATGTACAGCGTACTAAGATACGAGCAACGTAAAGTCAGTGTACTAATTGCTAATTTTCGTAGGTGTACAGAATTCTAAATCTGGTGATAGGTTGTAGAAAACTGTAATTTTTCTAAGATTAAACGAGGGTCCAGAAATATAGAAGATGAACCTGGTCTCTTCCCCAAGGCATGGCTTCGTCACCACCACCAGAAAGGGCAGTCATAGATATAGGTCCAATTGTGTTACTAAGACCATACTCTGCGACAGCCTTGTACGCCATATCTGTGGCCCGTCTTATATCATCAAGAGCACCTGTAGATACACGACCCGCGTATATAAATTCTTCGGCTGCACGTCCTCCAAGAAGAGTAACCAAGCGTCCACGTAACTCATCAACAAAAAGCAAATATCTATCCTCGGTAGTCGGAGGAGTATAAGTAAATCCCAATGCCCCTCCTGTTCTTGGTAGTATACTCAATTTCTGGTATAACAAAACAATTACTACTATAAGAGTTTAAGAGTAATATAAGAGCATTCTTATCAGTGACTTGTATAAATATAAGCTTAAAAGTTTTATAAGAGGCTTGTATAGTTAAATTCTGAATATTGCGCATCAGTTTTGTCTAAGGAAAAATATATCTTAATAAAATAATATTTTCTAACTTAATTTTCTTTTTCTTTACCTGTCTTTCCCACAATACAAGAGATCCGGCCAGTGAACCACCAACTCACATCACCCATTACAATCCCAGTCCAGTTTTGATGTCAGTGTACTATTAATCGACTTTAATAAATTAATTGATGGAATTTGTCGTTAATCAAAACCAAATCGAAGTTGGGTAGAGAAAAAAAAATCAAAAAAGAAGAAAACCCAGTTAGTGTTCTTCCTACTTTCACCTTCGCCGGAGACAAACAAGGTGAGAGGTAAGATGATGCGACGCCATCCGACTACACTGATGAAGTCACAAACGGCTTATAAGCAAGTCGGGTAGGGGATAAAAGGCAGAGAATGCCTCTGAGTTTTGAGAGAGAATAGCTAATCTTTTTTAATGATGATGACAAAAAATAAAAAATGGCATGAAACCTTGGATTGAAGATGATGACGGAATAGAGCTTGAGAGAGTAGATCTGAGAATCGTAATTGAATAGAAATTGCAAAGGGTGAGAGCATCTTAGAGAGAGACAGCAGAAACAAAAAATGAATGCAAAATGGAAATAATGGGGATGGGGTCTGATCTATTTTGGAAATAAAATATTAGCTATATTTTTCTCCAATTTCTGTATAGATCTAGAGAGGAACTGGAAAATATTTTAGCCTTGTAGATAAAGTTGTGACTGATGTGCATCAAAATTAACCAATTCAGTATAACTGCATACATATAGACTCTTACAGAGTTGAGAATGCTCTAAGCACGATAGTGTGGGTTCTGTGAAACATTGGGACAAGTTTTGCCTTCTATAGAAAAGTACCAGAAGATAGTTATTACTGTGAGAGATGGATAATATAACGAATATCATTACATGTCAATTACTCAAACATGGAATTATCAAAAATAGAAAGGGTTTTTAGGGTGATTGCCCTCATTTTTGAAACTCCACATGCACGACCTATTGCCCTCATTACATGTTAATTACTCAAATATGGACTTATGGACTTATCAAACATCAAAATACAATAACATTTTTGAAACTCAGCATGCACGACCTATTCCCCTCACTAACCTTTCAAAGAATAACCTTAGTACTGAACTGGACATGAGGCACAGGTGGGGGGATGTATTACGCAGATAAGGAACTACGATGTGTTAACTAATTAGTGTTCATAGTTGAAACTCAGTTCAAAAAGTAGATAAACATGACGCTTTAACAAATAAACATCAGGACTTTAATCAGAAAGACTGCTGGGGAGCCCTAGATGTGCTTTTAAAACAGGGGAACCTATTTCTGGGGTAATCGCAAAGGCAAAATTTAATAAATAGTTACAACAAATATCTTCAAATTTAGAAGAGAAACATAAAGTTCCATGGTTGATTGTACGTAATTTGCAATACCATACTTGTACAGAGACAATTGCCGATAGGGTCACGTGGAAACAAATATTTTCAAATGAAATTGCTACATTACTTGTACATACCTCTACACGTGGCTGCCCAGGAAGAAGTTTCGCAATAGCAGTACCCACAACTGCATGACCAGCTTCATGCCTTGCTACTACTGCTTTCTCTATACCCTGTAGCTTTGCGGTTTTCTTCTCAATCCCCTATGACAGAGCACATAGTTTTGAAAATCAAAACGAATATAAAGAGAAGATTTGAAGGGTTTATCATAGCAAAGGGCAATGCACAAAAAATACTTACGCATCCAAGTTTATAGTAAAATTTTATATGACACAATCGATGTAACTAACTGCAATAATTTGCATGTGGCAAAAGAACTCAAGTGCAAAAAACTATACAAGTCCAAATAAATAGGTAACGAAGGAAATCAGACAACTATATAAAGTAATACAAAAACAAGCATAGACTCAACTTTAAGGTTTCTTATATATCATCAGGGATCGCATTTTCGGATACAAAAACATTTATTGAGCAATTGCATTAAATGGGTATAACTAAACTCTAATGTCAACTGGGGATATACAAGGAAAGGCAGAGAAACATAAAATATAGGCAGTATAAGAGTCGAGCGATAAGGCAAAAATGTCACCAGGGAGAGAGGAGAGAGATGGTGTAAAAGTTTCTTACAGCTAATGATCGCTCCACTGCATTAACAAAATCAATTTTCTCCACAACTAATTTGCTTTGTCTACCAGCTAACAGAGCTGCCTCATTCACCAAATTTGCAAGGTCTGCCCTGTATAAATTAGAAAACACAACTTTTAACTATCCAACAAGGGTAATGTAGCAAGGAAAAGCAGCCGATAACTGAAGCTAACAAAAGGGTGAATAAAAGAAGTAAAATTACCCAGTAGAACCAGTGGTCATAGAAGCAATATCAGAAAGATCGACATTTGGTGCTAAAGGTAACTCTTTTCTGGATACATGTACTTTCAGAATGGCTTCTCTTCCAATTCTATCTGGCGTTTCCACCTAATACAGGCATAACAATATATTAAAAAAGATAAAAAAATCTTGCACGGGAGACATAGGTTGATTCACAGGAAGGAGACATAGGGCCTGTTTGCTTGCAGCTTTAAGCAAATAAGCTAGTTTTTCTTTTGAGTCGCAGGAAAAAACTAGTTTCTTCCAGCTTTAAATGTCTTCTACCCTGTCTAAAAAAAAGGTTTTAAGCTGGTCAACCAAATCCAGTCCATCTTTTTAGCAAAAGCTGCAACCAGACAAGGCCATACACGCACCATAACCACACGATCAAATCTTCCAGGTCGGCGAAGAGCAGGGTCTAACACGTCAGCCCGATTGGTCGCTCCAATCACTATCACAGAAGCGTTGCTATCGAAACCATCCATCTCCTGCAGTATAACTTTACGGTCACTAACATGACGTAGATCTCTGGGTAACTTAACTCTTTGTAAACTAAAAATAAATCGATTTCAATATTGTATCATCAAATATGGAATTAACTTTTGTCTAACGCCGTCAATTTAACAACCTCAACCAACACGATTTCTTTTTGGTATCAACAACTAACATGAAGTTTCAACTCATATATCTATTTATGTTGATTTTACAAAAAAGAAAGAAAGTAGTTCAGTGTACAAAACGGAATAATCGAGTTGAAGGTACAAAGATGATGGCAGTGAACAAAATTGACTGAAAGATTTAGTGTAATGTATAAAAGGGAAAAAAAATAGTTCACTGTAAATAACTCTGACGAACTCTTAATTTCAATTATAAATAAAATGTGCTGTACAAATTAACTTACAGTAAGCAACTGATTCAGAGTCTGTTCCCGCTCATCATTACTGGAAATTCGAAATTTACCATCACGACTTTTTGCAACAGCATCTATCTGCAAAGAGGAAAAGTCACCCCATAGTTCAATTAAAAAATGACAATAAAGAAAAAGATAAATCACTAACCTCGTCTATAAATATTATTGATGGTGCTTCTTTCTTGGCTCGAGCAAACAGATCCCTAACACGGGATGCTCCCATGCCGACATACAATTCTACGAATTCACTTGCTGAACAACTTATGAAGGGCACATCAGCCTCCCCAGCTACTGCTTTTGCTAAAAGAGTTTTACCTGTACCGGGAAGACCCACCTGTAGTAAAGTGACGATAATTCTTAAACAACAAATGCTGAAAAAAGCGACATAAACAACACTATTCTAATATATCTGCTGTCTTTTTAATTGAGGGAAAAAGAATTCTAACAGTGAGCACTTTCTTCTGCCAGATGATACTCTTATCGTACAAGTGCAAAGTATGAGAACTAATTGATGTAAACTCAAAAGGAAAGTCAGGAGGTCTGGTGATACTGTATATAATAAACGTTCACATAAAAACCATCAGCAAAATGAGAAATAAATAAAAATTGACTTTTTTTAAGGAAAGCCAGGAGGTCCGGTGAGACTGTGTACAGTAGTATAATAAACTCACATGAAAACCATCAGCAGAATGATAAATAGAAAAAAAAATTGAGCTTTTCAGTTTCTTACACCAACCTACCATGTTTTGCGGTAAATCTAATCCGTTTATTCAATCAGTACAATCAAGTTGATTATAGCATATAACTTAGTATTCAAAAGTGATAATTGACTAATAAGGGAGTGTACAAAAGTAATAATTACCAAAAGGGTAATTAAAAGTGATTATAAAAAAGTCAGGTTTTCCATTAATTTAGACGGAGCTACCCTGATTAACTTACCTACTTACATTAGGCTAGTGTATCGAACATAAAATACTAGTAGTTAGTGTACAAATTCAAAATTCCGTAATATCTTAGTGTACAACACAGTTCATAGCCCGAAAACATAACTTACAAAAACAGGAAGTAATTCATACAGCCAAAATATGTCAAATTAGGAGAACTACATGAGAGGTAACCGATATTTCTCATAGATATACGAGGAAGGACATAATTACTTATACTGACTTTGTTTAATAACTCACCAGGAGAACACCTCGAGGAGGACGAGCACCTAGCCTTACATATCTTTCTGGGTTCCTGAGAAATTCCTGGAAAGTAAAATTACCAACACCTTAGAATAATTGGTATTACCTTACAAAGTCCAACAAATAATTCAAGGGAAAATCATGTTTTTGTACACCATGTCACCAACATATCATGATTTTGCAATTAGTTCACAAACCATATATTTCTTGGCAATTTTAGTATATAACGTAGGAAGACAATCACAGATAGGGGACTAAAATACCCACACAAAAAAACATGGATTGGAGACCAAGAAAAGGAAAAAGGTGCTAGGATAAGGTACCAAATATATTTATAACAATGATAGAATAGTGTATCACAATTTATTTTCGTAATTGTTAAGTATCCTAAACTATGACTATTTTTCCGATTTGATTCACCAAGTACACTAATGTGCTACAGTCGCCGAGAAATGTAAAATCCAAATTAGATGATATGTTAGTGTACAGAACTGTCAGTAAGCCAATGTTTGATGATTTAGACATACCACTATTTCTTCCAACTCCTCCTTAGCTTCATCAACACCTGCCACATCAGCAAATGTGATTGTTTCCCCATGTTCAGCTTCTTTTGCTTCGCCAGAACCTCCAGACTTGCGTTTTCGAAGCAGACCAGGGGATTGCTATAAACAAGACACGTTTTTTATTTCCAAATGGGTTTTGAAAAAGAGAAACATTTTCACAAAACTATTACAAAGAGGAAACTGATCCACACCTGAGAGAAGTTAATAGGGAAGCGTTGAAGAAGCGCTATGAAAGCACCAACGTAGAACAAGGTTACCTACAAAGGATATAGCAAATTCAAAAAACTACTCTGACGAAATTACTTTAAACTGCAAACTATGAAGTGTATGTCATATAACAAAACAATTGCCAAAGCTGGTAGCAGATTACAAAAAATTATAAATCCCATATCTCAGATGAAAATATTCACGCTGCAAACAAGTAATGCCATGATATTTCACCCCATTTCAAACAGAATTTATGTGTATAACTACTGTTGATTCTTTTTATCCTTGGCACATAATCTCCAAGATTACATGCTAGGCTCATCATTTATTTAGCCAGAGTAAAGATAACTGGTAAAAAAAATCTTCATTGTCAATTAGTACTCTATGAAACAAATGTATGTTGCTAATTAGACCAACTTATTCACTCTCAACCCTAAGAAAGAAAAAATATCAATTCTACCAGTATTTCTCACATGATATTTCGATAAAGCAACACTGCAAAAATTAATGCTACACATACAAAACAAGTACTTAAATATAGCTGGAAATTACTCATCCGAACTATTAAAAATTCAGAAAATATATTAATTCTGCAAGCATTGCTCACGTGACATTTCAATAAAGCAACACTACAAAAATTAATCTAAACAACAAAGCTAATACTTATAAAAATTAATTGGCAATTAATAATCTTGATCGTTAGAAATATTACGTGAAAAAACTTAAGATTACAGAACTTCAACCACTGTTTTAAAAAGCTCGCTTGACGCTGAAAATGTGCGACTCAGTTCTCCTAAGAGGTTCACGAAGAGCTTGCGTTTTTACATTTTCATGCATTTTAATCCGGAAAAAAATATGCTTTTTACGCTTTTACCGAAGCATTGACAAAAACAATTTTGCTAAGACATTGACTAATACTCCATTAACATAAATGTCTTCCCTACATAACCACATACTCCACATGCTTTTGTATTTAAAGATAATAACCAAGTCTAATAACATGATCAAGATAATAACCAAAAAGCACTAAATCCTTACCAATGCAGATCCAATAAAGCTGCCCGACCGCTTATCGGGGGACCCAAACTCAACACTATTCTCCACCATCTTCTCGTACGGAGTCTTAATATCCATCGGGCGGGTTGTGGTATACACAATGCGCGTACTCGGCGCAATCTCTCTCAACAAAGACTCTGAACCCAAAAACTTATCACTATCACCCTCTACACCAACACCCTCACCTCTCAACTTAAACTTAATATGCACACCATCAACCTCGACTTTCTCAACCTCGTTCGTATTAACCCTATTCAAAAACTCGCTATACGCAACGCTAGTCACCTTGACAGGCACCTCAGGCTCAGACCCAGGTCTTAAAACCCTAGTTACAAACAAAACAAGCCCTAATTGCAAAAAAAGGATACTAATATCTTGCGCTTTCAACACGGGTCTCCACGGCGTCCGCCACCACTCCCCGTCGCCTTCCCCCTCTTGCTTCTCCCTCCTCCTCGGGGACGGAGAGGCGGGCTTCTCCTTCTCTTCGCTTTTCCCCTCGGTTTCCTCGTCCCCTCTCGATTCTTTACCATTTGCCCTAATTCTAACGTCCCGTCTCGAAAAACATCGAAAAAAGGCGAAACCGAGTGGAAAAAAGGAAAACCCAGATGGTGTACACGTGTCAATTGGACGAGGGTGGATTGAATTGGAATGAAAACGCCTGTGTTGAAAAACCCTAATTTGGGTGCATAATAACCCTAATTTGGGGGTGGAGGTCGAATTTAGAGTGAATTTTCTGTAAATTAATGGGCCTAAGGCTTCTATCGATGTCATTAGATGGATTTAATAAAGTTCAAGAGAATTTATTTTTTCTTTCTAATAAAACTTGTGTGTGCATATAATACGTATATATATATATATGTATGTATATATTTGAGGGAGGAGAAAAACAGTGATGATGGATAAGAGGGTAAAAATGCATATATTCCCTGGAACTATGTGTCATTTGCAAATAAAACTCATAAACTATCAATTATTGCAATTAACCCCTTAAACGAAGATAAACGCCCTTAAACAAGCTGAAACCTCACTCTATATATAGGGCATCTGTTAACGCTTTACTAATAATATAGAAAGTGACAAGACAAAACCCACTCCTAACAAGTTACTGAATCGAAGTAGGACATTCTCAATTCGCCCGCCAGCAACAGAGGGAGTTCAATTCTTATTATACGCGATGTGGCGAAAAAGACTAATTTAACTTTGTAATATAGCCCCAAGTTCATTTGTTCGTTTAACAAAATGATTGGTTTGGTATATCTACTTTGTCAATACACTCAATTTGAGAGACAATTATCGTAAAAAAATTATCACAAAAAGATTTATATATTAAAAAATATTATTTTAGTGAAAAAAATATTTTTTTTTCATTCCGTGAAAAACTATTTAGCACGCATGAATATCAAAATACTTATTACAATAAATGAAAAATCAACCAAAACGGATCATCGAGCGTAAAATTATACTCACTCTGTCCTAAATTGATGGTCTCATTTGACTTTTCATACGGTTGAAGAAAGTTGGTTAATATAGTTGTAAAGTGATATTTTTCGAATTCACATATTGCGCTTGTTAGTAATGAATAATGATATTTGAATTTGAGATTCAAGTTAGTTGAGTGACTTGTTAAATAAGGGTATTATGATTATAAAATACGGCACTTTTAATAGGAGTGAGACCATCTTTATTGGGACGAGGGATATCATTTAAAAGTTAAAATATGACACTAGGATTAATTGTAAAAATTTGATAATTTACGTGGGTTTGCAATAATTGATAGTTCATGTGAGTTATTTGTTAATGACCCATAGTTCGGAGGGTATATTTGCATTTTACCAATGGATAAGCTGAAGGTGGGGTTTGATGATGGGTTTTGGGCCGTTGGATAGATTGAATTAAGAGATCTGAGCGGTTAAATTCTAATGACTGCGTTATTTTGTCAACGTGTTTCTTTGTTTGGATAAATTTGTAAAAAGATTAGTTAACTCAAAAACACATTGTTTACTAAAATTTAATGATTTACGGTATAAAAATTGTCATATATCAGAAACAATATAAATTTATTAAATTTCAGCGAAAACAATCATATATAAATTTATGTATGAGAAATGTATATGATTTATTAGATAAATATAATAATAATAAATTATTATGGGTTCATATTTTTGTTGTTGAAATATTATTATGATTATTAAATGATAATAAAAAAAAAAAATAAAAAAATGTATTGTTATTATAAAAAATTAATAAGAAATTTAAAATTTTATATAATGTAAACGATATATTAAAAGATATAAAATACGTAATATTTGATAAAGTTGTTAAATTTGATTATAACCGAAATAATTGTCTGTACTGAAAGTAAAGTACTGGTAGTGGGAGTTTCCAGGGTTTTTTTTGAGGATGTGGTGTGTCCACGTGTATACTATTTTGGCAAATAATAATATTATTTATAGGATTGGGCGAAAAACCAGAAAAACCGAATCGATAACTGAACAGAAAAAAACCGAAAAACACCGAAACCAAAAAACTGAAAAACCGAAAAAATTTCGGGTCGGTTTCGGTTTTCAGTAAAACCGAACCGAAAAAGACAGAAAAAAATCGAAAAAGACCGAAAAATCAAAAACAAAACCAAAAAATAACCGAAAATGGACCGAAAAAACCGGTCCGGTTCGGTCCAAAAAATAAAAAGACCGAAACCGAAAAAAAGCAAGCCGAAAAATATTCTCAGTTTCGGTTTCGGTTTTACTAAAAACCGAACCGGAGCAGACTGAACTCAGTCGGAATTATTCATATATAAGTACAAGTAGTACTACATCCCTTACAAAATACAGGGGTCAATCCGTTACATCTGTTCATCCGGCGGTTTGTGACGGATTTAGTTCAATCATAATCTGATTCGTAAAATAAATGACGGGACGGATTGAGATAAATTGATAAAATTTAAATCTTAATCCAAGTCAACTCAATCCAACCCAACACAACCCAAACCGTTACAATTAAAATCTCAAATCACCCATCCCTCAAAATAAATTACGGGTTGGGTTTAGATTGATTCTTAAATTTGTACTTTGGTCATTTATTTTTCATAGTTTGCATAATCAACCTAAATTTTAAAATAAATCGAATATTTCAAAGAGAAATGTAAATTAAAACCAATGAAAATACGTTTAGAACATTCGGAAACAAGTAATAAAACTAAAATATAACAAAAATGAAATGTTGCTATCTTAAAATACATATATGTATATATATTTATAATTATATATATATATATATATACTCCGTCCGTTCCTATTTAATTGTATATTACGAAACTACGTGCAATTTTGATCGGCCAAAAACTTGTATCAAAATTGTCGGAATGAAAATTTTCAAAAGTTGATAATATAGTTCAAATGTTAAATTTTATTATTAGATTTAAAAAAAATTCATTTTGACAATTTTAATATAAGTTATAAGCCGATCAAAATTGCACGTAGTTTCATAATGGATAATTAAATGGGAACGGAGGGAGTATATATATAATGCGGGTTGAAACGGATTGGCGCAGATTAATCCGCAGTTTGTGAACATCAACCCTAACCCAACCCGTAAAATATATAGCGGATTGGGGCGAGACGGATTGATTTTTTTTTTTTACACTCAACCCGCCCCAATCCATGCGGGTTGGGTTACGGGGCGGATTTGCGGATATTTTGCCCACCCCTAACACAATGTATGTCCATTATCGAAACTCACCCAATTTAAGTGGATATTATCATTATCCTATTTTTATAATATCTCCGTTCTTATTTAATTGTCTAATACCAAACTACGTGCAATTTTGATCGGCCAAGAACTTGTATCAAAATTGTCATAATGAAAATTTTCAAAATTTGACCATATAGTTCAAATGTTAAATTTTATGATTAGATTTAAAAACAAATTATTTCGAAAATTTTGATACAAGTTATAAGCTGTTCAAAACTGCACATAGTTTCGTAGTGGATAATTAAATGAAAACAGATGGAGTACTTACTTTACAAATTTCACCCCTACTTTCTTACAAATCTTTTATTTAAGTTAATATTAAAAGGACAAATATATAAAACTATATAACAAAATATTCTATTAATGAAAAGTTCTAATGTGTTAGATATTTGCAATTTAATACATTCAAAGATTGATATAAACTGAATAGTAAAAGTGATTTATACAAGGGGTTTTTCTATCAAACTAATATTATTACACATATAACTACACAAACATTTAAATTCAAATTGAGCGGTTGATTAACTATCCATATCTTAAATTGTTCCTGCCCATTTATTAATGGTACCGTTACAATCTCTGATGCTTTAAATTGATCTTGCCCTCAAGGTCATAAGACTCATAACTATTTGATGAACATTTTTAGGAGAAAATGATCATGTCACCCTCATAAAATCAATTCTAGCACACACATATGAATATGTGTTTTGCAGGCTTGTGTTCATTCTGTCCAAACTTTTTTTTATCTCTGTTGAACGTTTTTTCTGTTTTTTGCTTTCTCATTCGTCGTATATATATTTCATCTAGTGGCACGGACACATCATCGTCAAGTAACCAATAGTTTATTGTGCGCTGTCTTAAACTTTATTGCAGGATCAAAACACCAAATATCTTCAAAACTTGACTAATTTTTGGATTATCTCGACCAACTCCAAACTGCTCTTCAAATTGTCCATCTTTTCTTATGACATAATAATGTTCCTTTTTGTGATAGGAAATTGTAAAAGTTAGATCTTTTCCATCAACATTTTCAGAAAACGCTAACTCAGATCTTGCATAACAAACATTCATTTTTAACTCTTCACTTTCGGACTGCATTCGAACTTTCTCCAGATCAGATAACAGGTTTTTTTTATCTTTCCATCATCGGAATGCAGTTTTTTTGGAAAAGAGCAAGAGTTTAAATTGAAGGTTGCATTTGGATTGCATTGTACATATTTTCCTTCTTTTTCTGAATACTGTTGCATTACAAATGACCAGTCTCAATGCTGCATTTCAATAACTTTGTTTGTATCATCGTAAAATTTTCTCCCCCTCACGCATTTCCTGAATAATTTCTTGAATTTTTTCTAGTCGTAGATTCCATGATTAAATAGTGTTTTCATCCATATGCCTTTGTACCAATTTGAATGTATTAAATATTTGAGAATATTAGTCATATGTCAACTTTTACAAAAAAAATATTAAATAGAGATCATGTTCTGAAACTTTTTTAAGTTCCAGTCACCCATCCCAATAATAAAGAGCTTAAAAGTTATTTTTAAGCTTAAAAAATAACTTATAATCTATACGGGAAAGATATTAAAATGTAAAAAAGATGTTAAAAACTATTTTTAAGGTTAAAAAAAATTATAATCTACACGAGAAAAAAATTAAAGTGTAAAAAAATAACTTAAAAACTGTTTTTTTAGTGTTTTTTTGAATTATTAAGTAAAAAAAATACGAAAATAATATTTTTTTTATCACTTGTTAGGTGACCTACACTTAAAAATCTTATGAAAGTAGTGACATATGAACATAAATTTTAGTGAAAGGTGACATCACACCAATGAGCATAGATATTTGCAATTTAATACATTCAAAGATTGATATAAACTAAATACGTACTAAAAGTCATTTGCACATGTTTTTTCTCTATCAAACTATTAATATTACATGCACATATATATAACTAAATAAACATTTAAATTCAAATTGAGCGGTCGGTTAACTATCAAAGAACTTAAGAAGTTTGCTAAACTAGAACCTTGCCCGAAACTCTAGAACAAATTTATTAAGAAGCAACATAGATTTGTTTCAGTATGAATAAATTCAATCACCGGGAACCGAGCCTTCGGGAACGGGCCTTACATATCTTTCTAGGTTCCTGAGAAATTCCTGGAAAGCAAAAATACCAACCTCTTAAAGAATTTGGTATTCAGATATCAAAAGATAAAACTGCCTTATTAAGTCCAGCAAATAATTCAAGGGGAAATTATGTTTTGTACCCAAATATGGACAACAACTAAAGGGCCTAGTACGTGGGTAGAGAGGGCACTGTGCGGGTGCCATTCTGGGATACACAAAGCTTGATGGTTCAAAGCTTTACAGCTACCTAATAGCAGTATTCTGTGTGGTACTCCGCTACGGCAGGTTCAAGGCGCGCGCTACCTGACCTTAGGCAGTGAACTTTTGCGGTTCTCTTGATTTGCATTTAGGACATGGGCTTTCGAGCCAATTGCATTCATGTGGGGGATTGTTGGAAAAATTTATAGGAAAAACATGTTTTTAAACATGGTTGTTCCAAGTGGTCAGAGACCATCTTTGAGTCAATTTTCGATGCGATTACTCAGTTTTTCTGAGGCCATACTCAAAGCGTTTGAGTAGCTCGTACGACGAGCTTCGCAACGGTATATCGCATGACTTATTCGGAGGAAGGGTGTGAATGATAATTGGACTCGAAGGTTGGTACTCGAAAGAGAAAATAAAGTCAATGCTGGAAAATGAGAAAAGAAATGGGATTTAACCCATGAGGGTTATCCCACATTGGAAAATCATGAATGATTTTTACAATATATATACTAAGGTATCCCATGTGGATATTAAGTAGTGTGTACCACACACACATGTGTGTATACATACACATGTGTGTATTGTGTACCACACACGGGCTTGCTCGGCGGGCGGGCTTGCTCGGCGGGTTTTCAGCTCGTCGGGAAAAAGTGCGCCTGTTCCTGTTCGGAAAAAGTGTTCCTGTTCGGGAAAAGTGTTCCTGTTCGGGAAAAGCGCGTCTGTTCGGGAAAAGCTTCCAGCAAAGCTGTAACTGTTGCAATAAATATGAATTCATTGCAAAGTTAATACTACAGTTTCGAATTTCGAAAACTGACAGTAGTAAAGTGACTTTAATGGCTGAGATACTCAGCAAGCCTATAAATAGGCAGACCCCCCCACATATCTAAGATACAACATTCTGAAATCAAACACCAATAGCATATATCATCTCTCCAAAAATTAGCATTACATTTTAGAACCAGAGAGAACCACCCACCAACAGCTCGACCTTGACTCGTCGCCAGTTTCCGGCGAGTCATCCGAGACGTTGTACCTTGGGATCGAAGCGCCAACGCAACCAGAAACATCAAAGTGGTTGGGCGAATATCGGTTAAGGGCATACTGTTAACAGTAGCCTCGTCTTGTTTTATTTACATTCTGTCCATTTCTTTTACGCCTTTTAATTCTGTCCATTTCATTTACGTATTTCAATTATGTCCTTTTTTATTTCAGTATTTCAATTGCTGTCCTTAGCTGTAGCTTTTAATTCTGTTTGTACCTTTCTGTAATTAGTTTAAAGTTCTGTTTTTTGCTGTAATTACTATTCTGTAATTTAATTCAGTAATTAGAATAGTTTCAATTCAGTCCTGTAATTTCAATTTCAAACAGAACAGTCCGGCTGTTAACTTTATACTTTCCAGTCCGGCAGTTTCTATTAATTGCAAATCAGTACATCAGATTATTAATTAATAATAATCTGATAACGTTTGCTTTGATTATTTTTTAGTACCTACATGTTGTAATCAGTTTATTGTATTCCATTTGGAAATTAATAAAGATTACACTGGTTTTATTTAATTCTTGTTTAGTCCTTTATTTATTATTAATTGTTATTTCGTACACGGAAACCAACAGTTTTCAATTCTGTCCATTTACAATTATGTTATTTCAATTACGCAATTTACTTTTCTGTAATTTTAATTTCAGTATTTTATATTGCTGTCGTTAGCTGTAGCTTTTATATTCTGTTTGTACCATTCTGTAATTAGTTTAAAGTTCTGGGTTTTGCTGTAATTACTATTCTGTAATTAGATTCTATAATTAGAATAGTTTCAATTCAGTCCTGTATTTTCAATTTAAAACAGAACAGTCCGGCTGTTAAGTTTATACTTTCCAGTCCGGCAGTTTCTTTTAATTACAAATCAGTATATCAGATTATTAATTAATAATAATCTGATAACGTTTGTTTTAATTACTTTTCAGTACCTACATGTTGTAATCAGTTTATTGTATTCAATTTGGAAATTAATAAAGATTACACTGGTTTTGTTTAATTATTGTTTAATCCTTTAATTTTTGTTAATTGTTATTTCGTACACGGAAACCAACAGTAAATTGGTTGAATTTAAATAAATTGTTGGTGAACATAATTATCCTTACTAGATTCTTTTGATCAACTTACCCGAAAAGATTCGTTTGGTCATTTGGTTAACGTGTATTGGTTCTGGTTTAGTGATGGATTACCATTAGCATTGTTTTTCCCACCTAATGCAAATCTTATACGCTATTCTAATGTGGAGAATTATTTCGACTGTGTCTTATTAAAAAAACATTGTTGTTCACTGTTCAAGAACAAAACAAAGTTGATTACCTGTACCACTAATGTTTTTGCCAGTTTGGAAGTAGACATAAAAGTGTTTATCTAATTAACACTATTGTATATCGGGTCTACTACAAATATGTATATAACAATCATTAAAAACTCAACACATATGCGAGAACACATATGCGAGAAATCAAAAATAACTATCCTAAATTTAATTTAAAATTCAAATTAAATAATTTTATTGGTTGTCACATCCTAAAAAAATGTAACGGTTCCCGCATTTCTCCCATTTGCAATAGTAGGTGGGAAGGCCAGAGTTGAATAAGCTTCAGTTGTGATCAAAATTGCAACTTAAAAATAGGGTGTCAATCTCAGTATCAACAGAGAATTCAAGTCTTGTGAGATAAAAAATCTCTAGTGTTTGCAAAAATTTCTGGTATTCAAGGACGTTGGTTTTGGTGTACGTAAAAACAATAATTTAAAGTGCAAGGACTAAAAAGAAATAAACAATTTTATTTCTATAATGGAATATGACTCTATTATAAAATTCCGACAGTTGCAGAATGTAAATGCAATTAATTAAAATTCCAGTCAGAATAATATAAGTTATTAAACTGCTGGACTGGTTTGTAATTAAACAAAACTGTCAGACAGAATAGTATGAAACTAAATTGCTGGACTGTTTGTTAATTAAAAGAAACTGCCAGACAGAATAGTATAATTACTAAACTGCTGGACTGTTTCTGTGAATAAATTACAGGACTGGAAAGTAAATTACAGAACAGAATAGTAATTACAGAAAAGGAAAATGACTGAAATGAAATTACAGAACAGGAAAATAAATTACAGAACAGGAAAATACAGAATATAAAATTGCAGAAATGTAAAGACGGAATAAAAAATGCAGGAAAATAAATAGACGAGGCGACTGTTTAACAGTCTGCCCTTAACCGGTATTCGCCTAACCACCTTTGACGTTTCTGGTTATGTTTGGCGCTTCGATCCCAATGTACAACATCTCGGATGACTCGCCGGAAACTGACGACGAGTCAAGGTCGAGCTGTTGGTGGGTGGCTCTCTCTGACTAAAATGTAATGCTTCTGTTTAGAGAGATAATATATGCTGCTGTGTTTGATTTCAGAATGTTGTTTGACCTGTGGGGGGGTCTGCCTACTTATAGGCTTGTTGAGTATCTCTGCCATTAAAATCACTTTACTACTGTCAGTTTTTTTGATATTCGAAACTGCAGTATTAACTTTGCAATGAATTCATATTTATTGCAACAGTTACAGCTTTGCTGGAAGCTTTTTCCGAACAAGCGCACTTTTCCCGAATAGGCGCGCTTTTCCCGAACAAGCGCACTTTTCCAGTCGAGTTGAACCCGTCGAGCTGAACCCGACGAGCTGAATCCGTCGAGCTGAACCCGACGAGCTGAATCCGTCAAGCTGAACCCGACGAGCTGAATCCGTTGAGCTGAATTCGTCGAGCTGAACCCAATGTGGGACAATTCCCAATGAGGGACAATTCCCAATGAGTTATCCTCATTAAACCCATTTTTCGGCATTAAGAGTTTTCCTCTTTCTCAACCCCAATCTTTGACGCCAATTTCCATTCACTCCCATTCTCCGAATAGGTCATGCGACATACCGTTACGAACCTTGTCATACGATCTACTCAATCGTCTTGAGTATGGTGCCAAAAGACAATGGCTGTCACTTGGAATCTTGACTAAAATTTGGTCTCGTGACCATTCAGAAACTACCATGTTAAACATGGTTTTTCCAACAATCCCCTACCATGTTAAACATGGGTTTTCCAACAATCCCCCACATGAATGCAATTGGCTTAAAAGCCCATGTCCTAAAATGCAAACAAGAGAACCGCAAAAGTTTACTGTCAAAGGTCAGGTAGCGCGCGCCTTGAACCTGCCGTAGCGGAGTACCACCCAGAATACTGCTATTAGGTAGCTGTAAAGCCTTGAACCATTAAGCTTTGTGTATCCCAGAATGGCACCTGTACAGTGTCCTCTCTACCCACGTACTAATCCCTTTAGTTGTTGTCCATATTTGGCCTGGACTGCCTTGGCACGTTCAACTGAGTGCTCTAGTGATTTAGCCCACGCTCATCACATGGTACCGGCCTTACACACTCGTTATAGGTGGTTCCAAGTAGAAGGTGTCCTGACTCACCTTACTCGATCTTCGAGATACTTGGATCATTAAGAGCCACATGCTCACCCTTACTATGGTACATGTCTATCACTCTGTCATCGCGAAATTGGGCTGGGAACTACAGGTTCCCGAGTTCTTTGTTTGGCTGCCCCCACAGTTCAGTTTCCCATTGAACCCAGCAGGTAAATCTCATCTGGGTTGGGTTGCCTATGGGGAGGCTACCAATTTAATGGGCTTCAATCCTATTCTGTTCGATAACGCTTCGACTCTCTCTTGAGTCAAGCCCTTTGTAAATGGATCCGCAATGTTATCCTTTGATCTCACAAAATCTAAGGATACAACACCGTTAGCTAACAATTCTCTTACGGATTTATGTCTCCGACGTATATGTCGAGACTTTCCATTATACATATGGTCCTGAGCCCGCGCAATAGCTGATTGACTATCGCAATGCATACTTATCGCGGGAACAGGTTTTGGCCACATTGGAATCACTTCCAAGAAGCTTCTCAACCAGTCTGCCTCTTCAGTCGCCAGGTCCAAAGCTATGAATTCTGATTCCATAGTTGACCTTGCGATGCAAGTTTGTTTGGAGGTTCTCCAAGACACGACAGCACCTCCCATTACAAACACATATCCACTCGTGGATCTTGTGCTGTTGGAGTCTGATATCCAGTTGACATCTGAATACCCTTCCAGTACCGCTGGATATCTTGTATAGTGCAACCCATAATCGGCTGTATATCTCATATAACTGAGAAGCTTTATTATGACCTTCTAGTGCTCCTCATTCGGATTACTGGTATACCTGCTCAGTCTGCTTATTGAGTTGGCTATATCAGGTCTAGTACAGTTCATCACATACATGAGACTGCCTATGATTCTAGAGAATTCCAATTGTCTCACACTTTTGTCGAAATTCTTTTTCAGGCTACAGTTGAACTCAATTGGAGTTCTTGACATTGCCTTACTACCTACCATTGTCAAATTTCCTCTTCTAATTCTCCATTTAGAAAAGCCATTTACAACCATATGATGTATTTCCATATCAAACAATGCCGCAAGAGCAATGACGATCCGAATCGACGTTTTCATGGAGACAGGAGCGTATGTGTCGAAATAATCGACACCTTCAGTTTGCCTGAAGCCTTTGACTACAAGTCTTGCCTTGTACTTCTCGATCGTGCCATCAACCTTTAACTTCTTCTTGAAGATCCACTTGTGACCTAGGGGCTTGCATCCTTGCGGAAGATCCACCAGTTCCCATGTGTGGTTTTGCATAATCGATTCAATCTCATTATTGATTGCTTCTTCCCAATATTGGGAATCCGGTGTTGACATAGCCTGTTGATATGTCACTGGTTCACCTTCTATCATGAAGGTTACAAAATCAGGCCCAAAGGAAGTTTCCTTCTTCGCCCTTTTGCTTCGTCGAGGCTCTTCCTCTTCTTCTTTCTCTGACGGTTCACTTGCCCCCACATTTCCATCATTGTTCAACTCTTGAGTCTGTATAAGTGTTGGTATTCTGCGGGGAAAGATGTCCTCAAAGAAAGAAGCCTCTCGGCTTTCAATTATTGTATCTACGTGCACATCGGGATTTTCCGACTTGTGTACGAGAAACCGATACGCACTGCTATTTTGTGCATATCCAATGAACACGCAGTACACTGTCTTCGGACCAATTCTCATCCTTTTAGGAGCAGAGATTAGGACCTTAGCGAGACATCCCCAAACCCTCAGGTTCTTATAACTAGATTGATGACCTTTCCATAATTCGTATGGTGGTTTGTCTCACTTCTTATGTGGTAACTTGTTTAAAATATAGTTAGCGGAAAGCAATGCTTCCCCCCACATGTTCTGGGGTAATCCAGAACTTATCAACATCGCATTCATCATTTTCTTGAGCGTTCTATTTTTACGCTCCGCAACTCTATTTTGCTCCGGGGAGTATGGAGTTGTGGTTTGATGAATGATGCCACTTTCCGCACATATCTGTGCGAACGGCGCTTCATATTCGCCGCCTCTATCACTCCTCAATATTTTAATCTTTTTATTGAGATGATTTTCTACTTCAGTTTTATATAGAGTGAACATATCTACTGCATCGCTTTTACTTTTCATTAAGTAAACGTAACAGTATCTAGTACAGTCATCTATAAAAGTTATGAAGTATCTTTTACCTCCTCTTGTTTGAATAAATTTCAAATCACACACATCTGTGTGAATCAAACCAAGAGGTTCACTACATGTTGAAACGATGATTTCGTTAACTTTGCTTCTACACATATTTCACATTTATGGTTTTTATTAAAGACAAAGTTTGGTATTAGTTGCAGTGATATCAATTTCTTCATAGAATTAAAATTCACATGCCCTAATCTACCATGCCACAAATGAAATGACTCAAAAATATAAGCAGAATCTGAAATATTATTATTGCTCAACTTGGCAACAGTCATTACATTACTGGTACAGGCCTCAGCCTTAGCACCTTTATTTGAGAACTCAGCCTTAGGAGCTGGAGTTCCTACATTTAACTTAAACATACCGTTGGTCATATAGCCACGGCCTACATAACTACCATTCTTGGTGATTACAACTTTATCGGATTGAAAAACTAGTTTAAAACCCTTCTTCACCATAACCGAGCCTGAAACCAGATTCTTACGAATATCTGGTACATGGAGCACCCCAGTCAGTGTGAGCTCTTTTCTTGAGGTCAGGTTCATTACCACTGTCCCCTTTCCTTCCACCTTGGAAGTAGCAGAATTTCCCATGAAGCAGGTCTCACCAACCACCGCCTCGTAGGTCTTGAACATCCACTTGTTGGAGCAGATGTGGCTCGTGGCGCCGGTATCTAGCCACCATTCCTTGGGGTTGCTTCCCACAAGGTTCACTTTGGAGACCACTGCAAAGAGATGCCTGTCATCCTCTACTCCCTCGGCCACATTGGCCTGAGCTGGAGTCATCATCTTCCCCTTGCCCTTAAAGTTCCTCGGTGGGGGTTTGGGCTTAGCAATCCGTTTATTGTCATAACAGTTTGCGGCACGATGACCAGTCCTGTTACACACAAAGCAGATTCCCGCAAATTTCTTTACAGCAACAACACTGCCTGCGTTGTCAGGGCGTTTTTGCTTGACACGCGTGGCCTCAATCACATAAGCCTTTGCCACCGAGCTACTAGCAATACCGCCTTTCTTTCCAGAACGGCGGTTGCTCTGCTCGATATTCAACCAATCTATGAGCCCCTCCAGACTCATTGCCTTCCGCTTGTGCTTTAGGTAGTTTTGAAACTCCTTCCATGAAGGTGGCAGTTTCTCAATCATGAGAGCCACCTGGAAGGGTTCATTGATAACTAGCCCTTCAGCATCAAGGCGATGGTATATGAGCTGTAGCTCCTCAACTTGCTCAATGACACTCCTATTATCAGTCATCATGTACTCGTGAAAGTCCGTGGCGACAAATTTCTTTGTGCCAGCGTTATTCACCTTGGACTTCTTTTCGAGAGTCTCTCAAAGCTCATTTGCAGTTGTTTTGGGCTCGAAGACACTGAATAGGGTGTCATCTAGAGCACACATGATATAGTTCCGACATAGGTAGTCGGCATGTCTCCATGCTTCAACCGCCGAGAACGAATGCTCGTCCAGATCGTCCTCGCTTATGACGGGAGTAGTCTCCTTAAGAAACCGGGTTAAGTTTATGGTGGTTAAATAAAATAGCATCTTTTGCTGCCAACGTTTGAAGTTGTCACCCCTAAACTTTTTCGGCTTCTCCAGATGAGAGGTCGGCACAACAGGCATAGCCGAACGCATCGGTGCCTTGCCCCTGGCCGCAGCCATAGCCTTGGCCGCTGCCGCAGCCTCGACCGCGGCCGCAGCTTTGGTCGTAGCATCAGCTTGGGCCGCAGCCGCAGCAGATGCAGCCGTCGTAGCATGCGCCTGAGCGTCAACCTCCACATTTGCATCGCCCGTAGTGTTATGGACATTCCCACCAACCACTACATCATGCGAACTCATCGAAGGGACAATAGGATCAGAGATATTTTCGTTCGTCATCTTTCGGTTTCTGAAAAGACACCAAAAGACTATAAGATACACGTATTAGAATATTCTTGAACAAAACACCAAGTATAGAAAACTTGGTTTCTGTAAAAGAATTAAGATACAAAATAAATTAATTCAAGCTAATATCAAACTGGTTGGTATTTTCTCGAGAACGACACAAATACAAAAATCAGAATAAAACAATTCTAGGAATTTTTCTTTGCTACAAATATTCTAAAAACAGAATTGTAGCGGAAGAATCACTATTCCTTTTAATTTAAAAAATTAAAATAAAACAGTACACAAACCAAAATTAGGATATCGGTTAAGATTGTTGGTTTTGGTGTACGTAAAAGCAATAATTTAAAGTGTCAGGACTAAAAAGAAATAAACAATTTTATTTCTATAATGGAATATGACTCTATTACAAAATTCCGACACTTGCAGAATGTAAATGCAATTAATTAAAATTCCAGACAGAATAATATAAGTTATTAAACTGCTAGACTGGTTTGTAATTAAACAAAACTGTCAGACAGAATAGTATGAAACTAAACTGCTGGACTGTTTGTTAATTAAAAGAAACTGCCAGACAGAATAAAATAATTACTAAACTGCTGGACTGTTTCTGTGAATAAATTACAGGACTGGAAAGTAAATTACAGAACAGAATAGTAATTACAGAAAAGGAAAATGACTGAAATGAAATTACAGAACAGGAAAATACATAATATAAAATTGCAGAAATGTAAAGACGGAATAAAAAATGCAGGAAAATAAATAGACGAGGCGACTGTTTAACAGTCTGCCCTTAACCGATATTCGCCTAATCACCTTTGAGGTTTCTGGTTATGTTTGGCGCTTCGATCCCAAGGTACAACGTCTCGGATGGCTCACCGGAAACTGGCGACGAGTCAATGTCGAGCTGTTGGTGGGTGGCTCTCTCTGACTAAAATGTAATGCTTCTGTTTAGAGAGATGATATATACTGCTGTGTTTGATTTCAGAATGTTGTTTGACCTGTGGGGGGTCTGCCTATTTATAGGCTTGCTGAGTATCTCAGCCATTAAAGTCACTTTACTACTGCCAGTTTTTTTGATATTCGAAACTGCATTATTAACTTTGCAATGAATTCATATTTATTGCAACAGTTACAGCTTTGCTGGAAGCTTTTCCCGAACATGCGCACTTTTCCCGAACAGGCGTGCTTTTCCGGAACAGGCGCACTTTTCCCGACGAGCTGAATCCGTCGAGCTGAACCCGACGGGCTGAACCCAATGTGGGACAATTCCCAATGAGTTATCCTCATTAAACCCATTTTCCAGCATTAAGAGTTTTCCTCTTTCTCAACCCCAATCTTTGACGCCAATTTCCATTCACTCTCATTCTCCGAATAGGTCATGCGGCATACCGTTACGAACCTGTCATACCATTTACTCAACCGTCTTGAGTATGGCGCCAAAAGACAATGGCCGTCACTTGGAATCTTGACTCAAAGATGGTCTCGTGACCATTCGGAAACTACCATGTTAAACATGGTTTTTCCAACAATCCCCTACCATGTTAAACATGGTTTTTCCAACAAAGGACTTATCATCTCTCTCATTTTTCTCTTTGCAAAAACCATGTCAACACACATCTTGATGTTCCCATACCCAGCACAAGGTCACATTATACCTATGTTAAACTTAGCCCACCAACTATCCATTCATGGCCTAACACTCACAATTCTAGTCACACCAAAAAATCTACCAATTCTCAACTCTCTTCTTGAATCACACCCTTCTATACAAACACTTGCTCTCCCTTTCCCAAAATACCCTTCTATCCCTGAAGGCGTCGAAAACGTGAGAGATCTTGGCAATATTGGTACTTTACCAAATGATAAATGCGCTTGGTCTGCTCCATGGTCCGATCATCCAGTGGTTCAAGGACCATCCTAACCCTCCTGTGGCAATCTTATCCGATTTCTTCTTTGGGTGGACCCTAAACTTGGCAAATGAACTCGACATCCCTAGATTAGTTTTTTACTCTTCAAGAGCTTTTTTAACCGTTGTATTGAATTTCATCTAGAAAGATGTAAAGGCAACGCTATCTTTACCCATGGTTAAGTTTCATGATTTGCCCAAATCGCCTGTTTTCATGGCGGAACAAATCCCAAGCTCATGCCGAAAATACAAGGAATCGGATCCCAAGTGGGAGTTTCTGAAGGATGGCATGGTTGCAAATATGTTGAGTTACGGTTTCGCTATTAATACTTTTGATGCTTTAGAGGGTATGTATATGTCTCACTTGAAGGAGAAATTGGGCTTGTCGATGTGCATATTACAATCCACGGCAGGATGACCCGGTTTGTTGCACACAAAGCAGTCTCCCATGAATTTCTTCTTAGGAGCAGCACTGACTCCGCTGTCAAAGCGTTTCCGCTTAAATGCAGCGTCCTCAACCACATTGCCTTTAGCAACCGCGTTTCTTGCCCCGCCACCGCCTTTCCTTCTGGATTGGCGGTTGCTTTGCTCAACACTGAGCCTTTCAATGAGTCCATCCAGAGTCATAGCCTTTCGCTTATGCTTCAGGTAGTTCTGAAACTCTTTCCAAGAGGGTGGCAGTTTCTCAATCATTAATGCCACCTGGAAAGGTTTATTTATTAGTAACCCTTCGACATCAAGCCTATGGTATATGAGCTGGAATTCCTCAGCATGCTCGATAACACTCTTTTTGTCAACCATCATGTACTCCTAAAAGTCTGTGATGATAAATTTCTTTACGCCAGTGTAACGACCCGGCCCCACGGACCGAACCGCCATGCCCGTATCAACAATATTGTCCGCTTTGGCACAACTTCCCAGGGGGGTCACCCATCCTGGTACTACTCCAAGCTAAGCACACTTAACTATGGAGTTCCGTCCTCGCTATTGTGCCGCACGGCTTTAAAAGGCCTTGTTGATAGGAAATGGATCTTTAAGCTTATATACCACACGGGTACTCTCATATCTAGGCGATGTGGGACTGACGCACAACACCGCACCACAGAATTTCCTTCCTGAAAATCTGTGTCGTCACAATCACCCTCCCTTTAGGCACGACGTCCTCGTCGGACACGTCGCCCTTACGGGGCTCACACACTCGTGCTAGTCCCCACATTTCCGGCCAGATAGAGGCTCTGATACCACCTGTAACGACCCGACCCTACGGACCGAACCGCCACGCCCGTATCAACAATATTGTCCGCTTTGGCACAACTTCCCAGGGGGGTCACCCATCCTGGTACTACTCCAAGCTAAGCACGCTTAACTATGGAGTTCCGTCCTCGCTATTGTGCCGCACGACTTTAAAAGGCCTTGTTTATAGGAAATGGATCTTTAAGCTTATATACCACACGGGTACTCTCATATCTGGGCGACGTGGGACTGACGCACAACACCGCACCACAGAATTTCCTTCCTGGAAATCTGGGTCGTCACAATCACCCTCCCTTTAGGCACGACGTCCTCGTCGGACACGTCGCCCTTCCGGGGCTCACACACTCGTGCTAGTCCCCACATTTCCGGCCAGATAGAGGCTCTGATACCACCTATAACGACCCGGCCCCACGGACCGAACCGTCATGTCTGTATCAACAATATTGTCCGCTTTGGCACAACTTCCCAGGGGGGTCACCCATCCTGGTACTACTCCAAGCTAAGCACACTTAACTATGGAGTTCCGTCCTCGCTATTGTGCCGCACGGCTTTAAAAGACCTTGTTGATAGGAAATGGATCTTTAAGCTTATATACCACACGGGTACTCTCATATCTGGACGATGTGGGACTGACATACAACACCGCACCACAGAATTTCCTTCCTGGAAATCTGGGTCGTCACAGCCAGCGTTATTCACTTTGTACTTCTTTTCGAGAGTTTCCCAAAGCTCCTTCGTAGAAGCCTTGGGATCGAATACACTGAAAAGAGTGTCATCAAGCGCACAAAGGATGTAGTTTCGGCATAGGTAGTCACCGTATTTCCATGCTTCTACCGTCGAAACTGTCTGCACGTCCTCATCGTCCCGCTTAGGACATGTGCAGTTTCCTTTAGAAACCGGGTCAGGTTAAGGGCAGTTAAATAAAATAGCATTTTTTGCTACCAACATTTGAAGTTGTTACCCCTAAACTTTTTCGGCTTCTCTAAATGAGAGGTTGGCAAAACGGACATAGCCGAAGTAGCCTGAGCCTTGCCCTTGGCTTTGGCCGCAGCCGCAGCTGCTACCCTGGTCATAGCCTTTACAGCAGCCTGAGCTGCAGCCGCACCCATATCATCAGTCTCTACCGCAGCGGCATTGGCCGCAACCTTTACCACCGCAGTTTCGGCTTGAGCATGAGCCTGTGCCCTCTCACTCACAACGCTCATAATGTTATGGCTACTGTCAGAAACAGCTACGCCCTGCACAATTTCTGAAGAAATGATGGGTGTTTGTTCCTCATTCGTCATCTGAAATGACATGAAAACTATAATTAGTTTCTCGTAAGAAAACTGATATTCTTGATCGCAAATACTAATTATAACTTAATTAGTTTGCTCAAAAGAATTGCACCAGAACAACAAATAGAGATTCTAGCGTGAAAAATAAATTAATTTTGATTTCTCTAAGAACTCTTTTAACTTCTAGAATAAAAGCGAGTGAAACTAAAATCGGAATTATTCTATATGCAAACTTCAATTTCTAGTAAACTAGCAATGACTTTGCAAGAATAATCCGAGACGTCAAACAAAACAAAAATAAAAAGAAAGTCCTTTCTTTCCGAATTTAGTAAAACCAAAAAAAATATATTGTTTAAGATTGTTGGTTTTTACTGTATCGAAAAGCAATAATATAAACAAGAAGGACTGAAACGGAAATAACAATTTTATTTCACTTGAAAATGAATATGAATATATTACAAATTCCTGCCTCGTACAGAACTTAAATTACAAGAATTAAATTCCAGACAGATTTAATATAAATTATTAAACTGCTGGACTGAATAGTAATTGTACGAAACTGTCAGACATAATAGTATGATTAATAAACTGTTGGACTGCTTTACAATTAAAATAAACTGCTGGACTATTTGACAATTAAAAGAAACTGCCAGACAAGATAGTATAATTACTAAACTGCTGAATTGTTTATGTAAAGAACATAAAGTACAGTACTCGAAATGAAATTATAAAAATGTAAATTATGGAAAGTAAATCACTGAAATGTAAAGACTGGTAATTAAATACAGAAAGATAAACAGTACTAGAAATTCAAATTACATAGTGTAAAACAAAAATTAAACAGTACTGAAATGAAAGAAATAAAAAGACGAGGTAACTATAAGCAGTTTCCCTTAAACAATATTTCTCAAACCACCTTAATGTTTCTGGTTTTAGGGACTTTGTTCACAAGGTATAACATTTTTCACTGAGTGGCTCGAATGGAAACGGCACCGAACCAGAGGTTGAGCTGTTGGCGGTGCGATTCTCTCTCTAATATGATGTGTTGTGTGTGTGTTTGTTGTGTTGAAATGAGTGGGAGGTGGGCTGCCTTTTATAGGCTATTCAAAAACCGCAGCCATAACGGTCCATTTAATTCTGCGAGTTACACCCCCAGAATCCGCCCATTCAATTTCTGAAACTGCAGCATTCAATATGCAATTTATTCTCATTGAATGTATGCGTTGCAACTTGCTGGAAACTTTAGGGACTATTTTTGTATTTTAAAAAAAACTCCCTTTTCAGTCTTGGAACAAGACCCAAGACCCAAAACCCGAGACAAATCCCAAATTCCAAGGCCCGCGCCCGAGACCCGAGTTCCGAGACCCGAGCGAACGCACGCGTGTGTGGTACACACTCATAAACACATGTGTATGTGGACATAATAGTTTAATAAGTACATGGGTTGAACTTGTATATATATTGGAAAATTAACACTTCATTCTACAATGTGAGATTACCCTCAAAGCTTTTCCCCTCTTCCTTCTAATTTTCCAGCATTATGTTTTCCTCCTCATTCGAGAGCCAAACTTTGAAACCAATTAGCATTTACACCCATTCTCCGAATAGGTCATGCGATATACCGTTACGAAACTCGTCACACGAGCTACTCAAATGCTTTGAGCACGGCGTCAAAAACCCAGAGTTGTCGCATGGAATTTTGACTCAAAGTTGGTCCCGTGACCATTCGGAACACCCATGTTTACAACATGTTTTCCAACAATAGCCACGTATGATCCGGGACTGCCAATCCCACGTCCTACGTGTCTATTAACTTCCAAAACAAAAATTTACTCTCTCAATGTTTTTTTTTTCTGAATACCAAACCCCAAACCCCCAATGTTTTCCATGACGAAGGACCGAGCACGAGCTTTTGAATTGATGTATTATATTATGATATTTTTTGTAATTTTATTTAAGAGTATATTTTTAGTGGTGCATGTGTTAGTAATATTTTTCATTTTATATATTTTGTACCAAATCATGTGTGACAATTTTATTTCGTTTCCCCCTTTGTTTTTATTTTGTACCATATCATCTGTGACATTTTTATAGTTTGATTTTTATTGTTTGTTTTGTTTTGTGGAGCGCAATAGCCAAGTAAAATCAAATATAAATAGAGAAATTGGGCAAAATTCATGAAATGGGAAATACCTTAAATTGCTAACATTTGTTACAACATTATAATCATTCCCCTAATATTATAATTGTTATCCATACTTGATAACACGAATTATATAATCCGGTAAAGAGATAGTAATATGATAAAATGAATTCAAGTTTTGCTTTGGTGTTTTAAACGAATTACATTCACGTTTTATAGAGTTTTTCTCAATGAATCGTCAATCAAATAATAAAAAAAAAACTTCGTATAGTCAAATCAAATATTTTATTAATGTATAGTCAAAATCAAATAATTTTATAAAAAGACAATTTTTTTTGTATTTTATCGATCAATAAATGAAACTGTGTCGGAATCGAATATATTTGATACAACACAAAATTCTGGAAAGTACCAATAACTCAATTTGGTATGATTAATAGCCGCGTAAGACGTGAGATTAGTAATCCCGGGTCATACGTGGCCATTTTCTACTGGCTTGGTTATTTAATCAATATTAAAATTACGGGAAAAGGCAGTCACGTAGGACGTGGGATTGACAATCCCGGATCCCTACCGGTTATGAGTAGACAAATCAATGAAAAAAGAACTCTACATGCCCACATGCCACCAACAAATCCCATAACTTACTTTTCAATTTGGACAAATTATTAATTTAACAAATCACAATGAAGGTCTGATCCGTTTTTACTTTAATTAAATGGTTTTCAAAAAATGGAATTATCAATTAATGGAAAATCTCCAGAAATTTAATACAACTTTATATCGGTGAAGGAAATATCAAGATGACCGATTGAATTTGCAAAGGTCTGTCATCTATAAGTGAAAAAGAGAAAGATTGTGAAATAATCGAGTGTTAATTATAGGTGCATCTATGAACCTCTTAATGTGTACCATTGAATCTAATCTAATGACTTAAATTTTTTGAAGGCAGGCTGCATTAAAAATTAGTAAGGCAGTAAAAATAGATCCCATTTTATCATGATTTTTATTTTGGTTATAACCGCTTTTTGGTAAAAGATACGTTTTTAAAATGAAAATGTTGTTTTAGACAAAAACAAGTTTTTATATATAAAAGAAATTGATTGCTTTTTGATGAAAAAAAATTGTTGTTTTTTGTATTTTTTATTCATAATAAACTATTTTTTAGATTTTTAGAAAGATTGGTTATGTGTTTTTTAGGGTTGACTTGAATACAAGTTTTACTTTAAATTGGTTGAATTTTAATGAAGTGTGAGTTATTAACGAACATAAGATTAGGAGCTTCCGAGAGAAAGTATCAAAAATGTAACTTATAGATAATAATCCAATCTAAATTCATTTAGTTAACGCGTATCGTTTGATTTAGAGATGAATTACCATTGACATTGTTTTCTCTATCTATAAAACGAATCATAATCTTACCTCCTAATTAATGTGACGAATTATATAAATAAACATTGGTGTCAAAAACAAAACAACGTAATCAGTGTAACCATATTTTGCCAGGTCTTTTGGTTGATATTTGATGAAAAAAAGATTTCGACAATTGACTATTTGGACTGGTAGGTAGGAGGGGCAGAATTAAATAAGATTCTTTTGTGGTTAAAATTGCAAACTTAACAAAAAAGAAGTTATGGTGTCAATCTGAGTATCAACAGAGATTTCAAGCTTTGTGAGATAAGAAATTTGTGGTGTTCAAGGACTTCCCACATCTCTCATTCTCTCTTTAGTCTTTGCAAAAGTCTCTGGTTTTCAAGGATTAATCATTTCTAAGATTTTCTATTTGCAAAAACCATGTCAACATACATCTTGATGTTCCCATTCCCAGCACAAGGTCACATTATACCTATGTTAAACTTAGCCCACCAACTATCCATTCATGGACTAACACTCACAATTCTAGTCACACCAAAAAATCTACCAATTCTCGACTCTCTCCTTGAATCACACCCTTCTATCGAAACACTTGTTCTCCCTTTCCCAAAATACCCTTCTATTCCTGAAGGCGTAGAAAACATGAGAGATCTTGGCAATATTGGTACTTTACCAATGATAAATGCTCTTGGTCTGCTCCGTGGTCCGATCATCCAGTGGTTCAAGGACCATCCTAACCCCCCTATGGCAATCTTATCCGATTTCTTCCTTGGGTGGACCCTAAACTTAGCAAATGAACTCCGCATCCCTAGATTAGTTTTTTACTCTTCCGGAGCTTTTTTGACCGCTGTATTGAATTTTATCTGGAAAGATGTAAAGGCAACACTATCTTTACCCATGATTAAGTTTCATGATTTACCCAAATCGCCTATCTTTAGCGCCGAACATCTTCCCACCATATGCCGGGTGTACGTGGAATCGGATCCCAAGAGCGAGTTTCTGAAGGATAGCATGGTTGCAAATATGTCGAGTTATGGTTGTATTTTCAATTCTTTTGATGCTTTAGAGGGTGTGTATTTGTCACATTTGAAAGAGAAATTGGGCCAGTCTCGTGTTTGGGGAGTTGGGCCAATATTAGGCCATGCCGAAACAAAGAAAGGTTTAGGCCCGGAAAAGTTGGCATGGCTTGACCGTTGTCCCGATGGGTCAGTTTTGTATGTTTGCTTTGGTAGTCAAAAGTTTCTAAATAAGGCCCAAATGGAGGTCTTGGCAGATGGGCTGGAAAAGAGTGGGGCCCGATTTATTTGGGTTGTTAAAAGTTTAACGGCCCAACAAGAAGCATCTGGATACGGGTCTATACCTGACGGGTTCGAGGACAGAGTATGTGATAGGGGGTTGATTATTAAGGATTGGGTACCTCAGGCACAAATATTAAGTCACACGGCTGTAGCTGGTTAGTTATCAAGAATTATATCCGGTATCGAAAATTGCATTTCTGAGAATTGTACAGAAAATCACTTAACTCTCACCTTTTTACTTTACTTATAAAATCATAGAAACATGAAAGAATTGAATCATTATTTATTTCTAGAGATTATGCTTATATTAATCATAATACTAGTAGTAATTAACTTTTTATGTGGATTGTTATGTATGAATTCTATGTTTTTCTTTTCATATGTATCGTTTGCAAGTATGTTATGACGTAAATATTTTATTCGACCATTTATCAAATCGTCGTTTACTACTTTCTGCTTCCGTTCCTGAACTTGGCAATTATATTGCAGGGTTTCTCAGTCACTGTGGATGGAACTCTCTGCTAGAAGGGATCATGGCCGGGGTTACAATGCTTACGTGGCCAATGGAGGCAGACCAATTTGTGAACGCATGCCTATTGGAGGAGGATGTGGGATCCGCTATCCGAGTCTGTCAGGGGGCCGACTCAGTCCCTGACTCGACTGCGTTGGCTCGAACTATAGCCGAGTCAATGAGGGGTGTTACAAAGCAAAAGCTGAATGCAGAAAAAGTGAGAGATAACGCTTTGGAAGCTGTGGGAAAAAACGGGAGCTCTGCGCTGGATTTAGATAATCTAGTTAAGGATTTGATCGAAATTCAAAGAGTGTGAAATTGTGGCAAAAATTGAAAGTTTAAAACATAAATAGTCTATTGAGCAATATGTTCATGGTCTCTTTGGACTGGCTATTGGAGAGTGATATTGTAATTACAATAAGTACGTTGTGTTATTGCTTCTGCTTTAGTCGTTGCCTGAATTTCTGATTGGTGTCCATGTGTCGACTATATGCTTGTCAAAGTTGATAGTTTCGGCTTTGGTATGCTAAACTTCAAATCTCCATATTTAAGCTGTCTATCAAATAAGTTTTTTCGTCTTTCATGAAGTGCATTATTCTCACTGTTATTTCTTGTTTTTTTTAAATATAAAATGCTTATTATTATTAAAAATAGCGTGCACATTACAAGTTCGATACTCCTGAAACAAGCTGCAAATGGCTAAGAAAATACACAGGTAAAAAAGCCCTACAACCCAAATCTTCTTACCCCTGATAAGTAAAAGCAAAATAAACCAAGAACAAGTAAAATACATACAAAACTCTAATCAACTGTCTAAATAAAGAAACATGAAATATTGATATCTGCAATGAACGTTCCGACAAAACAAACGAATGAGAATTGATGATTACAGTACGAGGCATAGTGACATTGAGACACAGAAAAGCCTAAACCAACTCGATCCGGCATAGCATACGCCATCAAGGTGTCAACACACAAAACCCGCTCATGAGAGGCCTACCAAGATGGTTCCAACAAAACAATCCAACTCTCACTTTCATAACGTCTACAACCAATAACCAAAAACCAATCGGTCCTAGTACCATATCGAAATAGAATTATACGCTCCAAACTATAATAATCAATAACGGAAAATGACCAATTGCAGTTAACTAAACCAACTGAATCACCAGATAAGTCCTCAATGATAGCGAGCTCCGTCATCAAAACAGTATAAACAGTCATCTAGAGATCGTAATTTATAAAATAACAACTTGAGCTAGCAAAAGTCATACAACCCAAATCAGTCTAAAAGACCAATAAAAATCACTAATCGGTAGTTAATCTAAATGCGGAAAATCAAGTCAAGCAAAGGAAAGCGACATACCAAACATCGGCAAAAGAGGGCAAAGGAGGGCCTTACCGATCTCAACTTAGATCGGCTCGATAAGCTTCATCGGGGTGGCCATAACCCAATCTAGACATAACTACCAAGTATTAAAACCTTAAAAGCACCAAACAAGCACCGAAACAATTATCAATGTGCTGCAATCGCTCATACCAATCAGGACCCAATATGCTAATCTATTAACCCCAATAAAAAGATAATCATTGATACAATCGAAAGACCGAAGGTGGTCATCGGGGACCGCATGAGAGGAGGATGAGGTTGGATAGGAGGTGTTTTATTAGGATTGAGAGGAGGGTGATGGTGAGATGTGAAAACGGTTCGGGTCAGAACAGGTGAGGCCAGATCTGACATAGATCCCGAGAGTCGGAGCTTAGAAAAGGGGAGAGGAGAAGAGGGATGAGAGGTGCATATAGAGGAGATGAGAGGGGATGAGAAGAAATGAGAGAAGAGAGTTTGGGCTGCCCGGGGGCACGAGGTGCTACGACGCCACTCCCCCCGCCCCAGACAGGCGACGGCTTTATGTGTAGCTTGCGGTTTTGTGGGGTTAGACTTTAGAGAGAGAGAGGGCTCCAGAAAAACGTAAACAAAGCAAAAGTATTCCTATTTCTTGGTTTTATGTTAGAATCTTTATAGCTTTTTGATGGTGCTCCTGTTTCATTCAAATTGGGAGAGAAAGATCTGTACAGACTGTACTAGAATAACTTACCAATGATACTTGGAATGCATTAAATAGAACCCCGTCATGAGTGGCTCGTTAGGTTTTAAGGGTACACTATGCATTCTCCAGGTTTTTTTCATTTATGCAAGTGTTGATACCTTGCTGTTTGTATGAGTTGTATAAGAGGTTTTGTATGCCAATCTTCAATTGTGTGTGCCTAACACTCTCTTTATGGTTTGTTTCTTCATAAATCGTCGAGTCTCTTCATATTTCCATTATCTGGTTAACGATTCTTAGCGATCTTAGTGACCTAAACTGCAATTAATTTGGTTGCCGGTGACTGATGATGTTGTAGAAATGTTTTTCTAGTGATGGGAGTTAAAATCTTCTCATAATTAATTGAATAAGTGGGATGATTACATGGAAAAAGTCAAATAGCATACAAATTTACACATGCAGTTACCGAAAGAGTTTGGTAACTCTGGTTAACCAGGTTGTCTCCATAAGTAATTAGGGTCGAAAGCGAAAGAGCTTGGTAATAAACTCAATGGATTTCCTTGTGGCTAAGCAAGATAAATGAACAATTGTTTAAGAAATCATCAAATATTGGCAAACCATATATGGTCTACTTTGGCATGCTTGTGTATTTTCTGACATGTAAACTATTAGATTTTGATTTGTTTGTAGTTAACAACTAGTAATAGTTAATATGCCAAATGTTTTCGCATTGACTTTGTTGAATTAATCAGTTTATTTTGTTCTCTCTTACTTTTGGAATTTGTGGCTGTTCCTTCCGATATAACTTACATCTTTAAGAGAGTGAATTTTTTCGATCAATATATATGCATGTCAACCTGGGGAATGCATCTTCAAAGACTTAATCACATTTTGGGTATAACAAAGCCTGCATAAAAGGGTTTATGAATATCTAATTTTTGTAAGTTAAGTTGGAGAAGGGTGTTTAAATCTGTAGCATTTTGAATTCTTACGCTTATATATCAGTATTGTGTTTCTTTTGAATAGTCTTTTATTGTGTGCCCATGAAACACTATCTTCTTTATTTAAACCAGAATGTACGACAGAGATGGTTCATCGGTTGGTTTTGTTAGTGGTCTAGTTTTTGTGTCCTTCGATAATGGTACATTATTTGGTTTTATGTCGCTTCGATTTGTCCCAACAAAAAAATATGCTCACGAATAAACTACTTCACAAAAGATTTAAAGAGAAAACAAAAGAAAATAAAAGGAGAAAATCTTGAAAAAGAAGTTGTACAATCTTAAAGGGTGAATTCCCCCGACCGACTTTAGTAACAAAGAAGGAATAGCATTCAGGAATGAGAAAAATGGCTTATCTGAAAATTGTCCTGAGGTTGACAAATTGATTTTCAGAAGAAATATTTGCCGAAAGCTTGATCCATTATTATCCTTTTACTTTTCAAGGATCAAAGCTTTCAGATTCTTTGCTTTGGTAATATTCTTGTGAAAAACCGCCCTACATATGCTTTTCTTCCACTTAATTTCTCTCCACTTTTGTTTTAGTAAATAATTTAAGACCACTTTCTTAGTCCAGGGCAACTTTAAATATGATAGTGGGATTATCTCTACTCATTCTAGCTCTCGTGTGTTCACATTTACCTATTTGTTAAATTAGCATTGCACATTTGCACCAACCACTAATATCTCCAATGATGACTTTCAGCTCTTATCATATAATGATAGTATGATTACTAAAGAATATTTAAGTTGCTATCCTAGCTAAGCAAGTCGTCACAAGAAATTGGTTTGTTTTCTAATCAAAATTATGAAGAAGTTAACAACTAAAAGTGAAATGGTGGTTTTATTTGCTTTTTGTTGATAGTGGCTATCTTTTAGGCTCCTCTAAGCACAATGGGAAAATGATTATCCTGGGGTTGTTCTCTTATTTTCTTTTTTTAATTATTTTTGTTTCTCTATGACGATGTATGATAGCGGAAAGTTTATTTTTTGAGAAATGTTGACAAACACTAAAGCCAGCTCGGCTTAATTATACTTTTCATATCATCCGTTGACGGTTGTCTACTTTCCGCCAACTTATCAGCTTGGGTCTACTTGTTTTGATAAATAATTGGGCTTAAGTTTGAGTTTATTTCTCATTGGTACCTGAAACGCATTTATGGAACTAGTTTTACCTACATCATACCTTAAGTAACTAGCATAGTAAATGATCAGGAAAAAAGAAAATTACTAAGGGTTTGTTGTGCTGCAACTTGTAAGTGAATGAGCTGATTTATTTGACACTAAAAAGAAAGGTTAGGTTCAATTAGTTTTAACTTCTAGCCTTTTAAAGCCAAAAATTGAATAAAGTTTGGGCTAGTTAAGTTTATCTACCAAATGTAGTATAAATCATAAGCAAAAAAAAAAGGCCAAGCGCTGAAAAACTGCAAAGAAACAATGCAGGAGTGTTTATTTTATAATTGTTCATATTCTGGTTAAGGGTCCACCATCTCTTTCCCATCAGAAGTTGGTTACTTAAGAGTAAAAATAAAGTGAGGAAAATTCTAATTATTTCTCTACCAATTCCCCCTTTTTCTTTTTAACTATACTATAAATATGAGTGTTTTTCTCAAACTTGAAGAGTTTTCATAATAAACCATAAGGTGGAAACTTAAACAAAGTCTTTCGGGGATCTCTTCAATTTTAATCAAAGTTTCCAAATTCTCCTTCTCTAAAGCCTGGTTTGGTTGCAGTATTTAAGGGAATAGGCTGATTCCTTTATTTAATTTTTGTAGGTTGAGAGGATTCATCCAGGTTAACGTTTCTACCTTTTTCATGTTAAAAATCCAGAAAACATAACTCTTAATATGATCAACCAAATTAAACCCAAGTTGTAAGTGAAAAAAGGCGACCCTAAGAAGCTGCAACCAAAAACAAGGTATTTTTGGTATAATGTCTGGTAGATTGAACTTCAAGCGAGACAAAACCTCATTTCAGAAACAAAACTCTACAAAAGGAGGTTCTTATGAGAACAAGAGGCCCTATCTTGGTTGCAGATTCATATCGCCTATGAGATTTCTCAAAAATATAAAGGAGGAAGTGGCGAAAGCTCTGGTTTACGTGGCCAAAAGGACAAGAACGTCTCAAGATACTGCTGCATCATCATGTAGATCGAACACATCGGTTGCCCCGATGGATAATCACAGAGTTGAAGCTGTTAACGATTGCATTCAGTTTATTAATGCTTCTTCTACCTCAAATATATCTAAACCGATATCTATTCACGACTAGTTTATTTTTTGAGATGTTGAAAAGTAATTAATTCAAGCACTTGTATTGTTCAAGTTCATCTTGACTTAACCAGTGTTCAAGTGTCTAGACAGTTTAATTTCAACCGCCAGGATGGTTGTATCGCGTCTAAATTTCATGTTTGATTTTTTTAAGGTTTCAAAATCGTAAAATGTACCTAAACATGTGTTTCCTAGGATTAGGAGTGAAAACTGATCGAGAAAGAATCAAGAGTTTTGTTCTTGTGTTTCGTCGGATTTGTATTCCTTCTTGCTATAATACTATTTGGTATTAGCAAATAGCAACAATATTTCTGATGAAGTGATTGAGTGACAAAGTCTTCTAGCGTTAAGTATAGGTTGATTATTGGATGGTAATTTCATTTTTTTCAATTTGTTTTTACATCCTATCATGAAACCCCTTTCCTGGAGCTCATGTAGCTGGGAAGTAATATAAGATATTTCGGTTATGGCGTTCAGTCTTCAATCGGAATACTTTACCAGAACATTAAACTAAAATCGGTATAGTGACCTAAAAAAAAACTATTTTCCATACATCATAAAAGCACAAAACCTTCAAATTCTCAAATATTGGGTTGTAATCTCTCTCGTCCGGTTAGTGTATTGCTAATGTTTTGGTAAAAAAATAAATTTCAAAAATTGAACTTATGTCCTATCATCCTATGGGCAGTTAACCTCATGTTTGGCTGAAGCTGAAATCTAATTACACGGTCGTGACTTCAACCACTTGTTATTTCGACAAGCCGTAAAACCAGGGAAATCTCAACCAAAACCTTTTTATTCTATGAAAGTATCAATCATTTTTTTTTCAAAAGCAGCAACCAGACCAGCACAAATTATCAGTATCCTTGAACGTACGAACGAAACTAATTAAGTGTTAAAGACTCATAAAGCACTTTTTATGCCGATGAATGTTTAGATTGGTAATTCAATAAGTACAGACTTCATATATAATGTAAAGAAAACATGATTCAGCAGCGTTCGGTAATCATCCCAGACACATTCAAGACAGGATTCAAGAAATATCTAGACAAAGCGCGAGCGGAAGAGTAGTCGAAATTACAATTACAAGAAAATTCAATAAACCAAATTACTTGGCAAATAAACCTCCGAATCCACCACTCTTTTTCTTGGGAGCTTGAACCGAGACAGTACCCTTGCGGGCAGGGGTAGGGGCAGACTCCTCATCATCATCGACCTTCTTGAGGATAGGGTCGGTTTCGAAGAACTGGTCTTCCTTTTGCATTCCCCCTATTATCCAATCCAAGATGCTTTTCTCCTCACTACTCTTCCCCGAACCCTTAGTCGCCTTGCATAGTACCATTCTCTTCTCCCTCCTTATCGTCGTGACTACCGGTGTTGGGATGAACATGTTTAGTGAAGCCATAGTAGAGTGAGTGTCAAGATAGTTTTGAAAAATAACTAGTTTTCTTTTTTTTTTCAAGAGGGTAAGTGAAGAATGAAGAGAATTTGGAGATGATATAATTTTAATTGGTGGAGTAGAGAAGTGATATTAGCCAAGTGGAAATGGAAGGTTGAGATTTGTGATGGAGTGTTTTCCCCACAAGCTCTCCACATGTGTCTTATCTCTTTTTTTCTCATAATAATGAACACCAAAAAAGAAAATATTATTATGAGAATACACAAATTTTAGAGCACAAACTAAATTTTAATGAGAATACAATAAGAAGCTTGTTTATGTTTTACTTCTTGCAGTTACGGCCGGTTTCGGTTCGGTTTTTAGCAAAACCAAAATCAAACATATTTTTCGGTTCGGTTTTTTTCGATTTCGGTCTTTTTTTTAACCGAATTGGACTGGGTTTTTTCGGTCCAGTTTCGGATTTTTTCGGTTTTTCGGGTTTTTTCGCTCTCGGGTTTTTTCGGTTTTTTTCGGTTTCGGTTTTATTGAAAACCGAAACCGACACGAAAAATTTTCGGTTTTTCGGTATCGATCTTTTTCGGTTCCGTTATCGGTTCGGTTCGGTTCGGTTTTTTCGGTTTTTCGCCCAACTCTTTAAACAAACACCAAAACACACTCATCCGTTTCAAAATATAATTCCATTATGAAAAACACAAATTATTAAAAAAACAAGATTATTACATTTTTTTTATACTTTTACTCTCATTTTTATTCATGCACATTCTCCTATAAACTAAAAGTATAACCAAATATGTAATATTACACAATTTTATTTTTTTTATTTTGAAAAAATGGATTTATATTGTGGAACAAGCTAAAATAGTATAGTAGACTTATATTTTGAAACGGAGAGAGCCATATTCTAGTGTTTTTTTTTTTTTTTACTGATCTAAGTCTAGTTTTCATGGTTTATTGTTTCTTTCTTTTGAATTTTTTTGTTTTAAGAAAAAGGTGCATGTATTTATATTTGCAAGGCAAGAAGAATGCAGTAAGTCGGTATCTATTGAGAATATATTTGTGTTATTCTTCTGTTCTATATATAAAACTCTGTATCCAGCTCCATTTTATTCTAAGAGAAAATAATAAATTTTTGTTCTCATTTCGCTTTCTCTTTCTCTTCATTTCTTTATATTTTACGGTATCTAAAGTTCCGTTCACGCATAAAAACTATCATCTTTTACAGCACCTTTTTAATTTTGCTAATACATAAATTTATATTATTCAAAAAGTACAAAAAAGAACCAATCATTTTCAGTTGTAAGGTACAACAACCACCAAAAGTACGAAATCGACAATGATGCATGAAATGAACTACCTAAAATCTGAAATTGGGCTTAGATTGTATCTGCACCTCTAAAAATGTGTTTGGAATCTGAAAAAACTAACGGGAAAATGAAAATGAATTTTCAAGAAAACATTTTCTTATGTTTGTTTGTGTAGTAAAATCAATAGAAAATAAAATAAAATAAACTGTGAGTAAAATAAAAATAAATAAGAAATTTTTTGTGTGTATAATGAGAGAAAACATTTATTCCAAAAGTGAGAGTAAAATGAAAACAAATGGAAAAAGTGTGACGAGCTCACTCTCTCTCCCTTTTTTTTTTTTTTTTTTTCTCTTGATTTTTCAACATTTCAAACACATGACCAAAAAATAATTTTTTTTTCTTTTCTTTTTCATTTTTTTCATTTTACGTGAACTCATTTTCCACTAATGTGTTTGTAAGATCGGTAAGAAAATGGTGAAAGAGTTAGACTCATTTTTCTCATTTGTTTTTCTTTTCATCCAATTTTTAAAAGTAAAATGCTTCCCCTCATTTTACGCACATAATTTTCTCATAGTTTATTCATTTTATTTTTCATTGATTTTTTTATGTAAACAAACACAAAAAAGTATTTTTTTAGAAAATTATTTTCATTTTCCCATTCATTTTTCATGTTACAAAGACACCCTAAAAATCAGTTATCTTAGAAAGTGGAAGTGAGTTTGCCACAGAGGTAGCTAGGTCACGATGCTATATATTTTGAGCAAGGGCGGAACAGGAAAGGGCGAATGGTGCCGCCGCCATCCCATAATTTTTTATTTTTTTTAAATTATACATATAATTTTTTGAATTTGTAAATAAATTGACATAACTTAATTCAGTGGTACAATTGTATAGTTTTATAGTAATAGATAACATGTCACGTGTTCGAATTCTTTTCCATCCTTTTTAACGACAGCACCAAAAAATAAATTTATGGTTCCGCAACTGATTAGAAAAAAAAAAAAAAATCAAAAAAATCCCTACCATTCATGTCAAGTTATTGTTTGATATTTAGACACATTAATATCTCCAGAATAAATAAGTGTTGAACAAACTAGATTCGCCTATGTTTTTTTTTTTTACAAAAGAAAACAATCCCTATACCTTCTGAACTACACTACACCTATTTATTTTTGCATTTCGGCAGCTTTTTTCCGCCTTCTTAGTTTTTCCTGGATCTCTTTACGTGTTTTTGTTGTTACGTTTTAAACACAATTTATCATTTTTGGTGTCTTTGTGTGTTTCAAGTTTTAACAAAGACGAAGTATAGTCAGTGAAAATGATAGTTATTAGTTAAAAAAACGATTTAACACTTATTTAAGTTGATGGAGATTTGTTTTCTCAGAAATATAGATGCAATTAGGCGCAAATCCGAGTCGGTTCCTCTCTTTTTTAAAGCATAAGCGGACAGCGGAGCCAACTGGAAATAATCCGTTCAGTTTGGGTCATAGAAATAATCAAAATCAAAGAATACGAATCATAATACGGGCTAGCTTGGTTTGATTCAGTCGGTTTATATAATAACTAATGAACAACATAGGACAAGAAGTTTCATCGGTGATTAACTACGAAATACATATGTCAACTATACCTTAATGAAAAACTTAAGTTTTGTAGTTTAACTAATTGATCACGGCCGAACATATTATATATAGATAGGGCATTGCATTTAATTATAGTAAAATATTATGTATAAATATATATAGTACATATATACAGTATATAAATTACAGTGTATACATTAATAAAATATTCAGAAACATATATAAGTAATTGGTTAAGATCCGTCTCAAAACCACTATGCAATGGTATGATAATTTTATTACTAATGAAATTTATAAATTATCAATTTCAAAACCTTTAAAACCGCAAATAGAACCAATTAAATTATTTTCTTTAAATTTGTCAATCCGATCCAAAGTAATAGCTAATCGATTTGTTTCAACTTTTGCTTAATTTAATTTATTTCGGTCAGTTTGATCGATTTAGTTCAATTTTTGACACCTCTTAGATGAGTATTATTTGCACATATATGTTACACTAATTGCTACACTTCTTGTTATATGAGTGATGATGAAAACTCTACCTTAACTTATTTTATACTTTGTTTATTTTGTTTTCGCCTCTCTCACTATGAGTTTAGCGAGTAGTGTGAAAGTTGTGTTGACCAGATTAATCCCTTAGAGCTTGTTTAGTACGTTGCATCTTTGGTTGGTCGGGGTTAAACTAGAAGTGCTATCCGCCAGATTCACAAATGATGTGTTTAGTTCTGTACATTGCAATTGGGCTACTAGTACAGACCGGATTACTACTATTTATAAATGATGTCAGTTTCACAAATGATGTGTTTGGTTACACATTCTATGACCGGACTATTTGTCCAATTAGAATATCAACAGACCCTGAAATGTGTATTTATAATTCCATGGTCATGTGGGTGTGGTATTAGTAGTCCCGACAATATCAATGCCATGGACATTTCTAGTCCGAGATAAATCCCGCTTGTACTCATAGTATTAGGAATACGAGTCCAGCAACCAAACGAGACATAAGGGGTATGTGTTAAATTAGTCCACCCTGTCTGAAATGCTGATACGACATTCATTTCAAATCCCGCTCACAATACAGACCGGATTATAAGTCTTGGGACTATTAATTCTACAACCGAACGAGGTATAAGATGTAATATATATAGGATGCTATCAGTGATGTATCCACTCGAAAATCAAGTGTGATGATTAGGGGGCGAAGCCAGAAAATGGTATATAGGGTACCGAATTCACATAAACAATCATATTAAGTGAAATAAAAAAAAAAAACTAAGGGTGTCAAATCGTCATTTTTAACACCTTGTAGTAAAAATAAATAGTCAAAAGTTAAAAAAAATTCACGATTATCTGAATTATGAAGGATGTCGACGTGGCGTGGCCTCCGATGACCTCTACCTAGCTTTCCGGGCTATGATACCATCTCACACACATTAGTATGAAATTATTGCTAAGTAAAATATTGATGGCAGTGGTACAAAACCCAGCTTAAAATCGCACCGAACTTTTAATGGAGACTAGCAAAGGAGCCCGAGCAATGCCCGGGTTTTTTTCTTAAAAAATTTAAATTATTTTCAACAATTTTGTTATAATTAAAATTGGCATTTCTTTGTAATTTATTAGGACTAATCTCTATCATATTCATTAATTAAATTTTGCATTAATATGATTATATCTATTATATATTTACGGTTTAATAAAAAAAACATTATTTTGTAATTATTGTTCTATTTTAAGTTATGAAATTTGTTCGATTGTTATAAGGTTTTAACTTCTAAGTTGGAATAAAAGAACCTTCTTTGGTTTATCAACTGTAAGTATGATACTTTGTCATAAATTGATAAATACACATCGTTATATGTTGTCTGCGAGTTGCTTAGTGACTAAATCATTTCGAACACACTCGTTAAAGTAGTATTGTATATGCGAACAATATATATATATATATATATAGTATATATATATATATATATATATATAGTATATATGGACACCATAAAAAACACTCAAATGGACACTTTTTCGTAAAAACGCTCCAAATCAATATTTGATTAATGCAAATCTCCACGGTTTTATGACGGAAACACAAATATGAGTCTTGTTTTTTTTTCCTGAGATGTATAATGACATGTTTTGAATTTTTAAATTTTACCATAATTTCGAAAATATGTCATTATACATCTCGGAAAAAAAAACAAGACACATATTCGTGTTCCCGTCGTGAAACCGTGGAGATTTGCATTAGCCAAATTTTGATTTGAGCGTTTTTACGAAAAAATGTCCAAGTTGATGTCTAAGTTGATGTTCATATAACATTTTCTATATATATATATGGGTACAAAATCAAACTCATAAAATATATAGTTTTTTAGGAATTCACCCTCATAAAAGTCTAGAAACCATATTGCAATATTTTTTTTAAATTACTTTTGTTCTTGTATACTACGTTTTAAAATTACAAAAGAATATGCATAGTAATGCGGTCTTTTGTTCTTGTATACTACGTTGTAATAGGATGCAATGTTGTCATTTACTCAAATTTAGAAATATTGGCGTCTTATTAAAAACTAAAAAAAAAATAGATTATAGTTGTTATATTAACTATGGAAACCATTTTTTTTTTAGCTTAACACATACATAGTATCTTTTACTATACATTGATATAGCGGGGGACGGTATATATATTTTTATTTATTTAATGGATGAGAAAAATGTGTAGTATGATTCTAAAAAAGAGAAATCATAATAATATATATGAAAGTTGGACTGTGCATGTGTGTTTAATTATCTGTAAACTATTTAATTGGTGTATATAAACTAATTGATTTTAGCTAAATCAATGGCATATTCTAAGTTTGACACGTAAATATCTTGAAGAAAGCTGAAGTAACCAAGTGAATAAAGAGTTAAGATAATACAACAACAATAAAACAGGTAGACTTTCTGTATCGCTCATATGCATTACAAAATACATGCTTCTAAAATCAATTGATGATTTATATTAATAAAAAATAAATAGAGTAAAATTATTAGATATGAGTTCGAGATAACCGGACAACAAACTGTGCCGCTAGTATTATTTAAATTGCAAATGCTAATATTCTAAAGACATATTGAGTCGAATCTACGGTCAACACATTTCTGTTCATAACATTTTGCACTCTCTTGAAAAGCTCAACAGACTCAGTATTTAAAAACTCAAATGTATGAAATTGTACTGATTGTCTTGACATAATTTTTCATGTTTCTCTACCTTCGCTGCCGCTGCAGTAGTATCTGCGTGACCCACGATAAATTCTTTAATACCAAACCCCACCAAGGGTGAAACGACGGTAAGATCAACATACACATATTTTCTACCGTTGCAGCTATAAAAAAGAACTTCTGCTGACTTAAGGGTAAATCTACCATCAGATGGATCTGTAAGAAAGTTAACAGGTGTCTCCTTTCTAGCTGAAATTCATGCTCTCCAAATTATGTCATACAATACATCTTCAGCGAAGTCGTGGCGGTATTTGAACCCCAAAAGGTTCTTACAACGGACCATGTGACAAGTCGGACACATTTTCCCTTACCGGTATAGAGGAATAAAAAGTCGATACTTGATAATAACTCGGTATTTTGTAGCTGACATGCGCTTGCCAAAACCCTCTATAGGGGTGGCAAGTAAGAAATTCTGAGCATGTCGGATACGAACACACCTAAATACGGTAAGATCCTTAGGTTTCATGTCGAACTACTCGCGTAAACCCGTCTACTATCAGTTTATCATGTTGTGTGATTTACCTGTAACTTGTAAGCAAATTGGGAACTAAATAAAATTTCAAGCCACATAAAGTCCTATGTATGCAAATAAGCAATAAACACGGTACACATGGAGTATATCAAGCAGGCACCTCCTCGAGTAAACTCACAGCTTGGAAACAGGTGATGGTCTGTTAATATATAGAAGAGAAGTGACAAAATCAACTAAACAGAAAAGTAGAAGGGCTATATATGTAATTAAACTAAATTCCAGACTAACAGACAGGACACCACCAGGCTTTTTTATACAGTTAGAAACTTAGAATTTATGGGGTGAATCAAGTCTGAAATACAGTGCTCCCAAAAATTAAAACTTTGTATAAGATTGAAAAAACATAGTGGAACTAGTATAAAATTAAAACAAAACAAAATGTATACCAAAATGGGGTGGACCAATTGAATCATTTTTAAAATAAATTCGGTCTGTTTGACTTGTTTCAATTTTTAATCAATTTAATTTAATTCGGTCAGTTTGATAGATTTATTTCAATTTTTGACATATTTTAGATGAATGTTATATGTACTGTTACAATGCTTTATATGGGTGATGATGAAAACTCAACCTTTTGACATTTTGTACTTTTGTTTATTTTGTCTTCGCCTCTCTTCCGATGAGTGTAGCGAATAGTGTGAAAGTTATGTTGATAAGGCTGGTCTTTGTGGCCTTGTTTGGTTGCATTGGTTGGTCGGGTTTGGACTATAAGTTATATCGGAAACCAAATAATGTTTTTGATTGCGACGAACGGACTACAAATGATACACTTTCGAAAGTAAAATATTGGTGGTAGTGGTACAACACCCAACTTAAAGTCGCACCAAACGTTTAATTTTAATGGAGATATGGGTTGGTTCAGGTCTACTGAAACACAGTGGTCCCAATATAATCAAAATTTTGTAAAAGATTGAAGAACATAGTTGAAACTGGAACACTACTACAAAATTAAAACAAAACAAAATATAGAGCACTAATTGTACTACACTATTTAAGTGATAGGACCGACCAGTCCACTCAATCTTTTTATACGTAAAAGGAATATAGTCAGAGCAAACCAATTACGAATCATCATTAAAAAGTACAAAAACTAAGAGCACGTTTAGTGTGATACGTTTACAAGGAGAAGCCAGACTATACTAAATGTATAGTTTGGAAAACTTTTCTCTGTGGCACCATTAGATTAACAGAAGGTCTCACAGACTGTAATAATCTAATGGTGCACAGAGATAGTTTTTTAAACTATACTAAATGTATAGTCTGACACTCCTTGTCCCTACAAATGTATGATTCATATAAACGGTTCTTTAATTAGCAAATCAAAATATGAGTCACATGACATTTTTTTTATTACTATACCCATTTATTTGTTTAAAACATATAAAAATAAACCTAAAGAAGCTCTTTGTATTCATTATAATAATATATAGCTCAAAATAAAATAGTCTATATGTCACATTGATAGATAAAAGTAATGAGCCTAATTATCAAGTAAATGTCTTAGTTAGCGAGTAGTTTTTTTTCTATCTATCAAATTATAACTAACCAGTTAAATGTGGATGTTCCGTTAATAAAAGTAGGGATGGGTTATGATCGGGACCCGATCCGTAAACCGCTCAATCCGTATCCCGACCCGATTACTTTTAAAAATGAAAAAAAATCCCGATCCCGACCCGACAAAAGTCGGGACCCGATTTTTTCGGGACCCGATTTTTTCGGGATCCCGTAGGTTCGGAATAGTTTATCCCGAATCTCACGACATATTTTTTTATTTTACGACGACGTTATTTTTTATTAACAATTTTTATTTGAGAAGTCTAAAGATGTTATTAACACGAAAAATAATCCTATTTTAAAAATAACATTCTTAATAAATGAAAAAAGAAATTAACATGTAATGAAAAAATAGTGTGAAACTACAAATAACGGAGTAGATAAAAAAATTGATACGTTTTTTATCAGATTTTTTTATTATTTAGTTTTATTCACACAAGCAACAATTATCATACTAAATGAGATGCATTATCAATACAATTTTTATAATCGGAAAATAATAATCATTTATGTTTCTTGAAAATAACAATATAATTTTTTAATTTAAGTATATTTTTTATTTTAATAGTTTAATATATTCAAAACTATAAATCTATATGATACTTCTATAATTATAACTAATATATAAAACAAAAAAGATTGTAGCTACTATAGTAGAGTGCTTACATTGTATGTTATAAGTACGATGTTTGATTCTCATCACTTGCATTTGATATAAATTAATTTATATTTTTATATAAAATATAAATTAATTTAAAAATCGGATCGGGTCGGGACAACCGACGAAATCAAAATTGTCACCCGATTTCAAAGTTTGTCGGGTCGGAACTATTCTCGGGTCGGGATTTCAGGATTTTTTCTCATTACTAAATAATAAAAGTACAAAACAGTTCTGAGTTTATTTTTTTAAAAAAATAATATTAAAAAGAAAACCAGGCATCCCGCCCAATTAGTTAGGCCATTCTCAACTCTTTGACAATGGATCTCACTGTCCCTTTTGACTTTCACCTCATAATCACCATTTTAATATATATATATATTCTATTTACACACACACACATATATATATATATACACACACTATATATATATATATATATCTACCATATTTATGTATATACATAATATATTATTTCTCCAGGTTCATCACTCAAACCCTTTGCATGCATTGCAATTTTTAGTTGCAAAATTATAATAATCTCCAGACACGCTATCTGACTGACACGTGTCATTCACCAGATCCATACTCGCTTTGCGTGCTCTGATAAATATATTCACACTCACGTCTTTCTTATGACCCTTTTTTTTTCCTTCCTTTTTTCTCATTACTTATATTCATAATTGTATTTATTTATATATATGTACATACTTCTGTAATACGATCGAGCAGATAGTAAAGGTGAATATTTTTTTCTTAATCAGTGTTTTAAGAAGCGAAATCTTAGCTAAAGCGTTTTTTTACAAGAGTTATGCTAAAAGTATAAGTTTTTAGCGGCCTTAAATGTGGAAAAAGTGAGCTGTTTAAGCTTTGAATTGAGCTTTTTTTAAGCTTCGAATTGAGTTTTTTAAGCTTTGAATCGAGTTTTTTTATAAGCTTTGAATCGAGCTTTTAAGATTAGTGTTCTTATCAGCTTGGTATATTTGGAAATTTTCAGGAATTAGCTTGCAAGGTGAAATTAAGGAACTGCCGTGATACCGTTAGGTAACCATTTTGCGTTTTCTTGTTTTATTAATTTTTTGCACAAGTTTTTTTTTCCAATTTTTCGTAATCAATTTGTACAATTTATTTGTAGTGGAGTTTGAAATTTGAGTGGTTAGTTATTAAAAATACTTGGTCTAATTTTTCCAGAGAAAAGTTTGATCTTTTTTGTATATTTGTTCTTAATCAGCTTGGTTAAATTGGGTATTTTCAGGAATTAGTGTGCAAAGTGAATTAAGGAACTGCCACGATACCGTTGGGTAACTCTTTTGTGTTTTTTATATTAGTTTTTGCCAGTGTTTTAAAAAGAAAAATCTTACCTACAGCGTTTTTACAACTTACAAGAGCTGTGCTAAAAGTGGAAAAACAAGTTGTTTAAGGTTTTTTTAAGCTTTGAATCGAGTTTTTTTTACTATGAAACGCTCTTTTTGGGTCAGTGTTTTTAATCAGCTTGGTTAAATTTAAAATTTTCAGGAATTAGCTTGCAAGGTGAATTAAGGAACTGCCACGATACAGTTAGGTAATCGTTTTGTGTTTTTATTTATTTAGTTTTGCACAGGGTTTTTATATATTTTTTTTGTGATCAATTTTGTACAATTTATTTGTAGCGGAGTTTGAAATTTAAGTAGTTAGTTATTATAGTTACTTAGTCTAGTTTTTCCAGGGAAAAGTTTGATCTTTTTTGTTTTTGCTAGTTATTAGACATTTTGCCCGATTGAAGAAGTTTAGAGATGTCGAACTTTACGAAGTTGATTATGAAATAGCAAACATATGTAGACTAGCTTTACTAGCTATCGAGTTTTAACCAAGAAAGATAAATATTGTTAATCGTCTTAGACACTTTCAAGATAAAACTGTAAATCTTCTTGAATACTTACGATTTTTCTTGGTTTTGGACGTGTTTGGTCCTGAGACAAAGTTGGCATCATACCAGTCTCGTAACTTCTAGCTAGGTATTGAATATCTGAGATTTTTTTTGGTTTTTTGCCACTTGAATGCACTGCAACTTATTTTTATAAAGAAATTGTAGTCAATTTACACAGTTTATTTGTAGTGGAGTTTGAAATTTGAGTAGTTAGTTATTATTGTTACTTGTTTCAATTTTTTCAAAGAAAAGTAAGTTGAAAATAGTTTTTAGACATTTTGCCTGATTGAAGAAATTTAGAGATATCGAAATTTACGAAATTGATCAGAGAATAGCAAAAATGTATACCAGCTTTAGTAGGGTTTTAGGAAAAAAGAACTAAGAAAGATTAATAATGTTAATCTTCTTATACACTTTGAAGATAAAACTGTAAATCTTCTTGGATACTTTGGATTTTTCTTGGTTTTAGATGTGTTTTGTCCTGAGATTAAGCGGGCGCCACACCAGTCTCGTAACTTCTAGTGTTATTGCATATCTGAGAACATTTTTTGGTTTTTTTCCCCACTTGGATGCACTGCAACTTATAAACAAAAATTCATAAAAAAATAAGCTGATTTTAAGTCCTGCAGTCCATCAAGAATTTCGTTTGAAATTAAAAAGGTGGAAGCTTGGATTAGCCGGTTGATTAACTGTTTGGTCTATGTTTTCTCTTTAAATTTCCGATCCTGTTTTAATTCCTAGAGCCACTTTGGAAGTAGCAAAAAAGGACCAAAGAATGAGCTTAGCTTTGCTCTAGCTTTATTCTAGTTTCACCTGACAGGCAGAACCAGGATTAGATTGGGAGGGGTTTTAAGTGTTCTAATAAGAAGCTTAAACTAAAATCACATGGTTAGGGAAACAAATAGTCTATTTTTTTTGGGTAAAAATGCGGAGGGGAAGCTATGTTCCCTTGTGTCACCACTTAGTTCGTGTAACATATGGAGGTCATTGTATACTATCTTGCTTGATTTACTGAAATGAATTATAAAACATGACAGAGCGGAAATTGAAGGTAAAAGTTAGCCATGAAATTTCAAAGCTTCTTGAAATGCTAGGTCCGAGATTAAAAAAGGGGGAAATTTTGAAACGCTATTGATACTAGTTTGGTGATTGCGACTACTTCTTCCTTGATGGACCTGGAAACCAAATATCGTTCTAACAAAACCTCTCCTCTCATTTACATGTTAGGAAATCAAATATGTTTCCCTTCAAATCATCTGGTCAGGGTTGTACACAAAATATAGCAAGCAGTGAGGGTTATAGAGACATGAATTAAATATATTGTAACAGAACATAAATTATACTGGAAGATACAAGTTAGTTCTGGGCACCTGATTTAATTTCAATGGTTTATATTCTTCCCCACTGAAATTCTGGTGAACCTTTGAAATGAAACATTGTTTCTCTATTACACGAGTTCCATTACTTACTGAAAACTTCCGACAAGTCGAGCTCTTATTTTCAATTGCAGTATAATTATACTTATACAACTCCTCCGTAGTTGGCAGGTCGTGTGATGTCCCCCACCATCAAATCAGAAAAAGTCCCATTCCTGGATGAGAAACCAGATTACAGCTCTTTAAATGGGAAAGTGGCAGTTGATAAAAGAGAAAATGTTGTTCAAAAGATTCTCGGTAGCTTTCGAAGGCAAGGACATCGAAAAATAAATAAAAAACCATCAGATCTTGAACAGTGCATAGCAGCTGAAAGGTGACAATTCCTCCCTTTCCATGTATGCAATGCCACTGGTCTTTTCTGATTGCAGTACTTTAGGTTAGTTTATTTGATTTTATGCTTAAAAGATGGACTGCATTAGGTTGGCCAGCTTGAAAGCTGACCTTTTCTGGATTGTGACCTGAAACATGCTAGAAGCTTGAAGTTGGATGGACACGGGGCTTGTTTCACTAGACCTTTTAAGAAAATAAGCTGGACTTTTTTAAGGTTGGGAAAAAGCCAAGTTCATCTAGTCTAAAGCATTTCTGTTATTCAGGCCAGAAAACCTGAAAAGCTCAGTATATAAGCTGATAGGCCAAATGCAGTTCTGCTTTGAAGCAACAACCCCAGAAAAATTGAGCTTAAAAGCTACATCCATAGAATGCCAATTTTTTAAAATTTCAAAAAAGCCAGTTAATTGGTAAAAAAAATGTTTTCATTTTTTACATGCTATATTTGTAATATACAGACTGATGATGGTAACTGCTAATGCGACTTTTGCTTTTCTTTATTGTGCTTATGTTCATAATATGTCTCTTATTCTATACAATATCACAAGTTACCAGTTTTCTTATCTTATTTCAGACCTTCAAATTTTGTTTGCGAAAAAATTCGTAATAGAATGTCCACGGTGGACATTTTGATCCATCTAGGATTCTTTGTGGTCTCCTTTAGTTTGTTTACGGCAAATTTCTTGATAGAATATCCACGGTGGATGGGTTGACTCAACTAGGATATTTTGTATTTCCTGTTACTACTCTAATATTATTTAAGAAAATACTACAAGCATGGAGGGCATATTTGTATTCTTCAAAAATAATATCTTCTATTTGGTTGCTTGATCATAACAAAAGCCGTCCTTAGTACTCTAATCTTATCGATTGCACGAGAAACATAAAAGTGTATTCAAGCTGTATATCAACATTCTACATGAACTTATTTCTTATTAGCCTCCATGTTTTCACTACAGGTTTTTGAATCCAAGAAACAATAGTGCGGGTGATAAGACTGCTTTATCTATTATTGGGGATGAAGAACGAGACCATGGATTAGTAAAAAAAACTGGGCCTCTATTATCTGGAACAGCTTATTGTATCTCTTCATGTAGCATGATATTGTTGAACAAAGTTGTACTATCAAGTTTTAACTTCAATGCAGGAATTTCATTAATGTTTTATCAGGTATCTTACATGTTACAAGACTTATGATCAAAATCACTCTTGCTTTGTTACTCACATATCACGCTACTCCTTTTTATGTTACTTTAACATAATTGTGTTTTTTTTCAGAATTTAATTAGTACGATCATAGTACTAGTCCTGGGTTTATTTCGACTAGTGACACTTGAGAAGCTGAATTGGAAATTAGTCAAAGTTTGGATCCCTGTTAATATAATCTTCATTGGCATGCTATTATCTGGCATGTATAGGTGAGTTGTATACATTTCTTTTTTGGCACATTTTGCATTTCGTAATTGAGCCTTTTTGGCTTATATACCTTGGTGGATCAGTAACCAAACTCTTTTCGCAACTTGATCTTAGATCTACAAGATGTGCCTCATTTGAACCCGTAGTTTTCAATTGTAGTTAATATTGCTTCCTGGAATTTTCAGTTTGAAATACATAAATATTGCTATGGTGACAATCCTGAAGAACATGACAAATATCTTAACTGCTATTGGTGAATTCTACATGTTCCGGAAGCGACAGAATCAAAAAGTGTGGACTGCTATGTTCTTAATGGTAAATTATAAACCAAAGCATCATGTTCTAAATTTTAGCTAATTCTTATATTTTGAAGCAACTATGATAAACTGGAAAGTACATTTGACACCACTTTATTTGAGATGCTAATTTAAAAGCCTGGTGGTATCTTTTAGACTTCACAGAATGGCTTAAATGCAAATCGAGTGTTTCTCCAAGTGTTTGACATTAAGGGGTCCTAAAATTTTCAAAATAATTGAGGGGTATGAAATTTTCTCTTGTATCATCAATATCTTAGTATTCTTATCAGACTAAAGAAACCATTATTTTGGTAATCAGTAACTTGCTTTTCTACCATGTTTAGCCTCAAAGTCAAGTCTTTTCCTGCTCTTTATCCTTGGAGTATATGAATTCTGCTGTTTAGTTATTGAATTAGTCTATTGCAGATCATATCAGCCATTAGCGGCGGAATTACGGATCTTTCATTCAATGCAACAGGATATTCATGGCAAATTGCAAACTGCATTCTAACAGCAAGCTATTCGGTATGTAACAAAAGCAAGCATGTCCTTACAATAAGCATCACATATTTCTTGTTTGCTTAGCTTATAGGCCTTGTTTGGTTGCAGCTATAATCTATAAAGCTCAGGATTTTTTTCCTTATAAGTCTGACAATATCTGGTTGACCAGCTTAAAAGCTGATATCTTCTAGATTTCTAGTTTAGAACAGCTAAAATCTCTGAGCATTGGCTATTTTCTCAGCCTCAAAATCCAGTTTATTTTCTTAGAAGATGCATTCAGTCTTTCAATAACTTTAGCCTCAGTGAGATTAAAGCTATTATCCTGGCATTTTTATTGAAATTTAAATTCCATAATAGTTTTTTTCCTCCGTGCCAGCTCACATTGCGGAGAGTCATGGACAAAGCAAAGCAGTACACAACTTCCGGATCTCTTAATGAATTCTCAATGGTGTTGCTGAATAATATGTTGTCCTTACCTTTTGCAATCGTGCTGATCCTTTTGTTTGATGAATGGGAATATGTTATGAATGTGTAAGATGCTTTTCATTTCTTTTCTGGACTTCCGAGTTCTTTTTTGTATTTTCTAATAGCAACTTGCTCTGAACTTGCAGAGATGTGGTCCGGTTGCCTATATTTTGGGTTGTCGCAACCGCTAGTGGACTTTTGGGGCTCGCCATAAGTTTTACTTCTATGTGGTTTCTTAGTCAAACTGGACCAACCACCTATAGGTAAAGCGGTTTGGCGCATTCTTTTTAAAAAAATTGTTCTAAATATTGTCTTTTGTATTTAAGAACTAAATTTCCAGTAACATGCCTATAACACAAACCAACATTGGTTAAATAACGACATCAAAAGTAATATACTTATATCCATTTAATGTTATATTGTAACAACTGCTGTCATAAATTTGGAATAAGGATTAGACATAAAGAAAAAATGCGATGATGAAAAGAATATCTCATTCTTAGAAAAGTTCACATTTTTCCCCTTCATCTTATAGAAGTATAGAACCCATCATTGGGACAAGAACAGTGCCATTTTTTTCTGTAATGATGACCTTGATCTTTGTTTACAGTTTGGTGGGCTCATTAAACAAAATCCCTATCTCTATTATTGGTTTATTGCTATTCAATGTTCCCGTCAGCCTACCAAGTATCTTCAGCATACTATTTGGTAAGTACAATGCATTCTTTATTCGACTTAAAGAAATTTAAATATAAATTTGCTAACTTGAACCTAATTTTTATGTGGTTATATCTGCAGGTTTATTTGCTGGTGTATTCTTTGCCAGGGCTAAGATGTCCAACTGATAGAGACCAAAGGTCTTTCCCTTTTTTGTTCGGTTTTCGGGAGAGAAACGCTAATGTATACGAGAATAATAGTCACAAAAATTGGTGATTGTTTATGTAAAACTTCGTGTAATTTTCATTTTGTTTATTCAAAATTTTGACATTCTTCTCTTTAGCTATGTATGAGTCGGGATAATTGATTATCACCTAGTGCAAGTTTATGGATAATGACACTCACACGACTTCACATCTACATGTGAGTGGGAAGAGGCAAAAACGCATAAAAACGCCCCCGTCTCACAATGTAGAATACGAGGTAGTTTGTGTAGCAAAAACAGGAAGTGTATCATTGTTTATTTAGGCCTTCTTTTAAATCTTTGTTACTGTTAAAGACTTGTATACTTTACCATTAAAAGGTCTCGTAATGGTAACGATAGGTAACTTTTTATAAACCACAGGCTTGATCGATATTACATCGATGTGAGATAATATAAACTCTAACACCCACCCTCGCTCATGACCCGAAATTTCAAGTGTCCAACGAGCGGTTATAATGAACGGATGGAGTCGATGTACTTACCAACCCACTTGTAGCAACTCGTTTCACTCGACTAGCTGCCAATCTCAACCTTCGTACGTACCCTACCGTTGCGATTGCGGGAGGGTGTTAAGGCAAGACCATAATCTTATGTGATAGCTTGCTCATATTGTACAACACCAATTATTACACAATATTCCTACTCATTTACGGTGCAATGTTATGATTGCATAATTGATAGGAAGAAAGATTAAAGAGCTGACAATAAATTAATGTTGCCTTTTATATTACTATTTTGTACAATGTAAATGTTGACAGTCAGCCAGAATAATACTATAATTTAAATTATCTCTCAATATATTATGTACATTAGTTTATCTTTATATGGTATCAGAGCGGTCCTAACGATATTGGACTCAACTCCACACATTTAATATGTCTGTTCGTATAACACTTGAAATGTCGGGACACGACCGATGGTGAATGTTAGATTAATTGTCTCACATTGACTAAAATATGATCTAGCATGTGGTTTATAATTAGTTATCAATCATTACCATTACAGGGTATTTTAATGGTAAGTTATATGAATATAACAGTTAGTGTGCCAGTTTTGATAAGCCAATTTAGGTAATTTTTGTTGTAAAATAACTCTAAAAATCTAGTCATATATAGATATGAATATTTTATCAACCAAGATAGGTTTAATTTGATTTTTGTGATGAGCCTAGGTAAAAAGGCCGTAAAACAGATTGTACAATGAACACTTATGTTTTAACTTGAGATCAATAGAAATCATAAACCCTAGCTCGATTTTGTGTTTTACTAACATTGAATATTCATTTTATTTCTATACAGCGTTACTTTCTGTCCAAATCCTAGTATCTTTATTAGGAGGCTAGGGTTATGATAAGTAATTACTTATGTAAAATAGAGCATAGTTAGTTGTGAGTAGATCACAAGGAGAGGATTTTCCATTCTATTTTTGAGCCTTCCAGAAAAAGAAAAAATAGAGGATATTTTTACTGCCTGCACTATATTTATATATATATATATATATATATATATATGCTGCAACAGTTCTCAGCAGATAAAATAAAGCATAGATTAGGAAAAGGAGGTTACAATTAATAACAACTTCTGAAATTTTAGAAATTCACCAATTACATTTCTTTTTTGTTTATCATGTTTACTTTCTTAATCTTTATAAAATATGGTATTTTGTAGACAGTGTTTTTACCATCATCTAGGCTATATTTTAAGCATGTCTTATATGCTCTACGAATATCTGGAAGATATTATGAGTGCTCAACTTTGAATAAATTATAAAGCTGCATTTTTAACAAAAAATAAAGATCCTTAATAAAGCTTTTGCTGGATTGCATAATACACATAACAAACAGAAAATAACTGAAACAACATCTTCTAATACATGTCAAAGCTTACGGTTTTCAGTGAAGAGTGTCTACGAATAACGACATGTCCGTGTCGGTTCTTTTGGTCGGTGCCTAGATTAACACCAAATTTAGAGCACAAACTAACTTATAGTGCATATCATTTATTCCATGTTGAGGAAATAAAATACACATAATAAGTAAAAATAAAAATTAGATTTTAGTCAGTTTAAAATTAATACATACCTTTATTTTATTTTATTAACCCTTCCCAATTTGAAAAATATAAAAAACTTGGTAGCTAGAAAACAATTCATTCTTGTAATGAATCGATCCGATCAATTTTAGAATATGGAATTCAAAGGGATCTAATAGGAAAGATTACTCTGGATCACAGAACTATAATGAAATATACGATCAACCAACATTTATCAAATTTCAATAAGAGTCATAATAAATGGTTTGATCATGTTATTTTGATTTCTCGAACCGAAAGATCCATGATACGGGATCCTGGTGCATATAGATACAACCGGTCCAATGTGAGCAAGAATTTTTAGAAACATTTGTAACATTTCGTTTCTGAGCAGAAGTGTCATTTTTAAGTAGTTTTCGATCAAATATTACGTATCAATATTCGATTGATTGGTCCGAGGTTACTACCATAGGAAAGTGTACATTTACCAACACCAAAATGTAATACCGAAGTTCTTAAAACACGACGGAACTGTATCATTCATGGTCATTGAATTACACTCCTATAAGAAATAAGTGTAACAAAATGTATTTTGATTTATGGATGCTCAAACATTATATATGTGTAATGCATGGGCGCAAGTCAAGCTGATCTAAACATGGCAAGTGATTAAATACAAATACAAATACAGACATAAAAAAAAGTATAAATATTGATCATAAGATATTGCATAATGCATGGGATCAGTTAGGTGGCCATTCGGTACATAACCAAAACCCTAAGAAGCTCCGCTTGTGTCCTCACCAAAAACCAAAACTATAGTCAAGACAAATTTAAAAAGGATGAGGAATCTGTTGAAAAGTAAGAAAAAGAACAAAAAACAACTAAATGAGAGATAGTGAGATAGAGTGAAAAATGAGAGAGAACACATGGAAAAAGAAGGATAAAATTTCAAGGTCGGTGCATGAAACTGAATTACAAAATGCAAATCCAACAAACAATAAAAATTACATAAAAACACATGTATCAAACATCATTAGTTTCCAAAATAAAAATAAAAATAAACAACATTAAGTTTCCAATCTTTCTTTAAAACACCAAAAACAGTCGGTGGTACTCACACTATTAGCACTAGTCTCAACTGTTTTATTCTTGATAATTTGTCTTCGTGATGAAGACAAAATCGCCCTTCCAACAGTTTTCCATCTTTGAGTAGTTTCCAATTTCCAAAGTTTGCCGCTTAGCTGAAACCAAAACGGATAACCAAAAAGACGGAAAAAAGAAGTTGATTAATTAGCAATTTCTCATATAAATTAATGATACTATATAGCTCAAAAAGCTTGTAAACTTTTCAGATATTAAGAGGCTGATCGCCAGAAGAAATGTATTAATGTTCTTAAAGTACAAATCCGGCTATCCGGCTTATATACACAAGGCCGGTTTTAGGCCTCCACGAACGTCCCCATGCACCGGGTCCAAAAATATTTAGAAGTGCATATATATATTTATGTATGTAAAACTGTATCAATATAGATATATTTAATAATATACAACATTTAATAAAATGAATACAACTCTCCTAATTGCTAATTATTTAAAGTAATGAACCATCATCGTCCTATTGCGTACTCCTTCGTTTCACTATACTTTTTGGCGTCGGATATCTATACAGAAAAGGGAGGAAAGTACCGGCTTAATCATACTCCATGCGTCCGTCGAAATCGAATTTTTCGAAACTTAATCACATATGTTCAAATTTTAAACTATATGATCAAATTAAAAAAAAAAATTAACAGGGAATATTTACTATTCTCCTAAGAGGCTAAGTTTTTTTTTTCAAAATTGAATTATTTATATGTTGGATAATATATAAGTTCTAGCAGAAAACATGTTAAGATCTATATATAACACTTACAAGTAAAATTCACTCAAATTTGAAATGATTTTTTCCTTTGTTTAAAAAAATAAACACTTACAAGTTAAAGACCCCAAATGACTTCGATCAAGAATAAAAATTCCCCTTAGAAATTTAATGGTTATATTCGCTAGGTTTAGAGCATAAGACATATTGGCCACTATATTATGGGAAAACGTTGTCATAAACAATGAAATACATTAACGTATTTAGTTTTTCTTAACATTTGAAACAAAATTAGTCATCTATTCAAATCTAGAGGGCTTATAGCTAGTGTTCTCCGTTTAAGCTATTGGGACCAAATTTAATATATATTATAACTATGATAGCCATTAATGTAACACCCTTCCCTAGCATTTGTCCTTAACAACATAAATTACTCCTTTTTTTTTCTTTTCTTTTTCTTTTTCTTTTTCTATCAGCCAGCATAAATTACTCCTATTACCAAAAATATAAATTAGCACTGCAACTTAACTATTATGTGTCAAAATAGAAGGGATCATTAAGTGAAATTTAATATATACCTGATAAATCAACACAAATAAATAACCAATTAGGAAAAGGGTTGCTTTCACGTTTTACTTCCCGTTGGAAAGTAAAGTAAGTTTCCAGGTATTGTTCATCTAAAGGGTTCAAACTATATTTTCATCTTCTTTTGATAAAATCATCAGAGCTTATTGTCTCTTTTTTTATTTTATTTTTTTATACATAAATGAGCTTATTGTCTCTCTTAACCAAGAAAAAGTGATACTATATAATATAGTAACATTTTTATTGGTTTATACTGAGTCACTATACATATTCTTTTACTATTCTCTCCTTATTTGAGCACTTTAGGGTTTTAAATAAGAGAGCATTCAACAGAGTTAATATGTCAAGTTTCTTAAACTATGGCGTTCAAAATTTCAAGAGTTTTTTAAGCTTAAAATGTTATTATTCAAATGGACACTAGAAAGCATACCTTCAGAAGTGCGAGTTGGTGTTTCCACCATAAGAGAACCTTTGTTGATGAGAAGCTACCATTTCCATTAAATCCATATCTTCTTTTCCATTTGAAGATGAACCCAAGAACTCCATATTAGGAGGGTTAGTAAACGGCCCATCGAGAAGATGAGAAATAAAAAGGTCAGATGCTAAGGGCTGAGCCGGTGATTCGTCCACGCGGCTAATTATGAACGAATTAAGAAAGTCCATTTCATCTTTGTCTCTATAATAATAATTACCAACAGTTTCTTCTTTCATTGCTTGGTTATACTTACAAGCATTAGATGGTTGGTCACTTTTTTTGGCAAATAAGTTATTTATGAAATTATTTTCATCGTCGTCAATCGAGGGCCGAGATAAATTCTCCAAAGAAAGAGAGAAATCAATGTCATCCTCGGTGATTGTGGATCCGGTGGGAGTGGGAGTGGCGGACTTATCAACACCAAAGATTTTGATTTGGTATTCTTGGAGGAGCGTCGATTTCCCTTTTTGCCCTTCTTGGGCTTTTTTGCACTTTCGTTTTGAGTTCTGTCTCCTTTTAGTGGCATTCCAGTGATTCTTTATCGAATTCTCGGTTCGGCCTGGAATCCGCTTAGCGATCTCGGCCCATTTGTTGCCAAGTTGAATATGAGCTTCGATTAGCATCCTCTCTTCTTCTTCACTCCATATATCTTTCTATTAAATTTCATAAACAATAAAATAAAATAAGGTTCTTATCATCATCAAACAAAAAGAACAAAAAACAATTAGATAAAACAAACTAATTAATGAGTAATTCCAAAAAAATAAAAAGTAATTAGTGGATAACTGGATCATCTATGGACTGTTTTGTAACAAATTTGATGTTTTGTCGGAGAAAAGATCCGAAAATCACATGAAAGAGGAGAGTAGAAAAGGGATGTGAGAAGCTGTAAAGGGACAATATAATCACCTTAAGTTTTGCATGTCTTAGTGACGGTATATAAAAACAACCCTAAATACATATGATTAATTATCAATATTTCACATAAAACGAGGTAGTAGGTAATATCAATTCTCAGAAACAACAATAACATCTTTTAATTTAAATTGTTATGTAGTTATGACTGATGATGACAAAACTAGACATTATACAAAATGTCACTGATGATTGTTCATCGAGTATCATATATAATTTTATAAATAATACAAACACATAAAAATATCACAAATATTTTTCACAAATAAAGAGTATACTTTTTGACTAATTATTAATTTATGGATTTTAATAAGCGGAAAAGGAAAGAAAGCGCAACATAATGTAATATAGGGTTATATCACTACTCATTTCAGAATTTTAACACTCATGAGAGTATCTTAGATCTAAGTTGTTAGATTTGTTTAATTTACTAGAAGATATGAAGGTGAATTTGAAGAGACTTTTTAACGAAATCCTCAAAGAAAAGCATCTGTATCGTTGTGATTATAACAACATTTTTAAAGATCGAAACAAAAAATCCGTCAACTAAAATTAAAAAAAGATCGAAATCAAACCGTTGTGATTATTTAAGTTAACAACATTTTTAAAGATCGAATCCAAAAATCCATCAACTAAAATTAAAAAAAGAAATAAAACCGTTGTCATTAAGTTAACAACATTTTTAAAGATCGAATCAAAAAATTCATGAACTAAAAATAAAATAAAAATATCAAACCTTAATATCAGGCCTCAGATGATTATGCCAGCGTTCACGACACTGTTTTCCGGCCCTTCCATTCATTTGTTCTGCTATCTTGGCCCATCTTTTTTCTCCATGTTTTATAACCAAGTCGATCAACGCCCTTAATTAGACAAGTAAAAATGGATTTAATATAGCTAAATTATAAAAATGATTAAACTAAAAATATACAAAAAAAAGGCAAACCTGTCCTCTTCATCAGTCCACTGGCCTTTGATAAAAGATCCTATTTTTGCTTTCTTACCGAAATACTTCATATCTTCAAGTGAAGGTAATTCACAATTTTGATTCATACCCAAGTTAGGATACATCTCATGCATCCAATTTCGATCACTCTCGCTCTCATAAAAACCATGGTTGCCAAAGCCGGTACTAAAATCCCCATTTTCATCACTAGAAAATGCAAAATTAGTAGGGTACGCGTTTACCGAGCCTCCATTATCAACATGGTCATTGGATTGAGAAGTTCTTGTAGAGAAAAGACTCTTGTTATTATTATCGAACAAGAACCTTTGAATGGCTGACAATGGAGGGCTAGTTTTACATACAGAGGTTTTGTTTTGGTAGTTTCCATACCCATAACCACCGAGACTACCCATGAGAAAGATAGAGAGAGTACTTTAAGCAACAAATTTAGTGATTGTGGCTTTCTTTTTTTACTAACTTGGAGAGAAGGTGATGGATATATATAGAAATGAGCTTATAGTAAGCCTTGTTAGAAGTTAGAATGATTTATAGCCTTAGATCATGGAGGTGATCCAATGGTAGAGAAATTGAGATTTTTGTAACTCCTGAAATTCCTCAATAAAGGCTAAGACAAAGTAGTGATGTCGAATATCAAAGAGGTGAGGTAATTAAGATTGTGATAATTATTGTAATTAGTGAAGGGAGGAAATTATGGAGGACATTAAATTTCTTGTAATAAATCCTTTGGGATGTTAATGGGAAATGCTTTTCTTGTGTGTAGGTAATTGGACTGCTTTGACCTAATCTAAACTTTTAACTTTTTTGTTTTGTTTTAATTTGGTTCATGTTTATATTGTTTCTTGGATTGCTTTTACAAAATCTGAAATATTAATGAGAAAGGGTGATATTGAAATCAACTAATCACTATTCATTGAATTAAAGTTTTATTTGGACTAAAAGTTCAACCAATTCTTTTTTTTTTTCAACCGAATTAATTAATATGATTATATTGACACTATTAATGGTGCACACGCGTTGCGTGAGCGACGCGTGTGCGTCACGTGATACGATTAATAGATAGAAAATAATTGTATTTATAATATAAGTGTGTGAAGAATAAAAAAAATATAAAAAATGAGAAGACTTGAAGAATTCTTCTTTTTTTTCAACCGAATTAATTAATATGATTATATTGACATAATCATTAATTACCACATTTTATATAAGTATTTTATGAATTTAATCACTTCGAATTATTAGTTGTTAATTTTACCTTTACACATAATATATGTCATGTAATTGGGTTTTATAATGACCCAAACAAGATAGTAATATATCGCTTAGTTTCCAAAAAAAAATGCGTTCATGTCATTTTTGTTTGATAAAAAAAATGTGGACACATGCGCCTTTTTTTGTTGCGGGATTGCTAATCCCGGTACTATGAGTCCTATGAGATTACAATGGTATTAGAAATGATGGTAGTATTTGTAATCCCGTGAACAAATCACATTGATTGTTTTTTTGAATAAAGGTGTAATCGAACTATTTTTTAAATTTTACAATTTTACCCGTTCTTTCAACAAATTTAAACAATCTTGTATGTATCACATATAAAATAAGAATCACTATTTATATATAAATATTATATATATGTAACTAATATATTGAAATAATAAAAATCATATCTGTATTACATATTTATATTTTTTTTATTAAATAATATAATATAAATATAAATATTATATTATATACAAATAATATATATTAATAATATATAATAATAAAACTATTTGAGTGTAAAAATAATGTTACGCAATTTATACTCTCCTTATCTTACCAAAAAAATCGTAATTTCAACTTTTAACACATTGCAGTGTTATTATATTGAACTATTTTAATGATATGCAACACATAAGCCTGTTTTTCTCTTTTTATATTAATGATTAAATTAACAGATTGAACTTTTAACCAGCGGAACAAATCTTTGATCTTGATCAATTTGTTTACTAAATGATCTCTAAATATTTTTTCACTTTATAGTAATTAACAAAACGAATATGAATCAAACACTAAACGAGCCAACCAAGATTTTTCATGAATTATTTATCTCATTATCAACTATTTTTGTTGAGAAATTTTCTATTTAATTTTCAACTATCACGCCTTTTCGATTTAGTAATTATAGAGCCAATTTCTTGATTATTATATTAAACTTTTGAAAAATAAATAAATTTGTGAACTTCCGTCCAAATTAATGGAGAAATGTGACGTCTTTAGACATTTTCTGCTATCATTAATGGTAAAATAATAATTTCACTATTAAATCATCTGAAATGGTTAGATTAGATTCAAATCTTGAATATAGAAGGAAAAATCAAAACCATTAGATCAAATAATCCACGATACTATAACTAAATAATTTATTTATTTCACTGCCCCAAAACCACCATCTCCAACGTATACTTCTCTAACAGTCTTTTGGAATGTTAGAGCAAAATGCTTCTCTTATACAGATAATTTGACTACTTTAACCTAATCTAAAACTTTTACCACCCCTTTGTTTTAATTTGGTTCATGTTTTTTTTTGTTGATTTTTCACACCAAATCTGAAATTGATGAAAAAGGATGATGGCGAAAATCCATCTAGCTAGCCACTATTAATTGAATAAAGTTAAACCATTTTTTTTTACATTTTCAAACGAAATAATAGAATTATATTAACATAATCATTCATTACCACATTTGTTACATAATATATTTTATGAATGTAATCACATCTCCATATAAAGTTATTATTAATTATTAATTAGTGAAAGTCGCCCATCATACTAAAAGGCTGTTCCGCTCTGATACCATATTGAAACCGCTCTGATACCATCACTAAAAATCCTTCTAATAGGGAATGAGATGAGCTTAATTATATTAATAATAGACTATAACAATGTTCAAGCAATGTGGGATAATAATTCTAACACACGTTTTTACGACTTAGTATATTGTTCTACCGTTGTCTTGATTATTATACGAAACTTTTCACTTTTTCAGATTTGAACACATCTGTCCAAATTAAACACAAGAAATCATTAAACATTATTCTCAATCATCAAGTTGGTCAATTCACTTTTAAATCACCTAAAACCATTAAAATATATCCAAATGCAGGATATGAAGGAAAAAAAACAAATCATTAGATCAAATCCAACGAATATAACCAGAACAATAATTGAAAATTTTCAAAATAATTAATACATTATATTAGAAGTTTCAACAAATACCCATATACGCATACACACACATAGGCCCGATTTTAGCCCAAGTTGGGCAAACCCGAATTTTGGGCCTCCAAAAATTCGAATATTTTATGGGCAATAGAAAAAATATATTATGATTCGATATTTTTTACTATTATTACCCTGCTAGCACACCTGCAGTATTTCATCACTTACGATTTTCTTTTCATCTCAATCTAAAAAATTATTCACACAAAATAGATTAATTCGGCATCTTTTTGTTTAATTTCTTGCAACGTAAAATTCTTATCAATACACATCAATGGAATGCCCCCCTGGCTATAAATTTCCATATAAAGAGCACGATGAGCATAAATACTCTTTTTAACTTCTATTCGCATAGACCGGATATCTTTTATCAGAAACCGGAGAAAGACACGACAATTTTTTGCAATAAATTCCCAACGAAAAATACATAGTATTCTTTCTTTTCTATCGAATCAATCATTAACCACTACCTACATTATTCCATAAAAAATCTCTCATTTATGGTCAAACCACAACTGAACTCGAAGCTACAATCACATCTGATTGAATCTTTATCTAAAAATTATTTTATTGGTCATTGTACAATTAGTTAGAGGTAATCTTTCACTCCGAAAACCACCATCTTCAACGTATATTTCTCCACATGCCTCCATTATTACCGTAAATGTCACATAATTCTTTATTTCAGTTTTGTTTCCAGTTCGTAATTACAAACAATTATCTCCAATGATGATATACGTTCCTATCCTATTAAATTATAAAATTGTCTATTTTTTATGCTTGTTAGGAGTTTGAATACAAATTTACCATGTTATACATCAAAATGTAATATTTTTTTGTGTTTATGACTTGCTAGTTAGTGGCTTGTACTAGCATTTGTTTCCCCTTTTCTGTAATATATTTTTTACTTTCAAAATTTTTTGTTTGGAATTGTAAATAAACCCAAGTAGAACCTGAATGGTGGGTTCTATTCAAGTCGTTGTAGTTAATTGGAATTAAATTGACCAGTCCATAAGTTCACAATAGAAACATTATTATTATTATTAATTTTGAAACAATTAAAAAATCTGGACCATTTCTTGATTTGTTCGTATCATCCAAATTAATTAGGATGAAAAATCAATTGTTAATATGTAACATATATGAAATTTAATTGAGTGAATGTCTCATATCCAAATTAATTAGGCATAAGTGCTCAATCTCAACACAAGCTCATCCTCTCTTTGTGTCGGAGCCAGGAACTTTTCTGAGGGGGATTCAAGGTAATTTTTTTTATCCAGGCTTAAAGTCTCCTTACGTATAGTAGAAAATATGGACATAATCCATAAAACAATTAGTGTAACATAAGGATCACATATATTAAAATCAATGAAAAAAGTACATCATTATTACGTGATTCTATATTATGCACCAACATTTTAAGCAACCGAAGTCAGTGAATACAATGCGATTCAAGAAGCTGCATTAGGACAGATCGATCTTCTCTAAGAGATACATATACTAACAACTCTGACCATTCAAAATATTAAGGTATTATGTTCAGATTTCTTTGAGGCTTTCCGATTCTCAACCAAAGACTTTACTAATGAACCACTCATACATATATGGAAAGATAGCTAAATGAATTAATCCCGACCAGACGACGGGAACACAAAATGAGAAAATAAAGTTTGAAGGGTGTGAAACCAATTCAATGTCTTGCATTGCAAAGTATTTCTTCACTTTATCCTAAAAATAATTGTTTCATGACTTCAAATAGAAAAATTAGGATGAAAAATCAATTGTTAGAAGCAATACGACAACTTGTATAAATGTAAATAATTAAAAGAACAGTTGGTGTCCAGTTATAAAAAAAAACAAGGCACATCAATAAGTATACATGTACCGGAAATAAACAAGTATATTATCACAACCGCTGCTCAATTTAAAAAAATTATCACAGCCGCAGCTCAAATTAAAAAAAATCCTGCGACATTTAAAGAATCATAAAACCTAACCTTGTCATTTGTTTTTTGTTGGAGAATCATGGTTACAAAATCCAACAAATTGAAGATAAAAATAAATAAATATATAACCAATCAATAAACCATTAGCTATGATACTCGGACACGCCAATTTTTTTAAAGAGTCGGACACGCGTTGGACATGACGAATCGTGTGTCCGACACGTTATATTGACTTGTTCGTTATAATTTGTCTTTTACCCACTTGGATAAGCATGTCGGATTTGGTTCAACGATAAATAGCATGACACGCATCACTCAAAAAATGAGTTTAATTTGTAATTTTTTAACATTAAAACCATCTAAAATAACTTATAAAAATGTAGATTTGACATAAATATGTCAATTGACATATTTGATAACACTTATATCAAAATAATACTATTGTGGTTTATTTGTTTAAATCGAAAAATATATCACGTATATGAAAAACATCATAAGTGTCTGTGTTGTGTCGGACACGCAAACTCGTGTTTGTGCGTCATAAACCATTAGGACACACGAATAGTTTTTTTTAGATATATATAGACAAATATCCGTCAAACAACAGATAAACCCGATAAGTGGGCTCGTCAACATGGAGGGATTAGATCGCCTCTATGTAGTGTGTTAGAATATGTAGTGTATTATAATAGTAAAAACATGTTTTTTTTATATCAAGTGGCAATAATTGTAATTTTATAACTAATTTATGGTATATTAATAATTAATATCCAAAATCCAGATGGGTCACGTGACCCATCTGGCCCCAACGTGGCTTCTCACTTGGACTGCTATCTATCAATCTCTTTATCTATCACTGTCTGTCCCAACAAAATCAGGTGAACGCCTATTTCTCCCGTTAACTCTCGCCCCTCTCATCCACCCACGATAACTCTCTCTTCTTTCACCTTTCACGCCTCCTCTTTCACGTTGCCTTCGTACGCCGTCTCCTCTACCTTCCTCCATTTCATTCGCCTCCTTTAATCTGACAAGAGCTATTACTCTATCGTCGTCTTATTCAATCTTTTATTCAATCGTTTAAAATGTTATTTTTTTCTATTTTAAACTTTTTTCCCTCTGATTATTGTTTGATTAGGTTGTATATGTACATATCTATGGGTATATATTTGTATTTTTCTTTTAAATTTTAAGCTAAAAGAGATTCAAATATGCAAACAAATTATTTTGAGTTTGTTTTGGAATTTTTTCTAGTGTATATGTACGTATTTATTTTAGTAAATATCACAAGTCGTGATAATTTACTATTTGGTAGAATTATTAAGCTTAAAAAACATATTAAAAAGTCACGAAAGTAATCTTTTATTTTTACTTGAATTTAATAAAGTTTGTGAGTGTGGATTTTGTCTTATAAATTTTTTAAAAGGGGACCTAACACAAATTGCCCCCTAAAAGTATTTGAATAGTTATTAAGTCATTTTAGACAACTCTAATTGTTTTCTACTTATTTATGGATTTTCTATTAATTCTTTGTTTTATGAGATATTTGGCGTTTATTTGTATTATACTAGGTAATGCGTTATTTTCAAGGCAAAACGAGAATTGGACGAAAATGAATATCCGAAACCGAGCCAACCCAAAGGTAGAAGATTAAAAAATAACCCAAAACATGTAAGAAGAAATTAGCTAATTTATATATGGGGAATATATATGAACACCATGAAAAACATCCATATGGGCATTTTTTTTTCAAAAACGCTCCAGATTAATGTAAATCTCCACGGTTTCACGACGGTAACACAAATATGCGTCTTTTTTTTTTTTTTTTTCTGAAATGCATAATGACATGTTTGAAATTTTTAAATTTTACCATAATTTCAAAAACATGTCATTATACATCTCGGAAAAAAAAAAACAATACGCATATTTGTGTTCCCGTGGTGAAACCGTAGAGATTTGCATTAGCCAAATCTTGATTTGAAACGTTTTTACAAAAAAATTATCTAAGTTGATGTTCATATAACCTCTCTCTTTATATAATTGGTTAGAGTAATAAAAATTTTAAATTTTTAGATTTGTATAGAGCTGTGTCTTATCATGACATCGTTGGTTAGAGTAATAAAAAGCTCAAATTGACCACATTATTAATATCCGGCAAAGAGAAAACGAAAAACATTGAGAGAGAGGGACAGAGTTTGGCTTAAAAATTCTATAACATTTTTTTATTTGCTTTTATCTATGTTTTTTCTGTACTTAAATGTAACTTAAAATTGTAGCGGCTACAAAAGACAACTTGTCTCTCTAGAACCACGTGGTCATTTCATATAGGCGTGACAAACATACTTATCTTAGATGATTTAGTAAAAAAAATCTCTTTTTTTTATGATAAAATATCACCAAACCTTACGTTTGTTGAAATTTGCAGTTTTTCTTAAAAGACCATCTTTTGGTGAAGACTGCTTTTTTGTTGAATAAAATCCGCTTTTTTATTAAAAAGGTCAATTAATTGATGAAATAAGTCGGATTTTGGGTGAAAAATGCCATTTTTGGTGAAAGAATCTGTTTATTAGGTGAAAGGCTATTGTGATGAAAAAAGTGATTTTTGTAAGAAGACTACTTAATTGGATAAAAAAAGTGATGAAAACTTCTTCTTTTTTTTTTTGGAAGAAATTATCTTTTGTGAGAAATTTGGGTTTCTTTAATTTTTATGCTTTTTCTTATTTTTGTTATTTTTTTTTAAAAAACTTTTTTTTTCTAAAATATGTTTTTGGATTTTTAGAGAGTGAAATGATGAGTTCAAAGTTTAGAAATGATATTTTTGTAAATTAATTTATTTTTATTTTTTAAATGTTACTAGGGGATAGAAAGATAATTGGAAGTGTGGACTTTTGTGGATAAACTGATAAATTATGAAAAAATGTGATAAATATAGAATTAAGGGTAAATTTTGGATTGGTCCATGAAAACAAAAGTATTTAAGGATTGGTCCATGAAATTAAAACTAATTAAGGATTGGTCCATTTTCCCTAACTAACCAATAAAAATGTAAAAAATCCAAAAAAATAAAAAAATTCCAGAAAATAAAAATACAAAAATGCAAAAATAAAAAAAATATGAAAAAATGCAAAAAAAATTAAAAGAGGCGAAACCCCGAAAAAATATGATTTTTTTTTAAAAATCCCAAAAAATAAAAAAAAAATCTCATAAAATCAACAAAAATCTAAAATCAACAAAAATCCAAAAACGCAAAAAAAAAAACAGTCTGAACTATTTTAAATCATTTTAAAAACAGTCTGAACCATTTTAAGTCATTTTAAAAACAGTCTGAACCAAAAACAGTCTGAACCAAAAACAGTCTAAACTTTTTTAAGTCATTTTAAAAACAGTCTCAACTGTTTTTTTTTAAAAACAGTCTGAAATGTTTTTTTTTAAAAACAGTCCGAACTGTTTTTTTTTTAAAAACAGTCCCGACTGTTTTTTTTTAAACAGTCCGGACTGTTTTTTTTTAAAACAGTCCGCACTGTTTTTTTTTAAAACAGCCCGGACCGCACTGTTTTTTTTAAAACAGTCCGCACTGTTTTTTTTTAAAAACAGTCCGGACTGTTTTTTTTTTAAAACAGTCCGAACTGTTTTTTTTTCAAAACAGTCCGAACTTTTTTTTTTTCAAAACAGTCTGAACTGTTTTTTTCAAAACAGTCTGAACTTTTTTTTTAAAAAAACAGTCTGAACTGTTTTTTTAAAAACAGTCTGAACTATTTTTAAGTCATTTTAAAAACAGTCTGAACTATTTTAAAAACAGTCTGAACTGTTTTTTTTAAACAGTCGGAACTGTTTTTTTTTAAAACAGTCCGCACTGTTTTTTTTAAAACAGTCCGCACTGTTTTTTTTTAAAGCAGTCCGGACTGTTTTTTTTAAAAACAGTCCGGACTGTTTTTTTTTAAAAACAGTTAAAACAATCCAGACTGTTATTTTTTAAAACAGTCCGGACTATTTTTTTTTAAAACAGTGCGAACTGTTTTTTTTTTTAAAACAGTGCGAACTGTTTTTTTTTTAAAACAGTCCGGACTGTTTTTTTTTTAAAACAGTCCGGACTGTTTTTTTTAAAAAACAGTCCGCATTGTTTTTTTTTAAAACAGTGCGGACCGCACTGTTTTTTTTAAAACAGTCCGCACTGTTTTTTTTAAAAAACAGTCCGGACTGTTTTTTTTTTTAAAAACAGTCCGGACTGTTTTTTTTTTTTAAAACAGTCCGGACTGTTTTTTTTTTAAAACAGTCCGAACTGTTTTTTTTTAAAACAGTCCGAACTGTTTTTTTTTCAAAACAGTCCGAACTGTTTTTTTTTAAAAACAGTCTGAACTGTTTTTTTTCAAAACAGTCTGAACTTTTTTTTTTAAAAAACAGTCTGAACTGTTTTTTTTTAAAAACAGTCTGAACTGTTTTTTTTAAAAACAGTCTGAACTTTTTTAAGTCATTTTAAAAACAGTCTGAACTATTTTAAAAACAGTCTGAACTGTTTTTTTTAAACAGTCTGAACTGTTTTTTTTTTAAAAAGTCCGGACTGTTTTTTTTAAAACAGTCCGCACTGTTTTTTTTAAAGCAGTCCGGACTGTTTTTTTTAAAAACAGTCCGGACTGTTTTTTTTTAAAAACAGTTAAAACAGTCCGGACTGTTATTTTTTAAAACAGTCCGGACTGTTTTTTTTGTTAAAACAGTCCGGACTGTTTTTTTTTAAAACAGTCCGGACTGTTTTTTTTTTTAAAAACAGTCCGGACTGTTTTTTTTTTTAAAACAGTGCGAACTGTTTTTTTTTTAAAACAGTGCGAACTGTTTTTTTTTAAAAACAGTCCGGACTGTTTTTTTTTAAAAACAGTCCGCACTGTTTTTTTTTAAAAACAGTCCGCACTGTTTTTTTTTAAAACAGCCCGGACCGCACTGTTTTTTTTTTTTAAAACAGCCCGGATCGCACTGTTTTTTTTAAAACAGTCCGCACTGTTTTTTTTTTAAAACAGTCCGGACTGTTTTTTTTTTACAAACAGTCCGGACTGTTTTTTTTTTTTAAAACAGTCCGGACTGTTTTTTTTTTAAAACAGTCCGCACTGTTTTTTTTAAAACAGGCAGGACCGCACTGTTTTTTTTAAAACAGTCCGGACTGTTTTTTTTAAAACAGTCCGCACTGTTTTTTTTTAAAAACAGTCCGGACTGTTTTTTTTTTAAAACAGTCCGGACTGTTTTTTTTTTTTTAAAACAGTCCGGACTGTTTTTTTTTAAAACAGTCCGGACTGTTTTTTTTTCAAAACAGTCCGGACTGTTTTTTTTTCAAAACAGTCCGGACTGTTTTTTTTTTTTTTTAAAACAGTCCGCACTGTTTTTTTTTAAAACAGCCCGGACCGCACTGTTTTTTTTAAAACAGTCCGCACTGTTTTTTTTAAAAACAGTCCGGACTGTTTTTTTTTTAAAAACAGTCCGGACTGTTTTTTTTTTTTAAAAACAGTCCGGACTGTTTTTTTTTTTTTTAAAACAGTCCGGACTGTTTTTTTTTTAAAAACAGTCCGGACTGTTTTTTTTTAAAACAGTCCGAACTGTTTTTTTTTAAAACAGTCCGAACTGTTTTTTTTTCAAAACAGTCCGAACTGTTTTTTTTTCAAAACAGTCCGAACTGTTTTTTTTTCAAAACAGTCCGAACTGTTTTTTTTTAAAAACAGTCTGAACTTTTTTTTTTTAAAAACAGTCTGAACTGTTTTTTTTTAAAAACAGTCTGAACTATTTTTAAGTCATTTTAAAAACAGTCCGAACTATTTTAAAAACAGTCTGAACTGTTTTTTTTAAAACAGTCCGCACTGTTTTTTTTAAAACAGTCCGCACTGTTTTTTTTTAAAGCAGTCCGGACTGTTTTTTTTAAAAATAGTCCGGACTGCTTTTTTTTAAAAACAGTTAAAACAGTCCGGAATGTTTTTTTTTAAAACAGTCCGGAATGTTTTTTTTTTAAAAACAGTCCGGACTGTTTTTTTTAAAACAGTCTGAACTGTTTTTTTTTAAAAACAGTCTGAACTATTTTTAAGTCATTTTAAAAACAGTCTGAACTGTTTTTTTTTTTTGCGTTTTCGGATTTTTGTTAATTTTAGATTTTTGTTGATTTTTTGGGATTTTTTTTTGATTTTTTGAGATTTTTAAAAAAAAAATCGTGTTTTTTCGGGGTTTTGCCTCTTTTATTTTTATTTTTATTTTTTCATATTTTTTTTATTTTTTCATTTTTGCATTTTTATTTTCTGGAATTTTTTTATTTTTTCGGATTTTTTTTATTTTTATTTGTTAATTAGTGGAAATGGACCAATCCTTAATTAGTTTCAGAAATGATGGACCAATCCTTAAATAAATTTTATAGCTGGACCAATCCTTAAATACTTTTGTTTTCGTGGACCAATCCTTAATTTTCTCTAGAAGGAACCCAACTTTAATTTGTAACCCATTAATTGGTTTCTATAAACATATAGTAATCTCTATGCATGATTTTAGTCTCTCTTTCTTTGTTTAAATCGTAGTTCCGACAGTGGTTTTCACTTTTCCCTCTTCATGGTCCATCTTCATTGATAAATAAAATATCATTTAATAGAATAGAAGTCTATGAAAGCCAATTGGTGTGTATTTTAATGTTTTAAGGTAAAAGTATTAACATTGCATATGTTAGATTTGGGTAGATTAAACTGTCAAATAAGTAATTAAAGTGGCCTCTAATTAACTTGCACAATCACAAGTTAATTTTAGCTTGTGTTTTTTTTCTACATTAAACTAGATATTTTTCACTTGCAAACCTGTATTTATGTTTTTTATATTGTTTGGCTTGTTACTTTCTATCTTTAGTTACTAGATGCTACGCCATTTTTTTTGGTTTCATTTGCAACCAACAAAAACAATGTACTGATAGTTTGATACTAATTCACTCTAAAAATTACTTCTTTTTTCCCGAACAAATTTAAAACTGTTAGAATATGTTAAAATATATTATGCCTTTAATAATATATTTTGAATATATTCTAAGTTATACTGTATCTTTGTATTTATAGCTAGTATATATTTAGGCCCCTTATTGTAAGCGATTAGTATCAATCTTTGTACAGCTAATCTCCTAATTCATAGCAATCAACAGCTTTAGTCACGCATATGGTTAGCAAAATATTTGCCTAACTAATAGCTTGTATTTTGTATATAATGACAAAGTTCAATGAAAAGAAACAGGCAATTACATTCTTTCATGGTATCAGACTCTTAAACGATCATTTTCTCCTACCCCTAGCTGCACTTTCATCTTCTATTATCTTATCTTCCTCCTCTTTCATCTTTTCCTCTCCATGGCAGACTCGCCCAAATTTCATCCCGCTCTCACCATCACAAACATCAAGTCTCTTGTTCCCGTGACATTAGACAATGAGCAAAGCATGTATCATTCTTGGGCTACTCTGTTTGCCAATCTTGCTAGGGTGCATGATCTCTATGATCATTTGGTTCCACCAACGGAGGAGAAGGCTAAAGCTGACTTCGAGAAGGCTAAATCAGATGATCCGGCCTTTTGGAGGCGATTGGATGTTGTTGTCTTACAATGGATTTACGGCACCGTGTCCAAGGATCTTCTTCCTGCTATTCTCAAGCGTAATGATACGGCAGAGAAAGCATGTAAACGTCTTGAAGCCCTTTTTCAGGATAACAAAGCCTCTCGGGCTATCCATCTCGAGGAGGACTTTACAAATGTTGTTTTCGAGGAACATAACTCGATTGATAATTACTGCAATTACCTACAATCTATTGCGGACAGGTTAGCAGATGTTGATGCTCCAGTGACCAATGGTCGTTTGGTTTTACGTCTCACCGGATCTCTACCGGAGGCGTATAGTGGTACGGTTGATTTTATACAAAATCAATAGTCTTTGCCTTCTTTTGAAAGTTGTCGTTCGAGGTTGAAGATGGCGGAGCGTACTATTAAAGCCCGTAATGCTCGTGAAAGTGGCGGGTCTGGGAGTCGTGCAAGCAGTACAACCTTGATTGCTTCTGACTCGCCTCATGCGGCTGATTCGTCTTCAAGCAACAAAAGGAACAACAACTATAAGAGTAAAAGCACTGGAAAGAATAATGGGAAGAAAAAGGCCCAAAATAATTCCAGTTGGCTCGGACCTAATCAGCAGCCACGTCAGCAAGCCCAGTGGCAACAGCCACGTCAGCAAGGCCCTCCACAGTGGCCACAATGGCAGCCTACTTGGGGTGGGTGGACCATGCCCCCAAGACAAATGCCAGCCCACTCATGGCAGCCTAGGCCAAACTACACGGCCCCAAGGCCTGCTGGGCCGGGTGTTCTTGGGCCCAGACCCCAAGCATACATTGCAGTGGCTCCTCTTTCTACTCCTAGCTACACTCCAACGGACATCGAGGCCGCTATGCAAGCTCTTTCATTCTCTCAACCCGATGGGAACTACTACATGGATACCGGCGCTACATCTCACATGACGGCGGATGCAGGTATTCTCTCTTCTTATTTCAATTCAAGCAATAAACATCATAACATTGTTGTTGGTAGTGGTCATTTAATTCCAATTATTGGTCACGGTCGCACTATTTTGCCGCCACCTTATCCACCATTTTCCCTAAACAATGTGTTACATGCTCCAAAACTCATTAAAAATTTAGTCTCGGTTCGTAAGTTTACCACAGATAATATGGTTTCTATATCATTTGACCCTTTTGGTTTCTCTGTTAATGACTTACAAACGGGGAATAGACTAATGAGATGTGATAGCACCGGGGACTTATATCCACTTTTCTCCAATCTTACAGCCATTTCTTCCACAAATCAATCTGTTTTTACTGCTTTGCCTTCAGATATTTGGCACAATCGTCTAGGTCACCCTGGCGATGCTATTCTTAAGTCTCTTTGTAGTAAAAAGTTTATTGATTGTAATAAGGCTTGTAAAACTTTTTGTTCATCTTGTCCTCTTGGGAAACATTCTAAGCTACCTTTTTATGATTCAGTTTCATATACTTTTCTTCCGTTTGATATTATTCATAGTGATCTTTGGACGTCTCCCATTGTTAGTACTTCCGGCCATTGTTATTATGTTCTTTTTCTTGATGACTACAGTAAGTTTCTGTGGACATTTCCTATTGCTAAGAAATCTCAGGTCAAACATCTTTTCTTAGTTTTTCATGCTTTAGTCAAAACACAATTCGAACGTAATATTAAGACCTTTCAGTGTGACAATGGTACAGAATACATAAATGGCACATTTAAGGATTTTTTTGAGAAACATGGCATGCTTTTCCGTCTCTCATGCCCTCATACATCTCCTCAAAACGGCAAGGCCGAAAGACACATAAAATCCATCAATAATATCATCCGAACTCTTCTTGCCTATGCATCTATGCCTCTCTCTTTTTGGCATCATGCACTCTCCATGGCCACATATCTTCTTAACATTCTTCCTACTAAGGTATTGAATTACCAATCACCCGCTCAAATCTTCTATCAAAGTGATCCGGATTATTCGGGTTTGCGTGTTTTTGGTTGCTTATGTTTCCCCTTATTCCCATCTTCTACTATTCACAAACTACAAGAAAGGTCAACTCCTTGTGCTTATTTAGGTCCAGCTCCTAATCATCGTGGTTCAAAATGCTATGACATGACTAATAATAAAATCATAATTTGCCGTCATGTTCGTTTTGTTGAAACTGAATTTCCATTCTCCACACTTCACAAAATACAACATTCGGATTATGATATTTTTAGTGACAATAATATTAATCCACATTTAATACATCACTTGTCACAAAAATCCACCCAACCCACTGTGCAACCCACACCACATGAACATCCGGACCCAACTGTGCAGCCCATATCAGTTGCTTCCTCCCTTCCTCAATCTGGGCCGCAGTCTCACACGGGCCCAGATCAACATTCTCCTCAAGGTACTTCTCCTTTGACCCAACAGGTGCAGCAACCCACTTCTTCTCTTCCCCTCTTGGGCGCCACTTCCTCAAGTGGTAACGTACCCGGCCCATCATCTCATACAAACAGCCCAGCCGTTTTGACACCCCTACTTCTAGGCCTACTAACCCCACTTCAAACCGCATGACCACTCGTGCTTCTCATGGCATTTTGAAACCCAACCCCAAATATTCTTCCAACTATCACACTACGACCACTACTGATATTTCTCCTGTTCCGAAAAATCCTGTTAGTGCTCTTAGCGATCATAATTGGAAAAATGCAATGTTGGATGAATTTAATGCTTTAATTGAAAATAAGACTTGGGAATTAGTACCTAGACCGCCTAATGTGAATGTTATTCGGTGTATGTGGATTTTTCGTCATAAACATCATTCTGACGGTTCTTTTGAGCGTTACAAAGCTCGTCCTGTAGGTGACGGACAAACTCAACAGCAGGGCGTTGATTGTGATGAAACGTTTAGCCCTGTGGTTAAACCTGCCACCATTAGAGCAGTTCTCAGCATTGCTCTCTCTAAATCTTGGCCCATTCATCAAATGGATGTCAAGAATGCTTTCTTACATGGTCACCTCAATGAAACAGTTTATATGCATCAACCCATGGGTTTCCGTAGTAAACAATATCCAGATTATGTTTGCCTTCTGAAGAAGTCTTTGTACGGGTTAAAACAGGCTCCTCGGGCTTGGTACTAAAGATTTGTTGATTTTGTGGCTACCATTGGGTTCTCTCACAGTAAGTTAGATCACTCTTTATTCATCTACAAGAATGGTTCTGATATTGCTTATATTTTGTTGTATGTGGATGACATCATTCTTACAGCTTCTTCTGACCATCTTCGTAAGCATATTATGACTCTCTTGTCTTTTGAATTTGCTATGAAAGATCTTGGTCCTCTGAGTTTCTTCTTGGGTGTTGCTGTCACCCGTAATACCCATGATCTCTTCTTATCTCAGACACAATATGCTGCCAAAATTATTGAACGTGCTGGAATGTCTAACTGCCGTTCCTGTCCTACTCTTGTTGACACTAAGTCCAAACTTAGTGCAACCGCAGATACTCCGTATGGTGATCCGACTGAGTATCGTAGTCTTGCAGGCGCACTCCAGTATCTCACTTTCACTCGGCCAGACATTTCATATGCCGTGCAGCAGATCTGTTTTCATATGCATGCTCCGACTAATGAGCATATGAGTGCTCTCAAGCGTATTATACGCTATCTTCAAGGTACTTTAACCCTCGGTTTGCACTTGTACAACTCCTTAGTTGATCGACTTATCTCTTATACAGATGCTGATTGGGGTGGGTGTCCTGACACCCGTCGTTCCACTTCTGGGTATTGTGTTTTTCTTGGGGATAATCTGGTCTCTTGGTCTTCCAAACGGCAGCCCACTCTCTCCCGCAGTAGTGCAAAGGCGGAGTACAGGGGTGTTGCTAATGTTGTTTCTGATTCATGCTGGATCCGAAACCTGCTACTAGAGTTGTATTGTCCCATTCAAAAGGCTGCCCTAGTTTATTGTGACAATGTGAGTGCGATATACTTATCCGGCAACCCAGTTCAACATCAACGCACTAAACACATTGAGATGGATATTCACTTCGTCCGTGAGAAAGTGGCTCGTGGCGAAGTACGTGTGCTACATGTGCCGTCCCGTTACCAAATTGCTGATATTTTTACAAAATGACTTCCGCGCATTTTATTTAATGATTTCCGGGACAGTCTAAGCATACGTGAACCTCCCGCTTCGACTGAGGGGGTGTGTTAGAATATGTTAAAATATATTATGCCTTTAATAATATATTTTGAATATATTCTAAGTTATACTGTATCTTTGTATTTATAGCTAGTATATATTTAGGCCCCTTATTGTAAGCGATTAGTATCAATCTTTGTACAACTAATCTCCTAATTCATAGCAATCAACAGCTTTAGTCACGCATATGGTTAGCAAAATATTTGCCTAACTAATAGCTTGTATTTTGTATATAATGACAAAGTTCAATGAAAAGAAACAGGCAATTACATTCTTTCAAAAACAAACAGTTTTTGTACAATCTTATCTTTTTTCTAAAGAAAATATTATTAGTACTTTTGTTGTCATAATTTATCAAGAAAGGGAAAAAGAAACTATCATGAACCAAAACATATAATTTATTTATGTTTAACATTAACATAGAAAGAAACGAATTGATTTTTCCGGCCTTGAAAAATTTAAGGACATCCTGCCTTCATTTTTTCAGGAGGCAGTAAAAATGTGTAATTTTTTACGTTATATTTTTATTTTAATATTTTGGAATCAACATCGAATAATTAACATTACCGTGAATCTAGTCCATTATTATTTAGGGTATGTCACGTACTAAAAATCTAACACCTATTAATGAACACAAAAATATCTATGCTAAAATTAATTCAAAATTAAAACTTAAAAATACTAAAAATCTAACACATGTTAATGAACCCAAAAAATATATACCCTAAAATTAATTCAAAATTAAAACTAAAAAATACGAAAAACCTAAGAGCATCCACAATAGTTTTGTTAATTTTTTATTGTTAACTAGTGACATATCATAATTTAAAAAGCTATTAAATGACACATATGTATATTAAGTTAAACACCATATTAGTTTTAACTTTAACAATGTTATTGTTGTAGGATATTATTGGCCATCTTGAGCCTTATTCTATTGGGTCTATCTTGAGCTTTCCTAGCATATGTCACCATATCCTCTATTATATAAATAGGGTCAGGGGTCTCTTGATGTATCTCTCTGTACACTGATATTAATGAATAAATATTTCGTCTTGTTGTCTCTCTCTATATCTCCTATATAATATATCTACTGAGCTTATAAGATTCATAATGATAGTACTCTAATGCCTTGTATATATACGTGTACTGTTAGAACATTCAAACAAACCGCATAGTAATCTGTCTTATATAAAATCAAACTCCAGTAAAATCGCGGATAGTTTTGTAATATGTGAATTTCGTATATCAAGTATTAAATCAAATCTTGTAAAGTGAGATTGGTATATAGATTATTACCATGTTAAGCGTATCTAACTGCCATGATATAGAATTATGTCTACTAAGAGATACATTGCTTGTTGTAATTGCTAAGAAAAGAAATTTACTTATGGCAGTATAATAATAATAATAGATTAATTGCTAGTATAAACTGTGATATATTCCTGATTGAGCAACATCTTTATATGTACTGCCATGTTAGTTAATTATGAAACAGCTATAATCTAGATAATTAATCACTGTAATATTTATTTACTGCCATGTGTAAAATATGGTAATTTGCGAAATCATATATTTTCACACTTAAGTTGGAAAATTATGAACCTTCCTCAACTAGGCTCACCTATTTGGATACGATGTCTAAGAAAGATATAGACGGAAGTCGATATCCTAATGAGGTCGGGTTTTAAGTGGCATTCGTGCCCTCCATCCTCACCGTCTTTCCTGGTCGTGTTCAATTAGAGCTACCGAAAGGGGTTGACTAAATAATAATTTCCCCGAATGTGTTTATATACTGATGTATGTTTCGCTGAATTGGTGTTTCAGTATCGACCCGTCGTTTGATCAATGAAAACCGATTCACATGAGAAGAAAAATTAATGTTTTCGAACCTGTCGTTTCGAAAAAAAGTTTGTGCTTGTGCAAACCATAAACATATAAACAAATCGTTTTATATGATAAATAATCCAGAACTCCCAACACATGTTGGATGCCATCTATGATGAGAAAAATCGTAAAACATACTTGCGAAATGACTGTTTAAATGTTGATTTTAATCCGTCACCACATGTTACTCACCCTGATGTGTGAAAATGTGATGCCCAATTTTTTTTGGATGCCATCTTTGATGAGTAAAACACGAGTTTGTTGTTACCATCAAAATGAATGCTAAGGCGTTGATTTTATTCCGCTGCCACATTTGAGACGTGATGACGTCTATGGTGAACAAATGTCTGAAATTGACATATTGGAGCAATCTTTCACCAAAATACTAGCTTGGAAATTGTATTCCATAAGCAGTATCGTAAATTTATATTCACCATGTTCCTTTATCGTCCATCTGTTATTGGATAAGAAAATTACCCCGGTGAGTAGTTTTAATCCTATTGGGTCAATGTCGAATTGTTTGCCTGATATTAATGCTCTTCGTGTACATTTTTTTTCCACGAATCGAGAACCGAGACAAGTGTTATTTGTCTCGAACTGTCGCGATCCCGATAAATCGCCTAGCCAAGCGAGACAATCGTCAAAATCAAAAACCTGTGGCTCCAAGACAGTAATTGAAATGAACAATATGGCACGTTGTCACAAAGTAAGAGATAATGCTCAAGGAGCCAACTCTATGCTATAAAGACAAAGGTCATGCAAGGTTACTCCTTAAATAGTTCACAACTATTATAAAGGTGGAAAAACCGATGCTAATGTGGTTAAAGATAACTGAAAGGAAACTTTTGAGACCCCCGGTTTTGTGGCTCAAATAAGTTTGGTACCTTTCTTTATTGATTTTGATAAATCATTGAGCCATTTTTTCGCTCATCTGAATTATGTTTTTCCATATGGATTATGATTTTTCCATTTGGACATACTTTTGGATGATGGTTTGCCTGTTTACGAAATTTCTCGAAATAATTTAAAGTGTTTTGAGCAAATTTCTTTGACAAATGTGACCAAATTTTAAATTTTGAAATTTTAGGCAATACTTGTGGGGTAGTTGATTTTTTTGGAAATAGTGGGTAACAGTGTACCACATAATTTCACCAACCACTTGCCTAAAAGAGTCTTTTGTGACAATGATTATGGACTTGTCGTTCCAAATCGAAATTTTTGGTAAAACCAAATTTATTTGTCAAATATGAGGCCTTATACTCGTGTAGGTCCTGTCGTACCTTGTTGAGTTATAAAATTTTTTTTACATAGCCTTTATTCTATACGACCAAAAGCGTATTTTAGAGGAGTTGAAATGTCTTTCAAGTGGTTGCTACCACATTCTTTAAAGCATTTAAAGTTACCTTATCATTTTGCCTGTCGTCGAATGATAAATGATTTAGATACTAAGACATGATTGTCTGTACTATCATTCGCCTGTCGTCGATTGATAAGAGCATTTTGATATTGTGGCATTGACCGGATGAGATATTCCCGGGTCAAAAGACGATGGTTGATTTATAATCGCACCGCATTTGAATTCTCTCTGAGAATATATTTCATGATTAATCCGAAATTCATGCCATTAATGCTCACTTTGAAAGACTAGTATGTGTAAAGATCATGAAATGGACTCGTAGAATCCTTGTAAAGAATTGATGGAGTTATTGTGGACTTATCCAACCATAAGACGGACCAAAAATATAAATGGTTATGGTTGATGCATCGACAATAAGGTCATATGATTATTGTTGTCCACAGAAATGCAGCATTTCCCAAACTTTTAGCCCTATCATTAAGTTGATGGCTCATGATCCGGATTATCCTGAAAAGTCTAGTCGACTTGATAATTCCGAAGAGTAAGAATCGAAATTTCGATTTGAATTACTTGAGTTTGGAAATTGAAATTTAACATCCTGTCGATTATGTTCAGAACCAAATGGACTCACGAAAAGTTTGATGATGCGATTGCAAATGGTTGCACGCACTTATTGGTCTTGCGCACCAAGATTTATATTTCCATGTGGGGTCACGCTATTTTCCTGCATTGGTCCGTCTGAGGCCCATAGTCACTCAAAACACTAAATGCGTACCAGTTGGTTACTGGTTATGAGCCAGACGCCTCATATGAACGCGTGTTTGAGTGCTTAATATTTTGATTGAGCCGCTATAGCGTTCAAAATATGGACCTCTAAAGGGGACATAAGTCGATTATGAATCACATGCCTATCATTTGATAGAGTAACCTTGGCAAGCGATCTCTTTACCGCATGATATGCGAAAGTGACATCGCTAAGACTGTTCTCCCCGTCATTAGGGGGAGATTTGCACGTTACCGTTGATAAGAAACGATGTGAAATAACGTGGCATAACCCACTCAGTCTGAGCTTGATCCCCAAAACTGCACTTAGTGATAAGTGCATAGACTCCCTCAAGTCTAACTAAATGTCATACGCATTTAATGACTTTATGAGATGTCACGAGATCATTTATACCTGCTGCAAAATGCTTGCAAGGATAGACGTCATTGTCGGACGCCGTGTTCCTGTTGTAACACGTTGCTTTGGCCGAACCCGCCAACCAAAGGACGCTGCTGTCGGCCGTCAGTCTGTCGTCCTTCCCAAGATACGAGGAAGTTGACCGGTTCCAAATTCGTTCAACCCCAGAGGTGGTGAACTGAAACTCTTTGTCGCACAAAATTATAAAGGATGAAGGATATGTGTGATTTCATCCTCATCCTAAGAATCTCGAAATATCTGTCGATCATGATATCTTAGACGATATTGAAGCGAAACGAGACTGTCATTGATTACTTGTTCATATATTCAGTGACGACTGATAATATGAGCAAATTATAACAGGGAACCATCTACCGTTGCCTGAAGTCAACGTAGAATAGACTGGACTAATGGAAACTTGCAATCCAAGTAGACTACTTAGCAAAAGTCTGTTCGGACCTGTAGCTCCAACACCACCAATGTTAAACGAGTTCGTTTATTTGGTTATTCGTAAAGAAAAATGATGAGAATAATGAGATTGTAGAATGCTCGCCTAGTGGTGCAAGGCTTCTCTCACATCTTGGAATTGATTACGAGATGATTGATTTTCTCGTAATGAACGTTATAACGGTCCCCTACTTTATCAGTTTAGTAGTTTCCCAAAAACTGATTATGCAGCATGTGATTGTGGTCACTGTTTTATCTCTATGAGAATTTAGACAAAGAGATATAGATGAAGGCCCCTGTGTGACTTCATGTACTTAAATCAAGTAGTTCCTGACCACGGAACACGATCTCAATTGACTGAGACGTTCACTATATGGATTAATATAATCCGAGCGGATGTGCTATACCGCCTAAGTGAGTACTTGATCAGCTTGGGATACTTGAACAAGTATTATGCCCTTGCGTGTTATGAAGCAATCCACGTTTTGCATTTGCCCTTCGAGATGAACGATCTTGGGAAGACACGGTAGTGACTCGGCCCGATGATCGATTCCCGTAAAGATTGAATCTAAGTCCATGATTCAGATTACACCCAGAAGGTGTTATGACGTTTTTAGTCATCATGACGCTAAGTCGTCAGATTCTCCCATGATCGTTCGATCACTAGACATTGATATAGACCCAGTCCATCCCTGATGAGACGATGAAGAGATATTGAACCATCATGTTCATATCTAAGTACAATAAGCGCAACATTGTACTTGGTCTAATGTGCTAGGATGAACATCTCGTATGTTGTGAATGGTATAGCTCGACACAGCATCGCGCTAACACGCTGCCATCGAAATGGCACTAAAGACACATTCCCTTACCTTATGGTAATTTTGGAAGTGGGCTAGTTTATCCCATTTGCATCATCAAGTGTACCTACCCCCTTCGGTACTCGAATTAACGCAACCCTTTTTCGGTTATACCGATGCCGGTTACTTATCAGACCCGCATAAGAGATATTCCTAACATGGTCTGTCTTTACCATTATGAATAAGGCAATATCTTGGAGGTCTTGGAATGACTCCAAACGAATCACTCTGATCTACTCGTGTTTTATGAGATGACTAGAGAGTGTATATGGCTTCGAGCTCATATTAGTCATATTTGAATTACATATGCTCTGTCTCATGATCCAGATAAAACACTTGTCTTATTTGAGGACAACTTGTTGTTATCGATCAAGAGAGACATGAATAGATTATGTTATTTAGCACCTATTTTGTGGTTGATCCCTACTACTACCACTGTTGCACTCTTTTTTCTCCGATCAGAAATTTTTCCATTGGGTTTGCTCTGGCAAGGTTTTGATGAGGCACACTGTTTTGTGGTTAGTTACTTACATGATATTTCGGCCTATATCATTCGGCTACACAGTTTCTCCTAGGTACCGGTTTTGTCCCACACTAGGTTTTCCGGCCCTAAGGTTTTTATGTGTTTAGCACTGCGAATGAACTCGACTCACATCGACAACATGAAGACGAAGAAATCAAGACGTCCAAAGGGGGAGCATTGTAGGATATTATTGGCCATCTTGGGCCTTATTCTATTGGGCCTATCTTGGGCTTTCCTAGCATATGTAACTCTACCCTCTATTATATAAATAGGGTCAGGGGTCTCTTGATGTATCTCTCTGTACACTGATATTAATGAATAAATATTTCGTCTTGTTGTCTCTCTCTATATCTCTTATATAATATATATACTGAGCTAATAAGACTCACAACAGTTATCTATTTTAACTAAAAATTAATTATTCAAAATATAGTACTATGGATAGGTGCTGAGAGAAAATAAATAGCAGTATGTTAGAGATATAAAAAATATACGTGAGAAATAACAGTTAATTGTGGGTGTTGATAGACTTTTTTACCATGTTATCAAGTAATAACAATTAAAAAGATTGTTATATTTAACAATGTTTTTAACATTTATAAAGTTAACACACAATTTAACACAACTAATGAGGAGACAAAATTGCAATAGAGATAACAACACTACTGTACATGCTCTAACACATGTTAATGAACCCAAAAATATCTATCATAAAATTAATTCAAAATTAAAACTAAAAAATACTATTGGTTGGTACACCCTAAATAATAGTGTATTTTGGAATGAACAACGAACGATTAACAATATCATGAATCTAGTCCACTATTATTTTGGATGTGTCACGTACTAAAAACGTAATATCTATTAATGAATATAAAAATATCTAAATAAATGTATGAGATACTGAATGGATACATTCCGGATTGGTTTATGCTGCCTTCGCAGGCTGCCTTCACCAATATGAAAGAAACCACTACGGGTGAAATTTTGGTTGTAAAGAAAAAAATTGATTAAGTTCTATCCCACTTGCATTTCCTTTACCAATAAAAGAAAATAAAGAAACAAATAAATTTCCAGATCGAAGCAATGTTACAGTTAACAAATATTTTAACCAACATAAACATAAACATAAGATCAATCGTACCAGTTTTCTTACATTTTTTCTCATATTTAAACTAATTAGCATCACTTTTATATTTTTAGGGTAACAAATTAACTTTATACATTTTTCAGTTTTACTATCAAATTTCTTATCGTAACTAAATATTACTATATTTTAATATACTTCTATCAAATTTTTTTCAACCCAAATTAATTTAATAGAGCAGCCATATTAAATAACTTACAATTTTTTTCGTATTTAAAGTAAAAAAGTACACTTTTACAACTTATAAGTAAACGTTTTGGTTTATACAAATTATCACATTTTTTTATCAATTTCTCTATCAAAACTATGCAACTCATCTTTTTGTTATTTTATTAATTTATATGTGAAAAGTACAAATAAATGAGAGACAATAAGAGAAAAGTAAGAGATAGAAATTATTATTTTAATTACAAGGAACATCTTGATCCATTATATTTAAAGGATATTTCAGTTCATTTAAATTTAAGTTAATGGATAAAAAAACTGAAGCGTGTACAATTTTAAAATAATTTTCTCATATTTAACGTAAATGAATCATATAAAAAAACTGATGCGCTAGTTCTAAGTCATCGTCGCATTTATCATGTGATCAATGTGACACTAACCAAAAGTCTGACACTACAACGTGATTTAGCTCATCCATTAAATATTTAGGTGTGGAATAGGTACCATATCCGATCCGAAAAGGTTAAACACGTATATCGATCACATAGTTTTCGGATATCATTTAAAAGTTCCGATCCCGACCCGAAAATGTTTGGGTACCGATAATATGGATTTTCGATAAATCGGGATTCCGAAAGGTCGGGACAGGATTTCCCAATATTTCATACTCCTAAAACAATTTGTTAAAAAATTATAACATAACTAGCAATTTTGTTAAAAAGTTTATTAGATTTAAACAAAATCAAAAAGTGATACAATACTATGTTGATATTGTATTCGTTTATAAGATTGATTATCAAACAAGACAACTAATTATAATTATTTTAAAGAAAAAATAAACCCTAATTAACATAATTCAACCTAAAAGCATGAACCAAATGTTACAATTTTTGTTATTCAAGATTAAGATGAATAAACAACATATATATGTAACAAGAAACTTATACGAAAATAAAAATGTGTTATTTAGTAAATAGAGTAGATGTAAGAGTAATTTCATTTTTTTAATAAATATAAACTGATACTATTCATAATAAGATTTTTTTAAAAAAATTATTTTTTAATGTATATTAATTCTATCGGTCTGGTCGGGAAATTCATCGGGATTGGAAATAAAAATCAGATCCCAAACCGAATTACTTCGGGACGGGACAAAAATCCGATCTTTCGGATCGGGACAACATCGGGTCGGAACTGGATCGGATTTCAGATCGGGTCGGGATTTCGGGAAATTTTCTCCAGCCCTAATTATAGTTGTTCTAAATCTTATAGAGTTTAGGCTTTGTTTGTTTAAGGTGAGATTAGGATAGACCGGGACTAGAAATACTATGGGACCCTAAGTCTCGTGTTTGATAATGAAAGTGTATGCGGGATTACTAATGACCTGGAACTTCAAATGATGGTTAAAGGAGGTATTTGTAATACATAGGGGGTGTGGTATTATGTTTTATTACCGTCACTATATTACCAAATTCCGATATTACCCTAGTCATATACCCATGCATGATCATCTTATTTCTATAAACTTTCATATTTTTCAAGTTATTTTATGGAGTATAACCGTAAATTACACAAAATACTCATCTTTAATTCTAACGTAAACAAACAATGCATTGGATTAACTCATTGTATAACTAATCCCGTCACCTTTTCTTATCTCGTTGTTATCCTGCCGGACTTATAGTTACAGAATTTATAATCTGGCTACCAAACAAGGCCTTGTAGTTATAGAAGTTGTACGGATTCATTATTCATTTCAAAATAACAAAAGCAACATGTTTTCACGTGATAGATTACCTCCAATTATCAAATAAATGTTTCCTAATTTACATTTTTGCTCAAAATCACAACTGAGATTGTAATTGTTGCCATTAAATTTACAAAACCCGACGGTATCCAAAACTTACACTACAAAAAAATACTCAAATTGTAACGGAATTAGTGACGGTATTTTTTGTTACGAGGTTATTAGCGATGGTTTTTGTGACGGTTTTATGTCAGTTTAGTCAGTTTAGTCAATTTACGATAGATTTGTGACAGATTTTTAAATTAGTGACAACTTTTAACTCTCACTAAATCAAACATTATTTTGTAGTGTGAGTTTTTTTTTTTTATCGAGTTTGAAGTTGATAAAGTCATAAATTTGGTCGGTCACGTTAGGCTTTTCAACAATAATATAATGGTAAATCAACTTATAAATAATGGACACTTCTTGATATTTATTATTGCTCGGATTATTATCCTTATTCGGACTATTACACTTGCTCGGATAAATTACTCTGTATTACAATTGTTGCTCGATTTAACTACTTAATCTCTCTTCTTGGTCTTTCTCCCCTTTTATTCGGTACTCGGCTTTATCTCTGCTCGGCTTATCTCTTGGCGTGATAAGCTTTGACTAGTTTCTCTCTTTCCTCAACTTATCTCTATATTTTTTGGATAGATTTTCTGGTACTTTTCTAGGAGGGATAGTTGGCTATTTATAGGCAACTATGCTTTCTAATATGTTGACAAATGTCTCCATCTCAGGGGGGTTTTCAGACATGGGTCCCCAGTTGAGTGGGCTTGGGCTTTTGATAGTAATACCTTATTTTACTATAAAAAGCATGAGATGACCCATTTAAGCGTTGGATACTCATTTATAAAGTGGGTTGATTATTACCCGAATAGAATATTCGGGTCTAATTTTTATGTTCTATCAAGTGCTCCCTGACTTCCTCGGCGTGGTTTCCATGTCGAGGGAGTCATGCTCGGTCTATCGAGGATATTACTTCGGTCTCGTCGTTCCCAATGCTTCGTTGAAAATAGTAATAGATTTATGACGGTTTCTTGGGGGACCCATTTAATGTTTCCTATCCTAATATCTTTCTTCGAGAAAAACTCCTATAAAGGGGTGTGCCCCCTCCATAATTAGGCATTTTACTACTACTTTGCTCGTGACGTAATGGCTTCCTCTGGTTCTACTGGTGAGAGCTCCTTAATTATATTTCTTATTTAGAAACGGAGATCAAGAAATCTCGTACCGCGAATAAGAAACTCGTGGTCAAGGTTTCAAACTACAAGAAAAGGTTGTCTGACATGGATTCTGATCATCATGTGATGATGGCCGATCGGGATTGGGCTTACGAGCATATAAAGAGGCTCGAGGCTAATCTGGCTAAGCAGAAGGCAGCAAAAAGGGCCTATAAGCTTGCCTTCAAGGAGTTGCATGCTCGGTCTAAACCGAGTTCGGATGACGATGAAGAAGGCTCTTCCTCGAAATAATTAGTCTTTTGTGATTTCTTTGTATCTGGTGTTATCACCAAGTTGTAATCGAATCACGGAAGAATCTTAATAAAACATATTTTACTTACGTTCCTGTCTGTTTATTTCTTTGATATCTTATTGGATGACTCCATTGGACTTGAATTGCTGTAGTTATCCATAAATGCTCTTGGGAAGTTCAAGAGGCTTGTCTCTTTTTCTTAGATGACCTTTGATCTACCCCTTGTTCTTCTTATAAAAGGGGGACTGCCCATATATTCTTTGAACATCTCATTCTTTATTATCGAACAAATGGCTTCTCCTCATGACGCTAATGGTGACAACCTTCCTGAATATGTTGCTCATCTTGAAGAGGAAGTTAAGAAAGTGCGTTATCTCGAGAAGAGGGTTGCCCGGTTGTCGGTGGAAGCTCGTCGGGCCGCCGAACTAGACGAGCGATTGGACGCCATGGAGAAGGAGCACCGGAGGTCTTTGCTCGACAGTATTCGTGCTCGTGCTCGGATCAAAGAGCTCGAGGCCTCTAGAGACAGGCAAATTGCTTCCAAGAGGGCTTACAAATTAGCCCTTGAGGAAGTGTATGCTCGGTCGAAGAAGAAGCCCGGTGAAGAAGCTGGTCCTTCTACAAAATAATACTATTTTTCTTTGTGATGTAATGTCTTTTTGTCGAGAAGTATCTTGTAATGAAGTTCCCCTTGATTAATGAAAACTCTTCTTTTTCTCGTTCTTGTATGATTTATTTTCCCAATGCATTTAATTTTGACTGCGCACGCTTGTGGCCTCATTAATGCTTTTTCTTGGGTCTTGCGTTTGACCTTATCCATTGAACCTTCTGTCTCTTTATATCTAGGGACCAGTGGGATTTCTTGAGCCTCGTGCATAAAATCTTATTCACCAGAGTTTTCTTGAGCTTTGCGCAAAAGATCTTTATCATTTATTTGAACTGCTGCCTTTCCCCAAAATGACGCGTGTTTCGATGCCATTATGACTTACCCCTTTTAAATATTGGTAAGAATCCAAGCGTTTCTTGAACAAGAGTGGTTTTTAATTACTCACGCTTTTTTAGAGCCCTTTGGGAATCCAAACGTTTTTTCTTGAACAGACACATCTTTTAATTGTCGTCGCTTCTTACTACCCATTGGCGAACGGTTGTGACTCTCAATACGAGCCCTCATCTAATTGATCTATAAATACCTGCTTACAGCATGGTTATCCACAACCCTCATCATATTATTTTCCCCCATATACAGATCCTCATCTTATAATTTTCATAAGATGTCTGGTCCTTTCTCCCAATCAGCATTAGCTTTGCAAGTGGAGGCTTTTGAAGCCTCCTATGGCCATGTACAAAGGCTGTTGAAGGATGCCGAGGAGGAATTGAAGGTGATGCATTATCACCATACCGAGATGGTTCGGGAATTAACTTGGCTAAGATCCGAACTGGATTATTGCCGACGTGCTCGTCAGGCTCTAGTCGAAGAGAATGAGATGCTAAGGGGGAACCCAACACTTCGAGACAGGAATGTCTCTGCCGGGCCCTCTCACCGATACCGATCGACTTCCCCCTAGCCTCACCTTTTTTCTTTTTATTTCTTTCATTTTCTTTTCCCCATCTTTTCCCATCTCTTTCTTTTTCTTCTTTTTATTTCTCAGTTTCCCTCATTTCTTCCTCTTCCTCTTTTTTTTTTTTTTTTATGCTTTGTTCTCCCTACTGTTTTTTCATTTTTTTCTTTTTCCCTTTCTTTTTTGTTTTGTTTCTTTGACTTCCTTTTTATTTGTCTGTTTCCTTCATTTCTTTATCTTCTTCTTATCTGTTTTTCTTTTTCTTCTGCGCCTCCTCTTTCTTTTTCTTCATCTTCTCTCCCATCACTTTTTTTCTTTTTCTTCTTTTTTGCACCACTATGATGTAACAATCAACCCTGTGATCCTAAGGGTTTTGTGTTACGTCTAGGGTTTTTGTCATTTTTCATTTGACTCTTCTTTCTTTTTCACTTCTTCTTTATGTTCCTCCTCATTTTCCTCTTCTCCTTTCCCTCTTATCTTCCTCTTTTCTTGCACTTTTCTTCTTTTCCTCTTTTTCTTGTTTCTTATGTTTTTCTTTTGGCGCCTCCTGCTCACTCGGCCTGCTGATATAGTTGATCTTCTTTGCCTGATCTTCTGTACTAGCTCTTCTTGGATGTAATAGATCTTTATCTCGGATGTAACAGATTTTCTTTTCGGATGTAATAGATTTCCTTTTCGGATGTAACAGATTTCTTTTTCGGATGTAATAGATTTCTTTTTCGGATGTAATAGATTTTCTTTTCGGATGTACTATGATGTAATGAACAATGATATATCCCATCTTCATTAATGAAAATTATATTTGCCCTTCTATTTTTGCACCTTTATCTTGTACTTCTTCTTATTGTTGAATTTGTGGTTTGTTGGGATGTGGACCTTTTGAGTATCTTGTACCTTTATTTTTTGCTGGACTGTAGACCTATCCCTCACGTTGTCAATCATAGGTGCACGCTCCCAAGTATTTGTCAGATAACAACACTAACTTTTCTCTATTCAATGCTCAACCTCGGCTTGAGGAGCGCGTCCGTGTCCTTACTAGGACGAACACCGAACTCTCCAGGGAGAATGAGTGCTTGGTAGTCATGAATGACTCTTACCAAGCTCGGTTTGACAGCTCTGCTCAGGTAGCTTTCTCCCGGTCTGTTAGTTCGGTTTTTCCCTCCACTGATCCTTAGTTGGATTGGGCTGGTTATCTGATGTATATATTTTTTTGTTTTGGAACTTGTATTTTCTTTTGTATTAGAATCAGATGTACCTTTTCGTATCTCGTGCTTATAAATGCTCCCTATTGTCTGTACTTCATTATCCAATCTTCCTTTCTTTCTAAATTTTTGCTACTTTTAACTTGCTTTTGTTTGAGATGGCTCCTATCACTAGATCCGCCTCTAAAAAAGAAAGCCCTTCTAGAAGAGGAGCCTACTTTTCTGCTACCTCGACCGCCTGGTTTCGGGGAGGAGGATTTAACTCCTCTTGAGCTAAAAGAAATTGAGATGTCATGGCTGAAACATGATCTCAAGTGTGCTCAAACTGAAGTGAGGAGGTTTAAACAATATTGGGACGAGGAGGGCACTGCTCGTTTCAAGGCTGAGCAAAAATGCAAGTCTCAGTCTTATGCCTTGCAACAGGCTGAGATGGCTATTTCTCGTTTGATTAGGGAAAAGGAGCGTCTGGAGGAGCTCTTAGCCCAGAAGGATGCCGACATGGGGGGTAGTTCAAAGAAGTAGGATGGTTGTATTTTCTTTGTAAAATTTTCTTTTCGGTTGTATTGTTTTGTGTTTCCCCCTTTGTGGATGAATAATACTTGTCTTGCACTTGATTCTGTCTATCTTACTTTATTTCTTGTGTTCGCTTTGCTTTTATGTTAATATCCTTCGATGTCGATCCTGCCTATTTTATTTTGTATCTGTGCCGAACACCGAGCGAGGTGCACTGTGGTTATCCCCCCGGAGAGCGTTGTTAGAATCGAAGCTAAAATGGCGTCGAGCTAGGAACGGTATCCGTTCCCCTTGTTCGGTGTGCTATTCGGGTAAGACACGGTTTGGCGTCGAGGAACTTAATCGGATGACATCCTTGGTGTGGTAATATTGGTAGCGTATGCTGGAAGCTTTTCGTGGTAGGGTCCACTGGCCGTTTATTTAGGTGTAATGATGTAAACTGCCTTGGGTAGTGGGATACACTCTGACATGGCAAAATCTGGAGCGTTTATCTGTAAAAATAGCAGCGGTTGTGGACTTTTGTATGGTTGCAAAAAGAGGTAAACCTCTGTCACACGAAAGGACGGTTATTATTTTATTCTTTTAGTGACTCCACTCCCTTTTACTGTGCCAAGTAACCCCTTTTGTTTTTATCACACAATTTTGCTGAAGAAAATATCTGTCTCTCTCTCTAAAGTATATTCTTCCCGCCAAACAGGAAAATCATTCCGCCGCTCGATCTAGGGTTTCGTTGTATTGTCGATAGACTTGCTGCTGGTCTCGCTTGCTTGTTCATAATGATAACTGTAAGTGGTTTTTCTGTACTCATTATTATTATTTTGTGGCGTTGGTATATGGTCTAGGTTGTCTATATATGTTTGATGGTTCTCATGTATTGGATTTGTGTGGATTGGGATGATAGTAAAACGTAGGGTTTTTGGTTAATTTGAGTGGGGGGTGGGGGCTCTCGTTATGGTAATGTTGTTTTGGTTTGGGTATTTGGTTAGTATATTGATGGAGTTTTGATGACGTGTGGACAGGAAATTCTGTCCCAAAGTCTGGCCCAAGTGGGCACATTTGTGGAAGAGGACTTTAAGAGGCTCGCCGGAATACCGGATAACATACACATTAGGCTGCCTGTTTCTGACGAGGAGGTGATGGGATTTGTTCATGTCGGAGAAGTTGCTGTACGTTCTTCGGCATTCTTTACTGGGGGCCTTCGGCTTCCTTTTACTAGCTGGGTGGAGTCGTTTTTTGAGGCCGTCCAGATTGCTCCAGCCCAACTGGCCCTAAATGGTTACCGTATTCTAAATGGTATCCAAAGGTTATCGGAGTTGTCCGGAATACCTATTGAACTGAAGGACGTCTTCGGAGTCTATAGTTTGAGCTTTGAGCGTCGCAGCTCGTATTTGAAGACCCTGCGTGCCTTTTGCCGGCTCGTTATCGGTTTGCCGGATACCAACAAAGAGCGCAATCTTGGTATCGTTATAGCTTCCGGTGAATGGGGTTGTGCGGGACACCAGATTCCTGGACCGGCTACCAATGCTCCCATTATGCCAGACCTCGGCGCTCCCAATGTAGAGGCTCTGTTAGCTCTTTGGAAATGGTGGGGGCCTGGACCGACGCCGGATCCTGCGAGCCGTACTGCTCCCATGCTACTCGGGTACCCTATGGGGCCGACGACCAAGGGGAATCTTGCGCCCGAGATCCCCAAAGAGCCCGAGGAGGAATTCTTGAAAGTGGTCCGGGCTCGAAGTGCTGCTCGGCTTGGGAAAAAGCCCACTCGTTCTAAGCGCCGAGCGTCGGACCCCGCTGTTGGCATCCCGAAGAGGGCCAAAGGGGGTGAGACCTCAAGTAGTGTGGAAGCTGCCGAAGCTGGCCGGGGTGTGGAGGTGGTCGCTTCGACTAAAGGTGGTACCACCGGGGAGGCTGCTGTGGACCTCGATGTAAGTGTTTATTTTTGTGAATATTTGCCTTTTGACTTCGCTGTTCCCTGCTTTATATGTCGTCTTGTTTCAGTTTTTGACTTCTTCATTGGTTACCCTTGCGCTTGCCCGGTCCATGGGTATTATTGTGTTTCAGGGGTCGATTGACGATGTATTCGGACATATGAACCTCTTGACTAACATGGGAGAGGATACGATGACCTTGCCTGTCATCTCGCCTATCCCTACCGAAGATCCGATAGATCTGCCCGTTTGCTCGCCTATCCATACTGAGGAAGCTATCGAGCATAGGGCCCCTGAGATCGATCATTTGGAGAAGGATGCGGGGGTGGAAGTGGAGGTCGGCAAGGAGAGTGCAGTGGATGTTGTGATGGGTGTCGAGGATGAGGCTCTCGAAGGACCCGAGAAGGTGTTGGTGGACGGGGTTACAATGACCCGTTACATTGATCGGTGCGGAGGTGAACTGTTAGAGCAACCCCGAGTCTTGAGGATGGGGTATACTGCTCTTAAGCCCCTCATGGTCAAGGATGCAGAGAAGATAGCTGCTCTTCCTGCAATGTCGGTTATAGAGCGGGCCAGTACGGACGCGCTTCGGGTATGCTGCGTATATATTTTGTTATATAAGTCATGATGCTCTTATCTCGGCTGGTGTCTGATGTTTCTAAATACAGGTTTTCGTGGATATCGCGGTGTTAAAGGACCAGCTGTCAGCACTAGAGACTGAGAACGATAAGCTGATGGCCGAAAAGAAAGCCATGGTCGAGGATAAAGCTCAGCAAGTGCAGTTGGTCTCCGAGCTAGAGGCGGAGAAAGAGAAGATGGTCGAGGAGAACGATCGGAAGATAAAGGACATGCTTGTGGCTTTTGAAGCCGAGAAAGAGAAACTGGTCGCTGAGAATAAAACCCTGGGCGATAATTATGACAAGCTGTCGGTGGACTTTCTGCACGTGACCGAGGATGTCGATAAGTTGATGGCTGAAAAAGAGAGCCTGGTCGTTAAGTACGACAAACTAGAGGAGGAGAACTTGCTGCTGGCGGAGGACGTGGAAACCGAAAAGGCTAAGGTGGCCGCTCTGAAAATGGCACACGCGGAGGAGCGGACAAGGTTAGCAATGATGGCTAATTTCTCCGTCTATTGTGCTCATGTGCGGGCGCTCAATTTCGCGAATGTTCCTTTGTCGGATCGGGCATAGTCGGAGTTGGTGTATCCCTGTCCGCATGGTGCACCGCCGAAACCCTTAGACTGGGCGAATCTTCGTGAAGAGGAGCTTCCCCGGCTGCCGGGGCAGACAATTTCGACAGCGCTCCGTCCTTATTTTATGTCGGCCACGTCCACTCCTCGACCTGATGCTACTGTCACTCCCCCACCCGCATCTCCTCAGGTGGAACCTTGACCATTTTTCTGACAGTATATATATATTTGTTGTTTTTGTGTAGTCTTTTGGTATTCGAATTGTGGGTCTCTTTTGTATCTAGAAACATATTCTTTTGGGGAAGTGATAATATAGGTGCTGTGTTTTCTTTCTGTTGGGCTTTCTCGGTGTAATTTTCCTGTTTGAGGGTTGTCATCTTTTGAAGGATGTGAAAACAAAATATTGTCAGGTACCTAATAATCCTCTTGCCGTGGTGGTCTGGACCTCGCCTAGTCGTAGTGTAGGTGACGTTATAGATAGTCTTGAAAGATCTAAGGCTGCCCTAACTGCTGAACTGAATTCTGCTCGTCATAAAGTCGAGGATCTGAATGTTCACATTGCAAACTTGTCTATTCGGTTACGTGACTTGGGAGAGAAACTCAGCAAAAAGACCGCATATTATTCGGCAAACAAGGGTAAAGCGAAGGAACTTCTTGGTGCACTTCGGCGTTCTCGTGATGAAGCACGAGGCCGTGTGACGAGCTTGAACTTGGTCCTAGGGGCCGTTTTCGAGGATGCGGACCTGCTGCTATCCTTTGCCAAAGCGTATTGGGCCCGAGTTCGCGCTTTAGAGGTGCTGGAGCATGTAAAAGGAATGAGGGGTGTGGCCCGGGCAGAACGCATAGTTGATGCGACGGCCGGGGTAACTGAGACCACGGCTGCCTTGAACCGAGTCGATGCGGTCGTTCGTGAGCGTTTGGGGACGCAAATTGTTTCTCTTCGAGATATTCATTTTGCTGACGTCGTTGAGACCTCAGCGTCTGTTGACGGGTTATCGGATTAATGACTGAGTAGCTTGTTTTGTCGTTTTATGTGTATCTTGTATAAAAATATTCGTTTTTCTCTTTTCGTCTTTTCATTTCTTGCGGTTGTATATTCATCTCGTCTCCTTCTTCCCCGTTTTTTTTTATAGGCACACGCTACTATGTCGCACCAGGCTGGTTCTCCAGGCCTAGTTAGCCCGGGGTTTGGACCTACTGGTGCTGCCCGGGACGAGGTCTCATTTGGTTCGGCTAGTGAGGTGCCTGCCAAGTGGCCTTACATCGTTTTGATGGGCAAAAATGTCAAGTTGATCGACCAATGTGCTCGACTTCGGACCAAGCTGAAAACTCAGGCGGCCTCTTTTCGAGAATATGTTCGCCGTGCTGAGCATGTCGTTGATGTTCAGGAGCGTCGTTTGGATCGATATTGGCGTGTAAAGGAAAACTACTTCGGCAAATTAAAGTCGTTGGTTACCAAGGCCAACATGTTGGTTAAGTATTTCCGTTTAGCCCGAACCAGATTCGATGCTTCCGCGGCTATGACCGAAGCTCGTAATCTTCCCTTCGATGATGCTCGTCGTAAAGCGGCCTCGGATGCTCACGAGTTCGCGAAAGAAGCCGAGTTCTCCGCGCGGCTTAAGACGCTGACCTGCGTTGGTGCTCATACGACCAATTTCGACGCACTCATCTCTGAGGAACGGTTTGATGGCGAGGAGACGGATGGGAACACGACGACGGATGACGAAGAGGTTGAACTCGGTCAGTTACCGTCGTGCTCCTCCTGTAGCAGTAGTTCTTAAATCCGTTTCTTCATTGTTGGTGATATCTCATTGCCTCCGTAATGCGGGCGAGGACTATTTCATTGATTGGATTGATTTTTCCTGTACTGATTTCTTCATTCGCGATTTTTTTTTTTTTTTTTTTTTGGTCTTCTTAAAGCAGGCGAGAACTATTTGTTTTATTTCTTTATTCCTGTTTGCTCCTTTTGACGAGATTGTTGTTCCTTTGATTACTTTATTTCCTGCATTATTCTTCTAGTTTCTTTTCTGCCTTTAATCCTTGCTCACTGGATCGATAGGTACCTGCATATATTTGAGTATTCCTAGGCATTCTTTTAGACATGCCATGATGGGAATTTCACAGTATTCCTAGGCACTTGGCCATGTTGGGAATTTCACAGTATTCCTAGGCACTTGGCCATGTTGGGAATTTCACAGTATTCCTAGGCACTTGGCCATGTTGGGAATTTCGCAGTATTCCTAGGCCCACCCTTAGGCATGCCGTTTGGGAATTTCACAGTATTCCTAGGCACTTGGCCATGTTGGGAATTTCACAGTATTCCTAGGCACTTGGCCATGTTGGGAATTTCACAGTATTCCTAGGCCCTTGGCCATGTTGGAAATTTCACAGTATTCCTAGGCCTACCCTTAGGCATGCCGTTTGGGAATTTCACAGTATTCCTAGGCCTACCCTTAGGCATGCCGTTTGGGAATTTCAGCTGCACTCGTTAGACAGCATAACAAGATATTTGATTCATGCAAAAGATGAAAGATAATGCCATTAAGCTGAATATTTTATTCATTCAAAAGATAATGCCATGAAAGATATTTTATTCACTTGTATTTTATCTATTCAACATACAAGATAATGTCATTAAACAAGAGGGGTAAGGTAGCACCTGTATTTGTAAGACAGCCTATACATAGTACTTCTTTAGGTTAGCTACGTTCCAAAAATTCTTTTCTCCTCGGCTTTTGTCGAACAGGACGCTTTTGAGTTTGTAGGTAACTGGGCTTGTTCTCTTAACGATCTCGTATGGTCCTTCCCATGTGGGGCTCAATTTGCCATGTATTTCGTTTCGGGTATAGACCGTTACACGTCGCAGCACCAGTTCTCCGACCGTAAATTCCTTGATCCCTTTCACCCTCTTGTCATACGTTTGCTTAACGCCTTGTTGATACTTAGCTAGCGTAAGAGCTGCTATCTCTCGTTTCTCGTTTAGCATGTCGAGTTCCTCTCTCATTCTTTGTTCATTGTTTCCTTGCTCGACTAAAGTTGTTCGTAGTGTTGGTAGCCCGATTTCAGTCGGTATGACGGCCTCGACGTCGTAAGCTAAACTGAACGGGGTTTCTTTGGTGCCCGTCTTTGGTGTAGTTCGGCACGACCATAAAATGTTAAGTAGCCGCTCGGGCCATCTCCCCTTCGCTTGTTCAAGGGTTGTCTTGATGCCGTCTAGTACGGTTCGGTTTGATACCTCTGCCTGGCCGTTACCCTGTGGGTATGTTGGCGTCGAATAGAACTTTCGGATACCGAGTTCTTCGTACCAAAGCTGCAAGTTGGCTTCCTTGAACTGGGTGCCATTATCTGCGATGATGGCGTACGGTATACCGAACCTTGTGATGATGTGCTCCCAGATGAACTGTTTGACATTACTGGCTTTAATTTCGCGGAGAGGTTTAGCCTCAACCCATTTGGTGAAGTAGTCCGTCGCCACGATCAGATATTCGATGCTGCCAGGTGCTCTAGGAAGCTTCCCGACTATATCAATCGCCTATTGAGCGAATGGCCATGGTGCCGATACCGGGGTCATCATTGATGAGGGGAGCCGAGGTATCTTGGCGAATCGTTGGCACTTGTCGCAACGTTGGACGTATACATCGGCGTCTCGCTTGATATAGGGCCACCAATATCCTTGGGTGATTGCCTTGTTGGCAAGGGACCGCCCTTTGATGTGTGCTCCGCAGGATCCTTCGTGGATTTCCTCCAATACCGGTAGCTGCATTTCGGACCGGACACACAGAAGATGGGGTCCTCGATAACTGGATTTGTACAGTTTATCATCGTCGGACAGCCAGAAACGAGGAGCCTTTCTCGTAATTTTCAATGCTTTTATCTTATCTGCCGGGAGGGTTCCGCTCCGCATGTAGTGAATCATGTCGTCCATCCAACCTAGTTCATATTGTACTGATGTTACTCGGTCTATTCTTTTGGTTATGCTCGGGGTCGGCAGTAGTTCCACTGTGATCGACCGAGTGTCAGTTAATGTTAATGTCGAGGCTAGGGTGGCCAAGGCATCGGCATGTGCATTTTTAGTGCGGTTGATTTTTATTAGCTCGCACTGCTCGAAAGTAGTCATCAAGCTTTGGACTTTTTCCTGGTAGAGGATCATTCTATCATCCTTGGCTTGGTACTCGCCGATGGCTTGATTGACGATCAGCATGGAATCTGAACTTGCAATTAAGTGGGAGCACCCAAGGGACCGGGCAATGAGCATGCCATTTATCATGGCTTCGTATTCTGCCTCATTGTTGGTAGCTCGGAAGCCCAGTTTTATGCTTTTTTCGATGATTGCTCCCTCTTTAGACTTTAGGACGATCCCTGCTCCGGATCCGTCCTTGGTGGCTGATCCATCGACATGTATCTGCCAGTGTGATTGTGGAGAGAGTGCCAAAGGCTCGTCATAACCTTCGGTGAATTCCGCGACGAACTCGGCCAAGACTTGTCCCTTTATGGCATGACGGGGTACGAACTCGATATGAAATTGGGATAGTTCGACCCCCCAGGCGGCAACTCGACCGCTGATGTCTGTCTGCCGAAGTGACTCTTTGATATGAAATTTCGTGTATATACGGACCTGATGAGCTATAAAATAGTGTGGCAATTTTCTGGTTGCGACGACCAATGGCAGACACAGCTTTTCCAAGGGTAGGTAACGTGTTTCGGCTTCGACCAGAGTCTTGCTGACGAAGTAGATCGGAAATTGTTCCCGACCTTCTTCTCTTAGGATAACTGCGCTCACAGCTGTAGTGGAAACTGCTAGGTAACACGCCAGAATATCTCCTTTGTTCGGCCTTACTAGCAGTGGCAGCGTCCTCAAGTACTCTTTGAGATTGTTGAATGAAGCTTCACATTCCGGGTCCCACTCGAATTTCTTATCCTTCTTGAGTGATTCAAAAAACGGCCGTCCCTTGTCTGCGGATCGGCTGATGAATCTGCTCAACGCGGCCATCATTCCTGTGAGCTCTTGTACCTGCTTCTTATTTTTGGGTGCTGCTAGTAGGGCTGTAAATGAAACGAAACGAACCGAACAACCCTCTATTCATGTTCAGTTCATGAACTAAAACTCTTGTTCATGTTCGGTTCATGTTCATTTAAATACGAACGAACATTTGACGAACATGAACCGAACATTTGACGAGCCGAACACGAGTTGTTCGTGAACATCTAATTTCTTCCAAAAGATTTAATAATTGAAAAAAATATATATTTTTCTTTCTTTTTAAAATATATTTTTCTTTTATCATATATTACTATATTGTTAACTAGGATAAACTAGTTCACATATAATTTAAGTTTATATATTGTATAAATTCTTTTTTACATACGTATGATTACTTTAACGAGTTGAATACTTAACGATAAAATCGGTGACTGTATTTATAGTATGATGATATAAATTAACATAATAAGTTCAAAATAATACAAACATATCATTTATATTATTATAGCATAAATAAGTTTATTAATTGTGTAGTGACATTAATTTTTGTTACATCATTAATAGATATATTTTTTTTTTATCAAACTTTATATATAATTACACGAACACGAGTTTAGACGAACCGAACAGAGGGTTGTTCATGTTCAGTTCACTTAATAGACGAACACTATATTCTTGTTCATTATCGTGTTCATTTATAAATGAACGAACATGAACCGAGCATTAGCCGAGCCGAACACGAACGATTTCACGAACAGCTCATCTCATTTACAGCCCTAGCTGCTAGGTTCCGTAGAGCCACGATTTGATCGGGATTAGCCTCTATTCCTCGTCGGCTAACCATATGCCCCAAAAATTTCCCTTTGCTGATGCCGAACGCACACTTGCTCGCGTTGAGCTTTAGTTTGTGCTCGCCCAACGTTTGGAAGACGTCTTTAATGTCTTGGAGGTGGGATGTGGCCTTTTCGCTTTTGACGACCATGTCGTCAATGTATACCTCCATTGTTTTCCCTATATGATCTCGACATACCCTTGTTATCATCCTTTGGTATGTTGCCCCCGTATTGCGTAGACAGAACGGCATTACCGTATAGCAATAATTTCCTAAAGGCGAGATAAACGATGTCTTTTCCTGATCCTCGTGAGCGAGGGGGATCTGATGGTATCCTGAGTATGCGTCAAGGAAGGTCATCCGTTCTACTCCCGCAGTTGCATCCACTAATTGATCGATCCTTGGAAGGGGAAAGTGGTCCCTCGGGCAAGCTTTGTTGAGGTTGGTGAAGTCTATACAGACTCTCTCCTTTCCATTCTTCTTTGGGACGACGACCGGGTTGGACAACCATTTTGGGTAGTAGACCTCCCTTATGGCTCCGGCTTCCAATAGCTTTCGCACTTCAGCAATTATAGCTGCTCTGTGCTGTACGGACACTTTTCTGCTCCTCTGCGCTATCGGCTTGTATTCGGCGTTAACACTTAGGTGGTGGCATGCCGTATTAGGGTCTAGGCTCGGCATGTCATTGGGACTCTAGGCGAATTTATCAATGTTGCTGAAAAGGAACGCTTCTAACTCCTCGGATTCCTGTTTTGGAAGGTTATCGCCGAGGAGGAAATAGTGCTCCTCGTCCATATCCGGAATATACACCTTCCTAAGTGTCTCTCCTACTTGTTCTTCGACAACCCTCTCGGCTTTGACTATGTGGTTGATCAGCTTCTTTGTGCTGGTGGGTTGTTCGACAACGCTCAGCTGTGTTTGAAGGGCCGCGGTAATGTCCTCACAGCGCCTTGAATCCTCTTGGCATCCTCTGGCTGTCTCGATCTCTCCCCTATCATTTGGGTATTTCACTTTTTGGTGGTAGGTCGAGGGTATGGCCTTCATGGTATGTAACCAAGGTCGGCCCAATATTGCGTTGTGGCCGGAGATGTCGTTGACTACTAAGAACTCCATGGGAACAGACATGGATCCAGTTGTGACATTGAGGACGATTTTACCCAACGGTTTAGTCGTTTCGGAGATGAATCCGATCAGTGTGACATCGGTAGGCTGTAGATCTTGCAGCTTGAGTTCCATCTTGTCGAAGAGCTCCCTGTACATTATATCACAAGAGGCTCATTGGTCGATAAGCACCATGCTAACCGTGTCAAGGCCGATTTGGACACGGAGGTTAATGGCGTCTCCGTGGGGGTAAATCACTCCTTCTTCGTCAAGGCCCGAGAAAGAAATGGGCGGATATTGTCGAGGTGTGCATTGTCGTTTAGAAGTCGACGACTGTGATGCCCTGGCTACCTGGCCGAAGTGTGCCAGTTGCCGTTGTTGCGATCGTTCCCCACCCGTGCCCTTGGGTCGAGAAATATGAATGACGTTGATTGTTTTGCCTTGCCGGTTGTCGGCTCCCTCAATGGCCAGTTGTTTTCCTTTATTTCCGACGCCTTTGATGAACTTGGCCAGGTATCCCGCATCGCCCCATAGGTTCATTTTCCACCGCAGGTTACGGCAGTGCTCGGTGAGGTGTCCGTAGTCCTCGTGATAGGCGCAGAAGAGCTTGGGGTCTCTATGCTCAGGGGGGTAGCGAGCGGCTCTGGCCGTGAATACCAGCTTTCTCTGCGGATATTCTTGAGGATATCTTCAGCCGACAGGTTGAAAGAGTATCTCAATTCGACCAGTTCGAAACTCTTTTGCTTTTCCCTTCCCTGGAACCGGCCTTGTTGTGACTGCTTGGTTGGTACAGGGTAGGTGAGATGGAGGGGTTTATGTTCATTGATCGGTGTTGGGTATGCGATCTGGAGCGGTTTGGGCTTAGGTTCTCGTGGTCGCTCTACCCTGCTATGGACCTCGGGACCTTTGTCCTTTCTGGTCGGTTGGAATGTTTCTCCCTGGTTATTTCTAACTCTTTTGCGACCCACCTGTGCCTCTCGGACCGATTCTCTTCTTGGTAGAGTTCGGTTGAGGATACGCAGTTCGTCGTTTTTATCGGTGAGGTGGGTACAATAGGCTAGCAGGGAATCAGTGGTCAGGAAGTTTTTGCCTATGAACTTCCTCCTCGCCCAATAGCCATTAGGGATGGAATTGATAAAGTTCTGGATGGCTATATTATTGGCGTACTGCGGAATCTGATTTGCTACGTCAATGAAACGTATGCAGTAGTCGTTGAGCCTTTCATTTGGCGTCATCGTCATTTTCAGAAGGGTTTCGATGCTAACCTTCTTCTTCCGATGTGCGGCGTATCAGGTGGAGTACGCTCTCAGCAGCTCTGCCCAGTCTCTTATTGAGCCCCGTGGTAAGTTGTGATACCACGAAGAAGCCTCTTGGCCCAAGCTGTTTTTGAAAAACTTGCACATCATCGCATGGTCGTCACTCCACAGCTCCATCTTCGTCTTGTAGTGCCTTAGATGGTCAATGGGACAACTCCTTCTATCATAGAGCCTGAACTCGGGGATGACGAACCCCACAGGATTGCGGTACCACGTGATCTGTTCGGTACATGGTGTTTCTTGGCATACGTTCCAAGCCTGTTGGAACGCTTCATCCGTGGCTTGGTAGGGGGGGTGTATCCCCCCTGTTGTGGTGGTGGGCCGTATCATCCCCCGACCATGTGTTCGGGATACCTATTGTCCTTTGGGTTTCTGTCGAGGGCATGTTCCGTATACGCGTTTGGGTGGACGAAGGTCGGAAGGATTGTTATCGGGACGTTGCCCCCTTGATGGGGCACTTCTTGATCTGGTCGCCGGCCCGCCGCTTCCAAGGCGGCCCTATAGGCGGAATCTTCCACTTCACGACGTGGATCTTTGTCTGCGTTGGCAGGTTGAGTACCCGGCAGTCTGATGCCGGCTGCTGCCATGGCCGTCATACACGCTGCCAGCTGAGCTTGCAGCTGGGTGTTGTTCCTTTCATCAGCTATTGGAACGATGTGTTCTACTTCCACCGTGGGTGGTGTAATCATCCTTGGTGGGTGAGTCGGTAATCGGGACAACTGTACGAGTTCATGACCTTCAGGCATACCAAGCCGGTCAGCTTCGTTTGTTTGTAAATGGGCACCAGAATTGACCGAGGCCGTTGGCAAATGGACTCTTGAGCTCGGTCCTGCCTGGGATCCGGGCATGCGTCTTCTTGCGCGCCTTAGTACGGGCGAGGCTTGTTCGTCTTCCGAGGACGTTTGATATTCTTCGACAATCCCTTCAAGCTGTTGGGGTTGTTCGATCGGTTGTTCTCGGTGGACATTGGAGGTTGTCGGTTGGTTTTCGGACTGGATAGCGTCGTATCTATCGCGGATGGCGAGTAGATCGTCGAGGTCTTGTTGGCTAATCTGCACGTGCTGGTTATTGGTTTCTACTATCTCGGGATGGGTTTCTTCTATATTGGTCACCATTGTCGCTCGTCTGGTAGAGTATTGGTATTCGAAGTCTAAGCTAGTTGGGAACTAGATGATTCCCGGAGACGGCGCCATTTGATAAAGCCATAACTTTGGTCGGTCACGTTAGGCTTTTCAACAATAATATAATGGTAAATCAACTTATAAATAATGGACACTTCTTGATATTTATTATTGCTCGGATTATTATCCTTATTCGGACTATTACACTTGCTCGGATAAGTTACTCTGTATTACAATTGTTGCTCGATTTGACTACTTAATCTCTCTTCTTGGTCTTTCTCCCCTTTTATTCGGTACTCGGCTTTATCTCTGCTCGGCTTATCTCTTGTCGTGATAAGATTTGACTAGTTTCTCTCTTTCCTCAACTTCTCTCTATATTTTTTGGATAGATTTTCTGGTACTTTTCTAGGAGGGATAGTTGGCTATTTATATGCAACTATGCTTTCTAAGATGTTGACAAATGTCTCCATCTCAGGGGGTTTTTCAGATATGGGTCCCCAGTTGAGTGGGCTTGGGCTTTTGATAGTAATACCTTATTTTCCTATAAAAAGCATGAGATGACCCATTTAAGCGTTGGATACTCATTTATAAAGTGGGTTGATTATTACCCGAATAGAATATTCGGATCTAATTTTTATGTTCTATCCGAAGTAGTATTAATTGACAAACAAAATGAATTAGTAGAGTACATCCTCATTTCCTATTATTGTGTACTTATGTCAGACATATTAGTATAATAATTTTTGTCAAGAGTATCCTCCTTTCCTTTTGGTGTAAATGCAATAAAATTACTAAATAATTACTAAGAAAAGCAATAAATTCGGATGTTCCTAAAACTTTGTAAAGTCAGTGGGTCAGAGTAACCAAAAAGGCAAAATCTAAAACAAGTGAAACAAAGCATTAAATTCCATATCATTCATCTTTTCTGTGTATGTCCATCGTAATAGTTGGGGGCACCCGCACACCAAAACCGAAACATAGCAACTATGTATCGTGTTTTAAAATTCATCGCTTATCAGTTTCTCTATACATCGATTTAAATTTATATGAACTCAAATATATCTCAAATACAAAAGATTAATATGTTTTCTTGTAATTAAAATGATAATTTCTCTCTCTTACTTTTTTCTTATCCTCTCTTGTTTATTTGTACTTTTCACATATAAATTAATAAAATAACAAAAATATGAGTTGTATAATTTTGATAGAGAAATTGATAAAAAAAAATGATAATTTGTATAAACCAAAACGTTTACTTATAAGTTGTAAAAGTGTACTTTTTACTTTAAATACGAGAAAACTTGTAAGTTATTTAATGTGATTGTTCTAGTAAATTAATTTGGATTGAAAAAAATTGATAGAAGTATATTAAAATATAGTAATATTTAGTTATGATAATAAATTTGTTAGGAAAACAAAAAAATGTATAAAGTTAAACTGTTACCCTAAAAATATAAAAATGATGTTAATTAAGTTAAATACGAGGAAAAATGTAAGTTAACCGGTGCGCATGCTCTAAGTTTTTTATTTTATTTTAGGAGAAATTGCTAAAATGATACACAGCCTATTAACTTTTAGCGATCTGGTACTCAAACTAACACATTTTCTAATTCGGTATCCAATCTATACGTTTTCCTCTAATTTGGTACTCAACATAATATTTTTTTCTAATTTGATACCCAACCTATGCGTTAAAAACCAATGATCGAAGACAAATTGAGTCCATTAATTGGACTGTATATGTTAGGGCTGGGAAAAAACCCAGAAAAACCGAACCGAACCGAAAAAACCCGAAAAAAACCGAAAAAACTCAAAAAAGACCGAAAAATAAAAAATAAAACCAAAAAAACCGAAACTTGACAGAAAAAACCGGTCCGGTCCGGTTCGGTCCAAAAAATAAAAAGACCGAAACCGAAAAAAATCAAACAGAAAAATATACTCGATTTTGATTTTATCAAAAACAAAACCGAACCGAACTAACCATGCTATGTGTAATACTATAGGGTAGCAGGGAGGAGCATCAATGTGTAATACTATAGGGTAGCATAGGATGGGATCATGGGAGGAGTATCATTTTGATCATTTTATTAAATGGAAAACTAGTCCATATTCCTCTGCATCTTTTCCAAATAGAAAATCAGAAAATCACCTTCATTCCCTCTCTCTCTCTCTCTCTCTCTCTCTATATATATATATATATATAGACACTATAATAGTATAAGATATACATAAATAGTTTAATTTATATGTAACGAAAATGGAAACCCTAGCACTATCTCTCGGTCCCCTCCCTGCCACGTCACTATCTCTCTCCTCCCGCCGTACTTCTCTCCTCCGCCGCACGTTTAAATGCTCAGTTATCTCGCAAACTCCGTTAGGTAATTTAATTTAATATAATATTATAATACCCACTTTCATTTTTCACATTTTTATTGTTTACCTTTTTATTCATTATAATGAAAACCCATTTTGGGTTCATGCCAAACATTTCAATGCTTTGTTGTATTTGTCAGAAATAGGTGTCCTAAATTAAGGGATTATTATTTACAATATTATCTCGCTAACTCCCTTAGGTTATATAATAATAATAATACTCACTTTCATTATCCACATTATTATTATTATTATTGTCCCTTTATTCAGTATGAAAAAACCCATTTTGGATTAATGCCAAACATTTCAATGCTTTCTTGTATTTGGCAGAAATAGGCCTTGTAAATTAAGGATTATTATTATACTCATATGTGGAAAATTTTAACTATATTATCCATTTATCCCGCCTTTTTTCATTATAAAAATAACCCATTTTGGTTTAATGCCAAACATTTCAATGTTTTGTTGTATTTGGCAGTAATTGGGTTCCTAAATTAAGGAACTATTATTTGGAAAAAAAAAAATTATCTCTATTATCCTGACTTTTTTCTGCAAAATTATATTATTATCGTTCATCGCTTAGGTAATATAATAATACCCACTTTCATTTTCATATTATTATTATTTTCCCTTAAATAATTATAGAAAACCCATTTTGGTTTAATGTGAAACATTTCAATGCTTTGTTGTATTTGGCAGAAATTGGTTTCCGAAATTAAAGGATTATTGTCCCCGTTTGGCACCAGAATTTTTAGCCAAAAAACTGCTTTTAAATAGCAATGATAAAAAAAAATTGCTTAAAAAAAGATGCAGTGTAGTGTTTGGCACCACTGTAATTTTTTTTACTTATAAGTAACTTATAACTTATTTGTATTGAGAAGTTATTGGTCACCTATTTTAATTTATAAGTGAGTTGTAAATATACAAACACTTTACACATTCTATTAAAAAGTTTTTTTTAGAGAATTTAATGTGAAAAAGCTAAAAAAAATCTGCAAATTCCTAGCTTCTATATTTTTGAGCTTTATTCGCTTTTTTGACCAAAACGATAGCTTTTTAAAAGCTAAAAAAGATGACAAACCAAACATTAAACACCTATGGATTTTCTTAATTAAAAAGCTAAGAAAAAAGTTGTTGCCAAACATGCACATTATTATGCTTTTAAGCGTAAAATGATGTTTTTGCAAAAATCTATTTCTGTTAATTTCATTATGATTATTGTCGTTCATTGATTCCGTAGTTGTATGAGGTAGCCTGTATAATTACGAGCGAGTTTTGTAACGGAATTTTAATCTGAATTAATGAATAAATCAATTCAGTTAGTTGTAACTTGTAAGAGGTAGGATAAGGTTTATGAGCGAGTTATGTTACGGAATTTTAATCTGAATTGATGAAGATATCAATTCCGTTAGTTGTAAGAGGTACCCTGTATAAGGTTACAAGCGAGTTATATTACAGAAGTTTAATCTGAATTGATGATGAAATAATTTCCCTCAGTTGTAAGAGAGGTACCGTGTACATCAGGTTTATGAGCGAATTGTATTCTGGAATTAATCTGAATTGATGAAAAAACCAATTCCGTTAGTTGTAAGTCCCCCTGTGTAAGGTTTATGAGCGAGATGTTACGAAATTTTAATCTGAATTAATGAAGAATTTAGTGACCACGCACTCAATTGCTACAGTGCATTGAACATTAGGTCTGCTAAGGCTATGGTTGGAAACAGAGTTTATGGTCAAAAGTCAGATTTAAAAAAAACTGTTTCAAAAATTTAACGGAAATCCAGACTTTTGATTTCAGATTTTTTTTTTATAAAGTTTTTTTTCCTCTAAAAATCTTTTTTTTAAAGCTAAATAATCTGTCTGTTCAAACACATGTTGGTTTTTAAAATAAAAAACTTATACAGCCCAGAAAACCTTTTGCCAAACAGAGAACGAAATCAGTCATAGTTAAATGTAATTTATGACCCCCCAAAAAAAAACGAATGTAATTTGAATCAAGCTGACATTTTTTTTTAACGTATTTGGTTAATTTTTTTTCTGTATATGTGGTTGGTACAGTTGACCAATCAGCTAAATTCAAGGAGGCTGCAAAAAGCGGAAACTTGGTTCCTCTGTATCGAAGCATATTCTCCGACCACCTGACACCGGTGTTGGCGTATAGGTGTCTAGTCAAGGAGGATGACAGAGACGCCCCTAGCTTCTTGTTTGAATCTGTCGAGCCTGGGTTTAACTCCACCAATGTCGTAAGCTCTCACATTTTTCTATTACGTATTCTTGTATCATTTATATGATTGCAAGAACTGATCTTGTTTGGTTGCATTATTGCATATCATAAGTAGAAACATATACATAGTAGTATTGTTGTATGTGATAAAAAAAGCCTATGAGTAGTATCTTCATCACTGATTGTAGTAGGTCGGAAGAAGTATTAATAGTATTTTGCTCGAATTGGTCGAGCCTCGTTTTAACCCCGCCAGCATGAGGAGCTCTTGGCTTTTTATATTATGTTTTTGCATACTCATTGATATGATTGCAAATGAGCTGGGCTCTTTTAGTTGCATCGTATTAGTCGAACGACATTGTCTTTTTGGTGTGGGTGAAAAAAATATTCCACTAGGATCTGTAAGATTAGTAGATTTTGGTTGAAAGTGATACTGTAGTACTTTTTGGACTCTGGTTTTGTGGCTTGTGAAGCTTAGTGATAATAGAATCAAGTAGGTGATAACATTATTATGTTTTAAAGTATGAATAAGTATATTGTTCAAGGGTTGTGGAAACCTATCTATATACTATACCAGTAAAAAGTATACCTTTTTTTCATGTGTTTGCTAAACAAACCTATTGAAGCGTGCCAAGATAGCTGAAATAGATTGTGCACTATAAATAAAACCAGTCGTTAAATTATCTATCTTTTTGTTTATGTATCACCTAACAGATTGAATGCAAACATCCAATTTTGGGTTAAAGTAATCTTAATGAATTGTTTTTTATTCGTCTTACTAGATTGTTATTTAGAAGATTACTATTATGGCATAAAGATGACGTACATTTAGTGTTTTCCTGGCCATTGGCTGGAATATGTTAGGGCCGGTACAGCGTAATTGGAGCTCAGCCAACAATGGAAATAGTGGCGAAAGAGAATGTAGTAACAGTTGTTGACCACAGGGAAGGGAAGAGAACAGAAGAGATTGTTGATGACCCTATGGTCGTTCCGAGAAGAATTATGGAGAAATGGGAGCCTCAACGTATTGAAGAACTCCCCGAAGCCTTTTGTGGTAAGTAAATCTCCAAAAGAAAATTTGCTATGCCATTTCTTTAGTTTTTGTAAACAAAATTGTGTCCCTGTAGCAAGAACTGTGCTTTTGTGTTGTTCTCTTTGTCAATCTGGACTCTTTGTACGACACTGCAGGCACTACTTTCTTGTATTATATTGTTTGATCATAGGTAACTAAAAGCTCTTAGTTTAAATTTTAAATTGTTTTTAGGGCAAATATCACTTATTTTATGCCAAATTAGCAGTTCTTGACATTTATTCACGTACTGTTAAATTTCGCAATTGAGACATTACTGTGCACAAAATCTGGCAATTAGTACACCAACTGACCAACCCATCTAAAACTCACAATTTTGACTCTGAGCTGCGCAAATCAAACTAGTTCACTAACCTATCGAAGTTCACAAATGAGCAAGAGTTTTGAACATTGGTGTACTAATTATTCGATTCCTTGTAGATTGATGAATAAATTATGAAACTTGACAATGTTATTATCCCAATGCTTTTTATGTAAATGAAACCACAAGGACACTTCTTAGCAAAAAAAAAAGTAAGTTGCCGAAGCACATCATATGTTTTTGGAGAACAAACTAGTCTTAAATGCGTTTGACTTTATTCTGAGGCCACCTGTAGCTTTGTGATCCGAGTGGTATTCATTTTCACAACTAAATCAATCTGAAACACAGTAGGTTCCTAAATGCTAGAGATTTACATTTTATAATTATGTAGTTTAACTCTACCTGTTATTTCATGTGGTAACCATGGAATGTTGATTGAACAAAAGGATTACTCAATATGTTCAAGAAATTTTCTTCAAGTGTGGCCAAGATAAGATGATACAATCTGCAATAAGTTTCTAAATTATGTTGCGTACGTACTTATTTTGTAATCAGGTGGATGGGTTGGTTACTTCTCATACGATACAGTCCGTTATGTTGAGAAGAAGAAGTTGCCATTCTCAAGTGCCCCAAACGATGACAGAGATCTTCCTGATGTGCATTTAGGCCTATATGATGATGTCATCGTGTTTGATAACGTGGAAAAGGTTCTGACTTTACCAATAAAATTCTATTCCATATTGCAATTTCACCCTGAGTTGCTCTTTTACCAAATTATTTTGCAATATGAGGAAATCATCGGGAGAAAAAATTATAGTTTTACTTACCATCTTAGGGATTTGTTTCATTGCAGCTTTTAAGCTAATAAGCTGGATATTTTGAGCTTGAGAATTTAAAGCAAGTCATCCAGCTTGAAGCATCTAAAGCTTGTTCAGGCGAAAAAACCAGAACACCTCATTTTTTAAATTGGTCAGCTGAATGCAATCCCGCTTTTAAACAAGAATACACAAAACTGAGATTAGAAGCTGCGACAAAAAGTTTTTTTTTACCTTGACATTACTCCGGATTCACTTGATTTTCCTAATGAAATGTCGTCCAATCCTTAACTTTTCTTTTAGAAAGCATTTATCATACACTGGGTGCGGGTAGATCAATTTTCTTCTGTTGAAGAGGCTTATAATGATGGAATTGAACGGCTAAATTCTCTACTCTCTCGAGTGCATGACATAGTGCCGTGAGTAAATACGTCTTTCTCTGCATACTACTTTTTCTTCATGCTGATTTATCAAATTATTTCTTAAATTGAGATTTCATTTCAGCCCAAGGCTGGCTGCAGGTTCAATCAAATTATACACAAGCCTCTTTGGCCCGACCTTACAAAATCCAACCATGAAAAGTGAAGAATATAAAGCTGCAGTTTTGCAAGCTAAAGAACATATACTAGCAGGGGATATTTTCCAGATTGTGTTGAGTCAACGGTTCGAGCGTCGTACTTTTGCTGATCCTTTTGAGGTCTATAGGGCATTGAGAATCGTTAATCCGAGTCCCTACATGACTTATTTACAGGTCTGTGTTTTCTTCCAGAAATTTATTTTTTCATTTAACTTGAAAATGTTTTTCTTTTGCTATGTATTAAATCCCAATGTCATGACCAGGCCAGAGGGTGTATTTTGGTTGCTTCGAGTCCAGAAATTCTTACCCGGGTTAAAAAGGTAAATCAGTGATTCAACAGAGTTACCCAGGCATTAAATATAAGGAATATTGTTCTCTATTTATTACTTTTCCTTTATTATATATCTTTATGTCCCACTTCTTTCTCTCTTTGTTAACATTAATTCCTGACTGACAGACAAAGGTCACTAATAGACCGCTCGCCGGGACTGTTAGGAGAGGGAAGACACCTAAAGAAGATTATATGCTGGAAAAACAACTTTTGAATGACAAAAAGCAATGTGCTGAGCACATTATGCTAGTTGATTTGGGACGGAATGATGTGGGGAAGGTATGTCGGTACTATCTATTACTCCATAATAATTTGAAATTTCAAAATTCGGGCAATAGATTTGCGTTTACTAAATAGCACTTAAAGCATTTAGTTTACAGACATTAAAAGTACAAATTTTGGTGTGCATTTGCATTCTTTAGTTTTGGCATTTTCCTTACTTTTTATCATGGGATGGTATTTGATGTTTGCAGGTCTCTAAACCTGGTTCTGTCAATGTTGAAAAGCTTATGAATATTGAACGCTATTCTCATGTCATGCACATTAGCTCTACGGTAAGTTTCCTTGATGTCTTTTCCAATGAATTGAGAAGCTACTGTATGTAAAATCCTTTGTTCGTATGATATTTTGAGCAGAGAATCTGAAAGAGTTTCATATGAATTAGATACAGATTTCTTGTACAAAACTCATTTACATGGCTTAAATAGTCGAATGATAACTTGATAGTATGGAAATGTACAACTTGTGAAAAAAGAAAAGATAATCAAGTTTATTCAGATCAATAGCTTCCCAAGTTAGATTATCTTTGCCTTTGCATTCTACCGATGGGTTATGGCGCTAGAGAACTGCTGCATAATTCTTATTTTGATTGCCGAGTGCGATGTTTACATTGACAGATTTACATATATTTTTAGGTCACGGGAGAATTGCTTGATGGTCTAACTAGTTGGGATGCTCTTCGTGCTGCATTGCCTGTTGGAACAGTTAGTGGAGCACCAAAGGTATAATTTTGCCTAACCTTTTCAAGAAAAATGCATATCTCGAATACATTATACTTTGTGTATGAATAAGCTCTCTCCAAATAGAGATAAAATACAATCGTAGAGAAAGTAAAATCAGCTTTGACATGCAAGATTACCTCAGGGATTGTGATTTAAAGCATGACCTCTTTTAGAGCAAGCACTATAGCTTCCCTTAGATATTCTTTATAATTTGAATAAAAACATGGCTTTTTTCATTTTGCAAAACTAGTTTACATTTATATAATTTTCCAGCTTCCTTATTCACTGTCTTCTTTATGTTATTTAATATAAATACATGCGAGTGTAGAGTGAATAGGTAGATGAGAGATAAGATATGGGGAAACAATTTGGTTCCTCTTATATGGGGAAGAATTTGGTTTTTTAAAATTTGAGAAAATAAATAAGGAAGCTGTTGTGAAAGAAAAGTAAACACTTTTTAGTGAAATTCCTCAAAATTTGAGGAAAAGTAGAGTTTGAGGAAGCTACAATGCTTGCTCACTGCATATTTTACTTGTCTTGTTCATGTTCTAAAGATAATATTTGAATACCCATTCCCGCCTCCCGGAACCAAATAGAAATATGTAGCAACACTTTTGTGGTCCCATGCCTTGCCTTTAAGAGAGTCTATGATCATCTTGCAAATTTTAAGATAATAATTCACCTTGACTTTAGCACCAAGAACCTACCATATTCCCTAAATTTGTATACAAGTATCAGTTATGGGTAATCGCAATAAAATACCAGCTCCCTTGTAAAGTTAGGTATTTTTTTTTGTTCTTTCTCACTAATTTTTATATATTAATTTGTGGTTCCCTAAACTTTTCTTGGTAACCCTGCATAGGAACCGTTTCGGTTTCTTAAATTTATGGATTCACTGTGCATATGTTAATCAGCTAATGTGAGGAAACTTACAGAAACTTAAAACAAGGGATTTTTTACTAGGATTCTAAAAAATGTGATAAATGATGGTTCTAAAGCATTTCATTTCGTGAGCCTCCTAAAGTGAGTTGTATTATAACGTAGGTGAAAGCCATGGAGTTGATTGATAAGCTCGAAGTCACCAGGCGGGGCCCATATAGCGGTGGGTTTGGCGGCATTTCCTTCACCGGTGATATGGACATTGCTCTCGCGTTAAGAACGATCGTATTCCCAACCGGTGTTCGCAACGACACTATGTACTCGTACAAGGATGGGAACAGAAGACGAGATTGGGTGGCCCACCTTCAAGCTGGTGCTGGTATTGTTGCCGATAGTGACCCAGATGAAGAACAGAGAGAGTGTGAGAACAAAGCTGCTGCTCTTGCTCGTGCTATTGATCTTGCTGAGTCATCTTTCCTTGAGAAATGATCAAGTTTCCGTTTTTTTTTTAATTCCCTTTTATAAAAGGAGTTGAATACCTCACCTCAATATTGTTATTAGTCAAACTATTTTTCAATCTATATTTATTCTAAAACTATTTCTCAATATATAGTTATTTTGGCCATATCATCACTGACCATGAATGATTATGAGAGAAAATATCAAATCAATATTATAAATTTATTTCGTTTCTATTCATAAAAAAAAAAAAAAATACACGAGAGCAAATTATATACCAAAAATCATCTTTTGAGATTGAAATGGTTTTTAACCTTAATGATGTTCTGGAAAAAAAAATGTGGATAGTTAACATGTGAGAATAATGTAGTCATAGTATTCTTTTTTCACTTAAATTCTTGTTTAATTTTTTGTTATCTCTTTACTTATTTATTTTGTATTTGTTCTCAATAGTTTAAATATTTTAGTTAATAGATACTCCATCTCATTAGTTGAAAAAACATATGGCATTTGAGGAAATTATATACCAAAACATATCTTTCGGGATTGAAATGATTTTTAACCTTGATGATATTCTTAAAAAAGAAAAAAATCAGAAAAAGCATATTTATTAATAGAAAATAACTTCCAAAGAAAAAGAAAATGAAAAATCATGTTATCATTTCTTAAATTAGTTTAGTTAAGATTGATTTATTATTTTAATTCTCTCTCCTAGTAAACGATGACATGGCCAAAATAGTTATTAGATTATATTGGGAAATAGTTTGCACATTAACAATATTGAGGTATTTAACTTTAGAAAAAGACATTGTTTTCAAAAAAATTGTAAATTATTGAGCAAGTATATTCGCTGTTTTTTTTTAAGTGTTACCTGTAACTGAATTGCTGGTCATAGTTAAGCAACTCACACGAGATATAAACATTTTTGTGAATAGACCTCTTTGAAGTCCATGTTTCTCTCAAAATGTCCAGAATTCTTTTTAAGTTAATCTATTTATTTGTGTTTTTATCAAAAATTATTATATCTTCCACAAAAGCTCAACTGCTAGTAAAAATTTCAACAATGTAGAGATTGAGGTTGGTGGCTCGAGCTCGGAGTCTCTTAAGTCGTAGCTTGTAATTGTATAACCATATGAAAGCTAAAATCGTTGTGTATTGACATGGTAGTTTTAGGGCCCTGATTGTCCCTGTAACTGGAAATAAGTGCACGTTTCTTTCTTTAATGGCAAACTTCTAATCAACCCCCTGTATTACTACTACAGGAGTAGATTATTAGCAAAGGACTTCGTATACCTTCTTTCCTTGCATTTAACCTCATGTCTCCATAAAATCGCAAGCAACTATTCAGCTTTGAAATAACATAATTGTATTTTCGACATGAATCCCGACCTGATAAGAATCGGGAATCATTTTTTACCCGATAGTTTGGGTACGCAGGGAGTCGGGATGGGCCCAACACATTTTTGTCTTGTATGTAGAATTAGATAATAACAAACTACAAATTACATAATAAAAATGCAAAAGAAAAAAAAAACTAAAAGTTGTATATTCCTAGTTAACACTTCATAGTAATTTAAGTATGTAGAATTAGAGATATATGTATATATAATCTAAATAGTTAAGAATTAAATATATTCATTTATATTTTGGATATCCGACGACACTAAAAATCAAACTCGATCCCGATTCAAAAAGTTAGTCGGGTTGGGATTGGTGCGTGTCAGGGGAGTTCCGGATCGTGATCCCTCTGGGGGGGCGGGATCCAATCGGATTTTGGGAATTTAAATGCATGTATATTTGCAGTGAAATAAATGAGATTTTTTTTTCCAGCTTTAAATGCACTAAACAGTGTTCAATGTTAGTTACAAAAATAAATGTGTGTTATCTTCAATTTATATTCAATACAAGTACATACAACATTTAATCTTATAGATTTCGTTGAATACATTTAACCAAACGATAACTTATTAGTGTGATCGAGATCTAACGGAGTCGTTATGAGTCTATAACCGGTCACGCTTCTCCATACATTATTACAAACTACTTTTCATTACTCTTGGTATATCTTCTAAACTTTTACCAAACAATCTTACAAAAACTTATAATTATATTACATTTTTCAACCTCCATAAAACAAATACACTTCAAACTTATAAGATGCAACCAAAACGTTCAAGACTTCAAGTGTTAGTTATTGAAATACATGGATGTTATCTGCAAATTATATTCAATACATGTACTTTATAACATTTAATCTTATAGATATTTGTCAAAATAATTGAACCAAACCCACCCTGAGTTAATCGATCAAACCATAACTTATTAGTGTTTATAATTACAATTCAAACCATAAACTTTGTTGGCATGTTTTTTCCAAGTCTGGCCTTATTATGTTTGTAATTACAATTCTAATAGTTAATTGGACAAACGTAAAAATGTAAATGCACAAGAGAGTGAACAATTAAATAGGAATTTTCCAAAATGGAATAATGTGCTATATAAAAAGAGAATGGATGGAGTAGAATGGGTGTTATCTGCAATATATATTCAACACATATACTTATAACATTTAATCTTATAGATATTTGTCAAAATAATTGAATCAACCGCACCCTGAGTTGATTGATCAAAGATCAAACCATAACTTATTACTTATTGGTTCTTGGTTCAGAAATAAATAGAAAATCTCACAAAAAATAGCTTTATCTCCTTTGATCTTAATTTGTGATTAAATTATTAAATGGATCTTTACAAACTGCTTTTCACTACTCTCGGTATACCTACTAAACTTTTACCAAACAAACTTACAAAAACTAATAAGTATACTCTTCAAACTGCATAAAAAAAAACACTTTTATACTTATAAGATGCGACCAAACGAAACCAGCGTTCAATTGTTAGTTACTCAATCCAACGGGTCTTATGTGCAAATTATATTCAATACATGTATTAGTATATATTTGTCCAGGCTCGGTTCACCAATAACTGAACGAACAAAATTTGGGCATTGACGAGTCAAACACAAACTAACTCTTGAACGGCTCGGTTAAATGCTAATCATAGACATTGTTTGCTAAAATCAGAGAGTAATTAGTCTTTAACCGTAAGTTAATGAAATAAATGGGTCATATCTGCAAATTATATTAAACACATGCAACACTAGTACTCCTTAAAACCTTAGGGGACTTGATTGAACCAAAACCACACCCACCCTGAGTAGTGTTCTTTTCAACAACAACAAGAACAAAAATTAATTAAATTACTACTCTATATTATTATTATTACACAACAAGAACAACAGGAAGTATTTGTTTTTATACTTGTTACACTAAATTTAATGAAATTACTACTCTATATTATTATTATTATTATTGATTAGATTATAGTGACCCGGGTCTAGGCGACTAGTAGATTAGGCGTGACGTGGCAATTAGGTGGTAAATAAGCAAAATTAGGCAAATAGTTAAGCATAATTAAGCGGGATTAGATAATTAGGCTGTATTTAAGCAAAATTAGACGGTAATTAAGCAGAATTAGATGATTAGACGGTAGTTAGGCAGAATTAGACGATTAGACGGTAATTAGGCGATTAGACGGTAAATAAGAAGAAGTAGGCAGGATGTGGTGATTCGACGGTAATTAAGTAGAATAAGGCGATTAGACGGTAATTAAGCAGAATTAGGTGATTAAACGGTAATTAAGCAGAATTAGTTGATTAGACGGTAAATGAGCAGAATTATGCAATTAGGCGATAAATAAGTAGAACTAGGATGAATGTGATTGATTAGACGATAATTAAGTAGAATTAGGCGATTAGACGGTAATTAAGCAGAATTAGGTGATTAGACGGTAAATAAGCAGAATTCTACGATTAGACGGTAAATAAGAAAAACTAGGCAGGATGTGGTGATTATATGGTAATTAAGCAGAATTAGGCGATTAGACGGTAATTAAGTAGAATTAGGCAATTAGACGGTAATGAAGCAGAATTAGTTGATTAGACGGTAAATGAGCAGAATTATGCAATTAGACTGTAAATAAGAAGAAATAGGAAGAATGGGATGATTAGACGGTAATTAAGCTAATTAAGAAGTATTAGACGGTAGTTAAGTAGAATTAGACAAGTAGGCGGTCATGAAGATATAGGCTGGATTTGGCGATAATAATTCGTGGGGTTTTAATAGCAAAAGTTTGATAGTGTGATTGGGGTTAGTTGGAAGAATTGATAATTCGTGTGGGTTTATTTGCATCTAAACCAAATAATTGAACAAAACCCAACCTCATAAGTTAAGTAATTTTAAGTGTGATCCAAAATTCCAAAATTCCAAAAATGGAGTCTCTATGGAGGAGTGTGACAGGTTCAGACCCAGACCCATCTGAATACTCTTCAATAGAGTTCTGGAATAACCCTGATCGTACCGGTTGGTTAACCAAACAAGGCGATTATATTAAAACTTGGCGTCGTCGTTGGTTCGTACTCAAAACCGGTAAACTTCTCTGGTTCAAGAACACCGAGTCGTCTCTTTCGCCTTCTTCTGTTCCACGTGGCGTCATACCATTGGCTGGATGCCTCACCATCAAAGGCGCCGAAGACGTACTCAACAGGTAGTATTTTGTTACCATATACTACTACTTAATTAAATTATGTTACTACTCTTTAATACATATACTTAATTTAATGAAATTACTACTCTTTATTATTATTTATTAGATTATAGTGACCAGAGCCTAGGCGGAAATTAGGCGGAGCCTAGGCGCCTAGTAGATTAGGTTGTGGGATTAGAGATTTGTTAAGCAGAATTAGGCGGTAATTAAGCAGAATTAGCTGTTATATAAATCATAAGCTGCTTCCTCAATCTTTACAATGGTCCCTACTTTTGGTTCTGTTTTTCGGCCTTCAAAGTGTACTCCCGACATAGTATTGTCACTTCCTTAACTTCTGTAACTGCATTATATGATCAAAATTATAATAAGTACTATAACACAAACATTTAAACAATTTTTTAATTTTAATTTTAATTAATTTTAGGGTAGTTATTTTGGGGTTCTTTACTATGTGTTGGGTTTTTAGTGGGTGGTAACATTAAAACTTATTATTTGTAATATACTAAGTACAATTAGAAAAAAGCTAGCTTAAAGGAGAATTTGGTTTTTTATAATAAAAAAACAGTTGAACCTCCTACAGTGTCCAAATAACAAGTGACAAACTGGAATGAATGAAATTACATCTAATTCAACAATAATCTAACACAAAAAATAGCTATAATAAATTGAAGATTAGCAAGTATAAATAGTGAAACTATCTATAAATTATTCGATGCTTACCCTGAGAGAAATTTGAGAAGCATGATCAATTAATTTTTCGAGAAAAAAAGAAGAACTTTCAGAGAGGTATTTGGTTATATAGAGACTCAGGGAAAATAGGAGAGGGAAAGATTTTGTTTGTAGAAGTGGAGGAGAACGTGGGGGACTGGGTTTAGTTAATTTAATAGTTTTAATTTGACGCATCAGGTTTATTGTCTCTCCGTATTCATATTAAACACGCGTCTTATTATTACAAGTTTGTCACACCAACTCAGCAAGATGACGTGGTAGGGCCGCCCTATGTAAGTGTTACTCGTATTAGAATGAATAAAAAGATTTGATTAGGTTATAATTGATATGAGATTTGTTTCTCGTTGATTACTCAAGGCTTTGCCTTAGATGTCTACTTCTATCACACAACATCAATTAACAATATTACTAATAATCTACATTATCTCTCTACATTACTAATAATCAAGTATAATAAAATTATTCTTATTCTAATAACAGGGCGCATGCGTTCGAAGTGTCGACGGGGGATAAGACGATGTATTTTGTAGCAGATAATGAGAAGGATAAAGAGGAGTGGATTAATTCTATTGGACGAGCGATTGTGCAGGGGTCCAGGTCCGTTACAGATTCGGAGATCGTTGATTATAGCTAGTTGTATGGTATTTTTTATGTTTTTGTTGTGGGGTTTGTAAATTTGTCTTTTTTTTTCTTGATGTTTGGGGACGATGGTGTGTATCAAATTCTGCATTTTATTGATCTTCGCTGATTTTTTAAATTTGTTTTGCTTTTTTTTTTTTTGTTATCTTAAGATTTATTAAATATTGTCACTTTTTGTGCTTTCCTAATTGATTGATTACAGGTGTCGAGCTATTATGAAAGCATCGATAATAGCTAGTTTTTTTTTGAAGAATAATAGCTAGTTCGAGATTTGGTTTGATCTTATTTTTATGGGATTGGTGTGTGGTTGGTAATTGTTTTTTTCAATAATGTTGGGCATTATACTCTGCTATGAAATTCGGTGTTTTTATTGATCTTAGGTAATTGTCAAGTCTTTTGCTTGTTCCCATTGTGTTAGAATTTTATTAAAATTATTAACTTTTTGAACATTTTAAATCTACCAAATTACAGATATTGAGACTAGTGTGAGATCTGATCTGATCTGATCTAATCTGATGGGTTTTCGTGTGGGTTTGTAAGTTGTTGTTTTTTCAAATTATTAATATTAAATTGTGTAATGAATTTTGATGTTTTTTTTTTATTTATAGTTGTGTAATTGTTTAATATAATTTGCTTACTTTACTTGGTATTAGAATTGTTTTGCTGCCTGGGAGTTCGGGTTCTTTTTGTCAATCCTTTCCCCTTTGACATTGATTGTGATGTTATTGAGATTGGTTTTTGATTCAGAATCCGTTGATTATAGCCAGTGTGAGATTTAATTTGACCTTTTTGTGCGTGGTTTAGGGTGTTTTGGTTTGTAAATTCATAAATTCGGTGTTTTATCGATTTTTACCTGCTTGATTTTATATCTGCAATAGGTTAATAATATGCCGTTTCATCCTCAGTTGCAATTTTCAGCTGTACTGAGCAAATATACGAGAAGGTGATTAGGTACCTGTTTGAATTTCTGTTGTATCTGTATATGTAGGTGTATGCTAGTTGTATGTTCGATATTTGAGAGACTTATCTTCCTATAATTCTTATTGTCTTGTGGATTTCTAGTCCTATTACTTTTGCCATCTAAGTAGGTAGTTGTATGATCAATTTTGATCCTTAAATGATTCATGGTTATTTAATGTTGGAGAGAATCCGTTTTGCTGAGTTTTCTAGAACTTGTTTGGTTTGTTTTGCCGCTGTAGTGTGAAAAGCAAACGCTTGGATATTAATAAATTAGTATGTTCAACTTGTACGACAGAACTTCAATTTCCGATAAAGGAGAGAGTAAACTCCTTTTCTTTTTTTTTTTACATATCTGCAGAAATTTGAAAGCGAAAAAACTATGGAAGTATTAATATGTAAAATTTACAAGAAGAAAATTCAGTTGCTATCAGAATATATATGTTTCCTGATTGCACATAATTCTTTAACAACATCTCTCATGTCCATTCGTTCTGCTGGGGATTCCATAGAGCATAAAACTCCGATTTTCATTATTTTAACTCGGCAGTCCTCGATATTGGGTTTTTCCATTGTATCACTTTCAATATCAACCACATGGTCATTTTTTCCTCCAACTGTCGATAACATTGAAGGTTCAACTATTTCCATAACTATTTCCACATGGTAAAAAATGTTCAGACCTAAAATTTGTTCACAACATCTTAACAAGTTAGAGACTAAAGTTAACTACTAGTTAATAAACTAATAGTAATTAAATTTACAAGAACATTGGTGGGTTAAAAGAATCAAAGTGGTCAGAGTAGAAGCTGCTTTACCACCAGGCACCTTAGGAACTTTTAACATTTTTCAAATCCATTACTGAAATTTCTGAGAAGGAAACACAAATGTATACTCACGGTTATTTAGTGTTGGAGAGAATCCGTTTTGCTGAGATTTCTAGCAGTTAGGTGACTTGTTTGGTTTGTTTTACCGCTGTAGTGTGAAAAGTAAATGCTTGGATATTTATAAAACAGTATGTCAAATATCTTTAATCAAATCTGTCTTGATTAATATCTAGCATTAGTGGTGTGACTCTGAGATTTGCCATAGCAGCGAACTTGAACGACAAAACTTCAATTTCCGATAGAAATGAGAGCTAACTCCCTATTTTATATATCTGCAGAAATTTGAAAGCAAAAAAACTGTGCAAGTATTGATATGTGAAATTTACAGAAAGAAAATTCAGTTGCTATCAGAATATATATGTTTCCTGATTGCACATAATTCTTTACGCACATCTCTCATGTCCATTCGTTCTGCTGGGGATTCCATAGAGCATAAAACTCCGATTTTCATTATTTCAACCAGGTAGTACCTGATATTGGGTTTTATCATTGTATCATTTTCAATATCAACCACATGGTCATTTTTTCCTCCAACTGTTGATGACATTGAATCTTCAACAATTTCCTGTTCATTTTCGCATCCAAAATCAGATAACAATGAAGGTTCAACTATTTCCATAGCATTTCCAGGCAATGCCATCTTAACAAACTGATGAAGGTTTAGACCGTTTTCGAATAAGCTAGAAGTAGGTCTTTTTCCTGTGAACATTTCTAGTAAGAGAATCCCAAAACCGTATACGTCTCTCTTGGTGGATGTCTCGCTACCCATTCCATATTCTGTAATATAATTATTGCATAATTAGTCACTTTTGCAAAATTTTAGAGTATGTGTATTATAATTCGAATAACTTTGTTGGAAAACGTCTTAAGGTTTGTTTTTACCTGTAAAGGTAAAAAAAGGCAACATTTTACTGAAAAGCTCAATGCTTATGCTTTCTTTTAATGCTTTGAAGCATGCCTTTTGCATTTCCAGAACATAAAAAGCTTCAGTTTTGTTTCTCAAAAATTATAAGCATAAATTTAGGTTTAGTTTAAATATAAATTACGAGATTATGATATATGATATCGTACATTTTTTAAAATATTATTATCTATTGCCAAACTAAGGATTTCATGTCAAATTTGTATGATTTTACAGGGTAACCTGCATTTTGCATTTACATATTCAACATACTGAACGAACAGTTACTTTTATGCATGTGTTTAGTTTTAGGCAAAAGTTAGGCTTTACAAGGTGGAGCTTGCATTTTAGGGATTTTTTTACAAAAATACAAAGACTATGTTTTGGTGTATGGAAACCCTATGTGTATGTATATATTTGAAACTGAGCTTGAACTAGGTACCTGGAGCAACATATCCAACAGTTCCTCTTATACCAGTCGAATTCGCTTGGTGTTGAGAACCATTGGATCCGATATCAGATAAAAATCTTGCCAATCCAAAATCACCAACTTCTGCTGTCATATCGTGATTAATTAAAATATTGCTCGGCTTTAAATCACCATGAACGATTGGAATCTCACAGTGATGGTGTAGATATTCTAGTGCATAAGCTATATCAATCGCGATATCTACTCTTTGACTAAGGCTTAAACTTCTTTGATAATCTTCTTCACCTTCACGTATATGTAGCCACTGCTCAAGGCTACCATTTGGCACAAATTTAAAAACTAGAGCTTTAAAATCATCCCCTTTTGAATCAATACTTGAGCAAGTAGTAATGATTTTAATCAAATTCCTGTGTCTTATATTCTTCAATGCATTACACTCTGATATAAATCCCTTTGCAGCCCCTTTTTCTGTAAGTTTAATCACCTTCACCGCCACTTCGATTTTATCATCCCCGAAAATCCCTCTATAAACAGAACCGTATTGTCCCTCGCCTAATAAGTTTGAGGATGAGAAATTGTTGGTTGCTAAAAGAAGCTCTTTGTAAGACACTTTTGCAAATTTCTCCTCTGGATCCGACATGGTTGGATTTGAAGAGTTTTTCCTCTTTCTATGTGTGTAAACAAATACACACACAAAAAATACAAGAAAGGCAAAAGTAGTTACTGGTACTGCAATTTTGAGTGCTAAATCATTACCCTTCTTTTTTGAACCAGATATTTCACATGAATGAATCCCCAAACTATCTATACCTCCACAAAGCTTACTGTTCCCAATAATAGAAAAAGCAGTTGTGTTCTTGAAGACCCCTTCTTCTGGTATTTCACCTTCAAGATTATTGAATGATAAGTCAACTTTTTGCAGAAATGTCAAGTTTTGCAAGTATCCGGGAATTTTCCCAGAAAAATTGTTTCCTGAAAGGTTGAGAATATGAAGGCTACTTAAAGCACTCAATGCTGATGGAATCGGCCCAGAAAGCAAGTTTCCTTGCAAATTTAGTTTCTCCAACATTATACAGCGGCTGATAGTACTAGGAATTTCACCGGTGAAATTGTTCCCCGAAACATCTAAGTCTAATAAATTATTCAAGTCGCCAATCTCTACTGGCAAAGTTCCTGTTAAGGAATTGTTTGCCAAATCGAAAGCTAAAGATATAGAAGAAATATTAGCTACTTCCTTTGGTATTGGTCCAGTTAGTTTGTTACCATACAGGAGAAGTTCCTCAAGTTGTCTACAATTTCCTAAACTCGCTGGAATATCTCCGCTTAATCTGTTTGTATCTAACTGTAATCGACTAAGATGTGTTAGATCTCCAATCGAGGGTGGGATTTGCCCTGAAATTTTGTTCTCAAACAGGCGAAGGTCTTCGAGCTTTTTAAGATTTCCAATATCCGCAGGAATTTCACCTGTAATCAAGTTCGCCGAAAGAACAAGCCGTGTTAAACTCGTTAAATTTTTGACTTCTTTAGGTATTGTTCCAAATATTTGATTTTTTCCTGCAAGTAGCTGTTGAAGATTAGCCGAAAAACTACCAATCGAAGAGGGTAATTCGCCTTTAAACCTGTTGTACCCTATGTCCAATAACGTGAGATTGCGGCAATTAGTCAAAGAAGTGAGGAAATTTAAGCCATCGGTTTCTTTACTTTCAAACATATTAAGAGAAATAATAAATGCTGATAATTCCTTTAAGCTTCCAAGGTTCGAAGGAATGGTTCCTGTGAAATTATTATCTGAAAAATCAATTTGTTTAAGTCCAGAGGCATTTACCAAGGAAGCTGGAAAGGAACCCGTAAATGAATTCCGTCCCATGTAAATGCCCATAAGATTAGGAAGAGTGATACCAATATCTGATGGTAATTCTCCGTAAAGCTCGTTATCACCCACGTCCAGATAAAGCAGTGAAGTAATATTATAAACGGAAATAGGAACTGTACCCTTAAGAAAATTTCCACCAATTTGGAGATTTGTCAAACTCTTTAATTCTCCCAGCCAAGCTGGGATATTTCCTTGAAACTTGTTATATGCCATTGATAAGACAGTTAGAGAGGTGGCATTTCCAAGCCATAGCGGGATTTCTCCGCTGAGACCATTTTCGGAAACGAAAAAGTACTCCAGCTTCTTTGTACCTAAAGAGCTGAACTCTAAAGGGATTTGTCCGATGAGATTGTTATAATTCAAATCGATTACTTCTAGTTCAGAACAATACGAAATATTCTTCGGAATCTCCCCTTCAAACATGTTTTCACTGAGATACAGATATCTAAGTTGCAATAGTAGCCCGAGTTCTTGAGGTAACTCTCCTTTGAAACTATTGTTTTCGAGATTTATTTCAGTTAGAAAACTGAGGTTTCCTATATGGGGAGGGATTGAACCCGTCAATTTTCGGCTTCCTAAATCTATATTTGTGACTCTTCCGGGATTTTTCTCACTACATGATATTCCACTCCAATCACAATGATTAGAGCTATTCCATGTGCTTAGAACATTGAGCAGATCTTCGATTATTTTGTCTTTAAAAGCAAGTAATGCGAGTCTGTCGGTTTCATTGCCACTGCTTAAACCAAACACAGCGGCAACGTTAATAATCGAAATACAAAAAAATATTGAAGAAAGGATAGTACATGATTGATGGATTCTGAAAGTTATGTCTTTCATGCTGTTTATTTCTGGTATTTGAAATTATAGAGTTGGGAAAGTGTTTTTGGTAGTGTTTCTGCTCTTGGAACTTGATCTGATGATGATGATATTATTAAATACATATGCATTGGAATATTCTGAAAGAGACAATCAATAGCATGTGGATTTTGAGAAACATACCCGTTCCAAGAACCAGCGGGGTCGGTTGGATAGACCCAAAAACAGTTTCGACAGGTCGGTTATTGCGAATTTTGGGTATTTACGGTACGGTTTTCGGGTATTGAGCCTTTTTGACATCCGTAATTGTATCATAATATTAATTTCCCTTTTAAAAAATTTCAAGGGTATAATATAATAGGCCGGTGAATGGAAAAGAGAGGTACATACACCCCTAGTGATAGTGAGATCTATATAATAAATAATTCGTTTTAGTAGTATATTAAATACAAATTTGTCCACAATGGAAATTGTGCTAATCTTAGTCAAAATATGCGTCTATAGTTAGTACTACCTTTTACATCTCCATATTTAATAAGTGAATTAGCTTTCTGTGAAATGGTACAACTTGCAAAAGATTGAAAAACCGAAGATCTTATTAGCTCTCTTGAGTTTTCATTGTAATGTTTTCAACAGCAAAGACTAAAGAGAAATATAAAATATGCATACAACTTGACGGCTTCTTTGGTTGTTATTAGTATTGTTTTTCCTTCTTGTTATAAGTTGTTCTTTTTTATTTGCAAATTCTAAAAAATAGTTTCCCACTTCATGAAAGTTGTTAAAGAAGACGCTTTTTTGAATTGGAGAAACTAGAAATTTTAAATAAAAGTAATCAAGCTTTCCCAGCGTCGCATAATTTAGTTTATAAAGTTCTAAAGCCAAAGAAGTCAGTAGGAAATAACAGAGACAACTTGATGCTGAATATTATAAAATCTCATTTTACACCAAAAATAATATTTATCATATGAGTTTTGACATTCAATTTTGGCCTTCTTTCATTTGTTTGATTCTCATGTCAAATGTCAAATGTTTGGTAAAGTCCACAATACACCTCCAAAAGTCGAGGCTAGAGAAATACAGGCATTCAAAGAGCTTTGCATATTAGCATTTCTTATTCTTCGGCTTTGTTTAGGTTTAATATAACAAGATCTACAACAATATTATGTTACTACCAGAGTAATAACGAAGTACATAAAGCTTATCAACGAGGTGCTATGGAATTTTTTTTATTTTTTATTTTGAGAAACATGCTCATTATTATTAATAGCAATGTTCGCTAATACATGTTTAGTTGTCATTGTAACAACCTCCAAATGACTAAACAATATTAATTTATTATCCTTCTAGGTAGGGAAAATTTCACTTGTTTCCCCTATATTTTGTACGAATATTGATTTATTGACCTTAGTTTATTTAAATGATTGGTTTGGTGACCTACTTAATTTTATAACTTTTATACAATTACAATACAGTCCACATAGTTTAGAAATTAATAAAATAGTCACTGATTTGTTAAAAGTGACAAAATTAACTTTTAAAAAAACTTGTTTTTAGATAACCAATTTTTCTTTAAAATAAATATTTTTTCAAACAAGAAAGTGGGAGTTCTTTTCAAAATAAAAGTTACATATCATAACTAAAAAATATTACTGAAAGTTTTTTCCTTTTACCGATAACATTATGTCTCACATCTTTGCAAAAATTTGAAGAAAGCAAGCATTTTTATTAAATTTGAAATAATTTGGAAAAAAAAATCTGTATTAAACAAAATCCTTATGGAATAAAATAAAATTTAAAATAAAATAAATTTACTTGTAGTGCTTATATAATAAACTAGCAGTTCTTTTAAAAAGTTAATCAGTAAATTTCACATCTTTGTAAAAATTTAAAATTAAAATACACTATTCACAAGCTGTTGAATCATTGGGAGAATTTTGAATTCAAGAAATTTTTTTTAAAAAAATATGTTTGAGACATAATTTTATTGGCAAAGTAGTGGAAAAAAATCAGTAATATTTTTTAATCAGAATAAACAACTTTTTTTTCCCAGAAAAACTCCAATTTTCTTGGAAAACATTATTTGAAAAATTATAAAAAAAATGGTTATTGGAAAATGTGCCTTTTAAAATAATCTGGAAAACATTAGTAAAGAGTCATGCCACTAACAATGTCGGACCCAAAAGAAATTGGGGACCAAAGGACAAAACACGTGTTGTAGGTTTCTCTGTTCAAAAGGAGAAAATCAACAATTGGTTGACAACACCGGAAAAATTCGTGGAAGTCAAGAAAATCGACTCCAACATAAAGAATGACGTACTATTGATCAACAAAAGTGGAAGGCATACCCACAAGTGGTACCACATACTTGCACTTGGAAACGCTCAATGCAAATACCATTAAAGAGCGGACTCAACATCATATATTCGGTACATTCTACTCTATAATCTTTACATATATGTGATTAGTTGGTTTATATGCATCATGATAACATTTTTCATGTTTTATTAATTCTTTCAAAACTGTCCATAAAACCTTAATTTTATTTGCATTTTAATAATGTCAAGGGGGAGAAAAATGATATTTAGAGAAAAACGTTTTGTTAAAATGGGGACGACATGTTTTATACTTATAAAATCATTATTATTTTGTCATAATCAAAATGGGGGAGATTGTTGAACCATGAGTTCAATAATTGATTTTGATTATAAGTGTGATTATGATTCAATGATTTTAGGAAAAATTACCAAAAGATACAACTATTTTAAACTAATTACCAAAAAATTATACCCTAACACTTTATTCCCAAAACATACAACTAATTAAAATTATAAATACTAAATAATTTATATTTTTTTAACAGCTCTCTCTCTCTCAACTACAATATATATATATACAATACAAAAATGTCAACTACAATATTCGTCATCCTCCCTCCGCCACTTATCTCCACCACCTTTCGCCGCACCTCCCTTCATCTCCGATCCCGTCACCATCTCCTCAAATCCCAACCCTCCATCTTTCCTACACTTCTATTTTAACCCTATTATCCACCGTCCGATCAAAACTCATTCCTCCAATAAGTTTATTTTTATTTTTTTTTATATGAATTAGGATTTTGTTTTTCTTCGATCGGAACGATGCTCATTTTTTAGGCATAATTGGTAAGTAATTAAATAATTATGAATTTATCGCTTTCATTTTCCACCTTAGCCATACACAATATATTTTGTATTCATTAACACTTTCCCTTCTTTTTGTTTTTGTTATTCATACACAATATATCGTTTATACTTGCTCTTTAATACATGCATACACAATACACAATTATATATGCTATTAAATACAGGCATACACAATATACTTTTTATACATAATTTTTAATACATGCATACACAATACACTTTTTATATATGCTCTTTAATACAGACATAAACAATACACAATTTATACATGTTTTTTAATACATGCATACACAATACACTATTTATACATGCTTTTTAATACAGTAATACATAATACATATTTTATACATGCATACACAATACACAGTTTATACATGTTTTTTTTAATACGAGCATACACAATACATTATTTATGCATGATCTTTAATACAGACATACACAATACACAGTTTATACATGCTTTTTAATACGGACATACACAATATTGTATTTATACATACTCTTTAATACATGCATACACAATACATATTTTATACATGCTCTTTAAAACAGGCATACACAATACACAATTATACATGCTATTAAATAGAGGGATACACAATACACTTTTTATACATGCTCTTTAATACAGGCATACACAATACCTTTTTGTACATACTCTTTAATAAATACATACACAATACACAATTTATACATATTTTTTAATACATGCATACACAATACATTATTTATACATGTTCTTTAATACAGTAATACATAATACATATTTTATACATGCTATTTAATACAGGCATATACAATACACAGTTTATACATGTTTTTTTAATATGGGCATACACAATACATTTTTTATGCATACTCTTTAATACAGACATACACAATGCACAGTTTATACATGTTTTTTAATACGAACATACACAATATACTATTTATACATGCTCTTTAATACATGCATACACAATACATATTTTATACATGCTCTTTAATACAAGCATACACAATATACAGTTTATACATATTTTTTAATACATGCATGCACAATACACTTTTTATGCATGCTCTTGAATACAGGCATACACAATACACAGTTTATACATGTTTTTTTTAATACGGGCATACACAATACACTATTTATACATGCTCTTTAATACAAGTATACACAATACATATTTTATACATGCTCTTTAATACAGGCATACACAATACATATTTTATACATGCTATTTAATACAGACATACACAATACACAGTTTATACATGTTTTTTTTAATACGGACATACACAATACATAATTTATGCATGCTCTTTAATACAGACATACACAATACACAGTTTATATATGTTTTTTTAATACGGACATACATAATATACTATTTATACATGCTCTTTAATACATGCATGTACAATACAAATTTTATACATGCTCTTTAATACAGGCATACACAATACACAGTTTATACATATTTTTTAATACATGCATGCACAAAACATTATTTATACATGCTATTTAATACAAACATACACAGTTTATACATGTTTTTTTTTAATACGGGCATACACAATACACTATTTATACATGTTCTTTAATACATGCATACACAATACATATTTTATATATGCTTTTTAATACAGGCATACACAATACATTGTTTATACACGCTCTTTAATACAGTCATACACAATACATTCTGTATCCATTGACAGTTTATACATGTTTTTTTAATACGGGCATACATAAAACACTATTTATACATGCTCTTTAATACAGGCATACAGAATACATATTTTATATATGCTTTTTAATACAGGCATACACAATACATTATTTATACACGCTCTTTAATACAGTCATACACAATACATTCTGTATCCATTGACACTGTCCATTTTTTTGTTTTTTTCTTATTATTCATACACAATACAATTTTTATACATACTCTTTAATACAGGCATACACAATACATAATTCATACATGTTTTTTAATACGAGCATACACAATACATTATTTTTATATATTTTTGTGATTTTGGATTTTTCTTGGTTTTTCTTTTGCCACTTTTTTGGAGATTTTTTGGGTTTTCGACTTTTTAAAGTTTTTTTCAGCACTTTTTTGATTTTTTTGGCTTCTCGACTTTTGTGAACTTTTTTCATTCTTTTTGTGATTTTGGATATTTTTTGGGTTTTTTGGGTTTTTTCGGTTACCGACTTTTTTAAAAGTTTTTTCAGCGTATTTTGGGTTTTTTTTGAATTCTCGACTTTTTTTGAACTTTTTTCATTTTATTTTTTTTGTAATTTTGTAATTTTCTTGTTTTTTACCATATTTTTGGGCTTTTTTGGGGTTCTCGATTTTTCTGAACTTTATTTTTATTTTTATTTTTGAATTTGGATTTTTCTTGGTTTTATTTTTTGCCACTTTTTTGGAGTTTTTTCGGGTTCCTGACTTTTTAAAGATTTTTCAGCACTTTTTTGGTTTTTTCGGGTTCTCGATTTTTGTGAACTTTTTTCATTCTTTCTGTGATTTTGGATTTTTCTTTGTTTTTTTTTTACTTTTTTTAACCATTTTTTGGGCTTTTTCGGGTTCCCGAATTTTTAAAAGGTTTTTCAAGCCTTTTTTAGGTTTTTTCGGATTCTCGACTTTTTTAAATTTTTTTCATTTTTTTGTGAATTTTGATTTTTATTAGTTTTTTTTATTTTTTAACATTTTTTTGGATTTTTTCGGGTTCCCGACTTTTTTAATGATTTTTCCAGCATTTTTTGGGTTTTTTCGGCATCTCGACTTTTTTGAAATTTTTTTATTTTTTGTTGTAATTTTATTTTTTTCGGTTTAAAAGTCATTTTAACATTAAATAATATAGTATTTTCTGGGAAAAAAATGATGATTTAGAAAGAGAGAGGAAAGAGGGGAGAGAGGGGAGAAAGAGAAAATTTTTGATAGGTGGGGAGAAATATATTTTTTTTTCTATTTTGGGTTAATTGTATGTTTTGTGAATAATTTGTTTGGGTTGTATGTTTTGGTAATATTTCATAACAGATTGTATGTTTTGGGAATTGACCCATGATTTTATAATTCGATGATATAATGTTTGATTTTTTTCAAAAAGAGAAAATGTATATTTCAGGACTTAAAATGATATAACACTCAATAATGAAGTCAACGGTTCAAACGGAAGTCGATTCGGAGAGTGTTTCAAAAAGTAGGAAAATCAGTCCAGAAATCTCGATCGATCGAGATATAGTCCGATTGATCGAAAATGGTCCAAAAAGTTCCAGTGAATCTCGATCGATCAAGATGCAGTCCGATCGATCGAAATTATAGCATTACAATTTTTCTCCAGAAATCTTGATCGATCGAGATCAGTCCGATCGATCGAGATTCAGTCCGATTCAAAAAAGTTACTTTTTGCCTTTTTGAAAACAAGCCATTATCCATTGGATAATACACCCAACAACTTCAAACGGTCATCTATGGACCAATGGACATTTTGCCTCTTCAAATGCACCCCAATTACTCTCCAAAATACACCAATCACACACCCAATCTCTATACAAATTCAATACAAGATCAAATCAAGAAAAAGTTTTATACTACACAATTCTCACTTGTAATCTTATAAATTCTTGAGTGTACTCTTATTGTAATCTTATAAACACTTCGAGAATATTTGTATGTGAGCGATACACTTTCGATTAAAATTGTAGAGTGAATTATAAACTCATATGTGAGCGAGTGATCGGGTAGATGCTTTGTAAGCGAGTGTTGCTTAAAAGCTCTAGGTCTTTTCATTCGGGATACTCATAGAGTGAGTGGGAGCTTAGTCTGTTGATTAGCTCGTTACGTTGTAATGTTGGGAAGAAGATTATAGTGAAATACTCGGTAGCGTGAATACCGAGGAGAGAACGTAGGCGGGTTTGCCGAACCTCTATATATCATGGTGTCAATCTCTTCCTTTACTCTTTACTTTACGCATTCCGTATTATTGTTTATTTTCTTGCTAGCGTGTAGTATTTTTAACGTTTCATTGACTTTTGTTAAACGCTTAAGCTTAGAATTGCGATAGTTGGGTTGTTAGTTGCACTTATTTTTAATTCGGCGAAATCCGCTTAAAATCTTATTCACCCCCTTCTAAGGTTTAGCCGCACGGGCCAACAAAAATCATTAAAAAAATTCAGAAATAACAAAGAAATGTAAATATTTTTCATAGACAAAAAAAAAGTATGTTTTTTTAATCCTAAAAATTGGACACATGATTAGAAAGAGTAAAAATATCAAGCATTAAAAAAAATTCCAAAAAATCATAAAAATTATTCAAAAAATTCCAAAAACAACAAAGAAATGTAAATATTTTTAAAAGATAAAAAATACGTTTTTGGAATCCTAAAAATTGAACACAAAATCACACAGTATTGGACAGGATTAGACTCGATTAGACATGATTAAAAATAGTAAAAATATCAAAGAATTCATACAAAAAATTGTGCTTTTGTTCGTAAGATGTCAAAATTAGAATCTCTGTCGTCAATAATGAATTTGTAAAAGCTTTTTCGGTCAAAAATGTTTAACCTAAAATTTGTTGGACTGAATCACAACATCTTAATAAGTTAGAGACTAAGTTAACTACTAAGTTAATAAAATAATTAAATCTATTAAGTTAATAAACTAATTAAATTTGCAAGAACATTGGTGTAAAATGACGAAAGAGGTCAGAGTAGAAGCTTCCTTTACCACCCGACAACTTATAGCATCTACGATGGTGATACTAAGTTTTAGAAAAAAAATACGTTTACTACATCAAACTATAGTTCTGTTAACGATTTGTGTATCCACCTTTCAAATTTTCTAATTTATATATCACACTATAATAACTTTCCAATTTAGGTATCACCATCTAAATAAATTACGAAATTATATCACGTGATATTTCACACACATTAATTTGAGAGACTAATTTGACAATTTTGCACAAAAATATGTCATCCTAGAAAAACTTTCCCCACAATTTCACACATAAAAAAAATTAGCAAAAAAAATTAGCATATAATCCAAATTTTTGTTATGTGTGAAATTGGGGAAAACGTTTTTATAGGATGACATATTTTTATGCAAAATTGTCAAATTATCCTATCAAATTAATGTTTGTCAAATGTCACGTGACATGATTCCGTGATTTATTTAGACGGTGGTATCTAAATTGAAAAGTTATTATAGTGTGATATCTAAATTGGACAATTTGAAAGATGGGTAACCAAATCGTTAAAAACAGATAGTTTGGTGTACTAAACCTATAAAACCCCCTAAGTTTTATTAATGTTAAGTTGACAGATAGGTAAAAAATTATCATTTAAACATCATCTATATCATCTATAATTTTTAACTTTATATAAATTCTATTTATCATCTGCATTAGACACTTTAGTTTTTGTTAGATATATTTTTATAATATTTTATTTACAATATTATATGTTCATGGTCCACTTATAAAAATCTTTTGCTAGAGAAATTAATTTAAAATACAAATGAATACAGTAAATTAATATATAGAATTGTTTATGGCCCACCTAGAGCTTAATTACTAACTTTTTTGCTAACTTCAACAACAATGTTAACATATGACACTAACGTGATGATATCATGACATGCGTTAACATGTCCAATTTAGCTAAAAAAAAGCTACCATTCATTATAATGTGATAATAAAAATAGTTTAAAGTGATTGAAGATGCTATCAGGAACTTTAACATTTTTCAAATTGATGGACTCGTCGGCCCTATGGGGTGTTATTTTATTTATTGCTTTCCTTTATTTTATGTTAAATTATTTGATATTAAAGACTATTTTTAATTGTTTCCTTAATTATATTCGCAATTAGGTCTCAGGGTGTTTAATTGCGAATAAGGACGTTAGTGTTTTAAAGACTAGACTATGCTTTTATTATTATTTAGACATTAATAATAATAGAGAGAGGCAATAGCCGTTTTTGTGTTCATTTTTTGGTGATTCTTTGCGTGAGTGGACGCTTAAAACCACAATTGGTCTTGGTGTTGCACCGTTGAGCAACCCTGTCGATGGACGTTTCCATCACAAATCCATTACCGAAATTTCTTATAAGGAAACACAAATGTATTACTTTTAGATTTATACTCACAGTTATTTAGTCTTGGAGAGAATCCGTTTTGTTTGTTTTACCGCTGTGGTGTGAAAAGTAAATGTTTGGATATTTATAAAACAATATGTCAAATATCTTTAATCAAATCTGTCTTGATTGATATCCAAGGCAGTACCTCATATGAGCAAAGATTATCGTGGCAACCCCACAATTTCAAAAATAATTTTTTTTTATTAAAATTTTTCATAATAATTTATAGGGGGAATTAACATAAACATATCATACCTCTATTATATTAATAAAAACATATTATCAAAAATTAAATTATCAAAAACATATCTTTCATTAATAATTAATAAAAAATAAAAAATCTCATTTATCACTCTTCATTTCTTTACTCTCTCTCCGATCTATATATTCTCCTCCTTCTCGCTATCTCTACGATCACTCTCTTCTCCTTCTTCTCACTCTGTCCGATCTCTCATTATTTTTCTTTCTTTTCGATCTATTTCTCCTGCTCACTCTCTCTATCCTCTTCTCACTCTCTCTCCTGCTTCTTCTCCTTCTCCTCAATCTCTCTCTCCTTCGTGTTCTCCCTCTCTCCAATATTTCTTTCCTTCCCTTTCTTCCTCTCCCCGATCTCTCTTTCCTCATTCCTCTCTCTTTTCGATCTTTCTCTCCTTTTTTCCCCCTCTCTCTCCGATCTCTCTATTCAGTAAATATTGAAACGGAGACATCCATCGGAGTAAGCGACGAGCGTGTAGAGCGAGATTGAAAACTAAATGTTGATGCCGACGAAGATGCGGTCGTCAAATGAGAGGTTTACGACGACGACGTGTTAGTTCGAGATTGGGAACGGAAAAATATTGAATTTGTTAACTAGTGTATAAATTTGAAAAATAAGTGTATAAATTCTGTGAATTAAGGGTATGAAATTGAAAATTATGAATATAAATTATGTAAATAATGATATGAATTCTGTAAATTGGGGTATGAACTTTGAAAATAAATGTGAACTCACGGATTAGGATATGAAATTTTGAAATAAGTGTATGAATTTTTGAAATAAGGGTATGAAAATATACAAATCAGGATATAAACTTTTGGAATGAGTGTATGAAAATATATAAATTAGGTTATGAACTTTTGAAATAAGGATATGAAAATATATAAATAAGGTTGTGAATTTTTGGAATAAGGGTATGAAAATATACAAATTAGGGTATGAACTTTTAAAATAAGTGTATAAACTTTATTAATAAGGGTATGAAATATACAAATTAGAGTATGAACTTTTTGAATAAGTGTATGAAATATACAAATTAGGTTATGAAATTTTACGCATGTTTTTGTTAATTAGAAATTTTTTGGGTATGTTTTTGTTTATTTAGTTTCTAATGTAGTATTTTTGTTAATTTATCATAATTTATATATACGGTATTCTAACAACCCTTTAAATATTTTTTTTGTCAACTCATCTCAAAATTATATATTGTTAGTGTTATAACATAACATAATTTTGTATGTGCTGATAATATATAAGTAATACTTAAAAAATTAACATATGCAAGTGATTATAAAAGACATTTTACACCAATTTATCATTTTGACACGTAACACACATATTTAAAAAAAACTTAAACAAAAATAATAATTAGAGTAGTGGTGAATGCAAACAAAATTTATCAAATTTTTTTTGGTGGTTTGTATTTTAATTGAAGTGAGTATACTGAAATTGCATAATAGATATTTAATTGTTCGTATATATCTATTATTTAATATACGTTTGGTTTTTTCAGGGTTTTTTTTAAAAAAATTTACCTTCGTGTTTTAATCTTTTTACTTGTTATAGGTTGATTTATTAAATTTAACTTTTGTATCTTTTGTGTTTCTATTTTGTTTATTTTTAGTCAATTTTGAAACGGTGAAACTTTTGACACATGACTGCATGTGACATTACTGTTGTGGATTTTTTTTGAAATTTGAAAATAAAATCGAAATTGAGCGAAAAGGAAAAAATAGAAATCAAATAAAAAAAAATAAGAAAAGAGGGTAAAAAAAGTTATAAAAATCCGGTTTTATACTTTGAAAAATATTATGCGTTTTTATCAATTTTGTCAATCTCACGCATTTGGTTCTAGTTTTGATATCTAGCATTAGTCCTGTGAGTCTGAGATTTGCCATAGCAGTGAACTTGAACGACAAAACTTCAATTTCCGATAGAAACGAGAGCCAACTCCCTATTTTATATATATGCAGAAATTTGAAAGCAAAAAAACTGTGCAAGTATCGATATGTGAAATTTACACAGAGAAAATTCAATTGCTATCAGAATATATATGTTTCCTGATTGCACATAATTCTTTACGCACATCTCTCATGTCCATTCGTTCTGCTGGGGAATCCATAGAGCATAAAACTCCGATTTTCATTATTTTAACCAGGCAGTCCTCGATATTGGGTTTTTCCATTGTATCACTTTCAATATTAACCACATGGTCATTTTTTCCTCCAACTGTCGATAACATTGAAGGTTCAACTATTTCCATAACTTTTCCAGGCAATGCCATCTTAACAAACTGATGAAGGTTAAGACCGTTTTCGAATAAGCTAGAAGTAGGTCTTTGTCCTGTGAACATTTCTAGTAAGAGAATCCCAAAACCGTATACGTCTCCCTTGGTGGATGTCTCGCTACCCATTCCATATTCTGTAATATAATTATTGCATAATTAGTCACCTTTGCAAAATTTTAAGGTAGGAAACATCATATTCTATTTAAATGCTTAAAATATGTGTATACACGTATTATGATTCAAATAACTTTGTTTGAAAACGTCTTAAGGCTTGTTTTGACCTGTAAAGGTAAAAATAAAGGCAACATATTACTGAAAAGCACAATGCTTATGTTTTCTTTTTATGCTCTGAAGCATGCCTTTTGCATTTCCAGAACATAAAAAGCTTCAGTTTCGTTTCTCACAAATCATAAACATTAATTTATGTTTAGTTTAAATATAAATTACGAGATTATGAATTATGATATCGTACATTTTTTAAAAGATTATTATGCGTTTAGCTTTATGCAAAAGTTAGTTTTAGTGATTTTTTTACAAAAATACAAAAGTCTATGTTTCGGAGTTTGGAAACCCTATGTGTATGTATATGTTTGAAACTGAACTTGAACTTCGTACCTGGAGCAACATATCCAACAGTTCCTCTTATACCAGTTGAATTCGCTTGGTGTTGAGAACCGTTGGATCCGATATCAGTTAAGAATCTTGCTAATCCAAAATCACCAACTTCTGCTGTCATATCATTATTAATTAAAATATTGCTCGGCTTTAAATCACCATGAACGATTGGAATCTCACAGTGATGGTGTAGATATTCTAGAGCATAAGCTATATCAGTGGCTATATCTACTCTCTGACCAAGGCTTAAACTTCTTTGATCATTTTCTTTACCTTCATGCATATGTAGCCACTGCTCAAGGCTACCATTTGGCACAAATTTAAAAACTAGAGCTTTAAAATCATCCCCTTTTGAATCAATACTTGAGCAAGTAGTAATGATTTTAATCAAATTCCTGTGTCTGACATTCTTTAATGTATTACACTCTGATATAAATCCCTTTGCAGCCCCTTTTTCCTTAAGCTTAATCACCTTAACCGCCACTTCGATTTTATCATCACCGAAAATCCCTCTATACAGAGAACCATATTTTCCCTCACCTACTAAGTTTAGAGATGAGAAATTGTTGGTTGCTAAAAGAAGCTCTTTGTAAGACACTTTTGCAAATTTCTCATCTGGATCCAATATGGTTAGATTTGAAGAGATTTTCCTTTTTCTGTGTGTGTAAACATATACACACACCAAAAATACAAGAAAGGCAAAAATAGCTACGGGTACTGCTATTTTTAGTGCTAAATTATTACCCTTCTTTTTTGAACCAGATATTTCACATAAATTAATCCCCAAACTATCTATACCTCCACAAAGCTTACTGTTCCCAATAATAGAGAAAGCACTCGTGTTCTTGAAGACCCCTTCTTCTGGTATTTCACCTTCAAGGTTATTGAATGATAAGTCAACTTTTTGCAGAAATGTCATGTTTTGCAAGTATCCGGGAATTTTCCCAGAAAAATTGTTTCCTGAAAGGTTGAGAATATGAAGGCTACTTAAAGCACTCAATGCTGATGGAATCGGCCCAGAAAACCAGTTTCCTTGCAAATTTAGTTTCTCCAACATTATACAGTGGCTGATAGTACTAGGAATTTCACCGGTGAAATTGTTTCCCGAAACATCTAAGTCTAATAAATTGTTCATGTCACCAATCTCTACTGGCAAAGTTCCTGTTAAGGAGTTGTTTGCCAAATTGAAAGCTAAAGATATAGAAGATATATTAGCTACTTCCTTTGGTATTGGTCCTGTTAGTTTGTTACCATACATGTGAAGTTCCTTGAGTTGTCGACAATTTCCTAAACTTGCTGGAATATCTCCGCTTAATCTGTTTGTATCTAACTGTAATTGACTAAGACGTGTTAGATATCCAATCGAGGGTGGGATTTTCCCTGAAATTTTGTTCCCAAATAGGCGAAGGTCCTCAAGCCTTTTAAGGTTTCCAATTTCCACAGGAATTTCACCTGTAATCAAGTTCGACGAGAGTACAAGCCGTGTTAGACTTGCTAAATTTCCGACTTCTTTAGGTATTGTTCCAAATATTTGATTACTTCCTGCTAATAGCTGCTCAAGATTAGCTGAAAAATTACCAATCGAAGAGGGTAATTCGCCTTTAAACCTGTTGTACCCTATGTCCAAAGACGTGAGATTGCGACAATTAGTCAAAGAGGTGAGGAAATTTAAGCCTTCGGTTTCTGCACTTTCAAACATATTAAGAGAAATAGCCAAATCTGATAATTCCTTTAATCGTCCAAGGTTTGAAGGAATGGTTCCCGTGAAATTATTATCTGAAAGATCAATTTGTTCAAGTCCGGAGGCATTTACCAAGGAAGCTGGAAATGAACCCGTAAATGAATTTCGTCCCATATAAATGCCCATAAGATTAGGAAGAGTGATACCAATATCCGAGGGTAATTCACCATAGAGCTCGTTATCACCCATACCTAAATAAAACAGCGAAGAAATATTATAAATTGAAATAGGAACTGTACCCGTAAGATTATTTCCACCAATTTGGAGAAGCATCAAACTTTTTAGTTTTCCTAGCCAAGCTGGGATATTTCCTTGAAACTTGTTATCTGCCATTGACAAGGCAGTTAGAGATGTGGCATTTTCAAGCCATAGTGGGATTTCTCCACTGAGACCATTTGTAGACACGTAAAAGTACTCAAGCTTCTTTGTACCTAAAGAGCTGAACTCTATAGGGATTTCTCCGCTGAAAGCGTTATGCGTCAAATCGATTACTTCTAACTCAGAACAATACGATAAATTTTTAGGAATTTCCCCTTCAAACATGTTTTCGCCGAGATACAGATATTTAAGTTGAGATAATAGCCCGAGTTCTTGAGGTAACTCCCCTCTGAAACTGTTGTTTTCGAGATTTATTTCGGTTAGAAAACTAAGGTTTCCTAAATGGGGAGGGAATGAACCCGTCAATTTTCGACTTCCTAAATCTAAATTTGTGACTCTCCCGGGATTTTTGTCACTACATGATATTCCACTCCAATCACAGTGGTTAGAGCTATTCCATGTGCTTAGAACATTGAGCGGATCTTCGATTATTTTGTCTTTAAAAGCAAGTAATGCGAGTCTGTCGGTTTCATTGCCACTGCTTAAACCAAACACAGTGGCAACGTTAATAATCGAAATACAAAAAAATATTGAAGAAAGGATAGTACATGATTGGTGGATTCTGAAAGTTATGTCTTTCATTCTGTTTATTTCTGGCATTTGAAATTAAAGAGTTGGGAAAGTGTTTTAGGTAGTGTTTCTGCTCTTGGAACTTAATCTTTTGTTTTTTGAAACAATTAGAACTTGATCTGATAATGATGATATTATTAAATAAATACATATGCATTGGAATATTCTGAAAAAGACAATCATAATAGCATGTGGATTTTGAATTTGGACTTTTTTTTCAAGGAGATGGTGACTTGCTTTTTCAAGAGACAAAATTTTCAAGGGTATAATATAATGGGCTGGTGAATGGAAAATAAAGGTACATATAGTAAATAATTCGTTTTAGCATATAGCTAGTAGAAGAACTAAAAATTTGAGGTTGTAAAAATATAACACATAATATTTTTTAAAATATGAAAAACTGAAAAGACAAATTCGTATTAAATACTCAGGTTCACATTTATCAAGTAAAAGTTCCAAAATTAGAATACGATTTGTGAAAAAACATTTACGTCATTTAAACAATTATTTAAATGGAACCCTGCATTATTTCATATTTCGAAAATCTTCAAGAATTAATTCTTTGCTTATAGTTAGAGCAATTTCCCTTTCGATATACATCATTATCAATCATGATTAATTTTCGTTTTACCATTTTTTTCTAATATTAAAAACAAAAGAAATCAATTAATTAAATATCAATCTTTAAAATTTTCTTATAGTATATTGAAAAAAACTAATTAAACCAATAAAGCATAGAGTAAAACGTTATCAAGCAATCAAAATAAGAAATTAAATTAAACAAAAGAATCTGATTATTACCTTTTGGATATTACATGAATTATTAGAGAAAACCTTGATTTTTAAAACCCAAAAACTTATAAGCAAACCCCCAATTAATATTGAAGATTAATTAGATTTGAAATCAGGTTAGAGAAGATTTAATAGCATATACTGTATCATAATATTAATATCCCTTTTACAAAATTTGAGTACCATTTTGCATGTAAAACCCAAAATTTTCTTTCAAGATTTTATTTACACGCACCCACACCGTGTAATTATTTATTATTTTCTTATTTTAATATTTCCAAATACGTGTCATAGGCATGTAGGTATCTTTTGTCCCCACTTGCACCCATATCACATAAAAAAAAATCATAGTACATGGTTATAAAAAGTATAATTTTGTGATATATTGTAAAAAAAAAATAAAAAATAGTAAATTGTGAGTTTGCGGGCAACCTTTGTTAAAAATATTTATAAATTATTTTAAAAATACTAATAAATTTTCCATTTTTTTTTTTTATAAATTGTGAGATTGCGCTGCCCCGTCCGTATAGCAGTAATTTTTATGCCACAACCTTTAAAATGTTTTTAAATCTGAGCTAAAAGACACCCAATGGACGGTGTTTTTTTTTTTTTTTTAATCCAATGAAAGGTGTGCTAATATTAGTCAAAATATGTGTTCTATGAACTAGCACTACTTTCTATATTTAATGAATAGTGTGAAATGGTAGAACTTGCAAATGATTGAAAAACATTGGTCCTCGTCAACTGGATATATTATTAGCCTTTGTTACCGGTTAATTTTACGTTACGAAACTAGATACAATTTTAATCGGTCAATAACTTATATCAAAATAGTCGGAATGAAAATTTTTAAAAATTAATCATATAGTTCAAACATTAAATTATATGGTTTAGTTTGAAAAAAATTTATTTCAATAATTTTGATACATATTATAAGCCGGTAAAAATTACACCTAATTTTATAAAGGATAACTTTCTTAACTTTTCGTTGGAATGTTTTATCAGCAAACACTAAACAGAAATGTAAACATGCATACAACTTAACGGCTTCTTTGGTTGTTATTAATATTATTTTTCCTTTTTGTTATAAGTTGTTCTTTTTTATTTGCAAATTCTAAAAAATAGCTTCCCAGTTCAAGAAAGTCACTTAAGACGTTTTTTTTTTTTTTTGAAAATCTAGAAAATTTAAATTAAAAGTATCAAGCTTTTTTCCAGCGTCGCATAATTTAGTTTGTAAATTTTAAACAAAAGAAAAAGTCTAAAGCCAAAGAAGCCAGTAGGAAATTAATAACAGAGACCGGTCACTTGATGTTAAATATTATAAAATCTCATTTCACACCAAATAAAATCTTCATCATATGAGTTTTGACATGCAATTTTGGCCTTCTTTTATTTGTCTGATTCTCTCATGTCAAAGGTTTCGTAAAGTACACATGTACCTTCAAAAGTCGAGATTACAGAAATACACATGCATACAAAGAGTTATAAAACCTCTATAAATTAATATTGTTGAAACCAGAAATATTTATTGATTTTAAGATATATTAATTAATAGATAAATTAATATTTTATAACTTTAAATAATTTTTTTATTGATTCATTAAATATACTCATTTATAATATAAAACTCATTATATAATACTATAAATACTCATTAAACTCGTTAGTTTTTAAGAGATATTAATTAATATTTTATAACTTTAAAGAATTTTTTTATCGATTCAACAAATATACTCCTTTATAATATAAAACTCATTCTATTAAGGTAATTTCTACTAGCAAGGCTCCTGTTAAGGAGTTGTTTGCCAAATTGAAAGCTAAAGATATAGAAGAAATATTAGCTACTTCCTTTGGTATTGGTCTCGTTAGTTTGTTGCCATACAGGAGAAGTTCCTGAAGTTGTCGACAATTTCCTAAACTCACTGGAATATCTCCGCTTAATCTGTTTGTATCTAAATGTAATCGAGTAAGATGTGTTAGATCTCCAATAGAGGGTGGGATTTGCCCTGAAATTTTGTTCCCAAACAGGCGAAGGTCCTCGAGCCTTTTAAGATTTCCAATTTGCGCAGGAATTTTACCTGTAATTAAGTTCACCGAAAGTACAAGCCGTGTTAGACTCGTTAAATTTTTGACTTCTTTAGGTATTGTTCCAGATATATGATTACTTCCTGCTAATAGCTGTTGAAGATTGGCCGAAAAATTACCAATTGAAGAGGGTAATTCGCTTTTAAACCTGTTGTACCCTATGTCCAATAACGTGAGATTGCCACAATTAGTCAAAGAGGTGAGGAAATTTAAGCCTTCGGTTTCTGCACTTTCGAACATATTAAGAGAAATAATAAATGCTGATAATTCTGTAAGGCTTCCAAGGTTTGACGGAATGGTTCCCGTGAAACTATTATCTGAAAAATCAATTTGTTCAAGTCCAGAGGCATTTATCAAGGAAGCTGGAAAGGAATCCGTAAATGAATTCCGTCCCATATAAATGCCCATAAGATTAGGAAGAGTGATACCGATATCCGAGGGTAATTCTCCATAAAGCTCGTTATCACCCATATCTAAATAAAGCAGCGAAGAAATATTATAAACGGAACTTGGAACTGTACCCGTAAGATTATTTCCACCAATTTGGAGAAGCATCAAACTTTTTAGTTTTCCTAGCCAAGCTGGGATATTTCCTTGAAACTTGTTATCTGCCATTGACAAGGTAGTTAGAGATGTGGCATTTCCAAGCCATAGTGGGATTTCTCCGCTGAGACCATTTTTAGAAACGTAAAAATAGTCAAGCTTCTTTGTACCTAAAGAGCTGAACTCTAAAGGGATTTCTCCGATGAGATTGTTATGAGTCAAATCGATTGATTCTAATTCAGAACAATACGATAAATTCTTTGGAATCTCCCCTACGAACATGTTTTCGCTAAGATACAGATATTTAAGCTGTAATAATAGCCCAAGTTCTTGGGGTAACTCCCCTTTGAAACTATTGTTTGAGATTTATTTCGGTTAGAAAACTGAGGTTTCCTAAATGGGAAGGGATCAAACCCGTCAATTTTCGGCTTCCTAAATCTAAATTTGTGACTCTACCGGGATTTTTCTCACTACATGATATTCCAGTCCAATCATAGTGGTTAGAGCTATTCCATGTGCTTAGAACATTGAGCGGATCTTCGATTATTTTGTCTTTAAAAGCAAGTAATGTGAGTCTGTCGGTTTCATTGCCACTGCTTAAACCAAATAAGGTGGCAACATTGATAATAGAAATACAAAAAATTATTGAAGAAAGGATGGTACATGATTGGTGAATCTTGAAAGTTATGTCTTTCATGCTATTTATTTCTGGTTAATTGAAATTATGGAGTTGGAAAGTGTTTTAAGTAGTATTTTTACTTTTGTAACTTAATGTTACGACGATGATAATATTAAATACATTTTCATTGGAATAAATATACTGATAGAAAAAATCAATTGCATGTGGATGACCTTTTTTTTAAGGAGATGGTGACTTCCTTTTTTAAGAGACTATGAATTTTCAAAGGTACAATTAATACAATGGGATGATGGGATCTACGTATATAATTATAAATTCGTTTTAGTATATTATACTAGTACAAATTAGTTTAAGCCATAACGTTAAAAATGTTTTTAAATCTATGCTCTTAGATAAAATTATTGGCGAGCCTAGTTTTCTACTACACTTGACTTATGTTAGGTTTAGTCTAGAACAAGAACAAGTTTATAGTATAAAGATATAAATGAGTAACGAACATTTGGAGAAGATAATATGGCTATCATGGGGTCTTTTTATTAATATTGGAGAGTTGATACTCAGGGGACGGTCTTGTAATTTTGGTTGTTCAATGCTCACGAAATTTTGTTACTAAAAAAAGAAGATATAAGAATGTTAAGCATGAGATTTAAACTTTAAACCTATATAATTGATATCAATTCAATCAAATTAACCATTGGGCTAGACATTTTATCTATACAAATGTGCTTTAAAATATAATTAATTATAAAAACTTGTGTTGGGTCGCCCTAATGTTGTCCAAAAAAAATTGAATTGTATGTTGCATTTGACTAAGGTTTCCGTACACTTTACTTTTCTTCTTCCAAGTTTACTAAATCTTAGTCAAAATATATATGCGTCCATGAACTAGTACTATATACCTTTCACATTGATTTAAATAAATTAGCTTTGTGTGAAATGGTACAAATTGCAAAAGATTGAAAAACCTTGCCTCATCATTGGATTTCAACCAAAGATCTTATTAGCTCTCTTGACTTTTCATTGGAATGTTTTCAAGGATTAAAGAGAAATATAAAAGGTTATCCATTTTGTCTCGTTATTGAGATAAACCGTATAACATGTAGTCATTTTTACAACTATTAGATTAAAAAATGGAGAGTTAAATGATACATTTTCAATAACTAATTTAACTTTTTCATTTTTATTATATATTAGACAAATTAGGATTTAATAAATTAAAAACAAATTTTACAACACAATAAAAATTCAAATAAAAATATAGAACTCTAGTGGATACTAGCCTAAATTTAATTATTAATCAAAATTTAATAACAATTGAATATTTATTTTTGAAAACGATATTTTATGCCGTTCAATTAATTGACTGCACAAAAGAAAAAACTCAATATAAAATAGACGTACAACTTGACGGCTTTTTTTGGTTTTTATAATATTTTTCTTTTTTTGTTATAAGTTGTTCTTTTTAATTTGCAAATTCTAAACAAAGTTTTCCACTTCATAAAAGTCGCTTAAGACGTCGCTTTTCTGGATTGGAGAATCTAGAAAATTTAAACAAAAATATTAAAAGCATTTCCAGCGTCGCATAATTTTTTCTTCATAGAATTTTAAACAAAAGGAAAAGTCTTAGAGCCAAAGAAGTTAGTAGGAAATTAATAACAGAGACCACTTGATGTTTAATATTATAAAATCTCATTTCACACCAAAAATAATCTTCATCAACTGAGTTTTGCAGGCAAATTTGCCATTCTTCCATTTTTTTGATTCTCAAGTCAAAGGTTCGTAAAGTTCACGTATACCTCCAAGAGTACTCAAGACCAACACAAAAACAGGCATACATAGAGCTTTATAAATTAGTATTTTAAATTTTTCAATAGTATTTTTAGGTTTGATCGGTGGCGGAGCCAGATCAGTGGATGTGGGGTAGGGGGTAGTATTTCAAAAAATCAATACGGGTGCTAAATCGTTACTTCGTTAAAAAAAATTACAGTGTAAAAAATTATTTTTTAAAAATATGGGAGGCTATAGACCTGCAAGCCCCAGCTAGATCCTCACTAGGGTTTGATACAACAAGGATCCACAAAAAAGTTAGTTACTGCCAGTAATAAGAAAGTAAACTTGTCAACAAGGGTCTTGAAATTTCATAGTGATTGCTGTAAAAATAGTTAAACTGCCAAGGATTATCATGTTTGGATTGCGAATAAGAAGTGATTTGGTCACTTCAAACTGTTTTCAGGAAATGGAGGAATCGATAAGTATCTGTAATGCTATTTAGCTTTGCTTTGAAACTTGTTTTTTTATGTTATTAATTTGTTGATACAAGTATACAATAATACAACTGTTGGAGTATTACATTATCCTTTACGTATGTTTGCTCCCGGTTTTTCATCGTTATTTATTTGTCACGAATACTACTCAATTATTGAACTCATTTCATACTTAACTAACCATTATAATGGCATGCTGTTTGTAATTATTTCATTTCACAAACTTCTTACTTGATTCAACAAACCATTATAATGGCATGCTGTTTGTAATTATTTCATTTCACAAACTTCTTACTTGATTCTCAAAGTCTTGCATATGAGAGTTCGTTAGATTACAATTAAACCCGAAACCACTACAAAACATACACAAGGTGAATTAATTTGACAAAGATGTCGAGGGACTACAAGAAAACTCAATTTTGACGGAAGCTAATTAAAAATTCATACCAATATTTGTTTTTTATTAATACCAGAAATATTTTTGCTTTCCGTCTTTGGTTGGTGATATATAGGCATATGTTTCGGGGATTCTGGAGGCATACCGTATATTATACATTTTGAATACCAAAAGCCAAAAGCTTATAGCGTGTCACCTACCAAGAAAGATAGCAAGAGTATATAGATGGATCATAGATGAGAGCCATGGAGGTTTAACTTACGGTGGAATTATAGGTTTACAAACAAAAGTGGATTCAATCGAAGCTATATAGTTATTGACTCACCTGAAATAAATATACTCAAATGGTAGGCCGATGGGAAACAACAAGAAGCAGGCTCCCTCTCAAGAAGTGTAGCCATACTCGTAGTAGCTAAAATGTGGAGTAGCTTGATAAAGAATAAGAAAAATTCTCAAAATATGCGGTTTATCTGCATGAAGACTAGATATAGCCAACATGTTTCGATCAAGTTGAATCGACTTTCACATGGTAATAGATGCTATAATAAATCTTTGTAAAAGAGTACCTTGTGAAATTTACAAAAAGGGAAATTTAAGCCTCAACAGAATAACCGAATTTGACAACCAATAATCAACTTTCATGTTTGAACCGATAGAAATGCTAAAAATTATGCTCAACGATTAACTTTATCAGCCGCTATCTATTCCAAACATTCTTTTGAAAACTTGTTTACCTGGTGAAAATTTGAACCTTAACCCACTACTCAAGCCGCTAATTTATATGTCACGATCTTAAAGACAACGAGATCCCATCCTTCATCTGTCAACCATTTTTTTCAACAGCGCATGTAATCTTGCCCAAGATTCACTCATTAGACAACCTAGTATCTTTCCCTCTTCTCTCTCTCTTCACCGCGATAAGATTCTCTCTGATGATGCCTTCTTGATCTCTTCTCTTCCCTCCTATCACAATCCTCCCTTAATTTTGGATCAGCATCACCCCTTCTTGAAGATTTTCCAGCAGCACCTTTATCATCTCTCTCCTCTCTCCTCTCTGACCGCTTATCACGTTCTCGATATCCTTCATCTCTGGTGTTCGACTCTCTAGGCTTATAATCACGATTTTCTTTTCGCTCTTCACTGCTCTTTGTACTCAAATTTCTAGCATCTTTATCTCTTAATCTACGTTCTTGTGCCAACGTTTCTGAAATGGAATCCAATGTGCCAGGTCGTCTTTCACTTTTTTTCGGACCGTCATATTTGTCATTTTTCCAGCTTGGATCTTTATCCTCAGGAGCACCCCAACCTGTATTTGCAGCCCTCTGCAGATTAATAATCAAGGTTAGTAAGCATTAAAAGAACTCAATACACGATTTGTTGTGTTGTGTACGAGCAATTACTCTGCAAAAGACATACTTCTTTCACTCTTTAAGCTGCTAATTATGATCATTCTTAAAAATTAAAATAAAAAAAATAGCATCTCAAAGAAACTCTGAACCAGGTGGTCATGTATGCTTCTTTTTTATTTCACTTAAATTTGCATGTGATTTTTTCATTACCAGAATAAAAGAAGCAAGCCATATTATAGCCCTAATCTGGTAAAGGAAATGAATGACGAACGGATTGAAAAAGTATTGAGTTTCAACCATGAGGACAAGCTAACCAAAAAAAAGCTTTGAAGATCGGAACATTATTTTCATCTCTTTGTAAATAGAGGGAGCGGTAACATTTTGATTTAGAAGTTAAACTAACACGTTATTATTCCTGTGTTATGAACACAAGTACATGTAAAAATAAAAAATGTTCCAATGGTATATGTTATATAAAAAGCGTGAAGGATGAAGTTAGAACCCTTGCAAATACTGGAAAACTTTGACAGACTAGATAGCAGAAGCACATCCAAAATGTGAACAAAAGAAGACAGAGAAAAGGTACAACCTTAAATGAGCACAAAAAAAGTTATGAAAGAAAAAGCAACCCCTTACATTAGAATTTTAACAAAACGTGGAGCTTATCATGAGCACAAAACAAATTGATAAAAAGAATCACCCACTTAACAAGTAAGCTTTCAGTTGATGCATTATGACACAAAATCCAGGTCTCTGACTTTATACGTTCTAGGGGTTGTCAAATAAATTTAATTCAGAACAGAACAAGGATGCATGTTAAAGATATAGGATATACCCCTATCTGAAGCAGTATTTTACTTGACAGCCTATCAATCTATCTACCCCTCAAAGCTGCTAAAGTTCATATTTTAGTTTGCTGAAATCCTAACTTGAATTCTTTGCTTACAGACACCATTTTATCTTTTTTTTTTAGGAGAAGACACCAGTTTATCTGTGAGGCAATAAAAATGCCATCACATATACATCAAAAATACACACGTCATGTATCTTCTCATAATAGTGGACATGGTTAATTTGTCTATAGATAGAATGCTGATCGCAATCAGTTAATAGAATGCCACAATTTTTCTTATGTAGCCTGACATCTCCCATAGTCTCCAAAACTATAAAAATTAACGACAAAAATTCTTTAAACTTATGATGACAAATAGGAAAAACCGAAAACGGCAAAGGACACCTAATATATAACCCTCCAAAAAGCAATAGATACATGGTAATGAAAACAGTAGAAAACTAAAGCAACAGTTCGCAGTATCTGGTCTATTCTTTCTCACATTAAAAGAGACTCCAAGATGGTAATGCTCAAAGTTTCTAAGCAAACTAATCAAAATTAAATCATTAACCAGTCAGTATATTCCTGCAGAATTTAATCGAATATTTTCTCTAATCTAAAGCTACTACTAATCTTACTTGTTCATCGTGAGAAAATTTGCATCCATCGCCACGTGTACATTCGCCTTTCTGGAAAGCACGGCAAACTCCAGCTGCTTCCCTCTTCAACTGCCGTTCCTCCTCATCTTCTTCTTCTTTCTTTTTGTACTTAGCCACATGATCAACTCTTATAGTTCTTCCAAGAACTTGAGCACCATTAAGATTGTCTACAAAATAAAAAAATTAACAGTTTGAAAAATAAACGATTTGATGCTAATGGAAACATATAACTCAAGTTTTCAACAGCACATTTAGATTACGGAAACTAACCTACAGCCAGATTTGTGCTTCTTTGATCTTCATATGCAACAAAAGCAAACCCTTTTGATTTACCAGTGCCTTTATCTCTCACAAGATTACAATCTACAATTTCTCCGTATCTGAAATAAAATCAAATTACTCCTTGAACAACCCCACCAAGAAATAAAAGTATACAACTCAATACTACATTTTTTTTTGATTAATTTATTAAAAAAATCTTAATAATGTTAACAAATCCACCAAGAAACATAAGCCATGCTACTTTTTTGTCCTTTTTCTTATAAAACAAATTGTTTATCAAGTCTCCTAGCTTCCAAAAACTAGGAACATCAGAAACATGTAAAAACCAACTGTATCAAGTTGATGAGGGAAAATGGAGGAGGGAAGTGTCACATTTTGCAAATTGTCCTGTTTATGTACTTTATGAAAGATATAAACATCTTCAAATGGGTTCCCTAAATTTACACCCCACTTTGTGGTGAGTCCGGATCTTCTACCCCTTCAAAAGAGATGCTCAACAGTAGTCTAACAATAATGCTCCTCCTACTAACTTACACATTTATAAACGGAAAAAAGATCAATATCATTATAACCAGCATGATGAACTCACTGAGGAAAAAAAAGGTATCACCTATAGCTACACACATTCATGAAACTTATTAACCTCTCACACGGGAAAATGCCCAATTTGTACCCTGTACTATCAAATTTTAACGATCGCTACCCTATACTAAGAAAATTACCAATTAATACCCGTATTACTGAAATTTAGCCAATTAGTACCATTTCGTCCAAATTTGATGACGTCATCACAGTTTTAGTGTTATTTTACCTTTTTGCCCTCTTGATATTAGATAAACTGCAAAATTACCATTTCCCCACTTATTTATATAAATAAGTGAAATAAATATGGATAACACTAAAAAAAATAAAAGAAACAATAATATATTCAAATATAAAACACAAAACTAACTCAAAAATTTGAAAATAAGTATATAAGTAAAAACAAATGTAATAAGTATAATAAATATGTAAAACACTAAACTAAATAAAAGAAAACAAAACAAAAATATATTCAAATATAAAAGAGGAAATTACATCAAAAATATAAACATAAAACTAACTCAAAATTTTAAAAATATATTCAAATTAAAGACCTTATTTTTTTCTACTAATAAAATTATACAAATTTATATATATATATATATAAACATATACATTCATATATATACGTTTGTACCAGTAAAAATATATACATATATACATAATAAAATTAACCATTAAACCCCCCCACCCCTATCTTCCGCCGCCCTCCCCTCCCTCCAGCCGCTGCCTTGTCCCCTCCACCAGTCCAGCTGCCGCCCCGAGCTCAACCACCTCCACCAGTCCACTACCGGCCAATATATATATATGTATATATATATGTATGTATATGTATATGTATGTATATGTATATGTATGTATATGTATATGTATGTATATATATATATATGTATTTTTGCTGACTGTTCCTACTGGGTTATGATTTGTTTGTTGTGTTAACTGGCCAACCCATCCATCCTTATAAAGTTATAATTTTATTCTTTTTGGATGCACTTATATTTGTTATGATAATACTCCGATGGTTTTTCAATTAAAAAAAACTCGGATTAGATATTATATACATTTGTAGACATTAGATATTATATTTGTTATATACTTTGATGTATGTATATATGTTTATGTTACCTGGTTAGAAGATAGTGAGGAGAGAGAGAGAGCTTTTTTTGTTTTTCTCTTATGTTTTTTTAGCTGTTTATTATGAAATGACCAAAATACCCTTCTCTTTAACGGAAAAATATGACATGGCTCTAACGGCGTCACCAATTTCGGATGGAAAGGTACTAATTGGCTAAATTTCAGCAGGGTACTTAATTGGTAATTTTCATAGGTATTTTCCCCTCTCACACCATCTCCCCCAATTATAAAGCCACTTTTTACTTGAGCGGTTTAGACTATTTCAGATTAATCTTTTAGCTAATATACCAAGTTTCAAACCAACACCGATCTGAAACATTTTACTAAATTAAATAGTGCTACTCCTATATTAAGCTCTTCTATTCACACAAATGCAAAAGCAATTTAATTAGAATCATCGAAAACTCCTAATTTCAGAATAATCCCAGTTTCTGCTCCTGGATAGACACCCCTCCTAGAAGAACCTTGAATTCAGAACAGTTTCCATATCCTCTTTAACTAAAAACCGAATTTCTAAGTAATCTCTAATTGGAACAGTTTGTTCCTTGGTGACATTATAATGAACAACGGCACTCCCATTAATGCAGGCATTTACACGAAATATTATCAAAACGGGAAAATCAATTCTTCAAAAGGTCATGGATAATATTAATTCCCTTACAATCCTCAGTTTATCCTCCTCAACCCCGCAACCTCAGAAAATTGACTACTTTCTTGACCTGAAAAAAATTAATCTTTTGGAACATTCCAAGGTTTGTTTGGTGATGTTACAGTTAGTGTTACCCCTTCTAACTAAGTTAGCTTGTTTATATAAAGTTTCAACAAAATGGAATTAAACCATTAAAGAATAAATTCACCTTCTTTCAATACCTTAATTACAGAAAAAAGAATATAATGATCTACCCCTCAAGAAACCTAATTATGTTACAATTCCTGATTTCTATTCCTGTTTAACCCCAAGTTCATCTCATTCCTCATTTTACTGCATACTCCCTATGCTAGTTCTTAAAGTCCCAAATTCCATATTTCAACTCCACATAAACCCAACTCAATTAAATCCCTATTTTTTTTCTGCTCCCTGACTTATAATTACAGAAAAATTCCTAGTTTCCATTCCTAAAAAACCCAAGTTCTGTTAAAACCCTAACGTGCTAAGAAGCCGATTCTGATATGCCTAAAGCAGCTTCTTTTGAGTTTACGAGCAATAATACCTTACAAACCACACTCTAGGCATCATTAGTATCATATAAAACACTGAAACTAAATCCCAACAATTCCTCTAATTCCGTATTTACACTCCTCAATAACTGTTATTCCATTAGAATCCTTAATTTTCCATCTGCCAAAAACTTCTTTTTTTTTTAAATCCCTAATTTTCACACCTCAAAAATCCCAATTCGATAAATCCACTCCAGTCAAAACCCTAATTCCATTACAATCCATCATCTCCTGTCCAGGTAAACCTAATTTGACAGCAATCCTAATTATCCCTCTAGTTAGAATCCCAATTCACAGAACTAGCATTCCTAGTCGACAACCCAAACATCATTACAAACATTAATATTTCCCTTTCAACTAACTTCAACTATCCTATATGAAAATTCAACAAAAACTTATAGTAAATGAAATTAAATCCCAACAAATACACCCATTTAATTCCAAAATCCATATTTACACTTTTCTAAACCCCAATCCCATTATAATCCCTAATTTTCCCTCCTCCCAAAACCCTAATTTCCACTTCCCAAAAACCCCAATTCAATAAATCAACTCAAGTCAAAACCGTAATTCCTTTTTATTATTGTAATATAAAACAAAAAACTAATTATATTACAATCCATCATCTCCCCTTCGATAAAACCCTAATTTCATTAAATGTCCACGAAAACCAATTCAACTATTCTATATACAAAATTAAACAAATATCGAGTTTAACGAGATTAAAATTAGTAAAAAGTATACAAAAAAAAAAAAATGACTGCGAAAACAGCAAGAAGATCACCTTCGGTGAGATCGAAGGAGACACCGCCAACGTAAACGTAAGCAGATTCTTTGTAATCTAAAAAACCCTAATTTATTCTTTTTTATGTAATCTAAAAGAAAACTAATTCTATAACAACCCTAATTTCATTACAATTATAACCACTACAAACATTAAATTAAACGAGATTAAAAAATTGTAAAAAAATTTAAAGAAAACTGACTATGCAAAAACAGCGAGAAGGTCGCCTTCGGTGAGATCAAAGGGAACTCCGCCAACGTAAACGTAAGCAGATTCTTCATAATCTAAAAAACCCTAATTTATTCTTTTTTGTGTAATCTAAAAGAAAACTAATTATATAATAACCCTAATTTAATAACAATTATAATCAATAAAAACCTTTAATAAAACTAAACAAATATTGAATTAAACGAGATTAAAAAATAGAAAAAATATTTTAAAAAAAAACTGACTGTGCTAAAACAGCAAGAAGATCGCCTTCGGTGAGATCGAACGGAACACCGCCAACGTAAACGTAAGCGGAATCATTGTATACAGCGTGCCAAGAAGCAGATTCCGATATCCCCAAATCAGCTTCTCGAGAATTTATCTTCTGTATTCTCTTCACCAACGTTAATGGATTCATTTTTTTCTGATTTAATTATTAATTTCTAGATTCAGATACTAATTATATACCTATGTATAGTCACAGTCACTCACGTATAGATCTTAAATAGGGGTGATAAAAAAAAGGTCTGATTGTTCAAATTTGATTGTTATCTGGGAAGTTTTGTATAGGTACATAATTTTAAGGAAGACAAGATAGATTATATATTTAACAATTACATTTATATTTTATCAATTTACTATTTATTTTTTTTTGAAGATTTTTACCAATTTACTATTGATTTTTAACGATGTGTTGTAATATTTATATTTTACCAATTTACTATTGCTTCTTTACAATATGCTATTTCTACCGATTTACTATTGCTATTTAACGATTTTGTATCTTTATGTTTATATTTTAACAATTTACTATTGCTTTTTTATAATTTGGTATCTTACATTTATATTTTACCAATTTACTATTGCTTCTTTACAATTTGATATCTTACATTTATATTTTACAAATTTACTATTGATTTTTAACAATTTGATATCTTTACATTTACGATTTTTACACTGCAATTTTTCTGAAAAAACGCACAGACCGTAAATTTTTTGTACAAACCGTAAAAAAAATGTACAAACCGTAGATTAAATCTACGATTTTGCTTTTCAATTCAAACCGTACAAAAAATCTACAAACCGTAAATTTAATCTACGGTTTACAGAAAATTTACATAAATTACAGTTTTGGTCCATGCATCAATTTAAAAAAAAAAAAAAAACTCTCTCTCTCTCTCTCTCAAAAACAGAAGCTTTAAAAAAAAAAACTCAAATCATCACTGATCAACCAAAATAACTACCATAATCGTCAAATTTCGTCCAATTAAACCACTTATCGAATTAGATATCCTAATTCAAGATATTTATTTATTCCCTAGTTTATTATTTATTTTATATAGTTTTAATTTGCAAAATAGGGAAAAATATATAAAACATGCCAATTGATTAATTGATTATTCACTTAGAATTTCTTCTTGTTTGTTTATATTAATTAAAGAAAATTAGGGTTCTTGATATTTTTCCCGTTTTATAAAAAAAAATAGAGTTTTTATTCAAATATATTTATTTAGATATTTATTATTATTTTTTTAGTTAAATGTGTATGTTCTTTATCTTGTTTTGATTGGGAAAAATAAAAATAGTTAGGGTTTATTAATAAAAATGAAAATTATGTTTTTTATAAAATTAGGTTTTTTTAATTACTTTGTTTGCATAAATATTAGTTGTAATTTGTTTTTGTGGAATCTTAGCTAATCTAACACTATAGAAAAGTGAGCATGATTTGTTGGCCTAATTACTCTCTATATGAATATATTTTACCAACTATATTTTATAGGCTAACATTTTTCGACAAATTGTTTAATTTTATATAATGTTTAATACAGGTTTTTCATGGCTCAGCCAGACCCACGATTAAAGGTAAGATGGGCATTTTACGCCAGACCGGTCATATTTCAAATCAGATTTGGAAGGCTGGGAGAGAAGCGGGGAGAGGGGATGCGAACAAGATACGGTTATATAATTATAGTTGGCAGATACCGACGCCTGAAAGAGTGGTACAAAATATGATTAGGGCCGGTTTTTACGGTATTCACACAATAGGTAATTATACTGTAGATCGAGGCTTGCTTACAGCCTTAGTTGATAGGTGGCGTGATGAGACTCACTCATTCCATTTTGTCGGTGGAGAGTTGGGGATATCGTTACAGGATGTGGAGATCATGCTTGGTCTGAGGATGGGTGGTTGTGCTGTTACTCGATCGGAGATGAATGATACCAAGGCGAGCAGGTTGAATTTGGTAGACAGCTTGTTGGGTGTTAGACCTGCTGACAATCAAGTTGATACAAACTGTTTAACAGTTAAACTTGATTGGATGTTACATACTTTCGGCGAATTACCCCCGAGCCTATTGAGGAGCGCTTGTTATATCAGTCTAGGGCTGTCATGTTATTATTACTTGGTGCACATGTATTTTCAGATAAGAGCAGTGATCAGATTCCACTATGGTCTCTGTCCTTTCTTGAGGATTTTGACACATGTGCAGAGTATAGTTGGGGATGAGCACTTCTGGCCTGGTTGGAGCCTAATTTATGCAAATTGGTGCGAGGTAAATCTAGCGGAGTAAGCGGGGCGGTGATGTTTCTTGATATGTGGGCGATAACCAGGCTACTTTCTGTTAGACCGTGTGAAGGGTTGCCTGCTGATATCGACCAACCCGAGGGATTCCCTAGGTTTCCTCTCGGTTACAGGTCTGATATTATTTAATTTTTGTATTCGATTTGTATTTTTTGGGGTGTATATATCATTTACTTATTTTATTTATATTTGTTGTTTATATGCTTTTATTTGTATATTACAAATGGAAAATGTGGAGGCTTGCTAATCTTAAACCATATGTCTACTGGCATAATGTGGTCCATATACGGGACCAATTTGACCAGATGTCGCATGAAGAGGTAAATTTTCACTTTCTTATTTCCTACATGTAATTTACGTATTATATGTCGTATATGATTGCATTGGTCTTATTTGGATAGTATATAATTTTTGAAACAGTTTTTGACCGTGTTTTTAAAAAACAGCTAAAAAGTTGTACTGTTAAATGATTATGGCGATAAGTTTGTTGCATGTTATACCAACCATACAACACATCTAGGTAACAGAACTAGTAATCGGACCGAACAATAACACGCAAAGCTAAAAAGATCTATTTCCACAAATACTGGCACGCTTGAAAATGTTTGGGTAGAAGTGAATAAAATTCTGAATAAACAGTCTGAGGATATTAACATGAAATTGGATAAATGCAAGTCTTATTTTCCACATTCAGAACGGACACCTCTATTTAAAAATCTTAAGTCGTATATCACACACCTTGTCTTTGATTTATTATTTGAAAAACACAAAAACTGTAGTGGCCAGTCTGATGAGAATTGTTCTTGCGGTATAAATTTGTCTCACGGGTTACCTTGTCATCATATTATGAGTGAACATAGTTTATTCGGGAAGGCTCTTCCACTAAAATATATTCATACATTCTGGAAAAAATTAGATATAATTAATGATAATGGGAACAACGATGATTAAAAAATTAGATATAATTGATGATAATGGGAACAACGATGATTATGGGGTAGAGGGTGATCTAGATGAGTTTAAAAGTGTTTATTCTACCAAACTAATGTTGAAAAACGGCGTATGAAAACACAACTCCGAGAGATAAACTTACCATCTAGAACATCTATGAATGATCCTGGAGTGAGACAAATTAGGGGAAGACCTAGAAAAGGAGACAATTCTAGTAAGAGAGATAAGTCGGGATGAGAGTATGTGGAGGAACAGAGTGCTAGTGCTAGTAGAGATAAAGATAAAGGTAAAGGTAAAACGGAAGAAACAGCGGAGGTAAATGTAAATCCAACTAGGAGGACACGAAACCAGACAAATAACCCCACCACCACTAGGCAAAACTTCCCGTACAGTGACCAAATATGGGCCATGTTACATAATTACATCGATACGGTTATGATGTGCGTGTGGATGGTAACTGTGGGTTCCGAGTAATTGCAAAGGTCATAGGTAAAGAAAATGGGGAAAATGATTGGTATGCAATTAAATGTGAATTGTTTCAAGAGCTTCAGCAAATGAAAGGTATTTATTATGATCTGTTTCACAATCTCGATTTTGAAGGTTATCGATATTATTATGTTCTATCCAGTTTGAATTTTTATCATCCTACATATCCTGCCCTGGATGAGATTTTTATTTTATGGTTTTTTAATTGCATCTCATTATAATATCCAAATTGTATTGTTGTCATTATGGCCAAACAAAAATGGAGGGGTACAAATATGGAATGCCACTTTTTTACCTCTTTATACTGTTCCACCTCCTGGAACGACATATTACATCCCTAGTGTAATGGTGTACGTCAACAGTTGTCATTATGCTGAATTTATTCCTAAAGAAGGGATCTTCCCAATTCCAAGAATTATAGCACGGTGGGAACAAATACGCATTGAAGCTGCTGAGCCATGGAATGAACTTTTTCGAGCAAATTTCAACTTATACATAGCGCTAGAAAGTCAATCGGGAAAGCAAATCCTAACTGAAAAAGATGATATAAATGTCCATAATTAGTTTTATTATTATTATTTTTATGTAGAGTACTCTTTTTTCCAAGTTGTTGTAAACTGGTTTTGATGAGGCTCAAATAAAATTATGTGATGTATCATGTAGGGCTGGGCGAAAAACCGAAAAAACCCGAAAAATACCGAAACCGAAAAACCAAAAAATTTCCGGGTCGGTTTCGGTTTTCAGTAAAACCGAACTGAAAAAGACCGAAACCGAAAAAGACCGAAAAGAACCGAAAAAAATAGAAACTGGACCGAAAAAACCGGTCCGGTTCGGTCCAAAAAATAAAAAGACCGAAACTAAAAAAAACCGAAACGAAAAATATGCTCGGTTTCGGTTTTGCCAAAAACCGAACCGGAACGAACCCAGCCCTAGTATCATGCTTAACCAATATGTTTTATGAAATTTAGTTAATGTTTGCATATTGAGTTAATTTCTTTTATGAAATTTATATAATTTATCATTGTTTCATTAAAAAAAATGACAATTGGCACCAAATTGTCAATTTAGTTAATCTTTCATATTAAGTTATTCAAGTGTTGAAAAATTTTATTTTTATTTTATCTATATTTTTAAGAATAGGACATTTAGTTTTTTATAAAAAAAAATCATCTTTATAATAAAAAAAAAAATCATGATTAATTTTAAAAATTGGAGTATTTTTATTGATAGAACCAACATTGCAACTCTAATAAACTAAAAAAATTATCAAATCAACTAAATATGAAATTTGTCAAATCAACCTTTTTTGGATAAATTTGTCTAAGTCTAGGTTTGTGCTTATTTTTTGAGATTGTTACAATTGACCAAATTTATATATAAAAAAAATCATGTCTAAAATATTTAACATTTTTATTTTATCTATATTTTTAAGAATATGCCATTTAGTTTTTTATAAAAAAATTCATGTTTAATTTTTTTAAAAATCAGTATTTTTATTTGATATGACCAATATTCAGTTTTTACGAAATGCAGGGAATGGTATAATTTCTGTAAATTACAGCAAAACCGTACAAAAAATCTACGGTCTGTAGATTAAATGTATGGTTTGAACTGAAATACAAACCGTAGATTTAATCTACGGTCTGTACTTTATTTTTACGGTTTGTATAAAAAATTTACCGTTTGTGCGTTTTTTCAGAAAAAAATGTAGTATAAAAATCCAACCTCTTTACCAATTTACAATTGCTTTTTAACAATTTGGTATTTCACATTTATATTTTACCAATTTACTATTGTTTTTTAACGATTTGGTATCTTTACATTTATATTTTACCAATTTACTATTGCTTTTTAACGATTTGGTATCTTTACATTTATATTTTACCAATTTACTATTGCTTTTTTACAATTTGGTATCTTACATTTATATTTTACCAATTTACTATTGCTATTTAACAATTTGGTATCTTTACATTTATATTTTATCAATTTACTATTGCTATTTAACAATTTGGTATCTTTACATTTACATTTTACCAATTTAATATTGATATTTAACAATTTGGTATCTTTACATTTATATTTTACCAATTTACTATTGCTTTTTTACAATTTGGTATCTTACATTTATATTTTACCAATTTACTATTGCTTTTTTACAATTTGATATCTTTACATTTATATTTTACCAGTTTTCGCCTCCATCTATCTATCTACCAATTTTCATTCAGTTAGGGCATAGGGGATTAGTGATAAACAAAATAACGGAGCTGCAATCACGTTCTCTACATTGTGTGATTTTTTCAGCATCCGTCAAAAATTAGATAACTAAATATGAGATATAGTAACCATAATTAAGTTACTTATTGTTGTCGGAGCATTAATTAGACGAAAACGATAGGTTGGGAAAAGTGGCTTGAACTATTGATTTGATTTTTAACAATTTGGTATCTAACATTTACATTTTACCAATTTGCGCATCAACCTAACAATTTTCATTTAGTTAGGGGACTATTGCGAAGCGAAATAACGGAAATCCAATCACGTTCTCTCACTTATTAATAGTGAGTGCAATTCCTTCCGCACTAGTGAAAAATAGATCCCCAAATATGAGATATAGTAAAATAGTAAATACAATTTATTTACTTTTTTGTCAGATTTTAATTGGATGAAATTTGATAGGTTGAGGTTCAATTTGATAAAACTTAAGGATTAGTTACTAAATTGGTAAAAATCAATAGTACAAGATAGTAAATGTATATTTTCCTCTTATCTATTGAAGATTATAAATAGTTAAAAAGATATAAATAACTCTATAGTAATCCTAAAATTTTCTACTTACATTTCAAATACTACATTTTCCAATTTTCCTTTTTGGTTGTGAAAACATGTCAATATAAGATTTTTCTGGAAAAAAATTCACACTACACTTATCTCGTATTGTTTCTCGCTCCCGTTTGCGGCTCAGAAAAGGGTAGTGCAAATAACACCATTGCGTTATAGGTGATGTGCAAATTAACCCCATGTACTATTGATTTTTGGATTTAATTCCCATTAAACTTTCAAAACTTTGCAGATCACCGCATGTCCAGTTTAAAAGTAGTAGTACACCATAATTATTCTTGTACGGAGTATCCGAATTGCGTATGTCGTATCAAGATAATGAATGGCATATCGAAGGGGTTGCTGAACCACGTTTTTTGAAATTAATACGAGGGCTTTATGCATACGACCAAAAAAACAAAACTACCCTATGCATCTTGCCCGTCAGATTTTCATCTGAAGGCGCTCATTTTAACTTCAGACTTCAGCCGCTTTAGTTTCGACAAGAAACAGCTAACACCCAGACCGAGTTTTACATGGTCATGTTTCTTAACCGTGAGCAAGTAAAAATACGAGAGGTAGCCGTTTTGGTGTTTATCAATATAAAGGTTGTGACTATTTGGATTCAGGATTCCGTGTAGGTTTGAGTAATGGAATTTTGCTCTGTTATTCTCTTCTTACGGATGCAAGAGTTTTGAATTGGCAATGAAAGCAGCTAAGACCAACAACACAATCTTCAATTAAATGCCTTGAAAAGCAAACAAAATGTAAATGCATAGAGCTTTGCTAGGTTTAACACCCATAGCTCTTTTAGCTTAAGGTTATGTTCGCTTAATATTCATTTGACCATCAACTTTATGCAACAAACATATTCTTACAGGAAAACAGAAAGTTGAAATATTCTTCGTTTTGTTTAACTTCGATTATTTTGAACAAGGAATTAAATCTTTCTAAAGCTCCGTATGCAATATGTAATTGCTGATAGATCTGATCTGTTAATTGGTGATTATGTCTTTTAGAACTGAATGAGCAAGGCTGGAATAAAGCAGTGTTTAAACAAAGTCTAGAAACCAGCTATAGACAAAACTCCCTAGCCACGAACCAAAATGATAATAACATTACATTTAACGCTACGCCTTTTTCAAATGTAAGTTGGTACTTAAAATTAGTAAAAATTATATACTCTCCAACGTATATATTGATAACATCCATGAACCAGGAAAGGAGAATCACAAAAGCTATGAAGATTTGTATATATTGATGAGAATTATCCATGAACAACTTCGGAAGCCGATAGGCTGATATATACAAATCTATCATACTTACATATGAGATATACACCCAGCATTTCATAAACATATACTTACTAGTTATAGTGTGGCTTCATTGGAATTTGAGAATTATAAGGATTGTACACAGGGTCTGGAACTAATAAAGGCAGCTTTTCGATGAACAAAAACAACCTTTGCAAGTTCTCTCTTGAGATAGTTGATATATCAACAATTTCACTATCATCCATAACAATCCAAAGGTCGCCTGAGTTGAGCCCTTTAAGACTATCACGACAAAAGGGGCACGACTGGGATCGCCCACGCCTGGTACAAACCAAAAGCATACGTTTTGTGAAGATGAAAGAAAGATTAGAAAGAATCTCAAACAGAAAAATAATTTAAAGAAAACAGTAGAGATCATTCTGTTATTTGTTTGTTTAATATTGGATTGAGGTTTCAATTAAATCATCCAGACATAAATTTACTTTTATTGAGGACACTATCTGATAGATACAAAATGAAAAAATGAACTTTCAGGTACAAACACTTTAACAACCATTTCACAGAACAGGTTGATAATGTTAACGGAAAGGAATAGAGTGAAGAAAATACCATCAAAGAGATAAAGATAATAGGTGTATAATTCATGTCAAAGTTTGACGGCTATCTTCTTTCCTGCAAGCACTCACATGCTGGTTGCATCTTCAATGTTAAAATCAGGTCTAAAATTTCTGTTCATATGTTGTTATCCTTCTCTAAGAGAGTACTATGCTTTTGACAACATTCATGTGCTAAACCAAACAATGAAGTAACACAGCCAACTCAATCCATGCAATCGGCCACCAAACAAACACTCAACAGATATCAATCGAACTTAAGAACTCAAACAAATCTTTCCGTTAAAAAAAAAAATCCTGTAGTTACTTCAAATAAAAAGACTAAAACAACCACGAGCAGAAACAATCTAGTTCAAAAGTTTCCAGTGCTCAAATATGATTCAAAACTGACCAGCTGCTACAAACAAGAGAGAACTTGTAGATACCTATGCACTATTTACAAAATAATTTTTGATTCGAAAGTTTCAAGAAAGTAGAGATAGGGAAGTTTACCAATCCTGATAGCACTTCATGCATAACGAGTGGCTGCAGTTAGGTAGCACAACCATGCTATTCATTTCCATGCAAATCCCGCATTCTTCTTCTCTCTCTCTGTCGGCCTCGGTGAGTTTTCCCCTTTCTAAACTATTATTTCTAGAGTACCTGAGCGAGCATAACTCTTTCTGTTTTCTTTCTTCCACATCTGTTAATCCATTCTGAAGTTGCATTAAAGAAGGAAATATGACAGCTGTTCACAAAACATAAGAATATAAATCAATAATTGAACCTCCCTAGAAGCAAAAGTATACAAACAATAACATAATTAGAGGACTGCATCAAATTTGGTACATTGGTTCTTACCATAAAATTCCCTGACAGTAGCTTTTTTTTCGTTAAGAGACATAGTGGTTTTTCCATCTGCGTAGGTCTACAAGATAAAAACAATCAAAGATCACTTAGTTGTTGTAAGTCGGAAATCTCAATGCAAATGCATCAATAAGAAAAGGATTAAAGAAAGAGTTGGCACTTAACAGCCAAACAAGCAAGTGTAATAACAAGGGATTTCAGTTAGGTACAATCTAATTTACTTATATAAGCTAATGCATTTTCCTTACAAGTGGTTAATGAGAAATTGGTTACTATTACTAAGGTATTGGTATACCGTGAAATTGGGGTTATTATCAATTTAGACCACCATATGGTGTATACTGTCGATATACATATGTGCTGAAATGAAAGAAACCTTTTTTACCTTCTACTAACTTTCCCTTGTAATAAACAAAAGCCACTCATATATAATATTAAGCGTTGCAGACAAGATTACCATATAGATGAGGACTCGTAGCAATCCTAGAGAACCGGCAAGCTGACAATCAGCCCACTGAACGAAAAATAATAAAAAATGAGCAGCGGGAGCGTAAGACAGCCTCATCTGAAAGCATGCTCCATCTTTTTGCCTTGGAGAGCCTAAAGCTCTGAAGTAACACAATAAAAAGAAACTAGAGTAAGTTAAAGACTAAATTAAACAGGAAAGTCCGTGTTTGGAATGGATAGACTCTATCAACACAGTAACTTATTCCACAAAATTTGAATCCCACTACATTTCATCCCACAATAATGTACACACCTGGCACACAGAAAGGAAGCGCAACAGGCAATGGAACAACATACTATTCTGCTATTCATAGCAAATTGCTTTCTAATATTACAAAGGTGAACCAAAACCATAGCAACAGTTTTTAAGTAATGCCAAATCCTCTGTGCCTGGTATAAATTTAAAAATATAAAACTGACTAAATGTCTAGATGAAAAGAATGACTATGAGATCTTTTTATAAAATTCATTTTTTTGGAGAAGCTAGAGGTCTGTATAAAAAAAAAGTGATATTGCAGCCAAATAAAAGATGCTATATTTAACTTCTCCATTCTTCAACAACTCATTATCGCCTATCAAGGATAGACTTTTATCAAGCTACAACCATGTATGTCGGTATGGCTTATGAACAAACAACCGACTTACGTAATTTGTTTTTTAAAGTTGGCAAGGCTTAGTTTTTTTCCTCACGAAAAAAAACAGTTGTCCCCATTTCTTATATTTAGCATTCTAAGACCAATAAGCAAGACGAACAGGACACAGGGTTGCTGTCGCAACCTCGCAATTTATAAAAATCCCAACTTCTATAAATTTTGAAACAAGTCAAAAAAAAACATTTGTAACCCCGTAAAATTACAATACGTACATAGCAACCCCACAACATTATTTCTCGCTACACTGCTGCGGAAAATGTGAAAATGTTCAAGGTCAAAAAAATTAAATTTTTTGTTACACATACACTAAATAAATGCTTATTTAGCTATTTTCACACAATCAAGTCTTTAAATTTCCATGATAAATCAACACTTCTCCTCAAATGACTACACAAAAGCAATTTATAAAAGTCCTAAATTTTGCTATAATTCAAAAAAAATAACTTTTGCAACCCCCTAAAATTACAATTCATACTTAGCAACCCGGGAATGAGAAGATGCTCAATGATCAAGGTGAATCTTTTTAAATTTTGCCACAAATGCAATAAATAAATGTTTATTTAGCTATTTTTACACAATCAAGTCTTAAAAAAACATTATAAATGAACACTTCTCCTCAAATGACATAAAAGCAAGTATACAAAAGCTATTCACTACGCAACATATATATTTATAGTGCAAAAAATATAAAATCACCACTCCGAAAATTGTGAAAATGTTCAATGATTAAGGATTCCAAGTGAAGAATTTTAAAAATTTGCCAGAAATACACTAAATAATGCTTATCTAGCTATTGTCAAACAATCAAGGTTTTAAATTTCTTCAAATTACATAAAAGCAAGTACACAAAAACTATTCAGTATGCAACATATCTATATATCAATTTATATCTTAGTTAAAAAAATAGTTTTGCACAAAAATAAAATCATAACTCAGGAAAAAACAAAATCAGTCAACTAAAACCCTACAGAGTGAGAAAAATAAATAAATAATTACAGAGTATTGGCATAGTGAATATCAGCTTCGAGAGATTTAAGAGAATCCTTGAACGACTTTTTCACCGTCATAATTAATATTTTATTCAAAATATTCGCAAAGAAGAAATAAAGATTGATTGATCTCCACTTCACCTATATATCTTTTTCTTCACTGCTTTTTTTTAACTTGTTGTACACTTAAATATATGACAAAATCTAATCCGTTTTTATTTTAATATTTTATTTGAACTTATCTTAAATAGTGTCGATTTTTTTCCTTTTCTTTTTGTCCATTTTATGGTCAACTTCATTTTTACTCCCTGTTGTTTTAGTGTCATTTCAACTTACCTTCTATTCTTTCACTTGTTTCAATTTTTTTCTCAATATTACTCTTTTTTTTATATATATATATAATTGGTTGGGAAACCCCCACAAACACCACAAAAGTACAAGAAATAAAATGTAAGAAAATGTTGCTAATAAAGAATAAAGCTTAAAAAATCAACAGACAAAAACTTTAGGAATATCAAAGTAAATAAACTAATCGTATCTATGTGTCCCTTCACTATATTCGCCGTTCGTGCAAACACCGTCACAAAATTACTAACATGTTAAAACAGTACAAAATAACAAACATTGTCACAAAATTGTTACAAGACTTAGGAAGAACCTAGTTCATCATTATATGGTGTAAAAAAACTGAAAATACCAGTGAACATGAATTTTTGTAACTGTTTTACACCTGCAAAATATAAAAGGGGACTGAGAGATTAGTGTTGGAAATTTAAAATTACATAGTGTATTAGTCTGATAAAAGCAAAATAAGTTTCATTAAACTATCACATTTTTTCGATTTCGTATACTGGACTAACAAGCTTTCTGATTAGTATACAGTATACTGAACTAAATAAAAAAAATCGATTTAATATTTGTCGTCCAAATGGACAGTTAAATTGTGACGTCACCCAACGTTTTCACGTTTTCAGTTACATTGAAGGGCAAAATGATCTTACAGCAAAATAAGAGATTCGAACCCTGGTCTACTAATTATAGTGTGAGGTCCTTAACCACTAGACCACAAAAAATGCTATTTCATAAAAGTTTTAAAAACTATATAAACTAATTGAACTCCAACCCTTTATGTTAAAAACTATATAAATAACTCCGCCACTATATCTATACTCGTAATCGTGCCCCACGCGTTGCGTGTGTGACGTGCAATGCAATTAAAATATAAAAAAATAAGTGTAGTTATGATACAAATACGTGGATAATAATAAAAAAAAATAGTATAAGATTTAAACGAATGTTTGGTTGTTAAAGAGAGACACATAATGTTATTAGTTTTTATTTTTTATTTTTATTTTTTATTTTTTTATGTGAGCATGGTATTATTATAATTAATAAAAAAATATAGGGGTATTTTTGGATAAAAAGTGGCTAAATTGGGCAGGCTCATTTGACTTGAGTTGACTTATTATAATAGAATGATATACATGTATGTATATGTCTGTATATATATATCTGTATATATGTTATAAATTATATATTATATTGTATATACACTTATGGACTGATTTCGTAAATGTATATATTATATTTTATATATTATATATTATATATCTGTATATATGTATATATTATATACACTTATGGACTGATTTCGTAAATGTGAGAGAAATCAAATTTTAAGTTTGTTTCAGTTTGGTCTTTGAATTTTTAAATATTTTGAATTTGTGATATTAATTGTTCAAAATTAACAAAATTCATTAACAACTTTGAAAAGGATTTGCAGCAAATGTGAAAAGGACTAAATTAATTTTTTATACAAATAAAATTCCGATTTGAATATGTGTTTTTTTTCTTTCAATTTTCTCAAATAAACTAAAAAAGGTGTAACAAAAATACGATGTTTGTCTATTTTTTTCATTACAGGTCATCAATTTCACTAACTAAAATTATTTTATTTTTTTAGTATACTTTTATTTTGGTTGTATATGTCTTTTTTAAATGACTTATTTTTTAAAACATTTCTACCGATGAGTAGTATTTAAGTTATAATTTCTAAACAAAGAATTTTTTATTTGTTATAACAATTTAAATTATAATGAGAAAAAAATGTGCTATAGTTTTTATTTCCTATACATGAAGAAATGTACCAAATAAAAATACTATTATTTGTAGTGTAAGTTATTAGTCCTACATATTATTTTTTACACTTTATTTTCTTTAATGCTTGGTGCTTTTTGAGATTATAAGTATCAGATTGATTATATTCAGAAACTACAAGAACTACTTCATTAATAATGAATAAGTGTGAAGTTGATAGAAAAAAATAGTATACAAAAGTGAAAAAATATATTAGTTCAATATACTAAATCAAAACTAATTTAAGTTTCATAAGGGTAATTTTGTACTTTACTTATTTCTATTAGACAAATGGACGAAAATATACTAAATCTAAAGTTTTCATTTAGTTCAGTATACTAATTAGTAAATTTGTTAGTTTAGTCTACTAAATTGAAAACACGTGATAGTTGAATATACTAAACATTAATTATCTCTCTATTTTAACATGAATTTACCATACTCCCCATTTGTATTTTGGGTCGTTTTGACATAGTACATAAAAGATTAGGGGTCATTTGAAAGATCTTAAAAGATAGATACAAATTGTAACGACAGTGAAAGAATAAGGCCAAAATGGAGTTAACCTTTAATAGTAATTTCCATTTGGCCTAATTGTGGTTGAAATCATGCACAATAAGCTTTTTTACTCATTTGTTTATAACGTCTTGTAATTTCCATTGGCCTAAATGTGGTTGATTGCATCAAATGACATTACATGGTACTTATTCTAACTAATAAATTGTGTCACGGTGTGAACTGACAGTGCATATAAGTATTTAAATGATAGTTAATGTTTTGTTTAATTCTACAAGTGGAGGATTGGAGTTACACTTTCATTAATATTTAAGTTAGGATGATTAATTAGACCAAGTTTGTTTAGGAAACTGTGAAAGTTCTATATTGGCATTAAACCTTTGGATAGGATTACGAGGACATGAGGTATATATATACTAGTAATTGTGCCTCACGTTTTGCGTGTGAGACGCGTAATGCGATAAAATTTAGAAAATAAGTGTAGTTATGATACAAATATTTGGAGAATAAAAAAAAAAATATAAGATGAGAAGACTCAAAAAAATTTTGAGAGTTTAAATAGGGATAAAAAGTGTTATTAGTTATTATTTTTTTTCTATTTTTCATGAGAATATGGTATTGTGGTAATTAATAAAAAAAGTGTAAGGGTATTTTTGGAAAAAAATGATAAAATTTGACAGCCTTAATAAATCTTGGATTAGCTTATTATAATAGTATAGATATATAATATATTGACAACTTTTTAGAATTTAATTCCTAATTCGCATCATAAGCAATTATGTGATCGTAAAAGAAAAAGTAGGCAGTGGGTAGTGGCACAAGTGTTACAAGTGGAAGTGGTTGGTAACATTTTAAATTCCAAAAAAAAAAAAAAAAATTTAACTGTTACATGTACTTTTCTAAAACAAAACAAAAAAAAAAAATACTATAGTAGCACTTATCGATATTACTCCATAAAAATCTTATCAAGATTTTCTCTTACAACTTTTTCCGTCAAAGTCATGGTTTTGCCGAGGATGATTGTGGTCGAAATTGCTTTTAGGAAAAATACTCAATTAGTAATACTTTTCAAACTTAATTCCGAAAAACTTACACAAAGTTTCATTATGCTTAATTAATCACACTTTCTTAAAAATATAAATACCCACAAAAATTCAAATTTTTATAATTTTATTCCTGCATCATTTTTTACGCGAAATAAACAGGGCTTTATTCTCTCTTCTTTTTCACTCTCATCTCTCTGCCTCTCCACCGGAGCTGCACCCCGTCCACCGGAGCTCCTCCATCCATCGGAGATATGCCCCTCTACCAGAGACCCGCAGCCAAGTCACTACTCCACTCTCTCTCACCCGTGCTAGTGGATGTTGGGTTTTCTACGTAGAATTGAGTCAAAATCGGGATGAAACTGTTGTACACGCATGTATATATACATAAATACATATATACACAGATCTGGACGTATGGTTGGGTTTTGAAGTTAAATTTGCAAACTAGGATCTATTTGTTTCGTAGTAAAATATTTACGGAGGGAAAATATTTTTCTGGTAAAGTTTTACGGTGCAAACTTTTGTTTGCATTTTATTTACGGGTGTTTGGTGCGTCAAAGGTTTCACATGGGAATTCTATTGAAATTCAAAAATCTATCAGTTATTTAAATTAGACAAATTCGATGCATAAATAAATAAACATTGTTCATACTTTAAACAAAATATTTTAAGATGAAAAACATCAAAAATTAACTAAAAGTTACAAAAATTAACTAAAAGTCACAAAAATGAATAAGTTCGTGAAAGTTTAAAAATATTAGTGATTAAAATCACAATTATTTTGACGGGAAAAAAGCTAAAAGTTCGTTTATTTTTCTGAAAGGAACTTCGTCAACATGTATAGGAAAATTAACCTAAACACATATTTTATTTCATATACGTCACTTATAATAACTTATAATTTTTCAACATATAAACTCATAAAATTATAAGTATAGAAGATATTATTGACTTTTTTTAGCTTTTTCAAATTTTTTTGGATTTTTCAGAATTTTTCAGAATTTTTTGTTTTATTTTTTCCATTTTTTTGTTATTTTTTAGATTTTTTCCTATTTATTTATATTTTTATTGGTTAATTAGATTTTAGCTTTTTCAAATTTTCTTGTGTTTTTTAGATTTTTCGGAATTTTTTGTTTTGTTTTTTCCATTTTTTGTTATTTTTTAGATTTTTCCTATTTATTTATATTTTTATTGGTTAATTAGATTTTAGCTTTTTCAAATTTTCTTGGGTTTTTTAGATTTTTCGGATTTTTTTTTTTCCATTTTTTTTTTATAGAATTTTTCGTGTTTTTTCCTTTTTTTTTATTGGTTAGTAGATAGAATTGGACTAAATATTAAATAATTTTAAAAGAATAGACCTATAATTAATAATAGTTATAATAGTAGTATTAGAAAGAATATAGAGAGAGACTCCGTAAACCGTTTACAACTTTATTTGCGGGGTAATCGTTTTCCCCAATTTTACTGGATATGTGGGAAAAGTTTTCCCAAAAAAAATGTTTTACGTTAAACCAATCACCCGGAAAATCTATTTTACCCGTAAATGTTTGTTTACACTCATTTTACAACAAAACAAACAGAGCCTTAGGGGGAAAATGTTACTATGGTTTAAATAAAGAGTTTTTTTAATGAGCCTTTTTGTGTGATTTTTTTTACTTGTTTGGCTACAATTGCATAATTGTGGGTTAAATTCTGATTACACCAATTTATGCATGCAAGATGTTTGGTAAAAGGAATGATAAATGTAGTTCTTAGAATTCACTCAAATATGGTTGTACTAATTTATGCTCAATTGTGGGTTAAGTTATGGTTGCATCAATTTATGTCCGTATGCAATTTTTATTAACCTGTGTTTACTTTTTTTTAAAAATTTTATTTGACTCTTATGCATTTTTTATGCACTTCTTAGTATTGACTCGTATGCATTTTTGATGCACTTTTATTGACTCTTATGCAATATTTATTCATATTTTATTGTCTCTTAAGCATTTTTATACAATTTTATTTACTCGTATGCCATTTTTATTAACTTTTATGGACTTTTATACACATTTTGTACACTATAAACTCAACGTTATACACTTTATTATGCATTTTAATGAACTTTATACACTTTAGTTGTTGTTTTTTGTTGTTTTTTTTAATTTAGTGAAATTTATACATTTTAAACTCTACGTTATACACTTTATTATGCATTTTCCTAAAACTTTTATGCAATTTTTATGGATCTTTTATGCATTTTATGCACTTTTACGCACATTTTATACATTTTTATGCACTTTATATGCACATTTTATGCACTTTTATCAACCCGCATGCATTTCTTATGCAACTTTATGCACTTTTTATATACTTTATATACATGTTTTAGGCACTTTTTATGCACATTTTATACATCTTTTATGCACCTTTTATACATTTTTTATGCACTTTTTATCGACTCGTATGCACTTTTATACACTTTTTATGCAATTTATGCGCTATTTATGCACTATTTATGCATTTTTGAACACTTTTATGCAATTTTAAGCACCTCTATATGCACATTTTATGCACTTATTCGACCCTATGCACTTTTTATGCACTCGTATATACTTTTTATTGACCCGTATATACTTTAATGCATTTTTTATGCACCTTTATGCTCTTTTTATGCACATTTTATGCACTTTTGTATGCACATTTATGCACATTTATGCATTTTTATGCAACTTTTATGTATATTTTATGCACTTTTTATGTACTTTTATGCACTTTGTATGCAATTTTGATGCATCTTTTATGCAGTTTTTATAAATTTTTACGCACTTTTAAAATTTTGATTTTTTTTCAATTTTTTTTTTTTTTTTCAACATTTTTTGTGATTTTTTTTTTATGTAAAAACAATTTTTTTTGTGAAAAAACTAGTTTTTTTTGTAAAGAAACTATTTTTTGGTGAAAAAACTATTTTTTTGTGAAATAACCAATATTTTTGTGAAAAAAGTAAGTTTATTTTTATTTTTATGCATTTTTCCTAATTTTGTTATTTTGAAAATATTGTTAATTTTTTCATATGTTTTTTTATAGATTTTTAGAGAGAAAGAAATTATAATTTCTAGATTAGGATAATGACAATTTTGTAATTTGGTCGAATTTTAAAAAAATACGACTTATTAGTGATGAAAATATTGAGGTGTGATATTTTACGGATAAAGTATCAAAAATATAATTAGAATTACACCTTTGTTGTAAGATTATTAGACTCTTGGGCTTATACTTTATGGACTCAAGTGAGCTTGTAACTCTACCCCTCTATCTATATAAAGAGGGCTAGGGGTCTTGTATTTTATCATTCCTGTTCTCCCCTCTCTCTACTTCTGTCTCCCTAAATACACGTTATCAGCAATGCTCCCGGAGATTGGAGTACGGATTCTGGGTTCAATAAACCTTGAGGTTTATCCGGAATTTTAGGATTTTGCTATATCGACTTTCACCAACATACCGTGCGTAAGGTAGCCGGATATAATTTTTTTAAACTGTACAACTATTACAATTCCAGTAATAGTTGTACTGTTACTGCATGTTTGTATGGTACTATGCACGAATTACTTGTTTGTATGTTACTGCATGTTTGTATGGTACTATACACGAATTGAAAATTGTTTGATAACAGTAAACAATGATTATTGCTCTGTAGAAAATTGCCTTTGCTTACAAATTGCTTATGCTGCGTATGATTTTAAAAAAAAAAAAAAAACTTACGCTATTAGTACTTGTTTAAAACATGTATAAACAGAAACATGACCTATGTTATAATTTTGTTTATTAAACATACTAATATGCATCTGTCAGACTATATATGTTATATACTGAAACGTATGTACTGATTTGCAATTCTTTGAAAGCTGTAAACTATTCTGTAAATTACTCAATGACTAAACTGAAACTTGTCTGAAATTCTGGACTATATATGTAATAATGCTGTAAATAGATATATAGTTTGCTGTAATTACACGCATGGTCCTGTAGTATAATACTTATACAAAAACAGTACATATGGTTGATAAGATACAATATTTGGTCAATATACACACACATGCATATAATTTTTTTTATTAAAAGGCAAGCGTATAAAAATTGCATGTTAATTGAATAAATTGATATGTTTCCATTTAAATTTAACCTCTTTGCATGTTAAAATATTTTTTTACCATATATAGAATTGATTGGTAATTAAAAATATATTGTTTGCTTGCATGTTAAAACTAACATGTATAGAATTATTCATATGGCGATAAACATAGATAATTGATTGATAATCTTAAATTGATTTGATTTGATATGTTAAAATCTTTATGGATTGATTGATAATCTTAAATTGATTTGATTTGATATGTTAGAATCTTTATGGATTGATTGATAATCTTAAATTGATTTGTTTATAACACCAAATCTACTGCATGATTAGATAGATCCTAAAATATATTTACTGCTTGTTTATATATGTGTGGTTAATCTAGATAGATATTCTCTATGCTGTTAATATCATTGCCATATATAAAATACGAAAATCGTATATATTCATATTTAAGTTGGGAAAATTATGAATCTTCCCCAAATAGACTCACCTATTTGGATACGATGTGTAGGAAAGATAAAGGCGAAAGTCGTTCTCCTAATGAGGTCGGTTTTTAAGAGGCATTCATGCCCACCCCCCACCGTCTTTCCTGGTCGTGTTCAAATAGAGCTACCGAAAGGGGTTGAGTAAATAATAATTTCCCCGAATGTGTCTATATAGATATGTATTCGCCGAATTGGTGTCTCGGTATCGACCTGTCGTTCGATCAAAGAGAACCACTTCACTTAAAAGCAAAACTTGTTTTTCGAACCTGTCATTTCGAAATAAAGTTTGTGCTTATACAAACCATAAACATATAAACCCGTTGTTTTATATGATGACTAATCCAGTCTTTCTTTTCTTTTCTCCTGTTGTAGAAAAATGTCAATCAAGCTTGATTTTCCAATTTTGGATGCTGTCAGCAAGAACTACTTGGATTGGAGTCAGGATATCGAAAACCATTTAGATGCCCAAGGCTTATTGGATGTCATATATGATGAGGAGGAGCGTGAAATGGAAGTAACGCGCGAAATGAGTGCTCGGGCGATGATTCTGTTCGCCGCCACTTATCAAACGCCATGAAATCTGAGTTCATAGCGACCACCTCACCAAAGACATTGTGGGACTCTCTGAAAGAGCGCTTCGACCACCAAAAGACCATTTGGCTTCCTGAAGCCCGACGTGATTGGCTGAATCTGCGATTTCAGGACTTCGAAAGCGTTGAAAAATATAACGCTGAAGTATGCAGAATTCGTGCTACTCTCCAATACTGTGGTGAAACACTCACCGACAGTGACTTATTGGAGAAAACGTACACCACATTTCCTAGTTCTGAGATCTTGCTTCAAAAGCAATATCGTCAGTCTAAATTCACCAAAATTTCCCGAGCTCATCACCCAGTTGTTATTGGACGAGAAGAATAGTCTCATTTTAATGATGAACAATAATTCTCGTCCTGCTGGTTCAAAGGCAATTCCAATGCCTGATTAGGATAGTCTCATCTTGTTCCTAGGAAATGCATTGGAATTACATTTGAACCAGCAGGACGAGAATTACTGTTCATCATTAAAATGAGACTATTCTTCTCGTCTAATAACAACTGGGTGATGAGATCGGGAAATTTGGTGAATTTAGACTGACGATATAGCTTTTGGAGCAAGATGTCAGAACTAGGAAATGTGGTGTACGTTTTCTCCAATAAGTCACTGTCGGTGAGTGTTTCACCACAGTATTGGAGAGTAGCACGATTTCTGCATACTTCAGCGTTATATTTTTCAATACTTTCGAAGTCCTGAAATCGCAGATTCAGCCAATCATGGTGGGCTTCAGGAAGCCAAATGATCTTTTGGTGGTCGAAGCGCTCTTTCAGAGAGTCCCACAATGTCTTTGGTGAGATGGTCGCAATGAACTCAGATTTCATGGCGTTTGATAAGTGACGGCGAAACAGAATCATCGCCCGAGCACTCATTTCACGCGTTACTTCCATTTCACGCTCCTCCTCATCATATATGACGTTCAATAGGCCTTGGGCATCTAAATGGTTTTGGATATCCTGACTCCAATCCAAGTAGTTCTTGCCGGCAGCATCCAAAATTGGAATGTCAAGCTTGATTGACATTTTTCTACAATAGGAGAAAAGAAAAGAAAGACTGGATTAGTCATCATATAAAACAACGAGTTTATATGTTTATGGTTTGTATAAGCACAAACTTTATTTCGAAACGACAGGTTCGAAAAACAAGTTTTGCTTTTAAGTAAAGAGGTTCTCTTTGATCGAACGACAGGTCGATCCTGAGACACCAATTCGGCGAATACATATCTATATAGACACATTCGGGGAAATTATTATTTACTCAACCCCTTTCGGTAGCTCTATTTGAACACGACCAGGAAAGACGATGAGGGGGGTGGGCACGAATGCCTCTTAAAAACCGACCTCATTAGGAGAACGACTTCCGCCTTTATCTTTCCTAGACATCGTATCCAAATAGGTAAGCCTATTTGGGAAAGATTCATAATTTTTCCAACTTAAATGTGAATATATACGATTTTCGCATTTTATATATGGCAATAATATTAACAACATAGACAATATCTATCTAGATTAACCACATATCTATAAACAGACATCAAGTATATTTTAGGATCTATCTAAATCATGCAGTAGATTTGGTGTTATAAACAAATCAATTTAAGATTATCAATCAATCCATAAAGATTCTAACATATCAAATCAAATCAGTTAGATCTAATCCAATAATTTACTGGCATATGTAATATTTATATATATGATAATATCAAAAGATATGATTATGCTAACAAGATATCAATCAATTATCTATGTTTATTGCCATATGAATAATTCTATACATGTTAGTTTTAACATGCAAGCAAACAATATATTTTTAATTACCAATCAATTCTATATATGGTAAAAAAATATTTTAACATGCAAGGAGGTTAAATTTACATGGAAACATATCAATTTATTCAATTAACATGTAATTTTTTTATTCACTTGCCTTTTAATAAAAAAATATATGCATGTGTGTGTATATTGAGCGAATATTGTATCTTATCAGCCATATATACTGTTTTCGTATAAGTATTATACTAAAGTACCATGCGTGTAATTACAGCAAACTATATATCTATTTACAGCGTTATTACATAAACAGTCCAGAATTTCAGACAAGTTTCAGTTTAGTCCTTGAGTAATTTACAGAATAGTTTACAGCTTTTAGAAAATTACAAATCAGTACATACGTTTCAATATATAACATATATAGTCTGACAGATGCATATTAGTATGTTTAATAAACAAAATTATAACATAGGTCTTGTTTATGCATGTTTTAAACAATGTCACAATACTAGTAGCATAAGCTTTTTTCTAAATTCATAAGGCTTCTAGATTACTGGAATTGTAATCATGCAATTCGTGCATAGTAACATACAAGCATGGAGTAACATACAAACATGCAATTCGTGCATAGTAACATACAAATATGCAGTAACATACAAACATGCAAATCAGTACAGCTATTACTGGAATTGTAATACTTGTATAGTTCAAAAAAAAAAAAAATCCGGGTACCTTACGCACGGTATGTTGGTGAAGGTCGATATAACAAAATTCTAAAAAAAACCTGGATAAATCTCAAGGTTTATTGAATCCAAAATCCGTACTTCGATCTCCGAGAGCAGTGCTGATAACGTGTTGTAATACAACTATTAGCTACGTATTTAGAGAGACAGAAGTAGAGAGATAGGAGAACAGTATCGTCTTTATTATGAATGAATATTTGAATGATAAAATATAAGACCACTAACCCTCTTTATATAGATAGAGGGGTAGGGTTACAAGGCTACTTGAGCCTATAAAGTAAAAGCCCAATAGTACAATAATCTTACAACAGCTATAGGTGTAGAATCACGTTCCGTGCCGAAACATTTATTAGAATCAAGTTCAGTCCGACTACACATTGAACCTAGATTTGAATTTAGAATCACATCAAAACTTGTCAAAGTGGCGGACAAATTTTATGGGAAACTTATGAAGAACGTTGTTGAAAACGTAGACAAAATGTACCCTTTTTTTAGTCATGTTTCATTCAATTTTAACAGCTTTTCTGTGCTATCTCTTATAAATTGACATACTAATTACCAAAAGATAACTTATTAAAATTATAATAAAGACAACATGTCATTATTGCATTTTTTTTATAATCAATAACTCTTAGTTTGGAGTTAATCCGTTTGGTGGGCCTAATGATTCACTGGTCCTGAGCCTAATATACTTATGTCAACCACCTTGCTTTACTCATATAGTTATTGTTTTATTATTCGAATTTGTACTTACTTCTTATTGATTATTACATTTCATATCTCCGACCGGAGAAAGTTAAGTGAGAACGATCGGGTGCCACGGCACCCCCCATAATTTTAGAAATCCCAAGTGACGCAATTTTTTTTTAGTACAATTTCTTTTTAGGTGTAGATTTGGCACCCCCATAAAAATATGTTACTTGTACATATATTTTGGCACCCCCCATTTACACATCCTGGCTTCGCCCTCCGACGTAATTTTTGATCGTGATTCCTTCTCGCAACTTTTTCCTACCTATTTCCTGCTTTCGTTTTACTTCTTAGCAACCATGCAGTCTATAATGCTAGCTAGACTTATTTTTGGTAGCGCTATGTTTTCTTAATCCAGTCCTACCTTCCTAATTTAGAAAACAAACTCGTTATTCTGAAAAGATACTCATACTTCCGAAATACGAGACTTGATTTTTTTGAATTTGTTGACTTTTTTTACTTTTATCTTTCTTTATCCTCAAAATAGTATTCACGTTTTTTTAAATTGAGTTCCGGCCTACTCCGTTATTCACAAATGCATAGAACAAACCGAATGAATTTTTTTTTACAAAAACTTAGAATGAATACCTATTCAGAGCCAATTATGGACCCAAAAAAAGCTACCAGCTCAACGGTTACGGAAACAAGACGTTTACTGTGACGTTGCTAAGTATCATAGTAAGATTTCATTTTGCAGGATTTCAAGATACCATATTCATGAATTATTTATTTAAAACAAAAAACCCCAAAAAGTATTACTTCTTTTTGTAAATTGTGGCCCTTCATAAAGAACAAAAGAAATAAAAAAAAAGTCAACAAATTAAAAAAAAAAATTAAGTCTCGTACTTTGAAAGTGCGAGTTTGTTTTCAAAATAACGAGTTTGTTTTTCAAATAACGAATCCAGCATTGTATTAATAAAAACTCTAATGTATAAAGACGGTACCCTTTTTTTTTGCATGGAGGAACAATGCATTAGCTAGTTGTGTTAATTGAATAAAATTGTGAATAAAATTGCTGATGAAACTAAATCAAAACTCAGTTCCTTGTTGCTACCCAAAAAGAAGTGAAGTTGAAGTTAAAGAAGGCCTTAGTTCAAACTTTAACTAAACAGAAAACTAGATGCAAAACTAGCTATACATGCACATTCTTTCATTGTTTGAAGACAAGATCAGTAAAATGAGGGGAAACCCATATAAAAACCACATCATCCCACTGACTTAAATACCATTCTTAAGTAACACAACCAACCCTTTTCTATGGCTATTCAAATTATAAAAAACACAAACATCAAGACAAGAGTTCAAATAACTTGTTTTACTTTATTTTCTCCTAAGAAAAGAGCCGAAGTTTGTGGAGCTCCACATTCTTCCCCCCAACAAACAAAGTCAAAGCCCTTTTTTTATGGAATTAACTTTTCCCTTTTCATTTCATCAATCCAATACATTACAGAGTCCAACGTATGACACCTCATCCCAAACCCTAGGCCGTTGGCTTTCTCTCGACTCGCTAGCATTTTCACAGGGCACCGAAACAAAATATCCAAAAAATACCAATTCGCCAACTCGCCCATTTTCGTTTCCACTAGCCCATCTATTTTGACGATTTCTCTCCAAACAATGTCCTTGTCATACATTGCCTCGGAGAAAAGAAAATCCTCGGAAAACATGGGTTCCACTCCGAATTTAGCTCCGATTTTAGACCATGTTTCTTTCCAAGTGAAACTCGGCCCATTAATAGCATTAAAAGCTTGACCATTAGTTGATTTTACATTTTCATTTGTTGAAGCCCAAATATGCTGCTCAGCCACAAGACTAGCATCTGAACCATCAATGTGCATCTCTTCCCAACACTCCTTTGTCCCCCCAAACACAAAGGGGAGATTCATATACTTGCATATACTTGCATATACACAAATGCAGCCCATGACATTATACATTGTCCTACACGAGCTACCCATGATCATGCCTGGACGGTGAACCGACCATGTCACTTTACCAACTAATCTCTTTTTTATCACATCCTCTAAACCGTAATAAAAATTGTACTCCGCATCTGTTCTTGGGCTGTTTTCATCGTAACTACAAGAATATTTTTCACCGGAAGGGTTTTGTAGAGATACGTAATGCTTAGTCCCCGTTTGGAGTGAAAAATGCTCCAACAAGACTGTATTCGGGAGAAGGACATTCAAGGCATTATTCATCATATCCTTGTTTTGCTCATAGCATTCTTTGCTATCCAAGGGGAATTGGGTGGCCCAAGTGACCCAAAAAATATGTGTCACATTATGCAAAAGAGAGAGCTTTTGTTGGGTTTGTGAGGGGTTTAGAAGGTCACAAGAAATGAAATGATAATTGGGATTTTGTATGGGTGAAATTTCAGGCTTTCTAGCTATACCATAGACTCTCCACCTAGATTTTGACAGCAGTAACTTCTTGGCTATTTCCTTGCCCACAAGACCAGTTACTCCAAATATAACTGCAACTTTGTAAGGAATAGTTTCTTCACTATAACACTTTCCCACTGCCATTGTGGTGTAAAGGAGAATTTTTGTCTCTGATTACAAGATCTTAGTCTATCTATATATAGATATAGTCATATAGATGTACATTAATATATAAATTATGTCCATAAAGATTAATACAACCTAACAGCCTTTTCAACACCTAATTCAAATCACTAGTGTCACTCGCAAATTCCAAGAGAGGTATTCAAGGATAGTTTCTACTTGCTTATTTTATGCTTAAAGAAAGGGTATTATTATCCCTATTAATAAAGTTCTGTGAAAGAGTTATTCTTAAGGATGTGGCTTGCTTCTAGGCCCAATCAATTCCCACAAATTGGGGGAGAAAAATGTCAATATTTTTCTTAATTAATATTCAAGAAGTAGGTTTCACTGCTTATATACTTGTTATATCGCTCGGGTTCTGCGTTTCTTCATTCATTATGCTGAATATGTTTTTTAAATCTCGATAGCTCTCCTAAACAGTCTCTTATTTTTTTCATCAGTTCAATTTTTAATTGGTTATGATTGACACCAACTTGGTATATTGCAGGTGAAATAGCTTGCAGGCCGGCATGTTGTGACCATGTCATGTGAAATAATAATATAGTTTTAGTTCAGTTTGGAGCAATATTCTATATTCATTTATATCCCCACATGCAGTGTCTACTGGTACATTCAAAAGTACATCAGAAGAAAAGGAGTTAAACTTTTTTGTTTATATCTATTTGTAAAGGTTAAAACTAGTTAGAATTACTCTTAGATACAGATGTTGGATACGTGTAAGCAACACGATTACTGCGTAATAACAAGTTTAGATCCAACCTCTAGCAAATGCAATCTTCATAGCATTTCGCTTTCCCCTTTCTCAAATGACGCAATTTAACAGATAGGCTCGGGACAAAATGACAAATTATAGGAGAAAATAATAGTACTTTTGATAGTAAAAGGTTAAAAGTTCCTCTGGTAGGTTTGTATCCATTAGAAACACAATCTCCTGGTGTATACAATGTTAATAATAGACGTAGATACGCAATTACTTACACAGTAAAAAACAAACGACAACGTTGAGTGTCTAAACGGGCACATCTATACTGACGATGCGATTTTCCAAAACTATTGGGGCAAATTTCTCTTGGCTGGGGCATTTTGCCCAATCTCCAGGCACACAAGCAGAAAAAATATTTTTTTATTGTAACACGCCCTAACCTAGGGCATTTAGCTTTATCACCAGCCACATCATTAATGACGGAGCAAAACGCCCTAGCCAAGAGAGATCTGCTGACATGTACATTTGTGTACATTTGTGTACATTTGTATGTTATCAGACACACATCATCAAAGACTCTAAACAAGTCGGATAAAATCAGAGGAGAGGTTAGTAAGCTTGCTGAAAAGGTGTTCTCATCTTATCCATTTAAAATAATAATTCATGGATTAATCAACCTATAAATCATGGATTATAAATTATAACAGTAGCCATGGATTAATCAACCTATATCTATACTTTGAAATTCGTAATGAGTTTTGGTACATACTTTGAAATCATTGATATGATAATAATCCAAGAACTAGTGAATTGAGAAACTTATGATTTAACTGATTGTGTACATTTTGCACTTATAATACAAGTGTTGGACAATCTTTCAATGTGTAAGTTATATAAGAAAAAGAAAATAAGATATCCATAATAAATTAGTTAAAGCTTTTGTTACCTTTTTTCCTTCCTATCTCAGTTAGAGAAAGCTAATTTGAACTAATGCGTTGCCTACTGGAAATCTTTTTCCGTTGATCGGGCAAACAAAAATATTTTGTGTACATTTAGATGTCAGAGCAAATCTCCCTTGTTTGGGCATTTTGCTCCGTCATCAATGACGTGGCTGATGATTAAGCAAAATGCCCTAGGCTAGGGCGTGTTACAATAAAAAAAATACTTTGTATGCTTGTGTGTCCGGTGACTGGGCAGATTTGCCCCAATATTTTAGAAAATCGCATCGTCAATATAGATGCGCCCGTGTCTAAACATAGTGGCCGGCATTAGAAACGAAAGATACAGGAAACAGAAAAATTAAACACAACGAAAATAAGAAAGAGCAATATTTTTTAAGTAAAATAATAGGAAACGTGAAATGGGAAATGAGAAAGTTTGTTTTTCGAAAGGAGAAACAAGTTTCTAGTAACCTTGGTTTATACTATGTTCCTTATTTACTTGTTAATTATTAGTGTTACAATTACAACATGGAAATTAGGCATTACCCATGGTTCATGGAGACAAGGAAACATTTACAATCATCCAACTAAAGGAGCACATTAGATACCAACCCTTTTGAGTCATCCATATGTATATGAACATTTTCAAAGTGATTTATCGTCATAAGGAGACCTAACTCAATGTACGTACAGTTGATAAAAAAACGTCTGTGTAATATATAACCTCTGCGCGACGAAGGTGAAGCTGATCATGTGGAAAAGTTTCCAAATAATGGTTTGATATCCATATTGATCAATGAATCTTGATCTGCGATGAAAAATAAAAAACTTATTTTTGAGTACGTAAATAGCAATTAGATTAACTTGCTAAAAGAATAAGGATTATGAGGTAACCTAATGCAATTTTGTGTACGAAGAAACACGCGGCGATGACAGCATATGAGAAACAAAGAATAGCTCCCTTCAGGTAGTGAGATGTTCCATCCTTGAAAAGAAAAAAAAAGTACCAAACTTTTATTAGGTTATATAACTAGCGTAACGTACTTTTACTTTTTAATTAAAGCACAAAAAACTACTAGTAATAGCATCATATAAGCATTCAGGTTAGGAAGATCACATAATGTTGAAATGATGAACTGATGATGTGCTCTAATAATAAATTCTTAAAAGGGTAAAAATAAATTGCTTAAAATCAACCTGCAGAGTAAAGGCTGTAAGTATGATTGAAAAAGCGAGAGAACAAGTCTCTAGAAGATTGAAGTCAAGGTCCATTTGTACCCCTATTATCCATGCTACAATAACACATAAAGGGACCTGAAAGATATTAATCCACCGTTTATATATCATTCTGCATATGAAAATAAAATGTTATATTCATTTAGTGCTCACCACGAATATGGAGATTTGAGTGGCCGAGCCCAAAGCAACACCAAGCGAAATATCCTGAACGGTAAACAAACGGATTGAAAAACTAACCAAGTTCTGCAGCAAAAATAGACACGGTAAATGATCATGGGATGCATATATATATGTCCTTAAATTTTTAATTACCAGCTTGTTTTTGAAAGCAAAAATGATAGATCCGGCATGCTCTGCTGCATTCCCGACTATCGGTAGCAATATTACACTGATAAAGCTAACAGAAATTCCCCAAGAATCTGAAGCAGCCTATGTAATTCAAAAAAAGAAAATTAAAACCACACAGATACCGTCATTTAACAATTTTGAACTCACCAAAAAGAAAATGTTTATGGTTTTACCTCGATTGTACCTACAATATACTCAGATAGTACAGCAATAAGAATGGTCAGGCCACCTAACCATATAAAAGCACTCCAAAATCCTATCACAGCCTTCTCTTCTTCAGTATCAACATCTTCTTCCTGCTCATTTTTGGGGAACTAATAACAAATATTATTTTGATGCACTTTTATTTACGAAATCCAAGTTAGAGATTATATTGTCAAATACATGGCACATGGTACAGAGTTTATGCACAAAGTACGCTTTATTTGAGCTATCATCGTTTGAATGTTTTTTATTTTTCCGTTCTTAAAAGGACAACTATTCAATCAAACTCCTTAAATTATGAAAGGAAACGATTACTAAAGCATAATATTTCATATTAAATTAATAAAATGGTATAGAAATTCAATTCTTGAAATTTCATTTTCGACAATCCTGCTAAGGGCTTGTTTGGTTGCAACAGTTAAGCAAATAAGTTGGAATGATTGAGTTCGAGGGGAAAAAAGGTGTGACTTCTGATCATCTAACTTATAACTTCTAGCTTTTTTATGCCAAAAGAACTGAAAAGCTGAAAGTTAAATTGACCAACCAAATGCAGTCCAAATTTCAAACAATTAAGCAAAAGAAAAAATTGAGCTTTGCTTTAGTAAAACATTATTGTCAAAACAAAACAATTTGTTGTTTTATCCATTAAGTTATTATATTTTCGTCTTTCATTTTAATAAGTTGATCTGAAAAGAATTAACTGTATATTTTTTTAGTAGAAGAAAGGATGATTCCAAAAACATGAAAATTCAACCATAAATACCTCTTGAGCTTCTAAAAATTGCCTGTGGGTTCTTAATTGAAAGAAAAGATATGCAAAATATGCCGCAAGCATCAATATACTGCTTGTTCTCGATAACATAAGAATTGAATTAGCCACTACGAGGGTACTGCTCTTCGTGTCAACAGCGTATCTAAAAGTCAATGGTAGCAACAGACATAGCAGCCCGAGCAAGAGCATGATCATATTCATGTCACTTTGTTTCTGTTTTCACAAAAACAATACCAAAAAAATAATATTAGAAAAGAAAATAATGATTTTAGGGAAGTTATATTTTTTTCCAAAAATTGCTACTGACTTCAAACAAGAGATGTCTTTTAAAAAGCAGCACATTATCAGTTTATCACCATTTTGCAAACAAATTCCTTGTTTTTTTTCTTTGTTTACGAGAACCGAAGCTAAATTGAGTTAGATGTTTACTACACCAGAGGGGTTTTCGGTTGTAGCTTGTAATTAAAAACACTCAAGCTTTGTTTATTTGCAGCTTTTAAGCTCAATTTTCTTTACTCTTTTGCTTAACTGAAGTGCATCCGATTGAGCAGCATAAAATAGCCGAGCTTTTCTGAAATTTTAGTCTGAAAAAGTTTAGAAGCTTTAAGGTGGATGAACTAATCTTTTCTTCTGAAACTCGAAATATCCAGATTATTTGCTTCGAGATGCAACTAAACAATCCCTTTATCATTTCCAACATACGGATCTAATTTATAACATTTTGTTTTTCAGGTAAGAAAAGCAAAAATCATGAATTTTAAAAATTGAAAAACCCGATTCGATCCATTTCAGAAGTCTGAAAGCAAACAAGCTGATATAAATAAAAGCAGTAAGATTCTTTTTAAAGGATAGACATATAAAGCCTTTTTGAGAAACTGTACAGCTAGACACGTTTGTGCAAGATTTATTTCCAGAATCAGAAAATAAGATTCGAAAGCATAACCAAAGCGCAAGCCAATCCATTGTCGTTTCATTGAGTAGCTTACTTTGTCAAATTTTTGTTCCTTGTTGATGTTGGCTAACCCTCCACAAAGTAAAGATGATCCAAGTACAAGTAGGAGATTAGAAAGAACTGAGCCAAACAGTGAATATTTAACGACATGAATTTTCCTCTGGCGAAGAGCAAATAATGCTATAATCAGTTCAGTGGCGTTGCCACACGTGGCATTCAACAGCCCTCCAACTGAAATACACAAAATCTCAGTAGTCAATACTCATGTTATTTCTCTATATAAAATATGAATACACTAGCTTACTACACCAAAAGAACGTGACAAATCAACATGGAAAATCAAAAAGGCGCCCACTATGATAGGAAACGGATTGTTGAAAAGGTGATTCACACTGAACATTTCCAGACCAATTTCCAATTCTTTAAATTTGTATTAAGAGACTGAAATGCAATTTAAATTCTTTAAATTTGTATTAAGAGACTGAAATGCAATTTAAAAATTACAAATAGGTACACAAGTATGTTTCTGGTACCAATCCCGGCGTAAATATCGTTGCTTGCTCTTTAACATAGTGAAAAGTTGCAAGACATTTGCTCAAATACAGAAGACAGTAAAATTGACTACTATAAAAGGGTTTTTTTATACTATATTCTTGTACTTAAGTATAGAATGATATTGTGAGCTGCCCATCGAACATTCATTTGATTCACTTAGCAATTGCTAATAGTACTGTTCGAGAACAAGTATATCTATAATTAAATTGTGAATCTTGATAGGACATTACACTAGTGTTAAAACTTTAATAGCTTGTTCACCAGGGAACAAATATTCCTATAAACTATTTTAGTACTTAAAGAGTACAAAGTGGTAGACTAGTTGTTGATAATTTTTTGAAGATATACCTGTTGGACCAGTGTAGTATGCAATTTGTCTTCGTATTTAGATAGCCAACCGGAAAAAAATAACAATGTAGTTAGAAAATTGGTGAACTGATAAAAATGAAATCAGCGGACTCTTGTTAATATAATCCCGGAGTCAGCATACTATAATACTCCTTGCTCTTTTTAAATGAAATTAACACTTACTCCGTCAAGAAACTGACTCGTTCGGCTAATGGTGCCAGGCCCAGTAAACTCAGAGCAAATATCCAAGGCTGTTAATGAACAAATAACAATAAATCGAATGACAAGGATTTTATGTTTGTTTGTGCATTCATTATTGTAATGAACTTCGATTATTAGATACAAAACTACAGAGGAGACAAATCAGGGCAAAAAATTAACTGAACAATCCATCCGAATCATTTCAGGAATAAAAAGAATGAAAATAATACGAAGAAAACTCACTCTACCAACACAGTAACACTGAGCCAAGATTGCCATTGGAACCGCAGGTAATAGCAGACAAAATTTGGTCCCAAAAATCACCACTAGGATATTACTCCAAATTCCCCTTACCGTTTTGAATAGATCCTCTTCACAAACAACAACATTTTGGTCCGGTTTTTCCCTCAATAAAAAACCCGAAACATCCTTATTATTATTTTTATTTTCCAAATTGCAAATCACTAATGGACCAGCCATGACTCCACTTACTCTCTCTGTACACTGTACTTACCAGAGTAAGGTCTGTTAAGGTATGTTTTGGATCATTTCAAAAAAAAAAAAAAAAGGTTTGTTTTGTCGTTAAATATTGAGATGGTACGTGGGTGTTTAAAATAAAATGGCATTTTCCTCACGTTTTAATTAGCAATGAATGTTCTACCAAATAAAACTATGACGTCTGGTTTTTATATAAGGCTGAGATTCTTCTAAGTTTTAGTACTATGATAAAACGTGAAAATATTTACACTGGATGAACCTGGAATTTCTTCAATCTCAAATAAGTCACTTTATTTCATAACCGACTTAAAACAATTGCAACTTGATGAACTACAGTACTCAAAAATCTATTGTTACCTATCCCTTGTCCCTGGAAATTGGAATCAGTTATATTTTTACTAACTCAAGCCTTTTTCAAAGAATTTAAAAAATTGAAGCAATCTTAGAAGATCATCTAGGAAGAACATTTAATACTAATTTTGTGATTAAATATCATATTACAAAATTATTTTCCCACAGTTTCCATGTTTTTGTTTTCAGAAACCTTCTACGATTTTCTTCGGAAATAGGTTAAGTTTTTCGCTGTCCCACAAAGCAAGTAAGCAATCGAAGAATTAATTGGCTACAAAACTAAAGTACTCAAGCAGAGATCCACTCTTAGGAAATTACATAATACATTCAGTATTAATATAAATTTGGCCAAATCAGGGGAAACAAAATAATTAAAACAATCCATCTGAATCATTTCAGGAACAAAAAGAATAGAATTTTATGAAAATAATATTAGGGAAACTCACTCTACAAACATTGTAACACTGAGCCATCATTGCCATCGGAACCGCAGGGAATAGCACACAAAGCTTGGTCCCAAAAATCACAACTCGGATACTACCCCAAATTCCCCTAACGGTTTTGAACCGACCCTTTTCACAAACAACAACATTTTGGTCCGCTTTTTCCTTCAAGAAAAAATCCGAAATATCCTTATTATTATTATTATTCCCATTTTCCAAATTGCAATTCTCTAATGAACCAGCCATGACTCCACTTTCTCTCTATGTACTAAGAGGGAAGGTCTGTCAAGGAATATATGTAGTTAAATACTGAAATGGTGCTTAGGTGTTGAAATTTCCTGGAATTTTCCTTATATTTTGTTTGCCTATATTGCATGGTTACCACGTACAAAACCAAAATGTATACAGGTGCTTCAACCTTGATATATAGTACTAAATCACCCTGTCCATGTTTACATATCATTAACAAGTATTTCATGACATAACTCCCGAAAAAAGCTAGAAGTACTTCATGACAAGCATTTTCTTAGCAATGAATGCTCTACACTCCACACCAAATCAGACTTTGACGTTTAGTCCTTTTATATTGAGACTTTGACGTTTAGTCCTTTTATATTGAGACTTTGACGTTTAGTCCTTTTATATTTTCTTAGCAATTTAAAATTGAGAATTTTCTAATTTTAGTTTGATAAAGCTTGAAGTATTATACACCAGACGAAGCTGATATTTCTTTAGATCTCAAATAAGCCATTATTTCATAAGCCACTTTATTTCATAACCAACTTAAGCAATTGCAACTGATGAATTACAGTACTTAAAATCTATAGTTACCTGACCATTGTCTCTGGATTCAGTTAATGTACGTTTACTCTGACTCGAGCCTTTTTCAAAGTATTAAAAAAATGAAATAATCTTAAAGGTTCATCCAGAAAGAATATTTATTACCATTCTTTTTTTATTAAATATCATTTTACAAATTTATTTTTTTAACTGTTTCCACGTTTATGTTTTCAGAAACATTCTTCATTTTTCTTGGGATATAAGTTTTAATCATTCATTGTGAGGTTCCATACGTACCACATAAAGAAGTTTCTTATCCTCATTGATCACCTCAAATGACAATCAAGAATAATGTCTTTTATGTTTTCTAGCATCTATAGAAGAAAAAGTACTATAAATTGCAAAAATACCCAACAAACTAAAAGCCAAACACCCAATATAGCTGCATATGTAACACGTATTATGGGTGCGGTGCATAATGTACGATTTGGACGAAGTTTCCTACATTATTTATTAGTACTTCGAAAGAGTGATCTTTGAGTGCTGTGAACTTTTCTCGAAATAACCCTTATATGCTTGCATGCATATCTTATTTTCATTTTGTTATGGAAAGCAACAGGGAGTTTTTTTTTTACTAATACTACGTAATACTCAAGCAGGCTTCCACTCTTAGAAATTATATCAAGTGTTAAACAATAGGCGGCTGTATCTCTGTTTTAAAATTCGCGCTACATGTAGCGCGAAATAGCGCTTTTTTGGTAAAAAACGCAACGAAAAATGACGATTTTGGGTGGAATTGCGCAAAAATCACGCTATAGGGGACCAAAAGCGCAAAAATCGCGAAATTCTGGACCAAAAGCGTAAATAGCGAGTTAAAAAAAAAACAGCGGATCTAAATAATAAATATATATTGTGCAATTTTCATAAAAGTGTCTACAGTCCAGATGGTTAAGACTGTGCTGTAATTTCCAACAGACCTGGGTTCGAAACTCACCAACAATAATTTTTTTTTTGATTTTTTTTTATTACTATCTAATATAACTATATTTTTTTTATTTTTATTTTGTTATATATTCTAAAGTTTAGTGCATATTTAGGCAAAAAAAAATACACCGTAAAGCGCTATATAGCAACGCTATTAGCGCTTTTAGCGTTTCTCTCGAAAAAACGCTACGATAGCGATAAAGCTATTTAAAACACTGGCCTGTATAAGATCATAACCATTAATAAAAAATAAGATATGATTATAAATCCCCTGTAGGCATCTACCATGGTCTAGATAATTACAAACACACAGAAAATTAGTTTAAATAACTAAAGATAACCCATCTATGAATGCATCTACCATGGTTTAAATTCTATGAAGTTTTCAAAAGGATTTCCAAAATGATTAACTAGCAAGAAACCAGTATAGGTCCCAAGCACCAAATGCTAAGTACATAGAATGATATGATGGTGACAAGATGTGAAAGTAAATTCAGCATGAGAATAGAAACTCGGTTATTCCAAATTTACAGTCGAGCGACCAAAAAGAAAGAAAAATAATCAAAAACCGATAATGTAATATTTCCCATTTGATAAAACAGCAACTTGTAATAGCCTAGTCCTTACAGTAAATGGAACCTTGAGACCGAACCAGGTCATGTGATTAAACTCATGCCATTTAAAAAGGCGATAGTTAATTTAGAAAGGGTATATGGAAGGAGTACAATTACAATGGGAGTTCACCACTGTCTGCAATTACAACATTACTTTTGGGCGTGCCATTCTGTTTGCCTTCAGCTTCAACTTTGTAAACGACGTCCATGCCAGATAGTACCTTTCCAAAAACAACGTGCTTTCCATCTAACCTGTAATCAAATTAAATAGAATATGAGTGTGAAATGATAAATGGTGAGTAGTATACGAAACGAGTCAAAGATAATAAGGAGCATTTAAGATGTAACACCCTTTTTATGTATGATTGGTATAATTACTTACCAGCTAGTGGTGATGGTTGTGATGAAAAACTGCGAGCCGTTTGTGTTTTTCCCAGCATTTGCCATTGATAGAAGCCCTGCGTGAAGAAATAGAAAGTAACACATATCAGCCAAGTTTCTGGATTAAATGTTCTTATTGCTTTTTTGGCACCAATGTTTCTCAAGTGACAGAAAACCCAACGAAGGATGAAGCACAATTAAATTGTTCTCCAGTAAAAATTCAGAGCACCGCTGGTATATAAATTGCATTGAGGTAAATTATAATCCAACGTATCGTCAGATTTTGACTTTGTAAATAAACAAATCAACACATTTTGATCGGGTATTAACCTGCTAAAGCTAGCAGTTAGTACATTAAAATTTTCTAACATTTATGTAGACTACAGTCACTACACCTAAAGACGCATAGACTGGGGACAGAAATTGGAAAAAAAAAATATGATAGGAGAGCGTTAAAAAGCAAAGGAGTGTTAAAACAGTGTGCACCATATTTGGTTTAGTTATGTAATCAGCGCCTCATGCTTTGTGATATTTTTCTATTTCGAACCCTGTGTACTAAACTGCAGAGAAATGTAACGTTTGATATTAATCTCCAATTCTATATAAATTGGTGTATAAAACCAAAATCGGATGCTATAAGTTTTAAAAAAAAATAATAATAATGGATGCTACACAAGTAGTACAGTAATTAACCTCTTCTCTGTTTTCTCTCAGATGTCCTTGTTTGAAACACAGTTCAACCCCAATAAAATTTCATATATGATTTAATAAAGTTAGCCAATATAGACAATCTCACCTGGTCCAGTATGCTTGATCTTGAAATTCTCATCAGCAAATTTCTCACCGTAGATGGATTCTCCCCCTCTCCCATCACCCATTGTGAAATCACCTCCTTGGAGCATGAAGCTGGGAATAATTCTATGAAATTTGCTCCCTTTGTAATGAAGAGGTTTCCCACTATTTCCAACACCCTTCTCTCCTGGAATAGTGAATAAATGACATACACAAATAAAGTGTCAAAGGCTAGGATCGGCGCATTATGATTTAGGGGTCCGTAAATGTTAAATAAAAGATTCTCCTGGATTGTTTCTGAAAAGCTATTTGCGCACTGGAAAAGAAAAGATTAATTTCTGGTTTAAGACGAACGATCATAATGATTAATTTTCTGATAATTTCACTATATGATGTCAGTAGTGAATTTATACCATGTCTAACAATTTACAAACTCAGCAAAACTGGATAAAGCTAATTCCTTATCCACATCATTGCCTGCTGATTTTTAGAACTTTGATTATTTCGTATTTGAGAAGCTTACTATATAATAGTATACATACCGACCCTACACCAAGTCTTAGCATTTAAAAATCTCAGAAAAACTAGATGAACCTAATTCTTCATACACAACCACAATAATGCCTCGGATTCTTAATGTCGTAGAACTTTATATGAGCATTCAGCTGATACGTACAAATTAATTACTATTGCAATTAAGACTTTGACAAATCTGTGAGTATATATGTAAGAAATAAAGATTTCATGATAACTTCGTCATTACTCACCAATTTATCAACAGTACGCATTCTTAATGGAACCTCAAGGCCGGCAATAGAGGTAACCACTTAGTTTTAACATAAGAGTTTTCACATTATTAAAAAGGGAACCTCAAGGCCGGCAATGAAGTTTTTGAGAGGTGACCACTTAGTTTTAACATAAGAGTTTTCACACTATTAAAAAGGGTAGATATGGTAAAAAAAAATATTTCTAAATGTATTTTGCATTTAGCAATAAAGCAACAAGTCCATAATTACTTGGCCAGCTGGTCAGTAATTATATTAATAAAATCAGTTCATGATTCAAAAGAAATATGTCAGCAGTAAAAAGAAGCAATTTGAAGGAAATGACCGTAATACACTAGAGTACCTGTGCATAGTGCTCGGAAGTTCTCTGCAACAAGAAATACAAATCAGTTAAGTGACACATCACCAAATAATATCCTCACAGGCAGAAAAACCAAAAATCAGAAAAATGACTCGTATTTTTTTGCTAATCCAAAACCATAAACAACTGACCTGCTGTTTTAGGAACTGTCTTTCCAAAGAGACCCATAACTATACGACCTGAGGTGAAGTCAATGATAATAAAAGATCAGCATAGTTCCGTAAGAATATATCTTACAATCACAAACAAAATAATGTTAAAACAAAACAATATAAAAAAGCAAGCATAAAATTTCTCCATTGTACAAAAGTCGAAATAAATTTCACCTCCCGATGATAAATTATTTCTGATCTGTATCAAAAAAACAAATGGAAGTCGAAGATACAAATTCTGTATGTTTTGGTGCCAAATCATTAACAGATCACTAAATCAACCCGCAGCCAAACTCATCTATGATCTAGATTAGAGGCAAAACAAAACCTACCATAAAAAACAAATGTTCATCTCTATACAGTACACACTGCCAGTGAGAAACCTTTTTTTCACAAAACAGCGTCTTTTTATTCATGAGTTGTAATTCAATAAAAGCAGATCCTTCGCTGTAAAACATAATTACAACTACGGCATATTCAGCTTAAACTCACAACAATAACTATTTCCATTTTCCAAATTGATTTACATTTGATCTTACATAATCAGAACTGGTAAAAACTAGTCATACATATTTATGAATAAGTGTCCCTGCATCTTTGAAGCTCAGTTTTATATATTAAGTCTTGCTTTGAAGAAGTTATAAAGTTGATTGACTAGCTTTTATTTCAAAATGTTTTCTTTTCTAATAAGCTAGAAATTTTAAGCAAGGTCGACACAATTTTCTCTCAATTGAAAAAAGCTTCTCTTTTTTTTCCACAAAAGAAACCGCAATCGAATTTAAGTAACAGTTAATTATTTCGAGTAATAATCTAAAATTTGAGTACTCCATTGTCATTTCTTTCTAAATTAGTTATTTACTTATGTTAACTAAACTTTCTGCATACATATTGTGCTTTTTTTGGCAACAGCTTTTTTTCAGCTTATTTAGCTCTTTGTCAGCTTTTCTAGCTTTGCAAAAGCTAGATTTTGGGACAGAATCAGAGAAGTTATGATAGGAATTTAAGATTTTTTTTAACCTTTTCACATAAAAATGACTGAAAGTAGAAATTTTCCACTTCTAAATCATTATGTACATTTAGTATATACAAATCACTTATAAGTTAAAATAAATAAAAATGTACTAACGAACAAAAATAAGTTATAAGCCACTTATAAGTAAAAAAGCTAATGTGATGCCAAACAATATACTACATCTTGTTTCAAGCAAGCTTTTTTCTTATAGCTTTTTAAAAGCAACTGTTTGACAAAAAAGCCAATGCCAAATGCACCCAATATCACCTTCATGTATGACTATATTTAACACAACAACAGAAGCTTAGGTTAAATAAAAATCGAAAAACAGAATAAGAAAATAAAAATCGACATAATCTAAAATTTTAGTCTACTGTCATTTCTTTCTAAATTATTCGATAATCATGTTCCAACTTTCAACTAGACTATAATCAATTGATCATACATAATATCACATTCATGTATGACAAATTACCACAAGAACACAAGCTAGAGCTAAATAAATACCGAAAAAACATAATAAGAAAATAATATATTTTTTTGACATAGTCGGAGAATTACCAGCAGGTTTTCCAGCGATCTCGACATTGAAGAAAATTTTTGAGCTGGGTTTTTATCTATTTATTTATTTTTGCCTTGAAAATGTTATATAGTTGATTTGTCCAGCCTTTAATCTCAACATTTCTGCTTTTCTAGTAAGCTAGAAATTTGAAGCACAATCGAAATAATTTTTTCTCAATTGAACAAAAAAGCCTCTGTTTTTCCCCCAAAAAATTCCAATCAAATTTAAATGACAGTTACTAATTTCTGAGTAGTAATCTAAAATTTGGGTGCTTCATTGTCAGTTTTTACTAAATTATTTCTAGACTATATAATCATACATAATATCACATTCAAGTATAACTATTTAACACAATAACACAAGCTAAAATTAAATAAACATCGAAAAAACACAATAAGAAAAAGAAAAAAAAATCGACAAAATCGGAGAGTTACCAGCAGGTTCTCTGGCGATCTCAACATCGAAAAAAACTTTGTCAGTTAGTTCTAAATTATTTCATAATTATGTTCCAACTAGACCATAATCAATTAATCATACATATACATATACATAATATCACATTCACAGATAACTATTTAACACACACAAGCTAGAGCTGAATAAAATTAAAATATACAAATTGACATAATCGGAAAATTACCAGCAGGTTTTCCGGCGATCTCGACATCGAAAAAAACCTTGTGAGTTATTTCCTTCAAATCACCATCCGATTTCTTCGCCTAATTTACAAATTAAAAAAAAATTGACATTAAAAATAATCAGATCCACATTACACTATCGAATTAATTTTTAAATTAAAATAGATTAAATCAGATTTGGGATAATACCTGAGTGAGAGCTAGGGTTCCGAAGAGGACTAGTAGTGCGATTATAAAAGTTCGTTTTCCGGTCATTTTATCGGTTTTTATTTAATTTGTATTTATGTATTTATATATTTATGTAATGTAAATATTTATATATATATACTGTATCTGATTGGGTAAAATGCAACATTCCTGGAACTATAGATTATTTTCAAATAACCCACAGGAACTATAAATTCTTGCAATTAACCCCTATAAACTATCAACCTTTTGTAATTAACCCCATTGTCATCTTTTGAGTGATATAAACTTTACGCCAATATGTATATGTATATATCTGCTTGGGTAAAATGCAAATAACCCCCTGTAACTATGGTTAATTTGCAAATAACCCCCTAGGAGACCCTTCTGTTACCATTTTGTGTTATAAAAATAACAAATTATTTAATGAAAGTTCTTGATTTAAATTAAAAACTGTGTAGCAATAATCATTTCATGTTATTGTAAGTGATTAATACCCACAAAAAAAGATAGGAGATCAAATTAGCAAACATCCGTTATGGAACTCCAACGCAATTATGGCATATTTATCCGCAATAATCGTATAATTTTATTTACAATAATGATAAACACACAAACTTGTGATTTATATCATTATTTGTGATTTATACAACTAGGCGGGGTTTTGTCTTTTTTTAGAGATTGCATAGATCAAGTAGCTAAATCGATGAGAATGTCTAAAAAAAAATCCAATAAAAAGACCTGCTTGTCATATAACTATTGGAGTGAAAGACGTATTTAGATGGAAGCTGAAAATGAATATATGACGATGATACATGCATGAGAGTGTGTATAATAAAATCCGTGAAGGAATACGGGACAAAAAGTAAATCCACTTGGTTTCCGACTTGGTACAACCTACAGCTATCATTCTGTTTTGTTTTCACAATCAAAAAACTATTCCGAAGGTTTAGAAAGAAAAAAAAACGATTGAGACTCAAAACAAAGTGAACATTTTATTTAAGGCACCAAACAAGTAGTAGTAGAATTTGACATAGTTGGTGGTACCCATACAGTGACGGAACGATTGTGAAATGGGAGCTCATTTTTTATTAAAAAAATTATATCTTATATGAAATTATTTTACGGAATGAGAGATGAAATACTAAAATTTAAACTTTTTGATCAAAAAACATAATAAAAATCTATTTTTTTCATCAATTTTTTTTCAAAATTGGAAAGTGAACTAAACACAATCCCTAACTAAAATCTCACTGAAGTCTGAACTAAATGATTTGAAAGAATTATTTATCATCAAACTTTTTCAATATCATAACTATCCAAGATCTAACAAATGAGTTTGAGTTTTTTAGGACGTATTAATTCAGAAAAATAGAAAAAACTTTTGGGGAATTCTGATTTTGAATTAGTTTTCTGTGACAATACAATCTAATGGGGTTTCTAAATTAATTAATGATTTTTTTATCTGAAAATTAATTAGTGATGAGGAAGTAAGTAAATGGAATTGGCTGAATTTTGTGAAATATTTGTGAGAAACTTTAGTACGTAAGATGAGTATTTAATTAATTAAGTCAAATAGTCATAGGGCCCCTTTTTTGTTTTGAAACGGTTTGATGAAATTGTAAGGACATGATTAAAATGGCCGCATATATTGCCGCAACATAATTGCTGCATTGCCGCTTATGTTTAAACTCATGTTCACTATTTTTTTTAGCGTGTCAAGTCAATTAAGGCTCAACGCATATATTTAAGACATCTAGTGGTTTCTCATAAATTGAATGAAAATATAACTTCAAATATTTGACTAATCTGGCACACTAAATTTTAGGATGAACCGAATTCACCTAAACTTTTCTCCTTCCCTAGTTTGATAAAAACTAAATAAACGTGGTCAGGGACGGCTCAGTAGTATAGGTTATTCAAGGTTTAGTCCAGTTTTTTTTTTTTTTTTACCCAAGGCCTATTATCAGGAAAAAAAAAAAAAAAACTTTACATTATGGTTTTCCTTTTTTGGAGGTTCAATCTAGCTAGAGTAACTTGAAATCGGTAAAATATCGGTATATCCCAAACTCTTTCGGGATCCGGAGGAAAGTTGATACCTGAAACCCATCAAGTGGGAATACAATTTTGTCAGGTTAGGTCGGGACCCGATGCCACCTCTAGTTACTATCAGGTGCTAGCACTGTAGCGCACTTGTGACATGCATGGTATACCAAGTGGTGTTCTTGTGAATCTAATCAGTAACGATCATCAACACTTATTTGAAAGAAAAAAAAAAAAGTAACAATCATCAACTAAATAATATTCTAAACCGGGCTTATGCCAGAGCAGTACCAGATTCGTTTGACTCGTATTGCAAATGTGACTTTGATTCATATAGTGAAGAAAAAAATGAAACAACCAAAGAAAAATTGTTTCTATAAGTTGTTTCATCCCCATCTCTCTCTCTCTATTTAAGAATGTAATGGGTACTTTTCACTTTATAAAACAATACTTATAATTAAAGTAAGCTAAACTAATTGTAAGTATAGATGTAACTCTAAATTAACGTGTCAGTTTCTTTTTTAAGTATATGTATGGTATGTACTAAAATCATATCCGGACATGCACAATAGAAATGCTAAAAATACACTAAACTGAATTTTTTTTTGAATAATTAACCAAATTGATCCAATTTTTCTTTTACAATATCTAAATTGAAAATTTCCAAAGTATAAGGTAACATTATAGTATAGTGTACAAATTTGGTTATTTTAATTTTCCTATCCAAACGAGGAATCCATTTACTCTCTAAAACTTCTTCCAAAATGTTAGTTTCGTGTTAGGAAAACGTAAAAGGTAGTTTACTTAATTAACAAAGCAATAATGCAAATGAGTCAGATAAATTCAAACAGACTCTCAACACACCAGTACTTACTGTTAATTTAGAATTTCATTTTCACCCCGAAATTTAAGAGCATGATATTCGCCCATGTGTTTAATATATTTAATTAATATTTAACTTTATGGTAGTCTCAAATAGTGTTAATATAATATTATATTTGAGTTTTTATTTTGTTGAATCGTCAAATAAAATATATTAAAATTATTAAAATTTTAAATATTTTTAATTAATATTTAAGTTTATGTTAATCTTAACTAGGATTTCATAAATATTATATTTGGGATTTTATTTTGTTGAATAATCAAATAAAATATATTAAAATCATTAAAATTTTAAATATTTTTAATTAATATTTAAGTTTAGAGTAGTCTCAACTAGGATTCTATAAATATTATAGTTGAGGTTTTATTTTTGTTTTGATTGGGTGCCAAAAGAATTATAAAAATTACATAAATATCTGTCAGTTAATCAGTCTGTTTGAGCCAGTCTGGCTCGTGACAATGGTCTCTTTGAGTCTTATTAGAGTTTTTACTTTAAACTCTCTCTGAACCATTGTTGTAACTGTAGATTTCAACCAACTTTCATGTAACAACAACCTTTCTTAACTACCTCTCAAGGAACAGCTATAAATTTATTTATATATAGTATATAGAGGTAAAGTTGACTGCTTGGTGACTCAAGAACCCAATGAAACACTCTAACCAGTTTATCAATTCATTTGCTAATCATTTAAACTTAAAATGGAAGCCGAAAATGAACCTGCCCACAATGCTTCTTCTTCAATGTCCCATGATGGTGAAACTCGGCCACTAGCGTCTTATAGGCTGAATTTTACCGTATATAATAGAGAAACAGCCTGGGTTAGAGATGACTTGTGGTCTGGCCTAATCGCGATCGTTCTGTTATGGCTTGTTGGTAAGTAGGTCTTTTCTTAGTTTGCGATATGATTCATGAGTTTGTTTGATCGTATCTTTTAAGTATTTAAGCTTGGTTTGTTTTAGTATGACAAAAACTTGGTTCATTTTCATGTGATAATTTCTTTTTGCAGTTGTAATTACTTGATTATGTAAGTGGTGAAATGTTTATAAAACTCTTTTCGTATCCGAGCTTTAACTCCGTTGTATGACCAAGACAGATGATAAGATTAGTGTTTTTGAAATGCTTTCATGAGCTGATTTTATGTAATCTCAGTTCTCACCTTAAATCGACCTTTTATTAACGTTTCCATGGAGTCTCACACGTTTTCTTCTAGCAACGTAAAAAGGCTTTCTCCTTTAATAGGAAAAAGAAAACATTTCCTGACATCTAGCTTCCCGTGGTTTTGTGGTGAACTGATTAATTCGGTTCTAGATTTTTGGGATTGAAAACCAGAAAGACCAACTTGTAAGCTGACAGACCAAATGCATTGCTTCTTATGTGTAAAAATACAATTAGATTGAGCTTAAAACAACAACGACACGAGTCTGATGTTTTTTGGTTTATAAGTCGAGTGCAATAAGGATTTTGCTGGTTGCATTTTAGGAACGTCATTTATCTTTTGTTTACCCTCTTTTCAATGTTCTCAAAAATGTCAAGACTCAAGAGTTGAGAATTTTAGTGCTATACATGGTAGCGAGTTTTTTATACACGGAGTGAATGTCTGGTCTTGCCGAATTATACTCATAACATTCTGGCTGTTCGTATGTTTAAATTTTGGGGTTAGTCACAAATACAAATTCTAGTTAAACACGATATAGCAAGTGGAAAATAGACTATATACTTCTGTAATCGTAATTTTATATCTTCCTTGCCTTTAAAGTTTAAACAATTAAAAGCTGTACTACTATTGAATGCTAGAACAACTTTGGAATCTAGATTTGCGAGTTTTAGTTACCGCGGACAAATTGTCTTTCATTTCCGGTGGCAATATTTGAAAAAAGATGGCATGGTATGACAGGATTATTTTCTTATGCATCATCGAAATTTGTCAAAGAAAGGCTTATGATGTTTGCTATCTATTTGCTGCCTGATACTCATTTTCATATTGTATTTCTTTTCTTTGGGAAATTCTAATTCAAAAGTTGGCACATAACCTTTCGATTATCGAAACTAATGCTACCGAATGTGTATCATCTTCCCCAAAATGAAAATTGTATGCAGCTAAGTACGGACATTATAAGTTAATAAAATGATATGACTGATTGTACATTTTGGAAATTTTCACGAGCAGCAACAATGACACTAATGTTCGGCTTTTACGGAGCTGTCAACTTTCCATTGGGCCCAAACTGCTCGCGCCTAATACAAGCTAACCCATTATTTGTTCAGTCTATTAAGGTTATTTCTGTGTATTCTCATATTTTTTGTTATGTAACTTTTCGATTATGTTTACATGTTCTAATCTTCTTTGGCTTATCATCAGGCACAAGAAATAGAAAAGTCGAAACATGGCATAATGCTATATGGGTTCCATGAGACCCCTCCTTTGGATATTGAAATTAACTGGTCCAAAATTCATACTGCAGTGATATCCTCGAATCTTGCAAAGGCAAATATTTCAAACTTGTATTATTCTACTTCTACGGTCACACTAAGGCCTTGTTTGGTTGCATCTTATAAGTTCTGAATTTTTTCTTATAAGCTGAAGCTGGACTGCAATTAGTTGACAACCTTTGAAGTTGAATTTTATAACTGGATTATCTTGAAACTATGAGCTGGATTCACATTCTTTCTTGTTTAACTTAAAAAAATCCATCTTATTTCCTTTAAAGCTGCAACAAAACAAGGCCTAAAACACAGATCTCAGTGAACTGCTTACCAAATTTTCTTCATGATGGTATCTAGTCTAAAAACTTATTTTGTCATCGCAGAGTTGGGAGTATTTCCTTAATGAAGGGGCAAGTGTGAATATCTCGTACGGTGTAAAATCCCCAAGTTCTGTCCCTTTGTCCCTTATAATAGCTCAAGGTAACTTTAACGTCCTAAATAGTTGTGTTTTACTGTTATGCTTTCTTAGGACGGTAGCATACCAAGCCACAGGGTCCTTTTAGCATTCTTCCATACCATGAATTTGAGATATTTTTAAAATCTTGCTCATTTTTTAGTTATAATCATTATTGCAGGTAAAGAGAGCTTTCTTGAATGGGTATATGATCCTTCGTACTCTGATACGACCTTATCTTGGAACATTATTCAAGGTAATAAGGGCGATATTTCCTATACATAATTTTATAAAAGGGGTTTTCTTGGGAATCCGGACTGATGAACTTATTGTTTTTTCCTTTTCAGGAAATGGTATTATCCACCAAAAGATTACGACGTCAAACATGTATTACATTGCAGTCGGAAACTTTAACACTGAGGTTGTGGAGGTATGTTCTAAAGATAACCATTTAAAGTGACTTATACACTTTCTTGTTACAAACTTCTCAACAATTTTTTATTGTCTATCAATGATGCTTGGTATAAAAGATGCTGATTTTAACCATTTTCTGTCTGTATACAACCATTGTAAAAGCCTTTCCCAATCCACTTAAACGAGCTGGTGGAATAGGAATTTAATGTTAGGGGGGAACAGGTTTTTGTGTTGTTACTTGTTACAATCATGCGGTGTTATTAAGGCCCAAGCATAAACTAGTCAGTGAAACATCGCTATGCATCATTGTTATACAAATTGTCGCAATTTATTAATTTTCATTTAGAGTTGTCAGTAATGTTCTATTGCATCTCTTGTTGGCTTGATATTGTAAGACGGTAATCATGCTCTCTGTTCAATATGAGGAAATCATAATTTTGTTATGTAATTAGTCAACATCTTTTTGTAGCTTTAATCATAATACAAAAAAAACTGCATCGATTTATTACATGTACTTCAGGTCAACATATACTTCAGTTTCATTATTCTTTTTTGAATATCGTGGGGCACCCCAAACACCAATACATGATGTTATTTTGAGTTTATATTGTTTAATTTTTTCGGTCTCTAGGTTCAGCTCAACTTTACTGTAAGAGATTTTCACTATGACACAAGCAACGCGTATTATAAATGCTCTCCAAGTAATCGTTCGTGTAGATTGAATCTCTTTTTTCAAAGGCCGAATGCTGCTGTGTTGGCATCTCCTATAATATCACAGGTAAAAACTTCCGTCATTTGTGAAAGTAAATACAAAGAAAGGCAAATTCTATATTTGCCTTTTGCCAGTAAGGATTGGGTCATATAAGAGTATATGTTAAATAAATTTTCAACAAGAACCACAATCTGTTAAATCTTGAATTTGGATAGGCCATTTGTTCTCTTATATTTATACTCAATTAGCCTCTCCCAGCACTTCTGTGTATGTAATGTTACAAGATCTTTGTTATTCTCAGGGTGCTCCTTATGATGACTGGCATGTAAAGCTATCGTATGGACCGCGTTGGATTACCTATATTGCCGGATTTGGTAACACTTTCTCCTTGCATGTTAGTTAGCCCCGTAAAAATTCGTTTCAAAACGCCTTAAAGCTCGTAGATAAGGTAAAACATTCATTACAAATTGCCAAAGAATATCAAAGCTTACACGTTTGACCTAAACAGGGGCGATTTTGGGCTCCAAAACATAAATAGCTTAGCTTTGGTATTTTTACAAAAACCAGGGCATAAAGTTGTTACTCTTTGATACTATAAATTATGAAAACATGACGCTTTAAAGATTTTTTACCATGATCGTCAGCTTTTACGTTTCCTGTTTAAATTTGATAAAACCTTAAATTTCATTTCATATTTGCATTATTTGTTTTATTGCTTAAAAGTTTTGAACTAAATGAATACGGATTAATCAGTGTCATTTTAGCTATGTAGTTACTCTAGGGTTAACTACAGTTTAAGACAAACTCAAAGTTTACAGGTGAATGCTTACGCTTTAGTGCGGCTTGCTTTCTAAAACATTTATCTGTACTCTTATTCTTAGGTGCAATGACTGCAGTCGTATTACTAGCCTTCAAACTCTTTAATAAATTACCAACAACCAGCACCCACCAGACAAACGAGATCGATTCTGAAAGAAGTCCATTGCTATCGCATAAAGAAGATGATCTGTCAAGTTTGGGTTCGTCTTATGATTCTCTCTCACAGGAAGATGAGGAGTTGGATGAAAAGCCACCAATTGAAGGGGAAAATGATCAAAATCTTAGATTTTTTTGTGCCATATGCTTTGATGCTCCGCGCGACTCTTTTTTCCTGCCATGTGGACATTCCGCTGTTTGCTTTACTTGTGGAACGAGGTTTGTGCTTTCTTTCTTACACGTTACAATTTTTTTTAAAAAACAGTTGGTTCTTTTAATATTTGCGAGGGGTGATGTTAACGAGTGCTATTACTAAATTGTTGAAAATTCTAGCTCTAGGAAGGGAAGTGCACTAATGAGTATGCAGTCGTTTTGAATATTCTAACACTGCCATATTTTTATATTTACTAGAGTACAATTGACGAGTACTAGAACATTTAGTGTTACTTAACAAGTGTCGCAAGTGAACCTATTACATTGCCATGATGTCATATCGATTTTATAAGATTTTGGCTGCGAAAGTCGAATGATTGCTCTTCCAAAGACAATCTTGAAGAGCTTTAGGAAGAAGTAAAGCACTCGCTAATTTTCTGAGATTGATTTAAGCCTTGATTTCATCAACTCTACAGGATTATTGAAGAGGCTGGTACTTGTCCCATCTGCCGTCGAGCTACGAAGAAGGTGAGGAAGATTTTTGCGGTTTGATTTCAGGTGCAAAGTTCTTCAAGAATGGACTGATCCCTTCGTTTGGAGCTGAAAAAAAGTTGGAATATTCTGATTTACAATTACTTGTTCGGAGGGTCTCATTTTTGTTATAAAGTGAAATTTTCAGAAATTGTCACATATCAAAATCCAATGTATTGTTTAAGTCTCACATCAAACTTATTTAAACGTCCCTTTTTACTTGATACACTAATGTATACTATAGTATTATGCAATAGATTTTAGTTTGTGTGGAAGGGAGAAGAGATTGGAAATGAAGGGCTTATAACCTTTATGTCACATGATCCCCAAGAAACAAAATTGAATCTAATCTCTAACAAACAAGTTGTATCAAATTTAGAGACCTAGTCAATTGAAATTAATAATCCATCACCCTTTTCACCCTGATATGAATAAATAAAACTATAAAAGTAGACTAGTTAACTATGGGGGTGGGAGTCGACGTGAATACCAATATTGTCATAATATAATTTTATGGAAACTAAACGTAATTTTTTAAAACTTTTGGTACTTCTATGTGATGTTATCCTAAACAAAGGGTTCATTTTGTAATTTTAATTAGCCACTTAAATGGACTTTTATTATTAAAAAATAAAAAGTGAATCCCCTTGGGGTCCATTGCATCTCAGTGACGTGCCAAAACAATCCACACAAAAATCAATTTATAACTTTAATTAAAGAGTAGATTAATTATGTGGTAGTCACTCAAATTTCGGTTTAACCCTCAGTTTTGCCTATCAAGTTTGATTTCAGCTATTTAATCTCTCCAATTATTCATTCATCATAATTAAGGTCTTCCATCCAAGTAATCACTATATATAATGTAACGATATCTAGATGATGTGAGATTAGTCGATGATGACAGATGAAGCAAATTATCTGCGATGTAAATTAAATAAGAATAACTTTATAACGAATTTGCCTATACTAATGTTTATTACGACAAAAAAAGACATCAACGCTAGATTAACAGTACGAGAGCTTAATAGTATAAACATACTAGCTAGTAGGGCAAAATAGACATCTCACCAAAATTAAATCAACTTACACATATTTTTGCATGTAGTATTAAACAAGGAAATATATACAGTTCGTGTCCCCGATCCAGAACTCCAATCACCCCTACTTTTAATGAAATTCAATAAATTTAAATATCACGTAAATAGCTCCACATACTTTATTTACCACCACATCACCATCAATGTCAATGTATGTTAAAATGTCAACGATCAAAGGACCTAAATAGAAAATAAAATAAAATATTCCGGCTATATATATACGGGTTGATTGGAGGACTCAAATAGAAGAAAATTAAGTTATTGGCCCATACATACGATTGTCCAAAAGATAAATGGACTAATATAGATAATAAAGCCTATACGCACATCATTAAAAAAAAAAAATTATGATTTGATTAATGCAAATAAGCACGATTTCACGACGGAAACACAAATATGCGTTTTGTTATTTTTTTCGAGATGTAAAATTGCATGTTTTGAAAATGACGTGTAATTACAGATTTGCAGTAAAATTGTTAAAACTATGGGTAGGTGTATAAAATATCATTTAGTTTAATTAAACAAATCAATTTATAAAAAGAATTAGAGTATAATATTTCCTGTCCCTGGTGATTTATAGCCCCATCACCGCCATTCTCAGCCACTGCTCCTATCCAACCTCTCTCTCTCTCTCTATACACACACATATATATATATATATATATATATATATATATATATATATTTATATCTATATCTCCGTTAAGGCATTTTATATTCAACAAAAAACAAAAGCAATGGCGGGCACAGGAGTGGTAGCGGTGTACGGTAACGGCGCGTTAACAGAAACCACCAAAAAATCACCTTTCTCCGTTAAGGTGCTGTTTGGAAATTACTTTTGATATATAATTATTGTTAATTACGACTTTTCGATTACGAAATTACTTTCCTCTTTTGTATAATACTCCATCGGCCTTGAAATAAGTGTCAGCTTTCCTCTTTAGTAAATTTTCTCTTTTTTATTTTTTGGAATATTTATTTTTGGTAGTTAAGTCATATCAAATTTACATTTATAATCTCTTATTTTAACTAAGAAATGTTTTTTTTAAGTGAAATTGGTTTAAATTCTTAAATTTCACAGTTTTCAAAGCCGGACACTTATTTCGGTACGGATGGAGTTAATAATTATTGTTGAGTATAAAATTATGGTGTAAACATGCGGGGCTCGCGCATATGGAAATTACTTTTTATATAATACTATAATTGTTGTTTAAGTATAGAATTATGGTGTGAACAGGTGGGGCTAGCGCAGATGCTCCGGGGAGGTGTGATAATGGACGTGGTGAACGCGGAGCAGGCTCGGATCGCGGAGGAGGCGGGTGCGTGTGCGGTGATGGCGCTGGAGAGGGTACCTGCGGACATCAGGGCGCAGGGTGGGGTCGCGAGGATGAGCGACCCACAGCTGATAAAGGAGATTAAGCAGGCGGTAACGATTCCGGTTATGGCCAAGGCGAGGATTGGACATTTTGTGGAGGCGCAGATTTTGGAGGCGCTCGGGATTGATTACATCGACGAGAGCGAGGTATTGTATATGTTTATGAATCGATGCATGTCTTTGTTGTACCATATGTACTTATATATTTCTATTGGGTTACTATACCAACCTAAAACTTTTAACAATTTCTATACCAAATAGGGAAATAATCACAATTTAAATAATCAACGTCATATTAAAGAAATTTACTACGAGAACGTATCACTTTTGAACTCATATTTGATCAGTTTGATGTATAAATGCGTCACTTTTCATCTCAAAATTGAAATAAGAGTGCTTATTAATTCAAGTTTGACAACTTTCTGTTTATTAGTTTGACAAAAGTATGTTGATTGATTAATTTCTGCTTATTTGGTATAGATGGTATGGAGATTGTTAAAAGTTGTAGGTCAATATGAAATTTGTTAGCAATGGATAGTTTAGCATAGTAAACATGAATTAACCCATTTCTATTTTGTAAAACTTTGTAATTTATGTGTAATGGTATGCACACACCGCACTCCTCCATATACTCTGTGTGAAAGGACAAAAATGCATTTTGGTCTTACTCCCTAGTTTATTATTAGGAATCAGGATTAGGACTAGTGAATGATTAATTTACTAGGAATTGTTGTGCAAATTAATTTAAAATTACTTTTAAATAGACTTTTAAGTCTGTTGTTTGATTGTGGTTTATAAGAAAAATTACCTTTTTTAGACAGAAGGAGAATTAAAATTAATCATTAAAGAATTAAAGTTGAACAGATAATTGCATATCAGCAATCTTGAGTGAATTTTTCGGACATGGGGAGTTTCTTGTGAGAAAATAGAATTGGGGAAGGTAAATTTTAGTAAGTTGCTGTACCTCGAAATGTGTGAATTATATTTTCAATCTAACTGTGCACCAAATCTTACTATCAGTGAAGAACATCACATTGATGTTAATCAGATACGATAGGGTATGATTGGTTGACAAGGTCGATTCTTGTCTCTATTTCGTTAAGAGGATATGAGGATTTCCTCCTACCCCATGAGATTCGAACCCACGACCTTTTATTTGCGAGTGTGAGTTCTAGCCACCAGGCTAAACCTAGTGGTTGAATACTGAAAGTGTGTTTGAGCAACTGTTTATGCCAATAATACAAATTGTTGTAGACTGTTGAACTGTTTTGCCCAAAAAAAGAAACAGCTCTATGTATTTGGTTTTGGAGTAATATACAGAACAAGTATCTAGAAATAATATTTATACTATCACTCAATTTTGTTTTCCTTTGTATACTTCGTATTTTGAGTGAAGAAGTGCAAGGTCACAAGCATATGACAATTTATAGAAAGTTATTTTGAGTTTTCGTTATTGCAACTCTTGTATATAACAACGACATGATTGTGTTTATTGTCAATAGAACCAGCACACTGAAGCTATTACGAGAACTGTTACTATAAAACTCCCCAAAATTTCTGTCATGATTTCACGGTTATATTATATACGTTAACTGTTTCAATTTATATTCTAATTCCCCTATTTTCTTACCCCTGATCGAACGTATCACAATCTTTCTTCAGGTCCTCACCCTCGCAGATGAGGACAACCATATAAACAAGCACAACTTCCGTATCCCTTTCGTGTGTGGTTGCCGGAACCTCGGAGAGGCCCTCCGCCGTATCCGTGAGGGCGCTGCCATGATCCGCACAAAGGGCGAGGCTGGCACAGGCAATGTTATCGAGGCCGTTCGCCACGTCCGCTCTGTAATGGGAGACATAAGAGTTCTCCACAACATGGACGACGATGAGGTATTCATTTATTTTTAGAACTTACAAACATACAGATGCAATGATATAGACCCTCTCATCCTCTATAGGAGTAGTTACATCTTTTTAATCTTTAATGAATCCTTAGCATTTTCTTAAATAATTAACTAAATCATATAAATAATAAATGTAGATTGCAACGAATCCCCATTTTAATTTCGTTACTTGTATTTAAACTCCAAGTACTATGTGTTTTTTTATGTTCGGCCTCAAATCCAACTTTAAAGAAACATAACTTCTCACTCTGGGGTCCATTTTGCATAGTTCTTATTCTATTGCATAGTTTCATTAAGATCTATCCGTAGAATGCAGGATAACATTTTGTAAAGGTGTCTTGTAAAGTGTTGTTTTCCTTTTTCTCATGTATTTTTTGCTTAAAACTGTTTTAAGTCGTTTTTGCCATTATTTTACATATTATTGATCAGTTACATGTATGATGTATCAAAACAACATTATTCCGAAATGGGCCAAAAAAACAATGCTGAACTCAAAGCTACGACCAGATCTGATCCGTTCAAATTGCACAGATCCAGCTGATTAGGTCTTTAGGCTGATTTAAAAGTGAACTTGGAGTTGTTTGTAAAGTTTAGATAGTACTTGGGGTATTGCATTTTACCCTAAAAATAGAAAAACGAAATGTAAAACTAATAAAAACAAATATAGATTGCATATCTTTAATTGAATTACTCTTGTTTTCTTTCTTCTTCCATCTTTATGTAATTATACCTTCAAACTTCTTTTGCACACCAGGTATTCACCTTCGCCAAAAAGATCGCGGCTCCTTATGACCTCGTCATGCAGACGAAGCAGCTGGGGAGGCTCCCAGTAGTGCAGTTCGCCGCCGGAGGAGTGGCCACCCCTGCTGATGCTGCCCTTATGATGCAGTTGGGTTGCGATGGTGTTTTTGTGGGGTCTGGCGTTTTCAAGAGTGGTGATCCAGCAAGGCGAGCGCGTGCTATTGTCCAGGCAGTGACTCACTACAGTGATGCCGAGGTGCTGGCAGAGGTGAGCTGCGGCCTAGGAGAAGCTATGGTGGGAATCAATCTAAATGATCCTAAGGTCGAGAGGTACGCTGCCAGGTCCGAATGAATGTTTACACACCAGAGAAAACAAAAATGAAAAAGAAAAAAAGATAAAAGATTAGTTTTGCTTTCCTTCAGAGGAAATTGTCATCTGAATGGTTATGTTGGCCAATGTTATAGTTTGGCTTGATATAGATGCTTTTATTTTAGTTCTTGAACTACTGGAGTTGTTCGTCTGATATTTATGAAATGAATTCTCCTTTTGTTATTGTGTTATTAGATTAGTTGGATGTGTTGGCATATCAAATTATGATTTGCTGTCTAATTTTGATGTATTTGGTAATGGTACATGTGATTTTGTGAGCATGTGTGTCGATCACTCGATCTTTAGTCGTGTGGGTTACTTCAAAACCATGTTAATTTGTTACGAACCCAGGGTTTTCCTAAGCTTTTAAGTTTGGGAATAAAAAGTTTTACATTTTGAGATGTGATGGGTGAATAAGTGATGAAGAGCAAGCCTATTAACGACCAGGTGGTCCAGGTCTATTGGAGATAATTTGCTGTATGAACATGAGACCCTTTTATCTTTGGTTCACCTTTCTCAGTGTTGTGTTTATTTTATTATGATCACAACGGATTGAAAGTCGTCTGCTACCTTATTTAGTATTTTGCTAAGGATTTGGAAGCTTTCAGGTGTTATTGCAGAAATGAATCTTGATATGCATATGAATAATTTTTTGGACTATGAAAAGTATGGTTGACAGGGTCCACCATTGTCGAATATACCTGTCGATATGTGAGTGGCCTTAAAATTGAATATTAATGTTAAGGATGTTATCCCGTTTTTTAGCCTCTACTCTTTGTCGGGTATTATGGTGCATTTTCGGTTCGATTACGAAATGGTCTCTCAAATCTGTTTTCTGACTTTTCTCGCCCTAGGTATTAGCCTGGTTTAGTTTTTCAGAGAAGTAGCTTTTGCATTAGTACTAGTCTTTCCATATTTTTTTCCCGATGATCTCCATTTGTTTATGTATTGTTGCATGCATGGTCAGCCAGTAGGTTTTTGCTCGAAGGAAAAAGATTGTATCATTTGTTTGATAACAGAAAGTTGAAAAATTATATAAAGAAAAGGAGGGGGTCTTTTTTTTTTTTTTTTTTTTTGTGGTTTTTGTACTTTATTTGAACTTAATCTTATTTAACCCATGCTGCATAGATTTTGCTCTTTGTATGCCTCGACGAGAATGAGATTAAGAATTTGGACAAGACCACCTTGCAATCTTCTTTCCATTACAAGAAAAAAGGCAGCATATGGTTTCAAAGTAGACCTGAATGACTTATATTGCCATTGTGAGCTACGTATATAAGGGTGTTCATATAGCTTATTAAAGATTTCACATTTACATGATTTAGCATTTCCTCAATAAGCAACACCAAAGTTAAATATTAATTTTTCATTTGATAGCCTGCAGATATTCCATTATAATATTGGTTAATGTCTTGTACTCCTAAGTCCTAATCCTATTATATAGGGCCTTGGTTATATCCATACTTAAGTACTAACTTTGGTCTCATCATTAACTTGCTATGACTAATCAAATTAATCCTCTTGAGATTCTGTGAGACTATGCCGTAGCTGTCATCTACGTGTCTTCGATACCTTACAAAGGAAAGTGAAGAAAGATGGTATAATTCTATTATTATTGCAATCTCTTAAGTTTCTTACCAGTTTTATCGACCACCATCAGCGAAAAGCAGATTATCATGGTAAGGATTCTGTACAAAGCATTTGTTCATAAAGGAGAAATGTATTATTCTTTACAAGTTTAATTTGTTTTTTGTTTTCTTGATAAGTAACACCCATAGGCATCAGGACATCTGCTTAGTATCAGCAGTCGAAGTGCTGTTTGTTGCATTTTCACGTCCTCTTTTATATTTTTGATTAGCGTTTTGATTGGAAGTGGGAATAAATAGAATGCTAAATTATGAAAGTCTTTTAGATTTTTCTTACTGTGTTTGCTTGGTATTGCTCGAGATTTAAACTTTTGGTTCCTAAACTAAATTGCGGATCAAAGCTGCAACGTAGTAGGTTGTGTGGGAAGGTTGAAAATTATGTTCTCAACCTGGAAACGAAAATATTGTTAGAAGTGCCTTTTACGGACAATTCAAAAGCAGTTCTCCTCCATGGTAATCATCATAGAAAAGGTGTGGTTTATTTTGAAATCCAGCAAATTTAGAGTCATGTATCTAAAATTTGTTGAGAATTTTCTTTTCCTGAAAGTTTGGGACGAATTATTTAATTAGATTCAGAAACCGGTGATAAAAAGAATAAAAGCATCAACTGATTCGGAAAAGAAACTTATTTTTCAGAAGCCATGATCTACTATATAAATATCCCCTAAATTGTTTTATTTTCAGTCGTTAGAAGCCAGAAGCGAGAAATGGAATGGATCAGTGATAGGTATTGTAGAAGAACCCATAGGAAAGGTTTGGGAAATGGTGTCGCAAACAAACAAATTATCAGAATGGATGCCAATGGTAGAAAATTGCACTGATCTAGCAGGTGAACAAAATGTTCCAGGCTACATTCGCCTTATTTCTGGTTTTATGTTTCCACAAGACGATGGAGATAGGTCATGGATCAAAGAAAGGCTCGTCTCTATAGATTCGTCATCGTATAGGTATACTTATAAAATGGAAGCTAGCAATGTGGGATTAGACGGGTCCGTTAACGAATTGAAATTGTTTGACTATGGTGATGATTCTACACTAGTTGAGTGGATATTTGAGTTAAGCCCTGTTGAAGGTACGTCTGAGGATACCTTGATTGATTATCTCGGGTTTCTGTATAAATCCTGTATTAATAGGATTGAGGGTGCTATTATTAATTCATCGGTTAAGAAAGCCAATAATTAGAGGGTTACAATACATGTGTTTTTGGTAAAGTTATTTTTTGGTCATTGTCATACGAATTAGGGGAATTTATTCAATAAAGTGTTTTTGGTAATGTTATTTTTTGGTCATTGTCATACGAGATAGGGGAATTTATTCAATGATGTGTTTTTGGTAATGTTATTTTTTGGTCATTGTCCCTTAAATTACGGGTGTGGTATCCCCAAAACAATAGCCCGACTATTCTTACACAAGACACATGGCATATTATTGTGCCAAAATTCGCCAATTAATGTCCCATCCCCATTATTTTTGCACTAAAAAGAGGCAGATAATCAAAATGCTTACACATTTCGCACATTATTGAATGATCACTAAAGGTGGAAGGTGACTATGTTTAAAGGAATATAATAAAGTAGTAGTAGTTATCGTTTCGATTGGGAAAAAATAGTGGTTTAATATACTTTGAATTGAAGTTGTTTGTCTGATTGCAATATTAACCAACAAAAACTAGGTTTGAGCTTGCATAGAACCGAGTTTGTTAGCTTAAATCATAGTATTGAAATTTAAAGAATTACTATATCCTAAATGTCCCATAAAATACTTTGATTCACGATCTTTATTTGGATCTGGAAGCGGAGAATTACTGCTTTCTCAGATGGAGAAAAGTAAAATAAAATTTGCAAAGAAATGACAAACAAATTAGTATGTTACAGTTTTAGTATAATCAAGTTTTGGAATTTTTTATATAAATATTTGGTCCCTGTAAAATAATATTTTTCTTCGGCTAATGTAAAAAATAACTACTTTTGATAAATTAATAAAATAATAAAATTTTGAAATTTTTTATATAAATATTTGGTCCCCGTAAAATCATAAATTAATAATTGTTCAAAATGACAAATATTACCAGAACGATTTAGTGAAATATGACTATATATTCATTTTATTCCTTTTAAAATTTAAATCTATTTAAAGCTCATGTCTAGTTTAATGTATTAATGTCTTTTCTTAGTTTCATACAGGTTGATTTAAGATGCAACAAAATTTATATATTAGTAATTGAAATAGTGTATTAGATTTTACTAACGAGTTTAACGAATAATATTAGTAATATATATGAGTTTTATGTTAGTATTAATGAGTATATTTATTGAATCAAGAAAAAGCCTATTTAAATTAATAAATACTAAATTTATCTATTAATTAATAACTTTTTAAATTAATAAATTTTTATGGTACCAACTATATTCATTTATAGAGTTTTTTTTTTTGTTTTTTTTTGTTTTTTTGTTTTTTTTTTGGAGAGTGGTTCAACGGGTTGCAATATCTTAACATTGTGGCGCCATGTAAATTAATAACTATAGTATCTGGTGTCACAACGCTAGAAGATTCTCCACCCAAATTCTCAAATGATGAGACTATGGAATTATTCCAAAGATTTACTGTTATGAAGAAGTTTTTACTATAAGGTTCGTTTTAAAACATATTTTTTTTACTTCATTTTTAGGTTTTAGCTTTTAGGTTTTAGATTTTAAACATTTACATTTATTGTTTAATCAAATAATGGTATGGAGGCTGAGGTTAAAATCTTTTTAGTCTGGTCTCCCTTATTGTATATGAATTATCACATTTGTATGTGTATAAACTAAATCCACTTATTGTATATGGGTTATCAAATTTGTATGTGTATAAACTAATTTTTTGGTTAATCTTATGATGTCATGGAGCTGAATCATATGTTGCGTTTTTCCTTCTATGATAGCATTTTTACAATGGCTGAAGAATGAAAATTACTCACACTTCTAAAATAGCATCTTTGACATGTGGAGATGTGGTGAGCTATCTTTGGGGTTATAATAATGATATAATGTTTATTTCCTCATATTCATTGCAATTTGTCGGGAGATACGTGGATTTCATATTTTTGATTATTTGGAGTTATTAACCAAGTGACATAGAATACATTACTTTCTCATGTGTCAAGCTATATAAATATTTCAATTAATTTATCCGGTAGTTTATAAGTTTGACTTGGTTTTTTTTTGTTAGATTTAAAAAAATTTCTCTCCTTTTTTTTCTGAGTTTTTTGTTGTCATAAATCATCAGTTTTTTATCACCTTGATCTATTTGGGAAAAATAAGGTTATGGGTATAAGAAGAAAAGTGATATTTTTTGAGCTCAAATTAATTTTTAAAATGAGGATGTGGAAATTGATTTTGAACTAGATTCTTTTTCCACAAGTTTTTGGTTTTACATTCATTGTAACCTTCAAGTAATATTAGTGCGTTTATTCTTATCAGATTCGATCTCAATTATTGCTAACATGGGCGCACTTATCTCATGTAAAAAGAACGTTTCATGTATTTAATAAAAAAAATTATTAATAAATAAATAAAGGTTTTAGATTTTTAAAATTTATGTTGTTTGACAAGTCAAATTATTCAGCTTCTAAAAACATGTTTTTTATGTTGAAAAAGTTAAAAAATCCAGAGTTTTAAAATCTATCTTTTGAATAGATTTTTAAAATTTTTAAACCAAAATATTTGTTACCAAACATACCTTAAGCATGTACCATTGATTATCATCTTTTACTTTTTCGTATTCCAATTTACAGTCATCTTTCACTTTTTTATTTAGTAGGAATGTTGGATAAAGTAAACTTTTGGATTAATCTTTTTTCGTTTGAAGTAAAATATGACGATAATATGAAACGAAAAAGATGATTAGCTTTTTATTTTGTTAATGAAGGTCAAGCTCCATTTTTTGTTTTCAACATTGGTTTCAAACCTTAATGTTTTTTTCATTAGAAATGCATAATATCAAGTAATAGAATTTTCGGAATAATTCCATGGAAGAAAACTTTAATACCCAAACACTCAAAAAGGGACAGGAAAAGAAATTCTAGGAAAACAATTCCTGAAAAATAGTTCAATTAAGATTAATCAAATGTTTTCCGGCGAAAAAGACAATGTATGTTTACGGAAACTAGTTCAATCAAGATTTAAAAAAATTAACTTATTATGTTTGAAGAGCCCCCGAGTTCATTCAATTCTATACGTACCGAGCAATGCTAGTTTATGAAAGCTACATAATTTATGTAATTATAAACATGTAACAATCATAACAATTCTAAAGTGCTTCAACTTATTGTATGTAGTCACGTAATAATATTTACATAATTTTTGTTGAAGTTTTGATGGGATTGGTTTTGATGCGATGAAGAAGAAAGAAAGTAAGAAAGAAAGAAAGAAAAAAAATGATAGGTTAGACTAAAACTATGGCATAAAAAATGGATCCCAAGTCACGTAGATATTTGTCCTTTTCACCTTTATATGGAATCTACTTTTTTATGGTGCTTTTTGTACTGTTATTTCTATAGATTCTGTGCAAATTGCATAATGGCCTTTTAGGATTTTCTGCCAAAGGAAATATCATCACACCGTAACAAAGTAACAATTTCTCACAAAGTAACAAAGTCGTTTTAAAATATGTGTTAGTTCCCATTTAATTACCCTTTATATAAAACTAAGAGCAATTTTGATCAGACATTAATTTTGTATTTGAAATTTTAAATGAATTTTTTTTAAATCTAGTCTCATAGTTTAAATGTTAAATTATAAAATCAAGTTTTTAAAGTTTTCATTTTGATAACAATTTTGATATAATTTATTGTCTAGTTAAAAGTACACATGTATGGTTTCGTAAAAAGTACAACTAATTGGGAACATATGGAGTATTAACTATATTACTCCTAAAACAAACGAACATTAAGGATTTGAGGGTTGAGAATTATACTTTTAAATATTTACTTCATAGAATAATAGTAGTAGACAATAAGAACATGCATACGTTCTCAAAGAAAATACTTAATAGTTTAAGTTTAGTCAAGCACGATTCTCATTAGTATTATTTACCTTTTGTGTACCAAAATATAGCATTTTCTTTTAATAGCCCAGAGAACAATAGATATCGAAACATGTGTGGCCTTTTGAAAAAAGTTCACAATAACCTTGACCTTAAATAGTGTAGTCTTATCTTAAGTAAACATTTTGAGTTGGTAATGCATGAACTTAATTTAGACTAAACATATGATTAGAGAGAGGTAGGAGGTGTTTATCCAAATCCTAACAAAGAGATGGATATTAATTTTATAGGACAAGAACTTGTCTACGATGCCAGAGATAATTAGGTGGGGGCAGTAACGGCCGGTCATGTCCCTTTCCATATATTTTAAAAAAATTAATGAAAAAATAAAAAAATATATATGAATTTTGATCAAAATATTCAACAAACCACCCACCCATATTACGGAAAAAATGCTCATATAGGGTTCGAACAAATTTATATAGAAATCGGCCCCTCATATATATGATTCGTGGCTACGTCATTGTTCACAATGGGACAACTCCAACAGCCGTATATATTCACAAATAAAGTCACGTTTCACATTATAGGCATCTTAGAATAATAAGCATGTCAATCTTAACGAATGTCAATTACTATGTTTCGTCGTTGTACACTTGTATATAGGATATGTATTAATAGGAGACTTCAAGTTCAATTATACTATGCTCTTTGAATCTTGTTGACAAATAATGGTACCTACTTGGCATGGTCATGTTTGTTAATAAACTCAAAGAAATTGATAAACAATATTATTTCTTGCATCAACAAATTAAAACGCAAAATATGCTTAGTTTTTCTTTTGTAGTTTTGAGAAATATTGTTACCAGACTCTTAGAATACTGCCATATATGAACTCAGAACACCTAATTTCTTCATTGATGTGAACGGAAGAAACGCAGTCAGGCAATACGCAATCTTGCCTTTTTAATCGGAAGTTGAGTTTTAACTTAAGCAATGAAATCCAACCATCGCATCGTAGAGTGAAAAACAATTTTTTTTTTTTTTTTTTTTTTGAAAATTAAACAAACAAACTATATTAATAATAAATTGGGGGCTCGTCCGAATGCGAAGCCATTACATGATCATAAGAAAAACCGAAGTTAGCTTCCAACAAGTTTAGAGCTTAGTCTCTGTATAAAAAACAATCTTATGTATCTCAGTCGGACCGTTGTATTAACTTTTTTTTTTATCAAACGGACCAATTTTATATATAAACGGGACCTTACCCAGATACAAAAGATAGAGATTTATACAAGGATTAACCTGCTTTACATCAAACAAAATTAGCAGGTTTTCTAAACAGTTAAAAAAAAAAAAAACTAACTAGATAGCTAAACATGCATAGATTTATCTACAAACAAAAACAAAACACATATCTAACAACTAGTTTAGGCTAATTCTTCTTGCTGTGGTTGAAAATAAGCTGCTCCACAATGTCGTCCGTCCGACTATATTATTCCAACTATTGGGCTCTGCCTTTTTCTTTTCTGAAAAAAACCCGACCTTGCATGTTCATACAATAATCCCCATAAACACTGATTGAGAGTTCAAAATCTTCAAAATAGATATTTGTGGCACCATTTGACCCAATTTTCGCAATTTTGTTAGCCATACTATTTTGCTCCCTCCAACAATGATTAATATCTCCTCCCATCACATTAATAAGATATTTAATATCCTCCCACTCATTTGCAAACTGTATAGGAATTTTACCTCTTCTATTATACCAGCTTGAAATGATCATAGTTTCCACTTCAATCATCACATTTTCCAAACACCCATTCCATTTTTCACCTTCCAAACACCTGTTTTTGCTACTTTGTATCCGATCCTATTGGATTTGCTATCCTGTAAAAAAAATTAGAAACTGAGCTAATTTGAGCATATATAAGAAAAATGTAGAGTTAACATGAAATTTATTCAACAAATTTGATGCAACGGGTAAACTTTTGTAGACAATACTATTCTAAACCCCCTAGAATATATAGATGCCATTTTCTAATCGATCAAATCATAATAAAGATCAATTACTCTTGCTTTCTATTTCTTTTTAGCTTCCCATCCAATACGTAGTTTTTATTAGTTATTTTATATCAACGTCAAAACATGAATGTTGGGCAGAAGAAGCAATTGAAAACATAATCTTGCACAAATAATAATGATAAATGTATGCATACCTATGTCAGTATGTGTGTTTGTTTGTGTGTTTGTGTACTTTCATTTTTAAGTTTCTTATTTTATGCTAAGGTAATATATGTCATATAATTAATGAGTTGAAGTTCATATATTCATAATAATAATCTTAAAAATTATTGAAATTGGAAAAACTAGTTGAAGTTAATATATTCATAATAACTTGATTAAAAACATATAACAAAAATATTTGTATCACCGGCTAAAATATCAGATTAATTTTTAGTTTTCTTGTTTTGTTTTTTGGTAATTTTTTATGACATGATTAAATATTTTTATTAAGTCTTATCTAACTTTCTATTGAACTAATTAATACGGGTTAATTGACGTGCTTAAAGAAGAATATAATTGGAAACAATCAAAATTTGATGCATAGTTCGATCAATAATTAAATGACAAACGGTGTGTAAGTTGAGAATATTTACAACTTAAGGTTGTAGGAAAATATTGTAATATTTTTTTCCAATGTTAGTATGAGTCTATGATTGACTTAAAATACAACTAATTTGTATTATTGATATTTGTTCAATAGATTTTCTATGCTGTTTTATTATTATGAAAAGGTATATTTTTTTTTTTTGCCATTTACTGAACATGCACTTTTTGTTTGTACATCGACACTTATTCCATGCTCCAACTTGAAAGTACATAATTGAAAGAGAGAACTTTTTGCAAAAAGTGAAAATTTATGTAGCATTATTTTGGTCCTACTTTTTCTTTAGTTTCCAAATTGCATAAAACAGTAAATTATGTCTATTGACTATCACGCTCGCATGTCTAATTATATGGTCCATTAACCTTCCACGTGCTACCATATGGTTCCTCGATTAAAATTCTCCTTAGATATTGTCCAAATTATGGATGTAAGCCTAGACCAACCGTCAAACCAATTCGGACCGCATGTCTGGATTCGAACTTGAACGGATTGGACTTGGACTCAAAAAAATCAAAACTGTTTATAACGGATCGGATTCGCACTCAATTTCTTAAATCCGATCCAAACCGTCCAATACGAATCGTTGGACCTGTTTCGGACTGTTGAATTGTTACAAGCTGTTGGACCGTTTAACACGTCAAACCCTTATAATTTTTATATACTAATTATTTATTTTATAAATCATATAAAATAATATTGTCAATATTTTTATTCTATTACTCATATCTATATAGTAAATTTTTATATTGTTTTTTTTATAAAATTGAAGATATGATTATAGTTTGCTTTGATTTTATAACATTGTGATTTCGAATTTTGCAAGAACAAGTGGTTCGTTATTTATCTGTTTCAGGTGGTTAGTCTTTTATTTTATTATTTAAGTTGATAATAATGTGTTTTAAACCGTAAAGATCATCCAACCCGTTGAGACTGTGATCGGATCGATGACCGGTCGAATCCGTTCAAACGGTATGGATTAGTCTGGAGTGAACTTAAATTTTTAAACGGTCTGGGACGGATCCATTTTATAGAGACCGTAACTAACGGATTGGACTTGTTTTTAGCTAAAATAAGTTTAATCCGGTCCGTTTACACTCCCAATCCATTTTTTTTTCTATAGCTATATTATTAAGCAATGTTTTAAAAGGTGCAAATTGGACTTCAGCCGGAAATTGACCGCTTATCGCCTAATCACCATCTAATCACCGCCTAATTCGCGTAATCACTGTCTAATCCCGTCTAATATCTTGAAATTTTAGGCTTCGTATACCGTATAGGCGACGCCTAATTTACACTTATGCACCACCCATTTTAGGAAAATGATATTAAGCAGTAACTATTTAGGCCGGAACTACTAATTTACTAGTAATGGTTGGCAAATTACACTAAGTATATAAATAAGAATTTGATATTGTAAACAATGCCTTTGAAGGGGTAATAGACTTTCCACACAAAATGTTCAATTAAGATGGGAAAGAAAATAAACATACAAGAAAAAGGCTAAATATCATGCTACTTAACTGTGGGTAAATAATCCGTAAACTCATCCGTAACCTAACCTGCATGAATTTGGACGGTTTAAGTGTCTAAAAAAATAAATCTGTCCCGTCTCAATCCGCTATATATTTTATGGGTTGGGTTAGGATTGAGCTTTACAAACCGCGGGTTAATCCGCGCCAATCTGTTTCAACCCGCAATATATATAATTATAAATATATATACATTGTGTGTATTTTAAGATATCAACCCTACATTCTTATTATATTTTAGTTTTATTACTTGTTCGCGAATGTTCTAAACGTATTTTCATTGGTTTTAATTTATATTTTTTTTTGAAATATTCAATTTATTTTAAAATTTAGGTTGATCATGAAAACTATGAAAAATAAAATATCAAAATAAAAATTTAATAATCAATCTAAACTCAACCCGTCCCAACCCGCAATATTGGGTTATGGTTTTAATTGTAACGTGTTGAGTTACGATTTAAATTTTTTCAATCCGTCTCAATCTGCCTCGTTATTTATTTTACAGATTGAGTTAGAATTAAGTTCAATTCTAACCAATATGGATAGTGTCCCCCCTTCATTCTACTTTTCATTGACAGTAGAGGTAAGTTGATAGTTAAATATCATAATTGGCTAAGTTTTGAGTGTCCACAAGAACTAGTACTAGAGCATCTAACTAAGTTCTCTTTTGAAATGATATACATCGTGATAGCAAATCAAAACTACCCATTATACCTTGTTGCTTTTATACTTAATATATCTCTATTTCACGTAATCTTCTCCAATGATACATGGCTTGACAATGATTGGGTCATTTAACCTGCTAAAATTATGTGTCCCTTCATTTTTGACTAAATTGATATTCTATATTCAACTTAGAGGAAATAATAAAAAGTCGATTTTGGAAAAATAATTTGAAGATCACTTCGGGTTAGCGAGGCATTTACTCGCGAAATATTTGCCACATTCGAATAAGAAAAATCTAAATATTTATTCTTCATTCATTTAGCATGGGAACTGCTTTCTGGATCCGTATGAATTAATTTATATTTACTTTAATTTGTTTAAGAGAAATGGTTGCAATGGAACAACCACAAGACATAAAATGGACATCAACTCCATAATACTAAATCTCACCTGAGTCCAAATACTTAGCTTAAAGCAAAAGCAAGAGAAAGGCAAAAATGTGATTTCCATAACCATTAAGTAGTTATTTTAAAAAATAGGAAAGTTGAACTGAATTTACACATTCTGGCATTAATCAATTAGCAAATGGAAAATGCTTATTGCACCGAAGAGTTACACATAAAATTTACACAATCATTGGTGCACACGAGGACATTTCGACAATTCAATAATCATCTAAGGACCAAAAGTATAATGGTCAAAATTTGAGGGTCCATATCGACTACATTTACAAGTTTTAAGAACAAGCATTTTAGACCTCTAATATCATTTTATCCATATTTTGAGAATTATTTTGACTTTTATAACAAAAATAGACTAACATCATTTCCTCAAACATCAAAGTATAGATATGTTCTAACATATAAAAGAGTAAGAAAAAAGTATCCCTCTTAATTATTTAATATTAAAACTCTAATCATTGGTGTTTTTTTTTTTTTTTGAATTTGATAAAATAAAAAAGGAAGCAATATTACTTTTGTCCAAATGTAACTTTCATGTGTCCTGGTTTGCCCGTGATTACAATGTCACTATATCTTGCAAATTGACGTTGGTGATTTTTTTTGAAATTGAACTTGATATTGGTATTATCATTTAAATAAATTAAAGTGTAATTAATGCGTGTCACGTATAGAAAAAGTCCACTATTAAAGTGATAAGGTTTGGGCTTTTCAACGTCGATGCGGATAAACACGTGAATTAAAACACACTTTTTAGGCCTCTAAGACACCAAATCTTTTCGAAATAAGACTGCTAAAAATAGTTACCTAGCAGTGGACCATTTTGGTGCTAAAAAAAGTAAAAATAGTCCATTATTTTAGATAGGGTTTACTAAAAATTTAGGTGTGACAACTTAAAAACCAACTCATATGTGATAAGTTAAAAATAATTATTCTAAATTTAATTTAAAATTTAAACTAAATTATTTGCTATTGTATGAGTATTATTTCAAAAATAACGTCTAAATCCAGGTAGCATTTACCAAACACAGGTTGAGTATTGATACCAAAAGTGTGAAATTCAAAAGAAAATTAAAAAAATGTTGAAATTTATTTTTCGAAAGAAAAGTATGTGGAATTTTTGGAAGACCAAATAACGGCCGTGCATTGATAAATAATCACATTTTCAATTTTTCAAATTAGTGTTGGACCATGTACATAATGTATACCAATACCCTTTCAAAAATAAAAATGTAGTAAACAATACAGTAGTATTCTCATTCTCATATATAATGACCTTGGTTGGCAACAATCTACTTTTACTTTTTTTTAGTTATAAGTACTATAAGTAAAACAGTTATTTGGTGGTGTCCAAAAATCTTACTTTTATCAAAAGTAAAATCAATTTAAATTTACTTTTCAAAAGTATTTTGCATCTTACTTATTCAAAAAAAGTATTATATGGGCACTGTAGCTCACAACCAAACTATTTTTAAAAAAAAACCAACCCAGCTATCATTATACTCTATTACCGCATAAAATATGTATATATATATAAAGATCTGGTATGTAAAATATGTCAAAAAATATGATGTAATATGAGGTATATATAAACAAACAACGATCCCATAAAATATGTAAAAAAATTAAAATGAAATTGAACTAGCTAAAAAAAAAACCATTGCAGATCCTTATCTAATATGTGAAAGGTATAAGAGACCTATGCTCAATCTGGGTTGGAAAAATCATTCCGAGACTTCAAAATCAAATTCCATCTTTATAATCAAATTAAATTTCATAAAAAATTCGCTTTCCCCTAAATTTTTTTTTTAAGGTAAACTATTTTTCTTACTAACCTTTCAAATATCATATTCTCCTTCTACTATAAATTTTTCAATTGTTATAAGAAAATTTTATCTAATAGATGCTGGTTATCCAAATACAAAAGGTTTTATGTCACCGTATAGAAGTCAGAGGTACTATCAAGAAATTTTTTGCCAAGATGAACCGCCGCGTAATGTAGAGGAGATGTTTAATTAAATTAACCCGTCTCTCAGAAGTGTTATTGAAATAACGTTCGGTGTATGGAAAATACGATGGGGAATCTTGAGAGATATGCCTTCTTACGATCTTCGAAAACAAATCGATGTAATTGGAACGTCTCCGGCTTTGCACAACTTTATTCGTAAACACAACGCAAAAATTCCTGATCCAGAATACGACGACGTAATCCGTAATGGATACGTAAAAGAGTGGGTTTCAATATCACAAGATACCACTCATGACGTATATGTTTTAAGTGATGATGATTGTATGAAATTTTGTTGAAATGAAATTCGTGATGGAATTTGTAGAATTTGTAGAAATATGAGAAATCGTATGCGAAGTCGTTAATTTTGTAACTTTTTATGTTCGTATAATCATTATATTTTCTTAACTTTGTATATTTTTAATCTTTAAATAATGAAATATTTTTTGCTAATTAATTATTTTGTTTTATTCTATTAATCAAAATAAACCATTCATTTTCACTCAAAAAGTAAAAGTAAATTTATTTTACCAAACATTTTTAATGAAAAGTATACATTTACAGTGTTTACCAAACAACATTTACTTACTAAAAAATAAACAGAAAAAATATATTTTCCAACCTATTTACAAAAAATATATTTATGAACATAAAAGACGTCACCAAACGAAACCAATGTAACGATTGTAATATAGTGTTCACGTTATCCTACACACATATATATATATATATATAGAAGGTGAGATAATTATAACCAAAATGGTCATGAGTCATGACAACCCCAGTAACTTATCAAGCTAGACAATTTTATGGAGTTTTCATGATAGATAAAATATAGTAATATTCATCATACTTAGAAACTTATATTTTATTAAATTTTTATGGGAAAAAAAATTAAATTTTTCAGACGTACACAAAAAGTAGCTGAGATGCATCATTGACGTACGTTTGCCGTTCCCATCGTTTCCATGTCAAATAATAGAAAAATTCAACAATACTTCATTTGTGTATACCAGATAAATAAAATGGGGTATCCTAGTTTAATGAAAATATGTATTCGAGAAAAAAAAACATGAAGTAACCATTTAATTAACCTATGATGGATGCATGAGCATGATCATCTCTCGTCAAGTTTCGAGTAAATAATTATCTTAGGAAAAAAAAAAGGGTAAAAAAATTCAACTTTTCGGTTTTATGTCGAATGTCATCTAATTAAGAAGACGACTGTACTTACATTAGAAACCCCACTTTCCAAAAGTAAAATTATACTACTAAAAAGAAAAAGGGAAGATAGAGACGTAAATAAAACATGAGGACATAAAACAAAGAGGGGTCATGTCACACCTTTACACCACTTGTGACGTGGTAGTACGTTATTTTTCTTAATCTGCCCCTTCAAATCGAATAACGATGCTTAAGGGTGCACCAAAGTTTGGCCACTACTAACGTGTAATTTAATAATTGGTGAATAAATAGAACCTTTCCGATTAATGAGCGTGACATCTCGTTATCCCGTGACAGGTGGCCCAACTAATTTACACGCGTATATATATACTACTTTTTACGTATCTATCTATCGCTATATATACAATTTATTGAATTTTTGTTACGCGCTAGAGATGTGCGTGTATTTTATTTTTGTTAGTTGTTGTTAGTTTACCTTTTGAAAATGTCTCTCTATTTTGGTAAAGTTGTGAGAGTGACTGGTGTGGTTTGGTCCGGTTGATGATCAAGTGGACACGGAATCTCCTTTTATCTTTCTTTTTGAGGGTGTGTTTGTGATGTAATCCACGCGTCTTAAATTATTTACGGTTATACGAAATTATCTGTAATTTTTATCGATAAATAAGTTATATTTAAATTATTAAAATCGAATTTTTCAAATGTTAATCACTTAGTTCAAATGTTAAACTATAAGAATTTATATTTCAACAATTTAAACACGATATATTTATCGGTCAAAGTTACACGAACATACATAGAATATCAATATTTTGAGACAAATAAAGTACTTTGGAGCCATTAAATTTTACACTTGGATTATATTGTTGATAAAAGTATGTTGAAATTTGTAATACAAAATGAAAACAACAATAAAATTTAACTATATTGGAATAACAACTTAATGCAAATTAAAAAAAAAAAAGGAAAAAAAAGAATAACAAACTTGACGGAAGACTCTCTCGCTCTATTTAGTACTAAATGAACCGTAAATGAAAACGGATATGTGCATTTTGTTCGCTCAAATTTGTTTGTCGGTATTTGTTCATAAACGAACCAAAACGGGCATAGACTTGAAGAGCGAATCACAAACTATTCGCGAATTTTCAAAAAAGAAGAAGCAAACTATTCACGAATGGTTTATTACATATATACTATGTACTCTTTTGGTCAAGGGACCATTAGTTGTAGGACTAATAATTCGTCCGTATTATGAATGAGACAATAAAGGTTGGACATATAATCTCATCGGTATTGTACCAAATCTAATAAAACACCCAATTATATTACAAATGCATTTAATTTTCATGATTTGTAGTCCGGACTATATATGTAGTACGAACACAAATATGTCGCTTAAAAGCATCATTTGTGAGTACACGAGTCTACTAATCCAATCCCGACCTTAAAATGACGCTACCGAATAAGACCCTACACTATCGAGTTTAAGACGATCACTCTGGAATTCCAACAATCCAGTATTAAACAAAAAAGCTAAAACCAATATTAACAGTTGCAATAAAAAAAAACTGCTTTATTATTTAGTGCATCTACACATAGGGCCTCCCCACCTTCTACCTCACTATCAAAGTTACAGCCTTCAATCACTTTCTCCAAAAAAGTTATGCGTACAATACCAAAAATAGATCGGCATGAGATCTTTCTTTACCGGTGAAAGCGAGTTTACGTCCATTACTCACCATGGACCTGTCCCATTTTGTCTGCCCCACCATAGAAAAAAAAAACTCAATTACTACCATAATTCTTCCCCACTCACTACTCTCTTTGTTAGGGTAAGGGGTGGTTTGGTTACGCTACCGAATTTTTTACCATATATTAATATCGAACCGAATTTGCTTGTTTTGAAAAAAATTATAGCATAATTGAACCGAAAAAATCTGTATACTAAAAGTTCGGTATATTGACTTTTACGGTTGGTACGGTTCGGTTTTCCGTTTTATACCGAAACATTACTATTATTAAAAGACAATTTTTGGTAACAATAATATAGCAAAAAAGTTTATAAAAAATAAAATGTGAACAATTATTTTTATATTTACTATAAATAGTTGATTGAAATAGTAAACACTAATAAAATAAGAATTATTTTAAAACATGAGACAAGAAAATGGAGAAACGCGAAATTATTGTATTTGACTTCGTAAATATGAAATAAGTCGTAAGTAAAATTAAACTAAAATATAAGACAATTTATTTATAAGTTATGACTGCCTAAATTTCTATATATTTTATAATTTTAATGTTTGGTTCGGTTCGATATTATACAAAACATACCGAACCAACTTTTAAATTTTGATTCGGTTGTACCGTACCGAAAAGTCGGTATATCGAACTTTCGATACGAACTTATTTGGTTCGATTCGAAAATCGATCGGTTGATACAAATCGGTACAAAAAGTTCACTCTACTCTTTGGTACTAGTATTAAACAATTAAAAGTCTTATATGTAACACATTCTAATATTTTTGTACCTCGGATGATTTAAGACAGTGGTAAAATGTTTGGATATTTATGAAATATTATCACACTTAGAGCATTTGTAGCAGACTAGATATATATAACATTTAATCAAATTTTGCCAATTTTTTTTAGAAAAAGTTTTTCATGCGGCTATGAAAGAGATGGCTAAATTTATAATTCAATGATCTCTCTAAACAGTTGATATGCACCGGTCACTCATTAAATATTAATATTATTTACATTTATTTATTATCTCTGCTTACCTTTTGTCCTCTCTCCCCCACCCTCACAACTTTTGTCTCACTTATTTCTATGTAATAATAATATAAATATAAAGTGCCCCATGAATAAACTGATTTTTGTGTGTGCTAGCTAAATTTATTAATGTCAATGTTTTGCAATGAATGCTCTAATGGTAAACGAATTAAAAACGGAGCAAGTTAAGTGATAGAAAATCGAAGATACAACACCTTCAATAATTTTTTTTAAAAGACATGGCATGACGCAATACTTGTGATTACCATTTTTCTAAAAGAGTGGTAGATCTCTCCTTATAAATAAAATTGCCATTGAATTATTACTTATATTAAGTATTGTAATTCGGTGAACGGAGTTCCTATCGTCAAAAGTAAAGTTTAGCGGTTAAGGTTGTATTGTGATTAGTTGGATTTGCATCCAACGGCCAATATATGTTTATAGCTTTTTATTTTTTTTCACATATAATCATCACATCCATTGAATGCACATCCAACGATTTATATCTCTATTTCAGCCACTAAATTAAGTTCTTTTGAGCATTAACAACTCCATTTTCCATCTAAAATTATTTGATGCTAAACCATGAGAATCTAATGTAATATTGATTACCACGATTTTACTTACATCTTGGCATCCACACATGACACAACCAAACCCTTGATTTGTCCCTCATTTGTAAAGTTTTCGATTTCTGTTATTTTTAGTTTCTATGGCTAAGTGGAGTGAACCGATAAGTTTACCACTCACACATCAAAACTCACTATCCATGTCAACAATCGTACATGTCAGGAACAAAAAAAATTACAGTAAACAATTAATGTTACTCATTAGAACACGTGTCATTTTACCCTCATGAGCATGACCACTGGTGTAACATCCTAGACCCAAAAGTACGTCATACGACCGAATAACAACACGTGTGGCGGCACGTGCTAGATGAAGACCTATAACTTAAAAGTAATTAAATAAATAATTTAGACTCTAAAATAGTAACTTCAAACATTCATTCTTATTACTGAATATCCGAACAAGTTAAAGTGAAATTCAAAATCTCGATAGCAACTTATTCAAATAAGGTCTTGTAATACTAAAGAAACAACATTCGAAATCATAATCTTAGAAGTTTATTAGCAGCGGAAATAAAAGAAATCCTAGACGATCTGGCTGGTCCCGACTAACTCGATTTTAACTCTAGGTACCTGAAAAATCATTTTAAAAAAACGAGGGGTAAGCTAAAATGCTTAGTGAATGGCAACCTTGCAATATAATATAGGGTCCAAATTATATTTTATCACTTTATTATTTTCTTTCAAAAGCAATACTTTATTTAATAAAATTCCCAAAGCACGAATGATAAAATTGTAATTTTTGGTGTGATCAATACGATAATATAAATTGAATATTAAGTCTGATTGGACTTCCCAATCTCCTAGGTGGATTCAGACTTCCTGAATCTTTTTTTATTCGTTGGATTCAGCCTTCCTGAATCTTTTTTTCTTCGTTGGATTCAGCCTTCCTGAATCTCTTTTTATTCTATGGATTTGGACTTTCCAAATCTCTTTTATTCTATAAACTTAATCCCAAATATAAACCATAAGGATCACAAAAATATAAACTCTTTAAAACTTTATACGTTTATCAACGTATATAAAAACTATTTCTTTCAAAACCTGCAACATGCAATTCAATATATACAAGTATAATTTTTATATTTCAAAAATATAATTTGAGCCTATAAACATTTGTTAGAAAATGCAATGAGATTTTATAATAGCAAGTAAGAAAAACCACTCACCTTAAATGATTCAGTTCGAGTATATTTTAATGACGTCTATGAACAAAATGATGACATCAACGACGATCCGCTGGAACACTACTGGATGATCAAGAACTAATATTTAACATTCGAACACTTCCTTGATTGTCTAGGTGACTCTCTAACGTGGTATACGCATGAGGTAGATATAGAAATGCTAGTAAGGACAGAAATATAAATAACTTTTCTGAACGTAATACTTACACTATAAACACAAGTATAAACCTTTAGTACATGACTATATAGTTTCTGTTTTTATTTTAATTTTTATAGAACCATACCATTCTCTATTCATTTATACATATAGCCTATTACTCTTATATATACATATGAGATGGGTATACAAATGGGAAGTGTAAAGAACGGACAAGGGAAAAAAAACTGATGAAACCGAAGGCATTACTACCACACTTTAATTCGATTATAACTCATGCTACTAATTGACATTAGATCCTATAACGTGTGTCAAGATGTAAATGTATGTATTCGTAACTTCATAGGCAAACCAATGTAACATGGTGGAGAAATAAATGCTTAATTCTCAAATAAATTAATTGATAAATGATTGATTATTAGTAATACGTTTCAAACTACAACCATTACAAGAGTAAAACCTTATAACTTTCCATACAACAGTACTATATATTTTACTTACAAGCTTGTGATAACATCAAATTAATAATTATGACTCTGCTAAAGTTTGAACGTTATTATACGCTCATTACTACTATTTGTATGATTAAGACAAACTTTATAACTTTTGAAACCGTTCCTTAATAACTCCCAACTTGTTTTTTTTTTAATTTTTAATTTTATAAAAAATAAATTATTAAATCATTTAATAAATAAAATAAGAATAGAAATTAAAATACGAGTGTCGCACCTGTACACGTAGTATTACTCTTTCGCCAACTGTCACAATTAATGTTAATCATCATAACACGTATGTTTGCTTTTTACACTAAGTCGGTGTTACACAAGGTCACCCATTAGGATAACCTTTTTTGTATTTAATTTCCTCATTCACTGTCGTGTTTGCATCTTAAAATAATCATTATTAATTTATGTTAGTTAACAATTTATTAAATAATAAAATATCACGATTCCGACATTATCAATTTAAGGTTTTACAGTGACTAAGAAAAGTAAAAAAGTACATATTTCTTTGAGAGTTTACTTTTAAGCCACTCACCAAGTATACTTAACCACATACAGTAGAGTAAATATCAAAAATTTATCTGGTTTACTATTCCTATCAAAAAGGGAAGCAGAGCCTCTAATCGATTTTTTTTTACAAGTTATGCTAACTGTTTTTTTTTCTCCCACCCATACATCTTGTATCTCTATTTTTTAAAAAAAATAAAAATTGTCTTTCTATTTCTCCCTTCACTTTTTTAGACGTTAAAAGAAAAACTAATACAAAATTGATCAATCATAGAAAAAGAATAAATCAAATCTTATAAAAAATTCTTAGAATTTCCGATTTTTTTATTAGATAAGAAATTAAAAAACGGGGATTGGATAAAAATAATGGAGATTTGAGTGTTATTTCTTGGAGGTTGTTATAAATTTGGGGGTTTGTTGAATTGAGATCCGCCAAATATCAAATAACCAAAATTGAACAAATTTATTGTGAACAATTCGGAGCAAATTGGAAAGAGGGGAGAAAAAGAAAAGTATTTTTTTAGTTTTTCTGTAAGTTTAATTCCTATAGAATGATAACCATTAAATCTTCTTATCTTATTAAATGCAATGGTTGTGAAAGAACACAGTTAAAATGACCATTAAATATTCACACTCGGAGTCCCCTTTCCATCAAAAAGTGTATTTATAATTTTCTACACTTAAAATGCCAACCAACATCTCTAATCCTTTTAAATAAAACAAAATAAAATCTACTCTTTTTCCTACAATCATTATCGTTGTTCTGTTCCCATATACCAAAACTCTCAAGCAAGTCAGTTGACCAATCTTCCCAAGATCTCACATTATCATTAAACTATTCACTCCACTGTATAAAATCTAGTAAAATAATTGTAAAGCTAGAAACATGGAGTACAATAGTAGTACCACAATAGTAATTAAATCAAAGTCCAAATTCCCCAATTAGAAAATTACTCTTCCCCTCACCCTCTCCCCTCTTTTATACACCCACACACTTGGCAGAAAAATCGGAAAAACCCAACCGATAACCGAATCGAAAAAAACGAAAAAGACCGGAAAAAAAATAAAAAAAATCGGGTCGATCGAAACCGAAAAAGACCGAAAAATCAAAAATAAAATCAAAAAATAACCGAAAAAACCGAAACTTGACTGAAAAAACCGATCCGGTTCGGTCCAAAAATAAAAGACCGAAACCGAAAAAAACCGAACCGATAAATATGTTTGGTTTTGCTAAAAACCGAACCGGAACAGACCGAACTCTATATTCCACGCAATGCATGGTGAAACGCGAGAATTTATGCAATACTATAAAAATATGTAAAAAAAGAAACAATAACAACTCAATAGTATTAATTTGAAAAATAAATTAAATTAATAAGCATTTAAAATCTAATAATAGAATAAAAATGAGTATTATATCTGTGAGAGAGATAAACAGAACAAATAAAAAGTTATAAAATTTTAAAATAAAGAGAATGAAAATATGCAGTGGGTGGATATAAACAGTTACACTACTTTTAGAATTTAAAACAATATTAAAAAATTATTTCAAATAAAAATTATTTCTTAACAATAATATGATATTATAGTTGTAAATTTAATATAATTTCACTATAAAAACGTAGATATTTATAAGCAAGGGTAAGAAGTAAAATAATTGTAAAGTCACATTGGATGTATACACACATGAATAAATCAAACTCTATATTCCCCCACTAAGAAAATTACTATTCCATAACAATCCTCCTCTCCCCCTCCACATCCTCACTCTCTCTCCTCTACTGGCAATACTAATAAAAAGGAGTAAATAAATCAAACCTCCCCATTTATTTAGTCCAACAAAATAAAACGCGCGTGTTCATATAAGATCATAAAATAGAACTCACTTCAAAACACACACATACATATATATATATATATATATATTTATAGATTACAAAATAAAAAATAAAAAACACATATTTAAACACACACATACATATATATATATATATATATATATATATAGATTACAAAATAAAATAAAAACATATATTTAATATAAATTTATAAATTCCGGCGGCCATGCTGACGCCGGTGAGCGTAGCCCGCCAGTGTTTAACGGAAGAATCAGCACGAGTACTAGACGACGCAGTCGCCATCGCACTCCGTCGTCACCATACGCAAACAACCTCTCTCCATGCCGTCTCCTCCCTTCTCTCTCTCTCCCCCACCTCCCTCCTCCGTCACGCATGCCTCCGCTCCACTGCCTCCTCCCCTCGCCTTCACCTCCGTGCTTTAGAACTCTCCGTCAACGTCTCTCTAGACCGCCTCCCCACTGTTCGATCAACAAAACCATCATCTAACGGTCCAGATTGTACTCCTCCGCCCGTGGCAAACTCGCTGATGGCGGCTATTAAAAGGTCGCAGGCGAACCAGAGGCGGCACCCTGACACGTGGCAGATGTACCAGCAGATTAGTAACAGCTCGGCCAATTCGGCGATAATTAAAGTGGAGATTAAGCATTTTATTCTTTCGATTTTGGACGACCCGATTGTTAGTCGGGTATTAGGGGACGCCGGTTTCAGAAGCTCCGATTTGAAGGTCTGGAAAATTAACGATCATTTATTTAATTAGTACGTTGTTTTAGACTTAAAGGTCCGTTTGGCAACATATGTTTTTAGTTGATTTTGAATTTTTGATTTTAAAATTTTACGCAGGCCACAACATCCTCCATAATTCTGTTAATTGCGTTTTTTATTTATTTTTGGCCATGTATTTTTCATTAGAATATGTTAGAAATGATGATTTGGCACCTGACATTTTTTTATTTCACTTAATATAATTGATTACTGATTACGTTAATTCGACACACTATTATTTTAACCATTTGTTTCTTTATTTTTAACTTTGATGCTCTGTAGTTCTAACTTTGTTTCTTTGCTATTTTAACACAGTCAAATTTAAATTGAGTGTATAAATGTTTTTTCAAATTTATCATTTTAGCAATTTAATTACGATTTTTTTCCATCTCAAACTGCACGTTTTTTGACCAGTGGACAAATAAATTGGAAAGGAGGGAGGGAGTATAGACTAAATGTCTAAATCTAAAATAAGAGTTGATAATGTGAGTTTGTTCGGATATTGAGTGTTTTTATGTACTAATCAATGATTTTAATAATTTCCAGGTCTTTGTCTTCAACCCTCCGATGGTGGGGAAATTACCGATTTACCCTCCGATGGTTTTCAACTTCCCCTTCGCGTTCGATACTGTGGACGAGAACTTAAAGCGTGTTCGTGACGTTTTGCTTAGAAAAAAAGGGAGTAGGCGTAACCCTCTGTTGGTGGGGGCGTTTGCTGACGAGGCGATGGGGAATTTTTTAACTAAAGTGGGGAATGGGGAGGTGATGGAGGGGATGAGTGTGTGTTTTTTGGAAAAGGGGGTGTTGGAGGGCAGTTTTGAGAAGTTGAGGGGTGTGTTGGGGAATATTGATTGTAGGGTTTTGGTGAGTGTTGGGGATTTTAAGGGGTTGGTTGAGAGGGTTGTTTTGGAGATTGCTGAGATGATGGAGGGTTTTGGGGAGAGGTTGTGGGTGATTGGATATGTGAAGAGTTATGATGTATATATGAAGGTGTTGGGTCAGTTTCCTAATTTGGAGAAAGATTGGGACTTGCAGGTTTTGCCTATTACTGCTGCTTCGCCTTCGAGTGGTGGGATTTCTTCAAAATCTAGGTTTGTCAACTCATCTTTTGTGTATGTATAGAACATCGGTGGCGGAACTAGAACAGTTTTTTTTCCCCCTAAATATGGGGTGCTGCTGGACTAAAATCGATAAAAATAAATAAATTAAGATATATGGTAATGGATCGGTTTTTTCTCAATATGGGAGCGGTGGAGTCTCATACTATAACAAATGTCTTCAAATGCAAAAACATAGCTAAAACTTTTTGTGTTTTTGCAAAAGCTACGCTGAGCTAAGAGTGTAAGGTTTATTGGCGTTATAAGTGGGAAAGCGAGCTTTATATCAAGTTTTGAGTCGACCTTTTTTGCTTCCAAGTGAGGTTATTAGAATATTGAAGTATATTGTCATGTGTTGAATTAGCAAGTATTTTATGAATTGAGAACATGTTAAAAATGAGAAGCTAAGGCCAGATACTTTCGGCTTCTTTGGTTGCATATTTTAGTATCGTTTGATTTTTTTATCTGCTTATAAGTGGCAGTGTCATTGCTGACCAATTTGATAGTTTTAGCATTTTTTATATGTTGGTATGAAAGGAATTTTTTAGATTATGTGAAGATTCTTTTGTCTTTAAAAGTTAAAATAAGCTATTTGTTTGTTGCTTAAAAAATGCAGCTAAACAAGCCCTGTGCTAATTCTAAAGTAGTTTATTCACTTCCAAAGCTGCTACTGTATTAAACAATTGGTTGAGTTTATAAGTGTGCTTAGCATGATATTAGTAAATAGTTGTTTGTACAACCAGTCCCTTAAACAATTGCCACCAACCCAGGAAAAGACGGCTCTCAAAGTTTTATATTAATGGTTGTTTGTGTGCTGAGTTAGCATTTCCACTTCTGTGAGTAGAGAAAAAATACAAGTATTTCTATGTATGCACATAGGATTAAGTACACAACTTAGTTAGGAGTGGTCTTAATCTCACATTCACTTTCTGGACAGACATGTGAGATTATGGATTTGGGCAAAATTCTTATAATAGTGTAGTTTAATGGCATGTTTTTTTTATAGATGGAAAAATACATGCAATGTAGTTTTAATAGGGAAATTAGGAAAAATATCGAAAAAGGAAGAGCATCTTCCGGTTCACGTAATGGACCGAATCTCTTGCAAAATGACTCGCCATGTAGTAGATTAAGCAGGTTAAAGCTGTTATATCTGTCACATCATTTGCTTTAAGCATAAATCGGTTAAGTGATGTGAGAAAGATTTAATGTTTAGTTTTGTGCTTGTTTTGTATGTGTTTATAGCTTAATGGGTTCTTTTGTTCCGCTTGGTGGGTTTTTTCCTTCGCCATCTGAGTTCACCGGTCAATTAAATCAGACAACTCAGTCTCCTCGCTGTGGCTTATGCAATGAAAATTACGAAGATGAGGCTTCAGCTGCTATGAAAGGGGAATCTGGGGTTTCAAAATTAAGTGACTACTCCGTAAGTTTTTGAAATCGTAGTTTCTATTTGTGCACTTCTCCAAGTTATACAAATGTATGATTATTTGTGCTTTTACTGTTGTTTTGTATGTTTCTTTTCCTTTCCAATTTTTCAAAAAGCAGGATAACTAAAAAAATACTAACCAGACCCTTAAATTTCTGGTCCATATAACTCGACTAGATTTGATATTCAAAATTTTGAAAAAAACAGAAAAATAATTACTTGGATTTTGATACAGTTTAAAATAACACCCGGATAGTCTTCGTTTTGAAAAGTCAAATTTAAATAATATCCCAAACACGAAAGTTTTTAATGATTTTTGCAAAAAAATGTCTCGAGATCTTTTGTAAATACATCTCATGTCTTTACCGTGTTTAATTTAGTCTACATAAATTTCATTAGCAGTATGCGCCGCTTAAATTAAAGGAATGTCATCAAAATTCTCCTTTCTGACTAGTTCCTTACCCTGTTGTTGCAGGTGAACGATGACAGATCAATACTCACTGCTAAACTGACGGTTCTTCGGAATAAATGGAACGATATTTGTCGTCATCTTCACCCAACTAAGCCACCGAGTTCAGATATTGAAAAACGCGGGTCACATTATTATGCGGCAAACTCTCATCAACATAGCAATAATAATTCAGCATATCCTTATATCATCACTTCCTCGCCAATGAACATACAAAGGGCCATTCTCCCTAGACCTAACTTATCATACCCTTCAATCTCCGAAATATCTAATGCCAAGTCATTAACTGAAAACCACTTAGAGTCATCTTGTTCGGTTACTTCTGTGACCACAGACTTGGGTTTAGGTACAACTTTCGCCCCAAAAGATCCTCAAAATGACAAATTTGGTAAGAATGGATTAAACAATGTTACCTCTTCGCAAATTGATGTGCGAGATTTCAAGTCATTTCATAGACTTCTCACTGAAAAAATTGGCAGACAAAATGAGGCGATAAATACTATCTGTCAGGCGATATCTCGTTGCAAGGCTGGCCTTGGGAGGCCTCGTGGTTCAAACCAAAGAGGAGATATCTGGCTAAATTTTATTGGGCCCGACAAAGTTGGAAAAAAGAAAGTTGCCTTAGCACTAGCTGAGATAGTTTTTGGTGACAAGGGAGCTATGACATCACTGGAATTGGGTACTGAAACTGGGGTCAGATGTCCGAATTCCATTTTTAGGGGTCAAAGTGTAGATAACTACGGTGGAAATTCTAGGGGAAAGATAGGTATTGATTGCATGGTGGACCAGTTGAGCAAAAACCCTCATTCGGTTGTCTTTCTTGAGAATGTAGAGAAAGCTGATTATTTAGCACAGAATAACCTGTTGCAGGCTATTAGAACGGGTAGGATTGTAAATTCACATCGAAAGGAGATAAGCACAAGTAACGCTATTTTTGTATGTTCGTCGGATAAATTAAAGTTATGTGATGAAAGTTTATACAAGAAAGATATTGTCCGATTTTCCGAGGAAAAAATTTTAGATGCCAAAAGCTTGCAAATGCAGATTTTAGTCAGATATGTTGACGAATATACGAGAAGGACAAATGGAACAAATGTATATATTGTCGCAAGAAACCAAAACTCAGATACAAAAAAGAGGAAATTGTTTGACATGAATGAGTCCACTTTAGATGAACCTAAACGGGCTCATAAAGGATCAAGTTTATTATTGGATTTAAATCTACCCTTCGAAGAGACAGAAGATACCGAATACAAAGCCTCTGTTAGTGATACAGACTTAGAAAATTCGAAAGCTTGGTTAGAAGAGTTCTCCGAACAAGTTGACGAGAATGTTTCTTTTCAACCCTTTGACTTTGATAAATTGTCAAACGAAGTGTTTAGAGAGATTGATCAGATCTTAAGAATGACTGTGGGGCCGGATGTTGTCTTGGAAATTGACGATGATGTGGCGGTACAAGTGATTGCAGCTGCGTGGTTATCGAACAAGGGATTGGTTGAAAATTGGGTCAAAGGTGTACTTGGACAAAGTTTTGTTGAAGTGAAGGAAAGGTGTAACAACCTTAGTAGGCAGACGATTATGAAACTTGTTGCTTGTGAAGGCGTTTGTGTAGAAGAACAATTTATTGGCGTTTGCCTTCCCTCCAAAATAACTTTCAACTGATGGTCCATCTTTTATTTAGGTAAATTTGCCCCTTTTTATATACAGTAATGTTTGTAATTACTTTGTATAAAATTGTAGCAGTCATAATGGTTAGTATAAGCAGGTCCTTAAAGAGTTATTGTAGGGCCTCTCCAGAAACTTTTTGTGTTGTAGAAGTTGTTATATGAAGGTTAAGGTATGTTATTATTTGTTAAGGTGTACAATTTTCATGTTTGTGGAGATTCACAATTGTAAGTACAAATTCCGTTGTCGTAGCAACTAACTTGTATTTAACTTTTCAGGCTATATATATAGGAAATAGTTTTATGAGATCACTTGTAAGTTTTAGTTTTTACTAATCCGACATTTTTGGAAAGGTTCAATTTGTTAACCTTCTGATCAAGCAAATATAGTTAGAAGCTACAACTTTAACGATTTTTTTCCCTTCAACATGTATTCCTTTAATCTTTCAAACTTGCACTTCGAACTGACTGATCAAAACTGATTAACGAGTTTAAGAGATGCCAATAAGATGTAGTCCATTTTTTTCTCTGTACCGTTCCTCCAAAGGCCTCGGTCATGTCTAAGTCTTCCGCTTTCATTCCATTCGGTAGTTTCCAGTTGAAGTGGTACAACAACTGAGCTAAAGGAAGTTCCATATTTGCATTTCCGAATGATATACCAGGACACATTCTTCTCCCAGCCCCAAACGGGATGTACTTAAAATTCGTCCCTTTAGAATCACTTTGATGGTCTCTAAACCTATCGGGTTCAAAGGACTCGGCGTTTACTCAATATTTTTCATCTCTTCCGATTGCCCAAACGTTGACCACCACCTTTGTTTTCTCCGGTATGTTGTAACCATTGATTTGGCATGTTTCTTTTGCTTCTCGTGGAAGTAGAAGCGGGATAGGTGGATGTAGCCTGAGAGTTTCTTTGATAACTAACTTTAGGTAACTCATATCTTCAATGTCTAATTCGTCAACGTTTCTTTTTCCTTTGATGACGCGCCTCACCTCAGCTTGGGCCTTGTCCATTACTTGGGGGTTCTTAACCAATTCCGACATTGCCCATTCTAACACTGTTGATAATGTATCAGTTCCTCCACCGAAAATTTCCTAAAATAATATGAATGTATATTTTTGAATTTAGTAGAGTACTTCAAATGACTTGCCAATTTACACGTAGTGTTTAAAAGAGTAGTTAAAATAGTGTACTTATTTACACGTAGTATTGAAACAAACAAAATATTCTCTTGAATTTGATTATAATTTTCTTGTTGAAGTATGTTCTCTTACTAGAATTATAATTTTTATTGGTAGTGATCGGGTTTTCAAGGTTAGAGCTCTGATGTGCTTTCAAAAGCACATCGACTAGATCTTCTTCACAACACTCGGTGCTGTTTGTTCCGTTGTTCTTTGTCTCTTTATGATCATCGATAATATTATTAAGAATATTGTCGACCCTTAAATGTAGTTTCTCTAGTCTATCTTTCACCTTACTAAACAGATGAAGAAAGGTTAGTGAAGAAAATATATCTGGAAAATCAAAACCTCCACCCAATGATACAACCTCTTTAACGGCAGTTATGAAATCTCGATCGTCATACCTTTTTCCAAAAGCGGCCTTAGAAGTTATCGTATTAGTCATAAGGAATATTTTCTCGCTAAGATTAATGGGAACTCCTGAAGACGACTAAATGGATTTTATGAGTTTCATTACCTCCTCCTCTCTCACCGATCTATATGATTGAACACGCTTTGTGCTTAATAGCTCCAAAGTACAAATTTTACGGATTTGTCTATAGTAGCTGCCATAAGGAGCAAAAAGCGATACCTGCACAGTCATTAGAAAGTATCTTCCCCTCTAGAATTTGCGGTCTATCTAAAAAATTAAGGACATGGTTCTTCATAACTTCCTCGTCGGCTTTCGAGGATGAAATAATTAAAGCAGAAAATAGTATGTAAATATGCTTGTTCTTATAAAACTAAAGAAAAAGATTGCAGTATACTTACTTGAACTGATCACAAAACCTACATGAGACAGAACAAAAGGCTTTGAAGTTTGAAAAAACAGTGCAAGATGCTAACAGAAACAGATTTCAACATCAACTCCACAAATACTGCTATCAGAAACAGATTTCAACATCAACTCTAAGAAGAAAAAAAAAGTCAATATTAAGGAGCAAGAAAATGCCGAGCATATTAACGAATTAAATATTGGGTCCACTCAAACTCAACTACTGGGTCAGCAAAGCATCATTCGCTACATTGCGGCTTAATTAGTCGCCATTGTATTTATCATTAGCTTTAACTTGCAATAAGAAAACAACAAATGATCATTAGTCATTACTAATCATTTTCATGATGAACTTCCTTTGAGACTACTGAAATGTTCAAGTTACGTTCAATTCAAGAAACTCCGGAGTCCGGACAAACTTAAAGACGCGTTAAAATTGGACTAATGGCATGGAATATAAATGAAAGATCCTTCATTCTCTCAATTCTTAAATTCAACCCCACAGTAATGACTAAGAGATAACAAACAGAAACCTGGAAATAGAACAACAATTTTGAAAGTGGTTCTAGTCTAAGAGGGGATATTTTTTTTGATAATCAGAAACCCTCGTTTAGAAGTAAATCTGTTTCGCATGCGCCAGGGTTCGAAGAAGAGGGGATATTTGGCTAGACTTTTATTAGGAATTAGAGGCCGGGTTGGAAACATAAGTGTAAAATGTACACAACTCATTCTGAAAAATCTGGTTTTAAATGGGCTGTAGATTGCTCGTCTGAACCACTAGCACATTTTTAAATGGGCCGTAGATTGCTCAATATGCGACATTAATATTTCATGATAACCTCCCTGTTACCGTAAAATCTCAAAGTTCCTGTAAATATCCTCAAAAAGCTTCATAAACAATTTCCGATCCAACATGTACATTATGTTCAACCGCTATACGAGTCTCATTGTGTCATCTGGTTTGGTCATTCTGCACTAGAACTCGAGTTCAATATAATTTATTAGCTCGATAACAAGGCAACAGATTACTTCAATATTTTGCCGTTAGCACCTAAGCCCTCAGCGGCGAAGTTGACACTTGCTTTCATACCATACTGCTAATCAATGTTTAGCATGATTTGTTCATTACCCATCCTTCAAAATGATTCTTAGTTTCTTAGAGACGAGTTGTATCGTAATGGAAGACCAGCTGAAGAAAACAAGATCTAGTATGTTGTGGTTAAAGTTCTAAATTGAACCTTTTTTATTTCTTCTTTCTTATACCACGACCTGAGCATCTACATCAGTAATGCAGTTTTTGCTAGTTAAAAGTGTACATATAGATAAAAAAAATGTGACCTCTACACTTACACACACCCTAGATCTAACAAGTATTGCAACTCCACCATAGATGAGTAAACTTATAGCTAGTTTGGTTGCAGTATTAGTTTAGTTGCACTATTAGTAGTAACAGGACTTTAAATATTTTCAGACTATGACGGGATAACAAATGAATGTGGAATTAATAGTACATACATGAAATATCAATAAAGTGTTTGATTGATTTTTATTGGGGTTGAACTATTTTATAAATTTACATTTATATATATAATATATAAACTTGAAAAAAAAATTAAAAAATATATATATATATATATATATATATATATATATATATATATATATATATATATGATTTTAATATATATATCACACCACATTTACTTCAAATACTCTCATTTTTCAATATCACACCTCCCTGTTACTCCAAATACCTCAATTTATGATCCTATGTTACTAATAGTGCCGTCTCTATTTTCCGTACCAAACGCAATATTTATGAGTCCGACGGTATTTATAATCCTATCATACCATAATCTCACACTAAACAAACAACTCCTTATAGTATTATATAGGTTCATGATAAAGTCACACGTACGCAGATATATTGCCACCTCACTCGCTACAGAATCACGACACTTATTTGCAACCTTAACCATTTTTTTAAATCTATTATCTAACATATTTATATCTTTAAGAAACCGTTTACATTTAAATAAAATTTCAGCTTCCTTATTAATTTTCTTATAATAACCCTACATTATTATTTTTTATTTGTTTATTATCATTTAATAATTATGACAATATTCAAATCACAAAAATATGAACGACATGATAGTTTATTACTATTATATTAATCAAGTGAATCATATACATTACTCGTATATAAGCTGAATTTTGTGTTACCTGAAATTTATGAAATTTATAGATCTTCTAATTCATGCCATTTTTTTATATTATAATTATCAAATTTTAGTAAAAAATATGTTTTTCAGTTAATAGATACGGATGTTATTAACGGGTGCACCCATGTTTTAATTTTAACTAGTACCTTATCAAGACTAGCTAATGTAACAAAAAAAAAAAAAAAAAACCACCCCCAACAAACTTTTATGACACTAAAGTTCAACTTAGCCACTGCATTCTAGATGTTTCAACTTATTGATACTAATGTACGTAGTTGCTCTCATCAAGGTTGAAGGAACTTCTTTTAATACCTAACTTTACCCTATTCCAAAAAATAGAAAAGCATATTTGATCGAGAGTTAAAACTCGAGTTCGATATTATGGTTTTAGAAAATTATTTTAACATGTCATTTCTCGCAAATATTCCAAATTCTTCTGGCAAATGAGCACTCAAATGGGATTGATCTTTTATAAGATAGTAAGCCGTTGATTTTTCATGACGGAAACATTTGCTAAATTTAACTCGTTGATCTCCAATTCCCATACTGTTTACGAAGGCTTAGGCGACTTCCGCCCACTTTTGCTGATTCAAATATTTTTTTTATTCATTATTCATTACTATTCTTATTAAATTACAAATGCACCTCTCATGAATTATGAATGCCACCTCTCCCTAATATTATATATACACCCATTTTGGTTTTTTTGATATCCCGAGTAACTATTAGTCCAATGTCGAATCCACCAACCAAACAAAATATATTGGGGCCACGTTATTTGAAATCCAATCTCATCTTACCAATACACCAAATAAACAAGGTCTAAATAATTGGAGCAATGTTGTAAAAGACGTTAGGCGGACTTTAAGCGGAAATTAACCGTGTAGCGTCTAATTCCGCTAATTCGTCTAATCACTTCTTAATCCGTTTAATTTCACGTAATAAATTAAGTTTACGGTTTTCGCCTATCAAATTATGCACCGTCTAATTTGGGGCTAAAGACGGATTTTAAAACACTGAGTAACTAACTACTTTATGTCTTTATCCATCACAAACGTCAACGCATTCCCCATGCATTAGTTATCCTTGACTTTTGCGTAACTTTATTAAAAAAACTTTTAGTGGTCTATATAAATTCAGATTATCTAATATATATACAAATGTTATGCGGTTCAGCAAAGTTCAACTGAAAGCATTAATTAAAAAACAGTATATATAAGTTAATTTATAAAGACGTACGTAACTCAACTTTTAGGTTAACCACACCCTACCCTACTGGTTCAACTTAATTAGTATCAGCAAGACAATTGACACAAATAATATTTTCACAGCAACCGGTCAGAACTCAAAAGAAATTGAATAAATTTTGAAGATATATATTGAACATTTGAAAGAAGTAAAAAAAAAAGAAAATACTATCGGATAATACGTGTCCGATGACTATTGGTTAGACAAAGAAAAGAAAATAAAGTTAAAAGTTAAAAAGATATATATGCTAATTTTTTTTATGTGTGAAATTGGAGAAAAAGTTTTTCTAACATGATATATTTTTGTGCAAAATTATCAAATTAGCCTCTCAAATTAATGTTTGTCAAATTTCACGTGACATAATTCCGTGATTTATTTAGACGGTGATAACTAAATTGAAAAGTTATAATAGCGTGGTATTTAAATTGAAAAATATGAAAAATAGATATTTAAATCGTTAACAATACTATTATTTGGTATAGTAAATGTATTTTAATACACTGTGATACTAATAAACACATGCACCCGTTGTGTGTCCAACCCAATGAATAGGGTGGTTTTGTTTTCTTTTAAAAATTAAAGGTGGTGTCAAAATTTCATTTATGTGTGGATAATTATTAAAAGTTTTGGGACTTTTTTACTAAAAAATTGAGAGCATTTTGACGGTATTATTATAATAGATAGATATTGATCATCAGTGCAATGAAATAAAACATAACTTATTACTACAATATTGTTTCAACTACGTCTCTGGTGAGTAACTTTCGTTGGTCCCATAATGTTACGATATTTCAATCTTGTGGACTCTTTTGACGTGCTTATTAGGTCCCACTTTAGCCTGCCCCCATAGACTTCTATAACCGTGACTCATTCATCTCAATCCGAGCCGTTCTCCAAAAATACTTTTTTTACACTTTCATCGGTTTGAAATAAATATTTATTATAACTGATAGAGGTAATGTTTAAATAAACAAAATACGCATTAAAATCCGTTTGAAATTGAACATAAAAAAGATTGAACATGTATTGTGGACCTGTGGTGGTTGTAATCTTGGCGAAGCACAACTTTAACGGATAAACTCACCATTGTGAAGTACTAAATAATGGTGGCTTCGCTGCGAATGACGGGGGAATGCTAGTCGGCGATAGAGTTTCGACAGAGGGGGGTTCATGGTTTCGTGTGTCATGGTCTTTTAGATAAGAGCGACGAACCGTCATTTAAATAAAAAGTAATTAAATGCGGCAATTGATTGAAGTGAAAATAGAGTAAGGAGCTTGTTTGTACTGAGTTTGCAAAAATGTATCATAACTTGATTATTCCTTAAATCATGAAAATATTTTTTGCTAGATCGATAATTTTGATTAACGAGTCGAACTTTAAATACGGGGAAATTCTTCTCAAATATTGTCAAATTATTTTGAGAAACAATCTAAACTTTTGCAATGCTTATTTTACCAAAATATATACAACTTTTGCAACATATTACATATATTGTATATTTTACCAAATTACAACTTTTGCAACATATATATTACATACTTTTGAATTAATTTAGAACCAGATCCCCTTTTTTCCATAAAGTTATTCTGTTTGCATTTTTAACACAAGTAAAAGTTATATTCTCTCTCAGGGGCAATTTATAAGATTCTCAACTTGTATTTTATTTAGAAATGATTTCTAATCTTTGGTTTATGTTTTCCGCGTGCAATAAAGACTTAAAAAACAAAGAAAAGAAAACGGAGAAAAAAGAAGCGACAATAGTAGCTTATGCTTTTTGAAGAAGGACGGAGTTAACATAACATAGCTGATAGCACCAACGTGCACCGAAGCCACCCTTGTTACTTTTGCAGTTAACATGCTAGAGGCGTTTAAATTATCTTCTTCATTAGATATTACAATCGTATTGTCGATCCTGAATCTGTATAACTCCTAAATTGCACAAATCTCAGAAACTATAATGAATTCCAGTTAGTATTTTGTATAGTAATAAAAATTAACGATAAAATTACAAAAGTCAGAATACTTGATAAATACTAAAAGGTCATTTACAATTACAATCATTCAGCCAACATTAATTGACAATATCCTCTAAAAGTTTACTATTTTTTTTCTCAAGAAGATGAGGCATTGGAAGCTCCGATACAAAGTGGAAGTAGACAAAATACGTCGATAGATCCAACGTTGGGTCGGCATTTAACACATAAATATACAAACATAACATGATAAGGTTTGCGCATCACCTAAATAACAAACTAACAACTCATGAGTCCACATCATTATTTGACAATGACCATATTAAATTAATATTCACTTAATTTAAATAATGGATTGGTTCATAAATTAATGACTAGGGATTGGTTAAAATACTACCCAAGTTAGTCGTACGGCTTTGACATTAATTCATTACATTAGCTATATATGAAACCTGCATAACCAAAAATGATCATGACATAGAAAAACTTTGATCCCGCAATTTCAATGAGATATACAGAATGATTGATATATAACGTAATTATTTTTTTATGGATTATTATTTTTTGTTTCTATTAATGTTGTGATACTATAATGTGGCGAGCCTGATTTTCTTCCCAAACTCGGCTTACTCAATTCGCGTCGGCTCCGATCTTCCGCGGTATCCGGAGTAGTTTACGTCGGCTATTGTGATGAGGTGGCCTTCGTGCCTGCGCAAGAAACAAACAGGGGCCCGGGGTTGGTACCAGGTTTTCCCTCTCCAACGATCAAGTCAGTATCGGTGTTAACTGAAAGTAGGAATATAATTAAGGATGAGGGACCGGGCCGGCTACAGGTCGTTGTATCGAGTGGTACAGATAGTGTTCAGGGGGTCCGGGTTGTTTAAGCTTTATCTCTCCTCTCTGTCTTTCTCTCCCCCTTCTAAGTGGTATTAGTGGGGGTATTTATAGTGTGATCAGAGGCGTATTAGCTCTTGGATCACTGTACTGTAAGATGTTGATCCAACGACGTCAGAGTCATTTATGACTCTGACAAGGGTACTGTCCTTTCCCGGGGCCCACAGGAGGTGTCCTGTGATTGGGCCACGTCGGTGAAACGTCAGGAGGGTCCCCCAAGGGAGCAGCAGCATTAATTGGGGAAGCGTACTCGACACGCTTCTTTGGGCTGGCCTCAGCACGGCTCGGCCCTCCCAATCCGGGGCGTCGCATCATTCAGGGTTGATGAGGCCCGGACGGCCCGCTTTGGGGGCGTTATTGCCCCGGACGAGGGGATGCCGACATTCCCTCGCCAACAGCTCCCTGTCCGGAGTCGTTGCTAAGGACGAGGTCGGCGAGGATCTCTGGTCGTTACGGGGGCTCCGGTCATTTTGTTCTCGTGCTCGTCGGTGCAAATATGCTCATGCATGGCTGTTTTATGACACGTGTGCAACCATTCATGGTTTTCTTACACGTGGACACGAGGCACCGTCTTTGTCCCTTTGATTTCTACAACGTCATTAATGCTAAAACGGCTGGTGAGTGACATTTGGCAGATGGCCTCTGCAGGCTGTACACGTGGTGGACATTGATTGAGTGGCGGCAGTTATTTGTGGGAGTTCGTGCAATGAGCCGTTGCGTCTTTTCACCTTCTGGTAAATGTCTTTTCACCTTCCACTAGGGGCCTATAAATACCCTCAGTGAAAACCATTTTTCACTTTTTTCAACTTCTCTCTACAAGATTCCACAGCAAACATTCTCTCTCTCCTTCTCCACCCTTAGCAAATTTCACCTTCGAACACTTAAGCCAGAAAATGGTTATTAAACACGGAGCCGGCAAGGGCCCGATGGTTGCCCCTACTCCGCAACGCTTGGCCGTGATGGCCAACGCGCTCCCATTCCGGGCTATGGTCCTCGACCCGTCCCTGAGCGTCGATAGCAACGACAGCAGCATCATGGTACGGACTCATGGGTCCGATCTCGAAGAGTTCCGACAACTCTGTGGGATCGGCGAAGGGTTCCGTCTTCGGAGGTGTCAGAACTCCGACGAGGTGAACGGGATCGTAGCGGATCCGAAGAGCATGGTGACGCTCTCTCTCTCGTCCCTTCTGTACGGGGGCACTCACCTCCCTATCCCGGAGCTGCTGGCGGAGTTATGCGCCTGGACGCAAACTCTCCCTTGTCAGTGGCCTCTGCAAGCCCACCGGATCTGCACCGGGATGGAGGCTCTAAACGAATTATTGGGCTCGACTCTACCGGAGCCATTGGGGTTAAGGGAGCTGCTCGCTTGTTACGAGTTTCTACAGAGCGAGCCTAGCTCCCAAGCCAAAAGCAGGCAGCCGTACCTGCGGTGTCGGTCGCATAACCAGCTCATCTTGGGTAACTCTGATTCGAATCGGGGTTACACACAAGATGTAATCGTGGTGGAGGGTAACTGGCTCCGCCGGGATGACCTGATCCTCCCAACCAGACCGGGGAGGGTCCTAAGCAACAAAGAGAACAAGGCCACGGTGGCCGCGAGGCTAAGGGGTCTTGAGGAGCCGAATGTGAGGTCGATCGAGTTGGCCTTGAACTGGTGCGGTCCGGACGGGACCGACGCAGGCGCTCGCGACGCGGAGCGCCTGTTACTATGTGGCTCCCCCACAAGCTGTAAGGGGAACGAGTTCCTCTGGCCCCCTAGGACCTTCTGTCCCGTGGGGTACTCCCGGGAACGGTGGGAGAAAGATAAGGGTTTTGAATCCACCCTCCCACCTAAGGCCATCAAAGAAGTTGAGGCAGTCGAGGGGTCTGCTGAAAGAACCTTGAAGAAGGTGGTGAAATCGAAGCCGAAGCCGAGTGCCAGGGCGAAGGCCGACGAGGCGAGATCTTTCGCTCCTTCGACGGCCGGGGTTTTCTTTGAGACCCGATCTGATGGTACCGTCCTTCACTACCGAGTGGGGGCGGACGGTACCCGTACCTATATTGACATGCATGGGAAGCCTCTGACAGAGGTTCTCCCCTTGAGCTCTAGGGAGCCCGCTGTGGGGAGCCCCCTACGCTTAGAAGATAGCCCATCTGAGGCAGAACCCTCCGGGCCAGCCTTGGGCACCTCAAGGACCAGGGTAAGTCACTCCTTGTTTTTCTCAAATCTTTGTTTTTATACTTAGCTAGATTTAGTTAATTTCTCTAACTCCTTTCTTGTGTGGTCTGTGTAGGTGGTCCGTTCCGACGAGGAGGAGGCGGATGAAGAGGCCGAGGAGGAGGCGGGGTTGGATGGCGAGGAGGCGGAGATTTTTGAGCCCGAGGCTGGTGAGGGAGGGGTCGTCGGGGCAAGGGACAAGGAGGTGGAAGAGGTGGAGGCTTTGGAGCCCGAGGCTGAGGAGGAGGAGGGGGTCGTCGGGACAAGGGACGACGAGGTGGTTGAAGTGGCTCCCACAGATGCTAAGTTAAAGACCTTGGAGAGGTTGGGAGGCCTGGCGGGGCAGTTAAGGCGTGAACGAGCCGCTGAACGAGCCGCTCGTAAAGCCGAAGCAGCCGAAGCTGCCAAGAGGAAGAGGGAGGAGTCGAAGGCCCCTCGGGATGCGAAGAAAGCCCGTGCCGGGGATTCTGAGCCGAGTGAGGATGCCAGGGAGCATGTGGTCGTTGCTGAAGAGCGAGCGGTGTCATCCGTTCAGGCAAAGGGTCCGATGCCTAGCGCTTCGGGCTCAAGCTCAGGCTCTGGCTCCCCGTTCCCAAGGATGCCTATTCAGACTCCGGAGGAGGTCAAGGCAGCAACCGGGGTTCGGAGCATTATGGAGGGCCATCCCTCTGCTGGCCTGCTTGCTCTGGCCGCGCTTCAGCAGCAGACTGTCGAGGCCGACCAACGTGGTCGCGACCTTGCTTCCGCCATGACGGCGGCCATGGCCATGATCCCGCAGGTAAAACGTTGTTTTCGTTGTGCCATTGTCTTTCGTTTGTTCCTTAAATTCTAGCTAAGTGTTTTTCTTCTTTTGTAGGCCTATTTGATGATGAACCAATACGTCTACCAGCAAGGGCAACTGGTGAGGTCGTGGGCTTCGAAGGCTGAGGCCAATGCTAAACAGGCCGAAGACGCTCTGAAGAAGGCGGAGGGGGCCTAGAAAAGGGCGGAGAGGGCCGAGGGTCTCGTCGAATCCTTGGAAGCTCGGAGAGATGAGGCCGCGAAGGCCGGTGCTGAGGCCGAGGAGCGTGCCCAAGCTACGGTAACGGCTCTGAAGGAGGTTGAAGCGAGCGTGGCCGGTAAGGTGAAAGCTGCGGTCGAAGACGCTGAGGCCGGGATGGCCGAAAAAGTAAAGGCTGCGGTTCAAGCCGCCGAGGCAGAGATGAGCGCCGCCTTGGAGCTATCGACGCAGAAGGACTTTAATTCCTTCTATGTCGATGGCTGGTCTGAGGCAGCGGCTTTTATGAGGGCGGGACCGGATCATCCGGTGTGGAACATGGAAAACATTTTTGTTCCGGTCCCCTCTGCTCCCGTTCCCGAGGTGGTCCCCTTAACCCCTCGAGCCCTTTCGGACGCCGATGCAGATGATGATGAGGGGGCATCTTAGGGCTTTTTGTGGTTTTTAGATTTTATTCTCGATGTAATTTCCTTTTTTGTACTTAGCATGTAATAGCTTTCCATTGAATGAAATGAAAAAACAATTTTGGACTTGTCTTTTATTCTTCTGTGTTTTATTTGTTTACTTCCATTGTGTTTTATACATTGTATACACGCTCCCAAAGGAGTGGGCCTTAGCGCTTCGGCGTTGGGGCGCTTGTTTGATACAACTCATAACTTGCAAACCGAAGTAACACATAGAAAATTTAAATGAACTGAAAAATTCAAGTAAATAGAACCGGGGTGCCGTATAGGCTCGTGTTCTGAAACACTTAGAGAAAATTTAAATGAACTGAAAAATTCAAGTAAATAGAACCGGGGTGCCGTATAGGCTCGTGTTCTGAAACACTTAGAGAAAATTTAAATGAACTGAAAAATTCAAGTAAATAGAACCGGGGTGCCGTATAGGCTCGTGTTCTGAAACACTTAGAGAAAATTTAAATGAACTGAAAAATTCAAGTAAATAGAACCGGGGTGCCGTATAGGCTCGTGTTCTGAAACACTTGTAAAATTTAAATGAAATGTACGCCGGGGAGCTATTGAAATAACAACAGTTTTCATTTATAAAGCCCACAGGCATAAATTTACATCACATTCTTATTTACACAAAGACATAAAGGCCGAGCCCTACTGGTAGTACTTCCTTAGGTTGTTGACGTTCCAAGGTCGGTCCACCGGGACGTCGTTGGGAAGACGACCCAGCAGGTAGGCCCCGTTCCCTACTGCACCGAGGATTCGATAGGGGCCTTCCCAATTGGGGCCTAGCTTGCCGTCGGACTGTATCCTGATGTTGTTGTTTACTTTTCGTAACACGAGGTCTTCGTCTTGGAAACGTCTGGCGTTCACTCTTTTGTTATAAGAACGCCCCAGCTCGTTTTTATATTCGGCGTTACGGATGGCCGCAACCTCCCTTCTTTCTTCGGCGTAGTCTAGCTCTAGCCCCATCATCTTTTCATTAAGCCCGTTTTCCACCATGTCCGTCCTCAGAGAAGGAAGCCCGATCTCTAACGGGATGATGGCTTCCATTCCGTAAGTGAGGCTATAGGGTGTCTGTTGAGTGCCCCGTCTTCTCGTCGTTCGGTAGGCCCATAGGACATGATACAGTTCTGCGGCCCATTGTCCTTTGGACTCGTCTAGCCTCTTCTTGATTCCGTCGAGCACGGTTTTATTTGATACCTCGGCTTGTCCGTTGCATTGGGGGTACGACGGGGTCGAATAGTAGTTCTTGATGTGATACTTTGCATACATCGCATTTAATTTGACCCCGGTGAACTGTCCCCCATTGTCCGCGACGATTGAGTAGGGGATTCCGAATCTGGTGATCACGTCTCTCCAGAGGAAACGTATCACTTCGGCCTCTGTGATTTTCGCTAAGGCCACGGCCTCCACCCACTTTGAGAAGTAATCGGTGACCATGAGGAGGAATTTCTTCCCCCCCGGGGCCACGGGGAATGGTCCGACGATATCCATGCCCCACTGCGCAAAGGGCCAGGGCGAGGTCACGCTGCTCATTTTTTGCGCCGGGGCATGGGGTATGGGTGCGTACTTCTGACATTTCTCGCACCTGAGTACGAAAGCTTTGGCGTCCTTTTGCATGAGGGGCCACCAATATCCGTGGGTCAAGGCTCGGTTGGCCAGCGACCTGCCCCCGGTATGGCTCCTACACGTGCCTTCGTGAATTTCCTCCATGACCCTTATTACCATGTCGGGGTGGACGCAGAGTAAGTAGGGGCCAGAGAACGACCTTTTATAGAGCTTGTCGTTGGGAGCTATCCAGAATCCCAATGTCGTTCTTCTTATTTTCTCGGCCTCTTTCTTGTCATTGGGAAGATCACCGGAGCGATGGTATTCGATTATGGGGTCCATCCAGCTTGGCTCCGGCGGGAGGTCAGTCACCATGTTAATTGTTGCCTTAGCCTCGATGCTAGGCGAAGGGACATATTCTATGGTGATGACTCTCTCTTTCTTATCACTCATGACCGAGGCTAGGGTCGCTAATGCATCGGCGTGGGTGTTCTCGTTTCTATTGATGTTGACGATTTCTTGACATTCGAAGCTTTGGAGTATTCCGGAAGCGATAGCCACGTAGCTGGCCATTCTGTCGTCCTTCGTCTGAAATTCACCACTGATCTGGCTGCTGACTAATTGAGAGTCCGTATGCACCAGTATCTTTTTGATTCCGAGGCTTCAGGCCATTTTTAAGCCGGCGATAACGGCCTCATATTCGGCCTCGTTATTGGTGGCTCTGAAGCCAAGTTGGATTGACTTCTCGATCACATCCCCTTGTGGAGATCGGAGTACAACGCCGAGGCCGGACCCTTTCTTATTGGCGGCTCCATCCGCGTGCAAGGTCCAGGTCTCGGGGGCACAACCTGTGATGTCGGGGCATTGGGTCGTCCCAGTGAATTCTGCCACGAAGTCGGCCAGGGCCTGTCCCTTGACGGACGTTCGCGGCGCATAGCTGATGTCGTAGGCGTTCAAGTGGCAGGCCCACTTCATCATTCGTCGAGAGAGATCCCCCTTTTGGAGTATTTCTCGCACAGGCTGGTCAGTATAGACCACAATGCTGTGTGCAGAGAAATAGTGAGCAAGTTTTCATGAGGCCACGACGAGGGCTAGGACGAGTTTTTCCAAAGGCATATACCTTGCCTCAGCATCGAGGAGAGTTTTGCTCACGTAATAGATAGGCCTTTGCTCCTTGTCGAGTTCCTTGATGAGGACGGCGCTGACGGCTATCTCAGACACGGCCAGGTATAGGGTAAGGACATCGCCTGGGTCCGGCTTGGCCAGAAGGGGCGGACTTCCGAGGTAGTCCGCCATCTCGGTGAACGCACGCCGGCATTCATCGGTCCATTCGAATCTCTTCTGAGCTTTTAAGGCCGTAAAGAACGGTTTGCATCGATCCCCGAACCGGGCAATAAATCGGTTTAGGGCGGCGGCCATCCCGGCTAGCTTTTGTATGTCCTTTCTCTTCTCGGGTGTTTTCAAATTCTTCAAGGCAGAGATCTGGGACGGGTTCGCCTCTATGCCGTGGTGGGTCACCATGAACTCTAGGAATTTACCGGCACCTACCCCGAAGGCACATTTAGAGGCGTTCAGCTTCAGGTCATGCCTTCGTATCGTTTCGAACTCCTCTCTCAGGTCGGATAGGTGGTGCTCCTCTTGGGTGCTCTTTACCACCATGTCGTCAATATAGACTTCCATGGTTCGGCCTATGTTCTTAGCGAATATCTTGGTGACCATTCTCTGATAGGTGGCCCCGGCGTTATTGAGCCCAAAGGGCATCACTTTGTAGCAGTAATTTCCCCTTGGGGTGATGAAGGCAGTTTTTTCTTGGTCGGCCTCCGACATGGGTATTTGATGATAGCCGGAGCAGGCATCCAGGAAGCTCATCCTGGCGGCCCCGGCCGTAGAGTCCACTATTTGATCGATTTTGGGCAAGGGGAAAGGATCCTTTGGACAGGCCTTGTTGAGGCTCGTATAATCGATGCACACCCTCAACTTTCCGTTCTTTTTGGGGACCACTACGGGATTGGCGAGCCATCTGGGGTAATAAATCTCCCTGATGGCCCCGGCCAGCAGAAGCTTCTCTACTTCCTCGTTTATGGCATCGGCATGCTCTGGACTGACACGACGCCCCTTTTGCATCACGGGCTTGGCATCCGGGTTGACGTTAAGTTGGTGGCAAGCGAGGTCGGAACTGATGCCTGGCATCTCGCTTGGACCCCATGCAAAATTGTCGAGGTGTTGGAGAAGGAGTTCGACGAGGTCGGTGACCTCAGGTTTGGTAAGCTTTGCTCCCACCATAAAAAAGTGGTCCTCGTCATGCCCCGGGATTTGGATTTTCAGCAGTCCCTCCTCCACCTTGTCTTCGGCCTCAGGCCCCATCTTTTTGTTTAGTTCCCTCAGCAGCTTAGGGTCCTCTGCCTCGATGTTCATGGCACTTTGGGCCGGCACCATCTTTTTGCCGGAATACACGGCCATGGCACAGCTGCGTGAGACTTTCTGATTTCCTGAGATAGTTTCCACACCAGAATCAGTTGGATACTTAACCTTTTGGTGTAAGGTGGAGGAGATTCCATCTATTCTATGGAGCCACGGGCGCCCCAATATCACGTTGTAAACAGAGGGGACATTCACCACCGTGAACTCCACGCCCATAACTTTCGTACCAGTTTTCACGGGCAAGGTTATGTTTCCTTTGGGCCGGACCGCCTCCGAGTTGAATCCGTACAGGGGTGGGACGTCGGTTTCCAACTGTTCCTCTTTGAGTCCCATCTTTCGAAAGAGGTCTTCAAAGAGTATATTGACCGACGCTCCTTGATCAACGAGGATCCGTCCTACTGCGCATAGGCCTATCTGTGCCGAGATAACGAGGGCATCAGTGTGGGGCATGTCCACCCCCACCAGGTCGAAGTCTGTGAAGCTTACATCCGGCTTGGAATTGCGCTTATACTTTTTCCGAGGGCTTGAGCTTTCTGCGAGGCAGACGTACTGCTTCATCAATGCTTCCCGTGCTGAGGTTCTTTCTGCCCCATTCTGGATTGACCTTTTGGGCCCAGAGTGAATGACATGACAGATCATCACCGGTGGGGGGAGGTCCCGCTGCCTCTCATCAACCCCTTCTCCATCTCGATCGGACTCCCTCCGTGATTTGACATATTTATCCATCAGGCCATCCCGGACCCATCCCTCGAGCCTGACCTTCAGGTCATGGCACTCGTTGGTGTGATGGCCGCGACCCCTGTGGTATTCACAGATTTTGTCGTTAGGCCCTGGGGCCGGCTCGTTCCGTAGTGGGAGAGGCCAAGAGAAGAAAGGCTCGTTCTCAATCTTGTTAAGAAGGTCGACAAGAGGTAGGCGAAAGGTGGTGGAATAGGCAGCGCCCGACCCCGAGGCGACAGGGGTTTGATGCCCCGGTCGGGGGTCCTCTTTTCTTCTTTTAGGGGCCGGTTGCGGGTTTCTTCCCGTTCGTGTCCGCTCCATCCTTTCCGCTATGGGACGGTTTCTTCGAGGGCTCGTTGCGACGAACCGATCCCTTGGCTGGTCGATAAGGGCTACTGAACGTGTTGCCCCAGCGGACCTCATGTCCTTCTCTATGTCGATATGCTATTTTATGAGGGACCTGAGTTGAGGAACAGAGTTTGGGGGGGGGGGGGGGTCGCGATCATCTCGTTTCGGATCCTGCTCCCAACTACCATGTTTTGCCTGAAGGCAGCTATGGCGGTGGAGTCGGGACAGTCCGCGCATTCGGCATGCTTCAACCAAAACCGACTATCATAATTCTCGAGGGTCTCTTTAGATTGGACCCTCACTTGATAGAGTTGCTCCGGTTGGGCAGCTCTCTCTTTCAAGTTTATGAACCTGTGTGCGAAGTCATAAGCTAGGTCGTCCCAACAGTGGATAGAATTGACGGGCAGGGACTGGAACCACTTACTAGCGAGCCTTCCCAGGCTGGCGGGAAAGCACCTGCACATTAATTGGTCAAGGTGTGACCAATGGTTCATCTGGTATCGGTAGTGTCGGAGATGAGCCTCTGGATCAGAGTCCGCGTTGAAGGTTTGGAGGATAGGGGCGATAAAGTTCCGGGGGGGGGGGGGGGGGGGGGGTACTGTATTCAATTTCGTCCGAGAACGGGGTGCTGCGGGTTGAGGCCACAATTTTCAACGCTGCCTCACCAGCTGCATCGTGCCGTCCGCGTCGGCCACGTCTCCGTGTCCGAGGTGGCTTATCGGTTCGGGCGTGACTAGATTCCGGCCGTGAGTCCCGACTACCATCCTGCCAACGGAGCCGAGAATGTATACTCCGCTCGTTATCGCGGCGAGAATTTCCTTCTTGGGAATGCTCCGACTCCACACCCCTAGCCGGCTCCCTGGGAGTCTCTAGGGGGGGTCGTCGGAGGGGTCCCAACCTGGACATCACGCTTTTAACGGGGACTGGAACCGATTTGTCTTGGCTCGCGCCTTGAACGGGCTCGAGTTCCGGCTCCATCAGCGAGGCTATCAAGGCTTTCTGGGCCGCAAGAGCGACGAGCTCTTTTTGGTGGATATCGATCATCATCTCTGTTAGCTCGGTCCGCGATCGGGGTGCGGGAGCTGTTGCGGTCAAGGGAACGGGCTCTCTGGTAGATGCGGTCCTAGGGGTCTCATCAAAAGAAAGCGTTCTCGGCATCCCAAGAACGTGGGGGGGTCGAGACGATGGAGTGTCAAATCGGTTATTGCCAGACATGTTTCTTTTAAGGACGGGGAGTCGAAGCTAACGCGTTTAGGTTTCCCACAGACGGCGCCAATTGGCGAGCCTGATTTTCTTCCCAAGCTCGGCTTACTCAATTCGCGTCGGCTCCGATCTTCCGCGGTATCCGGAGTAGTTTACGTCGGCTATTGTGATGAGGTGGCCTTCGTGCCTGCGCAAGAAACAAACAGGGGCCCGGGGTTGGTACCAGGTTTTCCCTCTCCAACGATCAAGTCAGTATCGGTGTTAACTGAAAGTAGGAATATAATTAAGGATGAGGGACCGGGCCGACTACAGGTCGTTGTATCGAGTGGTACAGATAGTGTTCAGGGGGTCCGGGTTGTTTAAGCTTTATCTCTCCTCTCTGTCTTTCTCTCCCCCTTCTAAGTGGTATTAGTGGGGGTATTTATAGTGTGATCAGAGGCGTATTAGCCCTTGGATCACTGTACTATAAGATGTTGATCCAACGGCGTCAGAGTCATTTATGACTCTGACAAGGGTACTGTCCTTTCCCGGGGCCCACAGGAGGTGTCCTGTGATTGGGCCACGTCGGTGAAACGTCAGGAGGGTCCCCCAAGGGAGCAGCAGCATTAATTGGGGAAGCGTACTCGACACGCTTCTTTGGGTCGGCCTCAGTACGGCTCGGCCCTCCCAATCCGGTGCGTCGCATCATTCAGGGTTGATAAGGCCCGGACGGCCCGCTTTGGGGGCGTTATTGCCCCGGACGAGGGGATGCCGACATTCCCTCGCCAGTAAAGATGTTCTTTTACTCATAAGATTGAACCATATAAGCCTAATTTGAAACTTTGTTTATATTGAGTTTACATGAGTTACCATTCGTATGGTATATCTTAACTCTTTTATGCAATTTACGTACATTCTTTTGTCCATATTTCTCATCCATCACTATCACTCGACCTTTCTAATTTGTTTGCCGGCTCTCCATAGATTTTCCTTCTTTTATTTATGATAAGAAATTAGAACATCCCCATCATCGCAAGTAGATAAATTTGGAAATAATAATTTATAGTACTTGCTTATATTTAAACTTTTGATGAACGAATTTAAATATTATCCCTATGATCATAAATCACATAGGAACAAAAGTATTTAGGAACTAAAACGTTATATATAGCTGGTTTTATAAAACTATATAAACAACGGAATTGGAGAAGTATATTAATATATTATATGGTATCGATCCTGGCTCAAAAAACAGTGTAGAATATTCACACATATTGGCTTCCTTGATTTAGGGCTTCAAAGTCATGAATTGTGACCAAACAAAAATATGAAGAAAAAAAATTAATTATTAAAAACATTTAAATCCAATAATTGATTACTAAAATGATGACATATACTATTTCTTGATCACAACATATGAGAGTAAAACCCTTGATTCTCTTTAATAAGATTTAAAAAAAAATAAAAGGAAAAAGAATATGTAAATTAAGCATGACTATTAGTAATAGAGAGACTAATAATATACTGTATGAGTTTAAAAGAAATGTCACGATAGTGGTGGCATATAGGTATAGAAGAATTTACTCATGGAAGCATTTCTTCCAGTTAACTTATTACAAAAATGGATACCAAAATATTTATTGCATAACGCCTACGATCAAATTTAACTACAGCCCAAATTCTTTATTAATTTTGTACTTATTTTTTGTAAGAACATTAAGAAAACATCACTTTACCTATTTTTACTTTTTAAACTCTAATCAACTGATGAATATAAAATCTAACAAAACAGCATAGTGGACATCTTCAAATGATGACTTGACCAAGAACAAGCACGTAAAATCGAATGGTGTAATTTATTTATATTAGCTGAGTGTTAGAAATTAAATATGTAACGTTCTTTCGAGACAGTTGACGTTCTTATATTACCCATTTAGTACTATTTCAAAACGAGTATATGTTCCATAGTCTCATTTTGATTAAATTTGAAAGGAGGGCCATCCAAGTAAAATCTTCGAAACTATATATAATACAGAATATGCTAATTATAAAAAGCATATCAAATCTGTAATATTCGTATCTAAAATTTCATATACATAATTTCGGTGATAATATAATAACGGTCCGGCTAACGAGTGTCCCGGACATCGTTTAAGCATTAAATGACTTTTCAAAATCAAGTTATATTAAATAAATTGTGTTTCATTTATACAATAACATCAGTGCATTACTAAATTTATGTATTTAATTAATTACTTATAAGTTATGGAAATTTTATTACTGAATTACTATAAAAAATAATAAGTACAACAAATACATACATGCTTTTCTCATATAATAAAATAAAAACAAGTTTTGATCTTCAATAGAATTTGAAACTCTGAGTTATCAATATTAAATTTGTTCCTTATAATAAATAGGAAATGCTAATCAATGCCTCTTATTTGTTTTCAAATGTTAAACATGGTAATTTATCGATAACATGTATATGTTTATCGAACATATGACTTAGTTAGTTAGTGGAGAAATAAGGTTAGGGGTTGAGAAAATGAGAGGGTTATCTGGCTCATTATTTCAGTTAATTTTGCTTAAGTAAAACCAAAATATCAGTTGTATTTTTTCCTCTAAAAATAGTGATAGGCCTATATTCATACTTTGTATTGATCGTAAGCTGTGTATTTCTTTTAAGTATTATCGGACTTTTGCCGGATTGCTAACATGGAAGCATAACCCATGTGGATATTATGAGCTTTCTTAATAACGTTGCCCCGTTCAAAAAAAAAAAAGACTTAGTTAGATAGTATTTCTACTTAATAATGTTGTTTTGAAAATGTTGAAAATGTCAAATGATTTGATATTATTCTTTTCCCTATAATTAATAAAACTTGTGTTTGCATTTTGCATTCAATGAAACCTAATTTTGAAATGATTTTATAGTATATTGTGTCCTTGGCCTGACTTGCAACAGGATAGAATAAATAACCTTATAAAAACCAAGATTTTATTAGTATTAAAGCTGCCCACTCTGTCTCTTTGTAAACTGCTTCAACTTTCCTCAATCCTCTCTGATACTTACCTAGGTACACCTTTACCACTATTACGTATATTATGAATGCTATCTACACATAAGTATTCAGGTACCACAATCATGGTATATTATGAAGCAAGTTAATTTTCCAGAGGTTTTAGCATACAAAGCTATTTATATTTGATAACATAAATCATGGTTTTCATTTGTATATGACATACTGCCACAGACCTTGAATTCATGTATTTGTGGAAACTCTGCTCTTTTTGTTGTATGGAATATAGTCAGCTTTATGGCAAATAGTTAAATTGTTCAAATGACTAAAGATCAGAATAGAATGAATGACTAGGTTTATTTTCCATCCTGTGATGTTTAGCTTGTTTGACTGCAGCTTTTAAACAAAATTAGTCAATTTTTTTTTGAAAAAATGGTGCTCTGGTAGTATATCATGAGGTATGGATATAAATTTCCTATTTAAAAAATTGATAGTCTGATTTAATTCTCTTGTTAGTGTAAAATAGTCTTCTTCTTTTTTGTAGAAATATGTGTAATGGAACAAAACAAAAACCATCTCCAGCTGACTCCAGTATAGAAAGCAACGAAGTCGACAAAAATGATCTATCGGTCCTGCTTGAGTTTTCGGCATGTGATGACGTGGCTAGTTTCAGAACCGCCATCGAACAAGAAAACCTTGATATCGACAAGCCTAGTAGCTGGTACGGGCGAAGAATCGGCTCTAAAAAACTATCTTTCGAAAACCGGACCCCATTAATGGTCGCAGCTATGTTTGGTAGCAAAAATGTTTTAGGCTATATTCTAGAATCTGGCCTAGCGGATGTGAACCAATCGTGTGGCTCAGATCGCGCCACAGCGCTACACTGCGCCGTGGCGGGAGGTGCCACGTCATCGCTTGATGTGATCAGAATTTTGCTAAGGTCGTGTGCGGACTCTAATGCCCTCGATGTTAATGGGAACCGACCCGTTGACCTTATTGTGGGGTCGTCTTTGAACCCAAAAAGGAAGCTAATTGAGTCGTTATTGAAGAGTAGTTGTATAGCGGATGAGTGTGTTTTCAATGACTTGATAATCGACGGATTTGAAAACGAAAAGGACGAAATTTTGCCTACAACTATCGTGTGGAAAGATGGGGTTGAGAGGAAGGAATACCCGGTTGACCTTACCCTCCCGGACATAAAAAATGGGATTTACGGTACCGACGAGTTCCGTATGTATATGTTCAAGGTAACTTCAGTAATTTACATGAACAAAGCATAAACTTTTACCTTTCATGGAAAAATTTGTTTTTGGTTATGACTTTGTGAATATTTATAAGTAGCAATCACTTGTTTAAGATATACTAACAATCTCCTATTTTGTATAAATTGTTGGGTTGGAAGATATTCTTTAACCTTTTTTTTACTATGTAAACACTAAGTTTCATGATTATTTTCATGTGATGTTGAAAATAAAGAGTACTTTTTCATGCATGAAAAGAACATATTTACATTTACCATCAATATTTTTCATTCCATCAAGATAGGTAATAACGTATTATTTCAATTGTTTGAAAGAAGGATTTTTTCGTCACGCCAGCATAAAGGGCTTATGAGTCGTGACCGTCTACTTTTACAGGTAAAGCCTTGTTCGCGAGCCTACTCCCACGACTGGACCGAGTGCCCGTTTGTCCACCCTGGCGAAAATGCCAGGAGACGGGACCCATGCAAGTACCACTACAGCTGTGTCCCATGCCCAGAATTTCGCAAAGGTACATGTCGTCAAGCTGATAACTGTGACTACGCGCATGGGATTTTCGAGTGTTGGCTACACCCAGCCCAGTATAGGACCCGTCTCTGTAAAGATGAAACAAACTGTACTCGAAGGGTTTGTTTTTTTGCTCACAAAACCGAGGAGTTAAGGCCTTTGTATGCTTCGACAGGTTCAGGTTTACCTTCTCCTAGGTCGTATTCGAACGGAAATTCACAATTTGATTTTTCATCTAATGGTTCATCTCTTATGATGAATGCCATGAACCGATCGCAAACAGGTTCAGAACTAGATACAGAGTTGTTTTATACTTTGTCACAACTGCAAGGATTCTCAATGGATGCCATGTCAGCACAACAGGTGCGGTCGGCCAGGTCTAATGCGTTTGCAAAACGTAGCCAGAGTTTTATCGACAGAGGAACAACGAGGACAAATCTTTTCTCAGGAAATTCATCTAGCGCTTTGTCACCTAATAATTTTACTTCCAGTATTTCGGATTGGGGATCACCGGATGGGAAATTGGATTGGGGTATAAAAAAAGATGAGCTGAATAAGCTGAGGAAATCGGCTTCCTTTGGTTTCCGAAGCAGCGAGAGCAGTGTTTTTTCTGCTCCCGCTGCTTCAAGATTGGCAGTGGCTGAGGAGCCAGACGTTTCGTGGGTCCAGTCATTGGTGAAGGACGGGCCCACCCATAGTTATGAAGAGCTCGATACGACTCAGAATTTGCAGTATTTGTATTTGGAGCAAGAGCAGATGGTGGCCTAAACTTGAAAGTTAACTTGAAAATTTTAACCTTATTTCTTTCTTGAAAAATAAAAAACAATGGCAGGGTGGGGAAATCTGTTCATTCCACTTTGAAAGTATTTTGGGAGAAATTATTTATTTTCTTGCACGACTTGTACAAGTATAACCTTTCTTTTCCGAAACTAGATGTTTAACATACATTTTTTTTCTTACAGAATCTCTTGAAAATTTATGTCAATCCTGGACTAATGACATATGTACGATTTCCTTGAATATGTATCGTTAATCGTTTAAAAATTGATGTTAATTATGATAATTAAATATATTTCTTGCCATTTGTTCCTGGAAGATAACTTTGTTGATTATTTCTCCAAAGATCTTGATAATTAGTTGCGCTATTCAGTGGTGAACTGCATGGGACGATCTCTTTATTGGTTGATTTATAAGGTTTAAATGTAAAAAGGCATTTTAATATGATAGTATCATTTTCTTTTCTTCTTGTTCTCTTCCTTCCTTTGGTATCACACAACTCCAGTACCATGTGTTATATCGAATCAAAGTCTAATAATTACAGAGCTTATGTGAATTTTTGAAAATGATGTCCATAACTTGAATCAAAGAGAAATTGTGTAATTAAAAGCTAGCATAACGAGGATGTACAATATCAATATGTCAGTAACATTAACAAACATAATGGAGTAGTTTTTACAAGACTTGAACACGTGAAATAGAGTAGTTCATGTTGTAGTCTTCCATATCATTTTTGGAAATTTTGTGACATCACACTTCTGAAAAAATTGGATACAAAGTTTGGAATACATTGAACATGGGTGGTGCCGTGGTGGTGTTTTGTTCTCCATTTCATTTTGGGCAATGGCCTAAAAAACTAGAAAATGACTATGTTTATCCAATATATCAGTATCTTCCCCATGACCCAAAGATGGCTGATTATTAAAAACCAAATAAGTTTTAACTTGTTTGAAGATAGATTTTTTTGGAAATGCAGCTTCAAACTTTTTAGCATTTTCATGCCAAAAATTCAAGAAAGTCAAAAAAACTTGGTTAAAGCTGACCAAATTCAGCTTGTTCATGACTAGAACAAAAAAGCATAAAAAGCTGTAAACAAGCAAGCCATGCTCAATTCTTTTGGTAAATGAACTATAGGTCGGAATAATAAGACTTCATAATCGAACCTGATTTTTAAAGAAAAATAAACAATTTATGGGAAGAAACGCGAAGCTTTTACAAGCAAGATAAGAAAGATTAGGGGGGAAAAGGTTAGATCTTATAGTAAACTTGTTTACTTCAAAACTTCTTAAAACATTATTCCACTTTTCTAGTAATAAAAGACCATATAGAACAGTTACCTATATGCTCATTATGACAAAACACAACTCATCGAAAGACACTACAATAAGAGCACACACAACTACTATCGATAAACTAGCGGCTAAAGTTCATACAATGAGATGTTCCTTGTTTTGTCACCACATAGCTCTGATGATCACTCGATTTTTTTAGCTTTTGAAGGGTCTTTTAACTGTGGGTCAGTTTGGTAAAATACCACATCTCCGGTGTCGCTCACGAAATGGTCTTGGCTCATGCTTCTCATTAGATTACTGAGCAAATGAAATGGCACAGGACCTGACTTTTTCGGCTCTCTGTAATACTTTCCGAACACTGGCTTAGCCGCCTTCGTCTACAATCACAACAAAATGATAAAAGTTATTTAAGCGAAAAGATCGATAACCAATAATATATGCTAAAACAGTTTTTTTTTTTTTTTTGCTTATAAGTTGTACAACATTTGGTTGATAGTCTGGAAAACTGAGTTTTTCTGGTTTTTAACATGAATAAGCTAATATCTTTAAGCTGGATGATCTCAACAACCCTAAAAGATCAAAGGTTATTTTCTACTTTTTTTTGCAACCAGATAAGTTCATGATATCCCATTTTGCTTGGATTTTTCTATTTCACTAGTCGTAATGACATTGGGCATCTTTGCCAACAACTTTTTAAGCTAATAAGTTGGTCTATTTGAGTTGGAGAAAAAAACTAACGTTCATTTAGTCCTAACTTTTAGCTTTTCAAGACCAGAAAACAGAAAAAAAACTAAGTTTACAAGCTGGCGAACCAATTAAACAATCCCATTGAACAAAGTTAAGTTGAATCTGCAGAAATATTACCGCTTCGATTAAGTGATAATGAGGGATCTGAGGAAAAAGATGGTGTATGACATGAGTGCCGATATCATGATGGATGTTGTTGAACCAACCGTAATCACGATCAACTGTAGTTAGCCCTCCCCTTAAGTAGGTCCATTCCTATCCAGGATCAATTTTGTTAGTTAACTTGGTCCAAACGAATTTTTGTCTTGGAATGAAAAGTAATTATTTATTTCCGGTATTTCTCAAATGATTCAAGTATTATTGACAGTACCTTTCCACGGTACCAAGGAAGCTTCTCCTCGTGGCCGTGGTGGTGCAGGTAAGTAACAAAGTCGATCCACATTACGAAAATCTGTAATTAGAAAAAAATACAATTGAGTAACAGGAATAACTCTAGTAGTATTGCATAGCTAAAAAATAAATAAAAATACATACCATGTAAGGTACACCATAGACTTTAAGTAATTGGACAGTCCCAATAACCTTGGAGAGGTAGAAAAGGATGGAAACCATGAGGGACCAACACACAGTTGAGGTGAAAATTTGTTTCCTCTCAGAAGGGTGAAACAAACCACTATATGGGTTGAAATGTGAACCTTCTTTTCCAGGGCTTCTGTAAAACTGTCATTCAAAATATCGTGTCATTTCGATTGATTATCAGTAAACGCTGTCAATGATGTTGTGCCACATTAGAATTGAATAACACACGGATTGTTCTTCCGGTACAAAACAATCTTCTTATGATTAGGAAATAGTAAATGATTATGAAGGCTGATCAGACTGCAGATTTTAAACAAATAAGTTTTCTGCATTGAAGCCAAGGAAAACGTTGGATCTATCCGGGTTAAAATTTCTAGCTCTTTCAATACTTGGCTTTTAAGTTAGCCAATTAAGTTATTAGAACGAAAGCATAAATGGTGCAAGAAAATAATCTCCGAGTGCTGCACTTCTCGAAGTGACTAACAATATACTTGAGAATATGTGTACAACTACTATATAATATATATATACTGGATTTGAAAGGGGAAACAATTAGAGTCTTACCAAGTATACGGGGTATGCGAGCAAGGGGAATGGTATTTTAAACCGAAAGAACTTGGTGGACTCGTCCAAAGACTTATATATCTTCTCAGGCAACTGCAAAGTATTTAAAGTCATGATTTTAATAAATATATGAATGTACTTTTATACAATGTAATCAGGATGTAATAATATTTTGTATTACCGGCACCCATGATTCATCTTTTTCGACGTTTCCATGATTCTGATGGTGAGTTCTATGGCTAATTCTCCTGTAAATTTTCACCAACCACATTATCGAAAAACATCTTGACATTTTGAGATGTTAAATTACAAGAAAAAAAGGAACTAAGAGGAATGATGAAAAATACATACCATCCATGATATGGTACAAGTATTGAAGAATGCACCATATGCCCAACAACACTATTCAGCAATGAGCTGTCGGAGAAACTCCCATGTCCACTGAAAATAAAAAAATTCAACTCAATATAATAAAATAAAATAAAACTCAGCTGAAAATATAATTAAAAGAAATTGGATTTTATTTAGTACCCGTAACACTATCTTGTGATTATAATAATCCAATATCTAACACATTTTCGCATTAGTTCTGTTGATATCAATAGACGTAGCTAAAACGTGATTCCAAGGGATACACATACACTAAAGAGTAAGCGTTACAGACCAGAGAGGGTATTTAAAAAAATGGTAAGCTTTTTGAGCTTTTCATCGAAGCGTTATTTTCTCCTATACGAGCTAAAACAAGCTATCTGAGTCCTGAGATTTGAAGCCAAGATTCAAAAAAGAGCAGTATTTCAACCAAATGGTTATCACATTTGTGTTAAAAAAAAAAAGGACGATAATCAAATGGTTAACACATTTGTGTTCTGTTGATACACCATACTTGTGTTCATTTTAAGCTCTACTTGTGGTAATTTGGCAAAGAAAATACTTTGAAATTATGATTAACAAATCCGAGATAATTCGTGCTCTTTTGTTCAATTAGTTGACAAAAATTATCCTAAATATGTTCAAGCTCCCGATTATACATTAATCAGGGACGAAGCATTCAATCATTAAACTACATCAATCACCAGCACAAGAACAGACCAGACCAGAAAATAAACGGCTGACACGTATTAAATGGCTGTAAAATTAAGGTAATAGGAACAAAAATAGGAATATACCAGTCATGACCAAGGACAAATATGGCCCAGAACATAGTTCCCTGAGCAGCCCAGTAAATTGGCCAAAAAGCCCAATTATCTAAATAAACAGCAAGTGCCATTAATCCGAAAACCACAATTATATCCCTAAGCACATAGCTTAGAGATCTCCAAGGGTTCTTCACCCAACAATGCTTTGGAATTGCGGCTCGGATTTCAGCGATTTTGAATGGTGGAGGAGCGCTCAGATCGAAATCGCCTTCGTCGGAGGCATTTTCAAGCCCATTCAATGCCTTTTCTGTAAAATTTTGACAAAAGTGAAATTGCATTAGGACATTCATTAAGAATATGCTCAAATTATCGTAAATGATTAATAAGATTCAATGTATATTATTATATTAACTCTTTTAATGTCAAATGAATGCATGGTTATTAAATACTTGATATCAGAAAATAAGGATCTTCATGAACAATTTGTAATCCTATTCTTAAGCATGTATATATGCATGCACCTGCCAATGTCTCTTCTTTAGACAAATATATGTGATATGTTTATGTTATTGTAGTATTTCTATGATTCAATCTTTAACCATTTGACATACATGGTAAATGATACATAAACAAAAAATCATGTGAAAAAATTATGTAACTTGTCATTTGCAAAACCAGAAAGAGGTCTTTTGTATTCTTGAATTTCTTGAATACATTTTATATTTATTCAGAATGCTTAATATACATACCTTGAGGCATCTCAGATTGGCTCCAGCTAATGTCTTGTTTAAGTTCCACCATAACCATCCTTTTCTCTTTCCTGTTTATATGGAAGAACTTGCAAAAATAAACTTAGGCACAAACTCCCATATATGCTTAGTCCAAACACAAGATCTATTTATACATATAAAAAAAACGTATATATTTAAATATTAAATATATGTGTATATGTTTATGCGCACCAAATTGCCACCTGCCTTATATGTGTGAGAAGTTTAAGGCAAATTTTACCGGAAATTTTTTAATGTTGTGTAAATGACACTATTTTTTAGCTAATATAACAGGGAAGCCAGTATACTTTTTTATTAAGTTATTTTATAAAAATATTTACCGAGTAAAATACTCCTGATTTAGAATAAAAATGATACAACTGCCCCTACTTTATATTATACTAGTTGTGTACTCCAAATCTACAAGCCTTTTTAATGACCATGACGAAACTTCGTATTTGATTAGAGAAAATCTCTTATTTTAAGTAACAATATAAAAATATGAGATCTTGATTGTGGAAATATGTATACCAAATTTTAAAATTCAAAATTACAATACACAGTTTCGGAGCTATTCGTGCTAAACTATTGTCTCTTACGAAATTAAATTTTTTTAACATCTATGTTATCGAAATGGAACTTTTTAAAAGCTAATAACCTAGTTATATGATTTAATTATATGAACTTAAAAAAAAAGGGGTAATTTTGCTATGTTAATTTTTCAAGTTAAGGTTACAATATTATAATTTCGTAAGAAACGTTAATCTTGAAATGAAGCGAGTATAACACAAAAATCTTTTTTTGGAAATTAATCAGATATTGTAAATATGCAACTACTAGTATTATTCTAGCCAAAGATAAAACAGAGAACCTAGTATGCTTTAACTTTATGTACCAAAAAAATAAGTTTGCTTTAATTTATAATCACTCTTTCTTTTTTAATTCTTTATATTTTCTCAGTAAAATACAATATTTTAGAAAGAAAATGACAAGTATTGTAAAGTCGCATCAATGTATAAGAAAGCACGTGCAATGGGGCAGGCTGTTACAACATACATAAACTCCATTATGCACCACAAATGTACAAGTGGTAATGTGGTATAATACTTGTGATACATTTACACATTGTTTCATTTAAATTCGACTTTAGTTTAGAAATTATAACCTAATGAAAAGGGAAAATCTAAATTTTAGTACTACAGTGTAACAGTGTCTACATACGAGTGCTTTCTCCTTTTTAAGGAAGAATAAAATAAAATGTTTGAAGATTTATTTATCTAAATTCAAGTTTCAATAGTTGTCATCTTTACTTCTGTACTACTTGTGCCGAAAAAGAGAATCATTCATAAGCAACAATCTCGTGTGGCTTGTTAAACATTCGATTAGAATTCGTTTGATTCACTAATGAACCTTGCCTTAACGAAAATATAGAACGCGTATCTAGGCTCAGACTCGTTTAAATATTTTTTGGTATATCTATGTCATGCTTATACATGTAAATAATTACTATAAAGTATATTACAAATGATTGATAAATACTATTCCCTTTGTGAAGTTAAGTTGTATAGTTTAGACTAGTTATTTACAATACAAACTCATAATAACTATTTGTATTAATATTGATTGTTTTAGTAAATATTTTTGTTAATTAAAAATATTTTTGGTATAGAGATGACACTACCTATGCTAAGTGGATTGTTTATTTAGAGCATCTATATATATCTTTTCAGAACCCATTTTCTTCAAATAAGTTAACCTTCAAAATATTTATCAAATCTCACTCAAAATCAACTCTCCATTATTTTTAAGATGACCACCATGAATCTTTATAATTAGATAATAAAATGGTTTTTTTCAAAAACTAAAATGCAACAATATGTAGACCCAATTTAGCTCATGTGTTCATTTTACCTCTAAAAAATAATTATATAGTAATACAGATGATGTTTTAGAGAGATTGAAATAACATGCAACTGACAAATGATTTTCCAAATATCAAAATTTCAATTTTCACTCCTTATTTTAATAAATTTATGAAGATTTTGATGCAAATACTCTTAGGCCTCAGCTCTAACTCATTTATAAATTTTTAGAGTCTCGAAAATTTTTTGGGGCTCGTCAAGTTAACGAGCCTAATTTCAATAAAATTTTGGCATGAATGTCCGATGTGCAAGAAGTTGTCTATTTTTTCAATTTATGTTTATCGTTGACACTCAATAATGTTAGATTTCTTAAATAAAAATCACAACTACGGATTTTTTATTATTAATTCTGAAAGCATACTATAAAGTATGAAATTTTTATAGACATATATGTATATATCATCAATTAACCGAAATGAAATAAAAGTTCACTAGTCTAATGGAGTTTTGCTCTTTGGTCTTGTCTACTAAACGATTTCTTTTTTCATGTCCGTTTCCTTTAGAAATGAAAAAAATATGAGCATATGCACTTTAATATAATTAATGACCTACTAATCACAATAACTAACCTAAGTTGCACGAGTACGGACCTAATAGAGTAGGTAATGGGAACTAATAGCTACCCATGTAATAAGGGCTAAATCAATATACAAGCACCTTAATTAACAAAAACTAACATATTTTTCCACTATATTATGTATCAATATTGACGGTCATATACACTCATTTGTTAACATGACGTTTATTCATAGTCGAAAACGAAAATTGTACATTTATTTGAACAACGGGAACATTGAATTGGTTTTTGGTAAAGCGAGGATAATGGATATAACGATGCTAGCACATCAGTTTGATACCAAAATTTTCTTTTTCTTCAAATATTTTGATATTACAAATTTAGAAATTACCAAAAATCTAGTGTGGGGGAAATGTGAGAGCTCTCTACACTGTAATAGAGGGTATTATAAACAAAGCTATGCAAATAGTTTCAAAATTGGGTTCTGAATTTCTCTTTAGGTACTGAAAATGAGATTTAGAACAAAATACTTATTATAATACTAGAATGAAATACTAAAATTGGTTTGAGCAATTAGTAAAAGTTTTGCCACCTGATGGTTTGTACTTTGTTTGGTTGTAGTTTTTTTACTTCTAGATGGTTTAAGTTGTCACCTTACGCAAAATACCTCGTTATGAAGATTGGCTAAAAGATTCAATTATCTTAAATTTGACTTTAATAAATTACCAAACCCCTCAATCCAACCTAGTGAGGCCATAGTTTATCCCAAGCTAAGGCTGGTATACAAGTGTAATAGACGGGTAGCGTGGGTTTATAAGTACGTCTTCGCTTAGATGAGAACGACAATTGATTTGTGGTGAGCGATTGGTTAAGTTGAAGGGTGTGAGTTTGAAGTGTTGGTTTAGTTTTATTTAATTAAATTACATGGTTTATTACATTTTAATTGTTATTATTGTAAAGATAATCATAACTAATTATATATATGGACAATTAAAACACTCAAAATAAAATATTTTTAACGAATTATAATTTATAAATTTACCCACTTCATTAAAGAAAACTTAAGTATTTAAAAAAAAAACATACATAATTTATTAAAATGATGTGGTTTGAATGGTAGTACACATAGTGCAATACAAGGACCAAAAACTAACTGATATATTACTTTATTATAATTTCAGAAACATCAAGGACAAAAAAATAAATCAAAGTAGTCGTTTATAACCATTATAGGAACCTTTTATTTTTATTTTTGAAATTACAAAGTTCAATCCCTGTAATTAATACTTAAAAATCAGTTTTTTTAAATCGGTCTGTCACTTTCTGCAAATTATAGGGATATCACACTTAACTTGTAGAAACGGAATACGGAAGGAAGAAAGGGGGCAGCGAAGGAGAGAAGAGGAGTCGAAAGCCATAACCCATGCACATTTGCAAGGGCATATGGTGATAGTAAAGATGGGATGTGTTAGTTGCGCCGTAGCTTACCGGCCGTAACCGACACAAGTAAATCTACTAAGAGAATCTGAATCCCCTGTCCCCTACTCTCTGTCCCCTTTCGTGTCTCTTTACTTTTTTAACCCAAAATTTTTGATGAAAAAAATTGAAAAAAATTCTACAATTACGATTATACATATATCGATACAGTTCAAAAATTATTTTTAAGAGAAAAGTCACACAAAATTTGATTTAGAATAAATTGAAAAACTAGTGTAAATTAATTAGTGAAATTAAAAAAAACCGTTTCGAGAAATATAATGGCTAAATATTATGAAATTTGCATAGTATTACTATAAAAGTCTATAAAAATGCGAAATAAGTTGTTAAAATTTAGAATTTGGGCAAAAACAATCAAGAATACACGAAAGATAAGTAAGGGACAGACGATCCGTACTCCTGCTAAGATCTTACTGCTGTCCGGTAATTAAAGGATCAACCCATTAATTATAAAGAGTATAACTCGTGTATTCAATATTCAAAAATTTTAATTATTTTCCCATTCTTTAAAAGAGTGCTTAGTCACCTTAGGATGATCAGTTGGAAAAGTAAAAAAATTATTATTTTGCGAGATACTACGTGAAATTAGATCCTAGGGCGAGTGAGCGAATCATAAAACAAGAAAAATTAATTTGTCTGAAGAAGGAAAGAATAAAGAAAGCATTAAATTTATTTTTAATCATTAGCATATCGAACCGACTTTTGGTTTTTAAACAGAGTAATTTAAACAAAATATTTTCCATCAAGTTGAGTAAACTAAATATTTCAATTAATCAGCATTTTTTATGAGGTAACTGAATATATTTTGTCTTTTTGTTATATTTTGTTAGCGAGATCTTGTTGGCTCGCTAATAATTGTATCATGTAAGAATAATTTCATTTATAAAAAAAAAATGCTTTCAGTTGAAATCACAAGCAAAACGTTTTAATTGAAAATGTTATTCTTTGGAGTTTGGCCGTCGGTTCAAACCACCCTTTCTGACAAGAAAAAGTCATTGTACAAAATAAAGAAATAAAAAAATAAGTTTGGCTCAAATAAATATATACCGGTAATCATAATACTTCTCCATACGTTACGTGTGCGATATGTAGTGACATAGATATAATCCCGACAAATAAAATTAATTTTTTTTTAAAATTTAAATATCGAATGATTATATATAATTAATTAACAATCGTATATAAAGAGTAACATAATGTTTTACTCTTATAAAAAATACACAACGATTTTGACAATGGGGCGAAGCCAGGATGTGTAAATGGGGGGTGCCAAAATATATGTACAAGTAACATATTTTTATGGGGGTGCCAAATCTACACCTAAAAAGAAATTGTACTAAAAAAAAATTGCGTCACTTGGAATTTCTAAAATTATGGGGGGTGCCGTGGCACCCGATCGTCCCCACTTAGCTTCCCCCCTGATCGACTCATTTTGTTTAGAATATAAATGTGTGGAAAATAATATTTTTTAAATTATTTATGTATTTGAATTGAGTGATGACATTTAAGAGTAATTACAATATTAGAGTGATGATATTTTTAGAAAATTTAGACAAAATTAGACAGACTCAAAATGTTTGGATTGACTTATATTAATAGTATGATATATATAAACATTAAAACATGTTAAATAATTAAAATTTGAGTTAACGTAAACCTTAACAACAAGTCTCGCATGTTGTATATATCACAATTACATGATAAAGCTATAACAAATCTAGATCACATAAAAACTTATTGTTGTGGACGCTGTTTACGCCTTGTTTTTTTTGTAGATTTATTCTTTATTTGGTACCCTTAATTCGTTTGGGAGTTGTGGTACCCTTTATTTGACTCAAATATATATATATACATTAAAACATGTTAAATAATTAAAATTTGAGTTAACGTAAACTTTAACAACACGTCTCGCATGTTGTATATATCACATTAATACATGATACATACATATATACATAACATGTATGATGGATATGATATGATAAAGCTATAACAAATCTAGATCACATAAAAACTTACTGTTGTGGACGCTGTTTACGCCTTGTTTTTTTGTAGATTTATTCTTTATTTGGTACCCTTAATTCGTTTGGGAGTTGTGGTATATATAGATTAATTAGATTGTTAATTTCTAGTGATCAATATTAGTTCTGTTTACATTTCTGTTTCAAATGAAGATTTTTGTTTCGCCATCCAATATCAAGATAGAATTATTTTTAATAGTTTGTTTCACATATCATTGCCGGAAAACTGGACTTAATTATATCATGATAATCCGATATTTTGTTCCCCTTTTGGAAAAAAAATCATAGCAAACGAGTTCAAATCTTCTATCGCTTACATGCTTCCTTATTTATTTTATCCAAAAAAAATTCTAAAAAACTTTAAAAAAATTATAAAATTACTATAATACATGTATTAATACATCACAATAATTATTTTTAAAAGAAAATCCACACGTAATTTAATTTGGAATAAATATATAAATTAGTGTAAATTAAACATTAAATCTTATAGAAATTGTCTAAAACAATATTATTGTGTACAAATGTTTTAAAATTTGAATACAATATAATATAAAAGCTTATAAATTTGCGAAACCAGTTGTGAAAATTTAAAATTTGAGTAAAAATAAAAAAGAATACACGGAAGGGGATAGAGAATAGAGGTATAAGATAATCATAGCAAATGGAGTAATTTTAATATGGTATAGTATAAAGATGTCCCCACTTTATATATAAAAAAGAAAATATACTTTTTATATCATCTATAACTTAATTTATTTTTACTGAAATACAACAAAAGTTTATAGAAAGCTGATCAATGTCTACGGGTAACATATTGGAAAAAATATTCACATGAGTGCATGCATGCATGTTTCATGATTCATACACAGTAATAGCGGTCATAGTATTTTTAATTTTTAAATAAGGGAATTTCATATGCTACAGTAGGTAAAACAGTTCTGATTTTGTAACTTGGGAACGATCTTAATTATTTTGAGTCACTTTGCCTAATGAGATACTAATTGACAATAAATAAGGATCTAAAGGGTAAAAAGTACAGTATATAACTAGAAATCTGAAGAGTACTGTAGCTGTATAGACAAAATTTTGACAATGACAATATATTTTTGTCAAGTGTTTATGAATTAATTCAGTACTAAATTACTATTTTAATCTTCCTTTACCTTAGCTATTTTAATTCGGAACAACAAAGTCTCTGCTTTAATTTGCTAATACAACCAGAGATAATCAAAGAGTTTTGCTACATTATACTATTATTAAAAGTTAAAACAAAATGTAATTGCATAAGAAGGTTAGAAACCATACTTGAAAAAAGGACGCAAACACGAAGATGGCTTTCACCAAAGGCCCGTGAATTTTTTTTGAGCTTGATCTTTGAACAGAAATTAGCTAGCTAGCTATAGTTATATATATTAATGAGTGGCCATTTTTTTGTTAAAAACAATTAAAATTTTTGATACACGTGTACTCAATTGTTTTTGTATTTCCAGTTGGAAGCAAATAGAGACATTACAAGCTAGATGTTGGACACGGAAATTAAGCTTTTTTGTTACAACCGCAATTAATGTGTTTTGGAAAAGAACAAACTTATTTGGTTAGGCTAGCTTGGACGATAGTTCTGTTTTTCAAAATAAAATTTAATGACATTTCTCATTTTTTTTGTTTGATTCTTCTTTTAAAAGAACTACTTTTGGTGCAGATCGTGCTACTTTTTAAATATTGCTGACAATAAGTTGTTCCCGAGCAGCTTAATTTTATTTTATTTTGATAATCAAGCCGAGAAGCTTAATTACTAATTAGTGATTTCAAATTACGGGGTAATTCACAAATGATTCTCCTTTTTTGAACACAAATCTTATTTGATCCTCATAAGTTTAATTGAAATGCTAGTAACCTCCAATTTTTTGAGACAATTTTTGTAGTGAAAGGCAATTTCTTTTTCACGTACATTCCGATTCTAATGGTATTCAATAGGTAATGATATCAAAACATTTTTGGAATAAATCAGTTTGATCTGGAAAATGTTAAACTTTATAGTTCATTCATGTAATCCACCTGAAAGTGAATAATTAGTGTTGAAACATATAAAGCAAATAATATAAAAAGTCGGCAAGATTGTTTATCAAATTAAGTTTTCTTAATATAGGGTTCGGATAGGACATTAGCCACTGTTTATAAGTCATTATCTAAATCTATATAAGCAAATAATTGTCTATAGCTATTAGCTAATCGAAGATTAAAAACGAACCATACAAGTACTTGGTTACCTACTTTACTAAAACTCAAAAAGCTTGAGAAAAAATGAAATTGCAGTGAGTAGGTGAGATTAAATGAAATGAATACTTAATAAGTACTCTTCCGTTCTATTTTATCCCACTAATAAGGGAAATAATCTTAATAATGGAGTACTAGCTATTTGGTAAATGATAAATCAACGTGTTAGAATTTAATTCTGGATATCTTTACAATAAACATTACAATCAGTTTGTTCCACAGTAATAAAAGTTTTAATGGGAGGAAAAATGTTCATGAGAAAGTTTTGCACTAAAACTTTTTGTTTAACTTTTATTTTACACGCGTTTAGTGCATAGAATAATTTTTAACCTAAATTTTATAGAAATTCAAGTTTTATTTACTGTTCATTATTGTGTACGTTTGACGCAAAGGATACTACCATGTAAATTTTATCGAACTCTTTCTCGGATCAATTCTTTAAACCTTCCCAAGAATTGATACATATATAAGAAAAATGATTATGGACAATTTAAGCATAAATATAAAAATACGTGATAAAAAATAACTAATCCAACATCTTAATAAAAAAAAAACAACTAAATTAACAAAATGAAACTTACTGTCAACAAATATTTTGATAAAGTCCTCACTTTGCAATAAATTATGGTCTGGTGTTTACTAGCTTAATTAATCTTTCAGAAGCTCTAGGCATAAAAATAATAATTAATCAATACATCATAATCACAGGGGATGAAATGAGGTTAATTAACAGGCATGTATAACATATTTTCTTTCCTAGACGCATTTGTAATAACTCATAAATCTTCGTATACTCAAAAAAAATTAGACTTATAGAAGATAAAACGTTGATTGAAAATCTTTCAACAAGATATAAATATTATATGATAATAATAATAATAATAATGACTTTATTCAAGATATAGACTCGTTAAGTTATCTCATCTATTTATGTATGTATGTATACTAGATGTTGCACAAAGGGAGATTGTGAATTTTTGTTTTTCATTGATGGGTGCGTTTAGATTGTGCTATATTACTCGTTTTTAGATCATATTATTCTTCGCAAAGGGGAGGTTTCGACACAAGAATTAGCTCTAAAGAGTAAAGACGGTTTATAAACTTTGTGGATTATCGGAAGATATCAAAAAAATAATTGGGGGTAATGGATTGGTGCCGGAATTAGCTAAGTTCTTTGATGCCAAGTCGTACGAGGTGAAAGAAGCAGTAGCAGGCTTTGGTTTCGGTTTCTAAAAACCGGAAACGTTTGTTCAGAATGAGAAAATTGTGGAAATAATTCGGAAATTGGAAACTCAGTTTACTCATATACCTGGACTTATTTATTATCGATTTTGATGTTGTTGATGAATTGTAATAGTGGTCGGAAAAAGATTTTGCATTCAGAGCATATGAAGAGTATTAAAATAAATAGCGGAGTCCGAGGTTCCGGATGCTAAAAGAATTGTTAGAAACTTAACATCGAATGGGATCCGAATCATGCTAAGTGGAATGTGGCCTTGTTATCGTGATTGCATTTGTTCTAACTTATTCAGTAAAGAAACATATGCCTTTAATGCATGAGAACTTTTCTTCAGTCCCTCGACCTCTACTTCTCTATTTAGTTGAAATTCATCTAGATATCATCAAAACTTATTCGTAACCATTGTAAATATTTTGGCCGATAATGTGAAATTTATGAAAACAAAACGAATAAGTTTTAATAAGAAATTAAACCCGTTACATTTTATTATTTTATCAAACTTCACAATAACAACATCTAGTGGTTGCCTAACGTGGTTAGTAAGTTATTATATATCTGCTTACCATTACGGTTCGATCCATCAAATAAGTGAAGATCAATTATTATCAAGAAAAGAAAGGAAACAAATTAAACTCATCACATATATATGTATAGGTACATATGCGTGTGTGTATATAATTTGAGGGGGGGAAACAAGTAACACTATAACAGGCCTTTGCGGTTACGGATTTGAGGTTTAGGTTTCAGTTTAATCTTGGGTATGGGTTTGGGTTTGGGCTCGTGGCCCCGATTAGCAGAGGTTTCCTGATAGTCGTTCAGATTCACTCTCAGCGACCTTCCTTCAATCTCCTCTAACATTACTGCCACTTCATTCTCTGTAACCTCACCTAAATTTTACATGAATTACAAAGATTGTTAGTAACAATATTTATGTTTATAATAATGCTATGTGCACCCTCTTACACATATCTACCCACACATATACTAGTTAACTAGTTAGTGGAGAAATAGGAAGACAAATATTTAATAAATTTGAAATCAATTAAAACTATTATGTACTTTTTATTTAATTGTCCACCATAAAATTACGTGTAATTTTAACCGGTCAACAACTTATATCAAAATTATTGAAATAAATATTTTCAAAAATTGATCATATAGTTCAAATGTTAAATTTTATGACTAGATTTAAAAAAAAATTATTTTGACAATTTTGATATAAGTTATAAAACGATTAAAATTACACTTAATTTGATAATGCATAATTAAATGTAAACGAGGGGCAATCCATATAGTGTATGTGGGTGGATATGTGGTGCATATAACAATACTACCGTCTTACTTGTCATAATCATGTGATCTTTACGATGCATGCATATCGGATACTCTGATAATATATATGGTTTTTCGGTCATCATACACGATGTTAAAACTTGAAAGTTTCAAATAAAAAAGATACCCAAGTTAATGAAAAATATTGGATATAAAAAAACTGATATAAATTGTGAAGATAATACAAATATGTAGAGAAAAAAATATATATGATATACAAAAATTTGTATGGTTAAAGAGCGAGAAAGACTGTAATTAGTTTTTATTTTTATATTTTATATTTTTTATGAAAGTATGTAATATGCTAATTAAGAAAAAAGTTTACCGGTATTTTTGGAAAAAAAAAAAGAATAAATTTGATAGGCTCAACTTTTCTTCGGTTCGCTTATATTAATAAGTATGATATTGCCATCTAAATCCTAAATTATAGGATATACGTAGTTAAATTTTTCTCGCTGGCAAAAAAAAAATTGTGAGCTACTACACAAAGTTACATTCCGTCTTTCCATTCTTTTGTTGTTTTTGTGTTAGGGTCTCAAGGACAACTATTGTGTATTTTAACACATGTACATACTAAATGTTAAGATACTTATACCCTCGGGTTTGTTAGTCGGTTAGGTTAGAGATTAGTACCGAGTTAGTTATTCGGTTAGACGATTGCCTATAAATACCTGTTTGGGCTCATTGTACAATTTGGTTGATCAAATATATTTCATTTCTTGTTAGAGTGTCCTTGTCTACAATTTCACGATCAACCCCCGATCACCATTTCAACACTAAACTCCTATATGAAACCCGAAATGTCACATATGTAGTAATTTAATTACTTTCACTTCTAATACTGCATGCATGTAACTATGAAAAAAATATATGAATATATCATACTATCTATATAAGTGGAAATTTATGTTTAGTACGATACTATCATCTTAATATGAAAAAAACCAAAAACATGTTTCTTGTTTAATACTTTTAAGATACATTTTAATTTAGCAAGTATATAAATAGTCATGCTCTTAAATTTTTCCATATTCGCCCTCCTTCATAAAGATTGGAGTTTTCAAATTCTTTTTTTTTTTAAATCAAAAGACAATAATATCAACAACAAAAATACATAGAAAACATATATAAAAATATAAAGACTTATAAAGAAAAATATAAAGAAAATTTTAACATTTACAAAAAAATATATATAGAGAAAACATATAGAATCAAACAAACAAATAAAAAATTAAGAACAATGATAAAGGAGTATGAAAAAAATATTAGAGCATTTTAGAGAAACATATAACATCATATATAATCAAACAAACGAATAAAAAATCAAGAACAGTACTGATAAGGGAGCATCGTATAGCATCAATGAAAAAAATATTAGAGTATTTTAGAACAACATATAACATCATAGAGAATCAAATAAACAAATAAAAAATCAGCAACAATAATATAAGAGCATCGTATAACATCAATCGAAAAATTAGTAGAGCATGTTACAGCAACATATAACATTATAGAGAATCAAACAAACAAATAAAACATCAAGAACAATAATAAGTGAGCATCGTATAGCATCAATGAAAAAATAATTAGACCATTTTAGAGCAACATATAGCATAAGACGAGTAGAACACGATAATTTTTATCGAGAAATTAAATAAAAAATCAAACACATAAGACACTAAATACTACAATAAAATAAAAACGTTATAAATAAACATGAAGAAACACAAAGGAAGAATATATAGAATAAAAATGTAGTGCAGCATACTAGAGGAAAATAATAACACCATAGAAAATAAATATTAGAGAATCGGATTTAGAAGAAATAAAATAAATGTAATAGACCGGACAAAGTGGTGAGAAAAGTTAACTCAACTGTAAATTGAAAAGATGATATATAATAGACCGGACATTTCAAAGTTGCTAAAGTTAGCAGTTAGTTAAGCTTATAGATGCTATGTACTAAACTTATATAAAGATTTGAACTAAGTTTTTTTTGATAAATAACTAAACCATCATTTCCCCAATATAATCCAACTTATGAGTCTGTTAAATTTTATCCATTTTTTCTAAATTTACTCCTACACTGTTTTACTAATTACATATAACCATACTTTCATAAAATAACACTAATTCTCCATCTTTAACCATCAAAAATTCTTTTAAATTTTATCAACTTATATTATAGTATATATTTTTTCTTTCAACATATTTGTATCATCACTAAACTTATATTTTATATATTTTTACAACATACTTGCCGCGTCACTTTTACTGGTATCAAAAGAAGTAAAGAACATAAACACACCTGAGATGGAAAGTGGTTTTCGTGCATAAGCCACAGAAGATAATATCATTATAAGCAAACACAAACACCATTTTCCAGCTTTGATCCTCATCTTTCTCTCTTCACGATCAAATAAATGAACGTCTCTACTTATAATGTGGTTAAGTTACTTAAGTATATGGGAAAAAGATATATATATATATATATATATATATATATATATATATATATATATATACACTAATACACATGGCACGTTAATTATGAATATATATGGTGCATGGAGTTGACATTTTATATAACTAGTGGAGTTCACGTTGTGAGGATGAATCTGGACCGTTGAGGCTAAGTCAGAGGGGGGTCTTGCTAAAGGGTTACTTTGCCTGAAAATGAAAAAGTAAGAAATAGAATTAGGTTTCAAGGAATATTGTGTGACATTTTATGTGCCTCTTGTTTAATTTAGGACTAGTCATCCTTTGATGGATAATGTTCATGATAAAAAAAATTGGGTGCAAATGTAGTCGAAACTATAATTGGTGAATTATAAGTACTAATTCCATTTCGTTTCGGTTGTAATGACAAAAAACTACTAGTAATTAAGCATATATCACGAAAATATCACGAAAAATATGTAAGACGAAAAACACATATAACAAACTATATATCCTACCAAAAACACGAGCACTGTGCCATCTCCAGCTTTCAGGAAGTCAAATCGAACTTATAAATGAGGCATTTTCATCCATATTTTTTTAGAATATGATTTTGAAAAAATTTGATTTTCCGATATCTATTTTTTTAATACTAAAAAGAAAGATGGTTAAAGTTACTAAATACAATACCTCACACATAATTAATTTAAGAACCGTTTAAAAAAAAGTAAAAGGATGAGTAGAAAGTGAATTTAGTAGAAAAAATTAATTCGGTATAAAAATGAATAAAGAAGAAGATAAAACTAGAAACTTTGATGCAGAAAGTACATGAAATGAATCCAAGCAAATTTTAATCTATACAATACTTATTAAACTATGATTTTTTTCCTTTTATATTTACCGCCTAATTAGAGTATTCATGACCTGATGTATGTACCTTATATTTACTAAAAAATAATACTAGTGTGACATATACTTCATAAGCATCAACACCTATGAATTTGCTTTTACTAAAAATGATGGGGCAACTTAGGGGCTCTTTGGTGGCCGGTCACCTTTTAATAACATTTTTGTTCATACGTTACTATTCTTATAAAAAATTTAAATCTAACTCACCTTACAAATGATAAAAAAAGATATTTTTTTCGTAACTTTTTAGTTTTTTTTTTTTACTTATTAATTCAAACAAACACTAAAAAAAATAGCTTTTAAGTTATTTTATTACACTTTAATATCTTTCTTGTGTAGATTATAAATTATTATTTTAAACTTAAACATAGTTTTTAAGCTCTTTTTTATATTTTAATATTTTTTCCGTATAAATTATAAGTTGTTTTTTAAACATAAAACAGTTTAAAAACAATTTTTAAGCTCTTTTTTATTAGGACGGGAGACTGAAACTTAAATTAGTTTCGACACATCACTTTGACTCGAAAAATCTTATAAAATATGGTATCTAACTAATATTCTGGCCTCTTAGAAACTTGTGGCCCAAAGCCACTGCTTTGGGAATTTGACCCTGAAGCCAGCACTGCACGAGCATATGTATCAATCTATGTATATCAACTATATATGTTCCATGCTTATAAGGAAATTATCAAAATAAATGCTACTAATCAATTACCCTATCATGTTTATAAATTAACATTGAGGTTAAATTTCCCCTAAATACATGGAGACTTAGACCTGTCCTTATAAATAAATTAATGATAAATCTTCGATATTCTCTCTTAATTGACCCCGCATGTTAGAAGTTGAAAACAAATATGAAATAAAAAAAAATTGAATAGAAATCAATAGTTTACTATTATAAGGAGATGATATATAGGGAGAATGGGAGATTGATAATTGAAAAATGTTTATATTTTACAAATACAAATTATCATAAACTAGAGAAGAAATTAAGCGTTCATTTGGCAACTGATTTTTGTATTTTAAAAATATGTGCGTGTTTGACAAGTCAGATTATTTAGCTTTTAAAAATCTGATTTTTAGACTGAAAATGCTAAAAAATCCATATTTTTAAAGGATTATTAAAACACATTTTTAAAATATGATTTTGAACAAAAAAATATGTTACCAAACATATCTGAAGGCAATTGGTGTGATTGCTCATATTTGAAGACTTCATCCTCATTTTAAAGAACTTCATACTATCTGGTACCACATGAAAATAACAACCGATAAGCGATATTCGGCAATGACTCGACCCATATAACTTTAATGGGTATCTATCGCCTCAAACATAGAAACATAATTGATATAAGCACATGATAGTCTTTTCATTTTAACTCCAATTAACAAAAAGACAATTACATGAAAAGCAAATGATCTGACAGATAAAAACGTCACATGTCAACATACTGCGGTGCACGTACCTCTATAAATAAAGTCAAAAAGCAGTACAATGGGATAATCTGACTTCACAGCAGAAAAAAATATATCAGACAGATACTTTTTCAGAGCTTATCTCATTAGAAAGTACGCACATATAAGAAGTCAAGTTGAAAATCGAAGATATAAACCGAACATCAGATAAATTAAGATTATTGTAACAAAAGAACATGGTAATTTACTCAATCAATCAATAAAGATACCTTCTCGTCCAAATTATTAATTTCGACCATTTAAATAATTATTGTTGAAAAGCACGTCTTAACCGAACAAAGTCTATGATTTATCACTATCATACCCTTTTTTCACACTTCATCCTCATTTTTAAAGTCATACATTTTTTAGAAAAAAATTATACCCATTTTAAAAAAAAATTATATATCACATATACCCCCATTATCCATTTTATAAGATTCGAGCTCTGCATCTGGTTCTTGTAATTCATAGTGCGGGTTTTAGATGTCTGGTCTAGCCCTATTGGGTTATTGTTTGCATACACAAATGCACCTTTCCTTCCCGTTACAAGTTTTTTTTTTTTTTGTAATCCCTCCCGTTACAAGTTAAGTTGATCGCTAAATCTATTGATTGTAGTATCAAAGTATCATTATAATTTCTAAGATCCAAGTACAGAAGTAGTTTTATTTTAGGAGATGCTTTTGTTCCCAAGAATCCGAACACGGTACCATTTTATCTACCGTTGCCATCCAGTGATGAAATTTTGAGAGATTTGGCACTTATTTTAGTTCCCAACAATCTTACTTTTTTCTCCCAGACTCTAGCAAAACAATTTACATTTCAATGTACCAATGAATAACCCCAAGGCTCAAGAACAAACTTTGGTTTTCAGATTGAAAAACGTAACTACTTTACAGCACTTTTTTAATGGTGTGACCTATCAAACCAGCATTCATACTATTACAAGTCCATTGATGAGGCCTGGTGCGCCCAACATCTTTCGCTAAGTCATGTTTTCGTAACAAATATGATAGGAATATAAGCACCTACAAGAACACTAGAAGTCGTTGAACATTCACATGAGCACAGTTGGAACTTGGACCATTTCTGTTTTGAGAGTTCTAATGAGTTCCTAAGGACAATTTTGTTTCAGCATATGTGACAAATAAAATGTAGGACTCACATGCATTTAGTTTCTGCAAAAAGATATTATTGATACAACTCAGAAAAATCTCTGACATAGCAAAAGATCACCCTTCCAAAGCCACTCATATAATGGTTCAGAACCCACAAATTAATTAAGATAAAGAGCAGATTTGTAAGGACCAAAAGTTAGAAAAACAGTCAAATCAGGATTATCAGGGCAGAGCTTGAGAAGCCCTCCAGTTTCATTACAGTTACAAGTAAAATATAACCCTCACAAGTTGATTGGCAATCTCCAAAGATGGTCAGCGTTTTTTAAAACCATATTTTTTACGTTCGTAAAACAAATCAGTTTTAGCACTACCCAAGTTGACAATTTTAGGACAACCGTCTCTATCTTTCTCTTGTTGCGTGCACTCCTTGCAATAGTAAGCATCCGATATTCCCACCCCTCCACAGATGACACATCGTCCCTGAAAAGATCCATAGTTGCACTCGTCGCAAACTCGAACAAGTGTACATGGACGCACGTAAGAGTCACAAATTACGCACTTGCCATCACATTTTTCACATAAACGCCCAATAGCAATACCCGGCTGCTTCCTACACATGATCAAATCAGGATGATGCTTGGCCATGCTGATGTTAATTAGCTCTCAAATGCTGTTAAAAATAGACCTGCAAAAGTTTTCAGCTAACGATATAAATTGGTAATAAATTTTAGAATGGAGAAGCAGATGAGGGACTGATGATAAGTTCTCATGAAATTAAAGCAAATATGAATATTTACTGAATAAGTCAGAACAAATGCACTCCCGATAACAACATAGCATTAGTTATACACCGCATAGCGAAATAGAACAAGTATCAAACTAACAGAGGATAGAAAAACAGCATTAGATTAATTTCCTCTTCTTTGCCTAGAAAAGTTCTCATGAAATTGGAGCAATAGGAATACTAACTGAATAAGGTTGAACAAATGCAATCAGGAAAACAACACAGCATTAGATATGCACCATAGCCATATAGAACAAGTGTCAACTAACAGAAAAAAGAAAAACTAGCATTATATCAATTTCATCTTCCTTCACCAGAGAAGGTTGCCGGTTCAACAACTTTTTAGAGTTTGAATCCAAAAAGATCTGGAGAATAGACTGTTTTTTTTTGTTTTTTTTGTGGGTACTTGGCTGATGAGCTATATGATTTGAAACACTCTTGCATCTATAACGTCTTCAAATTTATGGATGTAACATTGCAAGGCCTAAATCCAAATGCAATTCATCTATTGCTGTCAAATGAAAACCATCAAAGATAAAATAGACGTCGTTCTCCTATCTATTTAACCTACTAAAGAATCATAAGGTCTTAACCCAAAGCAACCAATGATACTGAAACATACATATATATAAGATCTGTTTATTAGACTGAGCAAACTATAACACCGATTCATTTAAACAGAAACATAGAATCAATAAATAATTGTAACAATTACCTAAAATCGGTGTATAATTTTATCTGCAAAGTTGGTTAGCTCTAAAGTAAGCGCAAGAGCATATATGCAATTCCCCATAGGCAAAACATAAATTCAAATAAAGCATTTATACAATCACTAAGTTTTTCCGGTTGATGAGCATTTCCGTTTAACCTATAGGCAAATGTAGTGGCAGAGTAAGCTAATTGTCCCAAATTCTCTGTGAATTAATTCAGATTGTGGTTTTCAATGAGTCCCTCCAAATTTTACAAGCCAATGAGCCATTATGTAATAAATGTAAATCAATTTCTACACCAAAAATATATAAAACAAAATTCAGTGTTTTAGTTAAGATGCATGACCGAAGAACGAAATAAGAACCTTCACCACTTCACTACTTTGATATATTACGAAAAGTAAATATTTGCTCTTCCATGTTTAGTTGTTTACCAACCAAAACTTGATAAAAAAAATAATAATATGCTTTTGCACTAACTTACAATCCTGTGTTCATGAGTAAAACTTTTGCCCATAGTATTTAACTATTTCTGATTCCCCATGTTTCTAAGATCCCAGGTATCGTTTTTTTTTTTTACATTTCTAACCCTATTTTCAGTTTCCTCCTTCTTAAGTAATTACAAATTTAAAATATATATCCTCCAATAAGTATATAGTAATAGTAAGAATACACATACAAGTAGATGATCTAGTCTAATCATTATTATGCGGCTATTAAATTTATTTTACGCTTTTTTGCTTAAGTCGTAACGCACTTGTATCAATTTTCGGTTTCTTGACATAACGACTGTTAAATTTTTGTTTAAGTCCGTAACGCACTTTGATCAATTTTTTTTGTTTTTTGTAAGCCTCAATTAAGCTATATAATCAAATCAAAACCTGCATCCAAACAATTCATAAATAAAACACACATGAAATGAAACACAATCGCATAAACCGGCATTATCACCTAATTATATATATAAACAGTTCTGTATAACTAATAATTACTAAATATTAAACTCTCCCAAACTCAATTTGTACTAAACATTGCATATTCACCATATTTTACCATAGCATCTGAGTAGCTAAATACATAAATATATATATATATATATAGAGAGAGAGAGAGAGAGACCCGATGAGAAGGCTCAGAGTTCGATTCTGCAAAACCCAGTTGAATTAACTTTTAAGGGTTTTATGATCTACTCGAGAGAGAGAGAGAAAAGAAATATCGAGAGTATTCGGAGAAGATATGAATTAGGCTTTGGGCCCAAAACAACATGAGCCTGGTTACGATGGGCTTAGGCTTCTAGCTTTGTTTTAGGTAGGCCTGAAAATGAGTTGAGTCGAAGAATATTAGTCTTATGTCACATTTTACGATATTTTTTAAATTGAGATCTTGTATCGAAACTTTTTTAAGTTTCAGTCACCCGACCCAATAAAAAGAGCTTAAAAGTTGTTTTTAAGCTTCAAAAATAATTTATAATCTATACTGGAAATATATTAAAATGTAAAAAAATAGGTTAAAAGTTGTTTTTAAGCTTAAAAAAAATATATTATAATTTACACGAGAAATATATCAAAGTGTAAAAAAATAACTTAAAAGCTGTTTTTCTTTAGTGTTTGTTAGAACTGTTAAGTAAAAAAAAATTACCAAAAAGTTACGAAAATAATATCTTTTTTTATTACCTGTAATGTGACCTACACTTAAAATTCTTATGAGAGTAGTGACATAATGTATGAACAAAAATATTATTAAAAGGCGACCTCCCACCAATGAGCCCGTTGAGTCAATGTCCAACTTTGTTGAATCTCGGTTTTTTTCTAAATGATTCTTGAAATCTTGTTTAGGCTCGACTCCTTTGTAGACCAGCTTATTCACGAGCTATGTGTGAACAAATATACGTTTAACATCCGTTTCATTTTAAAAAAAAAAAAAAAAACTTAGCTAAAATCTACGCTAAAATAATCAATAACACGAACAAATTGTGAGTTTTGAAATTAAATTTATTATACAAATTAAAGAGTATTTATAGATCATCAATATTATAATTTGTGATTTTTACATATAAAATTACTAATATATATTTATATAATAAAAAAATACTAAAATAATTAAACGAGTGCAAGCCTGAACACGAGCTTTTTAATTTTGTTCATACTCAATTTATTAGTATTTGAACGAACACGCGCGGAGACTTTAATGAGCTGAACACGAGCTAGTTCATGAGCTAATTGTTTCATTTGTTTCCCTAGTTTTAAGCATTGTCTATTGTACAGCTTTAAGTTAGTTACGACTCCGAAATTAAAATAATAGAGTTTTAGGAAAAATATAAAAAAGGGATTCAAGTTTACTTTTGTTCACTTTTCCTAATCATTTTCTTTATATACAAATAGATTCTAATCCACACAACATATACCTTCGTATTCGTAGAACTATATACCATCACCACTATCGACATACTACGAGCAGACCATCACCATCACCAACCATTGTCCAATGACTAACTAGCGTCACCAACCATGTCGCCATTAGTCTCTCTATCTATCTTTCTCATACGTATTAATTATTTTATCGGACAAGCGAAGAAGTATTAAGTATTGACAACCCTTGCTACTGATTTTTGCTTTTTACTTGCATGTTAGTTTAGGACAAAACAAATCAAAAACCAAAGACACGAGTCGTATCAAATATAATCAAAAAAAGTTTAAATAAAAGCTTTGCAATTTTTACTACAATCTCGGTAGACATCTTGGTTCTTACCACTTTATAAATTTTATTGGCACTCGTATCATTGCGAGTATAAAAGTTAAATAAGAAAACATTTTTTGGCCCATCAGGCATTCTCGTATGGCTAATTTAGCATATTGCATATTATATTTTCTATACGGTCTTGGGTTCAAGTGATAACACATATCAATAGCTTATGGCATATTACATGCATCATAATTTTTGCGCTTCGATGGTTGATTCATGGGATTTCTAAAGAAAAGGACTTTATCAGATTTTATGATCCTCGGAGGTCTATCTATAATCTTTAGGTGGTGAAAGATAATCATCGAAGAACTGTTAAGGTTTAGATGTATGGTGTGGTTATCAAAATAAATTTGAGTTGAAGGTTAATGGATGGGTTTTATACATGGGATGATTGATTTGCATATAATAGTTGGATTTATTTTTTTATTGTAGTGGGTAAATATACGGAGATGAAGAATACCAATGGGATAGAATGTGACATGAGGTTGATGAAAGAGAAAAAAAAAACATACCTATTTTAAAAATTAAAAAAATAGCAAATTTGAGTTTCCTGCCAAAATAAACACTAACTTGCAATATTATAGACTGAATACCTTAAAGGCTTTATTTGTTTGAAGTAGGATTTATGTGGGATGGGATTTGAAGTAGGATTTACGTGGGATGGGATTAGATGTTTCGTGGGTCTCACAAGTCCGTTGTTTGATAAACTAATTGAGTGTGGGATTTGGAGTACCATCGGACTTCAAATGATGGTGGAATGGGGTATTTAAGGGGGTGATATTAGAATTCTAATCTCGTCATCACTTCTAGTCCAATACTTATACCTATATACTCATAGTACTGAGATACGTAATATTGCAACCAAACAAGTCCTAAAAATTAACATTTTGACAGGCAATGAATCTTTCAAATGCATTCATATACACTACTACTAAAGAATTTCGTGCAAATGACATTATACACGTGTTTGAAATCGTATTTTCCTATATAAAGGATGCTGAAAAAACTCAACAATAAATAGCGAGATTAAAAAAAGACCCAGTATAGTGTTTGCATCGTCTTAAACTTTTTAATTATAAGTAACTTATAGCTTATTTGTATTGATAAGTCAATTTTCATTTAACTTAACTTATAAGTGACTTGTAAATATAAGACAAAATTTATTACAAAATTTACTATAAAATTTATTCGTCTTTGGGCATTTTTTTTGTGTGAAAAGATTAAAAAACCCAAATTTCAAGCTTTTATATTTTTTTAGCTTTTTTAACCTTAAAGCTATAAAGAAAAAAAAAACTAAAAAAAAGCATAAAAACAGTTGCCAAACATACATTATAGTCTATATATAGACTATTGTTGCCAAACTAAAAACAGTTGACATGGAGGTATATTTGAAACTTATAGTCTATAGTCTATAGCATATGCACAAACTGATAACATGCCATGCAACTCACCGCAAACATAATATTTTTTCCTCTCACCTTAGTTATTTCCAAAAAAATAATTTAATGCACATTTATTTTACGTTTTTACGGAGACTATCTCTCTCCTAAACATATATTTCCCCATCTCTCTCCATATTTCATTTTTTTCTTCAACTTTAAAACTATTTCACCCATCTGCTCTAAAAAAACTCATGGTCTCCTCCATATTCTAGAAAAAAAATAATCTATACCCTAATTTATTTATTTATTTATTTTGCAATATTTATTTTAATCAATCCTGTAACTGAGGATTACTTGGTCTAAACTAATTGTTATGCCCTAGAAAAAAAAAACACATTTTTTTTTTGTTCCATTGTTTTTTTTTTCAAAATTTTATTTATCGGCTCACTAACTATGTTTTTATAGCCAACATGGATTTTATTATGTAAATTAACGTGCAAACAAACGTCCAGATGGTTTAAGATAGACAAGTTCAAGCCAGGTGAATTTTAAAGGAATGTGCAAATTTTAAATAGGATGATTGGTGAATGTAATATCTGAAGAATTCTTTTCATGTGGCCATACTGTAGTTTTTTTTTTTTTTTTTGCTGGATTAATTGTGAATAACTCAAAAAAATTGTTAGGGAACGTTTTTATTTTTCCTAGCTTATATGGAGGGGCATGAGTTTATCAGAAAATTGATAGAAGAAATTGGGTGAAATAACTTTAAAGTTGAAGAAAAAGATAAAATATGGAGAGATGGGAAAATATATATTTAGGGGAGAGAGATTGCCTATGTTAAAAAGTAAAATAGATGAGTATTAAATTACTTATTGGGAATAACTATGGTGTGCAAAACAAAAATATTATATTTAGACTGAGTTGTATGTCATATCATCACTTTGTGTACATGGTATGTAAATAACCTTGTGCATATAAGTTTACTCATTTCACAATTATGCGAAAAAATACACCGATCACTAGACAATCATTGAACAATCACTAAAATAACGGACTCAACCAATAATATTTTAATTCATTATTTTGTTTAAGATTAATGGTAGGCCCCAAAAGTTTTGTTGTTGTTTGTTGTCGAGTTTTTGTTAGTTGAGGCTACAATATTTTGATAGTTTTGGTACATAAGTATTTAGTACATGACAACATAATAAAATATCATTGAAAAAGAATATGAAATAATTCCAGAAACATGAAGGGTGATTATAAATTATAACAACTAGGATTTACTTAAAAAGAAAGGACATACACGTGAAACTTCATTTGTTAAACTCGAAAACGAATTTTTGTCTCACTTTGCTAAGTAAAGTAAATACTTATTGACACATTCTCTCCCATCAAGATTACTTCAATATTATTCCAATTGATACTTATCAACAGAAAATTCAGTTGCTAAAATCGAATACACGTATTTCGGTAATTTTGATCAATAAAATAAATACAAACTTAACATCACACACTCTTATAAATAGTCATTGATATCCACCGATCTAGCTCGATATATATTTTTTGCTAATTCTCTGCATCAAGATTAAATTAGTTGATATTTATATACAAATCACTTGAAAATTTAGTTGCTAAAATCGAAAACGCTTTTTTCGGTAAGTTTGGTAAATACAATAAATACAGACTTATTAACAAACGCTCTTATAAATAGGCACTGATGTCCATCGATCTAGCTCCATATACATTTTTTGTTGATTCTTTGCATCAAGATTAATTCAATTGATATTTATTTACAAATCATGTGAAAATTAAGTTGCTAAAATGGAAAACGCATTTTTCGGTAAGTTTGGTAAATACAATAAATACAAACTTATCAAGAAACACTCTTATAAATAGGCACCGATGTCCATCGATCTAGCTTCATATACATTTTTTGTTGATTCTCTGCATCAAGATTAATTTAATTAATATTTATTTACAAATCACTTGAAAATTCAGTTGCTAAAATAGAAAACGCATTTTTCGGTAAGTTTGGTAAATACAATAAATACAAACCTATCAAGAAACGCTCTTATAAATAGGCATCGATGTCCATCGATCTAACTCCATATACATTTTTTTGCTGATTCTCTGCATCAAGATTAATTCAATTAATATTTATTTACAAATCACTTGAAAATTCAGTTGCTAAAATAGAAAACGCATTTTTCGGTAAGTTTGGTAAATACAATAAATACAAACTTATCAAGAAACACTCTTATAAATAGGCATCGATGTCCATCGATCTAGCTCCATATACATTTTTTGTTGATTCTCTGCATCAAGATTAATTCAATTAATATTTATTTACAAATCACTTGAAAATTCAGTTGCTAAAATCGAAAACGCATTTTTCGATAAGTCTGATAAATACAATAAATATAAACTTATCAAGAAACGTTCTTATAAATAGGCACTGATGCCCATCGATCTAGCTACATGTACATTTCTTGTCATTGTTTGCATCAAGGTTATTTCAATTGATACTCCTTATTTATCTACAAAATTACAGTGCCGTTTATAATTCTCAGTCACTTGGTTACTTTTTATTTTAATAAAATTAGAGTACTAAAAAGAAACAACGTGTCTGTAACGGTTTTCAAGACTGTTACTATTCCATAATTTCTTCTTCTTCTTATTATTATTATTATTGTGAACTACTACTACTACTACTATACTGTATTCCACCTCCAATTGTTTCCTAAAATTATTTTTACTTAATTAAAGGGTCCTATGAAAAACTGAAACCAAACCCCATTTTACCTACACATCTCTTTATCTCTCTCTCTCTATACATATAATATATTTATATTTATATTTATATATAATGTCCACAGGAAATGGTGGAGTCTCTTGTTCAAAGAAAAAAATCAAGAATAAAAAAAATGTCAACATTTACCCAGAGCTGAATGTTGGTGACAAAGTTGAGGTAATTTAATTCTTACCCCTCTTTTCTTGACTGTTTATTTTTTTATATGCTGCATTTGGTTTAATTGTACGTGACAATTTATGGGAATGTATGGTTTCAATTTTTATTATCAATTTATTTAATTTTTAGCATATTAGTAGCAATGCATTTGGATGATCAGCTAGATATCCTTTTTTTCTGTTCTTGTTTTTTTTAAAGGCTTGTGAAAAACAGCTTTTTTTATAGTTTCGAAAAGTTATTATATTATTGGCTTGGTAGAGGTAAATTGGGTTAAGTGATCATGGGTATATGCTATTTTTTTTTAATTTGTTGTTATTTTCTGAGATTGTTTGTCTATAGGCATAAAAAATTGTAACTGCCTACTGTCAATTCTGATATTTATTATTCATTTCTGATTTGTTGTTTTTCGGATTATTCCTCATTTTCCGAAAAGAAGTAAAAGGAAAGATAAGATTTTGCTTTTAATCTCACATGCAATGAAATTAATGACCTCTGCATTATCCCTGATACCAGTTTTGGTATAGAGTTTTGGGGTGTCATCTTGGGAATGTGATGAATTTGGTTTGATTTTTTATATACAAAAATATTTGCAGTTATGCACAATCAAATGTAACTCATCACTGTCTGCCAAGTTTGATATTTTTGTCCCCCTCCTAATTTATAGAAATCTGTTGTTTTCTGGATTTTCATTTTTTTTAAAGAAAAAGATTTCCTATGAATTCCATTTGCATTGCTGTTTTCGGGATTTTTTATATATGCCAATCTTGGTAATGTTTTTTTTTCTTTCATATACACTATTGAAGTAATTGACAATGCCAATCTTTGTATCTGTCACTGCCAAGTTTAATCTTGTTACCTAACTATTGATTTCCTGTTGTTTGGATTGTCCCTTTTTTTTGGGAAAAAAAAAGATACTGCCTTGAATTCCACATGCATTGCTGTTTTTGCTGCAAGTCTGCTTCATAAGCAAATTGCTTATTTGACACTGGAGAAAAGAAAGTTGTGCTTATCCAACTAATAATTTCTGGTTTTCCCGGTCCAGTGACAAAAAATAATATCTTAGCTTTAAGAGCTGATTAACAACCAAACAGGTGATTTAAAACGTTAGTCTTCACGACGTTTTCACCCAAGTGAGATGCTGCCTTTATGAATTGACTTATACTTGCTAAAAAAACTCACTTTCCTAGCATCTCTCTGTTAGCAGTGCAATTTTCTTCAAAAGTATCATTCTAATCTTTAACATTTAAGACGCAACCTCAACACAAAGTCTGTGTCAAAACTATGCTTAATTCTACCTTCGGGCAGTACAGCTAATTTTCTATAGCTATGCATTTTAATAAGCACAACAATTTCAGGTAAGGAGCGATGAAAAGGGATGCGAAGGCTCATGGCACACAGGAACTGTAATTGCATGCGAAGATCAGTCTTATAGCGTTCAATATGACCACCGTAGATGCATAGATAGCTCAAATAAGCTAATGAAAAGTATAAAAGTCCCACATTATATACGACCATTACCATGTCCATTGTATGGTGACAATAATACCCTCGATTATGGACAGTGTGTAGATGCTTATCGTGACAATGCATGGTGGGAAGGTGTAATTTTTGACAAGAATAATGGTTCAGAAAAGAGATTAGTATTTTTCCCTGATATGGGCCATGAAATGCATTTCACAAGAAATAATTTGCGCATTACTCAGGATTTGGATGAATTTTCGGGACGTTGGAAACTTCGTAAAAACTGGGTTTTTTTGGACTTAATTGAGGAATTTAAGCAAAATTGCCCTCTTCAAGTTTCAGTCAAGCAGATGTGGTCCGAGGTGAAGGAGAAAGACGGTTTTAGAAAGCAACTTAAGAGGTGGACCTCTGTGGGGTATGATTTATGGAAGAATTTAGTTTGGGAAGCTTTTTCCAATAACTCTAAGCTTTCTTTGAATCACTTTTTCATAGAATTGGGGGACGAGACTTATAAATCTCCATTAGAGTTTTCAGAAGCTTCATTTGATGATGTATTGAAGCCCAAATCCCATTCTAGCTCTTCGAAAACGCAAGGTGTGAATTCTGGATGTGTATCCAAAAAACGGGAACAAATGTGGTTGCCTGCTAATGGTGATATTGTATCTGGACCAGAGTCTTGCCCTGATTCAGTTCAGGAATTCATACGTATGTATAACTGTGAGGAAAGTCCTTCTCCCGAGTTAAGGCAAAATCTTAGGAAGCATCTTCTTTTCCTGGGATGGAAGATTGAGTTTATGAGAATAAAAGGAACCCTTGTCTTTATGTATACCTCACCTGAGGGTAAGTCCTATGGCACACTTTTACAAGTATGTGAGAATTTGAAAAGTGAACAATCTGACCAGAATATAGAAGCAGAAATCAAAGAGTCTTCTTGTAATGGGTCTAAAGTTTCGCCTAAAATAGCGGACAAGAAAAAAGAACATAACTGGGAGTGGGGTCCTGCTGACCGTCGATACGTTCCGAAAGCTGAATCTTGCCCTGATGCGATTCAGAAATATAAATTACACATGGAAACTAGAAAAAGAAGGGCCCCTAAAAGTTTGACTTTGAATGTAAGAAAGCATCTTTCATTCTTGGGTTGGAAAATTGAGTTTGTGAGATTTAAAGGTGCTCCTAAATTGCGATATACGTCCCCTGAAGGTATATCCTATGTAGCACTTTCTAAAGCCTTGCAAAATTTATCCGAGGGTATCAATACTTCTTCCACTCCGAAGAAAATTTTAGAAAAGTTAGTACACGGGAATTTGAAAGGTGAAAATTCTGATCTCAAATCCCAACCCTTGCAAAATTTATCTAAAGATACCAATGCTCTTTCCCTTCCAAACAAAAATGAAGGAAAAATAGTAGGCAAGAATCTGAACCCCACTTCCAAAGCTTTGCAAAACTTATCAGAAGATAATTATACTTCTTTAACTCCCGACCAAAATAAAGAAAAAATAGTATGCGAGGATTTGATAGGTAAAAGTCCTGACCCCAATTCGGAACCAATAAACAAAGATTTTTCTTGTAAGGGTTCTGAAATTTCACTTAAAAAGACGAACAAGAGAAAAAAGCGTATATGGGGTCCTGCTGACCGTCAATTCCTCCCCGAAGCTGAGTTTTGCCCAGATGCGATACGAGAATTTAAACTTCATTTGGATACTAATAAAAAGCCTCCAAAATCTAATAGTTTAATTTTAAACGTGAGAAAACATCTTTCATTTTTGGGATGGAAGATTGAGCTCACGAGATCTAAAGGTGCTCCTAAACTGCGATATACCTCCCCTGAAGGTAAATCTTTTGTGACAATATCCAAAGCTTTGGAAAAATTATCTGAAGATACCGATAATTCTTCTGATCTCTATCAAAACAAAGAAACAGTAGTACCTGATTTGTCCACGACTACCGCTACATTATCCGTTTCCTGCCAAAGGAAAGCTAAAATAGTATCTCGGTTATCCGAAACTACTGGTACTTTATCCGTTCCCTGCCAAAATAAAGCAAAAATAGCACCTGAATATTACCCTGAAGCCATAGAGCAGTACTATTTTCTCAGTTCTGTGACAAGAGCCATATATTGTAAAACATTTCAAGATCCAAAAAATAACGAAGTGAAAACCAAAGCAAAGAAGCACCTAGCGGCTATTGGGTGGAAATTTACTCACTATTTAAGGGTAAGCGGCAAAGGGGAAACACATTATATTTCTAGAAGTGGAAGGAAATATGATTCTCTACGATCAGCTTGCAAAGGATGCATGGACGAAGGAGCTATTTATGGACTAAATTATGTTAATGGGGATGAACAAACTTTAGCCCGATCACTATTAAACTCAAAATCAAATGAGGTGGAGGGAAGAACTGCTTCACAAGTTAGAAAAAGAGGAAGGAAGAGAAAGAGTAGTGTTACAGCCCTTGATTCTCATTTAATCCGTAAGAGAGACAAAAAAGTTGAAAATAAGCATTTGAAGAAAAGAAAGAAACGCCCTTCGTTGATTAAGTCGGATTTGAGAAAGAGACCATGTTTGATGAAGGATAGGTGGGACCCAGAGAAAAGTGACGATATATGTTCTGTATGTCACAATGGAGGTGAATTAATGCTCTGCGATCAATGCCCGTCAGCATTTCACACTACGTGCCTTGGTTTGCAGGTGAATTCGATCCATGTGAAATAAATTATCTGTGTCCTTAATTTGTCTTTTGTGTTTTAATTGTTATTATAACATTTCAGTGAAAATCAAGAAATAAACTTTGATTTGATTTTTGTGGAATTGTTTATCTAGTGTGTTCCAGTTGGCGAGTGGTTTTGTCCAGCATGTTGTTGTGGAATTTGTGGCGAGGGCAGATTCGTTAAAGATACAAAAGAATTTGGAGATGAAAGTGTTCTCAATTGTGACCAGTGTGAGCACAAATGTACGATGGCATGTCATTCTATGCATGCATATACGTTTAAAAAAAATCAAATGTGTGTCCAATGACATATGAATTTGAATGTATGACTCTTTTTGCAGATCATGTTGGATGTTTAAGAGTAGGGGGTGTTTTGAAGTTGGAAAATGGACACAAAGAAAATTGGTTTTGCAATGAAAGATGTGAACAGGTACGATTGTTGCCTAAATTGTGAGTCCAGAATTTGCAAAGAAAATTGAAATGTCAGTTTTATGGGGTCCATGGAATTTCCTCCATCAATTATGCTTTTATGTTACAGTCTTGATTTGGTTCTATTATAGATATTTTTGGGTCTTCAAAAGCTTTTGGGGAAGCCTGTTCCAGTTGGTGACGAGAATATTACTTGGACTTTATTGAAATATACGGAGAGCACAGACTGTGATCAAAATGTCCAAGATGACTCTGATAGAAAGGCTTTGGCAGAGAATTACAGCAAGTTTAATGTTGCACTCTCTGTGATGCATGAGTCTTTTGAGCCTTTAAGAGAACAAAAAACCAGAAGAGATGTCCTTGAAGATGTCATTTTCAGTAGATCGTAAGACTAATCTTCTTTTTTCAATTAAAAACATTTGTATTGATAATCAGTATTTACCTAGTTCTAGTTTTCATTATTGAGTGCTTCATGAAATCACATATTATTTTCAGTTCTTTCTAGGTTCGATAAAATTCATAGTTTAAAGAAAAGAAAAAATCATAATTTCATTTCGATTCCTCCCTTATATAGTTATATTCAGGTTTATGTTAGTACTATATGGTAATGCGATTGTTTCTCACCAAAAGCAACTTTATTTAATTTTGCCTTGTTACAGTTGAACATAGTTCAGTTTAAATAAGAACTAAAAAGATCTTTCATTTAGTTACGATTCCTCTTTCATTCAGTTTATAATGCTTCAAAGATAGTTATCTAGTATCAGCTTGTGTATGGAGTTCGTTATACTTGCACACTATATCATCTTTGTCTTTCCTTAATTTGTTTGTTCATCCTGTTGCATATTAGGTTTCATCCCCTGGCCTTAAGAACAAGTATTAAGAATTTCAAGTAATGTCATCACTATTTTACAGGTCAGAGCTCAATCGTTTAAACTTTCAAGGGTTTTATACGGTGCTCTTGGAGAAAAACCAAGAAGTAATTACAGTAGCTACCATGAGGTACATTCATTCTACCTGTTCAATTTGAGGTTTCCCTTCTTTTTTTATTGGTGAATATAAATGTGTATATATCATCTACAGTATTATTTTCCATATTTCTGGTTTAATTTAAGGGTTCATGGAGAAAAAGTGGCAGAATTACCACTTATTGGGACAAAGGTTAAATATCGACGCCTTGGAATGTGCCACATGTTAATCAACGAACTTGAAAAGGTGCATTTCTAAATAGAAATTTTATTTGTTTAATTATTTCAGAAAATTGGTATACTGATATGTTCATCCATTAAGTAGTTATCTGTGAGACAGATCTGAAGTGACAAGGGTTGCAATCCAATGAATTGTCATATAGTATCTTTTATTAGAGTAACTTTTTCTTTTAAAATAGTACCTCTTGTTTTACCTTGTCTTGAAATTAGTACCTTGTCTTTTATTTATTTATTTTGTATAATAGTACCTCTTATTTTACTTTTATCTTTAGCATAGTACCTTGTTTTATAGTATAAGATATTTTAACTTACATTTTTTCAACCTTCCTTTTCCTCAGAAACTGATGGAATTAGGAGTGGAGAGACTAGTCCTGCCTGCGGTTCCTAGCCTGCTCAACACTTGGACAGAGTCCTTCCGGTTTTCCATAATGACTGAAGTCGAGAGATTAAAATTTTTGAATTATATTTTCCTTCATTTCGAGGGTACCACAATGTGCCAGAAGTTCTTAAGGGATCACCCTTCTCCTTGCTTAGACCAATTAGTAAATACTTTTTCTTTACTATCTGTAGATTATGGAAAAGAACAATCCATGCTAATTGCTATCTTGAGTAAATTTCAGTTTTGGACATTAATGTCACCAGATTTGGATTGTGTATGCCAAGCTAAATTCGTAATTAGTTCACTAATGCTGCATTTCTCGATGATTTCAGTAGACCACATAGGAAAAAAAACGTAGATGGGAGAGTGAAATGGAAAAAGAAACGATAGATCACTGACGAAAATATTAAAATAAGTGTGATGGAATAGAGTACAGAATATGAAAAACAGTGATATGACAGTATTATTTTGGTTCTCTTAACTATTTAGGACCCAACCTACTATTATTATTATTTCAATCTGGTACCACTATATATACTCAATTTGCCGAGAAATGTCACATGTGTACTAATTGCTAATTTGGTGGTTGGTGTACAATACGAAACCTGGTGATACGTCAGTGTACAAATTGTAAATATTCCTACTATTTTCCGATCATTTTGTTCTGACGTAAGTGTTTGATGCAGGAGCCTGAACAAACAACACTAGTGATGTCCGAAAATAAGGGTTTGGATGAGAAGAGTGTTGATCCAGAAATAATGCAAGAATGTCCAATGAGTTCAATACAAGAAACAGTTGTAGTGTCTTCGATACATGAGTCAGAACCAATGCTTTTGACTCATGAAGCAAATTCATATGACAAGGTCGACATTACAGACCAAGGATCATTTGAAACTTAGAGTATGTCTCTTTTTAATTTCTACTATCATGACATTTATTTAAAGTAATTTTGTGGGAGTGTGTACAAAAGAACACCATAACAATCAATCATTAAATTGAGCCATTTGGTCATTTTCATCAGAAAGTTAGCGTGGTCATTTTATGTTCTCCATGGTCACTAAACTTGTTATCTTTCACATACTCCCTAAATTTATTCTATATGCAGACATTGTAATATCTTCATTTCTAATAGTGATAAGATAGCACAAGCGGCCAAGGAATGACAATACCCGAGTCTGATTTTGTGGTAGTAATTTTCTCATAGGAAATTCAGCATACTATAGATATCATGTTCATTCTTTGAAGTGTTATCTGATCCTGATTTTGGAGTTTGTTAGATTGTGTTGCTGTTTCTGTTGAAATTTTGTTTAGTGTGAATAGCAAGGTAATGTCTAGGCCTAGTTGTTTGGATTTGAGCTTCTTTGTAATCTTGACTTGGTCCCAATGTATGTCTACAATATTATACTTATCTAAACAGAAAAGAATGGGAAGACCCAAGTGCACACGGTTGCGTGATTTCGTACCACATCCAGATTCTAAGTTACCTCGTCTATGGTCTTCTGCTTTTGAGTTTCTGGTGTTGCTTACTTGAGTATTTCTGGAAAGTTTTATAGTTTTGATAGTTCTGTACTATATTGCTGTCTTCTTGATGGACTCAGTCATAATTTGCAAAAGAAAATAATACGAGACTTCAGATGTGTTACAACTATAATTTCGCCGTTAATATGATTTCCATCTCCACCTGCAAAGCACCTCACATTTTCTCCACCTTCATCATATGCTTTGCTTTGAACTTCCATGCATCTTTACAAATCTTATCATAACCAGTTTCTGTTAACTTTTCCTGAAAGATGGTTTTTGATGTGTAGGGCAAATGCAACTTATTCTACAGTGTTACGAAGTGTTAGATGTACAATAAAGGGGGCATTGTAATTTTGTAACTGCATTCCGTCTTTCATAATTTTTAGCGTCCTTTATATCAGCTTTTTTGCAAAAAGAACCATGATTCCTCTTAGATTTTTAACTCATCCTTTTGTTTGTGTAGGCGAAAACAATTAGCATAGAAAATGAATGTGAGAGCTTCAAGCAGAGGATTAATGCTTCGCCGCAGGGAACGGAATTGTATCATTTAGCTATAAGTTCAAATTTTCACCAAATGCACCAGTGTCCTGACTGACCCTTCTTTGATAATTAGGGTCGAATTTTGCTTGAATAATGTGTACCATTATGTATCTCTCCTCTCATGTAGATATAAAGGAAATGGAGAATTGGCATTGTGATAGTAGCCTTATGTCCGCGGAACATAATGTGAGGTAGACTAGGTGTTGTATAAATCTGGAAACTGAAATTTTTGCTGGATGAGTTAAACTAAGAGTATCAGTAATAATGTTCTGCTTCCTTTCTTCTTGTAACTTCCTTAGAAGGAGTATTTTATCCAGTAAAATTTGAAGTTACGCCCTAACATCTACAGGATGTGCTATGCCACTTTTCTACATCGAAGATGACAATTTCCCTATAATTTGGTAGTGTTCAATTAACTTGATATGCGATAGCATAATTCTTATCATCCATCTAAAGTGCGCAATTGAATCAGATCGTACCGTTTAAAAGAATGACTTGATTCTTCTAAATAGGTTTCTTTGAGGGTACACTTTCCGCCACTTCTCTATGAAGATAACTCAAGGGGTAACAAGTTATCTGTATTAAGTTTAACAAGTTGATGGTTAACCAAGGAATTTGTTATCTGTATCAACTCTTACACAACATCTAATTCCCTCTATACAAAAGCTGGACGACCTAATTGTTGGAAAATTAGTAAATTTCATGAAGTGAATGCTTATTAAGTTAGTGGTTACAAAACCATTCATTCTCCCCCATATTGATGGTTTTCATTAGTTACAAACTTGGCATAAATATGATGGTCTTTCATATTTTTAAAAGGATTTTTCCATGGAAAAAAACATAAAAATCATACACACATTCACACAAACACACATGCATACATAGAGAGAGAGTACCGCACCATCAACGGCCCGACCGTGGCTCGGTGCCGTTTCCGCCGAGTCACATGTGATAGACGTTGTAACTTGGAAACGAAGTGCCCCATTTAGCCAGAAGCAGAGGTGGCGGGACAAATATCGTTTAAGGGAAATTGCTTGCAATTACCTCGTCTCGGACTTTTGTCCATTTCGGTATCATTTACATTACTTTATGTTAAATCTTGTATTTGATATTTATATATTTGAGGAAACCATTTTCTATTTGTTTGTCCATTTCTTTTCCGTAGAAATTATTGTGTTTATTTACAACGTACCCAACAATCTTAAACGATATTCTTTATGTTTGGTACGTTAATACAATAATTTCGGTGTATGGATTTACAGAAAATTATTTCTTTATCCGTAATCGTTCTTAGTAAAATCATTTTCTCTTAATCTTTGGTTTCGGGAATTTGATGTTTACGGCTATAATGGTTTCAGATTGTTATATCATGGTTTTAATTTTATTTGTGGTTTATCCTTGTTCTGGATTTTCTATACATTTAATTTGTATACATGCATGATTAGGTATATTGCTTTTTAGAAGAAGATTGAATTTTATGTATATGTAATTTATTCAATTTTGCGTATTATTTACTTGATGAGTGGATGTTATGTATCGCTCTTGTGAAATTGCATCAGTTCCTTTATTACTTGGTAATTAACTTGTGATTTTTTGTGTGTGGTAATTGATGGAAAATCTGATCTTTTTAGAGGAAATTGAATTTTATGTGTATATTGTTGATTCAATACTAAGTATTATTCACTTGATGAGTTGATTTTCTGTTTGCTCCTGTGAAATTACATCTGTTCCGTTAGTACTTTCTAATTAGCATGTGATTTTTTTTTTGGTAATTGATGGAAAATCTGTTCTTTTTTATTACTCAACAAAAGATCCAGTAATTTTTATATAATATGTTGGCATGCACTGTTTGATTACATGGTTCCAGAGACCAATTCCTTTTAGCAAGTTCCTATATTACAACTTGTTTTAATGTTTTGAACTGCTAAAACCGTTATTATGGTAACGTTGCAATTCCATGTATCATTGTGAGTATTTTAGTTACTGATGAGTTTGAATTGTGAATAATATATGAGCATATTTTAATCATTCATACGTTATATGCAAGGTGGCATGTTAGTATCAATTATTGCTTAAGGAATTTAAGATTGGGCTACTGCCTTAATTGATGCTCATTATGGAATGAGAATTAGTTGGTTTTAAATTTGGTTTGTGAAACCGTATACATTCTGGAAATTTTATTTCGAGATATCTAGTTAGAGACTAGATTATTTTGTTAGTTTATTTATACATGTTTATTGTTTTCATGTTAATAAAATTACTAACAATTTCCAATGAGTTTTTGTGTAGTCATATGGATCTCTACAATTAATTGGAGGATGAATGTTTTCGAAATAGTTCGTGTAAAACCATTAATTTGGGGCTTACGAAAGAACTAGTTTCGAAATAGTTCTTGTAAAACCATTTTCTGATTTTTCAGAATTTGGGGCTTACGACAGAATTGGTTGAATTCAGAGATTGTTCTGTGTAAAATCAGATTTATCTGGTGTTTACGGGTGAATAAATCTTTCAGAATTTGATAATCTTTTTCAGTAATGAACTAAAATACTCTTGCAAAATCAGTTTCTTAAAACCATGCGTGGTTATAGAAATTTGATGTTTGCGAAGGAGGAGTTTTAGTTTCATTTTCCGAAATTAGATTGTGCGTGTTTGTTATTTGAGCTAACAAGCAGTTTCCTGCGGGAAATGTCCGGAACAAAGTGGGTGCTGGAACTGACCAGAACATTATGGGTGCCGGTGTAACTCCTATTAATTTTGCATGAGTGCATATTAATGACAGGGGTTACAAATACGAATTCACCATTATTAAAGACACTAATGTGGTGATATAATGGCTGGTGTCCTTATTAATTGTGATTTATTGCAATTTAATTTGTAGGGTTACAAAATTTGTAACGGTAATCATGAATGAGATTAATGACGAGTATTTATAACTTCTTATTAATTATGATTAATCGCAATTTAATTTGAAGAGTTATAAATTATTGTGACGACAGTTATTGTTGACATTTATGGAGAGCTTTATTAGCTACCTACGAATTGCAATGACAAGTCGGTTACTTATTTGGATGAAAGGTTATTTAATAATCAATTTGTTTATCCAAGATCAAATAATTTGATGATTAAACAAATTATAAATGGCCGTTGAGTTTTATTTGTAAGAATAAACAAATATTGGCTATTTCATTATTTGTTTAAATAACATTTTATTAGTTTGTTGAAAGAACATTTAATAATTTGTTGATTTAACATCTTATTTATTTGTTGGAAAAAACATTTAATAATTTGTTGAAATAACATATTATTAATTTGTTAGTAAAACATATTGTGAATATGTTGAGCTTGCTATTATTGAGAATAGTAATATAGTAATATTATATTACTATTATTGGGGGAGAACCCCAAGGGTCCCACAAATATGGGGGTAACCCGTTGATCCTGTAGATCGAGAATCTAAACGTACCCCATAACGTCTGCGGGCGAGTGGGAGAATATCTAACGGTTTATTGGTATGGATTTAAAACGTCTAAAATAAATGATATTGTTCATTTACCATCTTGAAACCGATTAAATTTCTCTATAACAGTGTGCATGTTCTGAGTGAGTACAAAGGGAATGTACGAACTGTGGGGGCGTTAATGTGTGGAAACGTTTGGAAATCCACTAACAAGTGCAAGCATACAAATCTGAATCATGACTAGTGGTTTTGAAACCTAAAGGGCAGTAGCCTTTCGGTAACCAAAACACTAGGATCAAATTGTGATAACCTTGCTTGTTTGTGGCAATACATGAGTGACTATTTGTTCAAAATGAGCCTTTTAGTCGATACTCTTGTGGTCAATAATGACATGTTGAATTATTCAACCAAGTCACTGATTTGACATGATATAGTAGGTGATGAAAATATAAAAGCTTAAATATTTTATTTTTCTAAATCTATTATTTAAATTGAAACACAAATATGAGTTTGTGTTTGAAGCAATGTATTGCTAAGTCTTCAGTTCGAAGTTTCGAACGGAGTACATAACCAAATGGTTCGATGCATTTGAGATGAGTGTAAAACCAAGAAGGGTTTAAAAGATATTTCCTCAATTTATTGATGGATGTATTAAACACTGATATGTCTACTTGATGAGAAGTAAAGATAAATCAGTCGAGATATTCATTCAAGTAAGAATGAATGCGTGAATTCTATTGTTGAGGATTAAGGCTTGTCAGAAAACATGTTTAATCATGGGTGTTCTGTTGTGTTAATCTACCAACTTTAATCCAATGATTACGTGTTAATCATTAAATGATAGACTATTTTTGGAAGTGTTAAATATTGTCTAACTAGTTCCAAAATGGTATATTCACATGGATATGAATACATGATCAGTGTGATTGAAACGGTGAATATGAGACACCGTTCACATAATTGTGTTGATGGAATGACACCAATCGTTAAAGAACGACTAATTATGCTCTCGAGCAAAATGTAGTTCTTAAACGATGATTATCATGTTGATAAGTTCAGTATTAAACTCTGAATTTGTACGGGAAGTGAGCTTTCCGCAAGCTATGTGTTGAACAAACTATCGCTTAGGAAGTTGGACCAAACAGTCAGAATTATAGAAGGTATGGTGTCTGACTATAAGCTCGTGAAAGTTTGGTGCTACCTAAGAAAGGTCTCAATCTTGTTCTTAGAAGGATTTGGATAGAATCGAAAACGGTAGATTGTGTGTTCATCGGATAAGCACAAAATATAGTGCTGATCGGTTTCTAGTGCATAAGTCAGATGACTTTAAGGTGCATATAGAGTTCTATGTCCGAGAAGCATATTTTCTAAAAGAGAAGCTTTCCCGTAAAAACTCTAACGTCTAGCGAGTGTGATCAATACGTTGAGGGTTCAAAGCATTACGCTACCCAAGACAAGTGAACACTCAAACGGTGCTGGAAAAATGGGGAAAGTGAATCTTTTAAGTAAGATGAAGTTCATCGGCATGGTAAAAGGGTAAGTAATGAAACTTCCTTTGTCCCTTGACCTTCATGAGTGAAGGTGAATCGACGATATTGAAATAATCAATGTTATCCATATAATGTGTATATGGGAAGATGCCATCAACAATGAGATTGATAGACATGTGAGAAATAAAGTCAATTACTTTAAGTAAAACTGACTGTTTTGATAATTTTAATGTCTATACTCTAATCTCTATAAAAAAGGACGCATCATTAATTAATGAGAACATGTGTTTTATAAATGGAGATCTAGAAAATTAGGAACAACCCATTGGGTCGTGGTTCCGTGTAAGCCAAGGTGCGAAAACTTGTTAAGTCGTTATATGGACTAAAATAAACACCTAACTTATCATAAGTAGTCTCTTGTGCGTCAAGAACTGCATTAGACCAGTTATAGCCAACTCAGTGAGCAGACCGAGTAGGTTTGCCAATGAGGCTTCTCAGATACATGAGGTATACTGCCAATCATGAACTGCATTATACGAGATGTCCAAAATGTTTGGAGGGTATTTAGATACCAAGTGTATCTCAAACTTTAACAGTACAAGGTCCATTAGTGGATATGTTTGTACTTAAAGAGGTTGCAGTCTTATGGAGGTCTGTAAAATAGACCTGCATAGTTGGAGAAACTGTAGAGTTAGAATTCATAACGTTGAATCAAGCTACAGAAGAGGCAGATTGGCTGAGAAGTCTTGGGAAGTATTCCAAGTGGCCAAAATCTGTTCTCGCAATAAACGTGTACTACTGCAGTCAGTCAATTATTAAACGGGATCAAAATAATTTGTATAATGGAAAGTCCCGACAAAGTCATGACATATTCGTCGGAGACACAAATCCGTAAGAGAAATTGCTAGCAAAAATTGTGGTATCCCTAGACTTTGCAAGGTCTAAGGATAATAATGCGGATCCATATAAAAAATGCTTGACTCGTGGAGGAGTTGGAGCATCATCGAGGGAAATGGGGTTTGAAGCCCAATAAATTGGAAACCTTCGCATAGGTAACCCAACCTGAACTGGAAACTTCAGTCTCGGGTTCAATGGGAAACTGAATTGTGCGGGTAACCGAACAAAGCACTCGAGAACATAAGTTCTCAGCCCATTTCTATGATGAAAGAGTGATAGACCTGTACCATTTTAAGGGTGAGCATGAGGCTCTTAATGAATCAAGTATCTCGAAGGTCGAGTGGGGTGAGTCAAGACACCCTTGACTTGAAAATCACCTATAACGAGTGTGTATGGCCGATACTATGTGATGATCTAGGGCTAAATTACTAGAGCACTCGGTTGAATTTGCCAAGGCAGTCCAGGGCCAAATATGGACAACAACCAAAGGGCTTAGTAAGTGGTGTAGAGAGGACACTGTGTGAGTATTACCCTGGTATGCACAAACGCTAAAGGGTTCAAGGCTTTAAGGCTACCCAATAGTAGCATATCAGATTTTACATCACTATGGCAGGTTCAAGGCGCGCGCTACCTGTCCTTATGCAGTAAATTCACGTGGTTCTCTCGATTGCATTTAGTTGCACGTTGCATGTTTTAATCGCATTCATGTGGGGGATTGTTGGAAAATTAGTAATTTTCATGAAGTGAATACTTATTAAGTTAGTGGTTACAAAACCATTCATTCTCCCCCATATTGATGGTTTTCATGAGTTACAAACTTGGCATAAATATGATGGTCTTTCATCATTTTTAAAAGGACTTTTCCATGGAAAAAAACATAAAAATCATACACACATTCACACAAACACACATGCATACATATAGAGAGAGAGTACCGCATCACCAACGGCCCGACCGTCGCTCGGTGCCGTTTCCGCTGAGTCACATGTGATAGACGTTGTACCTTGGGAACGAAGTGCCCTATTTAGCCAGAAGCAGAGGTGGCGGGGCAAATATATTTTAAGGGAAATTACTTGCAATTACCTCGTCTCGGACTTTTGTCCATTTCGGTATCATTTACATTACTTTATGTTAAATCTTGTATTTGATATTTATATATTTGAGGAAACCATTTTCTATTTGTTTGTCCATTTCTTTTCCGTAGAAATTATTGTGTTTATTTAGAACGTACTCAACACTAATCTCATTTCCAGGCGATCTTCACCGTCTCCGACGAGGGTGTGTTAACGGAGACACGATAAATTGATTGGAAAATATCGACAACTCCAAAAGATCACTGAAGAACTATATCCAATCAGATACAAACTCGATTTAATATAAAATTAGATGAAACCGTTCGATTATGGACTGATTTGGCCTTGGAATATGTCACCGAAACACAATAAGATAATATTAAAGTCATCCGGCCGAATTTTTGGATGATCCGAGATATATGTTTTATAATAATGTCATAAGATATTCAGATATGTTATCATCATATTATTAATATAACTCAACCCAATCATTTTGATGCTGCCAAATTTTGCCCAAAATTTCCAAAAATACTCACTCTAATATTGTAATTACTCTTAAATGTCATCACTCAATTCAATTGTTAATTAATTATATTTAATCATTCGATATTTAAATTTAAAAAAAAATATTAAGTTTATTTGTCGGGATCATATCTATGTCACTACGTATCGCACACACAACGCGTGTGCAACTATTACTAGTGACTTAATATGTTAACTACATGTTAATGAAAAAAAAAATATATGGAAGTAGCATCCATGTTATGTAGTATGTACCAGCAGCATATCCATGTTATGTAGCATCCATGAGTCGCATCATTTTGATTTCTAGATATATTAAATACACATGATTTTTTTCCCCTAGAACTATTTATTCCAACAATGGGAAAAAAATTCTTATTTACATATAAATATATATATATTCACGTATATACAGATATATATATATATAAATACAATGAATTTCCATAACCGTTATTTTACATAGGAATTATTTGGTTGCATAGAAGCTAGATATTTCTTAAAACTCTATGTTATTTTCAAACCAAATAAGCAGGAAACCCAAAATTAAACCAACAAGAAGCATTCCAACTTATAAGCAAAAAATACAAATGTTAAACTTAAAAAGCTGCAACCAAACAAGGCATAAGAACTCAACCCTTATCAGATCTTCATTAATGGCCCCGTTAGTTATGGTCCAAGCCCAAGCCCAAATTTAAAATAAAAAAATTTAACAACAAACAAATCTCAGCCGTTCGTACACGTAACTTAATCATCCACCGTTAGATCCTTCCCTTTTCCCCTATATAAATAAACCTCTAAATATCATTTCAATTCATTCTCTCTCTATCTCTCCAATTAGGGTTCATAGCTCGTCTTTTCTTTTTCCTGTATATATATATATATATATGTATATTTATATTTATATTTAATTGTTTGAGCTTCGCAATCTGGTTGGCTAGATTAATCTATTCTTGACTGACTCGTTCCCTTGAAGCTATATCTATTGTGTTGCTTTATTTATTTATTTAATCCATTTATCTTTTTTTTTGTATATGGATAATAACAATAGGCAACTACATCTATTACTTTATATATTTAATTATTATTTTTTTTTTGCAACGGTGATGAGTTCTTAACAGACCTGTAATGATTTGCGAAAATGATCGCATTATTTATAACATCTAAGGGACTGAGTTGCAATTTATTTGATATTTTTAATTAATTTAAGTTTTTTTATTTGGTTATGCTTCACTTGATGATAATCACGGTTTATGCATTTGATCTTTTTAAATGGGATTTTTTGCATTTGTTAGTGGAGCTATAAAAATTGTTCCCCTCGCTATCCGTTGTAGCTTTTTATTGTTGCATTCGGACGTTGGGGAACTATATTTTTATAATTATCTTTATAATATTATTTACTCTATGAATTTATGTAAATTTATTTTTGTGAATGTTTGTTTTACTTGAGATTCTCTTTTTTTGTATGAATGATCTGCCGAATGGAAATTCCAAGTAGTCCTTGTTTATTAAGCTAAACTAGTCATTTGTCCAATTTTTGTATAAAGAGACTAGTAATCAAAAAGTAGAATTTGTTTTAAGAATTGACACATTAGTTTTGACTAATGCAACAGGAAAATTAAACAAATAGTTAAATCATTAATTTGCAACGGTGATGAGTTCTTAACAGACCTGTAATGATTTGCGGAAATGATCGCTATTTAAAACATCTAAGGGGCTGAGTTGCAATTTAGATAAATGTTCTTACTTGTATAAGTTGGTAATTAGGATATGCTTCACTTCATAATCATATGGTTTAGATCCGTTTATTTGGATTTAGCATGTGGAATTACAAAATAGAAAATGATTTGCTACGTTATTTATGTTGCAATGGTGATTAGTTCTTAACAGAGATGTAATGATTTGTGAAAATGATTGCATTATTTAAAACATCTAAGGGGATGAGTTGCAATTTAGATAAATGTTCTTACTTGATATAAGTTGGTAATTAGGATATGCTTCACTTGATTATCACACAGTTTAGATCCGTTTAATTGGATTTAACATGTGGAATTACAAAATAGAAAATGATTTGCTATGTTATTTATGTTGCAATGGTGATTAGTTCTTAACAGACCTGTAATGATTTGTGAAAATGATCGCATTATTTAAAACATCTTAGGGTATGAGTTGCAATTTAGATGTTCTTATCGGACATAAGTTGGTAATTAGGATATGCTTCACTTGATTATCACACGGTTTAGATCCGTTTAATTGGATTTAACATGTGAAATTACAAAATATAACATTATTTGCTACGTTATTTATGTTGCAATGGTGATTAGTTCTTAACAGACCTGTAATGATTTGTGAAAATGATCGCATTATTTAAAACATCTAAGGGGATGAGTTGCAATTTAGATAAATGTTCTTACTTGATATAAGTTGGTAATTAGGATATGCTTCACTTGATTATCACACAGTTTAGATCCGTTTAATTGGATTTAACATGTGGAATTACAAAATAGAAAATGATTTGCTATGTTATTTATGTTGCAATGGTGATTAGTTCTTAACAGACCTGTAATGATTTGTGAAAATGATCGCATTATTTAAAACATCTTAGGGTATGAGTTGCAATTTAGATGTTCTTATCGGACATAAGTTGGTAATTAGGATATGCTTCACTTGATTATCACACGGTTTAGATCCGTTTAATTGGATTTAACATGTGAAATTACAAAATATAACATTATTTGCTACGTTATTTATGTTGCAATGGTGATTAGTTCTTAACAGACCTGTAATGATTTGTGAAAATGATCGCATTATTTAAAACATCTAAGGGGATGAGTTGCAATTTAGATAAATGTTCTTACTTGATATAAGTTGGTAATTAGGATATGCTTCACTTGATTATCACACAGTTTAGATCCGTTTAATTGGATTTAACATGTGGAATTACAAAATAGAAAATGATTTGCTATGTTATTTATGTTGCAATGGTGATTAGTTCTTAACAGACCTGTAATGATTTGTGAAAATGATCGCATTATTTAAAACATCTTAGGGTATGAGTTGCAATTTAGATGTTCTTATCGGACATAAGTTGGTAATTAGGATATGCTTCACTTGATTATCACACGGTTTAGATCCGTTTAATTGGATTTAACATGTGAAATTACAAAATATAACATTATTTGCTACGTTATTTATGTTGCAATGGTGATTAGTTCTTAACAGACCTGTAATGATTTGTGAAAATGATCGCATTATTTAAAACATCTAAGGGGATGAGTTGCAATTTAGATAAATGTTCTTAATTTAAGTTGGTAATTACGATATGCTTCACTTGATAATCACACGGTTTAGATCCGTTTAATTGGATTTAACATGTGGAATTACAAAATAGAACATGATTTGCTACGTTATTTATGTTGCAATGGTGATTAGTTCTTAACCGACCTGTAATGATTTGTGAAAATGATCGCATTATTTAAAACATCTTAGGGGATGAGTTGCAATTTAGATAAATGTTCTTACTTGATATAAGTTGGTAATTAGGATATTCTTCCTCGATAATCACACGGTTTGTACTTTAGATCCGTTTAATTGCATTTTTTGAATTTGTTAGTGAAGCAAGAAAAATTGCTCCCCTCACTATTCGGTGTAGCTCTTTATTGTTGCATTTGGACGTTGAGGAACTATATTTACATAATTATCTTCATAATATATAATGATTTACTATATGAATTTATGACTTGATTTTTTGTGAATGTTTGTTTAATTGGTTGCTATTTTCTCAGAATGACGCCTAGTGGAAATTCTAAGTAGTCCTTGTTTATAAAGATAAACATTAGTCATTTGTCCCATTTTTTATATAGCGTGTAGTATAACATTTGGACTTGGTAATCATAAACTATAATTTATTCAGATCAATTGCATCAATTCCCTTATATGTCTTATTTACCTTAAATACGAGTAGATTGTTCTAAATTTGTATGTGTATCAGTTTTTTATCTATTACCTTTAATTTATATGAACTCAAATATCCCTCAAATCCTTTAATTTATATGAACTTAAATATCCCTCAAATACAATAGATCAAAATGTTCCTTTATAATTAAAATAATAATTTCTCTCACTTACTTTTTTTTTATTTTTTTTAATATATTTGTAATTTTCACAAATAAATTAATAAAATAAGAAAAAGATGAGTTGTATAATTTTGACAGAGAAATTGATAAAAAAGCTCATAATTTGTATAAACCAAAACGTTTACTTATAAGTTGTAAAATTGTACTTTTTACTTTAAATACGAGAAAATTTGTCAGTTATTTAATGTAATTGTTTTAGTAAATTAATTTGGTTGAAAAAAATTTATATAAGTATATTAAAATATAGTAATATTTAGTTATGATAATAAATTTGATAGTGATGCTGAAAAATGTATAAAGTTAAATTGTTACCCTTAAAATATAAAAGTGATGTTAATTAAGTTAAATATGAGAAAAAATGTAAGTTACTCCCACGCATGTGTTTAAGAGTTGATACATAAACTAATGTAGCAATACAATTAAACCAAGAGTCACCAATCAATTTTTAGTAAGCGGTAAAAATTAAAAATTTAGTCATTGTTCCTTACGATATATAAAGTTCAATAACTGCCTTCATAAGAAGACCAAGAACAGCTCTAGTAGTGATGAATACAATTGACTGGATACAAGATATTCGATTTAACTTGTCATGCCATGATTTTAAAAGTGTTAATTACAACCTACTAGTACATTACTTTTGAATTTCAAATTACAGCATTAGCCTTTTGAAATTTCAAATTACAGCATTAGTCTTTTAGTACGAAAGATAAACTCAAACTATTCCAATACTTTTTTTTTTTGTACGGCTTTACCCAATAAAGGGAGCCCTTCCATAAATTCTCTAACGCCTGATCGAACTCAGGCCGAAGATGGGGTTTGGAAATAGTTTTCAACCAGCCATTGATGCGCCTCGGTTAGTACCTCACAAGATGCGTCATTGCTCCAAGCGCAAAGATAACAATTCCAATACTTGATCATATACAAGTAGAGAATAAATTAAATCAAAAAATATGAGGTGTGTATATATTATGTTTCAATTTTTTTTACATTATTGTTTTCTATAAATGGCATGTCTTATAATTATGTAATGATTTTTTTAATAGTATAAGCTGTAGAAGAAAAATGAGCATAACATAAAAAATAATAAAATCTAAAAGATTGACTTGTATTTGGCAATTTAAAAGAACAGCTAAATTATCAACCTAATATTAGAAAAAATATATATATATCACTAGATAATTAAAATAATAATAATGCAAATGTATTGCAGTCGACAAATTTTAAAATTGATGATGACGAAGACGTCCAAATGATACTAGTCTCTGATGAGTTAGAAATGTGAAATGGTAGAAAAGCAGCCAAAGCAATTAGATGAATAAAACCGATGGGAACGTGTGCTCAATATTTGTGGAAACACAAATTATGAGAATGGATATGAATGATACAAATACTATCTTCACCGTGTTATTTTTAAATATATTCCTATTTTTGTCTAAGAATGAGATATCTCATTCAAGAAACCAAGACTACTTGTATGAGAGTGAATTGCATGTTTATACTGTTTTGTGTTTATGCAAATGATGAAAGGATGTAATTACAACTTTTCAAAATACATAAAAATAAAAAGTTCCATTTTTTAATATAAGGGAGTTATATAATTTCTTTTAGGATTATTTATAGGTTCTCCTCAACTTATTTTTATGTGGGAAAGTAGATATAATTTCTTTTAGGGTTATTTATAGTTTTTCCTTTAACTTACTTGTATATGGGAAAGTCCTATATTTTTTTATCATAAAAAAAAATCATATGTTTAATTTTATTTTAAAGTGTGCTGAAAGATTAGATTCAGTATTTTTCTTTTTCTAAAAATACATGATAAACAACTGATTTTCGTATTGCACACAAACAATATGTTTCCTGAGATCTTCGTAGACTACATAAAGACATTATTTACCACAACTATGGAATCAACTTCGGATTCAAATTCTTCATACTTTAAAATTCAATCTAACGAATGAAATAAACACAATTTAATGGTTTACATTTAGGCGTGAGTTTTTAATTTTATTTTTATATAATTATAATGTATAAAATACAAATTATGATCTTCTTGTAAATTAAAAACTAAATTAACAACACTATAAAAACCCAAATAAAATTATAGAAATTTAGTTACAACTATTCTAAACTTAAATATTAATTAAAAATAATTAAAAAAAGTTCAATAATTTTAATATTTCTTATTTTATATATTAAAATTATATAAAAAGAAAATCACAAAACTCACATCTAAATCTAAACCATTATATTGTGTTTATTTTATTTGTTAAATTAAACTCTAAAAAATATGAATGAATTATAAAATCTAAAAAATTTGAATCCATCCGCTTTGTATCTAAGAAATTAGAAATGAGTTGTAGTAATTGGCTCATCTTTGTGGTCAAAACCATTAAAGACACCCCAATAATTATTAGCTCCTTTGCTACCTATTTATTTTCTTCATTAACTTTTTGCCGATTCAAATTTTCAAATTTTCAAAATTTCTTGAGGCCAGATGGAATTAGTTGTGAGATAGAAAAGTAATGAGGGTGAAATGATAATAATAGTAAAATGATCAACTGCTCCAGGATGGCTCTGAGGAGGTGTATGAGATGTGATCGCACAGGACATCACGATTTGTAAATGTCTCACGACGAAAATAAATAAATAATTAAAATTTATCTATATGAGTAAAAAAAATTATACGTGTAATATCAGCACAAAAAATGCACATGAAATTCATTTAAATGATTAAAGTGAAATAAAGATGTTTTTTTGACATAATTTGACTAAAATATTTATAGATAAGATGATATTTTGTTTATATTGATGATTTCTTTTGTTTGTGAGTTAATTTTTAATTATTTTACCGTTAAAACATTTCATTAAAATTCATACAACAGAACTACAATTAAAAAAATGACCCAATTTTTTTTTTAACCGAGGAACAAAAGCTTCAGGGCCGGCCCTGAACTGCTCCCTCTGAATAATTTACTGTATCAGAATAAAATGCTAGCATATGTTTTTGAAATTCCAGAACTCGAACGATTTCAAAAGTGGAAGAAAATACAAACTGTGACTTCAAAATTTGTACAATTTGGAAAAGGTCCAATTTAATCGTGTATGTTACTGCTATTAATTTTCAGCAAGTACTTTGTTTCTCTAGAATTTATATGTTATATTGAAGTAGTCATGAATAGAAGTATCGGATTCAAGCTAACGGTCAAAATTGTTCACGATATATATAATTGCATCTCTCTATTCAATTTTATCTAACAGACGTAATTTCATCAATCTATCTCATTTCACGATCGCTTCTTGATAGCCACTCACTCATCCATTCATGTTGGATCGACTTGACTTGTTCCCGCATTCTTTTTGGCATGAGAATTGAGAGAATGTGCTGGAAAATGATTTTGTTAACGCAAACACATCTAAACATGTTATCGTTATCGAATGATATTTTGACAAAACATAATATTTAGATATTCAAAACATGCTGAAGGTTAATACTACCTAGGAACGCGAAAATAACAAAAAATGGTCCAACTAAAACAAACAAAATAGTAACAAATAGGAACTTGGGATCGACTATTTATACTTACCTTATATAGTAACCGGTATTGTTAGTTGCGAGGAAAATAAAATTATTTTTTTATCAGGAATAAATAGAATATTTTACCAACTTAAAAATTTTTAAAAATATTTTGGCTAAAACGTCCTCAAGTTCACTTGAATGCTGTCAAATTTCGAACACATTTCGTTCCCACTTTTGTTAAAATTAAATACGAGGAAAAATCCCAAAAAGGGTCATACTAAAAAATAAGGGCATAATAGAGAATTGACTGAATGAACACATAATTCGGTGGTCAAAGATTTAATACTAATCAATTAAAAAGGTTAACGCTCGACAAACACGGGCAGGCCATGGGACTCCACTTTGACTCAAAACTATCCATATAATATTTGTATTTTTGGTACCTTTAGCTGTTACAATATTCTAAATCAACCTGTTAGTTTGATGGTTAGAAATAATCACCCAAAATTTTAATAAGTCTTCAGTAATTGGTCTCTGAATAAAGATAAGATGATTGATTTGGTCACTCGTTACAATGTGCATGGTTAAAGAATCTAGCAACACGAATAACTCGAAAATAAAAACAAATTTATTCTCTGTGTTTTATAAAATTTCAAGAGTCAACTTGTAAAAAAAATTGGAATAAGAAACGTAGTATCATGGAAGCATATGTGACTAGCGAAATTATCAAAATGGAAGCATTGTTTATCGTATGAGCTTGTTTATTATTAGTCCCTCATAAGCAAAGCTTTTAGCTACTTTCACTTTCAAGCAAAATTTCGTTTATAGTTTTGAAAGTAACAGTACAAAAACTACATTTCTAAAAACATAACCATTTTTTTAATTTAATATGAAAGAGTAAACACATACACATTTAAACTACTTTCTTCTAGTTTTAACTATTACAATCAAACAAAAAACGTGTTTTCATGTCTAGCAAAGAAACTTTCACCAATACAAAAAAGTAAACAATTTCGACTTTAGAAAAAGTATAATTTTGCATCAACAAGAGGCAAACTAAACAATCCGTAAATAATAATAAGATTTAATTTCTATATATCTCTGGAAACTAACTATAAGTTTGTTACATATTAATTCAAATTAATTTATCAAAATTATCATCCCTTACTCAGTCCACAACTGCAATAATAAAAAATATCCAAACCAATTAAAACTTACACATAAACTACAGGTCCCGTTGATGTAATCAACTCAACATAAAATACTCCCCCCCTTTTCTCTCTATATATAAACACGTTTATCTCTCTCTCTCTGACCCAATTCGAACGTTAGCTACATATATATATATATATATATTATATATTAATATTCACACACATATATACATACATACACAAATATAGATACATACATATATATATATATATATAGAGAGAAAGTAAAATTAACGATGACGTGTACTGTCGCCCTGTGCAGCTCGCCGGTGTTTTCGCCGTCGCGGGTTTTAGAAAACTCTCTCTCTACACCGCAACCGCCGTCTCCGCTCCGCCTCCTTCGGCTAGCGAAGCCTCCTCCGACAGCAGTGGCGTCGCCGCCGAAGAGGAAACGGCCGGCGATGCTGGATATTCCGGTGCCGGTGAATGGGTTTGGGATCGGGGATATGGTGGTGGGGAGGAGAGAGAGGGAGTTAGCGGAGGTGGATGAGGAGGGAGGGTATTCGGTGTATTGTAAGAGGGGGAGGAGGGAGGTTATGGAGGATCGGTTTTCGGCCCAAGTTAATCTCCTGGGAGATTCCAAACAGGTACTAATATACATATAAATATAGATTCATATGTATATATGTGTGTAATTTGTTTGCTAAAGTATTTGTTGTGTAGGATGAGATGAATTTAGTGCGGACTTTGTTTTTGTTATTATTCGGCGTGTTGAAAACAATGATAAGGATTAAAAAAAATGTTATTTTTACTTAAATACATGGTAAAATAATCGGGTTATATATAATATATGTATGCAATTTGTTTGTTAAAGTGTTTGTTGTGTAGGAGCAGGTGAATTCAATGTGGACTTTGTTTTTTTATTATTATTATTTGGGGTGTTGAAAGTAGTGTTTTACAAGGCGAAAACTTAGCTAAAGCGTTTTTCACAGAGCTATGGTAAATGTGCGAAAAGTGGACTAACAAGCGAAAAGTGGCTGCTTTTAGTGGACTAACACGTGGAAAAGCAAGTTTTTTAAGCTTTGAATTGAGCTTTTTTTACTAGGAAGCAAGTTTTTAGGTTGAAAAGGATAAAAACGCAGGAACTTTTATTAAAATACATGGTAAAAGATCCGTTTCCTGCCAGCCTATTGATCTTGTTTACTTATTATGTTGATATAAGTATAGATTTTTTAAAACATACTAATGCAAAGACTTGAGGGTCGTTTGATGAATGTATATTGAGGTAGATCAAAGTTCTGCAACTGTATGTGTCAAATAGTCTCTTCGTATATGATCATCCTTTTATTTATATTTCTATGCCAACTAGGAGCAAGTATTGTGGAAGAAGTGTTGGATCTTAGGCCTTGATCAAACCGTGCAATGGGGACCTGATATTGATACAATTGGGGAAAGTTCTAGTAGGAATTGATTGTTTTGGGGTCTTGTGTGCTAATGTATGCTTATTATTGCTTATAAGATGTAGTGAATTTGGTTAGAAGCTAATCTGCAATTAAAATATGGTTAAAAGCTAAAAGTTTGAATTATTTTAGATAAATCTTTATGTTTTCCGCATGCTCAATGAAGTCAACTTAATTGCTCAAAATCTGCAGCAAAGCAACCCCTAGTTTGTGTAGTTTTGGGTATGACAATCGAAACTAATAAGGGTAACTTACAATTTACTTAATACTAAAATAGAAGTGATACTTATAAATTAACATCGTTTGGTGTTCAGAACATCGGTTTAATTAGGGAATATTAAATTGTTTATTGAGATTCATTTGAAACTAGCGAGGGATGATTGGATGTAAGCTGTAACTTTATTATATATACAAAGTAAGTATTTATAATAAAATGGTTCTGACAAACTTTGGTTATGATCTGCAGGCAATTTTTGGTGTTTTTGATGGTCATGGAGGTGTTAAAGCCGCTGAGTTTGCTGCGACAAACTTAAATAGGAACATTATAGAAGAAATTGAAAGAAAGGGAGATTGTGATAAATTAGAGGAGGCTATTAAGTCTGGTTATTTAAGAACAGATAGTGAATTCTTAGCAGAAGATTCCCGTGGTGGAACTTGCAGCGTGACAGCACTGATAAAGGATCGCAACCTCATTGTTTCAAATGCTGGCGATTGTCGAGCGGTGATGAGCAGAGGAGGTGTCGCCGAAGCCCTCACCTCAGATCACCGACCCTCGAGAGAGGACGAAAAGGAACGGGTAGAAAACTTGGTAAGCAATTTGTGCCTGCTTGTAATTATAAGAAAACACCCTTTTTACAGTTTTTAGGAAAAATCACCATTAAATTATTTAGTATGAACTTAATTCCATCTACAAGGAAAATTTACCATTTAGCTATTTATTCTGAACTTAATTCCATCTACAAGAAGAAACTTGTTTCTTATTTGGTGTATTACTTTTTCATGCACTTCAATGAAGGTTTTTGAATCGAAATGTATAATTTATCACTAAAAGTGAAGGAAACGTTCCCATTGAACAATGTAACTTTAATAGATATTGTAAAACTATTTATATTATGTGATTCTAATCCTGTTGCCGTTTGATCTTGTAGGGTGGTTATGTGGATTTTTGTCGTGGCGTTTGGAGAATTCAGGGGTCTTTGGCCGTATCCCGAGGTATCGGAGATCGCCACCTAAAACAATGGGTAACCGCTGAGCCGGAAACTAAAATCCTCAAAATCGAACCAAATTTTGAGTTCTTAATCCTTGCTTCCGATGGATTATGGGATAAGGTAAATACACTATTACAAACTCTTATTTTTTTTTACCATTACTCGATGTTAGGTGTTTATGAAGTTCTTTTGGTCATGGTAATCTAATTTAATTTTGTTCCCTTTTTGCAGGTTAGCAATCAGGAAGCTGTAGATATAGCTCATCCTATGTGTGTAGCTGTTGAAAATCCCGATATGCTCTCGGCTTGTAAAAAGCTTGCAGCCCTTTCAGTCTCGAGAGGCTCCTGCGACGACGTAACTGTGATGTTAATACAATTGGGGCGTTTTTCTTGACGGTCTCATCATGTTTGTCTCATTATATTGGAGCATGTAATGCAGTTAGTTTGAGGGACAACAGATGGATAGATATGTTAGTTTGATTTTAGATGTATGGGGAAGAGTTTCACCATTCATTGATTTTTATTTGCATATGGCAAATTGTTGCCAAAGTTCCTAAATTAGATTGGCTTAGAGTTCTGATGAACTTTTAGTACAGATACTTGTATGCAGTCTTCCTCCCCAACAATTGATTTTTGATTAACATTACTTAATAAGATGTATGACTTGTTGTAACTTGTTTTCATCTAATTATTTCCATCATTCTCTTCTCTTTATAATTACTACTCACTCCGTCCCTAAATAAGTGTACCTTACAAAAATATATGTAAATTTTACCGATAATTTTTTCATATCTAGATTGTCGGGAAAAATATTTTCAAAAGTTAATCACGTAGTTTATGGTTAGAATTATATGATGTAATTTACATTTTTTTTATTTCGAAAAATTTGATATGAAAAATTTAATGATTAAAATTGCACGTATTTTTATAAGAGACATTTGTTTAGGACGGGACAATTAATATACTTTTGATGCGCTTGTACTGTGATTTTAATTTAAATGTACAAAACTAGTTAATTTATTGTACAAAAAGTCAAAAGGACTTTCTTTCTTCACATTAGATGTTTTTCTTGAGTTATTCCAAACATGGTACGGTGATCAAGCCCTCTTCCGAATTTCTTGTGTTATTCAACTTGTTTTTATGTATCTCGACGATTCTCTTCCTTCTATAATTACACTGTTGAATGCCGATAAGTTTCAGAGGCTCTAATGTGATCTCAACTGAACTCTCTACGTAACTAGATATAAGCAGGACGAAACCTCACAATTTTCATAAAATAAATTTTTTTATTAGTGTTTTTTAAAATAATTTACATAAATGTATTATATGAATCCCTTAAATATATTTTTTGGCAATCCCTTTCAAAATTATATATTGTTGTTGTAACAGCATAATATGAATTTTTATGTGCCGTTAATAGTATTAATTAAAAAATAAGTAACAAACAATTGAATACGTTATGACACCAACTTATATAACATATTGATTCGTGACACACATTTTTAGAAAAATTAAACTATAATAATAATAAAAATAAAATAAAATAAAATAATAACAATAATAACATATAGTGGTGGTTAAAATATTATTTAAAATAGTTTTTGTTAGTTTTGTAGGCAAAGTCTCAATAATGAAATTGTGTAACATATTTAGTTATTCATTTATATCTATATAAAGTGAGTATATGTAAACTTGAGTATTTAATAGTTTTATACATTTGTTTGTTCATATTTTTCATTTTAATAGCCCAGTTTCTTAATTTTACCTTTTTATACCTTCATTTTTTTTATAACTTTTCTTTTGGTACCAAATTTTTCTTAATTTTTATTTATTTTACATTGATTTCTAATTTTTGGTCAATTTTCAAATGGTGAAACTTTCGACACATGACTGAACGTGACTTTATTGATGCAACTTTTTTTTTTAGAGTTTAAAAAAGATGTTAAATTGACAAAAAAGGAACAAAAAAGTAGAAACCGGATACATTTTTTTTTAAGAAACCGGGGTAAAAAAATTATAAAATTATGCTTTTCCAGTCTCTTTATAATTTAAAAAATATTAGGTGATTCTATTTTTACAAACCCGAGTTCCATATAAGTTCTTATATGAAAGTTAATAGTACTCGTTTTTCTTCACATTAGGTGTTTTTCTTGTATACAAACATGGTATGCTGAAGCTTTCCTCTGAGTTTCGATACAGTTTCTCAAGTCTTACTTTTATATCATTTAATTTGGTTTTCCATTATGTTCTCATTCGGTTTCCTAGCTTAGTATTTTGAAACATTCCACAAGTCTGCAGCTCGCTAGTTTCCTATCCTTTTCCAGTTTTCTTGTAATCATAGTTTACATATCTATTTGTGTAAAGGGAAACAGATATATAAACTGTTAGGTTCTAAATCCGACATTATATTGGAAAATATAATTTTATATATTCATAATAAACTCTCAATATACAGACATGTATTGTGTAATGATTAAGTTCAAGTTGTGCATTCAGTTGGAACCTCAGTTGCAACCGCCGTTGAAACTGAATATGCTGGACATATTTTGTAATATTCGGTCAAATATATTCTAAAAGAATCAAAACGTGTTGAACAAGTTTAGATGATTTGAAACCATCTCTGAATGACAAAAAGAATATATTGAAGATATTTTGTTATTATAATAGATACGAAGACTCTTTATTAAGAAAACATAAAAAAAAAAAAAAAGGAAAGATTATTTGAATATATATTAAAAATAATTAAATTAAAAATCTGTATAATTTCGAATTAAATAAGATCTGGTTTGTTAGAAGACAAATACTAATTAACTAGAAAATATATATCTGAAGATCTACAAGTTTGGTAAGAAAAGAAGATAAAGAAAATAATTTATTTAATGATCAAGTTAGTATCTTTTGTAAATGCTATATATAAAACATATTAGTCTTTAGTATTTTGTGTGTTGCAACTGAAAACACGTAACTACACTCGAAAATTCGGACATATGTTTTTTCATAAACTATAGCATGGTACTTTTGAAAATGTCAAATGCATTATGGAATAGAATTTGTGCATTAAGTTTATCTTATAACTTCTATAGTTTTATAGTTCAATGATTTTTGAGTGTGCAGTGCCACAGCAGACTCCATATTGTGATCATCGATGTGGTGGACAACTTCCATAAACGATGGTATTCCGTGGAATGATTAAAACTACGGTACCAATTAGTTGTACACTCTTACGGACACGTTTTGCACGTGAAATTCTAAAATATTAATAAAATTTTAGCAAATTTTAAATTTTTGCAGGATATTGATGTTAAATTTTCATCTGACCAGTTCTATAAGATTTGTGCGCTATGCCGCTTCTTATGTTATACTTTGTCTCAACTTTTTGTGTGGATTATAATTTAGCTGAAAGGAAACACTAATTCATCTACATGATGGACTTCCGAAATTATGAACGTTTTATAATCAAGTGCGACAAACTAATATGACATTTTAAATTGCCAAAGCAAAGTGTTTGACTGTCTCAACCTAAAATATAAAGTTGAACTATTCCCAAAGACATGCTTACAAGAATATTTTAATTCTAATATTTTGTTATTAACTCCATAGTGTTTCCCGTTGGCGTCCTTTTCACAAAATGTAGATGATATGAAAACAATGACCGAATCTTTATATGTGAATTAACAATGACCGAATTTTTATATGTGAATTAACAAAGACCATGTCCTAAACAATTTTATATTATCATAACATTCTTGAACGTAGTACAACACAAAATAAACAGACATGTTTCCCCTTTTAGAAAAAAACGTTTGTTGTATTGTGACTATAGACTTGTTCAACAAGTGATAAATGTCTTGGTCCAGAAAGATCATCATGAGGAATATTCGTGAGACTTATATCTATAAAATAATATTGATTTAGTGAGAGTTAAAAGCCATCACAAATTTATCACTGATTCGAAAATTTGTCATAAATTGATTATGCTGTCACTAATCCGTTACAAAAATCGCGGTTCATAAACTTCTCACTAAAAAAGTCGTCACTATTCTCGTAACTATTTAGACATATTGATCTATGGTGTTTGTATCGATATTTTGGGTGACGTGATACACTAAAATTACATTTGTACATTAGTGTTTTGAAAATGTCGCAATGCCCATGCATTGAATTGGCAAATCTAAGATGCCAGGAATTTTCAGTTGTAGAATGCTGAATTGGCAATTTTTAATAGGGAGGTAAATGTTTTAATGTCATTGGATTGTTCCAAGATAAATATATAAGCCATATTTGTTTTTCATTAGTTAGTTTAATAATGAGGGAAACATGACTACATGGTAAATCGATTGATGTTTACGCCCTTTGAAAAGAGTAAGGCGTCATGATTCAGACTTAAATGCATGAAATAATACCTGTCATATATTTTGATTGTTTTTAGAGAAAATAATTTTGTCATTATACATTTTTCTTAAAGTATAATCGAGTCCTTCGGACCTGGTTTAAAGTTTAAGCTTAAATATTTAGCTATAAGACGTGTCAAGCTCGTTAAAAACTTAAGGAAATCTACTTTATTTATTTGCATTAAAAATACACACATACCACATGGATTTTAATGTAAACAGTGGAGTTGCTTACATGCCAAAGATACATGTACACATGGTTGTATTTTAATGTAGCCAGTGAAGTTTGCTTGATCAAATTGTGAATGTAATACGATTATAGGTAATAGATTTAAGTAAAAATTGTTTTCAAACTTGAAAAGACTACAAATACATCACAACCGAGGCAAGAACTCTTACTTATTTAACATCAAAATCTCGTTCCTTATGAAACGTCGACATAAATGATATCAAATATCGTTCCAACGCCGAATTCACCTATAGCTTGTTGCTGATATCGTATATATATCAACAACAACAACAATCTCCCAAGAACTTTTATTATCTGCGGTTGTTAGGCCTCGTAGTTTGGTGATCAAGACGCTGCAGCGGCTGTTCCTAAAGGGCCAAGGGCTGAATACTTTCATAAGCTTTTCTTTGAATTTGTGCAAAAACATAATTTTGAAATACTAATGGACTTTCTGCGAACAATGGGACCTTCGATTATTCTTTTCTTCCTACTTTATAAAAGAATTAAGAAATCGGCTATTTCACACTAAATATTGGGCTTGAATTTTGTTGGAGAAAATGTCATTTGGGCTATAATACAGCTATATGGAGTTCCTATGCTTTAACTTTTGAGTCATTTCTACAAAAGAGATGGTCTGATATGCTCATTGTTATGAGTTTGACACAGAAAATAGATAAAAATATGTAAAACATTGAAGGATCCAAGAATTTGCAAGGATATATGCATGGAGCAAATTAACAATTGTTACTTTTTAGAAATCTAACATACTACATCTGTTACGGCTAAATAATTTGATACGATCACTATTTCGACACTCGCCCACACACTCCTTATGAGATGTGTGAGGACAAAAACATAAAATACATACCAGAAGACATTCTTCGGATTTCGCCTATCGGAATAGTAACAAATAACTGAGTGTATATCTACCAACTGACTATGTATATGAGTATATCTATTATCTATATCCGACTTTGAACTCCATATACTCTATGCCCCACCATGAAAATCCACCCCAGCCGCTACACAATGGTCCATACAGAAGCTTCAACCGACAGATTCAGTTGCCTTTGGGTAGCCATCTCAATGTTTCTAATTGAACTCAAATCCACTTTTGGTTTTTCCGTATTAAAGACAGAAAATTTACTTGTTGACGGCCGATGTGAATTTTGCATCATAGACAAATACCATCTTGGCTGTTACAGTATTTAAATAGAATTTTCAATATATTTGTATTGGAAACGAAAACTGTACACTTTTGAGAGTATTCCGAGAGGTATGCCATATTTACACTCCCATGTTTACAAACATGAAGAAAAATAAATGTTGCATAGTTATTAGTTTACTAATTAGTGTTTTAAAATTTAAAAACTTGCTTTCAACAATTTTTGGCTTATTTAATTTTGTGAAGACGTGATTATGACACTGAAACTAGAGATGCACATAGCATTTCTTTACCTCTTCATTCTTTGAGGAGGCAAACGAATACTCGCTTCTTTTTTGATAAAATTTATTAGTACTCCTTTGTTTACTGCTAAATGGATTAAATGCTTGAACTTCCAATTCCCACATCTACGCCGGGTTCGATCTGGTTCGGTTCGGTTTTTAGCAAAACCGAAACCGAATATGAGCATATTTTTCGCTTCGTTTTTTTTTCGGTTTCGGTTTTTTTATTTTTTGGACCGAACCGGACCGGTTTTTTTCACTCCAGTTTCGGTTTTTTTGGTTTTTTTCGGTTTCGGTCTTTTTCGGTTCGGCTATCGGTCTGGTTCGGTTTTTCCGGTTTTTGGCCCAGCCCTCCCACATCTATCACAGTTTTCTCTGAAGGGGAAAAACAAAAGCAAAATGAAATTTCATGCTATATCATAACTTTGTATATATTTTTCTCCAACATAACTCTTTTCTAAGACTGAGTATTTTTCTTCTTCTAAATTATCAATTTCATACCTATCTTGCTGTTCATCTATTTGGCTAACACACATGTCTATTCACATCATATGCATATTTTAGCTGCATGAACAAGGGGTGCAAACGATTCGAATTGGAGTGGATTAGCCTAAATCCTATATATACCAAACCACTGTGTAACGAAGTAAAAAATTTAGAACCGAAACAAACCATTTAACTTTACAATCCGAATTAAATCAAACCGACTGTTTGGTTTGGTTTGAATTTGTGGATCAACGGTTTGGATTGGATTCGGAATGAACTCAAAGTCTATAAAAATTTATTTTGACGGAAGTTAAAGCAACAGGCTGCAAAAAAACAAAACCATTAATTACAATGCGATATATAACTAATAGTTTGGTTCATATATAACAATTCTAGTATTCATTTTTCTTTTTCCTTAATCTAGAACGGATTATCAACGGATTATATGGATTTAACGGTTCCAATTCTGTGGGTTTGAATTCAAAACCAAACCAATAATCGAGATCAAGCTAATGGATCGGTTTGGATTCATGGGTTATCGGATTACAGAACCCTATTTTTTACCTTATCTATCTCAAATAAACCACTTTATCCTGATTAAATGCAAACACCTGAATTATTCATGAATAAGTTAACTGACAAACAAATTACTATCAGTTAACCGGGAACACTAATTAATTAAGAGTACATTCAACACTCGAAAGGAATAGTTGTGGAAAATTCTCTAACCAATTTCCAGAATTCCTTATAATCACAAAGATTTAATCAGTCTATGTTATACGAATTTTCAATCATTTATTTCCATTCATTCAAATTTCAAACCATATATGAATTTACAAACATGACGTGATAGTTCTATAATTCATTGAACATGAATGAGACCGAATTTAATCAGTTGAGGTTTATTAGGTTCACGAGGGTTGTGTTTGGCGACCAAAATAACCAAATATGTCCCCTTTTTCTCTAACCATTTAACGACAGTCTCCCCAATTAAAGTTTCACTTTCTTAAACTATTTAACCAAGTATTCTTTGGCAAGTTATAAAGTTCACCAAATTAACATAAGTTATAAAGTTCACCAAATTAACCAAGTATGAACTCTTATGAGAAAATGATGAAAAATTACATTTAAAATTAAGTGATAGTTAATTATTAAAAATCCAAACCCTAAAACATTTCTAAAAATTATGACATATTCTACATGATACTATTACATATGTTTCATGATGTTATTTTTTTTTACGTTTTCTTTTTAACTTTGATAATACATGATACTAAATTGTATGCACCAAATCTTAAATAAAACTTGAGAATCCGGTAATTTAGAAATTAAGTACGTTTTTTTCATGTATATTAGGAGTACAATGAAGATCGTCAATTCTATCATATTGTAAGAACTATCATGGAATTCATCTCCTCCCCAGATTTTGTGAATTGGTAATAATCTAAGGGACATCTCATAAAGGAGAAAAAACGTGTTAGTACACCAAACTATATTGATGTTAACAATTTAAATACTCACATTTTATTTTATTTTTAATTTGAGTACCATACTATAATAAACTGTCCAATTTAGATATACTTGTTTAAATTAATCAAAAAATCATGTCACGTGACATCATATACTTAATAAACTTGAATATGTAATTTTATCATAACGCATTTACAGTGAATAAAAGGTTCTAATGACTATTACCATAAACAAAGTGTCATGAAATTGCAATCGCCCTCATGCGGTCAATTCAATAAAGCCAATATTATTAGATGTGATATCGGTTCGTTATCGATTTTTTAACTGCATATCGATACCGTACCAAACTAGTTTGGTTTGAGAATTTTTATACCATTACCAAACCAAAAAATTCGGTATACCGAACTTTTGGTATACCAAACTATTCGGTTGGTTCGGTTCAGTTTCGTTTTTATATCAAACTTTAGAGTTTACAAGTGGTGATAGAAAAATTATGCCTATTGAGAAAAAAAACATAGTATAATGTTTTAAAAGTAGTAGATTAAAAATATATATTTATTTATATTGTTGTTACATTTCTTGTTTATTTGCATAAAAGAGTAAACAATACTAGACATTTCTAATAAATGTTATAAATAAAAGAAAATGTTATAAGTATCTAACAGAAAAAGTAATATAATTATATTATAACAATATTAATAATTAAGTGTATATATGTCTTTTAACTTATTAGTCTATATAGTATATTTTAATATTTCGGTTTAAATCGGTACCATACCGAACTCACTAAACGAATAACGAAACCGAACCGATTTTCAAACATCGGATCGGTTGTACCGTACCGTAATGTCGGTATACCAAACTTTTGATACCGACTTGATTGGTTCGGTTCGAAAAACGGTCGGTTGATACAAATCGGTACAAAAAGCTCACCCCTAAAAATTATATTTCGTTCTAATTAAGAATATCCAAATTATATGTTTAAACCATTCAATTAGATCCATAACTCACCAGTATAATGTTTTACTAAATTATTTTACTCACCATACTAAGCCTTTCTTGATAATACACAAAATACTTTTAATAAGGAAATAAAGATACGTACTCACCATTGTATATTAGACTTGTTTATATTATTTTCCGTTATGTCATAACCAGTATACTACTTTCTTATCCAACACACACTAACACTTTTTTCTCGCCATAGGTTATAAATATATTTTTCTTATCAAACACACAAACACTTGTTTTGGTTACCATAATTTTCCAATCTAACATCTTGATTTTGCTAGTTGTTTTCTTATGGAAAAGATCCTAATCTTGATTTTTATACGGATGCATAATCAGATTAATTATAAGCTATTGTGAGAGTGGATAATAATTTGGATTTGTGTGACAACTTATTATCAAACTTGCTCAGATGGGTTGTTTCTTGGTTTAATTATAACTTTGCCCGATCCACCCAACCACACACATGACTACATGTTATCACCTTCACTACGTTATACACTTATTTATACTCCATTTTTTTTTATATCATTATAACTATACCATACATAACTACAAACATAAGTTATTCTCAACTTGCAAACACCCATATTATCTCGCATGTCTTTTTCGTATCTTATTTTTGAAAGGCGACGTTCTTTACCAAAGATCAATCTATCGTACTACGTAGCAATTCGACATGGATGAGATTAACATATTAAAGTTTATGTGGAGAACTTTATTTACTCTTATAATCTTCTATAGTCTTCTTTGAAAATATTCTCCATTTTCATCCATCTTAGAAACTACTTGTATTTATGTAAACTGTGAAATTCACATAACCATGAAATGTAGTTCTATCACTGGAAGAAAATGTCGGGATAGCTAACGACACTCGATTTATCAATAATTTTCAAAAAAATGATTGTTGCTATTCTGACATTTTCTTACAATGCATAATATATTTACATCGTCCGATTCATTTTGTCATACCTGTAGTTTTATTTGAGTACAAAGACAACATGTCATCTTTTATCAAAAGAAAGGACGGGGCATTAGACCATGCAAAGCGCTCTAAAGATACCCATGCCATTCGCTTTACAGAATAAGCAAAATTACTTGAGCAAATGATATAAAAAAAAATTGCTGTTTTTTTTTCCGGGGGTTGTTTAGTTATTTGGGGAATCAAATTATTGAATTTTAGAGTTCACTTCCGCCTCTAAAATTACCATATTAACCATTAAATTAGATATTAATGGTTTAAAGGTTAATGTATAAAAACTATAATTACAAGAAAATGTTAGGATACCAATAGTCAATATTTTCAAAACTGTTGATGAAGAGAGCATCGCTGAATTTTAGCGACAGTTTAACAATATTATTGGTTGTTATTAACAGTTTTCAAAAATTTATTATTATTCTATCTCTGACATTTTATTGTAGCGTATATAAAACTAATTTCATTCATTGGATGATAAACTTGTGGTTTCAGCTACTCATTCTACTCTTGTTGTTTGTGTTTGTGGGTGATGTAGTTCAAAGAAAAGTTGTTTTCACTTTTTTATTTTGCTTTTGTGTTATTCGGTTAGTCTCCAATTCGAATAAAAGTGAATCCATCTTTTATGTATATTGTATTTTCTTTAGGTTGCATCAAGACGTTTCCGGACAGCTAGACTGATCCACAAGCAGAGAATTAACTAAGTAAAGACAGTCGAAACCTGTTGGCCGAAGGAGAACTAGGTCGATCGGTATCCAAAATCATAGACTACTAAAGTACTCCAGAAATAAAAGTCTCGTATATACTATATAATATATAGTATACTAAAGTTCACAGTTTTACAGTTTACCGAGTCACTGGCATTGACCAGATTATTTGGTATATTAGAAAGTACTACCAAAAGTGGAATCATTAGTTCATCATAGAGTGCCTACATTTTCAGAGAATACCATTTACATAATTTATATCAAATTATGGAAAATTCAACTTGTGAGTTATTGTATACCAGAAAACTCTTTTTTTTTTTTTTTCTCTCTCTGGTCATTTATACCATCTCCGGCTTTAAAATCCAACTAGAGTTAGCATTACAAAATAATATTTGATTTACTGAGAGTTAAAAGCTGTCACAAGGCTGTCACTATTTTAAAAAGTTGTCACAAATCTGTCGCAAATTGACTAAACTGTCATAAAGTCGTCACAAAAACCGTCGTTAATAAGCTCGTAACAAAAAATACCATCACTAATCCCGTCGCTATTTGAGTATTTTTTTGTAGTGTAGGTACCACGGCTAATTTAGTTTTTTTTTTTTCAAGTATCCGGTGCGGATACGATACGAGTACCGGTACAGTACGATAAATGAAGTATCCGGTACGACAAATGGAGTACCCTTAACTTTTTCATTATTTGACCATCTCGGTACGGTTTGGGTACGGGATCGGTACGTCTCCGGTACTTTTTCGGTACGGCTGAGAATTTAATTTTAATTTTTTTCATAAAAATTATTTAAAATATAAAATTATCAATATAATAATGTGAAATTTTTATAATCAACAAGTGTGATGAATTTAATTAAATTTGTTTAGACACTGGTTATGAAAAAATTATATTAACGTTCACTAAAATATCCGTATATAAACCTAAATTATACTAAACTTTGTTAATTTTGTTATTTTAAGATTGTAATTTTTAAATCAAATCGTATAGATAAAAATAAATAATTTTTTTTATTCTCATACACTTCCGATACCATATTGAATTTTTTTAATTTTAATGGTACTGCCATACCTATACTGTATCGGGTACAATACTGGTACCCGTGCCCCTACGACCTATGTAATTTGAGACTATAGTAATATGTTGATTTTAACCTCACATTGGTAGTGTTAGCAAGGTGACGTGGCATTTCCTTTATGCAAGTATGTTAAGCTTCATGTTATCTGTAGCTTGAAATTTAACATGCCAACATGGCATATTTTACATTAAATATGTTGTTGGATTCTATTTTGGGAAATTTACAATTTATTATATATTTATAAATTTATTTACAAAAAATCCGGTTGTTTTAAATTTGATGACTCTTTTACAAAAAAAATACAATTTTTTGTGAACTTATTTACAAATAGGTACATATGTCATTAAAAAAAAAATCCAAAAAACTAAAAAAAAAAATATTTAAAAATTAAAAACTAAAATTTTAAAACATACATTTTTTATACAAAAAATATGCACGATCCTGTCTAATCATGTATGTCTAATCTTGTTTGATCATGTCCAATCTTGTATGTCTAATTCTGTTTAATCATATGTAATCATTTCAAATCATGGCTAATCTTGTTTGATACTAGGTACAAATTTATTTATTTTTTTATTTTTTTCGATTTTTTTTGTATATTTTATTATTTTTTATGACATATGTAGCTAATTGCAAATAAATATTTGTAACTAATTATAAATAAGTACACATATGTGAGTTTTTGTAATTAAATTAATTGGTATGTATCTATTTGTAAGTCTACATTTTATTTTTAGATATGTTGCTGTGTACTTTAATATAGTATTGTTTGATCTATGAAAAATCATTCAACAACAACTCCCATATAATAATTTAATAACACATAAAATGTAATAATAAGACATAAACAATAATTTGAAATCATATAAATAACAATTTAACAACACACGATGCACATTTATTCCAAATACAATATCAATATATGGCTTTTATAGTGAAAGTTAACAATATTATTATGGTATGAAAAAACAAGATAACTATAACACACGGTGATGTAAGTTAAAAGCTATTTTTTTCTTATATGACAATACTTAACAAACAAATTCTAAAAATATTATTCTAGATGCTCTAAAAGTAGTATGCTATATTTATCGTTTAATTAAAATTAAAATACTTAATTTGGTGTTTAATATGAGTTCGGATCATCTGTCATCTATTTTTTATCTCATTCCGTACCCCCTTACATTTTTAACCCAAAATATTTGTTAACAATTTAATTTAGAATAAATTAAAAACTAGTATACTTTAATTAGTTAAATTAAAAAAAATCATTTAGAGCAATATTATGTCCAAATATTATAAAGTTTGTATAGAATATATCATAAAAGTCGATAAAAGTGTGGAATTTTTTATTTTTTCTTAAAATTTGAACGAAAAAAAAAAAAACGCAAAGTAGACCGGGAAACAAGAGACACGTTATCTGTCGTATTTTCGTTCTAGTGTTGTTTAACGTGGACCAAGAAATAATGCCATGCCAGCATATTTGAAAGGCCGTACGTATTTAGTTCCCAACAGAAATATGTTGTGGCCAAACTCATATTAATTATGTGGTTGTGGACTAAAATTTTGATAACTTTTTGGTGAGATCGAAGTTTGGACCACCACCCACTCCAGATGTTACAATCATCAAAATATTCCATCCGTTCAATTACATGAAATTACTAAATGATTTTAGATTTGTGTAACACAAGTGATGAAATGGATCGCGCAATGCATAACTAGCTCTGCCTATAAAATCGTTATTTCGGTATAATGTCAAGTCAGTATGTTATACACCACAAAAATATTAGCCAACAACAGGACCAACGAAATAGTTTTGTCGTAGAGGATTGTTAAGTCACAAGAGTATGATAGGATTACGATGGTTTCAGCTTTTTGCGACGATTTTTTCAGTTCACAACGAAGTTTGATCGCCACATTTTTTATTTGAATGATATTGTTTTATATCTAAAGTTCAGGTAATCATTAGCACTCACATGTCTCAAATTACAATGACCCATACATCTTCACCAAAATATAAATTTGTGGTAAAACCGTAAAAGTAGCACTCTTTTGCATATTTGTTTCATTTGCACTACACGTCAACTTTTCTATCAAAATTGGTATATTTTTGGAGTATTGTTTTTCCGCCTCTAATCATTTTTTACTGTTAATTTTATTTCACCCATATAACATCCCTGTTTTCTGTGCAAAACTAGCATCTTATATTTATCTGGAACCATTATAGTGCCCAAAGTTTGAATGATAAATTTTTGTAAGAAAATAGATATAGAAATCATTAGTGCTAATGGAGCATTGTTTTCTGGTTAAAATCTAAAGCACTTGTTGGCTTGATATAAATGTGCAAATATATAAAGAAAAAGGAATGGAATTTTCAAAAAAGAAAAAGAAAAGGAATGGATGATGTACCAGCAAGCTAGGCAACAACCTCATAAATCCTTAAGAAAACGATCTTCTTTTGGAAAAGCACATGATAAGGCTTAAATTAATGCATTCACTTGGAAAAAACACTTGGTGACTACTTTTAGTTTCCACATCAGCAGTTGCCTTCATTGTCAGTACCTTTAACACCACATGTAAAAAAGAACAACGTATTATTAATGAACTTTTGGACGGTGGATATCAACCATTTAGCACCATGGATAAGGATAAAACTTGGTACTATATCGTTTCAAAATTTAGTTCTCCCCCTAGACCTGCACGAAAATCGGATAAAACATATCAAACCGATAATCGAATCGAACTAAACAAAAAAAGATCGAAACCGAAAAACCGAAACTTTTTCGGTTCGGTTTACAATAAAACCGGACCGAAGAAAACCGAAAAACCAAAAAAAATCGAACCGAATAGAAAAATCAAACTTTTTCGGTTTCGGTTTACAATAAAACCGGACCGAAAAAACCCGAAGAAAAACCGGAAGACCGAAACCGGACCGAAACAAACCGGTTCGGTTCGGTCCAAAAAATAAAAAAAAACGAAAATCGAAAAAAACCGAATCGAAAATTTGTTCGGTTTCGGTTTTGGCAAAAACCAAACCGGAGCGAACCCGGTCTATCTCCACCAACATATGACATAACTTCAAACCGTTTTTATACTACTAATTTAACATTCATTGCTTGCTAGTGTAGTAAACTGCTAATTTTATACTACTATGTCACTATATATGAAAAGTAGTAAAGTGCTATCATTATAAAAATAAAAGTACATACATGATAAACAGTCACTCTTCATTTTTCGAATAGGGGAAGCCAGGGATGACTTTAACTGGTTGAGTGGTTATAAATATTAGTTTTTTGTGTTCAGTTTTGCTAATCAATGCCTTAGATGGTATTTGTTAGTTTTACCCTATGTCGTAGTAATTTATGTAGAACTATTCAATAATGTTGCAATTAAAATGAATCTTAGACATCACAATAGAACAAAATACTCAATTTAATGTTTTGTTATTTACCGTAGATGACAAGTAGTAATTTCGTGAGAATCCATCTAATATCCGTATTAATTAGTATGCAGAGGAAATCCCTTATCAAGTCAAAATGAATTTGTTCATAAGTATGAACAAAATATAACAGGATAATTAATAAAAAATCAAAAGTATATATTGTTGGAAGTAGTTTTAATTGTACGCAACTACACCAGGAATTTTATATTCCTAACCTTCACCTATATATATTCCCCACTCCATCACTTTGCAAAGCTAAACAACTCAAAATACACAAGCAAAGTGTTTTTCCACATATTGAAAATGGAATATATGAGAGGAGAAAATTCGGAATGGGAAAAGTTGAGCTGCATAGGAAGAGGCTGTTACGGTACCGTCAATATGGCGGTTAATAAATCCGACGGTCTAAAATTTGCGGTCAAATCCGTTGATTTAAGTTCGTGTTTGCCTGCACAATCCGAGGCTCTAGAAAACGAGATTAAAATCCTACGGTCCATATCTTCCCCATGGGTTGTGGAATACCTTTCCGATGATGTCACGTTTTCAAACGGTGTGGCATCGTCTCGAAACCTCCACCTAGAGTACATGCCAGGTGGCACCGCTGCTGATGTGGCAAAGGACGAGGAAACCTTACGGTCGCGTCTTTATTGCATCTTAGCAGGGTTGAGTGACGTGCACTCAGCAGGCATTGCCCATTGTGACATAAAGGGGAGGAACATCCTGATTGGTTCCTCTCCCAGTGTTGCGAAGCTGGCAGATTTTGGTTCTGCCACATTCGCAACAACTTCTACAGCAGGACCATTGGTTCCGCATGGAAGCCCATTCTGGATGGCTCCGGAGGTAGTTCGCGGGGAGTACCAGGGACCAAAGTCGGACGTCTGGTCTCTGGGATGCACAATCATCGAGATGATGACGGGACAACCTCCGTGGAAGGACTCTGGGCCTAACACGCTCTTCCGAATCGGGTATTCGGATGAGCTTCCTGAGCTTCCAGCTGAGATTTCTGAGCTCGGGAAGGACTTCGTGATGAAGTGCTTGAGGCGTGACCGGGCCGAGAGGTGGAGTTGCGATCAACTATTACGCCATCCGTTTGTGAAGTCATCCGAGCCGTTGAATGTGATGAGACATTTATCGCCACGTTGCGTGCTAGACTGGACGAGTTCCGAATTTTATGATAATGAAGAGGATAATTATCAAACGATAATTGATTTCAAGTCAATTAGGGGACGAATCACGGAGTTAGCTACTAATGCGGGGCCAATTTGGGAATCTGATGGTTGGGTGGAAGTTAGAAATGTGGTCAGTGATGAAACAGAGCTAGAGCTAGGGATTATTTCTGAATATTCTGATTCTTTAGAGGCAGAAATGGAAATTATTAATAGTTTTAATTTTAGTGACGGTGCTGAGGTGAAAACAAATTTTAGCTGGATCAGGGGAACTAAAAGCTTTACAGCTGGGGATTATATTTTATTTGTAAACTTAATAGTTTTGACAGCAATAATTTGTTCCTCAATATGGTTTACAATAATAAAAATATTACAGTTGTTGTTCAGATTTTGTTTGAGATTTCAATCTAGCCATGTGACAAAGTTGCCTAATCTTCTACTTGATTGTTTCGTAGTTAAAGTAATTTCGAATCCTTAGCTAGCAAAGTTTTAAAAACAATTGGTCAGTAATGGGCTCCCATTTCGTAAATTACTAGAACTAGATACTAATTTATTAGTGTTACACAGCTAGAATATGCTTTAATTTAATTTGTTCCAAGATATGAGGGAATGATGCTATTGCTACAAAAGAATTAGATCCACAAATCCACCGGACTTTTAGAACAAAATTTTTTTGGCTTAACAAAAAAGTACTGTAATTTACTTTTCCCATCATCGTTAGATTTTGGAATATGTAAATTTTACTCTACTGAATAAAACCCAAAATAATTTATGTTTCAAACTTTAACAGCTTCAGTAGTATTTCCAATTCAAATAATTTACATGAATCCCCATAGTTTACTGAAAATTTATTTGTTCAAATACTTTCAGCTCTAACATTGACCATCCTAAGCTCTAGAAACCGTCGGTTATTGTCCCAAACGACGATCACGATCGATGAACATTAATTTATACTACAAATCATGAAAGTTAATTCACTCGTGTGTGATTTCATAATAAATAGACTTTATAAATATTTATTTCGTTATCATTTTTTGTAACGATAAAAAAAGATACTGTATAATGTAAGTTTCTCAATCAAACCTTGGAGAATAATGTAAAACTTTTATCCAGATGATACAGATACTAAATAAGTAGTGTGATTCACTCTTCATATTGTGATAAAGTCGTATAATTATTGTTCTCAATTAAGGTTGCGTGCGTATAAAAAATGTAAGTTCCGTGGACTGCCAATTTGGCAACCTCTTGGTATAAGAGGATAAACATTATAAATTTGCAAATTTTGTTGTTTGCTAACACAAAATAAGAATGTGAAAATATCCACCGCCACTAAATCTAGGAAAGGGGTTCATGTGGGCAATTATTAGGCTAGTTGGCCACAACAAGGTTCAACTTTGCCAATTGCTTTCTATTAACTTTACAAATGCTTAATGAACAAGAAAGTTGTTTCTCACACGGTATGTTTTCACTAAAAACAACCACAATCACTCTTCAAGTTTGCCTGCAACTACTTTGATGAGATTATCCTTGAAAGATGTAATTTATAACATCCTAATTAGATCGTGTGATAAAATCTCATAATTGGATTTGAGGATAATGTAAGGCAATTATTTTCTTGTATTCATAGTCACTGACTCACTTTATGTTTGTTTTAATGAAAAGCCAAATAAGGGAGAAGAAGACATTTGCTAATGTTGTCAGTTTGCAATTGGTAGATATCATGATCCAAAAATCCCAAACATATTATTAGTTTTCAAAGAACTACTCACAAAGAAACATATTAGCATTTGCCAAAACTCGTAACCTTTTTCCGTGAGAGTTGAAAGTTTGAAGCTTAAGTATATAAACTGGTTGTAATACATAATAATTACACGAATTCAACACGATACCCATCATTTTGCAAACCCTTCCGACTCCTAGTCCTAGCGACCTTCAGATAATACAAGCAAATAAGAGTATATTTCAAAAACTACTTTCAGCACACCATGTTCACCGTTTCGAAAAAACATTCTATGACAGAAAACACATTTGAGGTCATTTAAAAGCGCAACCAACATACACAATCTAGATAAACATTTCTTGGTGTCTCTCTGGCAGACCTTTCAGGATGATACACAAATATATTACCATGTCTGTTTTGAAACTAGATATCGAGGGTTCTTAATTAGTGGTTAGACTAAGCAAACAAGGTTTTCAAGTAATTGAATTTAGGATCCCTAACCATTAAACTCCTTGCAACGATTCTGCTAATCTAAATACATTACTCAGTCTTACAGTAAGTAAGTTTTTTTTTTTGAGCTTTTTTTGTTGTTGTAACCGTGGTGTTTTCTTTTTTGGTTTTAGTTTGTTCTTGGGCTTGTCCTTGTCGGCCATTTCTTTCTAAAAAATAATCAAAAAAAGAATATGCAAACCGTATGATTTAAGATACCTTTGGCTATTTTTCACACTAAATGTTAGAGAAATTCACCCAAAAAAACCAGTCTATGCCCTATTTTTTAGTAAAGATGTTACGTAACACACCAAATAAAACAGTTTGAGCGTTATATTTCACTAAAAACGTTACATAAACACATACAATGGTACATAAACAATTAATTACAAACCCTAATTTTCACCAAAAATGATACATGACAGTCTCATAGATATATTCACTAAAAATGTTACATAAACACTAAAAACCTAATTAAAACAATATAAGAACTAATTTCTCCCAAAATAATATATAAACACTAAAAACCCTAACTAAATCAGGTAGTATGAGCCCTAATTCCCCCCAAAACAATCTGAATAGGATACAATATTCTAAAAACCCTAATTAAAAAGTATGAGACCTAATTTTTTTTCGAAAACAGACTCGATAGGGTACAACATTCTAAAAATGATACATAAACACTATAAAAGCTAACTAAACAGTGAGAGCCCTAATTTTCGAGTTTTTATTTTGTGCAATCACTGTGTTTGACTGTGCATAGTGCTGTTAAATAAAGGACCGTTGGATCATTTAATTTTTATCTTGACCGTAAGATTTAAGGGTAGAATAGTAATTTTGAGGGTTCTTTTTTTTAAATAGGGTTTTAGATCATATGGTCCAAATATAATATAAAGTGATCCAACGGTACTCAATTTAACAGTACAGTGTGCAGTCAAACACAATGACTGCACATAAGGGCGACCCCTAATTTCCCCCCAAAACAGTCTGAATAGGGGTAGAAGATTCTAACAACCCTGATTAAAATAGTATGAGCCCTAATTTTTTCGAAAATGGTACATTAACACTAAAACCTTAGTTTAAACAGTATAAACCATAATTTCTCCCCAAAACAGTATGAATGGGGGTAGATGATTCTTTTTTTTATATTAATAGTGGGGAAAACCCACTCTTTTATTTATTGATTAAAAAAGTGGATGAAAAACCCCACAAAAAACAAAACAGCGTAACAATATGAACAAACTTAGAAGATACAGGGCTTGATAGAACAAAATTAATACTCTTAGATTTAATCCTTATTTATGAAAAGAATTCTTCAAAAGTTGAGGGACCAATAGTGTCATTGACCATATACCACCGTTTCAACTGGTCTTCTCCTTCTCATTCTCATCTAACTCCATTTTAGAAGAAGAGAGAGAAAGCTCAAGCTCATCATCATTTCGCAGTCGCAAATAAGGAATATCTCTCGCTTCCAGCTTCACAATATTTCTCAATTTACTGGGAAACTCCTCTATATCTTCTGAAATAAGGGAATCATAGATACCCAGATTTGCCAATAGATCAGCGCCAGAGTTTGCCTCTCTTTCCACATGATTCAACAGATACGTACCCTTCTTCATCTTCTCCTTTATATTATGTACTAATAACTTCATCTTCCAAGGACACTTGCTTTTTTCAGACAAGACGTTTATTAGATTTAGACAATCACTTTCTATAATAATATTTGTCATATTTACCACAGTTAGACCCTGTAGTATAGCACTAGCTTCTGCTTCCATCCCTGTATTACTAGTATTTTTGCCATAGAAGCCTTGTATAAATTTACCTTGATGATCCCTTAATAAACCACCTACACCACTAGAATTAGTGGAGCTTTTAAAACAACCATCTGTATTCAATTTCATGAATCCAGTTGGAGGGTTTTCCCACTTTATAACCCTAGCTTTTTTACCAGTCTTAACTGTTTGTAACAAACTTAATTCATTCCAAATCCACCCTTTAGGAAATCTTTTATCAATTTGAGAGAAGTTCTGGATTAATCGAATAATAGCCATGATGATATTTTGAGCAGTCATATTTATATTATCAAATTTGCTACCACAACGAGCTTTCCAAATACACCAAATAATGTACATAGGAAGTACCTTGATGATCTTTTTCTCTGGAAAATGACTTCTTTTTTCCTCATGTGTCCACCAAGAACTAAGTCTCCCCCTCAGTGTCAAAACATTTTGATTTACTCCTAGATACTGCGCAAAATAATTCCAAACTTCTTTAGCAATATCACTAGAACATAACAAATGCTCTAAACTTTCTTCATTTTTCCTACAGCATTCACAGCTGGAAGCTCTTTGGATTCCAATTCTTTTGATAGCAAGATCCACTGGCACTGCAGCATTGAAACACTTCCATGCAAAACAGGAGATCTTCAAAGGTATTAGTCTATCCCATAACATATCATAGAGCCAGTTTTTTGTACTTTTCTTTCTCATAATATTCCAGGCAGATTTAAATGTAAACTCACCATTAGTATCCTCCATCCAAATAGCTTGATCGAATTCTTTCCCCTTATAAATTAAATTTTGACCAAACAGACCCTGCTTAGATATAGGAATAATTTCATCAATAGCTTCATAGTTCCACCCATCATTAAGAATGAATCTTGACATAAACAGCTTATTATCAATGTATTGATCCTTTAACGGTCCATTTCCAACCCAATTGTCTAGATTTACTGACATATTCCCTTTTCCAATCATCCAGTAAATGGCCTTTTCTGCTACCTCCCTAACTTGCATCATTCTAGACCATGTATTAGAACCTTTGGTAGCACTAATTTCATTAGGATGCTTCTTATTGCAATACTTTACTCTTATTACAATAGAATCATTAAGATGATTCTATTGTAATATGAGAATTTAATATAATACAAAAGAGACTCTAAAAAACGGTCTGGATACATTTCTCATAATTGATGCTTTCAAATTCGCCACAACGAAGGAGATAAAAAATATTATGTGATTATACTTGTTGTTTTAATTCCTTTTTTTGAGAGAGGTGAGGGAATGGGACACATTTATAGATAGAAGAAAGACAGTCGAGTCGTTCACAATGGTTAGAGAGAGATGAATGTTGAGCTTGACAGTTATAGCGCAGAGAAAGAGAGAGATAGAGCCGTCTGGACATGATAGGGTTTGGTGACGTCAACAAAATTGACGATGTCAGCAAAACGGGCTGATCCTTAAATGTTTTCAATGGATTGAACTAATCCTTAGTTAGTTTGTGGAAGTGGTACCAATGTGAAATTTACCATATTTATAGGGTAGCTACTATCTTTAGAGCATTTCCAACTGTGTGTATTATGAGCTATATAACTATAAATTTTGTATATAATTGTCAAATGAGCTTCACATCAGTCTGTTTTACGCCACATATAGCGTATACATGGATAAGCAATATAAGATTTATGTCTACAGGTAGCCATGAATTGTAGACATGTATAAGCAATTTATATTTATATTTATAACTGAACAAAACTCTATTTTTCCTCCTTTTGCTCTCATACGGAATTTTATTCATTATCTCTCTAAAAAAGCTCAGCTCTCCCCCCACATTTTAGATTATATTAAACATCGATTGATGCTAATTGATGAGTTAGGTTTTGATGGCCGACAAGATTTGTGATCCGATGAGGATTTGTCTTGTTTATTTCGGCCAGATTAGACATGTTGAACTTAGTTTGTGAGAGATTTGTTAGAGATCTCAATGGGTCAGTGAGAGACGAAAATAATATTATAATTGCATATATAGAACATGTGTAGACACTTAATACTTTTATAAATGATAGTTATAAATACTATTGTAAGTGATCTTAATTATAGGCTAACTACTATTATCTGTACTACACACCTCCATTACTTTATTTCTCTATAGTAGAACCCTCAGTTTATAACAGAACCATGACTGCAACACAAATTATAGCTCTAAACCGCTTGGGATCCGTCATCTCTCGACTTGTTAAGGAGCAACGCCCAGCTCTGAAAAAAGTAGATAACAGACTAGAGAAGCTCGAATGGACATGATTAAGGTCGAAGGTGGCGTGATTAAGGTCGAAGGCTTTCTCGCAAAGGCCAGTGTCGCGGAAGTGTTAAGAGACTCGTCCAACTAATGGACATAAAAAAGGTATATAAAGATTTATTATTTAACACCCAGCCTCATCCATTTTGATAAACCATTTTTTTTTATTCTATTGAAATAGTTAGAAAGAATATTGTTCTTGCTTTTAAAACTTGTAAAATTAAAATGTATATTTTTTTTAATTTCCAAGTTTTTTCCGAATTTCGTAAAAATAGGTTCAAAAAAGGAAGGACTTGCTAAGGTTAACTTCAAATCCCACACAAAAGTCCTTGTTTAAAATTAAGTTGAAAGAATCGCGGAGTTGATTTATAGACCCTACTGTATATATCCTTGGAATTTTAGTTTTGATGATAAAATGGATTGAATTTGAGTTCAATGTTATCGAAAATGATTCAATAATTTCTGATGAATACATGCATTTTTCTACATAAAAGGTTTTTAATACATTGAAAGGTAGTTTGGAAGAGCTTGTCATTCTTAAATTTGTATAATCAAGCAACAGAATTCCAGAACATGTGTGTAAAAAGCTTCGATCATCTTTTCTTAGATGTCTATGATCTTATCTACGGACTGCGGTTAATCAAACAATTTTCAACTCAAAGTACTTTTTCTGGTGATTGTTCTCGAAAAGATTGGATTATTAGTGAATTAGGGTTTTAAAAGAAAGCTCAAATTCAACTAATTTGAGAATATTATTGTCCGGAATAGTGGTGTAAAAAATATGGCAGTATGAGATTTATGGAAATGACAAATACAATATCATTGACAAACCCAAAACTTACCCAAAGATAGTAAGTCTTTAATTTTGAATGAGTCTTTTTCAAAGATTTTATATCAATTTCTATATGAGACCGAGATAGTTACTTTTCAGAAAATTCTAACGATAGGTGAAATGCCCAACGTGAATTTAAGCTCTTCGAAATTTTTGTTCATGGTGTTATTATCATTTAACCCAATAAAAATTTTGAATAAAGAAAAAATAAACAACAATCAACACTATATTCACATTCTAAGCTCATTAAACTAAAAATCTTAAGTTGGCTTCCCGATTCCTGGAATGTTATGACTACATTTACTGTGTGTGTTTTCTATTCGATCTAGTGCTTTTCTTGTTTAGATACTGTAACATCCTAAAACTAAATATGATGTTACACGGCCGAATAACATGTGTTTTGACACGTGCTAGACAAAGCCAAAAACTAGAAACTGATGGACCAACAATGTAATTCAAAACGATGAAATAATATAACTTAAAAGATAATATTCAATATCTGCGTATTTCGATAACAACCCATGAAATCCAAAATTCAACCTCAAACTTATTATTCTGAAATCTCGAAATGTAAAACAACGTTTCAAATTCAAAACTTGGTTTAAAACCTTATTAGCAGCGGAAAATAAAAGAAAATCCTAGGAGGTCTGGCCGGTTCCCAACTATCTTAACTCTGACTTCTTAGAACCTGTAAACCTGAAAAGGTTATAAAAACGAGGGTTAAGCTAAACGAGCTTAGTGAATGGTATACCTTGCAATATATAACAGGGACAAAAATAGGTTTTGTTCTTTTTATTTCTCCTTCGAAAACAATGCTTTAAACTTTAATAAAAATTTCCCAAAGCATGTACTTGATCAAACTGTAAAAAAAAGTGAATAGATAAATCATTTAGCGGTGTGATCAATACGATAATATAATGAGAAATTAAGCTGGATTCAGACTTCCTGAATCTCTTTATTCTGTTGGACCCAGACTTCCTGGTTCTCTTTATTCTGTGGAATCAGACTTCCTGATCCTCTTTATTCTGTGTACTTGGACTTCCCAAGTATCTTTCTATAGACTTAATTCACAATTATAATAAAGTAAAGATCACTAAAATAAAAATAAACTTTCTTTAAACTTATACGTTCATCGACATATACTCATCTCTTTCCTGTTTCGTAATCTGCAACTTGCGATACAAAATATACATAGACTTTTGATACTTCAAAAATATAATTTCAGCCTGCAACATTTGTTAGAAAATGCAATGGGTTTTAATTATAGCAAAGGTAAAAACCACTCACACAGACACCGGATCGAAACAGCCCGTGACACCAAAACCTGGAAATGTAATTATCAACTACTTGTCAATATAGCGTACCGACCATTGACTATTTCACTTAGAACTCTAACTGCCATCAACTATTTTTTATCCCTAATAACATGAGGAGACTGACTATACAACTTACAATGTAAATTATGACTTGATGTGATATAGGGGCGAACTACGAATCAACTACCAACTTAACAGAAACTTGAGGTTTAAACATGTCATGTAAAATTATAAACCAAATCGTCAAAGGACAATTAAAGCAAGTAATATATGAGAATACATAAGGACAAGCATATTACATACATACACATATACATGAACAAGTTGCTGGTGTTTCAATTAATCCTTTCGTTTCCCTTTCTTGATAACTCAAAACCATATAGTTCCATTATAAAAATGACAGCTTATGTTCGATGAACAAGATGGGTCAAGTTCCAAGTCAAACAATCTAATCAGTACTTTAAATCCAACCATAATTTCCCTAAAAGTCATTACACAGGTATTTCAAACTAACATAACAACTTGACCGTTTCCACAGATTTCGTTTATAACAGATACCCAGGCAAAACATCTTACTGGCAAGCTCAAATACATTTGAGTTTTAGGTATTGTTTGGTGAACATGTAAATAGGGTTTTAGCCCGAAAGCAAGGAAAAACGGATCAGCCAAACAGGAGCAAAACTAGGTACCATATCATGCTAGAAGAGCTCATCATAACAATAGCTATAAAATTTAAGTGACAAATATAAATGCGTGTTCCAGAACCAAACAAGTTCATAACACAACAATGATGTAGCCAATTTAATACCAAAATCCATTATTACATCTTCTGCAACAGTTTGAAAGCATGTAGAGATTAATTATGATAAGATAAAATTAGCAGCAACGTTCCTAGATTGATAACGAGCTTTAGAACGTAGCTAACAGGATTTGGTTCCCTATATTATGTCTACCCGCGAGATTAAAAGATAATAATTATTCTGCCAACAATGTCTTAATATATGTTTTTTTTTTCATTTCAGACAATTAGAGAAGCTGTCACGCACCAATGCAAGGTAAACCGATTTAAAATACAACATGGACGGTTTGGTCTGATTATTAGCTTATTTCATCAAAACTAAACAGTAACTCACTTCTTAAAGCCTATATATTCAAGATCAGATTCTCCCAATAATCAATTACACAACCTACAACAAGTATGTTAATCAAGTATAGTATCACTAATTAACCAACAATCTGCACATGGAAGGTATGTTCACTTAAAGCCTAAAATCGAACAAGTAGTAAAAATTACAGAACTAACAATTTAAGCTTACAATCAATACAAGCTACTGTTGGAAAACAAAGGCATGGACAAAACAATTAACAATTCAGTTGAACTACAACTTATAGAAGTATCTATTTTTTCCTAGTTTAATCACAAATTTAGTGCCTAGCTCTAGCTTGTCAACAAAGATCTAGCAGTAGAATTAACATCCAATTCTGAATATATATATATATATATATAAGAAGACTTACATAATACTACATACCTTTCATGGTAACCTAATTAAAAGTTATGGACATTAAACCAATCATCTTACTCAGCCTAAAAGCAGCTAGCTGCTATATAGACAAGATTATGAGACCGTGATTACCTCGGAGAAGAACGAAGACCTGAATTGATCTCTAGCTTTTTCTCTCTCTGCCTTTTGATTTTCTGTATTTTTTTTAATCTATGCTACTGATATCCTTCCTCTCATTCTCTCATGTTTATACAGGGCATAAACAAAACGGTAAATAGCTTAAAAGTTGTAACTCTCTGTCCTCTATGCGTTATAACTTATAAGAATTTAAGTACGGTTTTGATTACCTATTTAATCCTATTCACTAAACCATTAGGAGAATTACTTAATTTAGACCTTAGATTTTTACATATTTACATACTACTCTCAATAGTTGCTGCTATATTTAACTTGCCCCTTAATATAAGCAAAATTAATAACTAGTACCTCTATTTAAATTATTAATAAATAAAACAATTAAAAAAAAATTCGGGTTATAACAGATACCGTTTAAATGAAGTTAAACTAGCGCCATTTTATTTTGAAACGATGAGAGTCAACTATATGGTATTTTGATCATAAAATTGTGGACCTTATACACATGAAGCATTAAATGCATTAGCTACGGACACAATTTCGGGTTCCTTAACGATTTAGCCAAAACTGAACCGTAACACACTGGTACCACCTCGAAAATAAAAAATAATAGGAAAATTTAAGTTAAAGGTACAATCAACTAGGCTTATTTAGCTAAAACAAACGTATTCGATCTTTCTTTAACTTTAGTCAAAATCTTTCTTTCACTTAGATCATTAGTACCGAATTAAATTCAACAAAAATAATATAGCAATAGTAAAAATAATAATTTAGTACTAATATAAAAAAAAACACAAAATATATATGTTTTTTTAATGAAGTTAAACTAGTGTAATTTAATTTGAAATGATGAGAGTTAACATGCTATTTGGATTGTAGATTGTGGACCTTATGCATGAAGTATCAAATGCATTAGCAACAGACACAATTTCGGTTTCATTCACGATTTACCCAAAACTGAATCGAAACACACCGGTACCACCTCAAAAATAAAAAATAATAGAACATTTTAAGTTAAGGTACACTTGATTAGCCTCATTTAGTTAAAACAAAAGCTTTCATTCTTTTATACATTTTAATCAAAATCTTTCTGTCACTTAAGTAATTCTACCAAATTCAAAAAAGAAATTAGTATAAAATTCAACAAAAATAATACTCTGTAATGTCAAAAAAATAATACTATTACTATAAAAAAAAAAGTAATACTAAATGAAAACAAAAACAATCGACAATTGGGCCCCTATCGACCTTAAAAAAACAATTCAGTCACAAATCACTTAAAATATTTCTTTCACTTTAGTCTAAAATTGATACAAAATTTAAACAAAAATAATACTCCATAGTATCCAAAAATAATATATTATTATAAAAAATGATACTGATTAAATGAAAACAAAATACAATTGGGCCCCATCCGCCTCTTATTCCTTCACCCCTATAGAAACAAACAATCCGTCCCCAATCACTCTCCAACATCCTCGCTTTCTCTCTCTTACCAAACATCGAACCGTAACACAACGATACCATTTTGAAAATAAAAAATAATATAAAATTTTAAGTTAAGGTACAATCGATTACCCTTGTTTAGCTAAAACGACGGTATTTAATATTTCTTCCGCTTTAGTCTAAATATTTATTTCACTTAAATCATCAGTACCGAATTCAAATTTTTTTTTTATAACAAATTCAACAAAAATAATACGCTTTGAAAAATAATGTATAATTAGAAGCAAAAATAATAATAATAATTGGGCCCCCCCTTCAGCCCCTTATTCTCCATCCCTTCAGAAACAAACAATCAGTCCTCAATCACTCTCACAAACCCTCGCTTTCTCTCTCTAAAACTCTCTATCTCTCTATATCTATATATTATTCAATGGCGAGCTCGACGGAACCAGAGAGAAGAGAAGAAGAGGAGGAGAACGTCGCCGGAGAAGACGAAGACACCGGAGCACAGATCGCACCTATTATTAAACTCGAGGAGGTTAAGGTCTCTACTGGTGAAGAGGACGAAGATTCCATCCTCGATCTGTATGTTTCTCTCTCTATATCTCTCTCTCTCTATATATATATGTGTGTGTGTGTGTGTGTAGAGCTGTGTTGATATCTATTGCGATTACCTCGTTTGTATAGTTATTTGGATTTATATGTATGTATATATATTTGTGTGTGTGTGTATGTATATATGATTGTATTAAAAAGCTCGCCTCAAAACATGCTGATACTCCTTTTACTTAAAGCTCAAAAAAAATATTGTCCAGTTTTAGCCTAAAGTCAAAAAACGCGTTTTTCACGCGTCAATACTCAAAAAGCACGACTCAGAAATCTTAAGCTTTACTTAAGAAAATAAAATAGATTCTAACAAAAAAAAAGTATATAGTCTCACAAATTGGTACAAACACGAGCAACTCATAGCCGGATGTTCTATGGTGAAAGTGTCTACAACTAATGTTATGTGCTAAAAAATGAATCTCAAGCCACGTAGTGAAATTGATTTGTTATATTAAACAGACTCCGTGGTTAAACTATGCTAATATTAGCTATTCACAATGTTTTGGACAAATTATTTTCATGTATTCTATAGTTATGGAACATATATATGTATTTACGTTTTCCTAGACTAGCTTGGTGTCGGAACTTACGCTTCGGTAGAGCTCTTCTGAAAATGCTTGTGTTTTAAAACATTGGTATATATATTTGTGTGTATATATATGTGTGTGTGTATGTTTGTTTCATAGTTGCCAACTCGGGAACTAATGGAACACAGCCTAAAACTTTATGTGAAACGGAAACGCGGGTATAATTAAAAAAATTAGAATAGAATCTGTAGTAATTTATTATAAAACTTCCATGAACTTGTGAATTTCTCTATAATTATGTATATATGGAAGGAGAGCAATTAATGTTTCTTTAATAGGGTTCTGATCTGCTTTAATATCTATTCCAACTATCCCATTTTTCTATTTAGATGTGTAAATATAAATATATGTATATGTATATATATAAGTGGAATTATGCTGATTAATGGAAGGATAATAGCTATTAGCTAGGGTTTCTTTACTAGGGTTCTGCTTTAATATCTATTGCAATTATCTCATTTGTATATATGTATGCACACATATATATATTTGTGTGTATGTATATATGTTTCATAGTTGCCAACAGAAACGGAAAACACAGCCTAAAACTTTATGCGACAGTTAAAAATTTAGAATGAAATATATAGGAAATTTTCGTAAAACTTCCATGAATTTGTGAATTTCACAATAATTATGTGAACATATATTCAATTTCTTTTACTTTTTAACAGAGAATAGCTAATATTTGAGTAATTAATGTATACTTTATTTAAGGAGAGTAGCTACGGTTCCTTTTATAGGGTTCTGATCTGCTTTAATAACTACTCCAACTATCTCATTTGTATATTTATTTGTATACATATATGTATGTTACATAGTTGCCAACTCGGGAACTGAAACGGGAAAGAAAGCCTAAACCCTTTATAGATGTTGTAGTCTTTTTAACCTAGTAATAGCTTCTCCCCCGATCTTTCATATTGTTAAGAGCTATTTAAGATTTTACAACGTTTCAATAATGTTTCCGAAACGTTCCGGAGATGTTTCTCCAAAATTTTATTAGATTATGGTTTTCGTTTCCAAAACGGGTTATGGGGAGATGCATAACCAGTGGCGAATCTATTATAAGGCAACTTTTTGGAAAAGTATTTATTACTAGTGCAACTTCTTTTGTAATTGCATGTGTCCAAGCGGTGAGACTCTCAACATATTTTCTTAGCAGCTCAAGTTCAAATCTGTTGATTTTTTTTGGTTTAATAATTGTAGTATACAATGCATGGCTGAAATTTTAAAAAGCGTCCTCATTATTTATAACTCAATTATATTTCTTCTTGATGTTTAATTAATAACTAATGGACCCTGCTAGTTTTTAAGGAAATTCCCCCTTGTTATACACTTCAGACAAAATGACACCTTTTCTTTTCTTTTCGTTATCAATGACAAACTTGTTCCTTCTCGTATTTTTAATCAATAATCTCTATTAAGCTTTTTAACTACAATTTTATCAAAAACAGGTTAAGAACTTTATTTTCTAGATGATTTATTCTATGAATGTAAAAGTAAAATGGTCTTATTTATTAGCAATAGTAGCTTTTAGAAGTGTATACTTTGTGTGAATTTTCCTTAAACAAAGTAATGAGTAATTTGTTATACGGACAAGAAACAAGAACTACTTTGCCCTCCCTTGTAGAAAATCATGGATTCACCTCTGTGTATAACCTAGCCTAAACAGAGTTTCAGTAACTACTATGTTTGTATATGTATATAACTGAAACTGTGTTCTTTTGATAAAAAAACGGAAAATATCTCTAGTCTTAGGTTCTATGGGTTCTGATCTGATTTAGTTTCTAATATAGTTCTCTCTCCATGTGTATCTTTAGATACTCATGCATTATAAGATTTTTAGTAACATGAAATTGTTCTGATAAGGGGATTATTGGAGGAGACATGTATTTTTCCTTTTACACAGTTCTTAGTATGCTTAAATGAAATGACACTTGTTTGGTTGCAGTTTTTTTTTTGATTCTCGGTTACTAAAGTTGATCAGCTTTGAAAGCAGAACTGTCTTGTTTTTCTTGACCTTAAAAAACTCTTGAAGCACTTTGAACTTATATCTTAGCCAATGAATCCAATTTATTTGCTGAAATTCTGCCACCAAACAAACATAAATCTGTGAGAGAACTCTGTCAAGAAAGAGAACTGTGTTGATATACTCATCATTTTTCCAATTTTCTTGTTCTGGTATAAAATCTAATCGGAGTCTCTTTCTTTATATGTATGTAAAAATTAGGAAAGCAAAGCTGTATCGATTTGATAAGGAAGGGAATCAGTGGAAGGAGAGAGGGGCTGGTAGTGTGAAGCTGTTGAAGCATAAGGAGACTGGAAAGGTTCGGCTTGTTATGCGCCAGGCTAAGACCCTCAAGATCTGCGCTAACCATCTCGGTCTGTGTCCCCTTTTCCTTGTTTTAAATATGTCTGAATATGTATGTATATGCACAGTTTAATTATGGGAGGATTTAGTCTTTGGTTTTAATGGGGTGAATTCTACTTATAAATGATCAGAAATACATGTAGATTTTTACCACGTGAGATTGGACATAATAATGTTTCCCTGCAACTTATTAGTAACAGTAAACCTGCAACTATAGTTAAGCATAAAAAATGGCTTGTTTTTCTGCAATTTCGAGAATATAAGATTGTCCTATATGAGGGTAAGGAAAGAAGACAAGTATTGATATTATTCAAGTGTATAAAACTACATAATTTTAATTCTACAAGAATATAAGTAAAAACCGATTTGTTTGGCTGCAGCTCTTAAAAAAATAAGTTGGCATATTTGATGTATGAGGCGGGTATCCTTTAGCTTAACATTTCAAAATACCTAAGATTTAAGATTACCATCCAGATGCGATGCATCTTCAAAGCCAAAAATAATAAGAAAAAAGTTGAACCTTAAACGCTGGAATCAAACAATCCTTTTAATCATTCTTATATTCGTTGATCTTCTTTTACCAAACTTTGAATTTTATAAGTTTAAAATGGTTTGTGGATTTTTTATATAGTAAATGTTGTAAAGTTTACTTATTATTTTAGTGAAAGAATAAATTTAAGAACACAAGTCAATGCGAAGTTTATATATGAATGTTTTTAACAAGACCTGACCTGAAATGAAGAGGCCAAGATTATTAGTATGAGTTAAAAAGTTCAATTTAGGAGAAAAGTTAAAAAAGTGAAAAGCCTGTTGTCGAGATTCAAATTTTGGACGCCTTCCTGATGATATAACGTCCCAGCTACCCGTTCGGAAATAACTTTACAGTTTGCATCAGATAATATTTTTAATTGGAAATGCATGTATGAATTATGAATTGTTTATTAAAACTGTTTACTTTTTTGTCAGTTCTACCTACAATGTCGGTTCAGGAGTATGCTGGGAATGAGAAATCGTGCGTATGGCATGCGACAGATTTTGCTGATGGCGAATTGAAGGAAGAGCTCTTCTGCATCCGGTTCGCTTCCATTGAAAGTGAGTGCTGTATATTTATTATATTTAGCTACCTATTTAATGTTTTTTGGGAGTGTTTTTTTTCGTTATCATTGCTTGCTTTGCTACTTTTGCTTCAAGGTAGAGAGATTTAACTCCTAAGCTGTTGGGTCTTCAATGTAAGAAAGAGGTTGGAAGTTGAAATCAACTTGTACTATTGAAAAACAAATATCATGGATGAAATGTCCGGAAACGTTTCAGAAAAAAAATTATGTGTTCCATGCAAGTGATCGTTGCTTTGGAAACCGTAAGGAGTACAGAATGTACAAGGCACATTGATAGGATGAAAAAAAATATATATATGGTGTCGATATTATACTGCTAACCCAGTTGGCCTTGACGTCAACTGAGTTTATGTTGTTTAGATGAATTGATTGTTATTACCGGCTTTGGAAAGGATAGAAAGATTCCTGTTTATAAATATTAGAGATTTTTACATGCCCCCGTCAATAATCATGGTGCCTATAAACCAAGTGACCGTTAAATTTAAACATGGTAGCAAATCTCTGACAGCAGGTCTTTACATTGGATGAATATTTTCCGAGGCATTTAAAGCGTGCGCTTTCCTGCATCAAACTTCTTTAATGTTGATTTTTTTGTTGATTAAGCATTAAGCGTTTCTTTTTAGTGAATCATAAGTTAGTCATGCTTTGAAGTACACCCTGGCTAACTGACCATGATAATAGATTATTAGAAAGTAGCAAACATTGGTTTATATAGAGCATTGAAATAAGATTGATAGTGAACTGCATCGACATTAGTTCTATGATTATGCGATGTTAAACCAGTGAAATAAAGCTCCTTATATGGCAAACATGATCCCATACCTAGATGAATCTTTTTCAGATTTATGTTGGTGACTTGTTAAATCTCTGAATCTGATACGTGCTGTAGTGCACAGTGACGATTGGTCATACTTTTCACTTCTTTCCGGACCATAATTCTCATTATATGTTTAGGTTTTGGGTTTTGGATATTGATTTTTCTTTAGAATGAAGAGATACATAGTGTTTGTAGGGCATCAATTCAGAGTGTCTGCATTATGCCATTTTCTGTTTTATTATTAATGTTATCTTTGTTTACTTGGGGAAATATATTTTATTATGATATAGATGTACAGATGGGACTCGCAGTGTTAAGGCCTTGTTTGTTTACATCTCTTCTAGCTTGGGATAAGATTAGTAAAGAACATGGGTCCACAAAAGATGTTTGGAGTTGTTTTATCTGGTATGGTATTAACAATGAAGTTTGGATTACAAAAGATGGTAAAATGGGTCTTTTACAATACCATGGGGGCAATAGGTTTTCAAATCGTCCTACTAAACCAAAACTTCATAGTCCAAGGTTTTTTTTAATGAAACCTTAATTCCATTAAGATTATTAGTCCTTGGACTATAAAAGCAACAAGCAAACTAGGCCTAAGAGTCTGGATCCTCTGTCCCCTATTCTCCGTCCCCTTTCTTGCCCCCTTGCTTATTTTCCCCCAAATTTTAAAATTTTCCAACTTCTTTCGCACTTTTATAGTATATTCTATGCAAATTTCATAATATTTGGACATACTATTGCTCTAAATGATTTTATTTAATATCACTAATTAAATTATACTAGTTTTTTTTATTTATTCCAAATTAAATTGTGTGAGACTTTTCTCTTAAAAATAATTGTTGGAGTGTATCAATGTGTATAATCGTAATTGTAGAATTTTTTTCAATTTCTTTTAACAAATATTTTGGGTTGAAAAGGTAAGGGGGCACAAAAGGGGACAGAGAATAGGGGACAGAGGATCCGGATTCCAGTGTTAAAGAATGCTAGATCTCATTACGTGCTCTATTTTCTGAATATCTGATACCTGTTTTCTTTATTACCCTGCCTTACCTATACTTTAGCTGATCTTGGGGATGCCGTCTGCTAATAGATCTACTAGTATTTACTTATATTTCTGTTTAGTAGATCAGACAGAATACTGTTATTATTTTATTGTTGTGTTGTAGTAATACATTAGTCGTTGTTCAAATAACTATTATTTCATTATCATACTGTTTTAGTAATGCATCGCTTTTACATATAAATATTAAATTAGTAGTTTGTTTTGGTTTGTTTAGTTCATTTACAACTCCTTTTTGTGTTTGATTTTTTGAGGATTCTTCAACTGAAATTTATACACGCAATTCATGTATACTATTTTAGACATTCTTGTACGTTAACATCATAATCATAAATACAAGTTTAATTAGACATATTTTACACATTTTCTCTATTAGAGGTATTGATGATAAACTATAAGCATATAAAAAACACTACTTAGCTATATCTTAGGACAGGTTGCCCTGTTCCAGCGCCATGTTGAGTGGTCTTTAACTAAAAGTTAACCTCTTGGATGAGGTTTACGGGGTGATATTGTGACGTTTTTAAGTCTTAGCTGGCGTTTTGTAGCCTTCTCTAATATTATTTCGCAAAAATAGAACATTGCGGTACTTCGAATTCATGTCGTAGTGTCTTACCAATTTGTGATAGCATGAATTTCTCGCTATCAAATAGTTGCATTTGTTTAAACCATGCATGCTTATTTTCGTGAGCTTTTTCTCAAGACTTTTCGTATATGTATTTACTTGGCTAGTAATAAAGTGGTTTCATATGTGGAGTTTAGTTGACCAAACTTTTCCAATGATCTAGTAAAATGGCCAGTGTATGCTAGGCAAGTTGTTTATAAGAAAGGTGCAAACATTGCATTAACATTTAGCAAATTCTTTATGCCGGCGGACCAAGCTTTGGAAGATCTATTTTTCCAGGCACCATAATCGAGCATGAACATGCAAATGCTGTAATTGTTTGTTTCATATGTTGACCCTGTGGTGGTGCTAATAGCCTCATTGATGTCTGGTTTCAGGGTTTCCTTAAAAGTTGAAACCGTTATTTATCTAGAACTAACTTCCTCGTGCTCAAGTCTTTTTTAACACTTGAACACTGCCACACCTACACTACAGAAGTGAAAACAAAACCCAAGTTTAAAGCAGTACCGTATATGCTGTGAGATGGCGGAATTTTGGCCTTGACAATTTTATTCATTTACCTTTCTTTTTGTGCAGATTGTAAAAACTTCAGGGAAACAGTTACAGAGGTGGCTGAATCTCAACAAAAGAAAGAGGAAAACAAAGATGCATCTTCTGCTGCTGGACTCCTTGAAAAGTTGAGTGTTGAAGATAAGAAAACAGAGGAAAAAGCTAGTGAAGTGAAGAAGCAGACAGAAGTGGAGCCTTCTAAAACAGATGCAGAGAAAAAGGTCGAAGAATGAAGAAATTATTTGCTTTTTTATCAGCCTGTTTTTGCCAATCAAGCAAGGAATGGCTCGACCTTGTTTTCGTGGTCATTTCTTGAAATTATTATGTGCATGTGCATTATATACAATGTCTTGTGCTTGATGGGTTGGAACAGCATGGGTCTATGAGTCTTGGTCAAACAGGAATATTTTTTCGTGTCATCGTTATGCGCTATTGCGTTCAGGGTTTTTGTTCCCATTTTTTTATTATACCAGATAATAGTCGGTGACTCAGTTGTCTAGTCTGGATTATGAGGCTGTATTGCTGTAGACGGTTTTATTATGTCATGATCTTTGAGTTGTGTGTTTATCTCCTATTGTTCTGTTTTAAACTCAAGGTATTTTCCCCACCTCATTTTTAATTTAGAGAGGTTATCACCAAGGATTAATGGTTGCTGCTGTTGAAATAAGAAAACATCTCCTTGTTCATCTTATTCCGTTATTCGGCAACCCGTAATTTTAGCTATTTGTTGTTTCTAATCCAGACTCGACACCATAGTAGGATTATCTTGGTAGTTTGAAATACGTACCCTGTAAACCTGTATCCAGTAAACTTTCTCCTTGTGCTGTCTCAATGTTCTCTGCATTAGGTCATCTTATCTGGCTTAATACAGTCCAGGACAACAGAGAGCCTGAGTTCGTAATTCATTTGGATTTTGGCAAATGTTTTTGATAAAAGGTGTCAAGATTCTTGCTAATGATAATTAACAATATAAGATGACTGGGTAAGCAGAATCAATGCTTCTTTAGTAAAAGCGTCCGCATGTGTTTAAATTTTTTAAGACCATGGCACTCATTATAAACACTTGCGGAATCTTTGCATTTGTGTAAGACCATAACCAATCCGTTAATATTTACTTGCAAGGAAGCTGAAGCTCGATGAACAGACAGTTCTTTTCTATCTAGGATGTAGAATGCCAAGAATCAATTTCTTTCCAACAAATGAAGGAAACAATCTTGAGAAATGACATAGCCACCAAAAAACTTACACGCTTATGTGACGGATTAAATGTATCAATCATTTTTATTTTGATATTGAAATCATATTTTCATTTAATTTATAATTGGTCCACCTAGTCCGTCACGTCAACGGGTAAGGTTTTTGGTAAGGTGCGTCAATCTCCTTATAATTTTTCTTACATTTTTAGTGAAAAACACATTTTATTAAATTTGATGAGCTATTTTACATTTGACAATGTATCAATTTCCCTTTCATTCTCCTTATATTCATTATTTTATCATTTATTCTCTATCATTCATTTTTATAATATTATTTTTATTACTATAGATGAGAAAGAATATAGATAAAAGAGAGTAAAAATATTATTTTAATTTTTTAAGTGAAACATTTGTCACATAATTTATAAGTTGAATTGAGAACATAAATGATTCACCTTTAATTTGAGAAAAATGATAGCATAATTGATGTGAGTGATTTTTTAAGTTAAAATCATCAAATATAATATAATATAATAGATTATATCATTATAATTATAAGGTAATTGTTATGAAAGGCCCTTATATGGCAATACTCAACAATCTTAATCAATCTTGATGTCAAATTATATACTATAATTTTGGTTGAATGACGAAATTCAATACAGCAACGAGTCTAAATGCAACATCTTCTTTTTTTGAAAATATTTTCAAAAATAAAATAAAAAATGCAACATCTTCTAGGCCCCGCATTTTATCCAAAACTAATTCAATCCTATAATTAGAAACAACACACGCCATGTCAGCAAGTTCTTCAACTTCCATCATAAAAAAACGAGTTAATTAAATCAATTTATCTCATCCTCTAAACAAATTTGTCTTTGTTCCTTGTAGTTTTAATATAATACTGAAGATCCCAAGGTTTGATAATAGCTTACATATTTGGTTCTTATCATGATGGAACTCATCAATTTACGATATTCATACGATTTTTATTATCAGTTGACGTGTGTGGATTTTCAAAAAGGAAATCATTTCTTTTATAAAATTTTCATGTCATCGTCTAATTCAACCATACGAGGCTATGAAGAGAAAAAAACTAGTTAATTACATTAATGTATCTCATTCTTTAAAAATATACTAATATCTTATATGAAAAAAATTATATGGAATATCGGCCTCTCCCATTTTCAATTCTTGCTTCCCTAGTAAACTACGTATATTTAGTTTCTTTAAATTAATGAACTACTAAGCAAAAGGACCGAAAATCTTACTACAAACTAAAAGGAGCACCGCTTTATAATTCACGAACTTTAAACCGCTCAGTTTAAGTTAAGGAATGCACATCTCGGGAATACGGAACAGGCATTCCAGTCAGTTTTTTTCCGGATTAAAAGACTATTGGTGCTTCAATTTAGAACACAAGGACCACAACATACATTATCAAAAACTATAATAACCATAACTTTACACACACTCTCATAGACAATACATATATAGATATATAATCAAAATTGGGTAGTTAGTTATTGAGTTAGAGAGAGAGAGAGGGAGAGAGAGAGAGAGGATGGGGAATGGTTCATCTCGGTACTCCGATAGTAGCGGTAATGGCGAAGAAGATGGTGGACAGCTATATATATCTCTAAAAATGGTGAATTATAAGCAAATTGGCCAACTTATTCCTCATGTTTATGGCTCCGTACCTCTCGTTGGCTCTTGGGATCCGTCCAAAGCTGTATCTCTCTCTCTCTCTATTTATATATACGTAGGGGCGGAATCAGAATCAAATGTGTGGGGTTGCTAAAAATTAATAAAAACGCATAATATTTTTCAATATATAAAACCGGAAAAGCCGGATTTTTGTAACTTTTTTACCCTCTTTTCTTATTTTTTTTACCTTGGTTTCTTGATTAAAATGTATTTGATTTCTATTTTTTTCATTTTCGCTCAATTTCGACTTTCTTTTCAAACTCAAAAAAAAAACCATCACGTGCAGTCATGTGTCGAAAGTTTCAGCATTTCAAAATTGACTAAAAAATAAATAAAATAGAAAAAAAAAAGATACAAAAGTTAAATTTAATAAATCTAAGGTATAACAAGTAAAAAATTAAGACACGAAGGTAAAAAAATATTTAAAAAAAAACCTGAAAAAATCAAAAGTATATTAAATAATACATATGTACGAACAATTAAATATCTATTGCACAATTTTAGTATATTCACTTCAATTAAAATACAAACCACCAAAAATTCTTTGATAAATTTTGTTTGCACTCACCACTACTCTAATTATTATTTTTGTTTAATTTTTTTTAAAGATGTGTGTTACGTGTTAACATGATAAGTTGGTGTAAAATGTCTTTTATAATCACTTGCGTATGTTAATTTTTTAAGTATTACTTATATATTACCAGCACATACAAAATTATGGTATGTTATTGCAGTAACAATATATAATTTATTAGAATTAGTAGTATTTTTGGTGAATTTGATAGTGTTTTTATTGAATTATTTATTAGTATTTTTTCGAAATTTGGTTGTATTTTTATTAGAATTAGTAGTATTTTTAGTGAATTCGATAGTATTTTTATTGAATTTCATATTAGTATTTTTTTGTAAATTTGGTAGTATTTTTATTGGAACAAATAGTATTTTTAGTGAATTCGATAGTATTTTTTGTGAATATTGCCAAAAAAAATATTTAAGAGGTTGTAAGAATACTGTTTATATAAATTATTATGAAAAACATTAATAAAAAAAAATTATTTTTCTAAATTGTGGGGTTGTCACGGCAACCCCTGGTCATATAGGGTGCCGCCCCTGTATATATATAGACTAGTAAAAGTCATACCGGGACAATGAATATATATTACTATGGGGACGTTATGATTAATTAGAGGTTACATAGAATGATAGAACGACAATGGGATTATTATGATTTTATATCATTAACTATGGACATTTACCGTTTACTACCATGAACTATACATTTTGTTAGCATTTGATACAAAAAACGTAATTAAAATGGATAATACAGTACACATTTTATTATATATATATACTAGTAATCGTTACAGACAACGCGTGGTATATATATATGATCCTGGTAAATAAATTTTTAAAAAGTATATTGATTGAATGAATATATTAAATTAAAAATCGTGAGTAATATAACGTTTTTGTTATACAAAATACACGTAAAACGATTTTGTTTGGTATAACATTATAATTGTTTTGAAAAGATCATGATTTTTGTGTTTTTTTTATATTTTGAATTGAATAAATGTAAATGAGTAATCAGTAAAAAAGAGTTGGGGCATTTTTGAAAAAAATGGCCAAAATTTGGCAGTCTCATTTTTTCTTGGGTTGACTTATATATATAGTATGATGATGATGATATGATATGCGTATTGTACCGGGACCATGAATAGATATTACTATGGGGACATTATGAGTCTATGACTAATTTGAGGTTATATAGAAAAACAATGGGATTATTATGCTTTAATATTATTAACTATATTTAGGGGAAGAGACTTTAAGATACTAACAGTGGCGGAGCTGGGATTGATAAATGGGGGGTTGAATTTCAAATAAAGTAAAATCAGGGGGCTAAATCGCTATTTTTATAATAATAATATGTATATATATATATATATATATATATATATATATATAGTAAAAGTCGTAGCGGGACCATGAATAGATATTACTATGGGGGTGTTATGACTAATTAGAGGTTACATAGAAAAACAATGAGATTATTAGGCTTTAATATCATTAACTACGGACATTTTACCATTTAGTATCACGAACTATACAACTTGTTAGCATTTGATACAAAAATGTAATTAAAGGGGATAATAATATCAATTATACACCCTTTTGGTACCACCATCAAATTATTTACTTTTTTGTATCAAATGCTAATAGAGTGTATAGTTGATGGTACTAAAAGGAAAAACTCGTAGTTCATGGTATCACAGGGTAAAACATCCATACTTAATGGTATTGAAACATAATAAACCCCTTTATTTTTTAAAAGTTAAATATAAAAGATACATGTATCAAAGTTTATGTGAACAGACATATTAATATATGAGAATTTAGTTAAATACAAAAGGTTTTGTGTCGAAAATGTTTAGTTATGCGTTGACAAGTTGGAAATGTTTTGGATTCAAGATGTACATGGGGACGAGCTTTTATGCCATATTACCAAAATGGCCGATTTCAAAAGTTTTTCACAACATTTATGCTATAACTATAACTATGTGAATAAATGTTGAAACCTGCCATCCTCACAATTTAGACACGGAGTTTTTACATCCCTAAACGACACATTTTCCACAGGGGACACTTTTGGGGAACAAAGGGAGTAGCAGTTAGGCTCCCCATGAATACATATGACCCACTGTATATACAATTCAACTTCTCCATGCTGTCCGAATCCTGGTTCCGCCTCTGTGGATAAGATGTTTGGATAGAAAAAAATGAACTAAAACATTTAGCTTAATGCATAGTTTTCTACGGAGTATTCTTCTTCACTCAGTTAAAGTAATTCTAAATATCTCTTTTAATTTTTGGTTAATTCTTTATTAGCTGGCTATGGAACGTGAATCGACCTCAATGTGGGAACTGAGCTTTGTTGTCTCTCCTAATCATGGTATTTGAACTTCTCTTTTCCATCTATTGATTATGGGAATGATAGGCATATGAAATTACTATATAATGATATAAGAATGAGGGATCTGCATATCAGTGTCTTCTTAGCAGTTATGAGGCAACTTACATATGCTTTATTTCTGAATGAGTGTTAATTGATTGAAGATTAGTTTATTTACATACATAATTTGTATGGCTTACAATCCCATTGTTTATGCTTATCACGACAAACTAGTCTACTTGCAGCTTTGTCCTTGTGCAATTTGATGTATAGATGGTAACCGAGATTTTTGTCGATCTGAACTACATAAGGTAGAAAGATAATGTTTGGTTGAACAAAATTTTATGTCCGTACGAAGAGCTTAATTTTTGATTGAAACTGCAACTAATAAATCACTATATACAAATGTCAGTATAGTGTCTTGTCTTCCTCTTTTTTTTTGTAATAGTTGTGTCTTGTCTTCCTTTTTGTGTGTGTGTGCATAGAATGGGATATGTGGGTTTTGAATCAGACTACTTACAGTCTGGCTTTAAAAATGGTCTAAAGTAGTAGTATTCTTTGCCTGAGTCTCCAGAAGCTTAAGTTTTTTAATACAATATGGTGATCTAGAGATTAACATAGTTTCATAGCTGGTATGTTTTCTCTAAAATAAAATGATTGTAGTGTTACTCTGAAGTAGTCCCTAAGGTCTGTGTGACTGTGTCAGTGTTTTCAAAATAAGTAAATATTCGTTTGCCCTTTGTTCAATAGCTTAAGATGTTAGAAGAGATGGTAACTTAAAGTTTCAAAGGAGGCCAGGGTTTTAAGTTTACGCCTCAATGAAACCCAATGTTAAACAATAAAAGTGCACTTATTTTGCCTCTAAATAGGCCAGAGGGCGTATTGAAAATAAATTTCCCCCTCCCTCTGATAGCTTAAATTTCTTGGCAATTTGGTATCTTACAGTTTAATTTCTTGCTCGATTCACAATTCTTGCACCTAGACCATACTCCCCAGTTAGCAATCTTTGGTGTCAGTTATCAAATCAAAATAACGGCAAAAAGAATGATACTTGGAACAGATATTATTTTTTTAGCCTGCTACAAAGATTTCTTATACAAAGGGTGTGACCTGGAGTGTGAGAGTTGTGAACATATACTTACACAAGCTTTCAGGCGAGTTGTGTCGTACAGTTTAAGGAGTCATATTAGTTTGACAACTCTTACACTCCAAACCAGCCAGTCATCCTACCTTTGCAGATCTTACAACAAACTTAAAATAACACTTGACAGCTTTGCTGCATTACTTTTAATCCTTGCTATGTAAGACAACTGAGATGAAGAGTGTGGTCTGAACTCTACATTGTGGGAGTTGTAGATATATAGATTTACTCCAGCTAACAAATATTGGAACTTTTTCGTTTCCTCTTCAGAAACATTGGATTTCAAGTTTCTTTTGAAACCAAACGATAGTAGTATCCCCTGCATAGTTGAGGAGGGTCTGAACCGGCTTCTTACTAGGGGAACCCTCCAAGGTGATGCCAGATCAGCACTATTCAGGGTAAATGATGACGAGGCGTCCGAGTATCAGGTTTTCATTAAGGCCGATAGGGTTTCCCCGTTTGATCTTGCGGCTAGTTGGAGAGCATATCAAGAGAATCTCCAGCCTTCCACTGTTAGGGGAATTCCTGATGTTAGTATAAATTCGGAACCATACGCTGGTGGCGAGGTATTAAAAGTTATGGTAGTAATGTTTGATATTCTATCTGCTTTGCATAGTATTTTTGATAAAAGTGACTCCAGTATGTATTGAATATTTTTTAGTATATTTAGTATTTTGCCAATCATATATTTCACTTTAAAAGTAAATCAATATATGTGCTAATACTTACCGTAGCTAGAAAATAGTTTATGTCGCGTATAAAGATGTTCACTGCACTCATTAGATTGTGTCTTATAGGAATAAAAGTGTATAATGTGAAAAGGATATTTTCCATTAAAATGTATGAATCGTGCATTAAAAACAGAAAAAAGAAACATTTAGTTAAGTAGTGAAAAATGATTGATTGTAGTTTAAATTTAAGAAAAGGCTCTCTAATAGGAAACAAGTGTCAAAATCTATTCTTTTTCATTTGTATACTCTTGCATAAAAAGCGAAGTTCAAGGGTAAGCCAAGCACCCGTTTATGTTTTTTTGGTACTTTGAGAAAAAAAGAAGAGAATAAGTATATTACAACCAGACGAGCCCGATAGCAACCCCTTGTCATGAACAGTTGGCATTTCCCTATGGTACAGACAATGTAGACTTCCACACCGCATCTTTTTTAAAAAAGAAAACAGTGGATGTTAGTTATACATATAGAGTTCCTGTATACGTGATCGCTTATTGTACTTACCTCCCTTTTTTTTCAGAATTGCTCATCGGCCAGTTTAGAGCTTGATCTTGAACATTATGTTGTCCCAACTCCAGCAACATCCGCAGTTTATGCTGCTAATTTGACAGAAACACCCAGGTCATTGACCCGTGCTGGGGTCATTGCCCATTCAGATGGCTCAGCCGATACTTCTCAATCTTGGGATAAACCTGCAAGCATAAAGGTATTCTCGTCTACCTATGTCACTTGTTTAGTTGGTTTTATCTATTATGTGCAAGTGTATGCATCACATTTCCTAATGTCCTCGTGTGATGTGGGAGTTCACTGTTCACCTATGCTTCATGTATTTGCATTTACTTTTCTGGTTCCGGAAACAAAAAGTATAAACCCTTTATGGATGCATATATATAATAATGTTAATAACTTTCTTCACACGTGTACCTGTAGAGTATTTGTTTGTTATTTTCTGAGAAATGTTCAGACTAGACAAGCTAATCAGGCGTTCTCGTAGACTACTTCTTCATCTTTAAGTAAATGACAACAGGACCAAAAGTCAATGGTCGGAAAAACTCTAATGCCTATGAACATTGCCAAAATTTTACCACTCTTCTTTATTAGTATCACTATCTACATCACCTTCCTCATCTCCCAATCTATTGTCAAAACATCAAATAGGTTTACAAGCAAAGAATACAACCTCAAGAAATCCCTTGGTCATTGTCCATGATTGTTATTTAAATCATTGGAGAGTATCATAGGTTTTATACTTTACATGCGAGGCTTGATTTCGTCATCTGTTCTTCAGTTACTTGTAATTCTTCTTTTATTTTATGTATATCAACTAAATTTGGACCCTATTATATAATTTTTTGTATTTAGGAGCTGGAGGTTCTGATTCCAGATCTGACTAAGGCGTATTCAGAATCTGACATGGTCGAATCAAAATCAGTTGGAACTTTTTCACCTTTGCAGAAACAAGATAGTTATAAAGGACTCTTTGTTGATAGGGGTGTTGGATCTCCTAGGCTTATTAAATCAGCTAGTTCTTCCACTTTCAGATTTGATCTCAAACTTGATTCAGAAACAAAGGTTTGGGTATAACCCTTCAGAAACTTCGGTAATATTTTATTCCTTCTTTAATTAATTAATTTTACTTTCTAAAATGTTAGAATGCAATGCCAGCAGCTTCCGGGGCTGTCGCTGCTGGAGCTGTAGCTGATCAAATGCTTGGACCAAAGGAGCACAGACATCTGGCTATTGTGTTGGTATTTTCTTATTTACAACATTTTCCCTTGTCGTACTTTTTATAGAACTCAGGATGAACTACAGCAATGGTACCCACACCTGAATTTTTTTGATTTATTTTGTCCTCATAATTTCAATTACAACACTATCAAGTTGAATACATTGGTCCTCAATAGTCATTTACAACCTTACTGGCCCATGTAGTTTCATTAAGTTTCACCGGTGGTCCCTTCTTATGGTGGCCAATATTGTTTTAATGAGGGCCACTTGTGTAACCTATTTATAATGTGGGGACTTAGTGTAATTTACTCAACTACAGGGACCAATACTGATTTGATTAACACCAAGTAGACAAAATTGAAATTTTACCTTTACTAGTGTTGCAACTGAAGCTATGGAGCTCAAATGGGAGTTTGCCCCAAAGTATGGGGACTATGCCGTACTTAGTCTGAAAATAAAGTATGTGCATAATCTTGGATTCCTAGAAGCAACTGTCAACTGCCCTTGGAATTATTATTCCCATTTCATTTAATTCGAAGATGAGATAAGTATAAAATATTAAAATTGCTGTTATATATTAGGTTGGTTTGCCTGCTCGTGGTAAGACCTTTACTGCTGCTAAGCTTACCAGATATCTTCGCTGGTTGGGTCATGATACCAAACACTTCAATGTTGGAAAGGTATATCATTTCCATTCTTCATTACTCTCCAGTTGTTTATATAACTTATAATGAAACCGAGATGAATCTCACTATTTTTTGTTTATTCTTTTTCAAATTTAACAGTATCGGCGTCTCAAACATGGAGTTAACCAGGTACCTTAAAAGTGTATGTTCTTTCTTTTATGGGGTGTGTGGAACTTAGGGAAGACAATTGACCACTCATGTTCAAATAAGTTAGTCATTAATGCACAGTTAATTTAAAAATGAAGCAGGGTTTGCTTGAGCGTACTCACTGATTGATATCGTTTTGTTAGCAGGCTGCATATTTAATCTTTAGTAAGAATAATATTTGTTGCAGGCTGCAGATTTTTTCAGAGCTGACAACCCAGAAGGCATGGAGGCACGTAATGAGGTGAGTATTAGTGAGCATGGTTTTGTATTGCAGCTTATATTCTCGTCTTTCTTCTGTTGAGATTATCCTTTTATCAGAGTTTTACATAGTATGTTCTAGTAGGTGAGTGATTTCATGACATGCCAAAGTATAACAATGAGTAAAAGGGTAAAACTGCAAACAACCCCCTAGTACTTCGGGTGTTTTACCAAAATCCTCATATATTATTGTTGGTTGCATTCAACAACTAAGTCCAATGTGCTCTGATAAGTTTTGCCATCAACTCCCATACCGAACTTTAAATAGCATAACTTTGAGTTCAGTGGTCAGTTTGGAAAAAAATATTCCATTCCTGTTGTATTTCGATATCTATGAATAGCAAACAACAGAATGCTTAGGTGACAGCAATATGTTGTAAAAATTTGCCTAATGTCTTACATGCACGGATCTTGACAAATTATGTACTTAAGAGTCTGAGACGACAAGCAACATTCATCGAACACTACGACATCCCATTTTAGAAACATCATTGGGGTTGTTTGCAAAAATGTTAGATAGAATTCGGGGTGCAGGTTATTTGCAGAACATCCATAGTTCATTGGTGTTATTTTCAAGATATCCATAATATATGAGGGTTATTTGCATTTCACCCATTTTAAATTTACAATATTTTTATTACTTACTGTTCCATAAAGAATCTGAAATTTAGTGTGATATTGGACCTTGTAGCCACTAAATTGGTCTAGTTGTATTACACTGTTACAGTTTTTATACAAACACTCTATTAACTTTTTCCTTTGCGCGTAGTTTTTAATACATCACCTGGTTCTAGGTAGCAGCCGTGGCAATGGAAGATATGATTGCGTGGATGCAAGAAGGTGGCCAGGTAAATCATTTACCAATTTATACAAAACCAGACTGGCCATTTTAGTAATTTAGTTTACCATTCTTCATTGTTGATTGTGTAACTATTTGCAGGTAGGAATATTTGATGCCACAAACAGTACCAGGCAAAGAAGGAATATGCTCATGAGAATGGCTGAAGGAAATTGCAAGGTTATTCTCATTGCAGTTTCATCATTTCCATTGTGAAATTAATCAAGTGAACCTATAGAGAGTTGTAGCAATCTGGTGTTGATATGGCTCAAAGTAACCATTGATACATGATATTTCTTTTGATTTCAGATAATTTTCTTGGAGACATTATGCAATGACCCACGTATAATTGAGAGAAATATACGTCTTAAAATTCAACAAAGTCCTGATTATGCTGAAGAGTATGATCCTTGCAAAACATGAACATAACCCCTCCTCCTCTTCCTCCCTCTCTTCTTTCCAATACTTAATTAGTGATGTTCTTGTTCAGGCCGGATTTTGAAGCTGGATATTTGGACTTCAAAAAACGACTCGATAACTATGAAAAAGTAATCTATTTATTTAGATAGTAAATTTGGTCAAATCCCAGATATTTTGTAAATGACCTTTGACACATTTACAGGTTTATGAGCCAGTTGAAGAAGGATCATATATCAAGATGATCGATATGGTCAGTGGCCAAGGTGGACAAATCCAAGTAAGTTTACTCTTTTCATTTGTTGCACACACTGTTTAAAAAAGCTCACTTCGAAGCAACTTAATTTAGAACTTGAAAAAAGCTTGATTCAAAGCTTAAAAAAAGCAGAAAAATCCCGCTTTCTCTCATTTTAACGCAGATAAAGCTAACGCTTTTAAGCTTTTAGCATAGCTCTTTTAAGAACGCCTTAGCTAAATTTTCACTTTTTATAGCACCTCACTTGCACATGATTGATCTAGATAGAACGAATGTTCTAATATGATGTCTTTGATTAAAAAAAAGCAACGAGAATGCGAAATGATACTTTGAACGAATGTCTCAAACTTAGTTGGCCATTCGACAAATGCCATTGTTCATGACATATCATTGTCTTTCTTTCTTTCTTTCTTTCTTTTTGTTTCTAATCTAGCTAAAAGAAGCAGATGCAATTTTTATCTTCATTTTTGAAAATGCTTATAACTCGGGAACGCAAAGAGAATGCTAGAGCAAGCTGTTATGTCACTCAATGACTTTTTTTTCTGGAGGTTGTTTTGGCTTATGTAAAAAATAGGACAGCACTAACTATTTTTAACAGAGTGGTTGTTTATTAATTGGTCTCAATCTGGATTAATTTTCTAGTTAATTCTCTCTTTTAGGTAAACAACATCAGCGGCTATCTGCCTGGAAGAATCGTCTTCTTTTTGGTAAGTTTCTTTAGTTTTTAGAAAACCACCTTTCAGTTCTTGTAACTCTACATGAAATGGTGTACTTCACAGTTAATGGTATATGAATGTCTGAAAGAGGATTGTAGAAGAAAATGATTTTCCATGTCGACGTGATAAGGTGCAATCATAGTAAATCTATGAGAGTGGTTAGAAATGGTCTTCTAAATCATGCCTTGCATGAAATTTTGACAATCTGCTTAACTTAAAGTATGGTTTCTTACTAGCAGAAATTCTCAGTAATAGCTGCTTAAGTTCTACGAATTTCTTTCATTTTTTATGGTTTTGACAAGTATTAAGCTCTTGGAATATCATTCAAGGTCTGTTATTTTGATCACTGTTGCTTTATATGCGAATTATTTTCTCAAATGTCTTTCAGGTAAATACACATCTTACACCCCGTCCAATATTACTCACGAGACATGGAGAAAGCCGAGATAATGTTAGAGGAAGAATTGGTGGCGATTCTGGTGTGAGGTTTGCTTTATCCACTCAATTATTGACTAACATATATATATCGTTAGATCCATTTACGTGGGTGTAGTCAAGTTTCTTGCAAAATAATTTTGAATATTTATTCATGCATCCTTATATCTTATAGTAAATGTTTATGCTCGTTTTGGCTGTAATCTGTCAACCATTTGTAGTGGAAAACATTATTTTTTATTATTTTCTAATTGTTAGAGACTCACAAGAATGCTACAATTTTTGTCACCATGACCAAGTCTATCAATTTAAGATTTTTTCTGTCGGGTTATCAGTCATTAATTTTCATCTATCCTCTTTCTTACTGGCATTTTGAACGTGCATCTCATGGAGTTGATATTTGGCATTAAACCTTTTTGCTTTGTTTTGTGTGGTCATCTACCGACCCTAATATGATCTTTCATAAAAATAAGGATCTTCTTTTTTAGTCCTTTAAAGTTGGTGTGGAAATTTCTTTGAACAGTGACAGGGGAGAAATTTATGCGAGGAAACTGGCCAACTTTGTAGAAAAGCGATTGAAGAATGAACGAGCAGCTTCTGTAAGATTTCTTAACACATTGTGTAACGCACATTTAAATTAATTGGTTCGCGGTAAATTTTATATATTACTTTCATTTGCCATCTGGTGATCCCAAGTTTCTAGACCAAGAGGTCATTGGAATTTCTATATTGTTCGTGTTCTATTACGTATATTAACATGCTCTAAGGGTCTTTAAAATGTGTACGGAACATAAGTGACTGTAGAATGATAGGAATCTCGATGTTTTCTTGTAATCTTTTATCTATCTAAAGAAGCTCTGATGTTTCCTACTGTAATAATGAGAAAATTGTAGCCACTTTCTGGGTGATTATTTAATTTTTCTCTCTTTTTGGGAGGAAAATGATACTCTGTATTAGTTTTCAACCAATAAATCCTTTTGATGGGATTTTCCATTTCAAGGAAACACAAAACTGGGATTGGTTAGAGAGAATCACGATTAGATTTGTATTAAAAACTATTGCGCACACAGGGTTTTTTCATCATAATCCTAAGTCAACAATATGGTGCATAAAAAGTTTCCATACCTAAAATGATTCTAGACTTAATGTAGATGCACATATTTGCATCACTTCGCTACAGATTCTGAATGATTATTCATGAATCAAGCCTTGGATCAATGGTGGGACTTAACATTAGCGCAAACTTGAAACTGCCATGGGTAGCAGTCAAGAAATTTATAAACATTTTTTTTTCTTACAAGTTCCTAGAGAATCTGAACCCATTCTTCTATGATTTCATCTTCTGGCCTAGATATGGACGAGCACATTGCAGAGAACAATATTAACTTCCGGTTCAATTATTGGATTCCCAAAGGTCAGTTTGCAGCATCTGGAACTGGTTTCTTCTTTTTGTTTGTTAAGCATGTTTCTTTTTTGACCTTATATGACGGGTTCTTTTGGCTTTAGAAAAATACACGCCAAGTAAATAATTACTTTTATCTTTTGGAAAGCTTTCATATAGAAAGTAAATGGCTTATTTAAATAAGAACTTTGAGTAGATATTCCCAAAAGTTTCTGCATGAATGATCTTGAATTAAAGCATCTTCACTTTTTCTACCACATACCACTTTTGTAAGTTATTTGAGGAATCTATTTGAAATATAAATCCAGAGAATATCTCCCCAATAGTATTAACTTGATAGTTGCTTGTTTTATAAGGTACAATGGCGTGCACTTGATGAGATAAATGCAGGAGTATGTGATGGTATGACTTATGAAGAAATAAAGAAGAACATGCCAGAGGAGTACGTGTAAGTTTAGTTTTTTAACATCCAAAAGAAAAATAAGGTTCACCTTCTTTTCTCTTTGGTTAAACTTCTCAATCCCGTGCTTTCATAAACTTAAATTTACGGTTTTAACTATGAGTAGTGATCTTATGCTGCAAATTGGGAGATTGTCTCACATTATGGAAGAGGAAGACCTTTTAAGCTTTTGATGTACTCGTGGTGTAATTTCATTGGTTATATATACGATATAGACACTTAAGTGACATGGTAAATTGATGAACATTTTTTTTCTACCAATTAAAATTTGCAACCTTTTTATTTTAAAAAAAAAAATATGATTTTACATAACTCATATTTTGTGACTGATACAACTACATCAGTTCTTTGCCACATAAAGTTTTGGGAGTCCTATTATATTTCTTGAAAATTTTCAATTTTTTTATACAACTTTCAATTCTCACTTTTCAACGGCAATAATATGGAAAGGTATGACTCAGGTCGCGTAAGAAGGACAAATTGCGGTATCGATATCCTCGTGGAGAATCTTATTTGGATGTAATTCAAAGGTTGGTTGTACTTTCCGACTTTTTTTTAAAATTTCTTCTTCTAAGACATCAGTTAGCTACTATTTATTTCACAGCATAATCATTGTCTGAATTGCAGGCTAGAGCCTGTGATCATCGAGCTAGAACGGCAACGTGCCCCTGTTGTAGTAATCTCTCACCAGGTAGTTGTGATAAAATTTGCAACTTTTCTCTCTTAGTAAATAATTTGAATTTATAGTACTTATAACTTTGCATATGTTGTTTTTAGGCGGTACTGAGAGCACTATATGCTTATTTTGCGGATAGGCCCTTGAAAGAGATCCCACATATTGAGGTAAAAATTGACACGGAATTTTGGCGTATCTTTATCAGCACATGCTAATCTGTTGTTTAATTGTTAAACAATAATTTTAAATAAGCATATTTGTAGTAATTCCCTACATTCAAGTAGTTAATGACAGATAGATTTAATGTATTAGCGGAGCATCCGCATCTGCTTCCTCAAAACATATTTTTTCTTAAAATTTGATGATTATGGTATAAAAAGTGACATGAATAAGGAACCTATAAATTCCCTAAATTTAAGGAAATACAAAACTCACCTCATATATGAGGAATGCATATGATTTCCTAGATTAATACTCCCTCCGTCCCTAAACAAATGTCCCCTACGAAAATACACCGATAACTTTTTCATATTTAGATTGCCGGAAAAAATTATTTAAAAAGTTAATCACGTAGTTTATGGTTAGAACTATATGATGAAATTTTCAATTTTTTCATTTCGGTAATTTTGATATGAAAATTTTGATGGTCAAAATTGCATGTATTTTCGTAGGATATATTTGTTTAGAGACGGAGGGAGTATAATAATAATAAACTATCATGGGGTCCACATTTTTGTGGTTGTAATATTGTTATGATTATTAAAATATAATAAATTAATAAATTAATTAATATAGGGTTATTATAAGGAAATGAATAAGAAAGCTGGAATTTTGTGTAAATGTAAACGGTTCCTTAAAAGGTATAAAATGTGTTAGGTTTGAGGAAATGGTTGAGGTAGCTGATGCGGATGCGATTTAGTTTATGAACTTTGGATAGTGATTAAAAATCAAATTGAACACTCTGTTTAAAATTCTGACCAAATTTATTGTGCATTCTTTCAGATGCCACTACATACAATCATAGAGATACAAATGGGAGTTACTGGAGTACAAGAGAAGAGATACAAACTCATGGACTAAAATTCATTTGTGAATGTAAGTTGCTAACTCATTTCCAAAATTTGTTCATCAACCTTACACTAAACAGCCGTTTAGTTAATACACAACCTGTAACTAGTATGCTACTATGCTTATCAAATAATGGTAGCAAACAAGCAACTTGTAAATTGTAAATTCAATAAATTTTACTACTAGTAAATCTTCCTTATCTCGGAACTTGAGTGTCTGTTTCTCCTTATTTCCTAGTCTTTTCAGTTTTTCTCTTACACGTTCGACTTCTTACCATTTTTATTTTATTTTTATATATTATTTCTACGTTCCGTTTGGGTAAAAGAATGTGATCTGGAACAAATGGTTTAGGATTTCATGTGTAATATAGTCTTTTACAAGGACGGATCTCTATGTGTGCAAGCGCCCACTCTTGGTTCAGGAGAAAAACATTAAAAAAAAAACATTTTTTTTATTATTTTTTAATATTTTTTTATAGAAAAAGTTATATAATCTATAATTTAAATGCAAATTCGTTACAAACTTACTTCATTGTTGTAGTGGCAAGGTATTTCTTTATTTGTCAAGAGGTCACAAGTTCAAATCTTTTACTGCGCTCAAATTTTTATTGGTTTTTATTTTGAGTTTCTCTTAGCGTAGTTAACAATACATTTTTTTAAATAAAAAACCGAAAAGTATTTGTTACTTTAATTACTTGTTAGACTTTGGTACATCTCTATCATTCCATTTTTGTATTTTTTTAAAATTATCTTCGACTTAGTAGTTTCTTTCTATTAAAAAGTTCAAATATTAGATGTTTTTAATATAAAATATAAATCATTGATTATCTACAATTTAAAAAAATTGTTACAGAGTACTATTTATTCCAACAACATCATTATTCACAGGTTTTTAAGCCAATAATAATAGTATATTTAGTTGTTTAATGAGTTTTCTTAAGGTTAAATAATTTATTTATTTCGGAAATTATTACACAACTATATATAGAATATTATAAACGCGCATATTTTATTGCATTTTGGTGGTTTTGATGACTTAATATATATAGTTTTGAATAATAATACATCTCGTATTTATATACATTGTAGCATTTTGATAAATTTCGACATAAAACTTGCCCTCCTTATTCGAAATTCTGGATTCGTCATTGGTCTTTTAGTCATTTCTTAGAGAACAGGCTGAGTTTTTGTATATACTGTAGTTGTTACTCGGGTTTACATCAATTTAAAACCATGTCTCTACTCTCTATAATGCTGTTGGGACTTGGGACTTATAAATAAATAATTATGTAATGTTACCTATTTTTGATGGACCTTTTCCGACTTTCCTTTACATACGATAGTAAAAGTACGATCAATTTGCTATGAAAACGCAACTTTAAAGTGGAAACTACTTTTTCTTTATTTATCTGTCAAGCAAGAAACTTGACAAGACAATTGCTCATATAAACCAGAAACATAATACTAGTACAGTCAACGAGCATAATTTGTTTATAAATAAGTGGACCCAATCTAAGGAAGTGTTGCTATTATGCCAACTATTTATGTGTTTTAGGTTAGCAGTGTGACAAGGTCCTTTAAATGGGGTCATGATAGGTCGTCACGAGTTGCTCTCCAGAAAAGTCTAAACCATTGCCCAATACCTGCAGGGAAAACTGGAAAGTTGATGAAACCCATCCACTTTGTGTCATTAAGCTGCTACAAATTTTATGACTAATTAAAATTTTTTTGCAAACATGGACAAAGTTATTCGGACTTCAATACTTTCTGTTGGGTTATAATTGATAGTGCACGCATTTTGTTTGTACATAAAATAGAATTTTCCTTAGAATTGCCTTCATTCTGTGGCTTACAGGTTTAGCAGATTGCTTTATATGCATTTGTATTCTAATAGAACCACGTGATAAAAAGTGCTTGTTTAGTCTCAGTTTCCTGGTAGTAATTTTTTTTTTTTTTTTTTTTTGCTATTTCATTTTGGTTAAACCATTTATAAGGCCAAATTTGGGTTTCCTGCGGTGATGGAGTTAATTTTTCGATAGTCTCAAAGTTACCAGTTTATTTGTTTTTCTGTCTAACAAGCAGATTAAACTTGTTGGTATGTTGTGGCGGTAAAAATGGACTAACACTAAAAAAAACTGTGTTAATTTGTTATATAAATGGATGGATACATTGTATACTTAGGTCTCGTTTGGTATGATGGGATTATGATGGTATTATAGTAGTATATATTAGAAATATTGTCGGGCCTACTGATACCGCGTTTGGTACGAAAAGTGTAGACGATACTATTAATAACATGTGATTAGAAATGATGAGAAATGAGAGTATTTTGAGTAATAGAGGGATGTGATATTGAAAAAGGGGGGTATTTGGAGTAAATGAGGTGTGTTATATATATATTAAAATCATATGTATATGTATTTTGCAAATTTATTTATTATAGATATAAATGTAAATTTGTAAAATAATCAAACCCCAGTAAAAATCAAACGAACATTTTATTGATATTTTATATGTATATACTATTAATATTACCTTAATTTGTTATTTCGTTCTAGTAGGAAGGTATTGCTATTCACCTTAGTACTAATAATACAGCCAACTAACAGGGCAGCATGTATTATGTTGAGAAGTTGGTGCGTAATTTATGTTGGCTTGCTCCTTGTTTTTATTAGTAATTGTACGTAGTAGTTGTAGAGTCAAAAGAGACCACCATCTCATCTTCACCATTTCTTTTCACGTAGGACCCCTGAAGACAATAACTCGTATAGACAATTTGGGGACCCATTTCTCCCCACCACACTTAGCTTAGATTTTATAAAAATAATGCAAATAAGATGATGTATTCAGTAAACTTGTGTAAATACATACGATGATACGAGTATACGGTCATTTTTTTTTGGTACAACGAGTATGCGGTCATGATGATACCGTAAGCTAAAATGGCATTTGTGAATTAACGACTTGTTTGATTACATCTTTAAAGAAAACAAGCGGAATTTGTTGAGTTTGAGTATAAAAATTGGAGCTTACAACTTTATTGTAAAAGGAAAACGGTTTTTTTTATTAAATCAACCAAATAAAGTGTTCGCTTTTAAGCAACAAAAAACAAAAATCTATGCTTACAAGTAGCAAGCAAACTAGGCATGACGTCATTAATAACATTGTATTTTAACCGCTTGTTATATTAAAAATACTATCAATTATTCAGTTTCTTACTCCCTTCGTTTTCAATTAATTGTCATCTACGTAATATAACATGTATCAAAATTGTCGAAATAAAAAATTTCAAAACTAAATCATATAATTTAATGCTTGAACTATATGATTAACTTTTGAAAATTTTAATTTCGATAATTTTGATATAATTTATTGGCCGATCAAAATTACACGTAGTTTCGTAGTGGACAATTCAGGATGAGTAACATTTTTAGTTTTTTTACAATGTTTATACTTGTATTCCTCTTGAGAGTGATAGAACTGTTGGATTGACTATGGATTAATTTGCGTAATACACATACATAAAAAAAAATTAATGTATTAGTATTTGTTGCTTTGGGATCTTCTCCCCCAACAAGAAAAAAATAAGATCACATGAGATTTGAATAACCAACCCTGTTTCCGTTAAACATTAATATATATATATATATATCTGCACTATACCCTATCTATGCCGTCAAGTTCACGAGACCTTCATTTCAACACCCCCTTTTCTTTTTCTTTAGTGTTTTTTTTATCTCTATTTCTCTACATTACCCTACCATATCCTAGGATAACGGATTCTCCTTTGACCTCCCTTCCCCCCTATATATACAGATCAAGTGACTGAACAAATCCGTCCCGATTTTTATATAGTTTTTTTCAAACTCTATATGAGTATTTTTTTTTATTTTTTTATTTTTGCAGGGGTGCCCCTACCTAGTTATTTAATTTGAGTTATAGACGCATACATGTAGTGAGTGGTTCGGTTTACTTAACAAACACACGCAATGTTGCACAAGCCACAACACAATGACACAATCCCCGTTACTTAATCCTCATCAACCACGTTATATAAACATTTAGTACTCCCTATATAGTTTATGCATATAAACTACTCACTCCCATGAATGAATGAAGAGATCCCAATGTATAAAAGTCTCCTTTTTTATTCTCTTACTAAACTAAACTAAACTAAACACCCCTCTTACCTTAAAACAACAACAATGTTCATTCCGGGCATCTTTCGATACAATAGCAACGTATTGTTAGCCGGTATAATCTCCCTCCTACTCGTTATCCTCTTCGTTCTTCTCCTTCACATTTACGCTAAATGGTTTTTAGTCCACACTCGTCGAAGTAGACGCAACTCAGTTCCAGAGTTAAGGACCCCTCGTCCCCGCCATGCTAATAGATACACGTTAGATACTTCTGTTTTTGACTCTCCGTGTAAGGGCTTGGACCCTTCGGTGATCGCTTCAATACCCCTGTTTGTGTACGAGCCTGGTGAATCAGATTCAGACCCCGGGTTGGACTGCGTAATTTGTTTGAGCGTTTTTGAGGAGAGGGAAGCGGGCCGTAGGCTACCTAAATGTAAGCATGAGTTTCATGTGGAGTGTATAGATATGTGGTTGAAGTGTCACTCCAATTGCCCAATTTGTCGGTCCTTAGTGGAGGGTTGTCTGGTAAATTCTGATAAGGAACCCGAGATTGAGGTTGTGGTTGAAGCTGTGAGTTATGGCGAAAACGAAACTAGAGTTGGGGAAGTTGGTGATTCGATGTCTTTAAGTTCGTTTTCGTCTCCTTCTTCTTCATCTTTGTCGTCTCAAGTGGTGGCGTTTGGCGACTCATTTAAGAGGATGTTGAGCAGGAACAGATCCGAACATAAAGTCCATCCATCGGGTTCTGCTGCTCAATTAACGAATGAGGAGAGGGAAAGAGAACTTGTGATTTATACTAATACATATTCTTAGGAGTGCCAATTGTTATCACTAATACATATCCAGTGTTGAAATGTATTTTAAGGGAACTTATGTAGATTCAATGGGGGAAAGTAATGTAAGGGGATTGCTAATTGTGCGGGATCGATGTTGCTCAATCCTCCCCACTTCAGTCAAAACCGCGGATTCGTACATGTAATTATTTTATCATTTTGGGCTTTCTTGTTATATATCATATGAATATTTTTAAAAAGAATGGTACATTGTACAAAAATTAAAGTTTTGCTAGCTTTTGCCAAAGGGAGGATGACCTCCAGTATCTCCACCTAGTGTACTTCCGATATTTGGCTATCTCTCGTTTCGGAAACTACCATACACGATCAATGTTGTGTTAGGGTCGATACAGGCGAACACAAAGAAAGACAGAAAACTTAAACCGAGCACACACTCTTTGATAACGGAGTTCACCCAAATCGGCTACGTCTCCGGGCCGCTACACGTGGCACTTAATATTATTAAGAGGATTACAAACGTAATCTAGTTAAACACAAAGCTATGGTTCTCTCGCAAATAGAACTCTCTCTTTATAATGTAGAGGTGTTTGTGTAGGTGTAATTAAAATATAAGATATTGGGGCATATAAATAGAACCCAACATGGGTCATATTACAATTCTAGGTGATGTGGGATAATTAGAAAATATGGGCAAACCTCATTTGGCTCCACAACTCAACAATCTCCCACTTGGAGTCAAATGTCGAGTGCTTAAAAAAAAACTCTAATCATCCCCGACCACCGAACTCACTGTGCTCCACCGAGCAGAATGCTCCCATCGGTATCCTTGTATAGTAATTGATACTCTTCCGTCGTCGGTGAGTACCCATTCTTCCAGTGTAGCGGCGACCCTGAGTCTCAAGCTCGGAGTCCTATTGAGGTTGCACACAGCCTCAGTTTGTCGATTGTAACAGTCTTCGTTAGCATATCGGCGGGGTTCTTAGCGCCCTCAATCTTTTCTAGCACGAAGATTCCATCTTCCAGAACAGCCCGGATAAAGTGGTAACGAATCTGTATGTGCTTGGTGCGTGAATGGAATACAGGGTTCTTAGCTAGCTGAACTGCACTTTGACTATCACAGTGCAGAACTCCCTTGTCGGTCCTCTGACCGAGCTCCTCTAAGAAACCTTGCAACCAAATCATCTCTTTGCTTGCTTCTGTCATCGCGACGTACTCAGCCTCTGTGGTCGACAGTGCAACGATCTTTTGCAACTTCGATGTCCAACTCACAGCAGTACCACCGTAGGTACAAACACATCCCGTTGTGCTCTTTCGGCTGTCCAGATCACCGGCCATGTCAGCATCCACATAGCCGTGCAGGCCTTTCGAGGTCTTTCGGAAACATAATGCCGAACTCACGGTACCCGAGAGATATCTCAATATCCACTTCACAGCTTCCCAATGGTGCTTTCCTGGGTTACTCATGTAACGACTGACAACTCCCACTGCATGGGCAATGTCTGGTCTTGTACACACCATAGCGTACATCAAGCTACCAATTGCTGAAGCATAGGGTATGTTCAACATACGATCCTTTCATTCCTCGTCCGAGGGTGATTGTTCCTTCGACAAGCTAAAGTGTGCGGCTAGCGGTGAGCCTACAGCTTTGGCATCACTCATGCTAAAACGTGCCAACACTTTCTTCACATACTCGGCTTGCGACAGAAACAAGGACCCATCTGTTCCTCGAGATATCCTCATACCGAGGATCTGATTTGCGGCACCCAAATCCTTCATCTCGAACTGTTTCGCCAACTGTTGCTTCACCTTGTTAATCTCAACAAGGCTCGACCCGGCGAGCAACATGTCATCTACGTACAACAGTAGTATGACATAAGAAGAGTTCTCAAATCTCTTCACGAAACAGCAGTGATCGCTATCACTTCTTTCGAACCCGGTATCCGCCATGAAACTGTCAAACTTCTTATACCACTGTCGTGGTGCTTGTTTTAACCCGTACAAGCTCTTTCGCAGTTTGCAGACCAGTTTCTCTTTTCCCTTTTCGGCAAACCCTTCAGGTTGGAGCATGTAAATTTCCTCATCGAGATCTCCATGGAGAAAGACAGTTTTCACATCTAACTGCTCGAGATGAAGATTCGCATTTACAACAATAGCCTAATAGTCGTCAACTTTACGACTGGTGAAAAGATCTCGGTGTAGTCAATTCCTGCCTTTTGCTGGAACCCTTTGACTACTAGGCGTGCCTTATACCGTTTCGTGCCGTCTTGTTCCTCCTTCAGTCGGAACACCCATTTATTGCTCAGTGCCCTCTTCCCCCTGGGCAGTTCGGCTAACTGCCAAGTCACATTCTTCTCAAGTGACTTCATCTCATCCTTCATCGCGAGCTCCCACTTGCTCGAGTCTTTCAGCTCCAGAGCTTCTTCTCTACTTTCGGGCTCTCCTGCATCACTGAGCAATATGCAATGCAGGGAAGGAGAGTATCGGGCAGGAGGTCTCCTCATACGATGACCTCGGCCTAATTCAGGTCGGGGAGTTTGGGGCAGCTCCTCGGCCTCTTCAGCATCTGCTGGTCGGTTGTCGAGCACCACTGGCTCATCTTCAATGTCATTTTCCAACATTCTTGGAAACGCATTCATGTCGACCATACCACTTTCCTCGGACGGGAGCGCATCTTCTTCCACCACTACATTTTGACGATCTTTGTACAAAATGCTTTCGTTGAAGATGACATCCTTACTGCGAATGATCCTCTTTGCTTGACCATCCCAGAAGCGATATCCGAATTCAGCTCCACCGTACCCTACAAAGTAACACACTTTGGATTTCGAGTCAATCTTGGTACGTTCATTTATGTCGACATGGATATATGACAGACAACCGAACACTCGCAAGTGTTCATACGAGATAGGCTCTTCTATCCACACTTCCTCGGGAATCCTCCTTTCTAGGGGCATTGAGGGTCCGCGGTTAATGAGGTAAACCGCCGTGCTTACTGCATGTGCCCACAAGGCTTTGGGCAACCCACTTTACAGTCTCATACTCCTAGCACGCTCATTGATTGTTCGGTTCATTCGCTCGGCCACGCCGTTCTGCTGTGGCGTTCTTCGAATGGTCTTCTCCATTCGAATGCCTCTCTGAGCACAGAACTCTACGAACTTCGCATCAATGTACTCTCCGCCGTTATCGGACCTCAGACACTTGAGTTTATTCCCGGTCTCTAGTTCGACCATGGCCTTCCATTCTTGGAATTTCTTAAACACCTCAGACTTGTGTTTCAAGAAGTAGACCCATGTTTTCCTCGTCGAATCATCGATGAAGGTCACATAGTACCGAGCTCCTCCCAGTGAGGTTACTGGGGATGGTCCCCATACGTCTGAGTGGACCAGTGCTAGCTTCTCCTCTTTGGGAGCTTTTCCACCTTTCTGGAAGCTCACTTTCTTCTGCTTTCCGAAGATGCAACCTTCACACATATCGAGGTTGACAGACTTCAAGCCTGGAAGTTTGCTGTCCTTCGCTAACACCTTCATCCCCTTCTCACTCATGTGACCCAACCGTCGATGCCACAGTTCCGAGCAGTTCTGCGACACAGCTGTCGCAATTGTACGCTCATCATCGGTCGTCATGTACAATGTACCGACCTTACTCCCTCGGGCTATCACCATAGCTCCTCGTGAAACTTTCCAAGCTCCACAGCTAAACGAAATGGAGTGTCTTTCGGCATCAAGTTGACCTACTGAGATCAGATTCTTGGTCAACCTCGGAACATGCCTCACTTTCGTTAGCTTCCATACCGACCCGTTTGGAATGCGAATCTTCACATCGCCAGTTCCAACAACATCCAACGCTTCTCCGTCGGCTAGATACACTTTACCGAAATTACCCGCATGGTAATTTTCGAATAAATCCTTCTGAGCGGTCGTGTGAAATGATGCCCCAGAGTCTAGAATCCACGATTCTATATTTCTCTGTTCGGCAAGCAACAAACAGTCACCCGAATCCTCGTCGCTCGCAACATTAGCCACGTGATCACGGCCGGTACCCTTCTTCGGCTGCTTGCACTCATGACTAAAGTGCCCCATACCCTAGCAGTTATAGCACCGAAGATTCTTCTTACTTCGATCGCTATCTTTGCCTCCTCGGCTTTGCCCTCTTCTACCTCGGGATTGCGAACGTCCTCTAACATCCCATACCCTGGCCTTACCCCGGTCTCTTGAACCCACGTTCAAGGCTGCTCCATCATTTGAGCATTCACCCATGTCTAATCTCCTGAGTTCCTCAGCGAGTATTTGATCTCGGATGCCGTTGTAAGTCAGTTTCTCCTTTCCAATTGAGTTGCTAACAGCAGCTCGCATGAATTCCCAACTGTTCGGTAAAGAGGCTAGCAGTATAAGGGCTCTCACTTCGTCTGCAAAAGTTATCTCTACCGCATCCAACTGATTTACGGTGTCGATGAACTTGTTCACGTGATTTGCGACAGGTGTGTCCTCAGCCATGCGTAGGTTGAACAACTTACGCATGAGATGTACCTTGTTGTTCGCGGATGGTTTCTCATACATGTCGGTGAGGACCTTCATCATCCCCATCGTCGTCGTCTCTCTTGCGACGTTATGTGCTACACTCCTAGATAGTGTTAGGCGGATCACTCCCAACACTTGTCGGTCTAAGAGTTTCCACGCCTCCTCGGTGGTCGTGGTCGGCCTTTCCTCAAGGAGAAGTGGCTGATGCATCTTCCTCCCGTAGAGGTAGTCCTCTATTTGCATTCTCCAGAATGCGAAGTCCTTCCCGTCGAACTTCTCGATCCCGTGTGCGGTTCTGTCTTCTTTCGCCATCGATCTTCCTCAGCTCTGATACCACTTGTTAGGGTCGATACAGGCGAACACAAAGAAAGACAGAAAACTTAAACCGAGCACACATTCTTTGATAACGGAGTTCACCCAAATTGGCTACGTCTCCGGGCCGCTACACGTGGCACTTAATATTATTAAGAGGATTACAAACGTAATCTAGCTAAACACAAAGCTATGGTTCTCTCGCAAATAGAACTCTCTCTTTATAATGTAGAGGTGTTTGTGTAGGTGTAATTAAAATACAAGATATTGGGGCATATAAATAGAACCCAACATGGGTCATATTACAATTCTAGGTGATGTGGGATAATTAGAAAACATGGTCAAAGCTCATTTGGCTCCACAACTCAACATGTTGGTCCAAAAGTGCACGACACCCTAATTAGTCCGGACTGAAACTTTCACCCTTATACTTTCACACGTTTATTGGATAAAAAAAAAACACCTTTTTGTATAGTTTTTGACTTTTTTCCAAAAAAAACAATAATATTCGGGCAGTCACTCGAGCCGGTCTGTTGGCTTGGCTGAGCCAAGGACCGGTCACGATGGCATGAAATCGAGCATAAAGTTTGAAAAGTTTAATTTAAATGGCATATACTCTTACTCAATGGTCACATAATTATATTATGCTATAGCTATTCAATAGAAGTAATGGTCCTTGATTCCTTTCGAAAGAGAAGTACAAGTAATCTAAATGATGTAGACACAATTTTCTCCTGATTTATAAATTGCTCGTCTCTTTAACTAGTACTCCTATATGCTATATGGAATAACTTTCAAGTGACTACACATCTTGTTCATATATCTCTAGACTCTATTTCAATTCTTGTTGATTAGACATTTAGCGAGTATCATTTAAGAATAAATAGTTCTGATATTCGCTAAAATGGCAAACAGTAGGTAATCATTTATAAATTCCTCTTGAAAAAGACCACCACCGGTAACGACCATATATTACGGGTAATCGCAGAGAAATAACTAACTAGGGACAGACGGATGCTACAACCCTATTTTGGAAAAATTTTATGAAAAAATAGATTTTTCTTATGTATTTTGATCATTTTTTTTAAATTTTACTGTTTCAGCCTCACAGATTCCGTAAAATAACTTCATGTAAGATATGCTTTTTTTTATATAGTAAATCAGCCTCCATTTCGCAATCCTGGTTTCGTCACTGGTAAGCATACTCTCCATATTCAATTCCTCACTAATCGCCATTAGGAAAACAATTCAGCAGCTTAGATTGAACAGTAAATAAAGAAAGCTAGAAATCAATGTAAATTATGGTATGGAGGGATCTCATCCGCAATAAATAAATACTACCCCAGTAAGTTAAAATTGTAGAACTGTTACTGTCGCATCATATCATTATGCCCAGTATATGCTTAGTTTTGTTTTCAAATTAATTGCCTAAATGCACTTAAGTCATCTCATGGAGGAAGGTGTATTATATTTTACATTGGTCTTTGATTAATATTGTTATCAGTTGTGAACTAATATCATTTCTTCTAGTACGCATCTACGGTGGTTTAATCAAATTTAAGCTTGCCAAATAAGTGAAAAAAGAAAAAGTTATATGCATGAGACTTTAACTTCACTAGGAGTTATATTATAATTAATAATATAATTAACTATTTCTTTTTAAAACAAGTGTTTATTAATTTATACTAGTAACTATCAATTTTATTTTACAGGTGCCTTGTACTAATGTGAAAATTCTTGGTTAAATACTTAAATAAAACAGAAGACATTACCCACTAAGTCTTTCACTAACTGTAATATGAATATGTAACATGAATTTAGAGTCTGAAACTTTTTTACATTGTCACGTAAGCTTGTTTACCGTTCCAATGCACAACTAAAGAAGTAAAGATGAGGGGCCATACGAGAGGGTTAGTCGATTAGACTGAGCAAGTTATCAGACCGTTATTAAATCTTTCCATTCATGGCCGTACCGAGGGCTATTCCAAAAAATTTAAAATATTTTTTTATATAGAAAAAATTCGGAGATTTAGAATTTTATACCTTAATAGCCCCAAATAAACAAATAGTAATTTAGTTCAAATGGTAAATATAAAGTTTTTGTGTGTTAAGCTATGTTCGAATCTTGTGGCTATTTTTTTTACTTTTCTAATAATTAACGTTAGTTTACTCTTTAACTTCTCCATTAATTAATTGTATTTTAAGGTACTATTAAAAGGTTTTATAATTGAATATTTTTGTTTAGTTTCATAGTCATATTATAAAAAAATTTAAACTAATAAATTCGTATTTGTAGTCAATTTTTTTTTGTATCGTTTGAAATTTTTAGATCAATGAACAAGTGAGTTAAGTTTTAAACTCCAAGTTTTTTTGGTTTTTTATATCGTTTATTATTATTGTACTAAAAAATAAAATCAACGTTTTAAATTTTTAGATCAATTGACAAGTCAGCTAAGTTTTAAATTTCAAATTTTTTTGGTTTTTTATTATACTAACAAAAAAAATTAACAGCCCCCAAAAAATTAAATAGTGGTTCCGTCACCGTTTCCACTAAAAACCCTGAAATGAAAAGATCCACAGAGATGAAAAGATTTAGATTCTTAGTAACGAAATAGACCAAGAGTATCCATTTATATTGTCAGGAAAGTTGTTCAAGTATCATTTAACGAACACTTACGAGTCTGTGATTTTTAAGAAGCTACTTTTTTACTCTTTTTTTTTTTTTTTTGGTAATGAGCTATTTTTTTACTTACTAGTCGCAATGCAGTTTGAAAGATTAGTTTCTAAGTTTGAATTAGTACTTTAAATTCTATAAATACCATACGCGATCTATATAGACTTACGAAATAGTAAAATATAAAAAAATGTCACTTAACAATGCTACTATAATAAGTATATTAGGATCAAACGTTACACAATATCTGAAAGTGTTGTAGCTGTTTCCAAAAATACGAACTGGACTATACAAATAGCATAAAGCATAAAAAAAAAAAACCATGTAGAGTTAATTAAGAGAGTAATTTTTATTTTTATTTTGAAATGAGTTAAGAGAGTAAATTGTTTAGCTGAATTAAAGCTAATTTCCCCCCTCAAATCTTAATAAATCAGCTTTGGTGATCATTACCTTTAGGTTCATATGGTTCGCCAGTGATATGAAATATGGTTCCCATCATTTCGTGATCATTAGCTTTAGGTTCTCATTTAATAAAGAAAAACCAATTATTTTATCTTTTTTTTTACCCCTTCCCAATTTTACACTTGAACAATTGCAATTGCAACTTCACCTTGAGGTAACTGAACAATAAGGCTATCTCTACAAAGAGGACAACTAGACCTAGTGGTGAACCACTTATTAACACATTCAGAGTGGTAAGCATGTTTACACTTTTGCAACACCTTTAATATCTCTTCATCTTCAAACACGTCCAAACAAATGGAGCATTCCGTTTCCTCAACGCCGTTTATATTCAAACCACTCAGTTTATTCAACAATACTGAGTGAATCACCGTTGGTATACTGCTAATGGTATCATAGTCAAGCCCTGCTGAGCGAGCCTGGGGGTGCAAAGAAGAAGCGGTGACAATATTGTTGCTATTGTTGTTAGTTGTGAAGTGGCCGTAGCAAAAACGGGAGTGAAAGTAGCAAGATAGGAAAGCAATGAGGAATAGGGCGACGAAGATGAAAACAAGGATGAGGAGAGTGAGACTATGGGGATGGAAAGTGTAGTTAAAGTATGAGAAATGAGGGTGTGGGAGTTGGAAGTCTTGTGAAGTCATGGGAAAAGAGAGGTGTTTATAAGTTAAGATAGATGATGGGAAGATTTTGTTGTGTTTTTGAGATTTGGTGTAGTGATGGTGCAATACTACATTATATAAAAGATATGGAGAGTGGAGTGGGATGTTGATAGAGTATGGGTTTCTGGCTTGGATTCACTTCATGATTTGTCATATAAGTTTGGTAAGAAGCCAACTACCATCTAAGTTTGGATTCACTTCATGACTTTTCATCTATCTGAAATTTTCTTCTTGTATGCCATAGCAAAGATTGACAAAGGGTAGAATGTTGGACGTCGAACTACTTACGACCATACTAACTGTAACCGGATCATACCGAATTATATCAAAACACCGATTTTCTCTTTTATTAAAGCTATGATGAAGCAATGCCAATAAAGATTATGCATTTGATGTTGTATTTTTTTTATAATGGATATACTTTACTATCATACCAAAAACAGTTGCGAATCTTGTGTCCATATTACTTTATATAGAGACAACCTTGATTATTCGGGCACATAAGTCTGAGTTTCAATTTTTTGCATCATTGTTAACTTTATTCAACAAAAATGACAATAACATGTACATTAATTTATTTACAGCTCCGATTTCCAATTTTTGCCCCATCTCTATTCATTTTAGTCGAACGTCGTCCAAGCCAGTCGGTTCCCTAAACTTAACCTGCAAGGCCCGTCCTAATTTTCTTATACAGTATTCCTAAAACATACTTGTGTATGGATCAATACAAAATGCATTACTCAAATAAATCAAGATAGAAACATAACATAATATCTTCAATTTTTAAAAATTGAATCTAAAAGGGTGAAAAAATACAAGAATACCAAATTTTCCACCCATTACTACCAGCCAGCTCATAACTATCTGTAAAACCTTTTTTTTTCACTTTTTTCTCTGCTCCCTATCCATTTTGGCGCCACTTTTAGGTATTCTTTTTGCTTAAATAGAGATAACACCGCAACCCCACCAAACCAAAACGGATTCTATATTTTTTTGTAATAGCTTTTTGACTTTTTTGTCATCACTCTTAGTAACATAAGATGAAACTTACGTGGTAAGTGTGACAATGCAATTTGTTTTAATTTTAATGATTAATCACCTCAGTTTGAATGCTAAACATAAAAAAGAAAAGAAAAAAAGTCCTAGCATTGTACAAGAAAAGTTAGGCCTAGAGGCTGAAAAAATTATAACCATCAACTTGGTAAGAAAAAATGCGGTGTCGAATTCCTCTTTTTTATTGGTAAGATATATTGGGGGTGTTCTACCAATGGACTTCTTATATAAAATTAAGTCAGTGTGCTGTTAATGTCAATGGCATTCTTGTCAATAGGAGGTCTTGGTTAGGTACAAATGAGGTGTTGTACAGGATTGTTTTTTAGTAGGCGTCGGTTAATTAGGGGGCCGAACTGATAGGTCTCTAGCATCTTTTAAGCAACAACTCGTTTTAATTGCAGAATGTATAAATGCCGATGGTTTGTTAAACCCTCAAGTGGAGAGTATGTACGTACTGATATTTATTCGATTTTTGTTTATCATTTTCAGTGCGATTTTGTTATCCTTCTAGTGGTTTTTTTTTCTTGAACATGTAATCATAAGTTTATGTATCGTGGTTTCTGGAATAAGTTCAGTTTTCGAATGAATAAGAATTTCGGCTCGACCCTCATCAGCTGGTTGAAACTACCAATTTCAAATGTATAATCGATCTTCTCTAAGAAAATGTGGAGTTGCTAAGTCATACTCGTCTACTGTAAATTCTTAGTCGTTTAGGCGAAACCAAAAGTTCTATAAACATGATGCCGAGCCGGGGAAGTAGTTATAAGTAGCCTTGTTTTGGACTTTCTGTTTCCAGCGACTAACAAACTCTTTTTGCAAAAGAAAGTAGACATGGAAACGAATAAATAGTCCAGGTCTTAAACCGAACTCGCAATTCTTGCAAAAAGAAAGTAATTTTTTTAAAAAAAAGGACTAAATAAATAGTCCCGGCGGGGCTCGAACCCGCGACCTTCGGCTCATAAGACCAACGCTCTAACCAACTGAGCTACGGGACTTCTTTATTTTAATTTGGTACTTGTTAATATTTATTAATTGACAACATTTAGTATTAAGCCTTCTATAATGTACATTCTAAATTTTTTAGACCAAGGACAAAATATATTTTGAGAAAAAAAAATTGCTCCCTACTTTCATACGGAATATTTATTGATCACTTTAAAACTAAATTAATTTATACTTATCTATAACTCGAAACAAATTGATCAAACTATATTTTTTAAAAGTCAGTCACATAGCTCAACATAGATATAATGTGAATAGTAATAGTAATATGAATTGAATGGAGTGTACATATTTATATCAAAAATCACATTCCACAAAATAATTATCAACAGAAGTAGCCACTATTAATTTTCAGCAGAGTTTAATTTATGGTTATCCTTTATTTATACTTTTTTTTTTTTATCATCTTCGATATTTTTTTGCAATCATCCTGAATGGCTAAATGTGATAAACTAAATAATAAATCAAAAGCAGTCAAAATTAGGTTTACAACAATGAAGACTACTTAACTAATAAAGCACAATTCAAGGTTTACAACAATAATAAAGCACAAATATTCAACCAATAAAATGAAGACTCAACTAAGTTGAATTGTGCTCTCTACTGCAAAAGAAGGTACAACTGTACAAGTTCTACTCCAATTGCACCTCAAATTATTCAAATACTATACTTAGTAACTAGGATAGGTAACAATAAAATATCCTAACTCTAATCTTAATAGTAAATAAATTCTTCATAATCGGACAAGTCTTTAATTTCTCTGTGGTCACATTCTAGTATATATATATTGTATACAATTTTATTTTTTTTGTATACAATTAATTCCTTAGGGAACAAATTGAGAAAATCTGCTCCAATACCATAGCAACGCACATCCTATAATGACATCAATATATATAGACCAGATGTATATGAGCTCGCGCGAAACCATTGATAAACTTAGCGCCAATGGTGAAAATTTCTTATCATGGGAAGAAAATTTGGTTTCACTACTATTAGAAAAGTCAGTCGAATGCATTTTCAATGATCCGCTTCCGCTTTACCCTATCCTAGTTCAATCCGAGCCCGAGGTATATCCTAACCCATGAAAAATGAATGTTGAATTTTCAACTTTTGCGATTAATACCAGGAGTCTTTTCACTTTTGAAAACAATTCTAATGTTCATATTCAAAATCATGTAACTTTGTATTCATTAGTAAATTTTAAAGTATTATTTCTTATTATATTCTTTTTACAATTTTTTAACCAAGTAAGATGAGAGGTAAAAGGTCGTTTTGAGCAGTTTTATGAAAAGTAATTAGACTACGAAACTGTTACTTTTACAAAATTTTCATAATTCAGTTAATTTACAAAATTTTCCGGATTCAGTTAATTTTCCCAATTGTTCTAAAATATATAGACTTGGAAAGACTTTAATTTACAATCATAACCCAATTGATACCAAAAAAGAATATTTTTTGAGTCAATCATATTAATTTGCAATTATTTTTTACTATATATATTACATTGTATGTCATGTCTCAATCTATCTAAATAATACATTTTCCAAATTGTTGGTGCTATACGAAAAAACGTTCAATTTTAACTGGTAAATAACTTGTATTTAAGTGTCCAAATCGATATATACTCTATATCGGACAGATAGCTCTCTCTCTTCCCCTACTCTCCCCCCAACCCTAGCATAATCAGTAGCCGTCACTCATTGCATGGAGTGGGGGAAGAGGCAGTGGCACCTCCACTGCCCCTAGGCTCCGTACCCGACTTCAACTTTCCTTCCTCCATCTTATCCCCTTCTCCGTCACTTTCCTTCACTCCGTTTTTTTCTTCATCCGTCACCTCTTCGATCTATTTCTTTTTCCTCCATCCCTTCCCTCACCTCCCACCTATCCTTTTCTATTTCCTTTCCACACTCACCCCGCTCTCTGTTCTCATCCCCACCATTTTCTAAACATCAATCCCTCTTTTTTATTTTTTATTTTAATCCTCTTGATGATCATTTTATAAATTTGTTTGAACCTAAATTGTGCCGATCGGTGTGACCTTTCGGCGTTCGGGGTCTAGGATAGAAATAGTTTGACTAACTTATACTACGGGTCTTGGATTGGTATGTTAATATTTTGAGCATCGTGCCTCTGTAGGCATGATTAAATCGAGTTTCAATAGTGTGTTGACACCCTATTTATTACTACGACGCCCGACAGAGATGGTTGATCTGGTAGCTTTCGGCCATCCCTAAACATGTGGTCTGTTATGTTGCCCTTTTTTTATCTTTGAATGACTCTGTTTGTAGATCTGGCCTATATGAGCAAGGCTTTAGACGTGTCAAATATTTTTGGGTAGTTATGTTTTACTTTTTACACCTTTAAACATATTTTATTTTATAATATGATTTTGTGTTGGTTGTATTTTATGAGTATTGACGGGGCATGTCTCGATCGCAATCGTATGGTGTATTTTTGTCTGATTGGTGTATTCATGGTTTTGTAAAAATCTTTTGGCGTACGGGATTTCTCTTTTGGATCGTTCCTTTTGATTGGTATGATTAGATCGAGTTATTTGTGTGCTGGCACCCCGATTGTGTTTTTTTTTTGTAGTAGTCTGTGTTAAAACCCTTCTGAACCCTCAAATTTGCTTTTGACTGGCACGACACCTATAGACGTACATTTTCACTTTCGAAGACTCGATTGGCACGCTTGACAAAATTTCAGTGCTTTTGGGCTTTTATTTTGATAGATGGACTTCTTCTGTTTGTAATTTGTGTTTTTCTGAGTTTTTTTGTTTATTTTTGACTATCCGGATGGAAGGATTTGAAAAGGGTCGTGTTTATATATTTTCGTTTTACTTAGCCTTTTGGAGCTTGTTCCGGAAGCAAATCATTGTATAAGCTTGTTATTTTAATTAATAATAAGCTCGTTACTTTGCTAAAAAAAATAAAAAATGTAAGATGTCGAAATCGAATTTTTCAAAAGTTAATCAAATAGTTTAAATGTTACGAACAAATTTTAAAATTTTATATTTCAACAATTTAAATGTGAGATATTTAACCGGTAAAAGTGGTACGTAGATACATATGGTCTCAATATTTTGGAACGGAGATATTATATGCTAAACTGCATGCATTCCTTATTGTTTACGTACTAATTGTGTAATCAACATTTGTTTATACGAGAGCAGAACCTACAGCATCTCAAAACCCAATTATTTTTAGGAGCCCAATTTGTATAGTTAATATACCATCACAAACTCGATGCAAGACGCTTCCGTTATGCACGCGTTTCGGGAAAAAGATGATCAGGCCACACCACCATGAAGCTATTGTTGATTAATAATTCCTCAAGCTATGTGTCACTGTATTCCTCTTAACTCATCAATTCTAGTTTGAGGACGGAAGTCACAAACCATAAATGTGGGTGCCGAATTTGCATTAAAATTAATGTTAGGTGAAATTATAATTTATGTGGTGCCAAATTATCATTTTTATTGTGAAGGGTGCCCATAATTTTAAATATTGTTGTGATGTGCAAATGTTTCATTTAGCAATTAATTAAGTACGATTGATGTACTTCTTAGATGATATATTAAAGAAGATTCACCTTCTTTGTATTTTTACTACTCCCTCCATCCTAAAATATTAATCCATTATATATCTACGTGTAACTTTGATCGATAAATATCTCATACTTAAATTGATGAAATGTAAATTTTTAAAATTTGTTTATATAGTTTAACATTTAAACTATGTGATTAAGTTTTAAAAAATTCGATTTCGACAAGTTAGATATGAGTTATTTGTTGATCAAAATTGCACGTAATTTCGTATAGTGCTAACAATTTGGGACGGAGGGAGCAGGTTTTTTGAATTGATACTAGTTTGTGTATTCCTATATATTTGAGGTTGTTGTTGGGGGTGTCTCTTTTGTGCCTTTGGCTCATGCTTCTAAAACTGAGTTTTTGGTCGTTCTAAAAGCACACGTTGTACTATGATCCGGTGCCATGAGAGGTGAAAAGAATTAGTTAGAGGTTTCAAGGAGAAATGCTGTACTTTTTTAGGACTCATTTTCTCATGTTTACATTATCTCTAGAGTCTAGAGCTTAAAGTCATCTCGAGCTCATTTTCACCCTCAAATGTCTAGAGCGCTCCGTAATATTCTGAGTATAGGTGAGCGTTTTGTAAGTCGAATTTCATCTGAACTTTGGCCGAATTTGCCATCAAAACAATACTCTTTCTTTTCTGCAAAATCGATAATGATCATGAGTCTGGTTTACTTATAAGAAAGAAATATTTTTCAAATAAGTAAAGTTAGACGTTTATTTTTTCTAACCTAGGGCTGAGTTTTCGAAACTAATCCTTGAGCCAAAATACGGTAGTTAGTAAAATTACCCTTATCCCTCTTTTCTCATTTATTCAGAACCGATAAGTTGCAAGTAATAATATACTTCAACCATTGCAAATCATCACCCAAGAAGAAAGAATTCGAATACCTTTCCTTTTTACGTTGGATAAGAAATATTTACTAGGATTTTACGTAGGCGCTAATAAGATGCATGGTGTATTCGTACTTAGTACGTGTATATATGGTGATAGTAACATCTTAAGGAGTACTATATATAAGACTTGAAAAACTTTTTCATACGTGCAAAATACTTTATTCTTCGCATTATTTAGTCCTAACCGTTCATAAATCCCAAAGTTTAAGATCTGTTTAAATTAATAGTGACGTCATTTATCTAAACAAATATTTATTAAATTCCTACATTAATAAACAACATTGAGGAAAAATACCAAATCTCATGTTGCTTCCATTAACCATATTGCTATATACAAACTAAATAAAGAAAGTTAAATTCAATTATTTTTGCAAGGGGGTTTTTTGTTCACTCATGATGTCAATTCAAAATTTGGACAAAAATCAATTGAATCATCTTAAATAAAACCCACGGATTGAATGAAAACAAAACAAAAAACTATCGGTCCTTCCATCTTGTAAACCACAAAAAGAAGAAAAAAGATCTGATCTATAAATTCAAAAACAAATTAAAAAATCCCCAAATTATATATATATATATATATGGGGAGGATATATGAACATCATGAAAAACACCCAATTAGACACTTTTTTGTAAAAACGCTCCAAATCAAAATTTGGTTAATGCAAATCTCCATGGTTTCACGACGGGAACACAAATATGCGTATTGTTTTTTTTTCTGAGATATATAATGACATGTTTTGAATTTTTAAATTTTACCATAATTTCGAAAACATGTCATTATACATCTCGAAAAAAAAAAAACAAGACGCATATTTGTGTTCCCGTCGTGAAACCATGGAGATTTGCATTAACCAAATCTTGATTTGGAGCGTTTTTACAAAAAAGTGTCTAGTTGGATGTTTTTCATGATGTGCATATAACATTTCCCTCTATATATATATATATATATATATATTGGGAGGATATATGAATATCATAAAAAACACCCAAATGGATATTTTTTTTCAAAAACGCTCCAAATCAAGATTTGATTAATGCAAATCTCCACGGTTTCACGACGGGAACACAAATATGTGTCTTGTTTTTTTTTCTAAGATGTATAATGACATGTTTTGAATTTTTAAATTTTACCATAATTTCGAAAACATGTCATTATACATCTCGGAAAAAAAAAAAAACAAGACGCATATTTGTGTTCCCGTCGTAAAACCGTGGAGATTTGCATTAATCAAATCTTGATTTGGAGCGCTTTTAAAAAAAAAGTGTCCATTTGAATGTTTTTCATGATGTTCGTATAACATTTCCCTATATATATTTACCTTCTATAACCCAAAAAACAATTGAAATTTTCAGATTTTGAAGAAGCTAAGATTTAAACGTTTGGATGAAAATCAAAATATGGTTTGGACGACACTCTAATAGAATTTAACACTCCTAGTCCTGTGGTTATGGTTTATAATCTTTTTGCATCTCTAGCTAAAAGGTAAATCCTTCTTGAATTAGTCATCTCTAGTTCCCTATATATACAGAACCGATTAGTCCAACACAATTACACAAATCACATCAATATGGCATCGTCGCTTTTGTCTGATCAGATCTCTACGGAGCTCAAAACCACCCATAAACTTACCATGAGCGGAGCTAATTTCTTTTCATGGAAAATTAAACTTGAATTATTACTCATTGAGTTGTCGGCCAATATGTCCTTAAAATTCCCCGTCCCAATCCTGGCTCAACCCAAGAATCCATGGATGCCTTCAATAACTGGATTTACAAGGACTCTTTATGTCGACAAATCATCCTCGACACCATCCACTAGACCTCTCACCGTTTCTTTGTTGGGTACGTTGTAAATAAACACAATAATTTCTACGAAAAATAAATGGACAAATAAACAGAAAATGGTTTCCTCAAATATATATAAATATCAATTACAACCTTCAAAAAATAAGAGTATGTAAATGATACCAAAATGGACTAAAATCCGAGACGAGATAACTGCAAGCAGTTTCTCTTAAACGATATTTGCCCCGCCACCTCTGCTTGTGGCTAAATGGGACACTTCGTTCCCAAGGTACAACGTCTATCACATGTGACTCGGCGGAAACGGCACCGAGTCACGGTCGGACCGTTGGTGGTGCGGTACTCTCTCTCTGTATGTATGCATATGTGTTTGTGTGTGAATGTGTGTAAGACATTTATGAAACCTTGTCATAAAAAGTATGTAAAAATGTTACAACCCCATATCAAAAAATCAAACTCTTAAAAAGCTACATCCACCATGCGAAGATGGCAAATCATCATATCCCCATCAGTCAACAAGTTAGCAAAATAGAGAAAGCAACATTCGATGTGGAGATGGCTGGTTTTACGGTGCCAGAAGAAATAAAAATACATGTCTTGAAAAATAGCTTACCGGCTTCCTGGAAAGACACTGCGGATGGGGTGATTGCTGGGTTGAACCCGAAGGATTTTACATTTAATATTCTGCTGTAACGGCTTAGACGTGTTGATGAGAAGAGACTGGTCACATATGGAGACACTAAATATAACAAGAGATCTTGGTTGATTTGTTTCATCTTCTTCGTAATAATTGTGGTTCTTATTGGTACACTGCCAACGATTGTTAGAAAAAAATAAAGTTGATCAAAAGATAAATATGATTAGTTTAGTTATGATTGTTTTCCGTATTGGGAATTTGGGATTTAACATTATGCTTAATTGAAGGTTCAAGCTATGTTTTTGTTTAGTCTCAACTCTCAATCAAATCTGCATCCATGTTTTATAATTTTTTAGCAAATTTAATGTTTAATACATATTTCCGGACTTAATTATCAGATAAAATGTTTACCTTCCTAATGAGGATTGAATCAATTGATTTGTTTTAGTGGAACTACATGTAATTAGAAGATGGGATGAAATATGAACATGTGATCTTACCTCTCAAGGAGGAACTAGGTTGAGCCGGGCAATGGAGCAAAGAAATCAGTCCTAATTTGTACCGTCTAGATTAATTTTTGCTTTTTACAAAATTATCCACAAATTAATAAGTAGTTGATGTGACATTTATTAAATATGGGAACATTTAGATGTTGTACAAATGACAGCAAAGGATCCCAGTCCGGGCTACTCGGCAGCTCGACCACCGCCGACTTGAGATTATAATTTTGTTCTTCTCCCATATCACATTATAATAACTTTAACAAGCTAAGTTTTTTCTTCTTTACTTTCACGTGTAATACATTTGGCAGGTGTTATTTCTAAGTAAAGGCTTTGATTAAAAAAAAAAAAAAAAGATTACAAAAAAAAAGAGAATATTAAGTCAAATACGTTATACATGATAGCAAACTCGAGAAAATCGACCAGACGACCAATGACTCTCCCTGCTATCATGACTCGTCTAGGGTACCATTGGAGTATCCAGCGCTAGTGCTACCTCTTGTATGTCTATTCTGTGAAGTCGTGCTACTTCTCGTCATCTTCATACGAGCATTCCGACCCTGTAAAGAAAGATTACGATAAGACTATGTTACCCAGGAAGATAGTTGTACATATGATTCAGAATTATCGTAAAATAATTTTCAAGGCCACTAAGTCAACTCGAGCTGATGTAAATAATGAGGAAAGTGTCATCTTAATATTCCAAATTCCATTCTTTCAGCTAAGTATTCAATGTTTAAATGTGTTTAGTCTAATTGCCCAACGTCAGATAAAAGCCCTAATATTACAAAAGGAATTGAGAGCACAGTCACGAGATCTGTTAAGATTGTGAAATAATATTTTGTCTGTGCACCCATGACTCCTGATGGAGCTTCCAATAGATAGTTCTGCAAAGAAAACCACAAGAATCCACTTAAAACGAGCTTTTCCGATTATCTCATGTTAAAAAACCTCTACTTTCTCTTCAATTTCATGATATTCGTTTCTTTTCTCGTCTTTTGGCCCAAATTTTACTCTTAGGACTTCTACAAAAGTTCACCAGACCAATTTTAAGCCGATTTATAACGAGTCCAGTGGCCATCATTTAATTGCTACACAATAGCAAATGTCAAGCACTTAATTTGACCAAGTGTACAAGTTGGCACACTAAATCAAACATGACAACTGAAATAAAAAATTCCCCATGTAATAATTAGATTATATACCTTTCCCATGCATTTCTCCAGATGAGGAGCAAACCTTCCAGCCACAATCGATCGACCACAGTTCATACAATCAAAAACATCACTTGCTATAGTAGGATGAGTTTGGCCAAATATGTCAACAACATATTTGGCACTTGTTTCGTTGCCATTACTCAAATCAGCTACCCTGGCTAAAGCTTCTTTTGAGAGCCTCACTTCCTCTTGTTCCTGTTCCCAATTACGTTCAAGCCCTAAACGTGCAACTCGGTGATGCTCAGAAGCCACATCAACGATTATAGAGTCAAGAAGGTCGTCAAAAATGCGAGATTGAAGCTGCAAAAACACAACCAGAAAACAATTTCCTTAGCCAAAAAAAAAAGAAGAGAAAAAAGAGAGGTGATAATAGAATATACATGAAAGCTGAAATTATTGCTTTCTATGCAATGAAGGGTTTGTTTGGTTGCAACTTTTAATCATGGAGCTTCTAGGTTCAGAAAAATAAAGTACTAGGTTCATCCAGCTCAAAATCCAGCCTTTTCAGGGCAAAAAACCCTGCCTTTTAAGCTGGTTAACCAAATGATGTCAACTATTAATTAAAAAGAAAAAAACCTGAGCTTAAAGAAGCAACAATATTCAACGACAAGAATTTGACTGCACAACGAAGACCTTTATACATAGATTTTTTTCTGAAAATTTGGTTGAGGAGGATTTCATGGGGATACATGATGGAATGGAAAACATTGTTCTTGCCTCTTATGTTTTTTCTTTGAAGACATATTTTCTTTCAGTTACATCTTCCCATGAAAAATACTTGCACCAAACATAGTTTAATTTTCAGTATAAGGCTACAAGTACCCGTTTATCACTGCCAACAAACATGAGCAGTTAAAAGAAAACTAATTAGTAGACAGTTGATTTTTCTCTATCAAGATTAATTCAATAAGGGTGGAGCTGATTTTCTTGTAACAGCTATACAATTAGGAGAAGTTGATTCCAAGTTGCAAACGGTCCAAAGTTTTAAAGAGCATGACAATGAAACATCATTGATTAATAACACCAAATACCAATGTGCATAATGAACCGTTTTAGAAATTGAGACCAAGGCGCTACCTGTGAATTTGAGGACATATCATCTTCATTTGGAACAGACATAATTGGGGTAGGTCCTTTTAAGATACCAAAAACATTTTACACGACAAGAAGTAGCGTTAAGGCCCTGCATAAAAACGAGTTGCAAAAGAAAAGTAAAGCAGCGTACATGAAACAAGTATCCATATACTGCTATCATCCAGGGAAACAAGGATTTTACAAGGTTGAGGTACTGTTTATGTGCTAATCCTTTTATGTTTTACCTACAAAATTCTTCATAGCCATCTACAGAATGCCAAGATATAGCTAAAGCACCATGCAAAGCTCAAATTGAGGATTTTATTCATATCTATGTCGAGATCCACCTCTCATGTCGGCATTCTCACATTCTGGTAGTTAACTTTGAATACTTATTATGTATAAAACCATGTCTCAGCTATTGAAAGAATTGAAGGTAATCAAACAACTCAAGACTGACAAAGAAGAAGAAACCCAACACAGGGAATTTTTTACTGAAAAAAAAATCAAAGAGCAGAAGTGCCAGAATAGCTGAAGCTACTCTTTTCAGAAAAAGTAACATTTATTTCATAACAAAAGACTATACTTCAATATGAAATGTTCGTCATAAAAATAACCAAAAATAACTCTCCGAGTACCAAATTCAATAAACCACTTATTTTCTTCTCTTCATCTTCATACCAAATCCCCACTGCGCCTTTCTATAAGCTATTTTTTCCCTCACCCTTAGTCTTAGGAACCAATGCTACGAAAATGAAGAAAAAACTAGTACACTTCAACACAAATGAGAAAGAACTAGGTTGAGACACAAGGAGGCATTAGCTCTCCTAATAAGTTATATTGACGTAAAACAATTAAAATAGTTTCATATCTATCTTAGTCAAGATTTTACAACTACTACATGTTTCCGCACGTAATACCAACAAACAGTCCCTTAGATGGGTTTCAAACCCTGGTCTATTAATCGTTTTACAACAGAAAATCGTAAACTTAGTGTTAAAAAAAATCTAAACATCGATCTTTCTTTAAGAAAAATGCGTCTTGGTATGCGAGTAGCATTTACCAATAAAAACATTGAATCCGAAGTCGACCATACAAACAGTATATCCAAGTAACATACTCACACTTCAATTTTTCTTAAGTAACTAATCTATGTACACTAATTTAAAGTACAAGATCAAAACCCACACCTAAAAAATCAACCCCGTTTTTCATTCGGCCCAATTAAAATAGAATTGCTACTTAAAACATATATAGTAGCAATTCTTGATTTTTCTCCTTGAATACATTTTTTGTCCATGCTAGAAATTAAAAGTTACTAAACAAGTTTACACCTTATTAAAGCTTGTAAATAAACAGTATTAATGTCACAGATATATTTCATTGAATTGCTATAGCAGCATGTTTATATAGGTAATTAAAGTTGGGGGAGCTATAAGCCTATAACTATAAGTGAAGACTATATAGGATATGAATGGAATTATACAGAACAGAAGAGGATAAATATGACTATATAGGATATAAATAAAACTATGCATACTATATACATATGAACTGAGACTCACCAATTGATCTTATAAACATGAAAACTGATTCATGTCTGCAATTATAGAGAGGGAGAGAGAGAGAGGGTTACAAAGTCAGAGTCGGTTAATATTTTGCTTGTTTTTTATTTTTCACCCCTTTAATTTTGGAGTTTTACAAACAACCACCATTCTTTTCCTTTTAATAATTGATGTATCACTGATTTTGCTTGTATTTTGAAAAAAAACATATATGAGACGTATAGTGGCCGTTATTTGATTTATAATGAAAGTTAGATTAGCAATCCGACCTTTAATTTCATCTTTTAACTTTAGAGTTTTGCAAATAATCATTGATTTGTGTGTATATTCTCATCATTTTCAGTCTTGAAGCTTTCTAATTCCATCTATATATATATATATTTAAGAACTATAAGATTTAGTATTACATGAAAAAACAACTAAGATCGACTGCGATAGAATCTGATAACATCTCATCATAGTGAAAATAGAGAAACCGGAAGTAAGGAACAATCACTCCGATTCAAAACATACGAAAAATATTCTACACCAAATGAGAACTAAATTGTCTAATTAAATTGCACACGTATAACTTTGTATGTTTTAGCTCACATAAATGATGGGACCATATTATGGTTTAATACGATTGACTAAAGACGTTTTACCATGTGATACACTACGAGTTTTACATTTTAGTAACACCAACCAATAAAATTTGTTAGTATTAGTCTATTTGATACAAAAACTTAATAAAAATTGATAATACTATCAACAATACTCACTTTTAGTAGAATTTCTATCAATTATCACCTTGTTAGCACCATTATTTATCAAATTATTCATGTTTTTATTATTTATCAAATTATTCATGTTTTTTTTACAAATGTTAACAAGTTGTATAGTTGTTGGTAATAAAACTAAAAACTCGTACTTTATCAATAAAAAAAGCCAACATGATTAAATTTTAAAAATTTTCATTCCGACAATTTTAATACAATTTATTAACCGGTTAAAATTAGATGTAGTTTCGTAATAAACAATTAATCGATAACTAATAGGTAATAAATAAATAAATAAAGTAATAAAAAGGTACATAGTGTTATTAAATCATAATAAAAATAACAAGAAATCAACTCTCATCCCTGTCAGTTCACCGCCTGTGTAAAAATCTAACATCCGCAGACTCTTTAGATTATCTTTTTTTAATATCAAATTTGTTAATAATCAATTACCTTATTGTTTATTACTGTAATTAAGTGTATCCAAAGTTTTTTAGCTGTTTTTTTTATTCATTAGCTAGGATTAGGTTTAATTCGTTAAACAGGTTAGTTCAATTTAGTCTGTCAATAATAATATAATTATGTGTTGTGATTACAACCCATATTCCTGATTATTTCCTGTTAAATAGAATTGTTTAATTCGTGATGAAGTTGACTTTTATGAGTATATTTTATGCATGCATTTCTCTCTCTCTCTCTCTCTCTCTATCTCTTTCAATCTGGACTCTGATATTGCTGTTTATTTCAAGGTCAATTTACTAGGATCAAACTTTTTATCTCTTGATTTAACTTTTCATTCATTTGTTACTAACTTTGAATTTTTAAATGGCCTTAATTTTGTGAAAACTGCATTCTACTACCCTCTTGTTCAATTATTCTTCACATTTTCTGTACAAGTTGGAATTCTGCTTTGACATCTATTTTCCAGTTGACTTTTTGGAATTCTGCATAATCTTTAAATGTATACGTTTGTGTGTGTGCGTGTGTATATTGTGTATGTATACGGCTTGTTTGTTTCCAGATTTTATTTTCAGATTCTGTTTGCTTTTACTACATGATAAGTTCTAAGTAGTATTTTTTGTATTCTGGCCTGATAAAGTTAAAAGAGCTTTCAAGATGGTAACCCCGTTTTTTTTGTCCTCCGTGGTCTTGATTTAGTAAGATTGTTTGTTGAAAAGTAGCAGCCAATCAAGGACTTATATAGAGTCGGTATTAGAAACTTTGTTGGAGCGATTCAGTTATTTGAAGTTCAGTAGGGTAAACAGTATGTTTCTTAAAAAAAAAAAATCAGTTTGTTATGGAGGTTTCAATAAAATACTGAAATTCTTGATGAACCTGTAAAATCTACTAAATATGGGAGCAGATGGTACCTTTCCTTCATTTACAAATGAATGTTTGGGTATATAATAATATCGTTTCCATTGAATTAGACCATTCTTTTCTGTTTTGTAACTCTTTTTTTTCTAATGTAGATTGCGTCCAATCTTGTCCCAAAACTTGTACAACAGGATTTACATATATACAGATGCATCCGTAATTTAGTCGCAGTGTACGTTGAAAGGCGCTGAATATGCTTGTATAACCTATAGCTTTGTGTTTAATTCGAAGCAGAAGACGTTAATTTGTTTTTGGTTTTTGAAAGATTACTTACCATAGATCACGGCCTATTATGATGATCTGGAAGAAGAAGATGGGTTCACCAGTGTGTTTGGTACTTTTGGCATTTGGGTTTTCCTTCGCAACATATAATTTGCTAACAGTAACGTTTCAAAATCGAGAGAAATGGGCCAGCGACGATTTAGAGGGTGGATCTTTTGTGGATCCCGTAACTCATATGCCGGAGAATATTAAGAAAAATAAAAACACAAAACGGCTATTCCATGTTGCATTGACAGCTACTGATGCTCCTTATAGCAAATGGCAGTGTCGGATTATGTATTATTGGTATAAGAAAAGGAAAACTGAGCCTGATTCTGAGATGGGAGGGTTCACTCGGATTTTACATTCTGGTAGTCCCGATAATCTAATGGCCGAGATCCCTACTTTTGTAGTCAACCCTTTGCCGGAGGGCCTTGATCGGGTGAGATGCACCCTTTCTCCGTACATCCTGATACAATCAAACACACATGTTGATTTTCCTTTTTAAAAATTTTGTTTGCTTTTACAGTTTGTAGTGGAGAAGCGCATACTTTATTTCCTTTACATTGTTAACGTATCTAGTGAGTTCACGAGTTCATCCTTTATTTTTCTATATTTGTAGGCATTGTATTAAAATCTTATTTAGTTTCCTTTTAACATCTAGTTTTCTTATTTGATGATAGCTACTAAGAAATTCTGTTGCGTAATATCAATATGTAATTATAGTAATTTACAATTTACATGTGATACTGTATCGGCAATTTTCAAAAGTGATGCCTTTGGTACTTTGTGGGAGCTTGATTTATCTGATTTTATCTGGTGGTTAATGGTGTTTGATTGTTCTGCATCTTCACTTATTTTTACCAGACGGAAACAGAGTGGAGCTTTTAACATCATATACTTACTTTAAATGACTAGATTTTACCACTGTCTCGAAGCTTCCCTTTGTTAATTACTGTATGTGATTTATTTTGCAGCTTATGTGACTATGCCTACTTGACGTTATGTTTTCTCACATGTTCTAACATGTTGTACCAGGGTTATGTTGTTTTAAATAGACCATGGGCTTTTGTGCAGTGGTTGGAGAAGGCTAATATTGAAGAAGAGTAAGTTCTCTTCTCTAAAAGATTGTGCTATGCTATACAACTTATTAATCGTAAACATCATTACCGGTTACTATTGTAGATACATACTGATGGCAGAGCCAGATCATGTTTTCGTAAATCCGCTTCCTAATTTGGCCCAAGATGACTTACCTGCTGCGTTCCCTTTCTTCTACATAAAGCCTTCTGAAAATGAAAAAACTATAAGGAAATATTTTCCCGAAGAGCATGGTCCTGTAACAAATATTGACCCAATTGGTAACTCTCCTGTCATTATTAAGAAGGTAAGGTTGTATATGGTTATAAATTACTTAATGTCAATGTTCTGGATTTGAAATAAAAAATTATACGTGCTTGGTGATTGGCTCCCAAGACTGTTATAGACTATAACCCTGGAAACGTCCCATTTTAGAAACATCCCAGATTTAGAGACATCAAACTGGGTACATGGATCACTAATTAGACATGTACGGCCCCACACTATGTAAACCTAATCAATCAGTGTACGATTGTGTAAACATTAAATTACATAATCGTTTTAGAATTGTAAATGCTTATTATAACTAGTTACTTTTTTCTTGGGTTACAAATCAATGAAGATCACGCTAGTTATTAAAAGTTTCATTGTTTTAAATCCAAGAAATAGTCAAACAGAATGATAACGTGAACTGAGAAATTCTCAGAAGAGTATCAAAGATACCGTAAAGCTCATGGATTTAAGTTCTCCATCATTGAAGTTCTTGTCTTTAAAAAGATTTCCTATAGTAGTTTTATGTTATCAATTGACGAGACCAATTTATTAATCTGGTCATTGATTGTCTAAATTCTGAACCCTGACGAAGTCTCTCATTAAACTTTTTCTTGCAGTTTCAAATGTACTTTCTTTTCTGTATTTTGTGAATTTGCAGGATATGATACAGAAAATTGCACCTACATGGATGAATATTTCTCTGAAAATGAAGGAAGACCCAGATACCGATAAAGCTTTCGGATGGGTGCTAGAAATGTGAGTAGAAACCACTCAATCTAAAATTTAGAGAAATATTATTTCTTTTTATATCGTATTGTTTGTTTTTTAGATTCGGACTAATGATTTTTTTACCACTTTTATTGGTTTGAACGAAACTAAGGTATGCTTATGCCGTGGCCTCTGCTTTACATGGTGTACAACATATTCTTCGCAAAGACTTTATGATTCAGGTATTGTGTGTCAATATAATTTGATAATGGCGAATTAAATAATATCCATATCAAAGTGGTAATTTTAGGAGTCTTTTTATGTTTATTTTTCAGCCTCCATGGGATTTGGACAGTACGAAAACATTTATCATTCATTATACATATGGATGTGATTATAACATGAAGGTAAACTTTGTTTGTTTCCCGTTCCCATTTTTCATCTTTGAGAAATATGTACATATACAACTTGTTGTAATCGTAAATTCAAAAAAAATCAGGGTGAGCTTACATATGGAAAAATTGGAGAGTGGCGATTTGATAAGAGATCTCATCTTCGTGGGCCTCCACCAAAAAATATTCCTTTGCCACCTCCGGGGGTTCCTGAAAGTGTGGTATGTTGCCTTTTCACGTTTTCTTATGATTTCCCCTTAGGGTTCTTTTTACTGGCTGAAAAAAAAAACGTTACTAATGCTCCCTTTACTCCTTTTTGGTTCTTCAATTTCAAATTTTGATCTTTGTTCGGATGATTGGGTTAGATTATGTGTTCCAATGTTTTTAGGGACTTTATATAATATCTTTAGCTATATTGTATATTTCTTCTGAACTATAAGTCTATGAGTATATATTTATCTTATGTTGAGTACCATCACACGAGGATATTTCCGATGCTTGAAGCTCTAAGAAAATAATTAACTACTAATTCTCAGGGGCGAAGTCAGAACATTGACTTTGGGGTTGCCAAAAAAAAGTACTGTCCCTAAGTTTCCCAATTTTAGTACAGACTGAAAATTTTCACTTAAAAAAAAAAAAAACTCGTCTAATTTTTTTAAAAGTGAAAATTTTCCAGAGCGTCACCTAGCTAGTTAGTGTTTTGGCTATAAAGCAAAAGAGCTTTGACTTTTTTTTTTTTTGATAAATTATATATAAAAAACCACCTAGAAATACAATTTTGTAAAGAGAACAAAAAGAGCCAAATTTATATATAATATTTAAATTCCAAAATATCGAGTAACTAAATTTACAACGTTTTTTTTTTTTTAAATCAAAAATTTGCCGAAATTGTTAAAATTTGAAAAAATATTTATGAAATGGTGCCAGAAATAAAACTTAAGGGTCGCAGGATTGATATATTTACAAATTACTTTGAAAAAAACTATAGTAAAAAATCTAATTATTGAAAATTGTAGGGTTTCGTGGCAACCCCTGCTCACATATGACCTCTGCCTCTGCTAATTATGATCGCTTTAAAAAGCATTTACATGTTTCTATACAATCTAACTGATATGGTTATTTTGAAGCTCTGTTTCAAAAAGCTCACTTCAAGGCTCAAAAAGCTCGATTTTTCTCTTTTAGGGAAAATAAAGCTTATGCTTTTAAATCTAAAAAAGTCTCCTATCTATGTTTTCGTGTTTTAAACAGTGCTCTGAAGTGGGTCGTTCTCTGTACAAAAACATCTATGGCTGCATGTATCCAAATGGAGACTGCACATTGATGCTTTTGTAATTATATTTGCATGTTGTAAAAGTGACATAGAAGTTGTGTTTCGGAACGAAAGGTTTTCAAAATTTAAAACATCAATTCAATAGTATAAGATTTGTTGCAACTTATAAGCAAACTTGATAGGATAAGATCGTCTATAATTCTGATTTGTTAGTCTCTTTGTTTGCAGGTGACACTCGTGAAGATGGTGAATGAAGCTACTGCTAATATTCCTGGATGGGACACAGAATAGTTTGGTTTTAAGCTTGATAATTCAGATGTGTTTAACCTTCCGAGTTTCGATATTTTTTTTACATCAGTTGTCATTCTTTTTACTAAAAAGCCCTTACAGAAAAAAAGAAGAAGACATATATTGGTTGAGGTTACTCGTTTATTTGTAGTTGCTAAGAGTTTTTTTACATTACAAATTTATCTTGCTGTTAGTTTTAAGGGTCGTCTTCCTTTTCATGAAAGTTATTTTCACTAAACAAACACTAACATTGTATCAGACAGAGCTGCTGGAGTCTACTACCTCGTATACATGATTGTATCTATTTGTGTGTTGCGTTTGATGGTTAATGCCTAACCGCTAAAGGTGGTCGTCTTCTTCACCATCAAGCCTTCTAACTAAAAGTTATGGTTGGATATATGAAAACATCGGAGAAGTCATATTTATTTGCAAAAGAGGAATTTTGTCTGTCCCTCGAGTCAGTATAAATTTTGAATATTTATGTATAGAACCTGTCTCAGCTATTGCAAGAGTTAAAGGTAATCAGATAATTCAAAAATGACAGAGAAGAAGAAAACAATTAGGAATTTTTTTTACAGAAACAACCCCAAGAGCAGAAGCGCCAGAAAAGCCGAAGCTTACTCTTGCAAGAGTTAAAATCAATTATGCATTTTTTTTTAGTACAATCAAGTTATTTACGTTTTTTTATCAAATACTTAAGATATTGTGTTAGTTGATAGTAATAAAATTAAAAACATGTAGTTTACGGCCTAAAATAAAATAAATAAATAAAGTAAAAAAAGGTAGATAGTGTTATTACATCATAACTTTATAATAAACCCAAAAAAAAAAAAACAGAGAAAGCAACTCTCATCCCTGTCAGTACAGTGCACTACATGTGTAAAATGTAATATATATATATATATATATATATATATATATATATATATATATATATATATATATATATCAGGTGATCATCCACTCTCTAAATTATCTTTTATTGTATTATGATATCAAATTTGTTAATAATTAAGCTAACATCTTATCACTCTAATTAAGTGTATCCAGGATTTTTTAGCTGGTTTTTTGCTTCTTTAGCTAGAATTAAATTCAGTCTATTATGATATAGTTTTTCCATGATTATTTAACCAATTACTACTTATTATTTATCCACTTTGATTCTTTTCACTCACTTCACTACTTATGCTTTATTAAAATTTCATTTGTTTAATTAGGTACATAATCCTTTCATATATTCTTCAAAATCCTTTCATCCCTCTGTTTTACCGTATGTTTGTGCTTAAGTGGGACGGTTAGATTATTCGTCGTGGTGTGATATTAAATACTTCACTAAACTGAACCAATATAGATGTGTAGAATTTGTTAGCATTTGTTTTCAAATTGGTTGTCATTCGGTTCAAAATTTGATGTCATTTGTTTCTAAATCTTGCCATCCGGTTCCATTTTTAGTTACTCGTTTCAATTTGTTTATAGTTCAGTTCATAATTTGGCGTCATTCGATTTACTTTGGTTGTCATTCACTTTAATTTGTTTGTCACTCGTTTTTTCTTGATTAACCAATTGATTATCCAGTTTGATTCTTCCACTCACTTCAGTATTTGTGCTTTTTGAAAATTTTATTTGCCTAATTAATTAGATACATATTCCTTTCATTTATTAGATCCCCCCTTTTTACGTATGTATCTGCTTAAGTAGGACGGTTAGATTATTCATCGTTATGTGATATTGAATACTTTAACATTTACGGTTTCTGTTATTTGCTTATCCTATGATAGTTTTTAATGATGCCCTCGTTCCGCAAATTTCCGTACGTACGGAAAGAAATCCCCAAATGTTTGTGTTTAATATAGCCAAAGCCAATTAATGCAATATAAGTAAGGGTTTGTTAGTATACAGTTCTTTTACACTTATTTTGTATGTTTCATCTCTGCTTTTAAGTTGCTTCGCATTTGACTTTCCGCCTTTAAGTTAAGCTTATTTGTTTTTCTAGCCTAAACCTGCATTTTTTTTCCACTTCTTTTTCTTTAATTTCAAGCTACTATGCATTTGGATGTCTAGATTTTAAGCTAAGTTCTTCCCAGTTTTAGCAAAAAGAAGATAGAATAATGGAGTTGTGATTACACAATTAATATCATTATGCTTCAAGTTAAGGGAAAGGAACCGCGGCCCAATTCATTTGTTCCCTTTTGGTGTAAAATATTTTGCTAATATATTTACAATCACACTATGGATTCGTTTGTTTAAATAGATTTGTACATAGCAAATATATGCTTTCATTAGATTTGTTCCCTTTATTAGTTGAATTTGAGAGGACTTGTTGATTAATTAAAAGACGTATTTTTTAAGCAGAAAAGACGCTTATACATGTCCTTTTATATATCAGGTTGCTTGTGTTTGGTACCCATGGAATTCTTACCAAAAGACAAAACTCAAATACGAGATTCTTCAAATTCTTGTTATTTGGTACGTTTTTCAAAAGTTTGATCGACTCCTCGGCATACTCCACTAATGGGTGGATATACGTAGATCTTTTCCCAATAACACATGTATGGTTGATATATCGTGTATATAAACTGGTTTTGTCATGAATGTATGTTTACAAGTTAGCAACACATCACTTCAAGAGTTCAAAATTTTCTCATCCGCCACTCATCGGTGCTTTCATATCGCCCTTTTACTTCTTTTGACACTCTTAATTGAACTTAGATCAATTGTTATATTTCTGAGAGATACCCCTTCTACTATCATTTACTGTACATCATGTACATGATGTATTCTTCAATCTTCTGAAACGTAAATGGTTTTGATTGTTTAGGGTGAATGTTTAGGTGGCGTGCATACCAAGCAATCTCTGTACTTCAAGGAAAAAACACACGATTTTAGTTAAAAATATATTTTCATTTATGTTAGTTGTCCCATGGAAGTTTTAAATGAAACGAACGATGTGAATAGTTAAAAATACCAAAGTGAATTACTTGGGTGGAAAGATGTTGTTTACGGGGACTAATGTTATCAATCCTCTTACAAGACTTTAGAAGATTAAGATCTTTGTTTTTGTCATTGGGTAAGTTAATATTTTTATTGTGTGGTGACATCAATTAGAGATAAAAAAATCCAATTTTTACAGTCCGTTAGTGGTTTGTGTTTAAGATTGGGGTTACCGGCTATGCCAAATTTCACCTTTGTTGGTCTGTTTAAAAGTTGGTATTTGATACTTAAATTTGGTTGTGACTGTCTCTTTTTGGATGACGGTAGATGGGTCAAAGACAGCTGCTGTTGAAACTCGCAGATGAGATCTTCGAGTTGCAAGTAGATATAAAGGTGTTGATAAGAAGATAAAGGACTTATATTGAGCGGGGTTCAAGGTAACTCTTTTAGTTTGTGCATGATTTTTTGTTTATGTTTTTCTGGAATGTGTTAGAGCAAGTGTGCTCCCTGTATATACCCAGTAAGTATCACGGCTAACGCTTAAGAATTGCTTAAAACCCAACTTGAAAGGCTGCTGCTCGCCTCTCAATCATAATCACACATCACATAAGTTTATTTGCAACTGTTTTTTATCCTATGAGTCTCGCTTGTCTTCTCGTGTAAATGATAACATGTTGCATAAGTAAATATGTAACTATGTTTAAATTTAAATATAAGATTTCAGAGTTTACGTTTTATGTTTCTGTAATCTATTCAATCAATACCCATATTATTCTGATATGAGGACACCGATGTCTTTGTAACTGATATGAAAAATATATTTGTACTACTCTTTGGTAATGAATATAATTCTTGTATATACTATAAAGTAATGTTTTTTCTTCATATAGATATAGTCCTATAGAGCAATATGTTTAGCTTATGGAGTACTATTTAGAGCACCAATGAAAGTGCACTAATATAAATATTGTACCTCAAGTTACACTACAAGTGCAACTCAACTAAACAAAATACTAACAAGTCAAAAACAACCCACAACTGACACAAAATTACTAGAGGGTAACACTAAAATTATATAAACTCAAATAATGTACTCCCTCCGTTCCTATTTAATTGTTCAGTACGAAACTACATGCAATTTTGACCGGCCAAGAATTTGTATCAAAATTGATGGAATAAAAATTTTCAAAAGTTAATCATATAATTCGAATGTTAAATTTTATGATTAGATTTAAAAAAAATTCATTTCGACAATTTTGATACAAGTTATAAGCCGATCAAAATTGTACGTAGTTTCGTAGTGGACAATTAAATGGGAAGGGAGGGAGTAATCATCAAGATGCGACAACCTCTTCAGGGACATGGTTTCCAACATTTCATCACTATCCCAAACTGATATTGTCAATACTTTGTTCAAAATAATACAGGAATCATACTGGGAAGGACGTCACAACTCCTGCCCTTTCTAAAACCTAAGCTTATAGAGCCTTTTCTTATATACCAATTGCTAGTAACAACCAAGAAAATAAAAAAATACGACAAAAATATTTTGACCAATATTTCTCACGGATAAGCATTTTCATAAGCTTTAAGAAGCACTCTAATTCTATATAGTACTTTTAAGATAAAAATAAAATATAGGTACTTGTTTTTTTTAATCAATATTTCTTTTTGACAAAAAAAACAACTCACGACTTGAAATATTCTTAATGTTGCTTCGGGTGCTTAAGGGAATGTATAGTTAAACATGTATGCTTTGATCAGTCGTTTGTGAGATTTTGTATTTGTTATTACTATGTACTGAGTTGTATAACTTAGTTGTATCCGTTAAGATGTAATTTGATAAGACCGGCTTTGAGTACTATTTATACTTTAAACTATTGTTTAGCTGGACTGTTTTGTTATTTAACTATTCACGTTGATGGTCCTTTTGATACCTATTTGTAGAGAGCTTGCACTCTATTTTTTATTATGTTGATTGAATGAAAAGGGTGAACCCTAAGTCAATTTCTTTCCTAAATGTATCCGTTTCTCATCTATCTTTTTTCTGTTTCTTGTGTAAATTTCTCTAAACCCTACGGGCTTTATATTATCCCAGAGTACGCTACTTCCCGTTTTTGTTGTTGTTGATATTGTAAAACTAATATAGAGTTATCAAGAATTTGTTGAAATATTGGTGCTAAAATTCTAGTGAAGCGCTCTCCATATATATATATTAGTATATATGTATATGAGTGTGTGTGTTTTACTAGGTTTCTCATGTTGGCATGCATGAATTCCAAGAATTTTTGTGTACGTCTAATCATCAATGGTACTTCGAGATTAAGCACATTATAGGTTATGTCGGTTGTCATAGACCAATTAAAGATCAATCAACGGTACTTCGAGATTAAGCACATTATAGGTTATGTCAGTTATCATAGACCAATTAAAGATCAATCAACAGTAACACTAAAACCTCTCACAATTTTTTGCATTTACTTTTTAATGACGAGTTTCAAATTGTAATAGTTTTTTTTTTCAGAATTTCTATTTAAGTGGTGGCCAAAGCTTTTTTGTCAGTTACAAATTTAATAAATACTTTTACTAATTGGAAGATTATCCGGTTATCAAAATCAATAAACATGTCAATAAATGCCATAATACTTTATAACTAATTTCATTTATTAATTTACTAATTGGAAGATTATCATTTTACTGAAATAAATTCAATTTAAAGATATACCAAAAATGCTACAATGAGATTTTATTAGTCTGGTTATATATAGCCTTCTTAAGCTTCATCATTTTTCATGCTATTTTTTTTTTACCATTTTCCTTGTAGTTTTTCTTGAATAGGTTTCAATCATCTTTCCTGAAATAAAAATGGAGAAGGGGAAAAACATTGTTCCTGATGTGCATTTCGGTAACTTTAACAAGCCTTCAAAAATACCTTCCTCTAACGTTAACAATCCTCCAAAAGAACTTTCTTCCTTATTAGTTGATGTTTTAATTAAAAAAACTCCTATCGCAACAAAAATTGGTAAAAGTTCAATAGTTATCGCACCATCCCCTAAAGATGGTAACCGTATCAATATCCAAACTGATAACGGGAAAAAGTTCACTATTGGGTGTAACATGAACAGCAACGTAGATGAGAAAAAATTAAGGCGGTAAACATGAAACTTCGATACTAATATTTTTGTTGATTTTCTTTCTTTCTTTCTTTATTTATTTATTTATTATAATCCGCGTACAAACAAATGTGTTGGTGGGTGTGCAGGAGTATATGCAACCGAATTTCTTCAGAAAATTGTAGGCTCCGAGTAAAACAACAGTGTCATGATCTTAACATGACAGTGAAGCGGCTTGAGGTGCTATCTTTCTTTCCTTTGCTTGATGATGTGCGACTACAAAAATTATAGATTTCATTAACTTTACTTACTTTATTGTGTTGCTAATTTTATAGGAGGAGATCATGGTTAACCAGGCACTTATTGAAACTAAGACACAAAAGATAAGCCAGCTACGTTTGGTGAACTCTATGTTGATGACGCAGAATTCTATGTTGATGACGCAACTAGAAGAAGCCAATGGTATACCTTTTGCTGAATTATATATTATGCAAAAAACAATCACTTCATTCTCTCTTTTACGGAGTATTTCAATACCTTTCCTATGAAAGTGAAATAATTCACATCACTTTTTAGTGAATAAACAGTAATAAGGTTTTTTCTTCTTTTTAGTGAGAGCAAGAGAGCTAGAGACAGAAGTAACATATTACCGGGATATGTCTCAAATGCAAGCGATGCCGGTTATAGAGAGCTCCTCTAACGGACATAAGACCCTCGAAGAAATGGAAGCATTTTTACTTGCTGATTGAACAAGTTTTGTAATGCCATTGGTGATGAATAAGAAAAAAACTATTAGACATGCAATATGTAAAAAGTATGGTTTTATAGAACTGAATGAAATTGTTTTAAATTGTTTGATCACCTTGCAAAACAGCAGTTTAACATGGTATATTTTCAATTTCGTTTATAAAAGGCTAAATTTGCATGAACGGGCTGTCTTTCGAATGCTTATCCTGCCAGTTGCCATACTGGTGTTTCGCAAGCAAAATAACCAGAAGATATTCAAGCGAACGATGTGAAGTTAAGAGTTAGATTGGCCTTAAAATTATTGTCAACGTCTATTATCTGAATATTCGATGTACATGTACCTCTACTTTTTATTCGTATAGCTTCACAATGTTGCAGAACGTAAATAGAAATAAATGTGTGATTTCCAGTTTGGGAACGAGTTTGATTTATAAAAAATAAATTTTACTTGATCAAATGAAATTGAAGTCTTAAATAAACTTTTTTGTGAAATCCAATTTAAATACGGAGCGACACTTTCTTGATGGTTAAATAAGTACTTATTTTGCATTTGACGTGATAAAAGGTATAAATTTGAGCGTACATGCATATTTACCTTTTTGATACACGGTTTTGTTTCGTGTAATATGAATGGTTATGTACTTATATATATTTTTCCTGCTACTGTGCTACAATAATAATCATCTTTTGTACCCAGTGCTGCTAAGTACGTAGGCAGGCAAGTTTACAACATACCTCACCTTTTACTACTTTGAAATCATTTTTTGTAGTATCAAAATATATAAATGACTACATAAAAATTAGCAATTACTACACACAACTTAATTAAGTTTGGAATAATAAACGGGGTTAGAGAAATCATTAGTTAATTTTCAAATAATTAAGTTTAATTTATTGGTTTTGGATCCATTAAAGTAATTCATAAATTTAATTAATTAAATATTTCTAGGTGTATAATCATGAATAGTTCTAATGCCAATTTAATGATCTTTAATGCAAAGATATATTAAAATTCTCAATTAATATTTTTCCAGTGGATATTTCTTTATTACTATTAAACAGAGAAACAAACACAAAACGTCGTCACATCTTACAAGTATACCACCAACACATATGGGGTAAAAGTAAAAAATCTACATTCCAGTTATTATAATGACACTAGTGGGGTAAAAGTAAAAACAAGCAACAAACTAGGTTTTGACTTCATACAAAATCGAGCTATCGGTAGTTTGTAAGATTTTAAAAATCTGCATATGATGCACTTTAGCTTCCTATGATGTTCATTTTCACATTTCTTATACTCATGCTATATTCCAAAACACATTTCAAAAGAAAACGGAATGCAAAATTCTCAGTTTATACGACAAGTGATCAAATGTATATTTTCTTAATTTTCCAGCTCTGGCAACAAAATCTTAACGCGCTCCGATATCATCGGTTAAGAGAAACTCTCGACAGTCTAAATGGTTGGCAGAACTAAGCTGAAACAACTCCTTAATTTACCTACTGATTCATTTTGATGATGGGTCATCGCATATTGGGCTACCCCATTCGATCGTTTACTTAATTTTTCTTTTTAGTTGTTTTTAAGTCAGAATGTGTTGATTATCGCTTTTCGACCCTCATCGTATTAACAAGAAAAAAATGACTATTTGAAGTTCAGTTCATGTCAAGTATAGGTTCACGTTAGATTAGTATATAGAAACAGAATCATTTTAGTATGATGTTTTTAAAACCTTTCTGCTGTCGTCCTTTTTCATTACCCAAGTGATATTAATCAAGTTTGTAACTGAAATTGACTTCTTTAATTTTTCATATCCCGCATGTAGTTTCGGCTTTTATAACACATTTGTGGAATTGTATCATTTATTTACGGTCATCATACATTATCAAATTGCGCATACGACTACTACTCTACTAGTAAAATTCCATAATCCAACTTATGGACCGGTTGAACTTGTTGGTAAAGGAATAATCGTGTCGGTTTAAGCTATATACTCAGTTTAGATATACCGGCTGGCTTCATTTATAGTTTAGATTTTTAGTATGGGACTACTTTCTTTCTTTAATTTGAATGTTTAGTACTGTAACGGGCTTTTGTGAACACCAAGCTAAAACACGAACATAGCAGGAACAAGTTTTGGCCACATTGGAATCACTTTCAAGAAGCTTCTCAGCTAGTCTGCCTCTTCAGTCGCCAGGTCCAAAGCTATGAATTCTGATTCCATAGTTGACCTTGCGATGCAAGTTTGTTTGGAGGATATTCAAGACACGACAGCACCTCCCATTACAAACACATATCCACTCGTGGATCTTGTGCTGTTGGAGTCTGATATGCAGTTGGCATCTGAATACCCTTCTAGTACCGCCGGATATCTTGTATAGTGCAGCCCATAATCGGTTGTATATCTCATATACCTGAGAAGCTTTATTATGGCCTTCCAGTGCTCCTCATTCAGATTACTGGTATACCTGCTCAGTCTGCTTACTGAGTTGGCTATATCAGGTCTAGTACAGTTCATCACATACATGAGACTGCCTATGATCCTAGAGAATTCCAATTGTCTCACACTTTTGCCGAAATTCTTTTTCAGGCTACAGTTGAACTCAATTGGAGTTCTTGACATTGCCTTACTACCACTGTCAAATTTGTCAAGTGTTTGTCTAACATAATGAACTTGCGATAGGGCATACCCCTCTGACGTCTTGGTGATTTTCATACCAAGTATTATGTCAGCTAAACCCATGTCTTTCATATCGAAATGATGCGACAACATTTTCTTAGTGGAGTTTATTTTATTAGTACTCCCTATTATAATCATGTCGTCTACATAAAGGCAGACTACTACACAGTCTTTTTCACTTCCTTTCATATATACACATTTGTCACACTCATTTATGTGAAAGCCATTTGATAGCATGATTCTATCAAATTTCTCGTGCCATTGCTTGGGTGCTTGTTTGAATCCATACAGAAACTTTACAAGTTTGTACACCATGTGCTCTTTCCCTGGAACCACAAACCTTTCAGGTTGTTCCATATAAATTTCCTCTTCTAATTCTCCATTTAGAAAAACCGTTTTTACATCCATCTGATGTATTTCCAGATCAAACAATGTCGCGAGAGCAATGACGATCCGAATCGACGTTTTCCTGGAGACAGGAGCGTATGTGTCGAAATAATCGACACCTTCAGTTTGCTTGAAGCCTTTGACTACAAGTCTTGCCTTGTACTTCTCGATCGTGCCATCAACCTTTAACTTCCTCTTGAAGATCCACTTGTGACCTAGGGGCTTGCATCCTTGCGGAAGATCCACCAGTTCCCAAGTGTGGTTTTGCATAATCGATTCAATCTCATTATTGATTGCTTCTTTCCAATATTGGGAATCCGGTGTTGACATAGCATGTTGATATGTCACCGGTTCATCTTCTATCATGAAGGTTACGAAATCAAGGCCAAAGGAAGTTTCCTTTCTCGCCCTTTTGCTTCATCGAGGCTCTTCCTCTTCTTCTTTCTCTGACGGTTCACTTGCCCCCACATTTACATCACTGTTCAACTCTTGAGTCTGTACAGGTGTTGGCATTCTGCGGGGAAAGATGTCCTCAAAGAAAGAAGCCTCTTGGCTTTCAATTATCGTATCTATGTGCACATCGGGATTTTCCGACTTGTGTACGAGAAACCGATACGCACTGCTATTTTGTGCATATCCAATTAACACGCAGTCCACTGTCTTCGGACCAATTCTCATCCTTTTAGGAGCGGAGATTAGGACCTTAGCGAGACATCCCCAAACCCTCAGGTTCTTATAGCTAGATTGATGACCTTTCCATAATTCGTATGCTGGTTTGTCTCGCTTCTTATGTGGTAACTTGTTTAAAACATAGTTAGCGGAAAGTAATGCTTCCCCCCACATGTTTTGGGGTAATCCAGAACTTATCAATATCGCATTCATCATTTCCTTGAGCATTCTATTTTTACGCTCTGCAACTCCATTTTGCTCCGGGCAGTATGGAGCTGTGGTTTGATGAATGATGCCACTTTCCGCACATATTTGTGCGAACGGCGCTTCATATTCGCCGCCTCTATCACTCCTCAATATTTTAATGTTTTTATTGAGTTGATTTTCTACTTCAGTTTTATATAGAGTGAACATATCTACTGCATCCCTTTTACTTTTCATTAAGTAAACGTAACAGTATCAAGTACAATCATCTATAAAAGTTATGAAGTATCTTTTACCTCCTCTTGTTTGAATAAATTTCAAATCACACACATCTGTGTGAATCAACCCAAGAGGTTCACTATCTCATTCAACATGTTGAAACGATAATTTCGTTAACTTTGCTTCTACACATATTTCACATTTATGTTGTTTATTAAAGACAAAGTTTGGTATTAGTTGCAGTGATATCAATTTCTTCATAGAATTAAAATTCACATGCCCTAATCTATCATGCCACAAATGAAATGACTCAAAAATATAAGCAGAATCTGAAATATTATTATTGGCCAACTTGGCAACAGTCATTACATTACTGGTACTGGCCTCAGCCTTAGCACCTTCATTAGCGAACTCAGCCTTAGGAGCTGGAGTTCCTACATTTAACTTAAACATACCATTGGTCATATAGCCATGACCTACATAAATACCATTCTTGGTGATTACAACTTTATCGGATTGAAAAACTAGTTTAAAACCCTTCTTCACCATAACCGAGCCTGAAACCAGATTCTTACGAATATCTGGTACATGGAGCACCCCAGTCAGCGTGAGCTCTTTTCCTGAGGTCAGGTTCATCACCACTGTCCCCTTTCCTTCCACCTTGGAAGTAGCAGAATTGCCCATGAAGCAGGTCTCACCAACCACCGCCTCGTAGGTCTTGAGCATCCACTTGTTGGAGCAGATGTGGCTTGTGGCGTCGATATCTAGCCACCATTCCTTAGGGTTGCTTCCCACAAGGTTCACTTCGGAGATCACTGCAAAGAGATGCATGTCATCCTCTACTCCCCCGACCACATTGGCATGAGCTGGAGTCCTCATCTTCCCCTTGACCTTAAAGTTCCTCGGTGGGGGTTTGGGCTTAGCAATGCGTTTATTGTTATAACAGTCCGTGACACGATGACCGGTCTTGTTACACACAAAGCAGGTTCCCGCAAATTTCTTTACAGCAACAGCACTGCCTGCGTTGTCAGGGCGTTTCCGCTTGACACGTGTGGCCTCAATCACATGGGCCTTTGCCACCGAGCTACTAGCAATACCGCCTTTCTTTCCAGAACGGCGGTTGCTCTGCTCGATATTAAACATCTCTATGAGCCCCTCCAGACTCATTGCCTTCCGCTTGTGCTTTAGGTAGTTCTGAAACTCCTTCCAAGACGGTGGCAGCTTCTCAATCATGAGAACCACCTGGAAGGGTTCATTGATAACTAGCCCTTCAGCATCAAGGCGATGGTATATGAGTTGTAGCTCCTCAACCTGCTCAATGACACTTCTATTATCAGTCATCATGTACTCGTAAAAGTCCGTGACGACAAATTTCTTTGCGCCAGCGTTATTCACCTTGTACTTCTTTTCGAGAGTCTTCCAAAGCTCCTTTGCAGTTGCTTTGGGCTCGAAAACACTGAATAGGGTGTCATCTAGAGCACACAGGATATAGTTCCGGCATAGGTAGTCGGCATGTCTCCATGCCTCAACCGCCGAGAACGACTGCTCGTCCAGATCGTCCTCGCTTAGGACGGGAGTAGTCTCCTTAAGAAACCGGGTTAAGTTTAGGGTGGTTAAGTTTTGCTGCCAACGTTTGAAGTTGTCACCCCTAAATTTTTCAGGCTTCTCCAGATGAGAGATCGACAAAACAGGCATAGCCGAACTCATCGGTGCCTTGCCCCTGGCTGCAGCCATAGCCTTGGCCGCAGCCGCAGCTGCAACCTTGGCCGCTGCCGCAGCTTCAGCCGCACCCGCAGCTTTGGCCATAACATCAGCTTGGGCCGTAGCCGCAGCCACCGTAGCATGCGCCTGAGCGTCAGCCCCCATATTTGCATCGGCCGTAGTGTTATGGACATTCCCACCAACCACTACGTCATGCAAACTCACCGAAGGGACAATAGGATCAGAGATATTTTCGTTCGTCATCTTTCGGTTTCTGAAAAGACAACCAAAAGACTATAAGATACGCGTATTTGAATATTCTTGAACAAAACACCAAGTATAGAAAACTTTGTTTCTGTAAAAGAATTAAGATAAAAAAATAAATTAATTCAAGCTAATACCAAACTGGTTGGTATTTTCTCGAGAACGGTATAAATACCAAAATCAAAATAAAACAATTCTAGGAATTTTTCTTTGCTACAAATATTCTAAAAACAGAATTGTAGCGAAAGAATCATTATTCCTTTTAATTTAAAAATTAAAATAAAACAGTACACATACCAAAAATTAGGGGTATCGGTTAAGATTGTTTGTTTTCGTGTACGTAAAAACAATAATTAAAAGTGCAAGGACTAAAAAGAAATAATCAATTTTATTTTTATAATGGAATGTGACTCTATTACAAATTCCGACACTTGCAGAATGTAAAAGCAATTAATAAAAATTCCAGACAGAATAATATAAGTTATTAAATTGCTGGACTGGTTTGTAATTAAACAAAACTGTCAGACAGAATAGTATAAAACTAAACTGCTAGACTGTTTGTTAATTAAAAAAAACTGCCAGACAGAATAGTATAATTACTAAACTTCTGGACTGTTTCTGTAAATAAATTACAGGACTGAAATGAAACTAATCTAATTACATAATTAAATTAAATAATTGAAACAGTACTTTAAATAAATTAGAGAAAGCTAAAACAGAATTTAAATGTACATCTAAGGACAGGAAATTGAAATACTGAAATTAAATTACATAAATGAAATGAAAAAAAAAACATAAAATAAATAGACGAGGCTACTGTTTAACAGTATGCCCTTAACCGATATTCGCCTAACCACCTTTGAGGTTTCTGGTTATGTTTGGTCTCGGATGACTCACTGGAAACTGGCGACGAGTCAAGGTCGAGCTGTTGGTGGGTGGCTCTCTCTGACTAAAATGTAATGTTTCAGTTTAGAGCGATGATATATGATGTTGTGTTTGATTTCAGAACGTTGTTTGACCTGTTTAACAGTATGCCCTTAACCGATATTCGCCTAACCACCTTTGAGGTTTCTGGTTATGTTTGGTCTCGGATGACTCACTGGAAACTGGCGACGAGTCAAGGTCGAGCTATTGGTGGGTGGCTCTCTCTGAGAGAAATGTAATGATGCTTCTGTTTAGAGAGATGATATATGCTTCTGTGTTTGATTTCAGAACGTTGTTTGACCTGTTGGGGGATGTGCCTATTTATAGGCTTGCTGAGTATCTCAGCTGTCTATTTATAGGCTTGATGAGTATCTCAGCCATTAAAATCACTTTACTACTGTCAGTTTTTTTAATTCGAAACTGCAGTATTAACTTTGCAATGAATTTATATTTATTTATTAACTTTGTTGGGGCAAGCGCGCCCGACGGGCAAACGCACGGACACACTACTTAATATCCATAAGTGATAGCTTTGTATATATATATATTGTAAAATTAACTCTTCATTTTTTAATGTGGGACAATTTCCAATGAGTTATCCACATTAAACTCATTTTTCAGCATTAAGAGTTTTTCTCTTTCTCAACCCCAATTTTTAACGCCAATTTCCATTCTCTCTCATTATCTGAATAGGTCATTCGACATAACGTTACGAATCTTGTCATACCATCTAATCAACCGTCTTGAGTATGGTGCCAAAAAACAGCGGCTGTCACTTGAAATCTTGACTTAAAGATGGTCTCGTGACCATTCGGAAACTAACATGTTAAACATGGTTTTTCCAACACTTTCACATGATAAAAATATCTTCTTTTTTGTGTAAAAGATATGATACGAATTTGTAAATTTGATACAAATCTTAATCTACATACTTTTTCGAGTAAATTAGTTTTTAGTGACCTGGGTTTTGGCCTATTTTAGGATAAGTGACCTAAGTTTTTTTAATTTCGGGTTTGTGACCTAAGTTTAACTTTGTTAGCATTTAGTGACCTGCCATCCTATTTTTCAAAAAAAAAACATATTTCTTGCTAAAAGGACTAAAATACCCTCATTAAACTGAAATTTTCCTCCAAAATCTGAGGGTATTTTAGTCCTTTTAGCAAGAAATATGTTTTTTTTTTTGAAAAATAGGATGGCAGGTCACTAAATGCTAACAAAGTTAAACATAGGTCACAAAACCGAAATTAAAAAAATTTAGGTCACTTATCCTAAAATAGGCCAAAACCCAGGTCACTAAAGACTAATTTACCCTACTTTTTCATACTTAAGTCTTGCACTTAGCTGAGCAACTCTTAGGTGGTATAGTCGGTTTATGATGTAATTCTTAGCGGATTTTAGACCATTTTAGTTCAATAACATGTATAATGTATTTATTTCTAAGAAGTCATGTAATGTGAAATTAGTATGTCAGTACGTGATAATCTTAAAGTAATATTGATGTTAAACTGCTGAGTACTTTCCTTACAATTTCAGTAAATGGGGAAAATTAGACAAAATTCTTTTTTTGCAACAATAGTTCTCACATATTTCTACTTTTTCTGCCCTGTCATATAGCACATTAAACTACATAAGATTTCTGTATCATATCTTTCTGTATCATATCTTTCTGTTATTTCTTTCTGATTGTGTCTCACTTAAAGCAGACTATATAGGAGTAATTTATTAACAGAACCTATTATATAGACTTGGAAATTCGTTTATTGGTAGGGTAAACACTAAAAACAAATAGTTATCTGAGAAGACACATTTTTGTAATTGAGCATAGTCGATCTGGATCTTCTTGTCGGTTGTTCAAAGGATTTTCTTCATAATTTAGATGACTCAGACACTGCTTTTCTCTTACTTTGATGTTCTTAGTTACACTGACTTTTAATTGTTGGGTTTGAGTTAAACTTTTAAATTAAATGTCACCATATATCTGCATATTAATATAAAATTCCTTGAGAAATTATGAAACTTGCTTGAAATTCGCCGTAAATGAAACGAAACGAACCGAACAAGGTTACGTTTATGTTCAGTTCATGAACTAAAACTCTTGTTTATGTTCAGTTCATGTTCAGTTAAATACGAACGAACATTTGACGAACATGAACCGAATATTTGATGAGTCGAACACGAGTTGTTCGTGAATATCTAATTTATTCCAAAACATTCCATAATTGAAAAAAATAAAAATTATTTCTTTTTAAAATATATTTTAATTTTATCATATATTACTATATTGTTAACTAAAATAAATCAGTTCACATATAACTTTAAGTTTATACATTTTATAAATTCTTCTTTACATACGTATGATTACTTTAACGAGTTGAACACTTAACGATAAAATCGATTATTGTATTTATAGTATAATTATATAAATTATCATAATAAGTTTAAAATAATACAAACATATCATTTCTGTTATTATAGTATAAATAAGTCTTTTAATTGTGTTATGATATTAGTTTTTGTTACAATATTAATAGATTTAGTTTTTTATTTTATCAAACTTTATATATAGTTACACGAACACGAGCTTAGACGAACCGAACAGATGCATGTTGATGTTCAGTTCCACTACAAAAAAATACCCAAATAGCGACGGGATTAGTGACGGTATTTTTTGTTACGAGCTTATTAGCGACGGTTTTTATGACGGATTTGTGACATTTTAGTCAATTTGCGACAGATTTGTGACAACTTTTCAAATTAGTGACATGCTTGTGACAGCTTTGACTCTCACTAAATCAAACATTATTTTGTAGTGTTCACTTAATAGACGAATACTATATCATTGTTTATTATCGTGTTTATTTATAAATGAACGAATATGAACCGAATATTAACCGAACCGAATACGAACGATTTCACGAACAGGTCGACTCATTTACGATCCTACTCTAATATATTAGAGATTATGAAATTTTCTCTCAAACGTAAACTACTAAAAGAAAGCCTCGTACGTACGTGTCCTATATTATCATTATTTCTTAATTAGGAGATCTAATTGTATATGTAATGACAGATGGATCGATTTTATGGGTACAAGTATATATATATATATATATATAGGATAGTGAATTGTTTTCACGTATTCTTTATTAAATTTGTTCTGACGCTGCTAGTTCTAGTTTTTTTTTTTTTTTTTTTTTTAAAAATTTTTAGTTGATTTATCCACGTATTGCAACATTAAATCTATCAGGTAAATTGAAATTTAAATTATACTAGAACTTGCACATAAGTCTTTTGAAATGTTTACTTTTATATATAACTATTTATAAAGTACTTGCCCGGTTTATATGTTACTCTTATCGTTTTCCAATTAGATAAGTTCATAAGCACGCACAACTGACACAACCCATTTTTATTCCATCGTTTAGTTCTTTGTTCCTATATATTATAAGTTGGATTTGCTAATTTTTGTCAGTTTATATAACTTTAATTATGGTTTATATCAAAACAATTTACATTCCAATGATTCCATTACCTAGAAGAATGTTACAGATCAACCATGCTTGTCTAATTCAACAATTAATGATACATCGAATGATCAAAAGGTGAGGAATTAATGAATAAAATGAAATTAATATCTCAATCTCTTTTCATGTGAACAATAAAGGCTCCTCAATATAAGTCAATAAAAACACTCTGTCAAGGTATAAATTATGAATAATACACTTAATAATGTTCACATGGATTTTGATGCACGTGACCATACTCACTTGTTCCTTGCTGGTTCCAGGCATTGTCTGTTTTTTATATATACATAAAAACATATATATATATATATATATATATATATATATATATATATATATGGAGTATTCTCAAAACAAAAAAAAAAATAAAAAATAAATATATATATATATATATATATATATATATATATATATATATATATGGAGTATACTACAACTACTGCAATTTTGTATAAATGTAATGAGAGGGGTTACAAAATGGAGTTGTTTCAGCATTATTATGGAGATGTTGACCTAACAATTTGTACTACTATAATTTTGTTTATGCCGTCATCATAGAATTATTAGGAATCTTGATGTTTGCGTAGTCTTGTACTAAAATATGACATTTTACCTAAGCCTCAATTATGTGGTCAGTTGAGTTGTTTTTCAATTATTAGACCATGATAGTTAGCATTATCTTCTTCATGACCTGTACATGCATCAACTGTATATATGACATGGACATTTTAATCAACTTAGTTTATTTATAATTTACTACACTTTATCCTGTTATTTGGTTGTGTATTGTTGTATTGCATGCATTGTTGTTTTTCTTAGAAGATGTTAGTGAATTCCGAACAAACCATAAAATGGAGCAGCGATCAAATGGTACAATTAATACATAGGTCAAACAATCTTAACAAAAATTAAAACTTTAAACAATTTGACCCAAAACTACATCTATTCTAGAATCACTAAATAACCCACTGCCAGCCCACATCACTCTATTGAAGCTCCTACCGACTCACCGCATCTCCGACTGGCTTACCACAGATTCGTATAATGTTTCGACTAACCAAAAAAGTTTGAAAGAAGAAAGTAATTTTACGGAAACCTTCGAGAGCTTTGTAAACGCTAAAAACTAATCAGAGCCATGAGATAGCAAAAAAAAATACTTAAGTCACATACATATTGCTATCTATTTTAAAAATTGTATACTTATTGGTATGTACTTAAACGAGTAAAGTATCATTAAAGTACACATGACTTCTTATTTTGATATAGAATTCGGCCTATAAATCCAAATTTTAAAAATAGAACTTCCACATAAACCATTATAGTAAAATAAAATAAAATAGCAGCTCTACACACGACAAAATAATATTTGATTTAATTAGAGTAAAAAGCTGTCACAAGTCTGTCAATAATTCAAAAAACTGTCACAAATCTGTCACAAATTCACTAAACTGTCACAAAACCGTCAAAAAAACTTTAGCTAATAAGCTCATAAAAAAAAAATATCGTCACTAATCCTGTAGTTATTTTATTATTTTTTTTGTAGTGACAATTATAGAAGATATAAATGTATTATTCTCATATTATGGTTTATGATGAGGGAGAGAATGAGCAGAGAGAAAAAGAGAAAACAAGAGAGAGAGAAAACGAAAGAAATGACTAAAAATAAAATTAAGATTTCATCTAGTAGTTTTATGCAAGAGAACAGCCCTTTGAGCCAATATATATTTTCCAATATATAGTAGTAGTACTAATTAACGTAGCATGATACACAATGAACAAGTCAAACTTGCTTGTTTTGTTTTTCTTCTTTAGTTATAGTTATAGTCATAATCCAAATTAATTAAGTTGACGTTGTAATTCGAGCGCTAGATATATTTAATTACCTTGAAAATGCAGTTTTGTCATAGTAAAACAATAACATAAATAATACTTCTAATCTATAATCACATGCGCCATGCTTGCTTGGATAATTATGAACTTATGGTCAATATAATTCCATCATTAATTGACTATATATGAAGTTCGTTGTTTTGTTTATCTCATCTTAATTTTTTTAACTGACCAATTATAGGGAGACGAATAAACATTTGATGTTGATGATGTGACTTTAAAGCTAATTAATCATCACTGGGTTTTTTTGGTGAAGGAACAATATTGTTGGTCGCAATTCAAAATCATTGCAGTAATGTCATATATATGCATGGTGGGTATTAGAAAAGTCCTAGATTTTAACACAGCGGTTCGAATTAATTGTCATCTACGAAATTACTTGTAATTTTGATCGGCTTATAACATGCATTAAAATTGTCGAAATGAAAATTTTTAAAACCAAATCATATAATTTAATGTTTGAACTGCATGATTAAATTTTAAAAATTTTCATTCCGACAATTTTAATACATGTTATGAACCGGTCAAAATTACACGTAGTTTCGTAATGAACAATTAATTGAGAACGGAGTGAGTATATATATATATATATATTTCCAATCTCCAGATGACTGATTTTCAAAAGATGGGATGAGGACTTGATATTGTCCTTGTAAATTAGATGTTTTGGTTTAAAGACTCGAATCTATTTGTTACACATTTTGTCTCACTTTCAAAATAAAATAAAATGGAATGTATTGCTGAATATATATATTGGGCTTAAAAGTTTTTTCTTCATTCAAATGGAAGCGGGTTTAAGTAAATGTAGTTATTCTAAAGGCATAAAAGATGTGGAGATTAATTAAAAGAAGTAAAAGACATTACACATATACTAGTAGTATAAACTATATACTAAACATAATTCAGAGTGATTTACAAATCAGAAAATTATTTAGTCAAAGAAAATATAAATTTAGTTCAACGATCCAATTGCACCAGCACATGTTTCCTCACTTGCACGTAATTATAATTAAATTATGTAATTAAATAATGAGTGAAGGCAAAGCATAACCACGACTGATAAATCATTATCAAACTTTATATAGATATGATACAAAATTTATAAGGACACGCTAAATAAAAAAAACAAACTCTTTTGTCTTTTCTAATAAGTAGTAAAGTAAAATAAAGTATGCCAACACGCATTGGTTGGGAATAATGGTAAACAAATGTTCTCGGTAACCTAAACCATCACCACTCCTTTTACAAGTCTCACATTAAGAAAAAGACAAACGAAGATAGCACTTTGAGATAAAGAATTTGATCCAAATTTTAGTAAATTAATCTCCTTTATTCTTTTGAGATTTATTTACTGTAACGATCTAAATAGTTTCATCAAAATTTCTAGTTGTCCTAATAGTTTAACAAAAATGCATGCACGTCGAAATCAAAAGAATAAATTAAACATACAATAGTTTTTCATAAGAAATTTCTTTGCATCATCATCCGTGGGTAACTCGTCACTACTCTCAAATTAGAAGAGTTTGGGGACTAAATAGAATTTTGAAGTTAAATTAATCGACATATGTATATACACCGATACAACTGGCTATCTACATATGAGCAAATCTTTGGACATGATAGATTTAGATCAATCGTCGTGCCAACTAATGAAAGCACTCACAAGAGAATGTAATAGTCAAAACGCCCAACAAGCACAAGTTAGTCGATATCGGTAGTACATGAGTGTATAATTCCATAGTTTCACCACTAATCAGCTAAAACGCTTATTATTACTTGGTAATGATACAGGTGCATACCGGTTTTTGATACACAATTATTAAAGACTCGTTGATATTCATTAAATCAATATAAACACGATTAATCAATGAATGCCATTAATTATTTCTATTTGAGAATGTGTGTCAAATGGTGTATACTCCATATGCTTGTTTCAAAAAAATAATACTCTATATGTGAATATAACACTTATTCTTATCCAAAATTATAAATCCAAAACCAACAAATTATTTAGAAACTCGGTAATACTTCATCAGTCCCAAAATATTGAAACTTTATGTATATACGTGCAATTTTGACTAACAAATAACTCATATCTAAGTTGTCGAAATCGAATTTTTCAAAATTTAATCACATAGTTCAAATGTTAAACTATATGAACAAATTTTAAAAATTTATATTTCAACAATTTAATCACAAGATATTTACCGATAAAAGTTAAACGTAAATATATAGAGTAATAAAATTTTGGGTCGGAGTATTTACAGACCCAAAACCACAATGAAAATTTAGAGACTCGTGTTATTCATTAAATCGTGTAAATGCAGTAGTGAATGTCATTAATATAATGCATTGTGTGTCAAAACGTTACTTACTTTATTCTTATCCAATACTACTTATTATAGATACAAAACCCAATAAGTGCCAAAGTTAGTCGAAAATTAGATCACACCACCTTTAGTTCAAGAATATAACACTTTTTCTTATCCAAGTATTAAATATTATAGATACAAAATGGAAAAAGTTGTTTCGTACTATTGATTTTTATCAAATTGTTGTACAATCTTTCAGTTTTAGTAATTTGGAGTCCAACCAATTAACTTTCGTCCAATTAAGTAGCGTAGAAAGAAATCGCACTCCCTATATATCACATTTGAATATCTATTTCGATGGATGTCAACGCAATCACATTCACTATGGGATATGTGAGAAAACATGAATACATTTGTTAAACACTAGGATACTAAAATGATAGGTTGAGACACAAACAATAAAATCAAAGTTTGGTTATTAAATTGGTAAAAAAACTGTAATACATATTGATAAACAACTTTTATCCCATACAAAACGGGAAAAATGTTGTTATTTGGTTTTTACCAATTTGGTAACCGACCTTGTATTTTTAACAATTTGGTCCACAACCTATGAATTTCCGTCTAGTTAGGAAACTGATGTTAAACAAAATGACAAAATTATAGTCACGTTCTCTCACCTATGACATAGGTACTGCAATTTCGTAACCATACATAAAAAAAAACATCTCATAAATATGAATATAATTTCATCGATTTATACTGTCGGACCTTTAATTTGATCAAAATTAATAGAATCGAAGATCAAATTTATAAAATTAAAAATTGGATACTAAATTGAAAAATTGAAAATAGTATAAGGTATGGTATGGTAGTCACATTAATTTTTTTTCCCAAATACAAAAACTCACAAAGTCACAACAAGTAGTACCAAGTTAGTCCAAATTTTGATCACACCACACACACTCTCTATCTCTCTCTATATTCCCATATGGCGCCATTAGCCAAACAAAACCACACCACGAACCAATCACAGACCTCCACGAAGCTCTCAACTTTACTCCGACGCTACACCCAATCATTCCCCACCCCCAAAATCCAACCTCTCAACAACACAAAACCAACAATTAGCTCAATACTCTCCACACCAAACGACGTAGTTTCACTATTCCCTTACGGATCCCCTACAACCAATCTCACCGACCCTCCCATACACCCGCATTTAAGACCAATAGAAATCGTCCACACATTAGCTGATATATTTAAAAGATTTAATAAGTGTGGCGAAAATGAGAAGGCGGGTGTTTGTGTTGAGAAGTACTGTGTGTTACAAGGATGTGGGGATGGTAAGGTTTTAAGGAAGTGCCACGTGGCGGCCAGGCAGCACGCCGAGGATGTTCACTCCAAGGTGGTCTCGGGATTAGTGTTTTTAAAAAACCGCGCTTCGTTGTATAAAAGATGTTTTTATATATATAAAAAAAAGTCGATTCAAAACTTTCAAAAAGTTCAACAAACTTTCGGCTTTTTACGCTTTGAGCGTAGGCTTGGAATGTAGAGTGACTGAATTATATAACTGGATTTTTGCTATTTATTATTATTTGTTATTATTAGTTATTATGATGATTGATGTGGTGAAAGTCGATAAAATAATCTCGTGTACCCAAATAATTGATACATATGAAATTACGTGAAACTTTTAGTCGTATACTTTAAACATTTAAACTAATTGATTGGAAATTTTAAAGAATTATTTCGATAATTTAGATACAAGATTTTTGCAATTTAAAGTTGTATGTAGTTTCGTGGTGATTAAATATTTAGGAAGCGAGTGAGTATTATGTTTTGTGAAATGGAATGGTGAAAAAGCGTTTTCTTTTTAATGCGGTGTTGGAGCCACTGTTATACTTAAAACATGAGTAACAACATTATGGCTTTGTTTGGTTGCAGCTTTTGACCTCGTATTTTGGAGTTGTTGCTTCATAATGTGGTGGAAAAAAACTGATCTTTAAGCATGGAAAAGTTTGTTGAAATGCTGTTTTTTTTTTTTTTTGCTTTTCTGGAAATATGGCCTGAAAATCTGGGATCTTTCTGAAATTTATAAAAACTAGATTATTAGCTTAAATCTGAACCGGATAAGCCTGTTACTGTAGAACAATAGTTTGCTTAAATTGTGGCTGCATTCAGTGGAAAAAGTAATTTTCAATCTTGAAGTTTTATTTTAATTTTTTGCTTTTCTGAAAACTTTTCCTGAAAGCTAGAAGTTCAAAACTGGGTCTTAAACCTAAAACAATCCAGCTTATTTACTTTTAAGATGAACCAAACAAGCCTTAATGTACAGTATGTATCGCTAGCTGTTATCAAGCTTTATAGTGTATCACAAGGCGGAAGCAGAATTTGGTGGCGAATTGCCATTAATTTATAAATGATTTTCTTTATGGGAGGATTCTGCTATTTTATTTAAATGTAAGCTAAATTACAGTGTTATTAAGGTATTTGTAATTATAGAGATGTCTCCCCAATACTAGGTCACTTCTCTGGTTTTAGCTGTTACTCTAGCAACTTATTTCCTTTATTTGCATTACTTATTGATTGAAAATATAACATACCCTGCATAGTGAAGACGGCGATGAATTGTGTTTTGCCAAAAGTAGAAATTAAAAAATAATGATAAAGTGAGATACTTAACATCATTCTAATGAAGAGTAAATCCTGTTTATTTATATTAGGTAATATGATTTTTTTGTAAAATACAATTCGTGTTAATCTATTAATGTTTGTTTCACTTTTATACTATTTATCAGGTTGTATTAGCGGCATGGCTGAGATATGACAGGAGAGAGGATGAGCTCGAGGGGTTGACGTCACCTTTGAAATGCGGTGGGAGAATTCTCGAGTGCCCTAAGGCAGCTTTACAGAAAGGATACGACTTTGATTCGGTTTTGAATCATTGCCAATGTTGTTTTAGCGAATCGAAAGAAGAAAATTTGGGCATTTTGGATAGGAATGGCGATTGTTCGATTTCGAAACAAGACTCCGATTTTTGTTTTATTATTGGTGATGTGGAGATTAATTGCAATAGGGGTAGAATTGCATCCCTTTCAATCCCTTTGAGAACAATGTTGTATGGTAATTTCGTCGAGTCTAACAGAAAAAAGGTTGATTTTTCGCAATCCGGTATTTCAGTTGAAGGAATGAGGGCTGTGGAGGTGTTTAGTAGGACAAATAAAGTAGATTGTTTTTCTCCTAATTTAGTTTTGGAACTTTTGCGTTTTGCAAATAGATTTTGTTGTGAAGAGATCAAATCTTGTTGCGATGAGTATTTAGCATTGATGGTGTCGAATATGGATGAAGCTTTGATTCTAATTGATTATGGGCTCGAAGAAATGGCTCATCTTCTTGTCGCGTCTTGTTTACAAGTGTTATTACGAGAGCTTCCAAATTCTTTAAATTCTCCTAAGGTAAGAAAAATATTTTGTGGGTATGAGGCTAGAGAAAATTTAGCCGCAGTTGGGCATTCTTCTTTTCTATTGTATTATTTCTTAAGTCAGGTTGCAAGCGAAAATGACGCAAAATCGGACACAACATTAATGTTACTAGAGAGATTGAGAGAGTGTGCTACCGAGAGATGGCAAAAGACACTAGCTTTTCATCAATTGGGCTGTATTTATTACAATAGGATGAATTATAAAGATGCACAATTTTATTTCGAGGCTGCATCAGAATTGGGTCATTTTTATTCGGTTGCTGGTATTGCTAGAACAAAATTTAAGCAAGGACAGAGATTTTCAGCTTATAAACTGATGAATAATTTAAGTTTGGAACACAAATCTGTTGGATGGATTTACCAAGAACAATCGTTATACAATTTGGGTACTAAAAAGATTTCCGATCTAGAAAAGGCCACCGCATTAGACCCAACTCTCTCGTTTCCTTACAAATACCGAGCTATTACGAAAATGGAAGAGAATCAGATAGGTGAAGCAATTTCAGAAATTAATAAAATAATTACTTTTAAGGTTACTCCGGATTGTTTGGAATTAAGAGCTTTGTTTTATATTTCCATGGAGGATTATGAATCAGCAATGAGAGATGTAAGGGCATTGCTAACATTAGAGCCCGAATATATGATGTTTGACGGAAAGATGAGAGGGGATTATTTTGCTGAGATACTTGATCGATATGTTAAGAAACGGGGTCTTGGTGATTGTTGGATACAACTATATGATAGATGGTCTTGTGTTGATGATATTGGGTCTTTAGCTGTTGTACATGAGATGCTGGTAAATGATCCAGGAAAAAGCCTCTTACTTTTTCGACAATCGTTGCTACTTTTGCGGTGAGTGTTTTTTCCCCCACGGAGAAGTAGATTTTATGTTATTGGCTCGTTCATTACCTGAAAGATATAGCTTTGTGATTGGTTAAACAGATAGATCTTTGAATAATAGTTGAAACTTAAGGATTTATGTACTATGCACATAGGTAGACAATTTATCAGGTTGAATGCATTTTATGCTCGACGAACATCTGAAAATTTGGTTTAGAAGTTTTTTTCTTCTTCTGAATCTATTAACTTTTAGATGATCACGGGCTTGTTCGTTTGCAGCTTATAATCTTAGATACTTTTTCTTTTAAGCTGTTATTCATATGGCTATCCAGTATTTAAGCTGAGGTTTGCTGTTTTTCTGGCCTAAAAACCTAGAAGCTATAGGCTGCAATGCTGCATTGACCCTCTTAAAAAGTTCTAGTATTTCTCGTAAATGCTACAACCAAACAATGACCAAGTATCTCAACACGTATTCATTGAATTGCTTTATTAATCACCTCAAGTTCTTTTCCTTTTACTCGTTTAGAATTCCTGTAATTTATAATTTACTAATAGGTAAGTCAGAATAAGTGGCTAATTTCAATTTATTGATCTTATTATTTTCATTTATGCAGGTTAAACTGTCAAAAAGCTGCAATGAGAAGTCTGAGATTGGCCCAAAATCATGCTTGTTCAGAGTTCGAAAGGCTGATATATGAAGGGTGGGTTCTATACGACAATGGATATCGTGAAGAAGCACTTTCGAAAGCTGATATGTCTGTCTCTATTCAAAGATCATTCGAAGCTTTCTTCCTCAAAGCATATGTGTTAGCAGACACAAACTTAAATTCCGAATCGGCTTCTCAAGTTGTCCAACTACTAGAGGAAGCTCTCAGATGCCCCTCAGATGGTCTTCGCAAAGGACAAGTAAGATACATAAGCATGAACACACACACAAGCACATTGAATCAACCTAATATATATACCTTTGGGGGGTTAAAATGTAATAAACTGAAAAGTTGAGGGTTTATAAATGAAATGTTTGAGACCAAAGTGAAATTGGATGAAAGGATCAGAGTGGAAGTTTTAAATTTTACTTTCTACCCGAAATTTTGTCAAATAATACAAATTTCGCCGCCCATTTTCTATTGAAGCAATCATCCCTCTAACACTGGGCATTTTTATTGGAAATTACCTGCTAAGTGAAGAACTTTTGTCAATTTTATGTGTATGTTTTCGAACACATTGCTAATTGTCATCAAAACTAAAATGGGGTTCGTTGCAACCGTATATAGCAGGGAATGAAAATGAGACTTAATTAAAAGATTAACCCTTTTTTGTTTCTCCGTCATTGAAACTTGTAGATGTGTATACCCATTATTGATTATGTAATTGCGTAAATACTGCAGGCGCTAAATAACCTCGGAAGTATATATGTAGACTCAGGTAGACTTGATCTTGCTTTGGATTGTTATACGAGTGCCCTTAACATTAAACATACAAGAGCCCATCAAGGGTTAGCAAGAGTGTACTATCTTAAAAATCAAAGAAAAGAAGCTTATGATGAAATGACAAAGCTCATAGATAAGGCAGAAAACAATGCCTCGGCTTATGAGAAAAGATCGGAATATTGTGATCGTGACTTGGCAAATAGTGATCTTAGTACGGCATCTCAGTTGGATCCTATGAGGACTTATCCCTACAGATATAGGGCTGCAGGTATTACTTTTTCGAGTTCTCATTTTTATTTTATAGCTGAAAAGGCTGATTTTAAACTGAGGTTGGTATTGCTTTTCATGGTTTTTGGTGTGGTGAAATTTATGCACATGTTTTCTTAACTAAAAACTAACGACATTAGGTTAAAGGATGAAAAAAGTAAACGAATTCTAAAATTTAAGGATACAAGTTCTCAAGGCAAAAGTGCAGGGAAAATATGAGGACGAAGGTCACAGTTTAACTTTAAGGACTGAATATGAAACTAACACTTCTGTCTTTTCTTACTGTAGACCAACCTCCTGAAAGTATTCAAATTTAAAAGCATAACACCATGCTGACTACGACTTAAGAATCATTTAAAAAAACAGCTTTTGAGAAGCAATAGGCAATGCATAACTGAGCCTTATTCGTCAATAACACATTAATTTGTGTATTTATTCGTCACCAGTGCTTATGGATGACCAAAGGGAAAATGAAGCGGTAGAAGAGCTTACCAGAGCACTATCATTTAAAACAGATTTACAAATGCTCCATCTCAGAGCAGCGTTTCATGAATCAACGGGGGATTTGGTTTCTGCTACACGAGACTGTGAGGCCGCTCTATCTTTAGATCCCAATCATAAAGAAACTCTCGATCTTTATAATCGAACACAAGGACGAACTAGCTAATCATTAATATATGTGAGTATGTACATACATATATTGCACTCACAGAATTTGGCATTGTGTGTCAAGGAGAAACTATGGAGAAACAAGAGCAGTCGGATAGAATTATGTATATATGCCTATTCTGCTGCCTGTGAAATATCTCCCAAGATTAATATTGGTTTGAAGAATGGCTTTGTTCTTCTCGGACGGAATCGCGGTCGGTAATTTGTACTTTGTATCATTAGAAGAAGATTTTTACCCCCCTCAAGTTATCATTGTACATATAATATTATTGTCTCATTTGTAGCCTTGTAGGAGAGGTCCATCCATACAAACAAAAATATTTCGGAAATTGAGTTTTAAACTAGTTAAGAAAAGATGTTCATGATTGATAAGACACCCTGTCAAGCAATTTTTTTTTTACTTACCATAGTGTCTTGCTAATCGACAATTTACAGGTTAAGATAGAGATGATAGAACTATTCGCTGGCAAGTGTACACTCCAAAACTTTAACATTTTAAGATTTACCAAATGCAAATTAGGTAAATGTAATTTGGATCCTTACAAGGCCAATTAAACATTTCTAGCAGATATATTTTCTTAAGAGTTGTAAGACTTACGCCATAATCAACTTGAAGTCTGATTTATCAATAGCTTGCTTAGTTACTATTATTAAGCACATGTAATTAGGCCTTCTTTCATTGCAGCTTTTAGTATTTTGCTTAAAAGATGAACAGTATTTAGTTGATAAGCTTAAAAGTTGGACTTTTCTTCACTTTTGGCCTGAAAAGCCAATGCTTTAAGTGGGTGTAGTTTTTCTTTGAAACCAAACAAGTTTGGTGTTTCACCGAACAAGCCCTTGGTAACTTGCCGACAATTTTGTTAAAGTTAGGTGTTTCACCGATTTCAGGAAGATAATTAACGACCTCCTTGCACGTGACTATTTACATAACAAGATATTTCAGTTCTATATACAATGATTTATCGATTCCCTAGAACCTTGACCTATAATCACTACTGCATAAACATGATCGCCGGTTGATCATAAGACCCCACAAAAGGAAAAAATAGAATAAAGATATCTAAAACAAGGTTAAGGTACCAGGAGTAAGTACCATGTTTGCCAGTGATTTCAGCTCAACAACGTTGGCAAACAGCACGAGAGAGTTGAATAGACAAAAGCCGGAAAAAAAAAGAAGATGATGTAGAACTTTGCAATTGCAAGGTATTATTCACCTTTCAAGTAATGTACCAATAACCTAAAAATTTAAACTAAGCGATAAATGGATGTTTTTCACCTATCGGCTCGATTCGCTACTCAAAATCTCAAGCTCAGCCCACCAGAGAGGAGACGACTTTGGTGAAGCTCCATTAGGACCCATATCCGTTATCTGTTTCAGCTTAGACGTAACCTCTTTCATACTTGGTCTGAGCTTAGGATCAGAATTTACACAAATTTTTATTACTTCTGTTAATTTTTCAAACTCTTCATCTGGAACAAATCTTAGAGTTGGATCAACAATATCTTTCAGTGCCGGCAACTGCTTCAAGTAATCTGAAGCCCAATCCTCTCCCAAGTCATTATTCACCGAATAAGGTAATTTTCCAGTTACTAATTCAAATAAAATGATTCCAAAACTATAAACATTGCTCTGTGGGTCGGTACCATTTTTTTCAAAAAGTTCAGTTGTGGGTGAGCCCATTTTTGTTGCGGTCATTTCATTCCAAAATGTAAAATCTGATATTTTCGCAGCATAGTCTTCCGTGAGAAATACAGAGGATGAGTGCAAGTTGTTAAGGGCTAATGGAGGGGTGAGATCGTGCATATGGTCGAGGCAATATGCCATTCCCATGGCTATACGTATTCGTGCTACCCAATCTAAGTGCTCTGATTCTTTAACTGCAAATAACGAGAACATCAACAGAGTCAGTATCTCCAGAAAAAAAACTTGACCAGAAATTAAAGGTGAAGTATAACAATAGTCCCAGACTCCCAATACTTTGAATCAGATTTAAATCCGATACTCATAGTTTCAAAAGCAACACTAATGGTCCCATACTTCTTTAGGTAACATTTCTATTTGATCCTCATAGTTTAATTAATTCACTATTGGTCCCCATAGTTTAAGTAAATTGTGTTTATCATCCTTCAAATTTTAATTAGGTACACAAGTTGTCCTCGTGCATAATAATACTATTCGTTCCACAAGAAAGGGCCACTGAGATTGTAACGATCCGGCCCCACGGACCGAACCGCTACGCCCGTATCAACAATATTGTCCGCTTTGGCACAACTTCCCAGGGGGTCACCCATCCTGGTACTACTCCAAGTTAAGCACGCTTAACTGTGGAGTTCCGTCCTCGCTGTTGTGCCGCACGGCTTTAAAAGGCCTTGTTAATAGGAAATGAATCTTTAAGCTCATATACCACACGGGTACTCTCATATCTGGCCGATGTGGGACTGACGTACAACACCGCACCACAGAATTTCCTTCCTGGAAATCTGGGTCGTCACAATCACCCTCCCTTTAGGCACGACGTCCTCGTCGGGCACGTCGTCCTTCAGGGGTCCACACACACGTGCTAGTCCCCACATTTCCGGCCAGATAGAGGCTCTGATACCATCTGTAACGACTCGGCCCTACGGACCGAACCGCCACGCCCGTATCAACAATATTGTCCGCTTTGGCACAACTTCCCAGGGGGTCACCCATCCTGGTACTACTCCAAGTTAAGCACGCTTAACTGTGGAGTTCCGTCCTCGCTGTTGTGCCGCACGGCTTTAAAAGGCCTTGTTAATAGGAAATGAATCTTTAAGCTCATATACCACACGGGTACTCTCATATCTGGCCGATGTGGGACTGACGCACAACACCGCACCACAGAATTTCCTTCCTGGAAATCTGGGTCGTCACAGAGATAATTGACTGAAACACTTTGGACCAATGATGTTGTAATTGAAACCATAAGGACTACCGGTGTAACTTATTCAGATTTTGAGGTTGCAGCTGGACCAAATCAAATTTTCTCTCTGTGTATGGGGACCATCGCTACAAGTTAAGCCAGAAATTTGGATTCCAAAATACGAGAGGAAGTTGAGCATTATTGGTACAGAATCGTAACTGAGTATATATTGCCATAGTATAAGAAGGCATAGAACTCACTGTATAGATGCTCGAATAAAGTCCCATTTGGAGCATATTCAAAAACCATCATTCTAGTAAACGGGTTCTCTTCTTCACAATATCCAATGAGGTTCATGAAATTTTTGTGGTTTACCGTTGATAGCACTTCTACCTGAGATGGAAACAAGAAATAAATTAAGCAAGTAGTATTTGTCTAAAGAAAAACATTGCTTTTTCTTGAAACTCAGGTATAATCGCAATTGGCACACCTTTTTTCTGTACTGGGATTCTGAATTTTTTGACCAAAGTTCAGGAGATTTTACTGCGATTGTTGTTACTGCAATTTCAACACCAGTAGGCAGAGTTCCTTTATACACTGTTCCATCTGATACAGAACCAATCACATTACTGAAATCTTCACAAGCTGTTACTAGTTCTGACCGTTGCAGCCTTGGTACACCTGGAAATTCACATTCACAAACATGACTACGTAAAACCTTACTTATATTGTTCTGGTGGCTCGAGAGCATGTACTGACATATATCACCTATAATTAAGAGAAGGGGAAACTAAGGTTTGGTACATTAATATATCAGTAGATTATAATAGGCAAAACCTATTGTTGGGATTATAATAGGCAAAACCTATTGTTGGGATTATAATAGGCAAAACCTAATAAATTGTTTTACACAACATATCAAAAAATAATATAGGACAGTGTATAAAAGATTTTGTTTTATTGTTGATTAGGTCAACTAATTGTACTATAAATTTCGACCAGTGCAGCATTAGTGTACAAGTTGATAATTTTAGTAGGTTGGTGTACAAAATCAAAATCCGGTGATACTTTAGTGTACAGAACTGTAATAAACACTGACGAGAAAGGGATTTACCTACCTGTCACAAATGCTTTATGCAGTTGTTCACTTGATGACCATGGTTTGGTCATAACGACTTTACTTCTTCGACATAAGAATAAACCTAAAAGACAAAGAAATACAAATATAGATCCGGACGCTAATACGGCCAACGAAATAACTACCCTGTGTTTGGATTTGGAACGCCGTTGTACAGTTATACTTGGGGTAGAAGCGGGAGGAGAAGGCCACACAAAGAACAATGGTGGTGAAATAGGCGATGATGGTGGTGGTGCCACTAACGACACAGGTGGGGGAGGACTCGATCTTGGTGGTGATGAAAGAGAAGGGGGGAACGAAGAAGACGGAGATGGAAAAGGTGAGGGTGAAAACTGTGACGGGGATGGAGATATATTTACAGGAAATCTATTGGCCTCTTTGTTTTGGCCATTGAGGGTATTTGGGTCATTTGACACCTGCAAGAGCCTCCTTTGAGCTACGATTCCTTTTTCTGTACCGGCCCTGAGAATTTAAAACTAAGTTCATCAATGGAGTTCAAGAGAAGCATTGGTTACATGACTGAGTAGATAAAGGAAGGTGATGAAATAGTAAAAGGAAACAAACTTGAACTTAGAAGATGAAGCAAGTTCATACTTTTCTGGATATAAGTCACCAAGAAGCTTGTTATTGTCCACTAAGCTGCAAAAAGAGCCAGAAGATTTATTTTAGCACAAAACTTCAAGCATACAAAACTTAAATCTGGAAAAAATAAACTGATAAAGATGGAACTCACAGAATCAAAGAGGACATGTTATTGCTAATGTTAAGTGGAATTGGGCCACTAATGTTATTATATCTCAAATCCAACACCTCCAGTTCCTCCAATTCTACTATCTCTTTCGGAACGATTCCCCTAAAAGAGTTGTTGTGTAGTGAACTGCAGAAAAATACTGCAAAATGCATGAGAGATGAAGGCATACAGTGACTTAATCTGGGACCATTTGGTGGATCAGTTTATGCTTACATGGACTTGATGTATGTCAGTTTTCCAAGCTCAGGAGCCAATGTTCCTTCAAGGCTAAGATTTTTTAAGCTCCTACAAATAAGATAACTGTTGATTCAAAAAATAGAAATCCCATCAAAGCATGATGTTAAATCCTCATATTTCCTTAGTTCTTAATAAATTCTCATATTTCATTTTGACTAACTAAAAGAACAATCTAGCTTAGATGTATTTAGTATCCTAAGTCCAAAAACCATGGCGACAAAATTTCTTACTTATTTTTTCACTTGCATATACACTAATCTTGCTCATGTAGAGAAGCAACTTCATTGTAGCCAAAAATGCGGATACAATTGGATAAGACAGTATGTGAATATCGATATTTTCAATTAAAATGAGAGGATTAAAGAATCTTATTGCAGGCTATGTTCAACATCAAGAGTGATCACCAAAACTTCCTAGATATATTATAATGTATTAAAGAACTGGTTATATTACATCATCCTTATGGACTGTTTCAAAAACCTAAATAAAAATTACAGCTAGGTAATCACTATTGATGTGACATATGGGAAAAACAAATTTCAGCAAAGCTGGGTCTCTATTTAGAACTGTCAGCTTTGGACATGGTCTCGAAGAAAAAAATATTTTTGAAAGCTATTTTCCAGGGAACTGGTATCTTAAAACAAAACCAAAAAAAAGAAAGATTCTCAATTTACGCAATCCTTATGAAGATAATTTTGAATTAACTTACACTCACAAATATATATATATATATAAGTATATAGACAAGTGACGCATATAAATCACGTAAATCAAGTTCTGGCCTGTGATGAGCTAATCACAGAACTGTTACAAAAATTGGTAACACCAGCGCAGCCTATTTCTTTATTAACAACACAGTATTCACACACAATCATCAACATAATTTGGTACCACCACCAAGCACGACAGTCTACTCAGCGTATGTTTGAAAGTATAGTTTTGAAATTTTTCATTACTGTAGTATAGTTTATCAATTTCGTCGGATGAAAAAGGCAGGTTCTGACAACAACTCCAAGTTACCGATTGTGAAAAGTTTAGTTACTCGAATGGATTCAAGCACATTTTAGCCTCTTACTAATACATTTTGACGAGCCTTTAGTTTTAGCAGACCAGGACCTTGAATTCTTGAATGATACTATAAAAACTAGTTTTCTTTCTGTAATACCCATTTTCTATATAAAATCTTGGAATAATTATAGTTTACTACACCAACCTATTGGTGGTTAAAAATTTGCATACTCATCTTATAAGATTAACAATTTACATACTCACCTATAAGAGATCTATCAATCAACACACTTTAGTTGATTTATGTTAACTTTTTAGCCGATTTTTGGTCATATGCGATGTTAGTTTTACTTTTAAATCATAATTGGAAGCGGTAACGTGATCACACGTGACCAAACTTCTCTTAAAAAGTTAACATAAATCAACTAAAGTGTGTTGATTGATAGATTTCTTATAGGTGAGTATGTAAATTGTTAATCTTGGAAGGTGAGTATGCAATTCTTAACCATCAATAGGTTGGTGTAGTTAACATTAATTTTCCCTAAAATCTTCCTAGAATGGAATATACTAGTGAAATACAATCGAGCCATGCCGTTATGAACTTAAACAAACGATAGATAAATTCATATTTCTGATTCAATGGAGTCTAAACCAACCCAAAATTGCACATCTTTTTATGAAGCAAACAATATCAATATATACTAGTCTAAATATACCTAGTTATGAAACTAGAAAACAAATTATAGTAGCTTTTTTTAATCGCAAATCATCTCCATTTATTTTTATCGAAGAATAATAGGTTTACCTATCTACAGGAAATGCGGCCAGTTTGGTGCCAGCTTGAAAGCTCAAATCTTTTTGCTATTATGTTCAAAACTAAAAATAATTATACCGGACAATATCCAATTTTATCCTCGGCCTCAAATAAGCTAAGCTTAACAAACTCAAGTTTTTTTTCTCGCAGCCTCAAATAAGCCAGCTTAAGAAACCAAACTTTTTCCCCTGCCTCAAATGAATAAGTCGTACTATTTGTTCGAAAACTACAGCCAAACAACCCCTAATAAACCATGATTCTTAACCGTTTTCTAAAAACAATAAACAGATAAACGGAGAACGAAATAGCAACTCACAATCCAATTACTTTTCCATCTAAGCACTCAACCCCGAACCAAGAGCAATGATCATCACTGTTCCAACTCCGAAAAGCACCCATCGGATCACTCTCTACTCTCTCTCTAAACTTCATCAGCACCGTGCCTGAAATTTTAATACGCAACCATTTAAATCTAAAAAGTATTTCAAATACATTCATTTAAACTTTGACATAACATTTCATCTGCATAACCAAACCTAAATCAACTTTTGTTTTAAAAGATAATAAATTACGCCTAACTAAAATATTAAGCTTTATCAATTAAATTGGCTTATTAGTTATTAGAAGGGGAAAAAAAGTAAATCAACCAACCTAAAATGAGCTATTCCCTCCGTTCCCATTTAATTGCCCACTACAAAACTACGTGCAATTTTGATCGGCTTATAACTTGTATCAAAATTGTCGTTTTTTTTTTAAAATCTAATCATAAAATTTAACATTTGAACTATACGATCAACTTTTAAAAATTTTCATTCCGACAATTTTGATATAAGTTCTTGGCTGGTCAAAATTGCAGTAGTTTCGTAGTGAACAATTAAATATGAAGAGAGCAAGTACTTAATTAATACTCCATATAAAACACAATATGTATACCTAAAAAAACAAGCTTAATAAGTCAAAAATACTATTAGTTAATATCATATGGTTATCCAAATAAAAATCGAGTTGCATTATTCGGCTAAAAATTACGCCACAAGTAAGGAAAAATGCTGAATTTAAAGCGGAAAAAATAAATAATTTTACTAAATGAAGGTAAAAAAAGCTCTAATTACAAATACCTTCTGTATTGAGACACAAACATATACTTAAACCGCAATGTAGCATAATAATAAAAGCTAGAATAGTCTCCATTTGCTGCTTATACCACTTATTTTTCCAAATTCCACTCATTTATTTAGTTTTTCTGATAAATTATCGTCTCATTGGTCTATTAATAAATTAAACAAATATATATATATATATATATATATATAGAGAGAGAGAGAGAGATGAAATTTGTATATGCAGAAGAAGAAGAACAAACGCGTAAAATAAAACCTTTAAAAAGAAATTTGGCGTTATTTACAGAAATAATACTCATTGTTTAAATTTCATTCTATTTGGTACTCAAAGCTTTTAGGATGGTTAGCATTAGGGCAGCCTTCTTTGAGCATATAATTATAGGCAGCCTTATTTCGGAACATTTGTAAGGATATTGTTTCTATGGCTCGGACCCGTAATTTTATGACCATCTGACATCAACTTTACCATGATAGATTTGCGAGTTAGCTATTTGTTGACTACAAGAAAATGTATGAAAATACGCTATGTTTAATGTTGTGAAAGTATAATGGTTGTGCTAAATTGGTAGCTAGTATTATGTTGCGAATTTAGTTACAACCACTGTATTGTCGTGCCTTTATTATAGTGGTTTGAGATAATATATTCGGTTATGCTTTCTTATTTATAATTATTAATGTGGTTTAATTTCTCTTGCAGTGTATAAGACTATAAGTATGATGGTTGTACTAAGAGCTCAAGGCAATACACTTTATCATGTAGGCATGTGCTACTATTGAAGTCTAGTAAATTATTTAAGTTTTAATGATCAATAGAATTGATCCACCACATCTTTACGACAACTTCATGGTTTAAATGACACGAGGAGCAATAATATGAGAAGATAACGAACAGGACAAGTACTAAAGTTTTTTTTTTTTAAGTATTATATATGCAGTAATTGCACTATTATTTTAGTGAATTAATCCTTCCGTTGTAAATTGTTTTTACTATACTAAACTATATGCAATTTTGATGGACAAATAATTCATATCTAAGTTGTCGAAATCGAATTTTTTAAAAATTAATCACATGGTTCGAATGTTAAACTATATGATCAAATTTTACAAATTTGCATTTTAATAATTTAATTTAAATACGAGATCTTTACCGATCAAAGTTGCATGTAGTTACATAGAAACTAATATTTTGGGACGGATGTAATAGTTAGAAATAGGATCCTCAACTGTTTTAAATTTGTTTGTTATGCATGTCTACATGTGTCGGAACTTCTCTACCAATGGCAAACTGGACTATATATCAAAGTATCAACGTGTAATTTGACAGTTACGTATTAGTGTTCTTATAATTAGCAAATTAAGATTGATCAGAAACAACGCAAAAATGAAAATAAAAAAATCAGCATACACCATAAAGAAACGGCGGTAGATGAGTCGATGACCCAGCCTTAGATTGTGACATAATTAATAAAAAAATATCATTGACTTAAATTTTTTACTTCAATACCTCAAACCATTAATATTTCCCTTTTACAATAATGTTAATTGTCACCCCTTCAACTGAAAAGGAAGTATAATTGATCCTAAATATATGTTTCTATATGTTATGATTGTGTATTTAATTATTTGAGCTAATCCATCCTAGTTGAGGTGTCCTACCATTAGATATTGTTTATTGATGCATAACTTTGAACCTGCCGCAATGAATTTTTACTTAAGTTCCAAAGTGATCAATAACATTTCGTTAGTTCGTTTGGAGTTATTATTGTTAGTTGATGTCAATTTACAGCTTTATATGCCCATTTAACATGATTGAATATTTTACCAATTATTACTTGTATAATTAGATTGGTCAGCTGTCTTCATTAATACAAAATAGTACTCCTTAATTTAACCCTTGAAGGTCAAATTATAGTATTACTATTACTTAATACTTATTTATACTACTAATTAAGTTCTGATTAAGTTGGTTATCATTTCTGTACTACAATAAAATACAAGTTTAGTATCAACTTTTTGCCTCACATAATAAACAAATAACTTCTAGTTAAACCTAGATGCACTTGAATCCTGTGATATACTATCAACTTTTTGTTGGTTTTGATACTATTTCGAATACAATAAACGAAAGGACAATAAAATAAAGAAGACAGGAACGCAATGGAAATAACAATTTTATTTCTCACAATTGGAATATAAATTACAATTCCTGACTCAACAAATAAATAAAACTGCTGGACTGTAAAAAGGAAACTGCCGGACTGGTTTAACACATAAACTGCCGGACTGGTTTTAAATAAAACTGCCGGACTGGTTTTAAATAAAAGAAACTGCCGGACTGGTTTTAAGAAACTGCCGGACTGGTTTTGAACAAACTGCCGGACTGGTTTTAAACAAAAAACAAACTGGACTGGTTTTAACAAATAAAAAACTGCCGGACTGGTTTTTAACAAATAAAAAACTGCCGGACTATTTTTTGTAAATGCTGGAAATTACAGAACTGAAAAGTAAATTACTGAATTGAAAAACAGAAAGTAAACAGTACTGAAAAGTAAATACAGAAAAGAAACAGTACAGAAAAGAAATGGTACTGAAATGAAATGTACAGAATGTAAAGACTGAAAAATAAATAACAGAAATATAAAAATAAGAGGCAACTGCTGAGCAGTTTCCCTTAAACAATATTTCCCCATCTTTAGAGGTTTCTGGTTTCGGGACTTTGTTCCCAAGGTACAACTTATATCTCAGAGTGGCTCGTATGGAAACCGGCACCGAACCACAGGTCGAGTTGTTGGTGGTGCGGTTCTCTCTCACTAAGTGTATGGTTATGCTGTGAGGTTGGGTGTATTCTGGTGTGTTGAAATGAGAGTGGGAGGGCTGCCTTTTATAGGCTCTACTGAAACCGCAGCCATAAATGTTGGTCTTTAATTCTGGGAGTTACACCCCCAGAATCCGCTCAATCAATTCTGAAACCGCAACATTTACTCTCATTCATTGCTGGAGCGTTTCTCTTGCTGGAAACTCTAGGGACTGCTTTGTATTTTATACAAAACTCCATATTCGGGTTTGGACCCAAGACCCAAGACCCGAGACATTCTCCAAATCCCAAATTCCAAATCCCAAGCCCGTACCCGAGACCCGAGACACGAGCAAGCGCGCGTGTGTGGTACACACTAATACTCTTAGGTGTATGTGGACATGTTAGTTTAATAACTACATGGGTTGGTATGATATATATATTGTAAGATTAACTCTTAATCTTCCAATATGGGATTATTCTAAATGGTTTTCTCATTAACCATTTCGTTTTCCAGATTTTCCAGATTTGAGCTTTCGAGGCACCAACTTTGAAGCCACTTTGTATTCACACCCATTCTCCGAATAGGTCATGTGATATACCGTTACGAAGCTCGTCACACGGGCTACTCAACCACGTTGAGTACGGTATAAACAACTCAGCGCTGTTACACGAAATAATTACTCGAAGTTGGTCCAGTGACCATTCGGAAACACCTATGTTTTCACATGTTTTTCCAACAATCCCCCACATGAATGCAATTGGCTGAAAATAAAAATGCTCCTAAATGCATATGAGAGAACCGCAAGAGTTCACTGCATAAGGACAGGTAGCGCGCGCCTTGAACCTGCCGTAGTGACGTAAAATCTGATATGCTACTATTGGGTAGCCTTTAAGCCTTGAACCCTTTAGCGTTTGTGCATACCAGGGTAATGCGCACACAGTGTCCTCTCTACACCACTTACTAAGCCCTTTGGTTGTTGTCCATATTTGGCCGTGGACTGCCTTGGCAAAATTCAACCGAGTGCTCTAGTGATTTAGCCCATGGCTCATCACATAGTATCGGCCATACACACTCGTCATAGGTGATTTCAAGTCAAGGGTGTCCTGACTCACCCCTCTCGACCTTCGAGATACTTGTTTTCATTAAGAGCCTCATGCTCACCCTTAAGATGGTCTAGGTCTATCACTCTTTCATCCTAGAAATGGGCTGGGAACTTAAGTTCCCGAGTGCTTTGTTCGGTCACCCCCACAGTTCGGTTTTCCCGTTGAACCCGAGGCTGGAGAATCCAGTTCGGATTGATGGGCTTCAACCCCATTCCCCTCGATGAAACTTCAACTCCTACCTGAGTCAAGCCTTTTGTAAATGGATCCGCTATATTGTCTTTAGATCTCACAAAATCTAATGACACCACACCGTTAGCTAACAATTCTCTTACGGATTTATGTCTCCGACGAATATGTCGGGACTTTCCATTATACATATGATCCTGCGCCCGTCCAATAGCCGACTGACTATCGCAGTGCATGCTTATTGCTGGGACAGGTTTCGGCCACATTGGAATTCCTTCCAGAAAGCTTCTCAGCCAATCAGCCTCTTCTGTTGCTAGATCCAACGCTATGAACTCGGATTCCATAGTTGATCTAGCTATGCACGTCTGCTTGGATGATCTCCATGAGACAGCTGCTCCTCCTATCACGAACACATATCCGCTAGTGGATCGTGTACTGTTGGAATCCGAGATCCAGTTTGCATCAGAATACCCTTCCAGTACAGCTGGATATCTGGTATAATGCAACCCTCGGTCTGCTGTGTATCTCATGTATCTGAGAAGTCTCATGATGGCCTTCCAGTGTTCCTCATTGGGATTACTGGTGTACCTACTCAGTCTACTCACTTAGTTGGCTATGTCTGGTCTAGTACAGTTCATGACGTACACCAGACTGCCTATTATTCGAGAATATTCCAATTGTCTCACACTCTCCCCAAAATTCTTTTTCAGGGTGGTTGAGATCTCTATCGGAGTTCTGGATGTAGCTCTACTATCTTTATCAAATTTCTCAAGCATCTGCTTGACATAGTGAGTTTGAGATAGCGCATATCCGTCTGATGTCTTGGTAATTTTCATACCAAGTATTACATCAGCGACACCCAAGTCCTTCATCTCGAACTTTTGTGACAGCATTCTCTTAGTGGAGTTGATGTTATCAATACTCCCTATTATAATCATGTCATCTACGTAGAGGCAGACTACCACGTAGTCCTTTTCATTTCCTTTTACGTAGACGCATTTGTCACATTCGTTTATCCGAAAACCGTTTGATAGCATCACTCTATCAAATTTTTCGTGCCATTGTTTAGGTGCTTGTTTAAGTCCATACAAGGACTTCACAAGTTTACACACCTTGTGAGCTTTACCTGGAACCACAAACCCTTCTGGTTGTTCCATGTAAATTTCCTCTTCCAACTCACCATTCAAGAACGCCGTTTTAACATCCATTTGATGTATTTCCAGATCGAACAGTGCTGCGAGAGCAATGACTATCCGGATTGACGTCTTCCTGGAGACAGGAGCATAGGTGTCGAAATAGTCGACACCTTCGGTTTGTCTAAAACCTTTTACTACAAGCTTCGCCTTGTATTTCTCGATCATTCCATCGAGCTTTCTCTTCCTCTTGAAGATCCACTTGTGTCCTAGTGGCTTACACCCGGGTGGTAAATCCACTAGTTCCCAAGTGTGATTTTGTAATATTGATTCAACCTCATTGTTGATCGCCTCCTCCCAATATTGGGCTTCCGGGGATGACATTGCTTGTTTGAATGTCACCGGTTCGCCTTCTATCATGAAGGTTACAAAATCTGGACCGAAAGACGTTTCCTTTCTAGCCCTTTTACTACGTCGAGGCTCTTCTTCTTCTTCCTCCAACGGTTCACTTGCCCCCACATTTTCCTCATTGTTTGACTCCTCAGTCTCTACAGTTACGGAAGACTTGCGGGGAAAGATCTCCTCGAAGAAAGAAGCTTCTCGAGCTTCGATGATAGTATCTACATGCACATCGGGATTATCCGACTTGTGCACGAGAAAACGATAAACACTACTATTTTGTGCATATCCTATGAACACACAGTCTACCGTCTTTGGCCCTATTCTCGTTCTTTTCGGAAGCGAGACAAGGACCTTCGCGAGACAACCCCAAACCCTTAAGAATTTATAGCTCGGCCTATGGCCTTTCCATAGTTCATAAGGTGGTTTATCACGCTTTTTATGCGGTAGCTTGTTCAATACATAGTTGGCGGAAAGCAGCGCTTCCCCCCACATGTTCTGGGGTAACCCAGAACTTATTAACATGACATTCATCATTTCCTTGAGCGTCCTATTCTTACGCTCGGCAACCCCATTCTGCTCCGGAGAGTATGGGGCTGTGGTTTGATGTATAATACCATTTTCTGCGCATATCTACGCAAACGGTGCCTCGTATTCACCGCCTCTATCACTCCTCAACATTTTAATCTTTTTATTGAGTTGATTTTCTACTTCGGTCTTATAAAGAGCGAATTTCTCTACCGCTTCGTCTTTACTTCTCATTAAGTAGACATAGCAGTATCTTGTACAGTCATCTATAAATGTGATGAAATACTTTTTTCCTCCTCGCGTTTGTATAAACTTTAAGTCGCATACATCTGTGTGTATTAGACCGAGAGGTTCAGTACTTCGTTCAATATGTTGATACGAAGACTTGGTTAATTTTGCTTCAACACAAACCTCACATTTATGTTGTTTATCAAATACAAAATTAGGTAGTAGATTCAGTGATATTAATTTCTTCATAGAATTAGCATTCACATGACCTAATCTACCATGCCATAAATTAAATGAATCGCAAGAATAAGCAAATGAAGTTTTATTGGCCACTTGGGCAACATTAACAGTTACATTATTCTTAGTACCCACAATAGCAGACTCGGCTTTAGGAGCCGGAGTACCAACATTTAATTTAAACATGCCGTTGGTCATATAGCCACGGCCTACATACATTCCATTAAGGGTGATTACAATTTTTGCGGATTCAAATACAAGTTTAAACCCTTTGTTCACCATCACTGAGCCGGAGACTAGATTCTTACGAATTTCCGGCACATGGAGCACGCCGTTCAGTGTCAGCTCCTTTCTCGACGTCATCTTCAGCAACACGGTTCATTTTCCTTCCACCCTAAAAGTAGCCGAGTTCCCCATGAAGCAGCTCTCATTGTCCACGGCCGTATAGGTCTTGAACATCCACTTGCTGGCACAGATGTGACTAGTGGCGCCTGTGTCCAGCCACCATTCCTTTGGGTTGCTCCCCACCAGGTTCACTTCAGAAACCACAGCACTCAGGTGCATGTAGTCTTGTCCAGCATCATCTCCTCCCTCAGCCACATTTTCCTGAGCAGGTGCCCTCTTCCTCCCTTTCCCTTGGAACTTCCTCTTTGTGTGTGTGTGTGTGTGGGGGGGGGGGGGGGGGGGGGGGGGGGTTTGGGCTTGTCGGTGCGCATCTTACAATCCGCGGCACGATGGCCCGGTTTTTTGCACACAAAGCAGTCTCCCATGAATTTCTTCTTGAGAGAGGCACCGATTCCGCTGTCAAAGCGTTTCCGCTTAGACACAACGTCCTCAACCACATGGGCCTTGGCAACCGCGTTGCCTGCTCCGCCACCGCCTTTCCTTCCGGATCGGCGGTTGCTTTGCTCAACATTGAGCCTCTCAATGAGTCCCTCCAAGGTCATAGCCTTTCGCTTGTGTTTCAGGTAGTTTTGAAACTCTTTCCAAGAAGGTGGCAGTTTCTCAATCATTAATGCCACTTGGAAAGGTTCGTTTATAACTAGCCCTTCAACTTCAAGCCTATGGTATATGAGTTGGAGTTCCTCAACCTGCTCGATGACACTCTTCCCATCAGTCATCATGTACTCATGAAAGTCCGTGACGACAAATTTCTTTGCGCCATCGTTATTCACTTTGTACTTTCTTTCGAGAGACTCCCAAAGCTCCTTTGCAGAAGCCTTGGGCTCGAAAACACTGAAGAGAGTGTCATCCAGAGCACACAGGATGTAGTTCCGGCATAGGTAGTCGCCATGTTTCCACGCTTCCACCGCCGAAACCGTCTGCACGTCATCATCGTCCTCGCTTAGGACGGGTGCAGACTCCTTAAGAAACCGGGTCAGATTAAGGGCAGTTAAATAAAATAGCATCTTTTGCTTCCAACGTTTGAAGTTGTTGCCCCTAAACTTTTCCGGTCTCTCCAGTTGAGAGGTTGGCAACATTGGCATCGCCGGTGTTGCCGGAGCCTTGCCCTTTGCCTTGGCCGCAGCCACAAGCACAGCCTTGGCCGCAGCCTTAGCAGCAGCCTGTGCTGCGGCCGCAGCCGCAGCAGCGTCGGCCGCAGCCTTTGCCGCAGCAGCTTCGGCCTCAGCCTGAGCCTGAGCCCCCCCACTCGCAGCGCTCGCATTGTTATGGCTACTGCCAATCACAAGTGCGCCCTGCACGTTTTCCGAAGAAACGGTGGGTATTTGATCCTCATTAGTCATCTGAAATGACAATATAAAAACCGTTTAGTTTCTCGCAAGAAAACTAAAATTCTTAATCGCAAAAACTAATTATAACTTAATTAGTTTGCTTCAAAAGAATAAAATAATAAAAAGATATTCTAGCGTGAAAATCAAATCACTTTTGATTTCACTAAGAATTCTTTATAGTATTCTAGAATAAAAGATAAAACCAATTCGGATTTATTCTATGTGCAAATTTCAATTTCTAGTAAACTAGCAATGATTTTACGAGAATAAAAACCGAGACGTCAACAAAACAAAATAAAAGAAAAAGTCCTTTTCTTTTCGAAAATAGTAAAACCAAAAAATAATATTGTTTAAGATTGTTGGTTTTGGTACTATTTCGAATACAATAAACGAAAGGACAATAAAATAAAGAAGACAGAAACGCAATGGAAATAACAATTTTATTTCTCACAATTGGAATATAAATTACAATTCCTGACTCAACAAATAAATAAAACTGCTGGACTGTAAAAAGGAAACTGCCGGACTGGTTTAACACATAAACTGCCGGACTGGTTTTTAACAAACTGCCGGACTGGTTTTAAATAAAAGAAACTGCCGTACTGGTTTTAAGAAACTGCTGGACTGGTTTTGAACAAACTGCCGGACTGGTTTTGAACAAACTGCCGGACTGGTTTTAAACAAAAAACAAACTGGACTGGTTTTAACAAATAAAAAACTGCCGGACTGTTTTTTGTAAATGCTGGAAATTACAGAACTGAAAAGTAAATTACTGAATTGAAAAACAGAAAGTAAACAGTACTGAAAAGTAAATACAGAAAAGAAACAGTACAGAAAAGTAAATTACAGAAAAGAAATGGTACTGAAATGAAATGTACAGAATGTAAAGACTGAAAAATAAATAACAGAAATATAAAAATAAGAGGCAACTGCTGAGCAGTTTCCCTTAAACAATATTTTCCGAACCACCTTTAGAGGTTTCTGGTTTCGGGACTTTGTTCCCAAGGTACAACTTATATCTCAGAGTGGCTCGTATGGAAACCGGCACCGAACCACAGGTCGAGCTGTTGGTGGTGCGGTTCTCTCTCTCTAAGTGTATGGTTATGCTGTGAGGTTGGGTGTATTCTGGTGTGTTGAAATGAGAGGGGGAGGGCTGCCTTTTATAGGCTCTACTGAAACCGCAGCCATAAATGTTGGTCTTTAATTCTGGGAGTTACACCCCCAGAATCCGCTCAATCAATTCTGAAACCGCAGCATTTACTCTCATTCATTGCTGGAGCGTTTCTCTTGCGTTTCTCTTGCTGGAAACTCTAGGGGCTGCTTTATATTTTATACAAAACTCCCTATTCGGGTTTGGACCCAAGACCCAAGACCCGAGACATTCTCCAAATCCCAAATTCCAAATCCCAAGCCCGTACCCGAGACCCGAGACACGAGCGAGCGCGCGTGTGTGGTACATACTAATACTCTTAGATGTATGTGGACATGTTAGTTTAATAACTATATGGGTTGGTATGGTATATATATTGTAAGATTAACTCTTAATCTTCCAATATGAGATTATTCTAAATGGTTTTCTCATTAACCATTTCGTTTTCCAGATTTTCCAGATTTGAGCTTTCGAGGCACCAATTTTGAAGCCACTTTGTATTCACACCCATTCTCCGAATAGGTCATGTGATATACCGTTACGAAGCTCGTCACACGGGCTACTCAACCACGTTGAGTACGGTATAAACAACTCAGCGCTGTTACATGAAATAATGACTCGAAGTTGGTCCAGTGATCATTCGGAAACACCCATGTTTTCACATGTTTTTCCAACACTTTTTATATACACTGACAGTTTTGGTTAGAAAAAGATAAAATTCGAAGAATAACATAAAAACAAAACAAAAACGTGATTGAAAACTGAAAACACTAACTTACGCGACCACAATATGGCAGGCTCGCCAATGCCTACTGAGCTCTCTCTCTCTCTCTCGACGGAGTTACCTACTGAGCTTGCTCAAAGATTTACACATTTGACATGTGACCTTAAATAGGGCACACAAGCAAAGACAGTGTAAGACACTAACACTACAAACAAAAGTTTCAAACATGAACGGATTTTGTGGCAAATTTATTCACCAACGTACTTATTATAGACGGATTTTAATTTTACTGACGTTGTTATTTCGTGACAGATTTCTGACAGATTTGACCGTTCCTGATTGAATATTTTTGTAGCGTAACCACCATAAACAAGTATCTGGCTTAGTATTAGATACTCCATTTGGTGCAATAAGTTGAAATCCAAAATTGTTGAGTTTTAAAACTCTATTGTAAAATCCAAAATTCCAATTTCTTATTTCTTTCGCATTTTCTTATACCTTCTCCAAAATTGGCTCTATTATATATGATATTTAAGTTGCGATCCAAAATTGTTGAGTTATCAGAATTTTGATATGGTATCCTAACTTGTTACTTATAATTATTGTATAACTAATTATCTTCGTTACTGTTATATATTATTTGTATCCTCAACTTACCCGATATTTTAAGGATTAAATTATTTGCAATCGTTTAGTAAAATGACAAATGTATATCACAATTAAACGAAAAAATAGCACATAGCACAAATATTTCAAGAAAACAATGTAAGTCCATTGTATTGAAAGCAAAACTTTGCTACTCAGAAAATTAAAAATGACATGTTGAATGAGGATATCAAATGATAATCAACCCATGACAGGGTGTACTGTCATTTAAAATGTCGAAAATAAATTATGTTAGTAAAACTATAAGGACTGGTTAGTTCGTCTATATATTCTTGGGTTGAATGTCGAAATTGAGAGGCACATTTCATTTTACTAGTCCGCTTATTGTCCTAGATATTCTCGCCTTACTACAACAGCAAATGTAGACTATCAGGTTCATATGGGAGAGTATGGAGTACACTGCAATTTGTTTTTCACTCTCGCTGCTGTGTCACTCGTAACGACTATTCTTAACGTTCCCATAAGATATTCTGGAATTTTTGGCTTCTTGATTCTTGGTACAAAGTCTGCTTGACGAGTGGATTGAACGTTTATTTAGTTTCAAATCAAAGGGGTACCGACATCATCAGTCGATTTGTTTTTATGGTTGTACAATGTAAAAAAGTTTTTGCTTAAAAAAGAAGAAGTACAAACCGGTAATTAAATAATGTGTAGTGTTTGGCTTGGTGATGTAAGCAGCGACTTATAAGCTGTTCTAGATGTATCTTTTGGTATGTGTAAGCTGGGTTTGGTCACAAGTTTGTGGATATAAAAATCGTTTGGTTGAAGAAAAAAATGAAAAAACAAATAAAGACTGGTTAGCTTCCAAAACATATAAAGTGTATTTTTAATCTTCTGAGTAGCAAAGTTTTGCTTCCAAAAAACTGGTTAGCTTCCAAAAAATATAAAAACTGGGGATTGGAGTTACTTAGTACTGATATTTATATACGTCGAAAAGTTTTAAACTTTTAATTGATGTGTTCGAGAAAATTTTGTACTTATTGGTCATATATATGATAATATGTTTTGGTTAATAATTTAATTGTATGTTTTGTGCATTGAACCTTTATTTTATATTTTTTGGCACATGTATCACTGATTTCAACAAAAAATGGTTTATCTGCATGTAATGCATCACATATATATATATATATATATGATATATATAAAAAATCTGGCAGCCAATGTGTTAAGAGATCCTCTTTTAACTTTTTAAAAGAGCAGGTTAATTAATTAATTACAGTATGTCATAGAGCATCCGCATGAATATGTGTAATTTTAAATAAGTTCCAATTTCAAGGTGTATTTTAAAAATGGAAACTATAGTCGGTCAACCATATAGCTCCATATATACATCATGCATGTATATATATATATGAAGAGTTATATGATTATATCTATGTTTCTCGTCAAAATCTAGAGAGGTAATTTGGTCTCTATTATCATCGAAGACGTAATCAACATTTATTCGTTTTCTCCCTTAATTATAGTGCGTGTTGTAGTAAATATTTCCCAAGTAAGAATAAAAAAGAATAAAAAAATAACTACTCCTATAACGGAACTGCTAATTAAATGCTAAGTCGGTTGGAATATTGCACAAAAATCAATTGCATACGATTGCCAACTTAAATTCAAAATACTGAAAGAGTATGATACAAAACTAATATTTTTTCGAATAGATGATTAGACAAAGTACAGAACATCCATATATATGTCCCTTATTAGGGACCCTTTCTTTAGGTAAAGCAAGTTACCAAGTCATGTCAATATTGTTCACATTGTCATGTAATTATATAATTATGTAATATTAGTGGCATAGATAGTACCACGTGATATTTCTTATATCCATTTATTAGCATAAATTATAGTATAATTAGTACTATCTCTTATATAATACCAAATAAAATTTGTGTAAACAAAGAAGTTAAAACGTGGATATTATGATACTAATAATCTTATATCATGCACCTCTTATTCCAATTATTTCTTTCAAAAAAGCTGTACTTTCATTTTTGCTCCGGTTCCAAATATATACCATGACAAACAAAAAATGGGCTGATTGGGTATACAAATTACATTAGGCTGATGTTGATATTAAGTCTATTTTGGTAAATTACGTCTATTAGTTTCTAGCAAGAGAAATAAAATATTTCCGTCAACATCGTATTTTGAAGTTCTAGGTGATGAATTGAAGCATTCATGAGCAAAGCTTGTATATCTTGAGTTGATCAAACTGTAACAATTATTTATAATTCTTTTATAAATATTAATTCATTAAAAATAGAATAAATATTTTTCATTAAGTTGGTGCATATATATTCTATGAGTTATGTAATTTATGATTTAAACATAAATTTGTGAGTTAAGAAACTCTACATTTCCACCATAATGATCGGTTGAGATTGATATTACCTTGATGGATCAAAAGTATATGAAGAGTCTTGTGTACTCCTCCTACCTATATAAACTACACAATACCATCTCAATTTGTGACAAATACATACACACACATAAACAACACATAAAGTAGTGTAGTGATAGGCTAAGGAGGAGAAAGCCAAGTCTCCACCCCGACGATCTACCTCCGTCATCTGAACTCAACTATTATGTTTCGTTTAATTACCAAGTTCATCGTACTTCCGCATAGTTTAAGGTATGTGTTTTGGCATATCATTGATATGTTATAATATGTATGATCATCATGTAGAAGAGATTCTATCTAGTTATGTTAATAACGTTTATAACATAATATATAAGTTGTAATAAATTTACACAAACATGTAGGTTCCGTTGTCAAAGAACATAGACCTAACATGAACAAGTTTTTTAGTCAACGAACATGAACCATTGACATAGCGTTGCTCGGCCGGAGTGATCAGTTCATCTATCGGCCTAAAACACCTTACCAACTAGGGTCCACACACAAAAAGGATATTCCAAGATTAATGATTGCAACTGAACAAACGGAAGGGGAAGTTGGTAATATGTATATATCGATATCCAGATTGAGCCAGTGTGATGCATTCTGCTGGATTACATGGACCCCTCTCATATTACCTTGTACAAAGAAAGTGACATTTTATTTTTATTTTGTAATCAAGAAAGTGACACAAGTCACATAATCCTTAGAAACAAAGAAAAGGAACCAAGACGATATAGTTTGTTCACTTGTTCCTAGATCCTAACCTCTGGGCCTCAAATATAAAACAAGCATATTACGTTAGGCTCAGTTTCTTGAATTAAACACACTTACAAAAGCCATGGTCTGTCTTTTTGGATCCGCTCGATTTAGGAAAATATTCGGCTAATGCAACAAGTACTTAGTTAACTCAACTAGTAGGGGTTGCCCGTCGCTCTAACTTGACAAAATTAAGTAACCATCTCAGGTCTTGCTAATGCAGCTGATATTAAAATACTGGTAGGAGGAGCTTTGACGGCCTAAGTCCTACTCGACTCGAATTGGGATGTCTAGTCGTTACCAAATGTGATTTATTATCAACAGACGATTTAGCCAAAGAAAGAGAGGAAAATGTCCATATTGGCGAGTAAAATACTAACTGCACTACAAGTATAAAACTAGATATTTTTTTTAATAAAAACTATTACATTTACCCAAGGCCTTGTTACATGGAGGATTGTAGGGTGGGATAAAATTAGAAATATGTTGAGACCATAAATGATGTGTTTGGTAACACATGTTGAGTTCGAACTATTTGTCCACTCCCGACCACGTATATTTGTTTTAAGTGATGTATTTGCAATGCCATGGGAAGTGTAGTATTAGTTATCCCGGGACTAAGTGAACCGTTATTTGCTCTACCGAGGTCAATCCCAGTTATACTCATAGTCTCGGAATTGCAAATCCATCAATAAAACGAGGCCCGAAGACTCGATGTGATTGGCAAAAAGGATATAAAATGACTTCTCGATTCCATCCCTGGGACAAATGCGGAGTTACATTTACCATGAGTACCACTATCATTGACTAAATTCAAATACTACAACTCTTTAGAAAAAAAACTGCACTCCAGAATGTTAGGCACGAAATGTTGTGTACATGAATGAAGAGAACTCAATATTAGCAAAACGTAATTACTGGTTGTAGCCAAATCTCCTCATTCTTCAAATTCAAAATACGTACTCCTAGATTTATGGGTATATTAATTCAACAAATAACTTCATCCGAGATTTTTGAGCTAATAATTCTACCAACAACTGTCACATCATGATAATGTCTTGGACAGCCTTGCAGGGTTTGAAAATAGAAGCTGCAACAAATGAATTTAATTTGGTTCCACTAGTGTGTACAGCAGCAGTACAGTCAAAGAAAATAACAATCCAAGATTTCCCGAAAACGCTTATGGCTTACATATCTAAACAAAACAAGACCGGATTGTTCTGGTTTAACAATTTCACATTTCTCTTATGTAGTTTACAAGAAGCAAACAAAACAAAAAAATGGTACAAAGTAAATAAATTTCTGTCTACTCTTAAGTGTGCTCAAATGGTTGTTAATCGATCGCATCCGACGTTTCATACATTGGTGCATTGTCTATTGTAGTTGCTTCATTCCATTCGATGGAATGCAATTATACAAAGATGTTAGAGAGTCTTTTGAGTCTCCCGAATACTGCATCTCTATCATTCATCACTAGTAGTACTACGATCAAGAAAATTTATATGTTTTAATTTTTAAACAATAGGTGTATGTGATATTCATAAAAATTGTAAACATCGCCAGTGTGACATGATCGTTTGCGGGATCAGTGTGGTTGAAAATCCAAAACGTTTTGTTTCCCAATTTACCTCTTTATCGATTTGTTTTTTCTACTAAAATAAAGTAAAACTTAAAAGATAGTAGTGATTTGGTGTATAACTAACAGAAACAGACCACCAAGGGATATATACCTTTCTTGGCCTAGGTTAAAGGTGATCACATGTTGTCAATGTCATACACACGATTTTTCAATCACTTAAAACAACTATATGCCAACGAGAAATAAGTTTTAGATTAGACAACATAAACTAGGACTCAACTTTCCTCAGCTATTAAATATTATCCTAAGAACATATCCCTACTGAAAAAAGGTAATGAACATATCCCTACTGAAAAAAGGTAATTTGATCAGGAAACAGCTCTTTCGTGTTTAGTTCAAACTCATAAAATCTAACAAACGGAGAGTGAGCAGGGTCTATGAAACTTCACATTTGTATTACTTGCCAAAAAACAAGGAACTGTATTCTTCAACCAAAATTGCGAATGGAAAAACAAATCAATCAGATTGCGAGCAATTAGTCGAACATTTACATCACACTGTTGTGCTATGTTCTTAATTCTATGTAAAGCTATTCTACTATGCTCAAAAACTTCCAAATTTAATACTTCTTCTATATACCATGTTACAATAGAATTACGTTCGATAGAAAGTTTGAGAAACGTTAAAGATAGAATTACGTTCGATAGAAAGTTTGAGAAACGTTAAAGAGGGGCCAAGAGTGCTAATAATGTTCGCATATCCAATGCTATCCGTATCAAATCATAAAAGGCTAAGAAAATAAATAATGGAACCCCCAAAAGTTTAGAAAACAAAACACTTAAAAGGCCATGTGATGAGCTCTAAAATATCCAGATACAGCTAATGCCCCCTTTAAGGCTTTTCAATTATGCCTCTCCCCACCAACACAACACAAATTGACAACTTAAAAACGGGACTGTTTGGCTGAATCTTAAAGAAATAAGCTTACACCAAACTAAACTTCTAGTTTAGCATACAAGGACACATAAAAAGGACAACATTTAGCTGAACCACAACATACATTACTCAACTTATTAAAAAGTTGAGATCATGAATCAAAAGCAATTTCAATTTACATATGTGCCTAACCTTAGAAGCGACCACACAACCCTCATAAATCAATACTATAATTGAAAGCCAAATAGTACAAAACCTCGATAGTCCATACTAAACAAACAAACAAAGTACAATAATAATACTAGTATTTTTTGTTACATTTCCTTCTAATCAGTAATACTCCATACAAGAAGAACCCAATAAAAATTGAGATTAAAGAGATGACGGACTAGAAGGGCACCTAGAAGGAAGTTCTCTTTAAATTTCTAGTTTCTCAAACCAAAAACACACAAAAAACATACTACAGCTTTCAACTCACCCACCAAATATATATTGTCAACTAATAAACTTGCAAAACAACTGCGGTAGACTTAATATTAAATGATCATAAATTCTTGATAGCGATAATACAAAGTACACATCCCTGATAACAGACAAGCAAACAAGCAAAATATAACTACTATTGGTTTATTTCCTTGCATTATATTTTCATTTAAGGCCTAACCTCAACGATTACGTGAATCAATGACAAAATAACGGACAGGAAGAACAAGAAGGGCACCTAACAATGTCTTCTCATTAAAAGGCTAGTTTCTCGAACCAGAAAATACCTTTAAAAAAAACACTACTTTAAGCTAACCCATCAAGTACTTTACAACTTTTAAAAGAATTGAGTTACTTATCAAACCTCACAAATCATTTCATAATCAAAGTTTTTGTCTTACCACCTGCACAGATTGATCAACTCTCGTTAATCAAATCAAACAAACAAAATACACCAATATCTCAGTACTTTTACTTTTAATGGTTCTAATGTAACTATCTAAGTTACGACCAAATCTAATAAATTAGGTGCATGAACACCCTGACTAAGGGCATGAAGAACAAGAAGGGTACCTAACAAGGTCACACATGTTAAACTTCTACTTATATATATTGAAACAAATGAGTTTTCAACCTATAACAATTTAAATTGTATGCATACATAAGTTGAGTGAATGCTCAACCCCCATCCATCAATCAAGATCATAGCATAGAAAGAAATGCTAGAAAATTCGGATAACAGACAACAATCAAGATCATAGTATTACTCCTCTAATTCCATCTTCATATAAGCCCTAACTTACAAAAATAGGTGATTTAATGCCAACAACGACGGAATGAAGAACAAGAAGGGTGCCTAAGGAGCATATTCTTGTCAATATTTTAGATTTCAAGACCAGAACAAAAATCTAAGTAGATAAAACAACTTGAATTTATGCTCAATTTTCATACCTCAAATTACCTACTTATCAAAGTGATATTAAAAAAACGGCAACAAGCAAACAGAATTACACTAAATTAGTAAGTTCTCTTACCATTTCCATTACCATCTAAGCCCTAATCGCAAACATTAGGTAATTTAACGACAAGATTATGCCCTAGAAGAAGCAGAAGCACATCAACAACGCCCTTCTTATTGAAATTTCTATCTTTTCAGACCAAAAAACAGTAGTAAGACAGTTTTTAGTTGACACAACAATCACATTACAACACACAAAAATTGAGCTAAAAATCTAAAAAAGCTAAACTTACATGCTCTGCTGAACCCTCAGAAATTAAATTACCATTGGCATTTACAAAAGCGATAATAGAAAACCCCAAAGACAAGCCAAATTAAATTAATATTACTAGAACTTTTTTTGTCACATTTCATTTCAATCTAAAGCCTTAACCTTAAAAATTCAGCGAATTAACCACAAGATTAGCACTAATCTAAATAATTAGGCGAATTTAGTTGACCAAACATAATAAAGAAAAACATACATTGCAAGTTACTTCAATTTAATTCCCCAAAACAAGTTCAACATATGTGCTCAACCCTCATAAGCCCAGTCAACCCTCAAGTCCAATTTTTTAAAAAATCAAAATTACAAAAAAATGATAAAATATATTAAATGAAAAAACACAAGACTAACATATCACTACTACTTTTTCCCTTGCAATTTATATTTTCAACCTAAAGCCCCAACCTGACAAATTAAGCAATTTAACCACAAGATCAAGGGCACTAAGAACAAGATTTCATAAAATTCAATCAACCATAAAATTCGATTTATTAATAATTAAAAACCGAAATTACACAAAAACCACAAACAAAAAGAAAAAAATACACTAACAATACTCCATATCAGTAATAGCATTTTTCCTTCTACTTTCCACCTAAAACCCTAATCTAAACAAATTAGGCCAATCTAGTTTTTCAAACAAACTTTACAATCAAAATAAAATAAAATAAAGCTGACCCACAAATAAAATCAACTTATCTCACACAAGCTCAATTAATATGCTCTTAATATTTTCTTTAGAAAATTTATATGTAATCAAAATTACAAAGACCAAAAAAAAATGTACACCAATAATACTTCATACCAGTCATTGTCTCCTTAGTCCTTACAGTTTCCAATTACTACCTAAAAATCCCTAACCTAGCACAAATTAACAAAATCAACTACAATAACTGAACCTAACAAGTCCATTCTCGTTACATAAAAAAAAAAAATTATCTCACACAAGCTTCAATTAATATGTCTTACATTTTCTTAAAAATATTTTTATCTTTTTATGAAACCAAATTACAAAAGCCCTGATAACCCAAAAAAAAAAGTGCACTAATAATACTCCATACCAGTCATTGTCTCTTTAGTCCTTACAATTTCCAATTATCATCTAAACAGCCCTACCCTAACCCAAATCAGGCAAAATCACCCACAATAACCGCACCTAACAAGTCCATTCTCGTTACACGCGCAGATCCTCAAACCTCCCCATTTCTTGGAGTAGCATAATAAGAATCAAACTATCTCACACAATCTCAATTCACATGCTCCTTAACATTTTCTTAAAAACATTTCTACGAAACCGAAATTACAAAAACAAAAGTACACTAATAATACTCCATACCAGTCATTTGTCTCCTTAGTCCTTACAGTTTCCAATTATCATCTAAAAAGCCCTACCCTAAAACAAATTAGGCAGAATCAAAATTAGTCCTTGCAATTTCCATTTCTCACCTCAAAGCACTATTTTAAACAAATTAGGCCAATCTAGTTACACAAAAATAGTCAAATTATCTCACAGAAGCTCAATTAATAACATTTTCTTCAAAACATTTTTATGAAAACAAAACTACAAAAGCCCTGATAAAAAAAAACCAAAAATACACTAATAATACTTCATACCAGTCATTTCCTCATCAGTCCTTACAGTTTCCAATTATCATCTAAAAAGACCTAATCTAGCACAAATTAACAAAATCACCCACAATAACCGCACCTAACGAGTCCGTTCTCGTTACATGATGAGCAAGCCCGAAACCCTCCCCCTTTCTCAGAGTAACACTTTCTGCTCCCGCTACACTCCTCACACACCACAAACCTAACCCCATCGCAAACCTCGCATACGCCACGTGGCACCACCGGAAGCCCCGCAATCATGTTTTTAAGTTCGCCCGATTCGTGCAAATTCCTGACCTCTTCGGCTCCGCCAATGTATTTTCCGGATATAAACACTTTCGGTAGCGTTACGTTAAGTTTCAGTGAATTTTTAGATGAGTTAAATAATTGGTTTAGGTGGGTTATGTAGGTGTGGTCCATGGAGACATCTCGTTCGTCGATTTGGACAGGGAAGGATCGGAGGATCGATCGAACAGTCCTGCAGTCGTCTGAGGTGGATCGGACGACTCGTAAGGAAGTATAGTAAATAACAATTTTATCCTCGGTGTTCGGGAGGGTGATTTGGGGGAGATTAATAACGGGGAGGGTTAATTGTTGGGGTTTAATTGACCAGGAGCGGATGAGTGAATTCACTAATTTAAACCTATGGAAAATGGATTTAGGTTTGTGATTATCTTCTGAGATTAGAAGATTTATGTCTTTAAAAGAGGTGCACGAAAAGGTTTTATTTCTGTTATGGTGAACCCGTTTTGGAGATTTTCCCCACATTTGTGAATCTGTGATTTTGTAGAGAGAGAGAGAGAGAGAAAGGGTGCTGTATGCATAGAAGATTTTATGGAGTATTTATTTATAGATTTATTTATTTATTTTTTGTAATCTTATTTACACCTTCTAGATTATTTAATAGTAGTTGTATTTATTATGCACGTATAAATAAGGGGAAGGTGTGAAGAGACCCATGTACTATGGGTTTATTTGCAAATAAGCCTCAAATCTTGAGAAATGATTAGTTTATGTTTAGTAGTTAGTACTCCCTCCGTTATTATTTAATTGTTCATTACGAAACTACGTGTAATTTTTAAAAATTGATCGTATAGTTCAAATGTTAAATTTTATGACTAGATTTTAAAAAAAGTCATTTCGACAGTTTTGGTACAAGTTATAAGCCGGTTAAAATTACACGTGGTTTCGTAGTGAATAATTAAATGGAAACGGAGGGAGTAATCGTTATTGTCGGTACCTCTGACGTCGGAAATTGTAGATGGTAGACAATACGAATAATGTTCTACTTTGATCCAATTTTAAAAAGACAAGTTGTGTCGTGTTTTATTAGATGAAAAGGAAGGGAAATTGGGATTGGATAGGGAGATATGTCGTGGCTTTTCATAAAGGTTTTTTTTTATTGCTTATTTATTTATATTATTTATGCGGGTTTGTATAATTGAAAATGCGAAGAAACTTATATATTATGGGTGATTATCAAATAAGACTCACGACTCTTGTATCCATTTTGAAATGGCAATAACTTTGTGTTTGTTTTAATGTTTTTTCTACATGCAATTTGTATCACATCATGAGTGATATGTGTAAATGTAAATAATGGTAAGATTTTAAGAATCGGTAATTTTATAATAGTTAGTGTATTATTGACAACGGTTAGTTATTACTTTACGTATTTTTCAACTATTAAGTTCATATTCGGTTATTGGTAGCAAAAATCTTTAGATATGGTAAAAGTGTAAAATTGTACAATATTTTTTGCTCTTTTTTGGGAAGTATACACGTAGATTAGGACATCCCGAAACGGAGTATCAGACAACTAAATTGAACAGGAGGTAGTACAAAATTATACTATAACAAATATGAGTTATTTGCAAAATTCAAAAGTTTAAGTTAGTTGTAAATACTTAAAGTTTGCATGTTTTCTTTGAAATTCACCATATAGTTATTTGCATTTTAGTCAGTAAATAAATATGAGGAAGTACCCCGTGTGTTAAAATAGGTAGCTTAACGATATGTATTAAGACTTCCCATTCTTAAAACCATTATTTCCATAACACTTCAACTCCTCTGACATTTAACTTGCTTTCCATAGTTTCGTTTTGTTTTATTTTGGTTGTAACAATTTTTTGTTTTATTTCTTTTTTTTCCGTTTTTGAAAATAATTAACTTTTGTTTTGTGGGGTTTTATTATTCTTATTAATCAAATAAAAATGTGAGTTTTTTCCCACCATTTATATAAGAAGAAAAACTTGTATTACAAACTTAATATGTGAGTCGTTTAATATTAGTAGTGTATAAAAAAATAAAAAAATTCTGAAGGTGAAGTCAACTTCTGATCAACTTTAGGAAACTTATAACTCGGTTGGCCAGATTGAAAATTTTGCAAAGTCGAATCATCAATTTACCAAACAAGTCGTCGAGTTGGCCAAGTAAAAAATAAAAAACTAAAGCACACTACTAACTTTAAAAAATCCAAAATGATTGTTTAGTATATACTTTAAGACAGAAACCACAAATTGGATTTTGTAATAGTTAAGTTCGAAAGTACGATAACTTTTTATATTTTTAAACAAAACAAAACAAAACCAAACCAAACATATTTAACATTAAACAAATAACTCGTATCTAAATTGTTTAAATCCAAATTTTTAAAAATTTATCACATATTTTAAATGTTAAATTATATATAAAAAAATTAATATATTAATTTTTAATAATTTAATCACGATTTATCTGCCGATCAAAGTTACACGTATATACATATAACTATAATATTTTGATATGTGAGAGTTGCTTAAATAAATTAACACTCACTCCGTTCCCATTTAATTAACCATTACGAAAATACGTGCAATTTTGATTGGCCAATAACTTGTATCAAAATTGTCGGAATAAATTTTTTTAAAAGTTAATCGTATAGTTTAAATATTAAATTTTATGATTATATTTAAAAAAAAATATTTTAATAATTTTAATATAAGTTATAAAATAATTAAAATTGATTCGTATACGAATTAAAGTATGATAGTAAGTGGATTCTGAAAAGTGATCACGTGTAGCTTTAGATAAAAAACTAAAGTGAAGGAGTGTGATAAAAAATTGAAATGGCATGCATGTGCGTTTGCTTGACTACCAGTATTTTCAAATAGTAGTAATCTTCAAGAATAATCATTTAACTACTCGAATATCTACCAGAAGCTTGACAACCGGGCCAAGCTTTTTGATTTCTGGCTCTGGGTTGGTGTGTCCATCTAAAAAAAAAACATGTATAAATAACTACTGATGTTTTTTTTTGTGTTACGATCGTGTTAGTTACGAGTTTTGTGACGGGTTTGTGACATGATATTTAATTTGTGATAGTTTTGTGACAGGATATTTAATTTGTGACAGATTTGATTTTGACTCTCACAAAATCAATATTATTCTACTATGCATGAACTATAGACATGTTATGATATTCCAATGGATTTGGTCACATAGACTTGAAAGATAGTAGTAATAACTAATGAGTAAGTGGAAGTATAATAAAAACTGAAAACTGATTATTCATTGTGTACGTAAAGATGAACAAGTCGATAAGGTAATTCGATGAATGAGCTCTTGTCAAACCTCAGAGGTGTAAGGACTTCAAATTAAGTTAGCAGATTGTGAATATCACTTGATCTCCAGTTAAAAACATGCAATGTCCTGATGATATATTATAAAATTTTATGATAAATTATCTTGATTAAAAGCTACATATACGAAGCTACTAATATATATACTGAAAAATTGGTAGATAGAACAAAATGATGATTTGAAGACAATTTTGTGTACAACATCTTTCTCCCGCCATGGATTAAACGGTGAAGAAACATTAAGCGTCCCAATTTTTGTTATACAATACATATTACTCTTACGTTTAATAGTTAACATTAGAACTATAAGATCTTTGACTTATAATAGTGGCAAAAATTATCGTTACTAGAAGCAATATTTCGCCATTATAGATGCCTATTGTGGTCATATCTAGCCGTTACAAAGTCACCACTAGGGATGGAAAAAAAAATCAAAAAATCCCGAATCCATTAACGACCCGAAGTTGTCCCGTCCAACAAAATCTGGTTCTGTCCCGATCCGAATTAGATCTCAATATTTTTAAAAGAAAAAAAGTCAGTTATGTTGTTTTAGATAAGAACTCTAAATTTAACCAAAAAACTCAATTTCCCTGTATAACTATTTCTCTATTTTAATTGAATACAATTCATTTCGCTAGTATTTAATATGGTCTCTCTTCAATATATTATTATATATTAGTTATAAAGCGACCTCTCGCTATAAGTTATTAATTTGTGGTTATAAGGTTAATTGATGCATATTTTTGTTGGGTTATATTCCATAAAATAAAGAAACTATGCCATGATATGAACATATTTTATATAATTGCTCACAAAAAAAACCACCCTCCAATAATTCTAAAAAACCCAAAGAATTAAAAAAGTAACAGTTAACCACTAATTCGTAGAGAGAAAGGGAGAGAGATGGAGAAAGTCGCCGGCGATGAGATAACGGTGACCGTGAAATTCATGGGACGATCAATCGCAATATCTCTCTCTCTAGAATCTCCCGTCACAGAACTCAAATCTCAGCTTCAATCTCTCACTAACGTTCTCCCACGTGGCCAAAAACTCATCTTCAAAGGTACCTTTTTAAATTTCTATTTTTACTTACTTTTTTTTAAATTTCTCTGCGAAAAAAAGTAGTAAGTTCATTTCTTGTCTATTTAGCTGATTTTGTGTACTGTTAATGTGTACTAATTCTTTTATTAACATTTCTATCTTACTTCCTAGATTATTCATTAATTTTTTTTTTATATATTTTATTAGTCAATTTCTTATTCTTATATTTGTTTGTAGAATACAAGAAAAAAAGTTGTTAGGTTGGGGTAATAACTATAATGAGTTGGTACACTTAAATTTCTAACTATAGAGGGAAAAAAGCTGTTCAGTACTATGGATTATTACTTTTTACTAATTTAGTACCCAACTTTTAATTTTTACCAATTTAGGTCCCAATTTATCAATTTCGTCCAATTAAGGGCCCGACAGCAATAATTTGACAAAATTGCACTAATTCTTGGCAATTTAGCCGATTCTATAATAATGTGTAATAATTTTATATATATATTTATCGTACTTCCTTTATTATTGTTATATTTTCTTTTTCTATTTTAGTAGCCAATATTTTTTTCTTCTTATATTTTCTGTAGAGTATAGGAAAAAAAATTGTTAGGTTGGGTTGTGGTATTAAGTTGTACACTTAAATTTCTATTTTTTTTAATGTACCCTGTATTATTGTTTTTTTTTTTTTACCAATTATTACCCAACCTTTAAGTTTTACTAATTTATGTCCCAACCTATCAATTTTTATCCAATTAAGGGCCCGGCAGCAATAATATGACAAAATTCCACTCACTATAAGTCTATATCTCACATTTTTGGGATTTGTTTCGTAACAATGTTGATGAAATTGCACTCACTATGTGATTTTAACACTAACCCCCTAATTGGATGAAAATAGGTAGGTGGGGATCGAAATTAGGAAAAATTATAGGATGGGTACCAAAATGGTAAAAGTCAATAGTATAAGGTACCGAAACAACCTTTTTCCCAATTATACAGTTTTTTAGTTATTACACATTAGATTTCGACTTCGTTACTTTACTACAAAAAAGTGTTGATTATCACAGGAATGTGACATTTCTTGATGATTTAGTGTACCAAAACAGAGGGTGTGTACAGTGTACACATTTCTATCATACTTTGCAGATTATTTTATTGCATTTTCTTATTCTGTTTTAGTAGCCAATCTATTTAAACCACGTAGAGTGCGAAAAAGAAGTAGTAGGTCGGTGTAATAAATTTTACAGTTAAATTAATTATACACTTTTTCAGTAATCATACATTAGATTTATATTTTCTACGTAAAGTCTCGATTAGTACAGAAATGTTCGTTTCTTGGCGATTCAGTTAATTTAGTGAACTGAATAAAGGGACAAATAAATACTAATTCATTATACGGTTTTTAGTTATCTACGAAAATTGTTAATCGGTACAACAACGTTACATATTTTGGCGATTTAGTTGATTTAGTCTACTAAATAGGAAAACAAAAGGACAGTCTAGGTACCAAGTAGTTACGAAATTAACTCTTTTTGTACATTTCTGTCATACTTTGTAGATTACTTTTAATTGTATTTTCTTTTAGTGGCCAATCCTGTTTTTTTATTGTTGCTCGAGTACAGAAACAAAAAAAAATATTAGGTTCGGAATTTGAATTTTTGGTAAGTTCTTGTCCAAACTTAAACTAAGTGTGAAAGTTCGGTGGAACAAATTTATAATTATAATTTCTTTTTCTAATCATCTTACTACCATTTTTGTTGTTATGTAACTAATTTTGCATTTATATTTACGTCTTAGGGAGAGTTCTTGAGGACAATACGACGTTGAGGTCGTGTGGAGTGGCAGATGGGGCTAAACTCATGCTCATGGCTAGTCAAGGCCTACATCAAGGGGTATATTTCTGTTTTTGAAAACATTAGGGTAATTATTGTTCTTGGCTTCTAAATGTTTACATGGCCTGAGTTTGTTAATGCTTATTGTTTAGAGAAAAAAACAGTTGAGTTAAAAAAATGTTAATCAAACAAAATGATGTAGGTTTATGTCAAGGTAAAAGTGTTTGTTCCGAAATTTTGAGCATTATTACTAAGAAACTATCTTCAACGTGGGTAATTTTCTTTTTCTGGGAATTTGTTAGCTTCCAGAAGCATCTCTCGTCACAGACTTGTGATTGAAAATGATTTCTTGAGAAATTTTGTCTAGCAAGAAGAAAAAAGAGATCATGTTCTATCTCTTTCCTTTTTACAATAAAACTGGTAATATTATCTAAACTAGTACAAAGTTATTTTTCTTAAACTATATAAGCATATGTATAATCTTATTAAAATTCAAGTAGAGTCATCTATTTTGCTTTTGATCATCTATGATATCATCGATTTCTGTTTCTTCTATATATTGTATTTGAGACATTTCATAGGTGTGTTTTCTTTTTAACTTAGAAGATGGGTGTTTTTCTTCACGATAGTGTGTATGCACAATTTTATGCCTGCCACTACTTTTTAAATAAACAGGATTGAATTGTTTCACATTCTTTATCGAGCACAAATATCTCACAAGGTCTTTTAAAGCTATAGCATCCACTTTCATAATCAGCTTAAGTATTAAATTTTTAATAAGAAACATCAGATTACCAATATCAGCTTTAGATGAGTGGTTGTCGTTTATTTCAGTTCGTGGTCATTAATTCAAATTTATATTATCGATTAGGCTGGTCCGATAAGAAAGGAAACACTGAACTCATCAAGAATGACCGAAAAAGTGAATCGAGATAAAACGGAGAAAAAGATGCTTACTACTGAGAAAAGCCAAGTTGATCGTTGGAATGCCACTGGTGTTATCGCATTATCTGAGCGCAACTTGAAGGTAAAATTGTTCCAAATTAACCTACTTGTTGGTTTTTATATTGCGGAAGTGTTTGCAATTGCAAGCATAAATTGTAAAACTGTATTCATCCTTTTCATCACTCAGGTGAGATCGTAACTTGATTCTCTTTTGGCGAATACATAATTTAACTATCTGAAGATTTCTCTTCATCATGGATTCTTGAAATGCACTAATTTTTGGCAATTATAACTCGTTGCTTCTCGAAAATAGATTGATTTGTTGATGGTGGTCAATGAGTTTGCATTAGCTTGTTTTTACTATTAAATATCTGTTTCACTTTTCTTTCCTTTTTAATGAGCTCCTTCTATTTAACAGCCGTAGATGTGTTTCATGAACTGGGAGAGTATAGATATGCTTATACTCTTCGATTTTGAAAAAGAATCACGTGGCATGTTACTAATTTTCTAGAAAACTTCACTTAATACTGGTGCTCCCTGGTGAAAATGAACTATAGTAGAAAGAAAAATATTCTATCATAACCAATATCCTTGCATCAATTGCTTATTTCATTTTCTTTAAAGTTTCTCCCGTGTTAGAACCCAGGCTTTCCAAGTGTTACACGACTCTAAAATCTAGATATATGCTGCTATGGTTTTTCCTTGGTGATATTTTGAAGCAGTTGATTCTTTCCTGGAGAGAACTTTTCTTTTCTATTATCGACAAGAAAGCAGTATTTGGGTTTCTCTTACAACGACACTTGGTCTTTAGTAGTATATAACTTCATCTCTCAATAAAATTTCTTTCAAGAAAGTTGAACGTGTTCTAATTAATTCCATTGTTTTGTAGCTCATACCAGAGGAAGTATTGAGCTGTCGAACTACAAGAGTGCTTGACCTTAGCCATAACTCTTTACAAAACTTACCAGTTTCAATTGAAAATCTGTCTTCTGTTCAGGTGAGGTGATGCCATAGTTATTTATGTTCCTTTTACAATTTGTCTCTGGGCTACTTGAAAGTTTATACATTCTTCATTTTTGTTTTGCAGAAATTGCTCTTTCATGCGAATGAATTAACAGATGGATCCATTAGTTGGGAAGGGCTAGCAACCCTGAAGTCGCTAACTCTTCTGTCACTAAGCCAGAACCAGTATGTATGCTATTAGAATTTATTAATTGTTATCTGATGACTAATCATTGCTATGATTCTCTTATTTAGTGAAGCTTAAAAAAATTTCAGTTTCTATATTGGCAATATGAGATATAGCATATCCATCTAGTTTTGAAATGGAAAGTAAGGGGGGATTGTTCTATCATTGTTAAGGGTTTTGAGTAACAGTATGTATTCTGTTATTTTGCCGGTTTTCTCTGGTAAAGTTATTCATACATATCCACCGTGGAGGGTTTTTAACATAATATGACTTACGAGGAGTACTTTATTACCTATAACTGTGTGTAAGACATACGGCAAGTCAAAACTTATTTCACTAGTTATATATCCTTTTGTATTCTAGAAAACCCTTCTTATTCCTGTTTTTCTTTTGTATGTTGTGTTTGCTTTTGCATTGGAACGTAGTTTTTATAAGATTTAATATTCCATCAACAGCTTAGTTCTAAAACAAAATTTACAATTGCTCATTCCCCGAAGACTTTATAGTCCACATGCCTTTTGCCATTATGTGCTCACATTTTTTGAGTCTTAACACATTTAGTTTTCATCTTTTTCTTCAGTTTGTTACATATTTTAGAAATTGTGATACTATTGACTTGCTAAGGTTATACAAATGTACTGGGGAGAGTGTTCCTCATATTTTATATGCCAGGAATAAAAATCTTCTCATGCTTTTTCCATTACTCACTTAATTTGAATTATTAAATCTTAATGCAGAATCAAGAGGTTGCCCTCTGCACTTGGTTTATTAACTAGTCTAAAAGAGCTTTATATTGCAAATAACGAGCTAGAATGTATCCCAGGTGAAATCGGGTCTTTGAAACAGCTTCAAGTTATAAAAGCCAACAACAACAGGTACATGAACACTTTGAACGATATTTGTGCTTTCTCTTTACACATCCTTCTTATATAGGCATGGAAATTGTTAGAAGTTTTTAAAAAACCATGATGGGGTATATATAAGCTCTGTCAATATGATTTATAGAAATTTCTTGATTTTTATTAAAATTTTCTGGAACTTCTCTTGTGATTTTCTGTTTATAGGATATGCACCATTGATGTCGCTATTGGGGAATGTACTTCTCTTGTGGAGGTATGAGTAATCCTATTGTCTAAATGTTACTATTGCCTAAATGTTCAAAACCTTATTGAATTTCATCAGATAGAGATAATTAATGTTAAGCGTATTCAACTTTCAGCTCATTTCGATTTACTATACTCAACTATCAATTTTTTGATTTAGTATACTGTATTAATTTTCCGTCCAAATTGAAGGGCAAAATGGTCTTTTTAGCTACTAAAAAAAAAAAAAAAAACTAAATTAACTAAAACAAAGAAAACAGCAGCCGTGGAAGGCTTTTAACCACTTGGTCACCAATACTTTTATTATAATAACAACGTTATATATATATATACTCTATCTGTGTATAGATGTGTATATATACACTTTGGGACTGATTTCGTAAATTTTAGAAAATTCAAATTTTATTTTTGTTTCATTTTAGTCCTTACATTTTCAAAAAAATAGTTTAAAATTACAACAAAATAAAAAAAAACACAAAAAAATTATAAAAATCATAAAAAAATATAAAAAATAACAAAAATAACAAAAAATTATAAAAAAAATTATAAAAAAATTAAAAAATTAAAAATATAAAAAATCACAAAAAATCACAAAAAATAAATAAAAAAACACACAAAAATTATAAAAATCATAAAAAAATATAAAAAATCACAAAAAATCACAAAAAATATAAAAATCACAAAAAAAATTGTGATTTTTTATATTTTTTGTGATTTTTTATATTTTTTTATGATTTTTATAATTTTTTTGTGATTTTTTGTGATTTTTTATATTTTTTGTGATTTTTTGTGATTTTTTATATTTTTTTATGATTTTTATAATTTTTGTGTGTTTTTTTTTTATTTTTTGTGATTTTTTGTGATTTTTTATATTTTTTGTGATTTTTTGTGATTTTTTATTTTTTTATTTTTTTAATTTTTTTATAATTTTTTTTTTAATTTTTTGTTATTTTTGTTATTTTTTATATTTTTTTATGATTTTTATAGTTTTTTTGTGTTTTTTTTTATTTTGTTGTAATTTTAAACTATTTTTTTGAAAATGTAAGGACCAAAATGAAACAAAAATAAAATTTGAATTTTCTAACATTTAGGAAATCAGTCCCAAAGTGTATATATACACATCTATACACAGATAGAGTATATATATATATAACGCTATTATTTTAATAGAAGTATTGGTGGCCAAGTGGTTAAAAGCCTTCCAATTTGACTGGTAGGTCTGGGTTCGAGTCCCATGGGCTGCAATTTTCTTTGTTTTAGTTAATTTAGTTTTTTTTTTTTTATTAGTAGGTAAAAAGACCATTTTGCCCTTCAATTTGGACGGAAAACGTTAGCTGACGTCACTATTTAACGGTTAATTTGGACGGAATATACTAAATCGAAAGTTTTCATTTAGTACAGTATACTAAATCAAAAAATTGATAGTTGAGTATAGTAAATCGAAATGAGCTGAAAGTTGAATACGCTTAACATTAATTATCTCCATCAGATATAATGTCCAACTTTCATAATTTTACACTTCTTAAATTCAAGCTACACACTTGACATGATCCTAATGTCTGCAGATTGACCTATCATTGAATCTGCTTGTGGATTTGCCAAATACCTTTGGTAACTTGAAGAATTTGAAGGTCTGTTTTGCACTGCTCCCTTTGCTTTTGTAGGCTTGTTTTTTACTTCGTTTTTCATACTCCTTCAATTCCTAAATAAGTTTCCGCTTTTATTCCAACTTTCTAATAGCAGTGATTGCGCTTCTAATATATTAAAATGCCCATGGAATCCCCTAAAAAATTCCACATATGTAGAGATGCTGACGTCATTTTAAATGAAAGGGTATAAACGGAAATCTAACATCACTTTATAGTGTATCCTCTGCATGGAAACTGGGTATTTGTTTTTTGAAAATAAAAAACATAAATACTAGAATCCTGTTCCGGGTACTGTAAGCAAAAAAGAAGAAATTGCCTTGTTTATTTCTGCTTGTGAGGTAACTAAACTGGAGGTGCAAGTATTGCAGAAACAAATAGTAAAACTAAGTTGTTGCTTTTTGTAAATTAGCTTAATCTCCCCTAGGTAGAATTTGTTCTTCTTCTCTCTACTTTGCATTAGTACCAGAGATTATGTTAAAAAGAAGTGGTTCTACTTGTGGAATTAACATTAACTGGAGGTGCAAGTATTGGAGAAAGAAATAGTTAAAAGTTATTGTTTTTTGTAAATATGCATAATCCCCTATAGGTAGAATTTGCTCCTCTTCTATCTCTACTTTGCATTAGTTACCAAAGTATGCAAGGAATTGCGTAATTTAAAATAATAATAATAAGAAGCCATACCTCTTTCATGAGTTCCTCTCATAAGGTATCTTTTGTTCATTTAAATGTCCCTTCGTAATCTTTACTGAATGGTGATGCAGTCGTTGAATATAAGAAATGTCCCTTTGTAATCTTTACTGAATGGTGATGCAGTCGTTGAATATAAGTAACAATGGACTAATTTCTCTCCCTGGCACGGTACTTAAAAATTGTATCCAGCTCTCAACTCTTGATGTTCACAACACAGAAATCACAATGGACATTCTTCGTGAGGTACTAATAAACGGTTCTCATTTCTTTGACCTTCATTCTTAACACATGAATATAACTTCACTATTGGCTCGAGGTTACGAATGTAATATGGTTCTTTTACAGTTAGAAGGATGGGAAGATTTTGATAATCGTCGTCGTTCAAAACATCAGAAGCAACTGGACTTCAGAGTTGGAGGGTCTGCAGAGTTCGATGAGGGTGCTGACAAAAAATAAATCTGATCCAATAAAAGAAGCGTTATAAATTTGTAGCTGTTGCCTGTTGCTACAAATTGGACAAGGGGTACCATACTCCCTTTTTTTTGGAGTCACCGTGACACCCTCCCTTTTATGTATTGGGAATTTATTTTTTCCAATTACATTTTTAAAATCGACGTTTTATTTTATTTGTAAAGTGTTTGTTACTTTTTTTTTTTTAAAGTTTACGTTTGATATATTATTTGGTATTACTACACTACACTACTCTATATATTGCCAAATAAACTACTCCTTAAATACCAAAAAATATATAAAAGAGTAAATTTTTCAAAAAATTTTAAGCAAAAACTTCACAAATAAAATATTGATTTAAGAAAATGTAACCGGAAAAATAATTCCGCAAGGGGGAGTCTGATACCCCCTGTTATCGAGACAGTAGAGATTGCTAATGATTTCGTATTGTAAAAGATTAGTATCCTTGGTTTTCATTTTGCTCGAGCTACGGCCCAAGGAACTTTTCCAGTTGGTCCTTTGTAAAGGGATATTCAATGATTATCATGACAATATACGTCTGATCATATTTAACATTTGATATCAAGAGGAATAAAACCTTCTTATCTGCGAATTATTGCTTTTGGAGGACTTTGTTATTTTTTATTTTATATTATCAACGAATAATTGCTTTTAGGGGAGCTAGTTGCTTTAACAATCCCCTACTCTGCAACAATTTGGGTAAATTATGGTTTAGTGATCTGAGTTTTGATCAATTTTAGGATAAATGATCTATAAGTTTTTACAATATCGGTTTTGTGACCTAAGTTTAACTTTTGTATTGTTTTAGTGACCTTGCGTCAATTCAATGGACGGAATACGTTACACGTGTTATCACGTGCCCTCACGTCTTTTAACTAAATGGGTAAAATCTGAGGGTATTTTAGTCCTTTTAGCAAGAAATATGTTTTTTTTTTTCGAAAAATATGATGACATGTCACTAAATTGCTAACAGAGTTAAACTTAGGTCATAAAGCCGAAATTACAAAAACTTAGGTCACTTATCATAAAATTGATCAAAACTTAGGTCACTAAAGCATAATCTACCCCAACAATTTTGTCACCATGTTTCTATTAGGATGGCAGAATTAATCATGTAAGAAAACAACTAAAAGTTCCCTAATAGTAAATACGTAATAAATAATGTCAATAATACTGTTTTTTTTTTCTTTCGTATTCTTAACTTGAACTCGGTAATTATGTTACTTGATCATCTACAGAATTTGAAGTTCCAAAAAACTCAAGTCCACGTCCAAACATAACTAAGTTAATCTTCCTTTCTTCACTGGTCCAAAATTTTGTTTGAAAATGAAACAAAGAAATAGGGTCGTAAAGAAAGATGCAAGTTAATCAGGTTATCTGTGTTACAAAAACACGACAGCCGGATTAAATCCTCCTGTATGATTATGAAAGGAGCTAGCTATTCCGATAATAAGGCCGCAAAAGAAAGATACTTTCTAAGCAGTGAAATACTCGAATTAAGTACTCGTTTTTTCACAACATTAAGAAAAGGAAAGAGAAAAACTAGTTAACAAGTCAGCCCCCTGTTTCATAGAACCCCAATGCCCGGTCAGGTACCATTTTGCTTATGTTCTGGTTGGATTATAAAAGAAACAGAAACCTGTAGAGAGACACAATGTCAATGAATCTTCTGTAAAGCCTGAAGGCATATATACCGAACAATATAGCCAAAAAACAAGAGAACCAACACAGGCATCCAATAAAAAGGTCTTAAAAGACCAAACATCCATTTCCATGTTCAAAATAAACCAACTAAAACAAAAGACCCGATGAACATTGTAGTATCAGCTCATACGAAAATGCTTCTTTAAATCTTTTCCAATAAACTACCAATGATTAAACTAACGGAAATAAATAGATATCTGTGGGATGTCAATATCATTTTCCTTGTCATCCTCACACGCCACCACAATATCCAAGTGGCGACGATACGGCGGAATCTCTATCTTTGCAACATCCTTAGCCACATCCACGACCTTCTTGTCCATCCTCTCCTTATGCCTCGGAAACATGCTATTATATAACAAACAGCTCCCAACAGAAATGCTATACGCGTTTAGCCCCTTATCTGATAACCACTTAAGAAGCTCTCTCAACGTTAAATTTTCGTGGATCATCCAACGGTCCCAAACAGTCCAGCTCATATCCCGGTGTTTTATAGTCTTAGGTGGGACTGGCTCGGCCATTGAGAAAAGAGGGAGAGCTAGGTTAGCAAAGGTGTTTCTATAATCTTCAACTTTGTGAGAACCTTCTAGAACCTTGTAGAGCTCGAGACAGACTAGGCCTGTGGCCATGGCTGTAGCAGTAGCGATTGCAGGGATAATTCTACCGGCTATGAATTTTGCTTTTAATTTATCAACTTCGGGGATACTGTAATTTCTCGCCCTCATGTTAGCAAGTGCAGCAATCATATCCATATGATAGTTCGTGTCATCATCCTACATATACAGGTTAATGTAAGTAACCAAAATCGCGTGTAGGTGGCAAAAGCATCACACTTTGAAAATAAGAATACATTTCTAAATCAGCAACAAGAGGAACAAAGTTGTCTCAAGTAAACCAATATTTGCTTATATAATAGTGAGTTTTAAATGATAAATATCCTCTCAGGGGACAAATACACTAATTTTGATGCCAAAACCATAATCAATAAGGACCAGGATCATAATACACAGAAAATATCCTAATTGTCATAACGTTGAATTCTCTTTTTTACGAAAACAACTTAATTCAATAAAATTATGTTTTCTGATAAGGAGTGGTCCAACAATTCAACCTTAGGGGAGAAAGAATGTCCGTGTCACTCCAACTTAAAACATTCATCAATCCCTGCAAATAAATTATATTCCTTACCTGAAACAATACCCTCATTCAAAAAAGGGAATGCTTCTAGCTTATATTATCGTCTTCTCTCCAATCTTTCTTAATTCAGATCTTAAACTTTTAGTAATTGGCTTACCTCACATAATATATCCAAAACGCTCAGTAATTGATCCTCAATCAAGTCACTCTAGCTTAATGAAGAATTTATGTGTGTTTTGATAAACCATAACGTAAATTTTCTTTTAATTAAGAGTATGAAAAGCAAATTCCTAACTTAAGGTTTCACTACTTTATTAAAAAGCAATTTTTTTTTAGCCAATTTACCCTACTATAGGCTAATTTCATTATTCCAAATACAAATCGGTAAATACTTTCTATTTTGACAAAACACACTTTTAACAATCTTTCAAAGTATACTTTTTACTTTCAACAAAAAGGTACAAGTAAGAAGTGAGATTAAAAGTTCACTTCTGATACAGTTTAATAACCAGTTGATGATAAAGGCTAGAAGTGAGAAGTGAACTGATGGAGTAGTATATTGGTGTTTAGGCCTTTACGGAATTGAGGATCATTTAAACAAAAAAATAAGGGAAAAGGTGATTCTCTCAGCAGTAGTGTACCACCATGTCTGTAGAACCAGAATCTAGAAGATACATATAAATAAAAACCTAACGCTGGTTGGGTGGAAACTCATGTTGAAAAGGCTGTTAGAGTGTATTGTGTAATGTTTGTGGGGGTGAATCGTGTCCGTTGGTTTGTTGCTTTAGATATAGCAGTTGCTGCTGGAGTGTGCCTCATTGATTCTGAAGATTACTTAGTTGTGGTCCAGATTTGTATTGCAGTTTTACTTGCTGTTGCTGTATTAGGCCTTCTTTTGTTAAGGGGATATAAGTTATACTCCTACAACACTAAAATTAAAATGAGTATTTTCACTTCTTAAAGTCATATGGCCAGGGTTACACTCAATGTGCAGCTATTTGTAATTTTTCTCACTTTTAATCCTAATATAAGATCTCATCTTCCAGCGGCTTTATGCTTTATGTTCTCTGTTAGCGAGTATTTCGGGACATGTGCATGTTCAGAAGTGGTGCTTTGCAGTTTGATGCTTTATGCTGGAAATAACTGGATAAGGTCCCTTTCTGTTTGGCCAAAAATACATAAAAAAAGACAGTAACCAACAGAGGCCAGTAACCAACAGTTACCAGATCAGGCCTGAATGCAATACATACCTTCTCAAACTGAATGGGTTTCATCCTGAAGCCAGGTGGCAAAGCCTTTGAACACGTATCGAGCTGTAAAAGCAGATCGTCAATAACCGATGCATCATCAATTGATGACATGGCAAGGCTGGTAGCCTTCTCGTCGGTAACAATTTTAGCGTCCTTTCTCGGTTGAAATTCCGGAACCATTACTTTGTCGACAGCTTCAGCCAAATCTTTTGGGCGTGTGGCCCAATCGGGAATAGGAATGCCAAAGGTCTCTGCCCTTAAAATCGCCGCTGACATAATGTAATGCAAGTGGCTGACATCAGCTGTTGAAAATTGTATGGCACGAGGGAAACGTTTTGGGGCAGACCAAAATAGAGCTCCGTTGCTGGTTGTTGCGTCTTCTGGGAAAGTGTATGTTAATTGTTTTATACTATTTGCAAAGTACTCTTCAAACCTGGGAATACAAAAGTATTAGTTGTTACTTTCCCTTTTTTACCTAATCCAAGAATCTAACCCATATGTGATTCGAACTCAAGATATCCACCGAAGGTAATGAGGCTAGCCTACTAGGCAGAGGACATCTGCTGTATAGGTGGTAGCAGGTTTAGTTCCCTGCTCCAGCTAATTAGAAATTATGACTTGATTATTAAAACAAAACTTTATCATTATAAAAGTAATTGAAACAAAAGCTCAAAAGGTTCTAAACTTATAATAGTTTTATCTCCCTAACCATTTTTTTTTCCTAAACAGACTACAACGCCCCAGATATACAAGAAACCATTAGTTGTGATAATAATAAAAGGGCAAACCCAGTGCACAAAGCACCCACTATGTGCGGGGTCAGGGAAAGGGTCGGGCCACATTGACCTTTTGTAGACAGTCTTCCCTTGCATTTTTTGCAAGAAGATGCTTACACAACTCGAACCCGTGGCCTCCAGATCGCATAGCAGCAACTCTACCGTTAGGTTAAGGCTCACCCTCATTAAGTAAAATGGGGATCTTACAAATTTTATACAGAACAACACCCAAACAACATGGCTCAGGAGTTCTGCAATCAAAATACAATATGTTGAAGCGACAACATTCTCTTCCGACTAATCATAGGGAAATGCTACACAAACACAAATCAAAATGGTGGGACAAATAATCAAAACTCAATCTTCGTGCACACTTGGCACAAATATTCCTCAGCAGAAGTCTTTAGGGTTTTGGGAGTTCTATAATTATTAATTAACAAATAGAAATGTAAAGCAACAACATTCTGTTCAGACTAATTATAGGGAAATGCTACACGGACACAACATGAAAACGGTGATCAAATAATCAAAGCGGATTCCTTGCTCTCAATGAAGTCCTGTCACAAAAATTTGAACGGAGTTTTTCTTTTTTACTTCAAGTAATACAAAGCTGTCGCGTTTTTTGTCCTTATTTGTACACAAAAAACAATGATTTGTAATTAGTCGACTGACCTAATGGTTAATTTTAGCATATAGGTTAGTATACAAAACTGATGATTGAACTATTGTAAAAAATAGACAATTACCAAAAAGTTGATACACAAAAGTAATTGTAAATCAAGAAGTTTTCTATTAAGTTAAACGGAAGTACCCTAGTTGAAATATTTTTACGTTGGTAAAAATCAGACTTAGAAAATGATAGGTTACAAACCCAAAATTTTGTGCCAGGTTAGGGAACAAAACAATAAAGAAACTCCAGTTTCTTTTAGCAAACTTTCAATTAAAACCCATACAACATACTTTTAGCAGCATCACTAATGAAAAACAAAAACAATATTACTTACTTTGCACGACACCAGACTATGCAATCCAGGAAGGTTTCACATTTATCCCGATCAAGACACTCCAGAATACGCTCCAAATTCTCTCTTGCCTGAGCATCACCAGCCTTCCTCATAGCAGCCGCATATTCACTTTTATTCGAAAGAAAAGCATTAACTTCCGTAGGCACTTTCTCGAGCAACCCCTCAAATTCTGATCTCGCCCATGTCAAACAATGGTCAATATTATGAGGAAAAGAATGAACGGTACACATGGGCGCTTGTTTCTCCGGTGGGTCCCTTGAAGCACCGTAATTCTCAGTCAAATGAGGAATTACCATCTGAGTGTTACATTTAGCCCCAAGAGTTCCACTCTCTAAAAGTGGTTTTTGGAAATATAAGCATCTCTGGTCGACGTACAGCCTTGCGTTTACGTTGTCGAGGGCATTTATGACGACATTTTGACTGTCCCAAAAAGGATCATCAAATACATTTTCAGTTTCTGGGCTCACGCGATTTTGTAACGCTTCTATACGGAAATTGGGATTTATTACTTTAGTGGCGGAGGCAGCAACTGTTGATTTTGCCTGCCTGATATTCCAGTCGCGGAAAAGAAATTGTCTGCTAAGGTTGCTTTTTTCGATGACGTCATCATCGGTGACAGTGAGCTTACCATGGTTGTTGGATGAAACTCCCATCAGAGCTAAATTTTTCAAAAACTCACAGCCTAATGCACCTGACCCAACGACAAATATATTTGCATTTTCCAACTTCTCCTGGAGTTTACGGCCAAATACGGATACTTGGGCATCATATCGACAATTTAGTGGTGTGAAGTCACTAGGATCTAGAGGCTCTGTTGGAAGGGATTCAACTGAGTCGAAATAGAAGAACTGTCAAAGAAACATGGAGATACGTTATTTTTTTTCTGTACAAGGAAAAATCAAACAAGTTAGAGAGGGAAAATGTAGGATGATTTGATATTTTGGGCACTAATATTATCGTAATATTTCAATTTTGTATACCAACCTATAAATGCTAGCAATTAGTACCCTGACCTAACGTTTTTTAACGCTTTTGTACACCATGTAGAAAAAGAACCCACGGTTTGGAAAGTAAAATATGATAAAATTGATAATGTACAAGATCTCCAGAGGAATCGATAGAATAGTGTGCAATACATGTGGTTTTCTTAATTAATTCGAGATCAACATACTTGATACACAGTGTACTAATAAGAAAAAAAGAAATGTAATTTAAGTCTACAAACTACTAATCACTGTTTAGGTTGGTGTTCAAAGTTGAAATCGGGTGATACATTACAGTACAAAATTGTAATTAAGCCTGAAAAATTTACAACTACCCTCGAGAAAGGATCAAATGTCTTCAAAAGTAGGGCTACAATATTAATATGTATATATATATATATATATATATATATATGTATATATACATCATTCAAATAAGAGAAAAATAATATAGCAACCTGGAAAAGGGGGTGGAATTTTCCAGAGCATGCCTTCAACACCTCTTGTCCGACAATACCACCAAACATAGCAGCCATGGGATTCAAAACTGCCCGTGCACCAAATGCAAAGTGGCGCAAAATTTTCGGGCTAATATCACCCAATTTTGCATCTCCTGAACCTTCATTTATCTCACTAACTATAGATATCAGCTTTTGAGCATCCTCTTCCGACCCAGCAACAGGGAACCGTTTTAATTGGGAAATAAATTTATCCAACCCTTGAAATGCCAAGTGTAACAGAGGTGGACGGTCAAATTTGGCGAAATCACTTAGAAGGAAATCACCAGGTTCTTTAAGCGCTTCTCTTAGTGTCTTAAAATTTAACACTTTGGGCTGCTTTACCTGCATTATGGAGTTAGAAAATGTTCTGACTTTAATTATTTTTCTAATTAAATTAGTATCTTCTCATTTTTTTTTTGTGTATCTAAATTAAATAGCTTCATTGTTCTACGCTTCTTTAAGTTTTGTGAAGTCTTCTGGTTCTCAATGTGTTTTAAGGTTTTCTTGAAGTCCTTTAGTGTTTTCCCATGTTATGAATAAGGACTATTGCTTTTCAATTTGAGGTTGAGGATTTGGAGGTTTTGTTAAAAAAGGTGCTTCTCTTTTTTTTAAAGGACTTTTTTTGTTGTTTCCTATCCTTGTGGCTCTACGCCTTGGTTTTGAATCGATTAGGCTTATTTACCTGAGTAACAATACCACCTCTCTCGTAAGCCCCATAGCCGGTAGTGTTTTCCTCAAGAGTGAACGAGTACGGTCTCGAACTTTTTATCTTTCTCGGCTTTCCATCGTTAAGTTCTGTCATTCCTTTGACTTCTGAAAAGACAACAAGATCCCCGTCTTGAAACTCAAGCCTTTCGTCATCTACACACGACACGAGGGCATTATCGTCATTGCTAATTGAAGCGATGATCCCAGTATGTGGCTCTTCACCATCAACATCGATGACGGTGAACTCGGGTCCAAAGTCACAAAAAACACTTCCAAAAAGACCTCTAACATCGGCTTTGATGAAAGAGATAGGGGGTTGATGAGCATGACAATAATCATTGAATTCAATAGCACTTTCTAAACCAATATCAGTAAATATCACAGCCTGCAAAGACCATAATGTGCAGAAACAGTTACGAAAGGCATGAAATTTATTATGTTACAAATAGGGCTGTAAATGAACTGAAGCGTTCATGAAAACTCGTATTCAGCTCGTAAACACTTCTGTTTGTTTACAAACAAACCAAACATGACAGAAATTTACACGTTTGTTAAGTAAACGAGCTGAACATGAAAACGACACAGTTCATTCACTATGAGCTCGGTTCATTAGGGAATCAATAAAGTGAGTTTCATTCAGTAATTATATGAGTTATCAAATAAACAATGGTGTAACACATAGGTTTTATACGAAGTCACACTACATGTGCACATAAGTTATCAAAACGTCTGGGGAACTCATAACCATATCTGTAAATGTGCTACATCGTTTATGGGAGAACGAGAGCAATACATTTGTTGCTGAATAAGGCATAACTACATGCATTATCTTCGATTGTTTCAAATGCAAAAGCATAACCGGATGTATTCAGCCAGAATTTTTATAAACATAAGTGTAAGTGACCAGGCGAGACAGAAAAAGTTTTTATGTATCAAAACTTAGAGATGAAGCACGGAAGAAAGTTTCCAATACACTCGAGACTAAGCTATAAATGTCTACAAGTTCAACCCATATGAAGTTTTTGTTACTATGTAAACATCAAGAAGATTGCAAAACAACCTTGAGAATTCGATAAACGTAGACATGACAAAAATGAGCACTAAATCAGAGCTGCTAAATAGACATCAATATCAATGATCACAAGTCATCATACTTCTCACGACAAATATAACCTCAAACTCAGTAAGATGTCACATGAACACATAATACAAGGTAAACATATTCTCCCTCCCTTCCATATTGACTGTACGTTACATGAACTCCACAAATACAAGGGTGCGTCATGGTAACCCTGTAATTTCAAGTACTTTCCAAAATTACCCTTCATGCATGTTTAAATGAAATTATTAGATGAAGGGTAGATAGTAAAATCGACAACGTCCCTTCTTACTATTAATAGAGAGACGGCATTTAGTTTTTCTTTTTATTTTGAAGGTTAGTGGACACTTAAATTGGTAAATCTCAAATAGGAAAAGATATACATTATGTATATATGGACACATAAACCAGAGCGCAGGAAGTAGCATAAATTCATAAGCATTTCATTTTGGTTTATAGTTTAAACATTCACAGGTTGTAGGGTAACTAAACTTAGGGAGACAATAGATTTACACTAAGGATTTCAAGATGATCTATGAAGTTCCACCAACAGAAAGCAAACACAAATGACAAATAAAACAATAGAATACACCAGGAATTAAAAATAAAATATATACCTGGAAATTAGAAAGGTGTTCTTTAGTCAATTTCGTGGGCAAATGAGAAACCACCACAGCATTGTTAAGCTCTTGCAACTTCTGAACAGATGCTTGTGCTCTGTTCTTACCAACATCATTTTCCGAGAAAATGAAATTGCTGGACAAATCCCACAACTCTACTTTCCCCTCATCATGCAGTGTGACGGACTTCACGCCAGCCAGTATAAGATTTTTCGCTGCAATTGGATACAAAATTTGAATAAAAATAGCAATACACACGCACACAGCATAAACTATTAATGCAGGCATGATGACATTGAAAAACATATAATTCCAACCATGTAAAACTAGAAAGTCAACGTCAAGTGAGGATTACCAATATGTGGAAAGGCCAATATCTGCAACATGCTTAATGATGCCAGAGAGTTTGCTATAGATAATAGCACTCTATCACAAGTTGAGCAAGATCACTACCCACTTAATATAACAAACTTGGTCTATACAAATGAATGGATGATGTATGAAAAATGATATCAGGACATATACATGGTGAAGATAAAAATTAACCTCAGGTGGAAGCCAGATCAGTTGTTATAATTTATAAAGAAGTAAAGAGTCCTTTGCAGATGAAAAACAGTCTCTCACAAAACTAAGGTAATGCCTGGACTCTGGTAACAACTTATAAGCAAAGAAGCTGGCTTATATGAGACCGAGACAAAATCAGATTCATTCAACTTGCAGAAATATAGCTTTTCAGGCAAGTAAAAAAAGCTTCTTAAATGGCGAGCCTAATGCACCACGCGTGTAAAACATAAAAGCAAAAAAACTGAGCTTATGAGATACAACTACGTAAGCCGCATACTCAACAACAACATCACCGGAACTTCATATAGAACGTACAGTATCGATCACATTATATCGTTCAAAAATGTTCGCATTTCCGAATACAAATGCAACACATAATAATGAAAACCACTCAAACACAAAACTAACAAGCAAAAACCATAATGCAAGGCAATAATTAATCTTATGAACATATCATCTCGTAAAAAATCAACCAATCTACATACCTATCTCGGCCCCAAGCCCCTGCATCCCCGAAATAAGAATATTGGACGCAAATAGACGGCGCATTGTCTCGCGCCCGTAAACCGCCAGCTGGCGGCTGTGAAGATCTTCGTCGATATCATTGGATCCCCCAAACGACATGCCTGTCACCCCTGTTTCGCTACCTCTGCTGTTACTGCTACTGTTGTTGTTGTTGCTGTTGTTAGCTGTGTAGCTTCTAATGCCGCTATCTCCGGCCCCTAATGTGGCGGTGACAGCTAAGCAGTTCTTCTTGAGAAGGGTCGCGGTGTCGCCGGCAGTTCTCTTTCTAGGAAGCATCAAGTGCAGTAAGCTGCTGAAAGCAAAACAAATCCCCATCAATACAGTCAAATTCGCATACATAATCTATACACGCTGTGTTAAGATCTATCGTATGTTTATAAGCTGACCCGATACCATTGGAGCTATAAAAGCAAAGCCTAACATTAGACTAGTTTCTTTTTTTATGAAATTAGTATAGACGATAGCATCATTGTAAAGAAAAGAATCTGGAAGAAACTCACAATAGTTTTGATCCCTTGGTTAACAAGAATATGCTGTGCCATTTTGATGGGCAACCTAAAAAGATCTAAACCTATGTTTATAAGCTATTTGATTTTTATAACCTTACACTAGATTGATATCGACGTTGTAAAGCATAAGCTCAGGAAGAAAAGTTAGCTTCCACAATAATCTCTCTCTAGTAAAAAAAAGAAAAAGGTGCAATGCCGTTTTGGGGGAAATAAAAAAAATCGGTTGGAAAAATTTACATACATAACGCTACAGTAAGATCTAACCTATATTTGTAAGCTAATTCCATCACAATTGGAGCTATTAAGGGCAATCCTAACCCAAGACTAGATGATAGCCTCATTGTAAAGCATAATATTTGGAATACGCTTTCGATTCCACAATAGTTTTTTTTTAAAATAAAAATTACACCATATACACGCTATTGTAAGTTCCAACCTTTGTTTATAAGCTATTTCGATCACTTCTGGGACTATAAAGGCGAATTCTAACTCCAGACCAAATGATACCGACATTGTAAAGCGACAATACAATCAGATATACATGAATTTACTGCATATAAACACTTTAGATATGCATAATATCTGGACCAAGCGTGCGCGTCGTAATAATTTTGCTCTTTTTACAAAAAAAAGGAAACTTGCTCTAACAATTCGATGGGGGAAAATGGTTAATAATATACATAAACTTTGTATACACGTTATACAAAGATTTAACCTGTGGTTATAAGCTAATTCGATCAACATTAGAGCTATTAAGGCGATTCCTAACCTTAGACTATAATTTTATTTTCTTGAAAATAACTTTAGATTAGTTGATAGCATCATTGGAAAGCATAACATAAATAATTTTGTTGAAAAAACTTGCTGTGCCATTTCCACAGATAGTTAAAAAAATCTGTTTATTATACACAAACACACACACTATAGTACTCCCTCCGTTCCCAATTAATTGTCTGCTACGAAACTACGTGCAATTTTGATATCAAAATTGCACGTAGTTTCGTAGCGGACAATTAATTGGGAACAGAAGGAGTAATTAGTCAGTTCTAACCTATGTTTATAAGCTAATTTGATCAACATTAGAGCTATTAAGGCGATTCCTAGCCTTAGACTAGAATTTTATTTTCTCGAAAAAAACTTTAGACTAGATGATAGCATCATTGGAAAGCATAATATCAGTAATTTTGTTCAAAACACTTGGTACACCATTTCCACGGACAATTAAAAAAATCAGTTAATTATACACAGACAAATATATATATATATATATGTATACACGCTGTAGTAATTAGAAAGTTTTAACCTATGTTTATAAGCTATTTCAATAACTCGCAGGAATATTAAGGCAAATTCTACACTAAACAGAAGATACCGAAATTGTAAAGAGACGATAGATACACACACACACATATATATACACACACACACATACACTACAGTAAGATTTTACCTATATCTACTACGCTAATTTAATTATAATTTTAGACTAAAGGAGCTAATAATAAACATATATATGTATATAGACTAATAATAAACATATAGACTAATAATAAACGTATGGCAGCTAATAATAAACATATATACATATATATATATATATGTATATAGACTAAAGGAGTATGAAAGCTATTATAAGCCAATAAGCTGTGTGTTACAATTAGCTAATATTTGATAATAAATAAATAAATAAAATAGAGCTAATTATGGAGAATCTAACCCTAGACCAGATGATAGCGTTACTGCAAAGCGATTCGATATATAAATAGAGTGATAAAGTTACGTACCGATTTGAGCTATGAAAATGAAAAATATAGTATCTGAGATATTTTTATATTATATGTATATATATATATATATATATGTATATATAGAGAGAGAGAGTTAGGGTGTAGAAGAGCAAGGTATTAATAAGAGGCTGTATTTTCCAATGCAATTTATATGTTGCCACGTTTCACACCGTAATTTTTTTTTTTCTGCTAAGTCAAACCTTATCAAATTGCCACTTTGTTGAAATCTGAAAATTTTACAGAAGCCGGCTTCTGTAAAATTTTCAGATTTCAACATGAGTAATTTGGTAATTTCACGGTCAAACCATAAACATACCTACGGTTTGAAAAAAAAAATACGGTTTGGATTGGAAAAATACATCATCTATTAATAATTAGGTAAAGTGATGAGATGATACGACTCGGTTTTGAGTGGACAATAAATTGCACAGCGTCTTTTCTATGGAATTGATTTTATAACTTTCTAGTTTCCAGGAGTAAAAATAATAATTACCTCACTTAAAAAAAAAAATACATTTAGTGTACTGAGCATTAATTTTAATGATTGGAGTATTAGATGTATAAATTCTGTCACAATCGAGGATATAACGTTAAATAAAATGACGAAATTGCACTCACGTTCTCTCACCTATCACATAGCAGGTGCATTTCGGACAACATTGGTCAAAAACATATCTCAAAATTTGAGATTTAATGATTGTAATTTTGTCGATTTATAATGTCATATCCCGAGTTGGACGAAAATTTGTATATCATAACCTCAATTGTTAATATTGATTCTATAATATATAAATTGTTAATCACGGATAATACAATACAATAAACGTATTTTTTCACTTAATAAATTACATGAAATTTTATTACTCCCAAAGGTAAGCCGAGTGAGACTAATAAATTTCATGAATTGTTATTACAAAGACAAATGGGTATTCTAAATTCTAATATGCAATGAATCTTGGAACGGTAATATTAACGAATGGACTTTTACAGATAACAACAAATTAGCATTAATCAACAATAAATAGATATTTATGTAATTAAATGCTACTTAGTTATTATATTGTATCGCCGCATAGCTAACAAGTAACGGTAGTATAATTTGGTAGATTAAAATTTAACTATAATTACTCCTTGTATTGTACTTTCATTTTTTTTCTTTCTAATTATAATTTGGTAAAGTAAAACTAACTATACAAGCTAATAAATTCTAAAATATATAGAATTGTATATGGTGATTACCCTAAATTTAAATATTTATTTAATCTTTTTATTTTTTAATTACTTAAAATACAAATTATAATATAGTAGACTAAAATAATTTACCTAATAAAAACTTAAATAAAAATATAGTACCCTATTTTGGGTTACCGTAAACTTAAATATGATTCAAATAATTTTTTTTAGTACATCTCCTATTTTATATATACATATCATACTATTAATATAACGAAGCTTATGAAAAGTTGATACTGTCAAATTTAGCCATTTTTTTTCAAAAATGCTCCTACACTTTTTTCTTAATTAACATGTTACCTACTTTCATAAAAAAATTAAAAAATAAAAACTAATTAAACTATTTCTCACTCTTTAACCACACAAAATTTCTTATATCTTATATTTTTTTTCTCTAAATATTTGTATAATCATCACAATTTATATCATTTTTTTTTCTTATATCCTATATTCCCCCCCCCCTAAATATTTGTATTATCACAAATTTATAAAGTATCACACACAACAAGTATGTATCGTTTACTGGTGTGTATATATATATACACCCACATAATAATACTAAAGTTTTTTCGACATTACAACGTCATAATGAATATAATTTTATGTATTTAATGGTTACGATTTTCAATTCTATTAATTGTAGATTGATTATGGTAGCTAGCATTTAAATCACTTTATTTAATTCCATTAACCACATAATAACCACCCTTTTTTCCAATAAAAAGCAATGTTTCAATTTTCAAATAAAAAACTGCGCATGTATGTGGCAAAAGAAAAAACAAAATAAAAAAAAAAAGACTTAAAGCCGTATTGATACTATCAAGTGATCACTAATCGTGAAAATATGTTATTGTTTGATTTAGGGGGAAATCATGAAAGAAAATAAATTATAGTAAAATACTAATATTTTCTGATGTTTGTTTGATTTGATAAATTAGTATCTTAGAATTTTTTTTTTTACTAAAATATTGGAAAATAACTTTCTTAAATTTGGTGATAAAATATTTTCCAAAACTTATCTTCACACATACTACTCATTTATATATTTATATTAATATGTGTATACTATTATACTACTATAGCCAACAAAACTCTTCTACTCTCTTAGTTAATTTGTTTATCTTATATCTTTTAATATATTAACAAAATTAACAAAGATAGATTTCGGAATCGCTAAATTATCTTCAAGCATCTTTAGATTCGAATGGTCAACTTCATGGATGGTACAACGTGATATGAATTTATCTTCACAATTTGCGCAATAATCATCATCCGAGTCCGATAAGTTCTCTTGCTCCATGTTGGTCTTACTTAAAACATTGGGATATAACATGTAGATATATCTAATATAACCACCCTTAACCCGTGACACTAGTTATCGTTATCCATTTCGGAATATATATTCTTAATTTCAATTAACTATTTTCTGGCAAGAGTTTCATAAAATTTCTGGTTTTCTTTCGATAACAACAGTGTCTTTGCCGAAAAAAGGTAATACAAAACTCGAGTTATATTGGAACACAAAAAATTTGTTTTGGGAACTCTTCACTTGATATTAATTCGACAATATATACTAACAACATGAGGTGAGGTTATGATTAATAAGTGTGATAATATCCATTGTTTAAGTTAAATTATTTCTAGTCTATGGATATAACATGCTAATTTAATTAGAGTGATCGTTTACATGCTGAATCGGCTTATCAAGCCTTTTCATATACTTACTTTTTTCCATTTATAGAAACAACAAGGAATGTAAGTGTTGAGCTAAAACACCAAAACTACCGTTTGTCACATTCTGCAAAACCTTTGAAGGATTTATCTTGGCATTAAATAAGAAGGAAAACATATTCTTTTAAACATTCTAGACTACTCTGTGTTAAACGAATAAAGTCGATATAGTGAATGTAATGTATGTAAAAACATATTTTTATGTGGAATTAATATAAATGCGGTTTTAGACTAAACAAAGAAGGCGAAACATATAAATATAATTTTTTAGGGTCATGATCGATGTTTGCATCAAAGCTTTTCGGTTCATTTGGTATCAATTGCAAACTCTTAAAAAGTGAAGTTTAAGGAGTAGATATATCTTGTTGATCGATGTTGGTATTTCCCGAATTCGTGATGTATTGGAATTGTCATTTTTGTGTGACATTAAATAAGACCAGGTTATGTTTTACCTTTTCGATAGCTCATTGAGGACGATGACAAGTACATCTCGACCATTCGATGCCCCTGATCTATAAAAAAGAAGATAAAAAAGGACCAAGTATAATATGTAACGTGAGATATGTATAGAGAAATTATGATGGTTGTAAATGAAAGTATGTATTAGTCTCATTAGAGTGCCTAATGCCTACCAGTCGTCCCTCTTTTTATTTATATATCGTCGTCTACGATATACCCAGCTCTCGCTCCGCCTCCTCATCATTATACTCTCAACCATCGCCACATCACCTCAGCCGCTCAACCATCGCAATATCACCCGACCCCTATCTCTCTAACGTCCCTCCTTATCTCTACCGCTATGTTATCGTCTCCTCCCATGCCACGTCATTCTTCTCTCATGACATGTCATAAATATGTGCGCAAGTAGCAAGTGTATATTGAACATGGTCCCTAAAATGATTTGTTGTTAATCTGTTAATTGAGTTGTGCCTATATTATTTAGTTGACTTTTTGTTTATTTAGATCTAAATCATTTTCATTATGTTGTGATGATATTAGTTTGTAATTTGCATTATAAGCTCTACAACTAATTTTTTTTTGGATTGTAAAGAACATTATTAAAAAAATGTTATTATCTCTGAATCATTTTCATCATGTTGTGATGATATTAGGTTGTAAATTGCATAAATAAGCCATTCAACTAATTTTTTTTGTAGATTGTAAATCATATTATAAATTTTGTTTATTTAACATTTTTGTTAATGGTAAAACATATTGTAAGAATCCATTCACTTCAACTCGCTCGTGGCCCATTATTTCAAAGGTCCAACGAGCCCAGCAAACATACATTTTAAATAGTGGATGTGAGCACACATTGCTAACCCGCTCTAATAGCACGTTAAACTTACAAAAAGTGCAAAAAAGAGAGAAGAATTGATGTATTTATTATCACTGCAAAGCTCGTGAATATGGTTACATTAAATAAGTCTACTAAACACTCAAAATCTCATATGACTAGCGATTATTTATATTAAATCTAATCATATTTTTAACAATAGAAAGGAAATAAATTTCTTTGACATGCACATGTGATTTGGCCTTAACCAAATCTTATAGGATCGTAACTTCCCCTGAAGCTAACGAGCAGAGTGACATAATGCTCAACTTGGAAACCAATGTTAAAAAATGATCAACCCCAAGTTGTTCAAAAACGATCAACCCCGAGTTCTTTGGTGAATATACATCAGTCATCGACTAGTAGTTTGAACAACTCAGTCTATGTCTGTATGCTTCTTCACAGATTCGTATCTGGTCGACTCATTTCAACAATCGTATTGATAAGCGAGCACACAAATAAGCCACTTTTATATTTTCCTTGCATTGTTAAGTCGTTTAAACGTATCCTTTTAACAAAGATTACAAGGGTTTCGGTGCCAGTAGTGAACAGAAGATGGAAACAAACTTGATTTTAAGCTACGTGGATATAGCAAAAGGGCTTCCCCACTTCCCATTCCGTTGAGTTAAAATTTATTAAGTCCACTTATTCTAGGCCAGATTGAGAAAGAAACTTTCCTTCAACTTAGATTTTCTAACTTTTACTCAAGTTAGGAAAAAAGAAAAGAAAAAAAAAATTCATGCCCAAGAAAAACTTACAACATCATAGATAAAAACTGATTCTAAAAGCTATAATCGAGCTATCGTTATCGGCTTATTGCTAGAGTATGATTTAAGATTGATAAGTCCTTGTAAAACCTTTCAGGCTAGAAAGAAAGAAAAGAATTAGAAAAATTCTGCCATTTTACCTGAGCATCTGAGCAACCAAATCCAGTAAAACTTACAACAGAAATGAAAAACTGAACTTAAAAGCTACAATCGAGCTACCGCTACCAACAATCGGCCTATAGCTAAAGTATGATATACGATTGATAAGTCCTTATACTAAGGTTTTATCAACCATGTGCTTTTGCTTGGGATCTTCATAATCAAGATGTTACATAGATAAAAGATTTTGACAACTTGGGGAAACCACGTTTATTGTATCCTAATACCTTAGACAATACTTTTGTTCTCCCATATCTCGATACCAACCCATGTCAACAGCACATGTAGTCATATGATTGTATCCATTAATCTTTGTTATAATCATTAATTAGCCATATGACGAAAAATAAACATGTAATCATGAAAAACAGCTTTAAATTCAGGGTACACACTCACATTGACTTTAGAGGTCACATGAGAATTGATATTGCATGTGAAAAACAGACAACTCTGAGCAGTTAACTGATAAAAGCATTATTTGGAGAACGGATTTTGCTTAGGAAAATATAACCATTCTATGTTTAGTCCTTTTTAACAAAAGTATTCACAATCATGTTGGTATAACCATTAAAAAGCCCCAACAGTTTTCAAATAAGAAAACCTGATGAATGATGACAGTCATTGGTACTACAAAAATCAAAGCTTTCTGTAAGATATTTTGAACCATATCACTTGTGAAATAAGAAAAATCCAATGCAGACAGAGAGGAAAATTTGATAATTGAGAACTAAGATACGGGTAAAATCTGATGAGGTACTATGTTTCATTGTTTCTCTAATACCATTTGAGAGGGTCCCTTCTGAGAGCCACTAAAGGAACAAAAAAAAACTGACCTACCAAATAACTTAAGATTAATCAAGTTGTAGGTCCTGCAGATCACAAGTTATCTTATTAACATAGCTTTTTTCCCTCTTTTCCGACTTTTTTTTTGTCTTTTAATTGGTAAGCTATGATGCCAACTCATCTGAGTGGCAGACAAATTAGAGAAAAAACATATCTCATTTCCCACACTGCAATTAAAATGTGATGCATTTGCGTATACATAAACAGCCCATGTTTTTCATTTCTTTTCTGCACTATACTAAATAGCATGGACTCGAACACTTAGGTAAGACGTTACATCTTCGATTCTGTAGAGAAAACCGACTCTCTTTTCTTGGATCTACAAATGAGAATGAAAGAACTACTTTGATTAAAACTCTAAATTAGTTAATCATGAACCACGCAGGAGATCGTTCACCTACAATTGTTAATACTGGACAATATTGAAATTATTTCGGAGAAAGGAGGGCGTTTTGAAGGACAATTGTTCCAGCACTTGACCATTAGGGAACTGAGAATTTGTGGACAGTCCTTCGGAATATCGGGTCTAAGACCACAGGCAGCTATACCTACTGCAGCTTGTACAGGAGATAAAGCTGTATATGCCAACTCACCGGCTACCATTTCCCACACTACCATCCCAAAACTGTATACGTTACTCATCCAAGTTTCCGTTACACTTTCTGGGTCAGCAGAAATAATCTGTTCACAAGAAGACCATCAAATACAGTTTGTTAAATTTTGCACACTGTTAAGTACAGGAAAGATACAAACCATATCGCTTCGTATATACAAAGTATCCATAGTAGAAACACTCAAGATGCAAACAAAAAGAAAGTTGGCGCTTTAAAAGGTATAATTAGAAAAGTCTGGTGTTTGAAGAGACTCTGCAATTTATAAAATTAGCTCAGTGGTAAGTGTGAATAGTCCGAACTAAGTATTATTTTCAGTAGAGATAATTAAGTAGGTAGGTCAATACTTTAAACTTGTATCCATTCATAACTTCCATGTGTTGCAAAAATATAACAGAAATAGAGGCTCTTAATTTTCATGTCTAGTGAACGGTTTTCAATTTAAGTTCCAGTATATGTGTGTGGCTTTGCAAATGCACAAGGGTAAAATCTTAAGAAACTAATTGATAATTTCCGAAGATGCTCAAAATCAGGCGAAAGAAAAGGGGCATGTTTGCAGTTTTCATATTAGATCAGAGGATTAACATTAAAATTACTTGATGAGCACTTGATAATCATAGAATATGAAAAGCATCACTTATAAAGCTAAACTTTCTATTAAACAAAGAAAAAATAAGTAGAAAGACATGTTAAACTTAAGCATGCTTGAGCAATGATTTTTGAGAAGTGACATAAGGTCGTCATAATTCAGAATAGACATTCAAAACAGTTAGTATACATACCCAATCTAATAAATGTAACTAAAGGACACTTTGAAAAGGAAAACAAAAGTCACAATTCTAGTTAACTTAGCATGCAACTCCCCACACTAATCTTACTCTAGATAGAACTTCAGCGAGACAATGATGAAGCAGTATACCATCATTAAACAATGTAAGCTATTAACAGTTGTCACCGCTAATAAATAAATATAGTAGGCACATATTGTTCTACAAACGCCATATTCCAAACACTTGTATAAAAACAACTCACTTTATCATATCCATCCATACTTGATACCTTTTACTTATGTCCCCTTGCTGTTGCTAAATAAGTAACTGAAATTTTCTCTAAGAAAAATATTATAAGATGAAGAAATTGCTAATACTTTTTCTGCCCTGAAGAAACGATTTATCAAGTTACTAGCTGTAATAAATTAATCAACTAATTGAAGAAAATAGTGCAAGGGTAACACACCTCAGGAGCCAACCACCGATAACCATCGGTTTCATAGTCCATTGCTTCTCCACAACTCTTATTTGCTGAGACTATGCCCATACCTAAACAAGCATTACCATGCCGATCCAACAATATCCGCTGTGTATTCAAATCCCTAAACGCAACACCATGATCGTTCATGAACTTAATCCCCTCTGCCACATCACTCGCAATTCTCAAAATTTCCTTCATTTGAAGCTTTTTATTTTTAACCATAAGGTCATGAACTGACCCACCTTCCATGTACTTACTAACAATACATAATCCATGAGAATCTTCTATGGCAACACCGTAAAATTGCAAAATGTTTTTATGCCCACAAGTCATTAACTCTAAAAGGTTTTTACGTATCACAAATTCGTATGCACTTCCTTTATCACACCCTTTGAGCTTCTCAATTCCCACTCTCTTCCCTTTATAAATTCCCTTACAAATACCAAGTCCATTTTGAGCACTTATCTCAATGCTTTCAGAACTAATCAGCCATTTTCCAATTTCATCCCTACCCGATTCTACTGTTTGCCATTCGTCAACAACAACTAGCAAGGATGAATCAGGTAAAGGCATCTGAATTTGTATTTTCCCATCATTATTATTAACTCCATCTCTGTAATTATTTTCACTATAATCCTCTTCTATCTCTCCCATATCCACCCATTTAGTATTTCCTTCTTGACAACCACACAAGCCAAACGGAAGTTTCATAGCGGTTGATCTCGGCTTCTTCAGAACAGATTTTAAAGCATTTTCTATTCGTGTTTTAAACATCTTCTCTTGCCCAGATTGCACTAGAATTAAAATGATTCCTAAAGTTGACCCCTTTTTCTCGAATATTTGCAACTTTTTACAACAAATCGAAGCGTTATCTAAGGCTCCAGACATGGATGGCCATGAGACCGAAGAGTTACAAGCAAATGTAAGCTTAAAAATGGAACCTTGAATTTCATTATCGGAAACCTCTTGGATCATAATCGCTGGCTGGCCGTCTACGGCTGCTTGTTCAACTAGCTTTATATGCATAAATACGTCTTTCATATCGAATCCTGCTTGTGCATAACTGTAAAGAATAATTACAGAAAAGATTTAGACTTGACCCTTGGCTAATCGTTAATATCGTAAGTCGACATTAGTGAATTAACATTTTCTTTTGTGATGAGATTGCAAATAAGAATCACTAATCCTGAATTGAATTCCCAGATGCAAATAGATTATAAATATGCACAGTAAGAAGGTGAGAACACTTATATTCGTTCATCATAAAAATTCTAGCTTTCAAAACTAGGAAAATTTAAAAGAAAAGCTCAGCTATTCCTGGTTAGCTAAATCCAAATGAACAATGCTTTTAAGCAGAAAAGCACAAAAAGCAAAAAAGTACAGAAAGCCAAAAGAAACAAACCAAAACAAAATCCAATGTCAGTTACTTTTCGTTAATGGTGATCACAAATCTTAACAAACGGATGTTAACTCATAAAATCTGAATCAATTCATTATCAATTAATCCGATTAAAGTGTCTATCTAATGACGAGCAGAGATCCAATTTGCATAAAACTTCAACTACTGATCCAGCATTTTCATAACAAACAAATAGCTAAAAACTTAAAGAACCCATAAAACAAACCTACTTTCATACCGATTCTTTAACAAGATATTGTTGATTTTTAGCCTTTCAAAACCCGCATTTTACTAAATAATTCTCACATGAAATATGTTTCCATCGCTATAGAAAAATAGATACATACACATATCGGTATATGGTTAATGATATAGGTACAAACTTATCCACACTTGTTAGGGTTATTTGATCAAACTATATTGATTTAGAGCAATTAACATCAATAGTCTACACAGTGGAGGAGCTAGAACAGCCTAAAAAGGACTCCAGCACCCCTATATTGAGAATATACCGATCTTTTACCATGTATCTTGTTTTTTTTTAAATCAATTTTAGCCTTTCAGCACCCCCATAATTACGAAAAAATCATTTCTAGTTGCGCCACTGAGTCTATACCATCACCGTACATACATCTATATCATAATGCACGGAGGAACTACTAGTAGGCTAAAAGGATTCAACACCCCTATATTGAGAAAAATCCGATCTTTTACCATCTATCTTGATTTTATTTTATTTTTATCGATTTTAGCAATTCAGCATCCCCTAATTACGAAAAAAGCAGTTCATAGTTCTGCCACTGCCATCATGCATATTATATACTGAACCGGTAAAGATCGGTTTTTTCCTCAATATGGTCTGCTGAGTCCATTTTAGCCAACTACTAATTCTTATATCATCACCCTATCTATCTATCTATCTATCGATATATATATGCATAATATATAACTAGGCTAAGTGGTAAGGAATCGAAATGTTTCCGAACATTAGCAATTATCAACCTAAGAAGGCCAAAAGGATTAAGTTGAAGAAAACGACATTTTACCAATTATCTTGATTTCCTTTTATCGATTTTAGCATTCCAGCACTCCCTAATTACAAAAAAACAGTTCTAGTTCTGCCACTGTCATAAGCCCTATATAAGCAATTATCTACCTGAGAAGGCCAAAAGGATTACGCAGCAAAAAAACGATATTTTACCAATTATCTTGATTTCTTTTTATCGATTTAGCATTTCACCACTCATCAATTACGGAAAAAAAACAGTTCTAGTTCCGCCACCGTCATTACCCATACATATAATATATACATACCTAAGCGGTAATGAATCAAAATGTTTGCGAATATTAGCTACCATCTTCTCCGGCAGCTGACTACCCGGATACATCTGCGTCAAGTTCCTAACAACGCTCCCCCACGCCACCTTCCTCCGTCCATCCATCCCCCTTGGCACTGTACCCGAGTCAAGATTTAGCGAGTTCTTCAGCGAGCTGATTGCCTCGGACACGTTCCGCCCCAGCCTCTGCAGTTTTTTCTGCACCACTGACGTGGCGGCAGAAGGGGTGTTTTCCGGCGAGGATTCGGATCTGTGCTGACTCAGCATCAGGACTTCTTCGTCGGTGCTAGTTCGGCCTGACCAGCATTCTAAAGCAGCTGCCATTATAGTTTTTTTTTTGAAAAATAAATGGTGAGGAAAACCCACTGTTTATTTTTATAGATTCTAAGTAAAAGTGGATGAAAACACCCCCACAAAAGGTAGTACAAATGTTCAAACAGAAAATACAAGAACTAAATCAAAAGGAGAGGTTTGCTATGAATTAAGTAAGATAATAATAGTACATTTATTCTGACATTGGAGACTATATAGTATATAATTATATATGTGTGTATATATATATATATATAGAGAGAGAGAGAGAGAAGGTATGTATAAATAGATAGATATAGATCAATAAATATGTATGTATGTATGTATATATAGAGAGAGTGGGGAGAGATACACTATGAATTAAGATAACACATTTATTATGACAATGGAGACTATATATATATATATACATGTATGTATGTATAGAGAGAGAGAGAGAGGGGAGGTTTGGTTGTTAATTGGGAGAAGAAGACAGTGTACCAGTTAATAAATGAGGTGACAATATTGGTCCTCTGCTATTTTGAAGTTATATAGGCACACTTTTGGTTTGATTGTTTTTGTGATATTTTTTATCCAATTTTTTTTATTTATTTTGTTATTATTAATGTAAATATAAATATGAGTTTTTCTCACAATTGAGATAAGAAAATAATAAGTTATATATGTTGTTTGTAGTTTTCGATCATATATTAATTTATTTTTTCTAAATTACTTATCATCTTATTTTCATTATCTAAAAATTCGATCGGTGATAATTATTTTTTTCGATACGTACCAGTACATGATACTGAGAAAAGGAATAAAGTGTACCGGATAATAAACGAGGTGAAAATTGGATTACAATATTGGTATTCTAATTTGTTAATTTGTATAAAATTTATATATGGACACTTTGAGTTTAAGATTATTCTTGTGCACTTGTTTTTGTGATATTTTTCATCCACATTTTATTTTTTACGTCATTAATGTAAATATAAATATGAGTTTTTTCCACCATTCAGATAAGAAAATAAGTTGTATATGTTATTTTTAGTTTTCGATAATATATTAACTTTTTTTCTTAATTAGCAATCATATTATTTTCATTACCTAAAACTTCGGTCAGTGATCGTTGTTCTTTTCGATACGTACTCGTACAGGATAATGGAGAAAGGAAGAAAGTGTACCGGGTAATAAATGAGGTCAAAGTCGGATTACAATATTGATCCTCTAATTTGTTAATTTGTATTGAAGTTAAATATGGACACTTTAAGTTTGAGATTACTCTTGTTCACTTGTTTTTGTGAGATTTTTCATCCACATTTTTATTTTTTTCATCATTAATGTAAATATAAATATAGATTTTTTCCACCATTGAGATAAGAAAATAATAAGTTGTATATACCGTTTTTAGTTTCCGTGACATATTAATTTTATTTTTTTAATTAGCAAACATATTATTTTCAATTAATTAAAATTCGGTCGGTGATCTTTGTTCTTTTCAATACGTAATAGTAGAGGATACTGGAAAAAGTAAGAAAGTATACCGGATAATAAATAAGGTCAAAATCGGATTACAATATTGGTTCTTTAATTTGTATTGAAGTTATATACAGACACTTTGAGTTTGAGATTACTCTTGTGCACTTGTTTTTGTGAGATTTTTCATCCATATTTTTATTTTTTTGGTCATTAATGTAAATATAAATATGGGTTTTATCCACCATTGATATAATAAAAGAATAAGTTTTATATGTGTTTGTAGCTTTCAATGATATATTAACTCTTTTTTTTCTAAATTAGCAATCATCTTATTTTCATTAACTAAAAATCCGGTCGGTGATCGTTGTTCTTTTCGATATGTACTAATAGAGGATACTGGAAAAAGGAAGAAAGTGTACCGGGTAATAAATGAGGTCAAAATCGGATTACAATATTGGTTATCTAATTTGTATTGAATTTATATACGGACACTTTGAGTTTGAGATTACTCTTGTGCACTTGTTTTTTTGAGATTTTTCAGCCACATTTTTATTTTTTTCGTCATTAATGTAAATATAAATATGGGTTTTTTCCACCACTGATATGATAAAAGAATAAGTTTTATATACTGTTTTTAGTTTCCAATGATATATTAACCTTTTTTTCTTAATTACCAATCACTTTAATTTCATTGCCTAAAAATCGAGTCGGTAATCATTTATTTTCGATACATACTAGTAGAGGATACTAGAAAAGGAAAGAAAGTGTACCGGATAATAAGTGAGGTCAAAATGGGATTACAATATTGGTACTCTAATTTGTATTGAAGTTATATACAAACACTTTGAGTTTGAGATTACTCTTGTGCATTTGTTTTTGTGAGATTTTTCATTCACATTTTTATTTTTTTCGTCATTAATGTAAATATAAATATGGGTTTTTTCCATTATTGAGATAAAAAAAGAATAAGTTGTATATGGTGTTTTTAGTTTTCGATGATATATTATCTTTTTTTTTCTTAATTAGCAATCATCTTATTTTCATTACCAAAAAATCCAGTCGGTGATCATTGTTATTTTCGATACGTATTAGTAGAGGATACCGGGGAAAAGAAGAAAGTTTACCGGGTAATAAATGAGGTTAACTTCGGATTACAATATTGGTCCACGAATTTGTAGTGAAATTATATACGGACACTTTGAGTTTAAGATTACTTTTGTGCACTTGTTTTTGTGAGACTTTTCACCCACATTTTTATTTTTTTCGTCATTAATGTAAATATAAATATGGGTTTTTTCCACCATTGATATAATAAAAGAATAAGTTTTATATACTGTTTTTAGTTTCCGATGATATATTAACTTTTTTCTTCTTAATTAGCAATCATGTTATTTTCATTAACTAAAAATCCGATCGGTGATCATTGTTATTTTCGATACGTATTAGTAGAGGATATTGGGAAAAGCGAGAAAATGTGCATGGTAATAAATGAGGTGAAAGTCGGATTACAATATTGGTCATCTAATTTGTTAATTTGTAAATTTGTATTGAAGTTCTATATGGAACCTTTGAGTTTGATATTACTCTTATGCACTTGTTTTTGTAAGATTTTTCATCCATATTTTTATTTTTTTCATCATTAATGTAAATATAATTATAGGTTTTTTCCACCATTGAGATAAGAAAATAAGAAGTTGTATTTGGTATTTGTAGTTTTCAATGATATATTAACTTTATTTTTTCTAAATTAGCAATCATCTTATTTTTATTACCTAAAAATCCGGTCAGTGATTATTATTCTTTTCGATACGTAATAATAGAGGATAATGGGGAAAGGAAGAAAGTGTAACAGATAATAAATGATGTGAAAGTTGGATTACAATATTGGTCCTCCAATTTGTTAATATGTATTGAATTTATATATGGACAGTTTGAGTTTGAGATTACTCTTGAGAACTTGTTTTTGTGAGATTTTCATCCAAATTTTTATTTTTTTCGTCATTAATGTAAATATAAATATGGGAATTTTCCACCATTGAGATAAGAAAAGAAAAAGTTGTATATGGTGTTTTTAGTTTTCGATAATATATTAACTTTTTTTTTCTTAATTAGCAATAATCTTATTTTCGTTACCAAAAAATCCGGTCGGTGAATACGTACTAGTAGAGGATACTCGAAAAATAAAGAAAGTGTACCGGGTAATAAATGAGGTGAAAGTCGGATTAAAATATTGGTCCTCTAATTTGTATTGAAGTTATATATGGACACTTTGAGTTTATGATTACTCTTGTGCACTTGTTTTTATGAGATTTTTCATATATATTTTTATTTTTCCTGTCATTAATGTAAATATACATATAGGTTTTTTCCACGATTAGAATAAGAAAAGAAAAAGTTGTATATGGTGTTTTTAGTTTTCGATGATATATTAAAAAAATTTTAATCAACAATCATCTTATTTTCATTATCTACAAATTCGGTCGGTGATCATTGTTTTTTTCGATACGTACCAGTAGAGGATAATGGGAAAAGAAAGAAAATGTACCCGATAATAAATGAGGTCACAGTCGGATTACAGTATTACTCCTCTATTTGTATTGAAGTTATATATGGACACTTTGAGTTTGTGATTACTTTTGAGCACTTGTTTTTGTTAGATTTTTAATCCATATTTTTATTTTTTTCGTCATTAATGTAAATATAAATATGTATTTTTTCCACCATTGCGATAAGAAAAAAATAAGTTGTATATGATATTTTTAGTTTTCAATAATATAATAACTTCTTTTTTTCTTAATTAACAATCATGTTATTTTCATTACCTAAAAATTCGGTCAATGATCATTGTTCTTTTCTATACGTACTAGTAAAGGATACTGGGGAAAGGAAGAAAGTGTACCGAGTAATAAATGAGGTCAAAGTCGGATTACAATATTGGTCCTTTATTTGTTAATTTGTATTGAAGTTACAGACACTTTGAGTTTGAGATTACTCTTATGCACTTGTTTTTGTGCGATTTTTCATCCACATTTTTATTTTTTTCGTCATTAATGTAAATATAAATATGACTTTTTTCCACCATTCGGATAAGAAAAGAAGTTGTATATGTTATTTTTAGTTTTCGATAATATATAATTTTTTTTCTTAATTTAGCAATCATATTATTTTCTTTACGTAAAACTCCGGTCGGTGATCATTGTTCTTTTCGATACGTACTAGTACAGGATAATGGAGAAAGTAATAAAGTGTACCGGGTAATAAATGAGGCCAAAGTCGGATTACAATATTGATACTCTAATTTGTTAATTTGTATTGAAGTTACATATGGACACTTTAAGTTTGAGATTACTCTTGTTCACTTGTTTTTGTGGGATTTTTCATCCACATTGTTTTTGTCATTAATGTAAATATAAATATGGATTTTTTCCACCATTGAGATAATAAAAGAATAAGTTGTATATACTATTTTTAGTTTCCGTGATATATTAAAAAAAAAATTCTTAATTAGCAAACATATTATTTTCATTACCTAAAAATCCGGTCGGTGATCACTGTTCTTTTCGATACGTACTAGTAGAGGATACTGGAAAAAGTAAAAGTGTACCGGGTAATAAATGAGGTCAAAATCGGATTACAATATTGGTCCTTTAATTTGTATTGAAGTTATATACGGACACTTTGAGTATGAGATTACTCTTGTACACTTGTTTTTGTGAGATTTTTCATCTAAATTTTTATTTTTTTCGTCATTAATGTAAATATAAATATGAGATTTTTCCACCATTGATATAATAAAAGAATAAGTTTTATATGATGTTTGTAGTTTTCGATGATATATTAACTTCTTTTTTTCTAAATTAGCAATCATCTTATTTTCATTAACTAAAAATCCGGTCGGTGATCGTTGTTCTTTTCGCTACGTACTAATAGAGGATACTGGGAAAAGGAAGAAAGTGTACCGGATAATAAATGAGGTATAAATCGGATTACAATATTGGTTCTCTAATTTGTATTGAATTTATATACGGACACTTTGAGTTTGAGATTACTCTTATGAACTTGTTTTTGTGAGATTTTTCATCCGCATTTTTATTTTTTTCTTCATTAATATAAATATAAATATGGGTTTTTTCCACCATTGATATAATGAAAGAATAAGTTTTATATACTGTTTTTAGTTTCCGATGATATATTAACTTTTTTTTCTTAATTAGCAATCATTTTATTTTCATTGCCTAAAAATCCGGTCGGTAATCATTGTTGTTTTCGATACGTACTAGTAGAGGATACTAGAAAAAGGAAGAAAGTGTACCGGATAATAAATGAGGTCAAAATGGGATTACAATATTGGTACTTTAATTTGTATCGAAGTTATATACTGACACTTTGAGTTTGAGATTACTCTTGTGACTTGTTTTTGTGAGATTTTTCATTCACATTTTTATTTTTTTCGTCATTAATGTAAATATAAATATAGGTTTTTTCCACCATTGAGATAAGAAAAGAATAAGTTGTATATGGTGTTTTTAGTTTTCGATGATATATTATCTTTTTTTTTTTTCTTAATTAGCAATCATCTTATTTTCATTACCAAAAAATCCAGTCGGTGATCAGTGTTATTTTCGATACGTGTTAGTAGAGGATACCGGGGAAAAGAAGAAAGTGTACCGGATAATAAATGAGATTAACGTCAGATTACAATATTGGTGCATAAATTTGTATTGAAATTATGTACGGATACTTTGAGTTTGAAATTACTTTTGTGCACTTGTTTTTGTGAGATTTTCCATTCACATTTTTATTTTTTTCGTCATTAATGTAAATATAAATATGGATTTTTTCCACCATTGAGATAAGAAAAGAACAAGTTATATATGATGTTTTTAGTTTTCGATGATATATTAACTTTTTTCTTCTTAATTAGCAATCATCTTATTTTCATGAACTAAAACTCCGATCGGTGATAATTGTTATTTTCGATACGTATTATTAGATGATAATGGGAAAAGCAAGAAAGTGTACCGGGTAATAAATGAGGTGAAAGTCGGATTACAATATTGGTCCTCTAATTTGTTAGTTTGTATTGAAGTTATATATGGACACTTTGAGTTTGATATTACTCTTGTGCACTTGTTTTTGTGAGATTTTTCATCCACGTTTTTATTTTTTTCGCCATTAATATAAATATAATTATAGTTTTTTTCCACCATTGAGATAAGAGAATAAGAAGTTGTAATTTGTGTTTGTAGTTTTCAATGATATGTTAACTTCTTCTTTTTCTAAATTAGCAATCATCTTGTTTTTATTACCTAAAAATCCGGTCGTTGATCATTCTTCTTTTCGATACGTACTAGTAGAGGATAGTGGGAAAAAGAAGAAAGTGTAACGGATAATAAATGATGTGAAAGTTGGACTACAATATTGGTACTCTAATTTGTTAATTTGTATTGAAGTTATATATGGACAGTTTGAGTTTGAGATTACTCTTGAACACTTGTTTTTGTGAGATTTTTCATTCAAATTTTTATTTTTTTCGTCATTAATATAAATATAAATATGGGATTTTTCCACCATAGAGATAAGAAAAGAAGAAGTTGTATATGGCATTTTTAGTTTTCGATAATATATTAACTTTTTTTTCTTAATTAGCAATCATCTTATTTTCATAACTAATAATCCGGTCGGTGATCATTGTTCTTTTCGATACGTACTAGTAGAGGATACGGGAAAAGGAAGAAAGTGTACAGCGTAATAAATGAGGTGTAAGTTGTATTACAATATTGGTCATTTAATTTGTTAATTTGTATTGAAGTTACATATGGACACTTTGAGTTTGAGATTAATTTTGAGCACTTGTTTTTGTGAGATTTTTAATTCACATTTTTATTTTTTTCGTCATTAATGTAAATATAAATATGAATTTTTAGTTTTCGATAATATATGATTTTTTTTTAATTAGCAATCATCTTATTTTCATTACCTAAAAATTCAGTCGGTGATCATTGTTCTTTTCTATACGTACTAGTAAAGGATACTGGGGAAAGGAAGAAAGTGTACCGGATAATAAATGAGCTCAAAGTCGGATTACAATATTGGCCCTTTAATTTGTTAATTTATATTGAAGTTATATATAGACACTTTGAGTTTGAGATTACTCTTGTGCACTTGTTTTTGTGATATTTTTCATCCACATTTTTATTTTTTTCGTCATTAATGAAAATATAAATATGGGTTTTTTCACCATTGAGATAAGAAAAAAAGAGAAGAAGTTGTATATGCTGTTTTTAGTTTTCGATGATATATTAACTTTTTTTTTTCTTAATTAACAATTATCTTATTTTCATTACCTAAAAATTCGATCGGTGATAATTGTTATTTTCGATACGTACTAATAGAGGATACTGGAAAAATAAAGAAAGTTTACCGGGTAATAAATGAGGTGAAAGTCGGATTAAAATATTGGTCATCTAATTTGCATTGAAGTTATATATGGACACTTTGAGTTTCTGATTACTCTTGTGCACTTGTTTTTATGAGATTTTTCATCCATATTTTTATTTTTTCCGTCATTAATGTAAATATAAATATGAGTTTTTTCCACCATTGAGATAAGAAAAGAAGAATTTGTATGGTGTTTTTAGTTTTCGATGATATACTATCTTTTTTTTAATCAACAATCATCTTATTTTCATTATCTAAAAATCCAGTCGGTGATCATTGTTTTTTTCATTATCTAAAAATCCGGCCGGTGATTATTGATTTTTTCAATACGTACTAGTAGAGGATACTGGGGAAAGAAAGAAAGTGTATCCGGTAATAAATGAGGTCACAGTCGGATTACAATATTGATCCTCTAATTTGTATTGAAGTTATATATGGACACTTTGAGTTTGGGATTACTTTTATTCACTTGTTTTTGTTAGATTTTTCATCCATATTTTTTTTTCATCATTAAGATAAATATAAATATGGGTTTTTTTCCACCATTAAGATAAGAAAAGAAGAAGTTGTATACGGTGTTTGTAGTTTTCGATGATATATTAACTTTTTTTTCTAAATTAGTAATCATCTTATTTTCATTACCTAAAGATCCGGTCGATAATCATTGTTCTTTTCGATACGTACTAGTAAAGGATACTGGGGAAAGGAAGAAAGTGTACCGGGTAATAAATGAGGTGAAAGTCGGATTACAATATTGGTACTCTAATTTGTATATATTGAAGTTATATATGGACATTTTGAGTTTTGAAGTTATATATAGAAGAAGTTATATTGTTTTTGTGAGATTTTTCATCCAATTTTTTTTTTCGGTCATTAAAATAAATATAATTATGGGTTTTTTACACCATTAAGATAAGAAAAGAACTAGTAAATGATACTATACCATCTAATTTGCATTGAGGTTGTTTTTGCCTTTTTGGTGTTTGTAGTTTTTGTTTGAACATTAACTTTTATTCTCAATTACTACCTAAAAAGTTTTTAGTGTTTGTAGTTTTTGCCGATACATTATGTATATTCTATATATATATAGAGAGAGAGAGGAAGTTTGGTTGTTAGAGCACCGAATCAATTTATCTAAAAATTTTTATAAACTAACACACTTTTACATTTTGAGGGTAATCATTTAATTTTGTACCATTTTCAAATTCCCTATATTAACATCTCTGTTAGGGTTGATTTCGGTTTGGTTTTTGACAAAACCGAAACCAAACAGATTTTTCGGTTCGATTTTTTTGCTTTTTTGGTTTTCGGTATTTTAATTTTTTGGACCGAACCCAACCGGTTTGTTTCGGTCCGGTTTCAGTCTTTCGGGTTTTTTCAGTCTTTTCGGTTATTTTTTGGTTTTATTTTCTGTTTTTCTGTTTTTTTCGGTCCGATTTTATTGTAAATCGAAACCGACCCGGTTCTTTCGGTTCGGTTATCGGTTCGATACAGATTTTTCATGTTTTCGTCCCGCCCTAATCTCTATCATTACTAACCAAATATTTTATTATTTTGTATTAACATTTTCTCCTTCCATATTTTTTCTTGACTTTCACATGAATCTTGTTTTATGATCAGATGCATCACATTAAAGAACCCTTAATCAAGATTGAACACTCAAATAGAAAAACACAGAAACTTAAGATTTTAATGGCAAAGTTGAACACTTGCATTAATCAACAAAACAACACTGTGAGTGAAAAATGTGCACCTTGATCAAATACTTGTTCAGGGTAATGTTGAGTTAAAGTACTGACGAATAAAACAACCAAACAAAACAATTTGCTTGTAGTTTTAAATATTATATTGTAACTGATAAAGCCATAACTTTGGTCGGTCGCGTTAGGCTTTTCAATAATGATATAATGATAAATCAACCGTGAATAAATGATACTTCCTGATCTTTATTATTGCTCGGATTATTGTCCTTGTTCGGACTATTACATTTGCTCAGATTAGTATTTCGGTTCTACAATTATGCTCGATATACCTATTTGATCTCTCGTCTTGATCTTTCTTCTCTCTTATTCGGTGCTCGGCTGTCTTTTCTCGGTTTATTTCTCGAAGTGATACGCTTTGGTTAGTTTCTCTCTTTTCTTAACTTCTCTCTATAATTTTTGGATAGATTTTCTGGTCCTTTTCTAGGAGGGGTAGTTGGCTATTTATAGGCAACTGCGCCTTCTAGGATATTGACAAATGTCTTCATCCCAGGGATTTTTCAGACAAGGGTCCCCCTTTGATTGGGCTTGGGCTTTGGGTAGTAGCACCCCAATTCCTATAAAAAGTATGAGATGACCCATTTAAGCGTTGGATACCCATTTATAAAGTGGGTTGATTATGACCCGAATAAAATATTCGGGTCTGATTTTTATGTTCTATCAAGTGCTCCCTGACTTCCTCGGCGTGGTTTCCATGTCGGGGGAGTCATGTTCGGTTTGTCGAGAACGTTACTTCGGTCTTGTTTTTCCCAATGCTTCATCGAGAAACGCAATAGACTCGCGACGTTTTCCGGGGGGGCACATTTAATGTTTCCTATCCTAATATCTTTCTTCGAGGAAAACTCCTATAAAGGGGTGTGCTCCTTCCATAATTAGGCATTTTACTACTAATTTGCTCGTGACATAATGGCTTCTTCTGGTTCTACTGGTGAGAGCTCCTTTAATTATATTTCATATTTAGAAACGGAAATCAAGAAATCTCGTACCGCGAATAAGAAACTCGTGGCCAAGGTTTCAAACTACAAGAAAAGGTTGTCTGACATGGATTCCGATCATCATGTGACGATGGCCGATCGGGATTGGGCCTATGAGCATATAAAGAAGCTCGAGGCTAATCTGGCTAAGCAGAAGGTAGCAAAAAGGGCCTATAAGCTTGCCTTCAAGGAGTTGCATGCTCGGTCCAGACCGAGTTCGGATGACGATGAAGAAGGCTCTTCCTCGAAATAATTAGTCTTTTGTAATTTCTGTCGTAATTTCTCTTGAATGGGGAGTCTTCTCCTCAGTTGTAATCGAAGTTTTTTGGAATTAATAAAATATTTTCCTTTCCTTGTTCTTGTCTGTTTATCTTCTTGATGTCTTTTTGGATGACTTTAATTGGATTTGGAACTGCGGTGAATTCGCTTTTAATGCTCTTGGGAAGTTCAAGAGGTTGTATTTATTCGAGATGACCTTTGACCTACTCCTTGTTTCTTCTTATAAAAGGGGACTGTCCCAGTATTTTTGTATGCGGTTCATTCTTTATTAACGAACAAATGGCTTCTCCTCTCGAAAAGTATGGTGACAACCTTCCTGAATACGTTGCCCGTCTGGAAGAGGAAGTTCAGAAGGTGCGTTATCTCGAGAAGAGGGTTGCCCGGCTGTCGGTGGAAGCTCGTCGGGCCGTCGAACTAGACGAGCGATTGGATGCCCTAGAGAAGGAGCACCAGAGGTCTTTGCTCGACAGTATTCGTGCTCGTGCCCGGATCAAAGAGCTCGAGGCCTCCAGAGATAGGCAGCTTGCTTCCAAGAGGGCTTACAAATTGGCCCTTAAGGAAGTGTATGCTCGGTCGAAAAGGAAGCCGAATGACGAAGCGGGCCCTTCTATGAAATGATTTTATTGTTTTCATTGTATTTTCTCTTTGTGCTTCTTCTGTAACGAAGTATCAACCAATCAATAAAGATTTCTTTTTCTTGTTTATATCTGAATTACTTTCCCAATGCAATTTATTTTGACTGCGCACGCTTGTGGCCTCATTAATGCTTTTCTTGGGCCTGGCGTTTGATCTTATCCATTGGACCTTCTTATTCTTTATATCTAGGGATTAATAGGATTTCTTGAGCCTTGTGCATATAAAATCCTATTCACCAGAGTTTTCTTGAGCCTTGCGCAAAAGATCTGGGATATTTATTTGAACCGCTGCTCTTCCCAAAAACGACGCGTGTTTCAATGCCATTATTACTTACTCCCTTTAAATATTGGTAAGAATCCAAACGTTTCTTGAACAGGAGTGGCTTTTAATTACTCACGCTCTTTAGAGTCTTTTGGGAATCCAAACGTTTTTCTTGAACAGTCACCTCTTTTGAGTGCCATCGCTTCTGAATACCCATTGGCGAATGGTTGCGACTCTCAATCTCAGCCCTCATACAATTGATCTATAAATACCTGCTTACAGCATGGTTACATCCACACTTCTCATCATATTATTTTCCCCCATATATAGACCCTCATCTTATAATTTCCCTAAGATGTCTGGTCCTTTCACCCAATCAGCATTAGCTTTGCAAGTGGAGGCCTTCGAAGCCTCCTATAACCATGTACAAAGGCTGTTGAGGGATGCCGAGGAGGAATTGAAGGTGATGCGTTATCACCATACCGAGATGGTTCGGGAATTAACTTGGCTAAGATCCGAACTGGCTTACTGCCGACGTGCTCGTCAGGCTCTAGTCGAAGAGAATGAGATGATAAGGGGGAACCCGACACTGAGGGACAGGGATGTCTCTGCCGGGCCCTCTCATCGATACCGATCGACTTCCCCCTAACCTTCCCCCTTCTTTTTTTCTTTTTATCTGCTCTTTCCCCATCTTTTCCCATCTCTTCCTTTTTCTTCTTTTTTTTTTTATTTCTCCGTTTCCATCATTTCTTCCTCTTCCTCTCTTGTGTTTTTTTTTTATACTCTGTTTTCTCGTACTTTTTATTCTTTTCTTTTTCCGTTTTCTTTTTTGTTTCATTGACTTCCTTTTTAGTTGTCTGTCTCCTTCGTCTCTTTATCTTCTTCTCATCTGTTTTTCTTCTGTGCCTCCTCTTTCTTTTTCTTCATCTTGCTTTTCCTTTCTCTTTCTTCTTACTTTTTCTTTTTGGCGTCTCCTGCTCACTTGGTCAGCTGATATAGTTGATCTTTTGCCTGATCTTCTGTACTAGCTCTTCTTGGATGTAATAGATCTTTTCGGATGTAATAGGTTTTTATCTCGGATGTAATAGACCTTGATGTAACAGACCTCGATGTAATATTGTCTATTGATGTAATGAACAATGATGTATTCCATCTTCATTAATGAAAAGTATTTTTGCCCTTTTCTTTTTGCCTTTCTTTTTATATTGTACCTGTGGTTTGTTGTTTGTCTGGAATCTAGATCTTTGAATATCTCGTCTTTATTTCTTCTGCACTGTAGTCTCAGATGTCAATAGATGTCCCCATCACTGGCAAACATATGTGCCTGCTCCCTAGTAGGTCAGGAAATGTACATGCCCCCCAGCATGTCAGGAAATATGGAATTTCCCAAGCAAGGTCATAAAATATCATACTCTTCGTTCTATAAGTACTTCTCTTTTCTTTGGTAGTTTATCATCTCTTTTTTCTTTTTGCTTCTCTCTTCCTTAGCCCTTTATTTTCTTCCGTACTAAACAATTTCCCAGAATGTCTGGACCTGTGGTGAGATATCATGCTCAGATGAAGGGCTTGGATACTGAGGTATCTCGGGTCCGCCGTCGGATGGCAAGGCTTGAGAAAGAGTATGACGTTCTGGCCTTGAGCTTGTTCGGCTCTTATCCCGAAGAGACGGTGAAGTGGACCGAGATCTCGGCACTGAGTCGCCAGCTCGATCACTTGTTGTTACAGAGAAACCATCTGGCCAACTCCTGGTATGATGCCGAGGAAATTTGGGACCATTCTCAAGATGAGTTTGACAACTCTCCTCAAGGCCTAGCTAACATAATGGTAAAGAATGCTTGGCTCGTGGAACGCGTCAGGGTTCTTACTACGGAAAACAACAGGCTCTCCTCGGAGAATGACGATTTGGTCGCCATGAACGATTCCTACCAAGCTCGGTTGAATTGTTCTGCTCGTTTTGCTTTCTCTCGGTCTGGCAGTTCGGTTTTTCCACCCATTGATCCTTAGATTGGGCTAGTTTTCTTTTGTATTTCCCCTTTTGCCATTTGTGTTTTATCTTCTGTATTTGATGAATCAGTTGTATCTTTTCGTGTCTCGTGCCTGTCTTGTGAACCATTGTAACGCTTCGTATTTTGTGCCTTTTGATTCTCTATAAATGCTCCCTATTGCCTGTATCTCATTATCAATTTCTACCTCTCTCTTGTTTTATAATTTGCTTTTGCGTGAGATGGCTCCCATCACTAGGTCTGCCTCCAAAAAGAAAACCCTTATGGAAGAGGAGCCTACCTTTTTGCTACCTCGTCCCCCTGGCTTTGGGAAGGAGGATTTGACTCCTCTTCAACTAAAAGAAATTGAGATGTCATGGCTGAAACATGATCTCATGTGTGCTCGGACTGAAGCGAGGAGGTTTAAACAATATTGGGACGAGGAGGGCACTGCTCGTTTCAAGGCCGAGCAAAAATGCGAGTCTCAGTCTTACGCCTTGAAACAGGCTGAGATGGCGATTTCTCGTTTGGTTAGGGAGAAAGAGCGTCTGGAGGAACTTTTGGCGAAGAGGGATGTTGCTATGGGGGATAGTTCGAAAAAGTAGGACGGGTGTATTTTCTTTTTCTGTTGTATTGTTTGTGTTTCCCCCTTTGTGGATGAATAAAACTTGTCTTGCATTTGATTCTGTCCTATTTTATTTCCTGTTTGCTTCTCTTTTATGTCTCTGATCATACACCGAACAATATGCCCGGTTATCCCCCCGGAGAGCGTTGTTAGACTTGATGCTCGCTGCCATCAAGCTAGAAACGGTCTTCGTCCACTTTGTTCGGTGTGCCCTTGTGTTAAGGATAGGTTTGGGAGTCGAGGAACTTTAATCGGGGGATATTCTCGGTGTGATAGTAGTGGTAGCGTATGTGAGAAGCTTTTCGTGGTAGGGTCCACTGGCCGTTTATTTAGGTCTAATGATGTGAACTGCCTTGGGTAGTGGGATACGCGCTGACGTGGCGAAATCTGGAGCGTGTATATGTTTAAAAAGAGCAGCGGTTGTTGACTTTCGTATGGTTGGAAAAAGGTAAACCTCTGTTACACGAAAGGACGGTTATTATTTTATTCCTTTTGTGACTCCACTCCTTTTTATTGTGCCAAGTAATCCTGTTTATTTTTATCATAGAATTCGCTGAAGAAAATATCATTCTCCCGCCAAAAAGGAAAAGAGTTCGGCCGCTTGATCTAGGGTTTCGTGGTTTTGTTGGAAGACTTGCTGCTGTTCGCGCTTGCTTGCTCATAATGATTACTGTAAGTGATTTTTTGTTCTCCCCCCTTCCCTCTTTTAGGAGTTGTATTTGAGTTGTCGTTGTGGTCATAGGTGTGTCGTTGGTATATGGTTCAGGTTATCTATATATGTCTGATGATTCTGATGTAATGTGCGTGGGGGGGGGGGGTGGTGGCTCTCGTTCTATTGATGTGGTTCTGGTGTGTGTATTTGGTTAGTATATTGATGGACTTTTGATGATATTTGTATAGGAAATTTTGACCCAAAGTGTGGCCCAAGTTGGCACATTCGTGGAGAAGGATTTTAAAGAACTCGCCGGAATACCTGACAACATACATATCCGGATTCCTATTTCTGACGAGGAGGTGCTGGGATTTGTACCTGCCGGCGAGGTGGTCGTGCGTTCTTCGGCATTCTTCACTGGTGGTCTTCGACTGCCCTTTACAAACTGGGTGGCTTCGTTCTTTGAGGCCGTCCAAATTGCTCCGGCCCAACTGGCCCTAAATGGTTACCGTACTCTGAATGGTATCCAAAGGCTATCGGAGTTGTCCGGAATACCGATTGAACTGAAGGACGTCTTTGGAGTCTATAGTCTGAGCTTTGAGCGTCGCAGCTCGTATTTGAAGACTCTGCGTGCCTTTTGCCGGCTCGTTATCGGTTTGCCGGATACCAATAAAGAGCGTAATCTTGGTATTGTAATTGCTTCCGGTGCATGGGGTTGTGCGGGACACCAGATTCCTGGACCGGCGACCAATGCTCCCATCATGTCAGACCTCGGCGCCCCCAATGTTGAGGCTCTGTTAGCTATTTGGAAATGGTGGGGGCCTGGACCTACACCGGATCCTGCGAGTCGTACGGCTCCGATGTTGCTCGGTTACCCTATGGGGTCAAGGGAAATCCGGTACCCGAGATCCCCAAAGAGCCCGAGGAGGAATTCTTAAAGGTGGTCCAGGCTCGATGTGCTACTCGGCTTGGGAAAAAGGCCGTTCGTTCTAAGCGTCGTGCAGCTGACCCTGTCGTTGAAACAACGAAGAGGGCTAGGGGAACCGATACATCAGTTACCGAGGAAGATGCTAACGTTGGTTCGGGCGAGGGGGTGTTTGCCGCTGGTCAAGGGGATACCGCCGAGGATGCCTCTGCTCCGGGCGAGGTATGTGTATAGTTATTATGATTTTCTTGTCTTTTGGTTGTTTGTCATTTGGTTCGCTAGTGCTTTGCTTTATTAGTCATCTTGTTTCAGCTACTGACTTCTCCATTGGTTACCCTCGCTCTTGCCCGGTCTATGGGTATTATTGTGTTTCAGGGGTCGGTCGACGATGTATTCGGATATATGAACCTCTTGACGAACATGGGAGAGGGTACGATGACTTTGCCGGTCATCTCGCCTATTCCCACCGAGGGTCCGATAGATTTGTCCGTGTGCTCGCCCCTCCGTAATGAGGAAGAGATCGAGCATAGGGCCCCTGAGATTGAGCAGTTGGAGGAGGACGTGGGGGTGGAGATGAAAGGCAGCGAAGAGAATGCCGGGGATGTTATGACGGGTGTCGAGGATGAGGCTCTCGACGAATCCGAGAAAGGGTTGGTTGACGGGGTTGCAATGACCCGGTACATTGACCGATGTAGGGGTGAACTGCTGGATCAACCGAGAACACTGAAGATGGGGTATACGGCTCTGAAACCCCTTGTGTTCAAGAATGCAGAAAAACTATCTGCCCAACCTACAATGTCAGTTATAGAGCAGGGCCACGCGGATGCGCTGAGGGTACGTGGGGCTCGTATTGCACTATATAGGTTTGGTACTTGTATTTTATTTAGAAACTAATGTGTTGAAGTGCAGATTGCTGTGAGTGCCGTGGCGCTACGGGATCAGCTGGGAGCGCTAGAGGGTGAGAAAGAGAAGCTGGTGACCGAGAAGGATAATCTGGTGGCCGAGAAGGAGAAATTGGTCGCCGAGAAGAAAACCCTGGGCGAGAATTATGACAAACTGTCGGTGGACTTCCTGCACCTGACCGAGGATGTCGAGAAATTGAGGGTGGAAAAAGAGAGCATGGCCGCTAAGTACGGCGAATTAGAGGAGGAGAACTTGCTCCTAGCCGAGGACGTGGAAGCCGAAAAGGCTAAGGTGTCTGCCCTGAAAACGGCACAGGCGGAGGAGCGGAAAAAGTTAGCGATGATGGCCAACTTTTCTGTATACTGCGCTCATGTGCGGGCGCTCAATTTCGCGAATGTTCCTCTGTCGGATAGGGCGTGGTCGGAGTTGGTGTATCCGTGTCCGCATGGTGCACCGCCGAAACCCTTGGACTGGGCGAATCTTCATGAAGAAGAGCTGCCTCGGCTACCGGGGCAGACAATTTCGACAGCGCTGCGTCCTAACTCTATGTCGACCCCGTCCACTCCTCGACCGGCTGCTACTGTTGTTCCCCCACCAGCATCTCCTCAGGTGGAACCTTGACTATCTTCCTAGCATTATGTATATATATTTTTTTTATTTATTTTTTTTTGTATTTTTTTTTTTGTATCTAGAAACAGATTCTTTTGGGGAAGTGATAATATAGGTGTTGTGGTTTCTTTCTGTTGAGCTTGCTTGGGTGAATTTCTTTTGGTGGTCGTTATATTTTGAAGGATATGAAAACAAAATATTGTCAGGTACCAAATAACCCCCTTGCCATGGTGGTCTGGACCTCGCCTAGTCGTAGTGTAGGTGACGTGATGGAGGATTTGGAAAGGTCTAACGCGTCCCTTACCGCGAAATTGAATTGTGCCTATCAGGAAATCGAGGGTCTGAATATTCATATTTCCAACCTGGCGATCCGGTTACGTGATTTGGGAGAGAAATTTAGTAAAAAGACCGCCCATTATACGGCAAATAAGGGTAATGCAAAGGAACTTCTCAGTGCCCTACGACGTTCTCGTGATGAAGCCCGAGGTCGTGTGACGAGCTTGAGCTTGGTCCTTGGGGCCGTTTTCGAGGACGCGGATCTGCTGCTATCCTTTGCCAAAGCGTATTGGGCCCGAGCTCGCGCCTTAGAGGTGCTGGAGCATATAAAAGGAATGAGTGGTGTGTCCCGGGCAGAGCGCATGGTGGATGCGAAGGCCGGGGTAACTGAAACCACGGTTGACTTGAACCGAATCGAGGCGGTCATTCGTGAGCGTTTGGGGACGCAAATTAATTCATTGCGAGATATTCATTTTGCTGATGTAGTAGAGACTTCGGCGTCTGTTGAGGGGTTGTCGGATTAGTAAAATAGCTTGTTTTGTCGTTTTCTTTGTAGCTTGTATAAAAAATTCTCTCGCTTTTTTTTTTTTTTTTTTTTTTTTTGTTTATTCATCTCTTCTCGTTCGTCTCCCCCCCTCTTTTTTTTTTTTTATAGGCACATGCTACTACGTCGCACCAGGCTGGTTCTCCATGCCTAGTTAATCCGGGGTTAGGACCTACTGGTGCTGCCCGGGACGAGGTCTCATCTGGTGCGGCTAGTGAGGTGCCTGACAGGTGGCCCTACATTGTTTTGATGAGCAAAAATGTCAAATTGACCGACCAATGTGCTCGACTGCGGACCAAGCTGAAAACCCAAGCGGCCTCTTTTCGAGAATACGTTCGCCGTGCCGAGCATACTGTTGAGGTTCAGGAGCGTCGTTTGGATCGATATTGGCGTGCAAAGGGCGAGTACTTCGGCAAATTAAAGTTGCTTGTGACCAAGGCCAACGTGTTGGTGAAGTATTTCCGTTTGTCCCGCGCCAGATACGATGCTTCCGCAGCTGTGATTGAAGCTCGCCGTGACCTCTCCTTTGACGATGATCGCCGTAAAGCGGCCTCAGATGCTCACAAGTCCGCCAAAGAAGCCGAGTTCAACGCGCGGCTTCAAACGCTGACTTGTGTCGGGGCTCATACGACCAATTTTGATGCCCTCATTTCTGAGGAGCGTTTTGATGGTGATGAGTCTGATGGGTACACAACGACTGATGACGAAGAGATTGAGCTCGGTCAATTACCGTCGTGCTCCTCCTGCAGTAGCTCTTCTTAAATGTATCTCTTTAGTGTCGTTGATCTTCTTGTTGCCTCCGTAATGCGGGCGAGGACTATATATGTGATTTCTTTATTCCTGTTTTGAAGATGCTTCTTGTTGATATTTTGTTGTTTAGATTGATTCTCCTTCATTGTTTTAGCCAATTTATATTGCATCGCCGTCGTAAAGTGGACCTGAATAATACCTTGCATTGTACCTGCATATAAATTTCATAGTATTCCTAGGCGTTCCTTCGGTAACACGCCATGTTGGGAATTTCATCGTATTTCTAGGCACTTCGGCCATGTTGGGAATTTCATAGTATCCCTAGACGTTCCTTTGGTAACACGCCATTTACGGGATTTCATAGTATGCCTAGACGTTCCTTTGGTAACACGCCATTTACGGACTTTCATTGTATTCCTAGGCACTTCGGCCATGCTGGGAATTTCATAGTATCCCTAGACGTTCCTTCGGTAACACGCCATTTACGGGATTTCATAGTATTTCTAGGCACTTCGGCCATGTTGAGAATCTCATGGTATTAGTAGACAGCATAATAATATATTTTATTTATTCAAAAGAAGAAAGATAATGCCATTAAGCAAGAAGGGTAAGGTAGCACCTGTATTCGGAGCATTGCCTATACGTAGTACTTCTTTAAGTTAGCCACATTCCAAGAATTCTTTTCCCCTCGGCTGTTGGCGAACAGGATGCTTTTGATTTTGTAAGAGACTGGACTTGTTCGCTTGACGATTTCGTATGGGCCTTCCCAGGTAGGGCTCAGTTTGCCATGTATTTCGTTGCGGGTATAGACCGTCACTCGTCGCAGCACCAGTTCTCCTACCCTGAATTCTTTAGATCCTTTTACTCTCTTGTCATAGGTTTGCTTTACGCTTTGTTGGTATTTAGCCAAGGTAAGGGCCGCTATCTCTCGTTTCTCGTCTATCATGTCGAGCTCTTCTCTCATTCTTTGTTCATTATTTCCCTGCTCGACCAACGTTGTTCGGAGCGTAGGTAGCCCGATCTCTGTCGGTATGACGGCCTCAACACCGTATGCTAAGCTAAACGGGGTTTCCTTGGTGCCCGTCTTGGGTGTAGTTCGGCACGACCATAAAGCGTTGAGTAGCCGCTCGGGCCACCTCCCCTTTGCTTGTTCAAGGGTGGTCTTGATGCCGTCTAATATGGTTCGGTTTGACACTTCGGCTTGCCCGTTCCCTTGTGGGTATGTCGGCGTCGAATAGAATTTTTGGATACCGAGTTCCTCGTACCACAGCTGTAAATTGGCATCTTTGAATTGGGTTCCGTTGTCGGCGACTATAGCGTACGGTATTCCGAACCTAGTTATGATGTATTCCCAAATGAATTGTTTGACGTTGCTGGCTTTGATTTCTCGGAGGGGTTTAGCTTCGACCCATTTGGTGAAATAATCAGTCGCAACGATCAGATATTCCACATTCCCAGGTGCTCTTGGGAGTTTACCGACCAAATCGATTGCCCATTGAGCGAACGGCCATGGTGCTGATACCGGGGTCATCATAGATGAAGGGAGCCGTGGTATCTTGGCGAATCGTTGGCACTTGTCGCATCGTTGGACGTATGCATCGGCGTCTCGCTTGATATAGGGCCACCAATATCCTTGGGTCACTGCCTTGTTTGCAAGGGATCGCCCTTTGATGTGTGCTCCGCAAGATCTTTCGTGGATTTCTTCCAAGACCGGCAGTTGTAGCTCGGTCGGGACGCACAGTAGATGTGGTCCCTGGTAACTGGATTTGTATAGTTTATCGTCCTCGGATAGCCAGAAGCGAGGAGCTTTTCTTGTAATTTTCAGCGCTTTTATCTTGTCGACCGGAAGCGTTCCATTTCGCAGATAATGGGTCATGTCCTCCATCCATCCTAGTTCGTACTGTACCGATGTCACCCGGTTTACCCTTTTTATTATGCTCGGGGTCGGCAGTAGTTCCACTGTGATCGACCGGGTGTCGGTCAATGTTAGTGTCGAGGCTAGGGTGGCCAATGCATCGGCATGTGCATTCTCGGTGCGATTGATTCTTACTAACTCGCACTGTTCGAATGTGGCCATCAAGCTTTGGACTTTTTCTTGGTAGAGGATCATTCTATCGTCTTTCGCTTGGTACTCGCCGGTGGCTTGATTGACGATGAGCATGGAGTCTGAGCTTGCAATTAAGTGGGAGCATCCGAGGGACCGGGCAATAAGCATGCCATTTATCATGGCCTCGTACTCTGCCTCATTGTTGGTAGCTCGGAAGCCCAGTTTTATGCTTTTCTCGATGATTGCTCCCTCTCTAGACTTTAGGACGATCCCTGCTCCTGATCCGTCCTTGGTGGCTGATCCGTCGACATGTATCTGCCAGTGTGATTGGGGAGAGAGTGCCAAAGGCTCGTCATAGCCTTCGGTGAATTCTGCGACGAAATCGGCCAGGACTTGTCCCTTTATGGCATGGCGGGGTGCGAACTCGATATGAAATTGGGATAGCTCGACCCCCCAGGCGGCAACTCGGCCGCTAATGTCCATCCGTCGAAGTGACTCTTTAATATGAAACTTGGTATATACCCGGACCTGATGAGCTATGAAATAGTGTGGCAACTTCCTGGTTGCGACGACCAATGCCAGGCACAGCTTTTCCAAGGGTAGATAACGTGTTTCGGCTTCGACCAGAGTCTTGCTGACGAAGTAAATCGGAAATTGTTCGCGACCTTCTTCTCTTAGGATGACCACGCTCACAGCTGTAGCGGAGACTGCTAGGTAGCATGCCAGAATGTCTCCTCTGTTTGGCCTTACTAGCAGTGGCAATGTCCTCAAGTACTCTTTGAGATTGTTGAATGAAGCTTCACATTCCGGGTCCCAGACGAATTTTCTATCCTTCTTGAGTGATTCGAAAAATGGTCGTCCCTTATCTGCGGATCGGCTAATGAACCTGCTCAGCGCGGCCATCATTCCCGTGAGCTCTTGTACCTGTTTCTTATTCTTGGGCGCTGCTAGGTTTCGTAGAGCCGTTATTTGATCGGGATTAGCCTCTATTCCTCGTCGGCTAACCATATGTCCCAAGAATTTCCCTTTGCTGATGCCAAATGCACACTTGCTCGCATTGAGTTTTAGTTTGTGCTCGCCCAGCGTTCGGAAAACGTCCCTGATATCTTGAAGGTGGGATGTGGCTCTTTCGCTTTTGATGACCATGTCGTCTATGTATACCTCCATCGTCTTCCCTATATGATCTCGACATACTCTTGTTATCATCCTTTGGTAGGTTGCTCCCGCATTGCGTAGGCCGAACGGCATTACCGTATAGCAATAGTTTCCCAAAGGTGATATAAACGAAGTCTTTTCTTGATCTTCGCGGGCGAGGGGAATTTGATGGTATCCTGAGTACGCGTCAAGGAAGGTCATCCGTTCTGCTCCCGCTGTTGCGTCCACCAGTTGATCGATCCTTGGAAGGGGAAAGTGGTCCCTCGGGCAGGCTTTGTTGAGGTTGGTGAAGTCTATACAGACTCTCTCCTTCCCGTTCTTCTTAGGGACGACGACCGGGTTGGACAACCATTTTGGATAGTAAACCTCCCTTATGGCTCCAGCCTCCAATAGCTTTTGTACTTCAGCGATTATAGCTGCTCTGTGCTGTACAGAGACTTTTCTGCTCCTCTGTGCTATTGGCTTGTACTCGGCGTTCACACTTAGGTGGTGGCATGCTGTATTGGGGTCTAGGCCCGGCATGTCTTTAGGACTCCCGGCGAATTTATCAGTGTTGTTGAGGAGGAATGCTTTCAACTCCTCGGATTCCTGTTTTGGAAGGTTGTCGCCGAGGAGGAAATAGTGCTCCTCGTCCATATCCGGGATATACACCTTCCTAAGTGTCTCTCCTACTTGTTCTTCGACAACCCTTTCGGCTTTGGATATTTGGCTGATCAGCTTCTTTGTGCTGGTGGGTTGTTCCACAGTGCTTCGTTGTTGTTGGAGAGTCGCGGTGATGTCCTCGCAGCGTCTTGAATCTTCTTGACATCCTCTGGCTGTCTCGATCGCCCCCCTATCATTCGGGTATTTGACCTTTTGGTGATAGGTCGAGGGTATGGCCTTCATGGCATGTAACCATGGTCGGCCCAATATTGCGTTGTGCCCGGAGTGGTCGTCGACCACTAAGAACTCCACGGGAACCGACATGGACCCTGTTGTGACACTGAGGACGATCTTACCCAAAGGTTTGGTCGTTTCGGAGATGAATCCGATCAATGTGACATCGGTAGGCTGAAGATCTTGCAGCTTGAGTTCCATCTTGTCGAAGAGCTCCTTGTACATGATATCACAAGAGACTCCTTGGTCGACAAGTACCCTGCTGACTGTGTCTAGGCCGATTTGAACACGGAGGTTAATGGCGTCTCCGTGGGGGTAAATCACCCCTTCTTCGTCAAGATTCGAGAAAGAAATGGGCGGATGTCGTCGTGGAGTGCATTGTCGTTTAGAGGGCGACGCCTGTGATGTCTTGGCTACTTGGCCAAAGTGGGCCAGCTGCCGTTGTCGTGATCGTTCCCCGCCTGGGCCCTTGGGTCGTGACATATGAACGACGTTGATCGTTTTGCCTTGCCGGTTGTCAGATCCCTCGATGGCCAGTTGCTTGCCTTGATTCCCAGCTCCTTTGATGAACTTGGCTAGGTATCCTGCATCGCCCCACTGGTTCATTCTCCATCGTAGGTTACGGCAATGCTCAGTGAGATGGCCGTGATCCTCGTGATATGCGCAGAAGAGCTTGGAATCTCTCTGACTGGGGGGAGAGATGATCGGTTGTGGTCGGGAATACCAACTTTTCCTGCATATATCCTTGAGGATATCTTCAGCAGACAGGTTGAAAGTGTATCGCAGCTCGACCGGTCCGAAAGGGTTTCGGTGTTCCCTCTCTTGGGGCCGAACCTGTTGAAATGGCTTGGGTGGCATCGGGTAGGCGAGCTGGAGCGGTTTATGTTCGTTGGTCGGTGTTGGGTATGCGATCTGGAGCGGTTTGGGCTCTAGTGCTCGTAGTCGCTCTCCCCTGCTATGGACCTCGGGCTCTTTGCCCTTTCTGGTCGGTTGGAATGCTTCTCCCTGGTTATTTCTAACTCTTTTGCGACCCACCTGTGCCTCGCGGACCGACTCTCTTCTCGGTAGAGTCCGGTTGAGGAAACGCAATTCGTCGTTTTTATCGGTGAGGTGGGTACAATAGGCTAGCAGAGAATCAGTGGTTGGGAAGTTTTTGCCTATGAACTTCCTTCTCGCCCAATAGCCATTAGGGATGGAATTGATAAAGTTTTGGATGGCTATATTATTGGCATATCGCGGAATCTGGTTTGCTACGTCGATAAAACGTATGCAGTAATCGTTGAGCCTTTCATTTGGCATCATCGTCATTTTAAGAAGGGTTTCGATACTAACCTTCTTTTTCCGATGAGCAGCGTATCGGGTGGAGTACGCTCTTAGCAGTTCTGCCCAGTTTCTAATGGAGCCCCGTGGTAAGTTATGATACCATGACGAAGCCTCTTGACCCAAGCTGTTTTTGAAAAATTTGCACATCAGTGCATGGTCATCACTCCACAGTTCCATCTTCGTCTTGTAGTGCCTCAGATGGTCGATAGGGCAACTCTTCCCGTCATAGAGCCTGAATTCGGGGATGACGAATCCCATAGGATTGCGGTACCGCGTGATCTGTTCAACACACGGGGTTTCTTGGCATACATTCCAAGCCTGTTGGAACGCGTCATCCGTGACTTGGTAGGGGGGAGGGTATCCTCCCTGATGTGGTGGTGGGCCATATCCCTCCCCGATCCTGTATTCGGGATATCTATCGTCCTTCGTGTTTGTGTGGACACGTTCCATATGAGTGTTCGGATGGACGATAGTTATTGGGACATTGCCCCCTTGGTGGGGGACTCTTGTATCGGGTCGCCGACCCGCTGCCTCCAGGGCGGCCCTGTAGGCAGAATCTTCCACTTCATGGCGTGGGTGTTTGTCGGGTTGGATAACTGGCAATACGATGCCGGCCACTGTCATGGCCGTCATGCATGCCGCCAGCTGAGCTTGTAGCTGGGTGTAGTTCCTTTCATCGGCTAATGGAACGACATGTTGTACCTCCACTGTGGGTGGTGTAATCATCCTCGGAGAATTAGTCGGCAGTCGGGGCGACTGTCCGAGTACATGATCCTCGGGCATACCAAACTGACGGGCCTCGTCCGTTTGTAAACGAGCACCGGAGTTGACCGAGGCCGTAGGCAATGGGACTCTTGAGCTCGGCCCTGCTTGGGACCCGGTTAAGCGTCTTCGTGCACGCCTTAATACGGGCACGTCTTGTTCGTCCCCCGAGGACGAAAGGTGTTCGTCGACAATCCCTTCGATGAAATGTCGGGGTGGTTCGACCGGTTGTTCTTGGTTGACGTAGGAGGTTGTTGGTTGGTTTCCGGATTGGATAGCTTCATATCTGTCGCGGATAGCGAGTAGATCGTCGAGGTCTTGTTGGCTAATTTGCGTGTTTTGGTTATTGGTCTCTACTATCTCGGGATGGGTTTCCTCTACATTGGTAACCATTGTCGCTCGTCTGGCAGAGTATTGGTATTCGAATTCTAAACTAGTTGGGAACTAGATGATTCCCGGAGACGGCGCCATTTGATAAAGCCATAACTTTGGTCGGTCGCGTTAGGCTTTTCAATAATGATATAATGATAAATCAACCATGAATAAATGATACTTCCTGATCTTTATTATTGCTCGGATTATTGTCCTTGTTCGGACTATTACATTTGCTCAGATTAGTATTTCGGTTCTACAATTATGCTCGATATACCTATTTGATCTCTCGTCTTGATCTTTCTCCTCTCTTATTCGGTGCTCGGCTGTCTTTTCTCGGTTTATTTCTCGAAGTGATACGCTTTGGTTAGTTTCTCTCTTTTCTTAACTTCTCTCTATAATTTTTGGATAGATTTTCTGGTCTTTTTCTAGGAGGGGTAGTTGGCTATTTATAGGCAACTGCGCCTTCTAGGATATTGACAAATGTCTTCATCCCAGGGATTTTTCAGACAAGGGTCCCCCTTTGATTGGGCTTGGGCTTTGGGTAGTAGCACCCCAATTCCTATAAAAAGTATGAGATGACCCATTTAAGCGTTGGATACCCATTTATAAAGTGGGTTGATTATGACCCGAATAAAATATTCGGGTCTGATTTTTATGTTCTATCAGTAACAGAAAAAGATCGATAATTAAATATTAGTATATTTGTCGTTGATAATAAGTAATAACTAACAGATCTCACATACTAACCCTAAACCAACAAAAAATTAAAGCTTTAAATACAAATTAAACACTTACAAGTATAATTAAAAGTAACTTTCCAATTAAACAAAAAGAATAATTAAAAGTAACTTTCCAATTAAACAATAAGGATAACCAAGGGTATGTTGAACTGGGAGAGGTGGGTAGGTTAGATGAAGGGGGTGCCAAAAACGAAAGAGAAAATTAAAAAGTTTTAGTATTATTTTAATGCTAGGGGGAGTTTATTCTCTCCGTGTATACAAGGTGATGAATGGGCAAAAGTTAATTTAAAAAGAAGTAAAAGAAATTGATGAAGCGTTACTTTTGGCTCGGGAGAAGAAAAACCTAAATAAATGTAAAGATTAGATTGGAATATTAGTCCCTCTAGTTTGCATTGAATTTGTATACGGTGTTTATAGTTTTTGCTATTACGTTAACTTTGATTGAAGTTGTATATGATGTTTATAGTTTTTACTAATACATTAATTTGAATTGAAGAAAATAGTTTACGGTGTTTATAGTTTTTTCTAACACATGAACTTGGCTTGAAGAAGTTGTATATGGTGTTTATAGTTTTTGCTGATAGATTAACTTGTATCGTAGAAGTTGTATGTGGTATTTATAGTTTTTGCTGATATATTAACTTGGATTGAAGTTGTATATGGTGTATATGGTTTTTGTTGCTACGTTACTTTTTTCCTTAATTAACAATCATCTTATTTCAGTTACTTATAAAATCGATCGGTGATCATTGTTTTTTTCGATGGGTACTAATGAAGGATAATGAAATTGTATGGATGTGTATGAGTGTAAATGACGTGAACTTAGTTTTAAATTTCGTTGGCTTGTGAAAGGTGAACTACATTATGGTACACATAAATTAAATAAAATCGTAAAAATCTAATAAAGTTTTCAAAGTTTTAACTCATGAAAGTTTGCTGAGCATTGCAATTTTGATGAGTGCAAATGGTTGTCTAGATTAGATTAATATTTCTTTTGTTTCCCCTATAATTTCCCTTTTACATAAATACCCCTCCATTGTGAGAATAATTGAATTACTTTACATTTACTATATTACATAGTATCAGGGTAAGAAAATATTTCCCGTCTCTATCTTTTTTAATTCTGTTTTTCTCACTTTAATTCCGATCAATGGTTGGCGATGGATTTGAGCGAAGTCCCGGCTGGCTTTAGCCAATCAGTTGTATCAAATCTCGCCTTCCCTCCACCATTCTGATAATACTCAATTGTTACTCGTGTTAATTTTACTTTTCCTACCTAAAAAATAAATGGCCGTTGTTTTTTATGCTTACTAGTAAAGATAATACATTTCTTTTTCTGATTACGAATCATTTCTTAATTATGTTTTTATGTGGAGTTTCATAAATATTATAACAGGTAATAAATGAAGGTGAAAGTTGGATTTCTAATACATTTTTTCTTCTAATTAGGAATTATTTTCTTAAGTAACTTTTTCTGTGAAGTTTCGTAGGTATTATAGCACGTAATAAATGAAGGCGAATGTTGGATTACAATATTGGTCCTCCAAGTTTGGATTGAAGTTGTATACGATGTTTGTAGTTTTTAGTGTTAGCTTAACTTTTTTTCTTAATTAGCCGTTATCTTAGTTTTACTGCCTAAAAAACCGGCCAGTGGTGATCGTTGTTTCGAATGTGTATACCGTACCAGTAAAATATAATGAACTTGATACCTTTAACTTTTTTCTTAATTATTCGTTATTTTACTTTCAATACCAAAAAAACCAGTCGGTGGTGATTGTTCTTTCTGATGTGTACAACGTATTAGTAAACTATAATGAAGTTGCATAGATATGTATGTGTATAAATGACGTCAACTTATTATTTAAATTTTGTTGGCTTGTGTAAGTGATTTTGGTATTGTAACGATGCATTGATGTATATACTTTATTCATGTATATCCTTTTGAGTCTCGTGTACATTATTCTTCTGTTTTTTCTATGATTTCACTCTTATATAAATAGCCATCAATGGTGAGAAAAATTAATACACTTCACATTTTTTTATATATCTTTAATTACATGGTATCAGAGCAGGAATATTTCTCTCTCTATTTTATTTAATTTTGTTATTGTCAATAAAAGTACAATGGCTCGCGATGATTTTGAGGAAGTCTGGGCTGACTTTACGCCAATCTGTTATTCCAAATCTCCTATTTCGACACCACTCAAATAATTTTGGGCTGGTACTCGTCTCCAAACATCTCACATGCAATAATTTATGGTGATACATTAATTTTTTTTCTTAATTAGCAATTAACGTACTTTCACTATCTAAAAAATTGGTGGTCATTGTTATTTTTGATGTGTTTTCTATGAATGTGTATGAGTGTAAATGATATCAAAATATTGTTTTAATTTCGTTGGCTTGTGTAATTGATTTTAGTATTATAACAATGCATGTATGAGCTCAGACGGATTTTTTCTCTTAAAAATTGGTGGTTTGATAAACTATTATTATGACAAAATAAATTACATGTTTAGCCAGAGTCGGCTAGAATACTAAATCCTCAAATCAATGGATTTAGGCCTCCAAAAAATTAGAGGCATCATGTTTGTTGCTTATATTTATATGTATTTATGTCATTACAATGTCTTTCTAGTACTAGTATCATCCAAAACGTCACTACTAAGTTAACTTAATTATTAAAGCCCATGTAACATTTTTTTCTTATATCATTTTACTGTTGAGTAGAATTTACATCACAATGAATTCCTGCAATGTCATTTTCAGTGACCGGATATAGTTAAATTTATCAAAAATAATACCATTAACAATATGCCAATAAAAATATTTAAAGTAAATAGTAAATGTTTCTCATAAATTCTCTTATCGTGCATTTTGTTTTGCCTAAATCCGAAGGCCTTCTTTTTTTAGTTTTGATTTAGGCCTCTAAAATACTGAATACACTCTGTGTTTAGTTATTAAGTCTAGGTGGGTGATTTGTAGTTAAATATTATTTAGTTTAGCTAATTCCATTTTGTTTCAATATAATATTTTGTTCGATTTTAAATCCAACATTGAAAATGGTATGTTTTAAAGATACATGATACGACAAATAGCAATATAAGATTTCACACCCTTGTTTTTAATACCCTATTTTTGGTTTTATTTAAAAAAAAAAGGGTAAAACCGATCTGGATGGTTTCTCTTTTATTAATTTGTTAAACTGATATCTCAATTACATTGACAAAAGTATACGAATGAAAACAGTACTTATTCAAATCTAATAAAGGAAACTAATTTACGACAAATAAAATAAGTTTTCGAGTTGTGCAAGAAATTAATGTGTAAATAACTGAAGTACAAATGGGCTATTAGACACCCGTCATATATGGGTTTGTTTGAACCTACCCTTATTCTACGACAATTTTTAAAAATTCACACCAACAATAAATTAAGATGGTGAACTATACATAATGGTACCAATAGATAAAATAAAATCATAAGAATCTATTGAAGTTTTCAAAGTTTCAACTTAAGAATTTTAGCGCACAAAGTTTAAAAATGTTGGCTCATGGTTTTAAAAAAATATATTTAATAATACAACGTCCATTGTTATATAGTATTTCCTTAAACATCGAGACCCTTTTAGTTTCATGGTAGAAGTGATTTCAAGTTTATTGAACCTTATTGTCATAATTAAAACCCCTTTGACCAAACAGAACTTTTACTCAACCTATGGGCTCCGTTAGTGTAATTAATCCTAAATGGTCATCCTTAAGTCACGGTTAAGTAATTAATTTTTACTGTAACCGATGACCGGACTGTGTTTTTACTGCCTCATTTCAGCTTAGTAGTACACACTACTTAAATAATCATATAGTTTACCTATTAAGTAATAAAAAAAATTAGTTTTCATTTACAAGTGCTCGTAATGCTTGGAAAGTAGGAGATTTTAAGATGTTGATAATAATTAAATGGAAATTTGGCATACTTTCTGTTGGATACGTTATAAATAAACACAGTAATTTCTACGGAAAAGAAATGGACAAATAAACAGAAAATTGTTTTCTCAAATATATAATTATCAATTACAACCTTCAAAATTAAGAGTATATAAATGATACCGAAATGGACTAAATTCCGAGACGAGGTAACTGCAAGTAGTTTCCCTTAAACGATATTTGCCCCGCCACCTCTGCTTCTGGCTAAATGGGGCACTTCGTTCCCAAGGTACAACGTCTATCGCATGTGACTCGACGGAAACGGCACCGAGTCACGGTCGGGCCGTTGGTGGTGCGGTACTCTCTCTATATGTATGCATATGTGTATGTGTGTGAATGTGTGTATATGTCATGTGTTGGCCCGTACGGCTAAACCTTCCGGGGGGGGGGGGGGGGGTAAATAAAGTTTTAAGCGGATTTCGCCTAATTAAAATTCTAAGCGCAACTAACAACCCAACTATCTCGATATCTATTTGCGACAATAAATATGTGATGATAATCTATGAATAAATTGAAATATGCGCACAATCACAAATAATATAAGTTGCGTAAAGTAAAGAGTAAGGGAAGAGATTGACACCACGATATATAAAGGTTCGGCAAACCCGCCTACGTCCTCTCCTCGGTATTCACGCTACCGAGTATTTCACTATAATCTTCTTCCCAAGATTACAACCTAACGAGCTAATCGACCGATTAAAATCCCCCTCACTATGAGTATCCCGAATGAAAAGACCTAGAGCTTTTAAGCAACACTCCCTTACAAAACCTCTACCCGATCACTCGCTCACAAATGAGTTTATAATTCACTCTATAATTTTAATCGAAAGTGTATTGCTCACATACAAATATTCTCGAAGTGTTTATAAGATTACAATAAGAGTACACTCAAGAATTTATAAGATTACAAGTGAGAATTGTGTAATATAAAGCTTTTTCTTGCTTTGATCTTGTATTGAATTTGTATAGAGATTGGGTGTGTGATTGGTGTGTTTTGGAGAGGGATTGGGGTGTATTTGAAGAGCCAAAGAGTCCATTGGTCCATAGATGACCGTTTGGAGTTGTTGGGTATGGATAATGGCTTGTTTTCAAAAAAGCAAAAAGCAACTTTTTGAGTCGGACTGAATCTCGATCGATCGGACTGAATTTCGATCTATCGAGATTTCTTGAGAAAAAATGTACTGCTGTAATTTCGATCGATCGGACTGCATCTCGATTGATCGAGATTTACTGGAACTTTTTGGACCATTTTCGATCGATCGGACTATATCTCGATGGATCGAGATTCACCGGAACTTTTTTGTACATTCTTGATGGATCGAACTCCAAATCGACTTCCGTTTGAACCGATGGCTTCATTATTGAGTGCTCTATCATTTTAAGTCCTGAAATATATATTTTCTCTTTTTGGAAAAGATCAAACATTATATCATCGAATTATAAAATCATTAAATCATAATCACACTTATAATCAAAATCAATTATTGAACTCATGGTTCAACACCATGTATTTTCTTTGTTTCATTTTTCCTTTTCTTGTGAAAAGATAGATATATGCATGTTTTATACTAAAAAGCATATCAAGAGTTACATGTCACTAATGTCATAAATGGTGGGCAATTAACATTCTAAGTTACACAATTAAATTGCATTCACTTACAAAAACCGTTTCGGTTTTCCAACAATCCCCCACATGAATGCAATCAACTGACATGCAACGTGCATCCTAAATACAATCGAGAGAACCACGAGAATTCACTACATAAGAACAGGTAGCACGCGCCTTGAACCTTCCATAACGAAATACCTTTTGGATATACTTTCCTTAGGTAGCATAATGCTTTAAACCTTTAGCGTTTTGTGTATAGCAAAAAATACATGCACAGTGTCTTCTCTACACCACTTACTAGGCCCTTTAGTTGTTGTCCATATTTGGCCCTGGACTGCCTTGGCCAATTCAACCGAGTGTTCTAGCGATTTAGCCCTATCTCATTACATAGTATCGGCCATACATACTCGTTATAGGTGATTTTCAAGTCAAAGGTGTCCTGACTCACCCCACTCGATCTTCGAGATACTTGATTCATTAAGAGCCTCACGCTCACCCTTACAATGGTATAGGTCTATCACTCTTTCATCATTGAAATGGGCTGAGAACTTATGTTCTCGAGTGCTTTATTCGGTTACCCGCACAATTCAGTTTTCCATTGAACCCGAGACTGAAGTTTCCAGTTCAGGTTGGGTTACCTATGTGAAGGTTTCCAATTTATTGGGCTTCAAACCCCATTTCCCTCAATGATGCTCCAACTCCTCCACGAGTCAAGCATTTTGTATATGAATCCGCATTATTATCCTTAGACCTTGCAAAGTCTAAGGATACCACACTGTTTGCTAGCAATTCCTTTTACGGACTTGTGTCTTCGACGACTATGTCATGACTTTGTCGGGACTTTCCATTATACAATTACTCTGATCCCGTTCAATAACTGACTGACTTTATCAGTGCACGCTTATTGAGGGAACAAATTTTGGCCACTTGGGAATACCTCCCAAAACTTCTTAGCCAATCTGCCTTTTTCAGTGTCTACAACATTATGAATTCTGATTTCATAGTTGATCCACGTATGCATGTCTGTTTTACAGATCTCCATGAGACTACAATCTCTTTAAGTACAAATATATCCCCTCGTGGACCTTGTACTGTTAAAGTTTGAGATACACTTGGTATCTAAATACCCTCCAAACATTTTGGACATCTCGTATAATGCAATTCATGATTGACAGTATACCTCATGCATCTGAGAAGCCTCATTGGCAAACCTATTCGGTCTGCTCACTGAGTTGGATATACCTTGTCTAGTGCAGTTCTTGATGCACAAGAGACTACCTATGATAAGTTATGTGTTTGTTTTAATCCATATAGTGACTTAACAAGTTTTCGCATCTTGGCTTACTTTACACGGAACCACGACCCAATGGGTTGTTCCTAATTCTCTAGATCTCCATTTATAAAACGCATGTTCTCATTAATTAATGATGCGTCTTTTCTTAGAGATTATACACATTAAAATTATCAAAACCGTCAGTTTACTTAAAGTAATTGACTTTATTTCTCATGTGCCTATCAACCTCATTGTTGATGGCATCTTTCCATATACACATTATATGGATAACATTGATTATTTCAATGTCGTCGATTCACCTTCACTCATGAAGGTCAAGAGACAAAGGAAGTTTCATTACTTACCATTTTACCATGCCGAGGCACTTCATCTTCCTTACAAGATTCACTTTTCCCACTTTTCCAGCACCGTTTGAGTGTTCACTTGTCTTGGGTAGCGTAATGATTTGAACCATCAACGTATTAATCACACTTGCCATGCGTTAGAATTTTAAGGGAAAGCTTCTCTTTTAGAAAATTGGCTTCTCGGGCATAGAACAATATCTAACACGTCCAAGAGTAGTCTATCATTTAATGATTAACACTTAATCATTGGATTAAACTTGGTAGATTAACTCAACAGAACACACATAATTAAACATGTTTTCTGACAAGCTTTAATCCCCAACAATAGAATTCACGTATTCATTCTTACTTGAATGAATATCTCGACTGATTTGTCTTTACTTCTCATCAAGTAGACATATCAGTATTTAGTACAACCCTTCTTGATTTGCATGCATCTCAAATGCATCAAACCATTAGGCTATGTACTCCGTTCGAAACTTCGAACTGAAGACTTAGCAATACATTGCTTCGAATACAAACTCATATTTTTGTTTCAATTTAAATAATAGATTTAGAAAAATAAAACATTTATGGTTTTATATTTTCATGACCTACCATATCATGTCAAATCAGTGACTTAGTTGAATAACTCAACATGTCATTATTGACCACAAGAGTATCGACTAAAATGCTCATTTTGAACAAATAGTCACTCATGTACTGCCACAAACAAGCAAACTTATCACAATTTGATCCTAATGTTTTGGCTACCGAAAGGCTACTGCCCTTTAGGTTTCAAAAATCACTAATCATGATTCAGATTTGGATGCTTGCACTTGTTAGTGGATTTCCAAACATTTAAAACGTTTTCACACATTAACGCCCCCACAGTTCGTGCATTCCATTTGTTCTCACTCAGAACATGCGCACTGTTATAGAGAAACTTAATCGGTTTCAAGATGATAAATGAACAATATCATTTGTTTTAGACGTTTTAAGTCCTATACCACTGAACCGTTATGTATTCTCTCACTCGTCCGTAGGCGTTTTGGGGTACGTTTAGATTCTCGATCTATAGGATCGACGGGTTACCCCCATATTTATGAGACCCTTGGGGTTCTCCCCCAATAATAGTATTATAATATTACTAAATTACTATTCTCAATAATTGCAAACTCAACATATTCACAATATGTTTTACTAACAAATTAATAATATGTTATTTCAACAAATTATTAAATGTTTTTCCAATAAATAAATAAGATGTTAATTTCAAAAATTATTAAATGCTATTTCAGCAAATTAATAAGATATTATTTCAACAAATAATAAATTAGCCGATATTTGTTTATTCTTAAAATAAACTCAACGGCCATTTATAATGTGTTAATCATCAAATTATTTGCTCTTGGATGAACAAAATTGGTTATTAAATAACCTTTCGTCCAAATAAGTAACCGACTCTTCATTACAATTCGTAGTTAGCTAATAAATCTCTCCATAAATGCCAACAATAACTGTCGTTACAATACTTTATAACTCTCCAAATTAAATTGCGATTAATCACAATTAATAAAAAGTTATAAATACTCGTCATTAATCTCATTAATGATTACCGTTACAAATTTTATAACCCTCCAAATTAAATTGCAGTACATCACAATTAATAAGGATACCACACACTATATCAGTACATTAGTGTCTTTAATAATGGTGATTTCGAATTTGTAACCCCCGTCATTAATATGCACTAATGCAAAATTAATAGGAGTTACACCGGCACCCATAATGTTCTGGTCAGTTCCAGCACCCACTGTGTTCCGGACATTTCCCGCAGAAAACTGTTTGTTATCTCAAATAACAAGCATGCACAATCTAATTTCGGATAATGAAACTAAAACTCCTCATTCGCAAACACCAAATTTCTATAACCACGCATGGTTTCAAGTAACTGATTTTGCAAGAGTATTCTAATTCATTCCCGAAAAAGATTATAAAATTCTGAAAGATTTATTCAACCGTAAACAGCAGATAAATATGATTTTACAAAGAAAAATCTCAGAATTCAAACAAGTTCTATCGTAAGCCCCAAATTCTGAAAAATCAGAAAATGATTTTACAAGAACTATTTCGAAACCAGTTCTGTCGTAATCCCCAATTTAATGGTTTTTACTAGAACTGTTTCGAATAATCACCGATTCTCCAATTCCATTGTAGAGATCCATATGTCTACACAAATACTCATTGGAAATTGTTAGTCATTTTTTTAACATGAAAACAATAAACATGTATAAATCCACTAAGAATATAATTAGTTTATTCTTTAACCAAATTATTTCTCATAAATATATCATAACAGTAAAGCATCACATTTTCTACGCACCAATTAAATTGGCAAAGTGACAAAATTACATTTCATGATTATAACATAGATATGAGATAAGACTGTTACTTAACACAAAATGTTTAAAACTGCCAACTAATATACCGAATGCCTATTTGTTCATTTAAACTTAAATATATGTTGTGTAAATAATTTACACTAATATACCCACGTTAAGATAGTATATAAGATAATATATATGCAACAAGACACTGGTATACACTAAATAATCACCAGCAAAATAGCAATGTCCAAATAATTGTACTTTCACATTATAGTATAAGCAACTAATATCCAAATTACTAACTATTCCAAGCATTATTATATGAACACCAAACATACCCCTCATTTCTCAAATGGTCGCACCAAGCTTTCAATATTAGAGAATAAATATCTCCACTGTATGTAACCTACCAAATTTATAGAGTAACGGTAAAAACAATAATGTTAAAACCATAACCAATTACTACCATTACTTTGTCGGCCTCAAGAAGACAGTAGCCAAATGGCCGTAACCGAAATCAATGGTACCAACATTAACCGATAAACATTACTCTTAAATATATAAGTCTCAAATAGTTAATCCAATTATTCAAGATATATAAAACCATTAACAGAGTATTCAAGGTTAATAACCGGCTACAAAAAAAAAATGTCTCAAATGATTAGTAAATAGTAAGCAGTTACCAACAGTATCTTTAATAGTTTACATTTACAAGTGCTCGTAATGCTTGGAAAGTAGGAGATTTTAAGATGTTGATAATAATTAAATGGAAATTTGGCACACTTCTTGTTGGCTACGTTGTAAATAAACACAATAATTTCTACGGAAAAAAAATGAACAAATAAATAGAAAATTGTTTCCTCAAATATATAATTATCAATTACAACCTTCAAAATTAAGAGTATGTAAATGATACCGAAATGGACTAAAGTCCGAGACGAGCTAACTGCAAGCAGTTTCCCTTAAACGATATTTGTCCCGCCACCTCTGCTTCTGGCTAAATGGGGCACTTCGTTCCCAAGGTACAACGTCTATCGCATGTGACTCGACGGAAACGACACCGAGCCACGGTCGGACCGTTGGTGGTGCGGTACTCTCTCTATATATGTATGCATATGTGTATGTGTGTGAATGCGTGTATATGCCATGTATTTTCTTTATTTGGTTTTTCCTTATCTTGTGAAAAGATAGATATATGCATGTTTTATACCAAAAATCATATCAAGAGTTACATATCACTAATATCATAAATGAGGGGCAATTAACATTGTAAGTTACACAATTAAATTGCATTCACTTACAAAACCCGTTTCGGTTTTCCAACACTTCTAAGTTCTAATATATAATGTAAATAATATAACATTTAATGTTAAAATACACATGATTATAATCATAAAATGATATCTAAGAATATTGCTTAGTTTATAATTCATACTTGTATATTAGTTCATGTTAACTACGAATGTACGTGTATTTTGGGATCTATAAAATGATAAATTTGAGAAATCTTCCATACAGTCAAATTTAATTTGAGTATATGAAAGTTTTCATTCAAGCAATTTAAGTATGAATTATTTGAATTTCAAGTGATGTTGGGTCACCTCACCGTTCCAGAATAGACATTATATTACACGTGTTGGTCTCGTTCGTATTTAGTCCAACACACAAGTAAATGGGAATGTTAAATGTTATTATCACACATCATTTATGCATATATGGTGGCATGTATATAAGCGAGTTTCTCTCCTTATTTAGTAGAATGCATTTTGGTGGGTAAGTATATCAGTTTCATACGGACCAACTATGTTCATAATTTCATTTAAAATAAAATAAAAAATACATAGAATACTAATTTATTGATAGCAAACATTCAAACTTGCAGTTGTAATGAATGTCGCAAAAATACATGATAATTGCGCCAATATGGGCCAATTGATGGGATGTGTTGGGCATTGGGTCCAGTCCAATTCTTGTGCTACAATAAAATTTGGTTAGGATGCGTTTAATGTTAAGTAGCGTTGAAGTGTTGATTGTGTTGGTGTAAAAGGAAAATACAGAAATGCAACACATTTGACTTCTACAATAGTAACTTTTAAACTTGGTTTGTTTCTCTTATGTTTATTTTTTTCATTTGAATATATATTGGACATTAGTTGACCAATTTCGATACGTAGTTTTTGGTTTTGGTTATTGAATTTAGATTCGGACAAATGAAAAAAGTTACTATAATTTAGATCAACCAAGTTTTATTGTGGAGGCACAAGTAGGCTTTTTCTTTCTTGCTTAAACCAACACCAAACGAGCTCTTATTGTCGCCATACTCCCTCGAGAAACAAACTATTCAGTAATTCAAAAGTCTTTTGCTATCTTTGTTTTGCTTCACTTCTCAGCGTATCTAATATCTAGTATGGTGTCGTATGTACTACTTTCTTCCTTTACTCGCTCGAACTGTAGAAATACGGGTTCTAATGAAACATCCACTCCACACAGTTATCATTTTCTTTTTATTTCAATTTTGGAATTTAAGAAAGACATGCAGACTATAGATTGTACTTTTAACACAATAGTTCAATAATCTGTAATCGACCTTGCTGAACTGTTTACATCGATGGTGCACCTTCATTTATACTAACATGGCCAACTACTACGTTAAGTAAATTGGATTGCATCATGAATCGGGTAACAGTGTAAATTAAAATTGTAAGTTTTGTCTTTGCTTATGTTGTATAAAGCTGCAAATCACAGCTGAATGAAAGGAAATTTATTGATTTGTTCAAGACGTTAGTAAACACAACATTCAACATGCTTAAGTTGTCGTTTTAACACAAGTTTTATTGTCTTGGTTGTTTTCAAGAGTAGTTTGTTATATCTAAGAAATAAAGGGTATAATTTTCTTAAATATCCTCATCTAAGTTTATAAGGATCAGTTAACATTTTGCTCCCACATTTGTAACAATAGAAATCGATGTTTGTGAGAAGTGATTTGTTAATTACATATTTGAATATTGGATTATGCCCAACTAGACAGACGTGAAATAACAATTTTACAATCCATTTATATATAATAATAATTACTAATATATATAACGGAAAAATTAACAAAAACATAAAACTTTTCGAGTCTAATTACCAAAAAAATACAAAACAAAACTTTTATTTCCAAAATATACAACTATAATAAATATGTGTAATTGTATGTTTGTATGTTTTGAAAATAAATTTTCAGATGTTATATATTTTGGTAATATGTTTTGGTTAATTTTATATTTTGAGAATTGCCATGATATTCGGCTTCCCACTTAAATTATTATATGGAAGCTAAAAAAGGGTACGATAGTATTGTATATAATGAAAATTCTAATATCATATTATTAGATAACTCAACAAATCTTGAGCTTGTTCAATTTTACCTATTTTTTTTAAAAATACCTATATTTTAATTTACTAATTACTAAAATAACTTAATGCAATTTAAATAAATAAATAAATATTCTTTTTTTTCACATAGTAAATCAACTCCCAAACAAATCATCATACATGTATTTTTATATTACTATAACAATAAAACATTATATTTTTACGATATTCATCCAATTATTTTTGTAAAATTTTTGAAAATGTTAAATTTATTTGTGCCGGATCATATTTATATTTATGCAACTACGTGTCACACACGCAACGCGTCTACTACGATTACTAGTATGAAATAAATCTTCTCGCAAACACGTCACACGTGTATTGCACAAAATAACAAACACACCTTCTTGGAAAAAAATACATTTACTATACTAAATTATAGCGCGGTTAACGATTTGGATATCTATCTTTCAAATTTTTCAATTTGGATACCACAATATAATAACTTTCTAATTTATGTATCACCGTCTAAATAAATCAAGAAATCATTTCATGTGACATTTGACAAACATTAATTTGAGAGTCTAATTTGACAATTTTACACAAAAATATGTCATTCTAAAAAAAAAATTCTTTTAATTTCAAGCATAAAAAAAATTAGCAAATAATCCAAATTTTTGTTATGTGTGAAATTGGGAAAAACGTTTTTATAGGATGACATATTTTTGTGCAAAATTATCAAATTATCCTCTCAAATTAACGTTTGTCAAATATCACATGACATGATTCTGTGATTAAGTTAGACGGTGGTATCTAAATTGTATAGTTATTATAGTGTGATACCCAAATTGAAAATTTTGAAATGTAAGTATCAAAATCGTTAAAAGCAGATAGGTTGATAAACCTATAAAAAAAAAAAAACCCCACAAACAAGTTAAAAAACCTTTTGTTTTTCAAATCTTACGAAATATATATAATAATCACATTTTGTCATAACTTGAACGACAAGCTGAGTTTAACCTCTTGTGATAAGACGATCGAAGGAGGCCATTTGATATTATAAACGTTAAAAAACTGAAAGCTTCAACTGAACCAAGTCTATTTCCTTTTATACGTACCAAATGGATGCAGGGTTTCTTCTTAGCAGTAGAATCAGCCCTGCTTTGTTTCTAATTTTCTATACATGTTCATCATGGCTAGTTGAATTTCAGAGTTTAAATTAATAATAAAGTATGGCATGGAAAATGAGAAAGATCGTTTGACCTTTTTAAATTCAATAATACTAATGAGCCAGATAGACTCAAGCAGGCTCTCAATACAACAGTTCTTAATGTAAATTTAAAATTTCATTTTCAATCCAAAATTTAAGAGTCTGCTAGCTATTCGGCTATATATTTAATATTTTTAATTAATATTTAACTTTATGGTAGTCTCAAATAGGGTTTTATAATATTATATTTGAGTTTTTATTTTGTTGAATCGTCAAATAAAGTATATTCAAATCATTAAATTTTTAATTTTTTTTTTAATTAGTATTTAAGTTTAAACTAGTCTCAACTAGAGTTTCATAAGTATTATATTTGAGTTTTTATTTTTATTTTGTTTAAGGTGTCAAAAAAATTCTAAAAATTACACGAATGACTGCCTGACAATCCGTTTTGTTGAGTCAATCTGGCTCTATATCGTTACTGTTTTAAATTGATCAGACTACCAACATTATTAAAATTATATAATCTTACTAAGATTGATAGGTTTGGATAATATGCTATAATTAATTAATCCACATTTTTTACTGGAATGACTATACAGTCCATACTGAATCTTTTTTTTTTTGAAAGGTAAAATCCATACTGAATCTTATGCATATATATATATATATATATATGATATTACTAGTAATCGTTACTCACGCCTTACGCATGCGATACGTAGTGACATAAATATGATCCCGACAAATAAACTTAATATTTTTTTTAAAATTTAAATATCGAATGATTAAATATAATTAATTAACAATCGTATATAAAGAGTAACATAATGTTTTACTCTTATAAAAAATATACAACGATTTTGTTTGGAATATAAATGTGTGAAAAATAACATTTTTTAAGTTATTTATGTATTTTAATTGAGTGATGATATTTAACAGTAATTACAATATTAGAGTGAATGTATTTTTAAAAATTTTGGATAAAATTGGACAGTCTCAAAATGCTTGGATTGACTTATATTAATAGTATGATATGAACGAACCCCGAAACTAATCAAGATATTACATGAACAGTAGTCAATCAGTCTGGATGATTAACATGGCTTGTACTTGAACTTATGCAACACCAGAACCGGCCCAAGCATTTGTGTTGCACTGTTTGCCCAAACCAATAATTATTCATTGCCATTTAATTAATGGATCCAAAAAACTTAGTACAAGATTAAATTTTATTAGCAAAATACAATACACGTACGGTTAGAGGAATCTAACCCTAAACCTAAAGTATATGGTATCATGGTATGAATCTATTTCCCTCTTGGTCAGGGGAGTTTTCTTTGCATAAATTAACATCGTATTTTTTTTTTATAAAAACTTGAAAGTACATTTTTTTATAGGACCTCCAACGTAAATCTTCTCATTTTCAATTTGGTGGATTTGCTACTACCAAAACTGAACATTTGCATGCTAAACTACTATGTGTTAACGGAATTCCATGTCATCCTCCTGGTTTGATCAAACCCGGGAGTCACACCACAATGGAAAGAAAAAGGTTGTAATGAGGCAATAATTTTAAGCTTAGAACTAATCCATATAATATTTAAAGACTTGGAAAAAAGTTAATAAATTAAAACGAATATTTTGTTGAACGGGCAATCAGGTGGATAGTTTATTCTTAAAAAAAACAGGTCTCGAACAATGGTAACTAGTAACTATTTCTAACTAAAAATCGTACTCTCTTCTTCCTAAACTTTCATGACCGTTTTCGTTTTGTTATTCATGTGAGATATAAAAATTGTCATAATAAATGGAAATTAAGGAGGAAGCTTGAACGAGTTGATCATTTATGTAGATCACATAAGGAACATAAACAAATGAAATGATAATATAAATCTCAATTAAAGTGGGCTTTAATTTTTGTTCTTATTTACGAAAACACAGCACGTGAAACGTGACCCACCATAAAGAAAAAACATGAGGCACTACAATATTCTACATACTATAAAACCACTACTAGTGATTAGTCTTGTCACTAATCCAAGTTGTGAAGACCACAATTTCTTCAAAATGAACACTTTATATTTTATACCTTTTCTTTAAGCTACTGTTATAGAATCGAAACAAAGTTAAATACGTTCAGAGTATATTTCATGAACGTACAAGTTATATCACGTTTTTGAATAGCTCGTTCTGAGACTTAAACGGCTTTATTGGAAGGTAAAAACACTTTGCGGAAAGCTTAGGCATTTGAGATTTTCTCGTATTTTCACAGTGAAGAAGCTTTCGCTTTTAATGTTTTTAGCTCTTACAATAATCCGGATCGTTTATATATGCATCTTAAAACATACCTATGATCTAGTGGGCCAGAACTCAGAACACACGTTATGAGATAAGAGGTTATGAGTGCATTAGTAGTACGTATCGAGCTTCGTATTCGGTTGATCAAAAGAGATTCGGGAAGGGGTTCCGATTCTACATACTTAAGCATAATGAAACTTTTGTTTTTAGAGAATAAAAGATTTGTTGAAGATTTACCGTTAGTTGTTGTTAATTAAATTGGTCTCACAATTTAAGTATGTTAAGATACAGCCCTATAGTCCAATTTAAGATACATTAAATTGGGACCTCTAAACCACAAGTGGTCTATTTTTTCAATTACATGCATTGTAAAATTATTGTTTATTGTTTATTGCTTAATATCACCCATATTTATTTTATATTTACTGGTTATTAGTATAGCCTAAAATTCTGTCCAAACAAATCAATATTAGCTGTCATCTAGGATTTGTGTGAGTAAATTACACAAAATTACACAACAGTTTATACAAACTAAGTTATACTAGGAATATAATATTAATAATTTTACTATAATTTATTTTATTACATCTCTTCTACACATGCACATGTTCTTGGGTATTGTGTAAAGGAAAACGATATATTAAAAAATGTTAGTATAACGCTGCAAAATCTCTCCATATTTGGACATAAAAGCTATATATTTAGTATATATCCTAGCAAGACAAGCTCTATATGTATAGACCGTTGTGTAATTTTTTTTTTCTTTTTCCAATTTAGTATAAGAGAACATTTAGTATCAACTTATGTGAGTGATCTTAGTAGTGTAGACCCACCACTAGACAATTAGGCCTCGTTTGGTTGCGGGATTACTAATCCTGTTATTAACAATCCGGTATTATTATGAATGAGATTTGAAAAGAAGGCCGGATAAGTAATACATCCGGGATTGGACTATTCTTAATACCCCCCTATGGTATTGAAAATGCATATTTTTGCCATCATTTCTAGTCCGGACCGGATAACTAGTCCGGAGTCTAATGTTTTGCCAAACATAGCATTTGTGGGGTCCACGAGATTAGTAGTCCAATCCCGATGTACTAATGATACAACCAAATGAAGCCTTAGACTACATCAAACAATTTTTTATTCTCTTTCGTTCAGTCATTATTTCATGTTTCTAGTGAATATTAACGGTCAAAATACGCTTTAATTTCAAAAAAAAAAAAATGTGAAGGTAAAGTTTATAGAAACTTTAATAATAGTTTATTATTTTAAGAGAAATAACATAATTGACTCATATATTTTTTGGAATAAATATAATGGCGTTAATCACATCTGAAATAAAAATATCAAAGAAAACATTCTAATCCTAGTTAAATAACACATAATTAAGGGACACAGTCAAGTTAGAATAGTGTATTGTATTTAATATGTTATAATTAAAAAAAATTACTTTAAACACAGTTTAATAAAAAGTCATATTAATTATCATTATTGGAAAAAAATCAAATTTAAGACCTATATTTCAAATTTAATTTGGGCCTGAAAAATACTGGAGACAGCACTGAGTATCTTTCCGCTATAGTGAACTATAGTTTTGTTTATCCCATATAAATATATAATTTCAATTACCTTTTTATATTTGTATAAAAGTATAGACCGGCAAAAGATGTCATTATAATTTGCACTACGATTTGAACTACGAAACGAGTAGTTGAAATGTTTTTATTTTTTATTTATGATTTTTTCCATCTCCAATAAGAACCAGAGAAATGTCAAAAATATTAAAAATCGGGACTAGCATGTAGCAATCCATCATGTTGCTAAAAAACATGGGGTGCAAAAGAACTTCGATTGAAGTATGTGGATGATCCGTGGAAATACAATTGAATACAATTTTATTTATTTATTTATTATTATTATATATAAGCATACAATCCTTTAATTAAAGCAGTAACAAGAAGTCAACAATACATTCATTTTTTAGCATAGCACTGTAAATTTTCTATAAGAGCAAAAACCATTACACAACAGGCAAGTAACATCTCATTAGTTAGTTAGTCATATTTACCTTTCAGTATTGATAACTAAGCAAAAGTAGGCTCAACGAATAATATATAATCGTTTTGTATGACACCTGTACAACTTTTCTTGCTACCGTTTTTACCTCACACAAAACTACCAAAGTAAAATTTAATGAAATACTTTAGGGAGAACCTGATTTATGCTCATACTATAAATTGACAGTTGTATGTTAAATATAGAGAATTTGTCAATTAGGCGCTGGTATTGATGCTCTAAGTTGTCACTCACTAGACGTTGTTGTATATATAATATACTACATCAATAACGCATATTGAGAAAAACAATATATATTACTATAAAAAATATTATTTTATCATCACTAGACGTTGTTGTAAATTGAGTGTTGTTAAAATTTAGCTATACTCACTTTATCAACAGTTTTTAAAAAGTAAATTATCTTTAACCTTTTCTTTTTCTTATAGCAGTGTATTAATTAATCCATCAACTTCACATAATTAATCTATTGAATATCTTAGATTTTAATTTAATACACACACACCTGCTAATAACGCCATAGTACTACAAAGCACTATTAATATTAGTAGAAAAGCCTATATGGGATCCACATATGTTCATTTTTAGTCCAACATTCATTGAATGCAGCTATGTCCGATATATAACTACGCAATTGATGCTTTCAAGTTTCAAACCTTATAGTATGTTAAAAAGATGACTACTCATAAGTTGTCCAAAACTTGTTATGAACCTCAACATATCTTTTCTTCTGCCAAGTAAATTCGTAACTATTACTAATTCTTGGGGTACAAATATGGATGTAAATTATATGAGCTGTTCGTAGAATCGTTCGTGTTCGGCTCATCTAAATTTTGGTTTATACTCGTTCATTTATAAACGAACATGATAATAAACAAGAATATAACATTCGTCTATTAATTGAACTGAATATGAACTGAACACAACTCTGTTCGTTTCGTCTAACCTCATGTTCGTGTAACTATATAAAATTTTTAATAAAATAAAATAAACTAAATTTATTAATAATTTAACAAAAACTAGCTAGTATCATAACATATTAATAAATTTATTTATACTACAATAATATCAATAATATGTTTATATTATTTCAAACTTATTAAAATAATTTATACCATCATGCTATAAATAAAGTTCATCGATTTTATTGTTAACTATTCGAATCGTTAAAATAATTAATACAAATAATGTCCAATACCTATCACTTTTGAACTTATATTCCCGCTAGCTATCATAATTTGCATTGCTTATAGGTAGCGCTTCTTTTAAATATAAATACTTCTATTTTTCTATTTTTTAATTTTCTCCACTCTTCCGTATAATTCTCTCTCTCTCTCTCTAACTATGTGATCTCCATCTTCTCATCCGATCTCATCTCTCCCCACCTCTCGATCTACAGCGATCTCATCTCGTCACCATGGATGCAGACTCGATGTGGTATCAATCATAATAAGTTTCGAGTTTCGATATTCTCTCTCTCTCTCTCTCTTTCTCTCTCTCTCTCTCTATATATATATATATATATATATATATATATATATATATATATATATATATATATATATATAAACACATATACCTATGTAATCGGGGTATGTTTGGGGTATGTTTTAGGGGTGACTTGAGTTCTGTTTTAGGGCTGAATTGTGGCATGTTTTAGAGCTGAATTGTTGTCCATTTTGGTGCGTAATCGGGGTCTGTTTCGGGGCTGAAACGGACCCCGGTTCGAGACTGAAACGGATTCATGTTCGAGGCTAAAATATACTCTTAGTTGGGGAGTTGTTTGGCCAGATTTATACTAGCATGTGTCTATTTATAGTTGCACCAAATTGTACCTTTAAAGTGTTCGATGAAATGTCCGATAGATTTTATTGTTTTAAATTCGCTTGAATTTGGCATGCTTTTGTGGTGATTATGTACAATAGAAACGTTTATGAGATTTTGGTCCGAATCAGAGCTCGTTTTGGCTAAAACAAACCCTATTTAATTGGAAAGTTTTTTTGTAGAGTTTTTTTGGGATCCGTTTCGGATACCGTTTTAGTTTGGTATGCTTTTACTTAGTGCCTACATAAATCTGTATGCTCAAAATGGTAGGAGCCCTTGCACCAACACCAAGGTACAAGAGATTGGTGGTTTAAATTCATTCAGATTTGTTTTTTTTTTAATTTAAAATAAAATATGTAATTTGTGGCAAAATATATTGAGTTACATTATGCAATTTCTACTGAGCTAAATACACTTTTAATTGAACGATATGCACTTTCAGCTAAACTATATGCACTTTCAGGTGGACTATATGCACTTTCAGCTGGACTATATGCACTTTTATTGAACTATATGCACTTTTATTGAGCCATATGCACTTTTATTGAATTAAATGCACTTTTATTGAATTAAATGCACTTTCGACTTAACTCTAAAATGTATGCCTTTTCAACTAAACTCGATGCATTTTCGACTGAAACATATGTTTTTTTTTTACTGAATTGTATGCATTTTAGACCGAAGTATATGTACTTTCGATTGAACTAGATGCGTTTTTCGCTGAAATAGATGCAATTTGAGCAGAACTAGATGAAAATACCACTTTTTGATGAAAAAAATGGTGAAAATACCACTTTTTGGTGAAAAAACAGCTTTTCCGATGTAAAAAGTGGGGTCTTTTGACGAAAAGTATTTTTTTTGTATTTTTTGTGATTTTTTTTTTATAAAAACACATTTTTTTTAATGATTTTATTTTTTTTAATGATTTTTTGTGATGTTTTTTTTTTAGAAAAATACATTTTTTGTGATTTTTTATAATTTTTTCATTTTCATTTTTTTTATTTTTTTTGTGTGTGAACTTTTTGAAAAAATACATTTTTTATTTTATTTTTTCATTGATTTTTTTTCAAAAAAATGCATTTTTTGTGTGTTTTTTTTCATTTTTATAAATTTTGTGATTTTTTCGGTTTTAAACATATTTTTTTTGGATTTACATATAGATAAAGTATATGTATTATGTTTTTCTTCGGATAATGTAGTTTTGGTAAATAAAGTAAACAATTAAAAAGTGATATCTAAAGGGAATATGAACTTATAGAGATATCTAGAGAGAATATAAGTTGCAAGCAGATACCTATGGGAAATTTTCCCTAATTAATAATACGTATGTAAAAAAAAATTTATACATTAATTAATATAATACATAAACTTAAAACTAAGAAAATATTATGTTATAATGTCGAAGAAATTAATTAACTAACATTTTAGTTATTTTAGACAATTTTATCATAGTAAATAATTAAATAATAAATGATAAAATTAAAATATATTCTAAACAAAATTACAAAAAATACTACCTTTTTAATTATTAAAAAATTTAATGAAAAGAGACGTTCACGAACAACTCATGTTCGGCTCGTCAAACGTTCGTTCGTATTTTAAATGAACATGAACAAGTGTTTGAGTTTATAAACATGAACATAAACATAGTCATGTTCGACTCGTTTCGTTTCATTTACAGCCCTAACTTCATAAATTCGAATCAAGTTTTCACTTTAGCTAGAAAGGTGACTTTTTGCTTATTGAGCTCAAAAAATTTCACAACAAATACAAGATAGTATGATATTGGTATTTGTTAATAAGGCACTTTATAAACCTTTTAGTAAATTATACTACGTGAGTACGTATTAATCGATGAGGTGACATCATATCTAAACCAATAATTATTTCTTCTCATTAATAAATCAGTGTACAACAAGTTTTCTGAATTGATGCATTATTACTCTAATTATACTACACATATCACAATCATTCTAAATTATTGTTTCCGCACTCTACCCTATTTTATTAACTATACGTCCCATCACCTATCTCACTCCAAAAACTTAATAACAAAGAGAAAAAAAACTTGTTTTTCCATCAATAGAGACATATCATTATTTCCCCAAGTACTAACCAGTAAAAAGAGACCATGCTAGAGCGAGAAAGTCAACTCAACTAATGGACTCAAACGATCCAGCAAATGCCACATCATCCGGTTCAACTCCGGCCCAACCACCAAGCCGCTACGAGTCGCAAAAAAGACGCGACTGGAACACGTTCCAACAGTACTTGAAGAATCATAAACCTCCCTTAACGTTGTCACGGTGTAGCGGGGCCCACGTGATAGAGTTCATGAAATACTTGGACCAGTTTGGGAAGACTAAGGTGCACGTGTTAGGGTGTCCTTACTATGGACACCCTGACCCGCCTGCACCATGTGCTTGTCCGCTCAGACAGGCGTGGGGTAGCTTGGACGCCCTAGTTGGGCGTCTGAGGGCCGCCTACGAGGAGAACGGAGGATTGTCGGAGTCTAACCCTTTTGCGGCTAAAGCGGTTAGGATATACTTAAGGGAGGTGAGAGAGAGTCATGCGAAGGCGAGAGGGATACCCTACGAAAAAAAGAAGCGGAAAAGGATGAAACCGACGGTGGAGGATGGTGCCACGTCAGCAGGGGTGATGGGTCAAGATGGCGGTGGCGGTGATGATGGTGATGCTTCAACTAAGGAAGTATAGTGTAATTTTTTGGTCTATTGTTCAGGAATTAGAAATGTATTGTTGTTAAATATTGATATTATACGTACGTACGTATATGCTTTTAATTATTTTGTTGAGAATTGAGAAATGATTTTTGATATAATCATGGGTATTAAATTGGGAAAGATTATTTTAATCAAATGGAGCTGACTGCTTAAATTAACTGCTGCTTGATTGATTTTAAAATGTTTTTTTCACTTAAAAAGTTTTGTCATGCATGTTTTTGTAAATTTATATACCAGGTTTTCTTTAACAGTTGCTTTTAAGTATATATTCAAACTGATCTACTTGTGCTTTAAACATAAGTTGGATTAAAATTTCACATCTTGCAAAAATAAAACACTTGAATTTCATTATAGTCATCATTGTCGATGGTACCACGGTGGCAAGGACGGGAAGTGAACGAGAGGCAATAGCACTAGTGTGACGGACTGTCGGCTACGACTACGTACATCAACTATGATATGATGGAATATTTTCTTAATTATTTTTGAAATTGCAATTCTCTACTGATCATTATTTATATACTTCTACAGTATATTGATCATTTTGGTTTTGATGGCAAGCACCTATCTCGGATAATTTTGGGTTTTTCTCTTGTATAGTCAATCAATTGAACGGTACAAACTATTGTTTTCAAAAATAAATATTTAATTGTTATTTCTTTTTAAATTTTGATTAATAATTAAATTTAGGGTAGTATATATACACTAAAGTTTTATATTTTTATTTGAGTTTTTATTGTGTTGTAAAATTTGTTTTTAATTTATTAAATTCTAATTTGTCTAATATATAATAAAAATTGAAAAATTAAATTAGTTATTGAAAATGTATCATCTAACCCTCAATTTTTTAATCTAATGGTTGTAAATGTGACGGGACATTTTACAGTATAACTCAATGACTGCACAAAATAGGGACTCTAAGACATGTATCAATACATTACAATAATTATTTTTAAAATAAATCCACATGTAATTTATTTTGGAATAAATGTATAAATTAGTGTAAATTAAACATTAAATCTTAAAAAATTATCTAAAGCAATATTATGTTCAAATGTTTTAAAATTTGAATACGATATAATATAAAATCTTATAAATTTACGAAACAAGTTGTGAAAGTTTAAAATTTGAGTGAAAATAAACAATGGGACACGAAAGAATGTAGATAATAGGGCCAGAAGATTTGAACTTTTTATTTAGAGACAAGGGAGTAAAAGAAGTACCATATTTAGAAATAAGAAAGATCAGCCATCTCAATTGGTTTTGCTCATATTTATTGTAAAATTATGGTAACTTCTACTATTTATTTAGTGAAGAAAGAGAAAACATAATTAAAAAATAAATACAAGATACTATATATATATATATATGTTACAAGAAAAGAAGTTAATATGTTATATTGTTTCAAGATTTTAATATGTTACACGATAATGTGTTTTTGTGCAAGTATATATATTATTATGTAACATATAAACGTACTGACCATGAAACGTGGAAAATTTTACTGTGTAACCTCTTTGTCTTGCCTGTGTATAGTATTGGTATTAATATGTTACTACAAGATTATGTGTTTTATGAATGTATTCTATTTAGCATCATTTATATCATTCTATTATAATAAGTTAAATTAAATCAAATAATCAAGTTCAATTTAGTATATATTTTTTTCAAAAATGCTCATACACATTTATATTAATTACAATAATATCATAATACCATAAAAATATAAAAAGTAAAAACTAATAAAACTATTTATCTCTCTTTAATACCAAACATTCTTTTAATCTTAAACTATGTGTTTTTATTATCCACGTATTTATATCATAACTATACATATTTTATATATTTTTATTACATTACGCGTCGTACACGTAATGCGTGAGGCACGATTACTAGTCTATATATATATATATATATATATGTCATGATCATGAAATGTTAAAAAATCAAACAGATTCTTATAATATGGTGTAATGGTTTTAATAATTATCATCCTATGGTGTAAAATTAGCAGTTATGGTAGTCATTTAATGGAGCAGTCATCCTCCCATTCCCGCTCGTTTGTCTATTAATTAGTTTTTTAAATAAGTAGGTTTTAGAACTTTTATGTATTTTAGATTAACAGTTTTAATTTTTAATTATGCCACATACTAGCTCATGAGCCGTTACAATACACATCTGTAATTAGCAGATCATTGAAATAACCGTCATAATAATTGTATTTATTTGCTTTCTAGTTTTCCTTTTACATTGTGGAGAAGGTGCGTTTTAATTAGGACCTTATAGGTGATCATTATGTAACTATATGTGTGATGATTTTTCTAGATTTGATACTAACTACTATATATGAATCAGACAATAGACTTGGAATTAGTAACTCGTGATATACTATTGTTGTGAAGATGCTTTACTTTTTTGAAATTTTAATTGCGCCTACTTATTAGCAGCTTCACTTACTTATCTTGCAACAATTTTGTTAAATGAGACTATTATATATTGCAGTACAATTGTCACTATTATAAGTAAATGTAATTGTTCTGAATAATCTGATAGTCAGGACGTTTTGTTAGCTAGTATATGTTTTACGTCTCACAGAAAGTTTACATAGTTTGAATTAGATCTAACCCAAAAGGTTCAAATTTAGACGATCTTAATTCACTTATGGATTTTTAGCAAAAATGACATTGGATTCCATTTAGCATGTTGGCTCCTACCATTTAATTTGGTTGCTGAAGTTGATGAGATCATCAACCATGCCTTATTAATTTGAGCAGACAAAAGAAATAGAAATTAGAATAAAAGGTTGTGAGTATATGTAATGAAAATTTGTTGATGGTCATGATGTATTTCTCCTTGCCCTTCTTTGTTTAAGCAACTTTGCCATACAACATAGACAACATAGCCAAGCAACTTTACTAGACAACACTTCCCCACTTCAACTACTGCTTATTTTGCAAAATGTAAATATATACAATATCTTCTTAAGACCATTATTTCCAAAGCCAATTTTAAGGCAAGTCGAACGACAACAACATCTACGATAACACGTCCAGAATTGTATTAAAAACAATCCCAACAAATTTTTTTCGAAAACCCAAAAATAACTGGAGTAGTTTCGAACAGGAAACTCCAAAAGAAAATCGCTATTGATTTACCATATTTGTAATTACAAATGGAATAATTGTCTTACCTACCATATTCCATTACATCTTATTTACATAGAATTAGTTCAGTCTGATTTCGGCAAGGCAAGGACATAACATACTCCAAAATAATAATGGAAACAATATAACAATAATCTTGAAGAATGTGAACTATTAATTAGAACGGCCGCAAGGGCATGAGACTTGATGGATGGCCAAGATCGGTCCAACAAGCAACATTCACTTAGTTCATAAAAGTTTGATAACCTTTAGCCAACTGACATGTGTATTCTTTCAGATTTTCTGATCAAAACTCGTAGCGGTTTCAGAGAAGCAATTATGTTGTCGCTCTTTGCAATTACAAGGAGATATAATATATATATAGATATAACCAAGTAGTAATACATGGTCTATATATATAGGAGTACAACTTTTTTGATGGAAACTTATAAAAGAATATTTATGTACAAATTTTAGATATATTAACAATATCATTTTTGTGTTTGATTAAAAAGAAAAAAATAGCAATATCATTTTCCACATCCCTCATTGCTGTTTCTAATTGTTTCGATTTTTTTTTAAGAATCATTTACCGGATCCATACAATATTAAAGAGTTTCCTAGTTACGAAGTTGATTCATATTTGACTCTTTTTTTTTTATAGTTTATTTTTAGCCTTTTTAAGACAATTTGTGAGAAATTGGAAAATTGTCCAAAAATTATTATAAAACTTGGATTTTAAATTGTAAACCTAAATTTGGAATTTATAAAACTCATTTTACAATTTATAATTATTTTCTAACAAAATCTATATTTTCATTAAAACGTAAAAAAAAAATTACTTTTTTGATTTGTAAATTCAGTTTTCTTATATACAATTTTTTCTGAACATCATTTATCAAAAAGAAAAAAAAGTCTAATATGGTGAAACTCATGACTGAATTACTACTACTCATAACTGAGCTATGTGTCTGGATTATATGGAAAAATATACATCACTTATAAATTTGCTACACTGATACACATATGAGTTATGACCTTAGCAATGTAACCGGTTACCCTAATCCGATCCCTATGTAAAATAGTTTTATTCATATATATACATATATGACTAGCAAACTAATGACTTACTGTATATTTGATCAGTTGATAAAAGAATGGGAAAAATAGTAGCGGTGTTTGCCTTGTAAGAGGCTCAATGTAGCCAATACTATTTTATAAAGCAAATTTTTTCTTGGTGTTATTAGAAAAATTGACATGGCTTAATTATATGTATGTATTTATTGTTAGAGATAGAGATAGAAAGAAAATGACACAGCACCTGACCCTTAATTAGCTTTAATTGTTATCTGGTGATTATAGCGGAGCTGAGTTTCAAATTTCCTCAAATTCGAATGTTTTTTTTTTTTGTTAGGTTTTCGATTTTTTTTATGTGTATTCGTAATTTTTTTTTAAATCAATGTATTATTTTATTTTCTTAAGTGTCTGTTAAAAAAATATGTAAATTTTGATATTTTATAAAAAAAATTATGTTTAATTGTTTATTTGACAATTTATAAGGTAGAAATATTAATAAATACCAAAAAAAAATATAAAAGGTCAATTTTTACAGATTTTTTTGAACAGACACTTTATAAATAAAATAATACGTTGATTTACAAAAAAAAAAATCAAAAAAAAATCATGTATACATATGAAAAAATCGATAAACTGACGAAAATCCGACTATTGAAACTTGGAACTTAGGAAATTTGAATCTTCGCATTCATCAACTGAAATTAAACAAATAATTGTTTACTTGATAATTAATGTAGACCCAGCAACAATCACTTAAAAATCCCAAAATAGTACAAATGGCACCCCATACTCGAATAAAAAACGAACCCACTAGAATTATTTATTTTTTACCCCAATCATGCTTAGTCAGCCCATCGTATTAGATCCGCATTTACTATATATAATCAAATTTTGATTTTAATAATTGTAATAACTTTTGTAGACCTTTAAAAGTTCAAACTGTAGTGCCATTGGTCTACCAATTAATCTACTTTTCTTCATGAGTCTATTAGAAGATTCTGATTATCTAATAACTCCACTGTAAGAAAATGTTGCCATAATAACAGCATACACCTTTTTTTTTATATAAATGTTGGTAAATTATGTGAGTGGCAAAATTTTAACAACAAAACAAACAATAACTAATTATGTTGGTAACTATTGCTAAAATTTAGTAATACTTATTTTAACAACAATTCTAAAAAATTTATGATGCTACATTGATTTTTTTTAAAAGGGATGCATGTATACAGCTTGGACGATATATAAATACGCTTAGATATCGGATTAAATAATGGTTATGTTACAACATAGTCTTGACAAATTTTCCATGCCCATTTTATCCATAAAATTCACTTGAAAATATTAGTCTATAAATTAAATTTTTGAAATGCTGAGTTTTCGGCTTCAAGGATGCATGAATACCTAAATCATGAAGAATTACCAAGTGTACTTTAACCCGGAGTAAAACGAGCCAAAATAAATCAATCCTGTTGTTACCTTCTCCTATTTGATTATAGATCATGCTAGGATTTTGAATATATACCGTAAGAATATTTAACACGATATGTATTTTAACTAGTCAGTCGTCGCTCTTTTTTTCTTAGAATTTGGGGACTTGTTCTTGTTTGAGACAAAATTCGTTTTCCAGTTGTTTTATGTTTCATACGAAACAACAAAAATCTAACAATGACTCATTCCGAGTTAATTATTGGTACAATAAGTGTAATTTAATTACCTCCTTATAGTGCATAAGAAGAAGTGGGATTCTATGGTGGTTGTGCGAGGTTTCTACGATTAATTTACTAGACCTGTGCATAAGCTGGCCGGAAAACATTTCAGAGTTATTAACAACAACAAAAACGATTTTACTTTTTGTTTATTGGACATACTCAAAAGAATCAGTAATGGAGAGGAAAAATGAGCCAAAGGGTGAATTATTTGTGGGGTCATTTTAATTTGAATATATTTGACGAATTGTCGTTGGGTAGCCGGCATTGTACGTGGAACATTACTGATGGCTGTAATATTGGTTTAATTTTGATAGGTTTTCTTTTCCCTCTACCCAAATCCGTCCCGGAGACCATTTTCTTTAAGGAAATAGATCCAACATTTTATTGAACCAAACGACTAAAGCGATAAAAAAAAAAAATTAATGGAAGAGAAACTCGAATTATGACTTTAAATAAAGCAACCCAAAGATCTTCATACTCCTTTTACAGCTGCAAATCGACTTCAAAATACTGAGGAATAGAAAACAATCATCTTCAAACTTCAAATAGCATCAACTTTCTAAGCATCTCAACATCACCGCTATTTCGTAATGTTGTACCAAGTTTGCTAAACCAAAAGCTTCAATATATATTTCCCCCTCTACCCAAATCCGTCCCGGTCGCAATTTTCTTTAAGGAAATGGATCCAACATTTTATTGAACTAAACGACTATAGCGATAAGAAAAACCAACAAAAGTTAGTGGAAGAGAACCTTGAATTATGACTTTAAAAGTTTAAATAAAGCTAGCAACCCAAAGATCTTCATCTTCCTTTTACAGCTTTCAAATTGACTTCAAATGAAGGGGAACACAAAACAATTAGGTTTGTGATCAGGGTGACTTTTCGGTTATCGGAGTGTAGGATAGAAATATTGTGACTATTACAGGTCTTGAATTGGCATGTTGGTATATTGGGCATCGTGCATCCATAGGTCTGCTTAGATCGGGTTTTAATAGTGTGTTGGCACCCTGTTTATTACTACAGCGCCGGACAGAGATGGTTGCTCTGGTACTTTTCGGTCATCCCTTGACATGTGATCTGCTATGTTTGCATTTTTATCCCTGTGACTCTAGCTGGTTGTAGATATGGTTGTAGATAGTTATTTAATTTTTACACATTTTAGACGTATTTTATGATACGATTTTGTCTCGGTTGTATATTATGATTATTTACGGGGCTTGTCTAGATCGCAATCGTAGAGTGTATTTTGTCTGATTGATGTCTTCATGGTTTTGTAAGAATATTTTGCATATGGGGTTACTCCTATGGGTCATTTATTGTGATTGTTATGAGTAAATTGAGTTATTTGTGTGTTGGCGCCGTGACGGTGTTTTTCTTAGACTGGTCTGTGTTAGAACTCTTCTGGACCCTTCAATTCTTTTTGGTTGGTACGACACTTGTAGACGTTTTCCACTTTCGAAAACTCGATTGGCATGCTTGACAAGATTTCAATGCTTTTTGTGCTTTTATTTTGTTAGCCGAGACTTTTTCTGTTTGTAATTTGTGATCATCTGGGTTTTTTTTTTTTTTGCTTCTGACTACCCGGATGGATGGATTTGAAAATGGTAATTTGTACGATTTTTAAGCGTTTATCGTAAAATTTTAAACTATACGGATCAAATTAAAACTTCAAAATGGTTTCCATCCAAAAAGGTAACGGCGGGTCACTAAAACAAATCAAAATATAAATTTAGATTATTAAAACGAAATTGTTAAAAGTTGAATCAACAATCCTAAAATTGACCAAAATACGTGTTATCAAACCATAATTAACCATAAGTTGGAATAAAGAGCATATCCTACCTGCTCTTAATTTCCAGCACTATGGGAGATAGTCAGTTTAATTTTAGCAAGAAATTATTTTAATTGTTGTTGGACTTCACATTGTTTGTTCTATTTGGTTTGACAAGTGCCCTAATTCTCTCTACCATCAAAGGCTCCTTATTTCTTCTCGATATGTTCTCGTGTTCTTCTGTGATTGTTACCCTTTTTAAATATTTTTAGTTTCCACATCCTATATAAGCTTAATTAGCCTTCTTAAGAACTATAGAAGCTTAGCCTCATTTGACATTTAATAAATTAGTTACAAGAAGACACATGTAATTAAATTACCCTATTACATGCACATATATCAGTACATTAATATCATGTTTACACAGAAAAATGTATCAAAAAATAACGGTGTGGATGGCAATCTCCCAAGCACAAAGGTTATGCTTTTGTCAGCTGTCAAAGCATGTAATATTTCATATTCTCTAACCCAGGTTCTGTAACATCTGCATTTTGAACAATAACTGGTCATGAAGTCGTGTTTACATTGTCAAATTTTAGGAAAAGCAGTTTAAATGATCAAAGATCTATTACAAGGCCGAGAAAAATAAAAGGTACCTCTACTAAAAAGAAGTAGCATCTTGTTATGCACGACATTTGGAAAATCAATCTTAGTGAAAAGAATTAACCATGTGGCTTCCAAGCAAGCACTAAGTTTTAAGTGGAGTTTGTCGCTCCTGACTCCTGAGTACATATTTTAACATTTGGTGGGCTAGGGGTCACTCCCCCGGTACGAAATTTGCTGTTGTTTGGGAAGATATTGGCATTTTAATGGATCTAGTTTGCTCTAACCTGTCACATAGAGAGCAGAACCTTACGACTGATGGTTTGGCTAAGATGGGTGCCTTGGGCACTAATGCTAATTTTTTTGGCTCTAATAAGCTTTCAAATAAGTATGTAGCTTTATTTGCCTGGATTGGCTAATGAAGTCGTTTCTGAAGCCTTATGAGTGGTTTAGTTTTTATGAAGCTAATATTTTGTGATCTCACATTCATTTACAGATGCGGCTGATTGATGATCATTTAAATTGCTGCTAAGCGGATTGCTGCTGCTTGATGATCATTTAAATTGACTTGAAGATGCTTTATGATTTCCAAGAAGAATTAATGTTTCTGAAGTGGTTTTTATAACACTTGGTTGTATTTAGTTTGATTGATATTTATTCCTGCTATTGAGGTTTTTGTTGCTAAGCAAGGTTTTATACTATGTCTCTTTTGAGCAAATTTTGGTAGTCATTTTATCACTCTTTTGATCACTTTGATCAGGTGTTATAAGGGGTGATATAAGGTGTGGAGATATAAGGAGAAAAGAGTGTTTAAAATGGACGCAAATTTTGCTCTTTTAGAGTTCAAGGTTAAAGATTTTGTTTAGCCTCTTTTTCTCCTCTTATAGTAGTGGATGAGCCTATTCTGATGTAATTCAGTTTGTACATTATGTATTCGTTTTCTTACCAGACTTTAGCCGGATGGCCAACACGGAGGCCTGGCCCATGTTAAAACTACTGTTATTGTTCTATTCTAAAAACAATGGTCCTTTATTCAAAAATAAAATAAAATGTAACGCTTTTTTTTCTAAAATTAAGCACGAGGAGTTGTGGTACTCATCCAGTTTGTGCGTTTACACCTGCATCACACTCGATCAAACAATTTATCCGCTAATATTGTCTTTGTAGCTAAGCTTGCGTTGTGGAGGGCGTGGTAAAGTATTGCAAATGTCAGGTCGACGAGAGCCTTTATAAGCTTCGCAGATATAGCTCATGAGATTCCCAAAATCCTACAATACAGTGAGGTGATCCATTAGAATAAAATTACTCCCACATCCGTACCTCAACTTCAAAGTACTCTGGCCATGTCTCAGTGCAGCTTTAGAGGCCTTTGATCCCGAATTTTGAAACCAAAATATTGTTTCATTGATCAAGCAAATTCCACCTTGGGAAATACGTACTAATTGAATAGATTAAAAAAAACTCAATTTTCTCAATTCCAGGCAAACGGACCTGTCACATTCCTGTTTCTGAGAAATTTTAAGCTACCATTAAGTATTAGATTGGAAGTCAGGTTATTTCTGCGGCTGTTGAAGTTTATTTTTGCCAAAAGATCACATTAAGTATAGGTAATAAAGAGTAACTTCACTATTTGCAGTACACAGACATTAATATTAATAAAGTGAATAAAATCTAACATTGTGAATGGGTTGTCCATCGATCACCACCCAAGGCACAAATTGATTGGGAGGTCTCAGGGCCTCTGTCTCTTGCGCATAGCCAAATTGAAGCTGCATAAAAAGAATAAAGAGTGAATTATTAGGCCTAAAGAAATTCGAACTGCAACATTACAATGTACTAAAGAGAGACAGATAACGAAAATTATTAGGTCTCTGAACTCTTTTGTAACAGAAAATCGTGCGCACTTTGTTAGTTCTAATGGCAAGTGCGCAACTATTTAAAGAATTTAATATGCACAGGTTGTAAAACAAAAGCAGAAAGAAGCCTTGAAGACGTAATAAATTACAAACTAACTTTATCAACAGTATACTACCTCAGTATACTGGTAAAACCGTAAAAGTAAAGTTTATGAAATAAAAACTAAGCCATCACCGCTTTTGCAATTATACTGCTACGGCACAAGTCAACCGTTGTTCGATCTAAACCCAAAATATCGAAGCAAGTTTCCCATTGAGAAAAATCATTCAAGACTATTAATTCGACACAATAAATGAAATGGAAGTGTATATCCTGCAAAAGAGCTTATCCAACTGAATAAGGGTATACAAGTATATTTGCGAAGCTTTCATAAATAAGGGAGAAGTAATATACTGTACAAAGTATTACTTCCCTAGTTCGATAGGTTTTACGTAAACCCCATAACTCAATTGCGTGTCTCTAAATAATATCTATTTACAAATTAACCCCCAAAAATGTTTCCTCCTGGTAAAAATTTCGTTCCCTCTCAAATCAGTGAATAATTTCATTAGTTAACGAGTAAAGGGTTCAAGAAAAATCTTTCAAGACGAATTTGAGAAAACCTTTGTCCAAAGTAAATTACCATTGAGGTGTTTGATTTTTTTTGAAAAATTAGGAAATGTTCCACAATATAAATCATACTTCCATTGCCAACCGGTGAAACAAAATAATTTTTACCTTCCTGCTAAAGAACCTCTAACCAAAGAGAGTTCCCCTTTGAATTAAGCTCCAATATTTAAGATCTAATGACATAGAAAGAGCAACTGATAGGTGTTACAAAAATTAAAATTGACAGGACTGTGTATACCACATCAGGCCATGCATCTATTGCACATGCTTGGATAGTGTTCAACAAACATTCCTTTTCACCGTGCTGCATCCATTAGTTAAAAGAAAATTAGCCATAAATTTGTAGGAAATACGCAAATATCCTCATCAAACATGCATGATGCGTATTACAGAAAAAATATGTAAAAGCTTATATAGAGACTGATAACTATTTAGGTCGAATGATAAATAACAGAGAGGAAATAGAGGTTATAGTGGAAGAATAGACCTGACAATCAAAGGTATTATTTCTAAGAAGATGAGCATTACCCCAAGGGTAAAAATGGAGATCAACAATGGAAATTAAATCATATTTAAAGAGATCAGGCAAAACATTGACAATGAAATCGACACTTCCAGGGCAAAGGGTTTCGTAGTAAATTCCCATTGAGACCTTGTCAGTGGAAGCCAGAGGCAATAGGAGAGAGTTAGCATAATAAGTTAGAAAGGAAGAGGTGGATAAAAGCAATATAGAGATAGTGAATAGACAATTAAAAGCCATTTTTAAGGTTTAGGTTTTCTTTAAATGTTTTTTAGTATATCATTCTCTATGCTTATATAGATACTTCTCACAATTGCAACTGATAATACGAGAGATGCCAATTACGTGTTAAAAGACGATAGTTCTTGTGAGCTACATAAAATCGGGAAAGTTATAACTTGTAAGTTATTCTAAGAGCAAGCAAGCAAGCAAACACCAAATATCAGCAAGAAAATGAAAACATAAGATGTCGGTGACAAAGTCTGAAACTAATTTTTGTATCCTTTTCTTATTTGATAGCATAAGAACAACTGATGCTTAAAGATTACATCAAGACAGCTGACTAATCTGGAAAATTATAATTCTTTCTTACATTTGCCAAAACTTCATCAAAATACAAATTTGTTCACAAATTGTGTATATAATAAAATCACACCTTGTGAATCAAATTTGTGTACCCATACCAATACTCAGAAAAGTATACAACACTGAACTATAATTCCTAATCTATTTGCCAACTTACAAAATTAAGAGCACCTTACTAAGAATAACATAAAAATAACCACCATCTGATACAAGTCATAAAAATGTTAACTAAAAAAGGACCTGCGGCTGCCTCGATGAAAGATCTTAGTATTTCTGTAAGAGAAAGATTGAGATCGACAGCTGAGATGAGTCCATAGTGATCCAGAGGGGAGATGGAAGCGGGAAACGGAACCGTGAAACGTGAGCGGAATTTTTTTTCTAAAATCTACACATGAATTAATAGGAAGTGGGAAACAAAAAACACAAAAACGTAATTATTGAAAGGGGAAACAAGTCCCTGGTAACTATATGGACTTGAATCCGATTGGAAGAGCTCAAAGAAATTGACAATGGAGTTTTAATTAGCAGAAGCACATAGTAATTCTAGTATAGAAGTGATCATTTTTCTTTATGAGAAACAGTAATCATTCAATTTTGGAATTTTTACCATATGAGGCAATGAGCTTTCTATTATAATTCAAAAGTAAAAAAAAACGATAAACTAATGATTTCAGCACGCACTTCACCACGTCTGCAAGTAACCTAGCAAGGGATTTGGATTCAATTTGTCATTGTTATTACAATGTATACTTAAAAGGGAAAATATTTTGCGTGATAATTTTTATCTCTTATTTTATGAGAAGACAAAAGATCTGCCTTAATATATATTTATAAATAAATTGAGAACATCATCTCTTATTTGGGATAACCTTAACAGTACAAAACATATAGCATATAGAAAAAATGCCAAATTTTTGAATGGTATAATTCTAGTAGCATAAGTATCTGATGAAGTGTTATCTTAATACAAATTACAAATCACATATTTTTGCGGTGGAGAGGTTCTCAAGATGTTATGAGAAGGGGGATAGGGGAGAGATACATATTAAAAGAGGAGTTTTCTTTAAGGTTGAGAAATTCAGGAATTCTTTTTACATGGGGGCCAAAGCTATAAAATTCAAATTACAGGAAAGAGTCCTGCGAGAACTATTGCGGGAGGATCATCGTCACACCTAGTTGCACTGTTCGTAAACTAGACACCTCACTTCACCGATTTTAAATATAAGAGACTGAAAATAGATTACAAAAGCTCAATTAGTGCAATTGAGTTTGTTGTAAATTGTAATCACTGATGTGCGCATGGAAGCATTACTAATCAGATGCTCGAGTACTTAGTAGCATGCGTTCAGGAGAACTTATGTGAAAGCCTTAAAGGCAACTACAAGAAGTCTTAAGTTAGATGAAATCGTCTCTTTCACTTTTCATACTTCAATACTCCTAAATCAGTTTATATACATTTGCAGCTAAGGAGAAAAAAATTAAGAGCACATATTTTTCTAGGACTAGAAAACTAGTATTTGTAACATACATTAGCATGTTCTTCACATACTTCCATAATCACATCACACCGATAACTTACTACAAATTAGATGGCAAATGAATTCGTCAGAAATCGAATTTCATGAAATACATGCATATTTTAAAAGTAGAGCGATGTAGCAAAAGCAGAACATACATTATTATAAAGATAACAAAACACATATAATACAGTAATAATTTAACTTTCAGGTATGATGATCAAATCCCAATCACAAATACACACTATAACAAACTTTACAACAATAATCAAGTATATAGTTAATCAGCAATGCCTAACAAGGCAACCGTTATACTTCACGATAACACAGGGGCAAAGCAGCCGAGGACTTTATAACAACAAGACAACATTCAAGTATAAACATGAAACATTATCCTAACCTAACCATCAAGGTAGGGTAGTTGTCGTATTGATCATTTATTTAAGTATCATCTTTGATCGTGCAAATTTTTCCGCTTTCTCGCTTGTATCATCTTCGCTCCTGCCGTTCATGGTAAAATTTCCTTTGTAGCTAACTTGAACATTTCTAATAACTTGCAAATTATAGCAAGCCTCAGGTGGAGAAGAACCTTTATAAGCGTTGCAAATAAAGCTCATGAAATTCGTGTACTCCTATAAAATCACAAATAGCTCATTATTATAAAATCCCTTTCACCTGAACTTCGCAGTACGCGAGTATGTTTTGCAACAAAGATTTACTTTTAAGTCCTCTGAGAGGACTCAATTAAAAAGAAATGGTTTTTAGCTGAATTCTCAAATCAAAAAACAGAAACCAAAAGAATGTTTCACAAAACTGGTATACTATAAGTATGTCAACGAGAAATCCTCATCTTGGATGTTTTATTTGCAATTTTTTAATCGACAAAGCTGGGTTCTTTTAGGTTTGCGAAAAGGAAATGGGTTTGACCTTCTTTTTATGTTTTTATACCCTCTGTTTACACCCCATTTCGGGTTGATGCCCTCTAGTACTACAAAAGATTTTGCTTAGTACCCTCTACTTGAAGAATATCACGGTTTTGTATCCTAACGTTAATTGTTGGATGAAATGATGGCGTGACAGTGACAAACATGTCTAAAATCCCCCCCCCCCCCCCCCCCCCCCCCCCCCCAACACACACACATCATCATCTAATTATAATGGGCGATGTGTCGGTAATGACGTCACCAACACATCATCACTTTTTCCAAGAATTACCGGTAGTCGGTAGGGTATAAAATCGTGATTGTTAAAGTAGAAGGAACTAAAAAGAATTATAGGTAGTAGAGCGCACTAAACCGAAATGGGGTAAGAGTAGAAGGTAAGAAAACATATAAAAAAAACCCCGACATGGATACCAGTAAAGCTAAAAAAAACTAACATCATAGAGGGGCTCTCCGTCAACCACCACCCAAGGTACATATTGATGGGGAGGTTTCAGTGCAGCGATCTCTTTCGCATACCCCATTTCAAGCTGCACCAAAGAAACTAAGAATTAAGCTAAAAATATATACATTTACGGTCTAAAACCGCAGTGTGAAATACTACTAATACTTAATAAACCCTGAACTCACTTTATGAACAATGTTAAGTCCTTCAGGTAAATACTACTAATACTTACTCATAATGGAAATACAAAATCCCTATTTAGAATTACAAAATTACCTCCTTCCCACGTCCATTCTTATAACATAAGTCGACCGGTGTTCTTTCTAAACCCACCGTGTCAAAACAAGTTTCCCATTCGGAGAACTTCTTATTAAAGACCAATTGTTCAACACAGTAGACGAAACCAAAGTGTGTATTCTGCAAAGGAGCTCAACCAACTTAGTACATGTATAATACAATAATAGCAAAGCTCTCAACATATGGGGCAAATATATAGATAAGGACTTTTAGAGTTGGATTATTTCATAAGAACTAATTGATGCGTTACTTCCAAGAAATTATCCATTTTCTAAATATCATTTTTAAATTTGCGCCATAGAACTTTTCACACTGTTCAAATTTCGTTTTCCTTCTCGAAAACAGATAATAGAAAATTTTCATTAGTTGACAAGTAAAAGATAAAAGTAAATTCTTTTAACACAGAAAATCTGTCCAAATATATAATGTTCCAGCTTTGAAAATTTTCAATAAATATTTGAGAAAAGGGGCATGATATGGAACACACTTCTAAAACTACTACGAGAATTTCCCATTCCTCAAACTTCCAGAGAGAATAACACATAAAGTTAGTTATAATAACATGTCTTGGAGGCACAGATAAGATACGCGAGCAATAATTTTAAAATGCAGATATTATGGTATAATAACGAATTATATAGATAATAATCTATACCAGATCAGGCCAGGCATCTATTGCACATGTTTCTATGGTGTTCAACAAGCATTCCATTTCACCATGCTGTAACCATATTTGAAAGCAAAATTAGCCATAAATACTTGAAACAAGACATTGTACCAATAAATTAGTAGATTACATGCAAATGCTGATATCAAACATGCGTATCATAGAAAATTTATACTTTCCGTCCACAAAGGTGACTGTCAAGTGTTAACTATCTAGGTTAGTAGAAATCTTGACTAGGAAGTGTGGAAAGAGAGGGTTGGTAGAAGGGGAAACCTGGAAATCTGTCAAGTGTTAACTATCTAGGTTAGTAGAAATCTTGACTAGGAAGTGTGGAAAGAGAGGGTTGGTAGAAGGGGAAACCTGGAAATCAAAGGTATTGTCGCTACGAATATGCCCATTGCCGCAAGGGAATAAACGGAGATCAACAATGAAGATTAGCTTGTTTTCGAAAATCTTAATTGAATTATTCACGATGAAATCAATACTATCAGGGCAAAGGGTTTTGTACTACACAGCCCCAGACTTTGTCAGAAGAATCCACAGAAGATAATTGGGAGTAAGGGGTTAACAAAAGAAGGAGAGAGAGAGAGAGAGTGGATAGGTAATTAGAAGCCATTTTTAAGACTTGGGTGAACTGCAAATGTTTGAGCCTCATCATCTATGCTTATATAGGGAACGATAGGCTTGAAACTGAAGAAGTACTGCCAGAATAAGCTGTAAGAAGATCACAAGGAATGCCGGGTATGTTTAAGAGACATAAATTTAAATTTAAGCAATAGCAAGAACAAGCACAATACCTTATTTTCACTAGAAATTGAATAGGTATATTATCTTTGGAGCAAATCAGTATAATATAACATTGTAGTCATGTAGATGATAAAGTTTGAAAATTATCCTGTAAATTTGGCTTCTTTTATACCCTAACTACAGTTAGATACTAATGTTCGAAACTACTTTTACTATTATAACAAGTAGGAATAAGCAACTTCCCAAGAATAGCTCATTCCATTTGCTTTCTGTACCAAGGTGCAATCAAAATCATAAAGTGTGTCGCCCCAAAGAAGAAGAGACTAACAAGAGGTGGAGAGGGTTTTTTCCCCACAGGAAATAAGAGGAGGGAAAACTTATATCTATTAACAAGTTTGAGAAAAACAAGAGAGCAGCGCGTTAAGGGCATGGTGTACAACCATCATCACGAACAAACCACCAAATGAGAACCTACCAATTTCATAAACGTAGACACGTGAGTGGTGGGATTTCGGATTTTAGTAAATTATTCTTGTGAAGCAACAAGTCCTCATCGTTTAATATGTTAGCCACATAATCACATTAATAGACCCAGATAAAATTAGATTTCAAATGTGAGACATAAACTATAGTGACCGTAATTTCATCGATTTGTTACTGTCGGACCCCTAATTACACGGAAATTTGTAGGTTGTGACCCAAATCGATAAAACTAAACGTTGAAACTAAACTAGTAGAAGTCAATATGTATGATACTAAACAGCTTTTTCCCCACAACAACGATATTGGTTAGAGACTTATAAAAAAATACTAACAATCTAAGATGCAAATTGGTCTATGGTATAATGACGGACTAAATAGCCAAACTAGACCAATTTTATACTGTAATCTACAAGTAATAATATAAAAAGGAAAATACTCACACAGTCACATAACAATAGTTCAATTTGATTTTTAAGTCCGTCCCAAAACAATAGTCCAGTTGGTATTTCATACTCTTTTGTTCCTATTATACCCCTGATTATAAAGTATTGTTGTTTCCAAATCCTAAATATCATTACCAGGTATATTTGAAAGTCGATACACATATTTATACTAAATGACTCTAACCAACTACTCCCTTCATCCCAACCCAAAATAAGTGTCCACTACGAAATCACATGCAACTTTGACTTGCAAAAATCTCATATCTAAGTTGCCGAAATCAAAAATTTCAAAAGCTAATCACATAGTTTAACCAATCTTTTTACTATTTTCTACGAGTAGCATTATAAAAAAATAGTCACACGGTCTCCTACTAATAATCCAATTTGATTTTTGAGACGTCCCAAAATAATAATTTAGAATCTGTTAGTTCCTATTATACCCTAATTATTGAGTATTGTTGTTTCCAATTGATACACATATTTATTACTCTAATTAACTCTAACCAACATTCACATCCAAACTATTTTACATAGACTTATACAGAGACTGATTGTGAGTCATTGATCTACCATGATATACATTGATCTAACGGCTCACAATCAGTCTCTACATAAGTCTATGTAAAATAGTCTTTGCGTATATCATAAAATATGCATGGACTATTATTATGGTAGTAAAGAAAAGAGTGACCTGGCATTTAATGGAGCCGTCGGATAAGATCTTAGCGTTACCATAAGGGTAGAGTTTAAGATCAACGGCTGAGATGAGTCCGTTTTGGAAAAGTTGAGGGAGATAGTTGACTATGAAATTGGAGCAATAAGGGCAAAGTGACTCATAATATAATTCTAAACTCACTTTCTCTGATGAAATGTTGTGTGAGTATATTAATATGAGAGATATTATTAGCAGCGGTGAGAATCTCCGGCCACAAACCATTTTATTCTCTGGTTTAGGAGATAAGAACCCAAAAAATAATTTTAAACACAATAATAATGTTATGTCAAATTAATAAAAGAGAAATTGGAGTAGTACACTCTGTTTTTTTTTTAAATAATGATAATGTGAAATTACTAATTGATCCAAAACTATTTAACTTAAGAAAGGAACTAATCCTTTTTCTAAAGTAATAATCAAAACCTTGCTTTTCAAAAAATGATTATAGTCGAAAATAGACCGTTTACCGTCTAATTATGTTTAATCACGTTAGCTTTTTAGACTCCGTCTACCGTTTATGTTCTGCTTAATTTCTGTTCTAGACTCGTTTTTTGCAACATTGCATTCTATGTATACGGATTTTACCTATGACATGAATCGAAACTCGACGACTAGTGTAACCAGTTAGACAAATAACTTGGGTCATTGGCTCATGTTTGAATTGTGGCGATTTGTCATTCATTTTTAAACACTATATTTATAATTCGTTGATTAGTAAAAAAAAATGGGACGAATTTATTTGTCTTTCGTCGATATCTAAGTCATACATTCTTCTTTACTTAAATAACAATTTATATGAACTAAAACTATTCACATGTAAAATGATTAAAGTATGATAGCCGTTTTTTGGTGCCTTTATGAACTTAATTTACACATAATCAAACTTATTTTAATCGAGCGCTCAACAAATGTGCGACTACGTATTCATAATCAGTTCGTTTATTGAAGGAATGTAAATTTTGTATTCATGTTCGGTTACTTAAAGTGAAGAAACATCAATTGGTCTATTAAAAAAAAATAACCAGGCACAGACTCTCATAGACTCTAACCTTTCACATCCTATCAGTTCAATTAAAATCGACAAAAGATTTTTTTTATTGTTAGTTCAATTAAAATCTCTAAAAACGATATTTCTACCCTCCCTTGGTATTAATAAAAAGAAACATAAAAATATTTTTTTATTGATTACGTTACTATCCATCTAATAAGGCAAACACAAACTTGTTCACACTGGCCAACATGATTTGTTTGCCACTGTAGAGTGTATATTTATTTTATTTTCTTTTTTGAAAATTAAGCATATATTAACCAACCAAACCAAACAAGTATAAGTAAAGAAAACATCTCAGCTACTCACAAGCTGAGTAATCAGAATTAAGCAAGGTTCAATAGAGTATAAACACTCCACGATACGACGACTTCCTAGTTATACACGAGCATAAAAATAAGCAATAAAGTCATTCTGCAATTACAAACGTTCAAAAATAGATAAAAGCTTCTTCTTTTAATCTTTTTATCCTCTGATCTTGATGGATCTACAACTGCCATTTCCAAAAGTGATTCTTCTATTCATTTTCTGTATCTTCAATTATTCTCTTGACTACTGCATTAAGGGATGTAGGAACCATCTTGAATCTCATCTCTTTATCAATATGAGTAAAATTCATAACACCAATTGTTTTATTCAACTCCATAACACCATAGAATGTCTCATTAATCTCTTCATAGTAAGTGCATCCAAGAAACAAGCTGTGGTAGTTTAACTTCAAGGCATTATTTGCCGCATTTATAAAAGCAAAGTCTCCTATTGTTAAGCTTGTGACATTTGCTCCTACTCATGGGATGTGTAGTAAAGACATGTACATGATAATCACAAGAGAGTAAAAACAAAGTAACCTCCAGCTATAAATATGTCATTTAGTGGGGTAACAACATCCCCACTTCGAACCAAACAAAGGAGCATCAGTGAGATATGTTCCAAGCTTTGATGATACACTCATTTTTTCTAATTTTGGGAATATTTTCAATAGAGTCCTACTTAGTTTTAATTAGAAAATCTAAGTGAGTGATAATGATGCTCGGTTATGAACTTCTATCATTGTGGTTTCTAGCATTCATTTCTCTCCAAATGAGGTAGATGCTACAAGAAAAAATAAGTTTCCCCAGAATAGTCGATTACTTTTTCCCTTTAAAATGGATTTTAGCCCAATCAATCCACTCTTTTCAACTTTTGCAATTATTAGTATAACCAGCTCTAGGAAGAGCATTTCTAATAATTCTACCAGAAAAGCTGCACTTGAAAAATAAGTGATCCATATTTTCTGGAAAGCTATTAAAAAGAGGGTATATAGGATTAGCATTGTTGTTCCAAATAACCACTTTATTAGCAGTGGGAAGCCTATTCTTAATAGCTTGCCAAAGAAACGAGGCTACATTTAGGGATATAATTAGGGAACCACACCAAATAATTCCAGTGATGGGATTCTTTTTGACTCTAATAGCTGTTGGCTACGTTTTAAATAAACACAATAATTTTTACTGAAAATAAATGGACAAATAAACAGAAATTGGTTTCCTTAAATATATAATTATCAATTACAACCTTCAAAATTAAGAGTGTAAATGATACCGAAATTGACTAAAATACGAGACGAGGTAACTGCAAACAGTTTTGCTTAAACGATATTTGCCCCGCCACCTCTGCTTCTGGCTAAATTGGGCACTTTGTTCCCAAGATACAACGTCTATCGCATGTGACTCGACGGAAACGGCACCGAGCCACGGTCGGACCGTTGGTGGTGCGGTACTCTCTCTATATGTATGTATATGTGTATTTGTGTGAATGTGTATATGTCATGTGTTTGTTTATTTCATTTTTCTTGTGATATGAAAAGCTAGATACATGCATGTTTTATATCAAAAAACCATATCAAGAGTTACATGTTACTAATGCTATAAATGGAAGTCAATTAAAATTGTAAATTACATTGAGTTAAAAAACCGTTCCGGTTTTCCAACAGTAGCTTCCCACATACATTTCATAGAGTAGCTATTGTTTTATAGGGTACATTTAAGGGAGTCCTCCCCAGAGTTAATAGTCGGGTGATGAGTATTCTTGATAAGAGTAAACTCATGTGACCTGGTCAAAGTCCAATTCCACTATTATGAGTGATGATAGCCGAAAACTTATCATTCGGCCCTATACCAGCAGGAAGAAAGAGAGGTCTAATATTATCTCTAGGCAAAATAGGCCCAGTAGGAAGCCGAGAGTCATACCAAATGAAAATATTTTCCCCATTAACTATTTTAAGGTAGAGTAAATTTTTTAGTAACTTATCTTTGAGAATTTTTTTCCAAGCCAAGCGGCTGGTACATGGGTTTTTAATATGCTTTTATTTTTGAGTTTGTAGGTATAGATCCATTTTTCCAGAGAGTATCAATGGATGGATCGCAAAGATTCCAAATGTGTTATATAATGAGAGAAATATTTCAATTTTTGAGTTTTTTTATACCTAGACCATCCTCTTTCAAAGGAAGAGAAATGTCAGTCCAGGCTACTCTTACCCCATGAAATTTAAGACTAATACCTAACCAAAAAAATCTTGAGAGAGATTGTTCTACGTCTTTGACAATTTTAGCTGCCAATATAAAATGAGAGCACCAGTAACAATTCATACTCATTAACACATACGTAATGAGCTCGAGTCAGCCAACATAAGTTAAGAATTTGCTAGTCGAAGAGGTAATTCTATTAGTAATTTTCTTAACAAAAGTATTACAATAGGCTTCTTTTAATTTAGAAAAGATAAGGGGTACACCCAAAAATTTGACAGATAATTTTTCCTCTTTGAATTTAAGAAAATCCAAAATAAGTTTTTTGTCTTCTTACTCCACATAACAAAGGAAGATAAAACTCTTTAAAATGTTGGGGATTAACCCAGAAAATTTAGAGAAAAATAAGAGGGCATCATTAAGAATTTTGATAGAGTTTAGGCCATCAGAAAAAATCAGCAAAGAACAAGCCTGACAAAATTAGATTTTTGCATTTGTGTAATTAGAATTTTTGCAAAACTTATCAAAAATAAGGGAGAGGATATTCATGCATATAACAAAAATATATGAGAGCATTTGTCATGAGTTATTTACAAACCTCTTTACATTTAGTGTTCTTGTGACAGAATTGAGGACAAAAAATATCATTTTTATATGACGTTTCATCTTCAGTTAGGATGTCTAATTGCTTTCTCGATGAGAGGAGCAGAAGTAAGTGAAACGAAGGAGACAAGCAGATGAAGGGAGGGAGACATTACTGTCGGACTATAAGAAGCAAAGCTTCGTAATAGACTCCACAATTCGTAGGCAATCAATTGAAAGAAATATTTATTACATGGACTAATTTAATAAAGAGTATTACCATTGAAACCCAAAAAACCTACCTAAAACTGTTACTCGGTGAGCTGGGTTGCCCAGTCATACTTATACAAACACTATTGAATAATATTGATAGAATGTTTCATATCACATGAACGATGAATTGAATGGAAACAAAAAGTTAATCATAATTTCAATATTAGCTAGTGCTATATTAATTAATGTGATCAAATTATCATCTGTTTCATTTGATATTTCTTGTGAATAACTTGTTATTATATGCCTATGTAAGTCTAAATATATGAGTAATGTAGAATTAATAAAACTAAATCTATTAAAAACTCAAATAAAAATATAATATAACACTAGTTGAGCCTACCATAAATTTAAATATTAATTAAAAATAAAAAATTTATTAAATCTAAAAATTCAAGTCACTAAAAACCAAATAAAAATATACTAGAACTCTAGTTGACACTATAATAAACTTAAATATTAATTAAAAATAATTTTTTTGTTAAATATAATATTACAAATAATTAAAACATTTAATGAGATGGACATATGTACGTGTTAATTTTTTAGATAGTAAAAATGTACGAGAAAAACATTTTAATTTAATAAAACATAAAAAGTGAAACACTGGTATTAAATTAAATTAAAAAAGAAGAAGACAAAAACAGTATTAAACCCCAAACAACAAAAACACACAAGCTTTTTCCTCACTCACTCATCAATGTCGCCTTACCCCATAATCTTCTCTCTCCTCACCATTCTCTCTCTAACCGCCGCTGTACATTCCGTCGGAGTAAACTACGGCACCGCCTCCTCCCACCCTCTTCCGCCGCCAATAGCGGTGGAGCTTTTAAAACTCAACAACTTCACTAAAATAAAGCTTCTAGAACCTGACCCGCTTGTTCTCGAGTCTCTTTCAGGATCGAATGTACACGTGACTGTCGGGATTACGAATGCTATGCTTAGGGAGATGAATAGTTCGGAGAAGGCTGCTCGGAGCTGGGTACACGATAATGTCACTCGTTACGTCTCAGATAAGGGTCGCGGGGTTAGAATTGAGTATGTTTTTTATATATATAATAATATAATATAATATGGTTGTGTTTTATGTGTTTGTTGAAATGGTACATGGGTAATCTCACTCGTAACAAATTAGTTTTTAAATAGTGTTTGGATGGAAATTGGTAAGTTTTTAAATGTTGGGTACCAAAATGGTAATAATCAATAGTATGGGGGAATCTCACTCGTTAACTAACTAGTTGTTAAAATAGAAATTGGAGAGAAATTGGTAGGTTGGGACCCAACGTAGTAAAAATTAAAAGTTAGGTATCTAAATGGTAAATGTCAATAGTGTAGGGTAATCTCACTCGTTAACAAACTAGTTGTTAAAATAGTGTTTGGACGGAAATGGGTAGGTTGGGACCCAAATTGGTAAAATTTAAAAGTTGGGTACCAAAATGTTAGAAGTCAATAGTGAGGGTACTGAACAGTTTTTTTCTTGATGTTGAAATAGTGTTTTGGCTTCGATAAGGGCAGTGGGGTTAGGATTGAGTATGTTTTTTATTTATTTATATAATATGGTTGTGTTTTATGTGAATTGTTTGGACGGAAATTTGGTTAGGACCCACATTGGTAAAACTTGAAAGTTGGGTACCAAAATGGTATAGTTTTTTCATAATATGGTTGTGTTTTATGTGTTTGTTGAAATCGTAAATACCAATAGTAGGTAATCTAGCTCGTGAACTAACTAGTTGTTATAATAGTGTTTGAACGGAAAGGGACCTATATTGGTAAAACTTAAATGTTGGGTACCAAAATGGTAAACAGAGTATTAAATAGTTTTTTTTTTTTTCATAATATGGTTGTGTTTTATGTGTTTGTTGGAATGGTAAAAGACAATAGTACATGGTAATCTCACTTGTTAACTAACCAGTTGTTATAATAGTGTTTTGACGAAAATTGGACGGAAAGGAACCTATATTTATTTATTTTTTTGGTGCTTCGGAAAAGGGACCTATATTGGTAAAACTTAAATGTTGGGTACCAAAATGGTAAACATAGTATTAATTTTATTTTATTTTTCATAATATGGTGTTTTTATGTGTTTGTTGGAATGGTAAAAGACGATAGTATATGGTAATCTCACTTGTTAACTAACCAGTTGCTATAATAGTGTTTTGAAGAAAATTGGACGGAAAGGGACCTATATTTATTTATTTTTTTGGTGCTTCGGAAAAGGGACCTATATTGGTAAAACTTAAATGTTGGGTACCAAAATGGTAAACATAGTATTAAATAGTTTTTTTTCTTTGTAATAAGGTTGTGTTTTATGTGTTCGTTGAAATGGTAGAAGCTAATAGTATAGGGTAATCTCATTCGTTAACAAACCAGTTTTTAAAGTAGTGTTTGAACGGAAACTTAAATGTTGGGTACCAAAATGGTAAAAGTCAATAGTTCATGGTATTAAACAGCTTTTTTCCCGTTTGTTGAAGTAGTGTTTTGGGTTTGATTTCATTTGGTTGTTTCTATTATACATGAATGTATGCATGGAAAGAAACTAGATGAAGACAATACGAGTCTGTAGCCTGTTTGATAAGAATTGCCGAGAAAGTAAAAAAAATTGTTGGTTTTTGAATAAAAGGCAAAAGTTAGCGTCTTGAGACCTTATAATACTATTAAAAAAATCATATAGAATATCAGCCTATCCTATTTGAGTTTTCTAGTCCCAGGGTATGTGATATCAGTCTACACGTTTTAATTTGGTGGTGATTTTGTTCGAGTTTGGTTATATATTATGTTTTAAGACAACTTTTGTTGTATTGCGATCGGTGTTAATTTTTTATTCTTTTCTTGTTAGGCATTTTTTTTTGCTTCCGTACATATATTGACAGTTTACATCTGCACAAATTTAGATAGGAGATGACATGTTGACTTGGGTGAGGTGCGAAATTGCTAGTGTTAGAGCTTATGTTCTACATTGTAATTCATCTGAGGATCGATAATGTTTGCATTTACGTCTCCGATTGGGTAGTCCAAGTTCGAATTGAGTATGATTTATGTGCAAATGGTTGTATTCTATGTGATTGTTGAAATGATTGATTGATTGATTGATTTTATAAAATTTGTACCATTTAGTTAATTTAGTTTCATCCTTCTGCATCTGCCGGGTTCTGCTTGTAAAATGGCATGGGTTTCGAGTTTTCCTTTTCGGTTGGGTACCTTTTAGCACAGCTTTGTAAACATAAGCAAGCACTTTGATGATGTTACTAATGAATTTGCATCAGTAGACATGCTATTGTTCTGCAGTTTTATGTGTCGTCATATAACTTACTGGGAACTAACTGCAAATGATATGCTGGCGGTTATAGTTAGTTTTCATATTTTCCTTTTTCTTGTATTTCCGAGGTTTGCTTAACTGTTTACTATTCTGTGCTTGTGGTAGTTCACCCTTTTGTCCTTTCCATTTCATATTCAACCCCCTTGATCCAGGTTGTATATGCTAGACAATATGCAGTCTTAATAGTAGAAATTAAATAGCATAGTCCTAGTTACGATTCCGTCATTTCTGAAAAAAAGAAGTCTTGGTGATAGGACTAATGAGCATCATGACAGGTACATTGCTGTCGGTGACGAGCCTTTTCTTGAAAGCTACGGTGAACAGTTCCACCCTTTTATACTCGGCGCAACAATCAATATCCAAACAGCTTTAATCTCTGCTAATTTGGCAAATAAAGTGAAAGTAATAGTTCCTTGCAGTTCCGATACATACATATCAGAATCTGGCCTACCTTCAGAAGGCCATTTTCGGTCCGAAATCAACAAAACTGTGATCGAACTGCTCTACTTTCTTAGCAAACACCACTCTCCTTTTGTTGCAAATATATCACCCTTCTTAAATCATCTCCAGAACAAGAATATTTCCCTAGATTTTGCCCTCTTTAAAGAATCCGCACACCATATTAGCGATAGCAAAAAAACCTATCAAAATAGCTTTGATCTGAGCTACGATACCCTTGTCACCGCTTTGTCAAGTGTGGGATTTCCAGATATGGAAATCATTGTGGGAAAAATTGGGTGGCCGACCGATGGATCTCCAAACGCCACATCATCGGTTGCCCAAATGTTTATGAAGAACCTGATGCAGCACCTTCACAGTAAATCCGGCACACCCCTTAGGCCTCACAATCCACCTGTAGAAGTTTACCTATTTACCCTTTTAGACGAAGACCAACGAAGCATAGACACAGGGAATTTCGAGAGGCATTGGGGTATATTCACATTTGATGGCCAAGCTAAGTACCAGGTTAATTTTGGAGAAGGGTCGAAAAATTTAACGAACGCCTTAAACGTAGAGTACCTTGGTTCAAGATGGTGTGTTGTGAATAATAACAAGGACTTGTCTAATGCAAGTGCCAAGGCGACCGTGGCTTGTTCTGTAGCTGATTGCAGTTCTCTCTCTCTGGGTGGTTCTTGCTTTAACATTAGTTGGCCTGTTAATATTTCGTATGCGTTTAATAGTTATTACCAGCAACATGATCAGAGGGCCGAAAGCTGTGATTTTGGAGGGTTGGGTTTAATTACAACCGTTGATCCGTCTGTGAAGAGTTGCAGATTTTCAGTAGAACTGAAAAGCTCGCGTTCGGTTTCTCTTAGTTGGTTTATTCTCTTCCACTTTGCTTTTTTACTGGTAGCTGTTTTGCCTTTGAGTTGACCCCAGTTCTGTGTGGAGAACGAGTGGAACACCACAATGGCTGCTTTTTCTGGGACTACTTGTTAATTGGGTCTTGTTTGGTTGCAGCTTTAGAACAAATAAATTGGATTTTTTGAGGTTGAGATAAAAGATGGGTTCATCCGACTTAAAGCATCTAGCTTCATCTGGTCAATAAACTAGAAAGAGCTGAGCTTTTGAGTTGATCAACCAAATATTATCCAACTTTTAGCAATAAAGCAGATGAAGCCAAAAGTACGAGCCAAGAAGTTGCAATCAAACGGCTTCTTAGTTTCTTGGGGCTGAACAAAACAAACTTGTTGGAAAATAAGCTTTGAACCTTTGACAGAGTCACCTTCAATATGAGGTACATTCCAGTTTACTTCGCTGGGTTTGTAAGGAGAGTACTTGGAACTGCTTCATTTGGAACTCGGGGTTCATTTTGCGCGGAAGGAGACTACTTGGAACTGGGTTCAATTTTTCATAAGAGAACTAGTTTCATCTTGTTTATAGTCATTTATGTTGTATAAAACTTATCAAGAGTTTACTTATGAAGCTTTGCTTGTAAGAGACTTGTTTTCAAGTGACTGGTAATTAACGGCTTTCATAGTAGTTAGTATCAATAATTCTAAATTTTAACCATTGTTTACCTCCAACTGTTAAGATGTTAGGTTGAGCAAGTTCCAGTTTATACTTTTTAACGAGTTTGTACGTGCACAACTTGATATTGTCAGAGGTATTACAAGGCTAAATTGATTATACATTCTACAAGTTCTAGAAGTATAATTCTATGATAAGCTCTTATCCAGTCCATAAAACATACTGTATCTGCATTTCAGTTTTGCCAAAAAAAGAATTGACAAATTATATCGATAACAGTATGCAATGAGCAGTTTGATGAACAAAGATTGGATTAGGTTTTAAAATGAAATTCATGGGTGGAATTTCACTTTAGGGGTGGAAGGGGAAGGACTGTGCTATAATCAGATTTTGATCAAAATATATGGTAAATATTATATGTCCATCATCTTTAGTCAAAATAGGAGTTGATCGCCTCACCATTTCGATTTTCTAGCCTATGGAAATGAGTGCCAGTTGAGCCTCATCACACACCAACTCACCAAGAGATACCAAAACTCACCAAGTAGCTCTAGTAACTTCGTGTGCAACAAAGAAAAACACACCGAAATGGTGCACTGTATACACAAGCTCTCATTGTTCTAATGACATTTGCATCTATCATAAGCGTGAGTTGAGTTCATAAACAATGGAAAACAGTGAGAGCATTATACACTATAAACCCTTGATTGAAAAGAACCTAGCGAGATAGTTGGTCTATTAGTGGAAAGGCTAGGAAGCATTGTCGACTAGCGGATGATACTGTAACTGTAAACATAACTGCGGTCGCAGTTGAGGTAATAATAAACTAGACGCTAGGCTGATTCGAACTAAAATTTCTGTTGCTGCACAAACTAAAGGGGTTGCTTGCTGCAATCGTGTGTCTGGCATCAGGTCTGGTTACTTGTAAAAAAAGAATACTTATAAGGAAAGAATTTGTAAATAGTCGCTCGAGATCTAGTCTGTTCTAAGATTACTGGACTTTTTTTGACTGCAGCCTTCAAAATTTGATTTATTCAACACTGTAAAAGATTTTTATTTTCTCCAAACTTACTACTGGCCAATTGTTGAGAAATCATAAACTCATCTTGAAGTTGGCTAACCAAAGGCATTACCACTTATAACGTACAAAGAGAAAAACTAACAACTAATTAGGTTGAAAGGCTGCCACCAAGTAAATAATTATGTGTTGAGCACTTGAGCTTGAAATTGGCATACATTTGCCACTTCCCCAGGACCCCTACCTGTTGGCAGAATCATACGATGCTCTACTAATTTCACTTATTATATTGATCCGAACTTGAACCTTACCTAGTATGAGAGTGCCGCTAAAGACTCGAGAAAATAAAAGAGTTTACTTTGATACCAAATAGATATATTACCATGTAAAACACAAAAAGCTAAATCTGTTTAGATTAGCAATTAAATGCTTCCAATGTTGAGCCATATTTATTAAAATTCCAGGGGAAGAAAAAATGAGAGTAATATCACACGTATCCAAACAAGTTCTTCGTTATATAACTGGCTTGGCAATAGCGACAAGAGGGGCCATTCTATGAACTGCCACACCAGGGTATTCACTCATATCCAATTCTTCCCCTTTAATTCCATCAGGCAATTCCCAATCAAACTTTTGCACCAAATTCGCTATTACGAGTTCGCTCAGTGCAGTCGCAAATGATATCCCTGGACAACCTCTTCTTCCAGCGCCAAAAGGAATTAGTTCAAAATCAAGCCCTCTGAACTCAATACTAGAATTTAGAAACCTCTCGGGCTTAAATTCCTCAGGTTCTTCCCACACTTGAGGGTCCCTTCCAATCGCCCATGCATTTGTGATAACCAACGTGCCAACATCAATATCGTACCCCATTATTTTGACATGTTCTCTAGCTTTTCTCGCAACTAATAATGGAATTGGAGGGTGTAAACGGAGAGTTTCTTTCATTGTTGCTTTCAAGTAGATCATTTTCCCTAAATCGTCGTTGCTTATGTTTGTTTTTCCATGAAGCACGGCTCTGACTTCGCTTTGCACTTTCTTCATAACCGGAGGATGTCTTAAAAGCTCCGCCATTTGCCATTCTAAGAATGTAGAAGTTGTATCCGTTCCAGCTGCAAAAGTAGTCTTATATAGAAGATTGAACAAGTCATATAAATATCTGAAAATATATAACACAACATTATGAATTCATATAACGTAGAGACACATTTTACTTTTGTTCGACTCTGCCTACAGACTTGTACGTTCTTAATAAGTAAGTACTTTTTAAACAAGGAGATCTATTATTTTTATGAAGTGTCTTCACTTTTGGTTCATTCTTCTTAAAAACTATACATCAGCTCTCTTTTGTTTGTTATATTGGGATATTCTTCCTTTTTGTTCTTAAAATGGGAAATTGTCTTCTTTTTTTTTGGAAATTAAGCATATATTACCACCCAACCAAACAAGAACATAATTAGCTCACTGCACAAGCGCATTAAGCTTTAGAAAACAAATACAATAACAAAATTAAACATTATTTGAAGATTAACTTTTATTCTTTTGAATGTTTTATGCCCTTTCTCCCCATATATATTAACGAGCGTAAGTATCGAATTCAGCAAAAGAAATGTGTAACTAATTTAAATAGGTCAGTGGACAAAGAAAGGGAAATCAAATCTGATAGGTTTTTTCTAACTCCAAATCTCCAATATTACCAATATATTTTCTCAGTTTTCTTCTGGCATAGATGTAAAAGTAACAAATACAGATTATACTCTAATTTTGTACTTATATGAGCCGTTATAAGTTAAGACAGGTTGAGGTGGAAGAATCTTACCAGTATCATCGATTTGATGCTACCTCTATCAATATGAACATGATCAGTGCTATCATCCAAGTATATTCTAAGCAAAACGTCAAGAAAATCGCTGTTTTCAGCAGCACGATTATCATCGTTCTTCATAAGTTTCAAACGTTCTTCGACTACAGCCTCGAGAAAATCGTCAATACCTTTAGCCACTCTGTCCACCCGAGAATGGAAACCATTGACTCGGGTAATCCAATTAAGCCAAGGAAATAAGTACCCCACATCTAAAAACCCTAACAACTTTAAAAATTCGGGCAACAATTGCTTGAACTTTTGACCGTTTTCCCCACCACCATATTTTCTCCCGAAAGCAGCCATACTTACAACATCATTTGTAAGGTTTGTAAACATTTCGCTCAAGTTCACAGGCAATGCCAAAGAAGACGATTCCCTTATCCTGGTCATCATGAAAGCTACTTCATCGATTCTCACTCTATGGAAAGACTCTACCCTTTTGTTATTTAGAAGTTGAAGAACAAATATACTCTTGAGTTGCCTCCAATGTTCACCGTAAGGAGCTACCGATACATCCTTGTTGTTATAAAGAAGTTTCTTAGTTACTTCCGTTGTGGGTCTATCAGCAAAGGCGATATCATATTTTTTCATGATCTCAGTAGCTGCTTTCGACGAAGATATCACTACGGATGATATCATACCTAGTTGGATGGACATGACTGGGCCATGCTTCTGAGCTAGGCTTTGGAGTGATCGGTGTGCGAGTGAGCCTATTTGGTGGATGTTACCTACTATTGGGAACTTTTTGGGAGACGGGGGTCGAATTTTTCGGGTTTTGGTGCTATCAAAGAACCATTTGGTAACAAATAAGGCTGCTGATATGGAAATGAAACACAGAAACAGCGGATTCATTAGAAATTCCGGTGCTTGTAGCTCTAGTATTTGCAGATATATGGACATTGTTTCTTTTGTATGATTAGTTTACTTTTTTGCAATATATGGTCCACTTCTTCGGCCTTATTTTCCTCTTTAAAGTATTAGATGGAATATTATAAACTACCCCTCATTGTAGGTCATGCATATGGTAGATAATAGATATCTTTTTAATTTTTTTTTAGTTGGATTGAGATGTTTGGTAATGATAGGTTTGGTGTGAAAAAATTGAGTTGAAGCTCTTTTCAAGAATATTGTTTAGTACTCCTAAACGACACGCATTTTGGTGTTCCTTTCCTTCGAATACGGTAAACTATATTTTTTAAAATAGGACACCAATTTTTTTAATTTAATCAAATTCAGATTTTTAACTTTTAGGTAGAGTACCAGAATTCACAGATTTATGCCCAGTACATCAACAAATCTGGATATAAAGTCGTTGGACCAAGTTTACTTTTAAAATAGGTAGCGATTAAGAATTGAGGCAATAGTTTTTTCAGAGCCAGTCGGCCAGAGAAATATTTAAAGAGATATAAGAGCAAGCACAGTCGGTATTAGGTTTTCAATCCATAATTTGAGTGTTGGTTTTGGTATACGTAAAAACAATATTTTAAAGTGTAAAGACTAAAAAAAAATAAACAATTTTATTTCTATTAAACGGAATGTGACTCTATTACGATATTCCGACACTTGCAGAATGTAAATGCAATTAAATAAAATTCCAGACAGAATAATATAAGTTATTAAACTACTGGACTGTTTTATAATTAAACGAAACTGTCAGACAGAATAGTATAAAACTAAACTGCTGGACTGTTTGTTAATTAAAAGAAACTGACGGACAGAATATTATAATTACTAAACTGCTGGACTGTTTCTGTAAATAAAGGAAATTCAGAACAGAATAGAAATTATAGAAAAGTAAAGGACATAATAGAAATTACATAAATAAAAGGTACCGGAATGTAATTACAGAAAAGAAAAAATACATAAAAGAAATTACAGAAAAGAAAATACATAAATAAAATTACAGAATTAAAATGCAGAAAAGGAAAAAGGACATAAATGAAAAGACGAATTTACTGTTTAACAATATACCTTTAACCGATATTTGCATAACCACCTTTAAGGTTTCTGATTATATTTGACGCTTCGATCCCAATGTACAACGTTTCGGATGACTCGTCGAAAACTGACGACGAATCAAGGTCGAGCTGTTGGTGGGTGACTCTCTCTGACTAAAATGTAATGTTGTATGTTTAGAGAGATGCATGGTGTTGTGTTTGCATTTCAGAATGTTTTCTTTGTGATGTGTGAGGGCTGCCTATTTATAGACCAAGCTGAGAATCTCAGCATTAAGTCACACTTAATACTGTCAGTTTTCGAAATTCAAAATTGCAGTATTAACTCATCAATGAATTCATATTTATTGCATCAGTTACCGATTTGCTGGAAACTTTCAGGACCACTCCTGTTATTTATACAAAACCCGCGTCCGTGGCCCGAGTTCCGAGACCCGAGCGAGCGAGCGCGTGTGTGGTACACACTTAATACACACATGTGTATGTAAACACACAACTTAATATCCACATGGGATAACTTTGTATATATATTGTAAAAATGACTCTTCATTTTCCAATGTGGGACAATTCCCCATGAGTTATCCTCATTTAACTCATTTTCCAGCATTAAGAGTTTTCCTCTTTCTCAACCCCAATCTTTGATGTCAATTTCCATTCACTCTCATTCTCTGAATAGGTCATGCGACATACCGTTACGAAACTTGTCATACCATCTACTCAAGCGTCTTGAGTATGGTGTAAAAAGACAACGGATGTCGCTTAGAATCTTGACTCAATGATGGTCATGTGACCATTCAGAATATACCATGTTTAACATGGTTTTTCCAACAATCCCCCACATGAATGTAATTGGCTTAAAAGCCCATGTGCTAAAATGCAAACAATAGAACCATAAGAGTTCACTGCCTAAGGTCAGGTAGCGCGCGCCTTGAACCTGCCGTAGCGGAGTACCACCAAGAATACTGCTATTAGGTAGCTGTAAAGGCTTGAACTATTAAGCTTTGTGTATCCTATAATAACACTCGCACAGTGACCTCTCTACCCACGTACTAAGCCATTTAGTTGTTTTCCATATTTGGCCTGAACTGCCTTGGCACGTTCAACTGAGTGCGTTAGTGATTTAGCCCACGCTCATCACATGGTACCGGCCTTACACACTCGTTATAGGTGGTTCCAAGTAGAAGGTGTCCTGACTCACCTAACTCGACATTCGAGATACTTGGATCATTAAGAGACACATGCTCACCCTTAATATGCTACAAGTCTATCACTCTGTCATCGCGGAAATGAGTTGGGAACTACAGGTTCCTGAGTGCTTTGTTCGGCTGCCCCCACAGTTCAGTTTCCCATTGAACCCAGCAGGTAAATCTCATATGGTCTGGGTTGCCTATGGGGAGGCTACCAATTTAATGGGCTTCATTCCCATTCCGTTCGATGATGCTTCGACTCTCTCTTGAATCAAGCCCTTTGTAAATGGATCCGCACTGTTATTATTTGATCTCACAAAATCTAAGGACACAACACCGTTAGCTAACAATTCTCTTACGGATTTATGTCTCCGACGTATATCTCGAGACTTTTCATTATACATGTGGTCCTGAGCCCGCGCAATAGTTGATTGACTGTCGCAATGCATGCTTATTGCGAGAACATGTTTTAACCACATTGGAATCACTTCCAAGAAGCTTCTCAGCCGGTCTGCCTCTTCAGTCGCTAGGTCCAAGTTTATGAATTCTGATTCCATAGTTGACCCTGCGATGAAAATTTGTTTAGAGGATCTCCAAGACACGACAGCACCTCCCATTACAAACACATATCCACTCGTGGATCCTGTGTTGTTGAAGTCTGATATCCATTTGGCATCTGAATACCCTTCCAGTACCGCTGGATATCTGGTTAGTGCAGCCCATAGTCGTCTGCATATCTCATATATCTAAGAAGTTTTATGATGACCTTCCAGTGCTACTCATTTGGATTACCGGTATACATGCTCAGTCTGCTTACTGAGTTGGCTATAGCTAGCAATTCTACTTGTATCAACTATAGTTAGCGTCCACATAGCATGGTGTGAGAGCACTTTTAGTGATTACATAGTAGCCTGGTGTGAGAGCATTTTTAGTGATTACATAGTCATATTTAACATAATATGGGGTTTAACTACTCTGATAAGAGTGCTCTTACAAATGTTTTTTTCTCCCGGCTTTTTTCTTACAAGGAACTCACTATGAGTAATTAAATGGTTGATTCAAGTGTTTAATCCTTAATATACCACTCTTACTATGTATGCAAAAAAGACCTAGAGAGAGAAAGAGATAGACACTATGGTGAATAACCCTAGCCGCCGCCCGAATAACTGATCATGCGTTTGTATCGCCGAAAAGAGATGAAAACACGTCAATAAAAAGAAATCCCCAATACATGTCTCTGGATCCTCCTTCCACGAAATCTTTCGCATCTATAGTAAAGAGAATTGGTATACAATTGGCATCTACGTGGGAGTGTTGCAAAAAAAATTAAGAGAATTTGGAGTATATTTTAAGTCAAAGTAATCTAGCAAAAGAAGTTTGGAATAGTTTTGGTAATATGATGGGGATATCCTATCATAACCCTACTGTAATAAGTAAGATTTATTTCATGGTTCTTATTGGATAAAAAAGATGCAAAGCAACCGGAGAAAAAAGTTATTAAAATTCTTCATTCTCATATTATGTAGTGTATCTGAAAATCTAGATGTGCTAGTAAATTTAATAACCAGACTATGTATTACCAAAATGTCATTAAATAAGTTATTAATCCGATTTTAAATTACACCAAGAAAAACAAAATGTTTCACATTCACCGAAATTGGTGTGATTTAAATTTGCTAAACTCTATTAACAGAGAGGCTAAATCCAAAATAGTCAAATGGGTAAATCCCATTTGATTTTTTTTGTTATTAAAGCCATGTAATTTTCTTTTATGCACTCTTGATACTTGTTTTTCCTTTTGTGGGGGTTTCTCCCAATTTTTTATTTTTCTCATTATAAATAAATAAAAACTTAGGTTTTCCCCACCATTAATATATAAAATAAAATAAAAATACCACCCTTCCTATATATCAAGGTCCAAATCATGATACCTCGCTTTTTGGTTTTTTTAATAATTAGTGGGAAACCCCACGTTTTTATGATACCTCAGTTTATTAGATCCTGAAAGAAACTATTGCCTAAGTTTCAAGCTGTTGTTATGCTTCCAGTTATAACTCGATTTTAACTCAAGTTATAACTGAACAGAACTCAATACCAAAAACTGAATAAATTAAATTGAACACCCAAACTTTAATTACGAAGTTCGATCTATGATAGATTTACGTCTCTGAGGCACTCATCCAGTTATATATTGATATGTCAAAGGACAGAGATAAGTTTTGAGCCTTACAATACTTTCGTGTAAATGTCTAACTCTCACCTCACAGCTAAGACACTACCAATCTCTCTAGGACCAAAGCCTAGGCTTTAATTTGTCGAAGCTTTGTAGTGTTTTTCGTTCTGGAATTTGTATAGAACTCTCTGACTTTTTTTTCGCTCAAGAGGTGTATTTTACCTATGGTACTCATCTGCTTATATAACGCAGTTTACAAGATATTTTAAGTCAAACTAAATCTTCTTTTGTTTATCTCGAGTATCTTCAATCTTTCCATATCTTGTACATCTTGGATCTTTCTTTAAGACTTCAAATATTCTTTTATTCTAATTGATTTGAACTTCTAATTTGTTTACTTGCCTCAAGATCATGTTCAAATCTTCTCCTTTAATTTGACTTGATCTTCTTATTAGTTTCCTTGCTTTAAGGACCACGTTACAATCTTTAACCACAGCCAGAATAAACTTCGTCATAAACTCAGTTGTATGTCAGTTATAACTCAAACTCTAATCTTAATATGTAAAACATACTGAACTTCAAAGGATAAAAGCATCACTTTATAACAAGAATAAGATTAATAATATTGCCATAAAACGACAAATAAAGTGGCAATTTAGTGAGCTAAATGGGACCTAACAGATCCAAATTGAGGGTTGTTAATGATCAAAAAGAAAAATAATCACTCTATATATACACTTAATTAAGGCATGTTTAACTAATCGAGTGCTTTTGAATATTCATTAGGCGTGTGCTATATACAAACACATATCAATTAGTGTGTTGTGTATGGTAATAGGCTTTCAAGGTATATGACATAACATTATCTTTGGGAGATTTTTTGTACAGTACTGTACATTTGTTGAAAGTTGAAACTACGATTTCCATAACACGAAATGAATGTAATCGTATAGGAATAACACTGTTAGGGCTTGTTTGGTTGCACTTTTTATAGGATAGGAATGTACATGAAGTATCATGTCCTCACAAAAGAAATGTTTGACAACATTATTGTGTCCGGACCATATGTACGGTTTGGACTTATCCAAAAAATATATATGTATTTAAAAAGTCATGTGAAGTTGGTATACACAATTTCGGGATTACTAGTGTAATTCCAAACAATCCTTAGTAGATCTCATAATCACACATGTAACATCCCAGACCTAATTTGGGAGTCACACGGTCGAATAACACGTGCGACGGCACGTGCTAGACAAAACCTAACTTAAATGAAACACATTTCAAATAATTTAACACTAAAATCATTTAATAAAATCCTTAAAATACATATTTCAATAATCTTACAAAATTCGATAAACATTACAACTTATTAGCTAAACGACATAACGCAGCGGAATCTGAAAATTTAATCTTATGAGGTATGTCTGGTCTCGACTATTTCAACTCTAAGTACCTGAAAAGGTTAAAAAATCGAGGGGTAAGCTAAACGAGCTTAGTGATGGATAAACCTTGGAATATATAATAGGGTCTAAAATAGGTTTTAATCATTTCTTTTGTTTTTTTAAAACAATTATCAACTTTAAATTTAAGAAAAATTCTCAAATGCATGCATGATAGTTGAACTCTTTCTTGAAAAAACATTGTAACAATCATTAAGTAAATAACTTTCAAAATAATCGATTGGACTACCCAATCTTTTGTGCGGATTCAGACTTCCTGAATCTCTTTTAATTCTTGGTATTTGGACTTTCCAAATAACATATTCTCTCTTTCGGACTTCCCAAAATAACATATTCTCTCTCTTTCGGAATTCCCGAAATAACATTCTCTCTCTTTTCAGGCATCCCGAAGTAACATTCTCTCTCTTTTCGGACTTTCCGAAATATCGTGATTTCTTTCGGATTCCCGAATATCATAAAAGGACAAATAAAAACAATAGACTTTCTTTTAAAAAAAATTAATTAACGTACACAATATAACTTTCGCTTTTTAGAACCAGCAACTTTGCAATGATATATACATATATAATTTTGATACTTTTAAAATATAATTTCAACATGCGAATATTTGTTAAAAATTGTTAGGACCAGATTTCTGGTCTAAATACTATTTGTTGTCTATTAGTTTAAACTAAATAATCCTACTTGTTTGTTAAGAACTTAGATAACTTTTTGGTTTCAAGTAATGTTGCAACCTCAGTTACAACCAACTAAGACAGTGTTGTTGGTTTCAAGTAATGTTGCAACCTCAGTTGCAACCACAGTTTCAACCTGCTGGTCTGCAGGATTCTGTCTAGTTCTGTAATTCTGCATTACTATTCTTTAATGATAATTATTTGTTTTAAAGTATGCAGGATATATTCTCATATGCTCTTAAAGGTTTAGTTCGTTTATATTGAGAATATTAAAGTGATAAGAAAGATGTTTCCTAAAAGTAATAAGGAGATTAGTTTTAAAAGATATGTTTACTTTAAACTAGGCAATCTATATATCTATTCTTATACAAATCTTTATCACTTATTTCAATCTTTGTTCCTTATCAAATTCAGTATGATACGCTTAAGATTGAATGAAATATGGAGTTAATGTTTCATATGTATATTTAAAGATATTATCTCTAAAAGATATTATCTTATATGTTTCCTTATTTTAGGAAAAGACTAACTCCTATTTCCAAGCTAGTTATTAAACAGGTTTTAACTTATAAAGATTGGAGTCAATTCTACGCTGAAGAGTCTTGTGATACATGAAAAGATTGAAGCCAATCAAAAGAGTCAAAACAATCATAAAAGATCTTGAAGCAAGAAGATTGTTTTTACTTGTATAAATAATTGATAACTTAGCTTGTAAAAAAAATGTGTGTTCTAAATTATAAAGAACTTATTCTTGAGAGAATACACAGTGAGCTTTAAAAGAAAACAATGGTGGGATGCCATTGATTTATAATTGATAGTTATAAAGTAGGAGCGATATAGAGATATGCAGAAAAACCTAGATGAAGTCTGAGTGTTTTTCAATAAGACTTGAATCCTATATTGTAAGCTTTTATAATATCATAATCTGGGTAAGTGCCCCGGAGACGTAGCCTAGTTGGGTGAACTCCGTTGTTAAATGTACGTGTGATTTATTTCAAGTACATTTAAATAAACTGTTCTATCCATTAATACACTTAGTTTCAACTGTGGTTGTAACATTACTTGGAACCTAACTGCAAAACTGCAACTAGAACAGCGGATAGGAATTTCAAAAATGCAATGCGATTTTATAATAGCAGATCAGAAAAACCACTCACCTGATTAATAATATGGATTCAATGCAATGCGATTTTATAATAGCAGATCAGAAAAACCACTCACCTGATTAATAATATGGATTCGGAAGAAAATACGGATTTGGAGTAACCAAAATACTTCTAGTACACCCGATAAGCTACTGTGAACAAATGATTTTCTTCATTAAAATCCCTTTCCTTCCTTACCAAAAATCTCACGCATTCTCTGTTCTCGCACCATGCATCTTGCATAGTTATATAACATATATACATATATTTAATCTACCACTTAATCTATTTGTGTAGCATTTACGTGTCCACATATTCATATACTAGTAATCGTTCCTCACGCGTTGCGTGTGTGACGCGCAATGCAATTAAAATATAAAAAATAAACGTATTTATGATACAAATACGTGAATAATACAAAAAAAATAGTATAAGACTTAAAAGAATGTTTGGTTGTTAAGGAGAGACACATAGTGTTATTAGTTGTTATTTTTTATTTTATTTTTTTATGTGAGCATGATATTATTGTAATTAATAAAAAAATATAGGGGTATTTTTGGAAAAAAAGTGGTTAAATTGGGCAGTCTCAATTGATTTGGTTTGACTTATTATAATAGAATGATATAAGAAGTTGAATTCATGAAATATTTAAAAGAGAATATAGGTTGTTGTCACCTTTCTTTGGCTATATTGTATGTGTTGTATATATATAATTTTTTTCTAGCTACCAAATGAATTTTAGCTCTTTATAAAAACAAGGACTCCTGTAATTATTTGTACGTAACTTCCACAATCAAAGTGGCCATTTATTACATATGTGACTCAATAGGCAAAACACGTAACTTATATGCATATATATAAGGGTTAACAGCTTATTACTTTAAACCTTTCCCCTTTCCATGACTTTTCTTATTACTGTATATTTGTAACCTATTAATAACAAATGTGGCTAAACTTTAAGGAGTATATATATGTAACTCCTTTAAAATGAATGTCTTATGAGTAAACATATAAACCTCTAATCATATTTATTACTTATTTAGAAACAACGGATCAATTCACTATTAATGCTAATCACAATTTATTTATTTTTGAAATTCTCAATAATTACCATTACTAATAATAATATAATAGGGAAAAATACGGGATTTTACAACACACGCATAGTTAATATTAATGCATTGCATAAGATTGCATACTCTTGAAGTCTTGATCTTATAGACGAATTTGTCCGCTGTAACCGATAACTAAGAGAAGTTTACATGCTTCGTTGACAAACAAGCCTACTTTGAAAATTACATAGTACAATATAATTGCAAATGGCAACCAAGAAAATATGTTGTTTTTCTCGGAAGAGAAGATTCGAAACTTGGAATCATGTGTTACATACATAATTGCAAATGACAACTAGGAAAATGTGCTGTTTTTTCTGGAAAGAGAAGATTATAAGCTTGGAATCATGTGGAGAGCATTAAATGCAAGTTCTTAGGGTTCTAAAATTAAATCTAATCATTTCAGAAACCTCGTGCTTGATTTGTGTGTGTGTGTGTGTGTGAGTCTAGATTGTAGTGTATATTGTAAAGTACTCCAACTCACAAGTTGAATTCATAATTAAGGCAGTAGTCGCCTTCATTTGAACAAGTTCACACAATATTATATCTTTTGAACAACTTGTATAATTAATGCTTGGTAGTTTTCTTCTACTATTTTGTGTTTGACAGTGTGAGAATATTATGTTTATTTAGTTGTATCCGTACCTTAATCAATTGTATAATAGCAAAATAGACAGGTGAAGTCAAAAACTCGCATGTTCAATGTAACTCTCAAAAGTTGGAAGAAGAGGGTTACATGGACTGTCGTAGAGCATTAAAAAAAAATACATAAGTTGTTTTGAAATATAAATATCTTCATGACCATTCCTTTTGAAGTTGACCTTCTTCTTGACCAGCTTCTCATACTAGGAGAAGCATTATTTCGGCAAGAAATTTACTTCGAAATAATATGCATTGACATGTTGCGGATGGTAAACGCATCAACCTTTTGGGATGATATTTGGTGCGGACAGACCCCTCTCCGGCCCTCCGTAACAACATTACAAAACTCATGTTACCAACGTGGTTTCTACAAAAAGATATTATAGATATGTCCACTACCACCACTAGTTACATTAATTAGACTTGAACAAAAGGTTATCACAATCTAATACCAAAAGCTTTAATACTTACTTATGTTTCTAAGATCCCCCTCCTACACAATTTCAGTTCCACCACCAATTCCAGAAGTCCCATCCTTCTCATATTTCCAACACCAAAAGTTCCTACTCAAAATTGTCCTCCCAGCAGAACTAGGAGCATTGAAACTATTTTCTCGAACGCTTGATGATTGTTGCTCTTCCAATCACCTAGAACTATCTTTTAAATCTGCATTTTCTACATCTAAACCCTAATTCACACCAACTAACCTTTCTCTCTACTCCATTTCCATGATCAACCATCCACTAGAAAGAGTAGAATGAGTATGTCGAATCTCGTATAAAATTTTAAGTTAATCTAACTCTTGAGAACCACTAGCAGGAATTTCCCCAAGTTCATTGAGACGAACCTCTTGCCAAGCTATGATACCCTCTAATCATATCTAGTATTGTATTTCTGACATTTTGTTTTTTTTTTGCTAATTCTATTAACATGTTGGGGGTATTTATTACCATTTACCAGAAGAAAGCTCTTTGTCGCTAATCTCAACAAACCAACTGGCAAACTTATCCATCCAAATCAGTACATAAGCATGTATTGGGTTTTTACATAGTAGTATTACTTAGATTTACAAGTATGGAATATGGCGGTTTTAGCTAAAGGACTGGGGGAGTTTTTCACTTTTTGCGCATCATAATTGGAAAGTCTCTTCCAAAAGTGTCTTTTATGGTCACTTTCAGTGAAACATTGGTTTTACATCTTTTTGAATATAGTACATTAATTAGTAAATTATAATAATAAGCTAATGGTATTTTGTTCTGTATTTTAAATCGCTCTTATGAGGTTCTTGAGTTAGCAACTTGTGCTAACCAAACCGGTCCTCTTTGGTTTAATGATTAGTAGTTGCTTGGCGAAAAGAAATCTCATATGATAACGATGTGGAGACAAGGGCTCCTTTAAATAATCTCAACCCTTTTTCTCAAGCCAGTCCACGCCTCACTATTTTTGACACCATGTTATCCTCACCTTGATCATATGTGCCGTATACTAGTATAGTCGGATGACTCGGATCAACCAATAGCTCACATTCATGATTCGGGAAAACCAGATCGTCGATGACAAGCTTGCCATTATTCAAATCATTAGTAGAAGGCCACGATCCTCAAAACGTCTTGCTCAACACAAGAGAAGAAGCCTTCTTTCTACGTTCTAAGTGCATACGTTTAGAATATAACATAGAAAAGGGTGGTGTACCGTGTACACGCACACAAAATTCATATGTGCAAACATTTCAAGGCATCAGGCATGTAAAACATATGACCCCTTTTCTGGGTTTCAAATTATACGACTATTCACGAATGGCTAAACAATCCATGCACAACCTAGTTTTTCCACAAAGGTGATACTATTATTAGGGAAAGTCCTTTGATTGATATATAAAAACATACTTAATTTTCAAAAACTCGGATTTTCAAATCTTATTTAAAATTTTATACATGTAGCATAGCATTAAAGTTAAAAACAAATAAAGATTACACTACAAAAAAATACTCAAATAGCGACGGGATTAGTGACGGTATTTTTTGTTACGAGCTTATTAGCGACGATTTTTGTGACGGATTTGTGACAGTTTAGTCAATTTGCGACAGATTTGTGACAGCTTTTTAAATTAGCGACAGACTTGTGACAGTTTTTGACTCTCACTAAATCAAACATTATTTTGTAGTGTTAGGGGAGTGGTATTATTATTAGGGAGAAAAATTGATTAGTATATAAAAATATACTTAATTTATTCTCAATTCTTGTTTAAAATTTGGAAAAATGATCATTAACTACACTTTTAAGAACTTAATTACGAAAAAAAACTGCATCTAATTCTTATCAAAGATTCAATACGAAAACAAAAAACATTAATTATCCACGTAGTACCCTTATCTTTGTTTACATGATTTGATCAAAATTAAATGGGTCATAACTTATTACTCCTTTTATCTCCTCATATTTTGCACATATATTTATCAATCTCTATCCACCCAAAACCAGAGTTGCGGCTCATCTCACTATTTTACTCTCTATCTCTCTTCCAAAACTTACTTTCATGGGAAAGTAGAAAACTCGTTACTCGTTATTTGGATACTAATTCTAACCATTTAATAATATGTTTTGTGTTTTATTCTCTTTTAGCTCACGCAAATATTTTATTTTTCAATGTTTTCGAAGTAAAAAAAAGCACTTCATCTATTTGGTTATGCTACTAATTGAGAACCACTTTTTTATTTTTTGGTAATAGCGGTTTTAAGTTTTTTGTATTTTGATTGGTTAAATTTAGAGATAATTATTAATTTCTTTAGGTTTAGTTTATCTTTAATTGTCATAAATGTAGTCCTGCGTTTACAATTTTTGATACTCCATGATGCTTTTTGTTTATCTGAGATTTGATGTTTCTTGATTCTACATTTTTTGTCGATTGTTTTTGGTATTTTTATTGGTTACAATTAGAGCTAATTATTAGTTCTTTATATTTAGTTTATCTTTGATTGTCATAAATGTTGTTCCGCGTTTACAATTTTTTACGCTCCATGATACTTTTTGTTTTTCTCTTTTATGGGATTTGATGTTACTTATGCTACATTTTTTGTTGATTATTACTTTTTATATATTTGTTTTTTAGTATGTGAGTGCTAGATTATTAGGGATAGTTGTTTTTTGTTCTGTAGTATCTTATAATGCTCCATGGTGCTCAGTAATTTTTTTGGATTTTACGGGATGCTACAAATTCTAATTTCGTTTTCATTTATTCTATGTGATATTACACTCGTTTGATGTTGTATGATGTTCTCTAATTCTTTATGCTATTTGTTCTTATTTTATTTATGTATTTGTAATTTTTAAAAAGTTATTGTTTGATACTCCATGGTGCTATATATTTTTTTTTTGTTTCATATCTTAATGGCGTATATTTTTATTATTGCTTATATTTTATTTATTTATTTCACTTGAGTAGTTTTTTCTTTTTTCTTGCCTTTTAATTTGAAAGTTTGAGAAAATTTAGTGGGAAAGAGAAAAGGCAAAGATAATGTAAGAGAGAGAGAGATTTAAGGAAAAATCTATAAAAAAAAATCGTGTTTTTCAATATTAAGACAATAGCATACTTACTAAACATAAATTCCCCCTTAAAATTTTATACTTATAACATAGCATTAAAGTAAAAAAAGAAACAAAAAATAGGGAGTAAACAATAGTAGTATTAAAAGACTATATATAAAGTCAACTACTACAGCACGAACTAATAAATAAATAATTGTTCAGGCCATTTGTGTTTTGTGACACTGATTATCAACATTACTTGGAGAACTTGAACTTTGATTGTGAACCTTGGTAACCGCGATGTGCCATTTTCGAGTATCTAATTGTAGACTAAAGTAAATCATGTACGTGTTTTGATCACATGATGGGAGAAGATAGCTCATAGATATTATAAGATATATACTTATTTCAAAAAAATAAAAAAAAAAATTTATTAGATATATACAGTATTATATTATAGCATTAAATATTAGTGTCAATATTTTGACTAACAAACATTCACGTCGAGCCCATTTCCTGGTTAGGGCATTCGCTTTCTTTTCACACACCACAAACAATTGCATGAGAGTCTATAAAAGATAGCTCCTTAATTATTTATTATTCTATATAGATGTGAATAGTACTTTTATTGCTTGTGCCAAAGTTTAAATATATATAACGAAACCGTCATACAGTCCTTTTCTATTAATAACGATGTTTGAATTTATTAGAGTCAAAGATGCACGTGCATGGAAACCACAACTTTTTGCAGCTTATTTTTTTTTTATTTTTAAATAACCAGATTTCGGAGTCTGGCTTTATTTTTTCTCCTTTCCTACCAATAACATAAACTATAAGGGAAAAAAAGTACTACTAGTCTAATTAGAAATAAGAACTAATTAGAAAAGAAAAACATTATAGCTGTATAACTTGAGCAATGTTTACTTTATAAGAAATTTAAATTAGCACGGATTTTAGTCTGTAGATATATGAAATAAATTGAAAAATATACCTTATATATAGAGTTGAAACTAAGTTATCGCATGCATTGCCAACTCACCACGTAGCTAGGCGGTGGTCAACACTTATGATTGTCTCAAATTAATATAATGTAACCTATTCTAATTCGATTTTAATTGTCATTTTAGCCGTTTAATAATTTATTATCAAAAAGTTAATAGTATAGTTTAAATGTTAATTAATAATAATATTAACTTTTGTCTATTTAATTTCAGTAATTTTATTATCAATACTTGGTCATCAAAAATCAAAATTGCATATAATGGCATAAGTTATAATTGAGAGAGGATGGAATATTGTTTTATGGCCACAAATTATCTATCTCGATAAGAGATAAACTTTGTCAAATGAGATGGACAACTTTCCATTTAGACTACTTTTGAGCCTTTTTAGTATCACATTCCAATAGAAATCTACTATGATATAAAATTTGGAAAGAGACAATCTCTGTTCACCACCACTTTCTAACTTAGTCGACATATGCTTTGATAATAAACTATATGTGATTGATGAATATGGGTTCAGATTTCCTCAAATTCGAATAGTGAAGTTTTCGTTAAGTTTTCATTTTTTCATATGTATTTGTAAAAAAAATTCGATTTTATTTTGTAAATCAGCATATTATATATTTCTAAAGTGTTTGTTCAAACAAAACTGTAAATTTTAACCTTTTATATTTTTTAAATGTTTAATTTTTTTTTGACAATTTATAAGGTAGTAATATTAATAAATATCAAGAAAATATATAAAATGTTAAATTTTATAAAAAAATTTGAACAAACAATTTAGAAATAAATTAGTACGTTGATTTATAAAAAAAATAATCAAATTTTACAAATACATATGAAAAAACCGAAAATCTGACCATTCGAACTTGAAGAAATTTGAACCATATTGATCAATCAATTATTTTGTGACAGTAGTAGAAAAATTACAACTCAAGTGAAAAAAAAGTTGATTTAAGTGATAACTAAAATAAGCAAGCACGTATGCTTTAACAAAAGGATGAAGTAATACCTAAGTAAAATGAATAAGCCTCTTGGTGTGAATCGTTTGATAACTAGAATGAAACAATTAACCCAAAAAGAAGGCTAGCTCTACACTAAACCATTCTCTCTTTAATGATCTTAAAATAAACTAATATATTCACTTACTCCTATAATAGTATATAAAGCTATATAGATCCATCAATATGCTACGCGAGGCTAGGTACATCTCACCAACCCTTATAAATAGAGCTCATTTCTTAAACTCTCACCTTGTATGTTGTGTAGTTAATTTTCTTTTCCCTACTAAATATACTTTCCTTCACCTTTTTCCACAACATCAATTAGTCTCCAATTAACTCCAGGTTTTGGGGTTGTTGTTTGGTTGTTTGAGGTGAAAATAAAGTCTATTTTTGGGAGATAGTTATAATGGCAGGAACATCACCGTGTGCGTCGTGCAAGTTGTTGAGACGTCGGTGCGCAAAGGATTGCATTTTTGCCCCTTACTTCCCTCCCGAAGACCCTCACAAGTTCGCCATCGTTCACAAGGTCTTTGGTGCTAGTAACGTTAGCAAGATGTTGCAGGTAATTTCTGTTAATTTCTCGATCTTTAGACTAATTAAATGTCACCTTCATAACTCTGTTTGAGAGTGCTTTAAAGGTTGAGTGACATAGCAAACAATAATGAAAATCTAAATGTCACAAAGATGGTCATAAGACTGTTCATGTTTTTTTGTTGTTGAAGTTTTTGGATACATTCTTTTGATTTTAGAGCTTTTTATTGCTTACATTATGAATCTTATCTATATTTCTTTTGTAAATCTCTTATATATTTAGTTATGTCCTAATCAATATAACGCCATAACTAGAAATAAGAAAAGCGGAGGAGAAGCTCTCATTCTGACAAAACTAAAATAATAATTTGATTCTTAGTGTTTAGACTTCAATTAGGAACCTTGAAGGTTATAGGAGCAAATATTTGTAAGGCATAACATCGTAAGGTTAACTTAAGCACCAATTGTTTCATTTGGGTAAAGATTAACCAAGTTTCATCAGCTTGAATTTCTAGGTAAGGGATATCCTCCTTGTGGTTTTCATTAAAAAAACTTCCCTGGACAAAAATCTACATAAAACGTATACCAATAACTCCCTTTCAAAGTAGAATGGAAATATGAAATACAGATTACAAGAAGCCGATACTAATGATGAATGGTCTCCAAATGGATTAGTTTGTGCCAAAGCGGATTTGGAAACCAATTTTTTTTTCTCGAACTTGGTTCTCTCGCGTTTTTTAAACCTAAATCAGATGATTCTTAAAACAGGAGCTTCCTATTTCTCAAAGAGGAGATGCAGTTAGCAGCTTAGTATATGAAGCGAATGCAAGAACCCGGGACCCAGTTTATGGTTGTGTAGGTGCAATTTCACTATTGCAAAACCAAGTCTCTCAGCTACAGATGCAGTTAGCGGTTGCTCAGGCCGAGATCATGTGCATCCAGATGCAGCAAGAGCAAGATCCGGTAGCTTTGCCGCCACCTAATTACCAAGATCAAATAAACTACTTTCCCAACGAGGACAAGTCGCCGCTCCTATTATCAGGCTCTAATTACAACAATTTTGTCACTAATAGTAGCTTTAATAACCAGCTTCAACAGTATCTAGGGTTTGGTTCTAACCCTAGCAATGTGATCCAAGACCCGCTAATAAGAGAGTCTCTTTGGGCTTGATCTTTATGTATCGACTAGTGGTTATTATGACTAATTCTCTAATCAAGTGTCTTGAGATGTTTCTACTTTTCGTGTTGCGAAAAAAGCTTTTTTGCTCTTTATATAATTGGCTCGCACTAGCTAGATTTTATTTAAAAGTGTTTGTATGGAGATATAACCTTCATAAATGAAAGACTTGCATGGTTTCTGAAATCATCTCATTTTGTTGTAATATACATGTTTCATTATTCAGCTGAATGGTTATCATTTTGTTTTGTTTGCACTTTGAAGCGTTTGAAAGAACTTTAAGTGAAGACTTGAGACACATTTTGCACTAGTGTGAAGTACACAATTTGTACTTGAATTGTAACCAGTATAAGAAGATGAGAACTAGTTAGTAATGTTTCATGAGACCTATTGTGAAACGAGATTTTGAAATGATATCTTTAGAAAAATTGAAAAAAATACAAGACAGGTGATCAATGCCCATATATAGGCTATAGCAATGCTCCAAAGTAGAACACCTTAAAAAAATTTAGGTGATCATGTAGATTTGTGTTAAAATAAAACACTGTAAAGAAAAGGATGATTAATTAATACAGCATGGGAATATGGGGAAATTAAATGGTTCAAGTCAACCCTCCATGTGAAAAAGAGGTACAATTAAATAAAGTACTAACACTAGTCATATAATCATATTGAGTACTTTATTGTAATGGGCATTTTGACTATTTTCTTTGATTTACCCGAAACTATATTTAGTCTTACTCTTGCCTCTTGTGTTTAAACGAACCGACTTTGAATAAATAACCAACTAATACCTCTCTAATATAAATTCACATATTTTAATTGAACTAACCACTTCATATTAAATTTACTGATGACACGAAGGTATCAATGCAATTGGTCGTTATGTTGACAATATTTTAACTCCACTGGCACATAAGTGTACACTAATGATCTATGATAATCAAAGAGCAACTACAAAGTGATATGAGAGGCGCCAATGCCTTTCTCTTACCTTGCAAAAGTTGATTAATTCTTACTTTTCAATTTTTTTTTTAACTCTTTCTCATATGTCAACCTGACCCTTCACAGAATAAGGAAAAAAATTAATACTTACATTCTCTTCCATTAGCAAAAAATTATGATCAACATCCGACTATATTTTTAATATATATAATCAGCAGTTAAAATAAAAATATTAAACATTAATTTGTTTAAAATGTGTTGCAATAGCTAAAATGCTAGAAAAGTTTGGTAATTTACCTAGAAGATCATGGGTTCAAACTTCTTTAATTACAATTTTGTTTTTATTTTGTTTTGTTTTTATCGAGAAAAAATAATAATTAAGCTTTAGTGATTCCGAGAGAACCGGCCACATACTGCCTCCCACATAGGGCTGGGCCGTATAATTGCTTTAGACAACTTTTAAAATTTGTCCGGAAAATTCATAACATACGTAAAAGAAAATCCTACAAATATTACAAAATTGAATCATGTTATATTGAATTAAATGTTGTCTTTTACCTTGTACAAAATAGACTATAAAATAAAGTAAGTTCTTGTATCACTGAGAAAAAAACAACTTCATTCAAAATAAATATGTAAAAAAAAATTCTTTAAGTATTTAAGCATGTCTAATTCTTGTTTTATCATTATGAACGAAGCACTGAGTTCTGATTAAGCTCTTTTCTTAACGAAGGCTCCTATTTTTTCATCCCGTTCTGCAGATTCTCACCTAAATTTCCTGTTTAATAGAAGTATTACTTTTTCCTTGTTAGATCAATATTTTACAGATGGAGAAATCTGATCTCCATCATTGTGACTATAATGTAGAAAGGAAAGAACAATTACGTAAAGCAGTGCGATACGTTGGAAGTTTGAACCAAAAGTTTGAAATTTGTTTGCTGGCAAGTTTCAACTTATTCTGGTTGCTTCTGGTTAAAATTGTATTCACTATTTCGATGTCGATACTCGAGAGCACTCACGTTCAAAGGACAAGTTTAGACTATCTTTGTGCAGGGAGAACAAGGACGGGACAGATTTGCTAATGGTTCTATCAGACACGTAATATAATCTATAAAATGGATCGATCATCATAGTGTTTTTCTGTTTTTCCATGGTTTAATAACGACAACAGATCGCTCGCATTTCTTCCATGGTCTTAATAGTTGTATAATGTGGTAATGAATAGTGAACACTAGTATGGTTTAAATGTGGTTTTCTATTTTTTCTCCCGCTGTTCCTAATGAGATTCTTGTGGAAATGCAGATTGAAATTGTAATGACTTGTTAATGTGGCATGTATTCGGTGCTATTGCTAGATAAGTTTGTGATCTACTTCTGGGTTTTGAAGGATTCTGTGTAAGTTTTTGTTATCTGATTTGTTTGTTACTGTTGTTTGCAACTTGTTCAACTATACTTACAGGAACTTTCTAAATCATGCTCGTTAAATTAATAAATTTTTTAAAATAATAATTTTTTTTGGTCCCGATTAGATCAATGTAAAAAATCATCAATTTCGATAAATTAATAAGATAATAATTTTTTTTAAAATTCTTATATAAATATTGGTTCCGAAAAAATCATAAATTAATAATTCTTTAAAATGACAAACATAATTACTAGTACGACTTGGTGAATTATGATTCTATATTCGTTTGTTTTTTCTTAAAATTTAAATCTACCTGATTATCATTCTAATTTTTCTAATTGCATCCAAAAGCTATGATATAGTCTTTCATAAAAAAATACTTATAGACCCAATAAATATTTAATTTCGCATGACTATTTCCAAAGATATGGTATCATCTTCAACTTCATCCTGTTTATTGTTACCAAATATTGTATTCATAATTTCTTATAAGGTTTGAGACTCTAAACATGTATATCATTTTCACCTGAATAATTCAACAAACCATTGACATCCGTTTTATTGTGATAACCGAGACCATCAATATTTTTTTCAAATTCGTAAATATGTTACTCAACATTGGTTTTGTGGTTTTGAACATTCATTAACGGAACGAATTTTACAGTGTCGGAACAGCTTGCTATTGTCGCTCAGGGGAAGTCGTCAAATCAATAAAACTTCTTTAAATTAATAATTAATAATTTATTGATTAATTAATAACTCTCTAAATTAATAAATTTTTATGGTTCCGACATTATTAATTTACAGAGGTTTTAGGTACATGTTTATTAGTCGAACGAATGTTTGTATGTTCTATTTGGAGAACTTACCTATGTGGGGACAGATAGAAAAAACTACATAAAAAATGGTTCTGAGTTGGAAATCTTGGGCGAACACGTAATGAAGCAGTACAAAATTTTTATTTTTTATTTTTTTTAAAATAGCACAAAGACTATTCTTTTGGTTTTGATTTTTACCAATCCAGCTTAATATACAAGAGAAATCAATAAAAAAAATTATCTCCTCCATCCCACAAATAAACATACAGAACTTGAACTTCACAATGTCTTATCGGATCGAAATGTTTCATAAGCTTACGATCTGACCAACAAGAACAGTGATATCGTCAAGCTTTCCACCTGCAAAAAGAGTAATATATTTACAATTTTTAACTTTGATGTTACATTATATGTACTAAATTTAAATAAGATTTGAGAATCGAGGTTTTTAGAAATTAAGTATGTTTTTATGTACTAATCAATGATTCACCCTAATATAAATATCAGCCTTGCTATCTAACTACAAGACTCATTAAGTTGGCTTAATGCATTTTATTGCGTATTAGTCTCGAAATTTTTCACATCAAAGATGTGAGATGAGTAGATGACTTGACTAGTCTCAACCAAATTAATTACTTCGGTTAACACTGATTTCACATTCACCAAACTGACAGCTATACAAGTTCTCAGAAATAGGGCATACCTGTAAGTTTCATCCCAACAGTTTTCTTCCACCAAGGAACATCATAACCCTATAGATATGCCAATTGCAAACATTTTAGTTTACATAGCAACATAAAATAACTGAAATACGTGATATACACAATGAGTATACCCTGGTCCTGGCCTCCATTGAATAAGGAGAATCAAAGTTTGAGTCCATCGAATGATCCCGAGCTAATTCAGCTATTGCCTTTGCTAGCACGAAGAACCTTTCGCAGATAAGAATTTGAAACATAATCTACAAATAGAAATGCCAATTTTATGGAAACAATTAGGGGAGTAGTTACCAGCCTCAGTAGCATCGGTGTATTGAGTCAGTGTTGAAATTATTTCGTCATGGAAAATGTTATCAAAAAGGCCATCAGAGCCCATCACAATAGCATCTCCTTCTTTCAACTGCACACTGCATACCTGTACAAATAAGTATGTTAAGTAAAAATTTCAGACCCAGAGGTTCTATATAGGGCCGGGCGGGGAATTTCCTAAGCCTTGGATTGTTTTGTTTCGTCTCATCTTTACAAAGTTAACAGATCATTCAAAAAATCGTATTAACTGTATGTACAGTTTCAAAGTTCAATTATCTAAAGGTAAAATGCGTGTTATATGTTTAAGTCGATGAGATTGTATATGTGAACAAATACCACGGCGTCCAGATATGTTTGTCCAAGTGCTTCTGAGCTCAACTGATACGGACAATCAAAATAATGTTCTTGTGGGCATGTCGCGAAGATAATTTGACCTGATACATGAACAAACTACTTCATTGAGTAATTAAGAGAAATCATTTGAAGAATAAACATGAAATTATGCAACAAGTTCCGCCATTACCCTTACGAATTACCCGTAATCCACAATCTCCAACATTGGCTATCTTTAGGATCCCATTTCTCTCAAGCATGGCAACAGTTCTGAGGCGCGAAAAAGGTTGAGAGAATTTAGATCTCATGATTATATGCAAGTTATTCTTGCACATACTTAACGTAAGTATCTCACAAATCAAGGAAAAGCCAGGGGTCCATTTCTTCCAAGTAAAAAGTCGCGATTTTTTTGTGTGTGTACAAATTTCTTGCAGATCACTTCCTTTATGTTAAAAAGTGGCAGAATTGGATGATATAAATCTTTTTTATAAAACAGAATCTTATGTGCTGTTATTCCCTTTTATCGATATTTACGATGTCTTAAGCGTGAAAGCATCGCTAAAGAGTTTTAGAAAGTGCTTTTCCAGAATGTAACGTTCCAAGCATAAAGCTTATGTTTTGAAAATAAAAGTAGAGTGTATAACAATGCCTGTAAGATAAGAAAAAACCTACACGGCTGCTGATCCTTTTGAAGATGTAGCAGCATGGGCTTTTCTCAAGAGAATCTGGGGATCATAGTTAACCTGTCAAGGTTGCCGTAATTAAGTTGCAATTATAATGTGATCTAAACAGAAATAGCCAGAGACCACACTGACGTTATCATGACTTCTATAACTTTCTTAATAACTTTCAAGGTGAATGTCAAATGTACCTCTACATCCTGCACAAAATCTGACGCATAAGACATGAGCTCTTTAGGGAACAATGAAGGATCTACATTCTTCTCTGCCCATCTATCAAGCATAAATTAGATATGGTATTGTATCTAGCATTGCATTTGTAGGGTGCTTACCTTCGACAAAACATAACTATCAAGTACTAACTTATGGAGTATTAGTAAAAGTAACCCCTAAAATGACAACATTTTCGGACGCTTCTTCAATCACATAAACACATACTGTGATACAAGTTCAAAATTCTTAATAAAGAAGTTCAAAATTCTTCACTCCACACCCGCGAATAAGTTATAATCGACACAACGAAGAATCCCTCAAATGTCAGTTTTTAAATGGCACTCGCGTTTGATTTCTTGAACACACTATGTGATACAAATCGGAATTTTGGATAAAAGCAAAAGATAAAGATAAAGAAATATAAGAATAATTATATACCCGGAAACACCATCAGCAACAGCAATAACTCCTCCATTGTAGCTAGTCACGAAGAAAGCGTCCTCTCCACCTTTTTCAACCTTAAAATATGTAAAAAGGGATTAGCAAGAATTTGGTATATCGGCAGAAACTTTATACAAGACTATTTTACTAAACAAGACTTTTAACATGGCTGATAGATCTCAAACAAATCTCTTTAACAAATTGCTTATTAAAAGTACACAATCTATGCATGTAAACAAGCACAGCCAAGCTCAAAACTCAAGAGAAGACAAAATTTAAGTTGTGTATATGCATAATAATCTAACAATCCAGGTTCTAATTTTGAGTGGCGATTCCACACTGTGATGCACTTCATGAGATTTTATACTTGGTTATTGAGTGAATGATAAGTACTTGGAAACAAAATTATAATACATCACCTGACACTTACAAAAAATTAGCTTGAGTAGGAAATTTCACTACCTTGTTAGGGTGAGGAATGAGGTGAGACCCAACACAAATTGATAACTTCGGTTCACATGTCTCTGACCTATTATAATCACAACAATCACATTTTTGTGAACCAAATTAACGACAGGCCAGAGAGAAAACAGCACCTCAAACTTTGAACTATTTCTCCAAAAACACCATTATAGTCGTATACATAATCAAGCCACACAAGAAGAACAAACTATTGAATGAATGTTCAGAATTTAATTATTATCAGTGTTTTAGAAAGCTCGCTTTGAAGCAAAAGAGCTCGATACAAGGCTCATAATAGCTGGAAAACCTTGTTTTCTCGCCTTTTGCGCCAATAAACCTTACACCTTTTACATTTCTACCATAGCTCTGGCAAAAACGGTGTAGCTATGTTTTCGTTTTTTAAATCATCGTTAGCATCACCCCTTGAAGTATGACTCAAACGTCAGTCTTGTATCACTTAAGCGCCTTGAATAGATTAAGCAAGTGTCACATAACATTATTGTCAAAATTCTATGAGTGAATTTTTCCTTAGTCAAAATATTCGAATTTCTAACGTAACTGCACAACAGCCCATACATGAATTTCAGCACCTCCCTGAAAAATACTGGTCCCGACGACAATATATTTGTAAATACATAATCTAGCTACAATTTTCCACTCATATCAAGGAAGAAACTCGGTGGAGACACACGAGTGCTGTAGCCCCCAATTTTGATAAAAAATGATGAAAAAGTAAATTTCTTCTGTGAATTTTGGTCAGTCTTTTAAAACGCGAAAACTTAGCTAAAGTGTTTTTGCAAGAGCTACGCTAAAAGCGAAAAAAACATAAGCTTTTAGCTGCCTAAAAAGCGGAAAAGTGGGCTTCTAAAGCTCTTTGTTAAGCTTTAATCGAGTTTTTTTACTACGAAGCCACTTCAAAAATTAGAGTTCCAGCCCCTATGTACTGAAATTAGCGTATCAGTTCGTATTTACCAAAATTAGCGTTTCATCCCCTATTTACCAAAATTAGCGTATCAGTTCCTATTTACCAAAATTAACGTTACAGCCCCTATTTACCAAAATTAGCGTTTCAGTTCCTATTTACCAAAATTAGCGTTTCAGCCCCTAGTTACTCGTTCCGTCATCCTATCAAGATATCCTAAAACTACATAAATATAGAACCGTAGCTCAAGTTATCGAATTATCATTGTCGCATAATCGGTATACAATTAATAAGTACATAATTATGCATCCATCACCCTATCAAGATATCATAAAACAACATAAATATAAAACCGTAGCTCTAGTTACCGAATTGTCATTGTCGCATAATCGGTATATAATCAATAAGTGCATAATTATGCATACAATGAAACGTTAGAAATGAAAAGGATATTAGTTGGATTATTACCTATTAGTAGAATTGAGGTTGGTTTGAGCACAAAAAGGGATATGATAATATTTCTTTTTTGAAGTGAAAGTGTTCACAATGCTATATGTATTTAATAATTGGCGAGATTGAGTAAAACAATTCGACCCAGCCATTACAGAGAGAGATACAGAGAGATAGAGAGAGAGAGAGATTTGTGTTTCGGGAACATAAAAGTGACACGTCCAACTAATTCAGTGCATGTTCAGCATTAATTTTATTTTATTTTTTATAGGTTTTTTAACTTTTATGATTTTCAAATTGTTTAGTGTCTATGTTTTTTTATCATTTAAAAATCTATATTTTAGAATAATGTAATTAAAAAATCTAAAAGCAAAAACGGTATACATTTTGAAGATTTTACTAGATTTCTCGTTACCATTTTTAAAATTTAAATCAATATTGATCTTATATCCACTAAAATTTTATTCTTATATTGACGTGTTACTTACTCGTTTCGATATGATATTTTAATAATTTATAAAAAAAAATATGTTATAAGTTATTTTGATTAAAAATTCAAAAAGTTATTAGCTAATGCCACAAATTATACGTTGAAAGATAGATTTTTTATGTTTTTGTCAAACATTCCTTACATATTTTGGATAACATCATTATTTACTGTTGTTTTCTGAAAACAGCTTTTTGATCGAAAAAGTTAATGCGAAACGGACCCTCAGTTATAGTCTTTACTATTTTAAGTTCAAAAATAAAAAAGTATTTACTATTTTACTATACAAATGTTAATTTCATATTACTTATCCATTAGGAATCTACGCGTATTTTGGGATATATTATTTTCCTATCTATAATGCCGAAATGCAAAAAAAAAAAATTGAAAAAACTTTTACAAAGTCAAATTTAATTTGAGTATATAAAAGTTTTTTTAAATTTGTCATTTTTGCAATTTAGTTACATTTTTTTTCATCTCACAATGAACCGACTCCCATTATGGACAGGTAAATTTCTCATTGTGGACAAGTAAATTGGAATACAGAGAGTACGGTATAGCAAAGACCATAGTCATTTTCTTAAAAGAAAAAAGTGTAAGTAATGGAAAAAAAACTCGTTTTAGCTAGATGTATTAGTAACTTATTCCAGACTATTAATTTATAGATAACGAGTCATAAGAATTTGTTGATAAAATCATAAAATGGTAGTAATATATCTCGCAATTCAACCAACATTTAAATATATTTAACAAAGTGAGGAATTGATATTATCAAAAAAAGGAAAAACGCTTAATTGCTCATTCCATTTCCACCAGCATAATTAAATATTAGTTATACTATTTCGTTCAAATAAATTTAATAAGAAGCACCAGTGGTCTAGTGGTAGAATAGTACCCTGCCACGGTACAGACCCGGGTTCGATTCCCGGCTGGTGCATTATTTTTTCTTTTTTTTATACATTTTAGTTTTTTTTACCAATTGCAAATAACCCTTTAAAAATGGGTGTACTGCAACTAACCCCCATAGATCATCTCAATTTTGCAGCTAACCCCCCCAAACCAAATTTATAGTTGCATTGTCGTCGTACGCATATGTGCGAACATACAAAGGTAAGATTGTAGTTAACAACAATAGAAGACATACGTACGTTACACAAGCAATTTTACGTCAACAACTCCTAAATACAAAACCATTTTTCCTTTTAACAAAATTTAGAGTCATTTCATATTCAGCAATTTACAGAGTATAATTCTCGACAAAACATATGCAAGATTCAAGAGAGAGTAAGTTAGTAAAAAAAAAAAATAATCTTCAAAAAAAAAAAAGTTAGTAAAAATACATAGACTCAATCCATTTGGAAATTGGTTATGGACACTATTTGTAAAGTAAATTGCAAGGACAAAGTGCATGGGCACCGGCGGAGTTATGAGTCGAGAATAGGGGTGCTGCCATGTTGGAATTACGACAAAATAATGGCGTATGAATTCACTAGTTTTAAAAAATTACATTTAAAATATAAGCTCATCATTAAAGTTTTAATACATGTGGGTAGTAGTGGTGTCTGACCTCTGCTACCTCCTCCGCAGATTGTATGTAAAATACACATCGTACTAGTTCAATGGGATAATTTGCAATTTTCGTTCTATTTATACTATCGTCCGTAAGTACATTGATTGCATAGTTAACAAGAAACTCGTTTCTACTTTAATAAACCGTGTTTCGTGTTTTTCGTTTCCCTCTCGTATCCGTATAGAAATTTTTATTTTTTACACGTTCCCATTTCCCGTGTACATTTCCGTTTATCATGCTGTCAACTATTCCCTCTGTTCCAAACTAAATTTTCATTACGAAATTACGTGCAACTTTGATTTGCAAAAAACTTTTATGTAAATTGTCGAAATCAAAATTTAAAAGGTTAATCATATAGTTTAACTTTTTAACTATATGACTATATTTTAAATTTATCCATTTCACCAACTTAGATACGAAATTTTTGAAAGTTAAAGTTGTACGTAGTTTCGTAATCAATGATGGACGGAGTATGTTACTTGAGTACTGTATGTAATTAGTGATCAATTAACTCCTGATAGTGTTGATAAACATATACATATACATATATATATGTATATATATATATATATATATATGCATATTATTATTATAACGCAATCCAAGAGTTTTGAGCCTTCCAAATTGTAATTTTTTTTTCAAAAATACTCTTACACCTTTATATTAATTACAATAATATCATACTTACACAAAAATATAAAAAATAAAAACTAATAAAACTATTTATCACTCTTTAACAAATAAACATTCTTTTAAATCATAAACTAGGGCCCCGGAACGATAACCGAACCGACAAAAAACCGAAACCGAAAATTTTTCGGGTCGGGTCGGTTTCAGTTTTCAATAAAACCAAATCGAAAAAGACCGAAACCGAAAAAGACGGAAAAATAACCGAAAAATAATCGAAACTGGACCGAAAAAAACGGTCCGGTTCGGTCAAAAAATAAAAAGACCGAAACCGAAAAAAACTAAACCGAAAAATATGCTCGGTTTCGATTTTGCTAAAAACCGAACCGGACCGAACCCAGCCCTATCTTAAACTATGTTTTTTTTATCCACGTATTTATATTATAAATATATTTATTTTCTATATTTTTATTACAGTATCGCATGCAACACGATTATGATTAATAGTATATAACTTTGTTTTATTAAGTTTAATAAAATTGTAATAGTGTTTTATGTTATTTTTGGTAATAAGAAGATCCACAAGTGAAAAAAGCACATACGATCAGCGATCAGCGATCAGCTCGTTTATCTCTGGCTCTAGATTCCTCATATCGTCAGCTATGAACGCAGTTTCAAACAATTTCATCCAAGGTATATACTAACTAACTAACTAATATCTAAACCTACACATTTCCATTTTATTTCATTTTTCTAATCAAAATATTTAACCAATTTTACCCTTTCACAGATAACGGCACCGAAAGCGACTCCGACGCCAACTCCGACGACTCTCCGTCGCACTACCAGCCCATCTCCGCTTATGATGACGTGGACACCCAGTTTCACCGTCTACCAAACGGTCATCACAATGGAGCTGATAACGGCGTTTATTCTCTAGATTTAAGCGATGAGGAGGCGGAGGAGGATACAAAGAGGAGAGAGGAGGCGGCAAGGAGGAGCGAGGAGGAGAGTCATAGATACGCTCATCACAATGGAGCTGAATTTATCATTGAGAATAATAACGGCGTTTATTCGCTAGATTTAAATGACGATGAGGAGGATGAGGAGACGAAGAGGAGAGAGGAGGCGGAGAGGAGGAGAGAGGAAGAGAGTCGTAGGAACGCTCCGTTGGGTGAGGAGAATGCGACTAGGGTTTTGGAGGCGATGCGTGGTGTCAGTTTTGGTGGTGTTGTGCCTGTTTGGGCGGACCAAGTGCCTGAGGAAGAGTGGATTAGTCGGATTAGGAGGTCCAGAGAGCCGAGAGAAGCTCCAACTCCTAGGAACTGAAATCTAAGGCCTTGTTTGGTTTCTGCTTTTCAGCTCGTTTTACTTTTTTATTTGAGGAATTAGGAATTGAGATTTAGCCGTTGTTTGGTTTCTGCTTTTAAGCTCGTTGTACTCATTTACTTGACAGGGAAAATTAAGAATTGCTTCAGTTGGATGTTAAGGCCTTGTTTGGTTTATGCTTTTAAAGCTCATTTTGCATAATTTTTCGAAATTGAGACTTTAGAATGTATTTCAACAGTCAGAAATGGAATTAGATTGGGATTGTTGCTGTGTGTGTTTGAATTTTTCCTGATACTTTTAATTGTTATTCAACTGTGCCGTGCTTTTACCCTTGATATGTGTCTGTGCCGCACAGACTGTGAGTTAACGCTTTATTAAAGTGCTAAATTATCATTCTGGATGTGAACAATGGATTAATCAGATTAGGAGGGCCAGAGATTTAAGGCCTTGTTTGGTTTATACTTTTAAGCTCATTTTACTATTTTACTTGAGGAACAGTGGATTAATCAGATTAGGAAGTTGAGAGAGACTCGAGAAGCACCTCCTAGGAATTGAGATTTAAGGCCTTGTTTGGTTTATGCTTTTAAGCTCATTTTACTATTTTACTCGAGGAACAGTGGATTAATCAGATTAGGAAGTTGAGAGAGCCTCGAGAAGCACCTCCTAGGAATTGAGATTTAAGGCCTTGTTTGGTTTATGCTTTTAAGCTCATTTTACTATTTTACTTGAGGAACAGTGGATTAATCAGATTAGGAAGTTGAGAGAGCCTCCAGAAGCTCCTCCTAGGAATTGAGATTTAAGGCTTTGTTTGGTTTATGCTGTAAAGCTTGTTTGGGTCTTTTACTTGAGCAACAGGGGAGTAGTGGTCGATAGAAGATCAAGAAGCTCGTCGAATTCGAAATTTAGAAATGCTTCGGTTGGATGTTTACGGTCTTGTTTGGTTTATGCGTTTGAGCTTATTTATGATTCTTCGAAATTGAGACTTTAGAATGTATTTCAACAGAAATGGAATGAGATCGGTTTTGTTGCTGTGTTTGTGTTTTTTCTGATTTTTTTCAATTGTTATTTGAGTGTGCCCCACTTTTACCTTTGATATGTGCTCTGTGCGTTGATGCTTTATTAAAGTGCTAAATTATCGTTTTAGAAGTGAACAATGGATTAAACAAATAAGGAGGTCGAGAGAGCCTCAAGAACCTCCTCATAGGAATTGAAATATAAGGCCTTATTTGGTTGCTTTGAAGCTTATTTCAGTCTTTTACTTGAGGAACAAGAAATAAATCGGATCAGATCAGATCAGGATGTCGATAGAATATCAAGAAACTCTTAGGAATTGAAGTTTAGAAATGCTTCCGTTGGATGTGTAAGGTCTTGTTTGGTTTCTGCTTTTGAGCAATATGATTCTTCGAAATTGTGACTTTAGAATGTATTTCAACCGAAATGGAGTTAGACCCTAAATTGTCTTCGAGTATTTTCTTAGTTGTTATTCGAGTGTGCCGTGCTTTAACCTTTGATATGTGTTCTGTGCGTTAACGCTTTTTGTTAAAGTGCTAAATTTTGGCTCTAGAAGTGAACAATGGATTAATCAGATAAAGAGATCGAGAGAGCCTAAAAAAACTCTTAGGAATTGAAAACTAGAGTTGTCTTGGTTGGATGTCAAGGCCTTGTTTGGTTGCTGCTTTTAAGCTCATTTACAGTTCTTCGAAATTGAGACTAGAATGTATTTCAACAGAAAAGGAATTATATCCGTTTTATAACTTAATTGCTGTCTTTGAATTTCTTTTATTCTTAATTGTTATTTGAGCATTTTTCTTTATTGCTATTCTAGGACTTCTTTTTTGATATGTGCTCTGTGCGTTAACGCTATATATTAAAGTGCCAGATTATCGTTTTAGAAGTACCTGAAGTACAATGGATTAATCAGATAAGAGGTCGAGAGAGTCTCAATAAACTCCTACGAATTGAAAATTTTCAAAATTGTCTCGGATGGATGTAAGGCCTTGTTCTCCGTTTACAATTGAGATTGAATTCTAGATTAAAAATTTACAATGTATTTCAAGGGAAATGGAAGTAGATCCGTTTTATTGTTGTATTTGAGGTTGCTTCGGGTTTTTCTGATTTTCTTAATTGTTATTCGATTATTAACAGTAAATACGTTATCGATTATGAAAGGATTCAAGTGTGTCCGGTGTTTATTTCGACTGTGGCAAGATTAGGAGGTTGAGAGAATCTTGAGAAACTCCTCAAAACTGAAAAGTATTAGAACTGTCTCTGTTGGATGTTAAGCCCTTGTTTGTTTCTGCTTTTAAGCTCATTTTACTTTAGGAAAAGTGGATAGATCAGATCAGGAGTGTAACGACTCGGTTCTCGGACTAGACCGTCACCATCTGCTTCTTACTACCAATACTGTCCGCTTTGGCCCAATTTCGTCCTCGCTTCTTGGGCCGCACGGCTTTAAAAGTCTTTGGTGGTAAGAAGGATGATACTTTTACCTAGGGGTGGACTTTTTGTACCGATTTGTACCAACCGACCGATTTTCGAACCGAACCAAACAAGTTGGTACCGAAAGTTCGGTATACCGACTTTTCGGTACGGTACAACCAAACCAAACTTTAAAAGTCGGTTCGGTTTCGGTATTCATTTCGTATGTTTGGTACAATACCGAACCGAACCAAACATTACAATTATAAAATATATAGAAATTTACACATAGTTATAACTTACAAATAAATTGTCTTATAGTTTATTTTAATTTTCTTATGACTTACTTTTCTATTTACGAAGCCAAATACAATTATTTCGTGTTTCTCCATTTTCTTGTCTAATATTTTAAAAGAATTCTTATTTTATAAGTGTTTACTATTTTAATCAAATTCACAATAAATGTTGCAAATATAAGAATAGCTGTACACATTTTACTTTTTACAAACTTTTTTGCTATTATATTGTTATCAAGAATTATCTTTTAATAATAATGTTTCGGTATAAAACGGAAAACCGAACCGTACCAACCGAAAAAGTCGCTATACCGAACTTCCGACTTTTTCGGTTCGGTTATGGTATAATTTTTTTCAAACCAAACAAGTTCGGTTCGGTATTGGTATATGGTCAAAAAAGTCGGTACCGTACCGAAGCAACCCCTACTTTTACCTTATATACCATATATATATACTACATATCTAGGCGATGTGGGATAGCACACTGCTCTTTACCACGGTATTTTCCTACGAAAATCCGGATTCTGTACCCAAAAAGCGAGGACGAAATTGGGCCAAAGCGGACAATATTAGTAGTAAGAAGCAGATGGTGGCGGTCTAGTCGGAAGACCGGGTCAGGTCGATAGAACATCAAGCAATTCTTTGAGATTGAGACTTTAGAATGTATTTTAAGAGAAATGGAATTAGACCGTTTTATTATTATGTTTCACGTTGCTTTGTTTTTCCTGAATTTCTTAATTGTTATTCAATTATTAACATTACTATGGAAAGATTTGACCGAGTGTGCCTCCGAGCGTTTATCTCAACTGTGCAGTATGCGTTAATTGAAGTGTAAAATTATCATACTAAAGTTTTTCTACGTAGTTAGTGGTTGTCACTAGTTTCGTAGCCTGCATTATCGTTTTTACTCCAATTTCAGCCACTGCATAAAGAAACATCATCATCCTCATCAAACTATGCAATTATCCCAAAGATATATAATAAAGAACATGTCAATTTAATTAGAGGTCAAGATAATTAGCCATGTTTGGATATGTTCAAGTAACAAGCCAACATGCATTTTCTATTGGTAACTATAGGTATGTTGAGCCTGCTGCGTAAGCAGTTTGTCGGAATAAACATCGAATTTCAACTAAGGATGCACATTAAGTAGGGATACGTAGATGCTCTTAGGTTAAGGTAATGCAGTAATAGATGCATAGGTAAACTGAGACATCTTGATTTAAATCTGACATAATAAATTATCACACAGTTTACTACAACGGACTACAATAATCTCACCAATTCAGAATTATCTTTAGAAAACAAAACAAAACAAAACTTGAAGGATCAGCCTAAATGAACCCATTGAAAAGAAATAAAAATCATGTGAATTTATTATCCTCAACAACACGTCAACACGTCTGAGTTGAACTTTTTTTCTGAGTCTGCCTCTTTGACATAAGAACCGAATTTTACAACATTTTCTCTCTTTATTAAGCACTAATATTTTCAAGGACAGCCTTCTTGTCCATTCTCTTGACGATGCCGGCAATGACCTGTGTATGATCCAAAAAACCACTTTTAGAAAACGGAAACTCACAGCTCTGGTAGGTGTTCAAGCTCCCTATAAAGGTTCTCAATCTTACTTCTTTTTTCACATTGTTCGCAGAGAATGAACAAAGTCTTGCTACTATCACAAATAAATATAGCAGCTAGAGAATATTAAGTTGCCCAGTATCATCACAGTCGTCAATCGTGTGGACCAAATTTACAAAATTTAAAACCATAATAACTAAAGAACATCCTTACCTTTCCAGGTCCTAATTCATAACTCTTTGTTAGCCCTTTCCCTAAAAGAGTCTTCACAGTTGTCTCCCATTGAACTGGAGAAGTTACCTGTCATAATAACAATATTACTCGATATTTCCCAGTTCCAGTTGCCCCTGTCATTTTAAAATACACTTTTAAGCTTGTAATTTCAATTTCCAGATTATATTTGCTTACTTGTCGAGCCAAAATCTTTTTTATCGTGTCTGGATCGGCATGTGGTTGGGCATCTACATTAGATATAACAGGTATTCTCGGGGTTCTAATTTCAGTTGCTGATAATGCAGTTTCTAGTCTTGACACAGCTGGTTCCATGAAACTAGTGTGGAAAGCACCCGCAACAGCCAGGCGCACCTGAAAGAGTTAAAATTGTAATACTTTTAAAACTCCAGGAAATTTAAAATAAAAATAGAAGATGAATTCATGTTTCAGCACAAAAAATACCGTCATTCGAGCTTTGAATGACTTTGCCTTTGCTTCAACTGCTTCTATTCCTTTCACTCCTCCAGAGACTGCGTAATTACCCTGCCAGAAGACATTGCAATTATTCATGTCAAATATGTAGATGAACTCGAAGATAGCCAAAAATTGTTAAATGTGAAAGATCTGGCAGATTGATTAGATATTTTTTACCCACAACTTATTAAACATACTTATAACAAAGAAGTTTGCAAACCCACAACTTATTAAACATACTTATAACAAAGAAGTTTGCAAATGAAGCAAAACCATTCATTTCACATTGTTAAATGCAAAGGTAGCCACAGTTACTAGGCAAAAAATGGGGATCAGCAAATAGATCTTTATGTAGGAGAAATAGAGAGTTTACAGTGCAAAGGAAGTTGGCAATCTGAACTTTATCAGCTTCATCAACCTCTTCATTGGCTGCATCACATAACAACTGGACCTTATCAGAATCCAGCCCTATGATACTGACCATGGCACTTTTAGCAGCATCAGCAGCATCCTGAAAAGAGCAATTTTAAAGTATGTTGCGATTAATGGAAATAAAATTCAATTATGTTATGACAAACTTCAATGTGGACAATTATGTTGCAATTGATATATATTAGGCAATGGGACTTTTACCTGCATGGCTTCACCCCTTAATTTGACTAGTTTGAGTCCATCCTCAAAGCTGGTTTAACAACATTAGAGAAAATAATATAAGGAGAAAAACACAAATTGTAGTAGACCCATCAAGGATAAAGTATCATAGAACAAAAGGATGGCCTTGTTCGGTAAACCGTAAAATACCAAAAGTATACTTCTTCTTTTTTACCTTTTAAGTAAATTATTTGCTTGGCAAAAACGTATAATTACTTATTTGAGATAGAAAAGTATGTCAATATATACTTTTCCACCTCCAAAAAGATATACTCAGTCTACTGATGCAAGGATGCAACCAAACGAGATTTATGGTGTTGTAAGTAACAATTCATTCTTTTAGGAAAAGAAGACTCATATGTAACCAGAATAACCAAATTACAAGATTGCAAATCTCACCTAAAAGCTCCCGCAAATGCAAGAGCAGTATACTCTCCCAAACTTAGGCCACATGTTACATCAATAGAATCAATTATTTGTTGGCCACCTTCACGAGCACGAAGGACCTCAACTGCAGCAAGACTCGTGACATATATAGCTGGCTGATCATTCAGATTGTGAAAAAGTGGTTACGACTAAGCGGAGATAAAATGGTGATACTCAAAGTAGAAGAATTATTTCTTTTTTATGAAAATATCACACATCCTTTAACAATTGCTACACCAACCTAGTTCACAATTTAGACCCTAAGCTACTTAGTGCACGAACCTTGATAAATTCACAATTTTGATACCAATCTACTCAAAATGGAAAAACTGGTACTGAGGTTTAAAAGTGCTTAAAAGGTACAATTTTAATTTTTTAATGTTGGTGTACTATTATTCCATTCTGTATAGACAAGTGCTTGGAAGTTAGAACATCAGCTAAAAACCGAACAACTAAAATCTTACTAGTAATTTTATGTGAAAACTATAAAGCCGGGGAACTAACTGTTTCATAAGTATTGTGTATTTTGGTTATTAATTACGGAAATTAGTGTCCCTTCTTTTTTGAAATTTGCAGCTGCTGTCTTATTTTAAAATAGTGCTGAGGGGAAATTTGGGGATATAATTGAGAAAATACCTGGCTTAAAACAGTTGAATCAAGTTTTTCTTTTGGTCCATTTAGGCACACATCCAGCAGGTCAAACCTACAGTATAATACGCTAGAAATAATTAGAACAGAGGTTTTGAGCTGACATATCAAAACGAGAATGGCGAAAAAAAAAAATCATTAAAGACCAGATACACTGAAAACATACCCTAGAATATCATTTGCTGTTTTGTACAACTCGGCTGCAACAGGTACACTTTGGGCTTCCTGTCCCATTCCGATAGCTTGTGCACCCTTTAGAATCAAAGATAAACATAATATTAGAATGTGTAATGTTAGGCATACAAAGATACACATGTATATAATCAAGTATGCAAACATTAGTCCATCCTTTAAGGGTGAAAATTAGGGCTGGGTTCGGTTCGGTTTTTGGCAAAACCAAAACCGAAACCGACCAAATTTTTCGGTTCGGTTTTTTTCGGTTTCGGTCTTTTTATTTTTTGGACCGAACCGGACCGGATTTTCGGTGGACTTTTTCGGTTTTTCGGTTTTATTTTTGGTTTTTCGGTATTTTTCGGTTTTATTGTAAACCGACCCGAAAAAGTTTCGGTTTTTCGGTCCGGTTCGATTTTTCCGGGTTTTTGCCCATCCCTAGTGAAAATAATAAATATCTCAAACTGCATAACATCAACCACTCGAAAGTACCATTGTTATTACTGTGTGATTACATAATGTATACTGTAACTTTGTACACGTAACACTTCTATTACGATATGATACATTCATGTGCTCAAGCTTTGTAAAAACAGCTGTGTAAGAGTTTAGGATACAAGATCGATAATACTCTACTGTACTAACTTAAAGTATATAGGCAATGTAATTATCCGAGCAGGGTAAAGTGCGGAACGACTGATCTAAGCACAATCCATTCTTCAATAAGAAGCTCACAAACAACCAAGCCTCGTTGTTTTATTGAAATATTCAGTGAGAAATAATCTGAATATAGCGAATTTCTAATTGTCATTTACAAGTAAAAAAACTCCTCGTATCTTGTTATCTTTAATGTTTGGCGAAACCATCGAGGCATAAACAGTAAAATCAAGTACAGATCATTCATATTATGATAAAAGAAAACGGTATAGATCATCATCAGTCCCTCCCATTTAAAATTTCTAGTTTCATGGACGGAACCAACAATTTTAAACGGAAGGGGCCGTAGATGTACAAAGTTAATAAATAGTACATAGATTAAATATGAAGATGACCTGGCCTGGGAACAGAAAAGCGTTAGTAGGCTTATAATCAGCGAACAAATCATCGTTAATCGCGGTTTTAGAACCTACAGATGATAAGCTCAAACAAAGCCTAGATTTGTTAAAACTCCTGTTTCCAAATACGTTAATCCCATTTCTAAAAGAAGAGGAGCTGAGGAGGTGTTTTTGTTGGTAGAAAGATATATGTGGAAGAGTAATTGTAGAAGAAGAAGAAGAAGAAGAAGTCGTCATTGTAGAGAGATGGAAAGAGGAGAGAGAGAGAGATGATGGGTTGTAGAGAGGACAGATTATTCGCATTCTATTTTGTATTTAAACAAACGGAGTATTATTAAATACTTATTAGGAACTAAAGAAGAGCGAGGGGCGGAGTTCACGAAGATGAGATGAGCTGGTGGGGAAGAAGACGTTGGTTGGGGTGGTTTGCAAAACAAAATTATAATACGCTTACTTACATTTTTCTCAATTTTAGTGTAACCAAATGTTATAAAAGCCACGTCTAATCCCGCCTACTCACCTAACTTCTTAGACATCGTCTTGCATCTATCCTTCCGCTAATTTTTGTTTAGTCTTGTTTTTCAAAATAATAAGTATGAGTGTAACCAAGTTCGGTTATTGTACAAGTCAAATAACCTAGTTCGTTTAGGCACTTGTCCATGAATAAACGCAAAAAGTAATAAAAAAATATTAAAAATTAAAAATTCATAACCAAGTTTTTTTCTTTTTCTATTATAATACAAGTAAAACCTATGTTATTTGATAATCTATCTTGTAGAATGTAAAAGTCAGTTTTTTTTTTTATCATGAGTTACTTTAGTTCAGATTTTGTAATTTTTACTGGTTTTCTTTTTTTTTTTTGCGCATGTTAATTTTTTTTGACAAAGTTAAAAAAGCACCCCAAAAAATGTAACGCTTATGTGTAGAAAGACGTCGGACCGGCTCTGAGGGTAACTATAGTGTTTTTCATACCTATATTATTTCGTTATCTTGCAAGTATGTGAAATCGCTCATGCCAAAGGACTCTTTCCCTTGTATTTTGGAAAAAGAATTGCGATTTTAGGTTTTCTTACTCGTAATTATTATAAAAAAAAAGTGTAGTTTCAGATACCATAGTTTAATTTGAAAATACACTACCACTCTTTTAGTCGAAAAGCAAGGGCGGGATTTAAAATTTAAAGAAACTGAGTCGAAATTGCATAATTTCAACAACGCCGATGTCACATGCATACATTATAATGCACGATCACGACTAACCTTGTCTCGTATGATGTATTTGATCAAATGCGTAGTGTGAACAAATACATCATAGACGGTAAAAAAGATGCATCATGTAACCAAATTAGCCAGTCACCTTTTATTATTATTATTGTTAATAGTACCAAAGACGACCTGAAAGAATTTAAAATGTAAATAGTAATTTACTGTACAAGTAGCTTCAGGACCATATTTCCTTTAGAAGATACGCAGCAGTAAACTAAATTTCCTAAACTTTATAACAAGGTTGTATCTCGAAGTTCTTATAGAACAATCTGAAGCCAGGGTGAAATTTATGATCCAGCTTCCCAGATTGGCTCATGGATTTCTAATATTCTCTTTACAATATACTTGAAAATCGCAAATAGCAAATATACTTTTCATGTGAATGTGAGATAATATGTATATACTACGACGTTACTTGTATACCACGGCTTTGAACAATACTAATGGTACCATCCTCCTGTCACAAAATAACACCAGAAAGAAAGTGAAGTAAGAAGATCAAAACAACGAACATGGATGGAAAAGGTGTCACTCGTATAACTGCATAAAAATGTTGATAGTTAATGTGGAACAAAGCTGAGGGATATAAAGAAAAACGGTCCTAAGAAACAGGAAACTGGATTTTCCGCATAAGGCAATAACTTGAGTACACAAGCAAAGAAATTGAATAATACAGTAATAATTTAGTCGGTTTTCAGACCATACCTGACTCTTTATGTATAATCAACGGCCTGAATTTCACCATGCCTATCTTGTTTGATCCTTATCACTGAAGCATTACCATCTCTTATTTCAAGAACCTGTATGACAGGATACAACTTTTACTTAAAGCGGTTCCTTTAAATCTGCCATAGTCTCATAGATGCTCAACTTAAGAAAAATAGAATAAATATCTTGAGTACAAAGAACCAGTGTTTCAGCTCACTTCATACTCAATAGTAAATATAAGAAAAAGACCGATCCAAAACATGGTGTTTGATTTATTATTGGACAATATACGGTTCGCAAGCGTCTAAACATGGAAATAAACATGTCGAAAGCCACTCAGCAACAAAAAGTCTTCTATAATCAAGATAGGTAAAAAGATGGAGAATTTTCCTTAAGATTTAAGAATAGATAGCTCATCTCCTTAAAATACTAACACCCCCTGAAATAGTTTATTTAAACTAGATCAATTTTTGATGTGACGATTTATTTTATTTTTACCTCTGGTCTTGAATTAAGAACTCCGCTAGACATTCCCACATCAATGCGCCATATGCTGCAATTATATTTACTGCAGTGGAAAACAGCAATCATTATCATCAGAACTCATAAGCATCACTATTTCAATCAGAAGACATCTGCAATTCAGTGCTTAGGTAGCAATGAGCCCAAAAAGTAGCTAATAACCTACCAATTGACTCCATTACTCTGAGGTGTATGCCCAACCACCATTGCCTTAGCACCAAGCAATTGTAGTGTCTCCTCTAGAACAGATTGTATCTGGCAAAGCAGAAGATAATATTATTTGCTTCTGAATAAAGAGGCTTACCAAAAGTTTGTTCGTAGATTTGAAAGCAGGAAAACAGCAGGACCATATAAAATTTAGTCAAAGAGTATCATGATCGAGTCCAAATCTTCTACCTCATTTCTCTACCCCCTTCCGTGCCCCTTTGCTTATTTTATCCAAAAAAAAGTTCTAAAAAACTTGAAAAAAATTGTACAATTACTATAATACATGTATCAATACATTCCAATAATTATTTTTAAAAGAAAATCCACACAAAATTTATTTTGGAATAAATGTATAAATTAGTGTAAATTATGAATATTAAAAATATTGTCTAAAACAATATTATGTTCAAATGTTTTAAAATTTGAATACAATATAATATAAAAGTTAATAAAGTTGCGGTATAAGTTATGAAAATTTAAATTTTGAGTGAAAATAAGCAAGGGGGCACGGAAGGGGGTAGAGAATAGGGGATAGAAGATTTGGACTCATCATGATCGTGTACCAGCGATTATTGTTATTATTATGTTTAATATCAAATAATATGAAAACAATGAAGCTTATTGTTGCTTTTCGTCGAAAACAAGAATGAAACAATAACCGGAAAGTCTGAAAAGTGAAAACAAAGTCAAACCACCAAATTCTGAAGTGAAATGATCTCCAGAACCAGAATAAATAAATAAACTGAGCCCTGATTAGCTCAGGATTTCTGATTTAGCCACTCCTAACAAACTACTTGTGCCTTTGAATACACCAATTTAAAAGTTCAAAAAATGCTCATCTGAACAGTCATTCTAACAATTGTGGGGCAATTGACAGAGAAACCCAGTCCAGTATCACTAACATTATGCAATAGAAACTAAAACTTATGATGAACCAAGAGATACAGATAGATAAGGATGACTCCAGTCAGTAAAACTCACCTGATTGATCTGAAACTCATTCAGATCAGAGAAGTCTCTAGAATATAAGCGGTTCCAAACAACACTATCATAGCCTCTAGTGGCTATAAAAGGCATTTCTGGACTATCATCTTCCTCACTCCGACCTCTCATCCAATTTGATACTTCTTTATTCATCCTTTCAATACCATATGAAACTGCAAAGGTATCAACACCACTGTAGGTTCTCAATGAAAGTGTAAGAAGTCACAATTTGTAAAAGATAAAGATCCCTATTTCTTTTTAATTATACCGTGGTGAGGAAGGAGGCCACCATGACAAAAGACCCAATCATCAACTTTCAGAACAACAGAATGCCTCGCAAACTCACGTGCAAGTGGGCCCCCTGGCCTTAACAGGGTTGATCTGGCAATGACTCCTTGTTGCCGCTGTCCTAATGTTGAAACGAGTATTTTTTCAGAATTTGCCAAAAAATTGCAGCAGAAAAGAAGGGACAAAGTGATCTTTCCTATAAATTGCCACAGTAATTTGAATAGAAGTCCCCTTGCTGGCTCAAAATTATTTCCCAAAACCTCCTAGAGTTATCCATATTGTATTTTGTATTATTGGTCAGATACCAGTACTAGTTACCTCCATATGTAACCTCCCTCACCTAATATATGATGTTTATTTGATATTCATCAATATATCATCTCTACGTCTCCTCAGTCTGCTTTATTAAACTGGAAATTTGATCCTTCAGTATCGACTTTGACGCATCGCTAAGATTGAAATCTTAAGTTGTCCTCTTACTTAAGCTAGTACACTAACTGGAAAAATTAGCTTCAAGTACTTCAGATTTAGCACTCTAGTTACTTCCATAATTTCCTATTAATCCACTACGAGTTTCGAGTTAGGCATTAGCATCAGCAACAAGTTACTACCTTTTGAGTTTCCTATCTGACAGATTAATATAAATTAAAAGCTTTTATTTGATATTTGAAAAATTAATGTCTTCCAAGATGATTAATACGCATATTGAAGTGGCGATGGCCGTTTTGTAATTATGAGTGGCAGTTATGTGAATGGAGACCTTTTTATGGTTGTTAGTTTTTACAGAAGTAGATAAGAAGTTGCCACCAAAAATATGAACAGACAAAATCAAGTTTGCTTATCATCAATCTTTTCTTTTTGCCTAATAATTCGAATTTAAAATAGTCCGGACAACATAATAATGACTTCCTCTCTCACACACATCATCATTGCTGACAAGGAGATCTGTACCTGTCACATACCGCAAACACCTTTACTTTTCCAATGACTTGCTAATTTGGTTACATGATACATTTTTTTTTACCGTGTATGATGTATATCCTAATCAATTTACATAACAATCTATTTTGCTTATTTGTTTACGGTTTCAAAAGGCGTTAGGCGGTGCCTAGACGGGAAAATGGCTTTTTAAGTGTTTTTACATGTTTTTCTTGGATTTTCATGCAATACACCATGTTAAATCAAGCATTTCAAGTTTATTAGCTCATAGTTATACGATTACAATTCAATAAAGTCTAAGAGGACAACATCTGAGCAGTTACATATGCAAAAATTGTTATGAAATGTGCTTCAAATAGAAGTTTGACATGTAAAATGTAAAATGCGAAGCTAATCCAAAATCAACAAGTTATCAAAATTTAAAAGACGGATCTTAGTTTTGAATCCTAATCATCATCACATTTTGAGTGGTTTTCCTTTTTCCTTTTTTTTTTTTGCTGATTATACCATTAAAGTGAACATACACTAAGTTGTTCAATATCGACATGTCTAGTTTATTCCTTGTTCAATCCTTGTTCGTCCATTTAGGAAAGAGGTGGCCTATCGAAAAAAGAGGGTTTGTTACAGACCTAAGTTTATTCGGTTTAATATGTTATTTTGTTTATTAGATTTTTTTTAACCCATTGAAACCGGGTCGACCCATCAAATACAGGTTAGACCTGAAATAAACTACAAAGTCAAACGCCTACATAAAAGCGGGGCGGCCAAGTGCCGCCTCGGCTGCCTTTTGAAACAGTATGTCTACCCCAACTATCCGGCAAAGTCCAAACCACAACTTTTGAAATGTGATATAAAACTTACCTTCACAAGACTCCAAGGACCCCAAGAACTTTGGGATAATTTCTGAGCTCTTGATCTATTGGACACCTCAACCCAATTAACAAAAGCTTCTTCCCAATCATGATCACACTCATTCAAATACTCCAAGAAATCTAAACACTCATCAAATGCTCCAGCATCAACATATCTAAAATCCCCTTCCACATTCATCGTCTCATGATTCCCATTCACCTATAAAACCAATAGCAAGTTAAGCAGGACATGTCAAGAAAATGCTTCGTAGTGAAATTCTTAAACATTCAGACTTCTGTCCAACTGCAAGATAAAACAGCACGCAAACAAATAAAGGGGTAATATGTTAACAAAATTCAATTTATTACATAGATCAAGATATGGACGGTAATTCCCGTTAATAACAATTGTCAAATATCTAGCAATTGTCACACTGTACACTTAAATGCTATATAACATGACAGACCTGGAAAACAGCTCCACCACTGGCTTTTGCCTGGATTTCTAATGACCGCAATAGTGATAGAATAGCTATTTCGTCCACACCTCTATCAAGTATATCCCCGAGCTGAATCAATACCTAAACCAACAGGTACAAAATCAGTGACTTTTTTTCTTTAACTATTAGGTTATGCACTAAAACAAGCTGTGTTAGCAAGAAAGTTTGATCAGACTGTCGTTTTTAAATTTACAAAAATGACAATGATTTTTTACCGTTTGTCCACCAGTCCACAGATCCTGTTCACCGGAACTGAGAACTCCAGCCATTTCAAGTGCACATCTTGCTTGTGCAAGATCTCCATGCAAATCCCCAACTACATTTTGGAGACGAATTAGTAGACATACAGAAAACTCACACACAAGAGGCAAAAAATACCATATTTTAAAACTATATGCTGCAAACCGAGACATTGACTGCAAAAGCTAGACAATTTCATAAGTCTTTATACAAACGCATAAGGACAATTTTTCGCATCATAAATTATAATCCATTATTCTTTTAGTATCTTCATTTTACTTTCCAATTCTAAGCAACTTTCTGAGACCTCCCCGAGTGCAAGTACCGAGTAGTATAAACTGATGATTTAACCAACCTTTTTTGTTCCAAAAAACAAATGCCAGCTTATCAGAAATCAAACTCGTGATTTACGATTGTGAAAATAACAAACTGGGTCCCATGCTCGCATTCAGGAAAAAGGCAGAGACAGAAAGGGAGAAAGATAGTACAAAAATAGGTTATTTGGAATTATCTTACATCATTTTGAAGAGTTAATGCATGCAGCAATGTAAAAAATTAGAATATCCTAATATTGTGCATCTCGGCTAGATGCCTGAGTTGTGATAGAGATGTGAGTCGTCTAATTATTATCTTCAACCTAAGCCCCTCATTTGTAGCATATTTTTTTCCAAAGACGTGCAAATAAGTTCTGTAATTAGGTAAGGGTAAGACTTGAACGCAATATTCAATTATTTATATCCTTGTATTATAGTTCCCATGAAACAAGCGAAGAAAATGATTATGTACATCGACTTGACCAGAATGTTAACACTTATTTATATCCTTGTATTATAGTTCCCATGAAACAAGCGAAGAAAATGATTATGTACATCGACTTGACCAGAATGTTCACACTTCCGCATACAAAGAAGTGTGTACATAATCATGAAAAAAAATACGGAAACACATTATTGCTAATAAATATTCCTTAACTTATTCTTGAACTCATTATGATTATATCATCTATCCATAAATGTGATGTAACCATAATTCAAACAGACGAGGTTTAGAACAACACAAAGACGCGGCTTTACTGCTTCGGTAATGAAATTTTGAACTTAAACAACATGTCTCATCACCTAGTTCCCAAATCCTACCCAAAGTCCTAAATCCTAACACCATGATAATAAAATTCAAACAATGCAGCAATAAGGCAATAAAAAACACTACATGTCTTATCATCTAGTTCCAAAATCCTACCTTTACCTCTAATACCTTGATAATAAAATTGAAAAATACTGAAGTAATAATGCAGAAAAAAACAACATGTCTCTGCACCTAGTCCTTAAATCTTACCCTATTCCTAACACCCGGATAATAGTATGAAAAGACAATGCAGTAATAATAAAAAACATGTCCTCATCACGTAGTTCTTAAATCATACCCTAATTACCTATGTAGCACGGATACTTTGAATTTTTTATTTTTTGGAGTATCGGATACGGATACGCCCCCGATAAGGGGATAGGGTATCCCATACGGGGATTGAAGCATCGTTGACTATTTTGAGGTTTGACCAGCTGGATACGGCTAGGATACGGCGTGGATACGTTTTGGATACGGCATGGATACATTTTGGATACGGCAGGGTGAAAATGATAATATTTGAAAGTTTTGGAAAAAAAAAACAAAAAGGTAAAACATAAAAGGAATCAACATAAAGGGATAAAAGTACTTTTAGATCTACTTTGATTTCACACATCACATATAAACACAAAAGATATATACATACACACTAATATAGAAAGAGGATACACGAGCTTTTTGCAATGATTTAGTTCTATTTAGCTGGTATATGTTGTAATAATATGGCGCTGTTTTGCTAGTATATACTAGTAGTTTATTTTTTAATGATCCTAGCGCTAGTTAGTTGATCTTTCAGACAAGTGTCTTTTCACCTTTTGTAATTATTCTCTTAGCTAACTATATTGGACGAGTGTTATGTTCTGGCTAAAGTTTCGGGTAACTAAATATTAATTTTTGGTTTGAATGTTTTGTAGCTACTTTTATTATATAATATATATATTAATATTTTAATGATTGACGTATCCTAGCCATATCGTATCCTAAATTTTCAAAAAAAGCGTATCCCCGTATCCGTATCGTATACGATACTCGTATCCGTATCCGTATCCGTATCCGTGCAACATAGCTAATTACTAATACTTCTGATAATAGAATACAAAAACAAAGGAATAAGCCCATAAAGCAAACTTGATTGAAGAACCAGCGTTTGTTGGAGAACTAACATACCCTAATTACTAATTCCAAGCAGATTTATCACTCGAGCATATAACTAAGCCCTAAACAAACTAAAAGCATGACATGTTCCGCTACCTAGTTCCTAAATCCAACCTTATTAACCAATACTCAGATAATAAGTTTCAGAAAATGCAAAAATAAGTCCCAAAAAAAAATGTCTCATCACTTAGTTCCTAAATCATACGCTACTTCCTATTTCCTAATACCCTGACTCTATAATTTTCAAAAGAATGCAGGCAAAAGAAAATACGCATGTCTCATCACCTAGTTCCTGAATCCTACCTTAATTTCTAATATCTTGATACTAAAATTCAAAAGTAACGCTTTACTAGGGCCATAACAAACAAAAAAACTACATCTCGTAATTCCTAATATCCTGATTCCAAAATTAAAAAATAACGCTAATACAAGCAAAAATAATCTACATCTTATCACCGAGTTCCTAAATCCTACCCTAATAATAGAATTCAAAAGTAAAGCAGTGAAAAAATAAACTAGAGTCTACATGTCTCATCAGTCATCACTTAGTTCTTAAACCCTTCCCTATGACCCTCATAATAGTATTCAAAAATAACGTGATCTACATGTCTCATCACCTAGTTCCTAAATCCTAAACCATAACTACTAATACCCTAACAGTGACCGGGGGCGGAACCAGGATGGTTTTTTTGGGGGACCGTGATGTAAAAAATATGTCGAATAGAGGATAAAATAAATAAGATATAATACAAAAATAAAGAATTTTTTGTATGTTTAACATAGTATAAAATAAATATGAAGTTAAAGACAAATGATATTGGACAATAAAATAATATTTTTAGTAATCTTGTTTGGGAAAATACAATGGTCATTTACGAAATTTGGTAATTTCAAGATAAAAAACATAAATTTTTAGAAAAAAACAGCTAACATGATTTGAACTCCTAACCTTCCACTACCTTAAAGGCAATTTTACCACTACACCAACAACTATTTTGTTTAATTAGGGGGGACCATCAATGTATATATCTTAGAAAATTTTAAATTACATATAAAATAAAAAAAATTGAAAATCGCCGCCGGGGGTGGCCCACCCTCGGCCACCCCAGCCACCCCCTGGGTCCGCCCCTGACAGTGACGGAACCAGAACAATGTGAGGGGATGAAACACTAACGTTTGAAGAAGATTTTAATCAAAATACATAGAAAGAAATATATTTCTTCATCATCCTTTTATTCTGCAAGTGACAGAGCCATGAATTTGAAATGGGAGGGCAAATATTCAATCTAATTTTTTTCCATTATAATTCAGAAGTAACGCAGTGAAAAAATAAACTACAGTCTACATGTCTCGTTCACAAAGTTCTTAAATCACCATAATAGCTAATACCTAGACATATTTCAAAAAACAAAAACAAAAAAACTAATACCTAGACAATAAAACTCAAAAATAACACAGTAATAGATTTACATCCCCAACAAAAAAAAAAAAGAACTAAACTCTCAAACTGATTCGAACCAGATTAACAACTCAAGCATTTAACTAAACACTAAACAGAATAAATGAATAAAAACTCGAATTACAAAACAATAATTATTATACTGAGGACGATACGGCGACCTTGGTGGGGGTGATTTCAGGGTAGCAGACTACAAGTTCCTTCCATTTTCGGATGAAACAAACGGCGACCGGGGGCGGAGACAAATGTCGGAGGGTCGCCGTACACCACTATCGGCTTCAGTTCACCGCCTTAACGACTATTTTCCACGGCGAGTTTACAGTTACGCTGCAGCAGAGACAGCGAGGCAACGGTAGCTACACAGCTACACCGTATCATCATCTCCCCGTGCTGTTTCTTTTTTATTTATTGTTTTTAATTAAAATAGGATTTTTTTTATCTGCAAGTGGGTTTTGTGGTGAGTATCGGAATTAGATTGAATACTTTAGTGTTATTTATCAGACTACCCTTGAGGTTAGGTATATTATAAGTTAGTGCTCATTTGTTTCAATCTTGATCAAATCAGGTATTTATACTTCTATAGATCAGTATTGAGGGGAAAATTATACTTTGGTACACCAACCTTAACACATTTTTTTTGATTTTATACACCGTATTTCAAAAACAATGCAGTAAATAAATAAATAAAATATGTGTCTCATCACCTATTTCCTAAATCCTATCCTCATACCCTTATAATAGGATTTTAAAATAATTCAGTAAATAAATAAATAAAAAACTACCTAGTTCCTAAATCCTACTCTAATTCCTAATTCCTAATACCTTAATAATAGAATTTAAAAACAACGCAGGTGAAAAAATAAACACCATGTTTCATCACATAGTTCTTAAATAACTCCTAATTACTACTAGTAATCCCCTGACAAATAAACTCAAAAACAACACAGTAACAGATTTATAGCCCCAACAAAAAAATAAAATGACCAAACTTCCAAAGTAACTCTCTAGCATATTTAACAACTCATACATTTAATCAAGGTATCAAACATTACACAGACAAAAAAAAACTCAAATTATTCAATAAAAAAACAAAACGCATACCAGCGACGATGCGGCGACCGGGGGCGGAGACGAACGTCGGAGGGTCACCGTACACCACTATCGGCTTCAGTTCACCTCCGTAACTCGGATTAACTCCGGCGACTTTACGGTTGCGATGCGGCGGAGACAGCGATGCCACCGTAGCTGCACAGCTACACCGTATCATCGTCTCTCTCTCTCTCTCTCTCCACGCTGTCTATTTTTTTATTTATTGTTATTAATACAAATTGGGTTTTTATCTGCAAGTGGGTTTTGTGGTGAGTATGGGAATTAGATTGAACGCTTTAGTGTTATTTATCAGAGTATCCTTGAGGTTTGGTTTATTATTAGTTAGTGCTTATTTATTTCTATCTCGATCAATCAGGTATTAACACTTTCTATGGGTCATTATTGAATTCCCTTATTTGTTTCAATCTCATCGATTCATACTTTCTATAAATCATTATTGAGTGCCTTGAGGTTTGGTGTTTTATCAGTCGATGCCCATTTGTTTTAATCTCGGCCAATCAAATACGAACACTATCTATGAATCATTACCGAGTGCCCATGAGATTCGGTACATTATTATCGGTTAACAACAACGGCTCTGGGACCCAATTTTACAAGCATAAAATTGGGGCCTCCAAATATTAAGTGCCTTATTTTTTCTATGTAATATATTAAAATTCATAATTACTCCTGTTAATTTTAAGGTTAAAAAATCTTATGCATTACAAACACTCATGTATTGCACATCAACTGCATAGTATCAACACAAAATTCTAGCGCCTCCCACTTTTTAATGGGTTTTTCGAAATTTGTGCATCGACTAATCTAATCATTACATACTAACAAAATTACAATTTCAACTTAAGTTATATGTAGTGATTCTCTTTCCATTTATTCATTTAGTTTTTATCTCGTCTCAACAATTCAGTTCTATGTTCGGTTTGTTTTGTACCATCATTTTTTGTGAAAATTTTAATCACGTGAAAATAAATAAAGTAATGATGCAAAGATTCAAACACATCGACCGTAAACAAAATGTAATCTCTTGGAATAAATACATGAGTATTATTTTTAAAGTTATGCTAATATTTAAGGCCTCATTTTGAAATTCGATTTGGATCTCTGAAATACTGAAAGCGGCACTGTCAGTTAGTGCCAATTTGTTTCAATCTTGATAAATGAGGTATGTACACTTAGAATCGTTATTGAGTGTTTTAAAGATTTAGTACATTAATAGTCGATGCCCATCTATTTAAATATCGATCAAACATGTATTCATACTTTCTATAAATCAATATCTCCCCAACTATTTATAATAATTATTTTATATCTCCAAGTGAATAACGAAATATGGAGTGCCCTTGAAGGTTTAGTACGTTATTAGTCGATACCCATTATTTTCAATCTTGATCATTCGCAAATATTTCCATACTTTCTATAAATTAATCATTGTCGCATCAATTTTTAGTTATTATCTTTTATCCACAAGTTGCTTGTGGTGAATAACAAAATATGTAAAGCTATACTTTTAATGTTGTTATTGAACCTCTAAAGATCAGTACATTATTATTCAAAATACCTATTTGTTTCAATCTTGAATAGTTAGATATTCATATATACTTTATATAAAATTATTGTTGTTGCTAATTTTAATTATTGCTAATTTTTATTTGCTCGTAGTGAATAACAAAATATAAAATGTTATACTCTAATTTTTAATTATTGCTCATTTTTATTAGCGTTATTGTTATGAGTATCAGGTGTCTTTAAAAGCTAGTACATGATTAGTTAATGCCCATTTGTTTCGATTTCTATTAATCATGTATTCATCACATCATATGTAACATCCTCAAAATTTTCATATTAATAACTTTCACTTATAATTAAGTTACAAATACTTTATCATGGGTAAAATATAATTTATTACAAATATAAATATATAAAAAAGAGTGAAGACACGAACTTGAAGCTACACAAAAGTTAAAAAAGTTTACGTTTTTTTAGCCGGGCCTTAAATTTCCTTATCTGATCATTGCCCACTAAATAATGTATCATGTGTGATGTGTTACAGGCTCAAAGTTCATACTTTGGAAACTCAGTCCTTATATCCAAAAGCCCGATGCCTAAAAGTTGCTACCCCTGGCAAAATTACAAGAATATAAAAAAATTTCAAATAACGGCGGTATTAGTGACGGTATTTTTTGTTACAAGCTTATTAGCGACGGTTTTTGTGACGGCTTTGTGACAGTTTAATCAATTTGCGATAGATTTGTGACAGATTTTTAAATTAGTGACAGCCTTGTGACAGCTTTTGACTCTCACTAAATCAAACATTATTTTGTAAATATAGAATCAATGTATAAGCAATTATATGTGGCATATATAAACTGATATACTGTACGCATGGTTTTTTACTTGGCATTGAAATTTAACCAGCAGAAGGAAATAACCGTAGTTATATATATATATATTTATTTATTTTATTTTTATTTTTATTTATTTTTATTTTCTTATAATAAGTTATAGAACTTCAAACATATATACAAGCTAGGTTCAAAATTATGATATCTCAAGAAACAATGTCTACAACCAAAAGATTTAACACTCTTGAAACTAAAGTCTACAAGATAACTTGCAAATAACCAACAACATCGAAGAAATAGAAAATTACGCAAAATCCCCAGATATTCAAATCTAAAAAAGTGACGTTCCCTTGCGTTTCTTGTCTCGACCGATCTCAAAATGCTTGCACCTCTTGATTGGATCCTGAGACTTATGTTTGAAACCCTGGCATTGCAGCCTTGGCACAATCTTCTTTGTAGTTTTAGCCATTTTGTGGAAAACAGGCTTAGTCTGTCCACCATATATAGCTTGATTGTTTGCGATCATATCGACGTTTTTCTTGAGCTGCCAAACTATCCTTACCCTTTTTGTATTGGATCACCTTGTGCAAGGTGTGCTTTCAACATTCCTTTGACTTGCAGTAAGTCTTCTTAGTTTTCGGAACGTTCACCATAATGTCTGTAGGGTTCAACAATAGAAATCACAGCCGCAACACTAACCGTAGTTATATGTAACAACAACAAAATGTGACTGAAGTAGCGAACCAATCGAAAAGAAAAATTAAGTGACGTTAATAGTAATTTTATGATAATAATGATATAAAGTATAAACATTGAGATCATGTAGCTTCTACTGAACGATGAGAACGATGATGGCTCTTTTTGTGATATTTAATTTGTCAAGCAACTGCTTTAAAAGGGAAAAAAATACATTTACTGTATTGTACCAGCCGTTGTTAACGATTTAGGTACCAGACTATCAAAGTTAACAATTGACGTACTGAACTATCATAATGTTCACAATTCAGATACCGTCGTTAAATTAGTTGGATGGAAGTTAGTTTCACTTTTTATTTTGGTCATATTTTTTGTAACTTATATAAATCTAACCTTTAATTTTCTAAAATGTATCATTTTAGTATAAATTAAAAAGTATATAATTATATCATATATATGTATATAATACACACACACATATATATGTTATATTAATGTATGTATAAAAATATATATAATATAATACATGTATACATATAATTGTAAATAATGTAAATTCTAGATGATGTTTGTGCATAAAAAGAAATTATAAATAGTTAACAAATATATTCTATTTACAAAAAATAATACTTTTTAAAAAAAAATGATAGTTTTCTTGCCGTTTTTTCATGAAAGTGTTCAAATAATAATGTGACTTCAAATAATTAGAGAAAGTGTAAAAACAAATTATAATTTTTTTATTTAAAAAAAAAAATCAAGTCAAATAATATGTTTTTTAAACTGAGATATTTATTATGTATGTATATGTACATGTTTTAGTAGAAAATTATAAATTATAATGTTTTGAAAAAGCATGATTAAATTTATATAAATTAAAAAGAATATGATCAAAATGAAAAGTAAAACTAATTTTTATCTAACTAAATTAACGACATTACCTGAATTGTGAATATTATGATAGTTCAGTATGTCAATTATTAACTTTAATAGTCTGGTAACTAAATCGTTAAAAGTAAATAGTACGGTAGTATTTTTTCGACTTCAAAAGTAACTGGTGACCGCTTAGTCTATTTCTATCGCTTGGATAATTATTTTAAATTAGAGATATTTGTGTGACGTCTCTAAATTTTATTTGTAAGTACTCTTAAAACGTCATTCTAACCCTATAACTAATTAGCAACCAATTTTAAGGGGTGCTACTGACAAATTTTTAACAAATGTGTATATGATTGGATTAACAAATGTATTGGGTGTCGTTATTTTTCAACCAAACCTCAAGGACATATTTGACGACTACTATAATTTTTTTTTTCAGAAAACATAAAATTGAAAACGAACAAATTAAGCCTTATTATTTAGTAGGTGCTCATGAACACAACAAAACCTCTATAAAATTAAAACTCGATTAAATGACAACCTAAATTATATATTTTCCAATCCTGTTTTGGGCTAATGTACTAAATTAATTAGTATATCGATTATTCAGTAATTATTTAAATTAATAAAATACCATGCGACATTGCTATTAATTAAGTAGATGTTTTAATGTAATAGGTTGAACATTAAGCTTCAAACTTCCGGAGATGTCAACACCAAAAGGTCGAAAACGAAACAAAAGTAGTTTTTTCTTTTGCCAAATTTATTAAGTATTTAAAGTTCAACACCAAAAGGTCGAAAACGAAACAAAAGTAGTTTTTTCTTTTGCCAAATTTATTAAGTATTTAAAGTTTCTTACTCTATCCATAAATACCTAGACTTATTTTTTAAATTTCATTAAATAGATATCTGTATGACTATATCCTTGTACGTAATTGTAATGTAATAATGTTCTGCCATATGTGAGATGGATAGATAACTGAAATCTGATAGCTGATAACTAGTCATTCAGGCTTTAACTCCTAATTTCATGTGTTGCCAAACTTTACCATTTCTGCCTTTCATAGTAAACACTAGAGATACAATAGAAATTCACCACTTTTAGCTTTTTAACTTACTCTATGAGTACATAACTTCACTCAAAATATCACTTTCTCAGTCTATATATATGATCAGTCACCTTCACTTCAAAAACCCTACTTATTACTTATTAGAGTTCTAGTACATAGGAGTGTAAGAATGAAGCTTTAGGGCCACGTGAAAATCATAAATTCACACTTAAATACTCCTGTGTATTTCCTTACAAACATGTTCTATTACTTATATTTGGCTTAAGCCTTGCTTCTATGATTGAGATATGAATACAACGAAGATTAGTAATAGTCAGCTAGTGAGGAAACTTAGTCAAGATGCTTGATGAGTTAATAACTTAATAAGGTGGTTGTTTATGCAATAAATTTATCTTTAGGGTTAAATATTTCCTGTGACAAGATCAACTTTTCTCACCTAGGAGTCTAAAAGATATTTGGACTTTTGTTTGTGTGTAAATTCTAAGCAAATACATTGTCTAATCTTTTGAGAAGGAAATTAAAGTTGGTTCATTTTACTCTTTTTCTTTTTAGTCGTTTTTTGCTGAGAAACCAGAAACTTAGTCAATCAATCAAATATATTGTAGCTAGCTTTATATATGATTGGAAACAAGAAGCCAAGTTAAAAATTGCAGTCAAACAAGCTAGATTATAAATAAATAAAAAAAAAAAAAACTAGATTATGAAAATGAGCACATGAGAATGCCGACTCTTTTTTTTTTTTTTTTACAGAATCGCAAACAAAATCATCCAAAGCCACTCTTTTGAAAATTCTGCTTCAAAGAGGAAAAACTCTATTCAAAGATTAATAGAAATATCAACTTAAAGCTTATTTCTGCTTTTATACTGATAAAGCTTGTGTTTTTTACGCTTTTTACCGTAGATCTTGCAAAAAATTAAATTTTTGCTTCTTGAAACATTATTGTCCGAAATTCCCGATGGTATCATGATATATAAGGCTACTTTTCTGGAAGAGATTTGTTGAGAATTTGAGAGAGTTATAACGCGAATTTATGAGAAATCTAAAAGTCTAAAGACTACTGCAACATGATTTCTCGGGTAGATAAATCATACTAGGGTTAAGATAACCTACTTAGTCCAAAACAATCAAAATGATATGTTTTGGTCCATGAAAAGAAAGAAAAAATGGAAATAAAAAGTAACTATCATCCCCTCCCAGACAAGTAATATAAGATAGCTGATAGCTCTATGGAATATAATCGGCCAGTCAGCTCGAGCTACGAGATACACAAGCTGTGCTACAAACCTGATCCTCATCATATCACGTTAACTAAACATGTAAAAATATATAGATAATAGGCTAATCAGCTCAACTAATCTTCCTGTACTTTCTTAATCTGATAATACAGTAAGTTCTATTGTACAATATTCCTGTGTTTGTGTATTATGCATCATCTCCGTAAAGAACCATTTTACTTTTATTATATTTCTATGAGTTAGGACTACCTTCTTTTCGCCATAGCTGTTAACAATATTATACTATATATCATGTAGTAATAAGAAAAGAAGGAATAAAATCTGATAGTGTATGTCAATTCAAATAGCAAAACACTAGACTTAGATAGAATGGGGTTCGGCAGTTAGTAATCCTATGACCAACAAGTGTCATTTTACTATTGAAGAGTGAGACATATAGGTCATGTATGGAGATTATACAAGAAATAATGAGCTGATAAAGAAAAAGGAAACGATAAAGTACTACTCGTACTATATAGCATGATGAACTGTGTCCTACAAGGTCCATAAATAGTATTTTTCCCTTTTCAAATTTATTTAAAATTAAGAACTTTGAGGCTATCAAAATTGCACTTAAGTATAATTTGGTGATGAGAACGTGGGTGCAGGTCGCGGAGCTGTTTATGAGAACGTCGTTGCAGCGGAGCTGCCTATGGTGGAAAGGGAGATATTTTAGAGAGAGCGAAACGCCCCTGTGATAGAGAAAGGGCCTGCGATAAAGGCGATGATCAGTTGCCAAAGGAGAGAGATATTCACGTTTTACAATTCTAACTAAAGTGAAAATAAATTTATGGACCAATCTTTTTGTTAATTAGTCTCCAAAATTGTACTTGTACTTAATTTTTCACAAATTCTTTGGTTATGTCGAAAACTTAATCAAGATGCTACTCCTTATTTGTTTACTTGAAAAAACTATATTCAGAAAAGGACAAGCAATTAGAATATCGAAATAGCACCTATTGTTGTAACATAACATTTGTAGGCTAGTGACCATTTAGAATAATATACCCCTCCTAAATATGTAATGAATAATACATAATTAAGAAACATTGACACATCTTAGATCATATCGATTCAACATGTCCATTTATGGCCATAGATATATATGACGAGCATGACTAGCATGACTAGCTAAGCATCCTCAAATGGAACCCTCGTTTAAGCTTACTTATCCTCATAAAAACAATTAGTCGTTACTTTGTTATAGCCAGCTCAGTTTTTAATTGTACATAATTTATAAGATTGCACATCAATCCATTTTTTTTAAATGTATATCAACGTCAGTCTAATCAAGTTAATTATCAAACCATCATCTTTGTGTGCTAGTATCCAAGTCCAAAAATAGTTTACCAGGTTATTTTGGATAATAAATTTTGATTAGGTTCATAATTAATTAGCCAAATATTTCCAGTAGTGTATAGTTTTAATCTTCCGGTGTTAATTAGAAAATGTATATCTAAGTAAGTCTAACCGAAATATTATTTGTGTGTGTAATTGTGTTAGAATCGCGACATGCCGTTACTTTGACAAGGTTCAAGTCTTCCCAGTACTATAATTATCGATCTATGTTCCATTTGTAAATCATCCATCATTTTGTTGATTATTTTTTTAATGTGGAGCAATTGCATCAAACACTTAATTCTCCTCAAATTATGGAGATAATGAACAAGAAAAACATTAAATAATAGTATAAAAAGTAGTAAATAGGGAGGATTTTAGAGTCAGAGAGATTGATACTTGTATAATTTGTAATTAATATCTCAAATCTAATAAAGTGGTATTTTCTCTTTAAAGTTAAGAATTTTTTTAGGTTAATTGATGCGGATGCGGATGCGGATGCTCTTGAACTAACCGGGAGCACACCAACTTAAGCTTTACTATTAGATACGTTAGGTTAAAATTGGACCTGCCCTTGCCTTGTTTTATTCGATGTTAACTATGTCTAATTTATAATTGCTTACTAAATCAATATACTTTTCTCAAGATAAAAAACTAAATTAATATAATAAAAGTTGACGAATATTAATTAAAGGTTGTTTTTTTCTTTACCGATTTTGACGCACAGATAACTACCCTATATTTTATTCATGACAGCAGAATGATGTGAAGTTATTCTAGTTAAGTAAGAGTAAATTAGTTTTTAGTGACCTGAGTTTTGGCCTATTTTAGGATAAGTGACCTAAGTTTTTTTAATTTCGGTTTTGTGACCTAAGTTTAACTTTGTTAGCATTTAATGACCTGCCATCCTATTTTTCAAAAAAAAAAACATATTTCTTGCTAAAAGGACTAAAATACCCTCATTAAACTGAAATTTTCCTACAAAATCTGAGGGTATTTTAGTCATTTTAGCAAGAAATATGTTTTTTTTTTTGAAAAATATGATGGCAGGTCACTAAATGCTAACAAAGTTAACCTTAGGTCACAAAACCGAAATTAAAAAAACTTAGGTCATTTATCCTAAAATAGGCCAAAACCCAGGTCACTAAAGACTAATTTACCCGTTAAGTAATAAGAGTGTCTAATATATTTTTTAACTTCATTACTAGAGGCAAATAAAAATCATGAACTCAGATTTTATTAATAGCGTGCTAATTAAAATCTTGCCAAAGAATAAAAGATTAGCTTAATTTCCTATGCTTAAAAAATGACCGTCATATTGACAGTTTCATGCATGACATACTTATAAGCCCTGCTATATAAAAAGAAAAAAAGATTATTTAAATACAAATAACAACCGCATATAGCTTGCCGGTGTGCAATATTATTTAGGACATTGTATTTGTGGTGTTAGCAAACCGTTTTTAACAAATTTGTACCTTATATTGTTACTTTTTCCTCGTTTGTCACCCTACAATTTTAAATTTTTATTCATATATTTTTTTTAATTTGAACATTTCTATCAAATTCTGGATGGAAATATGACATCATGTTTTTTCCCGTTATAGTCAAAGGTATTTCGGTCCAACATCGCATGTTTCCATGATGTAAAAGTTCAAAAAAACAATATGAATAACGTAATAATACAAGTACAAAAGTTGATAAAATTAAACTCTCAATTTTGTCTTTAAAGGCAAATGTATACCAATATAATTAAGAGCAACTATTTTTTGTCTCCAAATATTTTGAGACTAACATATGTTTTCCCCTATATATTATTGGCAGTCGCCAATGGGTTGTATTTAAAAATAAATTTACCAATAATCCTAATTGAGCCAAAACTAATCCAACTAGACTTCTTGCCCGCCCTTAACAAGAAAATGAGTCAATTTATATCAAAATCAATTGTGTGGAAGCTAATAGCTATAACACTTTTTGTGCCTTCATAATAATAATTTTGACTATTTCACATGCCAATCCAACCCTTTTTTTTATGTGATGCATTGATTTTCCTTACATTTTTTTTATCCATTCTATTACTTCATTTTTTTTCCTCCCTCAATTGCCACCAAATGTTTGCACTAGTTGGACACCTATGATGTGGGGTGAGGTGAGACATTTAAATTTTAGTTTTTTAATTTTTTGTATATAAGTTCTATGAAAAGTCCAAGTAAATAGCATCATTGTGTGTATATACCATACCGACTTACTATGTAAGGTTTGAACGCAAATTGGTTACCTGTCTACATGGCTAATTAATTGCAGACTAGTCATTTCTCGTGAATGCCGGCTAATTTAGTGTTAATTCGGCTTCTAAAAAAGTAATCTATAGCCCTAGGCAGTTGCCACGTATAGTTGCCACTTATGTAAAGGTCACATACAACCTGTCCAGTCAAAACTTTTGATTTTTAAAAAAAGTAGATTATTGATTTGAGGTTTTGATTTAACTTAGGATCTTGACGGGCTTTAAATACGTTGTTACAAACATGGAATGCGCAAGAGATTTCATTATAAAAAAAAAATCAAAATAGCAACGAATCGTTTTTCTAAAACCGTTGGCAAATATGTAAAGCGATTATCGTTAATTTTAGCAACACTTTATCAACATAATCCGTTAATGTTAATGTTAAAATTTAATGATATTCTTGTGAAAATTTAATAAGACTCACTTACAAATAGTTTTAAAAAATATGCATATTGTTGCTATCTCGATATTTTATTCTATTGTTTAGATAACTCTAACCATAGTACTAACTACATGAGCCAAATAAACTAAAAAAATACAACACGGTTCTCAGACTTAATGTATCATACAGATAATTAAATATACTTAATAAAAGAAATAACTCATCCAAGCAAAATGAGCCCATTTCTCAAGCATGCTCAACAATGAGGTTAACGGCTGCATCACGTTTGAGCATGTACTAATGTCAAAGGTATTACCGTACGTATTAGCAAACACTTGACGAGATCGCTGACCAGAATTTTAGTTCAGTGAGCATAATATATCTACCTAGTCGACAATTTTCTTTAATGTTTAGAAGATGAGCATACGAATGTACTTTTGTAACTGAAACGTCTCTTTTTGGACTGTAACCAAAGAACTATACCCGTAGAATTTTTAATAAACACATATTATTTAAGATTAACTAATATATACTTAAATGTCTTAAGAGAGTATGTCATTAATGATTAATAATCAATCCTGTAAAATAAGAAAAAATAGCAATTGATCAAACGAAATGTTATATGAACATCATGAAAAACACCCAATTAGACACTTTTTTCGTAAAAACGCTCCAAATCAAGATTTGATTAATGCAAATCTCAATGGTTTCACGACAGAAACACAAATATGCGTCTTGTTTTTTTTTTCCGAGATGTATAATGATATGTTTTCGAAATTATGGTAAAATTTAAAAATTCAAAACATGTCATTATACATCTCAGGAAAAAAAAACAAGACGCATATTTGTGTTCCCGTCGTGAAACCATTGAGATTTGCATTAACCAAATCTTGATTTGAAGCGTTTTTACGAAAAAATGTCTAGTTGGGTGTTTTTCATGATGTTCATATATCCTCCGCCTTGATCAAACATGTAATATAACAATGCCAAAAACCCAAAAATAATAATTATATAACAATGCCCGAAAAAATTGTTTGCTTCATGATAAATTATCATGTCTTACGTATAGAAACTTAAAATATCCACTTATTTGGAAAATGAAAATAATAGGTTATTAATACAAAAATGAACCACTAACATGCACATTTGTCAAACAAGTTTATTGATACTAAATAAAATCCCATTTCGAAACAATGTACGGTCCCATTTAAAAAAACAAAATTAAATTTAGAATTTGAGCATAAAAAAATAACCATATTAGTTTTTGTTGGTCCGTGCGGCTAAACCTTAGAGGGGGGTGAATAAGGTTTTTTTTGGCGTTTTTTACCTAATTAAAATCTAACTGCAATTAACAACCCAACTTTCGCAATTCTAAGTTTAAGCGTTAATAATCGTTAACCAATCCAAACGCAAGTAAGAAACTAAACAATAATATAAGTTGCGGAAAGTAAAAGTTAAGGAAGAAAATGACACCGTGATTTATAGAGATTCGGCAAAACGGCCTACGTCCTCTCCTCGGTACTACCGAGTATTTCACTAATAATATTTTTCCGGATATTACAATCCTAACGAGCTAATCGACCGATTAAGCTCCCCCTCACTCTATGAGTATTCCGAATGAAAAGACCCAGAGCTTTTAAGCAACACTCGCTTACAAAGCCTCTACCCGATCACTCGCTCACAAATGAGTTTATACTTTACTCTTTACAAATTTGTTGAAAGTAAAACAACACTCACAATTTGATTGCTTCTAAATAAGCTAATTTGTGGTTTTGATGATTGTTTGATCTTTGGTTGAGTTCGAATTGCTTTTTCTTCAATTTACCTCTTTTTCGAATTATTTCACCAAAATGGTGATTTTTGGGGTTTTGATTTAGAGAGGTAGAAGGATGATCGATTGTTGTGTTTGAAGAGGTATTTGGGGGGTTTTATTAGCTCCAAAATGCCCAGTGGGTATTATATGACCGTTTTAAGAGGTTGAGTGTTTTATCAATTGGGTAAAGCCACTTTTTGAAAAAGCTAAAAAGCTGTTTTTTTTCATCTGCACTTTGACCCACCGGTGGGTGTCTTCTGACCCATTGGTGGGTGAAATCTTGCTTGGTTCTGAAACATTGACCCACTGGTGGGTGTCTTCTGACCCATTGGTGGGTGAAATCTTACTTGGTTCTGGAACATTGACCCACTGGTGGGTTCTGTATACCCACTGGTGGGTGCCCTGGAGATTTATGTGTTGAACTATCGACTTTGAAATGCTCGTAACTTACTTGTTCGGACTTCAAATTTACTTCCGTTTGAACCGTTGGTTTCGTTATCGAATGCTCTATCATTTTAAAGTCCTGAAATATACATTTTCTATTTTTGGAAAAGACAAAGCATTATATCATCGAATAGAGAAATCGTAAAATCATTAATACAAAATCAAACGTATAATCAAAATCAATTATTGAACCTATGGTTCAACAGTTTTCATCATGTTATATAAGTTGTTGAAAGAAACTTAAACTAAACCTATTATATTTATTGTGCAAATAGTAGCTTTATGAGTTTTAAAAAAGAAAAGGATCTAAAAATTAAAGTTCATGAAAATGAGCCATACTGAGCATTGAACCCGCTAACTCTGCTTAATTACAACATCGGAGAATTAACCAAGCTAAGTGAGTTAGCATAGTTATATTAAATATTTTTTTAATCTATTAAGTGAGCTAAATCGAGGGGATAGTTCATTAGTTGTATCCACCACTGTGTGTAACAGAAGCTTGAAATTTTAAATGCATGCTTTTAATTACCCAGTGACCATTTGATTTGATACAACAAAATAAATAGAACTGGTAATCAAATTACCTTATTGGTATTGAACACATCGATTCCCGACAGTTGATGTAGACAACCAAATCAAACGACACAAATGCCCCATCTCTAAAAGTATCCACGTGAAAGTTTCATTTTGACTGTTCCGAAAAGTTTGATTATGGCCAAACCTTATGAACGTTGTCGATTTTCATTAAAAAGTAAATACTTTCACTACAACAAACTTAATTTTTAGCGACTATTTCTTTAGACACAATTAAAATTTATCTCTAAAGGTTAACTTTTAATGACAAAAATAATATTTTAGACAAAAAAACAATATTTGTGTGCATGAATCTAACTTTTAGAGAAAAAAAATCTCAAAAAACAATCTCATACGGACATAATAAAACACTTTAATTTCGTCTCAAAAAAGTGTTTTGAGATAAATTTAAATTGTCTCCTTATATTCGTATGAAATTGTCTTTTGAGACAAATTTTTTTTTTTCAAATTTTGTGTATAAAAATTAGATTTGGGAAAAAAATTATTTTTATGTATAAAAAATTATTTTTTTCCCTACAAATTACTATTTAGAGACAAAATTTGATTGTCGCTAAATATTATAAAGTTTTTTTTAGTGTTTTTTGGAAAATAGTCCAAGTTTTTAAATTTAACAATTTAATAGCTAATTTGTTAATTTTCGATATATAACCTTATGAATTAAATTGTAATTGTTTAAAACTTATGTTTCGTTTCAACAAATAGTTTCTTTTTCTTTTTAGAAAGGCTTAACTTTGAAAATTTTCACAACAACCATAATATTTCTTTCTAGAGAAATAGTGAGAACTAGCAAGTCTGTAAATTTCAGAAAGCATTGAAGTTTTTTTCTGTTGCTAATGACAGAAATAAATTCTAGCAGCGAAAAAGGTCTTTGATCGGAAAGAGATAGCTAGCTATATTAGTGAGTGTTAAATGAGTTTGAGGGAGTAGGTGACGTGGCCCATGCCTGTGGAAGAAATTGTACTCACTGAGTGACCGAGTATTATGACATCACAGAGAATAGTCAAGTTGAATAAGATGAACAAAAATCAGAATAAATTAGGGATAGTTTACTAGTACAAGGGGTTAAAGTGACAAGGACTACACTTTGATTTGAAATACTCAAATCATTTTTGCTAAGGTTCTCTATAGGGCTGTAAAATGAGTTCAAACTCGGGTCGTTTACTAAATAATTTCTAAAATTTTGCTCAAAATCGGATTGTTTACATACAAGTTGTTCACGAACCTGTTCTTGAGTATTTTGTCAATACGTTTGTTGAGAAATTTAAATATCGTTTTACATAAAAAAAATCTTCTTTATTTAGCTAAAATAAGTGTTAAAAGCAATAATAAATTTAGTTATTGTGATTTTAGTTTTAATTAGATTTAGTTTAAAAAATAAATTTATTACTTAAATTGAAGAGTATTTATTGATTATCAACTTTATATTATATTTAGTTTACATATATAAGCATGAATATATATGAAAAAAAAATATATTAAAAATAATTAAACAAGATTTCAAACGATCCGAACATGTTCACGAGTCTTATTATTGTGTTTATGCTCGGCTCGTTGGTAAATGAACGAACACGAGCCGAGTATTTAACGAGCCGAACACGAACATATGTTCATGAACGGCTGAGTTCATTAGCAACCCTACTTTCCTTACATTTTTTCTTCTTCTAATTAATTATTAATAAAATAAAAATATGAATTTTCTCCACCAATTATATAGTATAAAAAAGAGAGACGGTTCAGGATCTTCATCTAAAGTCGTATTAAATTACCAGTACGTATTAACAAAATGTATCTTGCTAACTATATTAATTAACCTATTAACCTAATAATACTCAAGTTACTAATAGCGTTGGTTAACTATTATTATGAATCTATGATCATTGCTTTGGCGAACATTGGACTCCAATTATATGACATGTATAAAAGTAATGTTGGGATAGTGAAGAACAAACATAATCTAGTGGTCGCAGTGTTTGTGTAAGAAGAAATAAATTTATTTCAAGATTTTGTCCTATAAAAAGAGGGTAATAGTGATGCAAAATATTTGATTTATTAGCTAGACGCTGAATTTGTCATGATTTCTGCGACGAAATTGCATTTTTCAAACAGTTTCTCCATACTAGAGCTTGTTTTCAGTTACATTAAGTTGCTAACCGTTTTTTTTTTATTGCTTGTAAAATATTTATCCTCAACCTACACCAAAACCAAATAGTCTAGTTTTATTATCCATCATAATGATTAATGCAAACCTTGTCCAAGTTTCGTTGTGAAAATCATCAGTAACAGATGAAAAATATATATCTTTCAAATCATGAGTTGTCAAGGTGAAAGTTCAGACTTACAGGTCTGGTGGGAAAATCAACCTCGAGAAAATTATTTGCTTTTTGTAATTTTAGGTGAAGTGTGTTATAGTATATTTTTTCAACAAGACAATTGAATGACATGAAAAAAAGGAGTTATATAATCTAATTTATTCCGTAATCCACGTACTATATGCACTCGATTAGATAAAACAGAGATGAAGCTCAAAATTAAATAGTATGGCAGCGTATATGTTAAGAAAGATACACTTGCATTATTATGCACCAAGTAGGCGTGAAATGCGCAATGAATTTTGATAATCGCATTTAATTTTGCTTTTCTCAAAGCTTATATTATTTGATGCATGGTGTATATTACAAGTTTTGTACCGCATGCTTTCTATTTACACAAGTGTTCTAACGGTGCTTGCCAACCCACTTACTTAACAAGGGCATTATCCAAATTAAGTTTTATAAATTGACATTTGGTTAAAAAAATAATATAAAATATTAGTTTTTTTTTAATGATTATGTCTTTATAAAAGTTTTAAACTTGCCGAAAATTAGAATTTCCCAATAGAAAACAACTGATAGAAATTTTATCGACACATCATATATACACAGAAAAATACTTGTAACTTGTAAGCGCACTCACACCAGTTCACTTATATCACCAGTTTACCTTAAATATGAGAAAATTGTTTTAAAATTGTATACGTATCAATTTATTTATCAATTACTTTAAATATACATGAATTTAAATATCTTTCAAATGTAAGAGATCAAGATGTTAATTTATAATTAAAATAATAATTTCTCTCTTATTTTTCTCTTATTCTCTATCATTTATTTGTACTTTTCACATATAAATTAATAAAATAACAAAAAGATGAGTTGTATAGTTATGATAGAGAAATTTATAAAAAAAACTAATAATTTGTATAAATCAAAACGTTTTCCCTATAAGTTGTAAAAGTATACTTTTACTTTAAATACAATAAAACTTGTAATTTATTTAATGTAGTTGTTCTACCAAATTAATTTGGGTTGAAAAAATTGATAGAAGTATATTAAAATATATTAATATTTAGTTATTATAATAAATTTGATAGATAAACTGAAAAATGTATAAAATTAAACTGTTACCCTAAAAATATAAAAATAATGTTAATTAACTTAAATATGAGAAAAAGTGTAAGAAAACTGATAAGTTTGCTCTTAGATATCCTATCATAATAGAGACCAAATCTTCTACCCTCTATTCTCTGCCCCCTTCCGAACCAACTTGCTTATTTTTACTCAAATTTTAAATTTTCATAACTTATACCGCAACTTTATAAACTTTTATAGTATATTGTATTCAAATTTTAAAACATTTGAACATAATATTGTTTTAGACAATTTTTTTAATATTCAATGTTTAATTTACACTAATTTATACATTTATTCCAAAACAAATTTTGTGTGGATTTTCTTTTAAAAATAATTATTGAAATGTATTGATACATGTATTATAGTAATTGTATAATTTTTTTCAAGTTTTTTAGATTTTTTTTAAATAAAATAAATAAGGAGGCACGAAAGAGGATAAAAAAGTGAGATAAAAGATTTGGACTATCTTAATGGTCAAGAAGGAAGTCACTGAAATTTAAATAGGAATTAATTTCCAGATCAGGTCCAAGATCTTTATGATCACATTCTTTGTTCAATCGAAGCGTTTATAATTATGAACAAATTTAATGGGTAGAATCTTTGCTAAGAGATTATGCAAAATGCTGGTATTACATATTATATACACTAAAAAAAAAAAAATATCCTAATAGCGACGGGATTATTGACGGTATTTTTTGTTACGAGCTTATTAGCGACGGTTTTTGTGACGGCTTTGTGACAGTTTAGTCAATTTGCGACAGATTTGTGACAGCTTTTTAAATTATTGACAAGCTTATGACAGATTTTGACTCTCAATAAATCAAACGTTATTTTGTAGGGATAGTGAAAAAGAATTATATGTAATTTTGAAAATATTTACAGATTAAATCAGATCATGTTGCAAGTCGTTATATAACAATCTAGACTTTGGAGGGGTCCCTCAAGGTGATAACCAATAATCATGGCTAAGAAGAATACAGTAGTAGTACTATCTACAACATCTATAAGGTCATAATCATCAATTATAGAAGCATATCAACTCAAGACGATATATAGACCAAAATACGTACATGTTTATTAACCTTGATAAATACATTTGCTATCAATCGTCCTACAATCTATTCATGCATGTATAAGAAGTATTATATGATTAAATATAATGTAAAGAAAATAAATAAATTAGAAAACGTAAACATCCGTCGACCCTCCACTTCTAAAAAAAACTCCTTTTACTTGGTCTTCCACATAGGCCCCCTACCCCATAAACAATAGTATTTTGAGTGACTAATAATATTATAACATAAGATAATGACTCTCCCCTATCCTCTCTCCTACATACACACACAAAAGTTCTATATATACACTCATATTCTTCATATTCATTTGCTCACCATTTAAATATATTGCTTATTGATATGTGTTCAAGAGCAAAGATGTATAGGACGATCCATTAAGCTCAGGAGGGATAGCGCCCCTCGATGGCGATGGCGTGGCGCTATCTATCCTGAGTTTCATGGCTTCTTCATATACAATATTATTAATTACTACTCCCTCAATTTCTCACAAGAATACAAGCTTCAAGTTACTAGGTCTATGTTTTTCTTTTCTTTTTTCTTTGTTCCCTTATGCTATATTAATTTTGCTGACTTAACAAAGGTACAAGATAGGAGAAATAGTTATTCTTACCTTTAAGAAGATTGGTGTTTGATGTTATCATTCGTTTTAAAATCTTATTCAAACACAATATTATAAATACTTACTTCTTAGTAGAAGGTAATATATGTATTAACGTCAATACGATATAAATAATCTATTTGTTCTTCCCATAAACTTGGCTTGCTATCTTCTCTTGTAAATCCTCACTTGATTTTTGTAGTTTCTTGATCCATGGCTTTTATGTTCATTGGGTGAAAGTTGTTTGCCTCAAATTAACCTAGAACTCGGGAAAAATGATTTTTTCTTAATCCGATGTTCTTTTTGTTAGGGTTAGGTTTTTGTCTTAAAACTGGAAGAAAATATATTTTAGCTCAACAAATTTTTAACTGATAGTCTTACTTGGTGCAGTTGATGGCATATATGCAGATCAGTCCTTCCTAAAATAAAAGTAAAAATTGTAACTGATCATCAATATATTTTTGAATTTTTTTTGTGTTCATAAAGATCGTAAAAATTGTTTCAGAAAGTAAAAGAGCTCTAATATTGTCCTCTATTGTGTGTAAAATCACAATAAGTTTTACCGAGAAAAGATATATACATGAGATAATTTATTCATTTTAAGTCACTTTCCTGTAAAGTTGAGTTGATAGTTTTATGAAAAAGATTATCACAATCTGTTTTTTTTTTTTCTGAGAAGAAATAACCCCACCTTTTTATAAAATTCTGAGAATTTAAGTATTTCTTCCATTATTGCTGACAATTGAAATTACTTATTCAGTTACTTGCCAATTTAAATCAAGAAATATAGCTTCACACCGCGTTTCTTTCATGTGTGTTCTGACTTCTGATGAATATATTGTGACTGATTTTCTTCCTAATTAAGGTTTACTTATTCATGTCTCACTTTAAGAAATATTCTTAATCGATTTTAGTTAACACTTATTGCATGCATCGATTTTAGTTAACACTTGTTGCATGCTATATGGCGATGTTCGATCTTATCATTTTGATGTATGGTTTTGGTGATTGGGAAATGTTTCTGAGTACGTAATATTTGTTAAATTTATTTTATATTTGCTTAATCAGGTATAAAGTATAAAGAAAATTGATTGGCGCGGTTCAATATTTTTTAAGACCTCTCGAGAATAATTTCGTTACAATTTTACCACGTACTGATCATCTCTTTATACAGGGATGTAGTTTACATGGAGAGTTTTCGATCTGTTCTACTGTTACTAATTGTACTATTGTAACGAAATAAAATTGTAATATTGTAAAGAAAGTTTACTATAATTGTAATATTATAAATTTCTGATCCAAAACAGTAGAATTATTACATGGAGAATTATTTCGTTCCAAAACAGTCTCTTTTTGAAAAACTCATTTCCTACTCATCTCTACAGGGATGTTACATGGAGAGTTTAAAAAATATCCAACAAACACCTCCTTTTATGCTCTGGTAAAATCAGCAACAATATTAGCTATTTTTGGATAACAATTTTTTTTTTGCCATTAAATGTTGGTTTCCGTGTACGAAATAAAAATTAAATAAATAATACAAGAACTGATAAGAATAAATAACAAACAGTTTAATCTTTTATTAATTCAGAATGAGTACTGAAATTACATATTATAAATTGTACGGTCTGACAAGTAATTAAAATAAACTGTTAGTCAGATTATTATTAATTAATAATCTGACGGACTGAATTGTAATAAACAGAAACTTCCGGACTGGAAAGTAGAAACCTAACAGCCGGACTGTTCTGATTGGAAAAAGAAATTACAGGACTGAAATGAAACTATACTAAATTACAGAAATAGAAACATTAATTTAAATAAATTATAGAAATGGAAAGAGAGAATTAAATACTACAGCTAGGTACAAAAATTAAAAATACAGAAATGAAATTACAGAATTAAAATTACTGAAATGAAATGACAGAAAGTAATTGCTGAAATGAAAAGGCAGAAAATAAAAAGACGAGACGACTGTTAACAGTCTGCCCTTAATCGATATTCGCCCAACCACCTTAAGGTTTCTGGTTGCGTTGACGCTTCGATCCCAATGTATAACGTCTCGGATGACTCGTCGGAAACTGCTGACGAGTCAAGGTCGAGTTGTTGTTGGGTGGTTCTATCTCTTTCTAAATGCTATGTATGCAGTATTTCGGAATGTAAAAAATATTGTATATAGGGCTGAGCGAAAACCCGGAAAAACCGAACCGAATCGAAAAAGACCCAAACCGAAAAATCGAAAAAAATTCGGGTCGGTTTCGGTTTTCAATAAAACCGAACCGAAAAAGACAAAAAACCAAAACAAAAACCCAAAAAACCCCAAAAAATAACCAAAACTTGTCCGGTTTGGTCCAAAAAATAAAAAAACCGAAACCAAAAAAAGCGAACCGAAAAATATGCTCGGTTTCGGTTTTATCAAAAACCGGACCGACCCAACCTTAGTTGTATAGAGAGTGGGGGAGGGGCTGCTTATTTATAGGTTGTGCTGAAATTTCAGCCGTAAATGGATTACTTAATTTAGCAATCGAAACTGCTAAATTAATTGTGCAATTATTCTCATTAATTGCAACCGGAACCGAAACCTGGACCGGAACATTCCCAAGCCCCGCGACCCGTGTCGGAGACCGAGTGTGTGGCGCTCTTGCCTAGACACACAACCATGAGGCTACACAAGTGGTGGATGTATATATAAACAGGTTTTTCCCCTTTGATGTGGGATAAACATTTGAGTGAATTTACCACCCATTTGGTTTCCCACTATTTTCATCCTCCAATTTTTATGCTATCTCCATGATACAACTTCGAATCCAATTTTCATTCACATCCATTCAACGAATAGTTGATCATGCGATATACCGTTTCGAAACTCGTCACACGAGCTACCCAAAGCATTTGAGTACGTTGTCCAAATTTTAATTTCGTCGCATGAAATTTTACCAAACTTTTAGACTGGTGAACAATTCGGAAAAACCATGTAAACCTGGATTTTTCCAACAGTAAAAGCCATAAAAATGACAAATCGTAGGCAACCATGATCAGTTTTCTTTTTAACCTGAGTTTGCAATTCTATGATTTATCACATGATAGAACCAACCAAGCTGGATCTGGAACTAAACCCTCAATTATCTCCGGCTAATCAGTCATTTTCTAGCTAATGGTACATATAGAATTTACTTTACATTCTTTCCAAATTTTAGTCGAGCCATGCATTGTATTTGTACTAAAGTCTATAAACAAAAAAACAAAAATACATGGATAGAATACAATATTAATTTAATTGAAGGTTAAATGACCACCCGGTATAAAGTTTGATACTTGGTTATTAAAATCGCGTGGTTTAGATATTTTTGTAAGATTATGTACACAGACTCGATGATGCTGTATTTTTGTACTCTTTTTGACTAATTTTGATTTGTACCAGTTCTTAAAAAAAACACAAATTGCGGTTTTTGATAATTATTTCAGAAAATATATTAAACATTAAGTTTATCTTAATTGAACCGTGTTATATCTTGGTGATATAATATAAATAATATACATGAAATAAAATAGTAATATTGAAACATTGTTTTGGATCTGTTCCGAATGTTAAGGTTTTTTTTGTTTTTTTTTGAGAATAATGGTACGTATTAAATGCGACCACTTTCTACATTATACATTAGCAACCGTTTACAAATAAGAGAACCCAGTGCTATTGAATTCTTTTACTTGAGTACATAAACAAATTGCATATCTCAAAATAAAAATAAAAATAAAAAATACATATGCATTGCTGCAGGCCTTACAATTATGATGTTATGCATTTATTACTCAATTAAGACTCTGTATCGATGTTGACTTCATCCCAACTTCTAGGTTTGTGTTAATGTACATTATATCACATTTATATTTCTCATGAAATTAAAATTAGAAAAATGAAAAAATAACCAAATGTTTATTGCATAATTAATTTGAGGATACATAAGCAGCAGGGAAGAGCCTGAGAAATTACTGGAATACTTGGGGCAAATTTTACATTCTAGTGTTCAATTGTACAAAACAAATACACATAAATGTGCAATTTATGTATGATTAATAAAAAAAGATTTATTATCCACGATCCAGATTGATTGACCGTCCGATTGGCTGTTGGCGGCAGCAATATTTGAAGGATGGAATGCATTGGCGAAGCTGCTTATAAGGAGAAAGCTCAAAGCCACAATTTACAAAAATGTTATTTTTACTATAAAAGAGAACAAGTCTGAAATGATGTGTTTTGTAACCCTTCAAAATGATAGTTACGATTCCGGGCTTCCTAAACATTAATGCTGGCTCCGCCGCTATGAAGCCTGCTTTCCTTTTGGAAAATTTCTTCTGATTCTTAATACCATGTCTCTCAAGTCTTAACTATTAGCTATTCTTAGTTGAACGAGTAACTGGCGGAGGATTTCTACATACCACGAATACGGACACAGTGTCGTGCAGCGAACCCAACATGATGATACAAAAAGCTTAGAAAATAGGACACTGCAAAGGCACGATCATTAGAATTTCATAGATATTATTTTATTTATAAATGTAATTATTAATCAAAACGTATAAATATAAGTCATAGTACTACATTTGTACTATCTTTTAAATGTTTAGTGAAATTTTTAGTTAATTTATGGCTCAAAGTTAAAATCGATGGACTTTTTATTGTACATATTATGTTATACGTGTGTCAACCATGTCAAGTATCAATAATTGTGTCTCCTCCATCTCACGTATCCGAATCCGAAAAATATCAAAGTGTTTGTGTTACATAAGTTGGAGGTTAATTATTGATACTTGATAGCCCCCCTTTCATGTGTAGGACATCATTTGGTGGCGGGATCAGTACGTAGTTTGAAAATTATTCTAATTTACTAGCTAGTATATTTATTTTCTCAATGAGTTCATCAATTAATCTAGAAAATTTCCAAATAATGCATAACATCTACTGTAGCCTAAAAATCTTATTTTTTTCAAATTTTTCATATTTACCCGGTAAAAATTTATAATAATCTAAATTATTATTTACAACAATACCCAAAATAATAAAAGAAAAAAACTGACAAAAAAAGAAAAATAATAAGATAAAATAAAATAAGGATGTATATATATATATAGATGACTAATTAATTTGGTGAATAGAGTCCATTTTAATATTTTATCGTTGATAATTAGCTTTCTCTCATCTTTTTATCACTAGACACATATGTTTTATACAGTGTATCTATGTGTGTATGAGTGTATTTATGTATGTATCTGAATATATGTTAGAGAGAGATGATGTGTCATGTGTGTGTTGGGTAGTGTTTTATTATTCGCTATATTTCTAACTTGCACAAAAGTCCAAAGTAACCCAATACAATCTGGCTCAAATAAATCTGCACTTTTATCCGACCCGGATCGTGTCGGACCAAAACTCGGAGTTGTGCCATCCCTACATCTACTTACTGTTTTATAAGCTTTAGTATTCGCAGATTACTGTATACGATACCCTCCTTTGATTCTGAGATATTCAAGGAGCAATATTTCAAACTAAATTTTGGACCATAAACAAAACAGCAAGTAATTTACTGCCTAAGCTTCTCTTTCTCAGTTCTGTGGTCAGGGTTACCAAGTGAGTACGTATTTTCATTTTACAGCAGCTGACAACAAAATTTTATACCACCAAAAAAAGAAAAAAACAATAAAGTATAGAAAATCAGTTTTTACTTTTTACTCTGTAAATTTGTTATGTTTTGTCATGATTTGTGGTGAACATTTTTCCCTTTCCGTCACGGCATCTTTCTACCAAGTGGATTAGTATTTGAAGCTGATTAGATTTCCATTGATGATAATTTAGGTTTGATTTTTAGCTAGCTAGGTAGACCTTTAGGTTCCACCATGGACAACGTTTTGGACAAAGACATATCTATCAACAAATCGTCGTCGTCGTACTTATGTCAAAATATAAAAAACAGCCATTCTCCTGGGATTTTCTATGGACAAAACCCTTTGGATTACTCTTTCACACTCTTGATGTTCGAGCTTATATTCCTCATATCTATCACTGGTATTATACGTTGCCTTCTCAAGCCTCTTAGACAGCCTCGGGTTGTCTCGGATCTCCTAGTAAGCCATTTGTCCTCTAAATGCTGCTAACTATTTTTTTTGGTATGCCAGATGAAGCAAAACATAAGACAAAGTGCTTCTGCAAACAAATTTGTATTAATCATCAGTCATTAATTTGCATAGATAATTTATCGAATGTAATGGAAGAACTTGCATTAGTAACCCCCTCATTGTCATCTTTTATGATCTAAATTCAGAAACAAAGGTACACCTTACCTACACACACGTGACAAAACTTTATTATGATGCAAAGTTATCAATCATCTTATTATTCGTAGCTACTGAATCGCCCCGTAACAACTACTTCTGTGCACAAGTTTTTAAAGAAATTGGTTAGCCAAGCCAATTTAGTAGTCATATACAACATAAGCCAAATATGTATTAATTGAGTAACTACGGTGTTAACATATATTTCCATGAATTCTAAGCAGAAAATTTAAGTGATTGCAGTGAAAAGGTTGTAAACTACAAACACCGCCAGTCGCGAATCTTGTAGTTTTTTAAGCCTAATCTATTCTATTTTTTACCGATTTTTTTTCTAAAAGGGCGGTCTATTTATGGGCCCATCCTTGCTCGGCCGCAGCAAAAGCTTCTCCAAGTATATATTCCCGCCAAATGCTACGTACATAACAAGAAACGTAGGCTTAATCGGCTTCATGTACTACCTCTTCTTAGCCGGAGTAAAAATGGACGTAACACTCGCAAGAAAAGCCGGTAAAAAGCAGCTCTATTTAGCCGCATTCGGGTTCCTAATCCCCTTCATAGTCGGCACTACTCTCTCCTTCTCTCTACGCAAGTTCATGGACAAAGATCTAGCTCGACCACAAATAATCGCAATTATCACCTGCTTACTCGCTATATCATCGTTTCCTGTGATCGAACAGATAATCAAGGAGATTAACTTGTTGAGCTCCGAGGTCGGGAGGTTAGCCCTCGCAACCTCCATCATCACTGACGTTGTGAGCATTACCTGCATAGTGGCTTTCGAGGCCGTCCGGCATTTCGATGAACAGCCGCTCAATGCATTGTGGGTTGCTCTCTGTGGAATTTCCATTGCAGGTTATAAAAATACCAATTAGTTATACTGAGTTTGATTAGGAATGATTTAGGGTTGTTTGGTTACAGCTTAAAATACCACATTTCTGGTTTTAATTAGGGATACTAAGGCTTGTTTTATTTAGGCTTAATTAGGAAAGATTTAGGCTTGTTTTATTGGACAACTTAAAATGTCACCTGGAAAAGCTAGAAGCTTCAAGCCGGATGAAATAGTTTTTTCCTGAATTCGGAAAAATCCGGCCTTTTTTCCCCCTCTTAAAGCTACAGTCAAACAAGCTCCTTGTTTAGTCTCCATATTCATTTATTTCCTATCAGACTATTATCAAGTATTGTATCTTCTTATTAGTTGGACACCTATCTAAAAAAAGAATTTTGATTTTATGATATATGAGATGGATTTGACTTCTTTGGTTGCATCTTATCGGCTCTAACTATTTTGCTATAAAGTTGGACAACGGTTGACCGGCTTAAAAAATGAGGCATTTTGGTTTTTTGGGCGGAATAAGCTAGAGGTTGTAAACATGGCGAACCTAGCTTTTATTCCTGAACCTAAAAAAGATCCACCTTAACTGCTAAAAAAAGTTGCAACAAGAGAACCTTAAAAATGGTCTAGCTTATCTTCTTAGAAATAAACTCTCGAATTTCTGATTATTTAACAGGTGTCGTCTTAGCCTGCAAGCACGTGCTAGTACGAATCGTGAACACTACCCCCGAGGGACAGCCAGTGCACGAGGCTTACGTAGTGATGATACTGCTAGGTGTACTAGTAATGTCATTTTTATCCGACGTAACTGGAATAAACCTAGCAATGGGCCCACACTGGCTAGGCCTGGTGGTCCCCACAGGTCCGCCACTAGGGTCCATACTGGTCGAAAGGACACAGACCATCGTGAACGAGTTTCTCATGCCTTTTGCTTTCGCGTTTGTGGGGATGACTACTGATGTATCGAGCCTGAGCGGGAATTGGAGCGCTGTTTGGCCTTTGTTTACTGTGGCAGTAGTGGTTTTTGTGGCAAAGTTTGCGACTTTTTTTTGGGTTTCGAGATTCTATGAGTTGCCAGTGAAGGATAGCCTCGCGTTGTCGTTCGTGATGGGAATGAGAGGGCAGGTCGAGTATTTAATCTACTTGCACTGGTTGGCTTTAGAGGTAACTAAAAAATATTACACTTCTTTACATAATTTTTCTAATCTTACTGTTGCTCTATTATTGGAATACTGATCAATTGATTTGGCATAACAGGTAGAAACTAGTAATAGATTCTTTACTAATCCTACTGGTCTTAGATAACAATAACAGGTACCATGACTTGGTACCATTTGTGGCTCCTTATAAATGTTTGCCAAAAACATTAGTGATTACCCTGTATAATTATAAGGATAATCTCATAAATCTTAGCAGAACTCAGGTTTTATAGATTATACAGAGTATGTGGTAAATGAAAAAAAATGATCTTATTGCAGTATTTATGTTTGGTTATGTGTACTTTGGTTCCGTTATGCGGTAAGAAAATAAGAAAACCAAAAAATACAAGGATAATCAAGAGATACCATCAGGGCTCGTTTGTTTGTAACTATGTTTTAAGCAAATAAGCTTAACATTTTGAGGTTGGAAAGAATACAGTGATAACCCAACTTAAAGAATTTAGCTTTTAGGCCAAAATCCCAGAAAAACTCAGTTTATATAAGCTGACTAACCAAATGATCACCAGCTTAAGGCACCAAAACCAAAACCTGAGCTTAAAGCTACAACTAATGACTCGTTTGGAATACGATAAACCTAAATATACAGTACCTAAATTTCATTGTATATAATCAGATTTCATCGATTCCCATAGTGTAACTACTAACTAGTAAAGTACTAATTCTATTATTGTCTAAATGTAATGTCCCAGCACAGGTTATACCGCTCCCATCCTACTCAATGCTGGTCCTCTTCAGCACCCTCATAACCGCTATATCAACCCCAATGATCAGCATCCTCTATGACCCAACGCGACCCTACATGGTCAACAAGCGCCGAGCGATACAATTCACAGCGCAAGACAATGAGCTCAGAATCGTAGCGTGCATCCACGACGAGGACAGCGTCGGAGGGTTCATCAAACTTCTAGAACTTTCCAACCCGACTGCTCACAGCCCGTTCACTGTCTTTGCCCTCCGTCTGATCGAGCTTGTGGGCAGGTCCCACCCTGTGTTTGTAGACCACGAGAACCAGGCCGAGGCGTTTGAGCTCAATGGTTATAACAGAATACACAACGCGTTGACGGCTTTTCAAGAGAGTGTTGGGGAGTGCGTTAAGTGTCACCATTTCACGTCTGTGTCGCCTATAAGGACTATGTATCAAGACGTCTGCAAGCTGGCGATGACGAAGAAGGCTGCTATTATAATCTTGCCTTTCAGGACCGACTCGTTAGACGGCAGAACAGAGGTATAAACAAATTTAAATAGTCAAATTTTGAGGATATAAGTTTACTGACTCGATACAAACTAACCAACAAACTCTACACCCCATGTTCCAGTTCTCACAACCGAAACGTGTTACTCTTGTAGTCTTGTGTATAAAGAACTCCATTTTTGGTGATCTCAAGAACACTATATGTCGCTGGTTTCTTGGAGGTAAAAATCACAAAAACAAGATTTGGGTTTAAGTTTAAGCTAATTAAAACTGGGAAGATATTACTTACCTAAAAACTGGGAAGATATTTCATACATTCATCCTATTATACCTTAATTATAATAAACTACTTAATAAACTCCATTCATCAAACTGTTTTCCTCCTGAACATACCGCGAACAGACAGCATACTGAGACAACTAACATACAGTATATTAGTACAGTAATACGTAAAACACCTCGCATATGTTTTTTTTTGGATTATTCAGGAATCTAATGATTTAGGTTCTCATCAAACATTTAAACTTGGGGACTTTTTGGTGGCAACTCCAAAGCAAATTAGCTGGATTTTCATGATTCAGGAAATTAAAACAAGGTTCATCTAACATAAACTTCCTAGCTAATTGCAGCCGAAAAGCCAGAATATCTCATGTTTTGAGCTACTTGACTAAACGCAAAAAAGGTCTTAAGCGAAACTAAAAAATTATAGCTACATAAACTGTAACAAAGTATATAATGCTCACCAACATGGTTCGAATCCTAGCCCCCATTAATAGTGAGGGTCGTTGAATTTTCAAAAAAGAAATTTGAAACCAAACAATGCGATACCGTTTTCTTTCATTTTGGACTAATGCAGCATACTTACATACATACATACATATGTAACAAACAGGTAGTGAACCAAAATGTGCTAAACTTGGTAAGCACCAACATCTTGTCCCACGCACCTTGCTCTGTTGGTATCCTGGTCGACCGTTCAACCCCTTTCCGCAACCGTCGCGTTAACTACTCTTCCTCCAGCGTCTGCCACCACTTTTCCGTCTTGTTCTTGGGCGGACCAGACGCTCGCGAGGCACTGGCTTATGCGGACCGCATGGTCTGCAACCCAAATGTGTCTCTATCTGTCGTTCGGTTCCTTTCAAGAAATGGTACGGGAGATGATAAAATAGAAAAAAAGCTTGATGATGGGATCGTCACGTGGTTTTGGGTCAAGAATGAGGGGAATGAAAGGGTGGCGTATAGAGAGGCGGTTGTGAGTGACGGGGCGGAGACGGTGTTGGTGATACAGGAGATGATGAGCGATTGCGTTTACGATCTTTGGATTGTTGGAAGGAAGAACGGGATTAATCAGGTTTTGTTTTGTTTTGTTTTTGTGTCTTTCTTGAAGGTTGTTATTTTTTATTTTTCAATCGCATTGAAGATGGATTCCGATCGAGTGTACTGATCATCGACAAAAGTTCTTTTGATTGTTCCAGCGTACCAACTACACTTTCTTACATTCGAGTCATGTCCTATCCAGTTTTTTAAAAAGCTTATTTCAAAGCGAACAAGTTTGACTCAAAGCATGAAATGCTGAAAACTCTAGCTTTTCTGCTTTTTACGCTTTTAGTGAAACTTTTTGCAAAAAGGCTTTTACCTACGCTTTCGTTTTTTATCACATTGGTCCTAGCTCATTTGGGAGCTAGACTTTCCTCAATTAGTTGTCTGTTACCCTTAGCTTTCTTCGATTTATATTCTTCCTCACTCCTCAGCCATTCAAAGCTATTTCATATGTGACTCGAACCCGAAAAGTTAATAAGTAAACAGTTCCTATACAATTCGCTGCTCAGGCTTTCACAAGTCTTTAAAAAAAAAGCCTTTCACTACAATAAACTATTTACAGTAATTATTGGTCATTTCTCAACTTAATTTAAGTTAACCCAATTTTACGGAGGCATATGTATTTTCATGAACCTTTTCACGTTATAACTTTCAAGGAGTGCTAAAACGTATCTGCCAGAAATTGAGCCCATGACCTATACTCTAATAGCATTAAGTTACCATTTCTACTAAAAACGCAAGATTTATGCTATGAAAACTGTTCACTTGTTCATATTGATTCTAACAGGTCCTAATTCAAGGGTTGTCGAACTGGAGCAAAAACGATGAGCTTGGGGTGATTGGGGATTACATCGCAAGCATTGAGCTGGCGATAAACTCATCAGTGTTGGTCGTGCAACAGCAGGTTTTAAGAGGTCAAGAGGGCGGTTACCCGGGTAGCTCTTTCTGGAAATTTTCATGTTGTACGTAGTGGAAAAAATTTGTATGCTTCCATTGGTAGAAGATTAGGTGATATGCTTGGGAAAGAACAAACAGATTTCAGTTTCAGGTTCACTTTTTTGGCTCGTCCGCACTACAAATGTTTGATACGCTACGAATTGTAAATATTTATCAAGCATATGAACGGAACTATCAATGTCTAACAAAACACTCAGGATTGTGCGAAGAAAAAGGTATATACACATGTATAAAAAGAGATGGAAGATAAACCTGCTAACAACTTGGTGTGACTTTGTTTGGATAATTGGATTGCTGTTTTTTTATGAACCTGCACGTATTTGTATTTCTGCCCATAGTTAATCAGTCCATCTCGGGCAACTCTTCCCCGGTGACCCGTCTCTGACAATAACTTCCGTTATTCTGATAAATTTACGATCATAGCAAATGCAAAGGCCACTGTCCTCCAGAAGTGGCATAGCCAACTCACCACTCGGTATACGATTAGGGACACTTTTTTTATTAGATCAACTCATCAACAGTTATTTAATTACTCCGTTTCTCATGATTTAATCAAATTTGAGCAACTCAATATAACGCGCATATCTAAAACATTATTGAAATTAATTCTTTTAAGACTTTTGTCACGTAGTTTAAATGTTAAACATGATGATTGTCGTAGTATATTGTGGATGTAACAGGACTTGTAGTCCGTGTAGTAATCCTATTGCATTGTCAACTCTAGATACCTCTACAACTCCTTGTCATATTTTATACATGACTCTTATATAGCCTCCTCAACCACTCCTATACAAAGGGGTTCAGGTCTTCATTATTTAATACATGATCTCTATTTATCTCGTTATCTCTCTATTTCTATCTTCATATTATATCGCTAATAGTTGAGTTACAACATTGATTAGATTTTGAAAATATATATTTTATGAATTTAGCTACAACTTAATTAAGATAAAAAATAAAACCTGGTTCCAACAAAATGAAAAATGGACCGAGTAAGTTTTAGTCTACGTACAAATAAATTAGTTACAAGTGCTGGTTTTTGGACCAAATCAATCGATTTACCGCTGGGCTGCAAATAAGTCGTGACGAGTTTGTCATTGTTCGACCTCCGCTCGTTACCAAATGAACCCTGAATATTTGAGACTCGGCCAAGCTAAGCATGTTCAATGGCCGAGCCCCGCTATGTTCATTCTCCGTTCGTTACTAAGGAGCCCTAAATATTGGAGACTGTGGTTTGTTTATAGATGAGCCCGAACCGAGCCTCTTCCCGAGTTTGCTCACAAAAGATATTTATATTTATTAAATATACATTACCATAATAAAGTATAGTGAGTTTTAATAAATACTTGTGTTGGTTTAAAAATATAATTTGTTTATCAATATTTTCCATTATATTAAAATTTTCAAGATTATACACGACGAAAATATTACTCCGTCTGTTCCGAAACGTTTGTCGTTCTTTATAATTTGGGAAGTTCAGTATTGTTTTAATCAATGTTATTGTCATGCAATATTTTCTTTATTGCAAGTCAAAGTCATTATAGAAAAATGTTACCTCCCAAAATTGAACGAGGTATAATTGGTTATTTGACATATAGATAAACCATCAATTACATATATATAAAATATAACATTATCGAAGCGTGACAAACAATTTGAAACGGACGGAGTAAATTAATAAAACCAGTTTAATTCAGAACATGAGACCTATCACCTTATTCCGTCTCAGTTTTGGTAAATGAACGAAGTACAATTACGTACACGAGTCGAGAGACACTAACACAAACTACTCAACGCCCCTGCTCATTTTCACGCACCAAGTCACTTTCCCGCAATATTTTAAAAGACGTAGGACATGTTTTAACCGAAAAACAATCAACTCACGCATAATCCTAACGGTTTCTGCTTGATTACCGTCTAATCCGCTTTATCCCGTCTAATATTCCGACTTGTAGGCTTCACTTAATTTACATTGATTTTTATAACACTAATTTTCAGATTACGGGTTCAAATTTTATCAGGTTCGAATTGTCATATTTTCGGTTTTTCATATGTATTCGTAATTTTTTTCCGATTTTTTTTTCTAAATCAATATTTTTTTTTTCCTAAAGTGTTTGTTAGAAAAACCCCGTAAAATTTGACTTGTTATATTTTTTGGGGTATTTATTAATATTACTACCTTATAAATTGTCAAACAAACAATGAAACATAAAAAAAAATATAAATGTCAAATTTTACAGATTTTTTTTAAACAAACACTTTTTAAATAAAATAATAAGTTAATTTAAAAAAAAATCAAAATTTTTTTTACAAAATACATATACAAAGATCTAATACCAACGAAATCCTCACAATTTGAACATTATAAAATTTGAACCATTTATATTACTCATTTCGTTCCCAATTAATTGTCTTCTACGAAATTACGTACAATTTTTACCGGCTTATAACATGTATCAAAATTGTCAAAATGAATTTTTTTAAAAAATAAATCATATAATTTAATGTTTGAACTATATGATTACATTTTGAAAATTTACTGATAATTTTAATACAAGTTATTGGCCGATCAAAACTGCACGTAGTTTCGTAGTGAACATTAATTAACTAAGAACGGGAGATTACATACTAATTTACAGGGCCGGACAAAAACTCGGAAAAAACGAATCGAACCGAGAAAGACCGAAACCGAAAAACCGAAACTTTTTTGGGTTGGTTTCGCTTTACAATAAAATCGAACCGAAAAAAATCGAAAAACCAAAAATAAAACCAAAGAAAAAATCGAAACCGAACCGAAACAAACCGCTTCGATCTAAAAAAAAAAAAAAGAACGAAAAAAAAAAACGAACCTAAAAATATGTTCGGTTTCGGTTTTGAGTAGCCTGTACTAATTTACATTAGAAAAGAAAAGTGAAATAAAATAAAATAAACAAAACCTTTCTCTCTCTTTCTCTCTCATACACAGGCAATGGAGGAGGAAGGAGGTGCCAGCTCAGCAAGAAGGATGTCGTCACGAACACGTAAGGTAGCTTCTAGAATGGTCGCCGCTCTTACCAGCTCCGATAATCGTACTCAGGTTCTTTTTTTCTACTTTTTTTTTTAATATATTTAACAAGTAGTTGTGGCTATTTAATATTAAACTAAACTAGTGTTTTATTATTTTAAGTTTAAGGCATTGTGTTACAATTCAACATATTTGTTATTAATTCCTTATGATACACAATAGCTATCTTATTGGTTATTATTACTACTTTAGAAATTATTTGTTTTTATTTTGTGTTTTAAAGAATAGGAGCATTCTTTCTAAAGTTTATCATACTCAACACTAATCATACACTAACCCAGACAAAACAAAATTGTACAAAAAGTGGGCTAATCTGTCGAAAATAATCAAACTTTATGTGTATATATGATTGCTGCATTTTTGTATAGTAATGGGAAAATTTTGGAAAACACGGATATTTTTTTATTCCTTATGCGAGATGATAATTCATATGATGCTACTCTTGTTACTATGTAGTATGTATTATTTTAAAAATACTGATTATCTGTTAAAAATCTATAATTTATGGTGGACATCTGGCGTGGACAAATGTCTGGTGGTAGAAAAATGCGTCTTCTTACCGAAATATATAAGTTGGGATAAAATGGGATTATAATATATGATTGGTGTGCATTTGGTTAAATGTATAGTAATGGGAGAATTTGTGAGAAAATTCAGTTTTTCAATGCTTCTTCTTATCGACTAGTATAAGTTAGGATAAAACGGGATTATATTAGAAGGGTTACTTTTTGTTTACTCCTGTATTTTGGACTTATTTAAGTTTTACCCTAAAAGTTGGGTAAAGTGTTCCCATGAAACTGTTGAAGATAATAAATTAGATAAGTTGGGTAAATGGGGTTTTTGCTAATTTGTCCGTTTCTGGAAAGGACATGATTAAACGTAGGTATACATTTGAAAAACAGTGACTAATGTCTATTATTACAACCCCTTCAACCAATTAAATAAACCTTTCAACGTATTTTTCGGCATGTGTGCGAATAAGTGTGAATATAAAGAGGGACTGCTAGAAGCGATCCCAAGTTAAACTCGAGTGCACCAAGCGAAATTAACAATCTCTAAGTGATGATACATGATTTTTCAGGTTCTTATTTTGTTCACAGAATCAAGTCAGTGAGTATTTAGGTTAGTTAGACATAGAACGTAATATTTGACTAATAAGGGCATGGTTATTTTAATTTCCATGATATATTTTGACGATTTTGATATGTGATGTCATTTTTTCAAATTTAAAACTACGGATATTATAGTCAAACAATGATTTTGTAGGGTTAAATCGTGTTCTGCACTTGTCTGTAATATTTCATCACTCGTTCCAACTAAATTGAACGCATTGGATATTTCTGCTGATGATAACTTATTGAATTGTTAAAGAGGTAAATTTTTGAGATAGTACTTTGGATCTTCCATTGGTCACTTAATATACGTGTTCAGTGTTCTATTCAGCCAAGAAAACTAAACTATGTTTGTAAATTAATTAATATGAATTTATCATAGACTGATATCTTGTTAAACTGTTAATATAGCTGGTCCCATGACAATTACTTTTAAAGTGTGAAATTGTGATTTGAATTTTATGAATGAAAACTAAAACCCTAGAGTGTCGTGGGTGAAAAATTACAGGCCGCTCTGGCTCGTCTAGAGGCTTTGGAGAGCGACAATGCAGCATTTGAAGCTGTTGATCCTAATGATGACGACGATGCTTCTCTCGACGAAGATGATGAACATGGTTCGTTGCAATATTTTCATGTTCTCTTTTTTTTTGTAGCTTTTGACTTCAGAATTTACAATTATAAGCACAGTGAAGTTGCAAGCTCATCTTGAAAAAGTGATCTTTTTTACCCCAATCCAAACAAATCTAAAAGTTTAATATAAATTAACTCGCTCTATGAACAATCAGCTTGGTAACTTGTTCTTTGTGTTGTAAATTGTAATGGTTATCTTTGCTGAGATTTTTTTAGTTCTTATTCCTTATTTTATTACTAGTATTATCATTTTCCCTTGCAAAGTAAATTAAGTTTATGACTGGTTACCAATTGATAGTATGAGCTCTATTTGTTAATTATTTTGTGCGTCAGTGTTGGTTTGAGAAAGTCTATTACCCAAAAAATAGCAGGTAGCATTTTTGGTTTTTGTGATTTGGTCGTCGTCTGTAAGACTATTTCCTTTTTCTGTTTTTCCTTTTCTCAGTTTCTTCGTTTGCAGGATTCGTCAAGAAACAATCAAAAGGCACAAAACGTAAAACTCGTCAGGCGAAGGCGCTTGAGAATGCTAAAAAGGCTCCCAGAACTTTTACGGAGCTACTTCATGAGGTAAAATATCATCATGTCGCAATTACAGCTCATACTCCCTTAGTCCCGAAATAAAGTCCCACTTGCTATTTACGCATTTATATTGATTATACATAAAGATTACTAAATTGTCCTTTGTTTAATTCAGATTACATTTATTGTTATCTATATTCACTTTTTTGGTGTTAAATGATATGGCAACATAGCACATTGATCATTTTTACTCCCTCCGTCCCCATTTTATTGACAGTTCTTCCCTTTTGGATGTTTCAAATTAAAGGGAAGTTTGGTAAAATAGATGTCTAAAATGTGGTAAAGGTTATTTTTATTCCTTCACCTTGAAATTTGTGCAAAAACAAGCTTTGACAAAAGCATGGGTAAGGATCACATCTTTATAGTTCTTCCATTTTGCTACTAAATTTGAGATAGTCAGACAATTGTTTTGGGACATCCCAATATATATTATTGACCTATTGTTTAAAGATGGATAGGATAGTGTTGTTTTATAGTTTTTTTTTGTATAATTGTATGGAATGAGGTATACATAATTCTACTCTCTCCTTTTGATAGGCAAACTTGGAATCTCTACCGCCTCATGTACCCTCCTATTTAACAGCGGCAGTGGGTCCTCCAAGCTCTACTGTTCGTCGTTATTTCTGCACCGTTTGTGGATACATTGCTAACTATACATGTGTTCGATGTGGAATGCGCTTTTGTGCAATTAAATGTCAAAATATACACAATGATACTCGGTGTCAGAAATTTGTTGCTTGACTTATGGGAAACTTAAGCCTTGTAAGTTAACATTTATCCTGATTGTACTATTTCTACGTCGTACTTTCTATATTTTGTAATTAGAGATGCAACTTTCATGATTTAGTTTAGGCTTTTCCAAGAAAGCCTGTTATTTCTTCTGTATGCATTTTACTAAAAAAAGTTACTCAATTAGTCACCAGCGGAATTACGGTTTTTAGATTAATGCTATCTTTACTGCAATAAAATGCGATATAAGACCTCAGGCACTTGGCATTATCTGAAAGAGGTGCAAATGCATTTCAGTTGGTCCTATTTGTCTTTCTTGCGGTAGCTTAAAGTGGTAGAGACTTTAGTGTCATATTTTGTCTTTATGAAATATGGAAAAACAGTTTTCAGGATAACCAGGCTTGTTGGGAACTTGAGGGTTTTCCTTTCTCCCCTTCTTTTTAATGTTGTGACGATGGCAACTTGGGAAATTATAATCATGGTGGTATCTTAGTTATTTTTCATGTTGGCTTATATACAATTTTTTTTATTTTTTTTGCAAGTAGTTGGTTTATAATTTTTGTCACGTACTCACTTGTTCTATAGCTGTTCATATCAAACTTTTCTGTGGATCTCTTTAGGTTTTAATACCTTAACCGCGCAATGATGAGTTTCAATCTGAATAGGGTTTAATGATTTCGTTTTAGGCTTCACGGAAATGGAAACATCGGAGGTTTGACAAAAAACATTATAAAGATTACAATCATCTATAGTTCAAACTTCAAATTGACAATCACATAAGACTGATACAGATCTAAACAAATTTGAAGGCAAATTCACTCCTGTGAACAACTAAACAAAAAGCAATTTTCTGTAAGAGAAAAACTAGGACACCACTGAATGACAGCAGTTTTGAAGAAAGTCAAACACGGTAAACTTGTAGCCTGTGATTCTCCACTAAGATTAAGAACAGAAAATAAATTGTTGATATAACCATTAAATATCCAACATGTGATATAGAAGTGATTGCCCATTGTTTTTTTCTTAGCAGGTAGGTAGGTCAGCTGGAGGAGGTATTACAGACTCCAATTCCCCAATTCCATTTTCAACTATGAATGCCATTGCCAGACCCCAGGTGAAATGAGAATCTATGTGACAGTGCATTAGCCAGACTCCTGTATTTGACACAAAATTCATGTATCAATTTATTTAACTACCATAGAAAGACTGTGTAGGTATGTGTGTGTCAAATTACTGTATATTTATTATTTATGCATAGTCTGGCCTTGTTTGGTTGCCCTTTACTTTTGTTCAAACTTAAAAGTAAATAGTATGCATTTCTTATTTTTTACGAAATACACATAAGTAATGCGTAAACATATTCTTTTTTACTTCAACCAAAAAAATATCATTTCGTACTTGTAAGATGCAACCAAACGAGGTGTGTATTGGGAGATTACCTGGATTATCTGCTACAAAACGTATAGCTGCCCATCCTCCAACAGGAACATCGATAGTATTTCTCTGAGGTGGATCAACGAGGTTGAATGTCCTCGTATCTCTTGTGGGATTAAAATTACCAAAACCTAGACCCACAACGTAGAAATGATACCCATGAAGATGCATTGGGTGATCCTCCGTTGCGAAAATTCCTGTATCTTGAAGCACAATTTGCACCGTAGAACCAAACTTCATCTTATATAACTTTGTACCAAACCTAGGTTGCCACAGTGATCTGGGCACATTCCCAGTATAGTTAAATTGCACAGGTGGAACTGGGGGGAAATCAGTGGTGAAAATTCCGGGTACATTTTGGTAATATGCTTGGAGGAGAGAGAGCCTTCTTGGAAGAACTAATGACACATTGTTCATACTAGCGGCAAAACGGGTATTATTCGGCCCTTGGCACCTTGGCCCAGGGTTGCAATTTACAAATCCTAATCCAATAGTGAAAAACAGGTTATGTTCTATTTGAATTGGAACTTGGGCCTTGGCTGGGCTTCTAAACTGCCGTACGAATGTGGTGGCAGTATTTGTATCGTTATAGGCTGGTAAAAATGGTAGTCTTGGCCTTGAAGTGGCTCTTTTGTTTCGTGTTTTATATTCTAAAATTGCGGTGGTTGTCGTGTTATCGAATGGGGCGCTTGGAGCGGAGGCGTATGCACGAGCTGCTATATAATAGCGACCTGGCGTTTGATCAGCTGTTAAGAGAACGTCTGTGGTTTGACCTGGTCCCAGCATTAGGACTGAGGTTGTAAATGGCTTTTGGTATAGAGCATCGGCACCAACAACCGTAAGTTTGTGATTAGCTACCGAGAAGAAGAGCTGTTGATTGAGTGCGGCGTTGATGATTCTGAGGAGAATCTGCTCTCCAGAGCCAATCATGAATCTTTTTGTACCTGTATAAGAATTTTATAATTAATTAAGATTTCTAAAAATTAAATAAGTTAATTTAAAATATATCAAGAATGGTCAATACTTGGAGAAAATTTAACTAGATCCCCATAGCTTTCAGCTGCAACACTGTTGGGTCCTCATAGTTTGAATAAGTGCAGACCAAATAGGAATATTAGCTTTGTATGAGGACACTCGGTGGTGCAATCAGAACTATTGGGATGAATTGGATATTTGATCCAAAGTATGGAAACTATTGATGTTCTTCACCCTTAAATTTCAGAAATATTGCAAAAACTGCAGTATGGTATTGCTCCATATTTTGAAAACCTTTAGGTACATTACCAGTCATAGGAAGCTTAGAAACTTGTTTTTATACAAACCTTTTTTGGAACATGGGTATAGATCACCAGGTTCGCCATTAATGGTGTAAGCATCAGAGATGTTTGGAGCTGCCCCTGTGTATAGCGCCTGTCTTATGACATCGAGGGGATCTCTGTTCCACCATTCCCCTGTTACCAAATGATTATCATTATCAGTTTCGTTGTTTCAGTAAAACTATAAGAGAGGGAGAGAGAGGACTAACCAAGGAGGAGGGGAATTTCTTGCTTGGGTTTTGGAAAGGGGTAAGAAGAACCCAACTTAGGACGAATTACGAGTGCTCCATAGACTGTGGCTCTAACCCATCGTGTATGAGCATGCCACCACAATGTTCCTTCTTGATCTTCGATAGTGAACTTGTATGTATAGGTTGACCCTGGAACAATTGGGCATTGCGTCACATACTCAGGGCCATCTGCCCATGGTGATCTCATCTGTCGAACTCCATGCCTACAAAAATCCAGATCTTAGACTTAGCTTTAGTATATACTATATAGTACTATATACGCGACATATTTGAACGTATATTTTTAGAATGTTGATAGTTACCAGTGGATGGTGACATTGCTACGTGCTTGATTAAGGACTTTGACAATAAGAGTGTCGCCATTTTGCACGTCCAATTTAGGCCCTGGAAATTGCCCATTAACTGTTAATCGTGTGCGCGTTTTGCATAACCTGGTTACTCGAGTTGCTTGTACCTATGTCAAGAACTAATGTTAGATTTACCAAAGTATCGAAACAAAGACAACTACATAAATTAAGATAAGTGGAACAGTGTACTTACGACAAATTCATGGTAATGAGTTTCTGCATTTGCTAAACAAGCTAGTAAAGCAAATATAAAAACAAGGCTAAGGAAATGGCTTTTGTTACATGACCCAAAACTGATAATGTGGTTCTCCATGTTTTTTTTCTTTCTAGATTTTCGTCTATGTTCGCAAGTCTAGATTTTGCTGTGACATGGACTTAGAATTGGTCAGCTTTTATACTGCAAAACACATAATTTAAAACAGGGTTGTGTGAATGTTTTAGGTCCTTTTAGTCGATTAGGTCACTTGCCTGTAGGGTCAAGGATACAATGCAACTTAATTTTTTTCCTAAAAGTGGAGTTAGCCACCCAATAGATCACCTGACTTGCATAAACTCTTTGTTTGATGCAACTTTCTATAATTGGTAAATTTGGTAGGTTTGACTTGATTCCACCTCTTAACTGAATTTTGTATGTCCACTTAAAGCTATTTGATCAATATTAACGTATACCTTTCTCGGCCTTTTGGCTAAGATCAAGTGTAGTATCTGTTCTTATCAGTTTAATATCTGATATGTGAGCCATCGGCTCACACGATATTAAATTAATTTTTTGAGGGGGAGTGACCCATCACAGTAGCTTGCTATTGGGGTTGCTCACGAGTCGCTTGGGTGTTGCACTATTGCCCTTGCCTGGCTCACCCCACCCAAAAAAAAAAAAAAAAAATTATTCGCAGTTGGAGAATGCATTATTTTGTGTGTTTAAAAAATTAAAGCATAAATCCTAAGCTATTTGCTCAATATTAAAGTATACAATTATTCGCAGTTGGAGAATGCATTATTTTGTGTTTTTAAAAAATTAAAGCATAAATCCTAAGCTATTTGATCAATATTAACGTATACAATTATTCGCAGTTGGAGAATGCATTATTTTGTGTTTTAAAAAAATTAAAGCATAAATCCTTAGAAACATGTATTGATCTGATCCTATTCCCACCCCTTTATTCGCATCTTCTGTGAGAATTGTGTCATCACATCACTACACAAATTTTGACCATGAACAAGGTGGTAATTGATATCAGACTCGAAATATTAAGTTTGTCACTGGGATTTTTTAACAGGTACTACTAACAGACAGGACTAAAAAGCTAAGTACACACGTTAAAAAGTTAATTTATGGATTGATCAGTTAGTAATTGCCACTTAGAGGCTAGACGTGACAAAAAAATCCTGCAATAAGACCACTGCCCACGTAGACATAACCAAATGTGATAGATGCAATGTCATAGTACATGGTGAGCAGAAATAGCTAGTTGTAACTTGTAAATGTAACCAAGTAAAGTGAACTTTGTTAGTTACCAGCTGAATAGAAAAAGGCATCTTGTAGAGATCATTTAGTTTGTACCCATTATCTATATAGTAGACTATAAAAAGGGATTAACAAACAATATAATTCTTCCCAAGTCTGAATTTCAATACAAGATGATGATACTAGCATGGGAAATACTGGCAACAATTATAAATCCAAGTGGAGCAATGTCTAGAGTCTCTTTGGTCTGTTTCTGAAAATAGCATTGGAACAATTAAACCAAAATGCGTAGCAACAGATAGGGCCGTCTACCTTCATCATAGCTAACTATTTGTTCTCCCCATAATGTTCCGACTTCTGACTGATTTTGGAAAGCACGGTTATTAAAAGTCAAATCTAATTTAGTTGAATAATATGTTGATAAGGCAAAGTTTGGACAACCTAAGATCACTCTTCTGATCACAAGTAGCGCAAATGCAATAATTATACAGGGTGAGGGCCAAATTCAATAATATGTTACAATACAAACTGAAAACTGGATTATACATTGATCAAAATTTCTGCCAAAAAAATTGATGGGAGAAGAAAAAAATCAGAGCCATTTGAATTTGAAGTAATTTAATATTTAACTGAACAAAATAATAGTAGAAGGAACTGGTTGCCACCAAGTTGCACCGGTCAACGATTGTCCTCACACATCTGAGCAAAAAAAGATGCTCAAAAGCAGGTTTTTTTCCTCTTTATATATGCAGTTTCAGCGCCTTCAGTGCTTTAACTTTTGACTCGCAGATCTCAAGAAACTCGGATAGCACAGTTGAATGCCCATTAACTATTTTTCTTGCCACGTCATCAATACTCCAAGATTTCAGTGCTTGAGATATACGATCACCTATTTCAACATGATCAACAGATAAAATGGAATTTTCCAACACTCGAAGCACCTTACCAGGCCCTTCATGTTCTTCATCTACCTTAATAGACGAAGATATAATTTCCATATTTGTCTCTACAGGCGTATTGATCTGTTCCCTCAGCCAATTAGCCACCTCATTGATTATCCCAACAACAGATTGGACAGATTCCCTGATTCCTAGAGAGAGAAAAGAGTTTGTCTGCTCCGTGGAACCACCTTTCTTCTTTTTCTTTCCAGCTGGGAGAGACGAACGGACACATGATTGTAGTACAAGTCCATGCCAAGCTAAGGGTTCAGTGACCAGTTGAACCAACAAAGGTAGACCACAGCCAGGGAATTTAACCAACGATTCTATGGATTTGAGTTCTTTTGTGATATATTTTTCTAGTAAAGTATTCACCATGTGCCAAGTATCGGGTTTACATTTTTCTCTATCAGGTCGAATCTCGTTCGAATCCAAATTCCAGGCGTTCAAAAGTACAGCAAAGTTCAACCACTCGAGCAAGTCTGAGCTCAGAGCCTGTAAAATGAGATTCCAAATGAAATTAACTTTTTCAGGCACAATACAATATTTGTTCCATTAATCCTCTGCTACAGATTTCAGAGTCAGTGTCTGCCCAATTTATTTCCCTTCAAAGTCCAAAGTGAGTTTTAAATATATATAAGACTATTGGACGGCCACAGACTCAATAAACCTAACTGTTTAAACTAATGAAAGTTTTGTACACATGTCTGCACACTACTGGGGAGACAGATTTACATATCTAACACTACAGTTATTTATCAATACTCCCCATGTTGAAACTTTTGACGCAATTATCAATAAACATCAGTTTAAGTGCGCAAAGCCGACCGCGTAGTTTAAATTTTGGTTAACTAACAATGAAGATTAAATGGATACGAACATTGGACATCGATAGATATTCAAGGACAAAACTTATACATCTAATGATGGCAATTTGTTAATGTAAATGCACTTTATCCAACAGTTTTCTACTAAAATCAGACCTTTGATATGTGAAAGCTATAACGATCACTACCAACTACAAAATAATAAGTACACAATCTGTAAGTTTTTTTGTTGTGTTACCATCGTCCAATCCCGAAGAGCACCGATAGGCAACCAAATAAAATTAAAGAAACTCCCAAACCAAACTAGTTTAAAATAAAAATAGTGATTCCTTGCTCTCTCATAAACCAACGCAATGTTTCCACGCCAACTTGTTTTCGAGATTCTTAGTATGATTTATTTGTTTGCATACGTATACTCTTTTCCAAAATCACAACATTTGGCATCGTTAGCTAAATCTATGCTTCCTAGCTAGTTCCAAAAAAAAGAAAAAACAGGGTGACGTCAAGATCATACCTCTAATGTTTCTTTGCCACTTGAAACTGTAAGCAGCAATTCTATTGCATCTTGGAACGTAAACCCCAAGAAATTCACATAACGTTCAAGCAAACCTTTTAACTCGGCAGAAAATCGGGAATGGCCTACAGAACCATTGACTCCTACATGCTCTTTGAGTGATGTAGATGCACACTGTATGGATAGATATATCATCCGAGGAAGAAGAGATTTCCTCTCAATGGTTTTCAATACATTTTCCTTGGTTTGCTTGATGAGATGCTGGTTATATAGAATTCAAAAAATCAGCACGCAATGAGAATATTCTTTTCAAGAATAAGATATACCATAGTAAAACCAACATGTGAGCCGGTTAAGATCAAAACTGCATATAAGAATTAAAATATCAAGCAAACATATGATAGGAAAGGAAATTTTCAGAGGAGGAAACCACGGATGTTTTTTTTATAAAATGATGGCATGAACCATAATCCAATAAAGTCAACTACAATATCATAGAAATCAATCACAAAACTTGTCAAACGTATGTTTTGAAAAACTCACTTGAAAGCTCAAAAAATCCGTCTTTACTCGTTTAGGCAGTAAAAAAGAGTGTTTCGCCGAGCTCGAAACTTAGTTTTTTTTTTGTTTTCTTAAAAAGAATATGCACTTTCATTTCAGGATACTGGATAAGACAACACTGCAAGAAGACGAGCGACACCTGAAACATTATGTTCGAGTTCTAAGTAAATTTAAGTGATGTAACATGTATGAGGGGTGGAATTTTGTACCACAACGTACCAACCAACCACAATTATCACTCATACCGTACCACTTGTACCGCACTTGCGATACTACCACACATGGTACGGTATTACCGTATCACTCAATTTAGTGGTACGGTAATGGTAATCGATTTTCGATACCATGGTATTGTACCATATTACCATTTATATATAAAATACTCATATTCAAATATAATTATTAATATTCTTTAACATTTAAGATACAAAATAAGTTGCACAAAGTAGGATCATTCTCTGCTTATAATCTTGTTCAACTATTCATAAATGAAGTGTCATCTCTACACTTTTTTGCTAATGAGATATTTTTTATAACATTGTGTTGTTTTTCGAAGTTGGTAATGTACCGTACCATACCATTACCATACCGCACTTGCGGTATTTGAAATTTAGTGTATTATACATGTGCGGTACGGTAATGGTATCACGAAAATTATCACAGTATTGTACCATTTCCACCCCTATATGTCTACAAACATTGACTAACATACCACAAAAAAAGCTATTTATAATAATATAAAGGTACAGGATAAAGGGACACAGCTTCTGAAGGGACACATTAGCTATGGTTTTCAGTTAAAGGTTCAAAGAAATAGAAGTAGGATCGTTCAAATGTTAATTGAGAATTTAAATAAGTGAAATTATTGCACTGATTCTATAACATTATGTAAATGCCATAATTTCCTCCCAAAAAAGGATCCTATCGGTTTGCTGCATACTGAAGCAGTATCGCTATTTTCCAATAAAAGCTAGTATTTCACGCATGTCCTGTTTTTGTCTCCTATTAACATTTGACCAGTGAAAAATAAAATGAAGTGAAACCTTATGCTTCCAAACTACTCCCAAAGTAAATGGACAAATAAATAAATAATATTAAAATGATTTTCCTTCCAACTCTTCACGTATGGAGTAAAGGGAGGGAGGGAGAGAGAGAGAGAGAGAGAGAGAGAGGAGGAGGAGGAGGAGTGGGGGGGTGGGGGGGGAGGGATCTAATAGTAGTACCTTGTTCTCTCTGGGGAAGTAAGATACCCCTTCAAAAGGTCCTGTAAAAAACAGAAAGTCCCAAATAATTTAAAGATAAAATAATACTTTGTTATGATTCTATGATACTCTGCTTTTCAGTTTTAGTAAAATAAGAAAAGATAGAAATGTGTATTAGCAAAAGCAAACGAGAAACAAAGAGGCAGTTATTGATAGGAAGGTTTCACTATCTTTGCAATCCGCAAAGAGAACTAAAATTAGGAGGGGGGGGGGGGGGGGGATTTTAATAGAGGTACCAGAATTACCAGGGAAATTGTTATACATACCTATATATAAAACAAAACGATGAAATGAAAATCAAACAAAGAAAACAAAAACATTTTGTACCTAGAAGATAATTTTTGTCGTAGGTTGGTGTCCACCAAGGTCGTTGACGAAAATCTTCATTAAAAGTCAAACTTTTGGATCTAACATCGCTTGAAAGCTCAACGAAATCAACTCCACCATTTAAGCTTCCGAGGACTCCCTGGATACATAAAATCACGGAAACCAGGTGATTAGACTATGTTTGAGAATGTTAGAGAGCAAGAGAGAAAAAGGGATGGAGAGGAAGAGGGCATACCTCCTCCTTTTCAATGCTATGAGCATTCTGCTTTAACTGCAGAATAGGTGCTTCAATCTTAGCCAGCAAGTAGTGGCTAGAACGCTGTAACCGTTCTTTAAATTGAACAAATTCAATGACCTATATATAAAAATAAAATAAAAATCAATGACCCGTAATATAATATCCAAATTCAAGTAAAGCTCTATCCTAATAAGCATTTCGATCTGGATAAAGCAATCTAAAAGATCTATACTATTGTAGTCCTCAGTAAGAAACATTTATAACATGAAAGAATTTAGCAGTTGCTTTCCATAAGCAACACCCGATAAAGCAATCTAAAACCTATACTATTGTAGACCTCAGCAAGAAGAAACATTATAACATGGAAAAATTTAGCAGTTGCTTACCCATAAGCAATACCCGAGTGCAGATGCAGTTTTCACTAGATAAAAGAATAAATACTGCTTCTACCAAATGTTTTGTATATCTCTTCTTCTTCCCAGTCTAAAATATAAAAACTCACTCTCAGTTCAATAAATAGATAAAAAAAATCTCTCTATCAGCAACCAAACACACATGCACGTGTTAATTGGGAAGAAAGCTATTAAGTTATAATGCACATGTCTTCTTACTCTTCTTTTCTACGATGCTACATTCATTCATAAGTACATGTTCCGTACTAGCTATCAACAAGACAAGTGTGTCGATAATCATGTTCTCTAACTAAGGTAAAAAAACCAAACCCATCAATAAGACCACACACAAACACCGACAAAAAAAGGGAGGGCGGAAATCCTAACACAAAATGGCAGCGAACAATAAACAAGGAAAGTAGATAGATCGATTGTGGCTGAGAAGAAAATTACAACTAAATCAGCCAGTAGCCAATAACCCGGAACATAAATTTATTAAACATCAGAAAACATACTTTGGAATAATTTCGATGACGATATGCAAGAAATGTAAGGTCTGCGGATTCTCTGAAGTGGTCATCCATGAATTTAAGATAATCCACTAAAAGATCATCTAGATCTACCCACAGAGGAGAAAGAAGCATCTGAGGTAAAATGTGATGTGAAAGGGTTTCTAGCAAGATATTCTTCACATCCAAAGACTTGTACCTATAAACAAACAACGGTCAAATCTCTTTATCTATAAAAAAAATAGTTGCTCAAAACTACCCGTACGGTTTTCTATGTACTAGATCCTAATGTCTTCACCTAATCAAACATAAGGGAAGAAGAATGAGAAGAAAAAAAATCTAAAAACGAAGAAAAGAAGCAATCAAGCCTACCATTGAAATGCCAGTGGAAGGACGCCCCAATGAGAATACAAATGCAGTAACAAAATCTTGTACTGCCATACAAATCTGCAGAAAGTAACACAGAGTTACTACAGAATGAACATATTGTTACAAAAAACAATTAAAACCAAGATGCAAGCATGCGTCCACAATCCTTGAAACAAGCAGGTACCATGATAACATCCCAATTGGGTTTGGAAAAGCGTATATCATGATAAGCCAAGCTCCCCTACCCCCAATTTAAACAAAGAAACATAAAACAGCATAATATAGTCAGAGGTTTTCTAAATTTCTGAACTGAAATGTCTGAGGACTATAGAAGTAGCTCAAGTTATAATCCGTACAACAGCAATGAAAATACAACATAGAGACCAACCTTCGGACAGTCAATCCAAACTCAAGAACCATGATTGCTTCCACCAAATAGCCAAGATGCTTGGTACGCCAAAACAACTATAAAGAAAAAAAACAAGCTTCAAAAAATAAATTCAAAAAAATTGAAGACTCTAAGGACCATAACAATAACAAAGTTTAGCAATCAACATGTTGATGTTTCTGGCTCAAAGAGGCACATTTTTAAAACTCTCAAGCATAAGAAAAACTGGAAAAAATGAGAAGGTTAAGAAAGATTCTTTGATCACTCTCTACCAAGAATCAAAATTTGAGTGAACGACTTTTTAGTGAATTTTCTAAAATTGCATTCTTGATGCTTAAGATTCTGAAGTCACACACATGGAGAACACTTAGTATTTGAGTATTGGCTATATTCTCCAAGGTGCTCACAACTAATTTGTAGCAAACTTGCTTACTTGAAGTAACATAATCAATATACTCGTATCTTATCTAAAATCCAAATTGTATTCCTGCATGGTTTTATAATTACATGCATTGCAAAATAAACTGAATCCGTTGAGCCCTCAACTAGGCTGACCCAAAGGACAGATAAGCATTGCATCCTAATTATACTTGATATCACAAAACAAGAATTTACACACCTGCAATACAACCGACTCAGCTATCAACTATCAAATAACCTGCTAAACCTTATATAATCTTTCATGTGAATTATAATATTAAACTTAGGCCCACCAATTACGATACATGCAGAATAGCATACTGATTGGACCATACATATGAAAATTCTTAGTGCAACGAACTCCACGGAGTATAGATATTCAGAACTAGTCTCTCATTTACAGATACAATTTACTTTCATTTTTTAGAAGTTATTTTCTGTTAATAGTCATATATAGAGAAGTATGTGTAAAGTTGTAGAATTGAATAGTTGGTAGTTGTGCAATTATTGTACTTTTCTCCCTATAAAAATGTGGAATCACAATCCATTGGTGTGGTCAAATTTACCCAATATATGTAGTCTATTTAAACTTTCCTAGTTTGTAAATATAGGATTCGGATGTAATTCATTTTTAATGATTTGATCAGACTTTGTTTTCTTTAATAGGATGTCTATTGGATCTATTGCCATGTAAAATGATCCCTGATGAACTCTTAAAGTAGCAAGTTTGAAATGTAGAAGTTACAAACAAAAGCTATATTTTCTACATCAATACCATACAGCTCCCCATTCCACTCTCAAACTCTATAATTTCTCCTCTTCTGATGTTTTCATTTTACATCACGAACATAATACTGTACTCTATATCTGCATTGGTCCTCAGGTATTTATTTTGCAAAATTAAATATGAGATAACATCTGTAAAGAAACGCATTTTATCAACTCAAGTGATCGAGGATCAACCAAATATGAAAAAGATGGCGACTATATAGCAATGTTTGAGCACATCTAAAAACAAAGGGTGGCATGTTTTGATTGTACTATCAAAAAAGACTGCTTTCTGTAAATAGAACTCTAATTGTCAAAGTATTCTCTCTGCTTCCATTTGTTTCTTTCTCTTTTTTATGGCAGAAAAAGAGGTCTGAATATAAATCAATGAAAAAGGAGAATCCTAAGAATGAGATTCTAAAATTTAGTGATGCATAGAATTTGAATGGAAAAAAAAATATCCATTGACAAATTTTTGGATAGAGATAAAAATCCTACCTTAGCGATCTAAAGTTCAAGCTGTTCAACTTACTCTAGCTTTAGACAAACATGATAACAAGCTCAGACATCAGCAATCATTGATCTCAGATAAAATAATCTCGAAAAAAAATGATGATTCCAGCAAACTCATAGTAGACTTGCAAATAATCTAAGTATCATTCTCTACAAAGATACAGAAACGAGCCCTTAGTAGCTCAAAAGACTAACATGGCATACCTGAACTAAAATGTTAGATGCTAAAGAGAGAAGCTCTTCACCATGCATGCTCTCTTGTGGATCCAAATCTTTGGAAAGTGAAAAGTTCTTGAAAAACAACCTCACCATCTCGATAGCAAGGATCTCACCATCTGAAGAAAAGAAGGTGGCTACATTCTCAGGGAGAACGTACATAATTAAATGAAACTTAACCTTGTTTAAAATCTAGGCCTTGGCCAAGTCTTGGAGAAAGTGATGAGTAAAACACCAAGCAGAGAATAGTTTTAGATAAAAACTTATGCTCCCTCAGTTCCAAAATGAGGGTCTGCCAAGGGGATTCCAACTATTCAAGGGGACATCATCATTACACTCGATATATGTGCAACTTATACTGAAAAATCTTTATCTTTTGCCATGCCCCCACTCTTTTATACAACCGTTTCTTTTTTTTATTAAACACCAGAAATCAGAAAATTTTCAGCCAGACTGGCAAAACATAACATACTTATCGACTGAATAACCACTTTGCTAGATTAGTGAATATAACTATAGAACATGACTAATATTTTTAACAGGAACTATTCCAACACAGCAGAGAATTTATGCAATAAAAGATGCTGCACAGAATATGAAGACATACCAGATGTCGAAAGACTAGAAAAGCTTCCAAAGAACTCCTGAACTTTATAAACAGTTAATGACATGCCAAGTGCTTTCAATGGTGCTGTAGATGGAATTTCACAATTTTCCATTAACTTTTTCACAAATTGCGTTCTTTTGTCAGGAGTTAAGACTTGAAGATACACTTCGACATCTGAAGTGAAGCAAGCCAAGTGACCAAACCTGCAACGGTGAAACGCCAATCTTAGTTTCACACTGTCAAGTAGTCCATACAAAGTCAAGATTTTGTGACCTAAACATCTTTTTTTATGTCACTGAAGCATGCACAGCCCTTTTCCCTTCCTCCTAGTGGGGATACAGGACTGGAGACTGGAGAGTGTGGGTTTTTCAAGTCTTTTAGTTAGTTTAACTGTTTAAGCAATTACTAAATTTCAACTTCAAATCAAAAAAATTACCCTTAAATCAAGTCCAAAGGGTGGTTGGAAGGTGACAGAAAGAACAAACTAAATGATCACTTTGATATTTCCTAATAAACTATAAACGTTCAAATACCGTCTAAAAAAAATTGCTATAATATTAACTATAAATGTCCAGCTAAGCGTAAAGGCCTGCTAGTTATCTAAAGCTTTAATGTAACTGATTTACAACCATCAGCGGGAAAACGAGGATACATAACGACTCATTTATGTATTAAAAAAAAGTACACAGAAAGTTAGTTCAAGCATACTGAAATAGTAGACAAAAAGTAGAAAGAATGCTATAAAGCTCTGCCACATACTTGGAATAAAATTGCATTAAAGTGTCAATTAGTTTGTCCTCGTCTCCTTTTCCAAATAACAACTTCCTCCTCTCAATTTCAAGATAGGCCAAGTATGGAGATCTTATAGCATCGTTATTAGAAGAATCCAGTATACTCTCTACAAAACCCGATGCATTTGATATTCCAGAATCAAACTGCACATAAAGCCACGCAGATTTAGGTTAAATTATGTCGGGAAAAACAGAAAGGGGGGATTGCAAAGTACAAGATTACAGTTGGCAACCACTAAAGCTAAAAACATGATGATACAGAGAGTTGACGAATTTTACAATGGGCACAATCCTAGGTTTGAAATGAAATCTTACAATCATTATCAGTAAACTTCATTTCACGTGCAACTTAAATCTTACATTAACAAATCAGTATCGCAAAAATAGTTGTCGTCCCTGTTTCAAAAGTCCCAGCCTTTTTTTTTTGGATAAGTAAGCATATATATAAAAGATAAGGCCACGACTCAGGATCTCAACTAGACTACAACTCTTTCTAACACAGGCCTGTAAACAACAATCTAACGCTTACTTTGTGAGAAACTGATTTATAATTCCATATATAACAAGAAAACCCATTCATACATATGCACACTTCATCCACTGAGTTCAAGAACTCAGATAAAGTCTGCATCGCTATATGAATAGTGAAAAAACTTGCTATATATCCAATTGCAAATACAGAAAACTCACACAAATACAGTTTGGTTCTAATAGAGCTCATCGTACTAGTTTTGCATCCACACAACAAAAAGCCCAGCCTTGACCTGCCTAGGCCCTACCAAGGTGATAGGCATTTGTCTTCCACACGATTAATATCAGCCGCTTTGATGTGGGTTAGACCCGGCCAACCAAGGACAAACCGGTCAAAATATGTTTTATTTAAAAAAACATAAGATTAGCTAAAAAATAGGTTGATCTTGAATTAATATTTACACTTCATACTTGTTTTGAATACAAAATTTTGTTTAGTTTGCATTCAACTGCTCTCACTGTTCAAATGTTGTTAATATAGTATTTATAATCAACAAGTTAAAATTAGTGCTTACAGCCTATTAAATTATCCGCTATACAATCAAAGGTTAAGATAAGCAACATGTCTATTCGTGCATTGATGACACCCCCTTTATATCATATCCGGAAACTCTGTTAATTTCAAATTCATGGTCCAGACAATATTGCAAGTCAAAATAAGTACCTTTTCATCTGTCAAATGTGAAAGCTTGCAGTCCACATTACTGACTTGGCCATCATCAGCATCATTACACCAGATACTGTCATCATCTAGTAAACAGCTTAGGTAATGCAGGAAACATTCCCAGTCGTCGGGGCTGCCAGATAAGAGCAATTTATATAAAGGATGTGAGTGCATCTGAAATTGTACATAGCATACATAAGGGATCATTTCATTTTATAATCCTAAACTTTAAAAAAACATTGCACAGGGGGCCCTGGACTTGTATAGTAAAAATTGATTGAAAAATCCTCTGAAATTAAGAGGCTATAAGGTTGCCCTGTCATTGACGGCATAATGAAATCGAAGTGCAGGATAATGTAAGAAGCTTCAAAGTACAAGCATAATTTACGTAGGATCATACATGTATCTAAAAACTCAGGGGCGGATGTATAGTGTGACAAAGGGGTGCACTTGCACCCCCACAATTTACGAAAATGTCATTTTTTCTATCGGAAATTTTAAACATAATTTAAAAATAATGAATCTCGCAACCCCGCAAAATAACACTTTCATTTGTGCAACCCCAAAATATTACTCCTGGCTCCGCCCTTGTAAAAACCATAAGCGGAGGTGTTTTTCATTCCCTCATACATGTAGGGGGGGAAATGGGAGACTGAGTGCCCGTAATAAACCTCGGTAAGATTACATACAGACTAGTTTTATCTTAATGAATGAAAAGCTGTCAAATAGGACAATCTTTATTGACAGTATCCAGAGTTGTATGGAAGAGGATGTCATATTTCATTCCAGAAAAAAAACTGTGAACTGAATTTAAACCTAACTCTTCAAAAAGCCAACGTAAAATACGCACAAATATATAGTAGTCGACTATTTTTAACTTGCTATCATCACACTTCAATCTCACAGTGCATGTATCGATAACAAGGGTAAGCACTTGGTACATCACTACATAGTTTTACTTTTACGGTTTTACCCACTTAAAGTATTTGCAGACACACTGCAGTTATAGGCACAAATCTTGCCTTGATATAGAGAAAAACTGATAATCTGGTAAAATCAAGCAAATCATCGCAAACAAGATCTAAATCAGGTTATGCTTGCTTATCTAATAGCTAGTTCAAGCGCATACCATAATGCCAAGACTTTTTTAAAGACATCAGCAGCAGCAGCAAAATCACTTGCCCGAGCAAGAAGTTTCCCCTGTCAACTTGAAGTTAAAGAGCAGAAACTTACAATAAAAGCAAAATATTTACCTTATTAAGTACAAAAACAATCGAACTAGATAATTGATTTACATATATGAAAAGGTTTTAAAAACTTTTCCCCAACTGCCATTGAACGATATGTGCAACATAATTGATTAACATGCATAAAAAGTTATACATAGATACGACAACTATAATTCTGCAAAAAAAATACCTGCAACTTTAATCTATCGACTTCAATCATGATAAGATCTCCTAATTTCTCAGAGACAACTTCAAAAGCATCTCGGAATTTATATTGCTGTTCCAATAGAGATATGTACACAATAAGAGCTGCAGCAAGGCCCACAATTAGTTTTAAACTAACAAGCAAAGTAAAACCTGACTGATTTCCTCTAAAAATAAATAAGAACAGCCCCACCTTCAGGCTCATGCAGGCTATGAGAAGCAATGTGCTTTTTAAGCAAACCTTCAGCTAAAGCCAACAGCTTTTCACCTCCATTGCCACATAAGACCTAATCAACCCAGCAATAATAAAAATTAAACACAAGAATGTCGTAGAGTCTTTCAGAAATGGACCAACGGAAATATGACTTTCTCTAACCTGTAACTGAATGCTACAAACTGCCCAGAGCAGAAACCTTTCTTCACCAACAATCTTGTACATTTTCAGGGCTGTCTGCCAAAGAAAAAAGTTAATAAGCAATTTTCATCACATAAGGGTGCACTTAAATAGCTCAGAAATGTTATAAAACATACACAACAATACACGGAAACAAAATATAACGAGGGGAATTATCAGATGCCATCAACCTGTTGCTGCTTAACAAATGAATATTCACGAACATGACAATTGAAGAGACCCATCATCAAGTCCAAATTGCTAGGGAACTTCACACATGCATAGTCGTAGCAACTAGTAGCCAAGTCAACTGCCGATACAAACGAAACATTATCGTCAAAGCATAAATCACTTCACAATAAATAATCATAAAAGATTATGTACTCACGATGATCAAGCCGTTGGAATACAATCTGCAGAGTACTGAGAGTCAAATCATCGATAAATATGGAGTCATTCGTAAAGAGGAACTCTTTGGCATTTAAACAGATAGAAAGTGCTTCGTCAGATTTGCCCATTCTTTCAACAACGAGGGCCTTAAGAGCCTGCATAAGATAAAATGAAGTACCATGAGCATTTTTCGCACTAGTTGAAAATATTGTTAAAAGGGAATAAAGCAAAACAATTAATAATGCTTTTACGGCTTTAACCAAATTACACAGTACTTCGTACCGGAGACAACTACGAAATTTAATGTCCAAATCTGTGAGGAGCTAATCAAAACATACAGTCTTGCAAATGTCATAATATAAATTTCCAATGAGAAATTATAAAAAATTCCATGTCAACATTATTAACTGTTTCTTAGTGATGATGACACGGTAACTTTTAATGCATCCATTCATCATGGTCCTTTTCAATCCATACTTATTTTAGTAACAGCATGTCTGACAATGAAGGCATCTACTCATACAAATGGACTATGATATTCATCAATGTAAACAATACAGTAAATTAGCTATTAATAGTCAGCATTGGTATGATGGTATCTATTGGTGAGAAAGAAAACAAGGGCTCGTTCAAGACCAGATTATGTTAAGGAAATAGAATAGAAAAGAAAAGTAAACGGAAAAAACTGAATTTCCACTATTAAAATATATAGGATAATTTTAAGGAAAATAATATATATTCCGTCTAAAAAAACTTTGTCCAACAATTATGCTCGTTAATCTACCAGTTGATTTACAAACTTTTTCCTTTCGAACTTCCTTGCTATAAAATAGGGGGAATCAAATTAACTCTGGAGAAATGATACTCATAATACTAGTCGATACAGATAATCAAATTAGAAAATAAACACCAAACATCACCTCTAATCAAATGCTACCTAACAATAATAATACTCAATTGGAACCAAAAAAAGTAGAAATAGGGGAAGAAATGTAATCAAATTGGACAAATTAAGCGATAAAACAATCAAATACTGATTGAGCGATTTAATCCACTCAGTCAACCAAAACCTCAGAATATTCCAAAAAAATCGATACAGATAATCAAAATAAAAGATAAACACCAAATAGCAATAATAACATAATCAAATTAGAAAACAAACACCGAAACAAGACCTCTAATTAGATATGACTGCTAGCTAGCAATAATAACATAATAAAAATAGAAAATAAACACCAAAACAAGACCTCTAATTAGATATGACTGCTAGCTAGCAGTAATAACATAATCAAATTAGAAAACAAACACCGAAACAGCACCTCTTATCAAATACTCCTCTCAGCTAGCAATAATAACATAATTAAGTGGAATTAATAAAATAAAGTAGAAATAGGGAAATAACGAGAGCATAACAAGAGTTGGGGTATTGGTTAAACTGGAGTGCAATTAAACTGTAATTAAAAAAGGGGAGAAAATAATAATAGAGTAATCTGGAATTCATTGGGAGAATTAATGGAATGAATGTAATTAAATTAGACGAATTAAGCGACAAAACAGTCAATAAGAATAAAAAAACAAAAAGAAAAAACACCAAACAGCAACTAATGTACTTATGCAATTACCTATGGATCGATACATTCGACTCGTTCAACCAAACCAATCAATTAGAAACCAAACAGCACCTCTAATTAAATACTACTGCTACCTAGCAATAATAACATACAAAACAATCTGTAAACATAATCAAATTAGAAAATACTCATAAACACTGAAATTGGAAGAATTAGGGGAAGGAATATAATCAAATAAGTCAATACGAACAAAAAAACTAAAATAAACACCAACCAATGTAATTACGCAATTAATGTGGAGCGATAAATTCGACTCGTTCAACCAAAACAACCAATTAAATATTGAAACAACGCATCTAATTAGATACTCCTCCTAGCTAAGAAATAATAACATGCTCCTATCAAGTAGAATTAAATAATAAATTAATTAGAAAAAAAGGGGGGAGTTTGTTACGAGAGCGTAAGGAGAGTTAGGGTATTTGGATAAGAGTGAAGCGGTGAGTTTGAGAGCGTTTTTAAACTGACGAGTGTCGATTGCGTCCCATATCGGCCTTACTCGCCGTTCCGGTATCCCACCCGCCATCCCCAGCTTCGACGCCATCATTTGTAGAGAGAGAAAGAGATAAATTGAACACGGCTCTGTGTATCTCTCTATTTATATATATATCTATGTATATGTATGTATATGTGTTTGTGTGTGTGTATATGTGTTTGTGTATATGTATGTATATGTGTGTGTGTGAGAGATAGAGAGAGAGAGAGAGAGAGAGAGAGAGGACGGCTAGGTGGGGAGAGAGATTTGGAGTGCGGGAAACCTAGATGAGGTGTTTGGATTCCGGAGACAGGTAAAAAAGTGTACTTTGTTAGTTTTTACCACATCTACACATAAATTCTCTTACTTTTTACTATTCAGTATTCACTTCTTTTTTTTTTTTTTTTCTTGTTTACAAAGATCAAAGTGGAAACTACATAGACATACATTATAATGTTCTAATATTATATATTTTGATGCAGAATGATAAAATTATAATTTTATGTTCAAATTTATCAAGCACGTACTGTTATATGACATGATTCCGTGATTAATTTAGATAGTGATACATAAATTGGACAGTTTATTATAGTGTGTTATCCAAATTGGGAAAGTTGAAAGCTGTGGGTATCCAAATCGTTAACAACAACAAAGTTTGGTGTACTAAACATATTTTTTTCCTATTATTTCAATTACATAGTGTTTCACACAAATTTTCACCAAGTGCTGAAGACAGGAAAAATAAATGCGAAGCAAAATAAATTTTATTTATCAATTAATTTGCAGGTACAATCTCTGATAATTTCTAAAAGAAAATATAGAAATGAAAGTCCTTTGATTCTCCTCTTCGAACAATTTGTAATGGCTCGAAATGCTGTTGTAGACTCTTTGATGAATTTTGTTGAATTTGCTGAACTTGAGTAGAATTCTTCAGATTTGATGAAGAACTTTGTAGTTTTGTTGATTTCGTTGATGATCTTGACGCTCTTCAGATTTGGTGAAGAACTTGGATATTTTGATCTAGAGAAACATGTTTTTGCCTTTGTGTAGTCGTTCCTGAAGATCGAATGCCGGTTTGTTGTAGATTTCTTGGGTGGAGTTCTTCGGATTTGTTGAAGAACTTTGAAGACTTTGATTTGCAGAAACGTCTTGTTTATTGCTTGTAGTCGTTCCTGAAGATCGAATGTCGATTTGTTGAAGAACTTCTTTAGATTTGGTGAAAAACTTTGAAGACTTTGATTTGCAGAAACGTCTTGCTTATTGCTTGTAGTCGTTGCTGAAGATCGAAGGCAGATTTGTTGTAGCAGTTCTTCAGATTTGGGGAAGAACTTGAAGACTTTGATTTGCAGAAACGTCTTGCTTATTGCTTATTGTCGTTCCTGAAGATCGAATGCAGATTTGTTGTAGCAGTTCTTCAGATTTGGGGAAGGACTTGAAGAATTTGATTTGCAGAAACGTCTTGCTTATTATTTGTAGTCGTTCCTGAAGATCGAATGCATATTTGTTGTAGCAGTTCTACAGATTTGGGGAAGAACTTGAAGATTTTGATCCGTAGAAACACCTTGCTTGATGCTTTTAGACGTTCTTGAAGATCGAATGCCAAGTTTATTGCAGATTTGTTGCAGACTTTGAAGGCGTTCGTTGAGGCCGGAGTGTGCATAGCTTCCCTAGGAGTTGACCCCCTGACGTTTGTGGAGGAGCGGAGCTGATTCCCTAGCGGCCGTGGAGGAGCGGAGCTGATTCCCTGACGTCTGTGGAGGAGCGGAGCTGATTCCCTGGCGTCTGTGGAGGAGCTTCTCTCTCTCTAGTCTTCAAGACTTTTTGATTATTTTTTATTGTGAGAATTATGGCACCCCCACCCTTCTATTTATAGCTTTTGGGGTGAGCTTTTAATTTAATTGCAATGCCACCTCCTCAAGTTTGGGCCCATTATCATATATGACCAACACTTGTCATTTGATTTAAATTTAGTATTTGTGGTTTAGAAACATTTTAATGAGTTCTATAATTTTAAGAAACTCTTTGTTTGCTCCATACTAAATGACTTTTAACAAAATAAATATTTTTATTTTATTTTAATTTACTATCTTAATTTTATATGATAGTAAATTGTAATTTCTTTTCTTTTAAATTACTAATAACTTCCTTTCTATTTAAATTCGGAGATTAGTAATCAATTTAATTTTGTTTAAAAGACACATGGTGTATGACCGTAAATTTTACGTGTCAACAAATGCCCCCTCGAGACTTGTTTAGTTGCATTAATTTTTTTTTTTGCAAAATGAACGAGTCTCGATTTTTTTATTTATAAAGAGTCAGAATTTTTTTTTTGAGAGAAGAGAATCTCTTTGTTCCTATATGATAAGGTAAAACCAACGCTAGGAAAAACGACTTTCATTTACATTATAATTCGCAGTATTATTGTTGCTGTAGGAGTTTTTTTTTTTTTTTTTTGAAACCTTTCTAAACATATCTTGGAGAATTTTGTAGCCCAAATCCCTATAATCTGCACGTACAAACGTGGCAGAGTCCAAGTTTTTGTAGGCTCTTGAAGAATTTGAGTCTTTGTAAAATTCCAATATCTTTAAACAATTAAAGATATAGTAGATGAGTCCTTCATCCCTATTAAGCAGGGTTCCTTGTGCCAAGATGATAAACATGGTTTTTGAATTCTTATCAAACTCTTACTTTATGATTGCTATAAATAGAAGGCCCTACATCTTTAATTTTCACAAAAACTAGCAGCAGCATATATATATATATATATATTTCAAAACACAAGAAAAGTGAAATCTTTCTACCCTTTCTTATTAGTACGTTAGCTCATTGTTTTTTTGTCTTGCTGTAAACATTTTTTTTTTGCTTTTCATTCCAACTGTGTGAAATTTAACTAAATTTAAGTTTAAACACTATGAACACCATCACTTAATAATTAACACAAAGTTGGATAAGGTAGTATTTATAACACTGATTTGAAAATTACAGTCTTTTCTTTAGTTCGTATTTGTTTTTTTTGTTTTTTTGTTTTGTTACGTACTGTTTATGTGCAAGTCAATGGTAACTTATTTAAAATAACCCCTTTTCTTTTCTAGATATCACACATATAACAGAATATAAACTAAAATATTTGGTTGGTATCCAGAGAACCGAATTCCATTCACTGCACATACAATGTGAACTATTCTTGCTTAATAATTTTCTGGGCATGTTTACTGTCATGCTTTTCAGATGCAAGTGGTCATATGGAAATTATGTACTAGTTTCTATTCTATTATGATTAGTCAGAATATGCAACCACAAAGTCCTTAGTTACCTGTGTCATATTTTTTTTTTACACTTTAAGAATTTCGACAATTTGAAACTAAGCATGCACAATCATCAATATTTGCTACTTTAGGTTTTTGACTGTCCTACTTTTTTTTACTTTTTTTTTTGTTTGTTTGTTTCTTTTTTTTTTTTTAAAAAAACTTACAGTTTCAAACAATCATATTTATTTCACACAAATTAAAATGGCCGAATACTCCCTATTTTTTGACATAATGTATGGATTTTTTTTTTTTAGTGAAACCCCCACTTTTTTTTTTTTACTTCTTTTACTTTTCAAGAGGCATGGAGTTCAAATTTACCTTTACTTGTTGAAATATTTCTTTTGGCAGAGTTTTCATTCGTCATGGTGAAATTCGAGTTGAGGCAAGTTGGCGAAGTGCAACAGTTGATCGTCAGAGACGGCGACAAAAATACATCTTATCCGATATAACTCCCTCTAAACGGAAAACATGCTCACGCTCCTCCTACTCTTGATGACATTCCGTACGTCCAGTCTTCTTCATGGTCGTTTATCCAAGAAGGATTGCCACTGTTGCGTAGTCCACTCCACAATGCCAACACAGTTTCTGATCATTCGTTCTCCACTCTCGGTCGCCGTATAATCTCTGGAGAAGCTAAGTGGGGAGACACACTCAAAGTTCATGGGAAGTTTCGCCAGCCTTTGAAGTATTCGGAGTGGCTAGAGGAAATTCTTGACCGCGTTGGTTTCTCTCTTCGCACTGCTGAGATTTACGATGCAGTTTTTGCTTCTTCATTTACCTACAGCCAGGATTCGACTATGATGCGTGCTTTCTACGAGGCTTGGTGCACAGATATGAACTCCTTACACACGGACACCGGAGAAGTTTCGATTACTCTATGGGATTTGCATGCTATTGGTGGTCTGCCTACTCTCGGGTTGATTTATGATGAGTCAATACCCTATCCGGATGAGCTTGATAACGATGTCCGTGGCGACACTTCGATTTCCCCGAGCTGCAAGTTTTTACTCATCGCTTACCATCGACTTGTTGGTCCTGATAAAAAGAAGACAATTTCTCCTGCTGCTTGGGTCAAATACTGGTTCAAAGGAGGCTTAGAACACAAGAGTTCATGTCCACAACCTTTAGCAAAGTCTGCGTCTCACGGTGAGAATGATTCTCGCTATGATTGGCTTCCGGAGACAAAACGCGTTTTTGTTGAGCTTGGCATTCCAACTACTTTATTCAACGAAGTGTACCTTGCTGCATTTTTATCATGTTGGCTTTGTGTCTTTGTGCTTCCCTTGGGCTCGACTACATCTATTAGAGCAACTGTGTTTAAACCTGCTAGTTCGATGGCCTCCGACAAAGTTTTGGGTCTCTCTTTTCCAGTTCTAACGTACATTTACAAAGGTTTGCATACCATTGCAAAATCGCCGACTCCTGGATCGTCCACAGCCTGCTTCCCTCGGCATTATCTTACAACTTGGATGGATAACTATTTCGGCACCCATAATCGGTAGAAGCAACTCATTGCGGAATCGAGAATGTATGAGTTTTCAGGAGATCATGCCGCCAAATCGTTCAGCGAGGAGGAGGCTCGAAGAGAGATCCATTCGGGTAAGTCAATTTCTTGGAATGCAACCTCGTTCGTCAAAAGATACACTCAACGTTTTGACGCCACCAAACTCCCTCTTAACGATGAAGAGCGTAATCGATTTGTATCCATTCGGCCATGTTTGTTAACCTTTCGATGGAAGAACGCCTTTTATTTACAGCCTTACAATCCGCATAGATTCAGTCGACAATTTGGGTTTTCTCAAAGAATTCCATTTGAATCTACTAAAGAAGATATTCGCTCTTCGACACTTGATGAAGGGATGAAACATTGGGCTCTTAGCCAGTATGAATATCCTCGCACAACTGTTTTAATTCCAGGTCTTCCGAAGAGTGCAAACGAAGGTACGACTTCGCAATTTCTCAAATGGTGGGGGAAAGTTCATGGTCGCTATCTCATCGAAGGGCGAAAGCTTCTAATAAAGAGTATAAATGGTACTAGTCCTCCTTCTATTGTCGTAGGCACTAAAAGGTCGGGTAAAAGTCTTACAACTCTCAAGGAAGTCTTAGGGCAACATGACGTTCCAGCCACAAAGAAAACGAAAACTTGTTGTGTAAGTGAGCTTAAAGCTGGTGATGTCGATGTGATTGGAGACACAACTACTGCAGATTTGAAAGACGTACGTATCTATTTTTTTTTTCTTTTCTTTCCCTTTTTTTTTTACTTATAATTTTACTTCTGTTTTCAGGTTGGACTTCGTTTACTTGATGAGGATGCCGAAATGTATGGAGGGAGCGAGCGAGTATCATTTGGGAGTGACGATATTCATGAAGCTACAGAGCTTGTTGATTATTCTGGTTCATCTGGTCACGCTAAGGAGGATAGTAGCCAACATTCGCAAGCTGATGATGCCTCTTCTAGTACGCCTATGGTAGAAAGAAGCAACAAGCACAACGTTTCTTCTTCTCATCCTGATTCCACTTCTTCAGCATCGAAGTATGATGATGATATTTTGGCGTCTACCCAAAAGTTCGTTCTTGACTTGAGGACAACTCTTATCCGCATCTTGGAGGAGTATCGTACCGGTGACCTTAGTTTACTTGAGGAGAGAAGTGTGAAGATTACCAAGATGATGGAGTCTGCAGGCTCAATTGACGCATCTCATCTTAAGTCAATGGTTTCTGAGTTCTTTGTGAAAGCACGCGAGTATAATGAGCAGAGTTCTTTGTTTTTCGAAGTCAGTGCGATTGGTGTCACTATTAAGGAAAAGAATGCTCAGATATCAGTCATTGTTGCTAAAGAAGAGAGCTCCAAGGCTGTGATTGATGATTTTCAAAAGAAAATTGCGGACGTTGATACAAAAATGGAGCAATTGAAAGCTGTCAAAGAGAAAATGGAGGTATCGTTGGCGAAAGAAGAAAGCAAGATAGGCAGTACACAAGGTCGCATATGTTCTCTCGAGTTAGAATTGTTGAAACTAAAAGACCAGTGCTCTAAGAGTAATGAAGCTATGAACCAAATGAAGAAGCTTTCACGTGCGTTAGAGCATCAATTTGAGAAGTTAAAGACTTCGAACTTATTTCCTTAGTTTTTATTTAGCTATTTACTAGCTTAATCGCTTAGTCTTTTTTTTTTTTTTTTTTTTTGCATTGTCGTAAGTACTTTTCGTATTGAATCTTTCGTAGTGGAATTTTTTTTGTAGTGGCTTTATATGAGAACTCATTTCTTTCTTTACGCGTTTGTGTACTTTTGCATAACTTAACCTTCATTTTGCCATTTATTTATGTACTCTTTTGTCTTTTGGAGCTTTCATTAAACTTGTGGGATATTTTTTTTTTGTTATGGTATGACTGATCTTGAAATAAATTCCAAGATGCCTACGTACCCGTTAAGGATCAAGCCAAACGTAGTTCAATTTTTTTTTGATTTTTTTTATAATTTATAGTTTTTTTGGATTTTTATTTTTTTGTTGTTGGTATGACTGAACTTGAAGCAAGCCTCAAGATGCCTACGTACCCGCAAACGATCAAGTCAAACGTAGTTCATTTTTGTTGCCTCAATATTTATACTCATTTGGGCGATGAGTAACATGCACTTTATACTCTTGCGTCAAGGAGTGTCTTCACTTCTTCTTTATGGGTAGTAACGCTTCAAAAATCTGCCATTGATGGGGCCAATCTTTAGACCGTCTTCACTTTGCAACTTGTAGGCGCCATTTGTGTAAACTTCTATCACTGTATGCGGTCCATCCCATTTGGAGAGAAATTTGTTCCCAATGCATCGTGTTGTGATGATAGGCCTTCTAACTGCTAACACCAAGTCTCCCTTTTGGAACGATCTTTGTTTAACCTTCCTGTTGAATGATTTTGACATCCGTGCTTGGTAACATTCCAACCTTTGTTGCGCTTCAAGTCTTTTTTCGTCGAGTGCTTCAAGTTCTTCGAGGCGAAGGCGAGCATTATCCTCAAGTGTCAATCCTTCTTGGAGGGCGATTCTAAGCGACGGGATTTGTGTTTCCAGTGGCAGGACAGCTTCTACTCCGTACACCAACGAATATGGGGTGGCTTGAGTTGATGTTCGATATGTCGTTCGATATGCCCAAAGAGCTTCTTTGATCCTTTCGTGCCAATCCCTTCTTGATTTTGCCACAACTTTCTTTAGCAAGTTTCCAAGTGTTTTGTTAAAAGCTTCTGCGAGTCCGTTAGCTGGCGCATTATACATCGAAGAGTTATGTTGTTTGAAGCCAAATTTCTCGCATAGATTTGTCACCAACTTATTATAGAAAGGCGTTCCGTTGTCGTTGATGATGTAGCGTGGAACCCCATACCAAAATATGATATTTGATTTGATGAAGTTTACCACCGTTTCCTTCTTCACAGCTTTCAAAGGCACCGCTTCTGCCCATTTTGAGAAATAATCGGTTGCTGCAAGTATGTAAAGATGCCCCCCAGAGGACTTAGGGAGTGGTCCTATTGCATCTAATCCCCATGCTTCAAATGGCCAAGACGCAACCGTAGGGTGTAACAGCTGAGGCGGTTGATGAATAAAATTTGCGTGGAATTGACAAGGCTGACATCTTTTGGCAAAATCCATGCAATCTTTGACCATAGTTGGTCAGTAGTATCCCATTCTTTTGACTCGGAAGTGAAGCTTTGGACCTGACTGATGAGCGCCGCAAATTCCAGAATGAGCTTCCTCCATTGCCTTTATTCCTTCTTCTTCATTTAGACATCGTAGAAATAAACATTCGAAGGATCGACGGTAGAGAGTATCCTTAAAGAAAATGAACCTAGCAGCTCTTCGCCTGGTATCTATCTTTTTGTGTTTATCATCGGACAATTTTCCATGCTGCAAGTAGTGGATGATAGGCTGCCTCCAATCTTCTTTCTCAATTTCAAAGACGGAAATCGTGGTAACTTCTTCGACAATCCTATCTTCATTTTCAAATTCTAGAGGAATTATCCAGCGTTGACATACGGGAATCTTTACATCTCCATTGGGCATTGCGATGGTGGATGCCAATTTCGCCAACGCGTCAGCTTGTTTATTCTTTTTCCTTGGAACATGATCTAGCGTCACATCTCCAATTTTAGCAACAAGTCTCGCAGCATAGTCACGATATGGTGCCAACTCCATTTTCTTAACTTCATATTCATTTGTAACTTGATTTATGACCAACTCAGAATCTCCAAAAACTTTGAGATGTTGATAGTTTGCACCAAGAGCCATCTCGAGTCCCAATATTAGAGCTTGATATTCAGCAACATTGTTGGAGCATTGTTGCACAAGGGTGAAAGCATAAGGTAGAACATCTCCTTCAGGACTTAGGAACACTACTCCAGCTCCGGCGCCTTCACTGTTTGCTGCTCCATCAAAGTACATTGTCCATGGCGGAGATACTTCCACCCACATGACGTCTTCATATGGAAGATTCTCGGAGAGCTCCCATTCAGCGGGCATTGGATGGTCGGCTAGAAAATCTGCAAGCACTTGTCCTTTGACGGCCTTTTAAGGAACATATAGATTTCGAATTCTTGGAAGAGAAGTGCCCATCTTGCTAGACGATCAGACCATACGGGTTTTGACATGATGTATTTAACAGGATTTGCTTTTGATATTAACCGAATTGTGTGAGCTTGAAAATAGTGCCTCAATTTTGTAATTGCAAACACCAAGGCGAGACACATCTTCTCAATGGGCGTATAGTTCACTTCACATGGTGTCATAGTTCTATTCAAGTAGTAGAGTGCATTTTCTTTCCCATGATCATTTTCTTGAGCAAGTAGACCTCCAATTGAACGTTCTTGTGCTGCAAGGTATAATATCAATGGCCTTCCCAAAACAGGAGCGGCTAGGACAGGAGGCTTTGTCAAATAAGATTTAATGATTTCAAAGGCATTTTCGCAGGCGTCATCCCATTTGAACGGCGTGCCCTTTTTCAGAAGTCGACTAAATGGTTGACAACGGCCAGATAGGTTGGATATGAATCTTCGGATGTATGCTAACTTCCCCTGTAGACTTCGAAGCTCGTGGATATTCTTTGGTGCTTGAATCTTAATGATTGCCTCAATTTTTGATTGATCAATTTCGATTCCTTGATGGCGGACGATGAACCCAAGGAACTTTCCAGAAGTGACTCCAAATGCGCATTTTAGTGGATTCATCTTTAGTTGATATCGGCGGAGACGTTTAAACACAACTTCAAGGTCCTTTAGATGTTTGTGACGCTCCTTTGTCTTCACAACTATATCGTCGACGTAGCATTCAATATTCTTGTGAAGCATGTCATCGAAAATCCTTTGCATTGCCCTTTGATATGTTGCTCCAGCATTCTTCAATCCAAATGACATGACTTTGTAGCAATAAATCCCTTTTGGCGTTCTGAAAGCAGTCATCTCTTCATCCTTTGGATCTATGCGAATTTGGTTGTAGCCTGAGGATCCATCCATGAATGACAAGGCTTCATGTCCGGTAGTAGAATCAATCATGAGCTCAGTTATTGGGAGTGGAAATTCATCTTTGGGGCATGCGCTGTTCAGGTCTCGAAAGTCTACGCAAACTCGTATTTGTCCATTTTTCTTCTTGACTGGAACTATGCTCGAGATCCACGTTGGATATTTGACTTCCCTTATGAAACCTACATCGATAAGTTTGTTGACTTCCACTTCAATCTGTTGAACCAACTCTGCTCGGAATCGTCGTTGAGCTTGCTTTATTGGTCTAGATCCTCGTTTTACTGCGAGATGATGAACTGCTATTTTAGGATCAAGTCCTGGCATCTCCTCGTAACTCTATGCGAACACGTCTTTGTAGTCCCTAAGAAGCTTTATGTAATCTTTTTGGTCTTCTTCGCTTAAAAGTGCACTTAGGTATGTAGGTTGCGGAGCATCCGTCGTGCCCAGGTTGAATTCTTTCAATTCATCCACAGTAGATTTAACACCTTCTTCGAGTTCTTCAGGAGCATATTCTACCTCTTCTTCAATATGATCTTCCTCGTCGATCCCCGTGATGTGGTAAGACGTTGTGACTTGCAAAGTTTTCGTCTGTGTGGTACCTTGGACAATAACGACTACTTGGACCTTTCTTGCGAGACGCCTTTGAGAAGCTAATGTATTCGTTGTCGTGCCAAGCCGGTCAAAAATAGATCTTCTTCTACCAAGTCGTCTAAGTACTGATGGTCGCCTACATGATAATCTTTTAAATACATATTGTGAAATTACATTTGCCTCCATTCCTTCAAGAACCAATTTCCTTTCTAATGACCGTTGAGGAGTCATTGGTGGCAAGTTTTGTAATCCCTGGTGATCTATGACAGGAACATCATTTTCTCCTATCGATTCAGTATCCTCGAATGTAGTATAACAGTTATTTGACTTCTTTATGATGATACGAGCTGGAACATGCATCTTGTAGCCAATTCCGACACGAGATTTTTTCACAGCGAAGCCCTTTTGCTTGAGCATATTTTGTGTTGGATTTAAACCGTGAACCTTTTCTCCAGTTACTCCTGGGACAAGCTTTCCAAGTAGATTCGAACTTTCCTTGGAGTATCCATAATTTGTAAGTATCTTGCAGGTTTTTTCGCAAAAAGATTGAGTGCTTGAAGTCTCTCCATGTTCACTAACAGGGCCATGTGTTGGTTGCATAAAACCTTTGAGTATCATTGTTCGTTCGATCATAGTGATAGGAATTGTTAAGTCTTTGAAATTCAGATCGTCGATGTTACTTGACTTGGGAGCATAGCAAACCACTGGAGTTTCTTTCCTTTTTGTTAGCAAACTCTTACTTTTCGTACTCTTGCCTCCTTGGCCTTCTTTAGTTTTCGTTTCCACAACAGGTGGTGAAAGAGATTCAAGGGCGTCTCCCTTCTTTGGTTTATCCACATAGAACTTGGCGTCAGCGAAGTAAGTTTCCACTCCGTTGAAGGGATTGTTATCAGCTTCAACTTTCTTCATGACATCATTTTGGCAATACTTAAAACATTGGTGAAGAGTTGATGGGACGACTCTATTCTCGTGAATCCAAGGCCGACCAAGAAGCATGTTATATGAAGTCTTCACATTGAGGACGTGAAACAGAGCAGTTGATGTAAGGTCGCCGATGACAAGCTCCAGACGTATTGTACCAATCGCTCTTTGTCCATCTTGGTTAAATCCTTGAATCATTAGGCGGCTGGGAGATAGCTCATCAATCGTGATCCCGAGATCATTAACAATCCGTAGTGGTAAAATATTGACGGCAGATCCTCCATCTAGTAAGATCCTCTTTACTTTCTTCTCCCGTGAGTAACCAGAAACGAACAATGGACGATTATGGGGTTTTGCATCGAGTAACAAGTCTTTGTCAGAGAAGTTGATGTTCATCACGTTTGTTACTTCATTTACTTCTTCAGATTGAGTGGGTGTTGCTAAGAGTGTAGTGGACTCATCCTCATTTTCTTTGGGGAGCTCTTCGATAGTTGCGACATTACATGAGGCAGCATACCAGTCATCTTCATCCTCTTCTTTAGAGTATCTATCATTTATGCAACCATCACATTCACAAACATCCCAGAAGCAATGACCGTCATCATCTTTGAACTTGTAAATAGGATTTCCTTGATAGTAGTAGGCGATTGGAACCTCCATGCCTGGTCTTTCCGGTGTGGATTCTTCAATCACTCGCTCTTTGTAACGTAGAACGTAGTAGTCCCCATCAGTTTCCTTAAGCTTCCCAACTTGTCTATCATTGGCTTCATATCTTTCTTTAAGAGCTTGTTGGCATTCTTGACAAAGATCTTTGCAAGGCTCAGACGCATGCGGAAGCTGGCTGATTTATTCTATTTTGCACACTTCATCAGGAACTTCAGAGGCACTGTCAAAACTTGAGGATTTCTCAACTTCGTTTGCATTCGATTCTTCACCAAATTCGTTGTTAGGGTGCTTTTTAGATGATAATGGATTCACTTCTTGTGCTTTGCCATACTGGACGTAGTAATCAAACTTTCCAGACGATTCTCCAAGGAGGCCAATTTGCGGGTCTCCAGCTTCATACCTTTCCTTGAACAATTGCTGAGTATTTTTCTTCTTATTTTTCTTCTTTCTAATTTTTGGCTCTTCATCTTCGTCGCAGCATTCCTTCCATTGGTACTCTATGCAATCCTCACAATTGCAGACATCGAAGAAACAATGGCCGTTCTCACTGAATTTGTATCTTGCCCCCTCTTGTTGATGCTGGTGGATTTGATTATCTTCCAAGGACATGAGTTCAGATTGTTGATGTTGATCTTCGAGAAGGTTTTCTAGAATCATGTCCCCATTAGTTTTGTAGTCTTCATTTTGTGTTGAGTTTACAGAGGCATGTTCTTCAACTATGAATTCCGTTGGTGGGAAGGAGCCAAATTGGATGAGCATTGTTGTTGGGTTGCGTACGCTTTCAACTGGAGAATCACTAATGAAGGTTGCATAATGAGCTTTTGCTTCATCTTCTTCTTCCAATAAAATCTTTCCTTGGCTGGCTAGCTGGACGATCTTTTCTTTCAGCACGAAACATCGATGAGTTGGATGGCTGAGTAGACGATGGAACTTGCAGTAATTTGTGTCGTTCACTTTATCAGCCTCTTCTGGACGCTTCATTTCTGGGAGTTCAATCAAGTTGAGGGCCAAAAGTTCGTCTAGCATTCTTGGTACTTCGGTATCTAGAAACGGATATTCCTTCTCTTGCATCTCCTTCAGGGTGAGCCTTCTCTTTCCATTCCATTGATTGTCAAACTTTTCAACTTCGACTTTCTTCATGCTTGTGTTAATCTTGGAAGCTGAAGAGGCCTTTGGTAGACTAGCAGAAACAACGAATGACTCTTTTTTGTCAGTGTTTGAACGAGCCATGCCCCATCTCGTGCTTTCGGGTTTACCTTTTGTTTTATGTGACATTTGAATCGGCAAAGCTTGATCATCGCATGTTGAAATGCTGAACTCCATGTCATGAGCTTGACTTGCTAGTTCTCCGAAGGACTTCGGCTTTATTCCTTGAAGAATGTATCTCAATCCCCAATGCATGCCTTGGATACACATTTCGATGCCGGATGACTCACACAATCTATCTTTGCAGTTGAGGCTCAATCCCCTCCATCTGTTGATGTAATCGGTGACAGGCTCATCATTCCATTGGCGAGTGTTGGTTAGTTCGATCATGCTCACTGTCCGGCGAGTGCTGTAGAAGCGATTGAGAAATTCATCCTCGAGTTGTTCCCAGCTGTCAATTGATCCAGGTGCTAAGTTGCAGTACCAATCAAATGCGTTATCCTTCAATGTCCGGACGAATTGCTTTACGATGAGGTCTCCTTCTGTTCCAGCATTGTTGCACGTTTCTACGAAATGAGCTACATGTTGTTTTGGATTTCCTTTACCATCGAATTGCTGAAATCTTGGGGGTTGATATCCCGCAGGCATTTTCAAGTGCTCTATCCTTCTGCTGTAAGGCTTAACATAGCTTAATGAGGAATGTGTCACTTCTTCGTAGCGTCCTTTAACGGTGCCAAGTATGAAATCCTTAGGTTGATCAACAGGAATTGAACCATCAGGAAGAACCTCTATGTTTTTCTTCTTCCTTTTGTCTTTGCTTGAAGATCCTTCGATTTCGAACGGTTTCTCTTCATTTACAACGGTTTCACTAGTCTGTGCCAGGAATTCCACCTTGTTCATTAACATTGCAAATTGGGTGTCTCGCTCTGTTGTTGCCTTCATGAGACCTTCTAGAGTTTTTGTTAGGATGGAAACATGTTCTTCCAATGCCAACGTATTTGTAGTCATGGCCGGCATAATAGTTGAGTCAGAAGATCGCGGGCTGTTAAGTGGAGACTCCGAGTCTGAAGCAGTGACCCCATCTTTTTCATTGCCCTCTTGTTCACCTTTTCCTAGTTGTTCATATATGAATTTCGCAGCAGATTTTCCATCACGAGTGAGAGCCTCTTGAGGTCGTATGCGTAGGTACTCTGCTGAGTTTAAGTTGCCCTCAAGTTCGATGCCTTCCGCGTGAGTTGGAGTTTCCATTTGTTGATCTAATGCTTGAGTGTCGGAAGACTTGTTGCTTCGAGTTCTGGTGTAAACGTTTGAAATCGTCCTCTTCTCACTAATTAAGGAAGAATCTTTAATTACTTTGGAGGAGTCTTTCTTTGGAGCCATCAAATTGTTGCTCAACTTGATTTGATGAAGAGAAGAGATGAAAGGCAGAGAAGTCCCACCGGGTGTGCCAAAATTTGTTTCACACAAAATTTCACCAAGTGCTGAAGACAGGAAAAATGAATGCTAAGCAAAGTAAATTTTATTTATCAATTAATTTGCAGGTACAATCTCTGATAATTTCTAAAAGAAAATATAGAAATGAAAGTCCTTTGATTCTCCTCTTCGAACAATTTGTAATGGCTCGAAATGCTGTTGTAGACTCTTTGATGAATTTTGTTGAATTTGCTGAACTTGAGTAGAATTCTTCAGATTTGATGAAGAACTTTGTAGTTTTGTTGATTTCGTTGATGATCTTGACGCTCTTCAGATTTGGTGAAGAACTTGGATATTTTGATCTAGAGAAACATGTTTTTGCCTTTGTGTAGTCGTTCCTGAAGATCGAATGCCGGTTTGTTGTAGATTTCTTGGGTGGAGTTCTTCGGATTTGTTGAAGAACTTTGAAGACTTTGATTTGCAGAAACGTCTTGCTTATTGCTTGTAGTCGTTCCTGAAGATCGAATGTCGATTTGTTGAAGAACTTCTTTAGATTTGGTGAAGAACTTTGAAGACTTTGATTTGCATAAACGTCTTGCTTATTGCTTGTAGTCGTTGCTGAAGATCGAAGGCAGATTTGTTGTAGCAGCTCTTCAGATTTGGGGAAGAACTTGAAGACTTTGATTTGCAGAAACGTCTTGCTTATTGCTTGTAGTCGTTCCTGAAGATCGAATGCAGATTTGTTGTAGCAGTTCTTCAGATTTGGGGAAGAACTTGAAGACTTTGATTTGCAGAAACGTCTTGCTTATTGCTTGTAGTCGTTCCCGAAGATCGAAGACAGATTTGTTGTAGCAGTTCTACAGATTTGGGGAAGAACTTGAAGATTTTGATCCGTAGAAACACCTTGCTTGATGCTTTTAGACGTTCTTGAAGATAGAATGCCAAGTTTATTGCAGATTTGTTGCAGACTTTGAAGGCGTTCGTTGAGGCCGGAGTGTGCAGAGCTTCCCTAGGAGTTGACCCCCTGACGTTTGTGGAGGAGCGGAGCTGATTCCCTGGCGGCCGTGGAGGAGCGGAGCTGATTCCCTGACGTCTGTGGAGGAGCGGAGCTGATTCCCTGGCGTCTGTGGAGGAGCTTCTCTCTCTCTAGTCTTCAAGACTTTTTGATTATTTTTTATTGTGAGAATTATGACACCCCCACCTCTCTATTTATAACTTTTGGGGTGGGCTTTTAATTTAATTGCAATGTCACCTCCTCAAGTTTGGGCCCATTATCATATATGACCAACACTTGTCATTTGATTTAAATTTAGTATTTGTGGTTTAGAAACATTTTAATGAGTTCTATAATTTTAAGAAACTCTTTGTTTGCTCCATACTAAATGACTTTTAACAAAATAAATATTTTTATTTTATTTTAATTTACTATCTTAATTTTATATGATAGTAAATTATAATTTCTTTTCTTTTAAATTACTAATAACTTTCTTTCTATTTAAATTCGGAGATTAGTAATCAATTTAATTTTGTTTAAAAGACACATGGTGTATGACCGTAAATTTTACGTGTCAACACATAGTTTCTCGATTAAATAAGATTATGTATTGTATTTTAGTAAATTAAAGACTGAAATACCAAAATGAACAAATAATACGTTATTGGGATCTCCGGTTCATGTAATCGTAATGAAATACTTCTCAACATATTGTTTCAATGTTATTGTGGTTTTAAAAAAATTAAAAATACTCGTGACTCGTCGTATTCCACATCCGATCTGTATCTCAAAAATACTCGGTTGGAACTAATTCCGACTTCTTTTGGACCGGACAACCTCGTGTTGCAGATTTTCAGGTTTTCCGCTGCATTCATAAACACTTTTTTTATAAACTTTGGAATTTTAACTAATTAAATATAAATATTGGACCAAGTGCAATTTCAGAAAAAAGATTAATAATAACTACAACTACAGAAAACACAAAATGAGCACTCTAACAACTCCACCCGATACCGATCCACTTCTCTCACCCCACCAGACAACACCTCCCCCAAATCCAATCTCGACCATCCATCTTACATCGAGACCCCACACTACATCTCAAACTAGTTTTTTTTTCACTATATTTTTTTTTTTGTTATAAAGCGTCTTTTGATGTCTTTTTTACGATAATTGTCATATTAACTCATGTGAATCGACAAACTACATATATCAAACAAATAATTATGTAAAACGAACAAATGAATAAAAATTATGTCGTTTTAAAGATGACACTGATGGTTGGTTAATTGCAAAAGTTTGATAGTTTATAAAAGTTATATTCAAGAGGCTTATTTGCAAATGAGCCATAGTTCAAGGGGGGTTATTTGCATTTTAGCCTCTCTTTTTTGTAACTAAACAATCTTGGACCAAAAGCTATATAACAAAAGAAATGACTCTAATAATTAATAACTACAGAAACACAAAAAATGAGCACTATCACAACTCCGGCCGACACCGATCCACTACTCTCACCTCCACCTGACAACACCTCCCCAAAATCCAATCTCGACCGTCCATCTTACACCGATGATCCAATCGAGATCGAATCCAACGGTCCAGATTCACTTACCTCAAACTCAAATACAAAACCCATCCAATATATTAAAATATCTGTATCTAACCCTCAAAAAGAACCCGACCCGACGAAAACTAATTTGTTACCCGGGAATAATAATAGTACGTTTGTTACGTACTTAATTTCGACGAAAACTAATGTTCCGGAGTTTAATGGGACGGATTTTGTTGTTAGGAGAAGGTTTAGGGATTTTGTCACGTTATCGGATCGGTTAAATGAGAGTTATCGTGGCTTTTTTATTCCGCCAAGGCCCGATAAAAGCGTGGTCGAAGGGCAGGTGCTCATTTAACTCGAATTATACTAAGAGAAATTGTTTTATTAGTTTATTTGGAAATAAATATTAGACCATCTTGATAGGCAATAGTTGTTTTGAATTAGTTACACATTTAATTTAAAATATGACAAAATTAGCTGTTTTGATTAGTTGGAACTTATATTTGTTGCAGATTTTAGGCGCGGGTTTTTCGCTTTGAAACTGGATTGTTTTTGTGCACTTAATAGCTTAGATTTTTTGACTTTTTGGGATTTTGTCACGTTGTCGGATCGGTTAAATGAGAGCTATAGAGGCTTTTTTATTCCCCCAAGGCCCAATAAAAGTCGAAGGCCAGGTGCTAATATGGTCACTCATTTAACTCAAAAATTAAGAACTTAACCTTTTTTTTTCTAGTTTGGAAATTAACATTTGACCACCTTGATAGGAATTAACTGTTTTCAATTATTTATTTAACTTGAATTATAACAAAATTAGCTGTTTTGATTAGTTGGAACTTGGAACATATATTAAGGCATTGTTTTGTTGCATATTTTAGTCTCGGATTTTCGCTTTAAAAGTGGATTGTTTTTTGTTCACTTATAGCTTAGATTTTTTAGATTTTTGGATTTTGTCACGTTGTCCGTCCGATAAAAGTGTAGTCAAAGGGCAGGTGCTACACATTAAACTCAAAATATAAGAAAAAATGTTTTATTTATTTGTTTAAAAATTGATATTAAGGCCTTATTACATGGATTGAATTTTGGTTGACCAACTTAATAGGCAATAGCTGTTTTTAGTTAATTACACATTTAACTCGAAATATAAGAAATTAGCTGTTTTCAATTTGTTACACATTTAACTTGAAATATAACAAAATTAGCTGTTTTGATTAGTTGGAACTTATTTTAAGGCATTGTTGTTTTGTTGCATATTTTAGGGTCGTTTTTTTTGCTTTGAAACTGGATTGTATTTATTTCACTTATAGCTTAGTTTTTTTGGATATTTTTTCACGTTATCGGATTGGTTAAATGAGAGTTGTAGAGATTTTTTTATTCCACCAAGACCCGATAAAAGCATACTCGAAGGGCAGGTACTAATAGTCATTCATTTAACTTGAAATTTAGAATTTAACTTTTATTTTTTGTAGTTTGGAAAATAAAAATAAGGCCTTATTACCTGGATTGAATTTTGGTTGACCAACTTGATAGGCTATAGTTGTTATTAGTTAGTTACACATTAACTTGAAATATGACAAACTTAGCTGGTTTGGTTGATTGGAACTTAAATTAAGACATTGTTTTGTTGCAGATTTTAGGGTTGGATTTTTTTGCTTTGAAACTGGATTGTATTTTGTTCACTTATAGCTTAGATTTTTTGGATATTGTTACGCTATCGGATCGGTTAAATGAGAGCTATCGAGGCTTTTTTATTCCGCCAAGGCCCACCGATAAAAGCGTAGTCGAAGGGCAGGTGCTACTTTAACTTGAAATATTAGAGAAAACTGTTTTATTTATTTGTTTATTTGGAAATTAATACCTGGATTGAATTTGGTTGACCAACTTGATAGGCAATATCTTTTTTCAATTAGTTACACATTTAACTTGAAATATAAGAAATTGGCTGTTTGATTAGTTGGAATTTATATTCAGGCATTGTCACATTGTCGGATCGGTTAAATGAGAGCTGTAGAGCCTTTTTTATTCCATTAAGCCCCGATAAAAGCGTAGGTGAAGGGCAGGTGCTAAGACTAATAGTCACTCTTTTAACTCAAAATCTAAGAGAAAACTGTTTTTTTTTTTTTAGTTTGGAAATTAATAGTAGACCACCTTGATAGGTTAGCTGTTTACGATTAGTTACACATTTAACTCGAAACTTGTCAAAATTAGCTTTTTTTAAAAATTAGTTACACATTTAACTTGAAATATAACAAAATTAGTTGGTTTGATTAGTTGGAAGTTGGAACTTATGTTAAGGCATTGTTCTGTTGCAGATTTTAGGCTCTGATTTTTCGTTTTGGAACTGGATTGCATTTTGTTCACTTATAGCTTTTCAATTTTTTGGATTTTGACACGGTGTCGGATCGGTTAAATGAGAGCTATAGAGGTTTTATTATTCCACCAAGGCCCGATAAAAGCGTAGTCCAAGGGCAGGTGCTACACAGTAAACTCAAAATATAAGAGAAAACTGTTTTACTTATTTATTTAAAGATTAATATTAAGGCCTTAATACTTGGATTGAATTTGGTTGACCAACTTGATAGGAAATAGTTGTTTTTAATTTTTTATACATTTAACTTGAAATATGACAAAATTAGCTGTTTGATTAGTTGGAACTTATATTAAGGCATTATTTTGTTGCATATTTAGGCTCGGGTTTTTCGCTTTGAAACTGGATTGTATTTCGTTCACTTATAGATTAGATTTTGTGGATTTTGTCACGTTGTCGGATCGGTTAAATGAGAGCTAAAGAGGTTTTTTTTATCCACCTGAGACCCGATAAAAGTGTAGTCGAAGGGCAGGTGCTAATAAACACTCATTTAGCTTAAAAAATATCTGTTTTGTTCTTTCTTTCATTTGGAAATTAACATTAAGAATTTGTTATCTGGATTGAATTTGGTTGACCACCTTGATGGGCAATATTTGTTTTCAACTAGTTGCACTTTTAACTTGAAATATAAGAATTTAGCTGTTTGGATTAGTAGGAACTTATATTAAGGCATTGTTGTCTTGTTGCCTATTTTAGTTTCGAATTTTTCGCTTTGGAACTGGATTGTATCTGGTTCTCTTATAGCTTAATAGCCGAGATATCCTGGATTTTGGCTTAAAAATCTAGGATCTTTAAGCGAATAAACATTTCCTTTTATTTTACTCAAAATCAAGATTGTTTGCCTAAAATATACTACAAGACAAGCCCTCATACTAGTTTTTTAACAAACTTAAAATGTCATAAGATACTGTATATTTCAACTTTACTTTTTCATGTAATGTCGTATTCATATTTATCAAATAATCATTTCCGGTTTCCCGTGTTTTTTCACTTTCCTGCTTTCTGTTACACGTAGTGTTTACTCTTCCTAAACTGGCAACTGGACAGGTTCTTAGCGTAATTTAGTAGTACTAATATACTGTCATTTGTCTTGTTCGCAATCGATTTCTAATAATGTTGATATGTGTATACTAGGTGAGTAATTTCGGATTAACTTGTTAATTAAAGTTCATTTGTGATTTTTTTTTTCCTTATCGGGTTGTTAATATCTATAATGATTTCCAGTTATAATTATGGTAACCATTTCTCAAATTTCTGATTTGTATCACGACATTTCTATTTATTTTTCTATTTTCCAAATTTGGCAACTATGCAGGTTATGCAAAAACAAGAATTTGTTGAACATAGACGAACATCACTCGAGAAGTACTTGAGAAGACTTGCGTCTCATCCCATGATCGGAAAAAGCGACGAACTTAGAGTTTTCTTGCAAGCGCAGGGAAAATTGCCGCTGCCAACGAGCGTTGACGTGGCATCCAGGATACTGGATGGGACATCGAGCCTGCCAAGACAGCTGATGGGTGGGTCGGGGAGCTTGGTGAAGCCTCAGGACGTGGTGCAGCCTGCTAGAGGGGGTAGGGATTTGCTGAGAATTTTTAGAGAGTTGAAACAATCAGTAAGTAATGATTATTGGGGAGGGGCTAAGGTTGTGATTGAAGAGGAGGATAAGGAGTTTTTGGAGAAGAAGGAGAGGCTGAAGAATTTGGAGGTGCAGATTAGCGATACTTCTAAACAGGTTGGTCTTTTTGGGTACCGGTTTTTGTGTTGTTTAGCGTCTGTTTGGTCATCTTATAAGCAAATAAAATGGCTTATTTGAGTCTTGTGAAGAATCAGGGTTCATCTAGTGTTTTCGGGCCATTCCCTTGCTTCTGATAAGCAAAAAACTGTGCTTTGAAAATACAACTGTGCTAGCCTAAGCGGCCTTTGGTTACTGCAATGTGAATCGTTCGGGGTTTTGTTTGAAGCAAAGAAATTGAAAGATGCAATTTATTAGGTTTATTGCTATCTGTTACTTTTATTGTTTTGTTTAGGGTTTTGCTGCATCTCTTAAGCAGATAAAATGGCTTATTTGAGTCTTTGGAAATGTAGCATTTGTCGAGTTTGTGGCTTATGGTGATCTGAGACTGGAAAAGAAAAAAAATTCTCAGATTTTGAGCTTACGAACTAAATGCATTGCAACTTATATATTAACTGCCATGTGGCTGATTGGAACGTTTGTGACAAATTTATTCCAAATTCTGTAATCATCGAACTTATTACTTAGGACATAAAGAAGCATATAAAATGCGTTCTCGGGCTTATTTGAGTCTCATAAAGAAGCCTTCATCTAGTGTTTTTCTTAGCTAAGCAACCATATGCATTACATTTTATAAGCAGCAAAGCAAATAAATTGAGCTTAAAAGATACGATCTTGCTGGCCTTTAATATCTGCTATGTAATTTATTGTTTGAAGTATATTGAACTAGTGATTAATGACGAACTTACCTAAAAAAATGTGATTAATGACGTTGGTCTTTTCATGTAAGTTTATCATCTCTCATAGGGTTTGTTTGCTCTATCTTGTAGACAACTAAGATGTCTGTACATATATGGATTTGTCGAGCTCATAAGTTCTTCACTGCATCTCGCTTATAGGAGTAGTTTAAAAGGATCTTAAAAAAGTAATCAAACCTTGCTAGCTCTAATTAAATGCTATTTGATTGACTAGAGCTCTTTTTGGACGCAATTTATTGAAGTAAGAGATAATCATCGAGCTTGTTACTTCTGGTGTTTTCAGGCCATAACAGAAAAAAGGTCAGCTTCTAAGCTTACCAATTATATTCAGAAAACTAAGTAAACCAAGCTAAGAAAAGACAGCCTTGCTAGTCCTTAGTATCTGCTATGAAACTAATTAGGGCTTTTTCTATTTTTTTTGAGGTATGCGGTAATTCAAGTAGCAGTGACTTTCTGTGATTTATCGTGTGTAATCGTTCCGTTATAATGTTAAATATGTAGTCACTATGTGACTAATTCCAGTTTAAGTTGTTAAATGTGAAATGAATTGTAATTGTTATTGGGTGTTGATGTAATATGTATGCAATGATTCTGGTAACAGTTATGGTAAGATTTTGCTGGTGATAGAGTAACTTGCTCCTTGGCGAAAGAATTACTTGTCTAGACAAAGTGATTCAGAGAACGAATTGAGAAAGTATTGTTTTATTTCTGAATGATTACTTAACAGCCTACTCAACTCTATTAATACATAAGAGAAGGAATCAAATATTTACAATTAATTAGATATAATCCCACATAATCAGCCCACATAATCAGCCTAATAATTCTTTAGATATAACACATGTCAATATCATTTTGATATCTCAGTGATATTATCCGGGATTTCCACAACTTGATTATATGAATGATTTGGTTATGTGTTTTTACCAATTTTTTTTGTTGAAGACGTATTTGCTTCGGTTTAGGTATTTATCTCTGCTATGGTTTGGAGGTAGTCAGGGGATAATTGCTCTTACATGTTTTGTCGTGTTTGCCATTATTAAGTCATCGTGTGGTTTCTCTTATGCTACGTGATTTAGTTGGTTTTTTCCTTTGTTGTAAAAGTTCATTTGGGTTTATATTGTTGTTAAATATAAAACGATAGTGGTACTACAATTATGTCAGTGATGAGTGTTATGCTTAGTGTCTACATATTGGTAGATAGACTTGTTTATGTGATTTATTAGATTTGTACGGTTACTAAGTCTTGGTTCTGGAATGTAACAGCAGCATACCAGGGACATATTTTGGTAAGACTATTACTTAACCATCAGTCGTTTCCACAATTGTAATATACAATGTGTTTAATTCATAATTTGGGAGTACTAAGTAAATATTAGGGTGATGCTTGATAGTAAAACTAGATTTTCTGGCGACGAAATTGATTTTTATTTCTTGTTAAAATTAGGCGGAATCACTTGTCAGCTCTCAGCAGAAAATGGCGGAAACTATGGGAGAATTAGGACTAGCTTTACTTAAGCTTACGAAGCTTGAGAATCAGAATGCTACGTTAAATACGCAACGAATACGGGCTAATGATATGAAAAATGCTGCCACTGTCACAGTAAAAGCCAGTAGACTATATCGGGGTCTAAGTGCTCAGACGGTCCAACATTTGGTAATTTCTCAGCTCTCATAGTTTGAATATGAAATCATACTTCCCCCACCCCTTGTTGATTATTTTTGTTAGAAGAGTAGCGGGTGAATTACAGTTCTGTACACTAACGTAACATCATTCTATATTTTGTACGCCAACGTACATAGTTAGCAATCAGTAGTGTCTAGTACTCTACAGAGACATTTCTTGTAGATTTATTACACCTGGTATACCAAATAGAAAAAAAAATGGTTTAAGTTATTACTTAGTTACCAAAATTTATTATTTAATACTCTCTATTCTATAGCTACCTTTCTAGTTTAGTTCTGAACCATAATTTATTATATACGTTGTGTATATAATCGGAAGAAATTGTTAGGTTGGGGTACTGATTTCTAGTATTGAAGATTGGTGTACAAATTCGAACTCTGATGATAGCTAACCGGAAGAGCAGTTCATATCGAATGAGAATTACTTATTGGAAACGTGTCTTTGACCTAACGTTTGTATAAAAGTCTATGATTCTCCTTTTAAGCACTCTTGTGTTTGTTGATTATAGTTTAATGATATGATAATCATGTTGGCAGGATACACTCCACGAATATTTGGGGTTAATGTTAGCCGTTGATGCTGCATTTTCTGAACGGTCAAGTGCTTTATTGACAGTACAAACTCTTATATCAGATATATCTTCATTGCATTCTAAAGCTGATAAACTTACATCTGCATCATCGAAAATATTCGGCAACGACAATAACAAGGGACACAAAGTGGAAGAGTTGAGAGAGAAGATAAGAGTCACTGAAGATGCTAAGAGCTGTGGTATCAGAGAATATGAAAGGATCAAGGTACTGCCATTCTATATTCTTGTAACACCAAGTAGTATTAACTATTAAGTAAATTCAAATCTAACCCCTTAAAAGGAAATTTTGTAACACCTATAGTAGTATTTAGTACATTTGTCTTAGTGTACTGAAACAACAAATTTTTATTTTCAGATTTTAGCCTCCCGTCAATTTTGTGACCCTCTAATCAAAATTGAATATCATTTAGAAAACAGAATTCTCGTGTTTGGTGGTACAAACTTCGTCAAAGTAATTGACAAAAAGTGGTTGTTTGGTACACTTGATCAACAATTTCATAGTGCATTGTACAAAATTTAAATTACGCTACAGTTGAGGACCTTGGGGTTAATAAAACCTGTGCTTCTCATTGTGTAAGGATCAACTTGGTCTGATCACTCATATGTAAATCGTAAGTCATTTTAATATCTTCTAATCAACATCCTGATTTTCTTTTTGTTGTTTCGTAACATTTATCTTTGTAAGCCCAATAAGGAATTTTATCTTTGTTAGAAATAACTTGTCGAGAAATATTCTTAATTTTATCCTTTTGAAGAAAATTGATTTGATTTTATTTATAAATTAAAGTTTCCTTTATCATATCAATTTCCGTCGTTTGAGGTTTGGTTATAAAATCAAACATAATTTTTTGGTCATTTATTTCAAATAAAATACCTTTTGTTGTAACCATAAATGGTTCAATTAAGTTTAAAAAAGGAGTACCCAAAATAATTTATTGGGTAAGACCTCTGACCATGACAAAAGTGGTTTGAAAGCAAATTCCTGCATTGCAGATGTAAGCATTAGAAGTTTATATTGAATCTTCATACGAAACCCATCTGCAGTATTAAAAGACTGCAAGGTTTTATCATAATAATGAGTAGGGATTAGTCCTTCACAAATACAGTTTAAATCAGCCCCACTATCAATAAGAGTTTGACGAGTAAAAGTATATTCTTTGTTGATAACAATAGTTACCGTAGAATGCCATTTTTGATAAGTAATTTTATCAATAATGTTTAGAAAAGTTTCTTCTTCAGGAGTAGGAGTTAAATCTTCTCCTTGAGTTTGAAAATAAATATCTTTTTGTAAAAAATCTTTCAAAAATTTTACCTCAGCTTTTAAAATATGGATTTCGGTTTGTAAATCCGCAATAGAAATTTCGTTATTTTTGATAACATTTATTTCTTCCTTGAGTTTTTTTACCTCTCTTTAAGATCTAATACAGGATCATCTTCTAGCACTGTTCTTAGGTCTAAAAAAGAACCTGATTATGAGGATTATTTATCCTCAGGAAAAACCCAAGAGAACCAGTATTACCTGTTATTAAAAAAGAAAAGGAAGAAGTTATTATTATTCTCCCCTTGGAGATGAAAAATTATTTACCTCTCCCAATACTTTACTTTAGCAAAGAGATATTTTGACAGTGAGGCTAATTTTCCTCATATATAACAAATATTTGAAATATTCTCAATCAATTTTAATTGAGACAGGATCTGTGGTTTTTAATCACATGAATCAAAACAAGCATACATGGATATTTTCTTCAGTAAAACTTTTATAAAAAAGGTTCATATTTCTGAATGGGGATTAAACCCCAATAAACCAATGCAACTAAATTTCTCCGACAAAAATTATAATTACTAGGATTATATAAATGCTTGGAAAAATGCTTTTTATTACCAAAACAAAGCAGAAAAACATACTTGGTTTATTAGAGTAGAACCTTCTTTACTCAACCAAGAATTACCATATTGGTTTTATGATAGGTTTTCTTCTGGGACCAGAAGAGGATATTTTACCTGAAGAAATCCATCAAAAATATGAGGATTATATCCTAAGTAATCCCAAACTTCGAGGGGTTAAAGTAATTAAGGGAAGTAATCTACTTTTTCTTATAAAATTTAGTCTCCCTTGGATAAGGCTAAGGCAATGGTTTTATTCAGTCTGGCCTATAGAAATTGGGGTTATGACCCTATGAAGACAAAACTATTATAAATGGTGGACCAAATTTGACTATAATTTAGTCCTAATAAAAATATAAGAAAATATAAGACAACTATTAAAAATATCAAGACAACCATTATATAGGCAAAAAATATAAGAAAATGACCGGCTACCTGCGGCTATCTGTTACTATTAAGCCAATAATTACATAAAGCGGTCGACAAAAAAAAAAAGTAAATAGGGCCAAAAGATAGCGGCCAACAAAAGATTCTCAGCTTTTCTTTTAAGCACGCCGGGTGCAGTGGGCCCCATCGTTCACGTGGATGAAAGTAGTGATTGAAGGAATCTTTAAAATAATACAATAATGGTGTCAAATTAGCTTGCCCTTATCTTTCTTCTTGGCAGCTTCGCCCCGGTTATTCTTTAATGAGTCTTGAAGAATATCAAAATTGTCTTGACCTAAATAGTCCTCCATATCTTCATTTTCTTGTTCCAAATCGTTCTCATCTTCATCCATTATTGAGTTGGATTTTGATGAAGGGGATTGAAAGCAGTCAGAAAAGTCAATATCCAACTGTTGTAACAATAGCAATAATTTTTCCTTTAATTCTGTACTTGAAGCTGGAGGAAAAAGATCTGCAATAGAGGGCAGATCACTAGTTTTCTTTTCGGTTGTATATTCCCGTGCCATTCTTTTTATAAGATTCAATACTTTCTTGGATTTTTATTAGGTTTTTATTAGGACTAATTTATAGTCAAATTTGGTCCACCATTTATAATAGATTTGTCTTGATAGGGCCATAACCCCAATTTCTATAGGTCAGACTAAATTTTATAAGAAAAAGAAGTAGATTACTTTAACAACTCGAAGTTTGGGATTACTTAGATATAATCCTCATATTTTTGATGGATTTCTTCAGGTAAAATATCCTCTTCTGGTCCCATTGAAGAAAACCAATATGGTAATTCTTGGTTGAGTAAAGAAGGTTTACTCTAATAAACCAAGTATGTTTTTCTGCTTTGTTTTGATAATAAAAAGCATTTTTCCAAGCATTTATATAATCCCAGTAATTATATATTTTGTGGGAGAAATTTAGTTGCATTGGTTTATTGGGATTTAATCCCCATTCAGAAATATGAACAATCTTTTTTATGAAATTGATTGAAAATATTTCAAATCTTTGTTATCTATAAGATGAAAATTAGCCTCACTGTCAAAATATCTCCTTGCTAAAGTATTGGGAGAGGTAAATAATTTTTCATTTTCCCTTTGGAGAATAATAATAACTTCTTCCTTTTCTTTTTTAATACCAGGTAATACTGGTTCTTTTAAAGCTGTAAGAAAGTTTTCTTGGTTTTTCCTGAGGATAAATAATCCTCATAATCAGCAGGTTCTTTTTTAGACCAAGGAACATGTATTAGATCTTGAAGAGGAATATCTCTTCTTTTCTTGTTCTGATGAGGAGGAATATCCCCTTCGTCCTTGCTCAGATTGGCTCATGAAATGCCAATAATAAATTCCCTGGTAAGAAAATCGGGAAGAGAATTATTTTCCCCTTTAATATATTCGATATCGAAATCAAAGATAGACAAAATGGACTACCACCGTGCAAATATCTGTTTGGATGCAAGGTTCTTAACATCCTTTGCAGCCTTTCAATCTATTCTTAATAGAAATTTCTGATTTAATAAATTATCTTGAAATTTTGTAATGCAATTTACTACAGAAAGAATTTCTTTCTTGATAGTAGAATGATTTTTTTGGGCACTTCCATTTGCAATTTTTGCTTTAAAATCCCTCCATAGCCTATATCTGAAGCATCTGTCTCCACAATTTTGAAACTTGTCGGAGATATAATTGCTAGACAGGGAAGGCTTTTGACTTTAGACTTAATAAGTCGAGCTGCTTTTGTGTGAATATCACTCCATTGTGGTGAATTTTTCCTCAACCTTTCATATAAAGGAGAGCTATCTATGGAAAGGTTCTTATAATAGTCTTCAATATTATTGAGACTTCCCAAAAATCTTTGTAGTTGGGTTTTCTCTTGCAGAATATCTGGGAATTTATCCCCAAATTGGATTGCTCTTTCAATAGGGATAATTTTCCCTTGGTCAATTTCTTGACCTAAAAACCTAATTTTAATAAAGACATTTTTTTAGCAGAGATTACTAGTGCCGCATTTTTTATAAGTTTTATAAAAATATTTATGTGTTTAAAGTGTTGATCTATATCTTGAGAAAAGATGAGGATATCATCAATATAGACTATACTGAAAGTGGAACAAGGATAGAATATATCATTCATTATGTTTTGGAATTCTGAAGGGGCATTTTTTAACCCAAAGGCATAACATTCCATTCATAATCTTTCTCATCAATTTGAATTTGCCAATAACCAGATTTTAAATCAAATTTCGAAAATATATTGGCAGACTGAATCCTAGTAAATAAAATTTTTTTATTGGTTAGAGGATACCTAATCCATCTTAAAACTTTATTTAAGGGTTTATAATTAATAACTAATCGAGGGCCCCCTCTTTCGATCTATGCGTTTTTGTAAACATAAAAAGCAGTACAGCTCCAAGGGGAATAAGATTTACGAATAAGTTTCTTTTTTAATAAAGAATTTATTTCTTCTTTACAATATTCAATAAGATCGGACCCCATTTGGGCAGCCCTTGCCATAGTGGTGATATTAGTTTCTTTAAAGTCTTCCTCATAAGGGAGTGTAACAATATGTTTTTTCCTTTCCCAAAAAGCATTGGGAAGCTCACTACATATTTCTCTTTTTATAAGATTAGAGAGAAAATGAATTTTCTCTTTTTATAACATGTTGGTTGTATCCTACATGTTCCATTTTGAAAACTGAGATGCTTAATATATTATATGTTATCTTACCCTGCATTCTTGTTTTTCCCTGTTTCTTTCTCTTATCATTTTCTCACATGATATAGATAAGATATGAACTTGAGGTGTGCATAAAAAGGTAAATAAATTGAACTTTATGCTTGTTGAAAGTTTAATGTGGTGGAATTACATCTGTTTATGCTTGAGATAGGAGTATAAGTTGCCTTTATTATTAATAAAATGTTCATGTTGCGGTGTATGACTGTTGTAAATAATGGGGTCAAATTGATTATCATTTCTGCTTGTACTGCTGCGAGTCTGCAAAAGAAAAGCGGAAAGAGAATGGAAAATTCCAATATGGTACTTGAACATTCTGTTCGTTTTGATTGCACATATCATGAGTAAAGTCTGTAAATCCATCATATATTGGATTGGAGTTAGATGGTTAGGATTAGAAGATAATCAAATTCTGTATGGACAAAAGTTAAAATAAAAGTAAAAATCAAGTGCAGGCCAAATATGTTGATTTACGATGCTAACATAAATTGTTTGAAGTTGCATTCTTTAGATATATCTCTATTGAGAGGACAGCAATTCTAAATTTTCTTAATTTAGTTATTTTGGAGCAATACTTTTAAATGTATCAATTAATTTTATTAAAATTTAAGAAATTTCCTACTGGAAAGAATTCAGATCTATCTACTATCTAGTAAGTAGTAATTACAATTCACGAGTTCACTTGTTTTGATACGTAATGTTCTAGATTTGAAAAGGTCAAGGACACAACTTGTATTAGGCTACACACATCTAATGTTCTCTTTTCATTCAGTGTACTAGTGGTATTACATAATTCCAGTCCTTTTTCATTAATAAGATGAAGCAATTAGCATTGGTGAAAAATAATGATGATAGGACTTAGGAGGGAGAAAGGAAGATAATTATGTATGACCATATGCAGAGTTTGAAGCTTTTCTCTTTTTATCAGCTTCTTTTGTTTTGCTTTGGTGATGAATTCTTTAAGTCAAAGCTAAAAGGTGAGATTATATCAACGCTTATCGCTAGGTTTCGTCAAATGAACAAGTACTTGAAGTGTTTCAAGGTACATAGAAATTCAGTCGCCATAAGTTATGGTGGTGGTGTTAGTTTCCCCCTGTATTACCGGATCATTCCAATTTTTGTGCATCGGTACCTTGAATATTTCTTATGCAACTTTGCATTATTTCACCTTATTATTCGCCTGTTTATCATTACAGGAGAACAACAAGACTGAAATTGAGAGGTTTGATAGAGAAAGAAAGGTTGATTTTTTGAAAATGCTCAAAGGGTTTGTTACAAATCAGGTACATCCAAAGTTCCAAACCTATCTTTCAATCCAATCCCCGTCTCATAGCTTATAATCTGAACCATATTGTTGATGCAAATTTGAACAGCTGAAAACCTGATTTTTTGTTGAGTTTTTTGCCTGAAAAATTTAGAAAACTGGATGAACCCAGCTCTCGAGTATTCAAAAATCCAACTTATCTTCTTAAAATCAAGCAGTTTCGTGTCCTGTAGCACGGATGTTGTTTCCATGCATTTGAAAACACTTCGGGTAACACCGCTTCAATGGAACAACGAAAATTCCCAAATTCATAGCTATAGGATAAGTGAGTTCTTTTTAGGGCCTTCATGGTAACTTCAGCTTCTTAAGGCACCATGTTACGTAGTTACTCATAACAGAAGATGATGATACATATTATCATGAATTTAAAATACGATATTATGGTCCCATTTTTTGTTCTGGTTCTAATGTGTGAGATTTCCAAAGTTCCAATTTTTTAGATAAAACGGTAGCTGGTGGTATATTCAAATTAAAATAGAATGATTTATTCGCAATGAATTTCTATATGATGTTTTCACAAAACAATTAAGTGCTAACAATAACTGATCTGGATGCATGTAAGTCGGGCGAGTATAGGATACTTATAAGCTGTAATTGATTAAATAGTTTTTGTATTCTGATCTGATTTTCCTTTTGTTTTATATTTTGAATTGGTCAAAGCAGGTTACATATACAGAGAAGGTAGCGACTGAGTGGACGAAAATTGTTGAGGGCACAGATCATTATGTGAAAGAGAGTGGTTGAACTTGTAAAGAGGAGGATTTTTTCCCTTAAATTTTATTGAACTAGCATAGATTGAGCATAAAGGCATAAGATAAGAGAACATTGTCTGATAATCTTTTGAATTTTTCCTAATCGACTCTTCCAAAAGCTGCTAGGTGCCCTTATAGCAAAATAATTTTGAGTAGTTGCAATTTTTTTGTTTTTACATTTCCCCCCTCTCCTGCGCTTGTTATTGTAGGTGGCGCAAATGGGAGGTCATGGGAACCATAAGCCTCCATTTCCATAATAGATTTAGTGTTTTAGCTTGTAAAAATAAGTTTTGTATTGAATATAAATGCTCCCTGATGTACCTTTTCCTTGTCATTCTCCCTATTCTTGTTGATTTTGAGATGAGTACATATATAAATTGCGAGCCTTTCAAGTTTCTTTCAGTTTTACGCTATTAAATACCATCTCATCATCAATGGTTCTACTTTTCTGTCATTTGACAGGCTTTAAAGAAAAATCAATTTTTTTTCTCAGTTTCAACATCCAAACAAGGCAGCTGGTTTATTTATCAACTGGTGCATGCTATTGGTTGGATAGATGTGAGATTGTGTTTTTATCCAATTCCCCAAATGATTATTGACTTCCATTTTTGGAGGTCAATATCTTTCACACCACTTGTATGCTTTTCACAAACTTTATATCGTTTCGAATCTCGTGTAGTTTAGCATGAATTGTATCATGAAGTTTAAACCGTCCAAATTGGTTTACAAAGTTGGACAAAACCGATTTTGGTGATTTTCACCAAAATCCCAACATGGTATATGTACATGTAATAAGACATTGTATATAAAATATTTAAAGAGATACATACGTGTGTGAGAGGGAAGGAGCCGAGGCTCTCGAATAGTACCCCGAACTATTATCTCCCCGACTGCCCATGGCTGAATGAACTGAACTAAGAATTTAGATATACGCCACATCTCCAGCTCTGACCGAGCGATACATGTCCATCCTTGAAGGGGTATTTGCAATGCCTAAAAACCGACTAAGGACTCCACGGACATATACATATGTCCGTGTTGGCTGTACATGATCACCATTAAATCATAACCCGATTGCGTTTCGGTTTAGTTAAAACCCTATTCTTCTACTGTCATTATATAAATGATATCACAACTGTCATATAAGCTTGCTTGATTATTATGCCAAATCCTCAATGTTATTCATACAAGCTGCTATCCATAGTTCACTAATCAATTCATAGGTTAGTCAACTTACAAGTCTTAAATCACAGTTGACAGTTCACAACACAACACTACTGCATATTGTTTTTGATATTTAGATACCTACTTCTTCAATCACAGCGACGGGTTGCCGATTTTAATCACTGCCATATGGCTAATCATGCACGGTCACGATCAGCACCTCTCGTCTTTTATACAATTCACTTTATGTAAGTTTTAAGCCTCATCACAAATTTTTCATGTGGTCATCTACTTGAATCCTTTTCTATATAGAGAAACTTGCCAACTTTGTGGAAAAGCAATTCAATAATGATTCATTCTGAATGACAAGCAACTTCTGTAAGATTTTATAACACATTGCTCAAGTCACGTTAAGTTATTTGGCTCTCTGTAAACTATACCTACATTTTTCTTGCACCCTATATTATCTGGTGTTCCTAAGTTCTTTCTAGACCAAGAGGCTATTGGAAGTTATGTTTTTTCCGTGTTATATTAGTTATGTGAACACGTGAAAGGGTCTATATACATTAATCAATTTTCAAAATCTAAAAGTGGTTTGAGTTCACGGAAAGTTAGGGTGTGCATTTGTAAACTAATTATATTTCAATTCAATTGTTAGGTAGGGCTGCAACTAAACCGAGCCGTTCATGAACAAGTTTGTATTCGGCTCGTTTAAGGCTCCGCTCGTGTTCGTTCATTTTATAAGGTACCGAGCCTGAACAAAATAATTAGCCTTGTGAACAGGAATACATGCTTCCTTGGAAGAAATAAAGTATTGCAATTAGAAGATAACTGAAATTAAGATGTACCGACAATCTTAGACTTGATACCACTACATCAAATATCTAAACAGTGTAATAATAGAGAGGATTGAACATCTTGAACTAGATACCTTTGGCTTAGACTTGCTCCAACTGATCTAACTAACATGATCGATGTACTTGTAATAAATAAGTTTGCTAGTTTGAAGAACTGACACTAGCATCGTGTATGTATGTAGAGTCGACTCAACACTAGCTAACAAGGTGTTAGTTCAGTTCTTCAAACTAGCACTAATCGATTTAATTTTTTTTAAATATCCATTCAATATTACTTGGTGATGTGTGAGCTAATTCTGTAGAGTCTCTGTAATTTCTTGGTGGTGTTGTAATAGTTGGCTGATAAGTTGTTTCTCAATAGCTTCAGAAAGATAACGATAGGCCGTTTCAGTTGGATGGACACTATCGAAATATATGTATTGGGAAGCGTTTGAACACATTGGACTCAGTACCGAACAAAATGGTCCCACTTCTAGCAGTCCTGTTCCGCAGCACCCTCTGCGCGTTTTGGTAAATCCTGTTTCAAATACATTCAATGCAAAATTGATATTAGAAAAAACACATAATATATATCATCTTTGATACACATTTCTAGTCACTCGAAATAACTATATCACTAGATTCATAATTTTGAAGGTTTGTACCACACTTATTAAACGATCAATCTTACGTGGCAAGGGATGAAAAAAAATATATCGACTTCCAAACCACTAAAATAAGTTTGCTGTGCAATGCAATATACTATTCAAGACCCCCTTGTTTTCCCGAAGGAACTTACTTTTGGAGTTTTAGTGCACTGACTAGTTTTGGTTCTATTATCAGTTAAGTACCCTGCTTTCTTAGTTACCGCTAATTTTATTCTGGAAGCTATGATTTGGGTATTTCTTAGTTAGTTTTTATTCTTTGTAAGACATAGACGGCTAGTTATTGTTAACCTTTTTATTACTATTCAACCTCCTAGTGGGTGAGAACCCGCATTATCAATTTATTACTTTTTTTTCCCTTAATTAAATTTAGTATTGTTAGTTTTTTTTATTATTATTCATGTTCAAAGGCTGTTAATTATATACGAGTTAGAATTGTTACCGTAAGCTTGTGGATTAGTGGTCATGTTATATATAGTCGTGTATATATCTGCGTAAAGGATTTTGCTTCGTGGAAGCGAAGACTGTAGCTGCTTTAAGATGTTCGGAAGCTTTTGATTATAAGATTCTGCGTCTTTGTTCTGGTAGTCTAAGCATGTTCTCCTAAGCCGTAGTTTAATTGTCATTTGTAGTGGTAAACAACCCACTGGTGGAATCCCCCCGACCACAATCCAACGACACCCCAAACTGTAAAGTTCCTGCAAATACTCAAAATGAACTAATAATTAATCTACCAGAGATAGAGAAGATGCAATATTTTTACCAAATAGATAAGTATAAGTTATGTATGACATTGAAGATGTCAAATTTTCTAATCTGGTGATGAAATCTATATTGAAAAGGATGAGCAAGTTACTTGGTTTAAGTTTATTTCTCAAATCCGGAAAGCGGCAGCTACTTTTTTTTTATTTCCGCTTTCCGGATGTGAGAAATAAGAGTTTTCTGCTTCTCCACTTATTTCCAAGTTTCCTTAATACAAAATTTTGGTATAATGGACTGTATATATAAGGGATATAAATGTCGAGAATGATTATAGCTTACATGGGAATCTCTATAGCAAACTGATCTGAAAAACGCCACATGAAAGAAAGGGCGTCTTTTAACAAGAAATGTTGATGAATGGAATTCTTTGGATCACTTGATAGTATATTAATGAGAAACCTTTGCAAAATAGAGAAGAACTTTTCACTTCAACTATATTTCTTTAAAACATTTACATGCTACGTACGGTGCTACACATATTAATAAGAAAAGATGCAAAGATGTATCGAAGTACAAAAACAGAAAATCTATAATGTGGTAAAGGTTTCTATGTGACAGGGAAATAAGATGTGCATTACCTTGACAAAATCTTGTAATTTGTTTAGCACAAAGCTTTGGTACTCCTCAATCGTGTATTGAAGCTTTCGAGTAGGTAAGCCATAGTAATTGAAAATAAAATCATTTACGCCAGCACTAACAAGAATCAACGCATTATTGACAATATTCATAGCCTCTTTTTCCCCAAGAAAACCCTTCAACCTCTCTATATAGCTTCTAAAATGATCAGGTTGTTTGGACATAGGTATAGCACCTGTTTCTCTGGAAGTGAGATCATCGTATCCCGATCCAGAGGACGCAAAGCTGACACCTGTACGAAGATCATCGTTTGACAGATTTGGGTCGAGAGAAGGAGGAACAAATTCTTTTATACCAAGAGAGGAAGCCACAAGATCACAAGGTAATTTTCCGTTGGAAAATCTCCCAGTGGCATTTTTTCCAGGCAAACTGTTGCCGTATGGTTTGTGATTGCTTTTCAAATAAGTTCCTAGGTAGTTGTTATTTCCCGTATCGACGGTTGAATCGCCGAAAATGAGAATAGTTTTGAACTGTGGAATTACTTTACTGTTACATGTTTGTCGGTAAAGAAAAATGAGATGGGTGAAGAGGAAAAAGAAGACAATTGATGTCATTTTATGAGTCTTTAAATATTTCGAATTCATGCATGTAATGGTTTTACAGATCAGTATTTACTATTTAGTCTTTGAAACTTGCTTTTAATTTTCCGTTGCTGTTCATGTAAAAGGAAATGGTAACGTAGAACTTCATCAATGTGTTAAATACAAATAAAATTTCATTTAAGGGAAGTGGTCAAAGACTTTACCTTACTGATCGTTTGATAATTATGTTGACAGACACCAGTGAATTTATCAGATTATTTATTTATCCTACTATTTGTGTACATAGTGGTATAGTATTTTCTAGTACCAAACCCAATTAAGGATATGCCTAGAAAATATATCCAAATTTAGACATAAATTGAGTACATGTCCAAAAATGATGGTGTTAGGACCAGATTTCTGGTCTAAATATTGTTTATTGTCTATTGGTTTTCACTAAATAAATCCTAACTGTTGTTAAGAACTAAGACACTAATGACAGGTTTCAAGTACCAGTTGCAACCTCAGTTACAACCTATTAAGTCAGTAGTGTTAGGTTTTAAGTACCAGTTGCAATCTCAGTTACAACCTACTAAGTCAGTAGTGTTAGGTTTCAAGTACCAGTTGCAACCTTAGTTGCAACCACAGTTCCAACCTGCTGCTCAGCAGTATTCTGTCTAGTTCTGTAAATCTGCATAGCTGCTATTTATTGATTATTAATTGTTCTACAGCCTGCAGGATATATTTTCATCTGATATTAAAAGGTTAATATGCGTAAATTGAGAATATCAAAGTGGTAAGAAAAGATGTTTTCTAAAATATATAAAGAGATAAATTTATAAGGTTATGTTTCCTTTTAATATGTATCTCTATTTCTTATGTTTATCCTTATCACTTGTTTTAATTTTTGATCCTTATATATATATTCAGTAAAGATACGTTTAAAGATTGATTGTGATATGGAGTTGAATGGTTCATATGTTTATGAAAAGATATTTTCTTTAAAAAGATGTCATCTTTATATGTTTCATTTCAAATGAAAAGATTAACTTCTACTTTCAAGCTTGTTACTAAACAGGTATTAACCAATGATTATTGAAGTCAATCCACGCTGAAGAATCACGTAATGCTTGGAAACATTGAAGCCAATCAACATAGTCAAAAGCAATCAAAAGATATTGAAGATAGAAGATTGTTTTTACTTGCTTATATACTTAGTAACTTTAGCTTGTAAAACGTGTGTGTTCTAAATTATAAAGAACCCATTCTTGAGAGAATACACGTGAGCTTTTAAAAGAAAACAATGGTGGGATGCCATTGATTTATAAGTGATAGTTATAGAGTATGAGCAATATAGAGATAGGCAGAAAAATCTAGAGGGAATCTGAGAGTTTTTCATTAAGACTTGAGTCCTATATTTTAAGCTTTTATAATATCATAATCTGGGTAAGTGTCCCGGAGACGTAGCCTAGTTAGGTGAACTCCGTTATTAAATGTGCGCATGATCCATTTCAAGTACATTTAACTTTTTACAGTTCTGTCCATTAATACATTTGGTTCCAACTGTGGTTGCAACCTCATTTGGAACCTAACTGTAAAACTGCAACTAGAACAGCGGATAGAAATTTCAGATGACGTGTCAATGTATTAGTCAAGACTATTGAGACACATTTATTCTCCTTTTCTCTATACTAATTAGGACAATACATGCTCTTGTATAATTGTATTGACGGATGAGAATGCTCTAATTACTCTAAAAATATGTTTAAGAAATTGAATTGTTGTTCCCAACATGGGCAAAGATAGCAAAATCCCGCTTGAGTTAAGAGTGGAAACGTACGTCATGTCCACACATTTCTTTTTGCAACTTTTCAATGATATTGAATCAAAGCATTTAGCCCAATGAAGAAACAGTTTGTCCAAAACATTACCGAGGATAATTATTTATCATTCCAACAAACATTAACGGAAAAAGTTGTTCTGGCAAAACCAGTCTTATGCTTCAGTGAGGGGATAAATTTCATATTGTTAAAAAAACTCCATGGGGACAAAACAAACTTGTGTACTTGACAAATTTAGATGAAAAATAAAAATAAAAATTTGGGAGTGTCATGGGCACATGATATACCTAATTACTAATTTCTTCTAGTTGTTCATTTATTATGATTATGCTTCATATCTTGGAATATGAAAGTAATGAAATCACCGTATTAAGTTTAAGCTAGAAGTTGGAAAATAAGCATCAATTCAATATGAAAGTCAAAACTCACTATATGCACAACTGCATGCATCCAACTATGCCCTTTTCTGAGAGATTATATTATACGATTTTGCATATCTTTACCAACTGCCCAACTTGTTATTTATATTTTCCTCCAGATTATGAGTTTTATATAACTCATGATCTGAAGTAAATCAATCTTGTTCAGAGATAAGGGAATAAATTATAGCATTTTGAGCATTTGACAGGCTAGCATAAATATACAGATTTTGAAGTACGAGCCTATACCTAGCTAATGTTATTTTGGCAATCGGTAGTGATCTAGCACTGCTCTTTTAAGAGCATCAATTTACTGGTTTTTGTTTCAGTTAATTTTTGTGACATTTTATGAAGAAAAAAAAAGAATATAAATGTCAATTAATTAAATTGCATGCTTTCGATGAACCAAAAAATGACATTCTTGTAGTATTGTTGAGACAACCATGATGGAGAACTCATGGCTCCTGGGGGTTGGAGTTTTTGCTGACCTCACAAACACAATTAGAAATTGAGGTTTTGCGAAAAATGCCATGTCATAAATTTTTGTTGAGGAGATTTATTGTTATAGACCATTTATGCTTTATGGAAGAATTTTTGATCACTGGATGGATGCAATATTGCCACATAAAATTTTGTATTCTATAAAAATTTTATGTTAACAAATTTGTTTGGTTCAATTTAGTGTATAAATAAGCTAAGCTTGAACTGCTGCCTACTGATGTATTTTGGGTTTTATTGAGGCTTTTGGTTATTCCTTAGCTAGTAATTTGTGTTATGCAAGGTTTTCCGTGTTGTTTTATATATTTCTTACCTTAAAAAAAAATTAGGCACTATGACTTACGAGGAGTACTCAAAATTACAAATACAGGATCAACTGCCAATTCAAAATGAATTGAGAACTCTATGATATATTATAACATCTCAATTGGTCAGATGTACGAGGTCTAAATGTCTTCTCTAAGGAATCGATTTTGACTTGTGTACAATTTTCGTGCCTGTAGGGCAACCTTAATATATTTCCACGTGTGTCAAAATTAGAACTTTACTTTTACCCTTTAAGCAAGAAGGTTAAGCTACAAAGCATAAAAAACAATAGGGGTTTTCCCAATATTGTGGAGGAAATTAAGTTTAGTTCACTAGAATCAAACATGTGAATTAGCTGTTAGGGTCGATCAGGCGAATCAATGAAAGACAGAAATACTTGAACCGAGCACACACACTTTGATAACGGAGTTCACCCAAATTGGTTACGTCTCCGGCCCGCTACACGTGGCACTTTATATTTATATATTTAAAAGAGGATTACAAACGTAATCTAGCTATATCACAAAGCTATGGTTCTCTCGCAACTAGAACTCTCTCTTTACAATATGTAAAAGGTACTTTGTGTAGGTGTAATTAAAATACAAGATATTTGGGCATATAAATAGAACACTTAGTGGGTCATATTACAATTCAAAGTGATGTGGGATAATTAGAAAACATGACCAAATCTCATTTGGCTCCACAACTCAACAATCTCCCACTTGGAGTCAAATGTCGAGTGCTTAAAAAAAGAACTCCAATTAACCCCGACCACCGAACTCACTGTGCTCCACCGAGCAGAATGCTCCCATCGGTATCCTTGTATAGTAATTGATACTTTGCCGTCATCGGCGAGTTTCTCATTCTTCCAGTGTAGCGGCGACCCTGAGCCTCAAGCTCGGAGTCCTACTGAGGTTGCACACAGCCTCAGTTTGTCGATTGTAACAGTCTTCGTTAGCATATCGGCGGGGTTCTTAGCGCCCTCAATCTTTTATAGCGCGAAGATTCCATCTTCGGACGGTCTTCTCCATTCGAATGCCTTTCTGAGCACAGAACTCTACGAACTTCGCATCAATGTACTATCCGCCGTTATTGGACCTCAAACATTTGAGTTTATTCCCGGTCTCTAATTCGACCATGACCTTCCATTCTTGAAATCTCTTAAACACCTCAGACTTGTGTTTCAAGAAATAGACCCATGATTTTCTCGTCGAATCATCGATGAAGGTCACATAGTACTGAGATCCTCCCATTGAGGTTACTGGAGATGGTCCCCATACGTCTGAGTGGACCAGTGCTAGCTTCTCCTCCTTGGGAGCTTTTCCACCTTTCCGGAAGCTCACTTTCTTCTGCTTCCCGAGTATGCAACCTTCGCACATGTCGAGGTTGACAGACTTCAAGCCTGGAAGTTTGTTGTCCTTCGCTAACACATTCATCCCCTTCTCACTCATGTAACCCAACCGTCGATGCCACAGTTCCGAGCAGTTTTGCGACACAGCTACCGCAATTGTACGCTCCTCATCGGTCGTCATGTATAATGTACCGACCTTACTCCCTCGGGCTATCACCATAGCTTCTCGTGAAACTTTCCAAGCTCCACAGCTCAACGAAATGGAGTGCCTTTCGGCATCGAGTTGACCTACTGAAATCAGATTCTTGGTCAACCTCGGGACATGCCTCACTTTCGTTAGCTTCCATACCGACCCGTTTGGAATGCGAATTTTCACATCGCCCATTCCAACAACATCCAACGCTTCTCCGTCGGCTAGATACACTTTACCGAAATTACCCGCAATGTAATTTTCGAGTAAATCCTTCTGAGCGGTCGTGTAAAATGATGCCCCAGAGTCTAGAATCCACGAATCTATATCTCTCTGCACGACAAGCATTAGACAGTCACCCGAATCCTCGTCGCTCGCAATATTAGCCCCGTGATCACGGCCGGTACTCTTCTTCGGCTGCTTGCACTCATGACTGAAGCGCCCCATACCCTGGCAGTTATAGCATCGAAGATTCTTCTTACTTCGATCGCTATCTTTTCCTCCTCGGCTAAGCCCTCTTCTACTTCGGGATTACGAACGTCCTCTAACGTCCCATACCCTGGCCTTACCCCGGTCTCTTGAACCCATGTTCAAGGCTGCTCCATCATTTGAGCATTCACCCATATCCAATCTCCTGAGTTCCTCAGCGAGTATTTGATCTCGGATGCCGTTGTAAGTCAGTTTCTCCTTTCCAATTGAGTTGCTCACAGCAGCTCGCATGAATTCTCAACTGTTCGGTAGAGATGCTAGCAGTATAAGGGCTCTCACTTCGTCTTCAAAAGTTATCTCCACCGCATCCAACTGATTTACGGTGTCGATGAACTTGTTCACGTGACTCGCGACAGGTGTCCCCTCAGCCATGCGTAGGTTGAACAACTTACGCATGAGATGTACCTTGTTGTTCGCGGATGGTTTCTCATACATGTTGGTGAGGACCTTCATCATCCCCATCGTCGTCGTCTCTCTTGCGACGTTATGTGCTACACTCCTAGATAGTGTTAGGCGGATCACTCCCAACACTTGTCGGTCTAAGAGTTTCCACGCCTCCTCGGTGGTCGTGGTCGGCCTTTCCTCAAGGAGAAGTGGCTGATGCATCTTCCTCCCGTAGAGGTAGTCCTCTATCTGCATTCTCCAGAATGCGAATTCCTTCCCGTCGAACTTCTCGATCCCGTGTGCGGTCCTGTCTTCTTTCGCCATCGATCTTCCGAGCTCTGATACCACTTGTTAGGGTCGATCAGGCGAATCAATGAAAGACAAAAATACTTGAACCGAGCACACACAATTTGATAACGGAGTTCACCCAAATTGGCTACGTCTTCGGGCCGCTACACGTGGCACTTTATATTTATATATTTAAAAGAGGATTACAAACGTAATCTAGCTAGATCACAAATCTATGGTTCTCTCGCAACTAGAACTCTCTCTTTACAATATGTAAAAGGTATTTTGTGTAGGTGTAATTAAAATATAAGATATTGGGGCATATAAATAGAACTCTTAGTAGGTCATATTACAATTCAAAATGATGTGGGATAATTAGAAAACATGGCCAAATCTCATTTGGCTCCACAACTCAACATTAGCTACAAATGCTGCCATATTATCCTAAGGTAAGAACCTGCAGGTAGAATTGAGACATTTCAGTTTTCCACTTTATCGATCAATCCGTTTCTGCATTGATTGTCATACAAGTATAGATTGGTCATTGGTGCATAAAAAAGATCATAACGTGTATGTAGAGACAACTAGATCATTGGATTTTTCTAGGATACAAAACGAAAGTGCGGACATTAGACTCGCATCATCGGAAATTTGAGATATGAACATGCAACTTGAGGTTGAATACATAGAAGGTAATGTATTTATGGTTGGGAACTTGGGATAAGGTAGATGATCTAATTTCCCAAAAAACAAATAACGTTAAGTTTATTTTCAGTGTTGTTCGTGTGGTATAGTCTATGTTATTCACAATCTTGGATAAGATGTGATATCATATGAACCACTTGTGAAATAATTATCTCGTTTACCAAATGTATTTGTTCAATTTGTGGAGTGTACGTGGGTGCCCAAAGATTCACATTAGGATCCTCTGACAAATATTAGTTGTATGATCCTGCCTCATGTCTTGAAACATGAAATAAGCTCATAAAATACAATAGTTTTAAGTAACTTAACTCAGTTAATTAATTATTATCCAGTTTTTTGCACAACATGCATGCATGCATGACCATGCATTTAATTTTCTAATAGATATTGTAAGATTTTATATATCTTACCAACTTGGTTTATTTTTTTTAGATCGAGAACAGAGAGCTCATAATCATCAAGATACGGAGATTTCCAAATTAAGATCTTGATCAGTTAGCTAAGATCTCCTTCTGAGGTAAGCTAGTAATATCAGAAGCCAGAAGATCACGATCAGCATATATGTGCACGAATTTGAAGTACTAGCATAATGTTTAATTACCTGATGACTGTTGTTATTTTTGTGTAATGGATAAAAAATTGATGAATTCGATATGAATTGTGGATTCGAAACTTGGTAATTAACTGTTTTTTTTTCCGGGAATAATTAGAAATCTCTAATACCAGTATTTTGTCATTTGTCTTGTAAAGAACAGACTATATTTAGTACGTTGTTACCTAAATCAAAGCCTATATTACGGTGAGAAAAATATAAGTTCTTTTACGAACCATTTTCAAGTTTGAGTCGAACTTTTTCTGCTTCAAAGCCGTCTTTATAAAACATAATATTTCTCCCTGGATTCTCCTTGATTCAAGATGTATCGATTAATTAAGAAGTTTACATGTTTCATAAGTTTTTGTTTTTTTTTCTCTACGTACATCTCTATCTCTCCAAATACCTAAATGTCATCTACTCACACTACAAAAAAACAGTCAAAATGAGACGGAACTTCCGTCACACTATATAACGATGGAGTTGCTACGGATAATCATCCAATTCATTAAATATCTTCTAGCAAAATCGATAATAAATTTGTTACTTACATCTAGAGCCTTCATGAGTTTCTAGTTTGTGTGACTACTAACTTTTAATCCATTAATCTCTACTGAAAGTTAATTGTACCTTATCCACTTTCAAAACTAAATAAATAACAACATTAATTTATTTATGCGAACAATGCAAATTTGTCCTTTCTATTTGTGCAAGAAGACAAAAACGCACGAAACCGCGAATCAAGTATGAAGAAGGAACAGAAAAAGAGAAAAATTATGTGCTGAAACCGATGATTACATTCACGTACCGTGCTTAATTTATTATACAGATAAAATCAGCATCCATTTTGGCTTTCGTTGTACGTACATATTCCCTATACACGTTACTCGATTTTATCATCTACATGTAAATCTAACCCCTCTCTTTTATTTTATTCATAATATTACACAATTTAGGGCTTTAGGTGTGAAGTGTGAACACTTCGTTGTTTCCCTTAATAAATTGTCCACTTTACAGATAATGTTATATGGTTTTTATTAGAGCAAGCACATTTGGCTAAAACTAAAACTTACTTTCCAAATATAATTAAGAGATGACACAAAAAGAAGTCAATTATTTGGCTACCTATGCAATACATGAAATGCTATCTATTTATAACTAGTAAAATCACTAGTTAAAAAACCTTTTCACCCATGTGAATTCATCTATTGAATACACTTGTTTATGTTAAACCAATAACAAGTAAAATATGTAAGAAAAACTTTAAATGTAATATTTAAATAAAAATAGAGAGTGATGATAGATAGACTGAAATATTTTGTATTGTAAAAGTAGCTTAGTTAAAACTAATAAAATGTGATTTTTATGTTAATTTTAGATAAGATTGTAAATATGTTGATGTGCCTGCTCTGAAAGATGGGCGGTAGCAGAAAATAAATAGTAAAACTCTTGCGTTAAGTTTCACAAAAAAAGAAGTAAAACTAGCTTTTACTCATGCTATTAAATATTATAAGAAAAATATTTGGAAGTTACAGAATTCGTATATCTATACAGTATCAAGTAAGCAGACCTATTAAATGTATAATCTAACAAATACTCACATATGTGTGCATGGTATTATGTACGATTATTGTATATAAAACAAATTGGACCGTGAATTAAGTACATGTATAAAAATATATGTAGCTGTTTCAGCTAATCCTCACTGGTTGGTGACGCTAACCCTAGTGTTAGGAAGGTTCGTGCTAATTAATATATAGCTAAATACAGTTAATCGCACGTTCATATAGATGCCTCTAATTAATAACATCAATAAACTAAGGAAAACTTATAATTTACTGAACTTTAGAATATGCACCAAATTTAAGTCCTGGCAGTTACCATTGTGAATCTCTGATGTAGTTTGGATACGTCTAGCTAAGCATTATAAGACTTCCAATTTTGTATTCCTGCGACAAAAATAATTTTGTTTTTCTTACTTTTGGTTGTATTGACTTTAGAAATAACCATCTATAGGCCAGTGAGTAAATGAACTGTTACAAGAAGTAAAAAAAAAAAAAGTGATAATGCCCGTTTTATCTAAATAAATCATTATAAAAAAAAGTTAAAAGATAACAATAGTTTACTTTTTAAAAATTGTTGTTAAAATAAATGTCGCTAAATTTTGGTAACAGTTTTGTTGCTAAACTGTTGCTAAAATTTAACGACACTCACATTGCCATCAGTTTAGCAATAGACACTCTGATGGTAAGCTGACATTTTTTTGTAGTGAATCCGTCAACACTACTATCCTCCGTCAAAATGCATAAGAAACTTGTTAGTCATTGCTTTTTGTATAGTGAAAACAAGCTGCTACCTGACAGATATTAGGGTCTCAACTGGAGTCACACCCCTAAACGAATCCAACTAGACATCCAATTAATTTGAAAACATTTTTCTGCTCAGACCTTAAACTTAATTTTTAAAATGAATTAAATTTGAATAAATTCAACACACAAATAAAACAGTCTATTACCAAAAATGCATTACTCCATATAACTTATAAATTGTCGACAAATGACAGCTGGAATATAGGCAATGAGGTAGGTTAAAATGGTGGATTTGTAACCTAGAGGGGAACTATCAGTCTATCAACAAACTAAGTATATATTTGTCACCGACCTTTAGATTATTGGCTTCTATAGCACTAAAAAGTGATTATTACCCCAGATAATTGCATCGCATTTCACCCCTCAATGTTCCATGCATGTTTTATACAACTTCTTGCACTTATCAAGCAAAACATGCATGCTTTATTTATAATCCATATTCAGAATAATAAAGATTAAAATTCCCATTTATCAAATCCTTATCTTTAATATTCCTTCAATTGTTGTTCCAATTTCTATCAAAATACTTTGAAAGATGCTTTCATCCAGAAATATCCCCTTGCGGTGTTATCGTACCATCACATAATTTGACGGTTTTTTATAATGGACGAATGACCGCTTTTCTTGCTGGATCACTTCTTTTTCGAGGGGTTAAATGGTTATGAAATATACTACAAACGACGGGAACAAAATGAGAAAAAACGGAACTTATAACTTCAAAACAATATACTCACAAGCCGCCAATAAGACATATACGTTGTGAATAGAATATAAATTAATTATCTTCAATAAATTTTATTACATAAAATTCTTAAGTAGGAATTAACGTAATTAAGCAATGTGTGACAAGACCACAAATCAATGTGACGAGTGAGATACCATTTTCTTTTTATTGTCTTTTTTTATAATCAGTAATATTTTGAAGGTCATTTTGGCAAATCATTAACATCCATGAAGGACGAATTCAAAGATTAAAAAAAAACGAAAATAAATACCTACTTAGAGCATTTTTTGTCCTTTCTAATCAAACAAAGCATCAAATTCTACAGATGATAATTAAACAATACTACTAAATACTTACGCCAATATAATATTACTGAGCTGGCAATTGGTACTTCTTGCTATATAACATCCCTTCATACTCGTAATCACAATCTCATTCCCACATTCATAGACAAACAAAATACTCTACACTTACATATTTCCATTTATATTACTAACATAGAGATATAGTAATTTTAATGGGGAACAGTCTTAGATGTTGCATTGGTTGCGTACTTCCTTGTGGAGCTCTAGATTTGATCCGGATCGTCCATCTCAGTGGTCATGTCGAGGAAATCCATCGGCCCAAAACAGCCGGTGAGGTACTTAAGGACAACCCTGGCTATGTACTATCTAATCCATGCTCAAACAACCGTCGTATAGTCTCACCGGAAATGGAACTAAAACGCGGTTGTATCTATTTTCTAATACCTGACCAGTCCGTGCAGAACGAAAAGAAAATTAAAAAGAAAAAAGTAACTAATTGTAGTACCGAAAAGGAAAGGGAAATAAAGGAGAAGAGGTCGAGGCGAGACAGGAGGAGGACGCGTGTTGGCGTGTGGAGGCCTCATCTTGATAGTATTTTCGAGGATTAATTATGATATGTTTTATGCTTTTATTAACTCCGGTACCGGAAACTAATTTTTCCCGGTGGAGCTTTCTTTTTTCATGTGGATAATTTTTGATGTTATTTATTTACTTAATAGTTAATAGCATGGTTGGCCGGAATTTTGTATTAGTGTTCTTGTCATGAGGATGACTATCTCATATCGGAGATACATTATTTTTGACACAACCAATTGTACGATACATAAGAGCATTTAAAAAGAAAAGAAATACGAGTATCACCTAAAAGTGTGGAAGTCGTATCATATTTATCACGTATCATCGAAATTAGTACTAATGCATCGGTTATGTGACAATAACACCGACGTGATGTGCTATACGTATTTGTTGTTCTGCGACTAAATATTGTTATGGGTTATCCGATTTTTGGATTTGACCATTTTATCAAGTTTAATAATATAAGAACTTTACATCTGATTTCCGCTTCTGTTTCTTTTTCGTTAAGATTTTTTTACTAAAACTCAAACGGCAAACAAGTCGGACAATTATGTGTCAAAGGCTATTGGAAGATAGTACTTTCGACTTGTCCTCCCGATGACTTGAAAAATATCACAATTTGTTAATATGTACCTATTATTTTTAATATATTCAGAAGTTTGTTTAATTGTTTTGATACCCTGGCTTCAAAGAAAGTATATATTTATTTTCAAACTCACTTAAGTAGGGAATTGAATGCCTGTCCTGTCTAAATTCTGGTTAAGCTAGTGAACATAACGTGCTCATATTAAAGCAAGAAAGATTCTGAGTCCAACGCATGTGTACTCCTAACTCCAAACTACCCTTAGTTGTCAGTTTGTTGCTCAATTTTCTTTTATTCTATTTTTTAAAATGTTTAGAATTCAAGCTTAGATCAATTTCAATGATTAACATTTATTTTATAGCTTTTCTTTGCTGCATAAGATATTATATTAGTGCCTTAATCAACGGGCTAAATGAAAATAGAATAGGTACTATAGAGTACAGATCATTATCTGATCATTTGCAGAACATAACATTCATGATTTATACTAATACAATAAGCTAATAAATATAGAAGAATCTATATCTAAAATGTAGATATCTAGTCCTTTACCAAATGGCTGATTAAGGACCAGCTCTTTTCCTATAAAGGTACCAGATCATCATTTTATTAACAAATGTTAATTAATCAAAGACAAGTATAGACATACCAACTCACTCACTGACTCACCCAAATGAATATTAAATTTTAAACTTGGGAAACAAAGTCTCAACTGTAAAGAATTCTCAGGAGAATGTTGAGTTATGGAGCCAAATGAGTTTTGCCCATGTTTTTCTATTTATTCCATATCACTTGAAATTGTAATATGACCTACTAAGGTTTCTATTTATATACCCCAATATCTTATATTTTAATTACACCTACACAAAGTACCATTTACATATTATAAGTGAGAGAGTTCTAGTTGCGAGAGAACCATAGCTTGTGTTGAGCTAGATTACGATTGTAATCCTCATTATAATAATATTATGTGCCACGTGTAGCGGCCCGGAGACGTAGCCAATTTGGGTGAACTCCGTTATCAAAGTGTATGTGCTCGGTTTAGTTTTCTGTCTTTATTTGTGCTCGACTTGATTTTCTAACAAGTGGTATCAGAGCCCGAGGTTTGCAGAACTAAGGTCGAAGATCGGGAGGAAGATCAATGGCGAAAGAAGACAGAACCGCACACGGGATCGAGAAGTTCGACGGGAAGGACTTCGCATTCTGGAGAATGCAAATAGAGGACTACCTTTACGGGAGGAAGATGCATCAGCCACTTCTCCTTGAGGAAAGGCCGACCACGACCACCGAGGAGGCATGGAAACTCTTAGACCGACAAGTGTTGGGAGTGATCCACCTAACACTATCTAGGAGTGTAGCACATAACGTCGCAAGAGAGACGACGACGATGGGGATGATGAAGATCCTCACCGACATGTATGAGAAACCATCCATGAACAACAAGGTACATCTCATGCGTAAGTTGTTCAACCTACGCATGGCTAAGGACACACCTATCGCAATTCACGTGAACAAGTTCATTGACACCGTAAATCAGTTGGATGCGGTGGAGATAACTTTTGAAGACGAAGTGAGAGCCCTTATACTGCTAGCATCTTTACCGAACAGCTGTGAATTCATGCGAGCTGCTGTTAGCAACTCAATTGGAAAAGATAAACTGACTTACAACGGCATCCGAGATCAAATACTCGCTGAGGAACTCAGATTAGACATGGGTGAATGCTCAAATGATGGAGCAGCCTTGAACGTGGGTTCAAGAGACCGTGGTAAGGCCAGGGTATGAGACGTTAGAGGACGTTCGCAATCCCGAGGTAGAAGAGGGCAAAGCCGAGGAGGCAAAGATAGCGATCGAAGTAAGAAGAATCTTCGATGCTATAACTGTCAGGGTATGGGGCACTTTAGTCATGAGTGCAAGAAGCTGAAAAAGGGTACCGGCCGTGATCACGTGGTTAATGTTGCGAGCGACGAGGATTCGGGTGACTGTTTGTTGCTTACCGAACAGAGAAATATAGAATCATGGATTCTAGACTCTGGGGCATCATTTCACACGACCGCTCAGAAGGATTTATTCGAAAATTACACTGCGGGTAATTTCGGTAAAGTGTATTTAGCCGACGGAGAAGCGTTGGATGTTGTTGGAATGGGCGATGTGAAGATTCACATTCTAAACGGGTCGGTATGGAAGCTAACGAAAGCGAGGCATGTTCCGAGGTTGACCAAGAATATGATCTTAGTAGGTCAACTTGATGCCGAAAGACACTCCATTTCGTTCAGCTATGGAGCTTGGAAAGTTTCACTAGGAGCTATGGTGATAGCCCGAGGGAGTAAGGTCGGTACGCTGTACATGACGACCGATGAGGAGCGTACAATTGCAGCAGCTGTGTCGCAGAACTGCTCGGAACTGTGGCATCGACGGTTGGGTCACATGAGTGAGAAAGGGATGAAGGTGTTAGCAAAGGACAGCAAACTTCCAGGCTTGAAGTCTGTCAACCTCGACATGTGTGAAGGTTGCATCTTCGGGAAGCAGAAGAAAGTGAGCTTCCGGAAAGGTGGAAAAGCTCCCAAGAAGGAGAAGGTAGCACTAGTCCACTCAGACGTATGGGGACCATCTCCAGTAACCTCACTGGGAGGATCTCAGTATTATGTGACCTTCATCGATGATTCGACGAGGAAAACATGGGTCTACTTCTTGAAACACAAGTCTGAGGTGTTTAAGAAATTTCAAGAATGGAAGGCCATGGTCGAACTGGAGACCGGGAATAAACTCAAGTGTTTGAGGTCCGATAACGGCGGAGAGTACATTGATGCGAAGTTCGTAGAGTTTTGTGCTCAAAGAGGCATTCGAATGGAGAAGACCATCCGAAGAACGGCACAGCAAAATGGCGTGGCCGAGCGAATGAACCGAACAATCAATGAGCGTGCTAGGAGTATGAGACTGCAAAGTGGGTTGCCCAAAGCCTTGTGGGCACATGCAGTAAGCACGGCGGTTAATCTCATTAACCGCGGACCCTCAGTGCCATTAGAAAGGAGAATTCCCGAAGAAGAGTGGATAGGAAAGCCTATCTCTTATGAACACTTGCGAGTGTTCGGTTGTCTGTCATATATCCATGTTGACATAAATGATCATACCAAGCTTGACTCAAAATCCAAAGTGTGTTACTTTGTGGGGTACGGTGGAGCTGAGTTTGGATATCGCTTCTGGGATGGTCAAACAAAGAGGATCATTCGCAGTAAGGATGTCATCTTCAACGAAGGCATTTTGTACAAAGATCGACAAAATGTAGTGGTGGAAGAAGATGCGCTCCCGTCCGAGGAAAGTGGTATGGTCGACATGAATGCGTTTCCAAGAATGTTGGAAAATGACACTGAAGATGAGCCAGTGGTGCTCGACAACCCACCAGCACATGCTGAAGAGGACGAGGAGCTGCCCCAAACTCCTCGACCTGAATTGGGCCGAGGTCATCACGAGAAGAGACCTCCTGCCCGATACTCTCCTTCCCTGCATTACATATTGCTCAGTGATGCAGGAGAGCCAGAAAGTAGAGAGGAAGCTCTGGAGCTGAAAGACTCGAGCAAGTGGGAGCTCGCGATGAAGGATGAGATGAAGTCACTTGAGAAGAATGTGACTTGACAGTTAGCCGAACTGTCAAAGGGGAAAAGGGCACTGAGCAACAAATGGGTGTTCCGACTAAAGGAGGAACAAAACGGCTCGAAACGGTATAAGGCACGATTGGTAGTCAAAGGGTTCCAGCAAAAGGCAGGAATTGACTACACCGAGATCTTTTCACCAGTCGTAAAGTTGACGACTATTCGGCTATTGTTGAGCATTGTTGTAAATGCGAATCTTCATCTTGAGCAGTTAGATGTGAAAACTGCATTTCTCCATGGAGATCTTGAAGAAGAAATTTACATGCTCCAACCAGAAGGGTTTGCCGAAAAGGGAAAAGAGAAACTGGTCTGCAAACTGAGGAAGAGCTTGTACGGGCTAAAACAAGCACCACGACAGTGGTATAAGAAGTTTGACAGTTTCATGATAGATACCGGGTTCGAAAGAAGTGATAGTGATCACTGCTGTTTCGTGAAGAGATTTGCGAACTCTTCATACGTCATACTACTGTTGTACGTTGATGACATGTTACTCGCTGGGTCGAGCCTTGTTGAGATTAACAAGGTGAAACAACAGTTGGCGAAACAGTTCGAGATGAAAGATTTGGGTGCCGCAAATCAGATCCTCGGTATGAGGATTTTCCGAGGAAGGGATGGGTCCCTGTTTCTCTCGCAAGCCGAGTATGTGAAGAAAGTGTTGGCACGGTTTGGCATGAGTGATTCTAAGGCTGTAGGCTCACCGCTAGCCGCACACTTTAGCTTGTCTAAGAAACAATCACCCTCAGACGAGAAAGGAAAGGATCATATGTCGAACATACCCTACGCTTCAGCAATTGGTAGCTTGATGTACGCTATGGTGTGTACAAGACCGGACATTGCCCATGCAGTGGGAGTTGTCAGTCGTTACATGAGTAATCCAGGAAAGCACCATTGGGAAGCTGTGAAATGGATATTGAGATATCTCTCGGGTACAGTGAGTTCGGCATTATGTTTCCGAAAGACCTCGGAAGGTCTGCACGGCTATGTGGATGTTGACATGGCCGGTGATCTGGACAGCCGAAAGAGCACAACGGGATGTGTTTGTACCTATGGTGGTACTGCTGTGAGTTGGACATCTAAGTTGCAAAAGATTGTTGCATTGTCGACCACAGAGGCTAAGTACGTCGCGGTGACGGAAGCAAGCAAAGAGATGATTTGGTTGCAAGGTTTCTTAAAGGAGCTCGGTCAGAAAACCGACAAGGGAGTTCTGCACTGTGATAGTCAAAGTGCGGTTCAGCTAGCTAAGAATCCTGTATTCCATTCACGCACCAAACACATACAGATTCGTTACCATTTTATCCGGGACGTTCTAGAAGATGGAATCTTCACGCTAGAAAAGATTGAGGGCGCTAAGAACCCCGTCGATATGCTAACGAAGACTGTTACAATCAACAAACTGAGGCTGTGTGCAACCTCAGTAGGACTCCGAGCTTGAGACTCAGGGTCGCCGCTACATGAAGATTGAGCAACTCTGAAGAGTAACAATTACTATACAAGGATATCGATGGGAGCATTCTGCTCGGTGGAGCACAGTGAGTTCGGTGGTCGGGAATAATCAGAATTCTTTTGAAGCACTTGACATTTGACTCCAAGTGAGAGATTGTTGAGTTGTGGAGCCAAATGAGTTTTGGCCATATTTTTCTATTTATCCCACATCACTTGGAATTGTAATATGACCCACTAAGGGTTCTATTTATATGCCGCAATATCTTTTATTTTAATTACACCTACACAAAGTACCTTTTACATATTATAAGTGAGAGAGTTATAGTTGCGAGAGAACCATAACTTGTGTTGAGCTAGATTACGATTGTAATCCTCATTATAATAATATTAAGTGTCACGTGTAGCGGCCCGCAGACATAGCCAATTTAGATGAACTCCGTTATCAAAGTGTGTGTGCTCGGTTTAGTTTTCTGTATTTCTTTGTGCTCGACTTGATTTCCTAACAGAGAAGGGAATTAGCTGCTCCAAAACTAACACTATATAGGTTAAGAAAAAATATTTTCCTAATTATAAAAGTCTTAATTTGCCATGGGAATGAAAGTTCTCATCTTGCATATATATTGGCCGTAAAAGAACATGTGTAACTTGCATGTTAGTCCACTTCTCATGTTTGAACTTTTAACCAAGAATTACAATTGAGATGAAACTAGTGGGATAAAAATAAAAACCCTCTGATCTAACTGCTAACATATAATCAATCCTCTATCAAAAAGGAAAATCATTTATATTTTTTTTTATAAATAATTTATAAATTTACCCTCCTTAAATGTGTCGACTCCTCGGGGTCCTGCAACCCCCACAGCCTAGTCTGTTGCTGTACAACAAGAGCCGAACAAGCAGGCTCAAACTCCGACCAGGCTAGTATTTCGCCAATCGCCCCTAGCTCCCCTTTCTCATGCCACATTGCGAGCTGAGACATCACCGGAGACTCCCTATGCCTCCTCCCAACCACCACAAGGTCGTACGCCTTTTCCATTATTGACCTTGTCATTGCCACCACTTCTGCCCCGCTACTGATTAGCTCCTCGTGGTAAAAGGCACGCCCTTCGCGGACTGGGCCTAGATTGAATCCATTAAGCGCCTCCTCATCGAGCGCGTTGCTACGCTCTGTGGACCCCACTATCTGTACGTGCTAACATGGTATCAGACCAATCAAAAATTTAAGTTCAAGTCTTACAATGACCCAATTAAAGAAAATAAATGATATAATACTAGATTACAGATCCGTCAGGAGATTGGGTTAAGCGGCATATTCCACATTTAAATGTGTGCAACAAATTTTAATTTGTGGTGCATATATGGCACATCACCTATCTGTTGATGCATCTGCTGGTGCATCTATGATCATATCATTATTAAAGAAAGAAAAAAATAGCACTAATATTACTGCACCAAATGCATCAAAGTTAACAGGAACAGACTGGTTTGCTAATTTCCGAAATGATAGAGGAATTGAACGACGTAGTGTAAACTGTAAAGTTTAGAATGTCACTAAGTCCTTCCCGGATAACTTCTTGTGTAATATATTGCAGCAAGTATCTTACTAACGTTCTTTTGAAAAATATTGGATTGCATTTGTAGGACTAATCAGATCTTGTTTGATTGCAGCTTTTGAGGTTGACATTTTTTTTGGCAAAGGTTTGAATTCGTTAATCAGCATTAAACTTTAGCTTTACTGGTTTTTTGCATGATTAGACTATCAAAATTTAAGCTGGATGGATTCCTTTTTCTGAGCTTGAACCAAAACCAAATTATTTGTTTAAAAGCCGAAACCAAACCAGCTCCTAAGTAAGCCACAAGTGAAGAGACGTGTTGAATATTATGGCCTTGTTTGTTTCCAATTTTAAGCTTAGTTTTATTGTGTGTGTGTGTGTGCTTAATAGCTGGCCTGTGTTTGGTTTCTCAGCTAAAGAACAGAGATTATCCGGTTTTGGCCTGAAAAGGCTGAAAATATATTTTGAGCTGGAATAACCCAACCTTTTCTAACTTATAGACTTAAAAGCTGTAAATGAATAAAGATCTTTTTAGTGTGTATCTTCTTAACACATTAATTCTTTAGGTTATAATATGGTAGTATATCAGCTAACAACCTGGTTAGGAAAACCAGAACGAATGAACCGTATCAATGTAACCATCACGTTGGGGTGTTGCCACATCCTCTTTGCATAAGCTAAGGCCTCACGATCATCGGCCCCACCAAAAAAAAGCACCGCCACATGGTAAGACACTGGATCCACTATCACATACCTTGGCTTCTTACACCCTCGATCAACCAAAATCCCAATTGAACATGGAGCCTTCTCGAGCACTTTCTTGTTGAGGTGACGATACGCATAAGTAGTCTCCACCCTATCACTATAACACCATTGCTTATGAAAAGGCAATACAATGAGGATAGTTCTATTTTCCAACGCAAGGGAACAAACGTCGTTATGCATAGTTACGTAAGGAGATATGCCTTTATAGCATTGGGAATATAGTCTACCCTGGGAATGGGCCTCAAGCTTCTTGAACGCGTTGAAGATGATTTCGGAGAGAGAAGGATTTAGAGAGGGGGAGTCACGATCGTGGTGGCGTACCAGGATGGATGAGGCTCGGCCTATGAGGCGGATGAGGTGGAGGACAACTAGGTTCACTCGGGTGTCTCTCTTTGGGGTAGAGACTTGTAAAAGGGCCATTATCGCGCGTACATCTTCTTGGCCGTGTATACATGCGAGGATACGAAGCTCTTCGGTTGGTCTGAGGTGAGCTATTGTTCTTCTCTTGTATGCGATGTAACGATTTGATGGATCATAGATGGTTTTTACAAGAGGGGAGATTACGCCTGTAACGAGTACTACTAAGAGGATCATTATTGCATATGATTCTTCATTCAGGATCTGCAGAAAGTGGTAATAATGTAAGAACAGTGATTTTGTGAATATGCTTGTCGAAACAGTGGAAACTAAGGCCTGGCTATTTCTTAGCTTTTAAGCTTAAGTATTTTGTATTTTTCCGTAGAATGCTACATTGCATTCGGCTTATCAGCTATCACACAAGCTTTCTGTTTTCTTGGCCTGAAAAAACTCGAAACTTTAAGCCAATGAACCAACTTTTTCCCCAAACTAAAAAGTTTGAGCATATTTGCTTAATAACTGCAATCAAACAAGCCATAAACACATTAACTCTAGAATGATAGTCCAACCTCCCCCAAAACAAGTTTTGAAGGTATTATTATCTTAAACGAATATGAATTATACAGTGTCATCGAAGCATTTTGTTGATGTAAATATAACTACTTTTAAAACACACGCTTGTGGGTATATAGATGCTTACAATATAATGAAACTTTTGCAAAAACAATTAAGCTATGATATTATGTTTCGCAACAAATTTTGCCAAAACAAAGAAGTGAGAAACAAAACCGAAAAGCAAAGTGCAGCCTAATGAATAGCCAAACATGTCGCCATTTACCTAAAGAGATCTGAAAAGTACTTTCTAGGATACGGTTCAGCTACGCGAAATGAAAATCACTAAAATTTAAAAACAAAAAGGAAAAAAGTTGTAGAGAAAACTTACATCAGATTGCTTCCAATCATTCAAAATCGCCAACTCAACAATACCTTTGGAATTCATAATTAGAGCCAGTGATATAGCATCTCTAACAGGCATCCTATAAAAGAGAGGTGGCAATATCGTTCCGATAATCTTCCCAACAAAACCAACCAAAACAACTAACAACATTATACCCACATTTTTCAACCTGACTATAGCAAAAATATTCATTTGCAGCCCACAAATTGTAAAAAATAACGGCATAAGCAACACCGAAACAAAGCAATCAAGCCTCTCAACTAAAGCTGCCCCTAAAGGTGGCCCATCGGGTATAGCCAAACCAATAGCTAATGATGCTAGAATAGAACTTAATCCGATTAATTCTCCAATAAATCCACAGCACAATAGAGCTATAAGAGCTGCGTATATATACACATCCTTCACCGGCCTTCCTTCTGGGGTATGCCTAATTACCCATAAAGCAGCAGGGCGAACACCAAAAACAATAACAAAAAAATATAATGTAAAAGAAAGTAATGACCCTATTGACAATTTAAGAGACTTTGCCATGGCTATCTTGGCGGTGTACATTATGGACATGATTGTCCAGTGGCAAATGTCGCAAATAATTGAAGATGATAAGGCTAATCTTCCGAGTTCGGAGTTAAGGATTTTTAAGTCGTCTAAAAAACAGGCGATGACGGGGAAAGAGGTCATAGACTGCATTGCTATAGCTGCAGGGAGAATTTTCGAAATTTCACGGTCTAAAGAGAGGAAGTGTTTAAGAAGAAAGGCTACAAAATTGGTTAAAATGTAAGGGACAAAAAAACCTAATATTCCTATGGCTAATATTTTTTTACTGGACTTTACAACCATTCGAGGGTCCATTTTCACACCGATTAGAAAAATGAAGAGTGTGAATCCAAATAGTGATAGCGTGTCGAGTACATTTCTGCCCTTTTTGGGAAATACTTTCTCTGAGAATGCTGTGTTTTGCCCGAAAATAGACGGGCCCAGAATGACACCACCCTGTGAATTAATAAGAAAATTATCAAACATTTACAACCAGAGCTTAGTAAGACCTGTCATCTACCAATGTAATTACAGAACAGTCTAACAGAACAAAAACTGATTTCCCTTTTTAGATATACTTTTTACAGCTGAACAAGCGAAAGTATCTAAACTGGCGAAGAGATAAAGTGCAAAAGGGGCAATTCATTGACGCTGATAAGTTAAAAATTAACCAACAAAGCAGCATTTTTGGTTAGTAATTCAATATTCATGTCCGAAAATTATTGCCTGGATGTCTTAAGCTATCGTAATGGAAAATCATAGTATACCTAAGCCAAGAGGTCAAGTACACATGAAACCAAGATAAATGGAAAAGAACTAACAATCTGTAGAGTATAAGTGTGCCAGAAATAAGCTCCATATAGACGGAAGTGTCTTGACATTTCACATGCATAGATATTGAATACCCTGTTATACACGATTATAAGCAGATTTGTTTTTATACTAAAAAAATGATGCATTCATGGATCAGAACTAGTCAAGTTTGAGTTCAAGAGTGATACATTCGTAGTACGGAAATTGTATAATTTGGCATCAGTAGGTTTAATATTTGGTTATTTGGTATGAAAATTGTTAAAAACCATAGTTTTTATAAAATTTGTTAAGGAATGATATATAGTTTGGTGTAATAATCATAAATTACCCTACATTTTAGGAGGCCTACAAAAGTTGAAAAAGAACACTTGTTGAGTTTAATGGCCAAAAATCGGGACCAGAATATACTATTGATGAGACTAGCTAGGGTTCCCCATATTCATTAAAAAAAGAAGTTAATTAGGTTACTAATTCCAATTTCAGGCTTCTTGCCATTCCAATATTCCATAACATGGTTATACCACCAGGCACTACAAATTTGTTGCACATTGTAATTATTCGCCATTTCGATAGATCATTCAAGGCAATTAATATTCAAACCATAACAAAAATGTAACACCAAAATGAAAAAACGGCTCACAAAAATCTGGGAGACAATCAAGGGCTGGCCAAACGGCTTGAGAACGAAATATACGACACGAGTAATTATGGAAATGAGTGAAACTTGCATCAATAGGGACGGGATCGAAAAGTCTAGCGGGTTATCACCGTGCCATATTCCCCGAGATTGAATCGGTGCCACGTCATGACACACCGGCATCTTTTTCAGGGCCCTCATCACGTTCCCTGCAGTCATGATTTCCTAATTATTAATTATTCCTAGCTTGGGCTATTTATATGTGTGTCTTTTCATTAGTAATATTATTCTTGTTGTTTGTTTTGATATCCATGAGAGCGATGTTAAGTATCTGCATTTTCATGCATGTTATTTTGAGAAAGACAATGAGAGGTTAGCGGATGAGAACCTATAGGTATTTTTGACATGTATTCATTTCTTATTTAAAGGTGGTATGTCTACTCTTGACAAAGATTGTGTCAAAATGTGATGATAATCAGTCATGACTCATGAGACATATGGGTTATGATTATGAAGCACTCAGATAGTGTGCTTTTTTCAATTTTTTTATAATAAAATATTTGTATATAGAATAATTCAAAGTTAATTCTAAAAAAAAATCATTAATATAAACAATTAAACATAATATTATCTTATCAATAGGCAAATTATACAAATTTTAGGGTTTAGGCACAACACCTTCGCACTACTACAAATTTAGTCAATTTGCAAACACCTTCACATTATTACAATCATATTAAATACATTCTCCTTGGTCCTTACATTCTTTGAAGCTAATCTTGGATTATACCGCATAATCAAACTTTTTAGAAATACTGTCAACATAAAAAGAATTGTGCCCTTTTCACTTGTGTGCGTGATGAAGTTTTTTTTTACAAACAAATATATATATACATAAAAAAAAATTTGGGTTCCCTTCGGCGCCGTGAGACACCGTGTGAACTTTGAAGTCCTGAGACACGGACGGTCCTCCGTCTTGCCCCTTTTCAGTGCCACCATGAAAGCACTTAGTATAGGCATGGCAGTAAGGGTATATATAGTAAGGTAGTGGAATATGTTAGTTTAAAAAAAAATGATATTGTTACCACGGATAGTTTTATAAAACCTTTGAAAGAAAAAGATAGGGAATATTAATGCATCCGTTACCATTTAATTGTCCGCTACGAAATTACATGCAATTTTGATTGCCCGTTACGAAACTACATGCAATTTTGACCCGTTTATAACTTGTATCAAAATTGTCGAAATGATTTTTTTTTAAATCTAATCATAAAATTTAACATTTAAACTATATGATCAACTTGTGAAAATTTTAATTATGACAATTTTAATAGAAGTTTTTAACCGGTCAAAATTACACGTAGTTTCATAACGAAAAATTAAATATAAATAGATAGAGTAGATTAATTGCATAATGATCATAAATTTGAGACGCTTCATAAAGTAATTAACTACTTAGCTGCAAATATATCATACTTCTTTGTAGTATTTGGCAAAAGAATCCATTGGAACAACTTGACTCGATTTGATTATTAACAATAGCCATTTTTTTAATAAATAATAATAAAATGAGTATCGTTAAATTTTAATAACTTAAAATAACTGTTGGCACAATTTAACATAAGTAGTGTGATGCTGCTACATTTGATTGTAATGAAATATCATGGAATTGGACGGATCCCAAGCGAATATATACAAGTACACAACCAACTTCTTACTTTTCTACAAGTTGCAAATGAAAAAGTTATTAGAATTTTTAATGAGTCAGGGTCCCATTATGCGAAGCAAACTGGAAATTTCCCATTTGGTCAGTTAATAGCCACGTTTCATCTGATTATATTTTATAAAATTACGTATAATTTTAATCGTATTATATCTTGTATTAAAATTATCAAAATAATTTTTTTTTAAATTTAATAATAAAATTTAACATTTGAACTATATGATCAACTTTTAAAAAATTTCATTCCGACAATTTTGATACAAGTTATTGACCGATTAAAATTGCATATAGTTTCATAATGTATAATTAAATGAAAACATATGAATTAAAATGTTTCTCTAAATTTTTAAGAGTTGACATTGACCGACGACTTTAATATCACCATTAAGCCATCAAACTTTGACCCGTTCAAACCGACTACCCTTACGTCACAACTGACGTTGTTTTCATAAATTTTTCGTCTAGTAGGGTTACATAATTTTTGCTAAGCTTACGCAAAATTATTAATCCCTCGTTACTAATTTATTGAGTCTGTAATATTTTTTTAGGTGTCCTAATGTATTATGATATTTTATCAAAATATAAACTAACTTTTTGTTATATATTATCTTTTATCATTTTTCAAACATAAAATAAAAACAATAAAACAATAAAAAATGGTAAATAAATCAATTTAAATCAAAAATTAATTTAATCATGATGTTTCATTAATATTTGATACGGACAAATAAAAATGGGACATGAATGGAGGGAGTAATTGAATTCATTTTTGTACATAATAAAGAAGAGAGATTCCACATCTTAACGGAAGTTTGAGGGTAAAAAAACACCACATGCTTTTCGGACTGTACCAAAAATCAAATCTATATTTTCCCAAATACATATTTATATACACAAAGACGAGCCATAAACATATAACAAACAAAAGAATATGACCGTACGTGTTACCTTCTTATTGTACTAATTATTAAACAAAACAAAACAAAACAAAACTTTACCCAAGAAAGTAACTATAAAGCGATCCTAACATAGTGATTCAAGAAACATGTCATCTCTTGGCTCTTCTTTGGTTCTCGAGAACCCATTTTCCATCATTTGAGATTGATTAAAATAATTATTCGAGTTACCAAACCCAAAGCTTCCGGGACTCTCCAGCATTTCGAGTGTGAAAGGTGACTGTTGATGTTGAGACCCACGTATCGGGTTTGTCATTGTATTGTTAAAAGAGTTTATGGGCAAAGCCGAGGGACGGATTATGGACACTGATGAGTTGTTGTTGTTGTTGTTGTTTGAGCCAGCGATAGGTAGGCCTCGGTTCAGTGAGTGGGATCCACTGCCACGTGGCACAGGGACGTCATGGTTGTGTTTGCCTTCGTAGGTTGTGATTACTGATCGTAGGTCTTGTGATGCCCGCTCCACGTGCTTTCTAACTGGACATCCGGGGTTTGTACACTTATAGTAGCTCCTATAAGATGCCATGAAATTGAGAATAATTAGACAATGAAAATAATTTAGCACAATTCACATGTATAGATAATATGTGCAATAACTAGTTCATACCACTTGTTTGCTTAAAATGAGTCAGATCGTTTTATATTAAAAAATTGATATTGTATATCATACAAGTCGTGCACAAGTCGTGCACTTCAAGCTATATATAAATTTTATAGTTTTTCTTACAAAAATACAGATACAACCCTATTGGAATCATTCTCATGTGGAGTGCACGTGATATTAGCAACCTGCGTGTTTAGTAAGATTCACCTAATCAGGCATATAAGTATAGGTTAGATATATAGTTTCCATCCATAAATAACTGACTAATTTGGTGGGTGGACTTTAAGTAAGTAAACTACCGCAAATTCCTCACCTCTGACCAAAACTATTTTGCAAACTATAAGAAAATGAATAAAAGAGAAGATTACTCATGAAATATGGAATCATCTTAACATGTATGTATAGTTATTTATTTACCTTGGGTTAGGATTTCCCTTGACCACTTTCTGTCCATATTTCCTCCATCTATATCCATCATCAAGAATGTCAATATCACTTGTGGTTTGAACAACAACTCTAGGTTCCCTCACAGTCCTACTCCCATGGGCTGATATGCCTTCATTCTCACCCTCATTTTTCCTATAAAAATTAATTTAAAACACATTAGATATTACCCAAAGCATATCAAAAATATTTATTTTGTCACGTTTTCTAAATTATTACACATGAAATTAATTACTTACCATCTTTTAGTCTCGGGTTCATCCTCATCCAACTCATCTCCTCCTGACCTAGTCCTCTGAGAGATTCGATCAATTTCATCGTCTCCAGTCGAAATGCTAGAATTCTCCGGTGTTGTCACCGATGAATTCATGTGTACCGAACTGTGTGACAAATAAGACTGCTCTGGAAACTCATTATTCGTGTGACTTAGTGGCACCATTGCAAGAGAATGTGATGATGACGACGATCTCCTGGTAGATTGAGGCTTAGGGTGATTATGACTACCCTTGTAAACTATCTCCGTAATCGGTCCATCTATTGATCTCTCCACTTTTTTCTTAGTAGGACAATCAGGGTATGTGCACTTGTAATAGCTCCTTGGGTTTTCACTACCTTTTACTTGTTTTTGACCGTATTTTCTCCAATTATATCCGTCCTCTGATTTCTTTTGTTCTCTAACGGATTGGAAAGAGTGATTATGATTGTTGTTGGTGTTGTTATGATTGGTTTGAGAATTAGTTTGAAGAATTGAAGAGCGCTCCGGGGAGAAGCTAGCGAATTCGGATTTGGGAATGGTTTTAGTTGTTGGCATATCATTTTGCTTGATGGTTACCCAATCTTGATTTTCCTGATATTGAAATGAAATAAATTAGCCCAACATGGATGTTCTAATAACTAAGATAAGGACTCTTATGTCGAAGTTTTCTTTATTGACTTTTCTAATCTTTTTTCGTAGATTTTCTCAAAGAATAATGCACTTGTTCACGACTCGTGCACTCTATGTTAGAGTGATTCGAGGGGGTGAGTAATCAAGTTGTATAAGTATCATTAATCTTTCTTAAAAGGTGCTTCTAAGAACTGATCTCAATTACTAATCTAAACATCATTACTTTTTGTGAAATAACGAAACGAGTGTTAATTTATAATACTAACTTAAAAACAAAAAAAACTACAAATAGATATCACAAGAATTATATAAATTTCAATAATAGAAATTTAAACTTACTTGAATTTGAGGACGGAAAGAGAAATCCGAATAAAAATTCTTATTTTCTTGCTTTACTTGTTGGATGTCATTAGTCTTGTTGTTCCAATTGAAGGCGTAATTTGGAAGACTCCCAGTTGTTGGGGATAGAAAAAACTGCATAAGAAATATAACACGTTAGGATATAAAATTTCACAAAAAAACAGTACTGTTTTACTTTCATTCATTAAGTACTTTTTGCTCAAGCTCTCTGTTATTTCTCTTCTAGGTTCTTGATAATGAGAAATTAATTAGATCTATTAAATGTTATGCAAAAGACTTGTACAGTGAACAAAATTACATTGATCGCCATCCTTACACACTTGTCTAAGATTAATTAATTTCACTAAAAATCAAACAAATATTTTCTGAGTCCCTTATAATTAGCTCAATTTTAAACTAAAATTTTCATAACAATTACATAAACAGAATTAAGTCATAGTTACAAAATAAATGAATATGGGCACAAAAGACTAAATTATATTTCTGCTTTCGTAACTAAATAAATAAATAAACATTTGAAACTAACAAACCAGAGCTCAAAATGGTAAAATAATATTTGAGAAGACAGTTCAATTGGATAAACAACTCAAGCAAAGAAATAGGAAAGGATTGGGATTATTACTATTTTAATTTTCAAAATTTAATCATACAATTTTCATTTCCAGAATTGAATATAACTATACATGTAAAAAGATTTTGTTATTATATGTTGGAAAATTCGTATGTACTACTTTGTGACCACGCGAAATATATCATCGTGGTTAGTTGCCTAAACAGAAAGTAACTAGTAACATGTTAAAACCGCTAGAAATTTTTATTTATTTGAAGAGCACTCAAACGATCGTTATAAGAATATAGATTACATTTGAGCCACCAAGAAGAACGGGCGAGTCCAAGAGAAGATTCGGGCTTAGTCCAGGCGGTATAGCGAAGTACGAAGAGGGAGAAACCGGTGGAGGAGAGAGAGGCAGTGAAGGCGGCGGCAATTTCTTGAACTTAGGCACTCTGTCTCCTCCTCCGGAAACGGAATAGTCACCGGAAAGAAGATCCGAAAATGAAGTGGACATGAAGGAGAAAGGTGAATTGCCAGAGGTTTCTAAGCTCCCTGAAGAAGAGGCCATAAAAATAAAAAGAAGAAAAAGTTGCTAAAAATAAGATTATATATTGAGAAGTAAGAGGAGAAAGTGTACACGTAAATAACGTAAGTTTCTCAAAAATAATATCTAGAATTTGGATCTCTATCTTATAACAAATAGTAAGTAATATGGCATATGTGTTAATATATGTGAGAGGGGAGCTATCTGATATAGCTGTATTATCGGAGGTATCTTCTAAGAAGCTGGCTAAACATATGTTTTGACTATGGAAAAAATGGACTTTTATATATTTATATAATATATTAAATACGTGTGTGTTTGTGTATCTATAGGTGTGTGTGTAAATTTGTAATATAATAATATTAATATGTTACTTTTATTTAATTTGGGTCAGACCTCGTGGTCTTGCCTGGCGGCTATGAGTGTGCGGGTGAGACAAGCTTGTAGCTTTGTAGATCACTATATAAAGATAAAGACATAAAGTAATGGTACTCGTGGCCTTTGTGGTAGTTTTTTTTTTTTTTTTTTTCTTAAATATAGTAATACTTGAGGATATTTATTTTTTATAAATATAGTAATACTTGAGGATCTTTAGTTTTTATAACAAAATATGGATAAATCAAAGGTCACGTAAAAAAATATATGCAGAAGCAACTGTGATATATGGTCAGTCACTAAAAAAAGAAAATTCGATAAGCAATTATAAACTAGTTAGTGTTAGAAGACTTGAAAGACTTCCTGATAAAGCCATAACTTTGGTCGGTTGCGTTAGGCTTTTCAACAAAGATAAAAATGACAAATCGACCGTGAATAAATGATGCTTCCTGATCTTTATTATGACTCGGATTCTTGTCCTTGTTCGGACTATTACACTTGTTCGGATTCGTATTCCGATTTTACAATTATGCTCGATATAACTATTTAATCTCTCGTCTTGATCTTTCTCCTCTTTTACTCGATGTTCGGCTGTCTTTTCTCGGTTTGTTTCTTGAAGTGATATGCTTTGGTTAGTTTCTCTCTTTTCTTAACTTCTCTCTATATTTTTTGGATAGATTTTCTGGTCATTTTCTAGGAGGGGTAGTGGGCTATTTATAGGCAACTGCGCCTTCTAGGATAGTGACAAATGTCTTCATCCCAGGGATTTCTCAGACAAGGGTCCCCCTTTGATTGGGCTTGGGCTTTGTGTTGTAGCCCCTCAATCCCTACAACCAATATGAGATGACCCATTTAAGCGTTGGATGCCCATTTATAAAGTGGGTTGATTATGACCCGAATAAAATATTCGGGTCTGATTTTTGTGTTCTATCAAGTGCTCCCTGACTTCCTCGGCGTGGTTTCCATGTCGGGGGAGTCATGTTCGGTTTGTCGAGAACGTTACTTCGGTCTTATTTTTCCAAATGCTTCATCGAGAAATGCAATAGACTCGTGACGGTTCCCAGGGGGGCACATTTAATGTTTCCTATCCTAATATCTTCTTTCGAGGAAAACTCCTATAAAGGGGTGTGCTCCCTCCATAATTAGGCATCTTACTACTAATTTGTCCTTGACATAATGGCTTCTTCTGATTCTACTGGTGAGAGCTCCTTTAATTATATTTCATATTTAGAAACGGAAATCAAGAAATCTCGTACCGCGAATAAGAAACTCGTGGCCAAGGTTTCAAACTATAAGAAAAGGTTGTCTGACATGGATTCTGATCATCATGTGACGATGGCCGATCGGGATTGGGCCTTCGAGCATATAAAGAAGCTCGAGGCTAATCTGGCTAAGCAGAAGGCGGCTAAAAGGGCCTATAAGCTTGCCTTCAAGGAGTTGCATGCTCGGTCCAAACCGAGTTCGGATGACGATGAAGAAGGCTCTTCCTCGAAATAATTAGTCTTTTGTAATTTCTGTCGTAATTTCTCTTGAATGGGGAGTCTTCTCCTCAGTTGTAATCGAAGTTTTTGGAATTAATAAAATATTTCCCTTTCCTTGTTCTTGTCTGTTTATCTTCTTGATGTCTTTTTGGATGACTTTAATTGGATTTGGAACTGTGGTTAATTCGCCTTTAATGCTCTTGGGAAGTTCAAGAGGCTGTATTTATTCGAGATGACCTTTGACCTACTCCTTGTTTCTTCTTATAAAAGGGGACTGTCCCAGTATCTTTTGTGCAGTTCATTCTTTACTAACGAGCAAATGGCTTCTCCTCTTGAAAAGTATGGTGACAACCTTCCTGAATACGTTACCCGTCTGGAAGAGGAAGTTCAGAAGGTGCGTTATCTCGAAAAGAGGGTTGCCCGGCTGTCAGTGGAAGCTCGTCGGGCCGCCGAACTAGACGAGCGATTGGATGCCCTAGAGAAGGAGCACCAAAGGTCTTTGCTTGACAGTATTCGTGCTCGTGCCCGGATCAAAGAGCTCGAGGCCTCCAGGGATAGGCAGCTCGCTTCCAAAAGGGCTTACAAATTGGCCCTTAAGGAAGTGTATGCTCGGTCGAAACGGAAGCCGAATGACGAAGCGGGCCCTTCTATGAAATGATTTTATTGTTTTCATTGTATTTCCTCTTTGTGCTTCTTCTGTAACGAAGTATCAACCAATTAATAAAGATTTCTTTTTCTTGTTTATATTTGAATTACTTTCCCAATGCAATTTATTTTGACTGCGCACGCTTGTGGCCTCATTAATGCTTTTCTTGGGCCTTGCGTTTGATCTTATCCATTGGACCTCCTTACTCTTTATATCTAGGGACTAATAGGATTTCTTGAGCCTTGTGCATAGAAAATCCCAATCACCAAGGCTTTCTTGAGCCTTGTGCATAGAAAATCCCAATCACCAAGGCTTTCTTGAGCCTTGCGCAAAAGATCTGGGATATTTATTCGATCCGCCGTCCTTCCCAAAAATGACGCGTGTTTTGCTGCCATTATTACTTACCCCCTTTAAATATTGGTAAGAATCCAAACGTTTCTTGAACAGGTGTGGCTTTTAATTACTCACGCTTTTTTAGAGTCTTTTGGGAATCCAAACGTTTCTCTTGAACAGTCACCTCTTTTGAGTGCCGTTGCTTCTGAATACCCATTGGCGAACGGTTGCGACTCTCAATACCAGCCCTCATACGCTTGATCTATAAATACCTGCTTACAGCATGGTTACATCCACAATTCTCATCATATTATTTTCCCCCATATATAGACCCTCATCTTATAATTTCCCTAAGATGTCTGGTCCTTTCACCCCATCAGCATTAGCTTTGCAAGTGGAGGCCTTTGAGGCCTCCTATAACCATGTACAAAGGCTGTTGAGGGATGCCGAGGAGGAATTGAAGGTGATGCGTTATCACCATACCGAGATGGTTCGGGAATTAACTTGGCTAAGATCCGAACTGGCTTACTGCCGACGTGCTCGTCAGGCTTTAGTCGAAGAGAATGAGATGCTAAGGGGGAACCCGACACTGAGGGACAGGGATGTCTCTGCCGGGCCCTCTCATCGATACCGATCGACTTCCCCCTAACCTTCTCCCTTCTTTTTTATTTTTCTCTGCTTTTCCCCTTCTTTTCCTATCTCTTCCTCTTCCTCTTTTTTTTTTATTTCTCCGTTTCCATCATTTCTTCCTCTTCCTCTCTTGTATTTTCTTTTTATACTCTGTTTTCTCTCTCTTTTTATTCTTTTCTTTTTCCGTTTCTTTTTTGTTTTATTGACTTTCTTTTTATTTGTCTGTCTCCTTCATCTCTTAATCTTCTTCTCATCTGTTTTTCTTCTGTGCCTCCTCTTTCTTTTTCTTCATCTTCTCTCCCGTCACTCTTTTTCTTTTTTTTTTTTTTGCACCACTATGATGTTACAATCAGCCCTGTGATCCTAAGGGTTTTGTGTTACATCTAGGGTTTTTGTCATTTTTCTTTTTGACTCTTCTTTCTTATCACTTCTTCTTTATGTTCCTCCTCTTCGCTTCTTTCTTCCCTTTTTGTTTTCTTTTTATGCTTCTTTCCTTCGTTTCTTGCATTCTTCTTCTTTTCCTCTTCTTGATTTTCCTTTCTCTTTCTTCTTACTTTTTCTTTTTGGCGTCTCCTGCTCACTTGGTCAGCTGATATAGTTGATCTTTTGCCTGATCTTCTGTACTAGCTCTTCTTGGATGTAATAGATCTTTTTCGGATGTAATAGACCTCAATGTAATAGACCTCGATGTAATAGATTTTTATCTCGGATGTAATAGACCTCAATGTAATAGACCTCGATGTAATAGATAATGATGTATTCCATCTTCATTAATGAAAAGTATTTTTGCCCTTTTCTTTTTATATCGTACGTGTGGTTTGTTGTTTGTCTGGGATCTAGATCTTTGAATATCTCGTCTTTATCTCTTCTGCACTGTAGTCTCAGATGTCAATAGATGTCCCCATCACTGTCAAACATATGTGCCTGCTCCCTAGTAGGTCAGGAAATGCACATGCCTCCCACATCATGTCAGGAAATATGCAATTTCCCAAGCAAGGTTATAAAATATCATACTCTTCGTTCTATAAGTACCCTCTTTTTTTGGGTAGTTTATCATCTCTTTTTTCGTTTTGCTTCTCTCTTCTTTAGCCCTTTATTTTCTTCCATACTAAACAATTTCCCAGAATGTCTGGACCTGTGGTGAGATATCATGCTCAGATGAAGGGCTTGGATACTGAGGTATCTCGGGTCCGCAGTCGGATGGCAAGGCTTGAGAAAGAGTATGGCGTTTTGGCCTTGAGCCTGTTCGGCTCTTATCCCGAAGAGACGGTGAAGTGGACCGAGATCTCGGCACTGAGTCGCCAGCTCGATCACTTGTTGCTGCAGAGAAACCATCTGGCCAACTCCTGGTATGATGCCGAGGAAATTTGGGACCATTCTCAAGATGAGTTTGACAACTCTCCTCAGGGCCTCGCTAACCTAATGGTAAAGAATGCTCGGCTCGTGGAACGCGTCAGGGTTCTTACCTCGGAAAATAATAGGCTCTCCTCGGAGAATGACGATTTGGTCGCCATGAACGATTCCTATCAAGCTAGGCTGAATTGTTCTGCTCGTATTGCCTTCTCTCGGTCTGGCAGTTCGGTTTTTCCACCCATTGATCCTTAGATTGGGCTGGTTTTCTTATGTATTTCCCCTTTTGCCATTTGTGTTTTATCTTCTGTATTTAATGAATCAGTTGTATCTTTTCGTATCTCGTGCCTGTCTTGTGAACCATTGGAACTCTTCGTATTTTGTGCCTTCTGATTCTCTATAAATGCTCCCTATTGCCTGTATCTCATTATCAATTTCTACCTCTTCTTGTTTTCTAACTTGCTTTTGCGTGAGATGGCTCCCATCACTAGGTCTGCCTCCAAAAAGAAAACCCTTATGGAAGAGGAGCCTACCTTTTTGCTACCTCGTCCCCCTGGCTTTGGGGAGGAGGATTTGACTCCTCTTCAACTAAAAGAAATTGAGATGTCATGGCTGAAACATGATCTCATATGTGCTCGGACTGAAGCGAGGAGGCTTAAACAATATTGGGACGAGGAGGGCACTGCCCGTTTCAAGGCCGAACAAAAATGCGAGTCTCAGTCTTACGCCTTAAAACAGGCTGAGATGGCGATTTCTCGTTTGGTTAGGGAGAATGAGCGTCTGGAGGAACTTTTGGCGAAGAGGGATGTTGCTATGGGGGATAGTTCGAAAAAGTAGGATGTGTGTATTTTCTTTTTCTGTTGTATTGTTTGTGTTTCCCCCTTTGTGGATGAATAAAACTTGTCTTGCATTTGATTCTGTCCTATTTTATTTCCTGCTTGCTTCTCTTTTTTTTTCTGAGCATACATCGAACAATGTGCCCGGTTATCCCCCCGAAGAGCGTTGTTAGACTTGATGCTCCCTGCCATTAAGCTAGAAACGGTCTTCGTTCACCTTGTTCGGTATGCCATTTGGGTAAGAAATGGTTGGGAGTCGAGGAACTTTATCGGGGGACATTCTTTGTGTGATAATATTGGTAGCGTATGTGGGAAGCTTTTCGTGGTAGGGTCCACTGGCCGTTTATTTAGGTGTAATGATGTGAACTGCCTTGGGTAGTGGGATATGCGCTGACGTGGCGAAATCTGGAGCGTTGAAATGTTAAAAAGAGCAGCGGTTGTTGACTTTTGTATGGTTGGAAAAGGGGCGAACCTCTGGTACACGAAAGGACGGTTATTATTTTATTCCTTTTGTGACTCCACTCCTTTTTATTGTGACAAGTAATCCTGTTTATTTTTATCACAAAATTTGCTGAAGAAAATATCTCTCTCTCTAAAGCATATTTTTCCCGCCAAAAAGGGAAAAGAGTTCGGCCGCTTGCTCTAGGGTTTCGTGGTTTTGTTGGAAGAGTTGCTGCTGTTCGCGCTTGCTTGCTCATAATGATAACTGTAAGTGATTTTTCGTTCTCCCCCTTTTCCGCTTGTAGGGGTTGTATTTGATTTGTCGTTGTGGTCATAGGTGTGTCGTTGGTATATGGTTCAGGTTAGCTATATATGTCTGATGATTCTGATATAATGTGCATGGGGGGGGGGGGGGTGGCTCTCGTTCTACTGATGTGGTTCTGGTTTGTGTATTTGGTTAGTATATTGATGGACTGTTGATGATCTTTGTATAGGAAATTTTGACCCAAAGCGTGGCCCAAGTTGGCACATTCGTGGAGAAGGATTTTAAGGAACTCGCCGGAATACCCGACAACGTACATATTCGGCTTCCTATATCGGACGAGGAGGTGCTGGGATTTGTTCCCGCCGGCGAGGTAGCTGTGCGGTCGTCGGCCTTCTTTACTGGGGGTCTTCGACTGCCCTTTACAAATTGGGTGGCCTCGTTCTTTGAGGCCGTCCAAATTGCTCCGGCCCAACTGGCCCTAAATGGTTACCGTACTCTGAATGGTATCCAAAGGCTATCGGAGTTGTCCGGAATACCGATTGAACTGAAGGACGTCTTTGGAGTCTATAGTCTGAGCTTTGAGCGTCGCAGCTCGTATTTGAAGACTCTGCGTGCCTTTTGCCGGCTCGTTATCGGTTTGCCGGATACCAACAAAGAGCGCAATCTCGGTATTGTTATTGCGTCTGGTGAATGGGCTTGTCCGGGACACCAGATTCCTGGACCGGCTACCAATGCTCCCACTATGCCAGATCTCGGCGCTCCCAATGTAGAGGCTTTGTTAGCTCTTTGGAAATGGTGGGGGCCGGGACCTACGCCTGATCCTGCAAGTCGTACGGCTCCCATGTTGCTCGGGTACCCGATGGGGTCGGTGACCAAGGGGAATCCGGCACCCGAGATCCCGAAAGAGCCCGAGGAGGAATTTTTAAAGGTGGTACAGGCTCGGTGTGCTACTCGGCTTGGGAAAAGAGCTGTTCGTTCTAAGCGTCGCGCAGCTGAGCCTGTCGTTGAAACAACGAAGAGGGCTAGGGGAACTGATACGTCGGTTACCGAGGAAGAGGCTAACGTTGGCTCGGGCGAGGGGGTGTTTGCCGCTGCTCAAGGGGATACCGCCGAGGATGACGTTGCTCCGGGCGAGGTATGTGTATATGTATTATGATTTTCTTGTCTTTTGGTTTGTCATTTGGTTCGCTAGTGCTTTGCTTTATTAGTCGTCTTGTTTCAGCTACTGACTTCTCAATTGGTTACCCTCGCTCTTGCCCGATCTATGGGTATTATTGTGTTTCAGGGGTCGGTCGACGATGTATTCGGATATATGAACCTCTTGACGAATATGGGAGATGGTACGATGACTTTGCCGGTCATCTCGCCTATCCCCACCGAGGGTCCGATAGAGTTGTCCGTGTGCTCGCCCCTCCGTAATGAGGAAGAGATCGAGCATAGGGCCCCTGAGATTGAGCCGTTGGAGGAGGACGTGGGGGTGGGGAGGGAAGGCAGCGAAGAGAATGCCGGGGATGATGTGGTGGGTGTCGAGGGTGAGGCTCTTGACGGATCAGAGAAGGGGTCGGTGGATGGGGTTGCAATGACCCGGTACATTGACCGATGTAGGGGTGAACTGCTGGATCAACCGAGAACGCTGAAGATGGGTTATACGGCTCTGAAACCCCTTGTGTTTAAGAATGCAGAAAAGCTATCTGCCCAACCTACAATGTCAGTGATAGAGCAGGTCCATGCGGATGCGCTGAGGGTATGTGGGGCTCGTATTGCACTATATAGGTTGGGTACTTGTATTTTATTTGGAAACTAATGTGTTAAAGTGCAGATTGCTGTGAGTGCCGTGGCGCTACGGGATCAGCTGGGAGCTCTCGGGGCTGAGAAAGAGAAATTGGTGGCCGAGAAGGATAATCTTGAGGCCGATAAGGAGAAATTGGTCGCCGAGAAGAAAACCCTGGGCGAGAATTATGACAAACTGTCGGTGGACTTCCTGCACCTGACCGAGGAGGTCGAGAAATTGAGGGAGGAAAAAGAGAGCATGGCCGCTAAGTACGGCGAAGTAGAGGAGGAGAACTTGCTCCTGGCTGAGGATGTGGAAGCCGAAAAGGCTAAGGTGTCTGCCCTGAAAACGGCACAGGCGGAGGAGCGGAAAAAGTTAGCGATGATGGCCAACTTTTCTGTATACTGCGCTCATGTGCGGGCGCTCAACTTCGCGAATGTTCCTCTGTCGGATAGGGCGTGGTCGGAGTTGGTGTACCCGTGTCCGCATGGGGCACCGCCGAAACCCTTGGACTGGGCGAATCTTCGTGAAGAAGAGCTTCCGCGGCTACCGGGGCAGACAATTTCGACAGCGCTGCGTCCTCAAGTTATGTCGACCGCGTCTTCTCCTCGGCCGGATTCTACTGTTCCCCCACCAACATCTCCTCAGGTGGAACCTTGACTATATTTCTGGCATTTTTTTTTTTTTTTTTTTTTTTTTTTTTTTTTTTTTTTTTTTTTTTTTTTTTGTATCTAGAAACAGATTCTTTTGGGGGAGTGATAATATAAGTGTTATGGTTGCTTTCTGTTGGGCTTGCTTGGGTCAATTTCTTTTGATGGTCGTCATATTTTGAAGGATATGAAAACAAAATATTGTCAGGTACCTAATAACCCCCTTGCCATGGTGGTCTGGACCTCGCCTAGTCGTAGTGTAGGTGACGTAATGGAGGATTTGGAAAGGTCTAACGCGTCCCTTACCGCGAAATTGACTTGTGCCTATCAGGAAATCGAGGGTCTGAATATTCATATTTCCAACCTGGCGATCCGGTTACGTGATTTGGGAGAGAAATTTAGTAAAAAGACCGCCCATTACACGGCAAATAAGGGTAAAGCGAAGGAACTTCTCGGTGCCCTACGACGTTCTCGTGATGAAGCCCGAGGTCGTGTGACAAGCTTGACCTTGGTCCTTGGGGCCGTTTTCGAGGACGCGGACCTGCTGCTATCCTTTGTCAAAGCGTATTGGGCCCGAGCTCGCGCTTTAGAGGTGATTGAGCTTATAAAAGGAATGAGTGGTGTATCCCGGGCAGAGCGCATGGTTGATGCGAAGGCCGGGGTGACTGAAACCACTGTTGCTTTGAACCGAATCGAGGCGGTCATTCGTGAGCGTTTGGGGACGCAAATTAATTCATTGCGAGAAATTCATTTTGCCGATGTAGTAGAGACTTCGGCGTCTGCTGAGGGGTTGTCGGAGTAATAAAATAGCTTGTTGTCGTTTTCTTTGTATCTTGTTATAAAAATTTCTCTTCTCGTTTTTTTTTTTTTTTTTTTTTTTTTTTTTTTTTTTTTTCATCTCTTCTCGTTCTTCTCCTCCCCCCCTTTTTTTTTATAGGCACATGCTACTACGTCGCACCAGGCTGGTTCTCCATGCCTAGTTAACCCGGGGTTAGGACCTACTGGTGCTGCCCGGGACGAGGTCTCATCTGGTGCGGCTAGTGAGGTGCCTGACAGGTGGCCCTACATTGTTTTGATGAGCAAAAATGTCAAATTGACCGACCAATGTGCTCGACTGCGGACCAAGCTGAAAACACAGGCGGCCTCTTTTCGAGAATATGTTCGCCGTGCCGAGCATGCTGTTGAGGTTCAGGAGCGTCGTTTGGATCGATATTGGCGTGCAAAAGGCGAGTACTTCGGCAAATTAAAGTTGCTTGTGACCAAGGCCAACGTGTTGGTGAAGTATTTCCGTTTGTCCCGCGCCAGATACGATGCTTCCGCAGCTGTGATTGAAGCTCGCCGTGACCTCTCCTTTGACGATGATCGCCGTAAAGCGGCCTCGGATGCTCACGAGTCCGCCAAAGAAGCCGAGTTCAACGCGCGGCTTCAGACGCTGACTTGTGTTGGGGCTCATACGACCAATTTTGATGCCCTCATTTCTGAGGAGCGTTTTGATGGTGATGAGTCTGATGGGTATACAACGACGGACGACGAAGAGATTGAGCTCGGTCAATTACCGTCGTGCTCCTCCTGCAGTAGTTCTTCTTAAATGAATCTCTTTAGTGCCGTTGATCTTCTTGTTGCCTCCGTAATGCGGGCGAGGATTATATATGTGATTTCTTTATTCCTGTTTTGTACCTTTCCATTACCGTATTGCTGTTTAATTGATCGGATCGGTTTTTCCTTGCCAAATCATTTGTTATTTCGTTATTCCTGTTTTGGAGATGCTTTTTGTTGATGTTTTGTTGTTTAGATTGATTCTCCTTCATCGTTGTAGCCAATATATATTGCATTGCCGTCGTAAAGTGGACCTGAATACTTCCTTGCATTGTACCTGCACATAAATTTCATAGTATTCCTAGGCGTTCCTTCGGTAACACGCCATGTTGGGAATTTCATAGTATTCCTAGGCACTTCGGCCATGTTGGGAATTTCATAGTATGCCTAGACGTTCCTTCGGTAACACGCCATTTACGGACTTTCATAATATTCCTAGGCACTTCGGCCATGTTGGGAATTTCATAGTATCCCTAGGCGTTCCTTCGGTAACACGCCTTTTACGGGATTTCATAGTATTCCTAGGCACTTCGGCCATGTTGGGAATTTCATAGTATGCCTAGACGTTCCTTCGGTAACACGCCATTTACGGACTTTCATAATATTCCTAGGCACTTCGGCCATGTTGGGAATTTCATAGTATCCCTAGACGTTCCTTCGGTAACACGCCATTTACGGGATTTCATAGTATTCCTAGGCACTTCGGCCATGTTGGGAATTTCATAGTATGCCTAGACGTTCCTTCGGTAACACGCCATTTACGGACTTTCATAATATTCCTAGGCACTTCGGCCATGTTGGGAATTTCATAGTATCCCTAGACGTTCCTTCGGTAACACGCCATTTACGGGATTTCATAGTATTCCTAGGCACTTCGGCCATGTTGGGAATTTCATAGTATGCCTAGACGTTCCTTCGGTAACACGCCATTTACGGACTTTCATAATATTCCTAGGCACTTCGGCCATGTTGGGAATTTCATAGTATCCCTAGACGTTCCTTCGGTAACACGCCATTTACGGGATTTCATAGTATTAGTAGACAGCATAATAATATATTTTATTCATTCAAAAGAAGAAAGATAATGCCCTTAAGCAAGAAAGGTAAGGTATCACCTGTACTTGTATTCGGAGCATTGCCTATACGTAGTACTTCTTTAGGTTAGCCACGTTCCAAGAATTCTTTTCCCCGCGGCTGTTGGCGAACAGGGCGCTTTTGATTTTGTAAGAGACTGGACTTGTTCGCTTGACGATTTCGTATGGGCCTTCCCAGGTAGGGCTCAGTTTGCCATGTATTTCGTTGCGGGTATAGACCGTCACTCGTCGCAGCACCAGTTCTCCCACCATGAATTCTTTAGATCCTTTTACTCTCTTGTCATAGGTTTGCTTTACGCTTTGTTGGTATTTTGCTAAGGTAAGGGCCGCTATCTCTCGTTTCTCGTCTATCATGTCGAGCTCTTCTCTCATTCTTTGTTCATTATTTCCCTGCTCGACCAACGTCGTTCGGAGCGTGGGTAGTCCGATCTTTGTCGGTATGATGGCCTCAACACCGTATGCTAAGCTAAACGGGGTTTCCTTGGTGCCCGTCTTGGGTGTAGTTCGGCACGACCATAAAACGTTGAGTAGCCGCTCGGGCCACCTCCCCTTTGCCTGTTCAAGGGTGGTCTTGATGCCGTCTAATATTGTTCGGTTTGACACTTCGGCCTGCCCGTTCCCTTGTGGGTATGTCGGCGTCGAATAGAACTTTCGGATACCGAGTTCCTCGTACCACAGCTGTAAATTGGCATCTTTGAACTGGGTTCCGTTGTCGGCGACTATAGCGTACGGTATACCGAACCTAGTTATGATGTATTCCCAAATGAATTGTTTAACGTTGCTGGCTTTGATTTCTCGGAGGGGTTTTGCTTCGACCCATTTGGTGAAATAATCAGTCGCAACGATCAGATATTCCACATTCCCAGGTGCTCTTGGGAGTTTACCGACCAAGTCGATTGCCCATTGAGCGAACGGCCATGGTGCTGATACCGGGGTCATCATAGATGATGGGAGCCGTGGTATCTTGGCGAATCGCTGGCATTTGTCGCATCGTTGGACGTATGCATCGGCGTCTCGCTTGATATAGGGCCACCAATATCCTTGGGTCACTGCCTTGTTTGCAAGGGATCGCCCTTTGATGTGTGCTCCGCAGGATCCTTCGTGGATTTCCTCCAAGACCGGCAGTTGTAGCTCGGTCGGGACGCACAGTAGATGTGGTCCCCGGTAACTGGATTTGTATAGTTTATCATCCTCGGATAGCCAGAATCGAGGAGATTTTCTTTCAATCTTCATCGCTTTTATCTTATCGACCGGAAGCGTTCCACTTCGCAGATAATGGGTCATGTCCTCCATCCAACCTAGTTCGTACTGTATCGATGTCACCCGGTTTACCCTTTTCATTATGCTCGGGGTCGGCAATAGTTCCACTGTGATCGACCGGGAGTCGGTCAATGTTAATGTCGAGGCTAGGGTGGCCAATGCATCAGCATGTGCATTCTCGGTGCGATTGATTCTTACTAACTCGCATTGTTCGAAGGTGGCCATCAAGCTTTGGACTTTTTCTTGGTAGAGGATCATTCTATCATCTTTCGCTTGGTACTCGCCGATGGCTTGATTGACAATGAGCATGGAGTCTGAGCTGGCAATTAAGTGGGAGCATCCGAGGGACCGGGCAATAAGCATGCCATTTATCATGGCCTCGTATTCTGCCTCATTGTTGGTAGCTCGGAAGCCCAGTTTTATGCTTTTTTCGATGATTGCTCCCTCTCTAGATTTCAGGACGATCCCTGCTCCTGATCCGTCCTTGGTGGCTGATCCGTCGACATGTATCTGCCAGTGTGATTGGGGAGAGAGTGCCAAAGGCTCGTCATAGCCTTCGGTGAATTCTGCGACGAAATCGGCCAGGACTTGTCCCTTTATGGCATGGCGGGGCGCGAATTCGATATGAAATTGGGATAGCTCGACCCCCCAGGCGGCAACTCGGCCGCTAATGTCCGTCCGTCGAAGTGACTCTTTAATATGAAACTTTGTATATACCCGGACCTGATGAGCTATGAAATAGTGTGGCAACTTCCTGGTTGCGACGACCAATGCCAGGCACAGCTTTTCCAAGGGTAGATAACGTGTTTCGGCTTCGACCAGAGTCTTGCTGACGAAGTAGATCGGAAATTGTTCGCGACCTTCTTCCCGTAGGATGACTGCGCTCACAGCTGTAGTGGAAACTGCTAGGTAGCATGCCAGAATGTCTCCTTTGTTCGGCCTTACCAGCAGTGGCAGTGTCCTCAAGTACTCTTTGAGATTGTTGAATGAGACTTCACATTCCGGGTCCCAGACGAATTTTCTATTCTTCTTGAGCGATTCGAAAAACGACCGTCCCTTATCTGCGGATCGGCTAATGAACCTGCTCAGCGCGGCCATCATTCCCGTGAGCTCTTGTACCTGTTTCTTATTCTTGGGCGCCGCTAGGTTTCGTAGAGCCGTTATTTGATCGGGATTAGCCTCTATTCCTCGTCGGCTAACCATATGCCCCAAGAATTTCCCTTTGCTGACGCCAAATGCACACTTGCTCGCATTGAGTTTCAGTTTGTGCTGGCCCAGCGTTCGGAAGACGTCCCTGATATCTTGAAGGTGGGACGTGGCTCTTTCGCTTTTGACGACCATGTCGTCTATGTATACCTCCATTGTTTTCCCTATATGATCTCGACATACCCGTGTTATCATCCTTTGGTATGTTGCCCCCGCATTGCGTAGACCGAAAGGCATTACCGTGTAACAATAATTTCCCAAAGGCGATATAAATGAAGTCTTTTCTTGATCTTCGCAGGCGAGGGGAATTTGATGGTATCCTGAGTACGCATCAAGGAAGGTCATCCGTTCCGCTCCTGCTGTTGCGTCCACCAGTTGATCGATCCTCGGAAGGGGAAAGTGGTCCCTCGGGCAGGCTTTATTGAGGTTGGTGAAGTCTATACAGACTCTTTCCTTCCCGTTCTTCTTAGGGACGACGACCGGGTTGGACAACCATTTTGGATAGTAAACCTCCCTTATGGCTCCAGCCTCCAATAGCTTTTGTACTTCAGCGACTATAGCTGCTCTGTGCTGTACCGAGACTTTTCTGCTTCTCTGTGCTATTGGCTTGTACTCGGCGTTTACACTTAGGTGGTGGCATGCTGTAGTGGGGTCTAGGCCCGGCATGTCTTTAGGGCTCCAGGCGAATTTATCAATGTTGCTGAAAAGGAACGCTTCTAACTCCTCGGATTCCTGTTTTGGAAGGTTATCGCCGAGGAGGAAATAGTGCTCCTCGTCCATATCCGGGATATACACCTTCCTAAGTGTCTCTCCTACTTGTTCTTCGACAACCCTTTCGGCTTTGGATATTTGGCTGATCAGCTTCTTTGTGCTGGTGGGTTGTTCCACAGGGCTTCGTTGTTTTTGGAGGGTCGCGGTGATGTCCTCGCAGCGTCTTGAATCTTCTTGACATCCTCTGGCTGTCTCGATCGCCCCCCTATCATTCGGGTATTTGACCTTTTGGTGATAGGTCGAGGGTATGGCCTTCATGGCATGTAGCCAAGGTCGGCCCAATATTGCGTTGTGCCCAGAATGGTCGTCGACCACTAAGAACTCCACGGGAACCGACATGGACCCTGTTGTGACACTGAGGACGATCTTACCCAAAGGTTTGGTCGTTTCGGAGATGAATCCGATCAGTGTGACATCGGTAGGCTGAAGATCTTGCAGCTTGAGTTCCATCTTGTCGAAAAGCTCTTTGTACATGATATCACAAGAGGCTCCTTGGTCGACAAGTACCCTGCCGACTGTGTCTAGGCCGATTTGAACACGGAGGTTAATGGCGTCACCGTGGGGGTATATCACCCCTTCTTCGTCAAGATCCGAAAAAGAAATGGGCGGATATCGTCGTGGTGTGCACTGTCGTTTTGAAGTCGACGCCTGTGATGTCTTGGCTACTTGGCTAAAGTGGGCCAGCTGCCGTTGTCGTGATCGTTCCCCGCCTGGGCCCTTGGGTCGTGACATATGAACGACATTGATCGTTTTGCCTTGCCGGTTGTCAGATCCCTCGATGGCCAGTTGTTTGCCTTTATTCCCAGCTCCTTTGATGAACTTGGCTAGGTATCCTGCATCGCCCCACTGGTTCATTCTCCATCGTAGGTTACGGCAATGCTCAGTGAGATGGCCGTGATCCTCGTGATATGCGCAGAAGAGCTTGGAATCTCTCTGACTGGGGGGAGAGATGATCGGTTGTGGTCGGGAATACCAACTTTCTCTGCATATCTCCTTGAGGATATCTTCAGCAGACAGGTTGAAAGTGTATCGCAGTTCGACCGGTCCGAAAGTGTTTCGGAGTTCCCTCTCTTGGGGCCGAACCTGTTGAAATGGCTTGGGTGGCATCGGGTAGGTGAGCTGGAGCGGTTTATGTTCGTTGGTCGGTGTTGGGTATGCAATCTGGAGCGGTTTAGGCTCTAGTGCTCGTGGTCGCTCTCCCCTGCTATGGACCTCGGGCTCTTTGCCCTTTCTGGTCGGTTGGAATGCTTCTCCCCTGCTATTTCTAACTCTTTTGCGACCCACCTGTGCCTCACGGACCGACTCTCTTCTTGGTAGAGTTCGGTTTAGGAAACGCAGTTCGTCGTTTTTATCGGTGAGGTGGGTACAATAGGCTAGCAGGGAATCAGTGGTCGGGAAGTTTTTGCCTATGAACTTCCTTCTCGCCCAATAGCCATTAGGGATGGAATTGATAAAGTTTTGGATGGCTATATTATTGGCGTATCGTGGAATCTGGTTTGCTACGTCGATGAAACGTATGCAGTAATCGTTGAGCCTTTCATTTGGCATCATCGTCATTTTAAGAAGGGTTTCGATACTAACCTTCTTTTTTCGATGAGCAGCGTACCGGGTGGAGTACGCTCTTAGCAGTTCTGCCCAGTTTCTAATGGAGCCCCGTGGTAAGTTATGATACCATGACGAAGCCTCTTGACCCAAGCTGTTTTTGAAAAATTTGCACATCAGTGCATGGTCGTCACTCCACAGTTCCATCTTCGTCTTGTAGTGCCTCAGATGGTCGATAGGGCAACTCTTTCCATCATAGAGCCTGAATTCGGGGATGACGAACCCCATAGGATTACGGTACCGCGTGATATGTTCAGCACACGGGGTTTCTTGGCATACGTTCCAAGCCTGTTGGAACGCGTCATCCGTGACTTGGTAGGGGGGAGGGTATCCTTCCTGATGTGGTGGTGGGCCATATCCCTCCCCGATCCTGTAATCGGGATATCTATCGTCCTTCGTGTTTGTGTGGACACGTTCCATATGTGTGTTCGGATGGACGATAGTTATTGGGACATTGCCCCCTTGGTGGGGGACTCTTGTATCGGTTCGCCGACCCGCTGCCTCCAGGGCGGCCCTGTAGGCAGAATCTTCCACTTCATGGCGTGGGTCTTTGTTGGGTTGGATAACTGGCAATACGACGCCGGCCGCTGTCATGGCCGTCATGCATGCCGCCAGCTGAGCTTGTAGCTGTGTGTAGTTCCTTTCATCGGCTAATGGAACGACATGTTGTACCTCCACCGTGGGTGGTGTAATCATCCTCGGAGAATTAGTCGGCAGTCGTGGCGACTGTCCGAGTACATGTTCCTCGGGCATGCCAAACTGATGAGCCTCGTCCGTTTGTAAACGGGCACCAGAGTTGACCGAGGTCGTGGGCAAAGGGACTCTTGAGCTCGGCCCTGCTTGGGACCCGGTTAAGCGTCTTCGTGCACGCCTTAATACGGGCACGTCTTGTTCGTCATCCGAGGACGAAATGTGTTCGTCGACAATTCCTTCGATGAAATGTCGGGGGGGTTCGACCGGTTGTTCTTGGTTTGCGTAGGAGTTTGTTGGTTGGTTTCCGGATTGGATAACTTCATATCTGTCGCGGATAGCGAGTAGATCGTCGAGGTCTTGTTGGCTAATTTGCGTGTTTTGGTTATTGGTTTCTACTATCTCGGGATGGGTTTCCTCTACATTGGTAACCATTGTCGCTCGTCTGGCAGAGTATTGGTATTCGAATTCTAAACTAGTTGGGAACTAGATGATTCCCGAAGACGGCGCCATTTGATAAAGCCATAACTTTGGTCGGTTGCGTTAGGCTTTTCAACAAAGATAAAAATGACAAATCGACCGTGAATAAATGATGCTTCCTGATCTTTATTATGACTCGGATTCTTGTCCTTGTTCGGACTATTACACTTGTTCGGATTCGTATTCCGATTTTACAATTATGCTCGATATAACTATTTAATCTCTCGTCTTGATCTTTCTCCTCTTTTACTCGATGCTCGGCTGTCTTTTCTCGGTTTGTTTCTTGAAGTGATATGCTTTGGTTAGTTTCTCTCTTTTCTTAACTTCTCTCTATATTTTTTGGATAGATTTTCTGGTCATTTTCTAGGAGGGGTAGTGGGCTATTTATAGGCAACTGCGCCTTCTAGGATAGTGACAAATGTCTTCATCCCAAGGATTTCTCAGACAAGGGTCCCCCTTTGATTGGGCTTGGGCTTTGTGTTGTAGCCCCTCAATCCCTACAACCAATATGAGATGACCCATTTAAGCGTTGGATGCCCATTTATAAAGTGGGTTGATTATGACCCGAATAAAATATTCGGGTCTGATTTTTGTGTTCTATCACTTCCGGTTTTGATTACCATGTACATCATCTTCTCAAATAACCATTTATAAATAAGAATAAAGATACATGCAATTTTGTAATACTAAAAATTTTATGTTATTTAACGTCAAAATTGTAAAGTTTAAAAATTAGTCACATAGTTAGTATGTTAAATTATATAAATAATTTTTAAAATTTATAATTTCGATATTTAAAATATACTAATTTCACGTTACAAAATTACACATATTTTAATTGTTTCTTATAAATTGAGACAGATAAAATACTAATAGAAAGTGCTCATATATGTTAAATTTAATACATGAGGAAAAGTTTGGGAAACCAACTTATTATTAAGAATAGTACTGTATATATATATAATGGGATGAAGCCACATAAGCCATTTTGTTCTTGCACAATTCTTAGTATGGGTAAAAATCTACTCAATTATTCTAAACTTAATTTAATAACCACAAAGATGCCCTCACTTAATAATTCTAAAAAATTGTAAATTATAAACCAGCATATATAACTAATATATCCGCAATAGAATCATATTCACTGTTTCAACTATTTTTAAAAAAAAAAAATTATTAAAATTTAACCAAGAATATCTAACACGACCAAGGGAGTATTACATTTTATACGAGTATGGTTTTGGGATGTCACCCCTTGTGTCGCCACCTAAGGTATTTTCTACATAAGAAACAATTTTTATGAGCGAGATTAAATGGCTGCTTGTGTCTCAGAATAAGCAGAGCAAACATAATCAGTGCTTCGATATCGAAAAACGAAAAAGACAAGTGTTAAATATGGCAAATAGTTATAGGAGTATTATTTTTTGATTATTTTGATAATTTAAAGCATAATTATTTTGCAAAAAATAAGAAGCTTCATCTTCCTGATGCATTTTTACTGTCTGCCATACTTTTTCAGTCAGAAAAATATGTATTTTTTTTATTTTATTTTTGAAATAATATAATTTTGTATGTTATATTTTTGTTTTAATGTTTTGAAATCAGTATCGAACGATTAACACTACCGTGAATCTAGTTCATTATTATTTAGGGTGTGTCACATACTAAAAACATAACATATATTAATAAACCCAAAAATATATATCCTAAAATTAATTCAAAATTAAAACTAAAAAATACTAAAAATCTAACAGATATTAATGAACCCAAAAATATATACCCCAAAATTAATTTAAAATTAAAACTAAAAAATATTATTGGTTGACACACCATAAATAATATTGCATTTTGGAATGAACACCGAACGATTAACATTATCGTGAATCTAATAGACTATTATTTTGGTTATGTCACATACTAAAACCTAACAGTTATTAATAAACCAAAAAATATACTTAATGGATCCAATTGGGATAGGATTTTGTTGCCTTAAAAATTCAAGACAGATTGACTTGAAATTTTCATGACATCGAAATCATAACCCCGTATTCCACGTTACACCACCTTAATCACATCACAATTCACATGCCTTGCATTTCTCTATATTACTACTCATTATTCATTTACTATTTAATTAAGTGTAATTTTGATCGGTCAAAAACTTATATTAAAATTATCGGAATAAATTTTTTAAAAAGTTGATCATATAGTTTAAATGTTAAATTTAAAAAAAATTATTTTCAACAATTTTGATACAAATTATAACCCGATTAAAATTACAACAATTAAATGATAACGGAGGGAGCGGTTTAAACTTTAAATTGCCGGCAAGTTGGTTATTATACGATAAAATGAAGCTGATTCATTGATTGGATAAACATGGGCCAAAGGGGACGACACAAGTTTGAAATTTTGCTTGTTAATTTAGTACAAGAATGCACTTCAAAACAGTTTGACTAATTAAATTACTACATAGTTCTGTCCTTTTTCTTTCCTCATATTTTTAACATTCTAGAATCATTTCTTCTAGTGTTTCAAAGTAGAAAACAGCTAGCATTACTAATACATATGCTAAGGTTTAAAAAAGTCTATATTAGGTAATATGTCACTCTTGCATTACATACACCACCCCAGGCGTGGAAAAATTTCTTCAGCTCCAAATTAAACGTGACTTTTCATAGAATCTAGCTCTAAAGGAAAGTTCCGTAACACAACCACAAATCTATAAATTTCTTTCTAATCTCTTGAATAAATATATTTTTACTAAACAACACAAAAACCTTTTTAAGTAACAAGATCATAAGTGAAAATAGAGTCTAATGACATCACCAACTCATTGGAAAGCTATTGCAAGACACCAAAGCCAAGGCCAAAGCAGTTTTGCTTACAATTAAACCAAATTTCAGGCGAATCCAAATTTCAGACTGAATTTTGTCAATCCAAGGACTGAAATTATATACATAAATAATTTCGTCACTTGGATAGGCAAAAGAAATGTCTCTAGAAAAATTGCTTAAAAGTTGAATTGCAGAAGCATTTTTGTGAACAAGTACAGAGTAACTCGAATTGTACTAAAACACAACCCAGTCTATTAATTGCTTAATCACCAAAGTTGAGCGTAAAGGAAACCGTTGTTTGCTACAAATATGATTTCCATAACTTCTACATTAACAGTACCAATCAACACAAACATCAATACACTACTTTTTGGCATAAGAAATAGCAATGGGGTTTTCAGCACGAATTTTGAATCCCTGTAGGCCTTCCATGGCAATAGAGGACTGCATATCATCACCATACTCTACAAAAGCAATACCGGGTTTTGCATCAATAAGACGAACTTCTCTATAACCGGGATATGCAGAGAACAGCACTTCCAGCATCATCTTTGTTGTCTCCCTCGGTAGATTTTGTATAAATAATAAATTGTTTGGGGCTGCTGGTTCCTCTTGTCCCCCTGGCTTAGCATACGAACCCTACATACATATGTACACATGACATATCAGACTGGTTTTGTATTTATCAATACACTAAGAAGGAAAATTATAGGTCATATTTTGACGGGGGAAAATAAGAAAAATGAATTACTAAATAGCCAGACAATAATGACTCTAAGCTTGTGTTTAAATTTTAAGCATCTTTCACATCGCAGATCGCATCTTGTCTGCGACAATTGCAAAAGATAAACCTTCTTCTCAAGGAAAGGGTCATAGATTAGCGTGTTAGATAATATGGTGAGTTAAATACATAAATACTAAAATCTAAGTAAACTTTAAAAAAGTTTGCAGCTTCTGCTTCTTCAGTAAAACTAAAGTCTGAACCACTAATCAGTGGAACTGTTTCACACTTTCACTACATCATTTTATGCGAGCATGAGAGTTAATTAAGAGTGCAGAAAACTTACAATGGGTCCACCATTAGCATTGGCTCTGACACCATTAGCAGAAGTGCTTTGCGGTCCTTCAGCTTTTCTTTTTTTTTCAGCTGTAAAATAGAATTCAATCACAAGAAACAATTCAGCATAGTTTTGACAAACGAACAAAGAGATCGAGATAATAAAGCATCCAATCACTTCAAATCTACTGGAGTGTTAAATGACAGAATCTGGATTTCAAAGAATTAAAACCAATAGTTGTAGTTCATTCTGAAAGGGAACATGTAAGATGATATAGACAATAAGATGAGTGTTGACTCAACTACTAAAGCCCGTAATTTGTAATTCTACTCTAAATATATATTTATCGATGAATAAACATATGATTGAACAGATGGATTATGGACGATGCCAATTACCCGCTTAAGCTATAAGTGGAACTTGATTTTTACTAAGAGTGACTATGGAAGACAATTACTTGCATGCTTGATTATTTCTCATCTCCTGTTAGACAAATTCATTATACTCTATGAATGGTCCCTACACTGTTAAAAGTGTAAACCTGATTGTTTGTAATGTGATAATGTCATGAAATTCATACATGCTTGGTTTTTTCTCAACTCTTTCTAAAATAATTGTATATACCATATAAGAAACTTGAATGTTCACAATGTCATGAATTTCTAAATCTTTGCTCCTGTTAATTCATTATTCAGTTTCTGGCTACGAAGATTTCAGATTCAGAATTCATATCATAAAATTCTCAAACCTAATTTCAAACCAACAAAGCTAGACCTTTTCTAAGACAGATGCATGGAACAGCCTACAACAAGGTAGAGTGGAGGACCAGAAAAATGAAGGTGAATGAGACAGCTCACCTTTTTCGTCTTGCTTCTTTTTCTTACTTTCATCACTGTCTTCTTCAGCCCTAGTAATACAATCTGACTTGGTTTTTGCATATTGAATTCGCTGCAATGGAGAAGAAAATGCAACACATGAAAAACACATTTACAATAGAGAAAATGTCAAACAGAATTTCTGCAAAAAATTAACTTTGGTAAGGTTGAGTCTGCACCTCAACACAAATTTTGACACAAACTGACCAGTAAAGCAAAGTTGAACTTAAGAAAATACGCAACCTACTGTTTTCTTGATAAACGGGGAAATATTACTTTTGTGCATTAATCTACTGTTTTCTTGATAAATGGGGAAATATTACTATTGTGCATTAATATATCAGTTAAATAAATAGTACATAACAAAATAAGATTTCACAGACCAATCTACAAAAAAAGAACAATTAGTCCATCAAACTATCAAAATTTAAAATCTATACAACGAACCACACATCATAGTTCATGAGTGCTAAAATGTCAACGTTAAGGGTTTCGTACCAACTGTTTGATATCTATATTGTAAAAACTAATTGTTCCTTACAACGACATGACCTATGTTTCTTAATTGAATTTAAACACCGGTGTGCTAATTGTTTGAATACGTGTAAGTTGATATCTATATTGTAAAAACTTAATTGTATGGCGAAATTAATAATAAAATCCGATAGGCTGGTAAATTATATACAAAAGCAATATTTTTTCCCTGGTAAAAGTTGTGTATCTAGTTAATTGTGCATAATATTGTAGAGTGGCATGGCCTAAAAAAAGGGGTAGATCATGTACATATACGAGTTACATTACCATGGGTTTATCATAAAAGGGGAAGTTTTGCATCTGTCTAACAGCACTAGTGGCAGCAGTCACCTCACTAAACACAACCCACGCCTGCCCTCGAAGTTTGTCTGTTTTCAACGCTACGATGTCTAATATCCTACCGTATTGAGAGAACAAGGCATAAAGTGATCTCTTCAATTCTGATTAGAGAAAATAAAACATCAATACACCGAAAAAATTACAAGAAATAATCAGTAATTACAAATTAGAAATTATAAATACCAAAAAAATGCAAATACTATAACCCCACATAACTATATGGAAAAGATTTACGACTGAAAAATTACGAGTCGGTTCAATGATACCATTTATAAAAACAGGATAGTAACTGGCTAACCGCATAATATGATGCATGAAGTATCACTAGGGTTCTTTAAGTCTTGCCTAACAAAAGTTTTGACTGGCATCAAAACTTCTGCAAAATTATTTTGAGAGGGTTATCCTTTTATGTTGAACAGTATAGGTTTGTTTCGCTGCAGCTTCAACAAATGAGTTACTAGCTTCTTTCAGGATAAGAAATAAAATGGGTTCATTGGAAAATCCCCACCAAAGGGACACAAAGTATATAAACTTCAACAAGCTAAAAAGACTGACCTGACGGGAACAAAAAACGGTCCTCGAGCCTCAGGCTTACAGAACATCTGAGGGTTCACGTTAGAAGAATACAAAATATTACTGTTTTCCTAACTATAATGTAACCTAACAAACTATGAGGCTCATCATGTAATATACCATTCTTTTCTCTCCAAATACTATGAATAGTTGCAGTAACAACTAAGTTGGCTTCTCATTTTGTAACAATCAAAATTATCTATTTAGCCACTCACCCAAGTTACTTGCATAAAACTTCAGCCCTTACTAACTTTTCAAACATCAGCTGAGTACTCGTATACTCGGATGTAAATAAGACCCAATAAATGTTTTTCCTTCATACCCGGCTAGTACTTTCACACAGCCGTTTCTTTTAACCTACTATTTGAAAGAAAAAGCAAATATTGGCTAAACTTGTAGTTACCAAGAAACTCATTTCCCCCTTTCAAAAACTGTTTCCAGTTACTATTGTTTCACGTGTAAATATTATTATTATTTTCATTTTTTAAACGTTTCACGATTCCGTTTCACTTCCCACTTCTGTTTCCAAGCAACTATGCCGAAACCACTTAAAAAGAAACGAACTTTAACAGACCAACTCACGCCCCTTACTAGAAAAAACTTGAAACTGTTTTCAAGAATTTAAAAACAATAAAATCCTGCATCTGCTACCCCAGAAAAATTTGTGACCGAAACTGCGTATCTATTAAGGACTTTATCGTCTTTTAGACAAATAACTCGCTTATTCAGTTATTTGTGACTCCGAAAAAAACTAAGTTCATCAGGATTAAGTTTTCTACATTTTCAGCCTAAAAGGCAAAAATTTAAGCTTGTAAGGGAAATGCCCAGCAACTTATAAAGCACTTAAAGAAAATAAACCGAGTGCAAAAACAGAAAACAAAACAATAATAGTTTAAAGAACTATTTTAATAAGATTTCATTTAACTTATCAAATGCCCTCAAATCTGGATATAGCAAGTTCAAAAAAAAAAATAGCAAGTAACAAAGAACTTAAATTTAAGGTAAAACTTTAAAAAACCCTTATGGTAGTAAATTCCTTAAGTTTATCAGCTGACAGAAAAATTTACAATTCAAATTAAAAACCCTAATTTAAAAGTCAACTAAATAGTATGCATTAGTGGGAGTAATTCCCATCAAATAAAAAAAAAACTTATTTTAGGATAAAATATTTGAACAGTGTTTCTTAGCTACCCTAAAATCTGCATATATTGAATTCCATTAAAAATTCAATATAAAGTAAAAATCAAAACAATTTAAACAATGATGAGAAATAGCAGCAATTGAAAAAATATTGGGTTTTATTTTACCTTCTTTTTTGACTTTTTCGTTGAGATTCTTAATATAAATAGACTGATTTGGTAGAATATCTGCTGACATCATCATCTCTTGTTATATAAACCGCTTTTTATCGACAATATATATATATTGATACAAATAGAGATAGATATATATATATATATATATATATATAGAGAGAGAGAGAGAGAGAGAGTTTTGATGATTGTGAGACCTAAGCTTGATTGGTGTTTAATACATATTGGCCTTCTTTTGAATTGGACCTTATTTTGAATTGGGCTTTATTAGTGGGCTCATGGACTAAAAAACATTTGCAGCCCAATTCAATGAGAACTTCAATGGTTAGTTAATTGATGACAAACAATGTTCTAAAGATGCACGACGGAATTTAAGTAGAAGTTGGTCAACTAGCGTCTAATTTCGCTTAATTACCGTCTAATTTACTTAATCTCACTTAATTCTGCATAATTGTTAGCCTTCTAGACTCTCGTCTACCGTTTAAACTACGCCTAATTTTCGCATAAGCGCCTTTTAGAACAGTGATGAGTTTACCCATACAAAACTTTATTGAGTAAAGGTCTCGGACCGAAACTATATTAAGTTCGGATCACGGACCAAATACTAAGCCCAGTTACAGTTTAAATGAGACTTAATTGTTTGAGAGGTTGCCATATGAAACTTTATCGAGTGAAGTTATCGGTCCGAAATTAAATTAAATTAAGTTGTTTGGTCAATAAACAGTTGTTAGATCACTCTCTGTTTCTGCTATCTATCACCCATGTCTCGGTTCTTTCGCTCTCCTATCTCCCTCTCTCTTTGATCATTCTCTATCTCTCTTCCGCTATCTCGTGCACGCTCTCTCTCAGCGCTATCTATTTCTATCGGTTCCATCATTTAAGCGCGCTCTCTCTTCAACATGACTCTTTTTCTTCCATATCTCTCTCACCTTTGAAGTAAGTACGATTTCTCCTTTTTGTCGAAGATCGGGCCATGAAACAGGTCGGTTTTATGTCATGTTACGGCCTATCTGATGGCCGCGAATGACGGATGCAGATCTAGTGGTGGACGGAGGTTTGAGTTTTGAATCGGGGTGTGGAGGTCGTCATATGACACCAGACCCATTTTTGTTAGAGAGTTTGTAATGTATTTCGTGTTTGGTTTGTATGTGTAAGTATCTGAATGTGAAAGTATGATTGTATTCCATCTTAATCTGTAATTTGTTAAGAAAATGAAAAAAAAATGTTGCGAAAACTAGTTAAAATGTATAAAACTAATTATTTTTAAGTTTATGTTCGGATTTTTTGAGTGTATATATATGTATGTATCTATCTTAGTACATATCACTGGTTGAGATAATTTATTAAGTTTATAAAAAAGATTAAAAAGTCGTGAAAATAATATCTCAATTTTCACTCGAACTTAGTAAACTTTGAGAGTATGGATTTGTGTTTCCCCGATGATTTTAAGTTTAGGCCTAGTTCCACCTAATTAGCATAAAAATATATAAAATTTGCAAAAATCTAAAAAAAACGATGCAAAAATGTTTTTTTTCCTCTAAAAGTAAAGTTGAAACCCCAAAAAGAAAAATGAGGAAAAAAGTGCAAAAAAATGAGGAAAAGCCGAAAAGTTAAAAAAAAAAAAATTTAAACTCAGAAAAAATCACAAAAATTCCTAAAACGCTAAAAAAATCATTTATCGACAGAATTAACTAGTCAAATGACTCTAAAGTAAACATTATGTGTTATTCATATTGTTTCTAAAACACTTGTGATGCCCAATACCTCCGACTACGATGATCCAAACCACACCCACGATCTAGCTTCGGCGTTGAGAGGTGAGTGAAAGAGATATGGCAAGACCTCATGAGAGATGGAGAGAATCGAAGAGGTATAGGACAAGTATGAGCATAAATCAGGTTTTTTTTTTTTTTTTTTGAAAACGCAAACCAACTGATTAAAGGTCATTGGTTTGGAGCAAATTAATATTCAAAACCAATCCACAATAAATCAGTTTGGTTTAATTTTTAATCGGTTTGTAATACATTAGAAATTATCTACATGAATAACCTTGTTACCGGGAGAAAATATTCTTATAAGAAGGTTATTTCTAAGTAGAGGTTGATATATAAAAAAATACGTAAATAAATGTTCCGTATAATAAAAGGTATACATGTACCTAATTAATTAGCATAAATATTCAAGCGACAAATACATGTATCTATGTAACAAGTCAAACACAAATCCAAAATAGTTGAAAAGCCACGAAACTAGTATATTCATAAATTTAAGAAAATTTAACTAAGTATATGTGTATTTGGAAAATTAATTACAAGTGTATTTCGAAAGGTGAAAAGTCATCTAAAATTTTATCTAAATTTTTTTGGCTTGACAAGTTTGAATTATTTTGCCTTCAACAAAGAAGTGTTCACATGGACGAGCTATTACATACTCGCAAGTTAAAGTATATGATGATAAGCAAAAAAATCAAAACAATATTACAGACTATATTAGATAAATATTTTAAATTGTTTTAAGTTTAATATAACGACATATATAATTTTACATATTTATGTAATTTATTTATATATGGAGACAAATTTGTTAAGGCGGGATCATAAAAATTCATGTAATATTACAATATCGAGGTTATTCTTATTTTAAACTGACCTGAGTTGGAACCGAATATTTTTATTCCTATATGGAGTTTATTCCTATATAGAGTATTACTATAGAGATGTTTAGTGTATGCCAATTTAACAACATAATTAGTTACTTGTGTTGCTAAAATTTAACAATACTCACTCCAGGAACGAAGTCAGCAACTAAAAATGCGGGTGACAAAATATAAACAAAACAATAGATTACATAGAACTTTTGGGGATGCCAATATAATTTTATGGGGGTATAAAATGTATAATTTTAAAATATTTGTAATAGAAAAAAATTGCGGTGAGATTTTTAAAATTATGGGATGTCGTGGCACCCATGATCACCACTTAGCTACCCACTCTAACAATAGTTTCAAAAAAGATGTATCTTACTATCGTGACATTTTCTTATATAGCGAATAAGCATAACGGATTATGGACATAAAAGTTATTATATTTCAAAGATGGTCATAGGAGTTTTTTTTGGTGAAATGTGTAGTACAGGCGTTTTAATGCAAGTAGTCATAGTATAAAGACTTATTTGCAAATGATCCGATTGTTCATCTGGTATCTATATTTGTTTGGGTGAATCCAGAATTTTATAATGTGGCCATAATTTTAATATGAATCAATCACATACTTAAATCGATTAAAATATATAAAACATAAAAAAAGTGAATAACATACATACACAAAAACGAACAAATCAGATAGTTAAATATAACATACATACACTACATTTACAACCGCTTACAAATAAAAAGAGAATACAAATTTTCATAATATTTTTGTTAAATATTCATAAGTTTGATTTTTATCCCCACACATATTCTCATAGCTAGCACCAGCAATATATTTATATGAAACTTATTATTTAGTCTCTACAAAATCCTAAAAATTAGATTTTTAATTTTTTTTGAATATAAATAAAAAATTCAAACAGTTGAACAATATACTTTGCACAAATAATTTTTTTCTGATAATATTAAAGAAAATCATCAAATTTCAGCATATTTTCAATAAAAATTAAAGAATAAACCATAAATTACTTGATGACGTAATAACTCTTGAGGTAGACGGAGAGGAAAGCCGAGACGGAGATATGTGGTGGGCAAAATAGGTGAGAGATAAATTTATATTAGTACTATTACTATAGCCGTTGGAAGTTTTATAATTCGTCAATTCTGTATCCTAATTTAAAGAGACAATACAAAATATTTTTTTTTTATAGTTTATATACTAAAGTTTTATATTTAATTAATTATATATTATCACATGAGCATATTCGTAATTTCACACGTGACCCCGTGTCCCCATCCGGTTTGTATTTTACCCTCATACTCAGGGGCGAAGCCAGGATGTGTAAATGGGGGTGCCAAAATATACCAAAAAAAAAAAAAAAGCAACTTAAAATAATAATTTTTCATACTCACCCATAATCTATATACCCCATTTAAGTGTTGTTGAACAAATACCAAAACATAAACACAAAAACTATTGCAAATAACTAACATGATACCTGATAAAATCAAAAGAAATGAACCCGACGGCTGCTCGCATTCGCAAATGCATCAATGATAGTTTCCGTGCTAAATTTTGAAGCAATATCTTTCTCAATATACATCATCATACAATCTTCAAGATAATCGGCTTCCATTTTATTACGAATACTAGTTTTGATGATATTCATAGCTGAAAATGATCTTTCTGCGGTGGCGGTAGAAACGGGAAGAGTAAGCACGAGAACCACAATTCTATAAACAAGCTGATATGTTGTAGACCATTTTGTTTCTACCAACCATTGACAAAGCTCGGAAATCGATGATAAATTCTTGTATTCAGGAAGAGAAATAACACAATTCTCGTAATGTCGAAGTTCCAATTTCAAGTTACTTTTCTCAAACTCCGTAAAGTCCTCCGGATAAAATTTGTCAACAAGTAGACAAATATCATCAATTTTGAATATTGAAGAGTGACAATTAGGATTCAAAGTAGAACTAAGAACTAATAATTCCATTACTTGCTCATCAAAGCGACGATTTAGTTCTTGAATTTGAGAATCTATAGCACGATAGAAAATATCAACTCTATAGCGGTCAAGTACTGAAAAGTAATCACGAGTGGGATCATACCTCGAAGAATATTTTGCATTCAAGTTTGGGATATCAATGTTGCGTGATTCACAAAAGAGTTTGACGGTAGCAACCAAATCATCGAATTCATCATCTCTAAGATTTTGAAGAAGGCTTTTAGTAGATAAAACCATTGAAGTAGCCTTAAGAATGTCTTGAGTTTTAGATTGCAAAGCTAGACAAAGAGAATTCGTGATTCCTAACATTGACTTCATAAGATGAAGTATAAAGACAAATTCAAAGAAAGTTAATGCCTTATGTGTTGAACGAGCTTCTCCCTTTAGAGAAGTAGGTCCATCTTCATAAATATTAAGTAAAACCATGCAAGCAGCACTATACATTTTTATCAAGCTAGAAACAGACTTTAGGTGAGAACTCCAGCGAGTATCACCAGGTCGTTGCAGATTACCAATTTGATTTAATCCTCTTCCAGTCTCAAGCTCTTCAATGGAAATTAAGAAAGCAATATCATCGGCATGGGCAGCTTTCAACTCATCATTTCTCTTGCATGATGCACTAACAATATTCACGATCCGAAGCAATTTAGCAAAAAATCGGTCGACTGGAAGCACTTCTTTTGCTGATGCCACTAATGCTAATTGTAATCGATGTGCGAAGCAGTGAACATAATAAGCATATGGGCAATCACTTAATATCAAAGCTTGTAGTCCATGAAACTCACCCCGCATGTTACTTGCACCGTCAAATCCTTGTCCCCGAATATTCCGAATATCGAGATTGTGGTGATTGAGAACTGAGTATATGCTATCTTTTAGTGTCACTGCCATAGTGTTGGGAACATGAACAATACCAAAAAAACGCTCCCGTAAAACACCATTTTTATCAACAAATCTTATAACTACTGCCATCTGCTCCTTTTTTGACGTATCTCGAGCTTCGTCCACTATAATGCAGAATTTAGCATGTCCAATTTCTTCTCGAATCGCCTCTTTCACTTTTATAGAAAAGATATGTAAAATTTCTTTTTGAATATCAGACGACTTGTAAGTGGCATTCTTTGAAACATTTATCAATGCTTTGGTGGCTTCTTCATTATATGATGCTAATAAATCATAAAACTCAAGGAAATTACCACGGTTGTTTGATGTTGATTTCTCATCATGCCCTCTGAAAGGCATAGCTTGAAAGGCCAATCTTCGAACCAAGTCAATAGAAATTTTTAAGCGAATGCGATTGTTAAAAACTTGTTCGGCAGAAAATTTTACAATCACCCTTTCAATATTTTGAGTTGGGTTTTGTATTTCCTTCCATTTATGTTCAGCGGTTCGATGACAAGAATCGGAATTAACACCTTCATGCAAACGAAAAGAACAATTTTTCCCGCTATTGACCTTCCTCCAACCATCAAAACCTTCAACAACAAATGCACTATGTCCTGCAAAACTAGACCCATCCGGAGGCGTAAAAAGGAAACAAGGAAAACAGAAAGCCTTGTTCTTGGCCACTGAATATTCCAACCACGAAAATAAAGCAAACCACGGAGCTTGAAATCTTCGAGGACGAGCCTTGGCGGATGCAAGAGTATACGGATATTTTTTTCCTAAATCGGGACGATTTGGACCATGTAGAGTTATGTACGCCCTACGAACTTCGTCACGCCTATTAATAGGATACTCCCAAATTTTTCTACGTAATCCAGGATCACGCTCTAGCGAATTAATATCAAATTCTACTGTGTCGATTCTTTGAATTTTTGTTGAAGGACTAGGCGTATCGATTGTCACGTGATCAACACTACTACCAACATTCTCTTCCGTCGGAGAAACATTAGCTCTCTTAAAGAACGAATTTATTTTAGGTGTCTTTCCCATTTTATACTCGATAAAAATATTAGCGATGCCAGATCTGCAGATTAAAACTCTAAGAGTTAATAGCCTATTTTTTTTTCCCTTTGAGTACTTTAATCAAACACCTATGGTGCAACATAACATCAATACATATAATAAAAAGAAGCATATTAAAGGAAAAAATAAATAGAAGAGTATACCTTGCCGAGCCAGAAGGATAGAATTGTAGATGTTTTTTTAATTAAATCTAACCCCAATCAATGCGGTGCACAACAGCACAGAGGAGTGGAGTTTTTCTTTTTTCAACTTTGTTTTTTTATTTTGATACACACGCTGACACGCACGAAGAGAAGTGTTGTTGATGTTATTTTTTTTTAATTAAATCTTAAAGAGTCCAATATCAAAGAAAAATATAATTGGTCTTTCGGCCCAAATTTAATTATTGTGTTTTGGGTTTAAACATTAGCTATAAATATATGTACAAGTAACATATTTTTAGGGGGTGCCAAATCTACATCTAAAAAGAAATTGTACTAAAAAAAAATTGCGTCACTTGGGATTTCTAAAATTATGGGGGGTGCCGTGACATCCGATCGTTCCCACTTAGCTTTCCCATGCTCATACTGCAACTTTACAGCTCTGCTTATTGTTTCCCCACTTTTCAACTACAGTTTTAGATCATTTAATGTTTATATAAAGATATACAGACGTAAAAAACTATATATAGAACAACATACGTATAGTCGTATACTCAATAACAAATGGATTTATGAAAATCTAGTTAGGTACTTCATGTCAAACTGTTGAACTTGCCTTTCAGAAGAAAGTATATCAAAAATTGAATACTAACATCATATATTTTTTGTAAGAATAAAAGTAGATATATTTTCCAACACAATTTGTAAACAGTATTTAAATAGTCTTTTAGCCTTTGGGCATGTACAAAAAAGAGTTTCCTATAAGTATAGAAGAACTATGAATTAATTAATGCAATTAAGTAACTAAATAATTTTAATGCATATGCTTGGTAAAGTGAAGTGAAACATAGGAAGAAGAAAGAGACACATAAGCACAACGAAATTGAACAAAGAGAATATAAATCTTAAATATTCCAATTAATGGTTCAACAATTCTTTTTGGTTACATGCATGTAAAGTTTTTCTGCACTATATAAGATATTCTTGAAGCAAGGTTTGAAGATCAAAAGACAAATAAAGGAGTATATTAAACTATAAGAGAGAACAGATAAGAAATCTGTATACTTAAATCAGCAAATATTATTAGACAAAAAATAGAAAGAAAAAAAAAAACAAGGAACAAGCAACTATTCTAATTGTTTTTATTATAGAATCTCCTCCTTAAATTAGAACCCTTGAAATGGAAAGAAAGAAAGAAAATCAGAACCCTTATCGTTTTATTAATGAGATTTATATGTTCAACGAGTCTTAATCTGTATATAGCCTTAGCACTAGCCACAATATTTTCCATAATGCTAATTGCACGAATTTGTACTCGGATCTATACATATATCATGTTCAAGTTATGATGAGTTTGTGTATGTACAGTAATTATAAGATTTAAGAAATTAGTGTAAAGAAAGAGTAAAAACTTGGGTGAATTCTACCACCCACTAAAGCATAGAAAACTCCAGAATTTCGAAATCAAGAAACATTCATATAGGAGTAAAAACTTGTGTAAAATATTAGTGACCATGGCAGAACCAAAATGATATTATTCGGGATCGTGGTGTAAAACAATATGTCGAATAGAAAAAAATAGTTTCTAATACAAAAATAATATTTTATTCTATGTTCAATATAACATAAAATAAATACGAAGTCAAGACAAAAAACATTGAACAATAGAATAATTTTTTATGTAATATTGTTTGGAAAAATAAAATGAGTATTTAGAAAATTTGGTAATTTTAAAGTAAAAAACAGAAAATTTTAGAAAAAATAAACTAACATGATTTGAACTTCCAACGTTTCACTATCTTATGGTCCAATTTTACCATTACACCAGCAACTTTTTTGTTTAAAAAGGAAGAACCATCAATGTATGTATCTCATATTTTTTTTAATTATATATATACAAATAAAATAAAATTAAAAATCGTCGTCGGGATGGTCACGAACAACCCCTTTATCCGGCCCTGTTAGTGACTACTCTGTTATATCTAAACTAAGAAACTTTGGAGTCTAAACTCTGAACACTGTTTTTTTATAGGTAAGTTGGAGTTTAATTTTCCTAACCATGTGCATTCAAATGAGAAAAATATTGATAAATGGTAAGCATGTGCGTAAGGGGCAAGAAATGTAACTTTAGGGTAAGAATTAACATTTCCAAGCAATTTCCACTCTTAAAGGTGCAGGCCAACTATGCAATGCAAATTTATTATATCTCAAACTAACTCAACTCACTTTTTTTGATCTCTACGTATATATAACACCATATTTATTTGGACTATTGGTCACACAATATTGTTCACCTTTTTTGGATTTCTCAAGTATATAAACACCTTATTTAGTTACACTATTATCTCATCATCTCTCCTAGGTGTCTCTTTTGCATTACAAGCTAGATTTTTGCCCATCTTTTCTCTCACTGATCATCATGCCTGCTCAAATACAACTCTTGAACGGCAATAGTCTTCCCTTCAATACTCTCAAAAGGCAATCTTCATATTCAATATTATTGTACATTAGTTTATTTTATTCACTTTTTTTTTTACCGTATGCGTAGAAATGTTTAATTTTGTAGCCATGCATGGAAGTAATTTAATGTTGGCAACGCCATAATCATACAACATAATATTCTAACCGCATAAAAATAAATCTCAATCTCAATCTCATGCACCATCAAAGTTTTTTCAAAACAAAGTTTCTTTAAAAAAAAAAAAACACATTTCTCCAGTTTGTGTAATTTGTTTGGTTACTGTATTCCGGATGTAATTTATCGCTTTTCGTAGTATTGTAAGACTCTTTGATTCTCTAATAAAAGTTGGTTCGAGCTTATTAAAAATAAAATAAAAAAAATCTCATCATTAGAATTTAGAATAGTACTTTTAAAGTAGAATATTGCTCATGCATTTTAATTTTTTTTTGGCTTATCTTGCATTAATAGGATTAGTTAATTACATCACGGGGTATGAAAAGGTCCAATATTAATGTTACTTAAAGAATACGGATCGTTTCACTCACATTTTTTATCCTGTACCTGTTAAATTTTCTCCCTTTCTTCATACGATCATGATTTTGTAAAGCAGTAGAGACTTAGAAGGTTTTGTAGTTTTTATTATTCCAAGTTAGATTGGGACACCACTAACGTAAAACGTACGTACGTAAATCGTAAATGCCAACCCTTCCTATTATATATGCAGCTCGTCAAGGCACTGCTTAGCAAATAAAAGAATATAACGGTGACAAAATGAAAGGTTGAGAAACAAAGATTACTATTGCATAGATGAATGTAAATTAAGACTAACATATTGAAGATAGCTTTTAATTCAGGCTGGAAGGAAAAGTTGCTATTGTTACCGGTGGCGCTAGAGGCATTGGAGAGGCCACGGCAAGGCTCTTTGTGAAGCATGGGGCTAAAGTAGTAATTGCAGATATTGAAGACTCGACCGGCTCCATATTAGCCACCTCATTATATCCCTCTGCCATTTTTGTCAAATGCGATGTAACCATAGAACAAGATATCCAAAACCTAATCAACTCAACAATCACGCGGTTTGGAAAACTAGACATTCTATTCAACAATGCTGGAGTCTTGGGGAACCAATCGAAGGAAAATAGCATAATGAATTTCGACCCCGAAGAGTTTGACAAAATTATGCATGTAAACGTGAAAGGTGCAGCACTAGGGATGAAACACGCGGCACATGCGATGGTGAAGCAGAAGAGCGGTTGCATCATATCCACCGCCAGTGTGGCGGGTTTAATGGGCGGACTCGGGCCTTATGCCTATACAATGTCTAAACACGCACTTGTAGGATTGACAAAGAACGCAGCATGTGAGTTGGGTAAATATGGTATTAGGGTTAATTGTATATCTCCATTCGGGGTTGCGACTACCATGCTTGTAAATGCATGGGGAGAAGAGAGTGAGAAAGAGGAGTTAAGGGGAGTTACACTGGGAGAAGTGGAAAAAGTGGAGGAAATGGTTAGAGGTATGGGTAACTTAAAATATGTTACACTAAGGGCTAAAGATATAGCTGAGGCTGCACTTTATCTTGCTAGTGATGAGTCGAGGTATGTGAGTGGTCACAACCTTGTTGTGGATGGAGGTTATACTACCTCTAAGAATTGTATAGGCTTGTAAAATATGAGTCATCTATTTATTAATTGTAAATTGATTTCAACCATCAAATAATCCTCTAATCAAGTGTATTTATTCTCGTTTCATCTTAGAAGTATTATAAAGATTATGACCTAAATACAGTATCAAATGAATTGCTATTTTTTTCTTACAAAAGATAACTCCGAATTCTATGTCCCATTTCATGCTCATGCTTATTTTCACCCAATTTTGGAAATAATATTGCTCTAAACAATTTTTAAAATTTTAATAATTCCTTTAAACAAGTTTTTTCATTTTTTCAAAATTAAACTATGTGATGTTTCTCTTAAAATTAATTGTTGGAGTATATCTATACATGTATAATCATAATTAGTAGAAGTTTTTTTAAATTTTTTAAACAAATAATTTGGGTTAAATAGGTAAAGGGGACACGAAAGAGGACTAAGAAATAGGAGACAGAGGATTCGAACTCACAAAAGATCAGATTTGATTATTTTCTTTTATGTTTTTGTTTGAACGGTTAGAAACTAGTGGCTGAAGAGGATGGACTTTGGTTCCTAGGTAATATAAGTTCCTAAGCTCTTGACCGGTGTTGACCTAAGCAAAGGAATGATGGAAGCCTCAAACTGAAGTCCTTTACGGTTTTTCCCTTAGTCGACCATAGCTATAGGGTCCGAATGCATGATAATAATGCTTATAAGAACATCGTGGAACAATGATTTTAAAGTAAAGTACTAAAAGCAAACTAATATTGTCACAACCAGTTACATACAGTAAATAAGTACTGACCACTGACATGAATCTATGTATCGCGCACTGATTAGTGATTCCATGTAGATCTATACACATATTTAGCCTACAGTTTCGCTTAAAAATATCATCAATGTAAATATCAGGGTAGATTTCTGGAACACTGGCTTTTGACAGGGAAATTAATTGCAACAATTACTTTCCCGAACTCTTGCAGAATCATAATTTGTACGGAATCAGGACGCTGAACGCAATAATTACCTGTGGAAAAAAAGTAAAAGACATGATCACACATTATGTACTACTTCCTTTGAAGTATCCAAATATTCCCCAAAGATGCATCTGGAGCGGGATTTTGTAAGGGGTATAGTGTATAACTATCACTGTATTGTATTCCAATCATATGTTTTGGTAATAAGGAGATTTAGAACATTAAACAGAAAATGAGAAAGTTGTATTCTTAACAAAATAGAAAAGCGGAAAAACCAAAGATAGCTATACTCGACCAAAAAAACTACTATAGGCAAGCCTGACAGTACCATCGAATACTCAACCAAAAGAACAATTCAGGCTCAGAATGGCATACCATCGACTGCATCATAGGCGAGCCTGACGTTAACGTTCGACGTACTAGACTAAAGTAACAATTATCTGCCCCTTGTTATATGCTCCAACTCATTCCGTATATCAGTTTTGCCTTTTCGCAGAAATAGTACAAACGTATAGAAGATGACTAGTAGCTCAGATTAAGGAAGAAACTTGGTGCCCAAGAAAACTTGCCGGGTATAATATTCTGAATTTCTTCATCTCTGAAATAATTCCTACAGAAACCGGTCTCTACAAAACCCCTTTTTCTGGTTTTTCTTAAGACAGGAACCAAATGAAACCTTTCTCCTGAAACTTGACCCAAGATAAGTTCTCCAAAGTGAAATGGAGTTTTAGCCCAACTAAATGAGTCTCAAATCTGTGATAGTTTTGTTACAAGAGTACAAGGGTGTCAATTGTTTCAGAATGGAGATTGGCACAATGGGCAAGTGGATTTGTGTGAGGTAGAGAACCACTTATAGAGACAAGCAGAATGGAATTTGTATTTGCAAGTTTTGCAAGCCATTCGTGGAAGGTTATGGTCAACTGTGTGTATAACACTGTAACATATTGGGCAATCCTCAACACCTTCGAACTCCTTGTTGAAATTGTTTTTCCATATCTGTATGGCTTCAGCTAATGCTCCGTTCTGTATCACAAACAAATTATAATGTAAACTAAACAGCAGTAAAAGATTAACATGAAAACTAACACATGTTCTATAATTAATTAAGTACTATATAAGTATAAGCCATCAACTAATTTTGCGAGGAGCCCAGATATACTCCCACAAAACAGAGAATATACGACAGAATAGTGTTATTCAAGGAGTCCGGATCCTCTGTTGTCCCCCTATTCTCTGTCCACTTTCGTGCCCCCTTACTTTTTTTTTTGATAATCAGAAACCCGCCTTTGGAAGTAAACCTGCTTCGCAAGCGCCAGGGTTCGAACCGTGGTGGTGAGCGTGGTATACTCGGGTACCAACCACTTGGACCAACCACTTTTGTTCGCCCCCTTACTTATTTAGCACAAAATATATGTTTAAATTGAAAAAAATCTACAATTACAATTATACATAATTACATACATATCGATTACACTTCAACAATTATTTTTAAGAGAAAAATCACACAATTTAATTTGGAACAATTGAAAAAAACTAGTATAAAGTAATTATTGAAATTAAAAAAAATCGTTTCAATTAATATTATGTGCAAATATTATGAAGTTTGCGCAGAATATATTATAAAAGTTTATATAAATGCAAAACATGTAAAAATAAAAATAAATGGAAGAAAATAAGTAAAGGGACACGAAAGGGGACAGAGAATAGGGGTCCGAGGATCCGGACTCGTATTCAAGTATCAAACCTTTTTACCTAATCAGTACATCAACCTACGATTTAATTTCTATTTAGTACACAGTTCAATGGGTGTACTAAATTGTCGAATCGGAATCTGATCGGAACTGTACGTTATTTTACCAATTGCTAATATTTTTAGGTTTTCATGTAAAATCGGAATCTGATAATAATTTAGAGTAAAGAAACTCTAATTAGCCCCCCAAAACACTCGCACTGAAATTTTTTAACGATGCAAAAAGTGGTAAACCATAAATGCCAAATATACCTGATTACGAACAAATGACAACATAGATAGTAGCCATTTCCTTTGCTTCACTTCAGTAATGCCAATACTTCTAGGACAGTCAACGTCCACAGAACGCAATGGGTAAGATGCAGGTAGACGAATTACTAAATCCATTCCAGTTTCGTCCTTAGTATAAGTAGCAACGACCTCATTAGATGATTTACTCACACTCACAGAGAAACTTTCATCAGCAAAGCTAGCTTTTTTGATCTGTAACAAGCAAATAATTGTTTTAAACTTATTATTCAACATGTCAATTTATGTAATTTGCAATCAAGGGTTTTACAAATAAATTATGAAGGAAGCAAGCAAAAGTAAATAAGTCAAGTCACTCAAAGTGATTGTGTAGAAGCCCGTCCATTTCCCATTAAAAGGCCTATTAGTAAGGAATGAGAGGGGCATATATTAATCTTTGGCTTTATCAATGCCTCAACAATGTGGGACTATTCCAACACTCCCCCTCACTTGTGGGTTGGTCAATTTCCGATAAGCCCAACAAGTGCAATCAACAAATCGGGTGGAGGTGGCCCATCATACAACGGGCTAGCCTTTGGCTCTAATACCATGTAGAAGCCCGTCCATTCCCCACTAGCCTATTAGTAAGGAAGGAGAGGGGCATATATTAATCCTTGGCTTTATCAATGCCTCAACGATGTAGGACTATTCCAACAGATTGCAAGGTCAAACTTTTACTACTGGTTTACCTGCTTGGTTGCAACTTAGGTTCTGAAATTAGCTTCATCCAGCTTAGAGGTTCTAGATTGTTTAAAATGTGAGGTTTCAAGCTGGCCAACCAAAGTAGTCAACAGACTTGAGCCTGTAAGCTGAGCCAAACAAGGCTGTACATACTATAGCAAGCAGCCCGAAAAACAGGAAAATATATCTAGACGACGACCTTCAAAAGAAACATCCAGTCTTGTATAGAATACAAAGAATTAGCTTTCAGACACATGGTTCTTCAATACTGTGAGCTTTTATAATGGGAGAAGACAAGCCGTTGACTTTCAATAGTCTCAAGGAAAAAATAAAAAGCTTTTAATTCACTTTTATAAGCTGTTGGGTTTCAATTATCTCAAGGGAAAAAAATAATTCTTCGGAGTAAAATAAATTCAACCAAACACAACACATCCTTCGCTAGTCTTAGAAATCTTGCAAATAAATCCTTCAATGTACTCATTTGGTATTTCTAGAGCTTGTTTCTTTGCAGATTTTTAGCAAATAACCTGGACTTTTTGAAGTTGAGAAAAAAACTGGCTTCACCAAACACAAAGCTTCTATATTTTCAAGCCTAAAACAAGATATAGAATTTTTTAAGTTGATCAATTTAATGCAGTCCAGTTTTTATGGAAGAATAAGCTTGCTACCAATTAAGTCCCTAATGTAACTTCTGTACAATACATAGACACCATGTTTCAGCAGCTGACACTAAATTCTAGTTCTAAAATCGATAATGACAATAACACAACAAATATTTAGTCAAATCACATACCAGGGAAAGCTCATTTGTAATCAGAGGCGGACTACACCACATTCTCGTAAAAGACTCGATTGCTGAGGATGTATTACGATCACGTATATCACTAAACCACCCGCGTATGTAAGCAGGAAGTGAAACAAGCATTAAACCGAAAATAGCACCAGCAAATGAAGCCATTTCCTCTGGCCCAACAGGCCAAAGTGACTCGACAGAGAAGACAATGGAGCAGCTTTTGATGGCTCGATTAGCTGAAATTGCAGCCTCTGATAACAGGGTCGGAATATTTGAATCTTTTTTCCTTGAGTTATTTGCAAAATACGATTCAAGAGGGATGTGCTGGAACAGACAATCTAATATTGCAGAATTTGCATGGTCTTGAATGTGTTGAACCAATTTTTTTCTTGCAGGCGATGATAATGGAAATGATAACAGGCGTGATAGAAACAAAGCCCAAGCAAGAAAGACATTCACCTATACAATTCAAAGACTATTAGAATAGGAACACAACTTAGTGGTCTTTGCGATTCTTCTTGAGAGAAATAATGAATCATATTAGTTAATAAATGTGGAAACACTTGATTACGTAATTTGTTTGGTTAATCCTGTATTGAAGAATTTGTTGTGTTAAAACCTTTTGTCCTTGATGTTATTTCGGTCCTTTTGGGTGAGCATGGTATACCGGTGAAAACAAAATGCCGTATTTTACCTTGTCATGTGTTCAGTTATTTTTTAAGAAACTAGTAATGCAAAAGAATCTCAATTCAAATGCAGTTAACATAGTTATAAAAGCACTGACGATCTTTAAAAAAAACGTTCTCAAACTTGCAATGTTTAATCATAACCCTAAAATTAGCACCTTGAAATGTTAGTCTACTAAACGAGATATTAGGTTTATATGGTTGCAGCTTTTAAGCAAAGAAGCTGCACATTTTTAATTTGGGATCCAGCTTAAAACTTCTAGCTTATTCAGGAAAAAAGACCAGAGAACCTCAAATTTTTAGCTGGTCAACTAAATCCAGTCCGGCTAATAAGAAAAAGAGGGGTAAAAGCCGAGTTTATAAGGTGCAACCACACAAAAGACATTGTGTTCCCTTTGGATTTAATCGACACGCACGTAAGCTGGCCAGGGAAAACCAAATAAATATTGAAAAACCAAGAGGTAAAAAATCGAGCGCAAACGAATAATTAAATTGTAAATTGGCTTCTTACACGTTCGGGTGCAAGTAGGTCCATCTCAATAATCTCATCTGGTGAATTTTCAAGCATATAAGTAATCTCCTCTCTCAAATTAACCTTCTCTTCTGATGATAAATCACGATGATTAGAGTCCTGGTTACCAGATTCGTCGCCATTTAAAGGAATAGTTTTATCTTCAATGATGATGGAACATTCTGATATGGGTTCAGATGAAAGAATAACAAAAGCAGCATACTGCAAACCGGGAAACGGCTTAGATGTGAAAAGAATTGCATACAAAGAGCTTATCGACCCTTTGCTTAGCTCCCACATATCAATTGACTTAGCTGCTTTATCTCTAGCATATGCAGAGGATTTCACCACACTTGATGAAATTAACTCCCAAAAATGAGGATGATCAAGTCTTGTGGATGCTATAACAGAAGAAGCATCTGAGCCAGAAATACCTGTGTTGACAAAGATATTTTTTGTTAATAATTGATTGTAGGGATATGACAGCAATAAGGAGGCTTGATTAGATAATCATAACTAATATGGAGATTACAGCACAAATAAGGAAGGTAAGCTTGTCAGTTTTTTGTTCTTAATTTCTTGCATATTCTTTTTCCAAAATCTCGGCATTGTGAATATCCTTGCGATGCTAAGGCTCTGTTTGTTTTAAGGGGAAAATAGTAAGGGAAAATATTTTCCCCGGAAAATGGATTTTATGGATGATTGGTTGATAGGAAAATAAGAAACTAAGAAAAATATATTCCATTTTAGTAAAACAAGGGAAATTGATTCACCCCAAAAATGGGCGGAAAACATTTTACTCCGTGAGCAAAAACATAACGTTTTCACGAATATATATATTTTATCCTCTTTATCTCGGTTTTTTTTTTTGCTTTTAAATTAAAAAAAGTTATTGGTGTTTGATATATTATCTTTTTTAACTTTTCAAAAGTTAGCTTTCGTAAAAAAAGCTCAAAATCAGATAAATTAGGAATATGGGGACTTTTTAGCTTTTACACATAAAAATCACCAGAAGTTAAAAAAAATTAAATTATTTTGTATATTTCCAAGTCACCAATAAGTTAAAATAAGTGAAAAATGACTTATAAACAAAAATAAGTTATAAGTCATTTATAGGTAAAAAAGCTATGAATGACTTGTTTTAAGCAAGTTTTTTTCTCATTGATTATTGAAAACAGCTTATTTTGAACAAGTTTTTTTCTCACTGTAAAAGCAATTTTTTTACTATATAAACCGATGCCAAACGCGCCCTTAGTCAAGAAATTTCCATGGAAAATCCAAGTATTGCCCAACTCTCAATAAACGAATAGATGGAAAACAATTTCCACGAAGATAATTTCTCTGGAAAAAAATTCCTCCCCGAGTAAATATTTTCCGTCCAAAGTCCAAACAAACAGAGCCTAAGAGAGAGAGATAACAAACCTGCAATTGCTTCAGCAGCACCAGTGGAAAAGAACAAGCGAAGAACTCCTTCTAAAATTCGATCGTTGATGAGATTCCACTTCTCATTTTTCAAAATATTCAAATTTTCTGCATCACTTTCTTTTTGTGATTCAACCATTTCAGAAAATTGTAAAAAAGCAACAAGGGCATTGGTAGCAATCTCTAAAATCCAAGAGTTTAACTTTAAAACAACTTCAGATATATCATTATCAGAGCTGCTTGTGATGACTTCATTTACACTTTCAGCTAACTCCTCCATCATAATTACTGCAGGTTCAATTGAGGAACGTATTTTAAATACTACAAAATCCCAATCTGCTTCACTAAATTCTTTCCAGCAATATCCAACGGAAATAGTTAATAATTTCAACAATAATGCTTGAGATACTGGAAGCTTATTGGGGACTGAGGATGAGTTGTTAACAGTTCTCTGTTTGCGGAACAATTCTAATAAAAGTGCTCTTTCTTCGAGGGTGCTATCTCTAACTGGTACTGAACTTTGACTCCCAGATATTGTGCTTAAAGGAAAACAAGAAATGACCAGCTGGAGCCAATCTTCCATCTCTAAGAAAGGAGACAAGGAAGAAAATAAAACTAATAAAGATCAACAGAATAACTGTCAAGACATGCAGAAGACGATGAAGTTTATCCAACCAAAATATAGTACACCAATAGAACTCATGTGGCTTCCCATAAAAGGACATGATATGAAAGGATTATTTTTATACGTTTGTATACAAACCTATAAACTTAGCAATTAGTACCCTAAAGGCTAAAGCTCACATTATTTTGCTTTGGAAAACTACACAATATAAACCGCATAGTTGGGATGTAAAATTGATTTGTTTTCTACAGAATAGTGTACAAAAGCGCGAAAAACAAGGAATAGGATGGTAGACAACATATAAAGTTGTCTATTTATTAATGCCTCAACCTATGATTTTCTTTTTCTATTCCGTACACGAAGTGTCCTAAACGTCGGAAATGTAATATTAGTGTACTAATTGCTAATTTTAGTAGATCGGCTACAAAATCAAAATCAGGTGATAGTTGGTGGACAAAATTGTAATGAACACTAATTGCTAATTTTGGTAGATTGGTGTACGGAAGTGATTGTGCACAAAACTATTATTATGCCATAGTAAAAAAGGTAACTCTCTGTAACATACAGACTAGTTAGCATATAATCAATGTGGGACAACGAACAAACTCTTAACACTACAAACTCCAACAATAACATCCACTTGTGGGCCGATCCATCTAAGTGGATATAGTACACTGATGACATGATGGCCTGTTTTCATATCATTATAGAGCCCTTATAACTTTTCATAATAGGAACTATTATGAGAAGAACGGTAACTCAATAAAACCACATGTTTAGTCAACATATAATGGACACAAACAACAAAGAACAAAAACTCACACAGTAACAAATTGTGCAGAAAAGGAATGAAGAAGCACCTTAACAGTAATTAGTTCTATACGAACCAGTAGCTAAAATTGTGGTTTAAATGCCTAGCTTGTCTTATGGTTAAGCTCTATTGTGACTTGTAATACTATAGGTATCCAATACCAAGATGAAATTATTGCAAGCATCGTAGCAGAAAAAACGGTTATTTACCTTGACCTGGTTGCCATGCATTGAGAGGTGGGAATGTAAGAGTTCTCTGAAGCCAGTCCTTGATATACTCTTGCACTGGATTATTCTGAGAGTAATCAAAGCTCAATGGCCTAATTAGGATACCCATAAGCAGAGGGAGGACCCCTAAACATTTCAAATTAATATCTCCACCAATAAAGAGTTTGTCAACAAGCAATTTGAAAAATAGCATAGCTTTGCTATTTTGCCTTTCAAAAAGAGTAAGAAGTAGACATGCAAGACCTCTTAAAAAGGGCTCGACATTCTCGATCTCGTTATATGAAATCGACCATACGTATTTTAAGCTCTGATGACAGCTGGTTCCATGAATAAGCACGCCATTTAGCAGTATGTTTACAATAGAATTTAATAAGCCTTCCTGGTGAGAATATTCTTCTCCATCCAAATAAGAATTTAATAGAGGTAAGAAAGAGCTAAGAGCACTGCCATTATTCCATTTCCAGGTACATAATAATTCAGCAGCAAGCCAAGCTCGAGAACCGTGAGAGAGAGAGGTGCTCAATATACTACTTGTTTTCTCGGTAGAAGATGGATCACGTGAGCTCGTACCAGCAATGACTTTGTTAATTCCAAGGTTAGATATAAGTTCGTCAAGAACAGCAACAAATAAGTGATTCCGAGATGCCTACGCAGTTAACATTTTAAAAGCATTAGGCGGGGATACTCTATGAAGAGAATGATGAGGAATGAAGTAAGAGATAGTAAAACATTCGTGTAAATTACTATATAACAGCGACATGATAACTTGAACAAACGGTACTAATTTCTGACAGAGTTTTCACAAATATGAAATAACTTGCCTAGATTGCTTTCATAAACAAGCCGACTTACTTTCATCATTATGACATCAAAAACAATTAACATCGACTACAATGCTCTTTGACTAATGAAGATAATAAATTAAACTCCACCATTACCTAAAGTGCTGACCTAGAAATATATAAAGCTACATTAGAGTATTGCATGCACTAGATATTAATACACGAGGGCCACATTAGTGTTATTTCATTAGTTAGGAAACATCAGAATTCTAATGGTAAATTTACTGTTCTGCTATTTTATACACATTATCATTTTGAGGTTTGATACACCAACATAACGAAAATCTCACGTATTTATCACTTTCGATTCGTATACTAATGTTTTGGAATTTTGGTAATCATAATTTTTCAGACTGACCTATTAGTCAATTATCGCTTCTGTACACCAACTAAGCGGTTACTTGTCACTTCTCTACCACTAACCTATATGCCAACATCGACATGTTGTATTGGCTTAGCAGTAAAGGTTATGTCAGTGTACTAATTGCAGTTAAACCAATTTATCATTAAAAGTACGTTGGTGTAGAAAATTAAAATTTGGTGATAATAGGTTGTCATTACACAAACCAATTAAAAAACCTAAGTTCAATAATAATTCCAAATTGCACTCACATTATTGTGTGCGAAGGTCTGAATCTTCACAGCTTCTGGTCCTTCGGAAAACGGATCTGGCAAAACCCATGAAGGCCATATCTCATCCTTGCTCAAAAATAGGTCCAACAACTCTTGTTCTTCAAAGTGATCTGTACCAATAGAGCCAAGAACCTCAAGTACCCAAAGGCTAGACAGAGAAACTAGCTGGTTCATGTCAAAAACATCCTCATTGAAGATGGAAAACCTAATAGCCCTGACCAAAATACTTCCTAAAATGTGCCTAGTCTTAGGACATAGGCTCTTTAAAAACTGAGTACTTATCTTGGCACGAAGAACATGCACAGATGCACAAAAAGCTACTCTAGATTTCATTTGTTCAGCATTTTCAGAAACTACTGCTGCAGAATATTCCCAGTCAATTACAAAGATTGCTGCTAAAATAGCTGGGACCAGCCCGTCTTCGTCTTCGACAGTTTGCAAGCAAAATAAGCTGTTATCAAGCACAGAAAGTGAAAAATTTGCCCCCAGAAGCACATTAGCATCTGGTTCAGTGCTTGGCAAAGTTACATTTGCTTCTTTAAGTAATAAAGGACAAGCATGAAGAACCCAAGAAGAGGTGGAGCCCATCATGAAAGCAATTAATTTTTTGCATAACTCTTTCAGGACAAGAGTTTTAGCACTTTTGGATAGAAAAGAAGTTTGATCATCTTCTGCTGATCCACAAAGAACGGCCCTGTATCATTATATGAAAAAATTCAGTAACATAACTGTAAAATGATTGCTATGAAACAAGATAGGTAAACAATACTACAATCGCTATCAAAAAGTGTAGCAACAAACCAACAACTAACATCGGTTTTGTTCTCTGCTATCTTGTATCTTGCTACAACTTGCAAGTGAAAAGGCTAATGATCAGAAGCAACCACTCTGCTATTTAGAATTAAAGTCTATCAATTTTGTTTAACGTTTTCGTTCTCTGTTAAACTGTTGCTTTGAAACAAGTTAAGTAAACAATTAAAGGGAAATATAAATTAACAAGCCTAGAAACAAGTAACATCGGTTCTGATAAAGTAATGAAATCCATCAATATAAAGAGGTGTACTCTGACATACAATACCTTACTATAACTTCAAAGCTGCAAAGCTAGAGATGAGAGGCTAATACCCTGTTACCTAGAACTGAAGTCATCAACTATATATAAATTTTTTAATGATAAAATGTAATCTAAGAGACTTAAAAGGCTTGCCCCGAGCCACTTACTTTTGTACTTATAAGTAAAGTTGTATAAAAATGCATTTGGCACCAATCAAGTAAAATCCTTTCAGTCAAATGTATGAGAACTATACTTTTCAAAATTAAAGGTTTTGACAATTTTTCTCAAAAGGTAAACACTCCACATATTCCACATGACAATCAACTACTTCTCATCATTCCCAATATCAGAGAAGTATGCTTTTCATTTTGAAAGTAATCAATGAAAGTAAACTTTAATGCATCTACTAAAAATGTTTACATTTGTTGTTTCAAAATGCAACCAAACAAGCCCTTGATCTCATAAGAAAATAGAAGAAAGAGAGGGAGTCCAGCCAACATGAATTCTAATTACTATCCTATTGGGGGTGGTCTAAGATGCTTGGCGGGCCTTCTATGGAGCCTCTTAAGAACTGAATTCAAAATGGAAAAAAAGTAAACAATTTTGAACGTTCCATACAAGATTCATTAGCAGATACCACATAAACAAAGGGAAAATAAATTAACATGTATGCACTACTGCATCTTATGAATGATTCAAATAGGCACATGTGCTTATCTATGCTGCTACCTCATGAACCGTGCCTCAGTATTTCCTATAGAAGAAAAAGTAGACGCCAAAGAAACAGAAAACGAGTCCAACAGTTCATGCTGCCAGTCATTTTGGTCGGACCCTTTTTTATGAACAAGATCAACACATTTCCTTCTCTTTTGAATTTCCACTTTTGCTTTCTCAAAGAGCATTGCCATGGCAAGTAGTTGGTTGTGATCAATTGCAAATGAAACAATAATATCCCATTGCTGTGAAAAACTTTCATTATCAAGTAATGCAAGCAATAGATCAACACGCGCACTAGTAGAATAGCTGTTTCCTTGCAGGCACAACGGGATAAACATTTCCTTATATAGCTGCAGGAAATGTGCTAGATCCAATTCCCTGGTAGGGCTCTCAGAAAGGATACTAACTGAAGCAATTTCACTGGAGACAAGTTCTTTCACTATACTACGAGGCCCAAACACAGAAACGGCAACCGAAAGAATTTTCATAATATGTGGTGAATCCTGAGGTCAGAAACATCACTCTATTACAGTAGGCGTAGGAAATATAAATGCAGATACGGCATGAATTACTTAATTACGCAAATCTTGTTAAGCATTAACTAAACTGCAAATAACCCCCATATACTATGGGTGGGTTTCAAACAGCCCAAACATACTTAAAAAGTTCAAATATTTGCAATTATCCCCCACGTATCATCTAAGTTTTGCAATCAACCCCACTGTCCAATCACCAATGTATAAAATGACATATATTTGTGCTAGGTGGTCTGATGCGGAGAATTCTTTTCATTCTAAATACATTGTCGATATCTATTCAGCTTAAGCGTTGAAAACTGTTTTGACACCAAAAATCTGTAAAAACGCAGTTTCTTGCTTTCTCATATTATTTTGGCATAATACTTTCTGAAAGACTTCTTTACCAGATATCCACTATATATAAAACGCATATGTTAACAAAAAAACATGTATAAAAAAGAAATCCAAACCGGACCGACGAGCACAAAGAGATACCATTATAAAAATGGATATGGATTTGAATGTTGATTGCAAATATTAAATAGCACATGGGTTTAATTTGCAAGTACCGGAAGTCCATAAGGGTTATTTGCAAAAGCCCATAGTATTGAAGTTATTTGCAGTTAACCCAAAGAAAATGTTGCATGTTTATAGACTTACAATATCACGAATTAATGGAAAAGTTTCTCTTAACATAGGTCCCAACACAATAGCCAAAGGCCACTCTTCACCTTTCTGGACTGGATCTTGTTCAAAGAATTGAAAGAAGTTGATGAGCCGTTCTATAATATCTGAAGAAATTCTGTTACTTTTTATTTGGTTAAACATTTCTGTGCAGGTTTCGCGGAACTCTTCGCAGAAAGCTGAGAGAAGACCATGATCTAGAGAGTAAATGCATGCAAGTATCTCAATAATGCATTTTCCTGAAACCTGTAGATACGCCATCGGATACTGTATTCGGAGAGTCTCTACGATCTCCTCTTGCAATGGTTGTTCACTTGAAATAATTGGTAGATAGTCACACCATAAAAGTTCTATAAGAATCTTCTGAACAAGAGTAACTTGCAAAGCCTGAGTTTCATTTATTCCACCACAAAATCTAGTGCCAAAAAATAAGGAGTTTAAAATAAGGAATTAAAGATAATAATCTACTTCGGTACAAAAAAGATGTGGCATGTGTTACTCGATGAAGCAAAAACCAGGAAACCATAACTTGGATTTATAGTTCTATCTTCTAAAGCACAGCTACCACATCGATTTCTAAACAATTAACTTACAAATTTCAAATGTTTTAAAACGCGAAAATTAACTACAGTGTTTTTGTAAGAGCTTCACTAAAGTCTCTTAGCTTTTTATATTCTAAAACACAAGAGCACCTGAAAGCATAAATAGCGTATTATTATTTTTATAGCATCAAAGCAAAACAAGTTTTACTTTGGCATATATGACAAGAAGCCAGATTTAACATGATTTATAATAAAATTTCAAATCAGTGCCAAATTCTGGAAACATAAAATTAAAGGAAGAAAAACAATAAACAAGTCAAAGGACGTCGCACCTTGAAGTATTCTTGAGTGCCCAAATAAAACATTCTCTAAACGACTGGAAGAATGCTAAATGATCTGAATTCAAGGAATGTGACTTATTTCTCCCAGCCCAGAAATTCTGGAAAAAATCAATGAAGAATTTCTCCCCATGTATTGCTTTAGGAGGAATAGCATCTAGAAATAGAACCAAAGTAGGATAAGAAACTTGGTAGGATCCGCAGCACCCATTTTTGAGAAAAATCCAGAACCTGTTTAAGACAATTTTCTGAACGTTTATCAAGGTCCAGCTATGGGGAAATCGTTTGGAGAATAACAATATCATCTCCCACATTGAGGAGTGGCAATATTGATCTTTTTCTTGGAAAGAACCGAGAACTGCAGGGGCTAAAACTTTCATATTTCCTTCACTAAAAGCATTTGGAATATTCTTAATAAAACTCCTAAGCACCGAATAAGCTGCAGATCGGATGGTAGGGTTCGGGGATTTGAGGAAATCTAGAAAGCATTTACGAGTGGAGAATAAATTCTCTGCGCAAGTGACCACTGTGACCTGTGCCTTTGAATATTTTTTTTCTTCATTCGGATTTTCAAATGACAACCCCACCAAGATATCAAGGAATGTGGCCAATGCCATTAATGAAGAAGAAATGGCCTACAAAGCAACAGATAACAAAAGCATTATAAAGAGGGGGGGAAACAAATATAGTAACCAACATATCCAGTTTAATTTTAAATTTGAAAAGAGTATTCCTCAAACAGGTTAACATGAGCGGAGCATCAGTGAAACAAATCAAAGTTTACAATGAGCTAGCCACAAGATTATATCCAATAAGTAAAGAGCCTCAAATATAATATATTTATAGGGTGAGCATGATAAAAGTGTGGTTGATAAGAGGGTAAATACAATTGTTATCTGCACAAGTAATAGCAACAAAGAAAACGGCTTTACAGAAGACACATTTCCGAAGAAGAAAAGACTTGAGAAAAGGAAACATAATCACCCAAAAGAAGAAGCAAATGGAAAGTTGTGTTAGTTCCTTAAGTGGATGGTAATCTTGAAAACTGAACTTTGTCTCTTACTTACCATAACACATGTATTATTTACAATATAATTACAAAGAGTATAACCAAACTGCTACATGGGCTCTTAAGAAATACCTGTTGATACATCTCTTCCAATTCGTCTACAGCAGTTGTTTTCTCCGACATACTTTGTGGAGTGAGACTCAGATTTTCTTCCAAATACAAAAATATCTCTGTAGTACATAAAACTAACGCGTCTAATCTCCTCTCTGGCGCTAGAAAGGCCGCCTGCCAAAAGACAATTAATTTATCAGATAAATATTTCAAGAATAAAGATTACAAAAGAATTATCACTAGAAAAACAAACTCTATTATTTATTTCTTTCGGCATCCTTGGCCAACAACTACTATGAGATCTTTTGATTTTCTCAGTAAATAATACAATATAATTATTCTAGTTCCCTTGAGTTAGTTGATACACAAAATAGAAGAGAAAAAGGAAACGATAACAAACCTGGAAGGATCTTTTAGCAGCCTGAGAGACTTCAGAAGCTAAATCAAACTGAGAGAACCACCAAGGTCCCATCAAAGTCTTCAAATATGGGGCTAAGTCTCTCCTGGAGAGAGAGAGAGAGAGAGAGAGAGAGAGAGAGATCAGCTACAAGTTCTAAGACGGTTTTCGTTTATAAACTCAAAACTGTAGAAGTAAGTTTAAAAAGGTAGATTAAAGAAAAATAGAAACATATGCAACAAAAAAGGAAAGTTATCAGCTCAATACAATCATAGATATTCCGCAAAATCATGCAATAAGTGTTTTAACAGCAGGCTGATAAATGAAGTACTAAAACATTCATGTATATCAACTTAATAATATTTAACTATCGATCTTCCCAGTTGAACCAGCCAAACTAACAAGTGAGTGGGATTTGCCCACCGTGCGTCCTATCAGATGAATTTATTTACCAAATCTTATCCTAAATCGAGCAAGTTAATAATTGATTTACTGAATAAACTCTCCAAACTGTTTGGTTTTCTACCGTTTCCAAAGAGTAAGAATCTCAACCCTGATAATATTTTCCCCACGTTATTGTTCTAAGTTCTGAGAACCAAAATTATTTTCAGAATAAAGCGCAGGAACTTTGCTACGGCACCAACTTATGGGATCTTGTCATTAATTCCTCATACACTAACCGAAATTTAAAGCATGTGGACGCAAGAAGCTACAGTAAGAAACAGGTTTAGCTTCCAGTACCACTTAAAAGTTAGGCAACACAAGTTAATCAAAATACAAGAGCTTCAAATGGACTTTAGGCTTGAGTTATCTAACCTTGTGTTCTTTAGGATCAAAAGCGACACTTCTCAGTACATAATTATATTAGGACGGCAATCGAAATGCATGGTTAGATAGTTAACACCTGCCTAGATATCTTCATAACCAACATGAAGGCAACAGTCAGAGATAACCGAATTGCTAGCTATAGAGCATAATGTCTAGAAACACTTCCTTCTAATAAGTAAAATTGCACACCGAGTCACCAAGAAGAGGGGAACTTCGTCCAAGCAACAAATAAGCAAACCATTACTCTTCAAACTCGAGGTTTTGTATCATATACTGATTTTGGTGGTAGGGAGGGTGGTGACTGGTGTTGTTTTCTTACACTCTTCTTTTTGCAGTGTGTGTGTGTAGACATAAAACAGGAAACATCCATAATCCCACAGAAGAAAAAGAAATGTACCCGACAGCATTAACAAGAACAGTCATGGCTTCATGAGTAGCTTTCCTGACTTCTCTACTGTAGTCAAACAACAGCTTCTTATACTCAAATGCCTAGGGAAAATCCGCAAAAAATAAAGCAAGTCATCAGTAAGCTGAATTCGTCACAAGATAGCAAACAACAAATACCACATCTTTATAACCACATCCAATTGCGTCTGACACGATTAGAGTACAAACCAAACAATTTCAGAAGATTTCAATATTTATTTTCATTCACTCTCATTGGCTCAACAAAAGTAAAATATATCGAGTGAGAACAACAAAGAATGCATAACACTTTCTTTACATTTCTTTTCTTAATCTTTTTAATTATTTTTTTGGGCAATTGGCATGCATGCACGATTGTGATTAGGTGTAAGATGGGGCTCACGCACATGGGGTGACAAATAGAAGGATTACTCTAAATATGTCCCTTTAGTTATCTCATGTCTTTCTCTGTTTCTCCGCCGCGGGGGGGGGGGGGGGGGGGGGGGGGGGGGGGGGGGGGATCTGATCATCTATAATACACATTCACCTTAAAATTGACCAATTCACCAGCAGATCATCTAAAATACAGATTTTCAAAATAATTTTTTGTTTTCATACCCCTTATATCTATTTTAAAGTGGTCACTTATTTATGTCTCAAAACGGAAAGCAGAAATTTAATAGAGATGGAGCGGTTACTATTTGCATGTTAAACATAAATTTCATTTTCCGCATATAAACCTTATTTTTTGTTTAAATTGCATATAAGTTGGATTAAGTAAAGATTATCACTTGTATTTCATAACTTGCATCAAGGAAAAGAAATGAAATGATAAAAACATAAGGTTACAAACTTAAAACATACAAAGGAGGAGATGACTGAAAAACAATAAAAGGACGAAAATGAAGGTTTGACGCACGGAATATGAGAATAGTAAAAACAAAAGTGAAAGGGGAAAGTTCAGGAGGGAAGAAAGGCAGTAGTGGCCATACTTATACATGTCCTACAGTAAACAGGTACTCTAACAATATTACTGTAGAAAAACATGTACATCTTAGATAATCACATTAATAGCTTTAAGTATAGAGTATAGAGGATGTTGCTGTATGTGATAATTTTTAACATTTCATGTATATTTTAGCTAATAGAGGGTCTCTAGGGGAGCACATGTGAGTGCTCTTAATCACGGAACGACAACTATCTCTTCGCACACTTCCCTTCTACATCTTTCTCTCTATATCTCTGACGTCCTTGCCCCCACTCCTTGTCTATTCCTCAACTATATCTCCGCCACCGTCTCTCTTCTCTCTCTAACCCTCACAGCACCTAACCAGGGTTGTCTGTTCCCGTCAATGTTGGACATATGTACTCTTGTTGTTGCATATTAACTCTTACCTTCAATACACATATCATGATACTCTGACATGACATACTTACTTTCCATGAAAAATCTTTTGCTAACATCTAATGAGCAAAATTCTTTAATATTTTGATTTCTACTACATGTCTCCTTCTATCCTAAATTAAGACACAAGAAAAATGCATACCCATTGTGGAATGATTGGTACAAGCTCCCTGCCAGATTTTTCCTTGAAAAGCATAGACAGAGATGACAAAGCTTTAAGCTGTAAAAGAAGAAAGAATGCCAATTTCAAATATATAAATGAAGATTATGGGTGCATATGAAGTGAAAAATTGAAAACAACAACAAAAACACCACAAATGTAAACGACAGCATGTGAAAGAGTTGAGGTAAAGACACCACAAATGTCAATCGAACACAACAATGGAATGTGAAAAACCGACCAACAAATACAAATCAAAGGGCATAGAAAAAATATTATGCTGTTTTTCCCCTCCCTGAGATAAACCATGATATTCATGTGAATCAAGATATCACAGACTTGATCTATGCTTAATTTCAATTAAAGAAACCAGCTGATATTACGCTATCACAAAATAGGACCAGCTAAGGTTAAAACAAGAATATTGGACTAGAAACAGATCCAGATATGGAACACTGTTGGTGTTAACGTTTTCCTACTAATGCACAACTCGAAAGCAACAATAGATACCATCTTCCCCTCTATGAGCCAACAATAAATCATCAAATAGAGGGAATAACATTTACCTTTGTCGTGGGATCCTTCCTTGCAAGCCTCTTCAAGTGTTGTGCCACTTCACCATCTATATCCTACAAATGCCAAACTAGTCAAGCACAATAATAAAAAGAATACTTATTTTTATTTCTATTATTGGACTAGAAACGGATCCAGATATGGAACATCGTTGGTGTTAACGTTTTCCTACTAATACACAATTTGAAAGCAACAATAGATACCATCTTCCCCTCTATGAGCCTACTTAGGTTTTGCAGATCCCTGTATTATATATACCGACGGTAGCTGCTAAGCATGAGGGGTCAGACTTCAAAGGTTGATATTTGTTCGAAAACTAACACCAAAATATAAAGATATTTTGCTAATACTTTGTCACAGAAGTGTGCAAATGATTATCTTCATCTACATCGAGCTTAGCCGACATAAGCTATCACCCTGAAACTTGTTTTCCACGCTAATATAACTGATGAAATTTACTAAAGGAGCAATAGTAAACAACTCAAATAAAACTTTTCAAACATAATTAACAATTAAAACAGCTACATGTTTTATAAATATACACTATCCATACATAATTACAAATATACAGAGTGTTGCAGCATTGTCACTTCTGTAATTTAGGGTGGAAAGTACTTTCTACGAATCAGTTAATGAGTGTTGCCAACTGTCACGCATATACTATTATTCTGAAACTAGTAAATTGCTAGAAACACAAATTTATGAACGCGCATAACGATGAAGCACTTAATATTTAAGCGGCAGTTTGAAACTTTAAGACATACAACTAGATGTATGAACACCTGCTAGCGACAGTTTCCTCAATACTCAGACTCGAAAAAGTCAGCTAAGCCTATATACCTTTTGCAGCCAAAAGTTCCTATATACATACAAATAAGTTTCTAATATTCAGCTTGTTTCCATAGTCGAAATTTCATTTAGTCTTCCAGGTTCCAACCGAATAAGCACAATTTTCTCGGTTAATTGCAGCTCCAAGTAAGCCAGCTTGTAAACTTAGAATCTATAGCCAAAAATTTCCCTATATATAATCATGTAAGGATAACAAACACTCAATTGAGAACAAATTAGTTAGAATTAGCTTATATACTTAAACTCAGCTTATATACTTAAAATTTAGCTTATAAACTTTAAATTCAGCTTATTCAAATTTAATCTTCCAGACTAAATAGGCTAGAAGTTTCAAACAGAATAAGCACAATTTTCTCGTAAGTCAGAGCTTCAAATAAGCCAGCTTATAAACTTGGAATCTGTAGCCAAACATTTCCCTAACAAATATACACATATAATCACGTAGGGACAGCACTCTTTTGATAATAAATTAAGAAATTTAGTTATATACTTAAAATTCAGCTTATTTCAATTAATCTTCCAGGCCGATTAGTAAATCGAATAAGCACAATTTTCTCGTAAATCATAGCTCCAAATAAGCCAGCTTATAACCTTAGAATCTGTAGCCAAACATATCCTTAACGTATATACACATATAAATTATAATCATGTAAGGAGAACAAGCACTCAATTGAGAACAAACTAATTCAAATTACACAAAAAGGAACGGTAGCGACCCTATAGAGAGAGAAATCGGCACACAGAATAAAATACAGCTTATTCCAATTTAATCTTCAAAACTAAATAGGTATTAGGATAGAAGTTTTTAACCGAATAAGTACAATTTGCACGTAAATCACAGCTCCAAATAAGCCAGCTTATAAACTTCGAATCTGTAGCCAAACATTTACCTAACATATATACACATAAAATCATGTAAGAAGAACAAACACTCGTTTGAGAACAAATCAGTTAGAATTACATTAAATGGGACGGTAGCATCACTAGAGAGAGAAAATTCAGCACACAATAAATTTTTAGTATTCAGCTTATTTCAATTGAATCTTCCAGACTAAATAGGCTAGAAGTTTCTAAACAAAATAAGCACAATTTTCTCGTAAATCGCAGCTTTAAAAGAAGCCTTCTTATAAACTCAGAATCTGTAGCCAAACATTTACCTAACATGTAAACAAACACTCATTTGAAAATTTAATAGTTATTATAAATACATCAAAAGGAACGGTAGTGTCGCTAGAGAGAGAGAGAGAGAGAGAAGAATTGGCACACAGACTAAAAATCAGTTTATATATGTAAAATTAAACTTATTCTAATTTAATCTTCCAGACTAAATAGGCTGGAAGTTTCATAGTACAAAATAAACTAGAATCTGTAGCCAAACGTTTCCCTAACATATATACACATACAATTATGTAAGGAGAAGAAACACTCCATTGAGAATAAATTAGTTAAAAAATTACATTAAGAGGAATGGTAGTGTCGCTAGAGAGAGAAGATTCGACGCGCGAGCTGCCCATAAATTTGTACTCCCTCCGTCCCAAAAAGATGGTCCCATACGAAACCACGTGCAAGTTTGACCGGACAATAAATTGTATTAAAATTGCCGAAATGAAAATTTTCAAAAGTTAATCATATGGTTCAAAAGTTAATCATATAGTTCAAATGTTAAATTACATTATTAAAATTTGAAAATTTTTATTTCGGTAATTTTGATACAAATTCTTGACCGGTCAAAGTTGCACGTGATTTCGTATGGGACCATCTTTTTGGGACAGAGGAAGTAGTATTCAGCTTATATACGCAAAATTCAACTTATTCTAATTTAATCTTCCTCATAATAAGCCAGCTTATAAACTTAGAATCTGTAGCCAAACGTTTACCTAACATATACATATATATATACACACATAACTATGTAAGGAGAACAAACATTTAATTGAGAATAAATCGGTTAAATTACATTAAAAGGGACGGTAGCGACGTTAGAGAGAGAAGACTCGACACAGAGACTAAAATCCAGCTTATATACTTAAAATTCAGCTTATACCAATTTAATCTTCCAGACTAAATAGGCTAGAAGTTTCAAACAAAACAAGCACAATTTTCTCGTAAATCGCAGCTTTAAAAAAAGCCAGCTTATAAACTTAGAATCTGTAGCTGAACATTTACCTAACATATACATATGTATATACACATACATATAATTATGCAAGGAGAAAAGCACTCAATTAATAACAAACTAGTTAAAAATTTACATTAAAAGGAACGGTAGCATCGCTAGATTGAGAAGACTCGACACGTGAGCTTCCCATAAAACCTCCGAATCCGACCGTCGCAGCTCCCGAAGGCAACAAAGAAGCAGCCATACTTGACACACACACAAAAATATTAGTTTAATAGAAATTAAAACAGATATTGAAAAACACTACGGTATAATAAAAAAATTCGAAATAAATGAGATTTTTTAATATTACCTGCTGCTAGAGGGACGGGACTTAGTTCTGTTACCGTCTTTTTGTCTCCCCATATTTGATTTTCTATATATATAGCGAGAGATATTAGATATAAGGTTAGTTTTGGCGAGGAGTTAGGGTTTGGCGACGGAGATAGAGAGAGAGGGAGAGAGAGAGAGAGAGAGAGTTTTATTTATGATTTCTGTATGAGAAGAAGTAAAGAAGATGGATTTTATTTATTAAATGTATTTCTTAGTAAGGGAAGTCGTATATGATTTGTACATACTCACGATGTGACGATGTTAATTCTGATTTCCCAATATTGCGCCGACTATGGTATAACACAGAAGCATAGACGGGAAGTGCGACCAAAGTACACAGGACGCATTCAAATTTTATCAAGTTCGAATAGTTAGTTTTTTTGGGTTTTTTATATGTATTCGTAAAAAGAAATTTGATTTTTTTTTTCTTAAATCAACGTATTATTTTATTTCTAAAGTGTTCGTTCAAAAAAATCTGTAAATTTTGATCTTTTGTATTTTTTATTTATTTATTAATATTACAGTCTTAAAAATTGTCAAACAAACAATTAAATATAAAAAAAATATAAAATGTTAAAATTTACAGATTTTTTTGAACAAACACTTTATAAATAAAAGAGTACGCTGATTTACAACAAAAAAATTACAAATACATATGAAAAAACCGAAAATATGACGAAACTTGACCATTCGAACTTGATAAAATTTGAAACTCAATTACACATACAAAAAAACAATGATTTCGTATATGTACAGTTTAATACTCTATGATTTTTTTTCAATTTACCATCTTGTGTTATGTGAATCTTTAGATTAATATATGATACTAGCAATATTATTCAATTTACTACACTCTCCGTCAATTGTATTTAGTAATTTCATACTACGAAAAATCCAAGTTAATACGTTATATTATCAAAATTACTCTTTATTACCCTCCCATTCAATTGTTCTACAGAAAGTGCGTGATTTTGGGTATTAAATTGAAACAAATGTAATTTCAATTTAATACAAAAAAACCACCCAAACTACTTATGATGAATGAACCTTATCACACTTATTTTAGTTTTTACTAAATCAATTCTAACTAAATCCAGAGTCGATATTACAACTGCAGTTAGAGTTCCGGAAATGGCAATGACTGAAACTTAAAAAGAACAATATCACACTTTCAGTTCCACAATGAAACCCACTGTCACTTCCAAGCAAAAAAAAACAAGAATATGAGCACAAAAAGTGACCAGATCTTGAATTCTTCCAGAGAGAGAGATATATTCTGCACAAAGAAAAGGTTTGTATCGTATGATACTAACATTTAATTGAACACGTCATATGAAATGCAACACTTTCATTAAGGATATTTTTTTGATACAGGAGAACAATACGGAGAGAGAGACAACGAGGTGATGTCTCAATAACTCCTTCGCTAGACAGTAATTTTTATTCATACCAAGGCTGCATTTTTACATACGCAGCAATCATTCTACGGTTTACCGCACCATTTTAAGATACCATGACGCTGCTATATTGATTTTGAAATAAAAGAGTGCTTCACATCTTCGACATTGTGTGGTCCATCACATCCACAAGGAAATCTACAAATGTACGCAAAAGGCAGGTGATTACTTGAATGAAAAAGTAAAGTGTTTATATACGAGTATGAGAAAACAAGAAAAAACATACCAGCATCTTCCTTGGTGAAGCAAAGGGGAGGAGTGATCCTAAAAACATTTCCAAAAAATCCACCTTTCCCTATCAACACTCCCATTTCTTGAAAGGTAAGAAAAAACAGTTGTCAGTTTCGGATGGTGTAGAGATGGACTATTAACTACATGAGCAATTTTTTTTTCGTAAAAGTCCATTTTCAGGATATCATCTGGAATTTACCAACCTTTCATCTGTTCCATGACATGCATAGTTTCAGCCTTGGCTGGAGTTTTAAGCTTGTGATCAGTTACAAGTTCAACTCCTAACATCAATCCTCTTCCCCTAACATCCCCTATAACTGCAGAAACAAAATAAGAACTTTCAGATATTAAAAGACAAGTGATATACATATGGTTTGTCTAAAATCTTTTCAAGGGTCAACTCAACTATATTCATTTTTATTCAAATTCCAAAATGAAAGCAAATAAATGGGGCAGACTAAATAAGTTTCTTAAGGTTTCTAAAATTCAGGAAGTTCTTATATATCCTACACATGTTTAGAGAACCATTCCACACAGTCAATGTATCCACATTATTTTCTACTCTCGTGTACCTCATAAAGTTTACATTTCTTTTTTATAGTTACGTGCTAAGATAAGAGTTCATCCAAGATAGGGACCCTTAATTTCATAATCTTCATCATCTAAGTATAGATATAATTTTCAGATAAGAAATACATTAGATATAAAAGCAATGTAACAGAACATACTATCGTGCTTTGCCTTGAGAGAGAACAGACGTTCTTTCAGATATGATCCAACACTGAATGCATTTTCTTGAAGCTTTTCTTTTTCAATTACTTTAAGAACAGCCAATCCACCAGCTGTACAGACAGGATTTCCCCCAAATGTATTAAAATAGCTGCGATGCGCCAACACCTTCGCAATTTCAGGAGTGGTCACAACTGCACCAAGGGGAAGGCCATTCCCAATACCCTAATGAACCGATAAAAAACAATTGAAAACTTAAAACTTGGAGTTATAGAAAACAATGAGCAAAATATTTAAACAGTTCTAGAGTAATCAGCCTTAAAACTATGTTTAAAAGAACTCACTTCAAAAAGCCTTCAAACTCGCTTTTGCTTATGTTTTGAAGAGAAGCTCAAAGGTTACGCTTTTTACAGAGAGGTGTCCTTTTCCCGTTCAAAAACATAGAATTCGTTATAGATAAAGAAAATAAGATCGCGTGAAGCTTAGATATGATAATTAGCATATGTATTTCTTGTTAAAGTTTCAATAGCAAACCATTGTATTTGCATAATTTTTCAAGTTAAGTGCTTTATTGCTTTTAAGTTTTGAACCAAACGAATATGCATAATACAATGCTGTTTTAATTGTATAGCTTATTTTTTTTTACTGAAAACGATTGCAAAACATCGATAATTTGTTGAACAAAAATGACTGACAGAAAATGGAAACCAAAAAGTGGAAGGCAAAGAAAATATACCTTGGCCATAGTAACAATATCAGGAACAACACCATGGGCCTCAAAACCCCAAAAATGGCTTCCAGTACGAGCAAATCCCGACTGGACCTCGTCAGCTATACAAAGTCCTCCGGCCTTTCTAATGCTGCTATACGCAGCTGGCAAATAACCAGGAGCCAACTCTAAGATGCCACCAACCCCCTGTTTACACAACGATGCTTTAAATAGTGAGGGGAAATATACGTTTATATATATATAAGGGATGCCGATTTTAGGTAATGGATAGAGCACCTGTATAGCTTCCCCGATAAAACCCCCAACACGACCACTAGTTCCATAGGCAATAAGGTCTTCAACATCTTCTGCATATTTTGGCCCATCAGACCCAAAGACACCTCGATACTGATCAGGGTTCAGGGCATGGTGAACTCCTGACTGTAGGGCATTCATATGACAAGACATTACAATTAAGAAAATAAAAGGGTAACTATATTGTTATTGCCGATACAAGTATTACTTTTTTGTATGAATTAGCAATTTTATTAAAACTCACTAAAAGAGTCGGTTGATAAATTAAACAATGCTAGTGCAAGTTAGGGCTATCTTGTAAGAAAATACGAGCACGTGAAACCATTTTCTTAGTTTCACTTTAATTCATTGTTTTAAAGCAGTCAAAGATAGTTACACAAATGACAAACCCATAAATGAGAACTAAAAATATTTTGGAAAACTTTTTACCTGTATGACATTGAACTTGTAGTTAGATTGAGCAGTAGCCCCCATTGTTCCAGCTGCATTGCCATGATAACCGTTCCTCAGTGAAACAATGTCATGGCAGCCTGTATACAACCGTGCCATCATCAATGCCAGCTCATTAGCCTCCGTCCCAGAGTTTGTAAAGAACACAACCTTAATAGAAAATGATGAAAAAATATTCACAAACTAATTGATAAACAAACAAGAAAAATGGTTAATTACAACTGTCTAACACCAAGGTATCATCAAATATCGATTTGTACACCAAACTATAAAAGTTAGCAATAATGTAACATTGTTTTTCACTTTGTACACTACAGAGCGAAAAAGTATGGTTTGGGAAATAAATTACGGAAATATAATAAAATAGTGTAGAAACTCAAAAAAAGGAAAGGCGTAGTTTTTTTCTATATGGATCACTAAGTGAACAAAATTGTTTGAGAAAATTTTAACTGTAATTTACTAATAGCTTATTTGGGTAAGTTGGTGTGGAAATTTGAAATCAGATGATACATTGGTTCACAGAACTGTAATTATCCCAAGATAAAATAACAAAAACTGAGAAAATGTCAGAATTAAACCTTTAGATCACCAGGCATCTTCGCCGCCAATGCCTCTGCAAAATCTGCGATAGCTGAGTTTAGATAAAGGATGGTTGAGTGTTGCAGACGTTTTGTTTGGTTAACAATGGCTTCAACTACAGTGGGGTGGCAGTGGCCGCAACATACTGTAGCAATTCCCCCAAATGCATCTAAATATCTTCGTCCACTCTCGTCGAATAAATATTGCATTTTTCCATCTACTAAATTCAACTGTAACAAAGCACACGCATACGCACAAACAATTCTCAATTATTATATCATCAAGTCAATGATTGTTTGCAACCCAGCAGAAAAGGATATGCTTGAAACAAGTTAGAGGGGGAAAAAGATTAACACTTGTTTGGTTGCACCTATTAGGCTCAAGAGTTTTGCTTAAAAGCTCCACACTTGGTTGACCAGCTCAAAACTTAAACTTTTCTGGTGTTTTTTGCCTGAAAAATTATAAGCTTTAAACTGAAAGAACCCAGTTTTCATTAAACACAAAAAACCCCAGTTCATTTGCTTAAAGTTGCAACCGTAAAAACTATAAGTACCCGAGTTAACAAATCAGAAATTAAAGACAATTACACCCACTTCAACTATGACAAACAAGTACATCTTATTACTACACTAAACCAAGCCTTGTACTTGTTTTCCAAACTCCAACACACAGAAAACCAAAACAGACTCAAAGTCTTAAACAAATAATGGGACAAGAGATTAACAGTTTGTTAGATTGAGCCTTTGATCATATAAGCTGCGTTCATAAATTTAAGAAAATTAAGCTGGGTTCATCCAAATTAAAACTTTAGCTTATTCAGGCCAAATTCAGAAAGAGCTACTCTGATTTTAAGCTGATAAACCATATACATTCCATCTATTAATTAAAAAGTCAAGCTCAAAAAATTGGAACCAAACAAGACCCAGGTAACTAAATTGGTATATTCTCTTTTCCAAAAGCTTGTTTGGATGTATGACTCATGTACACAAACACGTCAAATACAAGGGACGACCACAAGATATTGCCAAAAATTACACAGATAGGCTGCTTTTTACAATATCTCACCACCTGTGGTTCTAAATTGAACTATATTACAACATTCTGGTTTGATAATTTGATACTCTTAAGCTACCATTAACTTGAACTGTCGCACAACAAACATTGATATGGCGAGGGCATCACAAATCAACAGCACATATTTACTTTAAAAAAGCAGCACATAATTAATTTTGCATAAGCTTGGGGTATCAATATGCAATGCCATTAACTTTCTTCAGTTTAATAATTAGGGTCCACTGAATGAAATTCTGATACCGATAACCAAAATCCATAACAAACAATATACTTTCTGAAATTATTTTCAATCCTGTACTGGTTATTTGCCATAATAGAATTCTCAACAACATAAACATTGCTTATTTATCATCATTACAAGTATTGATATGGAGCCTACATTACATTTTCACCAACATTCAGTAACTTCAAAATGCAACACCTATAGACTATAGTCAATCACAATTAAGCACCTAATTTTAATTTATTTTGCATAGATTGGAATATAAATGAATAATACCATAAACTTTCTTCAGTTTATGTATCAGGGTCCATTAGAAATCCTGATTGACAGTTTCCAAATGAAGATTTTTTCTTTCTTATGTTCCCATTTCCATATTTAACTTGTATAGATAAGGGTATCAATAAGTAATGCCATTAACTTTTTCTGTTTAAGAATCAGCGTCCATTAATAATCCTGATAGTCAATTTCCAAAATAAGATACAATCTGATTTTATTCAAATTTTTAGTACCTACCGATTCCACTGATTTTTACTTAATTTACTCAGAATGAGGTGTCAATAGTTAATGCTATTAACTTTTTCCAGTTTAAGAATCAGGGATTTAGTGTCCATTGAGAATCTTGATTGTCCATATCCAAATTAAGATATACTTTTATGATATTATTCTGATTACTTCCTGATAGTCAATATCCAAAAAAAAAACATACTTTCTTATTTTATTTTTTGATTCTGAAGTTGTACCAAACTTTTATGTAATTTGCATAGATTGAGGTATCAATAAGTAAAGCCATTAACGAGTTCAAATCTTCTACCCCATTTCTCTACCCCCTTTCGTGCCCCCTTGCTTATTTTATCGAAAAAAAATTTCTAAAAAACTTGAAAAAAATTGTACAATTACTATAATACATGTATCAATACATTCCAATAATTATTTTTAAAAGAAAATCCACATAAAATTTGTTTTGGAATAAATGTATAAATTAGTGTAAATTAAACATTGAATATTAAAAAAATTGTCTAAAACAATATTATGTTCAAATGTTTTAAAATTTGAATACAATATAATATAAAAGTTTATAAAGTTGCGGTATAAGTTGTGAAAATTTAAAATTTGAGTAAAAATAAGCAAGGGGACACGAAAGGGGGTAGAGATTAGGGGGTAGAAGATTTGGACTCGCCATTAACCTTTTACTTTTTTCAGTTTAATTGTTTAAGAATCAGGGTCCATGAATAATCTTGATTGTGAGTATCCAAATTAACATACCTAGTACATTCTAATTTTATTCTCACTTTATTTTATTTTATTTGCATACATTGGGACGTCAATAAGTAATGTCATGGGAAATTTAATATATAATAGTAAAAAATTCGGACTCAATTATCAGAAACTTAAATTTGTGTTTTTTGTTTAAGAAATTGGTATCATCAAGCATCGATGACACATACAAAGGGAAAAAATATGCACAATCATTGAGCACTTGTATCAAATCGATTTTGACCCCAATTTTTTGTTAATTTAGTGACTGTTTGGCAACAGCTTCTTTTCTCAGCCTTTTCAACTTTTTGATTAATAAAAGCTATGAGTGTTTGGTAAGTCAACTTTTTTAGCTTTTTAAAAGCTAGCTTTTGAGGCAAAAAAAGCTAAAAATCTCAAAAGCAGAGAAGTTAGGAATTTGCGGATTTATTTAGTTTTTCACATTTAAAAAAATCAAAAGTAAAAAAATTTCCAATTAAATCATTTTGTAAATTTACAAGTCACTTATAAGTTAAAATAAGTATAAAAAAATGACTTTTAAACAAAAATAAGTTATAAGTCACTTATAAGTAAAAAAGCCAAGGTGATGACAAACATACATTGTATCTTCTTTCAAGCGAGCTTTTTTCTCATTGCTTTTTAAAAACAACTCTTGAAATTAGAAAATCCGATGCCAAACATGCCCTAAGTCTTGTACGACTAAATATTCATTTTTTTATAATGTCATTAACTTTTTTTTTCCTATTTAACAATCCGTTAAGAATTATGATTGTCAATAGCTAAAACAATTTACTTTCAGATTTTATCAACTTATCACCAAACATTCCTTATTAATTACTTCAATACAGGTGCCACGTCATAAGTTGAAAAAAATAAGTTAAAAGTTGAAGTAAGTAAAAAATGACTTATTCCGTATAAACAAGAATAACTTATAAGTCACTTACAAGTAAAAAAGCTAAGGTGGTGACAAATTAAACTTCTTTTAAGCGATAATTTTTCTCATTGGTATTTAGAAGCAGTTTTTTTGAATTAAAAAGCTGATGCCAAACGCGCCTTAAGTCTTGTACTAAATATTCATTTTTTCCTAATATCCTTAACTTTTCCTTTTCCTTTTAAAATTCCGTTTAGAATCAATATCAATAGATTTTTTTAGTTGATTTTTGGATTTTAGATTTTAGATTTTAAAAATCTGTGGGTGTTTGGCAAGCCAGGTTATTCAGCTTCTAAAAAACTGATTTTTTGGCTGAAAAAGCTAAAAAAACCCAGATTTTTAAAATCTAGCTTTTCAGTAGATTATTAAAACAGAATTTTAAAATCTGATTTTGGACCAAAAAATTTGTTGACAAACATAGCCATAACCTTATTAATGTAACCAAACAATATAAGGATAAGTTAAGATTTTATTAACTTGATCACCAGAGGTTCCTTATTAATTACACTAATACCAGTGCCACGTCATAATAATATAATCCAAAAAAGGAATTAAATAGATTAAAAAAAAAAAACTCACGGGATCGGAGTACAAGTGGAACACGGCGGGGCTAAGGTGGCGTTGACGCTTCTTTAAAATCTCGGCGGCGGAAGGTCCGGTATACGGCGGCGGAGTATAATCGAACGGTGGCATTTTTGTAATTTCATGTTTGGCACTAGCTTCATTAACAGCCGCGCTTGAATGAGATATTGTTCTCCTAATTTGCAGCTTCCATAAAACTCTCTTCATCATTATCTCTCTCTCTCTCTCTCTCTCTATATATATATATATATCTATTCGCTATATATTGTATGTATATATTGTAGTATGAAACACGAGGGCGACAGTACTGTTAAGAATAAATTACACTTATGCTTATTTATTGTTAGAAATAAATTATATTTGGTCCTCATAAATGTGTTTTCATAATTTTAATATGGAGTATATTCATAATTGGATATATATTTGATCGATTTTTTGAACAATTTTGATAGTTGATGTATAAAATAGAATTGTTTTTATACACAGATTTAGGGCTAGACGAAAAACCGGAAAAGCCTAACCGAACCGAAAAAGACCTAAACCGAAAAATTTTCGGGTCGGTTTCGGTTTTCAATAAAACTGAACCGAAAAACTGAAAAAAACCGAAATTTGACCAAAAAAACCCGGTCCGGTTCGGTCCAAAAAATAAAAAGACCGAAGCCGAAAAAAAACGAACCGAAAAATATGCTCGGTTTCGGTTTCGGTTTTGCTAAAAACCGAACCGAACCGACCGAACCCAGCCCTACACAGATTCTTTGAAAGGGGAGAGTGTAATTACATTTAGGTTTTTTTTATTGTTTGGAGTAACTTATATTTGGTACTGGTAGATGTATTTTGTAGTTACTATTCAAGATTGAGAATTAAATATGAGTGATGGATTTTATACCGGATTTTATTCAACAATTTTAATAGTTGACGAATAAAATAGAATTATTTTTATGGATTGCGATGGATTTATATGTAATATGATGAGGTTTTTCGGGGTTTTTCCAACACTGACAAACTTAACTTGAATTACGGTTAGACACCCTTTTTTCAATAGGGCTTTGGAGTGCATAGTGTAAGCATATAGGGGAATGATGCTCCAAAGACATATTATGATTATGATTATATATGATGCCATATTATTTTACCATTAATTTGAAGTTCCATCAAAAGGGGCTTGTGTTTAGATTGTGTATGATGGTAATAAATACATGTATAAAATCAAGGACTCGGTATATAGAGTATGCATTACTTTTATGCTATATATGCACCATATGTTAGGTATAGAAGTCCGTTATAGTATGTTGGTCTGAACGAGAACAAGTCTCATTTCAACTTAGACCAATCACTTGTTTTTATTTTTTAAACATAATACGTGACTTCACCAAATGTTAATTACTCTAATCTATTAATAATTTTATTTGTTTTGAAGACATTTGATTGATGCCTCTCTAGACCATGGATTAATTTTGATGTTTTTTCAAGATGTGGGGAACTACTACTGCTACATAGGAAGTATATGACCAAATAGAGTTTGTATTGAAACAACGAAGGTATTTATAGAGACGTGACATGCTTTTTATCTGAGCTGGCAGGTGGCAGGTGCATCTACGAGATTTGTTTAGACACAACTAATGGTCCCACTTGTTCTAATTTGATAGTAAATCATTTACTCCTTGTCAAATCAAATAATAATAAAAAAAGTTATTTATGGAGATAGGGTATTTAGATTAATCATTCATTTGAGATCATTACTTTTATTATATAACTTATTTACCCCATTGTTCTAAAATTGTATATGAATTAGTTTCTTTATCCATTATCTTAAATTTACATAAACTCAAATATCCCTCAAATATAAGAGATCAAGATGTTCCATTATAATTAAAATAATAATTTATCTCTCTTATTTTCTCTTATTCTCTCTCATTTATTTGTACTTTTCACATATAAATTAATAAAATAACAAAAAGACGACTTGTATAGTTTTGATAGAAAAATTGATAAAAAAAAGTGATAATTTATATAAAGCAAAATGTTTACTTATAAGTTGTAAAAGTGTACTTTTTACATTAAATACGAGAAAAATTGTAATTTATTTAATGTGTTTGCTCTATTAAAAGACGATCGGTCGTTCTTCAGTTTTCTCTGTTTTCTCGTTAATCTTCAAAAGCCCTTAACTTCTTCGTTTTAGCTCCGATTCTGGTTCCGCTTGAACCTCTGGCTTCATTTTTCTGTGCTCTATCTTTCTGGCGTTATAGAATTTACAAATTCTACTTTTGGAAAAGACAAACATTATATCATCGAAATAGAGAAATCGTAAAATCATTAAAAAACATAATCAAAGTTATAATCAAAATCAATTATTGAACCCCATGGTTCAACAATCTCCTCCATTTTGATTATGACAAAATAATGATGATTTTACAAAAAAATATCTCCTCCATTTTAATAAAACGCATTTACTCTAAGTATCATTTTTCTTCCCCTTTGGCATTATCAAAATGCAATAAAAAATTGGGGTTATGTGGAGGGTTTTCAAAGAAAAACCAAAACATGAAAAATGTTATATGATGTATATGCCCCAACTAATCACATATATGTAAATGTTATTGGATAGAGTGTACCGAATATGTGATGTCGAGGCCGCTCTCTAATGGCATTTGCATTGAGCGTTTCCAAGTCCAAATAGGTGGTACAATTTGTTGGTATGCCTTCCACCTTTGTTGATCAATGGGACTTCATTTTTGATGGTGGAGTCGATCTTCTTGACTTCCACGACTTTTGCCGGTGTTGTCAACCACTTGTTGATTTTCTCCTTTTAGATGGAGATACCTACAACACAAGTTTTGTCATTTGGTCCCCAATTTCTTTTGGGTCCGACATTGTTAGTGACTTGGGTTTTTACTACCCATTTCAAATCGCTTCTACTAACATGGAAACGATAAGGGCATCTCGAAGAAATATGCTCATTTCTACTACAATGCTTAGACTTTTTAGTATAACGAGAGTTATACGAAGTTTTGGAAAGGGTTTTCGGAGTTTCCAATTTGATTTTAAAACCTAACCCTTTTCTATCATTAAAAGATTTTTGAAAAATCTTGGAAGTACTCCCTTTTGTAAAAACAACCTCTTGTTTAGGCGGAGTAGGAGTTTTAGAAATGTTAGAGGTTTTGACGAAGCGGGTTTTGTTTGAAGTGGAACTAATGCAATCAAAACCTAAACCACTCTTATCATTGAAATCTTTTTGACAACTCAAAATGTTATCTAAAACGGTTTTACCCTTAGAAAACTTTGAAATTGTTAAATTAAGTTTTTCAATGGAAATGACAAGTTCATTGTTTTTATTTTTCAAAGTTTCATTCTCGGTTTCTAAAAGCTTGACCTTGTCATTTAAGTTAAAAGCATGAGAACTCAAAACCTTGTTTTTGATTTTAACTTTATCGAAAGCATCCTTTAACTCTTCAAAATTTTCTAATAAGTCGCAATCTAAAGAAGATGGTTTTGAAAGAGTTTTAGCAAGTCTAGACATCTCATTTTTAAGAAAGTTGATCTCGCTTTGTAAAGACTCGTTTTGAATAATGAGATCATTGTTTTTGTCTTTCAAGTCTTCCTTTTCGTCATCTATATCATGTAAAGAGAATGACGATGTAGGAATAGACTCATTTTCATTTTTATCTCTTTTCAAGGATCTTATTTCTTCATTGAGAGAAGAATTTATCCTTTTAAGAGATTCAACCTTTTCCGAAAGTTTAGGAAACTTTTTAGAGTAAACATCGCACATATGAAGTAAATCATCGTAGGATAGATCGTTTACCTCACCGGTTTCACTTTCACTTTCGCTTGAAGACGCTTGGCTAGGCTCATTGTTGTCTTCCAAGGCCACATAGCAACCAAGGTGAGCGACTTCATCTTGGTCGGAGCTATCGCTAGAGCTTGAATCGAATATCTTCTTCTTGCCTTTGCTCTTGCGATTCTTTATGCAATCTCTCGCTATGTGTCCTTCCTTGCCACAAGCATAGCAAACAAAATCGTTAGAAATAATTGAAGTATTTGACGATTTACCTTGGTGTTTGCGTTTGCCTTTAAGCTTTAGTATTTCCTTGACGATTCGAATGATTTGAGTAGAATTTTTATCGTCATCGGATAGCTCATCGCTTTCGTCACAAGTTGTTCCTTTGAAAGCTATCTCCTTCCTTTTTGAGATTGGCTTGTGACTATTGAGGGTGATCTCATGAGTAATGAGTGAACCCGTCAATGCATCAAGAGAGTAGGTGTTCATGTCGTGCGCCTCTTGAATTGCGGTGACCTTTGGTTTCCATTCTTTCGGTAAGCTCCGAATCACCTTTGAGACCATTTCCTTACAAGATAAATGCTTACCAAGAGATGTTAATCCGTTAGTAATAGTAGTAAATCTAGCAAGCATATCGGAAATAGTTTCACCCTCGCTCATTTTAAAAAGCTCGTAGTCATGAACTAATAGTTGGAGTTTGCAATCCTTAACTTGGTTAGTCCCTTCATGCATTACTACTAGCTTATCCCACATACCCTTAGCGGTTTTACAAGAAGAAATTTTGTTGTATTCGTTAGGAGAAACGGCACAAACAATAGCGTACATCGCTTTGACGTTCGTAGAGTAGGCTTCTAGTTGAGCGTTATCTAGGTCCTCTACGGGGATTGGGTTCTCGCTATTTTCGGATGTAGGTGCGGAATATCCTACTTTTATGGTCATCCAAAGTCTAACATTATAGTTTTGTAAAAACATGCTCATCTTATCCTCCAAATATGAAAAATTAATTCCATCAAAATAAGGTGGAGTATTTGGGGATAAAGCTATGCCGGATGCGAAATTGTACAAATTAGCCATCGGGATCTTAACTCTAAAATCGTTAGATTCCTATATGCAAGAGCCTCGGCTCTGATACCAATTGTTGGCCTGGTGCGGCTAAACCTTAGAAAGGGGAGGGGGGTGAATAAGGTTTTTGCGCTTTTTGCCTAATTAAAAGTTAATGGCAACTAATAACCCAACTTATGCAATTCTTAGCTTAAGCGATTTAACAAGAGATAATCAATTGCTAGAATTTCTAAACCCAAGCATGAAAATAAGCAATAATAAATATTTGCGGAAAGTAAAAGCTAGGGAAAGAAAATGACACCGTGATTTTATAGAGGTTCGGCAAACGGCCTACGTCCTCTCCTCGGTACTACCGAGTATTTCACTAAAAATAATCTTTCGGATATTACAATCCTATCGAGCTAATCAACCGATTAAGCTCCCCCTCACTCTATGAGTGTCCCGAATGAAAAGACCTAGAGCTTTTAAGCTTCACTTGCTTACAAAGCCTCTACCCGATCACTCGCTCACAAATGAGTTTATAATTTCACTCTTTACAAAATTTGTTACAACAATGTAACTACACTCACACTTTTAATTGCTTCTAAATAAGCTAATTGGTGAGTTTGATGATTTTTGAGCTTGACTCTCTTTTTCTTCAATTTTCCCTCTTTTTGAATAATTTCACCAAAATGGTGATTGTTAGGGTTTTTGTATATATGGGTTGAAGGATGATAATAGGTGTGTTAATTGTTGTTTTTGGAAGAGAGATTGGGTTGGTTTATATAGACCAAAAGTCTGTTTTTCTGTATATGACCGTTGGCAGTGGTTGAGGCTTTTATCCACAGGTTTTAAGCAACTTTCCAGAATAAGCTGAAAAGCTGTTTTCGAAATCTGCAGAAAACGATCGGTCGTTATTCAGAAAACGATCGGTCATTTCTGAGTTTCGATCGATCGTTTTTCTTGTGGACTCTCTGGAAGAAATCAGAACAAAAACGATCGGTCGTTTTTGTACAGACGATCGGTCGTTCTTTAGTTTTCTCTGTTTTCTCGTTAATCTTCAAAAGCCCGTAACTTCTTCGTTTTAGCTCCGATTCTGGTTCCGCTTGAACCTGTGGCTTCGTTTTTCTGTGCTCTATCTTTCTGGCATTCTAGAATTTACAAATTGTACTTTTGGAAAAGACAAGCATTATATCATCGAAATAGAGAAATCGTAAAATCATTAAAAAACATAATCAAAGTTATAATCAAAATCAATTATTGAACCCCATGGTTCAACAGATAGGAAAGCTGAAAAATGTATAAAGATAAACTCTTATCCTAAAAATATAAAAATGATGATAATTACCTTAAATATGAGAAAAAGTGTAAGGAAACTGGTGCGGTTACTCTAACTTTTTATATACATCGTATATATATTCAAAATAATTCAATCATTTATTTAAAACTCAACTAATAAAAAATAAACATATATATAAAATTTAAAATAAATAAAAAAACAAAGTAGTAGAGGAAGTATATTGATGTATGTTGGCCCGTGCGGCTAAATCTTAGAGGGGGGTGAATAAAGTTTAAGGCGTTTTTTGCGGAATTAAAATTCTTAGCGCAACTAACAAACCAACTAGCTCGATATCTATTTGTGACAATAAATATGCGATGATAATCTATGAATAAATTGAAACATGCGCACAATCACAAATAATATAAGTTGCAGAAAGTAAATAGTAAGGGAAGAGACTGACACCACGATATATAGAGGTTCGGCAAACCCGCCTAGTCCTCTCCTCGGTATTCACGCTACCAAGTATTTCACTATAATCTTATTCCCAAGATTACAAATCCTAACGAGCTAAACAACCGATTTGCTCACCCTCTATCCAAGGATACAATCTTGATACAAGTGTAAGAGTACACAAAAGATGAGTCAACGACTCTCCCTCAATCTATGAGTATCCAAGTGTTTACGCTAGAACTTTTAACCAACATTTTGGCTTAAAAGCTTCTACCCAAACACTCACTCACAAATGAGCTTATAATTTGCTCTTTACAATTTTATTATAACAATGTAACTACACTCACTATTTTATTGCTTCTAAATAAGCTAATTGGTGAGTTTTTTTATGTTGTTTGAGCTTGATCACTTTTCTCCTTATTTGTCTCTTTTTGAGCTTTTTTGTTCAACAATGGAGTTTTTTGTGTTTTTGATAGAGAGAGGTTAAAGGATGGTGATTGGTATGTTTTGGAGAGGGATTATGGTGTATTTGAAGAGGCAAAATGACCATTGGTCCATAGATGACCGTTGAAAGTTGTTGTGGCTTTTGTTCAATGGGTAAAAGCTTGTTTTCGAAAAAGCAAAAACTAACTTTTTTGAAACGGACTAAATCTCGATCGATCGGACTGATCTCGATCGATTAAGATTTCTGAAAAACTTTGTACTTGGTATAATTTTGATCAATCGGACTGCATTTCGATTGATCGAGATTCACTGGAACTTTTTGGACCATTTTCGATCGATCGGACTTTATCTCGATCGATCAAGATTTCTGAACTGATTTTTTCTACTTTTTGAAACAATCGTAATTTGTTCGTTCGGACCCCGAATCGACTTTCGTTTGAACCGTTGGCTTCATTATTGAGTGCTCTATCATTTTAAGTCTTGAAATATACATTTTCTCTTTTTGGAAAAGATCAAACATTATATCATCGAGTTATAAAATCATTAAATCATAATCACACTTATAATCAAAATTAATTATTGAACTCATGGTTCAACAATGTATATAGAGTTTTTTTTTTGAAAATTATGTATATTCAGATGAGAAAGGTACAATAATTCTCTTTCTAGGGAGTCATCGTGAAACCTTTTTTTTTTTATTCAAAATTGTTTTTCGGTTATTTTTTTAAAAATCAATTTTTTTAATTTCTAAAGTGTTTGTGAAAAAAACCCGGTAAGTTTTAACATTTTATATATTTTGTGTGTGTTTATTTGGCATAATACCCTATAAATTATCAAATGAACAATTAAATACCAAAAAGTATAGGCAGTGTCAAATTTTACCTACTAATCTGCACAAACATTTGAGATATAAAATAAACCGCTCATTTTAATATATATAAAAAATCAACCAAAATAATAATTTCTAATACACAAAACTAATGCATCCATATACTATTATTTTTGTGTATGTATCCATATACTATTACCCCAAAAACTAACTCAATCCAACTAAAATCCAACCACATCCCCTTATCTTTTAAAATTAAATGTAAGTACAAATAAATGTATAGGTTGATCGGTCTTTGCTCGGAAACTGCAACCATACAAAATTAGCTAAATCTCAAGTTGAATAAAACTTGTTTTACTCCAATTTGCAATGGTCATAGATTGTATTGTTCTTAGGACCGGAATTGCGTTGTTACAATCTAAATAGGACGTTAACTCTGCAATTGATCAAGTTGTATCATCGTGGACAAGTTTGAGTCGTTTGAGATGGGAATTTGAATGGATCCGTTTTTGATGCGCTAGATTATTAGGTTAGTCTACCCTGAATTCGTTCGAGCATTTGATAAAAAACAATCCAAGGGACAAATGTTAACACAAACTATGAATGGTTATGCGGTATTTTTCAATAACTAATATAATTTTCGATTTCAACAAATTATGATTTGACAAATTAAAAATAAATTGTAAAAAAAAAAAAAAACCCAAATAAAGATATGAAACATTTGGAGGCCTATCCTAAACTTAAATACTAATCAAATACTCGATACGATTAATGATTAATATTTAAGTTTAGGATATACCCTCCTAAATTTTCATATTTTTATTTGGTTTTTTAGTGTGTTTTACAATTTATTTTTAATTTATAAAATCCTAATTTGTTGAAAATAGAAAAATTTAATTAGTTATTGAAAAATACAACATAACCATCTATAGTTTTTGTTAACAATTGGATTGAATTGTTTTTTTTATCAAATGACTCAAATAAATTCAGGATAGGCTAACCTAATAAATCTAGGGCACCAAAACCGATCCAATTTTTAAGTATGATGAGAATAAAGATAAAAAGTAATGTTACGTGGGTTTTGGTTAGGGATGCAATAATAAAATATTAAAGTTGCAGGGTTTAATATTAAACTAAAAGAATTTGGATTCCAGTACAATGATTTCGAGGTAAAGTATTCACGCCCATTAGCATTAGACCTCCTTTTCTTCCGGTATTCGTAGTTCCGGAACTACAAGTACAAGCGGTAGTACGAATAACCGTTCATATGTAGTCCCGACACTTCTAATACCACACCCCCATGCTATTGTAAATACTCCATTTCGGATCATTTGTAATTCCGTTTCACTAATAATTCCGACCATATTTAGCCACTCAAACTTGTTATTTGCGGGACCTACTGGATTTGAAATCCAATCCCACTTTAATCTCACCCAACCAAATGAGACATTACTATATTAACTATATGAATAATTTCGAGATCGGGAGAAAATGTTCTTATAAAGAGTTTATTTATAAGTGGATGTTGATATATAAAAAAATAAAAAACATACTTAAATAAATGTTCTGCATAATAAAAGGTATATATGTATCTAATTCAACTAATTAATACAATTAATATTCAATAGACAAATACATGTATCTATGCAACAAGTCAAAAACATAAATCCAAAAGAGTTGTAAAGTCACGAATAAAGTCACGAAACTAGCATATTCATAAATTTAATAAAATTTAACTAAGTACATATGTATTTAGAAAATTAGGTACATGTATTTAGAAAAATGTAAAGTAATCTAAAAGTTTATCTAAAACTTTTTTTTACATGTATAAATACCAGATATAATATAACATAAATTTTCATTCACATTTTCTACCTAAATCAAGTTTATACAATGGCAGTCAAAGTTAAACGTACTCAAATTACTGAAAAAATTTGAATCGAGTTGTGCAAAATGAAAGAAGAAAACCCCTAAATTATAGCATAGATAAATATTTTAAATCGTCTTAATATTAATATAGCGATATATATATAATTTTACATTTTTATGTAATTTATTCCTATATGGAGGCAAATTTGTTAAGGCGGTACCATAAAAAATCATGAAATATTACAATATGTAGACTATTCTTATTTTAAACTGCCACGAGTTAGGACCGAATATTTTTATTTCTATAGAGAGTTTATTCCTATACATAGAGTATTACTATAGAGAGGTTCTATTCTACAATCTATTTCTTCTAGTAATTATTACATTGAATATGAATCATGAAAAAATGATTTTTGACACTAAAAATACTTACATAATAATACTTTTTTGCCTAAATCAATATGAAAAACTCTTCACAAAAGCTACTTACAATTTTCTCTAGTACGTAACCATGTTTTAAATAAAAATAAGAGCGAAGTATCTCGAGAAAGCTTGACAACTTCTCATAAATAACTAATTAGAATTATGTTTATGTAGGTTTTTTTTCTAAGTTATATGGACAAAATAACGAATCATTATATCATCAAGACATAGTTCATTTCTGATAATTTATATTTTATATTTTTATCTTCAACATATGACAACAGTATGTAACAAATTTAAAAGTAAAACTCAATCATTTATTTTGGTTGCCTGTGTAGTATACTAAGATAATAAACAGGCTGGCCCTGTTTTAGGCATGGCCAGAAACGTCCAGTCCTAACACCTCCGAAAAATCCTGAATATTAGTGGCCTCCGTTTTTGAGAAAAATATATTTAATTAATTTTATATAACATATAAATGTACGAATCATTGTTTGACAATTGTAAGGGTGTGTCCAATACGGTAGTTCCATGAAAAATATTTGTATTTTGCTAGTTTATGAGTTCAATCATTGCTATTAACATTTTCCTATTTATTTTATTTTATTTCATTACTAAATGAAATTATATAAAAGAGGCATTCTTATATGATCTTCTAAACTTTGGCTCCGGCCTTGCAAATAAATATACTTAAATCTACCAATATAATATATATTTTTTGTAATTTAAAAAAACATTTATTTTACGATCTAAGGGGAATAGAAATATCCGACATCTATCTTCCTATCGGTCCATCGTGTATCATTGTGCGTGAATGTGTAGGAAATAGGGTACAAGTTTTCTTAACTCATTCGTTGGCAAATAAAGGTGTTGAAAGAACTTGAACTCGACTAACCATTTCCATCATTAAAATAGTAATAGTAGGAGCAACATCGTTAATATAAATTCTGACTAACGAAGATAATAGTATGAACCAATCGATTGCACCTTTTTGATCAACAAGAAAAACATTTGTAGACACAATCTACAATAAAATAATAGGATAGCAACAAGTGGTAAAATTCTGTAACAAACCGTATAATATCAGACAAACTGCTACTAAACTGTTGTTATGTGTATTTTTTTTTAGATATCTTCAAGTTCCAAATTGTAATGGTCCAACCTCTTAAATAGAAAAGAAGCATAGTATACCGATATCGTAACGTTTGTATATATCAGTAAAGCTGTCAAAATCAGAATTTCTGGATCGCCAATAACAAATGTTAATTAGTTTACTGAATATTTTCGAAAGAAGTTGGAGATATTCAGGGCGAAGCCAGGATGTGTAAATGGTGGGTGCCAAAATATACCAAAAAAAAAAAAGCAACTTAAAATAATAATTTTTCATACTCACCCATAATCTATATACCCCATTTAAGTGTTGTTGAACAAATACCAAAGCATAAACACAAAAATTATTGCAAATAACTAACATGATACCTGATAAAATCAAAAGAAATGAACCCGACGGCTGCTCGCATTCGCAAATGCATCAATGATAGTTTCCGTGCTAAATTTTGAAGCAATATCTTTCTCAATATACATCATCATACAATCTTCAAGATAATCGGCTTCCATTTTATTACGAATACTAGTTTTGATGATATTCATAGCTGAAAATGATCTTTCTGCGGTGGCGGTAGAAACGGGAAGAGTAAGCACGAGAACCACAATTCTATAAACAAGCTGATATGTTGTAGACCATTTTGTTTCTACCAACCATTGACAAAGCTCGGAAATCGATGATAAATTCTTGTATTCAGGAAGAGAAATAACACAATTCTCGTAATGTCGAAGTTCCAATTTCAAATTACTTTTCTCAAACTCCGTAAAGTCTTCCGGATAAAATTTGTCAACAAGTAGACAAATATCATCAATTTTGAATATTGAAGAGTGACAATTAGGATTCAAAGTAGAACTAAGAACTAACAATTCCATTACTTGCTCATCAAAGCGACGATTTAGTTCTTGAATTTGAGAATCTATAGCACGATAGAAAATATCAACTCTATATCGGTCAAGTACTGAAAAGTTATCACGAGTGGGATCATACCTCGAAGAATATTTTGCATTCAAGTTTGGGATATCAATGTTGCGTGATTCACAAAAGAGTTTGACGGTAGCAACCAAATCATCGAATTCATCATCTCTAAGATTTTGAAGAAGGCTTTTAGTAGATAAAACCATTGAAGTAGCCTTAAGAATGTCTTGAGTTTTAGATTGCAAAGCTAGACAAAGAGAATTCGTGATTCCTAACATTGACTTCATAAGATGAAGTATAAAGACAAATTCAAAGGAAGTTAATGCCTTATGTGTTGAACGAGCTTCTCCCTTTAGAGAAGTAGGTCCATCTTCATAAATATTAAGTAAAACCATGCAAGCAGCACTATACATTTTTATCAAGCTAGAAACAGACTTTAGGTGAGAACTCCAGCGAGTATCACCAGGTCGTTGCAGATTACCAATTTGATTTAATCCTCTTCCAGTCTCAAGCTCTTCAATGGAAATTAAGAAAGCAATATCATCGGCATGGGCAGCTTTCAACTCATCATTTCTCTTGCATGATGCACTAACAATATTCACGATCCGAAGCAATTTAGCAAAAAATCGGTCGACTGGAAGCACTTTTTTTGCTGATGCCACTAATGCTAATTGTAATCGATGTGCGAAGCAGTGAACATAATAAGCATATGGGCAATCACTTAATATCAAAGCTTGTAGTCCATGAAACTCACCCCGCATGTTACTTGCACCGTCAAATCCTTGTCCCCGAATATTCCGAATATCGAGATTGTGGTGATTGAGAACTGAGCATATGCTATCTTTTAGTGTCACTGCCATAGTGTTGGGAACATGAACAATACCAAAAAAAGCTCCCGTAAAACACCATTTTTATCAACAAATCTTATAACTACTGCCATCTGCTCCTTTTTTGACGCATCTCGAGCTTCGTCCACTATAATGCAGAATTTAGCATGTCCAATTTCTTCTCGAATCGCCTCTTTCACTTTTATAGAAAAGATATGTAAAATTTCTTTTTGAATATCAGACGACTTGTAAGTGGCATTCTTTGGAACATTTATCAATGCTTTGGTGGCTTCTTCATTATATGATGCTAATAAATCATAAAACTCAAGGAAATTACCACGATTGTTTGATGTTGATTTCTCATCATGCCCTCTGAAAGGCATAGCTTGAAAGGCCAATCTTCGAACCAAGTCAATAGAAATTTTTAAGCGAATGCGATTGTTAAAAACTTGTTCGGCAGAAAATTTTACAATCACCCTTTCAATATTTTGAGTTGGGTTTTGTATTTCCTTCCATTTATGTTCAGCGGTTCGATGACAAGAATCGGAATTAACACCTTCATGCAAACGAAAAGAACAAGTTTTCCCGCTATTGACCTTCCTCCAACCATCAAAACCTTCAACAACAAATGCACTATGTCCTGCAAAACTAGACCCATCCGGAGGCGTAAAAAGGAAACAAGGAAAACAGAAAGCCTTGTTCTTGGCCACTGAATATTCCAACCACGAAAATAAAGCAAACCACGGAGCTTGAAATCTTCGAGGACGAGCCTTGGCGGATGCAAGAGTATACGGATATTTTTTTCCTAAATCGGGACGATTTGGACCATGTAGAGTTATGTACGCCCTACGAACTTCGTCACGCCTATTAACAGGATACTCCCAAATTTTTCTACGTAATCCAGGATCACGCTCTAGCGAATTGATATCAAATTCTACTGTGTCGATTCTTTGAATTTTTGTTGGAGGACTAGGCGTATCGATTGTCACGTGATCAACACTACTACCAACATTCTCTTCCGTCGGAGAAACATTAGCTCTCTTAAAAAAACTATAGTAAACAACCATTTTATTTTTGTGTCAATGCTCAAAACATGCAACGTATTATAAAATATTATCAAAACATATAAACCAAACAAATTATTCCCAAAATATACAATTGACCCAAATAGAAAAAAATATATATTTATCCTCACCTACCAAAAATTTCGCTTTCTCCTCTCTCTCTTCGCGCTCTCTCTTTCTAAATCATTATTTTTTTCACAAAAGACTACCTTATTTAATGTTAAAATTACTTCTAAAACGAAAAAAATAAAATTACAACAAAAAAAAAAGTTCAAAAAAGTCGAGAATCCGAAAAAACCCAAAAAAAGCTGAAAAAACCTTTAAAAAAGTCGGAAATCCGAAAAAATCCAAAAAAATGGTAAAAAAACAAAAAAAAACCAATAAAAATCAAAATCACCAAAAAATGAAAAAAGTTCAAAAAAGTCGAGAATCCGAAAAAACCCAAAAAATGCTAGAAAAACCTTTTAAAAAGTCGGGAACCCGAAAAAGCCCAAAAAATGGTTAAAAAAAGTAAAAAAAAAACAAAGAAAAATCCAAGATCATAAAAAGAATAAAAAAAGTTCACAAAAGTCGACAACCCGAAAAAACTAAAAAATGGCTGAAAAAACCTTTAAAAAGTTGAAAATCGAAAAAAACTCCAAAAAAGTGGCAAAAAAAAAAAACCAAGAAAAATCCAAAATCACAAAAATATATAAAAATAAAGTTCAAAAAAGTTGAGAACTCGAAAAAAATGGTAAAAAACAAAACAAAAAACAAGAAAATTCCAAAATTAAAAAAAAAAATGAAAAAAGTTCAAAAAATTCGAGAATCCAAAAAAACTCAAAATATGCTTAAATTTTTTTTAAAAAAGTCGGTAACCCGAAAAAACCGAAAAAAATGGTAAAAAAAAAAAACAAAAAAAAACCAATAAAAATCCAAAAAAAAATGAAAATGAAAAAAGCTCGAAAAGTCCGGAAAATTCGATTGTTTATATATTTTTCTTATTTTTTATGCATTCTTTTGTATTGTGTTTTTAATTTTTTGTATTATGTATGTACTTTTTTGATTGTTTATGTCATTTTCTCGATCGTTTATACATTTTTTTGGATTGTGTATGCAACTTTCTCGATTGTGTATTCATTTTGTTAGATTATGTATGGCTCTTTTTTATTGGTTATGCACTTTTTAATATTGTCTATACACTTTTTAAATTGGATAGACAATGGTGATTTTTCATTTTGTTTGCAAAATTACATTGTGTATGCAATATGAAATCATCACTTTTTATGTGCAATGTATAACAATGTATTGTGTATGCCTGTATTGCGTATTCCCGTATTAAAAAACATGTATAAATTATGTATTGTGTATGCATGTATTAAATAAAATGTATAAATAGTGTATTGTGTATGCCCGTATTAAAAAACATGTATAAACTATGTATTGTGTATGACTGTATTAAAGAACATGTATAAAAAGTGTATTGTGTATGCATAATAAGAAAAACACAAAAAATGGACAGTGTCAATGGATACAGAATGTATTGTGTGTGACTGTATTAAATAATGTGTATAAACAATGTATTGTGTATGTCTGTATTAAAAAACATGTATAAAATATGCATTGTGTATGTCTGTATAAAATAACATACATAAATAGTGTATTGTGTATGCTCATATTAAAAAACATGTATAAACTGTGTACTGTGTATGTCTGTATTAAAGAGCATGTATAAATAATGTATTGTGTATGTCCGTATTAAAAAAATATGTATAAACTGTGTATTGTGTATACTTGTATTAAAGAGCATGTATAAAATATGTATTGTGTATGTCTGTATTAAAAAGCATGTATAAATAGTGTATTGTGTATGCCCGTATTAAAAAACATGTATAAACTCTGTATTGTGTATGTCTGTATTAAAGAGCATGTATAAATAATGTATTGTGTATGCCCGTATTAAAAAAACATGTATAAACTGTGTATTGTGTATGTATGTATTAAATAACATGTATAAAATATGTATTGTGTATGACTGTATTAAAAAGCATGTATAAACACTATATTAACAATTCAATCGGTATTTTTCATATCGAGGAACATAATATGTCAACAACACATCACTTTTATCCAAATGCGACCAAAAATCACAAATTTTAGCCACCAAATTTTCAAAACTTATAACCATCTTAGAACTAGCAACCTTGACAACATTTAGATTGCACATCATCAAAACTGCCCATTGCACTACAAAATAACATAAACAAAACACACAAAAAGTGTAAATGGATAAACAATGTATTGTGTATGTCTGTATTAAAAAACATGTATAAAAGATGTATTGTGTATGTCTGTATTAAAGAACATGTATAAAAGATGTATTGTGTATGCATGTATTAAAGAACATGTGTAAAGATGTATTGTGTATGCCTGTATTAAAAAACATGTATAAAAAATGTATTGTATATGCATGTATAAAAAGAAAATGTATAAAAGATGTATTGTGTATGTCTGTATTAAAAAACATGTATAAAAAACATATTGTGTATGCCTGTATTAAAGATCATGTATAAAAAATGTATTGTGTATACATGTATTAAATAACATGTATAAAAAACACAATACATCTTTTTTGTGTATGGATAATAAACAAAACACAAAAAAGACTGTCTCAATGGATACACAATGTACTGTGTATGGATTTATAAAATAGCGTATGTGATGACCCATATTTCCAGGAAGAAAATTATGCGGTGCGGTGTTGTGCGTCAGTCCCACATTGCCCAGATATGAGAGTACTCATGTGGTATATGAGTTTAAAGATCTATTTTCTACCAATAGCGAGGACGGAACTCCACAGTTAAGCGTGCTTAACTTGGAGTAGTACCAGGATGGGTGACCCCACTGGAAAGTTGTGCCAAAGCGGACAATATTGTTGATACGGGAGTGGTGGTTCGGTCTGTGGGGCCGGATCGTTACAGGTGGTATCAGAGTCTCTATCTGGCCGGAAATGGGGGACTAGCACAAGTGTGTGAGCCCCGGAAGGGCGACGTGTCCGACGAAGACGTCGTGCCTAAAGGGAGGGTGATTGTGACGACCCAGATTTCCAGGAAGGAAATTCTGTGGTGCGGTGTTGTGCGTCAGTCCCACATCGCCCAGATATGAGAGTACTTGTGTGGTATATCAGCTTAAAGATCCATTTCCTATCAACAAGGCCTTTTAAAACCGTGCGGCACAATAGCGAGGACGGAACTCCACAGTTAAGCGTGCTTAACTTGGAGTAGTACCAGGATGGGTGACCCCACTGGAAAGTTGTGCCAAAGCGGACAATATTGTTGATACGGGCATGGTGGTTCGGTCCGTGGGGTCGGATCGTTACAGCGTATATAGCAATGTATTGTGTATGCATGTATTAAAGAGCATGTATAAACACTATATTGCGTATGTCTATATTTAATAGCAGGTATAAACTGTGTATTGTGTATGCGTGTATTAAAGAACATGTATAAAAAAATGTATTGTGAATGCCAGTATTAAACAACCTGTATAAAAAACACAATACATTTTTTTGTGTATGGATAATAACCAAAACACAAAAAAGACAGTCTCAATAGATACACAATGTACTGCATATGGATTTATAAAAGAGCGTATATAACAATTTATTGTGTATGTCTGTATTAAAGAGCATGTATAAACACTATATTGCGTATGTCTATATTTAATAGCATGTATAAACTGTGTATTGTGTATGCCTGTATTAAATAATATGTATAAAAAATGTATTGTGTATGGATAGTAAAAACACAATACACTGTTATTAAAAAACAAAAAAAAATACAAAACACAAAACTCTGTTAATATTCGGCATCTCGAGTCTATTTTGTTTCTTTATCAATCATATTATTCTAACAAAATACCAATTTCTGAAAAAATATTGAGAAAATAAGCAACGCAAACCCAGATATATCGTCAACTAATTTCTTTAAAAAGTAATCCTATTTCATATACGATTTGAGACGAATAAAATCCGAATAAAACCCTAATCGAAAACAAACTCGTAAATAACTCTGTATTTAAATCGATTTATGAAGAATAAACCCTAATTCGAACAATAAACCAGAGAAATCCGACGAAGAGAAACTGAGTATTCGAAACAATAAAAATACGGATCAAAATCGCCTAATTAAAATCGAATTTATGGTTTGATAGAATGATTCGACGGAGGTGTATAAAAAAAATTATTTTATATAGATGTTAATTATGAAGTTTATAGGGCGAGTGAGTTTGATTACAAATTACAGGAAGATAGATATATAAATACGTATACATAGATAAAGAGGGAGAGAGAGAGAGTATACGTATAGATAAAGATAGAGAGAGAGAAAAAAAGCTGTTAAAAAAATATAAATGATTTAGTATTTATAATTTTAATTAATTGTATGTTTTGGGAATAAAGTATTGGGGTGTAACTTTTTGGTAATTAGTTTAAAATAGTTGTATATTTTAGTAATTTTTCCTTTATTTTTTACTTTGCAAATTGGTATTTTGTGTTATGTTTGCTTGGATTATATACCATAAGACAAGTGAAACCTTTTAAGATCTGTTGCAACCCTTTGCTCTCATATAGCTGCTACATTAATTTTAACCGCTCTTTGATCTGTTGCCTAGCAAAAACATGATTTAACGTTCAGATTCTCAATCAAAGTTATGAATTTAACTCAGAAGAGATTTATTTTGTTATTCTGATTTCACTATAACATTTGCCATCGTGAAGATAGATGGTGTTCTACTCTTGTTAAATATCTAGATTTCAATGTGATGGGCGGTCTTGAAGGGGTGCAAATAGTCCGAGTTTGGAGTGGTCATCACATCTTAAGGGCAAATAATTTTCATAAAAATTACTACTTTGTACTAGTATGTTTTTTCTACTTATTTTTTGAATGACCAAAATAAGTTTATGAAGGCAATCTATCAGGCCGGCTCTCTTCATGATATATGCCAGCTTGAGCTTTCAACCGAGTTTGTCAATGTGTTGAAACTTAAAGTCTTTGTTATATTTTCAAATGTGGGGAATGTGACTAGTGTGTTTTTTGAAAATAGAGATGATATTATATTTTCAAAATAACAAACCACAGCTGGTCAAGCAAAATCACGGAAATAGCGTAAGTTACATTATCTATTGCTAATTTAGCTAACTAGTGGCCAACACCGTTTGACTAGTGTATTATACTCAAATCCGTTGGGTGCAATTTGTACGTCGGGGGAAGTAATTGATGGAACTATCTAGAAATCAAGATTTGTTGTGTCCTGTGATGTCTTATTTATTATGCCCCATTAAGTCATCAATAAAACAACATCAACTTTTGGGAATTTTTTCTTCTAAAAGTTGGGACGTGTAAGTATTAATCATGTGGGCAGCTCTTAAGAGAATTTTTTTCTTCTTCTAAATTCAAGAGTAATCAATTTGCCTAATTGATAAAGACATCACGCTTGTGAAGTTTCTAGTTCATTAGAACTTCATTAACTTTACCAAACACAGCTATACATATATACTCTAAGACTGAATTAGGTAAGGGAAAGCCTAATAAGTTTTAAATTTTATAACAGTGGTTATTTAGAAAATGAAAACTAATGGTTAATGTGGATCTATTCATGTGCGGTTCTAAATGACCGAAACTTAATTGCTTAAATATCATCATAATCATGAAATATAGGCCGGTGTATAAGTTATAGATGTTGATCTTCGCATTTGTACAGAAGGTTTTGAACCTTCTCTCAAAAATTAATTTTTTTTATACAAATTGTAAATGCTTTATTTTCCTAAAATCTGGATGGTTCAAGATTTTTTAATTTCTAAGAAAAGTTTAATTTCTTTCAAATATATATAATGAAATCCTATACAAAAGTTTGTTCTTAATTTTTGCCCATTTGTATACAATTTCCTTTAATAAATCTTAATATTCCTTTGTTTCTCCAAGTTTTATGGTTGTCTTTGATTTGCGATGTGTTTTCTTTTGTGTTTCCTAGCTCATTGTTTTCACAAAAAAACAATGTAGCCAAAAAATTACCTGTTTTTTTTTTTGTTGTTTTTTTTCAAATATTTAAAGAGATCCTGTACTCTTCATATTTTTATTAAGCCAATAGAAGTTCTTCATTCTTAGATTATCAAAAGTGAGAACACGGGACATTTCAAAAATTCATTAGCTCATACCATTAAACATGTCATGTGTCATGTGTGCGACAGGCCCATTAATTTATAAGCATTTCGTGATCGAGTTAGACAGTATATACTATATACGAAGGATCAAGTGACGGTCCTCGCCTTAAACGGAGACATACTAAATACTCAACCCATATAACGCCACATTTTAGCTATAAAATCTACAATTACTAGTACTTAGAAGTATAATTAAGAATGATTAAGAACACAACACGAGCTAAAATTACAAAATACAGCTGCAGTTTTACATCTAAGCTGTTAAAACTCCATCTTATCATGAGGATATGCTGTGCAAATATTTCACTTGGCACTTCATTTGATTTGGTATTAATTAAATCCCCTATAGCTAGCTTTACAGACTAAATGTCCTCAATTGCTGTATTTTTTTCAATATACATGTGACACTCTCACATAATTATGTAACAACGATCTATCTCAACAAGAATAGTAACCAAATTAACCCATTGCTTCAACATAGTATAAGTAAGCAAATGCAATACAATATGGTTAGAGGCCAGGTCAATTTTTACGGTCTTAGAAGGGGAATGATAAAACCCTAGTAAGAAAAAAAGTCAATAAGAAGGAGACACAAGTATGACATTAAATCAATGTTCCTAAAATGCAGAATCAAATATATATGTTGCATTCAGTCCAGGCACTATCATAACAGTAACGTTTTGGACATCTTTGCTTTTGTTTAATTTTATTTTTTTATCTTATAAATTTAAATAGTCTAGCTCTTTGTGTTATACAGCTTGCAATTTTGTTATCTTTTTTCTATTGTCAAATAATAATAATATTAGTTTATCGTCTAACTAACTAAATAAATGTAATTTAATACCCATTACTTTGAGATGTTTTAGTCAAAACTATTGTGTAAAGTGGCCCCCCTATAAAATAAAGAAGTGGAGTAGTATATAATAGGACTGAAAAGACAATTTTTTTTTACATTTAAGCGTATTTTGTATATAAATCAAGAATAGAAAACAAGGGGGCTCACAGGCTCACCAAACCAAAAACCAACTCTTCAATGGTTACAAACTAAAAATAAAATAAAAATGAATCCCAAGTCGTACGTACTGGTTATAAAGCTGCATAGCAAAGCTAAAAATACACTTTCTTGTGCTTTTATAAAATGTTGGGTAAATTAGTACTACTTTCATGATGTAAATTAGATAAAAACGACACATACAAGTTACAACGTCTCCTAATTCGTTTTCAAAAAATTATTAGTATATTAGAGTATATAAATATACATAGTGCTTTTGACTATGGAAACTTATTAAAAAAATTGACTAAATTTATCATTTTCTAGAAACAAGGAAACCAACTCCATCATATATATAACAATTAATAATAATAAAAGGACTAAACAAGAATTAATTAAAATCAGTGTAATCTTTATTAATTTCCAAATGAAATACAATAAACTGATTACAACATGTAGGTACTGAAAATAATTAAAGCAAACGTTATCAGATTATTATTAATTAATAATCTGATGTACTGAATTGCAATAAATAGAAACTGCCGGACTGGAAAGTACAAACTTAACAGCCGGACTGTTCTGTTTGAAATTGAAATTACAGGACTGAATTGAAACTATTCTAATTACAGAATTAAATTACAGAATAGTAATTACAGCAAAAAACAGAACTTTAAACTAATTACAGATAAGTACAAACAGAATATAAAGCTACAGCTAAGAACAGCAATTGAAATACTAAAATAAAAAAGGACAGAATTGAATGCGTAAATGAAATGGACAGAATTAAAAGACGTAAATGAAATGGACAGAATAGAATAAAATAAGACGAGGCTACTGTTAACAGTATGCCCTTAACCGATATTCGCCCAACCACCTTAAAGTTTCTGGTTGCATTGGCGCTTCGATCCCAAGGTACAACGTCTCGGATGACTCGCCGGAAACTGGTGACGAGTCAAGGTCGAGCTGTTGGTGGATGGTTCTCTCTGGTTCTAAAATGTAATGCTGTTTTTGAGAGATGATATATGCTTCTGTATTTTATTTCAGAATGTTGTCTATTTGACATGTGGGGGGTCTGCCTATTTATAGGCTTGCTGAGTATCTCAGCCATTAAGGTCACTTTACTACTGTCAGTTTTCAAAATTCGAAACTGCAGTATTAACTTTGCAATCAAATCATATTTATTGCAACAGTTACAGCTTTGCTGGAAGCTTTTTCCGAACAGGCGCACTTTTTCCGAACAGGCACGCTTTTTCCGAACAGACGCACTTTTTCCCGAACATGCACGCTTTTCCCGAACAGGCGCGCTTTTCCCGTTGAGTTAAAAACCCGTCGAGCAAGCCCGCCCGTCGAGCAAGCCCGCCCGTCGAGCAAGCCCGCCCGTCGAGCAAGCCCATGTGTGGTACACAATACACACATGTGTATATGGACACACTACTTGATATCCACATGGGATACCCTAGTATATATATTGTAAAAATCACTCATGATTTTCCAATGTGGGATAACCCTCATGGGTTAAATCCCATTTCTTTTCTCATTTTCCAGCACTGGCTTTATTGCCTCTTTCGAGTACCAACCTTCGAGTCCAATTATCATTCACACCCTTCCTCCGAATAGGTCATGCGATATACCGTTGCGAAGCTAGTCGCACGAGCTACTCAACCGCATTGAGTATGGCCTCAGAAAAACTGAGGAGTCGCATTGAAAATTGACTCAAAGATGGTCCCTGACCACTTGGAACAACCATGTATAAAATACATGTTTTCCTACATTTTTTCCAACAATCCCCCACATGAATGCAATTGGCTCGAAAGCCCATGTCCTAAATGCAAATCAAGAGAACCGCAAAAGTTCACTGCCTAAGGTCAGGTAGCGCGCGCCTTGAACCTGCCGTAGCGGAATACCACCCAGAATACTGCTATTAGGTAGCTGTAAAGCTTTGAACCATCAAGCTTTGTGTATCCCAGAATGGCACCCGCACAGTGCCCTCTCTACCCACGTACTAGGCCCTTTAGTTGTTGTCCATATTTGGCCTGGACTGCCTTGGCAACTTCAACTGAGTGCTCTAGTGAATTAGCCCAAGCTCATTACATGGTACCGGCCTTACACACTCGTTATAGGTGTTCCAAGTCGAAAGTGTCCTGACTCACTTTACTCGACCGTCGAGTTACTTGGATCATTAAGAGCCTCAAGCTCACCCTTACAATGGTACAGGTCTATCACTCTGTCATCGCGGAAATGGGCTGGGAACCCCAGGTTCCCGAGTGCTTTGTTCAGTTGCCCTCACAGTTCAGTTTCCCTTTGAACCTATCAGGAAATATTCCGTTTAGGTTGGGTTGCCTATGTTGGGGCCACCAATTTAATGGGATTTAATCCCATTCCGTTCGATGACGTCTCGACTCCTACTTGAGTCAAGCCTTTTGTTAATGGATCCGCTATGTTTTTCCTTTGATCTCACAAAATCTAAGGATACCACACCGTTGGATAACAATTCCCTTACGGATTTATGTCTTCGACGTATATGTCGAGACTTTCCATTATACATATGATCCTGAGCCCGTGCAATTGCTGATTGACTATCGCAATGCATGCTTATTGCGGGAACAGGTTTCGGCCACATTGGAATTCCTTCCAATAGACTTCTCAGCCAGTCTGCCTCTTCGGTTGCTAAGTCTAACGCTATGAATTCAGATTCCATAGTTGACCTTGCAATACATGTCTGTTTGGAGGATCTCCAAGACACAGCAGCTCCTCCCATTATAAACACATATCCACTCGTGGATCTTGTGCTATTGGAGTCTGATATCCAGTTGGCATCTGAATACCCTTCCAGTACCGCTGGATATCTGGTATAGTGCAGCCCGTAATCGGCTGAAAACCTCATATACCTGAGAAGTTTCATTATGGCCTTCCAGTGTTCCTCATTTGGATTACTGGTGTATCTGCTCAGTCTACTCACTGAGTTTGCTATGTCTGGTCTGGTGCAATTCATTATATACATGAGACTGCCTATGACTCGAGAGAACTCTAATTGATTCACACTTTTACCGAAATTCTTTTTCAGGTTACAGTTGAACTCAATTGGGGTTCTTGACATAGCTTTACTGTCCTTGTCAAACTTGTCTAAAACTTGTTTAACATAGTGACTTTGGGACAAGGCATACCCTTCTGATGTTTTGGTAATCTTCATACCAAGAATTACATCAGCTATACCCAGATCCTTCATATCGAAGTGTTGTGATAACATTTTCTTTGTGGAGCTGATTCTATCATTACTCCCAATTATGATCATGTCATCCACATAGAGACAGACTACAACACAGTCTCTTCCACTTCCTTTAGAGTAGACACATTTATCGCACTCATTAATGCGAAAACCGTTTGATAGCATAATTCTATCAAACTTCTCATGCCATTGCTGTGGCGCTTGTTTGAGTCCATATAGAGACTTTACAAGTTTGCACACTTGGTGCTCTTTACCAGGAACTACAAACCCTTCCGGTTGTTCCATGTAAATTTCTTCTTCCAGTTCTCCATTCAGAAACGCCGTCTTTACATCCATTTGATGTATTTCCATATCAAACAAAGCTGCGAGAGCAATGACGATTCGGATAGACGTTTTCCTGGAGACAGGAGCATAAGTGTCAAAATAATCGACACCTTCCGTTTGCCTGAAGCCTTTCACTACAAGTCTCGCCTTGTATTTCTCAATCGTGCCGTCAACCTTTAACTTCCTCTTGAAGACCCACTTGTGACCTAGGGGCTTACATCCTTTCGGAAGATCCACTAGTTCCCAAGTGTGGTTTTGCATGATTGATTCAATTTCATTTTGAATAGCTTCTTCCCAATATTGGGAATCCGGTGTTGACATAGCTTGTTTATATGTCACCGGTTCGCCTTCAATCATGAAGGTTAGGAAATCAGGTCCAAAGGAAGTTTCCTTCCTTGCCCTTTTGCTGCGCCGAGGCTCTTTCTCTTCCTCTTCCTCTGTCGGTTCACTTGCCCCCACATTTCCTTCACTGTTCAACTCTTCAGTTGGTACAGATGTAGGTAATTTCTGGGGAAAGATATCTTCAAAGAAAGAGGCCTCTCGGCTTTCCATATACGTATCTACGTGTACATCGGGATTGTCCGACTTGTGCACGAGAAACCGATATGCACTACTATTCTGTGCATATCCGATGAACACACAGTCCACCGTCTTAGGACCAATTCTCATCCTCTTAGGAGTGGGAACTAGTACCTTTGCGAGACAACCCCAAACCCGCATGTTCTTATAACTGGGTTGATGACCTTTCCATAATTCATATGGAGTCTTTTCTCGCTTCTTATGTGGTAACTTGTTTAAAACATAGTTAGCGGAAAGTATCGCTTCCCCCCACATGTTCTGGGGTAAACCAGAACTGATTAGCATAGCATTCATCATTTCCTTTAGCGTTCTATTTTTACGCTCAGCAACTCCATTTTGCTCGGGAGTGTATGGGGCTGTGGTTTGATGTATAATGCCGCTTTCAGCGCATATCTGTTCAAACGGTGATTCATATTCACCGCCTCTATCACTTCTCAATGTTTTAATTTTCTTATTGAGTTGATTTTCAACTTCGGTCTTATAAAGAGCGAATTTCTCTACTGCTTCGTCTTTACTTCTCATTAAGTAAACGTAACAGTATCTAGTACAATCATCTATAAAGGTGATAAAGTACTTTTTCCCTCCTCGCGTTTGTATAAACTTTAAGTTGCATACATCCGTGTGTATTAGACCGAGAGGTTCACTTTCTCGTTCAACATGTTGAAACGATGATTTCGTTAATATTGCCTCTACACAAATCTCACATTTGTGCTGCTTATCAAAAACGAAATTTGGTATTAGTTTTAGTGATATTAATTTCTTTAAAGAATTATAATTCACGTGACCTAATCTACCATGCCACAAATGAAATGACTCAAATAAATAATTAAACTCAGAATTTTTATTGGCCTCTTGGGCAACAGTCATTACATTGCTAGTGCTAGTCTCAGCTTTAGCACCTTTATTGGGAGCAGGTGTCCCTACGTTTAACTTAAACATGCCGTTGGTCATATAGCCACGGCCTACATAGACACCATTTTTGGTGATTACAATTTTATAAGATTCCAAAACTAGTTTGAACCCGTTCTTCACCATCACCGATCCTGATACCAGATTCTTGCGGATATCCGGAACATGAAGCACATTTGTCAACCTCAGCTCTTTTCCAGAGGTCATCTTCATCACCACCATTCCTTTTCCTTCCACCTTGGAAGTAGCAGAATTTCCCATGAAGCAGCTTTCTCCCTCTACTGCTTCGTAGGTCTTAAACATCCACCTTGTTGAGCAGATGTGGCTTGTGGCGCCGGTATCCAGCCACCACTCTTTGGGGTTGCTCTCCACGAGATTGACCTCAGAGACCACAGCAGTAAAGTGGTCATCATCTTGTCCTCCCTCAGCCAGATGAGCCTGAGCTGGAGCTTTCCTCTTCCCTTTGCCCTTGAAGTTCCTCGGAGGGGGCTTAGGCTTAGCAGCGCCTTTATTGTCATAACAGTCCGCGGCACGATGGCCGGTCCTGTTACACACAAAGCAGGTTCCCGCAAATTTTTTTGCGACAACAGCACTGCCTCCGGTGTCAAAACGTTTCCGTTTGACGTTGGAGCTTTCGACCACATTGGCCTTTGCCATCGGGATGACAGCACCACCGACTCTCCTCACGGAGCGACGGTTGCTCACCTCGATATTGAGCTTCTCAATGAGCCCCTCCAACCTCATTTCCTTCCGCTTGTGCTTCAGGTAGTTTTGAAAGTCTTTCCATGACGGCGGCAATTTCTCAATCATGAGTGCCACCTGGAAAGGCTCGTTTATCACTAGCCCCTCAGCCTCAAGGCGATGGTAAATGAGTTGGAGCTCCTCAACTTGCTCCATGACACCCCTGCTGTCAGTCATACGGTACTCATGAAAGTCCGTGACAACAAATCTCTTTGTGCCAGCGTTATTCACTTTGTACTTATTTTCGAGAGTCTCCCATAGCTCCTTTGCAGTAGCTTTGGGCTCGAAAACACTGAACAGCGTGTCATCTAGAGCACACAGGATATAGTTCTTGCATAGGTAGTCGGCATGTCTCCATGCCTCAACCGCAGAGAACGACTGCTCGTCCAGATCGTCCTCGCTTAGGACGGGAGCAGTCTCCTTGAGAAACCTGGTCAGATTCAGGGTCGTGAGATAAAACAGCATCTTTTGCTGCCAACGTTTAAAGTTGTCTCCCCTGAACTTTTCTGGTTTCTCCAGATGAGAAGTCGGCAAAGTAGGCACAGCCGAATACATCGGTGCCTTGCCTTTGGCCACAGCCTTAGCTGCGGCCTTGGCTGTGGCCGCTGCTTCGGCCGCAGCCTCAGCTTTGGCCGTAGCATCCGCCATGGCCGCAGCCGCGGCGGCCTCAGCCGCTGCAGCCACGTCATCGGCGGTAGCCCCCACAATCGCATCGCCCCCAATGTTATGGACATCTCCACCAACCATTGGGTCATGCTCACTTCCGATAGGCAACTGAATAGGCGACGTGTTTGTCATCTGAAACGACAACACAAAACGTATGAGATACGTGTACAATAAATTCTATAAACAAACACCAAAACTGATATTTGAGTTTGTAAAAGAATTACCAAACAAAATAAAATTAAACTTTTATCCTTTTAAATATCAATACGGTTGATATTAAAAGGATTGAACGATTCTTATTGAATACCAATACGGTTGGTATCAACAAGATTCAAAAATAAAATTAAAACTGTTCGGAATTTTTTCGTTGTAATTCAATTTCTAATATAATTTAGAATTGAAAACAAGAAAGCATTATTCCTTATAAAAAATAAATAATTGTATTAATCAATACACGAAAGAAACAACAGGATATCGGTTAAGATTGTTGGTTTCCGTGTACGAAATAACAATTAATAATAATAAAAGGACTAAACAAGAATTAATTAAAACCAGTGTAATCTTTATTAATTTCCAAATGAAATACAATAAACTGATTACAACATGTAGGTACTGAAAATAATTAAAGCAAACGTTATCAGATTATTATTAATTAATAATCTGATGTACTGAATTGCAATAAATAGAAACTGCCGGACTGGAAAGTACAAACTTAACAGCCGGACTGTTCTGTTTGAAATTGAAATTACAAGACTGAATTGAAACTATTCTAATTACAGAATTAAATTACAGAATAGTAATTACAGCAAAAAACAGAACTTTAAACTAATTACAGATAAGTACAAACAGAATATAAAGCTACAGCTAAGGACAGCAATTGAAATACTAAAATAAAAAAGGACAGAATTGAATGCGTAAATGAAATGGACAGAATTAAAAGACGTAAATGAAATGGACAGAATAGAATAAAATAAGACGAGGCTACTGTTAACAGTATGCCCTTAACCGATATTCGCCCAACCACCTTAAGGTTTCTGGTTGCATTGGCGCTTCGATCCCAAGGTACAACGTCTCGGATGACTCGCCGGAAACTGGCGACGAGTCAAGGTCGAGCTGTTGGTGGGTGGTTCTCTCTGGTTCTAAAATGTAATGCTGTTTTTGAGAGATGATATATGCTTCTGTATTTTATTTCAGAATGTTGTCTATTTGACATGTGGAGGGTCTGCCTATTTATAGGCTTGCTGAATATCTCAGCCATTAAGGTCACTTTACTACTGTCAGTTTTCGAAATTCGAAACTGCAGTATTAACTTTGCAATCAAATCATATTTATTGCAACAGTTACAGCTTTGCTGGGCGCTTTTTCCCGAGCAAGCCCGCCCGTCGAGCAAGCCCGCCCGTACACAATACACACATGTGTATATGGACACACTACTTGATATCCACATGGGATACCCTAGTATATATATTGTAAAAATCACTCATGATTTTCCAATGTGGGATAACCCTCATGGGTTAAATCCCATTTCTTTTCTCATTTTCCAGCATTGGCTTTATTGCCTCTTTCGAGTACCAACTTTCGAGTCCAATTATCATTCACACCCTTCCTCCGAATAGGTCATGCGATATACCGTTGCGAAGCTAGTCGCACGAGCTACTCAACCGCATTGAGTATGGCCTCAGAAAAACTGAGGAGTCGCATTGAAAATTGACTCAAAGATGGTCCCTGACCACTTGGAACAACCATGTATAAAATACATGTTTTTTTCCTACATTTTTTCCAACACTTTTGACTATGGAAACTTATTAAAAAAATTGACTAAATTTATCATTTTTTAGAAACAAGGAAACCAACTCCATCATATATATAATTTCCGATAATGCATGAGAACTATAAGCGCCTCGACCGGAACTACATAGCAAAGTTGACAAAACTATGAGGACCACTGTGATGAATAGTTTTACATGCTACAACTCTATATTCTAGTTTTAAACTGGTTACGTACGTATTTTTTTAGGTACTTTCAGTTCTCCTCCAAACTTGGGTTAATTTCATAATCATAAATCTTAATTAATTACCAGGGTTATTAGTAACCACATCTTTACTGCTATAAGTTTAAGTTCAAATTGATGATATAAGAAGAGATTTTTTGATATGAATTTTTACAGAGACTAACTATGGACCGTTGATGTATCTCATGTAAATTGATCTAACGGTACATGGTTAGTCTCTGCAAAAGTCTATGTCAAAATCTATTCTTATACCATCATTTTTAAGTCTATTAGTAGGGCGTCTTAATTGTAAATCGTGGTCTGGCTATATTCATTCACTTCATATTTAAACTCCTGTAAGTTTGGCAGCACATAAACCACAAAATTAATACTTTTCTAAAGTAGTGGCCTGTAAATCAGTACGTATCACTTTCCTTAAATACCAATTTATACATCTTTCTACTTTGTTGCCAACATAATAGTACTCCTAACTCTTTAAGTGCTTAAACTATATACTATACATGTGCATTAATCCACGAGTTCACACACCTTCCAAACTATAAACACATACGTACGCATACCAAGTTTCTCTATAAAATCACTCCTAACATGCAATTTCAAACAATAAAAATTCTCTAACACATGTTTAACATGGGTCTTCAATGGCTAACCCTAGTGTGCACAATTTGGTTACAATCCATAAATGGCTCAAACTCTAATTTTCCGGCTTATTCATCCCAACTAAAGCGCTTACTATCCCTCTCGCAGCTCCAACTCAACAACCTTGCATCCGCCTCTGATGCAGGCAAACTTTTGGGATGGATATCGGGTTTAGCATCCATGTACCTCCCTCTATGGCTCACACTTCTGATCGGTTCTATTCTTGGCTTTGTTGGTTATGGTATTCAATACCTCTTTTTAGCGGGGCATATTGCTAGTCTCTCTTATTGGCACGTTTTTTTGTTAACTGTCTTAGCTGGTAACAGCATATGTTGGATCAATACCGTTTGCTATATAGTCACCATTCACAATTTCCCATATGATCGTCAGGTGGCGGTGGGGTTATCCACTAGCTACGTGGGACTCAGCGCGAAAATATATACGAGTATTGTTGAGACTCTAGCATTTTATCCATCCGACAAGGCCCGGACTTATCTCATGCTAAACTCCATATTACCATTGATGGTGAGCCTTTTAGTATCACCTATTGTTAGAGAAACCAAGTCACAGAAAACAAGGTATATAGGAGGAGGTTTTGTTATACTCTTTGCTATAACAATTGTGACCGGCACATTTAGTGTGACTAGTAGTTTGAACTTGATAAAGAACAAATTGTCACCTTTAGTTGTGGCAATTTTAATGGGTATTCTCTTATTGCTTCCACTTGTAGTTCCAATGGGAGAATGGGCTACGGAGACGGTGAACAAGAGTTGTTCGATTAGAAGAGAAGATAAAGTTTATAGTTTTAGAAGTATAGATGAAAATGTGGCGGAGAAAGGGATTATGGAAAATGGGGAGGGTAAATTGAACATTTACGAGGTGCGCGTAAAGGAAGAGATTGGTGTGTGGGAGATGGTGAGGAGAGTCGAGTTTTGGTTGTATTTGTTTGTGTATTTTTTTGGTGCTACACTTGGAATGGTGTACTTGAACAACTTAGGGCAAATAGCCGAATCTCGAGGGTATACTAGTACTCTTTCACTTGTGTCTATATCTTCTGCATTCGGATTCTTTGGGAGGCTTCTTCCATCTCTCATGGATTACTTCTTCTCTAGGTAACTCTGTCTTATTTGGTTATATTATTGGTTTGGGTCTTAAATGTTCAAAATGACATACATGTTTATCTCTCTTTGATTACTAGATTTTACTATGTCAAGTGAAGAAACTAGAAGTGAAACTATGGAAACGTCAGTGTCTATAATCTATATAATTATACGATCTTTAATTAGCATAGTTATGTACTCCCTTTATGCTGAAATAAGTGTTCTTATGAAAATATGTGTAACTTTGACGATCAATTTTTTTATATGTATATTGTTGGAAAAAATTCTTTCAAAAACCAATCATATATGTAAAAGTTAAAACTATATGATTGAATTTCAGGTTTTCATTTCGGCAATTTATATATGAAAAATTTGATGATCGAAGTTGCATGTATTTTTATATTGAACACTTATTTATGGACAAATGAAGTAATTTTTATAGGATATTTTAGATGTGAGAATTTTAGTTATACGAGGACATTGGGCTTAATTCGTAGAATCTATTTTGTGGGAATCGGTATCTAAAAATGATGCGCAGTTACTTCTGTAACCGTGGTATCAGTATTTAGCTTCTAGGAGTATAAAACAACTTTTTATTTATAGTAGCTCTATTTTTATGAATTACTATTTAGAACACGGAGCCAGAATTAGTATATGAGAGACTAAATTTTAAAAAATCAAGGAGGTTAAATGGTTATTTTCGTTAAAAATAAATAAATTTTGCATTGTAAAAAAATATTTTTTGAAAATATGAGAGGCGGACTATATCCCCCGCCAACCCCGTGGCTCCTCCCCTGTCTGGAACCTTGTATTCATATGTTAGACAGCAAAACCATGCAACGAGAGACTACATATTTAGTCATGCACATGCCAGATGAACTTAGTTTGGGCTTGTTTTTTAGTTATACTACACTACGTACCTCTACTTATAATTAAAATCTAAAGACATACATGTATTGCGGTTAGCTTAGTAATAAAAAAAAAAATCTAATAATGATTATATTAAAATAAGAACAAAAAAGACATTTTGCTTTGACATACACTACTTTTACTTATTTATTTGATCATAGTACCTTTCAAAGTATCTCCTTTCTCCCCCTCTTAATAAATAGGATTAAAGAAACACATTAACATATTCATAATGCTATGAAATTAATATTTATTCCAATACTATATTGTATATGAAAAAAGTACAACCAGACAGAACATAAAATCAGAGGGACGAAATACTACAAAATAATGTTTGATTTAGTGAGAGTTAAAAGTTGTCACAAGCATGTCGTTAATTTAAAAAGCTGTCACAAATCTGTCGTAAATTAACTAAACTGTCACAAAACCGTCGCTAATAAGCTCGTAACAAAAAATAACGTCACTAATCCCGTCGCTATTTGGATATTTTTTTATAGTTAAATTCTGCTTGAAATTTATATTCTATTATGAGAGGGGTGACGATGTAGTATTATGAAAATTTTAACTAAAGGCATTCACCTGGTAAAAAAGAAAAAACATCAAATTTTGTTGAAATTAGGGGGGAAGGTGCTTCCTTAATTACAACCAAAGACGCACAAAAAAAGTTGTCTTTTGTTCTTTCCAAAATCTCTGACTAATAAGTACTATTAACTTTGTTACTTATTAATTTCCAGGACCAAGTTCATGATCTCAAGGCCAGCTTCAATAGCAATGATGACAGCTCCGATCTCGGCTTCATTTTTCTTACTACTCAGCTCAACAACTCTTTCTCTCTATATTAGCACAGCGATCATAGGCTTATGCACAGGGGCGATAACATCTATCTCAGTCTCTTTAACCACTGAGCTCTTTGGTACTAAAAACTTTAGTGTTAACCATAATATCGTGGTCGCTAATATTCCTATCGGGTCCTTTCTTTTCGGTGATGTGGCAGCTCTCTTCTATCACAAGCATATCGGTGAAAGAAATGGAATGTGTTTGGGTATGCAATGCTACCAAACAACGTTTATCATTTGGGGGTGTCTTTGTTCTCTTGGTACTTTTTTGGCGATAGTCCTTCACATGAGAACCAGGAAATTCTACTCACATAGGTTTTAATTTAGTAGAAAAACTATTACGGTATTGACTTAAAAAGAAAATTGACAATATTAACGTCTGGCCATTACAAACAAATTTGTTGCTATGATATATATGTCAGTCAAATTTGTTACCACTACTGATGGACTAAATGATCATAAGAATGTTTATTTATATACAAAATCACTATTTTAGTAACACAGTTATTGGAGGAATATGTTCAGGGTGTAGCGCAAAATTGGTGTTTTTGTATTCATTTCATTTTATTGTTGGTGCGCAACTTTGGCTGTGTCAATCAAGCTTATAATTGGTTTTGGACCAGTCAATCAGAATAAAACAAATACTACAGAAAGGTGCTTTTGGAGGTGCTCTTCTTAGTGATTGCAAATTTGCAATGTTTAGATATTAGTTGATGCAAATGTAGTTTTATATGTGAAGCATATCCTTAAGTGGCGGAATCAAAATTCAATTAATCTAAAAATTTAAAACGTTGATTTTTTTTGTAGTACAATAACAATAAACGGTATAAAAAACCAAAAAAACTGGAGCTTAAAACTTAGTTAACTTGTCCATTAATCTAAAAATTTCAAACGATACAGAAAAATTAACTACAAATACGAATTTATTAGTTTAAACTTTGTTGTAATATGACTATTAAACTACATAAAAACATTTATTTATAAAATCTTGTAATATTATCTTAAATATGCAATTAATTAATTGAGAAGTCAAACACTAAATTAATGTTAATTAAATAAAGAGTAAAAAATAGGTACAAAATTCAAATTAGCGACCTTGTAACACAAAAAATTTATGTTTAACATTTAAACTAAGTTACTATTTGTTCATTTAGTGGGTCATTAATGTATAAACCTTAAATTTTCGAAATTTTCTATATAAAATAAATCATTTTTGAAATTTTTAGGAGTGGCGATCCCTTAAATTTTCGAAATTTTCTATATAAAAAAAAACATTTTTGAAATTTTTAGGAGTGGCGATCCGATTCCGCCTCTGCATATCACTACACCAAAAAAAAGGTGTTCATGGCCAAATGACCGAGCATCAACGAGGCCTGCTTCTCTTTGATTTTATAATTTATATATGCTCTAACATTGAATTGTTTACTTAATAACTTTCATTGTTTTTAGACTCTATTATTAACTATAATAGGGCCTTTTTTTATATAAATATGCCGTCTGTAACTTTAGAGAGGAGAGAGTGACAAAGGCTACGAGATGGACCGTCTGCAACTTCCAATAAGAGTACGTTTCCTGCCCGGTTGAGAAACCTCTGCCTTATGCAACGTGAAATTTTCTCGATTAATCTCGACCTCTGAAATCTCTTGAACTTCCCTCTACTGGGACTTGCTCAGCTCTGCATTTGTACTTACATCCTTTGCATTCGTTATATGTGTTGGAAAAACATGTATAAACATGGGTGTTTCCGAATGGTCACTGGACCAACTTCGAGTCATTATTTCATGTGACAGCGCTGAGTTGTTTATACCGTACTCAACGTGTTTGAGTAGCCCGTGTGACGAGCTTCGTAACGGTATATCGCATGACCTATTCGGAGAATGGATGTGAATACTCGAAAGGTTAATTCTGGAAAAACGAAATGGTAATGGAAAAAACCATTTAGAATAATCCCATATTGAAAGATTGAGGGTCAATTTTACAATATATATAGAATACCAACGCATGTAGTTGTTAAACTAACATGTCCACATACACCTAAGAGTATTAGTGTGTACCACACACGCGCGCTCGCTCGTGTCTCGTGTCTCGAGACGTGGGCACGGGATTTGGAATTTGGGGAAAATGTCTCGGGTCTTGGGTCTTGGGTCCAAATCTGAAAAGAGAGTTTTGTATAAAATACAAAAGCAGTCCCTAGAGTTTCCAGCAACAGAAACGTCAGCAATAAATGAGATTAATTGCTGCGGTTTTAGAATTTGATTGAGCGGATTCTGGGGGTGTAACTCCCAGAATTAATGACCATTATGGCTGCGATTTCAATAGAGGCTATAAAAGGCATCCATCCCCCTCTCATTTCAGACACACCAGAACACACACAACTCACAGCATAAGCATACATATTAGAGAGAGAGAACCGCACCACCAACAGCTCGACCTGTGGTTCGGTGCCGGTTTCCATACAAGCCACTCAGTGACAGGAGTTGTACCTTGGGAACAAAGTCCCGAAACCAGAAACCTTTAAAGGTGGTTCGAAAAATATTGTTTAAGAGAAACTGCCCAGCAATTGCCTCTCCTTTATTTTTCAATCCTTTTAATTCTGTTATTTCATTTCTGTCCATTTAAATTCTGTTCTTTCATTTCCGTCCATTTAAATTTCAGTACCTTTATTTTTCTCTATTTATATTTTTGTACTGTTTTACTTTCTGTAATTTCAATTCAGTCATTTCCTATTCTGTAATTTTCAATTCTGTAATTTACTTTTCTGTATTTACAAAAACAGTCCAGCAGTTTAGTAATCATACTATTCTGTCTGGCAGTTTTTTTTAATTGTTAAACAGTCCAGCAGTTTAGTTTTATACTATTCTGTCTGACAGTTTCAAACAATTACAATTCAGTCCAGCAGTTTAATAATTTATATTAATCTGTCTGGAATTTTTAATTAGTGTAATTTAAATTCTGTACGAGTCAGGAATTGTAATTTATATTCCAATTGTGAGAAATAAAATTGTTTATTTCATTTGCAGTCCTTTGTTATTTACTTTATTACTTTTCGATATAGTACCAAGACCGTTGGAGGAGTCAAACAATGAGGAAAATGTGGGGGCAAGTGAACCGTTGGAGGAAGAAGAAGAAGAGTCTTGACGTAGTAAAAGGGCTAGAAAGGAAACGACTCTCGGTCCAGATTTTATAACCTTCATGATAGAAGGCGAACCGGCGACATTCAAACAAGCAATGTCATCCCCGGAAGCCCAATATTGGGAGGAGGCGATCAACAATGAGGTTGAATCGATCTTACAAAATCACACTTGAGAACTAGTGGATTTACCACCCGAGTGTAAGCCACTAGGACACAAGTGGATCATCAAGAAGAAGAGAAAGCTTGACGGAACGATCGAGAAATACAAGGCGAGGCTTGTAGTGAAAGGTTTTAGACAAACCGAAGGTGTCGACTATTTCGACAGCTATGCTCCTGTCTCCAGGAAGACGTCAATCCGGATAGTCATTGCTCTCGCGGCACTGTTCGATCTGGAAATACATCAAATGGATGTTAAAACGGCGTTCTTGAATGGTGAACTAGAAGAGGAGATTTACATGGAACAACCGGATGGGTTTGTAGTTCCAGGTAAAGCGCACAAGGTGTGTAAACTTGTGAAATCCTTATATGGACTTAAACAAGCACCTAAACAATGGCACGAAAAATTTGATAGAGTGATGCTATCAAACGGTTTTCGGATAAACGAGTGTGACAAATGTGTCTACGTAAAAGGAAATGAAAAGGACTACGTGGTAGTCTGCCTCTACGTAGATGACATGATTATAATAGGGAGTATTGATAACATCAACTCCACTAAGAAAATGTTGTCACAAAAATTCGAGATGAAAGATTTGGGTGTCACTGATGTAATACATGGCATGAAAATTACCAAGACATCAGACGGATATGCGCTATCTCAAACTCACTATGTCAAGCAGATGCTTGACAAATTTGATAAAGATAGTAGAGCTACATCCAGAACTCCGATAGAGATCTCAACCATCCTGAAAAAGAATTTTGGGGAGAGTGTGAGACAATTGGAATATTCCCGAATAATAGGCAGTCTGATGTACGTCATGAACTGTACTAGACCAGACATAGCCAACTCAGTGAGTAGACTGAGTAGGTAAACCAGTAATCCCAATGAGGAACACTGGAAGGCCATCATGAGACTTCTTAGATACATGAGATACACAGCCGACCGAGGGTTGCATTATACCAGATATCCAGCTGTACTGGAAGGGTATTCTGATGCAAACTGGATCTCGGATTCCAACAGTACACGATCCACTAGCGGATATGTGTTCGTGATGGGAAGAGCAGCTGTCTCATGGAGATCATCCAAGCAGACCTGCATAGCTAGATCAACTATGGAATCCGAGTTCATAGCGTTGGATCTAGCAACAGAAGAGGCTGACTGGCTGAGAAGCTTTCTGGAAGGAATTCCAATGTGGCCGAAACCTGTCCCAGCAATAAGCATGCACTGCGATAGTCAGTCGGCTATTGGACGGGTGCATGATCATATGTATAATGGAAAGTCCCGACATATTCGTCGAAGACATAAATCCGTAAGAGAATTGTTAGCTAACGGTGTGGTGTCATTAGATTTTGTGAGATCTAAGGACAATATTGCGGATCCATTTACAAAAGGCTTGACTCAGGTAGGAGTTGAAGTTTCATCGAGGGGAATGGGGTTGAAGCCCATCAAAATGGAAACCTCCTCAGAGGCAACCCAACCCAAACTGGATACTCCAGCGTCGGGTTCAATGGGAAAACCGAACTGTGGGGGTGAACGAACAAAACACTCGGGAACTTAAGTTCCCAACCCATTTCTAGGATGAAAGAGTGATAGACCTAGACCATCTTAAGGGTGAGCATGAGGCTCTTAATGAAAACAAGTATCTCGAAGGTCGAGAGGCGTGAGTCAGGACACCGTTGACTTGAAATCACCTATGACAAGTGTGTATGGCCGATACTATGTGATGAGCCATGGGCTAAATCACTAGAGCACTCGGTTGAATTTTGCCAAGGCAGTTCACGGCCAAATATGGACAACAACCAAATGGCTTAGTAAGTGGTGTAGAGAGGACAATGTGTGCGCATTACCCTGGCATGCACAAACGCTAAAGGGTTCAAGGCTTAAAGGCTACCCAATAGTAGCATATCAGATTTTACGTCACTACGGCAGGTTCAAGGCGCGCGCTACCTGTCCTTATGCAGTGAACTCTTGTGGTTCTCTCGTATGCATTTAGGAGCATTTTTATTTTCAGCCAATTGCATTCATGTGGGGGATTATTGGAAAAACATGTATAAACATGGGTGTTTCCGAATGGTCACTGGACCAACTTCGAGTCATTATTTCATGTGACAGCGCTGAGTTGTTTATACCGTATTCAACGTGTTTGAGTAGCCCGTGTGACGAACTTCGTAACGGTATATCGCATGACCTATTCGGAGAATGGGTGTGAATACAAATCGGCTTCAAAGTTGGGCTCTCGAAAGCTTAATTCTGGAAAAACGAAATGGTAATGGAAAAACCATTTAGAATAATCCCATATTGGAAGATTGAGGGTCAATTTTACAATATATATAGAATACCAACCTATGTAGTTGTTAAACTAACATGTCCCCATACATCTAAGAGTATTAGTGTGTACCACACACGCACGCTCGCTCGTGTCTCGTGTCTCGGGACGCGGGCGCAGGCGCGGGCTTTGGGATTTGGGATTTGGGATTTGGAGAAAATGTCTCGGATCTTGGGTCTTGGGTCCAAATCCGAAAAGAGAGTTTTGTATAAAATACAAAAGCAGTCCCTAGAGTTTCCAGCAACAGAAACGTCAGCAATAAATGAGATTAATTGCTGCGGTTTTAGAATTTGATTGAGCGGATTCTGGGGGTGTAACTCTCAGAATTAATGACCATTATGGCTGCGATTTCAATAGAGGCTATAAAAGGCAGCCCTCTCCCTCTCATTTCAGACACACCAGAATACACACAACTCACAGCATAAGCATACATATTAGAGAGAGAGAACCGCACTACCAACAGCTCGACCTGTGGTTCGGTGCCGGTTTCCATACGAGCCACTCAGTGACAGGAGTTGTACCTTGGGAACAAAGTTCCGAAACCAGAAACCTTTAAAGGTGGTTCGAAAAATATTGTTTAAGAGAAACTGCCCAGCAGTTGCCTCTCCTTTATTTTTCAGTCCTTTTAATTCTGTTATTTCATTTCTGTCCATTTAAATTCTGTTCTTTCATTTCTGTCCATTTAAATTTAAGTACCTTTATTTTTCTGTATTTATTTTTTTGTACTGTTTTACTTTCTGTAATTTCAATTCAGTCCTTTCCTATTCTGTAATTTTCAATTATGTAATTTACTTTTCTGTATTTACAGAAACATTCCAGCAGTTTAGTAATCATACTATTCTGTCTGGCAGTTTCTTTTAATTGTTAAACAGTCCAGCAGTTTAGTTTTATACTATTCTGTCTGACAGATTCAAACAATTACAATTCAGTCCAGCAGTTTAATAATTTATATTAATCTGTCTGAAAATTTTAATTAGTGTAATTTAAATTCTGTATGAGTCAGGAATTGTAATTTATATTCCAATTGTGAAAAATAAAATTGTTTATTTCCTTTGCAGTCTTTTGTTATTTACTTTATTACTTTTCGATATAGTACGAAGACCAACAATATGTGCAGGTTGGTGCAGTTGATCCAATCATCACGCTTCCTAGTATTCTGTTTACCAATTTTTCACTAATGCCCTGGAAATGCGATTTTTTTGCTGAATTGAGGGATTGAGGAACTACAACTTATTGTTAACCCTGCTGTTAGCCCCCGCTCCTAGTTCTGCTCATGATTGGTTGTGGTATGCATTGCCGAGTCGACTGGGTTTGATTTGCTTTTTCTCTATCCTATTATTGGCCCCTGCCTTAGAATTGGGTGCCCCTTTTTCGTCCCCTGTATATACAAAAGCCGGGAAACAAGATCCACGAAATCCTCCCATAAGTCGTGCGAATAAGTCTTCATAGCTGTTGTAGCCTTTTTGCTGTAGACAAATGCGTGTTTAAATTTTCTCCTTTTCTTGCGTAAAGTCCAGATGAAAGGAGATTAAGCCGTCTGTCATATTGTTCTCTTTTGTTGCTCATATGCAGTCCGTGTCTTCATTTATTTATTTCCGCACATACTCGTCTGACTCGTTCGGGGCAGTTTTACGTCTCCTCGTGGGTCTGTGTCACAGTTTTATCATTTTGTCCACAAAATAGTATAGGCTACACCATCAAGTGTCGATGAATACGTCCACTTTATGGACGTTTTTTCTATCTGCATCGGAACTTTGTTGAAAGACACTCCATATCAAGGCAGTGGAAGAGTCAAGGGTCTGTTTGGTATAAACGGAACCAATTTCGTTAGTAAACCTTATGCCATCCGGAGTACCTGCGGCAATATTGGTGACGGTGTATTCGACCGCATGACTTAATCTTACGGCAGCTAGAAATAAAACAATAAAGAGGGATGCAAGTCATGGTTAAGTATTTGTTTTGGTGGATAATAAGAGAATTGTTGCATAGTTTATAGACTATTTTTCGAGCAGGTTGGTCTTCCACAAAAGAAGTTGAAATAGTCATGGTCATGGGGATTTGATTTAGTTCACAAAATAGTCACAAAAAAAAAAATTATTTTATTTTATTTTATTAACGAAGAAGCCTGCAGATCAAATATAGTAACTAATTTTATATACAATACAATATTTAAATGATGAAAAAACAAAAACAAGAAAAACGTGAGATAAATAATAAAACAGTACCCCGGTTTCAAAGTAAAAATAAACAATGATCTAAATCGTGAGATGCAAGTCTTTACTTAATAAGTATTTTTTTTTTCCATTTATTTTACAGTGCTAAAGCTTGGTATGCCAGTCAAATCAATAACGTGAGCACCATAAACCTCTCGCGGTAATTCCATCAAATTAAGATAAGTATTTGTATGTTTATTAGAACCTAATTTTGCTAATGAACAGTGTGACGGACATATATTGGTATAAGATATATGAGGTTTTGTTTTACCATTCCACCAATTATTCACTAATAAGAGTCAGTTTCAATGTCAACATTATATATATCTAAAGAATAACAAATTTGAAGCTCAAAGTATAGTGCATTTAACTCAGCATAAGTATTACTTTTAAATCCTAAATGAGAGCAAAAGGCAAAAATAATATTACCTTTATAATCACGCAAAATACCTCCACTCCCAGCTTTACCAGGGTTACCAAAAGAATAACCATCTATATTTAATTTCAGCATACCAATAGCAGGAAGAGACCAAGCCATATCAATAGGTTTTTTAATAATCGTTTTATTAATAGGAATGTCACAAGGTTGCAAAGTAAGAAGGTTAAAACAAGTAGTAGGAATTAACCTACCTATTTTATCTACATGAGTATTACCCAGAAAATGATTACACCATAAAGAAATAATATAATGAACACCCAAAAAAGTCGGGAGATGAAAACCAAAAAGATTACTAAAATAACCTCACAACTTCAAACTAACATCATTCTTAGTAAAAAGATGATTAGCATTATCAAGACAATGAATAGTACAATAAATACATTTGATTGCTAGAGCAATACCAAATTTCTGCACATCTCCATCTAATTTAACAGCATTATTCCATAATTTCCAATTAAAAGTGGAGATTTTTATAGATAAATTTTTATTCCACATGTGTTTATAAATATTATTAGTGGGGTAAGTCCGTCTAAAATGATGAAAAACATTCTTACAAGTAAAATTGTCATCGGTAGTGTTTGGCCAATATCTAATGTCCTCAACTATTCTAAAAGTAATATTATACTTATGAATATCTTGCAATAATGAAATATTACCAATTTCTAATATAAGTTTATAATTCTAATTAATACCATTATGGACCTGATTAAGAAGAAGGTAAGGATTATTAACCGTGAATTCTTCACAAAGAGGTTTAGTATATCAAAATCTATATTTTTTATATATATTTTAAAATAGATTTTTAAAATATGATTTTGAAAAAAAAAATCTAATACCAATCATAGCGCCTATGTTTTTTTTAATTCTCGAATAATAAATTAAGCTTAAGAGCATAGGATAATTCTTGGTTTGCGCGCCACGTAGTAGTTTCATTTGGTGGCGTTGCACCATGCAAATATATATGACTTCAAAATTTGCACTAAAAATTCAAAGCCAAATAATAAAGGGATTTGTTTTAACATTGTTGGTTAAAAAAAAAGGAAAAACGAAACATGCATGTAGTACTGGAGCAAAGGTGGGAAAGAAAAATTGAACTTTCTTAGGATTAATTGACATTTTCTTTTTCTTGAAAGGCCTGATAACATTTCTTAGATCTTACAGCAAACAAATGCAGAAAGATTAATCACACACAAACAGAATTGGGATACAGAAAACCATTTAAAAACAACATGATATTTAACAGTTTGCGACAAAAATGTAGCTCGGAAGATATATAATTCCCTACATCTCATATGTCTAATAATTAGCTTTTCTGCAGTTCATTCTTATTTGCCCTTGAGCCCCATTGGGAGGCTTAATATTACCCATCTTAATCATGGATTTACCAAAATCTTTTAAAAAGGATTCTCGGCTGTCGCTATATTTCCGCACTAGCTTACTACTTCGACTATTTCCACCACTAAATAGCTCCTGATCAGAGTGTAGCAGCCCCTTTTTTTGCTTTAGGTCCTGCAAACAGAAACAACCGTTATTACTGGTTACCAATTCATCCACACAATTTCATTTTTTTTTTAATTCTTGCCTGAAAGTAAATGTTGTCGAAAGTAGTCGTGGTCCCATCTAGTGGTGCTAAGGTGGTGTCTCTCCCCCAGTCACCGGACAAATCTGCCTTAAAGCGGATGTGAATCCAGTGTTTGTGTTGGTTCCGTTGTAGATTCTGGTTCTGAAAATAGCACACCGAGCGTGTCCGATTGTGTGGGCCCCGGAGAGAGCAACTAGGTCTTTTAGATCGAGCCCTTGGTTCTTGAAACTTGAGACAAGGCTCGAGAAATTGGAATCAGGAGAGGGAAGATTTAAGTTTGCATCATTAAAGCATGCGGTTAAGGAGTCCCTCCTGCCTAGTGGCACGTCATACCATAAACCTCCTAGCTGAAAAACAAAACGAAATCATTCATAGCATTTTGATTCAAACGAACATGTGTGTATTACACATTATGTTATTTATGATATACTCAGAGAATGTGTAAAGATAGCTAAAGTTAATATTTCTAAAGCGGACAGATGCTGACACGAGCCGTATTGAGTTCAATTTTAATCTAACTTATAAAATAAATTGCACATGGATTGGTAAAATTTAAAACTCAACCCAACTCATTACAATTAAAATTCCAATCCATTGCGGGTTGGACGGGTTCGGTTTGTGTTGATTATTAAATTTTTATTTTAATCATTTATTTTTCATAGATTGCATAATTAATCTAAATTTTAAAATAAATTGAATATTTTAAAGATAAATATAAATTAAAATCTATCAAAATACGTTTATAACATTCACGAACAAGTAACAAAACTAAAATATAACAAAAATAGAAAATTATTGATATTTTGAAATACACACAATGTGTAATATATATATATATATATATATATATATATATATGGGAATGATATATCGACACATAAAAAAACACACTATGATTACATTTTAATCATAACCATTCATTTAATATGTTTTCAAGGGTTGTGATTGTTTCTTTGTTTTAGGTATATCACAACCCTTAAAAACATATTAAATGAATGGTTATGATTAAAATGTAACCATAGTGTGTTTTTTTATGTGTCGATATATCCTTCCCTATATATATATATATATATATATATATATATATATATATATATATTACTGGTTGAAACGGATTAACCCGCAGTTTGAGAAGCTCAACCCTAACCTAACCCGCTAAATATATAACGGATTAACACAAAACAGAATGATTTTTTTTAGATACTCAACTCTCAATTCATAAGGATTAGGTAACCCGGTTAGGTTTGTGCATTTTTTCCCCACCCGGTTGTTTTTAACTAATGAAACCACGCTAGCTGAACAAAACAAATCTTATTGGTCCATCTTGGTTCACTCACTTAGTTCGTTCACACACTTTTCATCTCTCCGTCTCTATGAAAGAGATTTAACCCACTCAGTTTCCCGATTTTGTATAAAGGATTGAACCTACTTCAACTGTATTTTTGACAGAGTCTCTAAATTGATTACTCCTTATTTATTTATTTTTTGATTTTAGCTTTATGTAACAATAACAAACAAAATAGGGGATCTTAAAGTAATTCTTTGAATATTTGTTGCTATTATCTGCTTAAACATTAATTGATCACTAATATTTTCTGCTACTTTCAACATAGTTATTGGCATCTCTCTTTTTATTTGTGAGATTTTTTGTAGAATTAGTTCCTTTTAAAATCCCTATATGGTATCTTTTTCGTGAACTTACAATAGATACCGAATCACGAGCTGCAACGGCTAGAATATCAGCGCAAGAGACTACATTCCCTCCACAGATTAAGTTTAGGGTCAATTTTATTTCATCAACTATATCAAACCCCCTAAGTGAGTTCAAGTTGGGCAGTGCCGTCTTCTCCCCCTTGAAAAACGCCGTGTCATCAAGCAATACAGATCCATCACACCCCTGCCACATATATTTGTCACTTTACTATTCGTTTAATTAGTTAATATTAGAGAAACTTAAATATGTAATACTATTAATAATTTAATAGTATATACAGATATATACTCACATTAACAAAACAATCGTGTAAATGTAAGCGTAGGAGTGATGCTCCCATACGTGGTTGCTCACCGACAGTCTTCTTGACAATTTCTCGTATTGCGGGTATCGCTTGAGGGCAAACATTTTTGTAGTAATCGGGACTGAGTTTTGCCCATGTCATCGGGAGTACAAGTAACAAAATTTTGAGAACACTAAGAGTAGCCATATATAGTGACGAGTGATGACCCACACTTGCTACAACAAAGTTTGTTGATTTTCTGCTAGATTATGAAGCTCAAGTTCTGTTTATCTAGGGAGCAAAATAAAATACAAGGTACTACTAATTGTTGATCTTCTTTTATTGGAAGTTTGTATTTGGTAACTAGTTAATGCTCAGTTTCTAACTACTTAAAAGGTTAATGGTTGTCATTACATAAGTGCTTCTTCTGAGAAAAAACATTTGCCATATATCTTTATTAGGCGACTATGTCAAATTTTTATACAATCGCTAAACAGGGTCCGTTTGGCTGAGAATCAATCAAAGTTGGATTGCTAAATTTGGATTGTTATAGTATATGCGATAGTAGCCGCGATACACATACTTACTTATAAGCGGTCCCACATATTTACACTGCATTTGGGTAGAAAAGACGATCATAACAGTGTAACATAAGTATCAATTGACATGAAAAACTATGTCTATCAGTTTGGCAAATGACGATCCTTCCTCTCATTGAACTTAATTTATCAAACAAACTCCAATGTCCAGATTTATAACAGCTAGAGTGATATATATCATATTGTATTAGGGCTGGGTTCGGTCCGGTCAGTTTTTTCGGTTCGATTTTTTTCGGTTTCGGTCTTTTTATTTTTTGGACCGAACCGGACCGAGTTTTTTGGTCCGGTTTCGTTTTTTTTTCGGTTTTACTTTTGGTTTTTCGGTCTTTTTCAAGTTTTTGTTGGGTTTGGTTCGGTTATCGGTTCGGTTTTTTCGGGTTTTCGTCCAGTCCTATATAGTATTACTTTACAATTTTTTTAATCTTGGCAGATTAACTTCATGTGCATGTGCTTTTTTGGGTTAGTTTGGAACCTTTCAAAAAGATCGTATTTCATAACAACCAGTTGTTCTCATTTTCACTAGGTTAACTTGCCAATTGCCATAACAATTAAGCAAAGAACAGAAAGAATTATATTCATATAGTTGGTGACCACTATAAAACGCTCCCTTACTTCGGTTATTTATAAAGTAGTCGTTTGGTGTTATTTGATCTATAGTTTTATAACACTAATAATTTGTAAAATAGTTTTAGGCTTTGTCCCAATCTGTTAACACTAGTAATCGTGCCATACGCATTGCGTGATTGATGCGCAATGCAATTAAAATATAGAAAATAAGTGTAGGTATGATACAAATACGTGGATATTATAAAAAAAAAAACAGTATAAAATGATAAGATTTAAAAAAACGTTTGATTGTTAATGAGTGATAAATAGTATTATTAGTTATTACTTTTTATATATATATTTTTTTATGTGAGTGATATTATTGTAATTAATAAAAAATATGAGTATTTTTTAAAAAAAAATGGTTAAATTGGACTTACTTAATATAATGATAAGCACTTGCTTTTTGTTTTACTCAACTCAAAACTAAATTAACCCCGTAACTAAGTACAAATGTGAGATATTGAATGCTAATAATAATTGTTTGTTTGTAACAGGGTGGCAGGTGCCGTTACAATAGGCACACTTTATTCTCCGAACTGTCCATGAAATCGTCTTGCTCTTTAATTGCCGTTTTTTAAGCATATAGTATATAATATTAGCTTATTTGAGGTCTTGTAAAATTACTTTTCTGATCTTGTTTGGAAGAACAGTGTACTAAAGACGCTAGTATTCCGGTTTTTGTGATTGTTGCTAGGTTAGTCTGCTTTGTGCGCAAGCTTGTTGCCTTTAGATTCTTCCGCATTACCTGACTTTTCAGATTAGGTTTACTTTGTGTGCTGGCATCCCGATGACGCCTTTTTGAGCTGGTCCTTGTGCAGTTTCTTTTCGGCCTCCTTACGTCGATTGTGGTATGTACTATCCTATTGCGTTCTCTTTTTACTATCATTTTGCGGATTGACACGCTCGACAGTATTTTAGTGCTCCTGATAGTTGAAATGTTTATGTTATATTTTAGGTCTTTTTGGTTTAGATGTACCGTCTGTCTATTGGGAGTCGAGTCGATGGGCTTTCGTATAGAGTTGAGGGCTTCTTGGTGCCCTTTTGTGGCTTTGTATTATTTTATTTTGCTTAGTCTCTTGTAGTCTGTTTCAGGGACAGTGAAAGTCTGTATTTCCGCTCGTTGCTTTTTACTTAATAATGAGTTTATGCAAAAAATAAAAATAAAAAATAGTTGTCCAACCAAGTAAAATAGTTCAAATATAGTTCAAGAAACTAAAATGAAAAGGCGAAACATAAAAGATGATCCACAACTAAACAATCTAGCTATAGGCGCAAGTCCTTTTCTTTTATCTTTAGGCGAGTCATTTTCCACCACCAAGTATATTTACATGATAAATGGATTGATCTTATTATACATTGTGTTTATCTGTTGAGTATTCTGCCGTATGGAACGGAGAACCCTTTCCCCCGCTTCATCCTAAACAAGGGCTTTGACAAGGGACCATGTTGTCTCTATACATTTTTGTATTTTTTTTGGAGCAGCTCTCTTGTATTATTTGTGCTAAAACTGAGGAAGGGATCTGGGTAGCTTTAAAGGCTGCAACTAGTAGCCCTGCTATCTCTCTTCTTTTTTTCGCAGACAATTTCATACTTTTTGCTAGAGCTGATAATAAAAATTGTTCGGAAATCATAGAAACTACTGATGAGTTTTGCAATGCCTCTGGATTAAAAGTTAATCTCAGTAAATTAACTTTGTTTCTCCTTATATTTCTAAGCAACTTGTTAAAGGTATTAGTCGGCAGTGTGACATTCTTTTAACCGACCCATGATCTTGGTAAGCATGTAAGAGTTTATTTGCATCACTCTCGAGTCAATAAGCAGCATCACATGTAAACTAGCATGATGGAAAATAAAGTTCTTATCTCTTGCAGGCCGACTAATACTTGTCGAGTCCGTCACTTCTGCTATGCCTTCTTATACGATGCAAACTTATTTGTTTCCTGGAAGTATCCTTCATTGTTGAGATAGATTAAATAGAGAGTTTCTTTAGGGATCGACAACAGAAAAAAGAAAATCCCATCTTGTTCGATGGAATAAAGTTTGTAAGCCAAAAGAATACGGGGGCCTTGTATTCGGATAACACTAATTCATAACATGGCTCTCATTGCTAAGTTGGGATGACAGTTTATTTCACAGAAACATAAATTTTGGGTAAATTTTTTAAAAACTAAGTATCTTAAAATCTCTTTCTTTTTTTTGATTGAACTTGCTTTCGTCCTTTTCTCATGTGTAGAAGCATTGTTGAGTCTAGAAATTTTATGAGAAATAACGATCATTGCCAAGTAGCTAGGTTATGGTATGGGTTGATGTTTGGTGTTGTTCCCACTTCTCTAAGTAATTCTTTATAATATTGTCGATAATATTTTCTTATTTTTCGGGACTTCTATTTTTCGGTCCAGTTTTGGGCTCGAATCAAAGGGCCACGATGGATTGATAATAGCTCCATCATAACTTACGCCCTAAAAACTCTTTTACCAAAATTTATTTTCATTGCTGGTTTTTGGAATTGTGAAAATTTCGGGATATGAACAGTTTACTATCCTGTACTTTACTAAAAATTCAATTTTCTCCTATATATTCTAATTTTTTCATTTTAGTGCCCTGTACAATATCAATCCACTCAATTTTGTACTTCATCCGTCAGATCCTTCACAAAATGGACGACACGTGTCTGCACGCGACTAACTTTTGCTGTTTTTATACTTGCCAAGTTACATAAACCGTTTATTGTAAAAAAGTTTTTGAAAATACGGATTTTAATGTCTTTTCTGTTATTCATGTGACAATAGATTTTGCGAACACCATTAAGCTAACTTGACGTAAATCGCAGCTTTACGTGGATCGTGGTAAAGATCTAAGACTTAGAACCCGGGTTCATCCTTTTGCCGGACGAGTTAAATAAAACAATGACGGGAGTGTACGAGAAGGAACACGAAATGCAAGCGGTATAGGTGGTCTATTTCAAGACGGAAATGGAGCGTAAAGTTTGATTTTATCGGAAAGTAAGACATCCTTCCCCACTCGAGATAGAATTATGGGCTATCTATCGAGGTTTAACAATTTCTATCGCTAGGAATTTCAAGAATATCGATGTAAAATCCGATGCAGCTTTCGTGGTGAAACTTATCAAGGACGAGACGTCACCAAATTGTTTTTTTTTCTATAGTTTGATTGCGGATATAAAATTTATACTTGTCAAGTGTAATGCTCTCCTAACATATGTACATCGATAAGGTAACGGTTGCCTATCTATTAGCTAAATTAGGCAAGGATATAACCGAAGAATTTCGACTCTATCAGAGGCTCCGGAGAGGTTATGTAGCTTATTATTGAAAGATAGGGAGGGCATTGGTAGATTAAAAAAAAAAGGGGGGAGGGCATCGGTAACCTTAGATTCTAGTTTTACTTGTTATTCTGTTTAAGGCTTCGGTTTTTGGCAAAACCGAAACCGAAACCGAGCATATTTTTCGGTTCGGTTTTTTTCGTTTATTTTTCGGTTTTATTTTTGATTTTCGGACTTTTTCGGATTTTTTCGGTCTTTTTCGGTTTCGGCCTTTTCGGTTCGGTTTTACTGAAAACCGAAACCAACCCGAAATTTTTTCGATTTCGGTCTTTTTCGGTTTTTTTCGCTTCGGTTCGGTTTGGTTTTTCCGATTTTTCACCCGTCCCTAATTCCGTTCTATTTAAAAAAGAATTCTTTTATCACATGTATTCAGATAAGTAAACCTAGTGAAATCCAGACAGTTCTCTATAGTCACTATAGTTCATAGTGAAATTCTTTCGGATTCTCATGATTTGAAATTAAATAGAATTAGACCCCTTATGAAAAAACATGTTATATAAGTAAACCTACTGAAATCCAGATAGTTATCTATAGTCACTATAGTTCATAGTGAAATTCTTTCGGGTCCTCATGATTTGAAATTATATAAGACACAAACATTTTTCACCCGTTATAAATTGTCTTATGAATTACAGTCTAAATTTGAAAGAAATTATAAAAAGCAAAAAAAAAAAATAGAAAACCTCCGGAAAAAACCCACAAAAAGGGTAAAATAGATCAAAATCACTAAGAGATGTTAAACAGTCTATAGTCGTTTGAAAACCGTCTATGGTCGTTTATGTTCGTTTGAAAACAATCTATCGTCGTTTAAAAACAGTCTATGGTCGTCTATATTCATTACTATGCTCTTTTGAAAACATTATTAGGTCATCTGAATATAGCGGCGATGAACCCGCACGTAGCGCCTATTCTACGACAGTACACTTGGTGGAGTTTAATTAGCAGCACGTGAGACATGTAGGTGTGGTGGATGGTGATGGTGGCTGGTTGTGAGAGTTGTGTGTGTATTGAGTTGAGTTGTTGAATGATTTTTAATAATTATAGTTTTTAAAAATAAATGTTTGAAATTTAGTTTTTAGTTAAATTATTTGATAGACTATGTTATCTCATTATCAACCTAGCTACTATAAATTTGGAATTCAACCCTCGTCCAGGCAGTGGAAGTTGGAATGATGTCTTGTGTGTTTTTATTTCATATAAAAGGGTTCGAGATTGAAGAAATTGTATCTCTAGGACGAGAGAGTACATATTACTCCAATAAAACACATTCTAACACCGTTACTAGCACACATTATTCGGGTCTCATATCTTTCATTAATAACCAAACCCCCGTTTGATGTGAGGGAATAACAATTTGAGCAACTTTCTGCCGGGCTTCTTTATGTTTCCTATATGTGTGATAATGCATTTTTCATTTTCAGTTTTAAATTGATTTCAAGTTACGTATTGGTTTGATTTGCTTAGTAATTAATACTTTTAAATTCCCATTATAGAAAAATACTCAAATAACGACGAGATTAGTGACGGTATTTTTTATTACGAGCTTATTAGCGACGGTTTTTGTGACGGTTTTGTGACAGTTTAGTCAATTTGTGACAGGCTTGTGACAATTTTGAACTCTCACTAAATTAAACATTATTTTATAGTGAATCCCCTCTATGCCGACCACAACATCTCACATAATTTTGATAATTGTGATTTTTTTAAAATTACGACAATGTATTTTTACTAAAATATTAAAAACAATTATTTGACACCATTCAATTTTTTCCACTTAATAAAATAAATTATGTAAATTCGGCATCCCACTAACCATTTTTGGCTTTGCCCTGCTTGTATGCTTACGATTTTGTGATTTAAGGAAGAAAACCGGAGGAAGAAAACTTGAGTTAAGATGATATAACTTGGATACCAGATTCTTATGATCAGTGAAAACAACTTCAAGGTGAAATTACGAACATATTCGAGTAATAATATTCTTTTTGGAAAACGAAAATGTTAAAGAGTAACAAAGTCCTAGTGTTAACAATCCTGTGAAAAATCATGAGCAGGTGAAGCTTTGACCTTAACAACTAATGGTGTTAAAAAAAATTGTCAAGCAGTGAACCTGAACCGATCCGTTGGTTTGATCTGTTCTGATCCGGGTTTTCAGAATATATGGTCTGATCATCTAGACTTGAGTTAGAAAAATTGAAAACCGTTCTTAATGGTTTGAGTTAGGGTTAACTAATTAAAATCCGGATCAAACCGTGAAAACCGTTAAGCGCAATAAAACCACTTAAGTATAAATATTAAATAACTAAGTATACAATATATTAAGTATAGTGGATATAGATTTATCTCATCAATTTATTTATTTTAATGCAACTATAACATTTATTTAATTTTACTAAGTATACAATATATTAAGTATAGTGGATATAGATTTATCTCATCAATTTATTTATTTTAATGCAACTATAACATTTGTTTAATTTTATGGATTTTGTGTTGACTTTTTCATTTTCGGATATAATTTATTATGTTGTCTTTATTGTGATAAAACGACAACCCAAAATCTAATTTGAAACCGAACCGGACCGTTGAATCGAAAACCAAACCAGACAATTGGTCTGATTTGGTTTGTGCTATAAAGTTATATTGGTTCGGTACGGGTTATTTTCCTACCCCGTTTTAATATGGTCCGGGCTTATATTTGATCAAAACCCCGTTTTAATATGGTATGGGCTTATATTTGATCAAACCCGTTCCAAACGGAAGCGTGAATCCCCCTATTAACAACATATCTCGATGGGGAGACCAAAAAAATGTCCAATATATAGTCTCCAATGTGTATGGGGAAGTAGGAGAATTAAAGCATCAGCGTACCTTTTGTCTTCTCCAACCCCTTTAATTTCCTTAACCTAATTTTTATTTTAATGTGCACAGACTAACACGCATGACACATGGATACACTCATGGACTTTAAATTCCAGGCAAAATTATTATATCCTCTCCACACGTGACCCAACACAGCCTACGAGGTTTTAAGTTTCTTCAGAAATTTGATTATCTCGAGTATGTACAGTAAAAGATTTACAAATTAATAGTAATGGATTAATTAATAACTTTTGAAAATAATTCTGTTGATGACTTTCTTAGATAGTTACCTCTTTTCTGATTTCAAGTTAGGTTAATATATGAAAGTACTCCATATGGATAAATTAATAACTTTATAAATTACTAATAAATTCATGCGTCTCAATGCTATTAATTTATAAAGGTTTTATTATATCCACATTTGGTTTTAAAAAAATAGGAGTATAAAACACATTCTTATTTGTTTATGTTAATTATGTAGACAAATCTGGTAACCATAATTGGTTACAGATTTGTAGTGTTAAAATTTTAACCGGTTACAGATTTATAAGGTTATAAATTTTTAACGGGTTACATGTATGATAGAGATAGAATTGATAGTGTTTCTGTAACAACCGGTTAGGGTATCCTAACCACTTACAGTTTTCATGTATTATTCCTAATCAGTCAGACCCAAAACATCCATATAGATTTCCTTTCTTGTACGATGTAGTATATAAACTCATTTAAGCCTTAGAAATGATTATTACATATTGAGAGACAAATTAGAAAAGATGGAGAGAGCGCATCATAGAGATCCGAGAGCGCCCATTGCCTTTTGAGTATGATCAAGATATATAGCATAAACCCTCTTATATAATAAATGTAACAAGCATTTTTAACGGCCCGGAGACGTAAATCATTGTTAGGTATATATGTGTGCTCGATTATTGTAATCTTTTAAACACATTCCGCACCTTATGTCTAGACAATAGCCGCCGTCAACAGTTGGGTGTGTCTTTAAATATTCTACTCGTATATATACTGATGCTATTTCCATATGCTACCGATGTTATATATTTTTTTCATTATTTTTTTTTATAGAATATCCGAGTAGCTTTATAGCATATTATAAAGTAACATATAACATATTTATGTAGTATATACTTCGAATAATCTTTAAAATTTGCTTAGACGACTCAAATCTCTACTTATCTTTATCCCGTGACATCTCCATTGACATAACGCAAATCGATTACTTTCACCCAAGAAGGGATCAAATCGAGCTTTTATGTTAATGCCTTAATCGATAAAGCTCTCCGGTAATCGTTAAGGGTTGCCGTTGTTATTCAATGGATTCACCGTCACCATGGACTTTCCCTTGGAGGTGATGGTGATGACTGAGTTTGGCGGCTGGCTTTTTATAAAGGAGAGTTTAAGATGTTTTCCAGTAGGGTTTCAGGTCATCGGAGAAAGAGGTCGTAAGCGGTGTGTTTATCGAAGATAGGATGCTCATCTAATATGGTGGTGGTGAAAGTTGATTATGGGGTTTGGAGAGATAGAAAATTAAGATTTGAGTCCTTTCTAAAAAGAAATTAAAATAAGATTAAAGAGATGACTAATTTTACAGAATTAATATAAGTTAAAACTTCTTACAATCTTATCTAAAAGAAACTTGGACAGTGTATAAGTATATAATAGCATGTGCTTTATGACCAAGACCATATATTATATTCTTACTCAAAATGACAATGGTAAAGTTTTTCTCCTTTTCCCCCCTTTTGAAACTCTGAACTTGATTGTACGTACTTCGTTGCAAAATAATATTGATTTAATTAGAATAAAAAACTGTCATAAATTTGTCGCTAATTTAAAAATATGTCACAAATCTGTCAAAAATTGATTAAACTGTCACAAAACCTTCACAAAAACCGTCGTTAATAAGCTCGTAAAAAAAAATACCGTCATTAATTCTGTCGCTATTTGGATTTTTTTTTTATAGTGTTTACATCAAGTTTTTGAATGGAAATACAATGCATGACGTCACACGTGACTTTTACCCTTCAATTTGTACGTGTATTTGGATGAGCCCAATTAGCGCAAGCATCAAGTTTCTCAAACTATATTTTTTTTTCAATTTTTTTTCAATTTTATCAGAAAGTATTTAATTTTATCAAATTTTACAACAGTTTTTCACAACAGCTTCCTTATTTCTTTTTTCAAATTTTAAAAAACCATTTTTTTTCTCATATAATAGGAACCAAATTGTTTCTTTATATTTTCTATCTCATCAACTTTTTCAATTTCCACTCACATATACCTATATTAAAAAAAATATAAAATAATAATATATGATGAAAATAAGTACGTAAATAAGGAAGGTGAAAAACTATATTAATGTAAACTAGTTATGCAAAATGAAAAAAAAAATCATATTTTTATTAAAATTATAAGGAATATATGAGAAAACCTATAATGTTTGCTCTTAACCTTCGTTTGTTTCATTGTAAAATGAAGGTTATCAAATCTTTATGGGTAAATTAAATATTTCTATTGATTGGTTTGAAGTTAAAACACAGTTTTAGAAAAATAATTCCCCCAAATTCAAGAAGAAAAAAAGGGGAAAAGTTTACCCTTTAAAAAAAAGGGGGAAACATTTACCATGTTCACGCTCCACTTTAATACTAGACGAATATGTTATATTGACTTTCATATATAGATATACGAGTATCCTTGTTTGGTATATAGCTCTACTTTTACTTATTAATACTTATAAGTATATATAAGAAAAAAATTTGTGTTTGGTTGTGCCTTTATATGCTTTTATCATAAGTAAACAATCAAAAAGCTTACTTATAAAAAGTAACATTTTTGTTACTTATGATTCAAAAGTATAAAACGGGTACTGTAGTTGTTCCTAGGCCCTAGCTAGGGTGAGGTCTAATTTCTCTAAATTAATTTATTCTCCTGTTTTTCATTTCTTTTGAGAAATTATTCCCACACTTTGTATTTAGTGTCCTACAGCAAGATCTATTTCAATAGTTTTTTTTTTTTAAATGTCTATTTCAATAGTGAAATTCAATAGTTTAGTTTCACTTATATGCATCCATATGAATAACGGCAAGATAGAGATTGGTTTTTTTTTTTTACGGACTTTTCAATTAATAAGTTGATTTAATTTGTGTTTCATCAATTGGATTATCAAAAAAATTGAGAAAGTGGAAACCTCATCACACGAAACAGTGATGGTTCCCATTGATAGATATACCTTTATACAATTACTCGAAAAGAATTACCGTGATTAAAACTTTACGTCTTTGCACATTTATTTGTAACTTCATTAAGTTCGAATACTTGTAATATCATCGTTTTTTTAAAAAAATGTAATGATTTTATTAATTGGTCGGAAGATTCTTTGAAGATAAAAAAATATAATAGAATAATATTTCCAGCTTAATATATAAGTTAAAAGTAAACAGATTTTACCAAATAACATTTTTGTGTTACTAAACAATATTTACTTACTTAAAATTATTCCCAAAAAGTATAATTTTCTACATTAATCAAATAAATATATTTATATACTTATAAGATGCGACCAAACGAGACCAGTACATCTTTATATCAATTAATTCTCCATAAACAACGAAAGTGTCATGTAACTCCTCCTAGCAAAAGAAACAAAAAACAAAGACACATAATCACTTCTCTCTTCTCTATGTATTGGTTTTGATTTATTCATTTTAAAAATATTTTCTTACATGATGATTTGTGTTTAACTCCATGCTATAATAAACATTTTTTAAACTCTGATCAGGGTAAAACAAGATATGGATCTAATGAGATATTTGGCATAAAAACTTGAATAAATCATAATAAGTAAAGTAATAAAAACAACATTAAAAATATTATTGTTAAAGTATGAATCGTATCTATTTATTTATGCATCAATTTTATCGAAGTTTGTGATACTTACATAAATTTGAATTTCAATAAAATTTTACATGGAAAACTTTTTACACACCAAACGCATGTAAATGAAAAACAAATAAAAAATTTCATCGTAAAACTTTCCCGAAAATAATCACTCGTATGGAGAAGTTCTACTGGCTTGAAAGGGAAACAGATCTGCCATGTTATAATAAACTTGAGGCGGCCAAGTAAATATTACAAAACCGCAAATATACAAATTAATGATAGTAAATAAACCAAAGAGAACTATTCTAAACCATAAAATCCTGCATTATGTAATATAATAAAGCAAAGAATTAATAGCTTAGAGCATCTACAATAGTAGTGTTATCTCATTTGTTAACTAAAATTGTTAGCTAACAATGCATTTTTATGTCTTAATTAGTTGTGTTATCGTTATAAATATTAAAAAACTTGTTAAACATAACAATCTTTTTAATTGATGACATGGAAAACACACCCTACAATTAACCGTTCAATTATTTTTCTGTATCGCATACTACTATCTCTTACTATATCTCATATATTATCTCCTTCCCCCTATAAATATAGTGACCAATAAAATAAAAAAGAAATGATATATTAGATTTAATTTTTCTAATTAACAAATATACAACTTAGTTAAACTTAACACTAATACGAGTTTTAAAATTAAATTGTCCGTGTCATTTAAAATGTTTTTAAGTGACAATGTGTCGATAGTTAACAAAAAAACTAACTAACAACACTATTTTGGATGCTCTTATATCTTTATTGCAGCACCATAGAATTAATTAGGGAAACTCCTATTTAATTGGGATGAATTAATTAGCGAATAGTAACCAAAACCATTTTGGTTCTGAATTTGTACGTTATATGTATGGCAAGAAAAATCATGTCAAGAATTTTTCTGTAAAAATGAACTACAAGCTAACCAATTATTCCCATCAACCGTCTTTTTCATGATTTATAATTAAACTATACCAAACATGATATTGACTAAAGAGTAAGACGAAATTAACAAAAAAAACTTCAACCTGATGATCAGATTAGTCAAAAAAGGTGACGTTATCCCTAGGAATGGTATTATAACCCGTTGTGCTCATCACCGTGGGCGTGTACATTGAAATAGACGAAGTAGAATTATTGTTTGATGATATTACTATCGAAGGCGGTGGTGGAGGCGGTGGACAAGGTGGCATTGCCGGAGGAGTAGAGGGTGATGGTAACACTGCCACAGAAACAGTGGCAACACCTGAGTTATTAGACACTAGAGACGTGGCATGATTAGAGGCAAGGTTGATGATGTTATTAGCTGCCTCTCGATACTTGTATCTCAATATCTCGGCCCTAACGGCACTTAACTCGACTTGTAATGATTGAACTTGTTGTTGTAAAGCTGAAATTGCACCCATACATCCATACACCGGATCTCTAAGCCTTACGTTTGCTTCGTAGACTAAGCTATTTGCTGCGTCGGCTCTTTGGGGCTCTTGGACTTCCTGAATAACCATAAAAGCCACACAATTACTTGACCAAAAGTGAGATAACAAGAACTCTATGGAGAATTCCTTAAACTGTTTATACAACTTCCACTTAAAAAAAGATTCCGCAGTATAGTATGTTTGTATGGTTTGCATAAAGCGTTTAAAACCAGAACCGTTCACTAGTATAAAGAAGTTGGAATTGATCATATAATTAAGAGTACAAGTAAATTTATCCTACCATATTTGTAATTTCATTCATTATCGATACTGTGGTTTTCAATGTAGTTTCAAATATAGTCTAGAATTTGAATATTGTAACAATATTAGTTTTTTTTTACTGAAATTGTAATTTCTTTTTACTTTTTTAAACCTGATGGGAAAATACACATGTTGATTTTAATTAATTGTTTCATCTAAATGTAGCATCAACAAGTATCAAAATTAAAAACAACAAGTATCAAAATTAAAAACAAGTAAAAATAAGCAAGATTATTGAGCATATGTAGCTAATCTTAAATGAGATTTTAACCATATGTTTTGATAATTAAGTTTCAAAGTGTGGAACATCCGGAAGAAAACCCAACAAAATGTGATTCTTAAAATGTCAATACAACAAATACGAGGAACATGAAACTAACCTATGAAACTTTATATCCCTAAATAAAACTCAAAGAAACTTATAGCGATGGATAGTTAAATATAACCAAGATAGGAAAAACTAGTATATATGTAGTAGCTAGTAAGCAAATTGAAATGTTGTAAACCCTAAAACTTCTAGACCAACTCTAGATTAGATGGATAATGTAATACTCAGTCCTTTCATGAATAATCTGTCTTTAACAAGATTGGACATGTGTGTTTAACATGATTTAGTTGACATGTTTATTTCACCTAAAAGTTTGAACAATTAGAAAGGATCCCTTTATCATTTCATTGTCATCAACAAAAACATTTAGTCTCTCCTTTCCCAAATCATAATCTCAAATCTCAATTGATAATTATATGATTGATAATTTAATGAAAGTAAAGAAATTTTCATTGAAGCATTAAAATACAGTGGGAGAAGAGAGAGATAAACTTGCCATGAGCAACTTGGAGACATTGCTTGCGCCAAAGACCTTGTGGACGGCGGCAAACTTTTGGGGTTCGTGTGGCGAGAAATAAGGAGAGAAAGGGCACTCCTCGGCACATCTTCGCCTCAAGAGCTTGCAAGCCGCACATGGTGTTATTGTATTTAAGGTCATACCTAGTATTGGCGGTCCCATCCGAGGTCTAGCACCCATTATTTGATGATGAGATGAATTGTTATAAACTGATGTTGCATCAATTTCTCTCTTGATCTTCTTTCCTGTCTCATCAAACGATTCAAACCTCTCCCTATTTACACAACATGGATGTGTATAAGCAACAAATCTATTGTATCTCAAACAAACATAAAGGTTAAATAACATCAAATTAAACCTCTATTGAATTGTACTTTTGGGTTGATTGATTGTCATTTATAAATTACTTTTTGAAGAAATTGAAAAGAAAAGAAGGCTACACGATCATTCTATTTTACTCCCAACAAAGAGTGTAGTTAATTAAGGTTAAAGCTAAACAGATGGCATGTAATGGATGAATCAAATCCAAAAAATTGTTGGTGCAAACATATCGGGTTGAACATATATATGTGGCATGTAATGGATGAATCAAATCCAAAAAATTGTGCACTATCGTGAAGCTGCGTGCTTTGACCATGCCGTCTTTGTTGAATAAATTTGGAAAATTAGTGACAATATATTTTATATCACTAATATTCAAAAGTGAAGTTTCATAATGTTTGCTAGCTTTGACATGCCAGTTGTATAAGCGAAAAACGAACTTTTGAGAAAGTGGTTTGCAGCCTCCAGAAATTGGTTATTGCAACTCCAAAGTAATATTTGGCAACACATTTAGGGATCATATGGTTTATTTTGGTCTAAAATAATTCCTTTTAAGCTTAAATCTCTAGCGTTTCAAAATATTCCGATCTTATTCTGACCGACCAAATACCGTACGTGCTGCTTGGAAAGAAAAAAAGAGAGGCAATTATCTAGGTTTAGCTTGAATCTACAATTAAAAAAATAACATGGATTCAACTTCACGGTTGAACTTAAAGTTGAAGAAATATATAATGGTAAAAGCTAGGCTAGGTTTAGGGTTTCTATGAAATTACCTTTCTCTGGACATCAATCAACTATGCATATGTGCAAATGAGCCTCCAACTAGCTATAGATGAAATTTTGATTACCAAAGGAGAAAAGTGATGAATGAAATAGTTTTGAGTTTCAAAGAGGGGGAAGATAGAGAGGGTAAAGACTGCTTCAAAGGTAAGATAAATAAATAGTACTATAACCATATAAGAAAATAAACAAAGAGTAGGTCAATGTATCCCACTGATTATATTATATATATACTACTATATAAACTGAGAAGAAACAAACAAGAGAAACAAAAGAAGCATATTATGAGATTATGATAGATTTATTATTGGTAAATGCTAGAAGAGAAAGAATGCCAGCTGATACTCACGTGTGGTGTTGACCTAGACAGCAAACCAACAACTGGCTTTGCTTCACAGATACTGTAACTTAATTAGTATTGCCTTTTCAACTCTAATCCTTGGAACTATAGAAGTTTTACATTGAAACAAGTGTTTATTTTTGCTTTTCAATTTTCATAAGACAAAAAGGAGAATGAATGAATTAATGAGACTTTTTCCTTTAAAATAAAGTAATCCCTAAATTTAAATTAAATTCGTGCAATTTTGATGTGTCTCGTGTTCTAAATAAGTGAGATGATGAATGTTCACAAAGGAGCTTTTATTCCTTACATAATTTTGTGTTGGTAATCAGTAATATTCAGGAGAACAAAAATCTATTTTTACCTCTTTTTTTAAGGAAAAATATGTGGATTAGTTGTATTTAGTTTCCCAAATACAGTAAGAAGGAAAAGTATAGATGTGTACGAAAACTGAACTGAACAAATGGAACCGATAGAAACAAACAAAACCGACCATAAAACGAATCAAACCAATTATCTATTGGTTTGACTCGGTTTATAAATTCATAAACCGATTTGATTGGTTCGTTTTACGTTTTTTTTAATGTTTTTAAAACCAAAGCATATCGTACCAAACCAATTACTTATATATAAACTACAATAATTTTTTTTTGTAGTAGTTATAAAATATATCTGTATTTACATTTTAAAAAAATTATGCATAATTTTTATTTTATTTTACAAACTATCTTTTGTAAGTTGTACCAGAAATTAATATAATTGCGTTTCGTTTGAGTAGAAATAATTATATTTATTGTAACTTTTTGGCTTAAATTTATTTTTCTTCAAAGTTTAAACCAATTATAATCGGTTTGGTTCGGTTTCAATTATTAATTTGGTTCTAACCTAGCCGAAGCAAACGGTAACTTTCAAATGTTGTATTCTGGTCAAAACAGAATCGAACGGTGAAGTCCTAATTAGTTGAGCCCCTTCAGTAACCTATTTTGGTTCGGCCATTGGTGATGTAACAATACTCTTTATGTGGTAGCCATTCAGCACGAAAACCTGAACGAAAAGTATTATAGGCTTGGCTTTTATCTGCATTAACTAATAATGGTGCCCATGGAGTAATGCGTGTACGACACATAATACAATAAAAATATAAAAAGTACAAGTGCGGTAATGATACAAATATGTGAAAAGAAATAGAATATAATATAAGAAAATTTAAAAGAATTTTGAGTTATTAAAGATGGAGAAATAGTGTTATTTTCTATTTTTATGAAAGTATGGTTATGTGCTAATTAATAAAAGAGTGTAAGAGTATTTTTGGAATAATTGACCAAAATTTGACGGGCTTAAATTTTTTGATTTAACTTATTATAAATGTACAATAATCCACCCTCGATCTGAAATTTATAAAGATGATTGATAACGTAATTATCACTAAGTTTCCATACGAGGTACCACTCAAAAAAATTACATTAGGGTGACAGTTTGGCAAAGTATTTCATGTCTACTAAGTTAATTCATAATTCTATATATATCGCGCTTAGTTTGTTATCATTTCATTTCCAAAGAATAACAACACCAAAGTAAATCACAATTTCTTATCCTAAAGTGGCATGATGATAAAAAGGAGTACATAAGCTAGCAGAAAAGTTAATTTACTTGGCAATTTGATCAGCATGCACATGAAGGGAAAAGGGAATTAACCATTTGAGAAATTGAATATATCTTCAAATTAAACACCGTGCTCATATCAAAGTAGGTGAAGGAAAATGAAGGAAACTTAATCAGAATATAGATTTGAGACATTGGAGAGTGCAACAAATTATTTGTTTTTTAAATAAATGGTCTTTTCGAATATTGCTTTAAATGCAAGAAAATTTAGCAAGGTATTTATTTGTTTGACCCGCATTTTAAGGCTAACAAGTCGCTACCCTTGTTCCTCTCACACACACTTCCCTTCCCTATACTTAATCTCAAATTTATTTAGAATTTTCCAATTTTAATTAATCATTTCAAATATCACCGACGTCAAAAGATGCAGTCTATATATACATGTACTATTGTTTTTTTTGGGAAACTTATGTATGATGTTATCATCTTAAGTCTTAAAGTTGCAAAATCCAAAAATTGTGTTTCTTGTTTATGTTTGAAAACATGTATTTCTATGGGTGTTTTAAAAGTGGTCAATGACCGACTTTTAAAACAAAATAATAAGTGTTTATTATTAAATTTTATACCGTTCTCAATTAAGTTTAAAAGCTTGTGCGACAAGTTTCGTAACGGTATATACATTTGATATAAACAATGAATCGGTGTGAATGTAAATTGACTTTAAAATTGGTGAACAAAGTGTTTTAATTTTGTTAGTTGAGAAGGTGGAGAGTTGAAAATACTTTGTTTTTTATCGCACATTGAAAAAAAAAAGACTTTTTTAAATGGTTTATATACATCTGCATGTGAATGCTAAATTGGGGAATTACTATGGGACAGTTACATTATATGACTGGTTCACAACCCGTTAGAATAAAAAGGTGTCAAATGCACACAAAAAAAAAATTAATTAATATTTAAGTTTATGTTAGACCTCTCTATGGTTCTATATTTTTATTTGGGTTTTTAGTGTGTTGGACAATTTGTTTTTAGTTTATCAAATTATAATTTGTTGAAAATAGAAAAAAGTAAATTAGTTATTGAAAAACATTATCTAACAATCCATTTTTTAATCTAACGGTGATTAAGTTGACTGTTCCATAAACAGTCAAATAAGAGCATGCACAATAGTTTTGTTAATTTTTTAATGTTAAGTACTGACACATCATCGTTTAAAAATGTGTTAAATGACACATATACATCTTAAATTTAATAATCACATTAGTTTCATATTAACAATGCTATCAATTTTTAATTAACCATTTCTCTTTTATTTTACTGGTTACTATTTTTATGGAGAGAATTTATAGGAGATAATAAAGTTAATTGTGTTACGTGTTTGTCACGTCATCAGTTACAAACATTAAAAACATTGTTAACTTTAACAATTTTTTTAACATTTATAAAGATAACACATACTTTAACATAACTAATGTAAATAAAAAAAATGTACTGTTAGCTAACTATTTTACTTAACAATAGAGATAACAACACTATTGTAAATACTCTAATGTGACTGTTACAAAGATGCACTCCTAAATTAGGTTAGTAATCTTTTCAGAGTAGGAAACTTTGTCCATGAATTTGTAATCGTAGAATTCTCCATCCTTTTCAGATTTATCGTCGCCTCGCTTAAACTATCTAAATATTCTTTGACGAGCTCATCCATTTCAGACTACATATGGTTAAAATCCATCCCGAAATGGTTCCCGAGTCAATTTAAAATATCCACTAAAGTAATCGGGTCAAAACCAATTTATTCGAAAATATTAATAATCAAAATCTTAATTTCTTTTTTCGTGGGTTCCATAAATATTTCGGCTTAACATGTCCGGGTTAGGGTTTCGGCCTCGACCGGATGTTTTTCCTTCGGTTTCAAATCAATTCCATCATTTTTATCATCGGAAGCGTTATCATCTAAATTCAACCCATAATCAGCATAATACCGAACAAGCACATGACATTAATTGTCATATATATTTCGCTCATCTATAATTTTTTTAAAATGAACAGATTTTTGGAGTAATCGAAACTCCAACAACAGTTGATATTCTATAATTGGAGACGCGATAATTTTCTCCACAAACCCATCAAAAAGTGATGATATACGCAGATAGTATTTTACATAGACTTATGCAAATTTATTGTGAGTCATTGATCTAACGGCTCACAATCAATCTCTATATAAATCTATATAAAATAGTCTCTGCGTATATCATCACTATAAGTCAAAAGTAATTGGGTATGAGACGTGAAAAAATCGACTACAATAAAAAAGAATCACTCATGATATTTTATTTTTATTTTTTGATAGAAGGTCGTGGGAAAAACAGATTTTGGATTTACAAAACTTAGCCGTAATATCTAACTGTTCTGGTATCAATGTTGAATACGCTAGTATTCAAGGAAATATAGGTGGGAAAAAAGAAATGTATAGTCTTTAAGAAAAAAAAATTGCATGTCGTATCATAAAAAGAAAATAAAGGCAAAAGGTTCCAAAAGTAATATTGTATCAAATTGCATGTTTTCTTGTAGTTCGATCTCCAAGTTTTTGGAATACCTCAAATTCCATTTGAGTATCTAAATTTGGGTCAATACCTGCAAAAACATCCCGAAACAGTATTCTAGCACCATACCAAATGCGTCCGAAGAAGATTTGTCTTTTAAGTGCTTGGTGATATGTTTATACACGCCATTTTTAATTGATTGGGGTTTAAACGCAGCTCAAGTTTGTGGAGTATCCACTTTCAAGTTGAGAAAATTAAGACATATTTCTGGATGCATTTTTACTAATTCCTTGTACGTAGTAGTTTAGCTAAATGAACACGTACAAAATAAAATTGTATCTTTTAGGATTTAGGGTCATACATATTAGATTTTGCTTACTTCGTGATAGCGGAATCGGACAATTAAGAATCTGTTATAGGATATTATTGGCCATCTTTGACCTTGCTCTATTGAGCCTATCTTGATCTTTCCTAGCATATGTAACCTTACCCTCTATTATATAAAGAGAGTCAGATGTCTCTTGATGTATCTCTCTGTACACTCATATTAATGAATAAATAATTCATCTTGTTGTCTCTCTCTATATTCTCTGCTTATATCTATATACATATATATGTGAGTTAATATGTCACACAACACGTTATCAACACGATGCTCGCGGAGATTGGTGTAAAAGTTTTGCTGGTTTCCGTGTACGAAATAACAATTAACAATAAATAAATGACTAAACAAAAATAAACAAAACCAGTGTAATCTTTATTAATTTCGAATTTGGAATAAAAATTAATGATTACAACAAGTAGGTACTGAATAGTAAATAAAGCAAACGTTATCAGATTATTATTAATTAATAATCTGATGTACTGAATTGCAATAAATAGAAACTGCCGGACTGGAAAGTATAAACTTAACAGCCGGACTGTTCTGATTTAAATTGAAATTACATGACTGAATTGAAACTATTCTAATTACTGAATTAAATTACAGAATAGGAATTACAGCAAAAAAACAGAACTTTAAACTAATTACAGAAAGGTACATACAGAATTAAAAGCTACAGCTAAGGACAGCAATTGAAATACTGAAATAAAAAAGGACAGAATTGAAATACGTAAATGAAATGGACAGAATTAAAAGGCGTAAATGAAATGGACAGAATGTAAATAAAACAAGACGAGGCTACTGTTAGCAGTATGCCCTTAACCGATATTCGCCCAACCACCTTCATGTTTCTGGTTGCGTTGGTGCTTCGATCCCAAGGTACAACGTCTCGGATGACTCGCCGAAAACTGGCGACGAGTCAAGGTCGAGCTGTTGGTGGGTGGTTCTCTCTGGTTCTAAAATGTGATGCTTATTTTGAGAGATGATATGTGTTGTTGTATTTTATTTCAGAATATTATGGTTTTTTTTTTACATGTGGGGGGGGGGGGGGGGGTGTCTGCCTATTTATAGGCTTGCTGAGTAACTCAGCCATTAAAGTCACTTTACTACTGTCAGTTTTCGAAATTCGAAACTGCAGTATTAACTTTGCAATGAATTCATATTTATTGCAACAGTTACAGCTTTGCTGGAAGCTTTTTCCCGAGCAGGCGCGCTTTTTCCGAACAGGAACACTTTTTCCGAACAGGAACACTTTTTCCCGTCGAGCTGAAAACCCGACGAGCAAGCCCGCCCGACAAGCAAGCCCATGTGTGGTACACAATACACACATGTGTATGTGGACACACTACTTAATATCCACATGGGATATTTTAGTATATAGATTGTAAAAATCACTCATGATTTTCCAATGTGGGATAACCCTCATGGGTTTTGGGTTAAATCCCATTTCTTTTCTCATTTTCCAGCATTGACTTTATTTTCTCTTTCGATTACCAACCTTCGAGTCCAATTATCATTCACACCCTTCCTCCGAATAGGTCATGCGATATACCGTTGCGAAGCTCGTCGTACGAGCTACTCAAACGTTTTGAGTATGGCCTCAGAAAAACTGAGTAGTCGCATCGAAATTGACTCAAAGATGGTCCCTGATCACTTGGAACAACCATGTTTAAAAACATGTTTTACTACAATTTTTCCAACAATCCCCCACATGAATGCAATTGGCTCGAAATCCCATGTCCTAAATGCAAATCAAGAGAACCGCAAAAGTTCACTGCCTAAGGTCAGGTAGCGCGCGCCTTGAACCTGCCGTAGCGGAGTACCACCCAGAATACTGCTATTAGGTTGCTGTAAAGCTTTGAACCATCAAGCTTTGTGTATCCGAGAATGGCACCCGCACAGTTCAATGAAGCAACTCTATGCTATAAAGATAAAGGTCATGTACGGTTACTCTTTAAATAGTTCAAAACTATTATAAATGTGAAAAATCCGATGCTAATGTGGTTAAAGATAACTGAAAGGAAACTCTTGAAACCTCCGGTTTTGTGGCTCAAATAAGTTTGGTACCTTTCTTTATTGATTTTGATAAATCATTGAGCCATTTTTTCGCTCATCTGGATTATGTTTTTCCATTTGGATTATGATTTTTCCATTTGGACATACTTTTGGATTATGGTTTGCCTGTTTATGAAATTTCTCGAAATAATTTAAAGTGTTTTGAGCAAATTCCTTTGAAAAATGTGACCAAACTTTAAATTATGAAATTTTAGGCTATACTTGTGAGCTAGTTGATTTTTTTGGAAATAGTGGGTAACAGTGTACCACATAATTTCACCAACTACTTGCCTAAAAGAGTATTCAGTGACAAAGATTCTGGACCTGTCGTTCTAAATCACAATCTTTGGTAAAACCAAATTGATTTGTCAAATATGAGATCTTATACTCATGTAGGTCCTGCCGTACCTTGTTGAGTTATAAAATATTCGAGAAAACCAATGTTATCTGGTAATAGCTCATGAAAGAAATGAAATTTCTTTACATAGCCTCCACTCAAAAACGTATTTTAGATGAGTTGAAATATCTTTCCAGTGATTGCTACCATATTCTTTAAAACATTTAAAGTTAACTTATCATTTCGCCTGTCGTCGAATGATAAATGATTTAGATGCTAAGACATGATTGTTTGTACTATCATTCGCCTGTCGTCGATTGATAAGAGCATTTTTATATTGTGGCATTGACCGGATGAGATATTCCCGGGTCAAAAGACGATGCTTGATTTATAATCGCATCGCATTTGGATTCTATCTGAGAATATATTTCGTGATTAATTCGAAATTCATGCCCCTAATGCTCACTTTGAAAGACTAGTATGTGTAAAGATCACGAAATGAACTCGTATAATTCTTGTAAAGAATTGAAGTAGTTATTGTGGACTTATTCAACCATAAGACGGACCATAAATATAAATGGTTATGGTTGATGCATCGACAATATGGTCACATTTTACTGTTGTCCACATAAATGCAGCACTTTCCAAACTCTTAGCCTTATCATTAAGTTGATGGCTTGTGATCCGGATTATCCTAAAAAGTTTAGTCGACTTGATAATGCTGAAGAGTAAGAATCGAAATTTCGATTTGTATTACTTGACTTTGGGAAATGAAATTGAACATAATGTTGATTATGTTCCGACCCAAAATGAACTCACAGAATTTTTAAGCGGTTGCAAATGATTGCACGTGTTATTTGGTGATGCATACCTATATATATTTCTGTATGGGGTCACAATACATTGCATATTGCTGCATTGGTCCGTCTAAGGCCCATAGTCACTCAAAACACTAAATACGTTCCAGTTGGTTACTGGTTATGAGCCAGACGCCTCATATGAACGCGTGTTTGAGTGCTTAATATTTTAATTGAGCCACTATAGCGTTCAAAATATGGACATCTGAAGGGGACATAAGTCGATTATGAATCCCTTGTCTATCATTTGATAGAGTAACCTTGGCAAGCGATCTCTTTACCGCATGATATGCGAAAGTGACATCGCTAAGACTATTCTCCCCATCGTTAGGGGGAGATTTGCACGTTACCATTGATAAGTAACGACGTGAAGTAACATGGCATAACCCACTCAGTCTTAGCTTGATCACCAAAACTGCACTTAGTCAATAAGTAAGTGCATAGACTCTCTCAAGTCTAACTAAATGTCAGACGCATTTAATGACTTTATGAGATGTCACGAGATCATTTATACCTGCTGCAAAATGCTTGCAAGGATAGACGTCCCTATCGGACGCCGTGTTCCTGTCATAACACGTTCCTTTGGCCGCACCCGCCAAGCAAAGGACGCTGCCGTCAGCGGTCAGTTTGTCATCCTTCCCAAGATACAAGAAAGTTGACCGGTTCTTAATTCGTTCAGCCCAGAGATGGTGAACTGAAACTCGTTTGTCGCACGAGATTATAAAAGAGCAAGGAGATGTGTGATTTCCTCCTCATCCTAAGAATCTCGAAATATTTGTCGATCATGATATCTTAGATGATATTGAAGCGAAACAAGACTGTCATTGATTACTTGTTCATATATTCGGTGAGGATTGATAATATGAGCAAATTATGACAGGGAACCATGTACCGTTGCCTGAAGTCAACATAGAATAGACTGAACTAATGGAAACTTGCAATCCAAGTAGACTCTTTAGCGAAAGTGTGTTCGGACCTATAGCTCCAACACCACCAATGTTAAACGAGTTCGTTTATTTGGTTATTCGTAAAGAAAAGTGATGAGAATAATGAGATTGTAGAATGCTCGCCTAGTAGCGCAAGGCTTCTCTCACACCTTGCAATTGATTACGAGATGGTTGATTTACTCGTAATGGACGTTATAACGGTCCCCTACTTTATTAGTTGAGTAGTTTCCCAAAAACTGATTATGCAGTATGTGATTGTGGTCACTGTTTTATCTCTATGAGAATTTAGACAAAGAGATATAGATGAAGGTCCCTGTGTGACTTCATGTGCTTAAATCAAGTAGTTACTGACCACGGAACCCGATCTCAATTGACTGAGACGTTCACTATATGGATTAATATAATCTGAGCAGATGTGGTATACCGCCTAAGTGATTACTTGATCAGCTTGGGATACTTGAACAGGTATTATGCCCTTGCGTGTTTTATTATGCGATCCACTTTTGGATTTGCCTTCGAGATGAAGGATCTTGGGAAGAAACAGTAGTGACTCAGCCTGATGATCAAGTCCCGTAAAGATTGAATCTAAGTCCATTATTCAGATTACACCCAGAAGGTGTTATGACATTTTAGTCATCATGACGCTAAATTGTCAGATTCTCCCATGATCGTTCGATCACCAGACATTGATATAGACCCAGTCTGTCCCTGATGAGACGATGAAGAGATATTGAACCATCATGTTCATATCTAAGTACAATAAGCGCATCATTGTACTTGGTCTAATGTGTTATGACGAACATTTTGTATGCTGTGAATGGTATAGCTCGACACAACATCGCGCTAACACAGTGCCATCGAAATGGCACTAAAGACACATTGCCTTACCTTATGGTAATTTTGGAAGTGGGATAGTTTATCCATTTGCGTTATCGAGTGTACCAACTCCCTTCGGTACTCGAATTAACGCAACCCTTTTTCGGTTATACCGATGCCGGTTACTTATCAGACCCGCATAAGGGATATTCCTAACATGATATGTCTTTACCATTAGGAATAAGGCAATATCTTGGAGGTCTTGAAATGACTCCAAACGAATCACTCTGATCTACTCGTGCTCTACGAGACGACTAGAGAGTGTATATGGCTTCGAGGTCGTATTAGCCATATTTGAATTACATATGCTCTGTCTCACGATCCAGATAAAACACTTGTCTTATTTGAGGACAACTTGTTGTTATCGATCAAGAGAGACATGACTAGATTATGCTATTTAGCATTTCTTGCCGAAATGAATCTTCACATATGAAGTTTAAGAGCATCTAGTTGAATGCTCGTTCTATTCCACGTTAGATTTTCTTACATACAGCCGTGTGCAAGTAAATGAAGCATTCAGTCGAACGCTCATACTCTTTCTTGAAATATGAAATCCTTGCACCTAGTCGTGTGCAAGTGAGGGGGGAGCATCCAGGTGAATGCTTATTGTACTAATTACTACTTAATCGAAATTCTCGCACTCTGTCATGTGCAAGTGAAGTGGAGCATCCAGTCGTGTGCTCGTGTACTCTTTTTATCCTTAGACCAAGGTTTTTTCCTACATAGTTTTCCTTGACAATGTTTTTAGCGAGACACGTTCCCATCATATCTCACTTAAGATTGCCGAAATTAGAGGGAGTATCATGTTGTATACTTCTTACCACTGTATACTCTTTTGTCATTCGACTAGAGATTTTTTCCCACTGGGTTTACTCTAGCAAGGTTTTGATGAGTCACTTGTTTTGTGGTTGATCCCTAGTACTACCATTGTTGCACTCTTTTTCATTCGATCAGAGATTTTTCCATTGGTTTTGTTCTGACAAGGTTTTGATGAGACACACTGTTTTGTGGTTAGTTACTTACATGATATTTCGGCCTATATCATTCGGCTACACAGTTTCTCCTAGATACCGGTTTTGTCCCACACTGGGTTTTCCGGCCCTAAGGTTTTTATGTGTTTAGCGCTGCGAATGAACTCGACTCACATCGACAGCATGAAGACGAAGAAATCAAGACGTCCAAAGTGGGAGTGTTGTAAGATATTATTGGCCATGTTGGGCTTTATTCTATTGGGCATATCTTGGGCTTTTCTAAAATATGTAACCCTATCTTCTATTATATAAAGAGAGTCAGGGGTCTATCTCTCTGTACACTCATATTAATGAATAAATAATTCGTCTTGTTGTCTCTCTCTATATTCTCTCCTTATATCTATATACATGTATATGTGAGCTAATATGTCACGCAACAGAATCTACGATTTTGCATTTTAAGCGTTTCAAAGTAGGATTTTTTCATTTCGCCTAAAAAAAAAATCTATCCATTATGGGTTTGTATTTGTTCTCGTTTCCTGCCATATTGTGTTCAGTTTGGTGCCATAGATTTAGCAGTTAATTTGATTTTGCAGTTAAAACGAGACTTGAACTAGCCTACCTAAACATTACGCAAACGCCCGGATCTTCATCACCAAAAACAAACATGTTTGGAGAAGGTAAACGATAAAAAAAATAAAAAAAATGAAGTATTAATATAATGCTAACAAGTAACGATTCTGATTTGAAAGTTAAGAAGTGGGACCAGGGCCAAGCTGCTAAATTTATAAATAGAATAGAAATCCTATAAATTTGTGGAATTCGGAGGTATGAATTATTAAACTGCATGCGGAAAATCCATCCACAAAACGTATTAAAATATGATTGAAAGTCAAATGAATAAGAGAAAAGGTCATATACATTGAACAAGTGGTCAAAAAAAACATAGCAAATATTTATATCAATACTCCCTGTCTTGTTTCATTTCCAATTTTGTTAGCTTATACAGGCAAAACGAGATTATTATTATTATTATTATTATTATTTCAACAACGCTAAAAGATGGAGAAGCTTCATGAGAGTAATGGGGATGGATTGTGCACTTCTTTGGAAATAATTCGGAGCTTGATCTTGTTCAATTTAGCTACAACGTCCTTCATCTCAAACCTCTCCTCGGGCGAGTCTCTCGAGCAACCCAATCCCAAGTCCAGTATCGCTAAAACATTACTTTGGAAGGATATAAAAGAATTTTCTTGAACAGTTTCATTCAATAAGTTCTCGTCAACCACATTCAGTATTCCGTCGTCTACCGATGAGCTCACCCATTGCCGGAGGCTTAAGTCTTCCGAGAACATATCATCTGTTGGTTTTTTTCGTGTAAATGTCTCCAACAACATAATCCCAAAACTGTATGTTTCACCTTTTGTCGACACTCTTCCCTCTGCGTCATGCTCTGTTACATAAATCAAGTTAAGAAAAAAATAAATCAGAACTGGTTCTAAACTTGGTTAGAGAAGCGACTGAAATGATCATGAAGTTTGATACCTTTTTCTTTTGTCCATGTTCATGAAGCTAAATGCTTTTTAAATAGATTATAAAATATGTGAGTAGCAGTAAAGGAAAAATATCAATGTGATGTGTATCAGAATTTCAAACATTATGAAACAAGTACTATACTGTACAGTACTAACTAAAATATTTTTTACTTTACCTGGAGCTATGTAGCCGAAAGAACCTAAGGTACTAGTTTGCGTATCATCTTTGTTAGCAGCCAAGATTTTTGCAATACCGAAATCACCAACATGTGCAACCATATCTTCATCTAAGAGAACATTGCTAGGCTTCAAGTCACAGTGTATCACTCGCTCAGATTGTCCAAAATGAAGATACTCAAGAGCCACCCCAACATCGATCATGATATTCACTCTTTGGAGGAAACTTAGACTGTAATTGTGTGAATACAACCACTTCTCTAGGCTTCCATTTGGAATGTATTCCAAAATCAGAGCCCTTAATTCAGGGTTTGTACAAGTACTAATGACTTTCACAAGATTCCTATGTCGTACTGTTCCTAAAACTTTGCACTCCGCATCGAAACTCTTGAATGCTCCATCAACCGTTAGATTTAGAAGTTTCACTGCTACAATTGTTCCATCAAAAAGTATTCCTTTATATACTTTTCCAAAACCTCCAGACCCAAGAAAATTGGCTTCAGAAAATCCATTTGTCCCAAGTGAAAGCTCATGGTACGAAATCCTTATCTTCTCATGTAATGCATGCTCTGGATTTTGAGCCAAGTTGTTTCTTCTATGTTTATGGTAGACGTAGGGAAGCTGGAAAGTAACAAAACTCCATAATAAAGTAAAGTCGATTAAAGAGATGGTCTGCATTAGACACACACTAATAAAATTTGTGTTGACCCGTCATTTTTCTGGCACGGACTTATGTTAGAATTCTAACTTCGTGAATAGTTTTTCTATGAAGCAGGAAAGTAACAAAATTCCATAATAAAGCATAGACCTTTTGTATGAAATTATAATGGTGAAACAGATTCTTTTTGTTGTCATTGTATTGTCAAACAACACTTAGTATATAACTACTTATATATTCATTTGTGTTGCTAATGATCTTATATGAGTTACACTTTTTGTTGTAACTGGTGAGTGCAACTGAAAGATTTAACAGCGTGGTCAAAATATTCTGATGAATTAGTTTGATGATCAAGAAATGATATCTTGAAGATAGTAAACGTGTGAGATGTCAGAAAGATGGAATGAAGATTATTGCGTGAAAATTCATTCAGCAAAAGTCAGAGATTGAAGATGTAGATTAAATTGAATTAAACTTGGAAAGTTTAGAAATAGTTTCTATTCTATAAGCGTCATATATAAACGCTCTGTTGGGCCGTAGGGCTCATCAGGTATTCATAACTTGAGTGTTTTACTTTTTAGAATACAAAGCTATTAAGCTATTGATATAAAGATAAAACTATGACAGGATGCCATCTCATAATGGAATAGTTGAGAGGTAAGAGCAATTGTCATAGACATAAACTGTGAGTGAGCACTTGCATAACTGAGAGTTTTAGGCTTTATAGTTATTTCAGATCCCCATCTTCCTTATTTCTCAATCTAGTCTTGGCACATCTTTTTTTAAGAACTTATGAAATGCGGGACTGGTTGTCATCAACCTTGGTTAGGTTAGTAATCTTCAACCTCTTAGTTTTTTACACAGTACGTAGTGGTTTCTTGTAGGATTTTAGAAAAAAAGCTGCCACATCTGAAAACTTATGGACCAATGTGGGACTGGTTATCAAATAGACAAATACTAAGGGCTTGTTAGCTTGCAGTAATTAAACAAATAGGCAGTAATTTCAGTATTCAGAAAAAAACCAGTTTCCAGTTTCAACCAACTTAAAACTTCTAAGTTTCTAGGCCAATACTAGAAAAGCACAAATGTAGGCCAGATTTTTAAAAAAAATAGCAACAAAAAAAAAAAACATAGTTTAAGAGCTGCAACCAAACAAGGACTAAGTAGGAAACTTATCAATTCTAACATGGAAATAGCAAGGATAACTGAATCATTTCATTAAGCAAAAAAAAGTGATGAAAAAAAGAAGGAAATAGAAATGTCAGGTTACCTTGATTCCTTTAATCCCCTTCATACTTTTCGCCCATTTATTTCCATCAGGGTCATCATCACTCTTTTTCAAAACCTTACGGAAGAAAAAGAATATTACAATAATTAACACTAATGCTCCAGAAGTCCCTCCACCACCGATAGCAGCTCCAACCACGATACCACTTTGGATTTTCTTTGCAGGACCTTTACAAGCTGGCAAAGGACCTCCACATAAATCTAAATTATTTGCGTAGTTATTAGCTGATATTTTCGCATCGGGGTCAAAAGACGGAACTGACCCCGACAAACGATTGTTAGCCACGCTAAAAGACCTAAGACGGCTAAGTGACCCAAGCTCAAGAGGTATTTGACCCGAAAACTGGTTGTCATCGAGTTTAAGGCTATTTAAATAGGTACAATTTACTAATCCTTTAGGTATAGTACCCGAGAAATTGTTCGATGAAATATCAAGAGATGTGGCAAGTCCTATTACTTTGGAGACATTAGATGGGATAGAACCGTATAGATTATTATTCGAAATATCAACCCCTGTTAAGGCTACGCAATTACTAAGACCAATTGGGAAATTACCTTCCAGTTTCATACTAGAAAGTTTGATATTCATAACCTTGTTCAGGTGCCAGCATTCGACCCCGGTGAAGCTACATATAAACCCTTCTGTGTTGCTACTGAAATCCCAATTAGATAAGGCATTAAGAGGGTCTTTGAGGGAGTTCTTTACAGCTTTTAAGCAATCTATATCACTTTGAAGAGTACAGGTTGGAATACAGATGAATAATAAAGTAATAAAAGCTTTTAATAGAGTGGTAAGTGATCCTTCTTCCACTGCCATGACCTTATAGAATGTAATCGTATGCTCACATGTATCTTCAAGTGACAATTCAATCAAACGGCACTTAAAAGGATGAATTGCGAGTGTTGAGACAAGACACTAGCTTAAAAAAAACATCAGATATATATTCAATACGCTAAATTATGGTTTAGTGACCGGCAATTTTAGCATAAGTGACATAAGTTTTTGCAATTTCGGTTTTGTGATCTAAGTTTAGCTTTTGTATTGTTTTAGTGAAATTGCGTCAATTCAGTGGACGGAATATGTTATACGTGTTATCACGTGCCCTCACGTATGTTAACTAAAAGGGTAAAATCTGAGTGTATTTTAATCATTTTAGTAAGAAATATGGTTTTTTTTCGAAAAATATGATGGCAGGTCACTAAATTGCTAACAAAGTTAAACTTACGTAACAAAACCGAAATTACAAAAACTTATGTCACTTATCCTAAAATTGACAAAAACTCATGTCACTAAAGCATAATTTACCCCATTCAATAATACTGAACCCCAAACAAAACAGTACAAGTTTATGTTTAGGAACCTGATCCTGACTTTGAGATTATTGGAAAAAATATTGATACTAAATTTCTTTATTTTAGTGTGGACAGAATTTTTTTACAGCGTCAATCGGTCAGTCGGTTGTTTTGGTTAGTTAAACATAACTGACTTAATATTTTTCATAAATTAAATATAAAAAAAACACCTAAAACGACAATTTAGTAGAGAACCATTTTTTTTTATATTCAAGTTTTCGAAATATCGAGTAAATAAATTTATAATATTGTTTTTATTTCTTTTCTAAAATTTTAAAGAAATATTTATGAATTTTATAATTTATGATGGAACACTTTCATAATTTATGGACAATATATGGATTAAAATATAGAATTTTTAGATTTATAACTTTATTGTTTTCTTTAAATTTAAATATGCATGATTTATATAAATATTTTGTAATAAATAAAAAAATATGTAATCTTAATTTTGAGAGTTGTGTTTTTAATTTTTGTAATAAAAATTTAATTAATTAGATATAAATGTTTCGAATATGCTATAATATAAAAGATGTAATCATCGGTAATCATGTTAAATTTATTTTATGTGCTAATAGTAATCAATAAGACATTCATAATTAGTTGTTATTGTACTTAAAGTTATTATAATCCCTTTTCAATTTTAGTTTCTCTTTCTTTTTCAGATTTGTTATAAATAAATTTTAATTTTAAAAGGGGCTAATAAAAATAAAATTTAAATAGTTGCTGAAATGATTTATTTACAAATTATTTTAAAAAACACCATAAAAATATAAAAACATTAAAAATTATGGGGTTGGGGTGTCCGTCCCTCCCTATCATATATATATATATATAAGTCCAGCCGCTCGTCAAGTTATAAGATCAATGAGAGAGAGGGATGAGTACGAAATATAAATGTTCTCATGCATTCATTGTATTTACGTGGTGTGGAATTCTCTGAACGTTACCATTTTCCACAAGTGACATATAGAGACTAAAGGAAGAAAGACTTTGGGTTGACTTTGAAAAGTACGTCCACTGAAAAGTACCACAATTTATTATCGAAGAATTTCATAATTTTCATTTTTTTTATTACTAACTTATTAGCGATGGTTTTTGTAACGATTTTATAACATTTTAGTTAATTTGTAACAGTTTTTTAAACTTGTGACAGCTTTTAACTCTCACTGAATTAAACATTATTTTGTAGTGCTCGACATGATTTGCGGAAGATTAAATCAGTTTTTGTTTTATGAAAAAAAAAAACAATAACTCACCTGTGTAAAAACTTGATTTAGTAATATACATTTGTATAATCTGGTGATTTTGTGACAATGCTGTAAATTTTAATAAAAAACACGTTGGATACAGTCATTTAAACGGTAAAACATATTTCTGCCCTTATTTTTTAAGAAAATTTTTCAACCCTTTAATGTAATAACAAAAAAAAAAACAATTTATTTGTATGCATATATATGTATATGTTGGAAATTTTGGTTCTTGTGAATTAAATTGGTCCGAATAAATTAAAAAATTATTATGTATTTAAACACTTTGTGGGTTGGATTAATTTCTTATATTTAATTTGTAAATGATAGAGAAATTGTTACATATTTTATATTTATCATTCCATTATAATAAGTCAACCCACATCAAATGAGACTGCACAATTTAACTATTTTTTTTCAAAAATACTATTACACATTTATATTAATTACAATAATATCATACTCACATAAAAATATAAAAAGTAAAAACTAATAAAACTATTTATCAAATAATAACCAAATATTCTTTTAAATTTTAAACTATGTTTTTTTTTGTTATATCCACGTATTTATATCATAAATATACATATTTTCTATATTTTTATTATATTACAGGTCGCACCCGGTCAGCTGGACGTTGGATTACCAGTATGTACGCATATTTGACTGTGTTTACTACTATAAGTATGGTAAAGGATGCAACGTGGAATGGGTCCACGTGCAAATGATGACAGCCAAAATTTGTTATATATTTATTTCAACATGTGCAATGTTTCAGATACATTGCCATTTAGTCCCAACAAACGGGATTCCAACAGTTACACCCATTTGATAAAAGGTTGTGTTATTTTCGAAAAGGCATAAGGGGCCCTATATATATATATATATATAGCCCCATTTATTCCGAAAATCATAACATTAATTCATAAAAAATTCTATCAAAAAAAAAAACTGCATATTTTTCATTGCACTCGTATGTCCGAGAGAGTGCAAATACCATCCTGTTTCGTCGTGTGATTGATTTGTGAATTCGTATGGATCGCGAGACCCGTTGTATCCTGGAAAATTTACGTCCGTAAAAATCCGGAAATCGTTGGGGGGCGAATAAGTTTTAAGGAGAGAGTTTACTACTCGACTCGGGGTAATTTGTTACCAAAACTTCGGTAGCCCACGTAAATTCGTTTATTACATTATTTATTATACCGTTTAACATATTATTTGTTTGTTAATTAATTTCAGTAATTTATACCAATAAACTCTTGCGTAGTAAAATGTTCTACAGTATATATATATATATAATATATGTATTTATATATTAATCGTATTAGGGTTTGGAGTGGGTAGCAGTAGGGCTGGGAAAAAATCCCGATCCCGAAGCCTGACCCGGTCCCGACTCGACACAACCTCGACCTGACACAATCTCATCCCGAAACAGTCGGGTACTCTCCCGATCCGATTGATTTCGGGATCGGGATCCGGTGTGATATTTGTTACCCGTCGGGTACCCGATCCGCCCGACTTTATTAAATACATTAAATATTTAATTACTTATATACTAATATTTATGTATTAGATCAATATTAAATATTCGTTACTCCATTTAAATAATAAATGTACTATTATTTTTACTTTACAGTGAGTGAGCGTAATCTCACAAGGATTTGTAATGGTAGTTAATAGAACTTGATTAAGTTTTGAGGAAAACTTTCTATTTCATTCATACCCAATGGTTGTTTGGTTGCTAATTATAATATCCAGTTACATATTTTTTTTGTTAAGCTTTTTTTTTTTCTTGTTAGCACGATTAAGAACCTAGAATTTGGTCTAACACAACTAAACTAGCTATGTTTTTAAATATTTATACATTAGCAAACTTATAGAAAATTTTGTGCAATCCTCTTTTCTTTTCTAAATTAAGAATTATCGGGATTGTCCCCTCCCGACCCGTCGGTTACCCGAAATGTCGGACCGATATTTTTCGAGTCGGGATCGGGAAGGAAAACACTACCCGATTCCTTTCAGGTCGAAATTCATGTACGATAATTTTGGGTCGAGACCCGACCCGATACCACCCTTAGGTAGGAGTGGCTTAAAGACAGTGACGGTGATGGTGGGAAGAGCCGGTGGGGGACAGTACAGAGATGTATGGATGTATAGATATGTGTATGTATCTAGGGGAATTTTTTTTCTTATTACGATGCTATTGCTATCATCTTAATGTTGGAAAAGCCAAAATTGTGTTTCTTGTTTAATATTTGATACGTTTTAATTTAGCAAGTACGAAAATAACCCTCCTATTAAATCTCCCCATATTCTCTCTCCACCATAAATATTAGGGTTTTCAAATTTGAACTAATTACTCTTGTTTTTTTTCAAAATTAAAAGACAATAATATTAAAAAAAAAATAGAAAACATAAAACATAAAAAAAATATATATATATAGCATCAATAGAAAATATATTAGAGAATTTTAGAGTAACATATAGCATCATATAGAATCAAGCAAACAAATAAAAAATCAATAACAATGATAAAAGAGCATCGTATAGCATCAACGGAATTTTTTTTAGAGTATTTTAGAGCAGAATAGTATAAGACGAGTAAAATGAGAAATTAAATAAAAAAACAAACACACAAGACACTAAATAATACAATAAAATAGAAACGTTATAAAAACATACTGAGCAACACAAATAATCAATGAGTGGGAATATATAGTATCATGAAGCATCAAACGTTAGAAACGGAAAATAATATAGATAATGGCGGATGATCAACTATAACAAACAAATAATTATATAAGAGTAGCATCTCAGACGAAAAAATAAAAAAGTCAAGAAAAAAGAAACTTATGATGCTTTAAACATAGAATTATAGAGCACCTCAGAGCACCTGGCGTAAAAATAGAAAAGATCAAACAATAAAAATAAAACATCCAATATCAAAAATAGAAAAATAAAACTAGCAAATAAAAATAGAATACATGTAGCATAGGGAGGGGAGAGAGACCATAGAAAATTAGGAAGAGAAAGTAGAAAAATGAGGAGTAATTGTTTATATGATGGTCTATGTCTACACATTTCAAATTGATGATATGTTCATGGTAGGGAATATGCACGATATGGGGAAGAAGCACTACACATACACACATGTTCATCTAAAATAGAATTCTAAAGAAAGAAACCAATCGAAAAATTCATTTCTCCCAACTTTATCCCGAAAGTAGAGCCATCTAAAATAGAATCCTAAAGAAAGAAACCGATCGACGAATTCATTTCTCCCAACTTTATCCCGAAAGTAGAGCCATCATTTGATGTGCATCTTCCTAACATGTGTCCGAGTTACACCTTTAATCAGAAAAATCATCAATAGAGAGTCTTAGGTCTTCACAACCCACTTTGCAAGTTAAGCAATCATAGCCAATTTACTTAGCATGTTTTGCAAGCATAACTAATTTGCTTAGCAAAATTAGCAAGTATAGTCAATTTGCTTCGTATACACCCCCCTTATTTCCTTGGCTTTCAGTATATCTTGTTTTAAAATCACACTAATATCTTATATATTAATGAACCAATCTCCGTGGACACTTTCTTCCCCCTAATAATTTAAAGGAATTATAGATAAAGAATGTTATTTTTTTTGTAATTAGTGAGTCTGACACTTGATGGGCATAATCAAGGCCGACCCTCTAACCTAGAGCACCTAAGCCATTTTACAACAACAAAAGCGTCTTATAGGAATAAAATCTAAAAATTAAAGATAGGACATGATTTAGATAATTCAATATATTATAAATGTTTTCTGTAGCCTAATTTGTACAGTCCTTTTATTCTACCAATGAGGTCGTTGGTTCGATTTTAAGAAACAACCAGTTTGACCTTTTTCACCCTTCAAGATAAAAGTACAAAAAGATATTGTAATGGTGATTTCAAAACCACCGTGGATGTAGTAAAATAGTACTAAAAACTGTATATATATATATATATATATATATTGTTGTGTGACATATTATGTCGTTACAACAATAAGGGAGACTTTATTCATTCATATGAGTGATTGAGATACGTTAAAAAACCCCATAACCCTCTTTATAGGTAGGGTTACATCTGGTAAGAAAGTACAATATGTGCCCAATAAAGTAAGGTTAAATATGAACAATAATATCCTACAATATATACTATAATTTTATAGGGGAGAAATTTTATTGGCGTCTAAACAGATTGCCTGTTTTGGATGGCATAAAGGTCGGTCGTGGGCATAATTATTTAACAAATAATTTTATGGAGCAAAAAAGTTTTACTTCTTGCAACTAGGGGGAAAGTCGTGCAGTTTGTAATATTGATCTTTAGTATTTCTATCATACGGCATTTCATACAATGTAGAACTTGTCTAGGCTTAAAATTAGACCTTTTAGTTTATTTATTCGCAGCACTATTTGGAACCATATTCAGTAAAAAAAAAAAAATCCATATGATCATGTGTTTCCGAGCTAGATTTCACCATTATAATATTGATAATTACGGTATTAAAAGACCAAACTTCATTTTGTATGTTTTTTGTTGTGTTTCCGGGAAAAATGTTAATACAGTAACTAACATATCAGCTTTAAGTGATTTGTTACCCAACATAACACACTTTCTAATTTGATAGTCAATCTATACATTTCGTTCTAATTAGGGGATTCAGCCCACCCCTGTCATTTCAACTTTATTAACTCAAACATTTTAAGTAGTGATGCTAATTATTTTAAATATAAGAAAACGTGTGAGAAAACTGCTACGAATACTCTAAAAGCATCTACATCAATGTCTCTAAAACATTTAGTTTTCTTAAATTATATGGTTTTATCACAAAATATGATTCACATCAATTACCATTTAGCTTATCTTAAAATTAAATTTAGTTCAACATCCGCTATATATATATATATATATATGGAGAGTTCATATCTCATTAAAACAAAAACAATAATTAAATATGACTCAAACTATTTTTAAAATGACTCGAACTATTTTTAAAATGATTTAAAATGGCTCAGACAGTTTTTAAAATGACTCAAAATAACTCAAACTGTTTTTAAAACTACTCATATTGTTTCTAAATTACTCACACTGCTTTTAAAATGACTTAAAATTACTCAAACTATTTTTAAAATTATTAAAAATGGCTCGGACTATTTTTAAAATGACTTAAAATGACTCAGACTTTTTTAAAAAGATTTAAAACGATTCAGTCTGTTTTTAAAATTACTCAGACTGTTTTTGAAATTTATTTAGAATGACTCGGTCTGTTTTTAAAAAGGACTCGGACTATTTTTAAAATGACTTAAAACGACTTAAAACGACTCATACTGTTTTTAAAATGACTTAAAACGACTCAAATGGTTTTTAAAATTACTCAGACTATTTTTAAAATGACTTGAAACGACTCACACTGTTTTTAAAATAAATTAAAATGACTCATATTGTTTTTAAAATTATTTAAAATGACTCATACTGTTTTTAAAATAACTTAAAACCATTCAGATTATTTTTAAAATGACTTAAAATTACTCAGACTGTTTTTGAAATTACTCATACTGTTTTTAAAATTACTCATACTGTTTTTAAAATAACTTAAAATGAATCGTACTGTTTTTAAAATTACTCAGACTGTTTTTAAAATGATTGAAAACGACTTAGACTATTTTTAAATGACTGAAAACGACTAAGACTGCTTTTAAAATGACTCAAATTATTTTTAAAATTACTTAGTCTGTTTTTAAAATGACTCACACTATTTTTAAAATGACTTAAAATGGTTTATACTATTTTTAAAATGACTTTAAATTACTTATATTATTTTTAAAATTACTCACACTGTTTCTAAAATGACTCAAACTGCTTTTAAAATTATACGACTATTTTTAAAATGATTTAAAATGACTCAGATTCTTTTTAAATGACTTAAAACGACTCAGATTCTTTTTAAACAACTTAAAACGACTTAGACTATTTTTAAAATGACTTAAAACGGCTCGGATTGTTTTTAAAATTACTTACAACGACTCGGACTGTTTTTAAAATGACTTAAAATGACTCACACTATTTTTAAAATTATTTAAAACGACTCGGACTGTTTTAAAAATTATTTACAACGACTCGGACTGTTTTTAAAATGACTTAAAAATGACTTGGACTGTTTTTAAAATGACTCAGACTATTTTTAAAATGGCTCAGACTATTTTTAATATGAATTAAGACGACTCCAACTTTTTTTTTTCTATTTTTGGATTTTTGTTGACTTTAGATTTTTTGTTGACTTTAGATTTTTTGAGATTTTATTTTTATTTTTTTGGATTTTTAAAATTTGATTCGTGTTTTTTCGGGATTTTGCCTCTTTAAATTTTTGTTTTTTTCAGATTTTTTTTATTTTCTGGAATTTTTCCATTTTTTCTTAATTTTTTACATTTTTATTGCTTAATCATGAAAAATTGATTAATAATTAATTAGTTTATGTTTAATGAACCAATTATTAATTAAATTATAGATAAATTGCCCGAATTAGTCGCAGTAAAGGGGTTAGGGGAAATTCTATCCAAGCAGGGGTTAGGGGAAATTCTATCCAAGCAGCTATTATAAAAGGGAATAGCCGCCGCCGTAATTAGGGTTTAGAAAACTATTAAAACTTTTTAAATAGCAGCTTAAGTGCTTAACAAACCCACTCATATTTCTTCTTCCTCAACAAAGAAATATGCAGCCTTTCACATATCCTGGTAGAACCCCTCTCTCTCAATCTAAAAATAAACAAGTCTAGTTTTTTCTTTTTCTTTAAATGTACTTTAATCATGATTAAGGGTTTTGTTTTGTTTATAAGATTCTGCTTATTCTAATGCATCCATGATTTATTATCGATTAACATGTCATAGAGATACAAATTCTAAGAAAGTTGAATTTTTTAGGGTTTATCCATGCAGTTTCCGGGTGTAGTTTTTTATACATCAAAATGTCGAATATATACATTTAAAAATTTATTACATAGTTAGACTCCTAATTTCTATGCTTAACTTTTTTCGTATAATTTTGCACGTTTTCTGAACCTTATAAAGTTGAGATCAATGGAGTAATAGTTGATCAATCTACAAGAAATGATGATAAAACGCATTTTTATAGATGAGTAGATCTTTTATTTGTTATTAACTGTTGTGTTTATAATTAGTTGCCAAGAACACAAAATTAACATCTTTTTAATTGTTTTGTGATAGTAAAAAAAGGCTGCTGTTACTTAATTTTTAGAATTATGTGGATTGCCGGGAAGAAAAGGCGGCGAGCCCGCAATTATTTAAGTAATGGCATATTGGAAGGATCGTTGTTCATAACATTTCATAACATGTCTTGGTCAGGTTGTCGCAAGGTAATGTTTTAATTAATTTATTTTATTTGATCTTAATATAGCATTTAACTTACCTTAAAGCTCTATTATTTTTATGCATATTGCGGTGCAATCTTACATTTTAGGGTTGTTCTATATTCAATATTCCACTTATACTACAACTGTTTTTCGTAACAGTTCTTTGAGTCAGTTTGTGTTCTTTAGGTTATATAGTCATTTGTATATACTCCGTTGACAATTAATTATATTGCGTTACTATAATGCGTACTAAAAGAGTGTATTATCTCGTTTATGGTACTTAATTATGATCTATTGCCTTTTGTCCTAATCAAGACATTAATTCTTCCATAAGAATGCAACTTGCAAACAAATTGTAGTAAATAAGATGTTAAGGCGAATCTAGTTCTTACCCTTTTTTTGCGGGTTGTATGTGGAGTTGTTGCAAAACATTCCTCTGGTAGCTAGATCTACATTCGATGACTAAGAAGGAATTTTGAGTTAAGCAGTGATTTTGCTTACCCCTAATGAGGGAATGAAGTCTGTAACCAATGAATTATGGTATATAAGAAAATAATTTTTTCATAATTAGAATCTCTTAGATTAAGTTACAACATGAAATAATTTATCTTTTGGCTCTTCGCGTTTATTATTTCCTACTCTGGGTTCTCTTTTTCTTACTTCAGATTAGGTTGCCTATTTTCTGCTCAAGTCATCTTTGGTGGAGAATGTAGTTTCTGTGATTTCAAATTTGAAAATCCTTTTAAATTATTATTATTTTTGGTTTTCATAAAAATTAAAGTCTCTTGTATGTCTCGAATACATGTCGACAAGGACATACCATTGATCTGGCGCATCAATACATCTTCCTACAAGCAATACCATAGTCTTAAAATTAAAAACTCAACTAACAATAACAAAAATTATGATAACATTAGTTAAGGGGTCTCAAAATTCAACATCTTAGAGGGTTATTATGTTTTGTTCTCGAAGGATTTAAGTAATGATTGCATAGTTTCTGGGGAGGGAATGGCGTATCTTCCTTTGGTTACAGATAGCATTGTTAGCCAAACAAAAAAGTGAAATATTCCGTCATTCTTTTCCCATATACAAACACGCCAGAAGTAGTTTTTAAAACCTATAATACTCATATATTGTTAGTTGACAATGGTAAGCATTCAGTAGTTTTTACACCTAGAATGCTAACGTATTTTACATACATAGGTAATCACTAATCAAGTGCTATTTTTCTCTTTTTTTTAATCTTTATTGTAGCACTTAGACTTGTAAAATTGTTTTGCATTTACGGGTTTCATAACCAATTCTGATACTACCGTGTGAGTTTCTTTTAAAAAAAAACTTGTTGAGTATGTGTCAAATTAGACAAAAAAGTAATGTTATGCTTGTCTTAAATAACGCATAATATTATTATATTTTCAATAATTGAACTCAGAGAGAATTGTGTCTAATTGAATTCAATGTATGTGAATGTAAACAAAATTTTAGATCCACAGTTATGTTTTTTGGATAGGTTATGTCAAATAATTGATGTTATTTATCCCAATTCTTCTGAATGATAAGCAATGCAAATGTGTTTTTTACGGAGACAAATATCAGTTTACCACTAGTTTACTATCATCGATCTAGTTATTGTTTTAGTACGTAGAATGTTCTTCTTTTTCCGCAATATATTTGGAACATAATGTCTTCATAGATCTATAGAATGTTTGTATTTTGTTACTAGCTAGAGTTCTGTTATTATTATGCAAACATCTAAAGTTAAGACACCACTAGTTTTAATGCATAATGCGTTTCAAAAATAATTAATGTAGAATTTTGTTTTAGAATATATAGGATGGAGCTCTATAAAATGAAGGTTTCATTGTGTAAGATATTAATCAAATAATTTCGGACTCTTGATCGACTATTGTGTTATAGTTATGCATTTACTCGTTCTTATTTCTTAATCTATACATCCATTAAATTAGACTAAAATACTTTTAAAGTTATCTTGAATGTAAAATTTAATGAATATCTAACTTATGTTAGATTTTCATGTGATTGATAGTACTTTTACTTTATTCTTTCCATGAGCCATGTTACTATTTTGTTCAAGTTTTTTTTTTTTTTTTTTTTATCAGTGACCACTGCTGAGACGGGACCGAGAGCTATGGATTATATCTCAAATGAAGCAAATAAATTTGACCTCATGCTTATGGAAACTCAATTGCCCGATATTGACTCGTTCTCGCTCTTGGACATGGCTGTTGACCGTGGAATACCGACAATGTGTAAGTTTTAACATATATACTTGCTTGTACAGTGGAGTAGATCCTTAATCAGGGCCGGATTACTTTACTTGTAATCAATTTTGTTGCTTTTAAACTGAATACTAAGAAATTTGAATATAACTAATTGTTTGAGACGGTTCGCTTTGGTCTTAAACTTTTTAACGATAAAAAAGATCATGACTTCACTTAATAAAAGAAGAAATAAGACGACTATGTCATGGTCTTATTTTGTATAGAATTTTTTTTTTTTAAGAGTAGCCAAATGATATATATTGAATATGTTAAGGGGAAAAATCATGTAGATTGGTTTCTCTCTAAAAAGAAATCAAGATAATAATTAGAATCAGTCTATCAGACAATTAAGTTGTGAAATGACCTCCTCTTGGCTTAATATTTGTTTGAAAACTTTTTGAAGGGAGATTACGAACTTTTAAATATTTGATAACTAAATCAATATAATTAAAAGTGTATGACAAATTGAATTGAATGCCCACTAATGAATGCCACATATAAGTCTTATCTCGTTTCTACAATATCCCCTAAGTGCAGCAATATTTGCATAGGAAGTCTAACAATCAAATCCACTACAGCAAAATTAACAAAAAAAAGAAAGAAAAAAAGTTAAACAATCAAATAGAAATTATCATCTAGCCCCCTCCTTAGAAGTGCCTTGAAACACTTAATAGGAGTATGTTGCAATAGGCATCAATCACAAATTTGGTTTGTATATACCAGTGCAGTAATGTTATTGTCGACACCAAGTAGCTAGTTAGGTACTTTTTTCTATGAAGAGGATCCAAATCACCAAATTAAGTAGTGTGGTAAACTGACATTAATGGCATTTTCTCAATTGTTTTGCAAACTGTTATCATTCTCTATTTAAGTTTTTTTTTTCATTTTTCTGCATACAAAAAATAGTACTGTTAAGCGATCATCGGAATGCTATGGTTGTGAAAATGGGCCTTCAACAAGGAGCTTGTTTTTACTTCGAGAAACCACTTACAAGGCGGTAGCAGGTCTTTCGCTACATTTGGTCAAGTATAAGATGACCAAGGTGAAAAGCACTTCTGAGAATGTGGAAGCAAATAGCAATGTACCTGAAAAATTAAGCAGGAAAAGGAAATCTGGTATTCCATGGACAGATGAGCTTCACCAAAAGTTCGTTAGAGCGATGCATCAGCTAGGCAATTCAAGTACGTGGTTTTTTACATTTAACATTATTAAGTCGCATACGTATGCACCACGCAAACACAACTCTTATCTATTTATAATTATCTATGGGTCCACGACACTAAACACAATAGATTGTTATATGTAGCGTAACGTTCATGTAAAATGCTTATGTTTAATGTTAGACTGCTACCCAAAAGAGATTCTTGAGCTGATGAACGAGCCTGGTCTCACTCGAATGCAAGTTTCAAGCCACCTCCAGGTTCATTCCGGTAATCTTCCTTTTTTCCTTTAGTTCTCTAAGATAGATTAACAATTGATATTTTTTAAACTTTAGAAATGTCGTGATCGAAACTGCAGCAAGCTACCAAACAAAGAAATGGTAATTCCCAAACCCGCAAAAAAGAAAGGGGGTTCAAGCAAATATGGACAGATGCCGTATTTACTGATGCCTTCAAATATACCCCAACCCACACCCATGCAAGAGAATCAAGCAGTATCCAACACATAGAGAAATGTTCAGTCGGAGCTCAACTTTCCCAACCAGGTCCATTTCTTCTCAAAAAATATATTATAAAGTATGAGAATTTAAGTACTAATTAGTTAAATTTTAAATTGTCCGCCATTTCATACGATTTCTAATTTCTCCTTTTCTTGAATAAACTCAATATTGCAAAATTGTCTATGCTGTCGATATTTGTACTAATTCAGTATATGCACATCGCCCTACGAATTTTGATGAATATAATATCGTTACACTCTTAATGTGAAGCTTCTTTCTAATACTTAAGCTAAGGGGTTGGTTTCATAGAGACGAGATAGCCATACTATAAAACTGAAGCAAAAGAAACCCAAATTCTTTTACGCTAAAAACAAACAATTGGTATTATTACGATTATTTAAATTTGTTTAAACTTCATGACAGTTTGTTTCTTACAACAATTTAAGAAATCAGCTATGTGAACACTTTTATTACTTTACATATAAGTTGTATATAGTCATATAGATATTCTACGTATAACTAGTATTTCACTAATTGTATCTTGCATAACAGACTCTAGCAGATTGGAGTGTGTAATTGGAAGGAAAAAGGACATGGAGTTGATAGCATGCCAAAGTTTTCGCAACACAGATGATATAGGTTGTCAACTTGTTTTGCTGGTGGAGTTTTTAATATGTAACAATAAATAAAAAGTTTAATAGCATGGAAGCATGTTTTCATGGGATGTCATGATGACATTTTATTTTTCTGCTATAAACAATATGGTGAGCCTGCTAGGCTGTTAATTAAAAATATAATATAATATTTCAAAATTCTTCTCTATTTATCAGATTAATGTTTTTTGTCATATAATCCGAGATAATTCAATATTCAATGGATTTATATCCTGGTTTTGAAATTATAACCAAATCAAAAATCTTAAGGTGATAGGTCTCTCCTGAATCAACTTGTATCTCATGATATTGTCAATCGAAAGTTACTTGGCAAGTAGTCATAGATTGTGCGTTCGTTGGGGTTTTACCATACCCCGCATTGCACAATGTCACGATTCAGTTCCCGTCCCGTTAAAATGGGGTTTGTAGGATACCCACCCACACACACAAAAGTGTTATAGAAATATAATTAGTGTGTATTATGTTCCCAATGTCTACGAGCTCTTACCACACCAGGTAACAAATACACATGCAAAAGAAAGAAGCAGCAGTAAATACATTTTAAGAGCATTCAAGTCAGCGTACACAATTTATACATTGCAATCTAATTTTCTCAGTTTTAATAACTATGAAATTGTTGCAATGTCACTTTTCCATCATAATGTTATTTTCGTTGTTATGAATTTTCTATAAGACTCGTGAGGATTAAAATAAGAACATGGATTGAGGCGGAATCTCAAATAAGCTTGATATATTCGGCAAAAGAAACATAATTTGCTTGTAGCACAATTTAATTATTTTATGGCCAAATCTAGTTTACACTTTCTTGTAGATCAATACTGTTACTACCACCCTATAATCATTAAAATTAAAGATAGATGGATAATAGAACTTGAATGGTTCAGTAAAATGGCGATATATATATAACTTGTTGCACTAATTTTTGTAATACAGTCTAAATCAATAGATTCAAGCCCTTCATGAAGAAAAAGAAACAAAATCATATCTTACATCATATTGTTTCCCGGGGTTTGGATCAATTTGCATTAATAAAAAGAAAATGTTGTTCCCATCTTATTCAAGTTCTCCAAGAAGCGCCTTCATCGTAGTCAAAGACCCCTTGCGGCCTGCTCTACGGACCCCAAAGCACAGTGTAGAAACGGGAGACCCACCCTCGTAATTCTCAGACGTACACCTAGTCCTCGACCCCCTCCTATAAGGACCAAAAGGAGAAGTGGGCACAGACTGAGACGATGAGCTAGATGACAATGGGGAAATAGGAGAAGGTGGTGCCTGAATATCTCTTCTAAGATTTAGTTTCGGAAGAAAAGAAATGAAGGGTTTACTTTTAGATAGGCTTTTAAGGGGCTTTTTATTCGTAGCCGAGTAGATAAAAGACGGGGGTGGTGTAAGAGGAGGAAGTGGTTTATCATAGTATTTCACTTTAGGTGTACCTGGTTGAGACTCCCATGTAAAGGGTACACCAACATTTGATCTACCATAGTACACTTCTGTAGAGGAGTTGATCAAGTTTTTCTTCTTGATATTCATGAACTTGTTTCGAAAACTTGAGCTGTCCATTACAAGCATAAGCAATATGTAGTGTTACGTTTTACAGTCTTGAGAGAAAAGAAAATGTGGAGCTATATAAAGAGTTTGATAAAAAGATTAAAAAACGGTTCAAGTAGAAGAGTCGTGCTTTTTGTTAGGCAAAATGATTGTTTGGAAATTTGAAAAGTTTTAGTGGGATTTTTACATATGTCTTGGTCGTAGGATGTTTTATAAAAAAAGAACTTCCAAACGGTAGTTCTTGGATGAAATAGATCTCATTTAATCAAATTTGAAATTTAGCTGACTATTTTATTGGTTTTTTGCAGAAGTTTCACTTTTGTCTTAAGAGTGCGGTAAAAGTGAAAATATTGAAGACTTGATTATTAGTAGTATTTATGTTACCTGGAAAATTCTTTATTACATAGTAGCATTACAGTAATTGTATTTTGTCGCGAAAGATATAAAGAAAGGTGAGGTGTACTGGATCCAAGTGAAGAGAGGTGTCCAAGATATTACCATAAAAACCTCTCAAGTTTGAAAAAGTTCTCAATTATTTATGAAAATTTTCAATATTATATAGCCATTTTCTAATTACTGTATTTTTAACTATTTTTACTTTGGGTCTTATTTCTAGTGTCTGTTTGTGAGGTTTTCCTCTTTTTAATTTTTCATCATCAATTAGTAAAATAAAAAGTGGGGTTTAAAAAATTACATGCATCTTTTTCTTTTTAAGGTAAGGTACAACAAACTCAAATTCTTATAAAAAAATTACATACATCAAGTTCTTAACAAGATATGTTCTGACTAGATATGTATGTAAATCATAGATTTCTTCGATTCAATTTACACTCGTGACGAATTTTGTGAATGGTTAAAGTATATATTCTAATGTTTCTAAACACAAAACAAACAATAGGTCTCATTACCTAACATGAATTTAAAGATATAATCATATTAAGTATATATCTTACATAAAAAAAACTCTAACAGATGGAAAATCTGAAGACAAGTAAGGGAAAAATACCGACAAAACAAATCCTAAGTTTACGATTTCGCACATCAAGTGCTGATTCAGTTTGGGTCAGAAAAAATGGGCAGTCAGAATTCTGAAGATACGGTTTTGTCAATTGCCAGAATCTTGAAAACAAAGCTAGAAAAAATAAATAAATAAAATTTAGATGGAAAAGGATATTCTACCAAATTATGAAGATTCAAAACCGATATTAAGAGAGAACTTTTTATGCGAAACTCTGAAAGCTCTCTTAAGAAGATAATCTAAACATACCATATGCGTCAGAGTCAAATTGTTAAAAAAAATAAAATAGTGATTATTGCTAAAAATATTCATTTTAGATCATAATCACATGTATTGTCAAAAGACTTAGTAAATGCATCAAATTAAATGAATAATTGATCTGAACAAGTACTTAATAATCAAGTTGAAGCTGCACATGTGACAACACCATCCTTTATGGGTAACAAATTTATACTATAAGATCGCATGTGATTGCCCTTAGATATTTGGACTGCTGTGTACTCTAAACATGTCCTATGCTTGGGCATATAATTTTTTTTATTAACTATAGTATGAATGCTAATCATAATTCGTATCAAGAAATATTTGAAAAAGAAATAAACTCTGCATCGGATTATTTCATTAATTTTTTATCTCGATATACATTGATTAAAGGACCCCCGTCGAGCAGATATTTAAGTGTGTGTTAAAAATTCTACACCTATATCATAATCTTAATCACAGCAACAACAACAAAAAAGTTAAGATTTGCAACTATCTAAATTTGTAGCAAAACTGTTGCATTCCTCTTATATATAGAACAATGCGTCACCAAAGAAGCCCGTCATTAATTAATGATCTATGTTCTAACCTCAAAAATGCTCTTTGTGAAGGTATGATCATCTTACAACTTCATGTTTACAAACTATCTACATAAATATACATGCTCCAGATAATTAAAAATGCTTGTTACCCAGAAAATTTAGTCAGAAAAGTTATATATCATGATGTCTCATGTTATCATTGGTTCATATGAGGACCTTTAAGAAATTTCACAATATTTGAGGGACCAAAGAACAGGCAAAAAAAATTAACATTGCTTAAAAGTGAACAAGCTACTTATGAACATAACTCATAAGCATTTGTAAGAACGTCCACATTGAACACACTAGTTTTTTCTAACTAAAAATTGAAACATCATAAAAAATGTAACATCTAACTTACATATTCACTTGTTAGAATTAGTTTGTATTTGAAGTGTGTATTGGACCCATTAACTCTAACTACTGAACCAACATTATATATTATTTTATTGAAAATATCGTGATACATAATAACTATAAAAACCTTTTTTGATTTATTTAGAATAAAGAAATGGAATAGTACTAGTAATCAATACGCTTTATTGTCACGTTGGCCTCTAACTTGCTTGTTACAATTAGTAGTGCATTTGTCTTATGACGCTAATGAGTTACTTTGAGTGGCATACTAAACTATCCAATGAGAGTAAAAAAACTCACTCATATGTGTGGTCTGACACTAATGAACACACTAAAAAACACTTTAAATGCTCCATTGCAGTTGCTCTAAACTTAATAGTTGATCCCAAGTAGCTTTAGGGGCACTTAGCCCCTAAAGTTTAGTGAACTTACAAATATACTCTGTAATCTTTGGAATACTATGACAAAATAAAAACTGTAAAATATTCTTGCACTCGCAATGTGTGGCCAAACTCAGATTCTATTTGTTTCCACTTCATTTCCTTCCCTCTTGAAAATGAAATCCTGACTTTAATTCTGGACCAGAATTCGTAAATTGCAATGGTCGGGAAGATATCGTAACGATCATCAGAATCTATCAATTTCATTTTTCCGAAACAAACTCTATATGTGTGCACTGTTTGATGCAAAAATTTATTTATTTGCGGGTAACTATATGCCTCAGTAAACAATTCATGAGGCTCCATCCTAGGCATGTTTGCTGTCTAGAAAGATTAACAAGTCAGAATTCATTTAAGTATATTAATTTGTGAGTTTTTCTTCTGTTAGTTCCTATATAAATGTCCATATATTACAGTAATACAAATGTTAGCCAACTGCGAAGGTTATATATGAAGGGTGAAATACGAATAAATGTTGCTTTGAGGCACAGTCAAGATTCAAGATTGACAAGCTGTGCCAGTTATTTCAGGTTTTTAGAAGGTTACTAATATCGTATACAATCCAAAATTTCAACGGGCTGACCAGTGACCTCTTTTGAGATACTATATAAGATTCATTGCTATCTTGATATATTATTGTTAAATTCTTAAATTACACTCTAAGCGCTCAATCAGTGTACGTACTTAACTTTTAAGAAACTATATAAGATTCATTGCTGCTGTCAGTACTATTTTAATGCATTACGTTTGTTTAACCATTCAACATATGTTTAGAGAACAAAATCAACTTGTTGATGGCCCGGTAAAAATGGGTTCAAACGATAAGAATTTTATGACTTTCAAGGCTATGGAATTATCCAAAAATATATATGCTGCATATTTTTTGAATAAAAAAAACACCACTTGTCTGAGGGGTAGTTATTTTAAGATGTAAAAGGGTCTGACCAAAGAAGTTTCTCTTGAACTTGGATAAAGATCATGTTATCTTTGTACTTGGTACATATGATAAATAGAAAGCTTATGATAAAGATCAGATTCATTGATGTCATTACTATTTTAATGCATTACGTTTGTTTAACCATTCAACATATTTTTAGAGAACAAAATCAAGTTGCTGATGGCATGACAAAAATGGGTTCAAATGGTAAGTATTTTATGACTTTCAAGGCTATGGAATTACCCAAAAATATATATGCTGCATATTTTTTGGATCAAAAAAACACAACTTGTCTGAGAGGTAGTTATTTTAAGATGTAGAAGGGTCTGACCAAAAAAGTTTCTCTTGAACTTATAAAGATCAGGTTATCTTGTACTTGGTACATATGATAAATAGATCTTTAAAGTTTATGATAAATGTCAGATTCATTGCTGTCATTACTATTTTAATGCATTACGTTTGTTTAACCATTCAACATATTTTTAGAGAACAAAATCAAGTTGCTGATGGCATGGCAAAAATGGGTTCAAATGGTAAGAATTTTATGACTTTCAAGGCTATGGAATTACCCAAAAATATATATGCTGCATATTTTTTGGATCAAAAAAGCAACACTTGTCTGAGGGGTAGTTATTTTAAGATGTAGAAGGGTCTGACCAAAGAAGTTTCTCTTGAACTTGGATAAAGATCAGGTTATCTTTGTACTTGGTACATATGATAAATAGATCTTTAAAGCTTAATTATGAGGATTTATTTCTGAGCCTTTTTGTACTCTTAAGCCAACATTTCAAGGAAGACATTGGTTTGAGAAATGCTATGCTTTGTTATGCTAATTAGCTTTATATTAGATCCAGGCTTATATTGTGACTAGATGAGCTGCTGAGACAAATTTTGCTAAAAGAGATCAAGGTTTTTTTCAATAGAAGATTGCTGAAAAAGATCAAACAGATTACTTACTGTTTGAATCACTACATGTTATATTTGAATTACTGCATTATTTTCCTGCATAGCCTTTTTGAGACCTTTTGCTGTTTTTCAATAGTCAGATTCTACTGTCTTAGGAATATGAGGGGTTGATTATAAATCTATCACTTTTGATCACATTGATCGTGCTTATAAAGGGAGAGATAAAGATAAGGGGTATAAAGAGAAAAGCTGAGATTTTGTAATCAATTTCTTTGGTGTTAGGCTTTAGGATTTGTTTTCTTGATTTATGCCATTTTTCTTCCCAAAATGATGTTATATAGGTTCTTAATTGTATGGTTCTATGTAAATCGTATGTTTTATTGTTAGTAGACTACTATGGGGGTTTGTCCCATGGTAAGAATGCTTGGATCAATATAAAATTTTAAAGTTTGTTAAAAAAAATAAAAATAAAAGTACATGTTTTACTCAAAAAAACAATTGGTGAACCAGTCAGTAGTCACGCAAACAAACTAAAAGAATATTGTCGATGTTTTCCAAATTATTTTTATATATATTTACGTGCCATAAATAATAATTGCAAAAGCTAATGTATGAAATTTATATGAACTACATGCATGCACAGTTTAAAGGTTTTAAGATTCGATTTAAGATTTTCTTTCAAAGCAACGTGAACCTAATCGTAATATTGTGGCTTTGTGGCCTGTTGGCTAGCCTCATCTAAGCCGTTCAAATTCCACTCCCGCTATATTTTTAATCACAGCTATACGTTGAAACATATAAAGTTGTTCCACTAGCTTCAATTTAAGAGAATATGGAAAATCCAGCTTTTGGACAAACCCAAATATATATCATTAAAATACCCTACGAAAGTAACAGTAGCATGTGATTTTATTTCTTATATTTGTTACTGAATTTAGTAAGTTTAATTAAAAATCTGTTATTTAATTCAACCATATGGGTAACTATTAGAATTGTCGATGATCAACAATTCACCCCTGCCTCCAAAACACCTCAATGGAGTTGAGTGTCGAAAGAAAATAAGCAAACAATTATGAACAATTGGAATGAATATGAATATACGAATAAGAAACAATAAGAGATATGTTTGTGGTTTCGGCCTCGCCTACGCCACTAATAATAACTATAATCTTGAAGAACAATATATAATGATTACAATCACTCATAGACTTGCTCTCTCAATACCTATAGCTAACTATTGTTATTCTCTCAAAATTGTTGAATGACTTTAACGATGAATACATGCACTATTTATAGGAGTAGTATCCAATCCTCATACGGTAATGGATGTCCTAATTCAAGGCCACTTCTATCTCCTAAACTATAGCTAATTCATGTACTTCAATCCTTGTCCAATTCCAACTCTATCAAGAGAGTTTGTAGCCTATCGAATTCCTATGTACGTGCATGACTTTCATGCAGGCGAGGAATCCCAACAATTCTCCCCCTTCTGAGCCGTGAAGGAGAGATTTCTAGCTCCATCTTCAATGGACACTTGAGGTTAGGACTGCACCTAACCCTGCAATGGAACAGCAGACATCATGCTTCCCTTTAGGTAATACCTTAGTTAACATGTCAGCCCCATTGTCTTTTGTATGAACTTTGTCAATGTAGACCTGCTTCTCTTCAAGAACGTCCCTCACCCAATGATATCTAACCTGGATGTGCTTGGATCTTGAATGGAAAGATGGATTCTTGCTCAAGTGTATAGCACTTTGAGAGTCACAAAGAATTGTAAACCTCTCTTGCTTAATACCGAGCTCCATGAAGAACCTTTTGAGCCATAACAACTCCTTACAACATTCGGTAATGGCGATATACTCAGCTTCCGTGGTTGAGAGTGCCACACACCTTTGAAGCTTAGATTGCCAAGATATAGCTCCCCCTACATATGTGAACAAGTATCCAGATGTGGATTTCTTAGAGTCTATATCACCAGCCATATCCGAGTCCGTAAATCCTTCTAAGATCGCCCCTCTTTCTCCATAGCAAAGACACACATTGGAGGATCCTTTTAGATATTTAAGTATCCATTTGACTGCCTCCCAATGCTCCTTCCCTGGTTGAGATAAGAACCTACTAACCACTCCTACCGAGTATGCTATATCCGGCCTAGTACACAACATTGCATACATCAAGCTTCCAACTGCCGAGGCATAAGGGATTTTCTTCATCTCTTGAATGTCTTCCACTTTTGTCGTATCACACTTTGAGCTTAATTTGAAGTGAGCACCCAAAGGACATGAAACTGGCTTGGAGGACTCCATGTTGAATCTAGCTAATACTTTGTGAATATATTTCTCTTGAGACAGCCATAGTTTCTTCTTGAGTCTATCCCTCCTAATTTCCATGCCAAGGATGTATCGAGCACTCCCCAAATCCTTCATCTCAAAGGCCTTGCCTAGTTGATGTTTCAACTTGATAATATGATCAATGTTCTTGCCTATTATCAACATGTCGTCTACATAGAGTAGCAACACAATGAAGTCCTCACTAGAGAATCGTTTAATGAACACACAATGATCTATTAGTGTCCGTGTGAAGCCTTGCTCCCCCATGAATGAGTCGAATTTCTTGTACCATTGCCGAGGTGCTTGCTTCAATCCGTACAAACTTTTCTCTAGCTTGCAAACTAAATGTTCTTTACCCTTAGATGCGAAACCTTCCGGTTGATCCATGAATATAGTTTCTTCCAAATCACCATGTAAGAACGCCGTCTTTACATCCAACTGTTCTATTTCCAAATCTAGATGAGCAACCATTCCAAGAACCACTCTTATCGAAGTCATTTTTACCACCGGGGAAAAAATCTCTTCGTAGTCGATTCCTTGTCGTTGTCCAAAGCCTTTTACAACGAGCCTTGCCTTGTATCTTGGTTTGCCATTGTTCTCTTCCATCTTCAACTTGTACACCCACCTATTCTTTAAGACCTTGTGTCCAGGAGTTCTATCAACGAGTGTGAATGTCTTATTTTTATAAAGTGAGTTCATCTCCTCCTTCATAGCATTCAACCATTCAAGTTTGTCTTCCCTACTCAAGACCTCTTGGAAACATGTTGGTTCACCCTCGTCGGTAAGTAACACATACTCATGGGGAGGGTATTTCGTGGATGGAACCCTTAGCCTGGTGGATACTCTAGGTGGTGGTGCTTCATGATTTTCAATGGGATCATTTGGATTATCTAATTTATCTTCAACTCTTTCTTCCACAATTATATCACTTGTATGATCAACCCTTTTTTCCTCTAGATTGTTATCACCTTCGAGATGGTTGTCACCTTCGAGATCATTGTTGCTCATTGAGTGATTTGCTTGTGGTACTTCCAAGGTTATAGGTTGCTTAAGTTCTTCTACTTCTTGTTCCGAATCAAAGTTACCAAGAGCTTGATCACTAGTCTCGACTTGCATACCTTTGTCAAAATCTTTAATGGTTTGATCCTCGAAAAACACCACATCCCTGCTTCGAACTATCCTCTTTGCTATTGGATCATAAAGTTTGTACCCAAACTTATCATCCCCATAGCTCAAATACACACATTGTTTGGACTTTTTCTCAAGCTTGGTTCTCTCATCCTTAGGAACATGCACAAATGCCCTACAACCGAACACCCTAAGGTGTTTGTATGATTGGCTTTTACCACTCCATACTTCTTCCGGCACCAGTCCTTCCAAGATTGTTGTAGGTGATAGATTAATTATTTGAGCTGCGGCACACAAGGCTTCTCCCCAAAAAATAGTTGATAAATTAGAGTGAGATAGCATGCATCTAATTTTCTCAACAATTGTTCGATTCATGCGTTCGGCCAAACCATTATGTTGGGGTGTCTTTGGTACACTTTGTTCATGTCGAATGCCATGTTCCTTACAATGTTGATCAAACGTACCTATGTATTCACCACCATTATCCGTCCTTATGCATTTGAGGGATTCTCCAGTCTCTCGTTCTACCAATGCATGGAAGTGTTTGAACACAATTGGTACTTGATCCTTAGTTTTCAATGGGTATGCCCATAGCTTTCTAGAGTAATCATCGATGAATGTGACGAAGTATAAACAACCTCCTAGCGTTTTGGTTTTCATAGGTCCACAAACATCCGAATAGACTAGCTCAAGTACTTTGGATTTTCTTTGAGCAACTTTGTTAAAGGATCCTCTATGTTGTTTCCCAAACAAACAATGTGTGCATTCGGTAATATGATCATCATCAAGCTTTGATATGAGACCTCTTTTGGCTAGGATTTTCAATCCTTTTTCACTCATATGCCCAAGTCTATGATGCCATGTTTTTTCCTTTGGTTCTACAACATGAATATCATTCACAACCGTACTCAATCTTGACCTATATAGCGTACCTCCCTTAGTGCCTTTGGCTATCACCTTCGAGTCCCTAATGAGCTTCCATTGACCCTCTCCAAAGGTATTGATGTAGCCTTGATCATCTAACTTGCCTGAGGATAATAAATTCATACGGAAATCCGGAATATGTCTCACATCTTCTAAGACAATCTCATGGCCTAGACTTGTCTTTACATGGACAGTTCCTACTCCCATGATCTTTGATACTCCATTGTTACCCATCCTAGCTTCTCCAAACTCCCCCAGCTTATAAGTTCGAAAGAATGATTTATTGGGTGTTACATGAAAAGAGGCTCCTGAGTCTACAACCCATTCCTCCTCATTCGATGTATAACATACATCACTTAAGCCGACGACTATCAGATCTCCTCCAGAATTCACAATTGCAACTTGATTGCTATCATTCTTCTTATTCTTGACAGTTCCATTGGCGACATCCTTCTTGAATGTATAACATTCGGATTTCCAATGACCAACCTTTCCACAATAATGACATTGATCTTCCTTTTTGGATACTTTCGACTTGGGGAGATTGTTCTTGACAAACTTCTTCTTCCCTTTCTTGTGATCGAGAGTTAGGGTGTCATTGTTGTTTGTTCCAATACTCCCATTCTCCATTATACTTCTCCTACGTTGGTCTTCATTCAAAATATCATTTGACACCAACTCTTTAGACACCACTCCCTCGGGTGCCGATGCAATTAGAGATACGGATAATGTCTCCCATGACTCAGGGAGCGATCCAAGTAGCCAAAGAGCTTGTATATGATCATTGAACACAACTCCCATTGATGCCAATTCATTGAGAATATGCTCCAATTTGCTAAAATGCTCGGTCATGCTTCCACCATCCGAGAACACAAGCTTTCCAAGTTGTCTAAGGAAGCTAATTTGTTGGCCACCCGTTCTCCGCTCATATAGTCCTTGAAGTTTGATCCAACAACCATACGCCGTGGTGACGTTCTCTATGTGATGAATAACTCCAACATCCACATAGTCACGTATGTAGCCGAGGCATCTCCTATCTAGGTTGCTCCATTCATAGATGTCGGCATTAGGAGGTCTAATACCAATCTCCTCGATTGGTCTTGCCAATCCTTTCACGTATAATCTATCCATCATCTTGACCTTCCAAATTCCATAGTTGTTAGCCGTTAACACCACCATCTTGGGCTTGTCACCACCCATGATTTTCGAACCTGTAGCTCTTGATACCACTTATTAGAATTGTCGATGATCAACAATTCACCCCTGCCTCCAAAACACCTCAATGGAGTTGAGTGTTGAAAGAAAATAAGCAAACAATTATGAACAATTGGAATGAATATGAATATACGAATAAGAAACAATAAGAGATATGTTTGTGGTTTCGGCCTCGCCTACGCCACTAATAATAACTATAATCTTGAAGAACAATATATAATGATTACAATCACTCATAGACTTGCTCTCTCAATACCTATAGCTAACTATTGTTATTCTCTCAAAATTGTTGAATGACTTTAACGATGAATACATGCACTATTTATAGGAGTAGTATCCAATCCTCATACGGTAATGGATGTCCTAATTCAAGGCCACTTCTATCTCCTAAACTATAGCTAATTCATGTACTTCAATCCTTGTCCAATTCCAACTCTATTAAGAGAGTTTGTAGCCCATCGAATTCCTATGTACGTGCATGACTTTCATGCAGGCGAGGAATCCCAACAGTAACAACAAATCACTTCGATTAATTAAGTTATCATGTGTAAGCGTGACATTAGAATTGATAGATTGATACATAGGAAATGGGCGCGACAAGTGCCAACATTTGTTGCACCTACTCCAGGTGACAATTCCAGTAGTTCAAATGTAAAAGTGGTTGACGATATATATATATAGAGATAATTAATGTTAAGCGTATTCAACTTTCAGCTCATTTCGATTTACTATACTCAACTATCAATTTTTTGATTTAGTATACTGTATTAATTTTCCGTCCAAATTGAAGGGCAAAATGGTCTTTTTAGCTACTAAAAAAAAAAAAAAAAACTAAATTAACTAAAACAAAGAAAACAGCAGCCCATGGGACTCGAACCCAGACCTCCCAGTCAAAGTGGAAGGCTTTTAACCACTTGGTCACCAATACTTTTATTATAATAACAACGTTATATATATATATACTCTATCTGTGTATAGATGTGTATATATACACTTTGGGACTGATTTCGTAAATTTTAGAAAATTCAAATTTTATTTTTGTTTCATTTTAGTCCTTACATTTTCAAAAAAATAGTTTAAAATTACAACAAAATAAAAAAAAACACAAAAAAATTATAAAAATCATAAAAAAAATATAAAAAATAACAAAAATAACAAAAAATTATAAAAAAAATTATAAAAAAATTAAAAAATTAAAAATATAAAAAATCACAAAAAATCACAAAAAATCACAAAAAATATAAAAAATCACAAAAAATCACAAAAAATTTTAAAAAAAACACAAATTATAAAAATCATAAAAAAATATAAAAAATCACAAAAAATCACAAAAAATATAAAAAATCACAAAAAAATTTTTGTGATTTTTTATATTTTTTGTGATTTTTTATATTTTTTTATGATTTTTATAATTTTTGTGTGTTTTTTTTTTATTTTTTGTGATTTTTTGTGATTTTTTATATTTTTTGTGATTTTTTGTGATTTTTTATTTTTTTATTTTTTTAATTTTTTTATAATTTTTTGTTATTTTTGTTATTTTTTATATTTTTTTTATGATTTTTATAATTTTTTTGTGTTTTTTTTTTATTTTGTTGTAATTTTAAACTATTTTTTTGAAAATGTAAGGACCAAAATGAAACAAAAATAAAATTTGAATTTTCTAACATTTAGGAAATCAGTCCCAAAGTGTATATATAGACATCTATACACAGATAGAGTATATATATATATATAACGCTATTACTTTAATAGAAGTATTGGTGGCCAAGTGGTTAAAAGCCAATTTGACTGGTAGGTCTGGGTTCGAGTCCCATGGGCTGCAATTTTCTTTGTTTTAGTTAATTTAGTTTTTTTTTTTTATTATTAGTAGGTAAAAAGACCATTTTGCCCTTCAATTTGGACGGAAAACGTTAGCTGACGTCACTATTTAACGGTTAATTTGGACGGAATATACTAAATCGAAAGTTTTCATTTAGTACAGTATACTAAATCAAAAAATTGATAGTTGAGTATAGTAAATCGAAATGAGCTGAAAGTTGAATACGCTTAACATTAATTATCTCTATATATATATATATGAATACATGACGAAGTCGCGTACTAAAGTTAGATATTGGGGTTAGGTTGCAAATAGACCAGGAACTCATAAACAAGCTCGTGTTGGGTTTGTAAGAGGTTCAATGCGTGTTCGTTCATTTACCAATGAATCGAGCCTGAACAAATATGTAGGGCTCGTGTTCAAGCTTAGTATCTATTGTCTAGAATATTCATATCTATTCCAATATGTATGAAATTATAAAATAAAATGAACATGATCGATAAAACTCTTATTGATTATATTTGAGATAAATCGGTGTCTATTATAAACTCAAAGTATTTTATTTCATAAAATGGATTATCTTAGTAATTTATTTATCTAAGCAAAGATGATTTTCTCAATCGAAACTAGTCTAAAAGCCTGGTTCGACTCGTTTGAGCTTAAAGAGCTAAAAGAACCGACTCTGGACATTATTTTCAGACTCGATTAATGCAGGGGGGAATAGATGGGGTTATTAGCAAATTAACATAGTTACCACAGAGATAATTTATTTAACCAAGTAAAGATGATTTTCTCAAGCGAAACTAGTTGTAAAAGCCCCGTTCGAGTCGTTTGAGCTTAACGAGCTAAAAGAGCCTAGTCCAAACATGACTTTCATTCTCGATTAGTAGTAGAGGAGCGAACCTCGAATAGAGTCGGGCTTTAGACGAAGGGCCAAATAGTAAAACCTGAATATTGATGGGGTTATTTGCAAATTAACATTATTGTTCCATAAATGATTTTTTTAACTAAGCAAAGATGATTTTCTCGAACGAAACTAGTCGTAAAAGTCTCGTTCAACTCGTTTGAGTTTAACAATCTAAAAGAGCGTAGTCTGAACATGATTTTCATTCTCGTTTAGTAGTAGAGAAGCGAATCGCAAACAAGCCGAATAGAGTCGGGTTTTAGGAGGAGGGTCAAATAGTAAAAACTGAAATATTATAGGACCTATTAGCAAATTAACATAGTTTATCCCATAAATAAACGAAAACTCGCAAAACCCCACCTGAACAGAAAAAAACGCGGTTTCTCTCTCTAAAACTCCGATCTTCTCTCTAATAGAAACATAGAAATTATCGAAGGTAATTATTTTTTAATTCTGAATTAATTTCATTTTTTTTTTTGTAATTTATGTATGTAATATTTTAATGAAGCTGCTATATATGAGGTTCGTAGGTTATATATGATTATAGCTGAAATGATTTTTTTTTATTATTAATTTCGCATAAATGTTTTTTTTGGAAATAATTTGATGTGGGTTTTGATTATCTCAATCTTTGTTTTCATTTTAAATTTGTTGTATCATATTTCCTGAATTTGATGTGGCTTATTAATTTTTCAAAAATGATTATTTTCCGATAATCTTATGTCAGGTTTTTTGGTTCAATTTAATTTCTGGATTTTGGGGATTAATTGTTGAATCATTTTTTCTAGAGCTTGTTGGGTAGAGCTGAAATGGATTATTATTATTATTATTTTCCATAAAATGATGATTTTTGTAATAATTTTGATGAGGGTTTTCATTTCCACAATCTATTTAATTTGTTTTGTGGAGTTTAGATATGAATTGTAGTTATTTCTATATTGTTGAATTACCTTAGCTGCATAGCTGTTTTTTATGTAAGCTAACGTGTTGTTTTTCAGCTTCTGAAATCGGTTATTTTTGTTTTTTCTGCCTAAATTTGCTAAAAATTGTAACTTGTAAGGAACAAACATGTTTTTGTGCTTTGTCTAGAAAAATCAAAAAAATTGTTGGCCACAAAATATACAACCAAACAAATCCGTAAATTGAAGCCATTTGTTAGAACTTTACAGATAGATTTTATAAACTAATAGATGTTCTTCCATTTGCAATCAATTTTTCCTAAGAACGGGATTCAAATTAACATGAGACTCAGAAATTTTCTCGTCAAAAGCATATGGATTCTATTAACTCTTGTTAATTTCATCATTTCCTTCTTTTATTGGTTCTAAATTTCTAATGCATTGCCCTATTGTGGAGGAGTTAGGTTTACAGCCCTGAATTCTCGTTCACGCATTTATTTATTTTTAAATGTTCTGTATATAGTTGTCCAGAACTAGAGTCCGAAAAATAGTCATTGAACAAGTATTATTCCCCAGGCCAATAAGAAGTGTAATACTAATCCAGAGTTCTCCTAGCCAATATAATTATTTGAAATATATGTCATCTTATGGTAATTGAACAATGGGGCTCTTTTCTATGGGAAAAAGCAGAAATTAGGATTTTGTCAAGGTGTTTAATGTTTGTAGCGAGATTAGGAAAAAAGCTTGATGTCAAGTTCTACACATAGTTATGTCATTTGTATATGTAAACATAATATTTGGATATTCAGTCGCATCAAAGAACTGTATTTTTTTTTAATGTGGAATAGTTGCATGCAAAAACTAGCATATCATTTTTTGATGTTTTTCATTTTTTAGTTTGATTGGTGTACTTTCTTTCTAACTGGATGGAATCTCCTTTTATAAAGGAGTTGGCACCCTCTTGGGACCATGTAGAATAACATAGTGATTTACTCATTGAAAAAGCAAATTAGCAGGTAGATAAGCTTCAAGTAGTGTTTATTATTTTGCAAGCTAATTAGTGGGTAGAGCTGAAATGGTTTATTATTATTATTATTATTATTATTATCCTGAAAATGATATTTTTGGAAGTAATAATTTGTTGAGGGTTTTCATTTCCACGATTTGTTTATTTTATTTTGTAAAATTTAGGAACGAATCGTAGTGCTTTCTATAGTGTTGGATTACCTTAGCTGCATTTGTTTATTAGCTCTTTTTAATGTAAAGCTAACATCATGTTTTTCAGCTTCTAAGATCAGGTATTTTGTTTTTGTGCCTAAATATGCTAGAAGTTGTAAGGAAACATAGTTATCGACTTCGTTTAAATATACAACCAAACAAATCTCTGAATCGAAGCCATTTATTAGCGCTTTACGTGTGATTTTAATAAAACAATAGTAGTTCTTCCGGTTGCAATTAATTTTACCTAAGAACCGGATTTGAATTACCTTAGACTTCCACTAGTTTCCCCAATATAAGGTTCAGGCCAGTCATTTGCATGGCACTCACAAATGTTCTTTCGAAAAACATATGGATTCTTTTAACTCTTGTCAACTTCGTCATTTCCTTTTCTTTTCTTTTGGTTCTAATGCATAGCCCTATTGTGGAGGTTTTAGATTAACAGCCCTGAACTCTCATTCACGCAAATTTCTAGAAATTGTTCTGTATATAGTTGCCCAGAACTAGAGTCTGAAAAATTGTCATTGAACAAGTTTTAGTCCCCAGGCCAATAAGAAGTGTAATACTAATCCAGAGTTCTCCTGGCCAGTATAATTATGTGAAATATATGTCATTTTATGGTAATTGAACAATGTGGCTCTTTTCTATGGGAAAAAGCAGAAATTAGGATTTTGTCAAGTTGTTTCATGTTTGTAGGGAGATTAGGAAGAAAGCTTGGTGTCCAGATCTACACATAGTTATGTGATTTGTATCTGTAAACGTAATATTTGGATATTCAGTTGCATCAAAGAACTGTATTCTTTTAATGTAGAATAGTTGCATCAAAGAACCAGCTTATTAATTTTTGACGTTTTTTGAATTTTTAGTTTGATTGGTGTACTCTCTTTGTAATTGGATGAGATCTCCTTGTATAATAGTGGTGACACCCCCTTGGGATCATTTAGAACAACATAGTGATTTACTCATTAAAAAAGCAAATTAAGTAGGTAGCTAAGCTTCAAGTAGTGAGTATTATATTGCAGTTCTTCCTTTAAGTATATTTTATAGTGCTAAAAGCTGGAATATAGTAGGCGTACCGAATGAAACAAGTTCTGCCTTAATGTTGATTAATGTGCTACTAGGTGGACTAAGTTCTCTTGTTAGTTTATGAAATTTTGGAGCAAGATCCCGCTGATTGTTGTTTCCGTTCAATTAATAATCTAAGTACTTTTAGAAATGTTGTGAGTAAATGATCTTGTTGGTTGTCTATCTTAGTCTTTTGTATGTATAGTATAGCTTACATGGTATCCATAGCTTGCCTGTGAACCTTCTTTCTTTGATTTATAAATCATTGTACCTTATATTGCTTTGCGTTGTTCTGTTTGTAAATATTTTCAATAGTTTTAGGGCATTTTTTAAATGTTGCGGCTTTCCGGTTGCTTATATCTTTTTGTAGATAATTAAAATGTTTTCCGATTCCCCCCCTCTATACCATATCTTGTTAAATTTACTAAGTGATATGTGGCAATTTACTAAGGGTTCCCTGGCTACATGTGCTGATCCCTATATAGTTTTTTCAGAGTTGATCGAGAGAAACCTGGGAATGCTGAACAATGTGGGCCGCTCAGAACAGTGTCTCTGAGGTCCAAGAGCCATTATTCATACTAGACGAGACGGGACCTTTCGACAATAATTTATTAACGTTGCGTATATGAGTACGCAAAGATAGTACATAGTAACATAACTTACATTAGATTTTCCAGAATAAAATGGATCATAGAAGGAGTGTGTTGATGGAAAAGTATGAATTAGGTAGAGTACTTGGCCAAGGAAATTTTGCTAAGGTTTATTACGCTAGACATCTCATAACTGGGCAGAGTGTGGCTATTAAAGTGATAGACAAAGAGAAGATTTTGCGAGTTGGGCTCATGGACCAGGTTAAACGGGAGATATCTGTTATGAAGTTGGTTAGGCACCCTAATATCGTGCGAATGTATGAAGTTTTAGCCACAAAGACCAAGGTTTATTTCATCTTGGAATACGTTAAAGGAGGTGAACTTTTTGATAAGGTGGCTAAAAAAAAACTAAAAGAGGATGTTGCTCGGAAATACTTTCAACAGTTGATTGGTGCCGTTGACTTTTGCCATAGCAGGGGTGTTTACCACCGTGATCTAAAACCCGAAAACGTACTTTTAGACGAACATGAGAATTTAAAGGTTTCTGATTTTGGATTAAGCGCCCTTGCTGAGTCGAAACGACAAGATGGCCTACTTCATACTTCTTGTGGAACACCTGCTTATGTGGCACCCGAGGTAATAAACAGAAAAGGGTATGCTGGGGATAAAGCTGATATTTGGTCTTGTGGGGTGATTTTATATGTTCTTTTGGCTGGTTATCTCCCTTTTCGTGATTCTAACTTAATGGAGATGTATAAAAAGATTGGTAAAGCAGAGTATAAGTGTCCTACTTATTTCCCAACTGAAGTTCGGAGATTACTATTCAGAATTTTGGATCCATATCCCGATACTCGAATTTCCATGTCCAAGATTAAGCAAAATTCCTGGGTTAGAAAAGGGTTAGACTTAGAACCGACAAGAATTGATCTAAAAGATAAGGATGTAGCTTTTTCCAGTGAAGACACAGATACAGATACAGCTTCTGGTTCTGGTTCCTCTGAAGAGCCAGAAATGGGAAAAGCCGAAAGCTTAAATGCATTTGATATAATTTCTTTATCTGCTGGTTTTGATCTATCGAGCTTATTTGAGGAGCCTGGTCGGAAAAAAGAAACCCGTTTTACTTCTAGACAACCAGCTGCAGTGATTATATCTGCTCTAGAGGGATTAGCTAAAACTTTGAAGCTAAATTTGAGAAAGAGAGAAAAAGGGTTATTGAAATTGGAGAGTTTGAACGAAGGTAGAAAGGGTGTCGTCTCAATAGATACAGAGATATTCGAAGTTACTCCATCATTTCATTTGGTAGAGATGAAGAAATCTAGTGGGGATACACTCGAATATCAGAAAATATTAAAAGAGGGTATTAGACCTGGTCTTCAAGACATTGTTTGGGCATGGCAAGGTGATCAGCAAAAGGCAGAGATGAAAATTCAACCAAAAATAGTTCCAAATGAACCACAATTTCAACGACAACAAATGCCTTTATGATATAATGGCATTTGCTTTTATATAAATGTTAGACTGAAGTTGTAAAAATTTCAAATTGCAATAACTTTTGTGTATGTGTAATAACGATATTGTCGTATTTCTGTTCAGCCAAAGAGTTTTTGAATGATTTGCATGCTCGAAGTTATCCTCGATCTTATTTCTTCCCCTTAAGCCGACTTTCAGAAAACTAATGTTATAAAGTCTAAAATAATTTGTCAAGATCATCATATTTCCTAGGAACAATATACTGCATTGCTCATCTTTTATTTGCCTGCATTTCTGTCCGCCTTCTTCTGCCTCAGTCGGACCATCTCCTTTTCATCCGCATCTATTATTTCCTCGTCATCTCCAGACTCCGATGTTTGTGGTTTCTTTGTGCTACATTCATCTCTTCCTAGCATGTCATGTTGACGAAACGGCAGCAAGGTTTCGTACTCCGTGTTTTAGTGTTTTATTTAGTCAATTGTTTCAAAGTCACCTTAATGAATTTCTTCTTCTAATGGGTTGACATATTGTTTGAGGCTAAAAATTAAATAAAAAAAACAGTAAAAGGTTCGTTTTTAGAAAAAAAAAACCTGGTTCAAGAACCCCAAAAACGATTAAAAAAGGAGAGAGAAAGGTAATAAAAAATAAATATAAAACGGAAAAGGTCAAAAAATCACAAAAAACTGAAAAGTAAAATAAAATAAAATAAAAAGTCAAATAAATCAAAAAATATAATTGGACCCCATTTTAATACATGGGGTTTCAAATGAAAATATTACAATGAACTGTATATACAGTATCGAAATTTACATTTGTACAAAGGTATAAAAGCCCAAAATTTCACCAAAACTATAGATTAGTCACTATCCTCGTGTGAAATGAAACAACCTCGAATAACGTGACGCGCCTGACATAGAAGGTGAAACATACTCGCGTGCTTATTTCTCTGCACGTAACACAGTACAGCTTCCCTCCCCACTTTCCAATAAAATTTAAATTTAAACCCTTTTTTCCACACAATACTAATACTAATAAATATTTGAAGGTTAATCACAGTTTGACCTTATCTTTTCAATGTAATTTCAGTTTACCTCTATACTTTAAATTTTTTTGTTTGTACAACCTACCTTTTTATTTCAGTTTGAATTTCTTCTTCTATGGGTTTAGAAACGGCTCCATTTTTGCTGCCCTAATATTTTTAGGGTAGCCTGACCTGAATTTTTGAGTGTCATTTGATCAAAATCAATCCAATCTAATGGTAAAAAAAAACTATAAAAAAATGTTTTGATTTTAATGTTTTGGAATGAACACCGAACGAGTAACAATATCGTGAACCCCGTCCACTATTATTTAGGGTGTGACATATACTAAAAACTTAACACCTATTAATAGGCCCAAAAATATCTATCATAAAATTAATTTAAAATTAAAACTAAAAAATACTAAAAATTTACGCCTATTAATGAACCCTAAAATATTTACCCTAAAATTAATTTAAAATTAAAAGTAAAAAATACTATTTGTTGGCACACCCTAAATAATAGTGCACTCGTATAATTATTTTTCCGTATGTTGAGACAATACACATAAAATTTCCCAAACTTTTTGTTGACCCTTGGATGAGTTTGCATTTGATCTAATGGGTTTAAAAAAATCAGGACAGGCTGCCCTGAAAGAAACAAGGCAGCCAAAACCAATCATTTAGGAACCTCCTCCTGTTATTTTTTTTTTCAAGAAAAAACGTCTTCTAATTCAATAAACTTAAGAAGAAAATAATATATTTAAATATTAATGTAAATAATAACAATAAATTTTTTATAAGTTTTTTGGGTAAGATAAATTGCTACTAAGCTAGTTGGTAATGTTTCTATAGTTAATTATATCTTGAGTTCAAATCTCGGAAATAATGTGCTTTTTATTTTACAAATAAATTAAAAAAACAAAAAAAAATGCTTTTTCACTTAAAAAATAAAAGGAAATGATAGATTAGGATTCGAACTATGCACTATGAGGTTGTTTATCGGGATGTTATCGCTTACACTACATGCTCTTTATCTTTTGCTTTAAAATATCATAAAACAAACTAAAACTTTGTAAATATTTATTTGTTTACTTAGAAAAAATTGCCACATATCAGTAGTCCGCACCTAATAGAAAGGCTGATATGCTTAAATATCATGGGAGACTCGTAAACAATATTGCAAGTTTTTAAAAAATATTGAGACCAATAGGATTCATAATTTTTTTTCAAATCAAGAGCCCTCACTTTGAAGATAATCTATTTTGTGGTTATCATAATTTGAAACTCCCGGTGCATGGTCAAATAATGAACTAGGTGGAGAAGTCGTAGGGTCCAGCCTCTCTTATTTTGACAAAAAAACAAGTAACTAACTACTTTCAATATATCTTGATTAAAATCTTTAAAATTAGCGTTTCTCCTCTCACATATAAATAAAATAAAAAACTTATTCAAAGTGTGAAATATGCGCAGTAAAATATCAATCATTTTGACCAACCATCTTTCTCGCCGTAATAAATGCTTAAATATGAAATACAAACCAAAACCTTTACATTTATAGGAAAATTCATTTAATAGTGGTTCATATTAGATTTCATATAAAATTGGGTTGCACCTCGTTTACTTTGGTCTATCAATTTTCTTATACAAACCAAGAAAAAAATATCATTTGCTGAATGAAAAATACAAAAAATTGGAAGATTCATTTAAAACATTCTTGTCCAACTCACTTACAAGTCTTTTGACAAACGTTTGTGTCACAATTTGCTTTTTATGTCGATTTAAAAGACGACATATAAGAATCGAAGAATGACTGAAACAACTTAAGAGATAATATAAAAAACAATAATAAAATAATAAAAGTCAAAAGAAAATTAACACTAAATTAAATCGTCACTTTTTTTTCCTCAATATATATACTTTTGTGAAACAATTTGATTTTTATGTCGATTTGAAACAGAACATAAATGTCGTACCAAAAAAAAGCATGACATAGAAGAATCGAAGAATAAAAAACATGACATAGAAGAATCGGAGAATGATCGAAACAACAACTTAAGAGACAAGGGCTAATATAAAACAATACTGAAATAATAGAAGTCAAAATGTAATTAATTCTAAATTAAATCCTCACTGTTCTCACTTCTATCTATACTTTGTCATTTAACTCTCTCTCTCTTACAGAATCCAGCCAATAGATTCCTTAACTTATTTTGTTGCAGCTTTTAAGAAAATAAGTTTTATATTTTTTTTTAGCTTGAAAAAAAAAAAAAAAAAACTGGGGTTTGAAGATCATGAATAAAATGCTGTCCATTTTGTTTCTCTAGGAGAGAAATGTCAGTTTATAGCTGCAAAGATACTAGCTTTAAAAGGTTTGTAATTTAGAGCTTCTGTTATAGTCCATATGTTTATACATTTGCTTATTTGATTAAATTATTTATTGTTCTAATGTTCTTATTATCAGCTATTTCATGGACTTAGCTTTTATGGGTTTCATTTTGGTAATCTTTTATCAGTTGCATTTAAGGTTTTGTTAATTAAGGCTTATGTGGTTATGTTTTGTTAAACTCAGGTTATATGTTTTTTGTCATTTGTAATTACAGTATAACCTTCCTATAAGAATGATCCAAATAGGAATAAACTCTCTATATAAGAATAAAAATTCTCGGTAGCAACTCAGACTAGTTATAAATAGGAATAACCTCCACATTGTAATATTTCATAAATTTTTGATATCCCATTTTAATAAAATGTACCTCTATATAGTAATTAAATAGCGTAAAGCTGTAAAATTATATATATGTCGATATATCTAATTTAATACGGTTTTCTATAGAGAAAACATTAGATCAATTTCTACCTTTTTAAATACATGTACTCGATTTTCTAAATAAGTATGTACTTAATTAAACTTTCTTAAATTTATGAGTTTATTATATTTATAATTTTCCATCGCTTGTGCGAATCTAGTTTACCTAGTTAAAGTATAAATATGTAGTTGTCTCCTAAATAACTGTGCTACTATAAGTTAAACGATATATACATGTATCTTGTATTATGTCAAATATATATTTAAATAGTTTTTAATTTTTTATATATAAACCTCCACTTAGTAATAATCTCTATATAATAATATTTTTCCTCGGTCCCGAAGTTATGACTGTAGAGAGGTTCTACTGTATTGGAATTTTTCTGTGATTTAAAAGGTTTTTTTATTCTTGTTGTTAGAAAAAGTTTGGAACTTTATGTTTTTGCAATTTTTGTTTAAAAGCTAAAACACAACAGGCACAAGGAAAAGGCTACAGTACAAGAAGAAAGTTAATCATGATTTTTTCTTTACTACTAAATTACTTGTGATTTATTAGATCACAATATTTTTATCATTTGTTTCAACTTTTTAAAAAGCATTAAGTATATGGTAGTTAGCTTTTCAAAATAAGTAAGTAGACTTTGAACTGATGGAATTACATCCCAACCGATGCTCGGTTAAAAGAGCTATCACGAGATGCTATTGATCGATTCACAATCTTTCTAAATTAAATTTGAACTTTGTTGACGATGTTTTGTATTAGTTTTGCCACACAGCATAAACTTTTATGTGATTATTAGTAGATTTTTGAAGCTAATGGATAAGTCATTCAATACTTGATGAAAATAATAAACTAAGTCATTTTTGTTTGGTGTAATTGGGCTAAGCTTTGATATTCTTTAGGGACTAGCTGGATCCATTTGATGAAATGTAACTATGTACTATTGTTACGACGAGAGGCAGACTAATCGAACCCCTTTTACTAAACTAGCTCTAAAGGCCTTTTACTGATTGAGACCTAACATCAATCACTGGTCATGTTCTTATTCGTAACTTTTAAGTAAATAAGCTTAGATGTTTATGTTTCGAAGAAGCTGGATGTTCTCATGTTCAGAGAAAATATGGATCTATTGAACTTAAAGCTTTTAGTTTTTTTAGGGCAAAAATTTCAGATAAGCTCTGCTTTTTAGCTGGCCAACCAAATGCAGTCCAGCTTTAATTAAAAAGGAAAAAGAAACAGATTTAAACAAGGCTTTAGTTTACACTTTGGACTCACTTAAAACCTAGCTCTTTTTTTATTGCAGGCATGAAAAGAGTAATCGTGGTGGTTTTCTACAGTTCCCTTAAATTGTTATTTACACTAAAAGGAGTACCACCTCCCCTAAGCTGATAGAGTACTTGATAGTTTCTCCCTTGGTCGACATTTTACATGGAAATGGATTGTGCTACTGAATCCCTTCCCATGCCTTCAAACATATCCAACATGGTGTCGAAATTTTCCAAAATTTGTAAGCTCAAATCCATAGGAGTCTTTTCTTCTGAAAGTAATTCAATGATAACCGAAGATAGCAGCGAAGCCACTGAAGAAATGGAGTGTGCTGGTAAAGTTCATCCTTTTTTGTTCGAAAACCAATCAAAAACCAACCTATGTGATGAGATGGATTTATCAAAGTTGTTCGACATAATTTCAGCTATAAAATTAGCTTACATTCAACTCCAAGAAGCCCACATTCCTTATGATGTTGATAAGATCACAGCTGCTAATGAGCTCGTAGTGGCCAAGTTTAAAGAGTTGTACAATGTCAGGCAATCTTACAAGGAAAAGAAATTAAAAGACATGAACTCGGTTTCCCATCTTTCAAGTGGTCTTGTAGATGAGATTCGAATTCATGAGATGCTTTTGGAGAAAATAAAATTTCAAGTTAAGGAGAAAAACACCGAGATAGTTGATCTCCATAAGAAGCTTGCGGCTTTGAATGTATTGAATACGCAGATGGATGAAAAGTTGAAAAATAAAGTAAAGGAAAATATTGAGATTTTGGAGATGTCATCTTTCAGTGACGTATTTGCAGCTGCTTCTAGGGCATTTCATGATTTCGCAAAACCATTAATTAGCTTAATGAAAGCTTCTGGTTGGGATCTTGACCAGGCAGCAAATTCAGTTGAATCATCTGTTTACTTTTCTAAAAGATCCCACAAAAAGTATGCATTTGAAGCTTATATTGCTCTCAAAATGTTTAACGGTATATTATCTCACCCCTGTAATATTGACTGTGTAAAGAGGTATAATGACCCAATGGTTGCTCTAATTGAAAACCCAAATTCCAATTTCGCCAAATTTTGTCGAACTAAGTACTTAAATCTCATTCATCCACTTATGGAAGCGTCGTTTTTCGGAAATTTGGATCATAGGGCCTTTGTATCTAGTGGAAAACACCCTAGGACCCGTTTCTACCAAGCGTTTGTTAAGATGGCCTGGCGAGTTTGGGTGCTGCAAGAAATAACCTTTTCAAGTGAGAAAAAAGTTGAAATGTTTGGCGTAAAGCGTGGTACAGAATTCTCTGAGGCTTATATGGAGAGTGTGGTTGATCTCAATGAAGGGCTGGTTGATTCTAGTGAGGAGATGTCAAGATTTAAAGTTGAGTTTATGATTATACCTGGGTTTAAAATTGGAAATATGTTGGTCAAGTCTCAAGTTTATCTCTCTCCGCTTGTTGTTTGATGCTTTAGTCCGATGTTACAGTTGCTACGGTTGTTTTTTATTAATGTTAATACTCTTATTTATTATTTTGGTTGTCCTCCGTAGTACTAGGTGGAAGTCAAAAACCGGACCTCATGTTGTCTAGTCATTCCCCCTCAGATCTCTTCCAATGTAGGTAGAAGGACTATATTATGTACCAAATTGTGTATAGTAGTAGTGTAATGCTATGAGTTGTAGTTTTCATTTCCTGTTATCGTGTGAATATCTAAATTTCTTGCTGGTGCTAAATAGCTGCATCGTAACTAAACATGTGTAATTTAATTGCTTATACGTATTCCTGAGGTAGGAAATTTTCCTAGTTCCGTAGCAGGTGATTGCTGGTGCTTTGTTGTTCTTCTTATGATGAATGTGGCTTTTGAGCTGTGTGTAGACTCTGCTTTGTTACGAAAAGCCTATAAGGGATAAGGTTTGCGAATCAAGCCTATCGGTGTATCAGTCTTTTTATGTTTTTGTCGTCATTCTTCTCATCGTCCCATATTTTGGTTGAGTTAATATAGTTATTTAGCAAGACCTCTACAAATATAGTTGAAATGGCTTGTTATGCACATCGGCAGCATATGCAACCTCTTAGTTGCATGTGACGTAATTTGTTCGTGAATCTTTTCATTGCTGGTCGGAGGAAGTATCCGGATTTAAACATATCCTTTTGCTTGCGGTTTTATATGAGAACTATGACAAAGTTAAGCCATTTAAAGCATACAAATTCCTTCTACTTGCATTTACCTAATCCATGTCGTAGTTTGTTCAGTCTAGCTACCTTGTGATTTGTAAATATGCCTAGTCAACAAAAATTTCCCCATTCTTTAGGAGGTTGATAAGCAAATAATTAAGGGAGATTTCTGTAGATAATTAAAAAAAAAAACTTAAAAGTTTGTTGGTGATAAGTTGCTTTTTGTTTGTTTGGACTTTAGTCTATAGGTACACAAGCTAAGAAAACTAGAAGTGACTTTGCACTATTTCACTATTTCGTTATGAGAAATAATTGTTGCATTCAGCCTAATATGTTATTTATTTCACACAAAAAGAAAAGCCTAATATGTTATTATTCAATTATAGGACTGGTCCATTGGTTTCTAGTCCATTACTTTACCACTCTCACCTTCTATGTCTATTCTTTTCTTGACTATAATTTTTTTTTTTGTAAGGGGGATTCTGTATTTTTTAACATACAAGTAGAATGTTTGTATATATAAAAGGTACTTTTATGGAAAAATCTGTGTTCATTTGATTGTGTTGATTGTTGTTAATTTTTGTCTTGATATTATTATGAGTTCTTCCGGTTGAAAAGGTTATACAAGTTTTAAAAAAAGTCAATTTGTTTATAATTTGATGAGGTTGTATATGATTAAAGACAATCTGTTATTATTTTGTTTGATTTTTCAAAGGAGAAATAAAATTGTGAGTCTGTGATCCACAACTTATGGATCTTTTATCAAATCTTAGTCCCAAATTGTATAATTTCAAAAAAGTGGAGTCTTTCACATTAATAAAACTAATTGCAATAGTATTTTGGTGTCCCAAGCCCAAATCTTCTACCCCATAACATCAATCCCATTTTATGCCCCCTTAGCAATTTTTGTTCAAATTTTAAAATTTTATAATAATTTTTGTATGTTTAGAAAGCGTTACAACATATTCTATACATATTTTATAATATTTGGACATCTTGTTGAGTTACATTATTTTTTTTTAATTTTATAATTAATTTACACCAGTTCTTATTTTAATTATAAAATGTAACATATTTGAATTTTTTGTAATAAAAAAATTATTATACATGTCTAATTATAATTGTAATAATTTTTTAAAAAAAATTTAATAAACTATTTTAGATTAAAAAATATAGGGACACATAATGAGAGAGACATGATACAGTATTTGGATTCCTCCGTTTACACATCATGGTGTGCAAGTTTCGGTGTAATTTGGAAGTGTAAATATCAATTCTTTCGTTATTGTTCTGAAATTAAAAATCCATGTTGTTCCAAAACAATGCTAATCTTTGTCCCGTTGTAGTTGGTAGGAAATAATACAAAACTTAAAAAAGTATACAACAGAAACAACAAAATATGGTGACTAATTTCCTATTAAAATCCAACACTTCATAACATCAATCTAAACATTGTTGCTTTATCGTTTCCTTTCTCTAAATCAAGCTGTCTCCTACACAGTACAGCATTCACCAATATTTGGTTAATATTGCAAAACTTGCCCAACTTAATAATACTGGTACTCATTTGATGTTCAGTTGATAAAAGTTGATAAATGTTGAAACAAAATTGCCGTCTTTATCGATCCCCGTGCTGCAAATGTGAAACTCCGAACTCGCAAGACTTTAATTAGAATTACCTTTTAATTACACTTGCAAGTCTTAACAGCTTGACCTATCTACTTACAGAGAAGCTACCATTAACAAGGCTGCCAATATGTAGTAACCTTATTATTTCCAATATAATGAAGAGTAAAACCAGATATAATTTAGTCTGTAGATTTGCACCGACCAATTAGCCAAAAGAAACAATGTCACAAAGTCCTTTAATTATAGTACTTGCATGAAACATCCTTACATGCAAATGTCCATCTGCTACAGTCCAGTTATGTACTAAACATCCCATCTGGAAAATTTTCACTTTACTTCCACTTTCACTATGCCATGGAATTGAGACTTTACTCTTTGCATAGCTTAATAAAGTAGTTCCAGCTCTTCCGTTTTTGTTCAATTTATATTTCATGCATAATTTGAACTTGTTTGAAATAGTGGCATAAATGATCGTATTATTTATCTTTTTCAGTGTGTACGTTTTGAGGTTCGATTTGTAATCTTAATAAGCCTAGTTCGAACTTGAATTAACTCGATTCTGTTGCCTAGGCTATAAAGATCAAGCATTATCTCAGAGAAGAGACTGAAATTTTATGTTATTTTTTGTATAGTTTGTAAAAGTGACTTGAGGTTTTTCCATCTGCTCTTTGTTCTACCTTTCTAAAGAAAGTACCACTTAAAATCAAACTTGTGTAAAAACAAAGTTGAATATTAGTACCATCCAAACAAGAAATTTGAGTCTTCACTTTCTCCACCCATATTCTTGAACCTTTTTCTAGTTTAAAATAAATATCTGAAGAAAAGGTAATTTTACTGGCAGTCTGGTTCGTCACTTTCAAGTTCCAACTCATGCTCTTAAATTCAATCAGAAATTTAGTAAAAAACCAAGCACTTTGTGGAATATTGACTAATGCTTTTGAGACAGACGTGCTATGTACAATAAATGTGTTCTTTTTAGTACTTTGTATTGCATCTGATCCTATAAAATTGTCATCTTCAAATGTTAGTTCTAAGGAATATTTACTGCTGACATTAACATCATTTTCCCTTTATTGAGTATCTCATAATTAATACCCAGGACTAACTTTTAGCAAATGAATACTCATGCAATATCATCATCATCGTCTGTTGTTTGCAGATCCAGCATTCGATTCATACGTAGCGATTTAGACATCATGAGAGTTTAAATGAAAAAAAAACGTCTCTTGGGGTTCGAGCCCAACAGTTTATCTCCGATCAATATTTGTTAGATAATAGTATGTCTATTCCGCATTGTTATAGCTTGTTTCTTTTTCATAAAAGAATATAGGAATGCGTAATAGGGGGTTAAAAAATTTTATTGAAAAAACACCATACACAAATTGCTTTCAAAACGTGATTCAATTTATTATTGAAGAAATATAGATTGAACAAATAGTTAACTTCATATGTTACCACCTAGTTATACTAACACGCTTAACATTACATACCACATATATACAGATAAATTACATTAAACCAAAGTTTGATCACGACTCATAACCGATGAATCTATTGATCACATCCGTATTGTCACTTATACTCAGTGGAAAGTTGAGATTCTGAATCTCCGATAACGAATGTTACAATTTAGAGTCTTTATGGAACATTTGATCAAATTGCAGGGATCATTGGTTTCAGAAAAACTTACATTTAAAAAAGTCAAGAATCGCCAGAATTATTTAAATTTTAGACAAACCAATCAAAATTACTAATGTAGTCCTAAAACAAGTGATTATCACACCATTTTATGATGTATCAAGTATCATACTCCCCCGTTTCCAATTAATTGTTCTTTATGAAATTACGTACAATTTTGACCGACTTATAACATGTATCAAAATTGTCGAAATAAAAAATTTCAAAACTAAATCATATAATTTAATGTTTGAACTATATGATTAACTTTTGAATATTTTTATTCCGACAATTTTGATACAAATTATTGGCCAATCAAAATTGCACGTTGTTTTATAATGGATAATTAATTGGGAACGAAGAGAGTAATAACTTTATAAGTGATCATTTTCTCAAAGCATCTGTTAATAATGCTTACTTACCTCCCACACCTTGTGTGTGCTATGTGTTCCATATGGTATGAAGAGAGAGGATAAAAATTAATAAAAGTTTTTTTGGGGGTAATTGATAATAGTCGATAGAAGTTGAGGGTTTTAAAAAAAGAAATAGAATATAAGACACTATGGAAATTTGTAAATAAAATAATATTTGAACACTTTGTAAATAAATGTAAGAGTATTTTCGGAATACCCAAACTTACACGGCTTCAAAACCCTAATTTACCTTTTCACATATTAAAATACTATAGATAAAGCTCTTACTACTATTGATTTAATTTATGAGGATTTTTTTTGGAAAAAAACAAGAAAATATTGTATTTGTTAACAAAGTTGAATTTTAAACCTATATAATTTTTTTCTCAAAGTTTAAGGACCATTACTGCAACCCACCTTCTTCCTTTAACTACACTTCTCCACTTACTTTTTGGTGCCAAAATTTTCATAATGTGGCCCCACCCACCCATGCTCATATTATTAATTTATTATTATTTCCTTTATATAAACAGACTATCAACTCACAAGTTACAAACATGATATACAAGTCCACATAAGTTTCTAATATCTCCAATTTTCAGATACCTTTACGTTACACATTCCATTCCATAATGAAAAAGGGAACTTATTTGGGTAATTACAAATTCAAATTATCAGATATGATACCCAATGCTTGGTTCTACAAGCTGAGAGATATGAGTAGACCTAAAAAACAAACCAATTTAAATAAAAAACCTCACTTTTCTCAACCAAGAAAATCAATTTACCATAGCTCAGAGACAATATTTAGAGCCGAAAATTTCTCCGACTCGCCCACGAATCCTAAATTCTCCGATACCCGTTTCCCTGTTTTCGCAAAAAGCCCATCGAAAATACGATTAAAGAGAAAAACAATTTACAAACCATCCCCTAAACTAAGCACCTCACCTGTTTCAGTTTGGGAAAAAAACGAAAAAAATCGTCCTCAAGACTACCTTTTTTCTTCACCAGAAAGCTCGGACAACGAATTTTACAAGTCCCCTGAAACTAAGTCTGATTCGATCGACGGTGGAGATTTATTTAACGAGTTATCATCTTGGTCTAGTTCTTGTAACTGCAAGGTTACATCTTCAACTACAGATATATACATTGATGTTAATAAAAAATCCTCTCTTTCTAAGAATATTAAGTTCTCGGATATTCAGCTACGCCCCATTTTGACGAAACCGTCAAATGTGAGAAACGAAAAGCAGGATTTTCGAAAGCAACCAAGTAGAGAGCAAAAAAATCTGTCTGTAAAAATTGCCAAAGAGAGCTCAACAAAACCATTAAAAGAGCGTAAAAGTAGCGTTAGTACTCGAAAATCAATTTCAAATTCTACGGCGGTTAAACTGAAGTCGAATTCTCCAAAAAATGTTAATAAAAAAATCCGACCTTGTGCAAGAAAGAGCGTTTCTTCATCTAGAAAAAGTTACGGAATGACTCAAAAGAGAAGCTTTTCGAAGAGTTTCGCTATAGTAAAGTCCTCGATCGATCCACATAAGGATTTTATGGATTCAATGGTGGAGATGATAGTTGAAAATAGTATAAGTACTTCTGAAGATTTGGAAGAGCTTTTGGCTTGTTATTTATCGTTGAATTCGGATGAGTATCACAGTGTTATTGTCAAGGTTTTTGAGGAAATTTGGTTTGAGATGGCTAGTCTTAAATTGTAAAAAAAATATTATCATCAATAAAATTGTAAAAAGTTATTATTAGTGTTCATTCTTTTTTATGAAAACTTATTAATGTAGAAACTCGAGTTCGTCTTACTAATGCTAAAAACACTTATCTTGATATTTGAGTTGGATAAGTGATTTAGTTTTTTACTAAGGTACCGTATTTTTAGAAAGTAAGATAATTAAATATTCTAATAAATTTAAGATAAAGTATGTGTTTTCATTTCGTTAGAAACATACAAAAAATTATTCAGAAGTAAATTTTCATTCACATGATCACACAAATTTATGTACATATAGAGCTTTGTTTTACCTAACTTGTTGAGTATATATGTTTGTTGATCAACTTGGAAGTTTTTAGTCTTTGTTTCAAAATTACGGAGTATAAGATATTTTCAGTTGGATAAATTAACCCAATCTTTTGCGCCAAAGTCAAAAAGGTAAAATTATTTGCTTAAAAGCTGAGGACAAATAAGTCCACAGTAATCCTTGTAATTACTTTTCAAATTTTGACGTTTTCTTTATTAAATATACTCGTATGAGTGGTTACGTGTTTACTACTCGGCCCATATCTCATTATGTGCTCCCTTTAAATACTACTAGTAACAAATGTCAATGTTTTCCACTAAGTAAAGATTATTTAACAAGTTTGAAGGTGGTAGCTATACAGTAAATTTACCCCACATTTGTCTTGGTTAACAGTATAATTAATAAAAAGTTAATAAAATAAAACCCACTCTTACAATATATTATCCGAATATATATATATATATTGACTTTTGGTTTAAAAGAATAATTGTTTTTTTTTTTAGTTTTTATTTTGGACAGGTGATTTGGAACATGTAAAGATATGTGAAGAACCGAAAGTTGTACTAACAAGTAGTATTAACTTGTAAGTTGTAACACCTAAGAAATACTTATGGCCCTTATAAAGAAAAATGTTCTAGCAGGTTCTTGGTCTTACTAAAAAGTACTGGTTCTCACATTTTGACTTAAGACTCGAACAATAGAAAGAAACAAATGTGAAATTTCTTGTAGAGAGTGCATGTTTAGGAAATTTATGGACTATATCTACCCAAATTACTCTTTCTTTTTATAAAAGTTAAAATACCAAATCAATTAGGAGCGGATACGGGAAGTATTGTAACTAATTGGCTTCATCCCTGACCAAGCCTGTAAAATAAATTACAGTGCAGATTCGTAAAATTTAAATTTCAACTCAATCCAACTTAACCCGTTATAATTAAAAGTCCAACCCAACCCAATCCAACCCGCAAAAAAATTACGGGTTGGGATGGTTTTATTCTTAAATTTTCATTTTGGTAATTTATTTTTTAAAGTTCCGACAATCAACATAAATTTTAAAATAAATTGTGTTTAAAAGAGAAATAAAAATTAAAATCATCTATAATACATTTATAACATTCATAACGAGTAATAAAACTAAAATATAACTTTAAATACACACAAGTTATGCATAAATATATATATATATATATATTTATATATATATATATAGCAGGTTATAACGGGTTGTGGCGGATTAACCCGCGGTTTGATAAACTCAACCCTGCGGTTTTGATAACCTCAATCCCGCGATTTGATAACCACAACCTTAACCCAACCCACAAAATATATAACGGATTGGGTTTGCAGATTTTTTACCCACCACTAAAATCAATTACTCCCTCCGTCCCAAAAAGATGATATATTTTGATTTTTTACTTGTTCCAATTTATAGTCTCGTTTGTAATTACGAGATGATTTTCATGGTTAAATTTCTATATATAACCCTATTAAATAAGTATTAATAACAACTAAATAACTAATATTAAGTATTAATATTAGTCAAAGGCTAAATTAGTAAAATTGTAAGCATATTAATTATTCTAAATAATTTTTCTTAATATTGATAAAAATTGAAACGAGACCATCATTTTGAGTGAGTATCTTTAAAGGCTTGACACCAATACACAAAAGAAGTGTCATTAAAGAGCAAACTAGGTTAATAATTAATTTGAACCCGGAATCTGAAGCATTATCATAGTGTCATAGATTACAAAGGCCTACATGTTAGTGCAAAAATACTAACTTTTCAAATAGCTAAAGCCCCAATGAGAAGTTTCAAGTTGCTTTTGAGCAGGCATTCTTGTGAAAAGTGAAGGTAGATTATGAAAGCTAATAGTACTTTTTAAAGTAAAACAATTGGTGATATGCAATGTCCTATGAGTCTATGACTGCTTAGCTAATTAATATTCGTGCAATTATATTACATATACTCTACCATGCTAAAATTTGGGCACCTCGATCGTCATAGTATAAAGGAATTTAAAACTTCTTCACCTGTTTGTTTGTGTTAGGTGTAATTACCTACAATATAATATAGACAAAGAAGCTCGTTTAACTGTAACTAAAACACAAAACTCAATAGTGGCTTTTCTAAAAAATAAGGAGAAAATCGCAAAAGATTGCATCTTAAGATGTTATAAAATACAAAATGAAAAGATTATTTTGAGTATATCAATGGAATTGAACTTTATTCTTATAAGATGCTCACAAGTCATAAAAGTTCCATATATACCTCAACTTAATTACTTAAACAACGCTATAAAATAATGTTGATTTAGTTAGATTCTAAATATGTCACTAATTCGAAAAACTCTCAAAAAGATGAAGTGTTAACTAAAATTTGTGGCAAATACGGTTCTCTAAAGAGAACCGATATTTTGAGTTTATCCATGTATTTGCCCCGGTTCAAATGAAAAGCAAAAGTTATGCAATAAAAGTACTAGGCCCGTTGCTTTAAAAAATGAAAAATGAAAAGCACAATATCTATGTTCGCATTTTGATCAATGTAGATAATTTATTCATTTGTGAGAAAGTTAATTAACCCCAATTGGACGGATCACGAATGACAGGTGTGCAGCTCAGAAGGGCCACAACCATTTTGTTTGTGTAAATATGTGATCATATGATTTATATCTTAAGTGTAACACGTACAATCGGATAGTTAAATTAATAATATCTAACACTGCTACTTTACAAATAATTTAGAACGGTAGGGTTTACCAAAAAAACATTAAGAATAGATTCATGACCAACTCTCTAGAATTTTTGTGCAACAGTTTTTAAACATAAAACCCCACAACCTATAAATGTCCCCACATGTAATATTTAGGCAGCTTAATATATCTATTTGGGCATTGTTGTTGTTCACACAAAATAACAAACTGATTTTGTGATTCTCACACTATTGTAAACATGGAAAATCGTACTTTTATTTTTAAACGTTACTCTCTTTAGACCCTTACATGCGTATATATAAAGTGTCTAGTATATATGTGGATTTTATCATGAGTAAACTCTAACAAAATGATATGGATTAAAAAAAATGATATGGACCGTACAAATTATGTATTTGGGTACACATTCTAGAACCGGACTAATATTTGTGTATTGTGGACATCAAACGATTCCAAAATGATGCATTTGAAATACCATGGATGGTGTGATATTAATAGTACCGGGACTACTCATAAAAAGGTCTTTCGTAGTCCTAAAACAAATCCGTTTGGACTCGTTGTGCCGTTAGGAATCCTGGAACCAAATGAGATGTAAGTAACATTTAACAAAAACTTTATTAAACCTTAATGGTGGTAAGCAATTATATCTTCCAACTGTATGCTCATCAGCCTATTCTAAAGTAATACTAGCAGCCGTAGGTTAAAATAGGCTATGCTTTTTTAAAAAGTCAAATTTGTTATTTCTCTTTTTGAAATAAGGCATACTACCCAACACTGCTTACCGACTAATAGTTGAGCTGCTTGCCAATCTATTTTTCAACATAATCACGAAGTTGCATGCACATTTTAGAACTTTCAAGCAATCCCGAGCTTTTAGTTCTTGTTAGGGTACGTACATGTACAGCTTAGACTTCTACTAATTTTAAATTGAAAAAATGACTGTTTTTTTCTCATAATAAGAGCCGTTCCGTTAAAATAATTAATTGAAAAGAACACTGAACTTACAAACATATAAATGTTTGGCGTTTTTAGACCAAAGATTAAACAAATTCAAAGTCATATTTATATATACGCTGAAAGCCTGAAATTATCAAAGCACACAAACTAATGAAACGACCAGATATACTCTCAATTAAATTATAGGTCTCATATTTTCTATTGGCGGAATAGCTTTCTGAGTTGAATTGGCAACCTTCACGGGCGGAAGCAGGGGTGGAAAGGGCGTGCCACGGTCACTCAATTTTTTTTATTTTTTTATATAAAAAAATTCAGAAATTTAATATTTTATACATTAATAGCAACTCAAATAAATAAATAGTAATTTAGTTCAAATGGTAAATATAAATTTTTTTTGTCACTAGTTCGAATTTTATGGCTATTTTTTACTCTTCATTTGGAGTAATTAACATTAGTTTACTCTTGGACTTCTCCGTTAATTATTTGCATCTTTTAAAGTACTATTACAAGGTTTTATAAATAAATATTTTTGTATAGTTTCATAGTCATGTTACAACAAACTTTAAACTAATAAATTCGTATTTGTAGTTAATTTTTCTGTATCGTTTGAATTTTTTAGATCAATTGACAAGTCAGCTAAGTTTTAAACTACATGTTTTTTTTTTGTACCGTTTATTGTTATTGTATTAACAAAAATAAAATCAATGTTATAAATTTTGAGATCAATGGACAAGTCAGGTAAGTTTTAAACTACATGTTTTTTGGGTTTTTTTTATACTATTTATTGTTATTATACTAAAAAATAAATTAATTAACGCTCTCTCAAATAATTGAATTCTGTTTCCGCCGCTGGTAACCTTTATATTCTAATTTGTAAATATGAGTTTTAATATAGTTTGCTAACATTATTTACACAATATTGACGCAAAAATAATTATTCCCATTCTTAGTACAGAACATCTTAAACTGGAATTGTAATGGAAATCTTTACTTTCCAACAAACGAATTGAATGAAATTATATGCATGTTGCCCACACGCGTTACTTTCACAAACTTTTTATACTCCTTATTAAATAAGATTATTATAAAAAAAAAAAGACATCCTTAAACAGCTAAGGAATCAATGAATGTCTATTGGTGGCACAGTGACACTTGATGGTCTATTATCTAAAAAAAATTCAAATCATAATTTCGTTCTTAGATTGTTGTCTAAGTATAGCTGCAGAATTTTTTGGGAAAATTATTAAAAATAGGAATTTTTAAATGAGGTTGGATTTTTATACTACACTTTTTCTGAAAAAACGCACAAACCGTACATTTAATTTACGGTTTACAGAAATTACATACAAACCGTACATTAAATGTACGGTTTGTATGTAATTTCTGTAAACCGTAAATTAAATGTACGGTTTGTGCGTTTTTTCAGAAAAAGTGTAGTATAAAAATCCAACCTCTTTTTAAATCTAATTACTAAAAACTAAAAATTAAAAATCAAAAATTTTATTACCAAAACATACAAGTCTAATAAATATGTGTAATTGTATGTTTCAATGTTTTGGAAACAAAATTTGAAGTTTTGTATGTTTTGGTAATATATTTTGGTTAACAGTATATTTTAAGCATTGCCCCCCTATTTTTTATCAGTAACGCTATAAAGTCAGACTGACTCAGTCAGACTGATTATCAGACGGTCATTTATGTAATTTTTAGAATTCTCTTGACATCCAACCAAAACAAAAATAAAACTTCAAATATAATATTTATGAAACCCTAGTTGAGACTAAACTAAACTTAAATATTAATTAAAAATATTTAAAATTTTAATTATTTTAATATATTTTATTTGACTATTCAATAAAATAAAATTTCAGATATAATATTTATGGAACGTTAGTTAAGACTACCATAAATTTAAATATTAATTAAAAATAGTTAAAATTTTAATGATTTTAATATATTTTATTTGACGATTCAACAAAATAAAAACTCAAATATAATATTATAGAACCATATTTGTGACTACATCAAAATTAAATATTAATTAAAAATATTAAATATATGGCCGAATATCATAATTTTAAATTTCGGAATGAAAATAAAATTCTAAATTTACATTAAGGAATGGTGTGGTGAGAGTCTGACTATACCCACTTGATTTTTTTAATTATATGCACTTGATTTCATTTTTTTAGCGTATGACAGACCAGCAGAACCCCCGTAGATTGTGGATGAGATTGTGGTTGACCAGCAATTGATTTTGAGTTTTCATTTCTTTGGAAAATTAGTCTTTTTTGTTTTTAGTCGTTTTTGTTTTTTGTTTTTAATGGGTCATAAACAGGCAAATAACTATTTACTGTCCCAGCAGCAACCCCAACCCCAAGATTCTGACTGAAATTTTGACTAGAAAGGATTAATACTATTTGAATATTACAAATCATTGTAATATGTTAAACATGTATGTATGGTCTCCGCCGCTTAGTGTAACAAATTGTGAGATCATCAACAAAATGAGAATCTTGATTACAAAGAAATAATAAATAAGAATATTTTTCCTATTCACAAACACTACGTAAGTAGTTATTTATAAATTTATTATGCAGTATATTTAGCATGTTGTTAGTTACGACAGAACATCGAACTACAACATAAAACAAAACTAAATAGTACGGAGTACCAACCAAAAAATCAATAATTGTTTACATAATGGTATAAAAGTATCTTTCTATTAAATTATTTTAACGAAACGGAATTTAGCAGTAGCCCAGGCATTTCTTAACTTTAGCCTATAACATGTCAGTTTGTGACTTATTTTGATAAGCATTTAATATCAAAAGCTTGTAAGTCTTGTAGCATCTTAAGTTTTGACTGTTAACACCTGTTATATGTTAAAAGTAACACTACTAATTAACTCTATCATGTATTTACCTCCACAGCAGACGCTACACACTATTAAAAAAAAAATAAAAAAAAATACTCAAACAACAACGAGATTAGTGACGGTATTTTTTGTTACGAGTTTATGAGCGACGGTTTTTGTGACAGTTTAGTCAATTTACAATAGATTTGTGATAGCTTTTTAAATTAGCGACAGGCTTGTGACAGTTTTTGACTCTCATTAAATCAAACATTATTCTGTAGTGACAGTTTCAACTATAAAACCTGTTTTATACGGAGTATTATTATTCATAACATCTATTATTGTTGTAAAATACTGTCATTAATTGCAGAGACGCAAACAGGATTGTCAAAATAATTAATATAAACAAATAATATTTTTCAAAGTATAAACACGAAAAAGTCATATTTTTCTTCACTTTTTAGCCTTAGTTTCTTAATTAAAATGTATTTGATTTCTAATTATTTTTTTCCTTTTCGCTTAATTTTGACAATTACGACTTTTTTTTCAAACTCCCAAAAAAACTCACAAGAGTAATATCACGTGCAGTCACGTCTACAAAGTTTCAGCGTTTCAAAATTGACTAAAAAATAAATAAAATAGAAAACTAAACGATACAAAAATGTAAAATTAAAAATCAAGAATAAAAAGATTAAGATACGAATGTAAAAAAAATATAAAATCTGAAAAAACCAAACATATATTTAATACTAGATATATACGAACAATCAAATATGTAATACAAAATTTGATTGTACTCACTTCACTTAATTAAAATAAAAACCACAAAAAGTTATTTTATAAATTTTATTTGCACTCACAACTATCTGTTGTTCTAATTATTATTATTTTTTACATTTTTTTTCAAAATATGTGTTACTTGTCAATATGATAAGTTGGTATAAATTGTATTTTATTATCAATTGGCTACGTGTTAGTTTTTAAGTAATACTTATATATTATCATAACATACAAAATCGCAATATATTATTGCACTAACAATATATATTTTTGAGAGAGGTTGCCAAAAAAATATTTAATTGATTGACAGAATACTTTATATATAAATTATTTTTAAAAACATTAATAAAAAAATAAATTATTTTTCAAAATTGTGCCTAGTTCCAAATACAATTTTAAAGTAACCATGAAGTGAATGAGTATTCATGGCCTAGAATGTGTCATTAGTACAGTTTCAACAATGCTAACTTACTTATAACAGTTGGCACCTTTTTGTAACTTTTACACAATATAATGTGTCTTCTATAACACTTGAAACTATCGTTACTAGTAGTTGCAACACAAAAATGCATTACTCTTACGAAATTAAAACTAAGTTGTAGTTGGGATTTAAGAGGAGCTTTGAACTCATCTACGTGAACAAAAAGGCACAGAAATATTTTCACATAACCAAAATATTAAAACCCCCTTTCATAGCCATTTTAGAACTGCATCACATATATAATATAGTATTTAGAGGTAGAGCACGAAGCGTTTACTTGCTCAGAACAAACAAGCTAAGTCCAATGGAAATGTTCTAACCGAATGATAGAACCAAGATTCAATTCTTAGGACAGCCGTTAATTTTTTTTTTTGTTAGTACAATAATAATAAACGGTATAAAAGATCAAAAAAATCTGAAGTTTAAAATTTATTTGGCTTGTCCATTGATCTAAAAATTTAAAACGTTAATTTTTTTTTGTTAGTACAATAACAATAAACAATATAAAAAACCTGGAACATAAAACTTAGCTGATTTGTCTATTGATCTAAAAAATGAAAACGATCCAGAAAAATTGACTACAAATACGAATTTATTAGTTTAAAATTTGTTAAATACAATTAATTAATGAAGAACTCAAATAATAAACTAATGTTAATTACATGAAAAATAAAAAATAGACAAGATATTCAAACTACACAAAAACATTTATTTATAACTCTATTAGAAACGTCTAGTCAGTGACGAAGAATTCTGCTGTCATTATTTATATTACTGGTTTTATGTAAAAAAAAATTCATATATTCATAATCATGCAAAACTTTTACTCCGTAATAGTTTACTCTTATATGATTTCGCATGATTATTAACAACAGTGCACAAGATAAAGGGGAGACATGCAACCATTGTGATCTTTACTTAATACTATTTTCAGTGAAATGAAATGTTATTTTCTAAAAGTATCCAGCATTGCCGTGTTCTAAATTCTGGTAGATCTGAATTGAATGTACAATGTAGAGAAATTTATTTTCACAATTGAAATCAAGAGGAAAAAATTTATATACATATAAGTATGTAATGGAGAGTCCAAATCTTATACCACTATTCTCTATCACCTTTTGTGTCTCTTTGCTTATTTCCACTCCAAATTTAAATTTTCACAATTTTTTCCGCAAGTTTATAAGCTTTTATGTTATATTTTATTCAAATTTTTAAACATTTGGACATAATAATGTTTTAGACAAATTTTTTAAGATTTAATGTTTAATTTACACTAATTTATACATTTATTCCAGAATAATTATTGAAATGTATTGATACATGTGTTATAGTAATTGTATATTTTTTTTAAGTTTTTTATAATAAATTTTTGCATAAAATAATTAATAGAGCACGGAAAAGGTAAACAATAGGGATAGAAGATTTGGACTCATACATGGGGTTTCCACCATCAAAATTTGCTACCCAATTATACCCCATTTCCTACGAGAAATTATTTGGTACTCAAATAATATTTCTCCAACTCACCTTATAAACACATATTCAGTGGGTACCACAGTCTTACATAATAAAATATATTAAGTGTGTGATTATAAGATGGGTCGGAGAAGTTCATAATTTCTCATTTCCTACCCCATTAATCTAATTGGTACACCTCTCATTATTAAATGCTTATAATATAATAAACAATTGTTTTAAGAACAAATAATAAATAATTGTTTTAAGAAAAAATAATTCTTAGATGAATGTAAACAACTTTTTTTTTTTATAGTATAACCCTTTTTCATTTTGAATTCTTATATGAATGTCAACAACTATTTTTTATTTGTTGTAGTATAACCCTTTTTCAGTTTGACGTTTTTGGATTGGTTTGTACGCATGTGATAATGCACGTATATTTTATCTACTGATTATAATAAGGTCAAGTATGTATCTTCATAGAATATTAAAAAAAAAAAATCCACTTGTAATTATTTTCATTTAGTACAAGGTCAACAACATTAACACTTGTGTTTTAAATTTATATTTGTTTTATTGTTGGCTTTTTTTAACGATAACCTAGAAGATCTCATATTATTTGTTTGAAATGATGAATGACTTAATATTCATATTATTTTTTGCTAAAATATAAAATACAAGTGTTGGATCTTTTTCTATTAGAGGTGCACTCATTGTACTACAATATTTCTGGATTCACTCTCAGACCGTAGATTAAATCTACGGTCTACAGCCTTTTTCAGGTTTTTTGCTTTAAAAATAAAAAATAAAAATCTGAGAATTAAAATTAAAATACTGAATAATTTTTTCAAATTAAATATGTTTTTTTTTTTACATAAAAATGCCTTATTTTTAAAATTTGATATTTTTTTCAAGTGTATAAGTTGATATTTTTTTCAAGTGTATAATTTGATATTTTTTTGTTTTTTTCAAATTAAAAAACAAAATGCCTTAGTTTTAAAATTTTACATAAAATAAATTACCAATATTCTAACAAACTCTCAAAATTTACACAAAATTTACCAAAAAAAAGTTGTTTTGATAAATTTTACAATTTTGGTTCATGTTATATTTTTGTCAATTGTATAGGTTTATATTTATTGAATGATTAACTAAATTATCAATTTTTGAGAAGTTTTTTTGTTTGGTTTTAAACACTTGTATAACGCAATATGAAACATTAATTAAGTCGTCAATTTGGAGTCAATAATCAGTTTTTTATTTTTAATTTTATGTAAATTACTCTTTTTACATAAATTAAAATTCTAATAATTAAAATTAAAATACTGAATATTTTTTTCAAATTAAACATGATTTTTTTTTTTTAATAAAAAAACTAAATGCCTTCTTTTTAAAATTATACATAAAATAAATTACCAATATTCTAACAATCTCTCAAAAAAAACACAAAATTTACACAAAAAAAATTGATTTGATAAATTTTATGTTTTTTGTTCATGTTATATTTAAGTGTATAAGTTGATATTTATTGAATGATTAACTAAATCGTCAATTTTTGTGAAGTTTTTTTTTTTTGTTTTTAACACTTGTATAACGCAATATGAAACATAACTAAGTCGTCAATTTGGTGTCAATCGACAATTTTCTTGAATGAAACAATCATAAATTATATAAATTTCATAAAATAAATTAACCCAATATGCAAACATGAACTAAATTACATGAACTAAATTTCATAAAACGAATTTATTAAACATTTGTTTACATCATATAAATTTACAACAAATTGGAAAAAATAGTAATTTACATAAAATTAAAAATAAAAAACCGATTATGGACTTAGGTCTATAGGTTCTTCATTTGCTTTTTTCTTTCCCGATTGCTTTTCCAACGCCATATATAATTTGAAATTTGGTCGAAAAAGTTCCTTCCATGGCGCAGCTGCCTCAGTGCGTGTTTGTTCCCACCGTGCTATAATTCCTGGCATTGGGAAGATCCCTTCTTTAGGAATAACCTGAGCATAGTGACAACTGTTGACGAACACCATTACAGTCGGGATGTAATATGTCGTTCCCTGAGGCGGACCAGTATAAAGCGGTAAAAACGTAGAGTTCCACAGGTTTACCCCTCCATTTTGATTTTCCCATAAGGACAACAATACAATTGGCATATTGTAATGAGAAGCAATTAAAAACCCATAAGACGGAAATCTCATCCATTTGTCAATAGGTGCGGGATTTGTAGGATGATAAAAATTTAAACTTGATAAAATGTAATCATACCGGTAAGCTTCAAAGTCAAGATTCTCAAACAGCTCATAATAAACACCTTTCATTTGCTGCAGCTCTTGAAACAATTCACATCTTATCGCGTACCAATCATCTTCCCCATTCTGTTTACCCGTCGCATTTGCAAGTACCCGGAACCCACAGTTACCATCCCCACGCACATCATAAACCGTTTCGATGTAACTATGTAACATGACCCATATTTGGTCACTGTACAGGAAGGTTGGCCTATTGGGGGTGGGTTTAGGGTTCTGGTTTCGCGGCCTCCTAGTTGGGTTTACCCTTACCTCCGGTGTTTCATCGGCCTTGCCTTTGCCCTTGTCCCTACTAGCACCAGCACTCTGTTCCTCCACATACTCCCATCCCGACTTATCCCTCTTACTAGATTTGTCGCCTTTTCTAGGTCTCCCCCTATTTGCTCTCACTTCGGGGTCACTGACGGATGTTCTGGCTGGTACGGTTATCTCTCGGAGTTGTGTTTTCATACGCCGTTTTTCAACATTTGTTTTGCTAGCGTAAACACTTTTAAACTCTTCTAGATCACCCTCTACCCCATAATCATCGGTGTTCCCATTATCATCAATTACGTCTAATTTTTTCCAGAATGGATGAATATATTCTAGAGGAAGAGGCTTCCCGAATAAAATATGTTCACTCATAATATGATGACAAGGTAAACCGTGAGACAATTTAAAACCGCAAGAACAATTCTCATCAGCCTGGCCACTACATTTTTTGTGTTCTTGGAATAATAAATCAAAGGCATAGTGTGCGATATACGACCTAAGATTTATAAATAGAGGCGTTTTTTCAGAATGTGGAAAATAAGACTTGCATTTATCCAACTTCGTCTTAATATCTTCAAACTGTTTTTCTAGAATTCTATTCACCTCTACCCAAACAGTTTCAAGCGTGCCAGTATTAGTGAAAAGGGATCTTTTCAGCTTAGCATGTTGTTGTTCAGCTCGATTGCTAGTTCTGTTACCTAGATGTGTTGTGTGGTTGGTATAGCATGCAACAAACTTTTCAGCATAATCATTTAAAAGCTTGTCTACATACTTAATCACAGCAGGGTACGATTTGTAAGAGGTATTGAAATTAGTTCGGTTATAATTGTACTCCTCTATCGACTCAGAATCAACCAATAAACCCCAATCATCTAGAAACGTTTGCCACTCCTCGTCAGGGATCTTTTTACAGCAGTTTTTCAAAACATTTTTTGCAATATGAAAAGTGCACAAAATATGATGAGAATCGGGAAAAACAACGGATAAAGCATTTGATAAGGCCATTTCCCTGTCGGTTACAAACACCCTAGGTAGTATACACCCCTCCAATGTAACTTTAAATTTTTCCAATGCCCATATATAACTTTCCTTTGTCTCGTCACTCATGAAAACAAAACCTAAACAATATGTTTGGTTCGTTGATGTCATTCCTACGACTTCTAGAAATGACATATTAAAACGGTTTGTTCTATATGTACAATCCATTAACAAGACATCAGGAAAAGCTTTGAACATCCTTATAGAATCGGGGTGTGCAAAAAACAAGTTCTCAAGGGAATGGGTTGATGGGTTCATATTATAGTAGAACGTGTAGCGATGGCTATCCAACAAATTAAACAGTTCCTGTATCGGGTTTCTACCATCTCGTTCTTTAAATTTCAGTCCGGCCAAAAAATTATGTATCGTTTTAGCGTTTGATACATTGTCAGGATTTCTATTTTTTATGGCCTCTAATATTGCACCAGCTTTAAAACTACTTTGCCTTAAAGTTTTAACAATTTCTTTTTCATCTTGGGTTAAACGAGCACGTCGTGCTTGCCCTTGGAGGTAAGTTGGAGGTGGGTGGTTATGTTGTCCATTTTCTACGTGACACATCCATTCACCATTAACTACGTAACCTTTAATGAAAAATGGGCAATCTTTTTTCTTTGTACCTGATTTTACGGAAGATGGTTTCTTTTTTTCGTAAACCCCCGATTTATCACATACAATATCAACATACGGTGTTCTGCTCCCATCACCCCCTCTAGACCTACGAATCGTAAGAATGAAACCCCAATTTCCAGCCACATCAGCAAGATCAGCAAGCATTTCATCCCTTGTTTCCCAAGTCAATTCATCAACTTCAAAGTGCTCTGAATAATCAGTTAGCTCATCGTTTGAGCCACTGGATGAATTCGCATTGTTGTTGTTATTCCATTGGTTGTTGTCATAACCATAGTTGTAATTCATTTTCGAAAAGTGTTTGTTTGTATATTTTATTGGGGAGGAATGAGGATTGTTTTAGAGATTTCCGAAATGTGTTTGTGTTTGATTTTATGGTTTGTTAGAATTGGCAAAATTGAGTCATATTTATAGTGTAAGTTTACACTACAAACCGTAGATTACTTTTACGGTTTGTAGTGAATTTTTGGTGTAGTCATTTCCAAACTTTAATAATGCATTGAGTAGTCATTTTCGGATAGGGTTGTCAAATCATAATAATTCAAAAGTGATAAGGTGTTGTCGGAATTATTTTGATAGAAATGGTATCCAATGTAATTTACACTACAAACCGTAGATTACTTTTACGGTTTGTAGTGTTTTTTTTGGTGTAGTCATTTCCAAACTTTAATAATGCATTGAGTAGTCATTTTCGGATAGGGTTGTCAACTCATAATAATTCAAAAGTAATAAAGTGTTGTCGGATGCATTTGATGGAAATGGTATCCAATGTAATTTACACTACAAACCGTAGATTACTTTTACGGTTTGTAGTGTTTTTTTTGGTGTAGTCATTTCCAAACTTTAATAATGCATTGAGTAGTCATTTTCGGATAGGGTTGTCAACTCATAATAATTCAAAAGTAATAAAGTGTTGTCGGATGCATTTGATGGAAATGGTATCCAATGTAATTTACACTACAAACCGTAGATTACTTTTACGGTTTGTAGTTTTTTTTTTTTTTACGTTGTTTACGGTGATTCAGTGCAAAAAGTACATTCGTAAAACGTCGCTGCTCAAATCAGGGGTACAAACCGTACATTACTTTTACGGTTTGCACAAAATACATGCAAACCGTACATTTAATGTACGGTTTGTATGAAATCTGTACAAACCGTACATTAAATGTACGGTTTGTATGTAAATTTCAGAATATTTAGGGTTTTTTAGGGTTTAGGGATTAGGGTTTAGGGTTTAGGGTTTGTAATTTAGGGTTTAGGGTTTAGGGTTTTTAATATAGGGTTTAGGGTTTAGGGTTTGTAATTTAGGGTTTAGGGTTTAGTGTTTTTAATTTAGGGTTTAGGGTTTGTAATTTAGGGTTTAGGGTTTAGGGTTTTTAATTTAGGGTTTAGGGTTTGTAATTTAGGGTTTAGGGTTTACGGTTTATAATTTAGGGTTTAGGGTTTTTAATATAGGGTTTAGGGTTTACGGTTTGTAATTTAGGGTTTAGGGTTTAGGGTTTTTAATTTAGGGTTTAAGGTTTTTAATTTAGGGTTTAGGGTTTAGGGTTTTTAATTTAGGGTTTAGGGTTTAGGGTTTAGGGTTTTTAATTTAGGGTTTAGGGTTTAGGGTTTAGGGTTTAGGGTTTGTAAAAACTCAATATTGGTCCTATCAATTAAAATACAGAATATTTTTTACAAACATACAAATCAAACATACGAATCAAATTAAACTTACGAAATTATAACGTACAAATCAAACATAGAAATCAAATACAAAAACAGTGCATTTATTTTTTTTTGTAACGACTAAATGTTTTAAAGTTGGACATAGGGAGCATCTTTCCCGCCGATGTTAATCTATCCGATGACAGCTCAGCAGACTCTTCGATTTCGTTTAGCTCCGTACGCCGTCTTTGTCGCTGCTGCGATTCTGGATGCGGCGGACGCTCGTGGGATGTAATTGTCAACCCCCGACTCCAACTGTCGGTGGACTGATGACTAGGATGATACTCGTACGAACCAAATGATTGTCTATGATGATCGAACGGAACATCGGTCTGAACGTAGTCCGACCCAGCAAAAGAAGAACGACGACGATGACTGCTTGAACTCGGACCCGGACCCTGATCTGTGGTCGGGTGTCGACCTCCAGTCGATCTTCTACCCCCGCTACTAGATTCGCCTCTTTCGTCGGGACGCCGACAACTTGAAGCCCTAGTGTAAGTTCGTGGGTCATAACGTAGGTCGTCATCACCATCGTCGTCGTCGTCGTCATCCCCCTCCGACTGTTCATCAGCTGACCCATACGGATTCATACCCATTTCAGCGAACTCCTTACGTAGTAAGTCCACGTCCGTTTTCATTTTCGCCCGTTTGAACGATTTGAAACTGCGGCGCAACATCGCTTTCTGTAAAAAAAAAAACAATAAAAAACGATTTATTAGTATTGAAATATACATAAAAAGAAGTAACGATTTATTAGTAAAAAACGATTTAGTAGTTACCATTTTATTGAAGACACCCGTATTCTCCCGGAAACCGTGAGGGGGCGGGGCAAGTTCAGGTGGGTTTATGAAGATGCGGGTCCGCTCTCTATACCATTTCATGTAACCCGGTGACGTCCCCGTGCCATATTCGCCGTTAATAAGACGGGTGTGGCGGTCATTCCACACGGCTATAAATTCTCCGGTTAGTAAAGGCCAGTCGTGTTTTTGCCCAACCCCATATCTTCTATCCTTGCCGTGACCCTGTCTTGGTTTCCAAATATACGTAGGGACCCGCTGCACAAAACCGAACTGCCTCATGAACCTGTCCGCGGGGTGGTACTCAATCTTCTCATTACAAATGAGAGGCACAGAACAATGCCACATATACCGGCTCCGCGTGCAGTATTCCGGATACTGATTAAGATCCCCGTAAGGTTGCCACACTATCTGTAATCATCAAATTAGAATATATAAACAATAGTTTAAAAATAGACGAGTAATAAATTCTGCGAAGATAAGACCAATGCAAACATATACAACATATAATACGTAAGTTACATATAATACGAAAATTATAATTTACCTGTTCAGGCGACATATTGTCAAACTGGTCACGTATGTGGACCACATTATGTCCGTAGACATATGGCGTAAGGTTAGTTTGCCGCCACATCTTCCATCTGTAATATGCAAACAAAAACCGATAAACAATAAATATAACCGGCAGCTAAGTAAATGATAGATGACACAATAATATAAAAAAGCAAATCCAATTCAAAAACTAAATAAATATCATACCTGTAACCGAGGGGGAACCTAGGCAAGCCCTCCGGTGGCTCGACATCTTCCGGCAGCTCTTCACACGGTCTAACCGGCAGTAGTCTGGTAATCGCCCACATATCCAGAAACATCACCGCCCCGCTTACTCCGGTTGTCTTACAACGTACCACCCTGCATAGATTAGCCTCTAACCAGGCCAGAAGAGCTGATCCCCAACTATACTCAGCACATGTGTCAAAATCCTCCAGAAATGGCAGAGGCCAGAGTGGAATCTGATCACTGCTCTTATCCGAAAACACATGTGCAGCCAGTAATAATAGCATGGCAGCCCTAGACTGATATAGTAAACGCTCCTCACTAGGGTTGGGGGGTAATTGACCGAAGGTCTGTAACATCCAATCAAGTCTAACTGTCAGACAGTTTTGATCGACTTCATTGTCAGCCGGCCTAACACCCAACAAACTCTCCATCATAGCCAACCTGCTCGCCTTCGTGTCATTCCGCTCCGACCGGGTCACAGCAAGACCATCCACCCTCAGACCAAGCATAATCTCTACATCCTGTAAAGATATCCCCAACTCTCCCCCGACAAAATGGAACGTGTGCGACTCATCACGCCACCTATCAACTAAGGCTGTAATCAACCCTCGGTCTACGGTATAATTACCTATACTGTAAATACCGTAAAAACCAGCCCTAATGATATTTTGAACTACCCTTTCAGGCGTCGGTATCTGCCAACTATAATTATAAACCCTAATCTTATTGGCATCTCCTCTACCCGCTTCTCTGCCAGCATCCCAAGTCTGACTAGAAATGTGACCAGTCTGTCGTAAAATACCCAACCTCCCTTTAATCTGTGGACCTGGGTTTGTCATCCTAACTATGATAACCAAATATAACTCAATTAATGATAACCAAAAAAATGATAACATAACCAATTAATGATAACCAAACAATGATAACTCAATGATAACCAAACAATGATAACTCAATTATAACCAATTAATGATAACCAAACACACATTTTTTCATAAACCAAACAATAATAATTCAATTTTTTAATGATAACCAAACACACATTTTTTCATAAACCAAACAATAATAATTCAATTTTTTAATGATAACCAAACACACATTTTTTCATAAACCAAACAATAATAATTCAATTTTTTAATGATAACCAAACACACATTTTTTCATAAACCAAACAATAATAATTCAATTTTTTAATGATAACCAAACACACATTTTTTCATAAACCAAACAATAATAATTCAATTTTTTAATGATAACCAAACACACATTTTTTCATAAACCAAACAATAATAATTCAATTTTTTAATGATAACCAAACACACATTTTTTCATAAACCAAACAATAATAATTCAATTTTTTAATGATAACCAAACACACATTTTTTCATAAACCAAACAATAATAATTCAATTTTTTAATGATAACCAAACACACATTTTTTCATAAACCAAACAATAATAATTCAATTTTTTAATGATAACCAAACACACATTTTTTCATAAACCAAACAATAATAATTCAATTTTTTAATGATAACCAAACACACATTTTTTCATAAACCAAACAATAATAATTCAATTTTTTAATGATAACCAAACACACATTTTTTCATAAACCAAACAATAATAATTCAATTTTTTAATGATAACCAAACACACATTTTTTCATAAACCAAACAATAATAATTCAATTTTTTAATGATAACCAAACACACATTTTTTCATAAACCAAACAATAATAATTCATTTTTTTAATGATAACCAAACACACATTTTTTCATAAACCAAACAATAATAATTCAATTTTTTAATGATAACCAAACACACATTTTTTCATAAACCAAACAATAATAATTCAATTTTTTAATCATAACCAAACACACATTTTTTCATAAACCAAACAATAATAATTCAATTTTTTAATCATAACCAAACACATTTAATCATAACCAAACACATTTAATCATAAACCAAACAATAATAACTCAATTTTTTAATCATAACCAAACACATTCTCAACAATTCAAATTAACCAAACAAAATAAAAAAAATTGCAAAAATGGGACAAATATCAACAATTATTAAAATTTCTATAATTAATATAAACAAACAACAAACACTTATATATAGCTAAGTGAATTATGGTTTTGCATATTTTATATATTTTTTCCTATTTTACAAATTAAAATTACAAAAAATAAAAAAACATGCAAAAATGGGACAAATATCAACAATTATTAAAATTTCTATAATTAATATAAACAAACAACAAACAATGATATATAGCTAAGTGAATTATGGATTTGCATATTTTATATATTTTTTCCTATTTTACAAATTTAAATTACACAAAATACATAATAAATTAGAGAATAAAAGATATACCCTTGAATTATGGATAAGTTTGATTGATGATTTGAGGTTTTTTTGTTAATAAAGTTGATAGTTAATGTGGTTGATTGATTTGGGTGATTTTTTGGGTTGAAAATTGGGGGTTTTTGAGAGAAAGAGAGAGAGTGTAGAATAAAATTTATTTTTTTTTAAAAAATCCGTAACTTTCTGTTTTTTCCAGGGACTGTCTGTGTAATTTTTGCAGGGACTGACTGTGTAATTTTGAAAAGCAGGGACTGACTATGTAATTTTCAAAAAAATTACACAGACCGTAGATTTAATCTACGGTCTGTGCGTTTTAAAAGAAAAACTGCAGTACTTTAAGAGCACCTCTTTCTATTATTCGGCTTATTTTCATGGGTGTAACCATTATATATATTTCCATAAATATAAAGATTGCATTAAATGTTCACCATGCCAAGATGGTATCTAAAGATAATATAACATATTTTCTTTTTTATTACTTCCATTAGATAGTGAAATTATATTAATGTATATTGTAATCAATTAATAATGATGAGGTGGACCAATTAAATTAATGGGATAGTAAATGAGATATAATTATGGGGTATAAAATTTGTACCAGTTTCCACATCATTGTGAAGTTGAAAGCTGCTACTTTAAAAGATATGGAGATAAAGAGACATCATAATTCAGGCTGGCACATCAGTGATGCTTCATCATGATCAAAGCCACTAAAGATTAGCTTTTTACATAAGCAAAATCATAAGCCCTATTATTGTAAAAAAATCTTGACACCCCATACTCCATGATAGACAATCTAATATATACCCAGTTAATGGTTCTTTTCCCAACAAAAGAAACTTGTAATGAAAACAAGTACAAAACAAAATCATATTCATGTGTAGTCAATATTCTAAAAGGTCTCCCTTAATGTTTGATTTAAATAATGCCTAATCCACTTAATCCTGCTTAATTGCCTAGGCCTCTACGCTCCTAACGCACAATTCCAACCTACCTGACTAAAATTATTATGACCCAATTTAGAGTTGGAAACTTGCAAATTGCCAGGGTAATAGAAAATTTTTGATTCAAAAAGAAAATTACTGTATAAAAATGTACTAACAACTAGACAAAGTCACGGTTGAGAAGAAGCAAATACTTGACAGCCCAAAAGAAATAATGTAAGTAAAGGACTGCCAACTTAGACGAGCAATTATTTTTACCTTGTCCGCACATAAGATAAAAAAGAAGTCTTAAATTCATTAAAGGAAAAGTTAGCAACACCAGGTCTAATGCAAGCAGAAGTAATCTATATTAAGCAAAAACTACAACCAGCAATAATCCACAATAAGCAATAATCTTGATAATCAAGGCCATGATCTCCATATGTTGTACGATAAAACTTAAAAGCATGGAATTCCGAGAAAGGGGAGCCTGGAACTTGAACAGAAGTAACGCCTTTTTCAAGTACGTGGAGCAGCAGTTGGTGCACCACCAGCAGGGCGAGGTGCCTGTGCTGGCCTTGGTTGATCTTCCTATTTCGAATGAAAAAGCACTAATTAGAATAAAACCGATCTGTATAAAAGCTAAGATGAATATAGAGGATGTAAATTGACTGGTAGTATGTTAGATTAAAAGAATCAGAAAAATAGCAGTAGACCCTTTTGAGACTGAAAGCAATAACCAGATGTCACAAGATTAAAAGTAAGAGAAACCAAAATCCATGGCATTTCCAAAATATAGAGATGTAGTGACAAAGAAAAGTAAGAGATGAATTACAAAACTTAAGGGGTCACTGCATATTCTATGCGTTTTCTTTAATATTAGAAAAAATGCTTGGTCAGTTGTTAACTTAAGTGGTAACTCACGTATGCTTCCAACTAGGACAAGAAGAGCAAAACGGCTACAGACATAAGAACTCAAACTAACCCTATTACGATTTGGTAAAACCATAAAAGTCATTCAAAGAGTAGTAACATAAATTACTCTCAATCATTATTTGGAAACCCTAGGTGACCAGGCACAGCAACATGAAGGAGATGTTAAGAAAAAAAGGAAATACAGCAAGACTGGAGAAGAAATCGAGCAGGATAGTACACTAGATATAATATGTCGTCTCCCAAGACAAACCAATCCTATCTAACACAATAAGTTTAAACAAAAGAAAGAACAAACTACACTTTATACAATTGTCTTCACTTCCATGCAAACCTAAATAATTTAAGAAGAAACATATTCGAAGTACAGGTTATATCCAATAAAAAAAGCTCTTAGAATCACAATTAACATAAACTATTAATCAGAGAGAAATCCGACCAGGTGACAAAACACAGAGCTAAACAAAAAGGGAAAGTAAGATCATGATAAAGACCAAACTTGGTTCAAGTAAAAGAGCTAAAATTAAAGATAAAAATTAAATACGAATCGTACCCTGCGTCTGAACCGCACTGGGGCCTCACGCTTCCTCCTGTCAGTGCGGGAGCGAACCCTGACTACCTTGGAGTGGATAGCACAAGATACACAGTACTGCATCTTCACATACAATTTGGGCAAGACGTAACCTTAAATATAAAAACCATAAACAGTCAAATGCGTATTTACTATTAATCACTGTAACAAAACAGTTGAATATATCGACAAACAAGACGAACACAACTGAGTGGAACTGAGGAAAAAAGTGTACCATCAAAAGCACAAGCTTCTTGAACATCTCTAACTGCAGCTTGCTCAACAATGTTCCTCACAAGAAACCTTTTGATAGCTTTATCCTGATTTAAATTCCAAAATATACAAACATGAGAAGAAGTGACAAATGGCAATCACTGATATAGTTACATGTACATATCAAAATACAAGCAAAAATAAATAAATGAGATTATGCACATAAATCATATTTGTGTCGGCTAAAAATTGATGCAATACACAAATCCATCAAGTATGATAAACTAGATAGGTCCATGTACAGTAACAGTTCAGAATCCGCAGTGTGTAACAATCTATTCAAGGAATTATGTTAGAGCAAGCTAAATGAATCTATACACCAAGTCATGAAGAATCAAAAGCTTTATAAAATTTATGAACAATAACAATTTTGAAAGTGTAAAATCACATCAAATGGCAGAACTCAGAACACAACCAAATCGGAATACAATAATAATTAGAAAGAAATAATTACTAAAACTTTGATATTAACAACAAATCGCGTTTCACCTCGGGTCAAATTCAGATCTCGTTAAACTATAGAGACACAAGAATTAATACCATTGAATCAATCCAAATATTTGATATACTGTGCGTCAAGTCACAAAATTATTTTGCGTCATAATTCAACTGAAAGAACAACTCAAAACAATTCAAATTGATTGGTCCAGGATTGAACTCTACAGTGCAAGTGTAACTCAAAACAGTAAATTTTAAAATGAGCTTAATTCACATGAAGCAATACAATGAGTTAATTCCCATTTAGGCACAAGAAATAATTGAAATATTGGATCACGTGTATTAGGGGCATAGAATTAAGCAAACAACGGATTATTGCATATGATAGTTAAAACTTTTTTCATTTGTGATCTAGTTACACTTCGTTGACTTCAATAAACAGAATAAGAAAATGTGTGAACATATAAAATGCAATCACACAAATGTACATAATACACATCAATACTAAGTAGAATAAAAAGTTCTTTCACAAAAATATGCAAATGAAGAAATTATAACACTATACAAGGGCGAATATCAGCTACAAAAAATAATTCAGAGCTTATTTGAAGCAATGGAACAAAGAACTTTAGAGGGGTGGGCTAAAACGCTAATTGTGGTAAATGGGAGGACGAAACACTAATTTTTGAAGAGTTTAATCCAAATTATAGAAAATATTTACATTTAATCATTTTTTTTTATCAAAATGGGGGTTGCCCCCAAACCCGCCTAAATGTCTCCACCTAGTTCTTTCCATGCTTATTTGATATAGCTCCTAGGCATATTTACACCAATTAATAACTCAGCTCAAAACTTACTTATTATACTCTATCCAAACAATCTTAAAATAAGGGTTAGAACTTACAATTAAAAACGCTATAAACAGTTGCATACAATCTTGTTCAATAAATAAAGGGAAAATGTGTAATTTTCACAGGCTCAAACTTTACATACTATAATACTCTATATCATAAAATATAGGGTTAGAACATATTTAATAGACTATTAACATAAAAAAGAGACATACATGTTACATAAATTCAATAACAAAAGTTAAATAAATTAAACCTTAGGACAGCATTTTCCGCAATTAGAGCAACGAATGAACTTAGTGTGTCCACGTCCATGCTTGTTACGCCCTCCATTTCTACGTTTAAACGTCTGCATACAAAATCGATACATACATATATCATACTATCATATAATGAAGCCTTGAAACAACTATTTACAAAAACGCCTTAATAGTTTAAAAAATTACACATTAAGGAAAGAGAATAAATAAAAGAAAATATTTGAAATACTAAAAGTAATGTAACCGCCCCTATCCGCCTACTACATATTTCCATTCTCTTAATTTTAAAACTTTATAAATTTTTATTTGTTCTCCTTATCTCTCACAGGTACAATCCTCATTTTTATTCTATTTTTCGATTTTAAATGCTTATTAATTTGATTTATTCTTCAAATTAATACTATGAAGTTGTTATTGTTTCTTTTTTTACATATTTTTATAGTGTTGCATAAATTCACGCGTTTCATCACGCATCGCGTGGGCACATTCGCTAGTGTGTGTGTGTATATATACACACACAAACATGTTAGTTCTCATATTAAATATATAAAATCAGATGATTTTAATAAAATTGAATGAGAAAGTGAAAAAAAAGATGGTTAATTAAAGGATTTGTGTCTCACCATGTTGACGGATAGCCTCTTTCACTCTCTCTTCTCTCTCTGGAAAATCAGCGGCTATGGAAACTAGGGTTTTGTAGCGAAAGAGATGTAGAGATTAAATAGTAGTTTATTGCACCATAATTTAATGGGCCGTTTTATTATATGTACGATTATAAATTAGCCCGGCCCATTTTCAGGCCTATAGGGGTGGCATGTCACCTTTCATAATATTTTTAACTCTAGATCATATTACAAGTGATAAAAAAAATATATTATTTTTGTAACTTTTTGCTATCTGTTGTATTATATTATTGGCCATCTTAGTCCTTACTCTATTGAGCCTATCTTGGGCTTTCCTAGCATATGTAACTATATCCTCTATTATATAAAGAGGGTCAGTGGTCTCTTGATGTATCTCTCGGTACAATCATATTAATGAATAAACACTTCGTCTATTGTTTCTCATACCTCTCTCTATATCTATACATATCTCTATATATATCTATAACGAGTTAATATGTCACACAACACGTTATCAGCACGTTGCTCGCGGAGAATAGGATATACGCTCGCGAATATTGGAGATTTTGGATAAACGCAAGTATATTGGGTATATATAAAACTTGAGGTTTATCCGGTTTTTATTGGGTTCGTTTCGATCTTGTATAAAATACCTGGAGTACGGTACATAATTTATTTATAGCTGAAAATTGCATCCTTACTGCTATTGAATATAGTGACGTTTGTAAACAAAGTTGTATAATTTGTACCAGAAATAAAGGAACCATTGACTTGAGAAACATGTGTAATATTAATACGTACCAAATAGTTGTGTATGGTAAATCATAAATCATGAACTTCTATGTGAACACATGTATGATTAAATTTGCTAGTGGATGTTACAATTAATTTCACATCACATGTATATATGTTACTTGGTTGAACACATGTGCAATATGAATTAATTTGTTTTGTTTTCTGGAATAGATTAAAAGAACATTAAAACCTGCATAAATATGTGTATCCCATCTTAGACTCAGTTCTTGTATATAACAAACTCTAATTGCATGATTTGATTGGATTTTAACAATAATCCTATTAGAATCGTATATTCTTATTTCAAAACTCCATGTTTGTAAAACTGAATTGATTAATTTGTCTAAAATGAAAATTGTTAACGTATACCATGTATTGAAAAGTACATCGAAATTGCCCATGATATTTATAAGGTGTAATTGCCATACCTATTGATAGTGTAATTAAATTACCATGTATAGAAATTGCATGTGCTATGATAAATTAGTAACCTGCATGTCGAAATTACCGTGAATAAAATTTAGATTGATGGATTGTATTAGATATTGCTAAGTGTGATTTAGAATATCTTGTTATAGTATGTACTACAAGCAGGTACAATCTTAATATATATATTTAATCACGGGCATGTAATATTTATTTACTATCATGTACAAATGTGTACAATATGTTAATTTGCGAAATCATATATTTTCACATTTAAGTTGAAAAAATTATGAACCTTCCCCAAATAGGCTCACCTATTTGGATACGATGTTTAGGAAAGATATAGGCGGAAGTCGATATCCTAATGAGGTCGGGTTTTAAGTGGCATTCGTGCCCTCCACCCTCACCGTCTTTCCTGGTCGTTTTTCAAGTAGAGCTACCGAAAGGGGTTGACTAAATAATAATTTCCCCGAGTGTGTTTATATAGTGATGTATGTTTCGCCGAATTGGTGTTTCAGTATCGACCCGTCGTTCGATCAATGAGAACCGATTCACATGAGAAGCAAAACTAATATTTTCGAACCTGTCATTTCGAAGAGTAATAATCGAAATTTCGATTTGAATTACTTGAGTTTGGAAATTGAAATTGAACATCCTGTCGATTATGTTCATACCCAAATGGACTCACGGAAAGTTTGATTATGTGACTACAAATGGTTACATGCGCTTCTTGGTCTTGCGCACCAAGATTTATATTTTCGTGTGGGGTCATGCTATTTTGCTGCATTGGTCCGTCTGAGGCCATAGTTACTCAAAACACTAAATGCGTACCAGTTGGTTACTGGTTATGAGCCAGAAGTCTCATATTAATGCGTGTTTGGAGTGCTTAATAAATATTTTGATTGAGCCGCTATAGCGTTCAAAATATGGACCTCTGAAGGGGACATAAGTCGATTATGAATCCCATGCCTATCATTTGATAGAGTAACCTTGGCAAGCGATCTCTTTACCGCATGATATGCAAAAGTGACATTGCTAAGACTGTTCTCCCCATCGTTAGGGGGAGATTTGCACGTTACCGTTGATAAGAAACGACGTGAAGTAACGTGGCATAACCCACTCAGTCTTAGCTTAATCCCCAAAATTGCACTTAGTGATAAGTAAGTGCATAGACTCCCTCTAGTCTAACTAAATGCCAGACGCATTTAATGACTTTATGAGATATCACGAGATCATTTATACCTGCTGCAAAATGCTTGCAAGGATAGACGTCCCTGTCGGACGCCGTGCTCCTGTCGTAACACGTTGCTTTGGCCGAACCTGCCAAGCAAAGGACGCTGCCATCGACCGTCGGTCTGTCGTCCTTCCCAATATATGAGGAAGTTGACCGGTTCTTAATTCGTTCAGCCCCAGAGGTGGTGAACTGAAACTCGTTTGTCGCACGAGATTATAAAGGATCTAGGAGATGTGTGATTCCTCCTCATCCTAATAATCTCGAAATATCTGTCGATCATGATATCTTAGACGATATTGAAGCGAAACGAGACTGTCATTGATTACTTGTTCATATATTCGGTGACGACTGATAATATGAACAAATTATGACAGGGAACCATTTACCGTTGCCTGAAGTCAACGGAGAATAGACTGTACTAATGGAAACTTGCAATCCAAGTAGACTCCTTAACGAAAGTGTGTTCGGACCTGTAGCTCCAACACCACCAATGTTAAACGAGTTCGTTTATTTGGTTATTCGTAAGGAAAAATGATGAGAATAATGAGATTGTAGAATGCTTGCCTAGTAGCGCAAGGCTTCTCTCACATCTTGGAATTGATTACGAGATGGTTGATTTCCTCGTAATTGGCGTTATAACGGTCCCCTACTTTACCAGTTTAGTAGTTTCCGAAAAACTGAGTATGCAGCCATGAATGTGGTCACGGTTTTATCTCTATGGGGATTTAGACAAAGAGATATAGATGAAGGTCCCTGTGTGACTTCATGTGCTTAAATCAAGTAGTTCCTGACCACGAAACACGATCTCAATTGATTGAGATGTTCACTATATGGATTAATATAATCTGAGCGGATGTGGTATACCGCATAAGTGAGTACTTGATCAGCTTGGGATACTTGAACAAGTATTATGCCCTTGCGTGTTATGAAGCAATCCACGTTTTGGATTTGCCCTTGGAGATGAAGGATCTTGGGAAGAAACGGTAGTGACTCGACCTGATGATCGAGTCCCATAAAGATTGAATCTAAGTCCATGATTCAGACTACACCTAGAATGTGTTATGACGTTTTAGTCATCATGACGCTAAGTCGTCAGATTCTCCCACGATCGTTCGATCATTAGACATTGATATAGACCCGATCCATTCCTGATGAGATGACAAAGAGATATTGAACCATGATGTTCATATCTAAGTACAATAAGCGCATCATTGTACTTGGTCTAATGTACTAGGACGAACATCTTGTCTGCTGTGAATGGTATAGCTCGACACAACATCGCGCTAACACGCTGCCATCGAAATGGCATAAAAGACATTTTCCCATTACCTTAAAGTAACTGTGGATGAGGGCTTGTCTTATCCCATTTGCGTCATCGAGTGTACCTACCCCCTTCGGTACTCGAATTAACGCAACCCTTTTTCGGTTATACCAATGCCGGTTACTTATCAGACACGCATAAGGGATATTCCTAACATGGTCTGTCTTTACCATTAGGAATAAGGCAATATCTTGGAGGTCTTGGAATGACTCCAAACGAATCACTCTGATCTACCCGTGCTCTATGAGACGACTAGAGAGTGTATATGGCTTCGAGCTCGTATTAGCCATATTTGAATTACGTATGCTCTGTCTCACGATCCAGATAAAACACTTGTCTTATTTGAGGACAACTTGTTGTTATCGATCAAGAGAGACATGACTAGATTATGCTATTTAGCATTTCTTGCCGAAATAAATCTTCACATATGAAGTTTAAGAGCATCCTGTCGAATGCTCATTTTATTCCACGTTATATTTTCTTGCATACAGTCGTGTGCAAGTAAATGAGGCATCCAGTCGAATACTCGTACTCTTTCTTGGAATATGAAATCTTTGCACCCAGTCATGTGCAAATTAGGGGGAGCATCCAAGTGAATGCTTATTGCACTAATTACTAATTAGTCGAAATCCTCGCACCCTGTCGTGTGCAAGTGATGGGGAGCATCCATTCGCATGCTCGTGTACTCTTTTTGTCCTTAGACAAAGGCTTTTTTCCCACTGGGTTTTCCTTGGCAAGGTTTTTAGCTAGACACGTTCCCATCATACCTCACTTAAGATTGCCGAAATTAGGGGGAGTATCATGTTGTATACTTCTTACCACTGTGTACTCTTTTGTCCTTCGACTGGAGGTTTTTCCCACTGAGTTTACTCTAGCAAGGTTTTTGATGAGGCACCTGTTTTGTGGTTGATCCCCTACTACTACCATTGTTGCACTCTTTTTCCTTCGTTCAGAGATTTTCCCATTGGGTTTGCTCCGGCAAGGTTTTGATGAGACACACTATTTTGTGGTTAGTTAATTACATAGAATTTCGGCCTATATCATTCGGCTACACAGTTTCTCATAGGTACCGGTTTTGTCCCACACTGAATTTTCCGTCCCTAAGGTTTTTATGTGTTTAGCACTGCGAATGAACTCGACTCACATTGACAGCATGAAAACGAATAAATCAAGACGTACAAATGGGGAGTGTTGTAGGATATTATTGGCCATCTTAGGCCTTACTCTATTGAGCCTATCTTGGGCTTTCCTAGTATATGTAACCATACCCTCTATTATATAAAGAGTGTCAGTGGTCTCTTGATGTATCTCTCGGTACAATCATATTAATGAATAAACATTTCGTCTCTTGTTTCTCATACCTCTCTCTATATCTATACATATCTCTATATATATCTATAACGACCTAATATGTCACACAACACTATTTTTTTTTAATTAATAATTCAAACAAACACTTAAAAAACAGCTTTTAAGTTTTTTTTTTACCCTTTGATATATTTCTCGTGTAGATTATAATATATTTTTTTAATCTTGAAAACAACTTTTAATATCTTTTTACATTTTAATATCTTTTCCGTATACATTATAAGTTATTTTTTAAGCTTAAAAACAGTTTTTAACCTCTTTTTTATTTGGCCGGTAACTGAAACTTAAAAATGTTTCGCTCCAAGACCTCTATTTAAAAAATATTATAAAATGTGGCAGAGTACTTAAATGTGTGTTAATGGAAAATATATAAGAACAAGAAAACTAATGGGTTAATACATTTTTTAAGACTTTAAATACTTGATTACAAATAGTAGATTGAAATAGATTGTGGGTTGAAACTTTATTGATTATCTTAGAATATATATTAGCTAAGTAAAAAAAATCTTTTAAGCGAAATTGTGCTATAGGTGTTTGAAAATATGATAAGATTGACCTCGTGAAAATGCTCGGCTCGAACACGTCTATAAACCAGTCGAGTCTAAACAAGATTTTAGGGCTTGTTAAGTAAATCAGCCGAGATTGAATGAAGTTGGGTTCTGCTCGACTCAGATCATTTGCAGACGTAAATAAAGGCATGAATTTACAAAAAAATATGTGTTCATACACATAAGATAGAAATGGAAAAATAATGGATTAGTACACATTTTGGAAGACTTTGATTACAAATAGATTTTGTGACTTGGAATTTAATTACAAATATATTCGATTTCCAGAAACTCCTAAGTCGACTCCTCCTTGGGTTTGAACTCGGGGCGTTGGATTTACTCTGATATGTAGTTGTTGGTTGTGGTTGAGTTCATATCGCCGGAAAGAGGTTTGGCTCATGAATGTCGGCTATTTACCACATTGGGTTGTTTAGTATGTTCCAAGGGTTAGAAGGTTTGCAATGAACGTGGTATATGAGTTGTGTTCGGAACGTCGTGAGATAGTTTGGTGACTTTGGTCCATACCTTTACCTTATAAGGACTATTATCCAATCTCATGAAGTGCGGCCTTATTGGGTCAACTAAATTACTTTTCCTCAAACATATTGTTACAAAAGAAGAAGAAAAAAGTAAAGAAATAAAAACCATTTCCAGGGACAATCATACAAATTGCATACCAAATTGTTGTCTATTCTTAAATAATAGTGAACATGGACTAATTTGATTCCCTATCGTGGATTTGAACTTGATCAATACTACTTCATAGTTCCATACTCTTGACATCTAGGCCCGACTATGAAGCAGTCGATTGTATCTGGCTCAAATATCCATTTAACTACATTAAAACTTCTATATAAAAATACTCCATATAAGAATAAATTCTATATACAAATAAAAAAATTCGGTCCCAACCCGGATCAATTATAAATAGAAATAACCTTCACATTGTGATATTTTATAAATTTTTATGGTCCCGTCTTAAGAAAATGTACATCTATATAGTAATAAATAACACAAAGCTCAAAATTTATATATATATATATATATATATATATATATATATATATATATATATATATATATATATGTTGTTACATGAAATTTAAATCGGTTTAAAATATTTATCTTTTGCGACAATAACTTAATTTCTTAGATCGTTACCATATCATTTAATTTGCGCGTACGTAATAGCTCGTCCACGTATACATTTTATACTTGATTTTCTAAATATGTATGTATTATGACTTTCCACATATATTAGATTCATGTTTGTCTAATTAAACTAAGTACATGTACTTGTCTCTTATATATTTGTTCTACTTTGTTAAACAATGTATATATTAATATTGTATCTTATATTGTGCAAAATATATATTTAAATTATTTTTTATTTTTTATATATTAACCCCCATTTAAGAATAATCTCTATATATTAATATTTTTTTTAGATACCAAGCTTATAACTATAGAGATGTTCTAAGTGTATATGTTGTTTCCGGTTAGACATGATGGTCATTTCAAGGTCCGGTTTTACAAATCCTAAGACGTGGTTATGCAATTGTGGGAATGTTTTGATATGATTTGATCAGTTGGACAGTGTTCGAAACTAGTACTTATCTGATGGTTGGTCTGTGTCAATCATCATTTTCTTGTTGCCATCTAACAACTAGTTTTGACAGCCTTCTTACAATAATTATGCTATTGAGTTTAATTAGGCTTATCGTTTATGCGGACCGAATAGGATTAATACAGACGTTAATTGTACAAATCACGCAACGTACTAAAAACTAAACCTATTAAAAACCCAAATAAATATATTGCAACTCTAGTTAAGTTTATCCTAAATTTAAATATTTTTTTTTTTTTTTGTATTTTTAGTAAATTGAGTTTTTATTACGTGGCGCGACTTGTATCATTTTCCACTAATACAACCGCCGTCTGTATCAAGCACAATAGTTCTACATACAGCCCAGACCGTTTAATTATCAACTTTCAAATGAGCAATTACACAAGATTCTCTGGCAGCTTGACCAATATTTGAAGAATTCTATCAGACTTGTACATTAAGAAAACTAAACTTGGGAATTGCATTTGCCGGGAAGTTGAGTTTTAAGTTTTAACATGTTCATTTTCATGGTTGTATAGTTAATATAGTGTCAACCAGATCTACACGAGTACATGACCAATGCCAAGTTTGATAAAACATGTTCATGTATCTATTTGGCATTTGCCTCCACAATCTATCCATATTCCCTGGCATGTTTAGGAACATGATCCAATTCACTAACTCATGTTCTCATCTGTAGTTTAGAATGTTATACAGATCAGCTTTTGTAATAATCCGGATTTTCGTAAGGAAATGTCGTGGTAAAGATAATGAATTGTTATCGAACATCATCTAGATATGTGAGTACTATATACTATATAAGTTTGGAGTATACTTATTCTTATCACTAAGTCCTTTTAAACCCGTACGGCTCAATAAGCGAGAACGAAATTGGACAAAGCGGACAGTATCGGTGGTAGGAAGCAGATTGTGGCGGTCTGAAAGCCGTGCAGCCTAAGAAACGAGCACGAAATTGGGACAAAGCGGACAGTATTTGTGGTAGAAAGCAGATAGTGGCGGTCTGGTCGGAGGACCGGGCTGTTACATGTTTTGTTTTGGTATAAAGAAACTCGAATCAGTAAATTGAAGGATTAACATGTAATCTTATGATTGTGTTATGCATAAACTGGAAATGCAAAAGCTTTTTGACAGAATTCAACAAACAACACATCCTACACTAGGATAACATATGCCATGCTTCAATAAGATTACTACTAAAAACAGATAAATAACATAGCAAATTATATATTACAGATCTCAGAACTACATGAATAAGTATCAGGATTATAAAATACATGCGGGTGCTGTTTAGTCACCTCGGCCATATTAGCGCCCTTTGTGACACAGGAAGGCACCAAATATATATTTGATATTTGATATCTGTAAATCTCATTTTTCCTTGTAACAAACTTTATAAAAATTGCAAAACCACCCCGGACAACCGAAAACTTAGAATTGGACCCCTTGGTAAGTCTGACCAAACTGCCAATTAGCAGGAACCGCGTTGTTGCTTGTCACTGTTCTACCATCACTAGCTGTCAGTTGAAAAGATAAGGCTTGACCGTTAAGATAAGAGTTGCTTTGCCAATTTTGCCCCCAATTTCTCGACATGGTTTGCCACCCTGTCCTCGACCCTTTGATCGAAACAGAATGTATATCCCCTGCACCGCCAACATTGCTGATCAAAACCAAGTTGAAGTAAGAGTGACCGTTGATTGTGAACCTAATCCCTCCCTTTTTAGCACAAGGCACCCTGTCAAGCACCAAAATTATTTGTTAGCCATATAAAAGTATTAGTATAAATATTAAATACACACCCTCCATATATTAGGTCCTTAAAGACACTCGAAATGATCAGCATTTGGTCTTTGTGTAGAGTACTTGAAGTGGTGATGGTGGTTTTTTAGTAAATATTTTACTTTTATACCACTAACTTATTCTGATAAATACACATACCTTACCTTTAAAATAAGTTTATTTTTTTTTGAGTTTTTGACATTCAATGCAGTACAATCAAAACTCCATTTTATGATGTATGATGATGACACTTATAAGTTCTTAAAATGGTTCATAACTAGAAAACTGCTTTTGCACCCATAAGAAACTTTTGAAATTACACTTATCCTAAAAGTACTTATATAGTTATATTGGTTCATAACTGGAAAACTGCTTTTGCACCTGTAAGAAAAAATCTGAATTACATTTACTCTATAAGTACTTAGATTGGTTTATAACTAAAACACTGCGTTTGCACCCATAAGAAAAACTACTTTAAACAATAAGTTAAATGTACATTTCGAAACGCAAACACACCAGATTTCATATGTATGTGTACATTAACTATGAAGATACTCCATGTGTACATTAATACCATTAAATTTCACGACCGGTAAAATTCTTAGTATTATCCTTACTAAGGCTTTGTTTGTTTGCAGCTTTTCAAGCTTAAAATCAGGATTCCAGTTGGTTGACCAGTTTTTACCTTTTAAACTGGACAAAACTGATTTGAATGCTCTATAAGTCTATAAAATATTAAAAACTATATACCTCCTAAAGGCGACAGGAACGATTCCGGCACGGTACTCAGCGATCTGTAAAAAAGCTGGCTCTGCCATGTCAAAATGCTGAAGTGGCGGATTGCACCATCCTCCGTTATCGTTAGGGAGAGCATTATTTGGTGGACAAAAATTAGTTGCGGTAACAATAATATTGCCAGGACGGCACCACCTTGGATCATTGTTGCACTTCATCTCATAACAAGAACCGCAACTCAAACCGTTGTTGAAAAGTGCAGTGCTCAATGCTGCTGTGTTTGTACCGTACCCTTGGCTGTATAAATTTCCATATCCACATGCACCTCCTAAAAAAGCACAAAGAAATTAAGAACTAAATTTAAGTACCGAAAATGCGACTGTTTGATATGTAACTGTAAATATTGGCAATGAAAGTCTTGCAACTGAATGATAATTTGAAATTTTTTAGATGGAAGTTGGTGTTGCAACTAATATGGCATAAGGTTTAGGAATTTTATAGAAAGTCAGTTTATGAGAATAATGATTTTGGGTAATTTTAACTTTAGGTGAAGATGGTAACAAGCTTTTTATATTTTAAACAAGCAAAACACTTATTGTCCCGAAAAAGGTACCTCGAAACCACTCGGAAGGACCGTTTAAATGATCACTACCAAGTTCGTAGAACTCGCTACTCTCTTTATACAACCATATGACATGATGCAACTAGTTTAGATTACTTACACTATAAAAAAATATCCAAATAACGACGGGATTGGTGACGGTATTTTTTGTTATGAACTTATTAGCGACGGTTTTTATGACGACTTTGTGACAGTTTAGTCAATTTGCGACAGATTTGTGACAGCTTTTTAAATTAGTAACATGCTTATGACAGCTTTTGACTCTCATTAAATCAAACATTATTTTGTAGTGTTATTTTGACATCAAGATTCAAAACAATGCATATACACTATCAAATAAATTCCAAATACTAATAATTTTGATATTGAATAATAGAGTGTAGGCATACCCATAGTCCCAGAAGCATCACCACCACCATAAAATGTAGCATGGGCACTCTCCCAACCTCCATAATCCGCATTAGTGCTAACCAAGTTTAACATGATTTGGAAAATACTAAACAGTGCAAAAGCAGAGAATTGGAATAGCTTAGCAGCCATTGTATCAATAATCACAGAAGACCAAGTAATATTACTAATACTCTTATTTTGAGTTTCTAGTATGATGGTTGAGCTTAAGCATTTGTGTTTAATGTATGGAGTATTTATAGTGAAAAAATCCAATGAGAAAAGAGAAAGATGATGCATTGATTCTTGTTGGTTACGATGGGTCCCAAAGTTCTCACATGCTCTGCTTCACTTCATTTTGTGATTAATTTCTAGTCCTTAATTTACCGGCCAAAAATCAATCTTCTTTGATAAAAATATAAAAAAAACAGGTAAGCATTTAGATTTCTTTTATTATTGTGAATACGTGTGCGTGTGCAGTTGCGCAAGACTATAAAGTTTTTTTTTTTTTTTTTTTGAAATGAGTTTGTTGTACTCTTTTCTGATAAATTCATGCAGGGGGCGGCCAACTATGGTGGTTTGTTCTATCACTAACCATTATACTACACAACTACTTGTGATTTATTACTTAATAAAAATTATTAATATTAAAAAGTAAAAATTATATGAGTGATTGACACTACCCTAAAAAAAACTTGTCAACATATTTTATCCAAGCTTCGAGCCTTGGTCGACTTGCATCATAGCCACACCTGATTCACCAATGCTCCCATAAGTTTTGGTACAAATTCTAGCTGGTTGAATAACAATAACTTGTAAGTAATTTCTTTTGAAATGAATAGTTTGTAAGTATGTGTGGGTTCATTTACTACAATTTTGCCCAACACAAGTAGTGACAGTAGTCCATGTATGTTTAGCAGCAGGTTTCAAGAGATAGATGTTCGCCTGGATTCGGAAACCATACTGTCTTCTCTTGTGTGATTTTTTCGAGATCAGTTGTGTTTTTAATCTTTTAACTGGTATTTATTTAATTTTACATTCATTAGACATCATAGTAGTTTAAAATATAACAAAATGGAGTGTATTCGTGGCATTGGTTACGTTAGGGTTAGGGTTAGGGAGAGCGGTCCGTATGATGAATACACATAAGTTGCAATAATGTACTCCAATCCAAGTTAAAAGTTCAACCCATCTGGATGGTGACTCGATGGTGGCAGACCGAGCTAGAGCCTAGAAAATTCTATGAACAAATTTTGTTTTCTTTAGGATATTTTGAAAAATTAGGAAATCTATAATCCGACCCTCTCGCCTCAAAATTCAGTTTCATGGGTGTCCAACTGATTAGTGTATATTGATGCACTAAATAGATGTAATTGAAGTATTTTTGATGCGGGATAGCGCGGATGATACAACGGATTAAAAGTTTAGAGACCAACGATATCTTGAATTAAGGACTACGACATAAATTATATAGGAGGAACTATTATAATTTATGTTCAAAATTTGAGGACCACAATTGAAATCGAACTTACACTTAAAATATCAGATTGCACATGATAAGGGTTTAATTTGTAAAGAACGTGAACCGTGTAAATGGGATACGAATGGGGTGCAAGTGAAATAAGTAAAAATAAAGATGAAAACGGTGTCTTTTGATCTGCCTATCAATTTTTTATTTTAAAAAAGTATGGACATTTTCTTTTATTAAGAAAAAGTATGTAAAAAATGTGGGAATTTATTTTTTATTAAAAAAGCTTAACTGGGCTAGTTTGCATTTTCCAATAAATGGAAAGTAAAATAATGTTTTAACACACAATAAGCATCCTACTAACTTTAATACCATGTAAATTTGTGTGTTTTAATATGTTCAACTTTGGTTGAAGATTTATTGCAAACGCTTTACTTCCTGTTTCTTTCTTATATTTTTATTTTCGAGAAAATGATGTTTTAGGAATTGGGTGTAAAGGACAGACACGGAAATATGAGATGTTCACTTTCTATAAGAGAATGAGTCAATAAGGCTATAATTAGAATTACTCTATAAGAAGATAAATCTCATAACCGGCAAACAAAAAATTAAACAAGCAAAAGGCCTATTAGGTTTTATTTCAAATGATCTGATAGAAAATTGTGGATTCTGTTCTTTGCTTTTCATTCGAGTCTTAAGTATATGGCTAGCATATTGCTCTTTTAATTACTTTGTAGCATTAATCTTATAATTATATTCAGTAGCTTTACTTTTCAGTTGAGTAAAAGATGATAACTTGAAAATTGCATGTGGAGTAGTTCAACTTAACCTTAACCAAGGTGCATGAACAGGTGATGATGCTATGCTCAAATCCATAATAAGACTCGGACAATCCCGTCGTTAAGGTGGCATATGTTTTAGGTTAATAATGGTTTGTTGACCCGTATTTTTGTACTGTTTAGCTTTCGTGACCTATATTATGGTAATTACAATTTTGTGACGTGCGTTCATATATGTTTTCCTTTAAGCGATATGCATGCGGTTGCTTTTCTGAATAACAAAAGGTTTTATAAGTTACAATCAGAAGCGGCTTTAGTGTGGCTAAATAAACAATTTCTTGGACCTGGACTCTTGGAAGGCCTTATTTCTTATTCGTTTTCAAAGGGCAATGACCGATAAATTCTTAATTAGTTCAAACTAATATTAGATTTAACGTCATTTTATTAGCATTCATTTGATTTTTACTAAATCATTTAATTACAATTTCATTGCGACTTTTTTTTTTTTTTTTTAGTGTTCTCTCTTCTTCTTTTTTTCTATTGTAGCAAGTTATAATGAAATTCGGTGTTCGCATTATATTAAAAAAAAAAAAACTATGAACACAAAAAGTGGATTTCTTGAAAGTACAGAGAAGAGAGCTCCAAAAGAAGTATGAGAAGTTGAGAACTATATATTGTTGTACTTTGACCTGATTATAAAATAACTGGTGTACATGACCTGATTATAAAATAACTGTTGTAAATGGCCCTAATTATTTCTAAGAATTTGTTGTCTTTAAACTCTTATATACATAGGACTCGTTCATTTTTAAGGGTAATTATTTCAAATTATATAAAAAGAAACCTAAACCTCTTTATCTTTTGTAGTGAAGGAAAAGATATATAATTTGTCTGGCTGTGATAACATGAAGAAAAAAAAATCATTTTTTTTTTGTAGATCCTGAAAAAAGTATCAATTCAGAAGTGCATTTTTGGGGTGAGATAGTGCATTTCATCTATATTATCAGTTTTATTAACATTTTACTTAACCTAAATATGTACCTCAATAACATAAAGACAAATATTGTGAAACGTGATATCTTAATCGATAGGAGAGAGCATCTATCTACACAAAATTAAGTAATAGTTAGAGATCTTGTCGTCTATACACCTAATCATGACACGTTTCCATTTTTTCTATGTAATGGAAAATAAAATTTCTGACATTCTATGATTAATTAGTTTTGTTCCTTGTTTTAATTTTGTTAGTATCTTCTAAAAAATGTTGGGATCTCTGTATATCTACGTACAATTTTAATCGACAACTATAATGTTTAAATTGTCGAAATCGAATTTTTCGAAAGCTAATGATATAATTCAAATGTTAAACTATATGAACAAATTTTAAAATTTTATATTTCAACAATTTAAACATAAGATATTTATCGGTCAATTTTTGATATAACTACATAGTGTACTAATATTTTGGGACGGGGTGAGTAGCACTAACGACAACAGTAATGCTAGTTGTGCCGATGGTTAAGTCCCACCACAAGTCCCGCTTGTGGTCCCGCTTGTAATTAAAAATATTTCTTCCCCAAATAAAACAAAGCTCCTTAATTTACCAAACCCTCCAAGAAAAAAATAAAGACAAACATACAAACGTCATACACATATGCTTATCAAAAAAAAATAAAAAATGATACACTTGTACCGTATATTGTATGAACCCAGTATAATTAAGGGTTTACCAACTAATATGATTTTTTTTAATTTTAAATTTGAATTAATTTTAGAATAATTTTTTTGAATTTATTAATATATGTTAAATTTTTAATGGGTGACATAACCTAAATTACATTGCATCAAGTTTACAACAGTGGTTGCTCATGAATATAGATAAACCAGGTAATATGTTAATTTAGGGAATTAAATATGTTGATGAGGTATAACAGGAAGAGGACAAACTAGTGGTATTTATTTTTTGAGAGGATTATAGATTATTTTTAATTTAAGGAGCATAACCATAATTTATAAATTACAATATGGGTCAAGTGGGACACACATGGCGACTCAATGCGACACAAATAGTCTCACTGTAATGACAAAGTAGTCATAATTAACTCCCATTTCAAACCAATCCAGAATAAACAATGCAATATCATACTAATACTCTTTAGAGCAACCTTGTCAATTACATCGTGTTTTTCTTTTAACTAACACACTTTTATCGTAACAACTTATATTTATACCATTTTAAGTATACTTATTTTAACATTTCTATACTGTATTATTGCAAAGTAATACTAATGTATCATGCATGTAAGTTTAATGTGATGTAAGATACCTATCATATCCTTTAAGTTATGCATAAATGCTCGTTCACAAAAAATATCTTATTATTGATCCCAAAATACATTTGTACTTGTGAGGATTAAGACTTCTCGACGCAAAGTTCTGCAACCACACTGCTTGTCTTAAGATCGAATGAAGTACACCGCTAGTTTCTCAGTTGAAAATAGTTTAAAATACCACTAGGCACTAGCCTCTTAATTAGTTTGTTTTGATCGTTATAATAACTTGTATGCTTATAGCTTAAGACTGTATATCACGTTTGATCACATAGTTCCGATTAGTTAATTTCTTCGATCAACATAGCTTCAATGAGTAATGGCGTACAAACGATGATGCAAAAGTTGGATGTCTCTCAGATTTTTTTAAGCAAAAACAAGTCCTAATATTTTCATGGGAAAAGCTACGTCCCTCGCATATCGGGAAGCGAATTGCACATTTGGTCCACATAGTTGAAGAGTATATATATTAAAGACAATCTTTTAGTATACTTTTATTTCAAGTCTTTTGAGCAAATTATCAACTTCTTCCCATGGCTTCAGTAAATAAGTCTATTTTCGCCGGCCTCGTCTAAACGAAATAAATATTCAGTTGGTACTTTGGGACAGTTGGTACAAGTTATTTAAGTTAGAAGGACCAAAATTAAAACATGTAAAGCTTTTGAAACTCAAACTAAGACAGCAAAATAATGTTTGATTTAGTAAGAGTCAAAAGTTGTCACAAACCTGTCGCTAATTTAAAAAGCTGTCACAAATTTGTCGCAAATTAACTAGACTGTCACAAAATCGTCACAAAAACCGTCGCTAATAAACTCGTAACAAAAAATATTATCATTAATCTCGTCACTATTTGAGTATATATATATATTTTTTTTAAAGTGAAAACCATACATTTAATTAACCAGATATATATTTAAGCACCTCAAATACTAAGAGGATAATTTGAGGAAGGCCCAACCATGTTAGGAGCACATGCAGTTTTCGGCATTGGGGATTAATACAATACTAAGCAGTGTATTTTACAAGTCAGTATCACTAATTTTGGAAACACTCCCACCGATTTTCTTCTACTTTTCTTTTTTTGTGAAAGTTAATACTTGTACAATGAAAAGTGAAAAGTTGGTTCTGAAAATTGGATATTTTTTCATACCTTAAATTTGATAAAAGTATGCAAACGAAATATATTATAATATATTGGTACCAATCTGCCATTTAAAGTGCAAAATTTTATTCTATAAATGTCTTGAGAAGTGTTTTCCAGCTTAGCGACCATTTTCTATGTTGCTAAGTTTTTTTGGGCTAGTCAAGCATGTAGCAGTGTAGGTGAGGTGTTAATAAATAAGGAACGTGTTTTTACATGGTAAGTAGCATAGTAGCAACTACTATTACTATTAATTAGTGTATTGGTCCACGTGTGAAAAAACTATTTGTCCTTGCTTTATTTGTCGAAACATAAGTGTATAGGCGGAGCCATGTAAAGTCTTAAGATTTTCTAAAGAAAGTACTATAACATTCCTACTCAATTTACTCAAGCTTACTTTTATTTGTGGAAATGAGAGAACTCGTTACGGGACTCATAGTGTGGAGACTATAAATTTTGATTGTGAAAGAAACAAGTATATTGGTTTTGTATTATCAATCACATTGATTAATTATATCTCCTCTACCTATTGCAAGTGATCCCAATTTTGATCATTTGGGTCATTTGATAATCCACCATTTTGTAGTCCCATATATTTTTACAACCAAACACAACAATTCTAGGTCTACATCATTTAAAACACACACACATTGATTTAGTACCCAAAGCAAACAAGGGCAAGCATTTGATTTTATTATATTTCATTCTCTATTAAATTTTAATGGTTATTTTGGGACACCCTCTTCCGTCGTATCCTTCCAATTTTCATAATAAAGAGCTAAACATTAATCATCACCCACCCGGCCATCTGACATCTTTTACTCTAGTTCAAACTTAAAAGAATCAAGTTGATTTATGTGGTTATATTTGCAAGATTTTGTAGTTAAGATTTTGAATTCAGCTTGAATTTGAGGCACTTATGTATATATGTTCTACAATAATTTTTTAGTTTAGTTTGTGAATAGTCGAAACCTAAGATTTTTTTTATATTGTGCATTCTTGACGTTTTCATTATACCAAGAATGCATTTGATTTGATCCCCCCTGGCAATTTTCATTTTTCTTCTGGTTATAATTGTTTCCGCTTGCTAACAAATTCATTATTTGTGCTACTTTTGTTTTCCTAGCTATAAAAATACATTTTACAATTCGCTTCTCGATACACATTATATATTTTTAGAAATAAAAATGCTTTATTTTTAAAAAAACTACTCTCTCTTGTTCTCAATATCAGAATTTGGTATAAAGAAAATCTCCGACTTAATAGAAATTATGCTTATTTAGAACTCATGGCTCCACCACAGGAACGAAGTTGCACAATTTATAATGTAGGACCATTCTTTATCCGTATTTATGGACAAAGTTCATAAAATATTGAATTTAAAGAGAGTTCCATTTAGGTAAAATAATTGGTGATGATTTATTAGTAGTTCGGTTTTATGGAGTTGTATACTTTGACCACTAGTCCACTAATATGCATTTTCATGAGAAAAAAAAAAATCACAGTTTGATTTTTTGCCAAGTAGACAGAGTATGACAAGAACGATTAATACTAAGCCATCTGCTACAGACGATATATGTTTGATGCAGACGGCGGCTGTATTAGTGGGGTGGAGTATAAGTCACGCCACGTAATAAAAACCTAATCTATTAAAAAAAATAATAAAAAAATTAATATTAATTAAATTTAGCATAGACTCAAACTAGGGTTTCAATATATTTATTTAGATTTTTAATAGGTTGAGTTTTTATTACGTGACGTGATTTGTACAATTACCGTCTGTACGTATTAATCAAAATACGTATGTATAAATCAAAATACTAGATAGATCAAACCCCAACAAAGTCACTTTCTCAAAACGGATGCTGTTCACCACAAGTTGGATAATCCAGAACGAGAAATAGGAAATTATCCATATTTTACGATTTTAAGGGACCATCTGCATAGAAAGTGACCCTAGAAATTAAGTGTTAGCCCAATGGTTACTAGTCAGTAGACCATTCCCCTGCAAAATTAGTGGGCTTGTTAGCTATTAAAAGAACAAAATTCATTTAACTTCAAGGTGACAATGTTCTACACGCCACCTTCCCAAACCCCACCATGTGTTATTGAATGTGAATTTTGTTGCATGCACGTTATGCTGCACCTGGTTGCAACTTTTAAGTTTTGTTATTTTATTTATTTGTTTTTGTTTTGATTACGAGTCTTTACTAAATTTAGAACTTGAATGTTGTTCTGAAGTCTGAATCTCAGCTAAGACTGCTTAATTGCTCAGAGCCTCAGAAGATGTAACTAAAAATAAAAAAGAGTTCATGCATATAAATGCGAGGCGACATAAACCCGAATGTCACATTGTGCAGGCCTGCAGGGGCATGTGATTTTTCGATATGCGGAGATTACACGCCTTTTACACGGAATGAATGACGGTTTTTAACTAATACAATTACGTCAGTTTTTGGTACTCTTAAGCGCATTCTTCCTAGGCGGTAGCCTAAACATAACAACTGGTGCAAGGAGGGACGTTGTATTCATCACAAAGACTCCTCTGCTATGAGAAAGGGCAAGAGAAGAACATATATAGTCACGAACTCACGGTCTTCAATAGTACCACTCCCCGTTTAAATGTAGCCCCCTTGTTCAGATTGGTTTAACTTTATAAATATGTCGATAGGCTCTGTGTTATATTTTTTTTGACAAAATTAATAAGTTTCGGTCCAAATAACTATTGTTCAGACAATTAATATAAAAAATACGTATTTTTAATATATGTTTATCCAATTTAATGAACTATACCGCATTTATGAATGAATAATTGTTAAATATCAAATTATAATCTTAGAACTCAACCCTTATTTTTTGAGAAAGAGGTCATGCTAAATGATCACACAATCCGTCCATCCTTATCTAACAATAGTATCTATTTGCCCGAAGAATAGGTAAATATAGTGAGAGAAGCAAAATACGTTGCAATTTTTGGTCGGTGCATGTGTTAGGTTCTTCATATACCGTTTATTTCCCTTTATCAAGTGTGTCATCAACTTTGAATAAAAATCAAAACCATCTCACGTTTCATGTGACTGATTAGGTTCCAAATTGATAAAGGTTCATAGTGACGTATCAAACTAGACTTAGGGACTCAGTAAAACAAAGTTGCTAATATTTAAACTAGAAAATTATTAATGATTGAAAAATCGAAATATTATGTATCTATAAAGTATATGCTAAAATCACAAAACGTAATCTAAGAGGAAACTAATTATTCTTGACTTGACATATTCGGGTTTGGGATTGTTGTATGGAAAATGAATCCATTCAGCCGGAATGGTAGTTTGATTAACATCTCGGCTTGAAGGGGCCATTGATTAAAAGACACAAGAATAAATTATACTTCTAAGGGCCATCTCGGCTTGTTAAACCCGACGGTCCAGAATAATCCATTCGGACTCGATGGAGTTTTTTCAATTCAACATTTTCTGTCCCGATATAGTCAGGCATCCAGATTATAACATTCAGGACGCAATGAATACATTCTTTCAACTTATCAAGTTATAACGAAATCGGATAGTTTAATACCTAACATCCACTTGTAAAGAACAAAAGGAAGATTATGAACTAGGATGCTCTCTATCAAGTTCTTTTAGCAAAGGGAAAATAGATTTAACGAATTTAGAGCATGCATACCGGTTAACTCATATTTTTCCTCGTATCTTAGAGTAACTTAATTAGTATCACTTTTATATTTTTAGGGTAACAGTTTAACTTTATACATTTTTCAGCTTTCATATTAAATTTATTATCATAACTAAATATTACTATATTTTAATATACTTCTATCAATTTTTTTCAACCCAAATTAATTTACTAGAACAATCACATTAAATAACTTAAAAGTTTTCTCGTATTTAAAGTAAAAAGTACATTTTTACAACTTATAAGTAAACGTTTTGGTTTATACAAATTATCAGCTTTTTTTTATCAATTTCTCTATCAAAATTATACAACTCATCTTTTTGTTATTTTATTAATTTATATGTGAAAAGTACAAATAAATGAGAGAAAAGTAAGAGAGATAAATTATTATTTTAATTATAAGGAAACATTTTTATCCCTTATATTTGAGTGATATTTGAATTCATGTAAATTTAAGATAGTAGATAGGGAAACTGATGCATGTATAATTTTAGAACAATGTTATCATATTTAAGGTAATGACTTATATAAGCGAACTGATACATACATGGTCTTATTTCTATAAATAGAGGGTAAACCAACTATTTTTCCCCTTTTACTTCCTTTTTCCAGAAAGGCCATCAACTGCATTTTTTTTCAAGCACCAGCAGCAAAATGTCAATATTTTTGCGGGCTGCTAATGCCAACTCTTTTAACAGAATGAAACAGAAAAAGGAAAAGGAGAAACAGTTATATTTGGGTTCATTAGTCATTACTATGAAAATTCATGCCCCAACATATTTCTTCACCAGACGTGTAATCAACTAGTATTTGAAACGAGGCTGTATTCATGACCAGATATAATGCGTTTCGTTACTCTTAATGCACACATATATCATGGCTCCTTGCAACATTTTTTTGGAAAAGCACAATTTTTAAATATTTACGCTCTAATAAGTTAATTTTAAAGGAAACTTAAAACTAATACTACTGATTTATATCTGAAGAAGACCTTTAATATTCTGCAACCATATATTAGCAGATATATGCCTTTCATATAATGATACAAATTTACATCTCTAAATTCTTTCAAATTGTTGGTCCTACCACGTTAGTAGAACATGCCACTTCTCGTAAGGATGAATATCAGTATTGATGCATCACCTTAACCAACTTTAGAACCACTCATGACATGTTATGTTTATATGAGTGGACAAAAATTCCAATTATCCACAAAACCAAATCAATATACTAGCTCATTGCGAATTTAGGAAGAATGAAAGGGGCGGGGTAAAATAAGAACTGTTTACTGATCCATTGTCTGCTGTTTATTAAACCAAGGGCAAACGGCAAAGGATGTTAAAAAGACGGCTTCTAAACCGAGATTACTTTAGACCTGAAGACAAAAAGTCACTTCAAAAGTGAGTTTATTAAAATGAGATGTCTGTTTATTGGCATAGTTCATTAAATTGGAGGAAAATATTTTTAAAATACGTATATATTATATTAGTTGTCTGAACAGTGGTTATTTGGACCGAAGCTTAAAAATTTTGTCAAAAAATATATAACACAGCCTATAGACATGTTTATAAAGTTAAACCAACTTTAATTTGAGTGAATGTGAATAAGGGGGCTACATTTAAACCGGGAGACGAGGAGTGGTATTGAAGACCACGACCATATGTTCTTCTATTGCTCTTTCTCAGAGCAGATTTAGCGCCTTTGTGATACATACAACCCTTACACCAGTTGTTGACATGGCCGATGTTTAGGCTACGCCTAAGAAGTATGGGCCTAGAGTACCAAAAACTGATGTAATTGTTGGAAGGTCACCTATGACCTATATGAAACTTTATCGACTGGATGTCTAGACTCCAGGGACCAAACTATATTAAGTTCAAGTGTTTCAGCCCAACACAAGCCCACCTCCCTCTTCTTCCTTTAAACTGAGTTTCTCAACTGGAAAGTAAGTTTGCCGTTAGCTCTAATCAATGATTTTCTCACTTTAAAACGGTAAAACTTGCAACAGAAGAAAGAAAAAAAACGAGATCCCTTAGACAAAAACGATGTACCATTAAAATACATTTCAGCATATTAACAAAATCTTTATAGACACGTATCTGAAATGGTGACTTTACTAGATTAGGCTGTACAATAAGATGTCTCTGTTAATTGATTTATGGATACATTGAAGTACTGAACAATATCTAGACTTGTAACATTTTCATGATTTTCTGAGATAATATCTAAACTTGTAATTGTTTATGATTTACTAAGATATATAGGGGGAAGAAAACCTTCCTCATTACATTTAAGAAAGAAAAAATGAAAACCGTGACCTATATGATGTCCTACATTACAATCTCAATTATGAGTAAAACATCATTACATAGGTAAACAAGTTAATGTTAACATTGTCAAATTTCATACCAGGGTCTAGTATATGTAAGCATTCTGAGAAGATATTTAACTAAGTAGTATAGTGAAAACTGAAAACAGAGTTTAACAAACCAAAAAAAATTTAGTCAAAACAAAGCTTCAAAAAATACATTGAAAAAGAACAATACAGCTCATAGTACAATTTAACATCAAAACTCTCAAAACTGGAACATTATATCATTCACTTATTCTTCTCTATTTGCCCCATAGCAGCAAAAAAAATAAAAATTGGCCATGTTTATTTCCACCAGCCCAATACTTGGTGTAGTAACAACACTTCCACATAAATGAACATTATGTTAAATAAATGTAATAGCTTATTGCCAAATTTGAATTTTTATTTTCCCTTTGTTGACAATTCATTTATTTTTTAAATTTTAGTGCTGTTAAAAGCATGAATCTCATGGAGGAAACTAACCTACTTGGTCTGGTGGAAAGCAATGGCCTTTGTGACCTTCAGGACATACTAGGATAAAATTTAGACAAACTTTTGAAGGCTGCCACTTCATCAATAACTCTTGCAGATGTTGCTTCTGTGTGGGTGTCTTTCCACCCAGCATTGCATCCCCAAATGCGAATTGCAAGTCTTCTACATTTTGGAGATGTTTTTCTTAGGTAAGTATTATACCACTCAATAACATCACTTTTCTGGAGTTTCTTCACCTCCTCTGCTTCCTTCTCAGAGAAATCAAACGTATACCTACACAAAATTTGAACATCTCCAGGTTATTTAACCCTTTTCGAACCAGGGAACATCACTTTAAAATACCAATCTATTAGCATTTAACAGCAGGTACAAATTCGAAAAAAATAGTACTGTAGATCATGTCAAAATTCACTAGATAATTGAGCGCTTAAATTTTAGTTTTGGTGTATAAAATGTTCAATTTTCTGCAGATTGGTGCTTAGTGCACCAAAGTTGGTAAATGAATAATGATTGTGAGTTGAAAATGAACGCGAGTAATTGTGTCCTTTTCCATATCAGTGTCTAAATTGTGAAATTAAATGATGTACTAATTGTTAAAAGCCCGATAGGTTGTGATGTACACAAAATTATACAGTCTCCTGGACTACCAATCCTAACCAGCGCTGCACGCACGAACATTTTCATTGCATCACTGGCTTGTTTGATTGCAGCTTTTAAGCTTCTCTATTTTTTTTTCAAGTGTTGAAATGCAATTGGTTGATCAGCGAAAAAGCTAAACATTTCTGTAACAAGCTCGATGAACCTAGCTTTTTAGTGAACCTTGAAATGTGCAGCTTAATTCTTAAAAGCTGCATCTAACGAGCCCCGTGACATAACCACCACCACATAAATCTACCTCATTTGTAAAAACGACAGGAAAGAAACGATAATTCATTACAAACTTGCAAAAAAGCAAACAATCTGATGAAGCAACTAACTCTGCGCATAAAAAAAATGCAAAACCAAAAGGAGGTCGACATTACCGTTTATCTATAATTTGATTCCAATGTCGATTGGTCTCATACTGCAGACATGGTTCTTTCTCCAATAGTTTTGCAATTACCCCACTCTTGAAGCTTTCGAAAGATTCTTTATCAAGTGCATCCTGTTGTGTTATGTTTTTATGTCAGAAAATCATAGTGCAGAGCAATCAAATTAAAAAAAAAAGAACGATCAAATTAAAAAAAAGAACGATCATGAAACTATTGTTAATAAGTCCTACAACTCTACAAGGCTATATCATACAGTAGCAAAAAGGAAAGAAAAACCAATTAACAATTAATTGAATACTTACAAACAAGTTTCCCAAACCATTAATGAAGGTATCGATCCTCCCTTGCAAATAGACAGGATCATATTTGGAAGACTGAACACGGAAGCAAAGTCCTACAATACGGTATGTTACACGTGTGCTACAATCAACAACATATCCAAGCTGCTCCTTTGTCCTACATTTTAGAAATAAAGTAGAATAATAATGCTTACAAATTAGCACTAAGCACGTACACATGCTCCTATGTATCACAGTATCAAGCATACCTAAGTTGGTTAAAAAGAGGTTCATCCACAATCTCATCAAAAAGATCTGCTAGTGCTTTTAATTTAATTGCTTCAGGCATAACTTCCGGCTCAATTTGATAATAAAGCTGCAGGGGGAAATTATAATTTTTTTTTAATAAGGGACAGGTTTATTTATCAGATAACTTAACTCATAGAATTTCAGTTCTTCAATCATGTACCTCGACCACAGAATTTGTTTCCGACTTGTTTTTTACTCTTATATCTCTAATCAGGTCAGCACCAGAATCAAGACGAACAACATACTCTTTATGCCTCATCTCATCTGGTATCGGTTGTACAGGAAAATTACTTTTGAATATATCTGATATTTTGATTGCTTCTTCTTCCAATAAATTGCCATGGCAAAGGCCCTCGATATATAACTGTGGAATAAACTTTTATAAGTTAAGTACAGTAACAGCAGAAAATAAAAAAGATTCATGGTATAACTAGGTTTACCCAGCAACCTCGTGCTGAGCTGTTATAGGCATGTATACCTTGTCATAAGCATCGACAAATGTAACAAATACCAAGCTGATAATATAACTAAATCTAAAACTAAGTTAAAATTCTACTACATAGTACCTCCTAGTGTTCAGAGTTCCAGATCCTAAAATTCTCCATCCATTAACCAAAAATGCAAAACACAAACACCAAAAGCCTATGAATATAAATAGAGGACATATGACAGTAGTAATATAAATGTGCTGAACATATCTCTGATTATCCGCAGTTTACCCATGATGTTGCATTTGGCTTCTTCTGTCCTTGTTGAAGATATTATAGGACAACTTAAATTCAACAGACATGTACTCTCTATTTTAAACTTCGTAAGCTCCTGAAGTAAGATGTAATATAGAGATTTCCATAACATACATCCACCTAAGCTATAGCAATTTTAACTTGAAGCATTCAGGGATTATATTGACACATCTAGATGCAATATTGATGATATGACAACCACATTGAGATTATTTGGTTTAAGGATATCAAATCTTTTTTGGTTGCAGAATCTAAACCCATATTGCTAATTCTTTGCTTAAAACCTGAGCTTAAAACCAGAAAAAGCTAGAAGCTTTAAGCTGAATAAACTCAACTTTTTTCTCAACCTAAAAAATTAGAGCTAATTTGATTAAAAAGCTGCAAAAATAAACTGTCCATTAAAAGGTAACTACAACCCTGCATCTGCAGTGTTGCGGCGAACCTCAATCTTCCAGTAATTGAATGATATTACAATAAACAAATCATTTGAAGTATACACCTTCAAAGCTTTGCCCAAAAGTATAATTATGTATTTATAAGCAGCACCCACAAGAGCTGGGGAGACCAACCTGGATCTTCTGGTAAATGCATTATATAACGATAAACTGTAATATGATTGTCAAGAGGATATTAATTTTCTAGCACACCTGTGAAAGAATCCCGGGAATAAAAGCTTTTAGATCAGCTAGCGTCACATCATTTAACAATTTTAGTTTCTCTTCCACATCCCAGAAGCTCTGACAGAGAATTTGCAGTCTTAGATAAGATGAATGACTAAGAGGCTTCATGTTTGTGTTCCTTAATGTTCTTTCCATATCCTCTTTGATAACCTACCAAGATAAAGGCAATAATGCAGTGACAAACAAAGCCAGTAACAGGTCAGTCATTGCACCAGATTAGAGTTTTGTAAGCATCATCTGGTTTCAGTTTCGTACACCAACTTATAAAGTTTAGCCAATAATAAAATAACTTTACATTCTCTTGCGATTTAGTATACTTGGTGTACCTAATCGAAAAAAACTTAACTAAGAAATCATTTATCTTCGCTTATTTTATACAGTATAAATCACATTATCCAATTTCAGTCCTCACATTTGGGTACTAATAATGAATTTTTATAGGTTGGTGTACAAAGTCGAATTCTGATCAGACAGTATAAATAATTCTAACTAACCCCGATATTTATAACCTAAAAGGACAAACACGCAAAAGTATGGACTTCATCATATTGATCAGTACGCATGTCAAGTTTCTGGTAACAATTTAAACTGCAAAGCAATTGGATCAACTGCATCCTTTTCTAGCAAAAAATTAAGCTAATTTTAAACTTGCTCGCCTGGACAGCATAACCATGGTCTGAATGACAATTATATTACTGGGTCATTTAAGATTTAAAAGAAAACATGGACTAGAACATAAAGGCGGTGTCCTCTTTGTACCTTGAACCGATCATCAGTTGGCACAAATGTTTTGGAAGTTTCCAAAACTTTAGCTAATAGAATCAAGAGCTTATCGTTGAAACCATAGATCTTTAATTCCAGCTTGTCACTGTAAAGGGATACAGAAGTTTCCAACTTGGCGATGCTAGCCTGAAAAGTAAGTAAGTGGAGACAAAGTCACAACATAATCTATTAGTTAAAATTAAACAAAAACTTTGCAGGTATTTAAAGTTAATTTATGCCACTAAAGCAAGATTAATATGATAAAAGAGCTAACACAAACCTGATATATGACCTCATTCAGCTCATCTTTCAAGAGGTGAACGTATAATTCAGTCAACAAAGAATTCTTCAAAGTAGTGTATGCGCCTTTCATAGTAATACGGAAATACGTATTTGCACGAGGAAATTTAAAAGTCCTATCGATCTTGTACCACAACTTCATTAATGGATCATCAGATATACATTTCGGAGAAAATGTATCCGAACTAGAGGAGTTATCGGCACGAATAGAAAAATCACATGGAATGAACTCATTCTTTACAGGAAGATGTAAGAACTCGTCTATTTGTGATGGATTTTTCCATAATTCCATTAGTGATGGAGAAATTTTTTCCTCTGTGTATTTTGATCCAAACCATGGCTCAAGTTGAGAATCTAAATAATAAAAGACGAGAATTAAAGCCGTAAATTTTGCAAATTAAAGAAATAATCCCATTAGAAAATCAAATGCTAAGTGACAAAGAAAAAAAACTAACCTTCTGAATGGTTCATAGATTTTGAAACCACATCGACCCTCATGTTTTCGGGAGTGAAGAAAGTCAAAAGATGTTTAATCATGTCTTCATCCCACAACTTATATGCATATTCTCCATATATAATGTGTTCGGGTGGATATATTAGGAGATTCCCTGCAGCAAACAATTGCCATTAATGGTTCACTGTAATACTATGATTTATGAATACACACAGAGAGTATAACTGTATAAGTGAGAAGAAATGAACTACGACGAGGAACAACACAGCAACCAGAGAGTCTAGAAGTCGACTCAAAGTAGCTATACAGAAATAGGGGAAAAGAAGCTATGTGTTGTTATCCCTGTTTCTTCTACCTCTCACTTTCTCATAAAACATGTAACACACTCTAGGGCATAGGGCTAAAAATTACATCAGTAGATTACAGGACCCGCCCTATGGCAGAGCCAATTAGCCACCATGCAGGGGCGCTGTCCAAAGTGCGCGCAGTCCGACGATAGTGGAATAATATATTTACTTATTGGTGGGTGAAATTTATTCGGGAACACTCAAATAGATTGTCATTTTAGCAAATTCGACAATTTGAGTCATTCAATTTGAGTGATTTTGATAAACAAATATTTGGGGGTTCCCAGGTGGAAAAGGGGAAACGGTGGTTTCTCCCAGTGGCAGAAGATAGGATGGCGGAATAAGAAAGAAGACCTTTTTTTCATAAATTATCGAGTGGTACTTACAGTTTTATGCGTTATCCACTTTGGTTATATACCTTTAACTTATGGTTTAATCGATAAAATTTAGTAAAAGTTCAATTGGCCGCTATTATTCAACAGGAACATTTTTGCCTCTTTTCTTGAGGTAATATAATAGATTTATTTTAATTGTTTGAAATTTATTTGCTTTTTTACTAGTACATAAGTATATATGGTTTGGTATTAATTTTCATCTGTTCTGCTGTTAAAATTTAGTAAAATTCGACGTGAGTTTTCGTAAATGCACATTCCTTTGTTGGATAAGTTTAAACTGGGCGCAAAAGTTTAAACTTGACCATAGTAGCACGAAGTGTGAGCGGGTAAGCGGATGATTGGAAAAGTATGGAAGCGCCATCAGAAGCATTTATTACATTGAATTAATAATAACTTTTTAAGTTTTAGGAAATATTATAAGGTACTTAAAATGAATATTACTCTATACTATGAAATATCTATTTACAGAAGGTCCAGATTTTTTGATGTATTTAAAGACCTATGGTGATCCCATTAATAGTTTTATTACTGATCAACTTAATGACCGAAACAATTTAGCTGTGGGCTCCATAATAATAATAATAAGCGGTAGAAAGAAAACACCTAAGCCATCCTTCATTAGTACTTACAAAATGAAGGATGATTTAGGTGTTTTCTTTCTACCGCTGTAGTTAAACACCCCATGGCCTCCCCACCGCTCCCTTTCTCTTTATGAAAAAATAGGTTTAGTGTACTTTACTATTAGTGGTTAGAAATTTAGGTACTGGAGTACCGCTTTTAACAATTGAGATACTGATCTACAAATTCTCGTCCAACCAAGGGTCTGACAGCATAAATCAACGAAATTTCAGTCACCATATCTCACATTTGGGGATCTATTTTTGAAAAATGTTGACAGAATTGCACTCAATATGTGATACGTGAGAGAGCATGGGTGCAATTCCGTCATTTAGTTTAAAGGTCCTCAATTGTGACAGAATTTATAAGTACCTCAAATGTTAAAAGTGATACTCTAGTACTTAACCACTGGTAGTACAGTACACTAAACGCATTTTCCCCCTTTCTCTTTCATGCCATTAGATTCTATATACTTCTCTTATTTGAGGGGTTTATGAGAAAAGCTTGATAGTTTTTATTGAGACACAGATTCTGTATCCGTGGGTCAGCATCACGCTTCCCTACAATGGGTGTGTGTTTCTGTCGTTTCCTGAAGCCGAAACGGGAAAAAATTATAAGTGTGGCGTTTCCCGCGACTAAAGACTTGACAAGGGTGCTCGAGGGGCTTGGGCCGGCCATAAGTGGATAATGCAGACCATAATTTTTGGAGCCAATGAATTGAAAATTCTAAATAGGGTAATGTTTGAAGCTAGTAAAAAAAAAATTATCATATCATGTGATATAATATGGATAAAACACAAAAAGAAGATGCAATAGGAATACAGATACAAAAGAACATTACCTGAAAGTTCAGAAGCATAATCATCCTGAGCTTGTTCCTCTGCAAATCTAAATTCCATATTTCCAATATCTTGGAGCTCCTTAAAAATCCATTCTTGAGGAGGAACTCGACGCAGTAACTTGAAGTATTGGTAGACATAGCCAATGATCTCAAACACCTACTTACAAGCATTTTTAACACAAAAATACATATACATAAGACATATTGGTAAACCATACTACCCATGTAGGGAAATGCATCAAAACTACATTATCCTGTGGACTGATATATTGAAAAATAACAAACTATATGTTACGGTATATGTTTGTAACGGCCACATGTCATCAAATCTGCCTTTCTAAACTTATGGAGTGCAGTAGCAGTAGATGGGTAAAATTAGACATTGTTGTTTATTCATGCAACAAAATAAGTTTTCAGAACGTGTCATAGAAACATTTTTTTTTTGAAAAGATGGGCTATAATAAACACACCTTTTCCAAGCCAGAGTCGGTGAGGTTTATAGACATGCCAAATATATAACCAATCGGAGAACGGTGCATTCCTTCATCCCCGACACCAGCTGAGATAGAAGTAACCCACCCTTTTGCTTTTAGAAAGAAGTGCAAGCTGCCTTTGCCCTCTGAAGAAATTAACAAAAAAAAAAAATTGTCATGGGATACTGAATTTCACGATTTATAAAAGTTTTTTAGTTTTCATTATCAGCAGACTAGAAAAAGCAATCAACCGAATGTCAATATCATGTGGCAAACAAGAAATACATCTTTCAAGTCAACTACACTACTTCGGTAGATATAAGAGCCATGGCGTATCGAAGAAAGGATAATTTCCAAATATTTTCAACAAGAAAATCAATCTGTAGACAGGAAGATGAGGCACACACCAAAGTGAGGTTGAGACGGATAATCTATATCATGATAAATCTTTTAGCTCTACAAATTCCTCAAGAGGAACAACTGCCCAAAAAGAAGTCAATGAAAAGAAGGAGAAACAATTAAAAGAATTCACAGCATTTATTTTTATAATCTTCTTTTGAAGACTCCGATCTAGCATACACTGAGATCCCAGCCATCCCACACACCACTAACCAACATCTTTTTACATGAAACTGAGATATCAAGACATGAAATTGTGTGAATGCATAAGCGGTTATACCAAGTTCAGTAATTAAACTTATTTGTTACTGGCAGCGGGGTTATGCGTGTATATTATAATATAGACTAAATGTAAATCACACGCTGACTTGCAGTCTCACTAAATATACATTACAAGGTAACAATTTCAACATAGCAAATGTTTGGATCATACCATGCCCAACGAGATGAGCGAGATAGTCTTCTGATCTTTTCAAATAATCTTTTCGAAGGCATGGCAATGTCCATGACAAATTGAGAATATGAACATCTCTAACTGCCTCTAGCCTATATACTTTACCAGCTTCCCAAAAAGGAACCACAGGTCTAATTTCTTGCTTCAAGGGAGGACCTTTTTTAATATTGCTAAATAGCTCGAGAACCCAACTCTGAAGAATATCCAGCGACTCTGCAGAAATAGAAAGAGCAATATCAGTTTCAGGCTACTGACATAAAAATTAAATGCTAGTTAAAGATAAAAAAAAATCTCCTGTAGTTCTATGATTACAATATTTCTTCAATTTTAACATCAATAATTAGGTTTTTGTTCCGTAATGGAGAGTGAAACTTTGTAAAACGACATCAAGCGGTAGAAGAATCACCTCCCCCAATCACAACTAGTTTCATTAATCCACCATGGTAATTCTCAGTGTACAATTTCAAAATTTGTTCGCGCAAATCTATTCCGTTCTCCATTGCATCTACCAAGCTTTTCTTGTTACCTGAAATGCAATCAAATAAACGATCTGTTAATACAAAATAAAATAAGCTGAAAAGACAGTGATCCGCACAAAAAACTAACCCCAAAAAAAGCGATTGAAACAATGGCCAGGCGCTGCTGTATGACACTGCAATTGCTGAAGACGACATGAATCGTTTTGCAGAACCTGATTAAATTCTGCAAAATTAAGAGTAATTAATAAATAAACAGAGAATCTTGTGTTTATAAAAAAGTTGTCCAACTCAGCAAGTGGATTCTGGTTTTATTATAGTTTAGTGCTCTGAACTACTCCTATGACCTAAATATTAATCTTTTTTAAGCCAAAATATAAAGTCTTTTAAAAGTGTTCCGAACAACAATTTTTGTCTTTTTGGAACAGTGCTATTAATTTTATACCCGGGCTTGCATAAATTTGCAATTTGTACCTGAAACCAAAATTTGGGGAGATCTATGGCACTTTTTAAAGAAAAATTGACGTGTCAGTGATAAAATTCAAATAGGGCGTAAGTTGGGGGTACCGAATTGATGGCAAGGTAATAAATGAAAAAAAAAACTAATTAAAAAATCGTAGTATTATACAGTAAATCAAAATTGTCAGTCTATTGAACAAAACTGAAATAACAGCGTAACATTTGGGTTAACTAAACCCAGTAAAGTAGCTTTTTCAACGCACCTGAATCAACTGCTTGAACCTCTCTCTCCATAGCCTCGGCTTTTACTAAAGGTGAAATGAAGAATTGTGAAAATCTGTGGACAAAGAGGTGCAATTATTAGTTCATGGTCAACTTTATATCCAACATCGCATAGCGGAATGGTAGCTTCCATAAATGATCTAGTAAATAACTACAAATATTTTGGGCAGTTTGGCCAAGGCCCGAGGGAAAAAGTATGTTATATATTAAATTCCAACTTTACCTTGTCAGGGCACCCTTTAAAAACTCCCTTTTGACTTCAAAGTGGTAGCAGGTATGTTCAGCTTCTGTATATGCATTAGAGGAACCCCCATGCTTTGACAAGTAACTGTCATACTAAAGGAAGAGAAGAATCAATAACTTAATATAACAAAATAGCAACTTTAAATCTTGTATTCAATAATCTTGGAAAAAATATACAAATTGGATGCTATACCTCATTTTCATCTGGAAATTCAGCACTTCCCATGAAGAGCATGTGTTCTGCAATACCACACATAGTTAGTCATCTACATCTGCAATGATATTAGCTAATTTTAATTCTAAACTATTAGTCATGTAGTTTCCACAAATTTTCCTTTCTCATAACAACAGCCATGTCATTGTTGCTTAACATTTATTAGTATAGGGTAACATAACTTATATGTGATGTTGCAAAAATTGATAACTTAATTAGTCGTTTTAGGTTTTCCAACCAGTAAAATACATTTTGTCACCAATTATCACTGTCCTCAGAAAGCATGGAATATGAATCTAGAACAACATTAAACTAAAACTATATATTTCCTCCTTTACTTCTCTCAAAATCTCTTTTACAAGTCAACAAATTAATTATATCCCCCATCGTTTCAATAATTAATGTCTACCCTTCACCAGAGTAACTACACCGTCCTGTTAAAAGGGAAAAGACAAAATAGACAGTTTGGCTCAATCGCTTTCTCTTATTGTATCCTGCTTCATTATAAAAATCAATAAGTCTTATCTAATCTTTACTACATGTGCATATAGCACTCAGATGGATGACATAGCTCTTCATCACTGTTATTCAACCTCATAATAACCCCACTAGTTACTGTGGTGATTACCATAAAAAAAATTCGCATGGAGAAAAAACATAAAGACAAAAAAGCAAATATTAAAATTACAGACCTAGAAAATGTGCAAGACCCTGTGCCTCAAAAGGGTCAGAGAAACTGCCCATCCCGACACACATTGCTGCCGCTGCCTGCATACACGTATAGCTAAATATGAAACAACTGCAAAACACAATTGGCATTTTTTATGTTGTCATGACATAGATATGAGAATTCTAATAATGGATGTGACAGCAACTAAAATTATCGTCATTATCCCAAACCATCTTAAAGTCACTCGAATATAAACTCTTGTCTGGCTCCTCAGCTCTAAAGCTAAGCCTTTGTCCTTACATCCTAAAAAACCTACTTTTTTTTTAAGCTTTAAAGATCTAGTTTTTTTTTTCTTTCACAACAGCTCAATGAAGGCTACCTTTTTTTTTCTTGCAGACTAAAAAGACTGGTTCTTTTTAAGCTGAAAAGATCTAGTTTTTTCTCAAGCTCAGTGAAGGCTACCTTTTCCAGCACAAAGACGAACGCTATTAGAGGAAAATTAACTCGACAATAACCCAAATATCTTGCAATGCTAGCTTTTACACTTGTTAAAGCTTGTTTGTTTGCAATTTTAATCTCAACTATTTTTTTCTTTCTGTAAGCTACATTGCATTTGGTTGCTCAGCTTAATAGCTGCCATACTGCAATCTATCCTCAAGACGGTTTTCAGCGAAGTGAACCCAACTTCTTTCTCAACATAAAAATACAAATTACTAGCCAGGTTCGCCCTAAAGGAAGCACCTCAGCTGCGTTTTTTTTTTGGCACCATATTTTTTTTGTCCGCCATAGCAAAATAGAAGCGATAACATAATAATTTTTTGTGTTAATTTATCCTGGGCCTTAAAATTTTCAATCTAAACTACGTCGTTTTGTGTACTTTTTCCTTTTACACCTCATGTGGCGCCCCAGAGTCGCGTTTGATTTGTCTGGCCAGTGGGCCACCCCTGTTGCTAGCTTAAATTGTGTGTGTGTATATATATATGTAATCGTTACCCACGCGTTGCGTGTGCGACGCATGGTATATATATGATCTGGGTAAATAAATGTTTAAAAAGTATATTGATTGAATGAATATATAAAATTAGAAATCATGAGTAATATAATGTTCTTGTTATACAAAATACATGTAAAACGATTTTGTTTGGTATATAATTATAATTGTTTTGAAAATATAATGATTTTTGTGTGTTTTTTATATTTTGAATTGAATAAATGTAAATGAGTAATTAGTAAAAAAGAGTGGGGGTATTTTCGGAAAAAATGGGCAAAATTGGGCAGCCTCATTTGTCTTGGTTTGACTTATTATAATAGAATGATGATATGATATGATATGATAGGATGATATGATATAATATAATATATATTAAATTAATCAAACGAGCTGTTCCTCTGGTCAAACTCTTTTACTAAACTAGCCTTATACTTTTGGTCACACTCAATTCATTTATAAGCTAACAAACACGAGTCGAGACTTTAAAAAGCCTCTTATTGAATAACTTAGCTCATTAGCAGCCCCTAATCTCAATAACAAAAACCAAAACTTAATATTTACAATCAAACAAAACAAATAAAATAAAATCAAAACATACTTAGTCTGAGCTGCCCCTTCCTTTTTCTTCAACAAACAAAACAAATTCAAATCTTCTATCTTGTATAAAGAGCACACTTTTACGTTAACCCACAGAATCTATCAGCTTATACGCAATCAAGTTGACCTTAAAATTACACCTAATGTGCCCTAAATTCAATAACAAAAACAAAACCTGATATATTTATAAACAAACAAAACAAAACCTGCTTAGTCTGAGCTGCCCCTCCCTTTTTCTTAGTCCGTTCGCTCGTTTGATTAAACTAATATGTATGAATGTGTGTGTGCGCGTGAACAATTTAACCTAGCAATTTTGGATTTAATGAGCTTTATATTTATGTTCAGACCCAAAATCATTAATTAAACGAATAAACACGAGTCGAGACTATAAAAAGCCTCTTATTGAACAACTTAGCTCATTAGCATACCTAATAAGTATCAGTTACAAAAACAAAACCTGATATTCAATAAACAAACAAAACAAAACAAAACCTGCTTCGTCTGAGCAGCCCCTCCCTTTTTCTTCGATTTACCATCTCCGCCACTCATCTCCTCATCCTCCATATCACCCCCCTCATCATCATCCTCATCCTCATCCATATCGTCATCCTCATCATCCTCCTCTTCTTCTTCGTCTTCGGAGTCGGAGTCTCCGGAAGGTTCTAGAACATTCTCGCCTCCGGAGTAAATCTCGGGGTCATGAACGAGTAGCGCACATAGCCCGTTTGGTAGCTGTATGTATCTGTATAAGCGTCTATCGTTCGGGGATTTGATTACTATATCGTCTGAAGAAAAGCTCACCCCGCCAACCGCCATTTATATATATATCTAGAGAGAGAGAGAGTGATATGTATGTATATGCAGTGTATATATATCTTTCTCTCTCGTCTCGACTCTCTTTTATGGACTGAACAAAGTGAGGGCTTTGTGAGTACATAATTTTCAATCATAGACTTTATTAATTATTATGAAATCCAATTTAGCATCTTAAACTATCAAAATTAGTCAATTTAGTATCATCTCAGCCAATTGCTTAACAAGAGTGACATGACAATGACCATGTCACCGGAAATTAAATAATATAATACTATGTTCTATACATATTCTTCACTTTAGTCCCTTCAACCATCAAAATTATTTAATTTTTGTTAACTAATTGATAGAGATGGTATTAAATTGAGTGATTTTGGTAGTAAAACGTATATAATTGAATTTTTCGATGTAGATGATAATTAATTGAGAAACGTGTGTAGTACATGGTACTAAACTGTTTAAATTCCGTTTCTTTTTTAACTTTTTAATTTAATTAACACAAAATTGGAAAAAAAAAATGATAAATTGGTATCAAATCTACTGGGTTTTACTAATTTAGCATATGATATATCTGCTTTTCTAAGCTGTTACTCAAATAAAGACATTCATGCCCAATTAACCCATTATAGATTGATACCAAATTGGTAAAAGTTTGTAATGACTGGTACTGATAAGTATTAGAGTGATTTAGGTTAGTGATTTAGTTAGTGATTTAGGTTCATATTATAGCGAAAGGTGAATGCTAAAGTATAAATAGGAGCATGGACGACATTTTTCCGTAAAAAGCTATGGTAGGTTAGCTTTTTATATTTTCAAAAGCTATTTTTTAAAATAAAAAAAACATAAAAAAAACTCTAAATAGGAGATATTAGGAATTTGGGGACGGTTTTAGTTTTTTCACGTAAAAACTATAAAATGTATAATTTTTTTAATTAAATCATTTTATAAATTTACAAGTCACTTAGAAGTTAAAATAAGTAAAAAACAATTTATCAACAAAAATAAATTATACATGAATTATAAGTAAATAAGTTAAGTTGGTGCAAAAATAGTATTCTCCAACACAAGTATATTCTATTACGTGTGTAAGTGGGACCCAAAAAACATGCAACGTTAGAGTATGTTCTCATAGGTCTCATTTGGTAACATGACGGTTTTATTTCTCAGTGTTGTAAAAAATATATTGAATAAAAAAAAGTAAGATCTAATATAAAAATAATTTTTTTTCTATGTTCAACATAACATAAAATAAATATGAAGGTAAGACAAATGATATTGGATAATAAAATAATTTTTTATGTAATCTTTTTTGAAAAAATACAATGAATATTTAGAAAATTTGATAATTTTAAAGAAAAAAACATAAAATTTTAGAAAAAAGAATCTAATATGATTTGAACTCATAACCCAATACCTTATGTAGGGGTGGCCTTTTTATATCGATTTGTACCAACCGACCGCTTTTCGAACCGAACCAATCAAGTCGGTACCAAAAGTTTGGTATACCGACATTACGGTACGGTACAACCGAACCGATGTTTGAAAGTCGGTTCGGTTTCGGTATTCGTTTCGTGAGTTCGGTATGCTACCGATTTAAACCGAAATATTAAAATATATTATATAGACTAATAAACTAAAAGACATATATACACTTAATTATTAATATTGTTATAATATACTTATATTACTTTTTCTAGTATACTTATAACATTTACTAGAAATGTCTAGTATTGTTTACTCTTTTATGCAAAGAAACAAGAAATGTAACAATAATATAAATAAATATATATTTTTAATCTACTACTTTTAAAACTTTATATTATGTTTTTTTTTTCCCCATACGCACAATTTTTCTATCACCACTTGTAAACTCTAAAGTTTGGTATAAAAACGAAACCGAACCGAACCAACCGAATAGTTTGGTATACCGAATGTTTTGGTTTGGTAATGGTATAAAAATTCTCAAACCAAAGTAGTTTGGTACGGTATCGATATGTAATCAAAAAGTTCGGTACCGAACGGATGCCACCTCTAACCTTATGGTCCAATTTTACCATTACTCCAGCAACTCTTTTGTTTAACTAGGTGGGCCATCAATGTATATATATCAGAATTTTCTTAATTACATGTATAAAAAAAATAAAAAAATTGAAAATCGTCGTCGGGGTGGTCACGGCCACCCCAGCCCCCCTGGGTCCGTCCCTAATCCCCGCGCTAACAATCTGGTAAGATTATTGATCGGATTTGAAAAGAATTTTGCACAATTAATTCATTATACTATGTTTAATACACCCATATGATACCGAAAATGTTCCATTGTAACATCAAATGATGTTCGAAGTTCCGAACCATACATATATTCCGCAACTAAATGTCGTTGTCAAATACTTCCTTATGAGTCTAGTGACAATTATCTCTATATGTATACACCTGCCACAAAGACCTAGGCAGGTGTATATATATAGAGAGATAATTGTCAATAGGTACATAAAATTGGACTTATTTAAGTTAAAGTCTAAGGCTCAAATTTATTTAAATTCAAGTCCGACCCAATAAATAAACTCACCCAATAAATAAAACCAGTAAATAAAAAAAATCAAGAAATTAAAAAAAGAAGTCAAGAAATTAAAAAATAATAATTTTAAATTTCAAAAATTCAAAAACTTCAAAAAAAATTAAAATAATGTAATTTTTATAAATAAAATCCAAAAAGTTTAAAAGAAAATCCAAAAAAATCGAAATACAATTCAAAAAATATTGTGTATACATTTTTCTGTATTGTGTGTGCACTTTCTTGATTTTGTGTATACATTTTTTCTGAATGTGTATTCACTTTTTTTAGACTTTTATGTAAAATTCTCGATATTTATGCACTTATTTAGTATTATGTATGCATTTTCTTCGGTTGTGTATATGCACTTTCTTCGATTGTGTATATGCAATTTCTTGATTTTGTATATGCATTTTTCTAGATGTATATGCACTTTTTTTTAGATATGTATGCAAAATTCTCGATGTGTATGCACTTATTTAGTATTATATATGCACTTTTCTCGATTGTGTATGCACTTTTTTTAAATTTGTATGCACTTTTATTGATTGTGTAAGTACTTTATGGATTTTGTATGAACTTTTCTTGATTGTGTATGCACTTTTCTTGATTGTGTATGCATTTTTTTTTTTATCTATGCATTTTTTTTTTATTATCTATGCAAATTTTTGAATTGTCTATGCACTTTTCTGTATTATGTGTGCATTTTTCCATATTGTGTATGCAAAAGTGCAAACCAATAGTGCAGAAGTATCAATAATGACACCGAAAATAATATTGTTTTCGTAAACTAGAGATACAGACACAATAAAAAAAGTGCATACCCAATCGAGAAAAGTGCATATAAAATTGAGCAAAATGCATACATAATACTAAATAAGTGCATACACATCGAGAATTTTGCATACAAATCTAAATTTTTTTGCATATATACCTATAAAAGTGCATACATAAAATAAATAAAGTGCATACACAATTAGGGGTTGCCTTTTTGTATCGACTTGTACCAACCGACCGCTTTTCGAGCTGAACCAATCAAGTCGGTACTAAAAGTTTGGTATACCGACATTACGGTACAGTACAAACCGAACAGATATTTGAAAGTCGGTTCAGTTTCGGTATTCGTTTGGTGAGTTCGGTATGGTACCGATTCAAACCGAAATATTAAAATATACTATATAGACAAATAAAGTAAAAGAATTATATACACTTAATTATTAACATTGTTATAATATACCTATATTACTTTTTCTAGTGAATACTTATAACATTTTCTTTTATTTATAACATTTACTAGAAAGATCTAGTAGTGTATACTCTTTTATGCAAATAAACAAGAAATGTAATAATAATATAAATAAATATATATTTTTAATTTACTACTTTTAAAACATTATACTATATTTTTTTTTCAATACACACAATTTTTCTATCATCACTTGTAAACTCTAAAGTTTGGTATAAAAAGAAAACCGAACCGAACCGAACCAACCGAATAGTTTGGTATACCGAAAGTTCGGTATACCGAATTTTTTGGTTCGGTAATGGTATAAAAATTCTCAAACCAAACTAGTTTGATATGGTATCGGTATATAGTCAAAAATTCGGTACCGAACCGATGTCATACCTATACACAATCCATAAAATGCATATAAAATCGAGCAAAGTGCATACATAATATTAAATAAGTGCATATACATCAAGAATTTTCATACACATTCAGAAAAAGTGCATACACAATCGAGAAAAGTGTGTTTAAATTTTTTTGAATTGTATTTCAATTTTTTTAAAAAAATTTATGGATTTTATTAATAAAAATAAAATTTTGAATTTTGTTTTTTTTTGAATTATTTTGTATAAGTTTTGAAATTTTTATGTTTTTGTAATGTTTTATTTGTTTACATTTTCATTTGTTTTTGTATTTTGGACTAAAACTTAAATAAGTTATATTTTTTTGTACGTGGGCTTGAGAAACATTTGCATGAACTTATTCTACACTTTTTAAGTGTGTGGTAACCAATAAAATAATTTAGTTTAAATTTTAAATTAAATTTAACTCGTTATTTTTGAATTTTCACATTATTGAGTTTTTATTAGTTATCACATTCACATCGTGAATCTATGGGCTTAATAAAATTACCACGTCATTCTTAAATTTAAACAAAAATTTCCATGCCGGCGGCTACCAGCTGGCCCTAATATCTCTCTCTATAAATAGATATATATACTCTCTCTCTCTCTCTTTATATATACATTCTCTCTCTAAAATCACATCATTTTTTATTACTAGCTAGGGTTTCATTGGTTGTTAATCTACAGGTTAAAAATCCAGCTACTCTCTATTTTTTAATCCTTTTATTCATTAGGTATCATTTTTTTTTTGTATCACTCATATAGTATGATCTTTTTATTCAATTTGATTTGGTCTGATTTATTTTTTTAGTTTTCACTTTTATGCATTGCACGAATTATATATAGAATCGTTTTTAGTGCCGTAATTGCTTTGTTAACCTTAGGTTTAAAACTTTTAAAATTACTTATATTAGGTTAAGGGATTGTTTAACAACTACGTTAATTTTCCTTTAAGATGTATTAATGAAGTACTTATTTAGACTTTTTTGAGAGAGTTTTCGATACCATGCATTTTCCAAATTCTATTTGCAGTTGGGATTACTTTTTGCCTTTTGATGTCGCATTTATTTTTTAATTTCCAGTTCAGCTTCAGAATTGATGTGCTTAGTTGTTACACTGAATTATATTTACGCTGATCTGCGGAAATTTTTTAGTAACTATTTTGTATACAGCAAAAGAGAATTCCAGTAATTAATCTTTTTTTGAGTTCTATGAGTTACGTGCAAATTACATCTACGATCATTTCCTCTTTGGTATTTTACTTCTTCAATATCACGTAATGCGGAAAAATGACAATACTTAGTTACTCCAGGCATTAAAACTAGTATTTAATTTCTAAGTTAAATTCGATATCCTGATTCCAACTTCACGTACGGAAAGCTTTAAAACTAGAAAACTCCGGTTAATTAAGGATCTAGGTTTTGCCACTTACTATTAATATATTCTCATGAGGAAACTTAATCAATTGGTTATATATGCATATATTTTTCTTACTCTAGTTTACTTAGTTAGTTAATTGTAAATACCATTGCTGCTGTAGCCTGTAAACGATTAGCTTTGAAATTGTCTTTCGTTTTCGTAGTTGCATTCTTCGTGTTCAATATCAGAGTAAAGGGATGGAATACTTACGAAAGGTTATTTCATTATTGAAAATATGCATTTGATTCCGTTTAAAATGGTATACAATACTTGTGTTACATTACATGATATTTATTACTTGTCTTCGCCTATTATTCTCCGCATCATGGGACCTTGTTGATTACATCTACGAAATAGTTTCTACCTTAGTTTGCTTTTTATATGTAGTACTATTTTTTCTTGCATGATGTTACTACTTGTTTCCCTTATCCTTTTCAAAATCATATTACCGTTGTTTAAACTCCGTTTGTATACTTATTTAACTTTTGTGGTAGCAAGTTCTTACACCTAAGTCTATATATAAACAATTTGGCACATTGTTGGTAGTTACCAGTTTCAAGAAAGTACGTTGTGTTGATCAATTTAAGTTTTTTTTGCATGACTCTGGATACCATATGTGGATTACAGAGGCTCAAATTCTTCATATCGTTCAAAAATAGAAATATCTTCGGAGATCAACAACGCAAGCTTCAATTAAAATGACAGCGGCCGATGGGGACGAAGAATCAGAAGAAGATATATACAAAACATAACATCAACAAGATAAAAGAACGAATAAGTGATTTACCAGACATGAGGTAGGTTTTCTCTCTTTTCCTTGTGTATCTTAAGTTCTTAATTAACAATAGTTAATCATTCAGATATACTCAATGGCTTGTTTTGCTGATAGTTTAAGTAGAAAAATGATAAATAAAATATGACACTGTGTTTAAGGTAAGGTTTTACATGAAATTTTAAGAACATTAAATCAATGTTTTATGTGTACTGGCAGGACTTAAATTTGTGCTAAATAAACATGTTGCGCTTTTGATGATCTTGATAGGTTAATCTTTTTATATTTTACTATTAGATCAGATTTTTAAGCTCATGTATTTGCAATAAATATTACCCTTTTCCCAAAAAAAGAATATTGTATATGTTATCACATCGCAACATGGTGTCTTTTAGTGGAAATTATGTGGCATGTTCATCAAATCATGGGCATCAATCTCCTTGTTACAATTGAATTGCCCTGTTTAGATTTGAAAAGGCTTAAGAACTTTTACGTGACCAATTCCTTATATATCGACATGTTTGAAAAAACTTATATATAACTTTTGTGTACCTACTTACCTACTGCTTTACATATTAGAGCCGAGCCGCGTTGTGACGCCTATGCCTTGTGTGTTCTTTGGCGCGTGTATTGATTCTTTAATGTAAACTCAAATCTGGTCTTTAACATTGGCTTCGTTTGCTAAGACTTTAAAGCATTATATATTTATATATAAAGATATATAACATATTTTTATATGTATATATATTGCTTGTTTTATATGTATGGGAATGTGAGGAAGCTTGATTGAAGTGTTTCTTAGCAAGAATTAAATCACTATATATATAATAGTAGTAACAATAATAGTAATAATTTATAATATAAGCATGGGAGAAAGCTTAATTGAAAATTTGTATACATATAGTTTCGATATTGGAAAACCTAGCAATGCATGTTTTTTTAATTCCTTCATCATTGAATTTTTTTAGGATTTTATGTTATGAACATTGAGAACTCAATGAAATTATTTTATTTTAAACCGTTCTTTGAAAGAGTTTAATGCATATTAGATAATAATAATAATAATTACAATAATAATATAGTATAAGTAATGGGAGGAAGCTTAATTTAAATATTGTATACATATAGTTTCGATATTGGACTATCTACATATGCATATTTTTTTTTAATTCTGTTGTTATCAATTTTTAGGATTTTATGTTATGAAACATTGCATATACAAGTGAAATTACTAATCAAACATGTGAAAGCAATCAAAATATTTAACCGAGATCCAAAGTGCAATGTTTTAATTAAAATTCATGAAAAATGAATGAAAGAAAGAGAAAAAGAGCAAATTACATTCTGCAATACACCTTACATGTGTTTCCTTATGCTTTTTGTTATAGCTAGCGAAATAACCAGGAGTATGTTATTTATCATGTATTTTATTCCAATTATAGGCTTTTTACCCCATCAATGAATTCACTTTGTGTTAACCGTTTATGAACAAACTCGTGTTCGGCTCGTTAAATGTTTGTCCCGTGTTTATTTATTTACTAATGAGTCGAGCCTCCAAAATGAAAAATCTCGTGAACTGGCTCGAGCACGTTTAAAAGCCAGTTTAATTATTGTAATTTTATTTTTTCATACACATTCCTTTCTTATATACGTAACATTTACCCGTGCTTATGGCCAATAATTACTCCTCAATTTATGTAATAAATGTTTTTTAAACTAAATAAGTACATTTAATTAAATTAAATAAGTAAATTTAATTAAACTAAATCTAGTTAAAAATAAAACACAACAATTAAAACTAAAACTAAGATAAACGATATAAAGACCATGAAATAACTCATGGACGTAAGGGTGCATTGCCAATGTGGTAATGTTTTTTTAAAACATAAAAAAATGGTAATGTAAAACAAAAATTTGAACATGAAGTTCAAAGATAAATGATTTATAGACTAGGAAAAAATACGTATGAATTATGGACTAACATAAGGTGAATTAATAATGCGTAATGTAAAACCATGAATCTGGATTACATACATCAAGATAAGTGATACCAAGTCTACAAAAACTATATATAGACAAACATGAAGGTGTATTAACAAATTGCCAATGTAAAACTTGGAATGGATATATCGAGATAACGGTAAACAGACAATGAAAAGCAATGTAAATTGACAAAGAACATTTAACAAACTACTAAAACCAATGTAAACCGACCAAAAAATGGTACAATCAATGAGGAAGGTTGGCCTTAAAGGCAAATTACAATTTATAGATATTTTATAGAGAAAGAGAGTCACAAACCTGACCGTCCATAAAAAAAATTGCGAAATCGAGTAAAGAAAAATAACAGCTACTTAATAGACTTTTTAGTACAAACGATGCAAATGAGTAATATAAAACCTTAAAACTCTAATTTATACTAATAATCACAACTTTTCTTTCTAAAAATCGAGAAGACACAAACACATGTATGTACTTTAAGGCCAATTAAGGTATTTAAAAATGTCTTCTAGACTTGAGCTTGTTTATGTAATATTGGATGCATAGCTGACGATTCAAATGCATTAACACGTATCATATAAATGGTCGTGTTTGAAAACAGTGAATTTTGGATTTCCTAATTGGCCTTAAAGGTACATGCACGCGTCTCCTCGATTTTTTAGGAAGAAAAGACAAGTTATGATTATATTACTCAATTGCATCGTTAGTACTGATAAGTCTCGTTAGCTGCCGTTAATTTCCTTTACTCGTTTTCGCAGTTGCTCTTGTGGATGGTTAGGTTTATGACTCTCTTTTTCTATTTATTATCTATAGATCGTGATTTTCCTTTAAGGCTAACCTTTCTCATTGATTGTATTGTCTTTTGTCGGTTTACATTGGTTTTCATAGTTTGTTAAATATTATTTGTTGATTTACACTGATTTTCGTTGTCTGTTTACCATTATCTTGATATATCAGTCCAAGTTTTATATTGGCAATTTGTTAATGCACCTTCATGTTTGCCCATATATACCTTTTATAGACTTTGTATCACTTATCTTGATGTATGTCATCCATATTCTTGGTTTTACATTACGCATTGTTAGTTCACCCTTCTGTTAATTATTCCATAATCCATATATAGTTAATCTATAGATCATTTATCTTTGGAGTTTTTGTTCAGATTTTTGGTTTTACATTACCACTTTGGTAATGCACCCTTACCCCCAGGAATTATTTAATGGTCTTTATATCGTTTATTTTAATGAATCTGATTCAGATATTCTTACAGCTAAGGAATCTTTGGTGTCATCTTTTGTTAGTGATTGTGAATTATGGACTTGGCGATGGAATTCCTTTCCCACAGTATCGATATGCTATATATACCATAGGATGAACTATTGTAAAAATGTGTTTTTATTTCTTACAATTTTCTCGTATTTTATGTTGTCCATTGTCTTTAGAATGTTGTCCATGGAATCGATTGGGCCATTTCTTGGCAATAATAGCTAAATCCCGTCAACTTATATAGGCACTAGTAATATTTTTTTCTTTATTAAGTATGGTTGAAGGTTATTTTGGATTTTCTTTCCAACTCCTGAAAACAAGAAGTTGAATGAAAAATAGCATTGTTTTTGCTTATGGATAAGTGCATGAATATGTGCTGTCACGTTTTGAAATTGCTTCTTATGAAGGGCTCAGCTAAGCCTAACATTATGCCCAAATTCCTCGAAACATAAAAAGCTCAAGGTTTTTTATTATTAAATTTATAAGCATAAATCTGTTAAATTTTGTTAATGATGAAACTATAATATCGTAAAGATTTTTTGTGATCATTATAAATTGTTATTCTTGTTTAATTTCAATTAAAAACTTATAAACCTTGGATTTCATTTTGTTTTAACATAAGTTCACTGAGTTATGTGTTTTTCTTTTGGGTTTGGATGAATGGCTTGATCCTATTAGCAATCAGTTTAGACAAACATTTATAAATATTATTACAACAAGAAATAGGTCTATAGTCCTTTGACATTAAAGGATTTTCCACTTTGGGAATTAAGACATTATAAGTATTGTTAACTTGCTTAAGCAAGGATTTAGAGCCAAAGAAGTCTTTGATAGCAGCAGTGACCTTTTTACCAATGATGTGCCAAGTCTTTTGGAAGAATAAGGCATTGATTCCATCGGGTCCAGGGGTCTTATTCGGGTTGAGAGAAAGCATGCAATTGGCAATCTTTTTGTCAGTGAACACATTATTCATACTAAGAAGCATCTCATGAGTAATAGAAGGCTTGGAATACTCTTTAAGGGCCTCTTTACCAAGGTGAGAGGGTATAGTAGAGGAGCCGATCAAACTCTCATAATAGCTAGTAATATTATTGACAATATCTGAGTGATTAGTAATAGTGTTGCCGGCCCATATCATCATTAATAGAAGCTATTCTATTTCTATTATATCTCTGATTGATACATTTATAAAAATAAGAAGTGTTCTGGTCACCACAGTTGAGCCAATTAATTTTTACTCTTTCGCTTTGCTAAGCTTTCCTCACACTCAAGAATGTCAAGCAAGTCTGCTCTTAAGTAATTAAGAGAGGAGAGAGAGATAGAGGGGTCCCTTTTGTCGAACTTAAACTTAAGCCGTGTGAAGGTTATCTCTAGCAAAACCAGCCCTAGCTTTTATGTTCTTGCCTTTAAACATATCCAAGTTTTTAAGAGCGATATTAGTAGCTTTGAGCTTTTGATAAACAATGTACATTTTAAAGCCATGGGACTTAGAGTTCCAAACATTAGTGACGTTGGGGAGGAATTCATCATAATTAACCCAATGATTAAAAAATCTAAAGGGCTTAGGCCCAGAATTATAACAAGTACCAAATTTAATAATCATAGGAGCTTTGATCAGAAATATCTTGAGGCAAAAAAGAGGCTACAGAGTTAGTAAATCTAGAGAGCCAATGAAAGTTAACTAACACCCGATCACTCTTTCTCAGAATGAGTAGAGCAGCCCTATTGTTGCACAAACTGTATTTCAAACCAGTGTACCTAAGATCATCTAATAAACATAGCATCATCAATGCACTTAGGGAAATCATTATAATGACTCGGCTATTTATTGCTGCCGCCAGACCTATCATGGGGATGCCTTATGGAGTTAAAAGTCCCCCATTACAGTCCACGGTTCAGTGAGATTTTTAGAGAAGGCAACCAAATCTTTCCAAAGCTCGGTTCTTATTCTATTAAGATTAGCAGCAAAAACAAAGGTTATAAGACAAGCTTCATTAGTTCTGTTATTAGTCAACCTACAGTGATCATGCTGATAACTAGAGTTAATAACAATACACCTCCAAACAGAGGGGTTGTAAGCAACTATAATTCTCCCCGCGGGAGCTTTGTCAATATTGATAAGATAGCTCCAATTAGGAAAGAAATAATTACAAACTTTATGAATCCTATAAGCAGGAATTTTAGTCTCAAGTAATCTCGTTTTCAAAAACCAAGTCTCTAACATCATTTTGTTTACTAATATTATTAAATCCTCTGACATTCCAACAGCCAACAACATTAGAGTCACTCATCATGTAAGGTATTTATTAGTAGTTCATTGGTGTTATCCTCTCCAAGCTTTTAAAGCTTTTTCCTGCTCTCTGTGTTAATTTTCTTAGCTTGTTCTTCTCTTTCCTAGCAGCAACTGAAGGATCTAGAAGAGCTACCTTAAAAATATTACTCACATCAGTTTCCTTATTTTCTTTGATCAGAATGTCCCCTTTTTCTATATTCCCAACTATTTCCATGAAGATTGGAATAAGTTGTTCAATATTCTCAGGGGTCTTAATATGGCTTAATATAGCTCATAAGGGTCTCAATGGGATTAGGTTCAAGAGCATTATTAGGAGATACTTTCTTATTTTTACCCTTGAGAATAAGGTTGTCAAAAATATTAGATAATTCGACACAGTTGATTGAAGAATCAACAACATTTCTCTTGGGTTGAGGAGTATCTTCAACTAATATAGCTTCACCAATTCCTGTTTCTTATATTATATAAATGTACAGATAATACACATGCGTATACCTTTTCGTTCGTTTGTTCCTTTGTTTTGAAACTGAATATCCTCTGAATTGTTTGACACTGGTTTTCTGAAATTTCCTATTCTTTAGTTGACATGTTCATTTAAATGTCAGATCCGGCCTTTGTTTATGGAACATGGCAACTTTCTTGAGGTTGCTATAATTAAAGACAAGAAGACAGATCTCCAACAAGGTACTGACTAACAAGATTGTTTCCAAATTAATTGGAATAAGTTTCCTTATTTTCTCACACCAGTTTCCTTAAAAATATTACCCACACCAGTTTCCTTATTTTCTTTGATAAGAATGTTTCCTTTTTCTATATTCCCAATTATTTCCATGAAGATTGGAATAAGTTGTTCAATATGCTCATGGGTCTTAATATGGCTTAATATGGCTCATAATGGTCTCAATGGTATTAGGTTCAAGAGCATTATTATGAGATACTTCCTTATTTTTACTCTTGAGAATAAGGTGGTTAAAAATATTAGATAATTTGACATAGCTGATTGAAGAATCAACAACCTTTCTCTTGGGTTAAGGAGTATCTTCAGCTAATATAGTTTCACCAGTTTCTGCTTATCTTATATTATATAAATATACAGATAATACATATGCGTATATCTTTTTGTTTGTTTGTTCCTTTGTTTTGAAACTGAATACATGTTCATTTAAATGTCAGATCCGGCCTTTGTTTATGGAAAACATGGCAACGCTCTTGAGGTTGCTATAATTAAAGACAAGAAGACAGATCTTCAACAAGGTACTGACTAACTAGATTGTTTCCAAATTAATTGGAATAAGTTTCCTTATTTCTCACGTCAGTTTCCTTAAAAATATTACCCACACCAGTTTCCTTATTTTCTTTGATCAGAATGTTTCCTTTTTCTATATTCCCAACAATTTCCATGAAGATTGGAATAAGTTGTTCAATATGCTCAGGGGTCTTAATATGGCTCATAATGGTCTCAGTGGGATTAGGTTCAAGAGCATTATTAGGAGATACTTCCTTATTTTTACCCTTGAGAATAAGGTTGTCAAAAATATTAGATAATTTGACACAGTTGATTGAAGAATCAACAACCTTTCTCTTGGGTTCATGACGAGTATCTTCAGCTAATATAGCTTCACCAGTTCCTGCTTATCTTATATTATATAAATATACATATAATACATATGCGTATACCTTTTCGTTTGTTTGTTCCTTTGTTATGAAACTGAATATCCTTTGAATTTTTTGACAATGGTTTTATGAAATTTCTTATTATTTAGTTGACATGTTCATTTAATTATGTCAGATCCAACCTTTGTTTATGGAGCATGGCAACGTTCTTGAGGTTGCTTTAATTAAAGACAAGAAGACCGATCTCCAACAAGGTACTGACTAACAAGATTGTTTCCAAATTAATTGGAATAAGTTTCCTTATTTTCTCACATCAGTTTCCTTAAAAACATTACCCACACCAGTTTCCTTATTTTCTTTGATCAGAATGTTTCCTTTTTCTATATTCCCAATTATTTCCATGAAGATTGGAATAAAGTTGTTCAATATGATCATAGGTCTTAATATGGTTAATATGGCTCGTAATGGTCTCAATGGTATTAGGTTCAAGAGCATTATTATGAGATACTTCCTTATTTTTATTCTTGAGAATAAGGTTGTCAACAATATTAGATAATTTGACACAGCTGATTGAAGAATCAACAACCTTTCTCTTGGGTTGAGGAGTATCTTCAGCTAATATAGCTTCACCAGTTTCTGCTTATCTTATATTATATAAATATACAGATAATACATATGCGTATATCTTTTTGTTTGTTTGTTCCTTTGTTTTGAAACTGAATACATGTTCATTTAAATGTCAGATCCGGCCTTTGTTTATGGAGCATGGCAACGCTCTTGAGGTTGCTATAATTAAAGACAAGAAGACAGATCTTCAACAAGGTACTGACTAACTAGATTGTTTCCAAATTAATTGGAATAAGTTTCCTTATTTTCTCACATCAGTTTCCTTAAAAATATACCCACACCAGTTTCCTTATTTTCTTTGATCAGAATGTTTCCTTTTTCTATATTCCCAACTATTTCCATGAAGATTGGAATAAGTTGTTCAATATGCTCAGGGGTCTTAATATGGCTCATAATGGTCTCAGTGGGATTAGGTTCAATAGCATTATTAGGAGATACTTCCTTATTTTTACCCTTGAGAATAAGGTTGTCAAAAATATTAGATAATTTGACACAGTTGATTGAAGAATCAACAACCATTCTCTTGGGTTCATGACGAGTATCTTCAACTAATATAGCTTCACCAGTTCTTGCTTTTCTTATATTATATAAATATACAGATAATACATATGCGTATAACTTTTCGTTTGCTTGTTCCTTTGTTTTGAAACTGAATACCCTGACAATGGTTTTCTGAAATTTTCTATTCTTTAGTTGACATGTTCATTTAAATGTCAGATCCGGCCTTTGTTTATGGAACATGGCAACGTTCTTGAGGTTGCTATAATTAAAGACAAGAAGACAGATCTCTAACAAGGTACTGTCTAACTAGATTGTTTCCAAATTAATTGGAATAAGTTTCTTTATTTTCTCACATCAGTTTCCTTAAAAATGTTTCTCACCAGTTTCCTTATTTTCTTTGATCAGAATATTTTCTTTTTCTATACTCCCAACTATTTCCATGAAGATTTGAATAAGTTGTTCAATACGCTCTGGGGTCTTAATATGGCTCATAAGGGTCTCAATGGGATTAGGTTCAAGAGCATTATTAGGAGTTACTTCCTTATTTTTACCCTTGAGATTAAGGTTGTCAAAAATATTAGATAATTTGACACAGTTGATTGAAGAATCAACAACCTTTCTCTTGGGTTCAGGATGAGTATCTTCAACTAATATAGCTTCACCAGTTCCTGTTTATTTTATATTATATAAATGTACAAATAATACACATGCGTATACCTTTTCGTTCGTTTGTTCCTTTGAAACTGAATATCCTCTGAATTCTTTGGCACTGGATTCCTGAAATTTTCTATTCTATAGTTGACATGTTCATTTAAATGTCAGATCCGGCCTTTGTTTATGGAACATGGCAACGTTCTCGAGGTTACTATAATTAAAGACAAGAAGACAAGTCTCCAACAAGGTACTGACTAACTAGATTGTTTCCAAATTAATTTGAAGTCATGTATTTATTTCTGGTTTAGTAAAGAGGCTGATGGTACGTGTAGGTTGCCACTCATCAACCAAGAGGCAGACAAGAGCGTCCCTAAATAGTCTATAAATTGTGATTTTGTCTGTAATAAATGTGTTCTTAAGATAGGTCTATAAAGAGCATTTCTTACATTAAAGATGTGAAGGAGCTAACATTTGTACAGTTTAATTTGGAAGGATAATTTTTAATTAATGGGTGTTCTTTACGTTGTTTCTAAATGGATCAGTGGATGGATATTAGTTGTCCATGTTTCCCTGATTGGTTGTTTTCCCAATAATCATTTTATTAAAGAATAGGAGTATTAATTTAGTTTCTATACAAGCTATACTTTGTTTGTGATTTAGAAAGCATACATCAGGTATAGAAGGATATATAGCTACTAACAGTTTTTATCTGCAGTTCAGTGCAAGTGAGATTGGGTTTGTGTATCCATCTCTACCTCAAAGCGCCTCAAAAAGCTCATGATTTGTTGTAGATCTAGTAAAAAAGTAATGGGTTATGTTTTGAGGATGCTCAAAAAGCTCTTCGCTTATGCTTTTGAGGCGCGTTTTTTGACCCCAAAAACATAAAAAGCTCAAGTTTTTTTTATTTTTAAAATTATAAGCATAAATTTGTTCAATTTTTTAATAAAGAAACTATGACATCATAAAGTTTTTCGGTGGTCATTAGGAATTGTTAGTCTTGTTTAATTTCAACTATAAACTTATAAACCTTGGATTCCATTTTATCTTATCATAAGTTCACTGAGTAATGTGTTTTGCCTTTGGGTTTGGATGAACGGCTTTGAATTATGCAATGTCGTTTGAGTTATACATATGAGTATAGACACAATTGAAAGTTCGTCCTTTGCAAGACTTTGATCCCATGGGTTTGCCAATTTGGGAGAAGGAAAACCTGAGAAACGTTTTTTAAGGATCAATTAAGAAAGCAGTTAAAGAATGACTTTCAATAAATTTTCACCTTTGCTGTAAATGCGTTATTTTCTTGATATTTAGGAGGAAAATATTGTTGGTGTTCCTTTTTTAGGCTGTTAATAATACATTTACTACATCTGTTATTTTTGAAGATTAATTAATTCGAATTCAAACTGTTTTTGATCCAATTGGAATATATTTGGAAATTTGAACTTATTTGGACCTCACTAATCTCCCCAGGCTCCAATTGACCAAGTCATGGCAATGGAGAATGGTTCTATTAATAAATCTGATGAACGCTTCGTTCTTGAATTTGTAAGTATTCTTGTACTCTTGTTGGTATTAATGTTGAGTTGAGTGTCAATAAACAGGAAATGACAAAAAAAAAAATCAATATTTTCGTAAGGTTGTTAAGAAGTTGATGAAGAGCTTTGGAGTATTTATCTCTTGTGGAGTTTTATATCTTTTGGTACATTCGTTTCTTCATTTTTTGTTCCTTTTAATACGAAGATTGGTTTCTTAATTTCTTTTATACGTTTGTTTATTCATTTATTCCTTTTTTTTCTTGGTTTCTTAATTTTATTGTTTATACCTCGATTTCTATTTTTTTTTAATCAAAAGTCAAAGGCTAAAAAAACTTGTACATGTAGCTTGATTGATGTTTTTCTTTTTTTAGGTTTTGAAAAAAAAGTCAAAGAAACAGGGTAAAAAAAAGAAAAATTAAGAAACCAAGCTAAAAAAACCGAAAAACCGAACGTACGAAAAGGTATAAAACATGTCTTGTGTTATGTATACTTTGGTGTGTATAATTGATTCATTGATTGTTTTACCTTCTCTGTAATTAGGTCTTTTATCTATTTGTTCTGATTCGAATCTCACTTTCTATGTGTTTGTTTTCTATGTTATTATCTATAATTTTGGTTCCCGGGCCAACTTACATGTAACTTGACTAAATTCTCATGTTAGACTAATATAGCTTATAATAATTTATTATAATAATAATAAGCATGCCGATTATGATTAAAAAAAAACTTATAATATTTTGTTTGCATAACTTTATCTGATTATGTGATTTAGTGCTTTGAAACTTTGATTAGAAAGAAAATGAATTATGTAAACTCATTTGAGCTATGTAATTAGTTTTATGAAAGACTCGGTATTACGCTTTTATACTTTTTGTAATTACTCTTTATCTACCATTACCATTTTGACATTTTCTCGTATGCAAACTCTAATAATGAGATATCCAATTCTTTTACTACAGAGAAAACTTGGCAAACCAACAAGAGGTATCCAAAGGCTGCGGTATTGAGACTGACTTGAACACTCAAGTGATGGGAGAAGATACACACGCATACATGCGCACTCAAAGTGTTGTACTACAGAAGCGGAAGAAGATAAAGACATGGAACATAACATCTACAAGCTAGTGATTTTCTTGAAAACGAATAAGCGATCTACCAGATATGTTATGTGTTCATCAGTGTACATATCATTACTTGAATTAATTAAGGTTTTAATTAATTTCTGTCATTCTAACAAAGAGATAGATTTATACTCTCGCATCAATATAGGTTTAAAATCATACCCGGACAACGCTATACAATATGTGTAATTGTATGTTTTGAAAATAAAATTTTAACTGTTTGTATATTTTGGTAATATGTTTTGGGCATTGCCCTTGTTAATACGGCCGCATTAATTTTACAGACTGATATATATCTTTACTTATATGGTTTCATTGGAACAATATCGAAGAAGTCTAAACCTCAGACCATGTTGTCACACATAATTGGTTGAAAATAATACAATCAATAAATTATAAAATCAGCATAAAGGAACGTGTATTTATTCTCAATATCTTCTTATCCAAGATGGTGTATAATTAATAGCATTTAATACAAAGAGAAAATACTAATTACATGATTACCTCGCTCTCCCTTCCAATAAAAAAGAAGAAACAAGGTGAAATTTCATTATTTGTGATCGGTTTAAAAAAAAAGTGTTAAAATGGGAGGGCGTGGTTTGTAGGGGGAGAGTATGGGGAATACGGAGAACTAGCAACAAAAGATCTTGACTCTTGGTTTGAACGGGGTCGTGTCGGTGTTCTTGGGCTTAATGGTCTTCTCGAGGTTGACATTAGTACGCTTTGTCCGTATCGCTTCTCGCCAGTTTTTCTTGGACCTTTTTCGGCCCATTTTAGCTCTTGCTGCATCACTTCACTTGAGTACTTTAACCTCATGCAACAACTCACTTGCCCAGCCTTGTGTATGTACCTGCATTTCATAGGAGTATTAATTTTTTAAAATTAATAAAATCCAAGGGCCGCATAAAATCCAACTCAGATGAGGTTAAACTACGTTTTTTTTAAGAAAAACCTTGTTGTACCTATTAGCTATTTTAAAAAAGAAAGGGACATAATTGAGAAAAGGAAGAAAGATATGCACATCAAAATTTTATAGGATAAAAAGAACGCGCTTATGAATATGATGTACTATATATATTAGTATGGAAAGAGACCTTCTTTTATGACTTAAGAGACTTTAATATTACTGAATAATATTACAAAACGTCTTGAATATGATCTTAAGAGACATCAATAAAGCGTCTCCAATTTTCAGATTTACAAAACAATAATATTACTGAATATGATCTTGATGAATAGTTGACACAATATTTAGCGACTTAAGAGACATTAATAATTGTATATACTGTATATATATAGTCTTTATAAGAAGATTAACTTAATATATTTTCTTCATATCCTGAGCACATTTTATTGAAATACTAGTACTACCCTGGCAATTTTTTTATTTTTTTTTAGTTTTCTTTATTTTGTATTGTTGAACTTCTGTAAGTGTATAATTGTTCCAAGTTTGTTTCAACTCTCTAATGCCTTAAAACTCCCCAACGTATCCTTAATTTCAAATACATCATTCGGTTACGCTCATAATTAACATGGCATTTTCAATAACTTTTATTATTGGTTATAAATCTATTTTAATTAGCTTTAGCCAATAAGATTTATATCGAGTCGGTGAGCTTTTATACATATGAAATGATTATATTAGAATGGTCAAGCATAATTAATTGTCATTTAAATAAAGGAATTATGAACTTAAACGCGTAAATTCAACAGTATAAGTTAGTCTTATAGCCGGCATGTTGGAAACTTTAACATGCAAATAGACATTTAAAGCACTGCCGACTTAGTAAAATAATAAAATGTTTTATCATATTAGTCACATGCAATGGTAAATTATGTGAAGAGATTGGATAAACCATTGGTATGATTTCCTTTCAATTATGTGATAGTCTCATGCACATTGGAGAACTTACGTTTTTAATTCTGGTGGAAACCTAAATTTTCTAAGAGACTATACACGTAATCAATTTGGCCATTCATTAATTTCATTAAGTAAAACAAGAGAGCTCATTGAAAAAACATCAAATCTATTCATACTTCACAATAATTACAAGCATATTATAATTATTTAGTGAAACTTTACTGTACATAATAGCAAGTAATTATATATAATATAACTATGAAATGAAAATACCTTTGGCTGAACAATTTTCCCACACACTCTAAACACTTTCTCCCTTCGGTCATATCCCCCATCCCTATCCCCAAACACTGCTTGCAATAGGCTCTTCCGCATACCTACACCCATATGAAATGCATATATAAAGTTATAAACACATATACATATGCTCATAAGTAAATGTAATTTCTTTTGTGAGGAACAAAATCAGTGTCGGTACCGGTACCGATCGAGCACATTAGTTGGATAATTAAAAAAACATTTCATTATTGAACTTTCTTGAAGAAAAAAATCACCCTTATTGAAAGAAAAAAAAAGTCACCCTATATATAGTTGGATTGGATGAACTAAATAGCAATAGGACGGCATCAACCAACTATGATCTAACTGGCACTTATTTGTTCTTGCCGGGGGTACAGAAATTTTTTAAAAAAATACGGGCCAATCATAGTTGGCCTTTTTACGATTACATCAAGTGTTAAATGGTCGCAAGATAGACATTTGAAACATCAGGAATGAATCTGTAATTTACCAGGCATCGATGCCGGCACATATATATGGAGTTACTACATATAGTGCATATATTAGAGTGAGGTATCCCCGGACGTCGCCCTTTCCTGCCGTCACGGTAGCCACTCATTTCGACCGACGCCATACTCATGCCGCCGTATGGACTCCCACGATACGGGCTCGGTTGATGACTTGGTACATGCTGATGTGGATGTTGAATGCTCATGCCATCATATGGACTCTCTCGATACGGGCTAGGCTGATGGCTTGGGACCTTTTGACTTGGCATTTGATGGCGTGATTGCGAAGAGAGGAGGCTCAAGTGTTGCTTTTCGGAGAAGGGGTGGCCCACCACTGGATTGTTGTAGAGTTGGTGGTGGTCAATTTTGGCGGTGGCCTGTATTGCCTTGCTGAAATCCAAGCTAGGAATTGTAGTCAGAACTGGCGTTGCCGCATCCTTTTGAGACGAGTTAATCTTAACTTTGTTAATGGAATCTAATGGGCCGGATTTTTTCTTCTCTAATGGACCAGGTATGACCTCAGCCATGTCCCCAAACGTTAAATTAACAGAATCATCAGGGATGCCCGAATACATATCTTCTAGCTCTTTTCGTGCCCTAGCTAATGTTGTACGATCCGCCATCAATAGCTTTTTTTCTAGTAAGGGAGATAGAGAAACGAAAGGGTACGATGTGTGTGTTTGTTTATGTTAGCACAAGAAGAGGTCATCATTTGTATATGTAATATGGGAAACGAAAACGCCAAAAAAGAGACTAGGCAGGCAAGCAATTTTTTCTTAATAAATAAATCACGGGATACAGCTTAGTTTTCATGTACGGTACAATTAGTACCACAAGTATTAAAGAAGTACAAAAGGCCTTTCATGATTTTCATCTTCATGACCAAATGTGCTATAATCTACTTGATTTAAATCGTACCTAGTTTTGTGAGTTGAAGCCTAAAGTTGTTAAAAAGTTGAGTAATGCGCCCGGTGCTAGTTTGTTGCATTTGCTATACATTAAGAAGCTAGTTTTTTTTTTTTTTTTTTTAATATATATAATTAATTTGCAAGTGTGTATTTTATAATCATTTGAAAACCCAAATTCTATAACTTTTCTTTGAAGGTAAAATTCGCTATACTTTAGTATATAATTTAGTTTTCCTCAAATAATCAGTTAATTCCATTTAATTCCGAACTCCTTGCGTGTACGATACATACATATACGATAACTTGTAGGTTATCCTAATTTTCCCTTTACAACGTTTTTTTAGCAATGTACTGATTTTCTTACTATATTTGAGTTCATACGAAAGATAATCTAATTAACGAAATTATCTGTTTATATTATTAGTTCATACTATATTTTATAATCATCTGTCTTAATTATCTGTTTGAAGGAAATGTATTAATGAAAGGTGAGATAATTTGGTCTCTTTTATATTAAAAAACAATGTGATGGATAAGAGTCATAAGAGTCGACTCTTCCCCCTCTAATCTTTTACCACAGCATTCCATTGATTTTTTTTTTTTTACCCAAAATAGTTATTTAAAAAAATTATTACAATTACAATTAGACTAGACATATATTAATACATTCCGATAATTTTTTTCTTACAAAAATTCAAATATGTTACATTTTGCGATTAAAATAAGAACGGATGTAAACTAATTATAATTTAAAAAAATAATAATTTAACTAAACAAGATGTCCCAATATTATGAAATATGTATACAATATGTTTTAACGCTTTATAAACATAAAAAAATATTATAAAAATTTAAAATTTAAACGAAAAAATCTAATGGACATAGGATGGGATAGAAATGGAGGGAAAAGATTTATTCTAATGGAATAAATGAATGTGAGTAAAAGCCGTCCTTTGGGGTTGCATATACCAAATGCATGTTTCCTCCTCAATATTCTATACATAACCATGTGTCGATTATTCATGAGGTTAGACAAACAAATATCAGAAAGGGCCAATAGTTACATCAGATTCTGAAATTGTTTCACAAATTAGCTTTATCTTTGGTGGAATTCCTTGCTAAGACCTTAATCAACTAGGATCTTATAAATTAAGAAAACAACGAAACCTCATTTTCAAATCACATCATAGTGAGAGGGAAGTGTATTGTATTCTATGATTTACATAGGACGGGAAAATTATAAAAATATATAGGACTAAAAAAGTAGTCCTTTTTTAATGGCATTGGCCGGTTTTATAATAAACAATGAGACAAACTTATAAAAACAAAAGGTCAAAGTAACCATTTGTTTCATGTGGTTTAATTTGTACACAAATAGAGTTATTTGTTATTAGTACTATCACCGTGCATAAGTGCTTTCGTTTAATATTTGTACATTAGTAACCTTGCTACTAATTCCCTAGTGGGATGAATTTTCAGAGGAAAATGAGTCGGTGTCTTGATAGTAATGAACAAGTACTCGTTGATATTTAAGATAAATTAAATCATAACCATTTGCAATTATAAAACTTGATCAGGCCAGGATCACTTAATTTGGAAAATTTGTAATCTCCGCCGAGTCAAGATGGCAGGTTTGTTTATGGTTGCAACGGGGAAAAAAATGGATATAGATTGTCGTGTTCGATGTAGATATTACCACAATTTTGAAGTCCGAACACTTGATTATTATTCCAACAGTGTTCTTTTGTCTTGCGTTATTGTAGCTCTTTCACAGAGAATGTTGATTACAGAAATCAATTTCTAATACAGTAAGGAATTTCCTTTTGAATTTCCTTCCCATATAGATGTCAGAAAAAGATTTTCTTTTCATTTTTGAGTACATGTTATTTTTTTGACAAAAGCAATTTTTTTATTACCGTACCAAAAGTTTGGATTACTACAACAACTAATGTAGCAAGATATGTATTTTATAGTTTAATTGCATAAGGTTATTTGCTACACTAGATGTAGATGATGATTAGGAAGAGCCTGTATAAGGTGATAATAAACTCTATATTTTTTTAATATAAATGGTCATAAAACTCCACTTCTTTTATGTTTATTAAAGAAGGAAAAGTAAAAATTAGAAACGGGAATGTACTATTGAGAATTAAATTATTCCATAGAATTTACATTAACATAGCTATTTACATAAATGATGATTGCAATTTTTAAAATTTGATCATGTATTTTTACTATTTTTTTGTTTGTTTAAAGTGATGATTTGATCACTACTTATGTTTATTTTCCACTTAAAATAATTATTTACGTAAACTAGCTCGACACCTCGTGAACAATTCCTGATTTCACCGGACATACGAACCTAGTTGTCTTTTTCGTTTCTTTAATGTTATTTTTTTTAACATGTTACTTAATCAGGTTATTAATTCTAATGGCTGGGACTATGGTCTTCTTTTTATTATGGGAGATAATGAACTTATATTAAAGATTACCGGCAAGCAAATCTTTTTGAGAAAATGAGAGGACATCGGGTTTTGGCCCATATATTTTTGATGATCTTTTAACTTCTAAAAATGCTTATAATTTTCTTAGAGAGAAAAACCTTTTATGAATATGGGTAAATTTATTTGGAATCCTATTATACCTACTAAAATCACTATTTTTTCTTGGAAGCTTTGGACTTCGGCTATAAAACTTGATGAGGATTTGAAAAAAGTTGGTATTTGTGTTGCCACTATGTGTACTTGCTGCAAGAATTACAATTTAGATACTACTAATAGTTTATTTGGTTCTAGTGATGTTGGTAAACAGGTTTGGAGTTACTTCAATAGAGTATTTGGCTTTAATTTGAACTTTAATGGTAATTGAAAGCATTTTGTCACTAATTGGTGTAGTAGATGTGATAGCACACAAACAGGACTACAAGCCTCTATGGTACCTTTCTTCATTTTTTGGGAGATATGACTTAGTAAGAATAATAATAAGTTTGAAAATATACACATGAGTGCATATACTATTATTAATAAAGTAATTAAGAGGCTCCGAGAATTAAATCATTTTTTATAACCCAAGTTACCTGCAAAAAACTTTCAATGTTTAACTTTACCTTGTCTTAATGTTGGTTTCATTGCGTGTAAAATGAAAAGAGATAGGTTGGTTAGCTGAAAGTGTTCCCTGTCAGGAAGGTTTAAACTTAATTTAGATGGATCTTCTCTTAGTAATGGTGATAGTGGTTACGGTGGTGTATTAAGATACTCAAAGGGTCTCATGGTTTTTGCTTTTCCTTGTCACTTAGGTAATCACTCTGATACCTTTGTTGAGTTAATGGCCATAAAAAACGGATTGCTTATTTGCTATAATTTGGGCCTTATTGATATTATGATTAAAATAGACTCAGAATTAATTGTTAATTGGTGAAATAATAAATCATCTCCTGGTCTTAAATTTAATTTGCTTTGGTAAGATATTATTATACTAATGGATTTAGTTTGTTTAAATTTAACTCATGTATTTAAGGAGCAAAATCAAGTTGCAGATGGACTGGCGAAAATGGGTTCTGAATGAGCTACTTTAACTTTTTTCAAAACAATGGGCCTTAATAGCCATATACATGCGGCATAAACTCTTGACCAGATAGAAACTTCTTACTTGAGAGTAAGTTATTTTAATATTTAAATTTATTGTTTACCAATGACGGCATGGAGGCTGAGGTTAAGACCTTTGCGGTCTGGTCCATTTGCGGTCTCCTTATTGTATATGAGTTATCACATTTGTATGTATATAAACTAACTTTTTGGTTAAGCTTATGATGTTATGGTGCTGAAGTTTATGTTGTTTTTTTCCTTCTATAATAACACTTTTACAGTGGCTGGAGAATGAAAATTACTCACACTTCTAAGATAGCATCTTTGATGGCTGAAGATGTGTTGAACTATCTTTGGGGTTATAATAATGATATAATGTTTGTTTTCTCAGATTCGTTGCAGGTTGTCTGGAGATGATGTGGATTTCATCTTTTTGCTTATTTGGAGTTTCTCAAATAAGTGCCAGGGAATACAATATCTTCTCATGTGTCAAGCTATATAAATATTTCAATTAGTTTATCCAGTAGTTTATAAGTCTGACTTGGGGTTTTTTGTTGTTAGTTTTAAAATTATTTTTCTCCTTATTTTTCTGAGTTTTTGTTGTTGTCATAAAACATCAGTTTTTGATCATTTTGATCTGTTTGGGGAGACATAAGGTTAGGGGAGGGGGGTATATGAAGAAAAATGATGTTTTTTGAACTTAAATTATTTTTTAAAATGAGGATGTGAAAAGTAATTTTGAACTAAATTCTTTTCCCACAAGTTTTTGGTTTTACGTTCATTGTAACCGCCAAGTTATATTAGTGCGTTAACTCTTATCAGATTCGATTTCAATTATTGCTAGAATGGGAGCACTTGTCACATGTAAAAAAAACGTTTCATGTCTTTAATAAAAAAATTTATTAGAAAAAAAAACCCTAGTTGTCTTACTGAGATAACCTCAAGGCTAAGTTGATATGCAAATGTGACATGGTTTGTACTGGTCTGTTTTATGATATTTCGTGTAAATCTAAGCATCATTGGTGTATTTTTTATTTCATTGCCAGTTTTGTCATTAGAAAAATAACAGTTAGCACTGTAATGCATCATGCATGAATATATATGAATTGCGCAAAAACTGCATACAGCAAATTAATCCGTAGACCGTATTTAAGAATCATATGAACCACAACATCATGGTTAGCTTTTAATTGAATTTTGGAATGACATGATTGATCCAAAATTCAAACACCAAAGGCCGAATTGAAATTTAAACCCGCCTTTATTTGATAGTTCATACCATCACTGGGGTAATATCATAATACTAGTATTTTTTTTATTCAAGCCTTTATATAGTACTAGTATTTTTTTTATTCAAGCATTTATTTGTTTCTTCCAAATGTTTTTCTTCGTTTCCTCTAAAATCATAGCTTTATACATTTGCAATTTTTGAGAATTTTTTTTACCAGTTTGTTGTGCCCGTCGATGTTTTTTTTATAAGACGACCCTAGCTTGTTTCATTTTGTGGGTAACTCCAATCTTAGCAGAATTAACGTTTTAAACTCATTTCAGCAGATCTACTGTATACAAACTTGATGCCGATAACTTTTAAACTTTTGCAGGCGGCCCTCATGCCATCGAATTTTTACAATCAACCTCTCATGTGTGAAAGAAAGGGAATAACTTTGTGTTCAATGGGAATTTTTATTAAATATGTTTAGTTGAGATCGATGCTTCCGAAGACTGTTTAGAAAAAAAACTACTTTCGCACTAATTACGCAGGATAGAGCTTACACATTTGACACCTTTATCGAACGTCATAACAATAGGCTTTATCTGCGTTTTGGCTTTTTAAAACATTGACTATATCAAGGGAAAAAACATATTTATGACTTACGTGAAACCAGCCAACAACTATATTAGACCCTTGGAAGTTGGAACTGTTCTTTTTGATGGAAGTTTGGCACAAAACAATGAAAAACATTATCCAAAAATTCCAAATATGTCATTGAACACGACGTTAAGACATTGGACATGAATGTCGACTACAAAAATTGTACAACATATGGGCCATTACAAAAGATCATAAAACTGGAGTTTTTTTTTCTTTTTTAAATATTCATCAGTCATGATTAATTTACAAAGTGATATCCAACACCAAACATGATCGTCATAAGCATGAAAACTTGTAAACCTTATCTACCAAAATCTGTAGCAAAATTACAGTTTGAGATAACTTGACTCGTCTCAATTACATTATACAGCATTAAACATTTCTGGTATTAATCCACCAACAAAACCAAAACATGCACACACATGAATCATGGATTATGCAGAGGTACCATGATGAACAAAAACAAAATACAGATCCCTATCCAAAAGGGCTTAAAAACAAACTACATCATGTTCATGCTACTATAGTTTTCAAGAAAACTTGCCCAAAGTGCATTGTTTATGCGATTGAAGTTGGATCCTCGGATGGAGCATCACCAATTGATTTCTGATCTGTGACCTTAATTTTCTTCGGATCTGCATATAAATTAGGGAATGCTACTTTAGCACAGTATAATTACTGTGTGTTACAACAAGATATGATAATATAATATTTATCCAGATAATAATATAATACCAGGGGATTGAGGACTTTCAGGGTCGTTTAAAGGGAGGTCTGAAAAAACAAATTACATAAGACACAGTTAGCCTAAAGGCTTCAACTGACTGGAGTAGAACTTTATTTGATTCTCCAGTTGTTGTATAGGGGCATAATTTTAAGCAAATAAGCTGAAACTTTTAGATTGAGAAAAAAATGGTTCATCAAACTTGAAAACGTCTAGCATTTTAAGGCCAAAAACCCAAAAAAAAGAGAGGCCAAAAACCAGCAAAACTCAGCTTTTAAGATAGTTAATCTGATGTAGTCTGATTGTTAAACAAAAAGGAAAAGACTGAACTTAAAAGCTAAAATAAGAGAAGATCTACTAACGTTAACGAATACAAAATTTGATAACATTGGAAAAATTATAAATTAAAACTACCCTTACCCAGGAACTGCTGTGGTGAATTCACATTATTCTCAATAATAGGGGGCTTCTGTGAAAAGTTAAAACAAGTCGCAACTCATTAGTATTCATTCTGTACATTTTGATACGAAGAATTTAGAAGTTTTTTCGTATTGGTAAAATAAACATACTACAACCGGAAAAAGGTATATACGGTCGTACATATTCAGTGCCAACACAAAAGGAATTGAAATTGTGTTTAAGAGTAGTATTATGTTTGTAATTAAGCAAAATCTAACAGGCTCGAGAAACACTTACATCATATTCTTCAAATTCAATATCATCGACCATGACGATGTTGCAGGTACTTTTTGGGTTTGGTTGGAGGAAATGCTGTGCCTGTCCCCATGTCAACTCTAGTTCCTGCAAGTTTAAGATAAACAAAAACTCGTTAGAATACACTCAAATTAAATAATTATTCAAGTTTAAGTACAACATTCAATAGAAAAAAGGAGAAGTAAATGGCTTGACCTTATCAACAACTGGGGTTTTCTTGAACCCTATGACAAGCTGATTTGGATGAATCACACCAAACATTACTGCAGAAATACGAAAAAGATATATTTAACTGTACCCAATCACGAGAAAGAATAAGAAACAAAGTGAAAGAGGTTAACCAAGTTCTCTATTAAACTTGTGAATGATTATAATTTATAATACTATTACATCATAGACGAACAAAAACAACTGATGTCATATATCATTTTTCCGATTCTCTAATACTCATTATATTTTTAACATCATTATGTCAGCAGAAAATGAAAAGAAGCAGTAAAAAACCCCTGGATATCAAATAGAAAATGAACAAGGATTGTTTATATCTCATTAGTAAATAATGTGAACAAAAGTACCGATATCCTGAGCTTGTAACCCTGATTCTTTCATGTACTCTTGTGTATCTTCAAATACATACATGCGTCCCCCGTTATTGTTCCAGAACCTAAACTGGAAATTCCATTTTTTTCCGTTGGAATCAATGACATTCAAAGTGATGCCTGTTGATTCCCTTAAAAACGGAAAATAAGACTGCGCCGAGTTCCCAAAAAACACAAGTTTTAGGATAATTAAGGGCAGATATTCAAGACGGGAAGATATTTAAGGACAAGGAACTTAAATACATCAGAATTGATTTTTACTAAACCTTCAACAAGAAACACATATATGGATGTTTCAAATCTAAAGGTGCTAAAAATGTACAGAAGCATTAGCTGCCCCTTTGAATCTGTTACTTTCATAGTAAAGGTTGTTGATTCCATCAAATACGGAATATACGCCTGTGGATTTCAACTATTTAACATTATAAAGAGAGAGAATGAGAGACAGAGAAGGTAACATACCATAGCGCAAACCTTGGGTATGACCAACTTGCCAACTTTACTAACATCGCTCGCCAATAAGACCTTTTCGAACAAAGGATCAACCTTTGTTTTTAAGCTTTTGAAAAAATTAAGGTAAAAAACCTATAAATACCAAATTAAATGATAAAGGAACACTAAACTAACCCTTCCACAGGTGTATATTAAATTCTACATCAAATAGAATAGAGATTAATCGGGTTTTTTAAAACCACTCTGATTCAGAATCACAACATGAACTCATATTTAGAATAACTACTGGAAAAGGTGGTGGGTGACGCAAAACTAATTAGAACACCTAAAAACGCAAAAGAAATCCAGAAAAATCTAAACATACTAATTGAACAACAAGAGATATAGAGTAGACTTAGGAATCTATTGTAATCGATATCACGCGCAGTCACACTAATACGAAGATATTTCCCATTTTAACTTTGAAAGATATGTATGTGCAGAATGACAATCCTGAAAGAAGAATTGGACAGTAAAATTGTTGCTATTACTACCACAACTTTCCAAATTTCAGAGCTATCTATTGTAGGGATCCATATTCCATACTACCAGAACTTTCCAAATTTCAGAGCTGGAATCAACAAACATGGAATACTAAAAATAGATTTAAGGTAAAAACAAGATAGAGAAAAAGGATACGCTGCAAATATTTGTTGCAGTTCCGTATCTGAAACCCTTATTTTGTGTTTGGCAAGTGAGTGAGAGTTTTGTGCTAGTTCAACAATTCGAGTAGTTTCTTCTTGGGTATTTACCCCTGTCGAAAAGCTAGCAATGCACTTCTGTGAATTTAGACTCCCGCTGTTGACAAGAGCGATATTATTCGAGTCGTTAGCGGTATAAATAACATTGCTGTTTGATGAAACCTGCACCATTATTTATCCAAGCAAGGGAGAATCAGAAGTGCAACATATATTATTGAAAGTTATAAATAAAACCTAGCAGAATAATTGAAAACAGAAAGAAAGAGAAAGCGGGTTTTTTTACGAGCACACTTCCAGAATGGAAAGAACAATAATGTAGCCAAAACCCTCATATTGTTTGTTATTTTGAAAAATAATCTATACCTATTCATTGCCCCTTTTTTTATTTTAGTATTTTACCATGGAGACGTTTATATATTTCCCCTCAAAAGGTAAATACAAGATGAAAAAAATTAATAAGTCATTCAGGGAAAAATCAGAAATACATTACCGGAAAATAGACTGCGTCTTCAATTATCACCCACGGGTGTTAAATCATTGCTAAATAGGTAATTTGAAATGACAGATAATTTTTTCGAGAAGAATCATAAAACCCTTCAGTAGTTAACACCAAATGAAGACATCTAATATTCTTATGACCTGTATAAGATTTAAAACCGCTAAAAGTCGATAAAGTTTACAAATTATTATTACCAGAGTTGATTGTTTCATTGCATGATTAGTGCTCCCCACAGTTTGGAAGGAGGGGAGGCCGATACCTTGCGAACTTACAGTTTTGCCCTTGTCAAGGGAAGTATTACCAGAACCAGCAATCCTTGTCTACATGATTATGTATAATACGAGAAATAAAAATCAGTATCTGACACACGTATAGGTTGCCTCCAATGTAATACGAAGAATTCACTTTCAAATATGGGAAAGAAGAATTCACTTTCAGTATCTTTTACAATTAAAATCTTAGAAACATGGATATTATTTGACGTGGTAATTTTCTATTTTGATTTGCATAATTGCATTAAACCATAATGACGATACATTGTGAATTAATTTTGGTTCAGTAAAATGTTAAATGTAATGACTGTTAATATTTCAACATGAATCAACGAGATAACCAAGAATACCCAAAAAAATATTTGAAATCTGTAATTACAAGGCATGTGAACTTTATCTCCACTAAAATTGGTAGTAATACATTGCAGTAAGAAATACATTTGTAGAGAATTATGCCCTAATGGAAATCTCGGATATTCTTATTGTCTTCAATTTAACACAAAAAAGCACCCAAATCTAATTCCAAACTGTAATTACCGGAAGACGTTGACGATCTACATCTCTCTGTTGGCAGGTCTTGCACCATACACCGCCGAAATCCAAGCACTCATATAAGTGCTTAGACGCTATACACCCACAGTGAATAGGCTGCCAAGTCACAATCAACAATTAAGAAAAAATCTCAAAATAAATGGTTCTAAAACAAGAGGGGGAATCTTGAAATTTGCTAACCTTTTCACATTTTCTGCAATTTCTCCAGCCAGTTTCTTCTTTATGAAAGTTCTCACAGTATTTTGAGCTTTCATAAGCAGAACTGCAAAATCACATAACAGACCATTTCGAAAAAAAATAAAAATGACCCAGGGAAAAAAAATTGAACTAAGAAGAAAAAAAAATTGGGATCAAACAAGGTTTAAGGTGAATCTGCATGACAGTCCGTGGCTTCTTTTATCCCCCAAAGGCAATCAAATCTCAATTAAATTAATCAAAATCCGCATTCCCTTTCAGTACTTGTTTTTTCCTAAAATTTACCAACAAACATTAGGCATCTTTATCAGTAACATGATTTTTTATTAAGTTAAATGAAAGAGTTGAAGGTTCAATCACAAGTGTGCTTGCATTATCAAATGAGCTGAAATGGAAACACAGACTCACAACAGAATCACAGATTAATAGTTAGGAGGTGCAATACTTTGAACATTTCCCTCGGAGAGAGTTACTGAAAATAAAACAGCGTTCTCTTGTCGAGGGATCCTTTTTGAAGACACATTTTTAGAAAATCCATGTTTTAAAAAGAAAAAAACATAAATTATTTTCTTGCAAGTGATGGCGAGATACAGACAGTATAACATTTTTTGTTAATGTTGTTGCCTTTATTCATACACAATTATACATCGAGAAACGACAGGCATAAACCGTTACAAACATATAGATGATATCAAAAAATTTAGTCAATAAATTTGGCGTTATACGCACACAATCTCACTTCGAGAACTACATGCATAAACCGTTATTTACTGCAAAAGAAATACTCTAGTCAATTAAGTTGGCGTTATACACACGCAATCTCACTTCAAGAGCTACATGCATAAACGGATAAACCGTTATTAACGGCATAAAAATACTTTTGCCAATTAGATGTGAGAAGGCGCAAAAAAAGTCCAAAAAACGCAATATTCATGTTTATGGCAGTTAATCAGGTGATCGACCAATTCTTTATAAATTATTAAGAAGTAAGTTACAATTTTTCTATTGCTTAATCACTTCATAAACTGGTCTATAAAATCAAAATGTTATCCACATGATCTATACATGCCTTTTAATTTAAATCTGAATAAGGAAACATACACTGATACACATAATGTTAGGTTAATCAAGTTTTTGATTCCAAAAAAGAAGAAGAAAAATTAATCAAATTTAGATCTACTATAATGGTAATCAATATGAGAGTGTCTATCTACATGATGAAATTGGATATAAAGAAAATAAATCTAAATTTAAATCTGTAGATGCACAGAAAAAGAAGTGAAACATAGTACAAAGATACAGTTATGCCTAGAAACTGAAATACTATATCTAGATAAGGAAATTCAAAAATTGAAAATCAGATGCTAAAACATGGTTAAAATAATTCAGAATTAGGGGGAAAAATACCCGCATTTGAAGCAAAGGAGAGCGGAAGCACCGCTCTTCAATCCCCAACCCGTCATCCACCGATGAGTCTCGGTTGCACGGCACTTAAAATTCATGCACGCAATCATATCCCTATTTCTATTCATGCTAGTCAACTGTAATTCAAAAACCAAGTAAAAAATAAAACACAAACAATTGAAGAAATATGAATGTTAATGAAAATAGACAAAGATTTGTTTAGAAATATAGAGATGTGCACTTTACATAGATATGATCGAAATTCGAATAAGGTTTTGGAGATTAGAGGGTGGAGTTTTTTTAGAGAGAGAAAAAGAGAGTTTATGCTTGCATGGAGCCAAATAATAACAGGTAGCATTAAAATGCATGCATCTAACTATTTTTGTTTTTACTCACTTTTAAGACAAGTAAATAAGTTGGTTAATTCGTGTCTATACCATTATCCATTGGGATGAGATTTGTGGTATTTAGTATTAATTGTTATAATTAGTATACGAGTTTTAATTATAATAGTATCTTCAAAAAGTCTTTTAAAGTAATTAAGACTAGAAGAAATTTAGTGTACTTTTAGAATCAGATATTGGATGTTTGTAAGCGCTATTTAATGTATCAATCAAACTTCTAAATATATTGCAATTCAAGTGTGTGGATTCTTAGGAAAGTAATTCATTAATTGAGAATGCTTCATTATATCTTTAATGGAGATTGGAGAATAATGCATACTTAATGCAGTCAACGACTGATATATGTATATTATATATAATTTTGTACTAATACTTAGATTTAAAAAAAATAAAATTAGTTTTTGTAAGGTGTGTTCAATATTGTATTCTTTAATTTGAATGTTAGAAGTAGAACCAAAGCGAAAACAAAATTTTGTAGCCATTAATATCCAGTACAATATAATATTTAAAAAAAGTAAATAAAAATTACAGATAAAAACGAAAGTTTTCTCCATAGAAAATAAACACATGTGAAAGAGTAAGTCATCTTGAATATATACAATAGGAGAAATTTAAATACAAATATTCTAAAATCATTTAAAATTTAATAGTAGAAGTTTTAAAACTAAATAGACCAATGTAGTATCTAAAAAAAGCATAAAGCTAACATGTGAGCAATGTGTAATTTAAAATTCACTTTAGTGTATATGTGGCCTCTTAGTTATAACTCAAAAGAAAATTAAGAATATCAATGAGAATTTGATAAGCTCTTTATGTCTTTACTTTCTGGTGTTAATAAAAAATTGTAATTTTAGGTTTAGATATATAGAACAAATTTCAAGGAAATGACTTATTAATCACGGAGTTTGAATTTTCTCCGGTTTGGAGAGGAATTATCCATGCACGACAGATGTCCATGTAGCAAAGACTCTCTCGGCCCATATAAAATTCAACACATATGTTAAAAGGAGCGGGACTTTGTTTTTTTAGAGCCCTTAAATATATCCGTTATTATTGAAAATTTTGGAGACGGGTAACACTTCAAAATAGTTATTAATCCGTTATTGAAAATTTTGGAGACTGGTAACACTTCAAAATAGTTATTAATCCGTTCCCACTTAATTGTAATTTACGAAATTACGTGCAATTTTGATCGTTTTATAACATGTATCAAAATTGTCAAAATGAAAATTTTCAAAACTAAATCATAAAATTTAATGTTTGAATTATATGATTAACTTTTGAAAATTTTCATTACGACAATTTTGATACATGTTATTGGCTGGTTAAAATTGTACATAGTTTCGTAGTTGACAATTAATTAGGAACGGAGTAGCTTTTAGTACCATCAATCTTTTATATTTAGAAAATGTACATTTAAAAAAAACTTTATTTGGTTTTGGTAACACTATCCTAAAGGGGAAAAAACATTTAGTGTACTGTACTACTTATGGTTAACGATTTAGATATTTCATTACCAGTTTTAACAATTAAGGTATCATATTATGAAATTTCGTCCAATTAAACGAATAACAACATAAATCGACGAAATTGAAATCACTAATCTTATATTTGGGGATCTATTTTTAACTAATGTTGATAGAATTAAACTCACAATATGATAGGCAAGAGGATCTGAATGCAATTTTATTATTTTGTTTAACAGTTTGTGATAAATTTCATAATTTGATAACTTAATTGTTAAAATTGTTAGTTTATTACATAAATCGTTAAACACTTGTAGTTGAGTACACTAAATGTATTTTTTCCTCTATCCTAAATATATAGAAGGGCTTTAATTCTGTATTAGCTTATTAATTCGTTAACTTTCTCTCTCTAACTTCACATATCATATTTGTCTCTCTCTCACGTGTCTCTCTTTCTCGTGCTTTGACTAGTGGTGCACAATGCCGGCCCAATCAGACAAGTGGTCTGAGGCGCTGGCCCAATAAGGCGCGGCCTAATAATTATTTTTTTCCAGTTAAAATTTAATTGAAATTAATTGAAAGTTATAGAGAATCAAAACTCAAATCTCTTACAAGCAAATGAAGTACTCTATCATCTCAAGTACACTCACTTTTTGTTTAATATGTTTTATTTTTTATATATCTTATAATATTGGGTTATTGAGCCTCTAAAAAAGAAAGATTGTAGTTAAGTTTTTCTTTAAAAAAAATATACTTATACTAAAATACGCTCTTATATATTAATAAATATATTATATATCGTCTCAATTGATTATTTTAACTTTTTTTTAGTCACTATATATCTTTGGCAAAACGGGTAAAAAAAAATTGGGGTGCAAAAATATTTTTTCGGCTGAGGCGCTCATAGCCCCCGGGCTGGCACTGGTGGTGCACCATCACCATGACGACGATGACGAGCGGTGGTGTAATGTGACGACGATGATGACTAGCGGTGTATCGTGACGACGACGACGAAGCCTTTATCTATCTCCATTAGTGTTGTGTCTCTCGAGTCTTCACTTTCTCGCTCTATATATATGTATGTATCTTCATTAATTAAAAAAATATATATGTATGTATCTATCTATATATATAATACGTTGCTTGCACCTTCATCTTTGTCATGAGACGACCTGAGCCAGATCGGCCTATTCGAAAAATAATACTCGGATTCATAAATTAGAAAATCAACATACAAGAACGTGAGTTTATTCTCAAAATCTCTATATCCAAGACAGTGCAAGTTTGATAGAAGTTAATAACAAAATAGCAAATACTAATTACATAATTACCTCACCCCCACTTCAAAAAAGATGAAATTTCATTATTTGTGGTTGGTCTAAAAAAATCGTTAAATGGGAGGGCGTGGTTTGTAAGGGAAGGGTATGGAGAGTACGGAGAAGTTGCAACAAAAGATCTTGACTCTTGACTTGAACTGGGCCGTGTCGATGACTCTGTAATCTTGGGATTAATAGTCTTCTCGAGTTTGACAATAGTACGTTTTGTCCGTATCGCCTCTCGCCAGTTTTTCTTGGGCCTTTTTCGGCCCATTTAAGCTCTTGCTGCACCAGTACTTCACTTGAGTTCTTCAACCTCATGCAACAACTCTTTTACCTTTTGGCGAAGGGTTAAAATATTAATAATACCAACATTAAATATTATATTACAGTTTAAACACAAAAAAACTACGGAGAGACGCATGCCCCCCTCAACACAGTGAGCTAACCTCACATCACTATGAAAACAATATCTCCTCTAACAAATTAATTTCCCGATTTGGACAGAGAGAAATAGGGTTCAAAAACCCCAAATTATAGTCCATGCAAAATTTGCACCTTCCTCATGCAACAACTGGTCACTTGCCCAGCCTTATGTATATATGTATCTGCATTTCAAATATTGATTTTTTAAAATTAATAAAATCAAAGGGATGCCCACTACAGAAAAAGGTTCTAGCTAGAGACAGTCCTTTATGTTACAAATCTATGGCTAAATGATAATTTCAGTTAAATAAAAATTTATCGCAATGCCATCTACAAGATGATATTCAGTGAGGCTGGTGATTCAAATTTACTGTGAACCCTACAATTGGGTTTCCTCTACTTATTAGGGTTTCAATTTGTGGGTGCATCCTACTTTTGTGTACTGAATAGTTACTCTGCCATCTGCAGTTAATTAAGGACACTTTTTATTAAAGGGTAATAGTACCCTGCCAAATTTTCTATTAGTTTTTCATTATTTTTTATTGTTAAATTTCTACAAGAATACATTCCAGCTTTCTCTAATGCCTCTAAATTTCCCAACGTATCCTTAATTTCCAATACATCATTCGGTACCCCTGGTAACATAACATTTTACATAACTGATCATTATGTGTTATAAATTTCTTTTAATCTGCTTTTTAGCCAATAAGATTTGTATTGAGTTGGTGAGCTTTTATACAATTGTAATAATTCAGGATTATCATGGTCAAGGACTCAAGCATGATCTCCTACAAAACTAGAGATTAGAATGGTCATTTAAATATATGAATTATGAACTAAAAGGCGTAAATTCGACATAATCTCTGGAAAAACTAGTCAATTAGCCCGCCCAGGAATATTTAAAGCACTGCAGGCTAACTTTACGGTAAGCATTTACATAATAACACGTTATTATATACTAATATACACTATAAACTCTTTACACTTTACCCTTGGAACTTGGAATATTTTTTTTTACTATATAGAGGTTATTTTTAAATGAAGGTTCATAAATAAAAAATAAAAATAATTTAAAAATATATTTTGCATAATACAAGATACATATATACATTGTTTAACTAACCAAAACAAATATTTATAAGACAAGGACATTTATTTACTTTAATAGACAAACACATTCATACGATAAATCATAAATTTAATAAACTCATGAACCTAAAAAAGTTTAATTAAGCATGTATTTAAAAAGATATAAAGTCATGTAAATTGTATCTACTAATTTATTTACACGTATAAATACTATCGATTATGTAGCATAGAAACCGTCTTATATTTTATGTAATGACATATATATAATTTTGTAATTTTATATTATTTATTACTATATAGAGGTAAATAATTTCTTGGAATTTGAACATCCCTATTTTTGAATCGTAATTCCACCATTGTTGACATGGATTAGTTGACACCAAAAATACCAATTGTGAAAGGGTTGCAAAATAAACATTTAAAACACCATGGATGAATATGTAATTCACCAAGCATCAAGTCGGCCCATATACATTAGAACCTCTCTACAAGAATAAACTCGGCACCGGAAACTCGGTATCGGGAAAAAATATTTTTATAAGAAGGTTATTGCTAAGTAGAGGTTTATATATAAAATATAAAAAAAATACTTAAAAAATTATTCCGCATAATAAAAGCTATATGTGTACCTAATTTAACTAATTAACATAAATATTCAAGAGATAAATACATGTATCTATCTAACAAGTCAAACACATAAATCCAAAAGAGTTGAAAAGTCACGAAACTGTCATATTCATGAATTTAAGAAATTTTAACTAAGTATATATGCATTTGGAAAATTAATTACATGTATTTAGAAAGGTGGAAAGTCATCTAAAAGTTTATTTAAAACTTTTTTTTACATGTATAAATACTAGGTATTATGTACCCCGTGGACGATCTATTACGTACCCGCAAGTTATAGGATATGGTGACAACCCAAAAAATAAAGACAATATCACATACTCCTATATGGAGTACTATATTAGATAAATATTTTAAATCGTTTTAATTTTAATGTAACGACATATATAAAATTTTATATATTTATGTAATTTATTACTATATAGATGCAAATTTGTTAAAACGGAACTATAAAAAATCATGAAACATTACAATATGTAGGTTATTCTTATTTTGAACTGGCCCAAGTTGGGACCGAATATTTTTATTTCTATATGGAGTTTATTTGTATATAGAGTATTATTACACGGGTTCTACTATATATGGAGTTACTACATACATAGAGTGCATATATCATTCTATTATAATAAATCAATCCAAGTCAAATGACACTACCCAATTTAGCCATTTTTTTTTTCTAAAAATACCTTTATACATTTATATTAATTACAATAATATCATACTCACATGAAAATATAAAAAGTAAAAACTAATAAAACTATTTATCTCTCTTTAACAACTAAACATTCTTTTAAATCTTAAACTATGTTTTTTTTTTTGTATTATACACATATTTATAGCATAACTATACATTTTTTTTATTGCATTACGCGCCGTACACGCAACGCGTGGGGCACGATTACTAGTATATATATAAGTGTGAGGTATCCTCGGGCGCCGTCATGGTAGCCACTCATTTCGATCCACACCATACTCATGCCGTCGTATGGACTCCCACGGTACGACCTCGGTTGATGGTATATGATGATGTGGATGTTGAATGCTCTTAATGCTCATGCCAGTGTATGGACTCTCTCGGTACATGCTAGAGCCAGCTACGGCACTACTATATGACCGTGAGTTACCACGGTAATCTCACAATTTACAATAATTTTATTTTTTCTATAATGTTTTTCAAATTAATTTATAAATAGAGAATTTCGGCAATCCCCTCAATTTTATTTCTTGTAATGCCTTTCAAAATTATATATTGTATTTGTAATTTAATACTACTGCATTTCGTATGGTACTATGAAGTAAAGATTAAAAAAAATTGTACTTTTAAAAAGAAAACAAAGGAATGCAATAATTCAAAAAAAAAAAAAAACTAAGAGATAAAAGATTGAAATTATTTGTAGGGAATTGACTTAAAATAACAACCAACAATAGTATCAAAATACACTATTTTTAGCACGATTCCGGATGCTTCCATCCTTTTTTATTTACTCTTTTCGACACCCTTCTTCTAAATTACTTAAATAATTATTCAAAAATTTAGTACAAAAATTTCATAATATTTATTACAACAATTATATATGTAAGAGATTTATGTCAATTTCAATTTCAAGAAAACATTAAAGTTGTTGTCAAGTTTTTTTTTTGTAATTTCTTCAAAATATTTACTATTTGAGAAAATAAAAAATGATTTTGTAACTTTTATTTCCTCCATATTCTCTCGCAAATTTGAGTGCTCAATACTATAAATTTTACTATTTCCGTTCTATTTATTACATAATTTTGTAGGTATTTTTTTATTTATTTAGTTTATAAACAAAAAAAATAGCATATATGTTTTGCAGAGTTGGACCTTCAGCTAACCAAAACAATATGCACATGGTCTATAATTGTTAATTTTTAATAAAATCCAAATAAAAAAGGGTAAAAAGAAAATTTGTAATGTTGAAAATTTTCAATCTAACTATAACATAACTTTTGGTTCGTATTTTTTTTTTTTGGCAACCCCAAACATAATGTTCTGGCTCCGCCCATGAGCTAGGCTGATGACTTGGCACCTTTGACTTGACATTTGATGATGTGGCAATATCTGATGGTGTAGTTAAGAAGAGAGGTGGCTCAAGTATTACTTTTTGTAGAAGGGGTGGCCCAACAACCGGATTGTTGTAGCGTTGATGGTGGTCGACTTTAACGGTGGCATGTAGTGCCTTGCTAAGTCCAAGCTAGGAATTTAAGTCAGAAGTGGCGTTGCCACATCATTTTGAGACCGGTTGATCTTAACTTTGTTAATGGAATAAAATGGACCGGATTTTTTCCTCTCTGATGGACCGGGTATGACCTCAGCCATATCCCTGAATGTGAAATTAACAGAATCATCCGGGATGCCCATGCATATCTTCTAGCTCTTTCCGCACCCTAGCTAACGTTGTATGATCCGCATCAATATCTTGTTTCTAGTTAGGGAGATGTGTGTGCACAATGTGTGTGCTGGTTTATGTTGGCACAAGAAGAAGTCATCATTTGTACATGTAATGGGAAATAAAAATGCCAAAAAGAGGCTAGGCAAGCCGGCATTTTTTTTCTTAGAAAAATTATACTAGAGAAGTACAAAAAGGCCTTTCATGATTTTCGTCTTCATGCATGACCATATGTGTCTCTTAATGGTGTCTATAATCTGCTCGATTTATTTAGTATCTAGTTATGTGAGTAAAGCTTAAAGTTGTAAAAAAAAAAATGAATAATGTCCAGTTTCTACGTACTTTGTTGCGTTTGCTATATTAAGAAGCTAGTTTTGTTATATAAAAATTATTTGTAAGTGTGTTTTATAATCATTTGATAACCCAAAGCCTATAATTTTTCAAGATAAAATTCCATATACTTATAAAAGTTTTCCTTAAATAATCAGTTAAATTTCATCAAATTCTGAACTCTTACTAAGTTAAATTGTACTTCGATCTAAGTTTGCCTAAATTTTCCCTTCACAATCTTTTTAGCAATGTCACGTTTTTATTACGATATTTGAGTTCATATATATAGGAAAGATATATATTCTAATTGTAGGTGATTTTAATAATATATGTACCGATGCCGAGAAGCTAGGGGGTAATAAAAGATTATCTAAAGATAAAGAGGATTTTAAGGAATTTATTTCTCACATTAATATGTTTACTATGCCACATGAAGGGTCTATTTATACTTGGAGCAGACAGAATAAAGGTAAGGTGCAATTTGAGCCGCTTGATAGAGCATTGATTAATCTCATACACTACAAAAAAATATGTCAGTTTATCATCAGAGCCTCTATTGCTAAACTGATGATAAAGTGAGTGTCGCTAAATTTAACAACAGTTTACCAACATTTTTTGTTGCTAAGCTGTTGCTAAAATTTAGCGACATTCAATTTACCAACAGTTTTCAAAAAGCAAACTGTTGTTATTTTAATTTTTTCTTGTAATGATATGGGAGTGTGCATTTCCTAATACTAAATTGCAGGTGGAGGAGAGGACAGTTTATGACCATTCTCCTTTACTTTTCGCTACTGCTAGTTTTGTTAACTATGGTCCTTCTAATTTTAAGTTTCAAAGTATGTGGATTAAGCATGATAGTTTTAAAACTATTGTTGGTAATAACTTGTGATGACCCAGATTTCCCGGAAGGAATTTCTGTGGTGCGGTGTTGTGCGTCAGTCCCACATCGTCCAGATATGAGAGTACTCGTGTGGTATATGAGCTTAAAGATCCATTTCCTATCAACAAGGCCTTTTAAAGCCGTGCGGCACAACAGCGATGACGGAACTCCACAGTTAAGCGTGCTTAGCTTGGAGTAGTATCAGGATGGGTGACCCTCCTGGGAAGTTGTGCCAAAGCGGACAATATTGTTGATACGGGCGTGGCGGTTCGGTCCGTGGGGCCGGGTCGTTACAGATGGTATCAAAGCCTCTATCTGACCGGAAATGTGGGGACTAGCACGTGTGTGTGGACCCCTGAAGGACGACGTGCCCGACGAGGACGTCGTGCCTAAAGGGAGGGTGATTGTGACGACCCAGATTTCCCGGAAGGAATTTCTGTGGTGTGGTGTTGTGCGTCAGTCCCACATCGTCCAGATATGAGAGTACTCGTGTGGTATATGAGCTTAAAGATCAATTTCCTATCAACAAGGCCTTTTAAAGCCGTGCGGCACAACAGTGAGGACGGAACTCCATAGTTAAGCGTGCTTAGCTTGGAGTAGTACCAGGATGGGTGACCCCCCTGGGAAGTTGTGCCAAAGCGGACAATATTGTTGATATGGGCGTGGCGGTTCGGTCCGTAGGGCCGGATCGTTACATAACTGGTCTCTTGGCTGTCACCTTAATGGCATGAATGCATTTGCCTATAAGATAAAAAGGCTTAAATATTGTCTTAAGGATTGGAACAAGAATGTCTATGGTAATATTTTAAGCAAGGTGGCTCTTCTTAAGGATAAATTTGGTTTTTGCGGAATCTCAACTCGTTGCTAGGGGTGATGTTTATCTTGCTAATTATAATATTACTCTTCATGATTACAATAATGCTTTAATCCAAGAGGAGTATTTTATTAGACATAAATCTAGGGTGAAATGGTTTAAAGAAGACGATAGAAATGCTAAATTATTTTACGCTATGCTTAAGCATAAGAGGTCTAAGAGTAAAATTACAAGAATCCAAATTACTGATAACAGTTTCACTGATATTTTTAGTGACATCCAAAAAGAGGTTGAGATTTTTTTTATGAATCAATTTACTGATAGCTGCACTTCTCATGATTATTTTTTGTTGGACTGTATTCCTAATATGGTGACGGATAAGGAGAATCATATGCTTTTAAGTATCCCCAGTTATGATGAGATTAAGCTTGCTACTGTCTCTATTCCCACTGATTCGGCTACGGGACCCAATGGTTTTTCTTCTACTTTTTATATAGATTGTTGGGATATTATTAACAAGGATTTGATTTGTGCTATTCAAAATATTTTTAGAGGAAATAATTTTCCCACTACTCTTGTTTCTGCTATGTTAATTCTTATACCTAAAATTGATGGCCCTCTTAATTTTTCTCATTTTAGACCCATCAGTTTATGCCAAGTTCTTTATAAAATTATCTCTAAAATTACTACTGCAAGACTTGCTACCATTTTACCTAGAATTATTTTCCCTCAACAAAGTGGTTTTGTTGAGGATATGACTATTTTTGATGTTATTCTCTTACCTCAAGAATGGCTTAAACACCTTAATGATTCTGTTAGGGGAGGCAATGTAGTTTTTAAGCGAGATATGGCCAAAGTTTTTGATAGATTAAGTTGGAATTTTCCCAGCCATGTTCTTAAAGCATTTGGTTTTTGCAAGGAATGGGTTAATTTTATTCTCGTGTGTGTAACTCATGCTAATTACTCTATTTGTTTGAATGGTGTTACATCTGGTTTCTTTTCCTCCACTAGGGGGCTAAAACAAGGGGACCCTCTGTCTACTTTACTTTTCATTTTAGTCGAGGAGGTGTTAATTAGAGGATTAACTAATCTTATTCTAAATGGTAGTTTGATTCTGTACCAAACTTTTGCGTATGCTACTCCCATATCTCACATTTTATTTGCAGACGATGCTTTAATTTTTACCAATGGTAGTAAGCATAATTTGAAGATTCTTATGGAGTTTATTAACTCTTATGAGGCATCTTATGGACAATTGCTTAACAAAAGCAAAAGTGTTTTTCTTACACATGGTATGCCACCAAAATGGCAAATTAGGAACAATAAGGATTTTCAATTTGGAACAGATTTCTAACGTGCCAAACACTTAGAATAGAGCATGGCAAAAACCGTTCCTAATATTTTTGATTTAATTTTATAGGGAAAATATAAACTTAGACACATGAATCTGCCGTTCCTAAATTAAGACACTCATGTGCCTCTCACGTGACCAATGAAAGGAACGTTCTTAATCAATTACAGAAACTCCTTCTCCCCACTTCCCAGATTAATTCTCTCTCTTCAATCCCTAACTGCCACACTATCCCCTTCTGATTACCTCGACTTCGACGTTCTTTTCTCTTATTTTTAACTTGTAAGTTACGTTACTCCGCAGATCTCTTAAGATTTCACAAAGTTTTCTTTGTTTTCTTCTTTTCATATGAACGTACAAGTTAATGGATCTACGATCTATGGATCTTCACACAATTTGCTAATATTTTGATTTAGGGTTTATATTTGTTGGATTTTGAAAGAATATAAAAGGATGTCGGAAAACTAGTAACAAATATGCTAAAAAAACACAAGAAAAAGAAAATGACTTTTTATTATTTTGGTGTATCTTACAAAGGTAAAAACATCATTTATTTATACTAAACTCGACATAAATGTAGAAAATGAAATGTTACATAGTTTTTAATCCCATGAACCCATGATCTCTAAAAAAGCTATAAAATGTAAATGCTAAATTTATGATCTCTAAAAACTTATAAAATGTAAATGTTACGTAATAATAATACCATAAAATTAATACCACACAAGTTAATTTTTTTCAACACTCCCACTTAATCTTGTTTGGTAACTCCAAGCATAATCCTCAATCTTCGAAAATCTTCGTATTTGAGAGCCTTCGTAAAAATATCCATCAATTGATCTTGTGACTTCGCGTACTTTACTTCAACATCCTTATTTTCAATACACTCGCGAATAAAATAATAACGCGTGTCGATATGCTTATTTCGATCATGAAACACCGGATTTTTAGAAAGGGCAATCGCGGACTTATTATTTACAAACACTTTCGTAGCTTCATTTTATGACATTCTCAATTCCTTCAACAAATTTCGTAACAAAATCGCATAACAAATACAAGAATTAGCGACAACATATTCGGCTTCACATGTAGATAGTGTCACAATTGATTGCTTTTTCGAACTCCAAGTAAAATCCGTATCTCCCATATAAAAAACAAAGTCATTTGTACTTTTAAGATCATCAATATCGCCTCCCCAATCGCTATCACTATAGGCAATCAACTCAAAATTACTAGAAAATGAGTAATTTAATCCAAAATCAACCGTACCTTTTATATAACGGATGATTCGTTTTGCGGCCTTCTAATGTGACAAAGTTGGAGCTTCTATATAACGGCTAAGAAGACCAACTTCGTATAAAATATCTGGTCGAGTAATAGACTCTTAAAAAACGTCGGATCCACACTTTCATCCTCAAAATATTTCGATAATTTTGTACCATAATCTACCGGAGTATTTATCGGCTTACACCCATCCATTTTAAACTTTTTAAGGATATTTTTTGCATACCCTTCTTGCGAAATAAAAATTCCATTTTTATTTTATTTCACCTCAATTCCAAGATAATATGACATAAGACCAATATCCGTCATTTTAAATTCACGACTCATTACCCTTTTAAAATCTTCAAATAACTTAGGATTATTTCCCGTAAAAATTAAATCATCAACATATAGACAAACAATCAACACATCATCATTTTTATCCATTTTCACATAAAGAGAATGCTCATAGGGACACCTTATAAAATTATTTTCTTGGAAATACTTATCAATTCTAGTATTCCAAGCTCTCGGGGATTGTTTCAAACCGTAAAGTGTTTTTTTTTTAATTTTAAAACTTTATTTTTAAACCCAATAATCCCATAACCTGGTGGTTGTTGCAAATTAACTTCTTCTTCTAAATTTCCATTTAAAAACGCCGATTTAAAATTCATTTGGTTTATTTTTCAATTATTCTGGACGGTCAAAGAAATTAAAAATCTAATAGTTTCTAGACGAGCTACGGGAGCAAATACCTCATCAAAATCGATGCCGGCCCTTTAGTTGTATCCTTTTGCAACCAACCTTGCTTTATATTTTTCGATTTCTCCTTTTGCATTTTTTTTCTCTTTATAAACCCATGTAGCACCAATGGCTTTGTGCCCTTTTGGTAAATCCGCCAATTCTCACGTATCATTTTTTTTTTATTATCGAGTCCATTTCCTCATTCATAGCTTTTCTCCAATTTTTATTTTCCATCGCCTCTGCATAACCTATTGGTTCAAAACCCACAAAAAGAAAAAATAGAGTAACATTATCAACATTTTCCGTTACCTCATATAACTCTTGCATAGTGAGGAAACGTGACGTTCTTTCGCTAGAACTTTCGTCGATTGGGGATTGTGGTTGGACTTGTGAGCGGGGTGATGGAGGTGGAGTAGCGAGCTCTTCTTCCATTTCGATTTTCTCTTCTTCTTTATCGCCATAATAAGGGAAAAAATCGTAGTCGTTTTCCTTTTTGTTCCAATCCCATGCTCCCTTTTCATCAAACTCAATATCTCAACTAATAACAAATTTTTCATTTTCCGGATTATATAATTTATACCCTTTCGCCCTCGAGTCCTAACCGATAAATAGAAACTTTTTGCTTTTGTCGTCTGATTTGGACCTTTTTTGATCCGGAATATTAGCATACGCAATACTCCCAAAAACTCGTAAGTGAGAAATAACCGGTTTTCTTTCGCTCCATGCTTCCTCGGGAGTTTTACCCCAAACACTACGGGATGGAGAACGGTTCGATAAATAAACTGCACTATCCACGACCTCGGCCCAAAACTCTTTTGGAACATTTTTACTTTTAAGCATGCTACGAGCCATATTTAAAAGAGATCGATTTTTTCTTTCAACAACCCCATTTTGTTGTGGTGTATAAGGAACCGTCAAATGACGAAAAATTCCATTTTCTTCGCAATAATTTTCAAAATCATTTGAGAGAAATTCTTCCCCTCGATCCGATCTCATAGAATTTATTTTGTGATCACTTTTATTTTCAACACGAGTTTTAAATTTTTTGAAAGCATCAAAAACATCGGATTTTTGTTTCAAAAAGTAAACCCAAGTCTTTCGACTAAAATTATCAATAAAAAGAGCAAAATAATTGCTTTTTCCAAAAGAACTTGGTTTAATAGGACCACAAATATCCATATAAACAAGTTCCAACGGTTTTTTAGCTATTGTAGTAGTCGCTTGTTTCGAAAAACTTTTCCGCGGTTGTTTTCCAAACAAACATGCCTCACAAAGTTCATCAACATGATCAATATGAGTTAAACATTTCACCATATTTTTACTACTCAACAATTTCAAGCCACCAAAATTAAGGTGCCCAAATCTCAAATGTCAAAGCCACGATTTTTCTTTAAAACACGCTTTCAAACATTTAGCCCCACCATTTTGAATATCTAAAGAAAACATTCTATTTTTCAACATCGGGATTTTTGCAACTAAATTTTCATTTTTATCACTTAATAAAATGTTATAATTTTTCGAATGAATATCATAGCCCTTTTCCAAAAGTTGTCTCAAACTCAAAATATTAGACTTCATATTTGGCACATAATAAACGTTCAAGATAAAATCATTTTGTCTATTTTTCAATTGGATTAAAAATTTTCCCTTCTCTTTTACCGGAATTTTAGATTCATCGCCAAAATAAATATCTCCATTTGCCATTTCATCAATTTCGGTAAACATATTTTTATTACCACACATATGGTTGCTAGCCCCCGTATCTAAATACCACGTAGTATTTTCTCCGCTTTTTTTTTCATTATGCGCAAATAAAAAATGTAGAACGTTCTTCATTTTCTCTACCCAAATTAGCCCTTTCCTCAAATTTATTATTACTCAATCTACACTCGGAAGCGTAATGTCCAAATTTTTGACAATTATAACATTTAATTTGGGACTTATCATACCTTGGTTTTCCATTATAATTTTCTCATCTTCCACAGCCTCTCGTCGGATAAGAGTTTTGTCTCCTCTCTTCTTTTTCGAAAGAGTTGTAACCACCACGGCCATAATTTTGACCTCGACCTCTTCCTCGTTGGCTTTTTGAGTTGCTAAAACTTTTATCGTTCATGCTAAACTTCGTTTGAAAAGCTTGCTCGAGCGGCTCTTCCTTGACAAATCTTTGTTGAGTTTTTTTTCATGAGCTTGGAGCGAGCCCAAGAGTTGATCCACCGTCATAGATTCTACATCTTTAGATTACTCGATAGCCACAATAATATAATCTCATTTAAAATCTAAAGAACGTAGAATTTTTTCGACAACACGGGTGTCATCCAAATTTTCTCCGCATCTTTTCATTTGATTGACGACCTTTTGAACTCGTGAAAAATAGTCATGAACCGATTCGGAAACTTTCATAAATAAAGCCTCAAAATCACCACGTAAGTTTTGGAGTCGAATCTTTTTTACCTTGTCCACTCCTTTGAACGAATTCTCCAAAATATCCCAAGCTTATTTGCTCGTGGTTGCACACGCCAACTTTTTGAACATAGTTTCATCCAAATCTTGATGGATGATGTTAAGAGACTTTCGATCCTTCTTCTTTAAATCCTTCATTTGAGTCTGAGTTATGTCAACGTCTTCTTTGGTTTCATTATACCCGGTCTCTACGATTTCCCACATATTTCGGGAACCGAGAAGCACTTTCATTCTTATGCTCCAATTAGTGTTGAAATCTTTCTTAATGATGGGGATAAAAGGGGTCATTCCACCGGCTATTTTGGGACCGTTGGTTCTGGTACCACTGTTGGAAATATGGATGGCCGAAAAGAGGCAACTCACAACATGTGAAAAAACCACCAAATAAAAATAGAGAGATTATAATAAGAAGTTCATTTCAGCTTTTATATTTTTTGTCAGTTTATATTTGTGTGAATTTTTTCACATGTTGTGAGTTACCTCTTTCCGCCCATCCATATTTCCAACAATATTAGTTGATTTTATTTACAGATTTTTAGTTATCTATTCTTTTTGATAGAGGGATTTTCCCCAATCGCTTGTTAGCCTTAACCTAGGGCTTATATTTATTTGTTTGATTGAGTTTTTAGGGCATTCTCTTGATTGCTTTGATTTTGAATTTGTTTAAATGCTTTCTTTCAGTAATCCCATTTAATTTCTTAGTTGATTTACTTGGTTATCATTTGAATGCTTTCTGCAACATTGGAAATTGCTTAATAAATAAAATTATGTCCATCTTAGGTTCAAATACTGAAAATGTTAAGCTTTTTATTAGTAAAAACTGGCCGGATTTGAAAATCTTTGAATCCTATAAGGCCTTAGTCCATTCGTTCAGAAGTCATTTGTGTTCATTTTTAAATGCGTAAATGCGTCAGAGATTGTTACAATTACCTGATAGAAAACATGAAACTTATTTTGCACCACAATCAACTCATGAAGAGATAGCATTTTGTAATTTTCTGTTTGATAATTGTGAATTATTGTTTCTTGATTGCTATTTGTTTACTTTATGTGGATTGAGAACTTAGTACCAATTACTTGCACGTCACGTGGACTTATTTATGGGTTAAGTTTGATTTACGGAATTGAATACAAGTCATAATAGTGATTTATAAGCCGGGTATAACAGGATAAGGGAAGAAAGGGATGAAATTTGAGCCACATACCGGGGTGGCAGATGCCTCCGGTTGATTTTATTTACTTAATACACAATAGTTGTAAAATGATTAAACATGGTCGTTGTAACTTAGCCGATAAAGTTTATGGTTGGAACACCAATTGGCACGAGTTCAATACTTAATTACTGCCAAATCTATATTGTTTTTTTTTTTGTTTAAATAAAGCTACTATTTGCATAATCAATAATATTAGGCTTGGTTTACTTTTATTTCATCAACTTATATAGTATATAACATTTTTTTTATAACAAATATGGCTCTTTTACTTTTAGATTCTCAACATTCTACTGTGATATTAACTTTGCATCTTTGGTGCATTGGTTTTTAAGTGAGATTTTATTTTACATTGCGTCTGAAATAAAATTTTATTTTGTTTTCTTTCGATATCTTTTAAATTGTTCAAACAATTAAAAAGATTGCTTATATTTTATAATAATCGTTTTATTTGAATTTCTACGAAATATGTAACTGGTTTAAGGTTTTATTCTTCGACATATAAACACAATGCCGAAAAAACGACTATGGACGTTTTTTTTTATAATTTAAATAACTTATTTTAACGAAAACACTAGTAGAGTTCTTTCGTTAAGATAAAACAAAAGTTCAATTGTGTTTCTTTATTCAATTTCAATCGTTTATAAATAAAAGTGATCCAATTGGTGTTCATAGTCGTTTGGCGCGTAATATATACTTTATTACCATAGACTTCATCTAATTAGAACATAATATATACTTTCCTTAAGCGTACCCCATAAAAATAAAATAACCATTCTTATCATACATGATAAGATCATTTTAACAACAATCATCCATCCAACACACTACTATTGAAGCAGTTTAACGAAATTTTAGTGTATATTTTGAATTAGCTTCAACCGATTTATCAGAATTAATTTGGTTTAACGGACTTCATAAAAATGAGAGAAAATTTGTTTCTCAAATCTTTTTTTTTATCTAAGAAAAAGTTATACTTTCTTGAGCAAAAAAAAAAAACTCAGCTTAAAAATAAAGTCAAATACTACCTCGGTTGATATAAAACTTAGAAAATGAAACTACCACCAAACACATCGTATTCATCCATCATCACCTTATACTTATGCTTATATACAATTTATTTCCATCATCACAGTACACAACCATTCATAACAAATGTCGTATGAACTCAATCAAACCAAAATAAACAAAACACAGTAGTTGTTGGTATAATTTTTTTCAAGTCTGCAAATCCTTAAAAGCATTTTAAGTACTTTAATAAGTATGATAAATTTTACTTTTAATAAATAAGATGAGAAAAGTTTTACTTTTCTAAAAAGTAGATTTTTTAATCACCACCAAACAACATTTTTACTTTTCATAAGTAAAAGTAATATTAAGTAAAAAGTAAAGGTCACCAAACAAGACCAATACGATTATGTCTAATTAACCCGAATACTGGGATCTTTCAATGAAGGTTAAGGGGAAATTACCAATACATACAATTTTACAAACCTAATTAACAAAACATAATATCTCAAACCTTCCTTTCCATCCCAAAAGGTACAACTAACTAACTAACTAATTAGAGGGAAAATTAAAAATATTAATAACAAATAAATAAAAAAATATTAAAAAATAACGTTTTTTAAAATAATTATTTTAAAAAAAAAACTTCAAAAAATAGGTTCATACATGTAGGTATACGCATTTCAAAAAGTAGGTGCATACATGTAGGTATGCACATTAATGCGCATACATGTAGGTATGCACAGTTCAAAAATTATTATTATTTTTTTAAAATTATTATTTTTTATAAAGTTTCAAAAAGTGCACATATCTTTAGGTATGCATATTTTGGTATTTTTCTTAAAGAAATAATTTTATTTTTTTTCAATTTTTTTTTATAAAAAAAATGTTTTTTAAAATAAAATATTAATATTTTTTTATTTTATATATATTTTTTTATTTTTTAGTTAGTTAGTTAGTTAGTTGTACCTTTTGGGAAGAAATGCTTGAGATTGTATTTTTTGATAATTAGATTTGGTCAATGGTATGTTTTGGGTATTGCCCCTGAAGTTTTTTTTTAATCAGTACATGCCCAACTTGTATTAAATCAAAACAAAATTTTTTATATGGGCCAAGCCACCATGTTGGCCATTCCGTTCACATAAACGGTAAATTAATTACAAGATATCAGAATCAATGAGAATAAGTTTGATAAGAGGCCTACAATATCCTAGAATGTGAGAAAAAACACTTATGTTAATACTTGAAAAACATAAATTTCTAAACTCAAAATTGGCTTCAATGACTTACCCCTTACTCCTTATACCTCATATCGTTATGACTCTGCATCCAAGATCAAGATGATCTAAGCAGCAAAATCAAGAGCCAAGTTTTAAATTAAATAAGGAGCTTTATCTATTTTAACACAGGGTAAAAACCTTCATTCTAGTATTAAACAAAAAAATCAAGCCAAAAGGCCAATTCATGCAATAAAATAGTCTGATAAATGTACAGTTCATGCACACCTCCAGCTGCTTTAAACAATAAAATGGTTATCCCTAAGACAAGATGTCTCTTTTTGATCAAGCCAATAGTGAGCATGTAATAATCTGGGAAGTTACACATGGGTGAAAAGAGTGGCATTAAGTCCATTTGCACCTTGCTTAGCCAAGTAGTCAACCACTTGATTTTGCTCCCTATAAACATGACATAAGTCACAGCCTACATAGCTCATAAGTTTAAAAATATCCAACCAATCAATACCATATTTATGGCCAGGGGAAATACCTCTAGCCCACCAGTTAACTATTAACTCAGAGTCAGATTCAATAAGAATATTATAGATCCCAAGACTATAAAAAATAACGAGTCCATTTTTAATAGTCATTAATTAAGTCTGCATAGGTGTTAGAATGGGTTCCTAGGTGTACAGAATAAGCAAAAATCATAATGCCTTCATCATTTCTAAGAATTCCCCCAAACCCACTATTGCCAGGGTTACCTAAAACAGAGCCATCACAATTTAATTTGAGTCTACCACTAGGTGGACACTTCCAAGACACTAGTTTTGATCTTTTAACATTGCAAGCAACATGAGCAATGATTAAAGAATGAAGCGTAATACAATGAAAGTTATTAGCAACTTTTTTTGGCTTGATAGTGAAACTTAGATCTCTAAGCCATTTGTTAACCTTAAAAATAATATCTTGAGAGTTCATAGTAATGCCATCAAATCTATAATTATTCTTACTAACCCATATTTTCCAGCTAATAATAAAGGGCACCAAAGCCGTTAAAAGTCCCACCTACGAATTATCACACAAATTACACCAATTAATAATATAGTTCTTCCAATTTCCCCATTAAAGGAAGGAAAGCCAAAAATATTAGCAAAATGATTCCAAACCTCACAGGAAACCTTACTATTACCCATCAAATGATAAATAGAGTCAATTTTATGATGAGTACAACATGAGCATTTAGTAACAATACAAAACCCATACTTACCAATATCGTCATCAAGTTTAATAGCATCAAACCACATTTTCCAGAAGTGAATACTAATCTTAGTAGGAAGAGATGGGTTCCAGATGTGTTTAGCAATAGGAATAATAGGTTTCTTAATTCTAAAGAATTCAAAAGCACTTTTCAAAGTAAAATTACCATTGAAAGTATGAGGCTAGATCCTCACGTCCTCCTCTCTTCCTGAGATTGAACCTAAATGCAGCAACTTTAAAAATAAGAGCATTACCTCCCATTTGATGTAAAAGTTCTATGTTCCAGGCTTGAGTGATAAAGACCTTATTTAATAAAAATATGTGGAAAAATAACATGAAATTGATAATATAAGAGTCCACTATCGGTCCAATTCTCATACCAGAAACTTACGAATCCTTCATTTATAATCCACTTACTATTATTCATTAAAACATTAAGTTTAGAACTAAAAAGTTTCCAAGAATAAGAATGAGCAGAATTAACAATAGGATTACCCCGATTAGCATTATTTCTAAAGTATTTTTGAAACATAAAAGTGGTCCAAGAATAATCCACATCTAAGAGTCTCCAACTCATATTACTGTGGAGTGCTTTCATTGTATCATTTAAGCTCTTGATACCTAACCCACCTTCAGAGGTAGGACAAGCTAGTTTAGACCATTTAAGCCAATGATGTTTGTTCTTTCCCTCATAAACTTTTCAAAAAAAATTAGCAAAAAATTGTTCAATTTAATCAATAACAACTTGAGGAGGCTGCATGACAGAAAGAAGATACATAGGGATAGAGGAGAGAACGTGTTTAATAAGCATCAATTTAGCTCCATTAGAGAGAATATTACATTTCCAACTAGCCACTTTCTTACCAATTTTAGCAACTATAGGGTCATACATTGTAGCTATAAGTTTCGAGTGGTGTAGAGGTATACCTAAATATTTGGTAGGAAAAGTGCCTTCACTAAAACCTGTAGCTCTAGAGATTACTACACCAAATTAGGCAATTTGGAACAGTAGTAAAGGGTTCCTATTAATTTTAGGAACACTCTTTGGGTGTCTCTCGCCAAAATATATCATCTATTTGGCACAACAATAAAATGTTCCAAAGTTTATTTAGGAACGGAATTTTGGCATTCCAGTTTCTTGTTGGAACTAACATGAAGTGTTCCAACTATTTAATTTTAGACCATATAATTTGTGTACTGAAAGTCAAATAAAACAAAAATATGCAAAATAAAGAAGTTGCGATCAATACTATTTACGAAATAAAATTACTCAACAAACAAATTTTATAAATAGAAGTACATAGGTCAAGGATTCAGAAATGACTATATCATGTACTAACTTTTACAAGCTACAATCTGTCATTTAAAAAATCTCCCCATTGACTAACACAAATTATGTTAAGTTTCAATTATCATAAAAGAGACAACTAATGTCCTAAACATAAATATTTTCTCCATGCTTATCACATAAGGGGTCTTCATATCTCCTTCATTGCCATCAATTGTTTTGAATTTTACAAGGAGCGGCAACAAAGTGTGTCAATTCATTCAACTCAAATATAGCTATCTTCCTGCAAAAAAGAATAAAAAAAATAGAAAAAATTTAAACCAGCTATGCATTATATAGAAAATCATTCAAGAAAAACATTTAAAAGTTTTAGACATTGTTTTCAGAATCACAGGCAGAGCTATAAGTATTTGGATTTTCTTTGATAATTGTTGGTGAATACACGGAAATATTGAATTCCTAACGAGATCGTGATTTGGATTTATTCAATATAAAAAGTAAACAAAATTGTATGCCTACTCACGTGTCAACGCTCATGCTCCATAAATGACTCACGATCCACAAATCTAACAGCTCTTCACCATCCTGCCAATACATTAAGCAAATTAATAAATGGATTGACACAAATAATAAAGTAAAACAAGAATATGCACATAAAGTAAACCACTATTATGACAATACACTTACTTAAATGAAATAACTAAAAAGAACCTCTGTAAGTCTTAAGATCGAGTGTTAAGAAACTTACGTACGAACTCGAGGAACTCGCGTCACGACGTCCTCCCAAAACTCTCTGAGTGGTCCTCTCAATAAAGATTGGGTTTCTCTGTTGACTATTTCCTAAGATCAAGGACTTGAATCAAATTAGAAGTTCTGCTAGTAAGTTTAAAAAGTAATTAAAACATAAAAATCATATAAACATTCTTTACAGGTAGAACATTATTCATTTAATCTTTTTATTTCCTGATAATCACTGGTATTATATTTCTTCAAAGCAAGTACAGTTCAAACAATTAATTTTCAAACATAGCTTATCAGAAAGTCTTTCATTTGTTAGTACTACACTTGTGTTTTTGAAACGCCTATGCAAAGTGATCGTTGTTCATAACATTTCATCAAAATCTTTTAACGGAATCGAGATTAATGAAATGTTATAAACACGATCAGTTTGGAAGAGCATAATTCCCCGAGTTGTGGACAAATGCCTCTATGTTGATTGTTGGCCCTTTTATAGGAATCCAATTTCACTTTTGCGATTTTGACAAATTAAATTGATTTGTGTTAATATGGAAATAGAGGTGTGTCAAAATAGGCACCATTTCCTCTACTGGTAAGGTTGTTATTATGTTTACTATTTTGGCACCTTTAATATCGAATATAAGTAGAAAGAAATTAGTACATAATTCTAACTGAATTGCATTTATGGTGAATATATCTTACTTACTCCAGCCATTATCTGTTCATTCCTAATTTTTACTAACATCTAACGCTGAACATGTACAGAAAACTTTGCGTAGGTTAATCGAATCCTATTGCGATGTTGTTAAATGTCGTCGATAAGCCACAAATATTGTCTTCTGTATTTATAATGTTGTCTCCAAATACATAGAATTGATTAGCATTACCTTCTTGAGTTTAACATGGGAGCAAATCTGATCAAACGAGACAACTTATTCTGTTAAACGACTAACTAGCATTCTCGATTATTCAAGACACGTTACTACCTAAGTAGTTCAAACGGTTACTTAACAACTCTTAACTGCAACGAGTATAACAAAATGGGAAGATATAATGGTCTCGTTTGGCGCGTCTTTTAGGTTTAAAAGTATACTTTTTGTAACAAGGTTGAAAAGAATATTTTTTCTGTTTATTTTTTAGTGAGTAAATATTGTTTGGTGAACATTGTAAAAGTATATTTTTCATTAAAAATGTTGTTTGGTAAAATATGTCTACGATTAATAGAATAAAATAAAATAATTAATTAGCAAAAATCATTTAATTGAAAGATTAAAAAGATACCAAATTAGAAAAATATAATGATTATAGGAACATAAAAAAGATGCAAAATTAACGATTTCGCCTATGGTGCTTATGATTATACAAACATATATAATGATTATACCACGTTATATATATAAATCCACACTTAACTAAGAATGTGATAAAAATGAGGGTGCTTTGTATCAAAGCCTTTCAACAAAAATATTAAAATGCATATTACAGTTAGATTGAACAAATTAGCTCGGGTTTACTCCATTACGTTTCAGCAAGTTTACAAGTACAGACTCGGATAGATAGAAAACGAATATGTAATATTCAAACATATACAATAGTCAGTTTTTTCAAATCATCTGAGTAATAAAGGATTTTTTTTATAGCACTTGTGATATTTAAGGACCCATAGACTTATAGGCAATTTCGATACTATACTTTTTAAGGAACCATATGCTTATTGGCATAGGCTTCATCTAATTAGAACATATATATATACTTTCCTTAAGAGTACCTCATAAAAATAAAGTAACATTTCTTATCATATTGGTGATAAGATCATTTTAACAACAATCATCCATCCAACACACTACTATTGGAGCAGTTTGGCGAAATTTCAATATATATTTTAAATTAGCTTCAACTTATTCATCATAATTAATTTGGTTTAATGAACTTCATAAAAATGAGTGAAAATTTGTTTCTAAAATATTTTCTTTTTATCTTAGAAAAAGTTATATTTCGTTGAGCAAAAAAAAAAAAACCATCTTAAAGATAAAGTTTAATACTGTCTCGGTTGATACATAACTTAGAAAAAACTACCACCAAACACATCATATCCATCCATCATCATTTTATATTTATGCTTATATTCAATTTCTTTCCATCATCACAAAACACAACCATTCATAACAGATGTCGTCTGAACTCAATCAAACAAAAATAAACAAATCACCGTAGTTGTTGGTACAATTTTTTTCAAGTCTGCAAATCCTTAAAAGCATTTTAATTACTTTAATAAGTATGGTAAATTTTACTTTTAATAAGTAAGATGAAAAAAGTTTTACTTTTCTAAAAAGTAGATTTTTTAATCACCACCAAACAACATTTTTACTTTTCATAAGTAAAAGTAATATTAAGTAAAAAGTAAAGGTCACCCAAACAAGGCCATTATGTATACATCAAATTTAATGGCTTTATTTGGTTGAAGGAATTTATTAATGAAACGTAACGTCATGCATAACTAGCTATAGGATCTTTTTAATTAAGAAAACAATGAAGCCATTCTCAAATCACATCCCAGTGTGAGGAAGTGTATTCTAAGATTTACATAAGACGGACAAACTATAAAAATATATAGTTCTTAAAAAAAACAGGCCCTTCTTAAATGGCGTTGGCCGGATTTGTATAAAACAATGAGACAAGCCTATAAAAACAAGGTCAAAGTAATCATCCGTTTCATGTGATTTAATAATGTAGGCGAATAGAGTTATTCGTTATTAATACCTATCACCGTGTATAAGTGCATTCGTTTAATATTGGTACGTCAGTAACCTTGCTACTAATTGCTTAATGGGATGAATTTTCAGAGGAAAATGAGTCAGTGTCTTGATAGTAATTATGAACAAGTACTCATGATATTTAAGATAAATTAAATCATAACCATCTGCTATTATAAAACTTGATCAGGGATTGCTTAATTTGGAAAAATTTGTAATCTCCGTCACGTCAAGATCTCGGGTTTGTTTAGGGTTGCAACGGGGAGAAAATGGATATAGATTGTCGTGTTCGATATAGATATTACCACAATTTTGAAATCTCAGCACTTGATTATTATTATAACAGTTGTTCTTTTGTCTTGCGTTATTGTGCTCTTTCACAGAGAATGTTGATTAAATACAGTAGGTATTGTGGCTTACCACAATTTTAGGAACACTCTTTGGGTGTCTCTTGCCAAAATATATCATCTATTTGGCACAACAATAAAATGTTCCAAAGTTTATTTAGGAACGGAATTTTGGCATTCCAGTTTCTTGTTGGAACTAACATGAAGTGTTCCAACTATTTAATTTTAGACCATATAATTTGTGTACTGAAAGTCAAATAAAACAAAAATATGCAAAATAAAGAAGTTGCGATCAATACTATTTACGAAATAAAATTACTCAACAAACAAATTTTATAAATAGAAGTACATAGGTCAAGGATTCAGAAATGACTATATCATGTACTAACTTTTACAAGCTACAATCTCTCATTTAAAAAATCTCCCCATTGACTAACACAAATTATGTTAAGTTTCAATTATGATAAAAGAAACAACTAATGTTCTAAACATAAATATTTTCTCCATGCTTATCACATAAGGGGTCTTCATATCTCCTTCATTGCCATCAATTGTTTTGAATTTTACAAGGAGCGGCAACAAAGTGTGTCAATTCATTCAACTCAAATATAGCTATCTTCCTGCAAAAAAGAATAAAAAAAATAGAAAAAATTTAAACCAGCTATGCATTATATAGAAAATCATTCAAGAAAAACATTTAAAAGTTTTAGACATTGTTTTCAGAATCACAGGCAGAGCTATAAGTATTTGGATTTTCTTTGATAATTGTTGGTGAATACACGGAAATATTGAATTCCTAACGAGATCGTGATTTGGATTTATTCAATATAAAAAGTAAACAAAATTGTATGCCTACTCACGTGTCAACGCTCATGCTCCATAAATGACTCACGATCCACAAATCTAACAGCTCTTCACCATCCTGCCAATACATTAAGCAAATTAATAAATGGATTGACACAAATAATAAAGTAAAACAAGAATATGCACATAAAGTAAACCACTATTATGACAATACACTTACTTAAATGAAATAACTAAAAAGAACCTCTGTAAGTCTTAAGATCGAGTGTTAAGAAACTTACGTACGAACTCGAGGAACTCGCGTCACGACGTCCTCCCAAAACTCTCTGAGTGGTCCTCTCAATAAAGATTGGGTTTCTCTGTTGACTATTTCCTAAGATCAAGGACTTGAATCAAATTAGAAGTTCTGCTAGTAAGTTTAAAAAGTAATTAAAACATAAAAATCATATAAACATTCTTTACAGGTAGAACATTATTCATTTAATCTTTTTATTTCCTGATAATAACTGGTATTATATTTCTTCTATAACACCAAAGCAAGTACAGTTCAAACAATTAATTTTCAAACATAGCTTATCAGAAAATCTTTCATTTGTTAGTACTACACTTGTGTTTTTGAAACGCCTATGCAAAGTGATCGTTGTTAATAACATTTCATCAAAATCTTTTAACGGAATCGAGATTAATGAAATGTTATAAACACGATCAGTTTGGAAGAGCATAATTCCCCGAGTTGTGGACAAATGCCTCTATGTTGATTGTTGGCCCTTTTATAGAAATCCAATTTCGCTTTTGCGATTTTGACAAATTAAATTGATTTGTGTTAATATGGAAATAGAGGTGTGTCAAAATAGGCATCATTTCCTCTACTGGTAAGGTTGTCATTATGTTTACTATTTTGGCACCTTTAATATCGAATATAAGTAGAAAGAAATTAGTACATAATTCTAACTGAATTGCATTTATGGCGAATATATCTTACTTACTCCAGCCATTATCTGTTCATTCCTAATTTTTACTAACATCTAACGCTGAAAATGTACAGAAAACTTTGCATAGGTTAATCGAATCCCATTGCGATGTAGTTAAATGTCGTCGATAAGCCACAAATATTGTCTACTGTATTTATAATGTTGTCTCCAAATACATAGAATTGATTAGCATTACCTTCTTGAGTTTAACATGGGAGCAAATCTGATCAAACGAGACAACTTATTCTGTTAAACAACTAACTAGCATTCTCGATTATTCAAGACACGTTACTACCTAAGTACATATATATAGTTCAAACGGTTACTTAACAACTCTTAACTGCAACGAGTATAACAAAATGGGAAGATATAATGGTCTCGTTTGGCGCGTCTTTTAGGTTTAAAAGTATACTTTTTGTAACAAGGTTGAAAAGTATATTTTTTCTGTTTATTTTTTAGTGAGTAAATATTGTTTGGTGAACATTGTAAAAGTATATTTTTCATTAAAAATGTTGTTTGGTAAAATATGTTTACGATTAATAGAATAAAATAAAATAATTAATTAGCAAAAAACATTTAATTGAAAGATTAAAAAGATACCAAATTAGAAAAATATAATGATTATAGGAACATAAAAAAGATGCAAAATTAACGATTTCGCCTATGGTGCTTATGATTATACAAACATATATAATGATTATACCACGTTCTATTTATAATTCCACACTTAACTAAGAATGTGATAAAAATGAGGGTGCTTTGTATCAAAGTCTTTAAACAAAAATATTAAAATGCATATTACAGTTAGATTGAACAAATTAGCTCGGGTTTACTCCATTACGTTTCAGCAAGTTTACAAGTACAGACTTGGATAGATAGAAAACGAATATGTAATATTCAAACATATACAATAGTCAGTTTTTTCAAATCATAGAATTTATTTTGTGATCACTTTCATTTTCAACACGAGCTTTAAATTTTTTGAAACCATAAAAAACATCGGATTTTTGTTTCAAAAAATAAACCCAAGTCTTTCGACTAAAATTATCAATAAAAAGAGCAAAATAATTGCTTTTTCCAAAAGAACTTGGTGTAATAGGACCACAAATATCCATATAAACAAGTTCCAACGGTTTTTTTAGCTATTGTAGTAGTCGCTTGTTTCGGAAAACTTTTCCGTGGTTGTTTTCCAAACAAACATGCCTCACAAAGTTCATCAACATGATCAATATGAGGTAAACATTTCACCATATTTTTACTACTCAACAATTTCAAGCCATCAAAATTAAGGTGCCCAAATCTAAAATGTCAAAGCCACGATTTTTCTTTAAAACACGCTTTCAAACATTTAGCCTCACCATTTTGAATATCTGAAGAAAACATTCTATTTTTCAACATCGGGATTTTTGCAACCAAATTCTCATTTTTATCACTTAATAAAATGTTATAATTTTTCGAATGAATATCATAGCCCTTTTCCAAAAGTTGTCTCAAACTCAAAATATTAGACTTCATATTTGGCACATAATAAACATTCAAGATAAAATCATTTTCTCTAATTTTCAATTGGATTAAAACTTTTCCCTTCCCTTTCACCAGAATTTTAGATTCATCGCCAAAATAAATATCTCCATTTGCCATTTCATCAATTTCGGTAAACATATTTTTATTACCACACATATGGTTGCTAGCCCCCGTATCTAAATACCACGTTGTATTTTCTCCGCTTTTATTTTCATTATGCGCAAATAAAAGTGTAGAACGTTCTTCATTTTCTCTAGCCAAATTAGCCCTTTCCTCAAATTTATTATTACTCAATCTACACTCGGAAGCGTAATGTCCAAATTTTTGACAATTATAACATTTAATTTGGGACTTATCATACCTTGGTTTTCCATTATAATTTTTTCCTCTTCCACGGCCTCTCGTCGGATAAGAGTTTTGTCTCCTCTCTTCTTTTTCGAAAGAGTTGTAACCACCACGGCCATAATTTTGACCTCGACCTCTTCCTCATTGGCTTTTCGAGTTGCTAAAACTTTTATCGTTCATGCTAAACTTCGTTTGAAGAGCTTTCTCGAGCGGCTCTTCCTTGACAACTCTTTGTTGAGTTTTTTTTCATGAGTTTGGAGCGAGCCCAAGAGTTGATCCACCGTCATAGATTCTACATCTTTAGATTACTCGATAGCCACAACAATATAGTCTCATTTAGAATCTAAAGAACGTAGAATTTTTTGGACAACACGGGTGTCGTCTAAATTTTCTCCGCATCTTTTCATTTGATTGACGACCTTTTGAACTCGTGAAAAATAGTCATGAACCGATTCGGAAACTTTCATAAATAAAGTCTCAAAATCACCACATAAGTTTTGGAGTCGAATCTTTTTTAGCTTGTCAACTCCTTTGAACGAATTCTCCAAAATATCCCAAGCTTTTTTGCTCGTGGTTGCACTCGCCAACTTTTCGAACATTGTTTCATCCAAATCTTGATGGATGATGTTAAGAGCCTTTCGATCCTTCTTCTTTAAATCCTCCATTTGAGTCCGAGTTACGTAACCGTCTTCTTTGGTTTCATTATACCCGGTCTCTACGATTTTCCACATATTTCGGGAACCGAGAAGCACTTTCATTCTTATGCTCCAATTAGCATAGAAATCTTTCTTAATGATGGGGATAAAAGGGGTCATTCCACCGGCTATTTTGGGACCGTTGGCTCTGGTACCACTGTTGGAAATATGGATGGCCGAAAAGAGGCAACTCACAACATGTGAAAAAACCACCAAATAAAAATAGAGAGATTATAATAAGAAGTTCATTTCAACTTTTATATTTTTTGTCAGTTTATATTTGTGTGAATTTTTTCACCTGTTGTGAGTTGCCTCTTTCTGCCCATCCATATTTCCAACAATATTAATTGATTTTATTCACAGATTTTTAGTTATCTATTCTTTTTGATAGAGGGATTTTCCCCAATCGCTTGTTAGCCTTAACCTAGGGCTTATATTTATTTGTTTGATTGAGTTTTTAGGGCATTCTCTTGATTGCTTTGATTTTGAATTTGTTTAAATGCTTTCTTTCAGTAATTCCTTTTTAATTTCTTAGTTGATTTACTTAGTTATCATTTGAATGCTTTCTGCAACATTGGAAATTGCTTAATAAATAAAATTATGTCCATCTTAGGTTCAAATACTGAAAATGTTAAGGTTTTTATTAGTAAAAACTGGCCGGATTTGAAAATGTTTAAATCCTATAAGGCCTTAGTCCATTCGTTCAGAAGTCATTTGTGTTCCTTTTTAAATGCGTAAATGCGTCAGAGATTGTTACAATTACCTGATAGAAAACATGAAACTTATTTTGCACCACAATCAACTCATGAAGAGATAGCATTTTGTAATTTTATGTTTGATAATTGTGAATTATTGTTTCTTGATTGCTATTTGTTGAGGCAAAATGATAATTGTTTCCAAAGGTTTAACCATCTAATATGTTCTTTCTCATATATTACTTTTCAAAATCCCTTTTTTTTAAAATGGTAAGCATGTACACGATCATCAAGATACCTGTTTGTCTTTTTTCATAGTATTTTCTTTCTGTGTGCATTTTTGCTGTATGTTGCTCTATCATGACAAAAGGAACGCCGCTTTTGTTCTTTCGTGGTTATTTCTTGTGTAAACTTTGATAGCTTTTCTTAATAGTTTGTTCTATTTTAACACCTAACATCTATATCCGTATTTATATCGTTGTAAATTTTTACTTGTAGCGATGAACCTTACTTCTTTGAATCTGATCTTGACATCTGGTTTTGACTCATAACTAGTTAGTTTTAAGGAAAAACCTGAGGCAGTGATTACATATTAGTTGCTGTGAGATTAACTGAAATTACCTCTAATAATTCTAGCTTTACCAATTATCATTAGCCATCTACTTCTAGATTGATTTTTTAACAGCTTTGGGATCTTTCTTACAGAAATTGTTGCACTGTAGTTTTGATGAAAAATCTGTAATCTCAGGATTATCATTAGATTTAATTAGTCAATATACATTGTGTAGCTATATATGAGCAAATTAATCATGGCTGATTGCCCAACAATGATGATGTGATTTTATTTAATTATTGCAACCAAAAAGTGTACAGAAGTAAGATAGGAAACCTATCATTATTGAGCTTGTTGTGCTTGTTGAAAGGTTACTAATAATACTTAAATTAATAAAAATTGTAAAAAAAATGATAAGAATTAAAGTAAAAGAGGGTCCTTTCTTCACGTTTTGATGTCCCGATGGACATATATTTTATTCCTTTACTGGCTTCTAAGTCTGCCAAAAGAAAAGTAAGGAATAAGAAAGCAAACTTATATTCCAGGAACATAATGTTTGGTTCGCTAGGTTATTATTCATTCTCTAACCTTAGTTTATAGATTTCATGTTTACTTTATGTGGATTGAGAACTTAGTACCAATTACTTGCACATCACGTGGACTTATTTATGGGTTAAGTTTGATTTACGGAATTGAATACAAGTCATAATAGTGATTTATAAGCCGGGTATAACAGGATAAGGGAAGAAAGGGATGCAATTTGAGCCACATACCGGGGAGGCATCCGGCAGATGCCTCCGGTTGATTTTATTTACTTAATACACAATAGTTGTAAAATGATTAAACATGGTCGTTGTAACTTAGCCGATAAAGTTTATGGTTGGAACACCAATTGGCACGAGTTCAATACTTAATTACTGCCAAATCTATATTGTTTTTTTTTTGTTTAAATAAAGCTACTATTTGCATAATCAATAATATTAGGCTTGGTTTACTTTTATTTCATCAACTTATATAGTATATAACATTTTTTTTATAACAAATATGGCTCTTTTACTTTTAGATTCTCAACATTCTACTGTGATATTAACTTTGCACCTTTGGTGCATTGGTTTTTAAGTGAGATTTTATTTTACATTGCGTCTGAAATAAAGTTTTATTTAGTTTTCTTTCGATATCTTTTAAATTGTTCAAACAATTAAAAAGATTGCTTATATTTTATAATAATCGTTTTATTTGAATTTCTACGAAATAAGTAACTGGTTTAAGGTTTTATTCTTCGACATATAAACACAATGCCGAAAAAACGACTATGGACGTTTTGTTTATAATTTAAATAACTTATTTTAACGAAAACACTAGTAGAGTTCTTTCGTTAAGATAAAACAAAAGTTCAATTGTGTTTCTTTATTCAATTTCAATCGTTTATAAATAAAAGTGATCCAATTGGTGTTCATAGTCGTTTGGCGCGTAATATATACTTTATTACCATAGACTTCATCTAATTAGAACATAATATATACTTTCCTTAAGCATACCCCATAAAAATAAAATAACCATTCTTATCATACATGATAAGATCATTTTAACAACAATCATCCATCCAACACACTACTATTGAAGCAGTTTGACAAAATTTTAGTGTATATTTTGAATTAGCTTCAACCGATTTATCAGAATTAATTTGGTTTAACAGACTTCATAAAAATGAGAGAAAATTTGTTTCTCAAATCTTTTTTTTTTTATCTAAGAAAAAGTTATACTTTCTTGAGCAAAAAAAAAAAAACTCAGCTTAAAAATAAAGTCAAATACTACCTCGGTTGATATAAAACTTAGAAAATGAAACTACCACCAAACACATCGTATTCATCCATCATCACCTTATATTTATGCTTATATACAATTTATTTCCATCATCACAGTACACAACCATTCATAACAAATGTCGTATGAACTCGATCAAACCAAAATAAACAAAACACAGTAGTTGTTGGTATAATTTTTTTCAAGTCTGCAAATCCTTAAAAGCATTTTAAGTACTTTAATAAGTATGATAAATTTTACTTTTAATAAATAAGATGAGAAAAGTTTTACTTTTCTAAAAAGTAGATTTTTTAATCACCACCAAACAACATTTTTACTTTTCATAAGTAAAAGTAATATTAAGTAAAAAGTAAAGGTCACCAAACAAGACCAATACGATTATGTCTAATTAACCCGAATACTGGGATCTTTCAATGAAGGTTAAGGGGAAATTACCAATACATACAATTTTACAAACCTAATTAACAAAACATAATATCTCAAACCTTCCTTTCCATCCCAAAAGGTACAACTAACTAACTAACTAATTAGAGGGAAAATTTAAAAATATTAATAACAAATAAATAAAAAAATATTAAAAAATAACGTTTTTTAAAATAATTATTTTAAAAAAAAAACTTCAAAAAATAGGTTCATACATGTAGGTATACGCATTTCAAAAAGTAGGTGCATACATGTAGGTATGCACATTAATGCGCATACATGTAGGTATGCACAGTTCAAAAATTATTATTTTTTTTTTAAAAATAATTATTTTTTATAAAGTTTCAAAAAGTGCACATATCTTTAGGTATGCATATTTTGGTATTTTTCTTAAAGAAATAATTTTATTTTTTTTCAATTTTTTTTTATAAAAAAAATGTTTTTTAAAATAAAATATTAATATTTTTTTTATTTTATATATTTTTTTTATTTTTTAGTTAGTTAGTTAGTTAGTTGTACCTTTTGGGAAGAAATGCTTGAGATTGTATTTTTTGATAATTAGATTTGGTCAATGGTATGTTTTGGGTATTGCCCCTGAAGTTTTTTTTTAATCAGTACATGCCCAACTTGTATTAAATCAAAACAAAATTTTTTACATGGGCCAAGCCACCATGTTGGCCATTCCGTTCACATAAACGGTAAATTAATTACAAGATATCAGAATCAATGAGAATAAGTTTGATAAGAGGCCTACAATATACTAGAATGTGAGAAAAAACACTTATGTTAATACTTGAAAAACATAAATTTCTAAACTCAAAATTGGCTTCAATGACTTACCCCTTACTCCTTATACTTCATATCGTTATGACTCTGCATCCAAGATGAAGATGATCTAAGCAGCAAAATCAAGAGCCAAGTTTTAAATTAAATAAGGAGCTTTATCTATTTTAACACAGGGTAAAAACCTTCATTCTAGTATTAAACAAAAAAATCAAGCCAAAAGGCCAATTCATGCAATAAAATAGTCTGATAAATGTACAGTTCATGCACACCTCCAGCTGCTTTAAACAATAAAATGGTTATCCCTAAGACAAGATGTCTCTTTTTGATCAAGCCAATAGTGAGCATGTAATAATCTGGGAAGTTACACATGGGTGAAAAGAGTGGCATTAAGTCCATTTACACCTTGCTTAGCCAAGTAGTCAACCACTTGATTTTGCTCCCTATAAACATGACATAAGTCACAGCCTACATAGCTCATAAGTTTAAAAATATCCAACCAATCAATACCATATTTATGGCCAGGGGAAATACCTCTAGCCCACCAGTTAACTATTAACTCAGAGTCAGATTCAATAAGAATATTATAGATCCCAAGACTATAAAAAATAACGAGTCCATTTTTAATAGTCATTAATTAAGTCTGCATAGGTGTTAGAATGGGTTCCTAGGTGTACAGAATAAGCAAAAATCATAATGCCTTCATCATTTCTAAGAATTCCCCCAAACCCACTATTGCCAGGGTTACCTAAAACAGAGCCATCACAATTTAATTTGAGTCTACCACTAGGTGGACACTTCCAAGACACTAGTTTTGATCTTTTAACATTGCAAGCAACATGAGCAATGATTAAAGAATGAAGCGTAATACAATGAAAGTTATTAGCAACTTTTTTTGGCTTGATAGTGAAACTTAGATCTCTAAGCCATTTGTTAACCTTAAAAATAATATCTTGAGAGTTCATAGTAATGCCATCAAATCTATAATTATTCTTACTAACCCATATTTTCCAGCTAATAATAAAGGGCACCAAAGCCGTTAAAAGTCCCACCTACGAATTATCACACAAATTACACCAATTAATAATATAGTTCTTCCAATTTCCCCATTAAAGGAAGGAAAGCCAAAAATATTAGCAAAATGATTCCAAACCTCACAGGAAACCTTACTATTACCCATCAAATGATAAATAGAGTCAATTTTATGATGAGTACAACATGAGCATTTAGTAACAATACAAAACCCATACTTACCAATATCGTCATCAAGTTTAATAGCATCAAACCACATTTTCCAGAAGTGAATACTAATCTTAGTAGGAAGAGATGGGTTCCAGATGTGTTTAGCAATAGGAATAATAGGTTTCTTAATTCTAAAGAATTCAAAAGCACTTTTCAAAGTAAAATTACCATTGAAAGTATGAGGCTAGATCCTCACGTCCTCCTCTCTTCCTGAGATTGAACCTAAATGCAGCAACTTTAAAAATAAGAGCATTACCTCCCATTTGATGTAAAAGTTCTATGTTCCAGGCTTGAGTGATAAAGACCTTATTTAATAAAAATATGTGGAAAAATAACATGAAATTGATAATATAAGAGTCCACTATCGGTCCAATTCTCATACCAGAAACTTACGAATCCTTCATTTATAATCCACTTACTATTATTCATTAAAACATTAAGTTTAGAACTAAAAAGTTTCCAAGAATAAGAATGAGCAGAATTAACAATAGGATTACCCCGATTAGCATTATTTCTAAAGTATTTTTGAAACATAAAAGTGGTCCAAGAATAATCCACATCTAAGAGTCTCCAACTCATATTACTGTGGAGTGCTTTCATTGTATCATTTAAGCTCTTGATACCTAACCCACCTTCAGAAGTAGGACAAGCTAGTTTAGACCATTTAAGCCAATGATGTTTGTTCTTTCCCTCATAAACTTTTCAAAAAAAATTAGCAAAAAATTGTTCAATTTAATCAATAACAACTTGAGGAGGCTGCATGACAGAAAGAAGATACATAGGGATAGAGGAGAGAACGTGTTTAATAAGCATCAATTTAGCTCCATTAGAGAGAATATTACATTTCCAACTAGCCACTTTCTTACCAATTTTAGCAACTATAGGGTCATACATTGTAGCTATAAGTTTCGAGTGGTGTAGAGGTATACCTAAATATTTGGTAGGAAAAGTGCCTTCACTAAAACCTGTAGCTCTAGAGATTACTACACCAAATTAGGCAATTTGGAACAGTAGTAAAGGGTTCCTATTAATTTTAGGAACACTCTTTGGGTGTCTCTCGCCAAAATATATCATCTATTTGGCACAACAATAAAATGTTCCAAAGTTTATTTAGGAACGGAATTTTGGCATTCCAGTTTCTTGTTGGAACTAACATGAAGTGTTCCAACTATTTAATTTTAGACCATATAATTTGTGTACTGAAAGTCAAATAAAACAAAAATATGCAAAATAAAGAAGTTGCGATCAATACTATTTACGAAATAAAATTACTCAACAAACAAATTTTATAAATAGAAGTACATAGGTCAAGGATTCAGAAATGACTATATCATGTACTAACTTTTACAAGCTACAATCTGTCATTTAAAAAATCTCCCCATTGACTAACACAAATTATGTTAAGTTTCAATTATCATAAAAGAGACAACTAATGTCCTAAACATAAATATTTTCTCCATGCTTATCACATAAGGGGTCTTCATATCTCCTTCATTGCCATCAATTGTTTTGAATTTTACAAGGAGCGGCAACAAAGTGTGTCAATTCATTCAACTCAAATATAGCTATCTTCCTGCAAAAAAGAATAAAAAAAATAGAAAAAATTTAAACCAGCTATGCATTATATAGAAAATCATTCAAGAAAAACATTTAAAAGTTTTAGACATTGTTTTCAGAATCACAGGCAGAGCTATAAGTATTTGGATTTTCTTTGATAATTGTTGGTGAATACACGGAAATATTGAATTCCTAACGAGATCGTGATTTGGATTTATTCAATATAAAAAGTAAACAAAATTGTATGCCTACTCACGTGTCAACGCTCATGCTCCATAAATGACTCACGATCCACAAATCTAACAGCTCTTCACCATCCTGCCAATACATTAAGCAAATTAATAAATGGATTGACACAAATAATAAAGTAAAACAAGAATATGCACATAAAGTAAACCACTATTATGACAATACACTTACTTAAATGAAATAACTAAAAAGAACCTCTGTAAGTCTTAAGATCGAGTGTTAAGAAACTTACGTACGAACTCGAGGAACTCGCGTCACGACGTCCTCCCAAAACTCTCTGAGTGGTCCTCTCAATAAAGATTGGGTTTCTCTGTTGACTATTTCCTAAGATCAAGGACTTGAATCAAATTAGAAGTTCTGCTAGTAAGTTTAAAAAGTAATTAAAACATAAAAATCATATAAACATTCTTTACAGGTAGAACATTATTCATTTAATCTTTTTATTTCCTGATAATCACTGGTATTATATTTCTTCAAAGCAAGTACAGTTCAAACAATTAATTTTCAAACATAGCTTATCAGAAAGTCTTTCATTTGTTAGTACTACACTTGTGTTTTTGAAACGCCTATGCAAAGTGATCGTTGTTCATAACATTTCATCAAAATCTTTTAACGGAATCGAGATTAATGAAATGTTATAAACACGATCAGTTTGGAAGAGCATAATTCCCCGAGTTGTGGACAAATGCCTCTATGTTGATTGTTGGCCCTTTTATAGGAATCCAATTTCACTTTTGCGATTTTGACAAATTAAATTGATTTGTGTTAATATGGAAATAGAGGTGTGTCAAAATAGGCACCATTTCCTCTGCTGGTAAGGTTGTCATTATGTTTACTATTTTGGCACCTTTAATATCGAATATAAGTAGAAAGAAATTAGTACATAATTCTAACTGAATTGCATTTATGGTGAATATATCTTACTTACTCCAGCCATTATCTGTTCATTCCTAATTTTTACTAACATCTAACGCTGAACATGTACAGAAAACTTTGCGTAGGTTAATCGAATCCTATTGTGATGTTGTTAAATGTCGTCGATAAGCCACAAATATTGTCTTCTGTATTTATAATGTTGTCTCCAAATACATAGAATTGATTAGCATTACCTTCTTGAGTTTAACATGGGAGCAAATCTGATCAAACGAGACAACTTATTCTGTTAAACGACTAACTAGCATTCTCGATTATTCAAGACACGTTACTACCTAAGTAGTTCAAACGGTTACTTAACAACTCTTAACTGCAACGAGTATAACAAAATGGGAAGATATAATGGTCTCGTTTGGCGCGTCTTTTAGGTTTAAAAGTATACTTTTTGTAACAAGGTTGAAAAGAATATTTTTTCTGTTTATTTTTTAGTGAGTAAATATTGTTTGGTGAACATTGTAAAAGTATATTTTTCATTAAAAATGTTGTTTGGTAAAATATGTCTACGATTAATAGAATAAAATAAAATAATTAATTAGCAAAAATCATTTAATTGAAAGATTAAAAAGATACCAAATTAGAAAAATATAATGATTATAGGAACATAAAAAAGATGCAAAATTAACGATTTCGCCTATGGTGCTTATGATTATACAAACATATATAATGATTATACCACGTTCTATATATAAATCCACACTTAACTAAGAATGTGATAAAAATGAGGGTGCTTTGTATCAAAGCCTTTCAACAAAAATATTAAAATGCATATTACAGTTAGATTGAACAAATTAGCTCGGGTTTACTCCATTACGTTTCAGCAAGTTTACAAGTACAGACTCGGATAGATAGAAAACGAATATGTAATATTCAAACATATACAATAGTCAGTTTTTTCAAATCATCTGAGTAATAAAGGATTTTTTTTATAGCACTTGTGATATTTAAGGACCCATAGACTTATAGGCAATTTCGATACTATACTTTTTAAGGAACCATATGCTTATTGGCATAGGCTTCATCAAATTAGAACATATATATATACTTTCCTTAAGAGTACCTCATAAAAATAAAGTAACATTTCTTATCATATTGGTGATAAGATCATTTTAACAACAATCATCCATCCAACACACTACTATTGGAGCAGTTTGGCGAAATTTCAATATATATTTTAAATTAGCTTCAACTTATTCATCATAATTAATTTGGTTTAATGAACTTCATAAAAATGAGTGAAAATTTGTTTCTAAAATATTTTCTTTTTATCTTAGAAAAAGTTATATTTCGTTGAGCAAAAAAAAAAAACCATCTTAAAGATAAAGTTTAATACTGTCTCGGTTGATACATAACTTAGAAAAAACTACCACCAAACACATCATATCCATCCATCATCATTTTATATTTATGCTTATATTCAATTTCTTTCCATCATCACAAAACACAACCATTCATAACAGATGTCGTCTGAACTCAATCAAACAAAAATAAACAAATCACCGTAGTTGTTGGTACAATTTTTTTCAAGTCTGCAAATCCTTAAAAGCATTTTAATTACTTTAATAAGTATGGTAAATTTTACTTTTAATAAGTAAGATGAAAAAAGTTTTACTTTTCTAAAAAGTAGATTTTTTAATCACCACCAAACAACATTTTTACTTTTCATAAGTAAAAGTAATATTAAGTAAAAAGTAAAGGTCACCCAAACAAGGCCATTATGTATACATCAAATTTAATGGCTTTATTTGGTTGAAGGAATTTATTAATGAAACGTAACGTCATGCATAACTAGCTATAGGATCTTTTTAATTAAGAAAACAATGAAGCCATTCTCAAATCACATCCCAGTGTGAGGAAGTGTATTCTAAGATTTACATAAGACGGACAAACTATAAAAATATATAGTTCTTAAAAAAAACAGGCCCTTCTTAAATGGCGTTGGCCGGATTTGTATAAAACAATGAGACAAGCCTATAAAAACAAGGTCAAAGTAATCATCCGTTTCATGTGATTTAATAATGTAGGCGAATAGAGTTATTCGTTATTAATACCTATCACCGTGTATAAGTGCATTCGTTTAATATTGGTACGTCAGTAACCTTGCTACTAATTGCTTAATGGGATGAATTTTCAGAGGAAAATGAGTCAGTGTCTTGATAGTAATTATGAACAAGTACTCATGATATTTAAGATAAATTAAATCATAACCATCTGCTATTATAAAACTTGATCAGGGATTGCTTAATTTGGAAAAATTTGTAATCTCCGTCACGTCAAGATCTCGGGTTTGTTTAGGGTTGCAACGGGGAGAAAATGGATATAGATTGTCGTGTTCGATATAGATATTACCACAATTTTGAAATCTCAGCACTTGATTATTATTATAACAGTTGTTCTTTTGTCTTGCGTTATTGTGCTCTTTAACAGAGAATGTTGATTAAATACAGTAGGTATTGTGGCTTACCACAATTTTAGGAACACTCTTTGGGTGTCTCTTGCCAAAATATATCATCTATTTGGCACAACAATAAAATGTTCCAAAGTTTATTTAGGAACGGAATTTTGGCATTCCAGTTTCTTGTTGGAACTAACATGAAGTGTTCCAACTATTTAATTTTAGACCATATAATTTGTGTACTGAAAGTCAAATAAAACAAAAATATGCAAAATAAAGAAGTTGCGATCAATACTATTTACGAAATAAAATTACTCAACAAACAAATTTTATAAATAGAAGTACATAGGTCAAGGATTCAGAAATGACTATATCATGTACTAACTTTTACAAGCTACAATCTGTCATTTAAAAAATCTCCCCATTGACTAACACAAATTATGTTAAGTTTCAATTATCATAAAAGAGACAACTAATGTCCTAAACATAAATATTTTCTCCATGCTTATCACATAAGGGGTCTTCATATCTCCTTCATTGCCATCAATTGTTTTGAATTTTACAAGGAGCGGCAACAAAGTGTGTCAATTCATTCAACTCAAATATAGCTATCTTCCTGCAAAAAAGAATAAAAAAAATAGAAAAAATTTAAACCAGCTATGCATTATATAGAAAATCATTCAAGAAAAACATTTAAAAGTTTTAGACATTGTTTTCAGAATCACAGGCAGAGCTATAAGTATTTGGATTTTCTTTGATAATTGTTGGTGAATACACGGAAATATTGAATTCCTAACGAGATCGTGATTTGGATTTATTCAATATAAAAAGTAAACAAAATTGTATGCCTACTCACGTGTCAACGCTCATGCTCCATAAATGACTCACGATCCACAAATCTAACAGCTCTTCACCATCCTGCCAATACATTAAGCAAATTAATAAATGGATTGACACAAATAATAAAGTAAAACAAGAATATGCACATAAAGTAAACCACTATTATGACAATACACTTACTTAAATGAAATAACTAAAAAGAACCTCTGTAAGTCTTAAGATCGAGTGTTAAGAAACTTACGTACGAACTCGAGGAACTCGCGTCACGACGTCCTCCCAAAACTCTCTGAGTGGTCCTCTCAATAAAGATTGGGTTTCTCTGTTGACTATTTCCTAAGATCAAGGACTTGAATCAAATTAGAAGTTCTGCTAGTAAGTTTAAAAAGTAATTAAAACATAAAAATCATATAAACATTCTTTACAGGTAGAACATTATTCATTTAATCTTTTTATTTCCTGATAATCACTGGTATTATATTTCTTCAAAGCAAGTACAGTTCAAACAATTAATTTTCAAACATAGCTTATCAGAAAGTCTTTCATTTGTTAGTACTACACTTGTGTTTTTGAAACGCCTATGCAAAGTGATCGTTGTTCATAACATTTCATCAAAATCTTTTAACGGAATCGAGATTAATGAAATGTTATAAACACGATCAGTTTGGAAGAGCATAATTCCCCGAGTTGTGGACAAATGCCTCTATGTTGATTGTTGGCCCTTTTATAGGAATCCAATTTCACTTTTGCGATTTTGACAAATTAAATTGATTTGTGTTAATATGGAAATAGAGGTGTGTCAAAATAGGCACCATTTCCTCTGCTGGTAAGGTTGTCATTATGTTTACTATTTTGGCACCTTTAATATCGAATATAAGTAGAAAGAAATTAGTACATAATTCTAACTGAATTGCATTTATGGTGAATATATCTTACTTACTCCAGCCATTATCTGTTCATTCCTAATTTTTACTAACATCTAACGCTGAACATGTACAGAAAACTTTGCGTAGGTTAATCGAATCCTATTGTGATGTTGTTAAATGTCGTCGATAAGCCACAAATATTGTCTTCTGTATTTATAATGTTGTCTCCAAATACATAGAATTGATTAGCATTACCTTCTTGAGTTTAACATGGGAGCAAATCTGATCAAACGAGACAACTTATTCTGTTAAACGACTAACTAGCATTCTCGATTATTCAAGACACGTTACTACCTAAGTAGTTCAAACGGTTACTTAACAACTCTTAACTGCAACGAGTATAACAAAATGGGAAGATATAATGGTCTCGTTTGGCGCGTCTTTTAGGTTTAAAAGTATACTTTTTGTAACAAGGTTGAAAAGAATATTTTTTCTGTTTATTTTTTAGTGAGTAAATATTGTTTGGTGAACATTGTAAAAGTATATTTTTCATTAAAAATGTTGTTTGGTAAAATATGTCTACGATTAATAGAATAAAATAAAATAATTAATTAGCAAAAATCATTTAATTGAAAGATTAAAAAGATACCAAATTAGAAAAATATAATGATTATAGGAACATAAAAAAGATGCAAAATTAACGATTTCGCCTATGGTGCTTATGATTATACAAACATATATAATGATTATACCACGTTCTATATATAAATCCACACTTAACTAAGAATGTGATAAAAATGAGGGTGCTTTGTATCAAAGCCTTTCAACAAAAATATTAAAATGCATATTACAGTTAGATTGAACAAATTAGCTCGGGTTTACTCCATTACGTTTCAGCAAGTTTACAAGTACAGACTCGGATAGATAGAAAACGAATATGTAATATTCAAACATATACAATAGTCAGTTTTTTCAAATCATCTGAGTAATAAAGGATTTTTTTTATAGCACTTGTGATATTTAAGGACCCATAGACTTATAGGCAATTTCGATACTATACTTTTTAAGGAACCATATGCTTATTGGCATAGGCTTCATCTAATTAGAACATATATATATACTTTCCTTAAGAGTACCTCATAAAAATAAAGTAACATTTCTTATCATATTGGTGATAAGATCATTTTAACAACAATCATCCATCCAACACACTACTATTGGAGCAGTTTGGCGAAATTTCAATATATATTTTAAATTAGCTTCAACTTATTCATCATAATTAATTTGGTTTAATGAACTTCATAAAAATGAGTGAAAATTTGTTTCTAAAATATTTTCTTTTTATCTTAGAAAAAGTTATATTTCGTTGAGCAAAAAAAAAAAACCATCTTAAAGATAAAGTTTAATACTGTCTCGGTTGATACATAACTTAGAAAAAACTACCACCAAACACATCATATCCATCCATCATCATTTTATATTTATGCTTATATTCAATTTCTTTCCATCATCACAAAACACAACCATTCATAACAGATGTCGTCTGAACTCAATCAAACAAAAATAAACAAATCACCGTAGTTGTTGGTACAATTTTTTTCAAGTCTGCAAATCCTTAAAAGCATTTTAATTACTTTAATAAGTATGGTAAATTTTACTTTTAATAAGTAAGATGAAAAAAGTTTTACTTTTCTAAAAAGTAGATTTTTTAATCACCACCAAACAACATTTTTACTTTTCATAAGTAAAAGTAATATTAAGTAAAAAGTAAAGGTCACCCAAACAAGGCCATTATGTATACATCAAATTTAATGGCTTTATTTGTTTGAAGGAATTTATTAATGAAACGTAACGTCATGCATAACTAGCTATAGGATCTTTTTAATTAAGAAAACAATGAAGCCATTCTCAAATCACATCCCAGTGTGAGGAAGTGTATTCTAAGATTTACATAAGACGGACAAATTATAAAAATATATAGTTCTTAAAAAAAACAGGCCCTTCTTAAATGGCGTTGGCCGGATTTGTATAAAACAATGAGACAAGCCTATAAAAACAAGGTCAAAGTAATCATCCGTTTCATGTGATTTAATAATGTAGGCGAATAGAGTTATTCGTTATTAATACCTATCACCGTGTATAAGTGCATTCGTTTAATATTGGTACGTCAGTAACCTTGCTACTAATTGCTTAATGGGATGAATTTTCAGAGGAAAATGAGTCAGTGTCTTGATAGTAATTATGAACAAGTACTCATGATATTTAAGATAAATTAAATCATAACCATCTGCTGTTATAAAACTTGATCAGGGATTGCTTAATTTGGAAAAATTTGTAATCTCTGTCACGTCAAGATCTCGGGTTTGTTTAGGGTTGCAACGGGGAGAAAATGGATATAGATTGTCGTGTTCGATATAGATATTACCACAATTTTGAAATCTCAGCACTTGATTATTATTATAACAGTTGTTCTTTTGTCTTGCGTTATTGTGCTCTTTCACAGAGAATGTTGATTAAATACAGTAGGTATTGTGGCTTACCACAATTTTAGGAACACTCTTTGGGTGTCTCTTGCCAAAATATATCATCTATTTGGCACAACAATAAAATGTTCCAAAGTTTATTTAGGAACGGAATTTTGGCATTCCAGTTTCTTGTTGGAACTAACATGAAGTGTTCCAACTATTTAATTTTAGACCATATAATTTGTGTACTGAAAGTCAAATAAAACAAAAATATGCAAAATAAAGAAGTTGCGATCAATACTATTTACGAAATAAAATTACTCAACAAACAAATTTTATAAATAGAAGTACATAGGTCAAGGATTCAGAAATGACTATATCATGTACTAACTTTTACAAGCTACAATCTGTCATTTAAAAAATCTCCCCATTGACTAACACAAATTATGTTAAGTTTCAATTATCATAAAAGAGACAACTAATGTCCTAAACATAAATATTTTCTCCATGCTTATCACATAAGGGGTCTTCATATCTCCTTCATTGCCATCAATTGTTTTGAATTTTACAAGGAGCGGCAACAAAGTGTGTCAATTCATTCAACTCAAATATATCTTCCTGCAAAAAAGAATAAAAAAAATAGAAAAAATTTAAACCAGCTATGCATTATATAGAAAATCATTCAAGAAAAACATTTAAAAGTTTTAGACATTGTTTTCAGAATCACAGGCAGAGCTATAAGTATTTGGATTTTCTTTGATAATTGTTGGTGAATACACGGAAATATTGAATTCCTAACGAGATCGTGATTTGGATTTATTCAATATAAAAAGTAAACAAAATTGTATGCCTACTCACGTGTCAACGCTCATGCTCCATAAATGACTCACGATCCACAAATCTAACAGCTCTTCACCATCCTGCCAATACATTAAGCAAATTAATAAATGGATTGACACAAATAATAAAGTAAAACAAGAATATGCACATAAAGTAAACCACTATTATGACAATACACTTACTTAAATGAAATAACTAAAAAGAACCTCTGTAAGTCTTAAGATCGAGTGTTAAGAAACTTACGTACGAACTCGAGGAACTCGCGTCACGACGTCCTCCCAAAACTCTCTGAGTGGTCCTCTCAATAAAGATTGGGTTTCTCTGTTGACTATTTCCTAAGATCAAGGACTTGAATCAAATTAGAAGTTCTGCTAGTAAGTTTAAAAAGTAATTAAAACATAAAAATCATATAAACATTCTTTACGGGTAGAACATTATTCATTTAATGTTTTTATTTCCTGATAATCACTGGTATTATATTTCTTCAAAGCAAGTACAGTTCAAACAATTAATTTTCAAACATAGCTTATCAGAAATCTTTCATTTGTTAGTACTACACTTGTGTTTTTGAAACGCCTATGCAAAGTGATCGTTGTTAATAACATTTCATCAAAATCTTTTAACGGAATCGAGATTAATGAAATGTTATAAACACGATCAGTTTGGAAGAGCATAATTCCCCGAGTTGTGGACAAATGCCTCTATGTTGATTGTTGGCCCTTTTATAGAAATCCAATTTCACTTTTGCGATTTTGACAAATTAAATTGATTTGTGTTAATATGGAAATAGAGGTGTGTCAAAATAGGCATCATTTCCTCTACTGGTAAGGTTGTCATTATGTTTACTATTTTGGCACCTTTAATATCGAATATAAGTAGAAAGAAATTAGTACATAATTCTAACTGAATTGCATTTATGGCGAATATATCTTACTTACTCCAGCCATTATCTGTTCATTCCTAATTTTTACTAACATCTAACGCTGAAAATGTACAGAAAACTTTGCATAGGTTAATCGAATCCCATTGCGATGTAGTTAAATGTCGTCGATAAGCCACAAATATTGTCTACTGTATTTATAATGTTGTTTCCAAATACATAGAATTGATTAGCATTACCTTCTTGAGTTTAACATGGGAGCAAATCTGATCAAACGAGACAACTTATTCTGTTAAACGACTAACTAGCATTCTCGATTATTCAAGACACGTTACTACCTAAGTAGTTCAAACGGTTACTTAACAACTCTTAACTGCAACGAGTATAACAAAATGGGAAGATATAATGGTCTCGTTTGGTGCGTCTTTTAGGTTTAAAAGTATACTTTTTGTAACAAGGTTGAAAAGTATATTTTTTCTGTTTATTTTTTAGTGAGTAAATATTGTTTGGTGAACATTGTAAAAGTATATTTTTCATTAAAAATGTTGTTTGGTAAAATATGTTTATGATTAATAGAATAAAATAAAATAATTAATTAGCAAAAAACATTTAATTGAAAGATTAAAAAGATACCAAATTAGAAAAATATAATGATTATAGGAACATAAAAAAGATGCAAAATTAACGATTTCGCCTATGGTGCTTATGATTATACAAACATATATAATGATTATACCACGTTCTATTTATAAATTCACACTTAACTAAGAATGTGATAAAAATGAGGGTGCTTTGTATCAAAGCCTTTCAACAAAAATATTAAAATGCATATTACAGTTAGATTGAACAAATTAGCTCGGGTTTACTCCATTACGTTTCAGCAAGTTTACAAGTACAGACTTGGATAGATAGAAAACGAATATGTAATATTCAAACATATACAATAGTCAGTTTTTTCAAATCATAGAATTTATTTTGTGATCACTTTCATTTTCAACACGAGCTTTAAATTTTTTGAAACCATAAAAAACATCGGATTTTTGTTTAAAAAAGTAAACCCAAGTCTTTCGACTAAAATTATCAATAAAAAGAGCAAAATAATTGCTTTTTCCAAAAGAACTTGGTTTAATAGGACCACAAATATCCATATAAACAAGTTCCAACGGTTTTTTAGCTATTGTAGTAGTCGCTTGTTTCGGAAAACTTTTCCGTGGTTGTTTTCCAAACAAACATGCCTCACAAAGTTCATCAACATGATCAATATGAGGTAAACATTTCACCATATTTTTACTACTCAACAATTTCAAGCCATCAAAATTAAGGTGCCCAAATCTAAAATGTCAAAGCCACGATTTTTCTTTAAAACACGCTTTCAAACATTTAACCCCACTATTTTGAATATCTAAAGAAAACATTCTATTTTTCAACATCGGGATTTTTGCAACCAAATTCTCATTTTTATCACTTAATAAAATGTTATAATTTTTCGAATGAATAACATAGCCCTTTTCCAAAAGTTGTCTCAAACTCAAAATATTAGACTTCATATTTGGCACATAATAAACATTCAAGATAAAATCATTTTCTCTATTTTTCAATTGGATTAAAACTTTTCCCTTCCCTTTCACCAGAATTTTAGATTCATCGCCAAAATAAATATCTCCATTTGCCATTTCATCAATTTCGGTAAACATATTTTTATTACCACACATATGGTTGCTAGCCCCCATATCTAAATACCACGTTGTATTTTCTCCGCTTTTATTTTCATTATGCGCAAATAAAAGTGTAGAACGTTCTTCATTTTCTCTAGCCAAATTAGCCCTTTCCTCAAATTTATTATTACTCAATCTACACTCGGAAGCGTAATGTCCAAATTTTTGACAATTATAACATTTAATTTGGGACTTATCATACCTTGGTTTTCCATTATAATTTTTTCCTCTTCCACGGCCTCTCGTCGGATAAGAGTTTTGTCTCCTCTCTTCTTTTTCGAAAGAGTTGTAACCACCACGGCCATAATTTTGACCTCGACCTCTTCCTCATTGGCTTTTTGAGTTGCTAAAACTTTTATCGTTCATGCTAAACTTCGTTTGAAGAGCTTTCTCGAGCGGCTCTTCCTTGACAACTCTTTGTTGAGTTTTTTTTCATGAGTTTGGAGCGAGCCCAAGAGTTGATCCACCGTCATAGATTCTACATCTTTAGATTACTCGATAGCCACAACAATATAGTCTCATTTAGAATCTAAAGAACGTAGAATTTTTTCGACAACACGGGTGTCGTCTAAATTTTCTCCGCATCTTTTCATTTGATTGACGACCTTTTGAACTCGTGAAAAATAGTCATGAACCGATTCGGAAACTTTCATAAATAAAGCCTCAAAATCACCACGTAAGTTTTGGAGTCGAATCTTTTTTAGCTTGTCAACTCCTTTGAACGAATTCTCCAAAATATCCCAAGATTTTTTGCTCGTGGTTGCACTCGCCAACTTTTCGAACATAGTTTCATCCAAATCTTGATGGATGATGTTAAGAGCCTTTCGATCCTTCTTCTTTAAATCCTCCATTTGAGTCTGAGTTACGTAACCGTCTTCTTTGGTTTCATTATACCCGGTCTCTACGATTTTCCACATATTTCGGGAACCGAGAAGCACTTTCATTCTTATGCTCCAATTAGCGTAGAAATCTTTCTTAATGATGGGGATAAAAGGGGTCATTCCACCGGCTATTTTGGGACCGTTGGCTCTGGTACCACTGTTGGAAATATGGATGGCCGAAAAGAGGCAACTCACAACATGTGAAAAAACCACCAAATAAAAATAGAGAGATTATAATAAGAAGTTCATTTCAACTTTTATATTTTTTGTCAGTTTATATTTGTGTGAATTTTTTCACCTGTTGTGAGTTGCCTCTTTCTGCCCATCCATATTTCCAACAATATTAATTGATTTTATTCACATATTTTTAGTTATCTATTCTTTTTGATAGAGGGATTTTCCCCAATCGCTTGTTAGCCTTAACCTAGGGCTTATATTTATTTGTTTGATTGAGTTTTTAGGGCATTCTCTTGATTGCTTTGATTTTGAATTTGTTTAAATGCTTTCTTTCAGTAATCCCATTTAATTTCTTAGTTGATTTACTTAGTTATCATTTGAATGCTTTCTGCAACATTGGAAATTGGTTAATAAATAAAATTATGTCCATCTTAGGTTCAAATACTGAAAATGTTAAGCTTTTTATTAGTAAAAACTGGCCGGATTTGAAAATGTTTAAATCCTATAAGGCCTTAGTCCATTCGTTCAGAAGTCATTTGTGTTCATTTTTAAATGCGTAAATGCGTCAGAGATTGTTACAATTACCTGATAGAAAACATGAAACTTATTTTGCACCACAATCAACTCATGAAGAGATAGCATTTTGTAATTTTCTGTTTGATAATTGTGAATTATTGTTTCTTGATTGCTATTTGTTGAGGCAAAATGATAATTGTTTCCAAAGGTTTAACCATCTAATATGTTCTTTCTCATATATTACTTTTCAAAATCCCTTTTTTTTAAAATGCTAAGCATGTACTGTCACGCCCCAAAATCCAAATGACACGGATATCGAGGCATGACCTTTTTAAAGAAAAGAAAAGAGAACCTGTTGGTACGAAATTAAAATTTTTAAAAGAAAACACTAGCGAGCTAAAGGAACTATTAAACAATTTAATAAAAGTGTTTGCCAAACACGGCTACAAGACGAGATAAAATAAACGAATGTAAATTGCCCGTAGGCTACAACCTCAAAATATAATATGAATGAAAAGAAAGCAGAAGCCCCAAACCCCTGATGTTGCAATGCAACAGCTCTTATCCGAACATGCCAACCTAATTGGTACCTGAAATACAAAATTGTAACGGTGAGTCCCACGCACGTAACTAGACGGGACGGCACCACGAATACCGTCACTCCATCCCTTAAATGCAAGTGCTCACAAATTCTACAACTACGATAATCGACGTATAAAAAGAAATATAATGACATTCTACAACTACGATAATCGATGAATAAAAAGAATATAATGACATTCTACAACTGGATAAATTAAATAAATTAGATAACATCTACACACATCTATAGCATACACGGACCTCTCACGCCACCTACCCCGGTCCGTAAGGTAGGTCATTCCCTATCCCTTCGGCCGTCTTCTGTCTCCGGAATTAGGGAGAGACAGAGACCATTGCAACATAAAAGTAGATTTATATTGCGTACTTGGACCTCTCACGCCACTCGCCCCAGTCCGTAAGATGAGTCATTCCCTATCCCTTCGGCCGTCTTATGTCCCCGGAATTAGGGAGAGACATAGACCATTGCTAACATAAAAGTAAATATAGTGCACACTGGGACCTCTCACGCCACTCGCCCCAGTCCGTAAGACGAGTCATTCCCTATCCCTTCGGCCGTCTTCTGTCCCCGGAATTAGGGAGAGACAGAGACCATTGCCACTACAGCTAAAACGCAAGGCCTCGGCCAATAATATAAAGTCATGCAAATAACACATTCTCATACGGTCTCGGCCAATAATATAAATCCACGCAAATATCACATTCTCATACGGCCTCGGCCAATAATATAAATCTACGCAAATATCACATTCTCATACGACCTCGGCCAATAATATAAATCCACGCAAATAGCACATTCTCATACGTCACTCTAACGTAATTCAACATAACCCATAAGCTTAGGTGCTAGATTCACGACTAGCCAAACAAGTCTAACAACATAAACCTCATTCAGGCATTTTAACAAACACCTTGTATGCGCAATATAAAACTCATCTATATTTAACAATAATTTACCCAATTCTATCAACAACCATAATAAGATATAATCAACGCATAAAACACGCCACCCATTAATATTCTCATTAATTCGAAATCAAAAGACTAAATCATCAACTACTCCAAAAGCAAATAAGTGAATTAAACATACAACAAATAAACCTAATTAACAATTTAAGAACATAATTAATATAAAAGGAAAAAACCCCCCAATTTATAATAAACGCAAAACCTAATCCTAACATACACCCTCGTCTAGTCGCAATGGATAACCCCCGTTACCTTAGCGCGTAGAGGAGATGCTTCCGGTATGAACCCGCTAACGGTGGTCTCCTCTTCTTCTTCTTCCTCTTCTTTCTTTTTCTCTCTTTTCTCTCTTCTTACTTGTTTTTACCGATTTTTGCTTTTGAAAAGTGGCTGGAAAGTGTTTATAAAAAGCTGTTTTGAGATAGTTTGAGGTAACGAACTATTTGGTCCCCAAAGTTCTAATAGTTAACTCTTAATCCAAAAATATTGTTTTACCACTCAAAAATACAAATCTTTAGAAACAAATCTATTGGGTCCTTTTTATTAGTAAAATTTGTAACAGGTTTTTAAAATAAAGTTTTTCGGAAGAGTTTCGGTTTTTGGCTAAAAATTAGTCGAGTGACCGGTTTTTTGTAAAAATTTGAATAAAACGTTTTTGGATAATTTAAATCATAATTAAAACCATTTATAAAAATACGGGATGTTACAACTAACCCTCCTTAAAAGAATTTCGTCCCGAAATTTCCTTTCTAAACAACTATACCCAGGAATTATAAACTTCTATAAACAAGGCCATAAAAATTTTAAACGTACAATGCGTGACATAATTCAAGAAATAACATACGCAGGGTTCACAACCCGTAACAACTCCATAACTCAAATAAAGTAAACTCCAGATAATGCACAACATGTAAGACTAACCGCCTATATACAATATCTAACAGAATAAAAGACGACAATGTAAAACAAGCGGCTGCAACATAAAAGTCAATAAGGTAAACTAAGCTGACATGCTTCTACCTCAACAACTCCATACATCTACAAAGCCCAAACATGGTAAACACCTATATGCAATATCAAACATAATAAAAGACAACTCCGTAAACTCTAGGTGTTAAAACAAAAATAAACTCCAGACTCTAGGCGTTACAACCCTTCCCCGATAAAGAAATTTCGTCCCGAAATTAGAATGCATCTAAAGAAAAGTACCTAAAGAAAAGTCGAGATTAGGATATTTCCTCTTCATCTCATCCTCGCGTTCCCAAGTTGCCTCCTCGGCCCCGTGGTGTTTCCAAACCACCTTTACCAATCGAATAGTAGTTCCTCGAAGTTCCTTCTCTTGCACATCGATAATCCTCATAGGTCCCACTTCATAGGTCACATCCGCACTAACCTCAATGTCCTCAAAGTCCACCACGTGTGAGGGGTCGTGATGATACTTTTTCAACATTGACACATGGAACACCGGGTGAATCCCCGCCAACTTTGGTGGCAAGTCCAACCGGTATGCAACTTCTCCAACTCGGTCCACGATCTCAAATGGTCCGATAAATCTCGGGCTCAACTTCCCTTTAGAGCCAAACCTCATAACCCCCTTCCTTGGCGAAACTCGCAAAAATACTTGATCCCCTTTTTCGAACTCCAAAGGTCTCCTCCTCTTATCCGCATAACTCTTTTGCCTACTTCAGGCCGTCTCAAGCCTTTGTCGAATTAACTTAATCTTTTCTGTCGTTTCTTGAACCAATTGCGGTCCTAACATTTCCGCTTCTCCCACCTCGGTCCAACACACCGGAGACCTACACGGCCGTCCGTATAAAGCCTCGAAAGGTGCCATGCCAATACTAGCTTGAAAGCTATTATTATACGCAAACTCCACTAAGGGTAGATGGCTCTCCCAGCCTCCCTTGAAGTTATTCACACATGCGCGCAACATATCCTCTAGCACTTGGATAGCCCGCTCCGATTGTCCATCCGTTTGGGGATGAAACGCCGTACTCATTGTCAACTTGGTCCCTAAGGCATTTTGCAATGCACCCCAGAATCTCGACACAAACCTCGCGTCTCGATCCGATAGTATCGAAATCGGCACCCCATGAAGTCTAACTATTTCCTTAATATACTTCCGTCCCAAGATTTCCACCGAATTTGTCATCTTAATCACAATGAAGTGTGCGGATTTGGTCAAACGGTCGACCACAACCCACACAGCGTCATTCCCACTTACCGATCTAGGTAAGTTGGTCACAAAGTCCATTGCTATCCTTTCCCACTTCCATTCCGCTACCGGTAAGGGTTGGAGCATACCCGCCGGCCTTTGGTGTTCCGCTTTCACTTGTTGGCAAGTTAGACACCTGCTAACATATGAAGCTACATCTCGTTTCATTCCGGGCCACCAAAACTGTCTTTTCGCATCATGATACATTTTCCTCCCGCCGGGATGAACGGCTAATCGGGAGTGGTGAAACTCCTTTAATACCTCGTTCCTCATGTTTTCTGTCACATAAGTCCTTCCCTTAAAGCGTAGTCCTCCATCGGTTCCTTTCATCCAACCCTCTAATCCTTCGCTCGAACTTATCTGTCTCTCAAAGTTCTCCACTTTCTCATCTCCTTCTTGTGCTTCCAAAACCCTACTCACCAGTTCCGGTTGTACCACTATTGTGTACAAAGTCCCCCCATTAACATGTCCAAACTCCAAGTCGAACTCGTTCACTTTTCCCATCATCCTCCATTCCTCGATCGCCACATGCGCTAAGGTCGCATGAGACTTTCGACTCAAAGCATCCGCCACTACATTGGCCTTTCCCGGATGATAGTGCAAGTCATAGTCGTACTGTTCCAAATATTCCATCCATCGCCGTTGTCGCATATTTAGATCACGTTGGGTAAAAATATGCCCTAAGCTCTTGTGATCCGAGAACACTTCGAACTTTTCCCCGAACAGATAGTGCCTCCATATCTTCAACGCATGAACTATTGCCGCTAGCTCTAGGTCATGAGTCAGATAGTTCTTTTCATGAATCCTTAGTTGTCGCGAAGCATAAGCGATAACCTTTCCGTCTTGCATCAAGACGCAACCCAAGCCTTCCTTCGAAGCATCGCAATACAATTGGTAACCCTTCCCTTGCTCAGGAATAATTAGTATGGGAGAACTAGTCAACCGCTTCTTGAGTTCTAGGAAAGCTTTCTCGCAAGTCTCACTCCACACGAACTTCACCCCCTTCTTGGTAAGGTAAGTCATTGGAGCCGCCAACTTCGAGAAATCCTTGACGAACCGTCGATAGTATCCCGCTAATCCCAAGAAACTTCGAATCTCGAACACATTCTTCGGTTGTGTCCATTTCAAAACTGCCTCAATTTTCGTCGTGTCCACCTTTACCCCTTCTTCCGAGATCACATGTCCAAGAAATTTCACCTCATTTAGCCAAAACTCACATTTGCTAAATTTTTCATAAAGTTGGTGCTCTCTCAATGTGAGCAATGCTAGACGGAGATGCTCCTCGTGTTCCTCTCTTGAACTCGAGTAAATCAAGATATCGTCGACGAAGACCACCACAAACTTGTCGAGATACTCCTTAAAGATTCGGTTCATTAACTCCATAAATGCCGCCGGCGCATTGGTTAACCCGAAGGGCATGACCACAAACTCATAGTGCCCATACCGGGTTCTAAAGGCCGTTTTCGAAATATCCTCATCCTTCACCCTCAATTGGTGATAGCCTGATCGCAAGTCAATTTTTGAGAAGAACGTCGCTCCTTTCAGCTGGTCAAACAAATCATCAATTCGAGGTAGTGGGTACTTATTCTTAATAGTCACCCTATTTAGCTTTCGATAGTCGATGCACATCCTCATCGATCCATCTTTCTTTTGCACGAATAAGGCCGGTGCCGCCCACGGTGACGTACTCTGCCTAATAAACCCCTTCTCTAGCAGTTCTTCTAACTGCTTACTCAACTCTTTCAACTCTGCTGGTGCCAAACGGTACGGGGAAATGGCTATGGGTGCCGTTCCCGGCACCAATTCGATAGAAAAATCTATCCCTCTTTTCGGTGGTAACCCCGGTAGATCCTTCGGAAACACATCTCTAAAGTCGTCCACTACGCTTGGCCACGTTTCCACTTCCTCGTCGTTATCTACTATCGAGAGACTAGCCAAAAGACAAGACAGGTTGCCCACAACCCTCTCGAAATAATATGGAATAGAAGAAAGGGTAGCATCCCTTTCCCCACGAAAGAACACCTCATCTCCGGATGAAGTTGTAAGGAAAACCTTTCGTCGAACACAGTCGATGAAAGAATTGAAATGAACCAACCAGTCCATTCCAAGTATCACATCGAATCCCGACATCTCTATAACTACCAAGTCAAATGTAAATACGTGGTCCGCGACCACCATCTCACAAGACCGACACACTCGGTCCAACACAACTCGACCCCCAACAGGAGTCTCTACAACAATCGGGTTCTCTAGAACCCCAATTTCTAACGACAAAGACTCAACTAGACTTCTAGATATAAAAGAACGGGAAGCCCCTGTATCAAAAAGAACATGTGCCCAAGATGAGCACACAAGAACCATACCTTGCCACAGTTTCCGGTGTACTGGGATTCGGTTAATAGCCCAAAATACGTTCTTTTTCTTCTTTTCTTTCTACCATCGAAGCGACGGGAAGATGATAGTTGCAATTGTTGTTCGAATTTCTATTAACTATTTGTTTGTTTGGATTGCATGATACTTTAAATAAAAACATAGTGAATATCGTGATTGGGTTTGTGATATCAATAAAGGTTATGTTCCTGATTTTTTTTTAAAACTAGTGAGTACTTCCACTCTGTTATATCATAGGTGAATCTGAATAATTAATGGTGCATCTTTTGCTGGGCAATCTAGTACAATTTATGCCCCTTATAAAGGGTAAGGATATCAAATGGATTATTATGGCCGTTATTATGAAGCTTAATTGGATAACATTTTCTTGGTGGCGTGTGTTGTGGGTTACAAATTAGAAGTGTCTATTTAGTTTTCAAGAGATTCATGTTTGAGCATATGCAAAAGTTTATGTCTAGGTTTGGGAATTTTTTTAACTACTTGGTGAACTATGAAAGAAAGGTGGTAAAAAGAAAGGTCATGGGAGAATTTATACATACAAAAGGAATTGGAAGAGTGTACCTCGAGTTTGCTGAGAATCTGAGATGTAATTCAAGTAGATGCTAGCCTTGTGTGATTAGCTCACGTCTTGTTCTAATAGAATAATTGGTTAAGTCCTTGCGTGATGATGGTTCTCAATGATGAGTAGGTATAATTTTAGGTGGTTATAGAGAAAAATTGCTTCTTTTATTTGATTGGATAGTTTATAATGATATTGAAACTGATTAAATGGTATTTAGGCATTAGATTAAAGGATGTATTCATTGAATTACGTAGGAAATATAAACCCTGGTCTGTTTATAGTTGTTGTTTGTATTTGTAGGGACATGTTAGGAATAAGACGTTTAAGCATAGAAGGAATTGGTTACCCGATGTTTCTGATTGGATGTTAACTAGGGAGAAACTTGTTTTCATTTTACAGCTATATTGAGAAATCGAAAACTGGAAGTTGGATTTGTTTTACAAGTTATAAGGTTAGGGGTACATGAGTTTTCTACCATTGGTTAGAACATAAAGGATGCCGATTAATTGAAGTTTTATATTCTGGTTATATGTAATTTTGCGAGTTAGTCGAACCCCTGTTTGATATAGTTTTGTTACTTTTGTATACTTTAGTAGAGACCGTGTAGCTGGGCAGTTGTATATGACCAGAAAATATTAAGGCATACGTGTATCAGTTTTCGGGCAAATTAGTACAGTTATGAAAGTCGGTTAAAATGGTCAGGATTGTCATCTGGATTGTTATACTAATACCCATTTTATAATTATTATTATTTTATCAGAGCGTGCAGCGGAAGCACGGGAAATAGAAATAGATGTTAAGGTAAAGGAGTCATTTCGTTTTATTGATGGAACTTTCGCGATTCGGAGATAGTGTGAAAACTAAGATCTACTATTTTTTTATTTTTTTTAAATTCACTTGTGTTGGATAGATAGGAATTATTACACTAGGGAAAATAAAGAGCGGAGGTTAGCAGGTAACTGACTATGGAGATAAATTCAAGGGACGAAACCTTATCAGGGGAAGAATGCGACACCCATAGTTGTTGATACCTCGGTCATGAATTTATTTATTTGTTTGTTTGTTTTTATTTATTTTTTTTTTTTTTCTTCGCACAACACTGATATTGATTGTTAATCAACATTTTTGAGTAAATGTTTCACACATTTTAAGGAGTGGCATCTTTATCGATATAGGTTGATAACATAGTTTGAGTTATATAAGGAGCTGTTATCTAAAGACATTTTTGCATCTGGTATATATTCACCGAGACTTGAACTAAGGTTAACTTTCGGGACGAAACTTCTTTAAGTGGGAAAGAGTGTGAAATCCCGTATTTTAATTCTATTTTATATTTGCTATTAGTGTTATAATATGATCTTCTTGGGACTATTTTTGATATTATGGATAGATAGCGTTTGGTAATTGGCAATAAGTTAGGATTCATGTATTAAGATTATGTTATGCTATGGTAGTTAATTAAATGAGAAGACAGAGAGTTTTGTAATAGATGAGTTATTAGGACGCATAATTGGGACTTAAAGAGTTGGTCCTTTCATTTTTTTTTACAAGCTTATATATTCCCTGTATAAAATGTGTTCACCATAAAATCAGCACCATACCTCTGTGTGTGTATTTACATAAAAAGGCCGAATTTTGAGTTTTGTAGACGTTGTGGAGTTGTTGAGGTAGAAGCATGTCATCTTAGTTGTTGAGCTAGAAGCATGTTATCTATGTTACATTATTGTCTTTTATTTTATTAGTTATTGTTTTACATTATCGAGATACTTACGTATCTTTCGTTTACTTGAGTTATGGATGGAGGAGTTGTTATGAGTTGTGTACCCTGATTATTTTATTTCTTAGATTATGACACGAATTGTACGTTTAAATTTTTATGGCCTTATTTATAAAAGTTTATAATTTCTGGGTATAGTTGTTTAGAGAGAAAATTTCGGGACGAAATTCTTTTAAGGAGGGTTAGTTGTAACATCCCGTATTTTTATAAATGGTTTTATTTATGATTTAATTTATCCAAAAACGTTTTATACAAAATTTTACCAAAAACCGGTCACTCGACTAATTTTTAGCCAAAAACCGAAACTCTTCCGAAAAACTTTATTTTAAAAACCTGTTATTAATTTTACTAATAAAAAGGACCCAATAGATTTGTTTCTAAAGATTTGTTATTTTTGAGTAGTAAAACAATATTTTTGGATTAAGAGTTAGCTTTTAGAACTTTGGGGACCAAATAGTTCGCTTCCACAAACTATCTAAAAACAGTTTTTCTAAACCTAAAAAAATCAGCCCACTTTTCTTCAAAAATAAAAAGAAACAGTAAACCTAAAAACAAGAGAGAAAAGAGAGAAAAGAGAAGAAGAAAAAGAAGAAGAAGAAGAAGAAGAAGAAGAAGAAGAAGAAGAAGAAGAAGAAGAAGAAGAAGAAGAAGAAGAAGAAGAAGAAGAAGAAGAAGAAGAAGAAGAAGAGAAGCCACGTTAGCGGATTATTACCGGAATCATCTCCTCTACGCGTTAAAGTAACGGGGGTTATCCATTGCGACTAGACGAGGGTGTGTGTTAGGATTTGGTTTTTCGTTTATTAGAAATTGGGGGTTTATGCCTTTTTATCTTAATTAAATTTATAAATTGTTAATTTAGAATAGAACTACACTATAGAAATTTCTTAACGAACAGTTAATGTTATGACCTATACAGACTTGGTCATATATAATATGAACCGAACGCAAGGGTGAATATTACTTGTAATTTTTGGTGAAATAGACAATCTGTTAATGGTTGGTATTGCTGCTTTCTATTTTTATTTTTATAATTATTTGAATGGGAGAAATTGATGAGTTAATTATATTAATTTCGGATTAATGAGACTATGGATGGGTTTGCATGTTTTATGCATTGATTATTGTGATTATATAATTATTGATGAAATTGGATAAATTTATGTTGAATAATGGTGAATTGTAGTTTATGCATACAAGGTGTTTGTTAAAATGCCTGAAAGTGATTTTATGTCGTTATAGCGTTTGGCTAGTTGTGAATTTAGTACATGTGGTTGTGTGTTATGTTGTATTACGTTAAGTGACGTATGAGATGGTGTTATTTGAATAGTATAATATTATTGGCCGAGGCCTTAATATTTATACGTATGAGATTGTGTTATTTGAATGATTTTATATTATTGGCCGTGGCCTTGTGATTTAGCTGTAGTGGCAATGGTCTCTGTCTCTCCCTAATTCCGGGGACAGAAGACGGCCGAGGGGATAGGGAATGACCTACCTTACGGACTGGGGTAGGTGGCGTGAGAGGTCCCAGTGTGCACTATATTTATTTTATTGTTAGCAATGGTCTATGTCTCTCCCTAATTCCGGGGGCATAAGACGGCCGAAGGGATAGGGAATGACTCGTCTTACGGACTGGGACGAGTGGCGTGAGAGGTCCAAGTGCGCACTATAAATCTACTTTTATGTTGCAATGGTCTCTGTCTCTCCCTAATTCCGGGGACAGAAGGCGGCCGAAGGGATAGGGAATGACCTACCTTACGGACTGGGGTAGGTGGCGTGAGAGGTCCATGTATGCTGTTGATGTGTATTTAATTTATTTAATTTATCATAGTTGTAGAATGTCATTATCTTTCTTCTTATCCGTCGATTATCGTAGTTGTAGAATTTGTGAGCTCTTGCATTTATGAGATGGAGTGACGGTGTTGTGGTGCCGTCCCGTCTAGTTATGTGCGTGGGACTCACCGTTACAATTTTGTCATTCAGGTACATTATAGGTTGGCACATTTGGATAGGAGCTATCGCAATGCGTCACATGGGTTTGAGACTTTCGCTTTATTTTTACTTAAAGAACTTTTGAGGTTGTAGCCTACGGGCAATTTACATTCGTTTATTTTCTTTATAAATTTGTCAAAACTATCTCGTCTTGTAGCCGCGTTTGGTAAACACTTTTATTTATTGTTTAATTATTCCTTTAAGCTCGCAAGTGTTTTCTTTTAAAAATTTCAATTTTGTACCAACAGGTTTCTATTTTCTTTTGTTTAAAAATGTCACGCCTCGATGTCCGTCTTTTATGGATTTTGGGGCGTGACATGTACACGATCATCAAGATACCTGTTTGTCTTTTTTCATAGTATTTTCTTTCTGTGTGCATTTTTGCTGTATGTTGCTCTATCATGACAAAAGGAACGCCGCTTTTGTTCTTTCGTGGTTATTTCTTGTGTAAACTTTGATAGCTTTTCTTAATAGTTTGTTCTATTTTAACACCTAACATCTATATCCGTATTTATATCGTTGTAAATTTTTACTTGTAGCGATGAACCTTACTTCTTTGAATCTGATCTTGACATCTGGTTTTGACTCATAACTAGTTAGTTTTAAGGAAAAACCTGAGGCAGTGATTACATATTAGTTGCTGTGAGATTAACTGAAATTACCTCTAATAATTCTAGCTTTACCAATTATCATTAGCCATCTACTTCTAGATTGATTTTTTAACAGCTTTGGGATCTTTCTTACAGAAATTGTTGCACTGTAGTTTTGATGAAAAATCTGTAATCTCAGGATTATCATTAGATTTAATTAGTCAATATACATTGTGTAGCTATATATGAGCAAATTAATCATGGCTGATTGCCCAACAATGATGATGTGATTTTATTTAATTATTGCAACCAAAAAGTGTACAGAAGTAAGATAGGAAACCTATCATTATTGAGCTTGTTGTGCTTGTTGAAAGGTTACTAATAATACTTAAATTAATAAAAAATTGTAAAAAAAATGATAAGAATTAAAGTAAAAGAGGGTCCTTTCTTCACGTTTTGATGTCCCGATGGACTTATATTTTATTCTTTTACTGGTTTCTAAGTCTACCAAAAGAAAAGTAAGGAATGAGAGAGCAAACTTATATTCCAGGAACATAATGTTTGGTTTGCTAGGTTATTATTCATTCTCTAACCTTAGTTTATAGATTTCATGTTTACTTTATGTGGATTGAGAACTTAGTACCAATTACTTGCACGTCACGTGGACTTATTTATGGGTTAAGTTTGATTTACGTAATTGAATACAAGTCATAATAGTGATTTATAAGCCGGGTATAACAGGATAAGGGAAGAAAGGGATGCAATTTGAGCCACATACCGGGGTGGCAGATGCCTCCGGTTGATTTTATTTACTTAATACACAATAGTTGTAAAATGATTAAACATGGTCGTTGTAACTTAGCCGATAAAGTTTATGGTTGTAACACCAATTGGCACGAGTTCAATACTTAATTACTGCCAAATCTATATTGTTTTTTTTTTTGTTTAAATAAAGCTACTATGTGCATAATCAATAATATTAGGCTTGGTTTACTTTTATTTCATCAACTTATATAGTATATAACATTTTTTTTATAACAAATATGGCTCTTTTACTTTTAGATTCTCAACATTCTATTGTGATATTAACTTTGCACCTTTGGTGCATTGGTTTTTAAGTGAGATTTTATTTTACATTGCATCTGAAATAAAGCTTTATTTAGTTTTCTTTCGATATCTTTTAAATTGTTCAAACAATTAAAAAGATTGCTTATATTTTATAATAATCGTTTTATTTGAATTTCTACGAAATAAGTAACTGGTTTAAGGTTTTATTCTTCGACATATAAACACAATGCCGAAAAAACGACTATGAACGTTTTGTTTATAATTTAAATAACTTATTTTAACGAAAACACTAGTAGAGTAGAGTTCTTTCGTTAAGATAAAACAAAAGTTCTGTTAGGACCAGATTTCTGGTCTAAATATTGTTTATTGTCTATTGGTTTTTCACTAAATAAATCCTAACTGTTGTTAAGAACTAAGACAGAATTGACAGGTTTCAAGTATCAGTTGCAACCTCAGTTGCAACCTACTAAGTCAATAGTGACAGGTTCCAAGTACCAGTTGCAACCTCAGTTGCAACCTACTAAGTCAGTAGTAACAGGTCTCAAGTACTAGTTGCAACCTCAGTTGCAACCACAGTTCCAACCTGCTACTCAGCAATATTCTGTCTAGTTCTGTGTATCTGCATAGCTGTTATTTATTAATTGTTAATTGATTCTACAGCATGCAGGATATATTCTCATATGATTCTAAAAGTTTAATATGCGTTTAAGTGAGAATATTAAAGTGGTAAGGAAAGATTTCCTAAAAGGTATAAAGAGATTAGTTATGTTTCCTTTAAATTTATAATTCTATATCTCCATTCTTATACTAATCCTTATCACTTGTGTCAATATTTTGTTCCTTATCAATTCAGTATGATATGTTTAAAGATTGAATAAAATCAGGAGTTAATGTTTTACATGAATACCTAAAAGATATCTTTTCAAGATATGATCTTTTTATATGATTCCTAGCTATAGGACAATGCTAACTCCTACAATCAAGCTGGCTATTAAACAGGTATCAACCAATGATGATTGGAGTCAATCAATGCTGAAGTATCACGCAATGCATGGGAAGATTGAAGCCAATCAACAAAGTCAAAAAGCAATCAAAAGATATTGAAGATTGAAGATTGTTTTTACTTGCTTATATAGTTGATAAGTTAGCTTGTAAATGTGTGTGTTCTAAATTATAAAGAACTTATTTTCTAGAGAGAATACACGTGAGCTTTAAAAGATAACAATGGTGGGATGCCATTGATTTATAATTGATAGTTATAGAGTAGGAGCAATATAGAGATAGGCAGAAAAACCTAGAGGGAGTCTAAGTGTTTTTCGTTAAGACTTGAGTCCTATATTGTAAGCTTTTTATAATATCATAATCTGGGTAAGTGCCCCGGAGACGTAGCCTAGTTAGGTGAACTCCGTTGTTAAATGTGCGTGTGATTTCATTTACGTACATTTAACTTTTTACAGTTCTGTCCATTTATATACTGGGTTCTAACTATAGTTGCAACCTCACTTAGAACCTAACTGCAAAACTGCAACTAGAACAGCGGATAGGAATTTCAATTGGTATCAGAGCTTCACACTAGATCTTACTTAGTGTGGATCCTGTGTTCTAGTAACAATGGACTTAATGAGGGAAGGAAACGCCTTCAACAAACCTCCATTGCTTGAAGGAGGAGTAAACTATGGAGTATGGAAAATTAGAATGAGGTCTTTCATCAAACAGCAGAATGAACATGCATGGAAGACTGTTATGTATGGATGGGAGGCTCCAACTACCATGGATAATGAAGGAGAACTGATTCTCTTACCTGAAGACAGATGGTCTGCTGAAGAAGACAGAAAATCAAGTGCCAACTCAACAGCCATAAACTTGATTTTTGCTGGTGTAACTCTCAGCATATTCAGGTATATCTCTCATTGTGAAACAGCTAAAGAAGCATGGGATATTTTGCAAGTTACTTTTGAAGGAACCACTAAAGTAAAAGCTTTCAAACTTCAACAGTTAACTACCCAATTTGAGAACTTAAGAATGGAGGAAGATGAAAACATTGAACAATTTAATGGTAGAATCTGCCACATTGCTCATCAAGCTGGAACCTTAGGTGAAAAATACAGTAATGCTAAACTTGTTAAGAAAACTCTTAGGTCACTCCCAGAAAGGTTTGAAATTAAGGTCACAGCTATTGAAGAATCAACTGACTTAGATAATCTTAAACTTGAAGAACTCATAGGAAATCTAAGTACTCATGAACTGAAATTCTTCAAACATAAAAGACCAGAAAAGGGAATAGCATTTCAAGCTAAGAAATCTGAATCTAATGCCTGTGATAAAATGAGTGATGAAGAACAACTAGCTTTCTTTGCAAAAAAGGTGTACAAGAAGTTTTATAAGAAAAAGGAGGATGATACTGGTTCATCTAAAAACTTTCAGAAAAAGGATAACCAGTTTAAGACAGAGTCTAGGTTCAATAATAACTCTACAGGAAAGTGGAATTCCAAAGAAAAGGATAACAAAGAATACAAACCTAAAGAGATTCAGTGTAGAGAATGTAGAGGTTTTGGTCATATTCAGGCTGAGTGTGCAAACACTTTAAAAAAACAAAAATGCTTATATAACCACTCATAGTGATAGTGATTCTGAGAGTAACAGTGATGAAGTGGATGGTTCCAATTTTGTTAATTTCATGGGAATAATCACTGAAAAAGAACCTACTTATGAAAGTGACTGTGAGCAGGTTTCAACCCCAGTTACAACTGCCTTTGAAACATATAGCAGTGATGAGGAAGAGCCTTCTGATGAAAACATTACTAAGCAATACCTTGTTCTGTATGAAAAGTATAAATGTCTGAGTAAACAATCCTTGATCATAAGCAAACTGAATGTTGATCTAAAGGATGAGGTTAAAAGTCTTACTGAGAAGCTTAAATTACAACTGGCTGAACTTACTGAAACTAAAAAGATAATAAAATTGCTGAATGTTTCTGCTTCAGATAAATTAGATGACATGCTGTCATATTCTAGAGGCTCCAAAGATATCAGTGGTCTAGGTTACTATGGTGGTAAGAGTACAGGAAAAACTACTTTTATTGAAGCTGTTGCTAAAGCTAAAACTCATGACTTTGACCACAAGGTTAGAAGCTCAGTTGCAACCAGAGTTGCAACCAGGAATAAAACTCAGGTTTATGTAAAGAAGGTTGGAAGCTCAGTTACAACCAAAGTTGCAACCATGAATAAACTGAATAGCTTTAGGGATAAAAATAACTTTAGGTTGAAGTTGTGTAATTTCTGTAAAAAACCTGGTCATTCTGAAATCCAGTGTTATTTAAAAAGAAACATAAAGTATATTTCCCAGAAAACCTGGTTGGCTTCTGTCAATAAAAATTTGAAATGGGTCTGGAAAGTTAAAGAAAAAGCAACTTTAATTGCTAACAACAAAGCTGTTATTAACTCTTTGAATGTTGTTACTTCTAATGATTGGTATTTTGACAGTGGATGCTCTAAGCATATGACAGGTACTGCAAGTCTCCTAAAAAATGTCACCATTCTTACAGGTAACACTGTTGTGTTTGGAGGTGGAGATACAGGTAAAATTGTTGATAAAGGTACCTTAAACAAACCTGGAATGCCTAATATTGAGGATGTTTTTCTTGTAGATGGTCTAAAAGCTAATCTTATTAGTATCAGTCAACTCTGTGATAATGAAATGACTGTTAAATTTGACAAAGAAAGGTGTCTAATTACTAATCTTAACAATGATTTAATCATGACTGGAGTTAGATCAACCAACAGCTGCTATCTGTTTGAAAAAGCTGAAAAAGAATTTCCTCAAAGTAGGTGTAATCAAGCCATTACTAATAATGTAGATATTTGGCATAAAAGGCTTGGGCATGTGAATTACAAAACTTTAGATAAGCTTGTCAAAAAGGAATTGATAAGAGGAATTCCTAAACTTAGTGCTAAAACTCAAAGTGTCTGTGGTGATTGTGCTATAGGCAAACAAACCAAAAGTATTCACAAAAGTACTAGTCAAATCTACACTAAGAGAGTCTTAGAACTTCTTCACATTGACTTGATGGGTCCTATGCAAACTGCTAGTATAGGTGGTAAGAAGTACATTTTGGTAGTTGTAGATGATTTCTCTAGATACTCTTGGGTAGTGTTCTTAAAGGATAAGTCTGGAACTTTTGAACTATTCAAAACTCTGTGCTTAAAACTGCAACTTGAAAAAGGTTCCACTAATGGTAATATTGCTAGGATTAGAAGTGATCATGGAACTGAATTTGAAAACATCAAGTTTAGAGAATTTTGCAACTCCTTAGGTATAAGTCATGAGTTCTCTGCTCCTAAAACTCCACAGCAAAATGGCATAGTTGAAAGGAAAAATAGAACCATTCAGGAAATGGCTAGAGTAATGCTTAACTCTAAGAAACTTGCCAACAGATTTTGGGCTGAAGCTGTTAATACTGCCTGTCATATAGTTAATAGAGTTTATATTACTAAAGGTACTTCCATGACAGCTTATGAAATATGGAAAGGTAGAAAACCCAATGTAAAGTATTTTCAAGTTTTTGGATGTGTTTGCTACATTCTAAGAGATAGAGAGCATCTTGGTAAATTTGACTCTAAAAGTGATAAAGGGATTTTTCTTGGTTATGCTCAGAATAGTAGAGCATTTAGAGTCTTCAATCAAAGAACAAACTGTGTTATGGAATCTTATAATGTGTTATTTGATGACCTAAAAACTGTTGATGAGATTACAGGTGATGATGAACAGGCTGAGACTACAGAAAAAGAGAAAGAAGAAACTCAACAAACTGGAAGTCCCATAGTGGTTGGAAGTCCAGTTGCAACTGAGGTTATAACTGAGGTTGGAACCGCAGTTGAAACCCAGAATGCTGCTGAATCTGAAGAAGAAGAAGAAGAAGAAAGTTCTCATGCTCAGTCAACTAGCAGGCCTCGCTATGTAAGGACTCAGAAAAATCATTCTCTTGACAATGTCATAGGAGAAGTTACTTCAGGTATGAAAACCAGAGGTAAAAGAAATAATGTTGTTCACTTTGCTTGTTATATCTCTCAGTTAGAACCTAAGAATATAAAAGAAGCTCTAGAAGATAGTGAATGGATTCTAGCTATGCAGGATGAATTGGCTCAATTTGAGAGAAATGATGTATGGAATTTAGTACCCAGACCTTCTAATAAAAATGTTATAGGGACTAAATGGATTTTTAGAAATAAAAGTGATGAGGATGGAGTGATTATCAGGAATAAAGCTAGGTTGGTAGCTCAGGGTTATACACAAATTGAGGGAATTGACTTTGATGAAACCTTTGCTCCTGTAGCTAGAATTGAATCCATTAGAATGCTACTATCTCTTGCATGTCTGTATGATTTTAAACTGTTTCAACTTGACATAAAGAGTGCTTTTCTTAATGGTGTGATTAATGAAGAGGTTTATGTCTGTCAACCTAAGGGATTTGAAGATCCTAACTTTCCTGAACATGTTTATTTGCTGAAAAAGGTCTTGTATGGTCTTAAGCAAGCCCCTAGAGCTTGGTATGATAGATTAACCAAGTTTTTGCTTGAAAAAGGTTTTAAAAGAGGGGGAGTTGATAAAACTCTGTTTACAAAGAAAACTACAAAGGATATAATTGTTGCTCAAATATATGTTGATGACATTGTGTTTGGCTCATCTTCTAATAAGAGGATAGAAGAATTCATTTCTGATATGAAAAATGAATTTGAAATGAGTGGTGGAGGTGAATTGACTTACTTTCTAGGATTGCAAGTTAAACAGAATGAGAAAGGGATTTTTCTATGTCAAAGTAAGTATGCAGACAATCTTGTTAAGAAGTTTGGTCTAAGTGAGAGTAAAGAAAAGAGAACTCCTATGAGTACTACCCTTAAACTGTCTAAAAATGATAAAGGAAAAAGTGTTTGTCCCAGTCTTTATAGATCCATGATTGGAAGTTTGCTGTATTTAACTGCTAGTAGACCAGACCTTTGCTTAAGTGTAGGAGTTTGTGCCAGATATCAAGCAAATCCTTTAGAACCTCATCTTCTAGCTGTCAAAAGAATTCTAAGGTATGTAAAAGGAACACCTCATCTAGGCCTATGGTATTCTAAAGATACAAACCATTTTCTTAGTGGCTACTGTGATGCAGATTGGGCAGGAAACATAGATGATAGAAAGAGTACTTCTGGTGGGTGTTTTTATTTTGGAAACAACCTTGTTTCTTGGTTCAGTAAAAAGCAAAATTGCATATCTTTGTCTACTGCTGAAGCAGAATATGTTGCAGCTGGAAGTGGATGCACTCAATTAATTTGGATGAAACAGATGTTAACTGATTACAATGTTAAACAAGAAGTATTAACTCTGTTTTGTGATAACAAAAGTGCTATAGATTTAGCTAAAAATCCAGTTCAACATTCCATAACCAAACATATTGATCTAAGGCATCATTTTATAAGAGAACTAGTTGAAGAAAAGAGCTTAATTTTAGAACATGTTTCAACTGAAAGACAATTAGCAGATATTTTCACAAAACCCCTTGATACAAACAAGTTTGAATCATTAAGAAGTGACATAGGGGTATGTCATTATCAATCTAATTGAATATTCTTGCTAAATATGTCTATATTGAATATCTTCAATAATTTTTATTTCTAAGGTTAAGTCTTAATTGAGCTATGGTGTTTTTGTTTTGAAAAAGCCGCTTTTTGGTGTCTCAAAAACATATGTGAGGTAACTTGTCCTTGAAAAACTCTCTGGTAATAGAGTTGCAAGCACAAAGTGCACATTTTGTTTGAGGTTGCAAGCTCAGTTGCAACCTCGGTTGAAACCTCATTCTCTCAATAACTGGTTAGAAGTTCAGTTACAACTTCAGTTGAAACCTCATGTTAAAAATACTGGTTGCAAGCTCAGTTGCAACACCAGTTGAAACCTCAGTCTATTTTACAACTGTCAAGACAAAGTCTTGTTATTTTTGACATCACTTATACTCTTTCCTTGCTGAGGTCATCAAACTAGTTTTTGTGTAGAGATAAAAACGGACTTGCTCATTTTAAGCTCCTAAAATTTAATCTTTATTAAAGTTATTCTATGATAAACATATTTTCTTGGGTAAATTGCTAGATTTTTGTTTTTCAAAAGCTTAAATATCTGTCTTATTCTATCTTTATCTTCAATCATGTCAAATTTCCTTCAAAGCTTCAACTCTTGATTTTTCAAATTTTGATAAATCTGTTTAAAAAGGAATGTTTATCTGTATTAACTGCTGGGTTTATCTTTATACCAACTGTTTCCTTCGTGATTTAAGCTGTTTATTCTTTTTCAAATTTTTGTTGATAAGAACTTTCCTTATTTTTGGCTAAATCTGTTTCAAAATTGATTTGCATGTATCTCTTTCAAATTACAAAAGGATATGGCCTTTATTGCTATATATACAAAATTCTTTTTATCTCCAAACTCAATTACACATTACAAAATTACTCTCTCTCTCTCTAAACTGTAAAACCCTACTCTCTGTATAGCCCACTGCTAGGTTCTAAGTACGGTTCCAACCTCCCTATTGCAACCATGTCTAATAACCCCAATTCTGATGATGATTGCACTCTTAGAGATTTTGCTAACAAATCTTCAACAAGCCATAGGTCTAAGGCTAAGGTAAGTGAGTCTTCTTCTCCTAAGACACGTAGAACTAAAAAGCGTCCTAGGAGGGATACTACTAATGCTCCTTTTGTTGATAAGTTTGAGTATGATCAAAAATTTAATGCAGTTGATCCCAAGTTCTGGAGTAGAAGAACTTATAGGAGATTTAGGGCTTTTTCTAGTAAAGAAATTCACTGTGAAAGGAGGCTCAATTTGGTTAGTTATCCACACATACAGGTGTATGTTGAAAAGCTGTTGCATGCTGTTGGTTTAGGAAAAACAATTACTTTTGCTGAATCTTTTCTTCCTTCTGTTGTTAAAGAATTCTATGCTAATCTCAGTAGCATTGTATTTGATGAGGAAAACCCTGCTTATGGGAGAGTTTTTCTAAGAGGTCTTACTTTGGATTTCACTCCAAAACTTATTAATGATTTCCTAAATACACCCAATCCAGCTGTTGAAGATGCTGCTTATGACTTTGAGGTCATTGCCTTAGTTCTAACTGGCAGGAATAATAGGTTTGATGGGAATTCCATCAAAACATCCTCTCTCACTCTGTGTGCTGCTGTTTTGCACAAAATAGCTAGATTTAACTGGACACCAACCAAACAGGCCTCTAAAGTTAGTAAAGATATGGCTACCTTTCTCTATAAAATCATGGATTCTAGGCCTATCAACTTTGGACATCATGTCTTCAATCTCATAAGAGAGTTCAGTAACACAGATTCTACTTCCACTCTCCTTCCTTTCCCCTGCCTAATATCTAGTATGATTCTAGGCCAAGTTTATCCTATGGGCAGAAATTCTCCTATCAATATCATGAATGAACCCTCCTCTGATTGTCCATCTGCCCTATACATTTCTGCTAAGTTGCTAAAAGAAGGGCATGTTAATGACATATCTGGAGAAAAGGGCAAAGAAAAAGAAGAAGAGACATCTAATGCTCCTTCAGAAAAGAAGAGGGGTGTGAGGTGGTATTTGAAGCAAAAGTTGGCTTACAATGCAGAAAGGAGAGCTGAGCTGGATACAGATGACTATCAAATCAAAAAGTTGCTGGAGAATCTTATAGAAAGTGGAAGTGATAGTGACAGTGATGATGGTGCCAGTGATGGGGATGCAACTCCCAGTGATGATGGCCTATCTATAAGCAGTGAAGATGAGCATGAAGATGTTGTTAGGGACAGACCCCTAAGAGAAAGACCACCCCAGTTAGACATTCCTAGGAACTAGTTTGTCAACGTTGTGACAAATAGGGGGAGTAAGAAGAAAGTTTATTTGCTTATGTGAAAATTTATTTGCTTCTGTTCTGTTTTCAGTTTACTGTTTAAGTTTCAAGACTTTATTTTGTTTCCAGTTATGATGTATTAAGACAATTCTGTGCCTGTTTGGCTTTAATAATTCTGCAATTTATTTGAACTTGGAACAGGTCTGAAAACCTACTGTGTGCATATAGATTGTGCTTATATGATATGCCTGCAATTCTAACTTGCAGGGGGAGCTAAAACAGATACAATACAAATGTTGTATTGAAATTGCAGGTGGATTTATGTGGTTTATAAACTTAGTTGATTTGTCAAAACCAATGACAAAGGGGGAGATTGTTAGGACCAGATTTCTGGTCTAAATATTGTTTATTGTCTATTGGTTTTTCACTAAATAAATCCTAACTGTTGTTAAGAACTAAGACAGAATTGACAGGTTTCAAGTATCAGTTGCAACCTCAGTTGCAACCTACTAAGTCAATAGTGACAGGTTCCAAGTACCAGTTGCAACCTCAGTTGCAACCTACTAAGTCAGTAGTAACAGGTCTCAAGTACTAGTTGCAACCTCAGTTGCAACCACAGTTCCAACCTGCTACTCAGCAATATTCTGTCTAGTTCTGTGTATCTGCATAGCTGTTATTTATTAATTGTTAATTGATTCTACAGCATGCAGGATATATTCTCATATGATTCTAAAAGTTTAATATGCGTTTAAGTGAGAATATTAAAGTGGTAAGGAAAGATTTCCTAAAAGGTATAAAGAGATTAGTTATGTTTCCTTTAAATTTATAATTCTATATCTCCATTCTTATACTAATCCTTATCACTTGTGTCAATATTTTGTTCCTTATCAATTCAGTATGATATGTTTAAAGATTGAATAAAATCAGGAGTTAATGTTTTACATGAATACCTAAAAGATATCTTTTCAAGATATGATCTTTTTATATGATTCCTAGCTATAGGACAATGCTAACTCCTACAATCAAGCTGGCTATTAAACAGGTATCAACCAATGATGATTGGAGTCAATCAATGCTGAAGTATCACGCAATGCATGGGAAGATTGAAGCCAATCAACAAAGTCAAAAAGCAGTCAAAAGATATTGAAGATTGAAGATTGTTTTTACTTGCTTATATAGTTGATAAGTTAGCTTGTAAATGTGTGTGTTCTAAATTATAAAGAACTTATTTTCTAGAGAGAATACACGTGAGCTTTAAAAGATAACAATGGTGGGATGCCATTGATTTATAATTGATAGTTATAGAGTAGGAGCAATATAGAGATAGGCAGAAAAACCTAGAGGGAGTCTAAGTGTTTTTCGTTAAGACTTGAGTCCTATATTGTAAGCTTTTTATAATATCATAATCTGGGTAAGTGTCCCGGAGACGTAGCCTAGTTAGGTGAACTCCGTTGTTAAATGTGCGTGTGATTTCATTTACGTACATTTAACTTTTTACAGTTCTGTCCATTTATATACTGGGTTCTAACTGTAGTTGCAACCTCACTTAGAACCTAACTGCAAAACTGCAACTAGAACAGCGGATAGGAATTTCAAGTTCAATTGTGTTTCTTTATTCAATTTCAATCGTTTATAAATAAAAGTGATCCAATTGGTTTTCATAGTCGTTTGGCACGTAATATATATACTTTATTACCATAGACTTCATCTAATTAGAACATAATATATACTTTCCTTAAGCGTACCCCATAAAAATAAAATAACCATTCTTATCATACTTGATAAGATCATTTTAACAACAATCATCCATCCAACACACTACTATTGGAGCAGTTTGACGAAATCTTAGTGTATATTTTGAATTAGCTTCAACCGATTTATCAGAATTAATTTGGTTTAACGGACTTCATAAAAATGAGAGAAAATTTGTTTCTCAAATCTTTTTTTTTTATCTAAGAAAAAGTTATACTTTCTTGAGAAAAAAAAAATCAGCTTAAAAATAAAGTCAAATACTGCCTCGGTTGATATAAAACTTAGAAAATGAAACTACCACCAAACACATCCTATTCATCCATCATCACCTTATATTTATGCTTATATACAATTTATTTCCATCATCACAGTACACAACCATTCATAACAAATGTCGTATGAACTCAATCAAACCAAAATAAACAAAACACAGTAGTTGTTGGTATAATTTTTTTCAAGTCTGAAAATCCTTAAAAGCATTTTAAGTACTTTAATAAGTATGATAAATTTTACTTTTAATAAATAAGATGAGAAAAGTTTTACTTTTCTAAAAAGTAGATTTTTTAATCACCACCAAACAACATTTTTACTTTTCATAAGTAAAAGTAATATTAAGTAAAAAGTAAAGGTCACCAAACAAGACCAATACGATTATGTCTAATTAACCCGAATACTGGGATCTTTCAATGAAGGTTAAGGGGAAATTACCAATACATACAATTTTACAAACCTAATTAACAAAACATAATATCTCAAACCTTCCTTTCCATCCCAAAAGGTACAACTAACTAACTAACTAATTAGAGGGAAAATTTAAAAATATTAATAACAAATAAATAAAAAAATATTAAAAAATAACGTTTTTTAAAATAATTATTTTAAAAAAAAAACTTCAAAAAATAGGTTCATACATGTAGGTATACGCATTTCAAAAAGTAGGTGCATACATGTAGGTATGCACATTAATGCGCATACCTGTAGGTATGCACAGTTCAAAAATATTTTTTTTTTTAAAATTATTATTTTTTATAAAGTTTCAAAAAGTGCACATATCTTTAGGTATGCATATTTTGGTATTTTTCTTAAAGAAATAATTTTATTTTTTTTCAATTTTTTTTATAAAAAAAATGTTTTTTAAAATAAAATATTAATATTTTTTTATTTTATATATTTTTTTTATTTTTTAGTTAGTTAGTTGTACCTTTTGGGAAGAAATGCTTGAGATTGTATTTTTTGATAATTAGATTTGGTCAATGGTATGTTTTGGGTATTGCCCCTGAAGTTTTTTTTTAATCAGTACATGCCCAACTTGTATTAAATCAAAACAAAATTTTTTACATGGGCCAAGCCACCATGTTGGCCATTCCGTTCACATAAACGGTAAATTAATTACAAGATATCAGAATCAATGAGAATAAGTTTGATAAGAGGCCTACAATATCCTAGAATGTGAGAAAAAAACACTTATGTTAATACTTGAAAAACATAAATTTCTAAACTCAAAATTGGCTTCAATGACTTACCCCTTACTCCTTATACCTCATATCGTTATGACTCTGCATCCAAGATCAAGATGATCTAAGCAGCAAAATCAAGAGCCAAGTTTTAAATTAAATAAGGAGCTTTATCTATTTTAACACAGGGTAAAAACCTTCATTCTAGTATTAAACAAAAAAAATCAAGCCAAAAGGCCAATTCATGCAATAAAATAGTCTGATAAATGTACAGTTCATGCACACCTCCAGCTGCTTTAAACAATAAAATGGTTACCCCTAAGACAAGATGTCTCTTTTTGATCAAGCCAATAGTGAGCATGCAATAATCTGGGAAGTTACACAGGGGTGAAAAGAGTGGCATTAAGTCCATTTGCACCTTGCTTAGCCAAGTAGTCAATCACTTGATTCTGCTCCCTATAAACATGACATAAGTCACAGCCTACATAGCTCATAAGTTTAAAAATATCCAACCAATCAATACCATATTTATGGCCAGGGGAAATACCTCTAGCCCACCAGTTAACTATTAACTCGGAGTCAGATTCAATAAGAATATTATAGATCCCAAGACTATAAAAAATAACGAGTCCATTTTTAATAGTCATTAATTAAGTCTGCATAGGTGTTAGAATGGGTTCCTAGGTGTACAGAATAAGTAAAAATCATAATGCCTTCATCATTTCTAAGAATTCCCCCACAACCACTATTGCCAGGGTTACCTAAAACAGAGCCATCACAATTTAATTTGAGTCTACCACTAGGTGGACACTTCCAAGACACTAGTTTTGATCTTTTAACATTGCAAGCAACATGAGCAATGATTAAAGAATGAAGCGTAATACAATGAAAGTTATTAGCAACTTTTTTTGGCTTGATAGTGAAACTTAGATCTCTAAGCCATTTGTTAACCTTAAAAATAATATCTTGAGAGTTCATAGTAATGCCATCAAATCTATAATTATTCTTACTAACCCATATTTTCCAGCTAATAATAAAGGACACCAAAGCCGTTAAAACTCCCACCTGCGAATTATCACACAAATTACACCAATTAATAATATAGTTCTTCCAATTTCCCCATTAAAGGAAGGAAAGCCAAAAATATTAGCAAAATGATTCCAAACCTCACAGGAAACCTTACTATTACCCATCAAATGATAAATAGAGTCAATTTTATGATGAGTACAACATGAGCATTTAGTAACAATACAAAACCCATACTTACCAATATCGTCATCAAGTTTAATAGCATCAAACCACATTTTCCAGAAGTGAATACTAATCTTAGTAGGAAGAGATGGGTTCCAGATGTGTTTAGCAATAGGAATAATAGGTTTCTTAATTCTAAAGAATTCAAAAGCACTTTTCAAAGTAAAATTACCATTGAAAGTATGAGGCAAGATCCTCACGTCCTCCTCTCTTCCTGAGATTGAACCTAAATGCAGCAACTTTAAAAATAAGAGCACTACCTCCCATTTGATGTAAAAGTGCTATGTTCCAGGCTTGAGTGATAAAGACCTTATTTAATAAAAATATGTGGAAAAATAACATGAAATTGATAATATAAGAGTCCACTATCGGTCCAATTCTCATACCAGAAACTTACGAATCCTTCATTTATAATTCACTTACTATTATTCATTAAAACATTAAGTTTAGAACTAAAAAGTTTCCAAGAATAAGAATGAGCAGAATTAACAATAGGATTACCCCGATTAGCATTATTTCTAAAGTATTTTTGAAACATAAAAGTGGGCCAAGAATAATCCACATCTAAGAGTCTCCAACTCATATTACTGTGGAGTGCTTTCATTGTATCATTTAAGCTCTTGATACCTAACCCACCTTCAAAGGTAGGACAAGCTAGTTTAGACCATTTAAGCCAATGATGTTTGTTCTTTCCCTCGTAAACTTTTCAAAAAAAATTAGCAAAAAATTGTTCAATTTTATCAATAACAACTTGAGGAGACTGCATGACAGAAAGAAGATACATAGGGATAGAGGAGAGAACGTGTTTAATAAGCATCAATTTAGCTCCATTAGAGAGAATATTACCTTTCCAACTAGCCACTTTCTTACCAATTTTAGCAACTATAGGGTCATACATTGTAGCTATAAGTTTCGAGTGGTGTAGAGGTATACCTAAATATTTGGTAGGAAAAATGCCTTCACTAAAACCTGTAGCTCTAGAGATTACTACACCAAATTAGGCAATTTGGAACAGTAGTAAAGGGTTCCTATTAATTTTAGGAACACTCTTTGGGTGTCTCTTGCCAAAATATATCATCTATTTGGCACAACAATAAAATGTTCCAAAGTTTATTTAGGAACGGAATTTTGGCATTCCAGTTTCTTGTTGGAACTAACATGAAGTGTTCCAACTATTTAATTTTAGACCATATAATTTGTGTACTGAAAGTCAAATAAAACAAAAATATGCAAAATAAAGAAGTTGCGATCAATACTATTTACGAAATAAAATTACTCAACAAACAAATTTTATAAATAGAAGTACATAGGTCAAGGATTCAGAAATGACTATATCATGTACTAACTTTTACAAGCTACAATCTGTCATTTAAAAAATCTCCCCATTGACTAACACAAATTATGTTAAGTTTCAATTATCATAAAAGAGACAACTAATGTCCTAAACATAAATATTTTCTCCATGCTTATCACACAAGGGGTCTTCATATCTCCTTCATTGCCATCAATTGTTTTGAATTTTACAAGGAGCGGCAACAAAGTGTGTCAATTCATTCAACTCAAATATAGCTATCTTCCTGCAAAAAAGAATAAAAAAAATAGAAAAAAATTAAACCAGCTATGCATTATATAGAAAATCATTCAACAAAAACATTTAAAAGTTTTAGACATTGTTTTCAGAATCACAGGCAGAGCTATAAGTATTTGGATTTTCTTTGATAATTGTTGGTGAATACACGGAAATATTGAATTCCTAACGAGATCGTGATTTGGATTTATTCAATATAAAAAGTAAACAAAATTGTATGCCTACTCACGTGTCAACGCTCATGCTCCATAAATGACTCACGATCCACAAATCTAACAGCTCTTCACCATCCTGCCAATACATTAAGCAAATTAATAAATGGATTGACACAAATAATAAAGTAAAACAAGAATATGCACATAAAGTAAACCACTATTATGACAATACACTTACTTAAATGAAATAACTAAAAAGAACCTCTGTAAGTCTTAAGATCGAGTGTTAAGAAACTTACGTACGAACTCGAGGAACTCGCGTCACGACGTCCTCCCAAAACTCTCTGAGTGGTCCTCTCAATAAAGATTGGGTTTCTCTGTTGACTATTTCCTAAGATCAAGGACTTGAATCAAATTAGAAGTTCTGCTAGTAAGTTTAAAAAGTAATTAAAACATAAAAATCACATAAACATTCTTTACAGGTAGAACATTATTCATTTAATCTTTTTATTTCCTGATAATAACTGGTATTATATTTCTTCTATAACACCAAAGCAAGTACAGTTCAAACAATTAATTTTCAAACATAGCTTATCAGAAAATCTTTCATTTGTTAGTACTACACTTGTGTTTTTGAAACGCCTATGCAAAGTGATCGTTGTTCATAACATTTCATCAAAATCTTTTAACGGAATCGAGATTAATGAAATGTTATAAACACGATCAGTTTGGAAGAGCATAATTCCCCGAGTTGTGGACAAATGCCTCTATGTTGATTGTTGGCCCTTTTATAGAAATCCAATTTCACTTTTGCGATTTTGACAAATTAAATTGATTTGTGTTAATATGGAAATAGAGGTGTGTCAAAATAGGCATCATTTCCTCTACTGGTAAGGTTGTCATTATGTTTACTATTTTGCCACCTTTAATATCGAATCTTAGTAGAAAGAAATTAGTACATAATTCTAACTGAATTGCATTTATGGCGAATATATCTTACTTACTCCAGCCATTATCTGTTCATTCCTAATTTTTACTAACATCTAACGCTGAACATGTACAGAAAACTTTGCATAGGTTAATCGAATCCCATTGCGATGTAGTTAAATGTCGTCGATAAGCCACAAATATTGTCTACTGTATTTATAATGTTGTCTCCAAATACATAGAATTGATTAGCATTACCTTCTTGAGTTTACCATGGGAGCAAATCTGATCAAACGAGACAACTTATTCTGTTAAACGACTAACTAGCATTCTCGATTATTCAAGACACGTTACTACCTAAGTACCTATATATAGTTCAAACGGTTACTTAACAACTCTTAACTGCAACGAGTATAACAAAATGGGAAGATATAATGGTCTCGTTTGGTGCGTCTTTTAGGTTTAAAAGTATACTTTTTGTAACAAGGTTGAAAAGTATATTTTTTCTGTTTATTTTTTAGTGAGTAAATATTGTTTGGTGAACATTGTAAAAGTATATTTTTCATTAAAAATGTTGTTTGGTAAAATATGTTTACGATTAATAGAATAAAATAAAATAATTAATTAGCAAAAAACATTTAATTGAAAGATTAAAAAGATACCAAATTAGAAAAATATAATGATTATAGGAACATAAAAAAGATGCAAAATTAACGATTTCGCCTATGGTGATTATGATTATACAAACATATATAATGATTATACCACGTTCTATTTATAAATCCACACTTAACTAAGAATGTGATAAAAATGAGGGTGCTTTGTATCAAAGCCTTTCAACAAAAATATTAAAATGCATATTACAGTTAGATTGAACAAATTAGCTCGGGTTTACTCCATTACGTTTCAGCAAGTTTACAAGTACAGACTTGGATAGATAGAAAACGAATATGTAATATTCAAACATATACAATAGTCAGTTTTTTCAAATCATAGAATTTATTTTGTGATCATTTTCATTTTCAACACGAGCTTTAAATTTTTTGAAAGCATAAAAAACATCGGATTTTTGTTTCAAAAAGTAAACCCAAGTCTTTCGACTAAAATTATCAATAAAAAGAGCAAAATAATTGCTTTTTCCAAAAGAACTTGGTTTAATAGGACCACAAATATCCATATAAACAAGTTCCAACGGTGTTTTAGCTATTGTAGTAGTCGCTTGTTTCGGAAAACTTTTCCGCGGTTGTTTTCCAAACAAACATGTCTCACAAAGTTCATCAACATGATCAATATGAGGTAAACATTTCACCATATTTTTACTACTCAACAATTTCAAGGCATCAAAATTAAGGTGCCCAAATCTAAAATGTCAAAGCCACGATTTTTCTTTAAAACACGCTTTCAAACATTTAGCCCCACCATTTTGAATATCTAAAGAAAACATTCTATTTTTCAACATCGGGATTTTTGCAACCAAATTCTCATTTTTATCACTTAATAAAATGTTATAATTTTTCGAATGAATATCATAGCCCTTTTCCAAAAGTTGTCTCAAACTCAAAATATTAGACTTCATATTTGGCACATAATAAGCATTCAAGATAAAATCATTTTCTCTATTTTTCAATTGGATTAAAACTTTTAGACTTCATATTTGGCACATAATAAACATTCAAGATAAAATCATTTTCTCTATTTTTCAATTTGATTAAAACTTTTCCCTTCCCTTTCACCAGAATTTTAGATTCATCGCCAAAATAAATATCTCCATTTGCCATTTCATCAATTTCGGTAAACATATTTTTATTACCACACATATGGTTGCTAGTCCCCGTATCTAAATACCACGTAGTATTTTCTCCGTCTTTATTTTCATTATGCACAAATAAAAGTGTAGAACGTTCTTCATTTTCTCTAGCCAAATTAGCCCTTTCCTCAAATTTATTATTACTCAATCTACACTCGGAAGCGTAATGTCAAAATTTTTGACAATTATAACATTTAATTTGGGACTTATCATACCTTGGTTTCCATTATAATTTTCTCCTCTTCCACGGCCTCTCGTCGGATAAGAGTTTTGTCTCCTCTCTTCTTTTTCGAAAGAGTTGTAACCACCACGGCCATAATTTTGACCTCAACCTCTTCCTCGTTGGCTTTTTGAGTTGCTAAAACTTTTATCATTCATGCTAAACTTCGTTTGAAGAGCTTGCTCGAGCGGCTCTTCCTTGACAACTCTTTGTTGAGTTTTTTTTCATGAGTTTGGAGCGAGCCCAAGAGTTGATCCACCGTCATAGATTCTACATCTTTAGATTACTCGATAGCCACAACAATATAGTCTCATTTAGAATCTAAAGAACGTAGAATTTTTTCGACAACACGGGTGTCGTCCAAATTTTCTCCACATCTTTTCATTTGATTGACGACCCTTTGAACTCGTGAAAAATAGTCATGAACCAATTCGGAAACTTTCATAAATAAAGCCTCAAAATTACCACGTAAGTTTTGGAGTCGAATCTTTTTTACCTTGTCAACTCCTTTGAACGAATTCTCCAAAATATCCCAAGCTTCTTTGCTCGTGGTTGCACACGCCAACTTTTCGAACATAGTTTCATTCAAATCTTGATAGATGATGTTAAGAGCCTTTCGATCCTTCTTCTTTAAATCCTCCATTTGAGTCTGAGTTACGTCACCGTCTTCTTTGGTTCATTATACCCGGTCTCTACGATTTCCCACATATTTCGGGAACCGAGAATCACTTTCATTCTTATGCTCCAATTAGCGTAGAAATCTTTCTTAATGATGGGGATAAAAGGGGTCATTCCACCGGCTATTTTGGGACCGTTGGCTCTGGTACCACTGTTGGAAATATGGATGGCCGAAAAGAGCCAACTCACAACATGTGAAAAAACCACCAAATAAAAATAGAGAGATTATAATAAGAAGTTCATTTCAACTTTTATATTTTTTGTCAGTTTATATTTGTGTGAATTTTTTCACATGTTGTGAGTTGCCTCTTTCTGCCCATCCATATTTCCAACAATATTAATTGATTTTATTTACAGATTTTTAGTTATCTATTCTTTTTGATAGTGGGATTTTCCCCAATCGCTTGTTAGCCTTAACCTAGGGCTTATATTTATTTGTTTGATTGAGTTTTTAGGGCATTCTCTTGATTGCATTGATTTTGAATTTGTTTAAATGTTTTCTTTCAGTAATCCCATTTAATTTCTTAGTTGATTTACTTGGTTATCATTTGAATGCTTTCTGCAACATTGGAAATTGCTTAATAAATAAAATTATGTCCATCTTAGGTTCAAATACTGAAAATGTTAAGCTTTTTATTAGTAAAAACTGGCCGGATTTGAAAATGTTTGAATCCTATAAGGCCTTAGTCCATTCGTTCAGAAGTCATTTGTGTTCATTTTTAAATGCGTAAATGCGTCAGAGATTGTTACAATTACCTGATAGAAAACATGAAACTTATTTTGCACCACAATCAACTCATGAAGAGATAGCATTTTGTAATTTTCTGTTTGATAATTGTGAATTATTGTTTCTTGATTGCTATTTGTTGAGGCAAAATGATAATTGTTTCCAAAGGTTTAACCATCTAATATGTTCTTTCTCATATATTACTTTTCAAAATCCCTTTTTTTTAAAATGCTAAGCATGTACACGATCATCAAGATACCTGTTTGTCTTTTTTCATAGTATTTTCTTTCTGTGTGCATTTTTGCTGTATGTTGCTCTATCATGACAAAAGGAACCCCGCTTTTGTTCTTTTGCGGTTATTTCTTGTGTAAACTTTGATAGCTTTTCTTAGTAGTTTGTTCTATTTTAACACCTAACATCTATATCCGTATTTATATCGTTGTAAATTTTTACTTGTAGCGATGAACCTTACTTCTTTGAATCTGATCTTGACATCTGGTTTTGACTCATAACTAGTTAGTTTTAAGGAAAAACCTGAGGCAGTGATTACATATTAGTTGCTGTGAGATTAACTGAAATTACCTCTAATAATTCTAGCTTTATCAATTATCATTAGCCATCTACTTCTAGATTGATTTTTTAACAGCTTTGGGATCTTTCTTACAGAAATTGTTGCACTGTAGTTTTGATGAAAAATCTGTAATCTCAGGATTATCATTAGATTTAATTAGTCAATATACATTGTGTAGCTATATATGAGCAAATTAATCATGGCTGATTGCCCAACAATGATGATGTGATTTTATTTAATTATTGCAACCAAAAAGTGTACAGAAGTAAGATAGGAAACCTATCATTATTGAGCTTGTTGTGCTTGTTGAAAGGTTACTAATAATACTTAAATTAATAAAAATTGTAAAAAAAATGATAAGAATTAAAGTAAAAGAGGGTCCTTTCTTCACGTTTTGATGTCCCGATGGACTTATATTTTATTCTTTTACTGGTTTCTAAGTCTACCAAAAGAAAAGTAAGGAATGAGAGAGCAAACTCATATTCCAGGAACATAATGTTTGGTTTGCTAGGTTATTATTCATTCTCTAACCTTAGTTTATAGATTTCATGTTTACTTTATGTGGATTGAGAACTTAGTACCAATTACTTGCACGTCACGTGGACTTATTTATGGGTTAAGTTTGATTTACGGAATTGAATACAAGTCATAATAGTGATTTATAAGCCGGGTATAACAGGATAAGGGAAGAAAGGGATGAAATTTGAGCCACATACCGGGGTGGCAGATGCCTCCGGTTGATTTTATTTACTTAATACACAATAGTTGTAAAATGATTAAACATGGTCGTTGTAACTTAGCCGATAAAGTTTATGGTTGTAACACCAATTGGCACGAGTTCAATACTTAATTACTGCCAAATCTATATTGTTTTTTTTTTTGTTTAAATAAAGCTACTATGTGCATAATCAATAATATTAGGCTTGGTTTACTTTTATTTCATCAACTTATATAGTATATAACATTTTTTTTATAACAAATATGGCTCTTTTACTTTTAGATTCTCAACATTCTATTGTGATATTAACTTTGCACCTTTGGTGCATTGGTTTTTAAGTGAGATTTTATTTTACATTGCATCTGAAATAAAGCTTTATTTAGTTTTCTTTCGATATCTTTTAAATTGTTCAAACAATTAAAAAGATTGCTTATATTTTATAATAATCGTTTTATTTGAATTTCTACGAAATAAGTAACTGGTTTAAGGTTTTATTCTTCGACATATAAACACAATGCCGAAAAAACGACTATGAACGTTTTGTTTATAATTTAAATAACTTATTTTAACGAAAACACTAGTAGAGTAGAGTTCTTTCGTTAAGATAAAACAAAAGTTCAATTGTGTTTCTTTATTCAATTTCAATCGTTTATAAATAAAAGTGATCCAATTGGTGTTCATAGTCGTTTGGCACGTAATATATATACTTTATTACCATAGACTTCATCTAATTAGAACATAATATATACTTTCCTTAAGCGTACCCCATAAAAATAAAATAACCATTCTTATCATACTTGATAAGATCATTTTAACAACAATCATCCATCCAACACACTACTATTGGAGCAGTTTGACGAAATCTTAGTGTATATTTTGAATTAGCTTCAACCGATTTATCAGAATTAATTTGGTTTAACGGACTTCATAAAAATGAGAGAAAATTTGTTTCTCAAATCTTTTTTTTTTATCTAAGAAAAAGTTATACTTTCTTGAGAAAAAAAAAATCAGCTTAAAAATAAAGTCAAATACTGCCTCGGTTGATATAAAACTTAGAAAATGAAACTACCACCAAACACATCCTATTCATCCATCATCACCTTATATTTATGCTTATATACAATTTATTTCCATCATCACAGTACACAACCATTCATAACAAATGTCGTATGAACTCAATCAAACCAAAATAAACAAAACACAGTAGTTGTTGGTATAATTTTTTTCAAGTCTGCAAATCCTTAAAAGCATTTTAAGTACTTTAATAAGTATGATAAATTTTACTTTTAATAAATAAGATGAGAAAAGTTTTACTTTTCTAAAAAGTAGATTTTTTAATCACCACCAAACAACATTTTTACTTTTCATAAGTAAAAGTAATATTAAGTAAAAAGTAAAGGTCACCAAACAAGACCAATACGATTATGTCTAATTAACCCGAATACTGGGATCTTTCAATGAAGGTTAAGGGGAAATTACCAATACATACAATTTTACAAACCTAATTAACAAAACATAATATCTCAAACCTTCCTTTCCATCCCAAAAGGTACAACTAACTAACTAACTAATTAGAGGGAAAATTTAAAAATATTAATAACAAATAAATAAAAAAATATTAAAAAATAACGTTTTTTAAAATAATTATTTTTAAAAAAAACTTCAAAAAATAGGTTCATACATGTAGGTATACGCATTTCAAAAAGTAGGTGCATACATGTAGGTATGCACATTAATGCGCATACCTGTAGGTATGCACAGTTCAAAAATATTTTTATTTTTTTTTAAATTATTATTTTTTATAAAGTTTCAAAAAGTGCACATATCTTTAGGTATGCATATTTTGGTATTTTTCTTAAAGAAATAATTTTATTTTTTTTCAATTTTTTTTATAAAAAAAATGTTTTTTAAAATAAAATATTAATATTTTTTTATTTTATATATTTTTTTTATTTTTTAGTTAGTTAGTTAGTTAGTTGTACCTTTTGGGAAGAAATGCTTGAGATTGTATTTTTTGATAATTAGATTTGGTCAATGGTATGTTTTGGGTATTGCCCCTGAAGTTATTTTTTAATCAGTACATGCCCAACTTGTATTAAATCAAAACAAAATTTTTTACATGGGCCAAGCCACCATGTTGGCCATTCCGTTCACATAAACGGTAAATTAATTACAAGATATCAGAATCAATGAGAATAAGTTTGATAAGAGGCCTACAATATCCTAGAATGTGAGAAAAAAAACACTTATGTTAATACTTGAAAAACATAAATTTCTAAACTCAAAATTGGCTTCAATGACTTACCCCTTACTCCTTATACCTCATATCGTTATGACTCTGCATCCAAGATCAAGATGATCTAAGCAGCAAAATCAAGAGCCAAGTTTTAAATTAAATAAGGAGCTTTATCTATTTTAACACAGGGTAAAAACCTTCATTCTAGTATTAAACAAAAAAAATCAAGCCAAAAGGCCAATTCATGCAATAAAATAGTCTGATAAATGTACAGTTCATGCACACCTCCAGCTGCTTTAAACAATAAAATGGTTACCCCTAAGACAAGATGTCTCTTTTTGATCAAGCCAATAGTGAGCATGCAATAATCTGGGAAGTTACACAGGGGTGAAAAGAGTGGCATTAAGTCCATTTGCACCTTGCTTAGCCAAGTAGTCAATCACTTGATTCTGCTCCCTATAAACATGACATAAGTCACAGCCTACATAGCTCATAAGTTTAAAAATATCCAACCAATCAATACCATATTTATGGCCAGGGGAAATACCTCTAGCCCACCAGTTAACTATTAACTCGGAGTCAGATTCAATAAGAATATTATAGATCCCAAGACTATAAAAAATAACGAGTCCATTTTTAATAGTCATTAATTAAGTCTGCATAGGTGTTAGAATGGGTTCCTAGGTGTACAGAATAAGTAAAAATCATAATGCCTTCATCATTTCTAAGAATTCCCCCACAACCACTATTGCCAGGGTTACCTAAAACAGAGCCATCACAATTTAATTTGAGTCTACCACTAGGTGGACACTTCCAAGACACTAGTTTTGATCTTTTAACATTGCAAGCAACATGAGCAATGATTAAAGAATGAAGCGTAATACAATGAAAGTTATTAGCAACTTTTTTTAGCTTGATAGTGAAACTTAGATCTCTAAGCCATTTGTTAACCTTAAAAATAATATCTTGAGAGTTCATAGTAATGCCATCAAATCTATAATTATTCTTACTAACCCATATTTTCCAGCTAATAATAAAGGACACCAAAGCCGTTAAAACTCCCACCTGCGAATTATCACACAAATTACACCAATTAATAATATAGTTCTTCCAATTTCCCCATTAAAGGAAGGAAAGCCAAAAATATTAGCAAAATGATTCCAAACCTCACAGGAAACCTTACTATTACCCATCAAATGATAAATAGAGTCAATTTTATGATGAGTACAACATGAGCATTTAGTAACAATACAAAACCCATACTTACCAATATCGTCATCAAGTTTAATAGCATCAAACCACATTTTCCAGAAGTGAATACTAATCTTAGTAGGAAGAGATGGGTTCCAGATGTGTTTAGCAATAGGAATAATAGGTTTCTTAATTCTAAAGAATTCAAAAGCACTTTTCAAAGTAAAATTACCATTGAAAGTATGAGGCAAGATCCTCACGTCCTCCTCTCTTCCTGAGATTGAACCTAAATGCAGCAACTTTAAAAATAAGAGCACTACCTCCCATTTGATGTAAAAGTGCTATGTTCCAGGCTTGAGTGATAAAGACCTTATTTAATAAAAATATGTGGAAAAATAACATGAAATTGATAATATAAGAGTCCACTATCGGTCCAATTCTCATACCAGAAACTTACGAATCCTTCATTTATAATTCACTTACTATTATTCATTAAAACATTAAGTTTAGAACTAAAAAGTTTCCAAGAATAAGAATGAGCAGAATTAACAATAGGATTACCCCGATTAGCATTATTTCTAAAGTATTTTTGAAACATAAAAGTGGGCCAAGAATAATCCACATCTAAGAGTCTCCAACTCATATTACTGTGGAGTGCTTTCATTGTATCATTTAAGCTCTTGATACCTAACCCACCTTCAAAGGTAGGACAAGCTAGTTTAGACCATTTAAGCCAATGATGTTTGTTCTTTCCCTCGTAAACTTTTCAAAAAAAATTAGCAAAAAATTGTTCAATTTTATCAATAACAACTTGAGGAGACTGCATGACAGAAAGAAGATACATAGGGATAGAGGAGAGAACGTGTTTAATAAGCATCAATTTAGCTCCATTAGAGAGAATATTACCTTTCCAACTAGCCACTTTCTTACCAATTTTAGCAACTATCGGGTCATACATTGTAGCTATAAGTTTCGAGTGATGTAGAGGTATACCTAAATATTTGGTAGGAAAAATGCCTTCACTAAAACCTGTAGCTCTAGAGATTACTACACCAAATTAGGCAATTTGGAACAGTAGTAAAGGGTTCCTATTAATTTTAGGAACACTCTTTGGGTGTCTCTTGCCAAAATATATCATCTATTTGGCACAACAATAAAATGTTCCAAAGTTTATTTAGGAACGGAATTTTGGCATTCCAGTTTCTTGTTGGAACTAACATGAAGTGTTCCAACTATTTAATTTTAGACCATATAATTTGTGTACTGAAAGTCAAATAAAACAAAAATATGCAAAATAAAGAAGTTGCGATCAATACTATTTACGAAATAAAATTACTCAACAAACAAATTTTATAAATAGAAGTACATAGGTCAAGGATTCAGAAATGACTATATCATGTACTAACTTTTACAAGCTACAATCTGTCATTTAAAAAATCTCCCCATTGACTAACACAAATTATGTTAAGTTTCAATTATCATAAAAGAGACAACTAATGTCCTAAACATAAATATTTTCTCCATGCTTATCACACAAGGGGTCTTCATATCTCCTTCATTGCCATCAATTGTTTTGAATTTTACAAGGAGCGGCAACAAAGTGTGTCAATTCATTCAACTCAAATATAGCTATCTTCCTGCAAAAAAGAATAAAAAAAATAGAAAAAAATTAAACCAGCTATGCATTATATAGAAAATCATTCAACAAAAACATTTAAAAGTTTTAGACATTGTTTTCAGAATCACAGGCAGAGCTATAAGTATTTGGATTTTCTTTGATAATTGTTGGTGAATACACGGAAATATTGAATTCCTAACGAGATCGTGATTTGGATTTATTCAATATAAAAAGTAAACAAAATTGTATGCCTACTCACGTGTCAACGCTCATGCTCCATAAATGACTCACGATCCACAAATCTAACAGCTCTTCACCATCCTGCCAATACATTAAGCAAATTAATAAATGGATTGACACAAATAATAAAGTAAAACAAGAATATGCACATAAAGTAAACCACTATTATGACAATACACTTACTTAAATGAAATAACTAAAAAGAACCTCTGTAAGTCTTAAGATCGAGTGTTAAGAAACTTACGTACGAACTCGAGGAACTCGCGTCACGACGTCCTCCCAAAACTCTCTGAGTGGTCCTCTCAATAAAGATTGGGTTTCTCTGTTGACTATTTCCTAAGATCAAGGACTTGAATCAAATTAGAAGTTCTGCTAGTAAGTTTAAAAAGTAATTAAAACATAAAAATCACATAAACATTCTTTACAGGTAGAACATTATTCATTTAATCTTTTTATTTCCTGATAATAACTGGTATTATATTTCTTCTATAACACCAAAGCAAGTACAGTTCAAACAATTAATTTTCAAACATAGCTTATCAGAAAATCTTTCATTTGTTAGTACTACACTTGTGTTTTTGAAACGCCTATGCAAAGTGATCGTTGTTCATAACATTTCATCAAAATCTTTTAACGGAATTGAGATTAATGAAATGTTATAAACACGATCAGTTTGGAAGAGCATAATTCCCCGAGTTGTGGACAAATGCCTCTATGTTGATTGTTGGCCCTTTTATAGAAATCCAATTTCACTTTTGCGATTTTGACAAATTAAATTGATTTGTGTTAATATGGAAATAGATGTGTGTCAAAATAGGCATCATTTCCTCTACTGGTAAGGTTGTCATTATGTTTACTATTTTGCCACCTTTAATATCGAATATAAGTAGAAAGAAATTAGTACATAATTCTAACTGAATTGCATTTATGGCGAATATATCTTACTTACTCCAGCCATTATATGTTCATTCCTAATTTTTACTAACATCTAACGCTGAACATGTACAGAAAACTTTGCATAGGTTAATCGAATCCCATTGCGATGTAGTTAAATGTCGTCGATAAGCCACAAATATTGTCTACTGTATTTATAATGTTGTCTCCAAATACGTAGAATTGATTAGCATTACCTTCTTGAGTTTAACATGGGAGCAAATCTGATCAAACGAGACAACTTATTCTGTTAAACGACTAACTAGCATTCTCGATTATTCAAGACACGTTACTACCTAAGTACCTATATATAGTTCAAACGGTTACTTAACAACTCTTAACTGCAACGAGTATAACAAAATGGGAAGATATAATGGTCTCGTTTGGTGCGTCTTTTAGGTTTAAAAGTATACTTTTTGTAACAAGGTTGAAAAGTATATTTTTTCTGTTTATTTTTTAGTGAGTAAATATTGTTTGGTGAACATTGTAAAAGTATATTTTTCATTAAAAATGTTGTTTGGTAAAATATGTTTACGATTAATAGAATAAAATAAAATAATTAATTAGCAAAAAACATTTAATTAAAAGATTAAAAAGATACCAAATTAGAAAAATATAATGATTATAGGAACATAAAAAAGATGCAAAATTAACGATTTCGCCTATGGTGCTTATGATTATACAAACATATATAATGATTATACCACGTTCTATATATAAATCCACACTTAACTAAGAATGTGATAAAAATGAGGGTGCTTTGTATCAAAGCCTTTCAACAAAAATATTAAAATGCATATTACAGTTAGATTGAACAAATTAGCTCGGGTTTACTCCATTACGTTTTAGCAAGTTTACAAGTACAGACTCGGATAGATAGAAAACGAATATGTAATATTCAAACATATACAATAGTCAGTTTTTTCAAATCATATTGGCATAGACTTCATCTAATTAGAACATATATATATACTTTCCTTAAGAGTACCCCATAAAAATAAAATAACATTTCTTATCATATTGGTGATAAGATCATTTTAACAACAATCATCCATCCAACACACTACTATTGGAGCAGTTTGACGAAATTTCAATATATATTTTAAATTAGCTTCAACTGATTCATCATAATTAATTTGGTTTAATGAATTTCATAAAAATGAGTGAAAATTTGTTTCTAAAATATTTTCTTTTTATCTTAGAAAAAGTTATATTTCCTTGAGCAAAAAAAAAACCCAGCTTAAAAATAAAGTTTAATACTGTCTCGGTTGATATATAGCTTATAAAATGAAACTACCACCAAACACATCATATCCATCCATCATCATTTTATATTTATGCTTATATTCAATTTCTTTCAATCATCACAAAACACAACCATTCATAACAGATGTCGTCTGAACTCAATCAAACAAAAATAAACAAATCACCGTAGTTGTTGGTACAATTTTTTTCAAGTCTGCAAATCCTTAAAAGCATTTTAATTACTTTAATAAGTATGGTAAATTTTACTTTTAATAAGTAAGATGAGAAAAGTTTTACTTTTCTAAAAAGTAGATTTTGTAATCACCACCAAACAACACTTTTACTTTTCATAAGTAAAAGTAATATGAAGTAAAAAGTAAAGGTCACCCAAACAAGGCCATTATGTATACATCAAATTTAATGGCTTTATTTGTTTGAAGGAATTTATTAATGAAAGGTAACGTCATGCATAACTAGCTATAGGATCTTTTTAATTAAGAAAACAATGAAGCCATTCTCAAATCACATCCCAGTGTGAGGAAGTGTATTCTAAGATTTACATAAGACGGGCAAATTATAAAAATATATAGGACTTAAAAAAATAGGCCTTTCTTAAATGGCGTTGACCGGTTTTGTATAAAACAATGAGACAAGCCTATAAAAACAAGGTCAAAGTAATCATCTGTTTCATGTGATTTAATAATGTAGGCGAATAGAGTTATTCGTTATTAATACCTTCACCGTGTATAAGTGCATTCGTTTAATATTGGTACATCAGTAACCTTGCTACTAATTGCTTAATGGGATGAATTTTCAGAGGAAAATGAGTCAGTGTCTTGATAGTAATTATGAACAAGTACTCATGATATTTAAGATAAATTAAATCATAACCATCTGCTATTATAAAACTTGATCAGGGATTGCTTAATTTGGAAAAATTTGTAATCTCCATCGCGTCAAGATCTCGGGTTTGTTTAGGGTTGCAACGGGGAGAAAATGGATATAGATTGTCGTATTCGATATAGATATTACCACAATTTTGAAGTCTCAGCACTTGATTATTATTATAACAGTTGTTCTTTTGTCTTGCGTTATTGTGCTCTTTCGCAGAGAATGTTGATTACATAAATCAATTTCTAATACGGTAAGGGAAAAAAAGATAAAATGGCCTTACATTTTGAATTTCCTTCCCATAGATATATGAAAAATATTTGCTTTCATTTTTTAGTACATGTTTACCGTGTAGTACTCACAAGAGCTCATGTAATTTTTTGGCCAAATCATTTTTTTTTATTACCGTACCAAAAGTTTAGATTAATACAACAGCTAATTAATGTAGCATGATATGCATTTTATGGTTTAACTACTCACTACATAAGGTTATTTGCTACACTAGATGTAGATGGTGATTAAAACGAGCCTATAATAAACTCTATATTTTTTTAATATAAATGGTCAGAGAAATCCACTTCTTTTATTTTATTAAAGATGGAAAAATAAAAATTAGAAACGAGGATGTACATGATTGACAATTTAATACTCCATAGAATTTACATTAACATAGTTATTTACATAAAACCTAAATACAATATCATGGGTCGTGACACCTCCATAACTCCAATAATTGCAATTTTTAGAATTTTGATCATGTATTTTTACTATTTTTGTTTATGGTGAAAATTTGACACCACTTATATTTCTTTTCCACTTAATATAATTATTTATGTAAACTCGACACCTCATGAACAATTTCTCACTTCGCTGGACGTACGAACCTAGTTGTCTTTGTGTGATAACCTCAAGGCTATAAGTTAATATGCAAATGTGTCATGTTTTTGTACCGGTCTGTTTTATGATATTTTGCGTACATCTAAATATCATAATATGTACCTATTAATTAATCAAGCTTATGGAAATTATCTAAACTGGAAACATAATCATTGGTGTATTTTATTTCATTGCCGTTTTTGTCATTAGAAAAATAACACAGTAATGTATCAAGCATCAATATGTGAATTGCACACAAACTGTGTAACATCCCGCATTTTTATAAGTTTTTTTATTTATGAATTAATTTATCCAAAAACGTTTTATTCAAAATTTTACCAAAAACCGGTCACTCGACTAATTTTTAGCCAAAAACCGAAACTCTTCCAAAATGTTTTACTTTAAAAACCTGTTACTAATTTTACTAATAAAAAGGACTCAATAGATTTGTTTCTAAAGATTTGTTATTATTGAGTAGTATTATAGTAATTTTGATTAAAAGTTAGCTTTTAGAACTTTGGGAACCAAATAGTTCGCTTCCACAAACTATCTAAAAACAGTTTTTCTAAACCTAAAATCAGCCCACTTTTCATTCTTTAAACCTAAAAACCAGCAAAATAGAAGAGAGAAAAGAGAGAAAAAGAAGAAGAAGAAGAAGAGGAAACCACCGTTAGCGGGTTCATACCAGAAGCATCTCCTCTACGCACTAAGGTAACGGGGGTTATCCATTGCGACTAGACGAGGGTGTATGTTAGTATTTTGTTTTGCGTTTATTAGAAATTGGGGCGTGACAAGTTGGTATCAGATCTAACTAGGTTCTTGTATACTTTGGGACGACGGGAAGATGGGTAACCATTGGACCAAGATCCATCGTATCATTTTTTTTTATTTTTTTTTTAAAAAAAATTTCCAAAAACTTAAACTTTTTCTTAAACGGGGGGTTACATTTAGTTTAAGGCATGTAGCTATAATTTAGTAGTAGTTGATGGAAGGAAAGTCCACATGTGAGGCAAGTTGGGGACAATAAGGACGCTTGTTGATCCTGGCTCGCCAAACTAGTGGGTGGACCTCTCGTCGGTATGTGTGAATGAATACCTTAGCGATGTGGAATTCTAGAGTATGCGAGGACGCTCGGGTGCTTTAGGATAACGTATCGTGATGGGTTATCCCTCGCACTTTTGTGTTTTTTGTATGCGTGTGTAGATTTATATAGTATGTATGAAGTATAAGTTTGCATGTCGAGTAGTAGCGAAATATTAGAGTGCGAGAATTGTGTAGTTGATGGTCTTACGTAATGTGTTTTCTAAATTATTAACTTGTGTGGTAATGAACATTTTATGCGAATGGATGTTGATATGTTGTGGACTAAAATGATGTAGTTGGGTGATATGTTTCATGTAAAGAATTTACAAATGTTGAGGAATTTTTCGTTTTTGTATTGTTAATGATGTAGTCGTTGACTAAAGTGTTGGTTTAATCTGTTGTAGTCATGGCTATTGCTACAAGGACTAGTGAAAGGAGACCAGCTACACGCGGGGGCGCATCACCACCAAGCGGTGAGGCTACCCGAGGTAGGACAAATGGAGGAGGAAGAAGAGCTCCAAGGGGGCGTGGAGCAACTAGAGGAAGAAGGACAGCAAGAAATCGTGGGGGGAGAGGTAACACTAATGCCCCGCCACTTGAGCAACCCGAGGCTGAGAATGTGTATGAGGAAGTGAATGTGGAAGAAGAAGAGACCTTTGCACCGGAACCGGAAACGGTCAATGCTAATCAAGTGATGACCGACCTTCAGAAGGTGGTGCAAATGATGGTGCAGAATGCACAAGCTGGGAGTTCAAGCAACAATGGATTGCTTAACTTCACCCGATTGGGGGCTCCGACTTTCGATGGGTTAGGTGAACCATCCATAGCTGAGGGATGGGTGGACGAAATGGAGAAATATTTATCGACTGCAGGAATAGTAAATGGGGAGCAAAGGATGAATATGGCTCAGTTTCACCTAAAAGGTGAAGCACGGAAGTGGTGGTTGGGAATTGTGGATACATACGACATAAGCAACTTCGAATGGAATGAGTTCATCGAATTGTTTAATCGATAGTTTCTCCCAGATTCCTATAAGGATGAAATGAGGAGGCGTTTTGAGAAACTGTATCAAGGGGGTATGACCGTTCAAGCATACCAGCTAAAGTTTACCTCACTCTCGAGGTATGCCCCAGAATCTGTTATAGGGGGCGCATAAAGATGTAGGAGATTCATGAAGGGGTTGAATCCGACCATCTTGTTACAATTGGCATCGGCTCGACATGTCAACTATAATGAATTGGTAAAATCAGCCCAAGCTGTGGAAGGAGCTCTACTCCATAACAAGAGAATCTCAGAGAAGTCGAAAACCAGAAATGCTCCGAGGGAAGATAAAAAGCGGACTTGGAATATGGCGAATAATTCCCGATTTCAACAACCGGGAAGAGGAGAGAGGAGTTTTAATCCACCGCCGACAAACGTCATGATAAGGGGAGCGTGTTTTCACTGTGGAGATGCGAGCCATCGACAATTCAAGTGCCCTAGGGTCCAATGTAGGGCATGCAACCGAATGGGACATACGGCAAGGGTTTGTCCCAGGGGACAAGGAAGAATCGACACCAACCGACCCTTTAACCAACCTAGGTTGCCACCACCACCACCAAGAGGACCAGGATTCGTACCACCACACCAATTACCTGGGAACCAAGGGGGAGGATTTTGAGGTAACCACCAAGGAGGGGGAAACCGTGGGAACTACCGAGGAGGCTATCAGGGCCCGGGAAACCGAGGGAATCATGGGGGAAATCGAGGACCGCAAGGAAACCCACCGATTCAAGCACGCCTATTTGCCTTGCCACAATTGCCAAACCAAGGAGATCCGGCAAATGTACAAGGTATGGTTCTTGTGTGCTCATCTTGGGCACATGTTCTTTTCGATACGGGCGCTTCACGTTCTTTTATATCTAGAAGTCTAGTTGAGTCGTTGTCGTTAGAAATTGGGGTTCTAGAGAACCCTATCGTTGTAGAGACTCCTGTTGGGGGTCGAGTTGTGTTGGACCGAGTGTGTCGGTCTTGTGAGATGGTGGTCGCAGACCACGTGTTTATATTTGATTTAGTTGTTATAGAGATGTCAGTTTTCGACGTGATCCTTGGAATGGACTGGTTGGTTCATTTCAACTCTTTCATCGATTGTGTTCGACGAAAAATTTTCCTTACTACTTCATCCGGAGATAAGGTGTTCTTTCGTGGGGAAAGGGACGCTACCCTTTTTTCAATTCCTTATTATTCCAAGCAGGTTGTGGGCAACCTGTCTTGTCTTTTGGCTAGTCTCTCGATAGTGGATAACGACGAGGAAGTGGAAATATGGCCATGAGTAGTGGACGATTTTAGAGATGTGTTTCCGAGGGATCTACCTGGGTTACCACCGAAGAGAGCGTTAGACTTTTGGTATCGGGAACGGCACCTATAGCCATTTCCCCGTACCGTTTGGCACCAGCAGAATTGAAGGAGTTAAGTAAGCAGTTAGAAGAACTGCTAGAAAAGGGGTTTATTAGGCGGAGTACGTCACCGTGGGCGGCACCGGCCTTGTTCGTGCAAAAGAAGGATGGATCGATGAGGATGTGCATCGACTATCGAAAGTTAAATAGGGTGACTATTAAGAATAAGTGCCCACTACCTCGAATTGACGATTTGTTTGACCAACTGAAAGGAGCGACGTTCTTTTCAAAAATCGATTTACGATCAGGCTATCACCAATTGAGGGTGAAGGATGAGGATATTTCGAAAACGGCCTTTAGGACCCGGTATGGTCACTATGAGTTTGTGGTCATGCCGTTCGGGTTAACTAATGCACCGGCGGCATTTATGGAGTTAATGAATCGAATCTTTAAGGAGTATCTCGACAAGTTTGTGGTAGTCTTCGTCGACGATATCTTGATCTACTCGAGTTCAAGAGAGGAACACGAGGAACATCTCCGTTTAGCGTTGCTCACGTTGAGGGAGCACCAACTTTACGGGAAATTTAGCAAATGCGAGTTTTTGATAAATGAGGTGAAATTTCTTGGACATGTGATCTCGGAAGAAGGGGTAAAGGTGGACACGACGAAAATTGAGGCAGTTTCGAAATGGGCACAACCGAAAAACGTGTTCGAGATTCGAAGTTTCTTGGGTTTAGCGGGATACTATAGACGGTTCGTCAAGGATTTCTCGAAGTTAGCGACTCCAATGACTTACCTTACTAAGAAGGGGGTGAAGTTCGTGTGGAGTGAGGCTTGCGAGAAAGCTTTCCTAGAGCTCAAGAAGCGGTTGACTAGTTCTCCCATACTAGTTATTCTCGAGCAAGGGAAGGGTTATCAAGTGTATTGCGATGCTTCGAAGGAAGGTTTGGGTTGCGTCTTGATGCAAGACGGAAAGGTTATCGCATATGCTTCGCGACAACTAAAGGCTCACGAAAAGAACTATCCGACTCATGACCTAGAGCTAGCGGCAATAGTTCATGCATTGAAGATATGGAGACATTATCTGTTCGGGGAAAAGTTCGAAGTGTTCTCGGATCACAAGAGCTTAGGGCATATATTTACCCAACGTGATCTAAATATGCGACAACGACGATGGATGGAATATCTAGAACAGTACGACTACGACTTGCACTATCACCCGGGAAAGGCCAATGTAGTGGCGGATGCTTTGAGTCGAAAGTCTCATGCGACCTTAGCGCATGTGGCGATCGAGGAATGGAGGATGATGGGAAAAGTGAACGAGTTCGACTTGGAGTTGGGACCTGTTAATGGGGGGACTTTGTACACAATAGTGGTACAACCGGAACTTGTGAGTAGGGTTCTAGAAGCACAAGATGGGGACGAGAAAGTGGAGAGCTATGAGAAACAGATGAGTTCTAGCGAAGGATTAGACGGTTGGACGAAAGGAACCAATGGAGGACTACGATTTAAGGGAAGGACTTACGTGACGGAAAATATGAGGAACGAAGTATTAAAGGAGTTTCACCACTCCCGATTAGCCGTTCATCCCGACGGGGCGAAAATGTATCACGATGCGAAGAGACAATTTTGGTGGCCCGGAATGAAACGAGATGTACCTTCATATGTTAGCAAGTGCCTAACTTGCCAGCAAGTGAAAGCGGAACACCAAAGGCCGGCGGGTATGCTCCAACCCTTACCGGTAGCGGAATGAAAGTGGGAAAGGATAGCAATGGATTTTGTGACCAACTTACCTAAATCGGTAAGTGGGAATGACGCTGTGTGGGTTGTGGTCGACCGTCTGACCAAATCCGCACACTTCATTGCGATTAAGATGACGAATTCGGTGGAAATCTTGGGACGAAAGTATATTAAGGAAATTGTTAGACTTCATGGGGTACCGATTTCGATAGTATCGGATCGAGATGCGAGGTTTGTGTCGATGTTCTGGGGCGCATTGCAAAATGCCTTAGGGAGCAAGTTGACAATGAGTACGACGTTCCATCCCCAAACGGATGGACAATCAGAGCGGACTATCCAAGTGCTAGAGGATATGTTGGGCGCGTGTGTGAACGACTTCAAGGGAGGTTGGGAGAGCCATCTACCCTTAGTTGAGTTTGCGTATAATAATAGCTTTCAAACTAGTATTGGCATGGCACCTTTCGAGGCTTTATACGGGCGGCCGTGTAGGTCTCCGGTGTGTTGGACCGAGGTGGGAGAAGCGGAAATGCTAGGACCGTAATTGATTCAAGAAACGACCGAAAAGATTAAGTTAATTCGGCAAAGGCTTGAGACGGCTCGAAGTAGACAAAAGAGTTATGCGGATAAGAGGAGGAGACCTTTGGAGTTCGAAAAGGGGGATCAAGTATTTTTGCGAGTTTCGCCCAGGAAGGGGATTATGAGGTTTGGCTCTAAAGGGAAGTTGAGCCCGAGATTTATCGGACCATTTGAGATCGTGGACCGAGTTGGAGAAGTTGCATATCGGTTGGACTTGCCACCAAAGTTGGCGGGGGTTCACCCGGTTTTCCATGTGTCAATGTTGAAAAAGTATCACCACGACCCTTCACACGTGGTGGACTTTGAGGACATTGAGGTTAGTGCGGATGTGACATACGAAATGGGACCTATGAGGATTATAGATGTGCAAGAGAAGGAACTTCGAGGAAACATTATTAGATTGGTAAATGTGGTTTGGAAACATCATGGGGCCGAGGAGGCAACTTGGGAACGCGAGGATGAGAAGAAGAGAAAATATCCTAATCTCGACTTTTCTTTAGGTACGTTCGTTTAGATGTTTTCTAATTTCGGGATGAAATTTCTTTATCGGGGAAGGGTTGTAACGCCTTGAGTTTAGAGTTTATTTTATTAAAGTTTGGAGTTTATTTCTGGTTGTAACGCCTAGAGTTTACGGAGTTGTTGAGTTGTATTTTATTATGTTTGATATAGCATATAGGTGATTACCTTATTTGAGATTCTTACATGTTGTTCATGTACTAGAGTTATGGAGTTGTTATGGGTTGTGTACCCTGAGTATTATATTTCTTAGATTATGACACGAATTGGACGTTTAAAATTTTTATGACCTTATTTGTAAAAGTTTATCATTTCTGGGTATAGTGGTTTAGAGAGGAAATTTCGGGACGAAATTCTTTTAAGGAGGGTTAGTTGTAACATCCCGCATTTTTATAAGTTTTTTTATTTACGAATTAATTTATCCAAAAACGTTTTATTCAAAATTTTACCAAAAACCGGTCACTCGACTAATTTTTAGCCAAAAACCGAAACTCTTCCAAAATGCTTTACTTTAAAAACCTGTTACAAATTTTACTAATAAAAAGGATCCAATAGATTTGTTTCTAAAGATTTGTTATTATTGAGTAGTATTATAGTAATTTTGATTAAAAGTTAGCTTTTAGAATTTTGGGGACCAAATAGTTCGCTTCCACAAACTATCTAAAAACAGTTTTTCTAAACCTAAAATCAGCCCACTTTTCATTCTTTAAACCTAAAAACCAGCAAAATAGAAGAGAGAAAAGAGAGAAAAAGAAGAAGAAGAAGAAGAGGAAACCACCGTTAGCGGGTTCATACCAAAAGCATCTCCTCTACGCACTAAGGTAACGGGGGTTATCCATTGCGACTAGACGAACGTGTATGTTAGTATTTTGTTTTGCGTTTATTAGAAATTAGGGCGTAACAAACTGCATATAGCAAATTAATCCGTAGACTACCGTATTTAAAAATCATATGAACCACAACATCATCGCTAGCTTTTAATCGAATTTTGGAATGAACTGATTGATCCAAAATTCAAACACCAAAGGCCGAATTTAAATTTAAACCCGCCTTTATTCCAAACTATTCATTGACCACAATGATAAAACTGAAGATTATGTATGATGTGTTGATTTACATTAGAGATTTGCAACCAAAATTATTCATCAAATATGATTTATGAAGTGATATCAATCACCACATAATCGGCATGATTCATGAAAACTTTTAAACTTTATCTAGCAAATTTACAGTTTTACATAACTTGACTTGTCTCAAATACATTATACAACATTAAACATCCTCTGGTATTAATTTAACAACAAAACCAAAACGCACACATGAATCAGGGATTATGCAGAGGTACCATAATGAACAAACACAAAGTACAAATCCCTATCCAAAAGGGCTTAAAAGAAACTACATCATGTTAATGTATATACCAAACTGTTTATACTTTTTTAAGAAAACTTGCCCAAAGTGCATTGTTTATGCGATTGAAGTTGGATCTTCGGATGGAGCATCACCAATTGATTTCTGATCTGTGACCTTAATTTTCTTCGGATCTGCACATAAATTAGGGAATGCTACTTTAGCACAGTATAATTACTATGTGTTGCAACAAGATATGATAATATAATATTTATCCAGATAATACCAGGGGATTGAGGACTTTCAGGGTCGTTTAAAGGGAGGTCTGCAAAAACAAATTACATAAGACATAGTTAGCCTAAAGGCTTCAACTGTTACAAATTGGAGTAGAACTTTATTTGATTCTCCAATTGTTGTATATGGGCATAACTTTAAGCAAATAAGCTGAAACTTTTAGATTACAAAAGAATTGGTTCATCAAGGTTGAAAATCTCTAGCATTTTCACGCCAAATACCAGCAAAACTCGTCTTTTAAGCTAATCAACCTAATGACTGCTGAACAAAACAAAAAAGGCTGAACTTGAAAGCTTAAATAAGAGAAGATCTACTAGCGTTAACGAATACGACATTTCATAACAATTAACAATGGATAAATTATAAATTAAAACTATCCTTACCCTGGAACTGGTGTGGTGAATTCACATTATTCCCAATAATAGGGGGCTTCTGTTAAAACAAGTAGTAACTCATTAGTATTCATTCTGTACATTTTGATACGAAGAATGTAGAAGTTTTTTCGTACTGGCGAAATAAACATACTACAACCGGAAAAGGTATATAAGATTGTACATTTTCAGTGCCAAGAGACACAAGGAAATTGAAATTGAATTTAAGAGTAGCATTATGTTTGTAATAAGTAAAATATAACAGGCATGAGAAACACTTACATCATATTCTTCAAATTCACAATCATCGACCATGACGATGTTGCAGGTACTTTTTGGGTCTGGTTGGAGAAAATGTTGCGCTTGCCACCACGTCAACTCTAGTTCCTGCGAGTTTGAGATAAACTAAAACTCGTTAGAATTCACTCGGATATAGATTTTATTCAAGTTTAAGTACAACATTTAATAGAAAAAGAACAAGTAAATTGATTGACCTTATCAACAACTGGGGTTTTCTTGAACCCTATGACAAGTTGATTTGGACGAATTACACCAAACATTACTGCAGAAATAGAAAGAATAAGAAACAATGTGAAAAAGGTTAACTAAGTTCTCTTCAAACGTGTGAATGATTATAATACTATGTCATATATGATTTTTCGGTTCTCTAATATTCATTGTATTTCTGACATCATTATGTCAACAGAAATGAAAAGAACCAAAAAAAGGAAAACCCCTTGATATCAAATAGAAAATGAACAAAGATTGTTAATATCTCATTAGTAAGTAATGTGAAGAAAGGTACCGATATCCTGGGCTTGTAACCCCGATTCTTTCATGTACCCTTGTGTATTTTCAAATACGTACATACGGGTACCTTGGTTGTTCCAGAACCTTAACCGGAAGTTCCATTTTTTCCCGTTGGAATCAATGACATTCAAAATAATGCCTGTTGATTCCGTTAAATACGAGAAATAAGCCTGCACCGAATTTCCAAGAAAACAAGTTTTAGGATAATTAAGGGGAGATATTCAAGATGGGGAGAAATTTAAGGACAAGGGAATAAAGTACATCAAAATTGATTTTTACTAAACCTTAAACAAGAAACACATATATGGATGTTTCAAATCTAAAGGTACTAAATATGTACATAAACCTTAGCTGCTCCTTTGAATGTGTTACATTCATAGTAAAAATTGTTCATTTCGTCAAATACAGAATATACACCTGTGAATTTTCAAATATTTAACATTATCAAGAGAGAGATTGAGAGACAGAGAAGGTAACATACCACAGCGCAAACCTTGGGTATGACCAACCTGCCAACTTTAGTAACATCGCTCGCCGATAAGACCTTTTCGAACAAAGGATCAACCTTTGTTTTTAAGCTTTTGAAAAAATTAAGGTAAAAACCTATAAATACCAAATTAAATGATAAAGGGACACTAAACTAACTCTTCCACAGGTGTATATTAAATTCTACATCAAATAGAATAGAGATTAATCGGGTTTTTTAAAACAACTCTGATTCAGAATCACAACATGAACTCGTATATGACAACTACTGGAAAAGGTGGTGGGTGACGCAAAAACTTCGGACACCTAAAAACGAAAAAGAAATCCAGAAAAATCTAAACATACTAATTGAACAGCAAGAGATGGAGAATAGACTTAGGAATCTCTTGTAATCTTCTACATCACACGCAGTCACACTAATACGAAGATATTTCCCATTTTAACTTTGAAACCTATGTATGTGCAGAATGAGAATCCTGAAAGAAGAATTGGACGGAAAAATTGTTTCTATTAGTAGTTTAGGCATCCATAATACCACAACTTTCCAAATTTTAAAGCTGGATTCAACAAACACGAAATACTAAAAAGAGATTTAAGGTGAAAACAAGATCGAGAAAAAGGATACGCTACAAATATTTGTTGCAGCTCCGTATCTGAAACGCTTATTTTGTGTTTGACCAGTAAGTGAGAGTTTTGTGCTAGTTCAGTAATTCGAGTAGTTTCTTCTTGGGTATTTACCCCTGTCGAAAAGCTAGTAATGCACTTCTGTGAATATACACTCCCGTTGTTGACAAAAGCGGTATTGTTCGATTCGTTAGCAGTATATATAACATTGCTGTTTGATGAAATCTGCACCATTATTTATCCAAGCAAGGGAGAATCAGAATTGGAACATATATTGTTGAAAGTTATAAATAAAACTTAGCAGAATAATTCAAAACAGAAAGAAAGAGAAAGCGGGGTTTTTTACGAGCACACTTCCAGAATGGAAAGAACAATATAGCCAAAACCCTCACATTGTTTGTTATTTTGTAAAATAAGCTATACCTATTCATTGCCCCTTTTTTTATTTTAGTATTTTACCATGGAGAAGTTTTTTATATTTCCTCTAAAAAGGTAATACAAGATGAAATAATTGACAAGTCATTCCAGAAAAAACTAGAAATAGAATACCGGAAAATATACTACACCTTCAGTTATCACCAAAGAGTCTTAAATCATTGCTAAATAGGTAGTTTGAACTGACGGATAATTTTTTCGAGAAGAATCATTAAACACTTCAGAAGTTAACACCATATGAAAGCATTTAATGTTCTTATTATAACCTATATAAGTTCTAAACACTGCTAAAATTCGGATGATGTTTACAAATTATTATTACCAGAGCTGATTGTTGGATTGCATGATTAGTACTCCCCGCAGTCTGGAAGGAGGGGAGTCCGATACCTTGGGAACCTACTGTTTTGCCCTTGTCAAGGGAGGTATTACCAGAACCAGCAATCCTTATCTACATGATTATGTATAATACGAGAAATAAAAATCAGTATCTGACACATGTATAGGTTGCCTCCAATGTAATACGAAGAATTCACTTTCAAATGTTGGAAAGAAGAATGAAGCTAACAGCTATTTATCTTTTTATAATTAAAAATCTTAGAAACATATATATTATTCGACGTGGTAATTTTCTATTTTGATTTGCATTAAACCATAATGACGATACATTGTGAATTAATTTTGGTTCAGTAAAATGTTAAATGTAATGACTGTTAATATTTCAACATGAATCAACGAGATAACCAAGAATACGCAAAAAAAAAAATACACTTGAAATCTGTAATTACAAGGCATGTGAACTTTATCTCCACTAAAATTGGTAATAATACATTGCAGTAAGAAATAATACATTTGTAGAGAATTATGCCCTAATGGAAATCTCGGATATTCTTATCGTCTTCCATTTTAACACAAAAAAGCACCCGTATCTAATTCCAAACAGTAATTACCGGAAGATGTTGACGACCTACATCTCTCTGTTGGCAGGTTTTGCACCATACACCGCCGAAATTCAAGCACTCATATAAGTGCTTAGACGCTATACACCCACAGTGAATAGGCTGCCAAGTCACAATCAACAATTAAGATAAAATCTCAAAATAAATGGTTCTTAAACAAGAGGGGGAATCTTAAAATTTGCTAACCTTTTCACATTTTCTGCAATTTCTCCAGCCAGTTTCTTCTTTATGAAAGTTCTCACAGTATTTTGAGCTTTCATAAGCAGAACTGCAAAATCACATAACAGACCATTTCGAAAAAAATAAAAATGACCCAGAGAAAAAATAAACTAAGAAGAAAAAAAATTGGGATCAAACAAGGTTTAAGGTGAATCTGCGTGACAGTCCGTGGCTTCTTTTATCCCCCAAAGGCAATCAAATCTCAATTAAATTAATCATATTCCACAATTTTCTTTATTATGTATAGGTTTTTTTATTTATTTCCGGTATAAGTCATTTAGTTTGGCAACAAGTGATGAATCAAAATCCGTATTCCCTTTCGGTACTTGTTTTTTCCTAAAATTTACCAACAGACATTAGGCATCTTTATCAGTAACATGATTTTTTATTAAGTTAAATGAAAGAGTTGAAGGCTCAATCACAAGTGTGCTTGCATTACCAAATGAGCTGAAATGGAAACAGACTCACAACAGAATCACAGATTAATAGTTAGGAGGTGCAATACTTTGAACATTTCCCTCGGAGAGAGTTACTGAAAATAAAACAGCGCTCACTTGTCGTGGGATCCTTTTTGAAGACATATTTTTAGAAAATCCATGTTTTAAAAAGACAAATTATTTTCTTGACAAGTGATGGCGAGATACAGACAGAATAACATATTTTGTTAATGTTGTGGCCTTTATTCATACACAATCATACATCGAGAAACGACAGGCATAAACCGTTACAAACAAGATGATATCAAAAAAATTAGTCAATAAATTTGGCGTTATACGCACGCAGTCTCACTTCGAGAACTACATGCATAAACCGTTATTTACTGCAAAAGAAATATTCTAGTCAATTAAGTTGGCGTTATACACACGCAATCTCACTTCAAGAGCTACATGCATAAACGGATAACCCGTTATTAACGTCATAAAAATACTTCAGCCAATCAGATGTGAGAAGGCACAAAAAAAGTCCAAAAAACACAATATTCAATATGTTTATGGCAGTTAATCAGGTGATCGACCAATTCTTTATAAATTGTTAAGAAGAAAGTTACAATTTTTCTATTACTTAATCACTTCATACACTGGTCTATAAAATCAAAATGTTATCCACATGATCTATACATGTCTTTTAATTTAAATCTGAATAAGGAAACATACACTGATACACATAATGTTAGGTTAATCAAGTTTTTGATTCCAAAAAAGAAAAAGGAAATTTAATCAAATTTAGATATACTATAATGGTAATCAATATGAGAGTGTCTATCTACATGATGAAATTGAATATAAAGAAAATAAATCTAAATTTAAATATGTAGACGCACAGAAAAAGAAGTGAAACATAGTATACAAAGATACAGGTATGCGGCTTATGCCTAGAAACTGAAATACTATATCTAGATAAGGAAATTCAAAAATTGAAAATCAGATGCTAAAACATGGTTAAAATAATTCAGAATTAGGGGGGGAAATACCCGCAGTTGAAGCAAAGGAGAGCGGAAGCACCGCTCTTCAAGCCCCAACCCGTCATCCACCGATGAGTCTTGGTGCAACGGCACTTAAAATTCATGCACGCAATCATATCCCTATTTCTATTCATGCTAGTCGACTGTAATTCAAAAACCAAGTAAAAAAGAAAACACAAACAATTGAAGAAATATGAATGTTAATGAAAATAGACAAAGATTTGTTTACAAATATAGAGATGTGCACTTAACATAGATATGATCGAAATTCGAATAGGGTTTTAGAGATTAGAGGGTGGAGTTTTTTTAGAGAGAGAAAAAGAGAGTTTATGCTTGCATGGAGCCAAATAATAACAGGTAACATTAAAACGCATGCATGTATTTTTGTTTTTACTCTCACTTTTAAGACAAGTAATTGAGTTGGTTAATTCGTGTCTATACCAATATCCGTTGGATGAGATTTGTTGTATTTAGTATTAATTGTTATTATTAGACTATTAGTATTCGAGTTTTAATTATAATGGTATCTTTCAAAAAGTAAGTAAGACTAGAAGAAAATTAGTATACTTTTAGAATCAGATATTAGATATTTGTAACCGCTATTGAGTGATTAGTCAAACTTCTAAATATTAATGTATTAGTCAAACTTCGAAATATATTCATTTCAAAAACAAAACAAAAAACTTCGAAATATATTGGCATTGAAAGAAATTCATTAATTGAGAATGATTTATTATATCTTCAATGGAGAAAATAATGCTTACTTAATACATTCAACAACTGATGTATTTAATATATAATTACTACTAATACTTAGATTTCAAAAAATTAATGTAAATTAGTTTTTGTAAGGTGTGTTTAGTATTGTATTCTTTTGAATGTTATATGCAGAACCAAACCGAAAACAAAACTTGGTACCCATTAATATCCAGTACAATATACTATTAAAAAAAGTAAAAAAAAAATATTACAGATAAAAACTAAAGTTTTCTCCATAGAAAATAAACACATGGGAAAGTTAACATTGTGAAAGAGTTGGTCATCTTGAAAATATACAATAGAAAAAAGTCAATAATATATATTCTAAAATCATTTAAAATTTAATAGTAGAATAGTTTCTTTTACTTAATACTAAATAGGCCAACGTAGTATCTAAAAACAACATAAAGCTAACATGTGATCAATGTGTAATTTAAAAGTATATGTGGCCTCCTAATTATAATTCAAAAAAATTAAGAAGATCACTCATATTTGATAAGCTCTTTATGTAATTACTTCCTGTGCTAATGAAAAATTATATTTTTATATTTAGATATATAGTACAATTTTCAAGCAAATGACTTATTAATCGCGGAGTTTAAATTTTCTCCGAACCGGTTTGGAGCGAATCTTTCATACACGACACATGTACGTTTACTATTGCTTTGATTATAAGACTTTCGCATCATACAGAATTCGACAGGTACGTTGACAGGAGCACGCCAAGGTTTGTTTTTTGAGAGCCGCTAAATACTTCAAAATAGTTATTAGGTTTTGGTAACACGAATCTTTTATATTGGGAAATATACATTTTCAAAAATCTTTATTTCTTTCGATACAACTACCATAAATATATACAAACGCCTCCAATTCTGCTTTGGGTCATTACCCCTATTAACTTTCTCTCTCTAACTTCACATATCACATTTGTCTCTCTCGTATCTCTCTCTTTCTCATGCTCTGCCTGCCAGTGCACCACCACCACCACGACTGGTGGTGCATCGTGACGGCAATGAAGCCTCTATCTCTCTCCAATGGTTATCTGTCTCTTCAATCTCAACTTTTTCTCCCTCCTCTCTATATATACAAGTTGAGCCAGATCTGTGTATTAAAAAAAATATTACGATTCATAAATTGAAAAAACAACAGACAAGAACGTCAGTTTTATTTTCAATATCTCTATATCCAAGATAGTGTAAATTTGATAGAAGTTAATATAAAATAGCAAATACTAGTCACATGATTACCTCACTCTCACTTCAAATAAAAAAAAATGTGAAATTTCATTATTTGTGGTTGGTCTAAAAAAAATTGTTAAAATAGGAGGGTGTGGTTTGTAGGGGAAAAGTATGGGGAGTACAAAGAAGTCGCAACAAAAGTTCTTGGCTCTTGGTTTGAACGGAGTCGTGTCGGTGTTTCTGGGCTTAATGGTACAAAATAAGATTAGATCGCAGACATAATTAGTGGCAGATTTTACTTCTCAGCGTCCTTATTGGGGACGCCATGACGACAGATTTCAATTTTACTGACATATATTGTATTTAGCAATAGATTTCTAACAGATTTGCTCGTTCCTGATTTGAACCTTTTTTTGTAATGTCGGTCTTCTCGAGATTGATATTAGTACGCTTTGTCTATATCGCTTCTCGACAGTTTTTCTTGGGCCTTTCTCGGCCCATTTAAGCTCTTGTTGCACCACTTCAATTGAGTCCTTTAACCTCTTGCAGTAACTCACTTGCCCAGCCTTGTGTATGTACCTACATTTCATATATTTATTTTTAAAATTTGATAAAATTAACGGGATGCCTACTACATAATAAGGTTCTAGAGACGACCGATTCTGTTACAAATCTATCGATAAATGACAAATTCTCAGTAAAATAGAAATTTCTCGTCATGCCATCTGCAATTAAAGACACGTTTATTGCAATAGTAATAATGCGTAAATTCAACATCATCCGTGGAAGAATTAGTTACATAGGCGGCCCAGGAATGTTATAAACTTTAACATGCAAAATAGACATTTAAAAGCACTGCCGGCTTACGTTATGGTAATCATTTACATAATAACACATTATTATATTAGAATCTATCTATAGTCATACACTCCAAACTTAAAAAAATATATATATATCTAGATCGGATCAACCGTGTGTGTGTAGGGGGGTGTTTTAATTTATAAAAGTAATGGATTATCACTCCCAACTACTTTATTGGAATTTGAACATCCCCATTTTTGCATCCTAACTCCGCCATTGTTGACACTAATTAGTTAACAAAAAAAAATATCAATATTTGTCAAAGGGTTGCAAAATAAACATTCATCCCAACTTTGGAATTTGAACATCCCCATTTTTTCGAATTCTATTCTAACTCCGCCATTGTTGACATGGATTGGTTGACACTAAAAATTAGGGTTGTTCATCAAATCCGTCAATCCGTAAATCTGAACCAATTCGTTAGTTTGGTTTTAATTGGTTCGGATTTTTCATCAAACAATTTGGTTTAGTATTCAAAAAAATTCAATCCATTTTTAATGGGTTGGTTTAGGATTCTAAAGTGGTAATCCAAACCAAACCAATCCAATTCGTTCAATCCGTATCAAATCCGATCCATTAGCCCGTTTAAATCCGTACTAAATCCGGTCCAACAAAATTAAAAATACCTAAATATAACATACCATATATAAAAACATAAGTATTAAAAATACGTGTGCGTTGGTGCAATTTGAATGTGTGTATATAAAAACAAATCTGTACTAAATCCGGTTCAACAAAAATATGATCCATTGGTTTTGATAGTTTGAATATGTGTGTTGGTGCAATTTACGGCCACAGGCATTTTTGGCTGGTGTGAAGTCGTCAAAAATTTATTTACGCATTATTAATATTTATTTTTTGAGAAATAGAAAGTTTATTTTTATTTTTTGAATCTTCACTATTTCTACTATCAATTATTTTTGTTTGATAGTTCTCAAAATTACACATCAATTTGTTTGATGACATTTTTTTTCTTCTTTGAATGATTATGGGTTTTTAAGTTTTGTTGACATTTGGATGGCTTAGTGTTGTTTTTTCCTTTCATTTATGGTTTTTTATTATTATGTTGTAATCACTCGTTTCATAAATCCGAATCCAATCTGAATCCGATCTAATCAGCAAATCCCCATCAAACCAAACCGATCTGTTGGTTTGGTCTGGTTTGGTCTGGTTTGGATTGGAAGTATGAGTGGTTTGGTTCGGATTCAAAAAATTACAATCTGTTATTAATGGATTGGATTAGGATTGAGGCTAATCTATTAAAATTCGGACCCTGTATACCTCTACCAAAACTATTAATTGTCAAAGGGTTGCAAAATAAACATTTAAAAGATCAGGGATGACTATGTGATGTACCAGGTATCGAGGCCGCCACATATATATAGAGTTATTACGTAGTGCATATATTAGAGTGAGAGGTATCCCCGGACGCCGCCCTTTCCCGCCGTCATGGTAGCCACTTATTTCGACCAACGCCATACTCATGCCGCCATATGGACTCTCCCACTGTACGGGCTTGGTTGATGACTTGGTAAATGATGTCGTGGATGTTGAATGTTCATGCCATCTTATGGACTCTCTCAGTACGGGCAAGGTTGATGACTTGGCACCTTTTGACTTAGCATTTGATGGCGTGATTGTGAAGATAGGAGGCTCAAGTGTTGCTTTTTGGTTGATGATTTGGCCCACCACCGGATTGTTGTAGCGTTGATGGCCGTCGACTTTGTCAGTGGCCTCCAGGACCCTACTGAGGTCAAAGCTAGGAATTGTAGTCAGAACTGGCGTTGGCGCCACATCATTTTGAGACGGGTTAATCTTAACTAATTTGTTAATGGAATCTAATGGGTCGGATTTTTTCCTCTCTAATGGACCGGGTATGACCTCGGTCATGTCCCTGTATTGGTGGAACCAGGATTCAATTCTTGGGGCTTGAAATTTTTTTATTAGTACAATAATAATAAACGGTATAAAAAATCAAAGAAAACTGGAGATTAAAATTTCACTGACTTGTCCATTGATCTAAAATTTTCAATTGATACAGAAAAATTGACAACAAATACGAATTTATTAGTTTAAACTTTTTTTGTAATATGACTATGAAGCTGCACAAAAACATTTATTTATAAAATCTTGTAATAGTAGCTTAAAAATACAATTAATTAATAAAAACGTCAAAGAGTAAGCTAATGTTAATTAAATAAAAAGTAAAAAAATAATCACTAGATTCGAACTATACACAGTATGGACACAAAAACTTTATGTTTACCATTTGAACTAAGTTACTATTTGTTTATTTGGGAGGCTATTTGTTGGTTTTTACTGTATCGAAAAGCAATAAATGAAAAGACAGGTACTGAATGGAAATAAAAAATTTTATTTCTCATAAAAGGAATATAATTACAATTCTTGACTCATACAGAATTTTAAATTACACTAATTAAATTTCAGACAGATTTAATATAAATTATTAAACTGCTGAACTGAATTATAATTGTTTAAAACTGTCAGACAGAATAGTATAATTACTAAACTGCTGGACTGCTTAACAATTAAAAGAAACTTACAGGCAGAATAGTATGATTAATAAGCTGCTGGACTGTTTCTGTAAATACTGGAAATTAAATTACAGAATTGAAAAATTACAGAATTGGAAAATACTGAATTGAAATTACATAATGTAAACAGTACTGAAATGTAAATACATAAAGGAAAAGACGAGGCAACTGCTGAGCAGTTTTTTTCTTAAACAAAATATTTCCCAAACCACTTTGATGTTTGTGGTTCTAGGGACTTTGTTTCCAAGGTACAACGTCTGTCACTGAGTGGCTCGCGTGGAAACGACACCGAACCACATGTCGAGCTGTTGGTCGTGCGATTCTCTCTCTATATATGATGTAGTATGCTGTGTTGTGTGTGTTGCTAATTGTGTGTTTGCTGAGCAGTTTCCCTTAAACAATATTTCTCAAACCACTTTGATGTTTCTGGTTCTAGGGACTTTGTTCCCAAGGTACAATGTCTGTCACTGAGTGGCTCGTGTGGAAACGACACTGAACCACATGTCGAGCTGTTGGTCGTGCGATTCTCTCTCTATATATGATGTAGTATGCTGTGTTGTGTGTGTTGTTAATTGTGTGTTTGAATGAGAGGGGGAAGGCTGCCTAATTTTATTCTCATTGAATGCTGGCGTTTTAATTTGCTGGAAACTCTAGTGACTACTTTCGCGTAGAAACGACACCGAACCACATGTCGAGCTGTTGATCGTGCGATTCTCTCTCTATATATGATGCAGTATGCTGTGTTGTGTGTTTGAATGAGAGGGGGAAGGCTACCTAATTTTATTCTCATTGAATGTTGGCGTTTCAATTTGCTGAAAACTCTATGGACTACTTTTGTATTTTATACTACTTTTGTATTTTTTTATACAAAACTCCCCAAGACCCAAGACATTCCCCATTTCCCAAATCACAAATCCCAAATCCTAAATCCAAGCCCGATGCCCAGGACCCGAGCGAGCGCGTGTGGTACACACTAATACACTTAAGTGTATGTGGATATGATAGTTTAACAACTAAATGAGTTGGACTTGTATATATATTGTAAAATTAACTCTTAATTCTTCAATATGGGATAACCATCAATGGTTTTCCATTTTTTTATTCCATTTTCCAGCATTAAGATTTTTCTTTCTTACGAGAACCCAACTTTGAAGCCGATTAATATTCACACTCATTCTCCGAATAGGTCATGCGATATACTGTTACAAAGCTCGTCACATGAGCTACTCAAACACATTGAGTACGGCATTAACAACTCTGTATTGTCACATGTAATATCGACTCGAAGTTGGTCATGTGACCATTCGGAACACCCATGTATAAAACATGTTTTCCAACACTATTAACGTATAAAACCTTAAATCTCCAAATTTTTCTAAAAAAAAAAAATATTTTTAAAAATTTAGGGATGGCGGTGGCACCCCTTTGCCACCCACTGGTTCCGTCCCTGTGTCCCTGAACGTTAAACTACCATAATCATCGGGATGCCTGAATACATATCTTCTAGCTCTTTCAGCGCCCTAGCTAATGTCGTATGATCCACTATCAATATTATTTTTTCTAGTTAGGGAGATAGATAAATGAGAGGGCACGATGTGTGTTCTGGTTGATGTTGGCAGAAGAGGAAGAAATAATTTGTATATGTAATGGGATATGAAAATGCCAAAAAGAGGCTAGGAAGGCCGGCAATTTTTTCTTAAAAAATATATATTAGTGAAGTATAAAAAGGCCTTTCATGGTTTTCGTCTTTATGCATGACCAAATGTGTCACTTAATGGTGTCTATAAAGTATAATCTGCTCGATTTGTTTAGTATCTAGTTTCGTGAGTTAAAGCCTAAAGTTGCAATAAAGTTGAGTAATGCCCAGTTGCGCGCTTCTACTTTGTTGCCTTTGCTATATTAAGAAGCTAGTTTTTTTATATATATAAATTATTTGTGTTTTATAATCATTTGAAATCCCAAAGTCTATAACTTTTCAAGGTAAAATTCCATATACGTATGCAAGTTTTCCTCAATAATTAGTTAAATTTCATAAAATTCCTAACTATTACGTACGTAGTTAAGTGCAGTACATAGTACATACACGATTACATAACATAGATATAAGTTTGCCTAGTTTTCCCTTTACATATTTTTTTTAGCAATGCTGCATTTTTCTTACTATATTTGAGTTCATATAGGAAAAACATTCTAGTTAACCTTCATTGAAAGATCACAGTACTCGGGTTAAGTAGACATAATTGTATTATGTATACATCTAATTTAATGGCTTTATTTGTTTGAAGGAATTTATTAATGAAAGGGTTAGTCATGCATAACTAGCTATAGGATCTTTTTAATTAAGAAAACAATGAAGCCATTCTCAAATCACATCACAGTTAGAGGAAGTCTATAAAAATATATAGGACTAATTTGTAGGGCAAATTATAAAAATATATAGGACTAATTTTTAAATGGCAATCATTTGTTTCATGTGGTTTAATTTGTAGGCGAATAGAGTTATCGTTATTAGTACCTATCAACCATGCATATATAAGTGCATTCGTTTAATACTTGTACACTAGTAATCCAAAAGGGGTGCCAAACTCCTTCCTCTATAGGAGTACTCAGACGTCTACTATATGGGTCATTGGATGTTTGTTTGTTAACTATTAAAGGCTTATAACTAGGGGTGGACTTTTTGTACCGATTTGTATCAACCGATCGATTTTCGAACCGAAACAAACAAATTGGTACCGAAAGTTCGGTATACCGACTTTTCGGTACGCTACAACCGAACCAAACTTTAAAAGTCGGTTCGGTTTCGGTATCCATTTCGTATGTTTAGTATAATACCGAACCGAACCAAACATTAAAATTATAAAATATATAGAAATGTACACGTAGTTATAACTTACAAATAAATTGTCGTATAGTTTATTTTAATTTTTCTTACGACTTATTTTCCTATTTACGAAGCCAAATACAATAATTTCGTGTTTCTCCATTTTCTTGTCTAATATTTTAAAAGAATTCTTATTTTATAAGTGTTTACTATTTTAATCAATTCACAATAAATGTAGCAAATATAAGAATAGTTGTACACATTTTACTTTTGTACAAACTTTTTTGCTATTTTATTGTTATCAAGAATTATCTTTTAATAATAATAATGTTTCGGTATAAAACAGAAAACCGAATCGTACCAACTGAAAAAGTCGGTATACCGAACTTTCGGTATACCGACTTTTTCGGTTCGGTTACGGTATAATTTTTTTCAAACCAAATAAGTTCGGTTCGGTATTGGTATATGGTCAAAAAAGTCGGTACCGTACCGAAGTCACCCCTACTTATAACAAAAGACATTATAAAAGAAAATTAGTATTAGATTAAAACTCATTTTTCTATTCCTTTCTCCACAGCAGTGTCGGTCTATTGCCTGCTATTTATTTCCCATATTTAAAGATCAGTTGATTGATGTATTTTCTCATTCTAAAGAAAATATGTAAATTTTAATAAATTTTGGATTTAAATTATGATTGTTTTCTTTTTTCTAATTTCGGAATCTAGGGAAAATTTCAATCATTATTATCGGATAGGGTTTGTTACCATTGATGTGTTTTAGACGGGACCGGGTCACGTTTTGATTAAAAAATTATTATAATTAATATTTAATTGTAGACTAATCACAAGTTAAGGTTCAATATTTTTATTTGAGTTTTATCGTGTTATAAGGGGTCATGTCCGTTTTGATTAAAAAAAATGATTATAATAAATATTTTTTTTGTTTTAATTAATATTTAATTTTATTATAGTCACAAATAAGGTTCTATATTTTTAGTTTGATTTTTATTATGTTATAAATGAAAATTGTATGTATATATGTAGTATATGGTCCATTTTTGTTTTATAACGTAATTGAATCTTAGCATTTCATCCTATATAAAATCATCTAATGGCCAAATACAGTAGCCGTCTGAGTACTCTCCTTCTAAGGAGGAGTCTGGGGCACCATTTCCCTAGTAATCTACTAATTTACTGATGGGAGGAATTTTCAGAGGAAAATGAGACAATATCTTGTATGATACAATAGTAATGAACAAGTAACCATGATATTTTAACATAAATTATATTTCATTCGCAATTATAAAACTTTATCAGGGATAATCACATAATTATTTGGAAAATTTGTAATCTATGTCGAGTCAAGATAGCAGGTTTGTTTATGGTCGCAATGGGAAACAAATAGATTTAGACTGTCGAATTCGATATACATTACCACAATTTTGAAGTCTCGACACTTGATTATCATAAGCCAATTGTGGCAAAACGAGTACTACCGGTTTTGTTTTCTTGGTGTGGTTTTTCACCCCGTGTTTTGTTTTAAAAATAAATAAAAAATAAAATATGGGTTTTCCACACAATTAATTAAAAAAATATCATAACAATGTTCCGTTTGTCTTGGGTTTTTGTAGCTCTTTCGCAGGGAAGGTTGATTACATAAATTAATTTCTAATACATTAAGAGAAAAAAGACAAAATGGGCTTACATCTTAAATTTCCTACTTGTCTTATGTCCCATATATAGATGTCATAAAAAGATTTCATTTCATTCCAGAGTACATGATTACTGTGTTAAAAGTACTCACAAGAGCTTACGTTTTCCAATATTACATAACGTTATTTGCTACACCAAATGGTGACTAGGAAGAGCCTGAATAAGATGATGATAAACTCTTATCATTTATATATATATATATATATAAATGATTGGAATACCTCACTTCTTTTATTTTATTAATGATGGAAAAAATAAAAATTAGAAACAGTGAGATACGTGATTCTACTGGTATCGAAATTACATTTCCATAGTTAGTTTTTTGAAAATTGCATTGCCATAGTTAATTACTTACAGTAAGCACTCCCAGTAACTCCAATAATTGTGACTTTTTGTAATTTTCAACCATAAATTTTCACTAAATTTTGTTAAAAGTGATGATTTGACACCAATCATGTTTCTAATTTTTCCATTTAATATGTTTATGTAAACTTGGCACCTATTAGTATGTAGATATAGTGTAAATTTAAGTATCATAATATGTACTGGAAGCATAATTAAACATTGGTGTATTTTATTTCATTACCGTTTTTTGTCAGTAATTAACATTAACACATTAATGCATCAAGCATCAATATTGTGAATTGCGCACAAACTGCCTATAGCAAATAAATCCCTAGACCGTATTTAATAATCATATAAAACACTACGCTATCGCTTTTAATCAAATATTAGAATGAAATGATTGATTCCGAAATTCAAACACCAAAGGCTGAATAAATTGATACCATCACTGGGCTAATAGCCATAACAAATGAGAAGTTATACGACTCAACTCCAACATAACTACTCTAATATAGCTAGCTCTTTTCGGTACTTGAATATTTCCCAACCGCTCTGGTGCATTTAACCCCCACTTGCATATCATAAGGATTTCGAACAACTTCTTCAAATACAGTATGAGGAAGTACCGCTTGTGAAACCTGATCAATGTCCACGGGCATATTAGCTAAATGGCAATTGGCGCATACAATACGCCCAGTAGCTTCTCGTTGAGTATTATATATATAGTAGTATTTTTTTTGATAATACTAGTGTACTATATAATACTCCATGAGAAAAAATAAACCATTTATTTGTTTATTCCAAAAAAAAATTCTTCATTTCCTCTAAAATCATAGCTTAATATCATTTGCAGTTTTTGACAAAGTTATTAATTTGCCTTTAAAGTTTGTTGTTTCAGTACTACTTGGAGAAAAAGATTTCTAACATAAGAAAGCACTTATTTCATTTTGTGGGTAACTCTTATTTTAGCAGTAACATTTTTAACTCATTTCAACAGAATCTATTATTATGTATAAACTTGCTTCCAATCTAGCATTTTAAACTTTTGCAGTCAGCCCTCATGCTATCGAATTTTTACAATCAACCTCGTGTGTGAAGGGGAATAACTATGTTCAATGGAAACTTTTATTAAATATGTTTAGTTGAGATCGATGCTTCCGAAGACTGTTTAGAAAAAGATCTACTTCGCGCTAATTACACAGATAGAGCTTACACATTTGACGCCATTATCAAACCTCTTAACAATATGCTTTATCAATGTTTTTGCTTCTTAAAACATTGACTAGATTAGGGAAAAACATATTTATGACTAATGTGAAACCAGTCAACTGCCATATTAGATCTTCGAAACTGTTCGTTTTAATGGGAATTTGGCACCAAACAATAAAATAAACCATCCAAAAATTCCAAACTATTCATTGAGCACAATGTTAAAACATTGGACATCCAACTACAAAAGATCATAATGTGTTAATTTACATTAGAGACTTAATCGGCATGATCTACATTACGACTAACAATATTCATCAAATATGATTTATGAAGTGATATAAATCACCAAACATAATTAACATGATTCATGAAAACTTTTAAACCTTATCTACCAAAACCTGTAGCAAATTTACAGTTTTACATAACTTGACTTGTCTCAAATACATTATACAACATTAAACATTTTCTGGTATTAATTTAACAACAAAACCAAAACGCACACTTGCCTTCAGTGCATTGTTTATGCCATTGAAGTTGGATCCTCGGATGGAGCATCACCAACTGATTTCTCATCTGTGACCTTAATTTTCTTCGGATCTGCATATAAATTAGGGAGTACTACTTTAGCACAGTATAACTATGTGTACAGCAAGATATGATAATATAATATTTATCCAGATAATACCAGGGGATTGAGGACTTTCAGGGTCGTTTAAAGCTAACTTAAGGTCTGCAAAACAAATTACATAAGCCGTAGTTAGCCTAAAGGCTTCAACTGTTACAGACTAGAGTCGGACTTAATTTTATTATCCAACTGTTGTATAGGGGAATAACTTAAGGCAAATAAGCTGGAACTTTTAGATTGAGAAAAAAAAATTGATTCATCAAAGCTTGAATCTAGCATTTTCAGGCCAAAGACCAGTAAAACTCAGCTTTTAAGCTAATCAACCTAATGCAGTCTAGTTGTTGAACAAACGGAAAAAGCTGAACTTAAAAACTAAAATAAGAGAAGACATAATAGTATTAACGAAGACGAAGTTTCATAACACTCAATAAATTAGAAACAAAAATTTATCCTTACCTAGGAACTGGTGTGGTGAATTCACATTTTCCCCAATAACAGGAGGCATCTATCAAAACAAGATGTAATTAATTAGTATTCATTCTGAACATTTTGATACAAAGTGATTGAAGTTTTTTCGTACTGGCGAAATAAACATACTACAATCGGAAAAGGTATATAAGGTTGTACATTTTCAGTGCCAAGACACTAGGAAATTGAAATTGAAATTGAATTTAACAGTAGAATTATGTTTGTAATAAACAAAATCTAACAGGCTTGTAAAACACATACATCATATTCTTCAAATTTACAATCATCGACCATGACGATGTTGCATGTACTTTTTGGGTCTGGTTGGAGGAAATGTTGTGCTTGCCACCACGTCAATTCTAGTTCCTGCGAGTTTGAGATAAACTAAAACTCGTCAGAATTCACTCAGATCTAAATTTTATTCAAGTTTAAGTACAACATTAAATAGAAAAAAAGGACAAGTAAATGACTTGACCTCATCAACAACTGAGGTTTTCTTGAACCCTATGACAAGCTGATTTGGACGAATTACACCAAACATTACTGCAGAAATACGAAAAGATATATTTAACCGTACCCATTCACTAGAAAGAATAAGAAACAATGTGAAAGAGGTTAACTAAGTTCTCTATCAAACATCTGAATGATTATAATACAATACATAATAGACGAACAAAAACAACTTATATGATTTTTCTGATTCTCTAATATTCATTATATTTGTAACATCATTATGTCAACAGAAAATGAAAAGAATCAATAAAGGAAAACCCCTGGATATCAAACAAAGATTGTTAATATCTCATTAGTAAATAATGTGAAGAAAAGTACCAGTATCCTGGATTTGTAACCCCGATTCTTTTATGTACCCTTGTACATTTTCAAATACGTACATGCGGCCACCATTGTTGTTCCAAAACCTTAACTGGAAATTCCATTTTTTCCCGTTGGAATCAATGACATTCAAATTAAAGCCTGTTGATTCCGTTAAATACGGAAAATAAGTCTGCATCGAGTTTTCATGAAACACAAGTATTAGGATTAAGGGGAGATATTCAAGAAGGGGAAATAATTAAGGACAAGGGACTTAAGTACATTAGAATTGATTATTACTAAACCTTCAACAAGAAACACATATATGGATGTTTCAACTCTAAAGGTACTAGATATGTACACTGTTATAATCATAGTAAAAGGTTGTTCATTTAATCAAATACGGAATATACGCCTGTGAATTTTCAAATATTTAACATTATAAAGGGAGAGATTGAAAGACAGAGAAGGTAACATACCACAGCGCAAACCTTGGGTATGACCAACCTGCCAACTTTACTAACATCGCTCGCCGATAAGACCTTTTCGAACAAAGGATCAACCTTTGTTTTTAATCTTTTTAAAAAATTAAGGTAAAAACCTATAAATACCAAACTAATTGATAAAGGAACACTAACTAACCCTTCCACAAGTGTATATTAAATTCAACACCAAATAAAGATAATTGTGTTCTATAAAACCACTCTGATTCAGAATCACAACATGAACTTGTATGTATTTAGAATTACAACTGGAAAAGGTGTGGGTGACACAAAAACTTAGGACACCTAGAAACGAAAAAGGAATCTAGAAAAATCTAAACATACTAATTGAGCAACAATAGATTGAGAATAGGCTTAGAAATCTCTTGTAATCGACATCACTCGGGTACATTAATATGAAGATATTTCCCCATTTTAACTATGAAAGCTATATGTATCTGCAGAATGAGATTTTTGAAAAAAAAATTGGACGGTAAACTTGTTTCTATTAGTAGTTTAGGGACCCATACTACCACAACTTTCCAAATTTCAAAGCTGGAATCCAACAAACACGGAATACTAAAAACAGACTTAAGGGAAAAACAAGATCGAGAAAAAGGATACTCTGCAAATATTTGTTGCAGTTCTATATCAGAAACCTTTATTTTGTGTTTGGCAAGTAAGTGAGAGTTTTGAGCTTGTTCAACAATTCGAGCAGTTTCTTCTTGGGTCAATACCCCTGTCGGAAAGCTAGAAGTGCACTTCTGTGAATCTACACTCCCGTTGTTGACAAGAGCGGTATTGCTCAATTTGTTAGCGGTATTAATAAAATTGCTGTTTGATGAAATCTGCACAATTAAAATTGGAACATATGTTCCTGAAATTTATAAATAAAACCTAGCAGAATAAATTTAAAAGAGAAAGAATAAAAAAAAACTGGTTATTTTGACGAACACACTTCCTGAATGGAAAGACCAATGTATCCAAAACCCTCATATTGTTATACTTATTCATTGCCCCCCTTTTTTTTTAGTAATTTAGTAGCATGGTGACTTTGCCATGGAGAAGTTTTTTATATTTCCCTAAAAAGGTAATACGAGATGAAAAAATTGACTAACCATTTAAGAAAAAGGCATATATATATTACCAAAAAAACATACAGTACATATGCAGTTATCAGGAGTACTATTAAATCATTACTACATTAGGTAACTTGAAATAACAGATAATTTTTTCAAGAAAAATCATAGAACACTTCAGAAGTTAGCATAGCTCCAAATGAAAACATCTAATGTTCTTATGACCTATATAAGTTTTAAGCAGCACTAAAAGTCAGATGAATTACAAATTATTATTACCAGGCCGTGATCTTGGGAACTTACATTTTTGCCCTTGTCAAGGGAGGTATTAGCCTCATTGACAGCACTATAAGAGGGTTGTGAACGATTTGTGCTTGATCTGATCTCACTACTATCAACCGTTACCTGCACGGTTATATATAATTCGAGAAAGAAAAATCAGTATCTAACACATGTATAGGCTGCCTCTAATGGAATACGAATAATTCATTTCCCAATTGGAAAGAACAATGAAGCTAATAGCCACTTATCTTTCATAATTAAGATCTTAGACACATATATTCTTCGATGTCGTCATTTTCTTTTTTGATTTGCCTCAAACCATAATGACAATACATTGGGAATTAATATATGTTAAGTAAAACGTTGTGTGTAATGACTGTTAATGTTTCAACATGAATCGACTAGATAACTAAGAATACTCCAAAAAACATATGAAATTTATATGTAATTACCGGACATGTGAACTTTATCTCCTCTAAAAAAAGGTAGTAAAACATCATGAAATAAGAAAGGAATTTGTCCAGAATATGCATTTAATGGAAATTTCATATATTATTATCGTCTTCAATTTTAACACAAAATAGAACCCAAATCTTATTCTAAGCTGTAATTACCAGAACACGTTGACCTACATCTCTATTTTCGCATGTCTTGCACCATACACCACCAAAGTCAAGGCAGTCATATAAGTGCCTCGAAGCTATACATCCACAATGAAGAGGCTGCCAAGTCACAATCAACAATTGAGATAAAATCGGAAAAAAAAATGTTCTTAAACAAGGGAGAAATTCTTGTAATTTGCTAACCTTTCCACATATTCTGCAAGTCCTCCAACCAGTTTCTTCCGTGTGAAACCTTTCACAATATTGTGAACTTTCGTAAGCAGAACTGCAAATTACAGAATAGACCATTACGAAAAAAAATATAAATGACCAAGGAAAACATAAATCTGCACTTACAAGGAAAGAATTTTATTAAACATGTTATAAGGTGAATCTAAATGACAGTCCGTAGCTTCTTTTATTCCCCCAAAGGCAATCAAATCTCAGTTGCATGAATCATAATCCACAACTTTCTTTAATATGTAGAGGTTTATTATTTCCAGTTAAAGTCATTTAGTTTTGTAATGAGTGATGAATCAAAGTCCTTATCCACTTACAGTAGTTTTTCTCTAAAATGTACCAACAATCAGTTGTAAGCTGCTTATACATTAGGCAAACTTATGCAGAACTTTTTGCCAAAAATATGCATAACTTGACTTGGCATTTAGTTAAATGAAAGATTTGAAGGCTTAATCACAACCGTGCTTATATTACCAAATGCGCTGAAATAGAAACACGGACAAACAACAGATTAGGAGGTGCAGTACTTTAAGCATTTCACTTATAGAGAGTTACTGAAAATAAAACAGTCTAATCTTGTCGTTGTCCGGGATCCTTTTTCTAGACAAACTCTAAGAAAATCCATGTTCTAAAAAAACATAAATTGTTATCTTGACAAGTGATGGCGAGATACAAACATAATAAACAAACACAATCGTACATCGAGAAATGACAGGCAGAACCCGTTACAAACATAGATAATATCAAAATATTTAAGTCAATTAATTTGGCGTTATACACACGCAATCTCACTTCGAGAACTACATGCATAAACCGTCAACTGTAAAAAAATATTTTAGTCAATTAATTTGGCGTTATACACACAAGCAGTCTAACTTCGAAACATCATACATAAACCGTTATTAAGTGCAAAAAAAATATTTTAGTCAATTAATTTAGCGTTATACACACGCAATCTAACTTAGAGAACTACATGCGTCAACCGTTATTAACTAACTGCCAAAAAAATATAAAATCGTAAGTAAGATGTGACAAGGCACGAAAAAAGTTCAAAAAACACAACATTCATGTTTGTGGCAGTTAATCAGGTGATCACCCAATTCTTTGTAAATTGTTTAGAAGAAAGTTACTTTTTTCTATTGTTTTGGCTTCAACAATCACTTCATAGACTGTGTATAAAATCAAAATGTTAAACACAGGATCTAAACCTGTCTTTGATTTAATTTTCTGAATAAGTAAACATACATGTACATAACGTTGGGTTAGATAAACCTAGTGATAAGTGGGATATACGTTAATCAAGTACTAAATCTACTATAATGGTAACCATAACTACATGAAATTAGATACAAAGAAAATAAATCTAAATTTAAATCTATAGATGCACACAAAAAGGTATAAAACACAGTACCAAGATATAGGTACACCTAGAAATCTGATACACTATATCTAAATAAGGAAATTCAAATTTCAAAAATCAAATAAGCTAAAACAGGGTTACAAAAATCAGAATTAGGGAATAAAAAAAATCAAAAAAAGTACCCGCATGTGAAACAAAGTCGAGCGAAAGCACCGCTCTTCAAACCCCAACCGGTCATCCACCGATGAGTCTCGGTACAGTGGCACTTAAGATTCATGCACATGATCATATCCATATTTCTCTTCAAGCTAGCTAGTCAACTGTAATTCAAAAACCAAGTAAAAAATAAAACAAAAACAATCTCAGAAATATCAATATTGTTAATGAAAATAGACAAAGATTTGTTTAGAGATAAAGAGATGTGTATGTACATAGATATGAAGGAATAGGGTTTTGGAGATAAAGAGAGTGGAGGCGCTATAGAAGAGTTTTAAAGAGAAAAGGAGAGTTTATGCATGGATGAAGCCAAATAATAACAACTAGCATTAAAATGCATGCATCTATTAACTTTTATTTTGTTTTTACTCTCACTTTTTAGACAAGTAATCGAGTTACTTTATTTCGTGTCTATACAAATATTGTTGGATATTGAGATTTGTTGTATTAGTATTAAACGTTATGGTTGGTAGTCGAGTTTGAATTGTAATGGCATCTTCAAAATGTCTTTTAAAGTTAAACCATAAGAAAATTATACTTTTAGAGTCACATATTGGATAATTTTTTAGTCCTATTTATAAATGTATCGGTACTCAAACTTCTAAATATATTGGCATTTGAAATAAATTCATTAATATAGAATTATTGTTTGAAGGTTTAATTCCTATCTTTACGTCTATATTCTTGTTAAAGATGTGTGGATTCTTATGAAAGAAAATCATTAGTTGATCAGAAATTCAGAATGATTTACTATATATTGAATGGAGAAAATAGTGCATATTTAAGTTAATCTAACAACAGTTTACTTTTATTGTTAAAATTTAACGACACTCACTTTACTATCAGTTTAGCAACAAACAATTTGATGGTAAACTGACATTTTTTTTGTAGTGTTTAATACATTCAACAACTGATGTATGCAATCAATATATATAAACTAATACTTAGCTTTAAAAAAATGTAAATTAATTAGTTTTTGTAAGGTGTATTTATTATTGTGTTCTTTTGAATGTTATAGTATATAGAACCAAACCGGAAACAAAATTTGGTAGCCATTCATACGAGTACAATATAATAATTTTAAAAATGTAAAATAAATTTTACGGCTCCATAGAAAAAAACACATGTGAAAGTATGTGAAAGAAGTCATCTCAAATATAAACATAGGAGAAACTAAATAACAAATATGCTAAAATCATTTCAAATTTAATAGTAGAATAGTTTATTATAGTTAAAACTAAATAGACCAGTGTAGTATCTAAGGACAAGCAAATGACCAATGTGCAATTTAAAAGTCACTTTAGTGTATATGTGGTCTCTTATAACTCACGAAAATTAAGAAGATCACTGAAAATTTGAGATGCGCTCTTATGGCTTTACTTTCTTGTACGTTAATGAAAAAATATCTTTTTAGTTCGAATTTTCTCCGAACCGGTTTGCAGAGAATCCTCTGTTAGGACTGATTTGATTTATGTAATGATACCACTGCGATGAAGATGATTTTAGCTTTATGTTTGTATCATATCTCTAATAATATTGTGTAATAAGTGTAATATTAATAATAGGTCTAAGGCCAGAATAAATCTGAGTCGTTAAATTAGTTAATGATGGTTCTTGCGGTGGTTAGATAGATAGGTTAGATGATGAGTTATCAGTGGTTAAGAATATAGCAGTTTAGTAACCGTTAAATAGTTATTTTAATTTCAAATTCTTGTAGTTGGTATATAAACTGCAGAATGTAACAATTCTGTAAAATAAGAAATATAATATCAAGTTTGTTTCTATTTTCTATCAATCACTTTGATTGAATTAAGATTTCCTAACCGGAATTTATCTGAAACCATTACAATTTAAGACTTAAATACACCTATTATTATTGAGTGTTGTTATGCCCAATTAAAAATCTTATCAAAAAATATTACCTGTCGTGACGCACTAGATGGACCAATTATGGATTAAATAAAAATATAATTTCAATATCAAAACAAAAATTATTGGTACACTCGGTAAGATTTTTGGGTAAGTTTTTTAGATTGTTATATCATTTCTTATTATTATTTACCATAATGTTAGAAGTTGGGTTAAGTTTATCTTCAATTCTAATTTATTGGGTTAATTACATTCTATTTTTTTAGTTACTATGTTTAACCATAATAATCTTGGATATAAACAAACAAAAATCATACCACAATTTCTAATAATAATTTGATCATAACCATGAAAAAAATTCCCGATACATATTGGTTATTTTTAGTATAAATAACTATGACAAGTAATTAGTTACAGATTCAAATTTAATTTTTTCCAAAATAAAAAAATAAAGCATAAAAAGAGTCATGTAAATTATAGTTCACATGTCCAAAAAAATAAAATTATTCAATAAAGTTTAAAAACAACGTGTCATATTTATTATAAATAACCATGACACGTAATTAGTTTAGAGATTCAAATTTAATTTTTTGCAAAATAAAAAAATAAAAAATAAAGCACAAAAAGATCTAGAGTCATGTAAATTATAGTTCACATGTCCAAACAAACAAAATTAATTATTCCTTCTTGTTATAATTTATTAGCATTGAAACAAAACAAACAAGAAGGAGAAGCTTAATTTCGTAGTTCAAATTTAATACATGAACTAAATCAAATTTTTATATTGAATCTGCAACTTATGTTACATCAAAGTTTTCCAGGATATTAGTACGAAGGATTATGGCCAAATCATAGTACGTACATAGCGTGTAATTATGACTTTTATTTGTTACTATCCAAAGTTAACTACGTTAAACATAGAAACTAAAGTTAACCTATGGTTAAAAATTGAAGATAAACTTAACTCAACTTCTAATATTATGCTAAAATAATATATCATTCTATGTATTAATTTAAGTATTATAACCCATGGTAGACGGACATGTGTCATGTATGGATGATTCCTCTCCAAACCGGTTCGGAGAAAATTCGAACTCTTAATCACGATGGGTCAACTGAATAACAAAGTTTGAAAAACATTTTGTTGAGCAGCTATCATCCGGATATTCGATCTATCGACACGGCATGTTGTACAAGGCGTGTTGTAGTTTTTGAAATAGAAGACACCCTTATTCTTAAAATCACTATGTCACGAAATGGTTGTAACGCTCCAAAACCTTTCCCACGGTATCACCACCGCAGTAGACGGATGGAATGGGGACATTCCACCACATCTAGGATTTCACGATATAGAACCATGAATGCAAAAGGCATCATTAAAGGTGTTGGACTCAATACAAAGAAAATACAAGCTAACGTTGATAGATGTTTTTGATATGTTAATTGTTAATGTATTACGATGTTCAAAGATTTTAAAAGATACTCATCAAGTCAATGAACTGAGGAAATACTCATCAAGATACCTCCCTTGTTTTTTCTTTTTTTTTTTAATACAATACTACCAAATTAATTAACCATGCTGGCTTGGACGAACCTTATATAGTTTACCATTAAAATATCTCATGATAAAAATGAGTAACTCTTTATAAATCACAGATTTGATCATTATTTAGTCAATGTGGGATAATATACTCTAATATTATTCAACTCTACAATGCTAGATTGCTTACCATGTTAATCATCAATATTTGTCATGATTTATTATTAATTAGAGTCGAGTTACGAATTTAAGTAGAGCGCAACATATTGTCTGCCATGATCAAAGTCATCGTTTCTACGGGGAATGTTTTAACTTAAAGTTTCTTGAAGCAATCAAAATATAAATAAGATTGTGTTCGAACAATACCTAGCAACACGAGAATCTACTCGAAAGGTGAGAGAAATACGCTTTTGGAAGTCTTAGGTCAATAAATATATGCAACCATGAAGCAAGCTAGGAGAAGAATACGCTAAGCTTATAACAACAAACCAAAACTTCTTTTTAAGAGTTTTGAGTTGACTTATATGTAACCAAATGAGACGTCGCGTTCAATGATACTTGTGAGTTTTTCTCACCACTTCAACTAATTCTAAAAAATAAATAAATATATTTAATTTCCTAGGGTTTGATATTACGTACATAAAACATGATACCTTCATGATATAATCCATTCCGCTCTGCTCAGGAGCCATAATTTATTTATAATTCAAATAAAGAGGAAAAGAGGGGGGACCAGAAATGGTTTATATGGGGGTGTCAAAATTTACATAAACTATTAAATTAAGTGAAATAAAAAAATAAGAGGTATTAAATCATCGTTTTTAATATGTTTTAGTGAAATACATGGTAAAAAATGAAGAAAATCATAATTTTCGGAAAAGAGTTAACATAACCATGCATGCATACCTCATCGTACGAACAGCCTTTTTCAGACCCGAGAGACAAAGCTACTTTTATTTTTCTTCAAATATCAACAACATATAGCTACAATCTGCTAGATTGTATAAGATTTGCTCAGAAAACCTTTTGAATACTATGCTAAAACGATTGCTGTACATTTTGACTTTTGGATAATCGATTAGTATTATGTAGATAAGTACATTGTAATTTTGCATATCGTTCAAATTTGTTTAAAAACGAATTGTAGATAAATATCTCCAAAAAATATGTGGGTTGAATAAAGCCCATACTGGACCCTTAGCCCAACAATATAACCCATGATAAGATAATACAAATGGGATTTTAGTACTTTTTCAAAAATAAAACCCTAGCCGTCACATAGACGCTTATAAATACCAGTTAAATATTATTTATCTTTTCAATAATTTTCTGCATCAAAACTTAGCATTCCACCATAGTTTTAGTAGTTTTACTCTATTTTCATAATTCTATATCGTTTTATGTTTTGAATATTAAGGTTTACTTTATTTTCATAATTCTATATTGTTTTATCCGTCTACAATTAAGCCGATGCTCTGGATAAAAATAATGAAGGAAGCATGGTTATGTAAACGGAAATTAAAATAGGTTTCCATGTCTGCCACCAATGATCAAACTCTTGATTTGGGGGCCTGGATATGACCAATATTTTGTTTTTTAAAATTTCATCAATTTTATTTTTTTTGAGTTTTTTCTCATATTTTTGCTGAAATTATCATAATTCAATTTTTATTTCTACTTTCAGTTAGATTTGCCATCTATCCGTGTTGTTAGTTTGTTATATTACACTAAAATTATTATATTCATAAAAAATGTCAATGGTATTTGTTTTAATATAATGTAGTTTTAGAGTTGCATTGTTATTAAGTAAATTTCATTTTATTTTGTATTGAAAGGTAACTTTTCATCAAATTTTTCAAGCTTCAACACCTGTATTTAACGATTTTAAGTTGTGTACAAACTGGTTAATGACTTGGTAAACTAATTAAATGAAAAGTAAGTGATTGTTTGGTATGATTATTAGTGTTTAAAGAAAAATGATTGTATTGACTAATTGCTAGCGAAACTATTGACATTACAAAGCCCAAAAGTGGACAAGTTTATAATAAGAAAAAGTTAATTTAATCTAAAAATAAATAAAGAGTGCATACCTTAGATAAATTAATCGAATCCTTTATATGGTTGGGAGGGATGATCTTTCTATCTCCTAGACTTAATTAATGCACTCTATAGTGTTTAATGACTAATGTAATTGTGATAGTGATGGGAAAAACGTAAAAACTTGTATTCTTTAATGGCGGATTGAGTAACATTTTCAAATAAAACCCTAATCTTCATTAAAATATGAAATGAACATAATACTTTCATTCCATAAATCTATATAGAGTAAAATCTTTTCTAATATATCATCAGTATCTTTGCAATGTCACATTGACATTCTTAAAATGTTTGATCGGGCTTGTTTTGGCTTGTGACGAGTCTAAAGAAATAACTTTAATCTCGGCGTGACATATCACAAGAGTTCGGACTCGTGATTATTAGACTTGTTAAACCCATCTTGGCTACCCACTACTGTATAAACGAAAAGATTCAGAGTAACCATTGCACAATCTCAACCATCAGTGTAAAAAATAACTATTTTCATATTAATTTAATCAAATGGCACCAGCTGAACATATAATTGATCAAACTCATCTAGTTTGTTAGACGAGCCATATGTTTTTGTCAGACTCATTTGTTAATATAAGAGGACGAGTCGAACATTTAACGAACCAGACACAAACTAGTTCACGAACATCTCGTCAGCTTAACATCCCTATTTAGAAGAATGTCTGGGATAATGATATCTACAATATTCTCACATTTATTGTCACACTAATCACGTAACAAATCCTATCTGGCATGGACCAAAACAATTTTTCACCAAACATGTTCAAGTATTAACGAGTTTGTTATAATTACGGGTATGTTTGGTAACATATTTTTTCGTCCATAATCAGATTTTTAAAAATCTGTTTTAAGAATTCACTGAAAAGCTAGATTTAAAAATCTGCATTTTTTAGATTTTTCAGCCTAATTTAACCTGAAAAATCTTGACTTGCCAAACACACCTAGATTTTTAAATTCTAAAATCCAAAAATACACTAAAAAAATATGTACCAAACGGACCCTATGTTTCGGCTACTAAAAGATTCACTTCTGAATCTTAAAAGAAAACGAAAACAAACAAATGCAACCGAATCAAAGTACTGATCTCAGATTACGAACAATAGTAGAGTGATTCAAATATGTAGGGTAGGCTGAACTGCCAATCTTTTGCTGAAGTATCAAACTTACTCCGAGCTTAAGTGAAAATTCGAAACGATTTATCTGAATGAGAAAAGTCTTTCACTCAGGTTACGAACAATAGTAGAGTGATTCAAACAAGTATGCTCTATAATTTTGAACTTCAATATATAAGAAAAGCTGCAAAGCAGATTCAAAACATTATTGGCTCTTAAAAGTTAAAACAACTGCAACCCATAGTCCCATACCACACAAAGTCTTAACTTTCACTCGCAAGCCACCAAGCCATAAGAAAATTCCTTACACAACTTCAGTTGCATTTCATTCATTTACATAGCATATTGCAGAGGCTAAGTTCCCAATCACTTCCTCAAAGCAAAAAAGAAGGGGAAAAAAAGAGGAAAAATGTCACCTGATAATATGTAATTCAACTTACAGCACAAGGAAAAACTTCTGATGAAAAAATATAACTAGGAAGCCATCACTGCAAATCGCTTGTGCCCCTTAAAGACCTTTCGAAGATGTTGGTACCCGTCTCTATAATGCTCGAGAGAGAAACAAAGTTGCCTGATTGCTTCCCTTTTTTCTTCTGCCGCTTCGCGTATTTTCTCCTTTTGTTTCTCAACTTCTGTTTCTAAATCCTCAACTTTAGATTTTAATTCTTCCATTAATTTATCTGCCTTTTCAGCTTTAGAAATCAACTCAGCATGCTCCATATGGAGTTGTCTCAGATGACCATCCAAATGTTCGATCTTATCGTCTCTGTATCTCACCTCTTCGACAAGTATCCTTACTTTCTCATTAATCTCTTCGATTTCAACTTTAAACACCATCTTTAATTGCTCTATTTCATCCTTAAGAATCTCTTCGATCTCTATTTTCGCTGACTTAATTCGCCTTGCCTCTTCTTCTAAAGATTGGCAACGAAGGTCCCATTCCTTTATATTATCTTCTAAATACATTCGTTCTTTGGTCAATTTAGTAATTTCACCTTGGAGCTCAAAGTTTTCATCGGACAAGGCCTTGTTGGCATTCGACACCGTCTCTCTTAACGCTCTAATTTCTTGATCGCGTTCTGATAAATTAGTTTTGTATCTAGCGATTCTATCTTGTAACTTAGATACCTCCCTATGCTCTCTATCGAATTTCAATTTCCACATTGTAACATCTTTTTGAGCTGTCTTTAGTTGATTTTCTAAGCGCTGGATCGAAGACTTGCTGCTCTCAAGATCATTTCTCAAGATTGCCATCTCCTTATTCGAGCCCTTTAATTTTTCTTTAGTAGTTCTTATTTCTTCTTGCTCCCAGGATTCTTTTTTATATTTGTTTTCAGTCCCATTTTCACTTATATCAAAATTAGCATCTTCGTAAGAACCAATCCTCCGAAGTTGGGAATTTAATCTAGCGATATCTTCGTCAGAGAGATTCTCTCTCTCATATTCTTCGATTTTTGCAAGTAAGTGCTCAAAATTTCCGTGTTTACACTCCCCACTTTCTTCATTTTGACTCTTAAGCTTTTCTCTCACATCACGAAGCTCGGATTCCAATTCATCAACCTTCTTACGCAGCGTTTCTTCATCACCACCGTTGAAATTATTAATAGACGAATTATCTGAACCTGATTCATAATCGATTGTCGATGAATCATCTTCTTTATTGCCGTAATCAGAACTATTCCCACCTGATGAAAGAACCACCAAATTCTTGGATCAGTTAACAATAAAATCAACTGAAATTAGAGGAGAAATAGAAGAACTGTGACTCTTAAGGCTCCATTTGTTACAATGATCTAATGAGGAAAATGTGAGAGAAAACAAAAGATTGTTGGATCCTATTTTCTTTTTTAGATTAAGTTTTCACTGAGAATTTTTTAAACCAAAAGAGCCTAAACTTAAGAAGAAAGACTAATAGGTTTTACTGCCCATTCATCCAATACCGAGACTTGTTTGGTTGCAGCTTTGAAGCAAATAAGCTGAAAGAGATTGAGAAAAAAAACTGTGTTCATCCAGTTTAGAGCTTTTAGTTTTTTCGGGATAAAAGATCAGAAACTGTAACCAAACGACGCTTGAATAACATCACAGGGGAGAACATTAAATACTAGATGATCGGCCTTACAATAGAAACTGAATTTGAAAGGCGATAATGAATATAACTAAGGAAAATCTAAAAATTGTTGTTATCATTAAGTTAAGAGATTTAAACTACCAACTTGACTATACTGAAACAACAACAAAACAGAAGGTAACGAAATTTAAGAGTCTTTACATCTTTAGAAAAGAAGAGAGACTACAAGGTTCTATTTCTCATTCGTCTAGAATCTTAAATAGAAGAAGATTAGTCCCATTGGGCTTGGGACCACTAACAGTCACGTAACACGTTACTCGTCAATATAATAAACTAAAATACTTATAGACAATACATTACCTGAACCGAGAAAAACATCAAAGCCAGCGGCTCGTGGGCCCGACTTTCGCCTAGTCAGCCCCTGATTAGGTGAAAGTAGAGGGCTATTATGGTCAGAACCAGCATCGGATATTCCCGATCCTTGTGACTGGAGATCAGAGTGTTGAACATTTTTTCTTAGTTCTCCAGTTACTTGGTCATATCTCTCAGCCAATGACCGATACATTCGGTAAAATTCTTCAACATGGGAAATCAAATCTGGCCTCTTTTTATAATACATTTCGGCTTTTTTCGCAAATGAATCTGCGTCCTCTTCGATTAGCTTCAACATTCGTTTCACACTTTGATCCATTACTGCATTTTAAGAATTTGTAAAATTGTAAGTTTCTTGGTATGAACAGTAAGGAGTTTGATACTTCTCTGGACAATATTACTTTTAAAGAAATTTACAGTCTTTCACTGCTTTCATTCTTTAACAAACACATTCATTACTTAGGGTATAATTTTCAACCATCGCCAAAATATTAATATATATTTTTTGAAAATACGACCAGACCACACCAATGTGATAACGTCTAAAATCTAAATAGCTATTTCCAGTCATCCAGAAGTCCTTTTATCCTTATTTCACACAGTATTAAATCTAAAGTATCTTGTGCCTCATAAATTTTTGGCATAACTACTCAACGCCAGGCGCCAACAGAAATTATTTCACCTGTAACTATTTTTATCTAGTTATAGAATATTTGCACCTCTTACACATCGAGGACTCGACTCAACTCGACTCAACTTTTTTGGTCAAAATTTGCAAAGGCAGGAACACCAATTATGTGTGCAAGTATGTAAAACTGCGTAGCATCTTGTAAATGCAGAACACAAGGAAACTAAAAGACAATGTATCTACACTCATAATCTTATCTCTATTATCTACAACCATGGGGAAATACCATTCTAGACAACTCATAAATCATTAAAAGAATAATATCAATACAAGAAACATTAGCGAGGATATTGCATACATTCAAGATTTTCGGAGAGCCACTTGGAGTTTTTGGGGCTGACGTGGCTATCCCACCACCAGGAATGCGACTTTTTTGTTTCCGACCTCTTTAGAAATTTATTACTAGGTACAACCTATAAAGCATATTCAAGAGAAATTACTTGAGTTCTTACTCTTTATAATGGAAATAACAAAGAGAAAATCCAACTTGAACAAACTGTTTGGTCCTTTGAAATGAATTATGAAGAGACCGTTTCAATCTTCAATTGAAAAATATGGTTTACACCCATCTTGAAATGCAATTGGTTTTTAGGAACAAAGTTTCAAATCGCATCTCACTTTAAAAGCTCGCAGTTAGAGAAAGATTTTTACTACAAAAAATAAAAGGTCATTTTTGCCTAAACAACTTGAGGCAAGCATTTTGAAAAACGATTTTCTTTTAAAACTTTGAGGAAATAGGCATATAGAACAAGGTAAAGCAAAGAACCAACTAGGAATTGAATTTTGTATAGTTCATTTACCAACTTACCACAGATGAATTCATTTCTCAGGAATGAAGAGAGCTTGAGAATCGATACAACAAGGGTCTGCATTAACAAAGTCAAGTTGATCAGTTAATAATAAGCCAAGTTACTTGAAAATTGATTTCTACAACTAAACAAATTATTTACATATATACCCTAAGCTTCGTCTTTTTTTGCAAGAGCTTCAAGCATCAATGAGCAAAGGCTAAAGTTAGCCTAGTAACTACTACTCTTATAGATGCTCACAAGTTTCGGATACGAAATAAAGCTAAAAAATGCATATTCCATAACAGTGATAAAAGAAGCAAGAAACACATGATTAAGTAGGCTCCATCATAATATTAAAGGAAAATTTTGAAATTTTAAATTTAGAAGAAAAGACAAAACTTATGCTTTAGTAGTGCTTTTAAAGGAGAATTTTGAAATTTTAAATTTAGAAGAAAAGACAAAACTTATGCTTTAGTGGTACTTTGTGTGACTTTCATTTAAAGAGTCCAACATGTTGAATGAAAAGGGTGACTAAATGAGCTTTCTCTTTCCTTTCCCCTTTTTCCTTTGTCAAGGTCTAAATGAGCTTTTTGAAAGTTGAAACTCATATTTTTTATAGCATTCCAGAAGACAACTAATTTATTTATTTTAATTTTTTTCGGAAAGCGAGTGTACCATAAAATAAAGTAGGACATAAGACTGATGTACCGCGTAAATCATAAAAACAATCTAAAGCATCAAGTCTGCTCGGACCAACTAAACAAACTAAGGTCGCAACCTCGTAACCAAGTTGTAGCAAATAAAATGCTAGGCATCCATCAACTAATAATATCAAATTACCTACAATATTTTCTTCTAAATATACAATATTTTCTTCTAAATAATTCTACTAATGTTTTAAATGTCATTGCATAGTTTTTGTTAAAAGCATTAATGCATTACTACTTGTGGGCCAAATTTCTAAGGGCCAAAAAAAGCCCAATATAATTGGGCCAACCGACAAGGAGAGCCCAAAAAGGTAATCAAAACACGTGTCAACATGTGAGCCTTTGGTTATGAAAAATATTTCACCTTTATTTAGGCGGGGAGCGGCAAGCTACGCGCCAAAGACCTGAATTAAAAAATAAAAAATATTACTGGGAAAATAATGTAGTAAACAAGATTTTGAAATTTTTGACCATTTCAATGCACATCTGTCCAAACAACATGTCCAGCTACATCCACTATGGTCAGGCATTTAAAACAAAAAAACAAATGGGAATTATCTGATGTTGTTACACAAATTTAAATGAAACTATAATGTAGTGTATTACATTATTAAATAACACCTCAGATTTACCAGGTAATCAATCATAACCCACGGATATTAAAGCAAATACCAAAAAAATGCTTCAGGTTTTATGTAAAATACATGTATTTAGTTCAAGAATGGAAATGATATCGATAACATTTAGTGAACATGTAAAAAATATATCACAATCCGATATTTACCTAACATTTATCAATTTAATGTTCGTTTACGGGCTAGAAAGATTTTCTTGATTTTCTTTACATACAAATGTCATTTACATAAAAATCCGTTTATGTTTGCGCCTATAAAAAAACATAATAAATTTTTTAAAAGGAATTTAATTACACAATGGGGGCATGAAAACGTCACTTTAGTCTTCCAATTACAAAAAAGAAACTATAATATAGTGATGTGTTCTTGAACTTGGGGGGTGTATTTGATTGAATTTAATGAGTATGGGATTGTTTTTATATTTGTAAGGCCAACCCCTTGGGATGTTTTTTTCATGAAATCTCTCTTAAATAAACTTTAATTTTAAAATATATCCGTCAGCCAAAAGAAACAGAAAAAAAATATTGACAAATCTTAGGCTAAAACATGCAGGGTATGGTCCCCAATGTATTTCAATAGTTTCTCTTAGGTTATTTATTTTAGGAATATAAACAATTAAGGACCGATTCTATCATTAATGGTCCCAGTAAGTACGAACGGAAAAACATTTTGGTACCAATAAATTAAATTCAACATCAACAATAAAAACAGTGTTCTAAAAACTGAAAAGCGAACTTAAGCAAAAAATAGGTGAAGTCTAAGAGCCTAGATGATTAGGCAAGATTAAGGTGATCAGGCAAGATTAATCTCATGAGACGATTATTAAGTAGGATTTAGCGTTAGGCGACCTATTTCCACTATTTCCGTCTAAAACCCGTTATAACATTGACAAAGCACAACCGAATCATAATTATTTGTAGAAGGCATTTACTATTTACCCCCTTTTTCAATTATTTTAGGTGATTGTGGTCCTTAACTACTGCATATAAAATAAGTTTTTTCTTAATCAATTTGAAGGATTCTTTTTAATTCATAAGAATTGACAGAAGGAAATAAATTAACGAGAAAAATTAAAGGGGGAGGAATATTAGATAAAATATAGGACCATAGGAAAAAAAAACATTCTTTTAATAACTGGTTTCCTTTAATTTGTAACGTGTTTTTTATCTTGATTAACAGATGAATACAGATACTAACGCCAATAAACTGAATTAAATTTCAAAATTCTAAAAACTAAAATTCTTCAAAAAAACTAGTTAAAGCTTAATAAATTTTTTTAAAAAAAACTCAAGAAATGAACAAATTGTAAGTCAAGAAACCTAACATACAAAATCCTATAAAATATCACTAAAATAATTTACCCAAAAGCAGAAAATCACAACAACAACAACAACAAAAAATAGTTCCTTGAAACTATAATCAAGAAAAAGCACTATAAAATTATAGGAAAGTGGAGCTTACCGTTTATGATATTCTTGAAAGTGTATAGCAAATGTATGAGATTTTGAATATAGAGAAAAAAGAAAATAAATTTACAGTAATAGAAAGAAAAATATGGAGAAAATATAGATATAGAGAGAGAGACAATTAGTAGATTTTCATAGACAAGAGAAAGTGGGAAAGAATTGAGTTTTCTTTATCTGAAAACGAGTTTAATACGTACAATACATACATACATACATAGTATGTGACATAGTCACATGGAATCAAAAGTCAAATTATTGTAATATATCATTTCGGTGCTTCGTAATTAAAAACGCATTTATTAGTCATGATTTTTTGTATTGGTTCCCAATGTAAAAATAACGTAAATAAATTGGTATAAGTTTTATTTTAAATTTAAAATATATGGGGGTACATGTAAGGCCTGGGCTGTATGTAGACCTGTTGTGCTTGATACAGACGGCGAATGTATTAATGGGGAACAATACAAGTCACGTCACGTAATAAAAACTCAATCTATTAAAAATACAAAAAAAAAAAAAAAATTTTAATTAATATTTAAATTTACGATAGACTTAACTAGTGTTCCAATATATTTATTTGGGTTTTTAGTAAGTAGCGTGATTTGTACCATTAACGTTTGTATTAATCCTATTCAGTCTGCATAAAGCAGAACCCTACATGTAAGGGTCAGCTTAGTTTACACTAAAGTTTAACATGGTTCCATATTTTTTTACTACACTAAAAGTGATCCGTAATATTTTGTTTAATCATCAACATACTCATTTTTATTATAGATAATCGGCATACAAGAGTCATAAGAATACAAATAATACATAGTGTCACAATTTTTCGAACTCCTAAACATACAGTCTAAATCATTCCATAGCAGACAAATTAAACAAATTCCGATAAGCCGTAATTCATAACTGTGTGAGAAGATACTGATCTCGGCCGACTAAAAGAGTGAAATATTGTCGTGTGAGCCAAACATGGGCGAGATAAACTGACTGTGGCAGAATGAGTATAAAACAATCAAGTACATGAATGGCCTAAGATGTTATCATGCTCACCCGACACACCTCAAGAAAACACTATCAAATGCAAGAACACATAACCCCGACCGAAAAAATATTCTAGCTGAGATAATGGTCCGTAATGTTATAGGTTTTATATATGCAACCTAAATTTTGACGTAATTGATTATGGAGTTATTTGCACGCAGCTTACATTTCTTTCGAACTTTCTGTGAGACTAGAAACAAAAATCAGTTTTACGACTTTTGTCATGTTCTGATCTTATCTATACTTTATATTTACAAAGGATTTGTATTTCAAAACTAATGCAAAAGAATGAATGAATTTGAGATCAACCATTTGGTACCTTGCTTGGTTGGATAATGTAAATATTTTGGATTGGACATTTAATCGGATAGGTACCTCAAAATCGGCGTTTGGGTGCTAAAGTGCAATCAAACTATATATTAGTAATAATCAAACAACAAAAGATGTTGTTTAGTTACATTTTTAATACCATGGTGTGTGTTATTAAGTTTACGGAATTCAATTATAATTTCGAACTTAGTATTACTGAACCAGATTATTAGTCGCAACCGGCCTGATTGTTTTTCTATGATACAATCAAAGTTAAACCAGATAAGAGCTATTTCTAGTGGTTTTAATTTATTGAGAATTGCTCTATAGTAGCACTTGATGATAATTTCTAGGAAAATATACGCTTAGTGTACTGTACTATTAGTATTTTAACGATTTAAGTACTGAACTATCAATTTTAACAATTGAGGTAACAAACTACGAAATTTATTATAATTGAGGACATGCCGTTAAACAAAATGATGAAATTGCATTCACATTCTCTTTAGTATCACATGGTGAGTGCATTTATATCAACATACGTCAAAAATAGATCATCAAATGTGAGATATACTGACTGCAATTTTGTCGATTTACGATGTTAGTCCCTAAATTGGACGAAATTTCGTAGTTTATTACCTTAATTGCTAAAATTGGTAGTCCAATAACTAAATCGTTAACCATTGTTAGTACAGTACACTAAACATATTTTTTTTCCGGACAATTTCTCTTTTATTTGTCATTAGTGGTACATGTTTGGTTGTAGAAAACAATTTATTAAGCGTGGCCCTGTCTTGTAAGTTAGTCTGAAATTTGGCACATGAGAGGGGCATAGTGCAGGCCAGGGAACTGACAATTTATTTATCTCGCTTGGATTATATTCAGATTTGGAACGAGTACTATATGTTGATCTTTTACTCGAAAACTTTTGTGTGTAGATTAAGTGAGACTGCTAAGTTCTAACTAAACCTATTAGCAAATGTGAACATATATATCTATGTAAAGGAAAACCAACAATCTTTTTGGGTGCAAAGTTTTATTTTTGGAGTTTATAGAACTGGTATATGTCGATTATGCATGTCATTTTCTAAGTTTGTTGATGAGGTGATATCATTATATCACATCAAATTTGGATACTGGAAAATTGCAGTGACATTAACAAGGGCATATAATTTGTTTTTAGTAGGAATACTTTTCTGTGAAAAATCCTTCAATATATGTATGCAAAATTCATATTTATAACAGTTGTACTGATGTAGAAATTGTACACACAATTTTCTTTTACATAGATATATATGGCCATATGGGGATAGTATGTCAATTAGTTCTCCATTTAAAAAGATAATAAATAATAGAAGGGGTGAACTGTATATAAGGTGGGAACATGGAAAAAAACAATTATATATAATATTCATCTAAATCAGTGGAGAAAACTTGTTGGACTTGATCAGTTATATATCTTTTAATTCGTTCATTAAGTTCTGACAAGTTATACAGATTACAAAAGTCACCTACTTTCCATTAATCTATTATTGTATGATTTTGAGAGAGGTGGTACACTGTTACTCGTATGAGTTTAGTAACTTTCAATTTTGTGACTTGATTTACATGGAATTTCGATTTTATAACCTCAATTTTCAAATTTTAGATTTTGTGCTCTCAGTTTTCAAATTTTTTTTTGATTTTATGTAACTACTTGTGAGGGTAAATTTCAATTTTGTGACCTGACTTTACATAAAAATTCGATTTTGTAACCTCAATTTTCAAATTTTCGATTTTATGCCCTCAGTTTTAAAAAATATATATATTTTATGACCAGGCGTTAGTCAGACTGACGGGAAACAGGTCAGCTGACCCTCACGTGCTCTCTTAAAGGGTGTTATGAACAATTTGACCCTAGATCGCTCCAATTGTACCTCTTCAAGGTTTGATCGCTCCAATTATTAACTATATTTATTGGTTTGTTATGGCTGTCTCTCTATAGAAAAACCTAATTTTTAATGAAAGTTTTGAAAATTGATCGTTTTTGGGTGACTGTATAACTATAAACTGTAAATTACCATAATAACATTTGTATTTAATTATGTGAACTGTTTCCGTCAGTTTGATTAACGTCAGGTCATAAAATCAAAATAAATTGAAATTTGAGGTCACAAAATCAAAATTTTACAAACTAAGGTCACAAAATCGAAATTATATGTAAATTCAGGTCACAAAAGTGAAACTATCACTTGTTTGTGACAATTATGACTTTTAAGTATGTTACAGCATCTCCAATAGTTTTGTTATCTCTATTGTTAACTAAAATAGTTAGCTAACATTGCATTTTTTTATCTCCATTAGTTGTGTTAAATTATATGTTATTTTTATAGATGTTAAAAAAGTTGTTAAAGTTAACAATGTTTTTAATGTTTGTAACTGTTGACATGGCAAACACATCACACAATTAACATTATTATCTCCTATAAATTCTTCCCATAAGAATAGTGACCAATAAAATAAAAGATAAATTGTTAATCAAAAATTGATAACATTGTTAACGTAAAACTAATGTGGTTATTAAATTTAAGATGCATATGTGTCACTTAATATCTTTTTAAACGAAATGTGTCGCTATTTAACATTAAAAAACTAACAAAACTATTATGAATGCTCTTAATATAAATTAATACTTGCCGATTATATATGTAAATTAAGGTATATAGTCTTATTCATTGCTCACACGTACACTTATCCCTTAGGCAAGCAATTTAGCATCAAGGCAGATGACATCCACTAATTTAAGTACTCAAACATGATTTCAAGAAGATCTAAAGGCACAAAATTATAAACTAATCATTCTTAACTTTACTTGTTTGGCTAATTTCTTTGGTGACAAATGGCAAATGAACCTCTCACCACAGTTAGTTTATCTTTCAATAGTCACAAAATATATGAACGTAATGAGGTAAACTTTCTGGTATTTGGTAAGCTACTATAGTCTAGAGCACAATTAGGTATACCTTGACTTGTACATTTTCCTACATGAAATTAAATGGAAAATTTGTAGGTGCAAACTGCTAACAGTTAGGGCGGGAAAATTGTTGTGGCTGAAAATAGACATGATACTTGCACCTAAATAAGGACAATAAAAGTTGCCAAACTTTATCACAAAAAGAAAAAGTAGTTTTCAAGACACATGAAATTGGCTCCCTAGATATCTGATTTCAAATGAAATGGCCGCCCTATTGAGTTGTTATCGTGTCACTATTGAATAGCACTTCACGTGGCAAATTAACACACCCGTATTATTAGTAGTAAGATACTAAACCACAAATTAATTGCACCAGGGTAGCTTGAGTATAATTCATCAAAATTAACAAACTTATAATTTTAAAAATAAAATAAAATAAATACTAGAACTACTAATGTAACAAATACGCGCAAGTCCTTCTCTTCAACTTATTATTGGCAATTAGGTGTGCTTCATATCGTGAAGAAGTCTACATCAGAGGGAAAATTAGACTGATTGTCTTATAAATTAAAATAAGGGCCAAATTATTAACTATGTCGACGTTTTCGTTTGATTTATTCGTCAAGTTCACGTGACACATGCTAATGCTTGATAACTGTAACAACCCACTACAGATGATCCTACAACACATGCAAGCAATTAAATATGGAGATAATTGGCGTTTAGTTGAATCAACTAAAATCATTTCTCAAGAGCCTATAGTAAGTTTTCTGGATTAGCAAATGACATCGGTCTTTGAATCATTAGCTATTGTCATACCTACATAAAATTTTGGAAGCCGAAGCCACTCCTTTGCCGGAAATATATAGATCTTTGACCGCAGACATGACATACATGCACAATTGCACAAAGAGACGATGAAAATGTGATTGCATGATGGAAAAGGATGTATATAGGGTCTTGTGAAGCAGAAGTGATGACCCTGAAGCTAATGGCCGAGTTGTAGGCCAACGGGAAGAGAGAGATGCATAGATATATCCAAGGGTGGCAAACCGATCAAGTGAATGATATGTAAGAGACCGAGGGTAATGAATTAAAATGCGAGTCAATTTTTAACATTTAGAGTTTTAGGCCATTTCCTATTCTCCACTTTGTTATAATGCTATGACAAAGGTAAAAATATAACCGAGCAGAAACACGTGTGGTTCTATACTTTTGTGTGATTTCCCTTCTCACACTTTCCTGTCAGAAGTCGATCTCGAAGAGTTATATTATTTTCTCATAAATTTATGCGAGTATCTTAACATTTTGAAACACCATATAATAGAGCAAATGGCCTACAGACAATACTAATAAATATAAATAGAGCCATAATATTTAATTTTAAGCAAACGTACCATCATTTCCATTGATAAAGGTTGGGACCAAACCCAGGATTACATCGCAAAATAGCACCTGAATCCTGGCAAGCTTAAACACTAGACAAACACTTGGAAAGACCCTCACTAACTGGCATCTACTAGAATTGCTAGTGCATTTCATGACAAATTAGGACACCCCTATAGCTAAGAAGTACAAAAATTTGCAGGCTCGCCAGACAAAAAAAGAGAGAAATTTCGACCATCATGATGAGATTTAACATTAAAAAACAGAGTACATCAGTTTCAAATTTGCGAGTTATTCTCACGCAAAAAACAAGTACCCATAATATACAGAGTACTTGTAAACAACAGCAAGGCATAATTAAGTAGACACAGATAACTCGGAAACTTTGAATATCGAAAACAGGAATTATATGTTCCTTAAAATGTTTGCTAAAGTACCACCTGACCATGTGTGACTCTCTTAAGGAAGAAAATGCAGATCTCAATATCTTTAAGTTCCAGCCTTGCGACGACCCACACGAGCAACAAAACCAGCCTTAATCGGAGCCACAGATCGACCAGACCCACACTGCAATGTACATAAGAGAGAAAACTAATTAAAGATTAGACAAAAAAAAACTAACTCATAAAAAAGAACATCTGACCATCATAATTGGTTACCAACTTACTGGTATGTCTCAGATTAGTCCATCATATAAATATGACATCAGACAATGTAGGCAGATATTTACATCATACATTATTAGAGGCCTCAAGAAGGGAACAACTAATTACTTATACGTTACATGATATCTCAGAATATTATATAGCGCAAAAAAAATAAAAGTTTAACCCATTAACACAATGTTGCTCAATTGTCGCCCAAAACTGTTAGAATTTTGGTTTTCCAAATGCAGTGTCAGATGAAAACGATTGCAGTATTTTTGCCCAATAAAAGAAGAAACTTTCCTCATAGACATTAGGAATGGACAACTAATTACTTCCATATATGACAAGAGTTATCACTCGGTGGATCAACTAACTCAAACAATAACAAATAAATATCTGGCAACCTGAGCTACAACATTAAGGACATCTTAAATGTAACAAAAGACACCAAAATTGTTCATTATCAGTTTTCAAGTGTTACAGTGGGCTTCTTAGCATGGCTACAGCCTATACGCGAGCCATCAAAGTAACCGGCTCTTATTTGGGCTTATGGAACCAATCGGAACATATCATGGGCACGTGTTATAAGCTCAAAATAATAATATAAAAAAAGAAAATTTTGCATCTGAATACGAGAAAATGAGGGTAAAAAGATTGAAGTTGATTAACAGTATTCCAAGGAGGGGTGAAAAAACTAAAAATAGGCAAATTACTTGTGTTTGTTTAGATGTTATTGTTTTTGAAAATGTTTTGTACCTATTATTTATTTGTAAAAACGCATTGATCACCGTAACAAGAGTTTTTGTCGTATTTAAAATCTTTATATTATCAGAATCAACCAAGAAAAGAATAGTATTTTTTACCTACATAGGAATAATTGGTTATCTCAGCTAGTATATAGCTCTCAATAGATAGTGCAAAAGGACAGAAAAAATATTTAGGAGTAAATGGTTAACTCAATTAGTGAAAAGATTATACTCTACAAAGCAAAAGATTTAATGTTTTGTTTCTCAGGTTGCAGAACAATATAAATTAGCCATCAGATTTCTATTTGACAATCCTTAAAACAACTTTTCCCATTCCCACGTGATTAGATGAGTTCAATCAAACGACATAAAGCTAATACAATATTAAGTGTGTGTGTTGGATAGTCGTGGTGGTAGTACTGATGGAGAGGGGGGGTTTATCTGCTGAATCCTCTAGGGGGCTCATAATTGGTTCCCTGTTTTATTCAAAGAAAAGTGTACTGAACTAGGTTCATTACAAATGTAACTATTCTATAATTGGGACAATTGTATACAGGTACATGCGGAGCAAACTAATTGTTGTAAATTAGTGTGCCTCTATGCATATATTATAAGTAGGTGCATATACTAAGTATATCTGAGCAGATACGCTAAATAGTATATCATGTATATCTCTTGTATTATCATATCTGACTCCATACGCTAATGAAAATTCAAGTATTTTTTATTACTTACAATGATATCTAAGAAAAACTGATTTTTTTTAACATATACTCCTGTCTTAATATGCTATAGGCTAATCAGATTTAATATTATTATGATAGTATATCTGGTCAGATATACTTAGAATATGTACCTCTTTCAAGCAAGTTCAAGTGCTAATTTTCTTTACAAATAAGTACAATGTGGAACAAAAACGAAATATTTGCATAAGGATTTTAATTACCTTTTCACATCTAAGAAAGAAGAGTCGATTCTCTTTTGATAGAATTGTGTCTGGACTTTTGCACCCATTGCAAATGACATACTCATCTGCATAAACAGAGCAATAATCATGACCAAGACAAGACAACGACGGAAATTAAGAATATAGCAAGGATAACAACTTTTATCTTCTAAAGGTTCAAAGTTTTTGTTTAAAATGGTGGTATAATTTAACGAAGGAACCGTACAATTAAGAAACAACTTTTTAGTTACTGTCCAATTTCCCCATATCATTTACTACTCATGTAATCTTTTCTATAAAATTATATTTAAGTTTACAGTGTAACAGTATAACAGTAAGGTATAAATGGAACTTACTAATATATCTTCGCAGAATACCCTCAAAGTTTTTTGGGGCAAATCTTCCTTTTATGACTAATCTTTGTTGTCCATCGAGCGAACCATTTGTTCCCATTTCCGCTAGCAAGAAAGTCATGACATGCTCTGGCTGCCTATGCATGCTGTATCACAGACAATATTTATAAAAACATAATAAATTAAACTATTAACGTGCATTCTATGAGGAGACTAGGGGTTAGCAGCTTCTAGGAAAAGAGCTGTGAGCCTGGATCATTTCAACACGCGGAAAAAACTGGTGTTTTTTACTGTCATTGAGCTGTATTGAAGCATCTGATACCCAAAGGTGTAAGCTGGCTTAATAAAAAATCATTTATGTTTAGAGAGAGTGAGAGAGATAATAGTGGGTGACCGGAGCATCTTGTGTAAGAGACAAAATGATATAGGAGTAGTAGTGGTACTTCAGAAAGTCATTCTAAAAATATTGCAGCTCCAATACAGTGTTCTTTTAGCAAAAAAAAAAAAAAACTTGGATTTATTTGCTTGAATCTTTTTTAGGCGCAAGAAGTTAAAAAGGCTTCGGCTAAAATGATCGTCGTCCAAAATTGATCAAGCTTCGCAGCATGTGTGTTTTTTCGTGTTTTTGTTGTTGTGTGTGTGGGGGTTAGCACCAGCCAAAGAATCTCTACCCACAATAGATCCAAATTTGCTGAATATTGTAGTGAACATAATATTAATAAATAAATAAAATATGTTAGCCTTACGTTTTGCAGAGGTCCATAAAGTTAACAAACACGGTTTTCTTTGTGCCTTCACGAAGAACTTGAGGAGGCCTCATGACTGTTCTACGTCTATCCCCGGCAAGCTCTGGATTATTCTCACGTAATATGTTGAACACACGTCCAAGAAGCTGCAAACATTTAAATAAGACAGTTAAATTTGATGTGGAATGGGCTGAAATGCTGATATCCCTGGGCATGTTTGTCTAACCGTGCTTTAACTTTATTTACTTAAAAGTACAAACACATAAAAGCGTGTTTGGAGATATAGCTTTAAGTAAAGAAAAAAAACCTCCACAAAAGTTTAATTTTGAAAATAATATAGTAGAAGTTAACTTTTTTTTTATACTTGCACTACCAACAAGTGCTATTCACTCCTCTCAATATGAAAGTTACATGTACCACCGTTCTCCAAACTAACATTTATTTTTCAGTTCAAAGTGCATTTTTTAACATCCAGCTAAGGATGAGATAAAAGAGAGACCATTAAGATGGTTTGGGAGTTTAGGGCGCACCGGTTAGAAAAAGTGAAGAGATTACGGTAGGAAGAAATAAAAGGTTGGGGCAGACCATTCAAGACTTGGATGCAAGTGATTCATAAAGACACGAGTGTTATGCAAATAGAAGAACAAGTACTGTTAAATAGGATTAAGGCATAAAAAAATTAACTACAACATGTTTTTTTCATATGGCTTCAATCAAAAGTGTACTTTTGTAGTTTTTGAAGATACAAACAAACAAGCTCGGTAGTCAATACACAGCACAACCGTATTTAAATCATTAAAGAAAATAGTTCTTCAGAAATGCGTCCTAAAGCGTTTTATAAAAAGAAATAATTTGGAGCCAGCTTCGAGTGAAGAACAAATTAACAGTACCTAAGTGTAGACACCTCATAATCGCATGCAAGGTCACGTATATCATGCGCAAAGAACAAGGAAAAGCAAAGCAATTCAAGTCAAAAAAGGAAGGAAAACTTTTTAAAAGATAACAACCATGTGCACATTATCCTTATTTGGTTGCGACTTGTAAGCTTTGTTTTTTTGCTGAAAAGCTGAACTGCATTTGGTTGACCGGCTTAAAAGCTGAGATTTCAGGTCTTTTGGCCTAGATTATATAAAATCATTACGCTGGATGAACCTAGTTTTTACTAAATTTAAAAAAATTAAGGTTTGTTGAAAAGCTGAAACCCAAGCCCATTATTTTGATCAAGAGAATGAAAAACTATACCTCATCATAATGATAATCTCGGTCTGTTCCTTCCCATGGTGACTGTGGTTCCAAAATAATTCCTTCACCTTCTTCACCCTCTTCAATATGATCTGCGACATAAATTGCAGAATGAGATACTGGGCACAGGAATATAACAAAAAGAAGGCAAAACAGCGCATAATCACGATTAATTGTTACAAGCTTCCTACCATCTACATCATCTCCAGCGTTTTCTTTCTCATCATTCAACACATCAGTTATCACCTGATATAATGAATCAACTGTGAACCAAATAAACACAAAATGATAAAGGTATAAAAATTAAAAAACTAGAGATGAAAAGATAACTCACAGCTTTCTTCTTCTTCTTCTTCAGACCAGAAAATGTGCTATCGAGACCTTCAGAAACTAGACCCATGGACAAGTTAGAATGATGAATTTAAAATGAATTTAAAACCAGACCCATGGACCAGAAAATTGTGTGTGGATTATTTATGATGTCTGAGAATAATTAACTCCAGAGCAAATCTACCTGACAAGCTTTCAGTTTTTTCAGCCAACTTATCCACATCATCATCCACTGGTTCTTGAATTACAACCTTCTTCTTCTTCTTCTTTTTGCTAGGATCAAATGGAGCAATCTGCAGCATAACAAATAAGAAATCAACTGATGCGATTGATATAATCAGAAATTGCCACAATTAAACAAAAAAAATTGATGTGGGTGCACCAAAATAAATGCCAAACCGTTTTTAGCTAACACAAAATTGATTTCATCTATATAAGAATTGTAATGTGGACTCAATCCTATTATATTTAAGCGAAACAAAGTTAAGTTTTTCAAAAATAACTGGCTATAGAATACAAACATCGAAACTAGTTGGGAGACACGAAGTCATGTAAAATCAATATAGCTTCCCAGCTAGCCAACAATGTCACGCCATATGGCTAAACTAATCCTTTAGGGGAATATCAAAAGCGACAAAAAAAACTAATTCAAGGCTGGCGAAGGAAGTAACTAATTTAAGACTATGTAACAACAAATCATGGTAACCACAATCAAATTCGGACTTCATCTGATGTTTATTGCAAGTGTGCAGCATCTGATTATATAAAGCAAATCTTAAAGAGATTCCCAAAGCCAATGTGATAAAGATTGAAAAAACCTATACTGCTATAGCTTAAAATAAAGAGAAACTTTCACGAATAGTGGTCATGGACTCATGGGTGCATATACTTAATCATAACCGATGTAAGAAACAGAAGTAAATTACCCCATAACAGAATGAAAACATACAGTTAGATAATCTGGAAATATGAAGTGGGAAAGAGAACTTACATCAGCTACCTCCTCTTTCACTTCGACTAAATTTTCTTCGTCCGCCATTGTCTTATGGAGTTGTTCAACCGGCAAAAATATTTCACCAGAAAGATCAAATAATAAAATAAAGATCTGTACTCACAGAAGTCAAAAAAATTGACAATGGCACAAATCTTTTTTTCTAAATATTAGAAACACCTTTCATGCTGATGCAAAAAAGTTCTATAAGTTGTTACATTACTTTCACTTCGAAGCAACGGTTACAGGGGCGGCCCGCTAGTATAGCTTGTCCAAGGCTAAAAAAAATCGGTTGCCCCAAATTATGTATTTTTATATACAAAAGTTGATGGTAATGAGAATTGAACACATGACCATTGAGTATTAAACGTTATGTATCATATTATTGATCACTCCACCACTAACAATTATGACAATGTTTATTAAATTATTTTTTAATATTCTAATAATTAGATATTTGGGCCTACGGGATTGCCCTTTAAAAAAATTGGGCTTTCGTGACTAAGGCTACAGCCTTACTGGACTTCCCACAGGGCCGCCCCTGAACGGTTAACATCACATTATTCTGTGTACAAAATATATAGCAACTGGCCTAAGAAAAAACATCGATTGTGTTTTAAATTACTAAGAAACAATAAAATTTGAGATAAATTATAACTTTTTTTACATTAAACAAAAATTAACCAATAAAGTTCCTTAAACTACTTCTAAAAGCAACTCCAATGATAATCTTATGTTATGTATTAGTGACACTCATCTTACTCATGGGGGAAAAAAAACTGAAATTTCTAATCAAAATTTCATTTAAAAGCAACTAAAAATCATAATGCTTTGCACATTTAAGAATCTTCTCAACAAATCAAATCCATGAGTGGTAAAACAGACATAACCCTATAGCTAGATATATAAAAAAAATATGAAATTTGCTTATAATACCGTATAATATTACTGAGATGAATAAAAAGATAAAATTGAGATCGACCCACAAACAATTGAAAGATTACACGGTGCTTGATAGTATTATACACTTTACAGTACATAACCCTATAGCTAGGTTGAATTTTTCAATATTAAAATCCAATTAATTGTGTTTTTAACCAAAACTGTAGAATATTAAGAAGGATTAAATAGATAAATATACACACATACCTTAATAGTAGATGAGAGGGATGAAGAGAGAGATGGAACAGAGTTCTCCTATTAATTACTCAAATAATTTACATTTCAAATAATTTGTATCAAATTATTTAAATTATATCATTCACTTTTAAAAAATTCGATTTCATGTAATTTATTTGTAATTTTTTGCAAAGTTGCACGTAATGCATACAATATAGTCTATTTTTTGGAACACGCATTTTGGAACGGAGAGACTAATTAGTATAGTATACAAAAAATAAGAGAAATATTATACAATTTGATACAATAAGTAACTCCAAAAATCACAAGTTGGTACCAAACTATTTTATCAATTTGAAATTTTTGATACTAAACTACATATTTTATTATAATTTTGATAACACCTTTAGATTAATTGTAGGAAAGTTACATTTAATTTTCATTTTGGTTCAATATTTTATAAAACAAATTAATTTAACCCCATTTTTAGTATACACGGTGAACAAATAGATACAATACAATTCAGTTACAAATTAGTCGAGTAAAATAAAAAACCCAAAAAAAAAAACTACAATACTTCAGTTAAAAATGAGCACGGAAAAGGCTTCACATAAAAATAAATTGGTTAATAAGAAATCAAATGGTTCACATGCTACTGTCTGGAATATAACATTTTGTTATTTTTTCTAGTATAATTTAATAAGAATGAATGTAAGACCATCTCCAATGTCAATGCACTATTACACCCTTGCACTATTTTAGTGCAGTTTTTACACTAAATAGCTCTCTAACATAATACTAAAATTACGAGTTTTAACATTATTTTAGTGTAAATAAATACTGTTGCATTATGTTTAGTGTAACACTATTCATCTGCACTAAACACTATTCACTTATATAATTATTCACTTATATAATGGTTTTTTAATACCTTTATATAATATTATTCATTTACACAAAAAACTTTTTACATACAAAAAATTATTTTCAAATATTATAATGATTGATAACACTAAATTAATATTTTTCTTAAAAAATGATTAACCTCTTTTAATATTATTTAAGATAGTATTATTGGCTTTTTTAAAATATTGGCAAGTAAAATTTAAAATATCAATATTAATCTCGAAATGCTAATATAAGTTTAAAAAATAGGATATAATTTATAAAAATCATTGTTATGTTAAAAAGAAGAATATTCTAAAGAAAATACATTTCAGTGTAATGTTTGGTGTAGATAGGTTGGAAATGAAATAATGTATAATGTGAAAATTACACTATTTTAGATTAAAAAACCGAGTTGGTAATTGTAGAAAACACAGTAAATTTAAAATTTTAATTTTAATTTTTTTGCTAACATCAAAATGAATTATTCGAAAAGTATTTGTAGATTTTGAGAAGAAAGATAGAAATATATGGATGTTATTGAAAATAATGAGCAATGAATTATTACTCATGTAACTAAACGAACATGACAGAAAAAAAAAAAATAAGCTGTGATGGTAAATAATCAAACTAATAATCTATTATTCAATTTTAGATATCATTACCATATGAGTTAAGCATGATTATATATCTTATGGAGGGCTATTAATATATAACCTGATTTGCTGAAAATTTCTCTATAAAAAAAATCGTTTTTAAATTTTTCGGGGGTGGCGACAGATTCCCCTGGCCCCTCTAAATCCGCCCTTGTATATATGTCGGTAAAGTTGAATTTCATCGCCATGCCGTCCCCAATTAGGACGTTGGGAAGCAAAATATGTCACTAATTCCGTCCACGGTTTGATTTTTTATTTATTTTTTAGTACGTGCATGACATATATATTTTCACAACTTGATTGCACCTATTCACCCAAAAGTGAAAACTCGCACCAGTTGTCGTACAACAACAATAATCACGTCCCACCACCACAAACCGTGACCATCCATAGCTCAATGACATTCCCGACCACTACCGCGCCGTACACACACCTGATGATCAAAACAAGAGTTTTGTTGTGCAGCACGCCTTCCACGTTGGGCAGCAACTCACGATTAAGTCATCATCCAAGGAGATGTGTTTGGTTGAGTTCCTATTCTTTTCTCTATATATACATCTTCTACAATCTGTTGCAGGACGGAGTTATTGATTAATAAAGTTGTATAATTCTACTTCTCTAGTCAAATTCATGTTTCAATTCGGTTTTGGTGCTACATAGGCTGCATGTGCCTTTAGTGAACAACTAAACAAGCGGTGGTTAGTGTACAGTACTACTGGCCAAGTAGGTTAACATAATCCGCATGCTTTCGAACGGGGTTTTATACATTTGGCACACCAAACTATGTATTTTTAACGATTTTGATATCTATTTTTCAATTTTTCTAATTTGGGTAACAAACTATAATAAACTTTTCAATTTATGTATCATACTATAATAAATTTTTTAAAGCAGTTACCAATTAATCACGGAATCATGTCACGTGACAGCACGTGCTTGACAAACGTTAACGTAAGAGAGTAATTTTGTCATTCTGCACCAAAATATATCATCTTATAAAAATATTTTCCTCAAATTTCACATATAACAAAAATCAGTACGTAGTACAAATTTGAGAGAAAACGTTGTTTTAATATGATATATTTTTGTGTATAATGACAAAATTCTCTCACGTTCAATTTATCATCTTATAAAAACGTTTTTCCCAAATTTTACACATAACAAAAATCAGCACATATTACAAATTTTGGGGGGAAACGTTGTGACAAAGCCATAACTTTGATCGGTCGCGTTAGGCTTTTCAACAATAATAAATCATGAATTGACAATAAACGATGAACACTTCTCGATCTTTATTAGTATTCGGCAATTGCCCTTGTTCGGACTACAACTTATATCACTATATTTATGCTCGGATCCGCTGTTCGATCCGGAAGATGATCTTTCTCTTCTCTTTGTGCTCGACTTTCTGCCTGGCTCGGTTAGGCTTTTGATGTGATACGTCCTGACTAGTTTTTATCTTTTCTCTCCTTCTCTCTATATTTTTTAGGTATGATTTCTGGTCCTGGTCTTGGGGGGGATACTTGGCTATTTATAGGCAAGTATGCCTCCTAAGATGTTGACAAATGTCTCTATCTTGTGAGATTTTTCTGACATGGGTCCCTATTTAAGTGGGCTTGGGCTTTTAGTAAGATCCAATCCTATTCTCAAAGAAAGGCTTGAGATAGCCCATTTAAGCATTAGATACCCCTCTATGATGGGTGGGTCGATTACTACCCGAATAGATACATTCGGGTCTAATTTTTATCTTCTATCAAGTGCTCCCTGACTTCCTCGGCATGGTTTCCATGTCGAGGGAGTCATGATTGGTCTGTCGAAGAGATGACTTTGGTTTAGCTGCTCCCTTATGTTTCATTCGACAAATGCCCCTTTTTATAACTGTTCCTTGGGACCCACTTACTGTCTTGGTAACTTGCAAACTTGCTATTTGACTTTGATATGACCCTCGGTATCTTTCTTCGAGGAAACCCTTGACCTTTCCAAAGATCCATTTACTATAAAGAGGGAATACCATTCCCACAATTACTTATTCCATCACCATCTTGTGATTTAATGGCTTCTCCCAATAGTTCTACTGGAGATAATTCTTCGGATTATGTCGCTTACTTGGAGAATGAAGTTAAGAAGGCTCGCGTTATGAAAAGGAAGCTGGCGGACGTGACCAAAAGGTTGTCTGATATGGACGCGGCTCATCACTTGACGATGGCCGACCTGGATTGGGCCTTTGAACTTATAAAGAGGCTCGAGGCTTCCCTGGCTAAGGAAAAGGCAGCAAAGAGGGCCTATAAGCTCGCTTTCAAGGAGCTGCATGATCGGACCAAGCCGGGGTCGGAGGGCGCTGAAGCAAGCTCTTCCTCGGAATAATTAGTCTTTTGTGATTTATTTGTAATTAGGCATTATCCCCAAGTTGTAACCGAATTATTGAAAATATTAATAAAATATTTCCTACTTTTATTCCTGTCTGTTTGTTTCCTTAATACCTCATTGGATGACTCAATTGGACCTTGGAAATTGTTGTTAATTAGCCTTGAATGCCCTTGGAAAGTTCATGAGGGTTGTTCTTTCTTTGAGACGATCATTAATGTCCCTCATTTTTCCCTATAAAAAGGGGGCTGCGCTGTCTTCTTTGTGTAATTCATTCCTTATTAACGAACAAATGGCTTCTCCTTATGAAACTAATGGTGATAACCTTCCTGAATATGTTGCTCATCTTGAAGAGGAAGTTAAGAAAGTGCGTTATCTCGAGAAGAGGGTTGCCCGGTTGTCGGTGGAAGCTCGTCGGGCCGTCGAACTAGACGAGCGATTGGACGCCATGGAGAAAGAGCACCAGAGGTCTTTGCTCGACAGTATTCGTGCTCGTACTCGGATCAAAGAGCTTGAGGCCTCTAGAGACAGGCAAATTGCTTCCAAGAGGGCTTACAAATTAGCCCTTGAGGAAGTGTATGCTCGGTCGAAGAGGAAGCCCGGTGAAGAAGCTGGTCCTTCTACAAAATAATCCTATTTTTCTTTGTGATGTAATGTCTTTTTGTCGAGAAGTATCTTGTAATGAAGTTCCCCTTGATTAATGAAAACTCTTCTTTTTCTCTTTCTTGTATGATTTATTTTCCCAATGCATTTAATTTTGACGGCGCATGCTTGTGGCTTCATTAATAATTTTTCTTGGGTCTTGTGCTTGACCTTATCCACCGAATCTTTTGAGTCTTTGTATCTGGGAACTAATGGGATTCCTTGAGCCTTGTGCATAAATCTTATCTTTTAAATCTTGACACTGTTCAACTTCCTCTTTTAAATGCTGGCGTAATTGACACGTGTAGAAGCTTTTCTGGAGATTTACCCTCTTTAAATACTGGCTTGAACCCAAGCGTTTCTTCTCAACAGACGCACCTTTCCAATTACCCATGTTTTCCAGCGCCTTTTGATGAACGGTTGCAATTCGCCACATTAAACCATCTTTAACTGTTCTATAAATACCCTCTTAAGATATGGGTTTTTTCATAATCTCTCCCATATATCTTGTTGCCATATATAAAATTTTGCCTTATAATTTTCTCAAAATGGCTGGTCCTTCTACCAAATCTGCCTTGGTCTTGCAAGTGGAGGCTTTCGAGGCCTCTTATGGCCATGCACTAAAGCTGTTGAAGGATGCTGAGGAAGAGTTGAAGGTGATGCGTTATCACCATACCGAGATGGTTCGGGAATTGACTTGGCTAAGATCCGAACTGGATTATTGCCGACGTGCTCGTCAGGCTCTAGTCGAAGAGAATGAGGTGTTGAGGGGGAACCCGACACTTCGGGACAGGAATGTCTCTGCCGGGCCCTCTCATCGATACCGATCGACTTCCCCCTAACCTTCCCCCTTTCTTCTCTTCTTTTTATATATTTTATTTTTTATTTTTTTCTTCTGCGCTTCTTTCTTTTTCTTCATCTTCTCTCCCATCACTCTTTTTCTTTTTCTTCTTTTTTGTTTTGTTTCTTTGACTTCCTTTTTATTTGTCAGTTTTCTTCATTTCTTTCTCTTCCTCTTTTGTTTAATGCTTTGTTCTTTTCTTTTTCTTTTTTCCTTTTTCTCTTCTTCTGCACCACTACGATGTAACAATCAACCCTGTGATCTTAAGGGTTTTTTGTTACTTCTAGGGTTTTTGTCATTTTTCATTTTTCTCTTCTTGCTTTTCACTTCTTTTTTATGTTCCTCTTCATTATCTTCTTCCTCTTCCCCATCGTCGTCTGCTCGGTCCTGTTAGCTGGATTTGCTGATATAGTCGATCTTCTTTGGCTATGTAGCCTCCGGATGTAATAGATTTTTTCTCGGATGTAATAGGTCTCCTTTTATGATGTAATAGTTTTTCATTTCGATGTAGTCCCCTGATGTAATGAACAGCAATGTATCTCATCTTTATTAATGAAAATTTTCTTTGCCCCTGTATATTGCACTTTTCTTTACCTTGCATTTGTGGTTTGTCGTTTTGTTGGAATGTGGATCTTTGAATATCTTGAATTTTTATTTTCTGCCATACTGCAGCCGAGTGACGTTTGAGGCCTGTATATGATGCAGGCTCCCATGCTGTGTCAGATAATACGCATGTTCCCAAGTATTTGTCAGGCGAACATGCACGTTCCCCAGCACTTGTCAGTCAATGCCATACTATCTTTGTTCTATAAACACTCGTCTTTTCCTTAGTAATATCATTTCTCACACTCCTATTGTTTTCTTCTTCTCTTTCATCTCCCATCTCCTTCTATCTAAACACAACTTTTCATAATGTCTGAGCTCGTGGTGAGATATCATGCTCAGATGAAGGGCTTAGATGCTGAGGTATCTCGGGTCCGTCATCGGATGGCCAGTCTTGAGAAGGAGTATGGTACCTTTGCCTTGAGTCTGTCCGTCCCTCATCCCGAGGAAACAATAAAGTGGAATGAGATCTCGACTTTGAGTCGTCAGCTCGATAGGTTGTTGCTACAGAGAAATCATTTAGCCCGCTCATGGTATGATGCCGAGGAGATTTGGGACCATGCTCAGGGTGAATTTGATAACTCCCCTCAAGGCCTAGCTAGCATGACGGTTAGAAATGCTCGTCTTGAGGGGCGCATTAAGGTTCTTATCGAGGAGAACAACGACCTCTCCTCGGAGAATGAATGCTTGGTCGTCATGAATGATTCCTACCAAGCTCGGTTAAATTGCGCAGCTCGGATGTCTTTCTCTCGGTCTGACAATTAGATTGGGCTTATTTTCTGATGTATTTCCCGTTTTGTAATCTGTATCAAGTAATAAAATTTTTTGTTTTTGATAAGTTGTACCTTTTCGTATTCCATTGCTCTTTGTATATTGAACCGTTTGCAACGCCTCGTTCCTGGCGCCTTTTCGTACTTTATGCCCTTTGATTCTTTATAAATGCTCCTTATTGTCTTTGTGTTTTAGTATCCATTCTTCCTTTCTCTCTCTCCTTTCCCTATTAGTGTTTAACTGAGATGGCTCCCATCACCAGGTCTGCTTTCAAAAAGAAAACCCTAGTTGAAGAGCCCACCTTCTTGCTACCCCGTCCCCCTGGTTACGGGGAGGAGGAATTGACGCCGCTTCAACTAAAAGACATCGAGATATCGTGGTTGAAACACGATCTTAAGTGTGCTCAGACCAAAATGAGGCGGTTCAAACAGTACTGGAAGGAGGAGAGCGCTGCTCGTTTTGTGCCGAGCAGAAGTGCAAGTCTCAATCTTATGCTTTAAAACAAGTGGAGATTGGCATTTCCCATTTGGTTAGGGAAAAAGAGCGTCTGGGGGAGCTCTTGGCGAAGAAGTATGCCGATATGGGGGGTAGTTCAAAGAAGTAGGATGAGCGTTGTATTTTCTTGTAAACTTTTCTTTTCCTGTTGTTTGTTTGTATCCCCCTTTGTGGATGAATAAAACTTGTGTTTTGCAATTTGATCATGTCTATTTTATTTGTCTTTGCGTCTTCGCTGTGTTATTTGCTTTGCCTTCGTGTTGACATCATTGGATAAAGAGCAAGGTGCTTTGCCTTTGTGTTGACATCATTGGATACCGAGCAAGGTACACCAATGTTATCCCCCCGGAGAGCGTTGTTAGACTGGACGCTTAAATGTCGTCGAGCTAGGAACGGTCTCCGTTCACCTTGTTCGGTGTACCATTTCGGTAAGAAACGGTTTTGACGTCGAGGAACTTACTCGGAGGGTGTCCTCGGTTGATAATACTGGTAGTATATGGTAGAAGCTTTTCGTGGTAGGGTCCACGGGCCGTTTGTATAGGTGTAATGATGTGAACTGCCTTGGTTAGTGGGATAAACTATGTGACATGGCAAGATCTGGAGCGTTTATCTGTCGAAAAGAGCAGCGGTTGTGGACTTTTCTATGGTTGGAAAAAAGGTAAACCTCTGTCACACGAAAGGACGGTTAATGTTTTATTCTTTATGTGGCTCCACTCCTTTTAATTGTGCTAAGTAATCCCTTTTGTTTTTTATCCCTTAATTTGCTGAAAAAAAATATCTCTTATTGTCTCTCTCTAGGGTTTTCTCTTCCCGCCAAAAATAACTTGCGTCTCGATCTAGGGTTTCGCCGGATAACTGATAGATTTGCTGCTTCGATCTACTGCTTGCTCATGACTATGACTGTAAGTGTTTTCGTATTTTGCTTGGTATTCTGTATATGGCTGTGTTTAGGGCCTGTATTTGATTGGTTGTTGCTGTTATGTATGTGCTGTATGAGATACGGTCGTGTTTGCCTATATATATGTATCTGGGTTGGTGATTGGTGGTTTTTCGTCATGTATAGGAGTTTTGTTGGTTGAGTAGAAAATCTTAGGGTTTCTAGTAAATTGGGGGGGGGGGGGGGGGGGGGGGGTTCGCGTATTGTTGTGTTTTTGTTTAGGATATTGATTGAAATTTTTATGATGTTGGGATAGGACATTCTGACCCAATGCCGGGCCCAAGTTGGCCCGTTTGTGGAAGAGGAGTTCAAGAAGCTCGCCGGGATACCTGACAACATACACATTCGGCTGCCTGTCTCCGATGAGGAGGTTATGGGATTTGTTCCGGCCGGTGAGGTGGCCGTACGTTCCTCGGCGTTCTTTACCGGGGGTCTTAGACTTCCGTTCACCGAATGGGTGGCCTCGTTTTTTGAGGCCGTCCAGATAGCGCCGGCCCAACTGGCTTTGAATGGTTACCGTACTTTGATCGGTATTCAGAGGTTATCGGAGTTGTCTGGGATAAAAATCAAACTGAAAGATGTTTTCGGGGTATATAGTTTGAGTTTTGAGCGTCGGAGCTCGTATCTGAAGTCATTGCACTTATTCTCGCGGCTTGTCCTCGGTCTTCCTGATACGAATAAGGAGCATAATTTTGGCATTGTGATTGCTTCCGGAGAATGGGGCTGTGCCGGACACCAGATTCCCGGACCTACTACGACGGCTCCGGATAGTCCCGACCTAGGTGCTCCCAATGTCGAAGCTCTCTTGGCACTTTGGAACTGGTGGGGGCCGGGACCGGCAAAGGATCCGGCGAGCCGTACTGCTCCCATGCTCTTAGGTTATCCTGTGGGGCCGGTGACCAAGGGCAATCCTGTGCCCGAGATTCCCAAGGAGACTGAGGAGGACTTCCTCAAAATTGTCAGGGCGAGAAGCGCCTCACGGGGAGGGAAAAAGCTTGCTCGTCCTAAACGCCGAGCATCAGATGATGCTGTTGGGACCTTGAAGAAGGCTAAGGGGTCAGAGACCTCGGTGAATGAAGAGGTTGCGGATGCTGGTACTACCGAGGAGGCTGCTGCGCATGGTGAGGTACGTGTATGTTTGTTTGTGTGAATAGTCGACTTTGAACTCTAGTGTTCCTTTCTTTATACGTTATCTTGTTTCAGTTATTGACTTCTTCATTGGTTACCCTTGCTCTTGCCCGGTCTATGGGTATTATTGTGTTTTAGGGGTCGATTGATGACGTATTCAGTCATATGAACCTCTTGGTCAACATGGAGGTGATCGAGCGTAGGGCCCCTGAGATTGGTCCTTCAGAGGAGGTAAGGGAAGAAGAGGAGGTGGAAGCCGGCAAGAAAACTGCCGTGGAGGTTGCGATTGGTGGTGAGGAGGAGGTTCCTGAGGGACCTGAAAAGGTGTTGATAGACGGGGCTGCAATGACCCATTACATTGATCGTTGTGGGGGTGAATTGTTGGAGCAATCCCGAGTCTTGAGGATGGGGTATACTGCTCTTGAGCCCCTCGTCGTTAAGGATACAGAGAAAATAGCTGCTCTGCCTGTGAAGTCAGTTATAGAGAAGGCCAGCGCTGATGCGCTTCGGGTATGTTGCGTTCGCATTTGATTACATAGGTCGTGATGCTCTTCTTTTAGCTGTTGTCTGATGTTTCTAAATGCAGGTTTTCGTGGATATTGCGGTGTTAAGGGATCAGTTGTCGGCATTAGAGGCCGAAAACAAAGCAATGGCTGAGGATAAAGCTCAGCAGTTTAAGTTGGTCTCCGAGCTAGAGGCGGAGAAAGAGAAGCTGGTGGCCGAAAATAAAATAGCGGCCGAGGATAGAGTCAAGATGGCGAAGTTGTCCTCGGATTACGATAAATTGGTGGGAGACAACTTACGCCTGACTGAGGAAGTTGAGAAGCTGGGGGCCGAGAAAGAGCAGCTGGTCAAAAAATACGACCTACTGGAGGTCGATAACTTGCTCATGGCGGAGGACGTGGAGGCCGGAACATCGGAGGTTGCGGCTCTGAAAGTAGCGCAAGCAGATGAACGGGCAAAGTTAGCAATGATGGCTAACTTTTCTGTCTTTTGCGCTCATGTTCGCGCTCTCAATTTCGTGAAGGCTCCCGTGTCGGATCGGGCGTGGTCGGAATTGGTGTACCCCTATCCCCAAGGTGCACCGCCGAGACCTTTAGATTGGGCAAATCTTCGGGACGAGGAGCTCCCCCGGCTGGCAGGACAGACGACTTCGACAGCGCTCCTTCCCCATTTCGTTTCGGCCCCGTCCACTCCTCGGCCTGCTGCTGATGTGACTCCCCCACCCGCATCCCCTCAGGTGGAGCCTTGATCATTTTACTTGTATTTTTGCTGTTATTTTTTGTGTAGCTTAGCGTAGGGTCTTCTGGTACCCGAGTTGTGGGCCTCTTTTGTAACTAGACAGATTCTTTTGGGAAGTGGTAATATATGTGTTCTGTTGTCTTTCTATTTGGCTTCCGTAGTTAATTTCCTTGTTTGTGGGTCGTCGTCTTTTGAAGGATGTGAAAACAAAATCATGTCAGGTTCCTGTCAATCCCCTTGCCATGGTGGTCTGGACCTCGCCTCGTCGTAGTGTAGGCGATGTTATAGATGGTCTTGAAAAATCTAAGGCATCCCTGACTTCTGAACTGAATTCTGCTCGTCGTGAAATCGAGGGTCTGAATATTCATATTGCAAACTTGTCGATTCGATTACGTGACTTGGGGGAGAAGTTCAGCAAGAAGACCGCCCATTATACGACAAATAAGGGAAAGGCTAAAGAGCTTCTTAGCGCGCTTCGGCGTTCTCGTGATGATTCCCGAGGCCGGGTGACGAGCTTGAACTTGGTTTTAGGGGCCGTTTTCAAGGACGCGGACCTGTTGCTATCCTTTGCCAAAGCGTATTGGGCCCGAAGTCGCGCATTAGAGGTGCTCGAGCATGTAAAAGGCATGTGTGGTGTTACCCGGGCAGAGCGCATAGTTGATGCGATGGCTGGGGTAACTGAGACCACGTCTGCCTTGAACCGAGTGGATGCGGTCGTAAGGGAGCGTTTGGGGACGCAAATTGTCTCGTTGTGAGATATTCATTTCGCTGAGGCCGTCGAGACCTCAGTGTCTGTTGACGGGTTGTCGGATTAATGGTTGAGTAGCCTGTTTTGTCATTGTACTTGTATCTTGTATAAAAATCTTTGTTTTTCTTCTTCCCTGTCTTTCTTTATTTTCTGATGAATATTCATTTCGTCCTTTCTTTCCCATTTTTTTTATATAGGCACATGTCACTATGTCGCACCAGGCTGGTTCTCCTTGCCCAGTTAGTCCGGGGCTAGGGCCTATCGGTGCTTCCCGGGACGAGGTCTCATCTGGTGCGGCTTGTGAAGGGCATGCCAATTGGCCTTACATTGTTTTATTGAGCAAAAACGTCGAGTTGCTCGATCGATGTGCCCGACTTAGGGCCAAGTTGAAAACACAGGCGTCCTCTTTTCGTGAGTATGTCCGTCGTGCCGAGAATGTTGTTAAGGTTCAGGAGCGTCGTCTAGATCGATATTGGCGTGTGAAGGAAAAATACCTCGGTAAACTAAAATCATTGGTTACCAAAGCCAATATGCTGGTGAAGTATTTCCGTCTGTCCTGATCTAGATATGATGCTTCTGCGGCTATGATCGACATTCGTAAGCTTCCCTTCGATGATGCTCGCCGTAAAGCGGCCTCGGAGGCTCACGAGATCGCTAAAGGAGCCGAGTTCTCCGCACGGCTTAAGACGCTGTCCTGTGTTGGTGCTCATACAACCAACTTTGACGCCCTCATCTCTGAGGAGCGTTTTGATGGCGAGGAGACCGATGGGGACACGTCGACAGATGACGAAGAGGTCGAGCTCGGTCTATTGCCGTCGTGCTCCTCATGTAGTAGTAGTTCTTAAATCAATTTCTTTATTGTTGGTTGTACCTTGTTGCCTCCGTAATGTGGGCGAGGACTATTTGTTTCATTTCTTTATTCTTGTGTTCGGATCTTCTTATTGTCGTATTGATATTCCATTGATTGGATTGACTTTCCTTGCTGATTTCTTCGTTTGATATTTTATTGCTTCTGTAAAGTGAGCGAGGTCTATTTGTTTTATTTCTCTGTTCTTGTGTTCGGATCTTCTTATTGTCGTATTGATATTCCATTGATGGGATTGATTTTCCTTGATGATTTCTTCGTTTGATATTTGATTGCTTCTGTAAAGTGAGCTTTAGCAATTATTTTCCCTTGTTTCCCCCTTTTTTCTTGATAGAGTTGGTACCTGCATAAGTGGGACTGAACTATTATTCCATATGCCCCCGGTTACGTTGGGGGACTTTCAGTATTCCTGGGCAATAGTGCTACATGCCGTTTTGGAATTTCTCATGCCCCCGGTTACGTTGGGGGACTTTCAGTATTCCTGGGCAATAGTGCTACATGCCGTTTTGGAATTTCTCATGCCCCCGGTTACGTTGGGGGACTTTCAGTATTCCTAGGCAATAGTGCTACATGCCATTTTGGAATATCTCATGCCCCCGGTTACGTTGGGGGACTTTCAGTATTCCTAGGCAATAGTGCTACATGCCATTTTGGGATATCTCATGCCCCCGGTTACGTTGGGGGACTTTCAGTATTCATAGGCAACAGTGCTACATGCCATTTTGGGAATTTCTTATGCCCCCGATTACGTTGGGGGACTTTCATTATTCCTAGGCAATAGTGCTACATGCCATTTTGGGATTTCTCATGCCCCCGGTTACGTTGGGGGACTTTCAGTATTCCTAGCCAACAGTGCTACATGCCATTTTGGGAATTTCTTATGCCCCCGGTTACGTTGGGGGACTTTCATTATTCCTAGGCAATAGTGCTACATGCCATTTTGGGATTTCTCATGCCCCCGGTTACGTTGGGGGACTTTCAGTATTCCTAGGCAATAGTGCTACATGCCATTTTGGGAATTTCTTATGCCCCCGGTTACGTTGGGGGACTTTCAGTATTCCTGGGCAATAAGATACATGTTGTTTAGGAATTTCTTATGCCCCCGGTTACGTTGGGGGACTTTCAATATTCCTGGGCAATAAGATACATGCTGTTTAGGAATTTCTTATGCCCCCGGTTACGTTGGGGGACTTTCAGTATTCCTGATCCTTGATAAATAGCAAAATATCTTCTGAATTCAAAAAATAATGTTATGACAAAGTAGAGGTACGTTGTGACCTGTAATGGAAGCCCGTTCATATGAAGTACTTCTTAAGATTCGTCACGTTCCAAGAATTCTTTTCCCCTCGGCTGTTTCCGAATAGAACGCTTTTGATCTTGTAAGTCGCCGGGCTTGTTCTTTTGACGATTTCGTATGGGCCTTCCCAAGTGGGGCCCAGTTTGCCATGTATCTCGTTTCTGGTGTATACTGTTACTCGCCGCAATACCAGTTCTCCTTTCTTGAATTCCTTGGGCCCTTTCACCCTTTTGTCGTAAGCTTGCTTTACACTTTGTTGGTACTTTGCTAGAGTAAGGGCTGCTATCTCTCGTTTCTCATCTAGCATGTCAAGTTCCTCTCTCATTCTTTGTTCATTGTTCCCCTGCTCGACTAAAGTCGTTCGGAGTGTGGGCAGCCCGATTTCTGTTGGTATGACGGCTTTGACGCCGTATGCTAAGCTGAACGGGGTTTCCTTGGTGCCCGTTTTAGGAGTAGTTCGGCATGACCATAAGACGTTGAGCAGCCGCTCGGGCCACCTCCCCTTTGCTTGTTCAAGGGTTGTCTTGATGCCATCGAGTATTGTTCGGTTTGACACTTCAGCTTGTCCGTTGCCTTGCGGATATGTTGGCGTCGAGTAGAACTTCCGGATACCCAGTTCCTCGTACCACAGCTGTAGATTGGCATCTCTGAACTGGGTTCCGTTGTCGGGGACAATAGCGTACGGTATACCGAACCTGGTGATGATGTACTCCCAGATGAACTGCTTAATGTTGCTGGCTTTGATTTCCCGGAGAGGCTTAGCCTCTACCCATTTGGTAAAGTAGTCCGTCGCTACGATCAAATACTCCACGCTGCCGGGTGCTCTGGAAAATTTCCCGACAATATCAATTGCCCATTGCGCGAATGGCCATGGTGCCGATACCGGGGTCATCATGGATGATGGGAGACGAGGTATTTTGGCGAATCTTTGGCACTTGTCGCATCGTTGGACATAAACATCTGCATCTCGTTTGATATAAGGCCACCAATATCCTTGAGTGAGCGCCTTGTTGGCTAGGGATCGCCCTTTGATGTGTGCTCCGCAAGACCCTTCGTGGACCTCTTCCAAGACAGGCTGTTGCAGTTCGGGCCGGACGCACAGAAGGTGGGGTCCTCGGTAACTGGATTTATACAGTTTGTCGTCCTCAGATAGCCAGAAACGATGGGCTTTTTGTGTGATTTTCAACGCCTTTATCTTTTCTGCCGGGAGCGTCCCGTTTCGCAAATACCAAATCATGTCGTCCATCCATCCTAGCTCGTATTGTACTGATGTCACTCGGCCTATCCTTTTAGTTATGCTCGGGGCTTCCAAAAGCTCCACTGTGATTGTCCGAGTGTTGGCCAACGTTAATGTCGAAGCTAGGGTGGCTAAGGAGTCGGCATGTGCGTTTTCGGTGCGATTGATTCTTATTAGTTCGCATTGTTCGAAACTGACCATTATGCTCTGGATTTTCTCTTGGTAGAGGATCATTCGGTCGTTCTTGGCTTGGTACTCTCCAATAGCCTAGTTGACGATTAGCATGGAGTCAGAGCTAGCGATCAAGTGGGTGCATCCGAGGGATCGGGCGATAAGCATGCCATTGATCATGGCTTCGTATTCTGCCTCGTTGTTAGTAGCTCGGAAGCCCAACTTGAGGCTTTTCTCGATGATCGCCCCTTCTCTGGACTTGAGGACGATGCCCGCTCCCGATCCGTCTTTGGTGGATGATCCGTCGACATGTATCTCCCAGTGCGACTGTGGTGAAATGGTCAGGGGCTCGTCATAACCATCAGTGAACTCCGCGACGAAATCAGCCAACACCTGTCCCTTTATGGCGTGTCGGGGTGCGAATTCGATGTGAAATTGGGATAGTTCGACCCCCCATGCCGCCACCCGACCACTGATATCCGTTCGCCGAAGGGACTCCTTGACGTGGAACTTCGTGTAGACTTGGAATTTATGAGCTATGAAGTAGTGTGGTAGTTTCCGGGTAGCAACGATCAACGCCAAACACAACTTTTCCAACGGTAGGTAGCGTGTTTCGGCCTCGACCAAAGTCTTGCTGACGAAGTATATCGGAAACTGCTCTCGTCCCTCTTCTCTTAGGAGGACTGCGCTCACAGCTGTAGTGAAAACTGCTAGGTAGCAGGCCAGAATATCCTCTTTGTTCGGCCTTACTAGCAGTGGCGGCGTCCTGAGATACTCCTTGAGGTTGTTGAATGACTCTTCACATGCCGGATCCCATACGAACTTCTTATCCTTCCTGAGGGTCTCAAAAAATGGTCGTCCCTAATCTGCGGATCGACTGATGAACCTGCTTAGTGCGGCCATCATCCCCGTGAGCTCTTGCACCTGCTTCTTATTCTTGGGTGCTGCTAGGTTTTGCAGAGCCGTTATCTGGTCGGGATTAGCCTCTATTCCTCTTTGGCTGACCATGTGCCCCAAAAACTTCCCTTTGCTGATGCCGAACGCACATTTGCTAGCATTAAGCTTCAGTTTGTGCCCGCCCAGCGTTTGGAAGACGTCTTTAACGTCTTGGAGGTGTGTAGTGGCCTTTTCGCTCTTGACGACCATGTCGTCGATGTACACCTCCATTGTCTTCCCTATATGCTTCTGGCATACCTTTGTTATCATCCTTTGGTATGTCGCTCCTGCGTTTCGTAGGCCGAACGGCATAACCGTATAGCAGTAGTTTCCCAGAGGTGATATGAATGAAGTCTTTTCTTGATCTTCGGGGGCGAGGGGGATTTGATGATATCCCGAGTATGCGTCGAGGAAAGTCATTCTTTCTGCTCCAGCCGTGGCGTCCACCAATTGATCAATCCTTGGTAGGGGGAATGGATTCCTAGGGCAGGCTTTATTTAGATTGGTAAAGTCTATACAGACTCTTTCCTTCCCGTTCTTCTTTGGGACGACGACCGGGTTGGACAGCCACTTCGGGTAGAACACTTCCCGTATTGCTCCCGCTGCCAATAACTTCCGGACTTCAGCAATTATAGCCGATCTGTGCTGGACGGACACCTTCCGGCTCCTTTGAGCTATGGGCTTGTACTCGGCATTTACGCTGAGATGATGGCATGCTGTCTTCGGATCTAGACCGGGCATGTCTTTGGGGCTCCAAGCGAACTTATCGATGTTGCTGAAGAGGAACGCTTCTAACTCCTTGGATTCCTCTTTAGGAAGGCTATCTCCGATGAGGAAGTAGTGCTCTTCATCCGTATCCGGGATATACACCTTCCGGAGTGTTTCTCCGACTTGTTCTTCAACAACCCTCTCAGCTCGAGCTATTTGGTTGATCAGCTTCCCTGCGCTTGAGGGCTGTTCGACAACTACAAGTTGTCTCTTCAACGTAGCGGTGATGTCTTCACAGCGTCTTGAGTCATCCTGACATCCTCGGGCTGTCTCGATCTCACCCTTGGCATTGGGGTATTTCACCTTCTGGTGGTACGTGGAAGGTATCGCCCGCATAGCATGAAGCCACGGTCGGCCCAAGATCGCATTGTGGCCGGAATTATCATTGACCACCAAGAACTCCACGGGAACAGATACGGATCCGGTGGTAACCTTTAGGACGATCTTTCCCAACGGCTTAGTCGTCTCAGAGATGAACCCGATCAATGTGACGTCAGTGGGCTGTAGATCTTGCAATTTGAGCTCCATCTTGTCAAAGAGCTCTTTGTACATGATATCACAAGAGGCTCCTTGGTCGACAAGCACTCTGCTGACCGTATCGATACCAATCTGGACGGGGAGGTTAATGGCGTCCCCGTGGGGATATATTACCCCTTCTTCGTCAAGGTCTGAGAAAGAAATGGGCGGGTGTTTCTGCGGCATGCATTGTCGCTTTGAGGTCGACGCCTGTGAAGCTTTAGCTACTTGCCCAAAGTGGGCCAACTGCCGTTGTTGGGATCGATCCCCCCCGGTGCTTTTGGGTCTTGACAAGTGGACCACGTGGATCGTCTTGCCTTGTCGGTTGTCCGTTCCCTCGATGACTAGCTGCTTGCCTTTGTCCCTAGCGCCTTTGATGAATTTTTCGAGGAATCCCGCGTCTCCCCACGCGTTCATCTTCCACCGCAGGTGTCGACAATGCTCGGTGATATGCCCGTGATCCTCATGATAGGCGCAGAAGAGTTTGGTGTCTCTGGAATCAGGGGAGGAACGAATTGGTTCGGGTCGGGAGTACCAGATTTCTCTGCAAATATCCTTCAAGATATTTACGGCAGACAGGTTGAAAGTGTACTTCAACTCGACCGGTTCATAACGCCTCTGGCGTTCCCTTTCTTGCCCACGACCTTGCTGAGGTGGTTTGGGCGGCATTGGATAGGCGATTCGGAGTGGCTTGGGCTCGGCTCTACGGGTCTGTATTCCCTTCGCTGAACCTCGGGACCTTTGTCCCGTTTGGATTGGGGGACTGGTTCCCCCTGGTTGTTCTTGGCCCTCTTGCAGTCCACCTGCGCTTCCCAGACCGTCTCTCTTCTTGGCGGATCCCGGTTAAGGGCTCGCATCTCTTCATTCTTGTCGGTAAGGTGGGTGCAATAAGCCAGAAGGGAGTCGGTGGTTGGAAAGTTCTTACCGATGAACTTCCTTCTCGCCCAATAGCCGCTGGGGATGGAATTTCTGGATGGCTATGTTACTGGCATACTGCGGTATCTGGTTCGCCACGTCGATGAAGCGTATGCAGTAGTCTTGAAGCCTCTCATTGGGCAGCATAGCCATTTTCAGAAGGGTTTCAATGTTAACCTTCTTCTTCCTATGAGCGGCATATCGGGTGGAATATGCGCGGAGGAGCTCAGCCCAGCTTCGTATGGATCCCCGTGGTAGATTATGATACTACGACGATGCTTCCTGACCCAAGCTGTTCTTAAAAAATTTGCACATCAGTGCACTGTCGTCACTCCACAACTCCATCCTTGTTTTGTAATGTCGGAGGTGGTCGATGGGACAGCTCCTTCCATCATATAGTCTGAATTCGGGGATGACAAACCCCGCAGGATTGCGGTACCGAGTTATCTGATCGGTACACGGAGTCTCTTGGCATACGTCCCAAGCATGTTGGAACGCTTCGTCCGGTGCCGGGTAGTGAGGGGCGTATCCCCCATAGGGGTGTTGGGGATAGTAACCGACTATGACCCTATGCTCGCCGTTCCTCCAGTCGTTCGGGTCTTTATCGGGGTTAGGTAAAGGAGGCGCTCCGTGATGACCGTAAACCGTCGGGGTTATCCTCGGGACGGGTTCTCATTGTCTGGGTACCCTCGTATCCTGAGGTCGGCGCGCTTCGGCCATCGCTGCTCGGTAAGCGGAATCTTCCGCTTCACGTCGAGGGTTGGTTAGCGTGTTGGTCGGTTGGATGAGCGGAATCGTGATGCCGGCCGCTGCCATGGCCGACATGCATGCCCCTAGCTGGGCTTGTAGCAGGGCATTACGTTTTTCTGTGGCCCGTGCCAGTGCGGCCGTAGTCCTGTCTTGTCGAACAGGGGTTGGTAGTTCCACAGTGTACGGCGTAATTATCTGCGGGGGGAGGGGTGGATATGGGACGACCTGTTCTAGTATGGGGTTGTCGGTCAGGTCGTACTGGTTGGTTTCGTTCGTTTAAAAACGAACTCGTTGGGGACTGGAGTTGACCGAGGCCGCTGGCTGAGGGGCCTTTGAGCTCGGCCCTGCCTTATTGGGATGGCGCTTGTCTGGCAATAGTGTCCCCACATGCCCAGTCGTGGATGGTGCTCGTTCCACCTCCGTGTCCGTAGGGTTTTCGTCGACAAGACCGTCGACCTGAGGGGGATGGTCGGTTTGTTGTTCTGTTTGGACATTGGAGACGGTGAGTCGAGATTCGACACGAAGCGCTTCGTAGCGATCTCTGATGTTGAGGAGATGCGCTAACACGTCTTTGTGGATTGAGATCTCCTGGTTTGTCGATGTGCCTACTTCTTCCGGGCGAGTTTCTTCGTTGGTGTTCGTCATTTGTTGCTCGTCTGGTAGAACGTTGGTGTTCGATTTTGAAGCTAGTTGGGAACTAGATGATTCCCGGAGACGGCGCCATTTGACAAAGCCATAACTTTGATCGGTCGCGTTAGGCTTTTCAACAATAATAAATCATGAATTGACAATAAACGATGAACACTTCTCGATCTTTATTAGTATTCGGCAATTGCCCTTGTTCGGACTACAACTTGTATCACTATATTTATGCTCGGATCCACTGTTCGATCCGGAAGATGATCTTTCTCTTCTCTTTGTGCTCGACTTTCTGCCTGGCTCGGTTAGGCTTTTGATGTGATACGTCCTGACTAGTTTTTATCTTTTCTCTCCTTCTCTCTATATTTTTTAGGTATGATTTCTGGTCCTGGTCTTGGGGGGGATACTTGGCTATTTATAGGCAAGTATGCCTCCTAAAATGTTGACAAATGTCTCTATCTTGTGAGATTTTTCTGACATGGGTCCTTATTTAAGTGAGCTTGGACTTTTAGTAAGATCTAATCCTATTCTCAAACAAAGGCTTGAGATAGCCCATTTAAGCATTAGATACCCCTCTATGATGGGTGGGTCGATTCCTACCCGAATAGATACATTCGGGTCTAACTTTTATGTTCTATCACGTTGTTTTAGGATGATATATTTTGGTACATACAAAATTACACTCTCACGTTCAATTTTATCAAACACGTACTGTCATGTGACATGCTTGCGTGATTAACTTAATTAGACAGTGGTACCTAAATTGGACATTTTATTATAGTGTGGTACCCAAATTGAAAAAATTAAAAGGTGCGTACATAAATCATTAAAAGAAACATAGTTTGTTGTGTAGTAAACATATTTTTTTCCGATTGTGAACTAAGCAGTTCAGTATATTAAATAGCCGGATTAGGTAATACTCAATAGAACAAGTTAGATACAAGAAAAAACAAAATATCTTTAAAATCTCATTAAAATTGATGTAACAACTCTAAACAATTGGTGCAATTAACCTATTTGAAACGGAACGAGGATGAATTTTTTAGAGGGGTTGGAGTGTAAAAAATATGTCAAATAGAGGATAAAATAAATAAGATCTAATATAAAAATAAAGAATTTTTTCTATGTTTAACATAGCATAAAATAAATATGAAATTAAAAACAAAGAGTATTGAACAATAAAATACAAGAAAATAGCTGAATTAATACGCTTTTTCAAGAGGCGATTACAAAATCGTATTTAAAAGTTACAATCGAGGTAGTTAGTATAAACGTCTTTAATGACACCCTATTAGAGGTGGTTTTAATTTACCGCCTCTTTTGTACCTTCATTCGCGACGCTAATTTGCAAACCGCCCCGACATTTTGATTTTTTAAAAATAAAATACTAATAAAATAACCCACTTATAGTTTTAATTTTAAAAGATAAAGGAGTGCAGATTTGTTCATCCGATTAGCGCCAAATCCAAAAAAGATTCCCTCGCATATGTCTAGAGAAAACATACCCACGTTCATCATCTCCAACACTTTTTCATCTACAGAGAAAATATTACCCAGCTTTTTCTCTCTTCAACTTCCATAGATCACAAGCTTTGTCTTTTATCTTTTCATTAGAAATTTAATCTAATTTAAGGATACAGTTTTTGCTTGTGTAAAGAGTGTAGGTAACATGATTTATCTCCGCCTTTATTCTCCACATAATTAGGTTTCTAGGGTTTTACTTTTCGATTGTAATCTTAATTAAGGACATAAGATCATATGACTTTAGTTGTTTTTAGTTACAATCACTAATCAAGACTAGTTAATCAGAACCGACCCTATACATACATGCATATGTTTGTGTCTTTTGTAAATTTCAGTCACTTATAAAGTTCTTAATCATTTAGTGTTAATATTTTATTTATTTTATTTTTTATGTATGTATCTCCCCGTGTTTTGCAGCTAGTAGAATTAATATGTACTTTTTCTTTACTCATCACTCAATTAATTTCTATAAGAATTATGGAGTTGCCACGATTACACCAATTTTATTCAAAATAATTAGTTTATATGCCTTTAAGTTTGGTGAGAACAAACAATATGTTGTTATTATGTACTTTAACGTCAACAAAGATTAGAGCACAAAATTTAGATGGACTGAAGTTCCGGTAGGCATTAGGCTTAATACGGGTACCAAAAAAAAACTAGGGCATAAAAGTTTTAAGATCCATGTGTGATTAGTTGACTGACGGGAACTAGACTCAATTGAAACAATTATATGCAATACTTAATCTGACTACAATCAATCAAAAGACATGATAATATCATAAATATATTATAGTATCAATTATCAAAGTAATTGTTGTACAAAAATAGATAGCAATGTAAAAGGCTTTTAAGTGAAACTATTAAGAACTTAAGTCTTAGCTAAACATGGGATCCAATTGAAAAATAGACGATAAGTACAAGTTTAGAAAAGACTACATAGCAACTAATGTAAAATACACTTTAATATTAGTATCGTTAGGTAAACTAACAACCAACTACTTTGTTTCTTACTTTTGAAATGATCATGGAAAATCAGGTATAATTTTTTTTCTAGAGAGAAACTGGCTTATATTGGCAATAAATCCTGAACTGTTAAGTCCTGAGCTATCGACAAAAATACAGCAGGAACATTTGAGATTCTGAGATAACCAAAAAAAAACTGAGCTTTTAAGTTGCAATAAATTCAACCTTTTTACTGAATTAGCTTGAGAGCTCTGGACCAATATTGGCAAACTCACATGTTATTTGTTCTTTCCTATTGTAATTGGTCTATGGTTTCCGCTGCTCTTTTTTTTCTTTTTTGGTGGGTTCTGGATTTTAGTTTAATGAAAAAAACCACACATCGAAAGTAGCCACTCTCAAAGTGTTAAATGAGTCACTAAACTTCTGGTTACATGAAAGGTTTTTGTATTGTCATGGTCTCAATTCATTTATTTGGTTTTCTAATGGTGGGTCACATTTATAAAAAACTGATTTGAGCACTTTTTGGTCGGAACGAGGTTTACTAGGTATATTTCTCTTTCTTTCGCTCGAGTATTATATATTGTAATACTTACTTTATGTTAGTTTATTGTTGTTAGTATTGCATAATTTTTTGTTATAAATACGTTTGTAGGATAATTACGATGTTTCGGATCATTACACGGATGTTTTCTTAATGCCCGTTGGAAAGAAATGAGGTGATCGAAAACAAGAGTTAGAACAATTGCTTTACGACATCTTTGAGAACGATCAGCAGTTATACCGGAGAGTGTAACAGTTGATCAATGTAAAGTATTTGTTGAATTCCAAGGCACTCATATAATAGGGCAAAAGTAAGTAATATTTAAGTAATATTCTTATTATAATTTTCTGTTAAATGATTAATATGGAAATCCTTTTGTTCATGTGATTTAGCTTTCTTTTAGTTTGGAAAAAGGGTAGTTTTTTTTTATTGAAAACTTGCTGCTAAACAAACAATAAACCTCAAATTAATGTTCATTTTCTTTAATTTTCGTTTGTTAACTTGACTAACATGGTAAATCAGCATGATCAATCGGCAAATTTAAAAACAAAAGGTTATGACACATTGTACTGGTAGAAAATTTTAGGCAAATCTTTGAGTTGAGGTAAATTAACTTACAATAGGTGACATGTGTTACAATATTTTGTATAAGTATTCATAATGTCATAGTTTATAATTTATCAATGTAGATGGCAAAGAGCCTGACAGCGTTGCTGCTTATCAGAAAAACTCATGAAAGAATTGGTTAAACTACTCGTGATGCAATGGTATGCATTGAGCGATTATTTTTTCTTTGTGAAATTCTAAGTATTAGTTGTTTTTGGTTTTATGGGTCTTGTTTGGACGCTGTGCACTGGTAATTGATGCAGTATTGGTATGTTAAATGCTAAAGAAAAGGTCATTCATACTTTTAGTTTCAGTTGAATATTAAGAAGCAGCTTCAGTCGCTGAGGTACATTAATTGCTTTCGTTTCATCACATTAGGGGAAAGTAATTAAGAAACAAAAGGATTCTAAAATGGAAACTTTTGATCAGCACAAAATGGTTTCCTTCCCGCACAAAATGGTTTCGTGTAAATTTGTTCATCCCTGTGGTAATACCCACACAGTTGTACAATCTTTTGAGAAAAAGTGAAGTGTCTTTTGACGTGCCATCGACGTAAGTAATTTGAATACATAATTAAAGTTTTAAAGGAGCTCTTAAACATAAGGTCTTCTTACAGTAATATTATTTATCTTTAATCACTTCCATTACAAAAAACTGGGTTTTATTGTTTTTATAATCTAGTTTTGTCGTGCTTGTTTAACTTCCATATCATTCGTTATATTACAATATACTAAATTGTATATATGTGAATTTGTTTTGGAGCAGATAAAGAAAAAATAGATGAACCGAAGTAGATGAAATGTACATACAAGGTTAGCTATGTGGAGGGCAAATGATAACTACGTTTTAAATATTTCAATATATTTCTTTTAATGACCGATTGAGTCGCCGTCCATACCCGATAGTTTTGTTGAGGGCATATGATATCTATATTTTGTCTATTCAGACTATTTTTTTTACTAACAAATTTTACTCGATGTCCGTATCCCGTTATTATTTTAAGGATTGATAGTCTATTTATGATGATTGGTCTATGTTTACTCAGTGAAATATTGTATTTGGTATTTGTCTGTTTGAGAAGATATTGCCTGTTTTGTATGTTTTTTTTTGGATTTTTATATTTAAAATCTTGTTTATGTTGAATTTTTGAGAACAAATATTTTATATATTAAAAACAAATGGTGGTTGCATAACGCAAATTAGTGGGTTCTCCGGTGTCTACGAAGGCGGTTATCAAACGCCGTAAAAGCTTTCATAATCGTCTTATTTGCGGTACCTATTAAGGCGGTTAATAAGTGCCTCTAAAGTTATCAAACCGTCTTATTTGAAGTATCTATTAAGACGGTAAAAGAACGCATTTAAAAGGAGATATAAGTGTCTTCCTCTTTCGTGGCGCTTGGTAACCGCCTCAACGACTTTTGCAACGCAGCCATTCATGACGCTTTACAAACCGTCATGTGAAGGGCCTCAAAAGGCTTTAGAGTCGCTTATATAGCTTTTCGAGGCGGTTCACAAGGGCCATAATTGACCTATTTTCCTGTAACGCGTGGTGTAAAAAATATGTCGAATAGATAATATAATAAATAAGATCTAATATAAAAATAAAGATTTTTTTCTATATTTAACCTAACATAAAATAAATATAAAGTTAAAGACAAAGACAAAGGATATTGGACAATAAAATATTTTTTTTAGTAATTGGGAAAATAGAATGGTCATTTACGAAATTTGGTAATTTTAAGTAGGGCTGGGTTCGGTCCGGTCCGGTTTTTAGCAAAACCGAAACCGAACATATTTTTCGGTTCGGTTTTTTTCGGTTTCGGTCTTTTTATTTTTTGGACCGAACTGGACCAGTTTTTTCGGTCCGGTTTCGGTTTTTTTTCCGTTATTTTTCGGTTTTATTTTTGATTTTTCGGTCTTTTTTGGTTTCGGTTTTACTGAAAACCAAAACCGATCCGAAAATTTTTCGGTTTCGGTTTTTTTCGGTTCGGTTCGGTTTTTCCGGTTTTTCACCCAACCCTAATTTTAGGGTAAAAAACAAAAAAATTTAGAAAAAAACGACTAACATAATTTGAACTAATTTGAACGAATAACATTCCACTATCTTAAAACTAATTTTACCACTACACCAACAACTATTTTGTTTAATTAGGAAGGACCATCAATGTATATATCTTTAAAAAATTTAAATTACGCATAAAAAAAATAAAAAAATTGAAAATCGTCGCCGGGGATCGCCGGGGTGGCCACGGCCACCCCACCCATCCCCTGGGTCCGCCCCTGGATGCACCCTTGGGTTTCTCAATAAAAAGTGAAGTAGTTCTGTTGTTTAAGTAGTTTAGGAGTGTTCTTATAGTTCATATTTTTTATTTTATTTTTGAGAATTCATGTTGTTGTTTGTTACCGTATAATTTATCTTAAGTGACACAACATCAGTCGAATTCATTGCTTTCAAATTTCTGATATTGGAATTGTACACCTTCATCAAGTGAAGGATTGATATCTTATACAGTTCAAATACTGTATCTAAGTGTCATACTATTAATTTGACCACTGAAAAAAGACATTTCGATGGGCTTTGACTCAACACTTATTGAAGAACAATTTATCAGATTGCTGTTGATTTTGTGACTTGCCTCTTATTCATCTTAAATATTTATTAGATATTCTCCATAGTTTCAAGATAAATTATGTATTTAGTCGACAAATTAAAAACGTGAACATAGGAGTATGACAAAATAAGATATAACTGGTGTATGGTAAATTGGTTTTGCACTTCAGTTACAAGTTTTACTTAATATAAAAAATAAGATATGTTAGGACCAGATTTCTGGTCTAAATATTGTTTTATTGTCTATTGGTTTTCACTCAATAAATAATAGCTATGCAGATTTACAGAACTAGACAGTTTACTGCAGAGCAGTAGGTTGGAACTGTGGTTGTAACTTAGGTTGCAACTGGTACTTGAAACCTGTTAACAAAGGTTGCAACAGAGGTTGCAACTGGTACTTGAAACCTAACACTACTAACTTAGTAGGTTGTAACTGAGGTTGCAACTGGTACTTGGAACCTGTCAATCCTGTCTTAGTTCTTTACAGTTATGATTTATTAAGTGAAAACCAATAGACAATAAAATAATATTTAGACCAGAAATCTAGTCCTAACAATCTCCCCCTTTGTCATTGGTTTTGACAAATCAATTAAGTTTATAAATCATCTCAACCACCTGCAAATTCAATATCAGTAAGCTCCCCCTGTATGTTAGAATTGCAGGCATTTTAAATAAGCAGAATCATTCACACATTCAATTTTAAAAAATTAGCCATACTTCAAACTTGAAATTTCAGAAATTTAAAGGCCAAATAAAATGGCACAACAATGTCTTAGTATAGCAATTGAAATAGTAATAAAAGACAGCAGCAATGAGTCTTGAAATTTAATAAAACTAAACAACAAAACAAAACATAAACTTCACTCCCCCTATTTGTCAGCAACCATTGGAATTAGTCACTAGGAATATCACACTGTGGGGTTCTTTCTCTTAGAGGATTCTGCCTAACTACTTCTTCATCTTCTGCATTGTCATCCTCACTGCTGATTGAAAAACCATCATGACTTTGAGTATCATTACTGTCATCATCCTCACTTTCTATGAGATTCACCAGCAGCTTATTGATCTGATAGTCATCAACATCCAGTTCAGCTCTCCTTTCTTGATTGTAGGCCAACTTCTGTTGTAAGTACCACCTTACACCTTTCTTCTTTGCTGAAGGAGCAGTTGAAGTTTCTTCTTCTTTTTCTTTCCCTTTGTCACCAGAAATGTCATTGACATGCCCTTCTTTTAACAGTTTGGCAGAAATATAGATAGCAGAGGGACAATCTGTGATTGATTCATTAGTAATACTAATAGGAGAATCTCTATTCATAGAAGCAACTTGACCCAGAATAATACTGGAGATTAGGCAGGGGAATGGAAGCAGAATGGATGATGAATTATCATCACTGAAATCCCTTATAAGGTTAAAGATATGATGGCCAAAATTTAGGGGTAGAGAAGACATTATCTTATACAGAAAGATGGCCATGTCTTTGTTAACTCTGGAGGGTTGTTTGGTAGGGGTCCAGTTGAACCTAGCAATTTTGTGCAATACAGCATCACAAAGTGTGAGAGAGGATGTTTTGATGGAAGTACCATCAAATCTAGTGTTCTTTCCAGTTAGAACCAGAGCAATAACTTCCATATCATACTCAGTATTATCCACAGAAGGATTGGGTGTATGCAGACAGTTATTAATTAACTCAGGTGTAAAGTCTAAAGTTATTCCCCTCAGAAAGACCCTTCCAAACATAGGATTACTCTTATCAAAGACACCACTAGTCAAGTTGGCATAAAATTCTTTAACTACAGCAGGATGGTAGGAATTAGCATAAGAAATAGTTTCTCCTAATCCAACAGCAGAGAGCATTTTTTCAACATACACTTGTATGTATGGATAACTAACCAAATTGAGCTTTCTTTCACAATGGATTTCTTTACTAGAGAAAGCCCTAAATCTCCTATAAGATTTTCTACTCCAGAATCGAGGATCAACTTCATTGAATCTAGGAACAAACTCAAACTTAGCTGTAATAGGCTCATTCTCAGGATTCCTCCTAGCACGTTTTTTAGTCATATGTTTCTTAGAAGAGGAGGACTCATTTACCTTTGCCTTAGAGCTAGGACTGGTTGGAGATTTGTTTAGGAAGTCCCTTAGAGTGCAGTCATCATCAGAATTGGGGTTCGTAGACATGGTTGCAACTGGGGTTGGAACCTTACTTAGAACCTTGAAGTGGATTTTACAGAGACCTAGGGTTTAACAGTTTAGAGAGAGAGAGATTCTGTAAATTGTAGTTGATTTTGGATAGTAAAAAGAAGTTTATATAAAGAGCAATTAAGTCCATATCTTTTTGAAATAGGAAGGAGATACATGCAAATCAATTTTAAAACAGATTTAGGCGAACAAATAAAATAGAAAATATCTTATCAACAGTTTAAGGAAATCACAGCAAGATCACGAAAAGAAGATAAATCCAACCAATTATACAGATAAACATTCCTTTTTGCACAAACAGATTTATCCAGAATTTGAAAATTCAAAAATTGAAGCTTAGGAAAGAATTTTGAACATATTAAAACAAAAAAAACATTTAAAAGATATCTAATTTTTCAGAAAAATAAAAATCTAGCAATTTACCCAAGAAAATATGTTTATCATTGAATAACTCTAATAAAGATTAGATTTCAGGAGTTTATATTGAGCAAATCCGTTTTTATCTCTACACAAAAACTAGTCTGATGACCTCATCAAGGAAAGAGTATAAGTGATGTCAAAATTTTACAAGACTTTGTCTTGACATTTATAATATAGACTGAGGTTTCAACTGATGTTGCAACTGAGCTTACAACCAGTATTTTTAACACGAGGTTTCAACCGGAGTTGTAACTGTACTTCCAACCAGCTATTGAAAGCATGAGGTTTCAACTGATGTTGCAACTTAACTTGCAACCAACCAAAAAAATGCACTTTGTGCTAGCAACTCTATTACCAGAGAGGTTTTCAAGGACAAGTTACCTCACATCTGTTTTTGAGACACCAAAAAGCGGCTTTTTCAAAACAAAAACATCATAGCTCAAGTAAGACTTAGCCTTAGAAGTAAAAATTATTGAAGGTACTCAATACAGACATATTTAGCAAGAATATTCAATTAGATTGATAATGACATACCCCTATGTCACTTCTTAATGATTCAAACTTGTTTGTATCAAGGGGCTTAGTGAAAATATCTGCTAGTTGTCTTTCAGTTGAAACATGTTCTAAAATTAAGCTCTTTTCTTCAACTAGTTCTCTAATAAAATGATGCCTTAGATCAATATGTTTGGTTCTGGAATGTTGAACTGGATTTTTAGCTAAATCTATAGCACTTTTGTTATCACAAAACAGAGTTAATATCTCCTGTTTAACATTATAATCAGTTAACATTTGTTTCATCCAAATTAGTTGAGTGCATCCACTTCCAGCTGCAACATATTCTGCCTCAGCAGTAGATAAAGATATGCAATTTTGCTTTTTACTGAACCAAGAAACAAGATTGTTTCCAAAATAAAAACAACCACCAGAAGTACTCTTTCTATCATCTATGTTTCCTGCCCAATCTGCATCACAGTAGCCACTAAGAAAATGGTTTGTATCTTTAGAATACCATAGGCCTAGATGAGGTGTTCCTTTTACATACCTTAGAATTCTTTTGACAGCTAGAAGATGAGGTTCTAAAGGATTTGCTTGATATCTGGCACAAACTCCTACACTTAAGCAAAGGTATGGTCTACTAGCAGTTAAATACAGCAAACTTCCAATCATGGATCTATAAAGACTGGGACAAACACTTTTTCCTTTATCATTTTTAGACAGTTTAAGGGTAGTACTCATAGGAGTTCTCTTTTCTTTACTCTCACTTAGACCAAACTTCTTAACAAGATTGTCTGCATACTTACTTTGACATAGAAAAATCCCTTTCTCATTCTGTTTAACTTGCAATCCTAAAAAGTAAGTCAATTCACCTCCACCACTCATTTCAAATTCATTTTTCATATCAGAAATGAATTCTTCTATCTTATTATTAGAAGATGAGCCAAACACAATGTCATCAACATATATTTGAGCAATAATTATATCCTTTGTAGTTTTCTTTGTAAACAGAGTTTTATCAACTCCCCCTCTTTTAAAACCTTTTTCAAGCAAAAACTTGGTTAATCTATCATACCAAGCTCTAGGGGCTTGCTTAAGACCATACAAGGCCTTTTTCAGCAAATAAACATGTTCAGGAAAGTTAGGATATTCAAACCCCTTAGGTTGACAGACATAAACCTCTTCATTAATCACACCATTAAGAAAAGCACTCTTTATGTCAAGTTGAAACAGTTTAAAATCATACAGACATGCAAGAGATAGTAGCATTCTAATGGATTCAATTCTAGCTACAGGAGCAAAGGTTTCATCAAAGTCAATTCCCTCAATTTGTGTATAACCCTGAGCTACCAACCTACCTTTATTCCTGATAATCACTCCATCCTCATCACTTTTATTTATAAAAATCCATTTAGTCCCTATAACATTTTTATTAGAAGGTCTGGGTACTAAAGTCCATACATCATTTCTCTCAAATTGAGCCAATTCATCCTGCATAGCTAGAATCCATTCACTATCTTCTAGAGCTTCTTTTATATTCTTAGGTTCTAACTGAGAGATATAACAAGCAAAGTGAACAACATTATTTCTTTTACCTCTGGTTTTCATACCTGAAGTAACTTCTCCTATGACATTGTCAAGAGAATGATTTTTCTGAGTCCTTACATAGCGAGGCCTGCTAGTTGACTGAGCATGAGAACTTTCTTCTTCTTCTTCAGATTCAGCAGCATTTTGGGTTTCAACTGCAGTTCCAACCTCAGTTCCAACCTCAGTTATAACCTCAGTTGCAACTGGACTTCCAACCACTCTGGGACTTCCAGTTTGTTGAGTTTCTTCTTTCTCTTTTTCTGTAGTCTCAGCCTGTTCATCATCACCTGTAATCTCATCAACAGTTTTTAGTTCATCAAATAACACATTATAAGATTCCATAACACAGTTTGTTCTTTGATTGAAGACTCTAAATGCTCTACGATTCTGAGCATAACCAAGAAAAATCCATTTATCACTTTTAGAGTCAAATTTACCAAGATGCTCTCTATCTCATAGAATGTAGCAAACACATCCTAAAACTTGAAAATACTTTACATTGGGTTTTCTACCTTTCCATATTTCATAAGCTGTCATGGAAGTACCTTTAGTAATATAAACTCTATTAACTATATGACAGGCAGTATTAACAGCTTCAACCCAAAATCTGTTGGCAAGTTTCTTAGAGTTAAGCATTACTCTAGCCATTTCCTGAATGGTTCTATTTTTCCTTTCAACTATGCCATTTTGTTGTGGAGTCTTAGGAGCAGAGAACTCATGACTTATACCTAAGGAGTTGCAAAATTCTCTAAACTTAATGTTTTCAAATTCAGTTCCATGATCACTTCTAATCCTAGCAATATTACCACTAGTGGAACCTTTTTCAAGTTGCAGTTTTAAGCACAGAGTTTTGAATAGTTCAAAAGTTTCAGACTTATCCTTTAAGAACACTACCCAAGAGTATCTAGAGAAATCATCTACAACTACCAAAATGTACTTCTTACCACCTATACTAGCAGTTTGCATAGGACCCATCAAGTCAATGTGAAGAAGTTCTAAGACTCTCTTAGTGTAGATTTGACTAGTACTTTTGTGAATACTTTTGGTTTGTTTGCCTATAGCACAATCACCACAGACACTTTGAGTTTTAGCACTAAGTTTAGGAATTCCTCTTATCAATTCCTTTTTGACAAGCTTATATAAAGTTTTGTAATTCACATGCCCAAGCCTTTTATGCCAAATATCTACATTATTAGTAATGGCTTGATTACACCTACTTTGAGGAAATTCTTTTTCAGCTTTTTCAAACACATAGCAGCTGTTGGTTGATCTAACTCCAGTCATGATTAAATCATTGTTAAGATTAGTAATTAGACACCTTTCTTTGTCAAATTTAACAGTCATTTCATTATCACAGAGTTGACTGATACTAATAAGATTAGCTTTTAGACCATCTACAAGAAAAACATCCTCAATATTAGGCATTCCAGGTTTGTTTAAGGTACCTTTACCAACAATTTTACCTGTATCTCCACCTCCAAACACAACAGTGTTACCTGTAAGAATGGTGACATTTTTTAGGAGACTTGCAGTACCTGTCATATGCTTAGAGCATCCACTGTCAAAATACCAATCATTAGAAGTAACAGCATTCAAAGAGTTAATAACAGCTTTGTTGTTAGCAATTAAAGTTGCTTTTTCTTTAACTTTCCAGACCCATTTCAAATTTTTATTGACAGAAGCCAACCAGGTTTTCTGGGAAATATACTTTATGTTTCTTTTTAAATAACACTGGATTTCAGAATGACCAGGTTTTTTACAGAAATTACACAACTTCAACCTAAAGTTATTTTTATCCCTAAAGCTATTCAGTTTATTCATGGTTGCAACTTTGGTTGTAACTGAGCTTCCAACCTTCTTTACATAAACCTGAGTTTTATTCCTGGTTGCAACTCTGGTTGCAACTGAGCTTCTAACCTTGTGGTCAAAATCATGAGTTTTAGCTTTAGCAACAGCTTCAATAAAAGTAGTTTTTCCTGTACTCTTACCACCATAGTAACCTAGACCACTGATATCTTTGGAGCCTCTAGAATATGACAGCATGTCATCTAATTTATCTGAAGCAGAAACATTCAGCAATTTTATTATCTTTTTAGTTTCAGTAAGTTCAGCCAGTTGTAATTTAAGCTTCTCAGTAAGACTTTTAACCTCATCCTTTAGATCAACATTCAGTTTGCTTATGATCAAGGATTGTTTACTCAGACATTTATACTTTTCATACAGAACAAGGTATTGCTTAGTAATGTTTTCATCAGAAGGCTCTTCCTCATCACTGCTATATGTTTCAAAGGCAGTTGTAACTGGGGTTGAAACCTGCTCACAGTCACTTTCATAAGTAGGTTCTTTTTCAGTGATTATTCCCATGAAATTAACAAAATTGGAACCATCCTCTTCATCACTGTTACTCTCAGAATCACTATCACTATGAGTGGTTATATAAGCATTTTTGTTTCTTTTTAAAGTGTTTGCACACTCAGCCTGAATATGACCAAAACCTCTACATTCTCTACACTGAATCTCTTTAGGTTTGTATTCTTTGTTATCCTTTTCTTTGGAATTCCACTTTCCTGTAGAGTTATTATTGAACCTAGACTCTGTCTTAAACTGGTTATCCTTTTCTGAAAGTTTTTAGATGAACCAGTATCATCCTCCTTTTTCTTATAAAACTTCTTGTACACCTTTTTTGCAAAGAAAGCTAGTTGTTCTTCATCACTCATTTTATCACAGGCATTAGATTCAGATTTCTTAGCTTGAAATGATATTCCCTTTTCTGGTCTTTTATGTTTGAAGAATTTCCGTTCATGAGTACTTAGATTTCCTATGAGTTCTTCAAGTTTAAGATTATCTAAGTCAGTTGATTCTTCAATAGCTGTGACCTTAATTTCAAACCTTTCTGTGAGTGACCTAAGAGTTTTCTTAACAAGTTTAGCATCACTGTATTTTTCACCTAAGGTTCCAGCTTGATGAGCAATGTGGCAGATTCTACCATTAAATTGTTCAATGTTTTCATCTTCCTCCATTCTTAAGTTCTCAAATTGGGTAGTTAACTGTTGAAATTTGAAAGCTTTTACTTTAGTGGTTCCTTCAAAAGTAACTTGCAAAATATCCCATGCTTCTTTAGCTGTTTCACAATGAGAGATATACCTGAATACGCTGAGAGTTACACCAGCAAAAATCAAGTTTATGGCTGTTGAGTTGGCACTTGATTTTCTGTCTTCTTCAGCAGACCATCTGTCTTCAAGTAAGAGAATCAGTTCTCCTTCATTATCCATGGTAGTTGGAGCCTCCCATCCATACATAACAGTCTTCCATGCATGTTCATTCTGCTGTTTGATGAAAGACCTCATTCTAATTTTCCATACTCCATAGTTTACTCCTCCTTCAAGCAATGGAGGTTTGTTGAAGGCGTTTCCTTCCCTCATTAAGTCCATTGTTACTAGAACACAGGATCCACACTAAGTAAGATCTAGTGTGAAGCTCTGATACCAATTGAAATTCCTATCCGCTGTTCTAGTTGCAGTTTTGCAGTTAGGTTCCAAGTGAGGTTGTAACCACAGGTTGGAACCAAGTGTATTTAATGGACAGAACTGTAAAACGTTAAATGTACTTAAAGTGAACACAAGCACATTTAACAACGGAGTTCACCTAACTAGGCTACGTCTCCGGGGCACTTACCCAGATTATGATATTATAAAAGATTACAATATAGGACTCAAGTCTTAATGAAAAACTCTTAGACTCCCTCTAGGTTTTTCTGCCTATCTCTATATTGCTTCTACTCTATAACTATCAAATATAAATCAATGGCATCCCACCATTGTTTTCTTATTTAAAGCTCACGTGTATTCTCTCAAGAATGGGTTCTTTATAATTTAGAACACACACTTTTTACAAGCTAGGTTATCAACTATTTATACAAGTAAAATAATCTTCTTTCTTTAGGATCTTGAAGATTGCTTTTGACTTGTTTTGATTGGCTTCAATCTTTCCAAACATTACGTGATTCTCCAGCGTGGATTGACTCCAATCTTCATAAGTTAATACCTGTTTAATAACTAGCTTGGAAATAGAAGTTAGTCTTTTCCTATAACTAGGAAACATATAAAGATAATATCTTTTAGAGATAATATCTTTCCATATATATATATGAAACATCTAACTCCATATTACATTCAATCTTTAAACGAATTATACTGAATATAGATAAGGAACAAAAGATTGAAACAAGTGATAAGGACAAGTATAAGAATAGAGATACATATTAAAAGGAAACATAACCTTATAAACTAATCTTTTTATTTAAAATGCCTGCAATTCTAACATACAGGGGGAGCTTACTGATATTGAATTTGCAGGTGGTTGAGATGATTTATAAACTTAATTGATTTGTCAAAACCAATGACAAAGGGGGAGATTGTTAAGACCAGATTTCTGGTCTAAATATTGTTTTATTGTCTATTGGTTTTCACTTAATAAATCATAACTGTAAAGAACTAAGACAGGATTGACAGGTTCCAAGTATCAGTTGCAACCTCAGTTACAACCTACTAAGTTAGTAGTGTTAGGTTTCAAGTACCAGTTGCAACCTCTGTTGCAACCTTTGTTAACAGGTTTCAAGTACCAGTTGCAACCTAAGTTACAACCACAGTTCCAACCTACTGCTCTGCAGTAAACTGTCTAGTTCTGTAAATCTGCATAGCTATTATTTATTGATTATTAATTATTCTACAGCATGCAGGATATATTCTCATATGATTCTAAAGGTTTAATATGCGTTTATTGAGAATATCAAAGTGGTAAGGAAAGATTTCCTAAAAGATATAAAGAGATTATTTTATAAGGTTATGTTTCCTTTTAATATGTATCTCTATTCTTATGCTTGTCCTTATCACTTGTTTCAATCTTTTGTTCCTTATCTATATTCAGTATAATTCGTTTAAAGATTGAATGTAATATGGAGTTAGATGTTTCATATATATATATGGAAAGATATTATCTCTAAAAGATATTATCTTTATATGTTTCCTAGTTATAGGAAAAGACTAACTTCTATTTCCAAGCTAGTTATTAAACAGGTATTAACTTATGAAGATTGGAGTCAATCCACGCTGGAGAATCACGTAATGTTTGGAAAGATTGAAGCCAATCAAAACAAGTCAAAAGCAATCTTCAAGATCCTAAAGAAAGAAGATTATTTTACTTGTATAAATAGTTGATAACCTAGCTTGTAAAAAGTGTGTGTTCTAAATTATAAAGAACCCATTCTTGAGAGAATACACGTGAGCTTTAAATAAGAAAACAATGGTGGGATGCCATTGATTTATATTTGATAGTTATAGAGTAGGAGCAATATAGAGATAGGCAGAAAAACCTAGAGGGAGTCTAAGAGTTTTTCATTAAGACTTGAGTCCTATATTGTAATCTTTTATAATATCATAATCTGGGTAAGTGCCCCGGAGACGTAGCCTAGTTAGGTGAACTCCGTTGTTAAATGTGCTTGTGTTCACTTTAAGTACATTTAACGTTTTACAGTTCTGTCCATTAAATACACTTGGTTCCAACCTGTGGTTACAACCTCACTTGGAATCTAACTGCAAAACTGCAACTAGAACAGCGGATAGGAATTTCAAGATATAACTGGTATAGGGTTATCATCATTAATTAAGAAAAGAAATTTCATAAAGAACCATAATTTTATTTATTATAGGAAGAAGAGACCGCCTACATCACTTTTTATAGAATTTGAGAAAAACTGAATTACTAATTCAGTTTGTTGATAAAATAGGTACTTTGTTAATACTTAATACGAATCAAAGTCGAGAACACTAGAAATAAAGAAAGGTTAAATCAATATTCCAAACCACTCGATGAGACACAAATATGCAGCTTTTGCCAAAGCATGAACATCATGATTACCTAATCTCTTAACAAACTCAAATAAATACTAATTAAGATCCTCACCAAAATTTTATAATAATAATCAATTATTGCACCAAATTAAGACTTTGAATCACTGATTCAATTGAAACGTGGTTATTCATCTGCTCATTTTCTTTCTTCTTTGTTCTTTACCTTAACTTTTTAGGATGTTTGGTTCCTAAGATTTTTTGTTTGTAGTGATATTGGTATTTATCGCTTAATGACTTTAATTGGCTAGCCTTCAACATTTAATATTCATGGCCTGCAACGAGGGCACCATGTGTTAGCTACATTTTAAAGATTTTGTTTTATATATTATCACATCTTTTCGTGTGCCTAAATTTTAATTTTTGGGTCACCTTCAAAATAAGATTAGTAATTTCTTAAATATGCACGAGTAGTCGGGAATTTGCTAATTGCACAACTAGTTGTTTGGACTATACTCGTTATGGAGAATTTTTCGATTTTCAAATTTTGTCCGATCCTTTTAATATTGAGTTATTTAAGCGTTGTTTGGCTAATGGTGACCTCGGTTTTATCATTAGACGCATTCCGAATCTCATCTTCATTTGTTTAGTACTTGGAAAACAAATAATGGAAACAATAGTTTACCAACAAAAAAATCACTATTTGTCTTTTTTGTATTGACTTAATTATCTTCTTGTATCTTGTCCATAACAAGTTCACTGTGTTTTGGTTTCGTTGTGCTAAGAATATTTTATTTACTTTGTGGCATTATGCATATTGCGTGTTAGGTTAATCGAATTATCAAAGTTGTTAATTGCATTAGTACGAATGCAAGAATTCGGATAATTAAGCAACACCTACCTATCTAAGTTTAGAGTTATTTTGACTTACTGAGCAATTGGATAAAAAAGTTGTCTGTACTACTACAAATTATTCTTATTTGGTCTCTGTTTATTTAAATAACAGTGTAATTTAGGCACCCTTTTTTTCTGGTAATCAACCATTTTTGCATATTCGTTTAAGGGGAAACTGTACATTAAATAAGGATTAACATACAATATATACTACTAATTGCAACCATTCGATGTGATCCACTCATATAATATGTATAACAAGTAACTCCACGAAGGGCCTACACCACCACCACACAATCGTTTGATTTGTCTACATTTTTGACCCAATATAAATTGCTATTTCCAGCCGCCGGGACCTTTATTTCTTCTCTCTTATTGCCACTTTTCAACTTCAATAATGTTATTCAATTTTATATTTTCGAGTTGCAAGTGCTAGAAAAAACATTAGTGAATACAAAATCACATATGCATAGTGAGATTTTGTGTACAGTTTTTATTTTCTAATTTTGGAGGCAGTTACTTGGTGCTTTTTTTTTAAACCAAATGGATAAATAAAAGAACTGAAGTAAATTAATCGCATCACAAGACTTGACTGGTTATGGTCAGCTAAGTTAAACGTCTGGAATTGATAAATTAACAGTAACTTGTCTAAAATCTTAATATGTGCAAACCTTTGAAATCTAGAAGTACTATATAACTATAGTCTATATATTTTGAGTTTACTAATTGCATACTTACCTTACAACGAGTATAATAATTGCGTAAATTACAATTATCTAAATAAACCAGACACTCTATTAAGCTAAAAATAGCTCATGATGATAATCACTAAAAACCTATAAAGTTGGCTTGAATGCCATTGTCTTTCAGAATTCAGCAATCATACTCCATAAAGTACAAAAGATATAGTACTAGACTTTTGGTAAACATTATGAAATACAATGAATTTGTAAAAAAAAGTTTTTTTAAAATACTGTAAAAAAAAGTTACTGTATTTAGTTACGGCTTTTTAGGAAAAGGGCAAAAATAGCATCAGCTAAAGCTGAAAGCTGTTATGACATCATATTGCTTGAGTAAGCATGTTTGACCGTTTCTTTAAAAGTCACGTGTTATGTTGCCTGTGGACTAAACCTTCATGGGACCAGGCATTAATTATTTTGAACAAAAGGTCCAAAAACTTAAGTTTGCAAATTTCTCAAACAAATACTAATTTTACAGAAAAATACAATATCCACCAAGTTTATTAACGGATGCATAGTTAATATACGTACTGACAGTGTTTGGTTATTTATAAATTACAGTGTGTTTTCTCGTTTACCTTGTTTTACTTTTGAATAATTCTCATTTTTTAGTACTCCCGAGCTCCAGCACATATAGTATTTATCTGTTAAATTAATACTAATCAAACTTTCCATACACTATTCATGCTAGACCATAATAATCTTGAAAATACCACAAGAGGAAGGTATCGGCACTATAAAATAATATTTGATTTACTGAAAATCAAAAACTGTCACAAGCATGCCGCTAATTTAAAAAATTATCACAAATCTGTCGTAAATTGACTAAACTGTCACAAAACCGTCACAAAAACCGTCGCTAATAAGCTCGTAATAAAAAAATATCGTTACTAATCTCGTCACTATTTGAATATTTTTTTATAGTGCAAGTTGGTCTGCGTCACTTTAATAGTTACAATTATGAATTGTTATGATCTTTTGGTAAACGATAGATACACAACAATACTATAGTCAAGATACGAAGCAACATGTAACACTAACAGAACCATAGTGAACAGTGAGAGTGATGTAGTAGCAGGTAACTAATTAATCATACGACTTTTCATCACTCAAATAATCAATATCTTAAATAACTTAATATTTGATCATTTAATTAATTATTACTTCATTCGTTTCAAATTGTGACGCTATACAAAATTACGTGTAATTTTGATCGATAAATAACTTATATTTAAATTATCGAAAGACGAGATATTTACGGATTAAATTTGTACATCCATACGTAAATTTACAATATTTTGGAAGGAAATAGTACTAAAATTACACATAAATATCTCCACGTACTCACTCAAGACATGCACCTTAAAATTTCAACTAAACTCATGCCGCATACTGACAAAATCGTGGTTTTCCTTAATACAACATCCACCCCCCAAACTATCCCTTAATTACTAAACACCCCCTACTGCTCACCGAATTAACAAACAGCCCCGCCCCCATCAAAGAAAACGACAACATGTAACACTAACATAGTGAACCGTGAGAGTGATGTAGCAGCAGGCAACTATTTAATCAGACGACTTTTCAAAACTCAAATAATACTAGTATAAGCAATAATTTAAATAACTTACTATTTGCTCATATAATAATTAATCTGATTACACTTTCAAGTTCCAACATCTCCTAATTTAATTACTACTAGTAAATTACAAACAAAGCCTCTTAGTTACACATAAATAACTCCACGTACTCACTCATTTTTCTCATACATACACTTTAACATTACTAATTTAATTTATCCGCACGCTGACAAAATCGTTGTTTTCCTTAATACAGCATCCACCCCCCAAACTATCCCTTAATTACCAAACACCCCCACCCTTCACCAAAAATTGGCAAACTGCCCCAAATCACAGAAAATGCCACGTCTCGCACTGACAAAATCGTTGTTTTCCTTAATAGAGCATCCACCCCCAAACTATCCCTTGATTACCAAACAACCCCTGCCTTTCACAAATTCAACAAACCGCCCCCATCACAGAAAACGGCACGTCGACAAGGAAATCGTCGAAATCCAAATCCTCGCTAAAGAAATCGTCTTTCCCCTTCAGAAACGGCAGATCTAACGGCAAATCAAAATCAAAATCAAGCCCGTCACCAAAAGTCCCGAAAAAGTCATCTGTTATAACAGACTTTGGAGATAACGCCGTAACAAACAAATCATCTTTCGAATCTTTCGAATCTTCCGATTTATAATTATTAACGGGGAAATTAGTAACGGCGTGAGGTCCATTAATCTCAACCGCAGCCGTATCGTAAACCACAGCAGCTTCTTCAGCGGTCTCAAAAGTCCCGAGCCAAACCCGTTTTTTCCGAGTCGGGTCACGGATCTCGGCAGCGTATTTTCCCCACGGTCTTTTTCTCACACCTCTGTACTGAGCCTTTTGACCCCTCTTAGGACCCCTTTGACAAACCCTTGGAACCCTTTTTTGAGGAGCCTTTTTAATTGGGGTTGTTTTGTATTGGACCTCTGTTATGTAACGTTTGACCCGTTTGACCGGTAAAATATCCGATTCGTCACCGGAGGAGTCGGTGGCGTACGGGTCTGTGAGTATTATACGGAGGAGATTTGGACACGTGTCGTTTTGATGTTTTGGACACGTGTTTGTGGTGGTTACGACATGGTTTGTGAGTTTTGTTACTATACTGGGGTTGTTTTGGGAAAACATATTTTTAATTAAATATATAGATATTGTTTTAGATATTGTTTTAGAAATAGATATAGATATAGAGAGAGAGAGAGTGGGGGTGGGTGGATGGTGTGAGGAGAGAGAGAGGGAAGAGAGGGGGCTTGTTATAGAGAGAGAAAGGGCGGGAAGGGGCGGGGGGTTTTGGCGGGAAGACACGTGGATTGCAGAGAGATAGATATATGTGTATATGTATATATGGAGAGAGAGAGAGAGAGATGAGAAAATGAAATGAATATTTAGTATACTGTTTAGTATACTAGCAAGTGGTGTGAGTGTGTGATATACTAGATAATATATATATATATATATGTGAACGACAGAGGGTGTTGAATTTTCTCCAACATAGTGGAAGTGACTCTTTTTGTGGAAACGGGGATGCTCCAATAAAAATGTTATGGGAGCATAAAATAAAAATAATATGAGCTATTGGATTTTATATCCATCATCTCTATTTTATTTTATTTTTATAAAACCAAGGCTCGCCTCTTTTCTCTCTCCATTGTTAAACTTTTCTCTATTTCTCTCATAAGAAATAAACACAGTATATAATTTCAAACAAAAAACACACACACAGAACTCTATCGCAATTTTTAACACTTCACATATCACGTGTGCTCTCTCTTCCATAATACTCCGTCCGTATCCATTTAGATAAAATGTTTTATTAACTGGATTTGAACATTTAACCAGTAACGGATTCAGAAATTATTTTTTTAAGGATGAACAATAATGATGCAAAGAAAAAACAAAAATAGACAAACCAAAATACTTACAAAATCTAAAGAGAAAAACTCCAACACTCCGCCTATAAATGAATAAATAGTAAATACACGTAAATTGGTAATTTACTTAAGAGTATTAGGTTGAAACACAAAAATGATACCAATCAAATCATTTTTTTTAAAAATAATTGTGGGGGAAGCCTACCTTTTTGTTTTATTAATAAGAAATAAATGATGAGAGGGGAAAAACCCCCTTACAACATTACAAATTATAGCCTTAACTGTTACAAAATTTAAAACAACTCTTTGGAACATAAGTAAATAAACTTGAGAGACTAATTTGGACAAAACTTTAAGAATATCATCTTTATCCACGCTTCTGCTAAAGAAAAACCCATTTAGTCTATGTTCTTTTCCCTTCCTATATTATCGTCTCCATAAGATGATTATATGTTCTTCCTTCCATGTCGATTCGGAGATTGGTCAAATCTGATTTGTCTGACGCCAATAGCCCTCTTATCTTCTTGGGAAAGTCCTTCAATTCGGCAGAGAAAATGGGATTTGTAAGCTCTCGAGCTTGTTTGGCTAGCAAATCTGCTATACCATTAACCTATCTTAAGGTATGTTGTATCTTCAATTTTTCTTCTTCTTCTCTTTTTAATTGCTTGATTTTAATAACCTTCAATCTGATCTTCCATTGAATTTCCCCTTGTCGTTACATATGTTAGCCATGATTTGAGAATCAGTCCCAATAATTATATTTTGATTAAGCAAAAGGCCTATTTTAATACCTGCGTATATAGCTTTGGCTTCCACCATAATAGTTGTATTCGCTTTCACTTTCTTTGCAAAAGCTTATATAAAATTACCCTCATAGTCTCTGATCACTCCGCCAATACCAGCCTTTTTTGTAGTATTACATATACTCCCATCAACATTGATTTTGATATTCTAATGGTGTGGCTTTTCTCACTTTATAGTTTTAGGAACTTTAGTTTTACCTTGAATGATCACACTATGAATATTTTGGAAATTAATTTTTTTTTCATATATGTTACCAATCAAATCATAAAGTAATGTTTGTGTGCAAAAATATAAGTGTCCTACCCGATTTGCTCTACGTAAATACTGTCAAGATTTTCTAGAAAAATATGCTAATATTTTTCTAAAAACAGTTAACAATAAATATTAACAAGTTTAAAGAAGCAATAACTCTGTTGATATCTTTAACAAGAGAAAAAAAGAAGTTAGCAGTATAAAAGAAATATAAGCAGCTTATACTATTTGATTAAATGGCAAATTGGTAGTTAGTTTAATTCATAGGGTATGCTGATAATTTTCGGTGGAAAAAATTTGGGAGGCATATGCACCCATGCGATAAGTAGATCCGCTATGCATGTAGCTAAATTATCAAAATAATTTTAAAAAAAATTCTATAATATAGTTTAACATTTAAACTATGTAAAAAAAAATTAAAAAATTTTGTTTCAACAATTAAGTTACATGTTCAAACCCGATCAAAATTACATGTGGTTTCGTATATGACATATAAATTGATACGGAGTAAGTATAATAATATTTAATACTGTATTCGTTTGGGTTTAAGGTTCGAGACCTATATTTCAAATCATTGTCTCCTTAAGGAAGCATAAAAATAATCTTCTAGTATAAAACAATTTCTTAGTTCCCCAATCCAAGATATTACTGATTTTTTTTATTTACCAAAAAAAAAACTAATATTTCATTTATGTTGCAGTGGTTGACGATTATTATTAATAATACGAGCAACATAAACGAAATATTAGTTTTTTATTAAAAATAAAAAATAACATGCAAACAAATCTCTAGGCGTACCATAAAATAAAAGCTCAAAAAAATGGGTTAGAATGGGGGTTTTCTAGTCTATAATTTGGTTGATAGAACATTAGGTTTTTACAACTTTTGGTTTATAATTTCTGAAATGGGGGTTTTGATTTCGGTTGGGGGAATGATTTGGGAAAAGGTAGGAGAGAGGAGCTTTTATTTTATGGTATGCCTAGGGATTTGTTTGCATGTTATTTTTGATTTTTTTTAAAACTTTAATTGTATCCAATGGATATAATCCAATGGTGTATATGGATTTATTTTATGCTCTAATAAAAATTTGTATTGGAGCCCCCGGTATCCCGGCCTGTTTGGTTATGGATGTAAATTATGTAACAAATGTTTTTAGTTTATGATTTGTGTTAAAGTTAGCGTTACAATTGAGGGTCTGGAATTAATCCAAATGAGCACCTATGATAATAAGTTAGTCTTTTGATTAACATAAACTCAGTAAAATTTTATCGTATTATGCTATTGATAGTAATTGATCATGTAAAAATATAGATTGTAAAGATATATCATAGACAGGTTATTTTTAATACCAAGTGGTGTGAGTGTGTGATATATATGAGCACGACAGGGAGTGTTGAATTTTCTCCAACATAGTGGATGGCTCTTTTGTTGGTTAGTCGATGTTTTGTGGATGCAAATTACTTTGTAACAAATGTTTTTAGTTTATGATTTGTATTAAAGTTGGTCCCTGTTTTATGGATGGAATATATATGTAACAAATGTTTTTAGTTTATGATTTGTTGTAGTAAAGTTAGCGTTACATAGCTTACATTGAGGGGCTAGAATTGATCCAAATGAGTACTTCTGGAAATAAGTTAGTATTTTGATTAACATAGTTTCAGTAAAATCTTAAAGTATATGAATTACTATTCAAAAGCTTACTGTATAGATTAAATATAATCCAGTTTTAATATTTTGGACAGGAGAAAAAATATATTTACTACACCAAACTATAGCACGGTTAACGATTTGGATACCCACATTTTAAAATTTTCAATTTAAATACCACATTATAATAAATTTCCAATTTAGGTACCACCGTCTTAATAAATCACGAAATTATGTCACGTGAGATTTGACAAACATTAATTTGATATGCTAATTTGATAATTTTACACAAAAATATGTCATTCTAGAAAAACTTTTAGCATATAATCCAAATTTAGCATATAATCCAAAATTTTGTTATTTGTGAATTGAGGAAAATATTTTTATAGGATGACATATTTTTATACAAAATTGTCAAATTAGCCTCTCAAATTAATGTTTGTCAAATGTCACGTGACGTGATTCCGTGATTTATTTAGACGGTGGTAGCTAAATTGGAAATTTATTATAGTGTGATGATACCTAAATTGAAAAATTTGAAAGGTGTGTATCCAAATCGTTAAAAGCAGATAGTTTGGTGTAGTAAACCTATAAAACCTCATTTTGGACTTAATGTCTTGGACTAGAAACTTTTGGGATAATATATACTACCACCGCGTTTGGTACGATGAGATTAGAATGAGATTAAGGTAGTATTTATTAGAAATATTATCGGGTCCATAAATACCGTGTTTGATACGAAAAATTGAGACGGTACTATTAATAACATAAGGTTAAAAATGATGATAAATGAGGGTATTTGGAGTAATAGAGGGTGTGGTATTAAAAAAATAAGGGTATTTGGAATAAATGAGGTGTTGTATATATATTAAAATCATATATATATATATATATATATATATATTTTGCAAGTTTATTTATTATAGATATAAATATAAATTTGTAAAATAGTCCAACTCCAATAAAAATCAAACAAACATGATATTTGATATTTCATGTATGTACTATTAATGTCAGCGTCATTTGTTATCCCGTCATAATCCGAATGAATTGCGAGTCTCCTTAATAGTAATACCGTAACCGAAAGGCCTAAAAGTATGCATGTAGCAGTTAAAACTTTTTTATCCGGAATGATGATTTTTCCCAAAACATCAATCTACCATTTATTTTTTCCAAAATTTGATACTTGTATAATAAAAAGCAATCGTTTAATTTGGCGTGTAATGTGGGAGTGGGGAACAGTAATGTTTTGTTGAATTTTTCTTTTTCTTTTTCTTTTTCTACGAGGTGGTCATAGAGTCACAGTCACAGACTCACAGTGGGTGAAAACAGTAAATGTATAGGGAACAGCTGGCCTAGTGGACATGTCACAAAAAGTCTCACTTTAAAATTAATTCTAGTGTATGTTAGCTTAGATTTTTCTCTCTCCATATAAATAAATGTTACCTAACCTTGTCTAGAAATACTCGATAATAAATACTTGGACCTCGTACTGTGGATACCGTTAACGACCCGTTGAACAAAAATAAAAACAAATGTTCCAATTTATTCATTTCTAACTTTATTTATTTTATTAGGTTATTGCTAGCCTGTGCCCCGCAGCATATGTGTGAAGTATTTAATTCATTAACTTTAATTAACACCAACATCAAATGTATAATATTTCATTAAATATTACTTGTTAAAAACTTATAATTATTTTTTTCTTTTTTAATTAATTAAAATACAAATTATAATTTGACAAATTAAAAGTTAATGATTCAACTTAATAAAAACTCAAATAAAAATATAGAACACTAGTTGAAACTATCATAAACTTAAATATTTATTAAAATAAAAAAGTTATTACATCTAATATATATTAATGTGTTACTAATATATATATATATATGCGGAAAATAAAGATCATAATTTGATTAACTAAAAAGTAACGATTCTAATAAAAACTCAAATAAAAACAATGAATCACGGTTGATTATACCATAAACTTAAAAAATATATCGGAAAGTACAATAATATAAGAGTAGTAAAAAATTAGTAATTTCATCTCCAATGTAATTAATATTATGATAAATATCATTATTTATTACTATAAATAGACTTTTATGAATCAAGTTCCGAGGTTATTTTGAAGCATAAAGTATAGTTACTTATTGAATATCATCATTTAATTTAATGAATTGTAAATATTCTTTTTAATCTATACCCACGGGCTTATGTTGTCATCATTTTATTATTATTTAATTAAAATCATGGAAGTAAAAAAATCATTCCAATATAAGTAAAAAAGCACTTCTCGTCACCCACACAACTTATTTTAATTTTGAGATACTAGCAATATTTATTAACAATTTAATTTAGAGATAGTATGTACTTCGCATTACAAAATACTATTTGATTTAGTGAGAGTCAAAAGTTGTCACAAGCCTCTCACAAATTGACTAAACTGTCATAAACCGTCACTAATAAGCTCGTAACAAAAAATAACATCACTAATTCCGTCATTATTTGAGTTTTTTTTTTTTTGTAGTGTCATATCAATTAGGAATTTCATGATATGGTTTACATTAAATTGATGTTTTCTTAAACTGTACAGTAGTTTTCTGTCTCGAATTACTTTGAAGACACACGTGACTTGACATTGGAGAAATACATCTATAGGTCCGATTAGTTTTAATTACAACTATTTATCATTATATATATTACGGAAAAAGTAAGGTATCATTCAATGTTCTAATGTTATTATAACAACCAATTACATGTCGAATGTTATTATGATGTCCATAAAATAACTTACAATCTTCTTTTTGATATTTTATATTTATTATGATGGTAGAAATTAAAAAACTAATTACATTTAAATTAGCATAAAATAGGTCTGTTGACATAGTAGGCCAGAGTTAAAAAGTAAGTAAAATCGTGTCTAAACACTTGTGGTGGTAAAAGAAACCCAGATTTGAATCACTCCCAAGTTCTTATTTATTTCAGTTTTTTTTTAAAAAGTTCATGTTTATTTAGTCAAATTCTTTCAAGTACATATCATAATGGATATAGTTGGGGTTCCACACTTCCACCTATATAATGAAAAGAACTAAATGCAGTGGTCATAAAATTGTATAAAAACCAAATAAAGGCGTCAATTAATGTGAGGTAGTGGTTGAGTGTTTGTCTTGGAGAAGAAGCAAGAAAAAATAGACCGATGTGTGGCCACGTCAGCGATGATGACTTTCCCTCCAAATAAAATGTTAGTATTATATTTTATAGTTAAAAAAAACATAAACGGAAAGTGGAGTTCCAAAAAATTATTTTTAAATGTATGAAAAGTACAATTTCATCTTTAAGCATTCACATCGGACTATTTATAATTTTTTCTATATTTATCACAAAAATACATTTTATTAAATTTACATACCCATCTACAAACATCCAATATTTCGGTCTATGTATCAAACTATCTATTAACATATACTAATACTTTTCTAATTTTTCAATACTTCATCCGTTCCAAAATAAATAACATGTATTACTTTTTGAGACGTCCCAAAATAAGTGTCTGCTTTTCTTTTTTAGTAAATTTTCTCTTTTTTAAAAAAATAATTTTTATTAGTTTGAACATAATAAAATTATACTCAAAACCTCACATTTTAATTAAAAATTAGTTTTTGTTTGAAAATTTTGATTTTTTAATTATTTTTTTTTGAGTTTTTCACGAAATTGTGTCAAATTATTAAATAACACGGTACTAATGAAGTAATATTTTTTTCACACATACCCAATCATCTTATTTAAAAGTAAGTCAACGTGAGATACAAAATATACATAGCATGCTTGTAATACTAATAAATAACTAGCTAAAAATCTTATATTCATTTTAGAGAGCGCATGACTAGCCTCATGGGACAACATTTTATGCATATATTAAGACAGAAATAGCTAGAACATACTTATAAATAGCCACATGGTGGTGCTCTTTAAAAATGAGAGTTAATTATGGGGAAAAAAAATACATTTTTTTTACTGTACAATCTGATGTTAACGATTTAGGTAATAGAATACAAGAATTAACAATTGAGCTACTCATCTATCAAAACATTCATAATTTAGGCATTGTCGTTAATTGAAATGGATGTAAATTAGTTTGAATTTTTATTTTGATCCTATTGTTTATAATATGGCTAAATTTAATTCCGAAATTTATGAAATGTCTCATTTTAGTATAAATTCATGAATATATATTAACACACACATACACATATGTATGTATGTGTATACATGTACATGTATACAGAGTTGCATCAAGAATTTTAGATTCGAGGGGGCATAATTTTATAATAATAACGGTGACTAGTGCCGAAAAATTTATAAGTTCATGTGAAACCAGAATCATGTGTTCTAATATTTGAATAAGTAAGTTCGGGTAGGCTAGTTAAAATCAATATATATATATATATATATATATATATATATATATATATATATATATATATATATATATATATATATATGCATATAATATTTGTATATAAATTAGAATAATCGATTGGGTTTGATTTAAATTGAAAACAAAACTAATGTACTTTGTTTACATAGTTGGTTTTCCCAAAAAACAAACCAATTAATAATTCATTCGACGTTTGTTGTTCGGTTTGTCCAGTTTGGTCGATTTTCTTACAAACAAAATAGACATAATGAACATTGAATGTTATAAGAGTACAATAAAAACTGTCACGATATAATAGAAAGTAACAAAACAAAACAACGTATAAAATCTTATCAAACTCTAGAAAAACCTTCAATGCATTCAAGCCATCTTAGCAAATGAATAAACGTTAATTATAAGCAGTTCAGTTCACGATTAAAGTACATCTAAGTTATATATGAATTATAAGTATGTTATGGGATAAACCATCACATTCACATTCAATAAATAAATTAATTTGTTCTGAAAAAACCTGCAATGCCTTTGAGACTAGATGAATTTATTCACTTGTTTTTTGTTTATGATACTTGTAGTGTTGTAAACTTGTACGAAAATTCTTGATTAGAATACGAGTATTGTTATAACCTTTTAAAAAATAAAGTCATCTTATCAAATGAATAAAAATTAATTATAAGTATAGTATATGTACCAAAAAAGAGATATTATGGATTAATATAAATTTCAAAGGCATTTTCGTAATTAAATTTGGTGAAAATTTTGGGGGAATGGAAACCCCCATGCCCCACTCCATCCGCCTCTCCATGTATATATATGTATAAATACATATATTATTGCAAATAATATAAATTTTAAATTAACATTTTCTTCCTATATAACGATATTTGTGTATACAAATTAAATTATAAATACTTAAAAATATTTTCTATTTAAAAAATGTGTATATATTTTTTTAAAAATAACAATTCTCCTGTAGTTTTTTCACAAAAGTATTCAAATAATGATGTGGTCTGAAATACCACTTTTTGCCCAAATGTCACTAGCTTCTAAAACTTACGTTATCTTCGTTTAAAGAAAGTGTTATATTTTTTTTATAACAAAATGGATTTTAAGAAAAATAATTTTTTTCAAAGAAAATTTAGTCAAATAATATGTATTTTTTAAATTGAGATATAAAATATGTATGTGTTTTAGTATAAACATTGTAAATTGTAACTTTTCGAAAAAAATATGACTAAATTTATAGAAGTTGCAAATAATAGGACCAAAACGAAAGTACTTTTATCTAATTAAATTAACGGCGGTACATAAATTGTAAACATTTTGATATATGAGTATCTCAATTGTTAATTCTCACAGTATAATATATAAATCGTTAATAACAGATAGTACAATACATTAAATGTATTTTTTCCTATAAATTATGAGATTGACGTGGATAATGTTTGATTGCTAAACTATTTAAAATTTGAATAAATTAGATTTTGGAGAGATAGATATGAATGCTGTTAGAGGAACACACGTAATTGAAATGGAAAAGTAATTAGGTTCATGCAACTTTAATTATAAGGTGGAAGATTCTGCTTAAGTAAAGAACCTTCCTAAACGTATGCTCATTAATGAATTTCAAACTGATTTGTTCTTATATCCCTTTTGTGCCCACCAAGATCTTTGGTAGCTACTTGCACAATCTAGCTTGGGCTCCACGGCTATCCATTTTTGCTAATTGCTACTACTACAAAGTTTTATGCACCTAAACACTAAATTAATTATTGGTTTAAATTTTGCATATCTAAGGTGGGGATGAATATATTATAGTATTGAGTACTGGTTTTATATTGAAAATCATTGCATAGAATATTTCTATCGTAAACTAACAAGTGGTACTTTATTATACTTCCTATAGTTTATTATACATACAGTCATACAGATAGTTTATATTAGAGATAATGAAATACTAGAAGATATTTGGAAACTAGATTGTATTCCACTCATTTGTCTGCACACATATTATTATCTGCTGGTATGGCCTAGTTTTGTTAAATTTCCATGATAAAGGAAAATTTATACTTTTAAATTTTATATTTACCATCCAAAGCATGACTAACATCGTACTCTCTCCGACTCCTATCCAAATTGTAAACCCATAAGTAATTAAATTCTTGGGTATTTCACTTTATTAATGAAAAACATATTTAGGTTTCTGACATTATTTTTGCTAAAATAGAAAAATAAATCTGATGCTAAAACGGGTCATTCCACTTTGGACCTAATATTGTATATCATTCTATTCCACTTCCGCAAGAGATTGCTTCAAGGATTCGAACTCATGACCTCCAAGTCACACGGTATCAACTTTAATGTAAGGACAAAAATCGTTTTCTTATTAACTTTATTATACTGTGAAAACATAAATGACAAATCTGAAAAACAAGTGTAAAAGTAAGGTAATTAACCACGATGTTCCATTAAATTGAGCGATTTATTGTAAACTATATAACAAGTGCTACGTTATTATACTCCCCTATACAAACAGTCATACAGATTATATAAAATGGAAAATATTTGATAAACTAGCTAGGTTGTATTCGACTCATTTGTTTGCACAATTATATTTTGTTGGTATGGCCTAGTAGTTTTGTTAATTTTCCAAGCTAAAGGAAGATTTATAGTTTTGAATTTTATAATCTCTCCAAAAACATGACTGACATGATCATAAGTTTTGAATTTTATACTCTCTCCAAAAACATGACTGACATGATCATACCATCTCCGATCAAAATAAGGGATTGATTTCGGCTGCCTTGAATTTTACAGGGCAATCTGTCATATTTTTAAATAAATAGATAAAATACAATTTCATTTGAGAATCAATAAAAAGTATGAAAAAATTTATATATTGTCTTAACATATGGAAAAAAAATTATATGAACCTGGTGCACTATTATTTAGGGTGTGACAACCAATACTATTTTTTAGTTTTAATTTTGAATTGATTTTATGGTATATATTTTTGGGTTCATTAACATGTGTTAGCTTTTTAGTATTTTTTAGTTTTAATTTAGAATTAATTTTAGGATAAGATATTTTTTGGTTCAGTAATAGGTGTTAGATTTTAGTATGCGGTACACCCTAAATAATAGTGGACTAGATTCACGGTAGTATTAATCGTTTAGTGTTAACTCCAAAATGCAATATTATTTAGGGTGTGTCAACCAATAATATTTTTTAGTTTTAATTTTGAATTAATTTTAAAATGTATATTTTTTGTTTCATTAATATGTGTTAGGTTTTTAGTATTTTTTATTTTGAATTAATTTTAGGATAGATATTCTTGGGTTTATTAATATGTGTTATGTTTTTAGTATGTATAACACACTCTAAATAATAGTTGACTAGATTCACGGTAGTGATAATCGTTCGGTTTTCATTCCAAAACATTAAAAACAAAATCAAATACATACAAAATTTAGCAGTTAAGCAATTAAGACATGTTGTGTTGAAAAATTCAAGACAACAAAAATAGATCCAAAATTACAAGTCCACAGATATATATTGGATGTTGCACTTTATAAATTCAATTTCATGAATAGAAATAACTCGTTAGGTCATTTACATATTTGTATTTCTCGTATTAGTTTTGCTAATATTAAAAAACAACATCGGTGCTATGGTACACCCATATGATCAATGGTTGCAATGGTAACCCCACAATTTTGAAAAATAATTTTTTTATTAATGTTTTTTATAATAATTTTTATATATATGGTATTCTATCAATTCCTAAAATATATTTTTTGTCAACCACTTCTAAAATTATATATTGTTAGTGCAATAACATAATATAATTTTGTATGTGCTGATAATATATAAGTAATGCTTAACAAAACTGACATAGGCAAGTGGTTATAAAATACATTTTACATCAACTTATCATGTTGACACGTAACATACAAATAATAATTAGAATAACAGATAATGGTGGTTTGTATTTTAATTAAAGGGAACATAATTAAATTGTGTAATTGATATTTGATTATTCGTATATATATATATATTATTTAATATAAGTTTGGTTTTTTAAGGTTTTATTATATTTTTTTAACTCTGTGTATTAATCTTTTTATACCTTGATTTATTAAATTCAATTTTTATATATTTTTTGTTTCTATTTTATTTATTTTTTAGTCAACTTTGAAACGCTTAAGTTTTCGTCGACACATGACTGGACATGCACGTGACATTACTGTAGTAGGTTTTTTATAGAGTTTGAAAGTAAAATCGAAATTGTCAAAAATTGAGTAAAAAGGAAAAAAATAGAAATCAAATACATTTTAATCAAGAAACCAATGTAAAAAAAACGAAGAAAATATGGTTAAAAAGGTAAAAAAAAATTCCGACTTTTCCATATTTATGTTTTGAAAAATATTATGTGTTTTTATTAATTTTGATAATTTCATACATTTAGTCATTGTTCCGCCATGATAATTAAAACATGTTTGAAACATTGATCTATTGCATATTCGCAACAGATGATTCAATGATTCAACAGTATCAATTTTACCGTCCCACCAATAATCGCCTCTAAATTAACTTTACTAATATTGAAATATGTGTATGAAAAAATAATGACAAATTCGAATCATAGTTGCAAAAGTAGCATTATCACGATATACTCTAAAATTGAACTTTTTATTGTAGTCATGTTATTTTCATTCTCACGTAATGTTTAATGGGAACGGATGTTACAAAAAAAAAAATATTCAGGACGGAATAGCCAGTAAAAAAATCTGTCACTAAATGACCTTCAGTAGAATTGAAATCCGTCGTCATTGTAATGACTCGGTCCTCCGACCAGACCGCTATCATCTGCTTACTACCACCAATAATGTCCGTTTTGGTCCGATTTCGTCATCAATTATCGGACCGTACGAATTTAAAAGGCATTGATGATAGTAAGAAAGATTTACTTAGCATATATACCATATAATAACTCACATATCTGGGCAATTAATGTGAGACAATATTTTTTATTTACACCGGTATTTTTTTACAAAAATTTAGGTTTTTACCGTCATGTGATTTGTCATTTCCGAATATGACGTTGAGAATCAAAATATATCACTAAGTCTGTGTTAAATATATATATTTTTTTAACAGAAGTAAGAGCAGCTTAATAAAAAGGGAGTAACAAGTCCCAAGAAAGTAATGAAAACCGAAGAAATATATTGCCCTTTCAATTGTTTAAAGACCAAATAGAGGAGGACACGTTATTTTCACTCTCTAACAATATCTTTGATCCCTGGTAAGCTATATTTACATACCGTATGTTTGTGTACAGAATTGATACGATGGAACACTGACGAATGGAGTATATGTATTTTCAAAATTTTAAATTAAAACATTTTGATACAGGTTATTGATTATTAAAAATTATAATTAAATTGGTACAATTAAATGTAAACGCACGGGTAATTTTTTTCTTTATCATATACCAAGATAAGTGTTATGATGGAACACTGATGAATATCTGTCACCTCGTTTTAGGAACATTTATATCATTGACAAGTCACAAAGTAAAATAAAAGGTGTTGTATGTCATTTCTCTTTCGAGGAATTAACTGAAAACTTAATTTTCGATGCAATAGCTTAGTTTTTATCATCAGCTACTTAGATTAATACTACTAGCATCCAATTATAGATTTATATATTTTTTTCAGGAAAAATGACAAGCAGATGTTACATCTTTCAAAGGCTTTATGTCTAAAAAGACATGAAATATAAAATTTGAAGGCAAGGAATAAGAATGTACCGTTGCATTTCAATAAAAATTTGATTTCTCATATTCCATGCCAAGTTAATTGGAACATGGTCAACATTTATGTACATAGAAATGACAGTACATATACATATATAGGTGAAAAGACAGGTTAATAGAAATCTAAACATGATCTTTTTACAACTACACCACGCAAGTTTTGGATGCATGGTACCTCAATTATATGCATACAGAATGAAAATCTACTCCTGTTTTCGAGGAACAAGTTAGAAAGATATTGAGAGGTTTCCGGATGAAAATATAAAATATACTCCATTGTTTATTATTTAATTATTTGTTACGAAATTATATGTAATTTTGATCGGTCAAAAATTTATATCAAAATTGTCGGAATAAATTTTTTTAAAATTTGATCATATAGTTTAAATGTTAAATTTTATGATTAGATTTTAAAAAAAATTATTTCAACAATTTTGATACAAGTTATAAGACGCTCAAAATTGCACATAATTCGTAATGAACAATTAAATGGTAACCGGAGGAGCAGGAGTAAGGAAAAATCAAACATTTTCATTTTTATCTTTTTACGATTAAGCCATCTGCTAAATACATACGCTGTCTGCTTGATGCAGACGACGACTGTATTAGTGGGGTGGGACATAAGTCACTCCACGTAATAAAAACTCAATCTACTAAAAATAAAAATAAAAATAAAAAAATTAATTAAATTAAATTTAGGGTAGACTCAAACTAGGGTTTCAATATATTTATTTGAGTTTTTAGTAGGTTGAGTTTTTATTACATGACGTAATTTGTAGGATTGTATTACTCATGCATAAATCAAAAGCCTACTATTAATCCTAAGAATTTAGGTTTGGCAGATTACCAACCTATACCGAACTTTTGACTAAATGGCATAAAGCAATAAAGTCCTAGTAACAAAATCTAATATACAGCCTATGAATTTATGATAGCGAACTGAACCAATGATACCGATGAAGCAACCAATCAATGGTGAGTAATTTTTAAACCGACAAATATGAACATTCAACAACAAATAATGATTAGGAGAATCATAAAAACATACTGGTGCTTATTACGCTATTTTGATTCTATAGCATGTTAATTAAAAGACTTGTAAAAATGGCCAGGGTGAAAATAATTGTATTTCTCCACACTTTGTGACGCGTCTGAAACCTCATCGGGTCATGAGAAGTGCAAGGGCAACGGAGGTTTACGTGACAGAGTTTAATCGCAATCTTACAATTTACGAAAATGCTAAGAAAATTTTAAGACAATTTAAAAACAATGAGTTTTGCAACTCCATAAAATAACACTTTATAGTTTAAACCTCGGAATGTCAATAATTGTTCCGATTTTCTTGGTAAACTTGGGCAATCATAAGCATCCAAAACCTAAATTAACTAAACAGGCTCTACGTTTTCTTGATGCGTTATAGTTGGACCCGTAGATGTAAAGACAAATATCTATCAAAAAAGATCTGAATTTATTCGCGTACTATAGTCTGTTAGAGACTAATTAAGCAATACCACAATGGTGGCAACATGAGAGAGTACTATTAAATACAGAAGTTAGACTTCCAAAAATCTTCTCCTGGCAACATGTCATCACTTGTAAAAGTGGAAATCTGTGTTGGGCTTCTTTACATTGGATCAATTATCAATGGCCTTCTCGAAATCCTTTGGAAGTAAAACGTCTCGGTTCTTGCGGACTGCATACATCCCGGCCTTTTGACAAATGGCTGTAATCTGCAAAGAACAAAAAATGAAAATTATATAACGTTGCAACCAAATCTCAGTGTCTTTAATTTTTCTCGATCTATAAAAAGTCGAGATGAGCAAACAATTCAGGTTCTTTTTTCCCGCAATGTGCAAACAAGTAAACCCAGGGTTCCTGAAACTTCTTACTGCGGCAAATAAGCGAAATAATAGGACCTCGCTGTTCATATCGCTGATTTTATCAGTTTGAGAAACATAATCCTCCAAGTCCATGCCGACTCTTAAGTTCATCTTAGCAGTGCACACATGCAGGAGGCACTCCGGTATAAATACACTAGCAGCAATAAATTTTACCAAACCCAACTACAATTAACACAATTTATTAGTGGTTTGTCTTATCGCCTTGGATACTTATTGTAGTTTTGGGTGAAAGGAAGAAAACACCGATGGTCATGCAGGCGCACCACACACGCACGGAGAAATGAAACTCAAAGAATGTGTGTGAGATAGAAACGCCAAAATGAAACTTACTTCATGATTCATGAAAGATAGCACAGGGTTGACAAAAATAAAAACAATGCAAATAAGACCCAAGTTCATCTGAAAATTAAGTCTTTTCTGGAAAAGGGAATTCGAATTTTCTGTCAAGTCTACCGGGCAGGGCCGGTTCTGAGATATTTAAGGTCCGGTGCTAAAAATTTAAAAAGGCCTTCTGCATAATATTTTAACCAAAATCTTATTCTGACACAAAAAATTAAAAACAATACTAAACTTCAACACTAAATATCCAATAAAATATTATCAATTAGACTTTTAATTGTGGGTACGTTAGTATTGAATTGTTACTTCAATATTATGTTATTTTTTTGCAATATACTAATAGAATTAAAACGGAATTAACAAAATAAAATCATACGATTAGTTTTAAACATCCCGATTACATTTAATTATTTGACTATTAGTGAAGTAAATTATGAATAATACATGTACATCAAAATACACTTCTATAAGACCTAATTTTGTAGGTTCTTTAAAGTAATGGACCTAAATTTTATTAATTTAAAGTATAAGCACCAAATAGAGTAAGCATTTCGGGTGTAACTGTCAAACTGATGGAGTCGATTGATTTGTTTTATACTATGGTGATCCATTTGTATTTAACACTGAAGATTTTTTTTTGGAGAAAAAAGGCAGCAACAGGAATTGAACCCCTAAACTCCAGATTAATAAGTTTCTGATTTTCTATTTGGAATACAGTATCATCTGTTCATTCATGAAATTGATCTAGTATAATATATTCCGTAATAAATGGAGCAAGTATATGTTGTTTTCCGTGTACGAAATAACAATTAATAATAAATAAAGGACTAAACAAAATTAAACAAAACCAGTGTAATCATTATTAATTTCCAAATGGAATACAATAAACTGATTACAACATGTAGGTACTGAAAAGTAATTAAAACAAACGTTATCAGATTATTATTAATTAATAATCTCATGTACTGATTTATAATTAAAAGAAACTGCCGGACTGGAAAGTATAGACTTAACAGCCGGACTGTTCTGTTTTGAATTTAAAATATAGGACTGAATTGAAACTATTCTAATTACAGAATTAAATTACAGAAATGTAATTACAGCAACAAAACAGAACTTTAAACTAATTACAGAATAGTACAAACAGAATATAAAAGCTACAGCTAAGTACAACAAATTAAAATACTGGACAGAATTGAAAAACTGGACAGAATTGGAAAAACTGGACAGAATTGAAAACTGGACAGAATTGAAAAACTGGACAGAATTAAAAACTGGACAGAATTGAAAAACTGGACAGAATTGAAAAACTGGACAGAATTAAAAACTGGACAGAATTGAAAATAAAACAAGACGAGGCTACTGTTAACAGTATGCCCTTAACCGATATTCGCCCAACCACCTTAAGGTTTCTGGTTGCGTTGGCGTTTCGATCCCAAGGTACAACGTCTCTCGGAAGACTCGCCGGAAACTGGCGACGAGTCTAAGTCGAGCTTTTAGTGGGTGGTTCTCTCTGGTTCTAATATGCTATGAGGAAAAATATATGTTGCTTTAGAGAGAAGAGAGACTGATTTTGAATGTGTGAAATGTGAGGGGATGGCTGTCTCTTTATAGAGGAATTCTAAAACCGCAGAATTAATTGGTCATTTAATTCTGGGAGTTACACCCCCAGAATCCGCCTCCATTACTGCTGGAGTTTCAACCTTTCTGGAACTCTAGGGACTGCTCTTGCAAATATGCAAAAGTCCCTTTTCAGTTTAGTACAAGACCCAAGACCCGAGACCCGAGACCCGAGACATTCCCCATTCCCCAAATCCCAAATCCCAAATCCCAAATCCCAAATCCCAAATCCCAAATCCCGCATCCCGCGTCCCGAGACCCGAGACCCGAGCGAGCGCGCGCGTGTGTGGTACACACTAACCCACTCATGGGTATGTGGACTTTATTAGTTTACCAACTACATGGGATGGACTTGTATATATAGAGTATAAATCAACCTTAATTTTCCAATGTGGGGTAACCCTCATGGTTATTCCCACTCTCTACTTCATTTTCCAGATTTCGGTTTTTCCCTCTTTCGAGTACCAACATTCGAGTCCAATTATCATTCACACCATTCCTCCGAATAGGTCATGCGATATACCATTGCGAAGCTCGTCGCACAAGCTACCCAAACGCATAGAGTATGGCCTTAGAAAAACTGAGGAGTCGCATTAAAATTTGACTCAAAGATGGTCCCTGACCACTTTGGAAAACCATGTCTAAAACATGTTTTTTTTCCTTTCTTTTTCCAACAATCCCCCACATGAATGCAATTGGCTCGAAAGCCCATGTCCTAAATGCAAATCAAGAGAACCGCAAAAGTTCACTGCCTAAGGTCAAGTAGCGCGCGCCTTGAACCTGCCGTAGCGGAGTACCACCCAGAATACTGCTATTAGGTAGCTGTAAAGTTTTGAACCATCAATCTTTATGTATCCCAGAATGGCACCCGCACAGTGCCCTCTCTACCCACGTACTAGGCCCTTTAGTTGTTGTCCATATTTGGCCTGGACTGCCTTGGCAACTTCAACTGAGTGCTCTAGTGAATTAGCCCAAGCTCATCACATGGTACCGGCCTTACACACTCGTTATAGGTGTTCCAAGTCGAAAGTGTCCTGACTCACTTTACTCGACCGTCGAGTTACTTGGATCATTAAGAGCCTCAAGCTCACCCTTACAATGGTACAGGTCTATCACTCTGTCATCGCGGAGATGGGCTGGGAACTCCAGGTTCCCGAGTGCTTTGTTCGGTTGCCCCCACAGTTCAGTTTCCCTTTGAACCTATCAGGAAGGATTCCGTTTAGGTTGAGTTGCCTATGGGGGGGTCACCAATTTAATGGGCTTTAATCCCATTCCGTTCGATGACGTCTCGACTCCCACTTGAGTCAAGCCTTTAGTTAATGGATCCGCTATGTTTTCCTTAGATCTCACAAAATCTAAGGATACCACACCGTTGGATAACAATTCCCTTACGGATTTATGTCTCCGACGTATATGTCGAGACTTTCCATTATACATATGATCCTGAGTCCGCGCAATAGCTGATTGACTATCGCAATGCATGCTTATTGCGGGAACAGGTTTTGGCCACATTGGAATTCCTTCCAATAGACTTCTCAGCCAGTCTGCCTCTTCGGTTGCTAAGTCCAACGCTATGAATTCAGATTCCATAGTTGACCTTGCAATACATGTCTGTTTGGAGGATCTCCAAGACACAGCAGCTCCTCCCATTATAAACACATATCCACTCGTGGACCTTGTGCTATTGGAGTCTGATATCCAGTTGGCATCTGAATACCCTTCCAGTACCGCTGGATATTTGGTATAGTGCAGCCCGTAATCGGCTGAAAACCTCATATACCTGAGAAGTTTCATTATGGCCTTCAAGTGTTCCTCATTGGGATTACTGGTGTACCTGCTCAGTCTACTCACTGAGTTTGCTATGTCTGGTCTAGTGCAATTCATGATATACATGAGACTGCCTATGACTCGAGAGAACTCCAATTGATTCACACTCTTACCGGAATTCTTTTTCAGGTTACAGTTGAACTCAATTGGGGTTCTAGACATTGCCTTACTGCCCTTGTCAAACTTGTCTAATACTTGTTTAACATAGTGACCTTGGGACAAGGCATATCCTTCTGATGTTTTGGTAATCTTCATACCAAGTATTACATCAGCTATACCCAGGTCCTTCATATCAAAGTGTTGTGATAACATTTTCTTTGTGGAGCTGATTCTATCATTACTCCCAATTATGATCATGTCATCCACATAGAGACAGACTACAACACAGTCTCTTCCACTTCCTTTAGAGTAGACACATTTATCACACTCATTAATGTGAAAACCGTTTGATAGCATAATTCTATCAAACTTGTCATGCCATTGCTTTGGCGCTTGTTTGAGTCCATATAGAGACTTTACAAGTTTGCACACTTGGTGCTCTTTATCAGGAACTACAAACCCTTCTGGTTGTTCCATGTAAATCTCTTCTTCCAGTTCTCCGTTTAGAAACGCCGTCTTTACATCCATTTGATGTATTTCCATATCAAACAACGCTGCGAGAGCAATGACGATTCGGATAGACGTTTTCCTGGAGACCGGGGCATACATGTCAAAATAATCGACACCTTCCGTTTCCCTGAATCCTTTTACTACAAGTCTCGCCTTGTATTTCTCAATCGTGCCGTCAACCTTCAACTTCCTCTTGAAGATCCACTTGCGACCTAGGGGCTTACAACCTTTCGGAAGATCCACTAGTTCCCAAGTGTGGTTTTGCATGATTGATTCAATCTCATTTTGAATAGCTTCTTCCCAATATTGGGAATCCGGTGTTGACATAGCTTGTTTATATGTCACCGGTTCGCCTTCAATCATGAAGGTTAGGAAATCATGTCCAAAAGAAGTTTCCTTCTTTGCCCTTTTGCTCCACCGAGGCTCTTCCTCTTCCTCTTCCTCTGTCGGTTCACTTGCCCCCACATTTCCTTCACTGTTCAACTCTTCAGTTGGTACAGATGTAGGTAATTTCCGGGGAAAGATATCTTCAAAGAAAGAGGCCTCTCGGCTTTCCATATACGTATCTACGTGCACATCGGGATTGTCCGACTTGTGCACGAGAAACCGATATGCACTACTATTCTGTGCATATCCGATGAACACACAGTCCACCGTCTTAGGACCAATTCTCATCCTCTTAGGAGTGGGAACTAGGACCTTTGCGAGACAACCCCAAACCCGCAGGTTCTTATAACTGGGTTGATGACCTTTCCATAATTCATATGGAGTCTTTTCTCGCTTCTTATGTGGTAACTTGTTTAAAACATAGTTAGCGGAAAGTATCGCTTCCCCCCACATGTTCTGGGGTAACCCAGAACTGATTAGCATAGCATTCATCATTTCCTTTAGCGTTCTATTTTTACGCTCAGCAACCCCATTTTGCTCGGGAGTGTATGGGGTTGTGGTTTGATGTATAATGCCGCTTTCAGCGCATATTTGCTCAAACGGTGATTCATATTCACCGCCTCTATCACTTCTCAATGTTTTAATTTTTCTATTGAGTTGATTTTCAACTTCGGTCTTATAAAGAGCGAATTTCTCTACTGCTTCGTCTTTACTTCTCATTAAGTAAACGTAACAGTATCTAGTACAATCATCTATAAAGGTGATAAATTACTTTTTCCCTCCTCGCGTTTGTATAAACTTTAAGTCGCATACATCCGTGTGTATTAGACCGAGAGGTTCACTTTCTCGTTCAACATGTTGAAACGATGATTTCGTTAACTTTGCTTCTACACAAATCTCACATTTGTGTTGCTTATCAAAGACGAAGTTTGGTATTAGTTTTAGTGAAATTAATTTGTTTAGAGAATTATAATTCACGTGACCTAATCTACCATGCCACAAATGAAATGACTCAAATAAATAATTAAACTCGGAATTTTTATTGGCCTCTTGGGCAACAGTCATTACAGTACTTGTGCTAGCCTCAGCTTTAGCACCTTTATTGGGTGCAGGTGTCCCTACGTTCAACTTAAACATGCCGTTGGTCATATAGCCACGGCCTACATAGACACCATTTTTGGTGATTACAATTTTATCGGATTCTAAAACTAGTTTAAACCCGTTCTTCACCATCACCGATCCTGATACCAGATTCTTGCGGATATCTGGAACATGAAGCACATTTGTCAACCTCAGCACTTTTCCCGAGGTCATCTTCATCACGACCATCCCTTTTCCTTCCACCTTGGAAGTAGCAGAATTTCCCATGAAGCAGCTTTCTCCCTCTACCGCTTCGTAGGTCTTAAACATCCACCTTGTTGAGCAGATGTGGCTTGTGGCGCCGGTATCCAGCCACCACTCTTTGGGGTTGCTCCCCACGAGATTCACCTCAGAGACCACAGCAGTAAAGTGGTCATCATCTCGTCCTCCCTCGGCCAGATGTGCCTGAGCTGGAGCTTTCCTCTTCCCTTTGCCCTTGAAGTTCCTCCGGGGGGGGGGGGGGGGGTGGGGCTTAGGCTTAGCAGCGCCTTTATTGTCATAACAGTCTGTGGCACGATGGCCGGTCCTGTTACACACAAAGCAGGTTCCCGCAAGTTTCTTTACGACAACAGCACTGCCTCCGGTGTCAAAATGTTTCCGTTTGACGTTGGAGCTTTCGACCACATTGGCCTTTGCCATCGGGATGACAGCACCACCGACTCTCCTCACGGAGCGACGGTTGCTCACCTCGATATTGAGCTTCTCAATGAGCCCCTCCCACCTCATTTCTTTCCGCTTGTGCTTCAGGTAGTTTTGAAAGTCTTTCCAAGACGGCGGGAATTTCTCAATCATGAGTGCCACCTGGAAAGGCTCATTAATAACTAGCCCCTCAGCCTCAAGGCGGTGATAAATCAGTTGGAGCTCTTCAACTTGCTCCATGACACCCATGCTGTCAGTCACACGGTACTCGTGAAAGTCCGTGACAAAAAATCTCTTTGTGCCAGCGTTATTCACCTTGTACTTATTTTCGAGAGTCTCCCACAGCTCCTTTGCAGTAGCTTTGGGCTCGAAAACACTGAACAGCGTGTCATCTAGAGCACACAGGATATAGTTCTTGCATAGGTAGTCAGCATGTCTCCATGCTTCAACCGCAGAGAACGACTGCTCGTCCAGATCGTCCTCGCTTAGGACGGGAGCAGTCTCCTTAAGAAACCTGGTCAGATTCAGGGTCGTGAGATAAAACAGCATCTTTTGCTGCCAACGTTTAAAGGTGTCTCCCCTGAATTTTTCCGGTTTCTCCAGATGAGAAGTCGGCAAAGTAGGCACAGCCGAATACATCGGTGCCTTGCCCTTGGCCGCAGCCTTGGCTCTTGCCGCAGCCTTAGCTGCGGCCTTGGCCGTGGTCGCTGCTTCGGCCGCAGCTCAGCTTTGGCCGCCATGGCCGCAGCCGCGGCGGCCTCAGCCGCTGCAGGCACGTCATCGGCGTTAGCCACCACATTCGCATCGCCCCTAGTGTTTTGGACAGGCCCACCAACCACTGGGTCATGCTCACCCCCGATAGGCAACTCAATAGGCGACGTGTTTGTCATCTGAAACGACAACACAAAACGTACAATAAATTCTATAAACAAACACCAAAACTGATATTTGGGTTTGTAAAAGAATTATAAACCAAGCAATAAAATTAAACTTATTATCCCTTTTGAATACCAATACGGTTGATATCAAAAAGGATTGAAATTGTTTCTTATTGAATACCAATACGGTTGGTATCAACAAGATTCAACAAAATAAAAAATAAAACTGTTTGGAATTTTTCTTTGTAATTCAATTTCTAATATAGTTTAGAATTGAAAACAAAAAAGCATTATTCCTTTTATAATTGTATTAATACACGAAAGAAACAACAGAGTATCAGTTAAGATTGTTGGTTTCCGTGTACGAAATAACAATTAATAATAAATAAAGGACTAAACAAAATTAAACAAAACCAGTGTAATATTTATTAATTTCCAAATGGAATACAATAAACTGATTACAACATGTAGGTACTGAAAAGTAATTAAAAAAAACATTATCAGATTATTATTAATTAATAATCTGATGTACTGATTTGTAATTAAAAGAAACTGCCGGACTGGAAAGTATAGACTTAACAGCCGGACTGTTCTGTTTTGAATTTAAAATATAGGACTGAATTGAAACTATTCTAATTACAGAATTAAATTACATAAATGTAATTACAGCAACAAAACAGAACTTTAAACTAATTACAGAATAGTACAAACAAAATATAAAAGCTACAGCTAAGTACAACAAATTAAAATACTGGACAGAATGAAAAACTGGACAGAATTGGAAAAACTGGACAGAATTGAAAACTGGACAGAATTGAAAAACTGGACAGAATTAAAAACTGGACATAATTGAAAAACTGGACAGAATTGAAAAACTGGACAGAATTAAAAACTGGACAGAATTGAAAATAAAACAAAACGAGGCTACTGTTAACAGTATGCCCTTAACCGATATTCGCCCAACCACCTTAAGGTTTCTGGTTGCGTTGACGCTTCGATCCCAGGGTACAACGTCTCTCGGAATACTCGCCGAAAACTGGCGACGAGTCTAAGTCGAGCTTTTAGTGGGTGGTTCTCTCTGGTTCTAATATGCTATGAGGAAAAATATATGCTGCTTTAGAGAGAAGAGAGACTGATTTTGAATGTGTGAAATGTGAGGGGATGGCTGCCTTTTTATAGAGGAATTCTGAAACCGCAGAATTAATTGGTCATTTAATTCTGGGAGTTACACCCCCAGAATCCGCCTCCATTACTGCTGGCTGGAACTCTAGGGACTGCTCTTGCAAAATGCAAAAGTCCCATTTCAGTTTAGTACAAGACCCGAGACCCGAGACATTCCCCGCGTCCCGCGTCCCGAGCGAGCGCGCGCGTGTGGTACACACTAACCCACTCATGGGTATGTGGACTTTATTAGTTTACCAACTACATGGGATGGACTTGTATATATAGAGTATAAATCAACCTTGATTTTCCAATGTGGGATAACCCTCATGGTTATTCCCACTCTCTACTTCATTTTTCAGATTTCGGTTTTTCTCTCTTTCGAGTACCAACATTCGAGTCCAATTATCATTCACACCATTCCTCCGAATAGGTCATGCGATATACCGTTGCGAAGCTCGTCGCACGAGCTAACCAAACGCATAGAGTATGGCCTCAGAAAAACTGAGGAGTCGTATTAAAATTTGACTCAAAGATAGTCTCTGACCACTTTGGAAAACCATGTCTAAAACATGTTTTTTTCCTTTCTTTTTCCAACAGTATATACTAACAATTTTTCTAAATATTAGGCCCTTTAATTTTCAAGACCTGATGATCCGCCAGGGTTTGCAGGGCTCAAACCCGGCCCTGCTACAGGAGTGCAGGGGGTCTGCTCGGTTAGTTGCCATTATAACCTTAACATGAACGGTTTAGTAAAACATATCCATATATAGAAACACAAATTGACATCGTGAAATTATAGAGACAATGAAACAAGCATTTCCAAGCCTGTCATAGCAAGCTTTGAACGTCAAAAACAAGCTTATTTGACCACTTTTTATAATTAAAACGTATATCTATTATCGGGTTATTTACAATCTTGCATGCTAGTGAATCTGATAATTATTTAGCGATTACAACACTAATATTACATTTCTTGGCAGTTTGGTATATTTAATATACGAAATTGAAAAAACATCATATGTCCACTTCTGGTCGCTAAAATGTTTTTTTTTTCCAACGTAGTACCGCACCACAAGGGAAAAGATGTTAAGAGTCTGGTACAACTCATGACTACAATTAATCAGAATATGAAAGCATTCAAAATTATTCCACAAATTAGATATAACACTCATAACTAATAGAACCAAATAGAATTGAAAGGGAAAAAAGGTCCATAAACTATAAATTTTGCACATGTAAATCACCAAACTACACAAACATGCTCCAATGAAACGCTACAACAAAAACGGAGTTTAATAAGGTTTAACGTAATTAACTTTGCTTCAATTCTTATTTTCAATTTCCATTTAATGTGTTCAACTCTAAATTTTACTAGTTAATTTAGTTAACTTTGCTCCAATTCTGATTTAATGCCGATCTTTAAGTTTTTCTAATTAATGTGTTGGATTTTTTTTTCTTCCCAATTTAATACAATTTTATTTCAATTTAAAGGTATTATACATATAACCAAAATTAGGAAATTTTACAGTTCAGTACACTAAATCAGAATTTGAGCAAAATTAATTACATTAGTTAAGAAAATTTAGAAATCGGTACACTAAATCAAAATTTGAGCAAAGTTAATTACATTAATTATAAAAACTTAGAGTTCAATACACTAAACTGGAATTGAAACACGGTTGATTACATTAAAACTTATTAAACTCACAAAAATAGCAACAAAAAAATGTCTAGAAATTAACACTCAACACACACTTGTATACAGATTTGAAAAAAAACACACAAAACATATCTTTCTCTTAGGAAATAGAGAACCTTCTCTTCCTAGGCTTAGTAAGATCCACCTCATCCTCCATATTTGACGTATCCTTAGATCCATGCTTGAACGGGTTAAACTTTCCCAATTTCTTCGACATTGAAGAAAAGAACGTAGGTTTTTTCGTACCACTTACACTAGCTCCAGCTGTTTTATTCGACGTGCCTTGACCTTTCTTCATATCAGTTATATACATTTTCATTTTTATCAATTCTGTACGTAAAGCTTCGTTTTCTTTAACAAGAGTCAGATCCGTCTCTAGCTGGTTTCGCGTGGAGACTGCGTCTGGTATGTTATTTTCTTCTCCGCTTCTAAGTTGGAGCTGGTCATAATATAATGCATGAAGGACTACATTTACGGGTAAACGTTTGTTTTGTGAGGCGTGAACTCTAGCATCGTATGATAGCTTTAGCGGGTCCATACAGCTGCAAGCTTTTTCTCGTTCGATTTCGTCTAAGTTTGGATGGGCCTATAAAGAATGTCCAATGAATCAACTGTTAAAAATTGTGCAAATTGTTCAAATTGTTTCCATGGGTCATGATATCTAATTGTGAACATAGTTTGTATCTCTGATGAGGCCTTATCATGATTTATATATGAGCATTAGACTTTCTCAATGACAAATAAATTTTCTGAGTACCATATCCTCCAAAAATATTGAATTTGTGAGTTAAGGCTAAGCTTAAAACTTAATCCTCCAAAAAAATTTGATTAAAAAACTTCAATTGTAGCATGTGCACTCAATCAGTGGTTATAACTCTCTAAAGAGTGGTTCTAAATTTTTTAGCCCAGACGATTAATTAACTAAAATAAAACAAGTCTCGTAGTTAGGGTTCTTTTAGCTCCTTTTTCTAAACTCAAATTGATGTGAATTTTTCTGTCCAGGTTGTATATTGAAGTTCTTTGTTAGATTTTACTTTTTTCCTTCTAAAAAACTAACTTTTGGCTTCATTCTGCAACTGAAGAGAAGCACTCAAAAGTTTAAGCAAAACAGACAAGCTCACCTTCAAGTAGATATCAATAGCCCTATACAGATCATCATCCACCTTCCTGGCCCCTTTTGGTACCAAACTCGCGATCCCATTAAACTTCGATATACTCAGCGCTTCATAAGTAGCTATCTCCCCTAAAAATGCATCAACTGTCTTAGCAACCCGCTGCATTGCGGTCGAACACACCTCTCTAAAGTCCCCAGCATTAAAAACCGCTACACTCTTCTCTTTCTCAATAAATCCCGACACAATCTTTCTCACACTCTCCAAATCAAAAAGCCTCGTCCCATCGAAACTAAACGACAAGACCATTAAATCGTCCACCGTGACATGCTCCATTATTACCGAAATCCTTTTCTCAAGCTCATTTCTCGTTGCATTAGCGGCCTTTAAATATATAGAGGTACGAAGTAGGCAACATAAAAAGTTTATTGGGAATATAGTTTTTTCGGGAGGCATGAGGGCGACAATAGACTCTAGGAGGCTGCTTTGTTGGGATTTGGCGTCAGATTCTGATGCCAGATTCTGACTAGGGTTGTTTCCTGAAAGGTCACGAAGGGATCGCTCGGCGTAGACCACTATTGCGGGGGCTAGTGTTAGGTTTTTGGCACCGCGTGCTTTCATCGCCGCTATGATTTTCCCGAAGAAAGAAACGTCTAGGATCGTTAGCTCTTCTGTCCACCAGTTCGGTGGTGATCTACTTGGGAAATTTGCCTCGTTACATGCCTGCGCAAAACAACATAATGATGTTGAGTGGTGGATCCCGGGCCAGATTCATGTGTAAAACTTCTTATTACTAGTATCTGAAATGGTATCATTATGAAACTTAATTGAAATATATAGTAGCATCAAATTATCGTAATTTTTTTACCCTAATAAGAGGGATGTAGACTTCTATAACAATCTTAGCTCTTAAGAAATGAAATAATTCGTCACTAAGGTTACATAACCAGAAAGTACTAACATATACTACTTCATAAGTTTGTCAATCATTGTCAACAAGAACAAGATAATTGTGTACCATTACTTGGTTTGTAAAATAATGTTCAATAATTAACTAGTTATAAGTTATTTGTTTTTTGCTATAACAGAAAGTTTTGGTATTACGTCACTTACTTCTGTTATTACTTTATACTTGGTTCAAATTTGCATCACTAAGAGCATCTACAATCGTATACATGATTTTTGGTAACTATGAGTGCCACATAAGCAATAAAATGACATGTTTACTTACATACTTACATGTATTTTGATGCTAAATTGATCACTTTTAAATTTCACCATAAAGATCGTACTTTTATACTATTATATTTGTTATAATTTGCAAAGTGTTGTTATATTTATAATTCTTATTTAAGTTGAATTATATGCCTAAAGGTTCGCATTTAATTATTTTTCACAAAATCATGTATAATTTCAACCCAACAAGAATTTGTATCAAATTTGATAAAATGAGATTTTTAATCATAGTAACTCATTACAATTGTTAAATTTGGACTCGTTTTACTATATTTATTTAGATATGTTATTTTATTTGTAATAAAATATTAAAATATTAGTATTATTACGTTCAAAAAAATCGAGTAAGAGCAATCGCATCAGTACACTTATATGTCTCATTTACCTTAAATATGAGGAGATTGTTTTAAAATTGTACACGTATAAGTTTATTTATCCATTATATTAAATATATATGAACTCAAATATCTCTCAAATATAAGAGATAAATATGTTTCCTTATAATTAAAATAATAATTTCTCTCTCTTATTTTTATTTTATTCTCTCTCATTTATTTGTACTTTTCATATATAAATTAATAAAATAACAAAAAGATGAGTTGTAGTTTTGATAGAGAAATTGATAAAAAAACATATGATGATTTGTATAAGCAAAAAGTTTCCTTATAAGTTGTAAAAGTGTAATTTTTATTTTAAATACGAAAAAAGTTGTAAGTTATTTAATGTTGTTGCTTTAGTAAATTAATTTGGATGGAAAAAAATTTGATAGAAGTATATTAAAATATAGTAATATTTAGTTATGATAATAAATTTTATAGGAAAGCTGAAAAATGTATAAAGTTAAACTGTTACCCTAAAAATATAAAAATGATACTAATTATCTTAAATATAAGAAAAAGTGTAAGAAAACTAATACGCTTGATCTAAGTTATATAAGTTTATATAAGTTTATGGATTTGGCTCTACACGTTATATTGGAAAGTATTGCTAGATTTAGTTAAACATAACTATACCAGTACGTCAGACTTGTTGGTATTTTATGAGTACCACTTATAAAATAATGTTTAAAAAATTACACTTTACACTTAAATTTATTATAAAAGTAAATAATTATTAAAATTTAACACAAAATTTATTCAAAAATTAAGGTAATAATATTTATTTGGTAACCAATTATGAAAGTATAAGCAAGTACTAATTATTCCTAAATTTATTCGCTTGAAATTTTATCATTCCAAATTGAATTATGAAAAGAAAATTTTAAACTATTGCCGAGCAACTAGGAAAAACGAATGAAAATTTAAAACAAATTACATTGATTCATGATGTGAAAATAATACCTACAATATTCACACGCTAAACACGTTATTAATTATACATGGCAGGGACCAAAATAAATTTTTATCAAATATGTTTAAATGTTAACGATTTTGTTATAATTACGGTATTGATGAATGTATGAAATAGTGTAGTGTAGGTATCATTAGCGTCCATGACCTACCATTGTGGTCCACCATCAATTGCTAATCTTTATTTCTAACTGTAACAAGGTCTTTATAGTTTTTTTGTCACATCACTATTTAACAACAGCTCTAATACGACCATTATGCATATAAAAATAGGCTTTTGGTTTATGCTGACGTATTTTAATTAATACACACAATAATAATATAAATTACGTCACGTAATAAAAATTAAATCTATTAAAAATTCAAATAAATATATTGAAACACTAGTTTGAGTCTATCCTAAATTTAATTAATATTATTTTTTTTTATTTTTTTTAGTAGATTGAGTTTTATTACGTGGCGTGACTTATACCCCATACCACTAATGCAGCCGCCATCTGCATCAAGCAGACACGTCTGTATTTAGCAGATAGCTAGGTCTAAAAATAGTCATCCGCTAAATACATACGTTGTTTTTTTTTATGCAGACGGCGGTTGTATTAGTGGGATGAGATATAAATCACGCCACGTAATAAAAATTTAATCTACTAAAAGTAAAAATAAAATAATTAATATTTAAATGTAGCATAGACTCAAATTATGGTTCAAATATATTTATTTAAATTTTTAATAGGTTGAGTTTTTATTAGTTAACGTTATTTATATAGTCTGTATTAATCAAAATATTTATGTATAAACAATAAGCCCTCCAAATATCTTTTAGAAAAAATCTGACACTAGCAAATGAGTTGTAATGACTGATGTAGATGCTATAAGTAGATCACGTGTCATTAAGTTCCTGTATTTTGGGGTTTTTTTTTTGGATTTTTATAAACCATAATATTTAATTTTTATGATTTTGTATAACATACTATTAAATTATTTATTCAGTACATTATATTACTATTTTTCGGTAATTTTATACATTTACGTATAATAATTTATGCCCACTCGAATTTCACATATTACATCTATATTTTTCTTCCGTAATATCAGTTGTATATCTTGATCCATGTAATCTACTAATCTCAAACTTATATTGTTATTCTATACCATATATTAATTATGTATAAACTCGTTTAATTTTTCAAGTTTAACTTGAAATTTATAACAAATGATAAATTATTTTGTAACCACTTATTTTTTTTGGACGGAATTTTTAATTTTATTGGACGTAAGTGTATAAAATTATCATAAAATGCTAATGTGATGTACTAATTAAATAATATGATAGTATAAAGTATAAAATCACAAAATGTTAATATTATGACGTATAAAATTGCAAAAAAACCCTGTATTTTGTTACAATATATTGACAGTGACTAAGAGATGAGTGTTCTTGATACCTTAGCACTAGCATTGTCAACACATTTCTTGACGATACCGATATCTTCAGCCAATGGCAAAAGATCTTCACAGCTCTTCAACACGACGAGAGCACCCGAGAGGCTGCTAAGGGCTACTTGAGAGAGAAAGTCCTCAGTCCGGCCTGCAAGGTTCCCATCTGAATATTTATCAGTCATCTGTAAATATTCAGCTGCACATCTTAAAGCCGCGACGTTATGAACTGTGATTTCGAAATTTACACCGTAGCAAAATTTAGCTGCTTTTTCGAAGATCTCGGCCCCACCAGGGATGTCGGATAGATCTAGTTTTGATAGATCGGGATCTTCCGAGTCGATCATTATCTTTCTTATGTAATTGCTCTTTGCTACAAGCATGAACTGCAGCAAACAAAATATTTCAATACATTATATATGCTCAATTCCTAGATGATCAGCATTAGTTTTTTCTTGAGAAGTTCCGGTCAGATATAATTTGTAAACTTTACTTACTGGAAATTCATATTCTAATATGGACCTTTTAGTTGCATAAATTACGAAATTGATCTGCCAGAAGCTAGAAATATTTAATATTCTGGTAGAGAGACTCTCCAAGGACTCGCTACGGTGGCGCACGAAGGTTTTAAATGACTATACTGAAACAAAGATTGCTCATAAAACTTTTTGGCATAAATTTTTTTATGTTCTACTAGTTTGCATATATATGAATTGTTTGGCTACAACAGTGGAGCAGACCAGAAACAACTATATGTTCATACAACTTAAAGTTTTCTAGATTGCATATTCATACAACCAAAATAAAGTTTCTTCTACTAGTTTTCACATTTATGAATTGTTTGGCTACCTTGTGAAGATTGAAAGTGGCTCCTCCAACTTCAACTACAACATCTGTTGGGAATTCCTGTGAGAAGACCCTGCTAGAGATATATCATAAAATAACGAATTAAGATCTAGAAACATACAATAACCAAATTTCATTGAATAAAACTGAATTAATTTGTTAATGGTATTACCATTGTCCAGTTCTCTCCATAGCAAGAGAGAGCCTGTTGTTGTTCTTGATGGATGAGCTGGCCATATGTGTCTAATTCAGCTTTGTTGCATGAAAAAATATGTACCTTACAAATATGACTTAACAAGTTGATATATTTCAACAAAAAAAAAATGATATATTGTTAGGCTAGATAGATATTGTGATGGAGATTTGCTTTTACTTGCAAGCGATCCTCTTGTATATATACAAGTCTTAACTTTATCTATGTAATCAAGTATTGCTTTTTTAAGTAATTTTAATTTTGACAAATTGTACTTTTGGATTCATGTTTCATTATCCATGTTACCCTGGCTCCACCGTTTTTATACATGGCTCAGGATTAACTAGCTACTTATATCCACAAATCATTTTCTCAGAATAAGTGCCTGAGTTGTTTGGATAGCAAAAGTGGGCATACAAAATTGTAACATATTCGTACTGAGCCACAAGGTCTAACTAAGTTTTACTTTCGTTTTTTTGGTGTTATTATATAATTTGGGCTTATTTGGTGGCAATTTTCAAGAAAATACGAAGAATAATCTGAGGATGAGGGGGTTCATATAATTTACACAGTGGTTGTTTCTAACTCTGAAATTATAAGTTACTCTTTTTTTAATTGAAGGTGGCGTAACCAAACTGTGTTTTCTGAATCGACATATGATCATGTCAAATTAGTTGATTAATAGAGAGATGAGCACCTAACATTTTTTTTTCTTGCATATATATATATATGATGTTAAAGTTGCTACTCAAATAAACCATTTTGTAAAAATATTAACAAAAAAGTTAATAACTTCTCTCTTCCAATCTATCATAACCCTATATTTCTTGTAACTTGTTCATAAGAAATGGGAAATTATAGGTGTGATAAAATATAAAAGAAAACTACATTTAGGAGTAGTAAAGTACTTATTTTTAGCTAGAGATTTCAAATTGTGAATTCAAATTGGATAGCTAAAGTTAAATTTGCTTAAATTCTGTATTATATATTTTGAGATAGTGTTGATAAGCTCATGGTAATCTAATACTCATTGACATTCATATTTTTAGAGTTTATGTGAATTTTTGAAGCCCTTGATTTGAAGTAGATCCTTATTTTTATTTTTATTCTTGACTTGTCAAAGTTGAGCTTGATAAAAAGACGAACCATTTGAGAAGACGATGTTGCAAGGTCTAGGAAAACTTCATTTAGATTTTCAAGAGTTTCAAATAATGTATATAGATACCTCACTTGTTCCAACACAAGTAGTACTACTATTTTCAGTGGTTCCGACTGTTGAGTGGCATGTAATGGCCTATTTAAACCACCATAATTACTCGAAATATTGGTCGTATCCTTTCTTTTCGGTACTTTTAATATTGGGTGTCCTTCTTTTTGAGTTAGTGGGTGGAATATTTGTATTCATGTTACGGGTGTAAATGTATCGAGCCGGATGACACTTTGCTCTTTTCATGTTCGGTTCATTTAGCTAAACAAGAGGTATTATTCTGTTCAAACTCGGCTCGTTTATAAAAAAAGTTCGAGCCGAGCCAAGCCCGAGCAGGCTCACTTATAAACAAGTCATGCATGAAGATGATATTCAAGCTCGTTTGATATTGTTTCTTTTTCGTAAATTTGTACTTAACAACATCTACAATAGTTGGTTTAATTTTTTTTTTAACAAAACTACCTATTGATTTATAATAAATAATTAATTTCGAATAAAGAAAAATATTATAGTAAATAAAAAAAAAAAGAGAGAATGTGTTATTTTTGCTTTATTGTAAGATTTAATATAGGAGTTAGTCAACAAAATTGACATGCTATCACTTAAGAGCATCTACAATAGGTGTGTTAAAGTGTGTGTTAACTAAAAATGTTAGCTAACAATACAATTTTGTCTCTCCATTAGATGTGTTAAAGTGTGTGTTAACTTTATAACATTTAAAAAGATTGTTAAATATAACAATCTTTATAAGTGTTATAACAATTTTTTTAAATAGTAGTTGCCTCGTTTTATTCTTTGTTCTGTAGATGGTGATGCAAAGCCATTTTCAATTTATTTCTGGTTGTTCTTTTAGCACAACAATATGTTGACAAAGAAAATACTTAAATAAGCAAAAATCATTCCAATAAAAATCCTCACCAAATTCTGAAACGTACAAGATATGAACATATACTTCAATTAAATCTAACAAATTGTGTTTTCTACACTAGATCATATACGAACGCAAACTTTTTTTATAAAGATATGTTGAAAATAAATAACTTATTTTCCTATTTCTAAAATTCTATCTTTTCTCAAATTTGGCGCTGAAATTTGGCGGTAATGTATGGTTGCTGGAAAAAAAACAACAGACAACTACTGTATTTTGAATATTTAATTTTTAATTAAAATAGATAACATTGTTAAAATTAAAACTAATATGGGTGTTTAACTTAATATGCATATGTGTCATTTAATAGCTTTTTAAATGATAATGTGTCACTAGTTAACAACAAAAAGTTAACACAACTATTGTGGATGCTCTAATAATGTTAAGTTTGTTGTTAAATATAACAACAATGTTAACAATATTAACTTTAATGAGTTAGTTAACAACACTATTGTGAAAAAAAAACATGTTTATTAGCTAACAATTGACTTAATAGCACTATTGCGGATGCTATAACAAAAATACATACTAATACAATTAAGTATTCAAAGTTTATAACATAAATTAGTTTAATTTTAAATTATAAAAACCTATTATATCAAGAGCAGATTGTTTATCGATCATGTGTATTATATTTTATACATTTTTAACTTATATATTTATAAATATGTATGATGAAAAAAATTAAAACAATTAATCGAACCCAAGATACGAGCCATGTAGTTTGTTGTTCAATTTATGACTAGTAAAGGAACGAAAACGAGTCGAACATTAACGAGTCGGCCATGAGTTGTTTATGAACAAGTCAATCACATGTTACATACAACTAATATGGTAACAAGTATATATATAATAATAGCATTTAATGTAACAATGTGTAGAAAACAATCATAATTATTATTAATAGATTCTAAAATTTAACAAATGGTGTAATTATGGTTTTGAAATTTAAAACTAAATTTACAACATAATAAAATCCGAAATATAATGTTATAGAAAACCCCAGTTGATACTAATATAAAGTTAAATATTAATTAAAAATATTAAAAAATTTTGATGATTTTAACATATTTTATTTGACAGAACATTATAATACAATAAAAACTCAAATATAATATTATAAAAGCTTAGTTGATACTAAGCTAAAGTTAATTATTAATTAAAAATATTTTAAAAAAAAACAACGATTTTAATATATATTAGTTGATGGAACATAATATTAATTAAAAAAATTATACTTAAGGCAACATATATGTTACAGGATATAATCCAATTAATATTAAATTAATTTATTTTTATAATATTAAAATATATAAAATAAATTATAGTATTTAATAGGGGAAAAGTAATGTCTCAGCAACTCAAACAAGTGAACTTGTACGTCTCTAACCATAGCCTCTCAAACGTATTGGACGCAAATCTGCCACGTCATTTCCAGTTCTAATATTCATTGTCACAGTGGGCTCCAATCTTGAACTCGTGATATGTTTACTAAAGGATTAACATACATGACCCACCTTAACTTAAACAATCAAGATTTTATCACCAAACACTATTACCTATGCATCCCTAATTGGATTACTACTCCAAATGAGTGGAGCTCGTGCTGGGTTCAAATCCGGTTCGTTTACTAAACGAGTTTAGAATTAAAATATTATTCATACTCGGCTTGTTTATAAACGCGTTGTTTATGAGACTGTTTATGAGACCGTTCACGAGTCATGTCTCAATACGTTTTCGGACAAATTTAGTATCGTTTTACTTTAAAAAAAATATTTTCTAATACATTTAATTATTATAAGTTTAAGTTTTAGACATAGTTTTAAAAAATAAATTGAATAGTATTTATCGACCATCAATATTAAATTTGATAAATTTTACGTATATAACCAAAAATAAATAAACGAGTTCGGACATTCACGACACTTATTATTTTGTTCGACTCATTAGTAAATGATCGAACACGAACCAAGTATTTAACAAATCAAACTGAAGAAACTTATTCATGAATTGCTCTATTCATTTGCATCACTAGATTGGATACATGTAGGCATTAAGCAGTTTGCATCTATCACCGTTTATAAGGCGCGGCCCGACTTCTAAACTTGTACAAGTCTCAACATTTTTGGTTGCCCATAGTAATATTATTAAGCAAAAAATACATATACATTTCTCTTTTGATTTGGGTTAAATTTCATTATTTTAAAAACAAAGAAATAAAATTAAGCTAAACAAATAGTGTGTTTGTAGGCATAAAACAATTAAGCTAAAAAAATAGCTTAAAAAGACATAAAACAATTGTTATTATATTAAGAAGGCATAAGATTAGAAATATGAAAAAATAAATTGTCGTTGGGAAGCCTCGAACTTGAGTCTTTGGAGAGAGTAGGTGATATATAAACGATATATATTACTTGTTGGATGCTGTCCCTAATCCTTTTTAATTTTTTTTTATCGAAATTCAAGATTTACTGGATTTGGTTTTATGCCGCCTCTAATCATTCAGGACCTCAATATATATCTATGGAATCATTCACATTTTTAAAATTAGCAAATCCATAACTTGGAGAAAGTGAAAGTTTCAGCTATTGACCAATATCATGCTAGAATACAAAAATTGCACCATTAGATACGTGATTGGTTTTAAGGCTTTTAGACGACATTAATTTATCAGTTAGGTCATACTTTATTATATTTTACACGGTCGAGCTCCATTGATATACATCACATTACTTATTAGAATCCGAAACAAATTAAACTTTCCCACTTAAGAAATTTTGGAATGAAAAGAAATTCAGGACAGTACAGTCAGGAAAATCAAAGACATGCAGCGACATTTGCCGGATGCGACATTTGTAACCTTTTCACGAGAGAAACCCGAAAAGATTAGACTCGTCTTCTGTTATGACCAATGGCGAAACCAAAACTTGATTTTTGGGAGGCTATCGTTAACGAGGATAATTATAAAAAAAAAATAGGGAGGAGATTCGAACATGTGACATACTGTCTGTTAGTTAACAAATCTACCACCGTACAACTTAACTAACTTTTATTAACGGAGTTACAAACTTAAAAAATTATATGTATTAAAAAAATCAAACCCTCCCACCACCCCAGCTCGGCCCCTCGGTATATGACCACTGAAAGTGCTCTTAAAATTGGAAAAAAATTAGTAGTTTAGATGAGACCAAATCTGCAACTTTTATATACACTATGAGGATGACTGGTGAATAATAGAAACTTTTGCCTATTATTTATGTTTCAATTAAAACAATGAGGGCAATGTAAGATTTTTTTTTACGCTATATATAAGGGGACAAACCAAATTTAATACATCACAAAAAAAGATTCTTTCTTACATGAATGTGACAGACAAAAATTAAGTGGCTAGGGCCTTGTATAAAGAAAATTCCAAATATATTTCCACTCTCTTGTTCCTTTCTTCTCATTGCCCACGGTTCAATAACGTACACAGGGCGCCAATCAACAAGTTATCGCAAACTTTTCTATATAGTTTGTATAATGAAAAAATAAATAAACTTGAGAAGTTATAGCACACAAAGTCACAAAGACATTTTCTTTTCCTGATGCTGAACTTGAAGACACTTACATTCATTTTCTTACCGTTGTGAAAGTAAATTTGATAAAGTCATAATTTTTGTCGGTCACGTTAGCCTTTTCAACAATAATATAATGGTAAATCAACTATAAATAATGGACACTTCTTGGTATTTATTATTGCTCGGATTATTATCCTTATTCGGACTATTACACTTGCTCGGATCAGTATCTCTGTATTACAATTGTGCTCGATTTGACTAGATCTCTCTTCTTGGTCTTTCTCCCCTTTTATTCGGTACTCGGCTTTATCTCTGCTCGGTTTATTTCTTGATGCGATAAGCTTTGACTAGTTTATCTCTTTTCTCTACTTCTCTCTATATTTTTTGGATAGATTTTCTGGTCCATTTCTAGGAGGGATAGTTGGCTATTTATAGGCAACTATGCCTTCTAGGATGTTGACAAATGTCTTCATCTCAGGGGGTTTTTCAGATATGGGTCCCTAGTTAAGTGGGCTTGGGCTTTTGATAATAACAACCTTATTCTCCTATAAAAGGCATGTGATGACCCATTTAAGCATTGGGTACCCATTTATAAAGTGGGTTGATTATTACCCGAATAGAATATTCGGGTCTAATTTTTATGTTCTATCAAGTGCTCCCTGACTTCCTCGGCGTGGTTTCCATGTCGAGGGAGTCATGCTCGGTTTGTCGAGGATATTACTTCGGTCTCGTCATTCCCAATGCTTCGTTGAGAAACGTAATAGATTTATGACGGTTCCTTGGGGGGCCCATTTAAAGTTTCCTATCCCAATATCTTTCTTCGAGGAAAACTCCTATAAAGGGGAATGCCCCCTCCATAATTAGGCATTTTATTATTACTTTGCTCGTGACGTAATGGCTTCATCTGGTTCTACTGGTGAGAGCTCCTTTAATTATATTTCTTATTTAGAAACTGAGATCACGAAATCTCGTACCGCGAATAAGAAACTCGTGGCCAAGGTTTCAGACTACAAGACAAGGTTGTCCGACATGGATTCTGCTCATCATGTGACGATGGCCGATCGGGATTAGGCTTACGAGTGTATAAAGAGGCTCGAGGCTCATCTGGCTAAGCAGAAGGCAGCAAAGAGGGCCTATAAGCTTGCATTCAAGGAGTTGCATGCTCGGTCTAAACCGAGTTTGGATGACGATGAAGAAGGCTCTTCCTCGAAATAATTAGTCTTTTGTGATTTATGTTGTAATTTCTTTTGAATGGGGAGTCTTCTCCTCAGTTGTAATCGAAGTTTTTGAAATTAATAAAATATTTCCCTATCCTTGTTCTTGTCTGTTTATCTTCTTGATATCTTTTTGGATGACTTTTAATTGGATTTGGAACTGTGGTTAATTTGCCGTAAATGCTCTTGGGAAGTTCAAGAGGTTGTATTTCTTCGAGATGACCTTTGATCTACCCCTTGTTTCTTCATATAAAAGGGGACTGTCCCTGTATTCTTTGTGTAATTCATTCTTTATTAACGAACAAATGGCCTCTCCTCATGAAACTAATGGTGACAACCTTCCTGAATATGTCGCTCATCTTGAAGAGGAAGTTAAGAAGGTGCGTTATCTCGAGAAGAGGGTTGCCTGGCTGTCGGTGGAAGCTCGTCGGGCCGTCGAACTAGACGAGCGATTGGACGCCATGGAGAAGGAGCACCAGAGGTCTTTGCTCGACAGTATTTGTGCTCGTGCTCGTATCAAAGAGCTCGAGGCCTCTAGAGACAGGCAAATTGCTTCCAAGAGGGCTTACAAATTAGCCCTTGAGGAAGTGTATGCTCGGACGAAGAAGAAGCCCGGTGAAGAAGCTGGTCCTTCTGCAAAATAATACTATTTTTCTTTGTGATGTAATGTCTTTTTGTCGAGAAGTATCTTGTAATGAATTTCCCCTTGATTAATGAAAACTCTTCTTTTTCTTGTTCTTGTATGATTTATTTTCCCAATGCAATTTATTTTGACTGCGCACGCTTGTGGCCTCATTAAAGCTTTTTCTTGGGCCTTGCGTTTGACCTTATCCATTGAACCTTCTTACTCTTTATATCTAGGGACCAATGGGATTTCTTGAGCCTTGTGCATAAAAATCTTATTCACCAGAGTTTTCTTGAGCTCTGTGCAAAAGATCTTAGATATTTATTTGAACTGCTGCCTTTCCCCAAAATGACGCGTGTTTCGCTGCCATTATGACTTACCCCCTTTAAATATTGGTAAGAATCCAAGCGTTTTTTTGAACAAGAGTGGCTTTTAATTACCCACGCTTTTTCAGAGCCTTTTGGGAATCCAAACGTTTTTTCTTGAACAGACACATCTTTTAATTGCCATCGCTTCTTAGAACCCATTGGCGAACGGTTGCGACTCTCAATACTAGCCCTCATCTAATTGATCTATAAATACCTGCTTAAAGCATGGTTATATTCACAACCCTCATCATATTATCTTCCCCTATATACAGCTCTTCATCTTATAATTTCCTTAAGATGCCTGGTCCTTTCACCCAATCAGCGTTAGCTTTGCAAGTGGAGGCTTTTGAAGCCTCCTATGGCCATGTACAAAGGCTGTTGAAGGATGCCGAGGAGGAGTTAAAGGTGATGCGTTATCACCATACCGAGATGGTTCGGGAGTTAACTTGGCTAAGATCCGAACTGGATTATTGCCGACGTGCTCGTCAGGCTCTAGTCGAAGAGAATGAAGTGCCAAGGGGGAACCCGACACTGAGGTACAGGGATGTCTCTGCGGGGCCATCTCATCGATACCGATCAACTTCCCCCTAGCCTCCCCCTTTTTTCTTTTTATTATTATTTTTTTTTATTTTTTATTTTGCGTCTCCTCTTCCTCATCCTTTTCTTTCTATACTCTTTCAGTCTCTCTTCTCTCTATCCTCCATTTTCTTCTTACTATCTTTTCCCAGGTCTTTCTTTTTCTTCTTTTTATTTCTCAGTTTCCCTCATTTCTTCCTCTTCCTCTTTTGTTTTTATGCTTTGTTCTCTCTACTTGTTTTTCTTTTTCCCCTTTCTTTTTTTGTTTTGTTTCTTTGACTTTCTTTTTATTTGTCAGCTTCCTTCATTTCTTCCTCCTCTGCTCTTTCTCTTTCTTTTTTCTTCATCTTCTTTTTTGCACCACTATGATGTAACAATCAACCCTGTGATCCTAAGGGTTTTGTGTTATGTCTAGGGTTTTTGTCATTTTTCTTTTTCTCTTCTTGCTTTTCACTTCTGTTCCCTCCACTTTCTTCCTTTTTCTTTCTTCGTTCTCTCTTTACTTTTTCTTTTTGGCGTCTCCTGCTCACTTGGTCTGCTGATATAGTTGATCTTCTTTGCCTGATCTTCTGTACTAGCTCTTCTCGGATGTAATACATCTTTATCTCGGATGTAACAGATTTTCTTTTCGGATGTAATAGATTTCTTTTTCGGATGTAATAGATTTTCTTTTCGGATGTACTCTGATGTAAGGAACAATGATATATCCCATCTTTATTAATGAAAATTATATTTGCCCTTCTATTTTTGCACCTTTATCTTGTACTTCTTCTTATTGTTGAATTTGTGGTTTGTTGGGATGTGGACCTTTTGAGCATCTTGTACCTTTATTTCTTGCTGGACTGTAGACCTATCCCTCACGTTGTCAATCATAGGTGCACGCTCCCAAATATTGTCAGGAAACATGCATGCTCCCAAGTATTTGTCAGATAACAACACAAACTTTTCTCTATAAATACTCAACCTTGATTATTCCTTACCATAAACTTGTGTTGGCTTCACTTATCCCTATTCTTTTATATCATAACTTATCATAATGTCTGAGCCCGTGGTGAGATATCATGCTCAGATGAAGGACTTAGATGCTAAGGTATCTTGGGTCCGTCATAGAATGGCCAGTCTTGAGAAAGAATATGGGGTTTTGGCTTTGAGTTTATTCGACTCTCATCCCGAGGAGACAATGAAGTGGACCGAGATTTCGGCCTTGAGTCGCCAACTCGATAATTTGTTGTTGCACAGAAATCACTTGGCCAATTCTTGGTACGAGGCCGAGGAGATTTGGGATCATGCTCAGGACAAGTTCGATAACTCCCCTCAAGGCCTAGCTAGTATGATAGTTAGGAATGCTCGGTTTGAGGAGCGCGTCCGTGTCCTTACTAGGACGAACACCGAACTCTCCAGGGAGAATGAGTGCTTGGTAGTCATGAACGACTCTTACCAAGCTCGGTTTGACTGTTCTGCTCGGGTAGCTTTCTCCCGGTTTGGTAGTTCGGTTTTTTCCTCCATTGATCCTTAGTTAGATTGGGCTGGTTTTCTGATGTATTTCCCTTTTTGCATTTTGTGTTTTCTTTTCTGTATTTGATGACTCAGCTGTATCTTTTCGTATCTCGTGGCTTTGTCTTGTGAACCGTTGTAATGCTTCGTACTTTGTGCCCTTTGATTCTCTATAAATGTTCCCTTTATGAATGCTCCCTATTGCCTGTATCTCATTACCAATTCTTCCTTTCTCTCTTGTTTTATAATTTTTGTTTCTTCTAACTTGCTTTTGTTTGAGATGGCTCTCATCACTAGGTCTGCCTCCAAAAAGAAAGCCCTTATGGAAGAGGAGCCTACTTTTTTGCTACCTCGTCCCCCTGGTTTTGGGGAGGAGGATTTGACTCCTCTTCAGCTAAAAGAAATTGAGATGTCATGGCTGAGGAGGTTTAAGCAATATTGGAATGGGGAGGGCACTGCTTGTTTCAAGGCCGAGCAAAAATGCGAGTCTCAGTCTTACTCCTTGAAACAGGCTGAGATGGCGATCTCTCGGTTGATTAGGGAAAAAGAGCGTCTGGAGGAACTTTTGGCGAAAAAGGATGCCGATATGGGGGGTAGTTCGAAGTAGGATGGGTGTATTTTCTTGTAAATTTTTTTTTTTTTTTTTTTTTTTTGTATTGTTTGTGTTTTCCCCCTTTGTGGAAGAATAAAACTTGTCTTGCACTTGATTCTGTCTATTCTATTTTATTTGATGTTTTTCAGTATACACCGAACAATGTGCCCGATTATTCCCCCGGAGAGCGTTGTTAGACTTGATGCTTCATGCCGTCAAGCTAGAAACGGTCTTCGTCCACCTTGTTCGGCGTGCCCTTTGGGTAAGAAATGGTTGGGAGTCGAGGAACTTAATCGGGGGACATTCTCGGTGTGATAATATTGGTAGCGTATGTGGGAAGCTTTTCGTGGTAGGGTCCACTGGCCGTTTATTTAGGTGTAATGATGTGAACTGCCTTGGGTAGTGGGATATGCTCTGACGTGGCAAAATCTGGAGCGTTTATATGTTAAAAATAGCAGCGGTTGTTGATTTTTGTATGGTTGGAAAAAAAGTAAACCTCTGTCACACGAAAGGACGGTTATTATTTTATTCTTTTTGTGACTCCACTCCTTTTTACTGTGCCAAGTAACCCCTTTTGTTTTTATCACAAAATTTGCTGAAGAAAATATCTGCTTCTCTCTCTAAAGTATATTCTTTCCGCCAAAAAGGAAAAGCGTTCGGCCGCTTGATCTAGGGTTTCGTGGTATTGTTGAAAGACTTGCTGCTGTTCTCGCTTGCTTGCTCATAATGATAACTGTAAGCGTTTTTTCGTTCTCCCCCCCCCCCCCCCCCTTTTGTGTTAGGGGTTGTATTTGATTTGTCGTTGTGGTCATAGATGTGGCGTTGGTATATAGTTTAGGTTCTATATATGTCTGATGATTCGTATGTATTGGATTTGTGTTGATTGGGATGGTAGTAAAACGTAGCGTTTCTTGTTAATGTGAGTGGGGGGGGGGGGTGGTGGCGCTCGTTATGTTGATGTGGTTCTGGTTTGTGTATTTGGTTAGTATATTGATGGAATTTTGATGATGTTTGGATAGGAAATTCTGACCCAAAGTCTGGCCCAAGTTGGCACATTCGTGGAAAAGGATTTTAAGGAGCTTGCCGGAATACCCGCCGACATACACATTCGGCTTCCTATTTCTGATGAGGAGGTGTTGGGATTTGTTCCTGCCGGCGAGGTAGCTGTGCGTTCTTCGGCATTCTTCACTGGGGGTCTTCGACTTCCTTTTACAAACTGGGTGGCCTCGTTCTTTGAGGCTGTCCAGATTGCTCCGGCCCAACTGGCCCTAAATGGTTACCGTACTCTGAATGGTATCCAAAGGTTATCGGAGCTGCCCGGAATACCGATTGAACTGAAGGACGTCTTCGGAGTCTATAGTTTGAGCTTTGAGCGTCGCAGCTCGTATTTGAAGACCCTGCGTGCCTTTTGCCGGCTCGTTACCGGTTTGCCGGATACCAACAAAGAGCGCAATCTTGGTATCGTTATTGCTTCCGGTGAATGGGGTTGTGCGGGACACCAGATTCCTGGACAGGCTACCAATGCTCCCACTATGCCAGACCTCGGTGCTCCCAATGTAGAGGCTCTGTTAGCTCTTTGGAAATGGTGGGGGCCTGGACCGACGCCGGATCCTACGAGCCATACTGCTCCCATGCTGCTCGGGTACCCTATGGGGTCGGTGACCAAGGGGAATCCTGCACCCGAGATCCCCAAAGAGCCCGAGGAGGAATTCTTGAAAGTGGTCCGGGCTCAAAGTGCTGCTCGGCTTGGGAAAAAGCCCGTTCGTTCTAAGCGTCGTGCATCTGACCCTGTCGGTGGAACAACGAAGAGGGCTAGGGGAACCGATACAGCGGTCACCGAGGAGGCTGCTAACGTTGGCTCGGGCGAGGGGGTGTTTGCTGCTTCCCAAGGGGATACCACCGAGGATGCCTCTGCGCCGGGCGATGTATGTGTATATGTATTTTGATTTTCTTGTCTTTTGATTGTTGTCGTTTTGTTCTCTAGTGCTTTGCTTCATTAGTTATCTTATTTCAGTTATTGACTTCTTCATTGGTTACCCTTGCTCTTGCCCGGTCTATGGGTATTATTGTGTTTCAGGGGTCGATTGATGACGTATTCGGGAATATGAACCTCTTGGTGAACATGGGCGAGGATATAATGACGCTGCCTCTTACCTCGCCTATGTCTACCGAGGACCCGATAGTCCTGCCTGTCTGCTCGCCCATCCGTACTGAGGAGGTGATCGAGTATAGGGCCCCTGAGACCGGTCCTTCGGAGAAGGATGTGAGGGAGGAAGTGGAGGAAGTCGGCAAAGAGACTGCCGTGGATGTAGTGGTGGGCGTCGAGGATGAGGTTCTCGAGCGAACTGAAGAGGTGTTGGTGGACGGGGTCGCGATGACCCGTTACATTGGTAGGTGTAAGGGGAAATTGCTGGAGCAGCCCCAAGCTTTAAGGATGGGGTATACGGCTCTGAAGCCCTTTGTCTTCAAGGATGCCGAGGAAATTTCTGCTCTTCCGTTAGTGTCGTTAATTGAGCAAGCCAGCAGAGGTGCGCTTCGGGTATGTTTAGCATGTATTTAGTTATATAGGTCGTTATACCCTTAGTTGGCTGGTGTCTGATGTTGCATGTCTATTTTTGTTTTTGATGACAGGCTTTCTTGGGTTCCGTTGTTCTGAGGGATCAGTGGCAGGCGCTCGAGGCTGAGAAAGAGGAGCTAATGGCCGAAAAGAAGGCCATAGTCGAGGAGAACGATCAGAAGATAAAGGATCTGCTTGCGGCTTTCGAGGCCGAGAAAGAGAAACTGGTCGCCGAGAATAAAACCCTGGGCGATAATTATGACAAGCTGTCAGTGGAATTTCTGCACATGACCGAGGATGTCGATAAGTTGAAGGCTGAAAACGAGAGCATGGTCGATAAGTACGACCAACTAGGGGAGGAGAACTTGCTCCTGGCGGAGGACGAGGAAGCCGAAAAGGCTGAGGTGGCCGCTCTGAGAACGGCACACGCGGAGGAGCGGACAAGGTTAGCAATGATGGCTAATTTCTCCGTCTATTGCGCTTATGTGCGGGCGCTCAATTTCGCGAAGGTTCCTTTATCGGATCGGGCGTGGTCGGAGTTGGTGTATCCCTGTCCGCATGGTGCACCGCCGAAACCCTTAGACTGGGCGAATCTTCGTGAAGAGGAGCTTCCCCGGCTGCCGGGGCAGACAATTTCGACAGCGCTCCGTCCTCATTTTATGTCGGCCCTGTCCACTCCTCGACCTGATGCTACTGTTGTTCCCTCACCGGCATCTCCTCAGGTGGAACCTTGACCATTTTTCTGGCAGTATATATATATATATATATATATATATTTTTTTTTTGTGTAGTCTTTTGGTATCCGAATTGTGGGTCTCTTTTGTATCTAGAAATATATTCTTTTGGGGAAGTGATAATATAGGTGCTGCGTTTTCTTTCTGTTGGGCTTTCTCGGGTTAATTTTCCTGTTTGAGGGTTGTCATCGTTTGAAGGATGTGAAAACAAAATATTGTCAGGTACCTAATAATCCTCTTGCCGTGGTGGTCTGGACCTCGCCTAGTCGTAGTGTAGGTGGCATTATAGATTATCTGGAAAGATCTAAGGCGTCCCTTACCGCGGAATTGACTTCTGCTCGTCATGAAATCGAGGGTCTGAATGTTCATATTTCAAACTTGTCGATTCGGTTACGTGATTTAGGAGAGAAATTCAGCAAAAAGACCGCCTATTATACGGCAAATAAGGGTGAAGCGAAGGAACTTCTCGGTGCCCTACGACGTTCTCGTGATGAAGCCCGAGGTCGTGTGACGAGCTTGAACTTGGTCTTAGGGGCCGTTTTCGAGGATGCGGACCTGCTGCTATCCTTTGCCAAAGGTTATTGGGCCCGAGTTCGCGCTTTAGAGGTGGTGGAGCATGTAAAAGGGATGAGTGGTGTGGCCCGGGCAGAACGCATAGTTGATGCGACGGCCGGGGTAACTGAGACCACGGCTGCCTTGAACCGAGTCGATGCGGTTGTTCGTGAGCGTTTGGGGACGCAAATTGTTTCTCTTCGAGATATTCATTTTGCTGACGTCGTTGAGACATCAGTGTCTGTTGACGGGTTATCGGATTAATAATAGAGTAGCTTGTTTTGTCGTTTTATTTGTAGCTTGTATGGAAATATTCGTTTTTTCTATTTTCGTTATTTTTTCGTTTCTTGCGGTTGTATATTCATCTCTTCTCGTTCTTCCCCATTTTTTCTTTTTTGTTTTTATAGGCACACGCTACTATGTCGCACCAGGCTGGTTCTCCATGCCTAGTTAGCCGGGGGTTAGGACCTACTGGGGCTGCCCGGGACGAGGTCTCATCTGGTGCGGCTAGTGAGGTGCCTGCCAATTGGCCTTACATTGTTTTGATGGGCAAAAATGTCAAGTTGATTGACCAATGTGCTCGATTTTGGGCCAAGCTGAAAACTCAGGCGGCCTCTTTTCGAGAATACGTTCGCCGTGCCGAGCATGTTGTTGAGGTTCAGGAGCGTCGTTTGGATCGATATTGGCGTGCAAAGGACAAATACTTCGGCAAATTAAAGTCGTTGGTAACCAAAGCCAACGTGTTGGTGAAGTATTTCCGTTTGTCTCGAACCAGATACGATGCTTCCGCGGCTATGATCGAAGCTCGCCGTAATCTCCCCTTCGACGATGATCGCCGTAAAGCGGCCTCGGATGCTCACGAGTTCGCTAAAGAAGCCGAGTTCAACGCGCGGCTTCAGACGCTGACTTGCGTTGGAGCTCATACGACCAATTTTGATGCCCTCATTTCTGAGGAGCGTTTTGATGGTGATGAGACAGATGGGGACACGACGACGGATGACGAAGAGATTGAGCTCGGTCAATTACCGTCATGCTCCTCCTGTAGTAGCTCTTATTAAATGAGTTTCTTTAGTGTCAATGATCTTCTTGTTGCCTCCGTAATGCGGGCGAGGACTATTTGTGTTATTTCTTTATTCTTGTTTTGTACCTTTCCATTGTCGTATTGCTATTTGATTGATTGGATCGATTCTTCCTTGCTGATTCATTTGTTATTTCGTTATTCCTGTATTGTACCTTTCCATCGTCGTATTGCTATTTGATTGATTGGATCGATTCTTCCTTGCTGATTCATTTGTTATTTCGTTATTCCTGTATTGTACCTTTCCATCGTCGTATTGCTATTTGATTGATTGGATCGATTTCTTCCTTGCTGATTCATTTGTTATTTCGTTATTCCTGTATTGTATATGCTTCTTGTTGATATTTCATTGTTTAGATTGATTTTCCTTCATTGTGTTCGCCATTTGGTATTGTATCGATGCCGTAATATGACCTGATTTATTCCTCTAATTTTGGTACTGCCTCCCATCGTTGAGCATTGGACCAGCTGGTACTTGCATAAGAAGTTCATAGTATTCCTAGGCGTTCCTTCGAAAACATGCCATGTTGGGAATTTCATAGGATTCCTAGGCGTTCCTTTGAAAACACGCCATGTTGGGAATTTCATAGTATTCCTAGGCGTTCCTTCGAAAACACGCCATTTTGGGAATTTCATAGTATTCCTAGGCGTTCCTTTGAAAACACGCCATTTTGGGAATTTCATAGTATTCCTAGGCACTTCGGCCATGTTGGGAATTTCATAGTATTCCTAGGTGTTCCTTCGAAAACACGCCATTTTGGGAATTTCATAGTATTCCTAGGCACTTCGGCCATGTTGGGAATTTCATAGTATTCCTAGGCGTTCCTTCGAAAACACGCCATTTTGGGAATTTCATAGTATTCCTAGGCACTTCGGCCATGTTGGGAATTTCATAGTATTCCTAGGCGTTTCTTCGAAAACACGCCATTTTGGGAATTTCATAGTATTCCTAGGCACTTCGGCCATGTTGGGAATTTCATAGTATTCCTAGGCGTTCCTTCAAAAATACGCCATTTTGGGAATTTCATAGTATTCCTAGGCACTTCGGCCATGTTGGGAATTTCATAGTATTCCTAGGCGTTCCTTCGAAAACACGCCATTTTGGGAATTTCATAGTATTCCTAGGCACTTCGGCCATGTTGGGAATTTCATAGTATTCCTAGGCGTTCCTTCGAAAATACGCCATTTTGGGAATTTCATAGTATTCCTAGGCACTTCGGCCATGTTGGGAATTTCATAGTATTCCTAGGCGTTCCTTCGAAAACACGCCATTTTGGGAATTTCATAGTATTCCTGGCACTTCGGCCATGTTGGGAATTTCATAGTATTCCTAGGCGTTCCTTCGAAAACACGCCATTTTGGGAATTTCATAGTATTCCTAGGTACTTCGGCCATGTTGGGAATTTCATAGTATTCCTAGGCGTTCCTTCGAAAACACGCCATTTTGGGAATTTCATAGTATTCCTAGGCACTTCGGCCATGTTGGGAATTTCATAGTATTCCTTAGACAGCATGATAATATATTTTATTCATTCAAAAAGACGAAAGATAATGTCATTAAGCAGGAGGGGTAAGGTGGCACCTGTACTCGGAAGATTTCCTATACGTAGTACTTCTTTAGGTTAGCCACATTCCAAGAATTCTTTTCCCCTCGGCTGTTGGCGAACAATACGCTTTTGATTTTGTAAGAGACTGGACTCGTTTGCTTGACGATTTCGTATGGGCCTTCCCAGGTAGGGCTTAGTTTGCCATGTATTTCGTTACGGGTATAGACCGTCACTCGTCGCAGCACCAGTTCTCCTACCATGAATTCTTTGGATCCTCTTACTCTCTTGTCATAAGTTTGCTTTACGCTTTGTTGGTATTTGGCTAGGGTAAGGGCTGCTATTTCTCGTTTCTCGTCTATCATGTCTAGTTCTTCTCTCATTCTTTGTTCATTGTTTCCCTGCTCGACTAAAGTCGTTCGGAGCGTGGGTAGCCCGATTTCTGTCGATATGATGGCCTCGACACCGTATGCTAAGCTGAACGGGGTTTCCTTGGTGCCCGTCTTTGGTGTAGTTCGGCACGACCATAAAACGTTGAGTAGCCGTTCGGGCCATCTCCCCTTTGCTTGTTCAAGGGTGGTCTTGATGCCGTCTAATATTGTTCGGTTTGACACTTCGGCTTGCCCATTTCCCTGTGGGAATGTCGGCGTCGAATAGAATTTTCGGATACCTAGTTCCTCGTACCACAGCTGTAAATTGGCATCTTTGAACTGGTTTCCGTTGTCGGCGACAATAGCGTACGGTATACCGAACCTAGTGATGATGTATTCCCAAATGAATTGTTTGACGTTGCTGGCTTTGATTTCTCGGAGGGGTTTAGCTTCGACCCATTTGGTGAAATAATCCGTCGCGATGATCAGATATTCCACACTCCCAGGTGCTCTTGGGAGTTTACCGACTAAATCAATTGCCCATTGAGCGAACGGCCATGGTGCCGATACCGGGGTCATCATAGATGATGGGAGCCGTGGTATCTTGGCGAATCATTGGCACTTGTCGCAACGTTGGATGTATGCATCGGCGTCTCGCTTGATATAGGGCCACCAATATCCTTGGGTCACGGCCTTGTTTGCAAGGGATCGCCCTTTGATGTGTGCTCCGTAGGATCCTTCGTGGATTTCCTCCAAGACCGACAGTTGTAGCTCGATCGGGATGCACAGTAGGTGGGGTCCCCGGTAACTGGATTTGTATAGTTTATCGTCCTCGGATAGCCAGAAACGAGGAGCTTTTCTTGTAATTTTCAGCGCTTTTATCTTGTCGGCCGGAAGCGTTCCATTTCGCAGATAAAGAGTCATGTCCTCCATCCAACCTAGTTCGTACTGTACTGACGTCACTCGGTCTACCCTTTTAATTATGCTCGGGGTCGGCAGTAGTTCCACTGTGATCGACCGGGTGTCAGTCAATGTTAATGTCGAGGCTAGGGTGGCCAAGGCATCGGCATGTGCATTTTCGGTGCGATTGATTCTTATTAACTCGCACTGTTCGAAGGTTGCCATCAAGCTTTGGACTTTCTCTTGGTAGAGGATCATTCTGTCATATTTGGCTTGGTACTCGCCGATGGCTTGATTGACGATGAGCATGGAGTCTGAGCTCGCAATTAAGTGGGAGCATCCGAGGGACCGGGCAATGAGCATGCCATTTATCATGGCTTCGTATTCTGCCTCATTGTTGGTAGCTCGGAAGCCCAATTTTATGCTTTTTTCGATGATTGCTCCCTCTCTAGACTTTAGGACGATCCCTGCTCCGGATCCGTCCTTTGTGGCTGATCCGTCGACATGTATCTGCCAGCGTGATTGTGGAGAGAGTGCCAAAGGCTCATCGTAGCCTTCGGTGAACTCCGCGACGAAATCGGCCAGGACTTGTCCCTTTATGGCATGGCGGGGTACGAATTCGATATGAAATTGGGATAGTTCGACCCCCCAGGCGGCAACTCGACCGCTAATGTCCGTCCGTCGAAGTGACTCTTTGATATGAAATTTCGTGTATACCCGGACCTGATGAGCTATGAAATAGTGTGGCAACTTTCTGGTTGCAACGACCAATGCCAGACACAGCTTTTCCAAGGGTAGATAACGTGTTTTGGCTTCGACCAGAGTCTTGCTGACGAAGTAGATCGGAAATTGTTTGCGACCTTCTTCTCTTAGGATAACTGCGTTCACAGCTGTAGTGGAGACTGCTAGGTAGCATGCCAGAATGTCTCCTTTGTTCGGCCTGACTAGCAGTGGCAGTGTCCTCAAGTACTCTTTGAGATTGTTGAATGAAGCTTCACATTCCGGGTCCCAGACGAATTTTCTATCCTTCTTGAGTGATTTAAAAAATGGCCGTCCCTTGTCTGCGGATCGGCTAATGAACCTGCTCAATGCGGCCATCATTCCCGTGAGCTCTTGTACCTGCTTCTTATTCTTGGGCGCTGCTAGGTTCCGTAGAGCCGTTATTTGATCGGGATTAGCCTCTATTCCTCGTCGGCTAACCATATGCCCCAAGAATTTTCCCTTGCTGATGCCAAATGCACACTTGCTCGCATTGAGTTTCAGTTTGTGCTCGCCCAACATTCGGAAAACGTCCCTGATATCTTGAAGGTGGGATGTGGCTCTTTCGCTTTTGACGACCATGTCGTCTATGTATACCTCCATCGTCTTCCCTATATGATCTCGACATACCCTTATTATCATCCTTTGGTATGTTGCTCCTGCATTGCGTAGGCCAAACGGCATTACCGTATAGCAGTAATTTCCCAAAGGCGATATATACGAAGTCTTTTCTTGATCTTCGCGGGCGAGGGGAATTTGATGGTATCCTGAGTACGCGTCAAGGAAGGTCATCCGTTCCGCTCCCGCAGTTGCGTCCACCAGTTGATCAATCCTTGGAAGGGGAAAGTGGTCCCTCGGGCAGGCTTTGTTGAGATTGGTGAAGTCTATACAAACTCTCTCCTTCCCGTTCTTCTTAGGGACGACGACCGGGTTGGACAACCATTTTGGATAGTAAACCTCCCTTATGGCTCTAGCCTCCAATAGCTTTTGTACTTCAGCGATTATAGCTGCTCTGTGCTGTACAGACACTTTCCTGCTCCTCTGTGCTATCGGCTTGTACTCGGCGTTTACACTTAGGTGGTGACATGCTGTATTAGGGTCTAGGCCCGGCATGTCTTTAGGACTCCAGGTGAATTTATCAACGTTGTTGAGAAGGAATGCTTTCAACTCCTCGGATTCCTGTTTTGGAAGGTTATCGCCGAGGAGGAAGTAGTGCTCCTCGTCCATATCTGGAATATACACCTTCCTAAGTGTCTCTCCTACTTGTTCTTCGACAACCCTTTCGGTTTTGGATATTTGGTAGATCAGCTTCTTTGTGCTGGTGGGTTGTTCCACAATGCTTCGTTGTTTTTGGAGAGTCGCGGTAATGTCCTCGCAGTGTCTTGAATCTTCTTGACATCCTCTGGCTGTCTCGATCTCTCCCCTATCATTTGGGTATTTGACCTTTTGGTGATAGGTCGAGGGTATAGCCTTCATGGCATGTAACCAAGGTCGGCCCAATATTGCGTTGTGGCCGGAGTGGTCGTTGACCACTAAGAACTCCACGGGAACCGACACGGACCCGGTTGTAACACTGAGGACGATCTTACCCAACGGTTTAGTCGTTTCGGAGATGAATCCGATCAATGTGACATCGGTAGGCTGTAGATCTTGCAGCTTGAGTTCCATCTTGTCGAAGAGCTCCCTGTACATGATATCACAAGAGGCTCCTTGGTCGACAAGTACCCTTCTGACCGTGTCTAGGCCGATTTGAACACGGAGGTTAATGGCGTCTCCGTGGGGGTAAACCACCCCTTCTTCATCAAGATCCGAGAAAGAAATGGGCGGATGTCGTCGTGGTGTGCATTGTCGTTTAGAGGTCGATGCCTGTGATGTCTTGGCTACTTGGCCAAAGTGAGCCAGTTGCCGTTGTCGTGACTGTTCCCCACCGGGGCCCTTGGGTCGTGACATGTGAACGACGTTGATCGTTTTGCCTTGCCGGTTGTCGGTTCCCTCGATGGCCAGTTGTTTGCCTTTATTCCCAGCTCCTTTGATGAACTTGGCTAGGTATCATGCATCGCCCCACTGGTTTATTCTCCATCGCAGGTTACGGCAATGCTCAGTGAGATGGCCGTGATCCTCGTGATATGCGCAGAAGAGCTTGGAATCTCTCTGATTGGGGGGAGAGATGATCGGTTGTGGTCGGAAATACCAACTTTCCCTGCATATATCCTTGAGGATATCTTCAGCAGATAGGTTGAAAGTGTATCGCAGCTCGACCGGTCCGAAAGTGTTTCGGTGTTCCCTCTCTTGGAGCCGGCCTTGTTGAAACGGTTTGGGTGGCATCGGGTAGGTGAGCTGGAGCGGTTTATGTTCGTGGATCGGTGTTGGGTATGCGATTTGGAGCGGTTTGGGCTCTAGTGCTCGTGGTCGCTCTACCCTGCTATGGACCTCGGGACCTTTGCCCTTTCTGGTCGGTTGGAATACTTCTCCCTGGTTATTCCTATCTCTTTTGCGACCCACCTGTGCCTCGCGGACCGACTCTCTTCTTGGTAGAGTTCGGTTGAGAAAACGCAGCCCATCGTTTTTATCGGTGAGGTGGGTACAATAGGCTAGCAGGGAATCAGTGGTCGGGAAGTTTTTGCCTATGAACTTTCTTCTCGCCCAATAGCCATTAGGGATGGAGTTGATAAAGTTCTGGATGGCTATATTATTGGCATATCGTGGAATCTGGTTTGCTACGTCGATAAAACGTATACAGTAGTCGTTGAGCCTTTCATTTGGCGTCATCGTCATTTTCAGAAGGGTTTCGATGCTAACCTTCTTTTTCCGATGAGCAGCGTATCGGGTGGAGTACTCTCTTAGCAATTCTGCCCAGTCTCTAATGGAGCCCCGTGGTAAGTTGTGATACCATGACGAAGCCTCTTGACCCAAGCTGTTTTTGAAAAATTTGCACATCAGTGCATGGTCATCACTCCACAGTTCCATCTTCGTCTTGTAGTGCCTCAGATGGTCGATAGGGCAACTCTTTCCATCATAGAGCCTGAACTCGGGGATGACGAACCCCATAGGATTGCGGTACCCCGTGATCTGTTCGGTACATGGGGTTTCTTGGCATACGTTCCAAGCCTGTTGGAACGCATCATCCGTGACTTGGTAGGGGGGAGGGTATCCTCCCTGATGTGGTGGTGGGCCATATCCTTCCCCGATCCTGTACTCGGGATATCTACCGTCCTTCGTGTTTGTGTGGACATGTTCCATATGAGTGTTCGGATGGACGATCGTTATTGGGACATTGCCCCCTTGGTGGGGCACTCTTGTATCGGTCGCCGACCCGCTGCCTCCAGGGCGGCCCTGTAGGCAGAATCTTCCGCTTCATGACGTGGGTCTTTGTCGGGTTGGATAACTGGCAATACGATGCCGGCCGCTGTCATGGCCGTCATGCATGCCGCCAGCTGAGCTTGTAGCTTGGCGTAGTTCCTTTCATCGGCTAACGGAACAACGTGTTGTACTTCCACCGTGGGTGGTGTAATCATCCTTGGTGGATTAGTTGGTAGTCGGGACAACTGTCCGAGTACATGATCCTCGGGCATGCCAAACTGATGAGCTTCGTTCGTTTGTAAACGAGCACCGGAGTTGACCGAGGCTGTAGGCAAAGGGACTCTTGAGCTCGGCCCTGCCTGGGATCCGGGTAAGCGTCTTCGTGCACGCCTTAATACGGGCATGACTTGTTCGTCATCCGAGGATGAAGGGTGTTCGTCGACAATCCCTTCAATGAAATGTTGGGGTGGTTCGATCGGTTGTTCTTGGTTGACGTAGGAGGTTGTTGGTTGGTTTCCGGATTGGATAGCTTCATATCTGTCGCGGACGGCGAGTAGATCGTCGAGGTCTTGTTGGCTAATTTGCGCATTTTGGTTATTGGTTTGTACTATCTCGGGATGGGTTTCCTCTACATTGATCACCATTGTCGCTCGTCTGGCAGAGTATTGGTATTCGAATTCTAAACTAGTTGGGAACTAGATGATTCCCGGAGACGGCGCCATTTGATAAAGCCATAACTTTTGTCGGTCACGTTAGGCTTTTCAACAATAATATAATGGTAAATCAACTATAAATAATGGACACTTCTTGGTATTTATTATTGCTCGGATTATTATCCTTATTCGGACTATTACACTTGCTCGGATCAGTATCTCTGTATTACAATTGTGCTCGATTTGACTAGATCTCTCTTCTTGGTCTTTCTCCCCTTTTATTCGGTACTCGGCTTTATCTCTGCTCGGTTTATTTCTTGATGCGATAAGCTTTGACTAGTTTATCTCTTTTCTCTACTTCTCTCTATATTTTTTGGATAGATTTTCTGGTCCATTTCTAGGAGGGATAGTTGGCTATTTATAGGCAACTATGCCTTCTAGTATGTTGACAAATGTCTTCATCTCAGGGTGTTTTTCAGATATGAGTCCCTAGTTAAGTGGGCTTGGGCTTTTGATAATAACAACTTTATTCTCCTATAAAAGGCATGTGATGACCCATTTAAGCATTGGGTACCCATTTATAAAGTGGGTTGATTATTACCCGAATAGAATATTCAGGTCTAATTTTTATGTTCTATCAAAATTATTATAGTAATATACAGTAAGAAAAGGCAACAAATCCGCCATTATTAAACACATCCCATCAACAACTTAAATAAATGTTAATACTACTCTCGACGGTTCATCCATGGCCTAAATTTATGCGTGAGTCGTGTTTTCTGATGAAAATTGTTAACAATCATTATATTGTCGCGTACTATCGGTAGGTGGAATGGAATTCGTTAAAGCTTCATGAATACTGTAAATGGATTTTTTTAAAAAAACATGAGTAATAATATGTTGAGGATAAGAAAAAGGGGTGACCTAAAAGCGGATAATAATGAAGGTGAATTGATTGAGATTGGGCATTTTTTGGTTGAAAGTCACTTGCATGGGCCATAACACATGCATGTACATTGCTAAAGATGTGGTTACAATTTATTCCTGCACATATCACATCAATATTGTTGAGTATTTGTGGTAGAGGTAATTAGTTCTGCAAGTTGTGTGAAATAACAATTTGGTCATTTTTGGCTGCTGCACAAATAAGGTAATTAGTGCTTGAACTATACTTATTGGGTAGAAGAAACTTAATTTACATAATATATTGACGTAGACAAACTCAATTTGTGTTTTTTGTTTAGCAATCCATACGTATCAATGTAGTATCAATGCGAATCAAAATTAAAAATAAAAGGTAAACAAAAATCAACATCATTGAGCATTTATATCTAATATTAAAAGAGAATTTAACCATGATCCATTAATAATTATGTCTGGCTAGCTATATGTGGTACACATTTTGATTATTTTTCAAGAAAGTCCGTCGAACTCTCTACGCATAGAGATATTGATGAGGGATGGTACTAAGGGTCCGGAGAGGACTCACACATAACTCGTAGTTTCGTTTAATTAGCTTGTTATTTTTAAGAAAGATTCAATCTGGAATGTTACAAGTACCTTCGGCTATTTCAACATTCAACATGTCGAATTGGATAAGATATGTCATGAAGGGGAATTGATGTGGCATGATAGTGATCAAGAGATCAGAAACATAATCACTATATATTATTGTTCACAACTCTTGTATTCCTTTCTATACCCTTTTGAAAGGGGATGATATTGGATACATGATGAAAATACACTTGTACACATGCTTTCATGTTATATTTTATTTTTAAAAAAACTTCATGCTATGTTGTGCATGAGAGTAAAAAGTAGTTTGTAATTAGTATTAAGTTGCAACACTGGTAAATATACTCATTAATAGTGTGTCGTGTACAAAATGAGCTTAAAAGTTTTAGGGTCCGGGTTCACCCGTTCTCTGTGTTGCGTGAAAAATACACTGTTGTTTTTGCGCTTAAGTCTTGGGTTCATGTGTTGGATACTAATACACGATACGTTTTTGTGCGCATGCTACAAACTGGTAGACTGTTGGTAAGCTGCGGTGTGCTTGTATAATAAATCTTGAAATATAGGAAGTGGCATGTTGAAGATGTGTTTGACTACATTTTTATGTCAGTGCTATATATATCTGGTCCGGACTCCAAATTACTCAAAATTGGTGTCTTTGGGCAGATGAAGTCTCGTAAGTCCCACAAATGATGTGTTTGACTACATTTTTATATAAGTACTATATATCCGATGTAGACTCCAAATTACTCCAAATTGGTGTATCATCACACCTATGTAAAAAATAACATTGACAGTTCCGAGATTATAAGTGTAATAGTCTTTTCTAATCCCAGCACAATTCCATTCGAACTCATTATCCAGAAACTACAAGTCACGTAACAAAACGAGGCTTAAGTTTTTTTTTTATCCCAACTAACTCTCTCTACGACTCCACCTATACATACTTCCATTTAAGATATCTTTGATGACCGGTCACCTTTTAATAATATTTTTGTTCATAAGTCACTATTGTTACAAGATTTAAGTCTAACTCAACGTACGAGTGATAAAAAAAAATATTATTTTCATAACTTTATTAATATTTTTTTTAGATAATAATTCAAACAAACACTAAAAAAAGCTAAAAAGTTAAAATACAGCTTTTAAGCTGTTTTTTTACACTTTAATATATTTATCGTGTAAATTATAATATATTTTTTTATGTGTATAGATCCTCCCCCTTTTTCTTAAGGTTAAAAACAAAATTTAACATTTTTTTACATTTTAATATATTTCCCGTATAGATTATAAGTTATTTTTTAAGTTTAAAAACACCTTTTAACTTTTTTTATTGAGTCGAGTGACTGAAACTTAAAAAAAATTCGAACCAAGACCTATATTTAAAAAATCTTGTTAAAACGGACATATGACTCATTTTCTCGGTATACATACTCTCATGCAATTGGGCTTTGAAAAAAGGAACAAAAAAGCCCATAAAAAATGGGCTAACTAACAGGCCCGGCCCAAATACTAAAAAAAAAGCTAAATTATAGCCTGTTAGGTCACACCATAAAAACCATATATAATCTCTCATCTTCTTCATTTTTCTAGTGAGAGAGAGAGAAAGAGAAGAGGCGGATTAATCGCTATGGGGAGAAGTAAGTTATTTTTTATCGATTATTTCTTTTTATTATTATAACAATCGATACATGTTTCTATCTAATCTGATCCTTATCTCAATAGCTTTTAGATTTATTATTATTACGAGTTTTGTTTCATTTATTTATTGGTTTTTTTAGAATGGTTTATATGATATATATATATATATATTATGCGCGTTTAAAAACGATTTTACTGTCTGTTTGTTCATTTCACTCATTATCTACACATTATTTTTTGATTTCTACGATTTTTGTTCTGTATTTATAGCTCATTTTTTTATTTTTATTTTGTTGTAATTTTCGTTGGAAGATTATATTTTTATTTGTAAAGTCTTATGAGATGGATAGCTTTTATGCACTTTTTAAAATGAAAATAAATTAAATATTGTTTTCTACTAAGTGATTTATGTATAGTTCAATTATTATTATTTCTGTTGAAGATTTGTTGTATATTTATCGGATGAAACGTTAAGAAATAAAGTGATTATGAAATTTAGGTTGGATTTGTTTATTGATTATGAAATTTAATTGGTTGAATATTTTTTTATTAAAAATATATTTTGGTTGATTCATGCAGGATGAAATGTGCTAAAATCTTGATAAATTGTGAAATTTATGTTTTCGTATATTTTGTAGTTTTTTCTTAAATACTCGTCTCTATTTTGTTAGAGATTTATGGTACTAGGAAAAATAAGCGATAGTGATGTTTAGATATCTCTACTAATTGTGAAATTTAGGTTATTACTAAGTCAATGTCTTTCTATTCACATACATATCAATTGGTGTATTTTGTTTTTGTTGGAGATTTATTTTTTGTTAATCGGATCAAATGTGCAAGTTCTGAAATATTGACATACATCTCTAAAAACTCTCGGTTATTATATTTCAAGAGGTTTATTTATGGAATGACAATGGAACCCTATCTTCTTTCTTATTACTTCACTTGAATGTTATATTCCGTCTTAGCTTTTGATTTAAGCAGGCTGATCATTTTGGTTCAGTTGATTTATCAATCTAGCGATGTGGGTACACTGCATCAGTCTTATAAAAAGTTCTAGCTATGACTAATTGTTGGAAATGTTCTTTTTATAAAAAAATTCACGCCTCGTATTCTCATGTATTGACTATCTATCTATTGTATTACTTACAGGACCAGCAAGGTGTTACCGCCAGATCAAGAACAAGCCATACCCGAAATCCCGATACTGCCGTGGTGTCCCAGACCCAAAAATCAAGATTTACGATGTTGGCATGAAGAAGAAGGGAGTTGATGAGTTCCCTTTCTGTGTCCATCTAGTTAGTTGGGAAAAAGAGAATGTGTCCAGTGAGGCATTGGAGGCTGCGCGTATCGCGTGCAACAAGTATATGACCAAATTTGCTGGAAAAGACGCTTTCCACCTCAGAGTCCGTGTACACCCGTTCCACGTGTTGCGTATTAACAAGATGCTTTCTTGTGCTGGGGCTGATAGGCTTCAAACTGGTATGCGTGGTGCTTTTGGTAAGCCTCAGGGGGTTTGTGCCCGTGTGGCGATTGGTCAGGTTTTGTTGTCGGTGCGTTGCAAGGATGGTAACGGCACACATGCTCAAGAAGCTCTTCGTCGTGCTAAGTTTAAGTTCCCTGGTCGTCAAAAGATTATTGTCAGTAGGAAGTGGTAAGTTGGAGTTTTCGAACTTTTTCCTTTTTCTTTGTTTGTTGATTTGTCGTTAAGGTGTGTTTGAAATCCAAATGTTTTAAGTTTTTTACCAGTGCATTAGCTGAAAGGTAAAAAGGTTAGTTTTTTATACTTGGTCAGTGAACCATAGGTAACATGTGTCAAGCACTCAAGCTTAAAGAAAAATATAATGAACAAAAGTATGTGTAGGTACTTAACAAGGTTTGCTTTTTTTTTTTCTTGGAAAATGTGCAAACGCATAATTTGTGTACTTGCGTCTAACTCATATTTTAAAATATATGTAAACAAACGTATACTCCTTTTGCTGGAACAAGCATCAATGCCTTGTAAACAAATGAGCGGTAGCTAATTATTTACTGTCACTTATAATGTCATGTTCAAGTTTATTTTATTGTACCATAAGAATCCATATTCAGAAGGAAGCAATCCTTCTATATCGAAAGAAAAACTGACGATGGGAGGGTGTCCTTTTCACCTCTGGCATTTATTTGTTTTGAGTTGTCTGGTTGGGATAGAAATCTTCTTTTTCAGAACTTGATTATTCTTTTTGACATTGCAGGGGATTTACCAAGTTCAACCGCACGGATTATGTTAAGTGGAAGGCTGAGAACCGTATTATGCCTGACGGTGTCAACGCGAAGGTCAGAATACCTTCTCATTCATGTTAATTTTCAGTCATTTTCTGTTTGTTTTTTCCGTCTAAAACAATTTCATTTTACTATATAGAAATCTGGTCCTATTACGGTATTACCTACCTAATGCTTTTGTTATATTTGGGGAAATTATTTTATTTTACTACCAATCCATTACCGCATGCTTTGACTGTCAATATGATGATCGACCCTTTTGTAAAAAAAAAACGTCTGTGTTTTATTGTGTATGCTCTATATTTAATAACTTAACATTGTGGATTTAATTATATGCAGCTAATGGGATGCCATGGACCTTTGGCTAATCGTCAACCTGGGAGGGCCTTTATTGATGCTGTTGTCTAGATTCTTGTCCAAGTTATCTGACCGTAGGTTTTGATTCCAGAAAAAAGGGTTTTGATCTGTGGACCTGAAGATCAGCAAGTTTATTTCTTAATTTTGCTACTTCCTTTGTACTGTGGATCCGTATTGTTTATGTTGTCTTTTAAAAAACTCGAAGATTTTCTATCATCAGACTTCTGTTTTTGGATAAATGTCTTGGCTTAGTATTTATTTTCTTGTTCCTTTTGTGGTGATTTTTTGTAAAATTCTAATTGGTTGGTTACTCTGTGTTTTGTGATTGTATGGACCAATGTGGCATGTTGTCTGGCAGGGTTTTTTTTGTTTTGACATTTTATCAAGCAGTCATGACATTTTTACCGATGCCTGTGATTTTCTGTCTATGTAATTTATTGGAAATAATTTGTTCAAGAACAGTAGGAACCCCGACATTCCATATACTTTAGCACCCATAAAAAGGAAATTCCTTTTAGTATTTAGTATGCATCTTCAATTGTACCAATGAAATTTCTTCAGTATTTGGTACGAAAACTTAAAATTGCATTTTATGTACGTAACATCATCAATAATGAGGAATACATTCTGTTACATAACTTGGATTCAAAATCTTAAGAGCTTTATTTTGCTAAGCGTATTCTGGAAATATATATTAAAAAAATGTAGGGGATGTTATTTGTGGAAGCTTTTAAGAGTGCAAAGCATAATTTGCAGTATAAATGTTATGACGGACTAGCTTAGTATAACTATTCCCAAATATTTTTGATTTTCATTCCAACTTGATTCTGTTTCAATGAGTTTTGGCATAGTAGTTGTGAAAGTAGTATGATTTTCAGATGTTATTTTTTTACGTGGTATACTGAAACCGTCAAAGTAATTAGGCGGTAGAATTTTCAATTTCTTTTGAGAACGGAAACTTATCTATTAAAAATTTAAAAGTGATTTACCATAAAAAGGAAGAAGGGTATCTGACTGTATTTTACACAGTCAAGAAAATTGTGTTTCTTCTGATCCGTCTGATCCTTTGAATATAACTGAATCAGACGGTCCAGACAAAAACACAGTTTTCCTGACTATGTTTTAGGCAGTCAGATACTCTGTTTCCCATAAAAATCAACAATCTGGCAGAAAGAATTATTCCCCTATAAAATGACAAACTATAAGCTTATTAAATCTAAATAGATGATCTTGAAACAATGTTCTTTAGAAAGGGGTTCCACCTTTCGTTCAGTATTATAAATAAAATTATACGTGACACAGTTATAATAGTGTGTTTGCGTACCTGTGTAGCATATAACATGTGCTAGATAATATTTTGTGATATTATATTATACGAGAATTTATGTTGAAAGTGAATTGCGATAATTAATCTATAAAATTATACAGTTATAAAATTATACGAGTACCTTATAAATCGATCGAGCTGCTGCGGAAGTTTTTATTCAGCTTTTACTACATATTATACAGAAACAGAAAAGAAAGGAATTCTTTCATCTTGAAACACAGAAAAACTCTTTGTGAAAAACCTCACAATATCATACTTGTAAAATAACATCCGGAAAATGAAAATGGACTGAAATTTTAATTATAAAGCACAAACAACTAGCAACTCTGAAATTAGTACCCAACCAAACAATAAAAATGTATAATGGCAAATTGCAGTTGCCATATAATTCAGGTCATTATTCAACAAAAACAAGAAAGACCGATAATGGTGCTCCTCAAGAAAACCATATTTACTTCATGCATTCCTTCAGTACCTATGGTGCATCTTCTCTGCCTCCTGGTAGCTTTTGACGTACCTGCATCCAAGACCAAAACAAATGACCAAATAAGTTTTTATACCAGAATCATAAATATTCAATAGAACAAAGTAGAAAATACTTGTAATTTAAAAAACATGTAATGTGTAAAGTGACAAGTTGATCATAAAGAAAGCATGCACATGGCAATGAACGGTAATTAAAGTTGGGCATAAAGTAGAAATGAGAATAATGATAAAGGACTAAAAAAGGTACCAACAAAGGTGGATAATAGAAATAGAACCAGCGGCATTAGAGTACATCGATAAACAAAAGGAGACGGCTGAAACAATACTACAACCAACATAACTTAAAAACTAATTGCCGTTAACTTTCTAACTTATATATAGATAGGTTAAGATGAAAGCATAACTAAAAAGGCATAATAACCATTTTATGGTTTCTACTTTCGCTCATAAATGAGTATTTAGTACCACCATTAACGAATAATATTGATATTGATATTGATATTGATCCCACCACTACCTAAATAATAGGTTTGGGCAAAATTTCCCCCACTTCTGCTTCCTCTAAATGACACAAGGAAGCTGCGAATTTAAAACATTTCAATAGTAGAACACAGTTCAGATAGTGAAGGTTCAAACATCTCCAACCTAAAAATTGTCAAGGTGGTAACAGAGAAACCTTCACTTTAATGTTGAGAAAGTTCACTTATGGTCATAACACATAATGCTAAAATGATGACTAACAAGTAACAAACATGCAACAGTAAACCATCCATAACTGGTTAGGAAGGACAACGGATCATATTTTTAATAAATGAGAAAAGAAGAATGGGTATCAAATTCAAGCTGACTATTGCAAGCAAGTGACATTTCAGAACGTCTAATTAGAAATTGCATTTCCAAATATTTCAGCTTAACAAGACGTCAAGTCTAATCTATTGTAATTCTGTAAAGGCAAGAAAGTTGGTGAGACGATGTGTACCTCATAGTCAGCATGGGCAAGAAGCGTTTTTAATATCATAATCAAATATTATATTTGGTATGAGTTGATAGCTTAATGTCAGTATTCAGTCTTATGTACAAGTACAACAAAAACAATTCACCAATGTACTTACTACTAGTACCAGAAGCATTGCTTATGCATTCGTAATGCAGATACAAATAAAATAGCCACATCAAGAAGTTCCAGTAGGACAAGTATAATTTGTATTTAGACTACTGTAAGTCTGTAACAATGAGCTCATTGGCTGTAACAGAATATAATTTCTTTAGAAAAAAGACATCAATAAGAATTATTAACACGTCTAACCATATTTAGGCCTTTGAAGAGCATCATAACAAACTAGACTTGAGAGGAAAAACAATAGCAGAAACTTTTACCCAAAACCAGGGCATACCAAGACTAAGCATTCAAGTCAAGTTAACCACCACTAATATCAAAATTACTTATATACAAAAAAAAAAAGCAAAAAAATGTTTATATAATCTCATCAATGAAGGCAACTTAATTTATTTTTGAGATATCAATAAATTGAAAAAGTCACTTGCTTAGCGATGAACTTAATTTTGAGAATATCAAATGGCGTATCAGCACACGAGTAGACAAATTAATCATCTCATTTCACGTCCACCGACCAACTATACGTGAAAATATATACAGAACCATAAAAAACAACTACATACATGTTAAATGAGATTGGTTCAAATAAGAATGGGACTATGATAAATATGTGCTTTTTTGACGGCTGATGTGCCATGGTATGTAATTTCAGGGAAAACTGTATTTTTTTTTATCTTAACAACTGGACGAGTCCTTGCCAATTAATTATTGTGCATGCACAATTTTGTTTGGTTTACAATACTCCTTGTCTTATCCATTAATACTTCAGTCTTTATAAGATTAAAAATAGGAAAATGACAGGCATATGCAATTATGTACTCCTATGATCCTATGACCTATCCATATAATGAAATGGTTGGGAAAAGCTTGTTCAAGTATTGTCTAGTATACGCTCAATAGCTCATAATAATAAGAAGCTAAATTTCAATAGCTCATGGCCCCAAATCTAAAGAAGATGACAATTTAGTTGCTAAAATTCTACGAAATTGATAAATGAAATATGTGACATATGTTGCTCATATGGTTTAGATCCACATCCAAATGACTGGACCACAACAACCTAGACGACGTGAGGAATATTCTTAAATAAATGTAAATGGACATTGATATGTTTTTAATCATTCGTATATTTTTTTTAAAATTAAACCAAATTTATTATCCTTTTTAGCAAGTTTTTCAACTAGTCAATTAAGAAACTCCTTGAGAAACTTCTGAGAAACATTGAAGGGCCTCATTTCTTACATTCAGCTAGGGTAACAAAAACTTTAAAGATGAACACTGTCTATATAAGACTATATTTACAAATTCTATGAAAAAATGTTGTCCTGAATAATTATGTCAAAATAATTGATGTACTCCAACCCAACCCTACCGAAAATTCTCAGTAAAATTCATGCCACCGTACCCGTACCCGTATCCGTAACGCTCAACTTAGTAACATAAAAGTTCACCTCATATATCTAGAATCACATAATCTGGGAAAAACTATTAAGCGCATTGAATAAATAACCCCTGCAATTAATCTGCAATTTGCAAGCAGTACTGGAATTCGCTTCATTGGACCAACCAATATCTTACGAGGTTATTTAAAACGTATATTTTATTCTAAAATAAGATATTACCCAAGGGTGTGATGCCCATTTCGACGTGACTATTTGATACTTAGTATACCTACCTGTTTTCGAAATATCAACTGCGTCCATTTTTTTAAAATTGAAAATAGCTACAATATCAGTGTTACTATTTTGTTATTATCCCTAATTTATCATTCTAAGTGATATAGTATGCTTGGCATATCAACCCAATAAGTTTAATTAAATGTTATCGTTGTGTTTACTAAAATTGAATGAAAGGGCGGCCCAAGGAAGGATCTACGAGTAACCTAAAACTAAAAAAGACTACAACATCCCCATGGACTTTTTCCCATGAATTTTGCGGAAAAGTTGACGATAAAATTGTAAAGGTATATTCTGTATAGACATGTAATTCAGCCCCAGCCAATGTTATGAAAGGCGCAATGCGTGTTTTAAACGGAAATAGGTCGCCTAACGCCTATGAAGCACCAGTACAGGGTACATGTACAGTACGATAAGGTATTTAGTGTATTTCTATACAACCTAAGAATAAAATAGAAAGCGATTAATAGAAGAAAAGAAACTCAAAAAACTCCCAAAATGCGTTATACAATTGTCTTATATAATATACCCTCACGATATCTCATTGCTATATATGAGCCTATTGAATCTATGCCTAATAATATATCCTAATTAATTTGTATTATTGTTAAATATCTAAGTACCAGGTGTGTACCCAAAGTAAGGGTACGATGGTATTTTCAAAGTACTCGTGTTTCGTAGCCTAATTCCTGCTAATCCCGCCTAATCACCTAAGGTCACGACTCACGAAACCTAATTTAAGCTCTCAGTATCCGCATATAGCCAATATATCGAAATCGTGGTACCGCCAATCAAAGGGCCTCATTTCAAACAAGGTCACAAAACCTAATCTAAAGTAACAGAACACACAAATAGACAAATAAATAAATAAATAAATATATATATATATAGAGAGAGAGAGAGAATAATAACAGGTGAACGCCGACGAGGGGAGCGAGTAAGAGGGTAGCGCTGATCCAATTCTCGGTGATCTTATGACTTATCTTATGAGGAAGATCCTTCCATAGACCTGGCATCACTTGCTGTTCAAACGGCGATAGCGAATATATCACCGCCTTCATCCGCATCGGCACCTTCCCCATCTCTCTCTCTATATATATATCTATATCTATATAATATGTATCTCTCTCTATATCTCTCTCTTTCTTTCTGACTAATGTTGTTTTTGTTGATGATGGTGATATGTGTATGTATATATGGGCCTGCTTAGTTATGGGCTCAGTTTAACTAAGTTACATGGGCCGAAACCGAGATATGTTTCCTTGTCGGCTCGGGTCGGGTCGGATCAGATGAAGAATATTGGTCGTGGATCATTTTATAATATTTTTTAAATTGAGGTCGTGCATCGAAACTTTTTTAAGTCACAGTCACCCGACCCAATAAAAAAGAGCTTAAACAATAACTTATAATTCATACGGAAAAGATATTAAAATGAAAAAAAAAGCTTAAAAGTTATTTTTAAGCTTAAAAAAATGTATTATAATCTACACAAGAAATATATCAAAGTGTAAAAAAATAACTTAAAACTGATTTTTTTAGTGTTTGCTTGAATTATTAAGTAAAAAAAAAGATGCCAAAAAATTACGATTTTTTTTTTTTTTTTATCACTTGTAAGGTCACCTAAAATTAAAAATATTATGAGAATAGTGACCTATTAACAAAAATCTTATTTAAAGGTGATCTACTACCAATGAGTTGCGATTTAGGCCGCTTCGAACCAAAAAATATGCGTGTCTCGTCTAGAAATGACGAAGAAGCAGATATCAATGTGTACGAGCCCGACTCGAACTGAACAAGTAGTGGTGTGGGGGAATTTGGGATGGGCTACTTGGTCGGATTTTGTGTAGTTAATGATTGTGTGTAGACGGTTCAGGTTAGCCGGGTCGGGTCACACTTTTGGTCTATTTTGTTGAGTCGTTTTTATTTATTTATTCCACCCCGTTTGTCATCCTCAATGTCTCCACGTGCAAGATTCATCAAGCTCTTCTAGACGAGGAAACGTTTCAACATGCATTGTCGACTCTGGTGGAAATGTCAGGGCCCCATAACATTAGTTTGCAGTTTCTTACAATAATGGTCTAACTACTCCACTTACGGAAGAAATAGGATTTGATTAAAGAACGGATGAACATACCTGCGTTGTATTTTTCATTAGGTTGGGTTGGAGTGGAATGAAATGTTATGCATAAATATTTCAACTACGTCCAATTTTTCGTCATTTTTTTCCGAAGATAGATGAGGGCATGGACTAAAGATTTGAACGAAAAACAGTGAGTTGAGTTGGGGATTCGATCAAATGCCCGGAGAGATAGACTGGAGTGAAAAGTTACATTGCACATAAATGATCTGCAATCAATTTACGAGTCTTGTTATTTATAGTTAAGTCTTTCGGGTCTAATCAAGCAACCATGAGTTGGACGACATTGCCCCACCATTAGCTCTGCGCCGCCGTCCTCCACATCAACGACAAGAGTGTTGAATTCAGAGGACGCAAAAAAAGTCGATCGAATGAGATCAAGTTGTACGAAGAAAAGCATACATGCTATCTGATTAATGCATTGAGAAATATTTCTGCAGTAAAACAACACATTCTTGAACAAAAATATTCAAAGTTAAGGATCAATGAATTACAGAGATTTTGTGTTTTTAAATAAAGGATCTTATCGCGACGCAAGCAGTGCTCTTAGTTCCAGAAGGTAACGATATGCGCACCCCCTTGCACTCCTATATACAATCATTTTAAGAGAAGTGAAGACAAAATTCTACATGAGCAAACTGCATTTGTCTCGCTCATTTCACAAGGAGTATATGGGAGATATGTACAAATAATTTTCGAATCCGCGGCTATTATTTAAAATTTTGCGCAAATCACTTGAGGATATCCTTACCAGTTACCACATGTTTAAGAATAAGCCATAATGTTGTACAATGTCAATAAGCACTTTTTAAAGTTTAATCATGTCATAATGTTGTCCAATGTCAATGGGCAACGTACTTGTCTAGTGACAAAACAAATTACAATGTATTGAGCCTCCCCAATTTAACAAATAATACGGTTTGAAACTTATGCATCAAAACCGACAAGAAGGAAATCAAATGACAATAGTGCCTTACCCGGAACCATATTATTGCAACTACAGATTCCAACAAATAAGTCAGACTTAGTTTATCGAAAAGTTATTACCCACTCAAACTTAACTTAAGAATTATTTAGTAAGACCCCTTCAATCCGGAGGTAACATAACGAATAAGTCTACAATCCCCTAAAACGCTAAAATATAAAGACTACCGTTACATATTGTTAAGTTCAACAAAGCCCAGGGCAGTTTTTTTAACCAGGCCATAACCTCCCCCTTCACCGAGCAAAGCTTTTCCTTGTTTAAGAAACTGAAGGACTGATTTTGAAATCTGACATGATTTCAAAGTTTCATAAGGAGCTTTTTATTGTGAAACGAAACTATCTAACAGTTTTAGCCCGTTTCATTCCACTGGAGTTAAAAGGAGAGATACTACCACTCGGTCGTGGGCTCTCTTCTCTTGAGCTGGATTTAAGCATCGCGAGCTCTCTTAGCTGTTCCTTTTTATAGTAATCCTGTGATTCATCCTGTAATGACAGTTTTAAAGGAAAAGAAATTAAAGATCAATAAGACACATTTTATAGTCTCTTGAAGGTTAATAGGAAGCTTGAATTGAGGAAAGCACGTTTTAAGGATAAAATTACTGGTAAAAGGTTCTATGTATAATTTTTATTATTTTTTTGTAATGCTGATGAAAAATATTATGAGGCTTCAAAGTTTAAAAAAATTGTGTGCTTCGTTTTAGTTTCCAAACTAAAATAGACAAGACTGCAGTTTACACGTGATAGGTAGTTATATTTCTCATTTGCTTTTGACTTTAATGAAAAGAGCTCCAGAATATCGTATTAAAAGGAAATATATACCACAGAAGAGTTCAAGAAACAAAATGTTACTCTATCAAATAGTATCAATTCTAGGAAACGTGATAAGTCGGCAAGAAAATTGAGGACAACTATGTGGCTATGATCTCCTATATCAAAGTGGTCTATGAAAGATCAAGTTCTTCTAATACTAGTTGAACAACCGTTCCTACTGACCAGAATAAAATCGTAGAGTCACATTTATAATGATTAGTTAACACAAATACTAGTTTATTAACATGTAAATGCCATATTGAAGTCAACTTGTAGGCTAGTTAGAGAAAATAATGAGACCAAGTTCCAAAGAAGATCCAGGCCATTAGGTTGCTTAGAGTTTACAAGTATTTGATCTCAATTTGTGTATTTGATCTTAATTTCACACACTTGGTTTGACTATATGAAGTATGAACAAGTTATACAGTCCATGAAAAGTTCAAATTGTGCGATGGTAGCATTGGGCACAAGCTATGATCACCATAGAGTGAAATGCATCAATGAAATTGGGTCATCCCTCTAAAAAGTTTATGATAATAACTCTTAAATCTTAACAAAATGCACCATCAGACCACTAAGGCACTAACTAAGCAGAAACATCGACTGGAAATAGAGAAAATTATTTTCTTACATGTTTGTAAGGTCATAAAAAACTGAACAATGAAAAAAAGGGTAAGAAGGTATACCACAGGTTTGAGTAGCTCTTCAATGATTTCCTGAGCCTGCTTCAATCTAGTATCGATAATATGGACAGGTAATTCAGCCTCAATTAAGATGTGCAATGGCTCATTCAGGTGTTCATAACCAGGTCTTCCCCTTAAACTCTCCTCCTACATAATAAGAAATACGATTCAGGTCGAAACCAACATCTTGAAAATATTTTGTACAAAACTGGACAATCAGAGCATCAACTAAATTTTCAACCTAAAAAGCACACTTATCAAATTTCATATTTTTTTTCAATAAAATAAATAGTAGATGGTGTTTGTTTAGTATACCATTGTGATCAGATTAATATAAATCTTCAAATAAAAAACACTCGTGACTTTTGATGGGTTTGAGGTACCAATTGTGAAATTCTGTTCAGATGGTGTCAGATAGCTTTTAATAGGTAGGTTTTCTAGTTGCTCGATTTTGTGTAAACTGGTATAAATAGTAAATTCAGACTATATAGTGCTACTTGTTAGTGCTGGAAGCCTGGTAGGTCGGTGTACGAAAGTGTTAATTTCTCAAAAGTAGAACATGTTTTCAAACTATTCAAAGCAGTTTTGAGTTCCAAATTGCCAATTATTTTCAAAATGAGAAAACATTTGAGGGAATAATAATTCAGCTTATTTGAAGCATATTACCTTCTCAGCATCTTTAATAGAACCTCTCCCTCTGATGAAAACTCTGCACCCTGTAGAAGCTTCCACGCGCTTTAGAGAATTCCCTCGAGGACCTAAAAGCCTTCCAACAAAATTGAACTGGTAGTGTTCACAAAGATAAATAGTCAGCTTTTATGCAAAAAAATCACGAATAACATGTTGATATATATTATGTTTGTGTGCGTGTGTGGACACAATATTTATATTTACATGAGGAAAGCTGTCGACTGGTATATCCAAGCGGAATAATTTTTTCACCAAATAAGCGCTTGGGCTTCCCGGTGCTGATTGCCAGTCCATCGTTATCCCATGAGGCCCGCCAAATCTCTGCGAAAAAGAAATCAAGTCATCTAATAAACTGAAGTAATGTTGCAAAAAAAACTTTAAAATCGAGAAATAGCACGGAAATGGAGACAAACAGTGCACAAAAAACAGGAGAAAACCAGCATCAATCTAGGGCCGTCACTCCCATACTCCTTCCACATTCCCAGTGAGAGGGAAATAAAGGGTTAGGTCTTTTCACACTTTCACCCTTTATTTTTTTCTCACAAAGAACGTGGCAAAAATCTGCGATATTCTATAGGCAACCATGCTTAAAACAGAATAATTTCCAATCTAATTCCAAACCGATAAGGGACATCATGTCACCAAGTGGACTTGGGTTGCAATAACAGAAAACATATCCAAGTCAATTGTGATATATATAGGAACTGGTTTACTTAGTCATTCAATACAAAGAGGGAAGGATATTTGTTAACCCTACAAGTAAAGACTAATTTTGCTCATAACGAAACAGTAATATCTAGTACCAAGACCATTGAATTAATGACATTAGTACAACAATTCCCAGTATAATTCTCTTAGCTTGATAACCACAACCATCATCAACACGGTTGCTGATGAGAGACTAAGGAGCTAATTTTTTTAATGCTCGGCTGTAGAGCTCTATTAAGTTAGTGAATATACAAAAGTGTAACTGCAATCTAGGTCATTCATACTTTTATATCATGTCTCAGGAAAGCTCAACTTGATTCCTATCCATTCTGTTACACTGGGTTTCATTTTAATCCACACACACAGACACGCACAAGTTTGAGAAAGGAAAACTAAACACTTACGTAACAGCAGAAATTTTGAAGGATAAGAAGTTAAGAACACTTCTCTAGGCTCTGTTTGTTTGGGCGGAAAATATTTTCCAGGGAAATTATTTTCCTGGAAATTGTTTTCCCTATATTCGTTTACCGAGTGCTTGACGATACTTGGATTTTCCATGGAAATTTCTTAACTAAGGTCGCGTTTGGCATCAGTTTTTTAGTCCAGAAATTGCTTTTACAATGATAAAAAAACTTGCTCAAAATAAGCTGGCTAATAAAAAACAATGAGAAAAAAACTTGCTTAAAATAAGTCACTTATAGCTTTTTTACCTATAAATAACTTATAACTTATTTTGATTAATAAGTCATTTTTCACTTATTTTTACTTAGTGGTGACTTGGAAATATACAAACAACTTCTCTGATTTTGAGATTTTTTCACGAAAGCTAAACTTTTGAAAAGTTAAAGAAGCTAATATATCAAACACCCATAACTCTTTTTAATTAAAAAACAACAAAACCGAGGTAAAGAGGATAATATATATATATATATATATATATATATATATATATATATATTTGTGAAAACGTTATGTTTTCCCTCACGGAATAAATTGTTTTCCGCTCATTTTTGGGGTGAATCAATTTCCCTTATTTTCCTAAAGATATGGAAAATATTTTTCTATCAACCAATCATTCATAAAATCCATTTTCCCAGGAAAATGTTATCCCGGGAAAATGTTTTCCCTTACTATTTTCCCTTTAAAACAAACAGAGCGTAAGTTAAGATTACAGATTGGTTGTGGGGAAATCAAAGAAATTGCTTTGTTTGCTTTTAAGAAAATAATCTGGATTGTTTAAGGTTCAGGAAAAAACTACATTCATCCAGCTTCAAACTTCATTCAGGCCAAAGAACTAAAGGATCTCATCTTCTAAGAAGATCAACTAAATACAGTCTAGCTTTTAAAGCAAAGAAGCAAAAATTACTGAGCTTTTAAGCTGCAAGCCTGCAACAAAACAAGGACTGTAATTTTGTTCGCTTGCAGCTTTTAAGCCACTAAAATGGATTATTGGCGGTTCGTAAAAAAGCTAGTTCTGTCCAACTTGAAGCTTGGAGCTTATTCAGGTCAAAAAAAACAAACAGAAAAGCTCAGTTTAGGCTGATCAACAATGCACCCAGCCTTAAGCATAAAACCTAAAATTGTTAGCTGTAATCACACAAGGCCTATTAGACACATTAGAATTTCAATCGCAACAATCTTATCAAAAAAGGAATTAATAAGTAAAAGGCGATTATAGTTAAGTAGACTTACATCATGAGGATGTGGGTGTCCACTCCATCCGACACCTAAGCCAGTGGGTCCAAGTTTGTCTAGAGAAGAGAGTGGGCTTGGGCTTCCTCTGTGTGGACTGGGGCTTCCTCTGTGTAGTCTATCAAAATCGCCAAATCCATGGTTCGATAACATGCTTGAGACCCTTAAAATCTCTGTCAAAAACAAACAAGGAATGAACTAATTGATTCAAAATCTTCCCTTTTGGTGCTTTTGGATATCTTTCATATGAAAAAAGATCAGAAGCAAATAATATTGTGTAATGGAAGTATAATGTTTGAACCCGAGTTGACACATGCTTTTTTACTAACCATTAAAATTAAAATTAAAATTTTCATGAACTAAAAACAATTGAAGCGAGGAGCAACACATACTGAATGACAAGTATTAACTGATTGATTTTTAGCTTCAGGAGTATCGTGTACCCATACAAAACATGTTAAATGTATAGCCTAATCTGAATTATAAACATAAGGATTTCACTTATGTAAGTTCGACATCCCTTTGAATTTGAAGCGATAAAAGCATGAAAACGAACTGTAGACTAACTCGATACAAGTCCCATGAAACAAGGAAAAATATGGCATATTTTGTTCATTACTTGATACAAATAATGCATTATGTTCATACCATCATCACCGAATTGAGAATTCAAAAAATTAAATTTATGAGAATTCCATTACTTGTCAATTGTCAGGTTAGATTGATTTTCATGGGAGGGAAACATGAAGAGGCAAAGAAGGCAGCTCTTTCAGTTTGCAAAAGAACAGTTTTTTAAATACAAAATGAGATATTTCTTTTAATCAATCTACCAAACAAGTTTCAGTTATGACTACTTCTAAATCCAGATGCCAATCTGCCTGATATAGACAGAAACTCCATTCTAATATGAGTTTATAATTTCAAAAACTAAAAAAATTGAGTTTCTAATTAGGAAACTGAGTTAGTCAAAAGCTTGGTCTCGGGTAATTAAATGGATGTTTGCTACTATACATCGTTCCAATCCTCTCTTGAGATTGCTTGTAAAATCCAGAAATTTCTCTTAAAAATCAGACGGTTATCTTTCTTTTGAGACCCAAATAATCGCAAATCTTCACATGATTGAAATTGTGTTCCATGATACAATTTAAATATAAAACATAAGTAGTGAGTAAATTATGTTGATTTATGGAATTTACAAGATGGTGATGAATGACGTACTCCCTCCTTTTCCTTTTTATTGTCCAGTATTTTATTTTAGGAAGTTCCCATTTAATTGTTCATTCCCCAAAGTAGTCAGTACTCTCTTGTTTCTTTTCATGTTTACCCTTGCCCAAACACTCTTAGAAATTTAATTTAACATAATAAGGGTACACTCGATAAAAACATGCAAAAATGTGTCAAGATGTTGTCCTCTTAAATTGGGAGATTTCCGATGAAAGATAATAAAATGGGAACAAGTGGAGTATTCGCAAGGTTTATATAAAGAGATTGAAACAAATGTGTAATCAGATAAAAGAAATAGTGGACAGGAGTAACATTTAAAATTTCCGATTTATGTACATGGACATGAAGTATACACATCAAAAGTTAATAGTCAAAGTGGTTGGAGAAAGCTTGTCGTGGAGTGATTGTACAATTAATAGCAGAGAGGTGTTTAAAATTTAGTTACAAACTTAACATGACGCAAGGAAACAAGCCATGAAGGAGCACAATTCCCAAAGTAGAGACTCGAATTGTATGAGTTTTTCTATAGAGAAACTCAAATTGAAATGGAATTTCTATCTATGTCAAACGGTTTTCCATCTGGGTTAGTCTTCAGTTATTTGATTATCATCTTCAGACCATATTACCATTTTCACTCATTTCATACCTAGAAATATTGAAATCTTTTAAAACTGTTTTGTTTCCATGTTATTTGTGTACGGATTGCCAAAAAGGTTAACTTTTATAACCTTAATCTGACAATTAATTCAAAAGTCAATTTACCGAAAGCATTTTTTTTAGTAATACGTTATGGAAAACAAACACTAAACCAACCCATAAAATTTAAAACTAAAGTAGTTGCCAAACCTTGATTTAGCAGCCGACTGCATATTGGAACCACTTGCACGAAAGGTTGAATCTTTTGCCTCTCGGCTAACAACTCTGCCAAGTACTGACTACACAAAACAAAACAAACAAAAAAGTAAATAAAGAAACCCGGAAAAAAGTAATCAAACTTAGGTGTTCTAAGGTTTCAGATTTTACTCAAGCTCAACTCCTGTTTGCTTTAATCAAATCCAAGTCTTGGTTGGTTTCAGCATTTTATCAAACTTAAGTCTTGCTTGGTTTGATCTTTTAATCAAACCCTACTCTCGCTTGGGTTCAGTTTTTAATCAACTTAAGTCTTGTTTGAGTTCAGCTAACACACACATTTCTTCCTAATTTCTTACAAATGCTACTGGATTTTGTTGGTAGTTTTAAAAGCTGCTTTCTTGGATTTATGGTGCGAAAAAACACTAGTATAAGATTTAAGATGTAGTAAACAGTTTCACCATTCATTAGGGGTAAACATGTTTATACGTCTTAAAAGCTGCTTTTTTATATTCATGGTGCAAAAGTACAACTACTTAGTACAATTTAAGATGTATGACCACACAGTTTCCTTTTTTATAAATAACATAAACAAACCCGTGTTTCTCTGTATCTTTTAAGCTCGAAACAGTTTTGTTTTTTCCACTTATAAACAGTCTCACAATCAATAAATCAGATTAAAAAAAACATGTGGTCTTAGCTTCTAAGTGATAAAAAAAACACTAATTCATGAAAATGGATGAAAACCCCTCTTCAAACCTCATTTAATTACAAGTTAGAGCTAAGAAAATCTATTTCTTAACCAAGGCAAAAAACCCAAAAAAAAAACTCAGATTTAAAACATGAGGTTTTAGCTTCCAAGTAATGAAAAAAACACTGATTCTTGAAAATGAATGAAACCCCTCTTCTAAGCTCATTTAGTTACAAGCTAAAGCTAAAAAAAATGCATTTTTTATCCAATTCATAAACCACAGAAGCTAAACATGAATACTCAATTAAACAACAAGGCAAAAATCCCCCCCAAAAAAGCTCAGATTAAAAACATGAGGTTTTAGCTTCTAAGTGATAAAAAAAACATTGATTCTTAAAAATGGATGAAATCCCTCTTCTAAGCTCATTTAGTTACAAGCTAAAGCTAAAAAAAAAAATCATTTTTTATCCAATTCATGAACCACAGAACCTAAACATGAATACTCAATTAAACAACAAGGCAAAAATCCCAAAAAAAAAGCTCAGATTAAAAACATGAGGTTTTAGCTTCTAAGTGATAAAAAAACACTAATTCTTGAAAATGGATGAAAACCCCTCTCCCAACCTCATTTAGTTACAAGTTAGAGCTAAAAAAATCCATTTTTAACCAATTCATACACAACAGAAACTAAACATGAATACTCAATAAAACAAGGCAAAAAGTCAAGAAAAAAACACTGATTCTTGAAAATGGATGAAACCCCTCTTCTAAGCTCATTTAGTTACGAGCTAAAGCTAAAAAAAAAAAAAATCATTTTTTATCCAATTCATAAATAACAGAAACTAAACATGAATAATACTCAATCAAAAAAAAAAAAAAAGGAAAAAATAATTCTACCTTTCATCAGGATTAGGCCTAAGATGGGGAGAAAGAACTCTAGCAGGTGAGAAATTCAACTCTTGACTATATAAACCAGACATGGAAATGAAAAAGATTACAAAAAATATTTTGTTATTATTTTTGTTATTTTTGATTGAAGAGAGAGAAAGTGCGGCCTTGAGTTAGAAAAAGCTGGAAAGGGCAAAAACCCTCTTAAAAAAGACAGCTGCTTCAAAGCAAACCCTTGGGGAAGAGGGGAAGCTGTTAAAATCTGGAATTTTTATTTTTTTATATTTTTTCCTTTTTTATAAAAAAAAAAACTTTTACACCTGTGAATTTGTTGGCATTTTGTACCAAAAGGATTATTACTACTTCAATAGTATTTATTATTGTCTAGTCTAGTGTTTTTTTTTTATAAAATATTAGGCTATGTTTGTTTTTGGGTAAAATGGGGTAAATAAAAATTTATGGGTAAAATAGATTTTTCGGATGATTGGTTTAACATAAAATATTTTTTTTGGAAAAACTTTCCCACATATACAGTAAAATTGGGGGAAACGATTACCCCGCAAATAAATTTGTAAACGATTTACGGAGCCTCTCTCTATATTATTTCTAATACTAGTATTATAACTATTATTAATTATAGGTCTATTTTTTCAAAATTATTTAATAATTAGTCCAATTCTATCTACTAACCAATAAAAAAAGAAAAAAACACGAAAAATTATAAAAAATAACAAAAATAGAAAAATAAATAAAATAAAAATCCGAAAAATCTAAAAAACCCAAGAAAATTTGAAAAAGCTAAAATCTAATTAACCAATAAAAATATAAATAAATAGGAAAAAATGGAAAAAATAAAACAAAAAATTCCGAGAAATCTAAAAAACCCAAGAAAATTTGAAAAAGCTAAAATATAATTAACCAATAAAAATATAAATAAATAGGAAAAAATGGAAAAAATAAAACAAAAAATTCCGAGAAATCTAAAAAACCCAAGAAAATTTGAAAAAGCTAAAATCTAATTAACCAATAAAAATAGGAAAAAATCTAAAAAATAACAAAAAAAATGGAAAAAATAAAACAAAAAATTCCGAAAAATCTAAAAAACCCAAGAAAATTTGAAAAAGCTAAAATCTAATTAACCAATAAAAATATAAATAAATAGGAAAAAATCTAAAAAATAACAAAAAAAATGGAAAAAATAAAACTAAAAATTCCAAAAAATCTAAAAAACCCAAGAAAATTTGAAAAAGCTAAAAAAAGTCAATAATATCTTCTATACTTATAATTTTATGAGTTTATATGTTGAAAAATTATAAGTTATTATAAGTGACGTATATGAAATAAAATACGTGTTTAAGTTAAATTTCCTATACATGTTGACGAAGTTACTTTCAGAAAATTAGACGAACTTTTAGCTTTTTTTTTCCGTCAAAATAATTGTGATTTTAATCACTAATGTTTTTAAACTTTCACGAACTTATTCATTTTTGTGACTTTTAGTTAATTTTTGATGTTTTTCATCTTAAAATATTTTGTTTAAAGTATGAACAATGTTTATTTATTTATGCATCGAATTTGTCTAATTTAAATAACTAATAGATTTTTGAATTTCAATAGAATTCCCATGAGAAACCTTTGACGCACCAAACACTCGTAAATAAAATGCAAACAAAAGTTTGCATCGTAAAACTTTATCCGAAAAATATTTTCCCTCCGTAAATATTTTACTACGAAACAAACAGAGCCAGTGTTAAATGAGATGTTTTTGGATAATATCATAATTTACGTTGCGGTTTTTTTTTGTTAGTAGTTGAATTTATTTGCGGGATTCGAGATAAGCATGAGTTTTTAGGATAATAAGCTTTTAAAGTAGTGAAAACCGTGATGCGTTGCGACAAAAGTTTACAACTTTTTTCTGTTATTTAATATACAGCGCAAAAGTTTTACGTTACGGATCGAAAGTAACAGTCATGATATTACTTCGAAATGATAAATCTAGTAAATTAATAGAAATACACTAATTAATGCCTAGTGTTTATTTTTGAAAAATCTCGTAAATTTTCGAGCAATATAATAATTTATACTACGGTTTTGTTAATGGTTAAATTTAATTTTCTTTTATTTCCTCGTTTGGCAAACTCGAGGTATGAGTGAGTTTGGAAAGATGATAAAATTTTAAAACAAAAACTGTGACTCGTAATGTACGTTGCGACAAAAGTTAACAACTTTTTTTTTGTCATTTGGCGTATAGCGGATTATTTATTTTTATTACGTATGAAAAGTAATAGTCATGCTATAGGTTTTAAATGAGAACTTTACAAAATTACCAAAATTAATCTAATTAATATATCATGTTTCTTTTGGTAAATTTTCAATATTGACTAAGTAAATTTTGAATAATATCGTAAATTTACGTCGAGGTCTTGTTAGTAGTTAAATTTATTTATTAAACTAAAAATCCAGGTAATGATGAATTTGGAAAGATGAAAAGCTTTAGAAATAGTGAAATCTGTGACGCGTAAAAGAAATATGGTGCGAGAAAAGTTAACAAATATTTTATGTCATTTGGCATGTAGGGGATAAAATTTTATGTTACGGTGATAGTGATGCTAGTGATTTGAAATGAAAATTTTACAAAATTACTATAAATACTTTAATAAATGTCTAGTGTTTATTTTTGGAAAATTTCAATATTAACTGATTAATTTTTAAATAATAGCATAGTTTGCATTGCGGCCTCTTTAATAGTTAGATTTATATATTGAAATAGTAAAAACAGTCACGTGACATACATCGAAGAAAATTTTACATTACGTAAATAAAGTGATAGTGATGCTATTAATTTGAAATGAGATCTTTAATAAATGAATGTACACACTTTCATTGATGTCTAATGTTTCTTTTTGGAAATTTTCAATATTAGCTGAGTAATTTTTTAATAATAGCATAATTTACGTGGTAGTGTTGTTAGTAGTTAATGTCATTTACGAAACTGAAACTCGAGTTAATGAGGATTTGGAAAGATGATAAGATTTTGAAATGGTGAAAACTAAGATGCGTAAGAGAATAACGTTATGGCAAAACTTAACAATTATTTTGTGCCATTCTGCATAAAGGGGACATTTTTTTTAACAACGTATCAAAAATTATAGTGATGCTACTAATTTAAAATGATTACAAAACTAAATTAATAGAAATAATTTAATTAATGTCCATAATCGATTAACCATTAATGTTGTATAATATTTCACACTCTTGTTCACTTGTGAGCTTAGACAGATCAATATACATAAGTGACATACATTTAAAAATCTTGTGAGAGTAGCGATCTATGAACAAAAATCTTCTTAAAAGTTGACCGATCACCAAATAGCCCATAAAGGGGAGCCCAACAAATAATAAATACAGAAAACTTGCTCTGATACCATATTTGAATTCAGCCATCTCCATCGTAAGGTCTTACGATAGCAAGGTGAAGAACTCGTATATAAGGATAGGCTAGAATAGATAACCAATCAATGTGAGATAATATTCAACAGTTTCGTATCAAAAGTGAAATTCTAAGTGTTGATAAATTTGGAAAGATACAAAATTTTAAAATAGTGAAAACCGTGACACGTAACATAAATACGTTGCGATAAAAGTTAACAATTCTTTTATATCATTTGGTATACAATGGGGAAAATTTTACGTTACGTATCGAAAGTGATAGTGATACTATTAATTTGAACGATAACTTTACTAAATTACTATAAACATTTTTAAATTGCGGTCTTTTTAATATTTCTAGTGTTTCTTTTTAGAAATTTTTAATATTATTTGAATAATATCATAATTTACATTGCGGTCTTTTTAGTAGTTAGATTTATTTATGAAACTGAAACTCAATGATGAATTCGAAAAGAAGACAACATTTTGAAATAGTGAAAATCGTGTTGCGTACCAAAAATCCTTACAACAAAAGTTAACAATTTTTTTTTTATCATTTGGCATACAATATAGAAAATTTTAAGTTGTACAAAAAAAAATTACGTATCGAAAGTGATAGTGACGATATCAATTTGAAATGATAACTTTACTAAATTACTAGAGATACTCTTATCAATGTCTAATGTTTATTTTCGGATAATCTCAATATTAACCGTATAATATTTGAATTAATAACATAATTTACATTGCGGATTATGTTACGGTGACGCGTAACATAAATACGTTGCGACATAAGTTGATAATTTTTCTTCTGTCATTTGGTATACAATGTAAAAAAAATTACGTTAGGTATCGAAAGTGAAAGTCATATTGTTAATTTGAAATGAGAAACTTACTAAAAAAAACTACTTAATTCCCTGAGTGAGTCACTACACCGATTGATGTATTATTATGCTTAAGGTAGACAATTTTTTTTTTTCTTTTATGGCATTTATTTTTTAGATAAGTTGATGAATTTAATGACTTGAGTAGAAATAATAAAAAAAAACAATTTGCATGTTGATTAGTAGTTTAGTACTATATTGGTAAATAATTAATTGCAAATATTTAGTTTTTAAGAAGAGTTGGTGTTATTATGATAGAGTTTACGGTTGTCGATTGCAAATAATTAGAGTAAAAAGACCGCAACTAATTATCGACATGCAAATATTATATTGGTGTTATTATGATTCATTAGATTTGGTATAGAGTTTACTCTAATTATTCTGTTATCGATAAATATGGCGGTAAGATTTAATACCACATAAGTCACATTAACAACACTGAGTTTACCTTTTATGTACGAGCATATCTTAGATTGACGCATCATGCGCCACGTATTTTTGAATTTTCAATGAATGACCTAATAGTTACAATTTTAAGTGTTATTTGGTCTCAACACATATTACAATGGTATTAATTAATTTATTTAAAATATAAATAGATGGGTCCTCAAATTTTTGATCCAAAAATTTCTAATTTTTTCTCTACATATATTATTTACACTTATATAATTCTTCGTGCCCAATATTGACTTGAGCATCTGAAGCCAATCGACAGGCTAAAGCTCGGGCTCTCATCTAACTTATTTCAGGTAACACGTGGAGCACTCGGATAAGTCTATTACCCGACTGATCATGATTCAACTTGTGGAGATATAAGATTCATCACTATGCTTAACATTATAGTGTAAAAATAAATATAATGTTAAACCGGTGTGTTTGCACAACCTAAAACTCATGTCAAACTAGCTTAGATATCATCGACAATTTGGTCTGAATATCAACGAGGCCTAAAACATGAAAGATCTCAAATCATCGAAGATTTTATGGTGTCTAAACAATCCAACCAAGAACGATTTCCTTATCGTTGATATCTCATACACATTTTTTGTTTCTATATATTCTAATATTTCCTTCTCCTGGTTCGTTTGTCTAATAATATTCATGTTCCGATTAACGACGCAGACATACGACAATATCATACGGTATTGTTTGGCGTTGAAAACACTAGGAGCTTTTAAAGATTAAGATGCGATATAATAATGACAAAGTGTAAAATGTATAGAAAAAAACCTAAAAGTATCAGTGCACAAATTGTATTATAAAACACACACTTTTTTTCATACCATTTTTTCGGACTTCGTACCCTTTTTTTCTTTTAAATTTCATGTCACTTTTTTCGGATTTCATACCTATTTTTTCAACTTCATATCAATTTTTTTGGACTTTATAACTTTTTTGTCACATTTTTTTTATTCATATCCCTTTTACATATTTCATACATTATTTGTCTGACATCATACTTTTTTTTAAAATACTTTATACCCTTTTTTCCTTAACTTAATATTCAAAATTTTCAAATTCACATCTTTGTAGTCCAGTAACCAAACTTGTTATCCTTCACTCCAATGTTTTTCTAAGATCGAAACTATTTAAGCGTATTAGTCACAAACACAATTGAATATCACCATCCACCCTCACAAGTCATATATATATATAGAGAGAGATAAATTGTAAACAAAAACGTTAAAAGTAGAAATAAAGGAAGGATTTAATCCGCGATAGTGGTCACATTTACTGACCACATCCTAATATCCGATAGTTATTAGCGTCAAATACTTTATAAGACCACTTCTATTTAAAGATATAATTTAATTTTTAAATGTAAATATAAGTGACTTATATACACCATAAAGGTCACAATTTTAGTTGAAGGAAACAAAAAAAAAGTTAGAGTTACATGTATTCGTGTATCAACGGAACTTAGAACAACTATATTAGATTAGATATCTCACCATTTAGTGTCACTTGTTAGTTAGGGAATGATATTTTGGTCATATTGGATTTGATAACACACTCATTAAATATATGCTGTCAATCACTTGTTAAGTTTTGTGTTAAAGTTAGCAATCACACTAATGAGTTAGGTGACAATCAATTTATCATTTACTTCTATTTTAATTTTTTTAATAATCATATGTCGTATTTATCCTATTAACTAGTATCAATATATTAATAAAATTTACTCTTACTAACCAAAACTAGTTAGTACAATGTAAAAAAAATGGAAATTAAAGTTAGCTTGTATGAATGTAAGTTAGTGAGTGCTTTTTTTTTTTGCTTATTTGATAATAGTTAGCTAACAAAATTTATTATGCGTAATGTGAATGCTATTAGTGGCCAATCCTTACTTACTCTCTCCGTACCCATTTAATTACCCACTACGAAACTACGTGCAATTTTAACCGACTTATAACTTGTATCAAAATTGTCGAAATGAATTTTTTTAAAATCTAATCATAAAATTTAACATTTGAACTATATAATCAACTTTTAAAAAATTTCATTCCGACAATTTTGATTTAAATTCTTGGCTGGTCAAAATTGCACGTAGTTTTATAAGAGACAATTAAATAGAAACGGATGGAGTAATATAAATTGGATATGAATAGTTGCTACAAACGTCTTAAAGTTGTATTTGCTATTTTCCAAAAGAATTCACAATCAAAATCAATGATGAATTATCTCTTAATTAACATGAAATCATAATGTAAGTGCTCGAACTTCTCAAATGTTGAAAGAATATTTTGAGTTCTACAATCTAAACATATTTTTATTAAATTTGCGAATTTGGAGGAATTAGGTAAATACACTCGGTTAATCATTCCTTTTCGGTAAAAACTCGACAACGAAACAATTTAGGAAAACTTACAAATAGATACATAGTAATCAACTTAATTATAAAAATCCACTTATGTGTACTTCTTTACAAATATGTACATATGTCATAAAAAATAACAAAATATACAAAAAAAAAAAAAAATTGAATTTTTTTTTTAAAAAAAATCAAAAAATTTGTACACATTATCAAACGGGATTAAACATGATTGGATATAATTAGATATAATTAAACATGATTGGACATAAATGATTGGACATGACCAAACATGATTAGACATGCATGATTGAACATGATTAGACAAGATTAAACAAGATCACACATATTTTTTGTATAATATATTTTTTAAAATTTTGGTTTTTTTAATTTTTTTAATATATTTTTGGATTTTTTTTTGGATTTTTTGATGACATATGTATCTATTTGTAAATAAGTTCACAAAATATGTATTTTTTTGTAAAAGAGTCATCAAGTTCAAAACAACCGGCGTTTTTTAAATAAGTTTCTAATATGTACTAAATTATCATTTTTCCAACAATTTATTGTCTTTTTTTTTTTAATTAATAAACTTTTAAAATTAACGTTTTGGTCCCTTTCTATAGAGAAACTTAATGTTACATACATTCTTTCAGACGAAATTATCAAAAAATCGAATTTATGTTTTTTATTTAAGGTAGTACAATGTACCATTATTGAGTCATCAGTGAAATATGAGTGATGCTAGACACATAACTCCCATACTCGCTAGTTAATGAAAAACATATTTATCCCTCAAAATATACATAAAATACAATTTATAATTTGATAAACCAATATATAAATATTCAACATAATAAAAACATAACATACTAAAAACTCAATTAAAAATATAGTAGAAGCCTGTTTGAGTCCACCCTAAATTTAAATATTAATTAAAAATAAGAGAAATTATTAAATCTAGTATTATTATTATATATATAACTCACACTGCATACATGTATATTTGAAGGGATAAAAATGTATTTTTTAATAAAAATATATTATTATATATGTAATGGAATGTGAGAGTGAGTGATAAAGTTGTGTGAATATATTTTTTACTAAATTATACATTGAATATTAAAAATAGATTCTAACCCCAAGTTTATTATAATCAAGTTTAAGACTATTATTTTCTTGTTTTAGTGGTATATTTTATCGTATCCTTCCATTCAAGTTTTCTAGTTCTATAATATATTGCAAATAGCAAAGGAGAAGTTCTAATTGTCTTTGGTCTTAATTTAATTATTAACTTTCATAATTTATTGTTTATCAAATCGTAGTTACCATTTTTTTTGTATGGGTGGTGATGGTTGTTATATAAGCAAAGATATCGAACAAACATGTATGTGCAAATTAAATATAGGTCAGATATCGAGCGACGGCACTCTATACATAACTTATGGGAATACACATTTTTCATCTTGATTGCATATCCAATCCTTTGAACATGATATTTTTTCTATGGTCTTTTTTTCCAAATATATCTCTCTCCAACATGATTAATGTTACGTTCACTATTTTAACAATCCTCCGTACACTACTTGTGATAATAGTGAAAACAAAAACGTTACAGTACAAAATTGTAAAATTTGTCATCACTCATCTCACAAAAATTATAATAATCAGTGTTAGAAAATTGAAAATATTTTTATCAACTACAATATCTCTTGGATTCCGGTCAGGTAACATCTGCAAAAAACTGCAACGTGTGACCCCATTCATCATGTACCAGTCCAATGCCAACTTATTATTCTTGTCACAAGAATCTGCCTCTTATTAAATCAAATTTTCTAACCAAACTGTCAACACAACATATTTTTGTCCATAACCACCCCTAACTGAGTAAAACTAGTAAGATAGTACAAAATATATACATTAACTTCATCTTCTTAATAGAGACAAAATTGCAATATATGCTTCAGATTTTATAATTTGTTATAAGTTATAACAATATCACTGTGCAGTTAGAACTTATATAGAACATTTTTGACTAGCATTTGCAAAAAGCTATAACTACAATAAATTTAGAACAGAGGATGCAACATAGGATTCTTGTTATGTGTGTGTGTGTGTATGTGTACCTGAAAATGGTATCAAATGTACATGTTGGGTTGTAAGACAGCAAAGTGTGGATTACAATAAGCCATTTTTATAGCAACGTGGACTTGTCCTGACTATATGATGAAAAATCAAAATTTTAATAATATGCCAGTACGAAATTATTTTGTTGCTATCGAAATTTAAATGTATCCCAATTTTGCTACCCACTCAACTCAGGCTCCTGGCAGCCGTGAAATCATGAATTATGACGAATAATATAAAATTTAAGCAGGAGAGTGCCAAATTATTATTTCAAATTAATAAAAATTAAAATTTTAGAACAAAATATTAAACCTTCAACTAAGTGGCGTCAGGTACGCCTACCTTACTACATTGTTGGCTTTAGAGGGCATGTGAAAGGAGAAATATTTATTTTCATAATGTCAGTGGATGAAGGCAGGGGCGGCCTGCCAGGCAGTTCAGTAAGACTGCAGCCTCGGGTAATGAAAACTCAATTATTTTTTTAAGGGCAATATCCGGTCCGGGTATCTAATTACTAAAATATTAATTATTAATTCAATAAATATTGTTATAAGTGTTTGTGGTGGAATGGTTAATGATACAATGATTAATTGTTTAAATACTTTGTTGTCCAAATTATTTTTTTAATATAAAAAAACAAAATTTGGAGCAAGTAATTTTTTTTTTTTTAAGTCTCAGACAACTCAAAATAGTGGTCCGCTCTGAATGAAGGCATAAAAAGCTATACGTACGTAACAACCCCTATTGTGCAAAATCCGACCATTAATTATCATGTACTTTAATCGAAATTCACCGGATATTGCACATTATACATGAGTTAGAGTGAAGAGACCATCGGAAACCGCAACAAGACAGGTGGTCTCATTATATTATATTATGGCATGTTAGAAACTTAGAATTAACCTTGAGGTGGTGGTTTCATATAATTATTTTCACGAGGAAAGAAATATAGAAAAAACGGTTTTTCATATTTAGGAATATACCCAAATGGCCAAATATAACATTTAAATATACTTTATCCATGTAACGAAATTTTGAGTTTATTTTTAAGGAACTGGAGCAGCAAAATGGTTGTTCCACTGAGACATATGCAAAGTCACGGATTATAAATGAAAAACTCGTTACGAGTGAGGTTGAAGCTAAATTCCTAGTGTACCATTTTTTTTTTAATAAAATTAATCATATTCATGTTGTCACAAAGTCCCTCATGTAAAGTTAATCATAAAGATAGGGAATTCAGAGATTATACAACTCGACAAAGCGTGATCGTGTCGACATCCAAAATATAAATTACCTTTCGCATTTGAATAATTATATTGAACAAGAAAACTTGTGTAAAGATAACTGAAGCTAATGATCAAGATTTGTAGTCATATCAAATGATACAAAGATCATACAGAGCAACCTTTTCTGTTGGTAACACCATTACTTATAAAAGGACATACTAGGGAAACGTTACATCAACATCCACAAATACAGATTAAAGGTATATATATTCTCAGTTTCTCATCAACGAACCAAGTTAAGAAAACAAACAACAAAGACAACAAAACTGTTAAACTATCTAAACATTTGTCTGAATGATAGACTATCTGCCCCTTTCATATTAAAACTGAATATGTTTGTGAATATTAATCATCGGGCAATGGCATGTGCGAATAATAGAACTTTCTCGCCCTTAAGGCGTATTTAACATGGCAAGATAATTTATCTGAGTACTGGAAAGCTCATTTTAGAAAACGGAGAGATAAGGAGATCAATGATTTTCTTTTTTCTCTTTTACAGATATGTAAGCTCAGCTTCTTTGCCAAGAGCTGGACTGCAGTTCGTTGATCTTAAAAAGCCGACTTTACTGTTTTCTGGCCTTGATAAGGCAGAATATTAAAGCTGGATGGCCTATTTTTGTAAGTTAAAAAAGTCTAACTTATTTGCTTGACATGCTGTTACCAGGCAACCCTTTTTACTGCTTCAGTGTTAGGGAAAGTAACAACTTTTTTTTTTTTTTTTAACAAACAGAAGATTTTATAAATAAAAGGTATCTATGGGATAGACCCCCATAGTGGTCATTACATCGAGAACTATTCTGAACATTGGCTAAAAAAACCATAAAGGAAAATTGCTAGAAAGGTGAAAATATGCCAAACAGCCAGCTAGACCTCTTGTTTCACCGGAAAATGAGCACCAAAAGACAAACGCCTCTCCTTATACCCCCTCCCACCTTGTATCTGCTAGATCAGTCGTGATCTAAAGCGTCTGATTTCTTGGTTTTCAATTTTCCAATTAGCAAAAGGAGCGCTGGATTTTAGCATTCAAAGACCTTCTAGTAATGTACACGAAGAAGCTACCTAATGAAATTGACATCAGTCTTAGTACCAAAAGAGATTAAAAACTCTAGACAAACTTGTGTATACCTGCAATATGTTGTAAAAACTAATTAGCAAACTAAAGCACAACTTCTCTCAGTTTTGGTCCTCATTGTAAAGTTGCCTTTGTAAACCAGAAAACTGCGCAAAAAAGCTTCAGAATAATATCCTCATAAGCTTTAGAAATCTGTTCTTATCCAATGTATTTAAAATCCCAGAACGCAACATTTTCTCAGACTGAAAGTCTTCATTGATAATTTGCTGTTGGTAATTCATATGACTTCAGATAAATATCATCATTAGTCCAAGGAAAAACAAAAGTTTCAACCTTTTTCTAAGTCTTAAAATAGCTACCCCTCAGACAGGGAGTGCCTTTTTGATCCAAATAAAAAGCAGCATATACATTCTTTGGTAAATCCATTGCTCTGCTTGTTATGAAATTAGTACCATTTGACCCCATTTTGGCCAAACCATCTGCAGCTTGGTTCTGTTCTCTGAAAACATGTGTTAGTGTGAGGCCAACATAATCCAAAAGGGTGATAATATCCCTCCAAATAGAAGCAAATTTTAAGCCTGGATAAGACTTGGTTCTCCACCAAGTAACAAGCAATTCAGAATCAGTTTCCACCAGCACATTTGTTACTCCCATAGTATAGCAAATAAGTAAACCATTTTTAAGAGCCAAAATCTCAGCATACACATTGGACTGTTTTCCCAAATAATTAGAAAAAGCTAATACAAGCATGCCTCTATGATCTCTTAATATGCCACCACAACCACTAGAATTATTACTAAGAGCAGAGCCATCCAAATTAAGTTTTAATCTACCAGTGGGTGGACAATTCCACCAAACCAACTTGGCATTTTTCTTTTTACAGTGAATGGTTTCCAACTTTAAAGACATGAGTGTTAGAAAATGAAAACTGTTGGCTGGTTTTTTGGGTTTCAGTAAAAAATTAAGATCTTGCAGCCACTTAATCACCTTTTTAATAATGTTTTCAGCACACATTTTTCCATTATCAAATCTATTACTGTTCTTACTTAGCCAAATCTCCCACACAACAATGAAAGGGACTAAAACAGCAAGCATACCAGTTTGAGTAGAGTCACATAAGTTGCACCATTTAACCATGTTTTGCTTCCAACAGTTTGTAAGACAAATATTGAAACCAAACACATTTGCAAAATAGCTCCAAACCTGTTTACAAATATCACTAGATCCAAACAGATGAGCAGCTGTGTCAAGAGTATGATCCTTACAACAAGAGCAAATGGTAACTGTGCATATCCCAAATTTCTTAAGGTCCTCATCCAGTTTGATAGCATTGTACCAAAGCTTCCACGAGAAAATACTGATTTTAGTAGATAAAACAGTATTCCAAATATACTTAGCTACATTAAGAATAGGTTTTTTTTCCCTTATGAAATTATAAGAATTTTTGGCAGTAAATTCCCCATTAAAAGTAAAAGGCCAGTATCTTACATCATCACCTTTTCTTAAAAATAGAGTTTTGCAAGTGACTTTAAGTAAAAGCTCATTCCCCCCCATTTGCCACAACAAATTAGCGTCCCAGCCATTAGTGGTAATGACCTGATTTAAAAGGACATTAGGAAACATAACATCAAAAGACTGGCAAAGGGGCCCATCACCTGTCAAGTTTTCATACCAGAAACTAATTGAACCTTCATTAATATCCCATAAACTGTTATCAACCAGGATTTTAAAATGAGGATTAATCATTTTCCAAACACATGACTGGTTGGTATTGGCCACATGTTCACCCCAATTAGGGTTGTTATTACAGTATTTTTGAAACATAAAAACAGTCCATGGAGACTCAACTTCCATAAGTCTCCAACACATCTTGGCATGAAGAGCATTCATAAACTCTTTTAGACTTCTCACCCCTATACCACCTTCATTGACAGGGCAAGACAATTTCCCCCATCTCAACCAGTGATGCTTGTTTTTACCTTCTGTCTCTCCCCAAAAAAAGTTAGCAAATTTAGTTTCTATCTTGTCAATGACTAGATTAGGGGGATTTAACACAGCAAGAATGTAAAGTGGCATAGATGATAAAACATGTTTAATAAGAGTTAGCTTAGCCCCAGATGACAGAAAATTTGCTTTCCAACTAGCCACTTTTTTGCCAATTTTATCAACCAAAGGATCATACATAGTAGATGTAAGTTTAGAATTGTGGAGAGGTATTCCTAGATATTTAGTAGGTAAAGACCCTTCACTGAAGCCAGTGGTATTGGTTATAATGCTTTTTCTACCATTTTTAGATTTATAAGTTAAGAAAACACTTTTAGCTTTGTTTAGCATTTGACCAGAAGCCTGTTCATACTTATTAATAAAAGACATAAGCACTTCTAGATTGGCTTTACTACCATTTGCAAAAATTAAAACATCATCAGCAAAGAGGATATGAGATACAGGTTCTACATTTAAGCAGGTTTTATAAGGCATTAAAATGCCTTTAATCATTAGCTCCCTCAATCCTTTACTTAAAACCTCTTCAGCTATAATAAAAAGAAGGGGGGATAGAGGGTCCCCCTGTTTTAAACCTTTTCCAGAAGTAAAATAACCAGTTGATACACCATTTAAGCATACAGAGTATCTAGCATTAGCCACACATCTCATAATAATATCTATCCACTTTTTATCAAAACCAAAACAATCAAGCACTTTTATCAGAAAAGACCAGCTCAGCCTATCAAAAGCCTTGGCCATATCAAGTTTGAAAACCACATTACCTCCCCTAACATTCTCACCCAAATGCTTAAACAACTCTTGAGCCAGAAGGATAGCATCAGTAATGAGCCTACCTCCTACAAAACCACTCTGATTATTGGATATAATTTTAGGTAAAAGCTTGGCCAATCTAGCAGTAAGAATTTTGGATATAATTTTGTACAGAACTTGACAGAGACTGATGGGTCTAAATTGAGTAAAATCAGTGGGGTAATCCACTTTAGGGATAAGTATAATAAGAGAGGAAACAGCAGCCATGGGTAAAGTGTTGCCTTTAAAAAAACTGTGTACTGCATTTATCAAATCACTTTTAATAACATCCCAACAATGAATATAAAACGATGAAGAGAAACCATCAGGACCAGGGGCAGAATCACTAGGTATATCAAAAGTGGCTTTTTTAATCTCCTCATCACTAGGCATAGTGTTGAGGGCCCTATTATCAGTCTCATTGACCAACTTAGGTATAACATGAAACAGGTCAGTATCAATATTAACAGGTGAAAAAGAAAAATGGGAAGCAAAAAAATTACCAGCCTCGTTTTGAATTTCCTTTAAATCCTCAGTAAAGGTCCCATCATCCAATTTAATTTGCAAAATCTTACTCTTAGCTCTTTTGTGTTTTAGCATTTGGTGGAAAAACTTAGAATTTCTGTCACCCTCTTTTAGCCATTTAACTCTAGCTTTTTGTTTGAAAAAAATTTCTTCCTGTAAAACTAAAGTGTTGTAGTTTTTGAGAGCTATAAGATATTGGTCACAATAATTGTCCCCAACATCAACAAGTTGGTTTTCAGCAAAAATCAGTTCATCTTTTGCCTTGGCTAGATTGCCATGTATATTATCAAAAACCTCTTTATTCCACTTTTTAATGCAAAACTTAAGCCTTTTAAGCTTGAAACAGAAGTTGTCCAGGCCCTCTAAGTTACAGGGGATACCCCAATTTTTGGCCACCATCTCATTAAAGCCCTCATGCTTAGTCCACATCCTGAAAAACTTAAAATTAGTGGGTCCAAAGGAAGGTGCTATATCAGTAGTAAAAATGAGTGCAGAGTGATCAGATACAGTTCTTTCAGCCACAAACAGCTTTGTATTAGGGTAACTAGCTTTCCAAGCAGCAGTAATCAAAGCCCTATCTAGTTGTTCAAACACTACTTTACCTAGATTAATCCTACTCCAAGTAAAAATGGAACCATTATGAGGCATAGTAATGAGAGTATTGTTACTAATGAAGTCAAGGAAGTCATTTTTATCAGCACTAGCTTTAGTGTTACCACCTAATTTCTCATGGTCATACCTAATAGTGTTGAAATCCCCTACCACTTTCCATGGTTTATTATTAAAATCCAAACATGTCAGGTCATGCCACAGTTCCCTTCTAGCTATATAATTACACTTGGCATATACAACTGTTAAGAAAGATTCAATAGGAGACTTAAAGTGTATGGTAATAGCTTGAGAAGTAGAGAGCAGTACATTAATATCCAGCTCTTTTTTATAAAAAAACCAAAATTTCCCTCCTTCATTAGTGTTGGAGATAACAAAATCCATTTTAAATTTGTTAGCCAAAGGAGGTGCCTTATCAAAATTGATCATAGGTTCTAAAAGAGCAAAGAAATCTAGTTTATACTTCCTAATATATTTAACCAGTTGAGCCTGTGACAGTGCATTAGCAATGCCCCTTACATTCCAAATGATGTAATTATACATTTAAAAGATTAGTTTGTACCTTTTTGGTAATTTTACCTTCAGGTGAGTATCTTTGTGGTGGTTTACCCCCTCTTTTCACTCTTGGTGCATCTGAGTAATATCCCTCATCCTCATCCTGTTTACTCCTTCCTACACAAGTGTCTAAGTGAAGGGTATCCATCATTTTCTCAGCAGACTGCAGTATCATTACCTCTTCCATGTCCTGTGTATTGGAGTCCTCATCTTCCAACTTGCTCATGGTCAGCTTTGCCTGCTTATTAGCCCTGTTCCTGTCTCTTTTTTTTGCTTTGTTTGTTTTAGATAAATTTGAAACTTGTTCAGAGAAAGTCTGACTAGCCATGGTATCCCCAGTTTCTCCAGTTTCCTTTTCTTTTTGTATTACTTTTTGATTTTCTCCTAAAACTTCCAAAGGTGAGTTGTCTTCCTTTGTGTTCAAAATAGCCACAATAAGGTTATTGTCTTCTTCATTTTCACCTAATTTTTCCTTAATACTGTTTTGTTTTTCTAGAGAATTATTACCTGTGTCCTCTCTTTCTTCTTCACTATCTATCTCTACCCATTTTCCTTTTTCTTTTCTGAGAAATTTTCTTTTTGGATCTAATTTATCCATAACCAAACTCTTAGCAGGTTGCTTAACTATGTAAGTCTGTTTTAAACCCATTTTTTTCTTTTGATTATCCCTATTTTCAGAGTTAACCCCCTGTTTATTAAAGTTTTCAGAGCTAACTTTTTCTTCTTGCTTAAAGTTGCTTATTCCACTTCTAACTCTTTTGCATTCAAAATGTTCATGTCCCTGTAAACAGCACACACTACAATATTTGGGGGATTTTTCATAATCAATCCTTTGCCAATAACCCTCCTCTAGAGAGGATCCAATCCATATTCTGTAAACCCTAGGTTTTGACAGGTCCATTTCTATGCAAACTCTAGCATACATAGGTCTTACATGAGTGAGAGTAGCTATATCAGCCTCTAAAAAACCCCCTAATGATTGTGTAATGGCTTTAAGATAAGAAAGCACGCAAAAATTTAGTGGCAATAGGGGTATTCTTACCCAAACAGGTGCAATAGCTGATTCCTTAAAAAGTGAAAAGTCACTTGTCCACTTAAAAAGCCTATATAAAGCCCCCTCCATCTCATGTGATGTTCTAGTCCAGGCTTTGTTGTAATCATTTATATTAAGCATTTTTATAAAAACATGCCTATAATCAATTAACCCTACAATTGGCATCTTATCCAAACCCCAATTTTTGGCAATATGTTCCCTAATATTCTCTATCTTTGGTCTACCCTTGCTGAATTTTGCTATAAGCGCTAATTGTAAGGGCACCTCCGACCTTTGAAGTTCTAATTGAGAAAAAATCACAGCAGGTTCTAAACCCTTACTATTACTTTGTCTAAGTGGGAGTTGGATATCATTGATTTCTATAGTGCGTAAATCCACCTTACTTTCTAAGCCATTTAGTGTAGATGATTTACCTGAAACAATTGATACGTAGCTTGGTTTTAAAGTCTCGTCTTCCTTGTTATTCGCCATGTTCGATTACTCTCAAATAACCTGAGAAATGTTGTGGGGAGAGAAGAACTAACCCATTTGAGATTGAATATATTAGTGAGTTTTATGCTAAAGGTGTATTTTAATGGTGAGAAGGTGAGGAGTTAAGGAAGATAAAGGAGAAGCGGCGCTCTCTCTTTCTCTCTCTTTAAATTTAATTAAGCATTAAATACTGATTATGGGGAAAGTAACAACTTGTGTAATCCTATGGGAACAAATTAATCAGATTCATTTAAATAAGAAAATCAAAGCAATTTTAATCATTTTCCCTATAAATTGTAATCCATCGCCATAAGAACCTGGGTATGAATCATAAACCCTATCACCTATCGTGTGTTTGCAGGCTCTTGGGTTTATTTCAACCTCCGAAAAAGGGACTAAAATCATAGTTAATCTAAAAAAGAATTTCTGGGAAATAGCCATGCTCATCCATGCTCACTTTTCAGCTTCTAGTTGAAGGTAGTGAAAGAGCAACGTGAAGCATTGGGCTCACTAATACCTCACCCAAAAACTTACACGAAAAAACAACTTTGTTTAAACTGACGTGACGATTGATAATCCAACAGTAACACTAATGATTACTCCTATAAGAGAGCAGAAACTAAAAAGCTAAATACGACTCAACATTTTCCCTGAAAGACTGAAGCATAGCTGAAGCAATCTGCTTACTAGTAAAGTCGATGGAAAACATTGCAGATGTATTACAGGAATCATTTACCGTGAAAATTAAAATTTAAAGTACTAGCATCAGTTCAGGCTAAGAGCAACACCACTGAGTAAAGCTTTATGAACTCAAAGTTCATCTTCAAGATAATTAAAGTTTCAATTAAGAAAGAATTATGAATTATAACAGAAACCAAGTAGACATTATGCAGGTTTCAGTATTGCAATATCGACAAGAACCCTCTTTATTCTATATACTGTATGTGAATATTTATTTAGATGTTTAACACAAAGTTACAAGTATGTCACGTTTCTATTTTGGGGCTTGCCACGAGGACGTCTTGCTAGATTAACTTTATATAAAGAATCTCTATTGGTTACTGCTTGAATGTTAGTTACAAAAGTAAAAGAAAAAAAGAAGTAGGAGATCAAGCCACAACAGAGGATTACAGGCTTCATTTACTACGCCTCACCACCATACTTAAACATGTATTTCTTTTTCTTTTCTTTTTTCCTTTTGCCTAAGTCAAGGGCCGGTTTTGGCCTTGTTAATATCCTGTGGACCATGACGAGCCTGATTTTCTTCCCAGGCTCGACTTATATATTATATTCGCTAAACGCCCATCGGGCCCTACTGAAGCAGTTGACCAGATAATATAGCAGTAATCTGTAAAGCAGTTTAATGTCATTTACCGTACGAGGCTGCACCGCTCCGACACCTAACTTGTACCCATTTTTACAGTCCGAGGTCTGTTGCTCGACTGTTTACCGCTCCGGTACCTAAACCGTACCTAGCTTACAAAGGACAAGTACAATAACAAAGATAATATATAAACAGATATATCATGTAAGTATGTCGGTACAGGGGTTGGTGTTTTTATCAGGTTGATGGGTCCGTCGGAACGTTGGAGGCAGCCGTGTATGGTGTTGGTACGGCGGCCCGTTCCGATGATTCCCGGGTTCCTGGTTATTTGGTTGTATTTACCGGATTGTTATTGAATTAGCTTTTAACTATGAATGTCAGTGATACTGTAAATGGGTGTACGAAAACATTAAGCTACTGACTACAACTTGTGAGTATGAACTGTAGTGATTAACTACGGTTTTCCCCATCCAATACTATTGGGATTAGGCAGCATATATGTATATATGTATTCATGTGTGCATATTTATAAGTAGGTAAGAGGGGAGAAATAACCGTGACTGTGATGGCCCGTGGTTGGGCCTGTGATGAGGCGGCAACTTGAACCCTGCCTTCGGTGGCTGGTCTCGGTCCAGCCGAGTTCGAGTCACGTCTATACACATAATCCTGTAAATGTATGGTAGTATCTCTTATTTATGTGTCGGTGGCTATATTTGTACAGCCGTGCGTATGGATGTGTCGTGTATCTCTCTTGCCTCTCTCCCTATCTGCTTGTATCTATCTATATATCTCCTCTTTCTCCCAGTGGAGAGACCCCCTCTTTTGGAGGCAAAGTCCTCTCTTTATAGTGTGAGTCAGGTCCTCTCTTTCATTTGGGCCTGTTGGGCTTTAATGTATTATGGGCCGAAAGCAAGTGTGTAACACTCGTAAATACAGTGTCGTCCATTACGGAATAAATACAATTTAACACGTTAAATAGACAGTTGTAATATACTAAGAGGGAATACGCAAATACCCTCGCCAACAGCTCCCTGTCCAGTGGCATAGACATGACCGAGGGCTCTGTAGAGGGTTCGGTCCTGGTTATAGTGCTGGATAATAAATAAACCGTCAAACAAATGTAAAGCATGTATCTGGCACGGTTATCTTTGCAAGGCGGTGTCCGAGGTCGTAAGACCGAGGCATAATAAATAGCACGATCCGAGTCTGAAACAGAGTAAAGCCTGAGGGCATCGCCCAACGTCTCGATTCGTAGGTTCGATAAATAATGTCATAAGACAAGGATAGAGCCTGAGTCACGAGACTGAAAAATAAGGTCATAAGACCGAAGCACTGTCGGAGGTCATAAGACTGAGATTGATCGTATAATCCTGATAAATACTGTCATAAGACCGAAATAGATCCCGAGTCACGGGACTGGTAAATAAGGTCATAAGACCGAAACACTGTCGGAAGTCATAAGACCGAGATCGATCGTATAATCCTGATAAATAATGTAATAAGACTTAGATAGATCCCGAGTCACGGGACTGGAAAATAAGGTCACAAGACCGAAGCACTGTCGGAGGTCATAAGACCGAGATCGATCGTATAATCCTGATAAATAATGTCATAAGACCGAGATAGATCCCGAGTCACGGGACTGGTAAATAAGGTCACAAGACCGAAGCACTGTCGGAGGTCATAAGACCGAGATCGATCGTATAATCCTGATAAATAATGTCATAAGACCGAGATAGATCCCGAGTCACGGGACTGGTAAATACGGTCATAAGACCGAAGCACTGTCGGAGGTCATAAGACCGAGATCGATCGTATAATCCTGGAGCTAGTGACGGTGAAATGTGTCAGAGGAACCCATGATGGGCAACCAGTCAAAGGAACCCGTGATGGGTTGAGCTGTCAGAGCGTGACTGATTCTATCACGTGAAATAAATATAATGAACTGTATGTGAACCGTTGTCATAGAAGCATGACTAAGTCTCCCTCAAAGTCGGAGCTTTCGAGGGGCTTCAAAGAGTAACTTGTCGTGGTAGAAAATATGGGTCTTCCTTGGGATTCGAGGGGTTTAAATAGTAACTTTATACTAGGTCAGAGATTTCCAGGACGGACAAAGGTCAGGGAATGTCGGAATGTCGATGGGGGACTAGATCAAGAGACGGAGATCGTCGAGGGAGTCTGAGATGGGTTTAGGCCGCCAATGGTGGGCAGTGCGAGGAAAGCCATAGTGGCCTAGGCTCGAAGGCTGTCGATAATGGACTATGCCAGGAAAGCCGTGGTGGGCTAGACTCAGAGACTGTCGGTGATGGACTGTGTCGGAGAAGCCCGTGATCGGCTGAGCTCGAATACCATCGATGATGGACTATGTTGGAATAGTCGCGGTGGTCTAGGATCGGAGGCTGGCGATATGGGTCGATACATGTACTGAGGAAGGTGCTCCCAGTGGGTAGTTCCCATTCGGGGTATAAAATTGAAAGACTCTACCAGAGTGATAAGACTTTACTTATCATTATTGGAGCAGGTGCTCCCAGTGGGTCATAACCTGTCTGGGGCGTACGGTGGCCACATAGGCTTATGCAGGTTTGAAACTTAACCGGTGCTCCATAGGGTCATAACCTGTCTGGGGCGTACGGTGGCCACATAGGCTTATGCAGGTTTGAAATTGAACCGGTGCTCCATAGGGTCATAACCCGTCTGGAACGTACGGTGGCCATATAGGCTTATGCCGGTTTGAAACTGAACCGGTGCTCCCATAGGGTCATAACCCGTCTGGGACGTACGGCTGTAAGACTGTACCGGGGTGATAAGACTTTACTTATCACTGTAAGACTGTACCGGGGTGATAAGACTTTAATTATCACCATACCGGAGTGATAAGACTTTACTTATCACTATTGGACTGTACCGGGATGATAAGACTTTACTTATCACCGTAAGACTGTACCGGGATGATAAGACTTTACTTATCATCGTAAGACTGTACCGGGGTGATAAGACTTTACTTATCACCGTAAGACTGTACCGGGGTGATAAGACTTTACTTATCACTGTAAGACTGTACCGGGGTGATAAGACTTTACTTATCAACGAAAGACTGTACCGGGGTGATAAGACTTTACTTATCAACGTAAGACTGTACCGGGGTGATAAGACTTTACTTATCAACGTAAGACTGTACCGGGGTGATAAGACTTTACTTATCAATATTGGAGCAGGTGGTGCCCCCATAGGGTTTTACCCGTCTGGGGCGTACTGTGGCCGTATGAGCCTAAGTGTATTAGGACACCTGTGAGAGAACCGTGGCCGCATGGGCCTAAGTGTATCAAGACACTTGTGAGAGAACCGTGGCCGCATGGGCCTAAGTGTATCAGGACACTTGTGAGAGAACCGTTGCCGCACGGGCCTAAGTGTATCAAGACACTTGTGAGAGAACCGTGGCCGCATGGGCCTAAGTGTATCAGGACACTTATGAGAAAGCTGTTTGAGATTAAATCGATGCTCCCAGAGGGTCGACATCTTGCTGGGATGTACTATGACCGCATGTGTCTAAGTTACCTATTTTATTCAGCATATTCTCTGGCAGTTTTTCTACATGATTTTTTTTTTGTATGGCTTTCAGAACTATTTAGCAAATTTACGTTCCCACAGACGGCGCCATTTGGCGAGCCTGATTTTCTTCCCAGGCTCGACTTATATATTATATTCGCTAAACGCCCATCGGGCCCTACTGAAGCAGTTGACCAGATAATATAGCAGTAATCTGTAAAGCAGTTTAATGTCATTTACCGTACGAGGCTGCACCGCTCCGACACCTAACTTGTACCCATTTTTACAGTCCGAGGTCTGTTGTCCGACTGTTTACCGCTCCGGTACCTAAACCGTACCTAGCTTACAAAGGACAAGTACAATAACAAAGATAATATATAAACAGATATATCATGTAAGTATGTCGGTACAGGGGTTGGTGTTTTTATCAGGTTGATGGGTCCGTCGGAACGTTGGAGGCAGCCGTGTATGGTGTTGGTACGGCGGCCCGTTCCGATGATTCCCGGGTTCCTGGTTATTTGGTTGTATTTACCGGATTGTTATTGAATTAGCTTTTAACTATGAATGTCAGTGATACTGTAAATGGGTGTACGAAGACATTAAGCTACTGACTACAACTTGTGAGTATGAACTGTAGTGATTAACTACGGTTTTCCCCATCCAATACTATTGGGATTAGGCAGCATATATGTATATATGTATTCATGTGTGCATATTTATAAGTAGGTAAGAGGGGAGAAATAACCGTGACTGTGATGGCCCGTGGTTGGGCCTGTGATGAGGCGGCAACTTGAACCCTGCCTTCGGTGGCTGGTCTCGGTCCAGCCGAGTTCGAGTCACGTCTATACACATAATCCTGTAAATGTATGGTAGTATCTCTTATTTATGTGTCGTGGCTATATTTGTACAACCGTGCGTATGGATGTGTCGTGTATCTCTCTTGCCTCTCTCCCTATCTGCTTGTATCTATCTATATATCTCCTCTTTCTCCCAGTGGAGAGACCCCCTCTTTTGGAGGCAAAGTCCTCTCTTTATAGTGTGAGTCAGGTCCTCTCTTTCATTTGGGCCTGTTGGGCTTTAATGTATTATGGGCCGAAAGCAAGTGTGTAACACTCGTAAATACAGTGTCGTCCATTACGGAATAAATACAATTTAACACGTTAAATAGACAGTTGTAATATACTAAGAGGGAATACGCAAATACCCTCGCCAGACCATGCACCATCTCAGTCACCTATTATCAGTTGCAAATGCCCGATTAAACCTTATCAAATCGAACTAGTACTAGAACAGGACAGGGTTGCCAAGGACGCATAGTGAATGTATAATTGAAGTTTACCCCTCTTCTACAATGATACAATATGAAAAATAAAGAAGTATGAGATATCATAGTACTATATAGTATACTATGGTTTTGATTATTCAAGAACGAAACATGCTTTTCATAACTTAATAATGTACATAAGGAAGCAAATTTGTATAATATAAAACGCTCGTGTACATGGAGACAGTCCCTCCATTTTGATAAAAACCAATAAAAAGCTTTTTTTTTTCCTATCTATTTTGATGATTACCTTCAAAAAATAGTGTGACAACAACCCCTCCCCCAGAGAAAAACACTCATATAAGGTATAAAAAAAAACTATATAGAATATCGGCTGCTCCAATTTTAAATTCCTAGTTCCGTCGCTGGATTGTTGCAATCCTTTCGCAATTCGCACCGACTTAAAAATGCGAATGTATAACTGAAGGTTGCACCGTTTATTATGGTACCAAACTGAAAAATAAATTAAAAGTACTCAAATTGTATCTGATTCAAGCAACATTTATATTACTGTGTCCAGTGAAATGAGAAAGGCTTTCTTGACATAGCAAAATGTAAGAGTATGCACCTAAAATGAGGTGATAACACCCCTAACCCTCAGAAATTGAAAACAAGATTATAACAGGTCCAAAAGTAAAGCATGGCTATAGGCTAGAACGCTTTTGTCATCTTCATTATTTTCTTCTTTGTGAGTCAACACACTTGCAAATTTCTATACAATAATATGATGACGACGATGATGATAAGGTATTACGGTAAAACCTCTATAAATTAATATAGTTGGAACTATATAAATTTATTAATTTAAAAATATATTAATTAATAGATAAATTATTTATTTATTATTTTAAATAAGTTTTTATTGATATAATAAATATACTCGTTAATACTAACATAAAACTCATTATATATTACTAATATTACTCGTTAAACTCGTTAGTAAAGTCTAATACAATACTTCACTTACGAATATATAAATTATGTTATAACTTAAACCGTGGAGAAAACTATGAAAATATATTAATACATTGAACTACGCATGAAATTCAAGTAAATTTAAATTTTAAGAGTAATCAAATGAATATAGAGTCATATTTCACTAAATCGTCCTAATAATATTTGTCATTGTGAACAATTAATAATTTATGATTTTGTGGGGACCAAATATTCATATAAAGAATTTTCAAAATTTATCATCTTATTAATTTATCGAAATTAGTCATTTTTGCATTGGCCCAAGTCAGGACCGGAAAAAAATATTATTTTAGAAAATTTATAGAGGTTTTACTGGACTACCAAATACTACACACAAATATAATTATTAAATTATATATAGACATAGATGTCTAATTAATTAATGGCATTTAAGGAATTTTTATTCCAAATGAAGAAATTTGTATAGTCTATTCACAACTATTAATTACATAGATTCTAATAGTAAATATAAAGGGAAAAGAAGGCATTGGTTAAGAATTTTAATTAAGGTTATAAGTATTTGTCAACCAGTACTATTATTAAATTTTCGCAATTACGTATGGAACTTTTATTTGGAGTATATTGTTAAGGAAATAAGTGCATTGATATCTTATTTCATTTCTTTTCCTATTTGATTTTGAATCTTCCATATGGTATTATTTCTTTGCAGAACAATAATTCATCTATGTTGTATATACATATGGTATTATTCCCTAAAAAACGTTATTTCACGCAAAATAGCGAGTTTTTAAAACATGGGTATTTTTCAACAACTCAATTCCAGAAACCAAAGGAAAAATGCTTAGTTAAGTTTATTATGAATCAATCACTGGATTATTTCTTTGCAGAACAATAATTCATCTATGTTGTATATACATATGGTATTATTCCCTAAAAAACGTTATTTCACGCAAAATAGCGAGTTTTTAAAACATGGGTATTTTTCAACAACTCAATTCCAGAAACCAAAGGAAAAATGCTTAGTTAAGTTTATTATGAATCAATCACTGGAAAATGGGTTTGTGAAGTTTAATGGGGGAGAGAGTATTGATTACTTAGGTGAAAAAAGAGACTCAATCGGCATTAATTTCATTAGTATACATGCGTGTCATACATGCGTGTCAGTTGATTTGTGGTGTAGTTGACTAAATAATTTGTCGACTTTGACAACCCTAACCATAAAATCATCTTCAACTATTTTTTAAAGTCAACCATGTAATTCATCTCTACAATGAACGAGAACATCTATATTTCTAATTTCATACTTATCTCTTCTTCACACTATGTGTTGCAAGACTTTATTAGCTTTCTGGATTATATTTCTAGTGCATCCATGGACACTTTGTATCGTCACTGCCACTTCATTTACTTCCAATATCACCGATCAACGCTCTCTCCTAGCCTTCCTATCCGCCATCGAGATTGACCCAAATAACTTCCTTGCCAATAATTGGACGTTAGACACAAACTTCTGTAACTGGTACGGGGTTTCTTGCAGCAAACGCAGACAAAGAGTCACCGGTCTTGTACTCAAAAGCATGGGCCTCGTAGGTCCTATTTCACCTCATCTTGGTAATCTTTCTTTCTTAGACAGTCTCGACCTTAGAAGAAACGGGTTTCACGGCCAAGTGATAGATGAGCTTGGCTATTTAAGTCGCTTGACAATACTCGTATTAAGCAAAAACAATTTAGAAGGGGAGGTTCCAATGAGTTTATCCCTGTGCCGAAAGCTGGATTCTATTTGGCTAAATTCTAATAGGCTCACGGGCATGTTACCTAAAAATCTAACTACCTTACCACTGCTTCGGAACCTTGGTCTTGGAGTCAACAACTTGACAGGTAAAATCCCTGCCTCGTTTGGTAATATGTCAACCTTAGAAAAGCTAGGTTTGGAAAATAACGAATTTCGCGGAACTATTCTTAACGATTTGGCTCTTTTGCCAAGTCTAAAATGGCTTTACTTGGGAGGGAACTATCTCGTTGGTACAATACCCCCATCCTTGTTCAACATGTCCTCTTTAGAGATACTCGAACTTCCTGTTAATTCTTTCACCGGAGGTCTGCCCAAGGATACCAGTCTTCAACTTACTAACATGATTCAACTCTTTTTAGCTGGCAACAAACTTAGTGGAACCCTCCCTTCTCATTGGTACAATGCGTCTAAACTAACTCATTTAGGCATTGAAAGGAATAACTTTAGGGGAACTCTTCCAACAGCGCTACCATTGTCCCTTCAAACTTTATACGCACATAGCTGCAACTTGCATGGTGAATTCCCCAAAGTAATTAGTACTCTGAAAAATTTGACTGCTTTAAGTCTTAGTAGAAATAGATTTAGCGGAATGATTCCTCCAAAAATCGAAGGAATGGAAAGTATTCAACAGTTATATCTTAGCAGGAATGAGCTCAATGGTCCTATCCCAAAGGAACTTTGCTATCTAAGAAACTTGGGAGATCTTTATCTAAATAATAATAAGTTATCTGGTTCCATCCCCGAGTGCATTGGAGATATTACTGGTCTCCAGCAGTTTACCCTTGGTGGAAACGAGCTAAATTCAATGATACCTCAGAGCTTGTGGACTCTTGATCAACTCGTGTATTTGAACCTATCATTGAACTTATTTCATGGCGACCTAGGCCATAATCTCACCACAATAAAATCTTTCGACACCTTAGACATCTCTCGAAACCAGTTATCAGGTAACATTCCTGACTTTTTAGGATCCTTATTGAGCTTAACTTATCTAGACATGTCTTTCAACTCCTTTTTTGGCCCCATTCCGAAATCGTTAGGAAATTTGATCTCATTGGAGAACATGAATTTATGTGGCAACAACCTATCAGGTCAAATACCGAAGACTATGGAGGCACTAACACACCTAAGGGACTTAAATTTGTCTTATAATAAGCTCTCAGGTGAGATACCAGATAGAGGGCCTTTTGTGAACTTCACGCCACAATCTTTTTTGGGGAACCAAGAACTCTGTGGAGAATCAATTTCCAAACCATGCATAAGGCAAGGTTTAAGGAAATCAAAGAATACATTTTTTCCTCTTAGCTATATCATTCCAATCACTGCCGTGGTGCTGATAGTTTGTGCTCTTCTCTACGTCTACCATAAACGTAGAAGAAACAACTTGCATCAAGATCCAGAGCATGCATTGAATGAGCAGATAATGATTTCATATCAAGAGCTTTTACATGGCACGAATGGATTTTCTGAGGCCAATTTTCTTGGGTCAGGAGGTTTTGCAAAAGTGTATAAAGGAGTACTTTCCGATGGAACAATTGTAGCAGTGAAACTTCTAAATCTTGTGGTTGATGGAGCATTCGAGAGTTTCGATGCGGAGTGCAAGGTTTTACGAACAGTACGACATAGGAATCTTGTGAAAGTCATAAGTACTTGTACAAATCCTGAATTAAGGGCTCTGATTTTGGAATACATTCCAAATGGAAGCCTAGATAAGTGGTTGTACTCTCACAATCACTGTCTAAGTTTCCTCCAAAGAGTGAATATCATTATTGACGTTGGGGTGGCTCTAGATTATCTTCATTTTGGTCAATCCGAGAAAGTGATACATTGTGACTTGAAGCCTAGCAATGTTCTCTTGGATGAAGATATGGTTGCACATGTTGCTGATTTCGGTATTGCAAAAATCTTGGCTGCTAATAAAGATGATACACAAACTAATACCTTAGGTTCTTTCGGCTACATCGCTCCAGGTAAAGTAAAAAATATTGTAGTTAGTACTTACTATAGTACAGTTGTACTTGTTTAATAATGTTGGAAATTTCGGATACATATCACATTGCTATTTTTTGTTTCCGCTACTCACATATTTAAAAATAATGTATGTATAATCTATTTAAAAATAATTTAGCTTCATAACCTTGGTGAAAGGAAAAGGCTATCAAACTTCTTGCTAATTTAAGTCAATTCTCTAACTAAGTTTAGCGTTATTTTTAAACTTGATTTATGTACCAGAGTATGGCGCTGAGGGAAGAGTGTCAACAAAAGGTGATACGTTTAGTTTTGGAATTATGTTGTTGGAGACTTTTACAAGAAAAAGACCAACAGATGATATGTTCTCGGAAGACTTAAGCCTCCGGCAATGGGTGAGCTCATCGGTAGACGACGGAATACTGAATGTCGTTGACCAAAACTTATTGAATGAAATTGTTCAAGAAGATTCTTTTATATCCTTCCAAAGTAATCTTTTGGCGATACTGGACATGGGATTGGGTTGCTCGAGAGATTCATCCGAGGAGAGGTTCGAGATGAAGGACGTTGTAGCTAAATTGAACAAAATCAAGCTCAGAATCATTTCCAAAGAAGTGCACTAGCTTTTTCCATTATTCTGATTAAGCTTTGCCATCTTTCGGTGTTGTTGCAAAAATAATACCAAGCTCATTATGTATGTATAAGTTACCAAAATCCGAAGTGAAACACGATGTGAGTATTGATAAATTTTGCTATGTTTTTTTGTTTTTGTTTTTTACTACTTGTTCGATGTAAAACTTTTCTCTTACTCATTTGACTTCCAATCAAGTTTAACACGGTTTGTGGGATGGATTTTCGCAGTTTAAGAAACCATATCTCAGTTTCACCAATTTATATATAAATTTAGCAGCTGGGCACTGGTTCCACTTGTTAACTTTAGGATCAGTATTGTTAGCATGATATCAAGACTTATTTTTGTTTGTCATCATACTAGTTTTACCGTTTACATTCTCCAAACATATTTGTTTTCCATGTAAATTGTGATGTCCTGTAGGAGATGAAGATCCGGTTATTTGCATAATGTATACTTGGACTATTAGTTCAAGTCTCAATTTATCTTGAACAATTCTTTATTTTGAATCTCCCGACTCAAATAAGAATCATAAGCAGTAAATAAATTTCCATTAATACTATGTTGCAGAGAATGATAAAAGATAATAGGATCAAAATCACTCTATTGTAGGATCAGAGATATGAATCTAGTTGTTGGAAGTTTGAATAATATAAATGGGATACTAGACATGGAATAGAAATGAGAAATGCAAGCTTCAAAATAGGAAGATACAGAATACATTGATATGACAGATACAATTAGATCTGATAAGGAAATTACTCACAGGAAAGCTTAAAAAACAATCAAAGACGTGTCCTGATTTAGAAACTCATTCCTCACCACGTAAAATATATACATGTCAACCGCTCTTGCCTCCCTAGATTCTCGATTTCGCAACCGAATGAGTGATGATGTGTTGAACAATAATCTAATTGTTTATATCGAAAAAGATATTTTTTATAATATACCAAACTTTGTAATTATTACAAATATTGGGTAGTTGTTGAGGGCATTATAATTTAACTTTAAATTCATATTATAATAAAGTTAATTCGATTTTTTGTGTTGAGTCTATTTTTCTAAATTTTGTTATGTGATAGATGATGAATGCGCTAATATTCATCACAAGAAAATAGAGAAAAAGTAAGAGAAGAACAAGACTGCACCTTTTTGGTGAGAGAACCGAGCTATTCTTTACTATCAAAACTTAAAGTATTCGCAGTTCGCGTATATCATAAATTTACCTTAAATATGAGAAAATTATTCTAAAATTGTATGCGTATCAGTTTAGTTATCCATTATCTTAAATATACATAAACTCAAATATCTCTCAAATATAAATGATTAATATGTTAATTTATAATTAAAATAATAATTTTTCTCTCTTATTTTTCTATTATTCTATATTTTTTATTTGTACTTTTCTCATATAAATTAATAAAATAACAAAAACATGACTTGTATAGTTGTGATAGAGAAATTTATAAAAAACCTGATAATTTGTATAAAACAAAACGTTTCCTTATAACTTGTAAAAATGTACTTTTTACTTTAAATACGGAAAAATTTATAAGTTATTTAATGTGTTTGCTCTATTAAATTAATTTGGGTTAAAAAAAATTGATATAAGTATATTAAAATATGCTAATATTTAGTTATGATAATAAATTTGATAGAGAAGCTGAAAAATGTATAAAATTAAACTGTTACCCTAAAAATATAAAAGTAATGCTAATTAACTTAAATATGAGAAAAAATATAATTAAAATGGTGTGTTTGGTCTTAATCAAGTGAAAAATAGGTTTAGTGGGAACTTTTAATCTTTTCTTTTGTACAATAAACTCGTAAGTCTTTTTCCTAGACATCTTATCACTTTCAGATTCAAGCTTTTATACTATAGCTTTTTTCAGACCAACAAATAGAAAACATCAGCTTTTAAGCTGATCAACAAAATTCAATCCAATTTTTTATGCAAAAAAATAAAATAAAAATCTGACCTTACAAAATAAATGACAACCGAAGTAAATATTGGCACAATCAGTATTTGCAAAAGAAAGTTATAAGAAATACACACGTTTTATAAAAAAACTGATAGTGGCAGACTAACAAGAGCCTGGCATGGTCTGTCAAATAGGTACGCTCTACTCTTACTATTTTTACTTATTTCCTTTTCTTTTTTTTGATATGTAATTTACTGGTCCTCGTAATCTCTTTCAAACATAAGCAGCAATCAAATATTACTTATGCTGTTAAATACAAAGTGATAACATTTGGAAATCACTTCCAACATGGTACATGCCGTAGTACTTACTGAACTTGTAACTTTTACTTATCTCAAAATCTTATCACTTTGAGAACTGTGACCAAATGGAATACTTTTCAAGTCAATTTCGAAGTCTTTATTCTTTTACTTAATTGTGAGAAGCGGAGAATTCCACACCTCGTTTTTCTTTAGTCAAACAGCCATTAGATTTAATTACTAAAAATTGGGACTCACCTGAGCAATGTTTTAAATAACGTTATCTCTATCTTAGCGTTTTTTTACAAAAACGTTAAAAACGCAAATAGCGTTGCTACATAGCGTTTTGCGGTGTAATTTTTTTTTACCTAAATACATATAAATATTGCATTAAATTTAGAACATCTAATAAAAATTAACTAAATATATTTAAAAAGTTGTAACTAATAATCACAAAATGATTGTAGTTGAAATGTCACAGCATTTATTTTGTTTGCAAGAGTTTTGACGTTTGATTCTTTTTAATCTCCAATAATTTCATTATAATTTTGACACAATTCTTTTTTTTTACTGCACCCGCTGTAGCGTAAATAGCGTCCGCTATAACGTAAATAGCGTTTCTATAGCGCGAATTTAACGTTTTTCCATCCAAATAGCGGTTTATAGCCGAAAAACGCTATTTCGCGAATTATAGATATAACGCGTTTTTTAAAACAATGCACCTAACTACATAACCCGCTTACATTATCTTAAGCAAACATTCAACAGCAAGAAACAAACTTGCTTTTACAAACAGAATCTATCCACTACTTATAAGGTTCCGATAACAACAAAAACTCACGTCCTTTTGATAATCCCTTGATAAATTAACTTTTAATTTTTTAATATTCTCTTTTGTACAATAAACTTGTAGTGTTTTTCTTAGCCAGACATCTGATCACTTTGACAACCATAACCAGAAATCATGCCCAAGTACTTTTCAAAGTCAACCCAAAGTCTTTCTTCCTCTAGTCTCTATATGTCACTTGTGGAAAATGGTAACGTTCAGAGAATTCCACACCACGTAAATGTATCTAAGTCATCTTTATATTTCTGATCTCATACTCATCTCTCCCTCTCACTATGTGTTGCAAGGCTTTATTGGCTTTCTGGACACTTTGTGTGGCATTGGTATCTGCCACTTCATTTTCTTCCAATATCACCGATCAACACGCTCTCCTAGCCTTCAAATCCGCCATCAAGATTGATCCAAAAAACATCCTTGCCAATAACTGGACGTTAGACACAAACTTCTGTAACTGGTATGGCGTTTCTTGCAGCAAACGCAGAGAAAGAGTCACCAGTCTTGTACTCATAGACATGGGCCTTGTAGGTCCTATTTCACCTCATATCGGTAACCTTTCTTTCTTAAAGGTCCTCAACCTAAAAAATAACAGTTTTCACGGCCAAGTGATAGATGAGTTTGGCTATTTAAGCCGGTTGACAATACTCTCATTGGGCAAAAACAATTTAGAAGGGGAGGTTCCAGTGAGTTTATCCCTGTGCCGAAAGCTCAGCATGATTTATATGAGTTATAATAGACTTAAGGGCGTGTTACCTAAAAATTTAACTACCTTACCACTGCTTCAGTTGATTGCTCTCGGAAGCAACAACTTGACAGGTAAAATCCCTGCCTCGATTGGTAATATGTCAACCTTAGAAGTGCTAAGTTTGGAAATTAACGAATTCCACGGAAGTGTTCTTAACTATTTGGCTCTTCTGCCAAGTCTAAAATGGCTTTGGTTAGGACAGAACTATTTCGTTGGTACAATACCTCCATCCTTGTTCAACATCTCCTCTTTAGAGCAACTTGACCTTGATTCTAATTCTCTTACGGGAGGCCTACCCAAGGATAGCAGTTTTCAACTTCCTAAGATGTTTAACCTCTTGATAGGTGGCAATCAACTTGGTGGAACCATCCCTTCTCATATGTACAATGCGTCTAGACTAACTTTCTTAAGCATGGAATGGAATAACTTCACAGGAACTCTTCCAACAGCATTACCGTTTTCGCTTCAAATTTTATCCATACATCATTGTAACTTGTATGGTGAAATCCCCAAAGAAATCGGTACTCTGAAAAATTTGACTAATTTAGATCTTAATACAAATAGACTTAGCGGAAAGATTCCTCCAACAATGAAAAGAATGCAAAGTATGCAAGTCTTACTTCTTAGTAATAACGAGCTCAATGGTCCTATCCCTAAGGAAATATGCTACCTAACAAACTTGGGAGTATTAAATCTTGATACAAATAGATTAACTGGTCCTATCCCCGAGTGCATTGGAAATCTTGTTGGCCTACAGTTTTTTACCCTTGATGATAATGAGCTAAACTCTATGATACCTCAGAGCTTGTGGAGTATTAATCAACTCTTGTTTTTGAACCTATCATCGAACTTATTTCATGGCGATTTAGGCCATAATCTCACCATAACAAAGTCTTTAGACACCTTAGACATCTCTAGAAACCAGTTATCAGGTAATATCCCTGACTCTTTAGGATTCTTATCAAGCTTAACTCATCTAGACTTATCTTTTAATTATTTTTATGGTCCCATTCCGAAATCGTTTGGAAAACTGATCTCAGTGGCTAACATGAATTTATCTAGCAACAATATATCAGGTCAAATACCTAAGACTATGGAGGCACTTAGATACCTCAAAGTCCTAAATTTATCTTATAATAAGCTCTCAGGTGAAATACCGGCCAGAGGGCCTTTTGCGAATTTCACAGCACAATCTTTTATAGGAAATTTAGAACTTTGTGGAGAATCAATTTCCAAACCATGCACAGGGCAAGGTTTAAGGAATTCAAAGAATACATTTTTTGCTCTTAGTTATATTATTCCCATCACTGTCATTTTGCTGATAGTTGGTGCTCTCCTCTACGTCTACCGTAAACGTAGAAGAAACAACTTGCATCAAAATTCAGAGCATGCACTCCAGGAGCAAATAATGATTTCATACCATGAGCTTTCACTTGGCACAAATGGATTTTCTGAAGGCAATTTTCTTGGGTCCGGTGGTTTTGGAAAAGTGTATAAAGGAATACTTTTTGATGGAACAATTGTAGCAGTGAAACTTCTAAATCTCACGGTTGATGGAGCATTCAAGAGTTTCGATGCGGAGTGCAAAGTTTTACGAACAGTACGGCATAGGAATCTTGTGAAAGTCATAAGTACTTGTACAAACCCTGAATTAAGGGCTCTGATTTTGGAATACATTCCAAATGGAAGCCTAGAGAAGTGGTTGTATTCACACAATTACAGTCTAAGTTTCCTCCAAAGAGTGAATATCATGATCGATGTTGGGGTGGCTCTTGAGTATCTTCATTTTGGACAATCTGAGCAAGTGATACACTGTGACTTGAAGCCTAGCAATGTTCTCTTAGATGAAGATATGGTTGCACATGTTGGTGATTTCGGTATTGCAAAAATCTTGGCTGCTAATAAAGATGACACGCTAACTAATACCTTAGGTTCTTTCGGTTACATCGCTCCAGGTAAAGTAAAAAATATTGTAGTCAGTACTTAATAGTACAGTAGTACTGGTTTAATAATGCTGGAAAATTCGGATACGTATCACATTGATATTTTTTGTTTACCGCTACTCAGATATTTTATAATCCATTTAAAAAGAATTTAGCTTGATGAAGTTGGTGAAAGGAAAAAGGGTATCAAACTTCTTGCTCATTTATGTCAATTCTCTAACTAAGTTTAGCGTTATTTTTAAACTTGATTTATGTACCAGAGTATGGCGCTGAGGGAAGAGTGTCAACAAAAGGTGATACGTTTAGTTTTGGAATTATGTTGTTGGAGACTTTTACAAGAAAAAGACCAACAGATGATATGTTCTCGGAAGACTTAAGCCTCCGGCAATGGGTGAGCTCATCGGTAGACGACGGAATACTGAATGTGGTTGACGAGAACTTATTGAATGAAAATGTTCAAGAAGATTCTTTTATTTCCTTCCAAAGTAATCTTTTAGCGATACTGGACATGGGATTGGGTTGCTCAAGAGACTCGTCTGAGGAGAGGTTTGAGATGAAGGACGTTGTAGCTAAATTGAACAAAATCAAGCTCCGAATCATTTCCGACGAAGTGCACTAGCTTTCACAATTATTCTCATTAGTCTTCTCCATCTTTTGGTGTTGTTGAAAATATAATACCAATGAGCTCATTATGTATGCCTGTATAAGCTACCAACATTTGAAATCAAACAGGGCAGCTGGGAGTACTGATATGTTTTTTTTTTTATTTTTGTACTTCACTACTTGTTGGTTGTATAACCTTTTCTTTTACTCATTTGACTTTCAATCAAGTTTAATACCTTTTGTGGGATGGGATATCCCAAGTTTAAGAATCGGTATATCCGAATTCCACAAATTTATAGTATTCCTATTCTATATATAAATTTTGCAGCTTGGCATAATCATGTGGACAAGGTAAAGCACTTGCATCAGTTTATCATGTGGACAAGGTAAAGCACTTGCCACACACTAAATACAGCTCTGATTTGTAATTTGCAGCAGATAAGGTAGAAAGTTAATTTTTAAGAACATTACAATCTCAATAGTTTAGGAAATGTCAGTGAAATTTTAGCAGCTGGGTTTCAGCACTGAAATATTCACCAAGGCCAGCTGATTCTGTATTCAGCACAAATTAACGGCGATTAACTTTGTCAAACAAAACGCTCGTGTATATGGAGACAGTCCGTCCATTTTGATAAAAACTGTTAGGAAATCAGTCGAGCACAAAAAAAGACAGAAGTATTAAAACAGAGCAGACACACACTTTGATAACGGAGTTCACCCAAATTGGCTACGTCTCCGGGCCACTACACGTGCCACTTAATATTATTATAATGAGGATTACAATCGTAATCTAACTCAACACAAACTATGGTTCTCTCGCAACTAGAAATCTCTCACTTATAATATTCTCACAGTGATGTGTAAATGTGTAATTAAAATACAAGATATTGGGACATATAAATAGAACACTTAGTGAGTCATATTACAATTCCAGGCGATGTGGGATAATTAGAAAACATGGCCAAAACTCATTTGACTCCACAACTCAACAATCTCCCACTTGTAATCAAATGTCGAGTGCTTCAAAAGAGCTCCAATTATCCTAGACCACCGAACTCACTGTGCTCCACCGAGCAGAATGCTCCCATCGGTATCCTTGTATAGTAATTGATACTCTACCGTCATCGGCGAGTTACTAATTCTTCCAGTGTAGCGGCGACCCTGAGTCTCACGCTCGGAGTCCTACTGAGGTTGCACACAGCCTTAGTTTGTCGATTGTAACAGTCTTCGTTAGCATATCAGCAGGGTTGTTAGCGCCCTCAATCTTTTCTAGCGTGAAGATTCCATCTTCTAGAACAGCCCGGATAAAATGGTAACGAATCTGTATGTACTTGGTGCGTGAATGGAATACAGGATTCTTAGCTAGCTGAACTGCACTTTGACTATCACAGTGCAGAACTCCCTTGTCGGTTTTCTGACCGAGCTCCTTTAAGAAACCTTGCAACCAAATCATCTCTTTGCTTGCTTCCGTCATCGTGACGTACTCAGCCTCTGTGGTCGACTATGCAACAATCTTTTGCAACTTAGATGTCCAACTCACAGCAGTACCACCGTAGGTACAAACACATCCCGTTGTGCTCTTTCGGCTGTCCAGATCACCGGCCATGTCAGCATCCACATAGCCGTGCAGGCTTTCCGAGGTTTTTCGGAAACATAATGCCAAACTCACAGTACCCGAGAGATATCTCAATATCGACTTCACAGCTTCCCAATGGTGCTTTCCTGGGTTACTCATGTAACGACTGACAACTCCCACTGCATGGGCAATGTTCGGTCTTGTACACACCATAGCGTACATTAAGCTACCAATTGCTGAAGCGTAGGGTATGTTCGACATACGATCCTTTTCTTTCTCGTCTGAGGGTGATTGTTTCTTCGACAAGCTAAAGTGTGCGGCTAGCGGTGAGCCTACAACCTTGGCATCACTCATGCTAAACCGTGCCAACACTTTCTTCACATACTCGGCTTGCGACAGAAACAAAGACCCATCCCTTTTTCGGGAAATCCTCATATCGAGGATCTGATTTGCGGCTCCCAAATCTTTCATCTCAAACTGTTTCGCCAACTGTTGCTTCAACTTGTCAATCTCCACAAGGTTCGACCCGACGAGCAACATGTCATCTACATACAAAAGTAGTATGACGTATGAAGAGTTCGCAAATCTCTTCACGAAACAGCAGTGATCGCTATCACTTCTTTCGAACCTGGTATCGACCATGAAACTGTCAAACTTCTTATACCACTGTCGTGATGCTTGTTTTAGCCCGTACAAGCTCTTCCTCAGTTTGCAGACCAGTTTCTCTTTTCCCCTTTCGGAAAACCCTTCAGGTTGGAGCATGTAAATTTCTTCTTCTAGATCTCCATGGAGAAATGCAGTTTTCACATCTAACTGCTCAAGATGAAGATTCACATTTACAACAATGCTCAACAATAGCCGAATAGTCGTCAACTTTACGACTAGTGAAAAGATCTCGGTGTAGTCAATTCCTGCCTTTTGCTGGAACCCTTTGACTACTAATTATGCCTTATACCGTTTCGAGCCATCTTGTTCCTCCTTTAGACGGAACACCCATTTGTTGCTCAGTGCCCTTTTTCCCTTGGGCAGTTTGGCTAACTGTCAAGTCACATTCTTCTCAAGTGACTTCATCTCATCCTTCATCGCGAGCTCCCACTTGCTCGAGTCTTTCAGCTCCAGAGCTTCCTCACTACTTTCGGGCTCGCCTGCATCACTGAGCAATATGTAATGCAGGGAAGGAGAGTATCGGGCAGGAGGTCTCCTCTCTTGATGACCTCGGCCCAATTCAGGTCGAGGAGTTTGGGGCAGTTCCTCGTCTTCTTCAGCATGTGCTGGTCGGTTGTCGAGCACCACTGGCTCATCTTCAGTGTCATTTTCCAACTCCATTTTTGGAAACGCATTCATGTCGACCATACCACTTTTCTTGGACGGGAGCGCATCTTCTTCCACCACTACATTTTGTCGATCTTTGTACAAAATGCCTTCGTTGAAGATGACATCCTTACTGCGAATGATCTTCTTTGTTTGACCATCCCAGAAGCGATATCCGAACTTAGCTCCACCATACCCCACAAAGTAACACACTTTGGATTTCGAGTCAAGTTTGGTACGATCATTTATATCGACATAGATATATGACAGACAACCGAACATTCGCAAGTGTTCATAAGAGATAGGCTTTCCTATCCACTCTTCTTCGGAAATTCTCCTCTCTATTGGCACTGAGGGTCCGCGGTTAACGAGGTAAACCGCCGTGCTTACTGCATGTGCCCACAACGCTTTGGGCAACCCACTTTGCAGTCTCATACTCCTAACACGCTCATTGATTGTTCGGTTCATTCGCTCGACCACACCATTCTGCTGTGGCATTCTTCGGATGGTCTTCTCCATTCTAATGCCTCTCTGAGCACAAAACCCTACGAACTTCGCATCAATGTACTCTCTGCCGTTATCAGACCTCAAATATTTGAGTTTATTCCCGGTCTCTAGTTCGACCATGGCCTTCCATTCTTGAAATTTCTTAAACACCTCAGACTTGTGTTTCAAGAAATAGACCCATGTTTTCCTCGTCGAATCATCGATGAATGTCACATAGTACTGAGATCCTCCCAGTGAGGTTACTGGAGATGGTCCCCATACGTCTGAGTGGACCAGTGCTAGCTTCTTCTCCTTGGGAGCTTTTCTATCTTTCCGGAAGCTCACTTTCTTCTGCTTCCCGAAGATGCAACCTGCGCACATGTCGAGGTTGACAGACTTCAAGCCTGGAAGTTTGCTGTCCTTCGCTAACACCTTCATCCCCTTCTCACTCATGTGACCCAACCGTCGATGCCACAGTTCCGAGCAGTTTTGCGACACAACTGTCGCAATTATACGCTCTTCATCGGTCGTCATGTACACTGTACTGACCTTACTCCCTCGGGCTATCACCATAGCTCCTCGTGAAACTTTCCAAGCTCCACGGATAAACGAAATGGAGTGCCTTTCGGCATCGAGTTGACCTACTGAAATCAGATTCTTGGTGAACCTCGGAACATGCCTCACTTTCGTTAGCTTCCATACCGACCCGTTTGAAATGCGAATCTTCACATCGTCCATTCCAACAACATCCAACGCTTCTCCGTCGGCTAGATACACTTTACCCAAATTATCCGCAATGTAATTTTCGAGTAAATCCTTCTGAGCGGTCGTGTGAAATGAGTCTAGAATTCACGAATCTATATCTCTCTGCACGGCAAGAATTAAACAGTCACCCGAATCCTCGTCGCTCGCAACATTAGCCACGTGATCACGGTCGGTACCCTTCTTCGGCTGCTTGCACTCATGACTGAAGTGCCCCATACCCTGGCAGTTATAGCATCGAAGATTCTTCTTACTTCGATCGCTATCTTTGCCGCCTCGGCTTTCCTCTCTTCTATCCCGGGATTGCGAACGTCCTCTAACGTCCCATACTCCGGCCTTACCCCGGTCTCTTGAACCCATGTTCAAGGCTGCTCCATCATTTAAGCATTCACTCATGTCTAATCTCCTGAGTTCCTCAGCGAGTATTTGATCTCGGATGCCGTTGTAAGTCAGTTTCTCCTTTCCAATTGAGTTGCTAACAGCAGCTCGCATGAATTCCCAACTGTTCGGTAGAGATGCTAGCAGTATAAGGGCTCTCACTTCGTCTTCAGAAGTTATCTCCACCGCATTCAACTGATTTATGGTGTCGATGAACTTGTTCACGTGACTTGCGACAGGCATCCCCTCAGCCATGCGTATGTTGAACAACTTGCACATGAGATGTACCTTGTTGTTCGCGGATGGTTTCTCATACATGTCGGTGAGGACCTTCATCATCCCTAACGTCGTCGTCTCTCTTGCGACGTTATCTGCTACACTCCTAGATAGTGTTAGGCGGATCACTCCCAACACTTGTCGGTCTAAGAGTTTTCACGCCTCCTCGGTGGTCGTGGTCGGCCTTTCCTCAAGGAGAAACGGTTGATGCATCTTCCTCCCATAAAGGTAGTTCTCTATTTGCATTCTCCAGAATGCGAAGTCCTTCCCGTCGAACTTCTCGATCCCGTGTGCAACTCTGTCTTCTTTTGCCATTGATCTTCCTCCTGATTTTCGACCTTAGTTCTGCGAACCTCGGGCTCTGATACCACTTGTTAGGAAATCAGTCGAGCACAAAGAAAGACAGAAGTCTTAAAACTGAGCACACACACACTTTGATAACGGAGTTCACCCAAATTGGCTACGTCTCCGGACCGCTACACGTGGCACTTAATATTATTATAATGAGGATTACAATCGTAATCTAGCTCAACACAAGCTATGGTTCTCTCGCAACTAGAACTCTCTCACTTATAATATTCTCACAGTGATGTGTAAACGTGTAATTAAAATACAAGATATTGGGGCATATAAATAGAACCCTTAGTGGGTCATATTACAATTTCAGGCGATGTGGGATAATTAGAAAACATGGCCAAAACTCATTTGGCTCCACAACTCAACAAAAACCAATAAAAAGCTTTTTTTTTTCCTATCTATTTTGATGATTACCTTCAAAAAATAGTATGACAACAACCCCTCCCCCAGAGAAAAACACTCATATAAGGTATAAAAAAAACTATATAGAATATCGGCTACTCCAATTTTAAATTCCTAGTTCCGTTGCTGGATTGTTGCAATCCATTCGCAATTCGCACCGACTTAAAAATGCGAATGTATAACTGAAGGTTGCACCGTTTATTACGGTACCAAACTGAAAAATAAATTAAAAGTACTCAAATTGTATCTGATTCAAGCAACATTTATATTACTGTGTCCAGTGAAATGAGAAAGGCTTTCTTGACATAGCAAAATGTAAGAGTACGCACCTAAAATTAGGTGATCACACCCCTAACCCTCATAAATTGAAAACAGGATTATAACAGGTCCAAAACGAGTCCAAATCTTAAACATCTATTCTTTATTCCCTTTCGTGTCTCCTTCCTTATTTTCACTCAAATTTTAAATTTTCACAACTTATATCGCAATTTTATAAACTTTTATATTATATTGTATTCAAATTTTAAAACATTTGAACATAATATTATTTTAGACAATTTTTTTAATATTCAATATTTAAGTTACACTAATTTATACATTTATTCCATAATAAATTTTGTGTGAATTTTCTTTTAAAAATAATTATTGAAATGTATTGATACATGTATTATAGTAATTGTACAACTTTTTTCAAGTTTTTTAGAATTTTTGTTTTGGATAAAATAAGTAATGGGACACGGAAGCGGGTAGAGAAATGAGGTAGAAGATTTGGACTCGTACAAAAGCAAAGCATGGCTATATAGGCTATAACACTTTTGTCATCTTCATTATTTTCTTCTCTCCGAGTCAACACACTTGCAAATTTCTATACAATAATACGATGACGACGATGATAAGGTATTACGGTAAAACCTCTATAAATTAATATAGTTGTAACTATATAAATTTATTAATTTAAAAATATATTAATTAATAGATAAATTATTTATTTATTATTTTAAATAATTTTTTATTGATTTAATAAATATACTCGTTAATACTAACATAAAACTCATTATATATTACTAATATTACTCGTTAAACCCGTTAGTAAAGTCTAATACAATACTTCACTTACGAATATATAAATTATGTTATAACTTAAACCGTGGAGAAAACTACGAAAATAAATTAATACATTAAACTACGGATGAGCTTCAAGTAAATTTAAAGTTTAAGAGTAATCAAATGAATATCGAGTGATATTTAACTAAATCTTCCTAGTAATATTTGTCATTGTGAACAATTAATAATTTATGATTTCGTAAGGACTAAATATTCATATAAAGATTTTTCAAAATTTATCATTTTATTAATTTATCGAAATTAGTCATTTTTACATTGGCCCAAGTCAGGACCGGGGAAAAATATTATTTTAGAAAGTTTATAGAGGTTTTACTCGACTACCAAATACTACACACAAATATAATTATTAAATTATATATAGACATAGATGTCTAATTAATTAATGACATTTAATGACTTTTTATTCTAAATGAAGAAATCTGTATAGTCTATTCACAACTATTAATTACATAGATTCTAATAGTAATATAAAGGGAAAAAAAGGCTTTGGTTAAGAATTTTAATTAAGGTTATAAGTATTTGTCAACTAGTACTATTATTAAATTTTCGCAATTACGTATGGAACTTTTATTTGGAGTATATTGTTAAGGAAATAAGTGCATTTATATCTTATTTCATTTCTTTTCTAATTTCATTTTGAATCTTCCATATGGTATTATTTGTTTGCAGAACAATAATTCATCTATGTTGTATATACATTACTAATACTACTATGTAATAGCTAGTTTTTTGTTTTGTTTTTTTTCCATCTTTGTTATGCATTAGCAACATTACTAATACTATGTCTTACGGTCAGTTAAAAATAATTGAATGATAAACAATTTTTTTTCAATTATAACGATTCCTTTGTTTGAAGTGGTGTTGTACGTGATAATATAGTAGAACAATTTTTGCGAAATCAATTCTCTTCTTATTTATCTTGCTAATAATATCACAATTTTACCATAAATCATAAAGTATTATATTAATAATTAGTAAATTAGATACTATGCATAAATAGCCTATATGCATTAACTAATGGATTAGTCTTAAACAATACCCTGGGGCACACAATATACATTAGGATTTACATAAGATTCACTCCAAACAATAGTTCCACAGGTAATTGCGAAAATATTAATAATAGTATTATTTAACAAATTGCTTACCTTAATTAACATTCTTAACCAATGATTAGGGGCATTGGTTAACTTTTCCCATATAAGTAATCAAAAAGTTCTCTGCATTAAATATTGGTGCAATGTTTTCGATTATTTGCGTTTGACACAAAGGGATGGTGAGTCGGTGACACAGAGGAATCAATATGCGTTTGGCACGTCAACGAGACAGTACTATTAGCACTGCAAGGACCAACAAATTAATTAGCAACCGTAATGTTATCTCCCGAAACAGTGTCTCAACCGAAAAAGAAGAAAACCCGACGACAAATCTGTGACTGGATTATTGCAAACCTGTTGCACTGAAGTTTGCACCCTCATTGCGGTACCAAACTAAAAAACAAATTAAAAGTACGGAAATTCATAGTACTAGCTCAAACTGTATCTCTGATTCAAGCAACAATTATATTACCATGTTCAATAACATGAGAAAAGGCTTTTATTAATTGACAAAGGAATCCATAGTCAGATTCAAAATTCAACAATAGTAATGTTCCAGTTAGGGCTGGTTAGATCAGATGGTGGTATAGTACTACAAGCCACACAGCAGGAACAATATCTTTTGTTGTTGTAATCGTTACAATAACACACACCTGCATGTCCATCTATTTTCGTTATATCGTTTATGATATCAAAACAATCCATCACACCATGTGGCCCACATTCAACATCATTTATTAAAGTCATTCGGCAATATTTTTCCCCACCTGTGAAATTACAAAACATATTAATGTATCTGCAGACCTGTTATGCTTTATACAGACGATGGCTGTATTAGTGGGAAATGATACAAGTCACGTCATGTAATAAAAACTCAGTCTCTTAAAAAAAAAAATAAAAAAAAAAAAATTATTTTTAATTAATATTTAAATTTATGATAGATTTAACTAGGGTTCCAATATATTTATTTGAGTTTTTAATAGGTTTAATTTTTAATACGTGACGTGATTTGTATGAGTCTGAAAAAAGATAAGTCTGCATTGCATGTATATATTACAGTTTGATGTGGCATTGATATTGCTAATTTTGCAGACTTTGATTGTTTTCGTCTTTTTTATTTATTTATTGAAGTCGAGTCTTGCAAAATTAGATAATTTAAAGGTATGTTGTATAAATGTGTTTCATTGCCTATCGTTGCTCATAATTCACAACTGTGAGTCAACTGAACTTGGGTTCATTAATATTAATCACTTAACTAAACAATAAGAGTATCATAACCCGTTAATAAATTTCCAATAATGCTACCCTCTCCGTTTTTAATTAATTGTCCATTACGAAATTACGTTCAATTTTGACTGATAAATAATTTGTATCAAAATTGTCAGAATAAAAATTTTGATATATATTATAAGCCGATCAAAATTACACGTAATTTCGTATAGAACGATTAATTGGGAACAGAGAGTATGTCGTGCAGGAGATTGAGAGATCAAAATCATGCTACGTTGAGAGAGCAGAGGCTAGTTGTTAAAGTCGGAAAAGTAGAAATGGGATAATATACAATATACATGAAGCAAAAATGAGAAATGCAACATTTAATATAGAAAGAAACGTAAAACCATATGATAAATTCTACAGATCTGGTAAAGAAATACACCAAGTGGCATACATGATTTCATATTTCAACCAAAAGTTAGTAAGTAATATTGTAAATAGTACTTTTAGTACTAATAATAATGATGGACGATGGTTTAATTTTCATCTTACGAGTTTTACGGTATTTTAAAATGTTGATTTAGTGTATCAACATTCACAAATATGTTGATTTAATGATCTTCTCAACTTCACAAGTTTTAAACAATTACAATGCAGCCCACTTATTTTAAAAATTAATAAACTAGTTACTGATTTGTTGAAAGTCATAAAATTAACTATTTTATATTTTTTTAAAAGACACGTTTTTAAATAAACAACTTTTCTAAAAAGTAATTTTTTTTTCCAATAAATTGGGATCTTCTAAAAAATGAGTTACTTTTCTGATTAAAAAAAGAATAGTGAGTTTTTTTTCCTTTTTTTCTTATTTAAATATGCATCTTTTACAATTTAATCTAGTCCGGAGATTTTGAAACTTGATAATATCACCTCAAAATTGTAAAGATGCATATTTAAATTGCAAAACATTAAAGTTTTTTTTTTTTTATCCAAAACACTCCAATGGAGGGGAGTTGGGCAGACTCCAACCTGTATATAAATATATAATATCAATCCGTACATAAGAGGCGGACATAAACTAAACTTATCAAACAAATATTTTAGCATAGTAAAAAATTGAAAGTTGTCCCAATGATTCAAAAGCTTGTAAACAGTTTATTTTTATTTAATATTTTTGCAAAAGATGTGAACATGCAATCTAAAAAACAACTGATAATTATTTCAAAAGCTTGTCCCAACTTATAATACAATTCAGTTTCGAGGCAGTTGTTCAATTTTTTTGTATACGAAATTTGGCTCATAGAAACAACTGATATCATTATAAACAATAGATTAAAAAAAATACCAGGACAATAAAAAAGTACGCACTTTGAACGGGTCTGCACCCACCACCATGAGCAAGAGAAAACAAGCTTATAACAAGTGTAAAAGAAAGCATGGATAATAGAGCTTTTGTCATTTTCATCATTTCCTTCTTTAATCTGTCAACTCACTTGCAAATTTGTATACAATATTAAGATTATGATGATGAGTATATACTACAGACATGTATAAAATATATAGACGTGTATTACTAATTAATGACATTTAAGGTTCTTTTTCTTGTTAGGAAGTATGTATAATCTATTCACCACTATTAGTTACATACGGAGTAGATGCTAATAATAAATTTAGGATTATTATAATCACCAAACCATATCTATAAAAAGAGTAAAAGACAAAACTATTGTCAATATTACCATGCAAAAAGTTTTTCGGTATTAAATAACTAGTACCATGTTTACGATTACTCAAGAATGTAACCTGCTTTTCATAACTTAATTATGTATGAAAATATTAGAAAAAAAAAGAAGCAAATTTGTAGAATAGAAATAACCTGCTTTTCATACCAATGGATCGTCACTTCGGAGGTAACTAGGTGGTGACACGAGGGAATCATACCTATCACAATTCTTTTTTTTTTTGACAAAAAATGATGATTTTTTTATACAAAAAAATATATTTCATCAAAATGATAAATTCGTCATTCGAACTCTATTCTAGAGAAAGCAAACGAAAATTGAGAATGAAATGATATATTTTCATTAATCAGTAAAATGTGTTACACGTAGTATAAATAACTGTCTCTAACTAACTGTCAGGTCAACACAGCTAGCAACCAATCAGTATCTTTACTGAATATTACAAATCAATCCACTGACTATAAAAAGTAACAGATAAAACTATAAACTAATTACACATTAGTTCCCACAGTTATACAATCATGTCAATATAATACATCAATCTTAACATAAAACTTTGCAATTATTTTTACAGTAAATTTAACCCCTCCCATACAATCCTATTTTTTAGTAACAATGATGTGAGGGTAAGGGTTTTTTTGGTGCAAGTTCACACATATTAGTTATAGTTCGTAACTAATAGGTACAATTTTGACATTTTCCAAAAATAGAAGAAATCAATTTTGTAAAAAAATATTAAACTTTTTTTTAAAGGTTAGAAATGGGGTTTCAAAATTTCAAGTCATTTTTTGATTTTTTGATTCTTTGATTTTTTTAAAATAAAAATATTAATTGTTTTTACAATTTTTAAACTTATAAAAGTTAGAAACCGTGTTCAAAAATTTCAAACTCAAATTTGATTTTTTTTTTCTAACTTTCCACAAAAAAAGTCTCTAATAAGGAAAAGAACAAATAAAAAATATCAAAAGAAAACAAAACTTATTGTAATTTTAGAATATACTTTTTAATTTTACAAACTCGATTTCTTATTAATTAATATACTTAAGGTAATTTGTTTTTTTAGAAATAGGGACGCCACCACAAATCATAATTAACCTTTCAAATGTTGGCCGGTGCATATGGGAACGCTTTAATGTCTGTTCATATTATAGGTTTGCACGAATGTATTTCATTACTGTTATAAAACTTTACTTTTCAAATTATGTTGATAAAGTTTAAGACCCAACTACTAAAGGTTGTACTTTATACACCTATTATAGATTAACAAATATTTAAGTACCTCAGTATAATAGGGTATCATCACACTTTCATGCACACTTTTCACTTACTTTTAAGTTTTAACACAAAAACAATGTTAACTTAAATCATTTCGTCCACTTCCCACCAAAAATAATGTCCCACGACCCTTTTGCAGCAGTCTTAGACCAATTGCCCCTTTTTGTATAGTCAACAAAGCTGTATATATACTTGTTTAGAATCATCCATTTATTTATCAATTGGTTTTGATCATTACAAACTTGTGTTATATTATAAATGGAAAATTATTATTTACTACAATAACATGTTAGTGATTAATAATTTGCATAAACACTTTACATAATTAACAATTTACATGTTTATTTATAAGAGATTTATCAATCAACACAGCTTAGTTGATTTATGGTAACTTTTTTTGAAAAGTTTGTTCACGTATGATCACGTGATCAATTCTATTTATGATTTAAAAATAAAACAAAATGACACATGAGCAAAAATAGGTTACAAAGTTAACATAAATCAACTAAGTGTGTTGATTAAGAGATCTCTTATATGTGAGTATGTAAATTGTTAATATTGTAAGTTGAGTATTTAAATTCTTAACCACCAATAGACACTACAAAATAATATTTAATTTAGTGAGAGTCAAAATATGTCACAAGTCTGTCACTAATTTAAAAAATTGTCACAAATATGTCAGAAATTAACTAAACTGTCACAAAACCGTCACAAAAACCGTCGCTAATAAGCTCGTAAAAAAAAATACCGTCACTAATCCCGTCACTATTTGAGTGTTTTTTTTTATAGTGAGATGTTTGTAGTAAACAATAACTATGGCTATTATATAAGACGAACGTCTTGAAAGTCCCATTCCAGCATTTACTATACAAATATAAATATTGTGGTCCTCTGTTACCATTTTGAAATTCAACTGTACGATTTAGCAATCAGATGCCCGATATCAATACTTTGACTTCCAGAAATTATAGTTTTGTTGTTATATTTTCAGCTATTTCTAATAGAAAGAAATAGACATGTGCATATAGACTCATTCTTGTAAGTCGTAAATAAAAATTCTACAACAGTGAAGTAAAGAAACTATTGAGAAATAAAGAATAATGATAATTTATAACAAATGTATTAAATATCAATCACTTACCCTACCAAATATGTCTATTGATCAAAATTGAGTTAATTACAAGTATCACTCGATATTATTTGATTAAGTACGAGGTAACTCAGAGCAATATGTATTGTTTTAAAAATCGCGTTTTAAAGCTTGGTAAAACGCTTTTGAGAAAAGAAAATGACTATGCTTTTTGGGTGGTAAAGTGTTTTTAGCGTTTTTTCAGGACTTACATTTTTTTTTTTGTTCAAAAAAATACGAAAATGACGATGATTTAGGTTTAACAATTATATTAAAAACATAATTTTAAACAAATTCTACCACTTATGCTAGTGATACTTAATCGCTCGTTTTGATGAACTGCAGCATTTGAAAATTTTAACTAGTATAAGACTAAAAATCGTTTTTTTTTTTTTCTATTTATGAAATATTTCAATTATTCTTATATAGAAAATCGTAAAATGATATTTTCAAAATATATACTCCCTCCGTCCCAATTTGTTAGGCAAGTATTTCTTTTTTGGCAGTCCCAATTTATTGGGGAACTTTTCTAAACTGAAAACTAACTTTTTGCTACTTTGCACTTTTTACCATTTTTCAAACATAACACAAAAGAATGAAATAATAAGTAGGGACAAATAAGTCAATTTAAGCCAAAAACCAATGTAATAATAATATACCCTTATTTTTTACTACCGTCCATATTGTCCAAATAAAATGGGACGGATGGAGTATTAAACATGTAATTTTTTTGATATTTCTAATAATTATATTTTTATACTATAAAAAGTTTACGTTTTACGCTTCAAAACTACGCTTTTTACGTATTTCTAATAAAAACCTTTAATAAATTTAGCGTTTTTTAAAAACACTTGTACCATACCATACATGTTTACAAACCAAAAAGAACTTTGGTAAAATTGTAGGCATTAATAGAAATTAGCGCTTTTTAAAAGAACTTAGCGCTTTAAAAACATTTATTATTATCCTAGCAAGTTCCCAAATTATAAATACTGTAACTATTTTGCCCAACTTTAGTAAAATTGTAGGCATTAACATCACCAATAGAAAGACCAATTAATCATAAAGCTATAATGTGGAGGCCATAGATGATGCATACATACATATATGTATATATATATATATATCTAAAAGAAAGATGCTTTTGGGTAAACATCATAATTGATGCATATATGGGCACATAAAAAAAATTAGATTTCTGAAACTTTTTAGCTGGTTACTGACAAATCCTTTTGAAACTTCATAGAAAGACAAGAAACAATTGTTTTCCTTTCATATTAAATTACATTATCAAGTCTGCCTAAATACAATATAGAAGTGGGAAGGCATCATTAAATGACAGAATCATCCTCATATACAAGATGTTTGGCTTCAAGAAATACTTATAATTATTGATTCATATAGAAAATCATTAAAAATCTATACTCGCTTACTAGTGTTAAGAGAGAGGAAGAAAACCACCGAATTCGACTTCAGAATCAACTAGGGTGGATATGGATCCGGATCTCGGTGATTATAATGAGTAACTCCTCCATACTTAACCACGTAAATACATGTCAACCGGTCCCCTCTATATGTAATTCATCTCTAGAATGAATGAGAATATCTATATTTTCAAGGCGTTGATAGCTTTCTGGATGATATTTCTAGTGCAGCCATGGACACTTTGTTTGGTAACTGCCATTTCATTTACCTCAAATATCACCGATCAACGAGCTCTCCTAGCCTTCAAATCCGCCATCGAGATTGATCCAAATAAAGTCCTTGCCAATAACTGGACGTTAGACACAAACTTCTGTAACTGGTACGGGGTTTCTTGCAGCAAACGCAGACAAAGAGTCACCGCTCTTACACTCGTAGATATGGGCCTCGTAGGTCCTATTTCACCTCAACTTGGCAACCTTTCTTTCTTAATGTTCCTCGATCTAAAAGATAACGGATTTCACGGCCAGGTCATAGATGAGTTTGGCTATTTAAGCCGTTTGACCGGACTCTCATTAAGCCAAAACAATTTAGAAGGGGAGGTTCCAATGAGTATATCCCTATGCCGAAAGCTCAACTATCTTTATAGGCTCACGGGCTTGTTACCTAAAAATCTAACTACCTTACCACTGCTTCGGATCCTTGCTCTCGGAAGCAACAACTTGACAGGTAAAATCACTGCCTCATTTGGTAACATGTCAACCTTAGAAGTTCTAGCTTTGGAAAATAACGAATTTCACGGAGCTATTCCTAACGATTTGGCTCTTCTGCCAAGTCTAACAAAGCTTTACTTGGGACTCAACTATCTCGTTGGTACAATACCTCCATCCTTGTTCAACATCTCCTCTTTAGAGATAATCTCACTTGAATTTAATTATTTTACCGGAGTCCTACCTAAGGATACCAGTTTGCAACTTACTAACATGATTAAACTCTCCATAGGTAGCAATGAACTTAGTGGAACCATCCCTTCTCATATGTACAATGCGTCTAGACTAACTTTCTTAAGCATGGAATGGAATAAATTCACAGAAAATCTTCCAACAGTGCTACCATTGTCACTTCAAATTTTATCCATACATCATTGCAACTTGCATGGTGAAATCCCCAAAGAAATTATTACTCTGAAAAACTTGACTCATTTACTTCTTACTGCAAATAGATTTAGCGGAATGATTCCTCCAAATATCATAGAAATGGAAAGTATTCAAGTGTTATATCTTAACGGGAACGAGCTCAATGGTCCTGTCCCAAAGGAACTTTGCTATCTAAAAAACTTGAGAGAACTTTATCTTGATCAAAATAGATTAACTGGTTCTATCCCCGAGTGCATTGGAAATATTTTTGGTCTCCAGAAGCTTACCCTTGATGATAATGAGCTAAACTCTATGATACCTCAGAGCTTGTGGACTCTCGATCATCTCTGGTATGCGAACCTATCATCAAACTTATTTCATGGCAACCTAGGCCATAATCTCACCACAGCAAAATTTTTAAACGTTTTAGACATCTCTCGAAACCAGTTATCAGGTAACATTCCTGACTTTTTAGGATCCTTATTGAGCTTAACATATTTAGACATGTCTTTCAACTCTTTTTTTGGTCCCATTCCGAAATCGTTTGGAAATTTGATCTCATTGGAGAACATGAATTTATGTGGCAACAACCTATCAGGTCAAATACCAGAGACTATGGAGGTACTGACACACCTCAATGACTTAAATTTGTCTTATAATAAGCTCTCAGGTGAAATACCGGCCAGAGGGCCTTTTGCGAATTTCACAGCACAATCTTTTATAGGGAATTTAGAACTTTGTGGGGAATCAATTTCCAAACCATGCATGAAGCAAGGTTTAAAGAAATCAAAAAATACATTTTTTCCTCTTAGTTATGTCATTCCAATCACTGTTGTTGTACTGATAGTTGGTGCTCTTCTCTACGTCTACCGTAAACGTAGAAGAAACAACTTGCATCAAAATTCAGAGCATGCACTCCATGAGCAAATAATGATTTCATACCATGAGCTTTCACTTGGCACAAATGGATTTTCTGAAGGCAATTTTCTTGGGTCCGGTGGTTTTGGAAAAGTGTATAAAGGAATACTTTTTGATGGAACAATTGTAGCAGTGAAACTTCTAAATCTCACGGTTGATGGAGCATTCAAGAGTTTCGATGCGGAGTGCAAAGTTTTACGAACAGTGCGGCATAGGAATCTTGTGAAAGTCATAAGTACTTGTACAAACCCTGAATTAAGGGTTCTGATTTTGGAATACATTCCAAATGGAAGCCTAGAGAAGTGGTTGTATTCACACAATTACAGTCTAAGTTTCCTCCAAAGAGTGAATATCATGATCGATGTTGGGGTGGCTCTTGAGTATCTTCATTTTGGACAATCTGAGCAAGTGATACACTGTGACTTGAAGCCTAGCAATGTTCTCTTAGATGAAGATATGGTTGCACATGTTGGTGATTTCGGTATTGCAAAAATCTTGGCTGCTAATAAAGATGACACGCTAACTAACACCTTAGGTTCTTTCGGTTACATCGCTCCAGATAAAGTAAAAAATATTGTAGTCAGTACTTAATAGTACAGTAGTACTGGTTTAATAATGCTGGAAAATTCGGATACGTATCACATTGATATTTTTTGTTTACCGCTACTCAGATATTTTATAATCCATTTAAAAAGAATTTAGCTTGATGAAGTTGGTGAAAGGAAAAAGGGTATCAAATTTCTTGCTCATTTAATTCAATTCTCTAACTAAGTTTAGCGTTATTTTTAAACTTGATTTATGTACCAGAGTATGGCGCTGAGGGAAGAGTGTCGACAAAAGGTGATACATTTAGTTTTGGGATTATGTTGTTGGAGACTTTTACAAGAAAAAGACCAACAGATGATATGTTCTCGGAAGACTTAAGCCTCCGGCAATGGGTGAGCTCATTGGTAGACGACGGAATACTGAATGTGGTTGACGAGAACTTATTGAATGAAATTGTTCAAAAAGATTCTTTTATTTCCTTCCAAAGTAATCTTTTAGCGATACTGGACTTGGGATTGGGTTGCTTGAGAGACTCGTCCGAGGAGAGGTTTGAGATGAAGGACGTTGTAGCTAAATTGAACAAAATCAAGCTCCGAATCATTTCCGACGAAGTGCACTAGCTTTCGCAATTATTCTCATTAGTCTTCTCCATCTTTTGGTGTTGTTGAAAATATAATAACAATGAGCTCATTATGTATGCCTGTATAAGCTACCAACATTTGAAATCAAACAGGGCAACTGGGAGTACTGATATGTTTTTTTGTTTTTGTACTTCACTACTTGTTGGTTGTATAACCTTTTCTTTTACTCATTTGACTTTCAATCAAGTTTTATACCTTTTGTGGGATGGATTATCCAAAGTTTAAGAATCGCTATATCCGAATTCCACAAATTTATAGTATTCCTATTCTATATATAAATTTTGCAGCTTGGCATAATCATGTGGACAAGGTAAAGCACTTGCATCAGTTTATCGTAAGTGCCACACACTAAATACAGCCCTGATTTGTAATTTGCAGCAGATTAGGTAGAAAGTTAATTTTTAAGAACATTACAATCTCAATAGTTTAGGAAATGCCAGTGAAAATTTTAGCAGCTGGGTTTCAGCACTGCAATATTCACCAAGGTCAGCTGATTCTGTATTCAGCACAAATTAACGGCGATTAACTTTGTCAAACAAAACGCTCGTATACATGGAGACAGTCCCTCCATTTTGATAAAAACCAATAAAAAGTTTTTTTTCTCCTATCTATTTTGATGATTACCTTCAAAAAATAGTGTGACAACAACCCCTTCCCCAGAGAAAAACACTCATATAAGGTATAAAAAAAACTATACAGAATATCGGCTGCTCCAATTTTAAATTCCTAGTTCCGTCGCTGGATTGTTGCAATCCTTTCGCAATTCGCACGGACTTAAAAATGCGAATGTATAACTGAAGGTTGCACCATTTATTACGGTACTCAAATTGTATCTGATTCAAGCAACATTTATGTTACTGTGTCCAGTGAAATGATAAAGGCTTGAGGTGATCACACCCCTAACCCTCAGAAATTGAAAACAAGATTATAACACGTCCAAAACGAGTCCAAATCTTCTACCCCTATTATCTATCCCCTTCCGTGCCCCCTTCATTTTCACAACTTATACCGCAACTTTATAAACTTTTATATTATATTGTATTCAAATTTTAAAACATTTGAACATTTTTAGACAATTTTTTTAATATTCAATGTTTAATTTACACTAATTTATATATTTATTCCAAAATAAATTTTGTGTGAATTTTCTTTTAAAAATAATTATTGAAATGTATTAATACATGTATTATAGTAATTGTACAATTTTTTTCAACTTTTTTAGAATTTTTTTTTTAGATAAAATAAGTAATGGGACACGGAAGCGGGTAGAGAAATGAGGTAGAAGATTTGGACTCGTCCAAAAGCAAAGCATGGCTATATAGGCTATAACACTTTTGTCATCTTCATTATTTTCTTCTCTCCGAGTCAACACACTTGCAAATTTCTATACAATAATACGATGACGACGATGATAAGGTATTACGGTAAAACCTCTATAAATTAATATAGTTGTAACTATATAAATTTATTAATTTAAAAATATATTAATTAATAGATAAATTATTTATTTATTATTTTAAATAATTTTTTATTGATTTAATAAATATACTCGTTAATACTAACATAAAACTCATTATATATTACTAATATTACTCGTTAAACCCGTTAGTAAAGTCTAATACAATACTTCACTTACGAATATATAAATTATGTTATAACTTAAACCGTGGAGAAAACTACGAAAATAAATTAATACATTAAACTACGGATGAGCTTCAAGTAAATTTAAAGTTTAAGAGTAATCAAATGAATATCGAGTGATATTTAACTAAATCTTCCTAGTAATATTTGTCATTGTGAACAATTAATAATTTATGATTTCGTAAGGACTAAATATTCATATAAAGATTTTTCAAAATTTATCATTTTATTAATTTATCGAAATTAGTCATTTTTACATTGGCCCAAGTCAGGACCGGGGAAAAATATTATTTTAGAAAGTTTATAGAGGTTTTACTCGACTACCAAATACTACACACAAATATAATTATTAAATTATATATAGACATAGATGTCTAATTAATTAATGACATTTAATGACTTTTTATTCTAAATGAAGAAATCTGTATAGTCTATTCACAACTATTAATTACATAGATTCTAATAGTAATATAAAGGGAAAAAAAGGCTTTGGTTAAGAATTTTAATTAAGGTTATAAGTATTTGTCAACTAGTACTATTATTAAATTTTCGCAATTACGTATGGAACTTTTATTTGGAGTATATTGTTAAGGAAATAAGTGCATTTATATCTTATTTCATTTCTTTTCTAATTTCATTTTGAATCTTCCATATGGTATTATTTGTTTGCAGAACAATAATTCATCTATGTTGTATATACATTACTAATACTACTATGTAATAGCTAGTTTTTTGTTTTGTTTTTTTTCCATCTTTGTTATGCATTAGCAACATTACTAATACTATGTCTTACGGTCAGTTAAAAATAATTGAATGATAAACAATTTTTTTTCAATTATAACGATTCCTTTGTTTGAAGTGGTGTTGTACGTGATAATATAGTAGAACAATTTTTACAAAATCAATTCTATTTATCTTGCTAATAATATCACAATTTTATCATAAATCTTAAAGTATTATATTAATAATTAGTAAATTAGATACTATGCATAAATAACCTATATGCATTAACTAATGGATTAGTCTTAAACAATACCCTGGGGCACACAATATACATTAGGATTTACATAAGATTCACTCCAAACAATAGTTGCACATGTAATTGCGAAAATATTAATAATAGTATTATTTAACAAATTACTTACCTTAATTAACATTCTTAACCAATGACTAGGGGCATTGGTTAACTTTTCCCATATAAGTAAGCAAAAAGTTCTCCACATTAAATATTGGTGCAATGTTTTCGATTATTTGCGTTTGACACAAAGGAATGGTGAGTCGGTGACACAGAGGAATCAATATGCGTTTGGCACGTCAACGAGATAGTACTATTAATTAGCAACCGTAATGTTATCTCCCGAAACAGTGTCTCTACCGAAAAAGAAGAAAACCCGACGACAAATCTGTGACTGGATTGTTGCAAACCTGTCGCACTGAAGTTTGCACCCTCGTTGCGGTACCAAACTAAAAAACAAATTAAAAGTACGGAAATTCATAGTACTAGCTCAAACTGTATCTCTGATTCAAGCAACAATTATATTACCATGTTCAATAACATGAGAAAAGGCTTTTATTAATTGACAAAGGAATCCATAGTCAGATTCAAAATTCAACAATAGTAATGTTCCAGTTAGGGCTGGTTAGATCAGATGGTGGTATAGTACTACAAGCCACACAGCAGGAACAATATCTTTGTTGTTGTAATCGTTACAATAACACACACACAGCAGGAACAATATCTTTGTTGTTGGTTTCAATATATTTATTTGGGTTTTTAGTAGATTTAGTTTTTAGTACGTGGCGTGATTTGTATCATTAATTAACGTCTCTATTAATCCTATTCGGTATGCCTAAAACATAAACATGTATGTATATACAATTTGATGTGGCATTGATATTGCTAATTTTGCAGACATTGATTGTTTTCGTCTTTTTTATTTATTTATTGAAGTTGAGTCTTGCAAAATTCGATAATTTAAAGGTATGTTGTATAAATGTGTTTCATTGCCTATCGTTGCTCATAATTCACAACTGTGAGTCAACTGAACTTGGGTTCATTAATTGATAAAGCCATAACTTTCGTGGGTGGGGTTAGACTTTTCAACAACAATATAATATATAACAATAGAATAAATAAAGAATCCTTATTTAATCTTTATTAAGCTCAGTAGTATATTTGATCGGAATACAATTTCCAATTTATATCTGTGCTCGGTATTACAACTCGCTCTGCTGATCTTGATCTTCCTTCGACCTCGGTGTTCGGTTTTGTATCTTGCTCGGTATGTTTTTGAATGTGTCAAGTACTGACAAGTTTTTATCTTTTCTCTCTTTCTCTCTATATTTTTTAGGTATATTTTCTAGTCCTGGTCTTAGGGGGTGTAACCGGCTATTTATAGACAATTATGCCTCATGGGATGTTGACAAGTGTCTCCATCTCAAGAGCCACCTCATGGGCTTTTCCATTATGGATCTTTACTATTGGGCTGGACCCTTATAGATAATGGTCTGTTAGGAAAGCTCTATTAGACCATGAGTTTTTGGGTTTTAGCCTTGGATACCCTCAAATAATGGGTGGGTCGATTCGTACCCGAATAGATATATTCGGATCCAATTTTTATGTTCTATCAAGTGCTCCCTGACTTCCTCGGTGTGGTCTCCACGTCGAGAGAGTCATGCTGGGTATGTCGAGCAAGCTACTTCTGTCTTGCTGTTCCCAACGCTTCATCGAAAAATTTCCATATTTATGATTGCTTTCTGGGACTCATTTAATGTCTTGGGAATGTGCAAAACGTGCTATCTAGCTTCTATGCGATCCTCGATATTCACATATTAGCCTATAAAATGGGATTGCTCCCTCATAAATATCCCATTGCTTATCATTACTAAGAACATCATGGCCTCTCTCAATGGTGCTACTGGTGACAACTCTCCCAAATATATTGCTCTTTTAGAAAAAGAAGTCAAGAAAGCTCGTGCTGTAAAAAGGAAGCTGGCTGCTACGGCGAAGAAATTTTCCGATATGGACGCGGCTCATCATGTGACGATGGCTGATCGGGATTGGGCCTTTGAGCATATAAAGAGGCTCGAGGCTTCTCTGGCTAAGCAGAAGGCGGCAAAGAGAGCCTATAAGCTTGCCTTCAAGGAGCTGCACCATCAGTCCAAACCGGGGTCGGATGGCATTGAAGCAGGCTCTTCCTCGGAATAATTAGTTTTTGTACTTTCTTTTATATGGGGTATCATTCCCCAGTTGTAATCGAATTATCCGAAATTAATAAAATATTTCCCATTATCAATCTTGTCTGTTTAATTTCTTGATACCTCATTGGATGACTAAATTGGATTTGAACTGTGGTTAGTTGGACTTAAATGTCATTGGGAAGTTTAAAAGGGTTTGTCTTTTTCCGAGATGACCTTTGATCTTCCCCATTATTTCTTCCTATAAAAGGGGGATGTACCTGTCTTCTTGTATAAATTTCCTTTTTTAACGAATCGAATGGCTTCTCTTCAAGAAAAGAGTGGTGACAACCTTCCCGAATACATAGCTCATCTAGAGGAGGAGGTGAGGAAGGCTCGTATTCTCGAAAGGAGGGTCGCCTCTCTGACCATGGAGGCTCGCCGAGCAGTTGAGTTGGACGAGCGTTTGGACGCCATGGAGAGTGAATATCAGAGGTCTCTGATCGACAATATTTGGGCGCATGCTCGGATCAGAGAGCTCGAGGCCTCTAGAGAGAGGCATATTGCTTCTAAGAAGGCTTATAAATTGGCCCTCAAGGAAGTGTATGCTCGGTCCAAAAAGAAGCCTGACGATGAAGCTGGGCCCTCTGCAAAATAATCCTCTTTTTCTTTCTTTTTGTGATGTTATAATGCCCTTTTGTTGAGTAGCACCTTGTATTGAAGCTCTCCTTAATTAATGAAAATTCTTCCTTTTCTTATTCTTGTATGATTTATTTTCCCCAATGCAATTTCTTTTTACTGTGCACGCGTGTGACTTCATTAATGGGTTTTCTTGGGCCTTGTGCTTGATTTTATCCATTGAATCTTCTTGCTTTGGGTGTCCAGGAATTAATGGGATTTCTTGGGCCCTGTGTTTGACCTTATCCACTGGTTTTTCTAGAGCCCAGTGCAAAGGATATTCTCAATGTTCATGGAGATTGTTGCACTTCCCTATACTGACACGTGTTGAAGCTTTTTTGAATTTTACCCTCTTTAAATACTGGCGTGAATACAAACGTTTCTTCTAAATCAGACGCACCTTTACCCTTCTTAAATATTTGCATGAATCCAAGCGTTTCTTCTCAATAGACGCGTCTTCTCTATTACCCATGTTTTTCCAGAATCTATTGGCAAACGGTTGCAATTCCCCACGTTAATCCTTCCTTAATTTATATATAAATACCCTCTCAAAATATGGTTTTACTCATAATCTCCCCCTTATCTCTCTTTGCTCTATATATAATTTTATCCTATAACCTCCTAAAAATGGCTGGTTCTTCCTCCAAATCTGCCTTGGTCTTACAAGTTGAGGCTTTTGAAGCCTCTTATGATCATGCACTAAAGCTGTTGAAGGATGCTGAGGCGGAGTTAAAGGTGATGCGTTATCACCATACCGAGATGGTCCGGGAGTTAACTTGGCTAAGGTCCGAGCTGGATCATTGCTGACGGGCTCGTCGGGCTCTGGTCGAGAAGATCGAGGTGTTAAGGAGGAACCCAAGGCTTAGAGATAGGGATGTCTCTGTCGGGCCTTCCTACCGATACCGATCGACTTCCCCCTAGCCTTCCCCTTTTTTCTTTTCTTTTTATTATTTTTCCAATTTTTTTCATTTCTTCATCTTTTCTTTTCTCTTTTTCCTTTTCTTCTGCGCCTCCTCTTTCTTTTTCTTCATCTTCTTTAATATCTCATCTTCGCTTTCTGTTTTATATTATGTTCTCTCTATTTGAGCAGGGCTCCTTTTTTTTTTTTTTTTTTTTTTTCTCTCTTATGTTTCTTTTCTTCGTATTTCACTTCTTCTTTATGTTCCTCTTCATCTTTTTCTTCTTTCTTCTTTTTTTTTTTTTTTTACTTCTTTCCTTCACGCACCCTGTTCGCTTGGCCTGCTGATATAGTTGATCTTCTTTGTATAATCTTCTGTAATAGGTTTTTCTCGGATGTAATAGGTCTTTTTCTCGGATGTAATAGGTCTTTTTTTTTTTTTGACGTTGTCCTCTGATGTAATGAACAGCGATGTATCCCATCTTTATTAATGAAATTTATATTTGCCCATTTATCTTGCACTTCTTTTTATGTTGTACTTGTGGTTTGTTGTTTTTCTGGAATGTGGATCTTTGAATATCTTGTATTTTTATTTCTTGCTGTACTGTAGCCGTCTAATCTCTGAGACATGGCAGGTTGGTCAAAGATGCATGTTCCCAAGCATTGTCAGACAAGGCCATACTACCTTTGCTCTATAAATACTCATCTCTTCTTTGTAATTTATCACCTCACAAACTCTGTTTTCTTCTTTCATCCCCCATTTCCTCCTGCATTATAATAACTTTCCAGAATGTCTGTGCCCGTGGTGAGATATCATGCTCAGATGAGGAATTTGGATGCTGAGGTATCTTGGGTCCGTCACCGCATGGCCAGGCTTGAGAAGGAGTATTGTGTTTTGGCTTTGAGTTTGTTCGACTCTCATCCCGAGGAGACAATGAAGTGGACCGAGATTTCGGCCTTGAGTCGACAGCTTGATAATTTGTTGTTGCACAGAAATCACCTGGCCAACTCTTGGTACCAGGCCGAAGAGATTTGGGATCACGCTCAGGATGAGTTCGATAACTCCCCTCAAGGCCTAGCTAGTATGACGGTTAGGAATGCTCGGCTTGAGGAGCGCATCAGGGTCCTTGCTAGGACGAACATCGACCTCTCCAGGGAGAATGAGTGCTTGATTGTCATGAACGATTCCTATCAAGCTCGATTAGATCGCTTTGCTCGGGTAGCTTTCTCCCGGTCTGGCAGTTCGGTTTTCCCGCCCATTGATCCCTAATTTGATTGGGCCAGTGTCCTGATGTATTTTTCCCTTTATAATTCGTATTTCATTTTCTTTTTCTGTACCTAGGAAGTTGTACCTTTTCGTATCTCGTGCCTTTGCCTTGTGAACTGTTGTAACGCCTCGTACTTTGTGTTTCTTCGTTTCTTGTGCTCTTTGATTCCTTATAAATGCTCCCTATTGTTTGTACTTCAATACCAGTCCTTTCTCTTATTTTATAATTTTTGCTTCTAACTTGCTTTTATCCAAGATGGCTCCCATCACTAGATCTGCTGCAAAAAAGAAGGCCCTTCTCGAAGAGGAGCCTACTTTTATGTTACCTCGTCCCCCTGGTTTCAGGGAAGAAAAGTTGACTCCACTTCAGTTGAAAAAAATTGAGATGTCGTGGCTGAAAGCCGATCTTAAGTGTGCTCAAACCGAAGTGAGGCGGTTTAAACAGTATTGGGAGGAGGAGAGTGCTGCTCATTTTGAAGCCAAGCAGAAGTGCAAGTCTCAATCTCATGCTTTAAAACAAGTGGAGATTGTTATTTCCCATTTGATCAGGGAAAAAGAGCGTCTGGAGGAGCTCTTGGCGAAGAAGGATGCCGACGTGGGGGGTATTTCCAAGAAATAGGATGGGTGTTTTTTCTTGTAAACTTTTCTTTTCCCGTTGTACGTGCTTGTTTGTATCCCTCTTCATGGATGAATAAAACTTCTGCTTTTTCACTTTGATTTTGTCTATATATATAGTTTTGTCCATGTTGGACATCGAGCATAGTGCACGTTTATCCCCCCGGAGAGCGTTGCTAGATCGGATGCTGAAAAGCCGTCGAGCTAGGAACGGTCTTCGTCGACCGTGATTGGTGGACCTATGATAATAATCTACTTGGCGGCGAGCAATATTGCCGGGATGCCTCCTCGGTATAGTATTATGGGAAGCGTATGCTGTAAGCTTTTCGTGATGGGGACCACTAGCCGTTTATATAGGTTTAATGATGTGATCTGCATTGGATAGTGGGATATATAGTCTGAGTTGGCAGGATCTTGAGCGTTGATTTGTTGATAATAGCGGTTTGTGGACTTTTATGTGGCTTGAATAAAAAGTAAACCTCTGTCACACGAAAGGACGGTTATTATTTTATTCTTTTTGTGGCTCCACTCCTTTTTAACTATGCTGAGTAACTCTCTTTGGTTTTATCCCATAACTTTCTGAAAAAGATCTCTTATTTTCTCTCTCTAGGGTTTGTGTTTCCCGCCAAAAATATATTCCGACTCTCCCTAAGGTTTCTTCTTATTGCTAAAATATTTGTTGCGGTGATCTCCGATTTGCCCTTTAATCATGATTGTAAGTGCTTTCGTATTTTGTGGGGCTTTTTGTATATTGCTGTGCTTAGGCTTGTGTGTTTGATTTGTTGTTGTTGTTATGTATGTTGTGTGGATATGTGTTCTTGTTTGCCTGTATATGTCTATTTATGTTGTCGATTGGTGGTTTTTTGTTATTTATAGGGTTTTTGTTTGTTGTGTTGTTTGGAAAAGTGTAGGGTTTCTGGTAAATGGGGGGAACCTGTGTCGTGTGATTTGTTTTTGATTAGTATATTGATGGAGTTTTCATGACGTGGATAGGAAATTTTGGCCCAATGCGTGGCTCAAATGGGCCCATTTGTGGAAGAGGATTTCAAGAAGCTGGCCGGGATACCCGACGACATTCATATTCGACTGCCTATCTCCGATGAGGAGGTCATGGGGGTTGTTCCTGCCGGCGAGGTAGCTGTTCGTTACTCGACGTTTTTTACAGGGGGTCTTAGACTTCCTTTCACTGAATGGATGGCCTCGTTCTTTGAGGCGTTCCAGATTTCCCCGGCCCAATTGGCCCTTAATGGCTACCGTACCCTGAACGGTATTTGAAAGTTGTCGGAGGTGTCATGGATCAATGTCAAACTGAAAGATGTGTTCGGGGTCTACAGTTTGAGCATTGATCGTCGGAGCTCTTATTTGAAGACGTTGCGCTTCTTCTCTCGGTTGGTCATCGGTCTTCCGGACACCAACAAGGAGCATAACCTGGGCATTGTGATTGCTTCTGGAGAATGGGGTTGTTCTGGGCACCAAATTCCGGGACCGGCGACCACCGCTCCCGATATTCCAGATCTCGGCGCTCCCAATGTCGAAGCTCTTTTAGCCCTATGGAAGTGGTGGGGGCCTGGACCGACTAAGGACCCGAAAAGTCGTACTGCTCCCACGCTGTTAGGTTATCCTGTAGGGCCAGTGACCAAGGGTAATCCTGCGCCGGAGATTCCTGTAGAGCCGGAGGAGGAGTTCCTCAAAATCGTTAAGGCACGAAGCGCTTCTCGGGGTGGGAGGAGGCCTGTTCGTCCTAAACGCCATGCAGCAGATACCGTCGCTGGGACTCCGAAGAGGTCTAGGGTGTCGGATACATCAGGAAATGAGGAGGTTCCTGATGTCGTTACCGATGTGGCGCCGATCATCACCCCTCAAGATGAATCCACCGAGGTGGCTTCTTCTGATGTTGATGTACTTGCAATATTTTTGTGAATTATCTTCTACTTCCATTGTTCTTCTTTTTATCTGTTATCATGTTTCAGCTATTGACTTCTTCATTGGTTACTCTTGCCATGCACTAGAGGCGTATGAGTATGTGAATGGTACCCATGGTGTGACTTGAGCGGAGCGTATGGCGGACGCTAAGGCCCGGGTAACCGAAACAACGGATGCGTTGAACAGCTTGGATGCCTTGATAAAGGGTCGTTTGGGCACGCAGATAGTCTCTCTGAGGGACATTCATTTTGCTGACGCCGCCGAGACCTCGGCTTCCGTCGGGGATTTATCTGATTGAGTTTTGAGAGTAGTTTACAATTTGAGTTTCTTCAGGCTTGTATGAAAAAAAATATTATTTATTTAGATTTGGCTTTGTCGGTTCTTTAGTTGTATTGATGCCACTGTCTTTTTCCTTCTTTTCCTCGTAGGCATTTCCTACTATGGTACAGCAGATTGACTTTGCGCCCCCTGTTATCATGGGGCAAGAACCTACTGGTGCTTCCCAGGTTGGGGGTTCGTCCGACGCGGCAGAGGAGGCCCGTGCCCATTTACCTCATATTCTGATGGGAAAGAACGAAAAGCTACAAGTTCAATGCGCTCGGCTTAAGAAAAAATTGCGAACTCAATCGGCGTCATTCCGTGCTTATGTAGGGCGCGCCGAACATGTTTATGAGGTGCAAGAGCGTCGTCTGGCCCGGTATTGACGTTTAAAGGATAAATGGTTTGGTAAATTAAAGCTGTTAATACCTCAGGCCAACGTCTTGATGAAATTCTTTCGTGCGTCTACACGTCGACATGATGCCTCTGCTGAACTGTATGAAGCTCGTCAGCACCCTGTGGACGAAGCTCGTCTTAAGGGTGCGTGTGCTGCCCATGAAAATGCGAGGGGGTCGGAATTCACAGCCCGGCTCGAGGTGGGGCAACATGTGGGTATTTATACGACCAATTTCGATTTCCTTGTTTCTGAGGAGCGTTTCGAGGGTCAAGAGTCCGACGAGGATACGGCGACAGATGACGAGGAGGTCGGGCTAAGTCATGTACCGACATGCTCGTCATGTAGCAGTTCATCTTAGTTGCTTGCTTTAACTATTCGTCATACATTATTGCCTCCGTAATGTGGGCGTGAACTATTTGCCTCATTCCTTTATTCGCATATTGGATCTTTTTATTGTCTTGTTGATATTTCCTTGATTGGATAGTTTATCCTTTGTTTTCTTTGTTTGGTAACTGGTTGCCTCCGTAATGCGTGTTTGAGTTGGTGGTACCTGTATGTTGCCTTTTTGTTTAGCTTTCCTTTGATTGATTTTTTATTATTGCTACCTGCACATGTGCCACATTTTTTAGTATTCCTAGGCATACCCTTAGGCATGCCGTTTGAGAATTTCATAGTATTCCTAGGCACGTAGCCGTTTGGGAATTTCATATGCCTCCGGTTTATATGAAGACTTTAGTATTCCTAGGCCTACCCGTAGGCATGCCGTTTGAGAATTTCATAGTATTCCTAGGCACGTAGCCGTTTGGGAATTTCATATGCCTCCGGTTTATCGGAGGACTTTAGTATTCCTAGGCCTACCCGTAGGCATGCCGTTTGAGAATTTCATAGTATTCCTGGGCACGTAGCCGTTTGGGAATTTCATATGCCTCCGGTTTATCGGAGGACTTTAGTATTCCTAGGCCTACCCATAGGCATGCCGTTTGAGAATTTCATAGTATTCCTGGGCACGTCTGCCGTTTGGGAATTTCATAGTATTCCTAGGCATACCCGTAGGAATGCCGTTTGAGAATTTCATAGTATTCCTAGGCACGTAGCCGTTTGGGAATTTCATAGTATTCCTAGGCCTACCCGTAGGCATGCCGTTAGAGAATTTCATAGTATTCCTAGGCATACCCGTAGGCATGCCGTTTGAGAATTTCAGCTGCACTTGTTAGACAGTATGACAAGATAATGCATTTATTCAAAAGACAATGTTATTAAGCAGGGGAGGTAAGGCAATACCTGTACTAGTAAGCTAGTTTATATGTTGTATTTCTTCGGTTTACAGAACGCTTTTTGATTTTGTAGGAAGTATCACCAATGAAGAAGTAGTGTTCTTCGCCCATATTAGGGATGTTCACCCTCCTAAGCGCCACTCCCCCTTGCTCTTCAACGACCCTTTCGGTTTTGGCTATTTGGCTAATCAGCTCTTTCATGCTGGTGGGTTACTCGATAACGACTAGCTGTTTTTGAGAGCCGCGGTAATGATCTCGCAGCGTCTGGAATCCTCCTGACATCCTCTGGCTGTCTCTATTTCTCCCCTATCATTTGGGTATTTTACTTTTTGGTGGTAGGTTGACGGTATGGCTCTCATGGCATGCAGCCATGGTCGGCCCAAGATTGCGTTATGGACGGAGTTGTCGTCGACCACCAAGAATTCTACGGGAACCGACACAGATCCAGTCGTGACCATGAGGACGATCTTTCCTAATGGTTTAGTCGTCTCGGAGATGAACCCGATCAGTGTGACGTCGGTCGGCTGTAGGTCCTGCAACTTGAGCTCCATCTTGTCGAAGAGCTTTTTGTACATGATATCACAAGAGGCTCCTTGGTCGACAAGCACTCTGCTGACCGTGTCTATGCCCATTTGTACACGGAGGTTAATGGCGTCCCCATGGGGGTATATCACCCCTTCTTCATCGAGATCTGAGAAGGAAATAGGCGTGTGTCGCTGCGGCATGCATTGCCGTTTAGAAGTTGACGCCTGTGATGCCTTGGGTACTTGCCCGAAGTGTGCTAGTTGCCGCTGTTGTGATCTTTCCCCGCCCGCAGCCTTGGGCCTAGACAGATGAACAACGTTGATTGTTTTGCCTGGCCGGTTGTCGGCTCCCTCGATGGCCAGCTATTTGCCTTTATTCGCAGCGCCTTTGATGAACTTAGTCAAGTGCCCCGCATCGCCCCATAAGTTCATTTTCCACCGTAGGTTGCGACAGTGTTCGGTGAGGTGCCCGTGGTCCTCATGGTAGGCGCAGAAGAGCTTGGGGTCTCTATACTCAGCTGGGGTTACAATCGGCTCTGGTCGGGAATACCAGCTTTCTCTGCAGATATCCTTAAGGATATCCTCGGCAGACAGGTTGAAAGTGTATCTCAGTTCGACCGGTTCGAAGCTCTTCTGCCTTTCCCTTCCCTGGAAGCGGCCTTGAGGTGGCTGCTTGGTTGGCGTCGGGTATGTGATCTGAAGGGGTTTATGTTCATTGATCGGGGTTGGGTAGGCGATCTGAAGCGGTTTATGCTCGGGATCTCGGGGTTGCTCTGCCCTGATATGGACCTCGGGACCTCTGTCCCTTCTGGTCGGTTTGAATGCTTCCCCCTGATTGTTCCTGGCTCTTTTGCGGCCCACCTGTGCCTCTCGGACCGACTCTCTTCTTGGCAGATTTCGGTTTAGGAGCCGCATTTCTTCGTTCTTATCGGTAAGGTGGGTACAATAGGCTAGCAGGGCGTCAGTGGTCGGAAAGTTTTTGCCTATGAACTTCCTTCTCGCCCAATAGCCGCCAGGGATGGAGTTGATAAAGTTTTGGATGGCTATATTATTGGCATACTGCGGAATCTAGTTTGCCACGTCGATGAAGCGTATGCAATAATCATTGAGTCGTTCATTTGGCTGCATCGCCATTTTCAGAAGGGTGTCGATGTTGACCTTCTTTTTCTGATGAGCAGCATACCGGGTGGAGTACACACGGAGAAGCTCCGCCCAGCTTCCTATGGAACCCCGTGGTAGGTTGTGGTACCACGACGAAGCCTCTTGGCCCAAGCTGTTTTTGAAAAACTTGCACATCAGTGCAGGGTCATCACTCCACAGTTCCATCCTGGTTTTGTAGTGGCGCAGATGATCGATTGGGCATCTTTTTCCATCGTATAGCCTGAATTCGGGGACGATGAACCCCCTAGGATTGCGATGTCGAGTGATATGCTCGGTACACGGGGTTTCTTGGCATATGTCCCAAGCCTGCTGGAACGCTTCATCCGGTGTTTGGTAAAGCGGGGGGTATCCTCCCTGGTGGGGTTGTGGGTAGTATCCTACCACGACCCTGTGGTTGGTGTACCCATTGTCGTGCGGGTTCGAGCCGATGACATATGCCGTGAGATTGTTTGGGTGGACAAATGTTGGCGGGACCGTTACTGGGACATTGCCCCCTCGGTGGGGCCTTATTGTATTTGGTTGCCGCCCTGCTACTTCCATGGCAGCCCTGTAGGCGGAATCTTCCATGTTATGTCGGGGGTCGGCATGTGCATTGTTGGTTTGGGCGGGAGGTATCGTGATACCTGCTGTCGCCATAGCCGACATGCATGCGGCCAGCTGAGCTTGAAGCTGGGCGTGGTGCCCCCGTTCGGCGTGTGTTAATGCGACCTCGTTCCTTGCTTGGGGAACGAGGGGTTGTACTTCCACCGTGGACGGGGTAATTACCCGTGGTGGGAATATTGGAGCAATTTGCTTGAGGACAAAGCCCTCGGGCATGCCATACCGGTGGGCTTCGTTCGTTTGAAGATGGACTCGGTGGGAACTGGAATTAACCGAGGCTTCTGGCCGTGGGGCTCTTGAGCTCGGTTCTGCCTGGGATACGGGTAAGCGCCTTCTTGCGCTCCTTAATTCGGGCAAAGCTTGTTCGTCATCCGAGGACGTAGGGTTCTCGTCGACGATTCCTTCAAGCTGTAGTTGTTCAGTCTGTTGTTTTTGGTGGTTTTCGGACTGGATAGCGTCATATCTGTCGCTGATGGCAAGTAGGTCGTCGAAGTCTCGTTGGCTAATTTGTATGTTTTGGTTATTGGTTTCGACTGTTTCGGGATGGATTTCCTCTATATTGGTTACCATTGTTGCTCGTCTGATAGAGTATTGGTGTTCGGTTTCGAAAGTAGTTGGAAATTATATGATTCCCGGAGACGGCGCCATTTGATAAAGCCATAACTTTCGTGGGTGGGGTTAGGCTTTTCAACAACAATATAATATATAAGAATAGAATAAATAAAGAATCCTTATTTAATCTTTATTAAGCTCAGTAGTATACTTGATCGGAATACAATTTCCTATTTATATCTGTGCTCGGTATTACAACTCGCTCTGCTGATCTTGATCTTCCTTCGACCTCGGTGTTCGGTTTTGTATCTTGCTCGGTATGCTTTTGAATGTGACAAGTACTGACAAGTTTGTCTCTTTTCTCTCATTCTCTCTATATTTTTTAGGTAGATTTTCTGGTCCTGGTCTTAGGGGGTGTAACCGGCTATTTATAGACAATTATGCATCATGGGATGTTGACAAGTGTCTCCATCTCAAGAGTCACCTCATGGGCTTTTCCATTATGGATCTTTACTATTGGGTTGGACCCTTATAGATAATGACCTGTTAGAAAAGCTCTATTAGACCATGAGTTTTTGGGTTTTAGCATTGGATACCCTCAAATAATGGGTGGGTTGATTCGTACCCGAATAGATATATTCTGATCCAATTTTTATGTTCTATCATTAATATTAATCACTTAACTAAACAATAAGAGTATCGTAACCCGTTAATAAGTTTCCAATAATGCTAATCTCTCCGTTTTTAATTAATTGTCCATTACGAAAATACATATAATTTTGACTGATAAATAACTTGTATCAAAATTGTCAGAATAAAAATTTTAATATATATTATAAGGCGATCAAAATTGCACGTAATTTCGTATAGAACAATTATTTGGGAACGGAGAAAGTATGTTGTAAATGAGATTGAGATATCAAAATCATGCTACGTTGAGAGAGCAGAGGCTAGTTGTTAAAGTCGGAAAAGTAGAAATGGAATACTATACAATATACATGAAGCAAAAATGAGAAATGCAACCTTTAATATAGAAAGACACATAAAACAATGTTATGATAAATTCTATAGATCTGGTAAAGAAATACACCAAGTGGCATATATGATTTCATATTTCAACCAAAAGTTAGTAAGTAATATTGTAAATAGTACTTTTATTACTAATAATAATGATGGACCATGGTTTAATTTTCATCTTAGAGTTTTACAGTATTATGGAAATAGTATTGCTATAGTCACTCAAATTTTCAACTCAAACATATTATCCATTGATTTGGCAGATTAGGTGTACCAATCATGTATTAAATGAAAATTATTTTCAACCCAAAATCACAGTAGCAGGTAAGGTTTTGAGTTGAAAATTTGGTGAGAAAAAACATTTTGCTTATGAAAATCTTCCCGAAGCCAATAATCAGTTGAATTTTTTGGGGCTAATATTACTTTACTGTCTTGTATTTTGCCATAAATTCGGTTTAATGTATTAACTTTTTAAAATATTGATTTAGTGTATCAAACTTTACAAATATGTTGATTTAGTGACATTCTCAACTTCACCAGTTTTAAACAATTACAATATAGTCCACTTATTTTAAAAATTAATAAACTAGTTACCGATTTGTTGGAAGTCACAAAATTAACTATTTTATATTTTTTTAAAAGACGCGTTTTTAAATAAGCAACTTTTCTAAAAAGTAATTTTTTTCCAATAAATTGGGAGCTTCTAAAAAATGAGTTATTTTTTCCCTTTTTTTCTTATTTAAATATGCATCTTTTACAATTTAATCTAGTCCGGAGATTTTGAAACTTGATAATATCACCTCAAAATTGTAAAGATGCATATTTAAATTACAAAACATTAAAGTTATAATACTTCCAACTTAAATATTTTAGCATAATAAAAATTGAAAGTTGTCCTAATGATTCAAAAGCTTATAAACAGTTTATTTTTATTTAATATTTTTCCAAAAGATGTGAATATGCAATCTAAAAAACAACTGATAATTATTTCAAAAGCTTGTCCCAACTTATAATACAATTCAGTTTCGAGGCAGTTGTTCAATTTTTTTGTATACGAAATTTGGCTCATAGAAACAACTGATATCATTATAAACAATAGATTAAAAAAAATACTAGGGCAATAAAAAAGTACGCACTTTGAACGGGTCTGCACCCACCACCATGAGCAAAAGAAAACAAGCTTATAACAAGTGCAAAAGAAAGCATGTATAGAGCTTTTGTCATTTTCATCATTTCCTTCTCTAATCTGTCAACTCACTTGCAAATTTGTATACAATATTAAGATTATGATGATAATGAGGTATTAGTACTATATACTACAGGCATGTATAAAATATATAGTACGTATATTACTAATTAATGACATTTAAGGTTCTTTTTCTTGTTAGGAAGTATGTATAATCTATTCACCACTATTAATTACATACGGAGTAGATGCTAATAATAAATTTAGGATTATTATAATCACCAAACCATATCTATAAAAAGACAAAACTATTGTCAATATTACCAAGCAAAAAGTATTTCGGTATTAAATACTACCATGTTTTCAATTACTCAAGAATGTAACATGCTTTTAATAAATGTATGAAAATATCAGAAAATAAAATAAAATTGTAGAATAGAAATAAGTTCCATCTCACTCCAATGGATCGTCACTTAGGAGGTAACTAGGCGGTGACACGGGAGAATCATACCTATCACAATTCTTTTTTTTTGACAAAAAAAGATGATTTTGTTTTATGTATTTGATTAAAATGATAAATTCGCCATTCGAGCTCTATTCTAGAGAAAGAAAACGAAAATTGAGAATGAAATGATATATTTTCATTAATCAGTAAAATGTGTTACACGTAGTATAAGTAACTGTCTCTAACTAACTGTCAGGTCAACATAGCTAGCAGCCAATCAGTATCTTTACTGAATATTACAAATCAATCCACTGACTATAGAAAGTAACAGATAAAACTATAAACTAATTACAGCTTAGTTCCCACAGTTATACAATCATGTCAATATAATACATCAATCTTAACATAAAACTTTGCAATTATTTTTACAGTAAATTTAACCCCTCCCATACAATCCTATTTTTTTAGTAACAATGATGTGAGGGCAAGGTTTTTTTTGGTGCAAGTTCACACATATTAGTTATAGTTCGTAACTAATATGTACGATTTTGACATTTTCCAAAAATAGAAGAAATCAATTTTGTAAAAAAATATTAAACTTTTTTTAAAAGGTTAGAAATGGGTTTTCAAAATTTCAAGTCATTTTTTGATTTTTTGATTTTTTTTAAATAAAAATATTAATTGTTTTTACAATTTTTAAACTTATAAAAGTTAGAAACCGTGTTCAAAAATTTCAAACTCAATTTTGATTTTTTTTCTTCTAACTTTCCACAAAAAAAAGTCTCTAATAAGGAAAAGAACAAATAAAAAAATACCAAAAGAAAACAAAACTTATTGTAATTTTACAATATACTTTTTAATTTTACAAACTCGATTTCTTATTAATTAATATACTTAAGGTAATTTGTTTTTTCAGAAATAGCGACGCCACCACAAATCATAATTAACCTTTCAAATGTTGGCCGGTGCATATGGGAACGCTTTAATGTCTGTTTATATTATAGGTTTGCACGAATGTATTATTATGTCTATTTATCTATCATTACTGTTACAAAACCTCACTTTTCAAATTATGTTGATAAAGTTTAAGACGTTGTACTTTATAAACTTATTATAGATTAACAAATATTTAAGTACCTCGGTATAATAGGGTATCATCACACTTTCATTTACTTTTAACACAAAAATAATGTTACCTTAATCATTTCATCCAATTCCCACCAAAAATAATGTCCCACGTCCCTTTTGCAGCAGTCCATCTTAGACTAATTGCCCCTTTTTTATAGTCAACAAAGCTCTATCAGGGCTGTATTTTGGGCTAGGTAAAAAAAAACACGGGACTAAAGACTAAAAAATTGGAGCTCCCCTCTACCAAAATATCATACATAAATATATATATATATATATATATATATATATAATTCATTTCATTTCTCTAATCAATATTTATTTGCGTCCGAGTTGTTAGTTTTCTTAATAAAAAGTCTAGTTAATCCGTATTCGAGTATTTGCAGAGACAATATTTTTTCTCTCTTTATTATCGAATTTAGTACATTAATGAACAATTTAATTTTATATAAGATTTTATGTGGTCTCCTATATTAAAGAAAACATGAAAAGATCTGATTTGTTAAATAGATAACAAAATTGGTGCATGATTTACTTTTAAAAAAACCATAGTATTATTTTAGGTCGAATGCGAAATTTGTAAAATTTTTGCTTCATATCATTGATTTTTTTGTTAAATGTTCTCAACTTATTACATATAATATTTTCTAGCTTAATATTTTACTATTTCTTAATCGTATTTTATAAGTTTTATTTAAATATCTTTTTTTTAAGAAGAAAAAACCTCACCATTTTTTAAGATGGACTAAGCCCCCAAAACACTCAAAACGGCCATGAGCTCTATATATACTTGTTTAGAAGCATCCATTTATTTATCAATTGCTTTTGATCATTACAAACTTGTGTTATATTATGAAACGTCTTCAAAGCACCGTTCCAACCTTTGCTATACAAATATAAATATTGTGGTCATCTGTTGTTGTATTTTCAGCCACTTCTAATAGAAAGAAATAGACATGTGCATATAGACTCATTCTCGGAAGTCGTAAATAAAAATTCTACAACAGTGAAGTAAAGAAACTATTGAGAAATAAAGAATAATGCTAATTTATAACAAATGTGTTAATTATCAGTCACTTACCCTACCAAATATGTCTATTGATCTTTTCCAATCAAAATTGAGTTAATTACAAGTATGGCTCGATATTATTTGATTGAGTAAGAGGCAACTCAGAGCAATCTGTACCAGTGTTGTAAAAATCGCGATTTAAAGCGCTTTGCGAAAATAAAATGTTTACGCTTTTTAGTTGGTAAAATGCTATTTGCGTTTTTTTCAAGACATGTATTTTTTTATTAAAAAAAAATTGTCAAAAAAACTACGAAAACGACGTTGATTTAGAGTTAACAATTTTATTTAAAACTTAATTTCAAACAAATTCTAGCACTTAATATAAGACTTAAAATCGTTTGTTTTTTTCTATTTATGAATATTTCAATTACCCTTATATAGAAAATAGTAAAATAATGTTTTCAAAATATATACTCCCTCCGTTCCCAATTAATTATCCACTACGAAACTACGTGCAATTTTGACTGGCTAATAACTTGTATCAAAATTGTCGGAATGAAATTTTTTAAAAGTTAATCATATAGTTCAAATATTAAATTATATGATTCAGTTTTGAAAATTTTCATTTCGACAATTTTAATACATGTTATAAGCCGGTTAAAATTGCACGTAATTTCGTAGAAGACAATTAATTGGGAACGAAGGGAGTATTAAACATGTATATTTTTTTTAGATATTTCTAACATTTTTATTTTTATATTATAAAAAGTTTACGTTTTACGCTTCAAAGCTACGTTTTTAGCTTTTTTAACATATCTCTCCTAAAAATGCTTTAATCAACTTGGCGTTTTTTAAAACATTTGGACCATACCATACGAGTTTACAAACCAAAAAGAACTTTGGTAAAATTGTAGGAATTAAAAGAAATTAGCGCTTTTTAAAAATTTTAGAGCATCTGCATCTCTTTCCCTAAATACTTACCCTTCCTTATTTTTTAAAGATTTAACCCAAAAACAAGCTCAAATCAGGTTTCTTATCTTTTAACTTATATTAAAGGAATCATGTTTCTCTCTCTATCACACCTTAAAAATAAGGAATCATAGATACTTCTTAAAACTAATTATAAAGTTTTTTTTATATCATCTTTCATATCATCATGTGAAAACTGATTGCAAAACTTGTATGAGAAAAAATATAAATATTAAATAATATGAATAAGGAAAGTGATAAGAAAGTTGAAAATATGTATAAAGTTATATGATTGCTCATAAGGTGTAAAAAGTATATTTATCATTCAAATTTAAGGAACGTTTAAGGTGTGTGATGCAGTTGCACTTAGCGCTTTAAAAACACTTATTATCCGAACAAGACTCCAAATTATAAATACTGTAATTATTTTGCCCAACTTTATTAAAATTGTAAGCATTAACATCACCAATAGAAAGACCAATTAATCATAAAGCTATAATGTGGAGGTCATATATGATGCATACAAACATATATGTTTAAAAGAAATATGATTTTGGGTAAACATCATAGTTTGAATAAGGTTTTGAATGAATTTAAAGATCTTGAGGACAAGGCCCATTCCACCCATTCTAAGGAGGGAGGAATTTGTAGTAATATTGATGTGGTGAGACTGTTTATTAAGTATTTATTTATGTTTATTATTATTATCTGTAATAATATGTTTGTACCAGATTTAATTAGGAACATTGGATTTGATTAGTGTGTGTGTTTGTGAACCATATGATTAAACTATGTGTTGGTTAATAGGTTAGTTCAGATGTTGACATGTAGCAGTCATCTACGGTAGATATAGGAGAAGTTAATAAACTGCTTTGTGATCGTTTAGATTTCAAATTATTTGCAAAATATAAATTCTCCAAAATTGAAACATTGTAGTATGAATGATATATGTAAGTAATGTAATAATGGTTTGTTCTTTATTTTTTCTGTCCAATTTCCTATTCCAAACCAACTTATTTCCGATCACTTGTCCGAATCCTACTCAGAATACCACAAGTACGCAACGGCGAAACACTAGGAATTGCACTCCAGTGCAAAATCAGAACCTTATCAAGGGATTATCAACAAGATGTGAGTTTTTGTTGTTATCGGAACCTTATAAGTAGTGGATAGAGTCTGTTTGTAAAAGCAAGTTTGTTTCTTGCTGTTGAATGTTTGCTTAAGATAATGTAAGTGGGTTAGATACTTAGGTGAGTCCCAATTTTGAGTAATTAAATCTAATGGCTGTTTGACTAAAGAAAAACGTGGTGTGGAATTCTTCGCTTCTCACAATTAAGTAAAAGAATAAAGACTTTGAAATTGACTTGAAAAGTACTCCATTTTGTCACAGTTACTCAAAGTGATAAGATTTTGAGACAAGTAAAAGTTACAAGTTCAGTAAGTACTGCGGCATGAATCATATTGGAAGTGATTTCCAAATGTTATCATCTTTGTATTTAACAGCATAAGTAATATTTGAGTGCTGCTTGTGTTTGAAAGAGATTACGAGGACCAGTAAATTACATATCAAAAAATATATATTAGGCAAATAAGTAAAAATAGTGAGAGTAGAGCGTACCTATTTGACAGACCATGCCAGGCTCTTGTTAGTCTGCCACAATCAGTTTTTTTATAAATGTGTGTATTTCTTATAACTTTCTTTTGCAAATACTGATTGTGCCAATATTTACTTCGGTTGTCATTTATTTTGTAAGGTCAGATTTTTATTTTATTTTTTTGCATAAAAAATTGGATTGAATTTTGTTGATCAGCTTAAAAGCTGATGTTTTCTATTTATTGGTCTAAAAAAAGCTATAGTATAAAAGCTTGAATCTGAAAGTGATAACATGTCTAGGAAAAAGACTACGAGTTTTTGTTGCGTAAAAAATTGGATTGAATTTTGTTGATCAGCTTAAAAGTTGATGTTTTCTATTTGTTGGTCTGAAAAAAGCTATAGTATAAAAGCTTGAATCTGAAAGTGATAAGATGTCTAGGAAAAAGACTACGAGTTCATTGTACAAAAGAAAAGATTAAAAGTTCCCACTAAACCTATTTTTCACTTAACTAAGATGTCTAGCTAGGAAAAACACTACAAGTTTATTGTACAAAAGAGAATATTAAAAAATTAAAAGTTAATTTATCAAGGGATTATCAAAAAGATGTGAGTTTTTGTTGTTATGGGAACCTTATAAGTAGTGGATAGAATCTGTTTGTAAAAGTAAGTTTGTTTCTTGCTGTTGAATGTTTGCTTAAGATAATGTAAGCGGGTTAGGTACTTAGGTGAGTCCCAATTTTGAGTAATTAAATCTAATGGCTGTTTGACTAAAGAAGAACGTGGTGTGGAATTCTCCGCTTCTCACAATTAAGTAAAAGAATAAAGACTTTGAAATTGACTTGAAAAGTACTCCATTTTGTCACAGTTACTCAAAATGATTAGATTTTGAGACAAGTAAAAGTTACAAGTTCAGTAAGTACTGCGGCATGAATCATATTGGAAGTGATTTCCAAATGTTATCATCATCTTTGTATTTAACAGCATAAGTAATATTTGATTGCTGCTTGTGTTTGAAAGAGATTACGACGACCAGTAAATTACACATCAAAAAATATATATTAGGCAAATAAGTAAAAATGGTGAGAGTAGAGCGTACCGATTCGACAGACCATGCCTTGCATCTCAAAATTCACTTTCACCCAAGTCCAACTCTAGAAACCGTGATTAAATAGTCAAAGTAGATGCATTTATAATCTCTCCGAGTTATTTCACGAGAACCTTTACAATGCCTTAAAGGTAATCTTCAATTCAAAGTCCCTATATATTTAGCAACTGTATTTGGTCTTAGGACCCATGTTTTAAAAAAACGTGTTATGTTGCGCGAAATAAACCGCTTTTCGAATGAAAAAACGCTAAATTCACGTTATTGGGAATAAAAGCGCAAAACGTGCTAAATTATTGGACTTGTAACGTAAATAGTGAGTTTTTAAAACAGAATATAGTGGACTGTTAGCGTAATTACTGGACTGACCCTATAACATATAACAAGTCACAGTTAGCTCATTTAGTATATAACATGTCACAATTGGTCTCTATAGTTAATAGCATGTGTCAAATTTCGCTTTTATAGTAAATAACATGTCACATATTCACTCTTATAGTAAATAACACGTCACAAATTCCCCTTATAGTAATTAATATATCAAAAAACACATTTACCCCCAAATATTTAAAAAAACGTCAGATTTTTTTAACCAAACATATCTCTCTCTTTCTTCCCAAAAAAACCGCAACTAATTCTTTTAACTTTTAATTTTGTTAACATAATTAGTATAAATTGTATGATTATACACTGCTATAATGTTATATATTTAAGCAAAAAAATTTACACCGCAAAGCGCTACGTTGCTACGTTATTTGCGTTTTTAGCGTTTATTTCGAAAAAATGCTATGATAACGATAACGGTATTTAAAACACTGGTTTTATTTACATGTCCCATATTTCTGTAAACTCAAAGAGCCAGATGAAGCGGTGGATGCGTTATGACACCTCAGTAGCAGTAGCAATACTAAAGCAGACTACTGTCTTTCGATGCAAAGTGGCCCTTTTTATTTAGTATAGTAAAGAAAGAAGAAAGATATGTCCATTGTGGAAAGTTGTAACATGCGGAGAATTCACAGCACCTTTCTTTATTTTAGTCGAACAGGCATCCGATTTCATTACTCAAAATTGGGACCTATAAGTGCTTAACCCGCTTACATTATCTTATAGTCTTATACACAGATTTATAAAAACATTACCCAACACAGAGGAAAGCTTAAAACAAGCAAAGACATGTTCTGATTTAGAAACTCATTCCACACATGTTATATATATAACTCTACAATGAATGAGAACACTTATATTTCATACTCATCTCTCCCTCTTACTATCCGTTGGATGTTTTGCAAGGCTATATTAGCTTTCTGGATTCTATTTCTTGTGCATCCATGGACAATTTGTATGGTAACTGCCCCTTCATTAACTTCCAATATCACCGATCAACGCGCTCTCCTAGCCTTCAAATCTGCCATCGAGATTGATCCAACTAACGTCCTTGCTAATTGAACGTTAGATACAAACTTCTGTAACTGGAACAGCGTTTCTTGCAGCAAACACAGACAAAGAGTCACTGCTCTTAGACTTGTAAGCATGGACCTCGTAGGCCCTATTTCACCTCATCTTGGTAATCTTTCTTTCTTGGCGGTCCTCGTCCTCCGTAACAACGGTTTTCATGGCCAGGTGATAGATGAGTTTGGCTATTTAAGCCGCTTGAGATATCTTTCATTAACCCACAACAATTTAAAAGGGGAGGTTCCAATGAGTTTATCCCTATGCCGGAAGCTGGACTCTATTTGGTTATATAATAATAGGCTCACGGGCATGTTACCACTGCTTCGGAACCTTGCTCTCGGAAGCAACAACTTGACAGGTAAAATCCCTGCCTCGATTGGTAATATGTCAACTTTAGAAGTGCTTGGTTTGGAAATAAACGAATTCCGCGGAAGTGCTCTTCACGATTTGGCTTTTCTGCCAAGTATAAGATGGTTTTACTTGGGACAGAACTATCTCGTTGGTACAATATCTCCATCCTTCTTCAACATCTTCTCTCTAGAGATTCTCGTACTTTTTATAAAACGGATGGGAATGATTCCTCCAACAATCAAACGGATGGAAAGTATGCAAGAGTTATTTCTTAACAACAACTAGCTCAGTGTTTATAAAAATGTTATCTAAGAAACTTGGGAAAACTTTATCTTTATAAAAATCAATCTTTTAAATAGCGTTTATCGCTAGCGTAGCGTTTTTTCGTGAGAAACGCTAAAAGCGCAAATAACGTTGCTGCATAGGTGAGTTTTGAACTTGAGTCTACTGGAAAATAATGCACTGTCACAACGATTTGGACTACAAACACCTTTATGAAAATTACACGATATATATTAATTATTTAGATCCGCTGTTTTTTTTCCTAACTCACTATTTACGGTTTTGGTCCAGAATTTCACGTTTTTTATTCTTTTGGTCCCCTATAGCGCGATTTTAGCGCAATTCCAGCCAAATAGTGGGTTTTTTTTTTCCAAAAATCGCTATTTCGTGCTATATAGCGCGATTTTTAAAACATTGATAAAAATAGGTTAACGGGTCCTATCCCCGAGTGCATTGGAAATTTTATTGGTCTCCAGTTGTTTTCCCTTTGTCATAACGAGCTAAACTCTATGTTACGTCGGAGCTTGTGGAGTCTTGATCAACTCTGGTATTTGAACCTATCATCAAACTTATTTCACGGCGACCTAGGCCATAATCTCACCAGATTAAAGTCTTTAAACACTTTAGACATATCTCTAAACCATGCATAAGGCAAGGTTTAAAGAATTCAAAGAATAGATTTTTTCCTCTTAGTTATATCATTCCAATCAGTGTTTTAAATAGCGTTATCGCTACCGTAACGTTTTTTTAGAGAAACGCTAAAAGCGCAAATAGCGTTGTTACATAGCGCTTTGCGATGTATTTTATTTTCCTAGATACATATAAATATAATATTAAATTCAAAACATCTAATAAAAATTAACTAAATATATATAAAAAATTGTAACTAATAATCACAAAATGATTATACTTGAGATGCAAGAGTATTTACTTTATTTGCAAGAGTTTTGGGGTTTGATTTTCTTTAAGCTCCAATAATTTCATTAAAATTTTGAGTAAAAATAATAAATTTTTTTTTTTTTTGGGACTGCACCCGCTATAGCGTAAATAGCGTCCGCTATAGCGTAAATAGCGTTCCTATAGCGCGAATTTAGCGTTTTTCCATCTAAATAGCGTTTTTCTTTCAAAAACCACTATATCGCACAACGTTGCGCAACGTTGCGAGCTTTTTAAAACAGTGATTCCAATTACTGTTGTTGTACTGATAGTTGATGCTCTTCTCTACGTCTACCGTAAACGTAGAAGAAACAACTTGCATCAAGATCCAGAGCATGCATTGAATGAGCAGGTAATGATTTCATATTATGAGCTTTCACATGACACAAATGGATTTTCTGAGGCTAATTTTCGTAGGTCAGGAGGTTTTGGAAAAGTATATAAAGGAATACTTTTTGATGGAACAATTGTAGCAGTGAAACTTCTAAATCTTACGGTTGATGGAGCATTCAAGAGTTTCCATGCGGAGTGCAAAGTTTTACGAACAGTATGACATAGGAATCTTGTAAAAGTCACAAGTACTTGTACAAACCCTGAATTGAGGGCTCTGATTCTGGAATACATCCCAAATGGAAGCCTAGAGAAGTGGTTGTATTCTCACAAGTACTGTCTAATTTTCCTCCAAAAAGCGAATAATATGATCGATGTTGGGATGGCTTTGGATTATCTTCATTTTGAACAATCTGAGCAAGTGATATATACATTGTGACTTGAAGCCTAGCAATGTTCTCTTAGATGACGATATGGTTGCACGTGTTGGTGATTTCGGGATTGTGAAAATCTTGGCTGATAACAAAGATGATACGCTAACTAGTACCTTAGGTTCTTTCAGCTATATCACTCCAGGTAAAGTACAAAATATTATAGTTGGTACAGTAGTACTTGTTTCATAATGTTTGAAATTCAGATATATATCACATTGATATTTTTCCTTTACTGTACTCGCATATTTTATAATTTATTTAAAAAAAAATTAGTATCATGAACATGGTCAAAGGAAAAGAGTATCAAACTTCTTGATCATATAAGTCATTTCTCTAACCAAGTTTAGCACGAGTTCTGTTTTCGACTTTGTTTAGAGTTAATTTATGTACTAGAGAGTATGGCGCAGAGGGAAGAGCGTCGACAAAAGGTGATACTGTCACGCCCCGAAATACGTAAAAACGGAAATCAAGGCGTGACTTTTTTAAAATAAAAGGAATAAGAGACATGTTGGTACAAAAATTAAATTTTTAAAGAAATAACTAGCGAGCTAAAGGAACATTTAAACAAATAAATATAAAGTTTGTCAAACGCGGCTACAAGTCAAAATGGTTTTAACAAAATTATATAAAAAGAATCAAACGAATGAAAAACTGGTCTAAGGAAATAAAACGATTCAAGAAGCCCCGAACCCATGCACTACCTCGCTAATGCTCCTAGCCAACGCCTCAAGCTAATTTGTACCTGAAAGACAGAATTATAACGGTGAGTCCCACGCACATACATAGACGGGACGGCATCACAAAATATCGTCACTCCATTCCATAAATGCAAGAACTCACAAACAACAACTACGATAATCAACGTATAAAAAGAAATATAATAACATCGTACAACGAAATAAATTAAATAACGTCAACTCACATCTATAACACACATCTAAGGAAATAACGTCAACACACGCCACATACCCCAGTCCGTAAGGTAGGTCATTCCCTATCCCCTCGGCCGTCTTATGTCCTCGGAATTAGGAAGAGACATAGACCATTGCTAAAATAAAAGTAGATTTAAAGTGCGCACTTGGATCTCTCATGCCACTCGTCCCAGTCCGTAAGACGAGTCATTCCATATCCTCTCGGCCGTCTTATGTCCCCGGAATTAGGAAGAGACATAGACCATTGCTAACATAAAAGTAAATATAGTGCATACTAGGACCTCTCATGCCACTCGCCCCAGTCCGTAAGACGAGTCATTCCCTATACCCTCGGCCGTCTATTGTCCCCGGAATTAGGAAGAGACATAGATCATTGCTAACGTATAAATATTAAGGAATCGGCCAATAATATTATACTATTCAAATAACACAATCTCATACGTCACTTTAACGCAATTCTACAAAACTCTTAAGCATGGGTACTAGATTCACAACTAGCCAAGCAAGTCCAATCAACATAAAATCTCATTCAGGCATTTTAACAAACATCTTATATGCATAAACCACAATTCATTTTAATTCAACATAAATTTACCCAATTTCATCAACAACTATATAATCACATAATCAACTCATAAAATATGCAAACCCATCCATAATCTCATTAATTCGAAATTAATATGTCTCAAGTCTCAACTTCTACAATTCAAATAATGGAATTAAAAGTACAACAAATAAACCCCAATTAACAATTTAAGAACCTAATTAATAAAAAAAAGGAAAAACCTCCAATTTATAATAAACACAAAACCTAATACTAACATACTCTCTCGTCTAGTCGCAATCGATAACCCCCGTTATCTTAGCGCGTAGAGTAGATGCTTCCGGTATGAACCCGCTAATAGTGGTTTCTTCTTCTTCCTAAGCTTTGCTTTCTCTCTTTTCTCACTTGTTTTAGGTTTACTGCTTTGAAAAAGTGGGCTGATTTGAAGATGTAAAAATTGTTTTGAGAAAGTTTGTGGAAGCGAACTATTTGGTCCCCAAAGTTCTAAAAGTTAACTCTTAATCAAAATTATTATTTTACTGCTCAAAAATAAACAATTTTTAGAAACAAAACTATTGGGTCTTTTTTATTTATAAAATTAGTAACAGGTTTTAAAAATAAAGTTTTTCGAAAGAGTTTCGGTGTTTGGCTAAAAATTAGTCGAGTGACCGGTTTTTGGTAAAATTTGTATAAAACGTTTTTGGATAAATTAAATCATGAATAAAACCATTTATAAAAATACGGGATGTTACAACTAACCCTTCTTAAAAGAATTTCATCCCGAAATTTTCCTATCTAAAGAACTATACCCAGAAATTATAAATTTTTATAAATAAGGCCATAAAATTTAAACGTGCAATTCGTGTCATAATTCAAGAAATAAAATACACAGGGTTCACAACCCGTAACAACTCCATCACTCAAATACATGAATAACATGTACGAATCTCAAATAAGGTAAACACCTATACACAATATCAAACGGAATAAAGGACAACAACTCTGTAAACTCTAGGTGTTACAACAAAAATAAACTCCAAACTCTAGGCGTTACAACCCTTCCCCGATAAAGAAATTTCCTCCCGAAATTAGAAAACATCTAAAGAAAAGTAACTAAAGAAAAGACGAGGTCAGGATACTTCCTCTTCATCTTATCCTCGTGTTCCCAAGTTTACTCCTCGGCCCCATGGTGTTTTCAAACCACCTTTACCAATCTAATTGTTTTTCCTCGAAGTTTCTTCTCTTGCACATCGATAATCCTCATAGATCCCACTTCGTAGGTCACATCCGCATTAACCTCAATGTCCTCAAAGTCCACGTGTGAAGGGTCATGATGATACTTTTTCAACATTGTCACATGGAACACCGGGTGAACCCCCGCCAACTTTGGTGGCACGTCCAACTGGTACTCAACTTCTCCAACTCGGTCCACGATCTCAAATGGTCCGATAAATCTCGGGCTCAACTTCCCTTTAGAGCCAAACCTCATAACCCCCTTCCTTGATGAAACTCGCAAAAATACTTGATCCCCCTTTTCGAACTCCAAAGGTCTCCTCCTCTTATCCGCATAACTCTTTTGCCTACTTTGAGCCGTCTCAAGCCTTTGTCGAATTAACTTAATCTTTTCTGTCGTTTCTTGAACCAATTGCGGTCCTAACATTTCTCCTTCTCCCACCTCGGTCCAACACACCGGAGACCTACACGGCCGCCCGTATAAAGCCTCGAATGGTGTCATGCCAATACTAGCTTGGAAGCTATTATTGTATGCAAACTCTACTAAGGGTAGATGGCTCTCCCAACCTCCTTTGAAATCATTCACACATGCGAGCAACATATCCTCTAGTACTTGGATAGTCCGCTCCGATTGTCCATCCGTTTGGGGATGAAACGCCGTACTCATTGTCAACTTGGTCCCTAAGGCATTTTGCAAAGTGCCCCAGAACCTCGACACAAACCTTGCATCCCGATCTGATACTATCGAAATCAGTACCCCATGAAGTCTAACAATTTCCTTAATATATTTTTGTCCCAAGATTTCCACCGAATTCGTCATCTTAATTGCTATGAAGTGTGCGGATTTGGTCAAACGGTCGACCACAACCCACACAGCGTCATTTCCACTTACCGATTTAGGTAGGTTGGTCACAAAATCCATTACTACCCTTTCCCACTTCCATTCCGCCACCGGTAAAGGTTGGAGCATACCCGCCGGTCTTTGGCGTTCTGCTTTCACTTGTTGGCAAGTTAGACACCTGCTAACATATGAAGCTACATCTCGTTTCATTCCGGGCCACCAAAATTGTCTCTTCGCATTGTGATAGATTTTCGTCCCGCCGGGATGAACGGCTAATCGGGAGTGGTGAAACTCCTTTAATACCTCGTTCCTCATGTTTTCTGTCACATAAGTCCTTCCCTTAAAACGTAGTCCTCCATCGGTTCCTTTCGTCCAACCATCTAATCCTTCACCCAAACTCATCTGTTTCTCAAAGTTCTCCACTTTCTCGTCCCCCCCTTGCGCTTCCAGAACCCTACTCACAAGTTCCGGTTCTACCACTATTGTGTACAAGGTCTCCTAATTAACATTCCCCAACTCCAGGTTGAACTCGTTCACTTTTCCCATCATCCTCCATTCGTCGATCGCCACACGCGCTAAGGTCGCATGGGACTTTCGACTCAAAGCATCTGCCACTACATTGGCCTTTCCCAGGTAATAGTGCAAGTCGTAGTCGTACTGTTCCAGATATTCCATCCATCGCCATTGTCGCATATTTAGATCACGTTGGGTAAAAATATGCCCTAAGCTCTTGTGATCCGAGAACACTTCGAACTTTTTCCCGAACAGATAATGTCTCCATATCTTCAACGCATGAACTATTGCCGCTAGCTCTAGGTCATGAGTCGGATAGTTCTTTTCGTGAATCTTTAGTTGTCGCGAAGCATAAGCGATAACCTTTCCGTCTTGCATCAAGACGCAAGCCAAACCTTCTTTCGAAGCATCGCAATACACTTGGTAACCCTTCCCTTGCTCGGGTATAACTAGTATGGGGGAACTAGTCAACCGCTTCTTGAGCTCTAGGAAAGCTTTATCACAAGGCTCACTCCACACGAACTTCACCCCTTTCTTGGTAAGGTCAGTCATAGGAGTCGCTAACTTCGAGAAATTCTTGACGAACCGTCGATAGTATCCCGCTAAACCCAAGAAACTTCGAATCTCGAACACATTCTTCGGTTGTGCCCATTTCGAAACCGCCTCAATTTTCGTTGCGTCCACCTTTACCCCTTCTTCCGAGATCACATGTCCAAGAAATTTCACCTCATTTAGCCAAAACTCACATTTGCTAAACTTTCCGTAAAGTTGGTGCTCTCTCAACGTGAGCAACGCTAAACGGAGATGCTCCTCGTATTCCTCTCTTGAACTTGAGTAAATCAAGATATCGTTGATGAAGACCACCACGAACTTGTCGAGATACTCCTTAAAGATCTGGTTCATTAATTCCATAAATGCTGCTGGCGCATTAGTTAACCCAAATGGCATGACCACAAACTCATAGTGACCATACCGGGTCCTAAAGGCCGTTTTCGAAATATCCTCATCTTTCACCCTCAATTGGTGATAGCCTGATCGCAAGTCGATTTTTGAAAAGAACGTCGCTCCCTTCAATTGGTCAAACAAATCGTCAATTCGAGATAGTGGGTACTTATTCTTAATAGTCACCCTATTTTGCTTTCGATAGTCGATGCACATCCTCATCGATCCATCTTTCTTTTGCACGAATAAGGCCGGTTCCGCCCACGGTGACGTACTCCGCCTAATAAACCCCTTCTTCAGCAGTTCCTCTACCTGCTTACTTAACTCTTTTAACTCAGCCGGTGCCAATCGGTACGGGGAAATCGCTATGGGTGCCGTTCCCGGTACCAAGTCGATAGAAAAATCTAACCCTCTCTTTGGTGGTAACCGAGGTAGATCCTTCGGAAACACATCTCGAAAATCGTCCACTACGTGTGGCAACATTTCTACTTCCTCGTCGTTATCCACTATCGAAAGACTAGCCAAACGACAAGACAGGTTGCCCACAACCCGCTTGGAATGATAAGGAATAGAAGAAAGGGTAGCATCCCTTTCCGCACGAAAGAACACCTCATCTCCGGATGAAGTTGTAAGGTAAACCTTTCATCGAACACAATCGATGAAAGAGTTGAAATGAACCAACCAGTCCATTCCAAATATCACGTCGAATCCCGACATCTCTATAACAACTAAATCGAATAGAAACACGTGGTCCACGACCACCATCTCACAAGACAGACACACTCGGTCCAACACAACTCGACCCCCAACAGGAGTCTCTACAACAATCGGGTTCTCTAGATCCCCAATTTCTAACGACAAAGACTCAACTAGACTTCTAGATATAAAAGAACGCGAAGCTCCCGTATCGAAAAGAACATGTGCCCAAGATGAGCACACAAGAACCATACCTTGTACATTTGTCGGATCTCCTTGGTTTGGCAACTGTGGCAAGGCATATAGATGAGCTTGAGCTGGTGGGTTTCCTTACGGTCCTCGATTTCCCCCATTATTTCCTCGGTTCCCCAGGCCTTGATGGCCTCCTCGGTAGTTCCCACGGTTTCCCCCTCCTTGGTGGTTACCTCGAAACCCTCCCCCTTGGTTCCAAGGTAATTGGTATTGTGGCACAAATTCCGGTCCTCTTGGTGGTGGTGGTGGAAACCTAGGTTGGTTAAAAGGCCAGTTGGTGTCGATTCTTCCTTGTCCCAAGGTACAAACTCTTGCCGTATGTCCAAACTGGTTGCATGTCCTACATTGGACTCTAGGGCAATCGAATTGTCGATGGTTCACATCTCCACACGTGAAACATGCTCTCTTCATAATGGTGTTTGTTGGTAGTGGGTTAAAACCCCTATCTCCTCTGCCCTGTTATGGAAAACGCGAATTATTCGCTATATCCCAAGTCCGCTTCTTCTCTTCCCTCAGAGCATTTCCGGTTTTCGAATTCTCCGAGATTCTCTTGCTATGGAGTAGAGCTCCTTTCCCAGCTTGAGCCGATTTTACCAACTCATTATAGTTGACATGTCGAGCCGATGCCAATTGCAATGAGATGGTCGGGTTCAGCCCCTTCATGAATCTCCTACATTTTTCAGCACCCCCTAGAACCGAGTCTGGGGCATACCTCGAGAGTGAGGTAAACTTTAGCTGGTATGCTTGAATGGTCATACCCCCTTGATATAGTTCATCGAACCGCCTCCTCATTTCATCCTTATAAGAGTCGGGAAGAAACTGTCGATTGAACAATTCGATGAATTCATTCCAGTCGATGTTGGTTAAGTCGTAAGTATCCACGATCCCTAACCACCACTTCCGTGCTTCACCCTTTAGATGAAACTGAGCCATGTTTACCCGTTGTTCCCCATCTACTATTCCCGCTGCCGATAGGTATTTCTCCATTTCGTCCACCCATCCCTCAGCTATGGATGGTTCACCTATCCCATCGAAAGTCGGAGCCCCCAATCGAGTGAAGTTAAGCAATCCATTGTTACTTGAACTTCCAGCTTGTGCATTCTGCACCATCATTTGCACCACCTTTTGAAGGTCGATCATCACTTGGTTAGCGTTTACCGATTCCGGTTCAGGTGCGTTTGTCTCCTTTTCTTCCTCATTCACCTCCTCATATACAATTCCAGCCTCTTCCTCTACCTCGGGTTGCTCAGGTGGTGGGGCACTAGCGTTACCTCTTCCCCCATGACCTCTTGCAGCACTTCTTCCTCGAGTTGCTCCCCGCCCCCTTGGGGCTCTTCTTCCTCTTCCATTTGCCCTACCTTGGATAGCCGCACCGCTTGATGGTGGTGTGCCCCTATGTGTAGCTGGTTCCCTTTCACTAGTCCTTGTGGTAATAGCCATGACTACAAACATTTAAAACCGACACTTTAGTTGTCTTACTCGACATTATTACTCATACATGTATATTCATACATGATAAAAGTTCGTTTTGCATGCTAATCATTTATCAAGATTTCTAAGGTTCAAAATTATGGAGTACTGAAATACGAAGCCAACGCTTCAAGCGGAATTAAATTCGGAGTAAAAACGAAGGAGTTACAAGCGTTTGAAGTATAGCGAGAAAACCGCAAAATTGCCAGAACACGACAGATCGTTTTGGACAAAACGACCGATCGTTTTGGTCCAAATATTACCCGAGAGGTCAGAAAGATACAACCGGTCGTTTTGACAGACGACCGATCGTTTTTTGGTCGAGAGAGGTCTGAAAAATTCGACCGATCGTTTTTTGGTCCAGAGAGGTCTGAAAAATTCGACCGATCGTTTTGACAGGCGACCGATCGTTTTTTTTTCCAGAGAGGTCTGAAAAAATTCGACCGATCGTTCTGACAGACGACCGATCGTTAAACTTACCAGAAGGGTCTGAAAGAATTCAACCGATCGTTTTGACAGACGACCGATCGATAAACTGCAGAAAATTATCGACACAAAAACATAAAATTCCTCAACACTTTTAAATTCCTTACGTGGAACCTATCACACAACTACATCATTTTAGTCCATAACATATCAACATCTATTCGAATAAAATATTCATTACCACACAAGTTAATAATTTGAAAACGCACTACATAAAAACCATCAACTTCACAATTCTCGCACTCCAATAGTTCGCTACTATTTTACATGCAAACCTAAACCTCATACATACTATATCAATCTACACACGCATACAAAGAACACAAAAATGTGAGGGATAACCCATCACGATACGTTATCCTAAAGCACCCGAGCGTCCTCCACATCGCTAAGGTATTCCTTCACACATACCGACGAGAGGTCAACCCACTAGTTTGGCGAGCCGGGATCAACAAGCGTCTTCATTGTCCCCAACTTGCCTCACATGTGGACTTTCCTTTCATCAACTACTACTAAATTCTAGCTACATGACTTAAGCTAAATGCAACCCCCCGTTTTAGAATTTTTTTTTGAGTTTTTGGAAAAAGTTTTGTAAAAATGATACGATGGATCTTGGTCTAATGTTTACCCATCTTCCCGTCGTCCCAAAGTATACAAGAACTTGGTCCGCTCTGATACCAACTTGTCATGCCCCGAAATCTGTAAAAACGGACATCAAGGCATGACCTTTTTAAAACAAAAGGAATAAGAGACCTGTTGGTACAAAATTTAAATTTTTAAAGAAATAACTAGCGAGCTAAAGGAACATTTAAACAAATTAATATAAAGTTTGCCAAACGCGGGTACAAGACAAAATGGTTTAAACAAAATTATATAAAAAGAATCAAACGAATGAAATTTGCCCGTAGGCTACAACCTCAAAAACTGGTCTAAGGAAATAAAACGATTCAAGAAGCTCCGAACCCATGCACTACCTCGCTAATGCTCCTAGCCAACGCATTAACCTAATTTGTACCTGAAAGACAGAATTATAACGGTGAGTCCCACACACATACATAGACGGGACGGCACCACAAAATACCGTCACTCCATCCCATAAATGCAAAACTCACAAACAACAACTACAATAATCAACGTATAAAAAGATATATAATAACATCGTACAACGAAATAAATTAAATAACGTTAACACACATCTATAACAAACATGGACCTCTCACGCCACCTACCCCAGTCCGTAAGGTAGGTCATTCCCTATCCCCTCGGCCGTTTTATGTCCCCAGAATTAGGAAGAGACATAGACCATTGCTAACATAAAAGTAGATTTAAAGTGCGCACTTGGACCTCTCATGCCACTCGTCCCAGTCCGTAAGACGAGTCATTTCCTATCCCCTAGGCCGTCTTATGTCCCTGGAATTAGGAAGAGACATAGACTATTGCTAACATAAAAGTAAATATAGTGCACACTAAGACCTTTCATGCCACTCGCCCCAGTCCGTAAGACGAGTCTTTCCCTATACCATCGGCCGTCTATTGTCCCCGGAATTAGGAAGAGACATAGATCATTGCTAACGTATAAATATTAAGGAATCGACCAATAATATTATACTATTCAAATAACACAATCTCATACATCACTTTAACGCAATTCTACAAAACTCTTAAGCATGGGTACTAGATTCACAACTAGCCAAGCAAGTCCAATCAACATAAAATCTCATTCAGGCATTTTAACAAACACCTTGTATGCATAAACCACAATTCATTTTAATTCAACATAAATTTACCCAATTTCATCAACAACTATATAATCACATAATCAACTCATAAAACATGCAAACTCATCCATAATCTCATTAATTCGAAATTAATATGTCTCAAGTCTCAACTTCTACAATTCAAATAATGAAATTAAAAGTATAACAAATAAACCCCAATTAACAATTTAAGAACCTAATTAATAAAAAAAGGCAAAAACCTCCAATTTATAATAAACACAAAATCTAATACTAACATACTCACTCGTCTAGTCGCAATGGATAACTCCCGTTATCTTAGCGCGTAGAGGAGATGCTTCCGGTATGAACCCGCTAATAGTGGTTTCTTCTTCTTCTTCCTAAGCTTTGGTTTCTCTCTTTTCTCTCTTGTTTTAGGTTTACTGCTTTGAAAAAATGGGCTGATTTGAAGATGTAAAAACTGTTTTGAGAAAGTTTGTGAAAGCGAACTATTTGGTCCCCAAAATTCTAAAAGTTAACTCTTAATCAAAATTATTATTTCACTGCTCAAAAATAACCAATTTTTAGAAACAAAACTATTGGATTTTTTTTATTTATAAAATTAGTAACATGTTTTAAAAATAAAGTTTTTCGGAAGAGTTTCGGTTTTTGGCTAAAAATTAGTCGAGTGACTGGTTTTTGGTAAAATTTGTATAAAACGTTTTTGCATAAATTAACTCATGAATAAAACCATTTATAAAAATACGGGATGTTACAGATACATTTAGTTTTGGGATTATGTTGTTGGAGAGTTTTACAAGAAAAAAAATCAACATATGATATGTTCTCGGAAGATTTAAGCCTCCGGCAATGGGTGAGTTCATCGGTAAACGACGGAATACTGAATGTGGTTGACGAGTACTTATTGAATGAAAATGTTCAAGAAAGTTATTTTATATCTTTCCAAAGTAATCTTTCGACGATATTGGACTTGGGATTGGGTTGCTCTAGTGACTCGCCCGGGGAGAGGTTTGAGATGAAGGACGTTGTAGCTAAATTGAACAAAATCAAGCTCCGAATCATTTCTGAAGAAGTGCAATAGCTGTCCCCATTATTGATAAATATTTTCTCTGTTTATTTTTGTTTTACCACTTGTTCTATGTATAACCTTTTATTTTATTCATTTGACTGTCAAATGTCAATCATATTTAATACGTTTTTTGGATGAATTTTCCTCAGTTTAAGAATTCATATCTCCGAATTCCATAAATTTATGGGATGCTATTCTATTTATAACTCAATTTTTGTTACCAAAGGCAATCGATGTGGCCTATTTTTTTAACCTTATGAATTGATAGAAATCAAATGAAACCAAATAAAATACAAACACAAGTTTTCAATACTTGTACCATATGATCAGTGCAACACTAGAATGGAATCATGTAAACAACAGATTACATAAGACCAAAGCCAGTTTGCAACCGACACATACATGATATTGTAATAACAAAATTGAAAGCTCTGATGCTTCATTTGGGTTTCAAAACCAGTCTGAAACAAGTCAGTTTTTATTTTTTTGCAAACACGTACCAACAACCAGTTAAACTAACACAAGGAAAACAAAATGTAGCTTAACTTCTGCATCTGTATAACGAGATAATTCACAGTCAGCGAACTTTAATTTGATTCACATGGATAATATTATGCCAATTTACTTACCGAAAAGAGATTACGCCACTTGAGCAGGTCAATGGGGTTTAGGTCCTTTCGAGGACGAAGGGACATGCCATCGATGAAATCCTCTTAATTTACATCTGAAATAAACTGAAATCTTGGTTGGTTTGTGGTATTTAAGCAAAATATGCTGGATTTCTTTAGGTTGAGAAATAAGTTGGGTTCATCCAGCTCAAAGCTCTTACAAATAAAAAAACATCAGCTTTTAAGCTGTTCAACAAATTAAATTCAGTCCAATTTTTTGTGATACTCGTAGTCCATTTGAATCACTAGCAGCACTAAAATCACTATTTGAAGAGGATACTATTTGAAAATCACTACCAACATGATTCATGCGGCGGCAGTAATACAGTTGTTGTATAGTAAACTAACTAATAGTTTTTCTTTTTCAATTGTACAATAAACTAATTGTTGTCCTTTTCCTACAAATCTTGTCCAAAATCTTGTCCAAAATACTTTTCAAAGTCAACCCCAAAGTCTTTCTTCCTTTAGTCTCTATAAGTCACTTGTGGAAAATGGTAACGTTCAGAGAATTCCACAACACGTAAAATAAATGTTAACCGGACCCCTCTCTTGATGAAAGAAGACTTGATGGGAAGACTTGTAAAGCTTTTATAATGCTGTTATTATTTCAAATATACGATTTCTTAGTTGGAAGGAAGCATACATGTAGATGTTGAGTTGTGGAGCCAAATAAGTTTTGACCATGTTTTCTATTTATCACATATCACTTGGAATTGTAATATGACCCAATAAGAGTTTTATTTATATGCTACAATATCTTGTATTTTAATTATCACATATTAAAGAGAGAATATTGTAAAGAGAGAGTTCTAGTTGCGAGAGAAACATAGCTTTGTTATCAAGCTAGATTACGTTTGTAATCCTCCTTATAATATATATATTAAGTGCCACGTGTAGTGGTCCGGAGACGTAGCCAATTTGGGTGAACTCCGTTATCAAAGAGTATGTGCTCGGTTTTAGTTTTCTGTCTTTCTCATTGTTCGCCTGGTCGACCCAACAAGTGGTATCAGAGCTCGGAAGATCGATGGCGAAAGAAGACAGAACCGCACACGGGATCGAGAAGTTCGACGGAAAGGACTTCGCATTCTGGAGAATGCAAATAGAGGACTACCTTTACGGGAGGAAGATGCATCAGCCACTTCTCCTTGAGAAAAAACCGACCACGACCACCGAGGAGGCATGGAAACTCTTAGACCGACAAGTGTTGAGAGTGATCCGCCTAACACTATCTAGGAGCATAGCACATACGTCGCAAGAGAGACGACGATGATGGGGATGATGAAGGTCCTCACCGACATGTATGAGAAACCATCCGCGAACAACAAGATACATCTCATGCGTAAGTTGTTCAACCTACGCATGGCTGAGGGCACACCTGTTACAAATCACGTGAACAAGTTTATTGACACCGTAAATCAGTTGGATGCGGTGGAGATAACTTTTGAAGACGAAGTGAGAGCCCTTATACTGCTAGCATCTTTACCGAACAGTTGGGAATTCATGCGAGTTGTTGTTAGCAACTCAATTGGAAAGGAGAAACTGACTTACAACGGCATCCGAGATCAAATACTCGTTGAGGAACTTAGGAAATTAGACATGAGTGAATGCTCAAATGATGGAGCAGCCTTGAACGTGGGTTCAAGAGACCGGGGTAAGGCCAGGGTATGGGATGTTAGAGGACGTTTGCAATCCCGAGGTAGAAGAGGGCAAAGCCGAGGCGGCAAAGATAGCGATCGAAGTAAGAAGAATCTTCGATGCTATAACTGCCAGGGTATGGGGCACTTCAGTCATGAGTGCAAGCAGCCGAAGAAGGGTACCGGCCGTGATCACGTGGCTAATGTTGCGAGCGACGAGGATTCGGGTGACTGTTTATTGCTTGCCAAACAGAGAAATATAGAATCGTGGATTCTAGACTCTGGGGCATCATTTCACACAACCCCTCAGAAGGATTTATTCGAAAATTACACTACGGGTAATTTCGGTAAAGTGTATCTAGCCGACGGAGAAGCGTTGGATGTTGTCGGAATGGGCGATGTGAAAATTCGCATTCCAAAAGGGTCGGTATGGAAGCTAACGAAAGTGAGGCATGTTCCGAGGTTGACCAAGAATCTGATCTCAGTAGGTCAACTCGATGCAGAAAGACACTCCATTTCGTTCAGCAATGGAGCTTGGAAAGTTTCACGATGAGCTATGGTGATAGCCCGAGGGAGCAAGGTCGGTACACTGTACTTGATGACCGATGAGGAGTGTACAATTACGGCAGCTGTGTCGCAAAACTGTTCGGAACTGTGGCATCGACGGTTGGGTCACATAAGTGAGAAGGGGATGAGAGTGTTAGCAAAAGACGGGAAGCTACCGGGCTTGAAGTCTGTCAACCTTGACATGTGCGAAGGTCGCATCTTCGGGAAGCAGAAGAAAGTGAGCTTTCGGAAAGGTGGAAAAGCTCCCAAGGAGGAGAAGCTAGCACTGGTCCACTCAGACGTATGGGGACCATCTCCAGTAACCTCTCTGGGAGGATCTCAGTATTATGTGACCTTCATCGATGATTCAACGAGGAAAACATGGGTCTATTTCTTGAAACACAAGTCTGAGGTGTTTAAGAAATTTCAAGAATGGAAGGCCATGGTCGAACTAGAGACCGGGAATAAACTCAAGTGTTTGAGGTCCGATAACGGCGGAGAGTATATTGATGTGAAGTTCGTAGGGTTCTGTGCACAGAGAGGCATTCGAATGGAGAAGACCATCCGAAGAACGCCACGGCAGAATGGCATGGCCGAGCAAATGAACCGAACAATCAATGAGCGTGCTAGGAGTATGAGACTGCAAAGTGGGTTGCCCAAAGCCTTGTGGGCATATGCAGTAAGCACGGCGGTTTACCTCATTAACCGCAGACCCTCAGTGCCATTAGAAAGGAGAATTCCCGAAGAAGAGTGGATAGGAAAGCCTATCTCTTATGAACACTTGCGAGTGTTCGGTTGTCTGTCATATATCCATGTCGATATAAATGATCGTACCAAGCTTGACTCGAAATCCAAAGTGTGTTACTTTGTGGGGTACGGTGGAGCTGAGTTCGGATATCGCTTCTGGGATAGTCAAACAAAGAGGATCATTCGCAGCAAGGATGTCATCTTCAACGAAAGCATTTTGTATAAAGATCGACAAAATGCGGTGGTGGAAGAAGATGCGCTCCCATCCAAGGAAAGTGGTATAGTCGACATGAATGTGTTTCCAAGGATGGAGTTGGAAAATGACACTGAAGATGAGTCGGTGGTGCTCGACAACCGACCAGCACATGCTAAAGAGGACGAGGAGCTGCCCCAAACTCCTCGACCTGAATTGGGCCGAGGTCATCGCGAGAGGAGACCTCCTGCCCAATACTCTCCTTTCCTGCATTACATATTACTCAATGTTGGCCCGTGTGGCTAAACCTTAGAGGGGGGGGGGGATGAATAAGGTTTTAGGCGTTTTTGCGGAATTAAAATTCTAAGCGCAACTAACAACCCAACTAGCTCAATATATATTTACGATAATAAATATGCAATGATAATGTATGAATAAATTGAAACATGCACACAATCACAAAAATATAAATTGCAGAAAGTAAATAGTAAGGGAAGAGATTGACACCACGATATATAGAGGTTCGGCAAACCCGCCTACGTCCTCTCCTCGGTATTCAAGCTACCGAGTATTTCACTAAAATCTTCTTCCCAAGATTACAACCTAACGAGCTAATCGACCGATTAAGCTCCCCCTCACTCTATGGGTATCCCGAATGAAAAGACCTAGAGCTTTTAAGCAACACTCGCTTACAAAGCCTCTACCCGATCACTCGCTCACAGATGAGCTTATAATTTGCTCTTTACAAAATTATCGAGAATAAGACAACACTCACAATTTGATTGCTTCTAAATAAGCTAATTTGTGATATTTGATGATGTTTGATCTTGGTTTGAGCTTGAATCATTTTCTCTTCAATTTCCCTCTTTTTCGAACTATTTCTCCAAAATGGTGATTTTGGGTTTTTTGATGGATAGATGTTGAGGGATTGTAATGGTTGTGTTTTGATAGTGATTAGGGTGTGTTTTTAAGAAGAAAAAAGACCATTGGTCCATAGATGACCGTTGCATGATGGTTTATGTGTTTAACCATTGGTTTTAAGCAATTTCCCATTTATCCAAAAAGTCAAAAAGCTATTTTCGAATTCTATAGAAAAACGATCGGTCGTTTTCTGCAGTTCGATCGGTCGTGGACCAAAAACGATCGGTCGTTTTATCCATTTCAACCAGTCATTTTTCAGACGACCTCACTGGACAATTTTGGACCAAAACCGATCGGTCGTTTTTCCATTTCGATCGGTCGTTTTTCTGGAAATTTTCGGCTTCCCCGCTATACTTCGAATGCTCGTAACTTCTTCGTTTTAGCTCCGATTTTGGTTCCGCTTGAACCTTTGGCTTCTTTATCGAATGCTCTATCATTTTAAAGTCCTAAAATATACATTTTCTATTTTTGGAAAAGACAAAGAATTATATCATCGAATAGAGAAATTGTAAAATCATTAATACATAATCAAACGTATAATCAAAATCAATTATTGAACCCATGGTTCAACACTCAATGATGCAGGAGAGCCCGAAATTAGAGAGGAAGCTCTGGAGCTAAAAGACTTGAGCAAGTGGGAGCTCGCGATAAAGGATGAGATGAAGTCACTTGAGAAGAATGTGACTTGGCAGTTAGCCGAACTGCCCAAGGGGAAAAGGGCACTGAGTAACAAATGGGTGTTCCGACTAAAGGAGGAAAAAGATGGCTCGAAATGGTATAAGGCACGATTAGTAGTCAAATGGTTCCAGCAAAAGGCAGGAATTGACTACACCGAGATCTTTTCACCAGTCGTAAAGTTGACGACTATTCGGCTATTGTTGAGCATTGTTGTAAATGTGAATCTTCATCTTGAGAAGTTAGATGTGAAAACTGCCTTTCTCCATGGAGATCTTGAAGAAGAAATTTACATGCTCCAACCTGAAGGGTTTGTCGAAAAGGAAAAAGAGAAACTGGTCTGCAAACTGAGAAAGAGCTTGTACGGGCTAAAACAAGCACCACGACAGTGGTATAAGAAGTTTGACAATTTCATGGTGTATACCGGGTTCGAAAGAAGTGATAGTGATCACTGCTGTTTCGTGAAGAGATTCGAGAACTCTTCGTACGTCATACTACTTTTGTACGTAGATGACATGTTGCTTGCCGGGTCGAGCCTTATTGAGATTAACAAGGTGAAACAACAGTTGGCAAAACAGTTTGAGATGAAAGATTTGGGAGCCGCAAATCAGATCCTCGGTATGAGGATTTCCCGAGGAAGGGATGGGTCTTTGTTTCTGTCACAAGCTGAATATGTGAAGAAAGTGTTGGCATGGCTTAGCATGAGTGATGACAAGGCTGTAGGCTCACCGCTAGCCGCACACTTTAGGTTTTCGAAGAAACAATCACCCTCAGACGAGGAAGGAAAGGATCGTATGTCGAACATACCCTACGCTTCAGCAATTGGTAGCTTGATGTACGCTATGGTGTGTACAAGATCGGACATTGCCCATGAAGTGGGAGTTTTCAGTCGTTACATGAGTAACCCAGGAAAGCACCATTGCGAATCTGTGAAGTGGATATTGAGATATCTCTCGGGTACAGTGAATTTGGCATTATGTTTCCGAAAGACCTCGAAAGGCCTGCACGGCTATGTGGACGCTGACATGGCCGGTGATCTGGACAGCCAAAAGAGCACAATAGGATGTGTTTGTACCTACGGTGGTACTGCTGTGAGTTGGACATCTAAGTTACAAAAGATTGTTGCATTGTCGACCACATAGGCTGAGTACGTCGCGGTGACGGAAGCAAACAAATAGATGATTTGGTTGCAAGGTTACTTAAAGGAGATCGGTCAGAAAACTGACAAGGGAGTTCTGCACTGTGATAGTCAAAGTGCAGTTCAACTAGCTAAGAACCCTGTATTCCATTCACGCACCAAGCACATACAGATTCGTTACCATTTTATTCGGGACGTTCTAGAAGATGGAATCTTCGCGCTAGAAAAGATTGAGGGCGCTAAGAACCCCACCAATATGCTAACGAAGACTGTTATAATCGACAAACTGAGGCTGTGTGCAACCTCAGTAGGACTCCGAGCTTGAGACTCAGGGTCGTCGCTACACTGGCAGAATGTGTAACTCGCCGATGACGGATGAGTATCAATTACTATACAAAGATACCGATGAGAGCACTCTGCTCGGGGGAGCACATTGAGTTCGGTGGTCGGCGATAATCAGAATTCTTTTGAAGCACTTGACATTTGACTCCAAGTGGGAGATTGTTGAGTTGTGGAGTCAAATGAGTTTTGGCCATGTTTTCTATTTATCCAACATCACTTGGAATTGTAACATGACCCACTAAGGGTTTTATTTATATGCCCCAATATCTTGTATTTTAATTATCACATATTCAAGAGAGAATATTGTAAAAAGAGAGTTCTAGTTACGAGAGAACCATAGCTTTGTGATTAAGCTAGATTACGTTTGTAATCCTCCTTATAATATATATATTAAGTGTCACGTGTAGCGGCCCGGAGACGTAGCCAATTTGGGTGAACTCCGTTATCAAAGAATGTGTGCTCGGTTTTAGTTTTCTGTATTTCTCATTGTTCGTCTGGTCGATCCAACAGTAGACGCATAGAAGCAACACTTAGTTACATATATTTGATCAATACAAATCAGATTAACTGCTAAACCTATGGCACCAAACTGAACACAGTATGGCAGGAAACAAGAACAAATTAAAAAAGACTCATAAATCATAATGGATAGAATTTTTTAATATTCTCTTTTGTACAATAAACTTGTAGTGTTTTCCTAGCCAAGACATCTTATCACTTTGACAACCATAACCAGAAATCATGTCCAAGTACTTTTCAAAGTCAACCCAAAGTCTTTCTTCCTTTAGTCTCTATAAGTCACTTGTGGAAAATGGTAACGTTCAGAGAATTCCACAACACGTAAAATAAATGTTAACCGGACCCCTCTCTTGATGAAAGAAGACTTGATGGGAAGACTTGTAAAGCTTTTATAATGCTGTTATTATTTCAAATATACGATTTCTTAGTTGGAAGGAAGCATACATGTAGACGCATAGAAGCAACACTTAGTTACATATATTTGATCAATACAAATCAGATTAACTGCTAAATCTATGGCATCAAACTGAACACAATATGGCAAAAACAAGAACAAATTAAAAAAGACTCATAGATCATAATGGATAGAATTTTTGTAGACGAATAGCAAAAATCCTAATTTAAACCGCTTAAAATGCAAAACCATAGATTCTTAATTGTCCAAATTCACTATTACGAAGTAAGCTTATTCTAATATGTACCGCGAACAAATAAGCTAATGTTTTTAAACTTGAGAAAAGAAAGTTTGGTTCATGCAACATAAAGAGAGTAGTTTTTTAAGGCACATGCTGTTAAAGCTCAACTATAAAGATGGTCAGCCAAGTTTTGTAGTCTTTAAGCAAAAAATCACTTAAAAGCTACAACAAAACAAACACATGTTGCAAAGGAATTAATCCTGGACTGGAGACCTTAACGTTTAAGCTGGGAAATATGTATTTTTTTCCGTCTCAAATAGGACAACTTTTTTGTTTAAAAGGTGAAACCAAACAAACCCATAAGCCTTTGAGCCTTCTGTTTTTTATTTTATTTTCTTCACTTTGTTTAGGTATGGGTTTACAAGAAAATCTCGGAGGTAAAGTTTTTTACTTTGAAAAAATTACTTTTCTCCATCCGATAAATTTGCTACTAATTAAATAAAGATGGATTACGAACAAAGGTATTGCAGATCCTAGAAGATCATACAAATTAAGTTAGCAATACAAGTAGAAGTTCTTCATAAATTACGATTAAAGTTGAAACCTAAACTCTTTAACAACACAAATTTAGGCGTAACTATGATCCTACAAATCCAAATTTGAAACCATACATTTTTGTAGACCCATGAGTCAGAAAACCTTAACCAAATCAAGAACCGTAACCCGAAGTTGAACTCGAGTCACAAAGAAAAGGAGGCATAATAACATAGTAAGTACACCCAGTGAAGCATCAAATGGAAAACTATGTATACTAATCCTTCAATTTCGACCTTTCACATAAATAAGTGTCGAATTGATGTACAATTTTCTCTCTCTCTTTGTTTGTTTTATTTACATGCCTCATATCTACGTAAAGCCAAAGAGCCAGCCAGATGGAGCGGTGGATGCGTTATGAGTTTCCTCATCCATCTAATGGCTGAAAATGGACATAAAGTGACACCTCGATCCTCGGTAGCAGTAGCCAGTAGCAATACTAAAGCAGACTATATATGGTCTGTCAATGCAAAGTGGCCCTTAATATATAAGTAAAGAAAGAAGAGAAATATGTCCATTGTGGAAAATTGTAACATGCGGAGAAATTCACACTACCTTTTTATATTCTAGTCGAATAACCATCAGATTTCATTACTCAAAATTGGGACCTATAAGTACCTAACCCACTTACATTATCTTAACCAAACATACAACAGCAAGAAACAAACTTGCTTTTACAAACAGAAACTACTACTTATAAAATTATATTCTACTCAGATACATAAAAAAAAACATGACTCGACACATAGGAAAAGCTTGAAACAAACAAAGACATGTTCTGATATAGAAACTCATTCCACACCACGTAAATTATTTGCATGTCAGCCGGTCCTCTCTCTATATGTAATTCATCTCTACAACGAATGAAAACATTCTATATTTCGTACTCACCTCTCTCTCTTTCTCACTATCCATTGGAGAACAAGCTTTAACAATCCCATCTACTTGGTTTTCTTCTCCCAAGGTTATTGAGAACAATCTTTGCAATTATCATGAGTTTTTATCTATGTTTTAAAAATCACGCTATATAGCGATATATATCGCGAAATAGCGTTTTTTTGGAGGAAAACAAACGCAACGAAAAACCACTATTTGGTTGGAATTGCGCTAAAATCGCGCTATAGTAGACCAAAATCGTAAAAATCGCGAAATTCTGAACCAATTGCGTAAATAGCGAGTTAAAAAAAAAACAGCAGATCTAAATAATTAATATATATTGTGTGATTTTCATGAAAGTGTTTGCAGTACAGATGGTTGAGACAGTGCTGTAATTTTGAACCCAAGTTCGAAACTCAACAACAAATTTTTTTTCTATTTTTTTTTATTTTTTTTATTACTATCTAATATAACTATACATTTTTTTATTTTTTTTATATATTCTAAAATTTAGTGCATATTTAGGCAAAAAAAAAATACACCGCAAAACGCTATGTAGCAACGCTATTAGCGTTTCTCTCGAAAACATTACGATAGCGATAACGCTATTTAAAACATTGATTTTTATTGTAACTTGACATAAACTTGTACTGTTTTGTTTGGAAAAAAATATGTTTACTGTACTTAATAACTTGACACAAACGATTTAACTATCAGATTATCAATTTCAACAATTTATAACTTGACATAAATGATTTAGGTACCAGACTATCAATTTTAATAACTGAGGTATCAAATTATAAAATTTCGTCCAATTAAGATACTAACAACATAAATCGATAAAATTGCAATCATTATATATCACATTTGGGTATCTACTTTTGGCTGATGTTGATTTAATACACTCACCATGTGATATGCAAGAGAATGTAAGTGCACTCATCTTTTTATTTAACGGTATGTCATCAATTGTAACAAATTTCGTAATTTTATAGCTCAATTATTAAAATTGGTACTACAATACTTAAATCGTTAAACAATGCAATACAGTACACTAAACTTATTTATTACCGTTTTGTCTGGGGTTTATTATTGAATATATGTGATGTTTATTTTAGGCTATTGGTTATACTTAAGAGTTTGTCTTAACTCTCGTAATTCATCTCGTAAGGGCTGTTTGATTGACTTGTCACTTGAAGATACATGTGAGCATACTATTACATTCTATATGGCCATGGCAGTGGAAGATGGATCACTTCCCACTCTATTAAAAACTTTTGTTACTTTATTATTCATCTGTATTCCAACCGATGCCCTTCAGAGCGATATAGATTGCTTAAAAGCTGTAAAGAACTCCCTCAAAGACCCTCTTAACGCCTTAGCCAACTGGAATTTCAATAACAAGACAGAAGGGTTTATATGTAGATTTGTCGGGGTCGAATGCTGGCACCAGCTAGAGAACAAGGTTCTAAATATTCATCTTTCTAGTATGAAACTGGAGGGTAATTTCCCAATTGGTCTTAATAATTGCGTAGCCTTAACAGGGGTTGATATTTCGAATAATAATCTATATGGCTCTATCCCATCTAATGTCTCCAAAGTACTAGGATCTGCCACATCTCTTGATATTTCATCGAATAATTTCTCGGGTACTATACCTAAAGGATTAGCAAATTGTACCAATTTAAATAGCCTTAAACTCGATGACAACCAGTTTTCAGGTCAAATACCTCTTGAGCTTGGGTCACTTAGCCGTCTTAAGATTTTTAGCGTGGCTAACAATCGTTTGTCGGGGCCAGTTCCGTCTTTTGGACCCAATGCAACGATATCAGCTGATAATTACGCAAATAATTTAGATTTATGTGGAGGTCCTTTGCCAGCTTGTAAGGATCCTGCGAAGAAAAGCCAAAGTGGTATCGTGGTTGGAGCTGCTATTAGTGGGGGGACTTTTGGGACATTAGCGTTGATTATTGTAATATTCTTTTTCTTCTGTAAGGTTTCGAAAAAGAGAGATGATGACCCTGATGGAAATAAATGGACGAAAATTATGAAGGGGATTAAAGGAATCAAGGTAACTCGACATTTCTATTTCCTTCTTTTTTTTTTATCACTTTTTACTTAGTCCTTGTTTGGTTGCAGCTCTTAAACTATGTTTTTTTTGTTTTTTGCTATTTTTGTTAAAAATCTGGCCTACCTTTGGTTGGCCAATTGGCCAGCTTAAAATTTGCACTTTTCTAGTATTGGCCTGGAAACCTAGAAGTTTTAAGTTGGTTGAAAGTTGAAACTGGTTTTTTTCTGAATACTGAAATTACTGCATATTAGTTTAATTACTGCAAGCCAATAAGCCCTTAGTATTTGACAACCAGTCCCACATTGGTCCATAAGTTTTCAGATGTGACGGCTTTTCTAAAATCCTACAAGAAACCACTACGTACTGAGTAAAAAATTAAGAGGTTGAAGATTATTGACCTAACCAAGGTTGATGACAACCAGTCTTCACATTTCATAAAAGTTCTCAAAAAATGATGTGTCAAGACTAGATTGATAAATAACCAGGATGAGGGTCTATTCTTTTTTTATTGTTTGTGCAGTGCAGTTGGCACACTAATTGATATAATCATATAATTGTATCTACAGGATTTTGGTTGATGTAGCAACATCTTTTTCTGGTTATTACATCAGTTTCTGTTGTTTCACCATTATAATTTCATACAAAAGGGCTATGCTTTATTATGGAGTTTTGTTACTTTCCAGCTTCCTAGGACAACTATTCACGAAGTAAGAATTCTAATATAAGTCCGTGCTAGAAAAATGGCGGGCCGACACAAATTTTATTAGTACGTTGTATGTGTCAAATACAGACCATCTCTTTAATCGACTAGCTTTGATTTATTATGGAGTTTTGTTTCTTTCCAGCTTCTCTACGTCTATCATAAACATAGAGGAGACAACTTGCATCTGTTGGAAAAAAACCATGAAACATGGTGTTTTACGAATTGGTCATGGGTCCAAAAATTTAGTCAAATTTCATACGAAAAATCTAAAGTGTAGACTCCGTATTCAAATGGTTTGAGTAGCTTGTGTGACAAGTTTTGAAACGATATATCGCATGACCTATTCGGTGAATTGGTGTGAATGGAAATTGGCTCCGAAGTTGGACCATGGAGATACGAAATCTGGAAGTGGAAAAACAAATGGATGGGGAAGCCATCCAAATGTTTATCCCACATCAAAAAGAAAAAACTATTTTGAATAGTTTATATACATATTCATCACTAGAGAGTGGTAATAATGTGTAGCCCCATAGGTGTGTGTAAGCAAGTGTACCACACACCCGCTCGGTTAGGCTTGGGTTGCAGGACACGGGATTTGGGGAATGTTCCGGTTCTGATTCAGAATAATTGCATCATTAATTCAGCAGTTTTGAATACTGAATTAAGTGATCAGCTCTCCCTCACTCTCTAAACACACTTTTTACACATTCTGAAAACAACATAATTTTTCCATAGCATATTAGAAAGAGAAACACACTTTTTACACATTCTGAAAACAACATAATTTTTTCATAGCATATTAGAAAGAGAGCGAACTTTTTACACATTCTGAAAACAACATAATTTTTCCATAACATATTAGAAAGAGAGAGAACCACTCACCAACAGCTCGACCTTGACTCGTCGCCAGTTTCCGGCGAGTCATCCGAGACGTTATATCTTGGGATCGAAGCGCCAACGCAACCAGAAACTTTAAATTGGTTGGGCGAATATCGGTTAAGGGTAGACTGTTTACAGTCGACTCGTCTATTTATTTCTGTCTTTTAATTACCGCAATTTAAATTCTGTCATTTATATTTTTGTCTTTTCAATTCTGTAATTTTATTTCAGTATTTTAATTTGTTGTACTTAGCTGTAATTTTCAATTCTGTTTTTTACCTTTCGGTAATTTATTTAAAGTACTGTTTCTATTCTGTAATTTCAATTCTGTAATTTAATTATGTAATTAGAATAGTTTCAATTCAGTCCTGTAATTTCTATTTCAATCAGAACAGTCCGGCTGTTAAGTTTATACTTTCCAGTCCGGCAATTTCTATTTATTGCAATTCAGTACATCAGATTATTAATTTATAATAATCTGAATAACGTTTGCTTTAATTTCTATTCAGTACATACATGTTGTAATCTGTAATTCCAGTTTCAATTCTAAATTAATAAAGATTACACTGGTTTTGATTATTTATTTTTAGTCTTTTATTATTGTTTAATTGTTATTTCGTACACGGAAACCAACAGCATCAACATCCGGAACATGCATTACACGATAAGATAAGGATTTCATACCATGTGCTTTTACATGGCACAAATGGATTTTCTGAGGGTAATTTTCTTGGGTCCGGAGGTTTTGGAAAAGTATATAAAGGAATACTTTTTGATGGAACAACTGTAGCAGTGAAACTTCTAAATCTAACAGTTGATGGAGCCTTCAAGAGTTTCGATGCAGAGTGCAAAGTTTTACGAACAATACGACATAGGAATCTTGTAAAAATCATAAGTACTTGTACAAACCCTGAATTGAGGGCTCTGGTTTTGGAATACATTCCAAATGGAAGCCTAGAGAAGTGGTTGTATTCTCACAATTACTGTCTAAGTTTCCTCCAAAGAGTGAATATCATGATCGATGTTGGGGTGGCCCTTGAGTATCTTCATTTTGGACAACCTGAGCAAGTGATACATTGTGACTTGAAGCCTAGCAATGTTCTCTTAGATGAAGATATGGTTGCACATGTTGGTGATTTCGGTATTGCGAAAATCTTGGCTGCTAACAAAGATGATACGCTAACTAGTATCCTAGGTTCTTTCGGCTACATCGCTCCAGGTAAAGTACAAAATATTGTAGTTAGTACAGTAATACTTGTTTCATAAAGTTTGAAATTCTGATACATATCACATTGATATTTTTCCTTTACTGCTACTCACATAATTTATAATCTATTTAAAAATCATTTATCTTCATGAACATGGTCAAAGGAAAAGGGTATCAAACTTCTTGAACATATAAGTCACTTCTGTAACAAAGTTTAGCACACAGTTCTATTTTTTTTGAACTTGATTTATGTACCAGAGTATGGCACAGAGGGAAGAGTGTCGAGAAAAGGTGATACGTACAGTTTTGGGATTATGTTGTTGGAGACTTTTACAAGAAAAAAACCAACAGATGATATGTTCTCGGAAGACTTAAGCCTCCGGCAATGGGTGAGCTCATCGGTAAACGACGGAATACTGAATGTGGTTGACGAGAACTTATTGAATGAAAATGTTCGAGAAAATTATTTTATATCTTTCCAAAATAATATTTCGGCGATATTGGACTTGGGATTGGGTTGCTCTAGAGACTCGCCTAAGGAGAGGTTTGAGATGAAGGACGTTGTAGCTAAATTGAACAAAATCAAGCTCCGAATCATTTCTGAAGAAGTCCACTAGTTTTCCCCATTATTCTCATGAGGCTTCTCCATCTTTTGGTGTTGTTGAAATAATAATTATTATTATAGTCTCGTTTTGCCTGTATAAGCTACCAAAATTCGAAATGAAACAGGACAGGGTAAGTATTGATAAATATTTGCTATGTTTTCTCTTAATTTGTTTTTTATTTTTTACTACTTGTTGCCTGTATAACCTTTTCTCATATAGTATTTGACATTCAATCAAGTTTATCACTGTCTTGTGAGATGGATTTTCCGCAGTTTAAGAATTGATATCTCCGAATTCCACAAATTTATAGGATTTCTATTCTCTCTATATAAACTTAGCAGTAACACTGCATTGGTTCCACTTCTTAAGTTTAAAATCAGTATTATTGGCATGATATCAATAATTAATTTTGTTTGTCATCATACTCATTCTTTAAAACCAGTGGCACTGCAGAGGCTTCCAGACATCAATTATGTAATATTCTACCAGACATTCTCCAAAAATATTTGTTTTCCATGTGAATTGTGATGTCCTGTAGCTGATGAAATAATAATAATAATAATAATGATTGGCCATGTTTTAGTTTTTATCTTGCCAGTTTTTTAGTCTCTTAGAAGCGAATTACTCGTATCAAATTGAACTTTGTGGACGAATAATATTCGTTTCCAGAACAGTTCTTCATGGAACTGTGTTCTCAATTTTTAGCAAATTCTCTGGTAAACTGGAAATGGACCATTTGTTTAGATAAATAGGGAGGTTCTATATTCCCCCATCTAATTTCAAAAGTCATTTTACAGAAAATAGTTCCTCGCTTTCAATTTTTCCATACAAAAGTTAATATTTTTTCAAGATCAACACCAGCTAATAACTAAATTCAAGAATAATTAAAATTTATACAAAGAACATTCAAGGACATGTATATAAAAGCCACAATTCAACAATTGGAGTCAAAATTTTAATAATAATTAATCAAGGTAAGAGTAACCCGTAGGTAGGAAATAAGTTTTAGAAATTCTAGTTTCATTATTTTGGCGTTACAGTTTCTGGGCAGTTGTGCCGGATTATTTCATACGAAAATTAATTCATAAAAACAACTGATATCATGAATAAAATAACTAAGATTATCACTACGCACGTATACGGCCGGGGTTACACCCCTGAGAAAGAGAAAATAAGCTTATAAGCATTGATAGAGCTTAACTTTGTCATTTCATCATGTTCTTCTCTCTGAACGCGCATCTATTATCTATATACAATAAAAAGGTTTTTCCCACTTATAGTTATAAAAAAAAAAAGGTATGTTTATTCTATTAATTTATGACTATAAATTATGTAGATGCCAATAATAAAAGGAGTTTTTAAAGTCAATAAACCATGGATCTTGATATAAATACAAAAGAATATTGCTATATTCATCCAAAAACTTTAGCAAAAACCAATCATGTATTAAATGAAATTTGATTTCTAAAACCACAACCAAAATGATTGGATTCGGTAGTGTAATTCGCCAGATCAACGGACCAAGAGGACCCTTGTCATCGTCTTTGCCAACAAGCTAAAGCCAAAATTCAAGTGTAATTCAATCTGAAATCATTTGGTGAAGATCTCATCCACAGTGATAACATTTTGATGACGATTTTTACTACATGCTATATATGATGCAATAATCAATATTATTGGTTTTAAACATATAAGGAATTTTTTTATATTTAGTGTGTGTATTTACACAATAGATGTGGAGAGAAAATTACTTCATAACTACTCCATATTAACATACTTTATAGTTTATATTAAGCTCAAACACTCATGTTATAGCGCAGCACTATATGTTTTTTTTAAATGTCTATATATATATCAACTTTCCTAACGCATAACTATAAAGAGTAGTAGTGCTTGTAAAGGGTTTTATCATATTCGTTAGGAAGGAAATGTACCCGCTAACAAGTCACAAGTTAGCTAAATTGGATTTAAATTGTAAGTTCAATTCTATTTGGATAAAGGATTTTCCTCTTCGTGTATGTTCGGCCGCTAGCGCTAATATACCTCATCATGTGTAATTTATTTGTTCGCTAGTTTACCTTAGGGCTGGTAATTTTGACCGAAAATCGAAAATCGAAAAATGATCTATAACTGAAGCTAGTTATACAGTGAACTGAAACCGTTGGTTATGGTTGGAGTTTGCTTTTTAAAATCATAACCGTGTACCCGAACTGAAAACTTGTAACCGCACAAAACTGTTAGACCGAAAAAATAACCAAAAAAACATATGATATAAATATATAATAGTATATTAGTATTATAGAAGTATTTCTAACAATATATTGTCCATATCTATTCTATAAGATTTACATATTAATTAAAAAAAAAATCATAAAACATGATCCTATATATTAATACTTTATAACTATGTATATTTTCTTTTGATCTTAAAAGATTGTATAAATAATAGGTGGTTTTTAAACTTAACATATAAAAATGATTATATACCCTTTTTTAGGCTACAAATAATATAAAATAGACTATCACATATAAGTATCCCATATTAAAATATGATGTCTTAAGTTAGATCTTAAAAGATTGCATAAATAATAGGTGATTATTAAAATTAACATATAAAAAAGATTAATATACTATTTTTTAGGCTACTAATAATACAAAATATACTTAGGTAAAATGTTTAACATAAAGTTCTAGGTAAAATGTTTTGAAACATTAAAGAATAATTTTTTTAGAAAATCTTATACGCTGGTCAAAACCGACCGAACCGAAAACGAAGACACGACAAAATATATGGGTAAGGTTTGGTTATTATAAAAAAAAAAAAATCATAAAAAAACCCGACCAAAAACCCGACCGAATTTTTTATAAAACCGGTCAAAACCAAAACCGACCCGACCGAAAACCGAAAGTTTTGGCTCGGGTAGGTGGTCAAAATTGCCAGCCCTAACCTATAAAAAAATAGAAAAAAAGAACATACTCATATTATAATTTCAACAGCATACACGAAAAGCTATTTCCCATTATCATTTGTCGTCACAAGTTGCTTTACTAGCTCTAACCCCACTGATTAAAATTATTTGGTCCTAGTATACTGTTATATATACTCCTCATATCTTCATACTAGCTACACATTTGAGGGGACCATTAGTCTTTTATTTCCATTTAAAGATGTTTTCCGATGAAGAATTATGTCTCTTTTTTGTCCCTTATTTATCTCTGATCTTCCAGTACCCTTTGCATATTTAAATATTTTCACGATTTTTTTCATTGTTCAAAAAGAAAACTTTTATGAAGACAACAACCCATACCTCTTAATTTGTGGTTTCCTTTTTAACACTTTCCATTCTTGTTTCCTTTTTTATTTATTACAAGATCTCACTTTGATTCTTTTTCCACAAAAGAAATAATCTAACAAAAATAAATTATTGCCTTCTCATTATGGTAATGATTCTATTTCCATACAAAAATAGATTTATTATCTTGTCTTCATTACGGTGATATACTGATATATATTTCTTTCCTTTCACCTATTTACATTTGATTATTGTTCAGATTTCCAACTTACTTTTTTTATTGTGGGATCAAGGCTTATGTGCAGAGTAAGAGAAGTGTAAAGATGATCAGGCAAGCTAATATTGACTAGCTTTATCTTATTATCCCTATCCTTTCCTCTGTCTGTATGTATGTATGTATGCTTATATTTCTATTTTTTTATACATATAAATGAGGCAAAAAATATATTTCTGGTTATTTATTAGTATTTACAAATTTAAGGATCTAACTTAAATTTTATTGTTCTATAAAAAATAGTTAAATCAAGTAGATCTGAAAGAGTAATTATATTTCTATTACTGTACAAGTTTAGGAAATAGAGATCATAAAAGTGTGTATTTTGTAATAGACAACAATAGGGTATATATATGACCTTGTGTGCTTTATTCAGTTGCTGCCTGTGTATGGATGGATCTGGTATTTCCAAATCCTGTGTTGTTTGATCTAAATTAAGTTATTCTGTGTTACTTAGTCATGTGACTTTTTTTTTATTTAAGGTTGCATATATATTTTTTTCATTTTTGTATGCCGTAATATATATACTTTTCAAAAACCTGCCTATAAGACCTTTTATTTAGGGTTAGGGCTGAATGCAAAGTCAAGACAGTTTCAGCTCATATTTTCCGTTTTCTGCTTAAAGGTCTTACTGATTTAACTTTACAGCATAAATGTTAGTCTCTAAAAAAAAGTAAAAGTCATGTGTGTAGTATATGAATTAGCCTAAAATTATTTACTTTCTCATGCTTGATTTTGCAAATCAACCAAACAAGCCATAACATGATTAAAATGGGAAAAAAGGATCATCATAGCTTTTAGATTTTAGAACCTGTACCTTATACATTAAATTAAATGTTCATTTTGAAGTTTTTGCTTACTAATCCCTAGATATTAACATTTTCCTTCTAAAGTTTGACTTACATAGTGGCCAACATCATGAACAAGCAGTTTTGTTGTGTATGTATATGCATTATGCACCACTTTGCAGTGGCAAGTTTCACTAGTACAAGTGACAAGTATTATTTGTTATATAATACTTTTAATATTAATTATCACTATGTTGTTAATAATTTCAGATATTTAAAGGTGGCATTTTTCGTATTCTAAACCCTTTTCCTTCTTGTGTTCTTTGATTTGACAGAAGGAAACATATTTCTACCGATGCATATTCAAAGACTTCGAAAGCCTATTCAGACACAATTTTACACCGATTCTGGGTTATGCTCCACTAGTTAATACGGATTTAAATTTATTGGGTTGTAGTGATCAAGAAATGATTTAAGTGAGCTCTCTTCAGTCCACTCATGGGTATGTAAAGAACTTGAAATTATCTGCCGACTCATTCGTTCAAACACATTAGAACAGGAAAATGTGAGATACTACTGTGAATGTATGAATGATGCGGGAGATAAATTTCATCTTTTTCTTCTCTATGCTTGGACTGAAGGGAGCTCCCTTTATCTTCTATACATTTCTCACTTATCTAATTATGTGACATCAATTGTTATATTTCTAGAATTATATTTGCTTGGATTAATGGGCAATACTTATACAAATTGTGACTAGGGTTTAAGGTGGATCCTAGTTAAAAAAAATTGTTAGGTATACTTGAAGTTTAGTTTGTTAACCAGTTAATATTGATCTTATTTATACAAATCTTCTTATCGTCTCTGCATCAAGAAAATTATTTTTGATATTTTCCTCAACAATTTAATGGGTAATTTTCAGAAACCAAAAGCTTCATTTTCTAAATTTAAGAAAGCAATCATAAAAATTAGCCAGGAATTATTCTTTTTTAATTTAGGAATAGGTTACTAGTGATTTTTTACCCTCAAATTCTTAGTGTCAATGAAATAACTTCGACGTTGGACATACTAAATTTTGTTTCTCTTCTTTTGAATTCCTAGCATGCTAAAAAATGACGGGCATTTTTTTTAATGAAATAATTTTTGTTTTCAATATTCATTTTATCGTACAAGTAATTACTAATTCGTCAACTTTGAGGCTTGGTTGTTGTCATGTGGTAGTCTTTTATCAAGTTCATCAAGTTCTAATATGGGGAATCCCTCATCTATCTAACACCAAAATACCCCGATATCATCTGATAAGTCCCTATGTGAATGAAAGTCTCTGAGTCTGGTAAATGCATACACAATTGGTCATAATTAAAGTCAGTAGCATGCTTCGTCTGTCTAAAGATGTGCCGAACCAATATACTATGAGATGAGCACATTTGACGAATGTGTGAGATAGTGTAGTCATGCTCCCAATGATCTAGAGATACCGAAAAAATCCATGATGAGACCTTCTTAGAATCTGTCCCAACCTTGAAATGCTGAAAACCTAAAAAAACCTCAATCGGATACCTAAAAGGACAAATGAAGCACCTCGGATATAATCAGCATCTGGCCGGAAAACTTGCCCACACACACACAAAAAGAAAGCCATTGTGATCTTGTATTATATATGCCTCATGCAGCTAATAACCCCAGATTTTCCTTAAAACACCCGTTAGCGTTTAGCTTGAGCCTCTCTTGAATTGTCGGATCCAAGAGATCATTAAACGAATGGGACGCACACTCCCGGATCAGATGACCCAAATGGCTATTTACGTACGATTTCTGAAAATAGAATGAATTATTGACACTTTTTTTAGTGCATGCGGAGCTATATATAGTTATTTAGAAATCTGAATCATTTTATTTTTATTATAGCTACGTGTTGTTTAATTGTAGGCTTAATTATTTTTGCTTGTATATACTGTGTACTAATTTGTGTCACAAATAAAAAAAGTACTGTATTTTCAAAAAATAAAATAAAAAAAGTACTGTACTAGTTAAAGATAAATTCAGTGTTGGCTATTCTTGCTACTTGCTAAGCATAATTTCATTTATTTCTGATAGAACATAAAAATTAGACCCGAATATTCTATTCGGGTATAAATCAGCCCATATATCGTAACGTGGTATCCAATGCTTAAGGGCTCATCACACCTTTACTAAAAGCCCAAGCCCATTTAGCTAGGGACCCATATCTGAAAAATCTCATGAGATGTAGACATTTGTCAACATCCTAGGAGACATAATTGCCTATAAATAGCCAAGTATCCCCCCTAAGAAAAGGGCCAGAAAACATATCTAAAAAATATAGAGAGAATGAGAGAAAAGATAAAAACTTGTCAGAACGTATCACATCAATAGCCTAACCGAACAAGATATAGAATCGAGCACCGAAGAGAAGGGAAAGGCCACGTTCCGGAACAAACAGCGAATCCGAGCATAAATCTAGTGATAGAATTGTAAGGTGATGCCATTCGGCCTACGCAATGCGGGAGCAACATACCAAAGGATGATAACTCATGTATGCCGAGAACATATAGGAAAGACAATGGAGGTATACATAGACGACATGGTCGTCAAAAGCGAAAAAGCCACCTCCCACCTCCAAGACATTAGAGACGTCTTCCAAACATTGGGTGAGCACAAACTGAAACTCAACGCAAGCAAGTGTGCGTTCGGCATCAGCAAGGGGAAATTTTTAGGGCACATGGTCAGCCGACGAGGAATAGAAGCTAATCCCGATCAGATCATAGCACTACGGAACCTTGCAGCACCCAAGAATAAGAAGCAGGTGCAAGAGCTTACGGGCATGATGGTCGCACTAAGCAGGTTCATCAGTCGATCCGCATACAAGGGACGACCATTCTTTGAATCACTCAAGAAGGATAGGAAATTCGTGTGGGACCCTGATTGTGAAGCTTCATTCAACAGCCTCAAAGAGTACCTTAGGACGCTGCCACTACTAGTAAGGCCGAACAAAGGGGATATTCTGGCATGCTATCTAGCCGTCTCCGATACAGCTGTAAGCGCGGTCATCCTAAGAGAAGAAGGCCGAGAACAATTCCCGATATACTTCGTCAGCAAAACTCTAGTCGAAGCCGAAACACGTTACTTACCATTGGAAAAACTATGCTTGGCGCTGATCGTTGCGACCAGGAAATTGCCGCACTACTTCATAGCTCATCAGGTCCAAGTATACACGAAATTCCATATCAAGGAATCTCTTCGACGGACGGACATAAGCGGCCGAGTTGCGGAATGGGGGGTCGAACTATCCCAATTCCATATCGACTTTGTACCCCGACATGCCATAAAGGGACAAGTCTTGGCCGATTTCGTCGCAGAATTCACGGAAGGATATGACGAGCCATCGACTATATCCCCCCAGTCACACTGGCAAATACATGTCGATGGATCAGCAACCAAGGACGGATCAGGAGCAGGAATCGTCCTCAGGTCAAGTGAGGGCGCGATCATAGAAAAGAGCATCAAGCTGGGCTTCCGAGCTACCAACAATGAAGCAGAGTACGAAGCCATGATCAACGGCATGCTAATTGCCCAATCCCTTGGATGCTCCCACTTAACTGCTAGCTCGGACTCCATGCTGATCGTCAATCAAGCCATCGGTGAGTACCAAGCCAAGGACGACCGAATGATCCTCTACCAACAGAAAGTCTAGAGCCTCATGGCCAAATTCGAGAAGTGCGAGTTAATACGGATCAACCATACAGAAAATGCCCACGCCGACGCTTTAGCCACCTTAGCCTCAACACTGACACTAGTCAACACTCGGTCAATCAAGGTCGAACTACTCGAAACACCGAGCATCACCCGACGAATCGACCGGATGACATCAATGCAGTATGAACTGGGTGGATGGACGAAATGATTCACTATCTACGAAGCGGGACGCTCCCGGCAGACAAGATAAAAGCATTAAAACTAACGAGAAAGGCTCCCAAGTTCTGGTTATCCGGGGAAAACAAACTATACAAGTCGAGTTATCGAGGACCACACCTACTGTGCGTCCGCACCGAAGAGCAACAACAAATCTTGGAGGAGATCCATGAAGGCTCATGCGGAGCACACATCAAAGGGAGGTCCCTCGCCAACAAGACGATCACCCAAGGATACTGGTGGCCTTACATCAAGAGGGATGCCGACGTATACGTCCAACGATGTGATAAATGCCAGAGGTTTGCCAAAATACCTCGGTTCCCATGCTCTTTAATGAGACCCGTATCAGCACCATGGCCGTTCGCGCAATGGGCAATTGATTTGGTCGGCAAGCTTCCCAAAGCCCCCGACAGCGTTGAATATTTAATCGTTGCAACGGATTACTTCACCAAATGGGTTGAAGCTAAACCTCTCTGAGAAATCAAGGCCAGCAACGTTAAACAGTTCATATGGAAATATATCATCACCAGGTTCGGTATACCATATGCCATTGTCGCTGACAACGGAACCCAGTTCAAAGACGCCAAGCTACAGCTTTGGTATGAGGAGCTCGGTATCCAAAAATTGTACTCGACACCTACATACCCACAGGGTAACGGGCAGGCGGAGGTATCCAACCGAACTATCCTCGACGGGATAAAGACAAGCCTAGAAGCAGCCAAAGGGCGATGGCCAGAGCGGCTTCTCAACGTGTTGTGGTCATGCCGAACTACTCCGAAGGCGGGCACAAAAGAAACCCCCTTTAGTCTAGCATATGGCATCGAGGCAGTGATTCCCACGAAGGTCGGCCTCCCTACTCTCCGAACAACGTTAGTCGAGCAAAGAAATAATGAACAAATTATGAGAGAAGAGCTGGACTTCCTAGACGAAAAACGAGAAATAGCGGCCCTCACCCTGGCAAAATACCAACAAAGCGTAAAACAAACCTACGACAATAGGGTGAAGGGATCCAAGGAATTCATAGTAGGAGAACTGGTGCTACGACGAGTTACTTCCTATACCAGAAATGAAATACATGGCAATTGGGAAGGACCCTACGAAGTCGTTAAAAGAATCAACCCGGTGACATACAGGATCAAAAACGTTTTGTTCGACAACAGCCGGGGAGAGAAAAATTCTTGGAATGTGGCTAACCTAAAGAAGTACTACGTGTAAGCTATCTTACCAGTACAGATGCTACCTTACCTCTCCTGCTTAATGAAATTGTCTTTTGAATAAATGAAATATGTTATCCTCCTGCTTAATGACATTGTCTTTTGAATAAATGAAATATGTTATCATACTGTCTAACAAGTGCAGCTGAAATTCCCAAACGGAATGCCTACGGGTAGGCCTAGGAATACTATGAAATTCCCAAAATGGCCTTAGGCCTAGGAATACTTTGAAATTCTCAAACGGAATGCCTACGGGTAGGCCTAGGAATACTATGAAATTCCCAAAATGGCCTTAGGCCTAAGAATACTTTGAAATTCTCAAACGGAATGCCTACGGGTAGGCCTAGGAATACTATGAAATTCCCAAAATGGCCTTATGCCTAGGAATACTAAGAAATTCCCAACATGGCAGACGTGCCTAGGAATACTATGAAATTCCTAAACGGCCAAGTGCCTAGGAATACTGTGAAATTCCCAAACGGCCAAGTGCCTAGGAATACTATGAAATTCCCAAACGGCCAAGTGCCTAGGAATACTATGAAATTCCCAAACGGCCAAGTGCCTAGGAATACTGTGAAATTCCCAAACGGCCAAGTGCCTAGGAATACTGTGAAATTCCCAACATGGCATGTCTAAAAGAGTGCCTAGGAATACTAAAGACCTCCAACAAACCGGAGGCATATATGCAGGTACAAAAAAAAAAAGGAGAAGCAAAAGTCCTACAAAGAAAAGCCAGGCAAAGAGGCCCACATGAACCAAACGAGATTATAGGATAATTCAAGCCCGCATTACGGAGGCGATAAAGTACCAAGCACAGAAAACCCAGGAAAAGCAATCTCATCAAGGCAACCGCAACAAGACAGCAAAAAAGTCCAATACATGAAAAAAGGAATCAGGCAAAAAGATCCAACACGAGATAAAGGAATAAAGCAAATAGTTCTAGCCCGCATTACGGAGGCAAAGAGATACATACAAAGGAATATAAAGAAGTTGACCTAGGACGAGCTACTGCATGGGGAATACGACGGCAACTGACCGAGTAAGACCTCTTCGTCGTCCGTCGACGTATCCCCATCAGTTTCCTCGCAATCAAAACGCTCCTCAGAAATGAGGGCGTCAAAGTTGACCATATGAGCACCAACGCATGTCAGCGTCTTAAGCTGCGCGGAAAACTCGGCTCCTTTAACGACCTCGTGAGCATCCGAGGCCGCTTTCCGGCGAACATCGTCGAAAGGAAGCTTACGAGCTTCGATCATAGCCGTAGAAGCATCGTATCTGGATCGGGACAAACGGAAATACTTCACCAACATGTTGGCTTGGGTCACCAGCGATTTTAATTTACCGAAGTATTTTTCCTTTACCTGCCAATATCGATCTAAACGACGCTCCTGAACCTTAACAACATGCTCGGAACGACGAACGTACTCACGAAAAGAAGACGCCTGAGTTTTCAACTTGGCCCTAAGTCGGGCGCACCGATTGAGCAACTCGACGTTTTTGCCCATTAAAACGATGTAAGGCCAATTGGCATGCACGTCACTAGCCGCACCAGATGAGACCTCGTCAAGGGCAGCACCAGTAGGTCCAAGCCCCGGACTAACTAGGCATGGAGAACCAACCTGGTGCAACATAGTAGCATGTGCCTATAAAAAAAAATGGAAAAGAAGGGAAGAGATGAATATACATCCGCGAATAAAGAAAAGACAGGAAAATATAAGAACGAAAATTTTTATATAAGCTACAAGTCAAAATGACAAGACAAGCCACTCAATCATTAATCCGATAACCCATAAATGGACGCTGAGGTCTCTACGGCATCAGCAAAATGAATATCTCGCAACGAGACAATTTGCGTCCCCAAACGTTCCTACACGACCGCATCCACTCGATTCAAGGCAGCCGTGGTCTCAGTTACCCCGGCCACAGCATCAACCATGCGCTCTGCCCGGGCAACACCACTCCTCCCTTTGACATGCTCGAGTACCTCTAATACACGACTTCGGGCCCAATACGCTTTGGCGAAGGATAGCAACCAGTCCGCGTCCTCGAAAATGGCCCCTAGAACCAAGTTCAAACTCGTCACCCGGCCTCGAGCTTCATCACGAGAGCGCCGAAGCGCACCGAGAAGCCCTTTAGCTTTTCCTTTGTTTGCCGTATAATGGGCGGTCTTCCTGCTGAACTTCTCTCCCAAGTCACGTAATCGAATCGACAAATTTGAAATATGAATATTCAGACCCTCGATTTCACGACGAGCAGAATTCAGTTCAGAAGTTAGGGACGCCTTAGATCTTTCAAGACCACCTATAACATCGCCTATACTACGATTAGGCGAGGACCATACCACCATGGCAAGGGGGTTCACAGGTAGCTGACAAGATTTTGTTTTTACATCCTTCAAAAGACAACGACCCACAAACAAGGAAATTAGCCAAGGAAGCCAAACAGACAGAAAATGGAGCACCTATTTTATCACTTCCCAAAAGAATCTCTCTCTAGTTACAAAAGGCCTACAATTCAGATACCCAAAAACCCTACACTAAGCAAAAAGGAAAATACAAGTATATGGTCAAGGCTCCACCTGGGGCGATGCAGGTGGGGGAGTAGCGGCAGCAGCAGACCGAGGAGTCGATGGAACCGACCCGGAATGGGGACGGAGCGCAGTTGAGGTAGTATGCCCCGGTAGCCGGGGGAGCTCCTCATCCCGAAGATTGGCCCAATCCTGAGGTTTCGGAGGCGCACCCAGCGGACAAGGATAAACCAATTCCGACCATGCCCGGTCAGCCAGAGGGACCCTCGCAAAATTTAGAGCCCGAACATGGGCACAAAAGACGGAGAAGTTAGCGATCATGCTAAACTTTGTCCGTTCTTCTGCTTGCGCCGCTTTCAGAGCAGCAACCTCCGCGGTTCCGGCCTCCACATCCTCCGCCATGAGAAAGTTATTGGCCTCCAACAGGTCATATTTTTTGACCAACTGCTCTTTCTCGGCCCCCAACTTCTCGACCTCCTCGGTCAGGCGTAAGTTGTCTCCCACTAATTTCTCATAATCCGAAGCCAACTTAGCCATCTGGGTTTTCTCCTCGGCCATCAGCTTCTCTTTCTCAACCTTTAGCTCGGAGACCAACTTCGCCATCCGGTTTTTATCCTCGGCCATGGCTTTGTTTTCTTTGACCAGCTTATCTTTCTCAGCCTCGAGAACCGTCAGCTGGTCCTTTAGCACTACGGCGCCCATGAAAGTCTGTAACCAAGAACATCAGACACCAGCCACATAAGGGCATAACAAACTAAATAACGAAAAACTTGTGAAACGTACCCGAAGCGCATCGGTGCTGGCCTGATCGATAACCGACGTTATCGGGCGAGTAGCCATCTCCTCTGCATCCTTAAAGATGAGGGGTTTGAGAGCAGTGTACCCCATTCTTAAGGATTGAGGTTGCTCCAGCAGCTTACCCTGGCACCGATCAATATAACGGGTCATCGCAACCCCGTCCACCGACACCTTTTCAGGTCCCTCGATAACCTCATTCTCGACACCCACCAAAACATCCAAGGCCGTCTCTTTGTCGGCCTCCACCTCCACTTCCACCCTCACATCCTTCTCCGAAGGACCGGTCTCAGGGGCCCTATGCTCCATCACCTCCTCAGTACGGATGGGCGGGCAAACAGGCAGGTCTATCGGGTCCTCGGTATGGACAGGCGAGATGACAGGCAGGGTCATCGTATCCTTTCCCATACTAACCAAGAGGTTGATATGTCCGAATATATCATCGAACGACCCCTGAAACACAATAATACCCATAGATCGGGCAAGAGCAAGGATAACCAATGAAGAAGTCAGTAGCTGAAACAGAATGAACAAATAAAGCGACGAACGAGAGAATTAAAAGGCCGACAATTCATACAACAAAATATACACATACCTCGGCATAAGTCGAAGCCCCCTCGGTGGTATCACCCTGGGACGAAACAGCCAACTCCACACCCATGCCAACATCAGCAACCTCCTCATTAACTGAGGTCTCGGCCCCTTTAGCCCTCTTCGGGGTACCAACAGCGGTGTCAGATGCTCGACGCTTAGAACGACCAGGCCTTCTACCTCCCCGAACAGCGCTTCGCGCCTTCACAATTTTGAGGAAGTCCTCCTCAGTCTCTAGGGGAATCTCCGGCACAGGATTGCCCTTGGTCACCGGCCCTGCAGGATAACCTAAGAGCATGGGAGCAGTACGGCTCGCCGGATCCTTCGTCGGTCCCGGCCCCCACCAATTCCAAAGAGCCAAGAGAGCTTCGGCATTGGGAGCCCCAAGGTCTGGAATATCGGGAGCCGTCATAGTAGGTCCGGGAATCTGGTGTCCGGCACAACCCCATTCTCCAGAAGCAATCACAATGCCGAGGTTATGCTCCTTGTTTGTATCAGGGAGACCGATGACAAGCCGAGAGAACGAGCGCAATGTCTTCAGATACGAGCTTCGGCGATCAAAACTCAAACTGTAGACCCCGAACACATCTTTCAGTTCGACCGGTATCCCAGACAACTCGGACAACCTCTGGATACCGATCAAGGTACGGTAACCATTCAAAGCAAGTTGGGCCGGAGCTATCTGGACGGCCTCAAAGAACGACGCCACCCATCCGGTGAAAGGAAGTCTAAGACCCCCCATAAAAAACGCCGAGGAACGAACCGTGACCTCGCCGGCAGGTACAAACCCCATGACCTCCACCTCGGAGACAGGTAGCCGAATATGAATACCTTCGGGTATCCCCGCCAGCTTCTTAAAATCCTCTTCCACAAATGGGCCCACTTGGGCCAGACATTGGGTCAAAATTTCCTATCCAAACATAATAAAAATTTCAATCAATACCCTACCCAAAAACACACAACACTATGCGACCCCTCCCCCCCAATTCATAAAAAACCTCAAAGTTTTCCACCAACCCAACAAAAATCCTATACAGGAAGAAAAACCACTAATCAACAACCTAGATATACATATACAGTCACACACGACCATCTCTCAAACCCACATACATGACAGCAATAACAAATCGAATACAGACCCCAAGCACAACCATATACAGAATACCACACAAAATACGAAAACACTTACAGTCATATTCACGAGCAAGCAGTAGAGCACAGCAGCAAATCTATCAGTTATCAGGCGAAACCCTAGATCGAGATGCAAGAAATTTTTTGGCGGGAAGAGAAAACCCTAGAGAGAGAAAATAAGAGATATTTTAGAAGCAAATTATGAGATAAAAACAAAAGGGATTACTTAGCCCAGTTATAAGGAGTGGAGCCACAGAAAGAATAAAATAATAACTGTCCTTTCGTGTGACAGAGGTTTACCTTTTTTCCAACCATAGAAAAATACACAACCGCTGCTATTTCAGCAAACCAACGCTCCAGATCTAGCCACGTCAACATCCTTGCCCACTAACCAAGGCAGTTTCCATCATTACGCCTATATAAACGGCCAGTGGACCCCACCACTAACAGCTTCCAACACACGCCAAGGCCATCCATCCCGATCCCCATACAGATCCGGACACCGAGCATAACACCAAACCCGACAAACAAAGACCGTTCCTACCTCGACGGCATTTCCTCCTCCGATCTAGCAATGCTCTCCGGGGGAATGACTCACGTGCTCGGTTTGGTGTCACATTTACTATGGTTCCAAAGAGAAGCACTAAACGAACAACAAGAAATTTATATATAGTTTGGTTCCAAAAAGAAGAAGAGAAGCAGTAAACAAACAACAAAGTAGAAATTTTTATTCATCCACAGAGGGGGAAACAAACAAGTACAACTTGAAAGAAAAATTTACAAGAAAATACAACACCCATCCTACTTCTTCGAACTACCCCCCATATCGGCATCCTTCTTCGCCAAGAGCTCCTCCAAACGCTCTTTTTCCCTAATCAAATGGGAAATACCAATCTCCACTTGTTTTAAAGCATAAGATTGAGACTTGCACTTATGCTCGGCTTCAAGATGAGCAGCGCTCTCTTCCTGCCAATACTGTCTGTACCGCTTAATCTCGGTCTGAGCACACTTAAGATCATGTTTCAGCCACGACATCTCAATTTCTTTTAGCTGAAGTGGAGTCAATTCTTCTTCCCCATAACCAGGGGGACGGGGTAACATAAAAGTGGGTTCCTCTTCGATAAGGGATTTCTTTTTGGCAGCAGATCTAGTAATGGGAGCCATCTTGGATAAAAGCAAGTTAGAAGAAGCAAAAATTATAAACAAGAGAGAGAGAAAGGAAGAATTGATAATGAAGTACAAATATTAGGGAGCATTTATAGAAAATCAAAAGGAACACAATACGAGGCGTTGCAACAGTTCGAAAATTAAAGGTGCAGATATTAAGAGGCACAAAGAACGAAGCATTACAGCGGTTCAATATTAAAAGGCACGAGTTACAAGGTAGTACATAAATTCAAAATTCAAAAAGAAAAGGAAAATACAAGGGAGCCCAACAAGTCATCAAGGATCAATGGACGGGAAAACCAAACTACCAGACCGAGAGAAAGCCATCCGAGCTGTGCAATTTAACCGAGCTTGATAGGAATCATTCATGATAACCAAGCATTCATTCTCCGAGGAAAGGTCGTTGTTCTCCTTGGTAAGAACCTTGATGTGTCCCTCTAGTCGAGCATTTCTAACTGTCATGCTGGCTAGGCCTTGAGGGGAGTTATCGAATTCACCCTGAGCATGGTCCCAAATCTCCTCGGCATCATACCATGAGTGGGCTAACTGATTTCTCTGAAGCAGCAACCTATCAAGCTGACGACTCAAGGCCGAGATCTCAGTCCACTTTATTGTCTCCTCGGGGTGAGAGACGGTCAGACTCAAGGCCAAGGTACCATACTCCTTCTCAAGTCTGGCCATTCGATGACGGACCCGAGATACCTCAGCATCTAAGCCCTTCATCTGAGCATGATATCTCACCACGAGCTCAGACATTCTTGGAAGTTATTATAGTACAAAAGATAATATAGAGAGAGAGGAAGAAGCAAACAGTATGATTGAAAAATAATAATTATTAAAGAAGAGATGAGATGAGTATTTATAGAACAAAGATAGTGTGGCATTGAATGACAATACTCGGGAACATGCATATTATCTGACAGGGCATGGGAGCCTGCATCCGATACAAGCATCAAACGTCACTCAGGCTACATTATGGCAGAAAGTAAACATTCAAGATATTCAAAGATCCACATTCCAGCAAAACGACAAACCACAAGTACAACATAAAAAGAAGTGCAATATACAGGGGCAAAGATAATGTTCATTAATAAAAATAGGGTACATCGCTGTTTATTACATCAGAGGACAACAACAAAGGAAAATCTATTACATCAGAGGACAGCGACAAAAGAAGATCGACTATATCAACGAGCCGAACGAACAGGAGACGCGAAGGAAAGAAGCATAAAAAAAAAAGTGAATGAAGAGGAACATAAGGAAGAAAAGAGGAAGATAAGAGGGGAGGAGGAGGAAATGAAAAAAGAGAAAAAGGAAAAATGCACAAAAAGAGAGCACACATTAAAAAGAAAAAGAAAAAAGAAGTGTGAGAGAAGGGTGTATGAAACAGAATGAACATGATAAAAAAGAAAAACGAAGAAATGAAGAAAATTGAAAAGGAGGAGAGAGAAGATGAAGAAATGAAGGAAAGGGAAGACAAAGTAAAAAATAAAGAAAAATAGAAAGGTTAGGGGGAGGTTGATCGGTATCGATGAGAGGGCCGGCAGAGACATTCCAATCACGGAGCCTCGGGTTCCCCCTAAACATCTCATTCTCCTCGACCAGTGCCTTTCGAGCACGCCTGCAGTAGGCCAACTCGGACCTTAGCCATGTCAATTCCCTGACCATCTCGGAGTGATGATAACGCATCACCTTCAACTCCGCCTCAGCAGCTTCCAACAGCTTTAACACATTGCCATAGGAGGCTTCAAAAGCCTCCACTTGCAAGGCCAATGCTGATTTGGTGAAAGGTCCAGACATCTTAAAGAAATTATAGGATGAAACTCTATATATGAGGGAAAATGATAAAATGAGGGTTATGAGTATAAACATGCCTAAAGGGGGTATTTATAGATAAGTTAGAATTGGGAGTCGCAACCGTTCGCCAATGGGTTCTAGGAAGCGAAGGCCATTAAATGGTGCGTCTGTTCAAGAAGAAACGTTTGGATTTTCAAAAGACTTCAAAAGGCGTGGGGAAATAAAGAGACATTTCTGTTTAAGAAAAAAACTTTTGGATTTATGCCAGCATTTAAAGAGGGTAAATCTCTAAAAAAGCTTCTACACGTGTCAGTTACGTCAGCATTCGAATAGGGAAGAGCAACAGTGTCAAGATTTAGAGGATAAGATTTGTGCACAGGGCTCAAGAAATCCTATTACTTCTTAGATACAAGGATTCGGAAGATTTAGTGGATAAGGTCAAGCACAAGACCCAAGAAAAATCATTAATGAAGCCACAAGCATGCGCCGTCAAAATTAATTGCATTGGGAGAATAATTCAGATAAAAACAGAAAATAAAAAGAAGTCTTTATTGATAGATTGAAACTTCATTACAGGGGAGGCAGTCAACATAAAGGAAATACAATCAAAAGAAAAATAAATAAAAAATCATTTCGTAGAAGGGCTAGCTTCATCATTCGGCTTTCCCTTCGACCGAGCATATACTTCCTCAAGTGCTAGTTTATAAGCCCTCTTGGAAGCAATATGCCTATCTCTGGAAGCCTCAAGCTCTTTGATCCGAGCACGCGCCCGAATACTGTCCATCAAAGACTTCTGGTGCTCCTTCTCCATGGCGTCCAATCGCTCGTCCATCTCGACGGCCCGCCGAGCTACCACTGACAATCGGGCAACCCTCTTCTCAAGAGTACGCACTTTCTTAACTTCCTTCTCGAGATGAGCAACATATTCAGGAAGGTTGTCACCATTAATTTCACGAGGAGAAGCCATTTGATTCGTTAAATAAGGGGAGTTATACAAAAAGATAGGTACAGCCCCCTTTTATATGAAGAAACAATGGAGAAGATCAGGGGTCATCTCGAAGAAAGACTAACCTTGTTGAACTTCCCAAAAACATTTAATGCCCAATTAGCCACAATTCATGTCTAATTGAGTCATCTAATGAGGTATTAAAGAAATGAACAGACAAGAATGAAAATAGGGAATATTTTATTAATATTTTCAATAATGCGATTACAACTGGGAAATGATATCCAATGCAAAAGAAATCACAAAAGTTAATTATCCTGAGGAAGAGCCTGCTCCATCATCATCCGACCCCGGCTTGGACCGATCATGCAGCTCCTTAAAAGCAAGCTTATAGGCCCTCTTTGCTGCCTTTTCCTTAGCTAGGGAAGCCTCGAGCCTCTTTATACGTTCAAAGACCCAATCCAGGTCGGCTATCGTCAAGTGATGAGCCGCGTCCATATCAGACAACCTTTTGGTCACGACCGTCAGCTTCCTCTTCACGACGCGAGCCTTCTTAACTTCATTCTCCAGATAAGCAACATAATCAGAAGAATTATCTCCAGTGGAATCATGGGGAGAAGCCATTGCGTCAATAATAAGGTGGTGATGGAATAAATAATTATGGGCAGGATACCCCCTTTTTTATAATAAGGGGATTTTTGGAAAGGTCAAGGGTTTCCTCGAAAAAAGATATCAAGGGTCATATCAAAGTCAAATAGCAAGTTTGTAAGTTCCCAAGGCAGTAAATGGGTCCCGAGGAGCAGTTATAAATATGGTCATTTGTCGAATGAAACATAGGGAACAGCCAAACCGAAGTAATCTCTTCGACAGACCAATCATGACTCCCTCGACGTGGAAACCACACCGAGGAAGTCAGGGAGCACTTGATAGAACATAAAAATTAGACCCGAATATTCTATTCGGGTATAAATCAGCCCATATATCGTAACGGGGTATCCAATGCTTAAGGGCTCATCACACCTTTACTAAAAGCCCAAGCCCATTTAGCTAGGAACCCATATCTGAAAAATCCCATGAGATGGAGACATTTGTCAACATCCTAGGAGACATAATTGCCTATAAATAGCCAAGTATCCCCCCTAAGAAAAGGGCCAGAAAACATATCTAAAAAATATAGAGAGAAGGAGAGAAAAGATAAAAACTTGTCAGAACGTATCACATCAATAGCCTAACCGAACAAGATAGAGAATCGAGCACCGAAGAGAAGGGAAAGGCCACGTTCCGGAACAAACAGCGAATCCGAGCATAAATCTAGTGATAGAATTGTAATCCGAACAAAGGCAATTGCCGAATAAGAATAAAAGATCAAGAAGTGTTCATCGTTTATTATCAATTCATTATATATCATTGTTGAAAAGCCTAGCGATACCGACCAAAGTTATGGCTTTGTCAATTTCCTTATTTGTTTCATCCTAATTTTGTGACTCAACTATTTTAAGATATATGAATTTATTTTATTCCATTAATAATTCTCCATTTTCAACTTTCAAATGTTTTTCTCATAGCCTTTCACATGTCTGGAAAAAATTTCATTACACAACGTCACCTATAATATTTTATATTAGAAGAAAATTTTCAAAGATGTAAATTTTAATTATACACATTATAATTGAAGTGTCGATTTAGACAAAGTTTCAACCTTTAACATGAAAATGGCGTCACGAGTACTTCTAGAGTACTTTTCTAAGTTTGTTGACTAACTTCTGATCAGAATTGAAGTATGTAACTTGATCACGAAATTCTGTAGAAATATGATACTTGAACTCTAGGATCCTCATTTAATTTTGCAAGGGATGTTTTTCCAGGAAAACACCATAAAAAACTCCTAGGATCCCCATATGCCATATAGTCCGTTTTTTTTCAAGTACTAGCTAGCTAGTATTCTCGCCAACAAATATCACTTCGAACGAGTAACTTGACAATTAATATGGTTTTGAATTAAATCATCGATTTTTTCTTTTATTGAAAGAGAACATATTTTTTTGATTAGTATATATGTGCATGCCAACAAATGTGTAAGTAACAAAATGCTTATACATTTAGGTCAAGAAACACAATCCGTGGGCTGAAAACGCCAAAAAGATTATCATATTTCTTAAATCATGTTCCAAAATGTTTTTTTCCTGAAAATCAAGCAAGTATATTAGCCAAAACGCATGACGAATACCCAGGGGCTACAACAAAAAACAATGGAAGAAAGCCCCTCATTACAAGGATGACGGGCCTAACTTTCAAGCATTTCGAATCAACCTATTTCTAGCATTATTTTTACATTTTCGAATCTATTCAAACTATTAACAACTACAAATCTAATCTCCTTAATAGTCATTCGTGGTGAACATTTAGAATCCCAATAGATTTATTCTAGCGTTACTTTCCAGCCAGATACACTAAACAGTTGATGCGATGAGAATACCAATCAACGAATTTAAAACTGTCAATTTTTATTAATCTTGAATAACATTTTAATGCATAACACTCTGTTGGATTGCGCGTTCGACGGTTTCTATGGGGGTTTTATAATGTGTTTGTTCTTTTCCTTCTTTTGGTCTCATCTTACTCGATTTTTAATGCTACTTAATTTGTCTTAAAAAAACGAATTAAAACTATATTAGCTTTATAATGTGCATCCACCATTTGGTCCAAAAAGATGTTCTACTCTATTATACTAAATTTAAAAGAAAGTGTAGTACAAGATATTTAAGAAATAAGTACTTATTTGGAGGCAGGTAGTAGTTTTTTCGACTTTGCTTGGTACTGTAATTAAACACAAAGTATTTGGCCGTTATCAGCAGCTGCTGAGTCATTATACCACTAATTGGAATAATTTGCTAATGCTTCGCCTCTTCTCCCACCAATTATGTTACTCCCAAATATTCTAGAAAATTGTACAACTTTAAATCCGAGTTAAAAAAACAGTTCCATGCGTATTTCGAAAATGTAAGTACAGTTTTTATGTTATGTTAATCTTTCCAAGAAATAGGCATGTGTATATATTGTCTAGCTACAACCTATTATTATATACTCCTAGTATTTATTTTCTTTTCTTTTGAGGTAATTTTTGTGGAACCCTGGTACTGGTGACGCCAATTTAATTAGATTCCCAATTTAAAATGGAAATGTGTGTACATGGTCAAACTTTGCTGCACATCCATGTCTAAACATTAATAGTATAGTATTTGACTAAAGATTAGCGTGTTAAAAACTCTAATTTCCTTCGCTAATCTCTTTTAAAATAAAAACATGAGTGATAGAGAACCTATATCCACTGAAATTTCCTTTCACTTTTCCTTTCTTTACGTGCTTATTAAAGTGGAGTACATTTTTTAGTATTTATTTTCTAAATATAGCAAATTAGCGCATAGCATTTTGTTGGGCAGATATTTGTAGATTCGCACCAAAATTTACTTTGTTTCATCATCTATAGCTGGAAGATAGAGACTTTAGGTTTCATGAAAATCAATTTTATTCTCAAATTCAAACAAGAAAAACTAATTTTCAAAAAGTTGCAGCCAAAAAAGGCAATAGAGATCTAGATCTAGTTCTAATGAGGTGCATCGCAAATCACTTAGTTAAAGGCATCATATTCTGTATGCAGCTTATTAATTTAGCATGAGTGACTTTGACACAAACTGCTAGTGTCAATTTACTGTCTTGGTCTGGTTTGACTTAAAACTCTTGACGAGTTCTACAAAAAATTGGTCGTTTAGTTCTAAAATGCGTAAGTTAGATTCTAGATGGAAACATGTTAGTACATAGCGCCTAATTTTTGTCGAGACTCGCTTTTTATAACAAGCTAGTGCAACTCTTTTAAGCTTTAATACCTTGATCAGTGCATGCACCAGAATCTAGTACATATTCCGCGATGCCATGAGTTGAGATAATATCTTTAAAACAATCAATAAAAGCTTATGATATTCTCGCTAGATTTTATGAACGGACAATCTTCAGCGAATATCATGCAACTTATGGAGGTATATAAATCTTTCTTTTGGGTAAGAGCTGGTTAATTACTCTTTTGAGCTGGTTAATCGCCTTGAACATTATTTCTGGTTAAATTGTTTTTTCTTAGAATATCTCTAGTTTTTTTTTTTTTACATCTCCTAAAAGTCCTAGAACTAATTGTAAAAATAAAACATAAATAGATGAAAACTAATCATTTACTGCATAGTTTGAGACTTAATTATCAAAAACTCATAGTTAAAATCAATTTTAAACTTAGGTACAAATGCTCATTGATGCTACTTTTTTTTAATTTTTGTTTTTAACATTGATGCTCTCTTGATACTACGTTGATATGCAACAGATTTTAAATAATAATTGAAAATGTGGGTTTCTAGATTTTAATTGTATTTTTATGTACTAATTAATGATTCACCGAATTTGTTTTCTTAAACCTGTTATTTCTTATAACTTTATTTTGCAAATATTGGCTGTGCTCATTTTAGTTCCATTGTCATTTATTTTGAAAGCTCAGACTTTCTTTCTTTTTTAACTAAAAGTTGGACTGAATTTGGTTGATCAGCTTTAACATGATGTTTTCTATTTGTTGGCCTGAAAAAGTATTAAGCTGGATAAACCCAGCTTATTTCTCAACCTAAAAAAAAAAATAACAGATTTTCTTAATAAATACTACCAACAAACCAAGATTTCAGTTTATTTCAAATATAAATTAAGATGGTTTGATTGATGATATATCCCCTCGTCCTTCAGAGGACCTAAAGCTCAGTGACCTGCTCAATTGGCATAATATTATTTTCGGTAATTAACGTTTTCATATTATAATCCCTCTGAATCAATGCTTGCTTACTGCGAATCTCGTTATACAGCTACATAAGCAAAACTACATTTTATTTTTCTTGCTTTAGTTTAACGGGTTGTTCCTATATGTTTGCGAAACCTGTGTTTTATTAGGTTTCATTTGATTCCTATCATTTCAAAAGGTAAAAGAATTAGCCACAATATCCATTGACTTTAGTGTATAAATTTGAAAAGTTACTACCTCTTGTTTCTTCGGTGTAAAAAGCTTGATTACCATGCATTCTCTTCAGAAAGAGTAATTAATCCAGATATAACAATTGATGTCACATAATTAGATAATCGAGAAATGTATAGAAGATAAAAGGGAGGTCCCTTCAGTCCAAGCATAGAGAAGAAAAAGATGAAATTTATCTCCCGCATCATTCATACATTCACAGTAGTATCTCACATTTTCCTGTTCTAATGTGTTTGAACGAATGAGTCGGCAGATAATTTCAAGTTCTTTACATACCCATGAGTGGACTGAAGAGAGCTCACTTAAATCATTTCTTGATCGTTGGAAACCCAATAAAATTAATCCGTATTAACTAATGAAGCATAATCAAGACTCTGACATAGTCAATTAACAGCTAAAATCGGTGTAAAATTGCGTTGGTATAGGCTTACAAAGTCTTCTAGTTATGCATATTTAGAAATATGTTTCCCTCTGTGAAATCAAAGAACACAAAAAGGAAAAGGGTTAATAATACGAAAATGCCATCTTTAAAAACCTAATCCGACAAAATAGTGATAATGTTTGGAGTGTTAAATAACTACTTATCACTTTTACTGGTAAAATTTGCCACTAAAATGTGGTGCATATACACACACAACAAAACTATTTGTTCATGAATGTTGGCCACTATATAAGTCACTTTTTACTGGTAAAATTTGCCACTAAAATGTGGTGCATATACATACACAACAAAACTATTTGTTCGTGAATTGTTGGCCACTATATAAGTCACTTTTACTGGTAAAATTTTCCACTAAAATGTCGTGCATATACATACACAACAAAACTATTTGTTCATGAATGTTGGCCACTATATAAGTCAAACTTTAGAAGGGAAATGTTAATTATGTATAGGGATTAGAAAGCAAAAACTACAAAATGGACATTTAATGTATAAGGTACATATTCTAAATGTACAAGTGAAAATCTTACTCGACCTAATATTTAAAGATTTATTTACGTCTAGAATCTCTAAAATCTAAAATCAAAATGACCATTTTCCCCCATTTATACATGGTATGGCTTGTTTGGTTGAGTTGCAAAATCAAGCCAGTAAGCTAGGGAGTAATTTATTTGAGCATGAGATAATAAATAATACAGCTCATTCATACTTAGGGGCGGCCCTTAAAATATTAGCACAATCAGTTGCGAAGTTGTTTTTGCGCCCTAATTTTTCCCGTCATAGCAAAAAAAAAACTTTATCTTAATATTTTCAATGAAAATGACGTCGTTTTTTTTTTATTATTAAAACAAAAAATTGCGCCTCAATTAGGTTGTGTGCTAGAGGCTCGTCTAATTAATGTCTCCCAAAGGACCACCCCTGTTCATACTTACACAAATCCCTTTTAAATTTTTTTAGAGACTAACATTTAAGATGCCAAGCCAAATTAATAAGAACTATAAACAGAAAACATAAAGTATGAGCTGAACTGCTGAACAAAGTCTTGACTGCATTGAACCCTAACCCTAAACTAAAGGTATTATAGGCAGTTTTTTACAAAGTATGACGGCATAAAAAATATATATGCAACCTTAAGTAAAGAAAAACTTACATGACCAAGTAACACAGAATAATTATAACTTAATTTAGATCAAACAACATGGGATTTGGAAATAGCAGATCCATCCATACAGGCAGCAACTCCATAAAGTACACAAGGTCATATATCTTATTACTGTCTATTACAAAATACACACTTTTATGATTTCTATTTCCTAAACTTGTACTAATAGAAATATGATCATCCTTTCAGATCTACATGAGTTAACTTGTTTTTGTATATACAGAACAATCAAATTTAAGTTAGATCTTTTTTGTAAATTTTCATAAATAACCAGAAATATAAGACACATACACACAGAAAGAGGAGAGAATAGGGATAATAAGATAAAACTGGTTATAAAGATTAGCTTACCTGGTCATCTTTAGAGCAAAGAATCACAAAAGGCTTCAAATGGAGCTTCTCTTGATCTGCACATAAGCCTTGTTCCCACAATAAGAAAATTAAGCTGGAAATCTTAACAATAATCAAAATCTAAAGAGGTGAAATTCAATGAAAGAAATATATCACCATAACGAAGACAAGATAATAAATCTATTTTTGTTAGTTTACTATTTCTTTTATGGAAATAGATCCATATTACCATAATGAAAAGAAGAGAACAATTTAGTTTTGTTAGTTTATTTTCTTTGTGGAAAAAATAAACCAAAATGAGTTTTGTAACAAATAAAAAAGTAAACAAGAATAGGAAGTGTTAAAGAGGGGAACCACAGATTAAGGGATGGGTTGTTATCTTCATGAGACTGACTTTTCTTTTTTGAACAATATTTTCATGAAAAATATAGTGAAAATCCCTCTCTAAATTTGTAAAGAGAAAGAGGTTAGAGATAAATAAAGAAACATATAGAGAATTAATTCTTCATCGGAAAACATCTTTAAATGGAAATAGGAGACCACCAATGGTCCCCCTCAAATCTGTAGCTATATACAGTATATATCTGAAGATATAAGGAGTATTTTACTGTTCAAAATATAAATATATAGCTAGTAAAGCAACTTGTGACGACATATGATAATGGGAGGTAGCTTTTCGTGTATGTTGGTGAATTTATAATATGAATTAATATGCTCTAGTATACAGTGTTTTCCCACTCAAAACATTCCAATGGAGGGGTTAGTCACACCCCGACCTATATATAAACATATAATATCAATCCGTAACTAAGAGGCGGACATAAATCAAACCTCCCAAAAAATAACTGAATACATGATATTTAGAGAAACAAAATGAAATCTACGCAACTGTGACAAATAATAAGTGGACACATTGAAATAAAAATTCAATATCATTGTCTGATTTGAGGCATCTGTCTCGAATTCAGTGCAATTATCCCCTTGATTCTCTGCGGAAGAGTACTTTGGTACTGCATGAGCTAAGTTGTTTTAGATTAATATAAGTATGTTAATATGGAGCAGTTATAAAACAATTATCTCTCTCCAGATCAAAAGCCTAAATATCACTTTGGTACTACATGAGCTAAGTTGTCGCAATATATATACTGCATAATTAAAATCATTATGTTTTTAGCTAAAAATTTTATTTGAATATTTTTAAATATTTAAGTTAATTATGTTATTCAAATTGTGTGGTGAAACCAAACAAAAAAATAAAATTACATATATTTTTGTTAATATTTCATTTTAAATGTTTGGTGTCCACTTTAATAAGTGTATATGCGTAAGAAAGTCGAGAAAAAATGCATGCATAATCCAAAAAAATGCATACACAATCGAGAAAAATGCATACAAAATCCGAAAAATTGCATACACAATCAAAAAAATGCATATACAATCCAGAAAAGTTTATGCACAATCCAAAAAATTGTATACACAATCGACAAAAGTGATGAGTTTCGAAACTCTATTGAGTAATCTGACCTTATAAATCAACTCATAAACCCCAAAATTTCCCATTTTAATATAAAATTCGACCCAATTGATCTATTATTTTAAAACTCATTTTTTCCTAAATTTCACTAAATTTGGGGGAAATCAAAGAGAGAGAAACGGGGTTAAAGAGAGAGGTGGAAAGAGATGTGAAAATCGAAAAAATAAGAGAGAGATGGGGGATAAACGAAGAGAGGAAGGGTTCTAGAGAAAGAAACGGAGAGAGAGTGGTGGTGGTGCTCGATATGTCTATTTTATTTTGAAGTTGTATATTCTGGAGTTTTCATGAGAATGTCATTGGAGTGCATTCATTATGTTTCACAAGCTCGACCCTTCATGCGATTTGTGGCAGAACAGTCAATCAAAACATGTTCTCTTTTTTTTGCGCCTTTGAGGCTGATAAAATTTGGCGACCTTTAACCACATGCGTGTTAATGTATTATGTAACACTTTTTATACGTCGTAATGTTGTATCGCTTTTTTTAAGTCGCTTCCACTTCGTCAGCTGTGATCCAATTTTTTTAATTTTGTGACTATATTATTCTCCAAAATTTTATTGTTCTCAATATTGATGACTCATCCATGATTTTTCGATTTTGATGGCTGCTTTTATCAATCATCACGTTGAGCTCTCTTGAAATGAATGGAATATTTGGTAGAGATGAGAACCACGGTTTTAAAATGTGTTTTACCTTGAAACCACATAATGGATTTGTGTTTTTATAAAATATATGTGACACACACGTCATTACAATCACTGCAGTTAGTTATTGTCCCTCCTTTTCTACATACATGGAAAAGCTATCCTACTATCTTATATGTGTTAGTAAATTGTGCAATTTTGTTTGTATGTATTATTGTAAATTGTGTATTTGTTTCATATGTGACAGAATTTCTTTGTTTCTACCGATATTGTTTATTAGTGTAAAATTTTAAATTTATATAGTTTATAGAGTTTGTAAAACTACAAGTCAAAAATGTGTTTTTCATTTTTTTTTAGTCTCGCGCATCTGTATAAAGCAGCAGCCCAAAACCTTTTGTTAGAATGGGTCATATAGATACTAATGTGAGTCATGTCACATTTTTTTAAAATATTACTTTATAGACAATAGTAAGGAAATATAAATCTTTTACTATATTGGGTCATCTAGATACTCACGTCCCCACAAGTGCAAATTTATATATATTACTATGTCTGTTTCTATTTAAATATTCATTACGAAACTACGCGTAATTTTAATCGGTTAATAACTTATATTAAAATTGTCAGAATGAAAATTTTCAAAAGTTGATTGAATAGTTCAAATGTTAAATTTTATTATTAGATTTAAAAAAAAATCATTTCGACAATTTTGATAAAAGTTATAACCCGATCAAAATTACACGTAGTTGCATAATAGATAATTAATTAAATGAAAACCGATGGAGCAGTAATTACCTAATAACAAGTTAAGCTGTTTTTCAGTCAGAAGTTAAAACACTCTTTAACTCTAAAAATCTATTAAGTAAACCCATTTTTACATGACAAGGAATAACTATTCTCATGAGTACGTTGTTAATAAGATTATATGGTTTTGCCATAGCGGTAATGTGTTAAAATTATAGGATTTTCAAAGCAAATACTTATCTCATGTCAAATTGGAGTGCTATCATGAACCCGGTCCACTGTTATATAGGGTGTGTCACCCACTAAAAACTTAACATATATTAATGAACTCATATATAACTAATCTAAAATTAATTCAAAATTAAAACTAAAAAATCATATTAATTACACACTAAGTAATAGTAGACCGGGTTTATATAATTGTTTTTCGTCAAATTAAGAAAGAAACCCACAGTAAACAATTTTAAATCTAGCAAGATACTCTAGTATTTTCTCTATACACATTTTCTTTTTCTTTTCCTTTTGTGATTACAAAAATACTAAAGTAATGCAAAATAAACACAACTATGAAAAGTGGAGAAGAAATAAAACTATAAAACCATGATCGACATTTAACAAGTATATTCGGCGTTTTTCTTATAACACTACAAAATAATATTTGATTTAGTGAGAGTCAAAACATGTTACATGCATGTCACTAATTTAAAAATTTATCACAAATCTGTCGTAAATTGACTAAACTGTCACAAAACCGTCACAAAAACCGTCACAAAAAATACCGTCACTAATCCTGTCGCGATTTGGGTATTTTTTTTATAATGTAAAGCAGTACTAATAAAAGTTAAAAACTTTATTCAAACAAAAAAAAGTACATAATTCTTTTGGTAAAACATCAAATAAACAACTAAATGAATAGTTCGAGTAAGGATTTGTTTGTTTCCTTACTTATGCCGTCTTTTTTATCCCTTTTTTTTTCAATTTGATTGGTAAACGACATTTTTAAGTTCCAAACGTATTTGAATAGATCAGGAGAATTACTTGATATTGAATGAAAGTTATCACCGGGACTGGGAGAGATGGGTTTATGTGAGAATAAAGGGAAATAGGATAGAGGAGAGAAACGTGTGATTTGGCATTGGCAGTTTACTATTGTTGGTTTTGGATGATACAGTAATTATCAAGTTTTAGGTTTTTAAATAAAAAATGGGATGATTTTGGCAACTTTTTTTTTTTAACAACAAGAACCTCATTATTATTAAAAACAAAAGTCTTCTATGGGATAGACCCCATAATGGTCCTTAGAAAATATCCGATTACTTGAAAAGCTGATAATCAAAAAATACATGCATACAAGCCTATAGTTATTGAGAGGAAAAACTGCTAAAACAAACTATGATCATGGAGCCTAATATTTAAAGAAAATGAGCACAAAAAACTCTTCATTCACCTTATATCTCCGAATATAGATCAGTTGTGATCTAAGATGAGTAGTTTTTGATACTCAACTTCTAAACAACATCAGACCCCAATCATAGCTCATACTAGCAATAAACCTCAGAGTAACTTTACAAAAAATACAATACAATTTAAAACTATACTAATCATGAACTAATAAATGTATTAAGCCTCATCAGCTTTGTCATCAAGTTGAAAATATCTAAAAATTCTTCATCATCAGTGTTGATACATTGCCTCAACAGCTCCCTCAACAGCTCTCTATCATAATATAAACCTGGATCTAACATCAATCTAATTAGCATAACTAAGTACAACATTTCTCCGACCAAAATCTTCCTTAAAAACTTGCCTTAAGAACGCAAAAAGCTTCAGAAAAATATCCTCATAAGATTTAAACATCTATTTATCATGTATATCAAATACAAATGACAACCTGACCTTTATCAAAGGTTAAAACCTCAGAAAAACTTCATTGGCTGAAACCTAATTAGCATAGCTAAGCACAACATTTCTCAGACCAAAGTCCTCCTTGAAAAGTTGCCTTAACAGCACAAAAAGTTTCAGAAAAATATACTCATAAGCTTTAAAGTTCTATTACAATGTATAACAAATACAAATGACAACCTAACCTTTATTAAAGGTTTAAAGACTCAGAAAAACTTCATTGGTTGAAACTTAATTAGCATAGCTAAGCATAACATTTCTCAGACCAAAGTCCTCCTTGAAAAGTTGTCATAAGAGCACAAAAAGCTTCAGAAAATTATCCTCATAAGCATTAAATTTCTATTACCATGTATATCAAATACAAATGACAACCTGGCTTTTATCAAAGATTAAAACCTCATAAAAACTTTATTGGTTAAAACCATATTATATCTTAAAATAACTACCCCTTAGACAAGAAGTGTGTTGAACGATGTTCTTCTAATCGATTATTTTAATAATAACAAAATTTGTAAAACATAATAAAAGCTCGTTTTGCGTACTAATCATTTATCTAGCGTGTTAAAGGTTTGAAATAATAGATTACGTAAATACGAAGCCATTGGTTCAAGCGGAACCTCAATCGGACTTAAAACGAACAAGTTACGAGCCTTCGAAGAATAACGAGAAAACCGAGAAACTGCCAAAAAAAAACGACCTATCGTTTTGGACAAACGACCGATCGTTTTTGATCAAAATTCTTCCAGTGAGGTCGTTTGAAAAACGACCGATCGAAATGGCAAAAACGACCGATCGTTTTTGGTCAAAAATGTTCCAGTGAGTTCATCATAAAAACGACCGATCGTTTTTCAGAAAACGACCGATCGTTTTCTGGAGAAATTCAAAAAGTGCTTTTTTACTTATTTTGGAAATTTGGGCAACTGCTAAAAACCTTTGGATAAAAGCATACCACTTGATACAACGATAACAAGACCAATAATCCTTCAAATAGCTCCCAAATTCCAAAAGGAAAATCACCCCAATTTACACACCAATTAAGCTATCAAATTCAAGATCATACTCAAAGCTTATACTTTAATTCTCTCACTTGTATTCATAAATATTCTTGAGTATAATATTATTGTAATCTTATAAACACCAAGATATTATTTGTTAGTGAGTGATTCATTTCAAATTCAAACTTGTAAGAGTGAATTATAAACTCATTTGTGAGCGAGTGATCGGGTAGAGGCTTTGTAAGCAAGTGTAGCTTAAAAGCTCTAGGTCTTTTCATTCGGGTTACTCATAGAGTGAGGGGGAGCTTAATCGGTCGATTAGCTCGTTAGGGTGTAATCTTGGAAAGAAGATTCTAGTGAAACACTCAGTAGTGTGAATACCGAGGAGAGGAGTAGGCGCGTTATGCCGAACCTCTATAACTCTTGTGTTATTTCTTTTCCCTTGAACTTTTACTTTCCGTACTCATTTATTGCTTATTTTGTTTGCTTGGTTAGCTTAAAATAGCATTAAATAGTCAACACAAGTATTTAGTTATAAAATTCTACTAATTAGCGTAGTTAATAGCTCAAAATTTTTATTCCGCAAAAATTGTACGTAAACCTTATTCACCCTCCCCCTAAGGTTTAGACACTTACGGACCAACAAAGTGCTATTTTGATCAAAAAAATATGCAACATAGGTATTCTTGGGTAAATCCATTGCCCTGAAGGCCATAAGACCTTACAAGTTGAACCCATTTTTGTCAAGCCATCAGCAACTTGATTTTGTTCTCTAAAAACATGTGCAATGGTTAAGCAAACATAATCCATTAAAGTAGTAATATCCTCGCATAAGTTAGAAAACTTAATGTTTGGAGAGGATCCATTATTCCACCATTTTACAATCATTTCAAAATCTGTTTCAACAAGAATACTAGTTATCCCCATAGTGTAACAAATAGACAAACCATTTTTAAGAGACATTAGTTCAGTATATGTATTAGTTTGGTTTCCAATATAACATGCAAAAGCTAGAATTAAAGTACCCTTGTGATATCTTAAAATATCACCACACCCACTTGAACTATCACTGAGTGAAGAACCATCTAAGTTTAGTTTTAATCTACCAGAAGGTGGGCAACTCCACCAAATAACTAAGAGTTAAGCAATGAAAATTATTGACAGGTTTTTTAGGTGTAAGTAAAAAAATTAAGTCTTTAAGCCACGTAATCACTTTATTAATGATACTATCAGCACACACATTCTCATTAACAAACATGTATTTATTTTTACTTAACCAAATCTCTCATGCAAGAAATGGAACTAGAGAAGCTAACATACCAGTTTGAGATTGATCACATAAATTGCACCATTTTACCATATTTTGCTTCCAACTACTTGTTAAGCATATATTGTAACCAAAGGCCTTGATGAAATAGCTCGAAACCTGTTTGCAAATACCACTAGATCCAAATAGGTGTTCAGTAGTATTAAAAACATGATTATTATAACAAGAGCACATAGTGACCAAACAAACACCAACTTTTTTTAAGATTTTCATCAAGTTTAATAGCTGCAAACCAAAGTTTTCAAGAAAAAAAATACTACTTTTAGTGGCAAAATAGGGTTCCAAATAAATTTAGCCACAGTTAAAATAAGTTTCTTATCTCTAAGGAAGTTAAAAGAGTTTTTAGAGGTAAAATCACCATTGAAAGAAAGTGGTCAATATCTAACATCTTCTCCCTTTCTCAAAAATAGATTTTTACAAGTAATTTTAAGCAAAAGATGATTCCCCTCCATGTGGTATAGCAAATTAGTATCCCATCTCTCCCTGAATTAGTGACTGGATTCAAGAGTACATTAGGGAAAATGACATTAAAAGAATGACAAAGAGGACCATCACCTAACCAATTTTCATAACATAAACTAATCGAACCTTCATTGATATTTCATAAGTTGTTATCCACCAAAATATTGAAATGAGGACTAAGCATTTTCCAAACACAAGAATGGTTGGTATGAACAACAAGTTCACCCCAATTAAGATTATTTCTAAAATACTTTTGAAACATAAAAACAGCCCAAGGAGAATCAATCTCCAACTCATTTTAGCATGTAAAGCATTCATAAATTCTTGTAAAATCCTAACCCCTATACCACCCTCATTCACATGACAAGATAACTTACTCCACTTAAGTCAATGGTGCTTAACCTGTCCATCAAACTCTCTTCAAAAGAAATTTGCAAATCTTGTTTCAATCTTATCAATGACCAATTTAGGAGGATTTAGAATAGCAAGAATATGTAAAGGAATAGAAGATAGAACATGTTTAATAAGAGTGAGTTTAGTACTAATAGATAAAAAATTAGCTTTACAGCTAGCCACTTTCTTTCCAACATGATTTTGGCAATCTAAAAAATAAACAACTTTTTTTTCATTCCCTTATTATAATATTGTATATATGTAATCTCGATATTCATTGATTCAAAACGAATCATATTTGCTAATATAACGAAAATACATTAAAAAACACATATTTCCCAAAAACAATTCGAAAAGTAAATATTAGTACTAAAAAGTAAAACATGTTAAACATAATAAGCTTAAAAAAGTTACCACTAAGAGCATCCATAATAATAATGTTAAGTCACTTGTTAGCTGACATTTTTTAGTTAACAAACAAAATTTTGTTCACATTCGTGGTGTTAAACTACCCAATAACTTTAACTTTGTTAAAAAAGTTGTTAACTTTAACAAGAAATTTAAGTCTTTTAATTGATGATGTGGCAATAAATTAAGCCCACTACCCCATTAGTCGTTGGTTACTTCCTTTTTCTTTGCAATTTTTTTTTTTTAGAACAGTTACGTACTTTGATTGATATAGGGCATCAGTACAATATTCAATAAGTACCCTGCAACAGGCTACAAGGGACAGAAAGAAAGTGAAAAATAAAAGACCCAACGGACGCACTAATATAACAAAAACCCACAACAATGGCTGATATCCCCAACTATTCCCACCTCATGTTAGCAGAAAGAAACCCCTAATAGTGTAATGTATCACCGAGAATGTAATGTACGAAATGTTTTTCTCTTGAGTAGGACTAGCGATAAGCGTCATCGTTAGCGCCAGCACACTCAAACAAATGGAGCATGTCTGAACAGACCACGGCTAGTCGCTATAAAGGTAATTTGAGACAAGTATTTGAATTCGATCTCTACTTAAGTCTAAGAACCAATCTACCAAAATACTACAAAACCAGAGAGAAACTCGGTATCATAGACTAGCGACAAACATCATCGGTGTGCCAACACACTGAAAAACCGAATGGAGCAGATCTAAAAGTATAGACCGCGGCTAATCACTAAAAGGGTAGAAACATGATATATGGGCTACCGGGATAAAGAATAGCAAAACAGCCACCTGTCAATACCTAATCGATCCGCAAAAGGCTAACTCGGACGGGATGTGTCCCCACTCCAAGTAATACAATACATGTTAATAGTAGTGAAACTAGTACAACCAATAGACAAAAGACCGGTACAAATGAGCATATTCATGACAAAATCTTAGAACACAAACATACCAGGCTGGCAGAATCTCCAAACATACCAAACTGGCACAAGTCCAAAACCGGCGTGTCAACACACAAATAAATCCGAAACCCATTAAGGTAATAATCGTCGTGAAAAGCCAAAAATAACTCAATCTGTCACATTGAAGGCAGTCACCGAAAGAGGCTACTATCGGGATATATAAAAAGACGAAATATTACGAGGACGATTGGAGAAGATGGTGGGGTGAGGAGAGAAACAAATCTATCCGGAAAGGACCCGGATCATATCGGATCTAACCGAATATATGCAAAAACGATGAGAAAAAGAGGAGAAAATAAAAGACGGAGGTGAGGGAAAGGGGATTGGGGAGGAGAAAGGATAGGAGGGGAGTGGAGGAGAATGAGGTGAGAAGATAGAGAGGATCGGTGGGGGTGAGAGGCAGAGAAGATGGTGAGATGTAGAGGAAAAAGTGTTGAGGTGAGGGAAAAACGTCTGGGGACAGATGGTAGCGTCTCCTCCTCCGCCCAGGCTAGTGGCGGCGGTGATGTGGATAGGGTTGTGTAGAAGGCGACTGTTTACTGAGAGTTAGGTAGCACATGTATTTCAGATTTTTTTTTTTCTGAAATACCTTGTACGATAAAGCAAATGAAATAACTTATACGACAAAAATTGAGCCGCTTATTTTATTTACTTCTCAGTTAGAATCAAAATAGATTTTTTTTTTAAAATAATAAATAGCCTTGTTAAAATTAACCATTAACATAACACTTAAAAATGTTTTAACTCGTGATGTGGCAATATTTAACTGATGATGCTCCAATAAAGTAACGAAAACTTACAATCCAAGTAAAACAAGCAAAAAAGGACACAGCACAGTACATTACTAATTACTCGCAATTTCTCTCTCTCTCTCTCTCTCTCTATATATATATATATATATAACCTTCTCCTCAGATTCAAATCCCCACATCGACATACATATATACATACATATACATATACATATATATATATATATATATAATATTATTATTATTATTATTATGGAGAGGCAATTTAACGTTCCCCCAGTGGTGTTCCCCTCCGGCGGAAACCCTAACTCCGCCACTGGCCCACAGCAACGCCGTCCCATCGCTCCGTTCCAACCGCCACGTCATCAGTCCAACCCATCTATCCCATTCATGTCGTTCGATATCGGATCCGCTTCTCTCTCTTCCAACCCTCCCTCCTCCTCTTCTGTGATCGGGTCCGGTGGGTCATATAATTTTGATGAGGAACCGCCTTTGTTGGAAGAGCTGGGTATTAATACTAAGCAGATTTGGTCTAAGTCGGTTTCTATTATGAATCCTGTTAGGGTTAATCATGGTTTACATGACGATGCTGATTTGTCCGGACCGTTTCTGTTCCTCCTCTCGTTCGGCCTTTTTCAGCTTCTCGCAGGTATGTGGCCCAAAATGTGTTTATTTCTGTCAATTCTTTCATTTTTCTGGATTTTTGTTAAATTTATGAATTGATGGGGTGGATTGCTATTTAACCAACTTATAAGGACCTGCTCGTAATTTACAGGGTTTCTCGCACATTATACCGTGTTTATATTTAAGTTTATTGAGAGTGGTGTACATATTGAGTGGATATTGTACTTCATCTGTTTAATTTTGTGAATCCATTTATTTGTTTGTTAATTTCGTGAATTTGATGGGCTGAATTGTTAGTTTTATGAATTGTTGGGTTGAATTGTTATTTAACCAAACTATAGGGACCTGCTCGTAATTTAATTGGTTTCTAGCTTATTATTGTGTTTTGATCTATGTTTATGGAGAGTGGTGTACACGTCATTGAGTGGGTATTCCATAAACTTTATGATATTAATTTTTTTTCCCCTATTTAGGTTACAGTTTTTATATGAGGTTGAGTTGTTCATTCTATAAATTGATGGTTTAAATTGTTATGTTACCAAACCTATAAGGACCAATTTGTGATTTCATTTTTTGGTAGGGAATTTCAGTTTAGAAGTCTGTATTTAAGTGGATATACTTGATTGTTAAAACTTAGGATTTCCGGGCCAAAACTACAAAAAAAATAAACTATAGGGACCTAGTTGTAATTATGTGAGAACTAGTACTCTCTGCCGCCTCTCTCTCTCTCTCTCTCTCTCTCTTCCAACCCTCCCTCCTCTTCTGTAATCGGGTCCGGTGGGGGGTACAATTTTGATGAGGAACCGCCGTTGTTGGAAGAGTTGGGGATTAATACTAAGCAGATTTGTTCTAAGTAAGTTTCGATTATGAATCCTGTTAGGGTTAATCATGGTTTACATGAGGATGCTGATCTGTCAGTGCCATTTCTATTTCTTCTCTCGTTCGGCCTCTTCTAGCTACTCGCAGGTGATTTTTTTGTTAATTTTTGTGAATTGATGGGTTGGATTGCTAATTTTATGAATTCAAGGGTTGAATTCTTAAATTTTTGAATTGATGAGTTGAATTGTTAAATTTTTGAATTTATGGGTTGGATTGCTATTTAACTAAACTATAGGGACCTGCTCGTAATTTATCGGGTTTAAATTTGTGTTTATGGAAAGTGGTGTACACATTGACTGGGTATTTTACTTAATTGTAATATATTAGGATTCTTGCTATTGTTAGTTACAGTTTTTATATGGGTTAAGTTGTTCATTCAATGAATTGATGGGTTAAATTGGTATGTTGCCAAAACTATAGGGACCAATTCATGATTTCGTGGTTTTATGGGGAATTCCAGTTTGTAAGTCTGTTTTTAAATTTATACTAGTATTTAAGTGGCTATACTTGATTGTAAGAACAACTTAGGATTTCCACTGTAATTGGTGGTGGGGACTACAATATCGACAAGGAGCCGACGTTTCTTGAAGAGTTTGAGATTAGTTCTCAGCAGATCTGGTGTAAGCCGGTTCTGATTATGAATCTGTTTCGGGTTAATTTGGGTTTACACGTGGACGCTGACCTGTGACCTGTCTGGTCCGTTTTTGTTTCTTCTGTCTTTCAGACTGTTTCAGCTTCTTCTGGTGGGTGGGTTGATATTATTTGTTTTTTGGATTGATGTGTTGAATTGCTATTTTACCAGTCTATAGGACCTGTTTGTAATTTCAGAGTTTTATGTTGAATTCTATTTTAGTATTCTGTGTTCAAAATTATACTGCTAGTATTTAAATTGGTAGACTTAATTGTTACAACTTAGAATTTTGAGGATAATAGTAGAAATTGATAAACTCTAGGGAGTAGGGACCTTAGTTGTAATTGTTTTGAGAATTAAATCTGAATGAAGATGCTGACCTGTGGGGTCGGTTTTTTTCCTTATCTCATCCGGGCTATTCCAGCTCCTTGGAAGTATTTGGTTTATATTTTTTCGTTTTATGATTTGATGGGTTGTATTGTTATTTAAAGTTTTGAACAAACTATATGGGATACACTTGTAACCTCGTGGTATATTTTAATTACTGGTTTTGTCTATATTTATTTTATGGAAAGTGTTGTGTGTATACTGGGATTATTAGAAATTAGGATTTTCAGTATAAAAGTAGAAAACAATTAGGTCTGTGGAAGGATCTTCTGTATAAGAGTAGAACACGATAAACTCTATGGAAGGATAGTTGGTATTTAAATGGGTTAAATTGTTCATTTTATGCATGTATGGTTAAACTGGTTTTGACTTTCTACTCGAGTATTTAAATAAATTAGCAATAATGAAACTTTCTGGGAGATTTAGTGGACTTGTAGTTTGTTGAATAAAATAGAAGGGCAACAAGAATTATTCTCCTGAAGTATACTAGTTGCTTTTGCTAATGGCATTTTTATAGAGTTAAATTGTTTTGTCTTATGAATTGATGTGTCAAATTGTTATTCAACCAAGCTAGAGGTAATAGGGGTCCCATTCGTTTGTGGGTCTGTAACAGATTTTAGCGAACTACTTATTTCGTGTTTAGATTTTTATTTATGAAAGGTGCTGTGCGGATTGACTACTACTTTATTGTTAGAAATCATGATATCGGTATAAATGTAGAAAACGATAAGCTCTATGGAAGGGTTAAATTGTTAATTTTATGAATTGATGGGTTGAATTGAATTTTTCAGGCTCCAGCTCCTGTATTGTTGATTGCATATTGATATCGATTTTTGAATATTAGTTAGTACTATTCAAAAATTAGCAACTAGTATGCTATCTTCATGATTTGGTACTAGATATGCTTGGATAATTGAAATGGCAGGAAGAATTATTGGTAGTTGCATTATTTGTAATTAATTAAATTTGATTTTGTTTACTAAGATATAAAAATACTGCGCTTTCTTTACGATTTAATAGATTCTGGTTTTGTTGAAAAAAGCACAAGGACACCAAAAAGTTCATCCTAAAGTATCCATATATGTTTAGTGACGCATTAAATAATTACATTTTTTTATACTGAATTGGGTTGGGTCTTGTATACTAATTTAGTTATATCATTTGATGAGCATTTAGTACTTTCCTTACGACTTGGTTAACTTTCGTTTGTTGAAATAAATAAAAAGACATGAATAATTCTTGTCATGCAGTATCTACTAATTACTTAGTTCCTTTTACATAACCGAACCAATTTGCAGTAAATTATTGTCAGCAATCCTCGCTGTGCTGTCAATTATAGTTTGTTTACTAATTGTTTTGATTTCGACACTTATGTACGAAGATTCACATTTAGTAGTAGATTTTCTCAACGATTTAGTAGACTTTAGCGTTTGTTGAAACTTTAGCGTTTGTTGAAGGAAACTAAAAGGACAAGTATAATTGTAATCATGCAGTATTCACACTTGTATTGAGACCTTTATACGAGTTTTCATTACCTAACCAGTTTAATATCCTGCAGTAGATTATCTAAAGCACCTAGGTATTTATGTAGATCACCTGTCTTTGGTATGTTATCTTAAAGAGGGGCCTGTACCAAATTAACAAAATCAGAACAAAAGCACTTGCACATAGATGTGAAATATAGGGATACACCATAGCCTGCATAAGGTAGTAGAGAGATGATTGATGTTTTTACAGTGCCGCATAATAGATGAAGGAGATTGATGCAATTATAAACTGTATTAACGGTATAAGGTGCAAATTTTACTGCTCACGTTTCACGGTTTTGGTTATCCCAACCTTGGAGCATCATTTGATAGCATTACATACCCCCGCAATTGTTCATTTTGATGCCAAATGTTGACATAGGTAGCAACTGAGTGCCTACTCATTATTGTTGAAACAGAATATCAAATTAAAGTTGCCTGCCTGGGTCGGTCCTAAGCATAAGGAAGGTTTCTTGTGTCAAATGTTTGCAGGTAAAAAGCAAGAATAGTTGTGAGACGAAGGAGAGACGTGTTGGAAAAAAGAATACCTATTCAGTTTTAAAGAATTTTTAATGTTTGCCCTGTATAACTTTCCAAATAGTGCCTAAACTGATTATATCTCAAAGCTTGGCCATTACATTGAAACTTTCCTACAGAAGAGTATTAATAACTATGAGTGATTGGTTTACCTCTCAGTACTACACCCACATATAGATTAGCGGCATAAGCCTCATCAAAACAGTAGAAACTTGGTAGCATATATCCAAACCAATGAGAAGTAAGAACTAGTATTTTGTATTTCCAAATTTATCTCATGTCCTAGTATAATTAAATTTAATGTTTCTGTTTTCAATCTTGTATAATAGGTAAGCTCCACTTTGGGATATTACTCGGATGGGTCACTGTTGCATCACTTTTCCTATACATTGTGTTTAATATGTTGGCTGGGAGGAACGGGAATCTGGATCTTTACAGGTGTCTGTCCCTGATTGGCTACTGTATGTTACCTATGGTGATACTGTCAGCATTAGCACTTTTCCTTCCACAGGGCGGGCTGGCAATATTTATAGTGGCTGGCGTTTTCGTTATCTGGTCAACGAGGGCGTGTACCAGGCTGCTTGTCGAGCTGGCATCATGCGGGGACGAGCACCGTGGGCTTATCGCGTACGCGTGTTTCTTGATTTACACTCTATTTTCTCTGCTGGTGATATTTTAAGGTGTAATATGTAGTCATATTCGGGATAATCAGTTCTTATTTTCACTTTATGTGTGGAAACCGGAAAGATGGTTCATTGATCTGGACAGTTTGTAGTTGGCTTAAGGAATAGGGTTGCTGGGATTTTTGTTCTTTCGTATTTTTTTTATTAAGCTTCAGTGTAAATGACTAAAGCTGTAGTAATATTCATTTTTGAGTTTATGGTTCAATATTGAATCGTGTCTCCTGTCAAAGCATATTTTATTATATCTAATTTTTCCCTTTGTTTACGGTTCTCATATTGTCTGAATGTTATATGTAAACATTTGTTGCCTAAAGATATGCATATCATTGTGTATAGATGTTTGGTGATTTTTCCACCTAGTGTTGGTGCTTCTTATTAGTATTTACAAATATCACTTTATGTGCAAAAGGTTCATTACTAGGACATGTTTTAGTAGCTAAGGAAGATACCAGGTTGCTATAGTAGTTTTTTCTTACAATCCTAAACTGGTATGAGATGATGTAGAGATATTGTAGTTTTGAAATTTGTTGTTTCCTCAGGTTTTAATTTCAATAATTCTTCATGCCTGTGTGTGTACATGTATTATCTCGTATATCTATTTTGTCTTCATCCTATATATCTCCGGATCTCCCTATAGACACTAGACGGTATAGGGGCTATTGATCTTCATCCAGATAATTATCGGAAGTGTAAACTATTTCTAGCTTAAGGTTCTTATATAAACTGTCACATATACAGCTTCTTGTTAAATACCCTTTTAGCTAGTGGTGATAGTTTTGAGTTCATCCGTAGTTCTTAGTTTTCTCTGTGTGAGAACTGGTGCTTTCTTCGAAGAAATGTTTTAATGGCCAACTGAAACGCATCTGTCACCATACTGTCTTCATTTTTACCCTATTTTCTTTTTAACTTGCAGGGTACTACTTATATATGGTTTCTAAAATAGAAGAAATATTCAGTTTGCCTGTGAGATTTTCTAGCTTTGGGTTATTATGTTTTTTTTCAGTTCAAAATGAGTTTGTGTGTGTTTACAAACAGATCCCTATAGCTGGTATCAGGTTTTGTCTGGATAAAGAGTAGGTATTGGGGTAGTTTTAAAGTTTAAAACTCCCAACACCCTCTTTATCTACTTAAAAGGCTTTTTTTGTGGAAACTTATGCATAATGCCATTATGTGAAACCATGTCTTGTTCACAAGTCTCTGTATGTGTATAACCAATCACTTGCACATGTTTCTTGATATACGAAACGGAGATTGCTAGATCTTCCATATACTTAAATGATAGGAACATGATAATAGATACTTGATCAATTATTCAAAACCAACCTGTCTTGTTCGATTCACTTTTTATTGGTCATTGAATCTTCAGTTTATAGCTCAAAACTTTTAAAGGGCAGGTTTACTACATGTGTTATTTCTTTGAGCTAGAAGATCTACTGGTCTTTATGCTTATTAAGCATGTATTTTCCTACTTTTGCCTCCGGTGGTAAAATTTTGCTTACTCTTAAGCAGCTTTTAACTTTTAATAGGTAAGGAAAAGGCAAATTCACTAATTTTTTTGTCTTGAGTTGTTTACAGTCTTGTCATATGGGTGTAGTGTTTTTTTTTATGTTTTCCTTTATAGCGTTGACTTGTACAAGCATGTTTCTATATGAAGCTTACCCACTGTAAAACAAGATTGAAAATGGATACAACTTGTATTAATAGAAGCCAATGAAGATACTAAATGCGAGTAATGTGCAGTTTTAGTCTTCAGAGTTGTCTCATTTATTGGTGTTCTGATTTGTTATTGTTCTAAAATCGTATACGCATCAGTTTATTTATCTATTAGCTTAAATATATATATATGAATTCAATATATCTCTCATATAGAAGAGATCAAGATAATAATTTTCATCTCTTATTTTTCTCTTATTCTCTCTCATTTATTTGTACTTTTCACATATAAATTAATAAAATAACAAAAAGATGAGTTGTATAGTTGTAATAGAGAAATTTATTAAAAAACTGATAATTTGTATAAAACAAAACGTTTCTTTATAAGTTGTAAAAGTGTACTTTTTACTTTAAATACGAGAAAATTTGTAAGTTATTTAATGTGGTTGCTCTAGTAAATTAATTTGGGTTAAAAAATTTTGATAGAAATATATTAAAATATAGTAATATTTAGTTATGATCATAAATTTGATAGGAAATCTGAAAAATGTATAAAGTTAAACTGTTTTCCTAAAAATATAAAAGTGATGCTAATTAGCTTAAATATGAGAAAAAGTATAAGTAAACCGGTGCGTTTGTTGTTATGCTTTAGTTCAGTTAGGAAATGAGCCCCATCGCAGAAGGGGTTGATAAATACTTTGAACAGTACGTATATATATGAAGTTGCACAAATTCCTGGCGTAAATTATGGTGTCGGTTCTGATTATATTAATGTATTACTGAACTTTATTGTACCACTCGGAATCTTTTTCCCTCTTCATTCGGTCGATCTCATTATCACTAGACTCCTTATTATCTTCATACTCCTATTCCGCATCTCTCTCTCTCACTTGCCACACCATATCCATGAATCCGATCCAATGGGCAAACCAATGGGGGCATTCCCAACTGGAAAATATGATTATTTCTATTCTATCTCATATTATATAGTTAAATTAAACTAGTTAGAATAAAAGTTTTGTTTTATAATTTTTGATAATGAGACTTGAAAAATTGTATATTTTGGTAATTTTCTCTTTAAAAAAAACATATATATAGTGCTAGCTACAACATGAATGGTTTAACTTAATATAAGTATGTTAATATAGTTATAAAGCAATTTTCTCTCCACATCAAATATATCAATACACACTAAATATTGTAATTTTCGTTGCATGTTAAAAGCCAATAATATTGCACCATACCAAAAATTAAAGGAAAAATATCAATTTGGTATATATAAGAATTTCAAATATAATATAACAAGTACTACTACTATACTAACCGGAGTCGGCCCAAGCCCAACCAAGTAAGACTTCTGTTTTGGATAACACAAAATCAATTTTTTTGGAATAACTACATGATCGCCGAATACAATTTCATTTTAAATTATTATAGTTATTTAAAATCAAATCTATGACAAATGAAGTGTGTACCTCAGTGGTTAATCTTACTAAACTGTTTTGATAGATTTTACATTTGTTTAAGATTCAAAACCGTTGTCTAAGACTTTTATTTATCTTTTTTTTTTTATTTCCCCTTTTATTAAGGGCAAAAAATAAATTATAAGTCTGGGGACCTGATACTAACTACGATATCTTTTAACTTACGTGGACTAATGTAGCCGAAAGAACTTAAGGTACTAGTTAGCGTATCATCTTTGTTAGCTGCCAATATTTTTGCAATACCCAAAATCACTAACACGTGCAACCATATCTTCATCACTAATACATTCCATCACGTGCTACCAAAGCCATGCAAATATTAATATTATCATTCATTTTAGAGATGAATTACATATATAAAGAGAGAGGACAGGTTGACATGTATTTACATAAATCACAAGATGTCTTTATTTGTTATAAGGTTTCCTCTCCTGTTCTTTTATGTACATCTGTATCTGTATATAAGGTTTATTCTCATGTTCTTTTTTGAAAGTAATGATTTCATTAAACCAAATCATTGTATAATAAGGACCATAATTGGTCAGATACGTCAAAATAGAAAAAGTTCTCGTAGACTATTCTAGCGTGGTTTGCTAAGCAATTTGCCGGAGTATTAGCTAATCTCGGGATCCAGCAGACGTCAGTTGTTACCGAGCGCGAGTCTACAAATATCAGTAACAAAAGCTTCGAGTGAGTTTTTAATTTCCAAAAAGAAAGTGTGATTATTTGAGTGGGTTAAGTGTTAGGTCCCAATTTTGAGTAATTAAATTTAAAAAAAAAACGTGGTGTGCCGCATGTTACATTAATTTACCATGACAGACTAAAAGAAGACAAGACTTTGGTTTGACCGTTTGAGTTGAAAAGTATTTGGACATGATTTGTGATTACAGATGCAAAAGTGACAAAAATTTAAGAAAGTAAAGGATTACAAGTTCATGTTGGAAGTGATTTTCAAATATTGTTCGCTTCGTTTTAAACAACATAAGGAAATTTTGAGTGATACACTGCTAATTATAGTGTTTCGAAGAGATTAAGTTAAAGAAATAAGTAAAAATGGAGAAATAAAGTGTACCTATTCTAAAGACCATGCCATACTCTTCAACTTTATCTAATAATTCACATCACCTAAGTCCAACTCTAGAAACCCTAATTATATAATCAAAGTTGATGCCATTTGATTAATCTCTGAGTTATTTAAAGGTGTTTCAACTCAAAGTCATTCAGCAACTTTATTTGGTCTTTAGCACACTTGAATTTTCTCCAGTTTCACTGTTCTCTGCCAAAATATAAATTTTGTACGCAAGCAATTTTCTTTTTGTTGTAGCAAAATTTGTAAATTGGCATGAATTCCTGAATAATTCCGTTTTTGCCCTTTGGCCACAATCATCTATATCATGTTAGTCCGCTACTATCAGTTAAAACAAAAAAAAATTGTCTTTTCTGCACATTACTTGATTCTGAGGTTTAATTTGCAGTTATATTAGTAATAAATAAGAGAAAAGCCCTGAGACACGAAGGAAACAAGAACAAAGGACTGAAAAGGATACATCTAGTCATCAACAACAAGAGATTTTGCTTGTCTCTACGTTGTAGTGGTGGCAATAATGGTGTCGTTCTCTACAAATGAGCTGCGAAACTACAACACTTATGGTTCACGGGTTGTATAAATTCGAACAAAAAACAACACCATGTATGAAAATTCTAGGAAGGTGTCTAGTAACTATTTTGAATAAACCTTACTAAATAATGTAATAATGTAACATTAAGTGAGTTTGTTTTCGCTCAACTATTTGGTACCTGTAAGGCTGTAACCCGTCACATGCAGATCTGTGTAGTCCTTCAATGACTACCAACTTGAACCTTGGCTTTAGTGTCACTGTCGTGAATCGTGATTACTGATTATTCTTCGAAGCTTTTCTCGGCCACCACCAGTCACATTGTCATTACCCCACACTTATAATTACTTTATGATCGAAACAATAAGTTTGTGACAAGTGACAAGTGACACGGGAACAGGGATAAAGTTTATCAATGACGCCTTCGATTAAACCAATGATTATTTTACTTATTGTATAACAGTGAATTTTCTCACTTTGAACTCGCAGTTTGTGTGGAGGCTCTACTACACGGGCCTAATGTCTAAATGCTGATGCTATTGCTACTAAAGTATTTCTACATTCCTCTTCATTTGTTTTCTCAAATATTTGATTTTTTAAAGGAAAAATGAGGCAATGAATTGTGCTTACATACATGGCCATACAAGACTTTCAGAATATCCAGAAAAGATGAGCTCAAGCTTTTCTCATAAACTTACAATCAGACCTTAACCAAATACTACAAATCTTTAACAGACATACACTGAAAAGCAAAAAAGGCAACGATATATTGAGACTCACAAGAAGAAAAAGGATAAAGAAATCGCAAGATATATGGCGTTAACAAGTACAGCTAAATTAGTGCAAACTGCAAAGTGCAAACTGCGAAGTGCAAACTGCAAAGTGTTGTCAGATTTACAAGGCAAGAGCAGTTCGGGATAATAGTAAAAAAAACAAAAGATCTCATATCGCACTGATTCTCAATTAATCATAGACATGATCATGCTCTGTCTTTACAATTGATAATATATAAAAACAACAAATGTTACATACTCCGAATATGCCAACAATTTACAAAAAAGAAGCTCGTATATGTATAATTAAAGGCGTGCTGAATAAATATCATTTTATGCCCATTGCTTACAGCCTGCTATGAATGCTACTAAAACTTGTCAAATTTCAAGGACTAATGTACAAGGCAGAGTCAAAAAATACATTCGGGGAGGGATCAATTTCATTCTCTGAAACTAAGTTTTAGGAGGTGATTATGTAACCATTGGTGACTCGACCTTAAGTGCTGTATCAAGTCCATCAATGGTGTTATTTTGCTGTCCCCATAACTGGGCATATCTTCCTGCATTCGACAGAAGAACCTCATGTGGTCCTTGTTCCACTACTTGACCGTTTTCAAGAACAATAATCTGAAACAGCAAATTTCAAATTATCACTATTCAGCTAGAAAGAACATTCATAGTCTGAACGAGGGGGTAAACAGCAATTTTCAAATTATCACTATTCAGCTAGAAAGAACATTCATAGTTCATATCTATCCGTTTGAGCTTATTGATGATTTTATTCAGAAAGTTTCCCTTCCATCAAAAACATATATATCTCTATAAATTTTCTCTATACATGTAAATGGCGATTAAAACCTAATAAATCAATATTAGCAGTAAAGGGTTTCTTTTCCTTGTTATAAGTTTTAGTAGATGCATTTCCCCACACGGAACACGCGATGAGTTCACAGAAGATTTCTAAGGTCAGTACCAAAGTATAAATCAAAAAATGAAGTAAAATATTACTTCGAAAAATTGGAAGGTTAGAAGCTGTTAAAATTAATAAAACACGCAGTGCATAAAAACTGAGAGATAATATAAGGATTTTAGTATAATAACCAAATATTAGTTTGTCTTTTTTTATCTTACAGTGACTAACTTTACTAGAGAGCTATCTTTGGAAATTAAAAATATGTACAATATAAAGAACACTTACCTCATCGCACTGCATTGCTGTCGTAAGCCTATGAGCAATAAATACCGATGTTCTATTACTGGCAAGGGATTTCAAAGCACTCAAAATTTCGGCTTCTGTTGTGCTATCAAGAGCGCTAGTAGCTTCGTCACAAAGCCTAAGTTTAATAATTTTAAAAAAATCAATTAATATAATAAAGAATGGCCAAATGAGATATCAAGTATCGCTACCAAAATTAAATAAGATTGTTGAAATACTGAAGAAAATTAAAGCAGGCTGATACAAGAATGAAAAATATCAAAGCAGTGAAAACATTATATTCATTTGCTGATGCTAGTGCATAGACTTTTTACCGTGTTATATCTAAACAAACGAAGCCAACAATGGAAACACTTATGTGCAAGGATTAAATGGTAAAGTCTAATGTAGTTCATGAAGTGCACACAGATTAACATTGCATCACAAGCAACTTACAAAATGGGAGGAGCTTTCAGGAATGCTCGAGCTAGTGCCACGCGTTGCTTCTCACCGCCACTTAACTAAAACAGTTCAAAACAAAACATGAATTACCACAATCTCATTTCTCAAAAACAGATAATATGGGCAAAGCAGTAAAAAAATATTCATGTTACCAATTTTTCCATTCCATTAGGTAGCCCTAGCTGAAAAGATTTAAACAGTCTAATGAAGTTAGCTCTGTTTCAAAATTTTCACTTGGTTGATATGCTGCCTCTTTTCAATTTCCATTAATTGATGCTTAAAGTACTAGTTGGGAACTTCAACTTGCTGCTTCTTTTCTTTCTAAATTTTCAGTGTTGTCGACTTAGTTTTGGTTGATACTTGTTTGTATCTCTGCCTTTTTATTTGTTTTACACGTCAAGTGTCTTCTTTTTTTCTCGTCTACATAGAAGATCCACATGAGAAAGAACATTACTTTCAACGGGTTTCATTGCAGAATTTCTTCAGAAACAGGAGTATTTTCAAGATTCAATTGACTATAAATGTTCATACTAATAATGTGTCAAATGCCTATCTTCATTGATAAATATAAAGGGAAGGATTCATATTATATCACGATACAGTATGATCGTTATATTGGTTTCTGTTTTATATACTAGTTAAATAATGATTCCATTCCATCATAAAGATCTAATAATAAATAAATCATGTATCTCATCGATTTTTTTATAATCCACACCAAAAACTAACCTTCAGTCCTCGTTCACCTACAATTGTGGAATATTTTTCTGGAAATTTCATGATACTGTCATGAATAGCTGCACGACGAGCAGCATCATACACCTGAATAGTAAAAGATAAGTCAGATTTATGGAGCCTTACCCTTTAACAGGTGAAATAGAAGTAAAGCAGCATATTGGTATATACCTCCTCAGATGTTGCTGACAGACGGCCATAATGTATATTGTGGAATATGGTGTCGTTGAAAAGAACCTGTTATAACATTAGCTGGTTAGGTTAAAAGTTAAAACCCATCCAGGATAAGTAAAGAAATGAAAATTCTGAAGCTGGTATATTAGTTATTTATTTTTATTCCAACAAATTTCTTGCTTTGAGTTGTATTTTCAAATTGTGAAATTTAAGTCGATTTGTTAAAAGCAAACGCGTGAGCAATAGCGACATTTACACCTAAACAGATAATGAAAACACGCGGATTGTAGTACTTGAACTCACAGTGTCTTGAGGCACAACACCAATAGTCTTTCGCAGGCTCTCTTGAGTAACCTTCCTTATATCTTGTCCATCTATTCTTATCTGTCAAGTAAAGAGTCTTAGCTTGCAGGAAAAAGAAGAGCAAATTTAAAATTCTAAAATAAACAACACATGTTATCATAGAGTATAGCGTTTTCGAGAATAATAAAATAAGTCTATGCCAGTAAAAAAAAGATCAAGAGTTCGAGACAATCTCAAAACTCTAATGAAAAAATACTTCATAAGCACCTTAAATGAAAAAAACTTGACTGCGTAGAGTAGAAATAGCAAGGCTTACATTTCCAGACTGCGCATCATAAAATCTGAACAGCATTCTAAGAATGGTTGATTTTCCTGCACCAATTTGTTTTGTTATCTCTCAGATATTTTACAAAATTTAACACCAGACAAGCCATCTTAATTAAAGCACAAATGCAGAAGCCAAAGCAACGCGTGTTGTTAAATAAAAAATAAAAATAAAAGTTAGAAAAAGGGCCTTAGTTTTCTCATATATAAGCTGCACCACACTTTAACCATCGTGAATGGAATAAGTCTCCATGGATTGCACAAAAAGATTCTAGAATCCTTTCAACTAATTTGAGGTGACTAAGATAAAGAAAACGTAGATTCTGTTCTCCAAAAGCAAACGTACTCTTTCAATGACACTGAACAATAAAAAACAATACAATCAAAATGTCAGGAAATTAGGTTCTGATGTGTTTTTCCAGAACTTAAAAGTTACTGTTTTTTTTTTCTCATTTTACTCAGTCAAGTACTCAAGTAATGTTTTTATTCTTATGTTCTTGCAATTTCATATGCAGACAAACTACGTAACTAACAAAACTTCACGTAAGTAGACAAAATTAAGATGTTTCTAGAATTTTGTCTAAAGAGGCAATTATATGTCAAACACGTTTCAATGATTTCGTAACCAGACACAAACAAATCAAATATCACGATAGTAATTCTACAAATTCAAGGCTTACCACTGCCACTTGTTCCAACTATAGCCACACTTTTCCCGGCTGGTACAACAAAGGATATTCCATTGAGAATCTTTCTTTCTGACAAATAACTAAACAAAGACAAATAAAAATAACACGTTTATTTACCACCACCTAATGTGTTTTAAATCACATACTTGGTGCTTATATTTCATGCAATAAAAGGGAAATGGTGAAATTGACACCTGAAGTGAACATTGTCGAATTGAATACTACCACCATTTAACTCCAGAGGCTTTGCATAATCTTCATCTCTAATTTCAGCTCTCTCCTTTCAAAAGGTAAAAGGAAATATGTTATCTTATCTTTTCAAATGAGTAAAAAGTACGTAAACAGTTTTGCATAGCACAGATGAGCAAGAGAACCTAGGGTTTTGTTTGGTTCCAGGTTTTAAGCACAAATTTGATTGCGTTGGCCTAAAAAAAGGAGGGATTGCATTTGGTTTATCAGATTAAAAGCTGAGCTTTTTCTAAACTTTCCCTGAAGGATGCTAGAAGTTTTAAACTGGAAAAATCTGATTTTTATCTGAAACTAAAATATCCGGCTAATTCATTAAAGTTGCAACCAAACAGGGTCTCAAGAGCAATCAGCTAGCTTCCATAGATACATCGTAAGTAGCAAAAAAAAAAATAGAAAAAAACCATCGATTTTTTTTATTGACATGTCAAGACTGTAAACCTCTAAAAACAAGCTCGATAAGAAAGCACAATTTCAACTTTCAATAGATTAATGTCAGAAACAACACAAGTAAGAAAGAAATGATGCTGTTTACAAAAAATATTTGGAGTTGACAAGAATAAAAGTTTGGTTCTATGTTCTAAACTTTTAAAAATAGAGCTTGTGCCTAGTGATATCTAGAATCTAGATCACTGAAGACGTAAGTAATCTGATTTTGTTAAGAACTTTCTCCATGCCCTGTAGATCTAATTCCTTATGATATTATGCATCGATCATCAAAAATTAGATAGATTTTCACAGTCAACAAAACTTTCTATAGAATTATATCAACTGACCACCAATAGATTATAGTTCTTCTACTTATCCATGTTCTGCATCAACCTTAATTAATAATTAAAACACGGCCTAAACATGCATATACCAAAAATATTTTCTAACATGGGGAAGTAATGAGAGTTCTCAGTACCTCTAGCAACTGAAACATGGACTTCATGTCAATAAGACTCTGTATCGTCTCTCTATACACACTTCCAAGAAAATTGAGAGGAAGGGAGAGCTGAAACAGTAGTCCGTTCACCATAACCTGTAAAAGTCCGTACAAATTTATGTCATTCATCCATTAAAAGAAAGAGTAAATAAATAGTTATGTTAGAGAAATTACCAAGTCTCCAACTGTCATTTGGCCATTCATAATACCGTTGGAACATAGCACCATAGCTGCTGATAGTGCCATGCTAAACATGACATTTTGACCAAAGTTTAAGAAAGCAAGGCTTCGTTGTGTTTGTAATGCCGCATCCTCATATCCTGCAGAATTAAATGCATTTTTACATTCAAATTAATCATTTAATCTTTCAGGATAATATCTTTTTTACAACAACTATCAGCTTCTAACGACCAGTAACTCATCCTATCAAGAAGAACAATGTAGATACCAATAACATGAGATTAAAAGAATTGGTGCCTCAATCTTTAAAATTGAAAATGCCATACACCAACCTACAAAAATCTTAGAAGTTACAAATACTTAAAAGATTGAGCTTTAATATGATGTACAAACTGTCCGATTTAGAATTTATTGATGCATAGTACAGAAGCTTAATGGAACAATTAATACATAACTAGTTTTGTTCAGTTGAAAATGTAAGACCAGAGCAGTAAGTATATAATATTGTGTATTTAGGTATCTAAATTGTGAATCCTGATGATATGGTCGACTTATTGTTAAGATCTCATAGGTTGGTGCACATAAGGGAAATGTTCCCTTCAACAAACTATTGTAGAACCACAAAATTAACCATCTTAAACAAGCCAACAGTTACAAGAATATCCATTTCTGTTACCCCAATTTCGACAAGTTAACTTGTATTCCTTTCATCTAGTGCACTTACCCTTCTTATTTCATCTACTTCGGATATGTATACCCACTTATTTGGCTAATACAAACATGTTGGTCTGGTCAAATGAATACATAACGTACAGGACGAAGAAAATTTTCACAATCTAAACAACTTACTCTTCAAAAATTCATCATATTTTTCAACTTCATAGGCCTCATTGTTGAAATATTTGACAGTCTGGCAAGCAAAAATCATAAATGAGGATATTAGAGAAAGAGAGAATAGCAGTAGAAATAAATTACAACCATATGAAACAAAACCCTCCACCTCATAATTTATAAGTGAATCGACAGCTCTCGTACTTGCATCATTGTCAGCTTTGTTCATAGCCTTTCTAAACTTAGTTCTCCACTGAAAGGAAAAAATAAGGTGGCATTTAGCTTACAGAGAATAGCACATTATTGATTAGCATAGAAAAAGGAAAAATAAGTAGGGGCGAAAAGTGGAAACACTACTGACCGGGCAGGTTGTATAATCCGAATATTATAGCTTACTATAACTAAGATGTATCATAGCTTCTTAACGAAACTAAAGAAAGAAATTATCTATATGAAACTCTTAGCTTTTAACAATTAATACACCAAGCTCTTAAGTTATATAATTTAGACATTAACTATACAAGATACAACAATTGGTACACCTTAGTTAAAAATCCAACTTAAAAGCAATAGTTATGTACAAATTCTCCAATTACATTGGTGTACCCTGACCCAATTGACATAAAATGTACCATTACTTCACCAATGCTGAGAATTTGAACTTTAAAAAACTCGTGAACTTTAATAGGTTGGTGTATTAGGTTTTGTGTGTGTGTGTACATTGGTATTTAAACTCTGAACTTTGGTTGGGTGGTATAGTAACTGTTTGATATTTTGTAGACAGTTGACCAAATTGCGAACATTAGTAATTTGTTTCACTAATAGTTACAAGATGATAGGCTGCTGTACAAAATTAATATTTCCCATTCAATAACTATGAGAGGAAATGCAAAGCAGCAAATAGCAGACCTGCGTTACAGTCAATGTGAAGGCAATATATGCTGCAACTGACAGGGATGTGATCCACGCGAATGGTGCTCCAAATTTATAAGCCAATATACCTGATACCATAGATATCTGGAAAGATACAGGTTAAAGCTGTCTAAATATTTCACACACAATTAAAAGGCCAAAATATACTGCAACGGTAAGTAGATATTTAGGGTGAAAAAAAGAAAACTATACATGAACATAAATGTAATCATGGTGTATAAAAAAAACATAAAAAAGGGGTTAAGAGTCGTACCTCTAATATTGTAGGCACAACATTAAATACCATCGCTGAGAGGATAAAGTTTATCGCACGGCTACCACGATCTATAATGCGATTTAATCCGCCTGTTTCTCGACTATAAAAAAAAGACTAGTAAGGAACAGAAAGACAATTGCAGTGATTCATGGATCTGAAACAAGACATTATTACTTAATCCGTAGTTTGTATGTAAGAGTGAGCTTACAAACTAATTTATATTATTTTTAACTACAGATTGTAAACGATTAACATACTACAAGTAGAGATAACATGCACATATTTGCCACCGGGTCCTATCATCCTAGAAACGAAATTGATATAGCTCTTCTGACAAGGAGTTCTTGAGTTCCACATCCAGTTTAAAGAGAACATTACCCCCCCACCCCACCCCTCTCTCCTCTTTCTCTCGCTTCCCTCCCTCTCTCTCTCTCATATGACTGGTTAAAGAGAAAACACTGGGTCATATCTTTGACAAGTGTTATATAGGGATATAATTTTTTAACTAGCTTATAATTAAGTAGGCTACTGATACACCTTGTCAAGTTGCTAACATGGTCATTCTACAAAGACCAAAATGAGTTCCTAAATGAAAAGGCTTCCAACGTTATTAATAAAAATCTAGATGCACCTAATGAACAGTATTACGAGTTTGACTCTGCATTACATAGAACCCTAAGATATAAAACATACGTCTAGCTTGTAAAGTGATAATAGTTTCTATGATTAAATGGTTCAGTTTCAATCAATAAACCTATGTTCTTTTCTGTTCACATAAACCTGAGAACATCTGATTTTCAACCACAACTTAAATAGCAAACCAGCATCAAAGGAGAAAATTTCTGAAAATAAGTTTGATTGAAATGAAGTTCCAAATAAATCATTTACGAAGAGAAAATTCAAGTTGTCTTGCCAAAAGTTTAACATAAAAAGAAGAGACAAAAAAAAAGGAGTGAAACAATAAGATTACTTGAAACCAAAATCACTGAGTAATTTTCAGGACTATACCTAAGATGGTAGTTAAGATCGAGCTCATGCAAATGTGAAAAAACCTGCAAAAGCCAAACTCCGTCACATGAGCCATGATAAAGAGTACTGAACTGGAAGTGTAAGTCTGACCACAACTTGATGAAGGAAGTTTGGTTGACAAGATACTTTGCAAAAATTTAATAGCTAAAACATGTGAGCAAAAGTAGGAAAAGTAACTACTGGAAATAAAGGAACAAAACATTTTATTATAAGAAAGGGTGGCCAAGTTAAAGCTTAACCAACTCACATGACCATAGAAAGTAATTAACATGGATGAATACAACGGTTCTTTTAAAGAGTAAGGAGAAACACAATCAGACAATACCTTTCTTGATACTGATCGGATCGTTCGTAATGCTACCTTAGAAAACACAGCAGTTCGAAGCTCTGTGCCAAAATATATGGATGAAATTCAGAAATGAAAATACATGATACCAATTCAAAAAGAAAAAAAAATCAAATTTCGGAAGGGTCCCAATGAGCAGCCTCATTATAAATCAAAAACTAGATACCATGGCTGGCGTGTGTGAAGAGATAGAGAGAGAGAGAGAGAGAGAGTGGAATACTATATATGGATTGAATTCGGAAATAAAAACACATGATGACATGCATTATATTGATGACTTATTCAATAGAAAGTGTTTAGCACTCAGAAGTCAGAAGGCTTTTGGTGAGCAGACTCATTATCGACCAAAACCCAATTTGACTCGCAATGATAAGTAAATCATAACTCAGGGTGGAGGTGTGTGTATTAGAAAGAGAGAGAGAGAGAGAGAGAGAGAGAGAAAGGGGAAATACCATTAAAAGCAGCAGCTCCAGCCCGTGCTATTCCATATCCAATCAAAACAGCAGCTGGGCTTACAAATAAAGCTAACGCAGTCGAATTAGCAGTTGTGAAAGAAGCAAGTGCAGTAGCATTGCCAGTAGCTACACTTAACCAATCAACAGCAAGTTTGAACAAGAAAGGCACTTGAACATTCAATACCTAACAACAATATTGACCATCTGTTTAGTAATAAATCATGCCCACGTCCAATATATATATATACCAAATGCTGAGAGGGAGGAGGGGGGTGGACTTAATTCCCCTTTTAGGGTGTTAGCCTAACTATTCTACTTTTTAACCATTACTGATTTCTAAATTTATTACTCTCTCTGTTCCAAGTTTGCTCTTTAGATGCTATTTTGGGATGCACTGTTTTTATTGTCCACTTTCAAAAATAGAACAAGAATCTAGTGTACATTGACAAGCTTGCCCGCTTTTAATACAAATATTAACAAATGAATGTAAACATAAGGCTAATAGCTTCTTGTAGAATAGAAAGTAACAAGATTTAATGGTTAAAAGGAGGGAGAAAGGCTAAATTAGGACCACATGAAATGAAGATGTTATTGGCACTATGGGTTTACCTTAGCTCCAATTAAGAAACCCAACGCGGAAAATACTCGGACACGGGTTTCGAGGTCATCTTTGACCCAGAGATATTTAAAAAGAGTGCCAATAATCTTTGTGTCAGCTACTTTCTCCGATGACACTCCTTTTTTCACCATATCAGCCTTTGGCTCCGGTTTTATAGGCTGTTTTTTGCCCTCCATCTCACCCCCTGGTGATGTTGATAAGCCCGCATACCCATTCAGCATCCAGTCCTGTCCAAATTTATCATCGTAATTGCGTTCATTACTGTACATGTATATACAAAAGTACATATGACTTTGCTTGCCACAGCTTTTATCGTTGAAATTCCCAGGAAATAGATAGAACACTCGCTATCGAAAAATCATGAACTTAAAATACATACATACATGCATACATACATACATACATAATCTCCCAATCCTTTTTCCAAATTAAAAAAACAATAAACTAAAAAAGAAACGATTAAAATTACCGTTCTCTGACTAGGTCTAGGGCAACTATTACTATTATCAGAAGACAAAAAGCCATTGAGGTGCTTATAAAACCAAACTCCGCTTCTAGAACCTTCCAATTGGGAGGAACGGCGGTGATATAGTCGCCGGAGACGGTGTACGGCGACGGAGGAAGGTGGTCGGAGGAAAACCACGGCGGAGGTGCGACGGAGAGAGATGACGGAGTATGCATTGATACACTTGGAAGCGAGGGTTGATTGCATTTTATATTGTGTGTGTGTTTATGTGTGTTTGTGTGTGTGAGAGAGAGTTGTGTAGGTAACTAATTAGGTATAACGGCGAAATATGTGTGTGAGAGTTTTTCCCCGCTTTTTATCAGCTGTCCAGGTACATCCCAAGTTTTCAGTTCTGAATAGAGGACCGGGTTCGATTTTTGGCAAAACCGAAACCGAACAGATTTTTCAGTTCGGGTTTTTTCGCTTTCGGTCTTTTTATTTTTTGGACCGAATCGAACCAGTTTGTTTTGGTCCGGTTTTGGGTTTTTTCGGTTTTGGTGAAATATTTCACCAAAATATTTCACCTTTATATTTCACCTTTATATTAATTAACTCAATTATTAATTTTGAGTTATATATTACAATAATTTAATTCAAAACATCCAATGTGGAAATACTGTGCTTGGAGGCGGTGGCGTCGGATGTTGTTTCCTTCTCACTAGTTTAATCATGCTCTGATAGTTCCACTGTAAAGTTTAAAAACATACTTGAACCAAAATATCAGGAATTCAAGAAGACGAGGAGGATCACGACAATGAAGATGATTGTCAAACATTATTGGCAATTTGTCTTCTTCATTAGTTTTTTCACAGTTTCTTTTGTCATTTCCTTTTTCACAAGATTTGTTTTTCAGAGTTGAGAAGAACGTTTCACTTCTATTCCTAAATAAGTCAATCTTTTGGGTTAAGCGACTTCAAACTATTTTCCCATTTTAGTACAGTTAAAATACAATATGAGATTTACCAATAATATCAAAATACAATGCCAAGGTTGCCAAATTCCTGGATGTGATATTTGAGGACATGGTGATAAACTCAGGTTGCTGTTAGTAAAAGAGTGTATATTCAGGGTGAGCCATATTACTTGTTTTCAGCATTCAAGAAGCCAAGCTCTCCTTTTAAGATGAGGTATAATTTGTAAAGTAGCCTCGCAGATATTAGACATGGGACAACTATATTAGTATTACATTCCATCTGCATGAATAAATCACAAGCTATTTTCATATTAGTCCAAGGAAAATTTTACATCTCGCAGCTAATTGAAGGGTTTTTTTTTCTAGGAAGGCTCGCCATGTTGGTCAAATATTGACATCTATAAAGATTAGACGACCAACATTTTAATGGTACAACTCGTATAGCGATGCTCTGAGAAAAGGATGGAAATTAATATAAATATCATTTAAAGTAACATATTCTGCTACTGAAAATGAAGTAAAGAAAAATTAGTTTGAGGAGAGAACACCACAGAGTGATTTGTAGGCAGTTACACAAAGCTTGAATTTCTCTTCTGCAGTTTCCTGCACAAATCCGTTAAAAAGCATTTAAAAGTAGTAGCAGAATAAACGTAAGATATGAATACTAAGGAAGATTAAAAGTAGTAGCAAAAAGTAAGGCATATTAAAAGTAGTAGCAAAAAGTAAGGCAGATTTGAGGAAATAATTTCACAAAATAAACTCGTAGGAAAATAATTTCATAAGATAAACTCATAGGAAAAATATGAATACCTGCAAAAACTAAGGCAAAATAGAGGAAATAATTTCATAAGATAAACTCAGGAAAATAATTTCATAAGATAAACTCATCCTCTCTATTTCTTCCAAAACTAGCATGCTTCGTGACTAGAGGTCTTGAACTATATCCAAAATTCAAATCCTACTTATTTATGAATTATACCATTTTATCCAAAGGAAATCCTAACCAAACCAACTGGTTGATAAAGTGAATACGGATTTGTCAAGTATAGCAGCATATACTGAAATCCTTGATAAATTTACATACTTATACTTCCATCGCCCTTTTTTTGTCTACTTTTTTCTTCCGCTTCTAATAAACATACAGAAAATGGTTGTATTTATCTAAAGCCAAAGCCAGGGAACCATCGCTTGGTACATCTATCAAATATTGTACCTTTGTACAGATAATTCCATACAATTTTAACCCCAGGCAATGATATTTTGTATTTGTCTTTAAAGTCTTTCAGATAACTACCTCCGTCATAATTAACAAAAAAATCATCTTAGGTTTCTATAAAATGACGACTTCAACATAAAACTTCTCCATGATTGCCAAATATCACTACAGTTAAGACATAGAATGCACTACAATACTATTTTACTACACATCCACTTCTTAAAGATGCGAGACAGGAAACATAAACTTGTACTGACACAAATATGTATAATTAGAACATTACCAGAACTTAACCACGCTGCTTACCTGTACCAACATAAAGCGGTTTCCTCTACAGATACACTGCTAGCTTGGGCTCATAGTTATAAGTAAATAAAATTATCCTCATTCTAAATTATTATTAATATACAATAAAAGACGTAATCAGTTACCTGTGAAGGACCTTGATGCTTGTCAGGATGCCACTTCAAAGCTGATAGGCGAAAACTGAAATGAAATTATACATTTTTTCTTTGGTCACTCAATATACTAAAAGAGAGCAGAATGAATCAAAGATAAGAATAGAAATCCCAATATAACATATTAAATCACTAACGCATTTTTGACGTCTTCAATTTTTAAAGGTCCTTCTGAGGGTAAACCCAATAACCTTCTGTCAGAAGATAAACCGACAGAACATGACTCGTCATCAGAATATTCAATGTCACTTGGATTCTGCCATTTTGAATATCTATCGTCTGTCCAACTTGAGTATTCTTTCCACTCAAATTCGTTGTTTATATTTCGAGATCTAATTTCCTCCCAAGACTTAAAAGACCAAGTATAAGATTTATTGCCAAAAGTTGCATGAAATAACTCGGGACATTCATCATCACTAAAACACTCCCGTCGAAGCTTACCTAAACATGTAAGAAAAGGACTTTTAGGTTTACTATTATGAAAGCAAACACTTGGGAGTAAAGAGAAGGGAACATAAGTATTATTCACAAGGTCAAAACTCAAGAGAAGGTGATGCATATAGAAATAAATCCACAAACAGAGAAGGAATCATTACAGATGAGGATATATGAAAACACGGCATACCAGTCTTCAACATTCTGAGTTCGTTATTCCTGCTTACCAGGGAAAAAAACTAAATATCTGATTCCTAACCACAGTGGTGATACATGCAAAAAAGCACAATGTCGATAACCTAAACGGTAAAATCAAACACGACTGGACTTCCAATACAATATTACCCAAGTGCCATGGCTTATACCCAGTACTTGAAGATTCTCGTCATGGTAGTAAACGTAATAGCAAATAGCTTCTAACTTAACCAATAAATCTGGAGAAAAAGCTCAGCGCACAGGATTTTTTTTCATGAGGTAGCCTATGCTTTCACATTATTCTAAAAAAGCCAATAAGTCATTTTATGAGATATACTTTTGTACTAGCATGATTATAAAATTGCTAATAACGCACAAAAACTGCCCAATAATGCAGGCATAATCTATAAAGTTACACAGAAAACTAGTTCATAGGCTCTAAGACACTGTAGATCATACATGCACATAATTATGATAGATGAATCCTAACTTTTCTTTAATTTTTGAAGGACCTAATATCAATTCCAGTCTATCAACAATGATCTTATGTACTGTATAATCTAGTAGGGGAACAATTTCTTACAAGACAATAAGAAAAGAGCAGGCCACATCTATGAGGAGTAATTTCTAATATCATTTTGGCATATAATTAACACGAATTTAACCCTTTATTTAATAAGAACAAATATGCAACAGGAAATGCAAGTCTCACGTTTTATCCTCTTGTGATGAGCTTTATGGGTCTGTCGTGGAGAAGACTTAAAACGGCTGTTCTTCTTATCTGCATTGTCTTTGATATTGGGAATATATTCCTATCGACAAACAAAAGGAATATCTCACATGTATATTTCTTCTGGAGAATACTAACATGTAGGCAAGCAGAGATTTATATGCATAGGAATATCTACCAAATTATTAAGCCTGGGCTAACAAAACAGCATAAATCAATGAGAAACTTAGCCCTAGGTACTACTTTTGTGACTTAATTAGTGAGAAATGTCTTACGTTTAACCCAATTGCATAAAAAAAGAACAGCATCAACCAATGCAACAAAAGATAGAACTTCTTTGGACAATTTTCTCAAATATCTTTAACTTAAATGAAACGGCAACTCTAAAAGGAGATCAAAAAGAAAAAACTAGTTCCTGAAAGGAATGAAATATTAAGAAACTGATGGCTGCATACAAGTCCCATGAAAACCTCCCCCTTCTCGAGGAAAAGATGTGTGACGGAATCTAATTCTACATGACATAATTAACTTGGAACCATCTGGAGATAAAAGTATGAATGAATTACCCACCCTCTAGAGGATAACATTTGTGCAATATAAATATTACCTGAAACCTATCACCGAAAAGAAGACCTTTTAGAGCTTTCTTTGCGTCGGCTCGCTTTTCACGTATTTCAAATCTGATACAATTCTGCAGCCACCACATAATAACATTATAAAAACTTTACGAGGCAAAAGCATGAAAGACGAAACCACAGAAATGGCAATCAGATTGGAAGCAATACAAAGACAGTCACAAATCAGGACAGGACACAACGTGGTTACTTTGGAAACATGGGCAAAAACGTGAAATGAAAGTATGAAACAGACCACAGGTAGCATTTTTCAAGTATGAGGCACAGGACACAACTGAAAACACGAAAGACATGAGACAATCAGGACAGGATAACAGTATTTCAATTTCATATCATTAAGGTGTACAGATTTTTTTTCTTTGACATAATTACAGTAAAAGAGGCATCATAGAATTGTTCATATGATGCAAAATTACCGAGAAATTTTGACGGTATGGACATCTTTTTAATAAGAAAAGTTCAAGAAAAATTGTAATATAAATAAATTGATGGCACACTGCGTTTTCAAATGAATTATCTCAGTAGAATATGGTACAGAAAAGTTTCAAGTATGCCCTAGGGTGACTGTGGCAGGCTCCAAACCAGACATTATGTCCTCGATGTTCCCCAAACGTGTCAAACAAAGACAAATAACGCAGTTATACCAATTATATAAAACAACGCCTTTAATGTGGTGACATGTCACCCTTAAATCAGAAAAATCTTCTTTTATCCTATAGTAGTTAATTCTACTTCTCAACAGAAAAAAGTTTATGCTTGAGGCATAAACTATTATGTCAGTCTTATTAATTTTGAAAATTTTCAGCCTAAATAGTTGAAACAGATCCTCTGATTCCCTTGTTTTAAGTAATCAGTATAAATCTCCAATATTCATTCAGTCTTATTTTGGGTATGGCTGCACAATCCCTAATGGGTGTATCGTTCCATTGGACTTTTGTTGATAACTTTTTCCTTCTTTTGCAACCAAACACGAACTGGTATCTATGCTAAGGCATGGCTGGTCTTCTGGGGATATAGCTGAGTTACATTTTAAACGGATATGCAGGATGCACTTATTACAAGGCACTCTAAAAAAAAATCATTTTTCCACTATCCTTAATTACCATAACCAATAATAAATACTAATTTCCCAACCTTTATAACCGACAAAGCTTAAAACCAAGCAATAGCCAAGATTCTGGTACTTCTTTCTATTTAAGTTTTATCAATCTCTCAATTTTAAGGGTTTATTTAAGAATATCACCTATGCATGTCGTTGTCATTCAAGTCAACATACTCTCTCTGGAACTACTCACTCAAGTTTGTGTATTCATTGTGGGCTTATATTTCATCTACCCACATAATTCACATAAATACAGATATATCTCATCCTATATATGCTACTGAACTCGTCCACAAGTCTTAACTTATTGATAAATACAATCTGTTTTCGCTATACTGGTCCAAACAGATAATAGGGTGCCCTGATAGTGTTTTTAATTATTCGTTCTGGCTGTGTGGTGGACTTTCGATTTCACTTCCTTCCTTACTAATGCACCATATGAAACTGCCAAAGCTTATGCTCAACAAGGTTTCCTAAAAGATCCTAATTCTTCTGCTATATCATACACTCCAGGTATCAAAAGAATAACTTTTGACAAAATTGGATACAAACAAATAGATTTAAAGTGTTTAACATCATATCAAAATGTAACTAATAATAGTGGTATGAACATTTTATATCCTTGAATTTAAATCATTTTTTCAATTAAGAACCAATTTCAATATCACGAGTAACGTCAGCTTCTCCAAATTGATGTTCCCAATTGACAAAAGCTTTCAACAGCTGATTTAAGGTACTTACTCTACCATGATGCACCAGCAGATCGCCATTAAATTAAAACTGTACAGGAGTTATTAGTATCACTCAAAAGGCCGGGATTTCAAGGTAAACGAATTAGAAGACTAACGCCCAAATATGTTATCATGGTCACGGAATTTGTATATATTTTTCCTACTGGTACGAATGCATACGGTAATCATGTACCACCATGCACACAGTGTTAAAAACTCGGAAATTATTTAAGCGATTAATAGATGTTTGGAATGCACAAACCCAGCAGACCACTGACAGACCACAGGATGATGCAAGAATATAGAAGTTTAACTTGTAAGATGCATCATTAGACTGATACGAACAACTTTATTAGTACCTTAGATGGTTTTTGACGTTGAGTTGATTCTCCATCCTGCAAAAGCATTTAATTTCCATTAACATGTATGACATGACGGCAAGACAATATATCACACAAACTGTAAGACAGAAGATGGGCTAGCATAACCTGAAACAATTTCATAAAACCAGATAGAAGCAAAATATATATATATATATATATATATACACACTAAAGAAGGTGGTAACCAACTCTGCTGTCCAACTGTTCCTAATAATAAGAATTCTCTCTCAGAGTTATTCATCTAGAAGACTTGATTAATTTAAAGAACAAATACCAATAAACAAAATGAACATCCTACTTGCTACAATTTTTTACTACTTGTAAAAGCTAAATGTTTCCTTTTTTTTTCAATTGAGAATCATAAAAAGTGTTGAAATACTTTGGTTCCCTAATTCTTCCACAAAGAAACAACTTCTAGAGCTCTTATCCGACAAGAATATTGACCTCTATATATTTAATGCCAAATTTCATCATGAATAATTTCTTCCTTCTAAGAACTCTCACGTCTAACTTGTTGTAACAAGGGATGAAGTTGATTTGTGCATATCAGGACGTGGGACTTGGGAACAAGTTTCATTGTGCAACCATATTAAGAATATCCTCATTTTCCTTAATTTTTCACCAATTTAAAGTCTAAATATACATTACATATTGATGACTACATTACATCATTGTGGATAATACTATTTTTCCTAGCGCAAATTCCACTATTACAGAGAATAACAATATCACCTATTTCTTTCCCAAAAAATGAAGTATCTTAGTGAATGAAGTCTTCTCATAAGCATAAGTATCATCACCCAGATCTAACTACCACATTGAAAGGGTAAGATATAAATAGACAGCCATTTGAGAAAGTTAATAAGTAGTAGGGTTCTTAAACATTTATGTGCAAAACTACAAGTGTCTAAAGTTGGTCCATTTAAAAAGCATAAACACTAACCAAAATGTCATACAGGGAGTAGTATTAACCAAAAAATTAAAGAATTAGCACTAGTTATCAAAACAGCCAATTGAACCCCCAAAACAGCCAAACATCATATATCTGTATGGTTCGCCTTATATATCAAACAAACACCTACAAGTCAAACCAAAAAAGAAACGATTAAAATTACCGTTCTCTGACTAGGTCTAGGACAACTATTACTATTATCAGAAGACAAAAAGCCATTGAGGTGCTTATAAAACCAAACTCCGCTTCTAGAACCTTCCAATTGGGAGGAACGGCGGTGATATAGTCGCCGTAGAGGGTGTACGGCGGAGGACGGTGGTGGGAGGAAAACCACGGCGGCGGTGCGACGGAGAGAGATGACGGAGTATGCATTGATACACTTGGAAGCGAGGGTTGATTGCATTTTATATTGTGTGTGTGTTTATGTGTGTGTGAGAGAGAGTTGTGTAGGTAACTAATTAGGTATAACGGCGAAATATGTGTGTGAGAGTTTTTCCCCGCTTTTTATCACCTGTCCAGGTACATCTCAAGTTTTCAGTTCTGGATAGAAGACCGGATTCGGTTTTTGGCAAAACTAAAACCGAAACCGAACAGATTTTTCGGTTCGGGTTTTTTCGCTTTCGGCCTTTTTATTTTTTGGACCGAATCGAACCAGTTTGTTTTGGTCCGGTTTTGGGTTTTTTCGGTTTTTCCGGTTCGATTTTATTGTAAACCGAAACCGACCGAAAAAGTTTCGGTTTTTCGGTTTCGGTCTTTTCCGGTTCGGTTTTTCCTGGTTTTCGTCTGGCCATACTGGATACTAGTATTTTTAGCAATTTTATTTAAGGGAAAAATACGTTAGTGTAGTGTATTGCAAGTGGTTAACGATTTACGTATTAAACTACCAATTTTACAATTGAGGTACCGAACCATGAAATTTCGTCTAATTAAGGGACTAAAATCATAAATCGACGAGATTACAGTCATTATATCTCACATTTAGGGATCTGTTTTTGACGTATGTTGATAGAATTGCACTCATGATGTGGTAAGCAAGATAATTTGAGTGTAATTTCATCATTTTGTTTAACAGTATGTCCTCAATTGTGACAAATTTTGTAGTTTGATACCGCAATTGTTAAAATTGATAGTCTAGTAGTTAAATCGTTAAACAATGTTAGTACACTACATTAAACTTATTTTTTCGCTTTTATTTTATTAGATGTGAAATTGTCTACATATATAGTGGTATCGGGTTCAAATTGTCAGGTTTTTAGTTTTTTCATATGTATTCGTACATTTTTTTAGATTTTTTTTAAATCAAAATATTGTTTTATTTCTAAAATGCTTGTTCAAAAAAATTTGTAAAATTTGACATTATATATATATTTTTTGGTATTTATTAATATAACTCCCTTGTAAATTGGAGGAAAAGAAGAACATACAAATTTACTCCGAAAAATTTGATCATGTCAAGCTCATCGAATCCTTAAATTAATGCTAAGATACTACAAGAATACACACCCTTTCTGATATTCCACCACTTAACATAGGCCAACCTTTTACATTGTATCTAACTTACAAAGCTTTAAACATAGCCTTGTGACATGATAAGGAATTGCAAAATTGAAGAAAACAAGAACATATCATGCTTCGATTTCTTTTGCTGATCCAGGTGGCAAAAAGGGCTCCCACCAGCCGTAATCGTACTTCTGATAAGGCGCCACCCATTTTTTTGGCTTATCAAACTCTATATTTGCAGGATTTGATGCCAACGCTTCTTCAATGCTATCGGCTTCATAACTTTCAGATAGAACCCTGTCTAATCTTAACTTCATGAACCTGTTCAGCAACAAAAACTGTGTTACATCTATAGGTAAAAGACTGTAAGACAACCATTTGCAACAACTAACTAACACTGTACCACTCACTCACCGGAAAAAAACACTGTACCACTCGACACAAAGAAAGATGTGAATATGAAACAAAATGCTCGCATTTCATAATTTTATATTCCAATTATATATTTTGAATGGAAGTGCCCCCTTTGCTGGAAACAGCACACCATGATTACAGAATTGCTTCATTCACATGACCGAGGGGTGTGTTAGTTTTTTTTGTTCTTAGAAATTTGGTTACCTTTTTTTTACTACTACTCTTTTCATTTAAATATGGTCTCTTTTTGGTAGAACTTTCGTAATTTTCCAAAGATTTTTGAACAAAAAACTATTTCCAAAATCATCAAATGTGTGGGCTTGTTTGGTAAAGCCCCTACAAGTATGTTATCCCTTCAATTTGTTGCTTATACGTAATAACACTTTCTTGTATATTGTCCAAGTTTAAGTATTCATTTTTTCTAAAGAACAGTAATTAAAATATACTTTTAAAAGAACTAACCGTTTGATACTTTTTTTACTAGAATATTATACCATTCTGTACATGTTAACAATACATACACTACTATCGACCACTTTTCACCACTCCCAATACGGAAATTATACTTTTCATAACCTACCAAATACTATTGAGTATTGAATATTGATAATTAAAAGTCCTAACACAAAATAAAATATTCAATCAATAACCAAAAAGTATACATGTATGCTTGTAGCCTTGTAAAAAGCAACCAAACGACCCCTTCCATATCCTGTACTATCATTTCAATCACTGGACCATTTCTGAAATCATAATAAAAAATATTCTGATTGTATTAAAGAACTTGTTCCCCAATATGATGATGGTTTTGGACTCGAGCCAAGACATTAAGATAAAAGTTTATAAAATAATTCAACTTACGTAATCCATGTACCATTGGTTGAAACTAGAGCAACAGCAGGTCTTTTGAGTCGTTTGGTAATATTGGGAAACTTATCCAAAAACTTGGGCTCAATTACTAGCCAAAAGTCCTGCTCCATTTTACGCTCCTCAAATAGACGAAGCCTCTCTTCCATTTGCTCCTTAAAATGCTCCTCCTCATCCAACATGAATTTTGCATTTGCTACCACAAAATAATACTTGGTAGTAGCTTGCTGCTGCAATTGAAAATGGATTAGATTCAAGCAGGGGATTCTTCTTGTATATACAACGGAAATTGGTTCATAAATTTATCGGATGCAATGTCCTAAACCAGGCTGCAAAAGAAAATGGAATAATCTGATAAAATAATCTTTAAGCTTCACAACAGTCACCAAAACTGTGTGGTAGAAACAAAGAAAACATTAGGAAAAAAGTACATTCTTCAAAAAGACGAAGCCTCTCTTCCTTGCAATGCTAATAGCCTAAAAATGTTCCTCTTCAACCAACATAAATTATGCATTTGCTACGACAATGTATACTTGTTCGTAGCTTGCTGCGGCATTTGAGAATGTATTTAATAAAGCAAAAGAATATTAAAAATTATTAACATCTTATAACTGAATCTTGGCTTGTATCCCCCTTTTCCTAAATCAATCTTCTGTTGTGTTTGTCCAACATTCAGGAATATGCATTGAACAAATACCATAATGAAAAAAAGTATTAATAAAATATGTTTCTGTGCTTTCAATGTTATCGCGACATTAATTATGTACGACAAGAAGCACGGCCAAAATATTTCGTGCTTCTGGTAAACTTTGATTTTATTCTCAGCAAAAAAGAAACATATCTATCTTTTTGCATCTTGGTTTTGAGTCTTTTGACATCAGCTGCAAGGTGTGACTCAGAATTAAGTAACTAAATTAGTGAAAACAGGCGATGGCTGTAAGCCTAACATGCCAAGCAAGCCCAAATCAGGACCTTCTTTTTCTGTAATTTGTTAAAACTTTAGAAGGGATCGGAAAAATGTTACTGCTTAAATTATACAAACATCTTAATTACCTGCCCTAGCTCTTGCATCTACTATAACCAAATCCTTGCACTGGTAATGCTAATCTTACTAAACTATGAACACAATCAAGTTGAAATGCGTTTTTCCACACATGTACAAAAGCATAAAACTATTGCTAATTGTCACAACTAAATTAAAACTGACAAGCTACATCATTACTTATATGCATAACTTTGTACGCCCGTTGTTTCCTTCTGAGCCATGAGACATGACAGTAGCTCAGTTCCAAAAAGAGAAAAAAAATGGTTCAGTTCAAATCATAAAAAATCCATTCATTTTTTCATTTGAAAGTTCAAACATTTATCAGAAATCCATTGGCTACAAAAACTAGGGGAAAACGCCTTTTTAGTCGAACATTAAAACAGCATATCTAGCTCAGAAGGGATTTAAGGGAATGTATAAACAAGATAATAAATTGCTGGCAATAAATAGTTATGTGAGTACACATACATGATATTCCTGTAATGTTGGCATTATCACTCCAATTTTGATCAACTTCCACAAGTTTATCTTTCAAATAATGAAAGACCAAGTTCATTTACATATCATACATATATAAGTATGACGTATGTTTATCAAACATAAGTCACGATTCTGGCAAATATATGCAGTTAAGGAGCAAGCACAAATTGCTATTCAACTATTTCCCTTCTAACTGCACGAATATTGAAATTTTTAGATAAATAAGCAACCTATAACTATTCAAGTACCAAATTGCTATTCAACTATTCCCCTAAGTTACTCAGTCACAGCAGCAAAAGCAAGTTTATTAAATAGATTAAGTGCAGTTTGGCAATGACTTTTTTATTAGCTTTTATAGCTTTTTCATTAAAAAAAATCATGGGTGTATGGTATGTCAGCTTGTTTAGCTTTAAAAAAGCTAGTTTTAGGATAAAAAAAGCTCAAAATCAGAGAAGCTAGGAACTTTTTCACATTAAATTTTCCACAAAAAAAAAAACTTTCTAATAGAAAGAGTATGTATAACTACAACTCACTTATATAAGTTAACATAGGTGACTACTGACTTATCAATAAAAAGAAGTTATAAGCCGCTTATAAGTAAAAAAATTAAAGTGGTGCCAAACACTACACTGTAGCTTTTTTCAAGCAAGCCTTTTTTCTCATTGTTTTTTAAAATCAGCTTTTTGACCCAAAAAAAGCCGTTACCAAACGCGCCCTACATAAATAAACAACCTTTTCGGCGGTATCCGAGGAATCAACAGTGGCAACTGAACTCTTCACCGTTGCATTTCGATCCCGAGAGTTTGACAATAAACTCAAACTGGGCAAAAATTGAGGCGGAAAACGAAGCAAAAGTGGCGGTTGAGAGCGGAGTTTGGTGACGTGGCATGGCACGGACACCGCCACGGGATTAAGAGTCACTGCTGAAGCTAGCATTGCATGTAAGTTGTATGTATGTATGTATGTAACGGTTGAATTGTGTAAATAACAATATTGAACCTTATCTATGTTTTTTCTCTCTCCTTATCACATTCAGAAATTTTCCAAATATCACCATATCAGTAGCCCAGTGGACCCATATCCTGTGCTGTTATGCATTTGTTGGTGCATAATAGCATGCACAGTAGTTGTGTTAAAGTGTGTGTTAACTAAAAAAATGTTAGCTAATAATACAAATTTGTCTCTCAATTATATATGTTAAAATGTATGTTAAAATATGTGTTTGTTGTAAGATATTATTGGACTATTGGGCCTTACTCATAGTGAGCCTAAATTGGGATTTCTATCTTGTATAACCCTAACCTCTAGTATATAAAGGTTAGGTCCCCTTGTATTCATACATTCTGATTAATAAAGTTTCTTTTATTGTTGTCTCTCATACCTCTCTCTATATCTATACATATCTCTATCTATATCTATAACGAGCTAATATGTCACACAACACGTTATCGGCACTTTGCTCGCAGAGAATAGGATATACGCTCGCGGATATTGGAGATTTTTGGTAAACGCACGGATATTGGGTATTTATAAACCTTGAGGTTTATCCGGGTTTTTAGGGTTTTGCTATATCGACCTTCAACAACATACCGTGCGTAAGGTACCGAATTCAAAACTTAATAATGATCCGTGAACATTGGAAAATCTTCATGCATGTTGACTGCCCTTTGTTGATAACATGTACATACTAATATTGCATGATAATCTTGATTCGTATGATTAAAATCTGGTAAATAAAAACGAATTGACATGTATGTATACTGAATACGTAACCTAGAATTATTTTATCTAGTACTAAGAATCCTTAAGAGTATTTGCAACATGCTACTGTAGGTTCCAGATAAGAAATATGGGATTATGTTATATGATATGATGTATGTAAGCAAGTCAGCAATTACATGTATAAAAAACAAATTGATTACATACAGTACTCTAAATATGTTGTATATTTAAAAGAACCGTACTTAGTAAATCTGTTAGACTAAACAGTAAATTACAGAAACGGTAAGGATCAAATTGCAACTTGCTACAGTTAATAGACTGATTTGTTAGAACCTAAAGACCGAGATGTAACTTGCCATAAAATTTTGTACTCCCTAAACCTAATTGAGATTAGTTTATTGGTATAACTGTTTGGCAAATTAATTCGTAAATAGCATGTATTTACTGCCATGTTCACCTTACCTTATTATGGCCTATGGTATTGTAATATTAGATTCTTACCATATAATAAATTGACTTACTTGCATGTATAATGTATAATGATAATTAAAATTTGTCTTCCCTGCGTGTGATATGGTAAAATAATAATTAAATATACTACTCCCATGCATGTCGTAATTACCATGAATAAATTTTAGATTGATGAATTGTATTAGATATTGCTAAGTGTGATTTACAATATCTTGTTATAATATATACTACAAGCAGGTACAAATCTAATAATTATTTATTTACTGCCATATGTAAAATATGGTAATTTGCGAAATCATATATTTTCACATTTAAGTTGGAAAAATTATGAACCTTCCCTAAATAGGCTCACCTATTTGGATACGATGTCTAGGAAAGATATAGGCGGAAGTCGATATCCTAATGAGGTCGGGTTTTAAGTAGCATTCGTGCCCTCCACCCTCACCGTCTTTCCTGGTCGTGTTCAATTAGAGCTACCGAAAGGGGTTGACTAAATAATAATTTCCCCGAGTGTGTTTATATAGTGATGTATGTTTCGCTGAATTGGTGTTTCAGTATCGACCCGTAGTTCGATCAATGAGAACCGATTCACATGAGAAGCAAAACTATTTTTCGAACATGTCGTTTCGAAATAAAGTTTATGCTTGTGCAACCCATAAACATATAAACCAGTCGTTTTATATGAAAAATAATCCAGAACTCCCAACACATGTTGGATGCCATCTATGATAAGAAAATTCGCAAAACATACTTGTGACTGTTTAGACGTTGATGTTATTACGTCACCACATGTTAGTCACCCTGATGTATGAAAATATGATGCCCAATTTTTTTTGGATGCCATCTTTGATGAGTAAAACACGAGTTTGTTGTTACCCTCGAGATGAATGCTAAGGCGCTGATTTTATTCCGCCGCCACATTTGAGACGTGATGATGTCTATGGTGAACAAATGTCTAAAATTGACATATTGGAGCAATCTTTCACCAAAATACTAGCTTGGAAATTGTATTCCATAAGCAGTATCGTGAATTTATATTCACCATGTTCCTTTATCACCCATCTGTTATTGGATAAGAAAATTACCCCGGTGAGTAGTTTTAATCCTATTGGGTCAATGGCGAATTGTTTGCCTGATATTAATGCTCTTCGTGTACATTTTTTTTCCACGAATCGAGAACCGAGACAAGTGTTATTTGTCTCGAACTGTCGCGATCCCGATGAATCGCCTAGCCAAGCGAGATTTTAGATAATCGTCAAAATCGAAAACCTGTGGCTCCAAGACAGTAATTGAAAGGAACAATATGAGCCATTGTCACAAAGCAAGAGATAATGCTCAAGGAGCCAACTCTATGCTATAAAGACAAAGGTCATACACGGTTACTCCTTAAATAGTTCACAACTATTATAAAGGTGGAAAAACCGATGCTAATGTGGTTAAAGCTAACTGAAAGGAAACTCTTGAGACCCCCGATTTTGTGGCTCAAATAAGTTTGTTACCTTTCTTTACTGATTTTGATAAATCATTGAGCCATTTTTTCGCTCATCTGGATTATGTTTTTCCATTTGGATTATTATTTTTCCATTTGGACCATACTTTTGAATTATGGTTTGCCTGTTTACGAAATTTCTCGAAATAATTTAAAGTGTTTTGAGCAAATTCCTTTGACAAATGTGACTAAACTTTAAATTATGAAATTTTAGGCAATACTTGTGGGGTAGTTGATTTTTTTTTTTTGGAAATAGTGGGTAACAGTGTACCACATAATTTCACCAACTATTTGCCTAAAAGAGTCCTTTGTGACAATGATTCTGGACCCGTCGTTCCAAATCAAAATATTTGGTAAAACCAAATTGATTTATCAAATATGAGGTCTTATACTCATGTAGGTCCTGCCGTACCTTGTTGAGTTATAAAATTTTCGAGAAAACCAGTGTTATGTGGTAATAGCTCATGAAAGAATTAAAATTTCTTTACATAGCCTCCATTCAATACGACCAAAAGCGTATTTTAGAGGAGTTGAAATGTCTTTCAAGTGGTTGCTACCATATTCTTTAAAGCATTTAAAATTACCTTATCATTTTGGCTGTCGTCGAAATGATAAATGATTTAAATGCTAAGACATGATTGTCTGTACTATCATTCGCCTGTCGTCGATTGATAAGAGCATTTTGATATTGTGGCATTGACCGGATGAGATATTCCCGGGTCAAAAGACGATGCTTGATTTATAATCGCATCGCATTTGGATTCTCTCTGAGAATATATTTCGTAATTAATCCGAAATTCATGCCACTAATGCTCACTTTGAAAGACTAGTATGTGTAAAGATCACGAAAAGAACTCGTAGAATTCTTGTAAAGAATTGAAGGAGTTATTGTGGACTTATCCAACCATAAGACGGACCATAAATATAAATGGTTATGGTTGATGCATCGACAATATGGTCACATTTTAATGTTGTCCACATAAATGCAGCATTTTCCAAACTTTTAGCCCTATCATTAAGTTGATGGCTCATGATCCGGATTATCCTGAAAAGTCTAGTCGACTTGATAATTCCGAAGAGTAAGAATCGAAATTTCGATTTAAATTACCTGAGTTTGGAAATTGAAATTGAACATCCTGTCGATTATGTTCAGACCCAAATGGACTCACGAAAAGTTTGATGATGCGACTGCAAATGATTGCACGCATTTCTTGGTCTTGCGCACCAAGATTTATATTTCCGTGTGGGGTTATGCTATTTTGCTGCATTGGTTCGTCATGAGGCCCATAGACACTCAAACACTATATACGTACCAGCTGGTTACTGGTTATGAGCCAGAAGTCTCATATTAACGCGTGTTTTGAGTGCTTAATATTTTGATTGAGCCGCTATAGCGTTCAAAATATAGACCTCTGAAGGGGACATAAGTCGATTATGAATCCCCTGCCTATCATTTGATAGAGTAACCTTAGTAAGGGATCTCTTTACCGCATGATATGCGAAAGTGACATCGCTAAGACTGTTCTCCCCGTCGTTAGGGGGAGATTTGCATGTTACCGTTGATAAGGAACGACGTGAAGTAACGTGGCATAACCCACTCAGTCTTAGCTTGATCCCCAAAACTACACTTAGTGATAAGTAAGTGCATAGACTCCCTCAAGTCTAACTAAATGCCAGACGCATTTAATGACTTTATGAGATGTCACGAGATCATTTATACCAGCTGCAAAATGCTTGCAAGGATGGACGTCCCTGTTGGACGCCGTGTTCCTGTCGTAACACGTTGCTTTGGCCGAACTCGCCAAGCAAAGGACGCTGTCGTCGGCCGTCAGTCTGTCGTCCTTCCCAAGATATGAGGAAGTTGACCGGTTCTTAATTCGTTCAGCCCCAGAGGTGGTGAACTGAAACTCGTTTGTCGCACGAGATTATAAAGGATCAAGGAGATGTGTGATTTCCTCCTCATCCTAAGAATCTCAAAATATCTGTCGATCATGATATCTTAGACGATATTGAAGCGAAACGAGACTGTCATTGATTACTTGTTCATATATTCAGTGACGACTGATAATATGAGCAAATTATGACAGGGAACCATGTACCGTTGCCTGAAGTCAACGTAGAATCGACTTACCTAATGGAAACTTGCAATCCAAGTAGACTCCTCAGCGAAAGTGTGTTCGGACCTGTAGCTCCAACACCACCAATGTTAAACGAGTTCGTTTATTTGGTTATTCGTAAGGAAGAGTGATGAGAATAATGAGATTGTAGAATGCTCGCCTAGTAGCGCAAGGCTTCTCTCACACCTTGGAATTGATTACAAGATGGTTGATTTCTTCGTAATGGACATTATAACAGTCCCCTACTTTACCAGTTTAGTAGTTTCCGGAAAACTGAGTATGCAGCCATGAATGTGGTCATGGTTTTATCTCTATGGGGATTTAGACAAATAGATATAGATGAAGGTCCCTGTGTGACTTCATGTGCTTAAATCAAGTAGTTCCTGACCACGGAACACGATCTCAATTGACTGAGACGTTCACTATATGGATTAATATAATCCGAGGGGATGTGGTATACTGCCTAACTGAGTACTTGATCAGCTTGGGATACTTGAACAAGTATTATGCCCTTGCGTGTTATGAAGCAATCCACGTTTTGGATTTGCCCTTCGAGATGAAGGATCTTGAGAAGACACGGTAGTGACTTGGCCTGATGATCGAGTCCCGTAAAGATTGAATCTAAGTCCATGATTCAGACTACACCCAGAAGGTGTTATGACGTTTTAGTCATTATGACGCTAAGTCGTCAAATTCTCCCATGATCGTTTGATCACTAGACATTGATATAGACCCGGTCCATCCCTGATGAGACGACAAAGAGATATTGAACCATGATGTTCATATCTAAGTACAATAAGCGCATCATTGTACTTGGTCTAATGTACTAGGACGAACATCTTGTCTGCTGTGAATGGTATAGCTCGACACAGCATCGCGCTAACACGCTGCCATCGAAATGGCATAAAAGACATTTTCCCATTACCTTAAGGTAAGTGGATGAGGGCTTGTCTTATCCCATTTGCGTCATCGAGTGTACCTACCCCCTTCGGTACTCGAATTAACGCAACCCTTTTTCGGTTATACCAATGCCGGTTACTTATCAGACCCGCATAAGGGATATTCCTAACATGGTCTGTCTTTACCATTAGGAATAAGACAATATCTTGGAGGTCTTGGAATGACTCCAAAAGAATCACTCTGATCTACTCGTGCTCTATGAGACGACTAGAGAGTGTATATGGCTTCGATCTCGTATTAGCCATATTTGAATTACATATGCTCTGTCTCACGATCCAGATAAAACACTTGTCTTATTTGAGGACAACTTGTTGTTATCGATCAAGAGAGACATGACTAGATTATGCTATTTAGCATTTCTTGCCGAAATAAATCTTCACATATGAAGTTTAAGAGCATCCTGTCGAATGCTCGTTTTATTCCACGTTATATTTTCTTGCATACAGTCGTGTGCAAGTAAATGAAGCATCCAGTCGAATGCTCGTACTCTTTCTTGAAATATGAAATCCTTACACCCAGTCGTGTGCAAGTGAGGGGGAGCATCCAGGTAAATGCTTATTGTACTAATTACTACTTAGTCGAAATTCTCGCACCATGTTGTGTGCAAGTGAGGGGGAGCATCCAGTCGCATGCTCGTGTACTCTTTTTGTCCTTAGACCAAGGTTTTTTTCCCACTGGGTTTTCCTTGGCAAGGTTTTTTTAGCGAGACACGTTCCCATTATATCTCACTTAAGATTGCCGAAATTAGGGGGAGTATCCTGTTGTATACTTCTTACCACTGTGTACTCTTTTGTCCTTCGATTAGAGGTTTTTCCCACTGGGTTTACTCTAGCAAGGTTTTGATGAGGCACCTGTTTTGTGGTTGATGCCCTACTACTACCACTGTTGCACTCTTTTTCCTTCGATCAGAGATTTTCCCATTGGGTTTGCTCCGGCAAGATTTTGATGAGGCACACTGTTTTGTGGTTAGTTAATTACATAGAATTTCGGCCTATATCATTCGGCTACACAGTTTCGCCTAGGTACCGGTTTTGTCCCACACTGGGTTTTCCGTCCCTAAGGTTTTTATGTGTTTAGCACTGCGAATGAACTCAACTCAGATCGACTGCATGAAGACGAAGAATTCAAGACGTACAAAGGGGGAGTGTTGTAAGATATTATTGGACTATTGGGCCTTACTCATAGTGGGCCTAAGTTGGGCTTTCTATCTTGTATAACCCTAACCTCTAGTATATAAAGAAGGTTAGGGTCCCCTTGTATTCATACATTCTGATTAATAAAGTCTCTCTTATTGTTGTCTCTCATACCTCTCTCTATATCTATACATATCTCTATATATATCTATAACGAGCTAATATGTCACACAACAGTGTTAAATTTATAACACTTAAAAAGATTGTTAACTTTACAACACTTTATAACTTTATTACTTGATGACATGGCAAAAAAAACTAACCCATCCTCATATTTCTCACGCATATATTTTCTATCTCCAACCTACTCTACTCTTTTATTTATTTTCTCCTAAATATTTTCTTCTTTTTTATTTTCTCTTATTCTCCATAAATATGGAAAATCTTACTCCTTTTCTCAATCCACAATTCAATTATGAATTTTCCGAAACAACACCCCTATCGAGTTCTCAACAATTCTATCAACAATATCCATATAATATACAACAACCTTTTGGTTCATTCAACTCTCAAATGTTAGGGGACCAATTTCAGTTTCAAGCTCAAGTTCAAAATAAATAACTTATTTCCCTATTTTTAAAATTCTATCTTTTCTGAAATTTGGCGCTGAAATTTGGCGGTAATGTATGGTTGCTGGAAAAATTTTTTCAGATAACTACTTTATTTTGAATATTTAATTTTTAATTAAAATAGATAATATTGTTAAAGTTAAAACTAATGTTGGTGTTTAACTTAATATGCATATGTATCATTTAATAGCTTTTTAAATGATGATGTGTCACTAGTTAACAACAAAAAGTTAACACAACTATTATGGATGCTCTAACTTAACCGAACATTATATAAAAAAAAAATACTTACGATTTAATTATATCTAAATTATCGAAGTAGAATTTTTTTAAAATTTCGTCGTACAGTTCTAATGATAAATTATGCGATTAGATTTTAAAATAATATTTTTCGATAATTTACATATGAAAATTTTACCGATTAAAGTTGTATATAGTTTTTTAAGAGACATTCATTTATGAACAATGGAGTATTAAGTAAATACATATACTATGTGGCCGTGTATTAAAAAACTCGTGTGCTTCGCTATTAGCTAAAGCTAAAAAAAATTGTTCAGTTTTATGCTTTAAAACAGATTTAAATACGTCGATACTAAAAAACGCGTCTCAAAACTTAAAAATCTTTAGTTTAGTTGAGAAAATAAAACTTAATGTAGGCTCACACAAATTGATACAAACACACACAAAAAAAAACTATGTGAACCGTTATTTTATAGCCAAAATTTCTACAAGTACAATTACGTGCTAAAGAACGAATCACATGATGTGTATTCAAAGTTAACTTGTTATATTAAATAGAGTCAATGATTAAACGTGAATAATAATTATTCGTAATGTTTTAGGCCTATTATATTCATGTATTAATAGTTTATTGAGCATATATAAGTATTTACGTTTTTTTAATAAACTCTTTTAACGTCGGTGTTTCTGCTTCGATAAAAGTCTTGTGAAAACTTTTTAGCGATGCTTCAACGTTTTTAAATATTGGTATGTGGTTAGAAATTCTAAAATATAATTAAAGAACACAATTTGTAATGAGATTCTGTATGACCGGTAAATTTCCAAGAAGACACTTATAAGGTCAACTATTACACACATATCGCTCAAAGTTACCGTAACTTTAGGAAGATATCTAAGTTTTAATTAATGTCATTCGTTTTCTTGTTCATGCAATGCAGTTCATTTTCAATCATCGCTACCTGTGTTAAATGTTTTCCGAGATTAATCTGTGTTTGGAGGAAGATATTGTGAGCAATTTCAAACTGTTACCAACTTTTACATAAGGTATTATACATGAATAGGAAAAAATTCATTACAATCACACCTCGAACTTTCGATGATTTTGCTACTTAGAGGTTCAGTTTGATGGGACGAGGGTCATTGCAATGAAGTGGCGTCTGATATATGTACACTATTTCCACACTTATTGTCATACTCATAGGGGTCGAAACATAAATATAACAAACTAGTCTATATATCATTACCTCTCGTATATAGTCGGTGGATGGATTCATTATAATCCAACATAGATACATAGGGTATTTTATTTAAGCTGCGGCGCATTTTGGCAATTGGTTTTTAATTCAATTTGGATTGTAATACTACACCAAACATAGATACATAAGTGTATTTTCTTTTAGCTGCAATGCATTTTGGCAATTGATTTAACAAGCCACAAACTGTATCAGTCGCTCCTATATACGAGGATAAATGTCTTCTGCTATGTCATTTTCACTTTTCACCCTCCATTTTTACTTAAAAAATCTACCAGTAAACTTTGTTATAAAAACACATGGACCAAACTACAAACATAATGCAATCATCGCCCATGAAAGTGTGATACTGTATGAGCCAGAACAGGGGGAGAATAAGTTAACATCCCCTTGCAAAAGAGAGAGCATGTATCACAATCGGAAACTTAAATATACCAAGATCATACATGTACTCAAATGTACCACAGTACCAACAGATAACAACATGTAGTAGAAGTAACCAACAATAACAATTATACAAGCTCAATGTACGCCATAGGGGCATTATCTCCTCTCCTCGGCAACGTCCTTATAATCCTTGTATAGCCGCCATTTCTCTCTCCATACCGTTCGGGCACCTCGGCGAAAAGCGCATGGACAATGGTCTTCTCGTATATGAAACCCAGAGCTTGTCTCCTCTTGTGGAGAGACCCGTCTTTAGCGAGGGTAATCATCTTATCCACATACTTCCGCATGGCGCTTGCCCTTGCTCTGGTCGTTTTAATACGGCCATATTTGAGGAGCTGCGTAGTTAGGCCTCTCAACAGTGCCTTGCGCTGGTCTGGAGGGCGGTTAAGTTTGGGTACCCTTCTTCCATGTCTCATGGCATACACTCTGCTGCCATTGTCGATCGTGGGGAAAGCAAAGCTGAAGCTTGTGGCCTCTGCAATAGCAATGAATTTAAGCTCATGCAAATCATGCACCCTATTGATAAGCTCATGCGAAAATAACATGTACCACCAGCAAATACTAGCAACAGCAATGAATAAATGGTGTTTGCTTAAGTCAACTGGACTAGTAACCTCTCTGGACTCTTTCAACCCCAAATACACAACTAACTTGTCTCTGTTGCTTGAAAGTTTGGGAAAGACATGTGCATAAAAAAAATAGCGCACAAAGACTGGATGTTACTTGTGTTGTATTTGCATATTCTGCCTCTGTCGAGGACTATTTCTGTATTAGTTTGAAGTATTGAGGACTCGATTACAGCTACTGATAGTTTGCAACTGTTTTCTATTGCCTGTATATAAAGGCCACACGTGCGGTTAAGAAGCTAATAATAAAGCTCTCTGATTGGCTCTCTCTATATAAATATCTTCATCTCCTATATACGCATATATACATATATAGCTCGATTTTATCAGACTAATCGAAAATCTACTACTCCAATCGATGATAAACTGGCCATTCAGTCCACCAAAACAAACAGTGGTGCCTGTAAGCTAATTATTTGCATAATAAAACACTACGTATTTGAGAATGGAAAAGTTTAACAGGCAGATATCAAACACAACATAAAGCCACTCTTCCTAACAGCTTAACCTTCTAGGTAGCGCATACAACTTAAATTGATAATAGAATGACAGAGTCAGTGACATATAATGCATTCTCAGTCCACTCAAATATCATTTCTTCTCAATACAAAACTTTTTTTATATTTGTTTGGCATCATTTATTTCTATCAATAACACCTTATAGGTAACAATTTAAACTTTTACATGTGGTGGTGTAGCAAAAGTCTTAACATGATATCACAGCACGCAATGTCCTGAGTTTAAGCATCATTCCCACCCAAGTGAAGGAATAGCAATTGTTTGGTTAAAACACTCTCAACGGGTCATGGCTAACAGGTGAGGATGTTTTCCAATTGTTTGGTTAAAATATAAAAAGAATCACCATGGGCCATTGCTTACAAGTGAAGATGTCTTGCATCTGTTTGGTAAAAAGTTCACCAGGGCCATTGCTTACAAGTGTAAACGTCTTGCAATAGTTTGGTTAAAATTTAAAAGATCACCATGGGCCCATCACTTATAAGTAAGGATATTATGCAATTGTTTGGTTAAAATTAGAAGATTCACCATCAATCATTGCTTACAAAGTTTCAAGTAAGGATGTATTGCAATTGTTTGGTAAAAAATTAACAAATTGACCATGGGCAATTGCTTACAAGTTACAAGTGAGGTTATTTTACTATTGCTTAGTTAAAAAAAAATAACATAGCCTACAAGTAAGAAGGTGTGATGAAAATACTAATTGTAGATAATAGGATGATGATTATCCTGACAGCTTAATATTTTGGGTGATATTATCACCTCACTTAACAGCTGTGGCAAACCACACTAAATGAGAAGAATTGGAGCTCATACATTTAGAGTTTACTGGTTTAGGCAAACCATCGTCTTTTAAATTTTACAGTAAAATACATCTGATAATTATGTTTTCTAAAACTACGAGGGTGACAAGTGGGATTTTAGCGGTTGTCAGAGTACAAATAGCAGTTTACTCCAATTTAGTCCGACTCTGCATCACCCCACACGTTAAAAAAAGGTTGATTTTTTCACCGTAATTTTAATAAAATATTGCCGATTTTAGATAACACCCTAACAAAATATTGCTTTTTTCACCGTAATTTTAACAAATTATTGCCGATTTTAGCCAACACCATCCCACATTACCAGAAAAAAAAACTAACAAGTGAAATGCATCCCCTCCCTTCCCTCTTTCTGCCACTGGCCGAGGCAGATAAGCAATTGAAAGTTGAAACCCCAAAAGGCACACAAAGTCTGTGTAACTGAGAACCTAATATAAATAATCTTAGATGAAATGCCATCCAATATCACAATGCGCATAGTTTAAGGGAACAATAGTTAGTATTTTTGGGGGGGGGGGGGGGGGGGGGGGGGGAATGTATATACAGCAAATATTAGCTTCTTTGTATTCAGCTTACTCATTTCTTATCCTCATTTTCTAGTAGTAGGCTCTTTGTATCCAGCTTATCTGCTTGTTCAGACAATTAGGTTGGATCCGACATATTTGGGCTTTCATGGGGGCCTGTCCCATGATATTTACAGTACTTTATTGAATAAAGCTTGGGCCTTTCATTAAAAATAAAATAAACATATATATATATACATATATACAGCAAATATTGGCTAATCTCAATGTTAAAAATTTGCAGGTGACGATAACTTTTTATGTCCCTAATTCCTACCGTCATGATAAATACATGACGGAACTAGAAAACTTAAATGGGAGGGTTGTGCATGTTTTGCAACAACTTTTATTGTTAGCTTTTTTAGCCTTTTGCTTTTACAGAGCAACCTGCGTTTGATATCACTGATTTTTTAGCTTTGAAGAATCTAGATTTTGAAGGAACATAGATAGAAAAGCTAAAAGCCCAAAAGCCACAGCTTTTGAAGATTTCTAGCTTTCTCGCAACCAAATTCAGAATTTAGATGAAAATGGCCAACTAGAGTTTCTAGACTAAAATACCCTCATAGTTTCATTATATTAACTCGCTAGAGACATTAATGCCAAACATCAATTTGCATGGAAGTTAGCCTTTTGAAGTTGTTGCCAAACACTCATGAGATGTTTTAGAGAGCAAGCTTCTTCGTACTGCTTTTTTAAAAGCAGCTTTTTGACCCAAAAAGCTGATGCCAAACGGACTTTCATAAAATATGAGTGGGGGTTGAAACGCAATTCTTAACGATTTTAATCAAACACGTAGTTCAACATTATCCTATACACACTTAACTAACCTATACTGCTATATGCACCAACATGAAATTTTGACCCACCAACAAATTATATCAAAATTCCCAAAATGAAATCTTATTAATATCAATCATATAGTTTAACATTTGATTGCACGTAACTTCGTATTGGACGATTATATGGGAACAGAAAGACAGAAAAAAAACGATTGGTACCATGTACTATTGAACTTTACTAATTTGGTACCCAACCTTTAAATTTTACTGATTTGGGCCCCAACCTATCAATTTTCGTCCAATTAAGGATACGACATCATAAATTGACAAAATTACACTCACAGTATCTATCTCACATTTGAAAATCTATTTTTTTATGAATGTTGACGCAATTGCACTTTCTATGTGATATATGAGAGAACATGACTACAATTTCGTCATTCGTTTAAACACCAAGGTACTAAATTGTTAGGTCGGGACCCAAATCGGTGAAATTCAAAGCTTGGGTACTAAATTGTTAAACATCAATAGTACAGGGTAAGAAATAGTAGTAAAAAAAATAATGTACCTTCGGAGCGGAGAGAGAAAAAAGAGTGGAGGGGGGACATTGTACCGAGACCTAAAAACGAATTAAGCTCGGTTTTCGCCTTGTTGTTACGACGTGTGTAGGTAAGGCGGGTCGATGGGAATGATCGGACGGAGGAGACAAGTGACACATGTCGGTTAGCGGGTAGGTTGTGGTTATTTGGAAGTGAAGCTCTTAGAGAGGACATGTTCCATGTTGTGCTAGCACAAGTTGCCATTTTCAGGACTGTGAATGAGAATTAAATCTCTTTTTGTTTCTCTCTCTATGTGAAGGTGGGTTTGGAGTTCGGAAAGTGAGGGTTTTGGGATTGGTTTATGGATAACTACACTTTTGGTCCTTTTCTATTCTATAATTTTATATTTTTAGAACGGAATTCTTGTATTGGTTTTTTTTTTTTTTTTTAAATGTAACGAGGCTTGTTTGATGGCGTATTATAACTCATAAGTGATCAAAAAAAAAAACGAGTTGAGAATTGTTTAATGTGTTAAACTCTCGACGGCTCGACTTTGCTACATTAAAGTTCTATTTGTCAAATGAGGTAGACTAGCTTTGTGATCGTTTCTTACATGTATATTACTTAAAGAGTACGGTGCTTCAAATCTCTTATTAAGTATTACCGGATTAAGTAATGATATACTAGAAGATAGAGGTTATCTCGGAATAAAAGAGTTGAAAATTGTTTGATGTGTTCTTTTTAAAGTAATGTGTGTTATTAACGAAAAGGAATATACATGTTTTTTTAGTGTCTAAATCCTCCAACCTCATTTCACTTGTTGAGATATGTTGATATGGAAACTTATTAAATACATTCTTGTTCATTTCTACATTGTAAATACTTGATGTTCGACATTTATTTATTTATTTTTAAAATTAGTTGATAAATTTTTAGATATTTACTTGATTTTCTTTAGGTGGGTTGGTCGATTGAATAAATTAAAGAGTAACATAGAGAGTCAATTATTTAAATATGCGTTTGATTTAAATTGAAAATTAAACCATCTGTCTAAAATGCACCCAATGTACTTCATTTGCATTTATTAGTAACTTATTAGAGAATCCTTTACGAGACGAGGAGATCAGCCTGGATAACCGAGGAATACAGTGGGTTTTGTGTGTGTAAAAAGAAATCGGAGAGACACAGGAATAAAAATAGAGTAATATATGTGCCAAACTATTTATTTATGTTCTAATTTATATGTCGCTATACATTAGCATACACTATCTATATGCACAATTCAGTTAGAAGTTCCGTCCGACAACTAATTTGCTGACCTAATTTTGATAGATCTTTATTAAAAAATTAATAGATGTTGGGACAATATAATCACATAGCTTTCCTAAAACATATTTATAGGCCAAAATGCAATAGTAACACCATTAAACCTGGTAAAAAAAAAATACGTTTAGTGTACTGTATTATAAATGGTTAACGATTTAGGTAATACACTATCAATTTTAACAATTGAGCTACAGAACTGTGAAATTTCACATTTTATGCTGGTAGTGTCACGCCCCGGATTTTGGATAAACCCGGGTCGTGAATGTAAATGAAAATAAAAAGGAAAAAAATTTAAAATAACAAAACATGCGGAATGCCATTCGATAATATGCCAATCAATAGACCCAAATAAATACTTCAAGACATGCCGATAATCACATATGATTCCCTGAGTTGGCCTAAGGGTAGCCAACGGGGCTCAAATGTGACAAACGAACAAAACAACACGTTTTAGAAAATTTCGGCATGAGCTTCGCATATCTATTTGTTTCCAATAAATTAGACCTGTTTGACAACAAAACATATAACAAAATCGCAAAGCGATTATCACTAATTCAACATGATCAAGTCAAATTCAACCCAGCTGACATTATATACAATAACGCAATCTAACATATACAAATGTACATGATAGGTTATTCTAACCAAAAGAAAAACATACACGTTTCAAACGCTTACTAGGCGAACAAAGTTCAAAATAAGAAAACGCCAAAAAGAGTAAACAAAAGAGTAGCGTGCACGCGATAAGGTGTAATATGACAATGATCCTCAGACAAGAGCTCTACACCTCGCCACCGTCTCCGTCAGCACCTGTACATCGATCGTGAACAAAATGTACAGAAAACAAAGAAAGGAGGTAAGAAAACAGTCTCGCATTAAAAACGGCGCGTGCTACTAAGCACGCACACACAATCCTAACATGGCAAATATGATATCTTGGCAAATAATGACAAAGGCAATTGCACGAAAAACACATCAACCAATATAGCTCGCAACACAAGTAAATGAACATATAATCGAGATAACTGAATTAATAATAAAACAAAATAAAATAAAACAAAACAAAATAAAACAAGACTCAACGAAACACAAAGTCGGGATTGCCTCACATGTACCCACTTTTAGAGCCACTCTGCTCTAGGACCCAAAGTGCAATGGTTCCCTCACCCATATTCTGACACTAACATGTGACCAAAAGATATGGGGCCGGCTTTAAGGGGACTAACCCTATGGTACCGATATACCTAATCCTTGCGCAAGTTTCCGGGATCTCACCGTAAGCTGACACAGCTCCGCCTTAACACTTGGTACTGCAATCCCTAAAATAAATATAAAAGACTCCCAAAAACATAAATGGTAAAGTCCACCAAACGAAAATAAAATAAATATCACGCACTATATCACCACCGTCACATTTTTGTTCACAATTCTTTTTCAAATAAAAAATGGTAAAATCGCCATACATAACATAATCACCATAAACAATATGATTAGCATAAATAAAACCATCGAAGCATGTTACACATACACAATACAATAACATGATGCAATACATACTAACCAACCAACCATTTACATAGCCTAGCATACAACAAACAACACATAAAAACCGCTTTTAAAGCGAAACCATATTCTTCCCCCTTACCTATACAAACGAGAGCTCGTTTGTAAAAATATCCAACCTCGAACCGAAAACCCACCGAACAATCAAAGCTAGATATGGACAGCCCACTAATCGCCCTCAAGTAGTCCCTAAACGTAATTAGAACGAGCTACGGATCAATAAAATTGATGTAAATTCGGATTAGGGTAAAGCCCTAAAAAACGACCTTTTATAAAAGTGAAAATTGGAGGAAAAGACTTACACAGATAGATAGGGCTCGAAGAGTAGATTAAAAAAATGTATTTAATCGTGAAAAACGGAGTCCGAACGCACCCGAAACGGAATCAAACCCCGGATGCCCGAAACCCGAGAAAACCCCACGCACCGCCAAACTCGCCGATCAGACCTGACCAGTCCTTCCCGGCGACCTAAACCCCTTCTTCTCCGGCGTTCGTCTCTCTCTCTATGTCAACTCAGCTCTCTCTCTCTTTCTCTACTGTTATCTCTCTTTGTATATATGTATATATGTAAATATATGTATCTATGTATATATATAATATCTAGATATTTAGGTTTTAATAATTTACTAATTAGTCCACTATTTATTACACAATACCAATCACCCCCACAACTATTATATACACCCAATTTATTTCATATCACACATGTATATTTCACACAAATACGCAATCACCCACGAAACTAAATATCACTATCTTATTACTAAAATTCATAATAAAGTACAAAATTTCCGAAACGTTACATTCTCCCCAACTTAAAAGAATTTCGTCCCGAAATTAAACACATACCCGAATCAATAAATAAGTCTGGATACTTAGCACGAATCTCCAGCTCACGTTCCCATGTTGCCTCTTCGGTCCCATGGTGACTCCACAATACTTTCACCAAATGAATAACACGCCTTCGTAGTACCTGCTCACGTCTATCAAGTATACGGACCGGACGGACCACATAAGAAACGTCCTCTTGTACTCGAAGATCGGAAAAATTCAGAATATGAGATGGGTCTGGCTCGTACTTCCGGAGCATCGAAACATGAAACACTGGGTGTACATTCGCCAATTGCGGTGGCAAAGCTAACTGATAGGCCAAATCACCAACTCTCTCCAAAATCAAGAAAGGTCCAATAAACCGCGGTGACAACTTCCCATGCCTCCCAAAACGCATAATGCCCTTACGCGGCAATATTTTAAGGAACACATGATCACCCACCCCAAACTCCAACGGCCGCCTTCGTCTATCCGCATAACTCTTTTGACGGCTTCTCGCTGTCTCTAACCTTTGCTTAATCAAAAGAATCTTCTCTGTAGTCTCTCGAACCACATCTGGTCCTAGCAACGATGATTCACCGGCCTCCGTCCAACACACAGGAGATCTACAAGGTCGTCCATATAGGGCCTCATAAGGGGCCATCTCAATGCTCGAATGATAACTATTATTATAAGCGAACTCAATCAATGACATATGTTTCTCCCAACCCCCACCAAAATCAACTACACACGCACGAAGCATATCTTCCAGAGTCTGGATAGTCCTCTCCGACTGCCCATCGGTCTGAGGGTGATAAGCCGTACTCAAATCTAGTTTCGTTCCCAACGCCTTCTGAAGACTCTGCCAGAAACGAGACACAAAGCGAGGATCAAGATCAGACACAATAGAAACTGGGACACCATGTAAGCGAACAATCTCACGAACATAAATCTCGCATAGCTGCTCGACTTTGTCGCTAACACGCATCGGGAGAAAGTGAGCCGATTTCGTCAATCGATCCACTATGACCCATATCGCATCTTTCCCCTTACTAGATCTCGGCAACCCCACTACAAAGTCCATAGTTATACGTTCCCACTTCCACTCGGGTATAGGCAAAGGTTTAAGCAACCCTCCCGGCTTTTGATGTTCTATCTTCACCTGCTGACAAGTAAGACATTTACTAACAAAGTCTGCCACGTCTTTTTTCATTCCACTCCAATAAAACTGTCGAGCTAGGTCGTGGTACATCTTTGTGCCACCAGGATGAACTGCCAATCGAGAATGGTGGAATTCCTTCATGACCTCCATGCGCATACTCACAGGTACCAGTAGACGATCCATAAATCTCACTCCCCCATCTGAGCCAATTTTCCATCTGTTGAGTCCCAACTCACTCGAAACTTTAACTCGTAAGTCTCTAGATTCCTCGTCTCCTTGTTGGGCCTCAATTACCCTCGACACTAACGACGGTTGCACCTTCACCGAGAACAACACGGCTGAATTTTCTTCTTCACTCATTTCCAAGTCGAATTCGTTAAGAACATTCAGCATACCCCATTCACGGACAGCTATGCATGCCAAAGAACACCTAGTCTTGCGACTCAAGGCGTCTGCCACCATATTTGCTTTATCAGGATAATACTGCAAGTCGAAGTCGTATTGCTCAAGATACTCCATCCACCTTCTTTGTCGTAAGTTTAGATCACGCTGTGTGAAAATATACTTGAGACTCTTGTGATCCGAAAACACGTTGAATCTCTCTCCAAACAAGTAGTGCCGCCAACACTTCAAAGAAAACACAACCGCAGCCAACTCAAGATCATGAGTGGGATAGTTTTTCTCATGAACTTTTAACTGCCGAGAAGCATAAGCCACCCACCTTGCCCTCTTGCATTAACACTGCACCGAGGCCTTCCTTCGAGGCATCACAATAAACACAATACTCCACACCTCTCTCTGGGATAATGAGAATAGGAGCAGATGTCAAGCGACGCTTCAATTCTTGGAAAGAAAGTTCACATTTCTCGTCCCATTCGAATTTAACACCTTTCTTCGTAAGTCGAGTTAGGGGAGCCGTCAGACGAGAAAATTTTTGCACGAACCTTCGATAGTAACCTGCTAGTCCCAAGAAGCTACGGATCTTGAACACACTTTTTGGTTGAGCCCAATCAGTCACCACCTCAATCTTAGAAGGATCAACCGACACTCCATCCGCTGACACTACGTGGCCCAGAAACTTCACCTCTGACATCCAAAACTCGCACTTGGAGAAGTTAGCATACAGTTTATGCTTTCTTAAAAGATTAAGCACAACACGAAGGTGCTGGATGTGTTCTTCTTTCGATGAAGAGTACACCAGAATGTCGTCCACAAACACCACGACAAACTTGTCCAGAAAAGGCTCTAAAGACACGGTTCATCAAGTCCATAAATGCAGCTGGTGCATTCGTTAACCCGAATGGCATCACTAGAAACTCATAATGACCATACCGAGTACGAAATGCAGTCTTAGGAATATCCACCTCACGAACTCGAAGTTGATGGTACCCTGAGCGAAGATCAATCTTCGAAAAACACTTCGACCCTTTCAGCTGATCGAAGAGGTCATCAATTCGTGGCAGGGGATACTTATTCTTTATCGTAACTCGATTCAGCTTACGATAATCAATACACATACGCATACCACCATCCTTCTTCTGGACAAATAATGTTGGCGCACCCCACGGAGACACACTAGGACGTATAAATCCCTTACCCAACAAATCATCCAACTGTTCCTTTAACTCTTTCAACTCAGCTGGCGCTAAACGATAAGGAGCCATAGCAATCGGAGCAGTTCCAGGTGTTAAATCTATGGAAAACTCCACCTCACGCTGAGGAGGAAGTTCGATAAGATCATTAGGAAACACCTCGGGAAACTCACACACCACCGGAGGTAACTCGACGTCAGTAGACACTTTATCACTAACCGATAAGCTAGCTAATAAACCACCCAAATCATCAACCACGTTCCATGACAGGGAAAAACGAATACATCGGTCCCCAGAGAAAATAATACGATCACCAGAAAGGGTAATAAAAGATACACGTCGACGCTCACAATCGATAATGGCATGGAAGAAAGATAACCAGTCCATGCCCAAGAATAACATCAAAGCTAGTTATATCAATCACAAGAAAGTCGAACACAAAAGCGTGTTCAGAAATATAAAGCACACAGTCACGACATATACGATCAAGCGGAACACAACCACGAATAGGAGTTTCAACCACAATAGCAGGATCCTGAATACTGAATAACAAAACCCATAGATAAAGTAAAACGAGAGGAAATAAATGAACGAGAAGCGCCGGTATCAAATAAGACATTAGCCCAAGAAGAGCAAACGAGTAAGGCACCTCGAATAACTGAAGGTTCGTTCCTGTCAGTATTAACCTGAGGCAGGGCGAACACACTAGCTTGAGTACCCTGAGAAGATTGAGAAGACTGGTGCTGCTGATAACCACCACGACTGGAACTCTGAAAACCACCGCGAGTTGCCATAGAATTATGAGGAATAGGAGCCTTAGAACCGGAATAAGAAGGCGCAATAGAATAGTTCTGAGTAGTTGGAGTAGTACGCATAAAAGCTGAAGAAGTGGCACTAGTTCCCCTAGACATGCACCGACTCTGAAGATGTCCTAATCCACCACATTTATGACACTTAGCCCTAGGACAGTCTCGAACCCTATGAGCCCGAGAACCACCTTAACACTTAAAAATGATACCATATACACACGGCATACAGAGTACAACGAAAACATGAAACAAACTAAACGCCTACATATCCTACTTGTCTACACAAATATCAATCATTCTTAACCCATCGTAATTTAGTTGCAGTCACTAACAATCATAAAAACAATCCGTTAGAAGGCACCACCACAATCCTCGATCAATATATGTAGCACATAACAGATATTTCTATATAATCACACCACGAGTAACACACAACTGGATATGTCCACCAACTAAAACCGTTCACATTCAACAAACACGAAACCGTTTAACAAGAACCATATATACACCCATTAAAACGGATCAACTCACAATACAATATAAGTCAACCAAACTTGAATGTAAACAAACAACCAAATACACCACATGGATTTTGAAAAATGCAGATTTTCTTAAAATGTCTTACACCACCAAGTATCACCCGTCCCCGTGTGTGCCTATCCTACCCAACAGGTAACCAAGTTAATCGGAACCCGGTTAGCTCTGATACCAAGCTGTCACGCCCCGGATTTTGGATAAACCCGGGTCGTGAATGTAAATGAAAATAAAAAGGAAAAAAATTTAAAATAACAAAACATGCGGAATGCCATTCGATAATATGCCAATCAATAGACCCAAATAAATACTTCAAGACATGCCGATAATCACATATGATTCCCTGAGTTGGCCTAAGGGTAGCCAACGGGGCTCAAATGTGACAAACGAACAAAACAACACGTTTTAGAAAATTTCGGCATGAGCTTCGCATATCTATTTGTTTCCAATAAATTAGACCTGTTTGACAACAAAACATATAACAAAATCGCAAAGCGATTATCACTAATTCAACATGATCAAGTCAAATTCAACCCAGCTGACATTATATACAATAACGCAATCTAACATATACAAATGTACATGATAGGTTATTCTAACCAAAAGAAAAACATACACGTTTCAAACGCTTACTAGGCGAACAAAGTTCAAAATAAGAAAACGCCAAAAAGAGTAAACAAAAGAGTAGCGTGCACGCGATAAGGTGTAATATGACAATGATCCTCAGACAAGAGCTCTACACCTCGCCACCGTCTCCGTCAGCACCTGTACATCGATCGTGAACAAAATGTACAGAAAACAAAGAAAGGAGGTAAGAAAACAATCTCGCATTAAAAACGGCGCGTGCTACTAAGCACGCACACACAATCCTAACATGGCAAATATGATATCTTGGCAAATAATGACAAAGGCAATTGCACGAAAAACACATCAACCAATATAGCTCGCAACACAAGTAAATGAACATATAATCGAGATAACTGAATTAATAATAAAACAAAATAAAATAAAACAAAACAAAATAAAACAAGACTCAACGAAACACAAAGTCGGGATTGCCTCACATGTACCCACTTTTAGAGCCACTCTGCTCTAGGACCCAAAGTGCAATGGTTCCCTCACCCATATTCTGACACTAACATGTGACCAAAAGATATGGGGCCGGCTTTAAGGGGACTAACCCTATGGTACCGATATACCTAATCCTTGCGCAAGTTTCCGGGATCTCACCGTAAGCTGACACAGCTCCGCCTTAACACTTGGTACTGCAATCCCTAAAATAAATATAAAAGACTCCCAAAAACATAAATGGTAAAGTCCACCAAACGAAAATAAAATAAATATCACGCACTATATCACCACCGTCACATTTTTGTTCACAATTCTTTTTCAAATAAAAAATGGTAAAATCGCCATACATAACATAATCACCATAAACAATATGATTAGCATAAATAAAACCATCGAAGCATGTTACACATACACAATACAATAACATGATGCAATACATACTAACCAACCAACCATTTACATAGCCTAGCATACAACAAACAACACATAAAAACCGCTTTTAAAGCGAAACCATATTCTTCCCCCTTACCTATACAAACGAGAGCTCGTTTGTAAAAATATCCAACCTCGAACCGAAAACCCACCGAACAATCAAAGCTAGATATGGACAGCCCACTAATCGCCCTCAAGTAGTCCCTAAACGTAATTAGAACGAGCTACGGATCAATAAAATTGATGTAAATTCGGATTAGGGTAAAGCCCTAAAAAACGACCTTTTATAAAAGTGAAAATTGGAGGAAAAGACTTACACAGATAGATAGGGCTCGAAGAGTAGATTAAAAAAATGTATTTAATCGTGAAAAACGGAGTCCGAACGCACCCGAAACGGAATCAAACCCCGGATGCCCGAAACCCGAGAAAACCCCACGCACCGCCAAACTCGCCGATCAGACCTGACCAGTCCTTCCCGGCGACCTAAACCCCTTCTTCTCCGGCGTTCGTCTCTCTCTCTATGTCAACTCAGCTCTCTCTCTCTTTCTCTACTGTTATCTCTCTTTGTATATATGTATATATGTAAATATATGTATCTATGTATATATATAATATCTAGATATTTAGGTTTTAATAATTTACTAATTAGTCCACTATTTATTACACAATACCAATCACCCCCACAACTATTATATACACCCAATTTATTTCATATCACACATGTATATTTCACACAAATACGCAATCACCCACGAAACTAAATATCACTATCTTATTACTAAAATTCATAATAAAGTACAAAATTTCCGAAACGTTACAGGTAGTCCATTAATTAGACGAAATTAACGAAATTTCGTTATATCTCACATTTTGTGATTTATTTTTTTATGGATGTTGACAGAATTGCACTCATCATGTGATAGGCAAGAAAACATGAATGTCATTTTATCATTTTGTCTAACGATATGACGAATTTCGTATATTAGTAACTCAATTATTAAAATTGATAACATTTTTTTTTCCGTTAAAAAACCATAAAGTTCAGATTTCCAAAAACATTCCATTAAAACTTATTTTTTACTAGAAAATGGCCCCCAAAAAACAATAAACTATGTTAAATAAAAAAAAACTACACAAACAAAAAATTACAGTACGTCGAAATTACAAATATACCATCACATAATAATTCCGAGTTTTCTTTGTTATAAAGCAATATATTTGTATTCAACAAAAATGGTATACGCAAGAGTCATAAATCCCCTGATTGCTTCTCTCTCCTCCCTCACTCACTCTCTAACCACACCCCTCCGCCGCGCCGCACCACCTCCGACCACCGTATATCTCCGTCTCAACACCGCCAGAGCCTCATCCACCTCTTCTCATACCAACTCCAAGGTAATTATATATTTTCATCACACACCATAATTTAACTTTATTATTATCTCATAAACCCCAATTCAGTTCAATTTCATCTCTGTTACTGTGAATGTAGTAAAGATAAATTTCTTTATTTGAAAAAATTAATTGAAAATAACAGTGATCTCACTTATTTGATCACTGCTTTAATTTAAATGCAACTTGAACCGTTTTATTATTTAATAGTAGTACTTTTTAATGCTCATGAAATCATCTGTATGACTTCATAAAATAAACTGTCAGTCATCTTAAATTATATAATACTAGTAAAATTTACCCACGCGTTGCGTGTGAGACGCGGAATGGCATAAATATCGTAATATATTTTATTTTGAACATAATATTCAGATTTGGTATTATTTATTGTAGTTATGCAGGTTAAAATGAATCGTTAATTAATCTAAGCTACATCCGTAATTAGGAAGATATAGTGAGGACAAATTATTAATTAATTAGATTAGGTATATTGGTAATTATTAAAACATAGTGAGGGTGTTTTTGGAAAAATTGGGCAAAATTGGGCAGCCTCATTTCTCTTGGTTTGACCTATTATAATAGAATGATGATACACAATATAAATGCGGGATTTATACACTTTTTTTCAATTTAGTACCTTCTACTATTAACAAATTCAATTTAGTACCTTCAACTATCTGTATCACTCAAATTAGTACAGTCCCCGTCACTTGATTAACATAAAGTGATGCGGCAATGACGTCATCACCGCCACGTCATTGAGATATTAATTTAATTTAACCTTGTACGACACACTTTTATCAATTTAGTACCTTCTACTATTAACAAATTCAATTTAGCACCTTCAACTATCTATATCATTCAAATTAGTACAGTCCCCGTTACTTGATTAACATAAAGTGACGTGGAATTGACGCCACCACTGCCACGTCATCGAGATATTAATAATTTAATTTAACCTTGTACGACACACTTTTATCAATTTAGTACCTTCTACTATTAACAAATTCAATTTAGCACCTTCAACTATCTATATCACTCAAATTAGTATAGTCCCCGTCACTTGATTAACATAAAGTGACGTGGCAATGACGTCATCACCACCACGTCATCGAGATATCAACAATTTAATTTAACCTTGTACAACACACTTTTATCAATTTAGTACCTTCTACTATTAACAAATTCAATTTAGCACCTTCAACTATCTATATCACTCAAATTAGTACAGTCCCCGTCACTTGATTAACATAAAGTGACGTGACAATGACGTCATCACCGCCACGTCATCGAGATATTAACAATTTAATTTAACCTTGTACGACACACTTTTATCAATTTAGTACCTTCTACTATTAACAAATTCAATTTAGCACCTTCAACTATCTATATTACTCAAATTAGTACAGTCCCCGTCACTTGATTAACATAAAGTGACGTGGCAATGACGTCATCACCGCCACATCATCGAGATATTAACAATTTAATTTAACCTTGTACGACACACTTTTATCAATTTAGTACCTTCTACTATTAACAAATTCAATTTAGTACCTTCTACTATTAACAAATTCAATTTAGTACCTTCAACTATCTATCTTACTCAAATTAATTTAAACCTTGTATGACACCCTTTTATCAATTTAGGGTCCGTTTGGTATCAGCCTTTTCAGTCAAAAAGCTGCTTTCAGAAAGCAGTAGGAAAAAAGCTTGTTTTCCAAAATATACATGAGTTGTTTGGCAAAAACTTAAAAAAGCTAACTTTCAACATATTGATTTTTAGCATTAGCTAATAACCTTTTGCTTTTTCAATCAAAATAACTTTATACGACATTTTTTTGATAAATTTTCAAAATATAATATTTAATCGAGCAGATAACACATCAAGTATACGAATAAAGTTTTAGTTGAGATAAGGTCAATATTCATTTAAATTATTAAAATGGTGGCGAGAAAGGGGATATGAACCGTTTACTACCATGTATTTTATCAAAAATTCAATTTTCTCCCCTCTACTCTACTTTGTTTATTTTAGGGCCTTGTACAATATCAATCCACTCAATTTTGTACCTCATCCGTCAATTCTTTCAGAAAATGGACGACACGTGCCTGCATGTGACTAACTTTTGCTGCTTTTATGAGTTAGGTTTATGTTTGGTAAGAATTGGGATGAACCGAATGTAGAAAAATGTATTATTCGGTCCCTTGTATTTATTTTATTTTTATTTTTATTTTTATTTTTTATTTTTTTATTGGACCTATGTTATAAATGACCAAAATACCTTTGTCGTTAAAAGACGTTAATAGAATTTAGTCACGTGCAGTAACGTGTCGTCCATTTTGTGAAGTAATTGACGGATGAGGTACAAAATTGAATGGATTGATATTGTACAGGGCGCTAAAATGAACAAAATAGAGTAGAAGGGAGAAAATTGAATTTTTGGTAAAGTACAGGGTAGTAAACGGTTCATACCCCGGCGAGAAAGCTACCAAAATCTCCAAAATGTGTCTTTTTTGCTTTTAGCTTTTCTAGTTATATTAATCCAAAATCTAGATTTTTAAAAGCTAAAAAAAGCAGTGATACCAAACGCATGTGGCTTTTTAAAATAAAAAAGGCTGAAAAAGCTAACAAAAAAAGTTGATGTCAAACATGCACTTAGTACCGTCAAATACGAAAATCAATCACTTTCTGTTTAGCAATTGATGGAGAGGGTCTAAATGAGAAAAAATATATTGCAGCGGAAGGTATTAAATTGGATTTTTTTTAGTTGAAGATACTAAAATAAGAAAAAAGTGTGTTGCACATGGTATTAAACTATTTAAATCCTGTATATAAACAGAAGTAATAAAATAACAATTCACTAACATAGTGAATTTGGTAGATAGTGAAAGTAGCAGATGAATACTGATCAAGTTATGTTTGGCTGTTGCTTTGTTATTTCTTTTTTTGTAAGTTAGACAGAATTAAAAATAACCAAATTTGATCCCTTATGGCTTGAAATGCAATTTAAAGCTTTTCCTTTTTTGGAAAAAAAACGTAAAATCATCTGTATTTATATTGTTAGTCATCATATGTTGTATACCGTAAAAAACGGAATTAGGAGAAAAGAACTGTATTATGAACAATTTATCGACATAGTGACATGCTATTTTGTTTTTGTAAGTGGGATGGTAATTCTTCATAGGAAATACTAACCTTTTGGGACTGTGGCGTATTAAAACATAACTAGGAAGACTTGTTTGATTGAAACACGCAAATCAACGTCGTCTTTAGTCAAACTCTTTTGAACATTATTTTTTAGTAAATGGAGTGGTGATTCTTCACAGAGAAGGCGTTATAAGACTTCATATAAAAAAATGGTTGGTTGAAATACACAAATCAACGTCTTTGCTTGTCGAATTTCTTGTAACATAATTTTATTATTTGGAATGAAACAGATGAGTACGGAGAAGTTTATGTTTGGACCTTGGAAGATAGACCAGAAAGAGGTCTTCTACTCCACTGATCTCTCCTTCGCAATGGTCAACCTCCGCCCAGTCGTTCCTGGTACTTATACTAGTATATCGTACTTATTTGCTCTCATAATTATAAATGTATAAATTAATGCATACGAACTGATCATAATTGCTTGTATTTGAGAATATTTATCAAATAGTCATCATCAAGCTTACAAAATTATCATTGTCTTTTCGTGTTGCTTGAATTGATGATAGGCTACTTTTGGTTAAGCAATTAAGTTTGGTTATTTTAGGCCGGGAAAGGTTTTAGTTGGTCTAGCTCAAAATCTCTAGTTTTCTCAGGCCACAAAATCATAACAGCTCAACTAAAAAGCTGTCCAACAGTTGCAGTAATCTTAAAAAGGAAAACTTAGCTAATAAACCTGCAAATTGTAATGGGACATGTTTGTACATAGTTTTGTCTAAATGAAGCTAGATAGAAAACTTTGTGGTGGTTTAGGTTCTTAAGTTTGAAATCCCAGTTGCCTTGTTCAAATTAAAACACGAATATGTGTTTGAAAAGAAACAGGAATTTGGTGTTATAAATAGTTGGGAAATGAATGGTGGTGATATTGTGGAGTAAGGATAGTCTAGTTATTAAGATTTGAACTGCTTAAAGACTTGCATATACTTGCCGGAGGGTTGCAGATGCTACTCACTAAAAATAGCAGATTTAGATAGTTACCCTCATTAAGAAAACAATAAGAATGTGCCAAAGTTGCAATACTTATGACAAAGTTTGCAACTATACCACCACAGTTTCTGAGTGCTATTTGAAACCGACCTATCGTATGTTTATTCGCAGTCTAGCCCCAAATATATCTGTGGTGATTTTTGGAAATGAAGTTCAAATGCTCAACTGATTCCGTTTGTTGTGTCAAGGGGATGAAACTTTATAGATTGCAAGTAAAAAACAGATTTAACGTGAATTACTTGAGAAATTGATTTTAATCATGGCAGAGGGAAATTAGTTTTTTTTTAACAAATATCCACTGCATTTTCTTTCTGGCCTTAGTTTGTGATCAGGTGTTGTGTATTTCTCCTCTCTTTTTTTCTTCCTGTGTGTGCGCATGACACCGGTATTCTTTGTCATTTCTACACCAAAAAAATAGCTCTGATTTTGTGCAACTTTGTTTCTTTTGCAGGTCATATCCTTTTTAGCTGCTTTATAGACATACGAGGATGAAATCTTATGTGGGCTCATGCTAGACATATGAATATATGATACAATAAGTACAAATGCAGCGGTATAGTGATTTTTTGACTGGAATAGTGTGCATTCCAAATAATGTTGAATGTTCTAAAAATGACCAAGTTTGCTAAATGACTTTAATAATGTTACAGTTTAAATGAAAAATTGAAAATATAGTTAAACCTCTTGATAACCTTTTTTGATGGTAAGAGCAAGTCGAAAGGTTCCTTTTGACCTGTTTTTAAACTTGGGCTTTTCATAGCCAAAAGTGGTTTAACAATTTTGTCATGGGCATGCATTACCCTCATTATAAGATTTCGTTGCATATTTCAATTAGCTGAAAGTTTACGAAAAACAAAGACTGGAAAGCATGCCAGCTAGCTCCAAACATGAACCCCCGCAAATTAGATGTTGAACTTGAAATCTTACAAACTTTTCCATTGTATTCTATCTAGGGATGTTCAGTTCAGATAGATTTTTTTTGGTGAATCTGTGCAACTGTTGTGCATGTTTTCGGGTTTCCGTTCAACCCAACCCAGTATATTATAATATGTTGTTTGCAAAATATTTTTAAAATGAGCATGAAAACATGGGAAATGTTGTCAGTCTTGACTCTAGATACATGTTCTTGTCTGCCCAAGGCGAGAGGTAAAGCGCTTCGTTGATCTCACTCCCGAAGAGACTAGTGATATTTGGGTAGCAGCACAGAAGATTGGTACTCATCTTGAGAGCTATCACAAAGCTTCTTCATTAACGTTTACTATCCAAGTAATTTCTTTACAACCGAATTTTATCCTATATTTAAGCTTAGTCTAAAAGCTGATCATTTCTGGTTTTTGGTCCTGGAAAAGCTAGAGATTCTTTTAGCTGGATGACCTGCTAGTTCTCTACCTAAAAACTATCAGCTTATTTGCTTAAAGGTGCATCATCCAACCAAACCCTTAGACCTTGTTTGATTACAGCTATTAAGATTCAGCACAAGCTAGACTGGTTTTTGTTGACCCGTCTTTAAGTAGAGCTTTTCTTTTTTTCTTAGTAAGGCTACTTTAAGCTAACTGATCATCTACCTCAAGAGTCCGTCCAACTTATTTGTTTAGAAGCTGCAGAGAAGCAAGTCCTTCAAAAGCTAGGAACTTATAGCTTGAGGAACCCGTTCTTCCATTAGCCTCAATAAGCCAGCTTACGTACTTAAAATCTGCAGTCAAACATGCCTTTAATAGTTAATAGTTTAATACTGTTCTCTAAATATACTTTTTATTGATATCTTGTGTACCCAGGATGGTCCTCAGGCGGGACAAACTGTTCCTCATGTTCATATCCATATTCTTCCTCGAAAAGTCGGGGACTTTGAGAACAATGATGAGATTTATGATGCTGTAAGTATAATAGTTTAACTTGTCTTGTTTTGTTTACTTGTCATACTTACATTACTTCTAAGGCTCCTAGATGGATGGGTTCCTTGAGAAAATATGGAAAATAAAATGTTGCTGTTGACTAATTGTGTCCATACTTTAAGGTTCAGTGATTTTCTGGTCCCAGAATAGAAGTGTAAATGAGGTTAATAATTGAAAATTTACTTTCATATAGATTGATGAGAAGGAGAAGGAACTGAAAGAGAAGCTTGATCTGGATAAGGAGAGGAAGGACAGAAACATTGAAGAAATGGCTGCAGAGGCAGAAGAATACCGAAAGCTTCTCTTATGAATACATAGTAAATTTGCAACTTTGTATTCACATATTTTGCTAACTGGGAACAGAGTTGAAGTTTTACTGGGGTGGTTACCAGGTTGATGATCTGATATTTTGAACTATAGCAAACCTTATTATTGCTAATTAAACATTTTTTTTTTTAATATTTGATCTATGTGATGAAGATTAGTTGGGGATGGATTAAGATGAACTTTTCGAAATTTAGGCATTTATATTTCATAGCATTCGAGATCCCCCAGGAGTTTTTCTAGTTCCAAGCATTTCTTTACCAATATCAAGATTTGCACGCACTGTTTGTGTATCCAAAGACGTCTTTTTCCATGCACCTCTTTAGCAATATATCAAGGTTTACATTGTTTGTGTATCCAAAGACGGCTCTTTCCTTGATGTAAGGCACATCACTGAGAACACACGTCATCAGTTGGAGAAGAACAGAATGAAAATGAATTGCGGGGTTGCTTCCTCATTACTCAAATTTAGACGGTCTTACAAAATGAGGGGGGAAAATAAAAATAAAAATGTCAAGTTTTCTCTGACCGTCATATACTCGTATACAGTCATATCCATTTCCCCATCCTTATTCAATCATATCATTAGCTGTTGGACATGGAATAGAGACTGATAATTTAAGGGAATACCAAATTCGCACCGGAACTTCTTGGTTCAAAGGGAATCAAACTATCATTACCTTAAATAGCAGTATTATGGCCGTGCTTGCATTATACAGTAAAAATTTTCTGCAACGAGTGCTATATGTGAGTAAAAATCCGACATTATTTTTGAAGCTACTTGATTCGACTTTTACTATCATGTACACAGTATATCCGGAATGAATAGCTCAATTTGTAAGTGTCAGCACGGTCATTCATCCTAGTTTCAGAGTGGAGTAGCATGGTTTAGTAATGGATTCCATTTTGTTACATTTTCATTCTACTTATTAGTTGCCACTTGCCAGGGGTGAAGGCAGAGGGCACGGGGAAAAATAAACATGAGAGGTGCCCAATTATTAGTTTTAACAAAATATATTAAAAATGCACATACAGTATAAAAAGATTTACATTTTCAGTTGTATGCCTATGGTGTCCAATTAGTTTCCCCTAGTGGTCGATCATATTTATAAGCACCGATAGCGTAAAAAACATCTAATTTTTCAATGTTGAATTTTAAAGTCTAAATTCTTGGTTTGTGTTTTGTAACATTTCTCAAATATCACACCTTAGCGCTTTGTTATGTTGCATCATTTGGAACTCAGGATTGTATCACGAGTCAGATGGAACTCCATAAATAATGTGTTTGACAATTCAATTGAATTCTGGACTACGTGTCGGGTCCGGCCATCAAATGATGTCACAAAAATATAGAATCTCCAATACCATATGGACATGGTATCGAAAACACTTTAATCCGGTAAAAACTATTAATCCGAAGTTTTTTTAAAATATCGATTATAGTCGGACTGTATTATTAGAGCATCCGCATCTGCTAGCTTAAAACATACATTTTCCTAAATTTTGATGATCATGGTATAAAAAATGCTATGCACCAGGATCCCTATAAATTCCTTAAATTACACAAAACACAAAATTCACCTTATATATAAAATTAATGTATATGATTCTTCTTGTTAATATAATAGTTAACTATCATGAAGTTTACATTTTTGTGGTTGGAATATTGTTATGATTATTAAATGATAATAAACAAATAAAAAAAACAATATAGAGTTATTATAAGGAAATTAATAAGAAAGCTGAAATTTTATGTAAACGTAAACGATTATATAAAATATATTAGGTTTATTGAAATGGTTAAGTTTGCTGAGACGGAAAATGAGGGTCATATATGCAACTTTTACATGGGCCGGCCCAGATAAAGCCCAGTCCACTAAGCGAATCACTCTTTTTCTTTTGGCGGGAAACGAAGCGCAATATAGATATATAACACATATGTATCCATATCTATACTCATCGTCACTTCATATTCTCACTCTATCGAAACCGTGAACTAAATGGAAGCCACTTTAAAGGTTTCTATTTCCTTTTAAATACAATTTTATCCTTTTTTACATAATTTCTCGTATCGTTATTATGGAACACCTATGTGCCAATTGTACGCGTTTCTCTTGTTTAATCCGATAACGTATTATTTATTTTTTACAAAAATGAAGTTAATTTTAATCAGTAATTGTTTTATTCCTAGTTAACTAGGTCAAATAATCGACACGGAAACTGTTTTATGCGTATGCTCCTTCTTATATAGGAAAAGGGAAAACACATGAATTTATTTATAAAAGTGATGTGAAAATGGTATATTTGTGTATTTTAGGTGGCACTTATGAGCTACGAGCTTTCGAGTCGTTTTATGGATGGTATTATAATATAAGTAAATTTAAGGTTTAGTACATACTTTCGCATTTAATTATCAAAACCTCAATCTATATTTTTTGTTTAAGAATTGCAACATAGTAAAAATGAGCAACACCATTTAGCATCCGTACATAATCTGTAAAAAAAAGATTTTAACCATGTGTTTTTTGATAATTAAGTCTCAAATTTTGTAAGAAACAAATATTTGATTTTTTTATATCATACACGGGTTATTTAGAGGACACGATGATGCCGGAAAACAAAAAGTTGAAAAGGGTATTAAGTTGTGCGAGTAGAATGGATTATATTGAAAAACAGGTCTAATAGAGGGAAAAAACCCCTTAGCAAACCCTAACTGCTAAGAAAATTTTGAGTGGACTGGTTTCATCCGCTGAAATAGTGGATTCAACCGGTAGTTTTCAGTATTTTATTATATTTTAATCTAATAATAGGCCCCACTGCGATTCTCCCAATCTTTTACTAAGTAGGGTTTTATTGGTTGGGACAGCTATATTTTAGCAGACCTGGTCTACCCAATATTTAGCTAGTTTTTTGTGTGGTCATAATGACATTACTATGGAAGACTGGAAGTGATGTAACTTCTTTATTGATAATTCTGCAAATTTGACTCAATTCATTTTTTTCTTTAAAATGATTGGATGAGGGTTTGTAAAGAAGCGTAGGCATGTACATCGTTTTGTTTGTTTAATACTATTATTCTTTGGTTATCATGGAAGTTTTACGCTTTTCACTCCGTCCTACTCAACTAACCTTTGTACGTATGTTTATCCATTGTATCTTGGGTTTATCAAATCTAAGCAAAAAGTTATTTTTCATTTCTTTAGTGTGTAAACTGGAGTCGATAAACATTGCACGTGTCGTTGTTTGGTTATGGTATGTGAACATGCTACACCAATTGTCTTGATATGTGGCACCCAGGGGAGATACTTAGCTGGCATGCTTTTTCGGGTTTCACGGTTCTCGAGAGTAATAAACATTATGTTTTAGCTGAATTGCTGAAGTAGTTTACCCTTGATTGTTAAGTGTAAATGTGTTAAAGTATATTTTATTAATCATATTCTAATTATTATTATTATTTTGGAAATTCTTGCCTTGCAACACTTTGCAATAAGCCCGGTTTGGTGGATCATAAAATATCAAGTTTTGGAAGGCAGGTGTGACCATGTTTCTTTTGTTGAGAATTTGAATGCAAAACACTGGGTTGGAGAATATGTAGTTTACAGTTTACACGGGATTTGATGGTTCGGAAAATTGGACTTACATGTAATATAGTTCCTTCTTATTTTGAATACAGAAATTCTTTGGGTACTCGGCTTTCCGACCATACCAGAAAGAGATTATTCAACAAATATTAAATGGAAGAGATAGTTTGGTTGTCATGGCCACTGGAAGCGGAAAGTCACTATGGTATTATTAAATCCATCTTTCTCTAATCTGTATGGTCTATATCTGTTATCACTCTTTGCAAAATGATGATATACAAATTTGTTGATCTGCTCTGTTTTCAATTCATGTAATTAAGCTATCAGGTCCCACCTTTGATTGTAAACAAAACAGCTGTTGTAATAAGTCCTCTCCTATCTCTGATGCAAGATCAGGTAAATTTCTTGCATGTTCTTTAAACTCTTTTATTTTCGTTTTTTGTTAATATCAACAATTGCATTTTGTAGCTAATATTTAATATATATATAGGTGATGGCATTAAGAGAGCGTGGTATTAAAGCTGATCATATCTCAAGTGCACAAGTGGACTCAAGTGTGCAACGAAATGCAGAAAAAGGTCGATATGATATTTTATATATGACTCCTGAAAAGGCTTGCTCCCTTTCTACCAGGTTAGCTAATACCTAACTGTTGCATGTACCCATATATTCGCTAAATTATTCAGTTGAAAATTAGAAAATCGCCTTTACGATTAATGTACTTGCCAAACAGTTGCTACAGCTTTTAGCAGATTTGTGTGAAGTGAAGTTACAAATTGATTTGTCAATTTTGAATAGTTAGTTATGATTTTTACCATATGTCGATTGTTACATGCAGCTTTTGGGAGAATTTGTTAAACATAGGGATCTCTTTGTTGGCTGTGGATGAAGCTCATTGTATTTCAGAGTGGGGCCATGATTTCAGGTACCAGGTTATGCTTTATATGTGTAAATTTTCATTTATCAGCGCTGCCCATCGGAACATGTCACATTGTTTTGACATTTGGAGTTTCAAAGAATTTCTATCCACTGCTCTTCATATAATTTTCATCCCTCACTTTTAATTTAGTTTGTCCCTAACTGGAAGAGCAAATGAAAAATTTGCGCATATAAACCCTGTATAACCTGGAAAGGCAAGTCTTAAAATTGAGAAGCTTCTATGAGTTGCCTGTAAGACTGAGGGCTTGCTTGATTGCAGCTTTTAAGGAAATAATATGAATTTTTGAGGTCGAGAAAAAAATTGGGTCTTCTAATTTAAAACTTCTACATTTTCACGGAAAAAAAAAACTAGAAAACTCAGATTTTAGCTAACCAATCAAATGCAATCCAGTTTTTAAGCAAAAAGGCAGAAAAGCAAAACCTTCAATCAATTAAGCTTCATTATGTTGTGGGAGTGCCAGAAGGGCTGGACCTTTGTACTTATTTCCCATCACCTGTTTGTCTTTTCCATTAATGACGAACGTATTCTGATAGTTATCTTTTGTGTTAAACATGTGTAGTACTCTGGAGAAATATACGTTTGTGTTTTTTTTTGTCTTTTCTTTCTCTTTCTTAATTTTCACTTTCATGTTCTCATCAAATTATCTACCTACTTTCACAGGGTGGAATACAAACATCTGGACAGATTACGCAGTGTTCTTTTTAATGTTCCATTTGTTGGCTTAACAGCAACAGCTACTGAAAAGTTTGTATTTTACCTTTCTTCTAAATAAATGTGAAAATTATAAATTGCACTTGTAGGTATGCCTGTAAGTTGAAGTCCTTATTTTCCTTCTCTCTGGAAATTTCTGCTTATATGTTTGTTTTCCTGTTATGCTGTTATAGGGTGAAGGTTGATATCACAAGATCCTTGAAAATGATAAATCCCTATATTGCTATTGGCTCATTTGATCGCAACAATCTCTTCTATGGCGTAAAATGTTTCTCTGGTTCTTCTTTTTTAAATGAGCTGGTCACAGAAGTTTCTAAATTTGTGAATAGTGGTTCAACCATCATATATTGCACAACTGTCAAAGATGTCGAACAGGTGATTCATCTATTTTATTATTTTAGGAAAGAAGTTCTTAAATAATTTTTCCTTTCAGTCGTCTCGCAATCTATTTGGTGTCCCGGTGTATTATTAATTTACTATTTGCTTCTTTTGTTTTTATAATGAAGAATCATCATGATCTAAATTGCCAAATTCAGTTACATGTTTTTTTAAAATGTTCAACTTATGTTTTACCTAGATATACCAACTACTTCTCAAGGAAGGAATCAAGGCTGGGAGCTATCATGGACAAATGGGAAATAAAGCCCGTGAGGTGTCACATAGGTATATTGTTATATATTGAATATATAATCTCATGGTACAATCATAGCATTACTTAAGTAATCTATTTATATATTTTGTTGCAGATCCTTTATAAGGGATGAATTTGATGTTATGGTAGCAACCGTTGCTTTTGGAATGGGTATTGACAAACCAGACATAAGATATGTGATACACTATGGTTGTCCAAAGAGCTTAGAGACATATTATCAAGAAAGTGGACGATGCGGTAGAGATGGTATTGCCTCTACTTGCTGGCTATATTATACAAATGGCGATTTTGGTAAAGCTGACTTTTACTGTAGAGATGCAAGCACAGTAAGTTTTTTTTTGGAATAAATATCACGTGTCATAATTTTATTTTGGGAATCCAACACTTTTTGTACACTAAACTATCATCTTTAACAATTATTACATCAAGCTATTAAGTTTCACATTTTAGACACTTATGTATATATAATACACCAGCTCCAGAAATTGAACTTACCAGCAATAGTTAGGTACTAATTCTTCCAATACGTTGGCTTACTAAGCCCCAATCTGCACAAAATCGGACAAGTAGTACAACAAAGTAAAAAGTTATAAATTTTAAAGATATGTAAATTTTGATAGGTTCATAGGCTAATTGCTCAGTTTTTGTTTAGATTGGTGTCTAAAATGTGAATTTCGTTCCATAGTTGTGGTACTATTTTGATATTTTTGTAAAATGGTTATTAAATTGTGAGCTTTAATTGTATGGTGGACTAACTACTAAAACATGATAGGTTGGTCTACAAGAATGATATTTCCCTTCCCTGTAGTCATCCCGTTTCTCATTTTATATTTTGGTGCTTCTTTAACTTCATTTTTTTATTACACGTTGGTCCCCTAATTTAATGGCATTTTGTGTAGTTTAGTGTCTTATTTGGGGATTGTTGGTTTTCTATTTTCTCTAGGAAAATCAAAGAAGTGCTATTATGGAGTCATTTATGGCTGCACGTCGTTATTGCATGCTTACAACTTGCAGAAGAAGCTTTTTGCTGGATTATTTTGGGGAAAAATATCCATCTGCAAATTGTGGTATGGTTGCAGTTGTTAAAAAGCTGTTTATTCTGGAGCTTGTTTGATTCTGCTATTCTTTTACCAGTTTTTGTACGAACTCTAATTAAGACAATCATTGAAAGTTTTAAGTCCTTTTAAACCCGGAAGGGCTGCTTCCATTGAGATAAGTACTTTCTTGTTCAAATGTTGTCTGATCGTTTAATCATAAAAAAAAAAAGGAATTTGTAGGTATAATTAATGCAGTTTTCCATTCTAATTCATTGTATCTGTTGTACAACAGTTTACTGCATCAATTACCCTTTTTTTGCTCACCTTATTGTCAACATAATGATGTATTCCTTTCCGTTGAGTTCATTGTAGTTGGTATGTAACAACTGTATTTATACCGTAAATTGTGGAGCTTATAGTAAAACTATTAACATTTCAGAGAAAAAAACGAGGCTTTAAATAATTTTCTAGAATATATCATGCGGATAAGGATACTTATATTTAGACCGTGCATTTTTAAAAATAAACATTATATTTTTACCTGTTTTTGTGTGTTTACAATGTTGCAGGGACTTGTGACAACTGCACGACCTCAAAGAAAGAGAGGGATATGTCCAAAGAAGCATTTCTTATCATTGCTAGCATTCGGTCATGTGGGGGTAAATTTGGCCTCAATATGCCTATAGACGTACTTCGTGGATCTCGAGTAAGCTAACATTGCCACTTTTTATCTTCTGTTTCTACATATACTTGCATATGACAAGAGGCTGAATTTCTATTGCATGTTTGGCATGTCATATTAAGTGAACTTTCATACTGACGAGGTAAAAGTATTTATTTTTGACCAATTACTTTCTCAAGAGGTTAGATAAATAGGTCGTGCTATATGGATTCCATGTAAAAGTAGCCCCTCTTTTTGGTAATATTTTATATTCACTTTCTGCTACCATAAGTTTTATGAATCTGCACTCTACATAGGCCTCTCTTTTTGGTAAAATTATATAGTGACTTTCTGCTAACATAAATTTTGTGAATCTTCACTCTACATAGTGAATCCTTCTGAGGTAGTAAATTTGAGTCTACCTAGAGTTGATCAAAGCTCCTATGTTCAAGTGGGGTTCCCCCGCAAAACTATTTTATTTATTTATTGGGATCCTCTTATTTTACAAAGAAGTTCTGTTCTTATCACCAATTATTCTTCTCTATGGGCAGTCCAAGAAAATTCTCGGTGCTCGGTTTGATACGCTACCATTTCATGGACTTGGAAAAGAATTATCAGCAAATTGGTGGAAGTCACTAGCTTACCAATTGGTATCTCATGGTATATACAGGATACTTTTCTTGTACTTTATGCACAACTAGCAGTAACAACTTCTCAAAACTGCAACTTAATGCAGGTTATCTGACTGAAACTGTACAAGACATGTTCAGATTGGTGAGGTAAATAATTTATCACGTTTCGCTGATGGTTTACGATTTAAGAAATTTGTGAAGTAATCAATGTATTACATTTCGTCGATGGTCCACAATTTCGCTTTTCGCTTCTTTTTTGTTTAAAAGCGGAACTGTATTTGGTTTGCAAGCTTGAATACGAGTCTTTTTGGTTTCTTTGGCATGTATGCACGAGAAGCTTTGAGCTGGATGTACCTAACTTTTTTCTTGAACTAAAGAAATCTAGTTTATTTGCTAAAATCCTTTTATTGAAGATTATTATTTGCTGAAAAGTTAAAACCTGCAACTAAAGCTGTAAGCAATGTTTTGTCCATGACGAGTTTTTTTAACGGCTTTTGATATATGTACCAAATATTGAATTGATAATTATTTTCTGCTACAGTGTTAGTAAAACAGGATTGCAATTTCTCAGCTCTTGCACACCTGATTATCAACCGACACTAATTCTTCCTATAACAAGTGAAATGCTTGACGATGAAGAAGAAACAAACCAGCTTAACGGGGCTGAAGCATCTAAGGGTACAGCACCCTCAGAGTCTCAAGATCTGTCAGAGGTACGTGTACTTCTTAAATTTCTTTTTGTTTTATGGTAATCAATAATATGCACTTCCTACTTTCTAGAGTATGGTGTGCGAGTTGATGTGTAAAAGTTTATCGGTTGTGACCGGTTTTGCTCAAAGTACCTATGACCTTTGTTTAAAATCGTTATCCTTTTATTCTTCATTCAATTTTCTTTCAAATTAGTTTTCTTTTTTATATATTGAATTTACTTTTACGTTCTCTGATCCTTTATGTGTGATAGCTATGTACTTGGACGGTTGGACGTCAATTACAATTTTCCTTTGGCTAGTTGACTTTTCCTTTAGTGCAATTTCATTTTGATGACCTCACTTTCTTCGAAGTGTTGAACAAAAATTATAAGATGCCATGTGTACTTGAAAATATATCTTTGAACAGTTCGAGGTCTATATATCTGTTATGTAATTTTTCTGGATGCTGTTTGATGGAGTTTGATTCCTTTTGCCTGGTTTAGGGTGAGGCACAACTATATAAAAAACTTGTTGAAGAGAGAATGAAACTTGCAAGAAGCGTTGGAACAGCTCCGTAAGTTTTTGTACCATAATCAAACTTGTTTATAATCTTCTAAAAAGATTATTAAAGCATGCATATCTGTATATTACCATTAGTAAGATGTTGAAAAACCACTATCTGTATACTGAATACGTTGGTGTATGTTCACTTTTCAGGTATGCTATATGTGGTGATCAAACACTAAAAAAGATAGCAATGGTAAGGCCATCTAGTAAAGCAAGGCTGGCAAATATTGATGGTGTCAACCAGGTAATCTTTTGCTGCTAGTAGTCAATACTATTGTTTTTTTTCGTACTGATACACCGACCTAATGTAGATCAATCAGGTACCTCCGACTGAAATGATAAATTACTTTTGAAATTGCTTTTGTATGCTAAATTACTGGTTAATTCACTTTTGTGCACTACTTGAATGCTTAAAGCAAGCGAGAGTGCTGATTGAACAATAAACGGTATAGTGGTTTTTTTAATCACAAAACAATGTAGGCAGGTGTACAAAATCAAGAAACGTGATAGGTTGGTGTACATAACAGTAAACAACCTACAACTTCTAGTCTAATGCCTTGTTTGTTACATGCTGCTTATTCATTTTTGTTTTTTTATATGTTTCTTAATACTTTTTTATTGAGGATTCTTTTTCTGGTCTGCTTAATAATCTCTCAGTGTCTGTTTGCAAGTCATTTTGTCTTTCGCAGTACCATTTACAGAAAATTAGCATCTTTTATATTGTGGTACCTGGAGACCTGAAGATATGTTTGGTTGTGTTTTCTATATGTTTGGTCTCTATCCTAGTACTCACTTATTTTGTGCTAGTTGGGGTTTGGCCTGAAGATGTGTTTGGTTATGTTTTCGAAATGTTTGGTTCGTATCCTAATATTCACCTATTCTGGGAATACTTTTCTCCTTTTCAAGCATAGAAAAGATGCATCCTAGTCGGGGATTGACCTTTTCTTTAAAAATGTCATACAGAGTATATAATAGCTTGATTTTCTTTGCAGCACCTCGTGACGAAGTATGGGGACCATTTTATTCAAACTATTCGAACTCTACTCCAAGATTTAAACCTTACTTTGGATGGTACAATCACACAACCTACTACTAACGCAAAAACACTGTATACAGTACCTAAATCCGATAGAAAAGTTTCCCCAGCAAAAATAGTAGCTTGGAGAATGTGGCACGAAGATGGTCTTTCTATTCAGAAAATCGCTGTATGAAGTTTTCTGTTTACGCTCGAGTAAAAATTTATCTTCCAAGTTTTTCTATCGAGTATCTTATACTGTTCCTTCTTTCAGAACTTTCCTGGTAGGGCTGCTCCGATAAAAGAAGAAACTGTTTTAAATTATATTCTAGATGCTGCAGTTGATGGATGTGAAATGGACTGGGCCCGGTACTGTGAATTGATTGGGCTTACAAGTGGGATACTCACAAGTGTAAAGGGTGCAGTTTCGAAAGTTGGTAGAGAGAAGTTGAAGCCAATAAAAGATGAATTACTAGAAGAGGTAAGCAAACAAACCAAGTGTTTCTTACTGTTAAACTTGAAATGATAGTTATCACTTTTTCTCATCATTCAGCAATGGTTCTGCTATATTAGATCCAAGAAATGGAAGATTCAATCCCTGAAAATAATGGGGGTAAAAAAGATAGAAAAACTAGTGGAATCTTCATGTTGAAAACAAAATTTTGTAACAAATAAATTAATTGGGTGATCTTGTTCTGCATTGTGAAGATATTACCAGTACGCGCAAGTAAGATTTCTTTTTGTTATTGGAAAATGATACTATTCATCTCCCCGTAGCCACTATCAGAAGTCGCCTTTTAGTTTGGTATGCATGAATGCTAATGACCAAAAAATTATGATTTTAGGTAACATATATGCAAATCAAGACATGTTTGGCGATGCAAGACTTGGGGGTCTCACTAGAGGAGATTAATTCTAATGGGCCCCATTCTAATGAAGACATGGTTAGTGACGTTTCTTCTGAACTAAACAATAAGGAAGATCATTTAACCTCGGTAAATAACTCAGTGTCAGATCCAGCTCTCTTCCGTATGGATGATCATTCCCCGAACAAGCGCCAAAAAGTTGATGGAAAAGAAGATGTTTCCATTGCCACAGAGGTGTCAGAGAGTTCAATATTGAACTTTCTGGAGAACAGTAGTCAAGGGGTGAGTCGTTTAAAATTTGCTATAACATGAACTATATTCTTTTCGAGTTTGCATTATATTTCTAAAATATAAGTTCCAGTTAAGAATCCTATGTTAAAATAAATAGGAAATTCGACACTCATTTGGTAAAGTTGCACCTCAAAGAAATTATAAAAATTTATGCAAGTAGTGTTTCGTAATGAAATCTAAGAAGTTAAGAAATTTACAACTAAAATAGGGAAATGATACTAGAAAATGGTATTTTATTATTTTGCAATGGTTTGAGTTCCAAAGCTCAAAGAAACCCCAGTGTAACCTTTTCTCTTTGCAGGTTTCCCTATCTGGTATTTTGACTCACTTCAGTGAATCTAGCGAAGAAAATGTGCTTGTAATCTTGAGCTGCCTTGCGAGCGAGTTTTTGATATATAAGAAAGATGATCTGTATAAACTGATGTAATGTATGTATTTTTAGTTATGTAGGATTTTTGGTGCATGTACCCACCCGGGGTTTTAACGTAAGCTATGTTAAGCCACCACTCAACTCTTCTAGATGTGTCCCCGATTCTCGTTATTTCGTATGAATATACCATCTTTGCACCTGATGTTAAGTCAAGTCTTTTGCAATGTTAACTTGCTTTTATTTTGCCAAACAATTGCGTTCGTGTAAGAAACATGCTTTAAGGTTGCAGCTACCTTCAGTAAATCATCATTACTGACATTAATTTATTATTAACTATTTATTTGCTAGTATTAGAGAACAGTTACTGGGCTCATGTCATTATATGATATACCATATGAGAATTGAGACATGTATTGTTTTGAGTGACTACTTTCAAGAAAAAGCTAACATAGAAGGTAGGCAAAATAAGTAGGAAAACAAAATTAAAAAAGAACACTATACTGGAAGTAAAGTCCATCGATTATAGTCAAACCACCTCTTTATGAGCAATGGAATGCCGAATTGTGTCAAGGTACATATTCATCAGTTGGACATTTTCGATCTATGAATTCGTCGGAAAATGTGATGCAGTTAAATGAAGAAAAAAAGAAGAAATTGTCCGTAAGAATTAACAAACAGCATTTGGTCAATCCCCCCCACTCATTGAAGGAAAATCCACAAACATACCAAACAACGAGATAGCTGCCAGACTTGGACATATGCTAAGTAGAATTTTAGTGATTGTTAACGACAAACACCTATGTGAACAAAAAATTTAACTACTACAGAAGTTGGATTGTATCATAAGGCAATAAACAACAATTTGAGCTTAATACCTCAAGACTTGTTAAGAATAGTTAGCAAGAAAGCTTCTTAATGCATTTTATATATTCAGACAGATTTTCAAGTAAGCCATCTGAGTACTTATGGTCTATAATCTAGTAAATAGCCGCAGATTAAATAATCCATGCCTCAAGGCAAAATAGAAGGCCTGGATGGTGAATTAATCTAATTATGAGTACTAAGTTAAGACATATCATGTTAAAGACGCTCAATGAAAAGCATCATCGTGTGAATCATGCCCAACGTCTACCCCAACTCGGTGATTTGAAACCTTATGACCATCTAAAGGGCACTTGCATTTCTTCTGTAACTCCATAAATCTATCGAAATCAAAATTGTACTTCTTTATCAGCTTCCTTTGCCTTGACAAAAAAAGCCTCTGCATAAAATCTTGATAAGTCGGGTCTCTAGATGTAAATAGAAAATAGGCGTATCCAGTGACTATGCCTGTAGCTGTGGTAAAAAAAGCAATAGGCTCCATAACATCCCATGAGAATTCCCAGAAAGTGAGGCGAAAAAACAACCCAGTTTGCAAAATACCGAAACCTAGTCCTGTCCATAGTATACGCCTAACTTGCTTATACGCGAGTATGTCAAGTTCGTCTTTTTTATCTAGTAGGCCTTTTAGCTCGTCTCTTCTAGGATCATCTTCGGGTGTTAGAGCAAGAGGTACAGCTTTTCTGACCAGATCCACGACCTACCACAGTAAAAGAAGGGAAAATAACAAGTTGAATGAAGACTTAGAGGAAGAGTTAATTTTAAAGAGAAAAATACCACTTCCATAATTTAAGCATCTTGATGATAATATCATTTGAAGCAACCAAATTTATCACAATAGTCAAATACTAATCATTACATCAACTCATAAAAAAATATAAATAACTAAACCACACAACCAATCAGAGACGTGCTTCTTTTAGCAGTCCGAAGAAGATGAGAGAACTTCAGAAAAAGGGTAACAGACGATATATATCAACTCTTGGTTTAGCTGAAGGCTAGTATGAGAAGTGTTACCTATAAGATAAACGAGAATTCAATCTTGCTTTCACGACACATACCTTTCAACCCATTTCCGCCTACTTATTATCCAACAAAGACCATTTATACATGTAACGTTTCGGAAATTTTGTACTTTATTATGAATTTTAGTAATAAGATAGTGATATTTAGTTTCGTGGGTGATTGCGTATTTGTGTGAAATATACATGTGTGATATGAAATAAATTGGGTGTATATAATAGTTGTGGGGGTGATTGGTATTGTGTAATAAATAGTGGACTAATTAGTAAATTATTAAAACCTAAATATCTAGATATTATATATATACATAGATACATATATTTACATATATACATATATACAAAGAGAGATAACAGTAGAGAAAGAGAGAGAGAGCTGAGTTGACATAGAGAGAGAGACGAACGCCGGAGAAGAAGGGGTTTAGGTCGCCGGGAAGGACTGGTCAGGTCTGATCGGCGAGTTTGGCGGTGCGTGGGGTTTTCTCGGGTTTCGGGCATCCGGGGTTTGATTCCGTTGCGGGTGCGTTCGGACTCCATTTTTCAAGATCAAATACATTTTTTTAATCTACTCTTCGAGCCCTATCTATTGGTGTAAGTCCTTTCCTCCAATTTTCACTTTTATAAAAACCCATTTTTAGGGTTTCATTAATAATCCGAATTTACATCAATTTTATTGATCCGTAGCTCGTTCTAATTACGTTTAGGGACTACTTGAGGGCGATTAGTGGGCTGTCCATATCTAGCTTTGATTGTTCGGTGGGTTTTCGGTTCGAGGTTGGGATATTTTTACAAACGAGCTCTCGTTTGTATAGGTAAGGGGGAAGAATATGGTTTCGCTTTAAAGGCGGTTTTGTGTGTTGTTTGTTGTATGCTAGGTTATGTGAAATGGTTAGTGTGTATTGCATCGTTATTTTTATGGTAATTATATTGTGTATGACGACTTTACTATTTTTATATAATGAATTGTGGAGAATAAAATGATTTAAATATGTTATTTAATTAAATCTTTTAAAAATGTGGAAGTGGTGAAAGTGTGAAAGTGGTGATATGTGTGAACATTGTGGTGATACCGTGACATAGATGTGTTCAAGTGATTTTTAATATTTGATTAAATAAATTATTACAAAGTGTGGCGTTCTTTATTTTATTTTCAGTTTGTGGACTTTACTGTTTACGTTTTTTTTGGGAGTCTTTTATATTTATTTTAGGGATTGCAGTACCAAGTGTTAAGGCGGAGCTGTGTCAGCTTACGGTGAGATCCCGGAAACTTGCGCAAGGATTAGGTATATCGGTACCATAGGGTTAGTCCCCTTAAAGCCGGCCCCATATCTTTTGGTCACATGTTAGTGTCATAATATGGGTGAGGGAATTCATTGCACTTTGGGTCCTTGAGCAGAGTGGCTCTAAAAGTGGGTACATGTGAGGCAATCCCGACTTTGTGTTTTGTTGAGTCTTGTTTTATTTTGTTGTGTTTTATTTTATTTTGTTTTATTATTAATTCAGTTGATCTTGATTATATGTTCATTTACTTGTGTCGCGAGTTATATTTGTTGATGTGTTTTTCGTGCAATTGCCTTTGTCATTATTTGTCAAGATATCATATTTGCCATGCTAGGATTGTGTGTGCGTGCTTAGTAGCACGCGCCGTTTTTAATGCGAGATTGTTTTCTTACCTCCTTTCCTTGTTTTCTGTACATTTTGTTCACGATCGATGTACAGGTGCTGACGGAGACGGTGGCGAGGTGTAGAACTCTTGTCTGAGGATCATTGTCATATTACACCTTATCGCGTGCACGCTACTCTTTTGTTTACTCTTTTTGGCGTTTCTTATTTTGAACTTGGTTCACCTAGTAAGCGTTTGAAACGTGTATGTTTTTCTTTTGGTTAGAGTAACCTATCATGTACATTTGTATATGTTAGATTGCGTTATTGTATATAATGTCAGCTGGGTTGAATTTGACTTATTCATGTGGAATTAGTGATAATCGCTTTGCGATTTGGTTATATGTTTTGTTGTCAAACAGGTCTAATTTATTGGAAACAAATAGATATGCGAAGCTCATGCCGAAATTTTCTAAAACGTGTTGTTTTGTTTGTGTTGTCACATTTGAACACCGTTGGCTACCCTTAGGCCAATTTGGTGAATCAAATGTGATTATCGGCATGCCCTGAAGTATTTATTTGGTTCTATTGATTGGCATATTATCGAATGGCATTCCGCATGTTTCGTTATTTTAACTTTTTCCCTTTTTATTTTAATTTTCATTCACGATCCGGGTTTATCCAAAATCCGAGGCGTGACAATACACCCCTCGAGAAAACTTGTTTGATTTTTGTTTGGAGATTAAACATAAGGCAACACTCCCCTGCTTTGTAATCCCAAAGTCAAATTAACCTTATTATGATTTTTTTCTACGCTTTATTCTTCCTCAACATTGGTAACATAATATCTGACTCCAAAAACAATGAATTACGCATCAATATCCGAATCAAACAGTTAAACCCTGCTCAATTCCTCAAAATTATTTTAAAACGACCCCTAATAGAAAATGTACCTCTTCATGACTCGGTATACTGACTGGCTGAAGGGAACCTAATAACAATCCAACCAACAAAGAGGAAGACCACCGAAACGACATATACCACAACCTAAAAAAACTAATGCATTTAAAAAAAACAAAGAATACCAAATGACTAACAAAGACTCATTTATTATAGTACAATCATGAATTCAAAACCTTTAGCATACTATTATCAGAAATCGGCACAGGCGTAATCACCAAGGAAACACAAAACCATATAGCCACATTAACCATTTTCCCAGTAGCTAAAGCCAAACAACCCATTGAACTCGCTTTTCTGGACATGATATTGTTTGATGAGAAAAAATCAGCATACGTCTGGTGACTGGTTGAAAATTGCCGGATTTTAAAAACATTGTTTTAGTTGCATACTTAATCATGTGAAACCTTGATTCATACACAAATATTCTCTGTTACAAAACAAGAAGAACGCAACATGAATGTATCCTAAACGCAAAGTAGAGTTCCCCATAAAACACGAAGTGAATGTATCCAAAACCCAAAGTAGACTTCCCAAATCGGCATGGATATAATTAACTCCAACATTTTAATAAAAAACAAGAAGAAACATATTTATCAGGGTAAACAAAGCCGGGCTATTATTAAGAAACAAGAACCATGGTGTTTAAGTATAGCTGAAACTAGTAAGATATAGTAAGAAATATACTCAAGTGCAAAGATGCTTATATTAAGTTTAAGCACTAGTAGTAGTGTTATAAGTGCATTAGTATAAGGAATTAAGGAATCATGATTTATTCTTTTTGCAAGTCCCCTATTTAGTAAGCATGTTTTATCCGAAACGAGTTTCTAATGTGAGTTTCACAAAACAATGCTGCTTAGGTAAAAACTAATTGTTTTTCCAGCGAATTCCCATTTGTGAGATATTTCGCCAGTAATAATGCAACGAAAACACCACACAGGATAGATTGATCAACATGCATCCAAAAACAATTAAACACCAAACGGATAGATTGAAAATATGATATTAAACATTACTGTAAAGAGCTTGCTTGATTGCAGAAAAATTAATGGACTTATACAGCTTTAAACATTAAGTTTGCTGAAGTTAAAAGACAGAAAACCTCAGCTTCTTAGCTGACCAACCAGATGCAATTCACTATTAAAGCAAAGCAAGAAAAAAAATTAAAAAGATGCAGCCAAACAAGGCCTAAAATGTGATGTTAACAGAGCTACCTTTTCAAGATACCACATAGTCTTTGTGACATTTGTCTATGCTAGAAAAGTCAACAAATAGAAAGATTAATGAGTTTAATTTATCCTTTGTTCTATTTCTGAGTATATTAACATCATTTTTATACATCTACTTTTTATAAAATTTTATTCGGCGCACAATTGGTAATCTAAACATCCAGACACCATAGTAGTTGCATATATTAATAAAACAATTACATTCCAACAAAAAGGAAAAAAAGTGACCATATCATAATCGGTTACATACCAGAAAACCTCAGCTTCTAAGCTAATCAACCAGATGAAATCCAGCTTTTAAGCAAATTAAAGAAAACAGACCATAAAAGATGAAACCAAACAAGGGCTAGAAAAAATTTATTTCACGAAACCCAGTAAAGCTAGTTCACTATCTATCTATCATCAGAACCACCCATATATTTATTTATTAAAATTTACATTCACAAAACTCACAAACAAAGGTAGAGAGAGTAATTCATAAAATCTGCAAGTTGACAAGCTTATAATTAATACTTCACATGAATCTATATCAATAAATCAAATGCAATATATTAATATTATAGCTAGCTACCTTGTCAGGATGGAAATGTACTTTTAGCACCCAAAACCAAAACAACCGCCGCGTTATCAGGCACCCTCACAAACGCCACCGCATCATCCCTCGGATTTGCAACCAGTAAAAAACTTAAATCCACAAATTTACCACTTCGCATAAAAGATGACATCAAACAAGCCCAAAAAAAGTTCTATTTTACGAAACCCAATAAGACTTGGAATTCACTATTAACATCAACAAAACACAAAATTACATATCTTTAAAAAGAATTCCCTAGACTCACAAACATAAATAGAAGGATTATTTCAAAAAATCTGCAAACAAGCAAGCTCATAATTAATCAACTTCATATACCTATTCCAACTAATATAAATAAGATATTTGTCAAATATTAGCCCTTTAGCCCTTCATAATATGGAAAGAAAAAGCAGTCTCTCCCATTTATCTTTCCTAATTCCGGTTCCGCCACCGTAATAAATTATTCAATTGCATATACCTATTACAACTATTGATATGAATGATGAATCAAATATTTGTTAATTTACCCACCTTATCAGGATGTCGATACAATTTATCCCTAAAAACTAAAAAAAACTGCTGCGTCATCCAGCACCCTCATAAACGCCACCTCCCCATCCCTCACAAGCTTCTAGAAGCCTGACCACTTCTTTCTCTCAAAATTTTACTACAAAATGATTTTGACCCATTAATGTTGGTTAATTTTTTCAAAACTAGGACTTCAGCCCCTCATAATATGGGGAAAAAATAATATAAATATCCACCCGTCGCACTTCGCTTTCCTGGTTCTGCAACTGTCAATTAAGTCATTCATCTACGTTTTCTGATTAAATTCTAATATGAATAAAATATTCACATAAAATATCAACCCCTCTCGTTTTAATCTCTCCGCAACACTACAATTAATCAATAACATATATATCTATTACAACTAACATGAATCAATACATAATGACCAAACTTATCAGGATGAAGATACACTTTATCCCTGAAAACCAAAACTACAGCGACATCATCGAACACATAATTAATCAAGCTCATCCAATTACATTTTAAATAAAGTGACTATACCATAAAGTCTCCAGACAGTCAAGCTCATAATTAATCAATCACATATATACATTACTACTTATATAAATCAAATAGTTAGAGTTATATTAATTATCTACCTTATCAGGATGTTAATACTTATGAAATTAGATTCACACAAATAATTAGCTCCTCAATAACATATATCTATTACAACAACTAATACAAATCGCTTTTTTGTTAATAATCACCAACTTTATCAGGATGAAGATACACTAATTGTATATCAACACAAACAATTACATTAAAATAGTTATTAATAGCTATCTACCTTATTAGTAGTTATCAGGATTCAGGATGTTAATACGAATTAAGATTCGCATAAATTATTAACCCCTCCCATTTCGCTTTCCGGCGGCGGCACTATAATTAATCAATAACATATATCTATAACAACAACTAATACTACAAACCATTTTTTGTCAATAATCACCAACCTTATCAGGATGAAGATAGACTTTATCCCGAAAAACCAAAACCACCGCGGCATCATCCAGCACCCTAACGAACGTCACCGCCTCCTCCCTCGACTTCGCCACCCCCATCCCGACGCAAGCCTCTAGGAGCTCAGAGTACCCAATCACCTCCTTCCCCTCCGTCCCGAGCTTCTTCTTCAAAGCCTCCACATTCACCAGCCTCATCAGCTTCCGTGCCTCCCCCAACGATATCGCCTTCTCTTCTCCTCCTCCTCCTCCTGTCAAATTCACCATTTGTGAATATATATTTAAGCTAATAAAACTGTAGTAGTTTGTAAAAACTGGGTCAGGTCCAAAATTAAATCCACTAAAAATCTGCTTTTCGAGCCTAAAAATCTGCTTTTCAGAAGCTAAACTGTCCAAACACCAACAAATTTTTTTAATCAAAAATCAATAAATCCACAAAAAAATATTTTTCCAAACTGACTCATAGCCTCTCCTTATATAGCTACTCTTATATCAATTCAGTTTTATTAGCCTACATTGGTCAAAATTAAGATTTAAAAAAAAATGTTTTAAAAATCCAACCAAAATCCAGAATTTTGAAATTTGGAATTTTTTTTAAAGCATTTTTAGGCTAAAAATCTGCTTTTCAAAAGCTAAATAATATATGACGGTCCAAACACCCAAATATTTTTAAAATCTAAAATCTAAAAATCAACTAAAAAAATATGTTGTAAAACGGACCTATGTCAAATAGTCTCTACTTACATCGTCACTCTTGATACGAAGAAAACGAAGAGATAGAGAGAGTTTATACACAGAACAATATTTACAAGCTCAGTCCTTATACTGTACTATCACTACACAAATCAAACCACAACATATGAAAAAAGTAACAAATAACATATTACTCAGTACCTCCGTCCACGTCTCCAGACGTGGAGGAGAAGTGCGGCGGAACCCTAGCGACAGAGAGGAGGCGGGTTGATTTTTGGCGGGAAAATCGCCACGTCCTCTCTCTATATATGTATCTATATGTGTATGTATCTGTGTGTGTATGTATCTGCTCCCTCTCTTCTCCGGCGGTGACTACGACGGCGGCGGAGGAGTGCGGCGGTGGAATCCTAGAGGCGGAGAGGTGGCGGGAGGAGGAGGAGGAGGAGGAGGAGAGGGAGTGGCGGAGGAGCGTGCAGGATGATCTCCACATTCTCTCTCTCTCTCTAAAAATCTGTATGTATAGGTGTATGTATAGGTGTGGTATCTAATATCTATAGTGTTTCTCTCTCTATATATATGTATGTATAGGTGTGAGTGATTATTACTATTTCTATAGTATTTTGTAACTGAATTTGAGCGCGTCTGTGGATCTAATAAAAGGTTGAAGAAATAGAAGAAGAAAAAAGGGACATTTGGAGATACACGAGCTCAATACGGATTGGGCTACTTTTATACTTTTATTCTCAGTTTTTATTTTTGTAAAAAATAAACTTTCAAAGTTTAATGATATAGTAGTAGTAATTTTCAGCTTCTTATGCAATAGATTGAAATTTTCAAGATTTACTTATAGTCATTTTCCAGCTTCTGTGATGTAGAAATTAAAATTTTCAAGATTTACTTATACTCATTTTCAGATTTGGTGTTGTATAAATTGAAATTTTCAAGATTTACTTATAGTAATTTTTCAGCTTCTGTGTTGTAAAAATTAAAATTTTAAATATTTGCTTATAGTAGTTTTCAGCTTCGGTGTTGTAGAAATTGAATTTTTCAATATTTACTTATAGTAATTTCCAGCCTTGGTGTTGTAGAAATTGAAATTTTCAAGTTTTACTTATAGTAATTTTCAATTTCTGTACTGTTGAAATTAAAATTTTCAAGATTTACTTATAGTAATTTTCAGCTTCTGTGTTGTAGAAATAAACTTTTCAAAATTTGAAGTTTTGAGCTATATAAAGCTAGTTTTAAGCATTTAGACATTATACACGTTTTGTAAAATTATACGTAGTGACATAGAAAATGATTAAATAGGAAACAAGAGTGTAGTCGGACTTTTTAGTTATGATGTTTTTCTGTTTTGTCAAATCCAGGACAATCTACCATAAGATTACTTTTAACTTTTTTTTTTCTTTTTAAACTTTTTTGGACTAGTCGAACTATTATACTCGCTAAAACTCAAGGAAGCTCGTCGGAACTCCTGACAATCCTTAGGAGCTCCCAGCATCCATCGGGGTTATGGACAATCTGCAAGCGTCGCTACAGCTCCGTCAACAACGGGTTGGTGGTGTTGGTGATGGTGGTGGCCGGTGGTGAGAGTGATGTGCGTTTAGACGAGTTATTGAGTGATTTATTGGATTTTTGTATTTTATGGAAATAAAATTTCGGAATTGTATTTTATGGTAATATAGTTAGGTACCATTTAGATTTTTTCATTGTTTCCATAAACACTCTTTGTCTAAGCCAATAAATAATTACTATAGTTGCTAAGCAGAAAACACAATATTTTTTAAAGTAATAATGGATCAACAGTCTGCAATACCAATACATAATTAGTTGCTCAACATTGTTCATTTTTCTAGCAACTTGGTGATGTGGTGATGTCCAATTAGTAAAAAACAATTTGCAAGTTGTTTTGTATTAGTATTTTTATAATAGTTAAAGTGCAATGTTGGTTGTTGAAAACTTGAATTAATTGTACAAACACGAGCCTGCTACGGACACGGTCTTTCCACTCCTTTGACCAAGCAGTTCCTTTATTTTCTACCATAAATTTCCCTTTTCTCTTAATATACTTGACAAATACAAGGGTCATAATGTCATATATAGTACCAAAGAATGGGAAAAAGTGTAAAAGAATTCACACATCACATTTTATTTGAAGGTGTGGCTAAAAGTCATAGAATGTGCATATATCATTTTCCTCATATCACCTGGAGAGGGAATGTCGGTATTTACTCCACCGGGGCCATCCATGTCGACGCGGCCCCGATCGTCCCTAACTCGCAAACGCAGGATTCGCGATCAGCGGCCCGATCACCGGAGCCCTCAGCCGGACCCACGTATGGGTCGGACAACATGCCGCTTGGCACGGGCATCTCACGTGCCAGCAACCATAATTCCAGGAGAAGAATGGCCCTACCTGCATTTGCGGTGCCGTTTCTTGTAGCTCCCTCATGACCCAGTCAGGGACGACCACGTGGCAAATCGTACCGATCATCCGTATTGTTGTCAGAGCCTTAATTCCGGTAACGTCATTAGATCGCGAAAGGACTGTATTGTGATCCAAGAGCTGTTATACATTTAATGATACTATAAATAACCACTCCCCCCCCCCCCCCCCCCCCCCAAATCTCTCATTAGAGTGGATCGAGAAATGGGGACTACCAAAGGGCCGGATTGAATTGACCGACCCGTCCGATTCCCAAACTACTTATATTACTTGTGCATCCTACTTTCATTGTTTATACTACTTATCCTTTATATAGAGCTATCATTTGTTTCTGTCCCATACTTACTTGATCGTCGGAAAGGGTACGCTTGGGATAAACCCGGACCCCCTGTTTGTTGTGTGTGCAGGCCGGACGAGACCGCCGAAGAATTCTACCCTGACACCAGAGCCTTAACTAACTCGGAGCAGACGAGGATCCTATCTGAAGTAAGAAACCTAAGCCGAGTCTAGGAATAAAATTAGACTCGCCATCACCTTCTTGCCTTTATGACTTTATATCCACGCATAAATTTACGATAAATTTATGAGAAAATAAATTTATAGAACATAGTGACACTACTAAAGAAAATGGACGTGTTCCATGAAGTGTCTTCCACTATAATACGATGACACAGATAGAGGCGTATTTACAATTTTTACTTTGCGGAGCATAAATTATATTTTTCAAAAAATAAGAAAGAGACAATGTAACATGCTTGTGTGAAAACGTGAGTGTTTTTCCGGCAATAGCTTGATAGAGAATAGATATAATCTCAACATAGTTAAATAAAAATGTTACAATCAATTCTAATTATATACAAACAATGCCAATCAAGTATTATAACAATTTTAGATTCATTTACTAATAAATTTAAGTACAACTCACTCAAATAGATATCTCAAGTATTATAACAAATAGTATAAATTTACATAGATTATTTTTATGTCAAAATAAAATGTGTATTGATAAAACATAAATAATTAACACACCATTTATTTCCATCAAAATACGTTTGAGAAGAAAAATTTGATAACACAATTCTAGTATCGTGATACACACAATTGAAATAGAAGGTAGATAAATGATAAAAAAACAAAAAAAACTGCCTATGACACTATATGACATTATTGTGGTTTCTTAAACCCATAGAGATAAAATTGTAATTTCATATGTCATAAATTTTGGGGGACACGTGACCCCCCATGCCCCCCTCTGCATCCGCCACTGACCCATGAGTATATAAATTAACAAAATAAAGTATAATTGTAATGTACTAATATTTTTTTTAATCATACTTGTTATAATAAGTCAATCCAATTTTTTGAAGTTGTCAAAATTTATCACGTCTTTAATTAACAAAATAAAGTATAATTGTAATGTACTATTTATATATTTTTTTTATTAATTATCATACTACACTGTTCTCATAAAAAATAGAAAAATTAAAAATTAATAACACTATTTCTATTTGTTTAAGCATACAAAATTCTTATAAGTATTATCATTTTATGTTTTTTTATTTATTCTCCACGTATTTGTATAATCAGCACGGTTATTTTCTATCTATTTACCGCGTTGCCCGTGGCGGACACAACTACCAGTATTAAATACTATCGAGGGAGTGTTCAATATCTCGAAAGCTTTATGCTACGTTTATTTAATGATTTTAATCCCCACACCACACGTCTTACCAACATGACATATCACACATGGACCCATTTGATGAGAATGAACATAGTCATAACAAACCCATGCTTATTCCTCTTTGTGCAAAATTGGTTGAAGTGAAGATCGTGCTAGCCTTGTATATTAATCGAAATATAAGTACTACACTAGCTTGAAATTGATATTTAACTCAAATTCCAGTGTGAGCAAAATGAACAGGTTTAATTAATATGGGCTGGTTTTACAATGTTAATTCCTCGGTCCTTGGTGTTAAATGATTCACATTTGTCTCACCAATATTCATTTACTTTATATTTAATGAGTTTAACTTGAAAAATATTACCATATCAGTTTTATAATTGACTCTTTATTTTTGAAGAGTACCACTATATCTCTTTATAAGTAGAGATGAAATTGTTCTCATTAAACATTAAAATTTTTAAACCAATACTGTTTGAACCCCACATTATCACTTGTGTTTTTTCTAACAATAAAAAAGAATTGATTATTAAAAAATAATACTAAAAATAATAAAACATTTATAGAAATTATATTTTACTGAGACTAGAAAATCATGCAAAATATAAATTACTTATTAAATATAAAAAAGTAAGATTTTTGTTCATTATAAAAAAAAAAAATGAGTTTAAAATGAATTGCAGCTAGACCCATGTTTTTGTGAAGTTTTTTTTTTTTTTTTTTTTTAGACACGTTGATTGTTCATGCGTGCCTAACTTTTTTAAATAAGCCTTGGTACTTGGAACAATCCCAGTGATCCAATAGCATAGATACACACAAAACAATGCATTGTATTATGGTGTACATTGTAATAACGCTGATTTGGTCCAATTCACTATATATAATCCAAATTAAAGCATTACAGTTTGCAACAATTTCTAGTACCTAGTCTCTAAGGTCATGTACAAGATTGTATTAACAGACAAACAGAAAAAGCGTAATAAAATTGGGTGAAAGGACGAAGCCATAGCTTTAATCATAACCCGACCCACAAAATAAATGGCAGGACGGATTGAGACGGATTGATAAAATATAAATGTCAACTCATTCCGTTACAATTAAAATCTCAACCCAATTCAAACCAAACCGCAAAATAAATTGCAGGTTGAAGCGGATTGAGCTGTGATTGATTCTTAAACTTTTATTTTGGTCATTTTTTTTCTTCATACTTTGCATAACCAATCTAAATTTTAAAATAAATTGAATTTTTCAAAAAGAGAAATATAAATGAAAAACAATCAAAATATGTTTAGAACATTCGCGAACAATTAACAAAACTAAAATATAAAAAGAATGCAAGGTTGATATCTTAGAATACACACAAAATATATATAAATATAAATATTTATAATTATATATATATTACGGCTTGAAACGGGTTGTGGCGGATTAACCCGCGGTTTAGAAACTTCAAACCTAACCCAACCCGTAAAATATATAACGGATTGGAACGGAACGGATTGATTTTGTTTGAACACTCAACTTGCCCCAAGCTGTCTCAATCTATACGAGTTGTGTTACGAGTTTTTTTTCCAACCTGTCCATATGCGGACAAAACCATTAATTAATCTGCTTAAAGAAGTTGATCCAAATGTGAAATGTCTACAGTAGTGTGAAAACCAGTGGTCCAAAGTTAGGTTCACTCTACGCTAGTGTCATTTACTACTATACATGCACCTGTAGGAATTATAAATGGCTTTTTTTTTTAATATAGCAAAAACTCTATTTTTAGGAGAATATTTACCTTTTCTTTATTAACTGGCTCAGTTTTGTTTTGTACATGAAAAAACAATTAACCTGTGTTAATTTATTGGAGACATGATACTGTAAGCTTAGGTATAGAGGTTAATTAATGCAACTTCTTTTTACTTTTTGTTTTTAAGTTTGAAACTTACTAATGTAATGTTGATTTTGGTACGAAAAGTAATAAAGTAAAGAACAAATAACTGTAATGGAAATAAACAATTTTATTTCTCACAATTGAAATATAAATTACAATTCCTGACTCAACAGAATTAAAATTACACAAATTTAAATTCCAGACAGATTTAATACAAACTATTAAACTGCTGGACTGTTTTAACAAAAAACAAACTGCCGGACTGTTTTGTAATAAAACAAACTGCCGGACTGGTTTTGACAAATAAACAAACTGCCGGACTGTTTTGTAGTAAAACAAACTGCCGGACTGGTTTTAACAAAAAACAAACTGCCGGACTGGTTTTGTAATAAAACAAACTGCCGGACTGGTTTTGTAATAAAACAAACTGCCGGACTGGTTTTGTAATAAAATAAACTGCCGGACTGGTTTTGTAAATACTGGAAATTACAGAACTGAAAATAAATTACAGAATAGAAAAACTGAAAGTAAACAGTACTGAAATGTAAATACAGAAAAGAAACAGTACAGAAAAGTAAATTACATAATGTAAAAGACAGAAAAGTAAATTACAGAATTTAAAGGTACTGAAATGAAAGAACATAATAAAAAAGAGAGGCAACTGCTGGACAGTTTCCCTTAAACAATATTTCCCAAACCACCTTTAGAGGTTTCTGGTTTCGGGACTTTGTTTCCAAGGTACAACTCTTGTCACTGAGTGGCTCGTATGGAAACCGGCACCGAAGCACAGGTCGAGCTGTTGGTGGTGCGGTTCTCTCTCTCTATATGTATGCTTATGCTGTGAGTTGTGTGTATTCTGGTGTGTTGAAATGAGAGGGGCAGGGCTGCCTTTTATAGCCTCTAATGAAACCGCAGCCATAAATGTTGGTCATTAATTCGGGGAGTTACACCCCCAGAATCCGCTCAATCAAATTCTGAAACCGCAGCATTTAATCTCATTCATTGCTGGCGTTTCTGTTGCTGGAAACTCTAGGGACTGCTTTTGTATTTTATACAAAACTCTCTATTCGGGTTTGGACCCAAGACCCAAGACCCGAGACCCGAGACCCGAGACATTTCCCAAATCCCAAATCCCAAATCCCAAATCCCAAGCCCAAGTCCAAGCCTGCGCCCGCGCCCATGCCCGTGCCCGTGACCCGAGACACGAGCGAGCGCGCGTGTGTGGTACACATTAATACTCTTAGGTGTATGTGGACATGTTAGTTTAATAACTACATGGGTTGGTATTGTATATATATTGTAAAATTAACTCTTAATCTTTTAATATGGGATTACACCAAATGGTTTTCCATTACCATTTCGGATTTTTCAGAATTAAGCTTTCGAGAGCCCAACTTTGAAGCCGATTTGTATTCACACCCATTCTCCGAATAGGTCATGCGATATACCGTTACGAAGCTCGTCACACGGGCTACTCAACCACGTTGAGTACGGTATTAACAAAGCAGCGCTGTCACATGAAATAATGACTCGAAGTTGGTCCAGTGACCATTCGGAAACACCCATGTTTTACATGTTTTTCAACAATCCCCCACATGAATGCAATTGGCTGAAAATAAAAATGCTCCTAAATGCATACGAGAGAACCGCAGGAGTTCACTGCATAAGGACAGGTAGCGCGCGCCTTGAACCTGCTGTAGTGACGTAAAATCTGATATGCTACTATTGGGTAGCCTTTAAGCCTTGAACCCTTTAGCGTTTGTGCATACCAGGATAATGCGCACACAGTGTCCTCTCTACACCACTTACTAAGCCTTTTGGTTGTTGTCCATATTTGGCCGTGGACTGCCTTGGCAAAATTCAACCGAGTGCTCTAGTGATTTAGCCCATGGCTCATCACATAGTATCGGCCATACACACTCGTCATAGGTGATTTCAAGTCAAGGGTGTCCTGACTCACCCCTATCGACCTTCGAGATACTTGTTTTCATTAAGAGACTCATGCTCACCCTTAAGATGGTCTAGGTCTATCACTCTTTCATCTTAGAAATGGGTTGGAAACTTAAGTTCCTGAGTGCTTTGTTCGGTCACCCCCACAGTTCGGTTTTCCCATTGAACTCGACGCTGGAGAATCCAGTTCGGGTTGGGTTGCCTCTAAGGAGGTTTCCAGTTTGATGGGCTTCAACCCCATTCCCCTGGATGAAACTTCAACTTCTACCTGAGTCAAGCCTTTTGTAAATGGATCCGCTATATTGTCTTTAGATCTCACAAAATCTAATGACACCACACCGTTAGCTAACAATTCTCTTACGGATTTATGTCTCCGACGAATATGTCGGGACTTTCCATTATACATATGATCCTGCACCCGCCCAATAGCCGACTGACTATAGCAGTGCATGCTTATTGCTGGGACAGGTTTCGGCCACATTGGAATTCCTTCCAGAAAGCTTCTCAGCCAGTCAGCCTCTTCTGTTGCTAGATCCAACACTATGAACTCGGATTCCATAGTTGATCTAGCTATGCAGGTCTGCTTGGATGATCTCCATGAGACAGCTGCTCCTCCCATCACGAACACATATCCGCTAGTGGATCGTCTACTGTTGGAATCTGAGATCCAGTTTGCATCAGAATACCCTTCCAGTATAGCTGGATATCTGGTATAATGCAACCCTCGGTCGGCTGTGTATCTCATGTATCTGAGAAGTCTCATGATGGCCTTTCAGTGTTCCTCATTGGGATTACTGGTGTACCTGCTCAGTCTACTTACTGAGTTGGCTATGTATGGTCTAGTACAGTTCATGACGTACATCAGACTGCCTATTATTCGAGAATATTCCAATTGTCTCACACTCTCCCCAAAATTCTTTTTCAGGGTGGTTGAGATCTCTATCGGAGTTCTGGATGTAGCTCTACTATCTTTATCGAATTTGTCAAGCATCTGCCTGACATAGTGAGTTTGAGATAGCGCATATCCGTCTGATGTCTTGGTAATTTTCATTCCAAGTATAACATCAGCGACACCCAAGTCTTTCATCTCGAATTTTTGTGACAACATTTTCTTAGTGGAGTTGATGTTATCAATACTCCCTATTATAATCATGTCATCTACGTAGAGGAAGACTACCACGTAGTATTTTTCATTACCTTTCACGTAGACGCATTTGTCACATTCGTTTATTCGAAAACCGTTTGATAGCATCACTCTATCAAATTTTTCGTGCCATTGTTTAGGCGCTTGTTTAAGTCCATATAAGGACTTCACAAGTTTACACACCTTGTGTGCTTTACCTGGAACTACAAACCCATCCGGTTGTTCCATGTAAATATCCTCTTCTAGTTCACCATTCAAGAACGCCGTTTTAACATCCATTTGATGTATTTCCAGATCGAACAGTGCTGCGAGAGCAATGACTATCCGGATTGACGTATTCCTGGAGACAGGAGGATAGGTGTCGAAATAGTCGACACCTTCGGTTTGTCTAAAACCTTTCACTACAAGCCTTGCCTTGTATTTCTCGATTGTTCCATCGAGCTTTCTCTTCCTCTTGAAGATCCACTTGTGTCCTAGTGGCTTACACCCGGGTGGTAGATCCACTAGTTCCCAAGTGTGATTTTGTAATATCGATCCAACCTCATTGTTGATCGCTTCCTCCCAATATTGGGCTTCCGGGGATGACATTGCTTGTTTGAATGTCGCCGGTTCGCCTTCTATCATAAATGTTACAAAATCTGGACCGAAAGTCGTTTCCTTTCTAGCCCTTTTACTACGTCGAGGCTCTTCTTCTTCTTCCTCCAACGGTTCACTTCCCCCCACATTTTCCTCACTGTTTGACTCCTCAGTCTCTACAGTTATGGAAGACTTGCGGGGAAAGATCTCCTCGAAGAAAGAAGCTTCTCGAGCTTCGATGATAGTATCTACATGCACATCGGGATTATCCGACTTGTGCACGAGAAAACGATAAGCACTACTGTTTTGTGCATATCCTATGAACACACAGTCTACCGTCTTTGGCCATATTCTCGTTCTTTTCGGAAGCGAGACAGGACCTTCGCTAGACAACCCCAAACCCTTAAGAATTTATAGCTCGGCCGATGGCCTTTCCATAGTTCATAAGGTGGTTTATCACGCTTCTTATGCGGTATCTTGTTCAATACATAGTTGGCGGAAAGCAGCGCTTCCCCCCACATGTTCTGGGGTAACCCAGAACTTATTAACATAGCATTCATCATTTCCTTGAGCGTTCTATTCTTACGCTCGGCAACCCCATTTTTCTCCAGAGAGCAGGGGGCTGTGGTTTGATGTATAATGCAATTTTCTGCGCATATCTGCGCAAACGGTGCCTCGTATTCACCGCTTCTATCACTCCTCAACATTTTAATCTTTTTATTGAGTTGATTTTCTACTTCGGTCTTATAAAGAGAGAATTTCTCTACCGCTTCGTCTTTACTTCTCATTAAGTAGACATAGCAGTATCTAGTACAGTCATTTATAAACGTGATGAAATACTTTTTCCATCATCGCGTTTGTATAAACTTTAAGTCGCATACATCCGTATGTATTAGACCGAGAGTTTCAGTACTTCGTTCAATATGTTGATACGAAGACTTGGTTAATTTTGCCTCAATACAAACCTCACATTTATGTTGTTTATCAAATAAAAAATTAGGTAGTAGATTCAGTGATATTAATTTCTTCATAGAATTAGAATTCACATGACCTAATCTACCATGCCATAAATTAAATGAATCACAAGAATAAGCAAAAGAAGTTTTATTAGCCACTAGGGCAACATTCACGATTACATTATTCTTGGTACTGGGCTCAGCCTTAGTACCCTCAATAGCTAACTCGGCTTTAGGAGCCGGAGTACCAACATTTAATTTAAACATGCCGTTGGTCATATAACCACGGCCTACATACATTCCATTTAAGGTGATTACAATTTTAGCAGATTCAAATACAAGTTTAAATCATTTGTTCACCATAACAGACCCGGAAACCAGATTCTTGCGAATTTCCGGCACATGGAGCACACCATTCAGTGTGAGCTCCTTTCCCGATGTCATCTTCAGCAGCACGGTTCCTTTTCCTTCCACCCTGGAAGTAGCCGAGTTCCCCATAAAGCAGCTCTCATTGTCCACGGCCGTATAGGTCTTGAACATCCATTTACTGGCATAGATGTGACTGGTGGCGCCTGTGTCCAGCCACCATTCCTTTGGGTTGCTCCCCACCAGGTTCACTTCAGAAACCACAGCACTCAGGTGCATGTAGTCTTGTCCAGCATCATCTCCTCCCTCAGGCACATTTGCCTGAGCAGGTGCCCTCTTCCTCCCTTTCCCTTGGAACTTCCTCTTTGGGGGGGGGGGGGGGGGGGGGGGGTTGGGCTTGTCGGTGCGCATCTTACAATCCGCGGCACGATGGCCCGGTTTGTTGCACACAAAGCAGTCTCCCATGAATTTCTTCTTGAGAGAAGCACCGACACTGCTGTCAAAGGGTTTCCGCTTAGATACAGCGTCCTCAACCACATGGGCCTTGGCAACCGCGTTGCCTGCTCCGCCACCGCCTTTCCTTCCGGATCGGCGGTTGCTTTGCTCAACATTGAGCCTCTCAATGAGTCCCTCCAAAGTCATAGCCTTTCGCTTGTGTTTCAGGTAGTTTTGGAACTCTTTCCAAGAAGGTGGCAGTTTCTCAATCATTAATGTCACTTGGAAAGATTCGTTTATCACTAGCCCCTCAACCTCAAGCCTATGGTATATGAGTTGGAGTTCCTCAACCTGCTCGATAACACTCTTCCCATCAGTCATCATGTACTCGTGAAAGTCAGTGACGACAAATTTCTTTGCGCCAGCGTTATTCACTTTGTACTTTCTTTCGAGAGACTCCCAAAGCTCATTTGCAGAAGCCTTGGGCTCGAATACACTGAAGAGAGTGTCATCCAGAGCACATAGGATGTAGTTCCGGCATAGGTAGTCGCCGTGTTTCCACGCTTCCACCGTCGAAACCGTCTTCACGTCCTCATCGTCCTCGCTTAAGACGGGTGCAGTCTCCTTAAGAAACCGGGTCAGGTTAAGGGCAGTTAAATAAAACAGCATCTTTTCCGGCTTCTCTAAATGAGAGGTTGGCAACATTGGCATAGACGGCGTTGCCGGAGCCTTGCCCTTTGCCCTGGCCGCAGCCACAAGCATCGGCCTCTGCCGCAGCGGCGTCGGCCGCAGCCTTTGCCGCAGCAGCTTCGGCCTCAGCCTGAGCCTGAGCCCCCCACTCGCGGCGCTCACATTGTTATGGCTACTGCCAATCACAAGTGCGCCCTGCACGTCTCCCGAAGGAACGGTGGGTGTTTGATCATCGTTAGTCATCTGAAATGACAATATAAAACCGTTTAGTTTCTCGCAAGAAAACTAAATTCTTAATCGCAAATACTAATTATAACTTAATTAGTTTGCTTCAAAAGAATAAAACAATAAAAAGATATTCTAGTGTGAAAATCAAATCACTTTTGATTTCACTAAGAATTCTTTATAGTATTCTAGAATAAAAAGATTAAAACCAATTCGGATTTATTCTATGTGCAAATTTCAATTTCTAGTAAACTAGCAATGATTTTGCGAGAATAAAAACCGAGACGTCAACAAAATAAAAGAAAAGAAAAGGTCCTTTTCTTTTCGAAAATAGTAAAACCAAAAAATAATATTGTTTAAGATTGTTGGTTTTGGTACTATATCGAAAAGCAATAAAGTAAAGAACAAAGGACTGTAATGGAAATAAACAATTTTATTTCTCACAATTGGAATATAAATTACAATTCCTGACTCAACAGAATTAAAATTACACAAATTTAAATTCCAGACAGATTTAATACAAACTATTAAACTGCTGGACTGTTTTAACAAAAAGACAAACTGCCGGACTGTTTTGTAATAAAACAAACTGCCGGACTGGTTTTGACAAATAAACAAACTGCCGGACTGTTTTGTAGTAAAACAAACTGCCGGACTGGTTTTAACAAAAAACAAACTACCGGGCTGGTTTTGTAATAAAACAAACTGCCGAACTGGTTTTAACAAAAAAAACAAACTGCCGGACTGGTTTTGTAATAAAATAAACTGCCGGACTGGTTTTGTAAATACTGGAAATTACAGAACTGAAAATAAATTACAGAATAGAAAGACTGAAAGTAAACAGTACTGAAATGTAAATACAGAAAAGAAACAGTACAGAATGTAAAAGACAGAAAAGTAAATTACAGAATTTAAAGGTACTGAAATGAAAGAACAGAATAAAAAAGAGAGGCAACTGCTGGGCAGTTTCCCTTAAACAATATTTTCCGAACCACCTTTAGAGGTTTCTGGTTTCGGGACTTTGTTCCCAAGGTACAACTCTTGCCACTGAGTGGCTCGTATGGAAACCGGCACCGAAGCACAGGTCGAGCTGTTGGTGGTGCGGTTCTCTCCCTCTATATATATGCTTATGCTGTGAGTTGTGTGTATTCTGGTGTGTTGAAATGAGAGGGGGAGGACTGCCTTTTATAGCCTCTAATGAAACCGCAGCCATAAATGTTGGTCATTAATTCTGGGAGTTACACCCCCAGAATCCGCTCAATCAAATTCTGAACACGCAGCATTTAATCTCATTCTGGAAACTCTAGGGGACTGTTTTTGTATTTTATACAAAACTTTTTATTCGGGTTTGGACCCGAGACACGAGCGAGCACGCGTGTGTGGCGCACACTAATACTCTTAGGTGTATGTGGACATCTTAGTTTAATAACTACATGGGTTGGTATGGTATATATATTGTAAAATTAACTTGTGTTTTTGAAACGCCTTTGCAAAGTGATCGTTGTTCATAACATTTCATCAAAATCTTTTATAAACGGAATCGAGATTAATGAAAGGTCATAAACACGATCAGTTTGGAAGAGTATAATTTTCCAAGTTGTGGACAAATGCTCTATGTTGATTGTTGGCCCTTTTATAGGAATCCAATTTCACTTTTGAGATTTTGACAAATTAAATTGATTTGTGTTAATATGGAAATGGAGATGTGTCAAAATAGGCACCATTTCCTGTACTGGTAAGGTTGTCATTATGTTTACTATTTTGGCACATTTAATATCGAATATAAGTACAAAGAAATTAGTACATAATTCTAACTAAATTGCATTTATGGCGAATATATCTTACTTACTCCAGCCATTATCTGTCCATTCCTAATTTTTACTAACATCTAACGCTGAACATCTACAGAAAACTTTGCATAGATTAATCGAATCCCATTGCGATGTAGTTAAATGTCGTCGATAAGCCACAAATACTGTCTACTGTATTTATAATGTTGTCTCCAAATACATAGAACTGATTAGCATTACTTTCTTGAGTTTAACATGGGAGCAAATCTGATCAAACAGGACAGCTTATTATGTTAAACGACTAATTAGCATTCTCGATTATTCAAGACCCGTTACTACCTAAGTACATATATATAGTTCAAACGGTTACTTTACAACTCTTAACTACAACGAGTATAACAAAATGGGAAGATACAATGGTCTTGTTTGGCGCGTCTTTTAAGTTTAAAAGTATACTTTTTGTATTGAGGTAGAAAACTATATTTTTTCTGTTTACTTTTTAATGAGTAAATATTGTTTGTTGAACATTGTAAAAATATATTTTTCATTAAAAATGTTGTTTGGTAAAATCTGTTTACGATTAATAGAATAAAATAAAACAATTAATTAGCAAAACACATTTAATTGAAAGATTAAAAAGATACCAAATTAGAAAAATATAAAGATTATACGAACATAAAAAACATGCAAAATTAAGATTTCGCCTACGGTGATTTTGATTATACAAACATATATAATGATTATACCACGTTCTATTTATAAATCCACACTTAACTAAGAATGTGATAAACATGAAGGTGCTTTGTATCAAAGCCTTTAAACAAAAATATTAAAATGCATATTACAGTTAGATTGAACAAATTAGACCGGGTTTACTCCATTACGTTTCAGCAAGTTTACAAGTACAGACTCGGATAGATAGTAAACGAATATGTAACATTCAAACAGATACAATAGTTAGTTTTTTCAAATCATCTGAGTAATAAAGGATTTTTTTACATCACTTGTGATATTTAAGGAAACATAGGCCTTATGGGCAATTTCGATACTATACTTTTTAAGAATCCATAAACTTATTGACATAGACTTCATCTAATTAGAACATAATATATACTTTCCTTAAGCGTACCCCATAAAAATAAAATAATCATTCTTATCATACTGGTGATAAGATCATTTTAACAACAATCATCCATCCAACACACTACTATTGGAGCAGTTTGACGAAATTTTAGTATATATTTTGAATTAGCTTCAACTGATTCATCAGAATTAATTTGGTTTAACGAACTTAATAAAAATGAGAGAAAATTTGTTTCTCAAATCTTTTCATTTTATCTAAGAAAAAGTTATACTTCCTTGAGCAAAAAAAAAAGTCAACTTAAAAAAAAAGTCAAATACTGTCTCGGTTGATATAAAACTTAGAAAATGAAACTACCACCAAACAGATCCTATTTATCCATCATCAGCTTATATTTATGTTTATATACAATTTATTCCCATCATCACAGTACACAGCCATTCATAACAAATGTCGTATGAAGTCAATCAAATCAAAATAAACAAAACATCAAATCAAAATAAACAAAACACAGTAGCCGTTGGTACAATTTTTTTAAAGTCTGCAAATCCTTAAAAGCATTTTAATTACTTTAATAAGTATGATAAATTTTATTTTTAATAAGTAAGATGAGAAGAGTTTTACTTTTCTAAAAAGTAAGATTTTTTAATCACCGCCAAAGAAATTTTTTACTTTTCATAAGTAAAAAAAGTAATATTAAGTAAAAAGTAAAGGTCACCAAACAAGACCAATATCTGCTTGTAATAGTTATGTTCTTGTTCTGCATTTTTCTTTTTTGCTCCAAATGGATCCAGGCTCTGAATAACACTTGCTGGAATAAAAAGGAGGGTGCTCGATGCAACACCACCGAAAATGCGTTTTCGCTCACAAACAGTAAATAATCACATAAGAGAAACACTAATTGCTCAAGAATACTAATGCATGGATAAAACAGACAACTACTATCTTTAAATAAGAAAATCTACTGAATTATACTACTATAATTGGAAAAGCAAACTAGGAGTGATTGAAAGCCATAATCAATAATAAAATAAATTGCATAAAATGATAATTAAGCCAAAACAGGTACCCAACCCATGGCAGATTCCAGTGGTCTACTCGGCTCCGTCGAATATCATCCAGTACTTTTCAAAATTTCCAAACTTGAGAGTATTTTGTCTGAAAAAATCAATCACTGTGTCTTCCCTTCCAATCAATTCCTATTTCCCAAGATTCGTTTCAGAAATAACTAAAAAAAATCTTTCTTAGCCGTAATTAAGTGTCACAAGAGATGGGAAATAAGCTATCTTGGTGGACAAATTCATTTCTATATGAACTTCTGTATTTCCCCAATTTTGTAAAAGTCTTCGTCTTCAGATTATAGTAGTGGAAGATGCCATCGTATGACTTTATTAATATTGTTTTTTTTTTTGCCATAATCGTGGACTACCATTTGTAAAAAAATTGGATACCTCTCCCATTGACGATATTTATCGCCTAGATTGATAACTAAGTAGTCAATAGAATATTCTTTGGCCTATATTTCATTTTTGTGCTCTCTCAATACCCCATATATCAAAAACAGGTTTTCCAACCCAAAAATCAACCAAACATGCTTTCTCGTTGAGCTCTTTCAAATAATGGTGACGATACATATTTAACCAACGCACTGGGGATGTAATCACTTGAAATTATTCCGACTCTAAATCAAATGTTAAAAACTTAGTAAATTTCATATTATCATCACTGTCGACGCTCCAAGTTGTCCAGTAGATAATCCCACAAACACATATCACCCCCTCATTAATTGCAACAGGAATATGATTTCTGAGATCTAGATAATCCACATGTATATACTTCCTCGACTCTTTTGACCATTTTCCCGGAAGAGTAAAAAGTAGGGATTTTAACATCTCAACAGTGGAAACATTGATTTCATTTGTTTTACTAGTAAACTAGAGTAGTAAAAATTTATGCTGAAATGTACTAGGCAAAAATCCGAAACCAATACGATAATGAATAGATGAATGTTCAGGTCGAGCAGGGGAGGGGAAGTTATGGTTTGTTGTCAAACATTGCCTTGTACTCGGATTGCATACAATATAATGATTTGTGCAATAAACAAATAACAAACCTGAACAATACGCGCAACTAGAATAACTTCCTTCATAACTTAACGAGAACTCGACTATTGAGGAAGTGTTTAGTGGATCGACAATGGCAATTTCAGAGGTATATGGTTGGGAACTACAGTTAAACTGTACCAGAAGTGTCTTGTTATATGAGTGATTGTAGTGAAGTTTAATGAAAAATGGGTCAGAAATAATTTTTTACCAATGCTTTGAAAGACATTTAAGCTTTAAAAGAGTTTTGGATGGTAGCTTTGAAAAAACTTGGTATAAAATATCAGTTGGCAGAAAGGTGATGCCTTCCTCTTGAACCTCCATAATCTTCTACTCCAATATTATAGAATAAAGATCGAAAAATTAGGTCTTGTGTATTGACTTGAATATACAGTAAAACCTCTATACAGTCATATTGTGGGGGTCATGAAATTTTTTTATTATAGAGAGGTTATTCCTATATAGAGTTTACATATTAAAAAAATAAAAAATATATGTATTTACATAATATTATATACATATACATGGTTCATTATAAGTTAAAACAAACAAATGAATCTATCAAAAGTTTAGCTACACAATTGAATAATCAAATCACACAATTTCACTATAATGACCAAATGGATATTGATGTTTTTCTCAATCATCCAAATGAACAACAAGTTGTGCATACTTTAACCGATGAAGAAATCGTTGCTGGAATTAGGCAAGATGCAGAAAAAGATAACTCGGAGGATGATAGTATATAAATACAAAATGTTTCATGTCAAGAACCTTTTAAAATGCTTGACAAATTAGAAATGTTTTGGCTTCAACAAGATGGTATCCATGTCGATGAGTTAGTATGGACGTGCAAGTTAAAAGATATGGTAGCAACATAAAAAATTAAGTTATCATTACAAACAACTTTACATAAGTATTTTACATCATCATAAATTTATTGTAACTAAATATATATATTTTTGTAATGAAATGTATTTTATTCCTATAAGAGGTGAATTTATAACTAACGGAATATGACAATAGAGAGTTTATTCTTATTTTGAACTGGTCCGAATTGGAACCGGGATTTTTTATTCTTATATGGAGTATTCTTGTAGAGAGGTTTTACTGTAAAAGATATTTATGTACATAAATCTTTCTTATGATATCATAAGTTAACTTGGTGACGAAGAATACACCCCTAAATCTAAATCAAATCTTTAACTAAATTGATCTTGATCTGTTATTCATCTTATATCACAATATCTTATATTTATAGTGTAGTAAATATTTTTTACTCCGTATGTTTTGACCTAAATGCTACAAATCTTTAAATAATCAATATAAATCTGTCGTATTAAACAATTTCCCTACTACAAGTTTATCACTTTTCAATTAGAATTGACCTGTTTTGATGTATGAATGCGTCAAATTTCCCCTAAAATTGGAACTTATAGCACTTATTCTTCCGGTTTTTACCACTTTTATTTATTAATTTGACAAAAGTACGTTGAATGTTCAATTTTTGTTTATTTAATATGCAAATTGTTGAAGGTTGGTTTGAAATTTGTTAACGGATAATAGTTTAGTATATAGTGAACATGAATTATTGCCGCGGAATGCAAAATGGGAGGTAGTGATAGTTATGTGAGTTTGATTTTTTAAATACCTGCCACCCGGTGTATATATATGTTAAATAAAAATTCATAAAAATAGTGGATTAGCATTACCATGCTATCTCCGCCACGGTATTTGTAGTACCGGTACTATGAGTGATTATAAATAACCATTTATATATAGTCCCGGCACTTTTAATACCACACCTACATGGTATTGTAAATACTCCATTTCGAGATCATTTGTAATCACGTTTCACTAATAATTCCGACCATATTTAACCACTCAAACATGCTATTTGTGAAACTCACTGCATTATTTAATTAAAATAAATAAATTTAGAACACTTCTGTGAGGACTGTGGTCGGAGAGGTGTTCTTGGTGATTACTAAAGGTTTGTTTCTACTAGTTTTCAGGTACAAAAATTTAATAAAGAAAAGATTTCATATGAAGCTGCATAACATAACAGAAGCTATCTTATATACATTGGTTATATATTAGAATAATTTGTTGACTTTTTTATGGTCCAGTTTTGTAAACGCTTTACCTGGCATTAATTTTGAAGTTTTTACTAAACTTTAATGCCACTGAATTTTTAAACTTTATGGCTATATTTGCTTTTGAATTTGTGCTCTACATCATTCTGATCATGGAGAGATAAGGGGCATTATAAGGTTTGGAGTGATAAAGAGTAGAGCATGAATCATCGTAGCAAGTTTGTTCATTTAAGTTTTTGAAAATTTGTGATATTAAATCATGTGATTTTTCTCCTAATTTTACTGTTTTGCAGGTCATTCTATGTGTAACTTAGTTTGTTTACGTGCATTTCATCGTACTTCTAAATTCCGGTCAGCATTGGGGCTTTGTCCATGCACTGAATATTTCATTTTAATAAAGTTATGCTTATTTATAAATAAATAAAAGTGGAACTCACTGCATTTGAAATTCAACGCCGCCTTAATCCCACAAGCAAACAAGGCCATAAAGTAGATAATATTAACAACAAATAATGCCCCATATAAATCACTTTTGAAATTATATTCCTCCTAGGTACCTCCATAATTTCATATTCCCTATAGGTACCACTTTTTAATTATTTACTTTATTTACTAAAACGCCATACACATATTTCATAAAAAATGAAAAAAAAACACATAAAATTATATAAAATGCAAAAAATCTCAAAATAAATGGAAAAAAAAAATCACAAAAATTGTAAAAATTAAAAAAAAATTGTATTTTTATTAAAAAAAACACAAAAAATCATAAAAAATCATAAAAAAATAAATAAAATCACAAAATTTTAAAAAAAAATTACAAAAAAATGAAAAAAATCACAAAATATTATAAAAATATAAAAAAACTAAAAAAAAATCACAAAAAAATTATAAAAAATGAAAAAATCACAAAAAATCACAAAATTTAATAAAAATTACAAAAAAAATTAAAAAAAATTAAAAAAAAATGAAAAAAATCACAAAATATTATAAAAAATGAAAAAAATCACAAAAAATTATAAAAAATGAAAAAAATCACAAAATATTATAAAAAAATAAAAAAAATAAAAAAATTTATAAAAAATGAAAAAAAATCACAAAATTATAAAAAAAAAAAATCACTTTTATTGAACTTTATGCACTTTCGACTGTACTAGATGCACTTTCGACTGAACCAGATGCACTTTTAGCTGAACCATATGCACTTTTAGCCGAACCATATGCACTTTCAGTTGTACCAAATGCAGATTTTACAGAACGATATGCACTTTTATTGAACTAGATGCACTTTTGTCTGAACCATATGCAGTTTCAGCTGAACTAGATACACTTTTAGCTGAACCATATGCACTTTCAGCCGAACCATATGCACTTTCAGTTGAACCAGATGCAGGTTTTACAGAACGATATGCACTTTTATTTAACTAGATGCACTTTTGCCTGAACCATATGCACTTTCAGCTGAACCAGATACACTTTTAGCTGAACCATATGCACTTTTAGCCGAACCATATGCACTTTCAGTTGTACCAAATGCACTTTTAGTTGAATCAGATGCATTTTTAACAGAACTATATGCACTTTCGACTGTACTATATTCATTTTCGACTACACTATATGCACTTTTGACTTAACTATATGTACTTTTCACTAAATTAGATGCACTTTAAGCTGAACCAGATATACTTTCAGCTGAACCAGATGCACTTTTAGCTGAACTATATGTATACTCACTTTTATTGAACTATATTTACTTTCGACTGAATTGTATGCACTTTCAACGGAACTAGATGTACTTTCAGCTGAATTGAATGCAATTTCGACTCAAATTTATGCATTTTTGACTAACTATATACACTTTCGACTGAACTATATGCACTTTTATTGAACTATATACGCTTTTGACTGAATTATATGTATTTTTGACTGAAGTAGATGCACTTTCAGCTCATTCAGATTAAAAAAAAGGCACATTTATCATGGAAAAACCATTTTTTTGTATAAAAAAAATCACTTTTCGGTATAAAAAGTGTTATATTGACAAAAAAAAAATTCTATATTTTTTGTAATTTTTTAAAAAGTTTATGATTTTTTCATTTTTTTTATAATTCTTTTTTTTTGTGATTTTTTTTCATTTTATATAATTTTTTGTGATTTTTGTTATTTTTTTATAATGTTTTGTGATTTTTTGATTTTTTTAATAATTTTTTGTCATTTTTTATATTTTTTTTTGTCATTTTTTATATTTTTTTATATTTTTCGGTATAAAAAGTGACAAAAAAAATTATATATTTTTTTTGTAATTTTTTAAAAAGTTTGTGATTTTTTTTTTCATTTTTTGTGATTTTTTGTAATTTTTTATAATTTTTTTGTGATTTTTGTATTTTTTTAATAATTTTTTTGTGATTTTTTGTGATTTTTATAATTTTTTTTTTTGTGATTTTTTATAATTTTTTTAATAATTTTTTGTTTTTTTTGTTTTTTTTTTATATTTTTTGTGATTTTTTTCATTTTTATAATTTTTTTGCGTTTTTTTTATTTTGTTGTAATTTAAAACTATTTTTTTTTTTGGTTTATAGAAAGATAAAATATGTATATTATATTTTGGTTTGTATGACAATTTAGTAAATAAACTAAATAATTAAAAAGTGGTACATATGGGGAAATGTGAAATTATCAAGATAACTAGGAGAAATATAATTTGCTATGAGTTACTTATAGGGAATTACCTCTATTAACAACCATTTGATTTATCGGAATGGTAATGTATATATGTGAATATTAACACCTTAATCCAATTTTCTCTCTCTCCCGAACAAAACCCAACTCACCCCACAAACCCTAGCCGCAACTGCCTCGGGTGGGGATCGGCATCGCCGTCTCTGCTCCGGGCGTTCCTCACCACTTCTTTCCTCTCTTATTTTCCATCCACCCATCATCTCCGTCTTTCCCTCCATCACCTCTCTCTCCCTCTTTCTCGCTCTCGGTTTCTCCTCTCATCACTACCATCTTCTTTTAACCCCTTATAACTTTTAAACATGCTCCTTCACTCCATCTTCTTCCGGATAATCCTTTCTTGAAATCTAATTGAGTACCGAAGGTTTGCCTTTTTTGTTGTAGCGGCTTAACAAGATGAGTCTCGGTTGGGTTGGTGCGGGTAAAGCCACCATGGGTTTTGGTTAATGATGTGGGTCGGTTCTCGGTTCTCGGATCTCATAAAACTGAGTTAATCAGGTTAATTAGTGTGTTGGCGCACCGATTGCAACTATATCACCTGATTGGTCTTTCCTTACTCAATGGTCTGGTATGTCGCATGTCTTCTATGCCTTGATGCTTGTTTATTCTTTACTTATGCCGACATGCCGTTTGGTCTGTGTGTTAGATTTAGGACAGATAGCTTTATAGATTTTGATGCTATATATGATGTAAGTTAGTCTCCACTCTTGACTTATTGAGTACTGACGGAGCTTGTCCTGATTTGATTGATCGGTTATTTTGGACTATTGGACTGTTGAGTTGTTGCATTGGAGTTCTTATGTCATGATTGGCCTTTTATGATTGGGTTTATTTGAGTGTTGGCACCCCGATGATGCTTTTTTTTTTTAGCTAACCGTATTGAGTACTTCAATGCCTTCTTATGCATCTTCTGGTACCAAAGTGCCTCTGCCTGCTTGACAATATTTCAGTGCCTTTTCGTTGGTTGTCGAAGAATTTATTACTTTCTTATATTATGTCATTCTATGTTTTTTGATTTGTTTGTCCGGAATGAATTATTTGTTACTTTTCTTGAGTTAGCGGCCTTCTGACGTCTTGTGGCTTTGTATTATTCTATTTTACTTAACCCATTGGAGTCTGTTCCAGGTGTAGTGAACTCTGTATTTCTGCCCATTATTATTAATAATAATGAGCATGTTTCTTCAACAACAAAAAAAATGTGAATATGTGATCGATTAATTTGTAATACTCCCATCATATATATATCTATATATATATATATATACTTTGTGAAATTGTTAAACACATTTTGTTTTTAGTTAGGCTAATATATTTTATTAATTATATTTTGTTTGTCATGGTAGCATGAAAGAAATTGATTTTGTTTCAAAAAGGGGGGAAACTATTTTGGTTATAAGTTTATTTGGCCTTTATTCTAAGTCAAATAAGTTGTATGAATAGCAAATCATCATATGAATTGAGCAACCAATGAAATAGAAATTCACAAATAATAGTATTGAGCAATTTGTTTGTTTAGATAGCTCGCCAAAATGCTTGTTACAGTTAACAAATGCTCGCTCTAGTGTCTGATAACAACAAATTGCTTTAGATATATGGTAGGTTAGCAAGTTCAATGTACAAGTAATTTACCCCTGTAGCAAAAGTTTAACACTAATCTGTTCAATGAGTTCAATGTAGTTGCTTTTAAGTTACATAAGCATCATATCTTCAAGTACTAAATTACACACAACCTCCTATGATTTTAGACAATAATTTATAGTTTTTGAAAATTACACAAGTGGCTTATAAGTTTGTGAAGTGTATATTAAATTTTTATTAATCTTTTGTTTCTCATACAAAATCACACATTAAATAATTAATTGGTTACATTGAAATTTTTTATTTGAAATCTTGAAGATTGATAAAGAACCAAATCATACTAAAGAATTAATTTCATTATAGTTAAATAATTTAGAAAATTAGACTCTAACTAATTCTCGAAAAATTATTTTAATTAACCGAACAATCCTTCAAATTTGTTCTTAGTTAGCTCTTAAAGAATTACTAAGTAATTGGACAACCATGAAAACCGCTTCCTAATTAATTCTTAAAGAATTACTAAATAATTGGACAATTATAAAAATTGGTTCCTAATTAGTTTTTAAAGAATGATTAAGTAATTGGACGATCATGAAGATCGGCATTCTTAATAAATTACTAAGTAAATGGACAATTTTGAAGATTAGTTCCTAAGTATTAAGAAAAAAAAATACTTTTGTAGAGAATCCTACAGATTAATGATTCGTTGATTCCCGAATAGTTACATAATCCAAGATTGACATATATATATATATATATATATATATATATGTATATATATATATATATGGTGAGGATATATGAACATCATGAAAAACACCCAACTAGACACTTTTTCATAAAAACGCTCCAAATCAAGATTTGGTTAATGCAAATCTCCACGGTTTCACAACGGGAACACAAATATGCGTCTTGTTTTTTTTTTTTCTGAGATGTATAATGACATGTTTTGAATTTTTAAATTTTACCATAATTTCGAAACATGTCATTATACATCTCGGAAAAAAAAAACAAGACGCATATTTGTGTTCCCGTCGTGAAACCGTGAAGATTTGCATTAACCAAATCTTGATTTGGAGCGTTTTTACGAAAAAGTGTCTAGTTGGGTGTTTTTCATGATGTTCATATAACATTTCCCTATATATATATATATATATATATATATATATATATATATATATATATATATATATATCCTAAAGTATAAATATTAATCAATTCTGAAGATTGATGTTTAATTAATTCCTCAAGAATTAAACATTATATTACTCCTAAAAAGTTATCAAATGTATAGTTCCCAACAAATTTTAAGAATAATTCCCGAAGAATTACAAATATCGAAAGTAGTTAATCTTTATTAATAGAGTATTGGTATATCATGGAGAATCAATGGCTACTCAAAATAGTTAAAGCTGAATTTATAATGGTACTTCCTGAACAATTATCACTACGTGAAATATTCACCCCGAAATAGTAATCGTAAATCATGTAAAATTACAACTACCATACTACCCGAAGTAGACAAACCTGAAAATAATTGTGATTCTTAATAATTGAATTAAATATTAACTTGTAGTTAACATGAAGAATGTCACGATTTTGAGTATTGGTTGCTAATTCTTGAAGAAAATAATTATGTAACGTTAAGATTCAAGTCAAATTTTACAGATTGACATGAGTAATTTATAATAAATACTTATATATTATAACCACTCATGAAGATTGATTGTTAGTAATTCAGAAGAATTGATAAAGTTTCGATAATAAGTTATAATTTAAAGTTTAGTCAACTCTAAAAAGATTGAAAGTATGTAATTCTCGAAGAATTTTGTAATCTCAAAATTGTAGTATTGCTGAAAAAACATCTCATTATTTAGATTTAAATTTTACCGCATTCTTTTTCTTTGTTATTCCATTATTTATCACAAACTTTAAGTGCAATAATTGACTATAAGGTGGCACAAAGAAATTCCCAGAATGAATTTGAGTGGCCGTTATATTCCATAAGCGAATACGATGAATAACAACTGTCAATTTTTTTTAATTAAATTTAGGTGTTTTCAATTGCCTTGCCTTATTTTGTATGAAATAATCGCCCATATGTATGAGTTAATTATAAAAGGGACGATCGATGTACACATATTGTGTTTTACACATATATATAATACATTGTTAATTGTTTTGTGTATTTCAAATCCACACATATTCTAACTTATATTAGGATCCCATCCCTTGATCAAGTACTTCATGAATACCTCAAATTTTCCGAAATGATTTTCTTTTTTTTAGTCAAAGAGTGGAAAATCCATTCAATATTTAGTGACGTTACAATTTGATAAGAAAATAGAACTAAAGTACTATATTACTAAACAAAATAAAAGTTTTTCAAATAATTGCAAGAACTACCATTGTCAAATTTTAAGATTTAGAACAAAACAGAAATTGCATTTTGTCAGGTGGGGGGTGTCACACTAACACACTTGCAGATTGCCATGAGTCGACTAGCACACTTTGCAACTGATTGATGACTAGTTATCTGGGAGGGTGAATGTCCTCAGGAGCATGAAACGGCTCATTCCAAAAGCTTAGGTAGCCATCAACATGACGGCCGAATAAACGAATGACCATATCCCAAAGAAGTATCAACAAAGTTAACGATATCATCTTTATATTTATAGGCCTCTTTAGGTTTTAGGTTATAGTTATAATGTTTATTGTCATTGTAATGAAGTTTGGCAAAAACGACATGTAATTGATCACTATGAAAATTACGTAAGAAGTGCGATACATTGGTAATTCGAATGTCAAGGAAATTTTGTCTCTCAAACTTTGAAACTAATAAAGTATCCGCGATGACTGAATCATATATCAAATCCTTCCAATATGACCAAATATTAAGCACCATCCAGTTTAACACCTTCTTATAATTCAATGGAAATTCTTCTTCACATAACAAACTGGAAGCCTCATATTTATCTTTTGGGGCTTCAAATGTTGGATGATCCAACAATGCATAGGAGGAATGAGCTTTCCAGTCCACATGTTGCATCATGGCTAAGAACTTCTCGAATTCAGCAGGTATATGAATCCTAGAAAAATCACCCTTGCAATAGCGATCGAATGAGATTTCTTCCTTTGTTGTGAAATTACCATAATATGAAATTACCATAATATACGAGCAGCCGCATCTTTTCTAATTACGCTATTAGGCTTTTTAGATAGAGAAACCTTGAGACATCAGCGACATCCGGTGACATTAGAAAATAAAAACGCGGCGAAGTGACCACCTCTTCCAATGTTAGTTTTGCTCTTCGAGTTTCACATTATCGAGCTTATCCCCCTCTAAATTTAATTCAATCATATTCTAATCCTCCTGTAGATGTAATCAAATCTTTTGATCTTGAAAGTACTCCTGAAACACTGATGAGTATTTTAACTCTTTTTTTTTATTGATATCGATTATATCAAAACTCATTACCCGTCTGTTGTTACCAATTTTAGCAATAATAGTTTTGACACATTGGTTTCCTCGATGAAAAAGTTTACATCAACTTTGTTCAAGAGTTCTATTCGAATTTTGGCCTAAAATGAAATGACGATTGTACTCGCGAGAGTTTAGATATAATAATTTGTGTCACTAATTGTAAGGTTACTATCACCGATCGCGAAGAATTTCTTAGAGAAATGTTAGGTGCTTTTAGTGGAGTTGTGTATTCTTCTACAGATTTCGTCAAACTGTTGAATTTGGAAAAAAATTGAGACTTTACCACCAATTTATTTTACCACACATCGATCCCCTTATCGCTGATGCCCCTTAAAGACTCAAAGCCATAGATCTAACTTTTTCTAATAAGATTTTGTCATTTTATAATCGTCGTCAAATGTATTCTGACCAATAACACTAGCAACAATGTAAACTCTTGTCAAGCTTATATATACATCAACTTATGTCAAGACATGACAATACTATCGATCTCACAAGACTCATTTGTGTTAGCTTTTCGCAGTTGAAAATCCTATCTGTTTCAGATGACGAAGCATCGTGCTAAACATGTCATTAACCGATTCATGAAAAGATAAATTCCCTTGAGGAGGACGAAGGGTGGAACAAGTTTGAATATCTAGAGGGCAGCCCGCGACTTGGGGAAGACAAAGAAGGGGAACATGTGCATCAAAGTTTGCCTCTTCTACGACCGGGTCGAGAGTAGCAAAACCGGGTACAGAGACTACCACAAGATTATCTTGAGGGGGATCTTTGGCTTGAGGAGGAACATGTCCAGCAAAGTTTGCCTTCCATGACGAGATCGAGAGGAACAAAATTAGATTCGGAGACTACAACATCGTCCCAAATGAAAACATCATTATCCAACACAGAGATATTCATTTGTTGAAGATTAACGGGGCAAAACAACTTGCCATTGCTCCCTGAAATCATGCATTTTTTTCAATTCTACTGCGAGGTCTTTGAGGCGTCGTATAATACGAGTGATAAGAGCAACGTATGACAAATTACCCACCTTGTTTTTCGCGGTGTCTCTGATTTGATATATTATGAGCCTTGTGAGTTGATAGTAATGTTAGGTTTTGACATAAGTTGATGTATATAATAAGTTTGACGAGGGCTTACATAATTGCTATTTTTCTTGGGAAGAATACATTTGACGATTATAAAATTGCAAATATTATTAGCAAAAGTTAGATCTGCAGCTTTGGGTCTTTGAATGACATCGACATTATTATGGGATCGACGTGTGATCAAAACTTTTTGGTGAGAAAATTGCAAGGTTTTACCAAATTCGATAATTTGGCAGCATCTTTATAAAAATAGACAACTTCACCAAAATCACCTAAATTTCGTTAAGAAATTATTTGGTGAGAGTAACCTTACAACCATTGACACGAGTTATTATCTCTAAATTCTCACTAGTACAAATGTCATCTCATTTTAGATCGGAATTCGAATAGAATTATCGAACAAAATTGATATTATCGAGATCAACAAAAATATGAGTAAAAGACTACTCACAGTTTCAGGAGCACTTTCAGGATGACAAGATTCACTTACATCTACAAGAGGATTAGAAAATGATTCAATTAAATTTGGAGGAAGATTAGCTTGATAATCTGAAACTTGAGGAACAAGATTAACATTGTAAGAGGTTGTTAACCGCATTTTCTGTCAGGCCCCAAATTCCATAAACACGGATATCGAGACATGACCTTTTTTTAAAACAAAAGAAAGTAGAAACTGTTGGTACGAAATTAAAAAAATTTAAAAGAAAACACTTACGAGCTAAAGGAACAATTAACGGATAAATAAAAAGTTTGTCAAACGCGGCTACAAGTCAAGATTTATAAAAGCTAAAAATAACGAACGAATGAATTTGCCCATAGGCTACAACCTCAAAAACAATCTAAGTAAAAAGAAAGCAAAAGCCCGAACCTATGTGATGCCTTGCTAAAGCTCTTAACCATACGCCTCAACATAAGTTGTACCTGAAATACAAAATTGTAACGGTGAGTCCCACGCACATAACTAGACGGGAAGGCACCACAAATACCGTCACTCCATCCCATAAATGCAAGAGCTCACAAATTCTACAACTACGATAATCGACGTATAAAGAGAAATATAATGACATTCTACAACTACGATAAATTAAATAAATTAAATAACATCAACACACAACTATAGCATACATGGACCTCTCACGCCACCTACCTCAGTCCGTAAGGTAGGTCATTCCCTATCCCTTCGGCCGTCTTATGTCCCCGGAATTAGGGAGAGACATAGACCATTGCAACATAAAAGTAGATTTATAGTGCGCACTTGGACCTCTCACGCCACTCGTCCCAGTCCGTAAGACGAGTCATTCTCTATCCCTTCGGCCGTCTTATGCCCCCGGAATTAGGGAGAGACATAGACCATTGCTAACATAAAAGTAAATATAGTGCACACTGGGACCTATAACGTCACTCGCCCCGGTCCGTAAGACGAGTCATTCCCTATCCCCTCGGCCGTCTTCTGTCCCCGGAATTAGGGAGAGACAGAGACCATTGCCACTACAGCTAAATCACAAGGTCTCGGCCAATAATATAAAATCATTCAAATAACACCATCTCATACGTATAAATATTAAGGCCTCGGCCAATAATATTATACTATTCAACTAACATAACTCATACGTCACTTAACGTAATACAACATAAACCATAATCATAGATGCTAGATTCACAACTAGCCAATCATTTCAACGACATAAAAACCTATTCAGGAATTTTAACAAACAACTTGTATGCATAAACTACAATCCATCTATATTCAACAATAATTTACCCAATTCTATCAAAAACCATAATAACTCATAATCAACGCTTAAAACATGCAAATCCATCCATAATCTCATTAATTCGAAATTAATTAGTCTCAAGTCTCAAATTTTACAATTTAATTAATGGAATTAAAAATACAACAACTAAACCCCAATTATCAATTTAAGAACATAAATAATATAAAAGGCAAAAACCCCCAATTTATAATGAACGTAAAACCTAATCCTAACATACACCCTCGTCTAGTCGCTATGGATAACCCCCGTTACCTTAGAGCGTAGTGGAGATGCTTTCGGTATGAGCCCGCTAATGGTGGTTTCCTCTTCTTCTTCTTCTTATTCTTCTTCTCTTTTCTCTATTTTTCTCTCTTCTATTTTGCTGTTTTGATTTAGGTTTTTAGAATGAAAAGTGGCTGATTTTAGTTTTAGAAAAACTGTTTTTACAACGTTTGTGGAAGCGAACTATTTGGTCCCCAAAGTTTTAAAAGCTAACTCTTAATCCAAAAATATTGTTCTACTACTCAAAAATAACAAATCTTTAGAAACAAACCTATTGGGTCCTTTTTATTTATAAAATTAGTAACAGGTTTTAAAAATAAAGCTTTTTGGAAGAGTTTCGGTTTTTGGCTAAAAATTAGTCGAATGACCGGTTTTTGGTAAAATTTTGAATAAAACGTTTTTGGATAAATTAAATCATAAATAAAATCACTTATAAAAATACGGGATGTTACATTTTCGTTTTCTAATGTTAACTTCCTTCGTGACATAATCACCGGAAGTCGCTGGTGTTTTCCTTTCTCTCACCATTAGGGTTTTAGAAAACTGAATCATTTCAGAAAATTGGACGAATTTGAGTGATGAGATCCCTAATATAAGTTAGAATTTGTGTTGACTTGAAAGACGCAAATCGATGTATTTTAATGCGTGTGTATATATATATATATTTACATGTGGTAATATCTATACACACATAAAAAAAAAAAAAAAAAACTATGTTTACATAGTCATCCTAACCTTGGTTTAGATCTCAACTAATTTTAAGTGAGTATTTATGGTGAATATTTAAAAGTAATTAAGACATTGAAAATAAACTAAATGGATATTGGACATTTTTTTTATAAAAACGTTCCAAATCAAGATTTGGTTAATGCAAATCTCCACGGTTTCACGATGGTAACACAAATATGCATCTTGTATTTTTTTTTTCTGAAATGTATAATGACATGTTTTGAATTTTTAAATTTTACCATAAATTCCAAAACATGTCATTATATATCTTGGAAAAAAAAAACAATACGCATATTTGTGTTCCTGTCGTAAAACCGTGGAGATTTGCATTAGCCAAATCTTGATTTGGAGCGTTTTTACAAAAAAGTGTCCAAGTTGATGTTCATATATACTCCCAAATATATATATATATATATGCATATATATATATATGCATATATATATATATATATATATATATATAACTAATAAGGGGCGAGCTAGAATTGCAGTATTAGTATTGCTAATGCCACCTAAAAACTTTATAAAAAACCTTACTCGCTGACATGACGGACTATGTGGACCAATTATGGATTAAATGAAAAATATGATTTAAATATCGAAACAAAAATTATTGGTACAGTTAACTCGCCATATCAGCGAATAAAGTTTTTGGATGGTTAAATCATTTTCTTTTGCTAAAATGCATGGTAAAAATCGTGCTCCTCTTAACCTCCCCTGCAATTAATATAAATATTTTTTTAATCAAATTTACCTAACTTATCAGGATGAATACACACCGATTGTATATCAATAAAAACGATTACGTATTTTGAAAAATAAAACACAAACAACTACATTCCAACTAAAGAAATAAAACGACTATACCATAAAATCTCCAAACCGACAAGCTCATAATTAAGTGGCAATACTCAAAACATACAATTAACCAAAACATACGATATCTAAAAATTAATTCAGTCCAATTACTAGTAACGAGGGTCCTAACTAGTATAACTAGTGATCAGTCCAATTTACCAAAAATTAAGTTAACATTTGTTAATAATTTAATTACTTTTTTTTGTCCATGTGGCATGACTTAGCTAGTAAAAACTAAGAGTATCTATATTAGACTAGACTAATTCCAGGGTAATAAAATCACTCATTAACTTACAAAATTTCAGGGCAACTCCAACTAACTAGTGGAAAGACAGAGAGGTAAAACACATTGAACTATATATATGATGTTTAATGCTTACCTATTTATATGATTTCATGTAAGCTAGCTCTCCACGCATGTTAATTGTTACATTAGAGAAATTGTGTTGTCATGAGCATTTTATACTGTTAAAACTTAAAACTATCAGTCTTAATCTTAAAGATTAATGGTACAGCGATTGCCCTTTTCTCGGGTTCATGCTGTTTTTAGTTTGAGTTTGTATGTGAATAAATTAGCGAGAATTGGTATATAAAATACACATTTAATATCTAAAATCTCACGTTCTTAATTCTTATTTAAGATTTTGTACATATCAACGTTACATGTTGGAAAAACATGTAAAACATGGGTGTTTCCGAATGGTCACTGGACCAACTTCGAGTCATATTTCATGTGACAGTGCTGGTTTGTTAATACCGTACTCAACGTGGTTGAGTAGCCCGTGTGACGAGCTTCGTAACGGTATATCGCATGACCTATTCGGAGAATGGGTGTGAATACAAATCGGCTTCAAAGTTGGGCTCTCGAAAGCTTAATTCTGGAAAATCCGAAATGGTAACATGGTCGTTGTACCTTAGCCGATAAAGTTTATGGTTGGAACACACCAACTGACACGAGTTCAATACTTAATTACTGCCAAATCTATATTGTTATTTTTTTTTTTAATTTTCCTTTGTTTTGTTTAAATAAAGCTACTATGTGCATAATCAATAATATTAGGCTTGCTTTACTTTTATTTCATCAACTTATATAGTATATAACATTTTTTTTTATAACAAATATGACTCTTTTACTTTTAGATTCTCAACATTCTACTGTGATATTAACTTTGCACCTTTGGTGCATTGGTTTTTGAAGTGAGATTTTATTTTACATTGCGTCTGAAATAAAGTTTTAATTAGTTTTCTTCCGATATCTTTTAAATTGTTCAAACAATTAAAAAGATGGCTTATATTTTATAATAATCATTTTATTTGAATTTCTACCAAATAAGTTACTGGTTTAAGGTTTTATTCTTCGACATATAAACACAATGCCGAAAAAACGACTATGGACGCTTTGTTTATAATTTAAATAATTTATTTTAACGAAAACACTAGTAGAGTTCTTTCGTTAAGATAAAACAAAAGTTCAATTGTATTTATTTATTCAATTTCAATTGTTTATAAATAATTAGAAAATGTATCCATGCACGACCTTCTAAATATTGAGAAAATTGCCGACTAGTTATTTTTTAATTGTGCCCATGCTAAACGAATATCATGGCATACCTACAAAATGATTGAGTGAAATTTCACCGTTTTGATTCTTATTGATTGGTGAATTTCTACGAGCATCGATCAATTTGTAAAAACTCTAAAGATAAACAAATTATAACGAATTAAATTTTACATGATTGCTGATGTGTATTGTGAAGTGATAAAAGCATCAATCCACATTAGCATTACTAATATTTCTTCAGTACTTTTCATATTTCATGATACACATGAAATGAACTAGGTGGAGTCACCGCTAGTAGCCCTCCACCCTGTTTTGATAAAATTGATGGAAAAATATAAATTTTTTAATGTATTTTGATTAAAAAAATATTTAAAATAGCCCTCATTTACCAGAATTAGCATTTCCGTCCATCATCCATTGGATTTTGGTTCGGTCTCCTCACGAATCACATTATATGCAAGGTTGGACTCCAAGGACTTGCCCTACTTGATACTCCATGCAAAAATTAACTTCCTATAAAAAAAATACTTAACAATATTTCTTCTCATCATCTTTGTTGTGTTTTGAAATGTTACAATATGGAGCTTTTAACTATATGCTGCAAAAAAACATCACTCGAAACACTCTTGCTGGATATAAACATAGTTTCCAACTCATATTACGGAAACAAGAAGCCATATGGAAACTTACTTTGAGATCCTGGTCGATCGAAATTCCAACCAAATTAGGATTAATTTATTAGACTTAAAAGTTAAAACTTCTAATTTATATCTTGTAGATAATGAAATTAAGAGAAGCCATATTTTCTTAGATACTATTCCATCAAAATGTCATTTTCTTCGACTTGGATTAACGATAAATCATGCTATCTTACATGTTATACTGCGACACAAGAAAGCTATCCGATGTGACAACACGCATAGATCTCACAACGTAGTAAAGGAGATAGTATTTAGAACAACTTATAATGTTGGTATGTTCCATTTTACCTACATCTTAATTTCTTTTAATATGTAACTTCCTAGTAGTACTTGCAACTTCCTAGTAGTAATTGCTACTTAGTAATGCACTTTTGTCTATTTTCAAGGACAAATAAAACTTAATGGAATTTCAAATACTCAAATATAGCAAGTTTTACATTTTTGCTACATACAAGTTTGACATTCTTTAGCCACTCTTTTCCCGAAAAGAAGATGCCCTTTTGTTGGAAAAGGGTATATTTTTGCCTCCTAGGTCTTAACTCCCTCTCAAGTCTCACTTGGAGTCACTACAAAATAATATTTGATTTAGTGAGAGTCAAAAGCTGTCACAAGTCTGTCGCTAATTTAAAATGCTGTCACAAATCTGTCGCAAATTGACTAAATTGTCACAAAGCCGTCACAAAAACCGTCGTTAATAAGCTCGTAACAAAAAATACCGTCACTAATCCCGTCGCTATTTGAGTATTTTTTTGTAGTGAGTGACTAAAGATAGCCAACACAGTAACAACTTACTATTTATGATCAGAAAAACAGAAAACTCAATGATATTGAAAAGCTGACTAGCATATAGCTCAGATAACTGTGGTTATACAACATAACAAACACTAGAGACCGGATCATCAGTTCACATATGTAATTTAAACCTTTATTCAATAAAACAACATTGTCTCACACTCCAATGCTCATATAGTTGAAACAAGTGACACTGCTCATATAGTTGAAACAAGTGACACTCAAATAAATAGAATGGTAACTGAGTATATCAACCCTGGAGACCGATGATACCTGCAAAACATAACAATGTTAAAAGTCATGTTCATACGCATACGAGACTGCTAATGATTAATTGATTATACATCCATTATTATCAGATACTATGTAACAAGTTACAACTAACAACCCATCCAGTCCGCTAAGACTGGGTGTAGGGTGATGCAGATATAGTATCAAGTTTATTCATTGGTAAATATTGTGACAATTTGTTTTTTAGTATTTTCTTTTCAGAGTCCTTTTACTTTATAACTTAGATTCAGTTTAACTTTTTTGTCATTAAAAAGTCTCCCGACGAGGTGATTATAATTTAAGACAGCTAGTTTGATGTTTATTTTGATTAAACTGGAACTAAATTGAATTTAAAGGATTTTGGTACTCTTTGTCACAAGTTGTAACTTTATGTGTTCCTCATAACCTTTGAGTTTCATTCTGTTTCTATATCAGACTGAGCTAAATGAGTTGGTATCTTACATCAACAGGTGAATCAGTGAGACTTAGGACAAAGTGACGGGTTACGTATTCATGAGTCATGACATCTTATTTATTGTGAATAAGTTGTATTATGAAACAAACATAATAAGAGGGCCAGTGGTCGAAATAAGGTTTTTTTAGCTTGTCGATACCTCATGTTCAAAATTTGCAGCTTAATCAATGTGCTAAGTAGCATCCACCAACACTACCTTAATCTAAAGTTGTTCTATAACTTTTTGAGAAAGATAATTAAATAAACAAGAAAAATAATTAAATTTACGGTTTTGCTAACTCTTGACACCGATGCATCGTTTCATTAAATTACTTTACTAATTAACGTTACATTTATAACATAACATTATTGCACATATACCATAACATTATTGCATTACCAAATTAATGCATTTAATATACATACCCAAGCCATGGAAATTTTACAAATGAATTACTATATAAAACTAAGTGCAACAAATACGATACATGTTTAAACCAATACATACGAGGCATTGGTTAGCTTTTTCATCAAACTTAAATTATTGAAGAATAAATACAAGTGCCTTGTAGATACGGAGAGAATTAAAGTTTAGAAAGTGAGCTATGATAATGGTTTTAACATCATTTCAAAAAAAAATGATTTTAATATGTTGAATTGATAAAACAAGAGTAATGTTAATTACACAACTTGTATACAAGTTTTTTCCCGATCTTGTCATGCCCATAACTTGTCACGTCAACGGTTCTATTTTTGAGTAAGATTTATTGTGATAAAAATAATTATTATACTTATTGTTAAGAGAAAATCGGCACAGTGTATATATATGTAAAGCTTAAACATCTAAAACCATATTTAAATGGTTAGTGAATAAATAATTTGAATTCTTTTGCCGTTAATGATAAGTTGATAAATGTGTCCATATTATAGCCATGTACTTTGTGGACTTGTAAGTAAATGTGTGCGAATTGCGATATTCACTATGAACATTTGACTATTCCCATCAACAATAGAAATAAACCCAAACATCTCATGCATCGAATTCTGAGCAACTAATCATCAATGTCAAGTAATACTTTCTATTATCGTAATCAAATTGGTCATATAGAATGTAAATAACTTGACACATTGATCCAAGTCGAAGAAAATGACCTTTTGATGGAATAGTATCTAAGAAAATATGGCTTCTTTTAATTTCATTATCTACAAGAAATAAATTAGAAGTTTTAACTTTTAAGTCTCATAAATTAATCCTAATTTGGTTGGAATTTCAATCGACCAGGATCTCAAAGTAAGTTTTCCATATGGCTTCTTGTTTCCGTAATATGAGTTGGAAACTATGTTTCTATCCAGCAAGAGTGTTTCCAGTGATGTTTTTTTGCAGCATATAGTTAAAAGCTCCATATTGTAACCTTCCAAAACACAACAAAGATGATGAAAAGAAATATTGTTAAGTCTTTTTTTTTTTATAGGAAGTTAATTTTTGCATGGAGTATAAAGTAGGGCAATTCCTTGGAGTACAGCCTTGCATATAATGTGATTCGTGAGGGACGGAACCAAAATCCAATGGATGATGGACGGAAATGCTAATTCTGGTAAATGAGGGCTATTTTAAATATTTTTTAATCAAAATACATTAAAAAATATATTTTTCCATCAATTTTATCAAAATAGGGTGGATGGCTACTAGAGGTGACTCCACCTAGTTCATTTCATGTGTATCATGAAATATGAAAAGTACTGAAGAAATATTAGTAATACTAATGTGGATTGATGCTTTTATCACTTCCCAATACACATCAGCAATCATGTAAAATTTAATTCGTTATATTTTGTTTATCTTTAGAGTTTTTACAAATTGATCGATGCTCGAGTAAATTACCAATCAAGAAGAATCAAAACGGTGAAATTTCACTCGATCATTTTGTAGGTATGCCATGATATTCGTTTAGCGTGGGCACAATTAAAAAATAACTAGTCGGCAGTTTTCCTCAATATTTAGAAGGTGGGGTGCATGGAAAAAATTTCTAATTATTTATAAACGATTGAAATTGAATAAAGAAATACAATTGAACTTTTGTTTTATCTTAACGAAAGAACTCTACTAGTGTTGTCGTTAAAATAAATTATTTAAATAAACAAAGCGTCCATAGTCGTTTTTTCGACATTGTGTTTATATGTCGAAGATTAAAATCTTAAACCTGTTACTTATTTGGATGAAATTCAAATAAAACGATTATTATAAAATATAAACCATCTTTTTAATTGTTTGAACAATTTAAAAGATATCAGAAGAAAACTAAATAAAATTTTATTTCAGGCGCAATGTAAAATAAAATCTCACTTCAAAACCAATGCACCAAAGGTCCAAAGTTAATATCACATTAGAATGTTGAGAATCTAAACATAAAAGAGCCATATTTGTTAAAAAAAAATGTTATATACTATATAAGTTGATGAAATAAAAGTAAACCAAGCCTAATATTATTGATTATGCACATAGTAGCTTTATTTAAACAAAAAAAAAAAGGAAAATGAAAAAAAAAATAACAATATAGATTTGGCAGTAATTAAGTATTGAACTCGTGCCAGTTGGTGTTCCAACCATAAACTTTATCGGCTAAGCTACAACGACCATGTTTAATCATCATACATATATTGTGCATTAAGTAAATAAAATCAACCGGAGCCATATGCCACCCCGGTATGTGGCTCACTACACTTGTGTTTTTGAAATGCCTTTGCAAAGTGATCGTTGTTCATAACATTTCATCAAAATCTTTTATAAACGGAATCGAGATTAATGAAAGGTCATAAACACGATCAGTTTGGAAGAGCATAATTCCCCAAGTTGTGGACAAATGCCTCTATGTTGATTGTTGGCCCTTTTATAGGAATCCAATTTCACTTTTGAGATTTTGACAAATTAAATTGATTTGTGTTAATATGGAAATAGAGGTGTGTTAAAATAGGCACCGTTTCCTTTACTGGTAAGGTTGTCATTATGTTTACTATTGTGGAACCTTTAATATCGAATATAAGTAGAAAGAAATTAGTACATAATTCTAACTGAATTGCATTTATGGCGAATATATCTTACTTACTCCAGCCATTATCTATCCATTCCTAATTTTTACTAACATCTAACGCTGAACATGTACAGAAAACTTTGCATAGGTTAATCGAATCCCATTGCGATGTAGTTAAATATCGTCGATAAGCCACAAATACTGTCTACTGTATTTATAATGTTGTCTCCAAATACATAGAACTGATTAGCATTACCTTCTTGAGTTTAACATGGGAGCAAATTTGATCAATCGAGACAGCTTATTCTGTTAACGACTAACTAGCATTCTCGATTATTCAAGACACGTTACTACCTAAGTACCTATATATAGTTCAAACGGTTACTTAACAACTCTTAAGTGCAACGAGTATAACAAAATGGGAAGATACAATGGTCTTGTTTGGCGCGTCTTTTAGGTTTAAAAGTATACTTTTTGTAATGAGGTTGAAAAGTATATTTTTTCTGTTTAATTTTTAGTGAGTAAATATTGTTTGGTGAACATTGTAAAAGTATATTTTTCATTAAAAATGTTTGAAATTCCTATCCGTTGTTCTAGATGCAGTTTTGCAGTAAGGTTCCAAGTGGGGTTGGAACTGCAGTTTGAACCAAGTGTATAAGGTTTCAAGTGAGGTTGGAACTGCAGTTTGAACCAAGTGTATTAATGGACAGAAACTGTTTTAAAATTAAATGTACTTGGAAATAATTCACACGCACATTTAACAACGGAGTTCACCTAACTAGGCTACGTCTCCGGGGCACTTACCCAGATTATGATATTATAAAAAGCTTACAATATATGACTCAAGTCTTAATGAAAAACTTAGACTCCCTCTATGTTTTTCTGCCTATCACTATATTGCTCCTACTCTATAACTATCACTTATAAATCAATGGCATCCCACCATTGTTTTTCTTTTTAAAGCTCACGTGTATTCTCTCTAGAAAATAAGTTCTTTATAATTTAGAACACACACCTTTACAAGCTTAAGTTACTAAGTATATAAACAAGTAAAAACAATCTTCTATCTTCAATATCTTTTGATTGCTTTTGACTTGGTTGATTAGCTTCAATCTCTCCAAGTATCACGAGATTCTTCAGCATGGATTGACTCTAATCATCTTTGATTAACACCTGTTTAGTAACACACTTGAAAGTAGGAGTTAATCTTTTCCTTTGAAAGGAAACATATAAAGATATGATCTCTTAAAGATAATATCTTTTCATAAACATATGAAACATTTAACTCCGCATATCAATCAATCTTTATACATATCTTTACTGAATATTATAAGAATCAAAAGATTGAATCAAGTGATAAGGACAAGCATAAGAATAGAGATATATAAATTAAAAGGAAACATAACCTTATAAACTAATCTCTTTATATCTTTTATAAACATCTTTCCTTAACACATTAATATTCTCAATAAACACATATACACGTTTAAGACCTTATGAGAATATATCCTACATACTTTAAAACAAATGATTAGCATTAAACAATTAGTAATGTAGAATAATGAAACAAGACAGAATTCTGTTTTAACAGCAGGTTGAACTGTGGTTGCAACTGAGGTTGCAACTGGTACTTGAAACCTGTCACCACAGGTTGTAACTAAGGTTGCAACCAGTACTTGAAACCTAATACTACTAACTTAGTAGGTTGTAACTGAGGTTGCAACTGGTACTTGGAACCTGTCAATCCTGTCTTAGTTCTTAATAACAGTTAGGATTTATTTAGTAAAAACCAATAGACAATTAACAATATTTAGACCAGAAATCTGGTCCTAACAATCTCCCCCTTTGTCATTGGTTTTGACAAATCAATAAAGTTTATAAATCATCCCAACCACCTGCAAATTCCATATCAGTAATCTCCCCCTGTATGTTAGAATTGCAGGCAAAAATATATAAGCACAATGTATGTGCACACAATTAGTTTTCAGACCTGTTGACCTGTTTCAAGTTTAAAGGCATTCATACTTCAACAAGATATCAAGATATTTGCAGAAGGAAATTGCAGAATGATTAAAGCCAAACAGGCATAAACTTGTCTTAATACAGCAGAATTGAAAAACAGATTAAAGTCTTGAAAACATCAAAATGAAACAAAACATAAAGCAAAAGCATAAACTTCACTCCCCCTATTTGTCAGCAACCATTGGAATTAGTCACTTGGAATATCACACTGTGGGGGTCTTTCTCTTAGAGGATTCTGCCTTACCACTTCTTCATCTTCTTCATTGTCATCCTCACTGCTGATTGAGACACCATCACTATCATCATCATCCTCACTCTCAATAATGTCCACCAGCAGCTTATTGATTTGATAATCATCAGCATCCAATTCAGCTCTCCTTTCTTGATTATAAGCCAGCTTCTGGAGTAAGTACCACTTTACTCCTTTCTTCTTTGCTGAAGGAGCAGATGAAGGTTCTTCTTCCTTTTCTTTCCCTTTGTCCCCAGAAATATCATTGACATGTCCTTCCTTCAGTAGTTTGGCAGAAATATAGAGAGCAGAGGGACAATCTGTGATTGGTTCATGAGTGATACTAATGGGAGAATCTCTATGCATAGAAGAGACTTGGCCCAGAAGTATACTAGATATGAGGCAAGGGAAAGGAAGCAGAATGGAAGGTGAATTATCATCACTAAATTCCTTTATAAGATTAAAGATATGAAGGCCAAGGTTGATGGGTAGTGAAGACATAATCCTGTATAGAAAAATAGCCATATCTTTGTTGACTTTGGAAGATTGTTTGGTGGGTGTCCAGTTAAACCTAGCAATTTTGTGCAACACAGCAGCACTTAATGTGAGAGAGGATGTTTTGATGGAATGACCATCAAACCTATTGTTCTTTCCAGTTAGAATTAAAGCTAGAATTTCTAAATCTGGTTCAGCATTGTTGTCTATAGTAGGACTGGGACAACACAGATAGTCATTAATCAACTTAGGTGTGAAATCCAAAGTTACACCTCTCAAAAACACTCTTCCATACTTAGGATTACCCTCTTCAAAGACACCACTGCTTAAATTGGAATAGAATTCTTTAACAACAGCAGGGTAATAGGAGTCTGCATAACAAACAGTTTTGGCTAATCCAACAGCAGAGAGTAATTTCTCAACATACACCTGTATGTGAGGATAGCTAACTAAATTAAGCCTTCTTTCACACAGAATTTCTTTACTAGCCATTCCTCTAAACCTCCTATATGTTGTCCTACTCCAGAAACGAGGATCAACATTATTGTTTGTTGGAACATACTCAAACTTAGCAGTAACAGGGTCATTATCAAAATTCCTTCTAGCACGCTTCTTAGTGCGCTTAATTTTGGGTGAGGAAGACTCACTTACCTTTGATTTGGAACCTTGACGTGATGGAGATTTATTCATAAAATCTCTGAGGGTGCAATCATCATCAGAATTGGGATTTTTAGAAGGGATTGATGACATGGTTGCAACTGGGGTTAGAACCTTACTTAGAACCTTGCAGTGGGTTTCTACAGCAAGCCTAGGGTTTTACAGAGATGAGAGAGAGAGAGTTATTCTGTAAAAAGTAATTGATTTTGGATAGTAAAAAGATGTTTGTATAAATAGCAATAAAGACCATATCTTTTTGAAATTGGAAATAGATACATGCAAATCAATTAAGCAGCAAATTTAGGCTTAAACATAGGAAGTATTTTATCAACAGATTTTAAAAGAAAATCATACTAAGATTACGCAAGAAACAGTTGGCAATAAGATAACTTCAGCCAATTAAACAGATAAACATTCCTTTTTCAAAACATATTCATCCAAAATTTGAAAAATCAAACATTGAAGCTTTAAGGAAATTTGACTTGATTCAAGATAAAAACAAAACTTAAACAGATATCTAGCTTTTAGGAGAACAAAAGAAATCTAGCAATTTACTCACGAAAATATGTTTATCAAAGAATAACACTAATAAAGATTAAATTTTAGGAGCTTAAAATGAGCAAATCCGTTTTTATTTCTACACAAAAACTAGTTTGATGACCTCAGCAAGGAAAGAGTATAAGTGATGTCAAAATTTTACAAGACTTTGTCTTGACAGCTATAACAGAGATTGAGGTTTCAACTGATGTTTCAACTGAGCTTGCAACCAGTATTTTTAACACAAGGTTTCAACTGATGTTGCAACTGAACTTCCAACCAACTATAGAGAGTGTGAGGTTTCAACTGATGTTGCAACTGAACTTGCAACCATCATATAAAATTGCACTTTGTGCTAGCAACTCTATTACCAGAGAGGTTTTTAAGGACAAGTTACCTCACATCTGTTTTTGAGACACCAAAAAAGCGGCTTTTTCAAGACAAAAACATCATAGCTCAAAATAAGACTTTAACCTTAGAAATAAAACTTATTAAAGATACTCAATACAGACATATTTAGCAAAAGTATTCAATTAGATTGATAATGACATACCCCTATGTCACTTCTTAATGATTCAAACTTGTTTGTATCAAGGGGCTTTGTGAAAATATCTGCTAGTTGTCTTTCAGTTGAAACATGTTCTAAAATTAAGCTCTTTTCTTCAACTAGTTCTCTAATAAAATGATGCCTAAGATCAATATGTTTGGTTCTGGAATGTTGAACTGGATTTTTGGCTAAATCTATAGCACTTTTGTTATCACAAAACAGAGTTAATATCTCTTGTTTAACATTGTAATCAGTTAACATTTGTTTCATCCAAATAAGTTGAGTGCATCCACTTCCAGCTGCAACATATTCTGCCTCAGCAGTAGATAAAGATATGCAATTTTGCTTTTTACTGAACCAAGAAACAAGATTATTTCCAAAATAAAAACAACCACCAGAAGTACTTTTTCTGTCATCTATGTTTCCTGCCCAATCTGCATCACAGTAGCCACTAAGAAAATGGTTTGTATCTTTAGAATACCATAGGCCTAGATGAGGTGTTCCTTTTACATACCTTAGAATTCTTTTGACAGCTAGAAGATGAGGTTCTAAAGGATTTGCTTGATATCTGGCACAAACTCCTACACTTAAGCAAAGATCTGGTCTACTAGCAGTTAAATACAGCAAACTTCCAATCATGGATCTATAAAGACTGGGACAGATATTTTTACCTTTATCATTTTTGGACAGTTTAAGGGTAGTACTCATAGGGGTTCTCTTCTCTTTACTCTCACTCAGACCAAACTTTTTAACAAGATTGTCTGCATACTTACTTTGGCACAAAAAAATGCCTTTCTCATTCTGTTTAACTTGCAATCCTAGAAAGTAAGTTAGTTCACCTCCTCCACTCATTTCAAATTCATTCTTCATGTCAGAAATGAATTCTTTTATTCTGTTATTAGAAGTAGAACCAAAAACAATGTCATCAACATAGATTTGAGCAATTATTATGTCCTTTGTGGTTTTCTTAGTAAACAGAGTTTTATCAACTCCCCCTCTGTTAAAACCTTTTTCAATCAAGTACTTGGTTAATCTATCATACCAAGCTCTAGGAGCTTGTTTTAGACCATACAAGGCCTTTTTCAACAAATAGACATGTTCAGGAAAGTTAGGATCCTCAAATCCCTTAGGTTGACAAACATAAACTTCTTCATTAATCACACCATTCAGAAAAGCACTCTTTATGTCAAGTTGAAACAGTTTAAAATCATACAGACATGCAAGAGACAGCAGCATTCTAATGGATTCAATTCTAGCTACTGGAGCAAAGGTTTCATCAAAGTCAATTCCCTCAATTTGTGTATAACCCTGAGCTACCAACCTAGCTTTATTCCTGATAATCACTCCATCCTCATCACTTTTATTTCTAAAAATCCATTTAGTTCCTATAACATTTTTATTAGAAGGTCTGGGTACTAAAGTCCATACATCATTTCTCTCAAATTGGGCCAATTCATCCTGCATAGCTAAAATCCATTCACTATCTTCTAGAGCTTCTTTTATATTCTTAGGTTCTAACTGAGAGATATAACAAGCAAAGTGAACAACATTATTTCTTTTACCTCTGGTTTTCATACCTGAAGTAACTTCTCCTATGACATTGTCAAGAGAATGATTTTTCTGAGTCCTTACATAGCGAGGCCTGCTAGTTGACTGAGCATGAGAACTTTCTTCTTCTTCTTCTTCAGATTCAGCAGCATTTTGGGTTTCAACTGTGGTTCCAACCTCAGTTCCAACCTCAGTTGTAACCTCAGTTGCAACTGGACTTCCAACCACTCTGGGACTTCCAGTTTGTTGTGTTTCTTCTTTCTCTTTTTCTGTAGTCTCAGCCTGTTCATTATCACCTGTAATCTCATCAACAGTTTTTAGGTCATCAAATAACACATTATAAGATTCCATAACACAGTTTGTTCTTTGATTGAAGACTCTAAATGCTCTACTGTTCTGAGCATAACCAAGAAAAATCCCTTTATCACTTTTAGAGTCAAATTTACCAAGATGCTCTCTATCTCTGAGAATATAGCAAACACATCCAAACACTTGAAAATACTTTACATTGGGTTTTCTACCTTTCCATATTTCATAAGCTGTCATGGAAGTACCTTTAGTAATATAAACTCTATTAACTATATGACAGGCAGTATTAACAGCTTCAGCCCAAAATCTATTGGCAAGTTTCTTAGAGTTAAGCATTACTCTAGCCATTTCCTGAATGGTTCTATTTTTCCTTTCAACTATGCCATTTTGCTGTGGAGTCTTAGGAGCCGAGAACTCATGACATATTCCTAAGGAGTTGCAGAATTCTTTAAACCTGATATTTTCAAATTCAGTTCCATGATCACTTCTAATCCTAGCAATATTACCACTAGTGGAACCTTTTTCAACTTGCAGTTTTAAGCACAGAGTTTTGAATAGTTCAAAAGTTTCAGACTTATCCTTTAAGAACACTACCCAAGAGTATCTAGAGAAATCATCTACAACTACTAGAATGTACTTCTTACCACCTATACTGGCAGTTTGCATAGGACCCATCAAGTCAATGTGAAGAAGTTCTAAGACTCTTTTAGTGTAGATTAGACTAGTACTTTTGTGTATACTTTTGGTTTGTTTTCCTATAGCACAATCACCACAGACACTTTGAGTTTTAGCACTGAGTTTAGGAATTCCTCTTATCAACTCTTTTTTAACAAGCTTATCTAAAGTTTTGTAATTCACATGCCCAAGCCTTTTATGCCAAATATCTGCATTATTAGTAATAGCTTGATTACACCTACTTTGAGGCAATTCTTTTTCAGCTTTTTCAAACACATAGCAACTGTTGGTTGATCTAACTCCAGTCATGATTAAATCATTGTTAAGATTAGTAATTAGACACCTTTCTTTGTCAAATTTAACAGTCATTTCATTATCACAGAGTTGACTGATACTAATTAGATTAGCTTTTAGACCATCTACAAGAAAAACATCCTCAATATCAGGCATTCCAGGTTTGTTTAAGGTACCTTTACCAATAATTTTACCTGTATCTCCTCCTCCAAACACAACAGTGTTACCTGTAAGAATGGTGACATTTTTTAGGAGGCTTGCAGTACCTGTCATATGCTTAGAGCATCCACTGTCAAAATACCAATCATTAGAAGTAACAGCATTCAAAGAGTTGATAACAGCTTTGTTGTTAGCAACTAAGATTGCTTTTTCTTTAACTTTCCAAACCCATTTCAAATTTTTATTGACAGAAGCCAACCAAGTTTTCTGGGAAATGTACTTTATGTTCCTTTTTAAATAACACTGGACTTCAGAATGACCAGGTTTTTTACAAAAATTGCACAATTTCAACCTAAAGTTATTCAGTTTGTTCATGGTTGCAACTTTGGTTGTAACTGAGCTTCCAACCTTCTTTACATAAACCTGCGTTTTATTCCTGGTTGCAACTCTGGTTGCAACTGAGCTTCTAACCTTGTGATCAAAATCATGAGTTTTAGCTTTAGCAACAGCTTCAATAAAAGTAGTTTTTCCTGTACTCTTACCACCATAGTACCCTAGACCACTGATATCTTTGGATCCTCTAGAATATGACAGCATGTCATCTAATTTATCTGAAGCAGAGACATTCAGCAATTTTATTATCTTTTTAGTTTCAGTAAGTTCAGCCAGTTGTAATTTAAGCTTCTCAGTAAGATTTTTGACCTCATCCTTTAGATCAACATTCAGCTTGCTTATGATCAAACATTGTTTACTCAGACTTTTATACTTTTCATACAGAACAAGGTATTGCTTAGTAATGTTTTCATCAGAGGGCTCTTCCTCATCACTGCTATATGTTTCACAGGCAGTTGTAACTGGGGTTGAAACATGCTCACAGTCACTTTCATAAGTAAGTTCTTTTTCAGTGATTATTCCCATGAAATTAACAAAATTTGAACCATCCTCTTCATCACTGTTACTCTCAGAATCACTATCACTATGAGTGGTTATATAAGCATTTTTGTTTCTTTTTAAAGTGTTTGCACACTCAGCCTGAATATGACCAAAACCTTTACATTCTCTACACTGAATCTCTTTAGATTTGTATTCTTTGTTATCCTTTTCTTTGGAATTCCACTTTCCTGTAGAGTTATTATTGAATCTAGACTCTGTCTTAAACTGGTTATCCTTTTTCTGAAAGTTTTTAGATGAACCAGTATCATCCTCCTTTTTCTTATAAAACTTCTTGTACACCTTTTTTGCAAAGAAAGCTAGTTGTTCTTCATCACTCATTTTATCACAGGTATTAGATTCAGATTTCTTAGCTTGAAATGCTATTCCCTTTTCTGGTCTTTTATGTTTGAAGAATTTCAGTTCATGTGTACTAAGATTTCCTATGAGTTCTTCAAGTTTAAGATTATCTAAGTCAGTTGATTCTTCAATAGCTGTGACCTTAATTTCAAACCTTTCTGGGAGTGACCTAAGAGTTTTCTTAACAAGCTTAGCATCACTGTATTTTTCACCTAATGTTCCAGCTTGATGAGCAATGTGGCAGATTCTACCATTAAATTGTTCAATGTTTTCATCTTCCTCCATTCTTAAGTTCTCAAATTGGGTAGTTAACTGTTGAAGTTTGAAAGCTTTTACTTTAGTTGTTCCTTCAAAAGTAACTTGCAAAATATCCCATGCTTCTTTAGCTGTTTCACAATGAGAGATATACCTGAATACGCTGAGAGTTACACCAGCAAAAATCAAGTTTATGGCTGTTGAGTTGGCACTTGATTTTCTGTCTTCTTCAGCAGACCATCTGTCTTCAGGTAAGAGAATCAGTTCTCCTTCATTATTCATGGTAGTTGGAGCCTCCCATCCATACATAACAGTCTTCCATGCATGTTCATTCTGCTGTTTGATGAAGGACCTCATTCTAATTTTCCATACTCCATAGTTTACTCCTCCTTCAAGCAATGGAGGTTTGTTGAAGGCGTTTCCTTCCCTCATTAAGTCCATTGTTACTAGAACACAGGATCCACACTAAGTAAGATCTAGTGTGAAGCTCTGATACCAATTGAAATTCCTATCCGTTGTTCTAGATGCAGTTTTGCAGTAAGGTTCCAAGTGGGGTTGGAACTGCAGTTTGAACCAAGTGTATAAGGTTTCAAGTGAGGTTGGAACTGCAGTTTGAACCAAGTGTATTAATGGACAGAAACTGTTTTAAAATTAAATGTACTTGGAAATAATTCACACGCACATTTAACAACGGAGTTCACCTAACTAGGCTACGTCTCCGGGGCACTTACCCAGATTATGATATTATAAAAAGCTTACAATATATGACTCAAGTCTTAATGAAAAACTTAGACTCCCTCTATGTTTTTCTGCCTATCACTATATTGCTCCTACTCTATAACTATCACTTATAAATCAATGGCATCCCACCATTGTTTTTCTTTTTAAAGCTCACGTGTATTCTCTCTAGAAAATAAGTTCTTTATAATTTAGAACACACACCTTTACAAGCTTAAGTTACTAAGTATATAAACAAGTAAAAACAATCTTCTATCTTCAATATCTTTTGATTGCTTTTGACTTGGTTGATTAGCTTCAATCTCTCCAAGTATCACGAGATTCTTCAGCATGGATTGACTCTAATCATCTTTGATTAACACCTGTTTAGTAACACACTTGAAAGTAGGAGTTAATCTTTTCCTTTGAAAGGAAACATATAAAGATATGATCTCTTAAAGATAATATCTTTTCATAAACATATGAAACATTTAACTCCGCATATCAATCAATCTTTATACATATCTTTACTGAATATTATAAGAATCAAAAGATTGAATCAAGTGATAAGGACAAGCATAAGAATAGAGATATATAAATTAAAAGGAAACATAACCTTATAAACTAATCTCTTTATATCTTTTATAAACATCTTTCCTTAACACATTAATATTCTCAATAAACACATATACACGTTTAAGACCTTATGAGAATATATCCTACATACTTTAAAACAAATGATTAGCATTAAACAATTAGTAATGTAGAATAATGAAACAAGACAGAATTCTGTTTTAACAGCAGGTTGAACTGTGGTTGCAACTGAGGTTGCAACTGGTACTTGAAACCTGTCACCACAGGTTGTAACTAAGGTTGCAACCAGTACTTGAAACCTAATACTACTAACTTAGTAGGTTGTAACTGAGGTTGCAACTGGTACTTGGAACCTGTCAATCCTGTCTTAGTTCTTAATAACAGTTAGGATTTATTTAGTAAAAACCAATAGACAATTAACAATATTTAGACCAGAAATCTGGTCCTAACAATGTTGTTTGATAAAATCTGTTTACGATTAATAGAATAAAATAAAATAATTAATTAGCAAAAAACATTTAATTGAAAGATTAAAAAGATACCAAATTAGAAAAATATAATTATTATACGAACATAAAAAAGATGCAAAAATAACGATTTCGCCTACGGTGCTTATGATTATACAAACATATATAATGATTATACCACGTTCTATTTATAAATCCACACTTAACTAATAATGTGATAAAAATGAAGGTGCTTTGTATCAAAGCCTTTAAATAAAAATATTAAAATGCATATTATAGTTAAATTGAACAAATTAGGTCGGGCTTAGTCCATTACGTTTTAACAAGTTTACAAGTACAGACTCGGATAGATAGTAAACGAATATGTACCATTTAAACAGATAAAATAGTTAGTTTTTTCAAATCATGTGAGTAATAAAGGATTTTTTTACAGCACTTGTGATATTTAAGAACCCATAAACTTATGGGCAATTTCGATACTATACTTTTTAAGGAACCATATGCTTATTGGCATAGAGTTCATCTAATTAGAACATATATATATTTTCCTTAAGAGTACCCCATAAAAATAAAATAACCATTCTTATCATACTGGTGATAACAATCATCCATCTAACACACTACTATTGGAGCAGTTTGACGAAATTTCAGTATATATTTTGAATTAGCTTCAACTGATTCATCAGAATTAATTTGGTTTAAGTGACTTCATAAAAATGAGTGGAAATTTGTTACTAAAATCTTTTCTTTTTATCTATGAAAAAGTTATACCTTTTTGAGCAAAATAAAAAACTCATCTTAAAAATAAATCTAAATACTGTCTCGGTTGATATATAACTTAGAAAATGAAAATACCACCAAACACATCCTATTCATCCATCATCGGTTTATATTTATGCGTATATACAATTTATTTCTATCTTCACAAAACACAACGATTCATAACAGATGTCGTATGAACTCAATCAAACAAAAATAAACAAAACAGAGTAGTTGTTGGTACAATTTTTTTCAAGTCTGCAAATCCTTAAAAGTATTTTAATTACTTTTATAAGTATGATAAATTTTACTTTTAATAAGTAAGATGAGAATAGTTTTACTTTTCTAAAAAGTAAGATTTTGTAATCACCACCAAACAACATTTTTACTTTTCATAAGTAAAAGTAATATTAAGTAAAAAGTAAAGGTCACCAAACGAGGCCTTGTTTTGAGTAAAGTGACCGAGTCTATTCAGTCGTTAAGCCTCAAGGGAGTGACACTGCAAAAATTTGGTTCAGTTACTTGTGGAGGAGCAAACCTACCGTCTACATAATTAGTCATATATAAATAACCAAATAAGGTAGGAAAGTAGCATTCCCTTTCTTCGCATTTACATTGTGAGATTGACCTCTATCAGACTATCAGTATATAAGTCTGCAATTTCTTACTAGTTACTTCTAGTCTATGGCAAAAAGATTATAGGTTGGTAAACTCTTAAAAACATATGTTATCAACCCCGTATTTCACCCGGGTGCCAAAATACGCAGCAGAGGATATCATATTGGGTAAACAATGAAACAATTTTCAAGTATCCTACATCAGTATCCCAAATTACATTATAGTCAAAAATACATATTCAGTCGCTAAGCCTCAAGGGAGTGACACTCCAAAATCGAAAATTTGGTTCAGTTGTGGAGAGCAAACCTACCGTCTACATAATTAGTCATACATACCTGTCCGATTCTAAATTAACTAGTTTCCATCATCGGGTAAAGGGAAGTACACAATTACAGGTTTATTTGTAGCCCTATTCAAGAGCAGCAAAGTGAGATTTTAATATTCTGTTTCTTTTATGCATCGTAAGAAAGCATCTGCTTACCGACTGTGCCTGGCTTTAGAGAGAGTTCTTATTATGCCTTTTGTGATTTTATAAAACCAGAAGAAGTTCATCATAGCCAATATAGCGGGAATCAAAAGCAAGCTATAGGACCCCAAAGGAAACACGTGTTTGACCTGAAATCGGAGGGGGAAAATGATCAATCCAACTCAAAATTAAGTCAAAACATACGATATGTTATTTAATATTTAGACAGATCTATGTGTAAACAATGTTTTTAACTTGTTTGCATACTTATCGAGTTTGAGAAGTTAGAAAATCTACCTAAACATACGGAATTTAAAGTGATCATAACATTAACATTTTTTTTAAATCTTATTAAAGAGGACATAATTAACATTAAAAATTCCTACAAAGAACTACTAAAAATGTTCTAAAGAATTAAATTCACTTCTCCTCTTGAAACCATTCTACAAGAAAGCTTGAGATTACCCTACTTACCTACTACAATACGTCAATAACACAAGTGAAACATAAGTTTCTTAACCCTAGCAAATGATTACTTAATAAGCATGCCACTACACTACTAAAAAGTCACATACTAAAATTTTAAAAGAGCAAGATAAATACAATTATTGCAGAAAGTAACCACATCAAAGTATTGGTTTGAGTTTGATATAATGTACTTGTAGTTGTACTTACCACTCATCTGGTCAATATGTATGAATATATGGAAGAAGAAGAAGATGAAAAGAAGAACTCTGGCCACCTGAAAGCATGAGAGTATCGATCACAATTAAAACTTTCATGACATATTACTAAAGAAACAAGTACGGCAAAAGTGGAACATGAGTATGAAAAAAGAGAGGGTTGACTTTCAAATAATAGTGGGAAAATCACATCACGGTAGCTAGTTAATGTAGTCAAGGACCCAAGGTTACATGATAACGATATTTCTGAGTCATGAGCCAGTTTATCCATTAACACATTAATTAACCTATAGAACTAGGCTGACTCTACCAGACTGATTACCAGACATTTTTTTATATAATTTTTAGAATTCTTTTGACACCAAAAAAAAATAAAAATAAAACGTCGAATATAATATTTATGGAACCCTATTACGATTCAACAAAATAAAAAACCAAATATAATATTATAGAACCCTATTTGATACTACCCTAAACTTAAATATTAATTAAAAATATTTAAAATTTTAATGATTTCGATATATATTATTTGACGATTCAACAAAATAAAAACTCAAATATAATATTATAGAACCCTATTTGAGACTACCCTAAACTTAAATATTAATTAAAAATATTAAATATATGGCCGAATAGCAGATTCTTAAATTTCGGGGTGAAAATAAAATTATAAATTTAGATTAATGACTAGTGTGTTGAGAGTCTGGTTGAGTCTATCTGGTTTATTAGCATTTTTCTTAATTAACAGCTTATTTTAGAGAATTTCAGAAGAGTAAAATCATTATTCATGAACATAGGAGATAGAAACAAAAATGTTACATTACAAGAAACATTACATGCCTCCGTTTGTTTTATAGTAAAAATTTTACACGAGGAAAATATTTTCAAGGGAAACTTTTACACTAAAAACTTTTGTTTCTCTTTCATTTACAGACGTTTGGTGTATAAAAAGTTTTATGCTTAAAATTTTAAACAAACTCAAGTTTTTTTTTTACAAATTGTTTTTTTAACAAATAAATCTTTGTTTGGTAAAAATATCAACATGTATAGAAACTTTAGCTAAACACATTTTTTTCTTCATATAAATCACTTGTAATAACTTATAAATTTTCAACCTATAAACTCATAAAATTAGAAGTCTAAAAGATATTAGAAATTATTTTCAATAAAACGGATATATATGTAAAAGAATAATATATATATATTATTTCGAATTTTCTTGGTTTTTTTACATTTTTTGGATTTTTTTAATTTATTTTTCATCTTTTGTTATTTTTTAGAATTTATCTATTTTTTATATATTTTTTTATTGGTTAATTAAATGGAATTATACTACTTATAAGTACTTTTGAAAGAGTAGACCTATAATTAATACTAGTTACAATACTAATATTATAAAGAATATAAAGAGAGGTTTCGTAAACCGTTTACAAGTTTATTTGCGGGGTAATCGTTTTTCCCAATTAGACTGGATTTGTGGAAAAAGTTTTCCCCAAAAAAATATTTTACCGTAAACCAATCACCCAGAAAATCTATTTTACCCGTAAATGTTTGTTTACCCCCATTTTACACCAAAACAAACAGAGCCTAGAGACAAATTATTTGAAAACGGTTCAAAATTGTCTCAAAATAATACTTTTTAGGGACAAAAACTATTTTTTAGAGACAAAAATAAAAAAATTTGTCCTCAAATGTAATGTTTAGGCACCAAAATTAGAAAAATAATTGTCTTCAAAGACAATTCGATACCAATATAAGAAGACAATTTAAATGTATTTTGATACAAAATTAAATTGTCTTCTTATGTCCGTATAAGATTGTGTTTGGAGACCAAAAAATTTTCAAATTTTGTGGCTCACTACACTTGTGTTTTCGAAACGCCTTTGCAAAGTGATCGTTGTTCATAACATTTCATTAAAATCTTTTATAAACGAAATCGAGATTAACGAAATGTCATAAACAAGATCAGTTTGGAAGAGCATAATTCCCCGAGTTGTGGACAAATGCCTCTATGTTGATTGTTGGCCCTTTTATAGGAATCCAATTTTACTTTTGCGATTTTGACAAATTAAATTGATTTGTGTTAATATGGAAATAGAGGTGTGTCAAAATAGGCACCATTTCCTCTACTGGTAAGGTTGTCATTTTGTTTACTATTTTGGAACCTTTAATATCGAATATAAGTAGAAAGAAATTAGTACATAATTCTAAATGAATTGCATTTATGACGAATATATCTTACTTACTCCAGCCATTATCTGTCCATTCCTATTTTTTACTAACATCTAACGCTGAACATGTACAGAAAACTTTGCATAGGTTAATCGAATCCCATTGCGATGTAGTTAAATGTCGTCGATAAGCCACAAATACTGTCTACTGTATTTATAATGTTGTCTCCAAATAGATAGAACTGATTAGCATTACCTTCTCGAGTTTAACATGGGAGCAAATCTGATCAATCGAGACAACTTATTATGTTAAACGACTAACTAGCATTCTCGATTATTCAAGACACGTTACTACCTAAGTACCTATATATAGTTCAAACGGTTACTTAACAACTCTTAACTGCAACCAGTATAACAAAATGGGACGATACAATGGTCTCGTTTGGCGTGTCGTTTAGGTTTAGAAGTATAATTTTTGTAATGAGGTTGAAAAGTATATTTTTTCTGTTTAATTTTTAGTGAGTAAATATTGTTTGGTGGACATTGTAAAAGTATATTTTTCATTAAAAATGTTGTTTGATAAAATATGTTTACGATTAATAGAATAAAATAAAATAATTAATTAGCAAAAAACATTTAATTGAAAGATTAAAAAGATACCAAATTAGAAAAATATAATGACTATACGAACATAAAAAAGATGCAAAATTAACGATTTCGCCTACGGTGCTTATGATTATACAAACATATATAATGATTATACCATGTTCTATTTATAAATCCACACTTAACTAAGAATGTGATAAAAATGAAGGTGCTTTGTATCAAAGCCTTTAAACAAAAATATTAAAATGCATATTACAGTTTGATTGAGCAAATTAGGTCGGGTTTACTCCATTACGTTTTAGCAAGTTTACAAGTACAGACTCGGATAGATAGTAAACGAATATGTAACATTCAAACAGATACAATAGTTAGTTTTTTCGAATCATGTGAGTAATAAAGGATTTTTTTACAGCACTTGTGATATTTAAGGACCCATAGACTTATGGGCAATTTCCATACTATACTTTTTAAGGAACCATATGCTTATTGGTATAGACTTCATCTAATTAGAACATATATATACTTTCCTTAAGAGTACCCCATCAAAATAAAATAATCATTCTTATCATATTGGTGATAAGATCATTTTAACAGCAATCATCCATCCAACACACTACTATTGGAGCAGTTTGACGAAATTTCAGTATATATTTTGAATTAGCTTCAACTGATTCATCAGAATTAATTTGGTTTAACGGACTTCATAAAAATGAGTGAAAATTTGTTTCTAAAATCTTTTCTTTTTATCTAAGAAAAAGTTATACTTCTTTGAGCAAAAAAAAAGACCCAACTTAAACAAAAGTTAAATACTGTCTCGGTTGATATATAACTTAGAAAATGAAAATAACACCAAACACATCCTATTCATCCATCATCGGTTTATATTTATGCGTATATACAATTTCTTTCCATCATCACAAAACACAACCATTCATAACAGATGTCGTATGAACTCAATCAAACAAAAATAAACAAAACACAGTAGTTATTGGTATAATTTTTTTCAAGTCCGCAAATCCTTAAAAGCATTTTAATTACTTTAATAAGTATGATAAATTTTACTTTTAACAAGTAAGATGAGAAGAGTTTTACTTTTCTAAAAAGTAAGATTTTGTAATCACCACCAAACAACATTTATTTTCATAAGTAAAAGTAATATTAAGTAAAAAATATAGGTCACCAAACAAGGCTACATGTTTTGAATAAAATGACCGAGTCTATTCAGTCATTAAGCCTCAAGGGAGTGACACACCAAAATCGAAAATTTGGTTCAGTTACTTGTGGAGGAGCAAACCTACCGTCTACATAATTAGTCATTTATAAATAACCAAATAAGGTAGGAAAGTAGCATTCCCTTTCTTCGCATTTACATTGTGAGATTGACCTCTATCAGACTATCAGTATATAAGTCTGCAATTTCTTACTAGTTACTTCTAGTCTATGGCAAAAAGATTATAGGTTGGTAAACTCTTAAAAACATATGTTATCAACCCCGTATTTCACCGAGTGCCAAAATACGCAGCAGAGGATATCATATTGGGTAAACAATGAAACAATTTTCAAGTATCCTACATCAGCATCCCAAATTACATTATAGTCAAAAATACATATTCAGTCGCTAAGCCTCAAGGGAGTGACACTCCAAAATCGAAAATTTGGTTCAGTTACTTGTGGAGAGCAAACCTACCGTCTACATAATTAGTCATACATACCTGTCTGATTCTAAATTAACTAGTTTCCATCATCGGGTAAAGGGAAGTACACAATTACAGGTTTATTTGTAGCCATATTCAAGCGCAGCAAAGTGAGATTTTAATATTCTGTTTCTTTTATGAATCGTAAGAAAGCATCTGCTTACCGACTGTGCCTGGCTTTAGAGAGAGTTCTTATTATGCCTTTTGTGATTTTATAAAACCAGAAGAAGTTCATCATAGCCAATATAGCGGGAATCAAAAGAAAGCTATAGGACCCCAAAGGAAACACGTGTTTGACATGAAATCGGAGGGGAAAAAATGATCAATCCAACTCAAAATTAAGTCAAAACATACAATATGTTATTTAACATTTAGACAGATCTATGTGTAAACAATGTTTTTAACTTGTTTGCCTACTTATCGAGTTTGAGAAGTTAGAAAATGTGTTATGCGTTTGGATAGTTGTGAATTTAGTACATGTGGTTATGTGTTATGTTGTCGTACGTTAAGTGACGTATGAGATGATGTTATTTGAATAGTATAATATTATTGGCTGAGGCCTTAATATTTATACGTATGAGATTGTGTTAATTGGATGATTTTATATTATTGGCCGAGGCTTTGTGATTTAGCTGTAGTGGCAATGGTCTCTGTCTCTCCCTAATTCCGGGGACAGAAGACGGCCGAGGGGATAGGGAATGACTCGTCTTACGGACTGGGGCGAGTGGTGTGAGAGGTCCTAGTGTGCACTATATTTACTTTTATGTTAGCAATGGTCTATGTCTCTCCCTAATTCCGGGGACATAAGACGGCCGAAGGGATAGGGAATGACTCGTCTTACGGACTGGGACGAGTGGCGTGAGAGGTCCAAATGCGCACTATAAATCTACTTTTATGTTGCAATGGTCTATGTCTCTCCCTAATTCCGGGGACATAAGACGGCCGAAGGGATAGGGAATGACCTACCTTACGGACTGGGGTAGGTGGCGTGAGAGGTCCATGTATGCTATAGATGTGTGTTGAAGTTATTTAATTTATTTATTGATCCAGTTGTAGAATGTTATTATATTTCTTTTTATACGTCGATTATCGTAGTTGTAGAATTTGTGAGCTCTTGCATTTTTGGGATGAAGTGACGGTGTTTGTGGTGCCGTCCCTTCTAGTTATGTGCGTGAGACTCACCGTTACAATTTTGTATTTCAGGTACCACATAGGTTGGCATGTTTGGATAAGAGCTGTTGCTTTGCAACATCATGAGTTTGGGGCTTCCGCTTTCTTTTCATTTATATTATATTTTTGAGGTTGTAACCTACAGGCAATTTACATTCGTTTATTTTATCTCGTCTTGTAGCCGCGTTTGGCAAACACTTTTATTAAATTGTTTAATTGTTCATTTAGCTCGCAAGTGTTTTCTTTTAAAATTTCAATTTGTACCAACAGGTTTCAGTTTTCTTTTCTTTTCAAAAGGTCATGCCTCGATGTCCGTTTTTAGGATTTTGGGGCTTGACAAGTTGGTATCAGAGCTAAATAGGTTCTTGTATACTTTGGAACGACGGGAAGATGGGTAACCATTGGACCAAGATCCATCGTATCATTTTTACAAAACTTTTTCCAAAAACTAAATTTTTTTCTAAAAACGGGGGGTTGCATTAGCTTAAGGCATGTAGCTAGGATTTAGTAGTAGTTGATGAAAGGAAAGTCCACATGTGAGGCAAGTTGGGGACAATGAGGACGCTTGTTGATCCCGGCTCGTCAAACTAGTGGGTGTACCTCTCGTCGGTATGTGTGAAGGAATACCTTAGCGATGTGAAGTTCTAGAGTATGCGAGGACGCTCGGGTGCTTTAGGATAACGTATCGTGATGGGTTATCCCTCGCATTTTTGTGTTGATTGTATGCGTGTGTAGATTTATATGATGTGTATGAGGTATAAGTTTGCATGTCTGGTAGTAGCGAACTATTAGAGTGCGAGATTTGTGAAGTTGATGATTTTACGTAGTGCGTTTTCATATTATTAACTTGTGTGTTGAAGTACGTTTTATGCAAATGGATGTTGATCGTAATAAGTTTGTGGACTTAAATGGGTTATTTGTGTGATATATGCCATGTAGGATATTACGAGTGTTGAGAAATTTTGCATTTTTGAATCTTTATTTTCTGCTGTTTAACGATCGGTCGTCTGTAGAAACGATCGGTCGAATTTTTTCTGACCTTACTGGAAGAATTTGTACCAAAAACGATCGGTCGTTTGCCCAAAACGATCAGTCGAATTTTTTCTGACCTCACTGGAAGAATTTGTACCAAAAACATCGGTCGTTTGCCCAAAACGATCAGTCGAATATTTTCTAACCTCATTGGAAGAATTTGTACCAAAAACGATCGGTCGTTTGCCCAAAACGATCGGTCGAATTTTTTCTGACCTCAATGGAAGGATTTTTACTAAAATGATCGGTCGTTTTGTCCAAAACGATCGGTCGTTTTGTCCAAAACGATCGGTCGTGTTCTGGCAATTTTTGCTATTTTTCTCGTTATACTTCAAACGCTCGTAACTCATTCGTTAGTACTCCGAATTTGATTCTGCTTGAAGCATTGGCTTCGTATTTCAGTGCTCTAAGTTATTGAACCTTATAAAGCTAGATAAAGTGATTAATTTGTTTAACGAGCTTTTATCATGTATGAATATACATGTATGAGTAGTAGTGTCGAGACAACTAAAGTATCGGTTTTAAATGTTTGTAGTAATGGCTATTACCACAAGGACTAGTGGAAGGGGACCAGCTACACGCGGGGGCGCAGCACCATCAAGCGGTGCAGCTACCCGAGGTGGCGCAAACGGAAGAGCAGGAAGAGCTCTAAGGGGAAGGGGAGCAACTAGAGGAAGAAGGACTACTAGAGGTTGTGGGGGAAGAGGTAACGCTGGTGCCCCACCACCTGAGCAACCCGAGGTTGAGAATGTATATGAGGGGGTGAATGAGGAAGAAGAAGAGACCTTTGCACCTGAACCGGAAACGGTAAATGCTAATCAAGTGATGACCGACCTTCAGAAGGTGGTGCAAATGATGGTGCATAATGCACAAGCTGGGAGTTTAAGCAACAATGGATTGCTTAACTTCACCCGATTGGGGGCTCCGACTTTCGATGGGGTAGGTGAACCATCCATAGCTGAAGGATGGGTGGACGAAATGGAGAAGTACTTGTCGGCAGCGGGTATCGTAGACGGGGAACAACGGGTGAATATGGCCCAGTTTCACCTAAAGGGTGAAGCACGGAAGTGGTGGTTAGGGGTCGTGGATACTTACGACATAACCAACATCGACTAGAATGAATTCATCGAATTGTTTAATCGACAATTTCTTCCCGATTCTTATAAGGATGAAATGAGGAGGCGGTTTGATGAACTATATCAAGGGGGTATGACCGTTCAAGCTTACCAGCTAAAGTTTACCTCACTATCGAGGTATGCCCCAGACTCGGTTTTAGGGGGTGCGGAAAAATGTAGGAGGTTTATGAAGGGGTTGAATCCGACCATCTCGTTACAATTGGCATCGGCTCGACATGTCAATTATAATGAATTAGTAAAATCAGCCCAAGCTGTGGAGGGAGCTCTACTCCATAGCAAGAGAATCTCGGAGAAATCGAAAACCGGAAATGCTCCGAGGGAAGATAAGAAGCGGACTTGGGATATGGCGAATAATTCGCGATTTCAACAACGGGAAGAGGAGAGAGGAGTTTTAATCCACCACCGACAAACGTCATGATAAGGGGAGCGTGTTTCCACTGTGGAGACGCGAGCCATCGACAATTCGAGTGCCCTAGGGTCCAATGTAGGACTTGCAACCGATTTGAACATATGGCAAGGATTTGTCCCGGGGGACAAGGAAGAATCGACACCAACCGACCCTTTAACCAACCTAGGTTGCCACCACCACCACCAAGAAGACCAGAATTTGTGCCACAACACCAATTACCTGGGAACCAAGGGGGAGGGTTTCGAGGTAACCACCAAGGAGGGGGAAACCGTGGGAACTACCGAGGAGGCTATCAAGGCCTGGGAAACTGAGGAAATCATGGGGGAAATCGAGGACCGCAAGGAAACCCACCGATTCAAGCACGTCTATTCGCCTTGCCACAGTTGCCAAAGCAAGGAGATCCGGCAAATGTACAAGGTATGGTTCTGGTGTGCTCATCTTGGGCACATGTTCTTTTCGATACGGGAGTTTCGCGTTCTTTTATATCTAGAAGTCTAGCTGAGTCTTTATCGTTAGAAATTGGGGTTCTAGAGAACCCGGTCGTGTTGGGGGTCGAGTTGTGTTGGACCGAGTGTGTCGGTCTTGTGAGATGGTGGTCGCGGACCACGTGTTTATATATGATTTAGTTGTTATAGAGATGTCGGGATTCGACGTGATACTTGGAATGGACTGGTTGGTTCATTTCAACTCTTTCATCGATTGTGTTCGACAAAAAATTTTCCTTACGACTTCATCCGGAGATGAGGTGTTCTTTCGTGGAGAAAGGGACGCTACCCTTTCTTCTATTCCTTATTATTCCAAGCGGGTTGTGGGCAACCTGTCTTATCTTTTGGCTAGTCGCTCGATAGTGGATAACGACGAGGAAGTGGAAATGTGGCCACACGTAGTGGACGATTTTAGAGATGTGTTTTCGAAGGATCTACCTGGGTTACCACCGAAGAGAGGGTTAAATTTTTCTATCGATTTGGTACCGGGAACGGCACCCATAGCCATTTTCCTGTACCGATTGGCACCGGCTGAGTTAAAAGAGTTAAGTAAGCAGTTAGAAGAACTGCTAGAGAAGGGGTTTATTAGGCGGAGTACGTCACCGTGGGCGGCACCGGCCTTATTTGTGCAAAAGAAGGATGGATCGATGAGGATGTGCATCGACTATCGAAAACTAAATAGGGTGACTATTAAGAATAAGTACCCACTATCTCGAATTGACGATTTGTTTGACCAACTGAAGGGAGCAACGTTCTTTTCAAAAATCGACTTAAGATCAGGCTATCACCAATTGAGGGTGAAAGATGATGATATTTCAAAAATGGTCTTTAGGACTCGATATGGTCACTATGAGTTTGTGGTCATGCCATTCGGGTTAACTAATGCACCGGCGGCATTTATGGAATTAATGAACCGGATTTTTAAGGAGTATCTCGACAAGTTCATGGTGGTCTTTGTCGACAATATCTTGATTTACTCGAGTTCAAGAGAGGAACACGAGGAGCATCTCCGTTTAGCGTTGCTCACGTTGAGAGAGCACCAACTTTACAAAAAGTTTAGCAAATGTGAGTTTTGGCTAAATGAGGTGAAATTTCTTGGACATGTGATCTCGGAAGAAGGGGTAAAGGTGGACACGACGAAAATTGAGGCGGTCTCAAAATGGGCACAACCGAAGAATGTGTTCGAAATTCGAAGTTTCTTGGGTTTAGCGGGGTACTATCGACGGTTCGTCAAGGATTTCTCGAAGTTAGCGACTCCTATGACTTACCTTACCAGGAAAGGGGTGAAGTTCGTGTGGAGTGAGGCTTGCGAGAAAGCTTTCCTAGAGCTCAAGAAGCGGTTGACTAGTTCCCCCATACTAGTTATTCCGGAGCAAGGGAATGGTTAACAGGTGTATTGCGATGCTTCGAAGGAAGGTTTGGGTTGCGTCTTGATGCAAGACGGAAAGGTTATCGCATATGCTTCGCGACAACTAAAGATTCACGAAAAGAACTATCCGACTCATGACCTAGAGCTAGCGGCAATAGTTCATGCGTTGAAGATATGGAGGCATTATCTGTTCGGGAAAAAGTTCGAAGTGTTCTCGGATCACAAGAGCTTAGGACATATTTTTACCCAACGTGATCTAAATATGCGACAACGACGATGGATGGAATATCTGGAACAATACGACTACGACTTGCACTATCACCCGGGAAAGGCCAATGTAGTGGTGGATGCTTTGAGTCGAAAGTCCCATGCGACCTTAGCGCATGTGGCGATCGAAGAATGGAGAATGATGGGAAAAGTGAACGAGTTTGACTTGGAGTTGGGACCTGTTAATGGGGGGACTTTGTACTCAATAGTGGTGCAACCGGAACTTGTGAGTAGGGTTTTGGAAGCACAAGAAGGAGATGAGAAAGTGGAGAACTTTGAGAAACAGATAAGTTCGAGCGAAGGATTAGAGGGTTGGACAAAAGGAACCGATGGAGGGCTATGCTTTAAGGGAAGGACTTATGTGACAGAAAACATGAGGAACGAGGTATTAAAGGAGTTTCACCACTCCCGATTAGCCGTTCATCCCGGCGGGACGAAAATGTATCACGATGCGAAGAGACAATTTTGGTGGCCCGGAATGAAACGAGATGTAGCTTCATATGTTAGCAAGTGCCTAACTTGCCAACAAGTGAAGGCGGAACACCAAAGGCCGGCGGGTATGCTCCAACCTTTACCGGTAGCGGAATGGAAGTGGGAAAGGATAGCAATGGATTTTGTGACCAACTTACCTAAATCGGTAAGTGGGAATGACGCTGTGTGGGTTGTGGTCGACCGTTTGACCAAATCTGCACACTTCATTGCGATTAAGATGACGAATTCGGTGGAAATCTTGAGACGAAAGTATATCAAGGAAATTGTTAGACTTCATGGGGTACCAATTTCGATAGTATCAGATCGAGATGCGAGGTTTGTGTCGAGGTTCTGGGGCGCATTGCAAAATGCCTTAGGGATCAAGTTGACAATGAGTACGGCGTTCCATCCCCAAACGGATGGACAATCTGAGCGGACTATCCAAGTGCTAGAGGATATGTTGTGCGCATGTGTGAATGAATTCAAGGGAGGCTAGGAGAGCCATCTACCCTTGGTTGAGTTTGCATATAATAATAGCTTCCAAGCTAGTATTGGCATGACACCTTTTGAGGCTTTATACGGACGGCCGTGTAGGTCTCCGGTGTGTTGGACCGAGGTGGGAGAAGCGAAAATGTTAGGACCGCAATTAGTTCAAGAAATGACAGAAAAGATTAAGTTAATTCGACAAAGGCTTGAGACGGCTCGTAGTAGGCAAAAGAGTTATGCTGATAAGAGGAGTAGACCTTTGGAGTTCGAAAAGGGGGATCAAGTATTTCTGCGAGTTTCGCCAAGGAAGGAGATTATGAGGTTTGGCTCTAAAGGGAAGTTGAGCCCGAGATTTATCGGACCATTTGAGATCATGGACCGAGTTGGAGAAGTTGCATACCGGTTGGACTTACCAACCAAGTTGGCGGGGGTTCACCCGGTGTTCCATGCGTCGATGTTGAAAAATTATCATCACGACCCTTCACACATGGTGGACTTTGAGGACATTGAGGTTAGTGCGGATGTGACCTACGAAGTGGGACCTATGAGGATTATCGATGTGCAAGAGAAGGAACTTCGAGGAAAAACGATTATATTGGTAAATGTGGTTTGGAAACACCACGGGGCCGAGGAGGCAACTTGGGAACGTGAGGATGAGATGAGGAGGAAGTATCCTAATATCGACTTTTTTTTAGGTACTTTTCTTTAGATGCATTCTAATTTCGGGACGAAATTTCTTTATCAGGGAAGGGTTGTAATGCCTAGAGTTTGGTGTTTAGTTTACTAGAAATACCCGTACGTTGAGTCTTGGGTACGTTTAAAATTTTTGAGTTGTTGTCTCTTATTATGTTGGATATTGCATATAGGTGTTTACCTTGTTTGAGATTCTTACGTGTAGTTCATGTATTTTGAGTTTTGTAGACGTTGTGGAGTTGTTGAGGTAGAAGCATGTCATCTTGGTTGTTAAGCTAGAAACATGTTACCTTTGTTATATTATTGTCTTTTATTTTATTAGTCATTGTTTTACATTATCGAGATACTTATGTACCTTTCGTTTACTTGAGTTATAGATGGAAGAGTGGTATGAGTTGTGTACCCTGAGTATTTTATTTCTTAGATGATGGCACGTATTATACGTTTCAATTTTATGGCCTTATTTATAAAAGTTTATCATTTATGGGTATAGTTGCTTAGAGAGGAAATTTCGGGACGAAATTCTTTTAAGGAGGGTTAGTTGTAACATCCCGTATTTTTATAAGTGTTTTTAATTAGGAATTTATTTATCCAAAAGCGTTTTATTCAAATTTTACCAAAAACCGGTCACTCGACTAATTTTTAGCCAAAAACCGAAACTCTTCCGAAAAGCTTTATTTTTAAAACCTGTTACTAATTTTATAAATAAAAAGGACCCAATAGTTTTGTTTCTAAAGATTTGTTATTTTTGAGTAGTAAAACAATATTTTTGGATTTAGAGTTAACTTTTAGAATTTTGGGGACCAAATAGTTCGTTACCACAAACTATATCAAAACAGTTTTTCTAAACACTTTTCAGCCACTTTCAAAACCTAAAAACAGTAAAAACAAGTAAGAAGAGAGATACCGAGAGAAAAAGAAAGAAGAAGAAGAAGAGGAAGCCACCGTTAGCGGGTTCTTACCGGAAGCATCTCCTCTACGCTATAAGGTAACGAGGGTTATCCATTACGACTAGACGAGGGTGTATGTTAGGATTAGGTCTTACGGTTATTTTAAATTGGGGGTTTTGCCTTTTATCTTAAATATGTTCTTAATTTGTTAATTGGGTTTATTTGTTGTATGTTTTATTCACTTATTTGAATGGGAGAAATTGATGAGTTAATTATATTAATTTCGGATTAATGAGATTATGGATGGGTTTGCATGTTTTATGCGTTGATTATGTGATTATATAATTATTGATGAAATTGGATAAATTTATATTGAATAATGGTGAATTATAGTTTATACATACAAGGTGTTTGTTAAAATGCCTGAAAGTGATTTTATGTTGTTATAGCGTTTGGATAGTTGTGAATTTAGTACATGTGGTTATGTGTTATGTTGTCGTACGTTAAGTGACGTATGAGATGATGTTATTTGAATAGTATAATATTATTGGCCGAGGCCTTAATATTTATACGTATGAGATTGTGTTAATTGGATGATTTTATATTATTGGCCGAGGCTTTGTGATTTAGCTGTAATGGCAATGGTCTCTGTCTCTCCCTAATTCCGGAGACAGAAGACGGCCGAGGGGATAGGGAATGACTCGTCTTACGGACTGGGACGAGTGGCGTGAGAGGTCCTAGTGTGCACTCTATTTACTTTTATGTTAGCAATGGTCTATGTCTCTCCCTAATTCCGGGGACATAAGACGGCTGAAGGGATAGGGAATGACTCGTCTTACGGACTGGGACGAGTGGCGTGAGAGGTCCAAATGCGCACTATAAATCTACTTTTATGTTGCAATGGTCTATGTCTCTCCCTAATTCCGGGGACATAAGACGGCCGAAGGGATAGGGAATGACCTACCTTACGGACTGGGATAGGTGACGTGAGAGGTTCATGTATGCTATAGATGTGTGTTGAAGTTATTTAATTTATTTAATTGATCCAGTTGTAGAATGTTATTATATTTCTTTTTATACGTCGATTATCGTAGTTGTAGAATTTGTGAGCTCTTACATTTTTGGGATGGAGTGACGGTGTTTGTGGTGCCGTCCCGTCTAGTTATGTGCGTGAGACTCACCGTTACAATTTTGTATTTCAGGTACCACATAGGTTGGCATGTTTGGATAAGAGCTGTTGCTTTGCAAAATCATGGGTTTGGGGCTTCCGCTTTCTTTTCATTTATATTATATTTTTGAGGTTGTAACCTACAGGCAATTTACAGTCGGTAAGCAGATGCTTTCTTATGATGCATAAAAGAAACAGAATATTAAAATCTCACTTTGCTGCGCTTGAATATGGCTACTTATAAACCTGTAATTGTGTACTTCCCTTTACCCGATGATGGAAACTAGTTAATTTAGAATCGGACAGGTATGTATGACTAATTATGTAGACGGTAGGTTTGCTCTCCACAAGTAACTGAACCAAATTTTCGATTTTGGAGTGTCACTCCCTTGAGGCTTACTGACTGAATATGTATTTTTGACTATAATGTAATTTGGGATACCGATGTAGGATACTTGAAAATTGTTTCATTGTTTACCCGATATGATATCCTCTGCTGCGTATTTTGGCACTGGGTGAAATACGGGGTTGATAACATATGTTTTTAAGAGTTTACTAACCTATAATCTTTTTGCCATAGACTAGAAGTAACTAGTAAGAAATTGCAGACTTATATACTGATAGTCTGATAGAGGTCAATCTCACAATGTAAATGCGAAGAAAGGGAATGCTACTTTCCTACCTTATTTGGTTATTTATAAATGACTAATTATGTAGACGGTAGGTTTGTTCCTCCACAAGTAACTGAACCAAATTTTCGATTTTGGAGTGTCACTCCCTTGAGGCTTAACGACTGAATAGACTCGGTCACTTTACTCAAAACAAATAAGTATGATCTATTTTACTTTTAATAAGTAAGATAAGAAGGGTTTTACTTTTCTAAAAAGTAAGATTTTTTAATCACTGCCAAACAACATTTTTACTTTTCATAAGTTAACGTATATCTGCTTGTAATAGTTATGTTCTTGTTCTGCATTTTTCTTTTTTGCTCCAAATGGATCGAGGCTCTGAATAACACTTGCTGGAATAAAAAGGAGGGTGCTCGATGCAACACCACCGAAAATGCGTTTTCGCTCACAAACAGTAAATAATCACATAAGAGAAACACTAATTGCTCAAGAATATGAATGCATGGATAAAACACAACTACTATCTTTAAATAAGAAAATCTGCTGAATTATACTACTATAATTGGAAAAGCAAACTAGGAGTAATTGAAAGCCATAATCAATAATAAAATAAATTGCAGAAAATGATAATTAAGCCAAAACAGGTACCCAACCCATGGCAGATTCCAGTGGTCTACTCGGCTCCGTGGAATATCATCCAGTACTTTTCAAAATTTCCAAACTTGAGAGTATTTTGTCTGAAAAAATCAATCACTGTGTCTTCCCTTCCAATCAATTCTTATTTCCCAAGATTCGTTTCAGAAATAACTAAAAAAAATCTTCTTAGTCGTAATTAAGCGTCACACCGATTGGTCTTTCCTTACTCAATGGTCTGGTATGTCCCATGTCTTCTATGCCTTGATGCTTGTTTATTCTCTACTTATGCCGACAGGCCGTTTGGTCTGTGTGTTAGATTTAGGACAGACAGATTTATAGATTTTGTTGTTATATATGATGTAATTTAGTCTCCACTCTTGACTTATTGAGTACTGACGGAGCTTGTCCTGATTTGGTCGATCGGTTATTTTGGACTTTGGACTGTTGAGTTGTTGCATTGGATTTCTTATGTCATGGTTTGCCTTTTATTATCGGCTTTATTTGTGTGTTGGCACCCCGATGGTGCTTTTTTTGAGCTAACTCGTATTGAGTACTTAAAGACCTTCTTATGCATCTTATGGTCCCAAAGTGTTTCTGCCTGCTTGACAATATTTCAGTGCCTTTTCGTTGGTTGTCGAAGAATTTATTACTTTCTTATATTATGTCATTCTATGTTTTTTGATTTGTTTTTCCGGAGTGGATTATTTGTTAATTTTCTTGAGTTAGCGGCCTTCTGATATCTTGTGGCTTTGTATTATTCTATTTTACGTACTTATCCCATTGGAGTCTGTTCCAGGGGTAGTGAACTCTGTATTTCCGTCCGTTATTATTAATAATAATGAGCATGTTTCTTCAACAACAACAACAATAACAACAAAAATGTGAATATGTGATCGATTAAGTTGTAATACTCCCCTCATATATATATATATATATATATATATATAACCTTTTTAGGATGAAAATTTCAAACCTGAAGGGTAAACGACTGAGTAAAATAATATATTTTCCTCAATATTAGTAGCACATGTTGTTATGCATTAGACACTATATAGTTGCCAAAATTTTACACTAAATTTGAGTCCCCTCCTCATAATACAATAAAAAAAACTAAAGCATTAGGGATAAAAAAAATTAGAGACAATCAAATTTTGTTTTTAAATAGTAATTTTTGAGGACAAAAATAATCTTGTAAACACAAAATTAATTTTTTTTTGTCCCCAAATCTAATTTTTAGGCACAAAATTAGAAATTTTTTTGGTCTCCAAACACAATCTTATACGGACATAAGAATACAATTTAATTTTGTATCAAAATACATTTAAATTGTCTTCCTGTGTTGGTATCGGATTGCCTTTGAAGAGCATATATTATTTTTCTAATTTTGGTCCCTAAACATTACATTTGTGGACAAAAAAAAATTAATTTTGTCTCTAAAAAATAGTTTTTGTCCCTAAAAAGTATTATTTTGAGACGATTTTTAACCGTTTTCAAATAATTTGTCTCTAGGCTCTGTTTGTTTTGGTGTAAAATGGGGGTAAGCAAACATTTATGGGTAAAATAGATTTTCCGGGTGATTGGTTTACGGTAAAATATTTTTTTTGGGAAAACTTTTTCCACAAATCCAGTCTAATTGAGAGAAACGATTACCCCGCAAATAAACTTGTAAACGGTTTACGAAACCTCTCTTTATATTCTTTCTAATATTAGTATTGTAACTAGTATTAATTATAGGTCTACTCTTTCAAAAGTATTTATAAGTAGTATAATTTCATTTAATTAACCAATAAAAAAAAGAAAAAAAAAAGATAAATTCTAAAAAATAACAAAAGATGATAAAAAAATCCAAAAAATCCAAAAAAATGTAAAAAAACCAAGAAAATTCGAAATAATATATATATATATTATTGTTTTACATATATATCTGTTTTATTGAAAATAATTTCTAATATCTTTTATACTTCTAATTTTATGAGTTTATAGGTTGAAAATTTATAAGTTATTACAAGTGATTTATATGAAGAAAAAAAAATGTGTTTAGCTAAAATGTTGATATTTTTACCAAACAAAGATTTAATTGTTAAAAAAACAATTTGTAAAAAAAAACTTGAGTTTGTTTAAAATTTTAAGCATAAAACTTTTTATACACCAAACGTCCGTAAATGAAAGACAAACAAAAGTTTTTAGTGTAAAAGTTTCCCATGAAAATATTTTCCTCGTATAAAAGTTTTACTATAAAACAAACGGAGGCATGTAATGTTTCTTGTAATGTAACATTTTTGTTTCTATATCCTACCTTCATGAATAATGATTTTACTCTTTTGAAATGCTCTAAGATAAGCTGTTAATTAAGAATAATGTTAATGAGCCAGATAGACTCAACCAGACTCTCAACACACTAGTCTTTAATCTAAATTTAGAATTTTATTTTCACCCCGAAATTTAAGAGTTTGCTATTCGGCCATATATTTAATATTTTTAATTAATATTTAAGTTTAGGGTAGTCTCAAATAGGGTTCTATAATATTATATTTGAGTTTTTATTTTGTTGAATCGTCAAATAAAATATATTAAAATCATTAAAATTTTAAATATTTTTAATTAATATCTAAGTTTAGGGTAGTATCAAATAGGGTTATATAATATTATATTTGGATTTTTATTTTGTTGAATCATCAAATAAAATATATTAAAATCATTAAAATTTTGAATATTTTTAATTAATATTTAAGTTTAGGATAGTCTCAACTAGGGTTCCATAAGTATTATATTTGGGGTTTTATTTTTGCTTTGGTTGGATGTCAAAAGAATTCTAAAAATTAAATAAAGAACTGTCTGGTAATCAGTCTGGTTGAGTCAGTCTGGTTCTATAACATTACTGATATTTTCAATAGACCAATATTGATAGTCATCCATGTAAGATACATAGAGGGAAACAAATTTTACTACTATAATTTTTGTTTTATTTATGTTAACTTTTACCTTCCATTGAAAATATACATCTCTTCCGTTGAAATATATGTCCACATATCTAATAAATTTTTATTTGTTTTTTTTTTAAAAAGGACGATTACTAACAATAACTTCTATTATATTTCATTTTTACCAAATTCACTATAAAACAAACAAAAATGACAAAAGAAAATTAGCATGGCAAGTGTACTGTACATGCATACAAATACACAAATAAAATGGTTTATAAAAAAAAACGCATAAAATATTAATGTATTATTTGATTGATATATCAACTTTTATTTCCAACTTTAATTAGGAGAGATTGAACTAAATTTTAATTAGTGTAGATGTTTAGCGGTAGAATATATATATATATATGTGTGTCTGTGTGTGTGTGTGTGTGTGTGTGTGTGTTTTAGGGTTTAATAATTAATAGTAACTTTAATTATATATATATATATATAACTGTAACCTTTTTAGGATGAAAATTTCAAATCTGAAGGGTAAACGACTGAGTAAAATAATATATTTTCCTCAATATTAGTAACAGATGTTGTTATGCATTTGACACTATATAATTGCCAAAACTTTACACTAAATTTGAGTCCCGGCCCGCCTCATAATACTACAAAAAAAACTAAAGCATTAGGGATAAATTTTTATTTTTTTAGAGACAATCAAATTTTGTCTTTAAATATTAATTTTTGGGGACAAAAATAATCTTTTAGACACAAAAATAATTTTGTTTGTCCTCAAATCTAATTTTTAGGCACAAAAATTGAAATTATTTTGGTCTACAAACACAATCTCATACGAACATAAGATGACAATTTAATTTTGTATCAAAATACATTTAAGGACACATTTAAATTGTCTTCTTATGTTGGTACCGAATTGTCTTTGAAGACAATTATTTTTCTAATTTTGGTCCCTAAACATTATATTTGAGGACTAAAAAAATTATTTTTTTCTCTAAAAAGTATTATTTTGAGATAATTTTTAACCGTTTCCAAATAATTTGTCTCTAGGCTCTGTTTGTTTTGGTGTAAAATGGGGGTAAACAAAAATTTACGGGTAAAATAGATTTTGCGGGTGATTGGTTTACCGTAAAATATTTTTTTGGGAAAAACTTTTTCCACAAATCCAGTCTAATTGGGAGAAACGATTACCCCGCAAATAAACTTGTAAACGGTTTACGGAATCTCTCTCTATATTCTTTCTAATATTAGTATTGTAAATAGTATTAATTATAGGTCTACTCTTTCAGAATTATTTATAAGTAGTATAATTCCATTTAATTAACCAATAAAAAATAGAAAAAAAAAAGAAGAGAAATCCTAAAAAATAACAAAAGATGAAAAATAATTAAAAAAAAAAACTGAAAAATGTAAAAAAACCAAGAAAATTCGAAAAAATAATATATATATTATTATTTTACTTGTATATCCGTTTTATTGAAAATAATTTCTAATATCTTTTATACTTCTATTTATGAGTTTATACGTTGAAAATTTATAAGTTATTACAAGTGACTTATATGGAGAAAAAAAAATGTGTTTAGCTAAAATTTCTATACAAGCTGATATTTTTACCAAACAAAGATTTAGTTGTCAAAAAAACAATTTGTAAAAAAAAAAACTTGAGTTTGTTTAAAATTTTAAGCGTAAAACTTTTTATACACCAAACGTCTGTAAATGAAAGACAAACAAAAGTTTTTAGTGTAAAAGTTTCCCATAAAAAAATTTTCCCGTATAAAATTTTTACTATAAAAGAAACGGAGGCATGTAATGTTTCTGGTAATGTAACATTTTTGTTTCTATCTCCTACATTCATGAATAATGATTTTACTCTTCTGAAATGCTCTAAGATAAGCTGTTAATTAATGCGTTGATGGATGAACTGGCTCATGACTCATAAATATCGTTATCATATAACCTTGGGTCTTTGACTACGTTAACTAGCTACTGTGATATGACTTTCCCACTATTATTTGAAAGTCAACCATCTCTTTTTTCATACTCATGCACCACTTTTGCCGTACTTGTTTCTTTAGTAATATGTCATGAAAGTTTTAACTGTGATCGATACTCTCATGCTTTCAGGTGGCCAGAGTTCTTCTTTTCATCTTCTTCTTCTTCCATATATTCATACACATTGACCAGATGAGTGGTCAGTACAACTACAAGTACATTATATCAAACCCAAGCCAATACTTTGATGTGGTTACTTTCTGCAATAAGTGTATTTATCTTGCTCTTTTAAAATTTTGGTATGTGACTTTTTAGTAGTGTAGTGGCATGCTTATTAAGTAATCAGTTGCTAGGGTTAAGAAACTTATGTTTCACTTGTGTTATTGACGTATTGTAGTAGGTAAGTAGGGTAATCTCGAGCTTTCTTGTAGAATGGTTTCAAGAGGAGAAGTGGATTTAATTCTTTAGAACATTTTTAGTAGTTCTTTGTAGGAATTTTTAATGTTAATTATGTCCTCTTTAATAAGATTTAAAAAAAATGTTAATGTTATGATCACTTTAAATTCCGTATGTTTAGGTAAATTTTCTAACTTCTCAAACTCGATAAGTAGGCAAACAAGTTAAAATTTTAAATTCCGTATGTTTTACAATGTTTTTAGAGTTTGCCTACTTATTTGCCTATGTTTGAGAAGTTAGAAAATTACTATTTAAAAACAAAATTTGATTGTCTCTAATTTTTTTTTATCCCTAATGCTTTAGTTTTTTTGTTGTATTATGAGGAGGGGACTCAAATTTAGTGTAAAATTTTGGCAACTATATAGTGTCTAACGCATAACAACATCTGTTACTAATATTGAGGAAAATATATTATTTTACTCAGTCGTTTACCCTTCAGGTTTGAAATTTTCATCCTAAAAAGGTTATAATTATATATATATATATATATATATATATATATATATATATATATATATATATATATATATATATATATAATTAAAGTTACTATTACTTATTAAACCCTAAAATATACGTGTATATATATATATATATATATATATATATATACACGTATATTTTAGGGTTTAATAAGTATATATATATATATATATATATATATATATATATATATATATATATATATATATGAGGGGAGTATTGCAACTTAATCGATCACATATTCACATTTTTGTTGTTGTTGTTGTTGAAGAAACATGCTCATTATTATTAATAATAACGGGCGGAAATACAGAGTTCACTACCCCTGGAACAGACTCCAATGGGATAAGTAAAATAGAATAATACAAAAGCCCAAGACATCAGAAAGCCGCTAACTCAAGAAAATTAACAAATAATCCACTCCGGACAAACAAATCAAAAAACATAGAATGACATAATATAAGAAAGTAATAAATTCTTCGACAACCAACGAAAAGGCACTGAAATATTTTCAAGCAGGCAGAGACACTTTGGGACCAGAAGATGCATAAGAAGGTCTTTAAGTACTCAATACGAGTTAGCTCAAAAAAAGCACCATCGGGGTGCCAACACACAAATAAAGCCGATAATAAAAGGCAAACCATGACATAAGAAATCCAATGCAACAACTCAACAGTCCAAAGTCCAAAATAACCGATCGACCAAATCAGGACAAGCTACGTCAGTACTCAATAAGTCAAGAGTGGAGACTAAATTACATCATATATAACAACAAAATCTATAAATCTGTCTGTCCTAAATCTAACACACAGACCAAACGGCCTGTCGGCATAAGTAGAGAATAAACAAGCATCAAGGCATAGAAGACATGGGACATACCAGACCATTGAGTAAGGAAAGACCAATCGGTGTGACGCTTAATTACGACTAAGAAGATTTTTTTTAGTTATTTCTGAAACGAATCTTGGGAAATAAGAATTGATTGGAAGGGAAGACACAGTGATTGATTTTTTCAGACAAAATACTCTCAAGTTTGGAAATTTTGAAAAGTACTGGATGATATTCCACGGAGCCGAGTAGACCACTGGAATCTGCCATGGGTTGGGTACCTGTTTTGGCTTAATTATCATTTTCTGCAATTTATTTTATTATTGATTATGGCTTTCAATTACTCCTAGTTTGCTTTTCCAATTATAGTAGTATAATTCAGCAGATTTTCTTATTTAAAGATAGTAGTTGTGTTTTATCCATGCATTCATATTCTTGAGCAATTAGTGTTTCTCTTATGTGATTATTTACTGTTTGTGAGCGAAAACGCATTTTCGGTGGTGTTTGTTGGAAAAATTGTTTTGAATGCAATTAAGTTAGTGGTTATAAAACCATTCATTCTCCCCCATATTGATGGCTTTCATGAGTTACAAACTTTGCATAAAGGAATGGTCTTGTTACATTTTTAAACATACTTTTTCAAGACAAGAAACATACATGGCATATACACATGCACACATACACATGCATACATATAGAGAGAGAGTACCGCACCACCAACAGTCCGACCGTGGCTCGGTGCCGTTTCCGCCAAGTCACATGTGATAGACGTTGTACCTTGGGAACGAAGTGTCCCATTTAGCCAGAAGCAGAGGTGGCGGGGCAAATATCGTTTAAGGGAAACTGCTTGCAGTTACCTCGTCTCGGACTTTAGTCCATTTTGGTATCATTTACATTATTTTATGTTTAAATCCTGTATTTGATAATTATATATTTGAGGAAACCATTTTCTGTTTATTTGTCCATTTCTTTTCCGTAGAAATTATTGTGTTTATTTATAACTTACCCAACAATCTTAAACGATATTTTTTATGTTTGGTACGGTAATACAATAATTTCGGTGTATGGATTTACAGAAAATTATTTCTTTATCCGTAATCGTTCTTGTTAAAATCATTTTCTCTTAATCTTTGATTTCGGGAATTTGATGTTTACGGCTATAATGGTTTCGGATTGTTATATCATGTTTTAATTTTATTTGTGGTTTATCCTTGTTCTGGATTTCCATACTTTTAATTTGTATACATGCATGATTTTGTATATATTTGTAGTTACATGTATTAACTTTTTGTATGGTGTTGTGATCAACCCATATTGTGTATAATTGGTTAAAAGGTTTGTGAATTAATAATATATAGTGACACATACTCTGAAACGGTTGATGATTCTGGGATTCAAGGGTTAATAATTGCTTGTTGTTAACTTATCATGACTTCGATTATGTTGTGAATATTATTACTAATGATTTATTGAATCACTGTGTAGAGATCATTGTCTATGTACCCGAACTTTAGTTCTGGTTAATTTCCATTTCCCCAAAATCTTTGCTTCTAGAAAGGAAAAATCTTGACTGCTTAAAATTTTTACTTTTAGATATTCCAAGTTCTCTTGTTGTTTTGCTTGTAAACAAAAAAGAAACTTGCATCAGTGAAACGAGAATTTTAGGACTAATACATACACATACAAGGAAAGATCTTATAAAGATACAGAACTAGAAATTCCAGGGATAGTATAGTTGGTTTCAACTTTCAAGTCTTCCCATCATTTCATTGTGAAACGGTTAATTGAGAATTGGAATTGAAAAGTATTGTTACTGCTTTTAGTGGGTGTTTTAATTTCACATGTAACTGTTGAAATTATGTACATGTTATTTAAGGTTTGTAGGATTTAAAACCATCCATGTTGGCCAAACGTTATGTTTGCATTATTATTTATTTATTTATTTGAATATGATGAGTTGTAAAGGGTTACAACACAATTACATGGATTAAATTGTTTTCGGTTTGTTATTCCGGAGGATATAATACACAGATTGTGTAACCGTTTTAAAGTCAAGAAAAATTAGAGTTTAATTTTTGGACTTAAATGGTGATTAATATTGGTAGTAAATGGGTTATTTAGTAGTAAACGGCTAATTAAATGCTTTATGAGTTACATTCTCGAAATGGTGGCCCCATTTATTTGATTTATGAAATGTTTTTGGTGTTGTTGTTACTATAATAAATAATTATGTTTATTTTATAGTGAACCTTTTTATTTACATTTACATGAGTAATCTGGTTAGAGACTAGATTGTATTGTTAGTTTATTTTACATGTTTTTTTGTTTCATGTTAATAAAATTACTAACAATTTCCAATGAGTTTTTTATGTAGACATGGATCTTTACATGGAATTGGAGGATTGATGATTATTCGAAACAGTTCTAGTAAAAGCCATTAAATTGGGGATTACGACAGAACTGGTTTCGAAATAGTTCTTGTAAAACCATTTTCTGATTTTCAGAATTTGGGGCTTACGACAGAACTGGTTAAATTCTGAGATTGTTCTGTGTAAAATCAGATTTATCTGGTGTTTACGGCTGAATAAATCTTTCAGAATTTGATAATCTTTTTCGGGAATGAACTAGAATACTCTTGCAAAATCAGTTTCTTGAAACCATGCGTGGTTACAGAAATTTGGTGTTTGCGAATGAGGAGTTTTAGTTTCATTTTTCGAAATTAGATCGTGCGTGTTTGTTATTTGAGATAACAAAACAGTTTCCTGCGGGAAACGTCCGGAACACAATGGGTGCTGGAACTGACCAGAACATTGTGGGTGCCGGTGTAACTCCTATTAATTTTGCATGAGTGCATATTAATGACGGGGGTTACTAATTTTAAACGACCATTATTAAATACATTTATGTGGTGAAATAATGGGTCGTAACTCCTTAGTTGTGATTTATTGCAATTTAATTTGGAGGGTTACAAATTTTGTAACGACAATCATTAATGAGATTAATGACGAGTATTTATAACTTCTTATTAATTGTGATTAATCGTAATTTAATTTGGAGAGTTATAAATTATGGTAACGACAGTTATTGTTGACATTTATGGAGAGCTTTATTAGCTAACTACGAATTGCAATGACGAGTCGGTTACTTATTTGGATGAAAGGTTATTTAATAACCAACTTTGTTCATCCAAGAGCAAATAATTTGATGATTAAACAAATTATAAATTGGCCGTTGAGTTTTATTTTAATAATAAACAAATATCGGCTAATTTATTATTTGTTGAAATAATATCTTATTAATTTGCTGAAAGAACATTTAATAATTTGTTGAAATTAACATCTTATTTATTTGTTGGAAAACCATTTAATAATTTGTTGAAATAACATATTATTAATTTGTTAGTAAAACATATTGTGAATATGTTGAGCTTGCTATTATTGAGAATAATAATTTAGTAATATTATATTACTATTATTGGGGGAGAACTCCGAGGGTCCCACAAATGTAGCGTTAACCCGTCGATCATGTAGATCGAGAATATAAACGTATCCAAAAGCGCCTACGGGCGAGTGGGAGAAAACCTAACGGTTCAGTGGTATGGACTTAAAGCGTCTGAAATAAATGATATCGTTTCATTTACCACATTGAAATCGATTAAGTTTCTCTATAACAGTGTGCATGTTCTGAGTGAGGACAAATGGAATGCACGAACTGTGGGGGCGTTAGTGTGTGGAAACGTTTTAAACGTTTGGAAATCCACTAACAAGTGAAAGCATACAAATCTGAATCATGACTAGCGGGTTTTGAAACCTAAAGGGCAGTAGCCTTTCGGTAGCCAAAACACTAGGATCAAATTTTGATAAGTGTGCTTGTTTGTGGCAACACATGAGTGACTATTTGTTCAAAATGAGCATTTTTGGCAGATACTCTTGTGGTCAATAATGACATGTTGAGTTATTCAACTAAGTCACTTATTTGACATGATATATTAGGTCATGAAAATATAAAACCATAAATGTTTTATTTTTCTAAATCTATTATTTAAATTGAAACACAATGTTTGAAGTAATGTATTGCTAAGTCTTCAGTTCGAAGTTTCGAACGGAGTACATAACCAAATGGTTTGATGCATTTGAGATGGGTGCAAAACCAAGAAGGGTTTTAAAAGATATTTCCTCAATTTATTGATTGATGTATTAAACACTGATATGTCTACTTGATGAGAAGTAAAGATAAATCAGCCGAGATATTCATTCAAGTAAGAATGAATACGTGAATTCTATTGTTGAGGATTATGGCTTGTCAGAAAACATGTTTAATCATGGGTGTTCTGTTGTGTTAATCTACCAACTTTAATCCAATGAGTAAGTGTTAATCATTAAATGATAGACTATTTTTGGAAGTGTTAGATATTGTCTAACTAGTTCTGAAATGGTATATTCACATGGATATGAATACATGATCAGTGTGATTGAAATGGTGAATATGAGACACCGTTCACATAATTGTGTTGATGGAATGACACCAATCGTTAAAGAACGACTTATTATGCTCTCGAGCAAAAAATGTAGTTCTTAAACGATGAATATCGTGTTGATAAGTTCAGGATTAAACTCTGAATTTGTACGGGAAGTGAGCTTTCCGCAAGCTATGTGTTGAACAAACTATCGCTTAGGAAGTTGGACCAAACAGTCAGAAGTATAGAAGGCATGGTGCCTGACTATAAGTTCATGAAAGTTTGGTGCTACCTAAGAAAGGTCTCAATCTTGTTCCTTGAAGGATTTGGATAGGATCGAAAACGGTAGATTGTGTGTTCATCGGATAAGCACAAAATATAGTGCTGATCGGTTTCTAGTGCACAAGTCAGATGACTTAGGTGCATATAGAGTTCTATGTCCGAGAAGCATATTTTCTAAAAGAGAAGCTTTCCCGTAAAAACTCTAACGCCTGGCGAGTGTGATCAATACGTTGAGGGTTCAAAGCATTACGCTACCCAAGACAAGTGAACACTCAAACGATGCTGGAAAAATGGGGAAAGTGAATCTTTTAAGTAAGATGAAGTTCATCGGCATGGTAAAAGGGTAAGTAATGAAACTTCCTTTGTCCCTTGACCTTCATGAGTGAAGGTGAATCGACGATATTGAAATAATCATTGTTATCCATATAATGTGTATATGGAAAGATGCCATCAACAATGAGGTTGATAGGCACGTGAGAAATAAAGTCAATTACTTTAAGTAAAACTGACGGTTTTGATAATTTTAATGTCTATACTCTAATCTCTATAAAAAAGGACGCATCATTAATTAATGAGAACATGTGTTTTATAAATGGAGATCTAGAGAATTAGGAACAACCCATTGGGTCGTGGTTCCGTGTAAAGTAAGCCAAGGTGCGAAAACTTGTTAAGTCGTTATATGGACTAAAACAAACACCTAACTTATCATAGGTAGTCTCTTGTGCGTCAAGAACTGCACTAGACCAGTTATAGTCAACTCAGTGAGCAGACTCAGTAGGTTTGCCAATGAGGCTTCTCAGATACATGAGGTATACTGCCAATCATGAACTGCGTTATACAAGATGTCCAAAATGTTTGGAGGGTATTTAGATACCAAGTGTATCTCGAACTTTAACAGTACAAGGTCCATTAGTGGATATGTTTGTACTTAAAGAGGTTGTAGTCTTATGGAGGTCTGTAAAATAGACCTGCATAGTTGGAGAAACTGTAGAGTTAGAATTCATAACGTTGAATCAAGCTACAGAAGAGGCAGATTCGCTGAGAATTCTTGGGAGGTAATCCAAGTGGCCGAAATCTGTTCCCGCAATAAACGTGTACTGCTGCAGTCAGTCAGTTATTAAACGGGATCAGAATAATTTGTATAGTGGAAAGTCCCGACAAAGTCATGACATATTCGTCGGAGACACAAATCCGTAAGAGGAATTGCTAGCAAAAATTATGGTATCCCTAGACTTTGCAAGGTCTAAGGATAATAATACGGATCCATATACAAAATGCTTGACTCGTGGAGGAGTTGGAGCATCATCGAGGGAAATGGGGTTTGAAGCCCAATAAATTGGAAACCTTCGCATAGGTAACCCAACCTGAACTGGAAACTCCAGTCTCGGGTTCAATGGGAAAACTGAACTGTGCGGGTGACCGAACAAAGCACTCGAGATCATAAGTTCTCAGCCCATTTCTATGATGAAAGAGTGATAGACCTGTACCATTTTAAGGGTGAGCATGAGGCTCTTAATGAATCAAGTATCTCGAAGGTCGAGTGGGGTGCGTCAGGACACCCTTGACTTGAAAATCACCTATAACGAGTGTGTATGGCCGATACTATGTGATGATCTAGGGCTAAATCACGAGAGCACTCGGTTGAATTTGCCAAGGCAGTCCAGGGCCAAATATGGACAACAACCAAAGGACTTAGTAAGTGGTGTAGAGAGGACACTGTGTGAGTATTACCCTGGTATGCATAAACGCTAAAGGGTTCAAGGCTTTAAGGCTACCCAATAGTAGCATATCAGATTTTACATCACTATGGCAGGTTCAAGGCGCGCGCTACCTGTCCTTATGCACTCAATTCTCGTGGTTCTCTCGATTGCATTTAGTTGCACTATGCATGTTTAATGATTGCATTAATGTGGGGGATTGTTGGAAAAATTGTTTTGAATGCAATTAAGTTAGTGGTTACAAACCATTCATTCTCCCCCATATTGATGGCTTTCATGAGTTACAAACTTTGCATAAAGGAATGGTCTTGTTACATTTTTAAACATACTTTTTCAAGACAAGAAACATACATGGCATATACACATGCACACATACACATGCATACATATAGAGAGAGAGTACCGCACCACCAACGGCCCGACCGTGGCTCGGTGCCGTTTTCGCCAAGTCACATGTGATAGACGTTGTACCTTGGGAACGAAGTGTCCCATTTAGCCAGAAGCAGAGGTGGCGGGGCAAATATCGTTTAAGGGAAACTGCTTGCAGTTACCTCGTCTCGGACTTTAGTCCATTTTGGTATCATTTACATTATTTTATGTTTAAATCCTGTATTTGATAATTATATATTTGAGGAAACCATTTTCTGTTTATTTGTCCATTTCTTTTCCGTAGAAATTATTGTGTTTATTTATAACGTACCCAACAGTGTTGCATCGAGCACCCTACTTTTTATTCCAGCAAGTGTTATTCAGAGCCTCGATCCATTTGGAGCAAAAAAGAAAAATGCAGAACAAGAACATAACTATTACAAGCAGATATATATTAACTTATGAAAAGTAAAAATGTTGTTTGGCAGTGATTAAAAAATCTTACTTTTTAGAAAAGTAAAACCCTTCTTATCTTACTTATTAAAAGTAAAATATATCATACTTATTTGTTTTGAGTAAAGTGACCGAGTCTATTCAGTCGTTAAGCCTCAAGGGAGTGACACTCCAAAATCTAAAATTTGGTTCAGTTACTTGTGGAGGACCAAACCTACCGTCTACATAATTAGTCATTTATAAATAACCAAATAAGGTAGGAAAGTAGCATTCCCTTTCTTCGCATTTACATTGTGAGATTGACCTCTATCAAACTATCAGTATATAAGTCTGCAATTTCTTACTAGTTACTTCTAGTCTATGGCAAAAACATTATAGGTTGGTAAACTCTTAAAAACATATGTTATCAACCCCGTATTTCACCCAGTGCCAAAATACGCAGCAGAGGATATCATATCGGGTAAACAATGAAACAATTTTCAAGTATCCTACATCGGTATCCCAAATTAAATTATAGTCAAAAATACATATTCAGTCAGTAAGCCTCAAGGGAGTGACACTCCAAAATCGAAAATTTGGTTCAGTTACTTGTGGAGAGCAAACCTACCGTCTACATAATTAGTCATACATACCTGTCCGATTCTAAATTAACTAGTTTCCATCATCGGGTAAAGGGGAGTACACAATTACAGGTTTATATGTAGCCATATTCAAGCGCAGCAAAGTGAGATTTTATTATTCTGTTTCTTTTATGCATCATAAGAAAGCATCTGCTTACCGACTGTGCCTGGCTTTAGAGAGAGTTCTTATTATGCCTTTTGTGATTTTATAAAACCAGAAGAAGTTCATCATAGCCAATATAGCGGGAATCAAAAGCGAGCTATAGGACCCCAAAGGAAACACGTGTTTGACCTGAAATCGGAGGGGAAAAATGATCAATCCAGCTCAAAATTAAATCAAAACATATGATATGTTATTTAATATTTAGACAGATCTATGTGTAAACAGTGTTTTTAACTTGTTTGCATACTTATCGAGTTTGAGAAGTTAGAAAATCTACCTAAACATACGGAATTTAAAGTGATCATAACATTAACATTTTTTTTAAATCTTATTAAAGAGGACATAATTAACATTAAAAACTCCTACAAAGAACTACTAAAAATGTTCTAATGAATTAAATCCACTTCTCCTCTTGAAACCTTTCTACAAGAAAGCTCGAGATTACCCTACTTACCTACTACAATACGTCAATAACACAAGTGAAACATAAGTTTCTTAACCCTAGCAAATGATTACTTAATAAGCATGCCACTACACTACTAAAAAGTCACTTACCAAAATTTTAAAAAGAGCAAGATAAATACAATTATTGCAGAAAGTAACCACATCAAAGTATTGGTTTGAGTTTGATATAATGTACTTGTAGTTGTACTTACCACTCATCTGGTTAATATGTATGAATATATGGAAGAAGAAGAAGATGAAAAGAAGAACTCTGGCCACCTGAAAGCATGAGAGTATCGATCACAGTTAAAACTTTCATGACATATTACTAAAGAAACAAGTACGGCAAAAGTGGAACATGAGTATGAAAAAAGAGAGGGTTGACTTTCAAATAATATCACATCACGGTAGCTAGTTAATGTAGTCAAGGACCCAAGGTTACATGATAACGATATTTCTGAGTCATGAGCCAGTTTATCCATCAACACATTAATTAACCTATAGAACTAGGTTGACTCTACCAGACTGATTACCAGACAGTTTTTTATATAATTTTTAGAATTCTTTTGAAACCCAAAAAAAAAAAAAAAAAAAAAAAAACCTCAAATATAATATTTATGGAACCCTAGTTGAGACTATCCTAAAATTAAATATTAATTAAAAATATTCAAAATTTTAATGATTTTAATATATTTTATTTGACGATTCAACAAAATAAAAAACCAAATATAATATTATAGAACCCTATTTGATACTACCCTAAACTTAAATATTAATTAAAAATATTTAAAATTTTAATGATTTTGATATATATTATTTGACGATTCAACAAAATAAAAACTCAAATATAATATTATAGAACCCTATTTGAGACTACGCTAAACTTAAATAATAATTAAACATATTAAATATATGGCCGAATAGCAGACTCTTAAATTTCGGGGTGAAAATAAAATTCTAAATTTAGATTAATGACTAGTGTGTTGAGATTCTGGTTGAGTCTATCTGGTTCATTAGCATTATTCTTAATTAACAGCTTATTTTAGAGCATTTCAGAAGAGTAAAATCATTATTCATGAACATAGGAGATAGAAACAAAAATGTTACCTTACAAGAAACATTACATGCCTCCGTTTGTTTTATAGTAAAAAATTTACACGAGGAAAATATTTTCAAGGGAAACTTTTACGCTAAAAACTTTTGTTTCTCTTTCATTTACAGACGTTTGGTGTATAAAAAGTTTTATGCTTAAAATGTTAAACAAACTCAAGTTTTTTTTTTACAAATTGTTTTTTTAACAAATAAATCTTTGTTTGGTAAAAATATCAACATGTATAGAAACTTTAGCTAAACACATTTTTTCTTCATATAAATCACTTGTAATAACTTATAAATTTTCAACCTATAAACTCATAAAATTAGAAGTCTAAAAGATATTAGAAATTATTTTCAATAAAACGGATATATATGTAAAAGAATAATATATATATATATATATATATATATATATATATATATATTATTTCGAATTTTCTTGGTTTTTTTACATTTTTTGGATTTTTTTAATTTATTTTTCATCTTTTGTTATTTTTTAGAATTTATCTTTTTTTTTATATTTTTTTATTGGTTAATTAAATGGAATTATACTACTTATAAATACTTTTGAAAGAGTAGACCTATAATTAATACTAGTTACAATACTAATATTAGAAAGAATATAAAGAGAGGTTTCGTAAACCGTTTACAAGTTTATTTGCGGGGTAATCGTTTCTCCCAATTAGACTGGATTTGTGGAAAAAGTTTTCCCCAAAAAAATATTTTACCGTAAACCAATCACCCAGAAAATCTATTTTACCCGTAAATGTTTGTTTACCCTCATTTTACACCAAAACAAACAGAGCCTAGAGACAAATTATTTGAAAACGGTTAAAAATTGTCTCAAAATAATACTTTTTAGGGACAAAAACTATTTTTTAGAGACAAAAATTAAAAAAATTTGTCCTCAAATGTAATGTTTAGGACCAAAATTAGAAAAATAATTGTCTTTAAAGACAATTCGATACCAATATGAGAAGACAATTTAAATGTATTTTGATACAAAATTAAATTGTCTTCTTATATCCGTATAAGATTGTGTTTGGAGACCAAAAAATTTTCAAATTTTGTGGCTCGCTACACTTGTGTTTTCGAAACGCCTTTGCAAAGTGATCATTGTTCATAACATTTCATCAAAATCTTTTATAAACGAAATCGAGATTAACGAAATGTCATAAACAAGATCAGTTTGGAAGAGCATAATTCCCCGAGTTTTGGACAAATGCCTCTATGTTGATTGTTGGCCCTTTTATAGGAATCCAATTTTACTTTTGCGATTTTGACAAATTAAATTGATTTGTGTTAATATGGAAATAGAGGTGTGTCAAAATAGGCACCATTTCCTCTACTGGTAAGGTTGTCATTATGTTTACTATTTTGGAACCTTTAATATCGAATATAAGTAGAAAGAAATTAGTACATAATTCTAAATGAATTGCATTTAGGACGAATATATCTTACTTACTCCAGCCATTATCAGTCCATTCCTATTTTTTACTAACATCTAACGCTGAACATGTACAGAAAACTTTGCATAGGTTAATCGAATCCCATTGCGATGTAGTTAAATGTCGTCGATAAGCCACAAATACTGTCTACTGTATTTATAATGTTGTCTCCAAATAGATAGAACTGATTAGCATTACCTTCTCGAGTTTAACATTGGAGCAAATCTGATCAATCGAGACAGCTTATTCTGTTAAACGACTAACTAGCATTCACGATTATTCAAGGCACGTTACTACCTAAGTACCTATATATAGTTCAAACGGTTACTTAACAACTCTTAACTGCAACGAGTATAACAAAATGGGACGATACAATGGTCTCGTTTGGCGCGTCTTTTAGGTTTAAAAGTATAATTTTTGTAATGAGGTTGAAAAGTATATTTTTTCTGTTTAATTTTTAGTGAGTAAATATTGTTTGGTGGATATTGTAAAAGTATATTTTTCATTAAAAATGTTGTTTGATAAAATATGTTTACGATTAATAGAATAAAATAAAATAATTAATTAGCAAAAAACATTTAATTGAAAGATTAAAAAGATACCAAATTAGAAAAATATAATGACTATACGAACATAAAAAAGATGCAAAATTAACGATTTTGCCTACGGTGCTTCTGATTATACAAACATATATAATGATTATACCATGTTCTATTAATAAATCCACACTTAACTAAGAATGTGATAAAAATGAAGGTGCTTTGTATCAAAGCCTTTAAACAAAAATATTAAAATGCATATTACAGTTTGATTGAGCAAATTAAGTCGGGTTTACTCCATTACGTTTCAGCAAGTTTACAAGTACAGACTCGGATAGATAGTAAACGAATATGTAACATTCAACAGATACAATAGTTAGTTTTTTCAAATCATGTGAGTAATAAAGGATTTTTTTACAACACTTGTGATATTTAAGGACCCATAGACTTATGGGCAATTTCGATACTATACTTTTTAAGGAACCATATGCTTATTGGCATAGACTTCATCTAATTAGAACATATATATAATTTCCTTAAGAGTACCCCATAAAAATAAAATAATCATTCTTATCATATTGATGATAAGATCATTTTAACAGCAATCATCCATCCAACACACTACTATTGAAGCAGTTTGACGAAATTTCAGTATATATTTTGAATTAGCTTCAACTGATTCATCAGAATTAATTTGGTTTAACGGACTTCATAAAAATGAGTGAAAATTTGTTTCTAAAATCTTTTCTTTTTATCTAAGAAAAAGTTATACTTCTTTGAGCAAAAAAAAAAGACCCAACTTAAATATAAAGTTAAATACTGTCTCGGTTGATATATAACTTAGAAAATGAAAATAACACCAAACACATCCTATTCATCCATCATCGGTTTATATTTATGCGTATATACAATTTCTTTCCATCATCACAAAACACAACCATTCATAACAGATGTCGTATGAACTCAATCAAACAAAAATAAACAAAACACAGTAGTTGTTGGTATAATTTTTTTCAAGTCCGCAAATCCTTAAAAGCATTTTAATTACTTTAATAAGTATGATAAATTTTACTTTTAATAAGTAATATTAGAAGAGTTTTACTTTTCTAAAAAGTAAGATTTTGTAATCACCACCAAACAACATTTTTACTTTTCATAAGTAAAAGTAATATTAAGTAAAAAATATAGGTCACCAAACAAGGCTTGTTTTGAGTAAAATGACCGAGTCTATTCAGTCGTTAAGCCTCAAGGGAGTGACACACCAAAATCGAAAATTTGGTTCAGTTACTTGTGGAGGAGCAAACCTACCGTCTACATAATTAGTCATTTATAAATAACCAAATAAGGTAGGAAAGTAGCATTCCCTTTCTTCGCATTTACATTGTGAGATTGACCTCTATCAGACTATCAGTATATAAGTCTGCAATTTCTTACTAGTTACTTCTAGTCTATGGCAAAAACATTATAGGTTGGTAAACTCTTAAAAACATATGTTATCAACCCCGCATTTCACCGAGTGCCAAAATACGCAGCAGAGGATATCATATTGGGTAAACAATGAAACAATTTTCAAGTATCCTACATCAGTATCCCAAATTACATTATAGTCAAAAATACATATTCAGTCACTAAGCCTCAAGGGAGTGACACTCCAAAATCGAAAATTTGGTTCAGTTACTTGTGGAGAGCAAACCTACCGTCTACATAATTAGTCATACATACCTGTCCGATTCTAAATTAACTAGTTTCCATCATCGGGTAAAGGGAAGTACACAATTACAGGTTTATTTGTAGCCATATTCAAGCGCAGCAAAGTGAGATTTTAATATTCTGTTTCTTTTATGAATCGTAAGAAAGCATCTGCTTACCGACTGTGCCTGGCTTTAGAGAGAGTTCTTATTATGCCTTTTGTGATTTTATAAAACCAGAAGAAGTTCATCATAGCCAATATAGCGGGAACCAAAAGCAAGCTATAGGACCCCAAAGGAAACACGTGTTTGACATGAAATCGGAGGGGAAAAAATGATCAATCCAACTCAAAATTAAGTCAAAACATACAATATGTTATTTAACATTTAGACAGATCTATGTGTAAACAATGTGTTTAACTTGTTTGCCTACTTATCGAGTTTGAGAAGTTAGAAAATTTACCTAAACATACGGAATTTAAAGTGATCATGACATTAACATTTTTTTTAAATCTTATTAAAGAGGACATAATTAACATTAAAAATTCCTACAAAGAACTACTAAAAATGTTCTAAAGAATTAAATCCACTTCTCCTCTTGAAACCATTCTACAAGAAAGCTCGATATTACCCTACTTACCTACTACAATACGTCAATAACACAAGTGAAACATAAGTTTCTTAACCCTAGCAACTGATTACTTAATAAGCATGCCACTACACTACTAAAAAGTCACATACCAAAATTGTAAAAGAGCAAGATAAATACACTTATTGCAGAAAGTAACCACATCAAAGTATTGGTTTGGGTTTGATATATTGTACTTGTAATTGTACTGACCACTCATCTGGTCAATGTGTATGAATATATGGAAGAAGAAGAAGATGAAAAAAAGAACTCTGGCCACCTGAAAGCATGAGAGTATCGATCACAGTTAAAACTTTCATGACATATTACTAAAGAAACAAGTGCGGCAAAAGTGGTACATGAGTATGAAAAAAGAGATGGTTGACTTTCAAATAATAGTGGGAAAGTCATATCACAGTAGCTAGTTAACGTAGTCAAGGACCCAATGTTATATGATAACGATATTTCTGAGTCATGAGCCAGTTCATCCATCAACGCATTAATTAACAGCTTATCTTAGAGCATTTCAGAAGAGTAAAATCATTATTCATGAACGTAGGAGATAGAAACAAAAATGTTACATTACAAGAAACATTACATGCCTCCGTTTGTTTTATAGTAAAAAATTTATACGGAAAAATATTTTTATGGGAAACTTTTACACTAAAAACTTTTGTTTGTCTTTCATTTACAGACGTTTGGTGTATAAAAAGTTTTACGCTTAAAATTTTAAACAAACACAAGTTTTTTTTTTACAAATTATTTTTTTAACAAATAAATCTTTGTTTGTTAAAAATATCAGCATGTATAAAAATTTTAGCTAAACACATTTTTTTTTTCATATAAGTCACTTGTAATAACTTATAAATTTTCAACCTATAAACTCATAAATAGAAGTATAAAAGATATTAGAAATTATTTTCAACACAAGTAAAATAATCGAGAATGCTATTTAGTCGTTTAACAGAATAAGTTGTCTCGATTGATCAGATTTTCTCCCATGTTAAACTCAAGAAGGTAATGCTAATCAGTTCTATCTATTTGGAGACAACATTATAAATACAGTAGACAGTATTTGTGGCTTATCGACGACATTTAACTACATCGCAATGGGATTCGATTAACCTATACAAAGTTTTCTGTACATGTTCAGCGTTAGATGTTAGTAAAAAATAGGAATGGACACATAATGGCTGGAGTAAGTAAGATATATTCGTCATAAATGCAATTCATTTAGAATTATGTACTAATTTCTTTCTACTTATATTCGATATTAAATGTTCCAAAATAGTAAACATAATGACAACCTTACCAGTAGAGGAAATGGTGCCTATTTTGACACACCTCTATTTCCATATTAACACAAATCAATTTAATTTGTCAAAATCGCAAAAGTAAAATTGGATTCCTATAAAAGGGCCAACAATCAACATAGAGGCATTTGTCCACAACTCGGGGAATTATGCTCTTCCAAACTGATCTTGTTTATGACATTTCATTAATCTCGATTTCGTTTATAAAAGATTTTGATGAAATGTTATGAACAACGATCACTTTGCAAAGGCGTTTCGAAAACACAAGTGTAGTGAGCCACAAAATTTGAAATTTTTTTGGTCTCCAAACACAATCTTATACGGACATAAGAAGACATTTTAATTTTGTATCAAAATACATTTAAATTGTCTTCTTATATTGGTATCGAATTGTCTTTGAAGACAATTATTTTTCTAATTTTGGTCCCTAAACATTACATTTGAGGACAAAAAATTTTATTTTTGTTTCTAAAAAAAAGTTTTTGTCCCTAAAAAGTATTATTTTGAGACAATTTTTAACCGTTTTCAAATAATTTGTCTCTAGGCTCTGTTTGTTTTGGTGTAAAATGGGGGTAAACAAACATTTACGGGTAAAATAGATTTTCTAGGTGATTGGTTTACCGTAAAATATATTTTTGGGGAAAACTTTTTCCACAAATCCAGTCTAATTGGGAGAAACAATTACCCCGCAAATAAACTTGTAAATGGTTTACGAAAACTCTCTTTATATTCTTTCTAATATTAGTATTGTAACTAGTATTAATTATTGTAACATCCCGTATTTTTATAAATGGTTTTATTTATGAGTTAATTTATCCAAAAACGTTTTATACAAATTTTACCAAAAACCGGTCACTCGACTAATTTTTAGCCAAAAACCAAAACTCTTCCGAAACACTTTATTCTAAAAACCTGGTACTAATTTTATAAACAAAAAGGACCCAATAGATTTGTTTCTATAGTTTTGTTATTTTTGAGTAGTAAAACAATATTTTTGGTTTAAGAGTTAGCTTTTAAAACTTTGGGGACCAAATAGTTCGCTTCCACAAACTATCTAAAAACAGTTTTTTCTAAATCTCAAATCAGGCCACTTTTAATTCTTTAAACCTAAAACAAGAGAAAAGAGAGAAAAGAGAGAAAAGAAAGAAGAAGAAGAAGAAGAAGAAGAGGAAACCACCGTTAGCGGGTTCATACCGGAAGCATCTCCTCTACGCTCTAAGGTAACAGGGGTTATCCATTGCGACTAGACGAGGGTGTATGTTAGGATTAGGTTTCGCGTTTATTACAAATTGGGGTTTTTTGCCTTTTATGTTAATTATGTTCTTAAATTGCTAATTGGGATTATTTGTTGTACTTTTAATTCACTTATTTGATTTTGGAATAGTTGAGAATTTAGTCTTTTAATTTCGGATTAATGAGAATATTGATAGGTTGCGTGTTGTTATGCGTTGATTATGTGTTATCATAGTTGTTGATGAAATTAGGTAATTTATTGTTGATTAAAGATGAATTGTAGTTTATGCATACAAGGTGTTTGTTAAAATGCCTGAATGAGGTTTATGTTGTTAGACTTGTTTGGCTAGTCGTGAATCTAGCACCTAAGCTTACGGGTTACGTTAGAGTGACGTATGAGAATGTGTTATTTGCGTGGATTTATATTATTGGCCGAGGCCGTATGAGAATGTGATATTTGCGTGGATTTATATTATTGGCCGAGGCCTTGTGATTTAGCTGTAGTGGCAATGGTCTCTGTCTCTCCCTAATTCCGGGGATAGAAGACGGCCGAGGGGATAGGGAATGACTCATCTTACGGACTGGGGCGAATGGCGTGAGAGGTCCCAGTGTGCACTATATTTATTTTATTGTTAGCTATGGTCTATGTCTCTCCCTAATTCCGGGGACATAAGACGGCCGAAGGGATAGGGAATGACTCGTCTTACGGACTGGGACGAGTGGCATGAGAGGTCCAAGTGCGCACTATAAATCTACTTTTATGTTAGCAATGGTCTATGTCTCTCCCTAATTCCGGGGACATAAGACGGCTGAAGGGATAGGAAATGACCTACCTTACGGACTGGGGTAGGTGGCGTGAGAGGTCCATGTATGCTTTAGCTGTGTGTTGAAGTTATTTAATTTATCTTGTTGTACGACGTTATTTTATTTCTTTTTATTTGTTGCTACCATAGTTGTTGTTGTGAGTCTTGCATTTATGGGATGGAGTGACGGTATTTTGTGGTGTCGTCCCGTCTATGTATGTGCGTGGAACTCACCGTTACAGTTTTGTCTTTCAGGTACAACTTAGGTTGAGAATTTTGGATAGGAGCCATTGGAATGCATCACATGGGTTCGGGGCTTTCGCTTTCTTTTTATTTTAGCACAGTTTTGAGGTTGTAGCCTACGGGCAAATTGCATTTGTTTAGTTCTTCTTATATAATTTTGTTAAAACCTTTTGATCGTGTAGCCGCGTTTGGCAAGCTTTTTATTTATTGTTTAATTGTTCCTTTAGCTCGCAAGTCTTTTTCTTTTAAAATTTTAATTTTGTACCAACATGTTTTATTTTCTTTTGTTTTAAAAAGGTCATGCCTCGATATCCGTGTTTATGGAATTTGGGGCGTGACAATTATAGGTCTACTCTTTCAAAAGTATTTATAAGTAGTATAATTCCATTTAATTAACCAATAATTTTTTTTTTTTAAAAAAAAGATAAATTCTAAAAAATAACAAAATATGAAAAATAAATTAAAAAAATCCAAAAAATGTAAAAAAAACCAAGAAAATTCGAAATAATATATATATATATATTATTATTTTACATATATATCCATTTTATTGAAAATAATTTCTAATTTTATGAGTTTATAGGTTGAAAATTTATAAGTTATTACAAGTGATTTATATGAAGAAAAAAATGTGTTTAGCTAAAGTTTCTATACATGTTGATATTTTTACCAAACAAAGATTTATTTGTTAAAAAAACAATTTGTAAAAAAAAAAACTTCAGTTTGTTTAAAATTTTAAGCACAAAACTTTTTATACACCAAACGTCTGTAAATGAAAGAGAAACAAAAGTTTTTAGTGTAAAAGTTTCCCATGAAAATATTTTCCTCGTGTAAAATTTTTACTATAAAACAAACGGAGGCATGTAATGTTTCTTGTAATGTAACATTTTTGTTTCTATCTCCTATGTTCATGAATAATGATTTTACTCTTCTGAAATGCTCTAAGATAAGCTGTTAATTAAGAATAATGCTAATGAACCAGATAGACTCAACCAGACTCTCAACACACTAGTCATTAATCTAAATTTAGAATTTTATTTTCACCCCGAAATTTAAGAGTCTGTTATTCGGCCATATATTTAATATGTTTAATTAATATTTAAGTTTAGCGTAGTCTCAAATAGGGTTCTATAATATTATATTTGATTTTTTATTTTGTTGAATCGTCAAATAAATTATATCAAAATCATTAAAATTTTAAATATTTTTAATTAATATTTAAGTTTAGGGTAGTATCAAATAGGGTTCTATAATATTATATTTGGTTTTTTATTTTGTTGAATCGTCAAATAAAATATATTAAAATCATTAAAATTTTGAATATTTTTAATTAATATTTAAGTTTAGGATAGTCTCAACTAGGGTTCCATAAATATTATATTTGGGGTTTTATTTTTGTTTTGTTTGGGTGTCAAAAGAATTCTAAAAATTATATAAAAAACTGTTTGGTAATCAGTCTGGTAGAGTCAGCCTAGTTCTATAGGTTAATTAATGTGTTGATGGATAAACCGGCTCATGACTCAGAAATGTCGTTATCATGTAACCTTGGGTCCTTGACTACATTAACTAGCTACCGTGATGTGATATTATTTGAAAGTCAACCCTCTCTTTTTTCATACTCATGTTCCACTTTTGTCGTACTTGTTTCTTTAGTAATATGTCATGAAAGTTTTAACTGTGATCGATACTCTCATGCTTTCAGGTGGCCAGAGTTCTTCTTTTCATCTTCTTCTTCTTCCATATATTCATACACATTGACCAGATGAGTGGTAAGTACAACTACAAGTACATTATATCAAACTCAAACCAATACTTTGATGTGGTTACTTTCTGCAATAATTGTATTTATCTTGCTCTTTTAAAATTTTGGTATGTGACTTTTCAGTAGTGTAGTGGCATGCTTATTAAGTAATCATTTTCTAGGGTTAAGAAACTTATGTTTCACTTGTGTTATTGACGTATTGTAGTAGGTAAGTAGGGTAATCTCGAGCTTTCTTGTAGAAAGGTTTCAAGAGGAGAAGTGTATTTAATTCATTAGAACATTTTTAGTAGTTCTTTGTAGGAGTTTTTAATGTTAATTATGTCCTCTTTAATAAGATTTTAAAAAAATGTTAATGTTATGATCACTTTAAATTCCGTATGTTTAGGTAGATTTTCTAACTTCTCAAACTCGATAAGTATGCAAACAAGTTAAAAACACTGTTTACACATAGATCTGTCTAAATATTAAATAACATATCGTATGTTTTGACTTAATTTTGAGCTTGATTGATCATTTTTCCCCTCCGATTTCAGGTCAAACACGTGTTTCCTTTGGGGTCCTATAGCTTGCTTTTGATTCCCGCTATATTGGCTATGATGAACTTCTTCTGGTTTTATTGATAACTCTTAGTCTTTTCGACTCGTTTTATTTGCCACTGGTTTTATGAAATCAACAAAGCCTTTATATAAACACAAGGCACTAACTACTCTCACCTCTTGGCCTTTCATCTACAAAGACTCTTGACCTTTTATTTTTTTCACTAACTTCTAAATTTAAGAACCCATTAAAAATAACATTTAATGTTTATTCAACAAAACTCCCCCGTAAACTTAAATGCTTCTACCATCCGTCATGCCAATAATCTTCTTGCATTTGTCGAGAAGTACTTTCGGTAGCGGTTTTGTGAAGATATCCGCAGCTTGATCCTGACTTGCCACATGCACCAATTCCACACTTCCTTCCTTCACATGATCTCGGATGTGTTTGCTTCTTTCATGGTTCACTGGGTTCTTTGCCAACTCAATTTCTCATTTGTTGTCAACTTGAATCACAGTTGCACCTAGTTGCTTTAGCTCCATATTGCTCAACAAATTTCTAAGCCATATCGCATGACATACAAACCAAGATGCTGCCACATATTCAGCTTCACACGTCGAGAGCGTCACGATCGGTTGCTTCTTTGAAAGCCAAGTAAACGCAGTATCTCCCATAAAGAACACATATCCCGAGGTACTTTTTCGATCGTCTATGTCTCCGCACCAATCGCTGTCGGAGTAGCCAACCAACTTGTAATCTTCTGCTTTTGAGTAGAACAACCCGAGTGACACCGTTCCTTGGATGTACCGTAGGATTCGCTTCAACGCCTTCCAATGTGAATAAACTGGCTCCTCCATGAACCGACTTACAATGCCGACACTTAATGAAAGATCCGGCCTTGTGCTTGTGAGATAGCGAAGGCTTCCTACCAAACTCCGGTATCTACTCGCATCGACACGTTCTCCTCCATCGAACTTCGAGATTTTTGCACCTGGTTCCATTGGAGTTGATACCGGGTTGCAATTTCCCATCTTGTACTTCTTCAAAATCTCTTTTGCATATGTCTCATGTGATACAAAAATACCTGTCTCTACTTGTCTAACCTCCAAACCAAGAAAAAACTTCATCAAGCCCAAGTCTGTCATCTCAAATTCCCGTGTCATTGTGCCCTTAAGCTCTTCTATCATCTCATCATTGTTACCCATAAAAATGAGATCATCGACATAAAGAGCAACAAATAATACCTTACCTCCATTATTCTTTGCATAAAGGGCATGCTCATAGGGACATTGCTTGAACCCGTTCTCCTTGAAATATGTATCGATACGTGTATTCCATGCCCGCGGTACTTGCTTCAACCCGTAAAGCGCCTTCTTCAATTTTAACACCTTCTTCTCTTCTCCGACTTTCATATACCCGGGTGGTTGTTCAATGTAAACATCTTCTTCGAGCACACCATTCAAGAATTCCGACTTGACATCCATTTGAAATATCGGCCATTTGAATTGAGCAGCTTGTAAAATGAGTAATCGGATTGTCTCTATTCTTGCAACAGGAGCAAATACCTCATCATAGTCGATTCCTGCCTTTTGCTTGTATCCCTTCGCAACAAGTCGCGCCTTGTACCGTTCTATCTCGCCTTGAGCATTCATCCTTTTTCTTGAATACCCACTTCATACCAATAGGCTGACTTCCTTTCGGCAATTCTGCTAGCTCCCATGTGTTGTTGCGGTCAATCGCCTTAATCTCCTCGTTCATGGTAGTTTGCCACTTCTTGTTTCGCAACGCCTCTTCAAAGCTGATGTTTTCAGCATCTACCAAAAGACATACAACATGTACCTCATTTGTCAAATCATACAAATCTTGCAAACTTCGCATTTTGGGTTGTCGTGGTTCATCTTCATTATCGGTAGTTTCATAATCGGTAGTTTCAGAGTTTGTTGGTATGCTTGTTGGTGCAACGACTGATGATTCTCCAACTTCGATGATAACCGCTGTCGAATTGTTCCAGTCCCACTCGCTTGCTTCGTTTACTCGCACATCACGACTCACCATCACCTTCTTGCTTATAGGGTCGAGTAGCTTATACCCTTTTGTCTTCTCATCATACGCAATAAAAATATACTTTTTGCTTTTGTCTTCGAGCTTCGTTCTTCGTTGATCCGGTACGTGTGCATAAGCCACACTACCGAACACTTTGAGATGAGAAACTATCGGCTTTTGTCCGCTTCATGCCTCTTGTGGTGTTTGATCATCTAACTTCACATGTGGACATCGATTTTGTACATAGATGGCACATTGCACGGCTTCTGCCCAGAATTCCTTCGGCATCTTCTTGCTCTTGAGCATTGATCGAACCATGTCGAGAATAGTCCAGTTCTTCCTCTCGGCCACACCGTTTTGTTGAGGAGAGTATGGTGTGGTTAGAAATCGCCTTATGCCTTGCTCCTCGCAATACTCCATGAAAGTCATCGAAGTATACTCGCCACCTCTATCGGATCGTACAGCTTTGACGTGTTTACCAATTGCCTTCTCCACCATCACTTTGAACCTTTTGAACACCTCGAATGCCTCGGATTTTTCTTTTAAAAAATAAACCCAAGTCTTTCGTGAGAAATCATCGATGAAGGAGATGAAGTACCTTTTACCGCAGACAGATTCGGGGGTGATTGGTCCACAGATGTCGGTGTGAATCAACTCGAGAGTATGTCTAGCTCGATATTCTGCCTTCTTTTGAAACGAGGTTCTACCTTGCTTGCCAAGCACACATTCTTCACAAAATTTTCCCTCATAGTCCATGTCCGGCAGCCCGTGCACCATGTTCTTCTTTGCTAACTTTTTTAGACCACCATGATGTAGGTGACCAAAGCGGAGATGCCACAGCGACGCCTTGTCTTCTACGTCGACTCGCAAACATTTTTCTCGCACGCTTCTCAAATTCAGTTTGTACATCCGATTTCTTCCCATCTCGACTCGAGCAACCAGACGCCCTTGCTTGTCCTTCAAGTGTAGTACCCGGTCTTTTAAAAGTATCGAGTAACCTTTTTCCGTGAGTTGCCCCAAACTTAGAATATTGGTCTTGAGGTCTGGTACGTAATAAATATCTTGGATTGACCCTATTAAGCCATCCTTTTGTAAGTAACAAACCGTACCTCGGCCTTTGACCTCCACCTTTGATGCATCTCCAAACGACGCATGACCATCTTCAATCTTTTGCATCTCTTTGAATAGGTACTCGTGACCGCACATATGGTTGCTTGCCCCCGAGTCGAGGTACCACAGAGTGTCATTGTTGATGTTGACTTCATTTTGAGCCATCAAGAGAAAGCCTTCATTCGCTTCGTCTTCCAAGGCTAGGTTGGTTGTTTCTTCCACCTTTTTATTGGCTCGACAATATTTTGCAAAATGCCCAATTTTACCACAATTATAACATTTGTCGGAGTTGCAATCCTTCGCGTAGTGACCATACTTGTAACACTTGTAGCACTCAATGTTGGAATAGTTTGACCGGCCGCCTCTTCCTTGACCGCGTCCTCCTCCATGCCAATTTGGTTGGCTTGACTGTCCCTTCTCCTTATAGTACCCTTCATGACTGCTGCCTTGACCACCGCGACCATTTCCACGACTTCCACGGCCACGACCTCTACCTCAAAAATTTTGAGAATAGAGTACATTTGTGTCTTTAATTGACGCCTTGGTTTGAAGTGCTTGCTCGAGTGTCTCCTCCTTCTTTTTCTTCTTACGTTGTTCGTGTGCCTCGAGAGAACCGGCAAGCTCATCGACTGTGAGCGTCGTAAGGTCCTTTGAATCTTCTATCGCGCATACAATATTCTCAAAATTGTCGGTTAATGATCTCAAAATCTTCTCCACAACTTGCGCATCAGTTAACGCTTCGCCATTACGAATGAGTTGGTTCACCACGGCTTATACACGAGTGATGTAGTCAGATACACTTTCCGACTCCTTCATCTTCATGCTGTCCAACTCGCCACGAAAAGTTTGGAGACGCACTTGCTTGACTCGGTCGGCTCCTTTGAACACTTTTTCTAAAATGTCCCACGCTCTTTTTGAAGTAGTTGCACCGGCAATCTTCTCAAAGCCCGACTCGTCAACGGCTCAGAACAACATGTATAGTGCTACCTTATCCTTTGATTGCGCCTCTTTCAACGCCTTGTTTTGAGCCGCCGTATATCTCGTGGTATTTGTTGGTTCTTCGAGACCTTCTTCGACCACCTCCCACGCATCTAGAGATCCGAGAAGAGCTTTCATTTGAATGCTCCAGTTCTCATAGTTCGCCTTCGTTAGTCGTGGTAGCGGCATTTGACCCGTCATATTTGCCATTGGCTCTGGTACCAATTTGATAACTCTTAGCTTTTCGACTCGTTTTATTTGCCACTGGTTTTATGAAATCAACAAAGCCTTTATATAGACACAAGGCACTAACTACTCTCACCTCTTGGCCTTTCATCTACAAAGACTCTTGACCTTTTATTTTTTTCACTAACTTCTAAATTTAAGAACCCATTAAAAATAACATTTAATGTTTATTCAACATTTATAAAATCACAAAAAGGCATAATAAGAACTCTCTCTAAAGCCAGGCACAGTCGGTAAGCAGATGCTTTCTTATGATGCATAAAAGAAACAGAATATTAAAATCTCACTTTGCTGCGCTTGAATATGGCTACATATAAACCTGTAATTGTGTACTTCCCTTTACCCGATGATGGAAACTAGTTAATTTAGAATCGGACAGGTATGTATGACTAATTATGTAGACGGTAGGTTTGCTCTCCACAAGTAACTGAACCAAATTTTCGATTTTGGAGTGTCACACCCTTGAGGCTTACTGACTGAATATGTATTTTTGACTATAATGTAATTTGGGATACAAATGTAGGATACTTGAAAATTGTTTCATTGTTTACCCGATATGATATCCTCTGCTGCGTATTTTGGCACTGGGTGAAATACGGGGTTGATAACATATGTTTTTAAGAGTATACTAACCTATAATCTTTTTGCCATTGACTAGAAGTAACTAGTAAGAAATTGCAGACTTATATACTGATAGTCTGATAGAGGTCAATCTCACAATGTAAATGCGAAGAAAGGGAATGCTACTTTCCTACCTTATTTGGTTATTTATATATGACTAATTATGTAGACGGTAGGTTTGGTCCTCCACAAGTAACTGAACCAAATTTTCGATTTTGGAGTGTCACTCCCTTGAGGCTTAACGACTGAATAGACTCGGTCACTTTACTCAAAACAAATAAGTATGATATATTTTACTTTTAATAAGATAAGAAGGGTTTTACTTTTCTAAAAAGTAAGATATTTTAATCACTGCCAAACAACATTTTTACTTTTCATAAGTTAACGTATATCTGCGTGTAATAGTTATGTTCTTGTTCTGCATTTTTCTTTTTTGCTCCAAATGGATCGAGGCTCTGAATAACACTTGCTGGAATAAAAAGGAGGGTGCTCGATGCAACACCACCGAAAATGCGTTTTCGCTCACAAACAGTAAATAATCACATAAGAGAAACACTAATTGCTCAAGAATATGAATGCATGGATAAAACACAACTACTATCTTTAAATAAGAAAATCTACTGAATTATACTACTATAATTGGAAAAGCAAACTAGGAGTAATTGAAAGCCATAATCAATAATAAAATAAATTGAAGAAAATGATAATTAAGCCAAAACAGGTACCCAACCCATGGCAGATTCCAGTGGTCTACTCGGCTCCGTCGAATATCATCCAGTACTTTTCAAAATTTCCAAACTTGAGAGTATTTTGTCTGAAAAAATCAATCACTGTGTCTTCCCTTCCAATCAATTCTTATTTCCCAAGATTCGTTTCAGAAATAACTAAAAAAAATCTTTCTTAGTCGTAATTAAGCGTCACACCGATTGGTCTTTCCTTACTCAATGGTCTGGTATGCCTCATATCTTCTATGCCTTGATGCTTGTTTATTCTCTACTTATGCCGACAGGCCATTTGGTCTGTGTGTTAGATTTAGGACAGACAGATTTATAGATTTTGATGTTATATATGATGTAATTTAGTCTCCACTCTTGACTTATTGAGTACTGACGGAGTTTGTCCTGATTTGGTCGATCGGTTATTTTGGACTATTGGACTGTTGAGTTGTTGCATTGGATTTCTTATGTCATGGTTTGCCTTTTATTATCGGCTTTATTTGTGTGTTGGCACCCCGATGGTGCTTTTTTTGAGATAACTCGTATTGAGTACTTAAAGACCTTCTTATGCATCTTCTGGTCCCAAAGTGTCTCTGCCTGCTTGACAATATTTCAGTGCCTTTTCGTTGGTTGTCGAAGAATTTATTACTTTCTTATATTATGTCATTCTATGTTTTTTGATTTGTTTGTCCGGAGTGGATTATTTGTTAATTTTCTTGAGTTAGCGGCCTTCTGATGTCTTGTGGCTTTGTATTATTCTATTTTACTTATCCCATTGGAGTCTGTTCCAAGGGTAGTGAACTCTGTATTTCCGCCCGTTATTATTAATAATAATGAGCATGTTTCTTCAACAACAACAACAACAACAGAAATGTGAATATGTGATCGATTAAATTGTAACACTCCCCTCATATATATATATATATATAAATATATATATATATATATATATATAAATATATATATATACACACACATATATATTTTAGGGTTTAATAAGTAATAGTAACTTTAATTATATATATATATATATATATATATATATAACCTTTTTAGGATGAAAATTTCAAACCTGAAGGGTAAACGACCGAGTAAAATAATATATTTTCCTCAATATTAGTAATAGATGTTGTTATGCATTAGACACTATATAGTTGCCAAAATTTTACACTAAATTTGAGTCCCCTCCTCATAATACAACAAAAAAACTAAAGCATTAGGGATAAAAAAAAAATTAGAGACAATCAAATTTTGTTTTTAAATAGTAATTTTTGAGGACAAAAATAATCTTTTAAAAACAAAAATAAATTTTTTTGTCCCCAAATCTAACTTTTAGGCACAAAATTTGAAATTTTTTTGGTCTCCAAACACAATCTTATACGGACATAAGAAGACAATTTAATTTTGTATCAAAATACATTTAAATTGTCTTCTTATATTGGTATCGAATTGTCTTTGAAGACAATTATTTTTCTAATTTTGGTCCCTAAACATTACATTTGAGGACAAAATTTTTTATTTTTGTCTCTAAAAAATAGTTTGTCCCTAAAAAGTATTATTTTGAGACAATTTTTAACCGTTTTCAAATAATTTGTCTCTAGAATCTGTTTGTTTTGGTGTAAAATGGGGGTAAACAAACATTTACGGGTAAAATAGATTTTCTGGGTGATTGGTTTACCGTAAAATATTTTTTTGGGGAAAACTTTTTCCACAAATCCAGTCTAATTGGGAGAAACGATTACCCCGCAAATAAACTTGTAAACGGTTTACGAAACCTCTCTTTATATTCTTTCTAATATTAGTATTGTAACTAGTATTAATTATAGGTCTACTCTTTCAAAAGTATTTATAAGTAGTATAATTCCATTTAATTAACCAATAAAAAAATAGAAAAAAAAAAAGATAAATTCTAAAAAATAACAAAAGATGATAAAAAAAATCCAAAAAATCCAAAAAATGTAAAAAAAACCAAGAAAATTCGAAATAATATATATATATATATATATATATATATATATATATATTATTGTTTTACATATATATCCGTTTTATTGAAAATAATTTTTAATATCTTTTATACTTCTAATTTTATGAGTTTATAGGTTGAAACTTTATAAGTTATTACAAGTGATTTATATGAAGAAAAAAATATGTGTTTAGCTAAAGTTTCTATACATGTTGATATTTTTACCAAACAAAGATTTATTTGTTAAAAAAACAATTTGTAAAAACAAACTTGAGTTTGTTTAAAATTTTAAGCATAAAACTTTTTCTACACCAAACGTCCGTAAATGAAAGACAAACAAAAGTTTTTAGTGTAAAAGTTTCCCATGAAAATATTTTCCTCGTGTAAAATTTTACTATAAAACAAACATAGGCATGTAATGTTTCTTGTAATGTAACATTTTTGTTTCTATCTCCTACCTTCATGAATAATGATTTTACTCTTTTGAAATGCTCTAAGATAAGCTGTTAATTAAGAATAATGCTAAAGCGAGATAGACTCAACCAGACTCTCAACGCACTAGTCTTTAATCTAAATTTAGAATTTCATTTTCATCCCGAAATTTAAGAGTCTGCTATTTGGCCATATATTTAATATTTTTAATTAATATTTAAGTTTAGGGTAGTCTCAAATAGGGTTCTATAATATTATATTTGAGTTTTTATTTTGTTGAATCGTCAAATAAAATATATTAAAATCATTAAAATTTTAAATATTTTTAATTAATATTTAAGTTTAGGGTTGTATCAAATAGGGTTATATAATATTATATTTGGGTTTTTATTTTGTTGAATCGTCAAATAAAATATATTAAAATCATTAAAAATTTGAATATTTTTAATTAATATTTAAGTTTAGGGTAGTCTCAACTAGGTTCCATAAGTATTATATTTGGGGTTTTATTTTTGCTTTGGTTGGATGTCAAAAGAATTCTAAAAATTAAATAAAGAACTGTCTGGTAATCAGTCTGGTTGAGTCAGTCTGGTTCTATAGCATTACTGATATTTTCAATAGACCAATATTGATAGTCATCCATGTAAGATACATAGAGGGAAACAAATTTTACTACTATAATTTTTGTTTTATTTTATTTTAACTTTTACCTTCCATTGAAAATATACATCTATTCCGTTGAAATATATGTCCACATATCTAATAAACTTTTATTTGTTTTTTTTTTTAAAAAAAGGGCGATTACTAACAATAACTTCTATTATATTTCATTTTTACCAAATTCACTATAAAACAAACAAAAATGACAAAAGAAAATTAGCATGGCAAGTGTACTGTACATACATACAAATACACAAATAAAATGGTTTATAAAAAAAACCCATAAAATATTAATGTATTATTTGATTGATATATCAACTTTTTTTCCAACTTTAATTAGGAGAGATTGAACTGAATTTTAATTAGTGTAGATGTTTAGCAGTAGATATATATATATATATATATATATATATATATATATATGTGTGTGTGTGTGTGTGTGTGTGTGTGTGTGTGTGTGTGTGTGTGTGTGTGTGTGTGCGCGCGCGCGCGCGTGTGTGTATTTTAGGGTTTAATAATTAATATTAACTTTAATTAATATATATATATATATATATATATATATATATATAACTGTAACCTTTTTAGGATGAAAATTTCAAACCTGAAGGGTAAACGACTGAGTAAAATAATATATTTTCCTCAATATTAGTAACAGATGTTGTTATGCATTAGACACTATATAATTTCTAAAACTTTACACTAAATTTGAGTCCCGGCCCGCCTCATAATACTACAAAAAAAACTAAAGCATTAAGGATAAATTTTTATTTTTTTTAGAGACAATCAAATTTTGTCTTTAAATATTAATTTTTGGGGACAAAAATAATCTTTTAGACACAAAAATAATTTTGTTTCTCCCCAAATCTAACATTTAGGCACAAAAATTGAAATTATTTTGGTCTACAAACACAATCTCATACGAACATAAGAAGACAATTTAATTTTGTATCAAAATACATTTAAGGACACATTTAAATTGTCATCTTATGTTGGTACCGGATTGTCTTTGAAGACAATTATTTTTCTAATTTTGGTCCCTAAACATTATATTTGAGGACAAAAAAAAATTATTTTTTTCTCTAAAAAGTATTATTTTGAGATAATTTTTAACCGTTTCCAAATAATTTGTCTCTAGGCTCTGTTTGTTTTGGTGTAAAATGGGGGTAAACAAAAATTTACGGGTAAAATAGATTTTGCGGGTGATTGGTTTACCGTAAAATATTTTTTGGGGGAAAACTTTTTTCACAAATCCAGTCTAATTGGGGAAAATGATTACCCCGCAAATAAACTTGTAAACGGTTTACGGAATCTCTCTCTATATTCTTTCTAATATTAGTATTGTAAATAGTATTAATTATAGGTCTACTCTTTCAAAATTATTTATAAGTAGTATAATTCCATTTAATTAACCAATAAAAAATAGAAAAAAAAAGAAGATAAATCCTAAAAAATAACAAAAGATGAAAAATAATTAAAAAAATCTGAAAAATGTAAAAAAAACAAGAAAATTCGAAAAAATAATATATATATTATTATTTTACTTATATATCCGTTTTATTGAAAATAATTTCTAATATCTTTTATACTTCTATTTATGAGTTTATAGGTTGAAAATTTATAAGTTATTACAAGTGACTTATATGGAAAAAAAAAATGTGTTTAGCTAAAATTTCTATACATGCTGATATTTTTACCAAACAAAGATTTATTTGTTAAAAAAACAATTTGTAAAAAAAAAAACTTGAGTTTGTTTAAAATTTTAAGCGTAAAACTTTTTATACACCAAACGTCTGTAAATGAAAGACAAACAAAAGTTTTTAGTGTAAAAGTTTCCCATAAAAATATTTTTCCGTATAAAATTTTTACTATAAAACAAACGGAGGCATGTAATGTTTCTTGTAATGTAACATTTTTGTTTCTATCTCCTACGTTCATGAATAATGATTTTACTCTTCTGAAATGCTCTAAGATAAGCTGTTAATTAATGCGTTGATGGATGAACTGGCTCATGACTCAGAAATATCGTTATCATATAACCTTGGGTCTTTGACTACGTTAACTAGCTACTGTGATATGACTTTCCCACTATTATTTGAAAGTCAACCCTCTCTTTTTTCATACTCATGTACCACTTTTGCCGTACTTGTTTCTTTAGTAATATGTCATGAAAGTTTTAACTGTGATCGATACTCTCATGCTTTCAGGTGGCCAGAGTTCTTCTTTACATCTTCTTCTTCTTCCATATATTCATACACATTGACCAGATGAGTGGTCAGTACAACTACAAGTACATTATATCAAACCCAAACCAATACTTTGATGTGATTACTTTCTGCAATAAGTGTATTTATCTTGCTCTTTTAAAATTTTGGTATGTGACTTTTTAGTAGTGTAGTGGCATGCTTATTAAGTAATCAGTTGCTAGGGTTAAGAAACTTCTGTTTCACTTGTGTTATTGACGTATTGTAGTAGGTAAGTGGGCTAATCTCGAGCTTTCTTGTAGAATGGTTTCAAGAGGAGAAGTGGGTTTAATTCTTTAGAACATTTTTAGTAGTTCTTTGTAGGAATTTTTAATGTTAATTATGTCCTCTTTAATAAGATTTAAAAAAAATGTTAATGTTATGATCACTTTAAATTCCGTATGTTTAGGTAAATTTTCTAACTTCTCAAACTCGATAAGTAGGCAAACAAGTTAAAAACATTGTTTACACATAGATCTGTCTAAATATTAAATAACATATTGTATGTTTTGACTTAATTTTGAGTTGGATTGATCATTTTTTCCCCTCCGATTTCATGTCAAACACGTGTTTCCTTTGGGGTCCTATAGCTTGCTTTTGATTCCCGCTATATTGGCTATGATGAACTTCTTCTGGATTTATAAAATCACAAAAGGCATAATAAGAACTCTCTCTAAAGCCAGGCACAGTCGGTAAGCAGATGCTTTCTTACGATTCATAAAAGAAACAGAATATTAAAATCTCACTTCGCTGCGCTTGAATATGGCTACAAATAAACCTGTAATTGTGTACTTCCCTTTACCCGATGATGGAAACTAGTTAATTTAGAATCGGACAGAAATGTATGACTAATTATGTAGACGGTATGTTTGCTCTCCACAAGTAACTGAACCAAATTTTTGATTTTGGAGTGTCACTCCCTTGAGGCTTAGCGACTGAATATGTATTTTTGACTATAATGTAATTTGGGATACTGATGTAGGATACTTGAAAATTGTTTCATTGTTTACCCAATATGATATCCTCTGCTGCGTATTTTGGCACTCGGGTGAAATACAGGGTTGATAACATATGTTTTTAAGAGTTTACCAACCTATAATCTTTTTGCCATAGACTAGAAGTGTAAGAAATTGCAGACTTATATATTGATAGTCTGGTAGAGGTCAATCTCACAATGTAAATGCGAAGAAAGGGAATGCTACTTTCCTACCTTATTTGGTTATTTATAAATGACAATTTATGTAGACGGTAGGTTTGCTCCTCCACAAGTAACTGAACCAAATTTTCGATTTTGGTGTGTCACTCCCTTGAGGCTTAACGACTGAATAGACTCGGTCATTTTACTCAAAACAAGGCCTTGTTTGGTGACCTATATTTTTTTACTTAATATTACTTTTACTTATGAAAAGTAAAAATGTTGTTTGGTGGTGATTACAAAATCTTAATTTTTAGAAAAGTAAAACTCTTCTTATCTTACTTATTAAAAGTAAAATTTATCATACTTATTAAAGTAATTAAAATGCTTTTAAGGATTTGCGGACTTGAAAAAAATTGTACCAACAACTACTGTGTTTTGTTTATTTTTGTTTGATTGAGTTCATACGACATCTGTTATGAATGGTTGTGTTTTGTGATGATGGAAAGAAATTGTATATACACATAAGTATAAACCGATGATGGATGAATAGGATGTGTTTGGTGTTATTTTCATTTTCTAAGTTATATATCAACCGAGACAGTATTTAACTTTATATTTAAGCTGGGTCTTTTTTTTTTGCTCAAAGAAGTATAACTTTGAAAAAACACATGATTTGAAAAAACTAACTATTGTATCTGTTGAATGTTACATATTCGTTTACTATCTATCCGAGTCTGTACTTGTAAACTTGCTGAAACGTAATGGAGTAAACCCGACTTAATTTGCTCAATCAAACTGTAATATGCATTTTAATATTTTTGTTTAAAGGCTTTGATACAAAGCACCTTCATTTTTATCACATTCTTAGTTAAGTGTGGATTTATAAATAGAACATGGTATAATCATTATATATGTTTGTATAATCATAAGCACCGTAGGCGAAATCGTTAATTTTGCATCTTTTTTATGTTCGTATAGCCATTATATTTTTCTAATTTGGTATCTTTTTAATCTTTCAATTAAATGTTTTTTGCTAATTAATTATTTTATTTTATTCTATTAATCGTAAACATATTTTATCAAACAACATTTTTAATGAAAAATATACTTTTACAATGTCCACCAAACAATATTTACTCACTAAAAATTAAACAGAAAAAATATACCTTTCAACCTCATTACAAAAATTATACTTCTAAACCAAAAAGACGCACCAAACGAGACCATTGTATCTTCCCATTTTGTTATACTCGTTGCAGTTAAGAGTTGTTAAGTAACCGTTTGAACTATATATAGGTACTTAGGTAGTAACGTGTCTTGAATAATCGAGAATGCTAGTTAGTCGTTTAACATAATAAGCTGTCTCGATTGATCAGATTTGCTCCCATGTTAAACTCAAGAAGGTAATGCTAATCAGTTCTATCTATTTGGAGACAACATTATAAATACAGTAGACAGTATTTGTGGCTTATCGACGACATTTAACTACATCGCAATGGGATTCGATTAACCTATGCAAAGTTTTCTGTACATGTTCAGCGTTAGATGTTAGTAAAAAATAGGAATGGACAGATAATGGCTGGAGTAAGTAAGATATATTCGTCATAAATGCAATTCATTTAGAATTATGTATTAATTTCTTTCTACTTATATTCGATATTAAAGGTTCCAAAATAGTAAACATAATGACAACCTTACCAGTAGAGGAAATGGTGCCTATTTTGACACACCTCTATTTCCATATTAACACAAATCAATTTAATTTGTCAAAATCACAAAAGTAAAATTGGATTCCTATAAAAGGGCCAACAATCAACATAGAGGCATTTGTCCACAACTCGGGGAATTATGCTCTTCCAAACTGATCTTGTTTATGACATTTCATTAATCTCGATTTCATTTATAAAAGATTTTGATGAAATGTTATGAACAACGATCACTTTGCAAAGGCGTTTCTAACATACAAGTGTAGTGAGCCACAAAATTTGAAATTTTTTTGGTCTCCAAACACAATCTTATACGGACATAAGAAGACAATTTAATTTTGTATCAAAATACATTTAAATTGTCTTCTTATATTGGTATCGAATTGTCTTTGAAGACAATTATTTTTCTAATTTTGGTCCCTAAACATTACATTTGAGGACAAAATTTTTTATTTTTGTCTCTAAAAAATAGTTTGTCCCTAAAAAGTATTATTTTGAGACAATTTTTAACCGTTTTCAAATAATTTGTCTCTAGGCTCTTTTTGTTTTGGTGTAAAATAGGGGTAAACAAACATTAACGGGTAAAATAGATTTTCTTGGTGATTGGTTTACCGTAAAATATTTTTTTGGGGAAAACTTTTTCCACAAATCCAGTCTAATTGGGAGAAACGATTACCTCGCAAATAAACTTGTAAACGGTTTACGAAAACTCTCTTTATATTCTTTCTAATATTAGTATTGTAACTAGTATTAATTATAGGTCTACTCTTTCAAAAGTATTTATAAGTAGTATAATTCCATTTAATTAACCAATAAAAAAAATTTTAAAAAAAAGATAAATTCTAAAAAATAACAAAAGATGAAAAATAAATTAAAAAAATCCAAAAAATGTAAAAAAAAAAACCAAGAAAATTAGAAATAATATATATATATATATATATATATATATATATATATATATATATATTATTGTTTTACATATATATCCGTTTTATTGAAAATAATTTCTAATATCTTTTATACTTCTAATTTTATGAGTTTATAGGTTGAAAATTTATAAGTTATTACAAGTGATTTATATGAAGAAAAAAATGTGTTTAGCTAAAGTTTCTATACGTGTTGATATTTTTACCAAACAAAGATTTATTTGTTAAAAAAACAATTTGTAAAAGAAAAACTTGAGTTTGTTTAAAATTTTAAGCATAAAACTTTTTATATACCAAACGTCTGTAAATGAAAAGAGAAACAAAAGTTTTTAGTGTAAAAGTTTCCCATGAAAATATTTTCCTCGTGTAAAATTTTTACTATAAAACAAACGGAGGCATGTAATGTTTCTTGTAATGTAACATTTTTGTTTCTATCTCCTTTGTTCATGAATAATGATTTTACTCTTCTGAAATGCTCTAAGAAAAGCTGTTAATTAAGAATAATTCTAATGAACCAGATAGACTCAACCAGACTCTCAACACACTAGTCATTAATCTAAATTTATAATTTTATTTTCACCTAAAAATTTAAGAGTCTGCTATTCGGACATATATTTAATATTTTAAATTAATATTTAAGTTTAGGGTAGTCTCAAATAGGGTTCTATAATATTATATTTGAGTTTTTATTTTGTTAAATCGTCAAATAAAATATGTCAAAATCATTACAATTTTAAATATTTTTAATTAATATATAAGTTTAGGGTAGTATCAAATAGGGTTCTATAATATTATATTTGGTTTTTTATTTTGTTGAATCGTCAAATAAAATATATTAAATCATTAAAATTTTGAATATTTTTAATTAATATTTAAGTTTATGATAGTCTCAACTAGGGTTCCATAAATATTATATTTGGGGTTTTATTTTTGTTTTGTTTGGGTGTCAAAAAAATTCTAAAAATTATATAAAAAACTGTCTGGTAATCAGTCTGGTAGAGTCAGCCTAGTTCTATAGGTTAATTAATGTGTTGATGGATAAACTGGCTCATGACTCAGAAATATCGTTATCATGTAACCTTGGGTCCTTGACTACATTAACTAGCTACCGTGATGTGATTTTCCCACTATTATTTGAAAGTCAACCCTCTCTTTTTTCATACTCATGTTCCACTTTTGCCGTACTTGTTTCTTTAGTAATATGTCATGAAAGTTTTAACTGTGATCGATACTCTCATGCTTTCAGGTGGCCAGAGTTCTTCTTTTCATCTTCTTCTTCTTCCATATATTCATACACATTGACCAGATGAGTGGTCAGTACAACTACAAGTACATTATATCAAACTCAAACCAATACTTTAATGTGGTTACTTTCTGCAATAATTGTATTTATCTTGCTCTTTTAAAATTTTGGTATGTGACTTTTTAGTAGTGTAGTGGCATGCTTATTAAGTAATCATTTGCTAGGGTTAAGAAACTTATGTTTCACTTGTGTTATTGACGTATTGTAGTAGGTAAGTAGGGTAATCTCGAGCTTTCTTGTAGAAAGGTTTCAAGAGGAGAAGTGGATTTAATTCATTAGAACATTTTTAGTAGTTCTTTGTAGGAGTTTTTAATGTTAATTATGTCCTCTTTAATAAGATTTAAAAAAAATGTTAATGTTATGATCACTTTAAATTCCATATGTTTAGGTAGATTTTCTAACTTCTCAAACTCGATAAGTATGCAAACAAGTTAAAAACACTGTTTACACATAGATCTGTCTAAATATTAAATAACATATCGTATGTTTTGACTTAATTTTGAGCTTGATTGATCATTTTTCCCCTCCGATTTCAGGTCAAACACGTGTTTCCTTTGGGGTCCTATAGCTTGCTTTTGATTCCCGCTATATTGCCTATGATGAACTTCTTCTGGTTTTATAAAATCACAAAAGGCATAATAAGAACTCTCTCTAAAGCCAGGCACAGTCGGTAAACAGATGCTTTCTTATGATGCATAAAAGAAACAAAATATTAAAATAACACTTTGTTGCGCTTGAATATGGCTACATATAAACCTGTAATTGTGTACTTCCCTTTACCCGATGATGGAAAATAGTTAATTTAGAATCGGACAGGTATGTATGACTAATTATGTAGACGGTAGGTTTGCTCTCCACAAGTAACTGAACCAAATTTTCGATTTTGGAGTGTCACTCCCTTGAGGCTTACTGACTGAATATGTATTTTTGACTATAATGTAATTTGGGATACCGATGTAGGATACTTGAAATTGTTTCATTGTTTACCCGATATGATATCCTCTGCTGCGTATTTTGGCACTGGGTGAAATACGGGGTTGATAATATATGTTTTTAAGAGTTTACCAACCTATAATCTTTTTGCCATAGACTAGAAGTAACTAGTAAGAAATTGCAGACTTATATACTGATAGTCTGATAGAGGTCAATCTCACAATGTAAATGCGAAGAAAGGGAATGCTACTTTCCTACCTTATTTGGTTATTTATATATGACTAATTATGTTGACGGTAGGTTTGGTCCTCCACAAGTAACTGAACCAAATTTTCGATTTTGGAGTGTCACTCCCTTGAGGCTTAACGACTGAATAGACTCGGTCACTTTACTCAAAACAAATAAGTATGATATATTTTACTTTGAATAAGTAAGATAAGAAGGGTTTTACTTTTCTAAAAAGTAAGATATTTTAATCACTGCCAAACAACATTTTTACTTTTCATAAGTTAACGTATATCTGCTTGTAATAGTTATGTTCTTGTTCTGCATTTTTCTTTTTTGCTCCAAATGGATCGAGGCTCTGAATAACACTTGCTGGAATAAAAAGGAGGGTGCTCGATGCAACACCACCGAAAATGCGTTTTCGCTCACAAACAGTAAATAATCACATAAGAGAAACACTAATTGCTCAAGAATATGAATGCATGGATAAAACACAACTACTATCTTTAAATAAGAAAATCTACTGAATTATACTACTATAATTGGAAAAGCAAACTAGGAGTAATTGAAAGCCATAATCAATAATAAAATAAATTGCAGAAAATGATAATTAAGCCAAAACAGGTAGCCAACCCATGGCAGATTCCAGTGGTCTACTCGGCTCCGTCGAATATCATCCAGTACTTTTCAAAATTTCCAAACTTGAGAGTATTTTGTCTGAAAAAATCAATCACTGTGTCTTCCCTTCCAATCAATTCTTATTTCCCAAGATTCGTTTCAGAAATAACTAAAAAAAATCTTTCTTAGTCGTAATTAAGCGTCACACCGATTGGTCTTTCCTTACTCAATGGTTTGGTATGTCGCATGTCTTCTATGCCTTGATGCTTGTTTATTCTCTACTTATGCCGACAGGCCGTTTGGTCTGTGTGTTAGATTTAGGACAGACAAATTTATAGATTTTGATGTTATATATGATGTAATTTAGTCTCCACTCTTGACTTATTGAGTACTGATGGAGTTTGTCCTGATTTGGTCGATCGGTTATTTTGGACTATTGGACTGTTGAGTTGTTGCATTGGATTTATTATGTCATGGTTTGCCTTTTATTATCGGCTTTATTTGTGTGTTGGCACTCCGATGGTGCTTTTTTTGAGCTAACTCGTATTGAGTACTTAAAGACCTTCTTATGCATCTTCTGATCCCAAAGTGTCTCTGCCTGCTTGACAATATTCCAGTGCCTTTTCGTTGGTTGTCAAAGAATTTATTACTTTCTTATATTATGTCATTCTATGTTTTTTGATTTGTTTGTCCGGAGTGAATTATTTGTTAATTTTCTTGAGTTAGCGGCCTTCTGATGTCTTGTGGCTTTGTATTATTCTATTTTACTTATCCCATTGGAGTCTGTTCCAGGGATAGTGAACTCTGTATTTTCGCCCGTTATTATTAATAATAATGAGCATGTTTCTTCAACAACAACAACAACAAAAATGTGAATATGTGATCGATTAAATTGTAATACTCCCCTTATATATATATATATATATATATATATATATACACACGTATATTTTAGGGTTCAATAAGTAATAGTAACTTTAATTTTATATATATATATATATATATATATATATATATATATATATATATATATATAATTATAACCTTTTTAGGATGAAAATTTCAAAACTGAAGGGTAAACGACTGAGTAAAATAATATATTTTCCTCAATATTAGTAACAGATGTTGTTATGCATTAGACACTATATAGTTGCCAAAATTTTACACTAAATTTGAGTCCCCTCCTCATAATACAACAAAACAACTAAAGCATTAAGGATAAAAAAAAATTAGAGACAATCAAATTTTGTTTTTAAATAGTAATTTTTTAGGACAAAAATAATCTTTTAAACACAAAAATAATTTTTCTAATTTTGGTCCCTAAACATTACATTTGTGGACAAAAAAAATTATTTTTGTCTCTAAAAAATAGTTTTTGTCCCTAAAAAGTATTATTTTGAGATAATTTTTTACCGTTTCCAAATAATTTGTCTCTAGCTCTGTTTGTTTTTGTGTAAAATGGGGGTAATCAAACATTTACGGGTAAAATAGATTTTTCGGATGATTGGTTTACCGTAAAATATTTTTTTGGGGAAAACTTTTTCCACAAATCCAGTCTAATTGGGAGAAACGATTACCCCGCAAATAAACTTGTAAACGGTTACGGAACCTCTCTTTATATTCTTTCTAATATTAGTATTGTAACTAGTATTAATTATAGGTCTACTCTTTCAAAAGTATTTATAAGTAGTATAATTCCATTTAATTAACCAATAAAAAATAGAAAAAAAAAGATAAATTCTAAAAATAACAAAAGATGATAAAAAAATCCAAAAAATCCAAAAAATGTAAAAAAAACCAAGAAAATTCGAAATAATATATATATATATATATTATTGTTTTACATATATATCCATTTTATTGAAAATAATTTCTAATATCTTTTATACTTCTAATTTTATGAGTTTATAGGTTGAAAATTTATAAGTTGTTACAAGTGATTTATACGAAGAAAAAAAAATGTGTTTAGCTAAATGAATGTTGATATTTTTACCAAACAAAGTTTTATTTGTTAAAAAAACAATTTGTAAAAAAAAAAACTTGAGTTTGTTTAAAATTTTAAGCATAAAACTTTTTATACACCAAACGTCCGTAAATGAAAGACAAACAAAAGTTTTTAATGTAAAAGTTTCCCATGAAAATATTTTCCTCTTGTAAAAGTTTTACTATAAAACAAACGGAGGCATGTAATGTTTCTTGTAATGTAACATTTTTGTTTCTATCTCCTACCTTCATGAATAATGATTTTACTCTTTTGAAATGCTCTTAGATAAGCTGTTAATTAAGAATAATGCTAATGAGCCAGATAGACTCAACCAGACTCTCAATGCACTAGTCTTTAATCTAAATTTAGAATATCATTTTCACTCCGAAATTTAAGAGTCTGCTATTCGGCCATATATTTAATATTTTTAATTAATATTTAAGTTTAGGGTAGTCTCAAATAGGGTTCTATAATATTATATTTGAGTTTTTATTTTGTTGAATCGTCAAATAAAATACATTAAAATTATTAAAATTTTAAATATTTTTAATTAATATTTAAGTTTAGGATAATATCAAATAGGGTTATATAATATTATATTTGGGTTTTTATTTTGTTGAATCGTCAAATAAAATATATTAAAATCATTAAAATTTTGAATATTTTTAATTAATATTTAAGTTTAGGGTAGTCTCAACTAGGGTTCCATAAGTATTATATTTGGGGTTTTATTTTTGCTTTGGTTGGATGTCAAAATAATTCTAAAAATTAAATAAAGAACTGTCTGGTAATCAGTCTGGTTGAGTCAGTCTGGTTCTATAGCATTACTGATATTTTCAATAAACCAATATTGATAGTCATCCATGTAAGATACATAGAGGGAAACAAATTTTAGTACTATAATTTTTGTTTTATTTATGTTAACTTTTACCTTCCATTGAAAATATACATCTCTTTCGTTGAAATATATGTCCACATATCTAATAAACTTTTATTTGTTTTTTTTTTAAAAAGGGCGATTACTAACAATAACTTCTATTATATTTCATTTTTACCAAATTCACTATAAAACAAACAAAAATGACAAAAGAAAATTAGCATGGCAAATGTACTGTACATACATACAAATACACAAATAAAATGGTTTATAAAAAAAACCCATAAACTATTAATGTATTATTTGATTGATATATCAACTTTTATTTCCAACTTTAATTAGGAGAGATTGAACTAAATTTTAATTAGTGTAGATGTTTAGCGGTAGAATATATATATCATTTTAACAACAATCATCCATCCAACACACTACTATTGGAGCAGTTTGACGAAATTTTAGTATATATTTTGAATTAGTTTCAACTGATTCATCAGAATTAATTTGGTTTAACGGACTTCATAAAAATTAGAGAAAATTTGTTTCTCAAATCTTTTCTTTTTATCTAAGAAAAAGTCAAATACTGCCTCGATTGATATAAAACTTAGAAAATGAAAATACCACCAAACACATCCTGTTCATCCATCATCAGCTTATATTTATGCTTATATACAATTTATTTCCATCATCACATGACACAACCATTCATAACAAATGTCGTATGAACTCAATCAAACCAAAATAAACAAAACATAGTAGTTGTTGGTACCTTTTTTTCAAGTCTGCAAATCCTTAAAAGCATTTTAGTTACTTTAATAAGTATGATAAATTTTACTTTTAATAAGTAAGATAAGAAGGATTTTACTTTTCTAAAAAGTAAGATTTTTTAATCACCACCAAACAGCATTTTTACTTTTCATAAGTAAAAGTAATATTAAATAAAAAGTAAAGGTCACGAAACAAGGCCATTATGTTCTAATTAGAGGAAGTCTATGCCAATAAGTCTATGTTTTCTTAAAAAGTATAGTATCGAAATTGCCCATAAGGCCTATGGTTCCTTAAATATCATAAGTGCTGTAAAAAAATCCTTTATTACTCAAATGATTTGAAAAAAACTAACTATTGTATCTGTTTGAATGTTACATATTCGTTTACTATCTATCCGAGTATGTACTTGTAAACTTGCTGAAACGTAATGGAGTAAACCCGACCTAATTTGCTCAATCTAACTGTAATATGCATTTTAATATTTTTGTTTAAAGACTTTGATACAAAGCACCTTCATTTTTATCACATTATTAGTTAAGTGTGGATTTATAAATAGAACGTGGTATAATCATTATATATGTTTGTATAATCAAAAGCACCGTAGGCGAAATCGATAATTTTGCATCTTTTTTATATTCGTATAATCATTATATTTTTATAATTTGGTATCTTTTTAATCTTTCAATTAAATGATTTTTGCTAATTAATTATTTTATTTTATTCTATTAATCGTAAACAGATTTTACCAAACAACATTTTTAATGAAAAATACTTTTACAATGTTCACCAAATAATATTTACTCACTAAAAAGTAAACAGAAAAAATATACTTTTCAACCTCATTACAAAAAATATACTTTTAAACCTAAAAGACGCGCCAAACGAGACCATTGTATCTTCCCATTTTGTTATACTCTTTGCAGTTAAGAGTTGTTAAGTAGCCGTTTGAACTATATATAGGTACTTAGGTAGTAACGTGTCTTGAATAATCGAGAATGCTAGTTAGTCGTTTAACAGAATAAACTGTCTCGATTGATCAGATTTGCTCCCATGTTAAACTCAAGAAGGTAATGCTAATCAGTTCTATGTATTTGTAGACAACATTATAAATACAGTAGACAATATTTGTGGCTTATCGATGACATTTAACTACATCGCAATGGGATTCGATTAACCTATGCAAAGTTTTCTGTACATGTTCAGCGTAAGATGTCAGTAAAAAATAGGAATGGACAGATAATGACTGGAGTAAGTAAGATATATTCACCATAAATGCAATTCAGTTAGAATTATATACTAATTTCTTTCTACTTATATTCGATATTAAAGGTGCCAAAATAGTAAACATAATGACAACCTTACCAGTAGAGGAAATGATGCCTATTTTGACACACCTCTACTACCATATTAACACAGATCAATTTAATTTGTCAAAATCTCAAAAGTGAAATTGGATTCCTATAAAAGGGCCAACAATCAACATAGAGGCATTTGTCCACAACTCGGGGAATTATGCTCTTCCAAACTGATCGTGTTTATGACCTTTCATTAATCTCGATTCCGTTTATAAAAGATTTTGATGAAATGTTATGAACAACGATCACTTTGCATAGGCGTTTCAAAAACACAAGTGTAGTGAGCCACATATCGGGGTGGCAGATGCCTCCGGTTGATTTTATTTACTTAATACACGATAGTTGTATGATGATTAAACATGGTCGTTGTAACTTAGCCGATAAAGTTTATGGTTGGAACACCAATTGGAACGAGTTCAATACTTAATTATTGCCAAATCTATATTGTTATTTTTTTTTTCCTTTTTTTTTGTTTAAATAAAGCTACTATGTGCATAATCAATAATATTAGTCTTGGTTTACTTTTATTTCATCAACTTATATAGTATATAACATTTTTTTTATAACAAATATGGCTCTTTTACATTTAGATTCTCAACATTCTATTTTGATATTAACTTGAAGTGAGATTTTATTTTACATTGCGTCTGAAATAAAGTTTTATTTAGTTTTCTTCCGATATCTTTTAAATTGTTCAAACAATTAAAAAGATGGCTTATATTTTATAATAATCATTTTATTTGAATTTCAACCAAATAAATAACTAGTTTAAGGTTATATTCTTCGACATATAAACACAATGCCGAAAAAATGACTATGGACGCTTTGTTTATAATTTAAATAATTTATTTTAACGAAAAAACTAGTAGAGTTCTTTCGTTAAGATAAAACAATAGTTCAATTGTATTAATTTATTCAATTTCAATCGTTTATAAATAATTAGAAAATGTATCCATGCACCCCCACCTTCTAAATATTAAGAAAAACTGCTGACTAGTTAATTTTTAATTGTGCCTACGCTAAACGAATATCATGGCATACCTACAAAATGATTGAGTGAAATTTCACCGTTTTGATTCGTATTAATTGGTGAATTTTCACGAGCATCGATCAGTTTGTAAAAACTCTAAAGATAAACAAAATATAACGAATAAATTTTACATGATTGCTGATGGGTATTATGAAGTGATAAAAGCATCAATCCACATTAGTATTACTAATATTTCTCCAGTACTTTTCATATTTCATGATACACATGAAATGAACTAGGTGGAGTCACCGCTAGTAGCCCTCCACCCTGTTTTGATAAAATTGATGGAAAAATAATAATTTTTTTAATGTATTTTGATAAAAAAAATATTTAAAATAGCCCTCATTTACCAGAATTAGCGTTTCCGTCCCTCATCCATTGGATTTTGGTTCCGTCCCTCACGAATCACATTATATGCAAGGCTGGACTCCAAGGACTTGTCCTACTTTATACTCCATGCAAAAATTAACTCCCTATAAAAAAAGACTTAACAATATTTCTTCTCATCATCTTTGTTGTGTTTTGGAAGGTTACAATATGGAGCTTTTAACTATATGCTGCAAAAAAAACATCACTGGAAACACTCTTGGTGGATAGAAACATAGTTTCCAACTCATATTAGGGAAACAAGAAGCCATATGGAAAACTTACTTTGAGATCCTGGTCGATCAAAATTCCAACCAAATTAGGATTAATTTATGAGACTTAAAAGTTAAAACTTCTAATTTATATCTTGTAGATAATGAAATTAAAAGAAGCCATATTTTCTTAGATACTATTCCATCAAAAGGTCATTTTCTTCGACTTGGATTAACGATAAATCATGCTGTCTTACATGTTATACTGCGACACAAGAAATCTATCCGATGTGACAATACGCATGGATCTCAAACCTTAGTAAATGAGATAGTATTTAGAACAACTTATACTGTTGGTATGTTTCATTTTACCTACATCTTAATTTCTTTTAATATGCAACTTCCTAGTAGTACTTGCTACTTTGTAATGCACTTTTGTCTATTTTCAAGGACAAATAAAGCTTAATGGAATTTCAAATTCTCAAATATAGCAAGTTTTACATTTTTGCTACAGACAAGTTTGACATTTCTTTAGCTACTCTTTTCCCGAAAACAAGATGCCCTTTTGTTGGAAAAGTGTATATTTTTGCCTCCTATGTCTTAACTCCCTCTCAAGTCTCACTTGGAGTGACTAAAGATAGCCAACACAGTAACAACTTACTACTTTATGATCAGAAAAACAGAAAACTCAATGATATTGAAAAGCTGACTAGCATGTAGCTCAGATAACTGTGGTTAAACAACACAACAAACACTAGAGACCGGATCATCAGTTCACATATGTAATTTAAACATTTATTCAATGAAACAACATTGTCTCACACTCCAATGCTCATATAGTTGAAACAAGTGACACTCAAATAAATAGAATGGTAACTGAGCATATTAACCCTGGAGACCGATGATACCTGCAAAACATAACAATGTTAAAAATCATGTTCATATGCATATGAGACTGCTAATGATTAATTGATTATATATCCAATATTACGAGATACTATGTAACAAGTTACAACTAACAACCCATCTGGTCCGCTAAGACTGGGTGTAGGGTGATGCAAATATAGTATCAGGTTTATTCATTGGTAAATATTGTGACAATTTGTTTTTTAGTATTTTCTTTTCAGAGTCCTTTTACTTTGTAACTTAGATTCAGTTTAACTTTTTTGTCATTAAAAAGTCTCCCGGCGAGGGGATTATAATTTAAGACAGCTAGTTTGATGTTTATTTTGATTAAACTGGAACTAAATCGAATTTAAAGGATTTTGGTACTCTTTGTCACAAGTTGTAACTTTATGTGTTCCTCATAACCTTAAGAGTTTCATTCTGTTTCTATATCAGACTGAGCTAAATGAGTTGGTATCTTATATCAACAGGTGAATCAGTGAGACTTAGGACAAAGTGGCGGGTTACGTATTCATGAGTCATGACATCTTATTTATGTGGATAAGTTGTAGTATTATGAAACAAACATAATAAGAGGGCCCAATGGTCGAAATAAGGTTTTTTCAGCTTGTCGACACCTCATGTTCAAAATTTTGCAGCTTAATCAATGTGCTAAGTAGCATCCACCAATACTACCTTAATCTAAAGTTGTTCTATAGCTTTTTGTGAAAGATAATTAAATAAACAAGAAAAATAATTAAATTAACGGTTTTGCTAACTCTTGACACCGATGCATCATTTCATTAAATTATTTTACTAATTAACGTTACATTTATAACATAACATTGTTGCACATATACCATAACATTATCGCAGTACCAAATTAATGCATTTAATATACATACCCAAGCCATGGAAATTTTACAAATGAATTACTATATAAAACTAAGTGCAACAAATACGATACATGTTTAAACCAATACATACGAGGCATTGGTTAGATTTTTCGTCAAACTTAAATTATTGAAGAACAAATACAAGTGCCTTGTAGATACGGAGAGAATTAAATTTTAGAAAGTGAGTTATGATAATGGTTTTAACATCATTGCGGAAAAAAAAAATGATTTTAATATGTTGAATTGATAAAACAAAAGTAATGTTCATTACACAACTTGTATACAAGTTTTTCCCCCATCTTGTCACGCCCATAACTTGTCACGTCAACGGTTCTAGTTTTGAGTAAGATTTCTGGTGATAAAAATAATTATTATACTTATTGTTAAGAGAAAATCGACACAGTGTATATATATGTAAAGCTTAAACATCTTGTTGAACTTAGAGTTCAATAATTGATTTTGATTATAACTTTGATTATGTTTTTAATGATTTTACGATTTATCTATTTCGATGATATAATGCTTGTCTTTTCCAAAAGAAGTAAATGAAAATTTCAGAACGTCAGAAAGTTAGAGCACAGAAAAACGAAGCCACAGGTTCAAGCGGAACCAGAATCGGAGCTAAAACGAAGGAGTTATGAGCATTCGAAGAATAGCGAGAAAACAGGGAACGACCGATCGTCTGTACAAAAACGACCGATCGTTTTTGTACCAAATTCTTCCAGTGAGCAGGTCGAAAAAACGACCGATCGTTTCTCAGAAACGACCAATCGTTTTCTGAAAACGACCGATCGACTGTAGAAAACGACCGATCGTTTTCTACAGATTTCGAAAACAGTTTTTCAGCTTTTTCTGGAAAACAGCTTAAAACCTCTGAAAAATAGCTTCAACCACTGCCAACGGTCATATACAGAAAAACAGGCTTTGGTGATTATAAAAACCAACTCAATTCACCTTCAAAAGTCACCAATTACAATTATAATCAATCCTTCAACTTCTCTCATATACAAAAACCCAAAATCACCATTTTGGTGAAATACTTCGAAAAGAGAGAAATTGAAGATAAAGAGATACAAGTTCCAACAAAGATCAAACATCATCGAAACCACATATTAGCTTATTTTAGAAGCAATCGATTGTGGGTATTGTTTCAATTTTCAATAAAATTGTAAAGAGCATTTTATAAGCTCATTGTGAGTGAGTGTTTGGGTAGAAGCTTTTAAGCCAAAGTGTTGGTTAAAAGTTCTAGGTTAAACACTTGGGTACTCATAGATTGAGGGGGAGTCGTTGACTCATTAGACGTGTACGATTGCATTTGAATTAAGAGTAGGAAACTCGGGTAGAGGGTGAGCCAATCGGTCGATTGAGCTCGATAGGATTTGTAAATCGGGAAGATTATTTTTAGTGAAATACTCGGTAGTACCAAGGAGAGGACGTAGGCCATTTGCCGAACCTCTATAAATCACGGTGTCATTTTCTTTCCCTTACTATTTACTTTTCGCAACTTAATTATTGCTTATTTCTTGCATGCGTTCAGAACTTCTAGTATTATATTAACTTTTGTTAAACGCATAAGCTTAGAATTGCGATAGTTGGGTGATTAGTTGCACTTAATTTTAATTAGGCCAAAAAACGCCTAGAAACCTTATTCACCCCCCTATAAGGTTTAGCCGCACTCGGGCCAACACATCTAAAACCACATTTAAATGGTTACTGAATAAATAATTTGAATTCTTTTGCCGTTAATGATAAGTTGATAACTGTGTCCATATTATAGCCATGTACTTTATGGACTTGTAAGTAAATGTGTGCGAATTGCGATATTCACTATGAACATTTGACTATTCCCATCAACAATAGAAATAAACCCAAACATCTCATACATCGAATTCTGAGCAACTAATCATCAATGTCAAGTAATACTTTCTATTATCGTCATCAAATTGGTCATATAGAATGTAAATAGCTTGACACATTGATCCAAGTCGAAGAAAATGACCTTTTGATGGAATAGTATCTAAGAAAATATGGCTTCTTTTAATTTCATTATCTACAAGATATAAATTAGAAGTTTTAACTTTTAAGTCTCATAAATTAATCCTAATTGGTTGGAATTTCGAACGACCAGGATCTCAAAGTAAGTTTTCCATATGGCTTCTTGTTTCCGAAATATGAGTTGAAAACTATGTTTCTATCCAGCAAGAGTGTTTCCAGTGGTGTTTTTTTTTGCAGCATATAGTTAAAAACTCCATATTGTAACCTTTCAAAACACAACAAAGATGACGAGAAGAAATATTGTTAAGTCTTTTTTTTTTATAGGAAGTTAATTTTTGCATGGAGTATAAAGTAGGGCAAGTCCTTGGAGTCCAGCCTTGCCTATAATGTGATTCGTGAGGGACGGAACCAAAATCCAATGGATGAGGGACGGAAACGCTAATTCTGGTAAATGAGGGCTATTTTAAATATTTTTTAATCAAAATACATTAAAAAAAATTATATTTTTCCATCAAATTTATCAAAACAGGGTGGAGGGCTACTGACGGTGACTCCACCTAGTTCATTTCATGTGTATCATGAAATATGAAAAGTACTGGAGAAATATTAGTAATACTAATATGGATTGATGCTTTTATCACTTCACAATACACATCAGCAATCATGTAAAATTTAATTCGTTATATTTTGTTTATCTTTAGAGTTTTTACAAATTGATCGATGCTCGTGGAAATTCACCAATCAATAAGAATCAAAATGGTGAAATTTCACTCAATCATTTTGTAGGTATGCCATGATATTCGTTTAGCGTTGGCACAATTAAAAAATAACTAGTCGGCAGTTTTCCTCAATATTTAGAAGGTGGGGGTGCATGGATACATTTTCTAATTATTTATAAACGATTGAAATTGAATAAATAAATACAATTGAACTTTTGTTTTATCTTAACGAAACAACTTTACTAGTGTTTTCGTTAAAATAAATTATTTAAATTAGAAACAAAGCGTCCATAGTCATTTTTTCGGCATTGTGTTTATATGTCGAAGAATAAAATCTTAAACCAGTTACTTATTTGGTAGAAATTCAAATAAAACGATTATTATAAAATATAAGCCATCTTTTTAATTGTTTGAACAATTTAAAGGATATCGGAAGAAAACTAAATAAAACTTTATTTCAGACGCAATGTAAAATAAAATCTCACTTCAAAACCAATGCACCAAAGATCCAAATTTGATATCACAGTAGAATGTTGAGAATCTAAAAGTAAAAAAGCAATATTTTTTATAAAAAAAATGTTATATACTATATAAGTTGATGAAATAAAAGTAAACCAAGCCTAATATTTTTGATTATGCACATAGTAGCTTTATTTAAACAAAAAAAAAAGGAAAACGAAAAAAAAATAGCAATATAGATAAGTATTGAACTCGTGCCAGTTATTGTTTAATCGGTTAAGCTACAACTTTAATCATCATACAAATAGTGTATTAAGTAAATAAAATCAACCTGAGGCATCTACCACCCCGGTATGTGGCTCACTACACTTGTGTTTTCGAAACGCCTTTGCAAAGTGATCGTTGTTCATAACATTTCATCAAAATCTTTTACAAACGGAATTGAGATTAATGAAATGTCATAAACAAGATCAGTTTGGAAGAACATAATTCCCCGAGTTGTGGACAAATGCCTCTATGTTGATTGTTGTCCGTTTTATAGAAATCCAATTTTACTTTTGCGATTTTGACAAATTAAATTGATTTGTGTTAATATGGAAATAGAGGTGTGTCAAAATAGGCACCATTTCCTCTACTGGTAAGGTTGTCATTATGTTTACTATTTTAGAACCTTTAATATCGAATATAAGTAGAAAGAAATTAATACATAATTCTAAATGAATTGCATTTGTGGCGAATATATCTTACTTACTCCAGTCATTATCTGTCCATTCCTATTTTTTACTGACATCTTACGCTGAACATGTACAGAAAACTTTGCATAGGTTAATCGAATCCCATTGCGATGTAGTTAAATGTCATCGATAAGCCACAAATACTGTCTACTGTATTTATAATGTTGTCTACAAATACATAGAACTGATTAGCATTACCTTCTTGAGTTTAACATGGGAGCAAATCTGATCAATCGAGACAGTTTATTCTGTTAAACGACTAACTAGCATTCTCGATTATTCAAGACACGTTACTACCTAAGTACCTATATATAGTTCAAACGGTTACTTAACAACTCTTAACTGCAACGAGTATAACAAAATGGGACGATACAATGGTCTCATTTGGCGCGTCTTTTAGCTTTAAAAGTATAATTTGTGTAATAAGGTTGAAAACTATATTTTTTTTGTTTAATTTTTAGTGAGTAAATATTGTTTGGTGGACATTGTAAAAGTATATTTTTCATTAAAAATGTTGTTTGATAAAATTTGTTTACGATTAATAGAATAAAATAAAATAATTAATTAGCAAAAAACACTTAATTGAAAGATTAAAAAGATACCAATTTAGGAAAATATAATGATTATACGAACATAAAAAAGATGCAAAATTAACGATTTCGCCTACGGTTCTTATGATTATACAAACATATATAATGATTATATCAAGTTCTATTTATAAATCCACACTTAACTAAGAATGTGATAAAAATGACGGTGCTTTGTATCAAAGCCTTTAAACAAAAATATTAAAATGCATATTACAGTTAGATTGAACATATTAGATCGGGTTTAGTCCATTACGTTTTAGCAAGTTTACAAGTACACACTCGAATAGATAGTAAACGAATATGTAACATTCAAACAGGTACAATAGTTAGTTTTTTCAAATCATGTGAGTAATAAATGATTTTTTTACAGCACTTGTGATATTTAAGGACCCATAGACTTATGGGCAATTTCGATACTATACTTTTGAAGGAACCATATGCTTATTGGCATAGACTTCATCTAATTAGAACATATATATACTTTTCTTAAGAGTAACCCATAAAAATAAAATAATCATTCTTATCATACTGGTGATAAGATCATTTTAACAACAATCATCCATCCAATACACTACTATTGGAGTAGTTTGACGAAATTTCAGTGTATATTTTGAATTAGCTTCAACTGATTCATCGGAATTAATTTGGTTTAACGGACTTCATAAAAATGAGTGAAAATTTGTTTCTAAAATCTTTTCTTTTAATCTAAGAAAAAGTTATACTTCTTTGAGCAAAAAAAAAAAACCAGCTTAAAAATAAAGTTAAATACTGTCTCAGTTGATATATAACTTAGAAAATGAAAATACCACCAAACACATCCTATTCATCCGTCATCGGTTTATATTTATGCGTATATACAATTTATTTCCATCATCACAAAACACAACCATTCATAGCAGATGTCATATGAACTCAATCAAACAAAAATAAACAAAACACAGTAGTTGTTAGTACAATTTTTTTCAAGATTGCAAATCCTTAAAAGCATTTTAATTACTTTAATAAGTATGATAAATTTTACTTTTAATAAGTAAGATGAGAAAAGTTTTACTTTTCTAAAAAGTAAGATTTTGTAATCACCACCAAACAACATTTTTACTTTTCATAAGTAAAAGTAATATTAAGTAAAAAGTAAGGATCACCAAACAAGGCCTTGTTTTGAGTAAAGTGACCGAGTCTATTCAGTCGTTAAGCCTCAAGGGAGTGACACTCCAAAATCGAAAATTTGGTTCAGTTACTTGTGGAGGAGCAAACCTACCGTCTACATAATTAGTCATATATAAATAACCAAATAAGGTAGGAAAGTAGCATTCCCTGTCTTCGCATTTACATTGTGAGATTGACTCTATCAGACTATCAGTATATAAGTCTGCAATTTCTTACTAGTTACTTCTAGTCTATGGCAAAAAGATTATAGGTTGGTAAACTCTTAAAAACATATGTTATCAACCCCGTATTTCACCCCAGTGCGAAAATACGCAGCAGAGGATATCATATTGGGTAAACAATGAAACAATTTTCAAGTATCTTACATCAGTATCCCAAATTACATTATAGTCAAAAATACATATTCAGTCGCTAAGCCTCAAGGGAGTGACACTCCAAAATCGAAAATTTGGTTCAGTTACTTGTGAAGAGCAAACCTACCGTCTACATAATTAGTCATACATACCTGTCCGATTCTAAATTAACTAGTTTCCATCATCGAGTAAAGGGAAGTACACAATTACAGGTTTATTTGTAGCCATATTCAAGCGCAGCAAAGTGAGATTTTAATATTCTGTTTCTTTTATGCATCGTAAGAAAACATCTGCTTACCGACTGTGCCTGGCTTTAGAGAGAGTTCTTATTATGCCTTTTGTGATTTTATAAAACCAGAAGAAGTTCATCATAGCCAATATAGCGGGAATCAAAAGCAAGCTATAGGACCCCAAAGGAAACACGTGTTTGACCTGAAATCGGCGGGAAAAAAATGGCCAATCCAACTCAAAATTAAGTCAAAACATACGATATGTTATTTAATATTTAGACAGATCTATGTGTAAACAATGTTTTTAACTTGTTTGCATACTTATCGAGTTTGAGAAGTTAGAAAATCTACCTAAACATAAGGAATTTAAAGTGATCATAACATTAACATTTTTTTTAAATCTTATTAAAGAGGACATAATTAACATTAAAAATTCCTACAAAGAACTACTAAAAATGTTCTAAAGAATTAAATCCACTTCTCCCCTTGAAGCCATTCTACAAGAAAGCTCGAGATTACCCTACTTACCTACTACAATACGTCAATAACACAAGTGAAACATAAGTTTCTTAACCCTAGCAACTGATTACTTAATAAGCATGCCACTACACTACTAAAAAGTCACATACCAAAATTTTAAAAGAACAAAATAAATACAATTATTGCAGAAAGTAACCACGTCAAAGTATTGGTTTGGGTTTGATATAATGTACTTGTAGTTGTACTGACCACTCATCTGGTCAATGTGTATGAATATATGGAAGAAGAAGAAGATGAAAAGAAGAACTCTGGCCACCTGAAAGCATGAGAGTATCGATCACAGTTAAAACTTTCATGACATATTACTAAAGAAACAAGTACGGCAAAAGTGGAACATGAGTATGAAAAAAGAGAGGGTTGACTTTCAAATAATAGTGGGAAAATCACATCACGGTAGCTAGTTAATGTAGTCAAGGACCCAAGGTTATATGATAACGATATTTGTGAGTCATGAGCCAGTTCATCCATCAACACATTAATTAACAGCTTATCTTAGAGCATTTCAGAAGAGTAAAATCATTATTCATGAACGTTAGAAATAGAAACAAAAATGTTACATTACAAGAAAAATTACATTTAGCCTCCGTTTGTCTTGTTATAGTAAAAAATTTACACGGAAAAAATATTTTGATGGAAAACTTTTACACTAAAAACTTTTGTTTGTCTTTCATTTACGGGTGTTTGGTGTATAAAAAGTTTTACGCTTAAAATTTTAAACAAACTCAAGTTTTTTTTTTTACAATTTGTTTTTTTAACAAATAAATTTTTGTTTGGTAAAAATATCAACTTGATAGAAACTTTAGCTGAACACGTTTTTTTCATATAAGTCACTTGTAATAACTTATAAATTTTCAACCTATAAACTCATAAAATTAGAAGTATAAAAATTATTAGAAATTATTTTCAATAAAACGGATAAATATGTAAAATAATATATATATATATATATATATATATTATGTTTTCGAATTTTCTTGGTTTTTTTTTACATTTTTTAGAATTTTTTTATTTATTTTTCATCTTTTGTTATTTTTTAGAATTTCTCTTTTTTTTCTATTTTTTATTGGTTAATTAAATGGAATTATACTATTTATAAATAATTTTGAAAGAGTAGACCTATAATTAATACTAGTTACAATATTAATATTAGAAAGAATATAGAGAGAAGTTCCGTAAACCGTTTACAAGTTTATTTGCGGGGTAATCGTTTCTCCCAATTAAACTGAATTTGTGGAAAAAGATTTTCCCAAAAAAATATTTTACGGTAAACCAATCACCCGGAAAATCTATTTTACCCGTAAATGTTTGTTTACCCCCATTTTACACAAAAACAAACAGAGCCTAGAGACAAATTATTTGGAAACGGTTAAAAATTGTCTCAAAATAATACTTTTTAAAGACAAAAATAATTTTTTAGACAAAAATAATTTTTTTTGTCCTCAAATGTAATGTTTAGGGACCAAAATTAGAAAAATAATTGTCTTCAAAGACAATCTGGTACCAACATAAGGAGACAATTTAAATGTGTCCTTAAATGTATTTTTATACAAAATTAAATTGTCTTTTTATGTCCGTATGAGATTGTGTTTGAAGACCAAAAAAATTTCAATTTTTGTGCCTAAAAGTTAGATTTGGAGACAAAAAAATTTATTTTTTTGTCTAAAAGATTATTTTTGTCTCCAAAAATTACTATTTAAAGACAAAATTTGATTGTCTCTCAAAAAAATTTTTATCCCTAATGCTTTAGTTTTTTTGTAGTATTACGAGGAGGGGACTCAAATTTAGTGTAAAGTTTTGGCAACTATATAGTGTCTAATGCATAACAACATCTGTTACTAATATTGAGGAAAATATATTATTTTACTCCGTCGTTTACTCTTCAGGTTGGAAATTTTCATCCTAAAAAGGTTACAATTATATATATATATATATATAATTAAAGTTATTATTAATTATTAATTAAACCCTAAAATACACACACACACACATATATATATATATTCTACTGCTAAACATCTACACTAATTAAAATTTAGTTCAATCTCTCCTAATTAAAGTTGGAAATAAAAGTTGATATATCAATCAATTAATACATTAATATTTTATGGGGTTTTTTTATAAACCATTTTATTTGTGTATTTGTATGTATGTACAGTACACTTGCCATGTTAATTTTCTCTTGTCATTTTTGTTTGTTTTTTAGTGAATTTAGTAAAAATGAAATATAATGAAAGTTATTGTTAGTAATCAACCTTATTTTTTTTAAAAAAAAACAAATAAAAAATTATTAGATATGTGGACATATATTTCAACGAAAGAGATGTATATTTTCAATGGAAGGTAAAAATTAACATAAATAAAACAAAAATTATACTGTACTAGTAAAATTTGTTTCCCTCTTATCTATCTTTTACATGGATGACTATCAACCAATTCGAACTCATTTCAAATATGCAGCCTGTAGCTGCTTCCCCTCATACAACCAATTCGAACTCATTTCAGAATTATTCATTTATTATTTTGCAATATCGTCATGGCATGTTGACATGTTTTGTATTACTTTTTATGATAAGCCCAAACCCTATCTATAAAAAAGCCAATCATCAATTGCCCTATTGTTGCATTTCCAATTCTAATATTTTGCACATCTATAAGCAACGAGTTCAAATCTTCTCCCTTTTATTCTTTTCTATCATTTTCGTGCCCCCTTACTTATTTTCACTCAAATTTTAAATTTTCATAACTTTTTTCCGCAAGTTTATAAACTTTTATATTATATTATATTCAAATTTTTAAACATTTGGACATAATAATGTTTTAGACAATTTTTCTAACATTTTTCTAAAATTGCGTGTGGATTTTCTTTTAAAAAGAATTATTGGAATGTATTGATAAATGTCTTATAGTAATTGTATAATTTTTTTTAAGTTTTTTAGAATAAATTTTTGCATAAAATAAGAAAAAGAACACGAGAGTAAGTAGAGAATAGAGGTTAGAATATTTGTAGTCATGAACAATCCATATTTAAAAGAGGCTGGACTTTTATACTATATTTTTTCTGAAAAAACGCACAAACCGTAGAAAAAATCTACGGTTTACAGTGATTTTGTGCAAACCGTAGATTTAATCTACGCTTTACAGTGATTTCTAAAAAATCATCCAAACCGTAGATTAAATCTACGGTTTGCAGTGAATCACTGTAAACTGTAGATTTACGGTTTGGATGATTTTTCAGAAATTACACAGTCAGTCCCCCTTGTCAAAATTACACAGTCAGTCCATGCGTCAAAAATTACACATTCAGTCCCTGAAAAACAGAATTAACAAAAAAACACAAATTTATCAAAAACTCTCTCTCTCTCTTTCTCCTCAAAACTCAAATTTATCATCCAAAAAAACTCAAATCGATCTACCACAATAATCATCAACTTTCTTAACAAAAATCCCTAAATCATCAATCAAATTTTGCCCTAATTCAAGGTATTTCTTTATTCTCTAATTTATTATTTATTTTGTGTAATTTCAATTTGTAAAATAGGAAAAAATATATAAAATATGTCAATTGATTATTCACTTAGCTATGTATAATTGTTTGTTGTTTGTTTATATTAATTATAGAAATTATAATTGTTGATATTTATCCCATTTTATAAAAAAATTAGGGTTTTTATTCAAATTTGTTTACTTAGATATTTATTACTAATGGTTTGGTTATGATGTTACAAGTTTATGTTTTTTATTTGTTTTGATTGAGAAAAATAAAAATAGTTACGCTTTATTAATATTTACCCGTTTTGAAAATTAGGTGTTTTATAAAATTAGGTTTTTTAATTAGTTTGTTTGCCCAAATGACCAATAAAAATTGGGGTTGTTGATATTTTTTCCGTTTTATAAAAAAATAGAGTTTTTATTAAAATTTGTTTACTTAGATAATTAGAATAATTGTTTGGTTATCATTAAATGTGTATGTTTCTTATCTTGTTTTTATTGTTAAAAATAAAAATAGTTAGGATGGCAGAGCCAGGTCCGCAGATTAAAGGCAGGATAGGCATTTTACGACAGACCGATCATATTTCAAATCAGACTTGGGATGCTGGAAGAGAAGCGGGTAGAGGAGATGCCCATAAGATTAGGATTTATAATTATAGTTGGCAGATACCGACGCCTGACAGAGTAGTTGAAAATATGATTAGGGCCGGTTTTTACGGTATTCACACTATAGGTAATTATACCGTACACCGAGGCTTGCTTACAACCTTAGTTGATAGGTGGCGTGATGAGACCCACTCGTTCCATTTTGTCGGTGGAGAGTTGGGGATATCGTTACAGGATGTAGAGATTATGCTTGGTTTCAGGGTAGATGGTCTTGTTGTTACCCGATCGGAGCGGAATGATACCAAGGCGAGCAGGTTGAATATGATAGAGAGTTTGTTGGGTGTTAGACCTGCTGACAATCAAGTCGATACAAACTGTTTGACAGTTAGAGTTGATTGGATGTTACATACCTTTGGTGAATTACCCCCCAACCCTAGTGAGGAGCGTTTGCTATATCAGTCTAGGGCTGTCATGTTATTATTACTTGGTGCACATGTGTTTTCAGATAAGAGCAGTGATCAGATTCCACTATGGCCTCTGCCATTTCTGGAGGATTTTGACACATGTGCATAGTATAGTTGGGGATCAGCTCTTCTGGCCTGGTTAGAGGCTAATTTATGCAAGTTGGTGCGTGGTAAATCTACCGGAGTAAGTGGGGCGGTGATGTTTCTCGATATGTGGGCGATGACCAGACTACTGCCGGTTAGACCATGTGAAGGGTTGCCGGAATATATCGAGCCACCTGAGGGCTTGCCTAGGTTCCCCCTCGGTTACAGGTATGATATTATTTAATTTTTGTATTGGATTTGTGTTTTTTTTATTGGGTCATCTATCATTATTTATCTTATTTATATTTATTTTTTATCGGGTTTTGTTTGTATATTACAGATGGAAGATTTGGAGGCTTACTAATCTTAAGCCATATGTCTACAGACATAATGTGGTCCACATACGGGACCAGTTTGACCATATGTCGAATGAACATGTAAATTTTTACTTTCTTATTTCCTACAGGTAACTTACGTATTATATGTTGTATACGGTTGCATTGGTCTTATGTTCGTAAAATTTATTACTAGTATTTTTAAACCATTGTTTACATATTCTAATAATAATTTTGCGGATTACAGATAGTCTGGCAACCTTACGGGAACCTCGATGACTATCCGGAATACTGCACGTGGGGCCGTGATATGTGGCATTGTTCTGTTCCTCTCATTTGTAATGAGAAGATTGGGTTCCACCCCGCGGACAGGTTCATGAGATAGTTCGGTTTTGTTCAGGTTGTCCCTACATATATTTGGAAACCCAAACAAGGTCACGGCAAGGATAGAAGATATGGGATTAAACCTGATCAAAAACACTATTGGCCTGCACTTTTTGAAGAGTTTATAACCGTGTGGAATGACCGCCACAACCGGCTTATTAACGGCGAATTTGGCACGAGGACGTCACCGGATTACATGAGATGGTATAGAGAGAGGACCTGCATCTTTATAAACCCACCCGAACTTAGACTGTCATCTCACGGTTTCCGCGAGCATACGGGTGTGCTCAATAAAATGGTAACAACTAGTTAAAGTTCATTAATATTTGTTTGTTATTTTTTTGTTTGTATATTTCAATACTAATAAATTGTTTTTTTTTTATCAGAAAGCGATGTCGCGCCGTAGTTTCAAATCGTTCAAAACGGCTGAAATCTAAAACGGACGTGAACTTACTACGTGCGGAGTTCAATGAAATGGGAATGAATCCGTATGGATCAGGTAATGAACAGTTGGATAAGGAGGATAACGATGACGACGATGGTGATGACGATTAAGGTTACGACCCAAGAACTTACGCTAGGGCTTCAAGTTATCGACGTACCGAAAGAGACAGAAGGGAAGGCGAATCTAGTAGCGGCGGGCGTACTGGGGGTAGAAGAACGAGTGGAGGTCGACGCCCGACTACAGATTAGGGTGTGAGTTCAAGCGGTCATCGTCGTGCTTCTTTTACTGGGTCGGACTACGTACACGACGATGTTCCGTTCGATTATCATAGACAATCATTTGGGTCGTACGAGCATCATCCTAGTCAGCATTCAACCGATAGTTGGGCTCGAGGATTGACAATTACATCACACGAGCATGCTCCGCATCCAGAATCGCATCATCGAGATAGACGTCGTCCGGAGCTAAACGAAATCGAAGATTCCACTGAGCCATCATCGGACATATTAACATCGGCGGGAAAGATGCTCTCTATGTCCAACTTTAAAGGATTTAGTCGTGCAAAAAAAAATGCACATTTGTTTTTTTTAATTTGAGCTAACTGATTTGTATGTTTGATTTTGAAGACCAATATTTGATTTGTATGTTTGATTTTTATGTTTTATTTTTTTTAATTTGATTTGTATGTTGATTTTTAAGTTATAAATTTGTAAAAAATATTCAGTATTTTAATTGATAGGACCAATATTGAGTTTTTTCGAAATGCAGGGACTGTTCTGCAATTTCTGAAAACTTCAGCAAACCGTACATTTAATGTACGGTTTGCACAGAATTCATACAAACCGTACATTTAATGTACGGTTTGCACAGAATTCATACAGACCGTACATTTTTTGTACGGTTTGTTTGTAAATTCAGAAAAAATGTAGTACAAACAGTAAAACTCTTGGTTAATAACCAACCCGTTAAAAAAAACAATACAAACCGTAAAATTAATATACGGTTTGTAGTGTAAATGACATTGGATACCATATCCATCAAATGCATCCGACAACACTTTCTCACTTTTGAATTATTATGAGATGACAACCCTATCCGAAAATGACTACTCAATGCATTATTAAAGTTTGAAAATGACTACATCTTGTGGGGTTTCTGAAATTTAACCAACCCGTTAAAAAAAACACTACAAACCGTAAAAGTAATCTACGGTTTGTAGTGTAAATGACATTGGATACCATATCCATCAAATGCATCCGACAACACTTTCTCACTTTTGAATTATTATGAGATGACAACCCTATCTGAAAATGACTACTCAATGCATTATTAAAATTTGAAAATGACTACACCTTGTGGGGTTTCTGAAATTATGTGTTTAAATATGGCTCATTTTTGCCAATTCTAACAATCTCTAAAATCAAACGCAAACACTTTTCAAAAATCTCTTCAAAAATACTCTTTTCTCCCAAAAAAAATATAAACAAACACTTTTCAAAAATGAATTACGACTATGGTTATGACAACAACCAATGGAATTACAACAATGCTGATTCATCCAGTGGCTCAAACGATGAGCTAATTGACTATACAGAGCATTTTGAAGTTGATGAATTGACTTGGAATACAAAGGATGAAATGCTTGCTGATCTTGCTGATGTGGCTGAAAATTGGGGTTTCATTCTTACGATTCATAGGTCTGGAGGGGGTGATGGGAGAAGAGCACCGTATGTTGATATTGTGTGTGATAAATCGGGGATTTACGAAAAAAGAAACCATCTTCCGTAAATTAAGGTACAAAGAAAAAAAATTGTCCATTTTTCATTAAAGGTTACGTAGTTAATGGTGAATGGATATGTCAAGTAGAAAATGGCCAACATAACCACCCACCTCCAACTTACCTCCAAGGGCAAGCATGACGTGCTCGTTTAACACAAGAGAAAAAAGAAATGGTTAAAAGTTTAAGACAAAGTAGTTTTATAGTTAGTGCAATATTAGAGGCCATAAAAATTTGAAATCCTAACAATGTATCGAACACTAAAACGATACATAATTATTTGGCTGGTCTGAAAGTTAAAGACAGAGATGATAGAAACCCGATACAATAACTGTTTAATTTGTTGGATAGACATCGTTATACCTTCTACTATAATATGAACCCAACAACTCATAGCCTTGAGAACTTGTTTTTTCCACACCCCGATTCTATAAGGATGTTCAAAGCTTTTCCTGGTGTATTGTTAATTGATTGTACATATAGGACAAACCGTTTATATATGGGCTTTGAAAAAATTTAAAGATACATTGGAGGTTGTATACTACCTAGGGTGTTTGTAACCGACAGAGAAATGGTCTTGATAAATGCTTTATCCGTTGTTTTTTCCGATTCTTATCATATATTGTGCACTTTTCATATTGCCAAAAGTGTTTTGAAAAACTGTAAAAAAAAAATCCCAGACGATGTATATAATGTATGTAAATTACTTTTTTTTCCAAGTTGTAAATTTATATGATGTATCATGTTTAATAAATATGTTTTATGAAATTTAGTTAATGTTTGCATATTGAGTTAATTTCTTTTATGAAATTTATATAATTTATGATTGTTTTATTCAAGAAAATTGACGATTGACACCAAATTGACGATTTAGTTAATGTTTCATATTGCGTTATCCAAGTGTTAAAAACAAACCAAAAACACTTCACAAAAATTGACAATTTAGTTAATGTTTCAATAAATCTCAATTTATACACTTGACAAAAAGATAACATTAACCAAAAACATAAAATTTATCAAATCAACTTTTTTTGTGTAAATTTGTGTAAATTTTGTGTTTATTTTAAGAGATTGTTAGAATTGACCAAATTTATTTTATGTAAAATTTTAAGAATAAGACATTTAGTTTTTTTATTACAAAAATCATGTTTAATTTGAAAAAAATATTCAGTATTTTAATTGATATGACCAATATGCAGTTTTCAGAAATTGCAGGGACTTATTTGCAATTTCTGAAAACTACATTCAAACTGTAGATTAAATCTACGGTTTGCACAGAAGCACTGTAAACCGTAGATTTTTTCTACGGTTTGTGTGTTTTTTCAAAAAAAATATAATATAAAAATCCAGACTCTATTTAAAATGTTGGTAGACTTTACCAGCCAACCAAAGAAAAGAGTGACACCATCGTAGATGTAAAATGTAGAACTCTTCTGACCAGTAAGATCCAAGTAAAATGTAGAAAAGAGTGACCAGTAAAATGCATGGAACTTCAACGTTCAATGAGCCGGTTTCGAGCCATACTTTAGATGAAAAGAGTTACTGTGAAGTTATCTTTACCATCTTAGATTTATAAAGGGAATCGTCATCTCACTAAAGAGAACCATTTGTGTGTAAATCTGCACTTAACCGCTAACTAATTAATAGGGACAAAATGATTGAAATTAAAGAAATTCACTTCCCTCATTTTTAATGCTGCTTAATTCGTCACAAAATAGCATGCAGTGTGTGCGTGGAAGGTGAAGAGACGTTTGCCTTTGCTTTTTAGATGTAGAAGATTTAAATGTTTTTAACTAATGTTTTGTTTTCACATAATTTTTTATATTATAATCTACTTCACATAAATATTAATTTTAATATTTCGTAGAAAAACTCAATAAATTCATCTGGCCACTACTCTCATCGCTTCATATCCACGCATTTTTGTACGTATATTTGCAATATTTCTATAATCCTCCCAGTTATAATAGAATTTCAGTGAGTTTTTACGTATTCTAGTGATATTTTTTTATCGTCGCTGGGATGTTGCGTACTATGATTACCCTGGTATTCGGTAATCACTTACGACAATGTTAAGGTAAATGACGTTTTCTAGTGACTATAATGTACGTGTACACGCGTGAGCGTATAACTTTATAAAAAAATGTACCTCATATATAAGAAAACAATCATTTTTACGAGCGGAGCCGAGTTTATCGAGTCTTACCTGGGGTCATTAGAATTTAAGGAACTGATGATCACAGAGTCTGACCTTTTCAAACAAGTCACTAGCCGAGTTTGAGCTTGATTCTTTAGGCTTATCACGAGCCCGAGCCTGGTCATGCATTTTAAGCAAATACACTGAGCCCGAGTCTAACTGCTCCGAACAAGACTCGGCTCATTTGCAGCCCTACTTATTACTACTCGCAGCAGATTATGTTTATTAGTTTGTTCAATTGTTGTAATCCTTAACAATCATTAGCCAGCATCACCTCTTAGTCTTTTACTGCCAATAATGGAAATAACGATCTAGATATGATAATTCTCTCATTTGAGTAATTTAATTGCTCAAAAGTCATGGAAAGATTTGTTCTAGTGGAACTGTGGAAATAAGACTGGGAAAATATATAAAACTCTGTTTCTCATAGCTTATCACCAAAAATTGGAGACCTTAATTAGGTTATTTATTCATAACACGTAATGATATTTGCACGCCTCTTACACTACTTACCATACTGCTTGTGAGAGAAGCAAAGAGAAAATGCACAACATGGCAAAATAGTAAAAGATCGAGTTTTTATCCTCATTGCTCCTACAAGAAGTGAAAGTATAAGGAAAGCAACCTGTATATGCACATAATTACTCGTTATTAACAGTCGGTGTGGGGCAATTTTCTGCACCGAAAGCAGCGGCAACTGTCAAGACAAGAAATGAACAAAGAAAAGTTTTCTATTTCGATCATTTTTATTCACTTATTCCACCCTGCAGAAGCAGGAATAATTTTTTTCCTCGAGACTTTCCGACATGTGATTTGGTCCCTCCTTAAAGAACAATAGGTCTCAAGAGTCAAGAGCTTCAATTGATAAATCTCTTTGATACATTCCAGGGCTTTTTTAGACCAAATTGTATCCCACACTCAAATTTTCTGCTTGAATTACTTAAATAAGTATATGGACGAACTAAAACAACAAATGGCAATTTATGGAGTTTAATTATGAAATACAGCATATAGCTAACCACTGAGAAGAAAAAGATAACCGTTTCCACAGATAGGCATGTAATTTTTGGGAAACATTTATCCTCAAGTATCAGAGAACAACTCCCAAGTATGGAGAACACAAGTTTCAAGTACTTGGCTGTAATTATTACTATTAGTACATAAAAGTTCATATGCTGATCATAAAGCAAGACGAAACAAACCCCGCAGGGGAGATAACACTATTTACAAACATTAAGGTGCGAGTTTTGAACAGTAAACACAGCTCAACAGCTCAAACACCTCGTTTTTCATCATCATCATCATCATTGCAGTAGTCTTTAATAACCACCATGTATGTATGCGTTTAAGCGCTCCAACTCTTCTCGGTGCTCACTCACAATAGCACGAACCACATCTCCAATAGACACCATCCCGATCATGCCTTCATTGTCGAGCACCACTGGAATGTGTCTAATACGGTTATCTGTAAATCAAAACAAGACCCTAGATTATTATAAAATATCTCTCGTTAAGAAACTAGAGACATCACAGGATTGTGTTTATACTTATATAGGCCTTGGTTGTTGGAATTTTGGCCAGAAAAGGTATAAGCTAGAAGCTGGATGAACCTAGCTATTATCTGAAACACAAAAAGTCTTGTTCATTTGCTTAAAGTCTGCAATCAAACAAGCCTATACGCGATATATATTGATTTTCAAAACCCAAAACCTTGCAGGAAACAAAACTTAACTGATAAGTAATGGAAAAAGCATATTACAGTACCTTTAGGAGAAGGAAAAAACTCGATTACTAATTATAATGGCTTAGCCCAATACAAGGTTCTTTACTTGGCCCTTTTTTTTGAAAAAAATAAAAAATAACATGAAAACAGAGGAGACTTTTCCGTCTCTAGACATAGAAAACATGAGAACGGTCAAAAAATCGAAGATTTGAGAAAACCGACCAACCTGTTATAGGTTTTAAAGAATTAGACTTTTTTCTCCGGAAGGCAACTAACGCTTCAGACATAATATATCTTATAGGAGAAGCTACTAGGTAAACAGCTTTCTTGATAAAGAAAAAAAGAAAATAAAAGGCTTTTATTAGCGAAACTTTCCATTGCTTATTCTGAAAAAGAAAAATACCGTATCATACCTGTCATGAGTTGCATAGCCTTAAGAACTTTGGTCTCAGGTGTAACTGTGATTAGCTTGTTCTACAAACATTAGATACACATTCGTAAGCATAAGTGTGTGTGACAGTATATTCGATAGACAAGATTTAAATGTATACCTCTTCAGTCATAATGTCTCCAACTTTGGTTGATTTGGATGATCTTCCTTGAACTATAATCTTGCGAAGATAATCTGGAACAATATCATATATGATGAAACAGTTAAAATTTTCCAAGGATGTTAAAAAGGTCTAATGTCCAATTATATACAGGGACTTGTATTGCGTTCAGAACCACAACTTGTTACTCTTAGATATCAATTTTTTTTGACACAGAACAATCTATACAATATTGAAGGAACAGAACCCCAGAACTTCCAAACAGGCATAAAAAAGATTTCTCGTCATTGTCAGAGCAATAATCAGCAAAAGACTTTTAATAACTATACACTCATACAATACTAACATAGTTATGTACAAGAATTTCACCTCTCTCTGTGATAATCCCAGCCATTGACTTTTGCTCCCCAGGGTTCACGACCATCAGAGCTCCAACATTGTGTTGGGTCATCTGAAAAAGTTAAAATGTATTTGCTCGTTAAGAGTGGAACAACTCACCATCCAAATAGACACAAAAGCATTCCAAGACAGACAAACATATAAAGATATATACAATATAATCCTTCTCCTTTTTTATATTCAACATGGCGCTAGTTATATATAAAAGGCCAACCCACGTCTATAACTTCAAAATGATCCAGCTGTTTTATGGATACTGGACCTTTATTTTTCCAAGCTTAGGTGCATATCAGTCTAGTATAATGTACACACACCAGTTAAATCACCAAATACAATAATACATGGCATATGGACTTGTTTGGTTAGACCTTTAGAAGTATACTTGTAGACTTTGTACTTTTGAGTAAATTTGTATTCGTTGTATTAAAAAAACTTATTTCAACTCTTGAGGAGAAAACGTACTCGTATTACCTTAAACTATTTTTTGACCCATAAAATTTTTTTCTCACAAAAGTACACACTTTCATATACATTGCACTACTAATGACACCATTTCACTTCTCCCATTGCAAAACCTAACCTTTTTTTGTATTTTCATCAAATCCACACATTAAAATACCTAAAATACTTTTTTACCTAGACTAAACAAAATAAACTTTATTTTACCAATAAAAGACGATCAAATCAGACCTATATTTGCATATCGTCACAGAAATAAAGATGTGTATACCTCTAGCGATTATGTTATATGTTATATCATGATGCAAATATGTTATACCGATTGCAGATCAGAAAGCATCATAAACTATCGTAGATACTTTAGTAAAGTTATTTATGAATTTCAGCCCATCAGAAATCAAAAAGAAATATAAGGCATAGGACTTCATGGCCTCCTCTTATAATTGGCCATCTAAGGTGCATCTATTTAGTATCTTGTATTTCTAACACTTGATCACTACATATATGACATTTTTTCATACTACTATGAATGCAGAGTTACATACCGATTTCACAGCATCGTAAACAGAATCATCAGTTGAGCACCAAAGCCATGACCCATCAGCTTTTTTGCCTTTAGATTTCAATATATCAGAAATTGTGGTACTCTCAAAACCATGTTCCTCCTCACGAGCTGAAGCTGTAGATTCGTAGCGTTGGAACATTAAAGGCCGCATCACCGGATTCACCACACGGATGTGTTGCAAAACAGCGTTTTTCAAAATGCTTCCATTGGTCAGCACTTTCTGAATTCCTCCTAGCATTTTTCCTAAAAAAAAACACATACACCAATAATGGATATATTTTCACCCTAAATACATTATTGCTTGGTAATTAGACATAATGTTTAAGATAAAGTTTGATATTAATTCCAATTAGACACACAAATAGAGACAGATATTACCAAGTGAGATAGAAGTAAATGTTTAGTGGACCATGACGACTAAAATATAGTGGTCCCAACCAATAAAACGCTGGGGAAATATTGGGAAACCTTTGAGCAGCCTACCATTACATTAAAATAAAATGTTATTAGTTGACCCCACTATTTTAGGAAAACTCGGTCTAGTGAATATTTTCTCAGGAGATATAATGAAGAGGAATTTCTATTTTCATGTCATGATAGCTAATCTTTTGTTAACTTATTATTTTAAGCTTTGATCAAGGTATGCAAAATTTGGTTATAAAAAATAATTATGTTATTACAAGTCGTCATACTAAAAGAAAGAACGGGCTAGTAATCAAGGAACCACTAAATACTAATCACATAAGTCGGTACTAAATAACATTATTTTCAATAAGAACTATTATGGTATCAGAGCATACATGTTCTAAGTTCAGTAAAAATATGAAATCTATATTTATATTTGCTAGCTTAAGAAGATTAATTCAGTAAAAAATACTATAAGAAAGATAGAAGACTTATCAAACTAGTCTTTATTGCATATGCTAAATTCGTATACAATCTATTATAAATGAGAGAAAATACATGTAAAGAGCATTTGATGAGAGAGATAGTATAAGACTAAATGGATGTGGTACTATTATTATTACCATCAAGCATCTCTGCTACTGATGCTACATTTTAATAATCACACACACATACTAAATTATTTTATTAGATAATATTTATTTATTACATATCACTCCTCACACAAATAGCTACAGTTCTATATACCCTTGCTCACCAGCTAGTTACAAGAAAACAAGATCCATTTTTTTTTAGCAGTATATTTTCTAAATTGTTACTACCAAAGCACTTGCATGTCTTTTAAAAAAAAAGCACTTGCATGCTTTCACAATCAAAACACAGATCAGTAGTTACTAACATCTCCATCATGTGATTAAGTCATTAATCTGTTTAGTAACAGATTTTTTAGGCTGATTTTTAGATTTTTGACTTTTAAAATCCACGAGTGTTTGGACAGTCAGATTATTTAACTTTTAAATAGCAGATTTTAGTCTAAAAAAGCTAAAAAATTTATTAAAAAAATTTGGATTTCAGTGGATTTTTAGAACAAAATTTTAAAATATAATTTTGGACCAAAAAATCTGTTGCCAAATGTACACTCCTATACAAGAGAATCAAAGTTTCGGCCTTTGTCATAGTAAAACTTTAGAGAATTACAAAGTCACTAATGGATGAGCAAAAACATAATAATATGCCTTATTTGGTAACATTTAGGTGTGTTTGGAACATGGAAAATGGATGGAAAAAAGAAAATGATTTTTCAAGAAAAGATTTTTTTGTGTTTGGTTACATAAGAAAACCAATGAAAAAGAAAATGAAAGAAATTATGCGAAAGTTTGGTGTGTAGAACGAGAGAAAACATTTTAATTACAAAAGTGGGAGGAAAAGTAAAACAAATAATAAAAGTAACTCTCTCTCACCCCTTTGTTTTATTTTCATTTTCTTTTCTTTTACTAATCTACCAAACACACAGGTGTAAAATGATTTCATGTTAATTTTCATTACTTTTCCTTTCTTTTCTTTTTCTTTTCTTTACACGCCATATTTCTGGGTTCCAAACACACCCTTAAGCTATGTTTTTTTGTTTAAAAGTTATTGATCAACTAAAAAGATGTAATTTTTTTTTGGTTATTTAGCCTGACAAAGCAAGAAAACTGGAGCTGGATGAGCACAGCCTTTTTTTATCTGATCAAAAAATAGTACTATGCCTTGCTTGGTTACAGCTTATAAGCTAAAAAAAAAAAATCTGTTTTTTGTTTGAAAGTTATTTGATCAACTAAAAAGGTGTAATTTATTTGGTTATTTAGCCTGACAAACACAGCTTATTTTCAAACCTTAAAAAATAGTACTATGCCTCATTTGGTTGCAGCTTATAAGCTAAAAAAAAGTCTGTTTTTGTCTAAAAGTTATTTGATCAACTAAAAAGGTGTAATGGGATAAAAAAAAAACAAAAAAGGTGTAATTTATTTGGTTATTTAGCTTAACAAAGCTGAATTTCCTGAAAATCAACAAAACAATACATCATTTTGGAATATAGAAAATAAAGGAGAAGTTCAGTTTACCTGATCTGAGAGAGAGAGAGAGAGAGAGAGGTTTTGAGTTTATCAACAAATTACTTTAATTAATAGGAGTAAATAATATTTATTTATATATATAGAAAGTGCAATTATTTTAGTGAAGTGTAACAACTCACTGTTTGGGGAAATGCTATTCTGTGGGTGCGGTATTACCGTTAAACCTGTAATATAATAGTATAAGAAACTAAAATAAACCAATTCTAAAGCCTAATAAATTTATTTCTTTTATATAACTTTAAGAATCCTATAATATTTTTAACTAACTGTTGCATTTACAGATTCATGTATGAAATACAGAATATTCACTACGATTTATTAGCCATTTGTATAATTTTAAAAATACGCTTTTTTGGAATCTAAACTTTTCAAAATTAGATTTAGTTTAATTTGTGCAACGGAATCCGATGACGATAAACAAAATCTTACTTAACTTTGTTGGGTATTAAGTAAGAGATTTTATTTTATTTATTCCTTTTTGTAATTCAAATGCTTAGAAAGTTGAAGAGGAATGAACCTTTTAGAAAACGACAGTTTAATACATATTTACAAAAAAAATCGATTGTTTTGAACTTGATCACTCTTTTAAAAAAAAAATAAATACATATTTTGAAAACTTATTTAAAAATGTATTTTTTAAAATTTTAATTTTATTAAAAAACAAAATTAATAAAACCAAAATTTTAAAAAATACATTTTTATACAAAAAATATGTATGATCCTGTCTAATCATGTTCAATCATGTATGTATAATCTTGTTTGATCCTTTCTAATCCTATCAAATCTTGTATGTCTAATCCTGTTTAATCATATCTAATCATGTTCAATCCTATTTGATACTTATGTACATTTTTTTAAAAAATTTTTGAATTTTTTTGAATTTTTTTTTGTATGTTTTGTTTTTTTATGACATATGTATCTAAATGTAAATAAGTATATGTAGTTAATTGTCAAAAAATTACATATAGATGAGTTTTTTGTAATTAAGAGTACTTAGAGCATGTTTATCACAGATGGGTTGCGGTAGCTGGAGCCACACCTCAGCCTCCGATCATGTTTATCGGACGGAATAGAGGGTGTGGGTTGCGGAGGGGTGTAGCCTCCCTCTCTCTCTCTTCTCTCTTTTTGGGTTTCGCTGTAACACTTGTCTGTGTTGATAATTACAGGGATTGGTCCATGTATAATTACAAATCAGTCCTTGTATTTTGTATTGTATTAAAAAAAATCATACCGTTATAATTACTCCGATGGTCCTGTAATTTCAGATTATTACGATTTAGTCTCTATAACGGTAATATTAGTAATTTTTAAGGTCCTTAAACTTTTATTTTCAATTAATGTAATTTTTATTTTTAATTGATGTGATTTTTATTTTTAATTGATGTAATTTTTTTTTTATTGATATACTCTTTTATTAATTAATGAAATGAGTGTTTGTTTTTATGTTATTTAAATTTTACTAAACTTTTTAGTTGTTATTTACAATTATAACTGTTAGTACATATTTGTAATAACATTCAAAGTTGTTAGGATTTATTTAGTAATTATAATAACATTTGAAACTTAATATTATATATTTTAAAAAAGTTAAGTTAAACCAACATCCTAAACCAACACATCGATAAACTTGACCCATCGCTCCTTACGAACCAACATCTTCGAATTAAGTTGCATTAACACATTAAACCAACACAGTGTACACTTGTAAACCTCTCTTAAACAACATCATCAGCGAAGATAACGTAGATAATTAGAAAAAAACAAAAAAAAAAACAGTTTTTTATTTAGAAAGTGGGTATTGGTGGGAGCTGACGGAGACGGGTGATGATAAGATAAGGTTTTGAATTTTGATGCATTAAATTAAGGCTTATGCGATGTAATTAATACCGACGTAATGGTATAAATCACGTTACGTACTAAAAATTAAACTTATTAAAAACTCAAATAAATATATTAGAACCCTAGTTAACTCTATCCTAAATTTAAATATTAATTAAAAATTAAAAAAAAAATTATATTTTTAATATATTTAGTTTTTATTACGTGATGTGACTTGTATTTTTCCCACACACTAATACAGCCGCCTTCCGTCTCTTATCGTCTGCATACAGCCCATATGTTAAATTAAATAATTATTGTACCTATAAATAATTGTATACAGACAACGAAAGTACGAGACGATTGGATGTGTGGGCCAAATTAGACACTTGGCATCATCACAATTACACCATTTCCCAAAAGTATCCAACTGATATCGACATACAAGTTTACTTACAATTAAAAGTTACAGTAGTTTTATATTTTTCCCTTGTAATCCTCACTTGTAACTTGTAAGTTGTAACCATGCTGTAATATTCATATTTCATCAAGCATTTACTTTGTAAAAAGATATTGAATTTTTTTTCCATAGTTATGTATTTAAGTGATATTTACGGCCGGCCCTTACACAGAACAAACTAAACGATCATCAGGGTCGGGGTTCGGCAAGGGACGCAAAAAGAAATGCAACTTTTAACTGTATATACCTTGTTTGAGGCTGTTTCAAGTTTACCACAACATAGAGTGTCTATTTTTTACACTTCAGCTAAAGCTATAGATTTTTTTTGATTAAGAAAACAAAAATAATAATATCATCTGTTATGTACCTTGATATAAGGGCTGCTTTCTATAAAAAGAAATATAAATGAGGCCCGGTCATCAATATCGTGCTCCTATCAAAGTAACAATAGGACCAGAAGGAAGTTGACATTTTTCAATTTAGACAAATTCTTGATTCGATTCCGAGTTAAAAAATTAGCGGCCGTCACAGACTAAGACCATTATAATAGCGAAGCCTAGAAATTAAGTTATAAAAATAATGGGAAACAAATCGCGGGACTCATAATGTTACAATCATATATACTTAATACTCCCATCATTTTGTATGTGTGCAAACTAAAATTGCACAAATCCTTCCGTTGAATATCAACAATGAAGAGGTTCCAAAGTCCAAATCATGTTGACGTTGGATTTTCATTAAAGAAATGCATAAGTTACTAGCAACTAGCAAGTAGTCTTGTTGTCTTCAGAATCCATATAGTTATAATGAATCATGTAATATATAAAGTACCTAATTACTACAGTGCATAACCAATATCATGAAAAGTGAAAACTGAGCCAGTTCAATTTGAAACGGCTGATGATGCTCATAATTTTACTTCAAAAATCTAAGGTGTTTGATTTGATCATGGTTTCGAAAATGCTATTTGATATTTTTGCTAGTTTTTCTTTGATTTCGTACAAAGGGCATGATTTGACAAATCGAACAAATTTTTCGAGGACAATTCACTAAGGGTTAAAACAGGAGTAGCGATAAAGACAAACCTCACATCAAAACTTTGGGTTCTTCAGTTTTACTCTGCTCTTGCCATCCCAAATCTGGACATGGTAGTCTTTCTTCTACCGAAAAACCGGACTTAACCGATAACCGAACCGAAAAAAACCGAAAAAGACCGAATCCAAAAAACCGAAAAAATTTCGGGTCGGTTTCGGTTTTCTGTAAAACCGAAACCGAAAAAGACCGAAACCGAAAAAACCCGAAAAAGACCGAAAAATCAAAAATAAAACCGAAAAAACCGAAACTGGACCGAAAAAACAGGTCCGGTTCGGTCCAAAAAATAAAAAGACCGAAACCGAAAAAAACCGAACCGAAAAATATGCTCGGTTTCGGTTTCGGTTTTGCCAAAAACCGAACCGGACCGAACCGAACCCAGCCCTATCTTCTACAATCTGAAATTTATGGATCCAATTTACTTAGTAGTTAGTATGGACTAAGGAGCCAGTCATCTACTACAAAACTAAAGAAAGCAAAGGTTCATGCAAATCAAAATATAATCACCTAATGGCCAAACTTAAATTACGAGCCAAATGCATAATAAGGGTAATGATTTCAGTAATTTGTGCGAAAATTTATAGATGCAGAAAAAATTGTCCCCGAGTCATTTTGTTAGTGAAAAACTGAAAAGTATGGACATGGACCACTTCCAAAGCTATATATCTCTTACAAGAGTTTGACATTCTCACCAAAAAGAAATATTCTAACATTCTGGAGAGGTATAAACACACAATATGCAGTGACGTAACCAGAAATTGTAATGGAGGGGCCGATATTCTGTATATTTTTTCAACCCTATATGAATATTTTTTTCTGTAAGAGGGGATGCTAATTTTTTAAGATTTTGATCAATGTTTTTTACTTTTACATCCATTTTTGTCAAAATGAGGAAGTCGTGGCCTCGGACGGTCCCCACCTAGTTACGTACCTAAGAATATGTACATGCAAATAGGGTGAAGGCATTTGAAGATATTGGGAGTCTGTGGTCGCCCATCCCCTAAAGATTTCCCTACATCTCCTTGTAGAAAAGAAAAATGACACACATTGCTTCTCAAAGCGAAAATATTTTCCAAAAATTATTAGCAATCAGGGGCTTCTTAACATAAAATACTTCTTAATTAGTAAGGTGATTCCTTACATATACCTCTGTCCGTGCTATGATTCCCCAGCTTGATGACCACCAAAGCTCGTAAATTAATGTCATCGCTCTTCATGTAAATACTAATCTTCATCCTAAAGGTGACAGCCCCATATGAAGACAACTACATAAGGTTAAATATCTGGAACTTAACACCAAAAGTGGCACAGTATAAGCTTTAAAATGAAGAAAATAAAAGAAAAAGGAAAATATCTAGAGCTAAGAGATTCTCAATTACAGCTTCATTGAATGTAAGCAGAAGCTACAGATTCATAGCGACATATAGAGAGATGTAGCATCACTAGATTTCATTTTCCAAAATGCTCCTACTTAAACAGGTTCTAATTTCATGTATTTTTCCTGTATCAGTTAAGTAAAACTTCAAATTTCGAACAGCATCAAAGAAAGCTACTACTTACTTGCGAAAGTCAGAAGCTATAGCCCTTTTCAAACTTTAATAAATCAAGTATATTAATCATTTTAGTTTATAAATGAAACTGATACCCATAAATTGGAGAGGAAAAAGTACAAGAGTATAAAAGTTCCAAATGAATTGCCCGAGGCATTTTCAAAAGGTACTCTTTGTTGGTAATAATTTTCCCTCATTTCCTAAGCTGTATTTACTCATATCATATGAGCTACTTAACTTTTCAATACTTGATTACTCTTCTAGTTTGTATTAGTTAGGTAACAATCATGAACAACTTTGCATTTAGCTTGATCACAGTTGTGCACAAGGTGGACTCCACTTTAAAGTTATCATCGCCGTACTATTTCCTCACATGAAAGTTTGAAACACATGATATATAATTAAATTATAAAATTGTGTGAAACACTTTCAGTTCCTTACTAAAGTTTGAAATGGAAGTAGCACCTGATCAGACTTGATTGCTCTCTTAAAACCGCCATCTAATACTCCTGAGATAATTTGCTCTCGCAGGGTCATTGCTTTGTGCATTGTCATGTTCCCTTTTTAGTTAATACTATATTTTCTTTCAAATGATTTGAGGATCTTTTCTACCCTTGTTTAGAGCACATGAACTCTGTTTCAGGCCTCGTCTGCTCGCAGCTTTTAACCTCAACTTTTTTGCTTAAAAAAAGACCGTCTTTGGTTGAGCAGTTTAAGAGGATTTTTCTGGTTTTCTGAATTAGAAATTCCAGAAGTTTTAAGCAGGATAACCCTACTTCTTCTCTTCAACGTTCATTTGCTTAGAAACTGCAACCAAATAAGTGCTAAACATCCATCCAGCTACATCCAGGGTCTTTCTCAAGTCCTGTCACCCTCAAGGTTTTTCTTATATTTCGCACTTTATTCCACTTCCCCAAAGCCGCGTATACATTAGAAACTAATACATGGTAACCTGAATCAACAGGATTTGATTTCATAACATATTCCGAAGCACGTTCTGCAAGCTTGATATTTCCACTAGCTCGACAACCACTAAGCAAAGTCCCCCATATACTTGCATCTGGTTTTATGGGCATGTTTAAAATAAATTGCTCAGCTTCTAATAAGAACCCAGATCTAGACAAAAGATCCACCATACAAGCATAATGTTCAAGACCCGGTTCGATGTTGTAGCTTTTTTTCATTCTATCAAAGTATGCACGACCCTCGTTCACCAAACCCGAGTGACTACATGCATATAAGATAGAAATAAAGGATATATGATCAGGAGTGAAACCAGCACATTCCATTTTCTCGAAAGCTTGTAAAGCGTTTCCACCATCACCGTGCATACCATAAGCAGTGATCAATGATGTCCATGTCACTATGTCTCTTCTTTTCATATGCTCGAAAACCACAACCGAGTTTCTTAAAAGACCACATTTTGAGTACATTTCAATCAAAGCGTTTCCAACAGGGACATCTGATTCAAATCCAAATTTAAATAAGTACATATGAATCTCTTTTCCTTGTCTTATGGCAGCTAGTTTGGAACAAATAGGCAAGATAGCTAATATAGTTGCCGTGTCTGGCTGTATTCCCTCGACTCTCATTCTACCTATCAATTTAAATCCTAATTTATTGTCCTCAGAGGCAATACTTGAGGAAATTACTGAATTCCATGTCACTATATCACAAACTCTCATACTCTCAAATAATTTTACCGAATCTATTACTGTGCCACATTTAAAATACATATCAATAAGTGTGTTCCCCACAACAACACTCGAGGTAAACCCCATTTTTACAATCTCACAATGTAATCCTTTCCCCAGCTTTATGGTCACTAAGTCGCTAGACAACGAAAGTAACACTGTATAGGTGACATGGTCAGGTTTAAACTCGACCTTCATCATACTGAAAAGCTTCATTGCTTCCTCAAATAATCCATTTTGAACGTAACAACTCATCATTGAATTCCATGAAACTACGTCCTTGCATTTAGCTCCGTCGAAGGCTTCCCTTGAAGCCAACAAATCACCACATTTTGCATACATATTGATAATAATATTATTAGCTGTAGCATCACTCTCGTACCCCTTCGTATTCATGTACTCGTGGACGTATTTTCCGAATTCGAGGTCTCCAATTTGACCACAAGCACGGAGTACAGACGTGATTGTCAATAAATCTGGTTCGAAGCTACGTACCATCTCCTTAAACAAATTCATTGATTCTTTAACCAATCCTAATTGACAATAAGCACAAATCAACGTGTTCCAAGTAACCGTGTCTTTCACTACCATCTCACCAAAAATCATCTCGCAATCATCCAATTTCTCAAACTTGCAATACATCGATAAAAGACCATTGTTCACAACCACCTCTCTTCTGTATCCAATCTTTTCGACCAATCCATGAACTATGCAACCCTCTTCAAATCCGCCCAAATTTCCGCAAGAATGTAAAACACTAGTCAAAGTTAACGAATCGGGAACCATATTAACTACTCTAAATTTATGAAAAAAATCTACCGCTTCCTCCCAATACCCATTCGCGCTAAAACCCGAAACCAAGCTATTCCAAGAAACTAAATCTCTCACAACCATTCCCTCGAACACGTACCGAGCTCTACCCAACTCACCAAACCTCGCATACATATCGACCAACGCGTTACATATATACAAATCCGACTCGAAACCCATCTCCAAAACATGATCATGTACAACACTCCCTATATCAAAATTTCCCAAATTAGCACACGCGTTGATAACCGAAGGAAAAGTGTATTTATCGGGTTTAATACCATTTTTCTTCATTTGGAAGTAAAAAGAAAGGGCCTTTGAGAACAACCCATTTTGGGAAAAGGCTCTAATAATTGAGTTCCATAAGTAAACATTGGTTTTAAGTGAGATTTGCGAGAAAACTGAAAAAGAGGCTTGTGGGTTGTTGAAAAAAGAGTATTTTGAGATTAATTTGCCTGAGAAAAAAGGGGTTTTGTATAGGCCTGAGGTTATGATTAGTGAATGGGTTTTTTGTAAGTGTTTTTGAGTTGTTTTTTGAGAAGATAAAGCTTTTAAAAGAGCTTTGTAAATGGCTTCTCTGTGTATCATTGGAGGAGAGGGAGAGAGAAAGTGATGGCGCCAAGGTTTGATTTATTTTTTATACTTTCTTTTTATGTTTTTGTAAATTTTAAATTTTATGGACATTTTATATACGTATGGGTTCTTAACTTTATATTAGCATGCTTATAAAGAAAAAATAAATCATAATAGCATACACATAGTATTTCCAACAATTTATATCAAAATTTACATCGGGATCCGTTTGGCAACAATTTATTTTAATGAATTTTTTTATTCTTAAAATTTATGGATGTTTGGACAGTTGGATTATTTAAGTTGTAAGAAAACTGATTTTTAAGCTAAAAAATCCATATTTTTACAATTTGATTTTGGATAAAAAAATTTGTTCTCAAATGTAGCCTTAAAAAATTACACTCTTCTAGTAATTTTACATGCACATTTTTTTTTTCCTACACAAAATATCATTTACCGTTCCATGGTATTTTAGAAGTATTATTTAAGGATGAGATAACACAATAGAAAGAATTGATGAGACAACTATTCTATTTAAAATCATGACTTTCATTGAGGGATTGTTCATGTCTATTTGTAAATAGGGTGATGTCAAGTGAAATTGATGCACATAAATTTTTAAACAAAAATGTAAAAATATTAGATGAATGTTGTTTTTCAGGACGTGTTAATAATTTTAGATTTTTAAAAAGGAGATCCTGACTTACACAAGTTAGCGGAGAACGCCATTTGGGAATTACAAGAAAAAAAATTGAAAAGAATCATGGAAGCAATAAAAGTCATGAATCCTCAAGCATATCAATGGTTGATAAGAGAGCCTGCGGAAAAATGGTCATATTTTCATGATAAAGGGAGGCGACATGGTAACATGACCACAAGCATGGCTGAAATTTTCAATAATGTTTTAAAAGCTGCTCGTAATTTACCAATCACTGCTGCTGTGCAGCTTATTTTCTATAAGTTGGTACACTATTTTTGCGAGCGGAAAAAGATAGTAATCGGGATGAGAAACAGCGGCACAAGATATGGTCCCAATATCCTTAAAATTTTAGAGAAACGTAGGTCGGACATTGGTCATACCAATGTTACTTTCGATTATGAAAGAGGGGTTTATTCCGTGTGTACAAGTTCAAGAAATTCCAGGGGAGGCAATACTCAAGTTGTCGACTTTTCACTTTGGCAATGCGATTGCGGTAAGTGGCAGAGTGATGGAATCCCTTGTTCACATGTGTTTTCCGTATGCGTTGCAAACCGTCTTGATTGGGAAGCTTACATAGTAAAATATTACAGTCTTGAATCATACGAAGGTACGTACTCGGCGCAATTTTGTCCTCTTCGGTATCAAGACTATTGGGATTCATGTGATAGATTATTTCTTCCGGATGTTACTCTTTTAAGAGAAAGGGGTCGTCCAAGATCTACTCGTATTCATAATGGTATGGATCAGTCGGAGAGACGAGCACTTATGAGATGTTCTAGTTGTCAAGGGCGAGGACATGATTGTCGTAAGTGTCCGTATCCAATACGTGCTCGACGCTTATGATTTTAGCTGTAGCTTAAACGAGACAATATGTATAATTTTTCGATTGTAATTGTCTTTTTTAATATGAAATATCTATATTTATTCTCAGTGTTTTTTCATACTGTTTTTTGAGAAGATAAACTGTTTGTTAAGTATGAGAGTAAATAAATAAGTGCAATTAACATAAAAATTAGAATGAACAACATAAATAAATAAGTGCAATTAACATAAAAATTAGAATGAACAACATAAATAAATAAGTGCAATTAACATAAATATATATATTTAATTGATTTTATATATATTTTTATATTTTTATATATTTTTCTTGCCAAATCAGTGTCGGAAAGTGCAAACGACCGATCATAATTTTGAAACGACCGATCGTTTTTTAATTGTGCTCACTGGAAGAATTTTGTACAAAAACGACCGATCTCTGTGAAAAACGACCGATCGTTTTTACACAGACGATCGATCGTTCTGCAAAAACGACCAGTCGTTTTTTAAGTGTGCTCACTGGAAGAATTTTGTACAAAAACGACCGATCGTAGTGAAAAACGACCGATCGTTTTTACACAGACGACCGATCGTTCTGCAAAAAACGACCGATCGTTTTTTAAGTGTGCTCACTGGAAGAATTTTGTACAAAAACGACCGATCGTAATTCAAAAACGACCGATCGTTTTTCTATTTTTCAGCCTTTTAACTTCTTTCAAACCCTAATTCTATTTTCATTCAACAAATATATCACCCTCTCTCTCTTCCAAAATCGCCTCTTTCTATCAAAATCTATCAAAAATCCCTAATAACTACATATATATAACCCAATTCTCTTATTAATCCTTATAATCAACAATCGATTGCTTCCGTTTCTTGAAACCAAGTTTTTTTTTTCAAAATACGAACTTTTCAAAAACCCTAATTTTTTTAAAATTCCAACCATGGTTCGCACCAAGAAAGCTCAACCACACCTCGTCGACGACCATGAGGACGACTACGTGCCTCCGTCCCCGAGCCGCCCCCGTGTTCCTCGCGGTTGACGAACCGGCTCCTCCACCGCTCCACCATCGGGCCCCGGTGCCTCTTCCGGCTCTCTTCCTCCTCTCTATCCATCTACAATGGGTAAAAGAGCTATCTTGACTAATTTTACCATAGATATGCCTTTATTCGTTGAACGTTTTCCTCTTCTCATGCAAGATTTAAACTTTCAAAAACTCAACGTAATTCTTACTCTAAAAGAGCCTTTCTTCATTGAAAATATATATGAATTTTACCATAACCTAGTTCTTGATAGGGGTCATGATGACGCACTCCGCTTGCGTTCATCGTTTAATGGCCAGGCCTTCGTTTACGGTATAGACCGTTTACGAAATCTTCTACACCTCGATGCTGCGGGGGTGTACGAGCAAAGTGACGAACTTTGCGAAATGCTAAACATCGTTAATTTTACCGATTTCAAAGATGAGCTATTTCATCCCGCCCACAACAATCAATCTAACAAAGCCCACGGCCTTCTATTTAGAAATAAATTAGCCTACCACATCCTCTCTCACATCGTCCTCCCTCATACTTCAAATTTCACGGATGTTACCAATGAGTACATCTTCCTTCTAGGGTGCATCCATCGCCGAGTCAAGCTTGACTTCGCGACTCTCATATTCTTTAAGATGGATTCGCTCAAAACGAAATCTAAGAATGGGCTACCTTACGGTGCCTTGATTTCGGCCATCTTAAAGGACCTAAACCTTGTTCCCGGTGGAACCCTTTTCAAGAATAAGGATAAACACATTTGGGACACCTCTTATCTTTCCCAAATGTCAATAAAATTCAACACTACCGCCAAGACCATTACTTGGTCCGGTAAACGGGTGTCCGGCCCCGACTACACTACTCTTTCCCCCGAAGAGGAAGAGTATGTCGGCCCTAAGGCCACACCGCAAGCCGCTCGTGAGGACGTGCCTATTTCCTCCGAGTCCCTTCCCCCGTCTCACATTCCTTCCTCTTCTCGTCCCACTCGAGGTCGAGGAAAAGCTCAAGTCGGATCTTCCAACCGTCCTCCGCGCACCGAACAATTCTACGACGATCTATATATCGACCAATATCAAAATGCGCGACTCCACCGACGCATGTTTCGATCCATGAACACAAGTCAAGAAGACTTGGATGAAATTGATAGGATAAGCGCCGAGCAACGGGCAAAGTTCTACGGGTATTTTCCCGATCTAGCCGGTCCCGACGATGACGCCGACGAAGAGGACGACGCGACCTCCCACCGCGACTAGCCTGTTATTTTATTTTTGCGTTGTATTTCATTTGTTTTTCATTTATGATGTCAAAGGGGGAGAAATACCTCTCTTTTATTTTGCGTTGTATTTCCTTTGTTTTTCATTTTCTTCCAACGTTGTTTTTGATGTAATAAGTAGCAAACGCTTTGCATTTATGTTATAAATCTTTTTTATGTTATGTTGCTATTTATCATTACGTGTTAATTTATATGACGTTGTGAGATTGCGTATTTATAATTCTACAAATGCGATTTTGATGTTATTATAACTTGTGCGCATATATATCTAGTTGATTGGGTTATTTTTGTTGTTTTCATTTGTTGCGATTGACCGTTTTTATGTTATGAATCTTTTTTATGTTATGTTGCTATTTATCATTACGTGTTAATTTGTATGACGTTGTGAGATTGCGTATTTATAATTCTACAAATGCGATTTTGATGTTATTATAACTTGTGCGCATATATATCTAGTTGATTGGGTTATTTTTGTTGTTTTCATTTGTGGCGATTGACCGTTTTTAGGCAAAACTATGGCCAATTTTTCGCTTGCATTTTATCGTTCGTTTTCCTTAATCGTTTAGATTTGTTTAATTTCGTTTTAAATCGGATGTTGTGACATTTCCTTATTTTAAATCGGATGTTTAGTAAAACGTCACCTACACATCTTGTACCTAACATATTAATTTACGACATCATTTTATTTTATAATACTAGTCTAGTGCATAAATCTTTCGAAAAATCCGATCCAACACTCTCGTACTAAACATATTAATTTACGACATCATTTTTTAAGAGATCATGTTCAAAAAGGGGATCATGTTTTTATATATTTTTTGTCAAATCAGTGTCCAAAACTGCAAAAAATCCTTGTTCTGTAAATTCTTTACAGTCGATCGGTCGTTTCTGAAAAACGACCGATCGTTTTTCAACAGACGACCGATCTTTTTTCAGAAACGACCGATCGTTTTAGGTATGATTTCTTCCAGTGAGTTCAGACCAAAAACGACCGATCGAAATGTACATAACGACCGATCGTTTTTGTCTGAAAAACGACCGGTCGTATTGTCCAATTCGACCGATCGTTTATTGTCCAAATTGTTTCAGAGAGTTCAATAATAAAACGACCGGTCGTTTTAATCATTTCGATCGGTCAAGTAGACCATTTTGGGAATATTTCAGAAAGGTAGCCCATTCTGGGAATTTAAGTGGTCCACTGGACCATTTTGGCAAAAAACTCTTATATTAGCATGCTTATAAAGAAAAAATAAATCATAATAGCATACACATCATATTCCCAATAATTTTTATCAAAATTTACATCCACATCCTTTGACAACAATTTATTTTAGTGAATTTTTTTATTCTTAAAATTTATAAGTGTTTGGACAGGTCCATTATATTTGTTCTAAAAAACTGAATTTCAAGTTAAAAAAATCCAGTTTTTTATAATATGATCTTAGACCAAAAAATTTGTTCTCAAACATAGCCTTAAAAAATTACACTCTTATAGTAGTTTTACATGCTCATTTTTGTCTACACAAAACATCATCTTATTTACTGTTCCATGGTATTTTAGAAGTAATATTTAGGATGAGAATAACACAACAGAAAGAATTGATGAGACAACTATTCTATTTAAACTTCCCTAAAATCATGACTTTCCTTGTATTTGAGGGATTGTTCATGTCTATTTGTAAATAGGGTGATGTCAAGTGAAATTGATGCACATAAATTTTTAAACAAAAATGTAAAAATACTAGATGAATGTTGTTTTTTAAGACTGTCAATAATTTTAGATTTTAAAAAAAGTCTGTATAATGAGTTTGTACATTAACAAGGATTGAATTAGCTGTTAGACAAGTACAAATTTTCTTTACCAAATCCACAGATGTTAATTTATCTCCCACGTTCTAATTGGTGTTTAATTGGTTTAAAATATTAATGGATCTGTTCAAAGTTAAAACTTTATTTTATACTACATGCATTAGCTTATCGCATTTGCCCAACACTTCGATTTTTATGTACTTTGGCTACGAATATAGTACAGATTTATCCTGTTTGAAACCAAGTTATTAAAGGTTAACGAAATATTAGGTGTATCAGTTGAATATTACTGTAAGATACTACAACTCTTCTAATGTTCAGATTCTCTTGCTCTCAGATACAACTGCCAGAATTATTTTGTAAACAAGCCAATAAATTCTGGTTCAATAGTTAAAGCCAGATGTAAAAAATACACTTCAACATAGGGAGAGAATCACCAAATCTTTGATGCAATCACCATCAATTGTATGCTACCCGCAATCCCTTACGATGCATTTTATCAGGAAAAAGAAAAGGGAAAATCTGCTAGTAATAAATCCAAAATGAAAATTAACAACCAGAAAGACTCGGACAAAGATATAATGAAAATCCAAAATGAAAATCTACTACACCGGATTGAAATGCAGATTCTGATTCTATATTTATCTGCCTCAAACAAGGAAAAAATCAACCATGTATCGGCACAGGTTTTTTGTTTTGAAGCGAGAATCTGATAAAAACCAATTAGTCCTTGATCCTCATTCTCCAACAGTCATCCCAAACCCAAATTTGTAATCCTTCTTCTTGTGATCAATCTGCAGTTTTAAAAGTTGTCTCGCTCAGAAACAAACATCAATATTTTAACTGAATTCTAAGAAGCCGCTAAAGATTTGTTTGCTTTAGAGTTTCCAAAATTCTGGGTTTTGTCATCATCACGTTTAACTTGTTAACAGGGAAACATTGGAGAACACATTTTTCGAGCTAATCCAACTATTATGAGGAAAATAATGTGAGAACAGACCACTAGGTCTTCAATGCTGCTATGCATGGAGCACAGATTTGTTTTCTTTATACACAAAATATTTGAAGCACTTGTCATATGAATTCGTACTTGAAAAGGGCTTTAAGTTTATTTCTTAAAAACCATAGTCACACCATCTCAGAAACCATGTACATAGATGTGCTTCTTAAGTAGTTACAAAAGTAATTGTCAAATTCACAGCCTTATTTATTAACAGTTCGTGATGAAGGCATGCAGTACTATGTGCAACTTTGACTTGCAAACATTTTGTATCTTAATCTAAGTTGCCCTAATGAAAATTTCTAAAATTATTAACTTAGTTTAGCAATTAAATTATATGATAAAATTTACGAAACGCTTTTGCAAGTCATTGCACGTAGTTTTGTAATGACCATTATTTAGGGACAGGGGAAGTACTTTATAAGGGGAACAGTAGCCACTTAATCATGTGAACGAAGTTTAGTTGGGGTAGCACAACACAACAAAATACATGTATTCACGCGTTCCTGTGTTATTAAACTCTCCCCTAATGTGCTCAAGTGGGAAGTGCTTTATGAATCTCCAACAATGCGTCTTTGGTTAACATTTCAGCTTTTTTTTTAAATGATTCAATTAAGTTTCTAGTTAAAAGACAATATGACATACGTGCAGGAGCAACTAGAAATATCTTTTAAGTCAAGGTATTGTTAGTTCTATAAAGTGGTTTTACATAAGTGGATAAAATGGAAAACAACAAAGACAACAGGAAGTGATTCTCACCTCAGCAGAAAGAATAAAATTAAGACCCATATTAAGTCGTTCCTCCAAAAATGCGGAAGTGCAGCCATTAGAATCAATCTTTCCCCTAAGACGTGACTGCAAAAAAAAAAAAACTTTGAGCTCTCTGGGAGAATAAAAGCTAGTTTAACATCAAGCCATATTTAGATTCAACGAAAAATCTGCCTCCCCACTTACCAAGAATTTTATGATAATAAACTTTTCAATTGAAATAGAACTTAATTTGATGGTGTCACTGACGGTGATTACAAAAAGAATTCCATTTACGAAGCAAGACAGATAAAGGATTACCAAGCATTTCCCTGGGCTTGTTATTAAACATCAGAAGATATTTATGGCAGTTTCTCGTTGAACATGCTACTTGTGAACCGATGCAAACTTCATGGTATATTTTGCAATGTTTAAATATGGATCAGCGCACTAATTGTTCTTGCATTATTACTGTAATAACCTGAGTTTATATATATATATATATATATATATATATTTTTTGAATAAATAAATGTCTTTAGTAGTAAACAAAATGGATATATATGCAGGAATATTTTAGTAGTAATAAAAATAAGTGGGGTCCTTTATTTTTCGTCATCTATAGGAAACAGATATATATGGAAAAAAAAGTATATATATATATATAACATACAGATAGATACGTACTCTGAAACCAAAAAGAGAAAGAGAGGGGCATAAGAAGAAGAAAAATAAGGAACTCTAAATTTCTCCCATCTTTGTTTGCCAACATCTTCTAGCTCGGTTACCCGTTTTTCGAACCGTTTACACCGACGCATAGCTATGGACTAGTGGAGTAATCGGAGACACATCGTTGGGGGTTTTCTCTCCAGATTCAAGGCGTAATCGGACACTCTTTCCGCTGTCCTGTTATTCATCCGCTGTTGAGCTGCGCTAAGGTACCATTTTGGTACTTAAAGGGGAGTCTTTGCGTGTTTTATTTATAGTAATACTCGTCGTCTGGCGATTAAAAAAAAAACTGAAATTTACTCGATGTGATGGCAGAAATATATTTCCTTCTATTTGTTTGTGTTTGCTTTTTTATTGGTTATTGCAGTAATATTTCTTGTGGTTATTAGTGACAATTTGCTTTTATGCTTTTAATCAGAATTTAAGCTTCCTAAATACCTGCAATAATTTTTCAACTGTGAGCAATATAACACTGTTTGTTATTTTCTCACTTTTTCTAATACAGTTTGGCAGCTCGTTTGTTTTTCTAACTGGGATTCCAGTAAGTTTCCTCTTGCTGATTTTCATGTTAGATATTATTCTTTTTGTATGCGGTGGCTAATGTTGGTCAGGTTTGTGGATATGCTTTTGAGGACGATTTTGGTTTGTTGAGCCGTTTTGCTGGTTTGACCTTTCTTATTTGATTGCATTTATTTAGATAGAGAATCGAGATGGAGATTAGTGTGTATCACCTGAGTTGACGTGAATTGTGCTGTGGTTAGATAATCAAAGACGGAATTTAAGATATGTGAATTGTGATACGGAGTTTTTGTTTCAATCTCCTCAATTTCGATTCAATTCCATCTTTACTAGGTTTTCTTAAGAAGCATATTTCTTCTATGAAATTGTATAATTCTGGGTGGTGTTTTCCTCTGATTGCGTTTATTTCGAAAGAGAATCACGATGTGGATTAGCATTTGAAATCATATGAATTGGGCTTACGGAGGTTTTGGTCTGATTCCAGTTTCGATTTTAATTCAATTTTTTTATTAGGTTTCTGCGAAGGAATTATTTTGAAGCCTAATTTGGAAGGCTTTTCCTTTGATTGCCTTTTTTCTTGTCTAGATGTGTTTGTTTTTTTTGAAGTGTGTAAACATTTTATTGTTCATTGTTTATGCTTTAAAATGAGTTAAAATGAGGATTTTAAAGTGTGATTGGAGGTAGATGAGTTGGTTGTCAGTCGGTGGTTGTTGTCAGTCTTTTATATTTTTTTTAGGGTTCACGTGCCAAAAGGGGTTCCGGCGAGCTTGCTACTCACGGGAAATATGGCAATAGCCGGCGTATGGTTTCATGAGTAGCTGACTGCATACGTGGATCTGAGGAGTGATCCGACACTATATTGTGAATCCGCCTTTATACACATTTGAGTCGGTTATCGAGTCACGCCACTTGGCGTAAGTAGTTGGGGTAGAGGAGGTTAGCGGAGAAGAAATAGAACGACGAAATACATATATAAAAACAAAATATACATATGAATTGCATTATTATTCTTTTTACTTAAATTTTATTGATGTATATATATATATGGAATAGTTGACTCACTCTTTTCTTTCGTTTTCTCGTCTTTGTTTATTTTATTATTCTAGGTGGAGGTTCGGATGTACAGAGTTCCAGGACAGGTTAAGCTGTTGAGCGGGGCTGTGAGCGGGCTAGATTTTGGGTTGTGCGGGTAGCCTAGACACTCAGAGCCTATTTAGTTTGGTGTAATACTTTGTAAATGATGTACATTAGGAGTAGTTGTGTAGAAAACGTACTTGTAATATAATATTTTTTGTGTAATATAAGTCAGAGAAGTGTGCTTAGAAAGTTGTATTTTCTCCTACTGTGTTTTCTTTAGTTTTCAAATTCATGTCTCGGGTTTTATTGAAATCTGGGGCGTGACAATTACACCGTAATTGGACTCTTATTTACTTTTTCTTGTGTCAAACCGAGTAGTCTTACTAGACCCTTTTTCTCCTTGATGCAATTTTTCCTTTTCTAAGTTTTAAAAGATCTTAAAACATATATAGTTACAACTTTTAATTTCTGAAAAGGAAATATCAATTGTATACTCTTTTTTCCTTCAAATGACTAAAGAAGACCAACAGGAACATAGTCTTTGTTAATATTTTGTTGTTCTATGGGTATAATAAGGAAGGAAGCTGAATGATAATCTAAACAAACTGTAAATTCTTTAAATAATTTTATAGTTTTGCTGCAAAACTTTTGCATCAAACAGTACAAGGAACATTTAGCTAAAATATTACATGTGAAAACAAACTGGACCGAAGTACGAAAGAAGCAATAGCTCAAGAATACCTTGGGATTGGTAGCAGGTCCTTGGATTCACCAGCTTACTTGATTGATCACTAAGTTCGTCTCTGTTTTTCTCTGATTACTCAAAATGACCACTGGACCACAAACGATAGCTTCAGCTTATTTTAAGGGCTAGGATATTTTAGTTCGATTTTTTACTCATTTGTCTTTTTAAATTTCGTAAAACGGCATTCATCATTCCCCACTGGGAATGCGATTTATCCCCAGCTATAAACTCATATACCCTGCTATTAATTTCAACCATACTACAGCCTGCCTCTTTTTTGGCCCCTTCTCTACTCATCATCCCTTTAATTTCCTCAACATCTCTCCACCTCTTTTCTTTCGCATACAAATTCCTCATCATTACATAATTTCCATCGTTCCAAGGTTCCATTTTAATAGCCTTTTTCGTAATTCTTTCCGACCTGTCAACGTCTTTAGCATTAGTACACGCAACTAATAGTGAGCTCAATATTATCCCATTAGCCTCAAAAGGCATACTCTCAATCAATCTTTCCGCCTCTTCTAAAAGCCCTGCTCGGCCTAAAAGATCTACCATACAACCATAATGTTCGATTTTTCGAGTCATGCCATATTCTGCCATTGATTTGAACCATCTCTTACCTTCATCTACTAAACCACTATGGTTACAAGCAATCAAAACACCGAGTATGGATATCTCGTTAGGCTTAAACCCGCAATTTTTCATTTCTGAAAAGGCCTTCAATGCTTCTTTAGCTCGTCCGTTCACCGCTAACCCATTTATTAAAGCATTCCAAGTAGCTATTTCTTTCTCCGGCAACTCATCAAAGACCCTTCTAGCTTTTGAAACTTCGCCGCATTTCGCAAACATGTCCACTAATGATGTGCCGACGTTAGTCTCTCTGTCTAGCTTCTTCTTTTTGGCGTATCGATGAACCCAACCACCCAAATCTAAAGCCCCAAGATCCGCAATAGCTGGGAGAATACTAACAATCGTAACTTTATCCGGCTCCAAAAAAGTCACAGACTGCATTTCGTGAAAGAGTTTCAACGCTTCGTCAGGCTGCTTATTTTGGCAATACCCACCAATCATAGTGTTCCAAGAAAAAAGATTTCTCTCGGGCATCATGTCAAAAAGCAACCTAGCCTCGCTTACATCTCCGTTCGTGCAATACCCGTCAATCATACTAGTCCAAGACACCACATTTCTCTCCAGCATCTCATCAAACAAACACCTAGCGAAAACCATATCCCCTGTCTTCACACAACCGTTGATCATAACGTTATAAGCAGCCGAATCCTTCTCCGGTGACTCAAAAAAGAACTTCTTCGCATTTTCCATATCCCCATTCTTCGCATACCCACAAACAAGAGCCGTCCAAGAAACTTGACTCCTCTCCGCCATCTCATCGAAAACCTTCCTAGAACAACCCATCCGCCCAAACTTGGCATACATATCGACCAAAGAAGTCGAAGCGTACAAATTTGACGAAAACCCAAATTTCAATACCTCGTTATGCACTTGTTCGCCTACCCGAGACCCCAAACCGAGAGCACAAGCTTTTGCAACCGACGAAAACGTATAGTTATCGGGCACAAACCCGGTGTTTTTCCTAAGATGGATATAAAATTTTAAACAATCGGCGAAATGAGACATGCCCAGATGAGATTTGATCACAGTGTTGCATAAAAAGGTATCGCCTTTGTGAGGAATTTGATCGAACACTTGGCGTGTGTATGCGATCGAGGTGAGTGGAGTGGCGATGGTGATGAACTTTGTGAGAAGGTTTAGGTTAGTTTCGAGGGCGTTACGGAGGATAAAAGAATGGATTTGAAGAAGGGTGGATTTTGTGTTCCTCTGCTGGAGGAGAGAGAGGCATCTTCTCTCTCTAGGAGACCAGACATTGTCTCTCATTCTGCAACTTTCCCTCTCTTAACTATCTAAATTCAAATTTTTGTAAATTTATAAGATAACTTATAGGATAAGTTGGTAATTCTTTGTGGAACTTCTGAAATATTTAAATTCGGAAAAATCACCGGCTATTGGTTACCTATATACATTATTCTACAGTAATATATTTAATTATAATATATTTTGCATATACTCCCTCCTTCGTCTTTTTTTATTGATAGGTTTGGGACATAATAAAACTTGATATAGGTTCCGTTTGATATCATATTTTTTGACAAAAATTCTGATTTTTAAAATACAAAAATCCAGCAGAAGATGGATTTTGGATTATTTTTGATTATTTTGACTAATAATCTAGATTTTAACAATAAAAAAAAATCTTAGTAACACCTATTAAAAAAAATTGTGTGAAACACTTTCAGTTCCTTACTAAAGTTTGAAATGGAAGTAGCACCTGATCAGACTTGATTGCTCTCTTAAAACCGCCATCTAATACTCCTGAGATAATTTGCTCTCGCAGGGTCATTGCTTTGTGCATTGTCATGTTCCCTTTTTAGTTAATACTATATTTTCTTTCAAATGATTTGAGTATCTTTTCTACCCTTGTTTAGAGTACATGAATTCTGTTTCAGGCCTCGTCTGCTCGCAGCTTTTAACCTCAGCTTTTTTTCTTAAAAAAAGACCGTCTTTGATTGAGTAGTTTAAGAGGATTTTTCTGGTTTTCTGAATTAGAAATTCCAGAAGTTTTAAGCAGGATAACCCTACTTCTTCTCTTCAACGTTCATTTGTTTAGAAACTGCAACCAAATAAGTGCTAAACATCCATCCAGCTACATCCAGGGTCTTTTTCAAGTCCTGTCACCCTCAAGGTTTTTCTTATATTTCGCACTTTATCCCACTTCCCCAAAGCCGCATATACATTAGAAGCTAATACATGGTAACCTGAATCAACATAATCTGATTTAATAACATAATCTGAAACACGTTCTGCAAGCTTGATATTTCCACTTGCTCGACAACCACTAAGCAAAGTTCCCCATATACTTGCATTTGGTTTTATGGGCATGTTCAAAATAAATTCCTCAGCTTCTAATAATAACCCAGATCTTGACAAAAGATCAACCATACAAGCATAATGTTCCAGACCCGGTTCGATGTTATAGTTTTTTTTCATTTTATCAAAGTATGCACGGCCCTCGTTCACCAAACCCGAGTGACTACATGCATATAAAATGGAAATAAAAGAAATATGATCAGGAGTGAAACCGGCAAATTCCATTTTCTCGAAAGCTTTTAAAGCGTTTCCAGCATCACCGTGCATACAATAAGCAGTGATCAATGATGTCCATGTTACTATGTCTCTTCTTCTTATATGCTCGAAAACCATAACCGAGTTTCTTAACAGACCACATTTTGAGTACATTTCAATCAAAGCGTTTCCAACAGGGACATCTGATTCAAATCCAAATTTAAATAAGTATGCATGAATCTCTTTTCCTTGTCTTATTGCAGCTAGTTTGGAACAAATAGGCAAACTAGCTAATATAGTTGCCGTGTCTGGCTGTGTACCCTCGACTCTCATTCGAGCTATCAATTTAAATCCTAATTTATTGTCATCCGAGGCAATGCTTGAGGCAATTACTGAATTCCATGTCACTATATCACGAACTCTCATACTCTCAAAGAATTTTACCGAATCTATTACTGTGCCACATTTAAAATACATATCAATAAGTGTGTTCCCCACAACAACACTCGAGGTAAACCCCATTTTTACAATCTCACAATGTAATCCTTTCCCCAGCTTTATGGTCACTAAGTTGCTAGACAACGAAAGTAACACTGTATAGGTGACATGGTCTGGTTTAAACTCGACCTTCATCATACTGAAAAGCTTCATTGCTTCCTCAAATAATCCATTTTGAACGTAACAACTCATCATCGAATTCCATGATACTATGTCCTTGCATTTAGCTCCGTCGAAAGCTTCCCTTGAAGCCAACAAATCACCACATTTTGCATACATATTGATAATAATATTATTATCTGTAGCATCACTCTCGTACCCCTTCGTATTCATGTACTCGTGGACGTATTTTCCGAATTCGAGGTCTCCAATTTGACCACAAGCACGGAGTACAGACGTGATTGTCAATAAATCTGGTTCGAAGCTACGTACCATCTCCTTAAACAAATTCATTGATTCTTTAACCAATCCTAATTGACAATAAGCACAAATCAACGTGTTCCAAGTAACCGTGTCTTTCACTACCATCTCACCAAAAATCATCTCGCAATCATCCAATTTCTCAAACTTGCAATACATCGATAAAAGACCATTGTTCACAACCACCTCTCTTCTGTATCCAATCTTTTCGACCAATCCATGAACTATGCAACCCTCTTCAAATCCGCCCAAATTTCCGCAAGAATGTAAAACACTAGTCAAAGTTAACGAATCGGGAACCATATTAACTACTCTAAATTTATGAAAAAAATCTACCGCTTCCTCCCAATACCCATTCGCGCTAAAATCCGAAACCAAGCTATTCCAAGAAACTAAATCTCTCACAACCATTCCCTCGAACACGTACCGAGCTCTACCCAACTCACCAAACCTCGCATACATATCGACCAACGCGTTACATATATACAAATCCGACTCGAAACCCATCTCCAAAACATGATCATGTACAACACTCCCTATATCAAAATTTCCCAAATTAGCACACGCGTTGATAACCGAAGGAAAAGTGTATTTATCGGGTTTAATACCATTTTTCTTCATTTGGAAGTAAAAAGAAAGGGCCTTTGAGAACAACCCATTTTGGGAAAAGGCTCTAATAATTGAGTTCCATAAGTAAACATTGGTTTTAAGTGAGATTTGCGAGAAAACTGAAAAAGAGGCTTGTGGGTTGTTGAAAAAAGAGTATTTTGAGATTAATTTGCCTGAGAAAAAAGGGGTTTTGTATAGGCCTGAGGTTATGATTAGTGAATGGGTTTTTTGTAAGTGTTTTTGAGTTGTTTTTTGAGAAGATAAAGCTTTTAAAAGAGCTTTGTAAATGGCTTCTCTGTGTATCATTGGAGGAGAGGGAGAGAGAAAGTGATGGCGCCAAGGTTTGATTTATTTTTTATACTTTCTTTTTATGTTTTTGTAAATTTTAAATTTTATGGACATTTTATATACGTATGGGTTCTTAACTTTATATTAGCATGCTTATAAAGAAAAAATAAATCATAATAGCATACACATAGTATTTCCAACAATTTATATCAAAATTTACATCGGGATCCGTTTGGCAACAATTTATTTTAATGAATTTTTTTATTCTTAAAATTTATGGATGTTTGGACAGTTGGATTATTTAAGTTGTAAGAAAACTGATTTTTAAGCTAAAAAATCCATATTTTTACAATTTGATTTTGGATAAAAAAATTTGTTCTCAAATGTAGCCTTAAAAAATTACACTCTTCTAGTAATTTTACATGCACATTTTTTTTTTCCTACACAAAATATCATTTACCGTTCCATGGTATTTTAGAAGTATTATTTAAGGATGAGATAACACAATAGAAAGAATTGATGAGACAACTATTCTATTTAAAATCATGACTTTCATTGAGGGATTGTTCATGTCTATTTGTAAATAGGGTGATGTCAAGTGAAATTGATGCACATAAATTTTTAAACAAAAATGTAAAAATATTAGATGAATGTTGTTTTTCAGGACGTGTTAATAATTTTAGATTTTTAAAAAGTCTGTATAATGAGTTTGTACATTAACAAGGATGAATTAGTTGTTAGACAAGTACAAATTTCTTTACCAAATCCACAGATGTTAATTTATCTCCCACGTTCTAATTGGCCTTTAATTGGTTTAAAATATTAATTGATCTGTTCAAAATAAAAACTTTATTTTATACGAGTACTTTATTTTGTACCACATGCATTAGTTTATCGCATTTGCCCAACACTTCGATTCTTATGTACTTTGGCTACGAATATAATACAGATTTATCCTGTTTAAAACCAAGTTATAAAAAGTTGACGAAATCTTAAAATCTCTCTCAACTTTTTTGAATATTACTGTAAGATACTACAAATCTTCTAATGTTCAGATTCTCTTGCTCTCAGATACAACTGCCAGAATTATTTTGTAAACAAGCCAATAAATTCTGGTTCAATAGTTAAAGCCAGATGTAAAAAATACACTTCAACATAGGGAGAGAATCACCAAATCTTTGATGCAATCACCATCAATTGTATGCTACCCGCAATCCCTTACGATGCATTTTATCAGGAAAAAGAAAAGGGAAAATCTGCTAGTAATAAATCCAAAATGAAAATTAACAACCAGAAAGACTCGGACAAAGATATAATGAAAATCCAAAATGAAAATCTACTACACCGGATTGAAATGCAGATTCTGATTCTATATTTATCTGCCTCAAACAAGGAAAAAATCAACCATGTATCGGCACAGGTTTTTTGTTTTGAAGCGAGAATCTGATAAAAACCAATTAGTCCTTGATCCTCATTCTCCAACAGTCATCCCAAACCCAAATTTGTAATCCTTCTTCTTGTGATCAATCTGCAGTTTTAAAAGTTGTCGCTCAGAAACAAACATCAATATTTTAACTGAATTCTAAGAAGCCGCTAAAGATTTGTTTGCTTTAGAATTTCCAAAATTCTGGGTTTTGTCATCATCACGTTTAACTTGTTAACAGGGAAACATTGGAGAACACATTTTTCGAGTTAATCCAACTATTATGAGGAAAATAATATGAGAACAGACCACTAGGTCTTCAATGCTGCTATGCATGGAGCACAGATTTGTTTTCTTTATACACAAAATATTTGAAGCACTTATCATATGAATTCGTACTTGAAAAGGGCTTTAAGTTTATTTCTTAAAAACCATAGTCACACCATCTCAGAAACCATGTACATAGATGTGCTTCTTAAGTAGTTACAAAAGTAATTGTCAAATTCACAGCCTTATTAACAGTTCGTGATGAAGACATGCAGTACTATGTGCAACTTTGACCTGCAAACATTTTGTACCTTAATCTAAGTTGCCCTAATGAAAATTTCTAAAATTATTAACATAGTTTAGCAATTAAATTATATGATAAAATTTACGAAACGCTTTTGCAAGTCATTGCACGTAGTTTTGTAATGACCGTTATTTAGGGACAGGGGAAGTACTTTATAAGGGGAACAGTACCCATTTAATCATGTGAACGAAGTTTAGTTGGGGTAGCACAACACAACAAAATACATGTATTCACGCATTCCTGTGTTATTAAACTCTCCCCTAATGTGCTCAAGTGGGAAGTGCTTTATGAATCTCCTACAATGCGTCTTTGGTTAACATTTCAGCTTTTTTTTAAAGTGATTCAATTAAGTTTCTAGTTAAAAGACAATATGACATACGTGCAGGAGCAACTAGAAATATCTTTTAAGTCAAGGTATTGTTAGTTCTATAAAGTGGTTTAACATAAGTGGATAAAATGGAAATTAACAAAGACAACAGGAAGTGATTCTCACCTCAGCAGAAAGAATAAAATTAAGACCCATATTAAGTCGTTCCTCCAAAAATGCGGAAGTGCAGCCATTAGAATCAATCTTTCCCCTAAGACGTGACTGCAAAAAAAAAAAAAAACTTTGAGCTCTCTGGGAGAATAAAAGCTAGTTTAACATCAAGCCATATTCAGATTCAACGAAAAATCTGCCTCCCCATTTACCAAGAATTTTATGATAATAAACTTTTCAATTGAAATAGAACTTAATTTGATGGTGTCACTGACGGTGATTACAAAAAGAATTCCATTTACGAAGCAAGACAGATAAAGGATTACCAAGCATTTCCCTGGGCTTGTTATTAAACATCAGAAGATATTTATGGCAGTTTCTCGTTGAACATGCTACTTGTGAACCGATGCAAACTTCATGGAATATTTTGCAATGTTTAAATATGGATCAGCGCACTAATTGTTCTTGCATTAGTACACAGTGCTCTCTTTTCTGGGAAGTAAGATTTCTACTGTTAAATATATTAGATGCAGAAATCACCTGTCGAAGAATGCAATCATATCCAACGCTTGCTATCGCTTCTCTAGACATGGAATTGAACATGAAGTCTGATGCCAGAGAGACCTGAAGCGAAACAAAAAGAGAATTAGAAGAAGAAAAAATGCTTCCAACCACCTATAAGTTTCTAGCAAAAAGTTACACTAAACTATTAAATCTCACTCACCAATCTACATAAAAATGTACAGCTAGTAAACCAACCAACCTATCAAAGTACAGGCTTTAGGCACCAATCTATGCAAAACCGAACGATTAGTACACCAACCCATCAAATGAGTACTTAAAAGTTTATATTTTAATGTTGAAGTACAAATTGTTCAAATTTTGTGTAATATGTTTGGTACAGCAGTTGTTCGAATAAGTAGTACATAGTTTGTGCATGTTGCAATAATTGCTTCTATAAGATATATTGGTGTATAAAAGCGATATCTCCCAATAATAAATCAGAAGAAACTATTAATGACCTCAGATATACCTTTTCAGATACTTTGTGAACGTAATTAAGAACAACCATTCCAGTACTGGCAACTTGTCCGCTGGCAACCTGCGTCCAAAAATTACAATACGTTGCATTTACTGAAATTTAACAAAAAATAGCATCTCAAGATAAACCTAGATTCCCAACTGTAAAGCAAATCTAAACACACAGACGACATTCAATGACATTTAACAACTCCAGTCCAATCCAGCTATTCATAAGAGAGAGAGAGGTACTAAAACGATTTTGAGGACTGGGGAAAATCTTGATATAGAAACAAAGAAAGGAAGACAAAATAATTTTGTACGCTGTTTTACAAACAAGTATTTACAGATTTAAAATGATTGGCATACAAATATATATGTGGTAACAGTATATAACCAAACTAGCAGACCCCTTCATTTTCCATAAACCAATATGGGGCGGACTTAACAAGATTCTATAAGCAATTTAGCACGAAATGCTGACTCCCTAGTACTAAACAGTAAAAAGAGAAGAAAAAACGTAAAAGCTGAAAATATGCTGATAAAATTCATCTTATTAAGTCTTTATCAAACAATTTCTAGCAAACCATGCCCGTTATGAAGTTGAAGTTAGTGACTGATCTTTTCTTTTTACCATTTTAATTGGTATTACTTTGATACAGCTAAGAGTCCACAAACATAGCTACTTGATCAATTACCAATAAATAAACCAGTTTCCAGGTAAAATTGTACATGAAAATCCAAGTTAACCCAATAACGGTATACCAGCTCAAATAGGTCTAATCTGAAAAAAGTTTTAGACGAAATCGCATCACTTTGAGATCCGGACAATTGGACATTTTATTACGTTAACAGCTAAATGTGAAAGGGATCAAAATTAAATAGCAGATGATGATGCCAAGTTCTGTTACCATCTTGTCAGTGTTGTATCGAGCAGCATAGCCAATGCCAGACTTTCGATGCTGACCAGCCCAAAATACTTCACCACCAAGAGATAAATGTGGGGTCACACTCTGCAAACAAAATAATATTTAGGGAACAAAGAAGTAGAGAAGAACGAACATTTACAAAATTTTAAAAGTATCATTTAAGTTTTCAACAGGGTCAACTTTCTTATCATTGGCATAAACGACGGGAATTCAATCCATAACTTCTTAGTGAGCCAGTTGTCATTGCTCATAAGGCAAGCATAAATTCTTGTTTGGTTGCAGGGTTGCAGCTTTTAAGCTCAGCCTTTTTACGATTCCCCCCACTTGAAATCTACATTATAACATTTGGTCAACCAGCTTAAGTGCGGAGCTTTTCAGGTTTTATGGACTAAATCCTTGTTCGGTTGCAGCTTTTTTAAGATGGCACTTTATGATTTCCCTCCCTTTAAAACTTGACTGTATTTGGCTGACCAGAATAATGTTGGGTTTTTTAAGTTGTATGTTTCGGGAAAGCTCTTCCCTCGTACTAATAAAACTAGCTTGTTTCGTAAAATCAGCAGCCAAATAAGCCACAATAAATGAAGGGTATTCCTCCATTGCATAAACACAATTTCTATCAGCAGTATAAACTCAGGGAATTAAAGACATTTACCTGCATATAACTGGATCCAATTAAAGCACCACTTCCTAGTTGAAGCTGGGTCCTATAATCTTTACCCTGGATGTTATAAAAGGAAATGAATATGTTTAAAAGATGAAAAGAATAATGGAAACAGGTGTTCTTTCAATTGGACACGTAAATCAACCTTGTAATCGAAGTTGGCCATGCCTTGTGTCATGTGTGGTTCATTAGAAAGCTACAAAAGGAAGGTGAGGTACAAAATCAGTACAGAATCTTTGTTCCGCAAATAAGCAGAAGGAAAATAACATCATAGAGTGTGATAATTGACATTAAGTTACCATAGCATTGGCTTTCAAACTCAGATTATCCGATAAATCACACTTCACTCGAGCACTGACTCTCCCATCTGTCATTACCCTCCCGAAAAGCATTAACTGTAGATAGCATCACATACTGTTGTGGTCAGATAGACATACATATGAGCAAAATATCATTAAGGTTTCGTCTTGTTGCAGCTTTTCTCGAGACCTTGAAAATTTAGCTTGTTAGAGAGCTTACAAGCTTTAAAATCATCAAAAAGTTAAATTTTAATTAATAAAGACAAACCTAACTCAATAAAAGTTATAAAACACCAAAACTTTCAATTTGTTTAATTGCAGCTTTAAGCAACCAAACAAACCAAAATTTACAAGTATACCATTTTATAAAAATAACCAAAAAAAGTTGATTTCTTATATAAACACCAAAAAAGACTGATTTTGATTATTAATATTTAAAAAAAAAGGCAAAAAATGATTGCTCACTTACCTTTGGGTGGTCAATAAAGTTAGCTCCAAACTCATAATTAGCAGTGGGAATTTTAATGGCTTCATTACCCTGCGAAGGAATTTCCATCGGTCCCATGGTCACGCTGATTACAAAAAGACAATATTATCGATTATAATAAGTGTGGGAAAAAGATACACATGTGATTTTACAATTAAGTAACAAAGAGATGGGTATCCACCTGTGACTAAGTGAGAATTTCTGATTAAGCCCTTTTGTGAAATCAAATCGCATCCCCTCAAAAAGTTCTGGCTTTAAGGACACTGCAAATCATATTCTAAGAGATTTAGCGCCCTTCTAAAAACAAATAAACTAATAAACACACAATCTCAAGAAAAGACGGCAGACGCTGATACTCACAGGAAAAACCGAAAGGAAAAAAAAAACCCAACCTAATCCAAATGAGGCCTTAAATGTAGTGTTACTAAAAAGAACAGGAGGACTAGGTTAACAACTGAGAAGTTGTTAACCTAAAATTGACAAAGAATTGAATGGTTTCATGAACTGCAAACATACTACTCCTAATCCAGTCACACTTGTGTTTCTTATTAATTCTTTCCATCAATCTACGAGCTTATTATGGTTGATCAGAGTTTTAAATTTAACTCTAGGCTAGACCTTGCCGATACTTCTTTTATTTAAAATGGATGCAAACATATTTAAAGGTTTGTTCGCACTATCGATTTCTGAAACCCATAAGCATCATATCTTTCTGTTTTACCCATCAGAGTAAGAACTTCTCAAACTCTAAACGGTATTCAGAGGCATAATTACACTGTAGATTATACTAATCTCATAAAAATTCATATATTTATGCAGACATCGACGTACTTGATAACAATTCTGATATTATTCAGATTTAATTCATAAGATCGACAAGAAAAACGCTTTTAAGTCTCTTTTTTTCCGGTTGGCCGAGAAAAATGGCTCTCTTTATTTTGTTCTTCCCTTTCGGATTCTCCAACTTTAAAGTTCCTTCTGTACACATTTCTTTTATTTATTTTTACAAAAAACCTTTCATTTAGAAAGCTTACAAAGAGTAATGTGTTAATGGTAAGTTCGTTAAGACTTTAAATGACGTTAGAAGCGTAGTGATTTGTGAATTGTGAGCAACCCTAAATATGTTTAAATTATTCGGCCCACTAATTGCATCTTAACATATGCCCCCAAAAGCTAACTATGACATTAAATGCTAGCATAGAGAATGATGCCGGAAGGCACCTTATAATTTTCCAATCAAAGTAAAATTCAAGAAGTTTATGATCCTACAAGGCTATGTGAGCTATAAATTTCATCATAGATTACAATCTCATGATAACTATTTATATTCTAATAGATGCAAATATAATAGGCTTGCATGAGCTAGAAAAATAGTGGAGTATAAATATATCACATGATAATCATATTAAAATTTCTTCTCCACATTATCACTCGTGCATGTACTTCATCAGTTCAAAAATAAAATTAAACCTTCATGATGAAGCATATGCTTCCAACAATGCAAACATAAACACGGTCGCAACAAATCATTAAATCATGATTTACCACATTACCATTGGTTTCATCTTTTACAGTCCAAATGAGTACTTCTTCTGATCTTAAAAGATCAGTATAGCTGTACATCATACCATAGACTAGAGCTTCATGGTAATTCATCAATTTCTCAGAAGGGCAAACAAAAGCATGCATGCATATGATAACTAATTTATGATAAAAACACATTAGCACTTGCGTTCTGTTTCCAATAAAAAAATTCCCGTCTCTTGGACTTCTCAAACCTATAATTCAACTATAGATTAGACCCTCTTAATCTTTCATATATATAAAAAATCGCAAATCTGAACATGCAAAATTTCTTCGTGCGTATCACTACCTTATAACATAATGGAAAATGATTCTCTAAAGTCTTGAAAAAAAATGATGTACAATCAGTATACTATGATCTAGTTTTAAGTTTAAGCAACCTCCTCATTTAAACATTGCATTTGTATTTGATATCTATCTATGATCTAGTTTTAAGTTTGGGCACCCGCCTTACTTAAACTATGTATTTCTGGAAAGTGAAAACAATGTCAAAATAAAAGAGGTTCAATTTAATTGGAAATCTTTCTCAGACGGGGCGAAAAAAGAATTTACTTTATAGGCAGAAAATGAACTACATCTGAAATTCAAACGATTAACTCTCATTTTGCCATATTTTATTTAAGAGTTGTGCCTATTGTGGGATGAAGTACGGAACGGAGAGACAGTGTTCTATGAAGAATAAGGTGAAGCAGCACTAAATAGGCTAGTCTTTGTTAAACTAGAATGCAGCAGATTTTTTTTATCTTGTCCCTCTATAACAATCTTGTCAAATAAAGAGGAGTGGAATGAAGAGATTTAGTTCAACAGTAGGACTTCGGAGAATCTCTTTCATTACGACATACCAAGTTACCAATCAAAGTAAGAACTTTTTTTTATCTTAATTATCAAAGCTTAATAGGCATAGTTTTATCGCAGATTTTAAACTCAGGGTATTTTTCCTTGTAAATGGCAGACCACATGGTTGAGCGGCTTAAAATAAGGTTTTTCTGCTTTTTGGGCCTGAAAAAGCTAAACCCAGCCTTTGCTCAACCTCAAGAAATCCACCTTATGTTCTTAATAGCTGCAATAAACAAGCCTAATAACTGACTACAGATTAGAAATATATAGTAAACTTATTAATTTGAGCTAAACTCGCAAACATTACGATCAGCCATTTTTGGAAGCTTTTAAACTCGGTTACTTTTCTGTGTTAGCCTATCAGGGAATCCAACAACAAATAACTATTAGTAAGCACGCCATTAATCTATCGATATCATCTTGAAAAGCAAAAAATAAAATAAAAACTAAGCTAGCACTAAATAAAATAAATAAATTAGCAGCTACTAACTCAGATCTTCACGGTGAATTTTTTTCATATTTGGAATAGGCGAAGGTAGGTTCATATAGTCCATTCTCAACTATAAATACATTATAATTTATATGATTAATTTGACTACAGGTTATTCAATATACAATAAATTCTATCGATCTCACCTACAAATCCAACATTAAGACCATCATTGCTTGCTTACAATTTTTAGATTCTTATAAAGATGCGCAATTAAGCTATCGATTTTAACACTAAATAAATCAAATGAATTAGCAATTACTAACTCGTAGCTTGAATGTTTTCATATGGAATAGGCGAAGGTAGGTTCATATAGTCCACTCTCAGCTATAAAAATATAACTCTATTAAATTTATCAATTTCAACTAAGAAATCCAACATCAGTTGCAGCTGTTAAATTAAATCAATTTTTACCTATCAGTGTTTCTTTTAATATACGACTACGAATAATAATAAACACATGAATAACAATTAATCTATTAATTCCATTTAAATTTTCAAAATAAAAGATAAAAAAATTACACTAAGCGAACACTAAACAAATCAACAGAAATAGCTGTATACGAATATAATGCGTATTACATTTATCAATTTCAACTAAGAAATCCAACATTAGTTGCATCTTTAAAGTAAATCAGTTTTCTTATCTTACCTATCCGTATTTTAATTAATATCCAGGTACGACTCATAATAAGCATGTGAATCGCAATTAATCTATTGATACCTTTACAAATTACAAAATAAGAAAACAATCACACTAAGCTAACACTAAACAAATCAGTTGAAATAGCAAGATATAATGTATAAATATGCTATTATTCTATCAATTTTCTTAATTTACCGATCAGTGTTTTTAATAACCGACTACGAATCATAACACGCACACAAATCGCAATTAATATATTGATTCCATTTAAAATTAAAAAACAAGCACACTAAGCTAACAATAGAGATATCAACAAAAGTAGCAAATATTAACTCATAGCTTCACAGTGAATCTTTCCGTTCTGAATAGACAAAATAATAAATATACGACAATTTATATAATTAACACGCGATTAATCAGTTGATTTTAACTGATAACGACACGATTAGTCGACGGATTTTAACTCAAAAGATAAAATAGAAAAGAGCTAACACTAAATAAATGAATTGAGTTAGCAAATACTAACTCATAGCTTTTAAATTAAAACAATCACACTAAGCTGACACAAAACAAAATCAACAGAAATAGCAAAGACCAGGTCATAGTTGATTAAAAACAATTAGTTGCAGCATTTAATTAAATCAATTTTCTCATCATGCCTAACAGCATTTTAATTAATTTCTGACTTCAAATTACAACTATCACGCGAATCACAATTAATCTATTGATTCCCATTAAATTTACAAATTAAGAAAACAAACACACTAAGCTAACAATAGAGATATCAACAAAAGTAGCAAATACTAACTCATAGCTTCACGGTGAATCTCTTCATACTGAATAGACAAAGGAATAAATATACGACAATTTGTATAATTAACATGTGACTAATCAATTGATTTTAACTGATAAAGACACGATTTGTCAACGGATTTTAACCCAAAAGATAAAAAAGAAAAGAGGTAACAGTAAATAAATTAGCAGCTACTAACTCAAGAGCTTCACGGTGAATTTTTCATATTTGGAATAGGCGGACGAAGGTTCATATAGTCCACTCTCAACTATAATTACATTATAATTCATATGATTAATTTGACCACATGTTATTTAATATACAATAAATTCTATCAATTTCACCTACAATTTCAACATGACCAGACTTATTTGCTTGCAACTTTTAGAATCAAATAACTAATTATAAACACGCTCGATATTGAAACAGCAACTGAGCTAACACTAAATAAATCAAATCAATTAGCACGATAAACTGTATTAAATTAATCAATTTCAACTAAGAAACCCATCATTATGAGTAGCCTCGTTCGCTTGCAACTTTTAGAATCAAATAACAAATTATAAACAAGCTCGATTTTAACTCAAAATACAAAAAAGAAGAAAAAAACTGAGCTAACACTAACGAAATCAAATGAATTAGCAAGATAAACTGTATTAAATTAATCAATTTTAACTAAAAAAATCCAACATTATGATTGGGCTTGTTTAGGTGCAGCTTTTAATTAAATCAATATTCTAATCTTAAGGTAATACAAGTTACCTATGACCTGTCAGTGTTGTAATTAAAATTCGACTACGAATCATAATAAGCACGCGAATCACCATAAAAAAATTATTGATTCCATTTCTAATTACAAATTAGAAAAACAATCACACTAAGCCAGGTTAGGTAACAGTAAATAAATCAGTTGAATTAAGCAGAGACTAACTCATAGCTTCACAGGAATCTCAATTAATCTATTGATTCCATTACAAATTACAAATTAAGAAAACAATCAAACTAAGATAACAGTATATAAATCAATTGAAATAGCAAGATATAATGTATAAATATGCTATTATTCTATCAATTTTCGTATCTCACCTATCATTGTTTTTAAATACTATCCAACCACGAATTATAATAAGCACGCGAATCGCAATTAATCTATTGATTCCATTTAAAGTTACAAAATAGGAAGAAAAAAATCACACTGAGCTAACAGTAAATAAATCAATTAGAGTAGCAGATGCATATACTGAGTATTAAATTAATCAATTTAAACTAAGAAATCCAACATTATGGTTGGCCTAGTTTAGTAACAGCTTTTAAATTAAATCAAATCAATTTTCTTATCTTACCTATCGCAATTAATCTATTGTGTCCGCTTAGTATAACAAATTAACAGTAAATGAATCAACAGAAGTAGCTGTATAAAAATAAAACTGTACAAAATTTATTCATTTCAACTAAGAAATCCAATATTAGTCGCAATTAGTCTATTGATCTCGATTAAAATATACCAAATTAGAAAAAAAAACAGTCACACTAAGTTAACAGTAAATAAATCAACAGAAACAGCTGTATAAAAATAAAACTGTACAAAATCTATTAATTTCAACTAAGAAATACAATATTAGTCGCAATTCGTCTATTGATCTCGATTAAAATATACCAAATTAGAAAAAACAGTAACAGTAAGTTAAAAGTAAATAAATGAAATTGAATTAAACAAATACTAACTCATAGCTTCACGGTGAATCTCTTCGTAAGGAATAGGCGAAGGTAGGTTAAGATAGTCCACTTTCTCCGGCGGTGGAGGCGGCGGAGGAGGAATAAGAGTCGTCGCCATTGTTATTTATCTCTCCGCTTTAGTGAAGATCGAAGTAAAGTTATGTATATATATAGATATATAGATATATATATATATATATATAGAGAGAGAGAGAGAGAAATGAGGCTCTCTGGAGTGAAAGAAAGAGGGGATTTGGATTGGTGAACAAGAAAAGGATTAAACCCTTTTTGGATCATAAACCCCGAGGCCCCAGTTTTATTGGCCCAGATTCTTATTGATAATCGGCCCATTTTAATTGTTTGTTTGTTTGTTTGTTTCCCGAGGCATTAAGGCACCCTTTGCCAACATTTTTTTTTACCCATTTTGGATTTTAAAAATGAGAATATTCCTCATAGGTCATTTTTTACAATTTTTTTTAAATTGAGATCTTGATTTAAAAAAAAATTAACTTTTAGTCACCCGACCCAGTAAAAAATAGCTTATAATCTATACGAAAAAGATATTAAAAATGTAAAAAAGAGGTTAAAAGTTGTTTTTAAACTAAAAAAAATATATTATAATCTACATGAGAAAGATATCAAAGTGTAAAAAAAAAAACTTAAAAGTTGTTTTTTTTTTAGTTTTTCTTAGTGTTTGATTGAATTGTTAAATTAAAAAAAATAACCAAAACGTTACGAAAATAATATTTTTTTTATCACTTGTAAGGTGACCTACACTTAAAAATATTATAAGAGTAGTGACCTATGAACAAAAAATATTATTGAAAGGTGACCTCCCACCAATGAGCCGACATTGTTTGGCAACAAAATTTTTTACCCATTTTTGGATTTTAAAAATATACGTGGGTGTATGAAGAGTCTTTTGAAAAAACTAGATTTTAGGCTAAAAAGGGTACAAATAAAAAATCTGGCTTTTCACTCTAATTTTTAAATCTGATTTTTTACCAAATATTTTGTTCTCAAACATAGCCTTATTGTCTGTTTGGCAACTCTTCCTTTTTCCTTAGCTTTCTGGATAGGAAAAAATTTGGGGGTTTGGTTTTTTTTAGCTATATTTAGCTTTTGGGTCAAAAAATCTCGAAGTAAATAAGGTACGAGATTGGGAGCTTCCTTAACTTTTCCACACGTAAATAGAACTTTTCTAAGGAAATTTGTTTGAATATTTACAAGTCACTTATAAAGGGAAAATTAAAATAAGAAAAAAATGACTAATTAAAATAAGAAAAAAATGACTTATCAATAAAAAGTAAAAACTAAGTTGCAAGTTGCTTATTTTGCAAGGCAGTTTGTTTCCCATTGCTAATTTTAAGCAGATTTTTTTTTTTTTTTTGATAATGTTTCCTGAAGAAAATATTGTGTCTATAGGTTGGTTGGAAAGACAGTTACTCAGGAATAAGAAAAAAGAAGAGATAAGTGATGCGGGAAACAGAACTGTGAAGTGCCACAATAAATAGAAGCGTGAAACTTTACAGAAGCTGCGGTTTACTTGCAAAGAGGCAGTGATGCCAATTTTTATTAAAACTCGGACACTTTCACATGATGTAAATCGATGCAAAATATTTTAAATGCTAAGACTCCGTTTACTTACTCATTTAAATCTCTCTGCGATCTGACCGTGTTCACAAATGTGACATACTTAAAGCAAAAACGTTGCGGGAAACGTTCTAGTTTACCAAGGCACATATCCTTCAAACGTCAATACCGGTCTAAACGACGCTCCTGAACCACAAAAACATGCTCGGCGCGTCGCACATATTCCCGGAAAGACACCGATTGGACTCTTAGTTTTTCCTTAAGACGAGCACACTTGGCATGAAGTTTATCGTTCTTCCCCATCAAGTCGACATAAAGCCAACTGGCACGAGCTTCATTCGCCACACCAGACGAGGGCCCAACCCGGGCAGCACCAGTAGGTCCCTGCCCAGGATTAACAAGGGCCGGAGAACCAGTCTGATGCAACAAAGTAGCAAGTGCCTATAAAAAAAAAGAGGGGGGGGGGGAGGGGAGAGAAACGAACATTCATCAATAAACCATAAAACCGACAAAGCGAAACAAGATAAAGAAAAATGCGTTTATACAAGTTGCACATCGAAAGTCAAAATACAAATCAACCCTAATCTAAGTTAGTCAGACAAATCCTCGACAGAAGCCGAGGTCTCCACAACGTCCGCAAAGTGAATATCCTGCAGCGAAGTTATCTGAGCGCCAAAACGACTCTTCACTGAAGAATCCAAATGGTTCAAGGTAGCCGTGGCCTCATCTATCCGAGCCATAGCATCAACCATATGCTCCGCTCGGGTAACGCCACGGGTTCCCTTCACATACTCATACACCTCCAGCGCACGACCACGGGCCCAATAAGCTTTGACGAACGATAATAATAAGTCATCGCCCTCAAAAACGGCCTCCAACACCAAGTGCAAGGTAGTCACCCGGCCCCGGGCATCGTCGCGCGACCAACAAAGCACACCTAGAAGCTCTTTGGCCTTTCCCTTATTTACAGTATAACTGGCCGTCTTCATACTAAATTTCTCACCCAAATCGCGTAACCGAGTCGATAAGTTCGAGATATGAATATTTAGATCCTCGATTTCACGACGAGCAGAATTTAGTTCGGAAATACGAGGCGAACTAGGACCTTCGGGACTAACTACAATCCTTTCACCTAAACTACCAGTCGGTCGGGACCAGACAACCATAGCAAGGGGATTAATCGGTACCTGACATAATTTTATGTCCTTTAAAAATACGAAAACAAGCAACGAACACTGAACAAGAAAAAGAAACAGAAAAACCAAACAGGATAAGAACGGAGTAAAAATATTATAAACTTCCCCAAGATGTGAATATTGTAAAAGATCCAAAAAAGGCCCACAAGCCGGACACCAAAACAAAAAACTACACTATCTACACAGCATTTATTAAAAAAACGTGTTCAATGGTCAACCTGAGCAGACGAGGGCCGGGGGGTAGAAGACCGAGAAGTGGTAGAACCTGACCTGAAATGAGTACGGGGTGCAGTAGAGACCGAATGCCCAGGTAGCACCGGAAGTTCGTCATCCCGAATGTTAGCCCAATCTAGAGGAAGAGGAGGCGACACACGAGAGGCGGGATAAACAAAAGCCGACCACGTTGGGTGTGAATGAGATGCCCTAACCAAGTTCAGAGCCAGAACATGGGAGCTGAAAGCATGGAAATTAGCAATCCTCATGAATTTGCCCCAATCCTCTGCCCGGGCCGCCACCACAGAAGACAACTTGGCATCGACCGCCGCTTTCTCAGCTACCATCTTGTCATTTTCCTCGGCCAGAAGCACCTTCTCGGCCACCAGCTTGGCATTCTCCTCGGTCAGAAGCACCATCTTGGCATTTTCCTCGGCCAAAAGCTCCTTTTCGGCCAAAAACTTGGCATTTTGCTCAGCCAAAAACTCCTTCTCAGCCACTAGCTTGACCTTCTCCTCTGCCCAAAGCTGCTTCTCAGCTTTTAGCGTAGTGAACCGTTTCTTCAGATCCACGGTCAAGAGGACCATCTGCAAGAAAACCTAATAAGATACTAACATAAACGAAGAATAAGTCAGAAAACCAAAGACAATAAAGCATACCCAGAGAGCTTCAGCGCTGGCCTCATCAACGGCCGCCACCCCAGGACGAACAACCATCTCCTCCATGTCCTTGTAGACAAGGGGCAAAATAGCAGTATACCCCATCCTCGAGGATCGAGGTTGCTGGAGCAAATGGCCGCCGCACCGGGCAATGTAATGGGTCATTGCCACCTCGTCCACCGCCACCTCGTCTGCAGCTTCCTTGGAAGCTTCCACCTCCGATACCTCATCCCTCACCCCGACAGCATCCAAGTCAGTCTCAGGGGCCCCGTGTTCACCCACCTCCTCCTCAACCCGAGGTGGCGAGAGGTCATGGAGATTCATAGTCTCCCCGTCCATGTCCCCGTAGTTCACGTGCTCGAATAGTTCATCGAACAACCCCTGAAACACAATGCCCATAGACCGGGCAAGGGCAAGAGTAACCAACGAGGAAGTCAAAGACTGAAAGACAAAAGAACGGATAAAGACAGGGAATACAGGGTCAAAAATAACAAAACTAATACACGTACCTCAGTCGGAGATGTCACAGCCTCGGCGGGGTCGGGCAAAATTAGACCCTTCCTTAGGGGAGAATGAATCACCACATCAGTCACCCCCTCACTCCTCGATGTCTCAGACACCCTCGCCCTCTTGGGAGGCTCAACCCGGGGCTCAACTGATCGTCGCAGACTAGAACGAGCAGGTTTCTTCCCACCAAGGGATAAAATACGAGACTTATCGACAGCAAGAAAATCGTCCTTAGTCTCATCGGGGATTGCGGGCGCAATGGTGCACCTGTTCCCGGGATAGCCACGTAACCAAGCAATTTGGGAGCACCACGACTATCTTCCAGCTTGGTCGGGCCAGGGCCCCACCACTTCCATAGAGCCACAAGAGCATCGACACTAGGAGCGTCGAGGGCAGGCATAGGGGGAGCAGAAGCAGCGGGACCAGGAATGCGACGACCCGGAGGACACCAATTCCCGGAGATGATCACGATGCCAAGGTTGTGCTCCTTGTTCGTGTCCGGCATGTCATGCACGAGTCGAGTAAAGGAGCGCAACGACTTAAGATAAGAGCTCATGCGGTCAAAGTTAAAGCCATAAACCCCAAACACGTCCTTAAGCTCAACTCTTACATTGGCCAGCTCGGACAGCCTCTTCACACCGTTCAAAATGCGGTAGCTGTTCAGAGCGAGCTAACAAGGCACAATTTGGAAGGCCTCAAAGAAAGAGGCCATCCAATCAAAGAGAGGGAGCCTTGGTAATAATAAGCTTCCCCCTTTTTTTTTTATACCAATTACCTTTGATATAGGTACATATTGCAATTAGACAAGTGTTAGTTTAAGTGTTCCGATTTTTTTCTATTATTAAAAAAAAAAACCTATTTGGTTTTGCTCAGTCTCGGCCTAATTCTAAATCAAACTTGAAACAAAAACTTATATTTTACCAATATGTCAAAAAACGACCTATTTAACGTGAATTTTACGAAATTCTATTATATCATTATTAACAAAACATACTACTTTTGAAACTAAATTAACAAAAACATACTCAAAAATTTCTAATTAACAAAAACATACGCAAAAGTTCATAACCTAATTTTTATATTTCATACCCTTATTCCAAAAGTTCATACCCTTCTTTCAAAAGTTCATACCCTAATTTGTATATTTTCATACACTTATTTCAAAAGTTCATATCGTTAGTTCAAAACTTCATATCATAATTCGTAAATTTCACCCTTATTTTCAAAGTTTATACCCCAATTTATAGAATTCATATTCTTATTTACATAATTCATATCCATAATTTTCAACTCCATACCCTTAATTCACAAAATTCATACACTTATTTGTCAAGTTTATACATTACTTAACAAATTCAACTCTTACCCGTCCTCCGATCTCGAACTACCATGTCGTCGTCGTGAGCCTTTCCTTCGACGACCGCATCTCCGTCGACATCAACCTCGTGTTTTCGATCTCGCTCTACACCCTCGCCGCCCATTCTGACGGATGTCTTCGTCTCAATGTCCACCGAAGAGAGAGGGAGGGATGAAGAGAAAAAGATCGGAAAGATCGAAGGAGGATGAGAAGAGAGATCGGAGAGAGAGAGTAAGGATGAGAGATCGGAGAGAGGAAAAATGAGGAGGAGGATGAGAGAGATCGGAGGAAGTGAGGAGGAGGAAAGAGATATTGGAGAGTGAGATGAGGAGAGAGTGAAATGAGGGAAGAGAGGGAGGCGAAAGAGATTGTGAGAGATGAATGAACTTTTTTATTTTTTATTAATTATTAATTGAATGTATGTTTTTGATAATTTAACTTTTGAGAGTATGTTTTTGTTAATATAATAAGTATAGAGTATGTTTATATTAATTCATCTTATTTGAATTTTTTGATAAACTGACGAAATTACAATCATTATATCTCACATTCCGGGATCTATTTTTGACGTATTTTGAGAGAATTACATTCACTATATGATAGGTGAGAGAAGTTGAGTGCAATTCCGTCATTTTATTTAACAGCAGGTCCTCAATTGTGACAAAACCTATAGATTAGTACCTCAATTGTGACAAAACCTATAGATCAGTAACTAAATTGTTAAAACTGATAGTCAAACAACTAATTTGTTAACCACTCGTAAATGTATTTTTTTCCGTTTCTAAAACAACTTGTAGCCGTAACTTATTTAATTTAAATTCATTAAAAATATATAAAAAAGTTTCAAATATAATTAAATATATAAATTTCATATTTAAGCAATGACTTAATGTATTTTCTAATGAAAATGAATTTCATTTTTCTAATACTTTTTTTGGAGATAAATACATTTAGTGTATAATAGTAATAGTGGTTAAATCTATTACTATTTTTTAACAATTGAGTTACTAAAAAAGTACAAATTTTGGTTTTAAATATAACACTAGGGATTTAGCTGGGGACTAAAAATGAATGGGTAATTCAAATGAGCTGTGTATTAGTATTTTACTATTAGTTACATAGGATAATTAATTGAAAACCCAGACATATCCTGGGGGAGGTGCACTCATTGTACTACAGTTTTTCTGTTTTTACTCTCAGACCGTAGATTAAATCTACGGTCTACAGTCATTGACTGTAAACCGTAGATTAAATCTACGGTTTACAGTCAATGACTGTAGACCGTAGATTTAATCTACGGTTTACAGTCAATGACTGTAGACCGTAGATTTAATCTACGGTTTACAGCATTTTTCATGTTTTTTGCTTTAAAAATAAAAAATAAAAATCTGAGAATTAAAATTAAAATACTGAATAATTTTTTCAAATTAAATATGTTTTTTTTTTTTACATAAAAATGCCTTATTTTTAAAATTTGATATTTTTTTCAAGTGTATAAGTTGATATTTTTTTCAAGTGTATAATTTGATATTTTTTTGTTTTTTTCAAATAAAAAAACAAAATGCCTTAGTTTTAAAAATAAATTACCAATATTCTAACAAACTCTCAAAATTTACACAAAATTTACCAAAAAAAAGTTGTTTTGATAAATTTTACAATTTTGGTTCATGTTATATTTTTGTCAATTGTATAGGTTTATATTTATTGAATGATTAACTAAATTGTCAATTTTTGAGAAGTTTTTTTGTTTGGTTTTAAACACTTGTATAACGCAATATGAAACATTAATTAAGTCGTCAATTTGGAGTCAATAATCAGTTTTTTATTTTTAATTTTATGTAAATTACTCTTTTTACATAAATTAAAATTCTAATAATTAAAATTAAAATACTGAATATTTTTTTCAAATTAAACATGATTTTTTTTTAATAAAAAAACTAAATGCCTTCTTTTTAAAATTATACATAAAATAAATTACCAATATTCTAACAATCTCTTGAATGAAACAATCATAAATTATATAAAATTCATAAAATAAATTAACCCAATATGCAAACATGAACTAAATTACATGAACTAAATTTCATAAAACGAATTTATTAAACATTTGTTTACATCATATAAATTTACAACAAATTGGAAAAAATAGTAATTTACATAAAACTAAAAATAAAAAACCGATTATGGACTTAGGTCTATAGGTTCTTCATTTGCTTTTTTCTTTCCCGATTGCTTTTCCAACGCCATATATAATTTGAAATTTGGTCGAAAAAGTTCCTTCCATGGCGCAGCTGCCTCAGTGCGTGTTTGTTCCCACCGTGCTATAATTCCTGGCATTGGGAAGATCCCTTCTTTAGGAATAACCTGAGCATAGTGACAACTGTTGACGAACACCATTACAGTCGGGATCCAATATGTCGTTCCCTGAGGCGGACCAGTATAAAGAGGTAAAAAAGTAGAGTTCCACACGTTTACCTCTCCATTTTGATTTTCCCATAAGGACAACAATACAATTGGCATATTGTAATGAGAAGCAATTAAAAAACCATACGACGGAAATCTCATCCATTTCTCAGAAGGTGCGGGATTTGTAGCATGATAAAAATTTAAACTTGATAAAATGTAATCATACCGGTAAGCTTCAAAGTCAAGATTCTCAAACAGCTCATAATAAACACCTTTCATTTGCTGCAGCTCTTGAAACAATTCACATCTTACCGCGTACCAATCATCTTCCCCATGCTGTTTACCCGTCGCATTTGCAACTACCCGGAACCCACAGTTACCATCCCCACGCACATCATAAACCGTTTCGATGTAACTATGTAACATGAACCATATTTGGTCACTGTACAGGAAGGTTGGCCTATTGGGGGTGGGTTTAGGGTTCTGGTTTCGCGGCCTCCTAGTTGGGTTTACCCTTACCTCCGGTGTTTCATCCGCCTTGCCTTTACCCTTGTCCCTACTAGCACCAGCACTCTGTTCCTCCACATACTCCCATCCCGACTTATCCCTCTTACTAGATTTGTCGCCTTTTCTAGGTCTCCCCCTATTTGCTCTCACTTCGGGGTCACTGACGGATGTTCTGGCTGGTACGGTTATCTCTCGGAGTTGTGTTTTCATACGCCGTTTTTCAACATTCGTTTTGCTAGCATAAACACTTTTAAACTCTTCTAGATCACCCTCTACCCCATAATCATCGGTGTTCCCATTATCATCAATTACATCTAATTTTTTCCAGAATGGATGAATATATTCTAGAGGAAGAGGCTTCCCGAATAAAATATGTTCACTCATAATATGATGACAAGGTAAACCGTGAGACAATTTAAAACCGCAAGAACAATTCTCATCAGCCTGGCCACTACATTTTCTGTGTTCTTGGAATAATAAATCAAAGGCATAGTGTGTGATATACGACCTAAGATTTATAAATAGAGGCGTTTTTTCAGAATGTGGAAAATAAGACTTGCATTTATCCAACTTCGTCTTAATATCCTCAAACTGTTTTTCTAGAATTCTATTCACCTCTACCCAAACAGTTTCAAGCGTGCCAGTATTAGTGGAAAGGGATCTTTTCAGCTTAGCATGTTGTTGTTCGGCTCGATTGCTAGTTCTGTTACCTAGATGTGTTGTGTGGTTGGTATAGCATGCAACAAACTTTTCAGCATAATCATTTAAAAGCTTGTCTACATACTTAATCACAGCAGGGTACGATTTGTAAGAGGTATTGAAATTAGTTCGGTTATAATTGTACTCCTCTATCGACTCAGAATCAACCAATAAACCCCAATCATCTAAAAACGTTTGCCACTCCTCGTCAGGGATCTTTTTACGGCAGTTTTTCAAAACATTTTTTGCAATATGAAAAGTGCACAAAATATGATGAGAATCGGGAAAAACAACGGATAAAGCATTTGATAAGGCCATTTCCCTGTCGGTTACAAACACCCTAGGTAGTATACACCCCTCCAATGTAACTTTAAATTTTTCCAATGCCCATATATAACTTTCTTGTGTCTCGTCACTCATGAAAACAAAACCTAAACAATATGTTTGGTTCGTTGATGTCATTCCTACGACTTCTAGAAATGACATATTAAAACGGTTTGTCCTATATGTACAATCCATTAACAAGACATCAGGAAAAGCTTTGAACATCCTTATAGAATCGGGGTGTGCAAAAAACAAGTTCTCAAGGGAATGGGTTGATGGGTTCATATTATAGTAGAACGTGTAGCGATGGCTATCCAACAAATTAAACAGTTCCTGTATCGGGTTTCTACCATCTCGTTCTTTAAATTTCAGTCCGGCCAAAAAATTATGTATCGTTTTAGTGTTTGATACATTGTCAGGATTTCTATTTTTAATGGCCTCTAATATTGCACCAACTTTAAAACTACTTTGCCTTAAAGTTTTAACAATTTCTTTTTCATCTTGGGTTAAACGAGCACGTCGTGCTTGACCTTGGAGGTAAGTTGGGGGTGGGTGGTTATGTTGTCCATTTTCTACGTGACACATCCATTCACCATTAACTACGTAACCTTTAATGAAAAATGGACAGTCTTTTTTCTTTGTACCTGATTTTACGGAAGATGGTTTCTTTTTTTCGTAAACCCCCGATTTATCACACACAATATCAACATACGGTGTCCTGCTCCCATCACCCCCTCCAGACCTACGAATCGTAAGGATGAAACCCCAATTTCCAGCCACATCAGCAAGATCAGCAAGCATTTCATCCCTTGTTTCCCAAGTCAATTCATCAACTTCAAAGTGCTCCGAATAATCAGTTAGCTCATCGTTTGAGCCACTGGATGAATTCGCATTGTTGTTGTTATTCCATTGGTTGTTGTCATAACCATAGTTGTAATTCATTTTCGGATAGGGTTTGTTTGTATATTTTATTGGGGAGAAATGAGGATTTTTTTAGAGATTTCCGAAATGTGTTTGTGTTTGATTTTATGGTTTGTTAGAATTGGCAAAATTGAGTCATATTTATAGGGTAAGTTTACACTACAAACCGTAGATTACTTTTACGGTTTGTAGTGAATTTTTGGTGTAGTCATTTCGAAACTTTAATAATGCATTGAGTAGTCATTTTCGGATAGGGTTGTCAAATCATAATAATTCAAAAGTGATAAGGTGTTGTCGGAATTATTTTGATAGATATGGTATCCAATGTAATTTACACTACAAACCGTATATTACTTTTACGGGTTGTAGTTTTTTTTTTGGAGTAGTCATTTCGAAACTTTAATAATGCATTGAGTAGTCATTTTCGGATAGGGTTGTCAAGTCATAATAATTCAAAAGTGATAATGTGTTGTCGGAATTATTTTGATAGATATGGTATCCAATGTAATTTACACTACAAACCGTATATTACTTTTACGGGTTGTAGTTTTTTTTTTTTTTACGTTGTTTACGGTGATTCAGTGCAAAAAGTACATTCGTAAAACGTCGCTGCTCAAATCAGGGGTACAAACCGTACATTACTTTTACGGTTTGCACAAAATACATGCAAACCGTACATTTAATGTACGGTTTGTATGAAATCTGTACAAACCGTACATTAAATGTACGGTTTGTATGTATTTCAGAATATTTAGGGTTTTTTAGGGTTTAGGGTTTAGGGTTTAGGGTTTAGGGTTTAGGGTTTAGGGTTTAGGGTTTAGGGTTTGTAATTTAGGGTTTATGGTTTTTAATATAGGGTTTAGGGTTTAGGGTTTGTAATTTAGGGTTTAGGGTTTATGGTTTGTAATTTAGGGTTTAGGGTTTGTAAATTAGGGTTTATGGTTTACGGTTTAGATTTTAGGGTTTAGGGTAAGTGGTTTGTAATTTAGGGTTTAGGGTTTAGGGTTAGGGTTTGTAATTTAGGGTTTAGGTTTCAGGGTTTAGAATTTAGGGTTTAGGGTTTAGGGTGTGTAATTTAGGGTTTAGGGTTTAGGGTTTGTAATTTAGGGTTTAGGGTTTAGGGCTTGTAATTTAGAGTTTAGGGTTCAAGGTTTAGGGTTTAGGGTTTAGGGTTTAGGGGTTAGGGTTTAGGGGTTAGGGTTTGTAATTTAGGGTTTAGGGTTTAGGGTTTAGGGTTTAGGGTTTAGGGTTTAGGGTTTGTAAAAACTCAATATTGGTCCTAAAACATACAAATCAAACATACGAATCAAATTAAACTTACGAAATTATAACGTACAAATCAAACATAGAAATCAAATTAAACCTACGAATTTATAATATTCCAACCCTAGCTAATAATAAAACTGACAAATCAAATACAAAAACAGTGCATTTATTTTTTTTTGTAACGACTAAATGTTTTAAAGTTGGACATAGGGAGCATCTTTCCCGCCGATGTTAATCTATCGGATGACGGCTCAGCAGACTCTTCGATTTCGTTTAGCTCCGTACGCCGTCTTTGTCGCTGCTGCGATTCTGGATGCGGCGCACGCTCGTGGGATGTAACTGTCAACCCTCGACTCCAACTGTCGGTTGACTGATGACTAGGATGATGCTCGAACGGGACATCATCCTGAACGTAGCCCGACCCAGCAAAAGAAGCACGACGACCATGACCGCTTGAACTCGGACCCGGACCCTGATCTGTAGTCGGGGGTCGACCTCCACTGGTTCTTCTACCGCCGCTACTAGATTCGCCTTCCCCTCTGCCTCTTTCGTCGGGGCGCCGACAACTTGCCGACCTAGTGTAATTTCTTGGGTCGTAACGTAGGTCGTCATCACCATCGTCGTCGTCGTCGTCGTCATCGTCATCCTCCCCCTCCGACTGTTCATCAGCTGACCCATACGGATTCATACCCATTTCAGCGAACTCCTTACGTAGTAAGTCCACGTCCGTTTTAGATTTCAGCCGTTTGAACGATTTGAAACTGCGGCGCAACATCGCTTTCTGTAAAAAAAAACAATAAAAAACGATTTATTAGTATTGAAATATACATAAAAAGAAGTAACGATTTATTAGTAAAAAACGATTTAGTAGTTACCATTTTATTGAAGACACCCGTATTCTCCCGGAAACCGTGAGGGGGCGGGGCAAGTTCAGGTGGGTTTATGAAGATGCGGGTCCGCTCTCTATACCATTTCATGTAACCCGGTGACGTCCCCGTGCCATATTCGCCGTTAATAAGACGGGTGTGGCGGTCATTCCACACGACTATAAATTCTCCGGTTAGTAAAGGCCAGTCGTGTTTTTGCCCAATCCCATATCTTCTATCCTTGCCGTGACCCTGTCTTGGTTTCCAGATATACGTAGGGACCCGCTGCACAAAACCGAACTGCCTCATGAACCTGTCCGCGGGGTGGTACTCAATCTTCTCATTACAAATGAGAGGCACAGAACAATGCCACATATACCGGCCCCGCGTGCAGTATTCCGGATACTGATTAAGATCCCCGTAAGGTTGCCACACTATCTGTAATCATCAAATTAGAATATATAAACAATGGTTTAAAAATAGACGAGTAATAAATTCTGCGAAGATAAGACCAATGCAAACATGTACAACATATAATACGTAAGTTACATATAATACGAAAATTATAATTTACCTGTTCAGGCGACATATTGTCAAACTGGTCACGTATGTGGACCACATTATGTCCGTAGACATATGGCGTAAGGTTAGTTTGCCGCCACATCTTCCATCTGTAATATACAAACAAAAACCGATAAACAATAAATATAACCGGCAGCTAAGTAAATGATAGATGACACAATAATATAAAAAAGCAAAATCCAATTCAAAAACTAAATAAATATCATACCTGTAACCGAGGGGGAACCTAGGCAAGCCCTCCGGTGGCTCGACATCTTCCGGCAGCTCTTCACACGGTCTAACCGGCAGTAGTCTGGTAATCGCCCACATATCCAGAAACATAACCGCCCCGCTTACTCCGGTTGTCTTACAACGTACCACCCTGCATAGATTAGCCTCTAACCAGGCCAGAAGAGCTGATCCCCAACTATACTCAGCACATGTGTCAAAATCCTCCAGAAATGGCAGAGGCCAGAGTGGAATCTGATCACTGCTCTTATCTGAAAACACATGTGCAGCCAGTAATAATAGCATGGCAGCCCTAGACTGATATAGTAAACGCTCCTCACTAGGGTTGGGGGGTAATTCACCGAAGGTCTGTAACATCCAATCAAGTCTAACTGTCAGACAGTTTTGATCGACTTGATTGTCAGCCGGCCTAACACCCAACAAACTCTCCATCATAGCCAACCTGCTCGCCTTCGTGTCATTCCGCTCCGACCGGGTCACAGCAAGACCATCCACCCTCAGACCGAGCATAATCTCTACATCCTGTAAAGATATCCCCAACTCTCCCCCGACAAAATGGAACGTGTGCGACTCATCACGCCACCTATCAACTAAGGCTGTAATCAACCCTCGGTCTACGGTATAATTACCTATACTGTAAATACCGTAAAAACCAGCCCTAATGATATTATGAACTACCCTTTCAGGCGTCGGTATCTGCCAACTATAATTATAAACCCTAATCTTATTGGCATCTCCTCTACCCGCTTCTCTGCCAGCATCCCAAGTCTTATTAGAAATGTGACCGGTCTGTCGTAAAATACCCAACCTCCCTTTAATCTGTGGACCTGGGTCTGTCATCCTAACTATGATAACCAAATATAACTCAATTAATGATAACCAAAAAAATGATAACATAACCAATTAATGATAACCAAACAATGATAATTCAATGATAACCAAACAATGATAACTCAATTATAACCAATTAATGATAACCAAACACACATTTTTTCATAAACCAAACAATAATAATTAAATTTTTTAATGATAACCAAACACACATTTTTTCATAAACCAAACAATAATAATTAAATTTTTTAATGATAACCAAACACACATTTTTTCATAAACCAAACAATAATAATTAAATTTTTTAATGATAACCAAACACACATTTTTTCATAAACCAAACAATAATAATTCAATTTTTTAATGATAACCAAACACACATTTTTTCATAAACCAAACAATAATAATTCAATTTTTTAATGATAACCAAACACACATTTTTTCATAAACCAAACAATAATAATTCAATTTTTTAATGATAACCAAACACACATTTTTTCATAAACCAAACAATAATAATTCAATTTTTTAATGATAACCAAACACACATTTTTTCATAAACCAAACAATAATAATTCAATTTTTTAATGATAACCAAACACACATTTTTTCATAAACCAAACAATAATAATTAAATTTTTTAATGATAACCAAACACACATTTTTTCATAAACCAAACAATAATAATTAAATTTTTTAATGATAACCAAACACACATTTTTTCATAAACCAAACAATAATAATTCAATTTTTTAATGATAACCAAACACACATTTTTTCATAAACCAAACAATAATAATTAAATTTTTTAATGATAACCAAACACACATTTTTTCATAAACCAAACAATAATAATTAAATTTTTTAATGATAACCAAACACACATTTTTTCATAAACCAAACAATAATAATTCAATTTTTTAATGATAACCAAACACACATTTTTTCATAAACCAAACAATAATAATTAAATTTTTTAATGATAACCAAACACACATTTTTTCATAAACCAAACAATAATAATTCAATTTTTTAATCATAACCAAACACACATTTTTTCATAAACCAAACAATAATAATTCAATTTTTTAATGATAACCAAACACACATTTTTTCATAAACCAAACAATAATAATTAAATTTTTTAATGATAACCAAACACACATTTTTTCATAAACCAAACAATAATAATTAAATTTTTTAATGATAACCAAACACACATTTTTTCATAAACCAAACAATAATAATTCAATTTTTTAATGATAACCAAACACACATTTTTTCATAAACCAAACAATAATAATTAAATTTTTTAATGATAACCAAACACACATTTTTTCATAAACCAAACAATAATAATTCAATTTTTTAATCATAACCAAACACACATTTTTTCATAAACCAAACAATAATAATTCAATTTTTTAATCATAACCAAACACATTCTCAACAATTCAAATTAACCAAACAAAATAAAAAAACATGCAAAAATGGGACAAATATCAACAATTATTAAAATTTCTATAATTAATATAAACAAACAACAAACAATTATATATAGCTAAGTGAATTATGGTTTTGCATATTTTATATATTTTTACCTATTTTACAAATTAAAATTACAAAAAATAAAAAAACATGCAAAAATGGGACAAATATCAACAATTATTAAAATTTCTATAATTAATATAAACAAACAACAAACAATGATATATAGCTAAGTGAATTATGGATTTGCATATTTTATATATTTTTTCCTTTTTTACAAATTTAAATTACACAAAAAACATAATAAATTAGAGAATAAAAGATATACCCTTGAATTATGGATAAGTTTGATTGATGATTTGGGGTTTTTTGTTAATAAAGTTGATAGTTAATGTGGTTGATTGATTTGGGTGATTTTTTGGGTTGAAAATTGGGGGTTTTTGAGAGAAAGAGAGAGAATGTAGTATAAAAAATGTTTTTTTTTTTAAAAAAACGTAAGTTTCTGTTTTTCAGGGACCTGCTGTGTAATTTTGGCGCAGGGACTGACTGTGTAATTCTGAAAAGCAGGGACTGACTGTGTAATTTTCAAAAAAATTACACAGACCGTAGATATAATCTACGGTCTGGATCATTTAATCCAAACCGTAGATTTAATCTACGGTTTGGATTAAATGATCCAGACCGTAGATTATATCTACGGTCTGTGCGTTGATACAGAATTTCTGTAGTGCTTTAAGAGCACCTCATCCTGGGGATGGGATTGTTAACAAGTAAACAAAACCAAATCAGAGTCAGAGGAGGTAAGGTAAATAGTAAAAATAAATGAAGAAGAATAGAGAGAGTGGTGAAGAAGAAAAAGAAAAAGAAGAAGAAGGAGATTATTATATTAATCAATCTCGTCGCCGTTTATCATGCACCACTTGTTTTGATGCTCTCTGGTTCTGCTACTGTATGTTTATTATTTAACCCTTTTCTTTTTTCCCCTTTTCATATTTAAACTAACTACTTCATTATTCATTCTTACCTATTTACTTTTTTATTTTCTATCTTCCCAACCATTATTTTCCGGCCCTAATTTCCTCAACTTCCTTTTTCCAACTGTATTCCTAATTGTTTTTTTTATTACATTTTAAAAAATAAAATCAATGTTCTATATTATTTCTTTTTAAGTGTTTGTTCAATTTTTTTTATAGTATTTTTTTGAACAAACACGTTTGAAATAATATAGAAATTGATTTAAAAAATATAATCAAAAAACAATTACGAATACATTTGAAAAATCCGATAACATGAATCTAACTTGACGAAATTTGCACCCATTATTTACTGTTACGTTGGTTACTGTGACCTATCATTCTTTATCTGCTGTTTTATTAATACTTGATGTTTTTTCGCCCTAATTATAGATTATGGGTCCGTTTGGCAACATATTTTTTAATTCATTTTTGGATTTTAAAAAATCCGTGAGTGTTTGAACATTCAGATTATTTAGCTTCTAACTATCAGATTTTTAGGCTAAAAAATCCAAATTTTTTTAAATCTATATTTATGGATTTTTAAAACAGATTTTTAAAATCTGATTTTGGACCAAAAAATCCGTTACCAAACGGACCCTATATTTCTTCTGCTTTTTATTTTTTATGCTTATATTATGAGTTTAAGACCTTTTTAAATTCTGTTCTTATTTCTTTTCTTAGTGAATTACTTCATACGGTAGTTACTCCTCTCGGTCTCAGTTTGTAACTTCTTTAAATCAGAATTTTCTTTTATACCTTTTTCGGATTTAAAATTACTCGTGTGTATTTGAGTTCTAAATAATACAGAGAAGGCCAACTTTTTTTTAGTTAGCAAATGTGCGGAGTAGTTAATGTAACAAGCCATTAATTTGTGAAAATTTGCCACTTAATTGATATTCAAATGTAGATGAATGTATTCATTTATGCGGACAAACAGCTGGCTCCGTTTGGTAACCGAGTTTTTGGGCTGAATTTTAGATTTTCGATTTTGAAAATAACTGGGTGTTTGAACAGTCAGATTATTTATCTTTTAAAAAATATATTTTTTGCCTAAATAAGCTAAAAGAATCCAAAAATCAATAATCTGGATTTTTCATTGAATTTTGGAAACAGATTTTTTTAATCTAATTTTTGACCAGAAAATCTTTTGCCAAATGGAGCCTTAAGCTTACATATTATAGTCAAATACACATGAAAAGTGGTTGTCTTGGTTCCTGTATTCCGTTATGAACCATCAAGGTCTGGTTCTTGATCGAAACGTTTCAGTCGATTTGTCTGGTTATCGTAAGTTTGGTCTTATGGGCTTGTTATCTTGAAGCTTTTAAGCAATTTAGCTGGGTTTTTGGAGTTCAAAAAAAAAAAAGCTACGCTGATCCAGCTTAAAGTTCTAGAATTTTCAAGCCAAATTTGCAGAATATACCTGGCTTCTAAGCTGGTTGACCAAACCCTATCTGGGTTTTGCCAAAAAATCTGAGCTTAAAAGTTGCAATCAAACAAGACTGATATATATCTTACCCTAAAAATAACACACTTGAGGTAATTAGTATATGAAATAGAGATATATTTTTGGACGAGTTGTTAGAGGACTGGGGCTTAACTTCATATAAGCACGACTTTGTATATTCTTGTGGTATATATATTTCTCAACTACTTCCACATATTGGCATGGTAGGAAACAATTGCAAAACATACACAGATATGACGACTCAAAATAGATTACTGGATACATAGACCTAAGGCATCTGCATCTAGTAATTATGACGTTGTTTATGGTTTTCAAGCAATCCCTACTAGTCAAGGTTCCAATCATAACCTTCCTCTTATCATGGTTCAAGTTTGAATAAGGTTGTTTATGGTTTTCAAGCAATCCCTACTAGTCAAGGTTCCAATCATAACCTTCCTCTTATCATGGTTCAAGTTTGAATAAGGTTGAATCATAATTATCTTCTTTTTTTTGTGTAAAATGAGTAACGGATATCAGTATATCAAGTCTTGGCCCTTAGGTTAAACCGCGTGTAAATAGAAAAAATCCATGATAGATACCTCGTAATTAATTATCGTGTCTTGATGCTCTCGAGCTTTTGTTGATCTTCGCTTTACTAGAGATCAGAGTTGCAAATTGCTTGTAGTAATGATGACATGTTCGTTCTTTATCTTTGGAAAGAAATAAGCAAAACTCTACATTTTATTTCAGCTCCAGTCCATCAGATGCAGCAGTATTATCGGGTTGGTGTCTTAGACAACTGTTCTGGGAAGTGGACTTCTCTTGTTGATTGCTTAACTCTGAAAACAAAACGGTCTTCTGAACTCGAGGTATATTCTTACTTTTTGTCTGTTTTTTGTGTGTGCGCATAAGGGTTTAACGGTGTTACTAGAAAAATATATGGAGAGATGCTGCTTTAAATATTGAATACTTGGAAGGATGTGATGTTTGTTGAATTAAAAATATATTGTATTTGAAACTACCAACAAGTGTCTCAAACTTGAACATATTTTCTTGATAGCATTTGTTATATGGTGTTTGTGAATTGAATGATGATGTAATTGGAGTTTTGTGGTAGAATGTGATTATCAATCATCTTGAATGTTTTGAAACTTGATTAATCTTGGTTAGCGGTTATGATTTCTCTCGTGTCGCGCAAGGTTTGTTCAACATGGTAAAAAACAAAAAAACCTCCCTTACACATAAAACCCTAAATCACCTACAGAAATTAGCTCTTGTTTTTTTACCTGACATACATAATTTAACCTACAAGGTATGTAAGAAGTGAAAACTAGTTGGACCATCATAATGAATAAGTAGATTGTATTTGATACACCTAATCGAGGTCTCCGATTGACTTTTAATGAAGTTATACTTGTTTAAACATGTTTATTCTGTCAGTGTAATCTTTGAAGAGAATCTCATTTAAAACTGAGTTTGATTAATTAATCCGTAGAGAAAACTATAAGAAAATAGCTCTACGAGAGAAACCCCCGATGGAAGAGACTGAATCCTACCCTATCCACCTTTTTACTCATTTCTTACTTTGAGACCTCTGACATTCTCATAGAAATCTTGGGTCACTGAAAGTTTGACTATTTCTTATTGAACCCATTTCTATCAAAATGTATCCAGTCCCGTCTTTTTTCAAAAGCTGATAGTCTGATAGTGAAAGATATTAATATGATAGCAGCTCACTTATTGTAACCTCTTGTTCCTAAGTCCTAAGGGATAATACTTTTCTCCTTTCTACCGATGCTATTTCTCAGTCATTTTTTAAAATGTATACATTGGGTAGAAAAGAAAAGTACGTGAAATAAGAGGATTATATACAGCGATTGGTAACCTATTGCCGAAGCAAATTTATAGTAAATGAAAACACTGTGGTAATAGGGACATTATCTTTCTTCTTTTGTTACTACTACATGAATTTATCTTTACATTTGTCAACGTAATTGTGGGTAGTTTTTGAATAACACAATTTTCCCTACTATAGGAGATCTTGGAAACTCGTGAGAAAGAAAAAACCCACATCTGGACTTTTCGGACTCCTGAGGAAGCGGCTTCCAATTGGAGAGAATTATTTGGAGATCCAGATGAAGTTAAATGACAAGTCATTTGAAGAATTCTTTATTCCCAGTTTCCTGGATTTTTGCAAGCTTTACTGAGAAATAAAAAGCACCACACCCTTAACAGTGTTAAGGGTAGTCGGTTTAAGTGGCACTTAATATGTAACGTGTAACCCTTAGTGCGAGCTTGAATTTTCACCTCTGGCATTGTATTTCCCTGAACATGATGGTGCCAGCTTGAGTTTTCACCTCAAGCTTTGTATTCTTCTGAACATGATAAAAAAGAAATGATTCCAAAATTTCTCTATAAATTAGACTTATAATTTAGGATTAAGTTGGTACTCATAACGTTCTTCTACCGAGTGAAATTATATTGGCGGTGATAAATAGTGTTAACCAACCTTTTTAAGTTAAAAAGGCCTAGCTGAATGAATGCATTATGAAATCATATTCGTATGTATTATTTCAGCTAAAGTTCTTAATCGGCTCTATATGCTGTTTTAGTTATAAAAAGAAACTGCACTATATATAAGCATGGATACCTTTGTAATCATAGATCTTTCTTCAAAAAGATCTTTATTAGTAGTTGCATGTGACTTTACGAAATTTAAATGGTAGAAAGATTTATTCTAACTATAATTTTATAAATAAAATTATAGAAATTACATGTGTGCACAATAATATAATAAAACATGGCAAAAATATAATTAGGCACAACAAGATTTGAAACCACGACCTATGATTTGTATTATAGTTACTCTACCACAGTGTTCAGGGCATAAATCTTGACATTTTTTGCATTGGATATTACATAACTTTATTTAATGTATACAAATATACCTATTTTTGTCCCGAACGAAGGGAGGGCAGTTGACCCCTCTTGCCCGCCCATCTGTTCCGGAAAATGAAGGAAAAGCCTTATTGGTAAACTAGGAAATAACATAAGATACATGTCTGCATTATTGTAACTGGAAATGTCTTGCAACTTGTTTGGTTGTACTCCATAAGCCCAACATCTTTATTTTGTGTTGCATTTCATGTGTGTGGTCAGTTTAAAAACAGTGAACACTTTCTTCTGCCCAACTTATTTTCAGACTCAAGTATAAGTTCATTTTTGCTTAACGGTTACAGCCTAACAAGCATTCCAGTTTAGTTTAATTTAAAATTACTTAGCAAATCTATATCTCATACTCATACCGTTTATTCTTTCAAACTTTCTAGTTTGTAATTGGAATTATCAAGCAAGAGGGCGCGAATAAGTTGAAGACCAAAAGGCACTTGTTTGAACCATCAATTGCTCAACCAGTAGCTGAAAAAATGGAAATAACAATAGCACCACTACCCGTCGATAAGAACCCTGAGAAGTTAGTGATGACACCGGTCCATGAAGATCATGACAATATCAACGCTGACCAGCCTGAAGATCATCATGATCAGAATGGCTCACAGCCATTGGATCAATCTGATGAGTACAATGGAGACACGCAGAATGCGCTACAGCTGTTGGATCATGTATCTGGCTAGATTTCGTCGGATGATGACGATGGTGATGCACATGAAGGCTAATCTTATACTCTGCTCATCAAAGTTGTGAAAATGTTCATGAGTTTTTTTGTTGTTTTACAGTTTTCCCTAAAAAGATAATAACTCTGTTATGATAAGCTTGTGTAATGCCTTCTTTTTTCTGAGACTTCTTATTCATGTGTTGTTACCTACTTTTCAAATAAGTTGTTGCTTTCTCCATTTAAATCATTAACCCTTTTTCAACATTCTAATTATAGCTTGCTTTTATGTTTATGTGTATACGACTATACGGTATATTAATGTGAAACCAACAGCTCTGCATTAGGAGGATTGAAGAAGGGGATTGATCCTCAATACCACATCACGATAGTACTTGAACAAAAAAAAATAGAAAATTCGAATTTTAATTAATAATTAGGGAAATGTTTTTATAATTAAGCTAAAATGATTTTGCAGAAAACTTTTTTCTTGATCGAAAAATCCGGTACAAATCTGTTATTATTTACCATCATGTTGATAATTTCTGTCCAGCAATACCAATATAATTCATTAGATTTATATGTTAAATACTTACAATATCCGTTCTTGTATACTGCATGATATGCGCACATACACAGATACACTCCATATAAAACGGAGAATGGTGGATATTATCAAAGAGTTTTCCCTAAGATAATAATGTTATTATTTGAATCGTACTTTGATGTTTTCGTCATTATTGACTTGTTCATACATCCTTTTAACTAGGTTTATATCATTACATATATTGTATTGTGATGCAACTATTAGTAAACTATCGACATAACAAGAAATATATGGAGAGAGAGCAAAATATTCTTATTCAAGTATAAATATGTGTTTAACTATGAAGACTTCAACCTCTTTATATAGTGGAAGGATGAAACAAGATACATGTATAAAAGTCACAAGTCACAAACTTAAAGGTTATACATAATGTATGTAACCTATACAAGAATATGGACAACCACATAATGTAACACAACACTCCCCATTGGGTGTCCAAACATGCTGCAAGCTTTCTCGTCTTCATAAACTCTGATAAGTTGTTTAGTCGCATTCGCTATTGCCAACACATAAAACCTTAAGTTCGGAAAACCCGATGTGGAACAAAAACCGGATCATATGACAAAATGGTGTTGCCGAATGGAGTGGACTGAAGCGCTATACAAGTGCGTGAATGAACTGAGTAGAAAATATGTGCCTTATCAAAACCTTGCCAAGAAAACTCAGTGGGAAAAAACTTGGTCGAAGGACAAAAGAGTGTATAACTGTCAGTAAAAACGGGAGAAATAACCATACACGGTGTGCTTCATTAAAAACCTTGTTAGAGAAAACCATGTGGGAAAAACACTCTAATCGAAGGACAAAAGAGTACACGATGGTTAGAAGTATACAATCGGATGCTCCACCTGATTTCGGCAATCATTAGTGCGTCTCGCTAAAAAGCTTGTCAAGGTAAACCCAGTGGGACAAACCCTTGAACTAAGGACAAAAAAAGTACACAAACATTCATCATGATGTTCCCCCTCACATGCACATAACTAGGTGCGGGAATTTCGACTAGGTAGAAAATAAGCATAAATCGGGATGCTCTCCCTTACTTGCACATAACAGAATGCAGGTATAATAACTAGCGAGAACTAATCATATGTCAGGATGATCTTTCTTACTTGCACGCAACATGGTGCTAAGCATATGTGAGGATACACACAGCAGGGTACTAAGCATATGTCATGATGCTCCCCCTCACTTGCACACAACAGGGTGCATGGAGACATGTCGTTTAGGAAAGCTCGGAGAGCTTCCTAAGTCCGATCGCTCTAACATGTTTTTGGAACGAATACTTTGGCAGTGACTTGGTGAACAAGTCTGCGTGATTGTTCTCGGATCCATTATGCTTCACTTCAATCCTTTAAAGCGTTTGTTGTTCATGTGTAAAGAACAAGTTTGGCGAGATATGCTTAGTGGCGTCACCTTTGATGTAACCATGTTTCGCTTGATCAATAACAGCGGTGTTGTCCTCATAAATGACAACTGGTTCATCAGGATCGTAAATTAGATCACATGTACTTCTAATATGGCCAATAACCGCTTGAAGCCATACCCACTCTCTAGTCGCCTCGTAGAGCGCGAGTAGCTTAGAGTGGTTCGTCGAAGTAGCCACTATGGTCTTTTTACAAGACCTCCAAGATATCGTTGTGTTCCCGATGGTAAAGACATAACCAGATTGGAAACGTCTCTTATGCGGGTCTGATAAGTAACATACATCGGCGTAACCAATAAGGGTCGCAGTGTTTTGAATGCCAATGGGGTAAGCCCACTTGATGACGCAAATGGTATAAACAAGCATTTTTCTATAGTACCTTTAAGGTAATGGAAGAATGTCTTTAAGGCCATTTCCGTGGCAGCGTGTTAGCGCGATGCTGTGTCGAGCTATATAATTTACAGCAGATGAGATGTTCATCCTAGTACATTAGACCAAGTACAGTGGTGCGTTTATTGTACTCGGATATGAACTTCATGGTTCGATATCTCTTCAATGTCACTCCAGGGATGAAATGGGTCTATACTAATGGCTAGTGATCGAACGATCATGGGAGAATTTGACGACTTACTAAGCGTCAAAACACCTTCTGGGTGTAGTCTGAATCATGAACTTAGATTCAATATTTACGGGACTCGATCATCAGGCCGAGTCACTACTGTGTCTTCCCAAGCTCCTTCATCTCGAAGAGCAAATCCAAAATATGGATTGTTTCATAACACGCAAGGGCATAATACTTGTCAAGTATCCCAAACCAATCAAGTACCCACTTAGGCGGGTAAACCACATCCGCTCAGATTATTTCAATCTGTAAAGTGAATGTCTCCCTTAATTGAGATTGACCTTGATTCGAGCACATAAGTCACACATGGACTTTTATGTACATCTCTTTGTCTAAATCCCCATAGAGATATAACATGACCACAGTCAAAGGTTGCATACTCAGTTTTTCAGAAACTACTAAACTGGTAAAGTAGGGGACCGTTATAATATCCATTATGAGGAAATAAACCATCTCGCAATCAATTCCAAGGTGTGAGAGAAGTCTTGTGCAAGGAGGTGAGCAATGTATATCCTCATTATTCTCATATTGCTTCCTTACGAATACCCGAATAAACAAACTCGTTTAGACATTGGGTGGTGTTGGAACTACAGGTCCACACACACTTTGTTTCGCTAAGGATTTTTCCTTCTAATGTAAGTTTCCATTTGGTCAGTCTGATCTTTGTTGAGTTCAGGCAATGGTACGTGGTTCTCTATCATCGTTTGCTCATATTATCAGTCGTCACTGAATATATGGACAAGTAATCAATGACAGTCTCGTTTCGCTTCAATATCGTCTAAGATATCATGATCGACAGATATTTCGAGATTCTCAGGATGAGGAGGAATCACACATCTACTTGATCTTTTATAATCTCGCGCGACAAACGAGTTTCAGTTCATCACTTCAGGGGCTGAACGAATTCAGAACCGGTCAACTTCCTCGTTACATGGGAAGGACTACAGACTAATGGCCGACAACAGCGTCATTTGCTTGGCGGGTTTGACAAAGCAACGTGTTTCGATAGGAACACGGTGTCCAACAGGGACGACTATCCTTGCAAGCAATTTGCAGCTGGTATATATATGATCTCGTGACATTTCATAAATTTCCAAGTGCGTCTAGCACTTATTTAGACTTGGGGGAGTCTATGCACTCACTTATCACTTAATGCATTTTGGGGATCAAGCTAAGACTGAGTGGGTTATATCCACATTAGTTCATGTCGTTCCTTTTCAACGTTAACGTGCAAATCACTCCTAACAACGGGGAGTACAATCTTAACAATGTCACTTTCGCATGTCATGCTATAAAGAGATCGCTTGTCAAGGTAACTCTATCATTTGATAGGGAGGGGATACATAATCGACGTATGTCCACTTTAGAGGTCCATATTTTGAACGCTTTTACGGCTAAATAAAAATATTAATCAAGCACTCAAACACGCGTTCAAATGAGACATCTGGCTCATAACTAGCTACCAACTGGTACGCATTTAGTGTTTTGAGTGACTATAAAGCTCAGACGAACCAATGAAGCAGTGTGTAATATATCGTGACCCTACACAGAAATATATATAAGTGCGCATCACCAAATAACGCGTGCAATCATTTGCAATCGCTTAAATTTTATTTGAGTCCATTTCGGATCTGAACATAATCAACATGATGTTCAATTTCAATTCCCAAAGTCAAGTAATGCAAATCAATTTTAGCTTTTCGGCATTATCAAGTCAACTAGACTTTTCAGGATAATCCGGGTAATAAGCCACCAACTTAATGATTAGGCTTAGAGTTTGGGAAGTGTTGCATTTCTGTGGACAACAATGGAATATGACGATATTGTCGGTACTCAACCATAATCATATATATTTATGGTCCGTCTTATGGTTGGATAAGTCCACAATAACTCCTGCAATTCTTTACAAGAACTCTACGAGTCTATTTTGTGACCTTTACACATACTAGTCTTTCAGAGATAGTATTAATGGCATAAATTTCGGATCAATCAGGAAATTATTCCTTAAAAAGAATCCAAATGCAATGCGATTATAAATCTAACATCGTCCTTTGATTCGGGTATATCTCATCCGGTCAATGGCACAATGTCAAAATACTCTTATTAATCGACGACAGGTGAATGATAGTATAGACAAACATGTCTTAGCATCTAAGACCTCTTATTAATCGATGTTAGGCGAAATGATAAGGTAACTTCAAATGCTTTTAAAAATATGGTAGCAACCACTTGAAAGACATTTCAACTCCGCAAAAATAAGCTTTTGGTCGTATTGAGTAGAGGCTATGTAAAGAAATTTTAATTCTTTCATGAGCTATTACCAGATAACACTGTTTTTCTAGAATATCTTATAACTCAACAAAGTACGACAAGACCTGGAGTATAAAGCCTCATTTTAGACAAATCAATTTGGTTTTACCAAAGAATCCGATTTGGAGTGACATGTCCAAAATCGTTGTCAGTTAGGATTCTTTAGGCAAGTAGTTGATGAAATTATGTGGTACATTGTTACCCACTATTTTCAAATAACCAACTACCCCACAAGTATTGCCTAAATTTTTATAATTTAAATTTTGATAACATTTATAAAAGAATTTTGCTCAAAAATACTTTAAATTATTTCGAAAAATTTCATAAACAAGCAAACCATAATCCAAAAGTATTGTCCAGATGGAATAATCATAATCCAAATGGAAAAAAATAATCTAGATGAGCGAAAAATCGGCTCAAAAATTAATAAAGAAAGGTAACAAACTCATTTGTGCCAAAAAACCGGGGGTCTCAAGAGTTTCCTTTCAATTAACTTTAACCACATTAGCTTTGACTTTTCTACCCTCATGATAGTTTTGAACTATTTAAAGAGTAGCGGGGAATGACATTGGTCATTTATAGCAGAGAATTGGCTACTTGAGCATTGTCTCTTGCTTTGGGACGACGGGCCCTTATTGTTCTTTTCAAGGACTATCTTGGGGCCATAAGTCTTCGGTTTTGATAATTGTCTAAACCTCTCTTGGCTAGGCGAGCGTTAGACTCATGACAGTTCGAGACAAATAACCCTTGTCTCGGTTCTCGATTCGGGGAAAAATGCCCACAAAGGGCATTAGTATCATGCAAACAATTCGCCATTGACCCAATAGGATTAAAAAAAATGCTCATCGGGGCAATTTTCTTATTCAATAACAAATTGGCGATGATTTAAAGGAACATAGTGAATATAAATTTACAATACTGCTTATGGAATACGTTTTCGAAGCTAGTATTTTGGTGAAAGTTTGCTCTAATTGTCAATTTCAGACAAAAAAGTTCACCATAGACGTCAACGGGTCTAACATGTGGCGGCGGAATAAAATCAACGCCTTATCCTTCAACTATGAAGTAACAAACATTTCATGTTTTACTCATCAAATATGGCATCCAAAAAATTTTTGGGCATCACATTTTCACTGGTGACGAAATAACATCATTGTCTAAACAATCATTTCGCAAGTATGCTTTGCTATTTTCCTCATCATAGATGGCATCCAACATGTCTTGAGAGTTCTGAATTAATTATCATATAAAACGATAGGTTTATATGTCTATTATGGTTTTCATATGCATAAAGTTTATTTCGAAACAGCAGGTTCGAAAAACACAAGTTTTGCTTTTGTGAATAGGTTCTCATTGATCGAACGACAGGTCGATACTGAGACACCAATTCGGCAAAAAATACACCTATATAAACACACTCGGGGAACTTATTATTTACTCAACCCCTTTCAGTACCTCTACTTGAACACGACCAGAAAAGACGGTGAGGGGGATGGGCACGAATGCTACTTAAAAACCGACCTCATTAGGAGAGCGACTTTCGCCTTTTTGTTTCCTAGACATCGTATCCAAATAGGTGAGCCTATTTGGGGAAGATTTGCAATTATTCCAACTTAAATGTGAATACATATACCGGATTTTACAAATTTTCAACTCAAAAGCTACATCTAAATGTTTAAGCTTGAGGAAAATTTCTACTCAAAAGAGATACATTGTAAAATATTCAAATTCTAGGCAATTTATAAGCTCACGTAACATATAAATGTCTACGAGCTTTTATGTGACAAGATAAAATAGCATTTAACAATATCAATTCATAGGCAATAAAATATGGCATGCTAAGAGGCTAAATTTAGTTAATGTCACACAAACAATTAATACTATCATGCAAGAGGTATTTTCTACAAGATTTATACAAATTTTAGAAGTACGAGTGTAAATACAGAAAACTATATGCATTCTAAGGGTAATTACAGATCTGATACTATAGTTTCAGGAGCTTTACAAAGAGACTCTAAAGTTTTAGTTAGTTACAGATTAGTATTCCAATGTTCTAAAAGTGACAGTTTAGGTCCGCCAGTTTATTATGTCTAACTATACAAGTTATAACTCGTTTTATAAGTGACATACATGGGTTCCAATAGCAATTTTTCATCAAAAAAAAGCATCCATCATGTGATATAAATCTTCAACATGATATTTCCGGTTCTATTCTTGATTAATCATGCAATTTTTACGTTTTATTACAAGTAGAAATTGTGTACCTTAATTCGGTAATACGAAATGATGATCGATATGTGATCTAACAACCCAATAAACCCTCTTCGAGAAAGAAATAGATCCATATACTCCCTTCTAATGAAACTATCTAGCGATTTCTTGACTCTGTGTTTAAGCAATGTGCCGATAACGTGTTGTGTGGCAATTATTAACAAACTATCGACATAACAAGAAATGTATGGAGAGAGAGAAAAGTATTCTTATTCAAGTATAAATATGTGTTCAACTACGAAGACTCCAACCCCTTTATATAGTGGAGGGGTGAAACAAGATACATGTATAAGAGTGAGGCTAGAAAGCCATAAGTCACAAACTTAAAGCTTATACATAATGTATGTAACCTGAATATGGACAACCACATAATGTATCACAACAGTACCTATCTATTATTGTTATGTAGATGCTTCACTTGAATGCAGAGAATGAACTAGAGAGGGATGAAACTTGGGTCCTACCATGGCTGGATGTACCTCTTACCCTCCTACTTAAACCAGGGGAGGAGGATGTACCTCTTACCCTCCTACTTAAACCAATTACATTTTGACAGGTATGAAAAAGAAAATTAGTATAGTTAAACTTATTTCATACTATAATTTATTACCAATTATTACAAATCAAATCATTTTTACTATCAAAATTACATAATACTAATCACAAATATATATTTTAGCATACCAAGTTTGAGGCAAGATTTGTAACAAATATATTTGAAATTGATTTTACTTAAAATAAATCTTTGAATTTCATATTTTATAAGAACACGTTATTATAAATTAGAACATTTAAGTAAATATATATATACACACTAGTAATTGTGGCTCATGCGTTGCGTGTGTGACGCACAGTGCAATTAAAATATTGAAAATATGTGTAGTTATGATATAAATATGTAGATAATACAAAAAAAATAGTATAAGTGGATAAGATTTAAAAGAATGTTTGGTTGTTCAATAGAGATAAATAGTGTTATTAGTTATTAGTTATTACTTTTTATATTTTTTTATATGAGTATGATATTATTGTAATTAATAAAAAAGTATATGGGTATTTTTGAAAAAAAAAAAATGACTAAATGGGATAGACTCATTTGACTTGGTTTAGCTTATTATAATAGAATGATATATATATATATATATATATATATATATATATATATATATATTTGTTATACTTCCATTATATTGCCAAAGTTCAAACTCAAGATTTGATCAACAAAAAAAAAATATGTGTCAATTATTTTACTTAAAGATAGTGTATATCAATTCTTTTGAATAATTGTTGATTTGTTTTTAGTCGCATGCAACTTCTCTATGAATTCAATTAATACTTACATGTCTCGAACGAATTTTAAAAAATCATAGAAAAAAATACTTCCAACCTATATTTTTAAATCAATAGTAAAAGCTAAAATATTTGTTATACTCAAATATAATCTGAAAATATACAAAGAAATAATCATATATAACAAAAAGACAGAGATATAAATTATTTGCTATTTATTCGGTCATATTTTTGGTTAATAGATATATTTCAAGCAATAATATATAATTTATACAAATTGTCTCATGTTCACTTACTCATGACCATTATGTAATTTTGATAGTGAAAAGTATTTGATTTGTAGTATTTGTTAATAAATTACAGCATGAAATAAGCTTAACTATACTAATTTTAATTTTCTTGTTCATACATGTCAAAATGTAATTGGTAGGGTAGGAGGTAGATCCTTCTCACATGGTAGGATGCAAGTTTCATCTACTAGATATGCACAATTGGGGGCTGCAGCCCCCCTTGAAAAAAAATGATGAAAAAATAGAGTTTTACTATGTATTTTGATCAATACTTTTAAATTTTAATATTTTAGCCCCTAACACTCCGTAAAATAATTTCATATAAGGTATAATTTTTTTTTAATAAACAATCAGCTCCGTTATTTCACAATACTCGTCAATGCTTGACTGACTTCTATGTTGGTATTTTTGTGGTCCAGCGTTGTGTTAGGAACATGGGTATTAAATTGCCAACTTATAACGACAAAATGGGAAAAACTATTATACTCCTACCTACTAGTTAGAAGATTTCCTAGTCTCGACCAAAACATTGTTTGTTGTGTCGTTTACAAGCCCAAAGGCATGTGAGATGTGTTAATTTGGTAGGGGGTCACATGCTAGTGAGAAAAACAAGTGAAGTGATCACACTCCCTTTTGGGAAAAAAAATATCATGCTAGTTGTGTAAATTCGATTAGGAATTATAGTTCTAATTTAATAACATTTGGGGGTTGTGTTATATTGAAAGTCCCAGAGGTCTTATGCAACTTTATGCAAATTATTATAAACACATAAGCACTGTAAAATATACATTTGTTAGTTAAAGAATTTATGAGGCGAGAGTTCGGATTCTTCCCTCAAGTGTCCTCCTTTGGCATATGATTTTTGTGGATGTAAACTTGCACTGATAAATCGACAATCATCAGTCAATATTAAGTGATAAATCAAACCACACCATCAAGCTAAAGTGGTGTTTGGCTTTAGCCATCCAATGTCTAAACAATTCATACAAGTATTTAAAAAATGAGATTTTTTTAAATCAAAAGCTTTGGAATTATGAATGCCACGAAAAGATTGTTGAATTCGGAATATAGAGGTTCCATTTCTAGGAGCATAGCTTTAAGAAAAATACACATTCATTCCTCCTTATGATGGGAACGAGGGCGACTTGTCTTTAAACTCCATGTTTGATCGATATATCATCGATTGTGAGATAATTCAAACTCTAATAAAACCCTAGTCGTAACTATAATAAAACCCTAGCCGCCGCTATACACAAACCCTAGCCGCCACTATACACTTAACCTAAATTACAAAAAAAAATTCTCTCCTTCCGAGTACAATTGCGCCATCTCTTTTCAGTGTTTACGCAAACTGTTACCTGCGTATTTTCGTCTGTTTATTGTCACTTCGACTGTTTTCGACACGTATTTGTTGTCGCTGCTCCCTTTTTTAGCTCAAACCAGGTTATATTGTTTCAGATCTGTGTTCAATTAATATTTGGTACTTGCTTTTATTTATTTTGTCTTCGGTAAAATCTGTTTGTTGGCTGCTTGGTTTGCGATTCGTCTTTTTTCTGGGTTTGTTAAGTGTTTTCGCTGAGTTTTGATCATTGGTTATAATAATATGGAAAAGTCTCGTATGCCTATGCAACTCACTACTATTAAATTAAATGGTCATAACTATCAACAATGGACTAGAGTTATTAAAATGTCTTTAACTGGTCAAGGAAAAGAAAATCATCTAACCGAAAACAGTTCAAAAGAGGATAAAAACTGATGCTTGGATTGTTAGTTTAATGTGGAATTCTATGGAGCCTAATATATGTGCATCCATGTTGAAACATGTAGTAAACTGTGTACTTATATCACTGAGTTATTTTCGAGTAATTTGTCGCGTATGTATAATCAATCTAGCGAGTATTTCGAGTTACAGCAAGGTGAAAAATCTATTAGAGATTATTATGTAGGGGTTAAATGATTACATGAAGAACTTAATGTTGTTCTTCCCGTCTCTGGTGATGTTAAAAAAATGAATAAGAAAGAAGAGCAGATGTCTGTTCTGAAATTTCTTGCAGGGTTAAAACCAGAATTTGAGCCACTAAAAGCACAGATTCTAAGTGGAGCTTAATTACCATCCCTATGTGAAACTTATGCTCGGGTGTCATGAGATGTATGTCAAAAGCTGGCAATTAATATAACTTCCGATCGATCCGCTTTGGCGACTCAATTACCACAATCCTCCTTTTCTCCTAATCATAATCGAAGTTTGAATGGAAACCGCATCGACAGTCGTAACTTGTATGGGAATCGTTTCGATAATCGGGGTAATAGTCGTACAAATCACCAGAATAATAATTGCGGTACTCGCACTAGTGACGAGGGAGGGCGCGCTCCAAAAAACGTCCGCATTGCGGGAAACTATACCATACAGCAGATCAGTGCTGGGAGTTACATGGTAAAACAACCTATGTAGCTAACAATGTTGTCAATGAACAATCCGGTATATATGAACATGCTTCTGGGACATCAAAATTAGTCAGTATCTCACCCGAGGATTATTTAAAGTACCAAAAGTACCAAGCTGATCAGCAAGTTTCTCTTCCTATTGCTTCGTACGCTCATAAAGGTAATCCAGTGGCATGCTTTTCTTCCAATTCCTCTCTACCATCTCTTTGGCTCATTGATTCCGGTGCTACGGATCATATGTCTAGTAAGATTGATCTTTTTAGTACTATTCGTCATTCAAAAAATCTTTCTAATGTTACATTGGCAAATGGAGCTACCACCGGTGTTGATGGTATTGGTATTGCTCATCCTAGTTCTTGTGTCAAATTATCCTCAGTGTTATATATACCATCTTTTCCTTTCAATTTAATGTCCGTTAGCAAATTTAGGGCTGGGTTCGGTTCGGTCCGGTTCGGTTTTTGGCAAAACCGAAACCGAGCATATTTTTCGGTTCGGTTTTTTTCGGTTTCGGTCTTTTTATTTTTTGGACCGAACCGGACCGGTTTTTTCTGTCCAATTTCAGTTTTTTTCGGTTTTATTTTTTATTTTTTGGTCTTTTTCGGGTTTTTTCGGTTTTTTCGGTCTTTTTCGGTTTTACTGAAAACCGAAACCGACCCGAAATTTTTTTGGTTTTTTGGTTTCGGTCTTTTTCGGGTTTTTTCGGTTCAATTATCGGTTTGGTTCGGTTTTTCCGGTTTTTTGCCCAGCCCCAGTGACATTTTCTCATCATTCTGTCACCATTCAGGATTTGAAGATAAATAGGACGATTGGCGTAGGACGTGAAGAGGAAGGTCTTAATCGATTTAGCGAGCATTCACTTCCTTCAGTTGCTTGTCACATTGCAGCCTCTTCATTAGAGATTCATTTTTGTTTGGGACATCCATTACTCGATAAGTTGAAACAGTCAGTTCATAGTTTGAGTCATGTCAAATCTTTAAATTGTGAGTCATGTCTGTTAGGGAAGCATCGTCGCGTTTCTTTTCCACCCCGGATAAATAAAAGGGTAGATGCTCCATTCATGATAATACACTCTGATGTTTGGGGTCTGAGTCGTGTCATTTCAAATTTGGGATTTCGTTACTTCGTTACATTTGTTGATGATTTCTCTAGAACCACTTGGCTTTATTTAATGAAAAATCGTTCTGAGTTGTAGTCTATTTTTTTTTCGTTTTGTGCTATAATAAAAACTCAATTTAATTTATCCGTTCGCATACTTCGTAATGACAATGCAAAAGAGTATTTTACCCAACTCTTTGTAGAGTTTATGACTAATTCTAGTATTATTCACCAATCTTCATGCTCTTATACAGCTCAATAAAATGGAGTTGTTGAAAGAAAAAATCAACACTTAATTGAAATAGGTCGGTGTCTAATGTTTCAAATGAATGTCCCTAAAAAATTTTGGAGTGGTGCTGTCCTCACCTCGTGCTCTTTAATTAACCGTATGCCATCTTCGGTCCTTAAAGGTCAAACCCCGCAATCTATATTATTTCCTCACATTTCACGGTTTCGTCTACCTCCTCGTATTTTTGGTTGTACATGTTTTGTGCATCAACTTTCGCTTGAAATTGACAAATTATACCCTCGTGCTATTAAATGTGTATTTCTTGGTTATTCACGAACTCAAAAATTCTATCGGTGTTACAGTCCCACTTTACGTAAGTTCTTTACTTCATCTGATGTCACTTTTTTCGAGTCAACCCCATATTTCAGTGAGAGTTACACTTCAACCACTCTTAATAATTTTCTTCCGCTTCCAGTAATACCGTCGATGCCATTATCTCAATTTATCTCCGAAAATATTCCCGAATCATCACTTTCCCATCCTCCGGTCCCTTCGAGTAGTGTATGGCCCACAGACGTAAAAGTGTATACCCGGCGTCCAAATTGTTCGATAAGTGAACCTCCTTCTAATTATGCAAGCCCTTTGCCCTCGTCCTCGACATCTCCAGATCCTTCCACAGGCGATACTCTTCCAATTTATATTCGTAAAGGTAAACGTGCATGTACCTCACATCCGATTTCTAATTTTGTCACTTATGATCATTTATCGACTGTTCATGCTTATTTCATCACATCCTTATCATCTATTTCTATTCCTAAGTCTGTTTTTGAAGCATTGTCACATCCTGGATGGCGAGCAGCAATGGAAGACGAAATGTATGCTATTCATGAAAATAGTACTTGGATGATTGTTCCTCTTTCTGAAGGAAAAACGACAGTCGGATGTCGATGGGTATATACGGTAAAAGTCCATTCTGACGGTACGATTGATTACTTAAAAGCTCAACTAGTAGCTAAAGGATATACTCAGATTTATGGCTTGGATTACATGGAGACTTTTTCCACGGTTGCTAAACTAACATCGGTTCATCTTGTTATCTCGTTAGCTGCATCTTGCTCATGGCCATTGCATCAACTGGATATTAAGAATGCATTCCTTCATGGTGATTTGCAAGAAGAGGTATATATGGAGCAACCTCCCGGGTTTGTTGCTAATGGGGAGTATGGCTTGGTTTGTCGTTTAAAGAAGGCATTATATGGTTTGAAACAGTCTCTGCGTACATGGTTTGGGAGGTTTAGTGAGGCCGTTATGTAATTCGGTTTGCAGCAATGTGGAGTTGAACACTCTGTCTTCTATCACCCCTCTCCGGCCGATAGAATTGTGTTATTGGTATATGTAGACGATATTGTTCTTACATGTGATAATTCAAAAGGTATTGAAAGATTAAAATTGTTCTTAAACCATCAATTCCACAAAAAAGATCTTGGTACATTGAAGTATTTTCTTGGTATCGAAGTTGCAAGATCTCGCTCGAGGATATCGCTTTCACAAAGAAAGTATGTATTGGATCTATTATCTGATATTGGATAATTGGGGGCTAAACCACTTGACTCTCCTATGGATCATAACACTAAGCTTATGCCAGACCAAGGCGACTTGCTAAATAATCCAAAAAATTATCGAAGGCTGGTTGGTAAACTAAACTATTTAACGGTAACAAGACCCGATATTTCTTATGCTACTAGTGTTGCCAGTCAATTTATGTCATCTCCCAGGACAAATCATTGGGATGCCATCATTCGTATATTAAGATATCTTAAGGGAGTACCGGGAAAAGGATTGTTATACCAGAATCACGGCAATACCCATGCTAGGGGATTTACAGATGCTGATTGGGCTGGGTGTCCTTTTGATCGAAGGTCGACTACAAGATATTGTGTATTTGTTGGTGGAAATCTTGTATCATGAAAAATCAAGAAGCAAAATGTCGTTGTCAGGTCAAGTGCGGAATCAGAATATAGAGCAATGGCTCACACCTCTTGCGAGTTGGTATGGTTAAAATATATTTTAGAGGAACTTGGTTTTATTTCTGCGAGACCTATAGATCTAGTTTGTGATAATCAAGATGCCATCCATATTGCTAACAATCCAATTTTTTACGAGAGGACTAAAAACATAGAAGTTGATTGTCATTTTGTTCGAGAAAAGATTATGGGTTATATCGTAAAGACTAGTTATGTGAAGACAGAAGACCAACTGGCAGATCTATTTACAAAAGCACTGAGTGGAGCCCGGGTTAAATACATTTGTAACAAGCTTGTAACATATGATATATATGCTCCAGCTTGAGGGAGTAAATCTTCTACCCCCTATTCTCTACCTCCTTCCGTGCCGCCTTACTTATTTTCACTCAAATTTTAAATTTTCACAACTTATACCGCAACTTTATAAACTTTTATATTATATTGTATTCAAATTTTAAAACATTTGAACATAATATTGTTTTAGACAAATTTTTTAATATTCAATGTTTAATTTACACTAATTTATACATTTATTCCAAAATAAATTTTGTGTGGATTTTCTTTTAAAAATAATTATTGGAATGTATTGATAGATGTATTATAGTAATTATACAATTTTTTTCAATTTTTTTAGAATTTTTTTTGGTTAAAATAAACAAGTGAGCACGGAAGGGGATAGAGAAATAGGGTAGAAGATTTGGATTCAGCTTGAGGGGGAGTGTTAATTGATATTGTATATAATGATGATTGATATTGTAATATATATATCACATGATTATTATACTACTATATAAAGAGATGAAGACAACCCTAATGGGTATGTACTCAGTATATACCCGTACACGTAAGTTCAGCCGAAACACGTTAAATCTCCGTGTCCTTTTACTGCTTTCATTTATATTTACACTATAAATTATAATTATAATTTAGGATTAAGTTGGTACTCATAACCTTTTTCTACCGAGTGAAATTATATTGGCGGTGATAAATAGTTAACCAACCTCTTTTAAGTTAAAAAGGCCTAGCTGAATGAATGCATTATGAAATCATATTCGTATGTCTTATTTCAGCTAAAGTTCTTAATCGGCTCTATATGCTGTTTTAGTTATAAAAAGAAACAATTCGAACAGGGAATTCTATGTTCGTGGATTTTTAAAGGGGATGAGAGTATAATGATACTTTACATGGTGAAGTTCTGCTGAACTATGCTTCTTGATAGCTTAATATTTAAAAGATAGAAATTAGGTCTTCAACTGAGGGCTCATTTTACAAGCAAAAGCTCTTGATATCCATGTAAGTGGTTCTTTGTTTTCCGCTAGCAAGAGTCTTATTTCAGCTTGACATTATCCCTACTGAACTATCTTTTGCTACTTTTTTATGAGAATTTGGAATTCGAGTTTGAAATTGAGAATCCTTTTTTTGTTGTTGAAAGTTTATTTGGGATAAAGTGATGGTGATTCTTCGTACGGTGAAACCATATTTATATAATAGTGCATGTAAAAGGACTCTGTATCATGGTAGCTTAGGTCATTATGATGTTCTTAATATCTGTAGAAAATCGGTGCTTTGTTTACTCATGTCTTTTGAGTTTCAAGGGCAGGGAGTATATCTACTTTAATCAACACAAAATGAACTCTTTATGACGCCCCCATGCATGAGCTAGATAAGTCTTGGGGCTGGATTGATGTGAGTTTTACCCTGGATTGGTGGCTGCTTCGATTCTCTTTCCTACTTGGAAATGTCTGAACGTGGATTCGATGAGACACACGTTTTCGTTCTTGTTTCAAATAGTAGCCAACAGAAATGAAGCATGACCACCTGTGAAAAAAACAGTTTGCTGTTTCTGTTTGTTGATGTTCAAACGTCTGCTTTGTATGGTAGAAAGAAATACTTTATTTGGTATTCCCTAATGTTCGAAGTACCATTAGGTCCATTACTATCAGTATGCACCAAAGTAATTCTTCACATGCATATATATGTATATATCTACTAGTGTACCGGCCCACGCAATGTGTGGTGTATATGCGTAAAAACTTATTTGTTTTTTTAGCAAAAAATTAAAGATTACCCATGATTTTTTTTTGGTATTTTAAACGAAGAGGTAAATAAAGAGAGATAAGGTATAACTTACTTGTAATTATCCCGATTTTGTTTTGATATTTTAAACGAAAAGGGTAGTTAAAGAGAGATAAGATAAACTTTATTAATGACACTTGTATGTAGAAGCATAGTTGTAGATCCATACAAGAAATTCATTGCTGGGTTTTTCCTCTCGAGCTAAAGACTGAATAGCACAATCACAACTACGTTGAACATAAGAATGAAAGTTTGGAGGTATGTGATTGTATGCATTGATTTTATATACCATAGCGTATGAGTAAATAGAAATACAAACCAAAGTGAACATGACACGAGAGAGTACATGTGACTAACTCTAATTTCTTATAACGTCTTTCCCCTATCCTGCAAGGGGGTCTGTTTAGAGATTTCAGAATGAGAATGTATTATGCATTTGCAACAATTATTCATCATAGAGACCAGGTTAACATCAGTTCTCTGGTAATCTTTGAAGAATCAGACATCAATAATGCGTTTCAACGTCAAATTTGATGCCATCAAGATGAACTTTCTGAAAACTTTACAGCTTCGTGCACGGCTGAAAAATCAAGATCTCCTAAACCAATGCTTCTGGCTTTCTTAAAGGCCTGGATAAATAAAATAAGGAATCTACTTAATCCAATAGCATAAAATTATCACTAAATCATAATACGTGATAAATGGTGTGAGCTGACCAAGCTTGTCAATGTGCCGGTTGTTTTCAAAAAATTAAGCACAGAACTTCAATAATAAACCATGATAAGTAACAGAATATTCAAATGCCTAACTCTCCTTGACAAAATGTTAAAGGGAAATTAATGATTAAATTAACAGTTCTCAAAATATGGGAAACTAGATATCGTTAGTATTGCATCAAAATATGAGAGAACGAATGGGTAACCCATGTAAATTCTTACAACTAAGCATGTTTTTTGGAATTAAAAGGGCTTTTTTAAGAAGCATTTATAGTTTCTGAATAAGGTAAAAAGACAAATAAATTTACCTCATTGGCAGCGGCAGCTATTGGCATCGACACTGCATTTTCATCACCAAGTGCTATAGCCAATCTCATGTCCTTCTGCTGATGTTTCAAAGGAAATGCAGGTGTATAATTTTTTTTAATCATGCCTGGTCCTTTCATCTTGAACATTGGATTTGCAATTGCACCCAGATCCTATTAAGATACCAAAATTAAGTCATTAGCAAGAGTAAAGAAATTAACAAGACATAATTTTTAGTTTTCATCTCTATCTCACCAATACGTCGAGAAGAGTCTGAGAGCTGAGTCCACTTTTGTCAGCCAGCACAAGTCCTTCAGAGAAAGCATTCATCATGCTGAAAATACATGGAAACAAATAATTATCGATTTTATAATAAAATAACTATCGTGTTAACAAAACTACCATTTAAGACAGGCTAGGATCTCAGATTATATGGCTATTACACATGCTTTATACTATGAACTTAGCATAGACATGAAAATTTGTTGTATTATAACTACAAGCTCTTTGATCTTAAGGCAAGCAAATATCTTTCTAAGTTATACATAATGGTCTTTTATCAACAGAAATATTACTTTGAAAAGCAACATAGGTTTCTCGGTTATGTAGAATTTATCTAACTTGTGCAGATGTTCAAAAATTTAACAAATTTCTTTAACTTCATTTGGAAACTACCTCCCCATAACCATGTTGACCACAAGTTTCATTTTTGCTCCATTTCCAACCTCGCCCAGGAAAAATGATTTCTTTCCCATCACATCAAAAGCATGTTCTACTTCCTCATACAGTGCCTGCAATGGAAGATGATTAAATTGTTTTATTAAAATTGAAAATGATACATTGGAATGTTTTAAAGCAAAAGACAATCATATACAAGTTTATTCTGATACGAGTAAAAAGTAAAAACAGGTTTATACCCGTACAAAGCGACAAACTAGATAATTTGTGCTTCGTGCTTATGAGAATTAAGATGTAAATGAGAGTTAAAGGATACCATTCATAGCTCAAGAACAAAAAAAGAAAAGACGGATAAACAGCTAAGAAATTCCAGACCAAAAGGCTGTCATAAATCAAGGCATGCATTAACAGATGTACAATGACCCTACATATATTACTTTAAATATCAGAAGCGAGTAAAATACTGCCACGTCAAGTTTTTGATAACCAACATAATGCTTCCTAAATATGTAACACTTAATGCATATGACAATTTTTTTTTCTCATTTATGTATAATAACATTGTATTTGTAGTGAGTCTGAAATACTATTTGCAAGGCAGTAATCCTGCGGCCATCCATTAACCAGCACAGACACTTTCTGGGTAATGATTCCACTTAAGTGCTCTCAAAGTCATTGCTACCATATCCATTCAAGGGACTACGACTTCCAATTTCTTGATTTAATTTCTAATATAGTGGTCCAGAAAGAATATGGATTTGGCATGATTTTGCAAATGTTTTAGCAAAATACCTTTTTTTGGATGAGTAATAGTTACCTTATCACCTGCAGCAAGAATGACTAGTTGACCATCTTCTGCCGGCTTTTTGCTACCCGAAACTGGAGCTTCGACAAAAAGACCACCCTTTGATGTGATAGCCTGCAGAGCACAAAAAGAACTGATTATCTTGGCTGAAAAACTTCATTTCATGCTCTCTCAATCGAAATCCTAAATAGAATCCGCCAATCTTTTCCGAAATATCTTTCTAATTAGAGATAGACTCCCAGTGTCTAGACTTCATACCATGGTCAGTTAGTGTATGCACCCCAAATATTAATGCGACTACACGATTTTATAACTTATTTAGAAGAAGAAGAAAATCAAGAGTGATCTTTATTCATTTTAGCCATATGATTTGACAGCAAAACCTCTAAATTTTTTAAAGTTTACAAAACAGGAGAGTGAGGGGGAGAGCCCCATCACATCAGAGCAGGTTGTCAGAGAGTCCCTCACTCGGATCTTGCAGTATTACCAATTCATAATCTGATAATCTACAAACTTTTTGGTGAATTTGTACATGTGACTAAATAGAAGAAGAAAATAGCATCCTGGGTCATTGCTAAATAAGTCAGACAACCTATATTGGACTAAGCCCCTTTTACAATCTTTGAAGGACTATGCTCTACCAGGGTGAAATGGTGAATTCACGACGTAAAAAAAAATCACAATGTTACCAAGATAGAATCTAGAAACAACCTTGCTTATCTTTGATGAAGTATCAGCATCAACTGTCGACATGTCAATGTATCCTTTTCCATTACAAATTTCTTCGAGTACACCGTCTTTATCAAAGACAACCTGAGCCAGATGAGTTGTACATTAAAAGAAATGTTTTAACTTGTTTGGTAGAAGTGACAGTTGAATTGATTCAGTGTAAAATAAAATTGACTGACTGAAAGAGCTGCAGATGGATCAGACAGCATCGCAAAGGTATATTTGCACTTCTTTATTACTGCTGCTGGGGTTTCTGCAACAGAAGCACCAAGTTCCACCAAATCATCACACTGCAAGCAAAGCAAAATTACAAATGAATTTCCATTGTTAATGGGAAGCTCAATACTATCTTACACCGAGGGTCTAAACAAATGCTCTTGAGAATGCTACATTAGCAGTTGCGTTGATTCTCTCAAGAGCATGTGCTTGGAGTAGTCCTGCTAGGTTCACAATTATTACACTCCAGATCACATTTACACACATCATCAATCCTACATGGCAAGGACTAAAAAGAACAAACTGCAAGCTCAACAAAATGTAACTATGTTTGCTTTATTATCTTTTCTGCGTGCTACATCGGATTGCTGACATGGAGAGAATGTCAGGAGAGTGAGAGTTGGGAACATATATTTACTCGTGTATGGAGTGTGTGGACACTCAAAAAGTTTATATGGGTCGAGTATTTGGAGAAAAACGTAAACAAAAGTCATAAACATGGAAACAGAGCTTAGTGCAAATTCCGTCCGACCAGTTATGTTCAATTGTTCATTTCTCTTCAAAGCCAAACACACAATAAACGGATCTAGAAAAACAGAAGGAGTAAGTACAATATAACCCAGTAGCCGTGTCCAGTTTTATTAGTTTTAAGCCACTGGTTGTTCTATTTGCATTTATAATTTCAGTTCAGGACATCTTTGCTCACTTTCACAACTCAATCTTAAGTTTCTGGATATGGAGATTAGAAAATGAAAAGGTACACAGGAAGGAATGCAAACCTGTATATGTCATTTGCTATATAGCAAGAGAGAAAAAAACAGTTTATATGCTTGAAAATTCAGTATCCTACATGATTCCGAGATTAAGTGAACATTAGATCCAAGATAGCAATATGTTTAAAAGCTCTCTAGTCCATATCTTTTACATTTTTCTCTCCCTATTTTCCTTAAATTCAAACAAAGGTACAAAAACTAAAACATTAACAAAGAATCAACTAGACTGGCTGTGATACATTACTTGGGATTCATTTATATACATTAAAGTTTTCAGTGGTCGTCGTCATGCATCCATGAAAGTATAGGTCCGGTCAAGCTACTACAACTGAGGCAAAACCGCACTTTAAAGCATTGGGAGTAGCACATACTCTGGTATTTCTGATCCATATACATAATTTAAAAGATACAGTACGACTTAGCAAGGTGCAAAATTTAAGTTGTCACCATCCCAAGTCAAAATGGCAGAAAAGGCCAAATCCTGAATAACAGATCAATAAATGGTCAACTTAATGGTATTTAGACTCCTTATAACTGTCAATGTATAATTGGCTCGTGACGTCGCATCAACACAACTAAAATTCCCTAACAATAGAACAAAATGAATCTCAATACTAACTTATCTTTACAGTTTAGCTTTAAATGAAAGTTTTTTTACAGTAGTAAATTCTTAAAACTGAATCCTTAAAAGGTAACAACGGATTAGTTTAGTTGTTCTCATAAATCATTCTTTTAATGATTCCAAGAGTTTGAGAATACTACGGTTATGTCGTTTTCCTTTTAAAAAAAACCATGTCCAATAACAAATCAACAAAACTGCAAACGATAATGCAAATAAAGTAGTGTTATCAGCACAATTTTATGTTTTGTATTCCGCCCCCCCGCCCCCCCCCCCCCAATAAACTAACATGTGTGTTTCCAGTTGTGTTACTTATTCAGAACAATAGACAGTGACAACAGCTTTCAGAATCATGGCCAACCAATCTATTCTTTCTTTTACATTAAAACAGCTTGGTTTTACGTCCAAAAATGTTTTTTTTTGACACTGTACACTTTGGTCTCCATGTTGAAATTATTGAGTTAATTAAATCAATCAGCCGAGATGATCCAGCGTGTATGGTCTTCGACACTTTTTAACAATTTCCGCCACGTATCTTAAACACAATTAAAAATGGCATCACCTATCCGTAAGGTATCACGTATTTAAACTAAAATTTTGTAATCAAGGCAGAGAATATGTCAACAAGGAAGGAAATAAAAAAAAACATGGGAAAGAATCGTGTCTTTAGCTACATTCTAAAATATGACGTTACTTTCCTATAGAAGCGAAGCACCTCCTATTTCTTCCCATTTGCTCGTTTTAACATTGTATATGTTCAGCCAAACAGAGCTTATCTAAATTAATTTGGATTATTCACCAATATCTGTTTTAGTGATTCATCAATCATCATCACAACTTGCATAGCTCAATCAAATTACAAGAACAGTTGTGATATACATAATCTAGATGTCAATCCAACGTCCACTCATCTCCAGAGAAAACACGCATACATCTCTACCTATCCCGAACTATTGAACAGAACTACAGAAATGTAATTGTCTCACCGATAAGTCCATATATAATTAATAATAGCGAGCACTTTCCTAGTAAAAGTTATAGATCCTATGTCCTAAAAGTATAGTACACGGTTCCTTTTTTATCTGTCACTTATACTAGTCATCCATTTTTTTTTTTGGTATTGTAGAAAACTTTACCGCGTGTACTAATATACCCTTATTTATATGACATTTAAAAGAAATTATAAAATAGAATAAAGGCTATTAGTTACATAAAGTAGGGGAATACCAGGTGAAATATTAGGGGAAAAATGTTCCCAGAAATAATAAATGAGTTTTCTTAATCTGTGTGAAAAAATAAACTGGACTATCTTCTTAACTGGCGGTAACAGTAATTACTACATCAATTATTCTTCGCTCTGATTCTAGATTGGTATTAATCTGACAATCGCACACCTATGATTAGTAAATAAGAAAACTTAATTTCATGAACCAACCAGAGAAGCATTACTAGATAACACCAAATGGCCCACAAACTGAACCGTATAACCATGGTTGTCAAAAAAGCTTTTTGACTAGTAAACGCTTACGATTTTAAGATTTCATGTGCTTAAACCTGGTTAAATAGTAGTAGAAAATAAATTTGTATTAAAATAGGTAGAATCTCGATTTCCGGAGATAAATCCTTAGAAAAGATAGTTTACAAGTAGAATACCGATTTTATTGTATTGGGGTGGTAAAATATTATCTTGCTATTTCGGGAGAAAAATATCACTCATCGGTTTGTTTTAAAGCTTCGTTCTCTAAATTTCATTATTCTTTTATAAACTTTTAGTAAAAACCTAATTTATTATAAGATACATATAAATACATATGACTGAGTCAAGGATAATACGATATTTACAGAATCGAAACGAATAAAATTATGTTTTTAGCATCTCGTATTATTGTTCAAGTTTTGTGAATACCGATTTTAAACTGAAAATATGGTAATAAGAATTAAAAGTAGTAGTATTCATTGGTGCATTTGTAAAGAGTGCAAATTGAGTAAAAGAAAATATGATTTCATGTGTAAATTAACTTTTAAACCCTAAGAAATACTCGTTACGTGTCACTGTGTGTGCGGTTTCGTTTAGCATGCCGAACAAATTACTATTGAATATAATGGTAGGATAAGTATCATTTTATAACTTGTTTTCCGATTACGATTCTAGGAACCCCTAACCGATCTTAAGTAGAAAAAAGCGATTGTAACAGCGTTGCGTATAACCAACCATACATGAAATTGAGAGAGGGAGAGAGTACCCTTGCGAGTGTGCGATTCCAAACAGTGACTTTAAACCCATGTTTAAGCAAATTCATAGACATAGCTTTCCCCATTATCCCCAAACCTATAAACCCTACCTCCTCCATTTCCTTCTCTCTCTCTCTCTCTCTCTCTCTCTCTCTATATATATATATATATATATATATTTATCTCTCTCTATATATATATATAACTTTTAATCGTCCAATGATTTGTGATTCTGTTTTAGCTGACGGGATAATTATATAAAAGGTCCCCGTAAGTTACAACTGAAATAAATATGGTTTTCCGTTTTGAGATAGGGATCGACATGGAATGAGATTTATAATAGTATCGGACTCGTAAATAAGTTTCGCGTTTGATAAGTAAAGTATGGGTCTCGGACTTCAAATGATAGAAAATAGTAGTATTAGTACTATTAGGCCTTGTTTGTTTGAGATGGGATTGAGATGGGATGGAATTTATATTACTATCGGACCCATAAGTCTTACGTTTGGTACGTAAAATGTAAACGGGACTACTGATGACTCCGAATTTCAAATGATATAAAATATGAGTATTTGTAATAACTTGGGGGGAGAGGGGAGGTGTTTTGATATTATTAATCATATCTCGTCGTCTTTTTTTATCCCGGTCAACTTATAATTCTGGGATTTATAATCCGACAACCAAACGAGACTTTAGACTATTAGTAGTATGTCATGATTTTCAGGCATAACAGTACGAAATTTCAATATTCTAAAAGGTGTTGGCGGATTCTATACAAAAATACAGTAGGTTAGTGTCTAATTACGTCTAATCTCACATAATCATTGTCTAAACTTCTTAATCATGTCTAGTTCACTAAACCCATCTATACTCCACTTAATTTTCGTCTACACTTGCCTTTTATAAAATTTATGAGTTTACTTACTATGAATAATTATAGTTTATTAACATGCTAATTAGTAGTCTAGTAACGGCCATGTGTACACTATTATTATAGATAAAATAAGCTAATGTAATAGACTAAGGGCATGTTTGCACTCCCAACAGTAAAAAGTGTTATCTAATGTAATTAAAAAAATATTATTTGTGTTTATCATTATGCAATTTTCAAATTTTGATTCAGTCAGGTCTGTTCAATTGAGAATGAAATAAATTGTCTCGTGTGTTTTGCTTCTATCTCACATTTAATACAATAGAAAAATTCTCATAAGTTAATAAAAATTAATATTTTAAGACTAAGTCATTTTTTAAAACAAAAATGACTTGTTCTCATAAAATTTATTCAGTCAGAGTCTAAATATCCAAATCGTTTCAGCAAAACTCTTCCGAACCATAAAAACACAAGTCTACGGCCCAATGAATATAGTTCGTCGAGTTTATCAAGTGACCCATACCAAAACTTAAGCAACACCGGGGTCAAATAACGTTTCTTCTTTTAACTTAAGACAACAAAACATAGTTATCAAAAGGAAAACAAAAATGGGAAACGAATCGATAACGTGAAATGTGAAAAGAAAAAACGTAAAATGCACATGTGGAATAATGTAGAACGGGAAGTGGAAAATGGAGAATTGAATATTTGAAAGGGGAAAAAAGTTTTTTTTAGTAATTATACTTTTAAAATGATTTAAAATTGCGCAACACAGTTTATAAACGGAAATAACTCTTCTAGCATCTAATCTTGCCTAATTCTTCTTAATCGCCGCCTGATCATCTATTCCCATCTAACCTACTAGATGCGTAGGTTTTGTCTAATTTTTGTCTAGCCTCACCTTTTATAACGGTTCAAATCCAAACAAACCATTGACATGTTTAAAAATACCTGGTATCATTAATGTATGAACTGAAACTAGCGACACTAAATAACACCTAACACAAACCACATATACAATATTTCGTTATAACCACCTTTTAATATTACATGAATAAACAAATCAGTGTGAGATTGGAGTTTTTTTTTTTTTCCAAAATGGCCTAATGGGTTATATTAAATATCAGAATGGTTACATCTTTTTAAAATCTCCAATATGGTATATTTATTTTATTTTTGTTAATTGAATTGACGAATTTTTCATAAAAATTAAATACTATTTCGTTAAAAGAATTAACGAAGTTATTTAAAATGAAATTTTATCTCTTCGTCAATACAATTAACGAAGTAGTACAAAATTTAATCCCAATTCGTTAAAATAATTGACGAAGTTTTTTAAAATTATTAAAATCTATGTCTTCGTCACAATAATTGATGAAGTACGATAAAAAAAAAAAAAAAAACGTATCTTCATCAAAATAATTGATCATGTTTGTAAAATAATTGAGCCATGTCAAAACCTATAACACCACACACATCTTCAATATCATTAATAATAGAAAAATCGAAAAAATAAATTGGTACAAAGGGTATATTGTCTTGGTCAATTATTTTGACGAAGATACAAATTTTTATTTCATACAATATTGCGAATTTTAAAGACAGAAAACCCATCTACGATCCTAGAGAGAGAGAGAGAATTGGAAGAAGATGAACGACACAGATGTATCGAAGCAGATCCAGCAGATGGTGAGATTCATCCGCCAAGAAGCGGAAGAAAAAGCCAATGAGATCTCTGTCTCCGCTGAAGAGGTTTTTTTTATGATTTTATCTATCTGTATGTATTTATTTATGTGTGTATGTGTGCATATAAATCTGTATTTAGGTTTTCGTGTCGTTTTTGTGGTTTTGTAGGTGGGTTTTCGATTTTAGCTTCATTTCTTGTCATGCACATATGAAATCATAAGAATTTGATATTACGTGGAGTTTGATTGTGATGTTTGTGTTTTTATAGTGATTTTGCAGGTGGGTTTTCGTTTTTAGTCTGTTTAGCTTATTTTCTTATAATATACGAATGAACTCACAACAATTTGATATTAATGTATACATACATATGAATTCTTGTATTGATTTTCGTGCCATTTTTGTGGTTTTGTAGGTGGGTTTTCGATTTTAGCTTATTTTCTTACCATGCACAAATGAAATCATAAGAATTTGATACCACGTGGAGTTCGATTGTGATGTTCATGTTTTTGTAGTGATTCTGTAGGTGGGTTTTCGATTTTAGCTTCATTTCTTGTTATGCACATATGAAATCATAAGAATTTGATATTATGTAGAGTTAGAATGTGTTGTTTGTGTTTTCGAAGTGATTTTGTAGATGGGTTTTCGATTCTAAATTGTTTAGCTGCATTTCTTATAGTGCACATGGAATCATAGGAATTTGATAGTATGCGCAGTTAGATTGTGATGTTTGTGTGTTTATAGTGATTTCCTAGGAGGGTTTTCGATTCTTAGTTTATTTAGTTTCTTTTTTTATTATATACATATGAAATCATAAGAATTTGATATTATGTGGAGTTAGAATGAGATTTTTGTGTGTTTTACAGTGATTTTGTTGGTGTTTTTTTTAGTTTGTTTAGCTTCTTTTCTTATTTGTTTGTTTAGCTTTTTTCTCATTATATCATAAGAATTTGATATTATCTGGAGTTATTTGTGTTTTTACAGTGATTTTGTAGGCGGGTTTTTGAATTTAGTTTGTTTAGCTTCTTTTCTTATTATATACATATGAAATCATAAGAATTTGATATTCTGTGATGTTCGTGTTTTTGCAGTGATTTTGTTGGTGGGTTTTCGATTCTAGTTTGCTTAGCTTCCTTTCTCATTATATACATATGGAATCATAAGAACTTGATATTATCTGAAGTTATTTGTGTTTATATAGTGATTTTGTAGGTGGGTTTTCGTTTTTCGTGTCTCTGGATATTTATAAAGTTATAAGAAATTGGAATTGATGTGGAGCTATTGGAGATGTACCGTTGAATTTGATTTAAGTTGTCTTATCATATATACTTACGTATGAATCTGTATAAAGATTTTCGTCTCATTTTTGTAATTTTGTAGGTGGGTTTTCGTCTTTGGTTTGTTTAGCTTCTTTTCTCATCACATACATTTGAAATCATAAGAATATTACATATGCTTGGCAACAGATTTTCGCTTTAAAAAATCAAAATCCTCTTAAAATGAGATTTTTGAATTTCAGGCCTTTTTAGCCTAAAAATCTGTTTCTTAAAAGCTGAATAATCTGACTGTCCAAACACCCACAGATTTGTAAAATCAATAATCCAAAAATCATAAGAATTTCACATTATGTGGAGTTAGATTGTGATGTTTGTGTTTTTCTGCGATTTGTTGTTGGGTTTTTATATTCTGAGTTTGTTTGGTATCTTTCTTTTATTAGATAAATATGAAGTTATAAGTACTTGAAAATTTGAAATGATTTGAAGCTATTGACTATAGAGATGATGTTGTTGAATTTTGTTTAACTTGTGTTATATATACATATGTAGTAGTATATAGGTTCTATGAAATTGCGAAACTTGGCTAAGTTAATATTTATCATTAATCATAAAGCCATGATAGAACCCTGAAATTGTTAAATCTTGTATACAAAATACCCATATCTTTCACACTTGTAAAACAATGTCAATTTACCATCACAGTCCTCTTAAATCTAATAAGAAAGAACCAAATGATACACTACTATATGATCAACAATGATCAGAATAATCCCATGAGACAATCGACATTACAAGCTCTCCGGTACAAAATTAATAGAAGTATGGTAGGCTTTGCAAAACTAACTTAGCTACCCGACATATGAAACGTGCTTGCGTCTTGGTTAAAACCCTGGCTTAATAGTACGCGTAGATGTGATCTCGAACGTAAACAATATCTATATATCTCCAATTTTCTGTAAAAAAAAAATCATACACTTTTATGGAGATGCTAAGACTCTGGAATGTTAGATACTTAGATCTAGTTATGGAATGTTTGACAAAATTCCGATTTTATCTTTTTGCTCATTCAATCCTTCCAGATTCACATGAGTACATGACCTTGTGTAGCATTTAGAGTAACAAGGACCTAGATTGTAAGGTTCATGTGTGTGTGAACATTTCTTTCGTTCTATATCTTTTATGAATTTACATAAGTTTTTAGACCGTTGTAAAGCTAGATTCTGAGGTTCTTATATGTGGATTTGTGTTTTTGAATTTGTTGACGTTTTCTTTGGCTCGACACATAGTAAGTATATAAGCTTTGTAGTAACGTGGGACCTGAATGTGAGGTTCTGAGTAGTTTGTTTTCTTGAACTTGTTTTGAAATTTGTGATGCTGAATTTGATTAAATTTGTTTAGATAAGTTAAACTCAGTATTAGACTTTAAATCGAAGTTTAGCTTGATTGTAAGGTTTCCAGAAATGGGTTTGTATTGTTTAATTTGATTTAAATTTTTATCGGCCTTTTGGAACGAAAGAAATGTTCACACACACACATGAATTATAGATGGTGATTGATTTGGAATGTGGACCCTGGTTTTGAGGTTCTTACAAATGTTTTTGTTTTATTTTTTGAAGGAATTCAATATCGAAAAGCTGCAACTGGTAGAAGCGGAAAAGAAGAAAATCAGACAGGAGTATGAGAAGAAAGAGAAACAAGTTGATGTTCGAAGAAAGATGTAAGTTTTCAAGTGTGTTATGTTGATGCGTGTACAAAATATCGAAATGTTACTTTTTCATATGTTTGAATTTGCAAGTTCTTACTTTTGTCGATAGATTGGAAAATAGTTGATAAACGCTAAGTTTTTTTTTTTTTTTTTGATAACTCAGTTGATTATGTAGTTTGTCAGTCGCATGGTTATATACTTGTATATGATATTTGTTACGGTCAAAACGCTTAGTGTACTTTTCAATTATATTCCTTGATACATTGGAAAATCTTAAATCATTTTTTATTTTACGGAGTGTTTGCTCCAAAAATGCCGTGTAAATATATATTTGACCTTAGTTTTATTTACGGTTTATATGCCTGAGATTGATTATTTTTCTTCTGAGCGGAATTTATATTTGTAAATTACACTCTAGATAGTATATGAATCCTATGTTAATAGGATGCAGATGTTTAGCCTGCCTGGTGCGTATCTTGATTGGGGATAATCTAAGGCAAATTTATTAACTTTAATTTCCTTACACTTTTCATGCATTGTTTTGACATTCATGGGGTTTAATGGAAATATCAAGAGTTAAGGAAAAGGGGATGAAAATATGAAAAAGAATGAACTAGATTATGTATAAATAGGGGCCTTGGAAATTAGTTCGGTAGATTGGAGTTGAAGAAATAGACTAGAGGAGCGTGGGTCTTAATTGATTACTTTTGCTAAATAGGGCCTTGGAAATTAGTTTTAGTTTTGGTAGCATGGTTGTACGTGTAAATGATCTTTGGTGTGGAACTCAAAGATCTCCTATACCAAGGTTTTTTTTCCAATCCTTTTTGGTTTTGATTCTTGGTTCGTAATCGATTTGTTGTTAACTGGGGTTCTCCTGCATCACTGTCCTGCCTTATTAGCTCACTAAAAATGCATGCGCCAGTTGCTAGTTGTCATTATACTCGATAGTAATTAGATTTTTCTGGAGAAGATTTATTTGTTAACCTCTCTGTCAATTAGGTGTATTTGGTTTACATTTTCATATGAATCTGGAAGATGGATCATAGACAAAGCTCTTTAACATCATTGTCTTATGGCCTGTTCATCCTTTTTTTTATTTGATCATGTACTTGACACTGAATTATGTATTTAATTGTTTGTAGTGAGTACTCTATGCAACTGAATGCTTCCCGTATCAAAGTTCTTCAAGCTCAGGATGACGTTGTCAACTCCATGAAGGATGCTGCCGCAAAGGAACTGTTGCGTGTGAGCCATGAGCATCATGTCTACAGAGAGCTTCTCAAAGGTCTCATTGTTCAGGTATATACATACATGATACTTTATAGCCAACCCATCTTCTTAGTCTTCCTTGGAACAGATTTATGAAAATAACATATTAACAAAACTTACTATGCCTTGAGAGTTAAGAATTTAAGATGTTAGATGTGAAACGATCCGTTTGTTACTAAATTATGAATTCAGTTCTCCGAAGTAATATTTTTTACGAAGACACTTGTGAATTTCATAAATTTACAATGCTACTTTTGCTGAGGTGGTTCTTTCCAAAAGTAGATATAATTTATTTGAACCCTGATCAAATGTCAGGGTTATGTGAAATCGTTGCTCATACTCTGGGTTACAACTCACGCACACTTTTCTCTTTGATAAATTGCAAGGCTGTTACCTTTCGTGATAAGGCCTTGTTTGACTGCAGCTTTTATGCTTTGTTGTTTTTCTTTCTTTTCTTCTTAAAAGCTGGAATGCATTTGGTCGATCTTAAAATCTGAGGTTTTCTAGTTCGGGGGGCAGAAAAAATGGAAGTTGTAAGTTGATTAACCCAGCCTTTTTCTCAAGATCAAATTATCAAGTTTATTCAATAAAGGTTGCAACCGAGCAATCCTTGAGCATAAAAGTATAACATTTCTTGTTATGATCAAATTTCTCCCTTCATATCTTTAAGGTTACACGATACAGAGTTCTGGAATCATATTCATGCCTAATACGTTTTTATTGTATGTATAACCCTGATCTCCATGTTCTGTACGACAGAGTTTGCTCCGATTGAAAGAGCCAGCTGTTCTGTTGCGTTGTCGAAAAGAGGATGCACATGCAGTGGAGCATGTTTTGCTCAAAGCTAAGGAGGAATATGCAAATAAAGCTAATGTTCACCAGCCCGAAATAATTGTCGATACTATCTACCTTCCATCTGCTCCTTCCCATCATGATGAGCATGGTCTTCACTGGTAATCTCAATTTACTTAATCAAATAGTTCGGTTGTTGGTTGCAGCTTTCAAGCATAAAAGTTGATATTCTTTTAATGAGGAAACGGCTTGTTATGTTGCTTCTTTTCTTTGGGTAACTTCGTTGCTTGCTGTTTTTAAGCAAAGCAGCAGAATTTTTTTCAAGTTGACAATTGGATCGTTTTGTTGCTACCTTTTTTCGGTAATTCGTTTCATTGCCGATTTTTAAAAAAGAAGCTGAATTTCTTGCGGTTTAGAGAAGAGCTTGGCTCAACCAGCTTAAAGCTTTAGTTTTTCAGAGAAAAAACCAAACGGACAGGAAAGCTCAAATTTATAAGTTGGTCTACCAAAGCAGTCCGGCTTTGAAAATTCAAAAAATCCAGGTTCAGTACTGGCAACCAAACCACGCCAAAAAAATTGGGTTCATCCAGCTTAAAACTTTGACCTTTTTCAGTCCGGAAAACCAAAGCTTTTGAGCAACAATACTGAGCTTAAAAGCAAGAATCAGAGAAGGCTAATTGTTCTGGCACCCATTTTGTTTTCTTTATCTTAGCTCTGAAGCAACTTGTTATTGTCTAACTGTTCCTTTTTGCTCTTTTTTTCAGCTCTGGAGGAGTGGTTTTGGCTTCTCGGGATGGGAAAATTGTGTGCGAGAACACTCTGGACGCAAGGTTGGATGTTGTGTTCCGTAAGAAGCTTCCTGAGGTATATAAATTTTTCCATGCGTATTTAATTGTCATTACTTTTATGTTCTCCTATACAATCATATATATTTATCGTATCAGTTATTAGTGAGTTACGTGGTGTGGCATCAGAGCTCTGTGATATCTGGACGTCATAGTGTTTCTTGTGTATACCAAGTAACTGCCTGTACAATAGAAAGTTAGATACATTAATATTTGCTCTACCTCTTTTCAATTACGGGCCCTAAGTCAATGTTCATACCTTCTGTACTCATATCAGCATATAGCTAATGATTCAATGTTTTTTTTTTGTTTCGTTTGGTTGTAGATTCGCAAGCTGCTCTTTAGCCAAGTTGTTGCATAAAAATGGATTGGGGTATTAAGATTGTATTTTGTATTTATTGAGGTTGATTTTATTCAGCATCTCTTGTACCGGATCTTTAGTTCTCTTACTGCTGGACCCGTATCCGCATATGTTGTTGATACTTTCGAGTTTTCTTTTCTGAATTATTTTGGGTTAATATTAGCGGTGGAGCTGCCTGCTGCTATCAGTTTTCTTGATTACTCTCTGCTGGGTTATATATATAATAGCAAGAAAAACGTTTGTATGATTTATTTGTGACCGTAGTTACTAATAAAAATATCATTTTTTATTTGGAATAGCTCCAAGTTTAGCAGTCATTTCTGAAAGATTAATTAATTTTTCTGCAGTTATGTTTAATTCGAATTAAAACCACCATATCATTGTCATTTTTCAAATACTAATTAAATGCCGACATATTATGTGATTATATAAGAGCCTCATCTAGCACACACAAATACGTTTGGTGATAGTAAAAGACAATTTAGTTTTATGTGAATAACACGTACAATTATTTTGTAATATTATGGGAAATGAATGAATTCCGTTTTTATAAAATCTCAATTAAAGTTGCTAGGATACGAGTATTGTATAGGATATGGAGTTCTTTTAAAATTCTATGATACAATCATAATACAATTATATTTATATCATACTATTATTTATGTCAACAGGGCTTATGAAGTTTTGAAACAAATAATTAATAAACACCCCTCTAATTACATAAATTACAAATAAGACAAATATTAAAATACACGGTTATAATGAAACAAAAGAAAAAAATACTGTCATTTTTCTAATAAGAAAATCATTTCACGTTCACAATTAAAAAAAACTGCACAGACCAATCTCTGCCATCTCTGTCTGGGAATGCTTTTGTGAGATCTCTCTCTTTCCGTTCAGTTTTTCAAAGTTAGAAAAAAAAAAAAAAAAAAGTGCAGAAGAAGACTCTATTTAGAAAAATCTACTTACTTGGACAAAGACATCGGTTGATAATCTTTAATTTCGTTAAAAGTCAAATTTAGGTATAGGAATTATAAAATTTCACTCTATTTATTCCATATTTTGTGTTGTTCGGTTTTTATTGCGTTTCTATACATTAATTTTTCAATAATTTATGGAACAATTATGAATAATATACGCATAATACCACGCATCGCGTGGGTCCGGTGCGCTAGTTATTAGTTTATGTGAAATTTCCTTAGGAGACCTGCCAAGTTTTTTTTTTTCAAAAAAGCCCCTGCAAAAACCGATGTTACACAAAGAGAAGGTTAAATAAGAGACCAGAAAGAAAACTGCCGTTCATTTAATTTTGAAAAAAAATCTTACGGTCATTTAACTTAACAAAAAAACTGTCCGCTACATCTCTCTTTACTTTTGCAATTTCCATTACTCGGTTCCTTCTTTTTCTCTTATTCTCTGTTAAACTAGAAACTACAAAAACATAAAACATTGAAAATAGGGCAAATGTAATCATAATTAAGCTTATTTGCATTTTTATTTCATTTATTTTGTTTTGCATTTTTTTTTATTCAGTACAAGCGGTACAGAGACAATAGTACATGGATACATTAAAGAATATGTTACATGTTACTTTTTTTTTTATAGGAAATGTTACATGTTACTTATTACGCTTTAAAATATCATTCAGACATTCTAAAAAAAAAACATTTTGACACCTCAAGTATGGGTGAAAGGTGTACGAAACACATTTCACTCACATATGATATGTGTATCATCAGCCTACGAGTAGTATTAATTTCGGATATGGTTTCAAAGTACATTTTTTCCGATATAGAACACCCATATTAATAAACTAATTTGAACCATTTATCGGAAAATTGGGTGGTATACACCAAGGTTTTTTAGATGAGTAAGCCATAAACTAATTTTACCTGAGAGAAAAAAATGCTTATAAGAAAAAAGAACATTAATCAATCTCATGATCTTTTAGATGAGATGCAAATCATTAGGTCGAATACACAAATCTATAAATCCACTACTAAACAACGGTAAGCAGCCAAGCACTAATACACTTAAATTATATATGAAATGTTTATAGCGAATTCTTCAACATAGTCGCTATAAAACAACCAATATCTTTCCCTTAAAACGGAAACATCGGAATCTCGAATAATGAGTTGATTCCTATTTCCCTTTTGTGATAAACGTAACCATAAGTCACGAACAGCTGGAAAATCTTAATACGATCCATATATATATTCCATTTTTTGTAATTAAACTGTAATTCCAAAAGCCTCCAACAACTGGTGTCTTCGTGTGATATCGTATCTACACAATTAAGCTTTGTAGAATACTAGGATTAGATATTTGGATGTGCTTTGTATTCATGCAACATTTGATTTTCATAGTAATAACTAATAAGAATGTAAAGAACTTATTAAAATATAACAATTTGCGGCAGAAGCCAATAAAAAGTTTGGTTCAACATTTGCTTCCGTAAGGAGCTCTCACCCAAGAAGACGAGATGGAGAACTCGCCCGATTTTACAGTGGCGAATCTATGAAGTTTTGAAGAAAGGGGGATTAGAAGGAATGAGTGAATAAAAATAAAAATGAATGCCCTTTTATATTTCAAGAAAATGGCATAAAAACTAAATAAATTTACTAAAATTTGGCCTATTTCTTAAATATATCTTGGAGTTGGCTAAATCTGAAATATTTTCATTTTTTTTTGTCTTGATCTTAATTTTTCCAATTTTGTTGCCACCTCTAAACCCACTTGGCTCCCACCACTTGTTTGTTTTATAAAAACAACAAAACCAGGTTTGATATCTAATTATGATGCAAAATGACATTTTTATTATACTCAATATTCAACTACCATGAACATCGTGTTCTGAATTATTCATATCCTTGTTATCCTAGTCCCTGTGAATCTGTGATACTATACAGATCAATGAGCATATGGGATTTGGAAATTAAAAAATAAATAAAAATACGACCATGTCGACATGTTTCGATATAAATATATCTATATTACTAATATTCTAGATTATAGCTAATAGATAATTACGATTTATATTGATTATCGATAATAATACACATTTAGCAATGGCATATTAAAGACCTATGCGTGCATAAAATATATAAAAAAGAAACACTATTATCTGTGACAAATAAAAATGAAAAGAAATTCTGTAATTATAAGATGCGTGATACAACTATTTTTTTCTTTAGGTAAGTAAAAATAATATACTACATGTGAAAATATAAAAGACGGGTAATCCTAAATTATTTTATGTTTACACCTCTAAATAGTTAAACAGATAACATTTGGTATTAAAATATCAATATCGATCGTTATAACTTCTACGGTTATATATAATTATATACCATTGTTTGTTTTATATTATTATTGTATTGTCAATACAATTAAGTTATCAAACAGTTTAATTTTATGTGATGACATGAACTTTTAAACTAAGAACAGCTCAACATACCTAATTAAAGAAGGCAATTAAGTTGTTATTATTTCAATAAAGTATGATACGGTGACATTATGGCCACCCACTCTCCTTCATAATGCACTTAAACAAGTTAAAAGCTGACTGAGCTTTTATCTATTTATTTATTTTCGTTGATATCACTACTTTGGAAGGTGTTTTCATCATTTTGGTAGTCATTACTTTATATGGTAATCGGGGTGTGTTCATTAATAAATGTTAAAAAATTGTAAAAAGAAATTCTAAAGTCATTGATTTCATCATTTTGTTAATAACTACTATTAAAAAATATTAATTTCCAAGTTTTTATAACTTTTTAAAATTTCTTAGTTTATCCGGGCATTTTAAAAGATATAATTCAAAAAACTAAAACTAAAATACTTTTTTTTTTCTTTTTGTTTCATTTATAAATAAATTAAATTAGTAATTAATAAAAAACTAAAAAGAAAATCAATGACTTATTAAGAAAGCAAAGGTAATGTCACGCTAAAAATGAAAAAAATATATATATTCACACCATCGTTGATTGACTGTAGTCTCAATAACGTCATGAGATTATGAAAGATGGAGTATTTATTTATTTATTTAAAATTTGTCATTGTAAAAGGGAAGACCCGGCATTATTACTATTTTGTTTAAGACAAGAGGCTTTTATTCACACGGGTATTAATTAATGTAATAATGGAAAGAGTTAAAAGTCTAGAAAAATTAAACAGAACCGGCGATTACTAAAAAAAATTTAGAAAAAGATTAATGAGTTACATGAGAAAGCAAGGTAGAGTTTTGACTAACTTTAAAAGAAATTATAATTAATGTTCACTATATTATGAAAGAGACTGTTTTATTTAAAATTTGCCATTGTAAACTAACTACTCCTAAATAAATAAAAAAAAAGGGGAAGAGTCGGGAAAAAAATTACTCCATTTGTTTAAGACAAGAGCTTTTATTCACACCGGTATTAATTAATGTAATAATGGAAAAAGCAATAAAAAACCAGCTTTGTGACTTTCACCCCACGTTTTGAATTTACTCATTTAGTGAAACCATAACTATCAAACTTTTGTAAATAACCCCAAAAGTTCATCTTTAAAATGTCATAACTTTCTATTCATTTGTATGTTTTACAAAATAATTTGTTTTATATATATAGTTTATCATTGCACACGGGTTCAGATTACAATTATCGTAAAAAAATTCATCAAAATAGGTTTTATTAAACAAATAGTCAAAAAACTATTTTTTGTGTCTTTTCGTAAAAACATTACTTGACATGCATGAATATCAAATAACTGATTATATTCAATGAAAAAAATCAACCAAAACGTATCATCGAGTATACATTCATATCGTTTAAAAGATGGCACGTGGGTTATTTGCAAAAGTATGATAATTTATGAGGGTTAATTGCAAGAATCGATAGTTAGTGGAGGTTATTTGCAAATGAACTCCATAGTTTAAGGGGGTAATTTTCATTTTACTTAAATTCATTTATTGATCACTACGAGTATAAAAAAGTGTCGCATTCATTTCTCAAGAACACAGACACAGTGTTAGATATATAGATATATAGGTATAGATATAGAGAGAGAAAGAGTAGGGAGAAATATATATTAATGGCAGGCGGGGGAACGGGAGAGCAGACGTCGCTGGAGTTTACTCCGACGTGGGTTGTCGCAGCCATATGCACGCTCATCGTCGGCATTTCCCTCGCCGTCGAACGCTTCATCCACTTCTCCGGCAAGGCATGACATGGCATTACATATATAAATGCATATACATATACATTAATGCATATACTGATATACATATACGTGTACGTGTACGTGTACGTATACGTATCAGTGTTTTAAAAAGCGAAATCTTAGCTTAAGATTTTTTGTAAGCGTAAAACGCGTTGGCTTTTTGAGTGGCCTAAAAAACGGCAAAACGAGCTTTTATTGGCTTATAGCTTTTTTCAGGTTTTAAATTGAGTTTTTTAACTACGAAGCACATTTTTAAAAAAACATATACATATATATATGTATGTATGCATATATATATATACATCCCGGCTTTGGGTAAGCGAGAGGAGTCGCCTGACTGGGGTGATAGACAGAAATTAATATTTTTATTGAAAAAAACTATATAAAAGGCCAATGGGTGATTTTTTGTTTGTCCAGACTAAGGAAATGTTAATATACGTATGTATATTGCATGTTTGGCAAGTGCTTCTATTCTTAGGTGTTTAGCTTTTTGTTTAAGAAATATTAGGAGTGTTTGGTTTACCAGTTATTTAGCTTTTAAAAAGCTAACTTTTAGGTAAAAAAAGGCTAAACAAAAGCTCAAAGGCAGAGAAGTTAGGTATTTGATGTTTTATTTAAGCTTTGTGACGGAAAAATTACAAGAAGTTTTCTAATAAAAGTTGTTTCTATAGTTGTAAGTCATCTGTAAGAGGACATAATAAGTAGAAAATGACTTATGAAGAAATAATAAATCATGAGTCACTTATAATAAGTAAAAAGGGTAGTTTTTTTTATATATTCCGGTAAGCAAAAGGGTATTTTGAAGCAAGCTTTTTACGGGACCATAATTTATATCATTTATAAAACGTGCTTATTTGGACTGGATTTGCTATTTGATTTGGAATGATTTTGAGAAGTGATTTGATTAAATGACGTAATTGCAGTATCTGAAGAGGAAGAATCAAAAGTCACTGTTCCAAGCCTTGCAGAAAATCAAAGAAGGTTTGCATCTTTTGTTGATTAATTACATTTATTAATATGCTTATTGTCTATATTATAAACTCAGCCTTTTCGATTTTTTTGCTTAGAAAACTGACTGGATCTTTTCTTGTTTTTTCCCCTGAAAAGCTAGAAGTTAAAGCTGGATGAACACACGTCATCTCTTTATCTCCGCTCTGAAAGGATTTTTTTTTTATAACTTTTTGCTTAAAATCTTCAACCAAACAATATCTCTAGGGAATATTATTTTTTTTTACTTCTATTAGTTTGCCTGAGAAAAGACTGGCGGATCTTGCTAATAAGAGATTTTGTCTTAGTTAGTTTGTACAAAGAATAAAAGTTCAGCTTCAAAGCTTGAAAGGCTAATTCACCGTAGCTTAAAAACAGAAACAAAGGCACGCATAAAAATACTGCCAGTTAACCGAGCATATTGGCTCAGTTCATTTGCCTTTAAAGCTGTGTGGCACTAATGGACTTGTTTGTTGCAGTTTTTAAACTCTGGTCTTTTGCTTATAGCTTATCTCAATTGGTTGATAATTTTAGATGCTGACCTTTTTTGGTCTTTTCAGCTGAAAAAAGCTAGATGATTTAAGAAGTATGGACCCAGTTTTTTTCTTAACCTCGGAAAAACTCAGCTTATTTGCTCAAGGCTTCAAGATAACAACCCTTACTTTCATTTTGTTGTTTTAACTCCTAAAAGAGCTAAAACATTAAGGTTTAACCCGTAGCTTTTAACTTTTTTTACTGCCTTAAAAAAATATTTTTTAATCTTCTTTGTTTCCCGTAAATTCTACATTCAGATAAATTGTACGATTTGCTACTTGTCTACTTTAAATAAACTAAACTAATTTTCCACGAAAAAAACTCATTTTTCTTTTTTGTGGTGGATGCAGAGTTGATGCTGTTGGGGTTTATATCTCTGCTACTAACTGTGTTCCAGAACAGAATCACCAAGATTTGTGTGAACGAGAGTTTGACACGTCACTTTCTTCCTTGTAACTATGAAGATAAATTCTCCCACGGAGAAGAGTCTTCTTCGAACGAAAACGAATCAACTAGCCACCATAGGCGACTTTTAGCTGAAGAGGCCTTGAAGATTGGTTACTGTGCTGCTAAGGTAATTATATTTAGTATTTATAATCTGTACGCGTATGCATATGGTTTAAGGACAGTAGGAGTTAGTTATCTTGAAGTTAGGCCTTGTTTAGCTAGGGCTTTAACACTCACCTTTTTTGTTTTTTCCTATTCAAGCTAAGACTGCATTTGGTTCACCAGCAATATACCGAGGAGCTTTTCGGATTTTTGGCTTGAATAAGCCAGAATTATTTGTATGTTATTTTTTCGTAAATTAGCCATGTGGCTAGAGTCTCCTTTGATATATTTTTTATCTACTGTACAGAATAAGGCTCCATTGCTGTCTGTTGAAGCACTGCACCATCTGCATATCTTCATCTTTGTGCTTGCTATTGTCCATGTGACATTTTGTGTCCTCACAGTTGTATTTGGAGGAGCAAGGGTGAATTTGAATTTATACTACCTGTCTACCCATCATCTCTGACTGTTTCTTATTATACATTATAATGTAATCTTCTGTTGTAACTTCTTTTATCTTCTGCAATGTAGATACGTCAATGGAAAAAATGGGAAGATTCGATTGCTAAAGATAACTACGATGCTCAACAATGTGAGAGTTTTTCCCTATTCAAGTTTGATTTTCTTTCCTCCTTTAGTTTTTTTTGTTTGTGTGTGTGTGTGTGAGTTTGTGCACTTAGGAGACACGTTGATAAACATTCAAATTAGTCAACCACTTCACAAATCTATGAAGAAACCTTTAAAGTGTTTAATATTAGCATATGTTACTAATCAAAAGGCATGATTCAGTTATCAAGTCATTCAACTACATCTCCATGCGTTACATAATTCCAGGTATAAATCACAGAGATATTTAAGATTTCAACAGTTACAAATGTAATTATTTGTGGTTATTACTGTTATGGAAACAAAGAAATCAGGGAAGAGGTATGGATGGAAAACTAAGCAAAGAAAACTGAAGGATGGAATCAGCCTGCTCATGCCTGTACTACTTGTTAGCTGTTGCATCTGCATTTTTATGCTTCATGCCTAACCTTTTTCTTCTGAAAATAGCCGTTACATAATGCAATAATGCTTTTTCGATTATTCAGCTCTGGAACCACCAAAACTCACTCATGTACACCAGCATGCCTTTATAAGAGGCCGTTTTCTGGGAATTGGCAAAAACTCGGGTATCTTGGGTTGGTTGGTAAGTTCTTAATACCTCTACTTATCTACGAAAGATGTTTTCTGAAAAACTGTGATAACAAAGTCAATATTTAATGGTACTATGGGGCTACAGGGCATCATGTTTCAGCCTATTTGCTGATTTCTCTTTATTCTTAGTCCGATTATTTTGTACATTTTTATTTAGGACATTTTCTAAAAGAGTTTGAGAAGATGACTTTATACTGGATAAATTGTGCCTCTATTAATATGACATACTGATATGGCCGACTAAGATTGCTGTCTGCTTTTGTAATTTTTCAGCATTCTTTTTTAAAGCAATTTTATGCATCTGTCACCAGATCGGATTATATGGCACTGAGGCTTGGCTTTATTATGGTAAAAAATAATTAAATTAATTCTTAATTATGAGTGTTTAAATTGGTGTTCCAGCTATTAGTGAATGCTATTTATGATTTCTCTGCAGACACATTGCAGGGGTAACCCAAAATTCAACTTCCACAAGTATATGATCCGTGCCCTGGAAGATGATTTTAAGAGAGTTGTCGGAATAAGGCAAGTGGTAACTACTCATTTCTTGTTTCTGTAGCTGTTTTAAATCTACGCATTGTCATTATCATATACTAAGATCTGATTTTGCTTGTTGCAGTTGGTACTTGTGGATTTTTGTTATCATATTCTTGCTACTGAACGTTAGTGGTATGTTTCTTATTCTATGACGCTATTTAAAATTTATAGCCGGACATGTCAACCTTGAAAAACTGTCTTCTTGTGATTTAACTCTAGTTAATTAAGGGCATGCTCAGCTGCAGCTTTTAGGCAAATAAGCTGGGTTTTCTTATTAGAAAAGTCTGGTTAATCTAACTTAAAGCTTCCCGCGCTTCTAGCCTTTTCTGGCCTAAAACTGGAAAAGTTTGGCAGTTAATCTAATCAACCAATATAGTCTATCTTTTAAGCAAAGAAAAAGAGAGAGGCCTAAGTCTATTTTGGCTCCGCCTCTCTCTCACCGTTTTCCTGTGCCTAAAACTTAAAACTTGTTTGCGGTCGTATACAGTTACACTGATACCAATATTCTGACATTCGAATATTTTTTGGCAAAAAGTTTCAAGTTTGTTTGATTATGCAATTCTCAGATGAGTGGGTTTATGTATCTTTCCTAGTATTTTTTTTTTTGCCTTGTCAAGTACATCTCAAATATGAGCTAGAACTTGTATCGTATTTTTTTTTTGCAGGGTGGCACACATATTTCTGGATAGCTTTCATTCCCTTCACTGTAAGTCATTCTAGCGTCTTTCTATCAGGCCATGCATTACTAATTATCATATAGTTCTACTCAGTCCTTCAACCACTTGCTAAAAGTTATGTCCAATTTATCTCTATGTTTTTGTAATAAAATAGTTTATAAGTCATATGTAGCTTCTGCTTGCTGTCGGAACTAAGCTAGAGCATGTGATCAGTCAATTGGCTCATGAAGTTGCAGAGAAACATATCGCAATAGAGGGAGAATTGGTTGTTAGACCTTCAGATGATCATTTTTGGTTTAGTCGACCCCGTCTTGTACTTTTTCTGATACATTTTATTCTCTTCCAAAATGCTTTCGAGATTGCATTTTTCTTTTGGATTTTGGTAAGTTATTTATTTATCTGTCACATTTAGTAAAATCACAAGTCACTTGACTTGGTATTTAGGAATATTAACATTTATATGTTTTTGTCCATTCAGGTCCAATATGGTTTTGACTCTTGTATAATGGGACAAGTTCGTTTCATTGTACCTCGGCTTGTTATAGGGTAACAAATTCTCTTTTATTTTGATCATTTCTCTGAATCTTGGTCTTTGTATATTTTGGACAGACAAACAAACAAACAAACAAGAAAATTGTAATATTTTAGATTTTTCTTGACATTACTTTTTGGTCTTCCAGGGTCATTATTCAGGTCCTTTGCAGTTATAGCACCCTCCCACTCTATGCCATTGTGACACAGGTAATAAAAGCTGATTGTAATATATACCCATATATCAAGTTAACATATGATTTCCTCTTCTAAATGAAATTAACGAACACTTGGTAGGCCCAATTTTGTGTAATTATGGTGTTTTCTACGTTTTCGAATTGACTTTGAATTAATTTTTTAATTTTTTCTAGAATAAGAAAAGTAGTTTGGTGTAAAGTCACGTAGCTTGTTCTTTTGGATTGTATGAAAGTAAGTAACAGTTTGGGAGAGGCTAATGTAACAATTTGAGAAAGATGGACTTGACTTAAAATTCAAGAAGAGGAAATTAGTTTTTGGTAAAAAAAATCTTCGAAAAAGTTGAAAACCTAACCAAAACTTTGGCTCTTATATTTGCTGTTTCACCTTCATTTGTATCCCTGTATACAATTAAAATTTGAAAACAGAAGATATAGATACTCTCCATTATCAAGCACAGCGCTAATTTTACTTGCTTCTTTTAATATATATATTCTTCTTATTCTTTCACGAGACTTTAGAGAACACCGCAGTTTTGTTCATTTGTTTCCACACTGATTTTCTGAAATGGAAACTTAGAAAATATTCACTTTTAAATAAGGATTCAATTGTTGGTTATTGTCTTATTTTTATTCTTTTGGCTTGATGAAATGAAGATGGGGAGCTCTTTCAAGAAATCTATATTTGAGGAGCACGTACAAGTTGGTCTTGTCGGTTGGGCCCAGAAAGTGAAGAAAAAAACCCAGCTTAAGGCAGCGGCAGCAGCAGCTAACGGCTCTGCCACCTCACCTAATGGCTCTTCTTCTGTTGCTGGAATTCAACTGGGACGAGTATCTGGCGGGCCAGCTGAAGTAGAAGAGGTTCAGCCTAAAACTACTTCATAAGTTACTTAAATTATGATAAGTGCATACAAATATACAACTGTTATACAAGTTTATATTATGAGATTTAGGATTATGACAATATTCACAGGCAGGTGCACTTTTTTGTTGTTTTATTCAGTTGAGGTCTGTATACTATAAGAGTCGCGGCTTATGGCAATGCTGACTGATTTATGTAAGCCTAGGGCATATATCACAATGTGTATGCCTTTGTTCAAGTTAGAAATGAGCTAATTATTTATACATACTCTCGAGTCTGGAGTGATGCATATTGCTCATACGAGCGCTTCGTTCTCATATGAACTCTGCACGCAAATAGATGAGCTGACGAGGTAGGATATATTGAAAACTTTTCTGACGAGATTTTACGCCTGTGCGTTTTTTAGTATCAAGTCCACCTCGTGTATACTGTATTTATGTTGTAAAATTTGCCCTTTTTTCTTATTAGTACTCAACCAAAAATCCACTAATATTTTCAAACAGTAGCATTAATTCAGGATATCGTTTTTTTAAAACCAATAGTGATCAATATGAATTTGCGTATTAAATATTGTAAATTTAAGATCAAGATCTGGAATTGCATTGGGTATATACAATGTGATATTGTTGACTTTTATAAGGTTCAACAGGATTCAAAATCGGTAAGAATATCTTTTTTGATACGGCTCGGTCAAAATTAAAATTTCCCTTAAAAACTGTGTCAATTTGAAACCTAAGAGCAATCTCAACAGTCAGTCCTAATATATATACCTCTACATAATCTCTATAAATTAATAACTTTCTAAAATAATATTTTTTTTCGGTTCCGACTTGTATCAATGTAAAAAGTTACTAATTTCGATAAATTAATAAGATAATAAATTTTCGAAAGATCCAAATATAAATATTTAGTCTACATAAATTAATAATTTTCCAAAATGATCAAGGGCGGAGCCAGGACCAAATGTTTAAGGTTGCAAAATTATAAGCACATAATACTTTTCAAAGTGTAAAGAACGGAAAAACCGGAATTTATGTATTTTTTACCCTGGTTTCGTAATTTTTCTTTTTTTTATCCGGTTTCTATTTTTATTTTTATTTTGGTCAATTTTAACTTTCTTTTTTCAAACTTTCAAAAAACCGCAGTAATAAAGACACATGCAGTCACATGTCGAAAGTTTAAGAATTTGAAAATTGACCAAAAACAAAATAAAATTAAAATTAAAAACCAAGATAAAATAAATAAAAATTAAGAAAGTACGAAAAAAAAGTCTGAAGAAACGAAGGTATAGAAAGGCAAAATTAAGAAACCAAACTATTTAAAGGAAAAATATGAAGATATGAATGTATACAAATATTAAAAACCCGAAAAAACCAAACTTATATTAAATACTCAAGTTCACGTATACTCACTTTGCATAGACATATACGAATAACTGAATATCTGTTACACAATTTCATTATACTTAATTTGTTTACAAACTACCAAAAGTTATTTAAATTTTATTTGCTACCACCACAATATGTTATTATTATTATTATTGTTGTAGTTTAATTTTTTTCAAATATATATGTATCACGTACGAACATGGTATATAAGTTAGAGTCACGGAGTTTTCATTTGTTTGTTACCTTTTTAATTAGTAAAATTAGCAGGACATACAAAAATCATAATATATTATTGCAGTAACAATATATAATTTTGAAAGGGGTTGTCAAAAATATTTAAGTGGTTGCCAAAATACATTATATAATAAATTGGAAAACATTAATAAAATAAAATAAATTCTGAAAACTATGAAATTACGGTGGCAACCCCTTGTCACATACATGTTCCGCCACTGAAATTGATAAGCATCATTGGACGATTTAGTGAAATAAGGCTCTCTATCGTATAATTCTTCTTAAATTTTAAATCTACTTGCAGTTCATTCCTTATTTTAACGTATGCAATATCTATTATTAGTTTTCTACACAGTTTATGATGTAGAAAAACTTATATAATATTAAGTGAAGCCGTGTATTTGGTTTTAATAAAGAGTTTAACGAGTATTCTTAGTAAATATGTAATAAGTTTTATGTTATTAACAATATATTTATTGAATTGATAAAAAAACTCTTTATTAATAATAAATTATTAATTTATCTATTAATTAATACCTCTACAAATTAATAAATATTCATGGTCCCATGAATAATTTATAGAAGTTTTACTGTATATTAGTATGTTTTAGATTTAAAAACACAAGGAGATATGAGGGTTGTTTGGTAATCACTTAAAAGCATACTTTTTAATACTTTTGCTTTAAAAAAGTAAATTGTGTTTGGTTTGAATATAAAAAGTATGCTTATTGAAAAAGCATACTTTTTAGAAGTATGAATTACCTTACTTTTGCAATATTTGCTACTTTTCAGTACTAGGCATTGTTTTCTTCTTTTTTTCAATAAAGTAACTCAGTCCAACTTCTTTTTTTTTGGCGAATAACTTATTTTTCTCATTCTATCATATTTAAGTTCACTTTTTTTTTTCAAGTTAAGTGATATCTATGTATCAGTCCAAAGACAGAAATCTTCTGAAAATCATTTCCTTCTTTTTGACACAATTCAATTGCTAGATATTACTATCCATCGCATGCATCAGTGATGAGTAGTAAAAAGGCAAAATGTTAATTAAAGACTGTTAAAACTAAAAGTTAGATATGAGTTTGGAGGGAGGTGATGATGATCAAGAAATAATCATTTTCTTCAACCTAACGACATGCCTTCATATGATATGAAAAAACAAATTGTTGTGATTAGTGGCTCAATGGCCTTATATATATATGCATGACTTTATTCGTAGGCATAATTTGAAATTTTCTGATCCGGAATACAATAATGTAAATACGTAACAGATACGTAGAAGATTGCAGTTCATCTTCGAAAAACTTTCCTCGGAATGGGGGCATTATTTTAGGCGACGATAAATATATCAAAATACGTAGAAATGAAATTTGTAACCAAATTTGCATGAGTGTGAAAAACAAAAGAAGAAACCGTTAGTATGTAATTTTGTCAATTCCAAGCCCGTTTTATTAACGTTACAATATAAATATATATATATATATATATGTGTGTGTGTCTATTTTCTATACGTGTTGTGATTTATTTAATTTGTTAAATGATTAACATGAAAACTATAATAGTCATTTAAAATGAAAAAAAAAAGTAAAATAAAATAAAATTACCAAACAGTATTTTTACTTAAAAGTATACTTTTACATAATCTAATAATCTATCAAACAACAATTACATAATTATTAAAAATATACTTTTATACCTCTATCTTAAAAAATATATTTTTGTACTTTTACTTACACTAACAAAGAAGCCCATAGAAAATATCTCTTTATGAAAGTATAAAATCTAGGGGGAATACGATACATTACAATTTTATTTCCTAACAAGGCTCATTCTAGAAAAAAGATTCACATTTGGTCCCCCACTCCTTCGGAGATGGTGGTGGTATTAGGGATTCATGACTGGTTTCTAATATATATATTTTCTTCGTTTTTATTTAATTGTCCACTACGAAATTACGTGCAATTTTGATTAGTTAAGAATTTGTATCAAAATTATCGGAATAAATTTTTTTAAAAGTTTATCATATAGTTCAAATGTTAAATTTTATGATTACATTTTGAAAAAATTAATTTCGACAATTTTGATACAAGTTATAAGCCGATAAAAATTGTATATAGTTTCGCAGTGCACAGTTAAATGAAAACGGAGAGAGTATATCAATTTGAATAGCTTTTCCCAAGAGTGTTTTTAAATTAAATATTGAATTTTAACTTAATCGGCACAAAACGTAAAATCTATAGACTATAAAATGACCACGTTGTGGCTCTAGCTATACTACTAGCTACTTTGCTAGTTGTCTGGAAACTTAGATTTTTGTTTGAAAACTACAACACTAGATATATTCGTCACCTGCTTTATAACCCTAACAATATATCTCTATGTTAATAAATTGATATTCCCATTAGTTGATAACCCAACTGCATTATAACCATGACACATTTCCATCATGTAAGCTATTTGGAATTGCCATGTAATTATCCCCCTGGAAAGTTTAAGAAGCACATAATTTCTCCTCCAAGTATCCATAACAGCACAAAACATTTAATAAAAATAAAATAAAAACGGTTTTTTTTACTACTTAGGGCTTGAGCTAGCATGTTCCTTTTAACTTTTCATCTCATCCCTTGGTTCATAATATATTTTCACGTAATTAGCTGACAACTTAGTGTCTGAATTTTGTAAAAGAATTAACAATATTAGTCTTGTTTAAGTGTAACTGTTTTAGTCATGCGATTATAAAGCGTACACGTACGTCTCTCTAACATTAGATTATTTATGAATGTCGTGTTAGCAGCTAAATTAAAATAACTACTTTTTATAATATTTGTGATTTAATTGACTTGGTAAGTGTTAGTTTTTATCACATTTTCAGAAAGCAAAATCAGATGGCGGATGGCCTTGCCAAGATTGGATCTAAAGGCACGGATATGACAATTTATTCTCCTAGCCATTTACCCAAAAAGGTGTATGCTTTTTATAAATTAGACCAATAGGAAACGCCTTATTTTAGGGAAAAAAACCTTTTGTGTTTGATTCGCTTATGAGGATCCTGTTCTGAAGCATCCTTATCATTTAAATTGCTGCTAAGCGGATTGCTGCTGCTTGATGATCATTTAAATTGACTTTAAGATGTTTTATGATTCCCAAGAAGAATTAATGTTTCTGAAGTGGTTTTTATAACACTTGGTTGTATTTAGTTTGATTGATATTTATTCCTGCTATTGAGATTTTTGTTGCTAAGCAATGTCTTATACTATGTCTCTTTTGAGCAAATTTTGGTAGTCATTTTATCGCTCTTTTGATCACTTTGATCAGGTGTTATAAGGGGTGATATAAGGTGTGGAGATAACAAACACATATTTGTATGTGTAGCTTAACTACCCCAAAAAAGCAGTTTCTAGAGAGAGAAATAGAGAGACGACTAGGGTGAATAACCCTAGCCGCCGCAGCTATGATAGACCCAAAATCATCCTCACCGGTCAGAGATGAAGCTAATAATATAAAACGCAATCCCCAATGTATGTCTCCAGATCCTCCCTCAACAAAATCTTTTGCATCTATAGTAAGTTAACAGCAAAAGAAACCTACAATAACGTTGAAAGAAGTAGGCAGTTATAAAGGTGAACCTTTAATCAATTTCTCTATGGAAGACGTTAAACAACTTTTGGAACCTTTTAAGTATACAATAGTAGGGAAATTCACGCATGGTAGACCAGAAGTGGAAGTTATAAGGAAGGTGTTTGGAAAGCTTGACCTAAAAGCAAACTATAATATTGGTGTATTAGACCATAAACACATATTGATTAGGTGTTTTCATGAAGAAGATTTTGTCAGAATTTGGCTCAAAAAAATCTGGTATATAGAGCACTACCCTATGCGTGTCTTTAAGTGGACATATGACTTTGATCCAGACTTTGAAACCCCTGTTGCACCAGTCTGGATTAATCTACCAAAATTACCTATACATTTGTATAATAATTCTAGTATTTTCTCTATAGCAAGAGCTTTTGGAAAACCTTTAAGGGTGGATGAACCTAATTCAAAGCTAACAAGACCTAGTTTAGCAAGAATTTGTGTTGAGGTAGATCTTAGTGAGGAGCTGGTTGAAAGGGTTAGAATTGGGTATGGTGAGAATAATGAGGTGGGGTTCTGACAGTATTGTGAGTATGAAGACCTACCTAACTACTGCAGTTTTTGTTACAAACAAGACCACGCTATCAATTTATGCAAATTTAAGAAGGCAAAAGAAGAAAGCAAAAAGGAAGAAACAAAGGAAATAAAGGAGATAAACAGAAAAAATACAAGTGGAAATTGGAATAGTAAGATTTATAGAAAGAAAGAAAGTACCAAAGATTGGGTAGCAAGAACTTTTCAAATAGGCAAAGAAGATCCAAAAGAAGCTAAAAAAAGGTCCCAGTAAGTTTCTAGGCTCCACAACAGCAGTTCCTACAAAAGATAGGGTAAGTATTGATGAAAAAGTTAGAGAAGAAGATATAGAAGAAGAAAATATCTGTGATACTATTCAAGATAAAGATATAATAAATGAAAATGAAGAAGGAAATCTTTACTCAACCAAGCAGCATGACCAGGAGCTAACTCTGCTCAATTTTAACAATGAAAAGAGAAATCAAGTGCATAGCAAAATTATGGTAATCACTGAAATAGTGGAGTTTGAAGAAGAAAGGGAAGACAGCATTATTGTATCTTCTAAAGAATCTGAAGAAATGGAAAAAGAGGAAAACTGGGAAGAAAGTTTTTCTAAAAGCCAGAAAAAGAAATTACATAAAAAAGAAAAAGCCAAAATGCAACAAAAACAAATGAGTTTAAGATCTTCTTCTAATGTGGGGAAAAGGAAAAGGTATAATTAATGATTACATCCTTAATTTGGAATGTTAGAGGGTTGGGTAATGTAGCAACCTCTAGAAGAATAAAAAAGTTATGTTTGGTGAATAAAATTACAACTCTTGTTTGTATAGAACTTATGGTGGGTAGTGAAAAACTAGAAAGGTACAGGATGAAGTTTGGTTTTGATTATGCTTTGGGTCATGAGGAAAACAAGATCTGGATATTTTATAATGAAGGCATGGAAATGAAGATTGTGAGGCAAATGAATCAATGTATGCATATGGAAATTAAATGGCAGAATAAAGCTATTTTTTTATCTCTGGTGTATGCAAAGTGTACCAGGGGAGAGAGGATGGCTCTATGGGATTTTCTGAAGCAAAACTATACTCAAAGGCCTGGGTTTATAACAGGGGATTTCAACACAGTTTCTAAAGAAGAAGACAAAGTAGGAGGTCTGCCTATAAATATCAGAGCTGCTAATGATTATCTAAATTGCATGGATGGTATAGGGGTTACAGAAATAAAATCTAGTGGTTCTAAGTTTACTTGGTGGAACAAAAGAAGTGGAGATGGAACTATATTTGAGAGAATTGATAAGGTCTGCATGAATAATGCTGGATCCAATTTATTTTCTAATGTTCTTCTGGAACATTTAAGTAAAACTAATTCTGACCATAGTCCACTTTTACGTACTCTAAAATCAGAGGTAGATACTAATCCAAGAAGGTTTATTTTTCAACAATTTTGGACTAAACATCAAGAGTTTCTCAAAATTGTCAGTGGGAACTGGTCTTTGTTTACAAAAGGGAATGCCTTATATTCTCTGTCTAATAATTTAAAAAATCTTAAAAAAGTTCTTATAGTGTGGAATAAAAAAATACCTTTGGGAACATTTTTCAGCAAGTGATTGATGCTGAAGATGAGTCTTTAAGGGTGGAAAAATTGTTTGAAGATGATCCAAGCCCTGCAAATAGAAGTGTGTTAATGGAAACAAAAGCAAATCTAATTTATAGAATGAAAATAGAAGAGGAGTTCTGGGCTCAAAAAGCTAATCTTAAATGGGCTAAAGAAGGGGATGCCAATACAAAATTCTTCCATAGTGTAGTTAGAAAGAGAAGAAAAAAAAGTATAATTTTCTCTATTACAGATTTCAAAGGTGATTTATTATTAGACAAGAAGGAGATTCAAGATGAAGCAGTCAGATTTTTTAGAAGTCTACTTGCTGCTAACAGTATACCTATGAGCTATGTTTACAAGAGTTTGGAGTGTGTTCCAAGGGTTACTACTGAAGACAACAATGATTTTCTTATTCAAGAGCCCACCTATGAAGAAATCAAAAGGGCTGTATGGGATTTAAACAAGAACAGTGCACCAGGTATTGATGGTTTCAATGGCCATTTCTTTACAGTTTGTTGGGACATTATCAGTAAAGACATAATTCAAGTTGTTTTACAGTTTTTCTCTGGAACTATATTGCCAAAAGTCATGACCACCACTGTCATAGCCCTTATTCCCAAAACAAATGACCCAATTACTTTTGCTGATTTTAGACCTATAAGTCTATGTACATTTTTCAATAAAGTGATTTCCAAAATCATGAGTACTCGTTTATCCAATATATTGCCTAATATTATTTCAGAAAATCAAAGTGGTTTTGTAAAAAGGAGAGATATAACTGACAATATTCTTCTCTCACAAGAATTCATCTCAAATCTGGATAATAAAAGCAGTGGAAGTAGTCTAGCTTTAAAGCTGGATATGAAAAAAGTCTATGATAAAGTTTCTTGGCATTTTTTAGTTTCTACTCTAAGGAAAATGGGTTTTTCAGAAATATGGATAGACAGAGTTTGGAGACTTATCTCAGAGAATTGTGTTACTGTCATGGTGAATGGAGCTACTGCTGGGTTCTTCTCCCCAACAAATGGTTTGAGGCAAGGAGACTCTCTGTCTTCAAGCCTTTTTATTATATGTTCTGTAGTCCTGTCCAGAAATTTGAATTTTTTAGTTCACAATAAAAGATGGAAAGGTTTTAAAGCTCCAATTGGAAGCCCTATTATAACACATTTAGCTTTTGCAGATGATTGCATCATTTTTACAGATGCTAATACAAGTTCAGTTAAATGTGTGAAAAGTGTACTGGATATGTATAACAAGGACTCTGGCCAAGAAATTAGTTATGACAAGAGTTTTGCATATATTTCCAAAGGTGTGAGCCAAATTCAAAAGGATACAGTGAGCAAACTATTAGGTATTAGGTGTAAAAAACCACCTTTTACTTATTTGGGTTGTAAAATCCATTCTGGAAGAAAGAAATGCATCATATTTCATGATTTGATTCTAAAGATCAGGAAGAAGTTATCTGGGTGGAAAGTTCAGTACTTAAATATGGGGGGTAAATTGATTCTTATTAAGCATGTGCTTAGTTCAATACCTATATATACATTAGCAGCTATGTTTCCCCCTTTACAGGTTATTAAAGATATAGAAAAAAATACTGGCTACTTTTCTGTGGGGGGAAAAAGATGGAAAGAACAAACACCATTGGGTAAAATGGGAGAAAATTTGCAGAACTGAGGAAGAAGGTGGATTGGGTATAAAAAGTATTAAAAAAATTGCTGATACATTTTCTATGAAGTTGTGGTAGAAATTTAGAACCTCTAAATCATTGTGGGCTACTTTCATGAAAGCTAAATACTGCAAAAATGTTCATCATATGGAGGCTAAAGTGAGAAAAGGGAATAATACATGGAGGAGAATGCAATCAATTATGGGAAAAGCAGAAGAAAATATGCAATGGCTAGTAGGAGAGGGGAATGTTTCTGTTAATTTGGACAATTGGTTGGGTACAGGAAGTATTAATGATGATAGTATCCCAAATGGCTTACAATTAAAAGAGTTGATGCAAAATGGCATTTGGGATAGTCAAAAAATTACAGAGGTAATTCCAAATCATCTTATACATCTGTTTAAAGAGGATTTCAAAGCTAACAAATATGGAATAGATGAACTAGTATGGAATAAGGAGACCTTGGGAAATTTTTCTTATAAGTCAGCTTGGGAAATTACAAGAACAAAAAATGAATCTAGTTGGTTTAACAAGTATAAATGGGACAAAGATTTACCTAAGAAAATCACGTGTTTTGTTTGGAAGCTCTTCAACAAATCTCTGTCTCTTGATTCTGCAGTAAGAAAATTTGGTATTCAATTAGCATCAAAGTGTGAATGTTGTGGTGTAAAAGAAGAAACCAGTGAACATCTATTTAGTTCAGGGAAAATAGCAAAAGAAGTGTGGTCCTATTTTGATGGTTTAATGGGAATTATTAATACTAATATTAGTGTTAAAGGAAGGTTTCTAAAGTGGTGGACAGCTTCAAGAAGTGAAAAAAATGGAATTAATTCCTTTTTGCAAAAGGTCTTACCTTCTGCTATTGTTTGGGAGATTTGGAAAGCAATGTGTAATTACAAGTACAACAACAGGAAAATGAAAACTTCTGATATTTGCTCCCAAGTGACTAATTTTCTGTATTTAGTTTTCACTAATAATAAAAAATTCCCAAAAAAGTGGAAATTGAATGATCCTTGTATTAAAGAAAAGGCTGGTCACAAGAAGGTCTCTATAGTGAAATGGTTAAATCCTCTACTTGGGTATATGAAAATAAACACTGATGGGTGTTATAAATCTTCATCAAATTCTAGTGGAGTGGGTGGCTTAGTAAGAGACTCTACAGGTAATTTTATATATGGTTTTCAAGCTAAGGTAACAAGTAAATCAGCTATTGAATCAGAAGCACAAGCTATTCTATTTTTCCTACAATTATCAAATATGAGATCATTTATTTTGGAAACTGATTCGCTTCAACTGGTTAATATAATTACTCTAAAGACAGCATCTCCATGGCAAATAAGATCTATAATAGATGAAATTAAAGATAAATTAAAGGTCAAAGATTACCAGATAAGGCATGTTGTGAGGGAGACAAATAGCGCAGCAGATCATCTAGCTAATTGTGGCAGTCATGAAGGCTTCAAAGAATTTTTTAAGAAAGAGGATTTATCTAAACAGCTGAGGAATATAATCGAGTGGGAAATTAAAGGTCTCCCTAATTTGAGGTTTTAATGGGCGAAAATGGTACAATATAGTTTGAGGAAGATGAAGAAATTTTTCTCTTTTGGTAGGTAAGCAGGAGAGCATCTCTCTCTAAAGTGACGAGAATGGAAGGGTTTTTGGGGATCTTCCTACACGTGTTACTGTGGATAGTGTTATTACACAGTCCAGTGACTTTTTCTGGTCCAAAGATTTCGTTTATTGTCGATACAGTCCATTTATTTGTAAAAGTTATCTGATTTTAGAGTTAAGTTTATTATTTGTAATTTAGTGCCACATTTGTGGTGCGATTTTGTTATTTTTATCATTAATCAATAAAATGTGAGATTCTACCCACAACTTATATAAAAAAATAAATAATAATAAGGTGTGGAGATATAAGGAGAAAAGAGTGTTTAAAATGGACGCAAATTTTGCTCTTTTAGAGTTCAAGGTTAAAGATATTGTTTAGCCTCTTTTCTCCTCTTATAGTAGTGGATGAGCCTATTCTGATGTAATTCAGTTTGTGCATTATGTATTCGTTTTCTTACCGGACTTTAGCCGGATGGCCAACACGGGGGCCTGACCCATGTTAAAACTACTGTTATTGTTCTATTCTAATAACAATGGTCCTTTATTCAAAAAAAAAAAAAAAACTACTTTTTATAATATTTTAAATTTGTTTGATTCTCATATACACCTAGATTTTTTTTTTTACAGAACTTGAAGTTAACGTTTATACTACAGCCAAGCTAATTCAAAACAGACATCTTTTATAGTATTAGTTTTTACTAATGTAAATATTTTCCTTGTCTTTTAAAGTAGATGAATAAAGCATAAATGATACTCTCCTGGTAAACGTGCATTACTTTACGGTTAATTAATGTGAAATAATTAAGTAGTACGACCTGTAACTGCATAATATACTTATTAATCGAGTTTTGTGTTGCATCTTATTCGAAATCCCTTTAATTTACCTTAAATGATTCATTCTCGTATTTTGGAGTTTCTATATTAGAGTGTTCATCAAGTCATTAAGTACAATAATGCAATCGCCCTTTTTTTCAGAAAAATTATTAATAAAACAGAGGGTTCCCCTCTAACTTATATAAATAAAAAAGTACAATAATGCAATAAACTTGAATTTGTGGACTCTATTTTCTAGTGGTGACTTTATTTTTACAACTATACATTTAAATTTCTTAATTTTGAGTTTTCTTTAAACTAATAAAAGCTTTATACTGTAGCAAGAAAAGCATATATAGGCTTAGGTTGGGTAAGGTAGGTACACTAGTTAATATATCAACCTAAGGTCTAATTAGAATTGGGATAAACTATGGCCTCCTGGCCTAGGTTGGATTGAGGGGTTGGGTGATTTATTATAGCCACATTTATGATAACTGATTCTTTTAATTAGCCAACCTTGATAACAATGTATTTGCCTTAGATGACAACTACGACCATCTAGAAAAAAGAGAGTACTTATTAATTACCCAAACCAATAACCAATTCTTTGTAACTAACTATTTTGTTTAAAGTCTCATTTTCAGCACCGAAGAGAATTAATTGAGAAACCAAATTTGAAACCATTTTTCGTAGCTTTGTTTATAATTTATAAGACATTCCATTACAGTGTAGAGAGTTCTCAAATTTCCTCCACACTAGATTTTTGGTCATTTTTGTTGGAAAAACCATGTTGAACATGGTTTTTTTCGAATGGTCACATGATCATATTTGAGTCAATATTTCAAGCGACAACCGTTGTCTTTTGACACCATACTCAAGACGATTGAGTAGATGGTATGACAAGGTTCGTAACGGTATGTCGCATGACATATTCGGAGAATGAGAGTGAATGAAAACTGGCGTCAAACATTAAGATTGAGAAAGAAGAAATCTTTTAATGCTGAAAAATGGGTTTAATGATGATAACTCATTGGGAATTGTGTCACATTGAAAAATAAAGAGTCATTTTTACAATATATATACAAAGCTACCTCATGTGGGTATTAAGTTGTGTGTCCACATACACATGTGGGTATTAAGTTGTGTGTCCACATACACATGTGGGTATTAAGTGTGTACCACACACGCGTGCTCTCGGGCCGCGGAGCCGCGGGGCTCGAGGAATGTCTCGGGTCAAGTCCCAAGACTGAAAAGGGAGTTTTGTATAAATAACAGGAGTGGTCCTAAAAGTTTCCAGCAAGTTGTAACTGATGCAATAAATGATGATTATTACAGAGTGAATACTGCAGTTTCGAAATTCGAAAACCGACATTATTAAATTGTGACGTTATTGCTGAGTTACTCAGCTGAGCTTATATATAGTCAGCTCCCCCCACATCAGAAACACGCATTCTGAAATCAAACACAGCACCATACATCTCTCTAAACATACAACAACATTACATTTTAGTCAGAGAGAGCCATCTATCAACAACTCGACCTTGACTCGTCGCCAGTTTCTGACGAGTCATCCGAGATGTTGTAACTTGAGATCGAAGCGCCATCACGAACACAAACCTTAAAGATGGTCAGACAAATATCGGTTAAGGGCATACTGTTAAACAGTAGCCTCGTCTTTTCTTTTTCCTGTATTTCAATTTTTTTCTTTTCAGTAATTTCATTTATGTATTTTTCATTCCAGTACCTTTTTTTTTATGTAATTACATTCCAGTACCTTCAATTCTGTAATTTCTATTATGTCCTTTTTCTTTTCTGTAATTTCTATTATGTTCTGTAATTTACTTTTCAGTTATGTAATTTCTTTTATTTACAGAAATAGTCCAGCAGTTTAGTTTTATACTATTCTGTCTGACAGTTTCGTTTAATTACAAACCAGTCCAGCAATTTAATAACTTATATTATTCTGTCTGGAATTTTATTTAATTGTATTTACATTCTGTAAGTGTCGGAATTTTGTAATATAGTCATATTCCATTATAGAAATAAAATTGTTTATTTTTTTCAGTCCTTGCATTTTTAATTTTTTTTTTTACCTACACCAAAACTAACAACTTTAATATCAAAATTATACTTATTGTAGGTTTTTCTTGAAACAAATGAAGAAAAATGAAATATTTGGGATCAAACCGATTGCTAATACTGCAACAGCTATATCGTCTTTATTATTGCTTCATGAAAAAAAACAGTATAATGTTCCCGTTGTTCAAAAAAATGAACGGTTTTCCGTTTCGACTGTGAATACATCATGTTAACACAGGAGTAAACTTGGATCATGTCGTAGTTTAACTTATAATAACTCAAAATTACTGTTTACATCGTTATGATTAGAAGATTTTCCACGCTTATTTTACTCTCTAAAATTATTCGTATATAGCTTGTCACTTGTTACTCTCGGACATGTAAAACCAAAATTGCCAACAATTCTTTTCTAATTGTTCCAACTTGAATGAAATTCTTTTTGATTAATAATGATAGTCGCTACCTTATTTATCGATTGGACATATTCAGGATACCATGCATGTATGTCAAAGTCTGGGTGGATAATACCTACAGTAGATAGTTTTACGTGATAATCCACATTCTGCCACCATGAAAATTTAACAGTGAACACAAATTGTTGTTAGCGGTGTAAAAGTCTAATAGTTAGGCAGTATCAATATATACTCGGAACAATAAATATTCATTTCCAAAAGCAATTCAAGTACTTTCTGTGAATAATTATTTGCAGCTCAATAAAAACTGTCTAATAATTTTCCCTGCCCGATTGAACTCCAATAAGTTACATTTAATTCTTTATTATGTTCAGATGTAGCATTAATAAGCTAGGCTATATTTTCAAAAAAAAAAAAACTAGGCTACAGCTATATATAACCACATTTTATTGAGCTAAGCCTTGCAGATACAAACACCATGTTCATAACCAATTCTTTGTAAACTCAAAGGCTTTGGGGCCTTAAGTTTCTTTTTCATCTGTTTTAAAACTTGATTTTCAGAATCTGTTTTAATGGGTGGGAGTAATCTATTTGCCGGAAAAAGTAGTTTTAAATTAGGTAGTTCCTCAATCGGAAGAGGGAGCGGAGTTGATGTTTTCTCAAGGTCCGTACATAGTCATAGAGAGGACGATGAAGAAGCTCTAAAATGGGCTGCAATTGAAAAATTACCGACTTTTGATCGTTTAAGGAAAGGGCTGCTTAAAGAGCCTCTAGGAACAGGCACAACCAGTGAAGTGGATGTTAAAAGTCTCGGTTTTGAAGAAAGAAAGAATCTACTTGAAAGATTAGTTAAAACTGCCGATGAAGATAATGAGAAATTTTTATTAAGGCTTAGAAATCGGGTTGATAGGTACGTGTTTCCTCCCATGTTTTGAAAACTCTCTTTGAAGTGCTTAATGCTTCATTGAGGTAAATTAATAGTTAAACAAAAGAATAAGTCAAAACTGAAGTCTTTTTTATGAACATGCACTTTTTGCGCGTAAAAATATTAACTTATGAACCTTGAATTTTTTGAAAAGAACCATAAGGATTAATGCCATTTTTTGTTGATGCAACTGCAAAGGACTAACAATTATTTCATCATTAGCAATTGTGTTTATTGTTTTAATTAACTTTCACTTATAAATGTTGGGTACTTGTACTTTTTGCATGACCTTTTTGTTACGTACTTCTTTTGCTTTTATTTTTTTAACTTATATAAACTTTGAAATGTTGTTTTAACTATATGAAAATAAGCTTTGCATATTCATGTTTTACATGGCGCTTTCTTGCAAAAACGGTCTTAAAACATATTACCATATTTGAATTTTCAAGTAATTACGTGTTTTTGCTTGTGTGGTTACAGAGTTGGAATTGATTTGCCCACAATCGAAGTCCGATTTGAGAATCTTAATGTTGAGGGAGAAGCTCTCGTGGGAAGCCAAGCTTTACCAACGTTCTTTAGCTTTTCCATTAATCTTTTCGAGGTAGCGATTTAAAGGAATATTGTCTCGTTTGATCATAATTTCATATACCATTTTTATTGATTGTGGTTACATTTTCATTCTAACTTGGCCTTTTCCTTAGAAAATCTTTGGATTCCTTGGTATATTTCCAAACAGAAAAAAGCCTTTCCCGATCCTTCGCAATGTTAGCGGAATCATCAAGCCTTGCCGGTAAGTTAAATATCCCTAGTTTTGATTTATTTTCTCCCTTGTCTTGCTCTCATGTTTTGAGTTCTTGAATTTCTAAAACACGCAAACATAAGTATTGAAGCATAAAAGATGGAGAAGGGACATGTAACATGAATTTTGCATAATAGAGTAGATATCTATACCAAAAAACAACACAAATAATCTACGGTTAAAGAAACATAGCAAATTTTGAGCAATGAAAAAATTCAAAGAAAACAATAGAAGAGGAGACTGTCGGGTGTGTAGGAACGGAAATTAAAAAACCGAGGATACATTTGAAGTATAAACGAGAATTTAATTATATCTACTATCCAGGAGCGAAACCAGAACATAATCATTGGGGTTGTCAACAAAAGTGTTTTCTCAAAGTTTATTCTTTTAATGGGGACTAAAAAAATTCAAACTTACAAAAAAAAAAATCACCATTTTGTAAAGTATTTTTTTTAAAAAAAAAGAAAAAAACAGACCGTCACCCAGTTGGTGATCATGTGTTTAGGCTAATTATATAAAGAACCGGCTTTACCAAAAACTGTACACTTTAGTTTATTTGATAAACTAGATAAAAAAAACCCACCTAAGCATATAATTTAATGAAGAGAACATAAATAGTCAAATTTATATTTTATACTCAAATTATCAAAAAAATCGAGTTAATAAAGTTAAAAAATTATTTTCGCTTCCTTTGGAAATTCGCTCAAATTGTTAATACGTACTTTAAAGAACTGTTTATAAAATATTATATACTTTATTCTTGACAAATTTTAAAATTTATGAACAACATATCGATCAAAATATTGAATTTTACGTTTATACCTTTATTGTTTTCTCTAAATTAATTGCAATAAGCATGGTTTTGTTACATATAATTGTTGATAGTTTTTGTAATTTTTCTAATAATAATTTTACTAATTTAGATATTAGAGTTTAGAATAGGGTACACCATATTTTTAAAACTAAATTAACACAAATATAAGCAAAAATTTCTAATTAATAAAAATATACTTAAAAGTTCATATTATATTGTATATTTCATACTTTTATTTCAAAAGTTCATACTTTTATTTCAAAAGTTCATATCCTATATTTTCGTACATTTATTCCAAAAGTTCACACTCTTATGTCAAAATTTCATAGCATAATTCGTAGAATTTACTCTTATTTTCAAAGTTTATACCCCAATTTACGTAATTTATATCTTTAATTACATAATTCATATACATAATTTTCAACTCTATACCATTAATTCACGGAGTTCATACAGTTATTTTTCAAGCTTATATACTAGTTAACAAATCCAACATTTGCCCATCCTCCGATCTCGAACTACCACGTCACTGTCGTGGGTCTCTCATTCGACGATCACATCTCCGTCGACTTCAATCTCGAGTTTTCGACCTCGTTCTACACTCTCGCCGCCCACTCCGACGAATGTCTCCGTCTCAATCTCCAACGAAAAGACAAATCGGAGAGAGATAGAGGGGGAGGAGGATAGAAAGACAGGATGAGAGATAGATCAGAAAGAGAGATGAAAGAGGAGAGATCGGGGAGAGAGAATGAAGAGAAGAGAGAGGGGAGAAAGTTTGGGAGGGATTAATGAATTTTTTTATTTTTTTATTAATTAATAATTGAATGTGTTTTTTTTGATAAGCTAACTTTTGAAGGTATCAGTACAACAAACTTAAAAATTAGTGACAATTTTTTTTTATATAGATAATCAAATTTTGTCTTCAAATTATAATTTTTCGGGACAAAAATAATTTTTTGGACACAAAAATAAATTTTTTGTTTCAAAATCTAACTTTTAGGCAAATAATTTGAAAAAAAAAATTGTCTCCAAAAACAATAATCTCATACAGACATAAACAGATAATTTAATTTCCTCTCAAAAAGTATTTTGAGACCAAATTAAATTGTCTGTTTATGCCTACATGAGATTGTATTTGAAGACATTTTCTTTTTCAAACTATGTGCTTAAAAGTTAGATTTTGGGACAAAAAAATTATTTTTGTGTATAATAGATTATTTTTAACCCAAAAAATTACTATTTAGAGACAAAATTTAATTGACTTTAAAATATATTATAACTAATTATTAAGTTTGTTGTAGTGTATATTTTTGTTAATATAATAGCCGTAGGTTATGATTATGTTAATTTCTAAAAAAAAAATACAATATAAGTTTGAAAAAGCAAATAAAACTTTAAGAGAGTGTTAAAATACTCTAATTACAAATTACTTGGAAAAACGCTATATTAAATATTTTAAATTGTGTAGTTGCCCGCCCCTGATGCTCTCTTCCTTCCATATTAACGTGACAAAATTTTATTTTGGTACGTTCCGTACATAATTATCCACTTTCCAAAATTGTCGAATTTAAACCATGAAGCTTTACAATTTTGTCAACTTTTTAATCGTTTCTCTATTTTAACGATAAATAAAAGAGAGAGAAAAAAAGATAAGTGAACCTAGGAAAAACTGGAAAAGAAAAACTTAAGAGTCAGGTATAAAATCACAAAAAAAAAAAAGCAATAATATTTCCTCTACACAAGAAAGAGGTTTAGGGTTTAAGTTATAGTTGTAAATGAGAGAGAATATGTAGTTAGGGTTTCAAAATGTGAGAAAGGGATGAGAGAGAAGAGGTCTGTCGGCGATAATACCGTGTCGCCTATGATGAAGGAGGTGAATACAATGTGAGAGGAGAGAGAGGGAAACATGAATGTCTGTAGAGTTCTGTGCATGTGACATTTCTCTACATAATGCTACAAACTTAATAACACTAACACATTTTTTTTTTAAAAGCAAAATCTTAGCTAAAAGATATGCTAAAAGTGTAAAAACCCTAGCTAAGCTTTTAGCGGCGTAAAAGCGAGATTTTAAGATTTTTTTTTGCTTTTAATCGAGCTTTTATCGATGTTTGAATCGAGTTTTTTACAGATAAGCGAGCTTTCTAAAACAGTAATATGACTCAGTAGAATTATATGTAGGGGAGTAACCAAAAAGCTTAAAATGAGAGGGACTGATATTTTATATGAATTTCTTTCCTTTTTCGTAGTATTAATTATGGATAAGGCTGCTGTTTTTTGGACTTTTTAATGAATATACATAAAAAGGAAAAGTTTTTCTTCAATTTTATTAAAATGGGATGGGCTAAAGCGCCCGATTGTCGCCAGCTAGTTCTTTCACGGAAATTATGCAAATTTAAAGACTTAAAGTGAATCTAAGGACGTTTGTAATCGACACCTAAACAAAACTCGAATTGCTAATGATCAATAAAGAAGAGCTTTATGTTCAAGCAGATTTGCTAATGATATAGTAATTTATAACAAAAAGAAGTAGATTTAGGGTTGTGTGTCGTTTCAAGGAATGGCAAATCTTAAGCATTTTATGTTTAGGAGAGTAAAATACACATCTCGGGGTTTAATAGGCGTAAGCTTTGAGATACTTGATGTTTCTGAAAGAAGTAAAGTAAGAGCTGCTATTTTTTATGTAACGCTTTGAGCTATTTAGCCATCCGTATCAACTTTGTTTTCACTTTTACGATAAAACACGCGTTTTGATTGTGAATCGATGAAGCGAGTTTTATTGGAAACATTCTTGTAACTGTAAGTATACTCATTGTGTTGATATTTGAGTTAAAAATTATGCAGAATGGCTTTACTACTGGGCCCTCCGAGTTCTGGAAAGACTACACTGCTGCTAGCATTAGCGGGAAAGCTAGACCCTGATCTTAAAGTAAACGAATATATTTTTTTTCTAGAAATGTTTATCCAAGTTCTAGAATTAAATTCTTATTTGGGATTTGAAAATTAAAACTTATTCTTCTTCTTCGATTATTAGTTCACTGGGAAGGTGACGTACAATGGGCATAGCATGAGCGAGTTCGTACCTCGAAGAACATCTGCATATATCAGTCAATACGACCTCCATATCGGGGAAATAACAGTGAGAGAAACTTTGGCATTTTCAGCAAGATGTCAGGGTGTTGGGTCGCGTTATGGTTAGAAATATAAAATGAATTTTGTTCCTTATTTTATCCTATGAACAAGACATTTCTATATAGAAGCCTAACTTCTTCTGTCGCTGCTCTTTGTATTACAATCATCTAGAGATGCTAGCAGAGTTGTCTCGAAGAGAAAAGGCAGCAAACATTAAGCCTGACCCTGATATTGATATCTATATGAAGGTGAGAAAAGCATTTACACGAATTAAAGTTAGGTTTTTTGAAGACCTAGTTTAATAAAAATTCTATATATGTCAATGGTCATGAAATATCTTTGGAGTTGTCATAAAGTTCCTGCTGTAATATTACTAAAAATATCATTATAAATAGTAAAACTGAATAAAGATATAGCGACTCAAAATTTAATGGACTACGAGAGGAAATAATTCTTTCTTAAACAAGGAAATAATATTGTTGCTGTTGTTTACAAACAACCAGGCTGAAGCAACAGAAGGGCAAGAGGCCAGTGTGGTCACAGATTACGTGCTCAAGGTACGAAAACCTTTTTCTTTTCCAAATTTGATGTTAATCTCCAATACAGGATAAAATATACAGAAACTATTTCTCGCAGGTTCTTGGTTTAGATATCTGCGCAGATACCATGGTTGGTGATGATATGTTACGAGGTATTTCTGGAGGACAAAAGAAGCGTGTCACTACAGGTTATTATAAAATTTTCTCCTTCATCTTTAAGCTTTTCCTTATGCTATTCATACCAATATTAAATTTTACTTAAATGTATTTTCCCCAAAATAATTACAGGCGAAATGCTAGTTGGACCATCAAAAGTTCTTCTCATGGACGAGATATCTACTGGTTTAGACAGCTCGACAACTTTCCAAATTGTGAAATCTTTGAGGCAATATGTACACATCCTTAAAGGAACTGCTCTCATCTCTCTCCTACAACCAGCACCTGAGACTTACGATCTATTTGATGACATAATTTTGGTATCCAATAATCAGATTGCTTATCAGGGTCCTCGTGAACAAGTGCTTCCATTTTTCAAAGCTATGGGCTTTCAGTGTCCTGATAGAAAAGGCGTGGCTGACTTCTTGCAAGAAGTAAGTTTATATACATCTTTGGGGGAAAAACTGCTTTCCGTGAACTTTTCTTAGCGTTTCCCCTCTTTCTTTCCACGAAAAGAATACATCGTTTTGTTGTCGGTTTTTTCTGAAGCATATTTTTCATGTTTGTTAATTGTTCCTAGGGATTTTATTTTCACTCCCGCGCCCAGACCCAAGTGTTTGCTTAGTTTAGTATTTGCAGAATAACAATCCCAGTCCTGAGACAAAAGACTGTGAGTAGGAATGTTTATAGAAAGACTGTCACTTAAGCAAAGGGTAATTACTATGCGCCAATTTGAATTTAGCATCCTAAACTTTGATTATATATATATTAACTTTATGGATACACCTTGTGTTGATTTTGTTACCGCTATCAATTTAGTATACTCAAATTACATTTCCAATTTGGCACACATTATATTCCAGCAGTTGCTTAGTGTAAAAGAATTAAAGTAGTCGTGTAAGTTGAGAGTTAGAAATTATTTGCAGTCTAGAAAATCGGCAAAACATTGTGGAACAGTATACAAAATCACATATTTTCCTAAACTAGCATACACAATTGAAAAAGAGTATAACTAAGTGAACTAAATCCCTAAAAAAACAAACACCGGATTCTGGACTAGTTGTCACATCTCTCCTCTCTGGAAAGATTCGCTCCTTACTAGGGAACGCGATAAGCCAGATATTCATTACTACACTTAGCTCATGATATAACTGGAACAAACATAAATAATGTAGCATAATCCTGCAAAACAAATACCCTAATGTGCTTAAAGTTTGAAGTCACACGAGAAATTTATTTTCTTACATCACAGGTGACGTCAGAAAAAGATCAGCGACAGTATTGGGCCCGTAATGATTCCCCTTATAGATTTGTTACGGTCAATGAATTTGCTGAATCCTTCAAGAAATTTCACGTTGGACAGCAATTGGCTGATGAGTTGGCAGTTCCATTTGACAAGACTAAAAGCCACCCAGCTGCCCTTACAACAAAAATGTATGGGGTAAGCAAAAAGGAACTTCTCAAAGCTTGTTTCGCAAGAGAAGTGTTGCTTATGAAGAGGAACTCGTTTGTGTACATTTTCAAGCTCATGCAAGTGAGTCAAAGTTATGTTTTGTCATTATTTTTATAAAAAATTACCATTAAGCGACATAATTCATATCCAGTTTCAATGAAAACTTGTTTCCTAATTAGCGCTTTTGATGGGGAAACACTTGTTGGGGTCGATCAGGCGAATCAATGAAAGACAGAAATACTTGAACTCAAAACCGAGCACACACACACTTTGATAACGGAGTTCACCCAAATTGACTACGTCTCCGGGCCGCTACACGTGGCACTTATATTTATAATAAAGAGGATTACAAACGTAATCTAGCTAAACACAAACCTATGGTTCTCTCGCAAATAGAACTATCTCTTTATAATATAGAGGTGTTTTTGTGTAGGTGTAATTAAAATACAAGATATTGGGGTATATAAATAGGACCCTTAGTGGGTCATATTACAATTCCAAGTGATGTGGGATAATTGGAAAACATGGTCAAACCTCATTTGGCTCCACAACTCAACAATCTCCCACTTGGAGTCAAATGTCGAGTGCTTCAAAAGAAGTGCACTTATCCCCGATCACCGAACTCACTGTGCTCCACCGAGCAGAATGCTCCCATCGGTATCCTTGTATAGTAATTGATACTCTGCCGTCATCGGCGAGTTACTCATTCTTCCAGTGTAGCGGCGACCCTGAGCCTCAAGCTCGGAGCCCTACTGAGGTTGCACACAGCCTCAGTTTGTCGATTGTAACAGTCTTCGTTAGCATATCGACGGGGTTCTTAGCGCCCTCAATCTTTTCTAGCGCGAAGATTCCATCTTCTAGAACAGCCCGGATAAAGTGGTAACGAATCTGTATGTGCTTTGTGCGTGAATGGAATACAGGATTCTTAGCTAGCTGAACTGCACTTTGACTATCACAGTGCAGAACTCCCTTGTCGGTTTTCTGACCGAGCTCCTTTAAGAAACCTTCCAACCAAATCATCTCTTTGCTTGCTTCCGTCACCGCGACGTACTCAGCCTCTGTGGTCGACAATGCAACAATCTTTTGCAACTTAGATGTCCAACTCACAGCAGTACCACCGAAGGTACAAACACATCCCTTTGTGCTCTTTCGGCTGTCCAGATCACCGGCCATGTCAGCATTCACATAGCCGTGCAGGCCTTCCGAGGTCTTTCGGAAACATAATGCCAAACTCACGGTACCCGAGAGATATCTCAATATCCATTTCACAGCTTCCCAATGGTGCTTTCCTGGGTTACTCATGTAACGACTGACAACTCCCACTGCATGGGCAATGTCCGGTCTTGTACACACCATAGCGTACATCAAGCTACCAATTGCTGAAGCGTAGGGTATGTTCGACATACGATCCTTTCCTTCCTCGTCTGAGGGTGATTGTTTCTTTGACAAGCTAAAGTGTGTGGCTAGCGGTGAGCCTACAGCTTTGGCATCACTCATGCTAAATCGTGCCAACACTTTCTTCACATACTCGGCTTGCGACAGAAACAGGGACCCATCCCTTACTCGGGAAATCCTCATACCGAGGATCTGATTTGCGGCACCCAAATCTTTCATCTCGAACTGTTTCGCCAACTGTTGCTTGACCTTGTTAATCTCCACAAGGCTTGTCCCGGAAAGCAACATGTCATCTACATACAAAAGTAGTATGACGTACGAAGAGTTCGCAAATCTCTTCACGAAACAGCAGTGATCACTATCACTTCTTTCGAACCCGGTATCCGCCATGAAACTGTCAAACTTCTTATACCACTGCCGTGGTGCTTGTTTTAGCCCGTACAAACTCTTCCTCAGTTTGCAGACCAGTTTCTCTTTTCCCTTTTCGGCAAACCCTTCAGGTTGGAGCATGTAAATTTCTTCATCGAGATCTCCATGGAGAAAGGCAGTTTTCACATCTAACTGCTCGAGATGAAGATTCGCATTTACAACAATGCTCAACAATAGCCGAATAGTCGTCATCTTTACGACTGGTGAAAAGATCTCGGTGTAGTCAATTCCTGCCTTTTGCTGGAACCCTTTGACTACTAGGCGTGCCTTATACCGTTTCGTGCCATCTTGTTCCTCCTTTAGACGGAACACCCATTTGTTGCTCAGTGCCCTTTTCCCCTTGGGCAGTTCGGCTAACTGCCAAGTCACATTCTTCTCGAGTGACTTCATCTCATCCTTCATCGCGAGCTCCCACTTGCTCGAGTCTTTCAGCTCCAGAGCTTCTTCTCTACTTTCGGGCTCACCTGCATCACTGAGCAATATGTAATGCAGGAAAGGTGAGTATCGGGCAGGAGGTCTCTTCTCGCGATGACCTCGGCCCAACTCAGGTCGGGGAGTTTGGGGCAGCTCCTCGTCCTCTTCAGCATCTACTGGAGGGTTGTCGAGCACCACTGGCTCATCTTCAGTGTCATTTTCCAAGTCCAATCTTGGAAACGTATTCATGTCGACCATACCACTTTCCTCGGACGGGAGCGCTTGTTCTTCCACATTTTGTCGATCTTTGTACAAAATGCTTTCGTTGAAGATGACATCCTTACTGCGAATGATCCTCTTCAGTTGACCATCCCAAAAGCGATATCCAAACTCAGCTCCACCGTACCCCACAAAGTAACACACTTTGGATTTCGAGTCAAGCTTGGTACGATCATTTATGTCGACATGGATATATGACAGACAACCGAACACTCGCAAGTGTTCATAAGAGATAGGCCTTCCTACCCACTCTTCCTCGGGAATTCTCCTTTCTAGGGACACTGAGTGTCCGCGGTTAATGAGATAAACCGCCGTGCTTACTGCATGTGCCCACAAGGCTTTGGGCAACCCACTTTGCAGTCTCATACTCCTATCACGCTCATTGATTGTTCGGTTCATTCGCTCGGCCACGCCATTCTGCTGTGGCGTTCTTCGGATGGTCTTCTCCATTCGAATGCCTCTCTGAGCACAGAACTCTACGAACTTCGCATCAATGTACTCTCCGCCGTTGTCGGACCTCAAACACTTGAGTTTATTCCCGGTCTCCAGTTCGACCATGGCCTTCCATTCTTGGAATTTCTTAAACACCTCAGACTTGTGTTTCAAGAAGTAGACCCATGTTTTCCTCGTCGAATCATCGATGAAGGTCACATAGTATTGAGCTCCTCCCAGTGAGGTTACTGGAGATGGTCCCCATACATCTGAGTGGACCAGTGCTAGCTTCTCCTCCTTGGGAGCTTTTCCACCTTTCCGGAAGCTCACTTTCTTCTGCTTCCCGAAGATGCAACCTTCACACATATTGAGGTTGACAGACTTCAAGCCTGGAAGTTTGCTGTCCTTCGCTAACACCTTCATCCCCTTCTCACTCATGTGACCCAACCGTCGATGCCACAGTTCCGAGCAGTCTTGCGACACAGCTGCCGCCACTGCACACTCCTCATCGGTCGTCATGTACAGCGTACTGACCTTGCTCCCTCGGGCTATCACCATAGCTCCTCGTGAAACTTTCCAAGCTCCACAGCTGAACGAAATGGAGTGCCTTTCGGCATCGAGTTGACCTACTGAGATCAGATTCTTGGTCAAACTCGGGACATGCCTCACTTTCGTTAGCTTCCATACCGATCCATTTGGAATGCGAATTTTCACATCGCCCATTCCAACAACATCCAACGCTTCTCCGTCGGCTAGATACACTTTACCGAAATTACCCGTAGTGTAATTTTCGAATAAATCCTTCTGAGCGGTCGTGTGAAATGATGCCCCAGAGTCTAGAATCCACGAATCTATGTCTCTCTGCACGGCAAGCATTAGACAGTCACCCGAATCCTCGTCGCTCGCAATATTAGCCCCGTGATCACGGCCGGTACTCTTTTTCGGCTGCTTGCACTCATGACTGAAGTGCCCCATACCCTGGCAGTTATAGCACCGAAGATTCTTCTTACTTCGGTCGCTATCTTTACCTCCTCGGCTTAGCCCTCTTCTACCTCGGGATTGCGAACGTTCTCTAACGTCCCATACCCTGGCTTTACCCCGGTCTCTTGAACCCATGTTCAAGGCTGCTCCATCATTTGAGCATTCACCCATATCCAATCTCCTGAGTTCCTCAGCGAGTATTTGATCTCGGATGCCGTTGTAAGTTAGTTTCTCCTTTCCAATTGAGTTGCTCACAGCAGCTCGCATGAATTCCCAACTGTTCGGTAGAGATGCTAGCAGTATAAGGGCTCTTATTTCGTCTTCAAAAGTTATCTCCACCGCATCCAACTGATTTACGGTGTCGATGAACTTGTTCACGTGACTCGCGACAGGTGTCCCCTCAGCCATGCGTAGGTTGAACAACTTACGCATGAGATGTACCTTGTTGTTCGCGGATGGTTTCTCATACATGTCGGTGAGGATCTTCATCATCCCCATCGTCGTCGTCTCTCTTGCGACGTTATGTGCGACACTCCTAGATAGTGTTAGGCGGATCACTCTCAACACTTGACAGTCTAAGAGTTTCCACGCCTCCTTGGTGGTCGTGGTCGGCCTTTCCTCAAGGAGAAGTGGCTGATGCATCTTCCTCCCGTAGAGGTAGTCCTCTATCTGCATTCTCCAGAATGCGAAGTCCTTCCCGTCGAACTTCTCGACTTGTTGGGGTCGATCAGGCGAATCAATGAAAGACAGAAATACTTGAACTCAAAACCGAGCACACACACTTTGATAACGGAGTTCACCCAAATTGGCTACGTCTCCGGGCCGCTACACGTGGCACTTATATTTATAATAAAGAGGATTACAAACGTAATCTAGCTAAACATAAAGTTATGGTTCTCTCGTAAATAGAACTCTCTCTTTATAATATAGAGGTGTTTTTGTGTAGGTGTAATTAAAATACAAGATATTGGGGTATATAAATAGGACCCTTAGTGGGTCATATTACAATTCCAAGTGATGTGTGATAATTGGAAAACATGGCCAAATCTCATTTGGCTCCACAACTCAACAACACTTCGATCAACTGGTTTTTGATTAACATGCCGTTCAATAACGTGACTTCACTTTCTATGGGTATCATTTAATAAACTGATTTTTGGGATAACATATGCTGAATGAAATATTTCATTAGAGCATGCAACTTAATGGGGATTTTCCCATAGTTGAATTGAAAGCTAATGTTAATAGACATATTTTGTTTCCCATTTAGTTGTATTTTTTGATAGGGATACTACTAAAAGACTGGTCTGAATTTTGATGTGGATAGATATTATTTTCAGACTGATTTGGAATATGCATACTGAGTAGTATGCCATACCAGTAAATGGAAGTAAAAAGTAATCACTGGCACTTAATGGAAAATGAGTTCATAAACTTTCATTTGATGAGAAATATCCCTTATTTTAACCGTGCTTTCTCTCTCTCTCTCTCTCCCACTGGTTTAGATCGCTCTCCTAGCATTTGTGGCAATGACAGTCTACCTGCGAACCAAAATGCATCGACATTCTGTGACGGATGGAGGAATATACCTTGGCGCTTTATTTTTTTCTGTACAAATGATATTCTTTAATGGAATATCGGAAATATTTATGACTGTGTGGAAGCTTCCAGTATTTTATAAGCAAAGGGATCTTCTATTTTTTCCAGCATGGGCATATGCTATCCCTTCATGGATACTCAAGATCCCCTTTTCGGCAATGGAGGTTCTCGTATGGGTTATTCTAACTTACTACGTCATTGGATATGATCCAAATATCGGAAGGTAAAATCTTTGACCTTATCACGGTGTCATGTCTTACCAACACACACAACCGCATCAATCTTTTACTCTTGTTCTTGTGGTTTGTAGTATTGTCAAAATCCAAAATAGGGATAATATATACCTCTCATATCAGTTAGAAGAACTTACCCAAAGAAAAGTAGAAAAAATGTTTTTTGATGACTTATATTGATAATCATACTACAAAAAACGATAAGGGCCTAGCAATTGGCAAAAGTATAACTTGCAATCAAGAAAATATGTACCTTGTATAATGTGGGTAAAAGAAGCAGACACTAGATCTTGATGAACAAAAAGGAAAACTAAGGTAAGCGGACTAATTCTTATTTCAGAATGTTGTTCAGCTATCCGTTCGAATGAGAACCAACTGCTCGGAGGTAAAGTCATTAACCTTGAGCGTACATTTTATAAAATTAAAGGGATACATATCAATCATGAGTAAGCAACTTTTAACTGGTTTTCCGTTTGTATGTACAATGAGAAGAAATTATTCTCCCACGTGTAGAATTTAATCTTTTGCATTAATTAACTTTAACTTGTATTTGTATTTCCAACTTAGGACTAAGTTATTGACTCCATTGCAGATTTGGTAAGCAGATTTTCATACTTTTCCTTTTGCACCAAGCGTCTTCTGGATTATACCGGTTCACTGGGGCAGCTGGTAAGGATCCGGTTCTGGCATATACATACGGATTATATGCTTTGTCAGTGATGAGTGTGATGAGTGGATTTGTTCTATCACGAAGTAAGTATCTATGTCTATACCGTATTACAGGAAAACCACAAATGGATAGCTGTAAGATTCTAATACAAATTTTCTTGTTCACAGAGGATTTAAAGAAGTGGTGGCTTTGGGGTTACTGGACTTCACCAGTTATGTACGCATCAAATGCAGTTTTTTCAGTGGAGTTCCTTGGTACTAAATGGAAACATGTAACTCCCTCTTTCGTATCTCTATAGATTTAGGTGTTCTTGTGTTTTCATTTCTAAAAATATAAAGGTTTTTCTTAATCGCAACTTATTTATGTTTTGGTTATTTTGTACTTAAAGATTCCTACAAATGCAACGGAATCACTGGGAGTCTTGGTGATGAAGTCACGAGGTTTCTTTGCTGAAAAGTATTGGTATTGGCTTGGAGTTGCAGCACTTGTGGGAATGACAATCATTTTCAACATATTTTTCACCTTGGCCCTCACATTTCTTAATTGTGAGTATTTCTTAGTTCTAGTTTTTTTTCCATTCCATACAATGCATGAAAATCATTTTACTAATATATATGAAAAACCGTGTAGCTCCTGGGAAGTCTCAAGCTTTTATAGCTGATGACAGCGAAACCTCTGTATCTAACGGTGAAGAAAATAGCTCTGCTAGGAGATCTCAGAGCAGAGGTAACGAAGGTTTTCAAAGTTAGTGAACATGTCTACGTTGTGTTTTTTTTCTTTTTAATTAATTATAAATTGATCCGCAGCAAGGAAACAGCAGATTGAGGGAAGTTTCTCAGCAGACCAGAACAGAAAAAAAGGAATGGCTCTTCCATTCGAACAACATTCTATTACCTTTGATGAAATTGTATATTCCGTTGATATGCCGCAGGTAAAAAAGTCTAATACATTGGCTATTTACGTTGCCATGTTCTTTTTAGACCATTATCAGCTAGACAAACAATTTAGGTTGACATGTACTTTGGTTTGTGGATGTATGCCCTCCTTGACTGTTGAGGATGACTGATAATTGTCTTGAGATGTTTGAGACAAACAGAAGCAACTATCCTATAAGTCTACACAGTTTTGAAGCTTTTAGGGTAAATGGTTAAGCTTTATGTGAACTCAATATTCTAACTAGAATTGACCTGCAACACTGTAAGCAAGCACGCCCCAATTTTTCAACATCTGCTTTAGAGTTGAGATTTGCTCTTAAAGATTAAGCATTTTCTGTTGCTAGGTTTTAGTTTTGTGCGAAAATGATTTTCAACAAACAAAAACTACTTTCTATACGTTTATAAAGTTAAAAGGTTAACTACGGTTTTCTGCACTAACTTATCAATCACATTTTGATATTGTACAATATACTTCAAAATTTAGTGATCAGGATTTAGTCACTTAGCAACTAGCATACCAAACAAAAAATAATATGAAACTTTAATTTACTAATTGTTGGGATTTTGTTTATACAAAATAAGTATTTTTAAACTTTGAGTTTGGAGTTACCAAAGAAAATATTCAGTAGAATATTCTATCATATTTATTTATTGTGTACACCATCCTATCACCTATTATTGAATTTAGTTTCCAACCTATGTTTTCTTCCCAATGTACAGTACAAGATCGATAATAATATTATGTTGGTATACCGTATACTAGTTACAGTTTTTAGCTCAGGTCATGCGATCGATAATCCGATAAGTTTGGTGGATAAGAATGTAATCAACCCTCTTGGAAAATTCTTTGACAAGTGTAATCCAATTTTTTCATGTAGAAAGCATCATGACAATGGTTGCTTTTCATTGACTAGCTTTAAAAGGACTAAACGTAGTTTAAGTGATTATAAATTAATTATGATTGTCCTTAAAATAGAAAAGTCTTTTCAGGAAATGAAAGACCAGGGTGCAGATGAAAACAGGCTAATGCTTCTAAAGGGTGTAAGTGGAGTTTTTAGGCCGGGTGTGCTTACAGCTCTAATGGGTGTTAGTGGTGCTGGTAAAACAACTCTCATGGATGTGTTAGCAGGTAGAAAAACAGGTGGATATATAGACGGTAATATATCGATTTCTGGGTATCCGAAAAGGCAAGAGACATTCGCTCGTATAGCCGGATATTGTGAACAAAATGACATACATTCTCCTCATGTTACGGTTTACGAGTCCCTGGTTTACTCTGCTTGGTTGAGGTTGTCTAGTGATGTTGATTCTGAGACTAGAAAGGTTAGATCGTGTTTGATTTTTTTTTCTATGTTTTCACTTTTTGTTCACAACTAAAATCTATACATGAGATATTTTCTTATTAGTTGGTGTGCGTTTGTGTTGGTGGGGTTGGGAGCCATAATCAGAGGATTTTGACGAATGTACATAGCAATAGTAAATATTACAAAAATAATAACTAGTTTAAGGCGGGCTATAGCGCCCTTGTGGGACAATCAGTTTCTCCGCCAAAAAAAGAGACTTCCGTAAATCTTGTTCTTCTAGATATTAAGATATTTTACAAAATGAATTATTTATTTCTCTAAATTCAATTCACTAAAAAAGGTTATTTACGGAAACATACTGGTAATTATATATTCTTTCGATTATTATACTAAAATTAAAAAATTTCATATTTTACAGTTTAGTTCTCAAATTGAAATATAATGTGGAGGAAACCTAGTGCAATGGATACATATTTGGAATAATTGTTCCATCATGGACTAAACTAACAAATTTGCGAAAGGGAGTTGATCTTTTGGTTGCTTGTAACTTAAGAACTTAACTTTTCTTTGCCCTCTTTTCCGTAGAAGTTGTATTGTATATGGTTGACCAGTTAAAAACTGAGATATTCTGACTTTTTGGCCAAAATAAGCTGGCTGATCCTAGTTTTTCTTTTCTATCTTCAAACTAGAAATTCAAACGTATTTGCACTAAGCTGCAACCCAACAAGACCTATGATTTGACACCATTCCATTTCGAAGTAAATAAGTAGTTTCAAGTTTCCAATATTTTCCAAATAATTTGTGAGCAGACATTCGTCGAGGAGGTTATGGAACTTGTAGAGTTAACTCCTTTGAGAGAAGCATTAGTGGGATTTCCAGGTGTTAATGGCCTTTCAACAGAGCAAAGAAAAAGGCTAACGATAGCAGTTGAGTTAGTTGCTAACCCGTCGATAATATTCATGGATGAGCCAACCTCGGGATTAGATGCTAGAGCTGCTGCTATAGTCATGAGAACCGTAAGAAACACCGTTGATACAGGTAGAACAGTCGTGTGCACTATTCATCAGCCCGGCATCGACATTTTTGAGGCTTTTGATGAGGTAGAAATCTTACTTCTTTACTGTTTTTGTATTTTCTAGATTATGTAAGCTTGGTAAGTTTGTTCTTATTGATTTTCTAAAAGGTTAACTGCGGTGTTGTACATCACTTTATTACCAGATTTTGATTACTACACCAACTTAGGCAATTAACAATTAGTACACTAATATTACATTTCTCCAGAGTGTACAGTTAGTATATCATAATCGAAAAACACTTATGTTAACGGCAAACAAATATTCTTTGCATTTTTCTCATGCTTTGTCGTGTTACCAGTTATGTACAATATTTTTCATCAGGTTTTTCTTTATTTTGGTATCTAGTGTACCATTTTTTCTATGTTGGGTAAAAAACAAAAAAAAAAACATGGTGCACCAACTGCTAATTTCTGTAGGTGGTTGTACAAGACTGAATTTTTTGCTGATACATTACTGCACAAAAATACAATTAACCCTTTCTAAAAGATATTTCCTGGGGTGGTTTTAGGATTTTGCTTGAAAGTTGGTTGATTTTTGTAAAAGATGGAGTGCCAACTTTTTTATTTGCCATGCAGCTTTTTCTGATGAAGCGTGGGGGCCAAGAAATCTACGTCGGGCCGTTGGGTCACAATTCTTGCCATTTAATCAATTATTTTGAGGTAATAAAAAATTGTTTATACATAACTTATTTTAGTAGATTATATCATCCCGGAACTGCTAAAGAGGGTGTAAATTTTCTCTACGCTTAGGGCATTGAAGGAGTGAGTAAAATCAAGGATGGATATAATCCCGCTACTTGGATGTTAGAAGTTTCAGCTGCGTCACAAGAGTTGGTTCTCGGGGTTGATTTTACAGAATTGTACAAAAACTCAGAATTGTACAGGTATATTAAAAAAGGTGTCCGAGAAACAATGGCCTTGTTTGGTTGCAGCTTGAAGCTTAGATTTCAGAATTTTACTTAAAAAATGGACTGTATTTAGTTGATCAGCTTAAAGCTGATCTTTTGTTTGCTTTCTTTTCTTCTACAAATCGCTTGTTTGGTTGCAGCTTTTAAGTTTACTTGATTTTTCATCGTTTGCCTGAGAAAGCTAGAAGCTTCAGGCTATATGAATCCAGCTTTGTCACAATCCCAAAAATTCCAACTTATTAACGTAAAAGCTACAACCAGCATAATGAAACTTTAGACTTTCTATACAACCAAATATATGTGAAGTATTTCTTAAATTTCTTTGTACATTTTTTAGGAGAAACAAGGCCTTGATTGGGGAATTAAGCACACCTCGCCCTGGTTCTAAGGACCTATATTTCCCCACACAATATTCACAGAGTTTCTTCATTCAATGCATGGCTTGCCTGTGGAAACAAAAGTTATCGTATTGGCGTAATCCACCCTACAATGCGGTTCGGTTTTATTTCACCTTATCTATGGCTCTTGCCATTGGCAGCATGTTTTGGGATCTTGGTGGTAAGAGGTGAGAATTTACTTTATTATTTAAAAAATAAAATCCTCGAGGCAGTTTTCTTTTGTATGCAACAAATTCTAATATCTGAGTTCCAGGTCAAAACGACAGGATTTGTTCAATGCTTTGGGTGAAGTGTATATAGCTTCATTTTTTTTGGGAGTACACACCGCCGCATCTGTTCAGCCAGTGGTGGCTGTTGAACAAATAGTTTTTTATAGAGAGAGAGCCGCTGGCATGTACTCCGCTATGCCTTACGCTTTTGGTCAGGTAGATTTTCTAATTTTAATGCGAAACTATCAATTTCGTTGGGTTAATGATAAATTTATCTTGAAGTACATTTGCGAAGTAGCATTTTGGATTTCGTGAATAAAAACTGATGACTGCTCTTACCACTTAGTTTGCTAATGATGATGCTTTTTCAAACTTGATTCTTCGAACGTCTTTGAAAACTACACTGCTCATTTGAATCAAGGAATGACCAAACAAGTGTGTATCGGAAATTTGGGCTGGGATGGGTGGCGATAGTATAGTAACTTATTAGAACTGGAATACAGAGGCGGCTTGTTTGTGTAAAAGCACACTCAATTAAGCATAAGCAAGTATTAAAAAGTAAAAACTGTATCTTTTTATTTCATCAAACTCTTTGACCTGTTAGTCGTTTGATAGAAATTAGAAAAGCAGAAGCATCCCTACCAGAGACATTATCAAACTAAGCCACGAGTACCAATTACCTAATTCCACGCTCTTTTCAAAAATCGCAATTGTTGTTGGAGTACGGATTTCTGATGTAATTACTTCTGCAATTGCATTGCAGGTTATTATCGAACTCCCGTATGCATTTGCCCTAATTGGGGTATATGTTCCAATAACATATGCCATGGCGGGAATGCAATGGACTGTAGCAAAATTCCTTTGGAATTTCTTCTTCAGTTATCTTACATTGCTATATTTCACTTTCTATGGCATGTTAACCGTTGCCGTCACACCAAACCAAAACATTGCTGCTGTTGTAGCCACGTTATTTTACAGCTTTTGGAACCTCTTCTCAGGATTTCTTATCCCGCGGACTGTGAGTTTAGCCCTTCTATTTATTGTGTTTTCGATATGCTTGTTTTATCCTTTGTATCACATAATAAAGTCTTATCATGTCTACCATTCCTCTATGAATTCTTTGAGAAATCAGAAAAATCATCTAGTAATAGGATGTCCCGTTAATCCTAATGAATACGAGAGTATTAGCTTTTTCAAACGCAAAAACTAGAGAAGAGATGGAAAAAGACTTAACTACCGTAAACAGAAGTAACTTAAATAAGGTGGCTTTTTTTCTTTACTTTTAGAGGATCCCTGTATGGTGGAGATGGTTTTATTGGACGAACCCGGTTGCTTGGTCATTGTATGGTTTAATCGTATCGCAATATGGAGATAGACATGATGTGCTCGACACTGGTGAAACGATTAAAGAGTTCTTAAATAGTTATTTTGGGTACAAACATGATTTTCTTGGAGTTGTTGCAGCTGGGGTTCTCGGATTTACTGTACTTTTCGCCTTCATCTTCGGTTTAGCCATAAAATTTATCAATTACCAGAGGAGATAAATGCTCATTTAGTTCCCATGTGTCTTACAACTCTTATTATATTGAATAATGTCGAGGTTTTCCTTTTCTGCTAAGACAGTTGTAATGTTGTTTTTGTAGCTATTAGCAATTGTGAAGAAAAAAAACTAGAAATTGAATAATCTAATTTACTTTCTCGTGAGGGGTCTGTGATTTGTGCACTAGCAGATTTGTGTTCGACAATGTGAGCTTCGAAATGGCCGTTTATAAACATAAAAAAGGAAAATTAACCTGATTATCCATGAACATAATTGATGTTTCTGAAACAAAAGCACAAAAAGTAGGGAAATATTATTTCTTGCGCAAATACAAGTGAAGATCTTAGCTAATCCAACTTAAAACTACAAATGAATGAATCAAAAGTCGCAGACTTGTCTAAAATCCCATATTTTTGTTACTTCTTAAAAATCTTCAGCTTTGTTTCCACTGCACCAGCTATTTTCCTCATTGATTCCAAAGGTTTCATGTTCGTTATTGATTTGAATGCATTCTCAAAGGGGCTAACTTCTGATTCTTGCTTATCCGACCTTCAATTAACCAAAAAAAAAATCAATTATACCATTCCTTTGTGCAAATAAACTAACATTGATAGCACATCTCAACGCGCAATGCCCTCGCAAAAATATTTTACTATATCCAATTTTAAGCTGTTTAATATTTGGAAAAGACTAAGAAAAGGATCAGAATTTCGTGTAGTTTGCCCTAAAAATAATGCAGAAAACAAAATAGGAATTAAATTTACCATGACTCTAGTCCATAGAGACAAGCAAAACCACTCAATGGAGGTAAACCTGTTGAGAAATAAAAGAAAAACATAATTATATGATTTGTAAGTCATTAGTCATGTTTTAGAAGAGACATAAAAGAAAACACGAAGAAATAAAAAAATCGCTTACTCGCAGCTGCAAGAGCAACAACAATGTCAGCCATTCTGATACATATAAAAGAAAAAGGAAAAAAACATGAGATTTTATTAAGTAACACTATAAATTATAACAAACAAATAAATAAACAATTATAGAAAACATGGAATTATTTTGACAATAACAAATGGAATAACGAAATATACCTAAACCTTGAAGATAGAGTAGTAGTTAAATTTGATATATATGAGGAAGGGAATTAGAGATAAAGGCTTATAATGTTTACCCTCATCAAATTATACATATATATAGGCTCATGAAGTATCTTGAGAAATAAGAAAAAATAAAATTTGTGGAGCAAGAAAAAGAGCAAATATTGTTCACCAAGCCAATTTTCCTTTAGTCTTGATTTTTAAATTTTAGTTTATCCGTACTAGCTTGGTGTAGACGAAACCAATTAAATATTGTTAAGTACATATGGATAAAAGTATTAGTATCGATAATTGAGTTTTTTTTTTTGTTTTTTTTTTTTTTTTAAAATTAAGCATATTATATCACCAAACCGAATAAAATCTCAGCTACTCACACATTGAGTAATCAGAGAATAGAGAGTCATAGCTCGAAGAGCTTTACAAAGAGCACTGCTTCCTTATACAAAACTAGTTATATACTAAAATAAAAATAATTACATTAACCGCTCTTCGCTTCCAGTTTTTTCTCATAACAGTTAGAGGATTACAAAATAATAATAAATATATATTTTCAGCTTCATAGCACCTCATGTAAATGATATTCTTGTTGTCAGCATTTCAAGAATTTCAAAATCACCAAGTAAGCATCACCACATATATAGCGCATAACCTCGGTATAAATACCAGATAGATCACTGTTTGATTCTTCATCCGCTATTCCTTTTGTCCATTGATATGCTTTTTGCTTGAAGGAAAATATATAATCACCAAAAAGTAACCAATTCTTGGCATTAAAATTGTCATAACAGGACCAGTCATTCTCAGAATTTTGACAAAAGAGAGTTTAAGCTTTCAAAGCAAAGTCTCCATTCAATAAGGAGGCGGCAAGAGCTCTTCCTTACAAAAACATTCACCAGCTGCATGCCATACAAAATTTGTACTACAAAACTCACTTATTATGATACTCAGAGTTATTCCAGTGTCTTAAAATGGCCATGCTCCTTCTAGTATAAGAAATTGGTTTCAAAGTACTACCTTGGTGTTAATAAGAAAATCCATTTGGGTCAGTAATGTGCTCATATCAGAGTTTCTCTTATCGTGATTTGTAGCATTCCGTTCAGACCAAACAAGATAGACACCACTTGAGAAGATTAGTTTACCAATTATAGCAGCAAATTTGCTACCTTTGAACATATCATTGGCCCAAACAATCCATTCAGCCCATGAACTACAATTGCTCACATAACCAGCTTTCAAAAAGGGGAATTTTACCAGCATATATTTAACAGCATCTGCTGTAGACGAGTCCAAATCTTTTGGCTCATATTTTATACCCCTTCCGTACCCCCTACTATTACAACAGAACTTTCTGAAAAACACGCTCAAAAACAGATAAAAACTTCTAATTAAACTCCAGCTATAAAGGTGCCATTGATGTTCCCAGCTTTAAAAAGGAAATTAGCCCAATCAATCCACTCTTTCCAACTTTTGCAATTATAAGTAAAAGTAGCTCTAAGCAGAGCATTTCTGATCATTCTAACAAAAAAGCTGTAGTTGAAATATCTATATTATGAAGCAATAATATACCCTCAGAAGTTCACTGCCCAGCAGCATAAACCTCATCACTTCCAACATCTCAAAATATGGTCATTCCGCACATCATGAGGAATGTTCTTAAGTGTACTTATCCAATTTTTAATGAAAAAATCCATTTGAACATATAAAAAGCTTATCTCGGAGTTTCCTTTGTTGTGATTTCTAACATTTCTTTCAGCCCAAACCAAGTAAACACTTGTGGAGAAAATAATTTTTCCCACCAGAGCAGTTAACTTATTACCTCTAAACATGTTTATAGTCCACTCAATCCACTCATTCCAAGAATTGCAGTTGTTAACAAATCCAGCTTTCTTTAGAGGAGTTTTGATGACATTTTTAGAAAAATCACACTTAAAAAACAAATTATCTAAGTTTTCTGTGTAAGAATTACAGAGAGGGCATATATGGTTGACATTGACATTCCATTTCAGCATTTTATTAGCTGTTGGTAGTCTTTTCCTCAATGCTTGCCACAAAATGAGGCTGCATTTTGGAATATGAGAGTTGAACCAAACTAATTTGTGCCAACCAATAGTATTTTGTTTGGTCCTTAAATTCTCCCACATGCATTTAACAGAATAATCATCGCTAGGCAAGCATGTGTAACTGAATGTTATCATTTAAACCCAAGTAACTCAAAAATATTATGAATAATTGTATAAATTTTGTTTTATAAACATGGCAAGATCTTAAATCGTAATTCGTAGACTCCTCGAGGAAAAAAAGGGAAAAAACACTGTCTTAATTATAAGTTCAAGAAAATTATTATTTTGTTTCAAGTATTACAAAAAGTGGTATTGTCTTGGATTTTCCATTTAAAAATCCTAACAGCAAAAGGAGTCAGGCATGTCCGTTTGCAAGCCAAATGAGCCGATTAAGTTAACCGGTTCTTGAATAGATGCAAAAACAGAAGGGGGAAAAAGTCTTTTTTTTTCCAGAACGTGAGTCATTTTTTTCCCGTAATATAATACAAGAAGAACCTATTTAATTTGATACTTTGTTTTATGAAATGTAATAGACAATATTTATGTTTGGACTTGACTTGATTTTTTCTGATTTTTCAGTGTTTTTTTTTTTTGCCTTATGAAGTTTTTCAAACAAAATTAAGGCGTCCAAAAAATTGTACTACTCGGGTGTAAAAAGACGCCGGATCGGTTCGGGAGGGACCACTACGGGAGGTCAAGCCGAGGACCTAGTGAGCCGACGTGCAAGAAAGCTGCTGTACTGGAATATTTTATAGATAGTTCATTTTTACAAATGATGTCAACTTCAATGATCACAATACAACACACATCTAAAAAGTGCGAGAAACATAAGCTAATTACTCGTACTTGTCAGTTTTGAGTTTTGCATGCGTCCAAAACCAGATAAATTCTGACTTCTCTTCTTATTATAAATTTACATTTACATTAGTCTAATATTATAAATAAAATATATTACTCCTTCCGTTTTTATTTAATTATCCATTATGAAATTACGTGCAATTTTGATCGGCTTATAATTTGTATCAAAATTATCGAAATGAATTTTTTTTTAAATCTAATCATAAAATTTAACATTTGAACTATATGATTAATTTTTGAAAATTTTCATTCCGACACTTTTGATACGTGTTCTTGGCCGGTCAAAATTGCACATAGTTTCGTTGTGGATAATTAAATAGGAACGGAGAGAGTATATAATAAGCGGATTCAGCTGTGGAAGGTACGACCCTACAGAACTATACAATCTTTGCATGACTAATATTCAATACTTAGGTGCATACGTAATTTTTTTAAAGGATTTTTAGGATGGGGAAATAGATGACGAAATTTTGATTTGGATGAGTTGATTTTTTTTTATTTTTTTTTAAGATTAAACAGACCAACTTAAATTATAAAAGGATAAAAGCCCGTCAAAACGGCACACGAACTACATGAGTAAAAATAAATAAAACGATATTCGGAGGCTAGCCGTCAATAAGCTTGAGACTAAGCCTCCAAAATTTTGCAAACTTATTCATACAATTAAATGCAAGGAAACTGTTGTTTTGTGTTAATGAAAATAAAAATGACATGTAAATTCCACAAATAGGAGTGGTTTCTCTTAAATTTTGCAAAGATTATTGTTATTGGAAAGTTGTAATGCTTGCTCTTAAGCAGCCAGCAAACAAAATCCCAATGTTTAGTTGTTAATCTGGTATCTATTCATTTAACCAAGGATATTGGCAAGTACTTAGGAGACCAAATGCGATACTCACAGCCTTTGGATTAACATTACCTTAAATCCGATTAAAGAAAGAATGGCAATGGGATTTTTCCGAAATCACTAAATTTAAGGAGGTTTTTAGTGCCATGATTTATGCTTATACTTAAACAGGTAGATATCTAATGTTATGTTTACAACCAAGTCTTCTTATTCTCTCGTATCTACATCATTACGGAGCATTGCAAACAAGGTAAGATGGATATGGACGTCGAAGTTGAAAGTTTCCTCAAAACAATTTTGTTTTTCTTTTGGCTTGTATTTTAGGAAAAGGAAAATATTTACTAGGGTCGAGAGAGCTAAGAAAGGGATCCGCAAATGTGTTTTCCTCGGTGTAACAGAGAGATTTTGATCAAATATTTCATGATTGTCCTTTCTATATCCAGTTTGGGCAGGACTTAAAATCGGCCGAATCATAACCTGCATTTTACTTCCATACCCTGGGCTTTAAAAAACCTACTTTTTAAACAAAAATACTTTAGAGCAATCGGCCGAATCATAACCTGCATTTTACTTCCATACCCTGGGCTTTAAAAAACCTACTTTTTAAACAAAAATACTTTGGAGTTGGTGAATGCAAGGTTAATGTGAACAGCAATTAGCTGAAAATAATAATCTGCTTTCAAAATGAAAATTCAAGACCCAGACGAGTACGCCCAATTATTGTCAAAAAACATTGGATAGTCGGTAATGATTTAGTACTCAAATTTTGGAGCTTGTCTAAATAAGTTCATATATTTAGTTTCCTGCCCCCAAAAACAAAAGGGGGCTACATATGTTGCCCTATTCAAGGGCCGATAACCATGTTTTCACTGTATAATATCTCGGTTCACATTTCAAACCGTCATACAGAGCAATTTTAAACACGAGAATCTTTTTTGTATGGTGACCCATCAGGAGCAACCAGGCCGAGATTTTGCATAACTCTCACTCTTCTTGCAGGGGATTTTCCATTTGAAGATGTCGCCTATAAGTTGGATAATGAAGATTCATAACATAAGTTAATTATGCCAACTCTTGCCTAGAGTTAAAAAAATAACTGCATGTCCACATGTTAACAAAATTTAGAGCTTGTTTAGTGCTTATGAAAAACTACCTTTATAGGAGAAGTAATATAATGAATGAACATGCAAAGAAGGTAGATGTAGAAGTGCATAATAAACGCAAATCTTTTTGTTTAATTTAACATAACTAGGTTCAGGATGCATCGACGACGATTCAATTCAAACCAGTGATTTGAAATGTGAAACAGTACCTAAAGCTTCTTTTGAGTTTTCAGCAAAACACTTTTTTCTGCCTAAATGAGTAAAAACAAGCTTTCCGAAATTTGAAGCAAGCTTTCGAAAACAAATATTATAACTAAATATTCCAGGGTAAAAGAACACAAACTTGTAACACCATTTGACTTGTTATCTGTTTCAGTCTAATCAATCCACAAAGTATGGTTAACTTCGTTTTGTTTTGTTTTCAACATCACGAGCTTTAGGTTGATAATTTATCGGAACAGTCTTGCCAGAAAGATTTTAATCTCACACCTTATTTTATATAGTTATGCCATTGGCAAGAAAATCACATCCAAGTTTAGCCTCAGTAAATCAACACAAAGATAAGGTCTCACCAGTAAAGCCAATAGCAGCCAAAAGAAAAGTGGAAATGTCGAAGTACACTTACTGCTGTTTTATCTTCCTCGTCATCTGATTGCACTTCACCTGAAATGAAATACAATTCTCAACTTGTCACTATGAAGAAAAAAAATTACTTTGAAGTGTAAAGTACATTGAACCGTATCCATCTCAAAGTTCTATATTAAAGAATTTTTTTGACTCAGATAAATGCAAATTCTGCAATAAAAAGAAGCTTTAAACATTGTTTTTGGTGGCTCACGTGCACACGTAGAATAGGTAATTAAGAGAAAATTCCTATCATGTTTACTGTAATATCATACTGACCTTTGCTCTCCGATTTGTTCCCCGTTGAGCTTCCGGGTCTAAGACGGGCAAGATCCTATGTGATATTAATTATTAAGAAAGTATATTAACTGGCACTCGGAAGTACATGTAGACAGTATGAAATAATGGTGGTAAAAAAGTCAACCTTTTCTAGAGTGTTTTCAAGTATTGCATTACAGTCACCACCGTACTTCTCCAATATCTGAGTCCAAATATATTGTCAGGATTATTAAGGTTGAAGATAAATAATGGCGAAAACTGAATCCAAATTGTCCTTTAATTTATTTATTCTAGTTTGAGTAAAGGATAATACGGACTCTACACTTGTTTTTGCCACATTTACATATTGAAAGGTAATTTTTTTTCCGAATAAAAGAAAGGGCTTAAGAAGTCAGTGGCCATTAATTCCCTAAAATCTTCAGAATAGGTATGAACATCTCAATAGAAGGAAATTAAGAAATAGTGATTCCTTATTTTCGACAAATAGTTCTGTACAAAATTGATAATAATGGATTGTATTGGAATCTCCATTCTTTACTATCTAGATACGTGTGATCACATCTAAATAACATTAAAAAAAGCATCCTTACTTTCTCAAACTCCGAGCTACATGTGACAGGGTCGACGTACCTACTGAAAGAGTGAAATTACCAATTTGTAAACAAAATCAATAATCAATACCAAAATTCAGAAATGTAAATAAAATTTGTGGAAAATCACTGACTAAGTGTAGCTTCCATATACTCGAACAAGCACTTCATCCGCTGATTTCTTTCTAGGTATATACTTTTTACTCAGATTCTTACCGTCAACCACCTATTAAGCAGATAGTAAATAACAACACTTTATTAAATGTCCATGAACACAAAGATACAACAGTAATCACAATCTACAAGTATAAAATGCATCAGAAAAAACTAATAAAATAAAAATATATATTACTTGTGCAGGCCACCACAAGGAGCCTCGGACCTTGATCCATATCATTTCTCCTAAAGCAACATTCTCACCTTTTCCTTCAACTGGAATGTTAACCCCGTTGCTATCGGTAGAGTCAAACTTATCATTATTATCCGGAAGACCTTCACTTGTCATAGCTTACTTTCTCACTGGTAACGAAGCAAAACAATATAAGTGATGCATTACGAATGTAATTTTCTTTTCTGGAAAAATTCTACCACAGTATCAACAACATTCATGTATTAAAATAAAATGATTTGCTAATGAATGATACCAACTTTTCTTCTGTTTGAATGTTTAGGCAATTGTTTTATATCCAACACGATATAGAATCTTAATTTCCAACCTAATAATTTAATTACTGATATATACTAAAACCATTTATGATAGGACAGAACCAAGTAGAAATCTCCCTTTCAGATAAGAATAAATTGTTCTTTAAATCCATAAAATCCGTTACAGTTTTCAATTCTCAAAATTGATATCGGGGGTCGTCTGGCATTCGCTCTTTCTACCATCTTTTTGCTAATACAAATTTTTGACATCCTTTTAGCTTCTAAATGCTTGATTTTAATTGAATTGAAAAGCTAAAAATACACACAAACACAAAATGTTATTTTTCAAAGATGTTGCCAAACAGCTTTCTTTCAAGTAAATTTAATTTTGTTGCTTATCTTAAACAGCTCCTTGATAAATAAATAAGAATACCCAAACAAGCCCTTAATTATTCCTAAAAAATAAAGGTAAGCTTGGTACGATTTATGATCAACTCAGGTGTATCTCAATGCATGCTAAATAATAATAATACTCTCTCTGTTAGCATGTAATTATCCATTACGAAACTACATGCAAATTTGACCGGCTTATAACTTATATCAAAATTGTCGAAATGATTTTTTTTTAAATCTAATCATAAAATTTAACATTTGAACTATATGATCAACTTTTGAAAAATTTCGTTCCGACAATTTTGATAGCCGGTCAAAAATACACGTAGTTCCGTAATAGATAATTAAATAGGAACGGAGGGAGTATATCATAAGCTAAAACTAGACAAGGATAAAATAAAATAAAAACTCATCCCAAGTACTAAAGCTAGAATTTGATCACTTACCTTTAGAAATATGAAGAAGATAGATACTCCAATAGTATTTCTCAGTACCCTTTTTTTATATATATATATAGAAATGAATATATATAATATATAGATATATATATATGTATATATATATATATATAGAGAGAGAGAGAGAGCACAAGTGCACTTGTGTCAGCAAGGGTACTCTGTCTACATTCACTTGGTCATTCATTTTTTTACCTTTTTTTTGGAGGACATTTTATTTTAAATATAGTTTTTTTTTTCTTTTTTAAGATTAAAGTATATTTTATGGTACAAAAGTGATCATTATATTAGTATAATATTGTTTTATGTTTTCTTTTAAGTAAATACATTTTTTTTTATCTCTTGCTAAATAAAAATATGTTTGGTGTAACACAACTTTCAATTTCTTGATGTTATAAAAGATTCACATGTTAAATATAATGTAGCTATATGCATTTTCTTGATGTTAGATTACACCGGTTTATTAGAGCAAACACATTAAATAATTTATAAGTTTATTTACATTTTTCCTCGTATTTAAAGTAATTAGCATCATTTTTATATTTTTAGGGTAACAATTTAATTTTATACATTTTTCAGATTTCCTATCAAATTTATTATCATAACTAAATATTACTATATTTTAATATATTTCTATCAATTTTTTTCAACCCAAATTAATTTACTAGAGCAACCACATTAAATAATTTACAAGTTTTCTCGTATTTAAAGTAAAAAGTACACTTTTACAACTTATAAGTAAACGTTTTGGTTTATACAAATTATCAGTTTTTTTTATCAATTTCTCTATTAAAACTATACAACTCATTTTTTTGTTATTTTATTAATTATATGTGAAAAGTACAAATAAATGAGAGAAAATGAGATATAAGTAAGAGAGATAAATTATTATTTTAATTATAAGGAAACATTTTTATCACTTATATTTGAAAGATATATGAGTTCATGTAAACTTAAAATAATGGATAAGAAAACTGATGCGTATACAATTTTAGAACAAATTTATCGTATTTAATTCAAATGAGTATATAAGTGAACTGATACGATTGCGGTTAAGAATGATCTACACAAGTATTTTTGGTGTAGTTACAAGTCACTATGCCTAGATGTGTACATTTACTTGGGTCGTAAAACAACTAACAATTACACTTACATTATTAGTGGTGATTATAAATTTACAAAAAAAAAAATAGTTAAGTTGTAAATATAAAAAGAAAATAAATATATAGATTTATAAGTAAACTTCTATAATCACCTAAAATTCATAGGTTAAAATATACTTAAAGAAAATTATACTATAAAACTAAGGGCGTTGCATAAGGTAAGGGCTTTCACATTGATAGTGAACTAAAAAAAAATTGTAGCAATGGTTTTATGTTAGATATGCGTGTGAAAATATACCATGGGTTGATTTTGAGGAGGGATTGATGCGTAGGTTTGGGCCTAACGAATTCAAAAATTACGACGAAATGCTTAAAAATTTACACAAAAACAGTTTGATAAAAGATTATCTTCGTGATTTTAAGCGATTGGTGACAAAGCTATGTGATTGATGTGTTACTCGTGGGTATGAAGGCCGAAATTGGGTATAATGTGAGGGTAATGAATTCGAGGACGATGGAACAAGTGATAGTTATAGAGCTAGGTGTTACGATGACAAGCTCCAAGTGGCAAGGACGACGAGCCGAACATGGGGCGGGCGGCTACAGCCATCACAGTTGTGGCAACTGCGACAATGGCCGCGGGAGTATAGGTGGGTTTGATGTGTCGGCGGCAAAACAAGGTGGAGGGGTAACGGTTGGGGCCGCATTCAAGGTCGGACTACGGAGGTCGGGGTTGTGGGTTGACACCGGTTGAAATGCACGAGAAAATTTCAAATAAATAGTGTGACAAATGGACGAGATTTATGTGTCTAGTCATCGGTTTGTAATGCCCCAGATGTTTCTATTGAAGGGTGGTGAGGAGACGATATAGGGGGAGGCTCAGAATGTTATCACCATGTAATTTATGGGCACTATTAGTCGTATGAGATATCTGTAAGAACCCAGAATTTCGTAGTGAAATACCGCAGTAAATAGAGAAAGCACTAGTTACACTTTGCCTAGATATGTGAGAACATACATGGTATATAAACTAATAGATATCTCTTCAATAGCAACAATAGCATTTAAAGTCATGTGGCCTAATAAGTAAGGATGAAATTGGGTCAATGCAAACAGTATTGTTGGCATAAGCAGATGGTGGCAGTTAGACCGGAAGGTCGGATTCTTACAAAATATATGGGAAAAGTCGAGGCATTTGGTGTGCAAGTTGGGAACCGGGATGCATTTTTGTGACTCAAGGTATGGGTGGGTAGGTACCGTTTATGGTTCATGAAACAGGTTTGATATTATGTTGCATGGTAGCCTGGGTTGCCCATAGCAACTGTGATGTAAACCAGTTTAACAACAAACTCACAGTTGTTTGGAATATCTACAAATTGTGCGAACCAGAAAGTAATGATAGAGTGTAAGCAATCTGCTTCAAATCGTCAAAGGAGAGAGAACTTATTCGAAGAATTTGCAAGTGGTTGAATACAAATGACAACCTTTTTTCAGTTGTGCCGACGGCTGAAATCTGCAAACGAAAGAAGAATAAAAAACACAAGTTATGTTTTGGAATAAACGATGTTGAAATTAAAATTAAAAGAAGTAACTAAAACCCAAAACACTTACTTTTTAGAAGACAGCTATCGAAAAACAGATTATTGGATTAGTTCCTTTTTGAAGTTGCAGTTTCTAGATTTTCTTATTTTTTTTGAAAAGGGTTAAACTCTAGATTGAAAGATCAGTTTGAACAAAAAATTGAAATCAATCATACTTTAAAAAGATTATAAATTGATGATCAAATTTAAGTGGAACCATTTAAAAAAATAAAAATTAAGTGCAACATTATGTGTTGTTCGGTCCTTCGGAGAACAATGTGTCAAACACATTTCATTTTATTTCTCAAGAAAACGTCCAATAATACTGCTCAAGTCTGTAAGGCAAAAAAACGTTAGCAGATATGTAAGAAAAAATGGCTTGTGGGACGAGTAACGTAGTCATTAACAGCACTTGCGGTCCAGTTTTGCTGAAATCATTGGACAAATGTTATAAATTTATGCCAAATTGGTTAACCATCATTCGATTAATTCAGATTTCCTATTAGTAGATCCTACGCCTGTAAAAGTACTGGAGTAATAATAATTGTGGGAATCTAATCCGAGTTATGCAATTCTCGGTATACACTGCTCCTACAGATCTTGTCATCCTGGCTAATTCTCAAGTATATAATAGCTTGCAACTTGAAACATGCCTTGTGAAATTGCCTAAACTCCGCTAAACACGAGAGGTAAAGTCCGGTGAACATGATAAAACCTGATGACAGGATAGTATATATGTCCAGTATAATATAAAGTTTGAAGTTATAAATTGAATACAACAACAATAAGCTACAAAATGAAGAACCTAACAGTGTCGGTCTATTTTCTCATAAATAATGTAAGTTAAATTTGCTACAACAATTCTAAAGAAAAAGGAAATAAATAGAATAAAATGTTGATACACTTATATCCTTTACATAATGTATATATATACTATAGTAATATATTTACATAGTTTTCCCTCAAAATCCATCGAAAAAATATTCCCATATATTATATATGGTGTTGTTTGGTTGCTACGTACTTTTACTTTTTTATACTTAAAAGTATATAAGTACAAATTTGTGTTTGGAAGTATAATAAAAAGTAAGATTAAGTAAAAGTAAAATAGGTAAAAGTTTACTTATTGAAAATTATTGAATTGGTTACTTATGATAAAAAGTAAGGTTATGTGGCATTGTCGTATCTCTCCTGTCTACTTTACTCTCTAGTTCTTCAATAGTTTCATTTATGAATAATTTGAACATACGAGGAATTTTTCATATCATTATGTTATAACAAGTCAAGCCAAGATAAACGATTTTGTCCAATTTTTTCAAAAATACTTTCAGTATATTTTAATAATTAACAATATAACTAATCTAATTAATTAATAATTTGTTCTCACTATATTTTCATAATTACGGATGTAGCTTAAATTAATTAACAATTCGTTTTAACCTGTATAACTACAATAAATGATACAAAATCTGAATATTATGTTCAAAATAAAATATATTATAATATTTATGCCAGTACGCATTGAGTAATTTTTACTAGATCACACATGTTAGCGATACTAGGATTTTTTTATCACCAGTGCTGTCATGGGAAGAACTAAATATTTTGGCATTTGTTTATATAGACGTTGTGGGGACAAGTACAATATTTAGTAAGCAACGTTTTTCTTTTGATAGTGTATTTTTATATTGTTTAAAAGATCCCAGTTTCTAGTTATTATTATTTTTATTCTTGTTTGTATTCATTTAATTGGTAGAATTTTAAATATAAGATATAAATCTATTTATAATAGTATTTTATTACTAAAAATAAAAATACAGAGTTTTATATTTTTCAACGGTCCACCAAACAACACTAACATGCTTAAAAATTAAACATAAAATTATACTTATCTATAGTGTTAGTTTATGTTAAACCACTTATGAAGTATTTAAACAAATATTTATAAAAAAACCTTTTTAATTACACAACTTGCAAATAAAATAAATATCAATTACACGTAGAATGCAAAATAAAACTGCTCTGTTACGTCCTACTTTCAAATTCATTTGACCATTCTATGTTTATTTCTCCTATTCTTTCTCTAGCTGTCCAATTTTTTGTAATAATAATATTATTATTAATTTATATGATTTGATTTTAATGATTGTTAATTTTATATTCGATATAAACATAGGATACCGTCACACGGACGTATAGCGTCACATGTCCGCCGGTCACATAAATTTAATAATAATAAAGAGAGTTAATATACTCATGTATATTTATTTAATCCAAAAGTAATTATTTTTGGCCCAAATTTAAAAAATCATATCAAAGCGGGAAACTCGCCGGCGATGAACACTCCGACGACCTCTCCGCCGCCTACCTCCGCCGCAACCAACCGTCCCCAAAGAACCACAACAATAAAAAACTCTAAACTATCAAAAACCAAACCAATATCAACAATAGATATAGAAGATATAGTAACAAGTTTCTCAATTAAACAAGCCCTAAATATTAGAAAATCCCTTTTAACATTTTACGATATAAATAAAAGAGACCTTCCTTGGCGGAGTGTTGACGGTCATGATGACGTGGAAGTTATTTTCTTTTTCTTTTCTTCATTTTCTTATTATTATATTTTTGTTGTAGCATTATTACATTATACCCCCTTAGTGCTTGAATAATTGTTAGCTACGAAACTGCGTTGAACTTTGCTTAGTAAATACTATCGTATCGAAATTGACGGAAGGATTTTTTTAAATAAAATAAAATTAGTCACATAGTTTAGATATTATATTAGAGAAAGTTAATGTTTTAATACATACTTTTGAACTTAATTACCAAAAACCCCAATTTTGTGTTTTTTGTTTTAAATTGGCATATATGTGTAGTATTAGTGAGCATGTTAAAAATTAAAAAGTATAAAGAAGCAACTTCATTGAGCATCTGTATTTAATCTCAAAACAGATTTTAATCATGAGTTTTTGATAATTAAGTCTCAAAATTTGTACTAAAACGATCGTTTTTTCATTAAGCTATATGATGTTTTTTTGTAAAAACATTTCGGAAATTTTGATATAAGATTTTTACAAGTCAAAGTTGCACGTAGTTTCGTAGTGATAAATTATTTAGTGACGTCGGATGGAGTATTAATCAAAGATGGTGGAACTAGTCTTTGAATATGAGAGGGTATGTGATAAAAGTTCGGGTTTTTCTCATGAAGGTGTGTGTTGTAGTCCTAGTTCCTCCCCTGTTTATCAGTTAGAACTTCTTAGAAGATTAATCTGATAATTAATATTGTAACATTGTATTTATCAGCAGTGGCGGAACTACACTTTGAATATGGGAGGGGATAGATTACATGTGTATCTTTATGTGTAGTTACAAGGGTGCTGAATGGCTATAATCAGCAAAAATGTGTAAAAATGCATGATAAAAGTTCAGGTTTATCTCAATATAGGGTGTGTCATAGTCCTAGTTCCTCCCCTGAATATAAGTTATACTGAAATTAATCTAATTTTTACTGTAACATAATATTTATTAGACTTTGGATACGGGAAGGGATGAATTACATGCGAATCTTCCTTTGTAGTTACGTTGGGCAGTGAATGGCTATAATCAGTAACATTTTGGTAAGATACATGATAAAATATCGGATTTTTCTCAACATGGGGGTGTTGTAGTCTCTTTTAGCCTACTCGTTCCTCTCCTGTTTTATAACGAAATTAATTTAATTATTATTTTCTACCATTGGATATGTTATGTGCAAACAGGAGGAAATAGAGAGGAGGGCTTATGGTGTGTGGGTGTCTGAGGTGATGTTGCAGCAGACTAGGGTTCAGACTGTTATCGGATATTTTAATCGGTGGATGGAAAAATGGCCTACTGTTTTGGATTTGTCGAGGGCTTCTATTGAGGTTTTGGAACGTTTGTTCTTTTTTATTGTTTGTTTTTGTTAATTTGATTGATCAAGAGGGTAATTGTGAACATTCGCCATGCATTATAGTTACTAGTTGTTTCGCAGAACTTCGGAATTTTCCCTTTTATATTGTTTGAATAGGTTAATGGATTAATTGAGAAGGTAAATGTGAAAGTCTTATTAATCCAGGCTCTTATATCTAGGTTCTATCGAGGTTTAAATAATGCCCTTAAATGAATTTATTCGACATTATCTCAAGATTCTACGAAGGTTTAGAATTGCCCCTTAAATGAATTTATTCGACATTATCTCGAGCTTCTTCGAGGTTTAGATTTTACCCATTGAATTGCTTGTTTGGTTAAATTGATTGATTTAAGGGTAAATGTGAATATCCACCTGTACTATGCTTATTTGTCAATTTTATTATTGTAATACTTCACGATGATGTATGACTTTAGCGTTGTTCTTACTCTGTCTCCATATCGAAATGACATAATTTGCGCTACTTATAGTATTTGAAATCTACACGCAGCACACCATGTTAAATGGGAAGAAGGAAATGTTCAATCAGAGCAGACTACTGTATAATGATGTTACAGAGGAAAAAGTTAGTCATTGATGCGAACACGTAGTGCAAATGTCCTAATTATTCTATTGGAAAAATGTAGTTAGAGCAAAATTAACGTTTTCATGGATTCGTATTCCAAATGAATTAGAAAGTATATGCTGGTTATTCAAAGATTACGTTTATAATGTGTTTAACATCTACTGCTTTTGTATGTAGGAGGTAAATGAGATGTGGGCAGGTTTGGGGTACTACAGACGTGCTAGATTTCTGCTTGAGGTTTCGTATGCCTCTCAATTCATTTTATGTTTTAATTGTTTTCACAAGTTTTGAAGATGTTTAAAATTCAGTGTTACTAAATAGAAAATCGGATCACATGGCTTTTTAAATCTTAATCCAGCAGAAAATATTTTCAAAAGGCACCTTTAAATAAATTATAGGATTGATATCTAGAATTTTTACCTGACCATCAAAAACAGAATAACAATAAACATTATACTCCATTAGATGTCTTCTTAATCGTAGGTAAATTTTTTTTAGAAAACTAGTTTGATTTACATATCATAAATCTCTGTCTAATTTCAGGGGGCCAAGATGATCATTGAAAAAGGAGGTGTGTTTCCTAAAACAGTTTCAGATCTTCGGAAGGTCAGAGGAATAGGTGATTATACAGCTGGCGCAATTGCCTCCATTGCATTCCAGGAGGTACTAAACTGTGCAGTATTATGTCTATTTATCTTCAAAAGAGAATATTATTGCATTTCAAAATCCATTTTTTATTAATTTTAGGCCGTACCACTTGTTGATGGGAATGTCGTCAGGGTGATTGCCAGACTAAAGGCTATTTCTGAAAATCCCAAGCATTCAGCAACGGTCAAGATATTTTGGTGAGTTTTGAGCCTTTGAGTCACAGTTGCGTTTTGCTTCTTCATCTAAATACTGTCAAAATTATGAGCAATTTTAGTTTGAGGATAATTTGATCTCAAGGTCCCTCTTCTCCATCCTGTTTAGTTCTCTCGATATGGTTAAATAGGGGCATGAATGCATATACTAATTTCTGAAACTAATAGCTAGTTTAATAAAGTTCTACCAACTTCTCTCTTGAGGTCTGATGAGCTCTCAGTTGACAAACTTAACTTAGCCCTTGTGTTTTTGTAGGTTTTGTGCTCAGTTTTCTTTTTCTTAAAAGCTGGGTTGCATTTGATTGTGTAGTTAAAAACTGAGCTTTTCTGGATTTTTGGCCGGGAAAACTAGAAGCTTTAAGCTGGATGCTTCTAGCTTACATCTACAACCTTATTTGCTTCGAAGCTGCAGCTATACTAATGCTTAGTTGTAGCTCTTTTAGTATGAACAGTAAGGTAGGAGATTTGTTTGGTAGAGCAGCATATGAATTTTAAATACAGTATGAAAACTAAGATTGTCTATTTTTCTACAACTTTTGAAAACAACCTATAGATATTTGACTATTTGAGAATCGTGATTTGTGCCATTTTAGTAAAATTGCAAATATAGCAATGTTTGCGTCGGAATGATTCCCCAAGGGACAGGGTTTGCTTCGTTTATTGTAATTTTGTCCAAAGGCCCCTTATTTTTCACATTTACAAGTGGTTTCTCTCCTAAGTAAGTTGAGTACTTGCAACAAAAGATTATGTTACAAACCTAAGAACTATTGATATCCCTGCTTCTCATGAGTTTAGCCAAATTAAGTTTTACCTATTTCACTATTTATATAGAAAAAATACTTACAACTCTGATGCACAAGTCTTAATTTTCTTTTTGCACTTGCGAAAACCCTTAATCTTTTATAGGAGGAGAGTGAACAAGCTGAAGAAGTAGAATACAGCAGCTTTATAACAATCTACCTTTTATATAGCGAGGAACCAAATTAATGATGCAATTCATTTTTGTTTGTTTTAATATTTTGGACCAGGAAACTAGCAGGGGAATTAGTTGATCCTTATAGACCAGGCGATTTTAACCAGGCTCTTATGGAACTTGGTGCAACATTATGTACTCCTACAGATCCAAACTGCTCATCCTGTCCTGTCTCAACTCACTGTTGTGCACTTTCTCTATCTAAGAAACACGAATCCTCTCTTGTTACAGATTTTCCAATAAAGGTCATAAAGGCTAAACAAAGGCATGAGTTTTCAGCTGTTAGTGTTGTGGAGATAAGAGAAAACAATGGTAATGTTGGGGAACCTCAATATATTCTTATTAAAAGGCCAGAAAAAGGTTTACTTGCTGGGCTATGGGAGTTTCCATCTATTTTGTTGGGGAAAGAGGCTGATTTGGCCACGAGGAGAAATGTGATTAACGGCTTTTTAAAGAAATATTTTAGTTTAGACCTGAAAAACTCTTGTAAGGTAGTTTTACGTGAAGATATCGGGGAGTATGTGCATATATTCAGTCATATTCGCCTCAAGATGTACGTGGAGCTCTTGATTGTTTGTCCAAAAGGTCTGGTTCCCACACTATGAGCTTGGCTTTCTATAGCTTTGAAGCAAATAAGGTGTATTTTCTGTGTAGGAGGAAAGTACTGTATTTGTCGAACTTAAAGCTTCTAATTTGGCAAAAATCTGGAGAGCTCAGTTATTAAACTAGTCAACCAAATAGAATCGAGTTCTTAAATACTGAAGGCAAAAAAAAAAAAATCAAAGCTAAAAAGGTGCAACCAAAGAAGGTCTTTGTATCTTTGTATCTTTCTATCTCCCTGCTCATATGCACGGAGAGTACTATAAATGCCGTTAGCCAAGATGAGCTCTAAATTTCTATCAATTAAATAGTGGCTTGAACGAGTTTATTTTCTAAAAGTAGAACTAATTAACCTGACTCGTCTTTTCGAATCATGCTTACTAAACGAGTGATAAGTCAAAATTATGAATTGGTTCATTACAATACCAATAGACATGGGTCATTTTTTTGTGGATAGCTGCTTTGTGTTTCTCACGAATTGCATTCTTTGTTATTACACATATACAGACATATCATTTATCTTTGGAGAATTATAGTAATATATATATATACTAATTATATAAATCTATTTTGTTGGTCAGAAGGTGGTGAGTCTGCTTTGAAAGGAAAAGCCCACAGCAAGGATCTGATATGGAAATGTGTTGATAGCAAGACTCTTTCAAGCATGGGATTAACGTCTGGAGTGAGAAAGGTAACAATTGTACAGTAATATGTTATTAAGATTTTACCAATAATTTGATGATAGATCCCCATCTGACCAAATATAGAAAAGGAAAATTTGCAACATTAATCGTTTTTCTAAACGAAAAAGATGTTTTACTTTAATCCGTTACTTTTAGTTGCAATATTCCAAGCTTGGTGATGTTCCAGACTTGGGGTTTGAATCACGAGTTCTATACCGTATTTAATCAAAGTTTTAAACTAAAACAATAAATTCGTCGTGAATTTATGGATTGAACAAGTAGTTTACATCAAATTACCTGGTAGTTAGGCATGAACTATAATTTTTATTTTAGTAAGGAAAGCAAAAAAAATTGCAATGTGTTTTGTGTGAATCTCATATTACTGGTTTTCTTTATTTTTATGCAGGTCTACTCTATGGTTCAGAACTTCAAGCAAATTAACCCTGAAACTTCTTCTGATAAAGCAAGGAAGAAAACTAAGTTATTAAACTAAACCTTTATGGGATCCTCGAACATATGCTGCCATACTAAACCAAAGTATATTTTTGACCTATTAAGACATCCAAGAAACGAGTTTTGAGAATGCTTCAAAGCTTCTACATTTTTTGGGAAATTCAGCAAGCGTGAGGTCAAGTTATCTACGAGATAATCTCTTGCTTTATTGATTCTGCCTCATAACTTATCATTTGTCACATCACTCCTGCCGGGTCAGGCGTGGTGCAAGTTCAATCATATTTTGTGTATTTATATCTTCCTGATCAGGAAAATCATCATTTTCCAATTTAGATGCTAACACCATTTTGTAATTTATTATTGCTTGAATTTCTGTAAGATTGTCAGTAGCAGTATGAGTATGATGCCGTTGTATCATTTCTTTTTTGTTGAAGGTGTACTGTAGAAATGGTCATATCTCATGGTGGGGTAGATTTTGTTTTCAGTATCATTATATCATATTGTACATTTCCCCTTTGATTATCTGGATTCTGGCAATATATTAATTGATGTTTCAAGTTTATAGAGATTGCTTGTTATAGTCTGTCGTACTCATGTTGATCTATCAATGCTACAATCGTGTCATTCCGCTGACAGTTTAATCTGATTTTGCTGTAGCACACATCGAGCAAGCACAAAGAAATACTTTTTCATAGCTGAGTGTGGCCTTTTCTGTGTTTATCTTAATATTCAAAGCCTTGATTGCAAGAATGTTTGATAAATAAGATTGTGGTCTTCACAGACAGTTAAAAGACTTTTTGCCAAAGAATCTGCTGCTCTTCAATACAAGAACTACTTTTAGTTAATGACAAGGGAAATAACTTTCTGTAAATTTGAAAGCAATGAATATATTATCATACATTTTATTTTTAGCAACAGGTACCACAGAAACAAAGTGGAGGGAACCAACTCCAGCTAAAAAAAAAAAGTAATCTCTTCTCTGAGATTACTCTTGAGTTTTTCGAGCTAAATTTTTCCAGCAATCTAATCTTTTCTTACCCTTTCTTAACAAAAAATTCCCGTATATCAGCATTATAAACTTGTTTTATTATTTCAGTACGGTCTAATTATTGCTACTTGCCAAGCTACTTCTGTTCTTTCCTTACACTACTTATCGAAGAAGAAAAATTTAAACTCGTTTTGGGCTTTCTTCCTAGATAGACTCCTTACAAGTTACAACCAAGTCTTTTGAGCTAAATTACATATGGTAGCATTTAACAGTGTACTAAACGCTAATTGAATTGACAGTCATTGCTTCTATACCTAAACTCGGCCATCTATATAGAGAGAGTCTTACTGTGTTATGAATCCATTACACAACCCATGGTCAATGCAAAACACAATTGAAATTTTAAAATTGGGATTGTTTCATACATTGAAACAAAAGTGAAAGATTCCCTCCGAAGTTTTCAGCAAATTTTTACATAGGTGTACTAAACATTTGACCATGGAGTGGCTTTACTATTAAGTACCGAATAATCAAGACATAGTAAGCTGAAAACTAAATTACGCCAAGGGGAAAAAAATATACTTCAATGACACGGAGATCCAAATAAATGACACTTTATTTCTTGCGCAGCTCGAATGAATTATATGTGTAAGAAGCTACAAAAATGAAAAGAAATTAAAAAAAAAAAACTATGAAAAATATAAACCAAATCCCGGATTCTAAAATGCATAGGTGTAAATGTACGAGAAGTCAAAAAATTTAAAACCAAAGCTTTATACCAATACACAACCTCGTTGAAGGTTTTTACAAATCAACCAAAAGTCGGTAATTCTCGACATAATACAAATACACTGGCAGATTTAGAGGTATTTTTTTACATCATCAAGAAAAGTACTCACCCTAGAAATCAAACCCCTTGCAGATAAAAAAAAATGGAATATATTATCGGAAAACAAAAAATGGCAAAAAATTCTCTGTAAGATGAGAGCTGATAATAAATTCGGCAAAAGATGAGCCAAGGAGGTAACTTACTCTACACGAACCAGTCATATATGCAGCATTTCAATAACTTTACAACACCAGAGGATTGCATACTCTTATCAGGCATCTCGAACCAATCTATGTTTTCATCAGATTAGAGTGGTTTAAACACAATGGCATAAGCAGCAGCACATGACCAAGTGAACTCTGCTGGAATATCCAAGAATTTTTTTCTCCGCAATAAATGGTATAGTTCTCCATCCGGAAACTTGCAGGTAATGGAAATTGTAAAAGTACTATCAGAAGAGTTCCTCCGAATTAAATTTGTTCCAAGCCTCCTATTTTAATGATCGAAAAACAAAAGGAGAGCAAATTAGACATAATAATCTTACAAAGAGCTCATGGGGGGGAGAGAGATTAATAAACCTAAACATAAGGTTAAGTTGACACAAATCATTTCTATGAAATGGAAACAGTATGTGAAGTACGCAGGACTAAAACTGTGGCAAATTTTCAAAAAACCCACACCTAAAAACTGGTGGGTGGCTTAAGCTTCAGAATATTAACAAATTTTACAAAAAACATACAGTAACAGAACTCAAGAGGCATTTTATTGTATCAGTTTCACTGGAAAGCTTAATTGGGTAAACATTGAAAACAGATCAATAGGAAGTAGGCAGGAATGGATGAGAAAAGAACCTTAAGAAGGTCGAACACTTTTTCGGCAATATATTTCTGCTGAAGATTGGCGCCTTTTTGCTGCACTTTATCTGGATGGATACACAAAGTTGCCTTTCTGTAAACCTTTTTTACTGACACACCAGTAATTAAATCAGTCAAAGAAACCGGCGTCCAACCACATTCAGGCCATAGTACCTGGTAATTTCGAAATAAAATTCATATTACTGCAGGAAAAATTGAAATAAACACCCCACCGAAAAATGAAGACTGGAAATAAACATTGCTTGCTGATTAACAAATGCAGTAGAAATCTTTTAAGTTATTGAAGAAATCACCCCCCCACGATAAAAAATAGCATAACATCAGAACACGTTAATAAACGAAAAAAATGGCATATTTCTTTCACCGTCCTCTTCACAACTACTAGAAGTTACTAAAAACCAAGATATTACAGTACAGTACAGTACTAGTCAGGCAACACTAGCTCTACGTACCATATTTATAATAGAAGTATAGTATGAGAAAATAAGTGGAAAGGGCAAATTAATCAAGTGGCAGATCATAACGATGTTATCCAGAAAAATAGGGAGCAAAAAAAGTAGAAAAAAACAACACATGGATTTGTCACGTCATACTAGTAAGGAAGGGGCTATAATAAACCTATGAAAAGACACTAATATTACAGAGAAACAGCACAGTAAATAAAGAATAATTCTTGCAATGCATTCAACAGAAATATATTAGACGCACGTATTGCAGTGTTGACAGCAATGCCCGCAGATTTCCCTCTTTTCCAGCAGCCCAGCGCTTGACCTCAATATCTAACGATTCACCAAATCTCTGAAATCAAAATGAGAAAATCAATATTTAAAAAAGAACTATTGAGAACATCACTTCAATTTTTATGGCTCAATAGTCCATACCAAACATATCAACTTTGTGGACACAAAATAGAAAACGACCACTTGAAAGTTGAAACTTAAAAAAGCTGTAAAATTATGCCTAGAAGCAGTGTGCATATAATAGTATTGACCAGTTTTCTGAAAATCGTTTGAGGCAGCCGACTAGTCAGCGGCTATTCGCCAATCGTTCCCCATCCGATTCGACTAATTTAGTCCTTAGAGAAGTCGGTCAACGCAACATTAGTCGGGTTAGTTGGGTCAAACCAATTAGTCGGAAAGCTATTTGAAAGCTATTAGTTGGATTAGTCGGCGATTAATCGGATTAGTCAGGGAAAAATCGGGTCAAACCAGAGATTACACTTGCGAGCTATTTGAATACTTTACCGATCTTTTTCTAAAAAGAAACGCTGCTGATTAGTCCGCTACCCGGAGGTAGAACGGCGGAGAACGCCTAGCGACTTCTATAACCGTGATATTAACTCAACAAATGTTTAGTTTTGCACACTTTTTTAGACACCATCGATTTTTAAGAAGCTTAACAATGTACTGTCCCATATTTGGAAGTGAAAGAAGAGAAAAACAATCTAAAATATCAGTACATTATCCTTCAAGTACAATCTCTACGGTTATTCATATTAGAAGAGGTTTTTTACAAATTATTGAAAACAAGAAAGGTTATATGGAAACAGTAGCTCGAGCAAATTAAGCTAAACGCAAACAAAAAGGCCAAGGCATCATTTGAATTTGAGCTATTTAGAAGTAGATAAAAATTGAGATGCATAAAGTACATACACTTCGTTCTTCTTGTTCCCTTTGACTCTGAAGGTCTCGCTGATTTTTCTCAGCCAGTGCTTTAGCCTGAAATAGCAATTGTATGAATTAGCAAAATACAATAAAAAGGATTTACTGGTGTAAAAGATGCAAACAAATAATAGATCAATGCCTAACTGCAAATCAACCATTCATCACAATGGCAGAAATAGGCTGGCAATTTATGTTATGGATTATAGGCCTTATGGCCAAAGCAGCTCGGCTTATACCAACAAATACAGAATATAGTAGGGAGAGAGGAAGACATACCGCACGCTCCTGGGTCCTCTGGTGGCGATCTAATCTAGCCTTTCTTCGTTCCCCAGTTTCTCCTTCAACTTCCTGGAAATTGCCAGATGATCCAGTACCTTTTGAAGAAAAACCATTTCAAAATATCTGCCAAAATTTAGCAAAAGTAAACAAAGAGGTTAGGAAAATTATATTACCACCAAATATTGAACTGAGATCATCGACAAAACTGGTAGCAGATGAGGTTTTCTTCATGTTGGCTGATGTACTAACGGATGACGTCCTTTTGGACTGTTCAGATCCAGCTGTACTCTGAAATAGAGGGTCCACTGCAGGTTCCTGAATTTTTTTTTAAATAGACACAAAATAATTATTCAGACAGCTTTTCACACAATACTTCTATATGTTTTTTAAGTATATGTGCAAATAAACGAGCTTTAGTTAATCATAAAATAAATCAGGGTTATACTAAGGCCCTATAGTATTCCCAATCTGTATTTTTTTATAATAATGAGTACCCTCACATTGGAGGTAGCAAGGTGATCCCGAGCCAGGTATACTAAGGCCCTAACCGCTTGGGCAAACCTACCTTGCTCCCCATTTTGTTCTTCTACATATATACCTTGCATTTCAATACTTACTCATTAGGTATAAGGCATTCAGTCCCTAATCTTCCTTATTGTGCATACTTGGATCCCTTTTTTCTTGGAACAAAAGAATTAGCACTTTTCAAGTGATGTAAAGACCACAACAACAAAATTTTCTGCTAACATCATCTTTGTTACACACAAATAGTAGTTGCAAGGAGCAGATCTATTAAGAACTGACCAGTCCTATCTTTCAATACAAAAGGAATCCTTTAGAGCTCTGATTTCTATTTGTATTCCATCTTGGTAGCAGTTTGACCATGAAATTTCTTCTGTACTTACGGAATATGAGTGTGTGACTTGTATAATTAATTCTATTGATTTAAGCACGAAATCTCCAAAGAGGCAAAAAAGGTTGGACAATTTGTCTATTGACCATTGATTTAGTCAAGAAGGTGAAGATCAAGCTCAAAATGGCGCCACAAAAGTTTTTTTGATAGATTAAGATAATAAGGTTTTGATTCAAAATCTACATCTGCGTAAAGGATAACCTCCGATGCATTCTTAAACAATTTATTTGGTCCCTTATTCTAACACCATTAGAATCAATGTTAAACACATCCTACGATATTCTGCTTTTAGTCCCTTCAAACTTATTTTTTAATATATGTCTTAACTTTACTTGCTTTTGCAAACTCCGATACTTATTTAACTGAAACTCAGGCATAGCAAGGTTTCACGACCAAAAGTGCACAACAAGGAACGTAAGGGACTAAAAGCGCATGGTATAATAGTTATATAGTATCTAAGTAGGGACAAAATCTGTGTACATGCTAAATAATTTAGGTACTAAAATTGAACTTAAACAAGTAATTTACCCTTGGTCTTGGCGCACTGCTTGCTCGAGAACTGAAAAAAGACTCAAGATCGTTATCATTTTTCTGTTGCTGATTCATCCTCGTATTATCATTATTTCTCTGATTCGTCCACGCAGCGGAAGCCGCTCTCTCTCTAGCCTCAGCAGCTACTCTATCTACAGCCGCCCGATCCGATCTACGCCGAGCTTCAGCATCAGCTCTAGCTTTAGTCGCAGCTTTTTCTCTCTCCTCGGCATTTACCCTCTCTCTTGCTTCTCTCTCTGCTTTTTCCGCTTTCTCTCTCGCATCTGCAGCCGCCCTTTCACGAGCCTCGTTTTGCGCTCTCTGGACCGCAGCTCTTTCGGCCCGTTCCCGAACCTCGGCTTGTGCCCTATCAACAGCCGCCCTTTCGGATTTTCTCCGTGTTTCAGCAGCTGCTCTCTCTCTAGCTTCAATAGCTGCTCTTTCGCGTGCTTCCCTGGTTGCCCTTTGCACGGCTTGCCTCGCCTTTTCCCTCTCCTCCCTTGCTCTTTCTCTCTCCCTTTCAACCCTCCTCCGCTCCTCTTGTTCCTGTAAGAACCTCTCTTCGTTTTCTCTATTTTCTCTCTCTTGTTCATCCTTCATATCCTGCTCATCCACTTGCACGGGTTCTCTGTTTCTAGCTGTTTTTGCATTCTCTCTCTCCTTCACTTCTTTTGCATGCCTGAATTTAGCTTCAGCTCTATCCATAGCGTCCTTCATAGCAGCTGCAGAGGCAGCAGCAGATGAATTTGTATCTATATCTTCACTACCATAAGTGTGTACGCTCTCGTCGTTATTTTCCCTAATCTTACCCATGGCGAAACTCTCTAGATCATCTATTGGAGAACCCATATTGTTGTCCAACGGCTTCGCACTTTGAGAATATTCAGGGTAGCTCGAATAAGATGAAAACTCATTAGCTTTTTTTCTTGGATTGGAGTTATAGAATCCAGATTCTGATTTTACATGCTTACCGGGTATTGGGGGTGGAGGTCTAGAAGGTGGGGGAGCAGTTGTGGGTTGCGTAAAAAGAGGAATTTCAGATACAGTAAGCCATGCATCATCTGATGATCCGAGGTGTTCATCTGATCCTGGAGACTCGGCATTTCTCTCTCTAAAATCGGGATTTACATAAGAGGGGGAAGCCATTTGGCCGACCGACTTACGAGAACCTGTTGAAACACTTGGTATGTCGAATATCTCAACTGGTTCAGTTTTATTTCTTGATTGAGATCTATAGTCACTTGAAACTGGCCTTGAAGGATCATGTTCTTTACTATTTCCCGAAGAAAATGCAGGAGCTGATTTTCCAAAACCGTCAAGTGGATTAATATCATCAAATACAGGTCCACTGTCAGATGCTTTTTTACCTGTTGTGTTTGCATAGTTACCAAACTTACCAATCTCATCAAGTGGATCAATGAACACTTTTGGCGATGAATTTGAAGGGATTGAAGTTGGATTTAAAGCAGCAAAAGGGTCGTCTGCCATAGAAGTTGTTGGTCTCGCTGACTTAACATTAGTTTTCTGTGATTGACTAAATTCTGAACCCAACCTGTGAAGCAAATATTCAGATGAGACACATTAAACCTCCAAAAAGGCAAGCATCTACATTGCCACATTATAAAAAAATACACTAGTCTAAACCATCTCTCAAACACATTTGAAATTTCTTCAATAAGATAAATCAACAAGTCCACATTTCTAATCCTATTCAATTCATATAATCTCAAGGCAATGCTCTCGTCCTATTAACAAAAGCAGTGGTAGTCAAATAAATATTTGAATTAACCGTTACAAAAATGGGAGATTGAAAATAGCTGTTTAAGCCCATATTAAAGTAACCGGTGATGCGGATAGAAAGCACACTAGAGCATACACGGAGACATTGTAAGCCAAATTATACACAATTAATTGCAGCTTCCTCAAGTTCCAACTCCTACAGCTCTTAATACCACCTAACAAAACCCAGGAAGTTCAGTTAATATCACACTCAGCATGATATACAACAAAGGCAATATTTTTATTCCGTACAACTCTAAAGCAAATAAGCTAGAAGAAAGGAAAAAAACTCATTTTTAAGCTACCTCGCCAAATGCTATGTACAAGCAAATAATCTGGACTTAAAAGAAGCAACCAGACAGGTCCAATCACTAAGGTATTTAAGCAGATAATTTAGCTAATTTGAGACTAAAACAATGAGCTCATTCAGCTTGAAACTTAAATAATCTAAGCTAACTTGAGGCTAAAACAATGAGCTCATTCAGCTTAAAACTTAAAGCTTGTTCAAGCTAGAAAACCAAAATTCTCACATGTAAAGCTTCCCCGCCAACTGCATCATGTAAACCCAGAAACAAATAAGTTTAAAGACTAAAACCATAACTTGCACACCAACAAACAAATTTATACAATATTAAGCAAATCAAAATCCAAACTTGCGAAAAAAATCAATTACCTTGCTGCTTTTTAAGAACTCGAAAACATTGTCGTCGAACCTAAACTAATTATAAAACACCAATGTTTCATCTTTAAAGCTTCCCCACCAGATGCATTATATAAACCCAAACACAAATAAGCTGAATCTAAACATACACACCAAAAACAAGCCAATATATACAACATTAAGCAAATAAAAATCCAAAATAGCGGGAAATTATAAGAAGTTAGAGCTTAAAACTCAAATATAAAAAAAGGTCCTCATCCAGCTTAAAACTTAAAGCTTTTTACATGCTAGAAACCCAAAAGCCGTCAACTGTAAAGCTGCCCCACCATATGCATTATACAAATAACCTAAACCTAAAATTTGAAAAACCAAAAACAAACCAATCTATCCAACATAAAGCAAATAGAAAACACAAAATTGCAAACAAACCCCAAATATAAAATTCAGTTACCTGCTGCTCTTTTGAGGATTAAAAAACATAATAGTCAACACATCTTCAAAGATCACATTCAATAAATGTGAAAACCTTAGGTAATAAAAAAACCCAAAATATCTCATCTTTAAAGCTTACCCACCAAATGCATTATAAGAAAAAGCTGAACCCATACTTTCACACCAAAATGAAGCCGATCTATACAACATTGAGCAAATCAAAACTCATGATAATACATTTAAATATAAATATACACATAATTAAAGCTTAAAACTTGAAGCTTTTTTTCATGCTCAAAAACCAAAATCCCTTAGATTTAAAGCTACCCCATCAAATGCATTGTATACACCCAAACACAAATAAGCTAAACCTAAAACCTGCAACCAAAAACAAGACAATCTATACAATGATGAGGAATCCAAAATCCAAATTGCTAAAATATGTACATACATACATATATATATACACATACATATATAAACCTTTAAAGCAGATTTTACATATGCATATATAAACAAGATAACTAAAACTTAACACTTGAAGCTTTTTTTCATGCTAGAATACGAAAAGCCCTTAGCTTTAAAGCTCCCTCGCCAAATGCATTATATAAACCTAAACACAAATAAGCTAAACCTAAAACTTGCAACCAAAAATAAGCCAATCTATACAATAATGAGCAAATCAAAATCCCAAAATTGCTCAAACATATACGTATACACTATATACACACACAAATACATATATATACACATATAATTAAAGCTTAATTTTCATGGTAGAAAACCAAAATCCCTTAGCTTTAAAGCAGCCCCACCAAATGCATTATATAAACCAAAACACAAATAAGCTAAACCTAAAACTTGCAACCGAAAACAAAACAATCTATTCAATAATAAGCAAATCAAAACCCCAAAATTGCTTGAACATATGCATACACAATAATTAAAGCTTAAAGCTTAATTTTCATGATAGAATACCAAAATCCCTTATCTTTAAAGCTGCCCCACCAAATGCATTACATAAACCCAAACACAAATAAGCTAAACCTAAAACTTGCGACCACAAACAAGACAATCTTTACAATGATAAGTAAATCAAAATCCCAAAATTTCTCAAACATATACATGCATACACACAAATATATATATAATTAAAGCTTAGAGCTGAATTTTCATGCTAGAAAACCAAAATCACTTAGCTTTAAAGCTGCCCCGCCTAATGCATTGTATAAACCCAAACACAAATAAGCTAAACCTAAAACTCGCAACCAAAAACAAGACAATATATACAATAATGCGAAAATCAAAATCCCCAAATTGCTCAAACATATGCATATACACACACAAATATATATATATATATATATATATATATATATATATATAATTAAAGATTAAAGATTAAAGCTTTTTTTCATGCTAGAAACCCAAAATCCCTTACCTTATAAAGCTCCCCCACCAAATGCATTATATAAACCCAAACACAAATAAGCTAAACCTAAAACTTGCAACCAAAAACAAGCCAATCTATACTTTAATGAGCAAACCAAAATCCCAAAATTACTCAAACCCAAACTTCCACACCAAAAACAAACCAATCTATACAGCATTAAGAAAATCAAAACTGATGACAATACAATACATTTCTATATAAAAATCAGTGTTTTAAAAATCGGCCTAGGCACCCGCCTAGGCGCTAGGCGGGAAAAAGGCGGCCTAGGCGGCCAATTAGGCGCTAGGCGGACTCTTTCTGCCTAGAACCCGCCTAGAGCCTTTTGAAACCTTGATAAAAATATATATAATTAAACCTTCAAACTTAAAACCCAAATATAAAAAAGGTCCTCATCCAGCTTAAAACTTAAAAGCATTTTTCATGCTAGAAAACCAGAATCCCTTAGCTTTAAAGCTGCCTAACCAAATGCATTACATAAACCAAAACACAAATAAGCTAAACCAAAAACTTAATGACAAAAACTTGCAACCAAAACAAGATAATCTATACAATAATGAGCAAATCAAAATCCCAAAATTGCTCAAACATATACATAAATACACACAAATATGAAATATATACATATATACACACAAATATATGCATAGTTAAAACTTAAAGCTGAATTTTCATGCTAGAAAACCAAAAGCCCTTAGCTTTAAAGCTACCCCACCAAATGCCTTATATAAACTCAAACTCAAATAAGCTAAACCTAAAACTTGCAACCAAAACTTCTCAAACACTACATACATACACACAAATAAATATATACGTAAATCTTAAAGCTTGATTTTCATGCTAGAAATCCAAAAGCCCTCTTTCCCACCAAATGCATTATATAAACCTACAACTTGCAACAAAAAACAAGACAATTTATACAATAATGAGTAAATCAAGATCCTAAAATTGCTCAAATATATATAAACATAAACATATATATATATATATATATAATTATATTACCGGCTGCTGCTTTTCGGAGGACTAGAAGCTCCTCCGAACCCTTGCAACAAATCGTCAAACCCTTTGGACCCCTTATCGCTCTTCGACTCCAGCTTCTCTCTCCTCCCCAAATTCCCCAATAGATCATCAAAATTATTACTCTTATTATTATTCCTATTATTAATATTCAAATCCCCCATACTCGCAAACACATTCTCATCGTAGGTATTATCTAATATCCCCGATTTACTCTTAACCCCAGGCAAACCATCGAATATATCCTCGTCGTAAACAGGCTTATCGTACACTGGCGAAGAAGCCCTATTATTATTATTATTGTAATTACTTTTATTATTATTATTGTTGTTGTTATCTGAGGTTTTGAAGATGGAGTCGTAGTCGAAATCGGGGAAGGTGGATGATGATGATGACGACGTAGTGGTGTCGGAGGGTTTGGATTGGGTCATGGGGGCGGATTTGCCTTGGGGACGGAAACCGAAGTCGCGAGCGAAGGTGGAGAAATCGTCCATTATTGGGATCTAAGGGATCGGATCTGAATAAATTTTAAACTATTGGATCTGATCGGAGAGAGAAAGGGAAGAAGTTTTAAATGCATAAACAAAACGCGTTTATCTATAATAATAATAATAATATGTAAGTATGTATGTATAGGTGTGTGTGATAATTGGTTTGATTAAAGGGAATTAGAGGAGAATGAGAGATGAGTAATTTAATTTTAATTTAATTTATTTGATATTTCTTCTTCTTCCTCGGCGTCTCCTCTCTCTCTCTCTTATCTCTCTCTCTCTTTTTCTATTTTTCTCTCATTTGGCTACTATTAATTTCTTTGGGAAAAAAGACTATTTACTATTTGGTACTATACATTTTAATGATTACATACATAATGTAAGTAGTTTTTATATTTTGGTACTCAACTTAAGTGGTCAAATCCAATCAAGTCACTTTCGTCAATTTTTTATTTTATAATCATTAGTTAATAACCATCGCATCTAAGATAGCATGGTCGACCTGATCACGAGTGGGGTATACTAAGGCCTTATTCCAGTTTGCTCACTGTGTCGATTATTTGGCTAGGTTTTGGGTTAATAAGTTTTACTACCGTCAACCATTCGTGTTTTTTTTATTTTCGTACGGTTAACTTTCAATTTTTCTTTTTAGTACGATCACCTAAAGAAAAAGTTTCATTAGGTCATTGTATTAAAAAAGAAAAAATCAAAGTTTATGGTGAGCACTAAAAGTTAACAAGTCATTATAAGTCGTACCAAATTGATAAAAAGATATTAGAATATTTACTAAACAATTTTTCTCAAATAGAAATAAACCGGCAACAAACAATAGTATCTTGATTGAATGTGTAACACTTGCCAGTTGGAGATGTCTTATTCAATGGACTTCACGGGATGCAAATAAATGTGCATACATTATTTCTAAGTTATACAACGGGGCAAGTAAAGAAAGGATTTGATTAGAACATCCACCGAGTGAAATTTTGACGATTCTTTCCATTAAATACCCACCGTTTGGATGTATAGTTAGTATTTATATAGTCTCTTTTTTATTATTTTATTTTCCGGCCTTAGCCTCCATTTGTACTAAAAGAAAAACATTTACGAGTTGGATAGGATGGAAAAATTGATACGTTGGATTCTCCATTTTACTTATTAAACAACTATATTTCATTGTTCTATTCTTTTAAATTTTGATGAATCACTCGATTGAGTAGTCATTGTTTGAGGATATTGTAATTGTGCAACGTCTGCTTTTTTATTTTGCCTAGTGCCTTTTTTTCTTTTCTTTTGGAGAAAAGTTTTCTAGTGTCTTTTGGGTTGTTTTTTATTTACTTATTTTTCATATTACCATTACTAAATAATAGAAAATGTAGTTTTTTTAGTCTAAATTCTCTCATAATTTTTCATAGCCGTGACAGTCGGCGTTCCAATTTACCCAGATTATACAACTAGAACAAGCGGATGATTGGTGTTGCATTTAAAATCATAAGAACCAAATAAAATTTGGTCTAAACTCTGAGGATTAAACCATCCCAAATTTTTTGGCTTATGAGTCTTGTTTACTTTGGAAATGAATAAAATAAACATTATTTAATAAATTTGTCGGAAAAATACTCAAAACATACAATTAGACAAAGCATATAACATACAACACAAATATACAATTTAACATATTTATTAGAGATTTATGTTTTGAGAATAAAGTTTTGGTTTGTAGTTTTGGTAATTAGACTTAAAATGTTTTGATAATTTTTTCAAATTTTTTTTTAAGTTTTCCATTGATGCTCACCTTCCTAATCTAGTAACCTGTAAACACGTTTCATTCTATTTCTCAAGAAAACTTCTATAAGTAGTATAACATTAGTTACGTCTATAGGTTATAACATTACTTCTTTTTTTATACGCAAAAATAAAATAAAAATGTAATAGCTTAATAGACCTACTAATGTTATAGCATTACTTAGGTATGTAGGGAAAAAAACGTTAGCAGGTATGGAAGAAAAAATGGTTTGTGAGACGAGTAACACAGTCATTAACAGCAGATGTGGTCCAGTTTAGCTTAAATCAATGAAAGTGTTAAGTTAATTTTTTAACTAACATTTGATTAATTCAGATTTCCCATTAGTAGATTTTTATAGCCAGTAAAGCCGTACTGGAGTAATAATAATTGTGGGAATCTCATCTACGGGCGACCCAGATCCAAGTCCAGTAAGACTCGGAGCTGGGACAAAATATAGGCTGCCGCAAAAAAATCTGGACGTGGGCATAAAAAAAAAATTATTTTTATAGTAGGTCTTGAACAAAAAAAAAAACTATACTAGGTCTTGGACAACCTACGATACTGGGCCGCCCCTGATCTCATCTGAGCTATGGACTTCTCAGGAATACTGCTGTCAAACACTTTTTGTATGTTGAGAAGTATGGGAAATACAATAATAAACTGTCAAAGATGGGCTCATGTTCTTTGTTGTCACTTAAAAAAAACTTGGTAAATGTGATAACTGAAATGGACAATGGTGTGATCGATCTTATTTATGTATATGTGAATGGCTAATGTGATAGTAAAAGATATTTCTGCTCATTGGAGATTAAATGTGCTAAAAGATGAATCTCCTGCTCATTGGACAAGAGTTGTTTTCATTTCCTTTTCTCAAGTGTATGTATATATCAAGTGTTAGATTTAATTTTTTAGCCGAATCACTATATGCTGGTCCAATTAGATGAATTGAGTGTTAAGTTAAATACTGTGAACAATTTGTTTTGAACTGTTCCAATTATTAGTAGTTTCGTATCCGATCTCAAGTTGCCATCCTAACAGAACAAATTTCTGATATAAGAAGAAATAGAACACACGATAATACACTGCTCCATAGATCTTCTCATATTCTTGAGCTAATTCTCGAGTATATAATAGCTTGCAACTTGAAACATGCATGTCTTGTGAAATTGCATAAACTTAGCTAAACACGAGCGATAAAGTCCGACCGAACATGATAAAATCTGAGAGCATGATATGTCCAGTATGGTATAAAGTTTAAAAGTTATATATTGAATACAACAGCAAGCTACAAAATGAAGAACCTAACTAACTGCAGTGTCAGAGTCTACTTTCTTATAAAAAATGTAATTTCCAAAAGAATGGATAGAACAAATAATACACCAACAACAATACCATAGCCTATATTCCAAGTGTGTCCAGCTTTTCCCAAATGTATCCCATAGAAAATATTAAGAGCTGCTAATATTATGAGAAGTCTGCCCACATTGTAATGGTACCAATTCCAGTATTTTCTGTATTTTGAGTCTATACCAGGCCTTGCCAAAAATGCTGCCACCTATGTTGACAAAAATACCAAAATATAAACACAAACACATAGCCTTAAATAAATTAAGGAGAATGATAACCAGTGTCTCGGGGGCACTAGTTAAACAATATAACTATTCGCTCATTAAATGCTAGTTTTTAAGGACCCAGACTAATTAGACAGACAATTTACCCGACTCTAAAAAATAAAACATATATATGAAAAAACAAATGTGTGGAAAATTATAATAATGTATATTTTGTGTTATTCATAATAGAGCAATTTGCAGTGTTGCACATGTGACATGTCATCAAAACTTGTGTCCTTCCTTGCTTTACCTATTATATTTATATTAATTATTCTTTTTTGTTTCATTCTTCCCTCTTATCCACCAAATGGCAAAACAATTTTCAGAAGAAGTGGTGACTTTATATGTGAAAGATAGAAAATAAGTATTGATGCATAAAATCTTCAGTTTTTTCATGTTTTGTGATAAGTCGGACAGCTAGTCTGGTTTTGTTGTCTGGCTCTTTAGTATCACTGTCTAGTCTAAACCAATCCATGCATAATACTTTAAAGTTAATTCTTATTTAATTTTAGAATATAAATAAACCTAACCAATATAAGTAATATATATATATACACACACACATATATATGGAGTATATTAGTAATACTAGATATAACAATTTTTTTTTTAATCAATATTTAAATTTAGATTAGGCTCAATAAGGGTTATATATTTTTATTTGGGTTTTTATTATGTTGGACTTTTATTAGGTTGGATATTTATATTTTAGTTAATCAAATTATAGATTGTATTTTTAAGAAATTAAAAAATAAAAAACAATCGTAAGAAAACATTTCAATGCTTATTCAGATGATATTTATTGTATTTTAAAAACAAAGCATTAATTGAAATATTTATGATTGATAGTTAATGGTGACATAAGTTTTGGTCATTTAATACCAATTTACTACTTTCCATAACAATAGTTAATGGTGGTAGTTAAACAGTGCACATGGAGCACTGAATATCAATACCCATAAATTAATTAATAAACCCTTTGTAAAATTGATAATCTCCTGAAATCCAAAGGAGAACTTTAATTTTAGAGTAAAATACAATCATTATAGAGTAAATCAAGAAGGTTTTCCAAACTGTGTAGGCAGCAAAGCCAGGATTGGTTTTGACTGCCTTCAATTTCAAGACAGTCTGTTATGTTTTTTAAAATAAAGAGATAAAATGCAATTTCATACGAGAATTAATAAAAAGTTTGAAAAAAATTCTATATTGTATTAACATATGCAAAAACAATTATATGAACCTGATTCATTATTATTTTGGGTGTGTCAACCAATACTATTTTTTAGTTTTAATTTTAAATTAATTTTAGAATAGATATTTTTGGGTTCATTGACATGTGTTAGATTTTTAGTATTTTTTAGTTTTAATTTTGAATTAATTTTAGATTATATATTTTTGGGTTCATTAATAACTGTTAGGTTTTTAGTATGTGATACACCCTAAATAATAGTGTACTAGATTTACGGTAGTGTTAATCGTTCGATGTTCATTCCAAAATACATTATTATTTAGGGTGTACCAATCAATAGTATTTTTTTAATTTTAATTTTGAATTAATTTTAGTCTATATATTTTTGGGTTCATTAACGGTTTTTAGTATTTTTTAATTTTAATTTTGAATTAATTTTAGATTAGATATTTTGGGTTCATTAATAGGTGTTAGGTTTTTTTGTATGTGACACACCCTAAATAATAATGAATTATATACACCGTAGTGTTAATCAATCGTGCGATGTTTATTCCAAATTATTAAAACCAAAATCTAAAACCAAAAGTTAATTACAAATTATTAAAACCAAAATCTAAAACCAAAACCAATTAGGGCAACCTGATTTGAAAAATTCAAGCAGCAAAAATGGATCTGCAAAGCAAGGCCATTTTATTACCTTGATTGAGGCATTAAGAATAAGGTATTAAGTATTAAATATTCGATTTATGTGCTCTCATTTAGACAAGCATTAATCCAACACATTTGCAAATGAAACAAAGCATGGCAAATGTATAAGCAGTTACCATATTTCAAAAAAAAAAAAAAGAATAAGCAATTACCAATGAGTGTGACAATTCTCGAAAGTAAAAAAAAAAAAACTACAAAAGTTATCAACTCATTTTCACTATTACTACTAAATAAATAGAAAAAGTTATTTGTTTAATACAGTATGTTATTCGTTAAGACCAAAAGCTGACACACGAATTAAACAACGAGTTAGGAAAAGGGAATACCTGTAAGCATCCAAGTGCAAGGATGCATATACCGAAAGCCCGATGATTGTCTACGTCGGCACCGGACTTGTTTTCCAACAAGAACCCGGATGCTACACCGGCGACACCAAATATGAAACCAAGTGACTGTATAGATATATGTGCATAGAACCAAAATGGGTCCCACTTTTTACCAAAACGTGCAACTAATGCTCCAATTTGAATTAGTATTCCCCATCCCACCATGTTGACAGCACCATGGCTTTTTCTTAATGTTGAGTATGGCCTGTTCTTTTGTGCTTGACTTTGTCCTGGTTGTTAATTTATTTATAAAAAAAAAAAATTATAAACCCCTTGTATTTTTTTAAATCTAAACAACTTTGTTCTGCCTTTTGGATTTATTAAAGTTACAACACTATGATGAAATGCCAAAATAGTAACAAACAACTATTTCAAAACTTGCATTATACTGTGTGTCGCCAAATTTTAACAACATATTATCAACATAATTAGTCGCTTGTATAATAATTTTCAAAAACTACGTTGATATCCCGATATTTTCTTGTAGTGCAAGGCATTTGAGCAGTGAACTTTTTATATATGTGGGTATTAGTCGCTTGTATAATAATTTTCAAAAACTACGTTGATATCCCGATATTTTCTTGTAGTGCAAGGCATTTGAGCAGTGAACTTTTTATATATGTGGGTATGTGGTGCCAAAAATGTTTATCCTATTGTGTGTGTATGCATACTGTAGTGTTTTTGTTCACTCTATGATATCATGAAAACTGAAATTAAAAGTAAAAAAACTAAAGATATTTTGGATCGCACCAATGGACCGTATTGTTTTGACCAAAATTCAAATTGAGGACTCAAAGTTTGAATCGAAACACTAATAGTACTCAAATTCCAAAATATTTAAAATTAGTCCTTAAGTTTTGAAATACTTTATTCGATAGTTTTGGTCTCTTTGTGATATGCTTTTACATTTTCCAAAAGTATGAGTTGAAAACTGCAGTAAGAAAAAACTAAGATGAATTTTTTTTGTTTGAAAACTACGCAGATTTTTATGATATGGTTCTCGGCTTCTCGCCATTCGTAAGTGAAATCAACGAGACCAAATAGTAGTTTATTAAAACCACGGTAACTATTCATGCTATCCACCCGGAGCTTTTTATGTAAACGGCAAAAATGAAAATGATACCAATATCTTTTCGTTAAAATTAACAACAAAATAAATTGTGCCGTTTTGTTAGCCGGCTTTTGTCAAAATGACCAACATACTGCTAACCAAAAACTAATACTTGGTTTGTACCAAAATAATAATAATAATATTTGATGGCTGGTTGTCATTGGCCCCACTGAAAACGGGTTTTAGTATGCAATTCTTATTTTTAAGAAAAAATGCGTAATACATAGCAAGAATTGCAAGAAAATAAAATAATGGAATCAAATTCAGGAAATTAAAAGAACCATTCTTCTTTGCGTTTCTGCATCATGCATGATCATATATGTATAAATATAATCATATTAGTAATTAGTGGTTAAGTTTAAAACATTTTATGAGTAGTTTTAGTCAAATAATTAAAACTAACTTCATGTAAGTTAGTAAGTACAAGTTAAAAAATACTATATGTATCTACCTGTTGCATAATTCAAAGTAGTGGAGATCTTGTTAACATGCTCCGTCAACCGAAAGCTCGTCGCTAGTGGGAACACCCCGGTTGGTCCCACGGCATAGAGCAACCGAGTATCAGGTTTCTCCGTGTTCAACTGAAACCCCATATATAAACGCGCAGATACAGTTGTAATTGACGATGAATTTCCAACAATGTTTAAATTCCCTTGGTCGGGTATCACCTGACCCGGAGACTGTCCACGCAAATAATATTGTTTCAGAGCGGCAGTGCCATCTGAACCGACCCAACCAACGATGGCGCTTGAACCCACCATGTTTCCATCAGGCGAGAAGGCGATAGCCACGTATGAGTTTCTGTTGGGGGCCGATAACACGAAGCTCCATGTACTTTGTCCTACTTGTACATACTGGATAAATTTATAACAAAAAACGGGGTCAGTAATAACATTTAATTATGATACACACTGCTTGTCAGAATAATTTATATAAACTAATAACTTGAATAGGTTGTTTTCCCCTCAAATCGACCTTGTTGCAATGTTAATTCACCAATCTAAGTTTACACAAAATAGTGACTCATTCCCTTTCAAAAATAAAATTGTTGTAATGTTAAGAATTAACTATAGTTCAACCTGTCATATATGATAGCATTGGTTTGGGGTTCGGGGACATGAACGTTAATGCAAATGGTGATTATAGTAATAGAACTTGATTTTACAGTTACTGATCAGTTCTCAACTTGATTGATCATACTCATAGTATTACAAAATAGTATGTACACCCAACAATTGGTCTTGAAAGAACTAAGAAGCATAAAACTTTGGTCATACGAAAATACATCAATCGTTTGGGTGAAAGAAAATAATTTAAAACAAATATGAAGTACTATAACAAAGTGCACAAAAACAAGAAAAGCTCGAACGACCTTCAACAAAAGGTACTCGAAATCGACACAGGACATAATTAAGTAACATATATATAACGAATAATATATATTTGAAGATGAACTCACGCGAAGGATAAAGCCTTGAGCTGTCCAAACAGTGTTGCAAACAAGAGAAGATGTATCAAATTTTAGTTGAACATCGAGGTCAAGTTTTTTGTTACATGTATCTGTTTGAGAATTTACATGTAATAAACATAGATCGAAAATGATGAATAACAAAGCTATGAATACAAAGTAATTTGCCTTCATCTCTCTAAGTCTCTCTTTCTATCAAACAGACAACTATATGGTTAGGGTGGGTCACTAACTAATACTAGTAATTAATTATATGTTATGTTACTTATGTATACAAGCAAAGTTGACCTAGCAATATTCATACAATTTGTTTTGGACACCAAATATTATTGCTTCATAAGTTACATGATTTGTTGGTGAGAGTTGGAAATGAAGCAAGTAGTGACGAATTAAATTTGATTGTTGCGTAATTACTTACTTGATAGTAAAATTAAAGCACCTTAATTAACCTATCCTTAATTTAACTGTTAGTTCTTTTAATTTTAATTTTTTTCAGACTAGGATGTGAAAGAAAGTATTTATGTAGTGCATGATATCTTTTTCTTTTCAAAATGAGAACATTTTTTGCCCTAGGAGGGTACTATCAAATTGTTTCCTTGGATTATCAGACTAAAATACCAGTTAATATAGGGTTCGTTTCGCAACAGATTTTTTTATTTTATATTTTAAAAATATGTTGGTGTTTGACCAGATAGATTTTTTACCTTTTGAAAATCAGATTTTTAGGCAAAAAAAAGCTAAAAAATCCATAATTTTAAAATTTAGTTTTTCAGTAGATTTTTAAAACAAATTTTTAAAATATGATTTTTGACCAAAAAATAGTTCCAAATTGATCGTACAATCATATAAGCTGGTACATGTTTTTGAAATTAGAATGCCGGTTTTTTGCAATTTGGTTTTCTCTATGAGTATTGTAATTCTATATATACCATTAACAAGTCAGATGTTATCTTAACTACCTCAAAATATATATTACCGTATATTATAAATCACATACTACTAATTAATTAAGATCTTGTCGTTTTACAGATTTTTTTCCAAGAGTTCAATGATTTGGGGACTTATGAAGACTAATTCAAACTTAAGGACTATGAGTCTAGGATTCCATTTATCTTATTCAAAGCATGATCATGGACAGGGACAGAACTATTATCATGAAATGGGGCTGATTTTACATATGAAGTTGTTTTACGAAAGTAGGGTATTAAACATTAAATTTTAAAGGTTTTGATCGAAGTATATAAATAAAATATATTTTTTCATTAATTTTTTTCAAAATAGAAGGTAGTCCCCGACTGTCTTTACCTAATTATTTCCCTGCTCATGGATGTCATGACGTCTATTTCATTTTGATTAAAAATGTGAATTAGATAAAAAAAAAAAAAAAAAGAGGGACATAAAAATGTGAAGGTACATGTCTATTTTAAAACAATACAAACGCTATACATATAATGGAATGTATATACTAACCTGGCCATGGCCGATTGGTGATTTTGTATATGTGATTGAATCGGTCAATTGGAAAGTGGAGATTATGACAAAATGCTACTTTCATTAATATTTATATGGTGGTATAATGGTATATTTGATTCGAAGAAGTGGCTATATGATATTGTCAAGTTGCAGTTGCACCTTGGTCAATGATACCCTTGCCAAATCAACGTGAATATATGACAAATAGTTGCTTGGGATTTTGTTTTGGCATAGTGTTATATTATGATTTTCAGAAATGAGCATTTAGCTAAATTTGATACCATCAATAATAGGTTTAGGGTTCGAGTCTGGTTAAAGAGATGACGTATGAAATCTCTTAATCATTCTTAATAAGATTTTAAAGAAAACAAAAAATACATAGGACTCTTATCCGGTTGGTGGCTCTTGGGAATGTATGAGCTTGTTTGGGTTAATAAATTGTACTAGCGAAAATTTGTTGAGAATAAAACATATAGACTAATTAAGATGACGACCGTAATAATTTATGGGAATAAATGAAATCAGCAAATTGAACGTAGTAACTATCATGATCATTGCACTAAAAAGGATGTCCGATTTTATGCTTTAGGCAGACCGTCTGTGCTTGATACAGACGTTAATAGTACAAATCATGCCACGTACTAAAAATAAAATCTACTAAAAACTCAAATAAATATATTGAAACCTTAGTTAAGTGTACCATAAATTTAAATATTAATTAAAAATAAAAATAATATTTTTTTTTGTATTTTTAATAGATTGAGTTTTTATTACGTGGCGTGACTTGTACCCTTTTCCACTAACACAGTCGTCGTTTGTATCAAGCACAGACGATCTGCATACAGCCCAGACCCCATTAAAACCAGGTCACTGAACGGTTGACCATCAAGGTCTAGTAAACGAATGATCATCATCTCAGCATAAAGAAATCACTACGAAAAAACCTCCAAATCGCTACGAGATTAATGACGGTATATATATTTTGTTATGAACTTATTAGTTACGGTTTTTGTGACGGTTTCGTGACCATTTAGTATATCCGCTAAAAAAAAAGTTGATTTAGCATCATAAATTTTTTTGATTTATGTTGCTAATGCGGTTGTGGCTAAATTTTAGTAACAGTTTAGCTACACAATTTGTTGCTATACTGTTGCTAAAATTTAGCCACAAGCACATTAACAATATAACTGAAAAAGTTTTATGATGTTAAATGAATTTTTTTTTTCTTGTAGTGACTGTGACAGATTTATGACAAGTTTTTAAATTAATGACATACTTGTGACAGTTTTTGACTCTCACTAAATAAATATTATTTTGTAGTGAATATTCAATTGCGGGGGCACAATATCAGACCTATACATTCGGGAGGTTGTCGTAGCTCTAGACAACTATTATAGGCTTTTCGAAGCATCACTAGACATCATAGCTAGACATCACAAGACATCATTGTTAGAGCTCTGGATTTCCAACGGATCGCTTCGCTTGTGGGTTCGAGGATGGGGTGGGGATGAGTTCTAATTAAAGTGTAGAAATTTGATACTGGTAGCAATGGATGAATAAGGTTTTCGGTTCTAACTATTAGTATTAATATGTATGTATCGAAAATATTGTATAAGCATCGGTAAATATATACTCTCCCATTCCATATCACTTGTGCACTAAAAAAAAACATGAATTTTATGATGCATAATTTTCGTACTAAAATTTCAAAATGAGAAATTTGAAAAATTTTATGTATAGTCAAATTTAATTTAAGTTTTTTTTTCTTCTCAAAGTGAATAAGAAAATAGTAAGTACTACGCATATCGTATTAAAGAACATATCGATATAATTACAAATTTGAGTATACAAAATATTTTTCAAATTTGTGATTTTAACTATTCAGTTATGAATTATTTGCATCTCAAAATGAACAAGCAAAACCTAATATATGTAGTATTTTCCATAAAACAGTTCCGCTTGCTTCCGAAACCTCATGCAACCCACAAACCGAATACGTGACAATCGGGATAATTAATATTCACTATTACGGACGATTTGCGAAAGCAGGTTATTTAATTCTTTTTAAATTTTTAGAGTTTTAATTTACTTATTTTATTATCTATAGACCCCATTTTTTGGTATATTAAGTTAAAAAAGGATACATTGACCCAACATCATGTGTAAATTTCAAACCCACGTATCAAAATATCTAGCACATGCGCATAGGTGCATACTTCTATTATATTTTTATTAGTTAGCGTATTAAAATGAGATGTATTATTAGCGGAATATTTCGGTTCGATTCGGTTCATATTCGTTTATTTATAAACGAACATGATAATGATAATGATAATGAACATGATAATGATAATGATAATGAACAAAAATATGTTTTTCGTCTATTAAATAAACAGAACATGAGCACGACTTTATTCGGTTCGTCTAAACTCGTGTTCGTGTAACTTTATATAAAAGTTGATAAAATAAAATAAAACTAAATCATTAATTGTGTAATAAAAACAAGGTATCACTACAAAATTATTAAGCTTATTTATGTTATAATAATATTAATGATATGTTTGTATTATCTCAAAATTATTAAGTTAATTTATATCATTGTACTATAAATAAAATGAGCGATTTTTTTTTAAGTTGTCGTTCCGTCAAAATAATCTTATACGTATGGAAAAAAAAAGAATTAATACTTTATTAGAATATATATAAACTTAAATCTAAGACAAATTTGTGTTATAATGTCAAATAAATTAATCACCTAACGGTTCAGTATATGTAAACAAGTTTATCATAATAACAATATAATAATAAATGATGTAAACATTTTGTTTTAATTATTAAATGTTTTGAATGAGGTTCACAAAAAACTCGTGTTCGTCTCGTCAAATATTCGGTTCATGTTCGTTAAATGTTCATTTATATTTAAATTAACCTAACTAAACATGAAAATTGTTTAATTTCATGAAAATAAATAGATTTTCGGTTCCGATCGGTTCGGTTCGATTTCATATTTATTTAGAGTAGTAAGTAGTATAAAGTATTAACAAATAATTAGTGGAAATTAAGAGAGAGAGAGAGAGAGAAAATGAGTTCAGAAGAAAATAATTGTGTGGGATGGGCAGCAAGAGACTCATCTGGGTTTCTATCACCTTTCTCTTTTTCTCGCAGGTAATTTAATTATTTATACATTTAATTTACTATATTCTTTTTCCTTCATTTATAAATTCTACTAGTAATATATTTGTATTATTGTATACTTACATGATACAACTTTAGTTTTGTATCACTCTCTTCATTGTGCATTACGAAACCACCGGTCAAGAATTTGTATTAAAATTATCGGACAGAATGAAAATTTTCAAAAAATGATCTTATAGTTTAAATGTTAAATTTTATGATTAGATTTAAAAAAAAAATCATTTTGATAATTTTAATACAAGTTATAAGCAGGTCAAAACTATGGTAACAGGGAGTAATATTTTGTGAACGATCTCTACAGGTTACAGCTTTGGATTTACCGTTGACTTTTTTATTTTTATATTATTTACTTATTTAGGGTTGTTTGTTTGTGTACTTGGGCTTATTTGACATGTACAAATGCTTTTTGGTTGTGAACTTATAATGTAAATTGATTAGAAATATTGACTTTGGTAATTGGTACAGTGGCACGCAACTAGGATAAAAGAATGGGGGCTGAAATTCAAAAAAACAAAAATGGGTGGTCTAAACCGCTATTTTTATACTCCCTCCGTATCATAATAATAATCAAGTTAGGTTTTTTACTCCATCCCAAAATAATAGACCAGTTTGACTTTTCAATGAGTTTCCCAAATTCCCCTGATTAAGGCAAGCATTGTTTTTTTTTGCAAATCATGAAGACCGTTACTATATTAAGGGTATATTTGAAAATTGATACTTAAATTTATTACTCCAACTAACTCTATTTTTCTTAATATTTGTGAAAAACCTAAGTGTACTAATTTTTATGGGATGGAAGGAGTAATATAAATGCAAAAAAAAATTAATGACTAGTTGGGGTGTCTCAAAAATATGGGGCTGTACCCCTTGCGAGTCCGCTCCTATCTCCTACCTTGCTTAGTGCTTTGCTACTTTAAATGAAAAGCTAGTTTTGTTAAAATTTGTGTAAGATGAATTAAAGTTTGGTTTACAAGCTTCAAAGTGGTTTATCCATATGTTGAAAACCATATTTCTGTCTAGAAGACAATAGTATGTTTTTCTTAGTATTAGTGCTATGTAGTATCTAAGTTTTTACACTCATTTCGGGAATTAGCTATTTTTAAAGATCACTACTCAAAACACAAGTTAGTAACTTAGTACTATTTTCTTCCACCTTTTGACAAATGAAACTATAAGTACTTGTGAGTATCTTGTAAAGGTATCTTTATCCCATAAATGAATTATGTTTTCGTACTTTATATGCTATTATGTATATTGTATATATGCAATGTAGTACATGTTTGTATACTGATCAGTGATAATTATATAAGAACAGGGCTGTTGGAAGTGATGATGTGTCAGTGAAGATCACCCATTCTGGTGTTTGCTATGCTGATGTTGTGTGGACCAGGAACCGATTTGGGGATGCTATGTACCCCCTTGTCCCGGGGTATGTATTTTATCTTGTTTCTAGATTCCCCTGTAATAATCTTTATTTTGCTACCTGCGTTTAGTTAAAAAGTAAGAAAAGTTTATAAATATGATAGCTTAAGTGGACTATTATTCAAACAAGTTTCTGCTTGAAAATGGATACTTATTTCTTTTTAGAATGGAGCAATCTGGATTCTGAGAATTCTTATCAGTATGATTGTGCCTACTGTTTAACAGAGTAGTCGTTAAGGAAAAACCTAAAGAAATAGAGAGGAGATAGAACGCAAAAAGAATAGAAAAGAAATGTATAAATTTAAGAAGGATATATGATAAAAGTAGTTGCTACTTGCTAGTACAAGCTGAGATTCATCGCTTTTGATATTGAAGTAGTTGATAATCTACTTAACGGGGTGATTAACTAATGACACCTATGTTTCTTAATTTCTTTGGAAGTCGAGCATTTTACAGCGCAAACAGAAGCTTGTCAAAGAGCATATAAGCTACAGTGTAAAAACAAGTGTATGCTTTCTTACTTTTTTACTTGTTGGCCTCAATTTTTTTTAATAAACAAAGCTCTTTAACCAACTGAAAAAAGGATTTCAACTCAAGAGAAGGAAATTAGTCTTACAAGTTGAACTCCATGACAAGCCGTAGCTTGGAAGAAAAACACATAACCGGAAAAATAATTTGTAAGAAAACACCAACCAAGCTATGTTTGATAACTGATTGAGTATTTTGCTGATTGATTGTTAGGCATGAGATTGCTGGAATTGTGAAAGAGGTTGGCTCAAATGTTGATAAGTTCAAGGTCGGAGATAGTGTCGGAGTTGGGACTTATGTAAATTCATGTAGGGAGTGTGATTATTGTAATATCGATATGGATGTGTATTGCTCAAATGGAACAGTCCACACTTATAATGCTGTTGATTTTGACGGTACTGTCACCAGAGGCGGATATTCTACTCATATAGTTGTTCACCAAAGGTAACCATTCACATGTTCTGTAAATATAAGTTGGTTCACGTTTCAGAGTTATAGTTCCTTTGATTCGCAATGTCGTTTTAAAATTCTGTAAAGTTGATTCTCATTTTACGTAAAATGATACTAGAGCCAGAAAGTTTTGGTTATTTTTTGAATTAATAGCTTTTTATCTTGTAGATTCAATATTTTCCAAAACATGAACTTTTTGGTTTTAGCACTACAATGTACAAAACGTTGGGGCCTGCTTGATTGTCTTCTGTGATTATTTAATTTCCTTCCCCTTTCTTGCCTTTTCACATTTAGAAACTTTTTCTTAAACCCCATTAAGCTTTTGGTTGATGGTGACGAGTTTACGATTATTGTCCTTTCAATCATTTCTGTCACTAGCGTAGTGATTAGTTGAAACCCAGTCCCCACTTGATTGTTTTTGTATGTTCTTCTTAGTAAATTTAAGTTCTTGTTGTGATTTCTGGGAAGAAAAGCAAACGATAGCCATCATTTTCAACACTTGTATTGCTAATTTGTTTGCATGGCAATGGGATTTCCTTCCAATACCATGAACCTGTCAAAGTAGAAAACAGGAAATGAAACGGGCTTGTCTACGACTTTTAACTCTGTTTTGTTTTTTGCTTTAATGGTGGACTGCATTTGGTGATCAAGTTAAAAGCTGAATTATTTATGTTTTATTGGTCTGAAAATCTAAAACATTTAAGCTGGATACAGCCAGTTTGCCAATCCAAAAAATCCAGACTATTTGCTTAAAAATTGCAAGCAAACAAGACCGGAAGGTCAAATCCAAAACCTAATGAAGTTTATATTGTACTATGTGCTATATTTTCATAAATGTAACATGACCTTTCTGGCATGGCATTTTCTACCAAAACTATGGACCATTCAATAGAAAACAAGAATCGAAATATAAGTCAATGCAAAACCTGTGTGTTGTACTTATAGGTACTGTTTCAAAATTCCAAATGGCTATCCGCTAGCTCAAGCAGCACCTTTGTTGTGTGCTGGGATAACTGTTTATAGTCCCATGATTCGCCATAAAATGAACGAACCTGGAAAATCCCTTGGGGTTATTGGGCTAGGTGGACTTGGCCACATGGCAGTGAAGTTTGGTAAGGCTTTTGGGTTAACAGTGACAGTTTTTAGCACAAGTAATTCGAAGAAAGAGGAAGCTCTGAGTAAGCTTGGAGCTGATAAATTTGTAATTTCTTCCGATGAAGAACAAATGAAGGTAAAAGATCATGATCGTTTGGAAATTTACTTATCAATAATCTAGTATAAACCAATCCTTTCAAAAATAGCCAAACAGTACATAGATTTTTGTTTCACTTACTTGATTTAACGCACATTGTTTTTGTGCAGGGCGTGAAAAACTCGTTGGATTTTATTATTGATACAGCTTCTGGTGATCATGCTTTTGATCCATACATGTCGTTGTTGAAGACTAGTGGAACCCTAGTTTTGGTTGGTGTCCCTAGTGAAGTGAGGCTCAGTCCTATAAGTCTCATTTCGGGTAATTTTCTCTTTTTTTTCCTATATATATTTTTACTCAATAGTTTAATTACCATTTTTGATCTAAATCTCATAATGGGTGAACCGCATTTATTTTCCGTTGTACTTTATACATTTTCCGTATAATGGGTTTGTTTCCTTTAGTCTTATGTAGACACATACTGCGTAATTAAGTATTTCTCATTGTTTCTTACTACTTCTTCTTTTATCTACTCTGATAACTGAGTTAACATCAGTCCTATAACCCTCTGATAGGACATTTTCATACTACTTCGTACATTTTTACTCTGATAGTTCAGGTACCATTAGTTTAGGTACCAGTAATTTTCCGTTTTCCCTTTCCTACTTTACAAATACATTCTACTCCAGTAGCTTATTTACCAAACTACACAGATATTCTTCCATTTTTATTTGGTTGCCAACTTTTTGTTCCTTTTCTCTTCTCGCAGGTATGAAGTCAATTACTGGGAGTGTTACTGGAGGCACTAAAGAGAGGCAAGAGATGCTGGACTTTTGCGCAGCTGAAAAAATATATCCGGAAATCGAAGTCATACCAATTGACTATGTAAATGAAGCTTTAGAGAGACTAATAAAGAGAGATGTGAAATACAGGTTTGTTATAGATGTCGAGAACTCACTGAAATCAAAATAAGGAGAGAACAAGTTGATTTTCATGTAACCTTCACTATGAACACGATCTCAATCAATGTATTTCTGGTTATGAATAAAGTACAATCAAATGGAGCTTAATGGAACCAGTTCTTTAGTACTTGGTCGTTGAATTTGTGTTTTTTCTGAGTTAAGGGATGTTATAAACAACAAAACTATAAATAAATAAAAACATTTCAGGAGGCAAAACTACCAAGTCCAGATCTACGCTTGTATTTTGCAAAAAGCTTCTTTCAATATCTTATTTGGTTTTTCTGAAGCTCTTCTTGATCATCCAAAACTATGGTATGAGACAATTATGAGCAAAAGGGGAAACTAGGTAATAATAGTATGATTCTAATATATAGCCTGTAAATTAATAAAAGAAATTGTTTTTTGTTGGTATATATTTTTTATACGATTTCACCTGCGAGCATTTTTTGAAATATTTTCTTACAATTGAATATGAATTTTTACACCCCCTGCACCTGATGGGTATTCCTGGTTCCATGAGTCGTTAATTGTTTCAAATGTTTTAAAAGACGCAAGACGAGTTTCTCGCCAAAATAGGTTTTCTAACGCCTTGTAACGGCTCGGTCCTACGACCGTCACGTCCGTATCAACAATATTGTCCGATTTGGCACAACTTCTCTGGGGGGTCGCCCATCCTGGTACTACTCCAAGCTAAGCACGCTTAATTATGGAGTTCCGTCCTCGCTATTGTGCCGCACGGCTTTAAAATGCCTTATTAATAGAAAATGGATCTTTAAGCTCATATACCACACGAGTACTCTCATATCTGGACGATGTGGTACTGACGCACAACACCGCACCACATAAATTCATTCCTGAAAATCTGGGTCGTCACAATCACCCTCATTTAGGCACGACGTCCTCGTCGGCCACGTCGTCCTTCAGGGGTCCACACACACGTGCTAGTCCCCACATTTCCAGCCAGATAGAGGCTCTGATACCATCTGTAACGACCCGACCCCATGGACCGAACCGTCATGCCCGTATCAATAATATTGTCTGTTTTGGCACAACTTTCCAGGGAGGTTCACCCATCCTGGTACTACTCCAAGCTAATCACGCTTAACTATGAAGTTTCGTCCTCGTTATTGTGTCGCACGGCTTTAAAAGACATTGTTAATAGAAAATGGATCTTTAAACTCATATAACACACGAGTACTCTCATATCTGGACGATGTGGGACTGACGCACAACACCGCACCACAGAAATTCCTTCATGAAAATCTGGGCCGTCACACGCCTAGTTTGCTTAGTCCTGTATGCTCAACTTATCATATACGCTTCGGTTTACAATTTGCTTACGTGGTGGAACATCTTAAACAAAATCAAATTAAAATCAAATTTATAAAAGACCGGAGTTTGCAATTTTTGTCAGGGAGTAAAAAAACATGTGTACTGGGGGTCATGATTATTGTTCTGACTTGACTTCTGATAGAAAAGTTACATGTCGATTGAGTTTAAATAGATACCATAATTTTTACTAAAATTTAATATTATGGTATAAAAATTGATATGAATAGGTACTTCTATAAATTCGTTGTGTATGCGACGCGTGATATATATATATATATATATATATATATATATATATATATATATATATATATATATATATATATATATATATATATATATATATATATATATATATATATATATATATATATAATCCGAGTGAATAAATTTTTAAATATATAATGATCGAATGAATATATTAAAATAAAAATAGTGAGTAATATAATGTTTTTGTTATACAAAATACACGTAAAATGATTTTGTTTGGTATATGATTATAATTGTTTTGAAAAGATAATGATTTTCAAGTGTTTTTTATATTTTGAATTGAATAAATATAAATGAGTAATTAGTAAAAAGAGTGAAAGTATTTTTTTTAAAAAAATGGTTAAATTGGACAAACTCATTTAACTTGAATTGACTAGATAAATATATGATTATAATAGAATGATATATGATTCTCTAAATAAATATAATAGTAATAAACTATCATGTGATCCATATTTTTGTAGTTGTAATATTGTTATGATTATTAAATAATAAACAAATAAAAAGAAATAATATAGAGTTATTATAAGAAAATTAATAAAGAAGTTGAAATTTTGTATTTGTAAACGGTTTATTAAAAGATATAAAATGTGTTAGTTTTAATAAAATGATTTAAGATGCTATGCTTCGACTGGCTAAAATCCAGTATTATTTTGTTTGAAATATATCTGTAATCAACGCTTTATAATAAAAAAGGAAAAGCTATGAATTCATATTTTGTGCTAGGTAATGAAACTTAGTCTCAGTCTCACATATGAGTAATAGCTAGCTCAAAAGTGATTCTTTTCTCTTTTTTTATTTTGCGAAAAATAAAGTTATTCTTTTTGTTCTATAAAAATATATTCTCTTTGAGATAGCTAAGAAAACAAAAATAAAAGGAAAGGAGCTTTACGGGTAGCAAAAACAGTAAAGCACATGAATACGTGTGGTTTTGGAAATAAACCTTTCCATGTATTCAAATGCAAGGGCAATTGAGAATGCAGATATTTCACTCCGGGACCGTACATAAGAAAAAATTAAAGCCGAATTGTAACTTCTCCGTTTGGTTCAGTAAAACCAGAATTAGAATTGCCACCAAACCAAAATTTCCCGATACAGCAATTCCCAAGCCTGAACATAAACCAAAACCAGAAACAAAATTTCCCTATACAGCAATGCCCAAGTCTAAACATCAAACCAATTACGGTTCAACATAATTGGATTTGTAATTTTCACCAATCAAGGTGACTTCTCCGTTTTGTTTAGAAAACCAAACTAAAATTTTAAAAATCAGAATGGCCACCGAACTAAAATTTTCCAATACAGCAATGCCCAAGGGTGGACATCAAACCTATTATACTTCACCATAAATTTTATTTCATCTTTCACCAACCCAGGAAAAAAATGAAAAAAAATTAAAAACTTGGTTCAACATAAATGAATTTGTAATTTTCACCAATCAAGGTAACCTCTCCGTTTTGTTCAGAAAACCAGAGAATGGCCCAAACTAAAATTTCCCAATATAGCAATGCCAAAGGCTGAACAAGCCATTTATAGTTCAACATAATTTGAAATTTAATTTTCACCATTCCAGGATAAAGATCAAGATCCGCCAAAAACCTGAAGACCCCTCTTATAAAAAGGTCTTAAACAAATTAAGGGGAGACTATCCAAACTATTAAAAGAACCGTTAGGTTCATCTCCTATATCGGCCTATTGCATCAAAATAAGCCCCCAATTCGGTGAAAGCTTGTCTATATCTTGATATCTAAGAAGAAAGAAAAAGACTCATACATACAACAGTCTTTCTCACAATCTTTGTATCTCTATATGCCATGAGAATCTACATCTGAGAAGAAACCGCACATTAGGACCTCTTATAGAAAAGAACATAAGCAGCAGACGACTTTACATCATCTTCATTTAAAGGTGTAATATGATTATCATCGAAGTTGTACCATCTGTCTTCATCTACTAACTGCAAATAATATACAATATTTAACTTAGTATCACAACTCTTGAACTATAGGATTTTAACTACTACAGCAATGAAAGAAGTTTTGGATATGAATAACAAGGGATTATAACTGGTAAACATTAGTCTTAGATGACATGAATAACTTAAAGGCCTAAACCCTGTTTGGTAAGAGGGAACAAAATGTTACTACCAATGATCCTACCTAGTTTTTGTTGTAAACAATGTGATTATAATAAAAGGACTGTTAAATCCCAGACGTTGGAAGTAAAAAAGACTTGAGAGAGACCTGATCATTATATTTCTTAAGCAAAAGAATCAAAGTATGTGAAGCTGGATGTAATCACATGATACAAACACGATATTTTTGCAAGACTAAAGCATTCTACCATTACATACTTAACTACATCTACCAAAAAAAAAACCCGATTCATATGAGAATGAACAATAGAAAAAGTTGCATGTTTTCCAGACAACAATTTTACCAAATAACATCCAACAACCTTGCAACAACAGAAAATATCAAAAAGCTTGTTGAGCCAAAATTTATCCTTCAAAAGAAAAAAAAAAGTGCTTCTGCTAGAAAAGTTTCCAAGACGTTAAATTGAGAATCAATATGTACAACAAAATAAAAAACAGATAACTAAGGACTTGTTTGACTCCAGTTTTTAAGCTTGATGTTTTCTTTCTTTTATACTTAAAGCTGGACTTCATTAACGAGCGTAAAAGCCTAGGTTTCACATTTCTGGGCCTGAAAACTATTGAAGCCTGAAGCTGCATGAACCTAGCTTTACTTTTAACCTCAAAACATCCAGATTCTTTGCTTATATACTGCAGCCAAACAAGCTCTAAACACTGCAATCTAGTTTTCAAGCAAAAAAAGAGAACAGCCAAGCTTTAAAACTGCAACCAAACAAGGCCTTGATAATCTTCATAAAGAAAAAGTTATATCAAGAATTAGTGCAATATTACCTTGATGTGCGCAGTGTAGTGTCCACTTCCCATACCACCGTAATGATTGGTCAAAGCATAGAGCTCATAGAGTTCCCTTCTTGCGCTTTTCTTGTTAGCTACATAATTTGTCAAATCCAAGTTATATATTGGAAAATTTACAAATGTTTCCAACTTGTTCTTCGCTGATCTGCTGTATGAAAATCTTTTTAGATGGATGACAAGGACTTCCGGAAGCCTCCACAGATCAAGTTTCTTGCTTGCTTGCCTTTGCTCCTTGCATTGAGGGCAGTACCTAAAAATACATTAATCAGATAAAAAAGGCACAGTTCGTAAAGTAAATGTAAAATAGAGCTTCTTCTATGATCTATTCAAAGGTTACAACTTAAATGGGAATACGAGGTTTGAAAAAAAAAAGGAATACTCGGGTGTATTTTCTATGTTGTGGGATTGCATAGAGAAGGAATGCTCCTTATTACTAAACATAGGCAGGGTCAAAGCGAAGGATTATATCCTGTAGTTCCATTTATTCATACCAAACTAGGCCTAAAAGAGTAAAACTTGTATGGTGTTATAAAGTATAGAGCTTTCATATTTGTATCGGGACCAAACATCTACCTTGCCAGCTACAAAAAATGATGGTTTTATATCATTTAGCCCCATGTTTTAATGAGCCCTACTACTAGATGATAAAATAGTTACAAATCATTCTGACAAGTTTGTAAAATCCTTCGAAACTATAAAAGCTATGAAATCATTTGCCTCGTAGCATTATAAAGCCAATAAGAAGACTAATGACGGGTTGAAACATCTTTCAGTAAAGACATTATTCACTTCGTAAAAGGACCCCGTAACGATAAACAAATTATGTCCCCCTTTCTAAATATTGGCATCAAGTCAAACGTCATTACCAAAAATTGGGCAGCAAACAAAGAAATGTTTTGCTTATTGTATCAGAACAAGAATAATAATGAAGTGAAATTCACGTGCAGTAAGTTGCTTGGAAGTGACATTCATCACATTTCCTTTCCTTTCCAAAAATAACATTAAGAGGACGATTCACATTGCAACTTTTACTTTACTTTTACAGCCGAGGTAACCAGAGAGAGAGGGAAAAGAAATACTAACCACATATCTTCAGGTACCAATGGCTCTTCACGGAGAAAAGCTTCTAGGCAAGAATACAAGGTAATTGGGTCATTGCGACTTTTCTTCACTACAGTTCCAAATTTAAACACTATTGGTAAGTTTTCCAAGTAATCTTTATCATAATTCTCCAAAAGCTTATCCGACCAGTCAATAATGACCTTTATCGACGTTGAAGTCGAGAATAACTTAACAATTTTATCCTCCCCTACTGATATATCAATTAGAGCATTGTTTTCACCCACCAACTTTAGAGGCAATTTATTTTCAAAATCACCCATATTCTCAGTTTTGAGCATGGGAGAGAGAATTGCATTAACCCTCATATATATATCACCCCGTGTGATATTTTCGTCGGATAAGATCGATGTGACGAGGGGTATTCCAAATTGCTTATATCCCCCAGTTCTATGAGAACTACCAGTTGCCCTGCAAATGTATATACAATATCAAACTATCATAACAGCTCATGTTTCAACTATTTCATGTGGTCTGTGCTTAAAATCTTTTGTTAGTGACACCATTATGTTCAAAAAAATTGAAAAGTTTAAGAACCTATTCTTCCAAGAGCAAAAGTATAAATGAACATGCATGACTTCCGCAATTCATTAAAGAAAACATAAAACGGAAAAGAAAATTTATGAATTAAGGTGGTGATGGAAAAATTCCTAATTTTGAGTGGCAACTAATATATGTAAAGTTTTCTCAATGAACTTGCATAATCGAGAAGCAAGGGAACCATTGTATTAGTGACCCACAAGGAGACATTCTTTCACTCAACCAATACGGTTAAAGAACTGCACAAATAAGAGAGAATAGCATTTTGCTTTCTTGGATTGCCAAAAGATCACCAACAAAGTGTTTAAATTGGCTAAAAACTTAAGCCAACTAAAATTCAATGGGCTCGTGTTATTGCCATATTTATTAGATCTGTATTCAATTAGATAACATACTGTTGTTCTCGGCGGTGAATTATCTGAAGATATTTCACATTCTTTGCAACTTTTGGAATCTTATAAGCAGCAAGATGGTCGGTTTCATTTATGGAAGAGAGTGGTAATGAGGGATCTTCCAAGAATCGTTCGATCTGGTGACCTTTCACCTGTAAATCACACAAATGATTAAGTTACAGTGAATGGGGAAACAAGACAAGAAATCGAATCTAAAGTAAAACAATAATAAAACTTTTTACTGATTTCTAACCAACCCATGCTCTTTTTTGAACTTGTACACCAGACTGTAATGTTTTGTAATTAGTACAAAAAGGTAAATTTATTGCTCAATCAGTACACTCGCACTATATTTGGCATATAGGTAAGCGTGCAAATTGATAACTGACAGGTCAGTTTACAAATGTGATAATTTCCAAAATATAAAGTGTACAAAGTAGTTATAAGCCTTTTCCGTTAACTTACGTAATCAATTCATGTTATTTAATGCATTAAAGGTGAAAAATAAGATAAGATCGGTGCATAAAAATCAAAATCTAGTGATAGGTTGGTGTACAAAACAGTAAAATCCATCAAAAAATCATCACCAATGTATTCACCTCTACAAACAAAAGTTTCTCATTATGTTTTAGTGAACATGCATAGCTTATGGCTTGAATTAAGTCTTTGCAACGGCCTTGTTTTGGAACAGATACAGTGCAAGTATTTGGTAATGCACTTCCATTGGAAGCAAATACTGTTACTGTCATACTGCGGGAAAGTGTGGATTGTAGCGGCAAAGATAGATACATGAAGGGATCGAATGTCACCGACACTTTACTACAAACTGGACAAACCAGAGTCGACTTATACTGGCCCTGAAGAAATTTAAAAAAAAATACTTTCAGTAATGGGAATATAGAAACAGTTGTACAAACTTATTAATCTCGAAAACAGTTAAAAGAGTAAATCAAGATCATGCAGTAAAAAACACAAAAAGAATTATATCAATCCTTCGTGAAATATTCAAAATTACATTGACAACGTTTCCGTAGAATTATTTCGTGGAAAGTCAAGTGCATTACTAAAGAGAGGTTAAAAACCACAAGAAACTGATGTATATGGGATTTCATAATCATTTTTTTCTCTTTATTTTACTGAATTGATTGAGTGCTTCCTCTTAGATATTCATACAGTAATATACACATCAACAATATAGCTTAGCCTTTTAGGAACAGACTTTGAAATGGCTACGTAACATAATTTTATTTTTAAGATTTTCTGTCACTAACCCCTCTCTTGTAGACCAGGTCTCGACTTTACTTGTTATTTTACAATACTATATTCATGAAGGCGATTATAAATTTTTTATTGTCATTATTTTTTCAGTAGTGTCTTGTAGATTTTGCACAATAGCGTGCGACATATACATTATGCTAGTCAAGCAGCTCAAGCTAATTTGTAATTACCTTATCCAGACTACTTTTAATCACTTAATTGTGAAAATAGGTATGCTTAAAGTTGATAGAAAATTCCATCTGGACCACATGAAAGGACCAAGTAAGGAAAGACAATTCTCTTCTTCGTGTTTAGTAATAAAAGAAAACAACGAACTATAGGCTTCTCACCACAACAGGGAACATAATTTAAAATTTTTAAGGAAAAAGTGAGAATACTATGATAACTATTCGCCAAAATAAAAAAAAATCTTACATTCTGTGAATGTTAGACGCATACTTAAGACCCAAATCAGTTTCGCATATCATGTTAATCTGCCTTACGATGACCATATTAGATTTCTTTTACAAACCAAAACAAGTATGCTACAATGAGAAATCAAGTATAACTTGGACAATTAATTGAGTGCTCATTAGATGTGACCGTCTTATTGAATATAAAATTACTTGTAAAGCTTGTAGGAAAACCAACAAAAGAAGGCAACGATTGCTTCAATTAAGAATTGAAGGAATGTAAAAATATATAGAAAAATAATTAAATATGATATGCCGCAGCATGATCCATAATAGAAGAGCGGCACATGATGCTTTCTCAAACAGTATAGAGTCTTAATTTAAATGCTATATAAGGTCACTATATGAGAAGAGCAAGTTATTATCAAATAAGCAAACAAATGACCGATTTCGCCATTTATTAGTCTACTTACCAAATAATTTTAAGCATCACAGCCGTTTCCAACTTTATTTTTTAGTGCAACTAACTTGCGTTTGTGTCTGTTCTTAAAGGATCATATTAATATAAGATTCATCAAGGAGAAGGAAGCTCTTCCTCCAATAATGGTAAGAAAAGGGTTGGATGGGAATGGATGCAGAAAAAAGATTCTATTTACTTTATGGTTCATCAAGATGAAGAAAACAATTCATCCAATCACAAAAATTTGGAATTGGATGGGAACGAATGCAGAAATCTGAGTCATCCTATAGCAAATCTACAAAGTTGGTTCTTCCAAACCGATTTCCTCATTTACACCAAACAAATTCCTTTTTTTCTTTTAATTTATAAAAACATAATTGTTAGTTAATGTCATGCTTCATGGAGATTGGATAGGAACTTTTTGCCCTTTTTAGAAACATGCATTTCAGTTTGCGGCCCCAAGATTGCTTGGGACCTCTGGTAGCAGAAGATACATGCATAACTATAAATAACGATACACGTATATGACTATATACATGACCAAAGACGTAACAATAATATGTTTCCTACTCGCTGATCTAATAATCCGTATCGTGTTTCTAATTTTGTTCAGCCATTAGGACCTAACAAGACATACGGTTTTGCTACCTGGTTAAAGTCTAATGGTATAGTAAACTAACGGATTGAGGATCTACTGAAAGAGATTTCGAGATGGAAAAGAATTCCAACCAGATTCTCAGCTCAAGTAGCACATCTACTGTGGACCATGCTAAAATTAGAATAGAACAGGCATATGACTGTGAAAGGGTCCATGCCTATCCAGTTAAGGACTTTCTATATTTCTCCAACAAAGAAAGTGATAAGTTACTGACCAATATAGAGAACTAACTCGAGCACAACTATGCATTCAGTAGACACTAAATTCCGACACCATTAATGTTGAATAAATTGATGACTCGAGATTGAGAATACGTTTTCATATTCAAAACATTCAAAGGACGCTGACAAATTAAAACATTACATTGTCTAAAAAAAAATAGTTCACAGGAACATTTAAAGCCAAACCGTCGGCGAGTTTTGAATATCTCAACTGACTGGGCACAAAGTCTAAAAACTTTAAGGTGCAAACTGGGAAAAGAAAAGTAAAGAGTACCCAAAAAAAACATCAGATTCTGATTTCTAGGCTAGTACGCTTACTTGGCACACGTCCACAATTATGGAATCATTACGAGCAACATGATTTGCCCAATACTCATCAGCAACCTCTTCATCTGGTCTTCCATCTGCATCTTTCGACTTAATGTAGGGTCTTTGTTTTACACGATTCAAATCTTCATGAAGTCCATCTAGCAAAAAGGCAAGAAGTTCCTGGATATAAAATTAGGCCATTTAGCTACAGTTACAGAAGGTCAGAGATAAAAGTTTAATTCAATAATAATGAGTTATCTCAGATACACCCCTGAGATTTGGGTAAAGACCAAAAACCCCACTCTTTTGCAATGCCTTCGTATACACCCTCTGAGGTTTCAAATATCTCAGTGTTACCCCCTCAAGTTGGCTAATGTATGTAAGTTTTAAAGGATAAAAAGACCTTAACCTTTAAATTATATGTAACATTCTGTTTACATCAAAACCCCTATTTTTGTAACCTAACACATTCGAAAGACACTATACAAATATATTTCCTTTTCCTAAAAAAGACACAGTTTTTTGATAATTTAAATCAATTTCATGCTAATTTAAGTTTCCACAAGAAAGGAAATATAAAAGGAAAGGTAGATACGTCTTTTATCCCTTAAACTTGCGAAATATTAAAGGAAGGGTAAATATGTCTTTTATCCCTTAATAAAAGAGGCTACTCACTGAGTAAAAATGTTTAATTATGAAATATTAAAGGCAGGGTAAATATGTCTTTTAACCCTTAAACTTGCGAAAAAAAGGCTATTCACTGAGTAAGAATGATTAATTATGAAACCTCAGGGGTATATTTGACTGAAATTCAAAGGTGTGGATGTTGCCTGATTATTAACTGGCCTCAGGAGGTGTATTTTAATAGGTACTCATAATTTTATTTGGGAGGAAAAGAACCTGAGAATCATGCTGATTGTATCCACTAAACTGTGGTGCAAATTTTGCAAGCTTTGTTTTAAATGAACGAGGAGTTACTGGATTTCGTGCTGGTGTCCACAATTTCCGAAGTAAATCACCGAATGCTAAAGCTAGCTCCCCCTGTATAAAACACGGGTTCATATCATTTGACTTAAGCTAGGATTGAAACTAAATTCTGTTACTAAGCTGAAATTGAACCCAGTTCTTAACATGTATTAAGAAGAAGAAAAAAACTCCTGAGAGAAACATATATGAAGTCAATCCTGATAAGTCTCATTCTAATTTGTACACTAATGCATCATCAAGTTACCATTTTGTCCACCAAACTACAAATTTTAGCACAATTTTGTCAACCAACCTATAAATGTTAACAATTCGTACCCTAACCTAAACAAGATTGAAGCTTAAACTCACCACCATGCCCAAAGGGTTTTGCCAGTTAATTTCTTTATGATAATCGTTGCGAAAATATCGAGCAAACTCTGGCGTATGAACGAGGCACTGAATTGCGCTGTTCATAAAACATGTATTTCCAAGATTAACCAATCCAGTTAGCCCATTAGAAATTCCTCTTGTAGTCGCAGTACTACTCCCATACACACTTTCAGATTCTCTGCCATGAGATGAAGATCCAGAATTGCTGTTTCTCAACACACCTTTGTTAGTAGGTAATATAGATTTAGTATTTCCAAGAACGATTGAGGTTGTCTTGTTGTTTGCACGTCCATTTTCCTTGACGTTGCCCACAACTTCCACTAATATCTGTTACAGGTACGTACAAGAGAGAGAAACTTCAGACTGTTGGTGAAATAATGCTATATCTAGGGCTTGATCCGCGACTCACTCAAAGTGTGTTGGGCAACACCAATTAAATATACGTTCAATCTTTTAAAAAATAAAGATTTTTCTTTCTTTTTTCTTGAAAGTACTCTGTACCAAGTATACATCACAAGTCAAACTACTTTACATCATTTCCCATACAAAAAAGTGGACTAATTTACCAAACATACTTGTGAATAGTACTAAAAAATATATCTTTCCACTTACCAGCAAAAACAAAATGCAAAAATACAACAAAGAAGATCCTAAAGTGCAAATCCTAGGCTCTTATTGTATAGAAGAGGGGTTCCTTGGACTCGATAGCTAGTGTTGCAGGGTGAGTTATCCCAAGCATAGTACAATGATCTCACTAATAAGATAAACAACATAAACTGTGTGAAAGACTTGATATCAGATCTAAAGATTAAGATCCGAAATGGAGAAACAAAAGGGATATCATGTGCAAAGTTTAAACACGCAAGGCTATAAGTTACAGTAGTTTGGTGTTCTCCTGAAAAATAGACGCGGAGACCCGATATCATATGAAAGCTATCGATTAGAATTGACACCAATAGACTAGTTGACTGTTAAAAGGATTCTAACATGTGCAAAAAACGGCAGCTAAAATCATTATTTTAATGGAGGGGAAAGCAAGATTAAGCGTAGTTATCAAGTACTGCTTAAAACATAATAGATGCAGAAGCAACAAGCTAGCAATCAAATATTATTTGGTTCAGCGTAGATACGAATAGAGGGACAAAAAATAAGAAACCCACATCATTTTCCATCTGAATGTTGGCGTCATCAAGTGTTTTGCGCATATCGTTCATCAAAGCATGTTTCTGTTTTCCATAATAGTCCCAAATACATACCTGCAGACAGGAAGGAAATTATAGGTTAGGAAAGTAGGAAAATGTCTTAAAAGAATAAGGGCTAGTTTGGCTGCAGCTTTTATGCACTTAAGCTTGATTTTCAAACTTTCAAAAGAAAGCAGGGTTTCATCCAACTTTTCTCAGTCCAAAATACCCAAACATTATAGCTTTTAAGCTCGCCGACCAAGATCTTTCTTAAGCAAATAAATCAAAATACTTGAGCATAAAAGCTGCAACCAAAAAAGGCCTAGGGTACAAATCCACGAATAAGCACGAGTGAGTTAAAAAAACAAATATATATGAGCTACTAACTTGCTCTGAAGTAAGACGGAAAACCTCACGAGCTCTTTGGTGAAGGGCACCAATAGTTTCCTGTCATACAAAGTCATTTTTAAGACAATCACTGAACCATTTCATTCGGTATTCTTCAAAGCATCATATTGGTGAAGGAAACAAGAAATCTAGTTTTTACCTTTTTGCTTATTCTTATGGTATAATCTGCATTTTTTGGCACGAGATGCAGATGAAGACGCAGGGGATAAACTTCCACGGACAACTCATCTGGACCGCCACAAGAAATTACCTTTCTAGCCAACGTAGGACCCCCTCCATACCTGAAACAAACTTCTTATATGCTTATAAAAAAACACAAAACTTGAAAATCTTTTAAGGAATGTAGTCTCTCTCAGAGGGATTACCAACCTCTCAATACATAAAGCATCACTTTACGGACAAGGAAGAATCATATTTCACACAAGAAATAGGGATCCCTATTATAATTTTCAAGCAATGTTGGGATAATAACAAACTCTAACAACTTTGAATGAAATATCACAAGAACCGACGTCCTAAATATATAACCAAATAATTTACTGAATTTCAGACTAAGCCAGTTAATACTACTTTGTTGACTCTTATCTCATACATTATAGAACAAAATATATATAAGTATATAACAGTATATTTGCATTTAAGATTGGCAGCTATTAGCATATATGCATTTAAGATTGGTGGCTATTAACTTATTTAGAGAATGCTAATAAAATAAACTTGGTTTAACAGTTTGGATTGCAGTGTGGCTGAAGCAGTATCGATCTCCGGTAAATAGGATAGTAATAACTCCACCTCTTTCATAAATTAAAAGCCAAGATAGAAACATTAATGGTCAATCAGTCTTCTTCTTTATCATAGTTGGTGTGAATGGTGCTATAAGAGCATTAACAATTATAAAGTACAAATACAAAATGGAGGATTGTCATTACACATCGAGGCAAAATTACTTTGGCAAGCACAGGCTAGAGTTTGTTCACGTTGTTAGGACCAAACAGAAAACATTATAGTCGCAACTAACTTCAGTCATTTAGCAAAGTATGTAACACTTCTGACATTCAGGCTAAAATACGGTAGCTTTTGAAAGAAATGTAATACAAAAGGCAAGATTGTTTTAGTCTTTATCCCTCAAGAATGGATGTGTAATTTTTGATCTGAAAACAAATAAATAATTGGATTGTTCGATAGACATTTGAAAGAAGAAATAAGGCGAAGTTGCATACGCAAGAGTAATCATGAGAAATAGCTGTCACAGCAGCAGGGCATACTTTGTTTTTATAATTCCAACTGCAAAAAATTACAACGTAAAGTCTAGCATTGAAAACGTCCTAAATACAGGCAAAGGAAACTGCAAGATCCAAAAGGTTACCCATTACGGCCTTGTTTGGTTGCAGATTTTAATCTAGAATATTTTGTTTTTACTTAAAAGCTCGAGTTTACTTGGTTGACCAGAATAAAAGCTCAAACTAACTTGTTTTTAGGCATGAAAAAACTAGAATCTTTAAGCTGGATGAACCTAATATTTTTCTTGACCTCAATAAGTTCAGCTTATTTGCTTACAAGCTGCAGCCAAACAAGTCCTACATATAAATCATTCCAGTGGTCCAAAAAACTTTCCAATGACATGAAAAATAGACAAATATTGAATAAAAGTCAATAACGTGAACAATGAATATTTGAAAGATGAAAAGTTCTGACTTACCAGGCGTATAATTGATTCCAAACATCTCCCGGGAGTAAAATATAATCTGTTCCTTCTCTCAGATGATTTCGGAGCTCAAGACCAGGTGGGTAGTCGTCTGAGCTAGCTTCGGAAATTAATTCAGAATTATCAATTGGCGTCGGCCTCTTATAATTATTTCTATTGACTGAATCAGGTTGGTCAGAAGATGATCCGTCGTTGGTACCATCTTCGTCTACATACAGCAACCAAGTCTGCCACCAACTGAAATAGAGCAAAAAGAAAAGAAAATGGGTTTTATTTTGGAAACCAACTTTTTACAGTTATCTAAACTTGTACACTAACCTTATATGACCGTACACTGAGCTCTTAGTTTAATGACTGTTTTGTAAACCTCCGTCTAAATTGACGGAAATGAATGAATTGATGGACCACATTAAACAACCATAACAAGAAAATGTGATCCAATTAACTTGATCAAATCTGCACCCCGAAAAATTTAATATTTACACATCACCGCATTTAAACTAATTTCCAACCATTTTCCGAGTTAGAGGACAACTATTTTAAGAGATTAACTGTCTAGTTTTTTTCATTTCAAAAGTGTCTTGGTAGCATCTTATAACTAGTTTCTTTTATTAAAAAAGCCAAAAAGAACAGTATCTTGATAAACCTCAAGGTCTGTAAGTCTGTAACAATGGGCTAAACTGATAGATGACAATTTGTGTGACGGATGCAGAATCTTCTCTGTTTGTCATTCAACCCAAACCAATGAAAACATATTATATTATTTTGATCAAAGGCAAGGGAACATTCCGGTAAAAAAAGAACTACCGAAATTCCCGAACATAAACTTTACATGGTAATTCATCCATCATCTAAAAATATACCAAATAAAAAAGTGCTTAGGGTCAAAATCAGAGTGAGGATCACGTAGAATAGAAGAAAGAATCACACGAAACAATCAACTAGCAAGGGGTGTATTTTCAGATTATTCTCTCTTTATATTACCAAATTTATATGACTTCAAAAAAATAAATGCAGCATGTTTCATCATTCTTAGTTCAGACTCATTCACTCAGACCATTTTTGGCAAAGTTGGTTCCCAAAAAACTTGATAAAAGGAACCCTAAAACGCACAAATATAAGCAGAGAAGAGAATGTACGTACACATTCAAACAAATCTTAGCTCAAGAGTTAAAAAAAAAGGCATGTGATACCACCATTGTCATCTAAGATTAATCTGAAAACCAAATTAGGTTAAAGGCTATGAATTTTCTCCATAAAAAAAGATAAAAGACCCCTGGCCAATCGATAATCAAAATTTAGCCATAATTTTGATTATAAGAAATACAAACAACACAATTCCAAAAGTTTCACAGAAAACAAACTATCCACTCAATGTGCATAGATCTGCACAGATACACAGAATTGAGAACATATGCGCTTGCGCGTATATATATCCGAGTAATAAAGTAACCATAAGACACCTAAAATAAGCAGAGAAACAAATGTGACCCCACATCATTTAGGTCAAATAAAACAGTGAAGGCATCTAACTCCACCTGTGAAATGGGCTAAAACCCCAAGATAAATGGCACAAGCCTTAAATCAAGGGCCAGCAATAAAAATTAAGCAAATACCCACAAATCTGATTAGTTGCAAGAAATTTAGTACAAATGCAAACGCCTCTGAGCGACAACCAAAATCCCAAAACACACAAATCCAGCAAAACGATCAGATATGACCCCACAATACTTGGTTAGAAGAAACTCAAGACCGCAAATTTCACCAATAAATGTGCTAAAATTCCATATTAACCAACACTTAGTAATAATAAAAATCCTTAGCAACCAACATTAAACCCAATGGGCTCTTCGTTAAAAGAAATTGAAATTACATGCTGAAGACCACATTATCAGAACGAGCTAAACCTTGGAAAAAATAGTAGAAAACCCTAGTTTCTTATAAAAAATCATATGGAAGGCCTAGAGATAAACAATCAAACTCTTGCCCTAGCTCTGATTAAAACCTCGAAACAGGACACTCAAAAAGATTCATAAAATACACTGCCTGTTCATAGTATAATATCTGCTTAGTTGCATGGAATTGGGTACAAAAGTGTATTCAAATTTATACACCAGTGAATGGTAAACGGAACCTAAAACACACAAAGTAAGCAAAGAAACAAAAGTGACCCCGCACACTTAGTTCAAATAAAGCACTCAAGAATACCGTTATACCTGCAAAATGAGCTACCGAATCTTAGCCTGAATGTGAGAAGTGTTACATATTTTGCAACACATGTAAGGCCTTATGTTGCTCCTCTATTTTAGAATTTGTAGAAATCAACAATGGCCTACCCTTGATATAATAAAACAGAAACTAACACATTCAAATCAGCAATTGAAAATGAACAGAACAAAGTTTTAGACCGTTTAGAAACCCTTTAATCAACAATCAAACCCTGCCAACGACTCAGATTAAACAAAAAAATATAAATGACCAAACCCAACCCACAACTCTGATAAAAGGACCCAACAAACAACCTAATAAAAACCTTAATGTAAACCTACACATTCGGTCAATGTACATAGATCTGCTTAGGTTCACTGAATTGAGTACAAATGTATGTGTATACCTCTGAGTAGCTAGATAAAAACCCTACACTTGCTTTTTAACCCTATATAAAAAAAAAACTAACAGTAAAAAATCAAACTCTGCTCACAGTTTTGATAAGAAAAATCAGCAACGACACGCTCAAGACCACCATTTCCATTTACAAAATAAGCCGAAACTCCAAACTGAACTTAATAAACTCCGAAATTTACTCTTTAATCCGTATCAAAATCCATAGAGACCAACAAGCAAACCCTAGTGACAACTCTGATTTAAAAAAAAGTACAAGCAACTCGAAATCTTGCTATAAACCAACATTTTTAGTAGATATATCTGCTTAAGTACATGGAAATGGGTACAAATGTATGCATAAGTATGTAAACTTCTGAGTAAAGGAATAAAAACCCAAACTTTGATTCTTAATCTAGATAATAAGCCTTAGTGATCAATATTCAAACCCTAAACAAAGCTCTGATATAAATTGCAGAATCAGCACCATCTATCTACAAAATGAAATAAAACCCAGCAAAAACCTCGGATTTTCTCTTTAATCCATATAAAAAGCCCTAAAATAAAAAGAAAACCAGCAAACAACATACCCAAAAAAGATATAACCTAATGCATGCCTTCAATATACATATATCTGCTTAGGTACACCGAATCGAGTACAAATGTATGTGTAAATAAAATACCCCTGGGTAACGAGATAAAAAATCAAATTTTATTTTTTTAATCCAGATAATATCCCTAAAACCCCAAATTAAACTGCATAAACCCCCGTAAAATCCCCTTAATCTGTATAAAAATCCCTAAAAAGCAACATTGAACCCTAACAATAATAATTGTATTAAAAAAAAGATCTCTGCAACCAAAATGTTATTATAATAAATCAATGCAACCAATCAACATTGTTTCAGATAATATCCCTAAAACCCCAAATCAAATGGCATAAACCCCGACTTTTTCTCCATAAACCATATACAAATCTCTACAAAACAACATTAAACCCTAACAGTAATATTTTTTTTTTAAAAACTCATCTCTGCAACCAAACTGTTATTAGAACAAATCAATGCAACCAATCAACATTACTCCAGATAATATCTCTAAAACCCCAGATCAAAGAGCATAAACCCCGAATTCTCAACTTAATCTGTATGAAAATCTCTAGAAATCAATATTAAACCCTAAGAATAATAAATAAATAAATAAAAACTGATCTCTGCAACCAAAATGTAATTATAATATATCAATGAAATTAATCAAGATAATATCACCCAAACCCCAAGTCAAACGGCATAAACCCCGAATTCTCTCCTTAATCCGTGTAAATATCATTAAAATTCAACACTAAACCCTAAAAAATATAATTAAAAAAAAACTGGTCTCTGCAACAACCAAGATGTTATTACAATAAACCAATGCAACCAGTCAATGTACATAGATCTGCTTAAATAAACGGAATTACACACAAATGTATACACAAATGTAATTATAATAAATCAATGCAACCAATCAACATTAATCAAGAAAATATCCCTAAAAACCAACACTAAACTCTAACAATAATCATTTTAAAAAATTGTCTCTGCAACCAAAATCTTATTATAATAAACAAAAGCACCCAATCAATGTACCTAGATCTGCTTAAATAAATGGAATTACACACAAATTTGTACACACACACATATATATATATAGATATGTATAAGTGTGGTATGATAGAAGTACCTAAAACCCCAAATGAAGTATCTCCGTAATCCGAATAAAAATCTCTAAAATCAGCATTAAACCCTAAAAAATATATAATTAAAAAAAGAATGATCTCTGCAACAACCAAAACGTTATTATAATAAACCGATGCAACCAATCAATTTACCTATATCTGCTTAAATAAACAGAATTACACACAAACGTTTACAAACACACACACACATACATACACTGAACTGAGTACAAACCCCGAGTAATACGATAAAAACTCAAAGTTTGTTTTTTTAATCCAGATAATATCCCTAAAACCCAAAATCAAAAAGCATAAACCCCAAAAGTTATCCTTAATCTGTGTAAAATTCAACACTAAACCCTAAAAAAAAAAAAAAAAACTGGTCTCTGCAACAACCAAAACGTTATTATAATAAACCAATGCACCCGATCAATGCACATAGATCTGCTTCAGTATACGGAATTACACACAAATACACACACATATATACACTGAACTGAGTACTAATGTATGTGTAAATATAAATACCCCCGAGTAACAAGATAAATAATCAAAATAATTTTGCAATCCAGATAAGATCCCTAAAACCCTAAATCAAACAGCATAAACCTCGCATTTGCCCCCTTAATCCCTAGAAATCAACATTAAATCCTAATAATAATATTTTTTAAAATTCAAAAAAATTGATCTCTGCAACCAAAAATCTTATTATAATAAACAAATGCAACCAATCAATGTCCATAGAAATAAATGGAATCCTGAAAATTCTCCTTAACCTGTATAAAAATCAACACTAAACCCTAAAACAAACACAAAAAAACTGGTCTCTGCAACAACCAAAATGAAAATGTTATTATAATAAATCAATGCACCCAATCAATGTACATAGATCTGCTTAAATAAACGGAATTACACACAAATTTTATTACAATAATCAATGCAATCAATCAATGTATACCAACCAGAGTGTGTGTGTGTAATAAATTTTTTAAAATCCAGATAAAATCCCTAAAACCCCAAATCAAACAGTATAAACCCTGAATTTTTCCCTTAATCCCTAGAAATCAACATTAAACCCTAAAAATAAAAATAAAACTCAGATAATATCCCTAAAAACCCCTAATCAAACGGCATAAACCCCGAATTCTCTCCTTAATATGTATAAATATCCCTAAAAATCAACACTAAACCCTAATAGCATAGTAAAAAAACTGATCTCTGCAACCAAATGTTACTATTATAATAAATCAGTGCAACCAATCGACATTAATCCATATAATATCCCTAAAAATCAAAATTAAACCCTAAAAAATATATTTTCAAAAAAATTGGGCCTCTGCAACAACCAAATAGAAAATCAATGTACATAGATCTGCTTAAATTAACAGAACTACAGACAAATGTATACACACACGCACACACATATATATACATATATACACCGAACTGAGTACAAATGTATGTGCAAGTATAAATTCCCCCGAGTAACGAGATAAAAACTGTAAATTAGTTTTTTTATAATCCAGATAATAAACCCTAAAACTCCAAATCAAACAGCATAAACCCCGAATTTTCCCCTTAATCCCTAGAAATCAGCATTAAACCCTAAAAATAATAAATTATTAGAATAACAAGAATGTAAGTATGTATATGTATAGATATAGATATAAGTGTAGAATAATAAAAGTATAACCTAACAGTGATGAGATAGAAAATATCTCCAGCTTTGGAGACAGGTTCGGAAGCTGCGGAGATATCTCTGATCGTCCACTTCTCCTCCTCGGCCGTTAACTCCGTCCCCACCGCCATCTTCTCTCTATATATCTCTTTATCTCTCTCTCTCTAGAAAAAGAGAAATAAACTTGTACAGTAGTAGTAATCAATATCTAGTCAATAGAGGAGGACTAGAAATATCTAAAATAATTAATTAAATTAGATTAGATTATAGTAGATAGGAGGAGTATTGATTAATTTAATTTAATTTAATTGTAACGGCCGTGCATGTAATCCGTGAAAAGTGAGAAAATCCAAAAGAGACCCGCGTTGTCTTTCTCTCACTTTCTTCTTTTTCTTTGCTATAAAAAAGAGAGAGAGAGAGAGAGTTTAAGGGAGGGAGGGAGAGTTGTTGTATACTGGGAAATGAGGTTTAATCTTGCCACCTCATTTTTTATTTTATTTTTTGTTTTATAATAAAAAAAATTACTTTATTTATCGGTTTTGTAATGTTTGGGTGATACGAAAAAGATGGAGTTTAGACCTGTAAATAACTCGTGATCAAATTGGCAAATGAAAACGTTTATTTTATTAGTTTTCTTTAGCTTTATAATATACAAAAATATTTTATCCTATTTGTTTTGATACTTTAGCTTTGACTGATACAGAAAGATTGCAACTTAGGCTATCAAATAGCTCGTGAATGAATTGACAATTGATAGGGTTTAGTGCGTATTTTGTGAATACGGTGTGGTAAAATATCTAAATTTACTTTCATTTTTATGTTTTAGTGTTATTATTTTATAATAAATATATATTTGGTATCTGCTTCGTAATGTTTGGGTGATACGAAAACACGTGCAATTTAGATCTGTAAATAACTCGTCATCAAATTGGCAAATGAAAACGTTTATTTTGTATTAGTTTTTTTTAGTTTTATAATACAAATATACTTTATTTATTGGTTTTGTAATGTTTGGCTGATTGAAAACACGAACAACTTAAACCATGAAATAACTTGTAACTAAAATGACAATTGAGACGGTTTGCTATATATATATATATTTGAATATGGTGTGGAAACGTATCCATCTAAGTTCACTTACATTTTTCCGTTTTATGTTTGTGTTTGGATTAGTATCGACTAAAATGAGTAAATCTTAACTGTTTTTTAATTCACACTCAATATGTCCATGTACTAATGCCACATTTTACTTTAAGAGTGTACTTGGACAACATGCTTGAAAAATCTGCAAATTTAATTAAGGGATTAATGTGTTTCTTATATCGTTTGACCAAAATAAGACAGCATAGAATTAAAACAAACAGGGTGTAATTGCTTTTCCACATTTGTAATGTCATTAAATGTCTTATATCATGAATTTTTTGTGATATTGTGTATCATAACTAATAGAATTATTGAACCAATGAACATACAGATTAAAGCTTTTAAGAATTCTCATGGGTCAGAATCTTAAAATGGATGGTTGATTAAATCAATGTCTTGTAATAATTACTCTTAACAATTATTATTGTTATACAAGTCCGTTTTGCTAATTATATTACATTTCTAAATTTAAATTGTATTTAATACAAATATTTTCGCATTACATCATAACATTATTGTGTTACCAAATTTATATATTTAATTTACTTAAGTTATGGAAACATTATTAATGAATTACTATTATAAAAGTTGTATTGACACAAATACCGTAAATATTTACCGGTAGAATATTAACAAGGCAAAGTATTTCCTTTTACAAAAAAAAATAGCCCAAAAGCTCTACTTGCTGATGTGGCAACACATATCTTGTATTTTTTAAAATAGTTGTGCATTTAGTTTACTATTGTTGCACATGAACCGTCACATCATCGATTGCGATTTTTTGAGAAGTTTTGTGAGTGCATATAGCAATGCTCGATTATTAAACGGCTATACTTTTGAAAAAAGTATCTGATAAAGCCATAACTTTGGTCGGTCGCGTTAGGCTTTTCAATAATGATATAATGATAAATCAACCGTGAATAAATGATACTTCCTGATCTTTATTATTGCTCGGATTATTGTCCTTGTTCGGACTATTACATTTGCTCAGATTAGTATTTCGGTTCTACAATTATGCTCGATATACCTATTTGATCTCTCGTCTTGATCTTTCTCCTCTCTTATTCGGTGCTCGGCTGTCTTTTCTCGGTTTATTTCTCGAAGTGATACGCTTTGGTTAGTTTCTCTCTTTTCTTAACTTCTCTCTATAATTTTTGGATAGATTTTCTGGTGGTTTTCTAGGAGGGGTAGTTGGCTATTTATAGGCAACTGCGCCTTCTAGGATATTGACAAATGTCTTCATCCCAGGGATTTTTCAGACAAGGGTCCCCCTTTGATTGGGCTTGGGCTTTGGGTAGTAGCACCCCAATTCCTATAAAAAGTATGAGATGACCCATTTAAGCGTTGGATACCCATTTATAAAGTGGGTTGATTATGACCCGAATAAAATATTCGGGTCTGATTTTTATGTTCTATCAAGTGCTCCCTGACTTCCTCGGCGTGGTTTCCATGTCGGGGGAGTCATGTTCGGTCTGTCGAGGTTATTACTTCGGTCTTGTCGTTCCCAATACTTCATAGAGAATCGCAATAGACTTATGACGGTTCCCTGGGGGGCCCATTTAATGTTTCCTATCCTAATATCTTTCTTCGAGGAAAACTCCTATAAAGGGGTGTGCCCCCTCCATAATTAGGCATTTTACTACTAATTTGCTCGTGGCGTAATGGCTTCCTCTGGTTCTACTGGTGAGAGCTCCTTTAATTATATTTCTTATTTAGAAATGGAGATCAAGAAATCTCGTACCGCGAATAAGAAGCTCGTGGACAAGGTTTCAAACTACAAGAAAAGGTTGTCTGACATGGATTCCGATCATCATGTGACGATGGCCGATCGGGATTGGGCCTATGAGCATATAAAGAAGCTCGAGGCTAATCTGGCTAAGCAGAAGGCAGCAAAAAGGGCCTATAAGCTTGCCTTCAAGGAGTTGCATGCTCGGTCCAGACCGAGTTCGGATGACGATGAAGAAGGCTCTTCCTCGAAATAATTAGTCTTTTGTAATTTCTGTCGTAATTTCTCTTGAATGGGGAGTCTTCTCCTCAGTTGTAATCGAAGTTTTTTGGAATTAATAAAATATTTTCCTTTCCTTGTTCTTGTCTGTTTATCTTCTTGATGTCTTTTTGGATGACTTTAATTGGATTTGGAACTGTGGTGAATTCGCCTTTAATGCTCTTGGGAAGTTCAAGAGGTTGTATTTATTCGAGATGACCTTTGACCTACTCCTTGTTTCTTCTTATAAAAGGGGACTGTCCCAGTATTTTTTATGCGGTTCATTCTTTATTAACGAACAAATGGCTTCTCCTCTCGAAAAGTATGGTGACAACCTTCCTGAATATGTTGCCCGTCTGGAAGAGGAAGTTCAGAAGGTGCGTTATCTCGAGAAGAGGGTTGCCCGGCTGTCGGTGGAAGCTCGTCGGGCCGCCGAACTAGACGAGCGATTGGATGCCCTAGAGAAGGAGCACCAGAGGTCTTTGCTCGACAGTATTCGTGCTCGTGCCCGGATCAAAGAGCTCGAGGCCTCCAGAGATAGGCAGCTTGCTTCCAAGAGGGCTTACAAATTGGCCCTTAAGGAAGTGTATGCTCGGTCGAAAAGGAAGCCGAATGACGAAGCGGGCCATTCTATGAAATGATTTTATTGTTTTCATTGTATTTTCTCTTTGTGCTTCTTCTGTAACGAAGTATCAACCAATCAATAAAGATTTCTTTTTCTTGTTTATATCTGAATTACTTTCCCAATGCAATTTATTTTGACTGCGCACGCTTGTGGCCTCATTAATGCTTTTCTTAGGCCTGGCGTTTGATCTTATCCATTGGACCTTCTTATTCTTTATATCTAGGGATTAACAGGATTTCTTGAGCCTTGTGCATATAAAATCCTATTCACCAGAGTTTTCTTTAGCCTTGCGCAAAAGATCTGGGATATTTATTTGAACCGCTGCTCTTCCCAAAAACGACGCGTGTTTCAATGCCATTATTACTTACTCCCTTTAAATATTGGTAAGAATCCAAACGTTTCTTGAACAGGAGTGGCTTTTAATTACTCACGCTCTTTAGAGTCTTTTGGGAATCCAAACGTTTTTCTTGAACAGTCACTTCTTTTGAGTGCCATCGCTTCTGAATACCCATTGGCGAATGGTTGCGACTCTCAATCCCAGCCCTCATACAATTGATCTATAAATACCTGCTTACAGCATGGTTACATCCACACTTCTCATCATATTATTTTCCCCCATATATAGACCCTCATCTTATAATTTCCCTAAGATGTCTGGTCCTTTCACCCAATCAGCATTAGCTTTGCAAGTGGAGGCCTTTGAAGCCTCCTATAACCATGTACAAAGGCTGTTGAGGGATGCCGAGGAGGAATTGAAGGTGATGCGTTATCACCATACCGAGATGGTTCGGGAATTAACTTGGCTAAGATCCGAACTGGCTTATTGCCGACGTGCTCGTCAGGCTCTAGTCGAAGAGAATGAGATGCTAAGGGGGAACCCGACACTGAGGGACAGGGATGTCTCTGCCGGGCCCTCTCATCGATACCGATCGACTTCCCCCTAACCTTCCTCCTTTTTTTTTTCTTTTTATCTGCTCTTTCCCCATCTTTTCCCATCTCTTCTCTTTCTATACTTTTTCAGTCTCTCTTCTCTCTATCCTCCATTTTCTTCTTACTATCTCTTCCTAGGTCTTTCTTTTTCTTCTTTTTGTTTTGTTTCTTTTACGTCCTTTTTATTTGTCTGTTTCCTTCATTTCTTCTTCCCCTGCTCTTTCTCTTTCTTTTTTTCTTCTTTTCTCAGTTTCCCTCATTTCTTCGTCTTCCTCTTTTGTGTTTCTCTTTTTTTTTTTATACTCTGTTCTCTCTACTTTTCATTCTTTTCTTTTTCCTCTTTTTTGCACCACTATGATGTAACAATCAGCCCTGTGATCCTAAGGGTTTTTGTGTTACATCTAGGGTTTTTGTCATTTTTCTTTTCGACTCTTCTTTCTTATCACTTCTTCTTTTCTTGCACTCTTCTTCTTTTCCTCTTCTTACTTTTTCTTTTTGGCGTCTCCTGCTCACTTGGTCAGCTGATATAGTTGATCCTTTGCCTGATCTTCTGTACTAGCTTTTCTCGGATGTAATAGATCTTTTCGGATGTAATAGGTTTTATTTTCGGATGTAATAGGTTTTTATCTCGGATGTAATAGACCTTGATGTAACAGACCTCGATGTAATATTGTCTATTGATGTAATGAACAATGATGTATTCCATCTTCATTAATGAAAAGTATTTTTGCCCTTTTCTCTTTGCCTTTCTTTTTATATTGTACCTGTGGTTTGTTGTTTGTCTGGGATCTAGATCTTTGAATATCTCGTCTTTATTTCTTCTGCTCTGTAGTCTCAGATGTCAATAGATGTCCCCGTCATTGTCAAACATATGTGCATGCTCCATAGTAGGTCAGGAAATGTACATGACCCCCAGCTTGTCAGGAAATATGCAATTTCCCAAGCAAGGTCATAAAATATTGTACTCTTTGTTCTATAAGTACTTCTCTTTTCTTTGGTAGTTTATCATCTGGTTTTTTCTTTTTGCTTCTCTCTTCCTTAGCCCTTTATTTTCTTCCTTACTAAACCATTTCCCAGAATGTCTGGACCTATGGTGAGATATCATGCTCAGCTGAAGGGCTTGGATACTGAGGTATCTCGGGTCCGCCGTCGGATGGCAAGGCTTGAGAAAGAGTATGGCGTTTTGGCCTTGAGCTTGTTCGGCTCTTATCCCGAAGAGACGGTAAAGTGGACCGAGATCTCGGCATTGAGTCGCCAGCTCGATCACTTGTTGCTGCAGAGAAACCATCTGGCCAACTCCTGGTATGATGCCGAGGAAATTTGGGACCATTCTCAAGATGAGTTTGACAACTCTCCTCAAGGCCTAGCTAACATAATGGTAAAGAATGCTCGGCTCGTGGAACGCGTCAGGGTTCTTACTACGGAAAACAACAGGCTCTCCTCGGAGAATGACGATTTGGTCGCCATGAACGATTCCTACCAAGCTCGGTTGAATTGTTCTGCTCGTTTTGCTTTCTCTCGGTCTGGCAGTTCGGTTTTTCCACCCATTGATCCTTAGATTGGGCTGGTTTTCTTTTGTATTTCCCCTTTTGCCATTTGTGTTTTATCTTCTGTATTTGATGAATCAGTTGTATCTTTTCGTGTCTCATGCCTGTCTTGTGAACCATTGTAACGCCTCGTATTTTGTGCCTTTTGATTCTCTATAAATGCTCCCTATTGCCTGTATCTCATTACCAATTTCTACCTTTCTCTTGTTTTATAATTTGCTTCTAACTTGCTTTTGCGTGAGATGGCTCCCATCACTAGGTCTGCCTCCAAAAAGAAAACCCTTATGGAAGAGGAGCCTACCTTTTTGCTACCTCGTCCCCCTGGCTTTGGGGAGGAGGATTTGACTCCTCTTCAACTAAAAGAAATTGAGATGTCATGGCTGAAACATGATCTCATGTGTGCTCGGACTGAAACGAGGAGGTTTAAACAATATTGGGACGAGGAGGGCACTGCTCGTTTCAAGGCCGAGCAAAAATGCGAGTCTCAGTCTTACGCCTTGAAACAGGCTGAGATGGCGATTTCTCGTTTGGTTAGGGAGAAAGAGCGTCTGGAGGAACTTTTGGCGAAGAGGGATGTTGCTATGGGGGATAGTTCGAAAAAGTAGGATGGGTGTATTTTCTTTTTCTGTTGTATTGTTTGTGTTTCCCCCTTTGTGGATGAATAAAACTTGTCTTGCATTTGATTCTGTCCTATTTTATTTCCTGTTTGCTTCTCTTTTTTGTTTCTGAGCATACACCGAACAATATGCCCGGTTATCCCCCCGGAGAGCGTTGTTAGACTTGATGCTCCCTGGCATCAAGCTAGAAACGGTCTTCGTCCACCTTGTTCGGTGTGCCCTCTTGGTAAGGATTGGGTGGAAGTCGAGGAACTTTAATCGGGGGATATTCTCGGTGTGTTAGTAGTGGTAGCGTATGTGAGAAGCTTTTCGTGGTTGGGTCCACTGGCCGTTTATTTAGGTCTAATGATGTGAACTGCCTTGGGTAGTGGAATACGCGCTGACGTGGCGAAATCTGGAGCGTTTATATGTGAAAAAGAGCAGCGGTTGTTGACTTTCGTATGGTTGGAAAAAGGTAAACCTCTGTTACACGAAAGGACGGTTATTATTTTATTCCTTTTGTGACTCCACTCCTTTTTATTGTGCCAAGTAATCCTGTTTATTTTTATCATAGAATTCGCTGAAGAAAATATCATTCTCTCTCTAAAGCATATTCTTCCCGCCAAAAAGGAAAAGAGTTCGGCCGCTTGATCTAGGGTTTCGTGGTTTTGTTGGAAGACTTGCTGCTGTTCGCGCTTGCTTGCTCATAATGATTACTGTAAGTGATTTTTTGTTCTCCCCCCTTCCCTCTTTTAGGAGTTGTATTTGAGTTGTCGTTGTGGTCATAGGTGTGTCGTTGGTATATGGTTCAGGTTATCTATATATGTCTGATGATTCTGATGTAATGTGCGTGGGGGGGTGGTGGCTCTCGTTCTATTGATGTGGTTCTGGTGTGTGTATTTGGTTAGTATATTGATGGACTTTGGATGATATTTGTATAGGAAATTTTGACCCAAAGTGTAGCCCAAGTTGGCACATTCGTGGAGAAGGATTTTAAAGAACTCGCCGGAATACCTGACAACATACATATCCGGCTTCCTATTTCTGACGAGGAGGTGCTGGGATTTGTACCTGCCGACGAGGTGGCCGTGCGTTCTTCGGCATTCTTCACTGGTGGTCTTCGACTGCCCTTTACAAACTGGGTGGCTTCGTTCTTTGAGGCCGTCCAAATTGCTCCGGCCCAACTGGCCCTAAATGGTTACCGTACTCTGAATGGTATCCAAAGGCTATCGGAGTTGTCCGGAATACCGATTGAACTGAAGGACGTCTTTGGAGTCTATAGTCTGAGCTTTGAGCGTCGCAGCTCGTATTTGAAGACTCTGCGTGCCTTTTGCCGGCTCGTTATCGGTTTGCCGGATACCAATAAAGAGCGTAATCTTGGTATTGTAATTGCTTCCGGTGCATGGGGTTGTGCGGGACACCAGATTCCTGGACCGGCGACCAATGCTCCCATCATGTCAGACCTCGGCGCCCCCAATGTAGAGGCTCTGTTAGCTCTTTGGAAATGGTGGGGGCCTGGACCTACACCGGATCCTGCGAGTCGTACGGCTCCGATGTTGCTCGGTTACCCTATGGGGTCGGTGACCAAGGGAAATCCGGCACCCGAGATCCCCAAAGAGCCCGAGGAGGAATTCTTAAAGGTGGTCCAGGCTCGATGTGCTACTCGGCTTGGGAAAAAGGCCGTTCGTTCTAAGCGTCGTGCAGCTGACCCTGTCGTTGAAACAACGAAGAGGGCTAGGGGAACCGATACATCGGTTACCGAGGAATATGCTAACGTTGGTTCGGGCGAGGGGGTGTGTGCCGCTGGTCAAGGGGATACCGCCGAGGATGCCTCTGCTCCGGGCGAGGTATGTGTATAGTTATTATGATTTTCTTGTCTTTTGGTTGTTTGTCATTTGGTTTGCTAGTGCTTTGCTTTATTAGTCATCTTGTTTCAGCTACTGACTTCTCCATTGGTTACCCTCGCTCTTGCCCGATCTATGGGTATTATTGTGTTTCAGGGGTCGGTCGACGATGTATTCGGATATATGAACCTCTTGACGAACATGAGAGAGGGTACGATGACTTTGCCGGTCATCTCGCCTATTCCCACCGAGGGTCCGATAGATTTGTCCGTGTGCTCGCCCCTCCGTAATGAGGAAGAGATCGAGCATAGGGCCCCTGAGATTGAGCAGTTGGAGGAGGACGTGGGGGTGGAGATGAAAGGCAGCGAAGAGAATGCCGGGGATGTTGTGACGGGTGTCGAGGATGAGGCTCTCGACGAATCCGAGAAAGGGTTGGTTGACGGGGTTGCAATGACCCGGTACATTGACCGATGTAGGGGTGAACTGCTGGATCAACCGAGAACACTGAAGATGGGGTATACGGCTCTGAAACCCCTTGTGTTCAAGAATGTAGAAAAACTATCTGCCCAACCTACAATGTCAGTTATAGAGCAGGCCCACGCGGATGCGCTGAGGGTACGTGGGGCTCGTATTGCACTATATAGGTTTGGTACTTGTATTTTATTTGGAAACTAATGTGTTGAAGTGCAGATTGCTGTGAGTGCCGTGGCGCTACGGGATCAGCTGGGAGCGCTAGAGGGTGAGAAAGAGAAGCTGGTGACCGAGAAGGATAATCTGGTGGCCGAGAAGGAGAAATTGGTCGCCGAGAAGAACACCCTGGGCGAGAATTATGACAAACTGTCGGTGGACTTCCTGCACCTGACCGAGGATGTCGAGAAATTGAGGGTGGAAAAAGAGAGCATGGCCGCTAAGTACGGTGAATTAGAGGAGGAGAACTTGCTCCTAGCCGAGGACGTGGAAGCCGAAAAGGCTAAGGTGTCTGCCCTGAAAACGGCACAGGCGGAGGAGCGGAAAAAGTTAGCGATGATGGCCAACTTTTCTGTATACTGCGCTCATGTACGGGCGCTCAATTTCGCGAATGTTCCTCTGTCGGATAGGGCGTGGTCGGAGTTGGTGTATCCGTGTCCGCATGGTGCACCGCCGAAACCCTTGGACTGGGCGAATCTTCGTGAAGAAGAGCTGCCTCGGCTACCGGGGCAGACAATTTCGACAGCGCTGCGTCCTCACTCTATGTCGACCCCGTCCACTCCTCGACCGGCTGCTACTGTTGTTCCCCCACCAGCATCTCCTCAGGTGGAACCTTGACTATCTTCCTAGCATTATGTGTATTTTTTATTTTTTATTTTTTATTTTTTATTTTTTTATTTTTTTTATTATTTTTTTTTTTTTATCTAGAAACAGATTCTTTTGGGGAAGTGATAATATAGGTGTTGTGGTTTCTTTCTGTTGAGCTTGATTGGGTGAATTTCTTTTGGTGGTCGTTATATTTTGAAGGATATGAGAACAAAATATTGTCAGGTACCAAATAACCCCCTTGCCATGGTGGTCTGGACCTCGCCTAGTCGTAGTGTAGGTGACGTGATGGAGGATTTGGAAAGGTCTAACGCGTCCCTTACCGTGAAATTGACTTGTGCCTATCAGGAAATCGAGGGTCTGAATATTCATATTTCCAACCTGGCGATCCGGTTACGTGATTTGGGAGAGAAATTTAGTAAAAAGACCGCCCATTATACGGCAAATAAGGGTAAAGCAAAGGAACTTCTCAGTGCCCTACGACGTTCTCGTGATGAAGCCCGAGGTCGTGTGACGAGCTTGAGCTTGGTCCTTGGGGCCGTTTTTAGAGGACGCGGATCTGCTGCTATCCTTTGCCAAAGCGTATTGGGCCCGAGCTCGCGCCTTAGAGGTGCTGGAGCATATAAAAGGAATGAGTGGTGTGTCCCGGGCAGAGCGCATGGTGGATGCGAAGGCCGGGGTAACTGAAACCACGGTTGCCTTGAACCGAATCGAGGCGGTCATTCGTGAGCGTTTGGGGACGCAAATTAATTCATTGCGAGATATTCATTTTGTTGATGTAGTAGAGACTTCGGCGTCTGTTGAGGGGTTGTCGGATTAGTAAAATAGCTTGTTTTGTCGTTTTCTTTGTAGCTTGTATAAAAAATTCTCTCGTTTTTTTTTTTTTTTTTTTTTTTTTTATTCATCTCTTCTCGTTCGTCTCCCCCCCTCTTTTTTTTTTATAGGCACATGCTACTATGTCGCACCAGGCTGGTTCTCCATGCCTAGTTAATCCGGGGTTAAGACCTACTGGTGCTGCCCGGGACGAGGTCTCATCTGGTGCGGCTAGTGAGGTGCCTGACAGGTGGCCCTACATTGTTTTGATGAGCAAAAATGTCAAATTGACCGACCAATGTGCTCGACTGCGGACCAAGCTGAAAACCCAAGCGGCCTCTTTTCGAGAATACGTTCGCCGTGCCGAGCATGTTGTTGAGGTTCAGGAGCGTCGTTTGGATCGATATTGGCGTGCAAAGGGCGAGTACTTCGGCAAATTAAAGTTGCTTGTGACCAAGGCCAACGTGTTGGTGAAGTATTTCCGTTTGTCCCGCGCCAGATACGATGCTTCCGCAGCTGTGATTGAAGCTCGCCGTGACCTCTCCTTTGACGATGATCGCCGTAAAGAGGCCTCGGATGCTCACGAGTCCGCCAAAGAAGCCGAGTTCAACGCGCGGCTTCAAACACTGACTTGTGTCGGGGCTCATACGACCAATTTTGATGCCCTCATTTCTGAGGAGCGTTTTGATGGTGATGAGTCTGATGGGTACACAACGACTGATGACGAAGAGATTGAGCTCGGTCAATTACCGTCGTGCTCCTCCTGCAGTAGCTCTTCTTAAATGTATCTCTTTAGTGTCGTTGATCTTCTTGTTGCCTCCGTAATGCGGGCGAGGACTATATATGTGATTTCTTTATTCCTGTTTTGAAGATGCTTCTTGTTGATATTTTGTTGTTTAGATTGATTCTCCTTCATTGTTTTAGCCAATTTATATTGCATCGCCGTCGTAAAGTGGACCTGAATAATACCTTGCATTGTACCTGCATATAAATTTCATAGTATTCCTAGGCGTTCCTTCGGTAACACGCCATGTTGGGAATTTCATCGTATTTCTAGGCACTTCGGCCATGTTGGGAATTTCATAGTATCCCTAGACGTTCCTTCGGTAACACGCCATTTACGGGATTTCATAGTATGCCTAGACGTTCCTTTGGTAACACGCCATTTACGGACTTTCATTGTATTCCTAGGCACTTCGGCCATGCTGGGAATTTCATAGTATCCCTAGACGTTCCTTCGGTAACACGCCATTTACGGGATTTCATAGTATGCCTAGACGTTCCTTTGGTAACACGCCATTTACGGACTTTCATTGTATTCCTAGGCACTTCGGCCATGCTGGGAATTTCATAGTATCCCTAGACGTTCCTTCGGTAACACGCCATTTACGGGATTTCATAGTATGCCTAGACGTTCCTTTGGTAACACGCCATTTACGGACTTTCATTGTATTCCTAGGCACTTCGGCCATGCTGGGAATTTCATAGTATCCCTAGACGTTCCTTCGGTAACACGCCATTTACGGGATTTCATAGTATGCCTAGACGTTCCTTTGGTAACACGCCATTTACGGACTTTCATTGTATTCCTAGGCACTTCGGCCATGCTGGGAATTTCATAGTATCCCTAGACGTTCCTTCGGTAACACGCCATTTACGGGATTTCATAGTATGCCTAGACGTTCCTTTGGTAACACGCCATTTACGGACTTTCATTGTATTCCTAGGCACTTCGGCCATGCTGGGAATTTCATAGTATCCCTAGACGTTCCTTCGGTAACACGCCATTTACGGGATTTCATAGTATTTCTAGGCACTTCGGCCATGTTGAGAATCTCATGGTATTAGTAGACAGCATAATAATATATTTTATTTATTCAAAAGAAGAAAGATAATGCCATTAAGCAAGAAGGGTAAGGTAGCACCTGTATTCGGAGCATTGCCTATACGTAGTACTTCTTTAAGTTAGCCACATTCCAAGAATTCTTTTCCCCTCGGCTGTTGGCGAACAGGATGCTTTTGATTTTGTAAGAGACTGGACTTGTTCGCTTGACGATTTCGTATGGGCCTTCCCAGGTAGGGCTCAGTTTGCCATGTATTTCGTTGCGGGTATAGACCGTCACTCGTCGCAGCACCAGTTCTCCTACCATGAATTCTTTAGATCCTTTTACTCTCTTGTCATAGGTTTGCTTTACGCTTTGTTGGTATTTAGCTAAGGTAAGGGCCGCTATCTCTCGTTTCTCGTCTATCATGTCGAGCTCTTCTCTCATTCTTTGTTCATTATTTCCCTGCTCGACCAACGTTGTTCGGAGCGTAGTGCATTGTCGTTTAGAGGGCGACGCCTGTGATGTCTTGGCTACTTGGCCAAAGTGGGCCAGCTGCCGTTGTCGTGATCGTTCCCCGCCTGGGCCCTTGGGTCGTGACATATGAACGACGTTGATCGTTTTGCCTTGCCGGTTGTCAGATCCCTCGATGGCCAGTTGCTTGCCTTTATTCCCAGCTCCTTTGATGAACTTGGCTAGGTATCCTGCATCGCCCCACTGGTTCATTCTCCATCGTAGGTTACGGCAATGCTCAGTGAGATGGCCGTGATCCTCGTGATATGCGCAGAAGAGCTTGGAATCTCTCTGACTGGGGGGAGAGATGATCGGTTGTGGTCGGGAATACCAACTTTCCCTGCATATATCCTTGAGGATATCTTCAGCAGATAGGTTGAAAGTGTATCGCAGCTCGACCGGTCCGAAAGGGTTTCGGTGTTCCCTCTCTTGGGGCCGAACCTGTTGAAATGACTTGGGTGGCATCGGGTAGGCGAGCTGGAGCGGTTTATGTTCGTTGGTCGGTGTTGGGTATGCGATCTGGAGCGGTTTGGGCTCTAGTGCTCGTGGTCGCTCTCCCCTGCTATGGACCTCGGGCTCTTTGCCCTTTCTGGTCGGTTGGAATGCTTCTCCCTGGTTATTTCTAACTCTTTTGCGACCCACCTGTGCCTCGCGGACCGACTCTCTTCTCGGTAGAGTCCGGTTGAGGAAACGCAATTCGTCGTTTTTATCGGTGAGGTGGGTACAATAGGCTAGCAGGGAATCAGTGGTTGGGAAGTTTTTGCCTATGAACTTCCTTCTCGCCCAATAGCCATTAGGGATGGAATTGATAAAGTTTTGGATGGCTATATTATTGGCATATCGCGGAATCTGGTTTGCTACGTCGATAAAACGTATGCAGTAATCGTTGAGCCTTTCATTTGGCATCATCGTCATTTTAAGAAGGGTTTCGATACTAACCTTCTTTTTCCGATGAGCAGCGTATCGGGTGGAGTACGCTCTTAGCAGTTCTGCCCAGTTTCTAATGGAGCCCCGTGGTAAGTTATGATACCATGATGAAGCCTCTTGACCCAAGCTGTTTTTGAAAAATTTGCACATCAGTGCATGGTCATCACTCCACAGTTCCATCTTCGTCTTGTAGTGCCTCAGATGGTCGATAGGGCAACTCTTCTCGTCATAGAGCCTGAATTCGGGGATGACGAATCCCATAGGATTGCGGTACCGCGTGATCTGTTCAGCACACGGGGTTTCTTGGCATACATTCCAAGCCTGTTGGAACGCGTCATCCGTGACTTGGTAGGGGGGAGGGTATCCTCCCTGATGTGGTGGTGGGCCATATCCCTCCCCGATCCTGTATTCGGGATATCTATCGTCCTTCGTGTTTGTGTGGACACGTTCCATATGAGTGTTCGGATGGACGATAGTTATTGGGACATTGCCCCCTTGGTGGGGGACTCTTGTATCGGGTCGCCGACCCGCTGCCTCCAGGGCGGCCCTGTAGGCAGAATCTTCCACTTCATGGCGTGGGTCTTTGTCGGGTTGGATAACTGGCAATACGATGCCGGCCGCTGTCATGGCCGTCATGCATGCCGCCAGCTGAGCTTGTAGCTGGGTGTAGTTCCTTTCATCGGCTAATGGAACGACATGTTGTACCTCCACTGTGGGTGGTGTAATCATCCTCGGAGAATTAGTCGGCAGTCGGGGCGACTGTCCGAGTACATGATCCTCGGGCATACCAAACTGACGGGCCTCGTCCGTTTGTAAACGAGCACCGGAGTTGACCGAGGCCGTAGGCAATGGGACTCTTGAGCTCGGCCCTGCTTGGGACCCGGTTAAGCGTCTTCGTGCACGCCTTAATACGGGCACGTCTTGTTCGTCCCCCGAGGACGAAAGGTGTTCGTCGACAATCCCTTCGATGAAATGTCGGGGTGGTTCGACCGGTTGTTCTTGGTTGACGTAGGAGGTTGTTGGTTGGTTTCCGGATTGGATAGCTTCATATCTGTCGCGGATAGCGAGTAGATCGTCGAGGTCTTGTTGGCTAATTTGCGTGTTTTGGTTATTGGTCTCTACTATCTCGGGATGGGTTTCCTCTACATTGGTAACCATTGTCGCTCGTCTGGCAGAGTATTGGTATTCGAATTCTAAACTAGTTGGGAACTAGATGATTCCCGGAGACGGCGCCATTTGATAAAGCCATAACTTTGGTCGGTCGCGTTAGGCTTTTCAATAATGATATAATGATAAATCAACCGTGAATAAATGATACTTCCTGATCTTTATTATTGCTCGGATTATTGTCCTTGTTCGGACTATTACATTTGCTCAGATTAGTATTTCGGTTCTACAATTATGCTCGATATACCTATTTGATCTCTCGTCTTGATCTTTCTCCTCTCTTATTCGGTGCTCGGCTGTCTTTTCTCGGTTTATTTCTCGAAGTGATACGCTTTGGTTAGTTTCTCTCTTTTCTTAACTTCTCTCTATAATTTTTGGATAGATTTTCTGGTGGTTTTCTAGGAGGGGTAGTTGGCTATTTATAGGCAACTGCGCCTTCTAGGATATTGACAAATGTCTTCATCCCAGTGATTTTTCAGACAAGGGTCCCCCTTTGATTGGGCTTGGGCTTTGGGTAGTAGCACCCCAATTCCTATAAAAAGTATGAGATGACCCATTTAAGCGTTGGATACCCATTTATAAAGTGGGTTGATTATGACCCGAATAAAATATTCGGGTCTGATTTTTATGTTCTATCAGTATCGTTTCTTTAAAGGTTCATTTTCATTACGTGTCACTCCCATTTCATTTGTAATGAAAATTGAAGGCAACTTAATTTTATAATATTTAAAATATTTTACTTTCCCTAAAAAAAATCACATTCTAACATGTATTCACAAGAAATAGTAGAGTGTCAAATTATTTGAGACACGAGGGAGTGAGAAAAAGTAAAAATATCATAGAAAAAAGGATGGAGATAGACAAATATTCGAGGGAAGAGACAACATTTACAAGGAGAAAGAGTAAAAGAAGCGGAAGTAGAGACTGAGCGATGAAAACCCGGGGTAATTTCTTCACGGAAAAAAAAATCTGGTTATAATATATAAATATTAAAATAGCAATTCATTTGCATTGTGTTATATGCTAACTCAATTGTAGGAACCTTGTTATTACAATTACGAGATCATGGGTTTAAAACTATTTAAGATACATTTTTTCTTTCATTGGTTTATTTCGAGCAACAATTTTTTTCCGACCCCTTCATATACGGCCGGGGACGACACTAACTTTAGAGTGATACAAAATGATGAAAAGAAGAGTAACGAGGAACTGGGCATTATCGATGGCTAGGTATTACATCGCTTGTCAGGACCAGTTTTGAACCCGAGCGATCCGTGTCTGTCCACACACCAAGTCCAAAAATATTTAGGGCCAGAAATACTCAGAAGAGCATATATAAATATGTAACCTTTTATCAATAGATATATTTATTACTCTTAATAGGCTATATTATGTCATAAGTTGTCTAAGTTGGCATATTGTTCTTTTCTAACCAAGACGTCCCAAGTTCGAACATCATTGCCCGAAAACTGATTAAATTTTTGGTCAATCAAGTTCATTATTGCATTACAGTTCCATAATTTCAAATAACGTGCTATTTGGTCTGTACATGATAAATTACTATATGAGAAGTCTTGAATTTTGAAAATTTCACAAACTTTGTTGTTTGGAACTAAATTAAAGCATTTTACTACACAGTTAAATGCAATTGCAAAAACTAAATCCATAATATAATATCCATATGCTAATTTAACCTTATCATGTCTTTGGTTATGAGATAAAGTGATGGGAAATGTTTGCTCTAATTATTAAAAAGTTAGAAGTTGACAAATATGTTGGCATGAGATTACAACAAACGAAAATTGTAAAATTTATCATATGGTATATCCGGCAGTCATTCATAAGTATTAGTTCAAAGCTTATTTTGATTATTGTCCTTAAAAAGAATCCTTGTTCACAAAGCAGATTTTTTTGCATAGAGCTCTCAGGGGCCATGCTTTTTTACGCACAGGGCCATGGAAAACCTCAGAACCGGCCCTGTCCCTTATATTTGTCCATCTCAAATACCATTTTCCCTGGTTTTGCAACACTTTATTCATCATATTGTCCCTATTGTTTCGAATGTAGACGAAGACTCAGGACCCAAGATTTGAATAAAAATTTTCCAAAGATTGTACAAACAAATCGACTTTATTCTATTCTTTTCAATTTTAGCAGCCACTGATCAGACTCTTCACTACACTGTGAATTATTTACAATTAAAATAAGGCCTGCAGGGTGAAAAACAAAGCAAATACTAAACAACGCTCAATTACGTCTACGGTATGAGAAGGCTAAAAGTCTATAACACTTGAATTTCCACTTGAACCCTCAAAAAAGATGAGAACCTAAACGAACCACTTTATCTTGCCTTTAGTCTATAACTTCGAACCCGGATTGAGCATGATGATATGGTCATAAAGCCTTGTGCAAAGACGACTGACCAAGAACGGAGTTGGCAAGGTCTTCGTGCAACTTAACCGGCAATGGTGGCATCTGCTTCATTATCTCTGGCATATCATTCATACTGCAAAATTGAATATATTAATTATTAGCATAAACAACAAACATTTCCAAAAAATGATCAGTTGCCTTACGCTTACTAAAATGTAAAAAACTCATGAGACCAAAGCACACGACAGATATACTCATGTCAGGCACAAGGATTTAACGTAGGAAAAAGCATGGGAAATAAATATTTCTTTTTCAATTATTTTTCCAATGCCGATCAATGATTTAAACAGAACATAACACAATGCTGTGTCCGCAGATCGAATTGAACTAGAATTGGATTTGGATATGATACAGTCTCACAGATCACCTTATAACTGGAACTCTATTTTTTTGCAAAATTTGACCTGTTTCCTAAGTTTTTAGAGGTGAAAACTACTATTCTGAAGTGTAAAAAGACATTCCCTGATATCAAATGACATGATACATATACTCATGTCAGGTCGTAGGAAAAAGAATGAAAAAAAAAATTCAATTGCTCAAGAAGGGGATTTTATTCTTCCATTACTTTCTCCTATGCTGACCAGTGTTTCAAACTTAATGTTCGACAATGTTAAATGAATCTAGAGATGTTAAAGATCATCCGACTTACTCGTTTAATATCGTGAGGATGTTGCTTCGAGCTTGGCAAAAGAGATTGTGATTTTCATGTATCTGCAAGAATAAGCATTGTCAACATTCAGTTGGTTATACCCACAAGGTGTAATGCCTCAAAACTTGCCAAAACAATTAATAAACATCTTCGGCTTAACCACAATATACATTTCAACAAGGATTGAAAATGTTTTTTTTATAATGATCGAAAATGATTAAAGGGCCTCAATAAGAAAAAATCATATGTCAAGAAAATTGACATTGTTCTGATTCTCTGAAGCAAGAGGAAATTAAAATACCGAAAGGACGCGGCTGTCTTGGCTACATGACTGTTTCAATGTCTTTTAACAACATCAGACTATCTTTAATTTATGAAGAATGTAACCTTTCCACAAAGAAAATTTCCAATTCCATTTTGGTCTCCTATTAATCCACAGTATTCACACTCTTGCCAAGTGCAGCTATTGAGTTACTATATACATGTTCAAATTCTGCTTTTTTAGTTTATCTCATTTGATTTCCCACCAAAATTCTTTATTTATAATGCTACAAAACCACAGAACCATCTTATCATGCTCATCACTCAAAAATAGAACAAGGCTTGAGTCATACAGGTTTACTAAAAGACCTGAGCCAAGTAGCTTTTCTTATTCAGAGCTCTCTATTTTTGGGAGGCATCATCGACAAGTAAATTCTCTTCATGTGTGATTCTATTGCCCAAAAGGGTAAAGACTAATATGTAATGGGTTATGAATGTGCATCTATTGCTTACTAGTTACTACAGTAGATATTCCAACATATCAAGAAAGTGGATAAGGTTTAAAACACATCTAGTGCCTACACTACTGCTTACTCAGCAACACCAACGGTAAATTCAGTTCTGGCATTTGATACACACTTACACTTAACTAAAATAAAAGCTTCATCACTTCTAAAAACTAATGTTAGCTTCTGTCATTTTTTTTCATTCCCTTGTTAATTAATATTTTCATATAAGCTTTAAATAAAACGGTCAGATACTCAGGTATGCAGCCATGCCCTTTAGTGAAATCCTTGCAATCAAATTGTTGTATCATCAAAAGCTGCGGCGATATCCACAATTTTTCAGATTTACAGAAACTGAACAAAGGCCAGTTGGAAAAAAATTGCAAACAATCTAATACAAGTCACCAACCACTTAACAACCAATTTTCGTCCACTTAACACCTAATTTTCGTAATTACACCTAATGCAAACACGTAAGGGTCGTCGTAAAGATTAAACCCTGTATATTTCCGTTACTTTGACTTGTAAGTGTCAAAGTAGGATTACTTCAATAGCTTTGTAAAGCATATTAAACAGGTGCAAAATTCATCTGCGCAGTAGAAAAATTGGTTCTATAAACATTTCTAAGGCAAAGTTTTCCTCATCCAGCCTACAGATTAAGTTTTAAGCAATTTTTCATTTTATAAACAAGGAGTGACGTCACAATCCAGAAAATAACTCCTTTTTTTATAACCATAACGAAACCAACAGATGCGGAAATCGGAATAGGTACTATGCTGATTATTACTTCACTTAGAAGCCCTAATAAAAAATAAAAATGCATTTTGTACCTTAAAAGCTGCAAAATTGGCCGAAATATGATCCAAAGCTTGTGCGCTCTGTTCAAGAAGGTGTCCTGTAATTCCACCAATGTCTGCAACAATAACTGAACACATTCAAAACGAATTTAAATATATATATTGATTCTAATTTCTAAATTGGAAGAGCTCCACACTTTTTCTCGTTTCTTTCCTGACGCGTCAGATTATTCGGACTACAATCTATTCTAGTAAATACCGGAAACTGTACATAATAAAAGCTTAATAAGACTACATAACTACATGTACTGAATGCTCCGTCAAGTTTAAAAAACAATAATCTGTCAAAAGTACGCACGGAAGTCAATGATACTCTTATCATAAATGAATTGCTTTAAAGAAAGAGGCCACATAATATAACTGCTTTCTCGAACTCTAAAAGTACAAAGACATGGACCTAATTAAAGGATTTCAAGTTTTGCATCGCAATATATGGATTTTCTCTACATGCGATCTTTTTTACCATCTTTTATGGTAGTGATCTCAAGCTAATCAAGTGTTTCAGAACACAATTGAAGTTTCAGTAGCTTTCTTTTCTACACATTCTTATTCAAGCAATGGTGAACTATTCATACGTTGGAAAGTAGTTTGAAGCTGAAGTACGCTACATAGCACAGATACGTTTCAAAATCAGCACCCCACAAGTGACAAGACTATAACACAATTTATAATACTTGATTATATTATGTACTAAAAGATAAAATACATTTAGTTTACCAAATAACAACTCCAAGAATAAAAAATTGATATCCAAAACTCGTAGTCCGTAATCAGTAGCTACACTAATTAGTACCTAAACTATCAAAAGAAATGTGTTATTACATCCATAACATATAGACTATAGTCGAAAATTGCACACATAACACATCCTAAATATCTATATGAGAAACAAACAATATAGCCCAATATCAAAAGGCTAAGAAGTGAATTGATTTAGCCCGCCGAGTCAAAGGGTAAAGAAGTCATTGGAACTTGTATTGCTGTGCCAGACACACATCGGCGTGTCCGAGCAGAGTTCATTTCTCCCATAAAGAACCGGGGCCAGATAAAAAGTACGTATACTAAACCTTATTTTTTTATTTTTTCACTTCAGTTATGGAAATTTACATATGCCTTAAAAAAAGGACATGAACTGTAAAGAATAAATTCACAAATGTATTCATTTACCATAGGGAAACCAGTCAAACTATTCCGTATTGATCGTCAAACTATTCCGTATTGATACAAGTCATTTACCTCTCACATCTCTTGATAAATGTCATGACCAGTTATATTTTAATATTATGTAACTGAATAAGTGTGTGCGCATTGCGTTGTCTCTGTGAATACCATCTCTCTAAAAATTTAAAAACAATGAGAAAGCATTCCTAAGAAAATGATAAGTGTTAAGAATAAAATATTCTGCACGAGAAAATATCCAAGTAATCCTTAGGACCACGGAACTTTTTGCCCTATTAGTTATCAATTACCACATGTCTTAATTATTTCTATAAGCTAAGTATATCTTATTTTTTTCTTTAAATATGTGTATGTGTGCACGTTGGAAGAAGGGGCTACATCGAGTTAGTCCAAACCAAAATGAGCGGTCTAACAAGGGAACATCACCTGGTATTTGTGAACACGCAGTAACATACTAAAAGCATCAAATACTTGTATGAATAACTTATAACAAAGTTAGTTATTACTGAAAAGTTAAAAGTGAGTAGCTTTGACATCGGTAATAACCAGATGAATACATTAATGCTAGACTATGTTGAGATTTAAAACATATTACTAGTTTCAGCATTTGTATAGGAATCTCAAGGGAGATCCAACATTAGTCTGCTGCTCCCATGAATACGTGAAAGGTGATTTTGCGAAGGGGCATAAATTTACATTGTGGCACCAATAGGCAAAACATGGGATTTGTAAATGGGAAAGGAAAGAAATGAAATGTACGGTCACTCATCCTGAAAACTTAAAATGTATAATTCTTAGGGAACCCTAGATGTAAAATATATTTATGAAGATTCATATTTATTACCAAAAAAAAAAATAGTGGCAGCCAGGTTTTATTACTTTTGAAAAGGCAATCACTTCATAGAATTTTCATATGGCTTGCTATCTTAGAAGAAAGAGTAAAAGTTAAGCGTCACTTCATAAATATAAAAGAAAAAAATTACTACAATGGGCTTTAAAGTCTTAATTAAAGCTTTCTTGTCCCTTTGATGTATCTCGATCTGCTTTACTATGAGATGTCTATCATAATGTTGAGACATCTGCCGTAATGTTAACACACAACTACAGACTTGCATACTTAAAGCTTCTAAAAACTAATAAACCAGTCATAACAAGCTGAAAAAAAGACAGGTCATATGTCGACAATAAGGTTGCTCACAATTCTAGTTCGAATTCATAAAACATGCAGGCATTTATAATCACTTTTACCAATGTCAAAACAGCACAAGCATGATATTGAGATTAAAAAAAGAAGATGTAATTACATGATAAAAATTGAACTCACATCTATATTTTATAAAGTGTACAGCATAATTTTTTATCACACAAGATAAGATGGTTTGTTACAAACCTTTGAACGAGATCCCATCATCTACATCCACAGGCATAACTGGAAAAGTATATGGAAGACCATTTGCCCTGTTTGCAGCTTGAGATGTAGCCTTTGCGACAGGATCTGAAGCCCTTTCCTACAAAGTAGTTATTAAATAATATAATGCCCCTCATGTTAATATTTAAGCTTAAGGAGAAAAGGTTTCCAAACAATCTATCTATATATATGTTTCTGATGAAGCAAAGCCGTCAAACTAAAATAGGTAGAATCCTATCGCTTCCTACTTCCAAATCAAACTCTCAATTCACACCAACGTGTCTGTTCATTTTCTTTCTTTCATTTTCCTTCTCTCAAGTACAACAAATATAATATCGCAATGTAAATATAAATGATGACCAACAAATCACCAAGAAGGATTCGTGAAAGACTAAAGTCGGCTATTCACCGAGCTAAAATACCACGAAGTGATACGAACTAGTCCTCTATTCAATAAAAGTTATTCGCTACCAAACCCCTTCAAGAAAGGACAGATAAAATAAATAAAATAGACTACCCAATTATGGACGACCAACACAAGACCGTGCTCTTACTAGTTGATTTTCTTGGACTTCCAATACTCAAAGACAATAAATCCAGTAACTAATTAAAAGTTGAAAATGCATTGTTTTTTTTGGAAACTCATCCTCTTCCATGTTATCTGGTTTTATGTTTCTTTTTCTTATGATATTGATGTATACAAGTGTAGACAACTAAGTGCACTAGTAAATTAATCGAAGCAGACATTAAAGATAACTTCCCTTCAAAAAAAGACATTAAAGGTATCATAACGCATTCAACTATAAATAACTAGCTTTGGCTTAGGAAACGCTAGCTACTTTTCATTATCATTTTCAATGAAAGCAGAGATACTTCCGCATTAAACATCTACATTTTAGTTTTCATTGTTTTGTTTGGCTGATGTTCAGAATGGTCATCAAAATGAAAAGCTGACACATTAGGGGATATGCCACATTAGACGTACACAAGTAAAATAGATTTCAAGTATATACAAAAAGCAATACTGTACACACCTTTTTTACCTTGTGTTTCCTTGCTGAGCTGTTTTCATCCTTCCTCCGCTTGCCATTTTCCTTTTTCTGTTACATATAGAAGGATATTACTCATATTAGGGGATCAAGTATCTCCTAAACACAGTATGGTAAAAACAAAATACTAAAATGGGATGTAGGATATGAGTATAAAACATAAATTAGATGCAAAATTAATGTTTTTGTTCTCGTTGACTGTTTAAACGCGCCAAGCGTATGTGCATGATTCTTCCTTTAATTTCATTTCTTAGATATAGAAACAAACAAATTATAGCAGTATATCAAGTTAAGCCTTAGAAGTTAGAACCGACCAATTACTTTCATATTCATAAGTTTCTTAAACATGTTTGGTTGCTCTTTTTCAACAAATCAGTTGGATTTTGAGAATTTCAGAAGAAAAGAAAACAAGGTTTTTATTCAGCTAAAAGCTTCTAGTTATTTAGGCAAAATAAAATAAAATTGGTCAACCAAATTCAGACCAGATTCTAAGCTGGTCAACCAAAAAAAATACCAAAGAATTTGAGCTTATAAACTGCAATCAAACGAGGCTATATGGAGATAACTGAAGAATACTCATTTGACTATCAAATTACGTACTCCAGCGAATAGAGAGGTATGTTACCACAAAACGAAAAAATTAAATAAATAAAAAGACTCCCCATTAAAAAAGCTGAGAAACTTACATGCATCCATCTTACACGTAGTGCAACGTCACGAACTGTCTTATCTTTAAATTCTCTTGCAATTTTGGCATAGCGCACGATGTTGGCTTCTGAACCATGTCTGCGAAACAATTTGTTCCAATAAAATACAAAGGAATTGACAATTTCTTTGATAATATAAGAGAAAACAAGGCCATTTAAAAAAAAAAACGTTACAGGTGTCTGGTTCAAGAAGTTGACGCCAAAAACCATTTAAATGCATTTAAATAACAACAAAGTCCGACTTAGAATTTCAATCTGTTACACGTCGAAATATCGTGAGTAAATTTGATATCAATGTAGCATTAGAGTTTTCAGATGTTTCTAGTATGCAATTTAGTTCATGACTAAGATGACTGTATACAACTTAATCTGTTCTTTGATCGGTGGGTATCTCAAAAATTATGTAATCCACTAAGGGGCTGGTACAACTATTAAATACTAAATCTATACATGCATAGCCCAAATCCATAATTCATCATTCAAAACCCCCAACATGTGTGAAAAGAGGAAAATTGTAGCTACAAATTCATCTGTGTGGCCTGTAATAACAAAGTAGTAAAATTACCATTTTTAATACAGGAAGCACATAAAAAAATATAGGAAATCATCCACAGTTTGACAGTGTGTGTGCCTTTCGTTCCTACCCAAATCCGTGCAATTAAATCTTTACACAAAAACCCAACTTCCCCAATATAAAATATAGGAAACCATATAGAAGCCACTCAATTATCTACACACACATATGTAAAACAGTGGATATATATGCTTCTTACACAATATATATGCCACTGTCCTGAATCCCAACATTCAAAATATGTACATACAAAAGCAAAAGACAGTATCTAAATTTTTGTATCACTAAAGAAACCAGCAACTACGATCCACAAATATTGGATTACTAAACTTTTTTTTTTTCTTTGGTAAATATTGTATACGGTACAACTTACATACCCTTGAAATAGATCACAGGGGAAATTAGCGCATCAACCAACCTACTGAACTTTGTGTACAGCAAGCTATCAGATTTTTATCATTTGTGCATTTTGTAACCAACATTCTTAAAATGCTCACGAGTGTACATTATCTTCTACAAACGAGCCAATATACTGTTGCCTAATTTGGTGACATAAATGAAATAAAAAATACATTTCAATGCATTACATTCACTCCTTTGGTTAAGAAAGCGAATAAAATTGTTAAAATATATTAGGTTTGGTTATACAATGTTAAGACTACTAGACAGGTTGGTATACCTCAATAAAAAAACACGAATATCTATGGCCACATCAGCACCTTCCCCACCCATATCAGAATTTATTAACATTTTACAACCTATGCAAAAATACAATATAACCACACACATAAAACATACATATAGTCCATTCCCTATCAGTGACCGAATTATAAAATGTTGGAAAAGCACAAACTTCATTCCCTATCAGTGACCAAATTACAAATGTTGGTAAAGCTTGCAGAATTTATTAACATTTTACAACCTATGCAAAAATACAATTCAACCACACACACTATCACACACATAAACACATACATTTAGTTCACTCCCTATCAGCGACCAAATTACAAATGTTGGTAAAACATTGCAGAATTTATTACTCCCTCCGTTCCTATTTAATTGTCCACTATGAAACTACGTGCAATTTTGACCGGCCAAGAACTTGTATCAAAATTGTTGGAATGAAAATTTTCAAAAGTTGATCATATAATTCAAATCATTATAAGCCGGTCAAAATTACACGTAGTTTCGTAGTGGACAATTAAATGGGAACGGAGGGAGTAACATTTTACGACCTATGCAAAAATACAATTTAACCACATACATATAGCTCATTCCCTATCAAGAACTAAATTACAAATGTTGGTAGAACAGCTCTGAATTTATTAACATTTTACATGTCCCTGTACAAAAATGTCAAAAGGTATGTACAAACTATCACACACACACGCATATACACATACATAGGTAGAAAAAAAGGGATAGATACAAATACATACTTGGTGAGCAACTCTTCAAACAAGGATTGCTCCTCGGCGGTCCAGTTAACATTGATTCCAGGGTCATGTCGCAGCGCCACCTGTGTGGGCCCTGCCTCCGCACTTCCGTTCTCTTGCCCGTTTCCAACCGGATTTGCACTCGCAGCCATTAATCGAACCGAAACTCAACTAAAGTATTCTAAAACCCAAAACCCTTTTGAAATCCGAGTCGAAAGACAAAACCCAAACCCTTTTCAAATCCGAGTCGAAAGACAAAACCCTTTTGAGATTCTGATTGAAAGACCAAAACTTTATGAAAGTTGAGGTGAAATTCAAACCCCTTTTGAAATTTGAGAAGAAATTCAAAACCCTTTTGTAATTTGGATTGAAATCCAAAACCTTTTTGAAAAGAGAAAAAATCCAAAATTTTCTTGAAATTTGAGGAGAAATCCAAAACCCTTATACGATTAGAGTTGAATTGCAACCCTTTTAAGATTTGGATTGAAAAACAAAATCTTTATTGAAATTTGAAGTTAAATCCAAATTTTTCTTGAAATTTAGATTATATTGCAAAACCCAATTGAGATTTGGAATTTAGATAAAATCTTTGTGGGTTTTGTAGCAAAATGGTAAGAGAGAGAAGTAAGAGAGAGAAAATCAGAGAATGGAACAATCAGAGGATTTAGTTAGGAGGATCTTTGAGCTGAATTATTTAACCCAAAAAGCAACGAATTTACATAAAAAATATTACTTTTTATATTAAGTATTAAATTAAATTATGTTGACGGCGGTCTGTTTGTGCAGATTTGGCTTCTATTTTTTTTTATTTTTTTTTTTTTTTATCTCTGTGATCTTTTTTATTTACATGATATCACTGTTTTTTTTATATTTAAAAAAAATATATTTTGGAGAAATATAACTAGAAAAATTAAAATAAAAAAACTCACACATTTTATAGATTTTGATAGACTTCTCGCCACCATTTTAAGAATTTAAATGAATATTGATGTTATCTCAACTAAAAATTTATTCGTATACTTGACGTGTTACTTGCTCGTTTAAATATCATGTTTTGAAAATTTATCAAAAAAATGTCTTATAAAGTTATTTTGATTGAAAAGTCAAAATGTTATTATTAACTAATGTCAAAAACCAATATGTTAAAAGTTAACTTTTCTAAGTTTTTACCAAACACTCATGTATATTTTGAAAACCAAGTTTTTTTCACTTTGTTTTCTGAAATCAACTTTTTGGCCGAAAAAGCTGATATGAAACGAACCTTTTGTTTAATTTAAGTTTTGACTTTTGTTTGTTTAGATTAAGATAAGGGGGATTTAGTTTGTATTTTCCATCAATGTTGAATTATACTCATGTCGAATCAAACATATTTTGCATTTTTTTATATTTGATGTTGCGATATAAGAAAAGATTGTTTTCGGTCGAAAAAACTTTAAAAAATGGTTGTTCCGTTCACAGAAGCTGCATTTTGGATTTACATGAACTGTCGTTTATTTTTAATAGAAAATCACATATGCGAAGTTAATGTTTTAGACATCATTAGACGTTGTTTTAGGGAGTTTTTGGTTTATTTGCGCTTACAAAGAAAAAAATAACTATGCACATGTTTGTAAATCAATTTTATGTTATACAAGACGAGATAATTCCACTTTTAAACTAGTAGAAAATATAATTCAAAATCAATGAAATTAATCCCTTTATTACACTGGAAATGATATGTTATATAGTCTTATAGACCTTCTAAATAAGATTTAAAAAAAAAAAAGAGGAGATGGTATATAGTCTTATAGATACGGGAACATAACATATGACAATAAATAAAACAAAATAAGTGTACATATCGGGTAGTAGTTGTTTTGTAAATTTCAATATGTTAAAAATGTAAAGCAAAAGCTAATTAATTGGTTTCATTTTTTAATTTATAACATCACCTATCCTGCTTATGGTTTTGACCACCCTATCAAAGCTCGTAAAAAAAAACTACTACTTCATCTTCGTAAGATAGGTAAAAACATACGCGTTCAAAATTCCCTTATAAATTGGGGATCTAGATGTCATGCTAACTTTATAAAACTATTTATAGTATTACATCGCATATTTCTAAACTTGTTAAGGCTAAATCTAACAAAAAGTTCTATATCTTTAATGATAGACCCAAGACCTATTTGAATTCCTGATCAGTAGATGTATGTATAGCGAGAAGAAAATGAAAAGAGAAACTAAATCAAAGTACAGAAAAAAAAAAATTGATTTGGACAAAGGAAGTCATTCCATAACAACTACTATCAGGTTCAATATAAAAAAGTGAAAACTCAACCAAACAAGTGAAAACGGGTTATATGTAGATGAACCCTCAATACTCAATAGTGGCTAATAAGTACTGGTACAATGGGTATTGTAGACTTGGAAACATAAATATTTTATAAGGAATTAAATATAAAATATTTCTCATTAAACTTCAAAGAAATTTGAAATATAAGGGGATTTACCAATAAACGATGTTCTCATTTAAGGTTTTGAGGGATTTACCAATAAACCATATTCTCATTATAGAACAATATGCTGTTTTACATTTCAAATTTCTTTTAAGTTTAAACGAGAATATGGTTTATTGGTAAATCTACCACAAATATGCAAGTCAACGTAAAATGGTATGTTAATTCTCCATCCATTATATAAACGGAATGTTACAAAAGAAAACATTCTTTTAGTTTTTGGTACTAAAATATAAAACTCAAATATGCTGGTACAAAAACGAAAACAAGTCATAGTTAATGATACAAAAGTATAATTATCCTGCTCAATCAGCTTTGGGATCAAAATCCTCAATCTTAACGTCCGCAACTTCTCCAAGGATAATTATCTCTGCTTAATCATCTTCGGGATCAAAATCCTTAATCTTAACGTCCGCATCTTCTCCATATTGGATGCAGGTGTCAATTTGAGATAAAACATACCCTATGCTGCAAAAGGAAAATGTAGGCAAACGGTCACACCAGGCTTGAGAGATCAAAAAATAATTCAAGAAAACATACTAGATCATCCAGACCGCATTAATCACAGATCTTTCGACTTAAATTAGTAAAATTTGAATCAAGATCAACATAGCGAGTAAGGTTCTTAATACTTAATAGCACAAAACCACCCCGGTCTTAGCGTAGGCCTGTGTGCCTACAGGCTACAGGCTACAGCCCCCAGATTTTAAACGTGGCATCATATTAGAAAGGGGTACTCAGTTGGTGTGTTTGTTATTTTCAATCAAAGGAGAAAGGAACCAGGTGAATATCTAAGAAGGAAGAGAAAACGTCCTCCTATATCAATTTTTTTTTACTTGTTTATGCAATTCATTTCAGTCCCTACAGTTCCTTCAAGTGTTCTGGTTCCTATAGTTTTATAACAAATTGTAATGAAATGATACTAGTTGGCAAACATTTAAAAAAATTGAGAGGTTGATCCTCAATTTATATAAAAGTGACAAACTTGGTGTATTATATATGCTTTTTCACCCAATACAAATTACTATTATAAATTTCACTAAAATCAAGACTATTGTGTTGAGTTATTCAATGTTCAGTCATAGCGTGGTTAGTGTGGTGCCTTTGATAAGCTTAAAAAATTAAATTAAAATTTTCAGGTGTAAAATAGACCCCCGCTTTTATATGGCCTACAGCCCATCTATTGCTTAAACAGCGCCCTGCATAAAATCGACAACTTACCATAAGAGTGTTGTTTCATTAACCAATGCACTTAAAAAATCCACTTGTTTGGCTGTGATCTTTAAGAATTATTCAGCTAAAAAGAAAGATCATAAGACTAGAAACGACAACAAGACCACATTTTTGCGATTGGATCTTGAGACGGTCCTTGGAGACTATTTCAGAAAACATCAAAATTTTGGATTTAACACGGGTTGCTTATTATAAATAAATTTAAGGTCCGCATGCCTTTTGACAACAAAATATTTGAACAATGACAGACTAGTGTTAGTTTTAGGTTCTACCTTTTTCTATATCAATTCTCGAAACAGCAATACAAACAGAAAAATTCGACAACCTAACAATTGAAAATTTCATTTAGATCTATCCAATACACACGTCATAAGCGCATGAGCACCATTTGACAAAGCAACATTACATATCATGAGCATATTACAAGCGTCGCGCGTGGTTCAAAGAGGTATGCAATTTATTCTATCAGATTCAAACCTAAGAAATGCTCCTAAATAAGGAAAACATATTTTAATTGATGTATCTGATCTAATAAATGTAGTCTGTAGAATGAAAGAGGGGGAAAGAAGAGTACCTGCTATCTTTCCTCAGGTCCAGGGGAACAAAGCTCACCATACTAAACTGATCAACCTGTAACAACCGAAAGTATTAAGTACCGGCAGTGATAGAAGCACTTAAAAAATGTGAGAACTGAGAAGTGAGAAACGGCTTAGTCTTGGTTCACTCATACAACTGCATAAAAATGATCCGAGCCGCTCATTTTCATGTCCTATTTGACTTTTGCATACCTCGTAGATTGATGTAGGACGAGTTACTCCCATGATATCAGTTTGAACAATAATAATTGCAGTCGGTCCCCATAATTTCATGTGAAGATAGGTTGTATTTTACAAGTAGTTTGGTAATGTCGGATTTCATCTTGTTGTTACATGATGAGTTTTCATTTTGGTAAGTGAAAAAAAAAGTCAAAGAGTTGGTCTTAATTACTCAAATCTGTTCAGTTTTAATTGTTGAGTAATCCCTGTATATGCAAGAGAATGCTCTTATGCAACAACTACCAAACGAATCTGAGCAAAATTGGGTTTCCAGCAGAAAAAGAAATGTAATATGTTCCACCCAAATGTTGCTTTCACCTTAAACCTCATGACTGTGGGACGGAGGGAGTGTCTGATAAGTTGAGAGGGAGTGAATATAAATATCAAAAGAAAGAAAGGCTGTTCTAGTATGCTTTCAACCATTTGGACGAAAAATAATACGAGTAAACATGGAGTAGCAGACTAACTCACCAAATCAATCAAAGCTTTGTTAAGATTTTGAAACTGTGGGGCCATGTGTTTATTCAACTCCGATAGAAGGACTTGAGAATCCGGGTTCAAGTAACTGCCAACATTAAAGCTAAATTACAACAACATAAAAAAGAAGCTGTAACGCCATCATAAATTGAAGATAAATAAATAAATAGCGCTAACCTTTGAATGCCCTTTTTGTTGGTCACAAGGTCCATTTTGGAAAGAATATTGACATGGGGTAGTTCAAGTTGAACCATTGCAGAAAGGGAAGCCATACAGCCACTAATAAACTTGGTCACGTCCGTCATAAACTAACAATAATAACAAATAAGCAGAAGTTTTCAGTATAGCTGATAGACCTCTAGGCCAATATTAGAAAGGGTAAAATGTAAACAACCCACATGCACAATTAGTGTTATGCGATAAACCCCGTGAATTTGGTTACAAAAATGACATAACTTTGTGAATGAAGTCCTATTTTGGATGATTGTTTTGATGCATGCTTGTCAATATCTAGCATGAAATATGGTAGTTACAGAAAAAGCCATGTATATAAATTTATGCAAAAAAGACGTCAACGCGGAAAACTACACAACTTGTACAGAAAATTGAAGTCAGTGTGAATTCAGTTGCTTCCGATGCATAATTATCTAAACAATAAATGGAACAGAGAAAAGAGTTATCAAAAGGTGAACAGTAGAGCGAAAAGTTATGTCTATTCAAAGCTGCAAATGATTGTTGATTGCACAACTTATATAGTACATGTGGGTTAAACAACGAATGATAAATAATTGGAGGTTATTTGCAGTTGACGCTACTACAAAATGTAAACGGGTAAGAATTATGTAGGGGAACAAAGTCTGATGCAAACCTGTGAATCGAGCAAGTATACCACACAAACTTTGAAATTGTTCCTTTGCAAATGTTCCACAAAGTTCTTAAGCACAGGAACATGGGAGAAAAGTTCTATTTGACCTAAACACCAAATCAAGTCTAAAGATTAAGACTGACTTTCAAGTAAATAAGAAGTCAATCATCCTTAGCACATATGTGCATAATTACCTGGGCAATCAAAAACTAAATAGTCATCATCGAGGTAATTTTCCAATTCTTCTGTCAGCCAATCATCCAAATTTTCTTGTAGGTGTCTGTGTTCTTTGTTAAGGTGCACAACTGAAAATATATGACAGGACCACCCCAAACAAAACTGAAAATATTTACTGGCTTTCTGAATACAGAGAAACCATAGGGGAGGAATGACCTTTATAGCAATTACGTTAAAACACTATGCCCCAAACAACTTTACAGGAAACGTAATTGAAATGCTAAAAAAATGGTCGGTCCCGCTTTTGTCATTATATGTACTTTTTATATATATTAGCAATATGCTTTTTAATCCCGAAGACTAATGCCGATAGTTTTTGCTTTCGTTCAAGTACATGAGTATTATATACTTTTAAAACAAGTTAGAATCTACTTAATCATGTTGTCCCCAAACTTCATGGATATTTCCTGTATAAAGGTGATTTAAATAGAATTAACTAGTCTTAAAATATATCGTAATCATAGAATCTTAGATTGAAGAGAAAAAAACTGATAGTGTAAGAATAGATATTGAGTTAAAAATACACGAACCCTGAAGTTCGAGGACTAACTGTATATCATGAAAAGAAATGGACCAAAGTCAGACATGGGGTATAATTTGGGGACTAAAATTGAAATTACTCAAATATAAAATTTCAAAGAAAAAAACACACTTGTGTAAAGGATACTCCATGCAGTAAATAAGGCCACCGTTAGGACCTAATCCAAGTTCTTCCATAACATCTTCCAGAGAAATCAATTCTCTGATATCTATCAGAAGATAGAATTTTGTGAGCCGTTTTACGTCAAAAAGATAAGAAATTGCAACATTCACAGCAAAAATTAATATAAAGAACAAATAATAATTATAAATGCGGATGATCTCACCAACGGCAACAGGGTAGTCAAAATTTTCGGCTGCAGGGTCTAAATTCACAATATTAATTGTTCGTCTTATGCTTTCACAGTGTTGATGTAAACTTGAGCAGTATGTAGACTGGCAAAGAAAACAACCATTGAAAAAATCAAGTTAGTAATACTGACACAGGTATTCCATTTGGAAGGTAAGCAAAGCTAAACGAGGTAGTCTGTCAGTCGGCAATGCCCAATTACAATTTGGGGTAGGTACAAGTTGGTTCGCTAACATACTGTCATATATTTCACAAACAAAATGAAAGTTAGCAAAAGTACCATGAGCAGATAATTTTTCGGCTTTTGTACACAGTAGCTACACAGAAAAAGTACCAAATTTGCAGGCTAAATTAGGAAGAAGTTGACAGTAAATTGCATAAAAAGAAAAATTAATGATACAACAGTACACTGATTGATTTTCTCAATTAGCCCTCAACCTATGACCTTTGTTTTTCTATTCCGTAAACCAAGTATTACGAAAAATGTCGAGAAACATAACCTTAGTTTACAAATCGATATTTTCTGTAGGTTGCAAGGTTTCAAAAGACGCTAGGTGGGGTCTAGGCAGGAAGGGGCCGCCTGGCCGCCGCGCCTAGGCGGGAAAACGGCTTTTAAGTGTTTTTACATGTTTTTATTGGATTCTCATGCATTAGACATGTTATAAATATGATTTTCATGTTAAATCAAGCATTCAACTTTATTAGCTCATAGTTATTCGATTAAAATTTATTAAAGTCCAGCTCCGAGCAGTTATATAAGCAAAAATTGTCATGAAATGTATTTCAAATATAAGTTTGAAATGTAATTTGCAAATCTAATCGAAAATCAACAAGATATCAAAATTGAAAAGACGGATCTTGGTTTTGAATTCTTATCATCGTCACTTTTTGAGCGGTTTTCCTTTGCTTTTTCTTTTTGCTGATTTTAGCATTAAATTGAACATACACTAAGCTGTTTACGGTTGACACATCTAGTTTATTCCTTGTTGAATCCTTGTTCGTCGATCTAGGAAATAGGGGTTTTTTCAGACCTAAGTTTATTAAGTTTGTTTCAGACCTAGGGTTTGTTTCTTTTGTTTATTAGATGTTTTTTTAACCCATTGAAACCGGGTAGACCCATCAAATACGGATTGACCGCCTATATAAAAGCGGGGCGGTTAGGTGCCGCCTAGCGCCAAGGCGCCGCCTGGGCCTCCTTTCGAAACACTGGTAGGTTGGTTGTACAAGTTCGAAAAAGGTGATATGCATCATGATTAGTGTACATAACTGTTATAAACACAAAATGCTTGGATATGATACAGTCAACAGATGATTACCTTTCCACTGCCAGCAGGGCCAATAACAAGTTGTGCGTAGCCCATGATAGTCTTTGATAGTCTTTTTTGAATTTAATAAATGCACCTAGGGAAAAAGAATTAAACAACAAAAATTTGGAGAACACCGATAACTGCAACAAGGGCGTAGCTCACAAACCAAACACCAGCGGCAAATAAAATATTTAGGACACCATAATTCGCCATAAACACCAATAACAGCTTTAACAACCTGTATTTTAATCATCAAGTGAACGAATATTACAATTTGCAGCACATTAAATGAATAAGTCTTCCCAAGTAGATAAGCTTGCAATTTCAGACGTAACGCTTGTTCAGTCACAGTTACCAAGCCCTTTAGTTCTTTTTACATGCAAACTTTACTTCGTTTAACAGCTTCAAAGGTAAAAGTATTACACCACATCAAACGCATGCCTTTCCAGGGTAAATAAGCTTACTATTAATATTTACACTTGAAACTAATTCAGACAAATGCTCGCTTGGTTGCATCTTTTAAGCTCATCTTTCCTTAATTATTTATTAACTGCACTACAATTTTCATTGAACAGCTTCAAAGTTGTCTGTTCTTTTTGTATTTTTCGCATGAAAAGCAGCAAAAATTCAAATTTCAGCAGCACGATGCCAATATTTTTCTCACTCCTAAAAAAAAATACTGTATTTTCTTAAACGTTCCAAGTTCCAACCAGCCAATCCTATAACCTCCCAACAGGTTCACTACCAGATAAAAGACTACCAAATCAGTGTTAACTTTAAGCTACAACTAACAGTAGAGATTTCAATACCAATCACTCAGAATATGGAAAAAAATATCCACCACATCAGATAAATCTAATGCAAAATAAACTAGTTGTTAGATCTAGATATCAATCTCCCGCTAACAAAAGAACACTCAAAATGTCGCTCTTTGTATCTGTGTGAGATCGCCCAATAACATAATATAAAAGTTAGTTAAGACTTAAGAATAAGGGAAGGAAACTAAGAAATGGAGAAAGAAGGAAACTGCAGCATCGGCTATAAGAGAAAAGATAAGAGCTGAACAACTTTACTAATTTTGATTCATACCATACTCCGAATAAACCGTGCTCAATATATAAACCGTCAATTAAGCACACTGAAATCTAATTGCCAGACTAATAAAAATCTGTCTAGGAATGTGGAACCCTAGTTGTAGCCACCCTAAAAATCAATAATAATACAAAAATCTATTGGTTAGGCACACTAAACGCTATTGTGTCAAGCCAATGAAAACCCAAATACAAATAGGAATAGGAGCCACCCTAAAATTTAAAAATAAAATTAAAAAATCTACCAGTTTCTCACACTGTTTTCGAGCAGGAATCGGGTTCCCTTGATAATTTTCCGCTCACGTAAACATAAGCGCATATATCACTTTGTTTAAGACCCTGTTTCGAAATGACCCACACAGCTTAATAAGATTATTTCTTTATTAAGCTTTAAGCTATATAGACCCAGCGTTCATTAATCACAGAAAAACTAAATATTTAAGCTCAGAAACACAATTCACAACCCCTAAGTCTAAAACCATTAACAGTAAAAAGATTAAGGGTCTGTTTGACACAACTGTAATTTTTTTTACTTATAAGTGACTTATAACTTATTTTTTAAGCCATTGGTCAACTCAACTTATTTACTTATAAGTGAGTTGTAGATATACAAACACATTCAATTATAAAGTTTTTATTTTTGAAAAAATTTAATGTGAAAAAGCTATAAAAAAAACCCGCAAATTCCTAGCTTCTCTGCTTTTAAGCTTTTTTGACTCATAAGCTAGCTTTTTAAAAGCTTCAAAAGCTGACATACCAAACACCCATGATTTTTTTTAGTCAAAAAGCTAAAATAAGTATAAGAAAAAAAAACTGATGGCAAACATGCAATAAATCTTTCTCTGAACTGCTTAAAAGTAAAACCCTAATAGATAATACCTAACAAATTGGGAATAAACTAAGATATACTCAACAAATATCAATTAACAAGCCTCAAGTCTAAGATCATTGACAGTAAAAAAAAAGACGGAATCTTTTTTATAGTGAACTGCTTAAAAGTAAAACCCTAGTACTTAATACCTCACAACTTGGGAATAAACTAAGATATACTACAAAAATAAACTAACAAGCCTTAAGTCTAAAATCATTGACAGTAAAAAAAGACGGAATCTTTTTTTATACTGACCTGCTTAAGATAAAAACCCTAGTATATATTTCCTAACAACTTAGGAATAAATTAAGATAATATACTTAACAAATATCAAATAACAAGCCTTAAGTCTAAGATCATTGACAGTAAAAAAATTATGGAATCTTTTTTATACTGAACTGCTTAAAAGTAAAACCCTAGTAGACAATACCTAACAAGTTCTAAATAAATTAAGATATACTCAACAAATATCAATTAACAAGCCTTAAGTCAAGATCATTGACAGTAAAAAAATACCTTTTTATACTAAACTGCTTAAAAGTAAAACCCTGGTAGATAATACCTAACAAATTGGGAATAAATTACTCAACAAACAGGGGCGGATTTAAGAGAGAGAGAGAGAGAGAGGGGGGGGGGGGGGGGTGCAGGGAGGCCGCCGCCACCCCGGAAATTTTAAAAACGGTTTTTTTATAGGGAAAATTTCAGAAAATTAGGTTATATATATATTAATAGCCCCCCATAAGATATATAATCATGCTTAGCTCATATGGTAATGCTACCTAAAATTGAATAAGAGATCCTTGGTTCGATTCTTTACCATCACAACTTATTCTTTTTTATTTCTTTTATGTTCATTTGGTTACATGAATAACACTTCATTGCTCATTATTTTCAATAACATCCCCGTATTTCTATCTTTCTTCTTAAAATCTACAAATACTCTTCGAATACTTCATTTTGATGTTAGTAAAAAAAAATAAAAAAATTACTGTGTTTTTTACAATTACCGAGTCGTTTTTTTTAACCTTCAGAATAGACTTTTAATTTTAAACTCAGTTTTTGATTATTTTAAACGTTGTTTTTTCTACGGCCCCCAAACGATATCATCCTAGTTCCGCCCCTGTCAACAAATATCAATTAACAAGCCTTAAGACTAAGATAACTGACAGTACATAAAATATATGGAATTTTTTTTTATAGTGAACTGCTTAAAAGTAAAACCTTAAGACCATAATACCTAACAAAGAAATATATATGAAAATATATTTGTAAAAAAGGATTATAGCGTATAGAGATCACCTTAATCAGCTTCACTAAATACTCCGTATTAGAGAGAGATAATATATATATATATATATCTATTATTATTATATATATAGAGAGTAGAGAGAGAGAGAGAGGTATTATATTGACCTATGAATGAAACTCTGGACCGAATTATATACGGATCCTCTGTCCCGTCCCCCTCCATTTAACTTTTATTCAACAATATTTCTTTGAAAAAAATTATTTTTAATAAAAAAACTCACAAACAATTCAATTTGTAATAAATAAAAAAACTAGTATAAAGTAATTAGTGAAATTAAAAAAAAAAAAATCCAACAATATTATGTCTAAAATTTATGATGTTTGCATAGAATATTAGGGCTCGGTTCGTTTCGGTTCGGTTTTTGGCAAAACCGAAACCGATCAAATTTTTCGGTTCGATTTTTTTCGGTTTCGGTATTTTTATTTTTTGGACCAAACCGGACCGGGTTTTTTTGTCCAGTTTCGGGGTTTTTCGGTTTTATTTTTGGTTTTCCGGTCTTTTTCGGGGGTTTTCGGTCTTTTTCGGTTCGGCTTTATTGTAAACCGAAACCGACCCGAATTTTTTTTGGTTTTTCGGTTTCGACCTTTTCCGGGTTTTTTCGATTCGGTTATCGGTCCGGTTCGGGTTTTTTGGGTTTTCGCCCAGCCCTATAGAATATAATATAAAAATATGAAAAAAGTTATAAAAATCTAAAATTTGAGTTAAAATAAGTAAGGAGACACGAAAGGGGACAGATAGTAGGGGACATGAGATCCGGACTTATAATATACTCCCTCCGTCCCTAATTAAATGTGCACTATTTCATATTGTGTTATCCCAAAATAAGTGTACACGTTTTCAATATGGTAATTATAATGCAACATTTTTTAGGAAAGAAATTACATGCGTTAACTTTAATTATGATATTTATAAGGCCGATATTGATAATTTATGTATCAAAAATTTATATTCTTAAAAACTAGCAATTTATAAGGAGTACACTTAAAAATTGACGGAGGGAGTACTATATATGACAAATTTGTATATTTTTTTAATCAAAATACGTTTAGCATACTATACTACCAATTTTTAACGATTTAGGTATTGTTCTACCAATTTTAACAAAGTATTAAACTACAAAATTTGTCGAGGACATAACGTTAAACAAAATGATGAAATTGCATTTACGTTCTCTTACCTAGCAATTCTATCAACATACGTCAAAAATAGATCCCACCCGTGAAATATCGTTGATTTTTTTATATCAGTTAAGGACGAAATTTCATAGTTTAGTAGCTCAATTGTTAAAAGTGGTAATCCGATACCTAAATCGTTAATCACCGGTGATCTAATCGTATTTTTTCCCAATAAATATATATGTTGACATGTGAAAAATTAGTATATGAGTTTATTACTAATTGGTCCTTATATTTTGAATTACTGATATAACGTGTCCCTAATCCATGCTTGTATGTTTGAAATAGGTTGGCCTCCTTTCGCTTCTCTCATTGTACAACTCTCTTCCGAACGAGCCCCTCGGTTCTCAAATTAGTATTGATGCCAACGGTTCTTCATGAAAAAAAGGGCATGAAAACATATTACACATTTAAAATTTAGACGTAGTTATGTCGATAGCGGTTATATTTCAAGTTTGATTAGCATTTCTAGATAGGTAAATTTCGCTGGCTTAAAGGAGAGTACATAACGGGCACGGACAAACAAAGGAAAAAAAGAAAAAATAGTAAAAGAAGAAATAAATAAAGTGTATGGAAAATACTTGCGCTCTAGACATTCATAAACAAATTAGATTGAACTAATTATTATTTGAAACTTTTTTCAACTTGTAAACGAATTTTATAATAACAAAAAACCAACCATATTGTATTCTATTTCATTAATTAATTTAAAACAATGTAAGAGAGTTTAATAGCCATTTTAGTGGGAGTCATTTTTTAAAATTCAAAATAGTACCGAAAGGGAAAGATGTGGATATTTGGAGTTCAACTTTAACAAGTTTACTCATCATAAATTTAACAACGACATATTTTAATTTCATTGATTACTTTTAAACTATAATGCCGAAACTTGTTAAACTTTAACTCCAAATATCGGCATATTTTTCTTCGAACACTATTTCGAATAAAACAAATTGGCTTCCCTCTGAACCGATTATTAAACTCTTTTATATTGTAATTCATATATTATATGGGCTTAGGAAAACTATAAAAAATGACTTAATTCTATTCGACTTCCTTTATTATTTGTAGAGTGTATGATTCTGATAAGAATTGTACTGATCGCCACGATTGCATAATTCACACCATTTATCTTGTGATAAAAGTTGCCAAAATTAGAAATATTCTAATTAAATATTTTAGAAACCACTTATAAGTAAAAATGTAAAATAAGTAAATAAAATTCAAGTCTGATTACAAAAAATATAATTAAAAAATTAAGTCAGTTATAAGTGGAAAAACTAAACTGGACCTTGTTTAAATCAATAATTGTTCACATTGTTTAAAATACTTAATTTCACATTTAGTCCCAAATATTATAGGATAAGTGCAGTTCAGTACATCATGTAATTAAATCACTCGTTATTTCCCTTTTATGTTTTTTTTTCCTGTGAACTAAGAAAAATACTCCAAATATATTAATTCGCCGCTCTCTCTCTTTATCTCTATCCGGCGAGGCGATTCCTTTTTCAGGTAAATAAACTTGATAATAATTAATTTATTTGAAGATTCATACGCATGTATTTGTATGATTTTCAACAAATTTGATTTTGATTTTATTCGGTCTTTTGTTGAATAATAATAAATGTTGTAAATATTTAGGGTTTGATACTCTTTATTAAAGAAGAATATAAGATGAATAAATTATCTACTTGTATTTATAGTTGTTATTAATGGGTTGTTTAGTTGTAAAATTATAAGCTCGGTTTATTTCCTTAAACTCGAACTCGAACTCATTTGGTTTGGTAACTTAATAGCTGTTTTCTTTAATGAACTTTTAGCTTGAGAAACTACACAAAATAATTAGGATGAACCGAGCATTTTCTCGAACCGGAAGAAGCCAGTTTTTTTTTTTAAATGCCTAAAAAATGATAAACTCAAATACTTAGATAAGCCAGCAATTTATCTAAATTGTCTCTATTTGTTACTAAGGGCTGGTTTGGAATTTGGATGCGGTGTTTCTGTTGTTTTTTTTCCAGCTTTGTCCTTTAATTTTCGCTAATTTGGTTTGCCATCTAAAAAGCTGTTTTCTTTCTTGAACTTTTAGCTTGAAAATCTAGAAAAAAATAAGTAAAATAAACCAAGCATTTTCTTGAACTCGGATACGCCAGCTTATGTTTTAATATGCCTAAAAAATGATAAACCCAATTACTCAAATAAGCCAGAAATTTATCTGAAGTATCTATATTTGTTACTAAGAGGCCGTTTGGATGCAGTGTATTTGTTCCGTTTCTTCAGGTTTTGTCCTTTAATTTTCGGTAATTTGGTTGGCCAGCTTAAAAGCTGTTTTCTGTTGTTGCAATTTTAGCCTTACAATTTTGAAATTTGTTGTTGAATAGGTGGAACTTGTTTTCATAGACGGAAATAGACCAATTTACGCACTTATAAACTTCCGCCACTATCGCCACACTAGCCTTAAAGTTATTTGTTTCGTTACTATTTCACTTATAAATGAAAAAACTTTTTTCTAAAACTCAAAATTTTATGTTAGAAATCTTAAGCTCCTCCGATCAAAAGCCAACCGAGATTGTCCAACAATGCCGATATTTGATAGTTTTTTGATGACTAAGGAATCCAGGTCCATCCAACTTAGAACTTCTAAAATGAAAGAGTAAAAGTTTGCAACCAAATGTACCTAAACTTATAAGGGAAAAACATTGAGATTCAAAACTGCAGTCAAACAAACCGCGTAAAGAATAAACAAATCACAAATGTAATATGTTATAGTAGAATGAATGTAATTTTTTCCCCTAGAGTTTAGGGGGTAAATTTTATGATGTAGAAATATTCCTTATTTTTTGAGTCTACTAGGAGACTTATGCCGTAAATAGTGGCTTATTCAAATGTTCTTCTTCAAGTTATAGAACGGTAATAAAATTAAGAGAAAATAATCACAGGAAAGAGTTTCGACGGAAAACCCGAACACAAGCTGTTGGCTTATTTCTGAAGGAAAATTTATATGAGGATTACTTAAGCAAACTAACTACCAGCTTTCTAAGATAGACAATCTTTTAGTTTTACTTTATCATTAAAATTTGTCTGGTTCCAATTGAGTGGTTTGCAAAAAGGACAATTTTGTTACAGGTATTCTTGACTTTTGCAAAAAAAAAAATCTCCCTAGTGGAACCTTCTTGTATAGATGGATATTGGGGAATCAGCTTTCCTCAATTAAGTTCCATGGAACAGTCAACAATTACAATTTGTAAACGGTGTGCTCATCTAGTATCAAAGTCCTTTTCAAGGACTAAAAACGCTTAGTACGCGCTTATTTAATTTTCACCAGATACTGAAAGGTTTTTATAAAACAATTATATCGCTGGTCTTTTTAGCGTCTTTGAGAGCCCTTTTAGTTTCCTTCGAATGGTCCCTGCGACCAGTAGAAAATGGATTGCAGAATACAGATTATTCGATACTCTGCCAGCTTTCCTTTAAGTGGAATTTAGACCTGTTTTTTTTCCTGTTAGTTTAGGTGCTATCTGTTTTACTGCTTGTTGTTTGCGGAAATGACTGAGCTCTTTCAAACTTAAGTGGAATATTACATTCTCCAAACTAATTATACTTTCGGAGAGATTTGCACATATTTATCTCACAATTCTGTGAAGGTAGCTACTGGATCCTTTCGGAATAATGGCTTACGTTGTAAGTTTATATATATTTACATGAAATTGTTTTTTCTGTTGACGTTGAAACTTTGTTCCTGGTGCCTAATGGATTTCGATCTACTTTAGCCCATTGAGTAGATATTATTGGTAATTTGGTAATATCTTCGTCACATTGCTTTTACTCCTCATCTTGGATCTAACTATCTAAGTAAACCGAGAAACAAAATACAAGTTTAACACAGAAAGATTGTTGTTTCAGGCATTATGATCCAGTTATTTCTAAGTGAACCACCTTTGAAAATTGATGAAAATGATGAATTTGCTAAAAAGCAATTAGTCTTGTTAAAAGAGCTTCAAACAACTATCTGGCCCCTTGTTACATCAGATGGAGGTCGATCAGAAGCTCGATTATGGCTTTGTGATAGTTTATCACGTATAAACTCCGTCCCTTCCCATTGTCAAAATGAGTTATTCATGAAGATATTGAGATCTAAGCCGATGAAGCGGTCCTCAGTGGCTCAAGTTTTGCAGATGATATTTGAAAAGCAACCCAGAAAAGCAGGTCATATCCTAGCCAAGAAGAGTCATCTGCTGGAGAATTTTTTTAGTGGCAAGTCTATTTCTGGAATTTCCTTTCTTCTACTCTTCTTTGAATATGAAAGATATTTATTTTAGAAAAAAAATGTTTTTGTACACGTGTTTAAAAAGCACAACTTTTTGGCATTAAAGTTCTTTTCCAGTGAATGCAGTACTTCTAAACGTTTAAATGTACACACTTATTGAGATTACAATTTTATACACTCACCAAAGTACAATTTATACACCAACTTGATTAAATAGTACCCGACCTATCAATTTTTTAATTGGAATTGTTGCAATGTTAAAAACAGCTTAAGATCCTTCAATGCAAAATGTGTCCATAGTTAGCCTTAGTTTTATTTATCCTTGAAATTAGACCTTTTACCTTGAATTTTTTTTGATGAGCAGAAACTTGCAGTGTAATGTGCATTCACGTTTTAACTACTATTCTGAATTCCTGTTATCACCAATCTGAGTTTGATGCTTTTACACCATGATGAATGCAAGTTTATGTTTCGTGAGATAAGTTTTACCAATTCAAAATTTATGCATATTTTCTAGCATGTGACTATTTGCTACAGAGCGTCCAAAATCCATTTATTTTGCCTTGTTTGCATTATTTGTAACAGATTACCTGCTCTTATTTTGTGGATACCTTTAAATGTTGCAGATAATCCGAGACGAATAGAGCAGTGGTTCTGTAATTTTTCCGGTTCTGCTGACCTGGGCCACACAAAAGGCGCAAAAGCATTATCTCGATTTGCTTTTATAAATCGTGATATTTGTTGGGAAGAGCTAGAATGGAAGGGGAAACACGGCCAGTCTCCTGCTATGGTTGCCACTAAACCTCATTACTTTCTTGATCTAGATGTTCAACAGACAGTCAAAAATTTCCTAGAAAATGTTCCGGAGTTTTGGTCATCAAACGAGTTTGCCGATTCTTTAGAGAACGGTGATATTTTGTTTATTGACAAACAATACTTTTTGGACTATTTTATAAGTTTGATGCTCAAGAATGATTCGAAAGAAGTATGGGAACTCGTAAATGAGTTTCTGAAAGAGGAGCCTTTTGACTCTCTCTGCCAACACATGCTTATTATTTTTGAAGAACGTCAATTTTCATATTTTTTAGAGTTACTCGGTAAAATTCTGAGTCTAAAATCAAGGGATTCCGATAAGTCATGGCATTGGCTTGAGATTGTTCTTGCGAAATGTAGTGATACTATATCTATTGAAGAGCTCCTTCTTTTAAATGCTGTGATTAATCAAGGGCGGAAAGTTCTGAGGCTTGTAAATGAAGAGGATAACAAAGATGAAAAGGTAATAATAAGAAATATTGTTGCGCAAATTGGAATGTGTTTGATCCATCCTTGTACTATAGCCAAAGAAATTAACGATGGCTTAAAGGAAAATATTGTGGAAATAGTGAAATGGATTGGGGTTCAGAGTTGGGCTATTCATTACAGATTGGCCGAGGAGTGCCAGAGTCCAGAGAATTGGGAATTACTTTTTTCTTACAATGAAATCAAATTCCGGCGGGATAACAAATATGAGTTGCTAAATGATGATAGATTTGTTGAGGACTTGCGTTTTGATTCGGATGAGAGGCTTTCAACTAAAGTAAAAAAGAAAAAGAAAGAAAAACGTAGAAAAAAGAGGAGAAAATATTCGGATGATGATGAAATATATAACGACGAATTGGATGTTGATTTATCGGATAAAGGGCCGAGTAATGGAACCTGGTTGCTTTCAACTGATGGGTATACCACGTCATGGACCAGTGTAAGTCTATTATCATACATTCTTTGATTTATATTTAGGCATCTTTATTTCTTGATAGCATCTCCAATGACAGACTTGCAAGGAGTTAATTTGTGATGTTGTTTTGCCAGTAAATTTCTGAAGCAACTATTTTGATTATGTAACTTGATTTATTTGATAAGGTACTTCATACGATTTATTTGACAGACTTGCAAGGAGTTAATTTGTGATGTTGTCTTTAGACTTATGTAGGATCTAAAATACTTTCATACGGATTTAAAATCTAAAAGTACTTTGATAAGAGGGATACGGTTCCTGTCTATGAAATATCATTATAATTTATACTTGTCAATACCACTTTGCCAATATAGTGATGTTTCACAGTTTTTTTTTCATCATCAAGAGTGAAGTAGATTCCAATATTACATTTTCATCTTTTCTTGCTGAAATGAGCTGAATAAACAATTTATCTGTTTAATGTATGTAACGCAGGTAGACTTACCAGAACATCTATCAAGACATTGCTTCTCAATATGGATGAAGTGGATATTCACGGGATAGGAAAATAAAACTGAATTCTTTCCACATGTACAGTTTTATTCTGATGATCTCTGACACACTTTTGAGGTAAATGCAACTGTCTCCTACCACTCTCCCAAGTGCTGCCTTTTGCGTTCAATGGTGAGACATCGGATAATACGGAGTACGAATTGAATTAGATCGTAGATAAAGCTAGACTAATATGATGATATCCAAAGGGTCAAATATTTACCAGTAATAGCTTGTCTAGCAGGTGTTCATACAGTTGATTCTATGTAAGCATGTGGTAACTATTCTTGGTCGTACATTGTATCAAGTGAGTATAATTACAGTCTTCTGCTCTTGTATATATAATGTACAATGTACTATATTACTTTTAAGTTTTGATGAATGTTTGAGTTGAGACTTAATTTTTTGAGATAATTGCTATTCTACGGGATATTCAAAAGGGTTGATCGTAATAATCCTGTGAGAGGGTTGTTTCTGCTTTAGTTTTAACGAAAAGCTGGTAACTGTGGTTGGTAAAGTAAAAGGTTACTGTTCGTCAAGAGTCATTTCTGGTTTTAGGAGTTTTTCCAAAACTTGTGATATGGTAATATGCTTGTAAAAAACAATTTTGCATTTCTTAACAGTTAGCAGTAATATTTATCAGTAAACACTACTGCCATGTTATGTATCATTAATACATACGTTCATGTATATATATTGCAGTAGTACTGTATTTCTGAATCACAGTACATAATCCATAAACATTTTTACTGGCGATTTTTCTTCATTGTTTGCTGGCTGACATATAGTTTATATAGCGGTTATACCTCTCCTAATATATTATTTTCTTCTGATATGATCGATATTTTACTAACAAAAACCCAAAGAAAATTTTGTTTCTCTGTGTTTTTGTTAATTAAACTCCATTAACCAGACCAAAGGAGAATAAACTTGGTAAAACAAGCCAGCAAGGTAATCTTACTTAATAACTGCTGAACAGATGCACAAACTGGAACCTGGCGATTTGTTCTCCCTTGTGATGATTTATCAGCTGAAATAAGCAAATAAATCAAAAGGCCTAACTTCGACGTAACAGGATTTACGAGCTTAAATGCAGCCGGGCTTAATTGTTGTACCAAACACTCCCACCGAGAATTATACCGTGGCATATAACTGGAAGATAGCTGTTTTTCTCTCTTGTGATGATCATTTTACCAGCTGAAATATACTAGCTTATAAACAAATAAAACGATAGAGTTGTAACAAAATACTTGAGTGTAAACGTCGTAACTGATAAGACTGGTTTAATGTTTTACCGAACACGCTCACAGAGATTTTTACAGTATCATAACTGAACACAAATATAAAATATAAACTAATCATTTATATGATCAAATGGGTTGATCCAACTGGTAAATACCCTAGTATACAACGCTCACGACGAATACGTTTACAAAAAGTGGGTTCGCCACCATTTCAAAATTTACTGCATTATTATTGAACATAGAAAAAACAAACTGTTTGTGGTCAACCAAACAGGTTGATCATCAACTGGTAAAGACCCTATTAAACAGCGCTCGTGAATCCGCCCTTCAAAATTTTACTGTATCATAATTGAACATAGATAAACAAGCCATTTGTAAGCAAACGGGTCGATCCAACCAGTAAAGAGCCTAGTATACAACCTCACAAATCCGTGCACAAAAACTAAGTTCTTCACAACTTTATTTAAAAAAATACTATTTGTTAAACTTATTCTTCTTCATCTTTTCTTTAGCTGTTTTTTTCCTCTTAGGATCGAGTTCATCATCGCTATCGGAAGCAAAATCATCGTCCACGACATCATCACCATCTCCGTCCACATCATCATCATCACTCGACGGAGGATCCAGCCTGGCAGCGTCCACCGCCCACCTCATCACCTTCTCCACCTCATCCTCGCTATCTCCATCACAATTATCATCACCAACAACAACAGATCCCGAGCCCGAGTTCTTCAGAGCCGCAAACCTCACAAACAAATCATCCTCGGACACCCTATCCGCATGTTGACGAGGCAGTTGCTGACGTGGAGGGGGTTTGTTGTTGTGGGATGGTTTTTTGAGGGTTTCGAAGCGGCGATGGAGGTCGGGGTCGAGGAGGGATGAGGAGGAGGGGGAAGCGGCTCGGGTTGTGTGGGAGTTTATGGTGAGTTTAAGTAGAAGTTCGTCTTCGGCTGATCGGAGGAGATTATCAACTTCATCGTCTACTTTTACTCCTTTTCTTTTGCTTTTTCCGCTTTTTCTATAATTTTTTGTCATGACTAACAAATGATCTAATAATAGTACAATCTACAATGTAGTTGATCTTAGATCAATCATTATACATTCCTCTTTAATTTTTTCAAATATAAAATAAACTATACTTTTTTTTTTATTTTTTATTTTGCATAACATTTTTACAACACAATACAATAGGTACCTTGTAAACTTTCTTATATCCTATTTTCAACTATTTTATGTTACTCTGTTTGAATTTTGACGTCAAAGTTTATGGGGAAAGATTTTGATTACTTTCTTAAGTGGAATACTAAGCCATATTCATAATTTAAGGTTTGGTTAAAAGAACCTGTTAAATTGATATTTTTTTATGAAAAGTAAAAATAATAATATTTTAGTGACGAAAACTATTTTTTTGTGTCATTCTGTAAAAAAAACACTCCAAATGCATAGATATGAAATAACATTATAATAAATGAAAATTCGATCAAAACAGATTATCGAATATAAAGTTATGTCATATGAAAGATGACTTTAGGCGTTAATTGCAAAAGTTTCATAGTTTATGGGGGCTAATTGCAGAAAGTGATAGTTTTTTAGGGTTATTTGTAAATGACTCATAGTTCCACGGGTTTATTTCCATTTTACCCTTATTAAATCAAGCAACGTATACGTAAGTTATTCGTTCATATTTTAAGTTTGAGAAATTTTTATTCTTATTTTTTTTCAGTTAGGTTTTATGAGGTTTTTAAAACCCAAAATATCAATAGATATAAAAAATATACATTTCAAAAGTAAAAATATTATAGTTTAACTTCATAAAAGAAGGTAGTTATTGAGTTTTCACAAATTATTTTTATCAAATTATTCCTCTTTAGTTTTATTTTCAAATATGTCTTTTTTCTTCAACTTTTTATACGTGATTGATCCAGGGTTGATCATCATCCTATGCTGATATTATGTAGATAAAAAAATGATGAATGAAGCTCGACATGTCTGGAAGCACAAAAGAACGTTCTTTTGCTGATATTATTACCAGTATTAGATACTGAGTCATTCATAACATTACTATACATTCCCTATTCATTGCGGTTTGGTTATTCGTCAGCATAGACTTAGCTTCTTGGAAGAAAATGAGTATCTTGAAATTTTGAATTTCGAATCGTATTTTCACGGAAATTCATCATAATGTTGAAAAACCACTGAAACCTTCGAATATTTGTTGGGGCGTCGATAAATGATACCCCCTTGCGTAAACCAGACTAAGTAGTCCATTCTGATGTTCTGCTTCATGCTCACTGTAATTACTCGTAGCAAGTCCTATGTTGGTCCGTAGGAGTCTAAACCTTAGAGGGGGGGTGAATAAGGTTTTGTACATTTTTCGCGGAATGAAATCTAGGGGTTATTAACTAGGTTAATGTGTGATATTTATAACTAAAACTCTTTCGTTAACTAATTTTTGCTAGATAAATCTAAGCAAGCAATAAATGTAAGCGATAAATAAATACGAAAAGTAAGAGTTAAGGGAAAGAAATAACGCAAGATTTATAGAGGTTCGGCAAACTGCGCCTACGTCCTCTCCTCGGTATTTTCACTACCGAGTGTTTCACTAAAATCTTCGTTTCAAGGTTACACCTTAACGAGCTTAATCAACCGATTACGCTCCCCCTCACTATATGAGTATCCCGAATAAATGACCTAGAGCTTTTAAGCTACACTTGCTTAAAAGCCTCTACCCAATTCACTCGCTCACAAATGAGTTTATAAAATTACTCTTTTACAAATTGGATCACTCACTATCAAATAATATTTCGGAGTTTATAGAATTACAAGAATAATACTCTCGAGAATAATACAAGTGAGATTTGGTAATATAAGCTTGAAGAATAGCTTTGTAAGAATTGCTTATAAGTTGTGTATACTTGGGTAAACTTCTTCAAAGAGATTGGAAGCTATTTGTAGGCCAAAGTTGGTCTTCATTTAATTTCAGACCGTTGCAGGTTGTTGGCTGAATTGAATGCTGGTTGATGCAGTGGTTCGCCCAATTTTCAGGAATAGCTTAAAAGTTGAATTTGAATTTCTACAGAAACGATCGGTCGTTTCTGAAAAACGATCGGTCGTTTTTCAATTGGACTCACTGGACAAAATACGCACTGAAACGATCGGTCGTTTCAGCTTCATGATCGGTCGTTTTTGCTGAGTGCTCACTGGACAAAATTACACTGAAAACGATCGGTCGTTTCCTCTTGGCGATCGGTCGTTTTTACGTTGAGCTCACTGGAAGAAAATTTCATTTAAATGATCGATCGTTTCCTTATGGATCAGTCGTTTTTGTTCTGGGCTTGTTTTCGGTTTTCTCGACAAACTTCGAAATCCCGTAACTAATTCGTTTCGAATCCGATTTTGGTTCCGCTTGAACCATTGGCTTTGTAATTACGCATTCTATCATTTTGAACCTTTAATAAACTCGATAAATGATTAGTACGCAAAACGAGCTTTTATCATGTTTTACAAATATTGTTATCATCAAAATAATCGATTAGAAGAATCATCGTTCAACATCCTACATCTTCGATGCTTTCGGCATAAAGAAAATTCTTGTAGCTAACCAGTTTGCTCTTAATAAAGAAAAATGCGTGTTCGCGTTGTTTAGTATAGACTAGACCTAGCCGAATCTTTGACCAAAATATTTTATAATTTTGACTATCCAATAAACAATTTGGTCACAAGGCAAGGAACCAGTTACATCAAACGGTCACAAATGAGTTCGAAGCTGTAAGTGCAAAAGGTGTGTAAGCTATGAGGTTTATGTGCATTGCCTTTCTTGTATATGGTATTATTGGGTTTGCTATAAGGATCTTAGTTAGCAATGTTTGGGGAAATCTCTGTAGCAATGAAAATGAAGTATTTTTCAATATGGCAAGATTGATGTATGTGCTTGCCTTTTCGGTCATAAACTTTAGGTCAATAATGTTGTACAAAAAGTAAAATACATGTGTCTAAAAACTAAATTACTTGTCTTTCAATATTCTAGCCTGAGAAACCGAGGGACTAAAAAGAGATAATCTAACAACATGAAAGATATGATAGATATCTCACCCGTTTTTAAACAATCACATAGGATCTAAATCTCGTGAAGTAGTATAAAAAATAAAAATACATCACATGGAATGCACGATTTGTGCACGAGTTGAATGAATATCATTAATATGTTAATTATTATGGTAACAAAGTGTAATGTCAATTCCATTAGATATAAGGGAAAATTAACATAAACATGGACTACACGTATTATATTAACAAAAATATACCCTTAAAAGTTATATTATCAAAAACATACTTTCAGTTAATAACTAATAAAAAAAACAAAAAATTCGATTCATCCCTCCCAATATCTTTCCCCCTCTCTATCTCCTCATCTCACTCTCTCATGGGAGATTCTTTTATGCATAGTCTAATTGCTCACCACTATAAGGGACGTGAGATTTCAGATCCCACGTCTAGGTGGCTGCCGAATTTTTTTTTTTTTTTTTTCGTTTTTCTTATTTTATTTTTGTTTTCGTATATAAAAAACTTTCCCAATTTTACCCAAAAACTTTTCCAATTTTATCCGAAAAAAACTCTAACTATCAACCATCAAACTGCTTCCTATATCAAATTAATATATTTTTTTATCAAATCAACATCACTCTACCACTACAATTATCCCCAATTTTACCAAAAAAAAAAAATCCTCTCTCAATTTAACCAAAAAAAAAACTTTACCAATTTTACCAAAAAAAAACCCTAACCATCAACCATCAAACTGCTTCCTGTATCAAATTAATATATTTTTTTATCAAATCAACATCACTCTACCACTACAATTATCCCCAATTTTACCAAAAAAAAACATATCCCAATTTATCCAAAAAAAAAAAAAACTTTTCCAATTTTATCCAAAAAAAACTCTAACCATCGACCATCAAACTCTTTCGTATATCAAATTAATAAAAAAATTTCTCAGATCAATATCACTTTACCACTACATTTATCCCCAATTTTACCCAAAAAAAACCTCTCCCAATTTACCAAAATAAAACCTCCCCCAATTTAAGTTTTTTTTGGGTAAATTGGGAGATGTTTTTTTTTTTTTTTTTAGTAAAATTGGGGATAATTGTAGTGGTAGAGTAATGTTGATTTGATAAAAAAAAATATATTAATTTGATATACGAGGAGTTTGATGGTTGATGGTTAGGGTTTTTTTTGGGTAAAATTGGAAAAGTTTTTTTTTGGTAAATTGGGATAAGTTTTTTTTTTGGTAAAATTGGGAATAATTATAGTGGTAGAGTGATGTTGATTTAATAAAAAAATATATTAATTTGATATATTAATGAGTTTGATGGTTGATGGTTAGAGTTTTTTTTTGATAAAATTGGGGATAATTGTAGTGGTAGAGTTATGTTGAATTGATAAAAAAATAAAATAATTTGATATAGGAAGCACTTTGATGATGATTGATAGTTAGAGTTTTTTTCGGATAAAATTGGAAAAGTTTTTGGGTAAAATTGGGGAAGTTTTTTATATACGAAAATAAAAATAAAATAAGAAAAACGAAAAAAAAAAAACCACGTAGACGTGGGATCTAAAATCTCACGTCCCTTATAGTGGTGAGCAATTAGAGTATGAAAAAAAATCTCCCCTCTCTCATCCTCTCACTCACTCTCAAATCTCTCTCTCCTCATTTTCTCTCCCTCCGATCTCTCTCCTCATCATTCTCACTCTCTCCGATAGTACGTATCCTTATTACAAAAGTACGTACCCATATTCATACCCCAATTTGTATATTTCATACATTTATTCCAAAAATTCATACATTTATTCCAAAAATTAAACATACATTCAATTAATAATTAATAAAAAACAAAAAATCCGATTCATCTCTCCCAATATCTTTATCCTATCTCTCTCATCCCCTCACTTCATGTCCAATCTATCTCTTTTCATTCTTCCTCCCTCCGATCTCTCTCCTCCTCATTCTCACTCCCTCCGATCTCTCTTGCTTCCCCTCTCTTTTCGATCTCTCTTTTCTTCTCCCTCTATCTTTTCGATATTTTTCTTCTCATCCATCTCTCTTTCCGATATCTCTATTCGGTAGAGATTGACATGAAGACATCCGTCGGAATGGACGACGATGATGTAGAACAAGGTCGAAAACTCGAGATTGATGTTGACGGAGAAGCGGTCGTCGAAGGAGAGACCCACGACGATGACGTGATAGTTCGAGATCGAATGACGGATAAGAGTTGGATTTGTTAACTTGTGTATAAGCTTGAAAAATAAGTGTATGAATTCCGTGAATTAAATGTATGAAGTTTAAAATTGTGAATATAAATTATGTAAGTAAGGATATAAATTCTATAGATTGGGGTATGAACTTTGAAAATAAGTATGAACTATACGAATTAGTATATGAACTTTTGAAATAAAGGTATAAACTTTTGGAATAACGGTATGAACTTTTGGAATAAGGGTATAAAATATAAAAATTAGTGTATGAACTTTTAGGTATGTTTTTATTAATTATAAATTTTTAGTTATGTTTTTGTTAATTTAGTTTTAAAAGTAGTATGTTTTGTTAATTTATTCTAGATCTAATGATTTATCAAAGTGTTGGTCTATTTATCGTGTGATTAAATTATTGATTGATGTTGTACTTAATAATAGCCCATCAAAGAAATTAAGTTTATCTAGCTAATTGATAGCTCATATATTGGTGGAGATTGTAATTTTATTATCGTATTCAATTTTTACCTAAAAGACTATCTGAGTGGCCCTATATTGATGCTTTTGTTTTGTTGCCTCTAAATAATACCAACATTTTGTTTTGTATTTGAATAATTGATCTCATGTGTTTTGATCTTAATAGTTTGTTGCCTCTAAATAGTACCAACATTTTATTTTATTTTGATAGCAAGTACTATTATTTTGTTTTGATACTAGTAATATTCATAGTCCGATTAGATCATGAATTAAATATTGTACGTAAATAGCTCATCGCTTGTATTTCGATGTTCAAAATACTTTCTCAGTTCAATGATAACATGTGGACTGTGACCCCACATTACAATAAACTACTACACTCTAATTCTAATTACAATATTTTGAGAAAAATAATGTGTTCAAGTCTAATTGATTTGGCATATGACGCATATCTTAAATCATACTACTATGGCCTCGATTGTGATATTACAAATTTCGGAACTATGAGTTCGTCGGGATAGTGATAGAAGTAGAAATGATGATCGGATTAAAATTCTAATACCACCACCATTAGGTATTGCAAATAACCCATTTTTTCATAATTTAGACTATAGAGTTGCTCTAAATCCCACCCGCAATTGATTTACCAAACATCGGACTTGTGGGACCCACGGCACATGTATTCCCATCCCATCTTAATACTACTCAAATAAACAAGGCCTATTGTGTTAGACCGGTCTAGTAAAAGTTAATAATTTTTTATTTTTAAATCATTCCTATATGAATAAATATACTGACGAGTTCAATAATATTTTTTTCAAACAATATGTTTGGAAAATTATCAAATGGTCATGATCTTTTAGCAGTGTAGTGTCAAGAGTTTCTATATGTATTAATTTCATTTGCAACGTTCTATTTCTTCACCTGTCACCAATTGAGTTTGAACAACCCAACTATTCCAAAAAGACAGGGTAGCTACTTTGCAAGATCTTTAATTCTTTATCATGGACCGAATCAAGACCGAGGGTTGTCGTCACAACCCCATAATCTAACCAAATTGTTTTTTTTCCTCGACGATTTCTTAGAATAATTCAGAAATATTGTGTTTCGTACCTCCTTAAATGTCATGTTTGACTTTCATTGCCGGGTCAAGGAACAAAAGTGAGAATCGATGATGGGATCGAAAACATTAAACTTGGTTTATTTACTTCTAAAAACAAGGGAAATGTAAAACCAAAATGCAAGAGTTACTTGTAAAAGTAGGATAGTTGGAAAAAAGAGAGGCGGGAATTGGATAAATTTACAACTTTTTTGTAACTACCTTCGTATTTATAAATTGCACAATATTTCATGCCTCATACTACGTCATGACCGAGCACGAGCAGCTTCTAATTCAGATAATCTCCCCCTCCCCGCTCATATAATGAACTGATTAATTCGTGGTTTGAGAAAGAAACATTATTGAGATGTGGATGAAAATTAATGCCAAAACACGAATTAATAGCCAAAACGCCTCCTCCTCGTTTTATACATGGCAATAGAATCATTTTGCAATTTTGGCCAGTGCACTTATAGCCTGTTGTATAATTTATTTTGTCCCATGGTCATCAATTTTGAATTGCAAATTACAAACAACTAGTGAGATGTGGATGAAAAATGTAAACTATATACTATATACATATATTTTTCTTCATAAACTTACTGTCATTTGAATTTTGACAAAGTCCTAAATCTTTGTTTTGTTAGCCTTCACTCGAGAAAACACTTTTTACGTACTTGTGAAAAATCACTTTAAAAGTGGATAATACAAACATAACAAAAAGTAAAAACTTACCAAACTAAGTAAAAAAAAAAGTCTGATATTAGTAGTAATGACAATTTAATTAATTGTTTTTTTTTACTCCGACTTATTTTTATAGGAGTATATTATGTTTATGACCCCCTTATTTACCAACCCACACTTTAAATGTTACACTGAGTCGTTGCTTTAAATGATATATATCTGGTTATGTTTGCCGGTAGAATGAACACAAATAACACAATTTAAATATTAAATAAGTCGTTGCCTTAAAAGATATATATCTGACTATGCTATGGTTGCCGATAGAAACAACACAATAAATAACACAATTTAGACGTTACATAAGTCGTTGCCTTAAGTGCTATATATGTAGCTATGGTTGCGGGTAGAAACAACACAAATATCACATTTTAAATGTTACATAAGTCGTTGCCTTAGTTGATATATATATCTGACTATAATTGCCGGTAGAAGGAACACAAATAACACAATTTAAATGTTACATAAGTCGTTGCCTTAAATGATATGTATGTTGTCTTATCTAACTATAGCCGCCGATAAAGGAAACACAAATAACACAATTTAAATATTACACGAGTCGTTGTATTAAATGATATATGTCAGGATATGACTGTCGGTAGAAAAGGAACACAAATAGGAACCGATGTTGGGATCGAAAACGTGAAACATGATTTTTTTACTTCTAAGAATTTAAGGAAAATAGGAAACCAAATGCAAGGAATTCTTATAAAAGAAAAATAAAAAACGAGAAGCGAAAAGCGGAGAACACAAACTTTACAACTAACCGCATAATGTATAAAATTTACATTTTTTTTATAACTACCTTAATATATGTTAGCCTTCACTTACGAAAGCACTTATTGTGTATTTGTGAAAAACCACTTTAAAAGTGGATAATAAAGAAATAGGTCTTGTTTGGTTGCGATATTACATATATCGGGACTATGAGTCTATCGGGATAATGATAGTACTTGAAATGATGGCGGGATTAGAATGTTAATACCACCCACTTAGGTATCCTAAATACCCCATTTCGTCATCATTTGAAGTTTCACGAGACATCTAATCCCGTCCCACTTTATTTACCGAACACCGAACATCTAATCCCGTCCCACTTTATTTACCGAACACCGAACTTATGGGATCCGCACCATATGTGATGTTTTCGTATCTTAATCCCATTCCAAACAATACAACGCTAAACAGTACAAATTTACCAAACTAAAAGTAAAAAAAAAAGTGGGCTGATATTATTATTAGTAGTAACAAATTAAGCTAACGGTAAATATATATTTATTTCAAAGCCCGGTCCAAAACAATTCCTCTACAAATCAAAAACACCCACGCTACATCTCTCTCTCTCTATATATATATATCTATATCTCTATATCTATCTCTCTCTCTATATATACATATATCTATCCAACTATATACCAATCACGATTAGGCAAATTGACGTGGGATTAAGCTACCCATTTAAGGAAATTGCACAGTGACCTATCCAATTTGGGTAATTTGGCGCTGCTTTTTTTTTTTTTTTTAAATTAGGGTTTACTTTTGAATTTGCTTATTAGAGGGGTTTAATTTTGAATTAACTGTCCAAATATTGACACTTTGTGTTTTTAATTGGATTTTGAACCTAGGTACAGTGTTTTTTTTTAATTGAATTGATTCTGATATTTGCTACTTACTTTATAGTATGTTTATTTTGTTGATATTATTAAAACAGATTTAGGTTTTTTAGAAATAAATAGATAAATTGCTACTATTGTTTTTAGTCAGTCAAGTCACAGGCTCGGTTCATTAGAGGGGTTTAGTTTTGGATAAACTGTCTAAATATTGACACTTTGTATTGTTAATTGGACTTTGAACCTAGGTACAGTGTTTTTTTAGTTGAATTGATTCTGATAGTTGCTACTTAATTCATAGTATTTTTTTGGATATTATTCATTTTTTTTTTTTTAGGTTTTTAGCAAAAGAGACGTACCTACTGTTTTTTTATAGTCAATTAAGTTACAGAGCTTAGGTGATTTGGTGCTGATTCGAGTTTTTTAATTCTGAATTTTATTGTTTTTAATTGGATTGAACCAAGTTACAGTTTTTTTTTACTTGAATTGATTCTGATAGTTGTTTCTCAATTCATAGTATTTTTTTGGATATTTTTTAAAAAAGATTTAGGTTTTAAAAAAGAGAGGAATAAATTGCTACTGTTTTTTTTGTCAATTAAGTTACAGTCTCGGTTCATTAGTAAGTAAACTAACATAAGTTGAGCCAAACACGAGCTTGTTCATAAATAAATTGGTTCATTTGTCTAATTATAAATATCGTTTTCAGTTTCGGTGATTTGGCACTGCTGCGAGTGTTTTAAGTTTAAGGTTTTATCTTTGCGAAGTCGTAGTTTTGTTGTTTAGAGGTGTTTGATTCGAAGATACTGTCGAAAGATTGCAACTTTATGTCGTAAATTGGGATTTTGAACCAAGATATAGTGTATTTTTGGCTTGAATTGATTTTGCTAGTTGTTACTTAATTCATAGTATTTTTTGGTATATTTTTTAAATGATATAGGTTTTTAAGAAAAAAATAAACAAATTGCTACTGTTTTTCTGAGTCAGTCAAGTTATAGGCCTGGTTCATTAGTAAGTAAACTAATATGAGTAGAGCCAAACACGAGCTTGTTCATGAATGGTTCAGTTTATTTGCCTAATGATAGTTAGCGTTTCCAGTTTGGGTGATTTGGGGCTGTTGCGTGCCTTTTAAGTTTAAGGTATTCTCTTTGCAAAGTCGTAGTTTTGTTGTTGAGAAGGGATGAATTAGAAGATAATGTCGTAAGATTACAACTTTGTGTTGTAAAGTGGATTTTGAACCAAGATGTCGTGGCTTTTTTTGGCTTGAATTGATTCTGCTAGTTGTTTCTTAATTCATAGAGTAGTATTTATTGTGGATATTCTTCATAAAGATTTAAGTAGGAATTTAGCAGCAATGCATTAATGGTACTAACTGGTTCGTTTAGTCCATTAAGTTACAGGAGAGCTAAGGTCAAGAATCTGAATTCAATGATCTTAGGCTCCGTTTGTTTTGACGTAAAATAAGGGGGAAATGAAAATTTACGGGTAAAATAATTTTCCGATTGATTGGTTTGTTGTAAAACCTTTTTTAAAAGAAAATCTTTCCCAGATTTGTTGTAAAACCAGGGAAAATGATTGCACCAAAAGATTAACCAGAAACATTTCCCTGGCTCAATAAAAGTAACGCACTTGCACTGCTGGCATATAATATGCACATATCTATCCAAATACCATACCAAAACGTTATACACATATAATATATCTAGCCATAAATATATACCTCGGGAGCACTCGTTAGCAAAACCGTAAATATATATCATACAAAAATATTCACTTAATATAATATACTCTTCGTCGTATATACATGAATATAGTGTATCATTTTTATTGATATGAATAATTTAAAATCTAGGTGTAAGACTCTTTGGTTGTTATAATTCTAATATATGATACATTAAGTTAAAATTATATTTTTTTTCCTTTTATTCTTTCTCATTCATAAGACTACAATTAATTTCGGGAAACAAAAAGTAACTCATGGTTTATATAATGAAGATATTATGTTCTGAAACTTTTGTGATTTTTTTATATAAATGATTGTAATGATTTATATCTAGCTATTTAATGTTACACAATCAAAAACTAGAATGTCTATTAAGTTTCCCGTGGGAAATTATACTGTGTCAAACAAAGGAAAATAAGCCGGAAACAAAATTTGCCAACTATATACCAATCACGATTAGGCAAATTGACATGGAATTAAGCTACCCTTTTAAGGAAATTGCACAGTGACCTATCCAATCTGGGTAATTTGGCGCTGCTTTTAGTTTTTTTAAATTAGGGTTTACTTTTGAATTTGTTTATTAGAGGGGTTTAATTTTGAATAAACTGTTCAAATATTGACACTGTTTTTAATTGGATTTTGAACCTAGGTACAGTGTTTTCTTTAATTGGATTGATTCTGATATTTGCTGATTACTTCATAGTATGTTTTTTTTGTTGATATTATTAAAAAAGATTTAGGTTTTTAGCACTAAATAAATAAATTGCTACTGTTGTTTTTAGTCAGTCAAGTCACAGGCTCGGTTCATTAGAGGGGTTTAATTTTCGATAAACTGTCTAAATATTGCCACTTTGTGTTAATTGGATTTTGACCCGAGGTACAGTGTTTTTTTTTTTTGGCTTGAATTGATTCTGATAGTTGCTAGTTAATTCCTAGTATCTTTTTGGATATTATTAAAAAAATCAGGTTTTTAGCAAAAGAGACATACCTACTGTTATTTATAGTCAATTAAGTTACAGAGCTTAGGTAATAATTCTTAATTTATGTATACTTGGCTCCAGTTTGGGTGATTTGGTGCTGATTCGAGTTTTTTTAATTCTGAATTTTATTGTTGTTAATTGGACCAAGGTACAGTTTTTTTTTGGCTGGAATTGATTCCGATAGTTGCTACTTAATTCAAGTATTTTTAGGATATTATTCAAAAAGATCCAGGTTTTTAGAAAAAAAGGAATAAATTGCTACTGTTGTTTTTAGTCAGTCAAGTCACAGGCTCGGTTCATTAGTAATTAAACTAATACGAGGTTGAGCTTGTTCATGTAAGCATATCCACTGGTGATTGGGCGCAGCTATGAGCGTTTTAAGTTTGGAGTTCTATCTTTGCAAAGTCGTAGTTTTGTTGTTTAGAAGTGAAGAATTAGAAGATACTGTCGTAAGATTGCAACTTTGTGTTGTAAAGTGAGATTTTGAACCAAGATGTAGTGGCCTTTTTTGGCTTGATTGATTCTGTAGTTTCTTAATTCAAGTAGTATTTATTGTGGATATTCTTCATAAAGATTTACGTAGGAATTTAGCAGAAATGCATTAATGGTAACTACTAACTGGTTTGTTTAGTCCATTAAGTTACAGGAGAGCTAAGGTCAAGAATCTGAATTCGATGATACTTAGGCTCCGTTTGTTTTGACGTAAAATAAGGGGGAAATAAAAATTTACGGGTAAAATATTCTTCCGACAGATTTGTCTGTTATAAAACCTTTTTTAAAGGAAAAATCTTTCCCAGATTTGTTGTAAAACCAGGGAAAATGATTGCACAATAAAACTAACCGGAAACATTTCCCTGACTCAATAAAAGTAACGCATGTGCACTGTTGGCATACAATATGCACATATCTATTCATATACCATACCAAAACGTTATACACATAATATATCTAGCTATAAATATACATCTCGGGGGCACTCGTTAGCAAAACCGTAAATATATATCATACAAAAATATTCACTTAATATAACATACTCTTCGTTATATATTCATGGATATAATGAATTATTTTTATTGGTATGAATATTTTAAAATCTAGGTGTAATACTCTTTGGTTGTTATAATTCTGATATACTCCGTATGATACATCAAGTTAAAATTATGTTTTTTTTCCTTTTATTCTTTCTCATTCATAAGACTATAATTAATTTCGGAAAACAAAAGATAACTCATTGTTTATATAATGAAGATATTATGTTCTGAAACTTTCGTGATCTTTTTATAGAAATGATTCTAATGATTTATATCTAGTTATTTAATGTTACACACTCATAAAAAACTAGAATGTCTATAATGTTCCCATTGGGAAATTGAAAATATTTTACAAAGAAACAAACAGAGCCTTAGCGTATCTCGTTTGGGTGATTTTGCACTGCTTTGCCTTTGAGTGTATTACGTTAGATTATTACCTTTGCAAAGTCCCAAAATTTTAAACTAGAAGGCTTAATTTTGAAGACAGTATGTAAAATTTGGTACTTTGTGTGGTTCATTGGATTGTTTACCACCTAATCTCTGGTAGGTAGTTGTTACTGGATACAAGTTTTATTTTTTAGATTTTATAAAGAGATGTGGGTTTCAGTGTTTTTTTAGTGCCAATTTAGTAGAAGAAGAGCTTTTGTCCAAAATCTTTGATTTCGATTTGATAGTTGGAGTACCATAGAAAATAGTTTTTTTATAAGTAAGAGCATCTTGGGCCAAAGCCTTTAAGCTCGACTTTTTACTTGTAGTGTATTTGGCTACCGGCTGAAATTTTAGCTTATTTGGTTTTCAAACCTAATATGAATTTTTAAGCTGTATGTACCTGTATTCATCCAATTAGTTTAGCTTGTTTGCTTTTGAGCTGAGTAAGAGAAGTAATCCTTGAATATGTAGAGATTGTAGGTAGTGAAGTTTAGTTCATTGGAATAAATTTAACACATGTTAAATATGCAAGTTTGGCCTTTTAAAAAAGGAAATATTGAATGAATTGATCGTAGATTATCAGATTTTACTATTTCGTTACGTTCCAGGGAAGATAAATACAAATCCGTAACGACTACAAAGCCGTCTGATAGAATTTTCGAATACAAAGTTGTGTTATTTCAGTGTGCATACTCTGGAACTTGCTTTGGATATCGAATACCTTGTGCTACCAATAGCACAATACGGTTTAGATAAATACTCTGTAAAATATCACTGCTTCATTTTGACAAAGGCTTAGACAATTTTTTGCACTTGTTCTTATTGAGTGAATTAGTGGGTCTCATTACTTCCCTGTTATGTGTTTGGCCTTAAATATCAATAAAACAACATTGCTAATTGAACTGAATGCGGTACACGTACTCCTAGTTTCTGATTTAATAAATGTTTCCAGTCCAACACGAAATAAGTTTTTCTCAAGCGTAACATGAATTGAACTCTTGTAGTTGTAACTTAGTTTAATTGTTGCATGCTTAGCTGGGTACGTGTCATAATTTAGTGGCTGTTTGGTTCATCTTTTAAAATAATTCTACGAAGGCTACTTTATTAAAATTATTGACTTTTCGTTTGTTCAAGATGACTTTTTCCAGAGGATTTATAAGCTGTTTTATCCTGCTAACTCTACTATGGTCCTCGTTTAGTTGAATAGAAGCCATGATTTATCCCCTGCCTTTCTCCTTTGCACATTCTAAGATCCATGTTATTCTTCTCTGCTTTATTTTAAAGTCATGATCTATGGGCTCGTTTGTAGTTTAGGAATTGTCGGTTGCTTATCTGTGGGGTTTGATGGTATCTTAGTTTATATGTTAGTGTAAAAAAAATCGATCAATTTTCCGATGGTTGTAGCTAGAAGTTAGAAGGTTTACACATTATCATTAAGATTGGACACATTGTGAGGATGTTGTAGGTTTGTGCCTCTCTTCCAGTAGCATGTTTTCTTTGTCAACTAAATTGGTCAATCTTCTTTAATAGGAAGTTCTTGGTAAAACCAATAGGGCTAGCCTAGTGGTCGGAATCCACACTCTCTGAGGTTGTGGGTTCTATTTTTTCTGGATAGGAGTGAAATCCTTAAGATCCTCTCCTTTTATTTATTTTTTGGCTGTATTTGGTAGGTAAATTGTTTCCCAGCTCTCTTTTTCATAGCCAACTATGAAATTCTATGATGAAGCTGTAGTAGTACTATGGAGGAAGCATTTTCTCTTACCATACTTCTAGTGATATGTATGCCTCTGCATTGTCTTCTTGTTCTGGGTCATTGTCCAATGTCCATCTTCTATGAGTATCGTACGAGCTTGGTTGTACTTTATCTTTGAGGCAGTTGACAATTTTGTTTATCTTTTTTACTAATTTTAACTTGGTTTACAGGTAATGGCTAGGCCCTCTAGCTGATGTTGACAGATGGACCCGGAAGGAAAGAACTTTGGAAGAGGTAATCAAACTTGGAACATATACATTTTTCCTTTATACATTATTTTTAATGTCTTTCTTGCCTTGTGCTTACCAATAAATTCATTTAAGAGTATTTCTGTTGTGAATGAGCTTATTACAGATGCCTCATCTTTTCCTTTATCCATATGCTTGTTGTTTCGACTTTCGATGGTAACAGATATTTGTTTGCTTTTTGGGTGGTGATGGAAGCGTCTAATTGTTCTGTTATCATTTTTGATGCATTCTACTTCGTATGTTATCTCTACGCCTGTTTAATGAACTTCCTACCTATCATATTTGATGCATGTGTCATATGTGTATATGTGTAAATAAATAATTTAGTACATGACTATAGCGGCTTATTACCACTTTTTAAGGAACTTTGGCTAACTACACCTTGTCAGGTTTTCTTAAGTTTGCATATGTACAAAGTGGCTCCTCAAATAAGAAAATTAAGTAGTTCATCAAATTAGAATATACTCCATTATATTGTGAAAACAAAAATTCGAACCAAGATAAATGAATGTGTGAAATCTTAATTTAATATTAAAATGATTAAGCTGAGAGAAAAAATTATACAAACTAAATATAGGCAACAAGGTAGAGAACTTTTTTTGAAGTGGTTACACAAAACAGACAAAGGGGCACTTTTATCACGAATGCATGGAACATTGTAAGAGTATCCGCATCGATATCTCTATCAAACTCTTCAAATTTGTGGATAAAAGTACACTTTTTAGATTTTGAGGATCCAGTTATATTTTGTGTCAAATTTCAAACTCTCTTATAACCTCTCTATAACAATTATTATATTATTAATAGAGTTAAAATTTAAAGTGACAATTTAAATGAATGGAAGAGACCAGAGCTTGTAATAATATATTGGTACTTTATTTTGATGAGAATGAGTGAAGTTCAAATTAATTTCTCTATTTATAAAGAGTGAGTTGTGAGATTGATGTGATGCTATTTTTTGTTCAATCCTCTCTATTAAAAGAGATTTATCACATTTGGTGAATGTAATGTAGTTGCTCTAAGGAAGCTAGTCTGAATTCTCGTATTACATATGCATACCTCTGTATACTTCACAAGATATAAACTTTAATGTCTATTTTATATGAATCAGGGCCTAAAGAGCTAACTGGTGCAGCTGATCTTATAAGTCGCTACAAATTATTACCACACTACGAATTTTTCTGCAAAAAGTCAATTCCTTTAGCAGTTGCAGATACTCATTATCTCCACAATGTAGTGGGAGATACAGAAATTAGGAAAGGGGAAGGGATGCAATTAGATCAACTCATTCAAGATATGTCTCATACAAAACATACAAATATACATATTCAACCTTTCGACTTGGCTATACTTGGAGAAGCTTTTCAACTGAGAGAGACTAGTCGTATTGATCTGCCCGCTGTAAGTTTATCTCTTTTAAAGTTCATGATTTTTTCTCTCTTTCTATTTCATCAGTTTATGCCTTGTTTGGTTGTAGCTTATTTTCTTAGAAGCTGCAGTCAAATACGCCCTTATATGATTGTAGCTTGTTTGCTTGATATCTACAGCCAGACAAAACTTTATTTCTTTCCAGATTATTCACTCCCTCTTTGGTTGTAGTTTACTTGCTTAAAGTTTTTCTCTCTCAAGTAATATTTTTTATTCCTTGATAGGGCATAGTTCGTTCAGCTTATTCCCTCATATACTTGCTTTTCTGTTTAAAAGCTGAGATGCATTTGGTTGAACAACTTAGAAGCCTGAGCTTTTCGTCTTTTATCCCCGAAAAAGCTTGAAATAAACCTAACATTTTCCTGGAACTCAAGAAATTTATCTTACTTCCTTGCAAAATATTCAACAACCCTTTACTTTCTAGCTTATAATCTCAGCCTTTTTTTTAACTTAAAATTTGGGCTTCATTTGGTTGAACAACCTAAAAGCCTGAGAGTTTTTGGTTCTTTCGCCTGCCAATACGCTTGAAGCTTTGAGCGGGATGAATGTACCTTTTCAAAACAAGATTCCGCTTATTTGCTCAAAAGTTGCAACCAAACTACCGTTGCTTCTAACTACTGGCTGTCGATTTGGTCTTCTTGCCGTTAAGTATTTTGGCTAATTACAGTTTTATGCTCTAATCTAATGTGGAGTATCACTTGATTTCGTTTTTGCAATCAACTTACAAAAAATTCTGTTAGTACAGTAATGTTACTTTTCTCGGTGATTAGTACACTTAAAGAGTACCAAATAGGAAAAAAAGAAGTTGCAGTACCGCTTACTGAAAAAAAAAACCAAAATACCCATATTTATACACTATTCTGTAAAATTTCTTTATATTGGTACATACATATATCAAACAATTCTAATTTAATCCCCAAGCTATGTTTTTTTTTTCTGTTGTAGTTTTCAAAAGCAAAAAGTAAAGAACTAAATTTGGGTATTGGTTGCAAATTTTTATACATCAGTGAACAAAATCAAAATCTGATAATTGGTTAATATTAAAAACTGTAATTTACTCGTTAAGTGCTTTGTAATACTGCTTTCTTTTTTATTGGTTTTATTGATTGCATTTATCTATTTATGGTTGATCTGGTCTTTTGTACCCCTTTTGCTGTGTTCGTAGTCTGAGAAAGGGATTCCTACTATACCTGGGAAATCCAAAAGCGAGTCTAAAGATAAGGATAGGAAGCATAAAAAACACAAAGATAAAGATAGAGAGAAGGATAAAGAGCATAAGAAGCATAAACATCGACACAAGGATCGGAGCAAAGACAAGGATAAGGAGAAAAGGAAAGATAAAAGTTCAGTCCATGATCCTTCTAAACACCAAGATAAGGTCACCATGAAATCTATCTTTTAGCTTTTCTCTAATTTGACGTAACTTAGAATAAATAAGATACAATTGTTAGATCAGATCTAGTTGAAAGTTTAATTTCATGTACTTGACTTCCAGGTAGCATTAGTGTTAACCCCTACATAGTTTCATTTACAATTTTGTTGATGCATTTTGTTTAGTAATATTTTTTTTTGTAATCATTTTGTTTAGTAATGTTTTTTTTTTGTAATCATTTTGTTTAATAATATATTTCTGTACATAATTTCAGAAAAGAAAGCACGATGGAGATGAAGACCTTAACGATGTTCACAGTCACAAGAAGAGTAAGGTAACATGAAAATTTCTTCGACTAATGCTGGTTTGGTTGGTTGCAATTTATTCCAGGTGTAGTTACTTATCGGAAAGCTTCTTTGCGAGTCTTATTCATATCGATTTATCATATAGTTTCTTTTTTCTACCGTCTTTGAAAAGGCTTGTTGTTTTACAATTTTTATACTCTTTTTGAGACTTCAGGATTCCTAGCACAATTTCTACTGTTCCTTTGCAAATGCATTGAGCTAATTTTGGTCTTTACAATTGTGATGAGATGCACGGTTTGCTCTGTTTGCTTGCATGTGTTCCAAAAAACAGTCCTTTTTGTTTGTTTGTTTTCCTGCTGGCTGCTGGAGAACAAACACATTCTTTCCTTAGGTGAACTACAGCAGTAGACCCCCCATACTTTAGCTCAGATTTTGATTTCTCCCCCATAGTTTCAATTGCAAAACAAAGGAGGGTCCACTTACTTAAATGTATAATTTCTATTCAGTGTCATTTGAAGCACGATTGCTCCCCATAGTTTCGAAAGAGTTACACTAAAACTCCACACATTTTAAAATTTAAATAGGCTACCAAGTGGTTTCCAGTTAGTATAATAACACTATTGCTCCGCACACGATAGATAGACTACTACCAGTGTAACTACCAATATTATGGGGACCAGCACTGATGTAGCAGAAACTGTGGGGATCAGTTGTGTAATACTTCAGTACTATTTGAATGAGTAATATTGCAACTGAATCTATGTGGCCTGGGTCATTATTTCTCTTTAAGAGTGGGGACATTGCTGTAATCTACCCTCGTTTAGTCTTTCCTTTCTTTTAGTTATAATGTAGGTGCATTTGTAACAAGTGCACTATTTAGTATGTACACTTACTTCACTATTTTTTTTGGTCGACCTTTTTACATAATCTTCGAATTTATTACAGCATAAGAGCTCAAGGATTGATGAGATGGGTGTCATAAGAGTTGCAGGCTGATAGATAAAATTTCGACTAGTTCTTGTTATGTTCAGTTTAGACGTTCAGTTGATAATCTGAAGGATTTGTGCCTACTTTTTCGTCATATTATAAGGTATTATTTCTATCTTGATATTTATGTTCTTTTTTGCGTCCGTCTTCATGCCTTTGCATTATCAATCCTGTGAATTGCGGTTTTTACTTTTTAGTTTGAGGACTTGAATAGTGTAATGCTTAATTATTTATCATTTTACCTTATTGTTAATGTTTTAACGGGGACATGACTAGAAAAAATAACTTTATATTCCTTTTTCTGAAAATCTTCATCACCATGCATCTTAAATAAGTGTCAGGGGTAGCTTCCTTAGTTCCTTGTTGGGCCCTGTTTACCTTTTTTCATTTTGAGAATTTCAAGAAGTTATTGAAGTGAAAGGTTTACTCTAAACATTTGTATGATAAACACATCATGTTGGAATCGTACCAAGTAACTGAAACAATATCTAATACTGTAATACATGTGTGTTCATTACATTTTGGCTGCTTGTTCCTCGTATTTACCGTGTGATGTTAGTGCAGATTTCTATAAAGTATAATGTACTAGTAAGTAGTATATACTTGATTTTCTTTATAGCTCGAGTATTGTTATTTGGACATAACGCTTCCTTACTTATATTCAGGAATGCAGAGTAGCAGAAAATGGCAAGGTGAATTCGCCTGTTGAGAGTTTCGAGCATAAGGTGAAAATAACTGAAAATAGAAATTGAACAGAAATTGAAGTAAACCGTGAATCTTATTTAGTTGGTGTTAACATGCTGTACTTTTTGACGCCTCCCTTTTCTTTTTCAGCCTCTCTTTGGTTATTTCATCGGTTCTTGGCAAGATTTATTTAAATTTTTAGGAACTTAATTTAAGTTTCCGCAATCTGTTAGGATCTTCATGCAGCCGAGGCTTGTGGAAAGATTAGGTTATACTGTTATAGTGTATTTCAAAATTTTCTTTTATGGGTAAAAACTTTTGGAGATTTTAGCTTGTTGTATGCTTAGGTTTGTGAATTATTTGTTAGTTTGTGAAATTGCCGTAGTTTTTTGTAAATATAACAAGTAATAATCATTGTTAGTGAAGAACTATACATTTGGGGGTTGTGTAATGGTGATTGTTGTTTACTTAATTAGTCAATGTTTTGAGAAAAGCCAATAGTATTTTGCACCGTTGTGACAAATTTTGCATATGGATATATATTAACAAACCGAACATCAATAGAAATTTAGGTTTCGGTAAAGAAGCAATAGAAAAATGCTGGTTGTTCGTTACGAGGTCGGTACGATAAGAATTCTGAAAATAAGGTCACTCGTGTGAATACAAGGTACATTTTTTTATTAGAAGTCAAAATCTTAAGACTCTTTAACACCCATATAACGAATCATCTTATCAAGAGAGGGTACCACTTGGGGACCAAAAAGTACCAAACTTGAGTTTTTCTATAATTATTGTAAATGCATGTCTATATTTGTTGTGGTGATAATATATAGTATGATTCCATGACAGACTAAAATCATTTTTTAAGACTTGTGTTGTTAGCGGATGTTCGCTCGTCAATTGCTCGATCCGTGTTCGTTTGTTTATACATAACGGAATGTCAACCCAGAAAACCAAAAGTAGTTATAGTTTGACTAATCAACCAAATAAAAATAGTTCTAAAGCAAAAACAAAACAAAAACAAAGCAGAGCCGACAAATGCAGCCAAACATGTTTGAAACACATTAACCAGACAAGTACATTCATATGGTGGAATCAAATAACTCCTACTCAAATTTGTATCCTTGATGAATGTTATCAAAAACACACTGGTTCAGATTCAAAACACCCTTGTGTTAGACCACATGGTTTAATTATACAAACAGCAACTACAAGTCTGCAAACCTTTGCCAGATCCCAAATTGCAATATTAAAGACGTCAAAAAGGTACTAGAAAGGAAAACTGAAGCGAATATACAAGTTCCACATATGCTCTGCAAACGAAGTCTGATCTACAACAAAGAAAGATCTACAGCATTATCTTTCGATGTGGCCGTGGGGGGCTAGGTGGCAGTGGCAGTGGCAGAGGAGGCATACTGGACTGAAGGAAATCTGGAGGCATTGTTCCCATGCCACTGACTCCTGTATTTTCAGGCTGCAACAAGCACACAGAAAGAAAAAAAGAAAAAATACAATCAGCAAGATTCAAGAACAAGGCAAAACTGGAGTTAAAAGTCTGGAAGACTCTTTTAACTCCTATTTGAATGTGAAAAATCGAAATACATAAGCGAAAAGCATTCTCCAAGAGTATTTGTTAGAATTAAATATACATGTTAATGTGGTATTATTGATCTTGAACTTTGCAACTACTAATGATCCGTACACAAGACTACAAGAGCCTGCGACATCATTACACACAGGTTATGCAATACCCAATATGAAATGGCTTCTACAATGTAAAATTCTCAGGTATTTGGGTCGGAAACATTCCACAGTAGGGGAATTCTATATTTTCTTTCAATCGTCCAAACCTATCCATATTGTTTTCGCCCTTAACCATTAGAATCTCATCACAGTAAGTTTGTTGAGTTCAAGCGCTACCTTCATTTTCCTCAAACCACCTCTGACGTATTATCTACCAAGGGACTTTGCTATGCTTATTAACAAGATGCTTATCAACAAGATGCTTTAACTGAAGTGACGCAATGATACATGCATAACCTATCAGATAAAAAGTTACACCAGCTCCATGAGATCTTAGTTCAGCACTTACAACATGATTAAAAAGTCTTTTTCTAGGTAAATACTGAAAATGTTCATATCCCTGCACGATATATAGGAGGAAAACGTATTTAGAAGTATACATATGTGAAAGTGGAATGCTATTCTCTAACCTGGAAAGGGTTAAGCCCAGGCATTGGTGGCATAGGCCCACTTTGACGGCGGTTAAATACAGCACTAGAAGGATACATTTGATTACCACTTGGACTTTGCGTATTCTGCATTCCATTTGGAGGCGCTGATACTAGACGCATAGGGTTCATACCCATGAAATGTCCTTGTTGCATTTGGAGAATCATCTGGCTCATTCCACCCTGCATTCCCTGTTGCAGATGTTAGTTTAAGAATCTATATGTTGATATAAATAAGCTAATTTTTGACCGGTCCAAAAGAGTGACCCGGACATAAAACTCTAGCTGTTCAAAGTAAAATAAGAAAGGCATGATTGTAGAAAAAGAGACTTGCAACACCTTTAATACAATATGCAAAGTGAGGTATCACTGCGCTGGAGTATTCTTAGTTACTAAATTAGACTTCATATATATTAAAGAACAAAGCGAGTTGTATATAAAAAGAAACAACGGAAATCGTATGAAAAGAAAGAACATAGGGAATTGTATATAATGGTACAACTAAGTTTAAGCAAAATATTACCATTTGATCACCAGGCATCTGCATAGGCATTGAAGAGGGCATGTTTGGCGGTGGTATACCATGAGGTTGAAGTTGAGGAGGTCGGGGTAAATGGGGATGCAGTAGGCTGCAAGTGAGGTAAACTTTGAGGCGGCATTGGCAAGGAATTCTTCATCTGTTGTTGTGAGTGATGTCGCATTTGCTGTTGATGATAACCAGCTTGCTGTTGCTGATTGGCAAGAGACGGATGTGGGTCATGGGGGAGAGGAGGTAGCCCAGATGGCCTGGACTCTGATCCACCCTGAGCTGATGTGTCAATAGACATAGGCATGGCAGTTCCAACACCAGGAATAGTACCGTCATTTCTCGCCAATCCAGGAGGACCACGGGCATGGAACACATATTGCACAGAAGACGATCGCATTTTATATAGACATGTCAAACGTAAATAAGAAGTAAAATGTTCCGATCAGCAACCAATTTATCAGTTGGACAACCAGAAAAGCTTAAACTTTTTTTTTCTGAAACCAAGAAAAGCTTCTACACTATCATGCTAAAAAACCCAGAGAAGCTTGTCGTTTAAGCTGATCAACCAAATTATAGCTTTCAAGACGATTAAAAAAGCTGACTTTAATTATGGCAAGCAAAGAAGGCCTATTAATATAACATTCCATGAAAGGTATTTGGTCATTAGCCTGATTCTTGAGAAATGACAACCTTTATAACAGTCAAAATAGCAAAGAGCCTATCTATCCGATCACTGTCTCAAAATCCAGTCACTCACAAGTAAAGTAATAATTAATAAAAAAAAATATGGAACTTTTAATTCTAAAAACAACAATTACTGAGGTGTATACTACTCAATAGAACTTGATGTCAATGCCGATTCCGTTTTGTCGAGTGTTTTATACTTGGGTGGATGGTTAACGATATTTCAAGACGTGATGGCAGCCGGTACTAATTTCGTCGGAATGTCTTGCCGGAGAGCGAGCTTCCTGGTGGGTATTAATGCCTTGTCCTTGAGGGTGGGTTACCTATTATACGCGCTCAAAGCGTTCATCCAAATCTTTAAATTGAAAAAGCCTAGAAAAGAGAGAATCAAAGCGGTAAACGAAAATTTGATTCGTTTTCGTGTAAAATTAGAACCGACTTACACTGCCGAGGATAATATAATAGGTCCTTCTATCTCCAGTCCTTCTAACCCCGTATCTCAACCCACTCATCTCGGCCGAATAGTCCGAGAATTGAACCAGATCCGCCAGGTTAGCCGCACACATGGGTTTAAAACTCATTTGTCATATTTGAGCATATATTTGTTGGGCGTTTGACTTTTGATCGCGGGTGGTTATGGAAGTATAAAACGAAACATTTGCCAAAATCCACCCTATCTGGACCAGAACTCGGTGATATGATTACCGCTACCAGTAACATCACTGCATTGTAGAACCAAAATGGCTTAACTACTAAACATTTAATATCTAAATTCTAAACCTACTTAAAATTAATTATTTACTTTTTAACACGGCAAATGTTTCGTTTTGTACTTGCATAACCACCCGCGATCAAAAGTCAGACGCCCACCAAATATATGACTAAATAGGAAAAATGAGTTTTAAACTCACGTGTGCGGCTAAACTCATAGATCTGGTTTAGTTCTCGGCATATTCGGCCGAGATGGTGCGTCGAGCTACGGACCGAGGAGGATTAGAGATGGAAGGACTTATTATACCATCCTCGGTGGTGGTGATAATCGGTCTTAATTTCTCACGAAAACGAGCCAAATTTTCGTTTACCGCGCTAATTCTCTCTCTTACATTTTCTCTAGGCCTTTTCAATTCAAGTATTTGGGTGAAGACTTGAAGTGCGTATAAGTAACTCACCCCCAAACAAAAGCCATTAATACCCACTAAAAAGCTCGATTTCCGGCAATATATTTCGGCGAAATTAGTACCGTCTGTTATCACGCCTTGAAATATCGTTAGTCATCCACCAGAGTAACAATCGACAAAACGGAATCGGCCTGGGCATCAAGCTCATTTTGAGGAGTATACACCTCAGTAATGGTTGTTTTGAGACAGTGTACACGGTCGACGTCACAGAGATCTGTATATATGTATTCAGAATTTAATTAGACTTCAGTTAAACCATGAAAGAAAGGTTTTCTTCAAAAAAAAAAAAAAAAGTCCATTCTTTTTCTTTTTTTACAAAAAATCCTAACCGTTATATTAGTTTTTCATTTTAATTACTTTTTTCAATGTTAAATTAGCAATATTATTAAAGTTGTTTTCGTTCAAAATTAAAAATTTACTATGAAATTTTCTTTTGAGGGTTAGACGTATTTTTTGAATTTTTTGCATTAAAGTTGTTGAAAATACATGATTTTGAGCCTTATAAATGAAAAATAAATAAGAATTTTAATGTTTAAAACTAGAATTTAATACTAAACCTTAAAAAACATGACCTTAAAAAATGATACTATGCATTTACTTATAAATTTAGCAAAAACATAAAAACATAAAAACATAATAGTAATGCAAAAAAAATAAATTAATCTTTTGGGAAAATAAAAAACATACCTCCGTCGTTGGTTGGGGTTGGGGAGTTGGAGATCCATGAAACCAAGTTTTTGTTAGTGTTTTTTGTTTTGTTTGTGTTCTTTATTTTCCGCCATTTTATTCTTAAGAAGGTCCAATGAAACTCTCTCTTCTTCTTCACTATACTCTGTCATCTCTCTCTCTCTCTATATATATATATAGATTTATATAATAAGAGGGTAATGTATTAATTGAATGAAATGTTATTATGGATGTACAGAGTCCAAATATTTTACCCATTTATTTTGTTTATTTTATCAAAAAATAAATTCTAAAAAAAATGAAAAAAATTGTATAATTACTATAATACATGTATCAATACATTCCAATAATTATTTTAAAAAAAAAATCCACACAAAATTTATTTTGAAATAAATATATAAATTTGTGTAAATTAAATATAAAAAAAACACGAATTATCTCGGATTTGTTAAAAGTAGTTTCAAGGTATTTTCTTTGCCAAATTACCATAAGTAGAGCTCAAAATTAACACATGTATGGTGTATCGAGAGAACGCAAATGCGTCATAATTTAATAACAAAAATGTGATTTCCATTTGGTTGATATTCTGTATCAAGCCCGTTTCTGAAATGTCGGCTTCAAATCTCATTTAGCTTGTTTTAGATAGAAAAGCTCAAAAAGCTTACCTATTTTTTTTACTTTTTTTTTTTTACTCTGTAGTCTCTTAACGCTTATTCTTACTTTTTAGTGTATCCCTTGAATCACGTTTTAGCTACGCCTTCTCATTTAAAAATAATGATATCAAGAGAACTACTGTGAACATGTATTGGATAGTGGAATACTAAGAGCATTCTCATCGGTACAACTAAAATACTCTATATGTATAACTTTATACAATATATTCACAAAATGCTGCTCATCAGTCATCTATAGCTTAAAAAATTCTATAAAGATATAATTTTATTGGATATAAAGATGTAGAGAGTTTTAGTAAAAAATTATAAGAGTTTAAATTATTATTTTATTGCTAAAAAACCGTGCCCCTCGTCTCCTCCCCCACTTCCCCTTTCCTTTCTATCACTATTTCTATATCTATACACATATATATATATATATATATATATATATATATATATATATATGTGCAGGTAATAAAATTATACATATATATATATATATATATACATACATATATGTGCAGGTAAGAAAATTGATCTGGTTAAACACCCAAATCGATGTATAGAATCTGCAGGATCAGAGTGAAGGTAAGATAAGAAATACTTTATATATGATATAAGACTTCATATGTGATGAATCGGAGTAGAAAAGAATTGGGGTTTTTTTGCCCTTTTGCTAAATTGTGAAGAAGGAACCAGAAAGGTTCCAAAAATAAATAAAATAAAAAAAAAATCATTATTTTAATGTGATATATAGTAGACTTATAGATGACTGTTGTGCAACTTTTGGTTATACAGTCTTATCTAGCCATATAACCTTATAGATATAGAGAAAGTTTATATGTGTTGTTGAGAATGCTCTAAGTTAATCACACTATAAAGGTACTAAAAAAAATTCATTTTTGTTGTAAGATTATTGGACTCTTGGGCTTTTACTTAATGGACCCAGATGGGCTTGTAACCCTAACCCTCTATCTATATAAAGAGGGCTAGGGGTCTTTTATTTTATATTCATTCATATTCATTCATTAATAAAGACGATACTGTTCTTCCCTCTCTCTACTTCTGCCTCCCTATATACGTAGCTAATAGTGTATTACAACACGTTATCGGCACTTTGCTCGCGAAGAATAGGATATACGCTCACGGATATTGGAGATTTTTGGTAAACGGACGGATATTGAGGTTTATCAGGGTTTTTATTAGGATTTTGCTATATCGACCTTCACCAACATACCGTGCGTAAGGTATCCGGATATAATTTTTTTTAACTGTACAACTTTTACATGTTAACGGTTGATAAAAATATATTGCTATGAAACACGGCTGTAAATTGCATGTTGTGTACTACTTGTACTCATATAAATAACATAGCTACTGTGATACGTTTGCATATATAACATAGCTACTGTGGTACTAAGTTACTTGTACTAAGTTACTTGTTGCTTGATTGATTGAATTGTTTAGTGGTGGTTGAATTGTTTACTCGTGGTACATGTATTGGTACATGTTATTGAATTGTTTATACTCTGCTGCGAATTGCATGTTTGTACTATTACTGTGATCATGCATAGTATTTGAATTAATTGATTCTGGAATGATTACATGCATAACAGTACATATGGTTGATAAGTTATAATATTTGGTAAATATACACACACAAGCATATAATTTTTTTTATTAAAAGGCAAGCGAATAAAAATTGCATGTTAATTGAATAAATTGATATGTTTCCATGTAAATTTAACCTTTTGCATGTTAAAATATTTTTTTACCATATATAGAATTGATTGGTAATTAAAAATATATTGCTTGCTTGCATGTTAGAACTACCATGTATAGAATTACTTATATGGCAATAAACCGTAGATAATTGATTGATATCTTATTAGTATAATCAACATATCTTTTGATATTACCATAGATATAAATATACCATATGGCAGTTAATTGATTTGATTTGATTTGGTATGATATAATTTGTGTGATTGATAATCCTGAATTGATTTAGTTTATCACCAAATCTACTGCATGATTAGATATATATCATGAATATATTTTATACTGCCTTGTATATATGTGGTTATCTAGAAAAGATATACCTGTTATTTATTGCCATGAATGGTAGAATTGCGAAATCATATATATTCACATTTAAGTTGGAAAAATTATGAACCTTTCCTAAATAGGCTCACCTATTTGGATACGATGTCTAGGAAAGATATAGGCGGAAGTCGATATGCTAATGAGGTCGGATTTTAAGTGGCATTCGTGCCCTCCACCCTCACCGTCTTTCCTGGTCGTTTTTCAAATAGAGCTACCGAAAGGGGTTGACTAAATAATAATTTCCCCGAATGTGTTTATATAGTGATGTATGTTTTGCCGAATTGGTGTCTCTGTATCGACCTGTCGTTCGATCAATGAGAACCTATTCACATTAAAAGCAAAACTATTTTTCGAACCTGTCGTTTCGAAATAAAGTTTATGCTTGTGCAAACCATAAACATATAAACCAGTCGTTTTATATGAAAAATAATCCAGAACTCCCAACATATGTTGGATGCCATCTATGATGAGAAAATTCGTAAAACATACTTGCGAAATGACTATTTAAACATTGATTTTAATCTGTCACCACATGTTACTCACCCTGATGTGTGAAAATGTGATGTCCAAATTTTTTTTTGGATGCCATCTTTGATGAGTAAAACACGAGTTTGTTGTTACCTTCACGATGAATGCTAAGGCGTTGATTTTATTCCGCCGCCACATTTGAGACGTGATGACGTCTATGGTGAACAAATGTCTGAAATTGACATATTTGAGCAATCCTTCACCAAAATACTAGCTTGGAAATTGTATTCCATAAACAGTATCGTGAATTTATATTCACCATGTTCCTTTATCGCCCATTTGTTATTGGATAAGAAAATTACCCCGGTGAGTAGTTTTAATCCTATTGGGTCAATGGCGAATTGTTTGCCTGATATTAATGCTCTTCGTGTATATTTTTTTTCCACGAATCGAGAACCGTGACAAGTGTTATTTGTCTCGAACTGTCGCGATCCCGATGAATCGCCTAGCCAAGCGAGATTTTAGACAATCGTCAAAATCTAAAACCTGTGGCTCCAAGACAGTAATTGAAAGGAACAATATGGCCCGTTGTCACAAAGCAAGAGATAATGCTCAATGAGGCAACTCTATGCTATAAACACAAAGGTCATGCACGGTTACTCTTTAAATAGTTCAAAACTATTATAAAGATGAAAAAACCGATGCTAATGTGGTTAAAGATAACTGAAATGAAACTCTTGAGACCCCCGGTTTTGTGGCTCAAATAAGTTTGGTACCTTTCTTTATTGATTTTGATAAATCATTGAGCCATATTTTCGCTCATCTGGATTATGTTTTTCCATTTGGATTATTATTTTTCCATTTGGACATACTTTTGGATTATGGTTTGCCTGTTTATGAAATTTCTCGAAATAATTTAAAGTGTTTTGAGCAAATTCCTTTGACAAATGTGACCAAACTTTAAATTATGAAATTTTAGGCAATACTTGTGGGATAGTTGATTTTTTTGGAAATAGTGGGTAACAGTGTACCACATAATTTCATCAACTATTTGCCTAAAAGAGTACTCAGTGACAACGATTCTGGACCTGTTGTTCCAAAATCAAAATCTTTGGTAAAACCAAATTGATTTGTCAAATATGAACTCTTATACTCATGTAGGTCCTGCCGTACCTTGTTGAGTTATAAAATATTCGAGAAAACCAGTGTTATCTGGTAATAGCTCATGAAAAAATTAAAATTTTTTTACATAGCCTCCATTCAATACGATCAAAAGCGTATTTTAGAGGAGTTGAAATGTCTTTCAAGTGGTTGCTACCACATTCTTTAAAGCATTTAAAGTTACCTTATCATTTCGCCTGTCGTCGAATGATAAATGATTTAGATGCTAAGACATGATTGTCTATACTATCATTCGTCTGTCGTCGATTGATTAGAGCATTTTGATATTGTGGCATTGACCGGATGAGATATTCCCGGGTCAAAAGACGATGCTTGATTTATAATCGCATCGCATTTGGATTCTCTCTGAGAATATATTTCGCGATTAATCCGAAATTCATGCCATTAATGCTCACTTTGAAAGACTAGTATGTGTAAAGATCACGAAATGAACTCGTAGAATTCTTGTAAAGAATTGAAGGAGTTATTGTGGACTTATCCAACCATAAGACGGACCATAAATATAAATGGTTATGGTTGATGCATCGACAATTTGGTCACATTTTAATGTTGTCCACATAAATGCAGCACTTTCCAAACTTTTAGCCCTATCATTAAGTTGATGGCTCATGATCCGGATTATCCTGAAAAGTCTAGTCGACTTGATAATACCAAAGAGTAAGAATCGAAATTTCGATTTGAATTACTTGAATTTGGAAATTGAAATTGAACATCCTGTCGATTATGTTCAGACCTAAAATGGACTCACGGAAAGCTTGATGATGCGACTGCAAATGATTGCACGCATTTCTTGGTCTTGCGCACCAAGATTTATATTTCCGTATGGGGTTATGCTATTTTGCTGCATTGGTCCGTCATGAGGCCCATAGATACTCAAACACCATATGCGTACCAGCTGGTTACTGGTTATGAGCCAGAAGTCTCATATTAACGCGTGTTTAGAGTGATTAATTAATATTTTGATTGAGCCGCTCTAGCGTTCAAAATATGGACATCTGAAGGGGACATAAGTCGATTATGAATCCCATGCCTATCATTTGATAGAGTAACCTTGGCAAGCGATCTCTTTACCGCATGATATGCGAAAGTGACATCGCTAAGACTGTTATCCCCGTCGTTAGGGGGAGATTTGCACGTTACCGTTGATAAGGAACGACGTGAAATAACGTGGCATAACCCACTCAGTCTTAGCTTGATCCCCAAAACTGCACTTAGTGATAAGTAAGTGCATAGACTCCCTCAAGTCTACCTAAATACAAGACGCATTTAATGACTTTATGAGATGTCACGAGATCATTTATACCTGCTGCAAAATGCTTGCAAGGATAGACGTCCCTGTCGGACGCCGTGTTCCTGTCGTAACACGTTGCTTTGGCCGAACCCGCCAAGCAAAGGACGTTGCCGTCGGCCGTCAGTCTATCGTCCTTCCTAATATATGAGGAAGTTGATCGGTTCTTAATTCGTTCAGCCCCAGAGGTGGTGAACTGAAACTCGTTTGTCGCACGAGATTATAAAGGATCAAGGAGATGTGTGTGTTGTAAGATTATTGGACTCTTGGGCTTTTACTTAATGGACCCAGATGGGCTTGTAACCCTAACCCTCTATCTATATAAAGAGGGCTAGGGGTCTTGTATTTTATATTCATTCATATTCATTCATTAATAAAGACGATACTGTTCTCCCCTCTCTCTACTTCTGTCTCCCTATATACGTAGCTAATAGTGTATTACAACAATTTTTTTTTAATTAAGTATATTTTTCAGTTGAGTATTTTCTTTAGTATTAAATTATGAGTTGATTTTTTTCTGCAGTGGACATGGGAGTTTCTCGGATAGCTTATTGCTAAATAGTGTTGCTGGGAATCTGGTGCATTCTTTAGTATTTGTACCCTTCATGGATGGTATGTATTTTCATCATTCCTCTTGGTTCCTTTTTTTTCTTGTAATATAACATCACAAAATGTCAAAATGTTTTTTCGTTAATGTGGTTGGTGAAAAATTACAGGAGAATTAGCCATAGAACTCACCATCAGAATCATGGAAACGTCGAGAAAGATGAATCATGGGTGCCGGTAATACTAAATACTATTACATCCTGATTACATAGTCTATAAGTACACTCGTATATTCATTAAAATCGTGGATTTAAATACTTTGCAGTTGCCTGAGAAGATATACAAGTCTTTGGACGAGTCCACCAAGTTCTTTCGGTTTAAAATCCCATTCCCCTTGCTCGCATACCCCATATACTTGGTAAGACTTTATTTGTTTCCCATTTCAAATCCAGTATATATAATCTTTTTCCCAAGTATATTGTTAAGTCACTTCAAGAAGTTCAGCACTCAGGAACTGTTTTCTTGTACCATTAATGCTTTCGTTCTAATAACTTGATTGACTAGCTTAAAAGCCAAGTATGGAAATAGCTAAATATCTTGAGCCAAATATCTTGAGCCAGATCGACGCAACATTTTTCATTGGCTTCAAAGTAGACTTCTTTTTTTCTTAAAATCTGCAGCCTAACAAGCCTTCATGATCATTTAATTTCCTAATCATAAGAAGATTGTTTTGTACCGAAACAATCCGTGTGTTGTTAAATTCTAATGTGGCACATCATCAGTTATCCACTTTCCATCGTGTGTTGTTAGATATCTACGCCGCACGACGGAAAGTGGATATAAAGAAGATGCAACCTTTTTTTCTAAAAGTAAAGTGAATGATGAAGGAAAGTTCAAGTCTGTAGTAGAATATTTGGATTTAAATTCGATCTTGGATCAAACTTTGTTAAATATTCTAGCAAGTAAAGGTGTAACCTCGCATGCTCGTACTATAAAAACAATCAGAAAGGACCAAAACTGAGACAGAATGAAATTCAAGAACAGAAAAAGGAAAAGAACAAAGAACGGAAAGGGGACATTATATAACTCAATCAAAGCCATTAACAGAAACAGAAATGCAGTTGTCTCATCAATCAGTGTTATTTTAAGCTACTGTTACGTGGAGTATTACAACACTACTACTGGACAATTTTGCACAAAGCAGTACAAAACGCCGAGCATGTTCATAAATTTATTGTCTACAAACACACAATTTCTAACAGGCCTATCACGTTTTGCACATTGGCAGTATATATTTTACGGAGATGCATTGCTAGTCAAATGTTTTTCACTGATTGCAATGACTTGGCATCAATACGATTGAGGATCCTTCTTGCTTCCTCCTCTGTAGCTGGAACCACTTTCCGGATTCTAAATCCATTGTTTAGGGCTTTTGCCTCTGTACGAATGGTGAATGTGAAATAGAGCACGTTTGTCACCTGATAATAAAGGCACGGAAAAAAGTGCATGTTATACTCAATAGGCCAAGTTTTAACAAGTGGGGATAATTACAGGGGAAACAACAGAGCATTATGTGATCTCATATTTGTGAACAAGTCGAAATAAATTAGTGAATACTTATGTTAACATTCGTCAGCGATTATTGTATTTGGAACCATATAGGGAAAAAAACATAGATTGGGTACTAATCATTATATAAATATAAATACTTATGCACTATTCTCCCGATCCCCCCTCCTCTCTGTCTTTCTTTTGTCTACTCTCTTGTTATCTTTTTCCTATTTAGTTTTTCTAAACAATGATTTTCTCTCCCGGGTGTACAAAAGTAAAATTAATATTGGTTTTTCATAGGTGTACCTGAAGTCTGAAGATACAGTAGTGTACACAATTGGAATTTGGAAGTAACCCTAACAAGTGCTACATAATTCAAGGGTTTATAGTTAATGGGTTCAAGTTACTTCTAAGGAAATATTTATCCATTTTATGGGCAATTGAAATGTATACCTCACTTGATCTCAGCTCAGGGCGTGTAACGTGGGCGATGACCTCAATGCTGATTAACGGCTGATCTGTGTGCTCGAGTTCGGTGTATAACACGCATGATTTTAAGCGCAAAAAATCTCCAACATCAACCTGCCCATTTATAACAGTAATCCAATAAATAAAAAACTGTAGTAATCTATAACTGTAGAAGTCTATAGTAACAGTAAATTAACACCCAACAGTTTTTATTTAAGAACCTATAACTGTAGAAATCCGGCAGTAAACTCTTCTGCACAAGAAAAGTCCACCTTCGAAGTATTTTCAAAAGTGAGTTGTGAAATAAATACTCGCATTTTTATTTTACGACCACCTTAAGGAGAAAATATAATTCCCTAAACAAACTTGGTCCCAAATTCTATTTACCCTTGTCCAAACAAAATCCTTATATATTCTTACCCAGGCCCTCTCTACAAATTTATTAGCACAATTATATTACAAGATGTTTATGGTGCATACTCACAGGTTTCAAAAAATCCACGTGATCAACTTCGAGAAAATGTGGCATGATACCGGCAAAAGCATAAGCCGTTGAAAAAGCCAAATCAAAAGCTCGGTGCATTAAGAAACCACCAAAAATACGACCATGAATATTCCTTTGTTGAGGCTGGCACATCAAGGAATTCTCAAGCCGAGTATCCCTTAAAAGGATGGCGTTTCTATCGGCTAAAGCGGGCATATCACAGAAAATACGGCCCTCGCCTAATAAAGTTGATAACCGGTCCTTATCTTCACCATTTTCAGTGACCTTTTTGTTATTGATTTGTTTACTTTTTCTCAGTTTGGTTCTAGCTTCTGCTTCTTCGAAAAGCAACTTTTCTTTTTCGGTTTGAGGAGATAGTCTATTTACAGGAGAGGCTTTTCCAGTTTTGGAGTCACGAGCAACGAAAATGAAGTTGGCAGTGAGAGCTACATCTTCTGTATCGTCTGCAGTTTCTGTAAAAAAAAGTTTATCCAGATAAAGAGCTATATAGTCATAGATGAGTTTTGAGTAGTAACTAGATTACATTCAAACTTGATCTATAACTCCCTAACTATAGTACGAAAATAGAAAAAAGGAGTATATAGAATGCTCTTTTTAGTGTGATAAAATTCAATTGCAGTTATGCAGATCATCTACTATGCTGCAACCATCTGATCTCCAAATCTCGAATCTACAAGATACTCTATATCTATAATCTCCTTCAATAATACTAGGCATATAAGAACCACAAGAGTCTATTCACCCCACAAAACAAGATAGATAAACTGGCTTTTTGCTGTTTTGTACACCAGATTTACACACCTTTTCTAAGTACACTAACTTTACCTGTTACTTAAACTGTTTCTCAACCTATTAGCTGACCATTTGGTACAATACCATCTGAATTAACGAAATAACTTGCCATTTTTTCCCCTGAAATTGGACAGAAGCAACTTAATGACGTCAGTTTTTCCCATTTAATTTAGACGGAAGTGTATAAATTACTTTAAAACCACAGGCTAGGGTACAGTTTTAGATAGATTTTACGTTAGTAAATTATTTATTTATTTTAAATGTGTAAGTTTGGTGTGCAAATCATTTTTATTTCGCGTAATAAAAAGAAATTAAGTATTTGCTTTCCGCTCAACCCATATAATAAAGCTTATGGAATATATATATATACATATGTGTGTGTGTGTGTGTGTGTGTGTGTGTGTGTGTGTGTGTGTGTGTGTGTGTGTGCATAGAAGTATACCATTTGTGGATTGCATAACTTCAAGTTGAATTTCGATTGACGAACGCCCAACCCATATAACTGCACCTACAATTTTGAGATCAATATCGACACTGATTGGCTTTTTCAACACCAACTTATCAACAGATGCAGTCACCAACAAGAGTGGTCTTGTAGTAAAATCATCATCAGAACAATGCTGTTGCAGAATCACAGACAAAGTTAATTCCATTAGCACAACATCAACAGAGAAGCCATTATCCAAAGGTTTAAAAATCAAAACCAAAGGCGAGCAGAAATTTGAACTTACTTAAGAAAATCCTACATAGTACTACAAAAGACAAAAGATAATGTCCCTGCAACTAATTTGATAACTACCGCATATGATATAAGGGAAAACAGTTTGTAACAATTATTATTTTAAAATATTGACACCCTCTCCATATTGACTCAAACAGCCCTCACCCTTTTATGAGCACAATGGTAATAATCAAATTTCGAAATAACACCAAAACAAAAAAATACAAGGGGACAGGGACTTAAGGTTCGCTTAATTCGACAGTAATTTCATTCTTTTTGCATCACTTAAGGTTCTCTTAATTCGACAGTAACTACTGGCCAATGCTTTCATTTCGTTCTGGCGAGTCCCCACAAAGATTCATAACTTCTTTTAAATTGGGCAAATTTCTTAGCTCATGCAAAATAAAAAGAGCTAAAGAAATTACAACTAAGACTGATATACCAAGGGAAGAGCAAAGTTACCTGGAATAAAGTTCTGTATTTGGTGGAAACAAATTTAAGATAACACTTTTTTGTTTAATCAATTCAATTTCTTGATTCCTAAGTTCTCCACAACATTCCACGAATTTTTTTCCTACAAATACTCTTCTTACTTCTTCTGTATTACCCTAAGCTTTAAACTAGACTACAAAGCATGAGGTTGCCCCATTACTCTTCTCAGAATCTGATTCCAGAATTAAACCAATGAATTCCTGTTTTTCCTCAAATATTTATATTGTCCTGTAACTTAAAGCTGATGTCAATCGCCTTAAACAATTAAAATTAGCTAAAAGAGTAACTCCTTCCACAATTAAGGTGTTATAGAAACTCCAATATAACTCCGCTAATAGCACTGAATTATTAAAAATAGATGTCCTGTTAAAGCATAAGATGATTTCTTTAGACTTCTTCAGGTCCACTGATTTTTATGGTATCAGCATTGATAAATATAACATAAGATTTTGAATCAGTATTTACCGCCTAATCTACTTGATCCCCCAATCTGCTAGGCTTCTCATAAACCCGCCTCGATTTTTAGAACAACGGGTAAAAGTCAATAGTACATGGTACTAAACATCTTTTTTCCCTATATTTATACACATAAATATTAGTAAACCTTATAGTTTTGCCAATTTGGGTCCCAACCTATCAATTTTCGTCCATTACGGGTCCAACAGCAATAAATCGACGAATTAGTATCTCACATTAAGGATCTGTTTTTGACGGATGTTGTTGGAATTGCACTCACTATATGACAGGTGAAAGCACGTAACTGTAATTCAGTCATTTTGTTTAATACGCCTCCCATAATAGGATGAAAATAGGTAAGAGGGGGCCTAAATTAGAAAAAAATAAAGGTTGGTTACCAGAATGGCGAAAGCAATGTTCTAAAATATGAAATGCGAATTTTAGGCAGAAATTGGTCGCCCAACGCCTCATCCTGCCTAATTCCGCCTATTCACCATTGAATCCCGCCTGATCTATCCGCATAAGCTCGCTTTTGAGAACACTGTATAAAAGTACTAGTACATGGTACTAAAGTCAAAAATATAGCTGAGAGCACATGACTTCAGCTCCATCATTTTGTTTAACTAATTGGATGAAAATATGACGATGAGGACCTCAGTTAGAAAAAAAATCATCGAGTACCTTAATGGTAAAATTCAATAGCATAAGGTACTAAGCATCTTTTTTCCCTTGCGTACTCCGATGAAGACGTTTCTATCACCTTTGAAACTTATCTGAAGTTTTAGCTTTAATAGTAGTATAAAATATAAATTGCTCCATCAAATCTATTTAAATACAAATCCTTCAAAATCAATACCAATGACTGAACCAAAATGATTAACCCCACAAATTTATTAACTTATATGTTTTTAATGCTGAACTATAACATAAAAGAAGCAACAAAGCCAAGCTATTACTACTTTAACCTGTAGTGAAACAAGTCCTCAGTACATTTTTATTTTGTTTTTACACTTAAACAAATAATTTAGTAATTATCAGTTACTCATACAAAACCAGTAACTTCGTTTGCGTACATCCAAAATAATCACAAACATAGTAGGTTCTTCAAATATAGACTAACCCTCTTTTTAGCTTGATTAACAATCAACTACAAAAGTCAATTTATTACTTAAACTGAGGCAAAACAATGTGTACTCAGAGACTATATCCTAAGCTCATATAAGAACCTAAGATTTATGCACCTATTATTTGTCATTTATTCATTCCAGGAGTTGTACAATATAATAAATACTAACCTAAGACACGCACAGACCACCTTGTCTATTTTCCCTATCTCATGAACCCCTAGAAATGTTTTCCGAAGTTAAGTTACCTTAACGTTACCCCTTTACAGAGTTGTGAATTCCTAAGCGTTACTTACCTAAGCTTTAAACCCTCTGGTAGTACAAAACTATTCTTAACTTTGTATATGTTCCGTATATATATCATACTATTATGATAAGCCAACTCAAGAAAAATGAATCTGCCAAACTTTGCCAATTTTTTCCAAAAATACCCTTATCCTATTTTATTAATTACTCATATACCCTAATGCAATTCAAATACATAGTTTTCCACACATCTCAATTTATCTCCCAAACAAATCATCATACATGTACTTTTATACTACTATAACAATAAAACATTATATTTACAAATTTTAATTTACTATATTCATTCCATCATTTTGCGATTTTTTCAAAAAAATTAATTTAATTTGTCCGGGTTCACAGTTATGCTACTACGTGTCGCACACGCATGGGCTATGATTACTAGTATATATATATTCACACACCAGCTTAATCTGATTTTCTAAGTGTTTTTATGTCATAAACTGATAGAATATAAGTCTAGTAACACATTTCAGAATCGAATAAAGCTTGGCTATAGATCCCCAATTTGATCAGAACACCAGAAACTTATTTCTATAAGCACTTACTAGCCTGTCTCAACACCAATGTAATTTATCATTAGAACTTCAGCACAATAATAAATAATAAGTATTTTTAACTTGCTTAAATAATTAATTAACCATATACAACACCAAGACAAGTTAAAAACATAAATCCTATAAATGAAATCATAATTCAATTTTACAACTCAAATAATATCAGATACAAGTTCTTATTGCCAATATTCTCTCACTCCTGCCATTTCTCATTATCTCTCTCTCTCTCTCAGGTAAAATTCCTCGAGTTTTACTCCTAATTCAGTTTGTTCCGTTCCCGTAGAAGGGTAGTTTTTATTGTTTTATCAAAAATATTACTCCATTTTGAGTTTTTTTTTTCCGGTAGAACAAACATTTATTTGCGAACAGGTTATCACTAATCCGCGTATTGCACCACGTGTAGAAATGGCATAATCGCCATTACAGCAACATATAGAGAGAGAGAGAAAGAGTAGAGTGAAATAACTGTCTCGTATATTGATTGGTTAGTTAGTTACACCTGGATCAACCTATATAAGAATGAGAGAGTGACAGTTGTACATGTAACTAATCCAACTACCAACATAGTTTCTTCTTAGTACATTGAACTCCTATAAATCAGAAGTATTAACAGAACAAGTCCTTATATCACAACACCATGCATAGCATAAGATCCGTTCACTAGTATACATATATCAGTAATTATATACCTTGACAGAGATGGTGCCTAATCCTGCCTATTTTCCCTATATCTATAATACATAAATAGATAGATAGATATATAAATATAAATAAATAAATACAACCTTGACGAGATGGTGCCAGCAAGGGCATCGAGATCCTCCAACAACTTGCCAACCCTAACCTCATTCCAAGGATCCCTATACTGCTCCCTCAATAGATAATCACTCGAGAATCCGTACAAAAACTAGTCCTGCTCTGAACGGGGGTCTTATCCAGGAGCTGGCTCTGGGGAGGCGTGTCTATATGAGGGTCGATTAGGAGTCGTTCAAAGATCTTTGAACGAGCTTCCCAGAGGGCGTTGGTGACCGGGGATTGGTTTAGAGAGAGAGAGGGGTTTATTATGCTATTCCATTTCTCATTCTCTCTCTCAGGTAAAATTCCTCGAGTTTTACTCCTAATTCAGTTTGTTCCGTTCCCATAGAAGGGCAGTTTTTACTGTTTTATCAAAAATTAGTGCATTTTGAGTTTTTTTACGGTAGAACAAACATTTATTTGCGAACAGGTTATCACTAATTCACATGCTGCACCACGCATAGTGTGGGACCCGTGCACTAGACTGCTAGTATACATACATGCATAAAGAAATACGTACATACATATATATACCTTGACGGAGATGGTGCCTAATCCTGCCTATTCACTGCCTACTCAGTTTAATCCTAATTTGTTTTTAAAGTTTGCTTTTATTCCAAAACAGTTCAAAAGTTTCAAAAAATTACGAACTGACCCCAAAGAAATGAAAAGGTGACAGATTGCCCCAAACTATTTTAATACCTTGGCGGAAATGGTCCCAGATAAGGCATCAAGAACCTCGAGCAACTTCCCGACCCTAACCTCGTTCCACGGATCCCTATACCGCTTCCTCAATATATAATCGCTCGAAAACCCATACAAAATACTAGTCCTACTCAGTTTAATCCTAATTAGTTTTTAAAGTTTGATTTTATTCCGAAACAGTCCAAAAGTTATAAAAAATTACACAGATGCCAAAGAATTGAAAAGGTGACAGTTTGGTCCAAACAATAGTGCAATTTCATCATTTTGTTTAACGGTAGGTCCTCAATTGTGACAAATTTCGTAGTTTAGTACCTCAATTGTTAAAATTGGTAGTCTAGTAGCTAAATCGTTAAACACTGGTAGTATAGTACACTAAATGTATTTTTTCCCTATATAAATGTATACCGTGACGGAGATGATGCCTAACCCAGCCTATTCACCGCCTACTCAGTTTGATTTTATTCCGAAACAGTCCCTGTACTCTAGAAGCTTATTAAAAAACTTCCACTGATTTATAAACGCAACATATAAACATACACCTTGACGGAGATGGTGCCAGCTAAGGCATCGAGATCCTCGAGCAACTTCCCGACCCGAACCTCGAGGAGCCATATATAATGGCTCGAGAATCCGTATAAAGTAATAGTCCTCGATTGTGCGGGGGTCTTATCGAGGAGCTGTTGCTGGGGATGCGCGTTAATAGGAGGGTCCAAAAGGCGTTTGAAGATTTTGGAACGAGCTTCCCATAAGGCGTTGGTGACCGGGGATTGGTATATACCGGGCCAGAGAGAGAGGGGTTTATTATCCTATTCCATTTCTCATTCTCCCTCTCTCTCTCTCAGGTAAAATACCTCCGTTTTTACTCCTAATTCAGAGTGTGTTTGGTATCATATTTTTTGGGGTGATTTTTGGATTTTTAGATTTTGAAAATCCAGATTGTTTAATACTAGTTGTTTGGTTATTAGGATTTTTTTGATTCTTAAAATCCAGATTTTTAGTCAAAATAATCCAAAAAAATCCAAAAATACAGAATCCATCTTTTTACTGGATTTTTGGATTTTAAAAATCAGATTTTTTGTCAAAAAATATGATATCAAACGGACCCTCAGTTTGTTCCGTTCCTATAGAAGGGTAGTTTTTACTGTTTTATCAAATATTTACTGCATTTTGAGTTTTTTTTAGGGTAGAATAAACATTTATTTGCGAATCATTCTATTATAATAAGCCAACCTAAGTCAAATGAGGCTGCCCAATTTAGTCACTTTTTTCCAAAAATACCCCTACACCTTTATATTAATTACAATAATACCATACTCACATAAAAATATAAAAAATAAAAACTAATAAAACTATTTATCCCTTTTTAACAACCAAACATTATTTTAAATCTTAAAATATTTTTACGAGCCGCACATACAACGCGTGGGGCACGATTACTAGTATATATATAATCCTACCTATTCACCGCCAACTCAAAACATTTAAAGTTTTGAGTTTATTTGAAAACAGTCCCTGTACCCTTGAAGTTTATTAAAAAACTTCCACTAATTTACAAATGTGGCATATAAAGTTTGAAAAATTACAAATAGACCCCAAAGAATAAAAAAGTGACAGTTTGGTCCAAACAATTAATTGCGATTAAACGTTGGAAAATCGCTGGGTCGGAGGTCACTTATACATATAAATAATTATACATTCATTTATATAGAAAAATCCTGGCTATTTACCGCCTACTCAGTTTAATCCAAATTAGTTTTTATAGTATGACTTTATTCCAAAACAGTCCCTGTACTATTAAAGCTTATTAAAAAACTTCCACTGATTTACAAACGTGGCATATAAAGTTTGAAAATTTCCATATAGACCCCAAAGAATAAAAAAAGTGACAGTTTGGTCCAAACAATTAATAGCGATTAAACGTTGACTAATCGGAAAATCGCTGGGTCGGAGGTCACTTATACATGTAAATAATTATACATTCATTATTATGAAACTTCCGGTTTAATCCAAATTAGTTTTTATAGTATGACTTTTTTTCCAAAACAGTCCCTGTACTATTAAAGCTTATTAAAAAACTTTCACTGATTTACAAACGTGACATATAAAGTTAAAAAAATTACAAACAGACCCCAAAGAATAAAAAAAGTGACACTTTGGTCCAAACAATTAATCGCGATTAATTGGAAAATAGCTGGGTCGGAGGTCACATATAGATATAAAAAATTATACATTCATTTATACTCCGTATAAATAAATATACTTTTAACACCATGGCAATTTGGTCCCTAAACATCATAAACATGACAGATTGGCCCAAAATACTTGAATACATGCATACATAAATACATATATATAAATAAATAAATGATACCTTGACGGAGATGGTGCCAGCTAAGGCATCGAGATCCTCGAGCAACTTCCCGACCCGAACCTCGTTCCAAGGATCCCTATACTGTTCTCTCAAAATATAGTCGGTCGAGAAACCGTATAAAATACTAGTTCTCGATTGAGCGGGGGTCTTATCGAGAAGCAGTTGCTGGGGAGGAGCGTCTATCGGAGGGTCTAAAAGGCGTTCGAAGATTTTGGAACGAGCTTCCCATAAAGCGTTGGTGACGGGAGATTGATACATACCGGGCCATAAGGAAAGTGGTTTACGAGATGGATTTGGAGATGTAGAGAATGGGGAGGAGAAGGTGGAGACGACTGGGATTGGGGAAATGTGGGGATCCATTAGAGTAGAGAGAGAGAGTTCAGTTGGGTTTTTTGGTGGACAAGGTCAATAAATATCAAATGTAACGTTTCAATTAATGTTACTGTAATACTATAAATAAATTTTAATACCCTCCTCCGTCCCCACATAAGTGACTGGTTGTATTAAAATGGGTTTATTGACTTTTCGGATCTTGATTTCTTAATTATTATTATTTGTATTACAGTTTATACTTTTTTTTTTTGGTAACTTTATTTCTTTATTTTATTTTTATTTCAGTTTTTTACTTTCTTTTCCTTCTTGTACGTGAGTTTTTATAGGTTGAAAATTGACAAAAATAAAATAAAAAAATAAGCATAGGTATAAAAAAAGAAAAGGTTAAGAAACAAATGTATAAAAAGGAAAATTAAATAGAAACTATGATTAAAAAAAAAACTAAGAAACCAAGTTTTAAAATGAGAAAAAAAATGAAAAAACGAATGTATAAAAAGATATAAACCCTATTAAACAGGTGTCCAATTTATTTTTTTAGTAAATTTATCGTTTTCTTTTTTCAAAAATCTCTTTTTGATGAGTAACACTGTTGTAGACCTGGTCTGCTAAAAATGTGAGTGTCGCAACCACGAAAACTCAACACATATGTGAGAACTCAAAAATAACTGGCATAAATTTAATTTTAAATTCAAACTATATTATTTTATTGGTTGTCACAGCATTAAAAAGTATAGAACAGGTTCATAGAAGTGTTTATCTTTTTTATAGTAGCTACTAAATCATAATATTAAATTTACAAGTGCAGTTTCTGATTTTGAGTAAGAAACCATTTTTGTATGATTTTATTTATTTATGGTTGGTAGAAGAGAGAGATCGGGTTAAGTTGGGTTTTGGTGGGAGTTTTAATGTTTATTAAATTGGAGGGTTAGTAAACGGGATAAATGAGATAAGGGGTTGATTTTGTAGTTTTGTACGTAAATGTGATGTTACAAAATAATGTTATAAAATGGACGCACACACCTCGATCCCAGTTGGTTTTTGGTGGACTTTAATTTCTATATAAAGGATTTACATAACGCATGATCCTTGTTTAATACCGTCTAATTTTGGTTAACAATAGTTTGATCTGTCTAATTCCATCTAACCACCAAAACTTTTAGCTTCTGACTATTGTCTAGGTTCCGTTAATTTATACATAAGCTCGCATTTTAGAACATTTAAATCTAGCGTTTCAAAGAATGTTATAAAAGTCAAAACCAGGTTTCAAGGGTAAATTAGTGCTAGACAAAGTTAATATGGCCTTTGCAAATTTTTTCTGGGGTATTTTTGATAGCAAAAACAAACATCATTGGCTTAGATGGTCTAAAATTGCTAAACCCATATCCGAGGGTGGTTTGGGTATTAGAGATATTTCAGAAGTAATGAAAGCACTTCATTTTAAAATGAGTTGGAAACTACTAGATTCTGAAACTCTTTGGTCAGTTTTTATGTACCAGAAATACTTTGCAAAATATGTAAATTGGTCTAATCTTGTTTTTAAACAAAATCATTCTTACATTTGGAAGTGTTTTGGTGCCAATTTCAATACTTTAGTTACAAAAAGTGAATGGAGTCTTAATGAAGGATCTGTAAGTTTTTGGTATGAAAATTGGTCAGGTACATGTTTGCTTTGCAATGATTTCAATGTTGTTTTTCTTAATATTCTTCTTAATCAGATAATTGTTGGCTGTAGTTGGGATGCTAAATTGCTTGAACTTATGGGAGGTAAGATTTTAGCTAATAGAGTTACTCAACTCTTAGTTTGCCTAAGAACTGGTACTGACTACAGGTTTTGGCCTCTATCACATAATAGTGAGCTTACTGTGAAAAATGCTTATAATTTTCTGAGAAATAAAGGTGAAAAATTTTCTATAGCGAAATTTATATGGAGTAAAGTTTTGCCCACTAAAATTTCTATTTTTAATTGGAAACTTTGGTTCTCAGCTGTTAAACTTGATCATGATGTTAAAAAATTTGGCATTTCTCTTGCATCAAAATGCTCATGTTGCTGTAATCATAAAGAAGATTCTGCTGATCATTTATTCAGCAATAGTGAAATTAGTTTTAAAATATGGAATTTTTTTAGTAATGCTTTTGGTTTTGATAAATTTATAGAGGGTAATTTGAGAGCTTACGTTACAAAATAGTTTGCTAAATGTGATCTATCTCACTTTGGTATAATAGCATCACTAGTCCCCTCTCTTATTTGTTGGGAAATTTTGATTAGTAAGAATAAAAATAAGCATGAGAATATTGAAATGAATGGGGATTCAATTATCAATAAAGTTATTAATTGGCTACGAGATTTAAATGATCTCATTACTCCTAAATCCATTGGTAAGTCTTTTAATAATATTACTCTTATAAACTTTGGTATTGATATCAAAGCTTTTAATGTCAAAAGACCGCTGTTGGTTTATTTGAAATGTTCACCTAGTGGTAGACTTAAACTTAACATTGATGGTTCTGCTATTGAGGGTGCAAGAACAGGATGTGGTGGGATTTTAAGAGATAGCAATGGTATTTTTATCATTGCATTTTCTTTTAATCTAGGCACTAATAATCACATATATGCCGAACTGGTTGCTTTATTAAATAGACTTCTCATTATGTTTTCTATGAGTTTTAATGAACTATTAATTGAATCAGATTCAGAATTAATAGTGAATTGGTGGAAAAAGAGAAAAAGTCCTGGTCCTAAATTTGCTAAAATATGGTATGATATTTGTTATATGATACCTTGTGTTTGCTCTAACTTTGATCATATATTTAGAGAGCAAAATCAGGTAGCTGATGGTCTAGCTAAACTTGGTGCTAAAGGTACAAATTTCTCTACTATGGACATACAGTGGTTGCCAAAGAAAATCAAAGCCACCTATTTATTAGATCAAAAAGAGATTCCCTGTTTTAGGGGGAAGTTTCTTTGATCTTTAGCCATTTATTGGCTGTTTTTCAGAGTTACTTGACCTTATACTTGGCTTCTAAGATGGCTTTAAGCTGGAGAAGTTGATTCATGCAGTTGCAAAACTGCAATTTAGTGATTCCCCCCTCACTAGAATTGGATGTAATTTTTCTTCAAGGATAGCATTTCTTTGTGAAATGGCTGGAGATTTGGATTTTTTTTTTTTTTACGATTTAGCAGTTGCGAAGCTGTTTTGGTCAATTAGCCTTTGTGGCTTTTAGACTCTGTTTTGATAAAAAGATTGAAGGTTCTTGCGTAATCAAGAGAAAGGCCTTGAAACTTGGCTGTTTTTATTTCGAAATTTGAAGTAATGGTTCTGAGGATATGAAAGTATAGTTTTTTTTTAAGAGAATGTTGCTGAAGAAGAATGAAGGTTCTTGATCAAGAAACAAGCCTTGACCCTTGGTTGTTTTCTCTTTCGAAAGTTTAAGTAATGGTACTGAGTTCTTCTATAAGAGAACCTGCTGAAGAAGAATGAAGTTTCTTGCTAATCAAGAGACATGCTTTCTCTTGGCTGTTTTTCTTTCGAATGTTGCTGAAGAAGATTGAAGTTTCCTGTGTAATAAAAGAGACAGCCCGCCCTTGGTTGTTTCGAAATTTTAAGTAATGGTTCTAAGGTTATAGGAGAATGTTGCTGAAGAAGAATGAAGTTTCTTGCCAATCGGAGAGTACGAAAAGAATAGTTCTTTTAAGAGAATGTTGCTGAAATGTGATGAAATTTGTTTTTCTTCTCTCTTTTAAAAGCTATGTTTCCTAGTAAAAGCAGGTAACTATGCCTTGCTTGTGTTTTTGTTAGATTTCAATGTTAAAGGATTTAGACGTTAGTCATCGTGAGGGCTTAGCTCACGAGATGTTACTTTTTGTTAATAAAGGTTTTGATGGTATTGAAAAAAAAAAAATGTAAGTCTGACGCTTAATCCCGTTTTATTCTGTCGGATCCGCTAAATATGCTTAAATTAGTAGTTGTTTAGACTCCCGCTAATTACGTACCAAATAAGCTCGCTTGCTTTTTAGAACACCGGTTTCAAGAGTACACAATATTATTTACACATTTACAATTACTTTCTAATCTTAGCTATTAAAATTGATTTATCAAACCTATCTGGGTATCAAAATCTATTCGTTTATAAGGTCAAATGCATAACGTATTCATGTGCTGCATGTCCTTTTACAATAAATGATAAAGACACAGTATAATCAAATTTTTTCCTCAAAAAATCTTCCATTTTATTAAATTATGCCAAATATGGTTTTATCAAACTTGAAGGAATACGCAGAAATTTCACGAATTTTAGCTATTTGGTTATTGCTAGCGTCTGCTGGAGCGCGTTGGTGACTGAGAACTCGTACCCTCCAGACCAGAGAAATAGCAGTTTGCGGGCTTTATGTTAAGAACGGGGAAGAGAAGGTGGAGACGAACGATCGGAACTGATGGTGTGTGAGAGTCCATTTCTGGATCGGATATAGACAGAGGGAAATATATATGATGCTCAATTCTGAAGCTCAAATACCAAGCAAAAGTTTCTGTAATACTGTAACACTTTGCAGTAGTACGCTTGTCTACACGTTATTAAGTTATCAGACAAGTCCAGATTGAAAAAAAAGGAGTATCATTTTTAAATGCTAACATAATAAAGCAAAACTAGCTCACATCATTTACTATATTTACCATAAGAGGCTGTATTTTTATACTATACTTTTTGGATTGAAAAATTTGGGTTTTTGAGAAAGAGAAAAATAAAGAGAAAGAAAAAATCTGTGTAATTTTTTCAGGGACTGATTGTGTAATTTTGACGCAGGGACTGACTGTGTAATTTTGACGCAGGGACTGACTGTGTAATTTTTCAGTACAAACCGTAGATTTAATCTACGGTTTGCACTGAAAAATTGCAAACCGTACATTTAATCTACGGTTTGCACTGAATCACTGCAAACCGTAAATTTTTTGTACGGTTTGTACGTTTTTTCAGAAAAAGTGTAGTATAAAAATCGCACAAACAGAAGGATACGAATATAACCGAATTAAATGGATTTGCACTGAATCACTGCAAACCGTAAAGTGGATTTTTATACTACACTTTTTTCTGAAAAAACGCACAAACCGTACAAAAAATTTACGGTTTGCAGTGATTCAGTGTAAACCGTAGATTAAATGTACGGTTTGCAATTTTTCAGTCCCCGCATGAAAATTACACAGTCAGTCCCTGCGTCAAAATTACACAGTCAGTCCCTGAAAAAATTACACAGATTTTTTCTTTCTATTTATCTTTCTCTTTCTCAAAAACCCAAATTTTTCAAACCAAAAAAACCCCAAATCAATCAAAGACAATAACCATCAATTTTCTCAAAAAAAAACCTCAAATCATCAATCAACTTTCGCCCTACAAAAACCGCAAATCACCGATCAAAAAATATACCATAATTCAATGTATTTCTTTATTCACTAATTTATTATTTATTTTGTGTAGTTTCAATTTGTAAAATAGGAAAAAATATATAAAATATGTCAATTGATTATTCACTTAGCGATTATAATTGCTTGTTATTTGTTTATATTAATTATAGAAAATTAGAATTGTTGATATTTGTCCCATTTTATAAAAAAATAGGGTTTTTATTCAAATTTTTTTATTTAGATATTTATTACTAATTGTTTGGTTATCATGTTACATGTCTATGTTCCTTATTTGTTTTGATTAGTTAGACTTTATTAATATTTACCCGTTTTGAAAATTAGGTGTTTTATAAAATTAGGTTTTTTAATTAGGCCTTTAAACCCAATTTCCATTTTTCATCGAAGTTGCCCTAAAATTGTTTGGTCAAGTTAAAAGTCGAGCTTCTTACCTTGATCTAAAAACAGAAGTTTTTTGCTGAAATAACCGAATTTTTTGCAGATTCGAATATATCGCCAAGCAAGGCCTTCACTACATTAGGAACGTAGCATACCTTAAGTGAATAGATGCCAAAATTTGAACTCATCAATTTTAGTTTCCTGGATGTTCTTCACATGCTTGTGACATGTGTGACTTTAATGTGCTTTTCCAGTCACGCAATTCTCCGATATCTTGCTTGTGCATTTCCTGAAGTTGCCGAGAATTGGTGAGCGTTCTCACTTATTTCACTAACCACATGTTTTTCTCTAACGTCTCTTCCCATATGTTTACTTGCCTTATATGCCTTATTCATAAATACAAAAAAATTTACATGCCTTGAGGCTCAAATTTATTATATTTTGCCTTTTCTTCTTCGTCCTAAAAGATATCCTAGTGATCTAAAGAAACGAGCCAAGGTTGACTCGCTGTTGGATTTGGCATCACACGAGTTGGACATCTGAGTTCTTTTAGTTTCTGTCAAGAAAAAGCTAGAAATTTTGAGCTGGTTGATAACAATTTTTTCTTCAACTACAAAACTTGCAAGCTTAAATACATAAACCTACATGGGCCAGATTACAGTTATGCTACTTGAATATATAATATTTACTAAGCCTTTTGTTTCCTGTTTCATGGTGGCCTCAAAGATTATTATGCCTGTCTTACTTACTGATGTTATTTTCTAATTTTAATTTTTGTCAGTTGAGCTTCTTCTAAACACTGTCATTGCACCTGCTCTTGGGTTTCCACCTAACCCAGAAATAGCTGCTAGAGGTGAGAAGGTTCTATGCGCCTCCTTTGAGAAGATCGAGAAACTCTGGCTAAACGATTCTGGACCGTTCCTTTTGGGAAATCCCCAGCCATCTCTCGTAGATCTTGTGTTTGTTTGTGAAATTATACAACTTGAGGTAGAAAGTTTTGGTAATTATATCTCAAAGTGTTTTTTGTTCAAATTTGAGGTTCTTGTTCAGCTTTTTGGCATGAAAAGGTTGGGTCAAAAATCAACTTTTTTACCAGCCCAACTAAACTCGGCTTATTTGCTTAAAAGCTTCAGCTATATGCCCTTTATAACACATCTGTTATGGTACCTCTTAACTTTGAACACATTTTTCACTTGTGGTGCACCATCTTAGGAACTTCTGTTTGCATCATTTTCTCGCAGTATTTCCTCACTTGCCGTGATTTGATCATGTATCATGTATCTTCCTATATATAACTCTATAGAATAAGTATTCCGAATGAAAAAAACAGATACTTTCCCATTGAACTTGCCATGCTTTATTATCCCATTTAACAAAATCAGTACCTTGGTTTGGAGTTTCAAGATTATTTAGAATCATATTTTGATTTTCAGCTATTGGAGGACGACGTTTGTGCTCGAATATTGGGTCCGCATGAGAAAGTTAAACAATGGATAGAAGCTACACAAAGTGCAACAAGTCCTTATTTTGAGGAGCGTCAAAGAGATGTTTCAAAAGTAGTCTGTCGAAAGTGGTTCAAAGTAAATATTGCACATATATAAATGATACAGAATTGCACTTTAATTCAGATACGGAGAGAGATTATCATGGAGAAGTTGAAGTGTAATTTTCTCTTTGATGTAACAAATAAGCACCCAAGTTTGTATACTGTTGTATTTCTTACTTCTAATTTGTAACTTAGTTAAGAATTTTCCGCATGATGATCTTAAAGCGGTATTTGTTTTGAATTAGCTCAAGGAAATAAGAATATCATTAGAGTTGTTCCTTTATTTGTTCTTATTCTATATTTTAGAGTCTAAAGTTAAATAAGTTCTTATTTTAAGTTATTATACAATTTTGAAGGATGTTCTGGACTTCCTTGTGAAGCGCTTAAATGCCTTGTGTTTCTCTTGTAGCGCAGTAAATCTTCCCAGGGCCTTTTTCTGGTTTCAGCTTTTCACTTCAGTTATTTTATTTATTCTTCTCTTTGCTTGGAAGCTCGATTGCATTTGGTTGACTGGCTTGAAGTTGAGATGTTCTGGCTTTTGGAATTTTGGAATAAAGGTAGAAGCTTCAAGCCGGATGGACGTATTATTTTTCAACCTATAAAATTCCAATAAGCCTTAAAAGAATTAAATACTGCAGATAAACAAGCCCGGACATAATACTTTTTATTTTATTTATTATTTGCTTTACAGCTAGCTACTTTTTTACCAATTTTATCAATTAGAGGATCATACATCGTAGAGGTAAGTGTAGTGTAGTGGAGAGGTATCCCTAAATACTTAGTGGGAAAGGAGCCTTCACTGAAACCAGTGGTGCTGGCTATAATGCTTTTCCTACCATTCTTAGGTTTGTGAGCCAAAAAAACACTTTTAGCTTTATTAAGCAGTTGACCAGAAGCATTTTCATATTTTTTAATAAAAGACATAAGCAGTTCTAGATTGGATTTACTACCATTGGCAAAAATCAAGACATCATCAGCAAAAAGAATATGAGATACCGGTTGAACAAAAGTGCAGGTTTTATAGGGCATCAAAGTGCATGTGTTCATTAAATCACTGAGCCCCCTACTTAAAACTTCTTCAGCTATAATAAAAAGGAGGGGGGATAGAGGATCCCTTTGTTTTAAACCTTTACCAGAAGTAAAATAACCAGTGGAGACTCCATTTAAACAAATAGAATATTTAGCATTAGCAACACATATCATAATAATCTCTATCCATTTATTGGAGAAACCAAAACAGTCTAGAACTTTTATAAGAAAAGACCAGTTTAGTCTATCAAAAGCTTTGGCCATATCCAGTTTGAAAACCACATTGCCCCCCCTAACAATATCCCCTAGATGTTTGAACATCTCTTGTGCCAGTAAAATAGCATCTGTTATAATCCTACCTTCTACAAAACCACTTTGGCTTTTAGAAATAATTTTAGGTAAAAGCTTGGCCAGTCTAGCAGTAAGAATTTTAGAAATGATTTTGTAAAGAACTTGACACAGGCTAATAGGTCTAAATTGAGTAAAATCTGTGGGATTATCCACTTTGGGGATTAAAATAATTAAAGAAGAAACCACTGCCATAGGTAAAGTCTATATAAAATAAATAATAAATTAGGGAATAAAAAAATATATTGAATTAGGGTATCTTTTTTTATTGGTGATTTGGGCAAAAAAGGCCTAATTAAAAAACATAATTTTATAAAACACCTAATTTTTAAAACGGGTAAATATTAATAAAGCCTAACTATTTTTATTTTTTCCAATCAAAACAAATAAGGAACATAGACATGTAACATGATAACCAAACAATTAGTAATAAATATCTAAATAAAAAATTTTGAATAAAAACCCTATTTTTTTTTTTATAAAATTGGACAAATATCAACAATTCTAATTTTCTATAATTAATATAAACAAATAACAAGCAATTATAATTGCTAAGTGAATAATCAATTGACATATTTTATATATTTTTTTTCTATTTTACAAATTGAAACTACACAAAATAAATAATAAATTAGGGAATAAAGAAATATCTTGAATTATGGTATATTTTTTGATTGGTGATTTGCGGTTTTTGTAGGGCGAAAATTGATTGATGATTTGAGGTTTTTTTGTTGAGAAAATTGATGGTTATTGTCTTTGATTGATTTGAGGTTTTTTTGGTTTGAAAATTTTGGGTTTTTGAGAAAGAGAGAGAAAGAGGAAGAATTTTTTCAGGGACTGACTGTGTAATTTTGACGCAGGGCTGACTGTGTAATTTTTCAGTACAAACCGTAGATTTAATCTACGGCTTGCACTGAAAAATTGCAAACCGTACATTTAATAAATTTTTTATACGGTTTGTGCGTTTTTTCAAAAAAAAATGTAGTATAAAAATCAAACCTCTTACCTGAAGTGTCATAAGAGCATCGACAATTGGTACCATTATCTCACTTGATAGATAACGGATGACGTGTCATTTCTATTAATATTTTTTTTAAATGATCGGTACTCGAAACGACCTTTTATCATATTTCTCGAAACAAATTAACTTATTGGACTTTTATAAAACCGTAAGTCACGATTACGATCCGTAAATATTTTTTTGACATAACTAGGCAAATTTCATTTGAAACAAATTAACCATTTTTTTAAATGATTAGTACTCGAAACGACATTTTATCATGTTACTCGAAACAAATTAACTTATTGACCTTTTATCTATGAATAAGTCATGATTACGGTCCGTAAATGTTTTTTTTTTGAGTTAATTAGCTCTCTGGAAAATTTTCCAGAGAGCTTGGCCGTCGATCGGCCTCTGTAAAATTTTCAGATTTCAACGCAGGAGTAATTTGGTAATTTAACAATCAAACCGTAAATTTGACTTACGGTTCGTAAGTAAGATTTACGGTTCGAAAAAAAAAAATTACTGCTTGAACGTGGAAACATATAAATTGCAATGGAAAAATCCAGCCTCTTACATCAATTAATTATAAGATCTAAGTTGGAAACTACACTAAACTACTATTTTTCTGAACACCCTCTAGCGAAAATTTTGTTGATTTTAATATGCTTATAGGACATTTAGATGTGTTCAATATAGCTCGTCTCAATAGTCAATACCATACAAGTATGTCGTAAGCTTTTACACTGGTTTAAATTGAGTCCAGTGTGAATACGTATACATATAGCAGAATTCTCTTAATTATCTAATAGAGCCTGACATTTGTAAATTATATTGTTCTATTCTATCCTGTCCCTTTTATCAGTGTGTACCACAACGCTTGGTTATGGCCGAGGACGGCTATATTTCATTATATAATCCCGAAAAAGACAAATTTCGCTTACGGGAACGCAATGACCGTCCATGTGGATTAAATTACTAAACCCCATCTTGTTCCAGAAAAAATCAAACAATAGAAATAATCTAGAAAATAAGGTCTCTTTCATAGCATAACATACTATTTATACCATACTTGTATCTGTATCAATAGTAAGCAAACCAAATTTATATTTTCAACTATGGAGGCAAAAATGAAGGAACAAGATGAGAAAAAACCTTACAAAGCACATGTATTGGTCCTTCCTTACCCTGCCCAGGGCCACATAAACCCTATGCTACAATTTTGCAAACGTTTAATTTCAAAAAATATAAAAGCCACATTAGCCACAACCATTTCTGTATCCAAGACCATGATCGTGGACCCCACCACCCACATCGGGTTTGACACCGTATCTGATGGCTTCGATGAACACGGATCCGCCACCACAGTGGCATCAGACGATCCTGAGGCTTATCTTGCCACATTTAAGGTTGCCGGGTCACGTACTCTGGCAACCCTGATACAGAAACTGGGTGACTCTGGTCACTCAGTCGATGCAGTGGTGTACGACGGGTTTCTCCCGTGGGCCCTGGACGTGGCCAAGGAGTTTGGGCTAGTCGGGGCAGTGTTTTTCACGCAAAGTTGCGCAGTTAATACGATTTATTATCATGTTCATGAAGGGTTCTTGGAGCTGCCTCTTCCGGATTCGCCTGTTTTGATTCCTGGGTTGCCAGTGTTACAGCCATGGGAGATGCCGTCTTACGTGTATAGATACGGGTCGTATCTGGGTTTTTATCATATGGTGGTCAATCAGTTTTCGAATATTGATAAAGCGGACTGGGTATTACTGAATGGTTTCTACGAATCTGAAAAAGAGGTATAATGCTCGTCTTGTTGTCAACTACATACTAATTCTCGTAATTTTCTTATATTCTCTTAGGCAGACTACATTAACCTAAAATATTAGTAATTTCGGTTTTTATGAACCGTTATTATCGAGAAGACACATACGAGGATGTTGTTAAAGCTGAGCTAGTGTAAGTTCTTTTCCTGGGGAAACTAGAAGCTTTAGCTTGCTGGACCAAGGTATTTTTCGCAATATTCCAGCTTATGTACTTAAAAGTACAACCGAACAAGCACTATGATTTTTTGCGTATAACCTGTTGTATGTGCGTACTACTTGATGTGTTTTCATGTCTAACAAACCATATTGACAAGTATGAGTTTCTGGACCAAGGTATCAATGAATATCTTTGTCAAGTATGAGTTTCTGAAATTTGTAAATTAGATTAATAATTCATGTTGTTCAACATTGTTCTTGGCTGATAAAAGCTCTTCTACAGAATATTGAACCAAAACAGTTATCTAATTTGAGTCTAAAACCTTGTTAAAATGAAATCTAGTACACTCTTTTACACGTCATCTATTCAGGAGGTAGAAATGATGAAGAAACTATGGAGAGTAAAAACAATAGGCCCAACACTCCCATCAATGTACCTCGACAAACGCCTTGTAGACGACAAACACTACGCTATAAATCTCTACAAACCCGACTCAGGGGCCTGCTTAAGCTGGCTCGACAAAAAACCAATTAAATCAGTCATTTATATATCCTACGGCAGCTTCGCGGAAGTCCAAATAGAGCAAATGGAAGAAGTTGCTTATTGCTTAAAAGAGATCGATTACAACTTTTTATGGGTCGTTAGGGCTTCTGAAGAAGCCAAAGTGCCTAGATTTGTGCGTGATATGACGGAAAAGGGGTTGGTGGCGACGTGGAGCCCTCAGCTACAGGTTCCATTTGTTTAAATATATTTACGCTAACATCAGTTTTCCTTATAGTTAGGCCTTGTTTGACTGCAGCTTTTAATCACACCTCTTTGCATATATTTTCTAGAAAAATTAAATTCGATTTGGTTGACCAGCTTAATATCAGAGCTTTTGTTTTTCTGGAATTTGGCCTGAAAAGGCTATATTTTGGTAAGCTGGATTAACTTTGCTTTTGTCAGATTTTAACACTATCTAGTTTATTTGCTTACAAAATCAAAGGATTGATGCTACAGATAAAAAAAAATTATGAGAAAGTACGAAATTCTCATATAATTGTTATCTGTAGAAGTCGACAGCTTTGGTATATATCCTGAAGGCAAGATCTACCAATCCAGTGGCAAACTCAACTGTACTAGGGGACAAAATTGAACTAGAGAACACTTTTTATGGTGTCTCAAGGTTGAAATTCTTTACTATTCTTCATTTTGTTTAAAATGATTTTCCAATAGGTACTGTCTAGCAAGTCAATAGGGTGTTTCGTTACACATTGTGGGCTAAATTCAGTATTAGAAGCCATGTGTTTGGGTGTAGCAATAGTTGGGGTACCTCTTTGGACAGACCAAACAACCAACGCAAAGTACGTGGAAGACGTATGGGGGATCGGTGTGAGGGCGAGAAAGGATGAGAACGGGATTGTGAGGAGAGAGATGCTGAGTGAAGGCATCAAGGAGGTGATGGAAGGCGAGAGAAGAGCTGAGATTAAGAAGAATTTGGTTAAGTGGAAGGGGTTGGCTATAGAAGCTATTGATCAAGGTGGGAGCTCTGATAGGAATATTGATGAATTTGTATCTGCATTGGCTAAATCTTAGTTTTCTTCTTCATGTCATAGTTCAACATATGTGTGATTTAATAACTTGTTTTGCAAAACCTTTGAGGTGACTCGTTTGTTTCTAGAAATTGCAATGCATTTTGTTGATCAAGTTAAAGACTCGGTTGTTTATGCTATAAAATACTAAGAATTATGAACCTGTTTGAACTCAATTTTGTTGGATTTGTATATGGATTGGCTAGATATTCTAGTTGCTTTTAATTTTCATGTCGCTGTTTGCCAGTATAAATGTGATTGCCGAGCACTTGTTTTGCAGATTTTCATTTTGGCTTGCTCGTTTTTTGTTTGAAAAACCAATGAAATAGTTAGTCAAGTTTCATATACTGGTCATTTTGGTTATTTTGCTCGAAAATGCTGCTTAGAAAATGACGAACTTAGGTTTTCACCTTTTTGTCAATATCTAATGAGTTAGCTTATTGTTAAGAAGGTGCAACCAAACAAACCCTCAGATTTCGATGATTGTTGTTGTTCTAACTTTTGCTCTATTGTTTTCTTTTGCTAATTATTGAAGAAACGTGATCGCTTGGTCAAATTATAAAATTAACACGTTTTGATGTGTGCTCATTTGTTTTATGTAATCCGTTGATCTTGATTGCTTAGGTTTAAGAAAGCTGTCACATTCACTAGAATTTATACATTACAAACATAGATCACTCTTGATTATTTATTCTCGACAACAAAGTTTTCATATCTTTTTTTTTCCATGCAAGGTATCGGTGTGATGAAATTTATTCATTGAATGATATCAAAGAACGCATACTTTAAGAACCATAACATTGTCTAAATCGTAAACACTAAGACCATATAAAGTATAAACAATATATATGTATATGCAAAACGAGATGTTACATTGCTAGATCTCACAACAGAATGACCAAATTCACACATACACACTGAAAGAGAGCGAAATTGTCTTTTCGTATCTTTCATGTATGTTACAAACCCCGTGAAAAAATTTAACCAGCAAGGCTCAATAAAATTACTTTCCAATATTAAGCAATACAAGAAGTATTGTTACATATGAAGTTTACTTAACATATAAACACTTATTTAAACCACAACAACAGTAGCACCAATTATGATTACATACATACTCTAGAGTAGACAATTACTAAAATCTAACTTATAGCAGCCTCAACGATTCTCCTCTAAGAACATCTCTGTCAACGAGCAACGATAAGTTCTTCAATAAAATCACCCGCAACTGAACTCGAAGCCAATAAAATATCATCTTCAGCTGTAAAACCGTAACCCTCACCAATAGCTCTCAAAAGCTGATACACTTCAAACATAGTAGGCCGCTCTTTCGGACCCGACATAACACAATTACACGCAACTTTAAGAAACTGGAAAATTTCACTTTTGTTACCTTTTGCAACCAATCTTACATCGATTGCATCTTCAAGATTTGAATTAGAAGATAATAGTGTAACCCACTCGGCTAGATTCCCTTTGAAATTTTCTGGAGCTTTACTTACGAAAGTAGGTCTCTCACTCGTCACCAGTTCGAGTAATACGACACCGAAACTGTATACATCTCCTCTTGGTGTAGCAACTAAAGTTCGTGCATATTCGGGTGCTACATACCCCAATTCTCCAAACTCACCGTTTACAAAAGTACTCAAATGGGTATCCACAGGGTTCATAAGCCTAGCAAGCCCAAAATCAGAAATTTTCGGTTCAAATTTCGAGTCTAATAATATGCATTTGGAACTCACATTTCGATGAATAATACGTGGATTGCAATTATGATGTAAATACGCAAACCCCTTTGCGGCTCTTATCCCGATTTTGAGCCTCAAAGGCCAATCAAGAGGTTTCTTCCCTTCACCTAAAAAATGTAGGCAATCATATAATGACCCGTTTGACATGTACTGATATACCAAAAATCTCTCTTTCTTGGCCACACAAAAACCTAAAAGGGGGACTAAGTTGGTATGTTTAACGCTGCCCAATGTGGCCATTTCTGAATTGAATTCTTTTTCGGAATGTTGAGTGTCCTGTAGACGTTTTATCATTAATAAAGTGCCATCATCCAACTCGGCTTTATATGTTGTTCCTGTTCTTTCTGACCCTATGATGTTGTGTTTGCTAAAGCTGTTGGTGGCCTTCATTAGATCACTTAGCCTCATTTTTGATACTGATTTTTCGAACATAGAAAGCTGGAAAGTTAAAAAAAACTGGTCAGTGAGTATATAACGTGATCATTAAAATAACACTATAAATAGACGGTCTGCATTGGACACATACTAATAGAAATTTGTCTTGATCCGTCATTTTTCCTAGCACAGACTTAAGTTAGAATTCTAACTTTGTGAATAATTTTCTTAGGAAGCTGAAAAGTAAAAAAAAAATCCATAATTAAGTATAGACCTTGTGTCTGATTATAATGGTTAAACTTCAACAAGAGAAAGTGATGTAATAAGCAGAAAGAGATGTTGCTACATGAACAAAAATCAGGTAGATACATTTATATCAATTGGTGTGTCAGCTGCACTGAACAAACAATAATTAAAAAAAAAACAGACCCCATCTTTATTATTTCTTAGTCTAGTTTTGGCACATCGTTTTCTGAGAACTTATGTGATGTTTGTCATTATTTTTCCTCAACAATAAGAAAGATTTTCAAATCAACGTTATTCCTCATTTTCAGTAGGGGGAGTAAATTATTAATTCTGTACTCAGTACGACTTAAAAAAAAAAAACTCTACTCAGTATGTAGTGGTTTCTTGTAGGATTTTAGACAAAAGGCCGTGACATCTGAACACTTATGGACCAATGTGGAACTGGTTGTTAAATAATGAGGGCTTGTCAACTTGCGGCAATATAAAAAATAAGAGGTAATTTTAATATTCAGAAAGAAAAAAACTAGTTTCAACCAACTTAAAACTTATAGGTTTTCCAGGCTATACTAGAAAAGTACAAATTTTAAGCTGCCCAACCAAATGTAGGCCAGATTTTTAAGAAAAATATCCAAAAAAAAAAAAACATAGTTTAAGAGCTACAACCAAACAAGGACCAAGTAGTAAACTTACCAATCCTAATATAAAAGCAGCAAGAATAACTGAATTCTTTCATTAAGTATAAAGTGATGAAAAAAAGAAGGAAATAGAGATGTCAGGTTACCTTGATTCCTTTAATTCCCTTCATACTTTTCGCCCATTTATTTCCTTCAGGGTCATCATCTCTCTTCTTCGAAACCTTACGGAAGAAAAAGAATATTACAATAAACAACGCTAATGCCCCAAAAGTCCCTCCACCAATAGCAGCTCCAACCACGATACCACTTTGGCTTTTCTTCGCAGGACCCTTACAAGCTGGCAAAGGACCTCCACATAAATCTAAATTATTTGCGTAATTATCAGCTGATATCGTTGCATTGGGTCCAAAAGACGGAACTGGCCCCGACAAACGATTGTTAGCCACGCTAAAAGTCTTAAGACGGCTAAGTGACCCAAGCTCAAGAGGTAATTGACCTGAAAACTGGTTGTCATCGAGTTTAAGGCTATTTAAATAGGCACAATTTGCTAATCCTTTAGGAATAGTACCCGAGAAATTATTCGATGAAATATCAAGAGATGTGGCAAATCCTACTACTTTGGAGACATTAGATGGGATAGAGCCATATAGATTATTATTCGAAATATCAACCCCTGTTAAGGCTACGCAATTATTAAGACCAATTGGGAAATTACCCTCCAGTTTCATACTAGAAAGATGGATATTTAGAACCTTGTTCTCTTGCTGGTGCCAGCATTCGACCCCGAGAAATCCACATATAAACCCTTCTGTCTTGTTATTGAAATTCCAGTTGGCTAAGGAGTTAAGAGGGTCTTTGAGGGAGTTCTTTACAGCTTTTAAGCAATCTATATCGCTCTGAAGGGCATCGGTTGGAATACAGATGAATAATAAAGTAACAAAAGCTTTTAATAAAGTGAGAAGTGATCCATCTTCCACTGCCATGGCCATATAGAATGTAATAGTATGCTCACATGTAACTTCAAGTGACAAGTCAATCAAACAGCCCTTACGAGATGAATTACGAGAGTTAAGACAAACTCTTAAGTATTACCAATAGCCTAAAATAAAAGAAAATTATAACATTAGAAATATATTCAATCACATCAAATCGCAAACAAGACACTACAAGATATAAGTACAAAGAAAACTCATGATAATTTCCAAGAGTGTTCACAATAACCATGGGAGAATAAAATTAAGTAGACGGGATTTATAAAGCTTAAGACATTACCTTTCACTTTAATTGGAGAAAAAAAGGAAAAGGTAAGTGAAGTGCTCAGTTATTTCTACTAATTTTAATGAATTATAGACATGAGAAACAACTTTTTTTAGTTTTTAAATCCCGTCCCTAACACGATAGAAAAAAGAAATGATTTTAAATATAACCTCTACTCTTTATTTTAGTAACAAAGTGGGAAAAATAAATACTCACACTTTTCTCTTCCAACTCATAAGTTCACTATCCTTGGTTCTCATTCCGTACGATAAAATTAGGCTTTGATCCACACAGAAAACACAGTTCACTCTTTGTAGTTTGTGTTAAAATGTCACTATTACAGTTTAAAATAATGAGCTTTTCAGTTTTTAGACACAACTTGTTTCTTTTATATTTGGAATAAAAATAAAAATAAAACTTATTTCAAACCCCAATAGACTCTATATTTAGATTGTAATAAGACATGTAATCATATAGACAAAATTTCCAAGCCACAGTGAAAAAAAAATACTGCTTTTAAGCTGCCTAACAAAAAATATTGCAGTTCTGCAACTTTTAACCAAAAAATAACTAAATATATATTAAAAAAATGAGCTTAAAGATGCAATCAAACAAGCTCTAAATAAAAAAAAACATCTCTTTTTATCAATCTCAAATAAGCCAACTCATTTGCTTAAAATCTGCAGATAAACAAGTTTCTACATACCCATTTAAATTATACCCAAAAAAAAACTCAAAAAAGTAAATATATGAACTGAAAGAAAATTGAACTTCCACCACTTCATACACTGAATATCAAGTTATTAACAATACATGTAAAACATAAAACTAATTATAAAAAAAAGGGTACCTTAATTAGAAGAAACCCATTTGAAATAAGTGTGTTATATATATATATATATATATATAGAGAGAGAGAGAGAGAGAGAGAGAGAGAGAGAGAGAGAAAGAGATTGATCGGGTCAAAGAGTGACTAAACCATTTTCTTTTTGTCCAATTTATTTATTTAGTTGGCTTAATATAAAGGTTGAGTTACACTAATGGTCCTTGTAGTTTGAACCTTAATTCATTTTAGTCTTAATACTTTGTAGTAAAACACTTGTAATCCACCTTGTTTTGAGAAACTACTATAAAAGAAATCTGATTTGAAATTTAGACTCTTATAACTGAATACTTTCGGTTATATGAATGTACCATTAAACTATGAAGTATTATGGTGTTCGGTCTTGATTAAATGTTACAAACGTCAAGTAAAATACGAATAAATGTGGAAGTAAATGGTCAAACGATACAGCTCTCATTGTTTAAGATGATATTTAGGGGTACTATTAAATCAAATTAAACAATTGGGATCTTTGTTTTAGAGCAACCATATTCATAATTGATTTAAGGTTTGAACTAGTTTGTCATTGTTTAAACGGTTATAAACGGTTAACAAATTTGTTTCGTTTAAATATTAAAACAATTCAAAAAGCTAGGTGCAACTTAGTTTCGTTTAAAACAATTTAAAAAGTTAATTGATTCGGATCAGGGACGGAACTTGAAACTTTAAATTGAGGTTTCTTATATTATATATGATTTTTCTTAATATTGTATACGAGTTTTTTTTCATAATATCTAAGCAGTTCAGACGCTAGTTTTAGCATATTTTAATCCAATTACATAGATTTTTCTTTCTTTTTTGGCAAACCAAAATGAGAGGAGTTGCATCTCCGATTGTCTCCGCCTAGTTAATTCTCTGATACCAACCATATTTTACACAATGCACATATAACACAAACAATGTATGTCCATTTCCAATAACTTGGTCGGAATTTTCTGTAGCAATGTAAACTACAAGGATTTCAATATAACTTTCTCAACTTTGTGAATCATTTGTTTAATTTGTTACTTGCCCTAAATGAAAAGTTACTCAATTACGTAGAAAGATAGGAGAAAAATTCCTGAATAAAAGTTGCTTACAAGACTTGACTGCCAAACAATAAAGAAATTTAGTGGAAAGAGATATACATGGAAAATAAAGTGGAAAAAATACATTTAGTAAATCAAGTTATAGCGGTGTTAACGATTTGATTATCTGTCTTACAAAAATTTCAATTTAGATAGCACATTATAATAAATTTTCAATTTAGGTAGCACCGTCTAAATAAATCACGGAATCATATCACGTGACATTTGACAAACATTAATTTGATAGGCTAATTTGACAATTTTGGACAAAAAAATATCATTCTATAAAAATTTCTCCCCCAATTTAACACATAAAAAAAAATTAGCATATAATTCAAATTTTTGTTGCGTGTGAAATTGGAAAAAACGTTTTTATAGGATGGCATATTTTTATGCAAAATTGTAAAATTAGCCTCTCAAATTAATGTTTGTCAAATGTCACGTGACATGATTTCGTGATTTATTTAGACGGTGATAGTTAAATTGTAAAATTATTATATTGTGGTGTCTAAATTTTAAAAAATTAAAAATAAATATTAAAACCAAATAGTTTGATATACGAAACTATGTAACTCCCTTGAAAATAAATAAGAGAAAAGGGACAACGACTTGTGTGTTAGTAGAAGACTTTGACTTGATTTTTCACATTAAAACGCGTATTTTTATTTTACGACTTTCCACCCTCATTTCCTTTCTTCCCTTCTTTTATTTTATAGTTCTATATATTCTCATCCACACCGTCACTTAGTTTATTTTTGAAGGGAACAAATTCGTAATGTTATATGGTCATATTTTAATTAGATTATCGGTTTTTTTATACGTATTTATTTTTTTTTTATTTTTTTTTTTTGTAAATCAACGTATTATTTTATTTATAACGTGTTTGTTTAAAAATTCTGTAAAATTTAACTTTTTATATATTTTTTTATTTTTAATTATTTGTTTAACTGTTTATAAGGTAGTAATATTAATAAATAGAAAAAAAATATAAAAGTCAAATTTTACTGATTTTTTCAACAAACACTTTAGAAATAAAATAGTACGTTGATTTATAAAAAAAAATCAAAAAAAAATTACGAATACATATGAAAAAACCGATAAGTTGCTCAAAATCCGACTGTATTAACTTAAGAAAATTTGAACCGTAGTATATTTTTTCAAAATAAATAGTAATACGTCGGTCATATGGTCATTTAATTTTGTTCCGACCAGTTTCTTTATGTTGAATTGATGAAATTATAATTTGACTAGAATTTGTTGTTCGTGGGCTGTTCACATTAGTATCACAATATCTGCAAAAGATACAAAAAGTCTATTCATGAGCCGTTTTCACACGGGAAACGTACGTTCATTGATAGTGTACATGTTTTTCTGTTTGAAAAAAGAACTGAGACAATATTTTCATACGACTAACATGTAGCCATATAGGAAACAGATAAAAAAACTCACAGCCAACATAACAAATTTTTGAGGTAGGGTCAGTTTCTTTAGTTTTAAGATGATATATGAGCAATAATATGACTTTTATCTTACACATTCACACTATAAATTTATGCTACATATTTAAGCCACATTGGATACTTTGATTTAACTTTTAAGGTTATATTCTGGGATTGTATTTGAAATAAATTGGCAGTGATAATCTTTTTGAATGAACGTGAGTTTCATTTATTAATTAGTAATCGACTTTAAAAAGCAATCCATTTTTTTTGGCAGTCATTAGTAAACTGAAATAAAATAATGATATTACCACTTTCGACAAACTGAATAATCTTTAGTAGGAGAATACTGAGTCTTGGCTCCCACAAGTTAATTTTTAATATGAATAGTTCTATTTTTATAAAAAAGATGTTGGTTTCCGTGTACGAAATAACAATTAATAATAAATAAATGACTAAACAATAATTAAATAAAATCAATGTAATATTTATTAATTTCCAAATGGAATACAATAAACTGATTACAACATGTAGGTACTGAAACGTAAATAAAACAAACGTTATCAGATTATTATTAATTAATAATCTGATGTACTGATTTGTAATTAATAGAAACTGCAGGACTGGAAAGTATAAACTTAACAGCCGGACTGTTCTGATATGAACTGAAATGACAGGACTGAATTGAAACTATTCTAATTACAGAATTAAATTACAGAATAGTAATTACAGCAAAAACCAGAACTTTAAACTAATTACAGAAAGGTACAAACAGAATTAAAAGCTACAGCTAAAGACAGCAATTGAGATACTGAAATAAAAAAGGACAGAATTGAAATACGTAAATGAAATGGACAGAATTAGAAGGCGTAAATGAAATGGACAGAATGTAAATAAAACAAGACGAGGCTACTGTTAACAGTATGCCCTTAACCGATATTCGTTCAACCACCTTGATGTTTCTGGTTGCGTTGGCGCTTCGATCCCAAGGTACAACGTCTCGGATGACTCGCCGGAAACTGGCGACAAGTCAAGGTCGAGCTGTTGGTGGGTGGTTCTCTCTGGTTCTAAAATGTAATGCTGATTTTTGAGAGATGATATATGCTTCTGTATTTTATTTCAGAATGTTCTTTTTGACATGTGGGGGGGTCTGCCTATTTGTAGGCTTGCTGAGTATCTCAGCCATAAGGTCACTTTACTACTGTCAGTTTTCGAAATTCGAAACTGCAGTATTAACTTTGCAATGAAATCATATTTATTGCAACAGTTACAGCTTTGCTGGAAGCTTTTAATTAAGTAAACGTAACAGTATCTAGTACAATTATCTATAAAGGTGATAAAGTACTTTTTCCCTCCTCGCGTTTGTATAAACTTTAAGTCGCATACATCCGTGTGTATTAGACCGAGAGGTTCACTTTCTCGTTCAACATGTTGAAACGATGATTTCGTTAATTTTGCCTCTACACAAATCTCACATTTGTGTTGCTTATCAAAAACGAAATTTGGTATTAGTTTTAGTGATATTAATTTCTTTAAAGAATTATAATTCACGTGACCTAATCTACCATGCCACAAATGAAATGACTCAAATAAATAATTAAACTCAGAATTTTTATTGGCCTCTTGGGCAACAGTCATTACATTACTAGTGCTAGCCTCAGCTTTAGCACCTTTATTGGGAGCAGGTGTCCCTACGTTTAACTTAAACATGCCATTGGTCATATAGCCACGGCCTACATAGACACCATTTTTGGTGATTACAATTTTATCGGATTCTAAAACTAGTTTGAACCCGTTCTTCACCATCACTGATCCTGATACCAGATTCTTGCGGATATCCGGAACATGAAGCACATTTGTCAACCTCAGCTCTTTTCCAGAGGTCATCTTCATCACCACCATTCCTTTTCCTTCCACCTTAGAAGTAGCAGAATTTCCCATGAAGCAGCTTTCTCCCTCTACTGCTTCGTAGGTCTTAAACATCCACCTTGTTGAGCAGATGTGGCTTGTGGCGCCGGTATCCAGCCACCACTCTTTGGGGTTGCTCCCCACGAGATTGACCTCAGAGACCACAGCAGTAAAGTGGTCATCATCTCGTCCTCCCTCAGCCAGATGAGCCTGAACTGGAGCTTTTCTTTTCCCTTTGCCCTTGAAGTTCCTCGGGGGGGGGGGGGGGGGGGGGGGGGGGGGGGTAGGCTTAGCAGCGCCTTTATTGTCATAACAGTCCGCGGCACGATGGCCGGTCCTGTTACACACAAAGCAGGTTTCCGCAAATTTCTTTGCGACAACAGCACTGCCTCCGGTGTCAAAACGTTTCCGTTTAACGTTGGAGCTTTCGACCACATTGGCCTTTGCCATCGGGATGACAGCACCACCGACTCTCCTCACGGAGCGACGGTTGCTCACCTCGATGTTGAGCTTCTCAATGAGCCCCTCCAACCTCATTTCCTTTCGCTTGTGCTTCAGGTAGTTTTGAAAGTCTTTCCATGACGGCGGCAATTTCTCAATCATGAGTGCCACCTGGAAAGGCTCATTAATAACTAACCCCTCAGCCTCAAGGCGGTGATAAATCAGTTGGAGCTCCTCAACTTGCTCCATGACACCCCTGCTGTCAGTCATACGGTACTCGTGAAAGTCCGTGACAACAAATCTCTTTGTGCCAGCGTTATTCACTTTGTACTTATTTTCGAGAGTCTCCCACAGCTCCTTTGCAGTAGCTTTGTCGAAAACACTGAACAGTGTGTCATCTAGAGCACACATGATATAGTTCTTGCATAGGTAGTCGGCATGTCTCCATGCCTCAACCGCAGAGAACGACTGCTCGTCCAGATCGTCCTCGCTAAGGACGGGAGCAGTCTCCTTAAGAAACCTGGTCAGATTCAGATTCGTGAGATAAAACAGCATCTTTTGTTGCCAACGTTTAAAGTTGTCTCCCCTAAATTTTTCCGGTTTCTCCAGATGAGAAGTCGGCAAAGTAGGCACAGCCGAATACATCGGTGCCTTGCCCTTGGCCGCAGCCTTGGCTCTAGCCACAGCCTTAGCTGCGACCTTGGCCGTGGCCGCTGCTTCGGCCGCAGCCTCAGCTTTGGCCGTAGCATCCGCCTTGACCGCAGCTGCGGCGGCCTCAGCCGCTGCAGCTACGTCATCGGCGGTAGCCCCCACAATTGTATCGCCCCCAGTGTTATGGACATCTCCACCAACCACTGGGTCATGCTCACTTCCGATAGGCAACTGAATAGGCGACGTGTTTGTCATCTGAAACGACAACACAAAACGTATGAGATACGTGTACAAAAAATTCTATAAACAAAACACCAAAACTGATATTTGGGTTTGTAAAAGAATTATTAAACAAACAATAAAATTTAAACTCTTATCCTTTTGAATATCAATACGGTTGATATTAAAAGGATTAAACGATTCTTATTGAATACCAATACGGTTGGTATCAACAAGAAAATAAAATAAAATTAAAACTGTTTGGAATTTTTCCTTTGTAATTCAATTTCTAATATAATTTAGAATTGAAAACAAGAAAGCATTATTTCTTATAAAAAAATAAATAATTGAATTAATCAATACACGAAAGAAACAACAGAATATCGGTTAAGATTGTTGGTTTCCGTGTACGAAATAACAATTAATAATAAATAAAGGACTAAACAATAATTAAATAAAACCATTGTAATATTTATTAATTTCCAAATGGAATACAATAAACTGATTATAACATGTAGGTACTGAAACGTAAATAAAACAAACGTTATCAGATTATTATTAATTAATAATCTGATGTACTGATTTGCAATTAATAGAAAATGCCGGACTGGAAAGTATAAACTTAACAGCCGGACTGTTCTGATATGAACTGAAATGACAGGACTGAATTGAAACTATTCTAATTACAGAATAGTAATTACAGCAAAAACCAGAACTTTAAACTAATTACAGAAAGGTACAAACAGAATTAAAAGCTACAGCTAAGGACAGCAATTGAGATACTGAAATAAAAAAGGACAGAATTGAAATATGTAAATGAAATAAACAGAATTAGAAGGCGTAAATGAAATGGACAGAATGTAAATAAAATAAGACGAGGCTACTGTTAACAGTATGCCCTTAACCGATATTCGCCCAACCACCTTGATGTTTCTGGTTGCGTTGGCGCTTCGATCCCAAGGTACAATGTCTCGGATGACTCGCCGGAAACTGGCGACGAGTCAAGGTCGAGCTGTTGGTGGGTGGTTCTCTCTGGTTCTAAAATGTAATGCTGATTTTTGAGAGATGATATATGCTTCTGTATTTTATTTCAGAATGTTCTTTTTGACATGTGGGGGGGTCTGCCTATTTGTAGGCTTGCTGAGTATCTCAGCCATTAAGGTCACTTTACTACTGTCAGTTTTCGAAATTCGAAACTGCAGTATTAACTTTGCAATGAAATCATATTTAATGCAACAGTTACAGCTTTGCTGGAAGCTTTTACCGAACAGGCGCGCTTTTTCCCGAACAGGCGCACTTTTTCCGTCGAGCAAGCAAGCCCGTCGAGCAAGCAAGCCCGTCGAGCAAGCAAGCCCGTCGAGCAAGCAAGCCCGTCGAGCAAGCAAGCCCGTCGAGCAAGCAAGCCCGTCGAGCAAGCAAGCCCGTCGAGCAAGCAAGCCCGTCGAGCAAGCAAGCCCGTCGAGCAAGCAAGCCCATGTGTGTGTGGTACACAATACACACATGTGTGTGTGGACACACTATTTTATATCCACATGGGATATCTTAGTATATATATTGTAAAAATCACTCATGATTTTCCAATGTGGGATAACCCTCATGTGTTAAATCTCATTTCTTTTCTCATTTTCCAGCATTGGCTTTATTGCCTCTTTCGAGTACCAACCTTCGAGTCCAATTATCATTCACACCTTTCCTCCGAATAGGTCATGCGATATACCGTTGCGAAGCTAGTCGCACGAGCTACTCAACCGCATTGAGTATGGCCTCAGAAAAACTGAGGAGTCACATTGAAAATTGACTCAAAGATGGCCACTGACCATTTGAAACAACCATGTTAAAAACATGTTTTGCTACATTTTTTTCCAACAAAAGATTGCATTGAAAAATAAATTTCTAAAACAAATGGGGTTTAAAAGAGCAATTGAGTTATAGTTTCACTAGAATATAAAATGCAATGAAAATCTACATGACTTGTTAATATGTTTGAAGAGAAAGTATATAGTGGGAAACTAAATGTTGCCTAGTTAGCAACTTTAAAAAAACTATTGTGAATGTAAAATGGCAATGATGTTATAGTCCGACACTAAAACACAAAGTAGAAAAGGCATTGCAGATGCTCTTAACGATTTTCCGAAAACTGAGATAAAAAAACTTAACAAGCATAATTCTCGTTCAAAAAGTTTACAATATGGTTAACTGCTAAGTAATTACTTTAACATTTTCACTTTATAGCATAAGATCAATACTTACCACGAATCTCGTTTTTCCTTTAAAATTTTACATTTATCGTCTCTCCCGTTATTCACTTCGCGTTTCTCGCTTTCTATTAATTATTTCACGTTGTAGTTTTAGGGTTTTTCATTTCGTCCAAGCTTCACGCTCCGACTTCCATTTCCTCCCTGCTATCAAACAAGAGCAGAACAACTAAACAAGGACATTAATTTTCATTTTCATTTTATTTGTCATTTGTTTTCTTCAGGGTAGCATTTGAAGTTTCAGTCAGTGTTTTAAATAGCCTTATCATTACCGTAGCGTTTTTTCGAGAGAAACGCTAAAAACGCAAATAGCGTTGCTACATAGCGCTTTGCGGTGTATTTTTATTTTTTTTTGCCTAAATACATATAAATATAGTATTAAATTCAAAACATCTAATAAAAATTAACTAAATATATATAAAAAATTGTAACTAGTAATAACAAAATGATTATACTTGAGATACCAGAGTATTTACTTTGTTTACAAGAGTTTTGGGGTTTGATTATCTTTAAACTCCAATAATTTTATTAAAATTTTGACCAAAAATAAAAATAAAAATAAAAATAAAAATAAAATTATTTTTTATTTTTTTTGGACTGTACCCGCTATAGCGTAAATAGCGTCCGCTATAGCGTAAATAAAGTTCCTATAGTGCGAATTTAGCGTTTTTCCATCAAAATAACGTTTTAACGTTGTATTTTTCTTTCAAAAATCACTGTATCCCACAAAGTTATCTTTTTAAAACACTTTCAGTTTAAAAGGTTAAGCCCATAAAAACAGTATAATAGCCCAAATTTGAGCTAAAGCCCAAAATCATATTAAAGGGCAAGGGATTTGGCAGTAATACTTTCTAAAAAACAAGAGTGGCTAAAGTAAAGCGAAACAAGGACAGGACAGTGCGTGCTAGTGTCGGAGGTGAGCAATAAATAATAAAACTTCATGTATAAGCCTTATTGTTAAAATAAAATTGTAATAAGTCCCATGTTTTTCTTTGTAGCACCAATAGCCAGTTAGGTCTTGATAGTGTTACCAATTTTGTTCCCATATTTCAAGAGGATATTCTTTTTTGATCTTTTTGTTATTTTTAAATATTTAACTGTTTATACTGAATATTTATTGACTATAATATCATAAGTGTTACTATAGTAAGATAGATTAAGTTCTACAAAACCAGAAATCAATGTGTATTTTGGTTTATATATGATAGGAACACAAAATATTCGACAACCTAAGTTTTATTTGTAAGATTGAATCATAAAGTTCCGAAAACATTCGGTAGAATCATTAAAAGTCGTGATAAACCTACCTACTGAACGAGTTCAATTTACCAGTGGTTTGTTTTTTGGTATGTTTTTTTTTAAATTATTAAAGAAATTGTTCAAACGGACACTACTACCCAAATAAAATTTTGTTACTATAACTTCCAAACTTGTATTTGAAATGTTAAAAAAAGACACCCTGATACGAGGAACGATTAAATGAGTAGGAACTTGTTGTTAAGAAAGACACTTTATTCGTAAGGGCTTGATATCTTTGTTAAGATTTTGTTTGCCCAAACTTAGAGCCTTACTTTCATGCGTTATGGCATTTGACGAATCTATAATTCAACAATCGGAGTGCTCGAATCCCCCAAAAATAGAATAACTAATAACGCACGGTGATACAACACGATGCTAACCACTATTTTAAAAAAAACTTATACTATGGATAATTTTTAGAAATATGACCTAGCTGTCAGACCCTTCGTAGCGCCGTTCATGTTCGCCGGACCGACTCTTAATGAAGGAACCTAATCGAAATACCCAATGTCACAAATGCATATTCCCGATACCAAATGCTATGTTTTCAAACTAATTAACAAACCAATTATGTGATTATCACCAAACATATTCTGTACAAGTCTGATCAGTCACACACACATTCTCTCTCTATCTATCATTCTCTCTCTAGGGATTCGCGCGTCTCACAAACCCTTAACCTAACCATGGTTTGATATTCCGGCGAGTTTCCGATCACTTCTTCGCCGATTATCCCCCGATCCGGTGAGCTCAACCGTGTTTCTCTCTCTAGGTTTTGTTAGTTTGCTCGATTAGTTTGTGTATCTTCCAGATCGAGCTTTTTATTGTGAATAGTTAGGTTTGGTTAATTGTTTTTTTGGTAGTTATTTATGTGTGTGTTTGCTCTGTTTAGAGTATTTGTTGATGTTTTGGTTGTTATTTTGCATGTTATTGAACTTGTAGCTGATAATTAGCTTAAATTTATACCTTTTTTGTTGTTGTTATTTATCTGTGTTTCTACTATGTTTATTGTAATTAGTGATGTTTTAGTAATTATTCTGCAGTTAATTGAACTTGCAGCTGAATAATTAGCTTCATATATTGCATTTGTAATTATTTATGTGTGTTTAATTAGCTATAGTTTTTTTTTTGCTGTTTGTTGTTCTTTATCTGTCCGTTTGCTCTGTTTAGAGTTATCTGTCCGATCACTTCTCCGCCGCTAATCTTCTGTTCCGGTTAGCTGAGCCGTGTTTCTCTCTCTAGGTTTTGTTAGTTTGCTCGATTAGTTTGTGTATTATCCAGATCGAGCTGTTTATTGAACTTTCAGGTGGATAGTTAGGTTTCGTTAATTGATTTTTGTAGTTATTTATGCGTGTGTTTGCTCTGTTTAGAGTAATTGTTGATGTTTTAGTAGTTATTTTGCTGTTTATTGAACTTGCAGCTGAAAAATTAGCTTTTTTTTTTGTTATTTATCTGTGTTTCTACTATGTTTATTGTAATTTGTGATGTTTTAGCAATTACTATGCAGTAAATTGAACTTGCAGCTGAACAATTAGCTTCATATATTGCATTTTGTACTTATTTGTCTGTGTTTTTGCTCAATTTAGCATAATTGTTATTGTTTAGTTGGCTTTAGTTTTTTGCTGTTTGTTGTTCTTTATCTGCGTGTTGCTCTGTTTAGAGTTATTTTGCAATATATTGAGCTTGCAGCTGAATAATTATTGTAAATTTATTGCTATTTCTACTTGTTGTTTATCTGCGTGTTTGCTTTATTTGACTTAATTATTGATGTTTTAGTAGTTAGTTTGTAGTGCATTCAACTTGCAGCTGAATAATTACATTCATTTTATTGCATTTTGTACTTAATTATCTGTGTTTGCTCAATTTAGCGTAATCGTTAATGGTTTAGTAGTTATCAATGTTTAGTCCCTGTCCAATACACCTTTTCATATTAGCTACATGGTTTAGCACTCAACACAAGGCGCTTAATTTAGTATCTGATGTCAATTGCTTGAGAAATAAGGAACAATGAACTAAAGTTTAAATGATACATTGATACCCCATATGTTTAACGGAATTGGGAAACGTAACACCGATGACGTTACTGCCACGTCAATTTTCAGTCAACTATGTTGTATTCTTTCCAGATCAGGTCGTTTTTTGTACCCGCAGCTGAATTTTTAGCTCCAGTTTATTGCATTTTGTAGTTGCTTATGTCCGTGTTTGATCTATTTAACTACAATAAGTATTGATGATTTAGTAGTACTTAAAGATTATTAACTACTCCATTAAGGTTTAGTACATGTACGATACAATTTTTCCGACTTAGTTACCTCTACTGTCATTTGCTCCCATATAATACCATGTATTCAACATAAACGCTTAATCTAATACACGATGTCTCTATTAATTGACGGGTAAATGACGGGACAGTAGATCGAATGGCATAAATTCCTTATGCTTAACGTAACTAGGTGACGTGTCAGTGATGACCACACTGCCGTGTTGATTTTCCATCCAACAGTTGACGGCAGGGTACAAAGTCCGGTGATTATGCTAGGTACTTGGTACTAAAATGGAAAATGGTAGTAGAGTTCACTGAATTTGAAAAAAGTGTATAGTACAGGGTATTATACCTTTAGAATCCCTTATTATTGTTTGCAAATTATATGTTTTAGTAGTATGAGGTTGCTACTTGCTAGTCATACACTCAAGTGCTACCTTTCACTGCCTTATCTGTGACTTGATTCAACCTTGTTAATGTATTTTGAATGATTCCATCTATCTATATCTCTTTTCATTTTTTACTTAGGGTGTGTTTGGAACCCGGAAATGTGGCGGGAAAAGAAAAGAAAAGAAAAGAAAGAAAGAGAAATGAAAATTAACATGAAATCATTTTCCACTCATGTGTTTGGAAGATTAAGAAAAGAAAAAAAAATGAAAATAAAAGAAAGGGGAGAGAGAGAGCTAGCCTCACTTTTCTCATTTGTTTTCCTTTTCCTCCCACTTTTGGAAGTAAAATGATTTCCCTCCTTTTACACACAAAATTTTTCCATACTTTCTTTCATTTTCTTTTACATTGGTTTTCTTATGTAACCAAACACAAAAAATTGTTTTCTTAGGAAATCATTTTTTTTTCTCATCCATTTTCCATGTTCCAAACACACCCTTAATGATGGTAATGGAAACTAGTTCATATGTGACTATAGTCATCTTCTTTTTCTAATATAAGTTTAAAACGTCCCCTAACTCATGTCATTTGTTGTCATTTTTATACTATAATTGATTTTAGAAACTAGCTCATCTCTGACTAGTTTGACCTTTCGTCTATTTCAAAGGTTCCATTTATTCATGTTTTTGTTACTTTTATCAAATAATGCTTGATTTTGAAACTAGATCACCAGCTCTTGTATTATGTACCTAATGCACAAAGGAGACTTTTCGTTATAAGTTGTACAGTATTAGAAATATTGCCATTCTATTTTGGGTGTTTAGAAGGTTAGATGTACATGATACTTTGGGAATCATTCCGTCCTCTCATCATGCCATAAAATAGTGTAATTATTGATGTTTTGACGGTTATTGTTGGCAATGGCATATTATACAGTTTAGTAGTATGAGGTGGCTGATCATGTGCTACCTTTTTAATTGGTTTCTATCTTTGACTTAATACAACTTTATAATTGTATTTTGAAGGGATCCATCTATTTATATTTAGGGATTATAATTATGTTCACTTTTTTTTTTTCGGTAAGTAATTTTGTTCACTTACCTTTCTATTTTTTCTGATTTTTTGCACCAACCTTCCAAAAATCTTAGTATACCGATGTTGTATTTCCCAACAATTCAGTACACTCGGTGCACCAAATCGGAATATATCATTGGTTGGTACACTTAATTTTATAAAACAACTATCCTATTACATTGTATTTTATTTTATACTTATTCAATTGCATGTTTTCAATCCGGTCTCCATTATATTATTCAGCAAGGAAAAAAAAAGTTAGGTTGGCGTACTGATTAGGAATTTTGTTAGGTAAGTGTATAAAAGCGAAAAATGGCAAAAGTTTAATGCACAATCCTTGTAATTTATTGTGAATTTTTACTCAACTATGGATATGGAAACTAATCCTTCTACGACTACAGTCTACAGCAATCTTCTTTTTAATGTAAATTTAAAAAAAATCCGTTTCATTTTATAATATTTTTCATTTTCACTATCTAATGGTTAATTTTTAGAAAGTTCATCTCTGACTAGATTGAACTTTCTTCTATTTTAGACGTTTACACTTATACATGTTATTGTTGCTTTTATCACATAATAGTTGATTTTGGAAACCAGGTAATCTGCTAATGTATTACACTATTATGTCATGTCTATAGGAGATTTGTTGTTATAAGTTGTACTCTATTATATTTAGATTCTGTTCCATTCTCTTTGGGGGGTTTTAAAGTTTAGTAGCTTTATAATACGTTCCTTCTTCTCATCACCTATGACTTATGAACATGAGTTCGTTTGTATGCTCCTTTTGTTGATCTCGATTCTTTGGTACATATTTAATAATGTGAACCAAGTCTCCCTGTGTTTGTGTTAGGAACGTTCTTCTTTTGGCGTACTTCACTACTTGTATGTTTAGCTTCTATTTATTATATTTGGGTAAAGGTGCAAGGTTACTTTATTGTTACCTGTGCATCATATGTAAAGGACTTTTCTAAGTTGAACGAAGTGAATTATTCATGCTTACTCAGTTACTCAACATGTTTTTCTTTTTCACATGTGAAATGCTTAAGTTGGGTTTGCTCACAGATATGTTAGATTTGGATGTTAATGTTGAAATACATTTAGCAGTTCTTTCACAGCATAAGCTATATCTTTTTTATTTCTCTTATTTGCCGTGTTCTTTCTTTCAGTCACTACAATTACTAAACGAATTCATTGGAATTGGATTGCTAATTGCAGAGTTTCTCAAACATGGAAGATATACACTCTGTAGCCACTATCATGGACTCCACAACCTCCAAGATACAACAACTTCAAAAGGCATTTGCTGAGCTCGAAAGTCACCGAGCTGTAACCCTGAATATGAAATGGAAACAACTCGAGGAACATTTTGATGGTCTTCAAAAGTCCTTAAAGAGACGTTTTACCGAACTGGAGGACCAAGAAAAGCAATATAATTCCAAAATAATGAAAGCTCAGGAATTGTTAGAGAAGCGTGAAGCAGCTGTTAAAGCTAAGGAAGAAGCATCCCTGTCTAAACTCCAGGAGAAGAGAGATGCTGCTGTCTCTGCCATCATCACTGCTGTCCAGAAAGGTCTCCCCTCTCTCTATATACATTTCAATATAGCTATTTATTGAGTTCTGTATATTGAATGCACATAAAACTTAACAAGACCAACTGCTAAAGTTAGTTTTAGAACCAGTGGTTACAATTTGCAGTTGTTTAGATTCAGACTTTTTTATTTGCCACTTATATTTGGTTTTCTTTTTTCTGTTTAAATGGTTGTTAAAAACTTTTATTAGAGTTTAATACAGAAAATTTAAAGCATGTTGTTTAAAAGTTCTTGCATTGAAAGTTGTTTTGAGAGATCTGCCATCTCTAATCGGGTTCATCTATAAATTCGTTTGATAGTACAAACTCTACCTTTATTTCTCTAAATCAGTGGTCCATTTTAGTTTCAATCCAGTTTATGGCTTGTTCGCCTGTTTGACTGTTATTGCTCTTGTATACAGTTGGGGTTATACATAATCCTTCCTTGTTCCTAAACAGTTAGAAGTTTCTGAAATGTGAAAATTTAGTTTATGGAAAGCCCTCATAAAGTTGTTTTGGTAATTTTATTTCATTTTTCTAATTTGATTGTGCTGAAAGACGTAAATATATTTTGCTTATATTTTAGCTACTAATGCAGGAAATACATCTTCTTCAGAATCTGCTGTCTTGTCCTATGACGATCAAATTGAAATTTCATCTGTGGAAGATGGTCCACCTGGTGATGCAACTGCTGAGAGTAACTCAGAAGACATGGCAAATGCCTTCGAATTCGAATATTCTGGTGTGAAATCTTACCCAGAACTGGTGAAATTTTGTCAAGAAATGGACTCAGAAGGGCTTCACAAATTTATCTCTGACAACCGTAAGAATCTTGCTGCCATAAGGGAAGAGATTCCTCTCTCCCTTAAAGCTTCTTCGGACCCGGCTTCTCTGATTTTGGACTCGCTTAAGGGTTTTTATGAGGGCTCAAGTCTTGACAAGAAAGACTCAAACTTATTGGGTTTACGCCGTACGTGCATCATGCTCATGGAATGCCTAAGCATATTGTTAATAAACATGGGCCCGAGATTTGTATCTAAGATAATTTCGGAAAACGCTAAATACCGAGCCAAGGCTATTGCTGAAGAGTGGAAACCTAAGTTAGATGAGCTCGAGATTGATGCTAGCAATGGGAACTCACTGGAGGCTCATGCTTTTTTGCAACTGTTGGCCACTTTTAGTATTGATTCAGGATTTAATCAGGAGGATTTATCTAAATTGATACCTATGGTTTCTCGCCGACGCCAAACAGTTGATCTTTGTCGTTCGCTTGGATTGACAGACCAAATGCCAGGTTCGTCTTTTATCTGTGTTGTAAATATGTGCACTTGGTTTTTCTTTCTTTATAGGAATGAGGTAGCTGGGTAGGATGTGTAATATTGGTCTAGATTTTTTTTTTAAATTGATGGGGAATATAATTAAGAAATATGAACCTATATAAGTAATAAGTGTACTGGTGTGCATACATATTTTTTTTGGAGTAGATCCGATAGACAGGAGAAATTTGGTCTTGCATAGTTAAGGAATTTTTTTAACCAAAAAATGAGAAAGTCTCTCCTCCTTATGCTGAAACTAAGTCCATTTTGCATTTTTCTTCCACAGTATAAGTTTCTCAGTAGACTTAGGCATGAAAAGGTTTGTTGGCCAATGCTGCTAGGTAGGCTTCTTGTACGTATATGACTGACTCATATTGTCATACTTCAGAATGAATTGTGTTTTTCAGTGGTGCCTATTTTACTTTTGAATGGCCTTTGAACTTCGGCCAGGTTTTCCTTTTGTTTCGAAACTAGTGGATTTTCTTCTTTTTCTTCTTATGGTTTTATATTTTTCTCCCTTTCTACTTCTTCGATATTTCTGTTTTATATTTTAACAAGTAACCATGCAAGGCCCTAATTTTATAAGAGGCAGCCATAGAGATTTCATAACGATAATTTGGAAATGGATCTTGAGCACACTTTTCTTATTTGTTTCCATGTTCCTTGATAAATTGCATATTATTCCACTTGTTCTTTCTATTATAGAAGCTGACAACTTAAGAGTAAATATCTGAGCAGGTGAAGTTCATCTCATTGCTCCAAAAGTGATTAATGTAGCTTGCTCTAACTTAGTTCCTAGTAACGATAGTGATTATTATGAGTACTTACATGTCTCACTATTTCATGGTTCTGACTTGTTAGGTGTAATTAATGTGTTGGTGAATAACGGGAGGCACATCGATGCTGTTAACCTTGCTTTTGCTTTTGAGCTCACTCAACAATTTTCACCGACATCACTTCTGGAATCCTACTTGGCGGAGGCTAAGAAAGTCTCTTCACCCATGAGAAGTGGAAATACATCTCCTTCTACACTGGTCTGACCTTAGTAATTCAATAAGCATTTGTTCCATTTTATCATGAAATTTCAGTTCTAGAAATGCATGGTCTGACCTTAACATTCCAATAAGCATTTGTTCCGTTATGTCTTAAAAATTTCAGTTCTAAAAATGCATGTTTACTTAAGGCGGTGAGATTGCTTATATCTTTTCAATTAGAGAATCTGGTCTGATTGTTGAACATCTGTTGAATACACCTGCTTTTGGAAGGAGCAAAATATTCCACCATCCGTTTTGTTATTTTAACAGTTATTAGTGTGCTTTTAAGTGGACTAATTATTGAGTGCTGTTATTGCTCTGAAGCAATGCCTTTTGGTTATAAAACGTATATTTGTACGATCCTCGTGGTGTTTTAAAGCTGAACTTGCAGATGTAGGTTGGAACAAATTACAATTTTCTTCTTTGAATCGTGTATAAACTTGGTGGCAGCACGGTGATCATAATAACATGGTTTTTCTCACCAAAACTATGAACGATCCATTTTGTTTCGAGTAAAACAATACTCTATACAAAGTTTAATGACCTATATGAGAAAGCTATATGGTTGAGCATATGTCTTGCTGGTTGAGCTATATTACCTTTTACAATATTTAAGATATTATTGACTTGGTTAATAAATTATTATGTAGTGATTCTATCACCATACTTTGTTTACGAAATAGAATTCAAATATAGCATATATCCCCTATCATGTCATGTCAATCAAGGGAATTCTCTTCTATTCTATTTCTCCATATGATATAAAAGCTAGAATGATTTACTGATACACACCATTATTCTGACACACCAATAAAAACAAGTCCAATGCTTATCACCTTCTTTGTTTGTATTCAGAATGATGCCAGCGAAAAGGAGCTAACTGCACTCAAAGCCGTGATCAAATGCATAGAAGATAACAAACTTGAGAATCACTATCCAATTGACCCACTTCAGAAACGGGTTTTTGACCTAGAAAAAGCCAAGGCGGACAAGAAAAGAGCAATTGAGGTTGCAAAACCTCAGTCCAAAAGACCACGTGCCAATGCCACACGTTCCCCTAATGTTATCTCTGACAAGAACTTCTATGCTAGAGTACCCGACAGGTATCCGCAATACGTATACGACAGACCAACGTATACTTATGCCGCTCCACCAACTCATTCCCCTGCTTACACAGTTGCTCCTGGCCATGGTAACTTCTTTGGAAATGGTTTCCAGTACCAGACTGCTTATTTTCACTGAATCACTAGAGATGGTTAAATTCTAAAACCTTGTGATCTTTGTTAACAGCTAGTGTTAACCCCTCTTGTGTTTAATGTTGTTGTTATGTATAACCTCGTGTAGTCTCTAAGGAATGAAGAACAAGAACCTGGTTGTCGTTTAATTTCGTGTCACGCTGATACTACAATCCTTCTAAGTTCTAACTTATGCATTGTAATATTCTTTTCTCATGCTAAATTCTGTCTTGGATAGATGTATCAGTATTTATTTTGGTCTGCTAGTGTTTGTGTTGCTATTTCTTGGTGCTGTCATCTTTTTGACCTAATTTGAAAACTGTTTGCTTGCAACGTTTAAGCAGATAAACTAGTTTTTTGGTTTGGGGATTGTTTGGCTGCAGCAAAAAAAAATGTTGGGTTCATCCAGCTTATAATTTCAATTTTCTCTGAGGACAGAAACCACAATCTTTAAGGTGTACCTAATGAATAATGAGCTGCAGCTTGTAAGAGAGAGTTCATACTTTGAGCTTACAATGGCAACCAGACTATTAGTTGTCGTCTAGTATGCATTTGTGTCGTTCCAACTTCTATTTAACAAGCCATTGTTGAGTTTCTTTCGATATCAATTGACATGCCCAGTTAATTTTATACCTGGATTTCTACAAAAAATGTTTCGGCAAATAACTTTTTGGCTAAGCATAAGTTGTGTATTAATTATGTATTCCATCTTTTTAAGTTTCTTGGTTTAGGTTGACGCCTCTCTCAATTGTGCTGGTATAAAATTTCACCCTGAAGAACGAGTTTAGCGTCAATATGTTAGTTGATGTAAATTCCTTGATAATTGTAATGAAAAGTTCTTAGTTTTTTTATCCCTTGATATTAATAAGCCGAAATAGAATATTTATCAATGCTGCACAAATTCAGGTCTATAAACTTGGAGGCGGAACCATTTGGCCTTTTACAAATCTGGACTGTTTATCCCTTCAATGTCTACTAAAACACTTTCTTCAACACTTTTATGTTTGATTGAGTCAATGTTATGCAAGTATCAAGAACATAACATGGACAGATTCGAGTTTAACAGCTAGGTGGTTAACAAATGTTTGGTCAACCAGGAGGTTAAAAAATGTCTGGTCAACTTGTAAGGTTTTCGATGATTTCGCCCCATTATGCGGACACGGTCGAGTTCATGTTTACTTCTAGTATGGTTAAATCTTACAATAACACGAAGATCACATAAAATGCATGCTAAACACCTGCATAACAAGCAATACTAGGAATATGATTAAGACATGAAATATCCAATGAGATCATCACTGTAACACTGTTTGCATGAATTCAAATATAAGATAATGTAACTCTTCATTATTTTCCACAACTACCAAACGTGGCTTCAACTCCAAAGTCATGGCTTAAACCGTGATCTCCACTTAATAAACTGCCTTTCCGACACCGCCGTTGAACCCAAAAGCTGGCAACATTACCACCTTGTCTACCACCTCCGTGAAAGAGGTCCCCCAACACCAGAATCAGAGATAAAATCGTCATTTCCATCTATTGCACAACAGCTATGTTGTCAGAAGCCTATTCAGCTTAACTAAGAAATGAAAGTTATTGCTTCTTGGTATTGATAAATAATAACCGGACTATAAAACATCTGCAGCCTATTCTCAACTTCTTTTTTCTTGTCTTAGTGACGGAAAACTGCCTGCCGTTTTAATAGCGTTCATAATATCAATGCTCTTGGCCGATACCTTGCGGGTGTCATAGAACTCATAGCCAGTGTTCTATAAAGTGATGGCTAGACGGAAAGTATATAGGAGAAGTAGATTAGACGCCTAAATTTTAAGCGGAATTAAGGATTAAGGCAGGTGTAGATATTGCAGACCATTTTTTTTTTCTGCTTGGACCAACTTGCGCCTTTTATATCAGTGCTCATGAGACTAAATTTTCGTATCGATTAGTATTTACATATATAAAAGAACTATCACAAAAAAAAATCATCGACCCCAATGCTTGGGCATAAAAAGACAGCGTTAAAGGAACTAGGAAGAATTGTCTCGAGTATGATCAAGTACTGTACCAAGTCCGGAGTACCTAAGAATTGAGATTTATACTCGTTTCGTTTCACAATATAAGTCTACTACGGTAACTCTCCCAATTTAAGAGGACATCATCGTTACCCTATTTTTACACTTACTGTCCAAATTTTGTTCATACTTTTTTACACATCTTTTATTCAAATTAATTTTAGAAGGACAAATATGTAAAATTGCATAACAAAACTTTCTATTAAGGTAAAACATACTTATATTGTAGAACAGTCCAAAATATTATACTGGACTTATATTGTGGAACGGAGAGAGTACAAATTTGTGAAAGAAAGTTTTATACTCCGTCAGTTGCAACTTACTTGTCCACTATGAAAATAAGAGTATTTTGAGATGGAAAAAAAAAATCATACCTAAATTTGCTAAAATGAGAGAGTTAAAAAAGATTTATATGCTCGAATCAAATATGACTGTATTTTTTTTTTTCCAATTTTATCATTTCAGTAATTTAATTATAAAAATAATGCATTACAAAAGTAAGGTATATTAATATTGGTAAAGTAATATGAAACGATGGCATACTATACTGTAATGTGAATTTTGTAAATCAAGAAACTAAATATTTAGATTTCAAAACAAAATAAACTCAAACGAAACAGAGGACAGTTCTGTTAAACCTTATCTTCTCCCTCCTCTTATCAAAATCTCTCTCTCTCTCTCTCTCTCTCTATATATATATATATATATATATATGTATATCATGGAGTCTATTCCCATTGGCATTTCATCTTCTCTAACATTTCAAAATCTCAATAAAAAACCAATTATTTTCCCACAAACTCTAATTTCACCTCACAAGAAAACTACTCCCTCAATTTGCAAACTAAGCTCAATTCAGTCACTCCATTGCTCAATTCTCACAAATAAACCCAACCCATTTCTCAAAATCTCATCTTTTCCAAACCCTTTTAATCCCCACTTCTCATTTCCCTTAATTCCATTCACATTCCCACTTTCTAGTTTAGCTACCGAAACTATAACGCCTGTTGAAGAAACGTCAAACCGAATCAACCTCGAGGCGATTCTGGTCTCGATAGACGAGTTTTTCAATAAATACCCTTTTTTTGTAGCTGGGGTTACTTTTATTTGGTTAGTTGTTATCCCATTGACTGAGGACTATTTTCAAAAATACAAGTTTATATCGGCTATCGATGCTTTCAGGAAGCTGAAAGATGACCCGAATGCTCAGTTGTTGGATATTAGGGGAGAAAAGAGCTTGCGGTTTCTGAGTTCGCCTAATTTAAGAATTTTGAATAAAAGTGTAATGCAAGTTGAGTTTAGCGAAGGGGACGAAGAGGTTTTTGTTGGGAAGGTTCTGGAGAGATTTAAGGAGCCTTCGGATACCACGCTTTGTATTCTAGACAAGTACGTTGCACTGTTTTTCCGTTTGAGTTTCATCCTTTCATGTGTTGAGCTAGTAGCCTAGTATACTAGTGGAAAAAAGATCATTTAGTGCATACTTTTGAGACTTGGCTATCAAAAACCCGAGGTTAAAATCTTTTTTAAGATTAGGTGCAGATGCTCATCGATGATGCCTCTTTTTCTCTTTGGTTTTCTCAATGTGCAATGATGCTACAATGATATGTACCAATTCTTAAATGAAAAACACAAAGTCGGGTTTTTGATAGTTAAGTACGTACTTTACGTTAAGTTCCCTGTATTGATAGCTAAATTTGTTTGTTTTATGAACTTCACAATTGATCTTGTAACATTGAGTCTAGTTTTGCAGTATGATAGATTTTGATGAAGAATATATTATCTGGAAAGTTTGTAGGCTGTGATGGGCATTATTAACCTTATTAAATTTGATTGTGATGGTGGGAAACTTATTAGAGTTAATATCTATGCTGTTTTTTTTATGAATTCGAAACAGGAATGTAAGGAAGCAGTAAAATAGCCCCGATGAAATGCTTATTATTAAAGTGAATTGACTTTCATGTTATTAGTTGTAACACTCGATAGTTTTCACTTATTAAGTTACTGAAAACCAGGCTATGTGAAATTATAGGTTGTGAACATTTGTTGGCTTCTCTTGCAATTCACGAGTATCAGTATTGGAGTATTATATGCGTAATGCATTTTACACCATGAATGGTGTCGAAATTTAAATTTAACAGGAGGGGTAGAAAGTAATCTTTCTGAACCTTTGATAGAAAGGGATGTAGATTACAGGACTGGTTATAAAACTCTGGCAAATGCTTCTATGGGATTTTCTGTTTACGTTGTAATGCTCAGATGACAAGAATAGGATTCACTCAATTCGATCATATACTCATAACGTAATAAAACTTTAGCAATTTGTTTATTTACTTCAAATATTTCCTTCTTTTGAAATTGTGACGTGTTCTATAAGTAAGTTAAGAGTTGTCTTGCAGTTTTGGAACGCCGCCATATTTTCCTTGATCCTTTTGTGAGATGTCCATTAACTTTATATAACAATCACTCTTTCTTTTGTGCGTAAGGTAGTTTTGATGGTAACGCTATGGAAGTGGCCGAGTTATTGTTCAAAAACGGATTCAAAGAAGCTTATGCAATCCGAGGTGGTGTTAGAGGCAAAAATGGATGGCAGGTAAGAATCGAAGATAGCACCAATTAGTAAACCATTCTTAACTTTGTTCATATTTTCTGTAGTTGGCCGAGTGACAGACCACTTTACCCCAATTTATCCTTGGATAAAATGCAAGTACATGAACAAACTTACATTGAATTGGTAGATTATACAAACTTATTTTTCACCTTCTATAGAATGTAATCTTGGAGCTGCACAAGTTGCTATACTAATCATAGTCGTGGTATTGCTTGTGCCAAGGATAGTTCACAGTTGCGTGTATCAGGCCCTTGTCTCTTCTCCTCTTGTTTCTTTCAGTTTTTCCTTTAGGCTCTCTCAGTTTCATGGTCAATAATGATGAATAATTTAATATAAATAAGTGATATGTGATCATTTAAGTAATTACTGTAATACTTCTGTAAATGTCTGAAATACAGTAGCTATTATTAAAAATTTCTGAGATGCGCACAAATGTCGTGCTTCATCTTTATTCAAAGAGCTCTATCATAACTCATAAGGCAAGTTTATTCCCCCTTATGTCAAGTAAAATAATTTTAGAACCCATCAACTTGCGATATGAGTAGAATATTCCAATATGATTGCAGCTCTTAAAACTATATTTCCCCCACATAACTTTGTTCCTTTGTAGGCAATACAAGAAACTCTTCTTCCACCTTCTGTCCATGTCTTTCCCAAAGAAAAAGTTAAAGTTCCCGAGACAAATGGAGCTGTAATTGAGGAAAATAACAGCGGCCAGGACGTGGAGAATGGATATGTAAACAAGGATGCTGTAAAATCTTCTGCCAATCTCAAATCTGGTTCTGGATCGCTGTCTCCTTACCCAAATGTAAGCTGACCTCAAGTTCTGCGCTGTTATAAAATGCTGCTTACACATCTGAACACGTTTCTGTTAGTTGGCAGTAGATCACATGCTTAATAATAAACACTGATTGGTTACTTTTGGGTAAAGTCCATTTCCACCCCACAAGTTTGTCTGCATAGCAGTTCTGCTTCTTATAGTGGTATAGAAGCGGTTTATACCTAGATAAAGAGTGGATTAGCTACGTTCACCAATTTCACACCAGTTTATACTTTATACATAGATAACGAGTCGATTTGCTACATTCACCACTTTCCAGTCACCCGTGATAAAATAAGTTTGAAACACTCATTCACCCCTTAGAAAATAAGTTTGAAACACTCATTCACCCCTTAATTTCCGTCCCATATGACTATATGAGTTTAAGAGGGGATGTAAATATTGTGAAATTAGATTCTCACCATCATATGCTCTATCTTTCTAGGTTCTGATTATTTTTAGATATATTGACCGCGTTAATGATTTGGCTGTTTTGGATCTTTTAATTATTGGAGTACTACACCTTTTTTTTGGTCATGGACAACACTCATGTACCCCTTGTTTATATTGATTGATGCAGTACCCGGACTTGAAGCCACCATCTTCTCCGACTCCATCGAAGCCTTGATTGGTAAAATTTCAAAGAGTTTTGTTCGGCTAGATGATTCAAGCGTAGGTTGGTCTTGTAGAGTGTAAAGCAGGAATCACTTGTGATTGTACTATCTTAAGAAAAAGTCTCGTTAAATTTTGTGTGCTTGTCTTTTTAACTTGATTAGCACGTATAAACTCTCATTCTGTTGATGTTAATATATCTCTGCTTGTATTCCTTTTTCTTTAATAATGACAACAAGATAAACGTTGCGTATGCGTGTTGGATGTAATTTTGTAAATGCTCTGTATATGGTTGCACGGAGTAAGAGAAGAGTGAAAGGGCCAGAAATGTGGTTGTTTAAGAATCCCAACGTAGAAACATATATGAACAGATGACGACATACCCATTCTTAACTATATCTTGATTACAACGATATAGGTATCAGATAATATTGAAACTAGATTCATGGACAGCCTGCTATTCTCTCGGCTCGGGTGCGGCCGACATTGGGTGTCAAAAAAGCGACACAAGCGCACATGCAATTTTCAAAAAATGTAATAGAAAGCACTGCACTTGTACAATAGTTAGGCACCTCCACTGGTCCACTCCAACTTTCGGGCTGCCTGACCTAGTCCCAACCAATGTTCTCTATTCTTTTGTGCCTTCTCTATCAAAAGTGATTGAAACCGCGTAACGGCAGTGATAAGGTTCGAAATATATACTTAAATGGCTAACAAGGAAGAAAACTCCCATTTCAGCTATTCGTGCTCCTAAAGTCAGTTGTGAATTTCAAGCACTAGCTCTTTTCTATACTGCAAAACTTCTATAAATTAATAATGTCAGTACCGTAAAAATTTATTAATTTAGAAAATTATTAATTAATCGATAAATTATTAATTTAAAGAGCTTTTATTGATTTGATAAGTTTACCGAGCAACAATAGCAAGTTGTTTCGACAGTGCAAAATTCGTTTGGTTAATAAAGTTTCAATTAATAGATGAAACCACTATTGAGAAAAATATTTACGAATTTTTAAAAAATATTGATGGTCTCGGTTATCGCAATAAAACGGATGTCAATGAGTTGTTTGATTATACAGGTGAAAATGATATACATGTTTAGAGGACCAGACGTTAAAAGAAATTATGGATACGGTTTTTGGTAACAATAAACATGATGACACTGAATATGATATCGTATCTTTGGAAATAGTTATGTGAAATTAAACATTTATTTCGTTTATAAGTCTTTTTTTATGCAGATATCATAGATTTTGGATGCAATTAGAAAAATTAGAATGAGAATGAAATAGATTTAAATTTTAATAAAAAACGAAAGAGTATAGAGTCTTACTAGTAAAAGAATTATTAATTTATGATTGTTCAGCAACTAATATTTATATAAGAATTTTAAAAAAATTTATTATCTTATTAATTTATCGGAATTGATCAAGTCGGAAACGGAAAAAATTAAAATTTTAAACAATTTATTAATTTATTCGTTAAAGGGGGAAATACGATAATATTAAGCAGACTACAACGGGTCAACATGTAAGATCGACCCTTTCTTAATAGTTAATCATAATACAGATAAATAATCACATGTCAGGGCGGATACTGAGCCCAAATAAAGATGGAGCAAGATTACAAGTGTAATCAGAAACGAATAGCAAAGGTATTCTTGAAAAATTGTGCCAGAATCCCGCAACCTCATTGGTACCAATGATAACCGTCCGTTCTTGGCTTAACTTATTATAATAAAATCATAATTTCTATTATGTTCAAGTTATTTATATAAGTAAGACCTACCTTAACAAACCCATTGTTTTCATATTACAATGCGAATAGGTTTTAGGTTTAAGTTTGTATATTCTGCTAGTATATAAACCCTTTTTTTACATAAGTAAATTTGGTTAATTTAACGAGCCAAGCAATTCAAAATAAAACCTATAATTGTTTTTACAGTACGATGATATATATAGGTTTGCTAATTTTGAAATAATACACTACACTATAATACACCACACCCATATCAGAATAAGTTTACTAATTTTGTAATAGGATATAATACGCACATTTTTTTTTTTATTGTATCAATAAAACTCATACCCTTTATTTGGTTGCGGGAGTTGTACTGCCAAAACTATGAATATTAGTGGGATTTGTCTCGGGACTACGTACGAATGACTCTTTAACATATAGTCTTCGGACTATTAATATCACACCCCCAGATATAATAAATAGACCATGTAGGGATCATTTGATGTTTGAAGTGTTGAGTTGTGGAGTCAAATGAGGTTTGGCCATGTTTCCTAATTATCCCACATCGCCTGAGATTGTAATATGAGCCATTATGGGTTCTATTTATATGCCCCAATATCTTGTATTGTAATTACACCTTTACACAACACCTCTATATTATAAAGAGAAGAGTTCTATTTGCGAGAGAACCATAGCTTGTAACTAGGCTAGATTACGATTGTAATCCTCTTAATAATACTAAGTGCCACGTGTAGCGGCTCGGAGACGTAGCCAATTTGGATGAACTCCGTTATCAAAGAGTGTGTGCTCGGTTTAAGTTTTTTTGTCTTTCTTTGTGTTAGCCTGTATCGACCCTAACAAGTGGTATCAGAGCTCGGAACATCGATGGCGAAAGAAGACAGAACCGCGCACGGGATCGAGAAGTTCGACGGGAAGGACTTCGCATTCTGGAGAATGCAAATAGAGGACTACCTCTATGGGAGGAAGATGCATCAGCCACTTCTCCTTGAGGAAAGACCGACCACGACCACCGAGGAGGCGTGGAAACTCTTAGACCGACAAGTGTTGGGAGTGATCCGCCTAACACTATCTAGGAGTGTAGCACATAACGTCGCAAGAGAGACGACGACGATGGGGATGATGAAGATCCTCACCGACATGTACGAGAAACCATCCGCGAACAATAAGGTACATCTCATGCGTAAGTTGTTCAACCTACGCATGGCTGAGGACACACCTGTCGCAAATCACGTGAACAAGTTCATCGACACCGTAAATCAGCTGGATGCGGTGGAGATAACTTTTGAAGACGAAGTGAGAGCCCTTATACTGCTAGCCTCTTTACCGAACAGTTGGGAATTCATGCGAGCTGCTGTTAGCAACTCAATTGGAAAGGAGAAACTGACTTACAACGGCATCCGAGATCAAATACTCGCTGAGGAACTCAGGAGATTAGACATGGGTGAATGCTCAAATGATGGAGCAGCCTTGAACATGGGTTCAAGAGACCGGGGTAAGGCTAGGGTATGGGACGTTAGAGGACGTTCGCAATCCCGAGGTAGAAGAGGGCAAAGCCGAGGAGGCAAAGATAGCGATCGAAGTAAGAAGAATCTTCGGTGCTATAACTGCCAGGGTATGGGGCACTTCAGTCATGAGTGCAAGCAGCCGAAGAAGGGTAACGGCCGTGATCATGTGGTTAATATTGCGAGCGACGAGGATTCGGGTGACTGTTTGTTGCTTACCGAACAGAGAAATATAGAATCGTGGATTCTAGACTCTGGGGCATCATTTCACACGACCGCTCAGAAGGATTTATTCGAAAATTACCATGCGGGTAATTTCGGTAAAGTGTATCTAGCCGACGGAGAAACGTTGGATGTTGTTGGAACTGGCGATGTGAAGATTCGCATTCCAAATGGATCGGTATGGAAGCTGACGAAAGTGAGGCATGTCCCGAGGTTGACCAAGAATCTGATCTCAGTAGGTCAACTCGATGCCGAAAGGCACTCCATTTCGTTCAGCAGTGGAGCTTGGAAAGTTTCACGAGGAGCTATGGTGATAGCCCGAGTGAGTAAGGTCGGTACATTGTACTTGACGACCGATGAGGAGCGTACAATTGCGATAGCTGTGTCGCAGAACTGCTCGGAACTATGGCATCGACGGTTGGGTCACATGAGCGAGAAGGGGATGAAGGTGTTAGCGAAGGACAGCAAACTTTCAGGCTTGAAGTCTGTCAACCTCGACATGTGCGAAGGTTGCATCTTCGGGAAGCAGAAGAAAGTGAGCTTCCGGAAAGGTGGAAAAGCTCCCAAGGAGGAGAAGCTAGCACTAGTCCACTCAGATGTATGGGGACCATCTCCAGTAACCTCACTAGGAGGAGCTCAGTACTATGTGACCTTCATCGATGATTCGACAAGGAAAACATGGGTCTACTTCTTGAAACACAAGTCTGAGGTGTTTAAGAAATTTCAAGAATGGAAGGCCATGGTCGAACTAGAGACCGGGAATAAACTCAAGTGTTTGAGGTCCGATAACGGCGGAGAGTACATTGATGCGAAGTTCGTAGAGTTCTGTGCTCATAGAGGCATTCGAATGGAGAAGACCATCCGAAGAACGCCACAGCAGAATGGCGTGGCCGAGCGAATGAACCGAACAATCAATGAGCGTGCTAGGAGTATGAGACTGCAAAGTGGGTTGCCCAAAGCCTTGTGGGCACATGCAGTAAGCACGGCGGTTTACCTCATTAACCGCGGACCCTCAGTGCCCCTAGAGAGGAGGATTCCCGAGGAAGTATGGATAGGAAAGCCTATCTCTTATGAACACTTGCGAGTGTTCGGTTGTCTGTCATATATCCATGTCGACATAAATGAACGTACCAAGCTTGATTCGAAATCCAAAGTGTGTTACTTTATGGGGTACGGTGGAGCTGAGTTTGGATATCGCTTCTGGGATGGTCAAACAAAGAGGATCATTCGCAGTAAGGATGTCATCTTCAACGAAAGCATTTTGTACAAAGATCGTCAAAATGTAGTGGTGGAAGAAGATGCGCTCCCGTCCGAGGAAAGTGGTATGGTCGACATGAATGCGTTTCCAAGAATGTTGGAAAATGACATTGAAGATGAGCCAGTGGTGCTCGACAACCGACCAGCAGATGCTGAAGAGGCCGAGGAGCTGCCCCAAACACTCCGACCTGAATTGGGCCGAGGTCATCGCGTGAGGAGACCTCCTGCCCGATACTCTCCTTCCCTGCATTACATATTGCTCAGTGATGCAGGAGAGCCCGAAAGTAGAGAAGAAGCTCTGGAGCTGAAAGACTCGAGCAAGTGGGAGCTCGCGATGAAGGATGAGATGAAGTCACTTGAGAAGAATGCGACTTGGCAGTTATCCGAACTGCCCAAGGGGAAGAGGGCACTGAGCAATAAATGGGTGTTCCGACTGAAGGAGGAACAAGACGGCACGAAACGGTATAAGGCACGCCTAGTAGTCAAAGGGTTCCAGCAAAAGGCAGGAATTGACTACACCGAGATCTTTTCACCAGCCGTTAAGATGACGACTATTCGGCTATTGTTGAGCATTGTTGTAAATGCGAATCTTCATCTTGAGCAGTTAGATGTGAAAACTGCCTTTCTCCATGGAGATCTTGATGAGGAAATTTACATGCTCCAACCTGAAGGGTTTGCCGAAAAGGGAAAAGAGAAACTGGTCTGCAAACTGCGGAAGAGCTTGTACGGGTTAAAACAAGCACCACGGCAGTCGTATAAGAAGTTTGACGGTTTCATGGCGGATACTGGGTTCGAAAGAAGTGATAGCGATCACTGCTGTTTCGTGAAGAGATTTGAGAACTCTTCGTGCGTCATTCTACTACTGTATGTAGATGACATGTTGCTCGCCGGGTCGAGCCTTGTTGAGATTAACAAGGTGAAGCAACAGTTGGCGAAACAGTTCGAGATGAAGGATTTGGGTGCCGCAAATCAGATACTCGGTATGAGGATATCTCGAGGAAGGGATGGGTCCCTGTTTCTGTCGCAAGCCGAGTATGTGAAGAAAGTGTTGGCATGGTTTAGCATGAGTGATGCCAAAGCTGTAGGCTCACCGCTAGCCTCACACTTTAGCTTGTCGAAGAAACAATCACCATTGGACGAGGAAGGAAAGGATCGTATGTTGAACATACCCTACGCTTCAGCAATTGGTAGCTTGATGTACGCTATGGTGTGTACAAGACCGGACATTGCCCATGCAGTGGGAGTTGTCAGTCGTTACATGAGTAACCCAGGAAAGTACCATTGGGAAGCTGTGAAGTGGATATTGAGATATCTCTCGGGTACTGTGAGTTTGGCATTATGTTTCCGAAAGACCTCGGAAGGCCTGCACGGCTATGTGGATGCTGACATGGCCGGTGATCTGGACAGCCGAAAAAGCACAACAGGATGTGTTTGTACCTACGGTGGTACTGCTGTGAGTTGGACATCGAAGCTGCAAAAGATCGTTGCACTGTCGACCACAGAGGCTGAGTACGTCGCGATAACGGAAGCAAGCAAAGAGATGATTTGGTTGCAAGGTTTCTTAGAGGAGCTCGGTCAGAGGACCGACAAGGGAGTTCTGCACTGTGATAGTCAAAGTGCAGTTCAGCTAGCTAAGAACCCTGTATTCCATTCACGCACAAAGCACATACAGATTCGTTACCATTTTATCCGGGCTGTTCTGGAAGATGGAATCTTCGCGCTAGAAAAAATTGAGGGCGCTAAGAACCCCGCCGATATGCTAACGAAGACTGTTACAATCGACAAACTGAGGCTGTGTGCAACCTCAGTAGGACTCCGAGCTTGAGACTCAGGGTCGTCGCTACACTGGAATAATGAGTAACTCGCCGATGACGGCAGAGTATCAATTACTATACAAGGATACCGATGGGAGCATTCTGCTCGGTGGAGCACAGTGAGTTCGGTGGTCGGGGATAATTGAAGCACTCGACATTTGACTCCAAGTGGGAGATTGTTGAGTTGTGGAGCCAAATGAGGTTTGGCCATGTTTCCTAATTATCCCACATCGCCTGAGATTGTAATATGAGCCATTATGGGTTCTATTTATATGCCCCAATATCCTGTATTGTAATTACACTTTTACACAACACCTCTATATTATAAAGAGAAGAGTTCTATTTGCGAGAGAACCATAGCTTGTAACTAGGCTAGATTACGATTGTAATCCTCTTAATAATACTAAGTGCCACGTGTAGCGGCCCGGAGACGTAACCAATTTGGGTGAACTCCGTTATCAAAGAGTGTGTGCTCGGTTTAAGTTTTTTTGTCTTTCTTTGTGTTAGCCTGTATCGACCCTAACATGAAGCACATAAATTGTCTAGACCTGAGGTATATAACCATCTAATCTCACCAAACACTAAGAAGTTTTATTAAAAGTTGTAAACAAAACTAACGTATGTATATAGTATTAGTAAAACGAAGGGAGCGTAAGCGAGCCAACAAATTTATGTTCGTGATCAGCTCACTTATCACACAAACGTTGAATACATGTTCGTATAAATCATTTACAAATAAACAATCATAAGTCGAGTCCGTTATGGACCTGATCATAAACACGACGAACGCTCCACTTCATTTATTTTACATTAAAAACTAATAGAAACTTTTGGGTGAGACCGACTCAATCACATGAATGCACAAACCAAAAATAGTAATTTACGTGTTTCATAAACTTTAAGGTCGTCCCTACAAGAGTCACTTGTTTTTATTTTTGGTTTTTATCAATAATAATACAAATATACATGATTTTATTAATAATAATACAAAGTTACTCCAACCCTGATTAACTCTCACTATACTTCTACGTTATATTCATCACTCTCTCTTACGATATTTCATTAATACTCTGTTTGTTTTGTTGTAAAATGGGGGTAAACAAACATTTACGGGTAAAATAGATTTTTCGGCTGATTGGTTTAACGTAAAACATTTTTTTTGGGAAAACTTTTCCCACATATCCAGTAAAATTGGGAGAAACGATTACCCCGCAAATAAAGTTGTAAACGGTTTACGGAGCCTCTCTCTATATTCTTTCTAATACTAGTATTTTAACTATTATTAATTATAGATCTATTCTTTCAAAATTATTTAATAATTAGTCCAATTCTATCTACTAACCAATAAAAAAAAAGAAAAAACATGAAAAATTCTAAAAAATAACAAAAATGGAAAAAAAATAAAATAAAAATCCGAAAAATCTAAAAAATCCAAGAAAATTTGAAAAAGCTAAAATCTAATTAACCAATAAAAATATAAATAAATAGGAAAAAATCTAAAAAATAACAAAAAAATGGAAAAAATAAAACAAAAAATTCCGAAAAATCTAAAAAACCCAAGAAAATTTGAAAAAGCTAAAATCTAATTAACCAATAAAAGTATAAATAAATAGGAAAAAATCTAAAAAATAACAAAAAAATGGCAAAAATAAAACAAAAAACAAAAAATTCCGAAAAATCTAAAAAACCCAAGAAATTTTGAAAAAGCTAAAATCTAATTAACCAATAAAAATATAAATAAATAGGAAAAAATCTAAAAAATAACAAAAAAATGGAAAAAATAAAACAAAAATTCTGAAAAATCTAAAAAAGCCAAGAAAATTTGAAAAAGCTAAAATCTAATTAACCAATAAAAATATAAATAAATAGGAAAAAATCTAAAAAATAACAAAAAAATAGAAAAAATAAAACAAAAAATTCCGAAAAATCTAAAAAACCCAAGAAAATTTGAAAAAGCTAAAAAAAGTCAATAATATCTTCTATACTTATAATTTTATGAGTTTATATGTCTCAAAATTATAAGTTATTATAAGTGACGTATATGAAATAAAATATGTGTTTAGGTTAAGTTTCCTATACATGTTGACGAAGTTCCTTTCAGAAAAGTAGACGAACTTTTAGCTTTTTTCCCGTCAAAATAATTGTGATTTTAATCACTAATATTTTTAAATTTTCACGAACTTATTCATTTTTGTGACTTTTAGTTAATTTTTGTGACTTTTAGTTAATTTTTGATGTTTTTCATCTTAAAATATTTTGTTTAAAGTATGAACAATGTTTATTTATTTATGCATCGAATTTGTCTAATTTAAATAACTAATAGATTTTTGAATTTCAATAGAATTCTCATGGAAACCTTTGACGCACTAAACACCCGTAAATAAAATGCAAACAAAAGTTTGCACCGTAAAACTTTACCCGAAAAATATTTTTCCTCCGTAAATATTTTACTACGAAACAAACGAAGGCTAATCAAATTATGGTTTATAAATTTGTGTCAAAACGATATCAATTAAAAGTTACGTTCGTTATATACTCGTTTTGACTGTTTGTACTTTGTTTCCTTTTATTCTTTTCTTCTTCATTGGATCGCTTGTTCTTGTTTTACATAGAATTTTGATTTGGGCTCTTTATTTGTTAATGTTTTGGTTTATATTAATAAAACTGATTAAAGTAAAATTATTAGATATGAGTGTAAGATAAACGGGTAATAAATTGTGTCGCTAGTGCTTTTTGAATATCAAATTCTAACATTTTAAACACATATTCATCCGACATGCAGTCAACACATTTATGTTCATAACTTTATGTATTATTTGAGAAACTCAACAGACTCGGTAGCTAAAAACTCAAATGTATCAAACGTAAAATCTGTGCTGATTGTGTTGATAAGCCTTCTCATGTTTCTCTAACTTCGCTGCAGTAGTAGCTGTGTGACCCACGGTAAATTCCCCAATACCAAACCCCACCAAGGACAAAACGTCGGTAAGATCAACACACGCATGTTTTCCACCACTCCAGCCGTAAACAAGAACGTATTCTGGTCTAAGAATAGATCTGCACTCCGATGGATCCGTAAGAAACTTCACCGATAAACTATATACTTTTGCCGGATAAGGAAGGTTAGTGAGCTTCTCTTTGGGAGCATCAACAACAATGAATCCACTATTCTGAACTGTAACTGTAGTTTGCAGCTTGAAGTTTGAATTTTTAAAGAGAAATGGGAAATGGTATAAATTTATAAAACTTAGTAGGAATCATTTTTCGCAGTCAATCGTCCTACCAAGAAATACAGAAAATGAATATAGAACAAAATACCTTAGAGCAATACCTTCCCCTATAGCTTCGGATTTTCCAGACAATGTATCAACAGATATAACACTCTCATTGGAAGTCAACCACTCGCCAAAGACGTGATCATTTGATCCTTTAGACGAGAAATGGAAACATATTTTTATTATGAAAAAGGCTTAAAAATAAATCAAGTCAATCAACTTGAATAGCAAAAAAAAAAAAAAAACACTCCTGCTAGGAGAAACTATATTTTCTTATAATGTCATGCAGGGCCTGCCCAAGTCCGAGAATAGCACACGGCTTAAAAAAATTTAGTTTGCTCATAGTATAGTTATCAAGGGAAAATAAGTAGAAATATTTCTTTTTTTAATGTGATTTTATACTTACTCCTATGTTTTACAAGACAAATTCAAATCTATTAATATCAATAGTAAGAAAAACTTGGATTGAAGTTGTAATTCTATAACATAGATAGTGTAACACAAATATCTTTTATATATTTTTATAGTAGACCTAAATTTTATTGGGCTTAAATTGTTGTCTATAAAAAAATTATTTATCTTCTTTCCCAAGGCTCAAGTCTTACTAGACTTAGGCTTGGGCCGCCACTGATGTCATGTATAGCAACTCTAAATGTGGAGTTTTAGTCCCTAAACTAGCGGCGTGGGCCGAGACAAACAAACAAATTGACTCCGAACTCTCATTAGCCACCGAAATGACCCACCACTAATTGACTCCTCTTATAATGTTAATTCTCATACCCAATGCCTTAGCCAAATTTTACCCAGTAACCTCCCTCCTTTTTCCCCATGTTTTAGCCAATTTTTTTTAGCTATAGTGACTCACTGACTAACAAAAACACACCTTTTAATTTCACAACACTACAACCTCTCTTTCATCTCAGCGCCACCATCAATGGACCCATTTCGTCGACCCGGTTCCCCCGAACCCATCTACACCTCCATCGGAGCACGACCATCTCACCGGAGCTCCGTCCACCCCCTTCGCCGGAGCCAATGTCCTACCTACCACCCCCAACCACCTCCAATCGACGAGCTCTCATACCTCATACCCTTAGCCATCTCCAAAGCCACCGCCAAATGCCGGAACAACACCGTCCATCATCGACGGAAAACCCATCTCCGTCACCACTATCAAACCCAATACCCTACTTGTCAGCCCATTCCCCACCTCCAAATAATAATACTAATCGTTCTAATACTCCAACCCCTCTTGTCCCCTTCTCCGGTCCGAACCTAAAACCGTCCATTGTGTGGTCTCCGGACCCGGTTCATGGTTTCACCGTCAAATTCGCTTGGGACTTGATTCGTTTGACAAGTCCAAATGTGGACTGGTATTGTATTGTTTGGTCTAGTTACATTCCTCCGAAGTGTAGTTTTATTTTGTGGCTTGTTATTTTGAATCGTCTAGCAACGTCGGATAGAGTTCAAAAGATGAATATCATAGGCGTTAACGGTTGTCCTTTTTGTCTCAAGCAAGCAGAAAGTATCGATCAGTTATTCTTCGAATGCGAATTTTCGAAAAGGGTTTGGGCATTAGGAAGAGCCAAATCCGGGTTTATTGGATCGAGAAATTTGTGGTCACAATGGTTAGAATGGGCTACCGACATGTTCAAAGGAGAGTCGGCTTCGGCTAGGCTCGGAAAGATTTTATTTGCTTCAACGGTTTATTGGATTTGGAGAGAAAGAAATAATATGATGTTTGGGAATGTAAAGTCGAGTCCCGGCAATACTTTTCGTTTGATTGAATTTTTTGTAGTGAATTGTACGAATAGATATGAAAAATTTAGTAATTCTTGTCGAGATAGGTTTTTGATTAGAGTGTGAAGACTAAGCCCCAAACTTGTTGTAAGCTAGCTCCGATTTTTCTCATGGGCGTGTAATCGCTTCGCCTCCGGGTAAGGCATCCTTTTTTATTATTAATATAGTTGGTGCGATTAATTTTTTTTTAAAAAAAGTGCATGGATTACTTGCAACTTGCAAGTATTCATTCATGCATGTGATCCAGTGCTTTTAAATGAAATACAGACTCCAGGTAGCGAAAAAATAAATTAAAAATTAAGCATGATTAACAAACCTGTAAACGCATGTACAGCATATGTAAGATTGCTCAATTCTGAATATTCAAATGGCAAAATGCAATAAGCACGTACAATGCACTGAAAAATTAAGAAAATAATTCCAGTAATTAACAGCTACTAATTACCTTACCAACCTTAAATGTACTCAAACTTACAACTTAGGATCATGCGTAATATCATGAAAAATGAATAAAAATTGTTGGGATCAACAATACGTCTGGAATAGTATTTAAAAATACCATATTCAGATATTTGGCTCGTGGAATGCCACATTATATTTGCTCCCTTCTGAAAGGAGACACAAGTTGCAACAAATATAAAAACAACTATAAACAATAGTCATCCATTCCAAAGCTACTAGCTTTGGAATTTTGTTGCCTGAGACTTGAACCTTATTGCTCGGAAAAAAACTAAATTCAAACTAAAAAAAATATTGGGCATGAGATTTGAACCTTAAACCAATATAATTGGTATCAATGGTTTAATGATATTAACCATTGGGTTACACACTTCGTTTTGATACAAATGTTCTTTAAAACACATAGTTGTTTATAAAAACTTGTATTGAGCCGCTGTCATGATGTCCAAATAATTATTTGATTATGTGTTATTTAAGGTCTAAGTCTTTATTCGACTTGGGTTTGAGCCGTCACTGCTTATACAAATGGTACATTGAATCATAGTCATTTTATCAAGGTTTATAACATCATGTCAATAATCCCACTTGAAAAATGAGATAAAAAAGATTTCAGCATGAGTGAAGATGGAAAGAGACGAATGATTTCCAATTGGGAATAACATAGTATATATCAACATTTCTAACTATAAGATTTGTTGGCATAGAGCAATACTTCTTTGTTCATCTTCTTTTACCCTTCATTAGTGCTACAACTTGCAGAAACAGTCTTTCAACCTCATCATATTATGATAAATCATCGTCTCGGTCCTTTGACTGACCGTGCACCTCAGGTCCTGTTTCTTTCGACCATTTGGAGCTGGAAACTTCTCAAACACATCCAAATATAGCGGGTTTTTTTGTGTGCATTATACACTCTCAAAAAGTTATAAAAACTGGTAAAATAAAATAAAAAATAACAAATTGGATTACTACTTTTAAAGAAAATTGGATTTGTCCGAAAAAAAGAAGAAGATTTTGTGCCTGTGGTTAGTACCAATCCTGTAACTTATTCAAAAACTATAGACCATTCATGTCTCCGTTTATATTTGTGGGTACCAAATAGAATACTACTGATAACATGAAGTGTCTCTTTCAAGCTTATAACAGCAAAAGAAACGATTCTCATGTGTCTTCTATCTTAGCTGTCTTCAGTTATATATAGTATTAAATATACATAATAATACATACTATAAATATAAATATAAATATAAATATACATATACAAACATTACCATTTGTGTAGATTCTCGCACAGGAGAAAACAAACATTCATCAATGGACGGGTAATATTTATTTTTATCTAATAATCAATATTATTCATTATAATGCCTTTTCTTTTAATTGACTTAATAAAAATAATCTAAAACCCTGAATTATCTCAACAGATCCCCAAAAGAGTACTACACCACCACCAACGGTAACCCTAGGCGTGCCACGTCATCGTCTTCAAACCCGGGATACCTCACCACGAGCGTCCACGTCACCGCATTGGACGGTCTCGTGAATGTGAATTCGCTTTTTACTATCGCAGTTTTCGTTGGGCTTTCTCTCACTACACCAGGGCAGCACAGTCTCGAGAACCTGTCCGCTTGTGATGCATCTGCTGATGTGGTGAAGAAGCTTCTCGTCTTCGAGGTTTGCTCTTTTCGTTTTGTTTTTTGTGATTTCAGGTTTTTAGGAAATGTTTGGTTTCAGCTTATAATGTTAGTATTTTGCTCGAACATTGGCTAGCTTAAAAGCTCAAATGAAGCTTTTCGTTTTCAAGGTTTTCTCTCGTCGTTTTTTTCTTTCTTTTTGGAATTTACAGTTTAGGACTTGTTTGGTTTCAGCTTATAATGCCAGCTTTTTTGCTTGACCGTTGAATAGCTAGCTGCATTGGCTGACTAGCTTAAAATTTGAGCTTTCACGGTCTTGTTTGGTTTCAGGCACTTTTAGCTTACAATGTCATCTTTTTGCTTGAGTATTGAATAGCTTAAAATTCCCCTCAATAGGTCCCACTTTTTTTTAAAAAAAATGATCTTTTATGGTCTTGTTGGTTTTAGATTATAATGTGTTAGCTTTTTTGCTTAAGAGCTGAAATGTTGCTGCATTAGTTGACTAGCTTAAAATTTGAGCTGTTACGGTCTTGTTTAGTTTTACGGTTTCACCTTATAATGTTAGCTTTTTGCTCGTGGAAGAGCTGGAATGTTGCTGCATTGATTGAAATTGAAGTTTTATGGTCTTGCTTCTTTTCAGTTTAGAATGTTAGCTTCTTGCTTGAGTGTTGAATAGCTTAAGAGCTGACATGTTGCTGCATTGGCTGACTAGCTTTAAAATTGATCATTTACGGTCTTGTTAGTTTCCGCTTCTAATGCCAGATTTTTTGACCGAACGTTGGCTAGCTTAAAAGCTGAAATTTTGCTGCATTGTTTGACTAGTTTACAAATTAGGCTTTTACGGTCTTGTGGGTTTCAAATTACAATGTTAGCTTTTTGCGTGAGTGTTGAATAGTTTTAGAGCTGGAATGTTGCTGCATTGGTTGACTAACTTAAAAAATGATCTTTTTTTGTCGTGTTGGTTTCAGCTTATAATGTTTGCTTTTTGCGTGAGTGCTGGAATGTTGATGCATTGGTTAACTAACTTAAAATTTGATCTTTTTTTGTCTTCTTGTTCTCAGCTTATAATGTTAGCTTTTTGCGTGAGTGTTGAATAGCTTGAAAGCTGAAACGTACATCGGTTGGCTAGCTTCAAGTTTGAGCTTTTACGGTCTTGTTAGTTTCAGCTTATCATGTTAGCTTTTTGGTTGAGTGTTGAGTAGAATAGCTGGAATGTTTCTCTATTGGTTGACTAACTTACGGTCTTGTTTGGTATCCGCTAATAATGTTAGCCTTTTGCTTGAGTGTTGAATAGCTTAAAAACTGGAAGGTTGCTGCATTGGTTAACCAGCTTAAAAACTGGGCTTTTTCGCTCGAAAATTGACTAGCTTAAAACCTGAATTGTTGCTGCATTTGTTGACTAGCTTAAAAAGTTGAGAGCTTTTTCAGTGTAGTTGGCTTGAATAAGCTAGATGCTGTAAGATGGTCTAACTTGATTTTTTCGGAATCTGATCAAATCAAGAACTACCTAAGTTAGCGATTTGTACACTAGTGTTACGCTATCCGATTGAGTCTAGTAAAACTGATAAGCACATGATATCGTATCTACATAATGCTATCTATGCTATATATGTGTATGGACTTTGTGGGTCGTTCTCTCACTAACCAGGCCAGCACAGCTTCGTCTTGTGATGGTTCCGGTGGCGTGGCGAAGGAGTTCCTAGGTTTCGTGGTTTGTTCTCGTTGTCGTGGCTTATCAATTTTTTAATTATGATATATGTCTTGTTTGGTTTCAGCTTATAATCTCAGCTTTTTAACTCGGATGTTGACTAGCCTAAATGTTTACGTGTTTAGAAATCTGCAATGTGGTGCATTGGTTGACTAGCTTAAAAGTTGAGCCTTTTGAGCCTTTTCCCCCTCGTAACCTAGTAGCTATAAGCTGGGTTAAATTTAGCTCTTTTGGAATTTAAACAAATCGAGAGCTTCCTGTGTTAGCAATTTAGGACTTGTTTGGTTGCAGCTTATAATGTCAGCTTTCTTGTTGAACATTGACTAGCTTGCTTAAGGTGAAATGTTGCTGCATTGGTTCACTAGCTTAAAAGTTGAGTTCTTTGTCTTGTTGGCCTCAGTAAGCTAGATGCTATGTAAGCTGGATTAACTTAGATTTTTTTTTTCAAAATCTAGACAAATTAACGAAATGAAGTTAGGGGTTTAGTACAGCAAGCTACCTAAATTAGGTATTTGTACACTAACCTTATGTTTTCCGATTAAGGACACTTGTAAAATGGTAAGCACATAATATTGCATCTACATAATGTAGGCAAAGAAACTCCTCTTTTAGAGGTTTGTTCTCGTCATCGTGGCTTATTTATTTCTGATTATATTAGGTTCTTTGGTTGGCTTCAGCTTATAATGTCGGCTATTTTTGTTAAAAAGTAAAAAGATGCACTGGATGCATTGGTTATGGCTAGCTTAAAATCTTAGGTTCATTGTGGTTTTGTTTATGCATGAACAAGCTAGAAGCTTTGAACTGGAGGAACCTAGAATTTTTCAGAATCTAAACAAATCAAACTTGTCTTCTTACAGTTAACTTGCTTCCTTACAGTGTTGATTATGAATGAATTGTATTGCTTCTTCTCGATGTACTACACAAAGCTACTGAAGTTAGCGACCACTAGTACTACATTTTCCGATTAAGTACACTAGTAAAACGATAAACACATACTTTTTTGTCTACATAATTCTATGTAAGCGCATAGTATTAGCCTATTAGGTCTTGTAAGCGGAAGCGTATGAGCGAATAAGCTGAATTTTTTTTATTCAAAATTTTTAAGCTAAATGAAACTAAAAAACTCAGCTTTAACCTGATCAACCAAATGGAGTACAGCTGGTTTGCTTAAACTCTGCAAGGAAACAAGTGCTGTTCTTTTCTTTTTTACTTAATATGGTTTCGTTACAAGTTATTTACATAAATGTATCGTATGGCTTGATCTCGATTTAATAAACCAAGCTACTGAAGTTAGCAATTTGTACACTAATGTTACAGTTTCCGATTGAGTACACCAGTATATAATATGCACATAATATTATATCTGCATAATGCTGTTTAGGCGCATAGTATTAGGTCTTGTTTGGTTGCAGCTTATAAGCAAATAAGCTGGATTCTTTGGGCTGAAGAAAGTGGCTATATTCATCTACCTTAAAGTTTCAAAAAATTTAAACAAAAAATAACTCAGGTTTAACTTGATTAACAAAATGCAGTCCAGTGTTTAAGCATAAAAAACAAACAGAAGAATCAGAAAAACTCAGGTTCATGCTGTTAACCAAATGGACTTCAATTTTTAAGCTGAAGAGCAAAAAACTGAGGTTAATGGCTACAATTAAACAGGGGCACAAAGCCCTAATTGGGTTTCAAGGAATTGTTCAAATTAATTCCTCATCTTTCGGACCGTGTCTTTCTTTCTGTTCTCATTGTTAATAGTATAGTGATTGAAATAGGCTGTTAATTTGTTTTATACTCCCTAGTAAGGATGTCGACATTTTAAGGCGCATTTTTAGTTTGAACTTTGAAGGTGTTGAGGGAAATCCTTTTTCACTGTGTGTTAATACAACTGTAAACTAACATATTACATGATTGAGATTGCAACCTACATAATTTAGTATTTATTATAGTAACATCACACTTCTCCAGGAATTACTACACCAGTTAAATGATAAGCACGCTATATTTTGCATGTACCACTGGTATCCAAGAGAATGTTGACCTTAAGTTACAAATCGATTTTGTACACCAACCTACAGAATTTCTCGATTAGTACACAACATTTTATTTCTTAGCAATTTAGTACTCTAGTAAAATGATAAAGCACATAAAACTATCTATGTGCATAAAATTATTTATTTTGATATTTAAAATTATCTCCTTGTCTTTCAGGTTGTGGCGTTCAGCTTCTTTCTGTTCTCGTCATTGGTAGCTCAGGGTTTGAAATTGGCAATAAATTTGTTGAATAGTAAGGATGTGGATGAGGTGTTTAGGGCGCATATTAGTTTAAAGGTGCTGAGATTTGGGATGATGGGCTCTGCGATTGGGTCCGTGATGGGGTGCTTGTTTTTGATGCTGTCAATGGTGAACGTTATCGAGATTAGGCTAGGGACATTATCATGTGGGAGCAAGTCTACAGTGCACGCTGTGGTTGCTTTGGTTACTTTGGTAACTTCTGCACTCATTGTATATATATCTACCGCTGTATATGCGTTCTTGCATTGAGGATGGGGGGACAAGCATTACCATTTGAATATTAATGTTTTGAGTATTAAGATGTGAGTTGGTCATCATTCGACTATTTGGTACTATTTAAAAATCTGTATAACTTGGGAAACGTCGACTATTATTGTGTTGAATTATAATTCTTTTTTATTTAAAATTTATAAGCTTAAAAAGCTGAGGTTTGAATTGGCTGAACTTGCTTATTTATTGACTATTATTAGTCAATCTAAATGCGTCAATTTGCAGTTTAGTTATATGATTTAAGAATATGCTACTGTGTTCTTATGTTGTTGTCTGTGGTAACGTGTATATCAATTTTTGGAGTAGTTAACCAGTTATGATACCAAGAGTAATCACAAAATGCAGATTAGTAGTAGTACACCATACTATCTTCAGAAGCTTGATAGTTATAATGCAATTTTATTGAGCAATTACCGCCACACCTCAATGGCCCCTACATCCCTTCGCACAATCAGTGTAATTATGTAAGAAGACTGACACAGGAGTAACGCTACCCTACACGTGCTGCACTGATATTAATAAACTTAAAAATAACACCCTTCGTATTAGTGTTTCTCATGATGCAGACAAGATAAGATAGGAGATTATATGTCATTACAAAAATAAATAAATAAATAAATAAATATATATATATATACATATATATATATATATTCTAATCAAACAATCAAAGTACTTTGACTAATATAGCAAAGGAGAAAACAGGATTTCAATCTTGTTTTTTGTAAACTATAATGGTACAGTGGCTGCCTCAAAATCCCAGAATGTGCTACTTTTCTGTAATATTTTCAAAATGGTCTACTTTCGAAAAACGACCGATCGAAATGGTCAAAACGACCGGTCGTTTTTATCATGAACTCTCTGGAATAATTTGGACAAAAAACGATCGGTCGTTTTGTCCATTTCGATCGGTCGTTTTTCAGACCAAAAACGATCGGTCGTTTTGTCCATTTCGATCGGTCGTTTTTATTGTGAACTCTCTGGAAGAAATCATAACTAAAACGATCGGTCGTTTCTGAAAAACGATCGGTCGTTTTTCTTGTGAACTCTCTGGAAGAAATTTGTATTTATTAGATCGATCGTTTTTTCATAACGATCGGTCGTCTGTGGAAAAACGATCGGTCGTTTTTCACAGTCGACCGATCGACTGTAAACAATTTACAGAACAAAGAATTTTTGGCACTTTTCTACACTGATTTGGTAAAAAATATATAAAAACATGATCCACTTTTTGAACATGATCCCTTAAAAAATGATGTTGTAAATTAATATGTTTAGTACATCGGATTTTCCGGAAGATTTATATCACAAGTATTATCACATAAAATGATGTCGTAAATTAATATGTTTAGTACAAGATGTGTAGGTGACGTTTTACTAAACATCCGATTTAAAACAAGTAAATGTCACAACATCCGATTTAAAACGAAGTTAAACAAAGCTAAACGATTAAGGAAAACGAACGATCAAATGCAAGCGAAAAATTGGCCATAGTTTTGCCTAAAAACGGTCAATCGCCACAAATGAAAAACAACACAAATAACCCAATCAACTATAGATATATATACGCACAAGTTATAATAACATCAAAATCGCATTTCTAGAATTATAAATACGCAATCTCACAACGTCATACAATTTAACACGTAATGATAAATAGCAACATAATAATGATTCATAAAATAAAGCGTTTGCTACTTATTACATCAAAAACCAACGTTGTTCGAAATCGAAAGAAATGAGAAATACAACGCAAAAACAAAAGAGAGGGTATTTCTCCCCCTTTGACATCATAAAAAAAAAAAACGATATCCGCCTAGTCGCGGTGGGAGGTCGCATCATCCTCTTCGTCTTCGTTGTCGTCTGGGGGCCCGGCAAGGTCGGGAAAATAGCCGTGGAATTGCGCCCTTTGCTCGGCGCTTTCGCGATCTAGTTGGTCGAGCTCTTCTTGTCCCGGTTGCAAGAAACGAAACATCCGACGAGTCATTTGTGCATTCCGATATTGGTTGATGTAGAGATCATCGTAGAACTTATCGGAGCGCGGGACACGAGAGGAAGATCCCACGGGAGCTTTTCCTTGACGTCGAGAGGAGGAAGGGATATTGGTGGGGGGGATGGAATCGGAGGAGATAGCTACGTCCTCATGAGAAGCTCGCGGTGTTGGCTTAGGACCGACATACTCTTCCTCTTCGGGGGTAAGAGGGGTATAGTCGGGGCCGGACACCCGCTTACCGGACCAAGTTATAGACTTGTCAGTATTATGGAATTTTATAAACATTTGGGAAAGATAGGAAGTGTCCCAAATATGTTTGTCCTTGTTTTTGAACAACGTTCCACCGGGAACGAGATTGAGGTCCTTTAAGATGGCCGAAATCAAGGCACCGTAAGGTAGCCCATTCTTGGATTTCGTTTTTAACGAATCCATCTTAAAGAGAATGAGTGTCGCGAAGTCAAATTTGACTCGGCGATGGATGCACCCAAGAAGGAAGATGTACTCATTAGTAACATCCGTGAAGTTGGAGGTATGAGGGAGGACTATGTGAGAGAGGATGTGGTAGGCTAGTTTGTTGCGAAAGAGAAGGCCATGGGCTTTGTTGGAGCGATTATTATGGATGGGATGAAAATTTTCATCTTTGAGATCGTTGAAGTTATCGATCTCGAGAGTCTCACAAAGTTCATCACTAGACTCATGGACACCGTCGCTATCTAGCCGTAAGATATTTCGTAAACGGTCTATACCGTAGACGAAGGGTTGTCCGTTAAACGATGAACGCAAGCGAAGTGCGTCATCATGATCCCTATCAAGCACTAGGTGATGGTAGAATTCGTAAACGTTTTCTTTGTAAAATGGCTCTTTGAGAGTAAGAATAGTATCGAGTTTGTAAAAGCTTAAATCTATCATAAGAGCGGGAAATCGTTCACGGAATAGAGGCATGTCGAGTGTGAAGTTAGACAATATACCTCGTTTTTCCATCGAAGGAGGATAGAGAGGAGGAAGAGGGCCGGAAGAGGCACCGGGAGCGGAGGAGGAGCCGGTGCGCCGAGCGTGAGGAATAGCCGGACGACGAGGGGGCGGAGGTACAATCTCGTCCTCATGTTCATCGGTGAGGTTGAGTGAGGCTCTGTTTGTACGAACCATAGTTGAAAAAAGAATTAGGGTTTTGAAGAATTGGGGATTTTTAAGACAAACGGAACGAATCGATAGTGTTTATATGAATAATAAAAGGAATTGGGTAATATATTTATAGGAAATATGGATTTTTAGAAGAATTTTGAGAAGTGGACGAATTTTTTTTTGGAGAGAGGCTGTGTAAATATGAAGAGTTTTGAAAGAATTTGATTAGGGTTTCGAAGATAAATACTGAAAAACATAAAAACGATCGGTCGTTTTTTGTTTCGATCGGTCGTTTTGGAACGAAAATGTTCCAGTGAGTACACCAAAAAAACGATCGGTCGTTTTTTGGAACGATCGGTCGTCTGTTTAAAAACGATCGGTCGTTTTTACAGACGATCGGTCGACTGTAAATAGGTTACAGAATAGGAATTTTTTGCACTTTACGACACTGATTTGGCAAGAAACAATATATAAAAATACTAAAATATATGAAATTAATCAAATACATATATATTTGTATATTTCACACATCAAACATGCCTAACTCTCGTCGAATGAAACAAAATTGTTCATCATTAAGGGGTTTTGTAAAAATATCGGCTAGTTGCCTGTTGGTACTTATATATTCAAGTGTAATATCCCCTTTTCGAAAAATTAATATGTTTATCTTCTCAAAAAACAGTATGAAAAAACACTGAGAATAAATATAGATATTTCATCTTAAAAAAGACAATTACAAGCGGAAAATTAAAATAGTACAAGATACATATTGTCTCGTTTAAGCTACAGCTAAAATCATAAGCGTCGAGCACGTATTGGATACGGACACTTACGACAATCATGTCCTCGCCCTTGACAACTAGAACATCTCATAAGTGCTCGTCTCTCCGACTGATCCATACCATTATGAATACGAGTAGATCTTGGACGACCCCTTTCTCTTAAAAGAGTAACATCCGGAAGAAATAATCTATCACATGAATCCCAATAGTCTTGATGCCGAAGAGGACAAAATTGCGCCGAGTACGTACCTTCGTATGATTCAAGACTGTAATATTTTACTATGTAAGCTTCCGAATCAAGACGGTTTGCAGCGCATACGGAAAACACATGTGAACAAGGGATTCCATCACTCTGCCACTTACCGCAATCGCATTGCCAAAGTGAAAAGTCGAAAACTTGAGTATTGCCTCCCCTGGAATTTCTTGAACTTGTACACACGGAATAAACCCCTCTTTCATAATCGAAAGTAACATTGGTATGACCAATGTCCGACCTACGTTTCTCTAAAATTTTGAGGATATTGGGACCATATCTTGTGCCGCTGTTTCTCATCCCGATTACTATCTTTTTTCCGCTCGCAAAAATAGTGTACCAACTTATAGAAAATAAGCTGCACAGCAGCAGTGATTGGTAAATTACGAGCAGCTTTTAAAACATTATTAAAAATTTCAGCCATGTTTGTGGTCATGTTACCATGTCGCCTCCCTTTATCATGAAAATATGACCATTTTTCCGCAAGCTCTTTTATCAACCATTGATATGCTTGAGGATTCATCACTTTTATTGATTCCATGATTCTTTTCAATTTTCTTTCTTGTAATTCCCAAATGGCGTTCTCCACTAACTTGTGTAAGTCAGGATCTCCTTTGAAAGCTTTCTTAAAATTATCCAAAAAATGATTTGAACAATATCGATGAACAAAACCTTGACCACGCCAAACTCCTCTCACTGCACTTAGAATACCAGCATGTCTATCCGAAATTAGACAAATATTAACGCGCTCTTTAATCACATGTCGCATAATGTTACAAAGAAAATAGCTCCACGAAATTGTACTCTCCTCAGCAACAAATGCACAACCAATGGGAAAAACATGATTATCTGCATCCGATGCCATGGCCAACAAAATCTTACCTTTATACTTCCCATATAAGTGAGTAGCATCAATAGCGATAACTGGCCTACAATACTGAAATGCATCAATAACGGCCTTAAATGTGAAGAAAAATCTGTTCAATACATCAACCACTGGATTTCCTACCACATCGTAAACTGGCGTTGTCTCATAAGAAGCTACGGTACCGGGATTATACTTTTGAAGCGCTTTCATAAATTTAGGTAACACCTTATACGAGTCTTCCCAATTACCAAATATCTCTGCGATTGCTTTTTGTTTACCTAAATAAGCTTTTTTGTATGAAACTGACATTTCAAAGCGGGCATTCACAATCTCTTTAACTAATGAAATCTTCATCATAGGATTAGTTGTGATGGCATTTCGAATGGTTTGGGCAACAAGATTGGAATCTAACTGTGGATGATCAGTTGTAAGCTCGGCATGAATGCATGTATGAGGACCGTTGTACACCGACACTTCAAAAAATCCATGTTTCTTTCTTAGTAAAGCTCGTAGTTTCCATTTGCATTTTTGAGTTTCGGCCAGTTTACAACGAATTTCCCAAAATTTTGCCTTCGAACTTTTAGTGCAAAAATGGATGTTACGTTTGATTGACCAAAGTTTTATTCCCTTTTTCAACATTTCTTTATCCCTAAATAAAAGACCAATAAAAGGATCATTAACTTGAGGATCCCAAAATCCAGGATACATCATATAATTTCGTCTCTGGTTACTATAATTTTCTTGAGTGTCGAACGGTTCATTAAATAAACTTGACATTGGTTGATGCATAGGAATTTCATCGAAAATAGTATTATTCGGCCATTGTGACCCACTTGATTGGTCGTTTTCATCCTCATCCATATACAAGCCCATTTCAGATGATAATTCTTCGTAGTCAACTTATTGTACATTTTCTTCGTCATCGTCAGACTCGTTTTCGCTAATATTGACGTCCGGATCTTCATCATCTGGTTCATCCCCAAGTTCTATCGACCAACCAATATTATCTGCCAATCGACACACTGCATCCAAATGTGTCAAATCTGGTTCGTTGTTCTTAGAATATACCTCTGGCATTGGCTCTTGTCGAATGGGTGTTCTACTTGATGTATCGATTTCATTAGTGGAAAGAATATTATAATACAACCCCTAATCTTGATCAGAAGAGTAAACTTGCTCAATTTCAACATATAACTCTATAAACGTTCTTCCATTTTCTTCTATTAACTCAAGCATGGTTTCCAACGAATCATTATCATCAACAACCAATCGCATATATTTAAACTCAGTAAGTGTAGTCAGATATGGATAACGACATGTTAAACTCAAACGATTTGAAGTCGATGATACATCAAGTTCCTTAAACAATTTTTCCAAAATTTGTCGTATGTCGTGTTTCTAGATACCTTAAATTTTTTTTTTATAAGAAATATCATAAGATAACCTATCGCTAATAGTTTCCATCATCGTACCTCCCCAATAACACATAATTGTAGGATTTTTCATTTCGATAACCACACGGTAAAACTATCAATTTTACTCAAATAATACTCCGACAACACAAAATATTGAGCTTTTACCTGTTTTGGAAGAGATCTGAGATTTGCCCTAAAATGATCCAAGAGCTCTGTTTTTTTTATTTTTACAGTAGCTCTGGGAAAAGAGATGAGTTTTTTTAAATATGAAGTATTTTTCTGAAAAACGACCGATCGAAATGGACAAAACGACCGATCGTTTTTGGCCTGAAAAACGACCGATCGAAATGGACAAAACGACCGATCGTTTTTTGTCCAAATTGTTCCAGAGAGTTCATGATAAAAACGACCGGTCGTTTTGACCATTTCGATCGGTCGTTTTTCGAAAGTAGACCATTTTGGGAATATTACAGAAAGATAGCCCATTCTGGGATTTTGGGGAAGCCACTGTACCATTTTGGAAAAAAACTCAAACTCCCCTTAAAGAAAACAGTTTTACTCGGATTAATTGTTCATCAATTAGGTTGGTATGCGTTAGATTGGATCGAAATTTGAAATTTGAAATTTCACCGATCCAGCACAAACCGAACAATTTTATCCGGATTTTACTTCGGATCGGTCCAATCATGCACCAACCCCAACCGCACCCAGCCCTAGCGGTAACTTCGGAACAAACAGTTGCAAATATATAGTACCGGTCTCAATTACATAACACTTCACAGTTCTGTGGGTAAATATGTGAAACTATTTAACTCATAGGATGAAATTGAAGTTATCTTCCATATTTAAGCTCGTATTATTCGTATATATATATATATATATATATATTCCATTATCGTCTCTCTCTCAAACAATGGACTCTCTGTTAGCAAACTACGCCACCTCAGATGAAGAAGATGAAGAATACGAAATTCCTAAACCCAAACCTTCTCTTTTCTCCTCTCTCCCACCTCCCAAATCCAATTCTTCACAAACCCTAACCCTAATTTCACCCCCAATTCTTAATTCCCAATCAATTAATCAAATTCCAGATAAACCCACTTCTCTTTTCTCCTCTTTACCAAAACCCATCTCTTCAATTTCCCAAATTTCTCCCCCAATTCCCAAATCCGACCCCCAAAACCCATTACAAGCCCTAACTTCGATTTCACCACCAAACCCTAATTTTGAGACCCAAAATCAAATTAAAGACAACCCCACTTCTCTTTTTTCTTCTTTACCAAAACCCAGTTCTTCAATTTCCCAATTCTCCCTCCCACCTCCCAAATCAGACCCCTCAAACACTAAAAAAATCGTCCAGATTAAGCTCCAGATGAAGAAACTGAGTAAGTCGGATGACGACGATGACGAGTACGATGATAGAGAGAGATTAGGGAGAAAGACTGAGTCTTTTGTCCCAGCTCCTTCCGTTTCGTCGTTTTTATCTAATATATTGCCAGCAGCTAAAAAGTCATCTTCCACATTAGGAGCTTTGCCCTTGGCCTTAGGGTCGGGTCGAAGATCGATTGTGGAAACAAGCGTGTCCTTGTCGAATTCGACTAAGTTTAGCACCGATTCTCAAGTGGGTGTTACTTCGAACGAGGTAAATTATAGTGGGTATGAGACTAATACAGGATATGAAGTTGGTGGTAGTAATAGTTCGACTAACACAGAATATGAGGCCTATGATGGGAATGTTGGGTATGGAAATTACGATTATTATCAGGGGTATAATAGTAATTCGGGTTATGGGTCTGCTGAGGTGGCTCAGTCGAGTTTCATTGGTGATAGTGTGATGAAAGTGCCTGGGAAGAGGGGAAGGAGTGAGATTCCTACAGAGATAGTTGAGGTGAAACAAGATGATTTGACTAAGAATCGGCCTCGTGAGGATCAGGTCAAAAGTACTGGGATTGCTTTCGGGCCTGCTTATCAGGTAACTAATATCTTTTACCATTAAAAAATTATTTATGCTTTATTTAGGTTATTGTTAGTGATTTGAATGCCCTTGCGTTAGATAGATTTTCTAAGTGGATGGCAATAACGGCATTTAATAGACAGTTCTACTGTTCTAGTGTGCCGGTGCATAATCTCGGCTGCCTTTGTTAAATTCTGTGAGTTGAGATAATATGATTTGAGAACTTATGGAATAAGGTTAAGTATTGCTGCTTGTAAACATCAAGGGGTTAAGGGTGGAGAATGCTAAGCTATTGAAACCTTCTCTCATCATGGATTTGAACGGGATGTATATAATGGTGGAACAAGGAGTTTTTTTTGTTTTGTTATTATGGAGGTGATGAAAGAGTCGAAACTGTGTTCTTTTGTTAAAACACATGGTAAAAATCGGGTTTTGCCTACTCCTAGTTTCTTTCCTGGCTGTATCTACTTGATGATTATGGTCACTCGTCACATTCTGAGATACAAGTAGGTTTTTGGTGGGCCGGGTCAACTTAAAGTAAGTGAGGCAAACCAATTATAACGCAAGAGGAAGAGTCCTTTTGGGGGCCACCCTAAAATTTTAAAAAATCAATAATGAAATCTTAGTTACTAGGTCTACTATGTTCAGGCTCGACCCATCTACCTAAAAATTCCTCAATACAAGACTGCAGCTTTCTAGGAACTCCATGGACTAATCTATAAATGCCATAAGGCTATCACTAATAATAAAAAATATACTCCTATATGATTTAGATTGTGCCTGCTACTTTGGTTGAAGTTTCCTTTGAGTACTGGAACTATTATTAACTCTTTTCAGCGCTACTTAGTAACAAATGTGACAATGGATACCCTTAAGTAATGTCTGGTGCTACTATCACAGTTCAACACTTTACCTTTAGTCCTCTGATTCCTTTTGAAATTGATACAGGATCACTATTGTTGATCATGTAACTGACCAGGCCTTAGCCCCTTCATCTGTTTTCTTTGTTACTAGAGATATATGTCATTGATTGTGATACCGCGTATCAAATAGTTACTAATGGCCTTGCTTGCTTTTAACTTCGTAACAAAAAAAATGTGTAGAGCTAGTAAAGCTGCTAAAGAGTTTACTTTATTTCTCTGTGCTTTCAGAATATTTTTTGTAGTGTACAAATTTTGAAACCATAATCGGTTTGGTTCAGTATACGTATTCTCATGTTTTCAGCTTAAATAAAATATTGTATCTTGCAAAAGAGGGGTTAAGGGTGGACAATGCTAAGCTATTGAAACCTTCTCTTGTCATGGATTTGAACGGATGTATATAATAAGGGAACGAGTTTTTTGTTGTTATTATGGAGGTGATGAAAGAGCCTGAACTGTGTTCTTTTGTTGAAACACATTGTAAAAATCGGTTTTTTCTTAGCATAGGGATACTACAGTATGTATGCAGGGGGTTAGCCTACTCCTAGTTCATCTCCTGGCTGTATCCACATATGATCACTCTCGTTATTCTGAGATATAAGTAGATTTTGGTGGCCTGGGTCAACTTAAAGTAAGTGAAGCAAACCAATTACAACCCAAGAGGAAGAAACCTTTGTGGGGGCCACCCTAAATTTAAAAACTATAACATCGAAATCTTATTTGCTAGGTCTACTATCATCAAGCGTAGACCCGGTCTACCTAAAAATTGTGTAGAGCTAGTGTAGCTGCAAAAGAGTTTACTTTATTTCCTCTGTTGGTGCTTTCAAAATATCATTTGTAGTGTACAAGTCTTGAACCCATGACCGGTTTGATTCAGTATACAGGTGCTCATGTTTTCTTAGGAATAATCAGTTTGCTCTCTTCTTCTCTTCTTAAGACTGTTTTATTGATTATTGATCCGTTTGATTTGGTGTATGAGTTATGTATTAGAACTCACATTCGAGAATATGCTATAAGAGGCTACAATCAGCATAAGGTTCCAGTTATTTGCAGCTTGTTCGACATATATAATCAGCATAAGGCTACAATTGATTATTGATCCGTTTGATTTGGTGTATGAGTTATGTATTAGAATTCACATTCGAGAATATGCTATAAGAGGCTACAATCAGCATAAGGTTCCAGTTATTTGCAGCTTGTTCGACATATATAATCATATTACTAGAAAACTATGCACGTATACATACAGTAGAGTATAGACGCCCCGTGTGTTCAGTCGTGTATATTACTTGTTTGTTAAGTGAAGTGGTTTCTCATGTAACTCTATGCATACAAATAGTTTTTTTTTTCAAATCTTGATGATTTCTTTATGTGTAGCCGGTCTCAACCAAGGGAAAGCCTTCAAAGCTGCAGAAGAGGAAGCATCAAATTGGTTCATTGTATTTCGACATGAGGCAAAAAGAGTCGGAGCTTGCTGAGCGTCGTTCCAAAGGCTTTCTTACAAAAGCCGAAACACAAGCAAAGTATGGGTGGTGAGAGATTTGGCATGTTTTGCTTTCTTGAAATGATCGAGGAGCGATTTTCTTTCTCCCTCCCTACGGAAGTGAACACTAATGTCACAACTTTGTGGAAATACCTCTTTCCCTTTCTCTATCAATGGGTTGCAAAATCGTGCACTATATAGGCTTAGAGGAGTTTAGGTTCTAAGTATGGAAATTGAACCAAGGGCAGTTTTGATATTAACTTGGGGATTGCAAAAAAGATGGAGTGAGGAAATCTGTAGCTGTGAACATGTGATTCAAGTAAAATTTTATTTTCATAGGAAGTTATATGGTTGGGACTTGGGAATGGTAATTGTTCAAATGTTTCTAGTTACAAGGAATTCTGATATCATATTCATGTGTATGGTTTGCTCTCATTTCTTTTTCCACACAGAAATTAGAATTGCAGTTTTTACAAGCTTAAATGCAACCCGACTTGATCCACACTTGGGAAGTTGGGAGCACAAATATTTGTTATGTAAAATTGTACTCTTATTAGTCCCCAATTCCCATATTATTCATGGTTGGAATGTTTCGTTTTGTATACTACGACTACATTTTAAAAGTTTTCATCAATGTTCTTCAGCTTGTGTATTTGTCTTTCCTCTCCATTAGATGTAGTAAAAGTCCTATAATAACTTATAAGTGGCCAAATCGAAATGTTGAGCAAAAAGAAAAGGTAGAAAATGATTCCCCGTAAACGAGTTAAAACTCCTTATCAGACGACAGAACAAGCCTGTAAATAATGACAGGAGTAACTTATTACCTTCAAGTTCTCATGAAGTTGTTAATTTAGTTAGTATTGTAACACTTCAGTAAATTTCTATTGGATGATACTTTCATTATTTTGTACCATCAAGTATTGCACTGATATAAACAATAGTGATCTCTAAAATCGGCTAAACACGAATGTATCTTTGATTCAACACCGGAATCGTCCTGCCAAGTAAAGGTGCATGGTGAAATTACAAATTCCACGTTTTCTAAACATTAAGTAGAAATAAAGCCAAAAAAATCTAAGGAATGATGGAGTATTGATACAAAATTACGAAATCATTGGCTTATGTTTTTGTTTTTACTCAAAATTCTAAAATCACGTATGTATACAGATTTCAGCCTATATTTCGTGTATTTAAAAAAAAAAAAAAAGTAGCATATGGATGTCTCGTTGTTGGGAATTAGCATGTGTGAATTTAAAAAAAAAATCTAGCATGTGGATATTTCGTTGTTGAAATTAACATGTGTGGATTAAAAAAAAAATTAGCACGTGGATATCTTGTTGTTGGGAATTAATATATGTGAATTTAAAAAAAAAATAGCATGGGGATATCTCGTTGTTGGAAATTAATGTGTGAATTTAAAAAAAAATTAGCATGTGCATATCTCGTTGTTGGGAATTAACATGTGTGAATTTAAAAAAAATTAGCATATGGATACCTCGTTGTTGAAATTAACATGTGTGAATTAAAAAAAAAACCAGCATGTGGATATATCGTTGTTGGAAATTAGCATGTGTGAATTTAAAAAAATGTAGCATGTTGATATTTCGTTGTTGGGAACTAGCATCTGTGAATTTTAAAAAAAATAGAATGTGTATATCTCGTTGTTGGGAGGTAGCATGTGTGAATTTAAAGATAAAAAATTAAAAATTAACATGTGTGAATTAAAAAAAAAACTAGCATGTGTGACGGGTGACCATTAGATTGAAAAGCTTGTAATTCTGATTTACGGTTTACTTATTTATTTATTTATTATTATTATTTATTGATTTTTTTTTAAAAAAAAATCATAAAAAATTATTAAAAATCGTAATAAATATGAAAATAGTTATACTACTTAAAAAGTGAGTAAAAAATATTTCAAATTTAATTTTTAAATTTTTTAAATTTTTTTAGTCTTTTTTATTAATTTTTTTAATCTTTTATTGCTACTTTTTAGAAAAAAAGACTACAAAAATTGTAAAATTAACAAAACATGCTTGGAAAAGTTATATATTAATTTTACAGCCATGTTGTATTGATTTTACAATTTTTATAGTATTTTTTGTAAAAAGTAGCAATAAAAGAAAAAAATGTAATAAAAATTAATTAAAAAAATTAGAATTAACTTTGAAATATTTTTAATTAGTATAACTATTTTTGAATTTATTATCTTCAACCTCTTCTCTCTCTCTCTGTTTACACACACTGACACACACACACACACACACACACTAACAACAATTACGACCAAGACATGTTAACTTCCTTATATTTGGTAGGAGAAGCCATTTATACCAGGTGTTTTTTTCCCTTCTTTTGCACACCATATGTTTGATAAAATGCCTATCTTACTTTGAATTCTCATTACCTCCTTTTTTTTAATGCAAATATTGAGCTTTTAAGCTCTACAAAATATTAAAAAAAAAAAACATCGTCTTTTTGCATATGTAACTCCGAATCGGGGCATAAATAACACGCTTTACCCTCGTAGCATGTGCTCTCTCAAGGGGACACAAGTCTTATGCGGGCTCGATTATTCATACCCGAATTTGGTAAAAATGAACCTTTCTAGGAGTTTTAACAATGTCCCAATTGCACGCTTCGATACAAGAATATACTGCGGGAAATTAACTAAGAATCTTCGGTATCCACGTCGAACCAAGCTTCCCCCAGAAATCGGTAACGATAGGTTTTGGAAAGAGATTCCGAATGAAAATCTTGATTCAACCGATGAACATTCTTTAGCTCATAATTATGATGAAACAGTGAGAGGCGAGGATATTGATGATAATGACGAAGGTTTAGAATTTGAATATGATATTAATTGGGACCCGGATGAGATTGACGCGATTTCATCTCTATTTAGAGGGAGAGTCCCTCAAAACCCTGGAAATTTAGATAGAAAAAGGCCGCTACCGCTCCCTTTGCCTCACAAGATTCGACCATTAGGGCTCCCTTCACCTAAGCGTCATGCGAAAAAAGCCATTTCTTCAAGGCTGTCTCTCTCGAAGCAAGTATACAAGAACCCGACTTTCTTAGTTCAGTTAGCTAGAGAGATTAGAGCCCTACATTCAGACGAAGATGTATCTAAAGTCCTAAACAAGTGCTCTCATTTCCTTAGGAAAGGGTCTTTATCACTTACTATTCGTGAGTTAGGTCATATGGGTCTTCCTAAACGGGCCTTGCAGGCATTTTGTTGGGCCGAAAAGAAGCCTCATTTGTTTCCGGATGATCGGATTCTGGGCTCGACTGTTGAGGTATTGGCAAAGGCCCGTCAACTGAAAATGCCGTTTAGTCTTGAGAAATTTGCGTTGAGTGCCAATCGAAGTGTAATTGAGGCTATGGTGAGGGGGTTTATTAAAGGTGGGAACTTGGAACTTGCTTGGAAAGTTATATTGATTGCTGAGGAGAACAAAAGAATATTAGATACGACCGTTTATGCTAAGCTTATACTAGAACTAGGAAAAAACCCGGATAAGCAAATTATGGTGTTGACTTTATTAGATGAGCTTGGGGAACGAGATGATATGGATTTAAACCAAACGGATTGCACTGCTATCATGAAAACTTGCATAAAAGTCGGTAAATTTGAAGTTGTTGAGAGTTTATTTAATTGGTATAAACAATCTGGAAGAGATGTTAGTATAGTCATGTATACAACCGTTATTCATAGCCTTTATTGTGAAAACAAGTATAAGGAGGCATTGGCTTTAGTGTGGGAAATTGAAGGGTTGAATTGTTTGCTTGATCTTCCGGCTTATAGGGTGGTGATAAAGCTCTTTGTTGCTTCAAAGGATTTGTCCAGGGCAGTGAGGTATTTTTCGAAGCTAAAGGAGGCCGGTTTTACTCCTCCTTATGATATTTATAGAGATTTATTTTCGATATATGAGGTTTTTGGGAGAGTGGCGAAATGTAAAGATGTTTGTAAGGAGGCAGAACTTGCTGGATTTGTATTGGATAAACAAATGAGTTGGCAATTGTTGCAGCTGAAAAAGTAAACACGATTAGTTCTTTCGGATTTTGTTAATTATATATGTATGCAATTTCTCGTACTTTTTGTCAGAGACATTATTTAGTCATGGATTAGTGAAGCTTTTATAGCTTATCCTGTTTTTCGATGTTCTCATGGCTGTTATGTGCAATAGTCTGTACTCTTGTTTAGCTTTATTAAAATGGAAAACTCGAGTTGTTTACTTCTCACTTTAGCTTTTATAACTTATTGATATGTATAAATACCTGGTTGTGGTACAATTTTATAAAAGCACGCCTGGTTTGGACCGTATTGTGTTTGGCATTAAACTATTCATGCAAGTGTTTTGTAACACTTCTGTCAGTAGGTGCATTGCCAGATTTTAGATAAAATATTTGGAAACGAGAGGCAACTCTCGACTTTTCAAGTGGCAATTAAGTAAATGCACATGTAGATAAATAAGAGGACAGTTCCTATGTTGGTGAATTGCTGCATAATGTCCAAGAGCATGCTCATCACATATCAACGAATATTAGAGCTGCGGTTCAGCTTGTAATAGACCTTGACGGTCTTAAGTAATTCACCTCTAAAATATTTTGGCATTGAGCTGTAGCTTCATGTTCTGTTTTACTTTTAATTGCCTATGGAATGCCTAGGACATAAACTAAGTAGGGACCTGAGCGGGATACAACAGTCCTTATATTGAAAAAAAATGAGTCATGGTTAACTTATCTATACATCTAGCTTTCCACATAATTAAAAAAAAAAACTATCAGTCATGGTTAACTTACTAGAAACCCAGAAAACAAAGAGAAGATGTGTTGGAATGAGATTTGCAACAAGAAGAAGAAGGGAAATTATTGAATTGAACTCAGATGTGTCAATAGTAACTCACTTTTTCAATGAATCATTCCTTTGCAAATAAGAAGATCACGTATAGACTTGTTCGAACTCTCACTTGCCAGATTGGATTGTGGAAGGCAGAATTTTTTTCTGAACAAATTCATTCATAATATCTTGAAAAATGATAGACACGGATTCGATTATGGAAGACACAGAATTTTCCTGAAGAAATCCATGCGTAATATAATGAAATTTTGAAAATGTATACAAATTATTGATGCTACTTAGTAGCGAGAATAGGTCTGAAACAGTATCAAAAAGTATCGAATTCAAATATTTGCCTCTTGGAATGCCAGATTACATTTATACTCCTGTAAAAAGACACAAGTTGCAACATATATTGGAACGAACTGACAAAGTACTAATCAAGAACAATCATCCATTTCAAAGCGCTACTAATTTATAGAAAGGGCATGCTACACCATAATTATTTTATCACGTTTTATACCATTATGTCAATAATTCGACATGAAACATGAGAAAATAAAGGATTTCAGCGTGAGTGGAGATGGATACAGACATATGCTTTCCACTTGGGAATGACATCAACATTTCTAACTAAGACTGTTGGTATAGAACAAAATTTATTTGTTCATCTTCTTGTCTTCTTCAGCAGGGATGCAGCTTGTAGAAACAGTCTATTAACTTCATCATATTCTGATAGATCATCATCTCGGTCTTTTGACTTTCCCTGCACTCGAGGGTCCTGTTTCTTTCGACCATTTGGAGCTGGAAACTTCTCGAATACATCCAAATAAAGTGGCCGTTCATTTTTTTGCTCATTTTCCATGTCAGAATCTGTTTCAAAAATATCAGATAGATCTTCAGAATCCGAACCCATACCACACTCAGTTTCAGAATCAAATTCCTTAAGCCTTTCATTATCCAATAGTGCTCTTAGCCTATTAGAATTCTCTAACTGTGATTTTGAATCAGTTTCTGGGGTAGAATTGTCGTTTCCACTAACAATGTTCTTTTCTTCAATGTTAGTGTTAGTCTCGGATTTAGATTGGAACAAGTCAAGGTCTTGTTCAAGTCTTGGAATATATTTCCTAACAGCTCGGAGGGCGTCTCGGTGAATAGATTTATCCAAGGCCTGTAGAAAATAACAATAAACTTCGCTAAAGAGGAAGATATTAAAAACATTATGCTAATTAACTTTTCATTATGGAATTTTCAGTAATTATTTGAACCAGATTGTTCCTTCTGTCTAAGGACCAATATCAGTTGTACCTAAAATCTAATTTGGAAAAGGAAGAAAATATTCAAGGGCAGTATATGCCTCTACACTTTACGTAGATCAAAACATTCAAGAGACTAATTGAACTATAAAAATCCTGCTAAAAAATATAAATAAACCTGCCGTAAGCATCCATATAATTTCATTTCCATTTTGTACTATTTTTTTAAAGGCAGGTTTAACTAAAATATATTTTGGTTGAATTTTATCCAAGAACTATACAGAGCCAGTTATAGCATTATCAAAATGGATGCTATATGATATTGAACTCGCCAACACATACAATTCTTACATATTTTACGGTCAATTGATATTAGAAACACTGTACTTGCATAAGGTACAAACATGGCAAAATTCTAAGATACAGTAGACACACATTACCGTATAATTGTAGAAGATGCAAACATGACTAGAAAATAATATTAGTTACTTCTTCCAATAACTATTACCAGTCAACATTAATCCATATTTTTAAATTCTGAAAATTCTTCTCATTTTAGAACAAATTTAAGCTCAAATGCAAATTTAAACAGGAGGATGTGCATATGAAATTAAAAAGAGAGAGTAGAAAATAACCTTTCTTCTAGAAAGAGTGCTTCTGGGCGACATTATCTCTGTTGGAGGTTGAGAATAGTTTTTCCCTCGATACATAATAATAGTATTCTCTTCACGAATATCAAGCACAATTCCACCGCTCAATCTTGCCAGCTCAGCAGCAATTTCCTTCACTTCCTCGGCTGAAAATGTCTTAACAATCACTTGGAGCATTTGGTGTTTTTTCCAATGCAAGTGCATGTTCAATATTACCCCTTGGTAAATCCCTCGTCTTCCAATTGGAACATAGTTTCTGCTTTTAATTCCCATTTTTAAAAAATAAAAATGTTCTTCTGGGGTTAGGATTTCTGGGTCATGGGTTGTTTCTGATGACTCTTTTGGTTCGATCTTGTTTAGGGCTACATTAAGCCGTTCCTCTTTTTTCTTAGCCTGGAAAAGACAGAGAAGTTTTAAAAAAAAATCTCGTATATGGAAATCAAGTCTAAAGCAAATTAAAAATTACTCTTATTCACGGAAATCAATAGTCCAGAACAGAAAATATAATATAAAAAAAGAAAGTTACTCTTGTTGCTGCACCAATAACAGCTTAAAGAACCAATTATCAGAGTACCACAAAAATGAAACTAATATTTAACTCAGACATAGACCATTCAACATTCATCTTTAGAAACATCAAGTCGTTGAACATTAGAAATCATCCAGTTGACAAAATCAAATACTTCCAGGTTTTGCTGCATAAACTTCCACACTTGTCTGATGTTGTTATTACATAAAAATATCACAGAAGGGAAGAGAAGTGGAAAATCTTTAGATGATTGGGAATTCTTCAAGTTCCAAACTGTATGTTATAATTATAATATTATTAGCCAAACACAATGATAATGTAGATGGGGATAAAAGGTACTACAAACTCCTAACACCACCCAGAAAAATCCCAAGCACCACAGAAGTTAAACAACCAAAAGGAAATGAATCATTTTAATACTATGAAATGATGAGAAGACCATGTTAGCTACTGATATATTGATCCGCATGTGCTAAAGCCTAAAAAAAGAATGAAAGGGACAAAATTGGGCATTACATTTTACAAAAATATACCTTTTTCAATTTGTACAAAATCTTTTCCTCAGGTGTCATCCGCTCATACTCTTTCTTTTTTTTAAACCTGAAGAATTTCAACCATCTAACAACTGCTCTTTTGCCCTTCAATTTTTTCCGTTTATTTTTAATATCAGCGCCTCCTTCTGCTACTTTAACACTTTCGGAGTGCTCTTGTTGTCCTTCACCTAACTCGCCAGTGCTGAGATACGCAGTCGTATGTATACACCGGGCATCCGAAAGGAAAACCCTTTTTATTTTATAACATTGTGGTCCCGGATGAACAACCTTGCATATAACATTACATACGCTGTTGCGAAATCAGATACTATAAACATAAACTCAAGCGAATGCACAGTAATGTACTGTTGTAAAAAATAATAGAACCCTTCATCTCTACATAGACCTATAGACAAGTTTGGAGAAGCTGATACGGGCAATATGCCGGTACACATATGATACGCTAATAATTAAATCAGTGAAAAAAGAAGTAAAGAAGTGCATTTTCTTTTCTTATCATTGATCGTTACTCTTAATTTGGGTTAAAACTAGAATATTAACTGGGACCATGAACCTAATATAAATTGACAGTTAAGTAGTGGTATGCGAACCGACACTACCTTTCTACCTCATCTACAGAAGCTATAGACGAACTTCTCAAGCTAATAAGGTGAACCGTGAAACACAAACCAAATGCTTATGATCATAGAGAAAACATTTTCTTTCATAACATTGCATGAAACTCATGGTTTCATCTTAAATTTTGTCGAATTGTAGTAAACATTGGAATCACTCTAACTGTACCATAAAATATCATCTCGTCCACTGATTAAGCATAATATCCAACCACCAATATTAAGTATCCTCCAACTAACAGAACATGCTGAAACAGTACATGACGATCATATCCTAAAATTAAATTTTTTACTTTTCTTGGAAGTGAAAAATATAGTTAAAACTATTATATAGAAGGATTTGCCTTTGGGTAAAAACTGTAAAAAGAGAACTCCCTCTCCATTTTTTAGAAAAAAAAGTTTTGTTAATATCAGTATTAAGCAAATAAAAAGTTCAATCTTTCGACAAAAGTACACATCAAAACATTTCAAAACATATACTTTTCTACTCTGGAAGTGTACAAGAATACATCTTTTGTTATGGTTTATAAAAGCAGACAAACAACCTTAAATACTAACCATAAAAAGTACATACAGCTAAAGTTTACAATGTTTGTCAAACAAGCATAATGATAAAAATGAAAATATATAAATCGTTCCTAATTTAAATTCACAACCAATTTAGTACATTTAGGTTGTTTTTTCTAAACAAAAAACCCTCAAGAAATAAAAAGTCAAAAGTAATTTGAGTACCATCCTCTAATTTTTTTTATGAGAGAGCCCTAGGATTATAAATAAGTAAAAAATTCGTTTTACATATTTTTATACATAAGACTCGTTCCTGAATCCCGAGTGTTGATTGACGATTTGTACATTGCTCAGACTATAAAGCATATTTTAAGTGCATCAGTACAACATAACCACGGAAACAAACGAAAAGGGCGCAATGTCGCAATTATAACTTCGATTTATCAAACAAAGATAATAGATTATTTCTTGTGTTGATTGAAACATTCCACATCAGTTACGCCTATGTTTGTCAACATATTTTCTGGTCCAGAATTAGTTTTCAAAAATTTGTTTCGTAAATCCACTTAATTTTCAGATTATTGATTTTTAGATTTTTTAGCTGAAAAATCCGCTTTTGAAAAGTTAAATAATTTAACTGTCCAAACACTCACATACAATATTTTTAAAATCAAAATCAGTCAAAAGAATCTGTTGCCAAACGGACCTTACAATATATTGTAAAATAAGTTATATATAGATATATATATATATATATATAGAGAGAGAGAGAGAGAGACTTACGAGGGGTATTTGGGGAGGATAAGTTTGTTGAGTGGTGAATTAAACAGTAAATAATTGGAAAATAATAATATGTTTCTAAGCTCTAATTGTGATTTACATAAAGCTGATCTAATCACCATTTTTACAACACCCTTATTTTTTTATTTAATTTCTTTCTATTTATCAAATTAATAAAAATATAGTGTCAATTTGAAGAGAGATGGAGATGGAGGCAAAGCTATTAACAATGGCGAAGGCTATTTTCGTAATTATTATAAGTATATTTTTATTTGTATTCTATTTTTAGACTTGCAAATTTAATATTTACATTTAAGGATGACAAAAAAAATTAAATTTTTGACTAAGAAGTCCACAGTATTTATTTTTTTACATTTTAACATGTACAAAGTTTTTTATTCTTTGACTAGTAAGTCCAAACTGTATAGTTAACAATTTGTCCTTTCAAAAATTCCATCGTCTGTTTCTCGTTTCTTGTTTCCCACTTCGCGTTTCTCGTTTACCGTTTTCTATTATTTCATCTGCAAATTTTAGATTTTTTTCTTTGTTATTCTTGTTTCACGTTTCATTTCTCGTCTGCTTCCGCTTCCGCTTTCGCTTCCCATATTGGAAACTACTACACATTTTTCTTCCCCCGCCATTTTATATAGTAGTACCAGTATGTTTAGATCGAATATAGGAGTATTCACGAAAAAGTGAGTAAGGTTCGTGATTGGCAGAATACCATAGAGTCGGAATGAATTCATTTGGAGCGTTGGATTAATACATAGGCTTGTAAGACTATTGATTAAAACAAACAAGAAGCAAAAATTAAAATGCATGATACTTTACAATTTGAAGTGATTTGCCGTTTGTGCGACATGGTGAAGACATTAATAAGTGGCCATGGGTTTTATAAAGTATATCACGAAATATACATGGGTCATCTTTAACCAAACTAAGTACGGTCAAGCTTCGACTTTAGTTCTTATCTTGTTTTTGATTGCTTAACACTGAATGAAAGCACATTTGCTTTATTGCTTATTAAAGGCTTTTTTCAGACTAATTTGAACCAATAAATCTTCAATTCATGCTTTCTTATAGCCTCCCAGACAGAATTAACATAAAAAGAACACTTATTAATTATTATGCAGCCAAACAACAGCATCTTTATCATATGGAAGTAGAACTATATATATACAGGGTCACAAATATGCTAAATGCACTTTGGATAACAAAGCTTTATTTCATTCCTTTAAACCTTTAATACCTAGACTACCTCTTGACAAATGACCAAACACCTAACCAACATTTCGCCTTTATGATCAGTAGCATTGGCGTTCCACCTTCGTTCTCGACGTCTCGTTATGCTTGTTCTTTGGAAAGCTGTGTAATCTACAGGCTACAGCAGGAGACTTTACAGACTCAATAACTGAATATGGCCTAAGCCGCAGATCAATTCCAAGCTAATACATTAACATTAATGCTCGAATAACCACAGATCAAGTCAGGTCGTCGTGAATTTCTGTGGCTAAATGATCTCAAGTTGCAATGTAGAGAATGAGACAAGGTTCAACAGAAGCCACACCAAAATTACTGTAAGTATCCAGTCATTAGCTAGTAACATTATAATCCGGAAAGAAATTACTAAATCAAATCCCGCTTGATATTATGATCACAATAAGTGTGAATGTTCATGATGTTGAGTTGTACACCTCCACCACACCCACCCCCTCCCCCCCTCACCCACCCACCCACACACAACTAAGGCCTATAAGGCTATAATATAGCATTAAGCTTTAACTGAGAACTGGATTTAGTGTACCAGAAAACTGAAAGAACATTAACTACAATGAAAACAAATGAACACAATGTCATGCAACAGAAGAACAACAGGAAAACCTATATTACACAACCGATTAGAATGAGAGAAAGATTGAATCAGATCACAACCGCTGAAATATATATATAAAAAGGTGAAAGAAGATTATTCGATAAATTGACGACATTAAATTTACAAACATGGGGAAGTACTTATTCAAATTCAAACATATAGGTTCAAATATATCTTCCCCCACAAAAGGTTTTCCTCTGCATGGGATTATAGCCAATAACCATACAATCATCTAAAATCCTCTCTTTTCCCCTATTTTTTCCTTCCTTTTTTGCTTTGTTTTTGCATTTTATCAATCTGAACTCAATGCAGCGAAACCGCCACCTTTCATCATTTGTCTAAACTCTTTATAATCCACCATCCCGTCTCCATCAACATCAACTTTCTTTATCATCATTTTACAATCCTCTATGGTCCTCCCTTGCTTTAACCCTAGCGATTGCAAAACGGATCTTAATTCTTCCACCGTTATAAACCCATCACCATTTTGATCAAATACGTTAAAGGCCTCTCTCATATCTTCCTCCTCATCTTTCTCATCCATTATCGTTTGATACAATCCTCCAAACTCTTCAATATCCACGTACCCATCTTTGTTCACATCAATCTTTTCGATCATTTGTACTAGTTCGTTATCAGGTATGTATATTCCCAAGTTCCTTAATGAGTCACTAAGCTCCTTCCTTGTGATTTTTCCGTCACCATTACGGTCAAACATTTGGAAAACACGTCGTAGCTCGCTTGCGTCCATTTCTCAAAAAGCTAAAGTTGTATATCCTAAAAGTTCAAGAAGAAAAAAGGGGGATGTACTATAACTTTTGTTGGGTGAATTGTAAGATAAACGCCTCGATTGGGATTGTTGGTAAACAACAAAAGACCGGAGAAGATGAGGAGCCAAAAGAGATTTACATAATTTTGGTGAAAAAAGAAAAAATATAGAGCTTGACAAAACAAAAATAAGATTGATCTGAAAAACTCTGAGAAGGAATTAGGATGAGATTGGTTATAGAGAGAAATTGTAGAAGAAATTTGAGGACACCCACTAATTTTGGTTTAGACTAATGGCTAAAAATAAGAATATGTAATGGGGGGCAGGTTCCTTTAAAATTAAATTAAATAACTATGCCTGCAACTATACGGCTATACTTGTACATCATCAAATCTTCATTTACATGGTGACCATGTTCATCTATCGAAAAAGTCCAAGGGAGTGAGATTGTAAAATACACTAGATATAGATAATTATTTTTTTGTGGTAGATTGTTAAACTTTATAATTGCAGATGCTAACAAATGGAGTTCCCAAATTGGCTCAACAATAAATAACCGGCCAAATAACTTATCAAAGAATATTCAATACTCATACTGGTCCAATGTCCTCTATTTTGAACTTATAATTGTTAGAACATAGGCATATAACAAACACTAAAAAACGAACAGTAAGAGCAACATTGACGGCTCACAAGGTTCGACAGTTCTACATTGAGAGCTCAGGGATTCGCACGGTTGTGGCAACACTCCCATTTTTTAACTTTGACCTGTTTTTTCGATCATTTGCAGTTTTATCCGTACCGTTATGTCTCTCTCTTTAGTCCTTTTGGTCCCTTTGATTTTATGACTTCGAAATGGATTGTAAATTATAATGCCAATAGCAATTGGATTTCAAACCTTAATTTTTTGTTTTCTTTCAGTTTTACAAATTCATTTTTTCATGATTTTTTAACATCGATAACTTGGTATTACTGATTTTACGTAATATATTATTAATCAAAAACGAAAGATACATTATTTGACATAGTTCCCAAACAATGCATAAAGTTCCACTCAAATCGATCATCCATCAATAATCCTCTAAATCAAGATTGATTTCAGTCTTTTCTTTAAACTATTTTAATTTAGAATAAACCTTATAACTATAGTCGCAGCTCATATGGTAAACCTGAGTTCAGTCACCCATAATCTGGAATTTCATATCAAATAAAAATTGTCCTTCAATGAAATATCATGTGTCCTAATAATAGCAATTTTTCCATCTCTTACGTTGTATTATCAAACTAGTCACGTATTATAATCAGTGTTATAAAAAATGCTAAAAGCGTAATAAATAAATTAAAAAAAAAAGTTGGAACGATTTTACCAGCCACAAAAACAGAAAAACAAGCTTTTTTTTTTAACTTTGAATCAACCCGACTTTTTTTTTTACTCCAAACACCCTTTTAAAAACAGAGCTTATAGTAAGTTAAATTTGAGAGATCTGGTACGAAAATATTATCAAACTAATTTTGCTTACATTAATTTATTCGTAACTTAAATTGTAGCCAAATTAACATACAAACTAATCACTTCGATAAAAACAAAAAATTGTAATCCAACCACGTGTCCAGCTCAACCATTGGATAAAAAATCAAGCAGACGAGTTAATTGGAAACGAAAAATAAAATTCTGATTAATATCGCAAACGAAGAAATTGCACCAAAATAATGAAAATTTTGGGACAGAGTGCGTTTGCTTTTTTTAACCAAGATTATTTTCAGTAACTTAAAAAAATTATATAAAAAATATTCCAGTGATATAAGGGCCTGAAAAATCAGTATATAGGTCAGAATCAGGCGAGTGATACTGGTAAATTAAATATCGCAAGTTTATAAATATATTAATTGGCTTGGATCGGTACAGATCCAGTCAAAGCTGAGACTTGCTTTTATCTAATTTAACAAAAAAATTATACTATTGAATATTGATATGTATGTATACACAAAATAAAATTGAAAACTGAAAATTGGAATAAAGTATGAACGATAGATATATAATAAGAGAAACAGCAGCTATATATATATAGAGAGAGTTGCAATGAAAATTAGGGTACAATTTTATTAGTTAGATGGGCCAATTGTTAATAAAGCCCAATTTACTCCGAGAGGCCCGTATTTTGCTTTCCGCTACGAAAGTGTTATGGTATAGTTACCGGGAAACGGAAATTGAAAACGTCAAAAACAAATTGAGATTAGTAATAAAGGAGAGTTTTGAGAGAAATGGAAATGGACGTGATTTCCGAATGGATTTCGAGCTGTAATGATGACAATGTACAAGCGAGGAGTTTACGATAGACTAACATCGATAGTGCTAACAACAGTCGAAACAGATATTGTGCTTACGCGCAAATAAAAAAAGGTGTTTACAAGAATGTTTAACGTTAGTTAGGCCATTAAATATTATAGTGAAGGCGTGTGCGGAGTTGTGTACGTTCCAATAACGTACCACATACGTCTGGAGATCGAAATCTCATAACTAGCTTTTGAAATTCTTTATTTCACTTTTTATCACATGCTAGTTACATCCTTTTCCAAATAGGATATAAGAATACATTTGTAAAAAAAATTCACGCACTTATATTTATTCCATTTCAAACATTATAAAAAGAGCTTTTAGTTTTATAAATTTGACCGCGGCTTAGGTGCATGTAGCCATAGGGCGGTCCCGAGACTGCATTCTCTACAACATAGCAACGGTAAGTTTAATTATTAAAACCACCATAGGTCTATTTATTGAATATGATCGTAATCATATACATTGATAATTTATCACATCTTCGAATAGTTGCTCCTATTTTTTTTTATCAACCAAGTTTGCTGATTCGTAAAACTTCTGTATTGCCATCGTTTCATAAGTTGTGAATGGCGTCGTTACTAGAAAGTAACCCACATATCATTTCCAGATGAATGTATTTGCAAAAACGTGTCATGATTTTACACCAATAGAGACCTCTTACAAACTACTCGATGCATCATCGCAGTCCATGCTTTTGTTTCCCGTGGGAGGGTCTAATCTCACACTGAAGTAAACTTTATCCTATATGACTTTCCACCAAGATTTCTTATACGTTATGTAATTGAACTTCAGAGTTTTGAAATAAACAAATTACAGCATTTTATGTTTTCCGAATTATGAACTTTTGAGATATGATTGAACTTTGAAACTAAAGCTCTATTAGACGATTAATTCGAAGTATTCCTTAAAACTAAACAACTTGATCCGAAATTGCACCACTGATGTTAGTATCAGTGTCTCTATTAATAAGCAATTGTCTCTCACGTGACACAATTACGAATACAGAACACAGATCCGAAAAAGAGTACATGGAAATAATAAACAAACTGTTTCATAAAATGAACCCTCACCTCACCAATACGAGGCATTTATCTTACCATAATCCAACAAGTGTAAGAAAAATAAAGGAGAATTGTCGCATCAATTTCACCAAAATTCATAACATATGAAGTAACAACGAGATTCTCATTATTGAATTTAAAAAGCCAATTAAATCCCAATACATTTGTAATATCCGAATAAACTTTCTTATGGGATATCCCATGGCTTGGCCTCGGGGACTGCTACAACCATCCCTTGAAGCTCCTGTGACAGCACCACCTGGCACCCCAGTCTCGAGTGCTTATTCAGAACCCTATTCCAGAAATAAATAAATATTATCAGAAAATGCTACAGAAATCACATAAATACAAACACAGATACACAGAGAGGCCATGAGGGAATAAGACCCTTTGCAATTTTTGAATATAAATTGCCATCTTAAGATTTTAGATTCTTGCCATAAAACCATAGTTTGCTTTTCACTTCTTTAATTCGTAACATTTACTTCCCTATTGCGACATGCTCATTATTTCTCTCCCTTTCTTCTCCCTCTTCCCTCAACCTCTTGCCATAAAACTGTAGTTTGCTTTCCACTTCCTTAATTCGCAACATTTACTTCCCTACTGCAACATGCTCATTATTTATCTCCCTCTCTTCTCCCTCTTCCCTCTACCTCTTTTCTGAGTTGGCAATAGATTACCATCATAGGCTACTTGGCCTCAAACATCTCACACCTAATCCACTATTCTAAGACTATTTCTTAGACTAGACGATATCGTCATAAATTAGTATATTCCTCTGTCTACATTTTAATTATACATTATATGCGTGAAACACTCTTCCCTTGTAGTTTCATTCTTAATGTTCAGGTGCTAACATGTATAATTTGATGGCTTTTTCATGTGATTTGAGACATTTCTGTTGAAAAATTGTTTGGTTAAGATTTGTGTGATCCCCAAAAATAGGTACATTTGAAGTGTTGTGGGTGTCACATATCATAGTTAAATCTTACTCTCATGATGAAATGCCTCTAAATTGTTACTGAAAAGTGAATTGAACCAAGTTTGATTGCCACTATTGACATTTGACCTACATCGTCGCAGCCTTTCAGCTGCATTTGATTCCACCCAATGATCCAATCTTATAATTGCTTAGTTAGTCTCTAACACAGATAAATGGTAGTAATTGTAACTGTGTCTAATCACAAAAAATGCGAAATAATTACATTATTTTTGTATGTAAAGTCCTGTAACTCTTTCTTAAGATTTACTACAGTTTCCCCCAAAAATCATGCTGCATCTCTTTAAACAAGATCTACTAATTTGTTCGCTGCTAAAAATTTCTTTTTTGATCTTCACTCCCATAACTGTTTTTTCCCTCCTGCTCCATTACTTGGCATAAATACCCCTTACAACGACTAGCCAGGTATACAAATGAATGAAATTGTTCATTTCTGTAATAAAATTGATCACAGTTAAGTGATTTCTTCTTGTTCTTCTGCTCCATTATTTGACAAAATGTCTCACTCTAGTATTTCGTTGTAAGACACGTGACCCTATTAGTATAATTCTTCAGCAAAGTTGGCAATGGCACTAAATTCCCTTGTCCTTCTATTGCAAGTTTTGGATAATTTGTCTTAAGACTGAGCAAATCCCAGTAGGCTAGTAGCCTAGTACTAACTTCATTCTAATCTTTTCAGAAAATTAGCAATGACACCCAATTGTTACACTACAAGTCTACACTAAATAAACTAAACCAGAGTATAAACATTAATAACTAATCAAACACAGCTAGAATTTGATATTTCAGAAAGAAAAAAAACAAAGCCAAAGAGTTGTAAAATTAAAGGAAGGCTGTTTTCTGCAATGTAGTTTTTAGTCCAAAACAAACAAACACACATCCCTATAGACGCTGTTACATTAAATCAAAAAAATGCTAAAACTTGACAGTTCAGTGAACTACAGCTAACATACCCAAATTGCCCCAAACTAGGAGGAAATAGGCGAAAACACAATCGAGCTGGAGAAATAATCCCACAATGTGCTTTTGGTTCAAAATTCTTTCATTTAAAACCCACTACCTAAGTGAATGTCTATAAACAGTGAAATGACCTGTTGTGATAGGCCTGTTTAGACGTTGAAAAAACAATCAAACACAGATAAACTAAACCAGTATAAACATTGATAAACTAATGAAAACACAGATAAAACTTGATAGTTCAGAATAATAAAGCGAAAGTTCCCCTAATCCCTGCAAAAGCGGGAGAAACTAGGTGGTGACACATGGGGCTATAGCCACTATACGGACTCGTAGTCTGTTTTCTGCAATGCAATTAAGTCAGAATCCTTTCAATTAAAACCGCTGCCTAGGTGAATATATGCTTCGAGCCTCTTATCACTCTTAATCACCGCCTACCGACTAATTTCCGCTTAGTCTCGCTTTTTAGAACAACTATTCTAAAAACTGCATATGTACACAGCGAGAGATATTAAACTGTCATGGAAAATCCGTTGAAACATTAAAAATTTCATATAAAAATTCACAGAATAAACATAATATGGTTCAGAAAATCAATGCCAAAGTTTCCCTAATCCCCCCAAAACAGGGAGGAACTTAGGGGGATAACACAATGGGGCAATCTATAGTCACTATATGGACAAAATATCTGTTTTCTGCCATAACCAATTAAAACCTGAAAATTCCTCCTACTAATCCAAAACCATACATCCATACATATGTAGAGAATCGAAACAACTTGTTTCTGCAACGTAATTTTGCCTACTTTCTTCCAATTAAAACCACCAGTGAACTCTAACTAATCGAGAAGCATACATACATATATACATACGCATTAAGATACATACAAACATACATATTTTTTAGTTAATGGTGGGGAAAACCCACTCTATTTTTTATTGATTTTAAAAATAAAAGTGGATGAAAACCCCCACAAAAGACTACAATGTCACAAAATAAAAGATACAGGACTTGATCTGAATCAAATGAAAACTTGAAATTGACGCAGCAATTAATTAAGTATGAAAGTGTAAAACCAATTAAACCTACATAGTTACATACATACATACAAACATATATATATATATATGTATATATACTTTGTTTATGTGTGTGTGTAAAGAGAGAGAGAGAGAGAGATGAATTTGGCTGTGACAAAATGAGGTAATAGCCACTATGTGGACAAATATACATACAAGTGGACAAATATACATACAAGTGGACAAATATACATACAAACATACATAGATAATCTGTTTCCTGCAATGTAATTAAGCCCAAGTTCCTCCAATGAAGAACTACTACCTAGCTGAATATTCTTCCAAAGTCCAAACTAATCACAAACCATACATACACACATTTACAGAGAGAAATAGAAGCAACCTGTTGCGTGAATTTCGTTTAAGCACATACTCCTTGTCGTACGGCGCAGGAGGAAGCTTCTGAAGCCACTTCTGAGCGATATTAACCTCACACTCGGCCGAACAAGCATCTATATCCTCTAACCTATGTGAATCTGGGTCAATAATACCCGAATTCTTTAGGACTTTTAGTAGGGTTTGACCCGACATACCTAATCTCTCTCTCTTTTGATCGTCCGACTAGTTCGAAATCATACATATACACACACATACATATACAATAGGGAGGAACTGAGCAGTAACACAACAGGACTATAGCCACTTTATGAACAATTAAGCTGTTTCTGCCGTTAGTTCAGTCAAAATCTTTCCAATTAAAACCACTAAATAAATGAACATTTGTTCCAGCAGGTCAAAAGACATACATACATATATACAATAGGGAGGACCTAAGCGGTAACACAATGGGACTATAGCCACTTAATGAACAATTAAGCTGTTTATGCCCTTAACTACTCGAAATCCTTCCAATTAAATGAATTTTGTTCCAGCAGGTCAAAATACATACACACATACATACACACATATATATATACACACACACAATAGGGAGGACAAAGTAACATAACGTGGATATCTTATAGCCACTATATGGACAATTTAATCTGTTTCGACCATTAATTTTACTCAAAATTCTTCCAATTAAAACCACTAATTAAACGAACAATTGTTCCAGCAGGTAAAAAGACATAGATACATACATATGCATACATGCGTACATATACTTATACAATAGGGAGGACCTTGCGGTAACAGAATGGGGCAATAGCCACTGTATGGGCAATTTTATGCGTTTCTACCCTTAATTTTACTCAAATTTCTTTCAATTAAAACCACTAATTAAATGAAATTTGTTCCAGAAGGTCAAAAAACACACACACATACATACATGCATACATACATATAGAGAGAGAGAGAGAAAGAGAAATGAGCTTGGCTGTGACAAAAAGAATGTTATGCCACTATATGGACAAATATTCATACATACATAATCTGTTTCCTGCAATGCAAGTAAAAACCGAGGCTGGATTTTTCGACTGCAAAAAATCTGTTTTCACGCCAAAACCGTAAATCCAAATTACAAACCGTAATTCTGATTTACGGTTTACCTTTTTATTTTATTTTTCACAAAAGAAAAAGGTAAACCATAATTCTGAATTACAGTTTGTACTTTGGAATTACGGTTTTGGCGTGAAAAAAGATTTTTTGTAGTCGAAAAATACAGCCTCTTAAAAACCACTACCCTAATCCAAAACCACAAGTTACATACACACACATACATATCATTCTATTATAATAAGCCAACCCAAGTCAAATGAGGCTGCCCAATTTGCCACTTTTTTCCAAAAATACCCCTACACCTTTATATTAATTACAATAATACCATACTCCCATAAAAATATAAAAAGTAAAAAGTAAAAACTAATAAAATTATTTATTCCTTTTTAACAACCAAACATTCTTTTAAAATTCTATTATAATAAGCCAACCCAAGTCAAATGAGGCTGCCCAATTTAGCCACTTTTTTCCAAAAATACCCCTACACCTTTATATTAATTACAATAATACCATACTCCCATAAAAATATAAAAAGTAAAAAGTAAAAACTAATAAAACTATTTATTCCTTTTTAACAACCAAACATTCTTTTAAATCTTAAACTATGTTTTTTTTTTATTATCCACATATTTATATCATAACTATACTTATTTTCTATATTTTTATTGCATTACGCGCCGCACACGCAACGCGTGGGGCACGATTACTAGTATATATATATAGAGAGAGAGAAAACAGAAGCAACCTGTTACAGAAGTAACCTGTTACAGAAGTTCCGTTTAAGCACATACATATATACATACATAAATACATATATAGAGAGAGAAATAAAATCAACCCGTTGTGCAAATTCCGTTTAAGCACATACTCGCAGGCGGAAGCTTCTGAAGCCACTCCTGAGCAATATTAACCTCACACTCTGCCGAACAAGCGTCTATATCCTCTAACCTATGCGAATCTGGGTCGATCATACCCAAATTCGTTAGGGCTTTCAACAAGGTCTGACCCAACATACCTAATATCTCTCTCTTTTGACCGCCACTAATCCAAAACCATACATATGCACACATATATACAACAGGGAGGAACTAAGCGGTAACACAACGGGCAATATAAACACTTTTACGATTTTATCAACAGTTAAGCTGTTTCTGCCGTTAATTCCGTCTAAATCCTTCCAATTAAAACCACTGATTAAATGGACATTTGTTCCAAGAGGTCAAAAAACATACACACACACACACAATAGAAAGGACGGTAACAGAATTAGGTTATATCCACTTTATGACCAATTAAGCAGTTTCTGCCATTAATTACGTCAAAATCCTTTTAATTTAAACCACAAACTAATTTAACTTTGTTCCGGCAGGTCAAAAAAACATACGTACACACACACACACACACACACACAAAAACTAATTTAACTAAATGAACATTTGTTCCAGCAGGTCAAAAGACATATACATACATATATACAATAGGAGGAACTAAGCGTAACACAACGAGACTACATTCACTTATGAACAATTAAGCTGCTTCGGCCCCCTTAATTTTTATTCAAGATCCTTCCAATTAAAACCACTATTCAAATAAAGATTTGTTCCAGCAGGTCAAAAAGCATACATGCATACATAAATATATACAATAGGGAGGACCTAAGCGCTACTATAGAGTATAGCCCCTATATGGACAGTTTCATCTATTTTTGCCCTTAATTACTCAAAATCCGTTCAATTTCTAGCAGGTCAAACACACACACACACATATATATAGGGGAATGATATATGGACACCACAAAAAATACCCAAATGGACATTTTTATGCAAAAACGCTCCAAATCAAGATTTGATTAATGCAAATCTCCATGGTTTGACGACGGGAAGACAAATATGCGTCTTTTTTTTTTTTTCCAAGATGTATAATTGCATGTATTATATTTTTAAATTTTACCTTAATTTCCAAAACATGCAATTATACATCTCGAAAAAAAAAACAAGACACATATTTGTCTTCCCATAGTGAAACCGTGGAGATCTGCATTGATCAAATATTGATTTGGAGCGTTTTTGCATAAAAGTGTCCATTTGGGTGTTTTTTGTGGTGTCTATATATCCTCCCCCATATAAAGAGAGAGAGAGAGAATGGAGCTTTGCCGTGACAAAATGATGTTATAGCCACTGTATGGACAAATATACATACATACATACATACATACGTAATCTGTTTCCTGCAATGCAACTAAATCCAGATTTTTCCAATTAAAATTTAAAGATCACAACCTAACGGAACAATACATACATACATATATATATATACTAAAAGAGAGAGAATGAAATCACATCAACCTGTTACGCGAATTCCGTTTAAGCACATACTCCTCATCATAAGTCACCGGAGATAACTTAGCGATATTAACCTCACACTCCGCCGAACAAGCGTCTATATCCTCCAACCTGTGGGATCCGGGTCGAGCATACCCGAATTCGTTAGGGCTTTTAGTTAAGTCTGACTCGTCATGCCTAATATCTCTCTCTTTTGACCGCCTGACTAATCCGGAACCATACATACACACACACACACACACACACACACATACACAATAGGGAGGAACTAAGCAGTAAAACAACAGGATTATAGCCACTTAATGAACAATTAAGTTGCTTCTACGTTAATTCAGTCAAAATCCTTCCAATTAAGACCACTAACCAAATGAACATTTGTTCCAACAGGTCAAAAAACACCAAAAAAAACATATATAGTTAGATATAGAGTATATATAATAGGGAGGACCTAAGTGTTAACACAATGGGACTATAACTAATTTATGAACAATTAAACTGCTTCTACCCTAATTTACTCTAAATCCTTCCCATTAAAACCGCTAATTAAATGAACATTTGTTCCAGCAGGTCAAAAGACATACATACATACATACATATACATACACACAACTAGGCCGTAACGAAATGAGAAATATACATACATATAACTAACCGAACAATATTCCAACTAATCCACACACACATATATATATAGAGAGAGAGAAATAATTTCAACCTGTTACGCGAATTCCGTTTAAGCACGTACTCCTCATCGTAACTCGCCTTAGGAAGCTTCTGAAGCCACTCCTCGGCAATACTAACCTCGCACTCGGCCGAACATGCATCGATATCCTCCAACCTATGTGAATCCGGGTCGATCATACCCGAATTCGTTAACGCTTTTAGTAAAGTCTGACCCGACATACCTAAAATCTCTCGTTTTTGACCGTCGGGATCGATGGCGGAGATCTTGACGATGCGATCGGAGACTTTGGCGGAGGTGGTGGCGGTGCGTATGTGGGTTAGGGAGGAGAGAGATAGAGATGGGTGGCGGATTAAGCGAGTTGTTAAGCGGTGTATGGTGGAGATCGCCATTGTAGAGAAAGAGAGAGAGAGAGAGAGAGGGGAAACTGGTCGATGAGAGTGAGTATTAATTTAATTTTACATGAAACAGAAGCGAAAGAAAAAAATAAATTATTTTTCTAAATATATTTGTCAAAGACTTAAAAAAATCTAATTTCCAATGATTTTTGTTATTAGATAATAATATTTTGCTTTTATAATCAAAATAACTTTGTATGATATTTTTTTGATAAATTTTTAAAATATCATATTTAAATGATCAGGTAACACGTTAAGTGTACAGATAAAATTTTAGTTGAGATAATATCAATATTCATTTAAATTATTAAAATGGTGGCGAGAAATACCAAAATATCCAAAATGTGTGGGTTTTTTACTTTTAGCTTTTCTAATTATATTACTCCAAAATCTAGATTCTTAAAAGCTAACGATTTTTGTCATTAGATAATAACATTTTGCTTTTACAATCAAAATAGCTTTATAAGACATTTTTTTGATAAATTTTCAAAATATTATATTTAAACGATCAAGTAACGCGTTAAGTGTACGAATAAAATTTTAGTTGATATAATATCAATATTCATTTAAATTCTTAAAATGGTGGCGAGAAAGCTACCAAAATCTCCAAAATTTGTGTTTTTTTGCTTTTAGCTTTTCTAGTTATATTACTCCAAAATCTAGATTTTTAAAAGCTAAAAAAAGCATTGATATCAAGCGCATGTGACTTTTTAAAATCAAAAGGCTAAAAAAGCTAACAAAAAAAATTGATGCCAAGTATGCACAATATGAATATAAAAAATATGATTTGTGAAACTTATATGTATATAATATAATGTTTATTATCAATAAAATTTGTACACGATAGTGTAGAAATAAAAAAGTAGTCATGTCATGACGCTTGCAGATTGGAAATACTTAGACAATGTACATGTGGACGAACTATTACCTACATGTAAAATTAAAATGATGCATTAACGGTATAAAGTTATATAATTTATTTACATAAATCTTAATTTTAATGTAACGAACTATATAATTTTGGAATGCATTTTCATTTATATTATTAAAGGAGTCGATCTAACTTAATACAATGTTCTAAAAAAATCATGGGATATGACAATGCATAGTTTATACTATTATTTATAACCAGTCCAAGTCGTGATTAAATTTTCTTTATGCCTATATGGATTTTGTTCTTTTAGGGTTTACTGTATGAAGTTTTTTGGTTTGCTATGCACATCATTCTTTACAAAGAGATCGTAGTGCAACTGATCATTTGATACGATAGTACGACACAAGTGCTCCATAGTCCACCTATAAGTTATTAACTCTATTTTTCGGACGTGAAAGGATTCTAGCAGCAGCAAGAAACATTGCATACTTATATGCGCCTTTTGGTATGAAACCAAACAAAATAAACACTTGCACATCTCTGTGGGAATATGTTCAGTAGCATCAATTGGAAAACATACAATTTTCAGAAACTATCTTGGGACAAGTCTTCTTATGAACTTATATTTAGAGCTTAGTACACGCCTCCAAACAAATTTGCGGCTTAGTGTAGGCACTTTAACCAGTTCAGAGACACAACCTCTAACGAAAAATAGTAATCTCCAAGTCACAAGCACTTAAAATTAGTTTTCAGACTTGTAACGAACTACGACACCTATATTCATAGTCTTCGCCGACAAACAGTCAAGGTCATGATATCAACTTCGAAAATAGAACCGTGTTACAACAGTAAGTGGAATCTGCCGTTCTAGGAGTAAGTTGTATATGGTATCCCCCCTGTTCCATAATTGTCTCCTTCTCTCACACTACCTCCCCTTTCACAATGGATACAGGAACCCACAAAGACGAGGATTCGCTTCTTTCATAATTCCAAAGACAAGTAAAATAATCCCTAATATTCAATTATAATGAAAACGATCCTGAAGTAGAGAGCAGAAGCTGGGATTGGAACTTTTAAGATAAACAACTATCACAGTTTCAGCCACATCGACTTTGTACAGCATACGGAGAATTATCAACTTTACCAGGACTGCCCAACACCATATCTGCTACCATCTCAGCAGTACCCAGAGCCTGAAAAATAAGGTAAAAAGGTTATAATGCTTTCTGTCATACAAAAAATTATGAAAAATGAGAAAAGGATGCAGGTACTAGTGAATAGAGATAGCCAGATAGGATACAATTTTTTTATTTTTATTTTTTGTAATCTAGGATACAAAGTTATACATGTACAAAAGCTAGTAGGCAGATGGCACCAGCATCCACTCTTTTAAAAGTAACTACTCATGAAATGACTTAATATTGCATAATCTTTACTGAAGTCAATTTTTAAAACAGGGCACCGTGGCGAAAAAGTTACTTACAAGACATTTGCTAAAAGCGTAATAAGCATAACTATTTTCAAAGTAGAAAGCATAAGATTTATTGCCACAAAAAGCGTAGCTTTTTTGTAAAGCATTTTCGAGTTTGATTTGTGTTTTTTCATCAGTTTTCAAAAGGGTGCTAAAAAATATGTAATTATCGGTTTGTTATGCCTATCATAAATAGCCTGTGAATGTTTCTTTTCAGTAACGAAACTTGTTGATGGAATACGAGATAAAGATGACACATTGATAAGACGATCTTTTCCAAACAATCTTACTGTAGTATCTTATTAAATTTATCCCAAAAGATGAGAGGGGGATATAAAAAGAGATGTTTACCAGAGCAAGCCCTTCCCCTTCATGGCCAGCAGCTAAGAATAAGTTTGGCATGTTCGGTACAGGACCAATCACAGGCTTCCCGTCTGGCACTGAAATAATAAAAATGTTAAATTTATTACTAACCAGCAGGCAAAATCATCAAAATGTAACTTTTGCATGACAAAAGATCCCACTGTCTACTTACTATATGGTCTTAATCCGACCCTCACTTCTCTACTTTTGCAGAAACTGTTCAAAGACGATCCTTTTAAAGCAGGGAGAAACTCAGCTGCCCGATCCCATATGCGATTAATGACAGTCTCATCTATTTCTGTATTAAATCCTACCAGCTGGCGACTGCTTCCTGAAAAGAAATTTGCAAGACAATCATTATAGACTTATAGTTGTATAATCAAGTATAGGAAATGGAAGTTGGATCAAATATGATCAACTTTCAAGCTAAAAAATCAGTGATGAATATTTTTTTCCCATTTCAGTTGGCAATGTCTTTGTACCATAGTATGATGAGGAACTAAAAATCCCTGGGTATTAAAATCCTAGTCTTCAAGTGATATAGCACCCTTAAAAGAAAATTTTAGCTCCAACCTGGATTACTGCATATACATTGATCACTGGTCATTGGCCTTGAATAACGCCAGGAATCATCAAAAGAGGTCGTGCATCATTTACATGTACAAAGCTTTCATGAAGTTACATAGTTCAATTTTCGAAATAAGTAGAGATTTTTTTTAGGTTTTCCGAAGCTTACTTAAATCCATTTATTCCCTAGTTGAGTTTTGGAAAAGGGTGAATGCAAATCTAGCACATCTTTATAATGAGAACTCGGAATTGGAAAAAAAAATACGGCGAAAAGGAGAAGAGAATTTGAAAACTGGATTAAAAAATTATAATAAAGCTAATAAAAATATATAGGAGCTTGACAGTCTGGAGTAGGGATACAGAAAGAAAGAAAAAAAAGACTAAAGAAAGGTTGCATTTGGGTGCAGCTTAGAAGATCAGTTCCTCTATCTTGCTTAAAATCTGGACCACAATTGGTATTTGGTTGACAACAAGTTTAAAAACTATACCATTTCTGTTCTTTTCTCCTGAATAAGCTAGCGAAGCTTTAAGCTGGAAGAAACTAGTTTTTATACTAAAAAGGCAGCTCATTTGCTTAAAAGCTGTAACCAAACAATCTCTTAAAAATAAGAAAGATAGATAAAATGATTACCAAGGACGAGGTTGCCCAAACCATCCATGGTAGCTGCCATAGAAACAGATGTTGTATGTGCATTAACTGGCGTTGAACCAGAGTTCGTAGAGTTCAAGGTAGCAGATTGATGGTCAACATATCCCGCCTCCATTAAACCATGATTAAGTTTAAAAGAATTAAAATTCTCCAACACTAGCAAATGGCCCTGTCATGTAGACCAGATCTTGAGATTCCCAACAAAAATGGCATTCAGACAACAGTTTTGAAACAGGTATGGATCAACCATTAATAAGTTGATCAGATTTATATATAGGACAGTGGTGGTTAATTTATGATTTACAGAACCAGAGTGTGAAACTTTTTCATAAGCTTCCATTTCTAGTTAAAAAGATTGTTCAGATCTGTATTAAGACAGAGGAGTTAATATTCTCCAACACAAGCAGGCTAGTTATTTAAGATTCCACCATAAATAGTACAGTAAAAGTAAAACTTGAAGAACAATTTGAAACATAGGTATGGGTGGATTAACCAACATAATGTTATTCAGATCCAAGAGGGGGTAATTGAGATCTGGTAAATTTAAGTATTTAACTGATACATAGTTTCAATTGGGTTAACCTGGTTTTGGAAATTTTAAATTTGTATATACCCATGACGAACCTATACCAATTTAGTACCCTGCCGTCAATTTTCTACCCGATTTTTTATGAATTTTTTCCAATAATATTTGCGTAACTACCTACCATTTTTCAAAAGAGTGAAATAGTCACATAAGTACCCCCAATGTTCTGATAGATTACTGTACAGATATGAAGTTTCGTTTCACTCCGGTGCACAAATTTAACGGAAGTTTAGAAAACTGAAGAAAATAACTCTTTAGGAAACTAAGTCGAATTCATGGTTTGATGTACAAAGTAAAATGATGTAATAGTCGAGTATAGAAAATACCAATATGTGAACTTTTAATCACAGTTTTTGTTGAAATTTCAGAAGTATGCTAGAACTGTATCATTCAGATAGTTCATAAAACCACACAGTATGACCTACCTAATAGTACAAATTTGTAAAAAAAATCCACAAAAATTAAAAATGGAGAAAAGAACATGATCTGTTTTGTTTTAGATTCTAACCTTACGAGGCTTAACGGGAACATCCATTTCAATATCTGAATCTCTTATGAGGTCTTGCATAAGAGACCCACTCCAACACCCAGCAGCAATCACAACTGCCTTTTTACCGTGAACAACATTATTATGAGTCTCAACGGCTACAACTTCTCCATTGCCAGATCTGAATTATGTAAAATGAAAGCTTATTTAACACACTTCCTAAAAATGCCTAATGAAAATACTAGTAAAAGAAACAATACAAGCAGAACCTCAATAATCCAGTTGCTGGCTCATGATAGAATTCTGCGTATCTTCCTTCAGATGAGAAACTCCTGTTAATCTATAAAAAAAAACTGCAATTAAATGATTAATAAGGGTTAATTACAGTTTCGTGAATTAACATTTCATCAGATTTTGGTCTTGTATAGTAACTTACAACATTAGCAATTAGCAAACCAATGTTACATTTCTCCATGATTTGTATACTCTACATAGGAAAATAATCATAGGTCGGAACTAAAATAGGGAACAAAACCAACAACATGTAGGACTAAAACGGAAAAACCATGACAGTATAGTGTCCATCATACAAAACGAATTTAATAGTGTATAAATTTCTCAATAGTTTTCAACTATAGACCAAGTCAATCTATGTTTCTTTCCCCATTTGGTACAAAAATGTACTCAGTCCTCACTCTCTTAACTATTTGTTACTGTTTATTTTGTATACTGTTCTAGCATGTCTTTATTTAGTCCCCTTCCAGTGATTTCTTTTATTTAAAGTGTAAAAGCAGAAATGATTATTGCTCGGAAACTAATCACTATTTTTGTAGGTTGGTGTACAAAATGGAAATCTAGTGTTCCATTATCGTACAAACTACAATTAACCCGATTAAAAAGGTGAAAATGATCAGAACAACTTTGAAAGATATACTTCTATCTTAAAGGAATGGTATTTTGAGTGTCAAGTAACCTTCTCAAGATATGAAACCGAGCGTTTAGCATCCATTTGGTAATCATCTGGTAAAAAGGCAGCTCCACCTTCCTCTCCAACTCTTACTGCGGGTTCCTCGATCATTAAATCTTGAGAGGATAAAAATTCAGCTCTTAATCCAGCTTTAGAGAGCTGATGAACTCTCTTCTTTAACATGTCAGATTCTTCAGTGGTTCTTCCGATTAACAAGCTTCCTATTCATAAGAAAATTATTGTAACATGTTATAACGGATTTAACATGAGTTAAGTTAAGAAGTCGTAGTTTAATAGAACAAGTATACAACTATAAAATTGCAGAGATATATTTGAGCTGTCTCCCAATATAACTAGTTAATGGAATAAAAAGTTGGATGATCGAGTATATTGGGCGTTTCTTCTATGTCTACTAAGAACAATATACATCTATTAGTAAAACCATATTTTCATTGTTAAATGGCAGAACATTGCTTCTCCTCTATAAGTCATATATACTGACTTAAATACTATATGATGTTTATTACACCCAAAGGAAAATTCCCAAAACACCATTCCAGAAATGGGGAAGTGAACCAGAATGAAGACAAAATGAAAAAAACTATTATGCCTCATAACCTCTTTTCTATTATTAATATCATAACCACGGTTACTTCTGATGCTTACATAACTTTGAGTTTTCTTTTGCAGCATAATCACACATTGCTTGGAAGCTTAAGTTAATTACAAGATTAGTACAGCTACTGAATTACATAGCTAAATTCAAGCCGGTCGCCAGTATGGCTCGTTACTAAAATAAAAAAGTGGGGAAATCTAGTGGGTTGGGTATGACTTTAAACCATTTACGATTTACGAAAAACATCTATTGGTAACATCATATTTTCTTCAGAAAAGGAATAATAAATGCTTCTCCCCTGCAGAACACACTGATTTAAGTTCTATATCTATCCAGTTACACACAAAAAAAGCCTCAAAGGATTACTCAACAACTAGGAAGTTAAAGCAGAAATGAAGAAAATGAAAAGGCTGAAAAACCTCATAACCTGTTTTCTCTCACCAGCCTTTTTTCAACTAATTACAAAGGATCCGTCCACTTTTTGCTTACCAATCACACAACCAGGATTACTTCTAGTCATTATATTAATTTAAGTTTTCATTTACGATTTTTATCACTCATTTCCATGAAAGCATAAGTTAAGTTATAGATTAATAGAACATTGTAACTACTATATTACCTAGCTAGATTCGAGCTGCCAAAATGACTAGTTACTAAAATAAAAGATGGGTAAAGCAGTCGTTTGTGCATGTGCATGTCTTTTACTCGTTTACTAGAAATATCTATTGGCATCATCATGGTTTTATCCTTAAAAGGTGTAACAAAATGGTTCTACCCGACAACTACAATTCATACAAAATTTAAATCCTATAACTTTCCAGTTAGAGACAGAAAATTCACAAGAGACTGATCTACATATAGGAAAGCGGAAGCAGAATAATAAACAAATGAAAAAAAATCAAAAGATCAACTTTTGTCTATAGCCGCTTCTGTCTTACCAGTCTTTTTCCAACCAAAAGTCTCAAAAGGATCCATGCCTTGATTTTGAACTTCTTCAGCCAAATTTTCCCACAGTTGGCGGCTTCTCATAGCTAAATCCCACTTGGTATTTTCAGGTGATTTATGTACCATCCATATGTAACCTTGCCCTAAAATCAACCCAAGAAGCAGACAAAAGAACACATTATATCAGAAAAGTTATCAACCAAAAATCCATTAATGATGTCTTCACGACTTTTTAGATTTTTTTTTATGCATAACTTTGTTTCGGTGATACGGTTTTAATACTTTATAAATTGTATAAGCAAGTTCCAAGTTCTTAATTTTTCACAGTTGTGTCGCTGAATTTCAACATAGTAATATGGAACGTTAGTGATATACAATTACAGCTTCAGAATCAAGGGTAGTCTCCATACATGTGTGAAGTTAATTACACACATGGAGACTAATACTACAAAATATACGACATGTCATTCATTGAAGTCTGCTTGATCACATATATTTTTCATCAATATAGAATCAAATTCTAAGTTTATCTTTCACAGTTGACAACCCCTGAAATCTTTGTGTATGGGCATCATAAGGTATTAGACATCTCGCAGTGCATACATATACATGAGCTTAAATTTTACTACCCTGTAACAGTATAACTGCACAAGCTCTATTACATTAAACTTGTTGGATTACTGGCAACCAATTATAAAGTATTTACTATATGAAATATGTAACGAGTTTTCAGCTATCTATGTAATATACCAGTACGCCAGCGGGTTAGTTTGGCAAACAGAAGAAGGTAACATTTTAATTCTTACCTAAACATTAAAGGTATGTACTTTTGTTGACACCCATACAGCATGAGTGCATGACTGATGACTGATGACTATATGGAGTACTTTCAAAGCATAAGAATATACTCCAGATATAGTGAGCTTCTTTCTAGAGCACATCAGTTCACGTTGTTACTAAAAAAAAAAAAAATTAACTATTACAAACAACATAACATTTACTTGTTTCACTATGTAGTAAACACAACTTCAACATTTTAACACTCAAAGTCAATAATATAACTTAACGTCACCTACCAGCTTGAAATTTTTCTACAGTGTCTACCAACATTCATAACTCGGTCTATGATTTACCTGCTTTTTCACAATCTAGTCACCTGGTGACGAAAATGAGATGGTAAATACAGATTTTTATTAAAACACCCTCGTTCTTTTTGTTAGTATGTATATAGGTTGTTAGAAACGAATAGGCAGATAGTTTCCATCTCCAAGCTGACGACATTTAGCTCTTAAAACGAAAAACAATTAATGGTCATCAAATTAATTAGATCAAATTACCGGCACCGGTGGCACCAGAGCAAGGGACTTTAGCGTCAACAAGGGCGACGGAGAGATCCGAATGGAGCAACAACTGCCGTGCTATCGTCATCCCTATCATTAGAATAAAAATAATTATCACTGATAGTGGTCAGCTTTAGCAATTCCGCATCTCAACAGAGTCAAAATGCCGGCCTACTTAACTTTATCAAAACAAAAAAAAATACGGGGAACTAAAGATGTGCATAACAAAACAACAAAAATGCAACACTCAGCATTATATAGCAAAATATTGTCTTAAAACGTAATGCAAAACCAAACTCAATTTGAATGGCATCTATTCAACTTACAGAAACAACAATGATTTCTTAAAAAGGAAAAACAATTTTATTTGAAGCACCTCCCCGCCACCTTGGCCACTTTGTTGTTTTAGCCCACATTATGGCCCTTTAACTTAATCAACAATTATAATCTTAATCAATCTAATATCAATGCTGGGCAGTCAGGCGATGGAGCTCTGATGAAAAATTAATTTTATTTATTTATTCTGATTAATCTTCAAAAATTAGTAGTTCACCCCCATATAATGAAAAAAAGGAAAAATGATCATTTAGTGTATGTTTTGAGACTTAATTATCAAAAAAAAAAAATCATGATTAAAATTTCTTTTAAAGTTAGGTACAATGCTCACTGATAGTACTTCCTTTTACCCTTAGTTTTTAACTTCGATGCTCGTCACTTATGCTACGTTGATACGTAACAATTCTGAAACAAAAAACACAAATTAAGGTTTTTGATATTAAAGTCCACAAGTATGTACTCCGTCGTTCCTATTTAATTGTCTATTACGAAACTACGTGCAATTTTGACAATTTTGATACAACTTATAAGCTGGTCAAAATTGCATGTAGTTTCACAGTGAACAATTAAATGGGAACGGAGGAAGTATTAAACATTTAACTTTTTCACCTGAAAATAACTCTTATAGAGTATGAAAAAAAGTCAACGCCTTTTGTCCATGTATCGATATATATATATATATATATATATATATATATATATATATATATATATATATATATATATATATATATATAATACGTACAAAGTGTTAAGAGTTATATTATCCAACAACGATGTAATATCGATTGGTTTATAAATAGTTTACATATTTACAATTACGAGGGTAAAAGAATATGGTTTCTAATACAAAGATATTACATCTTGTATATATAGTATCTGCAATACCTATGATCCCAGCACCGACCACTACGACATTGAACGAGTGAGACGAAGCTCTGATCGGACCCAAACTAGAAACTCGACGGTCACTAGCGCTTCTCCCCTTTATCATACACAATTTCTCGGTTCTACAAATAAACGAGGACTTATTATATTTACAGGAGGATAATAATAACTTATTTCTATTTAAATTAAACGGTGATCTTGTAACTGCTCTTGTTACGGTCATTTTGCTATTCTCAGGTGAATAATGTGATAAAATTAGCTGATTGGTTAAACACTTCATCTTTATGAATATAGTGAGTGGTCAATTTCAGTTGGATTTGTAGTTTCTGTTATTATTCTGTATTCTACTGTTATTGTAGTGAAGTGTGAAATATACTTTCAAAAGTAGTTTATGGACTTATTTTAACCAGTACATGGAGTTACGGAAAAATTATAATTTAGTGCATTTCTTACACAAATTATAGATCAAGCATATACAGGTTTCAAAATCTTTATTTAGTGTAGCGAGGTTTCAAATTCTTTAATTTAATGTACCGAGTTTACGACTAAACTTGATTGTGTTGTTGAATTCTTGGATGGAAATAGAACAACTAACCTCACACATGACTTTTATTTTTCATAGATTGAAATAAAACAACTAGAAATTCGACGGTCACTATCGGTTGTACCCTCGATCATACACAATTTCTCGGTTCTAGATAGAAATGAGGACTTATTATAGGAGGACAATAACTTATTTCTATTTAAATTAAACGGTGATCTTGTAACTGCTGTTGTTGCGGTTATTTTGATATTCTCATGTGAAATAACGTGAGAACAGTAGCCGGTTGGTTAAACACTTCATCTTTATGAATATAGCGAGCAGTCACTTTCATTTGGATTTTTATATTCTGCTATTCAGTATTGTACTGTAATTATAGTGAGAAATATGTTCAGGTTGAAAAAGAAGAGAAGATGTACTATATGTCAGCTTCTAATCAAATGTGAATATACTTTGAAAAGTAGTTTATGGACTTATTTTAACTAGTAATGGAGTTGGGGAAAAGTTACAATTTGGTGCACGTCTTAACACAAATTTCCCGATTTAGTATATATCGAGGTTTCAAAAAAAAAAAATTGTGTACTCAGTTTACCAAATAAACTTTATTTGGTGTATTAAGGTTTGAAATTCTTGATTTAGCGTATCGAGTTAACAACTAATTTTGATTTAGTGTATTGATGTTAAATTGTTGGATGAAAATAGGACATGACCTCAGACGTGACTTTTTTTTGTTACAAAGAAAATATGATAATTAACTTTCTAAACATTGTATCGTCGTATTTTCCCCTATTTATGGAGTTTACATTCATAGATATATGAAAGTAAAACTCATGTATTATGTCCCATATACTATTTACGTCCAAAAATTTGATGGTAATACACTAAATCAAGATTTTTTAAACTGTGTATATTATACACGATTTTGAATCAATCCATAGTGTGTAAATTGTAATGTTGTTACTTTCTAAGTAGTATGTATACACGGAAATATTGAGGCCTTTCTTTATCTTCTTAAAATAAAAACTTAAAATTATGTCTTCATTTGGGAAAATGTAGATTTTTTTACGATAGATCTTCATTTTAAATGTAGACAATCTGTAAGCTTGTCGGAAAGAAGCAAGTTCTAAAAATTCACCTGGACAGTAAAAACCAAGGTTCCATGTAGTTTGATAAGTTATGTTTTGCCGAAATAATTAGGCAAGCACAAAAATTTTGTAATCTTGAGATTCTCTTCTATAAAACAAATCTTTACACAATTCTTACAAAGTACTGAATGAAATACATACAACTTGAACTTACAACACATCTACCCTGAAAAAAATCAGAATTTGCTTTGCAATAAGCCAATAACTTAAGAGAAAGCATCCAAGTCTAAAGTCAACCCACTATTACGACGTACTATAAAATATATGATTCCGGCGATTTCTTAAAAACTTGCCGATCCTACCTTTTCTGTCCAGACTACATACAAAGAATTGCAAGATCTTTGTATAGTTACAATATCAGTTTCAGTGACAATTTCCAAACTCATTGTTCCAGTTTATCTTTGATGAGTCAGTCGAATGAACCTCCACTTTACTTTCACTCTTGGCCACAGTTTTATCTAAAGAATCTGCAAAATTTACGTCCCAAAAACCCAACATACAAACTCTACGATCAATTCCAGTGACATTTTCCAAACTCCTTACAGATCATCTAAATTAATCACCAACTCATTGTTCCAGTTTATCTCTGATGAGTCAGTCAAATGAACCTCCTCTTTACTTCCACTCTCGGCCACAGCTTTATCCAAAGAATCTGCCAAATTTACGTCCCAAAAACCCAACATACAAACTCTACGATAAGTTTGATAACCAGCAGCTCTAAGCCCATTTGATATCATTTCTCTGACTGAATCACATATAACCCCACCACAATCCATTGCTTTTAAGAAACTCGTTGATAAACCAGGTTTTGAAAATAAAACAACAGCACAACTTTTATCCAGTAATCGCAAATCAAAAGTTTCAAAAAACGCAGTATGCGAACCACGGAGAAGCTCTTTAAGGGATTTCGCAGATGACCCAATTTTAAAACCCCACAAAAAGACCAACTCGTTGCAATCAACTTTTCTCGTGCTGTCGGTCCAAACTGAGATATCTTCGTCAAAACAGTCTTGGAATGAGGAGCAAGGATTTAAGGTGTTTGCGTATCTATCATTTCCGATACTTCCCGGAGTGAGGTTCATCATAGAGCATAGCTTAGCAAATAATTCTGTAATTTTTAAAACATTGTGTCCATGTATCTTTCCGTCATCTGCATCAGGGGACATGTTACAACAAGTCAGCAAGGATGTGATTTAAAATACTATTTCTAATTGTTCTTTTGGTCATTAATATGTCCGATGTCAAAAGAAAATGTAGAACATATACAAGCAAAGAGAGACAAAGACATGGTATCAGCTTATTTAACAAGTTTCGTTTAAAATATAATTTTTTGTAAATTCAGCACAAGTCTTCTATTTTAAAACAATTTACTGGTCAATATACTACATCCACACTATATCTGATCATAAAATATAGTAAGGCATAACTTGCCTTCATGAGAAACCTCCATTTCCAAAGGCAAAAAGAACTGCCTTTTCAAAATGGAAATAGCGCCTGCTACATTGGTCACCTTCTTCAAAGGGACAATTTCCTTCATGAGATGGTTGACATCGACAATAATGGGGAAAGCTATATTTAACAATTGTTTGAACTCATCCACATTGGAAGGTAGTGGTGAAAGGAACTTGGAATAAATAAACGTGAAATCTGCTTAACACAAAAAAAAAAAGAGGAAAACTAATATTATATTGCAACGAGCAGTGGCCTGGGTTAATTTTTTCAATGAAAAAATACGGTTTAAGAGCTACCGTTTAGTGAGTTGTGGGCCACGATTGGTTTTTGGGAAGTGGAAATTAAATCTATCACCTCTCTAAAGCCACGAACCCGCTTATTTTGTTCCTCTTCAGCAGATTGAAGCTCCATCTATCAATAAAAACATAATAAGTAATGCCTTTTAATTCGACAAAATACATTTTCAGTCATCACAAAAGCCTAAGATTTGATGTACCTCAAGGACTTTTTTGTCTTCTTTTGAGCTTGTTAAGACTACTCGGACAGCTTGTACTCCACCACTCTTGTCTGGCACTAGTAAAGGTACAAGGTCGTTAAAACACTCACTCATCATCTGCAAATTATCAAAATACAGGTAACTGAAAATTGCATAACCCAAATGATAAAATATTCCTTTTGTGTTTATGGGGAAAATATCACTTTTGTGCACCAATCTAGCAACTTTCACAATTAGCCCACATACACACACACGTACAGTAATCTTTACAAAATAAAACAATACGTAAATCGGTATTGCAATTTCAACTTAATAGCACTAGCTACGTACTGATTCTCAGAAAACTCCGATAAGCTACACAAAATCGAGCAATTAATACAAAAGCATTAAAATCTATTTTTTAAGCACTTTTGAGAGGTTGGTGTATCAATAGTTCATTTCTTGTGATGTGGTATGTAAATTGTGAATTTTAATAAGTTTTTGCAATTATTGTTTGTTAATTGTGTAGGCTGGCTGTAAATTGTGAATTTAGTTAGGTTGGTGTATTATTTTTAAAAAATGTAATGTGTAGACAGTGTAGTACACAAGTGATGTTTTCATTTTATATTCAACAATGAATTTATTGAACCATATAGAATAAAATCATTAGATTAAACTTACCTCAAGCGCAAGCTGCACTTGACGGTCACTACAGACATCAATACTCAAGGATGCCCTTGATCCATAATCTTCACTGCCTAAGACAAGCTTTCTTAGAGATTTGATCAAGGATTCTGGTAAAGACCAACAAAACCAAATAAATATAAGCACCTATTTTCTCTTGGTAAGAAATCATCGAGAAAGGATAAAAGAAAAAGGACTAAATACAGAAAGAAATATTCTCGTAACCTTCAGATGTGCTGCTTGAGTCTTCAAGTGCCCTTTTCCAGCTTTTCACACGTGATTTGACCCTTTCAACAAAAAGAGAATCAGCAACTGTACGTACAGAGGATTTCTTTGTAACATAGTTACTAGGCAAAGGATTTCCAATCTGGTCTTTGGAAGTTAACTCTTGTGCCCTGGATAAATATGAAATTCCTGATTTTGGAGAAGGGAAAAAATCATATGGCGTTAACAAGACGAATCTGTAATCATGAAAATTTGAACTTAATAAGTTGTTGAATTTGGATTTTCTTATTTTCAAGTTACTATTCAGCCTAAGAGATGGCGGGCACCAAAAGAATACCAAAACCTTCCAAAAAAACACCTGAATGTTGGCTTAAACTCCATTACAGGTTGACTTTGTAATACGAATATTGGAACTTAAATCTCAATTAAACGACACACAACTTCAGTTAAATAAATGCAATTATGCAAAAGATTTGCTCAAGGACTAAAGAACGGAAAGGATCAATATGCATAGTTAAATAAAGGGCCAAGTGTCAGACAGACACAACTGAAGACTTGTGGTGAACACAGATAGAGGTTTCAAAAAACTTGCCGCAAGGTAAGCGAATAAAGATAAACAATTAAGCAAGATGAATTTTGGTGAAAATGTGTGTGAAATCTAACTAAAAAAAGAGATTAGAACAAAAGGAAAATTAGAAGGAAAAAACCTGAACAAATTAAGCAAAATTGCTGGTAGTGACTCTCTAAACACAACAAAGTTGCACTGTTCTTTTCCATGCATAATCTGATCTTAACAAAGCTACTTACATCAAAGCTATTAAGGGGTAAAATCTGTGAATTGCAAAAGGAGCACTTGACTTTCTAATTATCTGCACAAAACTTCAACTAATTCTCAACTGATCATAATTTGAACCACATTTTTCTTTTGCCTTTAAGCTTCACATATCCCTCTCCTTCTCTCTTTTTCATCGTCGTAATAAAAGATAACACAAAGATACTTGCAGAACTACGCAGCCAACAAATATACACATAAAGATTAGATAATTAGAAGAGTCCAACCTTTATTTACGCAGGCATTGAAATCAAACCCTTCTTTAACCATAGATGTCAAGTACGACGACTGACATGAAAAACTATATGATGGCAAACCTATTTTCAGTTCATCCCTAGGAAAAATATGGAAGTTGTATCTGCACAAAAGAACAAAGATAGAATAATTATAAATCAATAATTAAATGTAGTGCTCGTTTGGCAACTGTTTTTTACCTTAGCTTTTTGCTAAAAAAAATGATATGGGTATGGCTTGTCAGCCTTTTGTTGCTTATAGAAAGCTAGCTTGAAGGTAAAAAAAACTATAAAAAAAGAAAACTAAAAAACAGAGAAGCGAGGAATTTGAGGAATTTTCTAGCCTTTTCACAGAAAAAAATTACCAAAATTAGATCTAGTAAATTTGTTGGTTTATTTAAAAAATAACTTATAAGTTAAAATAAGTAAAAAAAAAAAAGACTTATCAAACATTGAAGTGCAGCTTCTTTGAAGCAGACATTTTTCTCATTGTTTTTATTAAGCAGCTTTTTGACCAAAAAATCCGATGCCTAACGCACCCATAGACTTTAGAAGTCCATGACTGGAAACAACTCTTATTTTGTCCATCGAAAGATTTCTACTAAAATATTTCTGGATCTGCTTTACTTCATTGTTGCTACACAATTACTTTGCTTCTTCCGAAACTCATTGGTATACAAGTTTTAACTCCATACTCATTAACCAATGTATGAAACATTTAGTTACATAAGACATGTAGAGAGGTATCACTTGCGTGACTTAATATTTGTATTATTTCTCAATGAACCCAATATACTCGCACTCAATCTAAATTTACTTTACCAACTAATCGTTACATCCACAATCAACAAGCCTTTTCCACTATGAGATGTCCCGCAATTTTGACAAAGCATAGTGCTATCCCAGTGTTTAATTTTTGTGTTAAAATCAAGTTGATGTGGTAACAATGTATACTGCACCAACAATTACTTCGCTGCATGTATATCTTACCTTACATTACAATGGCCTAAAATACATTACTTTTTAACAAATTTAAAACGCCAAATATCATTTTTGAAATAAAATAATTTGGCAAGATATCAAGGCTGGAGGGAGCTTAGGGTGAGCAACGACCTTATTAACCCTAACCGCAAACTGAAAGCATTACCAATTTATTGTAATTCAAGACTAAGACCGATGCATTTAATCAATTTCACAATGACCTAATTAATTATTTTGAATAAATTAAATAATTAAAGGGAGTTATTATTCAATTAAGATAACTCTATGGTTTATATCCAAATTTCATCTTTTTTTGTTTAGTATTTTATTTATGCTTGTGCTGTTTCGATATAAATTATTGTAAGAGTAATAATAATTGAAATTTCGATTTTAAACATCTTCCTAAAAAGTTTAGTAAATCACGAGTCTTTTGTACTAGTAACTTAGTGATGTTATTTGATTATTTAAACAATTGTGATTTCTTAATTTGAATCTTCTATTGTGCCCTTTTGGAAACACTTTTTTTTTCTCTTAGTTTTTTGCTTACAAAAATGCAAGGGTGTTTGGTTTGTTAGCTTTTTCAGCTTTTAAAAAATTAGCTTTTAGGTCAAAAATGCTAAAAAGCAGAGAAGCTAGGAATTTGCGGATTTTTTTAGCTTTTTCACATAAAAATTACCAAGAAGATAAATTTTCAAATAAAATATGCTTGTATACTTGAAGTAACTTTTAATTTAAAATACTAATCAATAAAAATAAATAGAAGTTATTTACAAGCAAAAAAAGCTAAGATGGTGCCAAACACTACATTGTAGATTCACAACGTAGATTCTTTGAAGCTATTTCCCTGTTGCTTTTTTAAGCAGCTTTTTGAGCAAAATAGCTAATGCCAAACGCACCCATTATCTCTACGTCCCCGTCCCAAAATAAGTGTCCACCACGAAATCACATGCAACTTTGAATTGCAAAAACATCGTATCTAAGTTGCCGAAATCGAAAATTTCAAAAGATAATCATATATAATAATGTAACATAAAATAAATAATAAATATATAAAGGAAGAAGGGAGTATACGGGTGAGAAATGACTTTTTTCGCCGTAACAGAAAACGGACAAACCGCAAACTGAACAATCTGAAACCTCTCCGCAGCGTATTTCGCCTTCAAATACGCCGTCTCAGCCGTATCCACTGGAATAGCACGGTGCCACGTGGAAGAGTGAGACCCCGTCTTCTGTATCGATACGGCTATATAATCCGACTCGATAACGTGGCGTTTGAACTCGGTTAATAATGAGTCGGTAAAATTGGATTTGTTCACTTGTTTTACGGTGTATTTGAGGCGGCAGAGAGATTCGCCGGTGGCGGTGGATAATAACCGCCGCATTTTTGGAGAAAATAAAATGTGAATTAAATGGAGAGATTTTGTAAATGGGTTTATATATAGAATGGGCTGTGTATGTAATGGTTTTTTAATTTTGAGCCCAAAATTAAAGGCCCATGTCATTTCTAAAAAATTATTTAAACTTGTTTAAATCTTAAACATACGGCTACTGCTTTTTTTAAACGATTCGTACTGTTTTTAAAAATAACTCAGACTCTTTTTAAAAAGATGATTTTTTAACGTTTTTGGATTTTTGATGTTCTTTCAAGATTTTTCCATGTTTATTTAAAATTTTAAAGATTTGTTCGTGTGTGTTTTCGAGGTTTTGTCTTTTTTTATGCTTTTATGGGTTTTTTGATTTTTTTCATATGTTTTGTTTTTTATCCGACGTATCCACCGGAATAGTAGGGTGCCATGTGGACGAGTGTGATCCTGTGTTTTGTATTGACACGGATATATATTCCGACTCGATGACGTGGCGCTTAAACTGGGTTAATAATGAGTCGGTGAAGTTTGATTTGTTGACTTATTTTATTGGATATTTGAGACGGCGGAGGACTGCGGTGGAGAATAACCGCCACATTTTTTAAGAAATAAAAGGTGAATTAAATGGAGGATTTTTGTAAATGAGTTTATATATATATGGGTTGTGTTTGTAATTGTGTTTTAATTTTAGGCAGGACGTGTTACGTTTAGGACTATAGGTATTGGGCGCACCGGTACGTACTTTTTGGTCTTTTGTCGATTACAGGTTCGAATGCATCAACATCCTCAACAAAAGGTAAATGTGTCGTCTCGGACACGTGGACACTTTAATTCTCGTGTCGTTGACTTGCTGACCTGTTAACCACATGAACACTCGCACGGACAAGGTTTGGACACTTCTGAAAACGTTTTACACTTTAAGGGCACGATAAACACAAACTATTGTAAAAAAAAGTCCTTAAACCTTCTAAAACTAACAACGCATTTACATAAAAAAAAATATATATAATCACAATAAACCTATATGAATAATAAATTGAAAATATTATAATTACCTTGTCCTAATTGGGTGTTTGAGGTGGCCGATGGGGATGGAGAGTCATCTATGCATTTTTGGAGAAATAAAAGGTAAATTAAATGGAAGAATTTTGTAAATGGGTTTAAATCTAGAATGGGCTGTGTTTGTAATGGTGTTTTAATTTTGGGCTAAACGTGTTACATTTAGTTAAAAATTAAGGCACATGCAATTTTTAAGAAATTATTTGAACTTGTTTAAATTTTAAACATACGTAGGCCTGTTCACTCTTTTTAAAAATAACTCGGATTGTTTTTTAAATTATGATTTTTGTAGCGTTTTAGGAAATTTGATGATTTTTAGATATTTTTTTCGTGTTCTTTTGGATTTTTAAAGATTTATTCATTTTTTTTTTACGCTTTTGCCTTTTTTATGCTTTTTCAAAAATTTTGATTTTTTTTTCATATTTTTTGTTTTTTATCCGACATATCCACCGGAATAGTACGGTGCCACATGGACGAGTGGAATTCCGTCTTCTGTACCGACACAACTATATATTCTGAATCGATGACGTGGCGTTTGAATTGGGTTAATAATGAGTCGGTAAGGTTGGATTTGTTGACTTGTTTTATTGGGTGTTTGAGGCGGTGGAGGAGAACCCTCACATTTTTGGAGAAAATAAAATATAAATAAACGGAGATTTTATATATATAAATAGGTTTATATATAGTATGGGCTGGGTTTTGGAATGGTGTGTGAAATTTGGGGTGGATATGTTACCTTTAGAAATTTTGGTATTGGTACGTGCTCTTAGGTAGAAATAGAAATACTATCATAAATCCGATGTATTAAATTTAAGATGTGTCGACCACTAAAAACTCTACAATATTAAGAAACTAAAAAAAAATTATACTAAAATTAACTAAAAATACAAAAAAAAATATTATTGGTTGACACATCCACGAAAATAGTACACCGGTTTTATAGTAGTGTTTTTCTTAGTTAATGGTTTAAAAATAAAATGGGTCATGTCTTTTATATGTTTTAATTTTGGGCCAGACATTTTACATTCAGGACCATGGGTATTGAGCCTCCATGTACCGGTACGGAAATACTCACTCACAACGGGTATGGTGAAAGGAAAAATTAAGTTCTCATACTCAAACTGTTGTGGGTACCCTAAACTATAAAACCTTACCGTGTATTATGGTGGCTTGTACCCGTATTGTATCCGGTATAATACTCGTACCCGTACTCATGTAACATTGGTATACGCAGAATAATTATTTGCATACTCTTTTATACACTATTTGTGAGAGTAGTGAACAACTATTTATGAGAGTACTGAACATAAAAATGTTATCTTTTATTTTGTAGTGCTATCATAAGAGGTGTATACAGTGTTCTCTCCATTTCTATATTATTAGATTTGAAATTTTCAATTTTTATCTGGACGATGACACGAGTTTAACAAGTTGAAATGGCATATGATGAATACATAAAAGATGTCTATATAGTGATGGAAATAGACGTAATTTTTCTTACGCTTGTTATTCCAGTGACCAAAATTCCCCTGCCACAAACACCAATCCATGAACGAGTCAAGGTTTGAAACCCTTCGTTGGTTCGGCTTTGGACTTCGGCCTTCCCCTAACATAAACCATAAGGCATAAAGCCTACAATTGTGCAAAATAAGAAGCGCACGGCTTCAACAAGACCTTTTTCTCACCCATTTAGTTCACAAAGGTTATTTATGTTGCATATGTTTTGGATCAGAGCGAAATCACTTATTTAAAAGGAAGTACATACAAAATTCAAGATATAGTAATATAAAAAATTTCTTCAACAAACTTGTCTAAGTGAGATGAGAGTTTTTTAACTTTTTTCTTAATTCGTACTAAACTGATGATTCAGTTGATATTGTATACTTTGGACAGCTTTTTTGCACTAAATTAACATGCTAATTTCATTTTTAAGCAAATTTTTTTCTCTTAAACTTGTTGTTTAGATCATTTTAATCACGACGATGTATATGAGATATAAAGATATGGGGCATAAGCAGTAAATAGTAAGTCATCGTAAATTATTTTTGCTTTGAAAAGTGAAGATTAAAAATGTTAATTATGTTTTTTTTTTTTGTCATGTTCTTAATAAAATAGGTTCGTTAGCACTAAATGTCTTTTGAATGTAAGTCGTAATGTCATCATTTCCCGTTAATATTTTTTTATCAGAAAAGTTATAATACAGGCTTGGCTCATAAAAGAATATTTTTGCTATTTTCTTAATAAAATGGACCGGATATTGATTAAAAAAAAATCTCACAATTGTGATGGGTAATTACCAATTTAGAAAGGGCCCAAACGGCTTGACAGATATATAATTGTTTTGCGGCCGATGTTAATAAAGTGAAAGAAGAATTTCAATACGACTACTTGGACTGGGGAAGTGTCGAGGAATATCTAATATTTTTTAACAGTATTAACATATTTGGAGTTGAAGTAAGAAATTTGAAAACTTCTTCAGTTTAGTAAATTATAGTAAAGTACTAGTTACATTTTTGAGATATCGACGAATATCTTTTTAATTAAAGTAAGATACAAACTTTTTCAAATATCTTACACATTTTCCTTTAAAACCTTGAATTTAACCTAGACTTATACGAAATCATATTTGTCTTGTTTTTTAACACATGCAACAATGCAAAAGGAAAAAAATATATGTACTTCTAACACTACAACACAACAGCAATACAGCGACGGATTTTTCCGTCGCTAAAACGTGAAATCCGTCGCAGATTGACTCTTTGTGACGAAAATTTCCGTCTCTGATTTCCGTAGCTAAAGTGCTTGTGGCTAAATGTTTGCTACGGAAATCTTATTCCGTAGCTATTTAGTGACATTATAGCGACGGATTTTCCGTCTCTAAGTTTTGTATTTAGTGACATTATAGCGACGGATTTTCCGTCTCTAAGTTTTGTATTTGCTACAAAATTCCGTAGCAAAAGTCTCACAAAACCAATTATATAGAATAAATTACAATATAAATATAGTATAACAGTGAATAGTTACCCACGAATATACATGGCTATTCCGTCGCAATTTTTTTTATTATAATATATTTTTTATTTTGATATTTAATTTAATATATATTATAAATTTATCAATATGACAAACCCGTGCCAATTCCGTCACACTAGTGTGATTATTTAAATAAAAAAATATTTTAATACAATTAACAGAATTAATTTTATTAATTAAATAAAAAATAAATTTATTAAATAAACATTAATAGATATAAATAAAACTAATCCACAAACCAAATAACATGCTATAATGATAAACAAAATTTAACCGAATTCATATTACGTAACAGTAACGATACTAGCAAATATTACATGCCCAAAATATTAAAATGTCAAAAACGGTTCACATACTTCCATGACCCACTAAACATGTAACGGTTCCGATTGTGGAAAATGTAGATATGCCTAAACTTATCCCACTCCTCAACATTTGTCATGGAAAATGTAGATTGTGGACCTTCCTCACCTGCAAGTAGTAGCTCAATCATTCAGAAACCTAGTAGCATATTCCAAAAGGAACATGAAGGAATTAGAGAAGAGAAAGTGTATCTTGTTCAGATCTAAATATGACCAAATACTTAGATTCAGTATTTCGCTTCCATTTAGTAAAATTTTCAAGATTGGTTTTTTCTCTGAAAGTAATCATGCTCACACCCAAAAGAATAAAAACTTTCAAAAAAAATGTAACGAGTCATTCTTGCATGAATCATACAACTGATGGATCTTTTGCTAATTATATACTAGTGTAGAATAGATATATAACTTGTTATAAGAAAATTTGGAAGCTCAATCATTTTTCAATTAAATAAGTTTTTGGACCCTATCTTACGAGAAAAGTTGGAACCTGTAAGGCAAATGAGTTTGTAAAGCCAGTAATCAAGGAAAAAAAAGAGTTTCCGAAGCCCAAAAACTAAAAAGCATATAAAGTGAAGTCGAAGTACAACAGATTTGTTCAACTCTAATTCTGTAAGAAGAACATATCTGAAGACACTAGAATTACATAAAACTATAAAAGCAAACAAATCATTATACCTATACTACAATGAATGCATTAAAAAATGAACTTTATCAAAACAAAACAATTACCCCATGGCGGTGCAAACAAGCCTCTTATTTCTTCAGCATCTAGACGAGGAACAAGTTCCATCAACAGCCTATCATTTATCCATCGACGTGATCTTCTATTGCTGACCTGGTATAGATAAAAACAATAAAAGGACATTTTTAACTAATGAGCTAGATATCGTAGATTTAAATTGAAGTCATTTGCACTAAAAAAACACAATCTTTTCAGTTTTCAGGTTTCCTTGCAAGTAACGACTGCTTTCCTTTTCAGTTTTCAGGTTTTCATCTTCCTTTCAGCTCGCTGCTTGCATTACTTGTACCATAACCAAAATTCTTCAAAAATAGTTTGGATGAACAAGGAATGCGAGCAAAACATGATACGGTTTTTGCTCAGTTTAGCTGTGCAAAATCTTAACTTTACCAATCATAAGTTCAAGAAAAGTGTGCAAGTACAGAAAATATCACATCTTTATGTCGCGATATCCTCGTAGATAAGATTGTGCTTGCTTAAAATCCCCAAAAGATGTACTCTTTCCTACTTTTCTATTTTTCTAACAAATATTACTATGACACTTACTTCACTAGTATGACCTACTGACTAACATTCAATAATCCGGAAACAGAAGATTACTTTTTCCAAATACTAACAAAAGTACCCATAACACTTCATTTAAAAAGTAAACTTTTTTGTAATGGTCAAATTGAACCAAAAGATCTAAGTGAGATACAGAAACCTATTAAATGCTATAGCTTAATACAATCAAACTATTCACTATATATCTAACAGAGGAAAAAGATTAATTACTTTTCCATATATATCAAACTTCCCATCATCCAATAAAATTAAAAAAAAAAAACAGAGGAAAAAGATAATTACTTTTCCATACAAATCTTCGAGATATTCGATCTTCTTCTCAATAGCCAATCCTTGCGATTTCACATTTCCTAATATATATATACAAAAAAACAATTCTCAAACAACCCTTCTCATATACTACATACGAGAAACTAGTCTCTTAGCCAGGAGCGTAAGGATACTCTGCAGTCTTCAAAATTCAAAACAAAAGAAAGACATCAAATTATCTTGTGTATCAACATGTAATGTAGTATCAGTAATTGTAAAAAAAAAAACTAAAAAAATAGAACAATATAATCTTAACATAAAATTTATATTTTTTTTCAGAAACAAATCAAGGAAGTCAGACATGACATTGACACATTGGTTAACAAACAATGGTGAGAGTTTAAAATCAGCCACACACATAGACAACCATATGAGTTTTTTATGAGAAGAAGCAATAATCCTACATGACCATATGAGTACTCAGTATTTAGTAGTTGGAACAATACAAACCCGTCTTTTTCTTTCTCAAACTTAGAAAGCAAACTGATTTACCTAAAAGCTGCAGTCAAACAAGAATATAAGAAAGGACCAAAAACTTAGTAGCTCATTGCATCAATGTGTATGCCAACTTACTAACGTCATTCGTATGCACAAATCCAATCATATCCGCTAAAAAGGGAAGGAACAAAAAGGGAAATAAGTTTCTACCTGTTCAATGTTGTACCCAGGACTTGGATCATTTGACAAAGTCAGAACTCTTGCAAATCTATTCAATCCGATACCTGTTGATGCAGAATACCAAATCCTAATGACAAATCTGATGCAGATTATAAAAACTAGAAACTAATTTTTAGTTCAAGCAGAAAACTAACCCTTACCAAAAAAAGGTACAATCGATCTAGCTTAATATTTCTACACTTTCTGGTCTAAAAACAAACTTAAAAAAAAGGTTGATGGGAAGAAAACCCAACAAAGACGGCTTCTTAAATGTACCCAAGAAAATGTAGTAAAATAAAACAGACTCAAAATACCAGCTTCTAAGCAGAACAGAATGAGCTTAAAAGGTCCATCCAAACAAGCCACCTATTCATATGAGCCAATAAAAGGATAAAAAGGACTTGAATTTATATAGTTTCAATTTCATGTCCCTCTTAATCCTATGTTAAAGCGAGAATTAATAGAAGTACAAAACTAGACATGCTATATCAACAAAATTAAGAATTAAAATACTTAAAAACATTTTTAAAAATCAACGATAAGAGAGAGAAAGTTACAAGCATAAGAATTAAAATACTTAAAAACATTTTTAAAAATCAAAATAGATTGAGCTTAAAAGCTCCACCCAAACAAGCCAACTATTCATGCGAGCTAATAAAGGGTATTTAAGAACTTGAATTTACATAGTTTCAATTTCATGTCCCGCTCTTAATCCTATGTTAAAGCGAGAATTAATAGAAGTACAAAACTAGACATGACATATCAACAAAAATAAGTCTGAAACACCAAATACCAGATCTAATTAACAGATTCCAGTTTATTTGTACTAAAAAATAAACCCTAAATCTTAAATTATTTTATGCCAAAACCTTAATAACCAGTGAACAAAATCCAAGGGCAAAATCGCAATTTAAGTAGCAAACAAAAAAAAGATGATATATGTTGTATAAAAATGATAAATAAAAGATGTAATTCTCAAATGCAAATACAAAAACAAAAACAGAAATAAAAATATAAATTAACAGATATGATGATAAAACATAAGAAAGGGAGAGAACGGATGCTTTAAAGCAAGGAGAAATGACCACAGACGATGAAGGAGATGAGGGAGGCGGCGCCTTCCCCTCTCTCTCTCTCTCCTTTTCTTTTGGAGCTTATAATAAGTAGTGTAACCCTACAAACTATGTATTTTTAAAGGCCACTTCTTTTATTTTGTTTCATTTTACCACACAATATTTTGCTTTCTAATTTGTAACTATTTATCCATTGGTCCTTCTTTAAAACATATTGACAGATTAAATCCAATATATGACCCTTTTATTCTAATTTCCAAAAATTATTTTATTTTAAATTTTCATTTTATTTTAAAAGTTCATTTTATTTGATACTATTGGCCAGATACAACTAAATTTTAGAGGGAGTGAACAACATTTTTAAACGTTTTTCGTTAGGTTAAACTAACAACCAATTAACTTACTTTCTAACTTACCAATGAAAATTATGTGATGAATAAATAAGTATTCACGAAATCATAACATTATAAGTTGTCTAATAGTTCAAATTGTAAAAGGAAAATGACACCGCGACATATAGATCTTTAACTTAAAATTGTTCAAATTTGTGTCGTTGCAAAAGGTTTTTGGATTCAGCAACAATATTTTTCACTTGATGCAGATAAAAGAGCTTTTCAGCAACGTTTATGGTATTTTGTTGCTAATAGACCACTATTCAACAACAAAGTTTCTTACGTTGCAAGATGTATGTTATTCAACAACAGAGTGCAATTTTGTTGCAAAATGGTGACTTTTCAGCAACAAATCTTTTTTTCGTTGCACGAATTCGTTGCCAAAGATGTATTTTCTTGTAGTGTACCCACAAAACAAACTGTAAAAAAATTTGAATTATAACACAAAATTAAAGAAATAACTACTCAAGTGTTAATTAAATCATATATATATATATATATATATATATATATATATATATATATATATATATATATATATATATATAACAATTTGAATTATAACACAAAATTAAAGAAATAGAGAGAGAGGGAGGGAGCGTAGAATACCTTGCGAAGACAGAGAATATTGATTTTGGGATCATGGAGTGTATTTTGGGTTGTGCGGTGTGTTTTGGGTTGTTTTTCTGAGGGAGAGAGTATTGATCGGATATATATATATATATATATATATATATATATATGGCGGCCAAATAGCAATGTTAGGGTTTTTGTTTGAAACCAATTTTCCTTGAAATTTTTTAAAGTCCATAAACATAAATCAAAGAACTATTACGTCCTTGAAATTTTATTTTAGAAAATTACATTTGTCTCATACTGTTATTATTTAATTATATATTTAATGATGAATAATTGCAATTGACTTATTTTTATCTCAGCCCATCACTATTAAAATAGTATGTAATTAATGATTAATATTTTTCAATATATAAGCGATACGGAATATTTGAAAAGATATGAAAATGTATAATGATTAGCATTTAACAACATTAAATTTGTTGTATTAACTATCATAATAAATGATATAAACCGCTAATAAATTTTTTCATAGTTAATCCGTCGCAAATTTGTATTAAAATTGAGAGATAGATATCTTCGTAATAAATGTGTGGATGTGAAATAATACTATATTTACAATTGAAATAGCTATGAAATAGCGAGTAAATAGCTACGGATATTGTGGACCCAATGGCCCCTGATTGAAGTCATCTAAATCAATTTAAATATTTTGTTTTTAAAAATAATATGCAAAAAGAATAGTTACGAAATAGCTACGAAATAGCTTGAGAACTACGAATTATTTTCAACTCCCACCGACACTCGGTCAACTCATTTATTTTCATAGTTAATCCGTCGCAAATTTGTATTAAAATTTCACAAATCAAAATCCATCGGAAATCCGTAGCAATTCCATCGTTATATACTGTGACGGAATTTCCGTAGCTAATTTCCGTCTTCGTTTAACTGTTTTTTTGTAGTGTAAACAGAATTTTAATTAGATCTGTAACATGGCTAACAAAAAATGACCTTCTTTAACATTTATTCCAACTTTTATCTTCTTCACTTCTTGTATATATATGCATGCAGTGAACAAACCAACGTAAGTAAAAACCAGTTAAAGATATATGTCAATACAACTCGAGCTAGGGAAAAATTCAAGTAATTAAATTCTCCGAAATAAACTTGTTCAATATGATAAGAGCTGAATATAGTCACATCTTAGTTAAAATTACCACTATTAACTAACTTTCAAGCTCGCTAACGGCGCTTGAACAGTTGAACCAACCACATTGCAAGTTTAATCATGATCTGGGAGCTTCTTAATTTAACCATTGTTATCTCTATATGACCGATGTTCACACTATCCAGGAGTTATCGCCTTTATATTACCGATTTTTATTTTTATTATAAAAAAGCTTAATTTCGATGATATTAGAAATTTATAATCTCAACTAGAACGTAGTTCCCCTCCTTGGAGATTGTCAAGATTCAAATAGGCAATCTACGGTGCAGTCTAAAGATATATCCATAGACCATAGCATGTAAATATACTATCAGAAACTCGATCATCAAAGCATTGGTATCTAAGTATCGGTATCTAAGTATCAATAGTCAAATTAAACACATATTTTTTTTGTTAATCAGTGACTCCGTCACATGAATTTGTTAAAAGAAATTAATACAGTCTCTACGCTTAGTGTTGTATATACTTGGGTAGATTTGAATCCACAACATCTCAATTAAGAGTCTGGGTTATGATCACTTGATAAGGTTTATTAACGACTAATGACTAACTCGAGATTTTATTCACGATCATATATGTACTTTGTAGTAGACTGTACACAAAATGACGAAATGGGATCCCATAAAATGTATGTACTATTTTCCCATTTGGGGCCCTTTCTTTTTCCCAAACTTTAGAAAACAGTTAAAAATTAACCTTCTAGCATGCATGTCTGGGACTAATTTACCATATCGGTAAAATTGATGACATGAATTTGAAAGAGGGAGAGATAAAATGTGTCCGCCTCGAGCTTTCCTAATGATGGAGTTATCTGCAAAAGAGACGTCTGAACCCTAAATGGCATATAGCTAAATTAACGTGGGACGTTAATTGCGTGCAATCCAATTCCACCACCAATAATTTCATCTTATTGACTGGAATTTAGCATCAAAGGGCCCCAATTCATAAAAGCCATAGAATTTGATTTTAATCTGGCAACATTAATGTTATGATATGGATCCATTTCACTTCTATTTTGGTGGTCCATTAATGTTATGCCATGGTGTGATTATATCATGTGTTGGTTTAAAATATGATGAAGAACTCGAGATTCGAAGTGTTGCTAGCTTAATCCCGTACTTAATAATATTGTGAAAAATGTGGCTAAGCAAAAAGTAAACTATACGCATAATGGTTTGGATATGAGCTCCAACAAAGATTATTGTCAAGACAGATAATTTAGTAATTACTCTTGGAGCTTAATAAGTACTGCAGTAAACCTAAGAAAGTGATGCTACCATTTTGAAATTATATATTGAGTCCTTACATATGACTTTTTAATCACACGTATTAAAAAACCACAGCAGATAAATGGCTAGCTCCTCCTGATATACTGAACTTGAATGTCGACCAGTACTCTTTTTCTTTAGAAAAATATACTAATTAAGAAAAAGGGTAAATCTCTACCAGAATCTAGATTCAATCATATGGCTATATTCTTTCAAATGAAAGGAATCGATGATCTTGATGCAGAGATAAAAATCTTTACAGTTTACAATTGTGTTATAATATATATGTACGAGTCTGCGTGATATTCAAACACAAATGTAGATGCTTTGATATTGGATAAGTGGAGATTGAAGTCTCTTTTAGCGAAAAAAGAGTGAAGTCGTCAAAAGTGCACTCACGTTATAAAAAACATTTGCAGATTATATAGGCGAAAATGGGATCTAATGGTGTGATAAATTATTATCTAAATGATAGCTCGCTGCCTCGCTCCCCTCCAAGTTCATACACTATATATATTGGGGGTGGAATAGGGTTTTTAAGTAAAGTAAAAGCTTGCTAGCATCTGAGCCAAAGTAAAGCGTAAAATAAGTAAAAGGCTAGCTTGTTCTGAGCCAGAACATAAATTGATCAGTAAAATCATTTACTTGTTTGGCTACAAGAGTAAATAGAATATGCAAAACTATGTATGCAGTTTAAACTTTAACTATACCAAAGATACACAAATGAAGGCATGAGTACAAATAAAATATGGAAAAATATATTCACGCAAATTTATCACCCTCTTACACACTCCTTTACATGTATAATAATATATTTTTATTAAAAAATACTTTTTTATCCCTTTAAATATACATGTAGTGAATGTGTGAGTTATATATATATATATATATATATATGTATGTATGTATTAGTAATACTAGATTTAATAATTTTTCTTATTTTTAATTAATATTTAAATTTAGGGTTATTTAAGTTTTTAGTAGGTTGAATTTTTATTATGTTGAATATTTATATTTTGATTTATCAAAAGATTGTATTTTATTTATATTTGGAGAAATAAATGTATTTTATTAACTAGCAAGTGTGAGATTTGTGTGCAAGTTGTGTGTAACACTACCATAGACCTGGTATACTAAAAGTTATGGCGTGGCATCCACTAAAAACATAACATGTATTAATGAACCCCAAAATAACTATCCTAAAAATAATTCAAAATTAAAACTAAATTTTTTTATTGGTTACCACACCCTTATTTATAGTGTACCGGGTTCGTATAAGTGCTTATCTTAGCATTACTCATAAAATATAAAACAACATAACAAGGAAAAATTGGAAAACATTGTCATTTTAATCACGTGCCATATTTATTATGCCTATATAAGTTAAATTGCTAAAATTGCGTTTTCAATTAAATATGTTGTATATACTAATGTGGATTTTGGACGATGCAATTATATACCAGAATTGCACTTTACAGTTTTTAATAAAAACAATTGACAAGGTTTTAAAGTGTGATTTTTTCTTCCAACATAATAATTTGAAAGTCAAATATGAAAATGATTTTTTTTAAAACATATGTGATCTAATTTAAAAGCACAATAAGTGCATCACACACCCGCCAAATGATGGTCATTAAGTATTTGCTAATTAAAATGGGCATTTCCTTTTGTGTTGAGCACAAAGCTAATAATTTGACATATAAACATTATCTCTGGCATACCAACCAAACAAGCGTGACAAGAGTACTTTGTTACGGAATTTAAAAAAAAAGATGAAACTTAAATGAGTTGTATTTTGATGATGTAAAAAAATATGTTATCGATACATTGTAAATGTAGACATAAACGAACAACTAGCAACAGTAGTATAGAGTACGAACACTCAAATATTATATCCATTAGTGTATTACATAGCAAACATCAATAATTTAGTTAAAAAATGATTCTCTAAATTGTTTGCACGCTAGCTCATGACTTGAAAAAAGTGAGTTTCTTTCTAACTTGCTAACATATACTTTATTCTCAAAGAGATATATTGATTCGTACGTAATAGGATATATTTTATTTTAGAAAGCTAGAAGCAAAAATATAAATAAAAATAAAAATAATTTTTTTTTCTATCAGTCAATTCTTTTAAAAATTAAACCCGCTGTAATTGCAGTTTTTAAAAAAAGGTATTTTTCACACACATGTTTATATTATATTTATGAATTATATTTATATATATATATATGTAATATTCACACTTATGTTTTTTTTTTTCTTTCTAAATCATACTTCTACAATCACACACACATGAATTTATATACTGATGACAACAGTAGTTGTTAATTCTGTAATTCCAGGGTAAAAGTTAATCACACAATTTGGCTAGAAACTAAAATAGAACCAAACAAATGAAAAAAACAAGAAGAAGAAGAAGAAAGTAGCTTTAATTAAGTTAACCATGACAAATAATTAAAAAAACACAATATTACATACCATTATGCCTGTTACATACATGTAATCAATAGAAAACCATATTTGAATATCCCCAAGAAAAAAAAGAGAAATTAAAAGGAAAAAAAAACATTTCTCATATGGCATCTAACAATTTTTCTAAATAAAGAAAACCAAAACCATCCTCCAACTTTGTATTTCTGTGTATCTGTATGTTGTAAACACCCTTTCTAACTTATTTCCTTTTAAACTTGTATCCATATAACAAGTTACACAACTAACCATCATCAAGTAGAGTACAAATCAGCTATGTTTTCCATAACCTTTACCTGCATATTTAGGCACTTTATATAATGTGCAGTTTCACTCAATAACTTACACATATCCATCTCTTCCCCACCCGGAACAAGCCCTCTAAGCTCATCGATTTTTCTATCCCCAACTCGGTTTCCCTCTCTACTCCTTCGTATTCTCCGTCTTCGGACCCTTCTAAGCACGGCCATACTCCATGCTCTTTTGGGCCCCACCGCAGAAGCTAAGGACCAATCGGAAGCAAGCTTGACGGTGCGGTGATCATGCCTAATATTATTGTTTTTATTGTGACATAGGCTTTTTAGGGATTTTAGAAATTTGTATGTAAATTTTGATTTTATGGATTTGGGGTTCATAGTTGGAGAAAAAGTAGGGTTTGTGAGGGAAGGGTTATTTATGGGTAATAAAGTTGGGAAACTTAGAAGATTTTGTTTCTGACACAAAAGGGACCTAGAAGTACAAAAGGGAAGTTAGTTCACTCTGACACCAATATCTACTTCATATACATATATACATTAATATGCAAGATAGGAAAGGGTTGAAAATGGGAGGTGATGAGAGATACACAAAGCCTTGTGAAGATATTATTGGTATTTTATGCTAGTGACCTTTAGCTTAAGTTGCTTAACTAACATGACTTGTAGCCAATCTTTAAAAAAAAAAACACGACTCGTAACCTGTAGGAGTAACAAAGGCGAACCAAACCAAGCAAATCGATTAACCTGATCAAAAATTTAATCTAACTAATAAGTACGTAATTGCTTTGGTTCTGTTTCAAATCTGTAAACCAATTTAATTGGTTTGATTTGCGGTTTAATTTCGAAGTTTTGAACCAAACTCAATCGATCCAATATTTCTTATCTATATTTAACAATAGTATCTAAAAATATTAACAGTAATGATATAATATGATAAATAGAAATTTATTTTTGTTAAGTTATACGTAAACTTGTAAGTTTATGGTACTCTAGCTTCAAATTCAGACTAGTACAATACTTAAATTTCAATATTTTTTTAATTTACATTCATTTTCCCACTATGTAGGATGATCTATATATATTCGATTTTATATTTAATTTTCTTGATATTTAATATTTGTTATGGATTAAAAATTGAATATGTATCGGGGTTGTTTTTCCCATCAAAATACAAATCGACTGAACCAAATCGAATCAAGCTAATTATGATTGGCCTGATTTCGATAATTATTATTGTGCAAGCCTAACAGAACCATGCAAATTATTTCTTATCGGCTCCAATTGGATTTTTCTCGAAATTCGGATTGGAGTGAATCCCGTACACACCCCAAATGACTTTAAGAGAAAACAATTATCATTTTGATTTTCCATGAGATTAAAGTTACTAAAATTTTGAAATGGAGAAGAGAATTCCAAAAATATGAGGTAAGGAAAACTATTGTTAACATTTTTTGGAGAAAAAAATTGGCTAATTGATTGTATATTTCCTAATCAACGTATAAATATTTATTTTTTCTCATTTCGATGAAGTATCACTATTCTATTGATGATAATTAATTATTGAGAAAATTGGTGTTTAGTACTACCCTACCAACTTAATTAGTAATAGCTAGTATACAAAAAAAATTATTTGTGTTTAGTCTTCTTTAACAATCAGAACACTTATATAACCTTTTATAACAGATTTTGAACATAATTTCGAATTGTTCAACATATACCTCTCTCTTAAAATCCATCATAGCTATCTTACTTCAATTTAAATTGTTTCACATCATAAATATATATGGGCTTCTTATCATTAGTGTATGTATTTTCTCAAATTATTACTAATTATATGTATTCTATTAAAATCATTAGTGTATGTATTCTCTCGAATTATATGTATTCTATTAAAATCATTTGTGTATTTATTCTCTCATATTATCACTAATTATATGTATTATATTAAAATAATTAGTGTATGTATTCTCTCAAATTATATGTATTCTATTAAAATTATTAGTTTATGTATTCTCTCAAATTATCACTAATTATTTTAATATATTATAACCATTAGTGTATGTAGTCTCTCAAATTATAGAAAATAATCAAATAAATACTTAATTATTACCAAATGATAGGAGAATACCGGGTATAATGGGAAACCTATTAAAATATTTTGAAAAGTTAGACTAAACACAAATGTGGTTTTTGCACTAAATAAGTATAAAAAGTTATACCTATAGCTATTTTTTCCTTAATTGGGGATTATTTTTCTTATTGATTATTTAAATGTTGATAAATTTTTAGCCTAGCCCAAGTTTTTTTTTCTAAATGTTGTCATCTTTGAACAACCGAAACCTTCTCTTTCAATAATCTATGAGGAAATGACAATAATCCATCATAACATATATAGTATTGCGTTAATCATGAAAATCACCCGACTTATATTGAGAGCAAAACCATGATTGACAAACGAGACTCGTCTGTTTTTCTCTTTTTCCTGGGAGGTTCTCATTTTTCTCTAATTTATTCATAAACACTGTTATTGTATTATTTAAAAATCAAGAGCTGAATACGACCGGATGTTAATCATGTTCTTAAGTATCAATATCTCTAAATAATACATATATAACCTTCATTAGCGGTGGTCTTTTTTTACCGACTTATACCAACCGACCGCTTTCCGAGCCGAACCAATCAAGTCGGTACCAAAAGTTTGGTATACCGACATTACGGTACGGTACAACTGAACCGATCTTTGAAGGTCGGTTCGATTTCGGTATTCAATTGGTGAGTTTGGTACGTTACCGATCCAAACCGAAATATTAAAATATAATATATAGACAAATAAAATAGAAGACTTATATACACTTATTAACATAGATATATTTACTTTTTCTATTGAATACTTATAACATTTACTAGAAATGTCTAATAGTGTTTACTCTTTTATGCAGACGAAATATAACAATGATATAAATAAATACAATATACATTTTTAATCTAATACTTTTAAAACTTTATACTATATATGTTTTTTTTTTCGATACGCACTATTTTTCTATCATCACTTGTAAACTCTAAAGTTTGGTATAAAAATCAAAACCGAACCGAACCAACCGAATAGTTTGGTATACCGAAATTTCGGTATACCGAATTTTTTTATTCGATAATGGTATAAAAAATTTCAAACAAAATTAGTTTGATATGATATCGATATATAGTTAAAAAATTCGATAACGAACCGATATCGCATCTAACCTACATAACAATCCAAACAAATATTTATTTTGCTTTTGTAATCACGTATATATATTACTGTACTACTTGTTACATCACGCCAGCAGCGTAACGGAGAATATATATATATATAGCCAATGACCATTGAGAGTTTTGGTAGTGGTAGGGTTATTGGATAGGGCCAACCACCATATGCAAGCACATGGTTCCTTTATCCACTTGATATGTAATATCTGTATATATATATATATATATTAATATACTAGCGGACCTACCCACTCGATAGATGGATGTGAATCCAAAAAAATATATGTAATCCGTTATAGTATAATCTTTGATGAAAATATGAACAATTATGTTTGAGAGATAAAGATGATGAATTTGGTGATTTGTGAGAAGATGAAGTTAATGATTAGATGACAGATCTTTTAATTCTTTGTAAGAACTATCTACTACTATTTTATAATTTATAATTGTTTTAAATTTCATAATATCTATTCACATAAATTAATAGTATGTATATATATTAATATCATCATATAACACCTGTTTCTTATGTTTTTAATTATTATTATTTTTTACTATTTTATGTTTCATGCCCGAATATACGTCTATCTCTGGCCATAATTTAAGAAGGAATTCTACATGAATCCAACGTGTATAGTTCCAATTTGAAGACATGGGCATGGCAAACTAGCGGAGGAACTAGCTCCAGATAAAAATGGTTAAATCACCCCTATATTACAAAAAATAAGGAAAAAAAAAATCATGTAGTTTACTGAAAAATTAACGATTATAATATTTAAGCACTCCTCATAATTACATAATAGTATATTCATATAATTAAGCTACACTCATACCTGAATACTAGTTCCGTCACTGATTAAAAACATATTTCTTAAAAAACGACATGAATAGTGTCGTAGCGGCAAGAACTTTCGCTACGACAACACTATTTATGTCTTTTTAAAAAAAAACTTTTAATCAGAAAAAATAATTATATGAACTCGGTCAACTATTATTTAGGCTGTTATATTTGAGTTTATTAATAGTTGTTGAGTTTTTAGAGAGTGACACATCCTAAATAATAGTAAACCGGGTTCACGGTTGTATTACTCGTCATTGTCATTGTCGGAGACGTTAAAAAATATTTATTGAAAAAATTACTCATAAATCGTAAACCCTATAATTAATATATCATTCTATCTCTCTCACGCTGCACGAGTCGATGTGTATTTCTATATATTATACACTGCAATTACTATATACGAGTCGATGTGAATTCTCATTTGTTCGGAATCTCAAACAATTTTATCAATCTGGCAGAAGTGCATTATGCGAAGTTCTTGAAATTAACCACAACTTTCATAAGCGAAAAATTCTTCTTTGTCGAATAAATAACTATACATTATGTAAATCGACTGACCCATACATGTAAGGATGAACTTACTATCACACAATTGTCACTAAGTGCATACAGTGATACACATTCAAATCAGGAGAACATTAGATGTGAACAAAAAAAAATGATATTCTGACCAAAAAAAGTAAAGCCACCTAGCTAGTAATCAGATGAGATAGGAAATAACTTAAGTGACTTTATTATATAACCCATAAGGCCATAATCAGTAATTATCAAATTAAATTTGATGACCTAATTCCAAAATTTATTAAGAGATTTACCATCCATATACATGTTTATGTACTTTTGAGCATTATAAGTCCATAACCAACATTTTCTTTCAAAAGAAGTGCACTTTTCCCATAATTTAGATTGAATCAATTACTTCTTACAAACTGATTGTATAATATATTAATTATGATTTTTTACCATGACAAAAAATATTTCCAAAAATTATTCTTGAACAAAAACCATTACTTTTGCATTTATACGATGCAAACTATAACCCAATTTTTACCAACTTTAACTTATTCATGAAACGCGAATGTAATCTGTAAAATAAAATGTTGGGTACATGTGGATTTTGTTAGTTTAATCAGTTTAAGGAAAGTTTAGTACATGTCGAGTTTGCTTATTACTTTATATATTTGATGCACCACGAAACCGCCCTCGCTAATACGTGATCAAAGGAAACGAGTGATGAAAATAACAGAAAAAAGGTTAATTACCAACCACTCTAGACCAGTACTGTGGTGTATGTATATACTCCATATGTTTATAGATGCTAAACCTATATGATAATTAAGTTTACCAAACAACTTAGGTTGGGTTGAAGTCTAAAGTGAGAATGTAATGGTGTCATTCTCTTAATCAATTAACATTTGCTAATCAGTGTGAAACAAACAAATAAAAGGAACCGATTAAATCACATCAACACTAGGGAGTACATACTGATTGATAAACTGCAATCAAGTTTACAATATCTAAGGAGTATAATTTATCACTCACAGAACTTAGAGCAAATCACCACAACACTCGGTACGCAAAAGGTCACGACCATTTTTTTCGGAAGCTCAGATACTTATTTTGTGATATTTAAGAAGTGGAACGACCAATTTTTTGGGTACATACATAGAGAATATAATAGCGTCTCGTGAAAATTATTAAAAAAGAATAAAACCACATCAGAAACAATCAAATACCATATCCGGAAAGAAGAAAGTATCAAATTCCCTGAAAAATTAACCAACCAATGCGCAAGTTGATATAACGTTCGCAGACACGATCGAACCGAAAGATGACGACGACTAAAAAACTGATAAAATAGAACAAAGTAACGGAAAGGCATATCAAATTATCAGCTTACACGTTCTGTGGGATCTATTTTATGAAGAAAATGCCTAATAGATGGTGATATAAGAACGTGGGTAGGACCAGCTTTGACTGTGGTTTAAACAAGCAAACTAAGACTTTGAAATTAAGGCACCTTAACTAACCATAATTATGCTCATACTCATGATCAACACACATTAAAAAATATATATATTAATCGGGGACAGACAAATTTATTACAAATATATCACTAAATACTCAAAAACTGTGAGTAAAATAGAAATCCGTCGTCATATCGTTTCCGATTAGGGCGTTGAAAAACAAAATCCGTCACTATTTTCACATACGATCTAACATTTTTTTTTTTTTTTTATAGTGACAACACCACTCACATGTTGTGTATCTATCTTTATGTAAGGACCACTCAGGTCAAGTACTACTCCTTACTTTTTCATTTCATCAAATTTAACAAGAAAAAAATTACACTTTTTTCTTATTTTACGTTACACTTTACATTCATCCAAAACACCGGTTTTCCTATAAAAAAAAAATTCTTTCTTTTTTCTAATTAAGAACAAAATCACATATGAATCTCCTAGTTTTAATGTTAAATAATAAAAAGGGAGACTTCTTTTTTTCTTCATTCATGAGCATATTGAAACACCTCTATAACGTGATGTTTCAAATGAAGAACCGGAGATTATTATTATTTTAGTAAAAGTCAAAATAATCTCCAAAATATAGATAAAAAAATGAAATAAGGTGCCTACTACAATGCTTACTCTAATATCTAATAAGAGACCTTATGATTCATTCAGAAGTGTACAGTATTAAGCACCAAATCATCAACAATTATATTATCCCTGTACTAATTAGAGGTGATTAAGTACTTCTAATATCAGATAGTTTATATGAAGGGTGGAGAAAAGTAAGAACATGCCATGTTGAGAGAGCATAAAGTTACCAACTCACAGATGGTATTGAGTCAATTGATCATCAGATCAGTGACCGACCATACCATCCATTCGTGTTATACTTAAGTTGACATTGGTTCACGACAACGGATATACAAAACGAATAAGGCTACAAATTAGCATTACAGATACACAAACCACCACATCCGATTAAGAATTTACTTATATCAAGGTTTATATTTGCAACTTGCAAAGTCTGACTTTGCAGAAAAAAATACAAAATCTGTCATTTTATGAAATACATAAAACAGCAATGGTACACTCATATATCCACCTCTGTGAACAGGGCACTAACTGACATTTAAGTCATTTTACACATAAAACAACAAAGGAAATATACACACATGCATCCACCTCTGTCGACTTGCATGAAAATCACTCCCAATTGATATTTTGCATCTACTTCTAAAGACTAATCCGGGATTATAGAAAACAATAACAATTATATTTAGGTATATGATTTTGATTTTATTGACAAAGCTGCGCACCTACCGACCTAAATTTTCATCTCCAGATGTTTCCGAGGCACTGTCATCCAAGGTAGAGTTCGAGGTTGCCTCTGATTGGCTGCTACTATCACTATCCGAAGCTCCACCTGGCCTTTCGTCCCCACGTTGTCTCATAAACCAGTACATGATACTCGCAGTTAATGTAAGTATCATCCTTTGGTTCACCTGATAAGATGGACCATCATGTGATTAACAGACGCTGATAGTTCAGAAAATGAAGTACTATGAAGATCCTCAAAATATTCATGATACTGGTGAGTTTTGCTGCTTGAGAAGATTTCAAGAATATTGCAAGGATTTGCATATTTATGTGCTTTTTACGGGTAGTGACTTAACGAGATCAAGATCCAGAAAGCTGCCTTATTAATTTGAAATAGTTTAACTTTTAAAAAACTTGTGGTTAACAGATACTGATACTTCAGAAAATGAACTTAAATGAAAATCCTTAAGAAAAAATCATCATACTGCTGAGCTTTGGCGAATAAAAGAGTTAATGTACATATTTCAGACAAAAGCCCTATAAATTTGAAATGACAAGGCCCTGTTTGGTGTAGCTTATAGCTCAGGTTTTTTTTTATACACTGGACCGCGTTTGGTTGACCAACTTAACAACTAAGTTGAATGAACCTAGTCTTCTAAATCTCAATTAAGCCAGCTTATTTGCTTAGAAGACGCAATTAAACTAAATGCAACCTTCTGTCAGTGAGAGTACCTCGACTATGTCTTCAGGAAGCAAAAATATTGTACAACCAAGCTTCCTAGCAATACTGATGATGTAGGTAGCATTCATCCGTTTCTGCTCATCTGACAGAGGAAAATAATGGAAACAAAACGCATGATGAAAGACTAACCATGACATCAAGTACCAGAATAAAAAAATAGCTATATTTCAGTAAATACCACAGTTCAAGGCCTTATTTGTTTTACAGTCGACTTTAGGGGCTAAAGTTTGGTTCACGCACGATCTGTTGGATTAAAACCAATGGCCGAGATGAAACAGAGCAATTTTCATCTTTTTCACATATCTAACATCTCAGCCGTTTGGGATTAAATCCGACGGCCAAAAACGGAACTTTATTCGCTGGAGTTAATCCCCCAACTTCAGCAACTTCGTTTCCAAATTTTTTTCTTCTTTTTTTTGGTTAATCAACTTAAATCTGAGCACTTCTGGTTTTTTGACTGAAAAAGCTCGAAGTTTAAAGCTGGATGAGCACTTCTGGTTTTTCTTCTTTTTTTTGGTTAATCATCTTTTCTTAAAACCGCAACCAAACAAAAACTATGTATTAGGTAAAAAAACTACCCGAATCTTCTGATTAAGCAATATTTCTAGATCACATACCTTTTTCTCCTCTCGTAACAAGACTCCAGTTGACAGCTCGAGGTTCTACGGAACTCAGGAGCTCAAGGAAGAAAATACCGTCTGACAAACTTTTGTCCTAAAAATTCAAATAGAAACCAAACTTGTTAGCTCGGAATGTAATGCTTATCACTGTGGAAATGTTTGCACCATGTGTATCCACAACAAAATATATTTATTTGAATATAACCGAAACTCACAAAAATTTGGCTATGGTTGTTGAAAGAAACTGTTTTTTCAGTTGAAGTACCTTGAAACTAGCCATACGAGTATGCCGTCGTGAATTTTTTACTTTCATGTTTGCCCACTCTAAAATGTCACCATCAGTAAGTTCCTTTCCGTTCGAATGGATTCTCAAATTCTTTAAAAGCTGTAGCATGTTGAATCGCATCAGCTGCCATAAATAAGCTGCCAAAGCGAAACAAAAAAACATGTTAAGCATGAAGTGGCTAGATAGATAGGCTTGCTGACATATTCAGGGTCCTCCCAAAAACATACACTAACAAACCATACACTATTACCACATAGCAGGTAGCAAACCCATAAAATATGGCTATGTGACTATGAAGTGTTTCCCATTACCCTTATCTGGTTAGTGAATTAATTATCAATACGTATTCTTAGAGAATTTTGCAGTATGAAGCTAGGGACACAGGTAGAAAACATTACCCAATATCAATTTCTTGTTTCCTTGGACGATGTCATTCCCAGCGATATTTACGAGCGAAAACTTCAATTGCTTCCCAATTTTGACAACTTGGTTGCAGTTTTCAACTTTTCTAAATGGCATTTTAATAGGAGGCTTTGATGCACTTTTCCAATTAACTATCCCTGGCGACGCTTTGTCAAGTGTCTCTAATAGAATCCACCTGGACATGAAAAGGCCATTTAAATATACAAAATCCAAGAAACAGCACTAATCAAGGAATATGTCCGTTCAGTGTAAGACATTTGTTTTTCGCTGTAGTTAAATGAATGAACCAGGGAAATATCACTTAAGTATACGAAAGAAACCAGCGTATTAGACTTTATCAATTAGTGCATCATGCCACTAGGGCAATACAGAATTTAGTTAACAATCTACTCAAAATTGAAAAGTTAATACATATATCTACCAATACCAAAATTTACACCAACAACTATTACACCAATCAACCACGATTCATGAGTGCTTAATAATATAAATTTTGATGTTAGTGTACCAATTGTTTAGTTTTGTCTAGATTTGTGACTACTGCGTAGTGTGATAAGCATATCTAACAAGTACATAATTACTTATTTTGAGCTGAAATATTAAAGGTGGGGTCTTAGCTATTTATTCTATTTTCTATAGGTTGGTGTATAAATTATGAAACTCATATTACGCGGTACCAATTGTTAAAACTGTAAAGGTTGGCACAAAACTATTTTACCCTGATTCAGTAAGGTTATATGGATTGAGAGGAAATCTTTCTTTTATTCGTAATAGGAGAACACTAACCCATTTCTTAGATCTTCGAAGACATTATCTATATATACTGAATTCCCAAGGCTGTTTATCCAGAATCGGAAAGATTTCTCTTCTCTAGATATCAGTGTATCATCTACAGAGTCTTCAAGAAAAGAAACCTGTTTTGTTTGGTTGGAAAGCCCATTTCTGCATGTGAATGATCAAAGTTACTATTTTTATAATCACTAGAAATAAGGAGAATAATGAAGAGAAAAAAAAATTCAAGTCCAAGTCCCCGAACTCAATAAGCATAAGTATGACTGCGTTGGGTCATACAGTGTGGCCTTATTTGGTTGCAGGATTTAAGCTCAGGTTTCTTTTTTGCTAAAAAGTATGACTGCGTTTGGTTGATTAGCTTAAAAGCTGAGCTTTTCTGGCCGGTCAGCTTGAATAAGCTAAAAAAATTATGCTCGATAAGACCAAATTCTTTTCAGAAACTCAAAGAGAACAGCTTACTAGCTTAAAATGATGTAACCAAACAAACCCTGTGAATGTAAAAATGTTCTGTCCAAGGAAGGAAAACAACTAATCACGATCAACCAATATCCGAGATGTTACAAACAATAATGGTTCTCGCAGATAATTTTCGCATAGTAATTGAATCAAATTATCTACTTGGTGGATCTTTACACGTGGAATGAAAGTCTCACCTGAGCTGGAAGATATGGGCCACAAAAGCAAGGTTTAGATTAGGAGAACCTTCCACTATATCTTTGGCAGTTAAATACCTCTTGCATCCCATTTTATCAGCATGTTCAAGAACTAATTTAGCTCGTCTTAAGAAATCTTTAATTATTAATGTGGATGGATTACTGTGTTCAGGGGCTAAAATGTTTAAAAGGTGAGCATAAGCTTCAGAATCCTGCAAGAAAAAGCATATGAATCTCAAATACTATATCAAATAGATTAAATAGTTATTTCTAAGTAACCAAGAACCGAGGGGCACACTAAACTAAAAATATGACTGTCTTTGTATGTTAATATTATATTATGCGTAACGGCGTGTTTGGCTGCAGCTTTTCTGCAAATAAGCTGGACCCTTTGAAGTCGAGAAAAAGATGGGTCCATCCAGCAGCTTAAAGTTTCTGGCTTTTCCAGGCCAACAAAAACTTAAAACTCCTTTACTGTGCTGATAAACCAAATAAAGTCCAACTTTCATGGAGAAGAAAAAAGGGTCTTAGTATGTCTAAGATGTTGAGGGGTTCGATAACAGTCAAACACGTGAGAAGATCAAGCTACTAGAAAAATTAGTAAGAAGTGATTAAGAAAAAATAGACGGATAAAACGAGAAACTTGTAAGATAATTATATATTTGTTTATTATTAGCAGCAAACTTTCATTACCGAACTATCTACGAATACTGTTACACTGGTTTTCAGTTGCAGGTTAGTATGCTTGTGTAGCAATTGTCAATTACCTTTATATCAGAAGAGAAGTTTGTGACTGTCTTTTTGTAATTTGCCTTTTTCAGTAAAAAGTTCATCCACCTCAGCAAAATCTTCTCTGGTGGTAGACTCATCAGCTCTTCTACATCCTTTAGGGTTGAAATATAAAATGATGTGAGCCAGGAAAGTTGGTGAAAATCATGATCAAAAGAACAATTCAAGAAGTACTTATACTGAATATTTCACCTTACTATCATCAACCAACTCCAGCAACTGAGGTGTTTTCTTTAAATTGAGGTCTGCCAATAGTTGTATCTGAAATAACAGTAGGAAATTTCAAGCTCAGAGCCATACTAAAAGTAACAAGCCGATTAAACATTTCATTGAGGGCATTGTATTTAAATTTCTACAGAGCTTCATTTATACTCATCTGTATAACAGTTCAAGCTTTTAATTTATTTATTTTTAAGAAATTGTATAAATGAGGAAGCCATACCTTAATAATTTGAGAAATCACTCCGAGCACAAGGTGCCGCTGCACATAGAAAAAGGGAGGAATTGTAATATATTCAATAAACATGAAAAGAACATAAGAAGAACAATCATCATCAATTATGAATAACATTGGGATGCTTTTTCATGTCCCCCACTACTGTATATGCAAAACCAGTTAAGCGAATGTACTTTTGACAGATTTCGAACTGCTGACGAGAATAGACAACAGGATTCATAATCAAGTGAATCCCCCTCAAACAAGATACATTACGATAGACGATATTGAGGAATGTAATTAAATACATTTTTGCATAATAGAAAATATATTTAAAAAATCATACGTATATTTTTTAAATAAACAGTACAATGTGCATACCCTTCCTTCAATGAAGTCTTGAGTCCCTATATTGACAACAGTACATCCAATTGCTTTAGCAGAGTTGAGGCAGAGAGTGTGATTTTCATTTCTTTCCCATGGATTAAGCACCGTCTTAGTATTAATCGCACGTTCATCAATCGTCCCTGGAACTGCTACATTAATTAACTTACTGCATCAAACACAAAAGGCTAGTTATTTCCCAAATTATTTTAGCTACAAAATCGGGGGTTTCACTGTCTCGTACACCAACCTTACACACTTTTCCCATTCAGTACACCAATTAACCATGTTTATAAAATTGTACATTATCATATTATTTAACAACTGTGATGTACAATACTGTCAGTGAAGGAGGAAATGATGTCATTAACCGGCTTCTGTCTAAATTCAGAACAATATGGCCATTTTTCCCTTGGATGGAAGTGGACAAAAAATAAATAAACTAACAAGTTGGTTTGCTTTAGAAACATGTTGGTTAAGTATAGGAAACAGTAAAAGGAACCTGACCAAAAAATAACTTCAAAATGTTACAATTACCAGAGAAGAACTCCATCTTTAACAACCTCAAAGAGATCATTAGTCGAAGGATCTACAGGCAGAAACTTCTTGAGAAACGCGTCTCCACCTAGGTAGCTGTTTATATGCGCAACATATGAGGCTTTCTCGGATTCACTAATGGTGTGAAGGAGCGTAGAAGTTGGAGATTTGAGGAACGAGGATGAGTTTTTGGCACCAGTACCCTTTTTCGCGCTTATATGAGCTTGGTATTTCAGATAGACCTGAAAATTACAAAACAAGATGTTGCACTCATTGTAAGAAAGACGAATCTAATACAGTTTAGTTAACCAAAATCCGACAACATATTAGCAATTGCTGTAAGAGTGGAGTCTGTACCACTTCAATGGCAACTCTACGAATAACTTAAGATTCTCAATATACTTAAAGATGTATCTGCCTAAAACAGCTGCATTTGTTCTATGAGAACCCATTCACATTTCATTTTGAAAATTGAATCATTCAAATCAGGATAATAAAGAATTAACTCTACCTCCAGGTTTTTAGATAATAAACTAAAAGGTCTTTAGGAATCCTCAAAAATTATGCTTGCAAATCAACAATACTCGTAAGACGGTAAGAGCTAGGAACCTAATATAAATTAGAAATATCCAGATCCAACAACAAATTTCTGTAAGAGTCGAGTCTATACCTAGTCAAAGGCAATTTGACCAATTTATCAAAGCTCAAAATTTTAAATACACTTAAAGATATGTTTGTATAAAACAACTGAACTTGTATTTTGAACGTAAACAAACGTTATAGGAGGTGTTTACATTTCATTAGAAAGTGAAACATTTGAATCAGGACAATAAACTCTAAAACCAGGTTATTAGATGCCACTAGGAATGACAAAACGCAGAACTCTAAATCAACTTCTAGTTATACTGAAAGGCACTTCCTTAAAACCACAAAACTGCAATCAAGTCAAGCGACATTTAATAAGAAAAAGGCATCAAGGCCAGTTTAATCATAAACCAAAATCTTTATACTTAAAAACGTATCTGGAATGACCAACCTACTTATTACTATAAATCAAAAACAACTTTATACCAGATATTCAAATGTGCATTCGTGACGAGAAACATTTTAATAGCTCTGCAGATCGATTCAAAATAATTTTGGCCAATTGGTCTCAAAGAAGTAAAGCCTTAAATCCAAAAAGTTAATTATACTAAAAGCACTTTCGAATTTAGAACTCAGTTTCCATGAACATTCAGCAATTGCTAAGAAACGTTCAAAATTTTCAGCAGATTAATCCAGATAATTTTTGGTCAATTAGTCACAAAAAATAAAGCCTAAAATCGAAACTCTCCAATTATGCAAAAAAGCACTTTTGAAATCTTACTTTCAGATTCAATGAATATTCACCAATTGCTATAAAACATTCAAATTAGTATGCGGATTGATTCTTATTCAATTAATCAAAGAAAAGCATATCCTAAAAGTATAAAAGCTCTAATTATACTAAAAGCACATTCAGAATCTTAAAATTCAGTCTGAACGAATAACCAGTTATCGCTCATACACAAATACTTCATTTTACTCTTTTCTTTCAAATTCAGTAATACTTTCTTGAACCTCAACATAAGAAAGAACTCAAATTCAACAATTTCGTCCAAGTTACAAATTAGGAAAAATGATCGGTTAGTACATATTTTGAGACTTAATTGTGTTAAAATCTCTTTTAAAATTAGGTACAAATGCTCAATGATGTTGCTTCTTTTTACTCTTTGTTATTAACTTTGATGTTAATTGATGCCACACAGATATGCCACAAATTCGGGTTTAACAATAATTTTCCCTGCAAATTACACTGCAGGTTAATTCAAGTGATTTTGGTCAATTAGTCTTAAAAAGTACTGCATCAAATTAAAAAAAATACTCTAAACTATACTAAAAGAGCACTTTCCAAATTATAAAAAAGAAAACAGCGAATATACGAGAATTGCTTTTATACCAATGCTTATATTCTATAAAACTCACCATAAGAAAGAGCTCAAAATCGACGTTTTCATCAAGATTCTGGTACGATTCGGATAGGAACGAAGATCTCTCGTTTTCGGTCAGATTCTCTCCGACGTGTTTTAGCCTCGTCATCTTCTCCGGCAAGTCCGCTAGCGTCAGGCCTCCTTTCTCTCTCTTCATCTCCACAAACTGCTTTACATATATATTCATAAACACATCATTTATACACATATACATACATACATACATTCAGAAGAAAAAAAACATGATAAATACATATCAAAATATCAATTTACAAATTACAAAACAGTTAAATGTGTGTGTATATATACTCCCTCCGTTCTTATTTAATTGTCCTCTACCAAACTATGTGACTGACTAATGACGTGTATAGTCGAAATGAAAATTTCCAAAATTAATCAAATAATTTAGCATATGAACTATATGATTAACTTTTGAAAATTTTGATTTCGACAAGTTTGTTACAAGTTCTTGGTCTGCCAAAATTGCATCTAGTTTCGTATCGACGATTAATGGAGAGAGTATATATATATCAAAAAACATATATAGACATACATTTATTCAGAAAAAAAAAACATGATAAATACATATCAAACTGTCAATTTACAAAACAGTAAGGTGCTTATAAAAATATAAATATTTATTCCTATTCAATTGAAATCTACAAAACGACGTGTATAAAAATTGTCGAAATGAATTTTTTTATAAATATTATTCATATGATCTAACACTTGAACTACACGATTAACTTTTGAAAATTTCCATTCAAACTTGATTAACTTTTGAAAAAAATTTATTCGACAAGTTTGATACAAGTCAGTTAAAAAAATTTAACTGCACATAGTTTCGTATCGGACGATTTAAATCGAAATGGAGATATACATACATTCATTTAGAAAAAACATGATAAATACATATCAAAATGTCAATTTACAAAACAGTAAGTGTGTATAAATATATAAATATGTATTCATATTTAATTGTACTATACAAAACTACGTGTATAAAAATTGTCGAAATGATTTTTTATAAATATTATTCATATGATCTAACACTTGAACTATACGATTAACTTTTGAAAATTTTCATTCAAACTTGATTAACTTTTGAAAAAAATTCATTCGACAAGTTTGATACAAGTCAGTTAAAACTTTTTAACTGCACATAGTTTCGTATCGGACGATTTAAATCGGAATGGAGATATACATACATTCATTTAGAAAAAAACATGATAAATACATATCAAAATGTAAATTTACAAAACAGTTAGATGTGTATCAGTATATATATATATATATAGAGAGAGAGAGAGAGAGAGAAAGGCGATTACGTGAGATTTCAAGGTCCGAAGCTCGACCTGAGTGAACTGATTCTGCAACCATGGATCTGATACTAAAACCCCTACATAACCAGCCATCTATACAGATATATATATATATATATATATAGATACCACAAAGCTCAATGTAAACTATATAACTCTGTTATCTTAATTAGTATCTGAATTATCAAGTTTTTAAGGCATTGGTTGGTATAGAAGGCAACTTATTATCAATCTCTGTATCTCTCTCTATCTATATGTATCTGTTATGTTGTTTTTTAGAGCTGTCAAGTTCAAAAGCTGTTTTCATAATTCAAATTTATGACCCTTTTGCCCTCTCCCACTAACCGCTCTATTCTCCTTTTCTCTCTTCTCTATTAAGTAATTACTTGTTTTTAAATGAAAATTTTATTACTCGACTTTAATTTGAATAACAAAGCTAGATTATGTATATGAAGTTAATGTAATCGTTGAATAGTTAATCTGACTCATCATGGCATTTAAAAGAAATAAAATGATAATAATATTATTTGAAATTTGAATAGATTACGTTTATTTTGTTTAATTGACGCGTGATTTTATGCGTTACTTGACTCGATAATTTTATTACTTGCTCTATTAATTACTTTCTTTCATTTGACTTTAATTTGAATAACAGAGCTAGATTACATATATGAAATTAATGTAAGTGTTGAATAGTTATTCTGACTCATCGAAACATTTAAGAGGAAATAAAATGACAATAATGTTGTTTAAAAATTGAATAGATTACGTCTATTTTGTTTGGTCGACGAGTAAAGATTTAATATGATTTTATGCGTTACTTGACTCGACAATAAATGAAATTGTTATATTAGTTACTCGGATAACAGCTGTCATCTTTTTTCAATTCTTTCATCTTTACAACGGATGTGATATTCTATTATTTTGTAACGCATGATAAAGCTTAGTCATGATCCTAGATCAAAATTGACAACAAATGTTTTATCCGTGCACTTTTAACTTTTTATCAATTCTCATCAAAAGTAAACCAACGTTGTATCCGTGCACTTTTATTTAATTTTTATCAATTCTCATCATTTACTCAATTTGGTTTACATTATAATTAATACATACATGTATAGTTATGACGTTACTTACTTAAATCATCGTACCATAATTCGTGAATTTTAGTGTAACCGTAACATATTTCATTGTGATTTGGTTAAACTCGAATTAGCTTGAAATGCATATCCCAAAAAAATACAAAGAAAATTAAAAAGAATGTAGTCCTGAGTAAATTTAGGCGCTTTAACAGTCTATGTATGTGAAGAAAACAAAAGGGGTAAAGTGGTCATTTAGGACAATGTGAGTGAGGCTGGTCCACTGTGAGATTAGGATTGCTTACTAAAAAGTTTTGATTTGATAACCAATTTACTTTCCATTTAAATGAGTCCATGAGGAAACCCAATACATAGCTTTCCTCAATAAGAAATTATTTAGTTTTACTTTATATTAGTTTAAATTGTGTTTGAAGTAGTTTGTTACCGTTGTACTTGAACTATAGTATATAATCGTTTCTGCTTGATTAGCAACTTCATAACTATCACCGGACATCCCTATGTATACTCGAGTTTCGTTCCTATTTAATTATTCATTACGAAACTACGTATAATTTTGACCGGCTAAAAACTTGTATCAAAATTGCTGGAATAAAAAATTTCAAAATTTGATCATATAGTTCAAATGTTAAATTTTATGATTAGATTTAAAAAAAAATTATTTCGATAATTTTGATACAAGTTATAACTCAATCAAAATTGCACGTAGTTTCGTAATGAACAATTAAATGAGCACGTAGTTGATTATCAAAACAGCCTCCCAACTTTTTAGAGGCTCGAATCGAGCATTATAAAAGTGAAATTTATTTTTCAAACCAAAAGAAGATTAAACGTTCTAAGTGCAAATTAAATTAAAGATAATACAAAACTATGTATAACAAGTAATTTAGACCTCTTTTGCTTTGAAGGCTTGAAGCAGATTATAAAACCAAGTGACACACAATGTTTGCTGGAGAGTACTAACTAGTAATAATTATGTCATATTTATTTGGTGGATAGGATAAAAAATAATATTATTAATAACATGGTATAAACCCAAATACTATTAATACTCTTATGAGATGGTATAACTAATATCCCTCTTATACATGTAATACTCCAATACCCTTCTTAATACAAATTGACAAATGATATCCCAAACAAATTATTAAGTGGGTCCAATAAGATAATTAGTCATATACCCCTACTGATAATTTAAATAAACATGGTCTAAGAGAAGCTTAAATCGTTTTTATTTCCGGTGTAATTAAATATAAAACTCGTTATTTATGAGTTGATATACAATACTTGTGATAGAACCCAAAAATTAGACCTGAATATATCTATTCGGATATGAATCAACCCAAACATTATTAGAGGGTATCCAATGCTTGAATAATAAAACATATGGTATAAAAGTAATTTCCATACTTAGGGATGAACAATTATACAATAACTATTTTAGCCCAATTAGTGAAGGCCCACATTGAAAAAGCACATGAGATGACGCATGAGATGAAGACATTTGTCAACATCTTATGATGCATAATTGCATATAAATAGCCAAGTACCTTTACTGGAAGGAGGACCAAAAATCTGTCTGAAAAATATAGAGAGAAGAAGAGAAAAGAGAGAAACTTGTTAGAGCTTATCTCACTAGAAAACAAACCGAGCAAGACTAAATACCGATCACATAAGAGAAAGATAAAGACCAAGATTAAGATTAAATTATTAAGTCGAGCATAAGTGTAATAAGAAATTGTAAACCGAGCAAGTACAATTGTCGATCAATAAGACAGAACAACGAAGTGTCCAGTAATTACTGTCCTTTACTTATTATATTATCGTTGAAAACCATAACGACACCGAACAAAGTTATTGCTTTATCAAATGGCACCGTCTCCACAATTCATCTAGTTTCTAACTAGTTTCGAAGTCGAACACCCATACTCTATCAGACGAGCAACAATAGTGAATACAAATGAAGAAAACCGTCCCGAGGAAGTAGGCACAACGACTAACCAGGAAGTCCCCATCCACCAAGACGAGTTAGAGGAACTCTTCGCCATCCGCAACCGATACGAGGCACTCAAGGTCGGATCTAGACCGACCATCTCTAACATCCAAACATAACAACCAACCGGCCAACCTCTATAAATCGACGGACTCGTCGACGAGAACCCTACGGACTCGGACGAAGAAAGAGCATTATTCATGGAAACGCGAGCACGACGACCCTTACCAGTAAGCCGCCGCCTCCACAACGCAGGGCCAAGCTCAATGGCCCATCTTTCAACAACCTCGGCCAACTCCAGTTCCCATCGGGGAAGAATTATATGTCTTCAAACCAACGACGACAACCAGGACGAGGAGACACAGGGAGCCCTACATCGTCCCTCAAACATCTCGGCACACCAATACGACATGCCCAAGGACCGTGTACCTGAACATACGGCCCGACCATCTATCCTCCCACCACGGATTATTACACCATACACGGTGGAATTACAACCCATTGTTCCTCAAGGAGGGAACATGGTAGCATTGGCGAGGACCGATGACAGTTACAATGCCCAGCTTCAAGCTCAGCTGGCAGCATGCATGTCAGTCATGGCAGCAGCAGACGTCACCATACCACAAACCCAAGCCGCCAATGCACATCAAGACCCACGATTAGAAGTGGAAGATTCCACTTACAGAGCCGCCATAAAAGTGGCAGGCAGGCAGCAGGATATAAGGATTCCCCGGCAAGGGGAGCATATTCCAAGAACGAACCCGACAGTGTTCGGCAGCCAAGGCGCTCCTTTTCCCTAATCAGATGGGAAATACCAATCTCCACTTGTTACAAAACATGAGATTGAGATTTACACTTCTGCTCGGCTTCATAACGAGCAACCATCTCTTCGTTCCAATATTGTTTAAACCGTTTACATTCGGTTTCATAACACTTGAGTTTCACCTTCAACCACGCAACCTCTCTCTCCTTCAACTCAAGAGGAGTCAAATGCTCAAAATGAGGAGGAGGCAACGTAAAAAGGGGTTCATCCTCAAGAACCCTCCTCTTGGAAGCAGATCTAGTGATGGGAGCCATCTCATAAAACAGCAAGGTTAGAAGAAACAAAAATTATAAAATAGGAGAGAGAATGGAAGATTTAATAATGAAATACAAACATTATGGAGCATTTATAAAGAAGGCACAAAGTACGAGACGTTGCAACAGTTTAGAATATAAAGAAGGCACAAAGTACGAGCCGTTGCAGCAGTTCAGAATACGAAAAAGGCACGAAATACGAAGAGATGCAAAAGTCCAGAATAACAAAAAGGCACAAAATACGAAGAGATGCAACAATTCAGAAACAAAAGAAAATACAAATTACAAAATGGAAAATACATCAGAAAACAGGCCCAATAAAATTAAGGATCAATTGGCGGAAAAACCGAACTGCCAGACCGAGAGAAAGGTCCCCGAGGAGCCACCCGAGCAGGGCGATCTAACTGAGCTTGGTATGAGGAGTTCATGATAACCAAACACTCATTCTCCCTAGTAAGGGCAGCGATGTGATCCTTAAGTCGAGCATTCTTAACCATCATGCTCGCTAGGCCCTGAGGACCGTTGTCAAACTCCTCCTGAGCTTGATCCCAAATCTCCTCGGCCTCATACCAAGAGTTGGCCAATTGACCCCTCTGCAATAACAGTTGGTCAAGTTGATGACTCAATGCTGAAATCTCGGTCCACTTAATGGTCTCCTCAGGATATGAGTCGAACAGGCCCAAGGCCAGAACCCCATATTCCTTCTCAAGTTTAGCCATCCGATGACGGACCCGAGACACCTCAGCATCCAAGTCCTTCATCTGAGCATGATATCTCACCACTAGCTCAGACATTCTTGAAAGTTATTTTATAACAGAAGGAAGTAGGAGATGAGGGAGAAGCAAATACGATAAGTTTATGAAAGATGATGCAACCTAAAGAAAGGATGAAAAGTATTTATAGAGCAAAAATAGTACGTCATTGACTGATAAATTCTTGGGAACATGCATCTTTGACTGATCATGTTTGGGAAAACACATCGTTGGCCATCTGACACATGCCTCAGATCTCACGTGGGTACAATACAGAAAGAAGAAAGACATTATACTTGGTGATTCTGACAAATGCTAGAAAACAACAAACCACAAACCACAAATACAAAAAGAAAAACAAGAAGATGCAAATATTTGTTTTATTAATAAAAATGGAATACACAGGCGTTCATTACATCAGAGGTCAAAACATCCAAAGGAAATCGATTACATCAGAGGACAAAACATCCAAAGGAGATCGATTACATCGAACAATAAAGCAAACAAGAAACACAACCAAACAAAAAGGGAAAAAAGAGAAGAAAGTATAAAACAGAGCGCAAGAGAATAAATCAATTACTAGGGCGCTTAGGGCGAAGTTGGTCGGTAGCGATGAGAGGGCCCCGCACGTATTACAGTATCTTAAAGCGAAGGATTCCTCCTTAAGACATTGTTCTCATCGATCAAAGATTGATGAGCACACCTGCAATAGTCCAACTCGTCCCTCAGGCAAGTCAACTCCCTCACCATCTCGACATGATGAGCATGCATCACACTCAACTCTGCCTCAGCATCTCTTAACATCTTCAATACATTGCCATAAGAGGCTTCAAAAGCCTCTACTTTCAAGGCCAAAGCAGACCCAGAAAATGGGGCAGCCATTGCAATTTACAGAATAATAAAAATATATAGCTGAAAGAATATATGGGGAGGTTATGAAGAAAGACAAGCTTCAAAGGGGTATTTATAGATAAATTGAGAAGGGAATAAGGTGAAGAGTCGCAGCCGTTTCAGAAAAGGTTTAAAGAAGCGTGTGCATTAAAGAGACACGACTGTTCAAAATAAACTCTTGGATTCGTGCCATTATTTTAATAGATATGAGAAAAGCAATTACATACGTGTCCTTATAGGGAAGTGCAACAATCTCAAGAGTATTAAATAGTATTCTTTGCACAGGGCTCGAGAAAACTCAGTGGATAAGATCGCGCACAAGGTTCAAATAAGCCCATTAATAAACGCCTCACACACGTGATAGAGAGAAATACAGTAAAGATAAAATGTGTTGGGAAAATAAAACAGATAAGAGCAAGATTAAGAAGATCTTTTATTAAATTCCAGAAATTCCATTACCAAGAGGCCACAGTCAAAAAAAAAAAAAGAAATTACAAAAATAAACTATTTAGCAGAAGAGTCTGCTTCAACGTCGTCCGGCCTCTTCTTGGACCGAGCATACACCTCCTTGAGGGCCAGTTTGTAAGCCCTCTTGGACGCCTTATGCCTATCCCTAGAGGCCTCGAGCTCTTTAATCCGAGCTAGCGCCCAACCTTTCTCGACCAAGGCCATCTGATAATCACTTTCCAATGAGGCCAATTTTCCCTCCAGTTCAGGGGCTCGACGAGCTTCCTTCGTTAAGAAGGCAAACCTCCTCTTGAGAATACGTGCTTTCCTAACCTCCTCCTCTAAGTGGGCGACATACTCAGGAAGGTTATCTCCACTAGATCCATGAGGAGAAGCCATTGGTTCGTTATAAAGAAGTGAGTTATACAAAGAGAGCAGATATAGCCCCCTTTTTATAAAGATAGATAATGGATAGGTCAAAGGTCTACTCGAAGCAAGACAAACCTCTTGAACTTTCCAAAGACATTTATGGCCACCTAAGAATGGTTTCAGTCCAATTACGTCATTCAATAAGTATTGGGAAGGTACACAAACAAGAATGAGAATAAGGAAATATTTTATTAATTTCAATAATCCAGATTACAACCAGGTTGAATAGTTAGATTACATATATGAAATTAATGTAAGTGTTGAATAGTTATTCTGACTCATGGAGACATTTAAGAGGAAATAAAATGACAATAATGTTGTTTAAAAGTTGAATAGATTACGTATATTTTGTTTGATCGACGCGTAAAGATTTAATATGATTTTATGCGTTACTTGACTCGACAATAAATGAAATTGTTATATTAGTTACTCGGATAACAGCTGTTATCTTTTTTTAATTCTTTCATCTTTACAACGGATGTGATATTCTATTATTTTGTAACGTATGATAAAGCTTAGTCATGATCCTAGATCAAAATTGACAACAAATGTTTTATCCGTGCACTTTTAACTTTTTATCAATTCTCATCAAAAGTAAACTAACGTTGTATCCGTGCACTTTTATTTAATTTTTATCAATTCTCATCATTTACTCAATTTGGTTTACATTATAATACATACATGTATAGTTATGACGTTACTTACTTAAATCATCGTACCATAATTCGTGAATTTTAGTGTAACCGTAACATATTTCATTGTGATTTGGTTAAACTCGAATTAGGTTGAAATGCATATCCCAAAAAAATACAAAGAAAATTAAAAAGAATGTAGTCCTGAGTAAATTTAGGCGCTTTAACAGTCTACATAGCAAATTTTGAAATGTGAAGAAAACAAAAGGGGTAAAGTGGTCATTTAGGACAATGTGAGTGAGGCTGGTCCACTGTGAGATTAGGATTGCTTACTAAAAAGTTTTGATTTGATAACCAATTTACTTTCCATTTAACTGAGTCCATGAGGAAACCCAATACATATCTTTCCTCAATAAGAAATTATTTAGTTTTACTATATATTAGTTTAAATTGTGTTTGAAGTAGTTTGTTACCGTTGTACTTGAACTATAGTATATAATCGTTTCTGTTTGATTAGCAACTTCATAACCATCTAGGACATCGGTATATATACTCTAGATTCGTTCAATTTAACTGTTCATTATGAAACTACGTGTAATTTTGATCGGCCAAAAACTTGTATCAAAATTGCTGGAATAAAAAATTTCAAAATTTGATCATATAGTTCAAATGTTAAATTTTATGATTAGATTTAAAAAAAACTTATTTCGACAATTTTGATACAGGTTATAAGTTAGTTAAAATTACACGTAGTTTCGTAATGAACAATTAAATGGGCACGTAGTTGATTATCAAAACAGCCTCCCAACTTTTTAGAGGCTCGAATCAAGCTTGAAAACGTAGGCATTATAAAAGTGAAATTTATTTTTCAAACCAAAAGAAGATTAAACGTTCTAAGTGCAAATTAAATTAAAGATGATACAAAACTATGTATAACAAGTAATTTAGACCTCTTTTGCTTTGAAGGCTTGAAGCAGATTATAAAACCAAGTGACACACAATGTTTGCTAGAGAGTACTGACTAGTAATAATTATGTCATATTTGTTTGGTAGATATGATAAAAAATAATATTAGTAGTAACATGGTATAACTAATATCCCTCTTATACATGTAATACTCCAATACCCTTCTTAATACAAATTGACAAATGATGTCTCAAATAAATTATTAAATGGGTCCAATAAGATAATTAGTCATATATCCCTACTGATAATTTAAATAAACATGGTCTAAGAGAAGCTTAAATCGTTTTTATTTCCGGTGTAATTAAATATAAAACTCGTTATTTATGAGTTGATATACAATACTTATGACAATACCGGAAAAAAAACACATATATAGTGACTTCTATAGAGGTGAACTGAAATTAATATAAATTGATATAATATTATAATTAAGGTATTTGTAATGACTCTTTTGAATTGGTTAGTTTTGTAGAGATTCTTAGTCATTCTAATTTCCATTCATGTCCATTGATTTAAAACACTTATTCTAATATAGTGATATGCTTGTTTCTATTTGAATTTTCAAAACAAAATTACGTGTAATTTTAATTGGTCAAGAACTTTTATTAAAATATCTGAAATGAAAAAAAATCATCATATAGTTTAGTACTTGAATTATATGATTAACTTTTAAAATTTTGATTTTCGGTAATTTGGGTAAGAGTTATTTGTAATTTTCCATTAACCATGGTAACATAAAATACATTGATATTATAATTTAAGTAAATAAAATACATACGTGAGTATTTTTCTAACTTTTTAGGAGGCAAGTTTTTACTACTACAAAGATTTTACGTAATTTTTAAATATATTTTCTAAGAAGGTAAGTTTACGGCAACTCTTTTGGAAAAAGTTATTACGGCAACTAAAAGAAACAAAACCAAAGCCAGGTGACATAAAATATGGATCATTTTCGGTGCTCTATTTTTTTTTTTTTTAGGATAATTTTTTTTGATGCCATTATATCAAAAGCAATAACATTCCATGTTTAATAAAAATTATGAAAATATTACTATGTAGTAATACGTAATACGTACACTACTCGATAACACGAGTACTAAAAAAATTTATCAATACGGTTACGTTACGTTATTTTAGAGTAATAGTACCGTAAACCCGATAAATATGTGTCATCCACTAAAAATACAACATGTATTAATGAACCCAAAATAACTACTACTGTCCTAAAATTAATTTAAAATTAAAAATAAAAAATATTATATTGGTTGTCACACACTAAATTATAGTGCGCCGTATGAAGAAAAAAATAAAAATAAAATTTATCAACCGTACCGAAAAAATATCGGATGCATTTCAAGTACATTAAATAAAAAATAAAAATCAAATTTATCAACTGTACCAAAAAAATAACAGATATGTAATCAAATTTATTGACCATTAGATTACATTATTTTTTATCCAATGACCCATAAAAACTAGAATAAATGTAATAAAAAAACTAAAACACCAAAAATGGATCCATAAAATAGATTATTTTTAATATAGCGTGACGTGACGCTATACAACAATACAATACTAGTGCGCTAAACTTAGGCGGAGGCCGTAAATAGACTTTCTTTTGTCTAAAATTATGTTATGATGGTGTATCTCTTGACAAGTAAAGGTATAAATTAGGAAAAAATATTTTCAATTAACTTGCAAGAAGGCTTCTTTTTAATTTTTCAGGAAAAAAACCTTTTATAAATGACGATAGAGTGCTGATAATAAATGAAGCTAGCTGTTACCCAATAAGCTAAAAGGCAAAAGCTAGGATCACACATCACGTGGAGAGTTTATTGCCATTATATTTATTATTTTTGATAGGATTATAAGCCAAAAAAAATGTTATTATTGTACGTCTATATCTTACTACAACCACCCAAAAGCAAATTAAACTTTCCAGGACTAATTAATCGAGATTTGTTTTCGTTTTTTGCGTTTGTGAAGAAAGTCGGAACTACATCACTTATCATTTTGATAAAAATTATCAAAACTGAATTTATTTATTTTTATGTATTTTGATTAAAATGTTCAAAAAACTTTTGAGGACCTCTCATATTATGTAAAGAATTCGTATAAAGTATGGAAAAAAAACATATAAAATATCAACCTCTCTTATTTATTTCCTGGTTCGTAAACTCATCTCTCTGTTATTGCTACATTTATAACACTGAGCTGAACAAAAAGAAAGTATCAGCATAACATAAAAATTTAATAAGATCACGAGGATCATCAACAGGTCATGCACCATGGTTTGGTACAGTAATGGAGACTATGAACCACACTGGCATCATAATTGTAAAGTTATAATTCAAGTGTCATTGATTTGCATACATTCACATTATGACCGCTTAACTAGATTTTTTATTATTTTTTATTTTATTATAATTAATAACACTCTCTTTGGAGGTAATCTGTTTTGCAAGCGTCAGAAATCGAACTCTGATGATGAGCATGATATACTCAGGTTTCAACCAGTTGGACCAACCACTTTGCTCACCGCTTAATTAGATTAATGCATGAAAAAATGGACGTACTCTTTGAGGTTTGTTTGGCTTTGTAGAGTTCGATATTCTATTAATTAAAACTAAATTTCCCCTAAACTTAAACATCTGACTTTTAAGCTAGTGCTTTTCGTTTACTTTTCTTTTTTGGCCGGGCCTATTTAAGCCAAAACTTAAGTTATACCTAGATTGATCAAGTTTATTACTTAGTGAATTGATCGTTTCTCTCCATCAAGCATTTGCCAAGTTATGTTGTTTTTCCAGTATATAAATTACCATAGCCGATTAGATTCAACGAAGACCAGGTTCAAAGGCGACGCGAAACATTATGTATTGGCTAAAATCTTAAATTTTGATTTGCAGTTCTAGATAATAAATTAATACTATTAGAGTGTAGACTTTATTTATCCTATCGGACTTCAATTGGTATATGTTGGTTCTATGCAATATTAATCCAAATCCAGTATACATAATAATCAAACCCAATTGGAAAACCACCTTCAGGAAAATCAAGTTATAAATTGTAATCTGCTGTAGTTAACATTTATTTTTCTCATGACGTTGGGATTTACAGCTCTCTTAACTGCTATTTTTTGAACCTTTAAATGTGCCAAAAAGATCCCTTGCTGTTGTTATGCATAATAATTAAGAAGAGAGGGTCCAACTCACACATGGGCTTTCTAAGAAATTATTCTATAACTTGATATGCAGTGTTGTGAAATATTGTTATCATCATTGTTAGAGATTGGGCAGGTCTAAAGTATGCGATAATATGATTTGATTCATTCGTGTGGTTTGATTTCCTATATGATTAGAACATTTTTTTATTGTGGTAAAACCGTAAAAGACTTATCAAACGGTTTTGATAAATGATAATGGGTTATCAATTAAACTATAATGGAATATAAAATCAGTTGCATAGTCCACTATATTTGAGGAGGGAGTTTGTACCTTGCAATCATGGTCCGCTCCATAATTTCTACCTTGCGAGGGTGTTAGCGTGTTTGTGATTATTAATTCGTATCGTAAGCGGGGAGGGTCTAAATTGTTCAACATCGAACCAGGCTAGCTCATGCTAGTCGTATCATTTATCAACACCCCGGATCGTGGGTTACGGAAAAATTGACTCTCAGAAACAATTGGTTGAGGTCTATCAGCGATACCGCTATCAAGCCCACATATAAATAGGAGGGTTGGTCTATAGGGTAGGGGTTCATAGTTTTACATACATACATTCTATACACATTATTTTTACCTCATAATGTCTTGAGCGTCAGAGGGCCATCGAACCCCGGTCTCCTTTTTACATGTGGAACATTCAGATTAGTGACATTAGCCTATTTCCTTGCTGACTCGAAATCTTTTGTGTGGAGTTTCAATGTTCAACCGGTTGAGCCCCGATCCACATTTATCTTATTTCAATTACACGTGGAACCTTCAAATTAGTGACATTAATCCATCTACTCGCGAAGTAGCATTTTTTCTGTGGAGATGGTTCACCAGTGTGACTATGTGATATCATTTTCTATCCTATATCTAGCTCATCTTGTGTAGATAAGGACTAATCTTTGAAGACCTAATTATGATTTGATTACTAGCTTATTCAATGAAGGTGTCAAACTTTCGCATTGTTTTTTACTGCAAAGTTCAGTACGTTCTTTCTGTATATGTAAAATTTATTTCTATTCCTCCTTCTTATTATATTTGTTGTTTGTGTTGATTAATATTAACATAACCGCATGTATTCCAAACCTAATTATGAGTTTATTTTCCTTGCTGAAAGTTTGGAAGTTGCGATTTATGATTTTGTAGGTTTAAAATCATAAGGATAGCTTTTAAGTATAAATGTTTCGTACTTCAGTTATTGTATTGGAGCTTTTTCTCATTCTCGTCTTGTCGTGTTGTATATTTTACTCATTCCTTACATGTATAAAACCTTTAAGATCGTTTTATTTGGAACATATGTCTTAACCAAATTCGTATACTTATGACCGAATAAGCAGGAAAACAAATCCCGCGCAAGTGTGAGTATTTTGAACGTTGTGTATACTTTTTACTTGATCGGAGCCCGCGTCTTGTGGGGTCCCTGTCGCAAGTAATCAAGTCGGGTTGCTAATTGTCACTCCTTTAACGGACAATTAGAAAAACCTACCCGCCTCTTGCGGGGGCCTTGTTGCGGATAATTAAATATGATTGTTAATTAATTGTCACTCTTTAGTCCTTGCAAGTTACAAGTTTGTGCACCATTTTTCAACAAAAGTCTCTTATTTGTAGAGTGAAGTGCTTACTGGTTTGGGTATTGTGGAGTAAGATCGAGGGTGGTGACGCCGATGAGTAAAGTCAATGTTCTCTGTTCTTAGGCATTAGAAAATATCCAGAAGTTCAATTATAAAAAAAAAAAAACGCCGTCTGTGGGAATCGAACCCACGACCACGTGGTTAAAAGCCACGCGCTCTACCAGCTGAGCTAAGACGGCTTCGTTATTTATTCTTGACATATTTTATATATATTTTGTACTACACTTTAGATTAATTGCTTAAGTATGGCATAATAGCGTTCATTTTTATTTTTTTTGGAAGTTTAGCGCGTTCATTATATACTCATCATAAATGATAAATCTATATATATATATTTCGAAATTATCATGATTTTTCATTTAATAAATTCATAACAAAAACCACAAAATTGTTGTTTTTTGTTCTTTATATATTCTTTTGAACTATAATTCATTAATTCAATTTGATTTGTACGGTTTACCAAATGAGGTGGGCTTAAAACACTACATTTTTTCTTAATAAACTCTGAAACCGTAGATTAAATCTACGGTCTACAGTCAATGACTGTAGACCGTAGATTTAATCTACGGTATGGATTAAATTATGCAGAAATTACACAGTCAGTCCCTGCTTTTCAAAATTACACAGTCAGTCCCTGCGCGAAAATTACACAGACAGTCATTTGAAAACAGAATTTCACGTTTTTTTTTAAAAAAATAAACTTTTATACTATACTCTCTCTCTTTCTCTCAAAAACCCCCAATTTTCATCCCAAAAAACCACCCAAATCAATCAAACACATTACCTATCAAATTAATTAACAAAAAAACCCCAAATCATCAATCAAATTTATCCATAATTCAAGGGTATATCTTTTATTCTCTAATTTATTATTTATATTGTGTAATTTCAATTTGTAAAATAGGAAAAAATATATAAAATATGCAAATTGATTATTCACTTAGCTATATATAATTGTTTGTTGTTTGTTTATATTAATTATAGAAATTATAATAATTGTTGATATTTGTCCCATTTTTGCATGTTTTTTTTTTTTGTAATTTTAATTTGTAAAATAGGAAAAAATATATAAAATATGCAAAACCATAATTCACTTAGCTATATATAATTGTTTGTTGTTTGTTTATATTAATTATAGAAATTTTAATAATTGTTGATATTTGTCCCATTTTTGCATGTTTTTTTATTTTGTTTGGTTAATTTGAATTGTTGATAATGTGTTTGGTTATGATTAAAAAATTGAGTTATTATTGTTTGGTTTATGATTAAATGTGTTTGGTTATGATTAAATGTGTTTGGTTATGATTAACAAAATGAATTATTATTGTTTGGTTTATGAAAAAATGTGTGTTTGGTTATGATTAAAAAATTGAATTATTATTGTTTGGTTTATGAAAAAATGTGTGTTTGGTTATCATTAAAAAATTGAATTATTATTGTTTGGTTTATGAAAAAATATGTGTTTGGTTATCATTAAAAAATTGAATTATTATTGTTTGGTTTATGAAAAAATGTGTGTTTGGTTATCATTAAAAAATTGAATTATTATTGTTTGGTTTATGAAAAAATGTGTGTTTGGTTATCATTAAAAAATTGAATTATTATTGTTTGGTTTATGAAAAAATGTGTGTTTGGTTATGATTAAAAAATTGAATTATTATTGTTTGGTTTATGAAAAAATGTGTGTTTGGTTATGATTAAAAAATTGAATTATTATTGTTTGGTTTATGAAAAAATGTGTGTTTGGTTATCATTAAAAAATTAAATTATTATTGTTTGGTTTATGAAAAAATGTGTGTTTGGTTATCATTAAAAAATTGAATTATTATTGTTTGGTTTATGAAAAAATGTGTGTTTGGTTATCATTAAAAAATTGAATTATTATTGTTTGGTTTATGAAAAAATGTGTGTTTGGTTATGATTAAAAAATTGAATTATTATTGTTTGGTTTATGAAAAAATGTGTGTTTGGTTATGATTAAAAAATTGAATTATTATTGTTTGGTTTATGAAAAAATGTGTGTTTGGTTATCATTAAAAAATTAAATTATTATTGTTTGGTTTATGAAAAAATGTGTGTTTGGTTATCATTAAAAAATTGAATTATTATTGTTTGGTTTATGAAAAAATGTGTGTTTGGTTATCATTAAAAAATTGAATTATTATTGTTTGGTTTATGAAAAAATGTGTGTTTGGTTATCATTAAAAAATTGAATTATTATTGTTTGGTTTATGAAAAAATGTGTGTTTGGTTATCATTAAAAAATTGAATTATTATTGTTTGGTTTATGAAAAAATGTGTGTTTGGTTATCATTAAAAAATTGAATTATTATTGTTTGGTTTATGAAAAAATGTGTGTTTGGTTATGATTAAAAAATTGAATTATTATTGTTTGGTTTATGAAAAAATGTGTGTTTGGTTATGATTAAAAAATTGAATTATTATTGTTTGGTTTATGAAAAAATGTGTGTTTGGTTATGATTAAAAAATTGAATTATTATTGTTTGGTTTATGAAAAAATGTGTGTTTGGTTATGATTAAAAAATTGAATTATTATTGTTTGGTTTATGAAAAAATGTGTGTTTGGTTATCATTAAAAAATTGAATTATTATTGTTTGGTTTATGAAAAAATGTGTGTTTGGTTATCATTAAAAAATTGAATTATTATTGTTTGGTTTATGAAAAAATGTGTGTTTGGTTATCATTAAAAAATTGAATTATTATTGTTTGGTTTATGAAAAAATGTGTGTTTGGTTATCATTAAAAAATTGAATTATTATTGTTTGGTTTATGAAAAAATGTGTGTTTGGTTATCATTAAAAAATTGAATTATTATTGTTTGGTTTATGAAAAAATGTGTGTTTGGTTATCATTAAAAAATTGAATTATTATTGTTTGGTTTATGAAAAAATGATTGTTTGGTTATCATTAAAAAATTGAATTATTATTGTTTGGTTTATGAAAAAATGATTGTTTGGTTATCATTGTTTTGTTATCATTAATTGGTTATAATTGAGTTATCATTGTTTGGTTATCATTAATTGGTTATCATTGAGTTATCATTGTTTGGTTATCATTAATTGGTTATGTTATCATTTTTTGGTTATCATTAATTGAGTTATATTTGGTTATCATAGTTAGGATGGCAGACCCAGGTCCACATATTAAAGGGAGGTTGGGTATTTTACGACAGACTGGTCACATTTCTAATCAGACTTGGGATGCTGGCAGAGAAGCGGGTAGAGGAGATGCCAATAAGATTAGGGTTTATAATTATAGTTGGCAGATACCGACGCCTGAAAGGGTAGTTCAAAATATCATTAGGGCTGGTTTTTACGGTATTTACAGTATAGGTAATTATACCGTAGACCGAGGGTTGATTACAGCCTTAGTTGATAGGTGGCGTGATGAGTCGCACACGTTCCATTTTGTCGGGGGAGAGTTGGGGATATCTTTACAGGATGTAGAGATTATGCTTGGTCTGAGGGTGGATGGTCTTGCTGTGACCCGGTCGGAGCGGAATGACACGAAGGCGAGCAGGTTGGCTATGATGGAGAGTTTGTTGGGTGTTAGGCTGGCTGACAATCAAGTCGATCAAAACTGTCTGACAGTTAGACTTGATTGGATGTTACAGACCTTCGGTGAATTACCCCCCAACCCTAGTGAGGAGCGTTTACTATATCAGTCTAGGGCTGCCATGCTATTATTACTGGCTGCACATGTGTTTTCGGATAAGAGTAGTGATCAGATTCCACTCTGGCCTCTGCCATTTCTGGAGGATTTTGACACATGTGCTGAGTATAGTTGGGGATCAGCTCTTCTGGCCTGGTTAGAGGCTAATCTATGCAGGGTGGTACGTTGTAAGACAACCGGAGTAAGCGGGGCGGTGATGTTTCTGGATATGTGGGCGATTACCAGACTACTGCCGGTTAGACCGTGTGAAGAGCTGCCGGAAGATGTCGAGCCACCGGAGGGCTTGCCTAGGTTCCCCCTCGGTTACAGGTATGATATTTATTTAGTTTTTGAATTGGATTTGCTTTTTTATATTATTGTGTCATCTATCATTTACTTAGCTGCCGGTTATATTTATTGTTTATCGGTTTTTGTTTGTATATTACAGATGGAAGATGTGGAGGCAAACTAACCTTACGCCATATGTCTACGGACATAATGTGGTCCACATACGTGACCAGTTTGACAATATGTCGCCTGAACAGGTAAATTTTAATTTTCGTATTATATGTAACTTACGTATTATATGTTGTATATGTTTGCATTTGTCTTATGTTCGCAGAATTTATTACTCGTCTATTTTTAAACCATTGTTTATATATTCTACTTTTGTTGATAACAGATAGTGTGGCAACCTTACGGGGATCTCAATCAGTATCCGGAATACTGCACGCGGGGCCGTTATATGTGGCATTGTTCTGTGCCTCTCATTTGTAATGAGAAGATTGAGTACCACCCCGCGGACAGGTTCATGAGACAGTTCGGTTTTGTGCAGTGGGTCCCTACATATATTTGGAAACCCAGACATGGTCACGGCAAGGATAGAAGATATGGGATTGGGCAAAAACACGACTGGCCTTTACTAACCGGAGAATTTATAGCCGTGTGGAATGACTGCCACACCCGTCTTATTAACGGCGAATATGGCACGGGGACGTCACCGGATTACATGAAATGGTATAGAGAGCGGACCCGCATCTTCATAAACCCACCTGAACTTGCCCCGCCATCTCACGGTTTCCGGGAGCATACAGGGTTGTTCAGTAAAATGGTAACAACTAATTAAAGTTCATTAATATTTGATTGTTATTTTTCTGTTTGTATATTTCAATACTTATAAAATCGTTTTTGATTGGTTTTTTTTTTCAGAAAGCGGTATTGCGCCGAAATTTCAAATCATTCAAACAGCATAAATTGAAAACGGAAGTGGACTTACTACGAAAGGACTTCGCTGAAATGGGATTGAATCCGTACGGGTCAGCTGATGAACAGTCGGATGGGGAGGATGACGATGACGACGACGACGACGATGGTGATGACGACCTACGTTACGACCCAAGAAATTACACTAGGTCGGCAAGTTGTCGGCGTCCCGACGAAAGAGGCAGAGGGGAAGGCGAATCTAGTAGCGGCGGTAGAAGAACCAGTGGAGGTCGACCCCCGACTACAGATCAGGGTCCGGGTCCGAGTTCAAGCGGTCATGGTCGTCGTGCTTCTTTGCTGGGTCGGGCTACGTTCAGGATGATGTCCCGTTCGATCATCATAGACAATCATTTGGGTCGTACGAGCATCATCCTAGTCATCAGTCAACCGACAGTTGGAGTCGAGGATTGACAGTTACATCCCACGAGCGTGGGCCGCATCCAGAATCGCAGCAGCGACAAAGACGGCGTACGGAGCTAAACGAAATCGAAGAGTCTGCTGAGCCGTCACCCGATAGATTAACATCGGCGGGAAAGATGCTCCCTATGTCCAAGTTTAAAACATTTAGTCGTTACAAAAAAAAATAAATGCACTGTTTTTGTATTTGATTTCTATGTTTGATTTGTCAGTTTTATTATTAGCTAGGGTTGGAATATTATAAATTCGTAGGTTTAATTTGATTTCTATGTTTGATTTGTACGTTATAATTTCGTAAGTTTAATTTGATTCGTATGTTTGATTTGTATGTTTTAGGGTAAAAAATATTCTGTATTTTAATTGATAGGACCAATATTGAGTTTTTACAAACCCTAAACCCTAAACCCTAAATTCTAAACCCTAAACCCTAAACCTTAAATTACAAAACCTAACCCCTAAACCTTAAACACTAAACCCTAAATTACAAACCCTAAACCCTAAACCCTAAATTACAAACCCTAAACCCTAAACCCTAAATTCTAAACCCTAAACCCTAAACCCTAAACCCTAAATTGCAAACCCTAACCCCTAAACCCTAAACCCTAAATTACAAACCCTAAACCCTAAAATCTAAACCCTAATTTACAAACCCTAACCCCTAAACCCTAAAGTACAAACCATAAACCATAAACCCTAAACCCTAAAATCTAAACCCTAAACCCTTAAACCCTAAATTACAAACCCTAACCCTTAAACCCTAAATTACAAACCCTAAACCCTAAACCCTAAACCCCTAAAAACTAAATATTCTGAAATATACATACAAACCGTACATTTAATGTACGGTTTGTACAGATTTCATACAAACCGTACATTAAATGTACGGTTTGCATGTTTTATGTGCAAACCGTAAAAGTAATGTACGGTTTGCACCCCTGATTTGAGCAGCGACGTTTTACGAATGTACTTTTTACACGGAATCACCGTTAATAACGTAAAAAAAAATAAAATAAACTACAAACCGTAAAAGTAATATACGGTTTGTAGTGTAAATTACATTGGATACCATATCTATCAAAATAATTCCGACAACACATTATCACTTTTGAATTATTATGACTTGACAACCCTATCCGAAAATGACTACTCAATGCATTATTAAAGTTTCGAAATGACTACACCAAAAAAAACACTACAACCCGTAAAAGTAATATACGGTTTGTAGTGTAAATTACATTGGATACCATATCTATCAAAATAATTCCGACAACACCTTATCACTTTTGAATTATTATGACTTGACAACCCTATCCGAAAATGACTACTCAATGCATTATTAAAGTTTCGAAATGACTACACCAAAAATTCACTACAAACCGTAAAAGTAATCTACGGTTTGTAGTGTAAACTTACCCTATAAATATGACTCAATTTTGCCAATTCTAACAAACCATAAAATCAAACACAAACACATTTCGGAAATCTCTAAAAAAATCCTCATTTCTCCCCAATAAAATATACAAACAAACACTTTTCGAAAATGAATTACAACTATGGTTATGACAACAACCAATGGAATAACAACAACAATGCGAATTCATCCAGTGGCTCAAACGATGAGCTAACTGATTATTCGGAGCACTTTGAAGTTGATGAATTGACTTGGGAAACAAGGGATGAAATGCTTGCTGATCTTGCTGATGTGGCTGGAAATTGGGGTTTCATTCTTACGATTCGTAGGTCTGGAGGGGGTGATGGGAGCAGAACACCGTATGTTGATATTGTGTGTGATAAATCAGGGGTTTACGAAAAAAAGAAACCATCTTCCGTAAAATCAGGTACAAAGAAAAAAGACTGTCCATTTTTCATTAAAGGTTACGTAGTTAATGGTGAATGGATGTGTCACGTAGAAAATGGACAACATAACCACCCACCTCCAACTTACCTCCAAGGTCAAGCACGACGTGCTCGTTTAACCCAAGATTAAAAAGAAATTGTTAAAACTTTAAGGCAAAGTAGTTTTAAAGTTGGTGCAATATTAGAGGCCATTAAAAATCGAAATCCTGACAATGTATCAAACACTAAAACGATACATAATTTTTTGGCCGGACTGAAATTTAAAGAACGAGATGGTAGAAACCTGACACAGGAACTTTTTAATTTGTTGGATAGACATCGCTACACATTCTACTATAATATGAACCCATCAACCCATTGCCTTGAGAACTTGTTTTTTGCACACCCCGATTCTATAAGGATGTTCAAAGCTTTTCCTGATGTCTTGTTAATGGATTGTACATATAGGACAAACCGTTTTAATATGTCATTTCTAGAAGTCGTAGGAATGACATCAACGAACCAAACATATTGTTTAGGTTTTGTTTTCATGAGTGACGAGACACAAGAAAGTTATATATGGGCATTGGAAAAATTTAAAGTTACATTGGAGGGGTGTATACTACCTAGGGTGTTTGTAACCGACAGGGAAATGGCCTTATCAAATGCTTTATCCGTTGTTTTTCCCGATTCTCATCATATTTTGTGCACTTTTCATATTGCAAAAAATGTTTTGAAAAACTGCCGTAAAAAGATCCCTGACGAGGAGTGGCAAACGTTTCTAGATGATTGGGGTTTATTGGTTGATTCTGAGTCGATAGAGGAGTACAATTATAACCGAACTAATTTCAATTCCTCTTACAAATCGTACCCTGCTGTGATTAAGTATGTAGACAAGCTTTTAAATGATTATGCTGAAAAGTTTGTTGCATGCTATACAAACCACACAACACATCTAGGTAACAGAACTAGCAATCGAGCCGAACAACAACATGCTAAGCTGAAAAGATCCCTTTCCACAAATACTGGCACGCTTGAAACTGTTTGGGTAGAGGTGAATAGAATTCTAGAAAAACAGTTTGAGGATATTAAGACGAAGTTGGATAAATGCAAGTCTTATTTTCCACATTCTGAAAAAACGCCTCTATTTATAAATCTTAGGTCGTATATCACACACTATGCCTTTGATTTATTATTCCAAGAACACAAAAAATGTAGTGGCCAGGCTGATGAGAATTGTTCTTGCGGTTTTAAATTGTCTCACGGTTTACCTTGTCATCATATTATGAGTGAACATATTTTATTCGGGAAGCCTCTTCCTCTAGAATATATTCATCCATTCTGGAAAAAATTAGACGTAATTGATGATAATGGGAACACCGATGATTATGGGGTAGAGGGTGATCTAGAAGAGTTTAAAAGTGTTTATGCTAGCAAAACGAATGTTGAAAAACGGCGTATGAAAACACAACTCCGAGAGATAACCGTACCAGCCAGAACATCCGTCAGTGACCCCGAAGTGAGAGCAAATAGGGGGAGACCTAGAAAAGGCGACAAATCTAGTAAGAGGGATAAGTCGGGATGGGAGTATGTGGAGGAACAGAGTGCTGGTGCTAGTAGGGACAAGGGTAAAGGCAAGGCGGATGAAACACCGGAGGTAAGGGTAAACCCAACTAGGAGGCCGCGAAACCAGAACCCTAAACCCACCCCCAATAGGCCAACCTTCCTGTACAGTGACCAAATATGGGTCATGTTACATAGTTACATCGAAACAGTTTATGATGTGCGTGGGGATGGTAACTGTGGGTTCCGGGTACTTGCAAATGCGACGGGTAAACAGAATGGGGAAGATGATTGGTACGCGATAAGATGTGAGTTGTTTCAAGAGCTGCAGCAAATGAAAGGTGTTTATTATGAGCTGTTTGAGAATCTTGACTTTGAAGCTTACCGGTATGATTACATTTTATCAAATTTAAATTTTTATCATCCTACAGATCCCGCACCTATTGACAAATGGATGAGATTTCCGTCTTATGGGTTTTTAATTGCTTCTCATTACAATATGCCAATTGTATTGTTGTCCTTATGGGAAAATCAAAATGGAGGGGTAAACGTGTGGAACAGTACTTTTTTACCGCTTTATACTGGTCCGCCTCAGGGAACGACATATTACATCCCGACTGTAATGGTGTTCGTCAACAGTTGTCACTATGCTCAGGTTATTCCTAAAGAAGGGATCTTCCCAATGCCAGGAATTATAGCACGGTGGGAACAAACACGCACTGAGGCAGTTGCGCCATGGAAGGAACTTTTTCGACCAAATTTCAAATTATATATGGCGCTGGAAAAGCAATCGGGAAAGAAAAAAGCAAATGAAGAACCTATAGACCTAAGTCCATAATCGGTTTTTTATTTTTAATTTTATGTAAATTACTATTTTTTCCAATTTGTTGTAAATTTATATGATGTAAACAAATGTTTAATAAATTTGTTTTATGAAATTTAGTTCTATGAAATTTTGTTGTAAATTTTGTTTAATTTTGTTGTAAATTTTGTTTAATAAATTTGTTTTATGAAATTTATAAGTTGATATTCATGTTTGCATATTGACTTAATTTCTTTTATGAATTTTATATAATTTATGATTGTTTCATTCAAGAAAATTGACGATTGACACCAAATTCACGACTTAGTTAATGTTTCATATTGCGTTATACAAGTGTTAAAAACAAACCAAATGTACTTCACAAAAATTGACGATTTTGTTAATGATTCAATAAATATCAACTTATAAACTTGACAAAAATATAACATCAACCAAAAACATAAAATTTATCAAATCAACTTTTTTTTTGTAAATTTGTGTAACTTTTGTGTTTATTTTGAGAGATTGTTAGAATATTGGTAATTTATTTTATGTAAAATTTTAAAAATAAGTCATTTTGTTTTTTAATTTGAAAAAAACAAAATGCCTTATTTGAAAAAAATATCAACTTATACACTTGAAAAAAATATCAACTTATACACTTGAAAAAAATATCAAATTATACACTTGAAAAAAATATCAAATTTTAAACATAAGGCATTTTTATGTAAAAAAAAAAAATCATGTTTAATTTGAAAAAAATATTCAGTATTTTAATTTTAATTATTAGAATTTTAATTTTAATTTTTAATTTCAAAAAATCTGTGAAAACACACAGACCGTAGATTAAATCTACGGTTTACAGTGAATCACTGTAGACCGTAGATTAAATCTACGGTCTGTGCGTAAAAACAGAAATTTTGTAGTGTATTGAGAGCACCTCTTACCAAATGGCGTTGGGTTTTAATCAAATCTCCTTATTACTATAATTTCTTTTGAAGACAAAGGTAGTGTTAACTTGTTTATAATTATGTCTACCGTGTATTGTGTATTGTGTATTTCACATAACTTTGATAATGATTTTAACAACATTTAAAGAAGGTAAATTTATGTTACATCTTCATAGTTTGGTTTATCAATCAATACATACAAACTATTTATTCTAATTTCGAAAAAATGAGATTAAAAGTTGCCGTAATAAAACATGTGTACTCGGTTTCAAAGTTTTACTTGCAAATTCACTCACGCCCAAAATAACTATGGACTTTTTGTTTATTTCATTTCCCATTGCAACCTGTGAGGTTAGGATAAGATCCAACTACATTTTTTTAATCAATAATTCACAAATCTTCGTAAAATTCATGTCTTCAATGTCGCACATAAACCGATTAAATAAAGAAATTATTATACCATGTTGATCTTTTTATTTAATTTTTCTGTATATTTATTTAGTTTAATAGTTTCGAGATTACTAAAAGAAAATTCAAACACTAGTTTGTTTCCAAGTAATTTACTCAATTTATCATTATCATTCTATTATAATAAATCAACACAAGTCAAATGAGTCTGGCCAATTTAACTATTTTTTTTTTCAAAAATACTTCTACATTTTTATATTAATTATAATAATAGCATACTCCCATAAAAATATAAAAAATAAAAATTAATAAAAGTATATATTTATCCCTCATTAACAAACAATTTTTTTAAAATCTTAAACTATATTTTTTTTATTATCCGCATTTAATTTTATCATAACTATACATATTTTTTATATTTTTATTGCGTTATGCGCCACACACGCAATGCGTGGGACACGATTACTAGTATTATAATAACTCAACTTAACTCAAATGACACTGTCCAATTTAGCATTTTTTTTTTTCAAAAATACACATACACCTTTATATTAATTACAATAATATCATACTCACATAAAAATATAAAAAGTAAAAATTAATAAAACTATTTATCGCTCTTTAACAAACAAAAATTCTTTTAAATACTAAAGTATGTTTTTGTTTTATATTATCCACATATTTAATTATATTATAACTATACATATTTTTTATATTTTTATAGCGTTACGCGCCGCACACACACAGCGTGGGACACCATTAATATTATGTAAATATTGTCCCTCCATTTAGTATCCAAATCCAACTAAATAGACTATCTAATATAACGGGAATGATGACTACTCCTATAGAAGACTGTTAAGATTTAAGACTGCAATTTCTTAGCCACAGGACCTTAGGATGAGTTTATGTTAAGTATTAGCCATTAATTTAAATCAAAGCAACCAAAATTAATCAAAAAGATACGAGATCCCACTTCATTGAATAGTTTTGATTGAATTTTGAAGATGATATGATAGTTGTTTCGTCTCTATTTTTATTATTTTTTCCTTTTACGAGAGATTATCCTATTTCAGTTAATTGTTCACATTTTATATTACCATTTATTTGATTTTTTTTAAATCGAATTAATGAGTGATTTTGTCTGCAGTTATTACTCTATAAGAGTTGTCATCATTTCCGTTGGCTACATATATTGTCATCACACAATCACGTTTATCGATCATCTGTCTAGTTGTGTCGTTATTATTTGGTGATACATGATTTAAAATTTAAACTATTATTCCAATTTCTAGTTTCCCTTTTTGTATTCTTATCCGGATTTATGCACTTGAGGAAGTACTATCTGTTTTCTACTGTAATGTTTATAGATTGATTAAAAAAACTTGAGGACTAAAGATATGAAATTAGGTTTCCAATTATTGATGAAGTGAATTAATGATGCATATATCACTCCGGATACATTTAATCATGTTTGTAAGTTCGTGTTTTACTCCTGTTATTGTTTTTTTTTTATATGTATTCATTTTTTTTTCTTTGAATTTTTGTTTTAAATCAATTTTTTTAAAAGTGTTTATTCAAAAAAATCTGTAAAATTTGAGTATTTATATTTTTTTTGGCATTTATCGTTTGTTTTGACAATTTATAAGATAATAATATTAATAAATACTCAAAAATATATAAATAGTCAAAATTTACATATTTTTTTAACAAAAACTTTACAAATAAAATAAAAAGTTGACTTAATAAAAAAATTAAAAAACATATGAAAAGAGCCCAAATATAACCAAATGCGATATCACTGTCATGCATTTATTACGAAAACTATTAATGCATCAAAATGAGAACTAGATAGCTTTAGCGAAGGATACATAAATGAATGCCTGGTAGTACAATTATGAATCTTACAATTGTTTCCAATTATTGCGTCAATTGAATTAGTATACCTAAGTTATAAATTTGACAATGACTTCAACTGCTTAAAAAACTTCTATATTAATCGTCGGAATACTTGGTGCAATGAAAAAATTAAACAATGGCCGTCTAACATCATAGTGGATTGCGGAACGGCCTCAATAGTTAACATAAATTGGGAAATAAAATTTGAACTGAAATGCCAATAGTTCCCGTACTTTGAAATTATGAGGATTACGCCCGTTTGTAGTAGTTTTTATAATAATATAAATTAGATTGCCTGCTAAATAAAAATTCTTCATAGGAATATTAGTTTACCTTGCAAACCAGCTACAAATTGTTGAATTTGGTATTAGATAACTCTTGGCGAGGGAATGTCAGCATTCCCTCGTCCGGGGCAATAACGCCCCCAAAGCGGGCCGTCCGGGCCTCATCAACCCTGAATGATGCGACGCCCCGGATTGGGAGGGCCGAGCCGTGCTGAGGCCGGCCCAAAGAAGCGTGTCGAGTACGCTTCCCCAATTAATGCTGCTGCCCCCTTGGGGGACCCTCCTGACGTTTCACCGACGTGGCCCAATCACAGGACACCTCCTGTGGGCCCCGGGAAAGGACAGTACCCTTGTCAGAGTCATAAATGACTCTGACGCTGTTGGATCAACATCTTACAGTACAGTGATCCAAGGGTTAATACACCTCTGAACCTCACTATAAATACCCCCCCTAATCCTACTTAGAAGGGGGGACAAAGAGACAGAGAGGAGAGATAAAGCTTAAACAACCCGGACCCCCTGAACACTATCTGCACCACTCGATACAACGACCTGTAACCGGCCCGGTCCCTCATCCTTAACTATATTACTACTTTCAGTTAACACCGATACTGACTTGATCGTTGGAGAGGGAAAGCCCGGCAACAACCCCGGGCCCCTGTTCGTTCCTTGTGCAGGCACGAAGACCACCTGACCGCCGAAGCATACCTGACCGCCTCGGAAGATCGGAGCCGACGCGAAGTTGATTAAGTCGAGCTTGGGAAGAAAATCAAGCTCGCCAATTGGCGCCGTCTGTGGGAAACCTAAACGCGTTAGCTTCGACTCCCCGTCCTTAAAAGAAACATGTCTGGCAATAACCGATTTGACACTCCATCGTCTCGAGCCCCCCACGTTCTTGGGATGCCGAGAACGCTTTCTTTTGATGAGACCCCCAGGACCGCATCTACCAGGGAGCCCGTTCCCTTGACCGCAACAGCTCCCGCACCCCGATCGCGGGCCGAGCTGACAGAGATGATGATCGATATCCACCAAAAAGAGCTCATCGCTCTTGCGGCCCAGAAAGCCTTGATAGCCTCGCTGATGGAGCCGGAACTCGAGCCCACTCAAGGCGCGAGCCAAGACAAATCGGTTACCGTCCCCGTTAAAAGCGTGATGTCCAGGTTGGGACCCCTCCGACGACCCCCCCTAGAGACTCCCAGGGAGCCGGCTAGGGGTGCGGAGTCGGAGCATTCCCAAGAAGGAAATTCTCGCCGCGATAACGAGCGGAGTATACATTCTCGGCTCCGTTGGCAGGATGGTAGTCGGGACTCACGGCCGGAATCTAGCCATGCCCGAACCGATAAGCCTCCTCGAACGCGAAGGCGAGGCCGACGCGGACGGCACGATGCAGCTGGTGAGGCAGCGTTGAAAATCGTGGCCTCGACCCGCAGTACCCCGTTCTCGGACGAAATTGAATACAGTACCCCCCCCCCCCCCCCCCCCCGGAACTTTATCGCCCCTATCCTCCAAACCTTCAACGCAGACTCTGATCCGGAGGCTCATCTCCGACACTACCGATACCAGATGAACCATTGGTCACACCTCGACCAATTAATGTGCAGGTGCTTTCCCGCCAGCCTGGGAAGGCTCGCTAGTAAGTGGTTCCAGTCCCTGCCCATCAATTCTATCCACTGTTGGGACGACCTAGCTTATGACTTTGCACACCGGTTCATAAACTTGAAAGAGAGAGCAGCCCAGCCGGAGCAACTCTATCAAGTGAGGGTCCAATCTAAAGAGACCCTCGAGAACTATGATAGTCGGTTTTGGCTGAAGCATGCCGAATGCGCGGACTGTCCCGACTCCACCGCCATAGCTGCCTTTAGGCAAAACATGGTAGTTGGGAGCAGGATCCGAAACGAGATGATCGCGACCCCACCCAACTCTGTTCCTCAACTGAGGTCCCTCATAAAACAGCATATCGACATTGAGAAGGACATGAGGTCAGTCGGGGCAACACGTTCAGTGGCCCTTATCGACCAGCCAAGGGATCGGTTCGTCGCGACGAGCCCTCGCCGAAACCGGCCCATAGCGGAAAGGATGGAGCGGCCACGAACGGGAAGAAACCCGCAACCGGCCCCTAAAAGAAGAAAGGAGGACCCCCGACCGGGGCATCAAACCCCTGTCGCCTCGGGGTCGGGCGCTGCCTATTCCACCACCTTTCGCCTACCTCTTGTCGACCTTCTTAACAAGATTGAGAACGAGCCTTTCTTCTCTTGGCCTCTCCCACTACGGAACGAGCCGGCCCCAGGGCCTAACGACAAAATCTGTGAATACCACAGGGGTCGCGGCCATCATACCTCCGAGTGCCATGGTCTGAAGGCCAGGCTCGAGGGATGGGTCCGGGATGGCCTAATGGATAAATATGTCAAATCACGAAGAGAATCCGACCGAGATGGAGAAGGGGTCGATGAAAGGCAGCGGGACCTCCCCCCACCGGTGATGATCTGTCATGTCATTCACTCTGGGCCCAAAAGGTCAATCCAGAATGGGGCAGAAAGAACCTCAGCACGGGAAGCATTGATAAAGCAGTACGTCTGCCTCGCAGAAAGCTCAAGCCCTCGGAAAAAGTATAAGCGCAATTCCAAGCCGGATGTAAGCTTCACTGAGTTCGACCTGGTGGGGGTGGACGTGCCCCACACTGATGCCCTCGTTATCTCGGCACAGATAGGCCTATGCGCTGTAGGACGGATCCTCGTTGATCAAGGAGCGTCGGTCAATATACTCTTTGAAGACCTCTTTCGAAAGATGGGACTCAAAGAGGAACAGTTGGAAACCGACGTCCCTCTCCTGTACGGATTCAACTCGGAGGCGGTCCGGCCCAAAGGAAACATAACCTTGCCCGTGAAAACTGGTACGAAAGTTATGGGCGTGGAGTTCACGGTGGTGAATGTCCCCTCTGTTTACAACGTGATATTGGGGCGCCCGTGGCTCCATAGTATAGATGGAATCTCCTCCACCTTACACCAAAAGGTTAAGTATCCAACTGATTCTGGTGTGGAAACCATCCCAGGAAATCAGAAAGTCTCACGCAGCTGTGCCATGGCCGTGTATTCCGGCAAAAAGATGGTGCCGGCCCAAAGTGCCATGAACATCGAGGCAGAGGACCCCAAGCTGCTGAGGGAACTAAACAAAAAGATGGGGCCTGAGGCCGAAGACAAGGTGGAGGAGGGGCTGCTGAAAATCCAAATCCCGGGGCATGACGAGGACCACTTTTTTATGGTGGGAGCAAAGCTTACCAAACCTGAGGTCACCGACCTCGTCGAACTCCTTCTCCAACACCTCGACAATTTTGCATGGGGTCCAAGCGAGATGCCAGGCATCAGTTCCGACCTCGCTTGCCACCAACTTAACGTCAACCCGGTTGCCAACCCCGTGATGCAAAAGGGGCGCCGCGTCAGTCCAGAGCATGCCGATGCCATAAACGAGGAGGTAGAGAAGCTTCTTCTGGCCGGGGCCATCAGGGAGGTTTATTACCCCAGATGGCTCGCCAATCCCGTAGTGGTCCCCAAAAAGAACGGAAAGTTGAGGGTGTGCATCGATTATACGAGCCTCAACAAGGCCTGTCCAAAGGATCCCTTCCCCTTGCCCAAAATCGATCAAATAGTGGACTCTACGGCCGGGGCCGCCAGAATGAGCTTCCTGGATGCCTGCTCCGGCTACCATCAAATACCTATGTCGGAGGCCGACCAAGAAAAAACTGCCTTCATCACCCCAAGGGGAAATTACTGCTACAAAGTGATGCCCTTCGGACTCAAGAACGCCGGGGCGACCTATCAGAGAATGGTCACCAAGATATTCTCTAAGAACATAGGCCGAACCGTGGAGGTCTATATTGACGACATGGTGTGTTGGTCCGTAGGAGTCTAAACCTTAGAGGGGGGTGAATAAGGTTTATGTACGTTTTTCGCGGAATGAAATCTATGGGTTATTTACTAAGTTAATTAGTAGTTTTTATAAACTAAACTTTCTCGTTAACTAATTTTCGCTATAATAAACTAAGCAAGCAATGAATATAAGCGATAAATGAATACGAAAAGTAAAAGTTAAGGGATAGAAATAACGCAAGATTTATAGAGGTTCGGCAAAGCGCGCCTACGTCATCTCCTCGGTATTTTCACTACCGAGTGTTTCACTAAAAATCTTTGTTTCAAGGTTACACCTTAACGAGCTTAATCACCGATTATGCTCCCCCTCACTATATGAGTATCCCGAATAAATGACCTAGAGCTTTTAAGCTACACTTGCTTAAAAGCCTCTACCCAATTCACTCGCTCACAAATGAGTTTATAAAATTACTCTTTTACAAATATGATCACTCACTAAAAATAGTTTCTCGAAGTTTATGGAATTACAAGAATAATACTTTCGAGAATATTTAAGAATACAAGTGAGATTTTGTAGTATAAGCTTGAAGAATAGCTTTGTAAGAATTGCTTATAAGTTGTTGAATGCTTGGATGCTTTTCTTCAAAGGGATTGGGAGCTTTTTGTAGGGAGAAAAGCTTCAGCATTTAATTTCAGACCGTTGCTGGTTGTTGGCAGAATTGAATGCTGGTAAATGCAGTGGTTCGCCCAATTTTCAGGAAGAGCTTAAAAGCTGGAATTTGAAATTCTACAGAAACGATCGGTCGTTTCTGTAAAACGATCGGTCGTTTTTAATCTGAGTTCTCTGGAAGAATTTACACTGAAAACGATCGGTCGTTTCCTCTTGACGATCGGTCGTTTTAACGTTGTGCTCTCTGGAAGGAATTACACTGAAAATGATCGATCGTTTTTGCTTATAGATCAATCGTTTTTTATTCTGGGCAAGTTTCGGTTTTCTCGACCAACTTCGAAAGCTTGTAACTTGTTCGATTTAATTCCGATTGACGTTCCGCTTGATCCGTTGACTTCGTATTTGCGTATTCTATCATTTTGACCCTTTGACACGCTAGATAAATGATTAGTACGCAAAACGAGCTTTTATCATGTTTTACAAATATTGTTATCATCAAAATACTCGATTTGAAGAATCAACGTTCAACAATCTCTCCCTTTTTGATGATGACAAAATATTGACTTCAACATACTATAAGCTCTTTTTGTTTAAACAAGTATAACCGAAATGTATAGATGACGCTTTACTTAGATAAAAGAGTTTTGAGAAAAAGCAAGTAAATGTCATAACATCCGATTAAAAAAAATGTAATCACAATGCTAAACGATTAGGGATAACGAAGATCGATATGCAAGCGAAAATTTGGCCATAGTTTTGCCTAAAAATGGTCAATCGCCACAAAAGAAAAACAAAATATATAATCCAATCAACTAGCAAACTATGCGCACTAAATGCAATAATATCAAATAAGATCCAAACGCATAGTTAAAATCGCAATCACACAATGCCATATAAACAAGAGCAAATGTAAGAAGAACCGCATAATGTAAGAAGAAACGCATCATAATAATCAAGTAAAAACCGTTTCCTACTTATTACATCAAAAACAACTTGTTCAACTCAAAGGAAATAGAAATACAATGCAAAGAGAAAAACAATAGAGAGGTATTTCTCCCCCTTTGACATCATCAAAAAAAACATGAAAATAATATCTCCGCCTAGTCGCGGTGGGAAGTCGCATCATCTTCGTCGTCGTCGTCGTCATTTGGAAAGAATTCATGAAATTGTGCCTTTTGCTCGGCGCTTTCACGATCAAGTCGGTCGAGCTCTTCTTGTCCCGGGTTCAAAAATCGAAACAATCGACGGGTCGTTTGTGCATTGTGGTATTGGTTGATGTAGAGAGAGTCATAGAACTTGTCGGAGCGCGGGATACGAGAAGACGATCCCACTTGAGCTTTTCCTTGTCGTCGAGAGGGACGAGAGGATGTAGGGATATCGGTGGGGGGAATGGAATCGGAGGATATAGCGACGTCCTCATGAGAAGCACGCGATGTGGCCTTGGGGCCGACATACTCTTCCTCTTCGGGGGAAAGAGGGGTATAGCCGGGGCCGGACACCCGTTTACCGGACCACGTAATGGTCTTGTCGGTAGTATTGAATTTTATGGACATTTGGGAAAGATAGGAAGTATCCCAAATATGTTTGTCCTTATTTTTGAACAAAGTTCCACCGGGAACTAGATGAAGGTCCTTAAGGATGGCCGAAATCAAGGCACCGTAAGGTAGCCCATTTTTGGATTTCGTTTTGAGCGAATCCATCTTAAGGAAGATGAGAGTGGCAAAGTCGAGTTTGACTCGGCGATGGATGCACCCGAGAAGAAAGATATACTCGTTGGTGACATCCGTGAAATTGGAAGTATGGGGTAGGACAATGTGAGATAGGATGTGATAGGCTAATTTGTTTCGGAATAAGAGGCCATGAGCTTTGTTGGATTGATTGTTATGGAGGGGATGAAAAATTTCGTTTTTAAGATCATTAAAATTTTCGATCTCGAGTTGGTCGCAAAGATCGTCACTCGACTCATGGACACCATCGTTATCTAGGCGTAAAAGGGTTCGTAGACGGTCTATACCGTAAACGAAAGGTTGTCCGTTAAATGATGAACGCAAGCGAAGTGCGCCATCATCCCTATCAAGAGCGAGGTTGTAATAGAATTCATAAACATTTTCTTTGTAAAAGGGTTCTTTAAGAGAAAGGATAGTATCAAGTTTGTAAAAGCTTAAATCTATCATAAGAGCGGGAAAACGTTCACGAAAGAGATTCATATCGAGTGTGAAATTTGATAAAATACCTCTTTTATCCATTGAAGGTGGATATAGAGGTGGAAGAGAGCCGGAAGGGGCACCGGGGCCCGAGGGAGGAGCGGTGGAGGATGAGCCGGCTCGGCGAGCGCGAGGAATGCGGGGGCGAGTGGACGGAGGTACGTAGTCGTCTTCGGGTTCATCAACAAGGTTGCGTGAGGCACTCTTCGTACGAGCCATGTTTGATTGACTTGGATTAAAAAAATTGAAAAATTGGGTGATTTTGGAGGAGGAGGCGAAATTGAGAGAGAGAGTTTTTTGAAGTGTTTAATGAATTTAGGGTTTTGAAAGGTGTTTTAACACAGAAAATCACAAAAACGATCGGTCGTTTTTGTGTGACGATCGATCGAAAAAGGCCAAAAAAAATCCAGAGAGTAGGACTAAAAAACGATCGGTCGTTTTATGTAACGATCGGTCGTCTGTAACAAAACGATCGGTCGTTTTATCTGACGATCGATCGACTGTAAATGAGGTACAGAACAGAAATTTTGGCACATTTCGACACAGATTTGGCAAGAAAAAAAAATATGCAAAAATACTGAAATATATGAAATTAATCAAATACATGTATATATGTATATTTCACACATCAAACATGCCTAACTCTCGTCGAATAAAACAAAATTGTTCCTCATTAAGGGGTTTTGTAAAGATATCGGCTAATTGCCTATCGGTACTTATATATTCAAGTGTAATATCCCCTTTTTGGACATGATCCCGTAAAAAGTGATGACGTAAATTTATATGTTTAGTGCGAGAGTGTTGGATCGGATTTTTCGAAAGGTTAATAGCACTAGTATTATCACACAATATAGGTACACTATTAAAAGATAATTCAAAGTCGTTTAGTTGTTGACGCATCCAAAGGATTTGTGCGCAACAACTACCCGCGGCGACGTATTCCGCCTCCGCCGTGGAAAGCGCAACCGAGTTTTGTTTCTTGCTATGCCAAGAAACTAAGGCGTTTCCTAGGAAATGGCAAGTACCACTAGTACTCTTTCTATCTAATCGACAACCGGCAAAGTCGGCGTCGGAATAGCCAAGCAATTCAAAAGAAGTATCATGAGGATAAAATAATCCTAAATTACAAGTACCTACAAGATATCTAAATATGCGCTTAACGGCTATAACATGCGATTCCTTAGGGCAAGATTGATACCTAGCACACATGCAAACACTAAACATGATATCGGGTCTACTTGCGGTTAAATATAAGAGGGATCCAATCATACCTCTATAGAGCTTTTGGTCCACGCTTTTACCCGATTCATCCTTGTCTAGTTTTGTTGCCGGACTCATTGGAGTTCCTAGCGGCTTTGCATCGCTCATGTTGAACCGTTTGAGCAAGTCCCTCGTGTATTTTGCTTGATTGACGAAAATTCCGTCCTTTGTTTGTTTGATTTGCAACCCAAGGAAGTAGGTGAGTTCACCCATCATGCTCATCTCGAATTCACCTTGCATACACTTAGAAAACTCCTCGCACATGCGAGCATTAGTAGCACCGAATATAATATCATCAACATAAATTTGAATTAAAAGCATATCTTTTCCATCCTTTTTAATAAAAAGAGTAGTGTCTAAAGTACCACGAGAAAAACCCTTTTTGATCAAAAATTTACTAAGTCTTTCATACCAAGCCCGGGGTGCTTGTTTTAAACCGTAAAGTGCTTTTCGAAGTTTGTACACATGATTAGGAAACTCGTGATTTTCAAAACCGGGTGGTTGTTTTACATAAACTTCCTCATTAATAAAGCCGTTTAAAAATGCACTTTTAACATCCATTTGAAACAATTTAAAGCGTTTAAAAGAAGCATAAGCAAGTAACATTCTAATAGCTTCTAGTCTAGCTACGGGTGCGTAAGTTTCATCGAAATCGATGCCTTCTTCTTGGTTATACCCTTGAGCTACTAGTCTAGCCTTATTTCTAATCACTACCCCGGATTCATCCATCTTATTACGAAATATCCATTTCGTACCTATAATGGTTTTCTCACGCGGTCTAGGTACTAAGGTCCATACGTTACTACGCTCGAATTGATTTAATTCGTCATGCATAGCTAATACCCAACTCTCATCGAGTTCCGCTTCATGAATGTTCTTGGGCTCTAATTGAGACAAGAATGCAAAATGATTAACTATATTTCTTAAAGAAGAACGTGTATGCACTCTTTCTCCCGGGTTACCCAAAATTAAATCTTGCGGATGGTGATTGGCATATCGCCATTCTTGAGGCAAATCCTCATGAATGTGTACACTAGATTCTAAGTCCTTTTGAAGTACATCTATAGTGACTTCATCAACTACGGGTTCAACCTCTATTCTAGGCGTAGACTCTAAGCTAGATGCAACATGATTGGAAGAAGATGCATTATGAAAAATATCATCATTAATATTATGAACAATTAAAGGTTTATCAATCGTCGGCAAATTCTCATCAAACGAGACATGTACCGACTCTTCCACCAATAAAGTTCTTTTATTAAAAATACGATAAGCTTTACTCGATATAGCATATCCAACGAAAATTCCTTCGTCGGACTTAGCATCGAATTTCCCTAGATTATCCTTACCATTATTATGAACATAGCATTTACAACCAAATGCACGTAAATGAGAAATATTGGGCTTTCGCTCATTCCATAATTCGTAAGATGTCTTTTTTAATATGGGCCTAATTAAGGCTCTATTTAAAATATAACAAGCGGAATTTACGGCTTCGGCCCAAAAATACTTTGGCAAATTATTTTCGCAAAGCATGGTCCGTGCCATTTCCTCTAGGGTTCTATTCTTCCTCTCAACTACCCCATTTTGTTGGGGCGTACGAGGGGCCGAAAAATTATGATCAATACCATTTTCATCACAAAAAGTTTGAAATGGAGTATTCTCAAATTCCTTACCATGATCGGTTCGGATACTTTTGATCATATAACCCTTTCGTGTTTGGAGCTTTTTGCAAATAATAGAGAATTCTCTAAATGCTTCATGCTTATGAGTTAAAAACAAGACCCACGTAAAGCGACTAAAATCGTCAACCATGACGAAAGCATATGCACGCCCGCCAAGACTAAGTGTCCGGGAGGGGCCAACTAAGTCCATATGAATGAGCTCCAAACAACGAGTAGTAGATATAATATTTTTAGACTTAAAAGAAATCTTTGTTTGTTTGCCTAATTGGCAAGCGTGACAAAGTTTGTCCTTTATATAAGGAGTTTTTGGTAAACCTATTACCAAATCTTTACTAGAAAGTTTAGCAAGTAAATCAAGACTTGCATGACCAAGTCGTCTATGCCACAACCAACCATTGTCGTTGATAGTAACAAGACACTTGACTTCATCAACCACCGAACTATTCAAATCAATCATATAGACATTATTTTGTCTTTGACCCATAAGAATAGTTTTATTATCCGAAATACAATGAATAATGCAATGCGATTTTTCAAAAATGACTTTGTGACCCAAATCACAAAGTTGACTTATACTAAGCAAGTTATGTTTAAGACCATCAACAAGCAATACATTATCAATAACGACATTAGATGGTTTAGAGATACTACCAATACCGATGATTTTGCCCTTGCTATTATCCCCGAAGGTCACAAAGCCTCCGTCTTTAGGTGCAAGAGTGGTGAATTTTGTTTTGTCTCCCGTCATATGTCTTGAGCATCCACTATCTAGGAACCACTTGTCCTCGTTGATTTTTGATCTCAAGCATACCTACACGACAAAACGATCATTGGTACCCTAATCCATTTTTGGGTCCTTGAGGGTTAGAGTCTCGACCCTTTGGAATCCAAACCAAATCATTTCTACTTACTTTATACCTATTAGGGCAATATATATAATCCTCATAGTGGTCACTACGGTTGCAAGTAATACATTTAACATGCGATATAGGTTTAACAAAACGATTATAAACTAAGTTCCTTTTATAAGAGTTGTTTTTATGAGAATGATTTGGTTGTCTACATTCATTTTTAGCCGTTTGTTTGGTGAATAGGTTTTTATGCTTAGCCGTTAAGAGTGGGTTGTAACCTACACCGGTTTTATCATACGCGCCTTGTTGAGAAGCTAATATAGTGCTTAGCATTTTACTACCTTTAGTGAACTTAGAGAGGGTGAGTTCGGCTCTATCCGCCTTTTCTTTACAAGAACTTAGGTCTTTAACTAACCTATCATTTTCTAAGGTAAGTTCGACATTTTTAGACGTGAGTGAGTCATTTGTTATAGCTAAGTTCTCTAGTTCGTCTTGTAAAGTAATTAACAATTTTCTAAAGGATTTGTTTTTACCTCTAGCTTTTTCTAAGGATTCTAACATATCATTTATATCAATTTCATCATCACTAGAAATAGAAGAGTTAGAGGAGTGAAAGCTTACATCCTCGGTATCGTTGTCTCTAGCCATGAGACATAGGTTTGCGACTTCTTCATTGTCGCTATCGGAGCTATCATCATCGCTCCCCCATGCGGCCAAGAATGCCTTCTTGTATTCTTTTTTCTTTCCGAACTTGTCCTTTTTCTTCAAGGGACATTCGTTTTGCATATGGCCGGGTTTATGACATTTATAGCAAATGATTTCGTCCTTCTTGTTCGATTTGTCGGAAGGCTCTCCTTTATACTCCTTTTTCCGGAATCGTTGTCCACCCTTCTTTTTCCAACTTAGGAATTTGTTGTAGCGTTTGGCGAAGAGAGCCATCTCATCATCCTCACTAGATGAATCATTTTCGCTATCGTCATTTGTTGTGCATTTGAAAGCAATGCCTTTCTTCTTTTTCGAGTCATCCTCATGCTTTCGAGTCGTCATGTCGAGTTCATGAGTGCTTAGGGATCCAATGAGGTTATCGAGAGAGAGAGTGTTCATGTCCTTGGCTTCTTGTATGGCCGTCACTTTAGATTCCCACTTCCTTGGAAGGCTTCGAAGGATTTTCGTCACCATCTCCTTGCTAGAATATACCTTTTCAAGCCTTTTAAGATCATTAGTAATTTTAGTAAAACGAGTGTACATAGAAGCAATAGACTCATCATCTTCAACTTTAAACAATTCATAATCATGAATAAGCATGCTAATTTTAGAGTCCTTAACTTGACTAGTTCCTTCGTGCATAATAGCTAGCTTATCCCACATTTGCTTAGCGGTGTCACAACCGGAAATCTTATCGTATTCACTAGGCGAGAGCGCACAAGTGATAGAGGTCATGGCCCTACAATTTAGGGAAAAAGCAAGGCGTTCATCGGTATCTAGTTCCTCTACAAGTTTATCTTCGCCATTTCTCCTAGGCGTTCTATAGCCTTTACTAATACTTATCCATTGATCTATTTCATAACCACATAGGAAATTTTTCATTAGATCTCTCCAATAGGGATAGTTAGTGCCGTCAAAGAATGGGGGCCTAGTTATGGATTTAGAGTCGGCGTATGAAGACATAGCGGATCTTTAAACTATAAAATCGTTAGATTTTTGTAAATAAAATAGCTAAGCTCTGATACCAATTGTTGGTCCGTAGGAGTCTAAACCTTAGAGGGGGGTGAATAAGGTTTATGTACGTTTTTCGCGGAATGAAATCTATGGGTTATTTACTAAGTTAATTAGTAGTTTTTATAAACTAAACTTTCTCGTTAACTAATTTTCGCTATAATAAACTAAGCAAGCAATGAATATAAGCGATAAATGAATACGAAAAGTAAAAGTTAAGGGATAGAAATAACGCAAGATTTATAGAGGTTCGGCAAAGCGCGCCTACGTCCTCTCCTCGGTATTTTCACTACCGAGTGTTTCACTAAAAATCTTTGTTTCAAGGTTACACCTTAACGAGCTTAATCACCGATTATGCTCCCCCTCACTATATGAGTATCCCGAATAAATGACCTAGAGCTTTTAAGCTACACTTGCTTAAAAGCCTCTACCCAATTCACTCGCTCACAAATGAGTTTATAAAATTACTCTTTTACAAATATGATCACTCACTAAAAATAGTTTCTCGAAGTTTATGGAATTACAAGAATAATACTTTCGAGAATATTTAAGAATACAAGTGAGATTTTGTAGTATAAGCTTGAAGAATAGCTTTGTAAGAATTGCTTATAAGTTGTTGAATGCTTGGATGCTTTTCTTCAAAGGGATTGGGAGCTTTTTGTAGGGAGAAAAGCTTCAGCATTTAATTTCAGACCGTTGCTGGTTGTTGGCAGAATTGAATGCTGGTAAATGCAGTGGTTCGCCCAATTTTCAGGAAGAGCTTAAAAGCTGGAATTTGAAATTCTACAGAAACGATCGGTCGTTTCTGTAAAACGATCGGTCGTTTTTAATCTGAGTTCTCTGGAAGAATTTACACTGAAAACGATCGGTCGTTTCCTCTTGACGATCGGTCGTTTTAACGTTGTGCTCTCTGGAAGGAATTACACTGAAAATGATCGATCGTTTTTGCTTATAGATCAATCGTTTTTTATTCTGGGCAAGTTTCGGTTTTCTCGACCAACTTCGAAAGCTTGTAACTTGTTCGATTTAATTCCGATTGACGTTCCGCTTGATCCGTTGACTTCGTATTTGCGTATTCTATCATTTTGACCCTTTGACACGCTAGATAAATGATTAGTACGCAAAACGAGCTTTTATCATGTTTTACAAATATTGTTATCATCAAAATACTCGATTTGAAGAATCAACGTTCAACATGGTGGTAAAAAGCACCCAGGAGAGGGACCACCTATCCGACCTAAGAGAGGTGTTCGAAACAATACGAAGGCATGACCTGAAGCTGAACGCCTCTAAATGTGCCTTCGGGGTAGGCGCCGGCAAATTCCTGGGGTTCATGGTGACCCATCGCGGCATCGAAGCGAACCCGTCCCAGATCTCTGCCTTGAAAAATTTGAAAACACCTGAGAAGAGAAGGGACATACAAAAGCTAGCCGGAATGGCTGCCGCCCTCAACCGATTTATTGCCCGGTTCGGGGATCGATGCAAGCCATTCTTTACGGCCTTGAAAGCTCAGAAGAAATTCGAATGGACCGATGAATGCCGGCGTGCGTTCACCGAGCTGGCTGACTATCTCGGAAGTCCGCCTCTTCTAACTAAGCCGGACCCAGGCGATGTCCTTACCCTATACCTGGCCGTGTCCGAGATAGCCGTCAGCGCCGTCCTCATCAAGGAACTCGACAGGGAGCAAAGACCTATCTATTACGTGAGCAAAACTCTCCTCGATGCCGAGGCTAGGTATACGCCTTTGGATAAACTCGTCCTAGCCCTCGTCGTGGCCTCACGAAAGCTTGCTCACTATTTCTCTGCACACAGCATTGTGGTCTATACGGACCAGCCTGTGCGAGAAATACTCCAAAAGGGGGATCTCTCTCGATGAATGATGAAGTGGGCCTGCCACTTGAACGCCTGCCACTTGAACATCAGCTATGCACCGTGAACGTCCGTCAAGGGACAGGCCCTGGCCGATTTCGTGGCAGAATTCACTGGAACGACTCAATGCCCCGACGTCACAGGTTGTGCCCAAGAGACCTGGATCTTGCACGCGGATGGAGCCGCCAATAAGAAAGGGTCCGGCCTCGGCGTCGTACTCCGATCTCCACAAGGGGATGTGATCGAGAAGTCAATCCAACTTGGCTTCAGAGCCACCAATAACGAGGCCGAATATGAGGCCGTTATCGCCGGCCTGAAAATGGCCCAAAGCCTCGGAATCAAGAAGATACTGGTGCATACGGACTCTCAATTAGTCAGCAGCCAGATCAGTGGTGAATTTCAGACGAAGGACGACAGGATGGCCAGCTACGTGGCTATCGCTTCCGGAATTCTCCAAAGCTTCGAATGTCAAGAAATCGTCAACATAAACAGAAATGAGAACACCCACGCCGATGCACTAGCGACCCTAGCCTCGGTCATGAGTGATAAAAAAGAGAGAGTCATCACCATAGAATACGTCCCTTCGCCTAGCATCGAGGCTAGGGCAACAATTAACATGGTGACTGACCTCCCGCCGAAACCAAGCTGGATGGACCCCATAATCGAATACCATCGCTCCGGTGATCTTCCCAATGAGAAGAAGGAGGCCGAGAAAATAAGAAGAACGGCACTGGGGTTCTGGATAGCTCCCAACGACAAGCTCTATAAAAGATCGTTCTCTGGCCCCTACTTACTCTGCGTCCATCCTGACATGGTAATGAGGGTCATGGAAGAAATTCACGAAGGAACGTGTGGGAGCCATACCGGGGGCAGATCGCTGGCCAACCGAGCCTTGACCCACGGGTATTGGTGGCCCCTCATGCAGAAGGACGCCAAGGCTTTCGTACTCAGGTGCGAGAAGTGTCAGAAGTACGCACCCATACCCCATGCCCCGGCGCAAAAAATGAGCAGCGTGACCTCGCCCTGGCCCTTTGCGCAGTGGGGCATGGATATCGTCGGACCATTCCCCGTGGCCCCGGGGGGAAAGAAGTTCCTCCTCATGGTCACCGATTACTTCTCAAAGTGGGTGGAGGCCGTGGCCTTAGCGAAGATCACAGAGGCCGAAGTGATACGTTTCCTCTGGAGAGACGTGATCACCAGATTCGGAATCCCCTACTCAATCGTCGCGGACAATGGTGGACAGTTCACCGGGGACAAATTAAAAACGATGTATGCAAAGTATCACATCAAAAACTACTATTCGACCCCATCGTACCCCCAATGCAACGGGCAAGCCGAGGTATCAAACAAGACCGTGCTCGACGGAATCAAGAAGAGGCTAGACGACTCCAAAGGACGATGGGCTGCAGAGCTGCATCACGTCCTTTGGGCCTACCGAACGACGAGAAGACGGGGCACTCAACAGACACCCTATAGCCTCACTTACGGAATGGAAGCCATCATCCCGTTAGAAATTGGGCTTCCTTCTCTGAGGACGGACATGCTGGAAAATGGGCTTAATGAAAAGATGATGGGGCTAGAGCTGGACTACGCCGAAGAAAGAAGGGAGGTTGCGGCCATCCGTAACGCCGAATATAAAAACGAGCTGGGGCGTTCTTACAACAAAAGAGTGAACGCCAGACGTTTCCAAGACGAAGACCTCGTGTTACGAAAAGTAAACAACAACACCAGGATACAGTCCGACGGCAAGCTAGGCCCCAATTGGGAAGGCCCCTATCGAATCCTCGGTGCAGTAGGGAACGGGGCCTACCTGCTGGGTCGTCTTCCCAACAACGTCCCGGTGGACCGACCTTGGAACGTCAACAACCTAAGGAAGTACTACCCGTAGGGCTCGGCCTTTGTGTCTTTGTGTAAATAAGAATGTGATGTAAATTTGTGCCTATGGGCTTTATAAATGAAAACTGTTGTTATTTCAATAGCTCCCCAGCGTACATTTCATTTAAATTCTCTAAGTGTTTCAGAACACGAGCCTATACGGCACCCCGGTTCATATTTACTTGAATTTTTCAGTTCATTTAAATTCTCTAAGTGTTTCAGAACACGAGCCTATACGGCACCCCGGTTCATATTTACTTGAATTTTTCAGTTCATTTAAATTCTCTAAGTGTTTCAGAACACGAGCCTATACGGCACCCCGGTTCATATTTACTTGAATTTTTCAGTTCATTTAAATTCTCTAAGTGTTTCAGAACACGAGCCTATACGGCACCCCAGTTCATATTTACTTGAATTTTTCAGTTCATTTAAATTCTCTAAGTGTTTCAGAACACGAGCCTATACGGCACCCCGGTTCATATTTACTTGAATTTTGCAGTTCATTTAAATTTTCTATGTGTTACTTCGGTTTGCAAGTTATGAGTTGTATCAAACGAGCGCCCCAACGCCGAAGCACTAAGGCCCACTCTTTTGGGAGCGTGTATACAATGTATAAAACACAATGGAAGTAAACAAGTAAAACACAGAAGAATAAATAAAAGACAAGTCCAAAATTGTTTTTTCATTTCATTCAACGGAAAGCTATTACATGCTAAGTACAAAAAGGAAACTACATTGAAAACAAAAGCCTAAATCTACCCTAGTTCTGGCTAGCTTCGTCCTCTTCGTCCGAGAGAGCTCGAGGAGTCAAAGGCACCACATCCGGAACGGGAGCTGAGGGGACGGGAACGATAATATTTTCTACGTTCCATACCGGGTGATCCGGTCCCGCCCTCATGAAGGCAGCCGCCTCAGACCACCCTTCGACGTAGAAGGAGTTGAAGTCCTTCTGTGTCTTTTGGGCCCAGGCAGCATTCAGCTCGGCCTGGCCAGTCTGGACCGCCGCCTTTATTCTGTCGGTGACGCCAGCCTCAGCCTCTTTTAGGGCTGCCTCCGCAGCCTGGGCACGCTCCTCGGCCTCCGTTCTGGCCTTCACGGCTTCGACTCTTCGAGCCTCAACCGTGGCGTTGAGGCCCTCAGCTTTCTCCGCCCTGAGTTGGGCCTCCTCAGACCTTTTCTGGGCCTCCTCCGCCCTTTTTTGGGCCTCCTCCACAAGCTTGGCATTAGCCTCTGCCTTCGCGGCCCATGACCTCACCAGCTGGCCTTGGTGATAGACATATTGGTTCATCATTAAGTAGGCCTACAAGGGAAAAGGCAAAACACTTAGCAAAAATATGTGGGAAGAATGTGAAAACATACAAAATAGACTATACACATACCTGAGGTATCATGGCCATGGCCGATGTCATGGAGGATGCGAGGTCACGACCTCGGTGATCAGCCTCGACGCTTTGCTGCTGGAGCACAGCCAAAGCTAGTAACCCGGCAGATGGGTGAGCCTCCATGATGCTCTTCACCCCCGTGGCCGCCTTCACCTCCTCGGGCGTCTGCACAGGCATCCTGTGGGTCGGGGAGGCAGAGCTGGAGCTTGAGCCTTGAGTAGGGCCTTGAGCAATGCCCGACGTCTCTCTAGGCCCCTCAACGACCACAACCTCGGACGGGTTGCTCCCTCCGACCTTAGCCCTCTTTTCCCCTTGGAGGGACTTCGTCCCCTCCACCTTTCTCTTCCCCAGAAGGGCCTTGCGGGCCAGCCGATCGAGTCTGGCTTGGGCTGCCAAATCATCCGGGCCAGCCGACTGAGGCAGGATCGCCACTTCCCTCTCTCCTGTCACAACCACATCCCTCTCCTCGGCCTCGACCTCGACCACTACCCCCTCGGGCTCCCCCGCCTCAGCAACCTTTTCGACCGCCCCTTCTTCCCCCTCGCCATCCCCAACCTCAGCTACCTCCTCCGCCTCAGCTATCTCTTCCACCCCCGCCTCCTCCTCAGCCTCTTCATCTGCCTCCTCCTCCTCGTCAGAACGGACTACCTATACAGGCCATACAAGAAAGGAGTTAGAGAAATTAGAAGAAATTAACTAAATCTAGCTGAGTGTAAAAACGAAGATTTGAGAAAAACAAGAAGTGACTTACTCTGGTCCTTGAGGTGCCCAAGGCTGGCCCGGAGGGTTCTGCCTCAGATGGGCTATCTTCTAATCGTAGGGGGATCCCCACAGCGGGTTCCCTAGAGCTCAAGGGGAGAACCTCTGTCAGAGGCTTCCCATGCACGTCGATATAGGTCCGGGTACCGTCCGCCCCCACCCGGTAGTGAAGGACGGTACCATCAGACCGGGTCTCAAAGTGAACCCCGGCCGTTGAAGGAGCGAAGGAGACCACCGTCGCCGCCTTCGCCCTACTGCCTGTCTTCAGCTTTGGCTTCGAAGCCTTCTTCGCCGCATGCTCCAGACCTCGGGGAGGGAGGGCTGCCTCGGCACCTTCAACCACCTTGGGAGGGAGGGTCGACTCCAGACCCTTCTCCTTCTCCCACCTTTCCCTGGAGTATCCCACAGGACAGAAGGTCCTGTGGGGCCACTTGAAACTGTTCCCCTTGCAGGAGGTGGGGGAGCCACAGATTAGCAGGCGTTCCGCATCGCGTGCCCCCACGTCGGTCCCATCCGGACCCCACCAGTTAAGGGCCACCTCCAACGACTGTATGTTGGGTTCGCCCAGGCCCCCAAGCTTAGAGGCCACGGTGAATTTATTTTCCTTGGTGCTCAGCACCCTCCCCGACCTGGTCGGGAGAGTTAGGTCGTCACGGAGGAGCCAGGGGCCCTCCACCACGACCACGTCTTGTGTGTAACCCCGATTCGAATCGGAGTTACCCGTGATCAGCTGATTATGAGACCGGCACCTCAGGTAGGGCTGCCGGCTCTTAGATTGGGAGCTTGGCTCGGCCTGCAAAAATTCGTAGCATGCCAAGAGCTCCCTAAGCCCCAGTGGTTCCGGAATGGCCGGGCCCAACAAGACACTTAGGGCCTCCATTCCGGCGCAGATGCGGTGCGCTTGCAGAGGCCACTGGCACGGAAGAGTCTGCGTCCAGGCGCAGAGCTCCGCCAGCAGCTCCGGAATGGGGAGGTGGGTGCCCCCGTATAGAAGAGTAGAGAGGGAGAGAGTTACCATGTTCTTGGGATCAGCCACGATCCCGTTTACCTCGTCCGAGGTCGCACAGGTCCGAAGTCGAAACTCCTCCCCTATGCCGCAGAGTTGACAAAACTCGTCTAGGTCAGGCCCGTGCTGCCTAACCATGATACTGTTGTCGTTTACTGCTACGGAGATGGCTGGGTCGATAACCATCGCCCGGAATGGCAAGGCGTGTGCCATCACCTCAAGGCGCCGTGGTTGCGGGGCAACCATCGGGCCTTTTCCGGCTCCGTGTTTGATAACCATGATGGTTGGTTGGTGGGTGAAATTTCCTAAGTATGAAGGAAGAGAGAGAATGGTTTGCTGTGAAAATTTTAGAGAGAGATTGAGAAAGTGAAAATGAATTTTCACTGAGGGTATTTATAGAACCCCCACCAGAAGATGAAAAGACGTTTACCAGAAGGTGAAAAGACGCAACGGCTCATTGCACGAACTCCCACAAATAACCGCCGCCACTCAATCAATGTCCACCACGTGTACAGCCTGCAGAGGCCGTCTGCCAAATGTCACTCACCAGCCGTTTTAGCATTAATGACGTTGTAGAAATCAAAGGGACAAAGACGGCGCCTCGTGTCCACGTGTAAGAAAACCATGAATGGTTGCACACGTGTCATAAAACAGCCATGCATGAGCATATTCGCACCGACGAGCACGATAACAAAATAACCGGAGCCCCCGTAACGATAAGAGATCCTCGCCAACCTCGTCCTTAGCAACGACTCCGGACAGGGAGCTGTTGGCGAGGGAATGTCAGCATCCCCTCGTCCGGGGCAATAACGCCCCCAAAGTGGGCCGTCCGGGCCTCATCAACCCTGAATGATGCGACGCCCCGGATTGGGAGGGCCGAGCCGTGCTGAGGCCGGCCCAAAGAAGCGTGTCGAGTACGCTTCCCCAATTAATGTTGCTGCCCCCTTGGGGGACCCTCCTGACGTTTCACCGACGTGGCCCAATCACAGGACACCTCTTGTGGGCCCCGGGAAAGGACAGTACCCTTGTCAGAGTCATAAATGACTCTGACGCCGTTGGATCAACATCTTACAGTACAGTGATCCAAGGGTTAATACACCTCTGAACCTCACTATAAATACCCCCCCTAATCCTACTTAGAAGGGGGGGGACAAAGAGACAGAGAGGAGAGATAAAGCTTAAACAACCCGGACCCCCTGAACACTATCTGCACCACTCGATACAACGACCTGTAACCGGCCCGGTCCCTCATCCTTAACTATATTACTACTTTCAGTTAACACCGATACTGACTTGATCGTTGGAGAGGGAAAACCCGGCAACAACCCCGGGCCCCTGTTCGTTCCTTGTGCAGGCACGAAGACCACCTGACCGCCGAAGCATACCTGACCGCCTCGGAAGATCGGAGCCGACGCGAATTTGATTAAGTCGAGCTTGGGAAGAAAATCAAGCTCGCCAACTCTCACCATTTACAAGAAAGGAAGAACAGTCTAGCGCTTGGGCGAAACTAATTCACTTACAAACCAACCGGAAATGGTGACTTGATACATATTTTTCGTATTTATAATAAGTTTAATGATTCTGAACCCGCCGTATTCAAGTTTGTAGCTACAGTCCAAAAAACAATATGTGAGCATATGCATAGGAGCCTTATATCTCCGAATTCCCTTTAATCCAGTGTTTCATAAATAAATAAAAAATTCATTTGCATCGCATTCTCTAACGTTCCTTAAATTTTAGGATTTTCAAAATCTTCCTTATATTAAATGAACCATCACCATTCCCTTACAAATAAAATATTACATTTTAATACATTTTAATATATATTATGCTTAGGCATGTGCACGGTTTGGTCGGTTTTGAATGAAACCAAAATTCTAATCGGTTCGGTTAAAATTTTGATTTTATTAAAAAAAAATAAACATATTTATTTTATTGAAATATATTTAAATTAAAAAAACTTTACAGAAATAAAAATTTAAATTGAGAAAATTAAAAATAATATAATAAATTGAGACAAAACATAATACAAAATATTCATATCAGTAATAAATAAATAATCACTATGACAAGCAAAAAATAAGAATTACTAGTCAAGAAAAAATAATTGCATACATATACATATATATATATATATATATATATATATATATATATATATATTATGATACTTATGGTTTTCAGTTTCGATATTTTTGATTAAGTTTTTTTTGGGTTTTTTCCACCACCAGACTTGTGCTAATATCAATCACATGAAAGTTCTAAATTATATAATTGAATAAATTAATAGTATATAGTTATCACTACAAAATAATATTTGATTTAGTGAGAGTCAAAAGTTGTCACAAATCTGTCGCTAATTTAAAAAGCTTTTATAAACCTGTCGCAAATTGACTAAACTGTCACAAAACCGTCATAAAAACCGTCGCTAATAAGCTAGTAACAAAAAATATCGTCACTAATTCCGTCGCTATTTAAGTATTTTTTTATAGTGTATCAGGGGCGTTCCAGACCCAATTCCAATAAGCTATGGGCTTGGGGCATAGACATGGGGCAAAAAAAAAACTCAGTTTATTATAAATTCAGTTTTAACCCAAATTGTCAATTAGATTAATTCAACATTTGCAAAACAAAACACTCACCTATATATACATATATATATATATATATATTAAAATAAAACTGATTTTATTTTATTTTTGCTTGATAAAAATTTTACGAGCAACCGAATAATTTGATTATTGAGCAATTCGTGGAATCGGTCCGCCACTGATAGTTATGATAAGAAAATTGGTAAGAAATCTGACAAATTGTATAAAGTTAAGTTGTTCACTAAAATTAGTAAAAACGGTAAATTTCAATTTGTATATAGAAAAAACTTTAGAACACAAGATGCGGTTGCTTGTGAAACTATGGGAAGATTTAATAATTGTCACCATATAATAGGACTGTAAATGAAACGAAACGAACCGAACAACCCTCTGTTTATGTTCAGTTCATGAACTAAAACTCTTGTTCATGTTCGGTTCATGTTCATTTATATACGAACGAACATTTGACGAACATGAACCGAACATTTGACAAGCCGAACACGAGTTGTTCGTAAATATCTAATTTCTTTCAAAACATTTAATAATTGAAAAAAATATATATTTTTCTTTCTTTTTAAAATATATTTTAATTTTATTATATATTACTATATTGTTAATTAGGATAAACTAGTTCACATATAACTTTAAGTTTATATATTGTATAAATTCTTTTACATACGTATGATTACTTTAACGAGCTGAACACTTAACGATAAAATCGGTGACTGTATTTATAGTATGATGATATAAATTAACATAATAAGTTCAAAATAATACAAACATATCATTTATATTATTATAGCATAAATAAGTTTATTAATTGTGTAATGATATTAATTTTTGTTACATCATTAATAGATTTATTTATTTTATTTTATCAAACTTTATATATAGTTATACGAACACGAGTTTAGACGAACCGAACAGATGGTTGTTTATGTTCAGTTCACTTAATAGACGAACACTATATTCTTGTTAATTATCGTGTTCATTTATAAATGAACGAACATGAACCGAGCATTAGCCGAGCCGAACACGAACGATTTCACGAACAGCTCATCTCATTTACAGCGGTGCCAGTAATCCGAAAACGGATAAAGGCTGATAATCTAAAGGAATCAGTTTTAAATAACGGGAAGAAATAAAATAAAAATTAAAGTAGGAGTGGCATAATTGCGAAATTCAAGAAAATTAACTATGGTTACTCACTCGTCCTTATCCACAATGCCGTTACAACCAACAGTGGCAATTTCGCAATTAGACCCAACTTCAGAGGCAATTTACGATTTCTTTATGAGTAAACTGCAAATGATTCCCATAAACTATAGCTGTTTTTCAAACAACCCCATAAACTTACAAACCTTGCAAATAGCCACGGAAGACTATCTATGTGTTGCAAACAACCCCAATAACTAACTTTTAAAGATCAAGAGCTTTTGTGTGCAAAAAATATATCCATCTTGTAATAAATAAAATACACAAGAAAAAAACATGGACTATTTTTTAAAAACAGAATTACTAATTTAATAGGTGTTTTTTAAACGCAAAACTACTTATACATGGCCCAAAGTCCCGTTCATAGGATTTGGACCTCCAAAAGCGAATTGGAAATTAGGCTCATCGTTACACTTTTTTTTTTTTTGACAAAATGATATCTAGCATTAAAAGGCAGATTACTCGAGCTATAAATATATGTAATACAACTATGAAGTTCTATACAAAACATTATAGATGTCAACAAAGATTTGTATTTTATAAATACAATTAAAAGGACTTTTCTATTCCTTTCCGATGCATATAAGGTACTAATATACACAAAACGTGATCCTTGATGAAAGGAGGCCATAAGCAGGAGGAGAATCGGGAGCGAAACTAAGGGGTGGCAAGGGGGTGTCACCGTCATTTCAATTTTATTTTATTTTAAAATTTTATATAGAAAAATTCGGAAATTTAAGTTTTTATAAATTAATAATCTCTCAAATGAACAAATAATAACTTAGTTAAAATGGTAAAAATAAAATTTGTGTGTCACAAGGTCCCTAGTTGCATTTAATTAACATTAAATTACTTTTTGACTTCTGCATTAATTAATTGCATCTTTAAATACTATTACAAGATTTTATAAATAAATGTTTTGATGTAGTTTCATAGTCATATTACAACAAACTTTAAACTAATAAATTCGTATTTGTCGTCATTTTTTCTGTATCGTTTGAAATTTTTAGATCAATGGACAGGACAGCTAAGTTTTAAGCTCCAGGTTTTTTTTTGCTTTTTATACAGTTTATTGTTATTTTACTAACAAAAAAAATTTAACGTTTTAAAATTTTAGATCAATGGACAAGTCAGCTAAGTTTTAAACTCTACGTTTTTTTAGTTTTTTATACCGTTTATTATTATTGTACTAACAAAAATAAAATAACACCCTCAAGAATTGAATACTGGTTGCGTATACTGGTTGTGTCAGTGAGAAGACTTGGATGTATATACCCTTAAAGCCGACTCTCATGACCCATATATCTAAGTACTGTTGGAAAAACATGTGAAAACATGGGTGTTTCCGAATGGTCACTAGATCAACTTCGAGTCATTATTTCGTGTAACAGCGCTGAGTTGTTTATACCGTACTCAACGTGGTTGAGTAGCCCGTGTGACGAGCTTCGTAACGGTATATCACATGACCTATTCGGAGAATGGGTGTGAATACAAAGTGGCTTCAAAGTTGGTATCTCGGAAGCTTAAATCTGGAAAATCTGAAAAACGAAATGGTTAATGAGAAAACCATTTAGAATAATCCCATATTGGAAGATTAAGAGTTAATCTTACAATATATATACCATACCAACCCATGTAGTTATTAAACTAACATGTCCACATACACCTAAGAGTATTAGTGTGTACCACACACGCGCGCTCGCTCGTGTCTCGTGTCTCGTGTCTCGGGCTCGGGCTCGGGCACGGGCACGGGCACGGGCACGGGCACGGGCACGGGCACGGGCACGGGCACGGGCGTGGGCGTGGGCTTGGGCTTGGGATTGGGATTTGGGATTTGGGGAATGTCTCGGGTCTTGGGTCTTGGGTCCAAACCCGAATAGGGAGTTTTGTATAAATTACAAAAGCAGTCCCTAGAGTTTCCAGCAAGAGAAACGCCAGCAATAAATGGAATTGATTGCTGCGGTTTCAGAATTAAAGTGAGCGGATTCTGGGAGTGTAACTCCCAGAATTGATGACCTATATTTATGGCTGCGGTTTCAGTAGAGCCTATAAAAGGCAGCCCTCCCCCTCTCATTCAAACACACCAGAACACACAACACAGCATAAGCATCATATAGAGAGAGAGAACCGCACCACCAACAGCTCGACCTGTGGTTCGGTGCCGGTTTCCATACGAGCCACTCTGAGATAGAAGTTGTACCTTGGGAACAAAGTCCCGAAACCAGAAACCTTTAAAGGTGGTTCGGGAAATATTGTTTAAGGGAAACTGCTCAGCAGTTGCCTCTTTTTTTAATTTCTGTTATTTAATTTTCAGTCCTTTATTATTCTGTCCATTTAATTTCAGTACTGTTTCCTTTTTGTATTTACTTTCCAGTACCTTTAGTTTCTGTAATTTACATTTCAGTCTTTCCTATTCTGTAATTTACTTTCCTGTAATTTAATTTCCAGTATTTACATAACAGTCCGGCCAGTTTTTTTAATAACAGTCCGGGCAGTTTTTTATTGGTTAAAACCAGTCCGGCAGTTTGTTAAAACCAGTCCGGCAGTTTCTTTTATTACAAAACAGTCCGACAGTTTCTTAAAACCAGTCCGGCAGTTTCTTTTATTCAAAACCAGTCCGGCAGTTTGTTTAAAACCAGTCCGGCAGTTTGTTAAAATCAGTCCGGCAGTTTCTGTAAAACCAGTCCGGCAGTTTCTTTGTTAAACCAGTCCGGCAGTTTCTTTATAACAGTCCGGCAGTTTCTTTATTACAGTCCAGCAGTTTTATTTATTTGTTGAGTCAGGAATTGTAATTTATATTCCAATTGTGAGAAATAAAATTGTTTATTTCCATTGCGTTCCTGTCTTCTTTATTTTTCCTTTCATTTATTGTATTCGAAATAGTACCAAAACCAACAAGTACAATCTTACAAGTACAAAAATCAAGAAAAAAACGTTAAAGATAATACTTTCTTCAAAACATAAGTTCTATCCTCAAATAGCAAGTTCACAAAACTCAAGGACTCATTCGCAAAACACCCGATCGTATTCGTCTCCCCACATAATCCGCCTTTTCTATAAGTACACCTCACCACCCACCCCCCCCAAAAATCAAAATTCACATTTCCCCATTACATCTCTCTCTCTCTCTCTCTCTCTCTCTCTACATTTCCCCTTTTTCATTCACAAAACCCTAACACAAAGACCAAATGTCGACTGATTCTCAAAACGGAGGTGCTACAAACGTGGCAGCGGCGGTGGTGTTCGGTTCGTTCAAGACGCAGCTCCACGTGGCGAATGCTAGCGAAGCAGTGGAGTTTTACAAGGCAGCGTTCGGGGCCGAGGAAGTGAGCCGAGAGGTGAACCCGAAGAGGAAAGCTGATCAGGAGTTGCCACGTGTCGTCTCTGCTGAACTCAAAATCGCCTCCTCTGCTTTCCTCGTCTCTGACGTGGCTGATGACTCCCCTGCTCTGTATGATACTCTTTCTATATTTATATAAATTTATGTATTGTTTTTTATATTTTTATTTAAATATTTATGTGTGTTCTGTATGTGTTTTTGTTCTTAATATGTTATTTCTGGTTTATTCTTTTGGATCTATTAATTTTCATATTTTTGTTCTTAATATGATATTCACTCTCACTCTCTCTTTATATATGTATTATCTATATATTTGTTATGTATATTTACATATTTATATATATAATAGTGTATGATTGTATTTTTATGTATTTTTGTTATTATTATGTTATACTAGGTTTTATTCTTTCAGATCTGTTGATTTTCGTAGCTATGCGTTTATTTTTTTTGTGGTTTATGAGTTTTGTAAGGTTTTTATGTGTGTTTCTTTAATAGAAATAGCTTTGCTAGATTTAGACTGATTTTAAAATTTGAATGAGTATTTTATTTATTTATTTATTGGGCAAAAATACTGTTATATCTGTTAAGTTTATGATTTTTGTTAGTTTTATTTCGTGTAGTGCTTGAACAGTAGTAAAATTACCTTTGTAGCTATTTTTGTTTGATTTTCCGAAATACTCTATATTATTGTTTATGTATATTTCGTGTGTGATTTTTTTTAATGTATTTATGTTTTTATTATTTTATTTTAGGGTTAATTCTTTTGGATCTGTTGATTTTTTTGTCGTTTATGAGTTATCTAAACTTTCTATGTTTATAATAAATGTTGATGTCTGTGTTTCTTCAATATTAGTTAGTTTTGCTAGATTTAGACTGCTTTTAAAATTTAACGAGTATTTTTTTTTATTTTTTTTTAGGCAAAATCACTGTTATTTATGTTAAGTTTATGATTTTTGTTTAGTTCATTTCGTGTAGTGATGGAATAGTAAGAAGTAGTACTTTAGAAACCATTTTTTTTTTAAATGAAACTAATTTTGTTTGATTTGTGGAAATAGTCCATAACAAAGTTGATTAAAAAATATATATATATATATATATTTTCATGACCGAGATACTTTTTCTACTACTGTGGGGTATTTAGAATATTTTGTCGTATTTGACCGATTTAAATCCTTATTTTGAATGTTTTTAGCTAGATTTGACACTGTTTTAGTCATATATATATAGATAATATTGATTTAATCCATAACAAAGTATAGTAAATTATTCTTATTCGAACAATTTTAGAGAATAAGTAAACTGTAACAGTTTTTTTTTTTAATTTACACAAAGTCAATAGCATGGATTATTAAAATATTATTTTTTATTTCTGACCTTTGTTAACTATTGCTGTGGGGGCATAAATTGACTCTAATTGACTGTTTTATTTTTTTCACTTAAAACAATATGTTATCATAAATACAATACATGGGTGACTTGATAATAGTAGCCTATTAGTCGTTACAATTTAATTAATTTTCCATAAAAATCAGTCAATCTGGATTTATTGTTGATTATTGATTTAATTTTTCGTTATTTTGCTAGACTTGAGACTGATTTTGGTCATATGCAGGGTGTTTTTGTTTAATGGCTGAAGTAACAGTGCTATTAATTTATATTTAGTTTGAAATAATTCTTTATATGGAAATTCATATCATTCGTGTGGGTCTATAGATTTTGATTTAATCTTTAGTTGTTCATTTCAGTGATTAAATATGCTATTTTACATGATATGGCCTATTGCTGGTCATCTGCAGAAAAACTATATAGTAAACCTAATAAATTGCTCTATAATTTTACGTGATAAACTGATTGATAATATCTTCTCAATATATTTAGTTTCTTGTTGTGTTTTTTCCTGCTACTCTGGGGTATGAAAAATATTGTCATATTTTACCCATATAATCCATATATTAATTTATTCACCTGTTGTATTCCATGCATGTTAACTAGATCTGAGACTATTTTAGTCATCGATATAGGTTTTTGTTGGTTTAATCAGTAGTATTTTATAAATGTCCATAGCAAGGACTACTAAAATACATATTTTTATCATATCTAAGCTTTGTTTCCTGTTAATGTGGGGCAATAATTTGATACTAATTTCTAAGTGACTGTTTTGTTTATTACACTTGAATATTTTATTATAATGAATAGAATAAAATATTTTTTTTTATCATATCTAAGCTTTGTTTCCTGTTAAATGTGGGGCAAATAATTTGATACTAATTTCTAAGTGACTGTTTTGTTTATTACACTTGAATATTTTATTATAATGAATAGAATAAATTTTTTTTTTTTTATCATAACTAAGCTTTGTTTCCTGTTAATGTGGGGCAATAATTTGATACTAATTTCTAAGTGACTGTTTTGTTTATTACACTTACGTATTTTGTTATAATGAATAGAATACATGAGTGGCTGAGTAGCAATAGCTAATTAATCGTAAAATTGTAATTAATTTTCTATGAAAATCAGATGAATTGGATTTACTGTTGATTAACATATTTTTCTAATTGTCTATTGCTAGAGTTGAGACTGATTTTGGTCATATGCAGGGTGTTTTTGTTTAATGACTGAAGTAACAGTGCTATTAATTTATATTTAGTTGTATTTAAAAAATTTATATGTAAAATCATATCATTCCTTTGGGTCTCTAGATTGATTAAATTTTTAGTTGTTCATTTCAGTGATTAAATATTCTAGTGTACATGATATAGCGGGTATTGATATTCTGTCTGTATTTTATCGAGCATAAGAGCCTTTTGGTGGTCATCTGAAAAGTGAGTAATATTAAGTTTGTAGCATGATAAATTGCTCTATAGTTGTATATGATAGTAACCGTTTACTATTTTTGCTTTCTTTATTTTATAGTTTACATATTGTTTGTTAAACTGTTTAAGTTTGTTTTTTAGTTTCTTACCTTTAAAGAGATGCATGGTTAATGGTTTATTACTGTTATTTGGTTATTTTGGTTAGATATTTATAGTTCATCATTTTTTATATACACTGGTTTACCAAACAAATTTCGTGTGAGATGCTTAGTACATTACATTGAGGTTGGTTGCTTTAATCTGCTGAATTTGCACTTTATTCTCGTAGCTCTTTTGAAGTTCATTTCACTTCAGTAGTTTCTCTTTTTTCTCGTATTTAACTGGTTAACTTTGTAATTGCTGCCATGTACTAATTTTTACACAACTTGCTTTAATTTTTGTACTCGGTTATTAGCCCTGCTAAATGCTCTGTATTTTTCAACAAAACACAATTTTCATTCAACTTGTTTGTGTTCTTATATTGAATGACTGCCCTTACAACTGATTAGGATTAGCTTATTCGTCTCCCTCTCTGCGTTGAATGATTTACTCTTTGCAGTATAGTTTCATTTTAATCAATTTGGTTCTGGCTCATTGAATATTTCATTGTTTTTGCATATCATGGTTGTTTGTTGTTAGCATTCGTGTAGGTGGAATGTTTCTGATTGCAGCTTATAAGCTCAGCTTATATTCCTTTTTGCTTCAATGCCCTCTCTGATATACAAGCTAGTATGCTACATTTTGTTTACCAGCTTTAAAGTCGAGTTCACAAAATAGTAACTTAATTTGTTTTGGAACTCGGAAATGTTTTTCATTTGCCTAAAAGTTGCAACCAAACACCCGTTATGTTATTGCGTGTAATACGGTGGTGTATTAGATTTACAATCTCAGCTTGTTGCCTTTTTTTGCTTAAGCTACTCACTGTATTCTGTTTACCAGCTAAAAAGCTGAGTGTTCTTCTAATGAGCTTAATTTTTCGTGGAACTCAAAATTATTTTTAATTTGGTGGATTAGACGATTCTTCATGTATGCTCTGCATGTTTGTCTTGCTGTTTTTGAAATCTACACTGCATATCAAGGACCAGCTAAAAAGCTGAGTTTTCTTGCAATGAACTTATTTAATCTGCCTTAAATTTGCAACGTGGGTCGGTCGGATTGATGATTTATTTAAAAAAAAATTAATGTAAGCTCAGCTTGTTTGCCTTTCTGTTTAAAAGCTTCACTGCATTTTTAGTGCTAAAAGCTGGCTTTTCTTGTAATGAGCTTAAATTTTTCTGGAACTCAAAATTGTTTTTGAATTTTGCCTTAAAGTTGCAATATGTATAAATCCGGTTGATGATGATTGATTTGACAATTCTTCATGTAAGCTCAGCTTGTTTGCCTTTTTGTTTAAAAGTTACTCTGCATTGGTAGCAACAAGAAAAGCTGAATATTCTTCTCATGTGATTAGTTCTTTCGGAAAACTAAACTTTGTACCTTATTCATAATCTTAATCTAACGTTTCTTTATGTTTAACCAGGGTGGAGTCCGAGGGGACCAGGTTCACCTTCTGTCTCGAGACTGCTGATGTGGCGAAAGCCGTGGAGAAAGCTGTAGCTGCTGGTGCTATTGCTGATGGAGAGATTGCTGAGTCTGAGAATGGTCTCGTTGGGAAGCTGAACGACCCTTACGGTTTCGCCTGGATGATCTCCACCCCTGCTCTCAAGAAGATTGCAGCTGATGTGGAGGCCTAAAAACCGTCCGATTCTATGCCTTTTATCATCTACTGTTATGTTGCAGTAGTAAGAACTGGTTAATTAGTAGTGGTATGAGAAGTTTGGTGGTTAATTAAGTAGGTTAATGAAGTGGTAGTAAGGTGACTTTTATTTTGGAGCCTAATTCTGTAAGGTGTAATGGATTTGATCTTTTGACTGATTTAGCTGGCAGTCTCTGAATGCGATTTGGTAAAATCGTTGGAACTACTTTTAATGCGATAAAAACTTGCCCTGATTTAATCGTTTTATATTCCAGTTAATTCTTTCTATTTTTATTGGTGCGGTACTTTCTTTTATTTTTACTAACTAGTTATATTGGCTTTGTTTGCACACCTACGTATTTGTAAAATGTATTTACTTACTTGGAGCTTGGATTTTTATTGGTGCAGCACTTCAATTTATTTTTCAAAACTAGTTAATATTGGCCTTGTTTGCATACCTTTTGATTTGTTTAATTGGATTTACTTGAAGTTTTACCTTTATTAGCTTAGAAACTATGCTTCTTTGGTTTTGGTGCAGCACTTCAATTTATTTTTCAAAAGTAGTTAATTAATGCCTTGTACTTTTTGATTTGTTTAATTGGATTTACTTGAAGTTTTACCTTTATTAGCCTATTAGGAACTATGCTTCTTTGGTTTTTCCACTAGAGAGCAAAAAACTGGACCATATTTTTTCTCGGATATATGAGAACCCAGTTTCATTTGCTCTCGAAGGCTGAACAAAACAACCCAATTGGTTGCAAAATCAAATTTGAACAACCCAATTGATTTATGATTTTATTTTTGTGCTTATATTATTTCTAATTATGATAATCAAGTACAAATGCTATATTTTGAGAATACTTGAACCCCAAAAATTTGACTAGCTTCTTTCCATTTGTATCATCTACTGTCTGATGGTTTTATGTTAAAAACAGATTTTATTTAATTTTCCAACTCAAGCATTGTTGTTTTTCTTGAAATTACTTTTACCTCTTTCAAATATTTTTGCAGGGTACGTCCTTTTCACTGTTGTGCTTTGATAATAGGGAAATATCTTACTCTTCAGTAGTGTTATTTTTCTTTAAATTATCTGTATGCTTATGTACTTTTTATATTTTTATTTGTTATTCTCAATAAAAAAAAGTAATTAAAGAAATATCTTATCGGGTAGCGGAAGCGAATTAAGCGGAAAGGAAGCCTAGTGTCTATATATAGATACAGAGTTTGCCACGTGTCTAGTACTCCCTTATAATTAATTGTTTTTTTATGAAATTACGTGCAATTTTGATCGATCAAAATTGTACTTAGTGAACAATTAGAAAGTGACGGAGGGAGGGCAGAGTATTTTTATTTTAATCAAAATTACACATAGTTTCGTAATGAACAATTAAATGGGAACCGATAAAATATTTATCTATTCAAAGTAAAAAAGGTAAATTGGGTTTTGTAGCAGATCTACCCAAGTTCGGTTTAGCTAAAGTACTAAATTAGTACAAGTTTTCTTTTTTTATTTTAGTCATAAGTTGATGATTTTACTGTCAATTTGTAACTGAACTTTGACTAGCTAGTTTATCGATGAAATGGACCTCTTTTTTAGGTACTAATACAAATGTATATAAGATAATTAATCCATTTTTTTTTAAAGTTGCATGTTTGACTCCTTGTTAATATTCAGGGACAAACGAACGTGTTATGTGTCAAATTTGTCACATATAAAACGTGAGATTAATTGCCATAACTTATTCTTAACCCGTCAAAGGGTTGTCAAGTTGTGAAATATTTAGTTTAATGGCTAGGCTGACTTTGTTAACTTTCGTTGGAATGTTGTTGAAGTTTAATCTCACTTGAATAGTAGGGTGTATACAAATTTTAAAATGTTACCTTCTGTAGTGTTTTTGATCATTTCAATTTAAAAAAGAAAATATATACTTGTGGTCTTGTGACATTTATTTCGTTTTTTTTCTTTTCTTTTGGAAGGTTTTATTTCGTTTATTATTAATTTGCTATGCATTTGAGGTGAATAAACTCACAATTTTTGGCTTCCGATCAACAGGCTATCGTTCTTCTATTAAGTATCATTCCTGAAATGATATTAAAATTGCAATATACAGTTTTTTTTATTCAACTACCAGATACAACCATTTTATTGTTTTATGTTTTTATTGTACGTTTATTTACTTCAAATGTGTCCAATTAGTAAATGTCTTTTGGTTTATAATTAAATTAGCAACAACTTCGTACAAAACAAGAAATTTCTGTATATTTCAAACTTTTTCGGTTTGGTTTTTCATTTTCGGCTCAATTATACTCACATATAAGTGTGGGTAAAAACTCCTCAAACCCAACCCGTAACTCAATCCGTGCGGATTGGGACGGGTTGCACAGATTGAGTTACGTGTTGGGGTGAGTTGAGTTTAAAAAAAAATCAATTATCGCCGTCGCAATCCGTTATATATTTTACGGGTTGGGTTAGTGTTGAGGTTTACAAACCGCGGGTTAATCCGCCCCAACCTATTTCAACCCTTAATATATATATAATTATATATATATATATATATATATATATATACATTGTATGTATTTTAATATATCAATCTTCTATTTTTGTTATATTTTAGTTTTATTATTTGTTCGCGAATGTATTATATATATTTTGTTTGGTTTTAATTTATATTTCTCTTTAAAATTTTAATTTATTTTAAATTTTAGGTTAATTATGCAAAATATGAAAAATAAATGATTAAAATAAAAATTTAATAATCAATCTCAACTCAATCCTTTCCAACCCATAATTTATTTTGGGGATTGAGTTGTATTAATTATAACGGATTAAGTTTGGTTGAATTGATATTTAAATTTTATCAATACGTCAGAGTACGCTATGCTATTTATTTTGCTGGTTAGATTAAAATTAAGATGAATAGGCCTCACGGTGCTCACTCTACTTATGCACTTATACTAGCAGTTAGATTATGGACAAGTTGGGCTGGGCTTACTAACAATCCTCAATTATTTCACGGTTTCTTGACCCCAAAAAAGTTTTTTTTTTTACTGCTACACAATTTAAAACTCCATCTTGTTAGCCTGTTCTAGAGTTTCTTATAATCCCTCTTTCATTAAGAACATTCATATTTGGACACCAGGAAAAAAAAAACATTTATACTTCACACAATGATTGTATTTCACAGTTTTTATCAAGTTTTAGCGAGAGATTGAGGAAAAATGCAAAATCAAATATTATCATTCCCCTCTCATGCACTATTTTTATGAAGTGTGCATCAGATTGATTCGTGAATTTGCCTGTAAGAAACCAAAAACCAAAAATTGTTCTGAATACAAGATTGTCCTCTTACTTAAAAAGTTAAAATTGCATATAATTTCCAATAAAGTAACATAGTTGCTTAAACTAGTCATGGTAATTGTTTATCACTCGTTCCTTCTGCCTAATTTATCCGCTCTATGCGATATCAATCTTCGCATAAAGTTATAGTTCTTCCACTCTTGATTATATGTAAGTGAGATCATGATGTTGACAACCAAGTACATCGGCGAATGTTCTCCTGCTTTGGTTGCATTCCTTTTTCCTACGGATTTTTCATTTTTGTCATTTTATTTTTAGTGAAACTATCCGTATTAAGATTGCTCTGAGAGTGAATATGGGTTCTATTACTGCCAAGGGGTTACTATGTTATACAGCTTTTGATGAAATTATCTTTCTCTATCAAGTCTTATTTCAGAGTATCTTTTCAGACAACTCTTTGCTAGATAACAGATTTTTCGATGTATTCAAGTTCACAAAGTGTAATATAATTTTGAAAACGTGTTTTGGTGTTTATAGAAATATACAATGAGTCGTTCTTCTTCGTTTATGGTCTGCATCATTAACTACATTTGGTTCTTTAACACATGTTTGAATGTAGTATTCGGATTACTTAGATCAAATGAATTACCCTTAGTATTTCTAATTTGCAGCTAGGATAATCATTCCAGGGGTTAGCTCAGAAAGAGTTTTCGGTGTAATTTTAATCTTGGGTTGTAACCAGAAATGGAGTTAGACTTGCCCGGGTTGTATAGATCGTTCTCTGGAAATATCGGGGAGGTCAGATCGCGAGCCTGCTTACAACCCAGTTCAATTCTCAATAGTAGGCCAACGCATTCCTAGTAGTTGTAGTTTTAGGCTTTTAGCACTCAAAAGATTATCATGTAAGTTGTAACAACAAATAGTGCATTCAAAAGATTATTAAGTGATGGAATTCTGCATTTTGTAGTTTTCCTATTTATTTCATGTACAATAATTGCACAAGTGACACTATTTTCCACTTTGTCAGAATGCAACATGAGATTACAGGAAGGCCAAGAATATGGCGCCCTTGGGGCTTTATATTTGATTGGATCGAAAGAATCAATGAATTGGGATTTCTATTTGTAGTTTGGGCTCCTACAATATGGCGCCCTTGGGGCTTTCTATTTGATTGGATCGAAAGGTCCAATGAATTGGGATTTCCTTATTGGTCCAGGTCATTTCGGGGCAAGCGGATGATTTATGATGAAGAGGATGAGTTTCAAGAGAATGGTTCGGAGTTCTTGCAGAGCGGAACCATGCAGTACTAAACACGAGATAGATCTTCTAGGGAACAAGGCCTTTTTCGAATAAATCAATTCATTTGGGAGCCTGCAGATCCACTATTTTTCCTATTCAAAGATTAGCCCTTTGTCTCTGTGTTTTCACATGGAGTATTATTTGCAGATCGTATTCACAGGACATTTACATGACAACATTTATTAGTCGTGTAATGGACAAAAGATAAAAAAGTATTTACTGCTTCCAAAGGGGACTAATTTTATGGACTAATGTATTTATGAACACCGACTTCATTCAAGGTTGGATTCTTAGGAAGGCAAACGGCTCGATATATTGCTTAGTAAACTGTCTTGGACATAACCGTGTTAAATCTATATCTTTGGTAAAAGAATTAAAAGCTCTCACACGGTGTCATAAGATAACAAACCGAATGAGGCCCATTGTTTAATTGTTTTGTCATGTGAACGATTGCAAGTGACCCGAGTTGTTTACGGAAAAGTCTTGTGATACGAATGTTAATGGTACAGTTTGATTAACCGAGGTTAATTAAACAAACTTAAAAGCTTAACAAATATGAAGGGCTCAGTCTACTAAAAGAGTTGTTATCTTTTTTTTTGCTAACCACTTTCTGATTATTTCTTAAACATAAACTTTTCATTTATAATACTCTTGTTTTCTGTCATTAACAGATTTTACAATTGTTTGTATAAAAACCAACATCGTATTTTTATGACGAGCCGAAGAAATGTAAAGATGAAGCTCTAGAGTCTAAAACGAGTCCAAATTCGGCATGTACACATGACGATTAAAAGCAAACACAATCAGTACCGTAAAAAGAATCGGAGCAAACAATCTGACCCCAAACCATAACAAACTCGTCTTAGCTGTGCGAAATTTTCATCAGTATAAAGTATAAACGTTATGAAAGGAAAAGGGTCAAAAGTTCAAAAACAATTATGCAAGTGCACAAAGAAGTATGATAACTTATGGAGTAAAACACTCGATGATGCGTGACATTTACTTGGTATTAATTTGTCTATTTGATCGATTAAAGACAAACTATTAAGTATATAACCTTTTCAACTGCTGACTAACATTATTAGCGCAATTATCGTCTATTAATATAGTTTGTTACAAACTATTATTTGACCATTTCTCCAAAATGTAACCGTTAATCATGTTCTATCATTTCACTCTTTTGACAAAATACACCACTATCATAATTAAGAGTAGTACATTAGAAGACACGCATGTATATGTACTCAAAATTTCAAACAAGCATTCAGAAAAAATAATTTTCTAAACACAAGACAAAGCCAATTTTTTTTTATTTTTTTTAAAATTAGACAAAAGCTAAAATGATAGGCTGAAATTAGCAAAAAATCGTTGCTGGTTGTTCTGGACAATTAAAGGCCTGTCTTTTTCAGAATTGAATTTTATCTGTTTTTGACACTTGTGCTACAAGTCTACTTACACATTGCTTAACACTGCAATATCACAGCCCCATGTGTTTGTTTGACTCTTTACTCAAATTCCTCTTCTGAATATTTACCTTTTCTCAATTCCAAATTTTTAATGCAACTTTATTTCCTTTTTTTCGTTAATTTGCACAGAGCACGATGCTCTTCACTGCTATGCGTGTTTTGTGTTGAATTGCCAATTTTCAACCTGTGCTTCGTTTATTGAGCCAAATAAATACCGGAGCTCTATTTATTCGTACCAAAATTTATAGTTAAACTACAAATACCCCCTTTAACTATATGTTTCTTTTGGAAAATAACTCCAATAAAACTTCGGCAACTGAAATTGAACTCATGATCAATTTAAAATTGTCAAATTTTGTATATTAGTCAAAATCATTCAAAAACAATAATGAAATCATTACACTGATATAGAACACAAGCGAGAAACAAGCTGCGCCGTTAAACTTTTCTGAATCGCAAAATTAATTTTTTTAAACATTACATCCATATATCTAGAAGTCGTGATATTACTAATATGAAGTTAAATGCACATTAGTTAAACAAGAACAATTTTATGCCAAAAATTATATTTAATTTAAAAATGTACTTTTTACAAACAAATTAGCGCATGTCCTCACTTTGTTGTTTGCATGCCAAAATTTTTAAAATGACCGATTGTGCAAAAAATTATGTGAAACGGAAGAAATGTAGAGCTTACGCGCTTCTAAAATTGGTCACGCGGGCTATTTCCAAAACGTAAGTGATATGATTTTATTGCAATTTACTAAAGTTAGAAGGCCTATTTGCAAAAGCAGCAAGCTTAGGGCGTTTTTTTTGTAAAACTCTCATATTTCATGGGAATTATTTGTATTTTAGAACTAATTTAATACGCCATATACTACTACTATTACTTGTATATAATTCCACGACAAAGTGGGAAAAGTGATATGGCCATGGTGGGGGTGAATAGCGATAAAGAAAGGACTCAAATTTAATGTAAAAGGTAAAAAGTGATCAGAAAAACTTACTACATTTCTCTGTATATACAGCTACCTCCCTGTCTTCTCTGCCTGTTATACTGTATTAGCCTTGTATATATCTAGTTTCATGCACTTTTTCTTCAATTTTGCTTCTTTTTTTTTTTGCTATATGTAACTTTGAACAAATGTCAAATCAACACTCTAAAGGGCGTTGGCAGCATTATACAATTGGACTACTTCAAATTGTTTACTCCAAACATTTCATATGTTCGATTTCATATATTATTGCCTCGTTACCAATTAGTTGTCCATTATAAAACTATGTGTAATTTTGATCGGTCAATAACTTTTATCAAAATTGTCGGAATGAAAATTTTCAAAAGTTAATCATATAGTTCAAACATTAAATTATATGATTCAGTTTTGAAATTTTTTATTTCGACAATTTTAATACATGTTATAAGCCGATCAAAATTGGACGTAGTTTCATAATGGACAATTAATTGGAAACGGAATTAAGTACTATATTTCTCCATAATGTACAAATCAATGTTTTTTTTAAAAAAATACTAGTGTAAAATCTCAACCGTATCACCATTAACTACAAACAAATATTGTATATTGAATGGTGCATTGCAAGTTCGACAAGTTCAAGCAAATGTCGGATGAGGAGTTTCTGTTAGTTAGTTTAGTTACATTTTCCCAGAATTTTTTAAGTTTGATTTACGGAAATAAAACCAAATCAATTTATAATTAAACGGTTGAATTGTTAAGACTAGATTAATTAAGTATATATATATATAGATCAAAACTCAACGAATATTCCAATCATTCACAGTTTAGTTATAATTCAAATTAGAGGTGGGGAAAACATACGTAAATCTAAGTCGTAACTCAACCCTCATGGATTGTGATGGATTAAGTGTCAGAAAAAATCAATCTGTCATGTCCCAATCTACTATATATTTTGCGGGTTGGGTTAGAGTTGTGTTAGTGTTGAAATTTTCAAACCACGGGTTAATCCGCATCAGTCATTTTCAACCCGTTGTAACCAGTAATATATATATAATTATAAATGTATATTTATTTATACATTATGTGTATTTCAAGATATCAACATTCCATTCTTGTTATATTTTAGTTTATTATTTGTTCGCGAATGTTTTAAACATATTTTGATTGATTTTAATTTATATTTCTCTTTAAAAAAGTTCAATTTATTTTAAAATTTAGTTTAATTATGCAAACTATGAAAAATAAATGAACAAAATAAAAATTTAAGAATCAATCACAACACAACATGCATCAACCCGTAATTTATTTTACAGGTTGGGTTGAATTGAGTTGAAGTTTTAATTATAATGGATTGGGTTGGGTTGGATTAACATTTAAATTTTATCAACCCGCCCCACAATTTATTTTACAGTTAGTATCGAGCTCAATCCGTCCCGTAGCCATCCCTAATTCAAATGTCAAAGAGTAAATTGAAACTCAAATTTCAAGTTATTTTTGCCCTCCAAATTATTTTTAGGGTAGCCCGCTCAATATTTTTGATACCATTTGATCAAAATCAATCAAATTTAATAAAAAAAAAATATTTTTTTATTCAAGAAAATGTTAAAAAAAATAAAGAAAATAATAAATCCAAGGTAGTGTTAAAACATGTTAAAAAATATTCTTATTTTTTTTCCAGCACACAGTGTTTTTTCGGTATGATTGATAAAATTGATTTTTTTTTTCCATACGTATCGTACTTGAAATGACACACCGTATTCATACGGAAACTTAAGAAAAAGTGTGTATGTATGCGATCCATATGTTGGAGTAATACTATCATGAAACCATTCCACTATTATTTAGGCTGTGCCACCAATTAAAAACATAACACTTATTAATTAATATAAAAATATTTATCATAAAATTAATTCAAAATTAAAAGTAAAAAATAGTATTAGTTGTCACAGCATAAATAGTAGTGGATCGAGTTCATATAATTATTTTTAAGTAGGTTTTGACAATATATAAATTTTCTCAAAGTTTTTATTAAGCCTTAGATTATATTGCATTTGATCCAATGGTATCAAAAATCTAGTACATACAACCCTAAAAATAGTAGAGCACCAAAATTGGATTCGCTCTAAAGTAATGTGGTATGGAGTGTGTGATTTGTGCGAATATGTTTTTTCATAATCATATGCTCGATCAAACTTTAAACAGAAAAATACGATCAACAAGTGTGATGTTAGATATACAACTTGCACACAACTTCCGTACTCACTAGTTAATGAAACACATATTTATCACTCCAAATATAGATAAAATACAATTTATAATTTGATAAATCAAAATATAAATATTTAATATAATAAAAACTCAACATATTAAAAATACAAATAAAAATATAATAGAATCATAGGGCGATATTAGATACACAACTTACACACAACTCTCATACTCACTAGTTAATGAAACACATATTTATCACTCCAAATATAGATAAAATACAATTTATAATTTGATAAATCAAAATATAAATATTTAATATAATAAAAACTCAACATATTAAAAATTAAAATAAAAATATAATAAAACCCTAGTTGATTATATCCTAAATTTAAATATTAATTAAAAAATATATTAAATTTAGTATTAGTAATATATATATATATATATATATATTTATTTGGAGTGATAAAAATTTATTTTTTAATAAAAATATATTAGTATAAATGTAACAGAATGTGCAATACATGTAAGTGAGTGTGTAATCAAGTGACAAAATTGAATGAATATATTTTTTCATAAAACAAACACCTTACCAACCAACGGGACAATAAATTTCATACATCAAACCAATGAATATATTTTTTCATAAAACAAACACCGTAATCTTACCAACCAAAGGGACAATAAATTTCTTACATCAAGCCAACAAACGTTAAAAAAAAAGTTGAACGGACAAATCTATTATAAATATGTTGTTAAATAATCAATAATATTTGTAAGTAAAATTAAAATCTATCTTTATTTAGTCTCGGATTAATGCGGAGGTAAACAAAATCCGTCATTGTCATTATTTCTCTTATGCTATCTTACCTTTTTTTTTTTATAGTAAAATATTAATTGTGTTATTGCCTTATTGGTCACGTTTATTAGCTTGTTACGTACCCTTCACTTTCTCATAAATCCATGTAATGTATCTTTTCATTAAGTTGTGTGTGCAAGTAACATTTAAAAATAAAAATCTTAAATTGATTGACAAACTGACAATGTAATTAAATAAGTATAATAGTATTTTATCTCTGATTTTACTATGGTTGTTTAGGACCACACCTACAGCAACAAAAAGAAAGCCAAAAAGCTACTTACCTAAATTTTCACTATCTTATTTATAACTACCCACGGCCACACTATTTAAGAAAGCAACTAATAATCAATCACATATCTATCTATCTCTCTATCTCTCTATAAATACAAATATACATACATTTATCTTACTTTTATCTCTGAGAAGTCAATTTCACTAAACATCAAACTCTCTAAATGGATGTAAGCAAGCAAAGTCTCTTTCACTCTCATTCCTATTCCCATTCTCATTCTTAACCAATTTATAAGATTTCATTTTCTTTGTAAAAAACTAAAACTGTCTCTACTTATTCTCTGTTTTTAAAAAAAAAAACTTGGTTACTAGTAAAAAATATTGATTCAAAACTCGATAAAAGCTCGTTTCAAAGCTTTAAAAAACCCTTAAAAAGGTCACTTTTCCGCTTTTAAGATCGCTAAAAGTTTAATTTTACGTTATAAAGCTTTTAGTGTAGAAATGCTTTAGCTAAGTTTTGGCTTTTAAAAACACTGATTCTTCAACCAATTACTGAGTTTTTTCTTTTGTTTTGTAAAACTAAATCTATATTACTATCTTGTAGTAAAGTAGTTAAGTCCGATTCAAAGCTCGATAGATAGAAGCTCGTTTCAAAGCTTATCTTTCGTTGAAGAAGATAGCTCGTTTTTTGGCCGCTAAAATGTTACTCTTGCAAATAACGTTTTGGCCAAGTCTTTCGCTTTTTAAAACATTGATTGCTAGTATTATTAAGCGTTTAGCGTAGCCCTTGCAAAAAAGTTTTAGCCAAGTTTTCGCTTTTAATTAAAACACTGATTGCTAGTATTATTAAGTTGTGTATAGCATAGCTCTTGCAAATAATGTTTTAGCTAAGTTGTCGCGTTTAACAACACAGATTAATTTTAATATTTTGGTGGAAATGTAGGAATTTGGAAGGTGTCACGTGCCGGCATTTGGGAGCTGGAACAACATGAACGGTACAACGGATGATGGTCTTGGGTTCAGCGAGTGGTATCAACCGGCAAGTCAAAAGGATTTGTACCCTTATTACGTCGATCGTGACCTTTATTTCCCCGGTGATATTTACCGATATGATGTTGTTACCCCTGCTGTTATTGTTGTTCCTCGCCGTAGGGTAAATATTATTTCCTTTTTCCTACTCTTTACTTTTTTGCTTTTAAGCTGTTTTAAGAAAGCTTTGTTCTTTATTGGAGCTCAAGCACATAAAAAAAAATTGCTCTGCTTTATGTGACATATTCCACTTATTTTCTTCGTAATTGAGGTTGGTTTTCGACTTGTTTAGGTTAATTTCTGAATTTCGTTTACTGAACATTTCGTTATACAATAACATTTGTGTTACTGTTTATAAAACTATTTCAGCTATTTCGTTTTACTATGTTAGAATTAAAAATAAAATAGTTTCTTATTTAACTGTAGACTTTTTTAAATACCACCATTTTTTCTTTAGCAATGTCTTTTTGAAGTATAAGAGAGGATTTATAAATAAAAAAGGATTAATATTAGCGTCTTCTATAATTGCTTCAAAGATCTAACTGTCAGATTACCATCTTTTATGCTTGATTAAATGCCTTTAATCAAACTTGTACTTATTGTTATTGTTAATTTATAAAGTTCCTAAGGTTTTTCTTTTTTGAAAGATAAGCTTTGTATTCAGTAACCCGACCTATTCCACAAATCGGATTAGGCCTTAAAAATATTCAGCACGACTTGAAGCAGTTAGCTTCAAGACAATTGTAACAGTGTAATTGTAATCTATTTTATTATAGTCATACACAAGCAAAATTAAAGTTCCTAAGTTATACTGTACATGTTATTTTTCAAAGTACCGAATAATTGTCTTTTCACTAAATCTGTCCAGTACTTTGTAGCAACATTGGTTATGATCAGTTAATTCAGTTTCTTCTGGAGTACTATAATTTAATTAAAACTATAATAATTTAATTAAAACGATAATAATTTAATTAAAACGATAATAATTTGTAGGCAAAGTCACGTCACCCACGTGTGAAAGAGAACAAAAAGTGGGATGTGAAAGAACGACAAAGTCCAGTTTCAACTCTCTCACCTCTCTTTTCACCGCCGGTAAAAAAATGTTATAAACCGGTAGATGAAGATCTTTACAAAATTTCACCAGATCTTCTCTATGTTAAGCCTACCAAGGTTAGTATTTTTACCTTTTATTTAGGTTTCTGTACTATTATTATTATTACACTTGAATCACACTCTATCTAGTGGTTTTTGTACAATGAATTTAGCAATGATGATAGTACTAGGTTTACTTTTCACCTCTCTTTTTGTGTAATGTCATTTCAGTTTACTTTGATGTTTTGTATAAAACAATGTAGATTAGGTGACTATTAAGTTCTTTGTACTGTCATTTCAATTCTTTTGTAGCTAATGTACAGTATCTTTTATCTATACATTATTTAGTTTCTGAAATTTGTTTAATAGGGTCGAGTAAAACTTCAGTCTAAACTTAAGACCATTAAGTTTTGTGTTGAAGCTTTAAGTCACAAGTATGTGCCACATTTATGAAGTAATAGGAGTAGGACTATTTAATTTAGGAATGAAATTTAAAAGGATCTAGCAGAATCCTATATAGACATTTTCCATTTATATATTTACACATTATTCTTACCCAATACACATAATAATTCTAGACATTCTGTCAACACAAATACAGTAAATTAATCTTTTTGACTTTTTGCCAATTCTCTGTGATATGATAAATATCCTTTCTTATAACTTATAAGAGAATTAATTATATTCCACAGTATAATAAGGTTGTTATCTTTGATTTGTTTTTTTTTGTTTTTGTTTTTGCAGAATAAAGGATGGGGAATATTTTCAAGCTGCTTGATGCCTTGTGTTGCATGAACGTCTGGAATAATGTTATAACTATTAAAAGAAGTATATTTTTGGGAACTTGAATATTTTGGTGAACTTGCATATGTAAAGTTTTTTATGAAATCAACTGGTTAAGCCAAGTATTTTGTACGCAAGATGGATGGCTTTGTTATGATTTTTATCATGATGAGTGTTTTGGGTCACTGTATCTTGTTAATGTATTTGCTAGTTTTGCGGGGACAAATGAGAATACCAGTGGAGTTTGTTGTGTAAAATGATGATGAAAAGCTATGAATGAAGTTTTTTAAGTTTTCAATTATGAATCATTTTGTTTCCTTAATGATTATGCGTGTTTGACAATTTTCTTCACTTATTTTAGTGAATGTTGGTTGGTATATCATATATGGAGTAGTTATTTACTGTGGTTGCATTCTTTTTTGTTTTGTTTTGTTATAGTATATAGGTTATGGTAGCCTTTATTGTCGCTGTGCCTGTTTTGTAACCATGATGCCCCTCTCAGAACTTGACATTTAAATGCTAAAAAATCTTAAGAAGATTCAGTTCCTTTGTGATTTTCACTTCTTATTTCCTAACGGAGTAATATAAATGTTTTGACTTTTGAGCGAAACCTTTACTTTTGAAAATTTAAGATCCAACTTTTTCTTTCTTTTGCAAATGTTAACAGTGTTTTATAAATACTCCCATAGGACCAATACTCTAAAAACTCCGACACTACAAAATAATATTTGATTTAGTAAAAATTAAAAACTATCACAAGTCTGTCACTAATTTAAAAAATTGTCACAAATTGATTAAATTGTCACAAAATCGTCATAAAAACCTTCGCTAATAAGCTCGTAACAAAAAATACCGTAACTAATCCCGTCGCTATTTGAGTATTTTTTTTTTTGTAGTGCGAGGACCATCCCAAACTTGGAGTAGTATAGTACTTAGAGCAGTCTCATCGGTACGTATAAATCTTCTATATAAATATAAGCTTATATACCTTTATAAGCCAATTATTCTATAACTTGCACATCAGTTCATATATAAACTCATATATATCTAAATAAAATAATACTATTTTTATAATTACTTTTTATTTTATTTTTCAGTATCTTTCTGCATATGGATATTTTAACTCAATCTTACAACATATTTAATTTTTGGTCCTCTCCTTATCGCTTTAATCCGAAACATACATCAATGAAAAATAATTTATTTGTATTGTATGCAAACGAATCTTTTATTAGTCTGAGAATCAATGATTAAATTAAGGCTAGGATAAAAATGGAGGTGAACATAGTTTCACTACAGTTTTATATGCAAGATTGGCATAAGAACGAGGAAATAGAAATAGCGAATTAGGGTTAGTAATTTACTAAAACAAATTGTTTATTAAACTTGAGTGTTAAAATCCCCCAAAATCAGATATTGTGTGAAATTATAGAGAGCGAAATAAAACAGACTAATGAGGAAGAAGACAGATATCTGGGGTTTTGTTTACTAGTGTATCCCATTTAGAAATTTTACAAAATCTCTCTCAATGTAGAGAGGAATGGTATAATTCCAAAAATATTTTAGCTTATATGGTAACTTAACAAGACTGATGAGTAGAAAAAAAAAGATATAATTTTGTACATAAATAGGTATGGTAGGTAAAAGTTACGTACATGTGTAATAACATAAATGTCTCAATATATTTTATGTTGAACATAATATTCATATTTGTTATCATTTATTGTACTTATGTAAGCTAAAACGAATTATTAATTAATTTAGATTATATCTGTAATCAGAAAAATATAGTGAGGACAAATTGTTAATTAATTAGATTAGATATATTGATAATTATTAAAATAGAGTGAAAATATATTTGAAAAAACTGAGCAAATTTTGATAGTTTTTTTTTTTTTTTTTTTGAGTTGTATATATGATAGTTGCGTTATTTTTGTTAAAACATGATATAATTGAACTATTGTTTAAGGTATACTATAATTAAGTTGAAGGGTGTCCCTAAGCTGAAATAGGATTAGTTCAACCATGAGTCCTAATTGAATGTCACAAGATTATAGTCTACTATATAGTCTTAAATAAATGTTAGAAGTTAGCATCGTCACTACCCTGTCGCCCGACTTATTTTCACAGAAAATTCAATCCTCATATAAGGTTATCAAATACTCAATTTGATAAATACTGATAACCTTGGATAGAGTATTAGAACCGAAAGAACCATTAAATAATAAATTATTGTTTCTAACCCATTTCTTGAAAGAGCCTGGATTTTTCGACTGCAAATAATCTGTTTTCATGTCAAAACCGTAAATTCGAATTACGGTTTACCTCTATTTTTATTTTTACAAAAAAAAAAAAAAAAGAAGTAAACCGTAAATCCGAATTACGGTTTGTAATTCGTATTTACGGTTTTGGTGTGAAAACAAATATTTTGCAGTAAAAAAATTCAGTCTCAATTTGAGATCTAAGAGAAAAGAAGGAGAAATAACGTCCGTCCAATTCTGTAAAGTTGTCTCGTTTCTTGTCCATGTTTAACCAACTAAGATAAAAAAAAAAGAAAAAAAAACCAACTAAGATCCGATTCTAACTAACTAAGAATAAATAACATTCAACAAATTTAACCCAGTCTTAGTCTCATTAGCCTAATGTCCCATGAAATATGTTACCCAGTCCTTTGAGATCATTGTACTGTATGAGATCATACATTAATATCTACAGTGTATATGGTTGCGTATTTTATTTTCACAAATCAAATCCTAGGATACTTTTCTTCAAATGCCATCTTCCTTTGAATAATATGTATACTCCTATATGTCTAACAAATTAGTATCCAATCTTTGTCTGGTCTATTAAAGATTATATTGGAAACTGTTAGCAAAAAAGTTTCCCGATTTCCATAGCCGCATCAAAGCTGACACAACCGTCAAACTCTCTTGTAATTTCTTTTATGTAACATGATACAATTAATACAAAACTGATATATTTACATATAAATAATAAATGTGTGTCTATGTATGTTTAATACACAAAAGTGTAACAGTAGGGTTGTGCAGATATTGAGGATAAATCTGTTGAAAAGTGAGGCTTACCTACTCTGTTAATTATTGTATAGTCAATGTCAGAATCTATATATAGAGTCTATGTTCACTTTTTCATTGTCTAAATATTGTTGTACCAGTCCTTTGTGGCTATGTTTAGTGTGACGACCAAGTATTTTATAGGAGGACGGGATAGATTGATACAATTTTGGCTACAAATTAAATTAGTTAAAAGATAGGGACGGATACTAGTGCGACTTTCTTTATTTAGACCCCAAATAAAAGTAAGTTGTGTCACCAATACTATGTTGCAAAATTTACTACGAAAACATTCTAGTTCACCTTTTGGTACAACATGAGTTTATTTTAGTGTTTTAAAAACCGAAATTTAAGCTAAAACGTTTTAGCAAGATATAAGCTAAAAGCTAAAAAGCGGAACTATTGGCACCCTAAAAACTGGAAAAACGAACCTTTTCAAGTTAAGTTTTGAATTGAGCTTTTTAACTATGAAGCGTGTTTTTTTTAAACGATGGTTTATGCCCGTCTTTATCAATTAGCAAAGGTTGTTTGACGATTTGTAGTGTCTTGAGTCTTGTTCTCCTACTACAAGTTCTATACATGCTTTTTAATTTTGATTAGACCGTTACACATACTCTTTTAACTACTAAGTGATCAAGAAATTGCAATTAGTTCAAACCAATTCTTTTTTATTCATGCTTATTTTACAGAATCTAAGCATGCCAATTCGCTAATAGTTTGTTTCACTATAAATTAAAAAAAAATGCTTTACGAATTGATCCAGGCAAATTTCAGTTCCACTGAGAGATGGAGCCGTTGCTCTCCTTCCGTTTGTCTCGTGCTTTTTCTTCTAGAAGATTGCTTATATCATTTCATTCTGTGTAACACCGATCAAGGAATATTGATTCATGAGTAGTGGTTCATCTTTGGATGTACCTAACACGTACGCAAGCTATGGAATTCGTTACATTCGGAACGAAATGTACTTGTTTGGCCTCTTTTTCCTTTTGAATATGGTGCAACACTAACCAATTTCTTCAAAATGCAGAGTAAATCAACAACCAAGTGGGATGGCAACAGATTCTGGACATGCAATACAATTAGTCAAAAAAAAAACAAAGTATAATGAAGATAACTTCAATAGCTGCCAACAATGGATGTATATGTGCACCAACTGCACATGTCAGACCATTCCGCTGTAAATTTCACTGATTTGTTCAATCTCAGACACCGATTGCAAACTTTGCCGGGCTCAACTTTGATACCCAAAGCCACCAACTATCTAGATTACGCAAAGCTGATATTTCAGCACAATATTATCAAAGAGGAGGATATGAAATGAATTCTCTAGTTCGAATTCTATGACTTGTGCATATGCAGTTCAGATTTTAAAGATATTCTACAACGTCTATTAGCTTGTGGAATATATTATGTTCAGTGTCATATAACTGAATAACTGACATGGCTGCTTAGCTTTAAGCTGAGATCAATGACAAGATACCACATTAAAGAAGTTAAAAAACCAGATTTTCTGTAGAAGAAGATTGTATTATTATGTTAAGTCTAGAAGCCTGCAAAGCTCAGACTCGAGCACCAAGTTCTCTTACTTAATTAATTAATTTCCCAAACGCTGGTTATACAAAGGCATCGACGAAAAAACTTCTGAAAGATCATCTCTTGTGAATGATGATTTTTAATCTGCTGTTCAATTAGCAAGTTTAGAAGAATGTTTTAACAATTACATTTGTTTAGCTTTGTTTAGCTTCAAAGAATAGAAAAGGCTACCTCATTCCATTCTTCCTGTTGTGTTCTAGCGTAACTACAACAGAAAGTCTCGCGTTGATTTTTTTTTCCCATTTTGTTGAGCTAACTAATGTCTATGATAAAAACAAAAAAAGGAACTAGCTGTAAAAATGCCTTGAAAATTTAATATAAAAGGATTTGCTATGTCTGATAACGAAAAACTGCAACAAATACATCGAAAGTTGTAGAGGTTATTTGGTGGAATACTCGAATTAAAGTAAAATGCATGTCAAAAATTAAAGCTTTAAATTATGAGGTTGATGGGGATGGCATGGCCCCTGAAAGTTACTAACCTTCCTTGCAAGTAGCATATGTATCCTTCTCAATAAATGAACCATCACCCAATATTACCAAGCTTTTGAACGGGTATTTTACTAATCTAAAGTACAGCAAGAAAAAGAAAATCCTCAATCCCCAAAGAAGTGTAAAATCAAACTGCAAGACCACTTACTTATATCTTGAGAAACAATTCATATGGAAATCAGACTCATCAAGTGTTCTTTATGTTTTGATTTTGTTGTGGAGAAGGCAGATATCTTGAGAAAAGTGATAACTAACTATGAATAAGGCTATATACTTTCAAGAGCAGCAGACTTAAATTTACATACGTATAATAAATCCGCTGAAATGCAGATACACATTGATGATGCGACTTCTTTAAATCTGTAGCAGTAACAAGCGAGATTCGATAAGTTCCTTCCTAGTTGACACTAACTGTTTGTGAACAAAGAAACCATTTGTGCGAAAGAAGCACAGTGAAAAATTAACAAGATAAGAGAGTTTGATGTTGCTAGAAAAGTGAGCGTTAGCACGCTACCAGTAGATACGAATACGATTTGCAATTAATGACAAGGAGCTGCACAAGTTTATGCCTATATATCGCCGTATGGCAAAAAACAGGTAGTGGAGAATAATTCAAATCTAATACTGCGCCAGAATGACCCAGTTGTAACACTGGCAATTAGTTTCATGCAAAATAGCAACTTTTTGATGTGCCATCTGATCTCAGCAGCATTTGCATCTATCCCACACTAACAGCTTCATATAAAGATTCATCACTACAGGACTTATTATATAAGTACTACTTAACGCAACGCGACGCTGAGCAGAGACATTTATAAAAACCACTATAATTACAAAACACAAAACTATGCAACAACGAACCCAATGTAGATAACCAGTCTGAGATGGAAGAAAAGAGAGTAAGATGCATCATCTGTCTGCAACATGAATTGAAAAGAAGTGGTTCATTTAAAAAAATATATATACAAAAAGAAATAAAAAAATTGTAGGAAGTCCTGCCTCCTAAATGTTAAGACGTGTTCAGTAGGTTTTCTGTTTTGAGTTTCCAGAAAGCAGTTTCGAATCTATGTAACTATGTTATCCTACTCTAAAGAAACTAGTTGAAAGTTAAACTTTCCGAATCTAGCATATCAATACGTTTTTGTTGAATTTCTTGTAAAAATTGTTTTAATAAGAAGAGAAGAGGTTCTAAGTGACTATCGAATAAAAAATGAAGAGTTTTTTTTATCAATAACAATAGATATAATTGAACACTTGGCTTTCTATCATTCTCAGATTCGAGCTCTTGAATTTTGCAGGTTTTCATTCAGGAATGAAAACTGAACAACATGACTCTGATTCTGAAAACTAACACTCTCATCAATTTTAAATTTAAGTTATTAGCTAAAGAATCGAACATGCTAATCGATCAATAATTTGACTTGCTAATCACCCTATTTCAACAATATGTGTCAATACTCATGGCAGATTCGAATGTAAAGCCTTTAAATACTGTTAAATCACAACTTGAAACAACAAAAGAACCAAGATTCCTTATGCAAAGGAATCCAAATCCTTAGTTTGCTTATATGGAGTTATGGACTATGGATTATTTACATATCGACAGATGACCGTTCTTTTTTGGAGGGTAACAAAAGAGTTCTTCATATCTTTGTGCGGATGCGAGATATAGAGAGAAGCTTTAATTTGTGCGTGTGCGGAAGGCAGTGTTTATACGGATTTTGTATTCTTAATTGTTCCTTCCTTCATCAACAAATGAACTCTTAATGTGATGTCTGGCAATAATTATGTAAAATTGATCAATTTTCACCACTCAACTCACAGCTCACAAGTGATGAACGTCGGCAAAAGAACTTGCATGCTAGTTTACTTGCACATAAAAATTAAAGTCATCATTGTATATTTGTATTTGTATATGTATATTTACATTATCTTTTTTGGTTATCATATTCCATACAAGTAGTGGAACGATGATTATATTGTTTTGGCCAAGTACACTCACACCAACCTCCATTGGGTAACAACTCACAATGTGCCACCACTATTATAAACCATTCCATCATCAACTTAAATAAAGACTAGACAAGTGATGACCCCACCTTATAATATTAAAGAGGAATTGGGGAAACCTAAGAAGGCCAAAAGGGTAATATTTCACGATTTTATGACCATTAACCTGATGGATAAATAATGTGTAAAGACCAATAATAATAATCAACTATTAATCAAACTTGCCACTTTGATGTCATCTCCATAGTGATCTTCTTTAGCATCTTGAGTGGACATATCACATATGTCGTAATTCATAAGTAAGCACTTGGGAGATTCTAACGTTGATATGACCCCCCGGAGACCCTTGTCCCACGACAACATGGAACCACAACCACTACCTGGTTGGCGACATCGGTTGATGGGCAGCGGATTTGGTAAGTGAATTTTACACATTTAGCCTAAGAGTCGTCAAACCAAATTGATCCAAACTGCTGCCAAGTAATTAACAGATTAATTATTTGGCAATCGTTATAGCACTCGGATAATTCGATCCAACGACTAATCGGGCCATTTAGACCAAATGAAGTAATTTTATACATGTGTTGGAACCACAGGCTAGAAAATCTTGTGCTTGTATTCTTTTAGTACTATATAAATGATTATCTAATGTAATCTTAAAAAAAAGTGATTATCTAAAGTAACCAGTGTACAACTTTAGTGAGGTCATGACTCATGAGCCATGAGGGTAAATATAGAAGCCATTATCTTGTATATTTCACAATGATGCCTAGGCATGTGACGTTTTTTTGATTTTAAGGTGGCATTGATGTCAACAGTATATCATGTTTCATTCATCATGACAAATTATAAAAGATCCGGAAATATATGAGAATAACATTTCCAGAGTTGAATAGCAATTTTGTAAGGTAAGTTGTCTTCTTGCCATAAAATTAATGCTTAACAAGTGGTTACAAATTAAGACTGTTTATTTTAATGTGTTTGACGGAATTGCACAGTTCACCAACTCTGGAATTGCAAATCTTGAAAGTTCAACATATTACATGCATCTTGAGATCATCTGTAGAAGATTGGAGGTATATAAATGGCTCCTTAATATAAGTTTGGAGATGATTAAATTAGCTCGATATATAAGCCTTGAAACTTGAAAGGCATGTTGTTGCATTGCTCAATTTTCACCTTGACTAATGATCTGTAGCTTGATCATTAAACAAAAATCGTTAACCAATACTTTTTTTGCTTAAACTCACAACATACATAAGCTAAATTATACGGTATTATTCTCAGGGCTATTGTATTGACATTAATTTATCTCCAATGAAAGCTAACGAAAACAACAAAGAACTAATACTTTTATCCTATTATCTAGTGACAAGTTCAATCAAATCCAACACATTGTCTTATTTCAGGGACCTATCAATCAACACGATGGACGATTTAAAAAGTCAATTTTGCAAAATACAAATAAACCAATTTCGTAACAAGAATGTCACAGGATCAAGAATTTTGTCCAATGTCCAACAAATTGTGTATGAAATCTGGACAACAAAAGGATCTCATTGTGGCAACTCAAATGTTGCCAATGTCACAATGAACAATTTTGACAGCACATACATTTAAGAATAATGCCATCAGACAAATCAGTAGATAACATAGGTACAAGAATACCATCAAATATGAAGACATGTGAATAACATATCTCACATACTTGACAAAGAAACCAACTTAATACTATCAATTATCTTTCCAAAAAGAAAAACTTGATATCCATTAGAATTCAGAACAAACCATCCCAAATTTATACATTTGCATTCCCATTCTCTGAGTGGTAAAAATCACAAGATTCAAATGAAATATTAAATTCACTTTTAACATACGGGATGCAACATTGCCCGTCACGTCAACACGTGAACCGTGGTGACGTGGCAAGACAAATGTCGTTCATCCAGAAGGGGTAGTGGCCATTGACTCTTTACGACAACCAATACCATGGCGATTTAGAGCAGTTGGATCAAATAATATAAATAAATCAACTCGGACAAAATCATGTAAACGTAGCACTTAAGACAAAAAGGTGAAAGTAGTCCACAAACTTACTAGCAATTTGCAAATTCCTAATGGCAACGCCACCCAAAACAAACTTACTAGTAATTGAAACATAGGAAGACTCGAGACGCCTAGCTTCTAGCTAATTTGTCCAAACTTAAACTAAAAACGAAGAAAATGAACATAAAGGGAACATCAAAAGGGTGAACAACTAAGCAGTTTCATTAGGTGACCCATTGGTATTGGACTGTGATTTGCAGAGGCTAACAGGGTATTTAAGGGCATTAAGTTTAACTTTCCTCAAAGCAGCTTTTCCCAAATCAACACCACAAATATCAGAGAGCCTAACAAGGTATAAGAGAACATCTGATAACTCTTCTCCCAGATGAGTTTTTTCTTCTTCTTTCCAATCTGGTAGACCCTTTGGCACTTCTCCTTTCCACTGAAATATCTCAGAGAGCTCTCCAATTTCACCAACCTAAGAAAGAAGTTAGAAATAATAATCAGAACTAGAGCTGGGCAAAAAACCGGAAAAACCGAACCGGACCGATAACCGAACCGAAAAAGACCGAAATCGAAAAACCGAAAAAAAAATCGGGTCGGTTCCGGTTTTCAATAAAACCGAACCGAAAAAGACCGAAACCGAAAAAAACCGAATTTTTTTCGAAACTGGACCGAAAAAACCCAGTCCGGTTCGGTCCAAAAAATAAAAAGACCGAAACCGAAAAAAACCGAACCGAAAAATATGCTCAGTTTCGGTTTTGCTAAAAACCAAACCGAATCGGACCGAACCCAGCCCTAATCAGAACAGTGTGTGACAAAAGAACGACTTTTAAAGTTAAAAAAATACTATGCAAAACAGTAAAAAGGGAAAAAGCATTGTGTAGATCCTGAGACTAGAGATAAAAAGATGGGACCTTTTACATAGTTTCCTACATATTTGATTTTGAAGGGATTGTTATTTGGATTTTAGACTACATTGGCTTGCTAGTAAATAATACTACGTCCAGTCCTACATTGTTGGAACTATACGAAACTACGTGCAAATTTGATCGACAAATAACTCATATCTAAGTTGTCCAAATAAATCTTTTCAAAAGTTAATCGCACGGTTAAAATGTTAAACTATATGAAGAAAAAAAAAAAAATTACATTTCAACAATAATTTAAGCCTTAGATATTTTTCGGTCAAAGTTTCACATAGATACATAGAGCCCCAATATTATGGGACGGAGGGAGTATATTATTTGAGACCCATGGAAAATAGATTAAAAAATCTTAAACCAATTGCTAGTACTATAGTGGTACTATTTATGATAGAAACTCATCCAGATGCACTTTTATTTTTTAAGCAAACAAATAAAACTGAATGTTACAGCTGCAAACAAAACAAGCCCAGAACATGGAGAAGACCACTTTTTCTTAAACAGATAAGGATATAGCCTTGATCCTCCTTAATATACTAAGATTTTCAAAGGAAAAAACATGAATTTATAGATGGTGTAATTGTGTAAAACAAAACAGATATAAAGTAGTTTATTTTGTCACATAAATGTTCCCAAAACTTAATGTGAATACTTGAAGCAAAAAGATTTAATTCCCACAAAATAATGGATGTTTGTCAATTCATCACATAGCTGTACTTCTAATTTTACATACTATTTTCAACTACATAAGAGAATGTAAGGACTTCAATTAAGCACACATGAAAACATATGCATTATAGAAGTAAAATTAAAAAACCAAAAACATTATTCAATTAGCTTGAAGCTATTGAATCTTATATCACACAGAACAGGAGAAATTTAAATTCCACAGTTTTATGATTTTAGTAAGTTTTAGTTTTTGATTTGCTCTGTTTTCTGTTGTTACCCAAGTTTTACCCAATAATCAATAAGATTCTAGATCATTGATTTCTCATATAAAACCATATTTTCGACGTAATACACACCGGTGGAAGTTGAATGGGAGGGGGCGATATTCTAAAGTACATTTTTTTTAACTGTATATGGGATATTTCCGTAATATTGAGGGGTGGAACGCTAATTTTTGAATATTTTGATCAAAATACATCGAAAAACTTAATTGTAGTATAGTTATATTATAGTTCCATTACCAGTGAGTAATCATTTTTTCAACATAGCTCAATTAAAAAAATCACTAATGATAGAGGTTAAATGTTAAACTCTCCAACTTAAAAGTAAATAGAAAGTTAAAAGAACAAATTTGTAAATAGCAATTTTGTTCTAATTTTTTGTTGAGGACTTTAATCAAACACCTATCATGCGGTAATAAAATAAACATCCAAAAAATACGATAAAATTATGTATAAGAAAAGGGTTATTATTATGGAAAAATAACCAGAGCTAAGAGGAGATTTCTGGGGCTATGAAATTTCTGCCAATCTCTCTCTTCAGCAAATTCCGCCATTTTATTCTTAAGAAGGTCCAATGAAACTCTCTCTTCTTCTTCACTATACTCTGTCATCTCTCTCTCTCTCTCTATATATATATATGTTTATATAATAAGAGGGTAATGTATTAATTGAATGAAATGTTATTATGTATGTATAGGAGTCCAAATATTCTACGCATTTATCTACCCGTTTCGAGCTGCTTAATTTGTAAAAAAAATATATTCTAATATTTATAATATATTTATAATACATGTATTAATACATTTTAATAATTATTTTTAAAATAAAATCTACATAAAATTTATTTTGCAATAAATATATAAATTAATGTAAATTAAAATTTTAATATTAAAAAAATTGTTTAAAATAATATTATGTTCAAATGTTTTAAAATTTGAATACAATATAATATAAAAGTTTATAAAGTTGCGGTATAAGCTGTGAAAATTTAAAATTTGACTGAAAATAAGTAAGGGGGCACGAAAGTAGGTAGAGAATGGGGTAGAAGATTTGGACTCACATAAATGGTATATATATATATATATATATATATATATATATATATACTAGCAATCGTTACCCACGCGTTGTGTGTGCGATACGTAGTGACATATATATGATCCTGACAAATAAAATTAATATTTTTTTTTAAAATTTAAATATCAAATGATTAAATATAATTAATTAATAATCGTATATAAAGAGTAACATAATGTTTTACTCTTATAAAAAATACACAACGATTTTGTTTGTAATATAAATATGTGAAAAAAAAATATTTTTTAATTTATTTATGTATTTGAATTGAGTGGTGGCATTTAAGAGTAATTACAATATTAGAGTGAGAGTATTTTTAGAAAATTTGGACAAATTGGGCAGCCTCAAAATACTTGGATGGACTTATATTAATATGATATATTGAATAAATGCAGCATTGAGGCACATAGTTCAGATATATATTTAACTGGTCCTTTAATTCTTTTTAGTTTTAATTATGTTAGCTGTCATTTTTTTTAAAGGGATTATTACAGTTTACTACACCAATCTATTGGTGGTTAAGAATTTATATACCCATCTTACAAGATTAACAATTTACATACCCACTATAAGAGATCTATCAATCAACACAGTTTAGTTGATTTATGTTTACTTTTTAGCCGGTTTCTGGTCATATGCGATGTTAGTTTTACCTTTAAATCACAATTGGAAACGGTAACGTGATCATACATTACTAAACTTCTCTTAAAAAGTTTAACATAAATCAACTGAAGTATGTTAATTGATAGATCTTTTATAGTTGGATATGTAAATTGTTAATTTTGAAAGGTGAATAGCCAAATTATTAAACACCAATAGGTTTTTATAGTAAACAATAATTTTCCTTTTTTTCATTGCATTATTGTAGTACTCTAAAGTCATACTATCTGTGACAACTTAATATGTCTAAATATAGCATTACTTAGAAAATTTGAGTTTTGTTCATTATATGGTTTGAGTAAATTGGTACATGAATCGAATAGAGTTTATTTTACAAGTGCATGTATTTAAGAGAATAATTAGGGATGTACGACTTATGACTTAATTTATTATGGTTTTTAACTAGCATAATTTTGTATCATATAAGTTCGGACCATAAACTATAGATTTAAGATAGGTTATATCGAAATATAGCTTTACATAGAAAATTTGAGTGTCGTTCATGGTTCACGTAGTTTGCAAAATTGATTGCTATCCCAAACATACACGGTATATTTATTTAGAATCTTTCAATCAAATATTAGTTGTTACTTATTGTTACATTAAATCATATTGTTATGTCAAGTGTGATTATCATATTAAGTGTATGTTAAAATATTATCCGGATGCACATGTTACCAGAATCGTTATTACTATTGAGATTTTTTTGTATAGTTTAACAAATTGCTTTTGACGAATCATTCACCTTTTCTAAAACACCAACTAAAACTAATATATATGACAAGTCTTTATCATTTCAGGTTTATGATTAATGTTGGGGACACTATAAGGACATGTTTATTTTGCTCATATGCACAATGCAAATTCATTCGTGTTTTTAATTTAGTCATTAAAAAAACTCTTATCTATTTATTTTTAAAGTTGAGGTTGACATATTTAAAAACATCTAATTATTTATATTAAATTGTAATATATCCTCTTTGGTATATATGTTTAAAATAAATAGTAAATAGTAAGAGATACCATACCACCACCATAAAGTTGTAAAATTGGGAACTGAGCGTTTTGATTGAATCAAAGAAGACCCAAAAGAAATTAATTTAATACTTTATGTACCATATGTGTAATTGACCAGGAGGAGAACAGAAGAAGGGTTATAGGAGAAAATTAAGGATTACTCCACGAAAACAAAAGTATTTAAGGATTGGTCCGTCTATAAAATTCATTTAAGGATTGATCCATTATTTATGAAACTAATTAAGGACTGGTCCAATATAAAATCTCTCCCAAATCTATTTATCTAATTAATCATTCTCTCTCTGAATCATATAATCAGCTCTCTGTCTCAATGAAGCTCTCTCTCTCTCTACATACATATATCATGAAGTAACTTCTGTAAACAGTAAACAACACCAAAATAGCAGATGGCGACTACCAAAACACCATTTAGTAGGAGGGGGTAGCTCACTGGAAAGTATATCTATATCTATATATCTGTATGTATCTATATATATGTATATATTTGTATGTATCTATATATCTATATTTTTGTATATATCTATGTATATATATACAGACCGTTTGTTCAGACTGTTAATTTATTTGTTTGATATTTGCATTTTTTAATTAGTATTTGGATTTAATTTATTTTTTCAGATTGTTTTTTTTTTTCAGACTGTTTTTAGACTGTTTAACAGACTTTTTTCAAACTGTTTTTTTACGTTTTCAGACTGTTTTTTTACGTTTTCAGACTGTTTTTTTTTTCAGACTGTTTTTTTTTTTCAGACTGTTTTTTTTTCATACTGTTTTTTAATTAATTTATTTTTTAGACTGTTTTCAGACTGTTTAACAGACTGTTTTTTAACGTTTTCAGACTGTTTTTTTACGTTTTCAGGCTGTTTTCAGACTGTTTTTTTTTTTTTATGTTTTTGGATTTTTATTTATTTATTTTTCAGACTATTTAACAGACTATTTTTTTTACGTTTTCAGACTTTTTTTTTTTACGTTTTTGGATTTTTGTTGATTTTTTGGGATTTTTAAAAAAAAAACGTGTTTTTTCGGGGTTTTGCCTCTTTTTTTTTTTTTTTTTGATTTTCTCATATTTTTTGATTTTTTTATTTTTGCATTTTTATTTTCTGGAATTTTTTTATTTTTTCTGATTTTTTACATTTTTATTGGTTAGTTAGGGGAAATGGACCAATCCTTAATTAGTTTCAGTTTCATGGACCAATCCCTAAATACTTGTGTTTTCATGGACCAATCCAAAATTTACCATGCGGTGAAGGATTAGCTAATATTAGGTGGGTGACCGACACGTGTGACCTGCAATCCCAGTTATCTGCAATATTTTGTATAGAATTAGAATTATATTTTAAAAATAATAATTAAGCGTGCTGGGTTTGGCTCGAAACACAAAGTTCGGATACTGGCCAATGTTTCCAATTATTGTACTCTTATTTTATTTTATTTTTTATTTATAATTAGTAACTTTCCGTTTTACATGTGTCAGAGTTCAAACACTGATAGTGAACGTGCTATACTCAGATATCAAACAGTTGAATCAACCACTTTTGCTTGGCTCGAGCCTTAACTTGCATATTTCTAAATCATTCTTTTTTAATGTTGTATTATCAGGTGTTTAAAGAGTTTAATACTCCTATACTACACACTTTTTTAAGTTTAATATGCATCAATGTATGTATTTGATAGTACTGTATTTCTATTTCCTTATACTATGGAATTTATGCACAAAAAAACCTCTGCATCAATTACATCTATAGTCTAAACTTTCATATATATGATTATATAAGCTGTCTTTCAAACTCGGAAATGTGGAAAAAAAAATGAAATCATTTTTCATTCATTTGTTTGAAAAATTGAGAAAAAAAAAAATGAAAGAAAGAGCTAGCCCAACTTTTCTTATTTGTTTTACTTTTCCTCTCACATTTGGAATTAAAATGATTTAACTCATTTTACACACAAAATTTTTCCATACTTTCTTTATTTTTTTTCATTGGTTTTCTTATGTAAGTAAACACAAAAAATTATTATTTTTAAATCATTTTTACTTTTCTATTTATTTTACATGTTGCAAATACACCCATAATCTTCACTTGAACACTCTCCTTTTTATTGGGAGAGTATAAGTTTAATGTTTGAATTAAATAATAAGTTATTTATGAAAGAGAGAGTGTTATCAGAGGTAGAAAGTATAAATGTAGGAAAATATTTTTCTCGCATATTTTTACTATCAAAAAAATTAACTCACATTACATGGTATATCCATGTCATCAAATGTTTTGATTGTTATTAATAATAAATTTAACAAAAAAATTTATTTTTAACTAATATTTAAATTTAGGGTAAATTCAACTAAGTTTTCAGTATATTTTTATTTGGATTTTTAGTGGGTTGTATTTTTAGATTTAAGAATTTTTTTTTTTAATTAATATTTAAATTTAGGGTATATTCAACTAGGATTCTAATATATATTTTTTTGAGTTTTTAGTAGGTTGTGTTTTTAGTAGTTGTGTTTTTATTACGTGGCGTGAGTTGTACTGCTATTTTCTAAAAAAAATTATTCAAATATTAATGTCAAAATTTGATCACAAATTTTTTAATAGGAAAACAAATAAAGATATGTATAAATAAATAAGTAAAAAGATTAATAAAATATGACAAAGTAGATGGATAGTTATGACAGAGATGTTGAAATGGAAAAATTGATAATGGTATAAAATTAAATTGTTAACCTAAAATTAAAAATTAAAAATATCAGGTCATTGATGCGGTTGTGAATTGTTCATTTTTATATCAAAATCATTCCATTTAGTTTGAATTTGAGTTCCAATTTTATAAACAAATAGAAACTTATTTCTTTTTTTTTTGAATCTATAATCTAACGGATCAAACTCAATAGAAAAATATTAGAAGTCCCTTTCTTCGACTTGTTTATGTAAAGAGATAATAGATTCAAAAAAAAAAAAAAAGAGATAAGTTTCTATTTGTTTATAAAATTGGAACTCAAATTCAATCAATATAGTAATAAAAAAAAAAGGAAGTTTGCGTATCCGTCAATTGCTTAATACTCTATAAATAAACTTTGGCAATACTGACGTTATCACCATCACGTCAGTGTGATTTTTTCACAGTTTAATATGTTGTATAATACTCTTTTTTGCAATTCATTACTTTCAAGTTTCAACTACCAAAACAACTCATGTCTTAAAAAAAAAAATTAAGCTTGGACTAACACAAACATCAAGCAAACACCTTATATCTAATACAAATTACTGACTAGCTAGGCTTTAAAAAATTACAAATATACAATTATAAAACAAAGTATTTAATCATAAAACAAAATGAAGAAAAGAACACGACTCGAGAAACGTATGCATGTTAGTAAACTACATTAGATTAAGAAACGTGTTAGTAGCAATGAAATAGTATTATATATTCCTAGGTATATTTTATCTGAAACTAAACAAAAAACTTAGGTGATAGTAATATTACTCAATCCGTTTTATTTCAAATATTGTTCTATACGAAATCACATGCAAAATTTGAATGACATAAAATTGTTACTAAAATTGCCAAAAATCCAATTTTTCTATAATTAAACATATATTTTCAATGAGAACTATTATTAAGTATTATCCGACCTGAAACTCAACGTGATATGTCAAATATTATTTGTTTAAGACTTTAAACAAATTTGGTTGTTGCTTTGGTGAGTTGCATATATATGTCTATAGTGCCACATTTGCACTGCATAAAATTTTGTTTCACCGAGTGTTGTTTTTACATGTTCTGGCATTTATGAAACTTTTGAGATGCAAAATAACGAATCAAACAGATATGTTTTGATAATTATTTTAATTGGATGTTCTTATAAAATTCATATGGCATATTCTTCTTGTATTCTCGTATGGAACACTTTGGACAGTAAATGACCTTTGCCAAAGAAAATTTGGTTTGATATTGTTAAGCTCCTACGAGTATTATTTTATGAAGAGTGAAAGTTCGACAAATACAACATGCAAAATAGTTCAAATTAATTAACATATTTAGTAATTGGTTATATTACTGTACTATTATTTTAGAAGAGAAGACTATCATCTTCGATGTACAATGAATTATGAATTATTGCCAAACAATAGTTTATTTGATCAATTACTATATTATATTATGTTTTTATATTATCCTATTATATTATGTCGATTTACCTTTGAATGATCTTATTCGATTAATGGATTCATTGAATAAAGCAATGTGCTGGGGTCTTGTTATTTGACACGCTAAGTGATGCTATGATTCTTATTCTTGTTTGAATCTTTACTAATGGATAAGAAATTGCATTCGTTTACCTAGTTAATATCATTCATAGATGATAAAGAAAAATGAAAGATCGAACTTCTCTATCATTGTTTTGAAATTATAAGACAACCGTTTTGGATTAACTAAATCAAACATTATTTTGTAACAAAACAATTAGAATTTCATATATATATCTACATACGTATTTTTTTTTTAAAATTTTACATTGGTTCCGTTTGTTTCATAGTAAAAGTTTTACATTGAGAAAATATTTTCATGTGAAAGTTTTACACAGAAATTTTTTATTTTACACAGAAAATTTTTATTTGACTTTCATTTACGGACGGTTGGTGCATACAAATTTTTTCATCTAAAATTTTATAAAAAAATCAAAAAAAATTTACAATTTTTTTTAAACAAATAATTGGTAAAAATCGTAACAACTATAGAAAACTTTAACTAAATGTAAATGCATATTTTCTTTCATATACATCACTTGTAATAACTTATAATTTTCAACCTATAAACTCATAAAATTAGAAGTATATAAGATATTATTGAGTTTTTTTAGTTTTTTCAAATTTTCACGGGTTTTTTACATTTTTCGGAATTTTTATATTTTATATTTTATATTTTCCATTTTATATTATTATTTTAGAATTTTTCTTATTTTTTATTGGTTAATTAGATTTTAGCTTTTTCAGATTTTATTGAGTTTTTTTAGAAATTTTGGATTTTTTTTTTCATTTTTTGTTATGTTTTAGAAATTTTCCTATTTGTTACATTTTTTATTGGTTAATTAGATGCAATTGGACTAAATATTAAATAATTTTGAAAGAATAACCTATAATTAATAATAGCTACAATAATAGTATTAAAAAAAATATAGAGAGAGCCTCCGTAAACCGTTTACGACTTTATTTGCGCGGTAACTGTTTCTCCCAATTTTACTTGATATGTGGGAAAAATTTTCCGAAAAAAAATGTTTTACGGTAAACCAATCACCCCAAAAATTTATTTTACCCGTAAATATTTGTTTACACCCATTTTACAACAAAACAAACAGACTCAGGTATAACTCTCCATTCCCATGTTTAATGAATGTTACAAAGTTAATTCAAAATAAATTACAAGCATAAGAAGTTAGATACTTCACTAATATACAACTATATATACGAACCAGTAACGTTGCGTTGCATATAATTATGTGTCAATGTTCAACTAGCTAGTCGAAAATTTAACCTCAATAATTGAAAGCTGAAACTTGTATAAAGAATAAATGCTAATATTGACGCGTAGTCCAGGGAAAATCATTTTCATTTTGTAAAGTTGAGTTGATCAGATTTAGATCAGTCAACAATATCACTAAATATATGTACAAAAAAGTGCAGAAGATTATGTACTGCTAAGCGCCAACGTTAAGTCGCTAACGGATTTAGTACTGCTATATAGGAATTTTAGTCACTATTGATTGAATAATTAAAATTAGAGTGAATGATAATAGGGGCAAGTACAGTATTATTAGCAGCCAAATGATGAAATGATGAATAAATTAACAATCATATCCCTTCAAGCAAGCTAGCTTATCCTAATTAGTTTAAGAAATTCTTAATTAGTCCAACAAAGGAAAGTAAATTGATAATTAATTAGCTTGATTGGCGACAACGATTATTCACTAGAATCACTACTAAAATATTTAGTTTGAACAAGCAAAGATGACAGTGGAAAATTAAAAAGTTGGTCGTTAATATTAGTCAATAGTTGTGTAAGACGAACATAATTGTTGCTTTGGAAAAGTGAAAATTGGAAAATACTTGTGCTTTTAACACGTACGATACTATCATTTTTCATCAAATCATGACCCTTTGGTTGGTGCAAGTGCAATGCATTTGAGTCTTTGACTACAAGATTTACGTACAATCATGATGCATGTCCCTTTTCAACCCCTAAATTGAAACATAATGTTCTACATTTTCACATTATTGCCTAGCTAGCTATGTCAATTAAGAATATGTTTTGCTATATTAAGTGAATTTTTATTTTATTCGCTGGAACATTTGCTAGCATAGCTGAGTAGAAAGCTCAAAGCTACATAATTAATTGATTGTTGGTGAATTTTGTATGGAGTAATAAATTCCTTCACTCGTTCATCCTTCATAGTTCATATACTGATAAGATATAAGTAATAAACAGAAAAAGAAAATGGATAAATGATTTTGTATACTAAAATACTTGACCATAAAGCTTAATATTTATGGTATGTCATTTTGATTAATCAGTTTCAGTGTGGAGGAAAAACGTGAGTAAGCTAAAATCATCAATTTTCACCGGACTAAACATCTACTAATTAGAAAACAAACGCCAACATTACCTGTAAACAGGGGCGGTTCAGTGCTTTTGATTGCCCAATACCCAGTGCTTTTGTTTACCCAGTACTTAAACCATTGCCTAATTTTTTTTTTCCTTTCCCAACCCAGTCTCTGTTCTAGACCCAATACTTACTGGATTTCGGTCTGTGCCGCTCCTGCCTGTAAATATGTAATTGGTGTATAAGTTAACACATATCTGGCAGATGCGACTCCAGACACACACAATAGAAACAATTGTGCCGGACCTTGTAAATATTTTCATTTATTTTAGATCTCATATTTTGATGCACTTGTAGATATGTAGCACACAATAAATTCATGAATGCTAGTATATATGAAAAAATATAAATAAAATAAATTCTCATTTTCGAGTTTGTGTTGGGTTGTTAAACTCTAGAAACGGTTCAGATATATTGACATGTATGCTATATGGTTCCAGTCAAATTCAACAGATGATGTTTCTCACTTATCATATCTGACAAATCTATACATATATGCTAAAAAAGTTGCTTATTCTTCGAGGCACACTTGGTTGCGGTAAATTTTACTAAACATGCACCGGCCAAAGTTTGATAATTTCTTTGAGTTGTTTATATTGGGCTTAGTTGAGGTATTCTAAGTTAACTCAGTGTCTCAGTCCATAGGAAGGTGACCTAGCTACCAGGCTCAACAACAAGAAAAATTGCAACAAAATACTGTATATGTTTAGCGGCTTAGTGCGATTTAATTGATGTGCAGTGCACTTATAAGTAACTTAGCATAAATACCATATTACCGGATTGCGCCCATGCAATGCGTGGTGTAGAGCATGGTTATTTGTTGCACTATAATATATGTACAAATGGAGTAGTACACAAACAATGTACTAAAAAGTTATTTTATTTTTCATGAAATGAAACCTTGAATGAATGAAAAACAGAATGAGCGGCAAAGAAGAGATAAAGAATAATTAAAAGAAGATTTCCCAAGCAAGTGAAAGAGAGAGATTTGTGATTTAAAAAAAAAGTGGGATGTTTTAGAGTAGGTATTTAAATGGATTATAGGGGTGGTTAGAGTATAATATAATACGGTTAACGATTTGGATACCCATCTTTCAAATTTTTCAATTTAGATACCACACTATAATAAATTTTCAATTTAGATACCACAGTCTTAATAAATCACGAAATCATGTCACGTGACATTTGACAAACATTAATTTGAGAGGCTAATTTGACAATTTTGCACAAAAATATGTCATACTAGAAAAACTTTTCTTTCAATTTCACACATAAATTTTTTTAGCATATAATCCAAATTTTTGTTATGTGTGAAATTGGAAAAAATATTTTTATAAGATGACATATTTTTATGAAAAATTGTCAAATTAGCCACTCAAATTAATGTTTGTCAAATGTCACATGACATGATTCTGTAATTTATTTAGACGGTGATACCTAAATTGAAAAGTTATTATAGTGTGGTAACTAAATTGAAAATTTTGAAAGATGAGTACTCAAATCGTTAAAAGCAGATAGTTTGGTGTATTAAACCTATAAAACCCCGTGTAAAATAGCTTTTGTTTTTTGTTTTTTTATTTTTTTTCGTTTTTTAATGCCTAATTAAAGGCAGCTTGGAAAATCTCAAAGTTACAAGATTCAAAATACGCAATGTTTGTTGGGTTTACATGTGAATGTGTGATATTGGCTCGAAAGTTTCCCCATAAAAAACCTTGCATTTCATTTGATTGATGAAATGCCAACCAAAACAAATTCTCATTTCATGTTTATACCATTAGCTTGAGATGAGATTACTGACGGGAAGCATAAACTCAAGGGGCCAAAATTCTATATAATTTTTTTTATACCATATATATGTGTATTTTTTTTAAAAATTTGTGGGGGACGAAAACTAATTTTTTAAGATTTTGATTAAAATATATAATTTTTCTTTTTACTTTTTTGTATTTTTTTTTTAAATTGGGAGCCCACGGTCCCAACTCCTCCCACCTAATTTCTTGTATGACTGACATACAGTGGATTGACCCAAGAATTTGTCTTTTGTTCATGAACACCACTAAAATGGACACTTCATGCGCTACAATAAAAAATTGATTATCAACACTTTTTTGTGTCTGCGTGTGTGTAACACGCAAGCCTTGTGATTTTTATTCATGGTAATGTAAAGTCTTTGCATGAGTCATGCTCTCACGCTAGTAATCATATACGAATATAAACAGAATATAACAAAACGAATTTAGAACTACGAAATATAACCCAAAAGGCCTAAAAATATATTTAAAATAAAAAAATTAAATATGATAACAAACTGAATAAACATTTTGAGCTTAACAAGAACAAACTTTCTCGCCAATCATTCTAATTCTTTTTCTTATACCCCCTAGAAGCTTATAGCTCCTGATCATTTGTGATCAAAGTAGACTTGATTAAGCAAAAAAGTGTTTAAAGAACTCATGTTTACCGATCATTACCAGTTCTGAAAAAACTCTTAAATAAATAATACAATCATAAGTTAGTATGAGCTAGTAATAACAATCCAAATTATATCCATTAAACTTGATAAAAATCTCAGATAATTGAGCAAAAAGCTCTACAACAACTTGATACGAGAAACGTATTTCTTGATCAGTCTCATAACTCTCAAATTCAGAATATATAATTCACCAATTCATCTATCAAAAGTGCCCTAAAAATACTTAACAAATTTATTAGAACTTGTTCAAATTCAGAACATGTCATCAACAGCTAGCAAGGCATGTCTTGCTGGTCTCGTCGTGTTATTATATGGCTTTTTGCTAATTTTGCAACAAATTTTTAAGAGTAGCAACAATTTATGTTGCGGGTTTGTTACTATTATCTGTGGCTAAACAACCATTGTTGCTATTGGTTTTGCTAATAATCAGAATTTTCCTTGTACCGATGGCTCATGCTTTCATGGTCGTACAAATAAATTTAATTATTCAACTCATTTCCCATAATTTGAACAAAAGAAAGGATTTTACAAAAGGGTGCCCATGTGAGTCATTGGTGGCTTATATGTTGTACTTTGGACCACTACCATGTGCCCCTTGCAGTTAGATAGACCGTATAGAAGCCGGAAGCAGAGTACCTGACTTTGAATCAGGATTATTCTACTTCTCCCAATCATTGGATATGTATTTTATTAATACTGTATTGATAAAATAACAGATCCAATGGTTTAGGAAGCAGAATAACCCTGACTCAGAGTCAGGTACTCTGCCTCCCCAAGCTGGAAGCAGAGTACCTGACTCTGAGTCAGGGTTACTCTGCTTCCCCCAACCATTGAATATATATTTTATTAATACTGTATTAATAAAATAACAGATCCAATGGTTTAGAAAGCAGAGTAATCCTGACCCAGAATCAGGTACTCTGCCTCCCTCCAATCTACATTTTAAGGGACAAAGAGTCTAGAAATTTGCCTCCCTCCAAGCTACATTTTAAAGGACAGAGTCTAGAAATTATGGTTTCAATCAAATTCTTGACTAGAGCTGTTGGAAAATAGTATTCTTTTCTTGTCTTTTTGAAATGAAAAAACAAATGCATTTTCATTTATTTATTTTGTATAATGGATTGCTTTTAGTAGTGTGAATTTGTCGTTATCAAACCAATAGGGCATTAATTTTAAAAAAAAAACTAACGGCATTGGCAAAATATTCTCCATAAAGGTGTTTTGCTTATAGAATGATGAACTTTTGAAGTGGATTATAATTGACCATAATATAACTACCCACCGTAAATTGTTATAAATACAAGACATTGCTATTTCAGTTTTACTTGGAATAGAAAGTTTCAACAATTTTAGTAACTAATGTCGGTCGATATGAACAAATCAGAGTCCTGCAACTAAATATGCAAATACAGAAGATACAAACAGAACTTGAACATAATAACAAATACCTACAAAATTTCTACATTACAAAGAAATATAATAGTACAAAATTTATATGGTCCAAGAAGCATAGTTGGCAGACTACAACTGGCTGGGGTAATTTTCTGCATAATTTCAAAATTTCTTTAACCATGATTCTGCCTATGACAAATACATCTGTAGTGGTAAGGGCTATTTATTGGGTCGTTACCCTCTACTGGGACTTGCTCAGCTCTGCATTTGTACCTACATCCTCTGCATTCGTTATACGTGCAAGTTGGTGCAGTTGATCCAATCATCACCCTTCCTAGTTTTCTGTTTACCAATTTTTCACTAATGCTCTACAATATATATTTTTTTACAATAAAAAATTAGGAAAATTAAATCAAATGACGAGACTACTTCGTTTTATGCATCACTTAATAAAAACAAATAGCATTAAACAGTGGCGGAACATACAAAAATGGGAGGTGCTGGAATTCCGACAAAATATATGGGGCGTGCTAATTCACTATTTTTTTACAAAATTTACGTGTTATACGCCGGATGATAGTGTTTTACCTACCACCAGTCCCACGTAGCTACGCCCGTGACTTTTAATGAAATGAAAAAGGATGGCCAAGGATACTAATCCGGAAAACTTCTATAAAAATGGCAAATAATGTAATTAAAGAGGGTTATCCATGATATTTCTGTAATTTAAGTAATATAATTGACTACCTGGAAATGCGATTTTCTTGCTGAATTGAGGGATTGAGGAACTACAACTTGAATTGTTAACCCTGCATTACATGTTAAGATAGCATAGCGTTACGAAGAGTGAATATAACCTTTCGTATGAGTAGTTTTCCATTTGTTATCTTTCAAGTTTTTGTGCTTACGCTTTTCTTTCCATCTAAATATAAGCTATGTAAGAACCTAGCAAAGTTTAGCAAAATTTCAATGAAAATTAAAAATATGACTGTTTGACATACCATGAATGCAAATTATTACTTACCAGAACAAGTAAAGATGTAAGCAAGCAAAAATAGTATCAGAAGATAAGATAAGGTAAAAGAGCAAAAATATTGGCTTTGGATATGCATTCAAGTTCTGAGCCAAGTCCCATATGTGCATAATGAATTTTGCATTGTCCATAAAAAACAAACATAATCTAGCATTGAAAGACTTGTATATGCAAATGGTTATAACTTTTAAAGATTAACATAGAATAGAGCAAAGACATATAATCTACAAGACTTGGCAAAATAAGAAAATGAGAGGCAAATAGTAGGGTTTTGGATAAACAGACCTTGTATAACGTATGTGGTCAAAAATATGGTGAAGAGCAAGAGTATGCTTGCTTGGCTAGTCTGAGCCATGCCTATCCCCTTTGAGATAAGTCTTGAACAAGATATTAAAATTTTCTAAGCAATATACTCTGAGAGAGTGAGATAAGAAAAGGTTGTGTGTCAAATAATGACCATAAAAGATAGACAGGCAAAATCTATGCACTCCTAAGAAGAAGCCACAAATGAGGTCCCCTACTTATAATGAACATGAACCCTTTTCTGCAATATGCATCAAATTACTGAAATATCCTACTCTTTTATATGTTACTCTCTCCGTTTCCAAATTATTGTACTGATTTGGAAATCACCCATATTAAGGGGACAAAATAATTACACAACTTTTTGATGCTTTTTTCAATGTTTACCCTTATAAAACAAACATTTAATTATAAAATATGTTTGGATCATGGGTATACGTGTAATTGCAAAATATTAGACTTGCTAATTATGGAAAGTGGACAATAATTTGGGAACTTACTAAAAAGGAATAACGGAACATTAAAAGAGAACGGATGGAGTACTTACTAACTTGGCGGAGGGAGTACTTACTAACTTGGCAAAGCTATGAAATTGTGGAGGGGTATATACAGATAAGATGAGTTTTAGAATATTTTCAGTGTCCCAAGATGGGTGTATGTGTCTCACCCACCAGCACATTAGTATTTACGGCTTACATATTTAGGAAATGGAACGTTTCAATTTTGACAAGTCCTAGAAGAATGTGGAAACATGTGGGAAACTAGAGCAATGATAGAGTAACTGTGTGCATTATTGAGATCTTTAAGAAAAAGAAAAAAAAAATGGAAAAAAGTTCATTTTGTTATATGTATGAATATGAATTACTATGGCCCTAAAAAAGATTCACGGTGGACTTGAAACTAACAAGTTTTTTCAGCCAGTTAATAAGTGAGAGAACGTGGTTAATTAGTACTTTATTTTTTTTTCCAAACTCACTACAAAAAAAAATTCATTTAGTATCATGATTTTTTTTCGGTTATGTTGCTAAATTAGTTGTGGCTAAATTTTAGTAACAATTTAGCAACATCATAATTTTGTTGCTAAACTGTTGCTAAAATTTAGCCACAACCACTTTAACAATATAACCGAAAAAAAATTATGATATTAAATGAAAATTTTATTATAGTGACTTGACTAATTACGTTTCAATTTTATCAAGTCCTAGAAGAAAGTGGAAACATGCGGGAAACTAGAGCATTGATAGAGTAACTGTGTGCATTATTGAGATCTTTTTGCAAAAAAAAAAAAGGAAAAAAGTTCATTTTGTTATATGTATGAATATGAATTACTATGGCCCGGAAAAAGATTCACGGTGGACTTGAAACTAACAAGTTCTTTCAGCCAGTTAATAAGTGAGAGAATGTGGTTAATTAGTACTGTATTTTTGTCCAAACTTGACTAATTTAGTAGTTAAATTGTATTTGTCTTTCAGCAGTTAAAACAAGTACGACATTTTCCCTGCGACTTACGCTCATTTCTGTAATATTTGCAGGGTCATAACAATGGGTCATTGGTGGCCGGTCATATTTTAATACACAACAACTTTCAATTCCAATCTTTATACTATTATACATCAGTAATAACATGCGGTACGTACTTCATCACTTATAACGAACCAATAAATAGAAGAGTATTGGATAATGCAATTTTTTTTACAGAAAAGCTTACAAAAAGTGAGAATCATTACTGCATAAGCAACATGGTAGACTAATTGTCTTCTCAGTTTTCGAGAAATTATTTGGTCCTCCAAAAAGAGTCATTCAACCCAAATTATAACCACACATTTATTGGGTTTCACAGTTTTACATAATAAAATATCATTGAATTGCATAATTTGTTGAATATGAGCATGACATTAATTTTTATTTCTCCCTAGCTAAGAGAATATTCTAGATCTGTTTCACTGTGTACTTGAATTTACAAGAAGGTAAATCTGGATAAAGAAGCCAGTATGTGCAAGTTGAATTTTGGACCACCAAAGGTACAATTTAGCATTCTTGCTCAAAAACAAAGTGTCGTCAATCAAGACCAATATAATGATCAATTGGTACCAATATTCAAAACCAACGAGATTTGATTTGAGCAATACTCCAAACACAAATAAAAAACTTGAATGCCTATACATAACATCAACACACATATATAAGGTCAAAAAGAAAATATGGGGCTAAAACATTATTTTTATCAATTTATATGTAAAACATACATTGAGTAAAACGTTTTTTCACAATTTGGGGGTGGTCGTAGCTGCTGTCAGCCCCCGCTCCTAGCTTTGCTTATCTTAACTAAATTTTTATTATTCGTATTCTTAACTTGTTGCTTGCTCATTTTGACATGAAAATTTGAAAACTTATCAAACAAAAGAGCTTATAAGTCAAATTTGATTGAAAAGGCAAAAGAATATTAACTAATTCCAAATATCAATACGCATGAAAGTTGATTTTTTTAACTTTTTGTCACACACTAATTACATTTTTTTTTTAAAGAAAAGTTTGTTTCTACTAAATTTTTAAAACAGATTTTTGAATGCCAAACGGCCCCAATAATACTAGAAAAAGTAGAAAATCATGAAGGTGCAGCATAATTATTCTACACTCAATAACACTTGATCATTTTTTTAGAAAAACCGTTATAAGTGTGAATCTCCCGCCGATTACCCAAACCCTCAAGTATACCAAACCCCCCTCTCTAATATATATAAATATATAATATAATCATATAAATATTAAATATTAAATATTATACATAGCTTGCAGATTTTAATCTTCATAAACAATCCAAGTAAAGCATTTTTCATCCTCTCATCCACGTCATAATCTCTTTTACATGCATTAAAAACCCCTCCCAAAACCCTAACCCTTTTACTCACAAATCATAACAATTCTTATTTTCAATGGAATCTCAACAACAAAAATCTGAACTAAAACCCGAAATGTCCCTTTCCAAGTACACCAACAGAATCCTGATAAAAACGCTGACCGAACGAAGTGATTTCGGTGTCGGTTTGGTGGGAGAGAGAGTGGTGATTGGTGGGTGGGTTAAGTCGTCGAAAGAAGTAAGGAGGGAGGTTGTTAAGGTCGTCGAGGAGGAGAGAGAGACGGTGAAAGATGTGAGCTGTGTGGAGATTATGCAGACGAGGATTCCGCTTTTTAGGTCTATTTTGAGGGTTTTTGGTGGGGCCCATTATCCGATCAGAGAGAAGGCTGGGTCGGATTTTCAGAAGGCGTCTCCACCGTCGATTTCGATCTTGCAAGTTAGCGATGGGTCGACTGTGGCTAGTCTTCAGGTATTTTCGGTTTAATCCACACTTTATTTTATTTTTTGGACGTCTGTTTTTTCTTCCTTATTGGGGACGATGCTGGTTTTTAATCCTTTTCGTAAGGGTGAAGTTTAAGATCCGTTTGGCAACAGATTTTTTTAGCTGATTTTTTATTTTGAAAACATGTGTGTGTTTGAACATTTTTGTTATTTAGGTTTTTATAAGCTGATTTTTAGGCTAAAAGGCGATCAAGACTGAAAATATTTTTTTTAGATTTTCAGTTGTTTGAAACAATTTTTTTAATTCTGATTTTTGACGAGAAAATATGTCGCCAAAAGTTAGTAATGGTCATGTCATTTGAGCTACTAATTGGTCCTCGTAGCTGTAATTTAAAACGATATTCGTACGTAATTTTGGACAAAGTTGCGGTTTATTTTTCAAGTTTGAGGAAAAGGTGATGGATTTGATCTGGACCATCTGATGTCATAGTATTTTCCTAATTTAGAATCGGTAGGAGACAATATCGAGGAATATGATTCGAGAAAGTTATTTGACTGAAACCACAAGGGGGTCGGAGACCAAAACTGCTTCAGTTGAAAGTGTGATTATAGACTTAGAGAAGAGAAATAAGAACAACAAAATTATGTTGATTGTGTGAAGCCAATACAAGAGATCTTTTTGTTAACTCTCAAATTACTTAAGTGTCCATGAATTTTGAAAACATTTGAACAGCTCTTAACTAGGTAACAGCTTTCATTTCATGAGGTATCATTTAGAATTTATGAATTATACATTGGCTTGAACGGAAACGGTATTTTTCACGAAGCTATGCCTCAATAATTGTGCCTTTTCCAACAGAAAGTTTAGTACGCGCCTGTTGACACGACTTGATCTAGTTCGGAAACAGTGTATAGAACATTGTTGCTCCCCTGGTGTTTCCAGATTTGTTTTTCTCTTAATTCTAAGGAAAATTATACAGTAGCTCTAATTTGTACCAGTATTCTTGTTAGGCTGTTACTGAACATCTGCTATCCATATTTGATTGCTAAAAAAATGAAGATCGTATGATCCTATACTCGATAACCAAGTCTAATTTATTTTTGTATTTACGGGCTTTAGTCTATCCATATGAGGATACTTACATATGTATATATATATGCTATTCTTAGGTTTTGGTGGAATCTGCTATTGCACCTCCATCCCAAATATTACACACGGGGACTTGTATATTAGTAGAAGGTACATTGCAACAGCCCTTACCACAAGGAAAACATGCTATTGAGCTTAAAGTCGAAAAAGTATTGCACATCGGGAAGGTGGATCAAGCTAGATACCCTCTGTCAAAAAAGCGATTGCCACTAGAGATGTTACGTGATTTCTCACAATTTCGTTCTCGAACAACAATGGTGAGTTCACAACCTTAGCTGTTTCAAACTGACGTGTTTCGGTGTAAATTCTCTCGTGCCATGAAATTAGCAGATATTTTAATCAATTTCAGACCTAATAGATAGCCTTAACCCAAGAAAACCTACCATTTCTTTCAAAAGTTCGTTTTTGTATGAAAATGGATTTTTTAAGTGATGCTTCTAATTTACTTTTTCTTCTGAAACGAAATATTCTCACACAGATTGATCCCAACGCAAGCTTAACAAATCAATATTTATACATTTTCATGTGAAATGTATTCATGTTGAGATCTGTATAAACAACATTCTCCGAATAGTTTAATGTTGGTAGAAATTTATAATGTCAGGCCTAGAAATTATGTATAATGTTCAGGACTAGAAGCCTTATCTCCATATAAGTTGTTATCTTTCCCTGAGAATGTTCACTTTTGTATAATCAAGGGGAACAATTTGTTTTGTTTATTGCCAGAATAACAGAAACAGTGTCGAAACTCAAAACAATATTACTGCCACAATTACCAACAGTTTTTAACACTTCAGTTCAAATTGTATGTAGGTTAAAATGTTGGTCGCATATCTGATTACTATACTCGAAAACAATAAATCTTCTCTTTGAATTTATAGCATTTAGTTAGCATACGGTCAGCAAAGTGCTTACATATTCAATTAATTCTCGCCTTAACTTGGTCTATTCATTGCTGTTTATCAATAAGTTACTAATACTGACTCTTGGTTTTTATTTGTATTTTCTTAAAACATCACAGGTGGCATCAGTGACTCGAGTAAGTAACACACTAAACCAGGCCACTCATTCCTTCTTCATGAACAACGGTTTTGTGTATGTGCAAGTTCCCATCATCACAACCACAAATTGTGAAAAAGATGTTGAAAATTTTCAAGTTACAACTCTACTTGCTAATAAAGTACTAAAAAAACATGAATCATTAGATGATACAAGCGGTATCAACCTCGAAACAATTAAGGCTTCTGTTGAGGAGAAAAGCAAAAAAGTTGAAGAGCTTAAAAGAAGCGAAAGTAACAAAGAGGCATTAGATGCTGCTATTCAAGATCTTCGTAAAACAAATGACCTGGCAGCACATATGGAAGCAAGAGCGAGATCTAAATCCGTGTCTTCGGTTAAAAATGAAAGGGTTGACTTTTCTGAAGACTTTTTCAATCGGGAAACTTACTTGACCGTTTCTGGTCGACTTCATCTTGAGAGCTATGCATGTGCCCTTGGTAATGTTTATTCATTTGGGCCAAGATTTCGAGCACAGAAATTAAATTCGAAAAAAGAGGTAGCGGAAATGTGGATGGTTGAGGTTGAAATGGCTTTCTCGCAGTTAGAGGTACAAGTAATAGTACTTATTTGTACTTGTTTTGGCTGATTTACATTTGAAGAAGCTGGGTTAGTCTATTTTTGGGTTCTTCTATTTTGTATGAAATTATGATTATTACTATCTGGACCGGTATGGACTATGGACTTTATTTTTTTTGTTCTTCAAAAAATTAACATAGAATTGTATTTTCAGTTTTTTTTTTCTTTCAATTTAACATGCTTGATAATGATAGTTCAATCAAGCTATCTATGAATCTGTGATCCTTTTCGGATTTGCTCAATTCTTAAGAACTACTTAAACTTTATAAACTTTATCGAGATCTCATGAACTTGGAAGAATTTCCCATTATAATACTATATAGTATGTGTGTAGATCTTTGCTCATAGGTTACTCTCTTCTTTCAGGATGCAATGAACTGTGCAGAGGATTATTTGAAATATATATGCAGATATGCAGTGGAAAAATGTTACGAAGAGTTAAAGTTTCTCTCAAAACGTGTTAATCAAACCATCATAGATCGTCTTCAGTCAACGAGTTCAAGTTCATTTGACAGGATTTCTTATGCAGAAGCAATTGAGAGTTTAAAACAGGTAATCATTCTACTGTTTTCTTTATTAAAGTATAAATCATTATCTCCAGAAACTAATTCCGCAATTTATTTGTCTTACAGGTCAAAGATAAGAAATTCGAAAGGGGCGTTGAATGGGGTGTCTCTCTAAGCGAAGAACACGAAAGGTGAAACACTGTCGTAATATAACGGGCTTTCTTTTTCATTTTTTTCAAAGTGAAAGAAAGAGAGAATAAGTAAATATTTTAATTTTTCATCTTACTGTAGCTATCTGGCTGAGGAGATCTACAAAGGGCCTGTAATTATACACAACCACCCTAAAGAACTAAAGCCATTTTATGTGCGTATGAATAGTGATGGGAAAACTGTTGCATCATTCGACATTGTTGTACCAAAGGCAAGTTCAGTACTGTAATCCATATGTTAAAATCTTATATTTGTAATCTTTTTCGTCTAATCATGTGATTGATAAATGTTTCATTGCTTTCAGGCTGGTACTTTGATCCGAGGTAGTCAAAATGAAGAGCGACTCAGTATGCTAACAAGAAGGTGGGGGGTGTCTTTATTTTAGTAGCACAATTTGAGTTACCATGTGAAACAAATGCTCGGATTATCGCACTGCAAATTAATACTATCTTATGTTTTGTTTGGATTTGATGTTGGTATTAAAGCCAACTCATTAACTAACTAAATATGATCACATACCAAATTTCTTATTTTCTCAAACATTACATTTTTTTTTACTAAATCCTGTAATTTTTCATTTTCAGGATTAAGGAATTTGGTCTACCAAAGGATCAATTAGAGTGGTATCTAGACCTCCGAAGGCATGGAACTGTAACACATTCGGGTTTTAGTGTTGTTTTCGACCTTCTCAGTGTTCTCGCCACTAGTCTAACTGATGTTAGAGAGGTCATCCCCTTTCCTAGAAGTCATGGCAAAGCCAACAATTAAAGTCTTGTTTGATTGCAGCTTTTTAGCAAATAATCTGGATAGTCTTAACTTAATAAAAAAACTGGTGTCAGCCAACGTGGAGCTTCTAGCTTTTCAGGCCAAAAGACCAGAAGGACTCAGATTATAAACTGACCAAACCAAACTAAGACCAGAAAAACTGATTACAGCTTAAAAGCTGCAACCAAACAAGGGCTAATCTACTCAAAAATACCGGGGAACAAAAAAAAATGAAAGGATATTGTGTGTGTATATATATATATATAAAGCTTATAGTTGTGGCTTTCAATGTAAACTTGGTTTCATGTACATATGTAAAGAATTCAATATATGAAAAGGTTGTTTTTTATTTCACTTATTCATTGGCTGAACAATATTGTCATACTACAAGACTCATAAATTGTACATAAGCCATTGATAGTACTAAGGTAGAGAAAGTACAGATTTGTAAGAGGTCTTTGAAGGGTTACCCAATTCTTCTCCTGAGCCAAGAGGATAATAAAAAGGATATAGTTCATATCGTACATAACAGCTACTATACAAAACGCGACATCCCTTTTTGTCATTACAATATTTTGGGAATGTGCCGATTGCTATTGCCAGGCACTGAGAGCACGATAAAGACGAGAGGTCTCTTGTGCATTGCACTAAGGCATAAAGGGTTTCAAAATTCGACAACTTAGTTTTTCCCTTGCCATTTCCTCTATTTTCACGTATAACAGCTTGTGAAGTAATATAATCCATTAAAGATCCCAGTTTGTTGTTGAATATCTTTGAGTCAGTTGCATTTACAGCTTCAACATTGTAATAGAAAATTCCAAAACTTGTATCGACTTTTCCGACAAAGTTTTGCATAGAGTATCTTAGAAAGCAATAATCATACCAAATAGTTGCCTCGGCTTTGTTTGGGCATAACTTAAGGATTTGCTTGGATGCATCTTTAATGCAATTTGAGCAGACCTCAGTGCTCACATCTGCTCTGCATTGTGCTAGACCATAAACTTTATCTTTTCCATTTCCATTAGAGGTAGCTACAAAGCCACTTAAAATGGTACCCTTTACCAACTGGGGCAGTAAATCGTTGATATTTTTTGAAACTCTAGTGCTAGTTGTATTTGCAATATTAGTGTTACAAAATTCTCCTAAATGATCATCAGATTTTGCAATGGTGAGGAAAAATAGGAACAAGAGGAAATGGCAAAACAAGGCCATGGAATTTTATTGGATGGTACTTTTTAGCTAGTGTTTATCTTCCTTGAATGAATTTATAAATTTAGCTAGTGGAAAATTCAATGGATATATGTGGACCTCTTCAAAAGCAGATATTTTTGACTAGTATGGTATTCTTCTATTGTCTTTTCATGTAGAAAAAAATGACACTTTCTGGAAGATCATTCATATCCTGAGAAATTATAAAGGGTTACTTTTGGTCCAGTTAGGCACAAAAAACATAGTAGTGCTCAAGAAATGCCAGTTGCTTCATGGTGTGTGGTCCATTAAGGTATCATATACTGATAGTTTTCAAGCACAATTAATATGCTCTTAAAATACGGGGAAAATGAATTAATTTTGGGTTAATATTACATAAATTACTATTGCTTTACATATAAATCAACGTAATCTGTAAGCAACATTTAACAAAAGTAGGAACTGTAAAAGTTTCTATACTATCTAGAGTCCTAGACACACTCAAAGATTCAAGATATGACTTTGTTAATCTTAAAATAAAATAAAAAATAGTAATATATATGAGTTTGTTATAAGCAAGGGTTGCTAAAGTATTTTAACAAGGTATATTGTATTCAAATAACTTCCTCAGTTCGCTTAATATTGCACAGGTATTTGTTAGAAGAAATTTGGTCCAACGAGTAACATTCTAGAAGATAATTCATAAATGAAAGATGCTTTTTTTTTAATGGCATAGAAATTATTTTCCTTACCTACTTTTAATACTCCACTACGGAGCTAATATTCTAAATTTTTGTATGTGAAAACAAAAACAAAATGGCGCAAATGTTTTTACATGTTTATCTTTTCATATTAATCATATAAGTGGCGAGCTTGATTTTCTTCCCAAACTCGACTTAATCAACTTCGCGTTGGCTTCGATCTTTCGAGGCGGTCAGGTGTGCTCCGACGGTCAGGTGGTCTTCGTGCCTGCACAAGGAACGAACAGGGGTCCGGGGTTGTTGCCGGGTTTTCCCTCGCCAACGATCAAGTCAGTATCGGTGTTAACTGAAAGTAGGAATATAATTAAGGATGAGGGTCCGGGCCGGTTACAGGTCGTTGTATCGAGCGGTACAGATAGTGTTCAGGGGGTCCGAGTTGTTTTAGTTTTATCTCTCCTCTCTGTCTTTCTGTCTCTCCCCACTAAGTGGTATTAGTGGGGGTATTTATAGTGTGATCAGAGGCGTATTAGCCCTTGGATCACTGTACTGTAAGATGTTGATCCAACGGCGTCAGAGTCATTTATGACTCTGACAAGGGTACTGTCCTTTCCCGGGGCCCACAGGAGGTGTCCTGTGATTGGGCCACGTCGGTGAAACGTCAGGAGGGTCCCCCAAGGGAGCAGCAGCATTAATTGGGGAAGCGTACTCGACACGCTTCTTTGGGCCGGCCTCAGCACGGCTCGGCCCTCCCAATCCGGGGCGTCGCATCATTCAGGGTTGATGAGGCCCGGACGGCCCGCTTTGGGGGCGTTATTGCCCCGGACGAGGGGATGCTGACATTCCCTCGCCAACAGCTCCCTGTCCGGAGTCGTTGCTAAGGACGAGGTCGGCGAGGATCTCTGGTCATTACGGGGGCTCCGGTCATTTTGTTATCGTGCTCGTCGATGCGAATATGCTCATGCATGGCTGTTTTATGACACGTGTGCAACCATTCATGGTTTTCTTACACGTGGACACGAGGCGCCGTCTTTGTCCCTTTGATTTCTACAACGTCATTAATGCTAAAACGGCTGGTGAGTGACATTTGGCAGATGGCCTCTGCAGGCTGTACACGTGGTGGACATTGATTGAGTGGCGGCGGTTATTTGTGGGAGTTCGTGCAATGAGCCGTTGCGTCTTTTCACCTTCTGGTAAACGTCTTTTCATCTTCTGGTGGGGGTTCTATAAATACCCTCAGTGAAAATTCATTTTCACTTTCTCAATCTCTCTCTAAAATTTTCACAGCAAACCATTCTCTCTCTTCCTTCATACTTAGGAGATTTCACCAACCAACCAACCATCATGGTTATCAAACACGGAGCCGGAAAAGGCCCGATGGTTGCCCCGCAACCACGGCGCCTTGAGGTGATGGCAAACGCCTTGCCATTCCGGGCGATGGTTATCGACCCAGCCATCTCCGTAGCAGTAAACGACAACAGTATCATGGTCAGGCAGCACGGCCCTGACCTAGACGAGTTTCGTCAACTCTGCGGCATAGGGGAGGAGTTTCGACTTCGGACCTGTGCGACCTCGGACGAGGTAAACGGGATCGTGGCTGATCCCAAGAGTATGGTAACTCTCTCCCTCTCTACTCTTCTATACGGGGGCACCCACCTCCCCATTCCGGAGCTACTGGCGGAGCTCTGCGCCTGGACGCAGACTCTTCCGTGCCAGTGCCCTCTGCAAGCGCACCGCATCTGCGCCGGAATGGAGGCCCTAAGTGTCTTGTTGGGCCCGGCCATTCCGGAACCATTGGGGCTTAGGGAGCTCTTGGCCTGCTACGAATTTTTGCAGGCCGAGCCAAGCTCCCAATCTAAGAGCCGGCAGTCCTACCTGAGGTGCCGGTCTCATAACCAGCTGATCACGGGTAACTCCGATTCGAATCGGGGTTACACACAAGACGTGGTCATGGTGGAGGGCCCCTGGATCCTCCGTGACGACCTAACTCTCCCGATCAGGCCGGGGAGGGTGCTGAGCACCAAGGAAAATAAATTCACCGTGGCCTCTAAGCTTGGGGGCCTGGGCGAACCCAACATACAGTCGTTGGAGGTGGCCCTTAATTGGTGGGGTCTGGATGGGACCGACGTGGGGGCACGCGATGCGGAACGCCTGCTAATCTGTGGCTCCCCCACCTCCTGCAAGGGGAACAGCTTCAAGTGGCCCCACAGGACCTTCTGTCCTGTGGGATACTCCAAGGAAAGGTGGGAGAAGGAGAAGGGTCTGGAGTCGACCCTCCCTCCCAAGGTGGTTGAAGGTACCGAGGCAGCCCTCCCTCCCAGGGGTCTGGAGCATGGGGCGAAGAAGGCTTCGAAGTCAAAGCCGAAGACAGGCAGTAAGGCGAAGGCGGCGACGGTGGTCTCCTTCGCTCCTTCAACGGCCGGGGTTCACTTTGAGACCCGGTCTGACGGTACCGTCCTTCACTACCGGGTGGGGGCGGACGGTACCCGAACCTATATTGATGTGCATGGGAAGCCTCTGACAGAGGTTCTCCCCTTGAGCTCTAGGGAGCCCGCTGCGGGGAGCCCCCTACGATTAGAAGATAGCCCATCTGAGGCAGAACCCTCCGGGCCAGCCTTGGGCACCTCAAGGACCAGAGTAAGTCACTTCTTGTTTTTCTCAAATCTTCGTTTTTACACTTAGCTAGATTTAGTTAATTTCTCTAATTTCTCTAACTCCTTTCTTGTATGGCCTGTATAGGTAGTCCGTTCTGACGAGGAGGAGGAGGCAGATGAAGAGGTTGAGGAGGAGGCGGGGGTGGAAGATATAGCTGCCGCGGATGAGGTAGCTGAGGTGGCTGAGGTTGGGTGTGGCGAAGAAGAAGAAGGGGCGGTCGAAAAGGTTACTGAGACGGGGGAGCCCGAGGGGGTAGTGGTCGAGGTCGAGGCCGAGGAGAGGGATGTGGTGGTGACAGGGGAGAGGGAAGTGGCGATCCTGCCTCAGTCGGCTGGCCCGGATGATTTGGCAGCCCAAGCCAGACTCGATCGGCTGGCCCGCAAGGCCCTTCTGGGGAAGAGAAAGGTGGAGGGGACGAAGTCCCTCCAAGGGGAAAAGAGGGCCAAGGTCGGAGGGAGCAACCCATCCGAGGTTGTGGTCGTTGAGGGGCCTAGAGGGACGTCGGGCCCTGCTCAAGGCCCTACTCAAGGCTCAAGCTCCAGCTCTGCCTCCCCGACCCACAGGATGCCTGTGCAGACGCCCGAGGAGGTGAAGGCGGCCACAGGGGTGAAGAGCATCATGGAGGCTCACCCATCTGCCGGGTTACTAGCTTTGGCTGCGCTCCAGCAGCAAAGCGTCGAGGCTGATCACCGAGGTCGTGACCTCGCATCCTCCATGACATCGGCCATGGCCATGATACCTCAGGTACGTGTATAGTCTATTTTGTATGTTTTCACATTCTTCCCACATATTTTTGCTAAGTGTTTTGCCTTTTCCCTTGTAGGCCTACTTAATGATGAACTAATATGTCTATCACCAAGGCCAGCTGGTGAGGTCATGGGCCGCGAAGGCAGAGGCTAATGCCAAGCTCGTGGAGGAGGCCCAAAAAAGGGCGGAGGAGGCCCAGAAAAGGTCTGAGGAGGCCCAACTCAGGGCGGAGAAAGCTGAGGGCCTCAACGCCACGGTTGAGGCTCGAAGAGTCGAAGCCGTGAAGGCCAGAACGGAGGCCGAGGAGCGTGCCCAGGCTGCGGAGGCAGCCCTAAAAGAGGCTGAGGCTGGCGTAACCGACAGGATAAAGGCGGCGGTCCAAACTGGCCAGGCCGAGCTGAATGCTGCTTGGGCCCAAAAGACACAGAAGGACTTCAACTCCTTCTACGTCGAAGGGTGGTCTGAGGCGGCTGCCTTCATGAGGGCGGGACCGGATCACCCGGTATGGAACGTAGAAAATATTATCGTTCCCGTCCCCTCAGCTCCCATTCCGGATGTGGTGCCTTTGACTCCTCGAGCTCTCTCGGACGAAGAGGACGGAGCTAGCCAGAACTAGGGTAGATTTAGGCTTTTGTTTTCAATGTAGTTTCCTTTTTGTACTTAGCATGTAATAGATTTCCATTGAATGAAATGAAAAAACAATTTTGGACTTGTCTTTTATTCTTCTGTGTTTTATTTCCGTTGTGATTTATACATTGTATACATGCTCCCAAATGAGTGGGCCATAATGCTTCGGCGTTGGGGCGCTCGTTTTATACAACTCATAGCTTGCAAACCGAAGTAACACATAGAGAATTTAAATGAACTGAAAAATTCAAGTAAATATGAACCGGGGTGCCGTATAGGCTCGTGTTCTGAAACACTTAGAAATTTTAAATGAACTGAAAAATTCAAGTAACTATGAACCGGGGTGCCGTATAGGCTCGTGTTCTGAAACACTTGGAGAATTTAAATGAACTGAAAAATTCAAGTAACTATGAACCGGGGTGCCGTATAGGCTCGTGTTCTGAAACACTTAGAAATTTTAAATGAACTGAAAAATTCAAGTAAATATGAACCGGGGTGCCGTATAGGCTCGTGTTCTGAAACACTTAGAAATTTTAAATGAACTGAAAAATTCAAGTAACTATGAACCGGGGTGCCGTATAGGCTCGTGTTCTGAAACACTTAGAAATTTTAAATGAACTGAAAAATTCAAGTAAATATGAACCGGGGTGCCGTATAGGCTCGTGTTCTGAAACACTTAGAAATTTTAAATGAACTGAAAAATTCAAGTAAATATGAACCGGGGTGCCGTATAGGCTCGTGTTCTGAAACACTTAGAAATTTTAAATGAACTGAAATAACAGCAGTTTTTATTTATAAAGCCCACAGGCATAAATTTACACCACATTCTTATTTACACAAAGTCATAAAGGCCGAGCCCTACGGGTAGTACTTCCTTAGGTTGTTGACGTTCCAAGGTCGGTCCACCGGGACGTCGTTGGGAAGACGACCCAACAGGTAGGCCCCGTTCCCTACTGCACCGAGGATTCGATAGGGGCCTTCCCAATTGGGGCCTAGCTTGCCGTCAGACTGTATCCTGGTGTTGTTGTTTACTTTTCGTAACACGAGGTCTTCGTCTTGGAAACGTCTGGCGTTCACTCTTTTGTTATAAGAACGCCCCAGCTCGTTTTTATATTCGGCGTTACGGATGGCCGCAACCTCCCTTCTTTCTTCGGCGTAGTCCAGCTCTAGCCCCATCATTTTTTCATTAAGCCCGTTTTCCACCATGTCCGTCCTCAGAGAAGGAAGCCCGATTTCTAACGGGATGATGGCTTCCATTCCGTAAGTGAGGCTATAGGGTGTCTGTTGAGTGCCCCGTCTTCTCGTCGTTCGGTAGGCCCAAAGGACGTGATGCAGCTCTGCAGCCCATCGTCCTTTGGACTCGTCTAGCCTCTTCTTGATTCCGTCGAGCACGGTCTTGTTTGATACCTCGGCTTGTCCGTTGCATTGGGGGTATGATGGGGTCGAATAGTAGTTCTTGATGTGATACTTTGCATACATCGTTTTTAATTTGTCCCCGGTGAACTGTCCCCCATTGTCCGCGACGATTGAGTAGGGGATTCCGAATCTGGTGATCACGTCTCTCCAGAGGAAACGTATCACTTCGGCCTCTGTGATCTTTGCTAAGGCCACGGCCTCCATCCACTTTGAGAAGTAATCGGTGACCATGAGGAGGAACTTCTTCCCCCCCGGGGCCACGGGGAATGGTCCGACGATATCCATGCCCCACTGCGCAAAGGGCCAGGGCCAGGTCACGCTGCTCATTTTTTGCGCCGGGGCATGGGGTATGGGTGCGTACTTCTGACACTTATCGCACCTGAGTACGAAAGCTTTGGCGTCCTTCTGCATGAGGGGCCACCAATATCCGTGGGTCAAGGCTCGGTTGGCCAGCGATCTGCCCCCGGTATGGCTCCCACACGTTCCTTCGTGAATTTCCTCCATGACCCTTATTACCATGTCGGGGTGGACGCAGAGTAAGTAAGGGCCAGAGAACGATCTTTTATAGAGCTTGTCGTTGGGAGCTATCCAGAATCCCAATGACGTTCTTCTTATTTTCTCGGCCTCTTTCTTGTCATTGGGAAGATCACCGGAGCGATGGTATTCGATTATGGGGTCCATCCAGCTTGGCTCCGGCGGGAGGTCAGTCACCATGTTAATTGTTGCCTTAGCCTTGATGCTAGGCGAAGGGACATATTCTATGGTGATGACTCTCTCTTTCTTATCACTCATGACCGAGGCTAGGGTCGCTAGTGCATCGGCGTGGGTGTTCTCGTTTCTGTTGATGTTGACGATTTCTTGACATTCAAAGCTTTGGAGTATTCCGGAAGCGGTAGCCACGTAGCTGGCCATCCTGTCGTCCTTCGTCTGAAATTCACCACTGATCTGGCTGCTGACCAATTGAGAGTCCGTATGCACCAGTATCTTCTTGATTCCGAGGCTTCGGGCCATTTTCAGGCCGGCGATAACGGCCTCATATTCGGCCTCGTTATTGGTAGCTCTGAAGCCAAGTTGGATCGACTTCTCGATCACATCCCCTTGTGGAGATCGGAGTACGACGCCGAGGCCGGACCCTTTCTTATTGGCGGCTCCATCCGCGTGCAAGATCCAGATCTCGGGGGCACAACCTGTGATGTCGGGGCATTGAGTCGTCCCAGTGAATTCTGCCATTAGTCGGCCAGGGCCTGTCCCTTGACGGACGTTCGCGGCGCATAGCTGATGTCGTAGGCGTTCAAGTGGCAGGCCCACTTCATCATTCGTCGAGAGAGATCCCCCTTTTGGAGTATTTCTCGCACAGGCTGGTCCGTATAGACCACAATGCTGTGTGCAGAGAAATAGTGAGCAAGTTTTCGCGAGGCCACGACGAGGGCTAGGACGAGTTTTTCCAAAGGCGTATACCTAGCCTCGGCATCGAGGAGAGTTTTGCTCACGTAATAGATAGGTCTTTGCTCCCTGTCGAGTTCCTTGATGAGCACGGCGCTGACGGCTATCTCGGACACGGCGAGGTATAGGGTAAGGACATCGCCTGGGTCCGGCTTAGTTAGAAGAGGCGGACTTCCGAGATAGTCAGCCAGCTCGGTGAACGCACGCCGGCATTCATCGGTCCATTCGAATTTCTTCTGAGCTTTCAAGGCCGTAAAGAATGGCTTGCATCGATCCCCGAACCGGGCAATAAATCGGTTGAGGGCGGCAGCCATTCCGGCTAGCTTTTGTATCACCCTTTTCTTCTCAGGTGTTTTCAAATTTTTCAAGGCAGAGATCTGGGACGGGTTCCCTTCGATGCCGCGGTGGGACACCATAAACCCCAGGAATTTGCCGGCGCCTACCCCGAAGGCACATTTAGAGGCATTCAGCTTCAGGTCATGCCTTCGTATTGTTTCGAACACCTCTCTTAGGTCGGATAGGTGGTCCCTCTCCTGGGTGCTTTTTACCACCATGTCGTCAATATAGACTTCCATGGTTCGGCCTATGTTCTTAGAGAATATCTTGGTGACCATTCTCGGATAGGTCGCCCCAGCGTTCTTGAGGCCGAAGGGCATCACTTTGTAGCAGTAATTTCCCCTTGGGGTGATGAAGGCAGTTTTTTCTTGGTCGGCCTCCGACATAGGTATTTGATGGTAGCCGGAGCAAGCATCCAGGAAGCTCATTCTGGCGGCCCCGGCCGTAGAGTCCACTATTTGATCGATTTTGGGCAAGGGGAAAGGATCCTTTGGACAGGCCTTGTTGAGGCTCGTATAATCGATGCACACCCTCAACTTTCCGTTCTTTTTGGGGACCACTACGGGATTGGCGAGCCATCTGGGGTAATAAATCTCGCTGATGGCCCCGGCCAGAAGAAGCTTCTCTACTTCCTCGTTTATGGCATTGGCATGCTCTGGACTGACGCGGCGCCCCTTTTGCATCACGGGCTTGGCAACCGGGTTGACGTTAAGTTGGTGGCAAGCGAGGTCGGAACTGATGCCTGGCATCTCGCTTGGACCCCATGCAAAATTGTCGAGGTGTTGGAGAAGGAGTTCGACGAGGTCGGTGACCTCAGGTTTGGTAAGCTTTGCTCCCACCATAAAAAAGTGGTCCTCGTCATGCCCCGGGATTTGGATTTTAAGCAGTCCCTCCTCCACCTTGTCTTCGGCCTCAGGCCCCATCTTTTTGTTTAGTTCCCTCAGCAGCTTAGGGTCCTCTGCCTCGATGTTCATGGCACTTTGGGCCGGCACCATCTTTTTGCCGGAATACACGGCCATGGCACAGCTGCGCGAGACTTTCTGATTTCCTGAGATGGTTTCCACACCAGAATCAGTTGGATACTTAACCTTTTGGTGTAAGGTGGAGGAGATTCCATCTATTCTATGGAGCCACGGGCGCCCCAATATCACGTTGTAAACAGAGGGGACATTCACCACCGTGAACTCCACGCCCATAACTTTCGTACCAGTTTTCACGGGCAAGGTTATGTTTCCTTTGGGCCGGACCGCCTCCGAGTTGAATCCGTACAGGGGAGGGACGTCGGTTTCCAACTGTTCCTCTTTGAGTCCCATCTTTCGAAAGAGGTCTTCAAAGAGTATATTGACCGACGCTCCTTGATCAACGAGGATCCGTCCTACTGCGCATAGGCCTATCTGTGCCGAGATAACGAGGGCATCAGTGTGGGGCACGTCCACCCCCACCAGGTCGAAGTCAGTGAAGCTTACATCCGGCTTGGAATTGCGCTTATACTTTTTCCGAGGGCTTGAGCTTTTTGCGAGGCAGACGTACTGCTTCATCAATGCTTCCCGTGCTGAGGTTCTTTCTGCCCCATTCTGGATTGACCTTTTGGGCCCAGAGTGAATGACATGACAGATCATCACCGGTGGGGGGAGGTCCCGCTGCCTCTCATCAACCCCTTCTCCATCTCGGTCGGATTCTCTTCGTGATTTGACATATTTATCCATTAGGCCATCCCGGACCCATCCCTCGAGCCTGGCCTTCAGACCATGGCACTCGGTGGTATGATGGCCGCGACCCCTGTGGTATTCACAGATTTTGTCGTTAGGCCCTGGGGCCGGCTCGTTCCGTAGTGGGAGAGGCCAAGAGAAGAAAGGCTCGTTCTCAATCTTGTTAAGAAGGTCGACAAGAGGTAGGCGAAAGGTGGTGGAATAGGCAGCGCCCGACCCCGAGGCGACATGGGTTTGATGCCCCGGTCGGGGGTCCTCTTTTCTTCTTTTAGGGGCCGGTTGCGGGTTTCTTCCCGTTCGTGGCCGCTCCATCCTTTCCGCTATGGGCCGGTTTCTTCGAGGGCTCGTTGCGACGAACCGATCCCTTGGCTGGTCGATAAGGGCTACTGAACGTGTTGCCCCAGCGGACCTCATGTCCTTCTCTATGTCGATATGCTGTTTTATGAGGGACCTGAGTTGAGGTACAGAGTTGGGAGGGGTCGCGATCATCTCGTTTTGGATCCTGCTCCCAACTATCATGTTTTGCCTGAAGGCAGCTATGGCGGTGGAGTCGGGACAGTCCGCGCATTCAGCATGCTTTAACCAAAACCGACTATCATAATTCTCGAGGGTCTCTTTAGATTGGACCCTCACTTGATAGAGTTGCTCTGGCTGGGCAGCTCTCTCTTTCAAGTTTATGAACCGGTGTGCAAAGTCATAAGCTAGGTCGTCCCAACAGTGGATAGAATTGACGGGCAGGGACTGGAACCACTTACTAGCGAGCCTTCCCAGGCTGGCGGGAAAACACCTGCACATTAATTGGTCAAGGTGTGACCAATGGTTCATCTGGTATCGGTAGTGTCGGAGATGAGCCTCTGGATCAGAGTCCGCGTTGAAGGTTTGGAGGATAGGGGCGATAAAGTTCCGGGGGGGGGGGGTACTGTATTCAATTTCGTCCGAGAACGGGGTGCTGCGGGTCGAGGCCACGATTTTCATCGCTGCCTCACCAGCTGCATCGTGCCGTCCGCGTCGGCCACGTCTCCGTGTCCGAGGTGGCTTATCGGTTCGGGCGTGACTAGATTCCGGCCGTGAGTCCCGACTACCATCCTGCCAACGGAGCCGAGAATGTATACTCCGCTCGTTATCACGGCGAGAATTTCCTTCTTGGGAATGCTCCGACTCCGCACCCCTAGCCGGCTCCCTGGGAGTCTCTAGGGGGGTCGTCGGAGGGGTCCCAACCTGGACATCACGCTTTTAACGGGGACTGGAACCGATTTGTCTTGGCTCGCGCCTTGAGCGGGCTCGAGTTCCGGCTCCATCAGCGAGGCTATCAAGGCTTTCGGGCCGCAAGAGCGACGAGCTCTTTTTGGTGGATATCGATCATCATTTCTGTTAGCTCGGTCCGCGATCGGGGTGCGGGAGCTGTTGCGGTCAAGGGAACGGGCTCCCTGGTAGATGCGGTCCTAGGGGTCTCATCAAAAGAAAGCGTTCTCGGCATCCCAAGAACGTGGGGGGGGTCGAGACGATAGAGTGTCAAATCGATTATTGCCAGACATGTTTCTTTTAAGGACGGGGAGTCGAAGCTAACGCGTTTAGGTTTTCCACAGACGGCGCCAATTGGCGAGCTTGATTTTCTTCCCAAGCTCGACTTAATCAACTTCGCGTTGGCTTCGATCTTCCGAGGCGGTCAGGTGTGCTCCGGCGGTCAGGTGGTCTTCGTGCCTGCACAAGGAACGAACAGGGGCCCGGGGTTGTTGCCGGGTTTTTCCTCTCCAACGATCAAGTCAGTGTCGGTGTTAACTGAAAGTAGGAATATAATTAAGGATGAGCGTCCGGGCCGGTTACAGGTCGTTGTATCGAGCGGTACAGATAGTGTTCAGGGGGTCCGGGTTGTTTTAGCTTTATCTCTCCTCTCTGTCTTTCTGTCTCTCCCCACTAAGTGGTATTAGTGGGGGTATTTATAGTGTGATCAGAGGCGTATTAGCCCTTGGATCACTGTACTGTAAGATGTTGATCCAACGGCGTCAGAGTCATTTATGACTCTGACAAGGGTACTGTCCTTTCCCGGGGCCCACAGGAGGTGTCCTGTGATTGGGCCACGTCGGTGAAACGTCAGGAGGGTCCCCCAAGGGAGCAGCAACATTAATTGGGGAAGCGTACTCGACATGCTTCTTTGGGCCGGCCTCAGCACGGCTCGGCCCTCCCAATCCGGGGCGTCGCATCATTCAAGGTTGATGAGGCCCGGACGGCCCGCTTTGGGGGCGTTATTGCCCCGGACGAGGGGATGCTGACATTCCCTCGCCAATAAGTATGTGGAATAAATCGGAGACTTGTACCCTTTTAAAATAATTATTAGATTTTAGTATCATTTGTATTATTTATTAGCATAAGGTAGCCTTTTCAAATATTTTAATTTGGTTTTAGTACCACTATCATAAATATATAAAGCCCTGCAATTCTATTTTAATTCGTTAAACCCAATTACATTTTATCACTCTATGATAACACAACCACCACCGCCACTCATCAACGGAGCTCCGCCGCCACAGAGACGGCGACGGAGACACTACCACCGGATCTTTCACTCTCTTCTCCGTCCCGCCTGAAAACCCCCACTTTGCGTCCTTTTTTCTACGGGTATATATGTATATACATATATACACTGCTCGTCACGAATCAGCTCCGCCACCATAGATTTGGTGATGGTGGCTCACTATCGATCAACGACGACGTGGTCAAATCTGTTAGTCTGTCTCCTCGCACCAGATTCGACGTTGGCGCCTCTGCTTTTCGGTTAGGATATGGGGCAGCGAGGATATGGGTTGGGAGGCGAATATTGGGGATTTTGTTCAGTAGATTTAATGTATTGCAGGGATTAACATGTTGTTTTTGTAATATTTTGATTTTTTTTGTAAAACAAACACTATCATCTTGTGGATGGATTGTTTTGACTTTTGACTACATGTATCACACAAATTTGGTTTTGATTGTTAGTTTTTTTTATTATTATGAAAAATGTATTAGATTGTCAAAAAAAATGTATTAGATTGTTAATTTTTTTGTATTAAATTGCCAAAAAAAATATATTAGATTGTCAAAAATTTGTATTAGATTGTCAAAAAAAATTATATTAAATTGCCAAAAAAAGTTATTAGATTGTCAAAGTCAAACAATTTGTATTAAATTGTCATAAATTTTGTATTATATTTTCTATTTATTATCAAAATTTTGTATTAGATTGTTTGAGAATTTGCATTATATTTAAAAAAAAATTGTATTAGATTGTCAAAATTTTTATATACGATTGTCCATTAGATTGTCAAATAAATTATATTAGATTTTCAAAAAAATTGTATTAGATTGCAAAAAAAATGTATTAGATTATCAAAAAATGTGTATTATATTTTCATAAAAATTGCATTAGATTGTCAACAAAATTTTGTATTAGGTTATAAAAAACAAATTTTGATTTTTTTTTTATTTTTGTAAAAAAAAAAAAATTGGATTTTTTTTTGATTTTTTGGATATTTTCCAAAATTTTAAATTTTTTTCGAAATTTTAATTTTTTTTCCAAATTTTATAAATTTTCTGGATTTTTTTTAATTTTTTCCGGATTTATATATTTTTTCATTATTTTTTATTTTTCCGAAATTTTTATAAATTTTGTAAGAGATTTTTAATTTTTGTAAAAAAAATTAATTTTTGTTTTTTTTATAATTTGTTTCCAATTTTTTGTTTTTTTATGATATTTTTTTTTTTCTGGATTTTTTATAAAAAAAATTACATTTTTTTTTCTAGTTTTTAATTTTTGGTCAACTTCGGAATCCGGCGGTCAACATCAGAGACCGACGGTCAACGCCGGAGCCCGACAGTCAATGACGGATACCGGTCAATGGTTTTTGTCTTGGTCAAACTTTTATTGGGGCAAATGTGTTGAGTTTGTGTATATATTGACAAGGGATAATAATTTGCAATAAATATTTTGAAGTGATACCAGCTCTTAAATCAGTAGTTTGAAAAGGTACCGATCAAAAATTGTCTCTACGTATATGTGTCCAAACTTTGCATATTTCTTCAAATTGCTTAAAACGAAAATAGATATCTTTACATGTATACTCTGTCTTGTGGCGCAAATATTCCATGATTAACGAGTAATGAACAAAGATCGGCATTACACACCGTTAGGTCCATATCTATGATGTAGTGAAATTTTTGTTGTCAATTAGTTTGAACAAAGTAATCTAAGTTACTGTTTACTATTAAGATAGTTTTGTATTACATGTGAAGTTACAAGCACAGTTATACCCTGCTGTTACGTAGAAATCTGTCTTACTACATTACTTGTTCTTTAAATTAATATCCTAACTAAAGTATGCATAAAATATTCTCACATGTTTACCGTATATCTTTATATGTGTTGAGAATACTTAGGTGATAAAAAATGAAAGTTGCAAAATTAGTATATAGAGATTTATTTGTAAGATATAATCTTTATGGGGTTTTATAGCTTTACTACACCAAACTATCTGCTTTTAACAATTTGGGTAACCATCTTTCAAATTTTCCAATTTAGGTAACCACACTATAATAATTTTTCAATTTTGGTATCACCGTCTAAAAGAATCACGAAATCATGTCACGTGACATTTGACAAACATTAATTTGAGAGGGTAATTTGACAATTTTGCACAAAAATATGTCATCCTATAAAAACGTTTTCCCAAATTTCACGCATAACAAAAATTTGGATTATATGCTAATTTTTTTATGTGTGAAATTGGGGGGAAATTTTTTCTAATATGACATATTTTTATGCAAAATTGTCAAATTAGCCTCTCAAATTAATGTTTGTCAAATGTTATGTGACATGATTCCGTGATTTATTTAGACGGTGATACCTAAATTGGAAAGTTATTATAGTGTGGTACCCAAATTGGAAAATTTGAAAGATGGATACCTAAATCGTTAACAACACTATAGTTTGGTGTAGTAAATATATTTTTTCCCTAATCTTTAAAAAGATTTTATCTCATTCTTTTATTGAGCTAAATTAGATCTCCTATTTATTGCAAGTATTTATCATGTTTCAATCTATATTTTTCACAAAATCTTTTAGTGCTTATATAGATTGAAACTAAATGTGCAGTTATTATTTTTATGTGGAAAAGATTTGTATCTTCGAAAAGATATTTTATCTTTTTTATTGGTAATAATATCTCCATCATCAAGCAAGTTTTTATCTCATTGACTTCAAGAAGATTGAGATCAGAATCTGTATCAAGTATCTCGTGCGTTTATAGGAAGAAAAAAATCAATCTAAAAGAGTTAAAATCAAGAAGATCTGAAAAATGATAGATTGAAAAAGAAGAATTATGAAGATTTTGAAGATTGCTTTTGTCTTATAAATAGATATTCTTTTGCTTGTAAAATGTATGTGTTATAAAGTATAAAGAACTAAAACTTGAGAGAATACACGTGTGATGTCATTTATATTGTGAGTGATAGTTATATAGTATGAACAATATAAAGATAGGTAAAAAAAATGTAGAGATAGTTTGAGAGTTTTTCATAAGTGTTAGTCATGTATTGTAGTCTTTTATAATATTATTAATATGTGTAAGTGTTTCAGAGACGTAGCTCTACTTTGAGTGAATTCCGTTGTTAAACGTGTGTGTAAATTTACTTTCAATTACGTTTAATTATTCTGTTTAGTCCATCAGAATATTTATGTTACAAATGTGCTTACAACTGTAGTTGCAAACTAACAATTTAACAACAAGTAGAACATCGGATAGTAATTTCACAAACATTCCTCACCTGGAGCTTATTGAAATGCTGAGATGCCAATATTTTATTGAATACTATTTTAAAGACAAATATTTTACTGTCCAATGTTTTTGATTTGGTCATATTACTGTTATATTTTTAGGGAGTAAAATCAAGTTGAGATGGATATTTCACAAAAATAGGTGCTAAGGGTTTAACTACTAATATTTTTTTGCAAGCCCATTATATGTTTCATTCTATTAACACTTTGTATAAAAAGAAATCCCTTGTTTAGGATGGAAATCTTTCACTAATGACACTTTTATGAATATTATTGATAAAATTACATATCAGAAATGGCATTCTTATATCACTATAGTTATAAACAAAGAGTTTACTTTCTCTCGTCCAGCCCTCATTGATAGTGGAGCTGATTTAAATTGTATTTGTGAAGGATTAATCGCTACACACTATGATAAAACTACGCAGTCTTTAAATACTGCAGATGGGTCACGTATGAAGATCCATTATAAACTTTCTAATGCTTATATTTGTAATTCTGGAGTATGTTTCCAGACAACTTTTGTTATGGTTAAAAGCCTTACCCAACAGATCATTTTGGATACTCCCTTTTTAAACTTAATTGAACCTTTTATGGTAACATCAAAAGGTATTATTTTCGAAACAAATGATCAAAAAATTATGTTTGATTTTATTTCCAAACCACAAACGAGAGAAATTGATATGATAAAAGAAACTTTAATTTATAAAGAAAATCAGATCAATTTTCTACGAAAAGATTTAAAACTTATGAATATTTCTAAACAAATTATTTCTCAAAAAGATAAAATTAGCTTTCTTACAAATCTTATCAAAAGAGAAATTTGTAGTGATCTTCCCACAGCTTTTTGGGATAGGAAAAAGCACATTGTCACCCTGCCATATGTGGAAGACTTTAAAGATACTGCGATTACTACTCTGGCTCGGCCTATCCAAATGGGTCCCGATCTTATTGATTATTGTAAAAAAGAAATAAACTCTTTATTAAATAAAAAACTTATTCGTAAATCTTATTTCCCTTGGAGTTGTACTGCTTTTTATGTTTATAAAAATGCTGATGCTCCTAGATTAGTTATTAATTATAAACATTTAAACAAGGTTTTAAAATGGATTAGGTACCATATTCCTAACAAAAAAGATTTATTAACTAGAATTCAGTCTGCCAATATATTTTCCAAATTTGATTTAAAATCAGGCTATTGGCAAATCCAGATTGATGAAAAAGACAGATATAAAACTGCTTTTGTTGTTCTTATGGGACACTATGAATGGAATGTTATGTCATTCGGTTTAAAAAATGCTCCTTCTGAATTTCAGAATATTATGAATGATATTTTTTATCCTTATTCTTCATTCAGTATTGTTTATATAGATGATATTCTCATCTTTTCTGACAATCTAGACCAACATTTTAAACATATTCATATTTTTATAAAATTAATAAAAAATGCTGGGTTAGTGGTTTTTGCTAGTAAAATGTCTTTATTTCAGACACATATTCGCTTTTTAGGTCAGGAGATAGACCAGGGGAAAATTATTCCTATTGACAGAGCAATTCAATTTGCAGACAAAATCTCTGATATTTTACAGGAAAAAACCCAATTACAACGATTTTTGGGAAGTCTCAATTATATTGCTGACTATTATAAAAATCTCTCTATTGATAGTTATCCCTGTATGAATTATAAAAATCTCTCTATTGATAGTTATCCTGTATGAAAGGCTCAAAAAGAATCCACATATGTGGAGTGATATTCATACAAATGCAGTACGACTTATTAAGTATAAAGTTAAAAGCCTACCTTGTTTGGCTCTTATTTCCCTCATTAGTTTTAAAATTGTTGAAACAGATGCATCTGACATTGGCTATGGTGGTATTTTGAAACAAAAATTTCCATCAAAAAACAAAGAGATATTGTCTCGTTATACTTATGGCAAATTGAATAGTGCACAACAAAACTATTCAACTATTAAGAAAGAAATTCTGTCAGTTGTAAATTATATTTCCAAATTTCAAGATGATTTATTAAATCAAAAATTCCTTCTAAGAATTGATTGCAAAGCTGCAAAAGATGTCTTAGAAAAGGATGTAAAAAATTTAGCATCCAAACAAGTATTTGCTAGATGACAATCTATTTTGTCTATTTTTTATTTCGATATCGAATTTATTAAAGGAGAAAATAATTATCTTCCTGATTTTCTGACCAGGGAATTTATTCTTGGCTCCACATGAGCCAGTCCAATCGAGAAAGAAGGGGACATTCCTCTTCACATGATAAACATGAATATGACAAAAAGAGATATTCCTCTTCTCAATCTATTGCCGGCTTTAGTTCTTCTAAGAGCTCTGCTGCTCGCTCCAAAAGAGAGCCTGCCGATTATGAGGATTATTTATCCTCTGGTAAAACTCAAGAAAGCTTCCTAGAAGCACTCAAAGAGCCAGTCCTTCCTGGAACCAAAAAGGTTGAGGAAGAAGTAATTATTCTTCTCCATAAAGGAGATGAGAGGTTATTTACCTCCCCCAATATACTGGCGAAACGTTATTTTGATACTGAGGTTCATTTCCCTCTTATTGACAATAAAGACTTGAAATATTTTCAGTCGATTCTAATTGAAACAGGTTCGGTGGCTTTCAACCACATGAATCAAAATAAACACACTGGAGATATTTCCTTTAGCAAAGCTTTTATTAAAAAGATCATTGCTATTACGGAATGGGGTTTAAACCCAAATAAGCCTATGCAGCTAAATTTCTCCCACAAAATTTTTAATTATTGGGATTATATCTCTGTATGCATTTTATTACCAAAACCGGACCGAAAAACATACTTGGTTCATCCGTTTGGAACCATCCTTATTAACCGAAGAACTTCCCTATTGGTTTTACCACTGGTTTGCTTTTATTGGCCCAAATGAGGATATTCTCCCTCCAGATATTTTTCTAAAATATGAAGATTATCTTCTTAATAACCCTAAACTTAGGGGAGCCAAAGTTATTAAATGAAGTAATTTACTTTGTTTTATTACCATATTTAGCTTGCCATGGATTTGGCAATGGTCCTATGCAGTTAAACCAACTGAGATAGGTATTATGGCTCTCGTCAGGTAATCATATTATAAATGGTGGTCAAAATTTGACTATAAACTTATCCTCATAAAAATCCAAGAGACTATTGAGTCCTTTAAAAAAATGGAAAGGGAATATGCACCCGAACAAAAAACTACTAAGTTAGATTTGCCTTCCTTGACAGATCTCAAGAAGCAGTTCCCTTCTGCTTCATCTATTGAATTAAAAGCAAAATTATTTGCTTTAGTGCAAAGTCAATTGGATATTGATTTTACCGATTGTCTTAAAAATACCTCTTCGCAATCTAATTCTTTAATGGACGAAGACTCTGAGGCTGAAGAAGATTTTGCCCAGAGTAATGAAGATATGAAAGACTATTTGGATCATCTTCTAGATGAAAGAGTGGCCAAAAATACCACTACCAAGGATAAAGACAAAGCTAAAGCCTGAAGCAAATTCTGTATTTTTATATTTTTTATTTTTGATATAAAGACAGATTTCTTCACTCACTACCATTTTCACTTGTTCGATGGGCCCAATGAGCACCCGGCGTGATTTACGGAAAAGCTGAGAATCTATTCTTTATATGGGCCAGTATGTTGGCCATTATTTCCCCCACTTCCTTTCATAGCCGTCCATGTTTTGGCGTTTTATGTTAGTGCGTGTTAGTGCGTGATAGTGCGTAGTAATACGGTTTAGTGCGTTTTACTTTTAGTAGAAAGCTTGACATATATAAGAGAATGTATGTCTTCTTAAATGGCAAGCAAAGAACAAGTGTGTATCTCTCTTCTTAAGATACAAACAATTTACTTTTTGAAAATTGTTAGTAACAGTTTAGCAACAAAATTGTTGTTAAATTTAACGATACTCACTTACCATCAGTTTAACAATAAACACTCTGATAGCAATATGATATTTTCTCTAGTGTTTTTAGATCCAAATATATGTGCCTACTATGGTAAGTTCGGTTTGATTTAGTGGGACTTATGATGAGATTTATAAAGTAATGGTCCCTTTTATATAATGATCAAACAACTTTCTTTGTTGGTAATGTGATGTTATTGAAATACAGTATGGCTGGAAAATGACCAATCAGACAAATGATGATATAGACTAATGATGACATAGCTCTGAAGTCATTATATTGCTTCCGTCCCCATTTATTGGGGGCACTACACCCTAGGTGGAGTATTTTTGTATGGAAAAATTGGTATTATTCTTACCCTCTTGATCTCAAAATTTTGCAGGTTTGATAGCTCTAAGTGTGCTTTCGGAATTAATTGTGATATAAACCACTTAATGAAGTCTTTGGGGATGTGATAATCCTCTTTATCAAGTGTCTATGTAGCCAAAATCTTTCTTTAATCTTGTGAGAATTATATATCCACTTCAAAATCTCAAAAAGATTTTTTTTTATTGATGAAGTTTTGCTTTTTGTCCTGCTATTATATGGTAGCGTATTTATACAATCGAAAATTTCTTAATCCAGCCCGAGTCTCGTACTTCAAAAAACAAAGTCGTTGTTAGCAAAAGACCCGTGTTTCAGAAAGCAAAGTCGTGCTTTCAAAACAGGAAGCTTGACTTTCGACTTTTAAAAAATTTCCTATGCTACCTTAGTGAGGCTACTTTGCTTCACGTCGAATTTTATGTGTAGTGTTTTTAACAAATTCTGCTGCAGTCCATCTGAGAAGAAGGAAGAGCAGACCATTTTTTATGCGCCAGCCGAAGCTCTAAAAACTATTAATGTGCTTTGAATATTTCTGTTAGTGAGTTATGCTATATTAATTTGTTCTACACACTTCGTGATGCACCTTGTTTCAGTAAACTCCTTATTTCTGTCTTTGCAAGGTTACTCATATGCATGTAAAAATTGTGTATCTTTTATGTTAGGGTTTTTGAGCCAGTTACTCCAACTTTTTGTGTGAAAATTCAATTTTTTCAGAAGCAAAAGAAATCTTTAGGTAGCAAAGGAATTTTTTAAAAAAGTCAAAAGTCAAGGTTCATGCTATGAAAGTACGACTTTGCTTTCTCAAACACGAGTATGTTTGGCTGACAACGACTTTGTTTCTTGAAATACGAGGCATGGGCTGGATTAAAAAATCTCCGACTGTATAAAGACTCTACCATTATATATTTTACTAATGAACATGGAGGGACAAGGAGGGGAGTAAAGGATGTGGAGACATTAGGTTAAAAGCTTATATTTTGGTTTTGAGAAAATTAATTATTAGAGATAGAGCTTTTGAAAAGCTCAATTCGTTAGTTTTTTCCCTTCTTTTTTTGCCTTTTTTATTATGATTAGGGTGCTCCTAGCATGTTATCAGCTGCAGTTTAATTTGTTTATTTGATTCTCTGAGAATTAACGGATTTTGATTCTACTTTGTTTTTAAGTCACCACGAAGCCTTTGTTTCATGTACCATACACTTGTTTTGTGGACTAAAAAATAATAGATTGGCTACCCTAAAATAAAATAAACTACTATAGCATAATTTATTGGGTAGGCTCTAAACTTTTAGAGGTGGAAAGAGTTAGAGCATCCATAGTAGATGTGTTAAAAAAAAATTGTTAGATCCATAGTGATACATATATATGTTAAATATAATATATATATATATATATATATATATATATATATATAAACTATAATAACTATATAAACATCACATTAATGCATTTTTCTTAACAATGTTATATGTTAATTTGTAATAAATAATTAATTTCGAATAAAGAATAATATTGTTATAAAAAAAAGTCATAATGTGTTATTTTTGCTTTAATTTAAGGTTTAATGTAGAAATTAGTCAACTAAAATAACATGTCATAAGTTAACAATGTTAACTTTATTGTTAAATATAACAATAATGTTAACAATATTAAATTTAATAAATTAGTTAACAACACTATTTTAAAGTAAAAATATGTCTATTAGCTAATAATTTTATCTAACAAATTGATTTAATAACACTAGTATTGTGATGCTTTCAATACTTTAATAACGTACACTATCTGCATCGATTGTTGCTGAGAATCAGCATGAGTTTACTTTCCTTTAAATAATTGACTAACATTATTCTGTTATGGTTTTATCATTAATAAAGTAATGAGGAATCTTCATATATTGATCTTCTACAGTTGGCTGATTAGTACTAGATTTTAACTTTAAAAAATAAAAAACAAGATAATCCTGTTATGGAGATAGTGTGTTGCAGTTATGTGTTTGTTGCAAACTGTTTTGCAAATAGTAGGGTTTGTTTGGTTACTTGTCGTTCGCTTAATGCAAGCTTTTAAGATAAAGTTTAGCTTGTAAAAACTGGCCGTTAGGTCCCAAACTTTGGTTTAATGAAATATGGGATAATGTCCCTTTTAATTAAAAAAAAAAACAAGATAATCCTGTCATTTACAACTCATTGATTGTTATATTCGCATATATTTACAAAACTTTTTAGTCTGTAGTAACGAAAGAAAATCGTTCATATATATTAGAGTTTTGCTTCAGAGTGTGAAAAATAAGAAAAAAACTCACTAGCCACAAAATTGTTTGACTTGTTAGTCAACCACCATTTACGGATCTAGATAGCAATTACTTAATTTAATGGGTACGTATATTATAGCCGTAATACTTTTAAGCATTTGAACATTGACTTTGCATGTTGCACCTTCCTAGAATAACCAATAGATTTTTATTTTGGAAAAAAGTAGACGATCTTTATAATTTTATTTTTTTCACAAAGAGAGCTTGCATTGAAAGCTAGTAAGGCTTATCGTATTATGAGATCTAATAACAAAATACTCAACTAATCTACGCTTCTACATACTAATGAGATAAAAATGCTCATACGAACTACATAAAAACGTACTAGCACTAGAAGACTAAACATGATCTGATGAAACATCGCGTTTACCACTTTGTTTGCACTCTATGTCATTTGGTTTTCATTTAGTGTCGGTTTATTTTGCAATTCCAATTCCCTTCATTAAAACCTAGGTCCTAGTGAGTTGAAAAATATCCGTGATCCAAGCTCAAAATAATCAATAGATTCATGATACAGAAGTCATAACCTCTGTGGTCTTATTTCATTCATTGTCACAATTTCTCCATATGAAATTGAAAACTCAACTCTCTTAATTAGTTAATGTTTGAACTAAAAAGTCTAATAAGCGTAACATCATACATGCATTTTTCTTTCTTTTGCGTAATTAAAAAAGGCACGACTTACGTACTCACCACTTGCATTATTGCATTCTCTCAATAGCTATATGTTTCTTGAACGTACAAATTGTTGTTAACAAAGTAAGTTTCAGACTTTTACTCTTAGTATCTGCATGTTTGAAGATTCTTACAATTCAAGCAAACTGACTTTTGTAATAGAGCAGTGTTTTAAAAACTTGGTAACTAGATCTAGAGTTGCGCTATAAGCGTATAAAGCTTTAGCTTTATCGGCATGATTAATGGAAATCAAACTTGATTCTGCTTTTAAGTTTTGAAGCAAGCTTTTATCCAGTTTTGCTTTGATTTTTTTTGTTGTTGTTGCTTCGAAGTGATCCTTAAATACAAGGCCGATTGAGTAGCAAAGTAAACATTGTAATCTCCCTTGGAAAACGTCTCCACGGTAACCATTCCGGCTCCAACTCATAGAATCTATTATATACAGTCAGATCTTAGTGTTGCATTTGTCAAATTGCGGTCAATATCTAAGAAAATCAAAACACATGGAGTCCGGCGTAATTTGCCAATATAGGGACTATATATAAACCAAGACCATCCTTATTTTATCAAGTTTCAACTTTCAATTATTCACCTAAAATGCTAGTAACTTTTACCCCAGCATTATGAAATAAGGTAGCAGCATGGGCTAACAATTCTCCACTAATTAATTACATTTGAGCGTTAAAAGGTAGTTAACAGCTCAGTTTATTCTTTTAGTATAAGCTAAAAGAAAAAAACGTAAAATTGAGGAGTATATGTATAATCATACATTCCCAACTGGATCATTAGAAAACAAAATCATTCAGGGTTCACTAAGTTTAAGAGAAACTGTCATGTCTACTGCTCTATCATTTTAATATCCAAAAAGTACACATTTAATTAAGATGGACTTAAGTAATTATGGTCCGCAGTGTTGGGTTAAATTTTGAACATCATTATCAACAATGATTTGGCTAACGAGACATTATTTAAGCATTAAATTGTTTTGTTAATTCAATTTGCATTCAATATAAATATTGTTACATTTACACCATAACATTTATGATTTACCAATATTAAGTGTTTAATTTATTTAAATTATAGAAATGTTATTAATAAATTACTCTAATTAATTAACATATGAAAACAAATACCTTACATTTTTAAACAATGCCTATGAAGCATCGGTTAGCTTTACCCTATTAAAAATATCACCTGGCTTCCGTAAAGTATACTAGCGAACCTGTCCACGTGATGCGTTGGTCTGACGGTAACCTATATTCATAGATAATAATTAAATCGAATATAAATTTGACAACCATAAAATTGAAATCACATAAATTAATAATAATAATATTATTGGAAAAAAAGAAAGTTTTCATACCTGTAATAGTAAAAAAATTGGAGAGATAGGGAGAGAAGAGAAGATGAGAGAGAAACTTAAAATAGACAAATGAATTTGAAAGTGAGATGACAGTTAACGTAATATAACAGTTTTATTTAGTATTTATTTTATTTATAATTTGTGTAATTGAAGAGGTTTTTTTGTAAATATTTGTTTATAAGGTTTATAAGGACCGTTGACATAAAGTAAGAGTATAGATACGACGTTTAATACATTCTATTGTAATGAGAGCTTTAATGTGTATTTCCCTTAAGGTACAGCACAATGATGCTATTTCAATTCGGACTTATATCTCAATAATCATAGATAATATTTATGAGCCTTTTACTGATTCAGATTATAAAATATCGATTTGATGACTACTTGATACAGTTTTCACCGGAATTTTCCATATCAAATCAGTGATGTAATGGATCTATAGTCAATTTCCTTGTGAAATTATTCTTACGAGGATCATTCTATAATCTCTAAATATATGCATTTGATAACTAAAACCTTGAAGAACAAATTAAACTAAATAAATCGTAATAAAATTAGCTCTGGAATTCCGGAATCTCATTATATATCATCTCAAAACTCTGATAATAATTTATCGTTAGTCAAATTTATAGCTCAATTAACTAGATTTTTTTATTAGGATGATTTTATCATTGACTAATTATATATATGCATTTGACAACTAAAAATTTGACGAATCCATCAAAATTAAACAAGTAGTAAAGACGTACGTACCAAACCTATAAATCAAAATGGTCCAACCATAAACCTAACTTGCAAGTTGCGAGTGCACCTTATACCATTTAAAGTGCAAAATAATCAGCTGAATTAAGTATTCGAACATAAAACAATAAAACAAGAATTACAATAAACTTGCAAGTAATAAAAGCACAACGCAAGATAAGCCGTTACTCCTAATCATCGAAACCCTGTTAGGAGCCGGTGCTTTTGGTGTCTCTGTCGACGGAGTTTTTGATATAACGGGAGCTGGAGATTTTGCATGAACGGTGTCTGGAGAGTTTACTGGACTAGTCGCAGGAGCACCGGCACTATTCATTGTCCCTTTATTTAAATCTAATGCTCCCTTAGCGTTCAAATTGGCAGCTTCAAACTCGTGCTTTTGCGGGACCCCTCCCGTCACCGTTCCTCCCACTTGCCATACCTACAGTAGAAAGTAAAATTGGTGTTTTATTATTTTTCGAATGAATAAAAATAAATTAAAAATGTGAAACACTGTATATGTGGTTTTGCACGAGAGCATTGATATGAAAATAAATGGACTCAATGTAACTATTTTGGAAATTTTAAAAAAATGTAACTATTTTGGAAGAAAGTCAAATTTTATACTAAATTCACTCAGTAAAGATAACAACAATACTTTGTTGCTATCCTAAACTTTCGTCTTGTATTATGTTAATCATACACTTAATTTAAAATTTTTGATCTTAATTACATATTCAAACTCTGTTATACACTAAAAATAGGTCAGTCATAGGATCACACTAATCATATATACATAAAATCCAAGACAATTAATACAAACTGTAAAAATCCATTCGAAACTAATTTGGTTAGTGGGAATAAAAAGTAATATATAGTTTGAAGCCAAAATTTCGGTACCCTGGGACCTCTGGAACTAAAAAATGATCATAAAATCTAATAACCTGATTCACAGTAGTCGTCTTCGGCGGAAGTGCAAAAGTGGCATACATCGTCATCAAGTCCCCAACATGCTCTGCCTTCATCCCGGAAACATTATAAGCTATTTTTGATTTCTCAATAGGACCATAAGAGCTAATATTAAACGTTTGAACAGTCATTGAACCGTTAGGAAGCTTAAACGCGGCGAGTGACTGGGAACCAACCATGCCGCTTTGTGTTGGATTAATAGCCCACGAGATCCATCCGTCGGATTCAGCAGGTGGGGCGACAAATGCGATGGACAGTGAGGATTTGGTTTGGTCGTAGGTCCAGTGTAGGTAGGCACTTAGGTGAGGTAAATCAACACACTTTGAATACAGTTTGTTGTTGGTTAGGTTTTGTTTGGTGCATTCTAGTGAATTGGTGAGTGAGATTATCATAGCTAGAGTAAGGAAAATAAGTTTATGGGAAGCTCTTGTCATTTTAGAGATTAGAAATTAATAGTGTGAGACTTTTGTACTAGGAAATGAGTTTTTGTTAATGTTGTAAAGGAGGTTTATATAAGCAGGAGAGGCATAATATATGGGGTAGTAGTTAGGACTCTATACTTTTAGGTTTGGCTGTAAGTCTGTAACAAAATTGAAACCATTATATCCTTGACTATATATGGGTTTGGTATTGTTTGTAAAAGGGAGCTATAAATTAGAAAAAACCGATTTAATTGGGTTCAAACCGGTTCTTGTTTTGCGTTTTCGCTATCGTAGATATCATCGTTTCCGATTTCTATCGGGATATTAGCTTGAAGCAAAACGTGAACTGCTTTATATCGTACCGGCACTTCCTAACGAGTATCAAACTTAATAAGGAAATGTTAATTAGCTTTTGGTTAGACTCGATATTAGTTCATATTGGGTTTCGATACTTAGAGCATCTAGACTCCATATAATTCACGTTTATCCAGAAATTAAGGAGCATTCAAGAAGAAAGTAGAGCCATATATTTTGTTTAACTCTTTTATTTCTTCATATTAAAGTAAAATACTAAAACAATTAGCATATATAGAGCATAGTTAACTAAGAATTTGAGGTATTATAAACATGTAAATTGAGTAGCTAGTCTTAGGGTGGCAAGGGATGTGACGACCCAGATTTCCAGGAAGGAAATTTTGTGGTGCGGTATTGTGCGTCAGTCCCACATCGCCCAGATATGAGAGTACTCGTGTGGTATATGAGCTTAAAGATCCATTTACTATTAACAAGGCCTTTTAAAGCCGTGCGGCACAACAGCGAGGACGAAACTCCACAGTTAAGCGTGCTTAACTTGGAGTAGTACCAGGATGGGTGACCCCCCTGGGAAGTTGTGCCAAAGCGGACAATATTGTTGATACGGGCGTGGCGGTTCGGTCCGTAGGGCCGGGTCGTTACAGATGGTATCAGAGCCTCTATCTGGCCGGAAATGTGGGAATTAGCACGTGTGTGTGGACCCCTGAAGGACGACGTGCCCGACGAGGACGTCGTGCCTCAAGGGAGGGTGATTGTGACGACCCAGATTTTCAGGAAGGAAATTCTGTGGTGCGGTATTGTGCGTCAGTCCCACATCGCCCAGATATGAGAGTACTCGTGTGGTATATGAGCTTAAAGATCAATTTCCTATTAACAAGGCCTTTTAAAGCCGTGCGGCACAACAGCGAGGACGAAACTCCACAGTTAAGCGTGCTTAACTTGGAGTAGTACCAGGATGGGTGACTCTCCTGGGAAGTTGTGCCAAAACGGACAATATTGTTGATACGGGCGTGGCGGTTCGGTCACTCTCCTGGGAAGTTGTGCCAAAACGGACAATATTGTTGATACGGGCGTGGCGGTTCGGTCCGTAGGGCCAGGTCGTTACAAGGGAGGTTGAAGTGAAAAAAAATGCGATATTTTGGACCTTGGAGATGAGGAAAAGTGGGAACGGGTTGATTTTAAATTTTTTTTATTACTTTTTGGTATTTAGAGATTTGACTTGCTCCATGTGGGCAAAAGCTTATAGATGGGTCATACGCGTATTGTGAATTTAGAAACGGGAAATGTGCTTGTTACTTGATTGAACTGTGGACTTTATAGCGGGACTTAAAGTTTCAAGTCAACATTAATTAAAATCGGCCCAACATTTGCTTGTTCCTAACATTTCATGAGAATTTACATTTGATTTGATAAGTTTCATCATGAAACATAACCTAAATTAGAATAACTTCTATCTGTTCTTTTAAGAGAAAACTTGATTCAATGGCCCCTAAACTGTGTCACATCGGCAAAACTCAGGCAAAATTTCATGTCGAAACTTACCATAATCGAATCCGAATTGGGTTTGACAATTGTTCCAACTTTTACACTTGATCATTTAAATTGCAATTGCACCTTATAAAAACTAATTACTAAAAAATTACATCGTTCACTTGACTCACTCGTAAGACGCATTGGTGACTAGTTTTTCCACACACACAAAAACGCATGTGAAAAAGGACCACAAAAGCAAGGGCACATATAAGAAGTTTTCGTGGGATACATTCCTTTCTTTTTTAAAGAGACTTACATAGAAAAAAACGTCCAAACTATCGTCCGTGCTCTTATAAACGAGACATACCAAGCAGAACACATGTCGATTTAGTCCATACATGTTAACAATGGAGTATAAGTATAAATAACAAAACTGAAGAAAAAACACACCCAAATTTCTACTAATTTTATTATTCACCAAAGTAAATTGAGAAATGCAAATTGTAAGTACGTCAAAATGTTATGAAAATTTTATACAAACGAAATCTTTGGTGGCCGGTCATCTTTCAAAAATATTTTTGTTCATATGTCACTACTTTTATAAGATTCTTAAGTCTAGATCAACTTACAAGTGATAAAAAAAATTATTTTCGTAATTTTTTTGTATTTTTTTTTTACTTAATAATTCAAACAAATACTAAAAAAACAAAAAAAGGCTTAAAAACAGCTTTCAAGCTGCTTTTTATACTTTAATATATTATTGTGTAGATTATAATATATTTTTTTTAAACTTAAAAACAGATTTTAAGCTCTTTTTTATATTTAATATCTTTTTCATATAGATTATAAATTATTTTTTAAGCTTAAAAACAACTTTTACTCTGTTTTTTTATTTATTTATTATAACAGATGACTGTAACTTAAATTAGTTTTGATGTCGTACTTAGACTCGAAAAATATTATAAAAAATGACGTCGGGCTAATATTCGACCCGGGGTCATTTAGATGGGCTTTTACTCGACCCATAACAAGCCCATTAACAATATATATGACCCAAACCTAACACACACTCTCTCTCTCTCTATCTTATATCTCTGTAAACGAATCACAGCCGGAGATTAGAACTCTCTCCGCCGCCTCACTCGGTACCTCTCTCTCTCTCTATATATATATATATTATATATTTATATCTGCGGCCCTTATTTACCTCACTTACTTATTTACAGTGTACTGTGTTTTTATTTTTGGGATAGTAAATTAAACAAACTAGTGAATTTGTTTCATTTCATGAAGATTATTGGTTGTTAATTATTACTGTTGTTTAAATTTAATTAGGACTATTTCATGTGTATTTTGTACTGTTATAGGAAATATTAAAATTAGGGAAAATGTTTATATATATACACATCTGCGGGTCTTGTTTCTCTGCTCTCGATTACTTATTTACAGTTTACTGTGTTCTATGTATGGGATAGTAAATTGAAAAAGCTAGTGAACATGTTTCATTTCATGAAAAGTATTTGTTTTTATTTACTGTGAATTGTTACTGTTTTTTGGATTTATACGATTATTAGGACTATTTTACCTGCCTCTATTGGCCTTTTACTGTGTATTTTGTACTATTTTAGGGAAAATGTTTTTATTACTGTGATTTATTACTGTTGTTTGAATTTATAGTTTATTGGGATTTAGTTCTATTTCACCTCCCTCTGTTACTCCTTTGCTGTGTATCTTGTACTCCCTCCGTTTCATATTACTTGTCCGCTATGAATCTACGTGCATTTTGAGACGCATTATTTCCGTCTCTATAGTGCCGAAATGAAAATTTTGAAAAAACTTTTACGAAGTCAAATTTAATTTGAGTATATAAAAGTTTTTATAAATTTGTCATTTTAGCAATTTAGTTACGCTTTTTTTTCATCTCAAAATGCACGGAATCCCATTGTGGACAAGTAAATTGGAACGGAGGGAGTACTATTTTAGGAAATATTAGATGGAAAAATGTTCGAGATTCGAGCGTAGAAGCTCGTATGATTAAAAACCTGAATGTCGATTAAGATCCTATTTTAACATTGTTTCTCTTAGGCCAATTTTTGAGTTATTACTGCTGTTGATTGAATTTATACGTTTTTAGTTAGTCAACCAGGCTATTGAATTGTAGTGGACAATAGTTACAATGATAAATTGTAATTATTTTGTTGCCCTTTGTAACCTAACTTGCCCATTTACAGTGTATTGAACTATTGTGTAGTAATTTGGGAATACTAATTTTTAAGAAATTAGGGTAAATGTTTGAGATTATAAGGTAGACATTTGTCAGAGTGGAAAAATGAATGTCAGTAAAGATCCTATAATAAGCCTTTTGATTTTATCTCTTTTTTTGTTGGTTAAATTGAATTATAACATAATCATCCCTTTAGGAAACGTATATATCCATATAATGTTAAGTTTACTTATTCTGTTTCCCTTTTCTAACCTCACTTGCCCATTTCAGTGCAATTTGTACTGTTTTGGGGATATAAAATTGAGAAGTTTAGGGAAACCATTTGGCATTGGAAGGGAGATGCTTGTCAAAGTATAAAAAATGATTTCTTTAAAGATCCTGTATTTAGTGTTTTGTTTTATATATAATTTTTTTGTTCGTTAAGTAAATGATTACTGTCTGATTGAATTTATGCTACTTAGTAATTGTAGTTGGCCATATGACGTTCAATTTTTACTTATTTTGTTGCTATTGCTTAATTGACTTGCCCTTTTACAAAGTATTTAGTTTTATTTTGGAAATAATAAATGATAAAAAGATTGGGAAAAATGTTTGAGATTAGAAGGGAGAAGCTTGTCTGAACGAAGTACTGTTGTCTTTTAATTTTTTACCAATTCGTGTTGATAACCTCACTTGCTCCTTCAGAATATCATGTGTACTAGGAAAGGGAAATGTTGAGACTGTAGGTTAGACGATCGCCTAATTATAAAAAATGAGTGTTGTATAGTTATAATTTAAGTCAATTCCTGTTAAACATTTTGAATTATTTTTGTCAATAGTTGATACGTTTATTAGGACAGTTGTGTTCTTTAGAAAGTGTAGTGTTGGCTCTTCCCATAAGATGTTATATATTTATTTTGTACATTGCTGTAAATAGATGAAAAATTAGGGAACTATTTGAGATTGGAGTATAGAAGCATGTCCTGCACTCCTGCTAGGAATATGAATGTTGATCAAGATTCTGTTATTTTTTATTCGTTTAAGCTACAGAGGCAGGTCAGTTGGTTTTAGTTGATCAGGGATGTAAACTGAGTTTGAGTATTTGTTTAAGCATTTACCTTCATATTTATGTCATTGCAATGTGTACTTAAAATCAAGTTATTTCATTTCGAGTCCCCACTCGGTTTTGTTCACTGCAAAGTCTTCACTGTCCCTGGCTTTCCTTTTGTCTTACCTTGTTAAAGCTTTAGTTTTTTGAGTTATTTAGTTGTAGAACAGATTGAACCTTTAATCTGAATGATTTTTATTTCCAAATAAAGCAGTTTACTCTTTTAAACCCTTCAGCCAAACAGACCCCAAGTCTCACCGTATTCCAGCTTTTGATCACCAAAACTAATGGGCATATAAAATTGTATTTATTCATTATGTTTTGTTAATTTACAGTTATGTGAGTTTTATTTTGCAATCTCTAGGCATTTCATAATGGTTTTTTCTCAAAAAATGAATGGCTCAGCTCTGTCATTTACACGTTTATCAATAGTTCATTGGCGTATGGAGAAAAAACTTAATTCATCCTTGTCATTTCATTCCCACTTACTCACTTAGGAAGTGCCATTTTTATCATTTTTTCTTTTTAAGATGCAATATGAATTTATTGGTGAATTGTTTGTTGAATTCATATGAATTCATGAAACACCATACTCGATCAAAGTACTGTATCAGAATTCACTTTTAGTTTGTTGTTTTTCTTGCTCTCATTTCATCTGTTTGCTCTACTTTTTCTTTGTTTCTCAGCCTCTTTTGTTAGTCATTAATTTATTTGTTGATGGTTTGTTTCATAGAAGCTGATCAGAAATGGCGGTTCCTAAGCTGGATAAGAAGATTGTGAAGAAGCGCGTGAAGAAATTTAAGAGGACCCAAAGTGATTGGAAGATCTGTGTGAAGGTAGTTTTCTCCCCCTACTTTTATTTGAACATGGTTTATATTTTCAGATATTTCACTTCTAAGTTCTAATTATCATAACTGCTAAACTAAGTATTTCCTTCTTTTGACGGTATTAACACTTTTCTATTCTTCCTGATGTGGTTTTTCTTGATAACTAACATCAGGAACAATAGAATAACTGACCTAGTGACTGGATGTTTATCTTATATTCATCTTTTGTCTATAATTTTGCAGGAAAACTGGCGCAGGCCCAAGGGTATTGATTCCCGTGTTAGGAGGAAGTTCAAAGGATGTGTTCTCATGCCCAACATTGGTTATGGCTCTGACAAGAAGACACGCCACTATCTTCCGAATGGGTTCAAGAAATTTGTCGTCCACAATGTCCAAGAACTTGAAGTTTTGATGATGCATAACAGGTACACTTATGTTGCAGAAACTAGTTTCTTTAGTTTTAGTTAACATCTTAAAAAGTTACAGTCATATAGGTTAGTATACAAACATTTCAGCTTCCGAACCTAAGACTATTTCACACATAAAACTTTAGAATCATAATTTAGCCCTTTTAACAGGCGTTTTGACTACACTTCTATGCGAAGGTTTTTAGTGCTTAAAGAATTACCACTTTTGTTTTCTAATATGGCATGTTTTTGATGTTATGAATTACAAAAATTCATACCAAGTGAAAGTAGTACCCTTTTTGCATGTATAACAGCAAAAAGTTAATTTCATTAGGATAGAAAACATACATTTCAGCTTCTGATACCCTAACCTTCTTCTCATATACAATAACCAGCAATCGTAGCCCACACATTGCGTGTGTGATACGTATATAAATATGATCCTGGACAAGTGAATTTAAAATTTTCAAAAATAATGAAAAAATGATGGAATGAATATAGTAAATTAATAATCGTATATAAGGAGTAATATGATGTTTTATTGTTATAGAAGTATAGTTTGGGAGATGAATTGATGTGTGGAAATGAGCATATTTATTTAATTATTTATGTATTTGAATTGCATTATGGTACATGAGTAATTAGTAAATTAAAATAGAGGCATTTTTGGAAAAAATGGGCGGCAGCTTCATTTCCCAAAAATTATGGAATGAATATAGTAAATTAATAATCGTATATAAGAATTAATATGATGTTTTATTGTTACAGAAGTATAGTTTGGGAGATGAATTGATGTGTGAGAATGAACATATTTATTTAATTATTTATGTATTTGAATTGCATTATGGTATATGAATAATTATTAAATTAGAATATGGGAATTTTTGGAAAAAATGGGCAAAATTTGGTAGCTTCATTTCTCTAGGGTTGGCTTATATTAATAGTATGATGATAATACAGTTATACCTTAAGTTTTGAGTTCAAAATCGCTATCCATGTCGGGGTCTGCTCAATGAATTAGTCCGGAAACTTTTACCTAGGTAGATCTTTTGTGACTGAAATATTGGACTTTTTTGTTTTCTATACGAATGTTATCTTTAATGTTATGAATTTTTTTTTTACAGAAAACCATTATTACCCTTATAATAACAATAAAATTTACCTTTTTCCAAGTACAAAAACTGGACTGGTCATTCTCATTCCATTTCAAAGTAATTTCAGTGTGAAAGTAATATTTGATGACTATGAATCATAACTTTGCACATTCAATTGAGAACATGTTTATTTTAGATCTATATTAGGAGATCCTTTAACTTTCGACACGGGTTTTGGGAGGAGAACAATATCTTTGACTGTCAATTTCAAAAATGGTTGTTGAAATTCAGGATCTGGGTTTCAACGCCATTACTGCCCTTTTTTTAAGGGTTTTATGTTGATCTTTCTCATCCTTTGTTATGTTTCAGCAAAATATATTCATTTCTGGTTTGTTAATTTATTTTTAACTGCAGAACTTACTGTGCTGAAATAGCACACAACGTGTCTACCCAGAAGAGAAAGGGCATTGTTGAACGTGCTGCCCAACTTGATATTGTGATCACTAACGGTTTGGCTAGGCTCCGCAGCCAGGAAGACGAATGATTATTTACCGTTTGCTAGAGCATTTGAACTTTTGGTGGAGCAGTTCTTAATGAAAATCTTGTTTTTGAGTTTTGCTGCAGTGTCTCTGTTAGATCTATACTTTAATATGATACTTGGTATTCCGTTTTATCTGCTTTTGAAGATTATGTTAAAATTATTTCGTCTGTTAGTGGTTGAATTCAGTATTACATAATTTATTCGCAAATGAATTTGACATTTGATTGATGTGGGTGTGGTGCTTTGGGGAATTCGTCTCTTATAATTCCACTCTTATGGAGTAATTCCCAAATCTGATATATCTACGATATATAATAAGTCAGTCAAGTCAATAAAATAATACTTATTTGATATTTTGCGTATCTGATAGTATTGTAGCGTAAACACTAAAGTAAGATTGATATTTATGTATTGTAAGGTGGTCTTGTCATACCGTATCTAAAATTTTCAACTGTTGGCATATTGTCAAATCCGTATTGTACCGGGTACTAAATTCCCAACTGCATCAGTATCGTAACTTAGATTACAACCCAAAATAAAGAATCTAGAGAGGAATTTAGAAAGAGTAGAGACACTTACCCATCCCTTTCATCTCTCCTCTCTCTATATATACATAGTATTTACGTACAAACTTATAACGCTCCTCGAAACATCGATTATAGACAGAATTATATGATAAGCTGTTCAAGAGGCATATTGGAGACGGTATGTTCATTTTTGGAAGGTTTAACTGTATGCGACATAAACTAGTCAACTTTTGCCATTAGCCATTCCTATTCAATTTTGAAGGGACTTAACTCCGTGTTTTTAGTCGTTTTAGATGATGTTTTTAATCAAAAATACTGTTTTAAAGCCTATATAACAGCTAACCGTGGAGTTGTTTGATGCAAACAACTTGCGGATGATGTTATTTGTATTGTAGTTAGATGATCAATGTAGGTTTATGCTCTAATTAGACATTTATTATACAGTCTTGCATTTCTTGACAGGAAATAGTAAATTTCTATACAAACGACGGTCAGCGACATAAATTAATCAAGTTCTTAGCTTTTTGTTATTGGGTGAATACATGTCTTTTTTTATATTAATGTATCTAAATTACATGAGTACATTTCTTTAAATATTAGGGAACCCATATGACTTATTAAGCATCTCATTTTTTAGAGAGACTTGACATTTCTTTTTAATCCTCTATATTTTTCTAAGACGACCTACCACAAACAACATTTTTTTTTAATGCAATGATTTTCCGGAGAAATGTTATTTCTCATGTAATTGGATGTTCATCCGTAACAAGGGTGTTTTTTTGATGCACGATCTCCTGTAAAGAAAGTATCGTCCTGAACATACCGTTTATTAAACTAAGACATCAAACTTGGCTGTTCTGTCTAATGAGATAAGAATTATGACTGATTTGTGATTACGGTTAGTGATGACAATTTCGCGGGTTTCAACCCGACCCGACCCATTTGACATGTTTTTAAAAAAATATTTTTTTTCTTTTAAAAATTAAATCTCATAAATGTCAAAAATTTCAAATAAAATTTGTTAGTTATATTAAAAAATCATTTGATTTAGAACTATAATATAAAAATAATATAAAAGAGAGAGTTTAATGTATATGAGAAAAAAGAGAGATAGAGTCTTAAATTGTATTTTTTTAAGTTACACTTTTACTCATTTAAACCCGACCTGACCCGAATAGAATTGCACTTTTATCCGACCCGCAGCGGGTCGGGTCGGGTCGGGTTGAAACCCGTGAAATTGTCATCCCTAATTACGGTCTATGCAGGTAAGTTTTACTGATAAAGTCAGATAGGAAATTTAAGAAGTGATTTTATAGAATTTGTTGATAAAGTTGTTGCTATGCAAAATCTTGATTCTTTAGAAAATTTGTGTCCGCCTAGTTGTTGGTGAATAATTATTAGGAACGGCTACCAGAAACGACACAGAGTTTTGTCTGAATGCCTTTTAGGTCTCGTTTGGTTACGGGACTTGTAGTCCCTGGACTATTAGTCTCGCGGTTAATACAAATGATGATGGGATTTTTAGTCCGGATGACTAATCCGAATGTAGTGTTTGTTTACATTGGTATTGCAAGCGGACTACTTCCTAAATTTACTAAATTTACAATTTTACATCCTTAAACTAAATATACAACTAAGAAAAGTTATGAGAAAACAATGAGCAATTGATAACACTAAATGTAGTGTTTGTTATAGTACTTTTTTTTTGAATTAGAAAAGAAAATTCTTATAATTGGCAAATATAAATAACAATAAATGTTTTACAAGAAAAAATTATAAAGCAACACTTTATGCATAAATATCTGATTTTGTTTCTGGCAATTTTAACTATCGATGATTGATACACTTTTCAAATCTTTATGTGATGGATTAAAGAAATATGAATTTAGCGATAAATCTGTTTATTATTAAGTCCTGAACTGTTTTATTTGAGTTAGTTGGTTGCTATTACTACCTTTGGCCAGGTTAGGATTGTGTTTTCAACTCTTCGATTTTTTTTGGATATATATGTCTGTTTTTTTGAATTTATATATGCCTGCTTTGTTTGTTAATGTTAGTTGGTTGATGAAATCTTGAAATATCATAGGTTTCGGCATTTCTTAACTATTGAATATAGATAGCTCTTTAGTTCTTTGATTCTTGTAAATTTATGTGTCTGTTTCTTTCTTCCGGTTAAGTTAGTTAATTGATTAATCTTGAGATAACTGAATTTTAATTTGAGTATGCAATTAGGGCTTAAAATATGTTTGTTGCGTTTTTAACTATCGATGATTGATACACTCTTCAAATCTATAAATCTCTTTATTATTAAGTCCTGAAATGTTTTGTTGAGTTAGTTGATTGCTCTGTCCTATTACTGTCATTGTTACTTCTGGTCAGGTTAGGATTCTGTTATTCAGTTCTTCGATTTTTTTGGATATATAAGTATGATTTTTTTTTTTATTATTGAAGTTATAGTTGGTTGAGAAGATCTTGATTAGTAGCGAATAGGGCTAAAAATTCTTGAGGCAGTTTCTGTTGAGTGCTTAACGTCGGGATTAATTTCTGTAACTTGAATTATTATCGAGAAAATGTGCTTCTGGATTTTCCGTAACTGTAAAGATTAATTTCATTGATGTTACCTCAGGCCAGGTTAGAGTTTCGTTGTTCAACTCTTTGAAATTTTGATTAAAGAAATCTGAATCTATTGATGAAGTTAGTACGTAGTATATTGGTAAAATCTGTTTTTTCAGTTCCAAACTGTTTTATTTAAAGCTAGTTGAATGATAAATCTTAAGAATTACGCATTTGAGTTTGAGTAGTAGCTAGGGCTTAAATAATGTTTTGATTTTTTGTTTGACATTGATGTTTGGCAAAACTTGAAGCAATTTTTGTTGTCACGTTTTTAATTTCTTACTCCGTATTTCTTTGATTTTTGGCTATTTATGTGTCTGGTTTTTTCTTTGAGTTATTTAATTGATAAAATCTTGAGATTTTTGAATTTGTGTTTGACTACCAGATAGGGTTTAAAATATGTTTATGGCATACATGCATAACTATCAATGACTTGTGTGATCTTCAGTTCTTTGAATTTCTCTTTATTTAGTGACTAGTGTCTACTGATTTGTTTTTATTATGATGGTTTTATGGAAATTGAGACAATTTTTGTTACTTAATCTGAATATAATTTTGATTGTAGCGTTTCATTCTTTCTTACCCGAAGAATTACCGTTGTTATGCTCTTCATTTTTTGATTTTCGGCTATTTATATGTTGGGTTTTCTTATAAATCTTGGAAAGGCTGAGTTTGAGTAGCTGCAGTTAGGGCTTGAAAGATGCTTTGGCATATTTGACTAACCATAATTAATAAATTTTGAGGCGTTTCTTGTTGTCTAGCTACTTATACGCTCTTTGGTTCTTTGATATTCTTTTTGTTTAGTGTCTATAGATTTGTTCTTATTGTGATGAATTAATTTGTAAATTTGAGGGAAATTTTGATTCTCAATCTAAAAATGAGTTTGATAGTAGCAGTTATGAGAAGAAAAGATGTTATGTTTTTGTTTCTTGAGAATTCTGAATTTCTTTTTTTCTAGGGCTTAGTTCGTTTTATATTTGTTGATTTCAGTATTTATACTTCTTCAGGCAATTTTTGTTAATTACTTACACTGAAGATGAGAGATATGTATCCGATGAAACTTTATATACTGCCTGATTGGGTATTTTTTATCTACATTACATAAATATGATTAATATATTGTTGGGCAACTTGTGCTGAACGTTTAACGTCGAGATTATATAGAGAAATAGTTAGCATCCGAGTATATCTTGTTCTTTGTTGTGCTTCTGTATTAACTATACCTTTACGGATTAATTTCAGCTTTTTATATTCTCATATTGAATTTTTTTTTACAGATGTTGATAGGCTTTAACTGATATAGACCTTCATTTCTTTGCTTGCTTTGTTTTCAGACTTTTCATAAATTTGCTATCGAGACATCTATAAAAGAAGGGAAACTGGTTTGCCCTAAGACTGGTATAAACCTTTATAATACAGGCGTTACACCAAATCATCTTGTTCGGGATATGATATCAAAGTGGTGCAAAAAACACGGCCAACCAGAACCCGTTGAACATTCCATTTCGACAGCTAGCGTGTTTATAGACAAGGACAAATTTACTCAATTACATATGAATCTATCTTTAACAAGTAAGTATAGTAAATAAGAAGAAAGCTGCAAAAGAACTGAGAGAAGTGACAATCGACAGGCCTTCTTTCCGAGTAATCTATGACAAATCACCTGATACTGTATCTCAGCTGCTCACTCTACTCCCTCGATCGGATAAACATGACGAGATTGACCCTTACCTCCAAGAAGACTTGATCACCATACTGATCGTAGTTTCCAATTATGAGAAGGTCAAAAAAGTCATTGCAGAGTCTCCGATTGGTATTCCTGTTCTTATAGAAGCTATGCAATCTGAAAATATAGACACACAGAGAAATGCAGTTTCAACTCTTTTTCAACTGTCTTCGCTCGACTCGAATAAGCAAATTATCGGAGAAACGAATGTTTTTAGCATACTGATCAAGCTTTTGTCACCACAAAGAGGTGCATTGTTTCTAAAAGATGTCGTTTTAACCCTCTTAAGGCTGTGCGAGAATACAGGGAACAGGGCAAGGTTAGCTGAAAATCGTGGGGTACCATCAGCTTCTTGTGAGTCTCTCAACTGTTGAAGAGGGTGTCAGAGAATTTGAAAGTTATAGCTACTATTATCAGCTTTTATTCCACGTGATGAGGGAGAGCGTTTCTGCTGTTAACGAGGAGAATGGAGTGTTGATCCTCTACAATGTTATTACAAAAAAAAAGGATTAAGCTGGCAGGAGAGGATAAGAGAAGAAGAGGTTGAGAATGGGACAATTTCTGAGATTGCTCAAAACGGGACGCAAAAGGCGAAGAATATGGCCAATTTGATACTTGAGTATATCGCCCTTGCTTCCGAATCGTAAATCTAAATACTCCCTTAACACTTTAATTCTCACTCTCGATTTTTTTTACCATTTAGTAAGACTCTAAACTGGCATATATCTGACTTCTTCATTACCTGTTAGAGAAAGTACTTTTAGTAGTAGCTGAAAAACAATCTGTCTATATTCTCCTTAGTAAATGACTTGAAGAATTCTCTGTACATATATGATGACTCAGACATGTATCTTGTACTAGAATATTGTGGCTTTTAGTTGGTAAAAAGGGTCAGTTTGTTTCTTTTTGTATTTGTCAAATTTGGTTGTACATGATATATTCCTGCTGACTTTAATCTCTGAAGAAATAACTGGTGATTTGCCATATGTAGCTTGTGTTTTTTTTGTACCCATCGTCTGCCAAGTTTTGTTTCTCCTCACTTTTTTACTTACAAACATATTTCAATTCAAGATTTTACATATATACACTTGATTTTTGTACAGTTAGTGATTAGCTATTCATGGGATGATGTGTTGGCCTCAAACTTTATCCAATTTAACAAATATTCGAATCTCATTCTTGTAAAGTCCAGAATTCGAGTCTTTTTGACTTGAATAGCTGGCCATTACTGTAGGCTTTCGTTTCGAACTACTTAATTGTCACCCCAACGTAGCGATCCTTTCTCGAGTAACTTATATTTCATATGAATGATATAAATTTATGGGATGAATACTTTTCTAGATGAGTTTTTGCCTACTGTGGGACTTTGGGTTGGTCTAATTGTTTCCGGGTGTAGATTTTTCATTGCAACGATTTCTATATTTAACCTTGGAAAACACAAATATCTGATTGCAAATTCAGCATAAAGACTGAAAACCAACTACGAGTGTCTTTCTTTACAAGTAACAAATTCCAATTGGTTAACAATTGAAGTAACTCATGTTCTTCAACAAATTCATGTTCATATATGGTGTTCAGGTAATATAACTTGGTACTCCATAACTTATTATTGAAAATATTGTTTTCTTTTTAAACCGGTCCTTTTGTCGTGTTAGAGGCGCACTCTTACCATCAAAAGATTCTTTATGAAATTCACAACAAAAAATCATACTATATTATATTCACAATATTTATTTAGACCTTAGCATTAATTTTCTCACTTTATTATTTTTATTTTGTTTTGTTTTGGTAATCAGCCACTTTAATTCTTTCTTTTTAGTGTGGTGTGTGTGGGTAATATATCTCACTCCGATTCGAAGAAACCAAAATTTCCTTTTATATTTAGGCATGATTACGTATGGTCTTACATCATTGGTTCTTAATCTTTATAATATTTACCTTAAATCACGCTGTGTGCCACAAGTCATGTAAAAGTCGTTTACACTGCTAATTCTAACTTTCTTTAAAAAAAGTTTATTTAAATCATGTAAAAGTATCTTTACATGAATTACATTAGGTGTGTTAATATTCTTTCTATATGTAATAATTGTGATTGTTTTTTTAGGGCTAATTATGGTTTGAATTTTAATGACCCGTATTTTGTCCAATTTCAGGATTGCTAATCCAACTTTTAATAATTCCGTTTTATTAACCTAAATTTACAGTTTGCTTTGTTTTAGTGATCCGCCGTTACATTTTTTTGATATAAACCGTTTTAAAATTTTAATTTGGTCCGTATAGTTTAAAATTTTACGATAAACGTTCAAAAATTATACAAATTACACACTTCTATAAAAACATTTTTAGAAAGCAACATTAATTATCACAAGTATGAAATAATGCTGAAAAACAATGATATGCATATAAGTTCGATGATATATCTGTATGACTGTATTGTTGTATGTTAAGTTGTGTGATCGTACTTCGTACATAAGTAAACTTGGAACATTTGATTTCGTATAACTAATTTTTATCAGCTTAAAGTGACGATCTGACAATTAGATGAATGATGATATTAAATATAACTAATTTTATAAACTGTCATTAAGATCAATCAACCATGGAATGCAAACTTTAAAACTAAGAAGGATATGCCAAACTTTAGCAAAGATGCCAAATACTTACCAAATTCATACTCACAGAATATGCTATTATTATTATACCTTCACTAATTACACTTAGGATGTAGCAATACGAATCATTAATCCTGAATGCTCAGAGAACGGTTAAAATACACTAGGTGCAACCTAAACCTCGTCATTCTTATTAACATAATCTCGATCCTTTTCGCATTGCAAGTCTTAACGATTTGTTTCCACTTTCTCCAATTTTGAAAAACGAACTTGATAAAGCTGATGGAGTGGCATTAGGTAGAAAGAAACATTACTCAATTAGATGGATTAAAAAGACATTCGCTGACACCTTTCTGCCCAATTTTTTAAAATTACGGAAACAATGAATACTTTATGAATCATGAATACTCAATTAGATATATCAAGTTTCATATTTCCATTAAGTTTCGGTTCCAAATTTCAAACATTTCAAAACTACTCATACCCACTGCCCAAAATCACTTGTTGAGTATATACTTTAGTTTAATCCAATCTAGGATGTGACAAAATTGAATAAACAATCCCCAAGACTTAAAATACCTTAGAAAAGTCATTAGGTGAGAGATTAGTAAAAGTAGCATTAACAAAATCTTGGTCCTTTCTGCTTTGGGAATCTCTATACTTTTTCTCCACTTTATCCTCATTCCCAATTTTAAAAACTTCATGAACAAATTTTTCAACATCAGTTTCCTTTTTTTCACTCATATCCTCATCCTCTTCCGATTCCATCGGAATATACGGAGGCCTTGGCAACCGCACGATCGAATCCCAATCCACTCCAGAAAAAAAAGCATGACCCTTGATTTCCGCCAAAGATATCCTCGCTGTAGGATCCTTCTCAAGAAGTTTCCTTATCAAATCCCTCAACGGCGCTGGTTCACCTACCAACTCCGGAGTTTTCGTCAATATTCTATAAAATGTTTCTTTTCTATTAAACCCTTTAAATGGCGTTCTCCCGTACAACATCTCGTACAAAACGACGCCTAGACTCCACCAGTCGACTGCAAAGTTGTGACCAGCGCCAGAGACTATCTCTGGCGCCACATATTCTTCTGTTCCAACGAACGAGTTTGATTTCCCAACCAAGTCAGACTCGGAGATTCTAGCTGAGTTGACTCGCTCTGACTCAAACTCGGGTGTGATTCCCGAGTTGCAAAAGCGTATGGAAAAAGATATTTTTAATTTCCTTTTTTTCGTTGGTGGGGGTTTTGGCTTTGGGGTTCGGACTTGAGAAACATGGGGTGATTTTGGAGAGAGTTTAATAGAGAGGTCGAAATCGACGAGCATTAGGTGGCCGCTTCGTTGTATCATTACATTTTCAGGTTTTAGGTCTCGGTACACTATTCCTAATCCATGCAAATATTCGAGTGCTAATACTAATTCTGCTGCGTAAAATCTGAAAAAAAGATGGAGAAAATGAATTACATACATTTATGTCACTATAATCTCAAATGATACATTTATGTCAATATTCGAGTAGTTGATAATGTTATGCCACCAAACCGTCTCTTTGTGAATTTTAAAATTATTAGGTAGCATCTTTAGTTATTATTTCTGAAATTATTTCATATGAATCTTCAATGCTGCAAACAAGTAATTCGTGTAGCTAAGGTTCTAGCTTATAGCATCAACAAACAACAAACTTCTTTGGCTACTAAATTGTTATAAACCATAATCGTTACAAATTAAAACCAAATAGTGTTATCACATTAACAAGTATCAAATTGCACCATTAGTATATTCACTAAAAAAATCTTTGTTTCTTCTTTCTTAACGTAAAGCAAGTTTTAGTTAGAAAAAAAAAAATACATTTAAGTCACTTTTAGTTTTTTCTAATCTCAAAAATGTTTGTATATTTCAAACTAAAACTGAATCACATAAGAAAATCACATATTATTAGTTCATTACATTAATGATCACCTATTTAAACTCATCATATACTTTCCACCAAAAAAAAAAACTCATCATAGCATCTGCAATACAATCCAACATCCATTACAACATTTCTCATCCTAGCTAATATTAAAAACAATCTTAAATCTCATTTTCCAAGCTAGAACAAAACTGACCTGATAATATCATGAGAAAATATATTCTCCATCTGTTTCTTCCGAAGCCAGTCGAGATTTCCTCCAGAACAAAAATCGATGCCATACCCAACAATCTTATCCGTGGTCACAATCCCCTTAAGCCTCGGCAATAACGGGTGATCAAAACTTTTTAAAACCTCTTTCTCAAACCAAATCCTTTTGTACTCATCCACATTTTCTGTGCTACATTTTCTTGACTCAATCCTGGCCTTACAAATAACCTTCAAGGCTATTAGTTCGCCGTTTATTCGGTTTTTTACAAGGAATACGACCCCTTTTGCGCCTTGACCAAGGGCTGAGATTGCTTTTAGATGACTGAGATTGAGCTCCGCCGAATCTTGGCCATAGATCATTTTAGGAGTTGGTGGGATGAGTGAGATTGGTAGCAAGGGAAAATGTGTTTTGGGAGTTTGTTATGGGGAAAGAAAAGGTATTTATATGTTCAAGAGTTTCTTGGTGATTAAGGATTATGTAGTAATTACTTATTATTTCAAGAAAACTATAATTGCAGAAACGGTAATTACGGTTTGAAAGTTAAGTTAATTGGATCCGTTTGCTTCGATTGTAACATCAAAGTTTACAGTATTTTGAAAGGTTACAAACTTGTCGCTGTAAAATAATTATTATAATGACTGATACTCGGTAGTCGTCGTATTTTTAAGGGATTTCATTTTCGATTGAAATCAAAATCATTGTGTGCGAAAATTTAATCGTATAACAGAACAATGAAAAAAAAAGGAATGAACAAATTTTCCTTGATTCGTCAAATTAAAGAGATATATTAGTTCCTGAACATTGTGGCTGTTTTTCAACCTCTTGCTCTTGCTTTTTCTTTTACGCTATCTTGTTCATGGGTGATTTGTGATTATATTTTCTAATAATAGCAGTAACTAGTAAGTGCTAAATACATTAAACATGTGGTGTCACGTGGTCTAAACTACTTTTATTACATGACCAAAATAATCTCTCTTTCCCCTGTTTTGTTGTCAAATTATTAGGTGCAATTTACTTATGGACTTGGTCAAGCACCAAAATAGTTGGCTTGAATCTAAATTAGCTACCTATGAACGTTATCGAAAAAAGTGGAATTTAAATCCAACCAATTTAGGCCTGGTAGCATAATGTAACATGGGCTTGGATCCAGCTTTTAATCTAGCATATTTGGTGGTTGGACTTTAAATTCCTAAAACTTCTTAAAAGTGAGGCCTAAAGGATTTCGTTTCTTCCTTGTTTTTCTTTCTTTTTTATGTAATGGTCATATATATCATTTGGTATTTGTATCCTTTACCCTTTTTGTTTCTACTCATTTTAAGTAATCTTCCATCGTTTTCTCTCAATAATTTTGTCCGTTTAACCTCAGAAAAAAACTTCTTAAAAATTGGGAACTAGCTTATATTGTGGAGGGGTTAGTTATAAAAATGGTCAATAGTTTTTTCCAGGTCATTCATTAAATAGTTTGTTAAATTTAACAACTTATTTAGCAACATTAACGTTAATTTGTTGTTTAACCGTGAATGAAAAATGGTTTGTTAGCTAAAATTTTATGTAACAAGTGATATAATGGAACCATTATATATGGATGCTCTAATAAAATTAGATATAGGAAGTGAAAATTAAGGATTTGTCTAAAAAAATTAAAGTATTTAATGATTAGTCTCTCTTTCAAACTAATTTAAGTATTGGTCTATTTTTAACAAAATTATTTAATTATTGATCCAATTTTAGTAAATATAAAAAGCCTACTAACTCTTAAGATTTGTGGGGGTGAGGAAGACGAGGATTGGTTTGTAATTTCATAAATTATTGTACTGGTCTAACAGTTTTAGAAATATAAATGTTTGACTCCCTAGTTAAAACTAGCTATATATAAAATGTTTAAATACTAATATCACATTCTTTTCTATTAGCTTTCTAATGAACATAACACATAAAAGTGACTTAATTAACTATGACTTATTTTTTAAAACAATTAAAACTGTTTAATTAGACTCAAAATGTTTTTAAAATAACTCAAACTGTTTTTAAATGACCATGGAATGTTTTCAAACGACTCAAATTATTTTACAACAATTTAGACTATGTTTAAACCACTCAGACTCTTTTTAAATTGAGCCATACTGTTTTTAAAACGTTTCAACCTGTTTTTAAAAGACTAAGATTGTTTTTAAATGATTAGACTGTTTGAAAATTGACTTAAATTGTTTTGAAAAATGCATCATATTGTTTTTAAAACAACTCGGACTCTTCTTAAATAACTTGGATTTTTTTTTAAATGATTTAAGTAACTCATACTGTTTTTTAAATGAATCAAAATAACTTTGACTGTTTTTATACTAACTCAAATTGTTTTAAAATGACTTAAATTAGTTAATACTGTTTTTTGATTGACTTGAATTAACTCAGACTGTTTTTAAAAGGACATTAATAAACTCATAATGTTTTTAAATGCTTTAAATTAACTTAGACTTTTTTAGGATGACTTAAATTAACCCAGACTATTTTTTAAATCACTTAAATTAACTCAGACTGTTTTCTAAATGATTTAAATTAACTCACACTGTTTTTTAAAATGACTTAAATTGACACATACTGTTTTTAAAATAACTCAAACTATTTTTAAAACGACTCAAACTGTTTTTAAAATGATTTAAATCAACTCATATTATTTTTAAAATGACTAAAATTAGCTCAGACTGTTTTCAAAATGACTAAAATTTGCTCAGACTGTTTTTAAAATGATTAAGACTGTTTTTAAAATAAATTAAATTAAGTCATACTATTTTTAAAATTGATTAAATTAATTCATACTGTTTTTAAAATAATTTAAATTAACTCATACTGTTTTCAAAATGACTTAAATTGACTCATATTGTTTTTTATATAGCTTCTTTAACGAAATTAACTCATATTGTTTTCAGAATTTTTAGCATACCGACCTCCTAACGAAATTAACCAACATTTTTATATTGTTTCTTTAACGAAAGATAAATTTTTATTGATGTTCCGTTTGTTAATATTAAATATTCACATGTAAAAAGTTGTCACAACGGTGTCTATGTATGTAAACAACAATATCACCATACAATAATTATTACTTCTTATATTTACAAAAAACTACCGTACTTTCACAAACTAACAAATAATTCACAAACCTTAGCATACAACAAGCTTTTCCCTCTTGAAAAGTTTTTACCCATGGAAGAAAATTTTGAAATACACTATAACCTACTATTTCCACAAGCCTCAGCTGCATAAAGATCCTAACAGATTGCGGAAACTTAAATTAAATTCCTAAAAACGTGAATAAATTTTGCCGAAAACCGATGAAATAACCAAAGAAAAGCGTCAAAAAGTACAGAGCATGTTAACGGAAGTGGGGGCGGCAATATATTTTACGCCCTAATTAGCAGCAATAGATGCGGGCATAATTAATCCTGGTCTTATATTTTCATCAAACAGCCAAAGTAAAATATAATTAATAAAACTAATTTAAGGTTGTATTGTTATATTCTCACTCCTCTTGTCTCTCTGAAACCAAGTTTTTAAATGGTCCAATATTAGGGAGATTCTTTTTTTCATACTATAATTGCTCATCATTACACGGGATGTGGATCTGAGATCCACGTCTACGTGGCACCTGATTTTTTTTTATTTTTTTTGTTTTTCTTATTTTATTTTATTTTCGTATATAAAAAACTTTCTAAATTTTACTCAAAAACTTTTTTAATTTTATCCGAAAAAAACTCTAACTATCAACCATCAAACTGCTTCCTATATCAAATTAATATATTTTTTTATCAATTCAACATAACTCTACCACTACAATTATCCCCAATTTTACCACAAAAAAAAACCTCTCTCAATTTACCAAAAAAAAAATTTGTTCAATTTTACCAAAAAAAAACTCTAACCATCAACCATAAAACTCATTAATATATCAAATTAATATATTTTTTTATCAAATCAACATCACTCTACCACTATAATTATTCTCAATTTTACCAAAAAAAAAACTTATCCCAATTTACCAAAAAAAAAACTTTCTCAATTTTACCAAAAAAAAACTCTAACCATCAACCATCAAACTCCTCGTATATCAAATTAATATATTTTTTTATCAAATCAACGTCACTCTACCACTACAATTATCTCCAATTTTACTATAAAAAAAAACATCTCCCAATTTACCAAAAAAAACTTAAATTGGGGGAGGTTTTATTTTGGTAAATTGGGATAGGTTTTTTTTGATAAAATTGGGGATAAATGTAGTGGTAAAGTTATATTGATCTGATATTAAGTTGATATACGAAAGAGTTTGATGGTTGATGGTTAGAGTTTTTTTTTGGTAAAATTGGGAAAAAAAAATTTTTTTGGATAAATTGGGATATGTTTTTTTTTGGTAAAATTAGGGATAATTGTAGTGGTAGAGTGATTTGATTTAATAAAAAAATATATTAATTTGATATAAGAAGCAGTTTGATGGTTGATGGTTAGAGTTTTTTTAGATAAAATTGGACAAGTTTTTTATATACGAAAACAAAAATAAAATAAGAAAAACAAAAATAAAATAAAAATCAAGTGTCACGTAGACGTGAGATCTCATATGAAAGGTCCCTTATAGTGGTGATCAATTATACTATGGAAAAAAGAATCTCCCCCAATATTGTCATGATTTGATTTTTATTGGAGTTAAATAAACACAATGAGCAGCACAATCAAATTGAACCTGTTATTTAGGTCCTCCATTTCACATACTTGCAAAATATTATATCATAACTTTATTTGAAGAAAATCGGCTATTTTATCCAATTGAATTCGTATCTAGCTATATCCTCTTTTACAACTTCCTCAGTTTATTTTCCCCATAACCACTGCACAATTTTTTTAAATCTAATCTTATCAAATGCCCCAGATTTGTTCCATTCCATTTCCATGCTAGGATGGGCTTAATTTCTAGTTTGGGAGGGGGATTTCGTTGAGTTGCTTTTGATTTTAAAATACTAAGACATAATCCTTTAACAACATGAGTAAATAAGTGTTATGCCCAAATAACAATACTTGTTCTATAAAGAAAATCAAGTCTATACTATTTACTACTTCTGTTATACTTTATATAAATCTGCACTAACATCACACGGTAAGCATGGGGAACACACGGCCAAAATGTAACTATTTTATTGTCATCCTAGTGATAGTTAATCAGTGGTTCAATTTAAATTAACAGATAGAAATGTGAGGTAATTAAATTAGAAAATAAAATAAATTAACATGTAAGTGATTAATCACATGCACATAGTAACAAACTCCAGGGATCAATAACTTATTTCTATATGCACAATAAGACTTGTCAGTTTGACTGTGAATTAGGTAATAATATGAAAATGTCAGTTATGGTATAATTCATGTCACGTAATAAAAACTCAATCTATTAAAAAAAATAAAAAATTAATATTTAAATTTAGGATAGACTCAAACTAGCATTTTAATATATTTATTTAGATTTTTAATAGATTAGTTTTTATAGATGAATTGATTTTTTACTATTAGCGTGCATTAATACTCAATGGTCTGCGTAAAGCATGAGACTATGACAATACACTTTTGTATCTAGTAGTCACTGTCTTCTTACTTTTACTGGTTTGCACTGTCTAGTCACTGTAGTATTGATTAACATTTTGTACTTTTGTCTACTTTGTATTCTAGTCCACCTAGTAGAAACAAATTCTCAAAATGAAAAAAGGTAAACAGGGCAAGGAACACAATTCTTTAAGAAGCATGGTGGTGAAGATTTTTAGACAAAGGGAAAGAATGTTATTTTTTCTAATCTTATCTCCGTTAATTAAAACAATAACAATAAAGGTAAAATCATAATAATTAAACATTACATTATTCAAGTCCTCAAAGTAAAAAGTAAAAACCACAATTCACGGAATTGATAATGCAAACATAAATGGTCGTAGGCACAATTTAATAAGCATTAAATTGGGGTCACTAATCCAAAATTGGTCAATTTTTTTAGTTATGGATTAATATCAGTTATATTTCGCTATATTTCCCTATGTTTACGTACATTTTGTCCATTGGATGTACAAATACATGCTAACAAGATAAAGAACACAAACAAAACAAAAAACATAATAACAACAAACTTGGTTTCATAAGTCCTCAAAAAAAGAGAGGAGATCTAGTAGGTAGGTGGGGCGAGTGTACTAGCAGTGGTTACGGCTGTTCCATTAGCCTATGGTGATTCTATTCAATTGACATTACCTGTCCTGAAAAAGCTCACTTTTAGAGTTCCATCAAGGCCAGCCCGGCACTCTCATAAGAAATACCATCCTTAGCAGATCCTCCGGATCTCCAACTCCCCAACCCCAACCGCAGATCCTCCGGATCTCCAACTCCCCAACCACCGACGGAGGTATGTTTTTTATTTTTCCAAAAAATTACTTTTTATTTTTGCATTACTACCATGTTCATCATGTTTTTGCTAAATTTATAATTAAATGCATAGTATCATTTTTTAAGTCCAAAAGATTTAATCTTTAATAGTTTTATTGAATGTTTACTTACCATTTATTGGATTATATAACATTAAAGTTGTTAAAAGTTCATGTTTTTAAGGTTTAGTATTAAATTTTAGTTTTAAACATTAAAATTTTTATTTATTTTTCATTTATAAGGCTCAAAATCATGTATTTTCAACAAATTTAATGCAAAAAATTCAAAAAATACGTCTAACCCTCGAAAGAAAATTGCATAGTAAATTTTTAATTTTTAACGAAAACAACTTTAATAAAATTGCTAATTTAACATTGAAAAAAGTAAGTAAAATGAAAAACTAATATAAAGGTTAGGCTTTTTTGTAAAAAAAGTAAAAGAATAGACTTTTTTTGAAGAAAACCTTTGGTTTAATTTAAGTCTAATTAAATTCTGAATATATATATATATATACAGATCTCTGTGACGTCGACCGTGTACACATAAACTGGCTCAAAACAACCATTACTGAGGTGTCTACTGTTCAAAAAGAGCTTGATGCAAGACCGATTCCATTTTATCGAGTGTGTTATACTCGGCTGAATGTGTAACGGTATTTCAAGCCATTATGGCAGCCGGTACCAATTTCGTCGGAATGTCTTGCCGGAGAACGAGTTTCCTGGTGGGTATCAATGCATTGTGCTTGGGGTGAGTTACCTATTATACGCGCTCAAAGCGTTCATCCAAATCTTTGAATTGAAAAATCCTAGAATAGATGTGAGGGAGAGAATCAAAGCGGTAAACGAAAATTTGATTCGTTTTCGTGTAAAATTAAAACCGACTTACACCGCCGATGATAATATAATACGTTCTCCTATCTCCAATACTTCTAACCGCGTACCTTAATCCAGTCATCTCGATCGAATAGGCCGAGAATTGAACCAGATCCGCCATGTTAGCCGCACACATGGGTTTAAAACTTATTTGTCATATTTGACCATATTTGGTGGCCGTTTGGCTTTTAATCACGGGTGATTTTGCAAGTACAAAACGAAACTTTGCCGTGTTAAAAGGTAAATAATTAATTTTATGTAGGTTTAGAATTTAGATATTAAATGTTAACTATTTAAGCCATTTTGGTTCTAAAATGCTGTGATGCTACTAATCAGAAAGGCTGGCTTTTGTATATTCAGGTAAAAAACCAATCATTTTTTTTATTTCTCATTATCAGATTACTTTTATCATTTCTACTGAGTATATTGCTTTTTTTAATTTCATTATTGTTCAATTATTTCAAAAAAGATTTGTTCTAATGGGATGTTAGAGTTTAGTAAAGGGTTTGTTTGAGTTTAGAATTAAAATTTTCATATTTTTTTTTATTAATTATTAATTTACCTTTTAATTCTAAACTCAAACAAGCCTTTTACTAAACTCTAACAGCCCAACACTTTTTTTTTGAAAGTGATTGGTTTTTTACCTGAAGATACAAAAGCCATCCTTTCTGATTTTCTGGACCAGAACTCTGTAGTATGATTACCGCTACCAGTAACATCACTGCATTGTAGAACCAAAATGGCTTAAATAGTCAACATTTAATATCTAAATTCTAACCTACTTAAAATTAATTATTTACCTTTTAACACGACAAATGTTTCGTTTTGTACTTGCAAAACCACTCGCGATCAAAAGGCAAACGGCCACCAAATATATGCTCAAATATGACAAATGAGTTTTAAACCCATGTGTGCGGCTAACCTGGCGGATCTGGTTCAATTCTTGCACTATTCGGCCGAGATGGATGGGTTAAGGTACGGGGTTAGAAGGACTGGAGATGGGAGGACCTGTTATATTATCCTCGGCGGTGTAAGTCGGTTCTAATTTTACACGAAAACGAATCAAATTTTCGTTTACCGCTTTGATTCTCTCCCTCACATCTTTTCTAGGCCTTTTCAATTCAAAGATTTGGATGAACGCTTTGAGCGCGTATAATAGGTAACCCACCCCCAAACACAAGGCATTAATACCCACCACCAGGAAGCTCGCTCTCCGGCAAGACATTCCGACGAAATTAGTACCGGCTGCCATCACGTCTTGAAATATCGTTAGCCATCCATCCGAGTATAAGACACTCGACAAAACGGAATCGGCCTTGACATCAAAGTTCTATTGAGCAGTATACACCTCAGTAATTATTGTTTTTAGAATTAAAAGTTCCATATTTTTTTTATTAATTATTACTTTACTTGTGAGTGACTGGATTTTGAGACAGTGATCGGATAGATAGGCTTTCGCTATTTAACCGCCGTCAAAGTGGGCCTATGCCACCAATGCCTCGGTTTAACCCTTTCCAGGTTAGAGAATAGCATTCCACTTTCACATATGCACACTTCCGAATACGTTTTCCTCCTAGATATCAGGATATAAACATTATCAGTATCTAGCTAGAAAAAGACTTTTTAATCATGTTGCAAGTGCTGAACTAAGATCTCATGGAGCTGGTGTAGCTTTCCACCTACTTTTCAATTCTCTGATAGTTTATGCATGTATCATTGGGTCACGTCAGTCAAATCATCTTGTTGATAAGCATCTTGTCAATAAGCGTTTTGTTAATAAGCAAATCAAAGTCCCTTAGTAGATAATACAATGGAAGTTGTTTGAGGAAAATGAAGACAGCACTTGAACTCAACAAACTTATTGTTGAGATTCTAATGGTTAAGGGTGAAAACAATATGAATAGGTTTGGACGATTGAAAGAAAATATAAAAAGGCCCCTACTGTGGAGTGTTTCCAACCCAAATACCTGAGAATTTTACATTGGAGAAGCCATTTCATAACGGGTATTGCAGAACCCGTGTATGTAATGATGTTTGCAGACTTGTTTGTATAATTAAACCATGTCTTCTATCACAAGGGTGTTGTGAATCTGAACCAGGGTGTTTTTGATAACATTCATCAACAATTTAAATTTGAGTAGGAGTTATTTGATTCCACCATAAGTGTACTTGTCTGGTTAATCTGTTTCAAACATGTTTGGCTGCGCTTGTCGCTCTGCGTGTATGTAATGATGTTTGCAGACTTGTTTGTATAATTAAACCATGTCTTCTATCACAAGGGTGTTGTGAATCTGAACCAGGGTGTTTTTGATAACATTCATCAACAATTTAAATTTGAGTAGGAGTTATTTGATTCCACCATAAGTGTACTTGTCTGGTTAATCTGTTTCAAACATGTTTGGCTGCGCTTGTCGCTCTGCTTTGTTTTGTTTTTTTGTTTGCTTTAGAACTATTTTTATTTGGTTGGTTAGTCAATCTATAACTAGTTTGGTTTTCTGGGCTGACGTTCTGTTATATAATCTTTAATCGTTTTTTTAAGAATGAGTTAAAGGAATAATAAAAAGGGTAAATAGCAACAAGTGACCATATTAGATCCCGTTAGTGCTAGTGGGATTCGTTTGTCATGCTTCGTGTTATTCCATTCACGAAGGTACGGAAATTCCTTGATGTAGAACCCCAAACGCAATGCAAAGACCATGCATATATGAAGGTTTAGTACTTTAGTCAATAGGGATAACAATTTTTAACGATATCACTTTTGTAGTTATTGTTGGTGACTGAAGGAAAATAAAATACCCAATTTGTCATTTATGAATAATAAATGTATATTTCACCCCAGCCAAAATGCTCTCTCTTCGTAGAATTCCCGTTAACTCATAGAAGTGGCTTGTTTTTAAAAATGACTTATTTCCAAAAATTAAATTATTTTTCAAAACAACAATTTACCTTCAATTAAAATGACTTATTTCAATTAAAGTGACTTGTTTTCATGAGATGACTACTGCTTTTATTACCAAATTTTTGGGGGTTCCAATAGTGACTTCTTCTCAATAAACTTATCTTATTTTTTGAAAAAAGTGACTTGTTTTTAAAAAAAATGACATTGACCCATAGGCTTTTGAGTGTATTGATGATTTCACTTAAAGTAAACATTTTTCTGTAAATCCCGTAGCGGATCAATTCCAACGAGCTTTTCAAACTCGTACTTTTTGTAATCGACTCTAAGCTTCTTCAATAAACGCTGGTTCTTCGATCAAGTTTTGAATAACTTTCTAGTCAGATTGTTCCTGCGTTTCGGATATGAAGTATCATTCGAAGCTTTAGACAAAGGAGACCGCCTTACTGCGCTTTTGCCGGATTGAGATACTCTTCCTTTACTGCTTGCGCTTATAACAGGTGAGATAAAGCTCGTTAACTTGCTTTCCTTGTTTTATTTATCTTTCCTGAGAAAGGGGGGATTTTACTTCTTTAACTGACTGAATTGATCTTTTATCAAAACTGGTATTTTACATCCATAATTTACAAAACCATTGGTTCGAACGAGAGTCGATTTCGAGTGCAAATGAGTAAGTTATGAATATCTAAACAAACACCACGGGTATGAAACATGTTATGGCAGATCAAATGATCTATTCGATCTGTTTTTTGTTCCTGATATGATAATCTCTTCACTGCTACTAATCTACTTTTTAGATTTGCAAGTCTTAGGGATATTACTGAAAATATCTCTCCTGGTAATCTTATGTTAGATAAAATGCCTACATTCGATTTGCCAGAACTGAACATTGTTAAAATTTAGAAAAACTGTTATAAAAGCATTGCGAAATAGTTAGTCATCCACTACAATTGATTATTGAATCCATCCATTGTCACATTTGGTCATGTTCAACAGTTCATGTTTTGGGCATGTTATGATTTTTTTCATATGTATTTGTAAATTTTTTTCTGATTATCTTTTTCTTAAGTAAACATTTTATTTTATTTATAAAGCGTTTGTTCAAAAAAATCTATAAAATTTGACTTTTAATATTTTTCTGGATATCTATTAATATTACTACCTTATATATTGCCAAGATAACAATAAATACCCAAAAAATAATAAAAAGTCAAATTTTGTTTTTTTATTTATTAGAACACTTCTTTAGTTTTGGGGTTTTTATTCATTTAGTGAAGCAAAGTGAAAGACTTTGTAAGAATATGAAGTTTGGTTTATTGAGGATGTGAAACTAATATCGATCTGTTGCCCAAAGGAGACAAAAATAAATTACCTTTTCCAACTTTTATCCAAGTTAATTTTCTATGGAGAAACATGCTAGTTTCCGTAACATGACTTTTGATAAACAGACAAGTTTTCGAGGAGCATCCCCGATGGAAAAACAAAGGAGCTTACGTTTGGTGATGGAGAGGTAGCTCAGTTTCGGAGATGGAAAGACTCGCCAGGAAAACAGGGAGATACGCCTCTTCATTTCGCTGCGAGAGGAGGTAATTGGGGAAAGTGAGAGATATTATTCTGTGAGAGATTTGATATCGAAACAGAATCAAGAAGGAGAGACGGTCTTGTATGTGAACTTTTGAAGTATTTGGACCTTCAAGTTGCTTCTGAGGCTGCTAATTAAACCGGATATGATCCTCCTCATTTTGCTGCTAGAAATGGTCATTTCTGTAAGACAGTTGCCAGTTACTTTGTCCAGAAAATGAATTGTATTGTCGTATGTTTAGTCGCTTGTATGTTTTGCTTCATTTCTTAAAGTTAAACAAGAAAATGATGCTGGTCGTTTAGTTACTTTAGCCGTAGCTATCCTAGTTTAAGGAAGAAAAGTGTGAGCATGTGTATATGTTTCCCTGTTCCCTTGATTATAATTTTGATGAGTTTATGCTTTATAATGTTTGGTGAGATTTTAGGTTTGGATTTGTGCAATATATTTAATTGAAAATCTGGTATCTACTTCATGGTCTGTATCTGAAGCAATGTTTTAAAGTGCGATAACCTAGCTAAAACATTTTTACTGTAGCTTCAATAATGCATAAGCCTTTCCAGCCTTATAAGCGTAAAAGGCCTGAGCTTTTTGAGCTTTAATTTTATGCAAAGAGTTTTTTCTCTCTCTGTCCAAATGAGAAGCACCGATATTTTGAGCTTTGAAGCGAGCTTCTTAAATCAGATATCTGAGCTGTTTCAAAATAAAAAAAAATAAAAAATAAGATATCTGAGGTGGTATTACCATTTGTTAAAGAGAAATGATATGAACCCTTCACTTAGAGAAACCATGAATGCTGGATTCTGAAGGTGAATGAGTTAGATGGAGTAATTTATTGCTGTTTTCTATGTTAATTTTTGTTTCAAATTTCAATTGATCATCTGTGAATGTCACTGAGCATCCGAAAAGGATAGCTTTTCGTTACTTTAACTAGAACTAAATGTTTGGATAAGGCTTCCAGTATTTTTCAGTAATTGAGAAAACAGCTAGTTCCATTACGGTTTCCAGTATTTTTTGCTAAACATAAACTTGTACTTGAGTTTTTGATGTTGCTGATCTGTTAGATATAATAAAAAGTCGTGACAGTGATTTCAAAGAAATCATGTATGTTTGCGTATAATGATATCAAAGAAAATCATGTATGTTTGCATGTAACTATGTGTATTTATGTGGGTCTACAGTTTTTCTGTTACTATTATCTACTGTAAAAATTTGTTGGTATACGAGTGAGCTTGTATAATACAGCATCTTAATTTTATTTTATTTTTCTTTTGCAGAGGTACTACCGGAACTTTTCCTTTCGTTTTCAAACCTATTAATGACAACGGACTCGTCCAATTCTACGGCCTTACACATTGCCACAGGTAAAGGACACATCAAAGTTGCGAACCTACTTTTAGAAACCGAAACCGGTTTGAACCTTGCCAAAATATATCCTAACAATGGCAAGACAGTGCTCCACACTGCTGCAAGAATGAGCCATTTGGAGGTGGTGAGATCTTTTGTGAGAAAAAATCCAAGTATTGTCTGTCGAACCGATAAGAAAGGTCAAACGGCTTTGCATATGGCTGTGAAAGGAAAAAATGTTGAGATTGTGATTGAGCTATGTAAGTCGGATCCAGCGATTTTGAGCGCAGAGGATAATAAGGGGAACACGGCATTACATCTTGCAACAGCGAAGGGGAAATCTGAGGTGAGATCACATTTTAAATTTATTGCCTCCGTGTTTACAGTTACACAAACATCTATTTTGTGTGCACAGTCAGATCTATAAGCAGTTATATGTATCGACGCAATGGTATCTACATGCCACTATTCTCTTTTTACTAGCTTACATAGCGAGGAAAATATTTTGAAATATAAAGATTTTTTCTAAAAATTGTGGCAGTGTTTCAGCTCATGAAATCTCTTCTTTAAGGTTATAAGATTATCATATAAATCTCTACAATTTTACTACAACTCACGATAAGGATAATCAGGTATCACAGCGTGTTAGTTGATACACTGAATTATGCCCATAGTTTTAGCTGCTGGCTTTGGATCTGCCTCTCCCACATACACATTTTAGAACCACCACACACACCAAATCTTGAAGACTACCTCGTGTATTAAGTGCGTGTAACATTTGGACTTCTAAGGCAGTTGACGTGATTATGTTGTGCATTATAGTTTAAACCATTAGTGTGTGTTTTAGACTATTAAATATGTTCAATTCAACACTGATGGTCGAGATCGTTGAATCTGGGGCAGGCTTAACAAATACCACAAGAAATATCGCTTTACGTTTAATGTCTTGCAGTCTGGCCGAAATTCCTGGTTTTGCAAATGCCAGTTAGCACATGATTTTTCTTTTAACTTGCTTAATGTCGATCTCTTTTTTGTTTTCATTTCCTTTCTCTGGTATTTTAAACATCTTATGCGCATCTTTTGCTCGGGTTACCTAGTTTCAATTGGAATTTTGGGAGTTGTTTGGTTGTGAATCTTGTGATTTGATCAGTTATATTTAGTATGTAGAAGTAGGAACGAAAAAATGTGTTGCAGTTGCTAATGTTCTGGCAACAACAGCTCTGCATGATATGATGTTATCAATTTTGTCATATGATGTATAAAGCAGCTCCGAGTTTCATGCGGAATATCTTTTGGAACGATTGTTCTAGGTATCCTCTATTTGGTTATCACAGATTGTTCTACGTATCCTCTCAATTGAAGGAACCAACGTCAGCACAATAAATAAATCTGGAAAAACCCCTCTGGACATTGCTGAGAAGTTTTGGAACACAGAACTTACCACAATTCTAAAAATATCAGGCGCCACATCGGCTTAAGACCAAGGTGAAACCCCTAGGAACCCAGCAAAACAACTCACACACGATATAAAACATGTGGTCCAATCCCAAGCTTCAACAGACCCAACAAACGGGTGCTCGGATCCAAAAAAATTCAAAAAGCTCAAAAACGTCCATATCAGTGCCTAAACAAGGCCATCAACTCGGCCACTGTGGTCTCCGTTTTAGTCGCCACCGTTGCTTTAGCATCTATATTCACTGTACCTGAACAATACATCTAGGTAGATACACCCGGGTTAACCCTTGGTGAAGCCCATATAGCCCATAAGGCCGCTTTCATCGCCTTTTTCGTCTCAGATAACGCGACTTTGTTTATCTCTTTAGCAGTTGTCCTCGTACAGACCTCATTCGTGGTGGTTGAACATAGGGCGAAGAAGCAGCTTGCGTTTGTGATCAACAAGCTGATGTGGCTCGCTTGTCTATATATATTTATCGCGTTCATATCGCTTAGCTATGTTGTGGTAGGAGCCAAGCAGAGGTGGCGCGCTGTGTAGATAACGCTGACTGGGAGCTTGCTTATGCTCACGACGATCTCTGTGTTTCTGTGTGATTCGTCATCGTATGGAAGAGGCGAAGATGAGAAGGACCAAAACGCCCTCCTGTACGTTACCCTTAGTATAATCTCTAATGACATTAACAGATTATGTCGAGTGGATGGGCATTGGCATAATGTGTAGCACATATTGTAACAAGTTACCGAATTGATATTTTAAGTTTAGTAAAGTATTGTTTATGACCATGATGGGTATTTTGTTTGTTTATATGTACATGAATGGTTAACAAAAATACGTTTTTATTGAATACATTACAATGGATCATTATTGAATTTCAATTAAAATGTTAATATTGTAGTACTTGAAAGTAAATATGTCTATTAAATGATATAGAATCACCATGACTCCTATTAGTTTATATTTAATGGTGATATGATGATTTAAACCTGTGTGAAGTTTATTTTATGTTACATTTATTAATTGAATCTAATTTCACCCGATCACGTGTGATTGTCTAAGAATTTATATGGTCAAATATATTTGGCTATGATTAATTAATCATTCATTATCTAGATAGATATTGAATTATAGTGTTAGAATTATAATTAGAATAGGACTAATCTAATCTAATCTAATGTGAGTTCTATTAGTATAAGGAAACATATCATTCCCCGCCTATAAAAGAAACGCAACCCCTTTGTATTTTACCCACAATTATTCAATTATAAAGTGTTTTTATAATACAACAAGCGTAAGAGTGAGAAACCTGTTACCGACCAGAAATCTCTATATATCTCAAGGTATTACTTATTACTTATTTTCATTTGATTATTTTTAGGTGGATACGTGTCTAATTAATTAGATTGATATATCTCACTATTATTTAAGTGAACAAGATCTTATGAGGTTTTTGAACTTTACATCCCGAAAATACTCCCGATGATAGTGGTATTGACATGTATTGTCATTAACGGAAACAAAAATCTAAATTCAAAATAAAATAAAAAATGTCGTACTACAGTTTCAAGAAGTAGCAAACAGCCAAAAAACTGATTTATTCTTAATTTATTTCTTCCATCAAATTCTCACCTTCTCTCCCATCAAGTAATCTATGAAACTTATTTTTGTTATGCACAATTATTTTCAGATAACACTATTATACGCGTTAAGTTGATACATGTGTTTATCATTAATTTATAAATATAGATAAATGATAGGTGTAGATAAGTAAGTAGTAGGTTTAGGAGTAGATAAGTAGGTGTTATCGTTTTAAAAATTCAAGTAGATATAGTTTTAACTCTCGTTTCTTTTATCATTAGATTTAATTTCTTCATACATAGCAATTGACTGTTGGTTCCATGTTCTAATCAAGGTTTTTCAGCTCCCTACTTTGATTGTATTTTAATATGGTAATGTATTGTAGAAGATCATTGTTTTTTTTTTACCGCATGTGCTATCCTTCACTTTCTCACTCATAAATTTATGATTTGGAAAAAAACACTTTTTGTTTTTCTTTTTGGAGAAACCTTAATGGACTGAATAGTGAATACAAAGGATTTCTTTTGATAAATTACTGACGTAATTCACTCTTTCACCAAATCTACAATAACTCGTTTTCACCAAATATTGTTGGTTTTTCAGATTTAAAACCTCAAAGACTATATTCTGTAAAGTTTTTCATATTGGGACTATGTAACTTAATTCTGCATAGTTTCCTAATTGAATTCGTTACATAGTCCCAAATTATCATTGTTGAAATTTTCAAAAAACAACAAACTTACATGGTAATCAGTTACCATTTTTCAACAAACTATTTTTTATATTCTATTTAATGTATACAGGTAAGTTAGTATAACTCATTAAATATGAAAGAAATGAGTTGTATTTGAATGATACTCGATGTGGGACAATGAAGTAGTAAAATTTTCATTTATATTCATTCTCTTGATCAAGATAAGACTTGTCAATACACAGATATAGATATTCAATTGAAATAAGTACAAATAAAAACATTAGTAAATCTTACGCTTTTGGCATCGTTACTTACGTCTCGGTAAAACTCATAAAAAAAATGTTTCAGCACGCTTTAACGATTTAATACACAAGCATATATTCACTTCTTATCATTGTAGTAATTTTCACAAATCATCAAACTTAGTTTTAAGTCCTTTTTCCAAGGAATTTTCAGTCTGAAACTATCACACATGTAAAAAAGTGAAATGGTAGGAATTCTTTTGACCTGAGAAGTTAAGACTCTAATGTTACATGTCCTTTAAAAAAAATTCACAAAGCACAACTTTTTTATTGCAAAAGTTGCTCGTATGCTCTTTCTTCTTACAATTGTCTTATTTGATGACAGTAACTTTCTTCTTACATCAGAACCAATGGTTCGTCGTCATTGTTCTTTTAAACGGATTAGGCATTTATGGGTTCAACTTGTCTCGTGCTTTACCATTTACAAGACGTCTCCTCTTCCCGATGATGTTATTTTCGAAATACTCAGCAGATTACCACACAAATGCGTGGCCAAATGTCGAAGGGTGTGCAAAAAGTGGTATGAGTTGACATCAACAATTGATTTTACTCATACTCATCTCCAAAGGCAAGACAGTATTACTACTGAAAAAGTATTGTTATTGCAGTGCGTAGATAAAAATAAAAAAAAACCGTCCGAATATGGACAATATATAGAGGGATATGATAATTTTTTCATTTTAAATGGAAAAGCCAAAGGGAAAAAAATTCGACCAGATTTGAACACAACAAGTGAGGTCTTTCCTTACCTTCACGGGTCATGCAATGGTTTACTTATCTTCAAGTCGCAAGACAATAGTGGTAGGAATTACCTCTTTAACCCTACAACACAGGAGCGTATAAATATAAGGTGTAATAAGGGTGTCTTATGTGGGTTTTTCTTCCGCCCATCAAGCAAGGAGTACATATTGTTGTATATAAGTGAAGCCTGTATCGGTGGTACTTATAAATATTATTTATTTAGTCTAGAATCCGAGTCGTTAAGAAAAGTCTGTAATTTCCCTTATAATCCACTCATGAGGCAAGTATTTTCCAACGGAGCGCTTTATTGGAAGATCGTTTGTGAATGTGATTGTGGGAACTCTGTAATGGAGTTTAATGTGGAGACCAAAGTTTTCGATTCTTTTCCTCATCCAGGTAAACGTTGTGGACCCATGTGCAATTGCAGTAATATGGAGGATACACGTCTCTTAGAATTTAAAGGACAAATATTATTCTGCCGCACATTCAGTGAGAATATTGATATGTGGGTTTTGGAGGATCACGAGAACCGTATTTGGGTTAAAAGGTATTCTGTACACCTTGATTGGGATCTCAAACTTTATCCGTTTGAAAACGAAGAAGGGTTTGAATCTGGAGTGAAAAAGATACGTGTTCTCAGTGTCCAAAATGGGGAACTATTGTTAATGTGGTGGACTAAAGGGCTGTTCTTATACAATCTGGAAAAGAAAAAGGTAAAGAAAGTAAACACAAGTGCGCTGAAGGTAAAAGGAAAGTTCTTGGGCGTTATTTTGGAAAGTTGTTACGTCAGGAGTTTGGTTTCTTTAAATAGCCTCGAAGGTTGGTACTCGAAATAGGAATAAAAACAAATGCTGGAAAATGAAAAATGAGAAGGGATTTAAACCATGATGGTTATCCCACATTGTGAAATCATGAGTGATTTTTACAATATAAATATAAGTCCATCCCATGTAGTTGTTAAACTATCATGTCCACATACCCATGAGTGTATTAGTGTGTATCACACACGCGCGCGCTCGCCCGGGACACGGGCCTTGGGGTTTGTCTTGGGTCTTGGGTGTTGTATGTACTAAACTGAAAAAGGGACTCTTGTATATTTACAAGAGCAGTCCCTAAAGTTCTAGCAAGGTTGTAACTCCTCCAATAATGGAGGCGGATTCTGGGGATGTAACTCTCAGAATTGAATAAGCACATTAAAGGCTGCGGTTTTAGAATCCTCTACAAGAGCCAGCCTCCCCTATCATTCAAATCACTAATTCACTCTCTCTGAAACAGCATACACATTTTTTTCATAGCATATTAGAAACAGAGAGAACCACCCACCAATAGCTCGATCTTGAATCGTCGTAAGTTTCTGGTGAGTCATCCGAGACGTTGTACCTTGGGATCGAAGCACCAATACAACCAGAAACATTAATGTGGTTGGGCGAATATCAGTTAAGGACAGACTGTTTACAGTCACATTTTTTTCATAGCCTATTAGAAACAGAGAGAACCACCCACCAATAGCTCGACCTTGACTCGTCGCAAGTTTCTGGTGAGTCATCCGAGACGTTGTACATTGGGATCGAAGCGCCAATACAACCAGAAACATTAAGGTGGTTAGGCGAATATCGGTTAAGGACAGACTGTTTACAGTCACATTTTTTTCATAGCCTATTAGAAACAGAGAGAACCACCCACCAATAGCTCGACCTTGACTCGTCGCCAGTTTCTGGTGAGTCATCCAAGACGTTGTACCTTGGGATCGAAGCGCCAATACAACCAGAAACATTAAGGTGGTTGGGCGAATATCGGTTAAAGACAGACTGTTTACAGTCGCCTCGTCTTTTAATTCTGTCCTTTTAATTAACGTATATCAATTCTGTAGGTCTTGGGTCTTGTACTAAACTGAAAAAGGGACTCTTGTATATTTAAAAGAGCAGTCCCTAAAGTTCCAGCAAGGTTGTAACTCCTGCAATAATGGAGGCGGATTCTGGGGATGTAACTCCCAGAATTGAATGACCACATTAAAGGCTGCGGTTTCAGAATCCTCTACAAGAGGCAGCCTCCCCTCTCATTCAAATCACTAATTCACGCTCTCTGAAACAACATACACATTTTTTTCATAGCATATTAGAAACAGATAGAACCACCCACCAATAGCTCGACCTTGACTCGTCGCCAGTTTCTGGTGAGTCATCCGAGACGTTGTACCTTGGGATTGAAGCGCCAATACAACCAGAAACATTAAGGTGGTTGGGCGAATATCGGTTAATGACAAACTATTTACAGTCGCCTCATGTTTTAATTCTGTCCTTTTAATTAACGTATTTCAATTCTGTAATTTATATTTTTGTCTTTTCAATTCTGTCATTTTATTTCAGTATTTTAATTTGTTGTACTTAGCTGTAGCTTTTCAATTCTGTTTTACCTTTTTGTAATTTTTTTAAAGTACTGTTTTATTCTGTAATTTCAATTATGTAATTTAATTCTAAAATTAGAATAGTTTCAATTCAGTCATGTTATTTCAATTTCAATCAGAACAGTCCGGCTGTTAAGTTTATACTTTCCAGTCCGGCAGTTTCTATGTATTGCAATTCAGCACATCAGATTATTAATTAATAATAATCTCAATAACGTTTGCTTTAATTACTATTCAGTACCTACATGTTGAAAAAAATTCTACCAGATTTGAACACAACAAGTGAGGTCTTTCCTTACCTTCACGGGTCATGCAATGGTTTACTTATCTTCAAGTCGCAAGACAATAGTGGTAGGAATTACCTCTTTAACCCTACAACACAGGAGCGTATAAATATAAGGTGTAATAAGGGTGTATTATGTGGGTTTTTCTTCCGCCCATCAAGCAAGGAGTACATATTGTTGTATATAAGTGAAGCCTGTATCGGTGGTACTTATAAATATTATTTATTTAGTCTAGAATCCGAGTCGTTAAGAAAAGTCTGTAATTTCCCTTATAATCCACTCATGAGGCAAGTATTTTCCAACGGAGCGCTTTATTGGAAGATCGCTTGTGAATGTGATTGTGGGAACTATGTAATTGCCACGCCCCAAAATCCTAAAAACGGACATCGAGGCATGACCTTTTTAAAACAAAAGAAAATAGAATCTGTTGGTACGAATTTAAATTTTTTTAAAAGAAATAAATACGAGCTGAAAGAACAATTGACAATTAAATAAAAATGTTGTCAAATGCAGCTACAAGCAAAATGGTTTTGACACACAAAAAAAAAAGAATACTAAACGAATAATTTGCCCATAGGCTACAACCTCAAAATATAATAAAAATGAAAGGAAAACGGAAGCCCCAAGCCCATGATGTTGCAATGCAACAGCTCTTATCCAAACATGCCAACCTAATTGGTACCTGAAATACAAAATTGTAACGGTGAGTCCCACGCACGTAACTAGACGGGACGGCACCACAAATACCGTCACTCCATCCCATAAACGCAAGAGCTCACAAATTCTACAACTACAATAATCGACGTATAAAAAGAAATATAATAACATTCTATAAAGGGATGAATAAAATAAATTAAATAACGTCAACACAAATCTATAACAAACATGGATCTCTCATGCCACCTACCCAGTCCGTAAGGTAGGTCATTCCCTATCCCCTCGGCCGTCTTCTGTCTCCGGAATTAGGAAGAGACAGAAACCATTGCTAACATAAAAGTAGATTTAAAGTGCGTATTTGGACCTCTCATGCCACTCGTCCCAGTCCGTAAGACGAGTCATTCCCTATCCCCACGGCTGTCTACTGTCCCCAAAGTTCTAAAAGCTAACTTTTAATCCAAAAATATTAATAAACTACTCAATAATAACAAATTTTTATAAACAAATCTATTGAGTCCTTTTTATTAGTAAAATTAGTAATATGTTTTTAAAATAAAGTTTTTCAGAAGAGTTACGGTTTTTTGCTAAAAATTAGTCGAGTGACCGGTTTTTGGTAAAATTTTGAATAAAACGTTTTTGGATAAATTAAAACATAAATAAAATTACTTATAAAAATACTAGATGTTACAGTAAATGGAGTTTAACGTGGAGACCGAAGTTTTCGATTCTTTTCCTCATCCAGGTAAACGTTGTGGACCCATGTGCAATTGCAGTAATATGGATACACGCCTCTTAGAATTTAAAGGACAAATATTATTCTGCCGCACATTCAGTGACAATATTGATGTGTGGGTTTTGGAGGATCACGAGAACCGTATTTGGGTTAAAAGGTATTCTGTACACCTTGATTGGGATCTCAAACTTTATCCGTTTGAAAACGAAGAAGGGATTGAATCTGGAGTGAAAAGGATACGTGTTCTCAGTGTCCAAAATGGGGAACTATTGTTAATGTGGTGGACTAAAGGGCTGTTCTTATACAATCTGGAAAAGAAAAAGGTAAAGAAAGTAAACACAAGTGCGCTGAAGGTAAAAGGAAAGTTCTTGGGTGTTATTTTGGAAAGTTGTTACGTCAGGAGTTTGGTTTCTTTGAAAGTCTCAACGAAATACCCAAACACTGGCAAATTTCCTACTTTTGGACAAGTTATTATTGATTTAGAATAAAGAATTTGATCTTTTTTTTGCTTATCAACAAAAAACAGAATAAAGACTTTGATCTTGCTTTGTTAGAGTTTAGTTTTATTTATCTCTTTGGTTGGTCCTTTACTTACTTTTACCTCGAACGACTTTACCTTTCAAAGTATATTGATTTACCTTCCATTCCTGATGAGTGATGACTGTACAATAATTTGTGGTTATTCTGTTTCTTTTCTTCTGAGATTAGATGACCAAATCGCACCACCTCAAAATTTGGTTTCCGCCATGTATAAAATAATTATGTAAAGAAACTACACATAAAGAGGAATGAATGTAAAAGGAAAGCCGAGATGGATCCCTTTTAGCAAGTACTTATGTCGAGAGTTTGCTCTCTTGCTTTGGATAGCGTTTATCTGAGTCAGTATTTGACTAATTTGAATAATTTTGAATTAGTCTCAAATGAAAAATGGATAGTTTTTTTTTTAATTTTAAAATTAAAATTAAGATTTAGTTTTATGATCGAGATAACTTAGGTTTTTTTGTCTGATCAACAACCGCAAATAAAATATTGATGGATATTAGTGAGAATTATAATAAATCTGAGTTCAATATAAAGAGACAATCATATATTTTTTATTTGGTTTGTGTCAGTTCAGGTAAACAGATAAATATTTAATTTTTACTAAAAATCAATTAGCCATAAGATCCAATTTCGCAGGAAGATATTTTACTTTTTTTTTTCCTTCTTGAAACAACCATAGCATCTCAGTTTTCCATATTTGCAACCGACTGCCCGCAATTTGTTTTAACCAAGGTTTTTTCTATCTCCTATTTTGATTAAATTCTTAAATAGTGATATTGTATACTGAAAGATCATTTTTCTATTCAGCCTGTATTATTCTTCACTTGATCTCTTATAGACTTTTTTTTTGTTGAGAAAATCTAAAAGACTAAATCCAAAGAGTTTCTCGATTATAGATTGCTCGCCCTTTCACCAAATCTAAAAAAACTCATTTTCAGTTATTTACTAAATATTGTTGCTTTATTCGGATTTAGAACCTTAGACTAGTTTTTGGGGTACCCATGGAACTGACACTAAATGAGATGATGTACTGGAGGTTTGAAACATTTTTATCTCAAAAAAGTAACTAAAATATGGAAAATTGTTATGTAGTTTAGTTTGGTTAATGACTTATTTTCTCATGAGTAAGTTTCCATATGGCAAGAAAGTAAGAAACTAGAGCTCATTCTTTTTGATTGAATGTCACTGTTTCCTTAGTAGCTGGTATGGCTAATAGTTGGATTGAATATGAATTAGCTACCTATGAACGTTATCGAAAAAAGTAGAATTTAAATCCAACCAATTTAGGCCTGGTAGCATAATGTAACATGGGCTTGGATCCAACTTTTAATCTAGCATATTTGGTGGTTGGACTTTTTAAATTACCGTACTGGTCTAACAGTTTTAGAAATATAAATGTTTGACTCCCTAGTTAAAACTAGTTATATATAAAATGTTTAAATATTAATATCACATTCTTTTCTATTAGCTTTCTAATCAACATAACACATAAAAGTGACTTAATTAACTATGACTTATTTTTTAAAACGACTCAAACTGTTTAATTAGACTCAAAATGTTTTTAAAATAACTCAAACTATTTTTAAATGACCATAGAATGTGTTCAAACAACTCAAATTATTTTAAAACAATTTAGACAATTTTTAAACCAGTCAGTCTCTTTTTAAATTGAGCCAGTCTGTTTATAAAATGTTTCAGTCTGTTGTTAAAACGTTTCAGTCTGTTTTTAAAAGACCAAGATTGTTTTTAAAGGACTAGACTTTTTGAAAATTAACTCAGACTATTTTGAAAAATACATCATATTGTTTTTAAAAGAACTCAAACTCTTCTTAAATAACTCGGATTTTTTTAAATGACTTAAGTAACTCAAATTGTTTTTAAAATTACTGTGACTATTTTTTAAATGACTCAAAATGACTTAGACTATTTTTATATTAACTCAGACTATTTTTGAAATGACTTAAATTAACTCGGACTTTATTAAATGCTCAAAATGACTTTGAATGTTTTTATACTAACTCAAATTGTTTTTAAAATTAATTAAATTAACTCATACTGTTTTTTAATTTACTTAAATTAACTCAAACTATTTTTAAAACAACATTTATAAACTCGCTTTAAATTAACTTAGACTTTTTTAGGACGACTTAAATTAACTCAGATTTCTTTTAAAATGATTTAAATTAACTCATATTGTTTTCTATACGACTTAAATTAGCTCTGTTTTTTAAAATAACTTAAAACCAATTTTCTGACTACACCAACAACTCTTTTGTCTATTTATGGGAACTATCGATGTATATATTTTAGAAAAAATTAAATTACAAAAAAAAAAAAAAAAAATTGAAAATCGCCGCCGATGTGGCCACGGCCACCCCAGCTACCCCCGGGTCCGTCCCTGTATACATACATATACATATATATACATACATACATACATATACATACATACATATACATATATATACATACATATACATATATATATATACATATATATATATATATATGGTTTCTCTGCTGCTATTGATACTTAACCTACTCTTGAATCTTGATTAAATATCTAGTTAGTTTCTGTTTTAACAATTATCATGTAACATTAAGCCAGTTTTGGTTAAATATATTGTTAGTTTTCTGTTTCGGTATGTAACATTGTTACATTGAGCCAGTTTTGGTTGAATATCTAGTTAGTTTTCTGTTTTAGCACGTAACATTAAGCCAGTTTTGGTTAAATATATTGTTAGTGTTCTGTTTTACTAGTATGGAGTTACACATGCATAAATTGGTTAAATATCTAATTACTTTTGTGTTTTAGTATGTAAAATTAAGCCTTTACAGATGAGTTTTGGTAATTGGGGAATTTTAATCTTTATTATTTTGTGTATGGTGTGTGGACTGTGGTATTCAGGAGTTGTGCCATATTTTTTTTTATTTGGTACAAGGAGTTGTGCCATAATGTGTATTGTGTATTCGAATAATTATTCTTATTACATTGTATAGCGGTATGTGATATTTAGGTAATTTATTTGTGCCCTAATGATTTTTGCGTGACTGATGATATTTTACAATCTTGTGAGTTTTCTGGTTCGTTATGTGATACTTTGACGATCAGTTATACCTTGATGGATAAGCTTATTGAGATATTTTTTTGGATCTTTTATATTTGTGTTCGATGAGTGATACTTGAGCGTTGTGTTCTAGTAAATTTGTCGTGAATTTTGATATTTTAGGCAAGTATCTTATGTCAGAATGGGTTTTTTCGTGACTGGCATTTTGATTCTTGTTAGTTTTCTATTTTTGTATGTAACCTATTAGGCTATTGTGCCCTGGGAAGTTGAAAAAAGTTGTAGTTTTTTTGCTGTATGGGTAATGGTATTAATGATGCGATTACTATGCTCCGTTCTGTTCTATATATGTGAAAATTTAATTTTGTTCACCTTTTGTTTTGATATATCTAATTCAGGCTATTGCTTTGTGCCCTAATGTTCCGGTGTATTGGACTAATCGCGCCTTATGTCATCGTAGACGCAAGTATGAGTGGAAAATATATTGTTTCCGTATATATCTGTATTTCGTAAATATTGTGGTTTAATTGCTATTAACAGTTGGTGTCTAATTTCTTTTGTTGTGGTGGACTTTTTATGTAGTGATTGGGTTAGAGTTGAAGAGGATAGTAGGAGAGCAATTAAACTTGATCAGAAAGCTGTCAAGGTTAGGGTCCCTTTTATTTTACTTTTAGGGTGCTGGTTATACTTTTAAGAATTGCGTCACGTTACTTTTATCATGCAGACGTAGAATTTCAAGTTGATGCGTTGCACCACCCTGATTAGAATTTTATTTTCAAATTGTGAACAATTGAGCTGTTTTAAAGTCCAAAGGCATGGATTTGATCTCAGAATTATTGTTGCTTCGACTATTTAGCTTTTTATCTTTTATTTTTGTAATCTTAAATATATTAAGTTTAAGAAAAAATAGAACCACTCACACACAGAGAGGATAAGCCCCTGAATATTCCTGCTGATACCTGTAAATTTGGCACATTTTTTAGATGGTCATATGCTCTGGATTTAGATAATCTTTCTTGGTCGTTGTCCTTAAGCTCATAGCTTAGGTTTGAGTTATAACCAGCAGTGGAAATAAAACGGCTTTGACTGTAGCTCTTATGGCCCAGGGTAAAAGGTGATTCTTTGTGCAAACTTTTGAAAGCAAAAGATTCCAAAAAGTCTGGTAAAATGTATTTATACCTGTTATTTTTGCTTATGCGGTATCATCAGAGGAAAGAACCCGTTGCTGCAACAAAAAGTTTAATGAGAAATTACCTTCTACTTGGTACATTGATATTCATCCCTTTTGAGCTCGGTGGGTTTAACCACGTGAATCAGATCGTTATACATTTAGTTGAATGAAGTAAAGGAGTGAAAATTTCTAATGTAATATGCACATTGGGTGACAGGCTCATTACATACTTGGGCTAGCGTTGCTACAAAAAGAAGACTATCGTGATGGTATCAAGGAACTGGAAAAAGTATGTCCCTCCTCCTAAAATGTTACTACTCAGCAATTAGACTGTACATGCTGTCATAAGTTAAAAATAATCTATGAAGGGAAGAACAGGAGATGAATTATTGCTTTTTTAAAGTAATGGTTTCAGTTTCGTTTATATTGGATAAAGCAGATGCATTCATAAAACTAATGCGGCTTTTGAATATAACATGAAATTTCAGATGATATTGTGATTTTATACGGATAAGCCTGAAACTGTACAAGCTTAAATTATTAAACGAATCACTTTCTGGATCTTGTGTCTTTCTTACGACTTATTTATAAGTGTAATGAATCCGATTTGAAATGCCTTTTCCTATATAAACTGTAGCAGATCGATGAGGAACCTGTTACCGATACTGTATCTAGAAAGTATACAATATTAAAACGAATGAATTAAGATCTGAAATACTGTATATCTATTTTCAGTGAGAAACAATAATATATTTCTCATAGAGGAACTATTTTTGGCAAATCTCATTAAAGTTTCATCTGCAGGCTTTAGACCTAGGGCGAGGTGCAAATCCAAAGAGCTATAAGGTGGAAGAGATATGGCAAGAGCTTGCTAGAGCCAAATACTTGTTATGGGAAAGTGAATCTACCCAACGCTTGTGGGAACAACCAACACTCAAGTGCATATTCTGTTTTCTTCAACTAGTGATGATTGTATATCTCTAAATATCAACTGTGCTAGCGTAAAACAATGTCCTCGATTATTAACACTTGTTGTACCCCTTTTGGTACAGAGAATCTTGTCTTTCTGCTCTTGAGAAGAAACATTTACGAGACGGCCAAAATTCAGCGCAACTGGTGGCTCTGGAACGAGTCTTTAGCACAGCCGCTGAAGCTGACGTCCCTACACAGGTTTCTTTATAGTTTATGAAATAAAACTAATTAGTAGGAATTTCCTGCCCATTCCTCTTACCAATAGAATAGTTAATTCTAGGTTTCAGTATTCAGATTTTGCGGATTCTCTATTTAATGTGTTTTTGTACCATAAAAATAGTTTTCTACATCTACAAGGTGTTTTTGTCTGGAAAAAAAAAAAGAATTTGCTGGTGTTGGATTAGTGAACTCTTTGGTTGTCTGTTTCAGTATTTTTTTTAGTTGTATAACCAAGGAAAAACCATACTCGGAGATATTTAGTTACACACTTACATGTAACTTGGAGAGGCTAGTGAAATACCATATATTTTGAAGAAAAAAATCTATATATAGCCTGATCTTCAAACTGAACTTGACATTTTCACCTGTGAATCCCCATTTTTGGTACCTTATATTCACAGAAACTTGGGATTAAGGCTTAGTATGATGGCGATGATGATGATTATATTCACAGGCCTTGAGTTCTTTTATTTTCTAATTTATTTTGATTTTCAGGTGCCAGATTACGTCTGTTGTAAAATTAGCTTTGATATTTTCCAAGATCCTGTGATCACTCCTAGTGGAGTTACTTATGAAAGAGCAGTTATCCTTCACCATCTAGAAATGGTGAGGTTGATGTTAGTTTCTGTAGTCTTTTGTTTACTAAATGGTAGAAACTGTACTATGTATTAATATATCATTCCACCTAAATCAGGTTGGAAAATTTTACCCAGTTACCCGTGAAAGTCTGGTAGAGTCGGACTGATACCTAATTTGGCCATGAAAGAAGCTGTACAAGCTTTTTTAGAGAAACATGTGTGGGCTTACACAATGGATTAGTATATTACTTAGTTTTAGAAATAGAATTATACGACAAGCTTGTAATATACTTGTGCTAATAAATTTCGAGAGAGGCCCTGGGTAAGAATATACCAGGACTTTGTTTGGATAAGGGTAAATAGAATTTGGAACCAAGTTTGCTTATGGCATAAATGTGTAATATTTTCTCCATAAGGTGGTCGTAAAATAAAAATGCCAGTATTTATTTCACAGCTCACTTTTGAAAATACTTCGAGGTTGAACTTTTCTTGCGCAGAAGAGTTTACTGCCGGATTTCTACAGTTATATGTTTCTAAATAAAAACTGTTAGGAGTTAACTTACTGTTACTATAGATTTCTACAGTTATAGATTACTCCCTACTGTATTTTTTTATTGGAGTACTGTTATAAATGGGCAGGTTGATGTTGGAGATTTTTTGCGCTTAAAATCATGCATGCTATACACTGAGCTCGAGCACACATATCAGCCATTAATCACCATTGAGGTCATCGCCCATGTTACATGCCCTGAGCTGAGATCAAGTGAGGTATACATATAAATAACCCATAAAATGGATAAATATTTCCTTTAAAGTTACTTCCAAATTCCAATTGTTTACACTACTGTATCTTCAGACTTCAGGTACACTTATGAAAAACCAACATTAATTTTACTTTTGTACACCCGAAGAAAATCACTGTCTAGAAGAACTAAATAGGAAAAAGATGACAAGAAAGTAGACAAAAGTGGGGGGAGATAAGCATTTATATTTATATAATGATTACCATCTAATCTATGTTTTTTCCTTATATGGTTCCAAGTACAATAATCGCTGACGAATGTAACATGAAGTACGCATCACTAATTTATTTCGACTTGTTTACAAATACAAAATCACATAATACTCTTGATGTTTCCCATGTAATTATCCCCACATGTAGTTTTTCCGTGCCTTTATTATCGGGTGAGGAATGCGCTCTATTTCACATTCACCATTTGTACAGAGGCAGACCCTAAACAATGGATTCAGAATCTGGAAAAGTGGTTCCAGGCTTCCAGCTACAGAGGTGGAAGCAAGAAGGATCCTCAATCGTATTGATGCCAAGTCATTGCAATCGGTGAAAAAACATTTAACTAACAATGCATTTCCGTAAAATATATGCTGCCAATGTGCAAAATGTGATAGGCCTGTTAGAAGTTGTAAGTTGTATGTCTGTAGACAATAAATTTATGAACATTGTACTGCTTTGTGCAAAATTGTCGAGTAGTAGTGTTGCAATACTCCGCCTGACCATGGGCGAATCTAATATTAAGCAAGAGTGGGCATTTGCCCACTCTTAGTTTGAGATTAACAAATTACGAAAATATCCCTAGTGTTATTTGGATAAAATGTTTGCTTAAGCCTTAAGTACATGTATAGTATAGGATAAGAAAATGATAAAATAGGTAGATCATAAAATGATGATGTTTTTTTTTTAGAATTTAGACTTGTAGTATATTTTTATCGAGTTTGTGTCGCGTATTACTAAATTTGAGCTCCCATGTCCTAATGTACTCTGTTTGGTCTAATATGATTTTGAATAAATGAAAATAGTTTCCAATTTTATAACATAACTGTAACCACCCCTCATTATGAAAAGTGTTATAAAAGACAGTACAGATTAAACATCAAATTAGCAACTAAATGACTGGCTTTTTCTAAGTGATTCTTTTATTATTTAAAGTAAATGTACTCCGCATAGTGCCAAGTGTGCTCACGATGAAATATCTATAATGCATGTTTAATCGTCGAGAATCGTGGAGGTCAATTAATAACTTCGACACCGCCAAAAATTATGCTTGAAAAAACTTATGTTTATTCTTAGTTTCTGATATTCTGTATTTTTTAAGTTTCTCCGACCCTTATTCGAAATCCTAGATTCTCCACTGCGTGTGACAGTGTAGCCTAAAATAACAATGATTGATGAAACAACTGCATTTCTGTTTGATGGCTTAGATTGAGTTATATAATGTCCCCTTTCCGTTCTATGTTTTTTTTTTTTTGCAGTACATGCCTGCGAGGTTACACCATTACTTACTAGAATATTTAACAAAATTTGATCCAAGATCGATTTAAATCCAAATATTCTACTACAAGCTTAAGTTTTCCTTCATCATTCACTTTACTTTCCAGCAAAATTTGTTGCGTCTTCTTTACATCCGCTTTTCGTACGATCTTACAGAATACAGACACATTGAATCATTAGATAACTGATGGTCACTTAAGTGAAAAGTGGCTTGAGTTTACTTACAACCTTACATTCCCTAATTATACAGCATCATTAGATACTTCATTTTTCAGGGTTCTTTGTGACTATTCATTATGTTGGTTAATAGGAGTAATTTACTAGTTCAATTATTTCTCTCTTTGGTGGAGCAATTATGTTCCTAAGTATACAACTGGTCCTGAAAATTTATTTTCATTCTTAGTGTACTTATAATCCAAGGTCACAAAATGACTTGTAGACGTAACTTCTGACACATGGCGTTGTCGTTGATGAACCCCCTGAGAGCCGAATCCTGACAGTTTAAATCATTTCTTTTATGACAAATGCAAGAAAGTGGTTTCCCATCGGTTCCCGTTACGTTGACGAGCTTGAGAAACCTGTCGAGCTTGAATTTATGGCAATCTCTATTCGTCCCAACACTCGTGTGGTTCCCTGTTTCTAAAACCGTGTCTAGAAGATTAAAAAAAATCTACGTACTATGATACTATCTATCAGTTCTTCAAAAGCGCTCTGTTAACTTTCAAAAAAGTTCATTATTTAATTCTTCATACTGGGAGAATTTCACGGTTTCATTCGTAAGACTTCCGGGTCATCATGGTTTAAATAAAAGTTACTTCCTACTTTTTCAACAATAGTTTCATAATTTGCTGTTGATCCCTTCCTAGGGGAAAATTCTGTTAAACAAGAGAATCGCTACAGTACTCTATTTGTAACTCCCCAAGACCACGGGGACTCAATGGAAATTAAACTACAGTGTAAGGATCATTGGAATTGCGATTGAAATCATAAAATAACATATAACTTGCACATGTTTATTCATGTTATTCATGTTTGGCCTATATGTTCACCTATAAACAAATCAACACGGATCGAGATCAAATGAAAATTAAGAGAGATAAATTATTATTTTAATTATAAGATAACAACATGTTGATCACTTATATTTGAGTAATATTTGAGTTAATGTATATTACATTAATAGATAAGAAAACTGATGCGTGTACAATTTTAGAATAATCTCTTCATATTTAAGATAGATTGGTGATATAAGCGAACTGATACGGTTGGTCTAACACGCTTGTTTGTCACTGAATATTAACAAAGATTCAAACATGTAACCTGAAAAAAAAAATGGAGTAATTATCTTAAATACATTTGAAAAAAAAAAAGAGGCCCATTTCATCGATAAACTAGCTAGTCAAGTTCAGTTGCAAATTGACAAGGTAAATCATCAGCTTATGACTAAAATAAAAGAAGAAAACTTGTACTAATTTACGTAGTACTTTAGCTAAAACCAACTTGGGTAGGTCTGCTAGAAAACCCAATATACCTTTTTTACTTTCAATAGTAAATAGCAAAATTCTTTCATGAAAAATAGTAAAATTAAGGAGTTTTTTTTCAAAATGGTCTTAGTGGGATTTAAAAATACCATAATGGTCTGTCTCTCTTTTAAATTCTCAAAATATTCTATCTTTTTATGTTCGTTAATTGAATTGACGAAGTTTATAAAAAATTAAATAAAATTTCGTTAATTGAATTGACGAATTTCATATAAATAATTAAATATTAATTTGTCAATTAAATTGACCGTCAAGTTCGATATAAAATCATTAGAATACACGCATGTATGTACTCAATTTCAAACAAGCATTCAGAAAAAATAATTTTCTAAACACAAGACAAAGCCAATTTTTTTTCTTTTTTGAAAATTAGACAAAAGCTAAAATGATAGGCTGAAATTAACAAAATATCGTTGCTGGTTGTTCTGGACTATTAAAGGCCTGTCTTTTTCAGTTGAATTTTTCTGTTTTCGACACTTGTGCTGTCTACTTACACATTGCTTAACACTGCAATATCACAGACCCATGTGTTTGTTTGACTCTTTACTCAAACTCCTCTTCTGAATATTTACCTTTTCTCAATTCCAAATTTTTAATGCAACTTTATTTCCTTTTTTTCGTTAATTTGCACAGAGCACGATGATCTTCACTGCTGCGCGTGGTTTGTGTTGAATTGCCAATTTTCAATCTGTGCTTCGTTTATTGAGCCAAATAAATACCGGAGCTCTATTTATTCGTAACAAAATTTATAGTTAAACTACAAATACCCCCTTTAACTATATGTTTCTTTTGGAAAATAACTCCAATAAACTTCGGCTACTGAAATTGAACTCATGATCAATTTAAAATTATCAAATTTTCTATATTAGTCAAAATCATTCAAAAACAATAATGAAATCATTACACTGATATAGAACACAAGCAAGAAACAAGCTGCGTCGTTAGACTTTTCTGAATCGCAAAATTAATTTTTTTAAACACTACATTCATATATCTATAAGTAGTGATATTACTAATATAAAGTTAAATGCACATTAGTCAAACAAGAACAATTTTATGCCAAAAATTATATTTAATTTAAAAATGTACTTCTTACAAACAAATTAGTGCATGTCCTCACTTTGTTGTTTGCAGGCCATAAATTTTAACATGATCGATTGTGCAAAAAATTATGTGAAACAGAAGAAATGTGTAGCTTATGCGGTTCTAAAATTGGTCGTGGGCTATTTCCAAAATGTAAGTGATATGATTTTATTGCAATTTACTAAAGTTAGAAGGCCGATTTGCAAAAGCAGCAAGCTTAGGGCGTTTTTTTTGTAAAACTCTCATATTTCATGGGAATTATTTGTATTTTAGAACTAATTTAATAAGCCATATACTACTACTATTACTTGTATATAATTCCACGACAAAGTGGGAAAAGTAATATGGCCATGGTGGGGTGAATAGCGATAAAGAAAGTAGGTGGCCCAGACCATACATTTTGTATAGTCTGAAAAACTATCCCTGTGGCACCATTGGATCAAACAGTTTGTGGGCCTACTGTTAATCCAATGGTGCCACAGAGGAGAGTTTTTTAGATTATACTAAATGTATAGTCTAGCTCCCCCTCTGGATAAAGAAAGGACTCAAATTTAATGTAAAAGGTAAAAAGTGATCTTACTACATTTCTCTGTATATACAGCTACCTCCTTGTCTTCTCTGCCTGTTATACTGTATTAGCCTTGTATATATCTAGTTTCATGCACTTTTTCTTCAATTTTTTTTTTTTTTGGCTAAATGTAACTTGGCAGCATTATACAATTGGACTACTTCAAATTGTTTAATCCAAACATTTCATATGGTCCAGTTGAGGTGTTCTAAATTAATTATACGTGCAATTTTGATCGGTCAATAAATTCTATTAAAATTGTCGGAATGAAATTTTTTAAAATTTAATCGTATAGTTAAAATATTAAATTATATGATTCAGTTTTGAAAATTTTCATTTCGACAATTTTGATACATGTTATAAACCGGTTAAAATTTCACGTAATTTCGTAATAAATAATTAATTGGGATGAAGTACTGTATATCTCCATAATGTACAAATCAATGTTTTTAAAAAAAATTACTAGTGTAAAATCTTAACCGCATCACCATTAACTACATACAAATATTGTATATTGAATGGTGCATTGCAAGTTCGACAAGTTCAAGTAAATGTCCGATGAGGAGTTTCTGTTAGTTAGTTTAGTTACATTTTCCCAGGATTTTTGCAGTTTGTGGCGAGTGAATGTCAGCATCCCCTCGTCCGGACCGATACCACCACGGAAACAGACAAACCGGGCCCTACATAGTGGATGTCGTACCACCTCGGATCTTGATAGGCCGGACTGAACCTAGGCCGGTCCAAAGAGGCGTGTTGAGTATGCTTCCCCAATTAATGCTGCTGCTCCCCTGGGGGACCCTTCTGGCGTTTCATCGACGTGGCCCAATCACAGGCCACCTCCATGTGGGCCCCGGTAGAGGACAGTACCCTTGTCAGAGTCATAAATGGACTAACGCCGTTGGATCAGCATCTTACAGTATAGTGATTCAAGGACTAATGCACCTCTGATCACACTATAAATACCCCCACTAATACCACTTAGAGGGGGACGCACAAATACAGAGAGGAGAGATAAAGCTTAAACAACCCGGACCCCCAGAACACTATCTTTACCATCCGACACCACGACTTGTAACCAGCCCGGTCCATCACCCTTAATTACATTCTTACTTTCAGTTAACACCGATACTGACTTGATCGTTGGAGAGGGAAAATCTGGTACCAACCCCGGGCCCCTGTTTGTTTCTTGCGCAGGCACGAAGATCACCTCGTCACCGTAGCCGACATAGTCCACCCCGGATACCTCGGAAGATTGGAGCCGACGCAAATTGATTAAGCCGAGCCTGGGAGAAAAATCAGGCTCGCCAATTGGCACCATCTGTGGAAAACGAAACGCGTTAGCTTCGACTCCCCGCCCCTAAAGAAAACATGTCTGGCAATAACCGATTTGACACCCCATCTTCTCGACCTCCCCCCGTTCTTGGGATGCCGAGGACGCTTTCTTTTGATGAGAGCCAGCCCCCTTGATCGCGAAAGCTCCCGCACCCCGATCGCGGGCCGAGCTAACAGAGATGATGATCGATATCCACCAAAAAGAGCTCGTCGCTCTTGCGGCCTAGAAGGCCTTAATAGCCTCGCTGATGGCGCCGGAACCCAAGCCCGTTCGAGGCGCGAGCCAAGACAAATCGGTCCCTGTCCCCGTTAAAAGCGTGATGTCCAGGTTGGGACCCCTCCGACGACCCCCCTAGAGACTCCCAGGGAGCCAACTAGGGGTGCGGAGTCGGAGCATTCCCAAGAAGGAAATTATCGCCGTGATAACGAGCGGAGTATACATTCTCGGCTCCGTTGGCAGGATGATAGTCGGGACTCACGGCCGGAATCTAGTCATGCCCGAATTGATAAGCCACCTCGGACGCAGAGACATGGCCGCCGTGGACGGCACGATGCAGCTGGTGAGGCAGCATTGAAAATTGTGGCCTCGACCCGGAGCACCCCGTTCTCGGACGAAATTGAATACAGTACTCCCCCCCGGAACTTTATCGCCCCTATCCTCCAAACCTTCAACGCGGACTCTGATCCAGAGGCTCATCTCCGACACTATCGATACCAGATGAACCATTGGTCACACCTCGACCAATTAATGTGCAGGTGCTTTCCCGCCAGCCTGGGAAGGCTCGCTAGTAAGTGGTTTCAATCCCTGCCCGTCAACTCCATCCACTGTTGGGACGACCTAGCTTATGACTTCGCACACCGGTTCATAAACTTGAAAGAAAGAGCTGCCCAGCCGGAGCAACTCTATCAAGTGAGGGTCCAATCTAAAGAGACCCTCGAGAGTTATGATAGTCGATTTTGGTTGAAGCATGCTGAATGCGCGGACTGCCCCGATTCCACCGCCATAGCTGCCTTCAGGCAAAACATGGTAGTCGGGAGCAGAATCCGAAACGAGATGATCGCAACCCCCCCTAACTCTGTCCCTCAACTCAGGTCCCTCATAAAACAGCATATCGACATAGAGAAGGACATGAGGTCTGCTGGGGCAACACGTTTCGTAGCCCTTATCGACCAGCCAAGGGATAGGTCCGTCACGCTGAGCCCTCGAAGAAACCGGCCCGTGGCGGAAAGGTTGGAGCGGCCACGAACGGGAAGGAATCCGCAACCGGCCCCTAAAAGAAGAAAAGAGGACCCCCGACCGAGACATCAAACCCCTCTAGCCTCGGGTTCGGGCAATGCCTATTCCACCACCTTTCGCCTCCCGCTCGTCGACCTTCTTAACAAGATAGAGAATGAGCCTTTCTTCTCCTGGCCTCTTCCCCTACGGAATGAGCCGGCCCCCGGGCTTAACGACAAAATCTGTGAGTATCACAGAGGCCGCGGCCACCATACCAACGAGTGTCACGGCCTAAAGGCCCGGCTCGAGGGATGGGTCCGAGATGGCCTGATGGATAAATACGTCAAGTCACGCAGGGACGAAGAAAGGGTTGATGAAAGGCAGCGAGACCTACCCCCTCCGGTCATGATCTGTCATGTCATTCACTCAGGACCGAAGAGGCCAAGCCCGAGTGGGGCTGAAAGAACCTCAGCTCGGGAGGCAGCAATGAAGCAGCACGTCTGCCTCGCCGGAAGCTCAAGCCCCCGGAAAAAATATAAGCGCGACGCCAAACCAGACGTGAGCTTCACTGACTTCGACCTAGTGGGGGTGGACGTGCCCCATACTGATGCCCTTGTGATCTCGGCCCAGATAGGCCACTGCGCTGTGGGACGGATCCTCGTTGATCAAGGGGCGTCGGTCAACATACTCTTTGGAGACCTCTTCCAGAAGATGGGACTCAAAGAAGAACAGTTGGAAACCGACGTCCCTCCCCTGTACGGATTCAACTCTGAGGCGGTCCGGCCCAGAGGAAACATAACCTTGCCCATGAAAACGGGTACGAAAGTGATGGGCGTGGAGTTCACGGTGGTGAACGTCCCCTCCGTTTACAACGTGATATTGGGGCGCACGTGGCTTCATGGAATAGATGGAGTCTCCTCCACCCTACATCAGAAGGTTAAGTACCCAACTGATTCTGGTGTAGAAACCATTTCAGGAAATCAGAAAGTCTCACGTAGCTGCGCCATGGCTGTGTATTCCGGCGATATTCCGGCGAGAAGGCGGTGCCGGTCCAAAGCGCCGTGAACATTGAGGCAGAGGACCCTAAGCTGCTGAGAGAAATAAGCAAAAAGATGGGGCCAGAGGCCGAAGACAAGGTGGAGGAAGGGTTGTTGAAGATTCAGATCCCGGGGTATGACGAGGATCACTTTTTTATGGTAGGAGCAAAGCTGAGCAAGCCCGAGATCACCGATCTCGTCGAGCTTCTGCTCCAATACCTCGATAATTTTGCGTGGGGTCCAAGCGAGATGCCAGGCATCAGTTCTGACCTTGCCTGCCACCAATTAAACGTCAACCCCGGTGCCAAACCCGTGATGCAAAAGGGGCGTCGCGTCAGCCCTGAGCATGCCGATGCCATAAACGAGGAAGTAGAGAAGCTTTTGATGGCCGGAGCCATCAGGGAGATTTATTACCCTAGATGGCTCGCCAACCCCATCGTGGTTTCCAAAAAGAACGGAAAGCTGAGGGTGTGCATCGATTACACGAGCCTCAACCGGGCCTGTCCTAAAGATCCTTTCCCCTTGCCCAAAATCGATCAAATAGTGGACTCTACGGCCGGGGCCGCCAGAATGAACTTCCTGGATGCCTGCTCCGGCTACCATCAAATACCTATGCTGGAGGCCGACCAAGAAAAAACTGCTTTCATCACCCCAAGGGGAAATTACTGCTACAAAGTGATGCCCTTCGGACTCAAGAACGCCGGGGCGACCTATCAGAGAATGGTCACCAAGATATTCTCTAACAACATAGGCCGAACCATGGAAGTCTATATTGACGACATGGTGGTAAAAAGCACCCAGGAGGGGGACCACCTATCCGACCTGAGAGAGGCGTTCCAAACAATACGAAGGCATGATCTGAAGCTGAACGCCTCTAAGTGTGCCTTCGGGGTAGGTGCCGGCAAATTTCTAGGGTTCCTGGTGACCCACCGCGGCATAGAAGCGAACCCATCCCAGATCTCTGCCTTGAAGAATTTGAAAACACCTGAAAAGAGAAAGGACATACAAAAGCTAGCCGGGATGGCCGCCGCCCTCAACCGATTTATTGCCCGGTTCGGGGACCGGTGCAAGCCGTTCTTTACGGCCTTAAAGGCTCAGAAGAAATTCGAATGGACCGATGAATGCCGGCGTGCGTTCACCGAGCTGGCGGACTACCTCGGAAGTCCGCCTCTTCTAACTAAGCCGGACCCAGGCGATGTCCTTACCCTATACCTGGCCGTGTCTGAGATAGCCGTCAGCGCCGTCCTCATCAAGGAACTCGACAGGGAGCAAAGGCCTATCTATTACATGAGCAAAACTCTCCTCGATGCCGAGGCTAGGTATATGCCTTTGGAAAAACTCGTCCTAGCCCTCGTCGTGGCCTCACGAAAACTTGCTCACTATTTCTCTGCACACAGCATTGTGGTCTATACTGATCAGCCTGTACGAGAAATACTCCAAAAGGGGGATTTCTCACGACGAATGATGAAGTGGGCCTGCCACTTGAACGCTTACGACATCCGCTATGCGCCACGAACGTCCATCAAGTGACAGGCCCTGGCCGACTTCGTGGCAGAATTCACTGGGACGACCCAATGCCCCGATATCACAGGTCGAGCCCCCGAGACCTGGACCTTGCACACGGATGGAGCCGCCAATAAAAAAAGGTCCGGCCTCGGCATCGTGCTCCGATCTCCCCAAGGGGATGTGATCGAAAAATCAATCCAACTTGGCTTCCGAGCCACCAATAACGAGGCCGAATATGAGGCCGTGATCGCCGGCTTGAAAATGGCCCGATGCCTCGGAGTAAGGAAGATACTGGTGCACACTGACTCCCAGTTGGTCAGCAGCCAGATTAGTGGTGAGTTTCAGACAAAGGACGAAAGAATGGCAAGCTACGTGGCCATCGTATCCGGAATACTTCAAAGCTTTGAATGTCAAGAAATCGTCAACATCAACAGAAACGAGAACACACACGCCGATGCACTAGCGACCCTAGCCTCGGCCATGAGTGATAAAAAAGAGAGAGTCATCACCATAGAATACGTCCCTTCGCCTAGCATCGAGGCTAAGGCAACAATTAACATGGTGACTGACCTTCCGCCGGAGCCGAGCTGGATGGACCCCATAATCAAATACCATCGCTCTGGTGATCTTCCCAATGACAAGAAAGAGGCCGAGAAAATAAGAAGAACGGCACTGGGATTCTGGGTAGCTCCCAACGACCAGCTCTATAAAAGGTCGTTCTCTGGCCCCTACTTACTCTGCGTCCATCCCGACATAGTAATAAGGGTCATGGAGGAAATTCACGAAGGGACGTGTGGGAGCCATACCTGGGGCAGGTCGCTGGCCAACCGAGCCCTGACCCACGGATATTGGTGGCCCCTCATGCAGAAGGACGCGAAGGCCTTCGTACTCAGGTGTGAGAAGTGTCAGAAGTACGCTCCCATACCCCATGCCCCGGCGCGGAAAATGAGCAGCGTGACCTCGCCCTGGCCCTTTGCACAGTGGGGCATGGATATCATCGGACCATTTCCCGTGGCCCCGGGGGGGAAAAAGTTCATCCTCATGGTTACTGATTACTTCTCAAAATGGGTAGAGGCCGTGGCCTTAGCGAAAATCACAGAGGCCGAGGTGATACGTTTCCTCTGAAGAGACGTGATCACCAGATTTGGAATCCCCTACTCAATCGTCGCGGACAATGGAGGAAAGTTTACCAGGGTCAAATTAAAGGCGATGTATGCAAAGTATCACATCAAGAATTACTATTCGACCCCGTCGTACCCCCAATGCAACGGACAAGCCGAGGTATCAAACAAGACCGTGCTCGACGGAATCAAGAAGAGGCTAGACGAGTCCAAAGGACGATGGGCTGCAGAACTGCATCACGTCCTTTGGGCCTACCGAACGACGAGAAGACGGGGCACTCAACAGACACCCTATAGCCTCACTTACGGAATGGAAGCCATCATCCCGTTAGAAATCGGGCTTCCTTCTCTGAGGACGGACATGGTCGAAAACGGGCTGAACGAAAAGATGATGGGGCTCGAGCTAGACTATGCCGAAGAAAGAAGGGAGGTTGCGGCCATCCGTAACGCCGAATATAAAAACGAGCTGGGGCGTTCCTATAACAAAAGAGTGAACGCCAGACGTTTCCAAGACGAAGACCTCGTACTACGAAAAGTAAACAACAACACCAGGGTACAGTCCGACGGCAAGCTAGGCCCCAATTGGGAAGGCCCCTATCGAATCCTCGGTGCGGTAGGGAACGGGGCCTACCTGTTGGGTCGTCTTCCCAACAACGTCCCGGTGGACCGACCTTGGAACGTCAACAACCTAAGGAAGTACTACCAATAGGGCTCGGCTTTTATGTCTTGGTGTAAATAAGAATGTGATGTAAATTATGCCTGCGGGCTTTATAAATGAAAACTGTTGTAGTTCATTTAAATTTTCTAAGTGTTTCAGAACACGAGCCTATACGGCACCCCGGTTCATATTTACTTGAATTTTTCAGTTCATTTAAATTTTCTAAGTGTTTCAGAACACGAGCCTATACGGTACCCCGGTTCATATTTACTTGAATTTTTCAGTTCATTTAAATTTTCTAAGTGTTTCAGAACACGAGCCTATACGGCACCCCGGTTCATATTTACTTGAATTTTTCAGTTCATTTAAAATTCATAAGTGTTTCAGAACACGAGCCTATACGGCACCCCGGTTCATATTTACTTGAATTTTTCAGTTCATTTAAAATTATAAGTGTTTCAGGACGCCCGAGCCTATACGGCCCACGACCTTTATCTGTGTGTAATTTCTATGTGTTACTTCGGTTTGCAAGTTATGAGTTGTATAAAATGAGCGCCCCAACGCCGAAGCACACAGGCCCACTCATCTAGGAGCATGTATACAATGCATAAAACACAATGGAAGTATGGAAGTAAAACACAGAAGAATAAAAGACAAGTCCAAAATTGTTTTTTCATTTCATTCAATGGAAAGCTATTACAGACTAAGTGCAAAAAGAAGATTACATCAAAAGGAAAAAAAAAAAAAACCTACTACCCTAGCTAGCCCCTTCGTCATCTTCCCCATCCTCTTCATCAGAGAGAGCTCGAGGAGTGAGGGGAACCACCTCAGGGATGGGGGTCGATGGGACCGGAACGATAATGTTTTCCACGTTCCATACCGGATGGTCCGGTCCCGCCCTCATAAAGGCAGCCGCCTCGGACCACCCTTCGACATAGAAGGAGTTGAACTCCTTCTGTGTCTTCTGGGTCCAGGCGACATTCAGCTCGGCTTGAGCGGCTTGGACTGCAGCCTTTACCTTATCGGCTATTCCAGCTTCGGCCCCCTTTAGATCCTCCTCCGCAACTCGAGCTCGCTCCTCGGCCCCCTTTAGAGCCTCCTCCGCAGCTCGAGCTCGCCCCTCGGCCTCTTCCCTAGCCTTCGCGGCTTCAACCCTTCGAGCCTCAACCGAGGCATTCAGGCCCTCGGCCTTCTCAGCCCTGTTCTGGGCCTCCTCTATCTTCTTTTGGTCCTCCTCCATTTGCTTGGCATTAGCCTCGGCCTTCGCCGTCCGATCCCTCACCAGCTGGCCTTGGTGATATACATATTGATTCATCATCAGATAGGCCTACAAAGAAAGGAGCAAACACTTAGCAAAATATTTGGAAAGAACATGAAAACACACAAATAAACACTATGAGAGGTTACTTACTTGAGGAATCATAGCCATGGCCGACGCCATGGAGGATGCGAGGTCACGACCCCGGTGGTCAGCCTCGACGCTTTGCTGCTGAAGCGCAGCCAAGGACAGTAACCCGGCGGATGGGTGAGCCTCCATTATGCTCTTAACCCTCGTCGCCGCCTTCACCTCCTCGGGTGTTTGCACGGGCATCCTATGAGTCGGGGAGGCAGAGCAGGAGCCCGAGCCTTGAGAAAGACCCGATGTCAACATAGGCCGTTTCACGACTGTGACTTCAAGCGGGCCGCTCCCCCCAACCTTGGCCTTCTTCCCATCACGAAAGGACTTCGTCCCCTCTACTTTTCTCTTCCCAAGCTGGGCCTTGCGGGCGGCCCGATCAAGCCTGGCCTAGGCTGCCAAGATATCCGCGGCGTCGGCGCCGGGTTGAGGCACAGCCTCCTTCTCCCCCGCCTCTACCTCCACCACCTCCTTCTATCCTCCTTCCATCCCGGTAACCTCATCGACTGCCCCCTCCTCTTCCTCACCGTCGCCCCCCGCATCGGTAGCCACTTCTTCCACCTCCTCCTCCTCGTCCTCGTCAGATCGGACCACCTACATTGTCCAAACAAAAAAGAAGTTAGAAAAATTCGCAAAAATCACAAAATTTGCCTAAGTATAAAACTGTAAAGTTAAAGCTAACTCACCATGGTCCGAGAGGTGCCCAAGCTTGGCCCGGTGGGAAGCAGCTCGGGAGAACTGTCCTCCAGACGGAGGGAGCCCGCCGTTCCAGGCTCCCTAGAGCTTAGGGGAAGGACCTCCGGCAGAGGCTTCCCATGTTGGTCAATATAGCTGCGGGTACCGTCCGCCTCCTCCCTATAATAGAGGACGGTACCATCAGGCCGGGTTTCAGACATAACCCCGGCCGACGCAGGAGCAAATGAGGTAATCACCACGGCCTTCGCCCTGCTGCTTGGCTTCGGCTTCGTCGCTTTCTTCGCCGCATGCACAACTTCGGCCTCAGATTCTTTGATGGCCTTAGGCGGGAGGGTGGACTCGAAACCCTTCTCTTTCTCCCACCGTTCCCTGGAGTACCCCACAGGACAGAAGGTCCTAGGGGGCCAGAGGGACTCGTTCCCCTTACAGCTGGTGGGGGAGCTACAGAGTAACAGGCGCTGCCTTCGCCCTGCTGCTTGGCTTCGGCTTCGTCGCTTTCTTCGCCGCAGGCACAACCTCGGCCTCAGATTCTTTGATGGCCTTAGGCGGGAGGGTGGACTCGAAACCCTTCTCTTTCTCCCACCGTTCCCTGGAGTACCCCACATGACAGAAGGTCCTAGGGGGCCAGAGGAACTCGTTCCCCTTACAGCTGGTGGGGGAGCTACAGAGTAACAGGCGCTCCGCATCGCGAGCGCCTGCGTCGGTCCCATCCGGACCCCACCAGTTCAAGGCCAACTCTATTGACCTCACGTTCGGGTCCCCGAGACCCCTTAGCTTCGTGGCCACCGTGGCCTTGTTCTCTTTGGTGCTGAGAACCCTCCCCGGTTTGGTCGGGAGAATCAAATCATCCCGGTGGAGCCAGTTACCCTCCACCACGATCACATCTTGTGTGTAACCCCGATTCGAATCGGAGTTACCCAAGATAAGCTGGTTATGCGACCGGCACCGCAGGTACGGCTGCCTGCTTTTGGCCTGAGAACTAGGCTCGCTCTGTAAAAACTCATAACAGGCAAGCAGCTCCTTCAACCCCAATGGCTCCGGCAGAGTCGGGCCTAATAGATCGTTCAGGGCCTCCATCCCGGAGCAGATCCGATGGGCTTGCAGAGGCCACTGGCAAGGGAGAGTTTGCATCCAGGCGCATAACTCCGCCAGCAGCTCCGGGATAGGGAGGTGAGTGCCCCCGAACAAGAGGGACGAGAGAGAGAGCGTCACCATGCTCTTCGGATCCGCTACGATCCCGTTCACCTCGTCAGAGTTCTGACATCTCCGAAGACGGAACTCTTCTCCGATCCCGTAGAGTTGTCGGAACTCTTCGAGATCGGACCCATGGGTCCTCACCATGATGCTGCTGTCGTTGACATCGACGCTCAGGGACGGGTCAAGGACCATGGCACGAAACGGGAGTGCATTGGCCGTCACAGCCAGGCGTTGTGGAGTAGGGGCAACCATCGGGCCCTTGCCGGCTCCGTGCTTGATAACCATTATGGTTGGAAATTCGTATTAATTTGCTAAGTACAGAGAAAGTGGTTTGCTATAGAGATCTAGAGAGAGAAAGTGGTTTGCTGTGAAAATCTAGAAAGAGAAGGAGAAAGTGAAAAATGAATTTCACTGAGGGTATTTATAAGCCCCTGATGGAAGGTGAAAAGACTTTTACCAGAAGGTGAAAAGGCAGAACGGCTCATTACACAAACTCCCACAAATGGCAACCGCCACTCAACCCACGCCTTCCACGTGTACAGCAAGCAGAGGTCGTCTGTCAAGTGTCACCCTTCAGCCGTTTTAGCATTAATGACATTAAAGAAACCGAAAAGACAGAGGCGGCGCCTCATAATTGCAAAACTGGCATGCTCTACGTGTAATAGATCCATGAATGGTTGAACACGTATCACGAGACGAGTCACGCCGAGGTGCCTCTAGACAGCCAAACATGAAGACGGAATGACCGGAGCCCCCGTAAAGTGAGGAAGATACTCACCGACCTTGTCACTAACGACGACTCCGGACAGGGAGCTGTTGGCGAGGGAATGTCAGCATCCCCTCGTCCGGACCGATACCACCACGGAAACAGACAAACCGGGCCCTACATAGTGGATGTCGTACCACCTCGGATCTTGATAGGCTGGACTGAACCTAGGCCGGTCCAAAGAGGCGTGTTGAGTATGCTTCCCCAATTAATGCTGCTGCTCCCCTGGGAGACCCTCCTGACATTTCATCGACGTGGCCCAATCACAGGCCACCTCCCTGTGGGCCCCGGTAGAGGACAGTACCCTTGTCAGAGTCATAAATGGCCTAACGCTGTTGGATCAGCATCTTACAGTATAGTGATCCAAGGGCTAATGCACCTCTGATCACACTATAAATACCCCCACTAATACCACTTAGAGGGGGACGCACATATACAGAGAGGAGAGATAAAGCTTAAACAACCCGGACCCCCAGAACACTATCTTTACCATCCGACACCACGACTTGTAACCAGCCCGGTCCATCACCCTTAATTACATTCTTACTTTCAGTTAACACCGATACTGACTTGATCGTTGGAGAGGGAAAACCTGATACCAACCCCGGGCCCCTGTTTGTTTCTTGCGTAGGCACGAAGATCACCTCGTCACCGTAGCCGACATAGTCCACCCCGGATACCTCGGAAGATTGGAGCCGACGCAAATTGATTAAGCCGAGCCTGGGAGAAAAATCAGGCTCGCCAGTTTGATTTACGGAAATGAAACCAAATCAATTTATAATTAAACGGTTGAATTGTTAAGACTAGATTAATTAAGTATATATATATAGATCAAAACTCAACTAATATTCCAATCATTCACAGTTTAGTTATAATTCAAATTAGAGGTGGAAAAAAAAAACGTAAATTCAAGACATAACTCAATCTTTATGGACTGAAATCAGATGTGGGAAAAAAAACGTAAATTCAAGTTCTAACTCAACCCTTATGGATTGTGACAGGTGAAGTGTCAGAAAAAATCAATCCGTTCCATTTCAATCTACTATATATTTTACGGGTTGGGTTAGAGTTGTGTTAGTGTTGAAATTTTCAAACCGCGTGTTAATACTCACCAACCATTTTCAACCCGTTGTAACCAGTAATATATATATAATTATAAATGTATATTTATTTATACGTTGTGTGTATTTCAAGATATCAACATTCCATTCTTGTTATATTTTAGTTTTATTATTTGTTCGCGAATGTTTAAAATATATTTTGATTTATTTTAATTTATATTTCTCTTTAAAAAAGTTTAATTTATTTTAAAATTTAGTTTAATTATGCAAACTATAAAAAATAAATGACCAAAATAAAAATTTAAGAATCAATCACAACACAACATGCCCCAACCCGCAATTTATTTTACAGGTTGGGTTGAATTGAGTTGGAGTTTTAATTATAATGGATTTGGTTGGATTAGATTAACATTTAAATTTTATCAAACCGGCCCACAATTTATTTTACAGGTTAAGTTAGTATTAACCTCAATCCGTCTCGTACCCACCTTTAATTCAAATGTCAAACAGTAAATTGGAACTAAAATTTCAAGTTATTTTTGCCCTCCAAATTATTTTTAGGGTAGCCCACTCAATATTTTTGAATACCATTTGATCAAAATCAATCAAATTTAATATAAAAAAATATTTTTAAATTCAAAAAAACATTAAAAAAATAAAGAAAATAATAAATCCAAGGTTGTGTCAAAACATATTAAAAAATAATATTTTTTTTCCAGCACACAGTGTTTTTTCGGTATGATTGATAAATTTGATTTTTAATTTTTAAAGTTATCATACTCCTTTATGGCCGGTCAAAATTTTTAATGAAAATTTTCATTCTCACAATTTTGATACAAGTTATTGGGATATCAAAATTACACGTAATTTCGTATTTGGGACCATGTATTAGTTTATAAGCTAGTATTGTAAAAAAAGTAAATCCAATTAAACAAATCAAAAGGTATGCAAACAAGGCTAGTATCAACTACTTTTGAAAAATAAATTGAAGTGCTGCACCAAAACCAAAGAAGCATAGTTCTAAGCTAATAAACAAATCAAAAGAAGGTGAACCTGGTCCCCTCGGACTTCACCCTGGTTAAACACAAAGAAACGTTAAATTCAGATTATGAATAAAGGTACAAAGTTTAGTTCCCGAAAGAACTACAATCACATGAGAAGAGAATATTCAGCTTTTCTAGTTGCTACCAATGCAGAGAAGCTTTTAAACAAAAAGACAAACAAGGTGTCCTTACATGAAGAATTGTCAAATCAATGATCATCAACAGGCTTTATACATATTGCAACTTTTAAGGCAAAATTCAAAATTAATTTTGAGTTCCAGAAAAATTTATGTCTGGGTGTTGCAGGTCTCTTTTTCTACAATCATGCCTTTCTTATTTTACTTTGAACCGCTAGAGTTTTATGTCTGGGTCACTCTTTTGGACCGGTAAAAAATTAGCTTATTTATATCAACATATAAATTGTTAAACTAACATCTGCAACAGGGAATGCAGGGTGGGATGAGCCAGATGATTCACCAAATGCAACAAAGACATTTCATTGGTATGAACCAACCCCATCCAGTATCAGCACCTCCAAATGGAATGCAGAATATGCAAATGTATCCTTCTGGTGGTGTATTTAACCGCCGTCAACGTGGGTCTATGCCACCAATGCCTGGGTTTAACCCTTTCCAGGTTAGAAAATAGCATTCCACTTTCACATATGCACACTTCCGAATACGTTTTCCTTCTAGATATCAAGATATGAACATTATCAGTATCTAGCTAGAAAAAAAATCATGTTGCAAGTGCTGAACTTACATACACGGGTTCTGCAATACCCGTTATGAAATGGCTTCTCCAATGTAAAATTCTCAGGTATTTGGGTTGGAAACACTCCACAGTAGGGGCCTTTTTATATTTTCTGTCAATCGTCCAAACCTATTTATATTGTTTTCATCCTTAACCATTAGAATCTCAACAATAAGTTTGTTGAGTTCAAGTGTTGTCTTCATTTTCCTCAAACAACCTCCATTGTGTTATCTAGTAAGGGACTTTGATTTGCTTATTAACAAAAGGCTTGTTGACAAGATGCTTATCAACAAGATGATTTGACTGACGTGACCCAATGATACATGCTTATTAATTACAATTTTACGATTAATTAGCTATTTCTAGGGATGGGAATTTCCGGTTTCAATCCGATACGATACAAAGTTACATTTTTATCCATTTGACCTGTTTTTAAAATATATTTTTTCCTTTTAAAAAATAAATCTCATAAATGTCAAAATTTTCAAATAAAATTTGTTAGTTAGATTAAAAAATCATTTGATTTAGAACTATAATATAAAAATAATATAAAAGAGAGTTTAATGTATATGAGAAAGATGAGAGAGAGTATTAAGTTGCATTTTAACCATTTAAACTCGACCCGAATAGAATTGCACTTTTACCGACCCACAACGAGTCGGATCGGTTAAAACCCGTGAAATTAGCATCCTTAGATCGAGCAATTGACTATCAAACATATTTTCTTTGCACATGGTTCTATAGCAACACAAGTCTTAAAGATAATTTTAGACGCAGTCATGGAATCATACTATATATTATCACCACAACAAATATAGACATGTATCTACAATATTTATAGAAAAACTCAAGTCTGGTACTTTTTTAGTCCCCAAGTTACGCCCTTCTCTTGAAAAGATGGTTCGTTATATGGGTGTTATGATTGAACTTATTTTCAGAATTTTTAGCATACCAACCTCCTAACGAAATTAACCAACATTTTTATATGGGTGTGTAGTGTTGTTTAACAATTTATACTTTTATCTCATTCTAATTTTATACTATGTATTAAAACAAATAGGAATACTTTATATTCTAGTTCAGCTACTAGAAACAAATTCTCAAAATGAAAAAAAGGTAAGAAGCTACCCCTCACATTTTTTTAAGATGCATGGTGGTGAAAATTTTCAGACAAACGGAAAGAATTTTATTTTTTCCAGTCTTATCCCCGTTAATTAAAACAATAACAATAAGGTAAAATCATAATAATTAAACATTACACTATTCAAGTTCTCAAAGTAAAAAGTAAAAACCACAATTCACAGGATTGATAATGCAAAGGCATGAAGACGCACGGAAAAAAGAACAGAAACATTAAAGACACCAAAAAATGTTAAAAACTAAAATGAAAATATGAAATTTATTAGAGAACCAAGAAATGTTACTATACCAGATCTTATCAAATTGAATGAAAACAAAAATGTTCATAAATACATTTTGCCTTGTTATTGGTGTGTACCCTTGTATGTTACCGGTACATTTTGTCTATACCTGTGGCATGTCTCAAAAAAAACAAGAACACTAACAGAAATAAAGAACACAGACAAAACAAAAAACAAAAAACCAAGAACCACGAACCAAGAACCAAGAACAGAGACAAAATGCCTACAGTCACGTAAAGCAATAAGAACTGAAATATTCAATCATTGAGCTGTAAGAGGTTTAACAACTACTTGTAACATACCTAAATGGACATATTTGTATTTTTCAAAATATCTTTTCAGTTATTCTTTATGTAATAACTGAATAGTTTCCATATCCGTTTTCTATTGGGATTATTTGTTGTATAGTTTTAATGGTCATAACCATTTTAAAATCAAACATTCCTACATAATATATTTCTGAGGGTTTAACCTTATAAATGTGTCAATTTGCTAACTGTTATTCAAAGTTAGTCATTTATTAAATATCATTATATTAGCATTCTTCCTTATTTCTCATATTTTATATAATTATAGAAACGATCGGTTTGGTTTGGTTTGAAACATGCTGAAACCGCAAACTTTGATTCAGTTTTTTATTGGTTCGGATTGATTCGATCAATTTATTCTCAATTTAACGGCGTAGTAAATAAATTAGTAAAAAGTAACTATGGTAAATAAATAAACTACTAAGCAGAAGTAATAAACAGGGGTAAAAAGGGTAAAATGGTTCTATAAATACAAAAGCTACAGAAAACCCTTCACTTCTCTTTCATTTGCGGCAGAGTTTTTTTGAGAGACTGCCTTCATTTGCTCAGCCGCACTCGCTCTCTCTCTCTCTGAAACTCTCTCTCTCTTCGGTGAGTTTCGTAGTTTCTCTCTCTACATATTATTTATTATATTAGCATCTTTTCCAGTTTTATAATACATTTTGCCTTGTTATTGGTGTGTACCCTTGTATGTTACCGGTACATTTTGTCTACACCTAGTGCTTGTCTCCAAAAATAAGAACACCAACACAAATAAAGAACACAGACTAAACAAAAAACACAAACCAAGAACAGAGACAAAACAAAAAAAAAAAAAACAATTTTTTTTTTCATGTCATGTCCAATTCTTCCATCTCCAACTGCAACTGCAACTCCCCCAATCGCAACCGTGAGAGGTATGTTTTTTATTTTCCCAAAAGATTAAATTTTTTGCATTACTATCATGTTTATCTTTTATGTTTTTATAAATTTATAAGTAAATGCATATTGTCATTTTTTAAGTCCAAAATATTTAATCTTTTAAGAGTTTTATTGAATATACCATTATTGTATTATATGAACATTAAATATGTTTTTAAGGTTTAGTATTAAATTATAGTTTTAAACATTAAAATTCTTATTTATTTTTCATTTATAATTCAACAACTTTAATGCAAAAAACTCAAAAAATATGTCTAACTCTCAAAAGAAAATTTCATAGTAATTTTTTAATTTTTAACGAAAACAACTTTAATAACATTACTAATTTAACATGTAAAATGAAAAACTAATATAAAGGTTAGTTTTTTTTTTTTTTTTTAAAGAAGTGACTTTTTTTGAAGAAAACCTTTTTTACATGGATTTAATTGAAATCTAATTAAATTCTGAATATATATATATATATATATATATATAGATCTCTGTGACGTTATTGACCGTGTACACATAAACTGGTTCAAAAAACAACCATTACTGATGTATTTACTGCTCAAAAGGAGCTTGATGCCAAGACCGATTCCATTTTATCGAGTGTGTTATACTCGGCTGGATATGTAACGATATTTCAAGCCGTGATGGCAGCCGGTACCAATTTCGTCGAAATGTTTGCCGGAGAGCGAGTTTACTGGTGGATATCAATGTATTGTGGTTCGGGGTGGGTTACCTATTATACGCGCTCAAAGCGTTTATCCAAATTTTTGAATTGAAAAAGCCTAGTAAAGATGTGAGGGAGAGAATCAAAGCGGTAAACGAAAATTTGATTCGTTTTCGTGTAAAATTAAAACCGACTTACACCGCCGAGGATATATAATAGGTCCTCCCATCTCCGGTCCTTCTAACCCCGTACCTCAACCTATCTATCTTGGCCGAATAGTCCGATAATTGAACCAGATCCGTCAGGTTAGTCGCATACATGGTTTAAAACTCATTTGTTATATTTGAGCATATATTTGTTGGCCGTTTGGCTTTTGATCGCGGGTGGTTTTGAAAGTAAAAAACGAAATTTTTGCCGTGTTAAAAAGGTAAATAATTAATTTTAAGTAGGCTTAGAATTAGATACTAAATGTTCAATAGTTAAGCCATTTTGGTTTAAATAGTCAACATTTAATATCTAAATTCTAAACCTACTTAAAATTAATTATTTACCTTTTAACATGGCAAAGGTTTCGTTTTGTACCAGCAAAACCACACGCGATTAAAAGTCAAACGGCCACCAAATAAATGCCCAAATATGACACATGTGTTTTAAACCCACGTGTGTGGCTAAAATCGCGGATCTGGTTCAATTCTCGGACTATTGGGCCGAGATGTGTGGTTTGAGGTAAGGGGTTAGAAGGACTGGGGATGGGACGACCTATTGTATAATCCTCGTCAGTGTAAATCGGTTTTAATTTTAGACGAAAACGAATCAAATTTTCATTTACCGTATTGATTCTCGTCCTCACATTTTTTTGAGACTTTTTTAATTCAAATATTTGGATGAACGCTTTGAGCGCGTATAATAGGTAACCCACCCCGAAGCACAATACATTGATACCCATCAGTAAACTCGCTATCCGGCAGACATTCCGACGAAATTGGTACCGCCTGCCATCACGGCTTGAAATACTGTTACACATCCAGCCGAGTATAACACACTCGATAAAATGGAATCGGTCTTGGCATCAAGCTCCTTTGAGCAGACACCTTAGTAATGGTTGTTTTCAGCCAGTTAATGTGTACACGGTCGACGTCACAGAGATCTGTATATTTATATATATATTCAGAATTTAATTAGACTTCAATTAAACCCATGTAAGAAAGGTTTTCTTCAAAAAAAAGTCTCTTCTTTACAAAAAGCTAACCTTTATACTAGTTTTTCATTTTACTTACTTTTTTCAATGTTAAATTAGCAATCTTATTAAAGTTGTTTTCGTTAAAAATTTAATATGAAATTTTCTTTTGAGAGTTAAGACATGTTTTTTGCATTAAAGTTGTTGAAAATACATGATTTTGAGCCTTATAAATGAAAAATAAATAAGAATTTTAATGTTTAATACTAAAACTTAAAAACATGACCTTTAACAACTTTAATGTTCATATAATCCAATAATGGTACACTTAAGATTAAATATTTTGGACTTAAAAAATGACAATATGCATTTACTTATAAAAACATGATAGTAATGCAAAAAAATTAATCTTTTGGGAAAATAAAAAACATATCTCCCACGGTTGGAGGAGTTACAGTTGCCGATGGAGGAGTTACAGTTGCCGATGGAGGAGTTGGAGATGCCATGAAAAAAGTTTTTGTTTGTGTTTTTTTTGTTTAGTCTCTGTTCTTGGTTCTTGGTTTGTGTTCTTCTTTTTGGAGACAAGCCCCAGGTCCAGGTATAGACAAAATGTAGCGGCTGCTATCACATCTTGAAATATCGTTAGCCATCTATCCGAGTATAAGACACTTGACAACCTTTATATAAAATGTTCCGATCGCATTTTCTGGTTGTCCAACTGATAAATTGGTTGCTGATCGGAACATTTTACTTCTTATTTATGTTTGACATGTCTATATAAAATGCGATCGTCTTCTGTGCAATGTGTTCCATGCCCGTGGTCCTCCTGGGTTGGCGAGAAATGAAGGTACTATTCCTGGTGTTGTAACTGCCATGCCTATGTCTATTGACACATCAGCTCAGGGTGGATCAGAGTCCAGGCCATCTGGGCTACCTCCTCTCCCCCATGACCTACATCTGTCTCTTGCCAATCAGCAACAGCAAGCTGGTTATCATCAACAGTAAATGCGACATCACTCACAACAACAGATGAAGAATTCTTTGCCAATGCCGCCTCAAAGTGTACCTCACTTGCAGCCTACTGCATCCCCATTTGCCCCGACCTCCTCAACTTCAACCTCATGGTATGCTACCGCCAAACATGCCCTCTTCAATGCCTATGCAGATGCCTGGTGATCAAATGGTAATATTTTGCTTAAACTTAGTCGTACCATTATATACAATTCCCTATGTTTTTTCTTTTCATACGATTTCCATTGTTTCTTTTTATATACAACTCGCTTTGTTCTTTAATATATATGAAGTCTAATTTAGTATTAAAGGTGTTGCAGGTCTCTTTTTCTACAATCATTCCTTTCTTATTTTACTTTGAACCGCTAGAGTTTTATGTCTGGGCCACTCTTTTGGACCGGTAAAAAATTAGCTTATTTATATCAACATATAGAATTATAGATTGTTAAACTAACATCTGCAACAGGGAATGCAGGGTGGGATGAGCCAGATGATTCCCCAATTTCAACAAGGACATTTCATTGGTATGAACCAACCCCATCCAGTATCAGCACCTCCAAATGGAATGCAGAATATGCAAATGTATCCTTCTGGTGGTGTATTTAACCGCCGTCAAAGTGGGTCTATGCCACCAATGCCTGGGTTTAATCCTTTCCAGGTTAGAGAATAGCATTCCACTTTCACATATGCACACTTCCGAATACGTTTTCCTCCTAGATATCAGGATATGAACATTATCAGTATCTAGCTAGAAAAAGAATCATGTTGCAAGTGCTGAACTAATATCTCATGGAGCTGGTGTAGCTTTCCACCTACTTTTCAATTCTCTGATAGTTTATGCATGTATCATTGGGTCACGTCAGTTAAATCATCTTGTTGATAAGCATCTTGTCAATAAGCGTTTTGTTAATAGGCAAATCAAAGTCCCTTTAACCCCAAACGCAATGCAAAGACCATGCATATATGAAGGTTTAGTACTTTAGTCAATAGGCATAACAATTTTTAATGATATCATTTTTGTAGTTATTGTTGGTGACTGAAGGAAAATAAAATACCCAATTTGTCATTTATGAATAATAAATGTATATTTCACCCCAAAATGCTCTCTCTTCGTGGAATTCCCGTTAACTCATAGAAGTGGCTTGTTTTTAAAAGTGAATTATTTTTCAAAACAACAATTTACCTTCAATTAAAATGACTTATTTCAATAAAAGTGACTTATTTTCATGAGATGACTACTGCTTTTATTACCAAATTTTTGGGGGTTCCAATAGTGACTTCTTCTCAATAAACTTATCTTATTTTTTGAAAAAAGTGACTTGTTTTTAAAAAAAATGACATTGACCCATAGGCTTTTGAGTGTATTGATGATTTCACTTAAAGTAAACATTTTTCTGTAAATCCCGTAGCGGATCAATTCCAACGAGCTTTTCAAACTCGTACTTTTTGTAATCGACTCTAAGCTTCTTCAATAAACGCTGGTTCTTCGATCAAGTTTTGAATAACTTTCTAGTCAGATTGTTCCTGCGTTTCGGATATGAAGTATCATTCGAAGCTTTAGACAAAGGAGACCGCCTTACTGCGCTTTTGCCGGATTGAGATACTCTTCCTTTACTGCTTGCGCTTATAACAGGTGAGATAAAGCTCGTTAACTTGCTTTCCTTGTTTTATTTATCTTTCCTGAGAAAAGGGGATTTTACTTCTTTAACTGACTGACTTGATCTTTTATCAAAACTGTTATTTCACATCCATAATTTACAAAACCATTGGTTCGAAAGAGAGTCGATTTCTTTCGAGTGCAAATGAGTAAGTTATGAATATCTAAACAAACACCACGGGTATGAAACATGTCATGGCAGATCAAATGATCTATTCGATCTGTTTTTTGTTCCTGATATGATAATCTCTTCACTGCTACTAATCTACTTTTTAGATTTGCAAGTCTTAGGGATATTACTGAAAATATGTCTCCTGGTAATCTTATGTTAGATAAAATGCCTACATTCGATTTGCCAGAACTGAACGTTAAAATTTAGAAAAACTGTTGTAAAAGCATTGCGAAATAGTTAGTCATCCACTACAATTGATTAATGAATCCATCCATTGTCACATTTGGTCATGTTCAACAGTTCATGTTTTGGGCATGTTATGATTTTTTTCATATGTATTTGTAAATTTTTTCTGATTATCTTTTTCTTAAGTAAACATTTTATTTTATTTATAAAACGTTTGTTCAAAAAAATCTATAAAATTTGACTTTTAATATTTTTTTGGATATCTATTAATATTACTACCTTATGTATTGCCAAGATAACAATAAATACCCAAAAAATAATAAAAAGTCAAATTTTGTTTTTTTATTTATTCGAACACTTCTTTAGTTTTGGGGTTTTTATTCATTTAGTGAAGCAAAGTGAAAGACTTTGTAAGAATATGAAGTTTGGTTTATTGAGGATGTGAAACTAGTATCAATCTGTTGCCCAAAGGAGAGAAAAATAAATTACCTTTTCCAGCTTTTATCCAACTTAATTTTCGATGGAGAAACAGGCTAGTTTCCGTAACATGACTTTCGATAAACAGACAAGTTTTCGAGGAGCATCCCCGATGGAAAAACAAAGGAGCTTACGTTTGGTGATGGAGAGGTATCTCAGTTTCGGAGATGGAAAGACTCGCCAGGAAAACAGGGAGATACGCCTCTTCATTTTGCTGCGAGAGGAGGTAATTGGGGAAAGTGAGATATTATTCAGAGGTTTCAGAGTGATTCTGTGAGAGATTTGACGGTCTTGTATGTGAACTTTTGAAGTATTTGGACCTTCAAGTTTCTTCTGAGGCTGCTAATTAAACCGGATATGATCCTCTTCATTTTGCTGCTAGAAATGGTCATTTCTGTAGGACAGTTGCCAGTTACTTTGTCCAGAAAATGAATTGTATTGTCCTATGTTTAGTCGCTTGTATGTTTTGCTTCATTTCTTAAAGTTAAACAAGAAAATGATGCTGGTCGTTTAGTTACTTTAGCCGTAGCTATCTTAGTTTAAGGATGAAAAGTGTGAGCATGTGTATATGTTTCCCTGTTCCCTTGATTATAATTTTGACGAGTTTATGCTTTATAATGTTTGGTGAGATTTTAGGTTTGGATTTGTGCAATATATTTAATTGAAAATCTGGTATCTACTTCATGGTCTGTATCTGAAGCAATGTTTTAAAGTGCTATAACCTAGCTAAAACATTTTTACTGTAGCTTCAATAATGCATAAGCCTTTCCAGCCTTATAAGCGTAAAAGGCTTGAGCTTTAGTTTTATGCAAAGAGTTTTTTCTCTCTCTGCCCAAATGAGAAGCACCGATATTTTGAGCTTTGAAGCGAGCTTCTTAAATCAGATATCTGAGCTGTTTCAAAATAAATAAAAAAATAAAAAAAATCAGATATCTGAGGTGGCATTACCATTGGTTAAAGAGAAATGATATGGACCCTTCACTTAGAGAAACCATGAATGTTGGATTCTGAAGGTGAATTGAGTTAGATGGAGTAATTTATTGCTGTTTCCTATGTTAATTTTTGTTTCAAATTTCAATTGATCATCTGTGAATGTCACTGAGCATCCGAAAAGGATAGCTTTTCGTTACTTTAACTAGAACTAAATGTTTGGATAAGGCTTCCAGCATTTTTCAATAAATGAGAAAACAACTAGTTCCATTACGGTTTCCAGTATTTTTTGCTAGACATAAACTTGTACGTGAGTTTTTGATGTTGCTGATCTGTTAGATATAATAAAAATTCATGTATGTTTGCATGTAACTATGCGTATTTATGTGGGTCTACAGTTTTTCTGTTACTATTATCTACTGTAAAAATTTGTTAGTATACGAGTGAGCTTGTATAATACTTGGCTTGGAAGCTGATGTACTAGAACATTATCAAGTTTTACATACAGCATCTTTATTTTATTTTATTTTTCTTTTGCAGAGGTACAGGAACTTTTCCTTTCGTTTTCAAACCTAGTAATGATAACGGACTCGTCCAATTCTACGGCCTTACACATTGCCACAGGTAAAGGACACATCAAAGTCGCGAACCTACTTTTAGAAACCGAAACCGGTTTGAACCTTGCCAAAATATCTCCTAACAATGGCAAGACAGTGCTCCACACTGCTGCAAGAATGAGCCATTTGGAGGTGATGAGATCTTTGGTGAGAAAAAATCCAAGTATTGTCTGTCGAACCGATAAGAAAGGTCAAACGGCTTTGCATATGGCTGTGAAAGGGAAAAATGTTGAGATTGTGGTTGAGCTATGTAAGTCGGATCCAGCGATTTTGAGCGCAGAGGATAATAAGGGGAACACAGCATTACATCTTGCAACAGCGTAGGGGAAATCTGAGGTGAGATAACATTTTAAATTTATTGCCTCCGTGTTTACCGTTACACAAGCATCTATTTTGTGTGCACAGTCAGATCTATAAGCAGTTATATGTATCGACGCAATGGTATCTACATGCCACTATTCTCTTTTTACTAGCTTACATAGCGAGGAAAATATTTTGAAATATAAAGATTTTTTCTAAAAATTGTGGTAGTGTTTCAGCTCATGAAATCTCTTCTTTAAGGTTATAAGATTATCATATAAATCTCTACAATTTTCCTACAACTCACGATAAGGATAATCAGGTATCACAGCGTGCTAGTTGATACACTGAATTATGCCCATAGTTTTAGCTGCTGGCTTTGGATCTGCCTCTCCCCCACACATTTTAGAACCACCACACACCAAGTTCTGAAGACTACCTCGTGTATTAAGTGTGTGTAACATTGGGACTTCTAAGGCAGTTGATGTGATTATGTTGTGCAGTATAGTTTAAACCATTAGTGAGTGTTTTAGACTATTAAATATGTTCAATTCAATACTGATAGTCGAGATCGTTGAATCTGGGGCAGGCTTAACAAATACCACAAGAAATATCGCTTTACGTTTAATGTCTTGCAGTCTGGCCGAAATTCCTTGTTTTGCAAATGCCAGTTAGCACATGATTTTTCTTTTAACTTTGCTTAGTGTCAATCTCTTTTTTGTTTTCATTTCCTTTCTCTGGTATTTTAAACATCTTATGTGCATCTTGTTCGGATTACCTAGTTTCAATTGGAATTTTGGAAGCTGTTTGGTTGTGAATCTTATGATTTGATCAGTTATATTTAGTATGTTGATGTAGGAACGAAAAAATGTGTTGCAGTTGCTAATGTTCTGGCAGCAACAGCTCTGCATGATATGATGTTATCAATTTTGTCATATGATGTATAAAGCAGCTCCGAGTTTTATGCCGAATATCTTTTGGAACGATTGTAATTGTTACCAAGTTGGAGAAGTATTGCAACTCATGTTTTTATTATGCCATCGTATGTTTTACTCGGTTTAGCTTTAAGGTTACTGAAATGCTATTTGGTTATCACAGATTGTTCTACGTATCCTCTCAATTGAAGGAACCAACGTCAACACAATAAATAAATCTGGAGAAACCCCTCTGGACATTGCTGAGAAGTTTTGGAACACAGAATTTACCACAATTCTAAAAAAATCAGGCGCCACATCGGCTAAAGACCAAGGTGAAACCCCTAGGAACCCAGCAAAACAACTCACACACGATATAAAACACGTGGTCCAATCCCAAGCTTCAACAGACCCAACAAACGGGTGCTCGGATCCAAAAAATCTCAAAAGGGCTCAAAAACGTCCATATCAGTGCCTAAACAAGGCCATCAACTCGGCCACTGTGGTCTCCGTTTTAGTCGCCACCGTTGCTTTAGCATCTATATTCACTGTACCTGAACAATACGTCTAGGTAGACACACCGGGGTCATCTCTTGGTGAAGCCCATATAGCCCATAAGGCCGCTTTCATAGTCTTTTTCGTCTCAGATAACGCGACTTTGTTTATCTCCTTAGCAGTTGTCCTCATACAGACCTCAGTCGTGGTGATTGAACATAGGGCGAAGCAGCAGCTTGTGTACAAGCTGATGTGGCTCGCTTGGGTATCTATATTTATTGCGTTCAAATCGCTTAGCTATGTTGTGGTGGGAGCCAAGCAGAGGTGGCGCTCTGTGTAGATAACACTGATTGGGAGCTTGCTTATGCTCACGACGATCGGGTCTCAGTGTTTCTGTGTGATTCGTCATCGTATGGAAGAGACGAAGATGAGAAGGACCAAAACGCCCTCCCGTACGTTCCCCCTGAGGTAATGACGAGGAGTTTAATGAATATATATATATATATATATATATATATGATTTAAGTATCGAATGAGTCGCAGTTGGGCTTGGCCTATTCCTATCTATATAGTACTGTAACTAGTGTGAATTCTATGTTATGAGAAGTTAGTAAGTTGTATGACAGGAGCACGAACTTATAGTCGTGCCCTTATAGTTCCAGAGTTCCTTTAACCTTAATATTTTGTAGCAGTACTTACTAACTTACCATTAATAAAGTAGCGGACATGGTATTCGTTAAGCTACAAGATTAATAAAGGGTATACAATCGTTCTTGGCGACCTATCATCCTTCTGAGCTGAAAAAATAGATAGTGTGTCACAAACTTTCAATTGTAAACAGATTTACGATATTAGTACAAGGTAGGCTATGATATTATCTTAACACTTATTCGTCTTCTCAAACGTGACTAAAAATCTCTTTAAATTTCAGAGATTACACTAACAATTACTGAAGAGTACTTTCACTGCTATCTTGAAAATGAGCAGTCCATGTCTAAAATAATTAACAGTTGCTCCAACTAATTTGTGTTTCTTACCTGACACTTTGATTCTTGCGTACGATAACTGTTTACAAGTTTATTTGCCTAGTTTCAAAATTTCCGACTCAAATTCGACTCAATTACTTACAAAAAAACTCCTCAATTCTACTCAATTCTTCTCAAGTTTATTTGCGTACGATAACTGTTTACAAGTTACTACGGGATTGATTAAACTCCTCACAAACAAAACTCTTGCATTTATTATGCTTTCGAGGAGCTTTAGAGCGACGTTCCTATACATAAGCATCAGAAGTCCAATCTCCCGGACAAAATTAAGTTCAAATAGTTTTATAGTAGCAAAAGTGCATGCTAACTAAAAATTCACCCAGGTTGGGAGGTCTTTGTAACGAAGCACGATCGTTCAGGGTTTGGAGTTTGCAAGAAATTTGACAGTTACCAAGTTATGTGATTGATTATGTTTGTGGAATTGAAGAGTATAACTAGATCATTTCAAATTGGTTTAAAAAGAGGAGGAAAATGACGATAATCATGCGAGGAAATGTAGGTTTGTGTAGCAGAACCCTGAACAAAAAGGGACTTCTAGCTATATAAACCGCCGAGAGAGCAAAATATTCCCTCTTTTTTCTACTAAACAAGATGGATTGAATGCATAATTGATTCGATCCTTTTTCTGAAGCAGCAAAATGACTTAATTTTTGGGGAGGTGACTAAAGGGTAAAGTGAGAGTAGCAAGAAAGTGATACATAATTTGGTCCACTCTCGGTTTTCCTTATTACTATAAACGTCATCGGTCCCAAATTCATGATACATAATTTTGTTCTTATTTTGCAGATTGTAAATATTTTTCCTTTTGGTCCTTTGTTTACTTTTCAATTTGTTTCTGCTCATCATTTTTCTTGAATCTTACCATGTATGTAAAACTTGAAACTGAATTACTGATTTGATGAGCTAGCTTCGTTGTATTTATTCGAGTCTCCCATTCAAGTCCTTTTATTATGCTTAAATAGCTCACGCTTGATAACGTTGTGAATCTTGATATGGTCTCGACTGTGAATGGAGTCCGATTGCTGAAAAGGGTATGTATGGTGCTAGTCTGCCAGATATCACCATTTAAGTATATCAAGGACTTCAGATTTTACTAATTTGTTTCTGCTCATCATTTTTCTTGTGCATCTAGCTTTGAAGCTCATCAATCAAATATATACAGTTATACTGATCAACCAAATTTTTTTAGCAAAGAACATTCTTTACAATCTCGCAAGCAGCGATCAATCCTAAAGATTGGAACAAAAATAAGACAAGCCCCCCATAACTATAAATAAAGAAACAGCTAAATGAAAAAAAAAAAAACTACAAAAAAGCTTGACATCATGCTGCAATAGATGTCTAATATTTAAAAAAAATTGAAAAAACTAAAGTTGGAGCCTGAAGAAAAAGATGTACAGGTCGAAACAGCCAAGTCTCGTCACATGTTGCATCTCTTCGGAACTATTAGCTAAACTCCTCCTTGAATGTAATCGTCTCTTGGAGATATTGAATATCTCTAAAGTCAAGGTTCTGGGTATTGTACTTGAAAAATCCTTTTAGTAATAAAATCTCAGGAAAAAACCCTCCATTGAGTCTATTATTGAAGATAAACAACAATAAAAAAAAAATCGTAGTTAAGATTTGGGAGAATAAAAAAATTTAAATTCAGATTTGATAGTTCCGTAATTTTGTAGTTTTCTTGGGTCTGGATTTCCCCCCCTAGTGTTGTTTCTACTATTTCTCTGAACAGAATATGGTCATTTTGGTTTATCTATATACAATCTTGTTGAGATTAAAGGGTAAATTTTGCTATTATGTAGTCTGGACTCTTGGCATATGATATATACTATTAATCGTGCCCCACGCGTTGCGTGTGTGACGCGCAATGCAATTAAAATATAAAAAATAAATGTAGTTATGATACAAATACGTGGATAAAAAAAAAAAATAATATAAAACTTAAAAGACTTAAAAGAATTTTTGGTTGTTAAAGAGGTACACATAGTGTTATTAGTTGTTATTTTTTATTTTTATTTTTAATTTTTTATTTGAGCATGATATTATTGTAATTAATAAAAAAGTATAGAGATATTTTTGGAAAAAATTGACTAAATTGGGCAGTCTCATTTGGCTTGGGTTGACTTATTATAATAGAATGATGTGTGAGATTTGGTTTGCTATTTATTATGCATGAAGTTTAGTGTGCTTACTTTTCTCGACCCGTACTAAAGTTCATTGCAACATTATATTGCTTAATTTTTCCGTGCTGGTACTTGTAAAATTCGTATCACATTGTATTGCTTAGTTTTTTCATGCTCGTAAGTTTATATGACATTGTGTTGCTTTTTTTCCGCCCTCGTATTGCTCAATTTTCTTGTGTAAGATTTGTTCCTATTTTATTGTGTATGGAATGTAATGTGCTTAACTTTTCTTGATCCGTATTAAGTTCAAACAATACTATATTGCATATATAGGTTTTTCGCCCTCGTATTTATAAAGTTAATATTAATTGCTTAAGCTTTCTCGTACTGTAATGTTCATTACAACTCTGTAATCGCTCAACTTTCTCTACTCATACTAGACTTCAATATGGCACCTCTTTGCTCAATTTCTTGAACGGCACTGCAAGCACTGTTTAGTTTTTTTTCGTGCTTGTACTAAAGCTAAAATAGTGTATGGACATTCTGTCGCGTTTGTCTGCGTGATTACAACGGTATATTAGCGATGTTACATTTGGATATGTTGTTTACGCGGCTACTCAAATTAATACACTGCTTTAAGATAATACGCCACTTATCAATTTTAATCTAACGGTCTATCTAACTGTTGAATTAATGCTTTTACTTTTACGTAATCTCTATATTTATATATATTTTTTGTACTCGTTTTAGTAGGTAAGAAATACAAAATATTAACTCTATCCTTGTCTTTATATTTTTACTAAAGCATTTGCTTAATTGAAGGAACATAATAAAAGGCCAAATTCCTCTCGTTCAATAATCATGATTATCGCATTCCTAAAATGAAAGAAAATGTACTTCAAGTCATTTGTCATTGAGCCACATAATTTACAGAAAAAAGGAGGTTGGTTAAAAAGTTTAACAAATATATATAGTTATATATATACTAGGTAGTAATGGAGAACCAACACAAATGTCTTTTGCTCATAAACATATAGTAAAGTTAGTAATTAGTGACCTCAAAAATCAAAATGGAATCGATATGGATGTAAAAGAAAACTAGCTCGACATTAAAAAGAAACTCGATCATATCAGTCCGTGACCACTTCGAACACTCATGTAAGTATACATGCATGCTTTCCAACATTTTACTTTGTAGATTTTGTTTGGACATTAACAATCCTTTCTAAGACGTGTCTTTGGTAAATTTTCGGCCAAAAACATCACAAGACCTTACTTTTTTGTTCAAACTCTCCTTCATCAGATGATCAGTTACAATTGCACTATGACAGTATGACTAATGCAAAGAGCATTTTGAGGCTAGTTGAATTCGATATTTTTGCACATCCGGTTCTAGCTTGATACGAACGCACCAAATTTTCCATACAAACGCCAAAGACGTACATTATTGTTCAAACAAAATATGAAAAAGGCTTCATAATGGATACTAAGCCAATGATAAGTCATTTTTATAATATTAACATTGTCGTCGTTTCCCCCGCCCGAAACCCTATATATATCCACTCGTTTTATTTTAGCACCACTAATCGTAACTCACGCGTGTGTGACGCGTAGTTGCATAAATATGATCCGACATAAATAAATTTAACATTTTCAAAAAGTTTACAAAAATAATAGAATGAATATCGTAAATTGATATATGTGGAAAAAATGAATATTTATTTATTTAAATTGCATTAAGTTATTTGATTAATCAGTAAATTAGAATAAATGCATTTTTAGAAAAAATTGATAAAATTGGACAACATCAAGTTTTATTGAGTTCGTTTATATTAATAATACGACAGTAACACCATGATTAGCTATTAAGTAAAGGCGATGCAAATTCACTTCATCAATTCTATATTGCTATGTAAAAGCTCTCAGTCTCGATTCTTTTTTCTTCAAAACTCAAAACATGATCAAGAGTAAGTTTGCTCGTATGATCGTGCCTCTCTCTTACAGCCCATTTACTTTTAGCAATCGTGCTAAGAAAATAATTCTTCAAAGTACTCCAATAGCTAACTTGTACCCGATCAAAACAATTCTAAGTTAACTTGCACAGTTTTGAACCTTCAGTACATAGGCAAAAAAAAACATAATAGCCTTTGTATAAACTTTGTAATGGCATCCGGTGTCGATCCTAGGTTTACGTGCGCTTCAAAGCGCAACCGGAGTTTTTTTTCTTTCTTAATTTTGTTTTTTCGTCTTGTAAAAAGAAAAAAAAAACCTCTAATTTAAAAAAAATTAAAATTAAAACTTGTTGCAGAGCAAAATAATCATCGGAAAAAGCATCTTCTTGCGTTTTTATGAAACAAAAATTTCAATTATATGTGATTTTCTTTTTTAATGGCTCAATAATCCAATATTATAGTTATATAAATAAAATTAATAATTTATAACAAGAGAGTGGTGTAGCTCATATGGTAAAGTGCATACTTTGTAAGTAAGAGATACGATGTTCAATTACTCTCACCTTCATTTGATTACAATAAGTTTACATTTAATTGTAAAAAAATAGAAAATAAAATGGGTCGTGCCTACCCTGGGTTGTTGCGCCTCAAACACCCCGTCTGGTTTGGCTAGCCGGTGGCCGGCGCTATTGGCATCAATACTCCCGTTACTCTTGTTTCATGAGGCGTTTTTTTATAAACATTTTTTGTCTTCATGTGTCTTCATACCTTATAATATGTCTAATTCCCTTTTCTCATCTTCTGATTATAGTTTTTTTTTCCTTGCTGGTTGTTGTTCTAGTACTTTAAGATGAGCCACAGACAAAACAAAACTCCAATTTTAGGTGTGATTAGTTTCATATACAAACAAATGTACAATTTAGAATAATATATACGACATAAATGCATACCAACAAGCATTGATTATATTGTTAGGACTTAGTAGTGTAAACCTTGTTTCTGGGAAATTAAATTGTGTCGAGACGGAATAAATGACGCACATCATTAAAATAACAAAACAAGATGCCAAAAACCATCAAAGAATATTGCTAAAATTTTCACAAGTTGATCGTTCAGTTTAGAAGGATGTTGTAATTACTTCTTTCTTCAAAGGAAAAAAAAACGTATATCTTTGAAATTTGTCATTAATTGGTTTTTGACCAGTCCAATACAAAAACTATAAAAACTTTGGTCTAAACAATGATGAGTTGCTTTATGTTGAACTGAGGTCCACAATTTTCAGAACCATCTAGTCATGATTGTGTGCTATTAAATACCGAGTATTAATAGTTGATGTCTCGTTAGTACCCCACGGTAGTGAGTAATATTGGATTATTGTTAATTTATTACTATATCCGTTATTAATTAATTGTTCGTTATAAAATTTGTAATTTTAATCGGCTTATAATATGTATTAAAATTGTCGAAATGAACTAAATCATATAATTTAATGTTTGAATTATATGATTAACTTTTAAAAAAATTCATTTCAATAATTTTGATACATGCTATTGGTCGGTTAAAATTGCACGTATTTTCGTAATAGACAATTAATTGGAAACGGAGAGAGTAATAGGTCTGGTAAAAATAAAACGGAAATAAATGTCACACCAATAATCACGAAGACGGTTGGTACTGTTGCCTCCAAATTTTGGTTGGGTTTCTCGTTCACAATGACAGTCCATGAGCAGGATGATTTGTAGAGGGTTAGAATCGTGACACCTTCAAAGTTGTTACCTCAAAAATCTGTGTTACGACGTCTCTCCATCATTTTTTCGGTTTATGATTACCTCTACACAAAAATAATGGCGTATAATGAAAAAAACATGTATCAAACTATGTGAAAAAATCGCTAAAAGCGATTTCTGCAAGAGCTAACATGAGTACATAACTTAAGATTTTAAATCGAATTCTATCATTTTTAAAATGAGAATACAATAGTTTGATTAAACAAAGACTTTTATTTTGGCTTTCGATATGTTTGGTAAATTCCTACCTGGATTCCCCACGGTTAAACAAAATGGTGGTGTGGTTTTCCTAAGTGATTAGACGTCAAAGTTCTAATTCCGCTCCTAGAAAACAATGAAAAGACCGGTTTCTTTTTTCTACGTACTATAACACTTGACGCACTTGGAAGCGGGAAGATACTTAGCAGTAATTGTGCGGAAATATATAATATTTCATTCGTTCCTAAATAAGTGTCAATTATTCTATATTTGTCTGTCCCAAAATATATAAGTGTTCACTTTTCTAATTTAGCAATAAAAATATGATAAAAGTACTATAATATCTTCAAATATTGCAGTGAATACGTTTTAAAAATTGACAATATTAATGATTTAATTTAAATTATGGTTATATTTGTAACTTTCAAATGCAATTAATAATAACTCCTATATTTATCAAAATCAAGAAAACTTAAAAAGGGACGGAAATAGTAGATCTTGTAAGTATGTTCTAATCTCACGACTCAAATGTGAAAAGAAATTTTATATTCTAAACGACATAGTTTTTTCAAAACAAGATTTCAGAAAGAAATGCGAGATAAAGAGAGAATACCTATATTTACTCATTTATGGTTTATGCCTTTTCTTCTTTGTGAGAAGCCTGTCCCCGAAGGCAGGATCTTTTTATATACTTCTTCATTTTCTGTCCGGTCCAAACATTCGTCGGTCATTTGCTTCAGCCCCAGTCTATTATATATCATACCCGTACTTATGTCTAAGACTCATACTCATGATGTCCAATAGTCAGGGGAGGCCCGTCAGGCAGTCCAGTAAGGCTGGAGCCTCGAGCAATGAAACTCTAATTTTTTTAAGGATAGCCTCGCAGTCCGAGTATCTGATTACTAGAATATTAATGATTAATTCAATAAATATTGTTATAATTGTTTGTGGTGGAATAGTTAATGATACAACTCATAGTGAATTTTTTACTTAATGATCAATGGTTTGAATTACTTTGTCGTCCAATTTATTTTTTTAATATAAAAAAATAAAATTTGGGACAGTTAGTTTTTTTTTTAGTATCGGACAACTCAAAGTAGTGGGCCGATACTCATGCAGTCGTGCTTATGTCCATGCCCTATAACTAGGGATGGCAATTGGGCCGGGTTTCTCGAAACCCGACCCGCACATCAATCCGCACATAACCCGACCCGACCCGTTTATACACGACCCGACCCGTTTGACCCGGAATTTGTTTTATAAGCCAAATAAGTGCAAACCATTATTAAGCATCTAACAATAACCATTTAATCAAATTAGAAAAGTCTAAAAATCTTATTTTTTCCAAATTTTTCATATTTAGCTGGTAAAAATTTATAATAATCTAAATTATTCTTTACAACAATATCCAAAAAAAAAAAAAAAAAAAAACTGACAAAAAAAAATAATAAGCTAAAATAAAATAAGGATATATATATATATAGAGAGAGAGAAAGCTAGTACACAAGAGAGATGACTAATTAATTTGGTGAATGAGTCTCTTTTAATATTTTATCGTTAAAAGTTCACATTCCTCATAGGTACCACTTTTTAATTATTTAGTTTATTTACTAAATTGTCATACAAATTAAAATATAATATATATATTGTATTTTTCTACAAACCCAAAAAAATAGTTTTTTTTTATTTTTTTTGTAATTTTTTTAAAAATTTGTGATTTTTTTCATTTTTTATAATATTTTGTGATTTTTTTCATTTTTTATATATTTTTTTATTTTTTTTGTAATTTTTTAAAAATTTTGTGATTTTTTCATTTTTTATAATTTTTTTGTGATTTTTGTGATTTTTTTTTTATTTTTTGTGATTTTTTGCATTTTATATATTTTATTTGTTTTTTTTTCATTTTTTATGAAATATGTGTATGGCGTTTTGATAAATAAAATAAATAATTAAAAAGTGGTATCTATAGTAATATGAACTTATTTCTAACTTGCATAAAGTTGCACAAAAGTGCAAAATAACCCAATCCAAACCGACCCAAATAATCCTGGATTTTTATCCAACCCATACCGGATCGGGTCGGATCGGGTCAAAATCCGAAATTCTGCCATCCCTACCTATAACTAATGTATAATAGTTTTGTAATTTTGTTTTAAACTTTAAAAAAAAACATGCGTGTTCCCTTCCTTTGCCGGTGATTAAAATTATAAATGAAATGAGAAAGCGATATTTCATTACAATGACGTTTAAACCCCGGCATTATCCCGCTTATTGTGCATATAATAAAGGCACAAATCACTTAAATACTGTACCAATTTGTCAAACAAAACAAACCAACCCAACCAACCCGTTACTAATTACTATATATATACATATGTAAAATACTACTTCAATAATATATATTATCATTATTCTCTCTTTCCAAAAATTCTATTTCCTCTGTTTCATCTTTTTTACAAATGGACACTTCTCTAGACTATTTTTTCAACACAAATTATGACCCAATTAATCTCATTCTGGAAAATCAAATGCTTCTAGTAAACAACAGTGAATTAGAGAAACAATTCAATTGTTCTCTTGAGAGTTATTGTACAAAAACTCAGATGGAAAATAAGCATTTTATAATTGCTAGTCCCAATGATGGTTCCTCTGTTTCTGAGCAAATTCCAAGTGGGAAAACAAAGGAGAAATTTCCTAATAATTTCATTCCCAGGAAAAGAAAAGCAGTTTCTAAAGGAAAATCCCAAAAGGTACTTTTAAAAAACCAAAAACAAAAGGTTGTCAAGTTTTTATTTGTTTGTATACTGACTTTCAGTGTATTTGGTTGATCACCTTAAAAATCTAGAAAAAAGGCTGTTCATTTATTTAGTTAAACTGCTTATAAGTTATACCCTTGTTTGGTTGCAACTTTGAACCTTTATTATATATATAAAATTGTATAAAAAAATTATGAAGTTCTATATTTTATGCCTGAGGAAGCTAGAAAATTTAAGGTGGATAGACAATTTTGTTTCACTGTTAAACAAGCTAACTTATACTTGGTATTATTAACAAATGTATACAAACAATCACTCAGTGTTCAGGCTTAAAGCTGAGTGTTGTTGACTAGAAAAGCTAAAAAAACTGTTAGATGATCCCTTTAATTCTCCCAGCTTCAAATTAACCGATGTTTTTGGTTAATTGCTTACAAGCTGCATCCTAGTAGGCTACAAGAATATGCTTCGTTTTGGTTTCTTTTAGGAATGTAAGATTTTGCTTATTTTGTTTCATTTTCAGGTGGCGGTAAATGACCAGGAAAATCGAGATTCGAAGAGAAATAAAACTGGCCAAAATAAAGGAATTAAAAGTGATAATAAACCGAAGGAGAAACAAGATGACGAGCCCCCGAAAGACTACATACATGTCAGAGCGCGAAGGGGGCAAGCCACTGATAGTCATAGTTTAGCTGAACGGGTAAAAAAGCTATAAACTTCCATAGTTACATCAATGCATGGTCTTCATTAATTGAGACTTTTACTTTAACTTATCGTAACGAGTGTGCAATGTTGGATACTGTTTATAGGTTAGAAGAGAGAAGATAGGCGAAAGAATGAAGCTCCTCCAAGACCTTGTACCAGGCTGTAATAAGGTCCAAATTGTTTTTCCTTTAAAATGATTTGTCATTTTTTCATTCGAATGTGTACTATTCTGCAGATGATTAACCTACACTGAATGGCAATACATGGTTTTTAGTTAGTTTAAACTTCGTTTTTTAGGTGACTGGAAAGGCACTAATGCTTGATGAAATTATAAACTATGTACAATCGTTACAGTGCCAAGTTGAGGTGAATTAGGTCTTATATCATATCTACTTTTTATCTTTCTTAGCATTACTTATGTTGTAGCTTGATGAATATCTCTATGGTTTATGTAGTATCTCTCCGTCAAACTGGCTACACTAGATCCATCAGATTTTGTCACAGATAGCGTCTTACCTAAGGATGTAAGTGATTACATTATCTAAATCCCTTTACGTGCTATGGAAAGTTGTCTTTGAATTCTCTGGAATTGATGATCATTGTCATTTTGAATTTCAGGTCATTAGTTCGACATACGCATTAGATTCATCTTTTCAAGCGAAAACTGATTTTTTGACTCATTGTTCATTGGACCCCTCAGACACCACACTCTTTACAGGCATTAGCTCACAGTTACATGTCCATGATTTTGGCCAAGGTTTCTCACAGGTACTACAATTTTACTAATTTAGTATTGATTGGTCACAACATTTAGATTGAGTGAATGTTTCAACTGCAAATAATTATACATGTCTAGATACTGATCAAATTCTACTTTGTGTTCAACTGATCAGTTCTCAGGATCTTATGAAGATGACTTGCAAAGTATGGTTCAAATGGGATTTGGGCAAAACCCAAGCAGCAAACTAGAATGCCATTCACAAAGCTTTCTAGGTAGTACTTTTATTCACCAGAATAATGCATATTATTTACAGGGTCCTTGTTGTAGTTAATTGTTGAATTTATCCATCTTTTCAGCAGATAGTAAGGCTTATCAGGTTTTAAAAAAATAGTTCATCGTATTAAAAATTCTAACATTTTGAGGTCAGAGAACCAAACTAATCAGCTGTTAATATGGTCAACCAAGTGCAATCAATCATTAAGGGAAAGAATCAAATAGAATGATCTAAAAAGTTGCAAACAGGTCATTTTGGTCTATTAATTTCTATACCAATGGACAGTTTTATGCATGGCAACAAATCTATGACAATACTGATCATATTCAAGTTTTATGATACCTACTATCTTGGTTTAAAACAGGCTCAGGCAATACACACAGCATTGAACTGTGATCACAACCATTACGTTGGCCTCGAATTCAAGCAAGGGGGAGTGAGATCATATGTATATAAAGTATAAAATAATGCTTACTTGGACGGCTAATCCAGCTCTAGATTTATCAAGATGATATAATTTTCTTCATCTTATCATTTTATAATCATTTAGTTTGTTGCCTCTAATTTTTGGCGTTTTCCAGCACCAATGTATAGATATATTGGCAAGTAGGAGGACGAAAAGCAGAAACTTCCGGAGCTTTCATTTCGTATCCAAGTGTAATGTCAATTCCCTTAGATTTAATGATTTATCAGAATCATGTACTAAATCTTTATATTTGATTATGTAGTTGAATTTGTGTTGGTACCATATATCGTCTGTTTAGATACTTGCTTAATGTTGTAAATAGCTGTTAACGTGGGCTCTTGTGTTCCTTAAAAAGTCCTTTTTTCAATGATCATGACTTGAAAATTTGGTGAAAATTTGGAAATATTTGTACAAGAGTAATGAGGCAACTTTATCATCTTCCTTAACTAGTATGATTATGACATAAGCTGATAAGCATATCTTTTTTCATACCACTTGTTCTCAATTTTAATGATGGCATGTGATACAACTTTCTAACCCTTTCCAGTTTTATGTAACCTCTAAAGACTTTTAACAATCAGTTTCATTTGATTATCCATTTTTTAACATTATGATGGAGATCACAAATGTAAAAAAGAAAATGGAAGACTCTGTGCCTTGAATCTTGATGAGCATTAGAGGCTAAAGTGAGACAAGAACTGGTGAACTGTAGGGTGTAATTAACTCTAATTTACTCGATTTCATGCACCAGTCGGGTAGAATCAAAATTTACCGGTAAAAATCGACATGCCTGATGCCTGTAATGTTCAGAAATTTCTCAAAAGAGAGAAGCTTCTGTTCTGTAATACAATAACCATCTAATTATTTAAGTAAAATTTTGGACCATTCAGTTTTGGATGATTAAAAATTAAATAATTATGCATCTAAAGTTCCCAGGTTGGCATTGGTGACACTTTGACTAGACTATTGAACTTTTAGCGTTTCGTTCTCCACTTCAATTTTTATAGAAAACTGTTAGTAATTCAAAAGGTTGTTTTTAGTGGGGTGTTCATGGTATGAAAAGATGCTCTTGAACTTAAACTAATCAGTTCATGAGGGGCATTAGGAAAACACGATTTCTTGTACTAATATAAAGGCTTATTTGTTGGACCTTTGTTGTTTAGTTAACGAGACTTGTATTATTGGATTTGGGTCAGCAGATCGGTGTGACTATATTATCATAAAGATTCTTTGAAAATGAAATATCTACAAGAGTTAAAAAGTTTGTTGGATTAGGTGACAGTTTTGTCCAAGACAGACAAGATAATGTTAGCAGTAATATGGCAACATTAAATTCTATCATCTCCCGTGGCAATTTTTGTTCTTTTATCTTTGTTTCAATTTTTATAATTACTAATCGCCAAGAAAACAACTAAGATCACGAAACACTTATGAATTTTTATTTTTTTAAAACTAATTAATAAAGATTGCAAGTAATTGGTGAATGAGAACATTGACTTTGAATTTTTCTTTTTAACATTCACAAAATGTCAGTACTAGATAAGAAAACTAATAGTGATTCGTAGTGTTAGCCTCCTCTAGCCTTTTCGGGTACATTTTGTCATGGATGTAGAATGTTTTTTCTAATCAAAGTTCTCATGGTCATAATAAGTCTACATTTTAATACAAAATGATTACCCATGCATATGCTGCTCTAACTTCTCTGTTACTTGGAAGTTTATGTGTTTTGTTCATACCCTAACCTATGGCTAAGTTAGATTTTGGTAGTACAAAATAAATAATGATATTAGAATAGAAGAATATTCGCATTTAGAAAGCAAATTAAGGTGAACTGCCATGGTAACCTAGCTAGCTAATTATCTACGGAAGCAAGTATGCATGTGCAAGATTCTTAACTTCTTCTACATATTTTGTGTTACCAATTTGATAAACTTATAATATTTCTATAGTACAAAGTACAAACCTCGAAAAAATTACTATCAAAAGTTTCAGGAAGATTTATATATACAGTGCTGGTTATGCAAAATTTCAAGGTATTGTAAACAAAATGATCAAAAGTTTACAAGGGCATTTTAATTTTTACTATAAACATTAGTTGACTAATCGCTTCCTCACAGGAAAACATTGATCTATTTATTGCGTTACCTACACAAATTGACAGTAAAACTAATTATAATTGGTAGTAATTGACAGCTAAAAGATTATCCAGCTTAATGTGAGTACAGAACTGCAATGGTACTGATATTTTGATGGTAAAATGTCTCAATCTGAAGATCAGTTAATCAACAAGAGAAATTTTGAGTCACCCGCGTAAACTTTCTTCACACTTTTTTTCTATAAATAAACAACAAAATGAGATAATCATTACAATTGTGCATATAATATATAGATTCATAATGGGTAATTAAACCACCAATATGTGGCTGGTTGATCAATAAATACTAAAGCAAAAAAAAAAAATCAGTAAGAGTTAGATATAATTATGCATCATTATCAACTTTACATTTTTTAGCTTTGCTTTTTAGTCTGGAATTCTGGATAAGTGAGCTTTATTTCGGAAAGTTATTTCAGTTTATGCTTCATATCCATATCACTTAGGTTACACTCTCCTACTATATGAATTTATCGAAAAAAAATCTTTATTGTATATACTAGAAAAAGTCCCATTTTGATGGTGGACTCGAGGCCCCAAAATTTCGAAACCGACTATTGGACAATGAACCGTAACTAGACCATTAATATAAATTTCATACTTAAATTAGATTAAAAAGTAGAAAATGAAAATGTGTACAATTTTAGGCTGCCATGTTCTATTTTGTTTTGTTTACCAAGTTACTACTATATAATTGCAACCCAAGAAAAGATGTAAATTGTGTTCATTGTCAAAGTTGTTACTGCTCTTGTATGTAATCGTTCCTTTTAATTTGGTGCTAACTGCTAACTAACCAATAATGACCTAATTATTTTTTCATCTTTTTTTCCTTTTAGTTAAAAGTTACTTTTTTCCTTTACAAGGCAATAACTTTATAGCCCTTGGAAGACCTTATTCCAAAATTCAACTACTACACCATAAACCGTGCACTCCTCATGTGTAAAGGTGCATGCTTTATTAGCCACCATGTTACCCATACAATATGGGTCTAATTTTTTAAATAGCACACTTTATGAATTTCCAAATGTATGTTCATTTTTTAAAATTAGCCAAAAAAAAGGCCCAGTTTCCTGTTTTATTTTCATTTGTTTTCTATTCAGGACGTTGAACTTGCTAACTTATTATAGTTAACCAAATCTGTTTCACTTTTATTTGTGTTGGTCATTTAAAGAAAGACCGTTCTCTACAAAATAATGTTTGATTTACTGAGAGTCAAAAGCTGTCACAAACAAGTCGCAAATTGACTAAACTGTCACAAAGCCGTCACAAATTGATTAAACTGTCACAAAACCGTCATAAAAACCGTCGTTAATAAGATCGTAACAAAAAATAGCGTCACTAATCCCATCGCTATTTGAGTATTTTTTTTGTAGTGGTTCTTGATTTATTTATTTTGTTAATTAGACAATCTACTGATGTTTAAATGACCCAAGGGAACTCTAAAACCAAGGAGGCCACACTGCCAATGATGAAGTAACGACCATACTACTAAACCACCTTTTAAGTTTATATTATTTGGTTGCTTTCAGCCATAAGCAGCTTCAATTGGCTAATTTCAGCTGTTTTTATAGTAGTAACTTTTGTTCCTGCTTTCAAAAGTGAAATTTTGAGCTGGCTGAACTTGTCTATTCTCAAAAAAGATTGACCCAGCTTATTTACTTCATATATAGTTGCAGTTAAACAAGCCTTATATATGGTCATGTAGATCATGATCAGTGTTTCAGTACAATAGTACTAATTAAGTCGTGTAAATATAGAATTTGTACATGAGTAGTAACTACTCTATATACTAGTTAGGACAATTTTTGGGAGAGATCATCATGTTATAATAATATGGGCCAACATCTGGACTATAAATTTCAAACTAACAGACTGTCTAGTACTTAAATAGCTAGAAAAGTGATTAAGCATACCCACGTCAAATAAACATCAAATTAACCTAGTAAAGGGGAAGAATTTTTACATGCATGTGATGTGACGATAGGAAAATTATTGGAAAATGCTATATGCATTCCCTAGCTAGTGGTTACCGAGATCTTTTCCGGCCCTACCTTGTTGAAATACGACGATTCCAGAGAAAATACTCGTTCCATGGAAGTCGATTTGTTCATTCTCTATTCGAAGGCGAAGTGTTGAGATATCCGGGCTGATAAGCCGAGGACCTCTTGAAGCTTCGGAACACAATTAGGTAGAAATTTATGCATATTATGAACTTTACCAAAGGCAGGAATACAAGGTGACGATCAATGATAGAACCGGGATAGCTAGGTAACTGAGAGGGGCTAAAATTCATATGAATACGTTCTTTGCCATGGTACAAGAACAAACTTTATAATCCGCCAGCTCAGTCTTTAGTACGCAGTAAAAAAATCGTTTTTCTCAAAGTTTTTTCTATATTCAGGGTTATAACTTTTTTCTTGTCACTTCCTTGTTTATCCTCCAATGACATGTCGAAATAAAACAAAATGGTAGGGATGCCAAATAACGTGTCTAAACTTGGATGTATAAAAGAAGGCATTTTTTTTTATCCCAGAAAAAATGGCGTTTGGATAAATATCAATGGTTGTTATTTGCTGTTTCGAGAAATTTAATGAGTTTTTTACTGTCTTCTACTTACAAAACCCCAACTTAACGTAACCCTCGCTGTGAAAAAATAGGTTTAGTGAACCAACTATCATATAATAACAAAATAGAGACTAAACTTATGACATTAATTAACAATTGAGGCACCGAACTATATATTTTTTCTTAAATTATGGACACTCAAGTTAATTGTACGAAAATTAAGTTTAAATTCCATTCCAGTCCCAAATTTTATAAAACATATGAATTTAACCCGAAAAGTTTAGAAATTTATATTTTTAACATGCCCATTAACAAATAGTTACATATACATGTTCATACGTATACATAAAATACAATATGTATATATATATATATATATATATATAATACACAATTTATAAATATATATATAAATATAACGTTTTATAAAAAAAATTAGCCTTTTTTTAAATTAAATATATTTTTCTAAAGGTATGCACTTTTTGAAGTGCCTTTTTTAAAAAATAATTAACTTTTTTTATAAAAATATATTTTTTTAAATTTAATATTTTTACAAAAAGTTACTTTTTTCAAAAAAAATAGTTTTTTCATAAAAATTAGTTTTTTCAAAAATGTTACTTTTTTCAAAAAGAGTTAATTTTTTTAAAAACATATATTTTTTATTCAAAAAAAATTGAATTTTTTCTATATCATTATATATATCTAAATTGTGTATTTTTTTATGTATATGTATGAGTATGTATATGTAACTATTTGTTTATGGGTATGTTAAAAATGTAAAATTATAAACTTTTCAGGTTAAATTCATATATTTTATAAAATTTGGGACTGCAATATAATTTAAACTTAACTTTCGTCCAATTAAATTGGCGGAGGTCCCCAACTTAGAAAAAATATATATAATTCGGTGTTTTAATTATTAATATCAGTAATTTGGTTATCATTTTTTTAATGTACAATAACCTATTTTTTTTTCAACTAAGATACATCAACCAACTGACGCAACCTCTTTGATCTTGGGCTTGTAATTAAGTTCACTTCTTCACCAGACAGGATATATGTGATAGTAAAATAAGCAGAGCCAAATGGGTACTTCCAAATCCATTACTTCAAAATTCAAATTATTCGGTTGTTTATAGCATTTTTATCAAACAAAAATAAAATAAAATCAATTTCATTTTAATTGATATATATAGGTGAGTGTTTAATTTTATAAATGTTGAATTAATCCAATTGACAATTTAAGCTAAAACAGCTAAGTTTATAATAAACTGTCATTTATATAATTATATTGGACTAAAACATTGCCAAAAAAAAAAAAACTCATGCCCAATCTGAGTTTCAGGTCCAAGTGTTATTGGACTTAGACATGGACCGCCTTGAAATCGATAATTGATTAGAGTACGAAGAAAGCAGCAATATATACTTACGGGGGGAAATAAACAAAAGCAAAACGACATTATAGCATTTTGTATGCGTGCTAACTAGTAAAGGTGCAATTATACTTGAACAGTTTAAGACACAATTTCTGGATTTAGTAAAGACCATAAAGGTTAATTAGTTCAGATGTACAATGGGAAAAATTGGTAACAAGAAGTTTTCGTGTAATGATATTATTGACTAAAACTTTTTACCTACTAATTTAATTTACTACAGTATATCATGTTTTAGGCAAGTCTTTGTACTATCAATATATATTATGAACTAAATGCTTATCAAAAAATATTGATTTATGTGAACTAAATATAGAGGGTTATTTGTAGATTAATTCAGATTAGCAAATATATATATATACTCGGTAGTATAGATACCAGAATGTGAGTTTTTGCAAAATCATTGTTTACGTATTTGTGTTTTTCATTTTAAAACTAAACCATTTCTCAATATATATGTATTAAATATTTAAATCCTGATTTCTTCACTTTTTAAATCTTTTCTTAATATTGCAAAACTACAAAACTGTTAAGTACCCGGGTGCAGAGCTGCAAGTAAACCAATGCCTTTCATGAACTTATGTTCGTTCATTAACTAATAAAACACTGAGCTTGAACAATTTAATAAGACTTGTGTTCGACTCGGACTCGTTTAATAATTTTTATTCTTTATCATACATCATTCTATTATAATAAGTCAATCCAAAAAAAATGAGTCTGTCCAATTTTACTAAATTTTTTCAAAAATATCATCACTATGTTTTAATAATTATCAATATAGTTAATCTAATTAATTAACAAATTCTCTTCACTATATTTTTCTAATTACGGATATAACCTAAATTAATTAACAATTTGTTTTAACCTACATAACTACAATAAATGATACCAAATCTGAATATTATGTTCAAAATAAAATATATTACGAGATTTATGCTATTATGCTTCTCACACGCAACACGTGGATAACTTTTACCAGTATATATATATATATATATATATATATATAATTATTGTAAAATATAATACCCACATTCGATAAATAACTCTTTCTTTTACTTATTGGGATATTAAATTTATAATTATAGAGTCCATCATTATATATATAAAAAAAAAACTCATAATATTTATTGTACTGTTGATTAAGATAGTATATATTTTAGTTAAATAAAAAATATTTTTTACATACAAAATGATATCAAACCAGTCTAACAACGTTTTCAAACTAGACTGATGAATAGACTCGACTCAATTAGTTTATAAACGAACCCCATATATATAAACAAGATCTTATACCTGATCTCGTTTAGTAAACTACCCAACTAGCCGAGCTTAAACAGAACCGATTAGTTTCGGCTCGGTTAATTTAGAACGTAAATATGTATAAATGTGATTCCAAAAGTATAAAATACTAATTTTTATTTTTTTTCATTTTGTTAACCGATATTTTTTCCAGATTTGTGAAATATATGGGCATGTGAAAGGGTGACGGTGGTATTAAACTCACACGCGCCCCATGCGCGAAGTGGCACATGCTAACTTGTCCCAATGCCCTTTTCGGCGTTAGATCCCAAATTTCATCATAATTATTGCAACAATTAGGGTGAGTTCCATTCGGTTCGATTTTTGACAAAACCGAAACCGAAACCAAAAATATTTTTCGATTCGGCTTTTTTGGTTTCGGTCTTTTTATTTTTTGAACCGAACCAGACCGGTTTTTCGGTCCGGTTTTGATATTTTTCGGTTTTATTTTTGGTTTTCCAGTTTTTTTCGGTCTTTTTCAGTTCGGTTTTATTGAAAACCGAAACCGACAAAATTTTTTTTAGGTTTCGGTCTTTTTCGGTTCGGTTATCGGTTTGGTTTTTCCGGTTTTTCGCAAACCCCTATCAACAATTACATTAGAAACTTACTAATTAAAACTTATCGGCATCATTTTCCTAACACGTATTTATCTTTATACCTACCTGCTTCGTTTTCAATTAATTATCCATTATAAAAATACATATATTTTTTTATCAAAATTGTCGAAATGAAAATTTCCAAAAGTTAATCATATAGTTTAAACATTAAATTATATGATTTATTTTTAAAAATATTCATTTTGATAATTTTAACACATATTATAAAACGATCAAAATTACGCGTAATTATCGAAGATAAGAGAGAAACATTTATACATACTTCGTGGTTTCAAATCAATGGAAACATAACTAAATTAACTGGTAGTAATAGTATCTTTTTGACCTTTTGTCTTCAATTTTTTTCTTCACTTATTAAGAAGTAAAGTTAACTAGATTAAGTTATACTTAACGTCTCCAAAGTAAGAGTTTTTAATTTTAAAAAAAATGATCAGTTTATTTACAGTAACGCTATAGAGCCAGACTGTTTTAAACAGACTGATTACCAGACAGTCCTTTATGTAATTTTTAGAATTCTTTTAACAATCAAGCAAAATAAAAATAAAACCCCAAATATAATATTTATGAAACATTAGTTGAGACTACCCTAAAATTAAATATTAATTAAAAATATTTAAAATTTTAATGATTTTAATATATTTTATTTGACGATTCAACAAATAAAAAACCAAATAGAATATTATAGAACTCTATTTGAGACTACCCTAAACTTATTAATTAAAAATATTAAATATATGACCGAATTGCAGATTCTTAAATTTCGGGGTAAAAATGAAATTCTATATTTACATTAATAACTGGCGTGCTGTGAATCTGGTTGAATTTATCTGACTCATTAGGATTATTGGTTTATTTATGATGTATAAGAAGCGTTGATTTTGTTTATCGAAACAGATTGACTTTTTAGACGTTCTTATAAGTTTGGACAATATGAATAAATTTAAAGTACTTTTTTAAATGAAGCACATCAATTTGGTAAGCTCGCTTGTAAATACAATATTACGTTAAAATTAAAAACACCCATTATAGTTTACCATTTTTATAGGGTTCTACGAGTAATTAATTACTACTATCTACCACTCAATTAATTATAAGCGACTTTGCTCAAAAATCTAGTTAGCACAAACTTGGAAAATTTAGCCATTAAATAATTATACTTTATTAAATTTTATATTTTTATCCTAAACTTACAAAACTTGACAAGTTAGGTAGCTAAATAATGAAAAATAACTTAATATCCTTTCTCTTGTGTACGTTATTCCAATATTTCATGTTAAGATGATTAACATTAACCGTTTATTTTTCTTAAGAATGTAACGAACACAATTATAACTCTTCATGTTACTATTTTTTTTTATTAATATGCCATTAAGTCTAAATACCAACCCTTTCAGAGGATTTCAAACTACAAACACATAAAAAATGACAACGGCCTCTTATGGGAGACAAACCGGTGAAATATTCCATCCTATCAACTTTTAATAATCAATATATCAATTTTTCCAATTTGATACTATATTTGAGAGTTTCATATCTGAGCAAGACACTTTTCTTTGTTCACGGTTTGCTTCCGTCTATTAATACCCGATCTATAATAGACTTACTTAATCTCGGTCACATTATAATGAATGAGTTGACATGTTGCATACTCTCAACCACGCTGAACGACGTGACATAATGTATTTAATGGAATAATTTTATCCCAAATCAAGTCATTTATCCAACTAAAGTTTTGTTTGTTTTTAACCTAATTGAATTGCAGCGACTAACTAAATCATTATGTTGTTGCCCTGATTCTTGTTTGGTAGAACATTTTTCAATTAAATCTTTTTTTTATTTTCTACTAGCCTTCTACTTAAAGTGTACACATTGTATGATTCCGTAACCATTTAGTTATGAAAATAATATCTATTTATAATTTGCAAGAGTAATGAAAAACTCATTTTTTTTAAGTAAGAAAAATAAGGGCAATATAAACATATGTATTTACATGGGTTGTATGGCACTTTTTTTTTTTTTTTTTTTATGTCTATTTATAATTTTTTAAAAATAATGAAAAACTCTATTTTTTTAAGAAAGTAAGGGCAATGTATGTATATATTATATACATAGGTTGTGTGGCATTTTTCTTCTTCTTTTGGTATAACTAGGAATTTAGTTGTATAATCCCTCCAATATAATTTTTTATTAATGAGTTAATGCCACGTTATTGAGTATGATCGAGAGTTGGGCAATTAGTAATGCATGTATCATTACCATATGCAATACTCATTGTTAAAATCTAATAAAATGGATAGAAACCTTTTCCCACTTCTATCGAATAAAGAGAAGAGGTTGGATTTTTATACTACACTTTTTCTGAAAAAACGCACAAACCGTACATTTAATTTACGGTTTACAGAAATTACATGCAAACCGTACATTAAATGTACGGTTTGTATGTAATTTTTTTTTTTTTTTTTTTTTTTTGTAATTTCAATTTGTAAAATAGGAAAAAATATATAAAATATGCAAATCTATAATTCATTTAGCTATATATAATTGTTTGTTGTTTGTTTATATTAATTATAGAAATTATAATAATTGTTGATATTTGTTCCATTTTTTGCAACTGTTCGGAAAGGAAGCAACTGTTCGGAAATGAAGCAAGCAACTGTTCGGAAAGGAAGCAAGCAACTGTTCGGAAACGAAGCAAGCAACTGTTCGGAAAGGAAGCAACTGTTCGGAAAAATTTTCGCTCGGGGCGCTGCCCCGCACCCCGCCCGCTGTCCTGGCAGCGGGACCCCAGCCAGGGGCTCTCGCCCCTTGGACCCCGCCAGGGGCTCTGCCCCTAGGACCCCGCCAGGGGCTCTGCCCCTTGGAACCCCGTTTCAATTATTCATATTCAATTATACGTTGGCTCGACGAGCGTGCACTCCGCACTTCCCTAACTCGTTTCCGAGTTTAACGCATTATTGCATCGGCCTATAATAAATCACATTACTACTAAAATACATTGATGATACTAAAATCACCAACAGTTTAGGGTTTGTAATTTAGGGTTTAGGGTTTGTAATTTAGGATTTAGGGTTTAGGGTTTAGTGTTTAGGATTTAGGGTTTAGGGTTTAGTGTTTAGGATTTAGGATTTAGGGTTTAGTGTTTAGGATTTAGGTTTTAGGGTTTAGTGTTTAGGAAAATTTTTCCGAACAGTTGCTTCCTTTCCGAACAGTTGCTTGCTTCGTTTCCGAACAGTTGCTTGCTTCCTTTCCGAACAGTTGCTTGCTTCCTTTCCGAACAGTTGCTTGCTTCCTTTCCGAACAGTTGCTTGCTTCCTTTCCGAACAGTTGCTTCCTTTCCGAACAGTTGCAAAAAATGGGACAAATATCAACAATTATTATAATTTCTATAATTAATATAAACAAACAACAAACAATTATATATAGCTAAGTGAATTATGGATTTGCATATTTTATATATTTTTCCTATTTTACAAATTGAAATTACAAAAAAAAAAAAAAAAAAAAAAAAAAATTACATACAAACCGTACATTTAATGTACGGTTTGCAAAAATATATGCAAACCGTACATTAAATGTACGGTTTGCATGTATTTTTGCAAACCGTACATTAAATGTACGGTTTGCATGTAATTTCTGTAAACCGTAAATTAAATGTACGATTTGTGCGTTTTTTCAGAAAAAGTGTAGTATAAAAATCCAACCTCTAAAGAGAATAATGGAATTAAAGAAAGAATATACCATTTGCGTATATATAAATAAAGTAAAATATATGATTCATGTTTCCTGATACTACAAAATAATGTTTGATTTAATTAGAGTAAAAAATCGTTACAAGTCTGTCATTAATTTAAAAAAAATTCACAAATCTGTCACAAATTGACTAAACTGTCACTAAGCCGTCACAAAAACCATCGCTAATAACCTCGTAACAAAAAAATACCGTCACTAATCCCGTCGCTATTTGAGTTTTTTATTTTATTTTATTTTATTTTATTAGTAAGATTGGGTTGGAATTTAATGCTGTCCAAACCATATGTTGTTTTCATACTGTTATAAGTGAACGAGCTGCCAGGTGGCTCATAACACACCCATCAACGACACAAAAGTACAACTAACCCCAATAAAATTATTAGGACCAATATAAAAAAATATATATACTGGTTATCGTTATTTATATGTTGTGTTTGCGACGTGTGACGTATATGATCTGAGTAAATAAATTTTAAAAAATTATATTAATTGAATTAATATATGAAATTAAAAATCGTGAGTAATATACGTTTTTGTTACACAAAATATACGTAAAACGATTTTTTTATATAACATTATAATTGTTTTAAAAATATCATGATTTTTGTGTGTTTTTTATATTGAATTGAATAAATGTAAATGAATAATTAGTAAAAAAGAGTGATGACATTTTTTGAAAAAGTAGCCAAAATTTGGGAGACTTATTTTTTCTTGGGTTGACTTATATATATCATTCTATTATAATAAGTCAACACAAATCAAATGAGTATGTCCAATTTAGCCATTTTTTTTTCCAAAAATACATCTACACTTTTATATTAATTACAATAATACTATACTCACATAAAAATATAAAAAATAAAGACTAATAAAACTATTTATCAACTATGTTTTTTTTTTTTATTATCCACGTATTTATATTACAACTATACATATTTTCTATATTTTTATTGTATTACGCGTCGCACACGTAACGCATGGGGTAAGATTACTAGTAGTATAATACATATACTTACACACATCTTTATTCTTGTCTATTTTCATTTAACATTTTCTCAATTTTTAAAGATGTAATGTAAAAAAAATATAAAAATAAGCACAACTCTATCAGGTTTAATTTTCCTTGAGAACTCCAAATTTTTTATGTAGGATTTAATAAACCCGTACAAAAGATATGCATTACATCTGTGGTTTAAGAATCGTGAAATGAGGACGAGGGTATATGATAAATAATCATTCTTGAGAAAATACGAAAAAAAAGAGCTACTAATCTTTTATTTAGAACAAGAATGAGATTTAATCCACTTTGTTTATTCACCTGATTTTAAGAATTGAGTTTTAACACAGAGAAGGGGCGCAAATGGGTATCCAGGAAATATGCTAGGAAGGTAGGAGTATACGAATCTGTTATATCAAAATATATTTTTTTTAAAAATTTGATGATTATGGTACAAAAAATATTATGCATCAGAAACCGTATAAATTTCCTAAATTTCGGTGAACATAAAATTCACCATATATATATATATATATATATATATATATGATAAATGTAAATGATTCTATCCGTGAATATAATATTAATATACTATTATGGTTTCATATTTTTGTGGTTGAAATATTGTTATAATTATTAAATGATAATAAAAAAATAAATAATATAGAGTTATTATAAGAAAATTAATAATAAAACTGAAATTTTGTGTAAATATAAACGTTTAAAATATGTTACATTTAATGTTGATGATATGGCGGGTGATTGAGAAATAATAATCCTGTGTTATTGTGTTTTTGAGCCACGTGCAGGCTCATTATTGGACCACGTAAACAGTATGAAAACAGTATGCTTTGAACAGTATTAAATTTGAACCCTCCTGATTGAGACGCTTTCACCCCTGCACAATGGGATTCAATAGAGAAAACCGAGGTGACCAAATTAAAAAACTTTCATTTTGTTAAATTTAATTTGAGTCGTAAAGTTTTTTTACAAACTTGCTAACTCAGCAATTGAATCACAATTTATTCATATACTAAACATAATTTCATAATTGTCATTTTTTATGAAAAAAAGCATACAAACCTACTTATTTCATTTTTTTTTTAATTTTTTGATAATTAATAACTCTCATTTGGAGTTAAACCTGCTTCGCATGCAACATGTTCGAATATTGGTAAGCGTGATATACTCGGATACCAACCACTTGTACCAATCACTTTTGCTCTACTTATTTCATTTGTGTTTATCATTTTCCATATAACAAAATTACTCTCTCACTTTCAATTTAATTTTTCACTACGAAACTACGTGTAATTTTGACCGGTTAAGAATTAGTACCAAAATTATCGAAATAAAATTTTTCAAAAGTTGATCATATAGTTCAAATGTTAATTTTTTTTATTAGATTTAAAAAAAATTCATTTCGACAATTTTAATACAAAATATAAACCGGTTAAAATTGCACATAGTTTCGTAACGGAGTAAGCAGTAAGGGTGACCATTTTGTACCGACTTGTACCAACCGACCGCTTTTCGAGCCGAACCAATCAAGTTGGTACCAAAAGTTTGGTATACCGACATTACGGTACGATACAACCGAACCGATCTTTGAAAGTCGATTCGGTTTTGGTATTCGTTTGGTGAGTTCGGTGTACTAATTCAAATCGAAATATTAAAATATACTATATAAACAAATAAACTAAAAGAGTTATATAAACTTAATTATTAACATTGTTATAATATACTTATATTATTTTTTCTAGTGAATACTTATAACATTTTCTTTTATTTATATCATTTATTAGAAATGTCTAGCAGTGTTTATTTTTTTATTTAGAGAAACAAAAAATGTAACAATAATATAAATAAATATATATTTTTAATCTACTACTTTTAAAACATTATGCTATGTTTTTTTTTCAACACGTACCATTTTTCTATCATCACTTATAAACTCTAAAGTTTGGTATAAAAACGAAACAGAACCGAATAGTTTGGTATACCGAATTTTTTAGTTCGGTAATGGTATATATTTTTTTAAACCAAACTAGTTTGGTATGGTATGGGTACGTAGTGAATGAGTTCGGTACCGAACGTATGTGAGCAGCTAAACAGTAAAGTTTGGCTCATCTTCCTGCTGCTTAAGGGCGTACACCCCACCCTCCCCTTATTTCTATTCAGACAATCACATAACACCAAAATAACAATAACAACAATAATAATAACAATAATAACACAATAATAATAAGAAGAATAAGAATAAAAAGAAGCAGAGCTCTACTCTTTGTTCTTTCCAATATCCACAGATCCATACAAACACATATATACATACATATAGATACATATTAATATATATATATATATAAATAAAATATATATATTTATTTATGTCTCGACCACCAAACCACGAGTTTCAAGAATGGTGGAGCAAACAACAACGCGAGATCTTCCCTTCAACAGAATCCCACCATCTAACGGTGGATATCGATTCCCCGATCTCCGATCCAACGGCTACCAACAAGCCACGTCACCGCACCATCCGCCAGCTGACGTGGCTTTACCTACTTAAGCTCCAGCAAACCGCTCACTCTCTCTCATCCCTCTCCTCCTCCCTCCTCTCCCTTATCCGTATCGCCACCCGCCGCATCACCTCCGTTTCCACACCCACTGACGCCACCTCACCTCGGCTATTCAAGGTTGGACTTCTTTGTCACTTTTTTATAATTAACAGACTGATTTGTAATTCATGTTTCTTTTCGGGATAATGTATGTTTAGTGTACGGTACTACTAGTGGTTATGAATTTATGTAATTAAGTTTCAATTTTAACAATACACTGATATGTAAGTAATGGGGAAAAAAGCTGTTTAATATCTGTATTATTGGATTTTACCAATTTAGTATCCGACCTTTAAGTTTTATCAATTTCGTCCCCAACCTATTAATTTTAGTCCAATTAAAGGTCAATCGGCGAAATTACACTCATTATATCTCACATTTGGAGATCTATTTTTTATGGATAGTTACGCAAGGTTATATTGTTTAATGTGATTCTTGACTTCTTTGTCACTATTTAGAATTAATAGACTGATATGTAATTAATGTTTCTTTTCAATCAACAATGGCGAATTAGATACAGTTCGATAGTATACGATCATTCCTTATCTTGCTACTAATCCTCCTAGTCTTCGAGATCCGCACTTTTTTTAAGGGAAAAAGTATGTTTAGTGTTTAGTACTTTTACCAATTTGGTACACAAACTTTAAGTTTTACCAATTTAAGTCTAATTAGAAGACTGGTGTTTAACAAAGTGACGTAATTGCACTCTATCCCTATCACATAGTGAATGAAATTGCATCAATATCCGTCAAAAATATATCTCCAATTTCGTCGATTTATGTTGTTAGACCCGTAACTGGACGAAAATTGGTAGGTTGGGTATTAAATTGGTAAAATTTAAAGATTGGTTACTAAATTGGTAATAGCCAATAGTACAGGGTGCTAATCGACTTTTCCCCCTATTAAAGGATGGCATTTTAGCCCCCCTAAAATAATGCCGAATGAAGTTTTAGACCTTGTTGAGATTTGTAACTAGATAATACACTTATTTATCAATTTTTCTTTACATAATCACACAGTCTATGTCAATTTATATGTTTTTCTTTTGTTTCTCTCTTCAAGGTTATACGGTCGTTTCTTATCTTGCTATTAATCCTCCTAGTCTTCGAGATCGGTGCGTATCTCAAGGGATGGCATTTCAGTCCGCCGAAGATTAGGCCGAACGAGGTTTTGGATTTTTTCCAGATATGCTACGCGAACTGGGTTAAAATAAGGGCGGAGTATCTGGCGCCGGTGCTGCAGGGTTTGACAAATGTTTGCGTGGTTTTGTTTCTTGTGCAGTCGGTGGATCGGGTGGTTTTGGTAATGGGGTGCTTCTGGATTAAGATGAGGAGGTTGAGGCCTTATGCGAATATGGAGTTTGGACCGACCGGAGGAGAGGTGGAGGGGGAGGATTATCCGATGGTGTTGGTTCAGATCCCTATGTGTAACGAGAGGGAGGTTAGTCATTTTGTTTCCGGTGCTAAAATGTTTATAATTGTATTAAATTTGTTGTTTTATTAGCTTGTTTCGCGTTTAGGGTTGAATTCTGGGTATAATTCTACATAATATAGCACTTGTTTAGGGTTCAATATGTGTAATGAGAGGGAGGTTAGTCGTTTCGTTTCGGCCGGTGAAATGTTATAATTTGTTGTTTTATTAGATTGTTTCTTGTTTTATAGTGCATCATAGAATGATTGAATTTTGTGTATAATTCTACAAAAAAATAGCACTTGTTACATTATAGTTACCTTTCAAGACGTTTTGGTACCGATAGTTAACTAGCTAGGAAAGAGAGGTTAGTGGTTTCTTTCAGGTGGTGAAATGTTTATAATTGTTTAGTTTATTGTTTTATTTTACTTTGTTTTGTGTTTTCTTGTGCAGCAGCATAAAAGGATTGAATGTTGTGTATAATAGCACTAGTTACAGTAAAGTTACGTTTGTTTGTGGGTGTTTTTGTACCGATAGATAAGTAGCTAGGGGGAAAATTTTATACTTTGGATCCCGATATGTATCGAGAGAGTGGTCAGTGGTTTCTTGCTGGTGGTGAAATGTTTATATTTGTTTTCAATTTGTTGTTATATTAGCTTGTGCCTTGTTGTGTGTTCTTTAGTGCAGCCTAGAAGGATTGAATTTTGTGTATGCTCAACAAGAAATAGTACTTGTTACAGTAAAGTTATGTTTCGAGGCGTTTTGGTACCAATGGTGAACTAACTAGGAAAAATATATTATCCAATGGTGCTGGCTCAGATCCCTCTGTGTAACGAGAGGGAAGGTTAGTCATTTCCTTTCGGGTGCTGAAATGTTCTAATATTTTGTTTTATTAGTTGTTTCGTGTTCTCTAGCGCAGCATGAAAGAATTCAATTTTATGTAAGGCTCGACAAAAAGTAGCAGTTATTCCAGTAAAGTTACGTTCCTAGGTGTTTTAGTACAGATAGTGAACTAACTTGGAAAAAAATTATTGTTCGATGGTGTTGGTTCAGATCCCTATGTGTAACGAGAGGGAAACTAGTCGTTTCGTTTCGTGTACTGAAATGTTTTAATTTGTTGTGTTAATTAGCTTGTTTTGCGTTTTCTAGTGCAGCATAGAAGGATTGAATTTTGTGTATAGTTCTACAAAAAGTAGCAGTTGTTACAGTAAAGTTACGTCTATAGGCGTTCTAAGTGTGTGGGTGGGTGGGTGGGAGGTGTGTGTGTGTGGGGGGGGGGGGGGGGGGGGGGATCCCGATGGTGGTTTCTTTCTGGTGGTGACATTTTCATAATTGTTCTAAATTTTATTGGCTTCTTAGCCTGTCTTGTGTTTTCTAGTTCAGCATGAAAGGATTCAATTTTGTGTATGGTTTACAAAAAAATAGCATTTGTTACAGTAAAGTTATGTTGCTAGGCGTTTTAGTACCATAGTGAACTGACTAGGGGGAAAAATTTATACTTTGGATCCCGATGTGTCACGAGAGGAGGTTAGTGGTTTACTTTAGGTGGTGAAATGTGAATATTTATTTCAATTCGTTGTTTTTTAGCTTGTTTTGTGTTATTTCAGGGTTAATTATAATCTTTGTAAAGATTCGATTTTGTACGTGGTTCTGCAGAAAATGCCGTTGTTATGATAACGATATGATTCTAGGCGTTTTAGTACCATAGTGAACTGACTAGGGGAAAAATTATACTTTGGAATTCTTATGTGTAACGAGAGGCAGGTTAGTGGTTTCGGGCAGATGTTAAGGTTGTTTAAATTAAATAGTTTATTGTTCTTGAGATTCTTTTATGTTTTCTTTATAATTTGATAAGGGTGAAATGTGAATATTTATTTCAATTCGTTGTCTTTTAGCTTGTTTTGTGTTATTTCAGGGTTAATTATAATCTTTGTAAAGATTTGATTTTGTACCTGGTTCTGCAGAAAATGCCGTTGTTATAATAATGATATGGTTCTAGGCGTTTTAGTACCATAGTGAACTGGCTAGGGGAAAAAATACTTTGGAACTCTTGTGTAACGAGAGGGAGGTTAGTGGTTTCGGGCAGGTGTTAAGGTTGTTTAAATTAAATAGTTTATTGTTCTTGAGATTCTTTTATGTTTTCTTTATAATTTGATAAGGGTTAACCATAGTTTGTACACTAACGCAGCATAAGGATTCGATTTGTAAATGGTTCTACAAAAGAACTACATTTTAAGTATGTTTTAAGTTGTAATATATTCTCACAGATCTTTTCTTAAGTCGGTAGCCTATGGTCGTTTTCCTGAAGAGTACACAAGCGTAAAGAACATGTTAGGTTGAAGTACTATTTGCTAAGTTTTTAAATCGGTGTATTAATTCGGAATATGATGATACGATAGCACATTAAACTCTAAAGTCTAATTAACCCTTTAAATCTTGTGAAGTTCTTGGTCGTGATATTTAGTTAGTAAAGTACTGCGAGGATAAATGTTAAGACCCTCTACATGATCCTCGTAAATGACTTCAAAATAAAGGATTATAGGAAGGCAACCATATATGTTCTGCAGACTATGTCAATATTTAAGCACTTCTTTAAAAATCGATAGAAACGTTGTCCACCATATCAACAATCGATATAAGAAATTCATTATAAACTGTAGGTTAAATCAACATAAAAGCTATTTGTCAGAAATAACAAATTCTAACAATATAGGTTAATGCTCATTTAGATAAGAATCGGGTCAGGCAGTTAGGTAGGACGGCATTTAGCTACTTTTAAGGTGTTGCGGGCATACTTAACCTGATCCACTTTTAGTGGTATGGTATTAAGGGAAAATAAGATTTTAGCCAAATCTTAAGTAGAAGATGTAACTGTCTACACAATAGCATTGTGAGTTTATATCATTATGAACATGACGTGTTGTAGTTGTGATAGATGTAAAGGCCAAGTAGACAATCACAATTAGATTTTGGAAGTCCTCTTCTTTCCTTATCTGTAAGTTTTGATCTTTCTAGGCTTACTGAGAGAATTTGTACTAGTTGTTACATGAAAACACACGGATTGACAAGTTTCTCTCATTGGATTGTTTGTACTTATTGAATATCTAAAATATTAAGTTGAAGCATTATAGCATAAGATACTGATGCATTCTGAAAAAGTGCAAGTCCATGTGTACAAAAGACTGACTAATGATCTGGCACTTTACTTTTGTCGAGGTGGTGTAAATGTAATGGTTCTAACGTATGTAACAGGTTTGTGAGAACTTAAAAGACTGACCTTGGTTGCAAATATGTATTATGTGTACTTGATTGTAACTTTATCTATTTTCATTCATGTAGGGAATATACTGGTTAAAAAAAAACTTAAACTTGTGGCTGAATAAATTTAAAATCTCATTAATACTCTCGATCAAGGAATCAAAGGTGCTTTTACATCTTCACAAGCAGCCTTTTACTGATTGAAAAGAGTAATGTAAAGCAAATATCACTAGAATAAATTTTCTATTTTAAATTTTCTCCTGCCAACTGAGCAAGTATAGAAGGGGACAAGACCGAGACGACATTTGTACAAGTTTATCTACATATCTTTAGGTCTTGTTCAGATGCGGCTTATAAGCTCAATTTTCTTTGGCTTTTCTGCTTATAAGCTGGACTGATTTGGTTGACTAGCCTAAAAGTAGTTAATTTTTTTGGCTACTGAATAAGCCAGAAGCTGGAGGAACGTGACTTTCATTGGAACCTCAAAAAAACCCAGTTATTTGCTGGAAATCTGCAACCAATCTACCATCCTTTTATTTTGTCACTGAATTGTTAGGTTAATTTTGTTTTGCTACAGTGTGTTGCTGATAGGATGACTTAAAAGTTATTTACTTCTTATTTACTTGCAGGATTACGCAGTATTTGAGTTTGTGAATAGAAATTGTTATTATGGCTCTTTAATTTTTCTTTTCTTTTTGGGGATTGGACTACAGGTTTACCAGCAATCCATTGCCTCGGTATGTGTTCAGGACTGGCCTAGGGAGAGAATGCTTGTGCAAATTTTGGATGATTCCGACGATCAGGATGTTCAAAACCTCATCAAATCAGAAGTACACAAGTGGCAACAAAGGGGTGTACATATAATTTATAGACATCGTCTCATACGAACTGGATATAAAGCAGGAAATCTCAAGTCTGCAATGAGTTGTGATTATGTTAAGGGCTATGAATACGTAGCTATTTTCGATGCGGATTTTCAACCAACCCCTGATTTCTTGAAGAAAACCGTTCCTTATTTCAAGGTAGTTCTTTATGACTCTCTGGCTTGATGGTAAAAAAGAAATGGTTCATTGTTTTTTTAATCAATTCTGTATGGATGAAACTAAATCCCGTTCTTCTGCCAATAAGTGGAGAGGTCCTCATTCATAGGGCAGTGTGTATTGAAACATAAGGAAAGATGGGTAAAATATCAAATAAAGGAAAATTTATTGTTGAGGAGAACTTATGATAGGTTGAGTCATTCTGACAGAGCATTTTACCAATCGAGGTTGGTTAAAAGTCTGGATTGTCTTGAGTAAGTTGTCTTTTTATCATCATCCTGATAAGACAATGTAAAAAATACAGTGAAGTACAATCTGCCATAGAGCAATATATATCCTCGCTCGGTTAATCTCTTGTAAATTTAATATGATGTTGACATAGTGTGGATTCTCACTTGGTCAAGCTTTCTTAAGACATTGTTTGAATAGGTTGATAGCTTTCAGAAATAAAACTTTTATCGATAATATTGTCATTGTTTGTTCCTTTGATAATCCATGAGTTCTAAGTTACGCACAAGTCACACCAAACTAATCCAGTTGCCTTGTTTTTTCCTGTTCTTGTCTCTTTTGTAGTTGTCTCCCTTCAACTGTTAAATATTCATGCAGGATTTTTGCCTAGTGAGATTATCTTTTTATTGCATAATTACATGACTGCTGTTTAGGCTGTATCTGCACTGTATCTTACGTTTTGTATTCTTGAATGCACAGTATCGGTTTGCATAGATATTCACTTGATATCCAAAACATTAGGACTTCTAACTGGGTTATTTTGTGGGTCTTTTGATCACATCATCTAAGTAAAATATAGAATGAAGTACATCAATTCCCACCTCTCTGAACCACATCTCTCTTAAAAAACTCCTAAACCATAAAACCTCTCAATCACACCCGCCAGCCTGGGGCGAGTAAGGCGGCGCCGCCCCCTGCTCCCAGGCCTTTTCACCGCCGCCCCACCTCCTTTCTTCCCCCAGATCTTTCTCCTTCTCATCCCAACTTTTTTCTCCTCTCATCTCCCACCTCAACCCTTCTCCGATCTCCTCTATTCTTCATCAACTCCCACCTCAACCCTTCTCCGATCTCCTCTCTTCTTCCCACATCTGTTACTTCACTTTTTTCCCGATCCACTATTTTCTTCTCATCCGTCCTCTCCTCTCACCCCCACCATCTATGCCGCCGCTTTTCTAGCCATTTTAGGTGAGATCCGGCCTCCTCTTCTTTGTCCTCCAACTATTTTCCCTTTTGGATTTGATTGAGTCTCAAAATGTTTGCCTATTTGGTGGTAGCACTTTTGCACTCGGGGTCTTGACTAGAGTTGAGACGGGTTTATCCGTCGTGGTTAATAGTGTGGGCATGAGCAGTTTTTGAGGTTCTTGACCAGTAGGTTTGACTAGATCGAGTAATAAAAGTGTGTTGGCACCTCGGTCGCAACTACAATACCGGATTGGATGGGATACTCTTTAGGCTCTTTTGCCTCTATTTACTGTCTGGTATGTTGCCGCCTCTTTCTCTTGTGTCTTGACATGAGTTTATTTTCTTGCTTATACCAAACAGGGACGTTTAGTCTGTGTATCAGATCTGTCAGATGTAATTATGTAGCTTTATTGATGTTTTATGTGACGTGACTATGTCTCGATTTTTTATTACGAGTATTGACGGAGCTTGTCGTTGTAATGCTATCGTTCGCAACTCGGTAGAGTTTTGGCTATGATTGGTAATTTGGGAACTGCGATTGAGTGGCTAAATTTGACTATTTTAGTGTGAGGTCGACGCCTTTAGGTTTTTTGTCATGACTAGCCTTATTAGATCGGGGCACTCCGATGGCGCTTTGTTGAGCTGTTGGCAAATTTTCTTTTGGTCACTTTATGCGGATGGTGTTGTACGGTGCCTTCATTTGCGATCATCCTATTACTATTCGTAATTTATTTGGTGCACTCGACAATATTTCAGTACTATGTTTTCGTGATAGTTGAGATTTTTTATGTTGTATTTTACGTCTTTTTGGCTTAGTTTTATCGTCTGTCTAGGGTTGGATAAATTGTGTGTGGTTTTGGGAGTTGGTGGGTATGTTGACACCATTTATGCTTCTATATTATTTCAATTTGCTTAGCCCTCGGAGCTTGTTCCAAGGGCACTGAAACTATGTAATTCCGCCCGTTGTTATCAATAATAATGAGCGTTTAAAAAATAAATAAATATAGGATGAAGTACAAGTGTTCAACAATAGTCCCCACATTGTGGTATAGGCACCATTCCTGTTATTCATGCTAAATTTTTATTTTTATTTACGTAATTGAGAAGGTAAAAAGGGTCAGCTGGTGTGACAAAACTCTTAACCAGTCAGAAGTGTTCATGTTGGTTTAGTTAATGATATTATTTCTTCCTATTGTTTTTAAAGGGACATGATGATCTTGCATTGGTTCAAACAAGGTGGGCCTTTGTGAACAAGGATGAAAATTTGCTAACAAGGTTGCAAAACATAAACTTATCGTTCCATTTCGAGGTTGAACAACAAGTGAATGGAATGTTCATAAATTTCTTTGGTTTTAATGGAACTGCTGGGGTTTGGAGAGTAAAAGCCCTTGAGGATTGTGGTGGGTGGTTAGAAAGAACAACTGTTGAAGACATGGATATTGCTGTTCGTGCTCACCTTTGTGGATGGAAATTCATTTACCTGAATGATGTTAAGGTTTGAATATTACCCCTTTTTTTCTGGAAGTTGGAAAATAGTACTTTTGTATGCCAACACCTATTAACTTATAATATTTTGTATACCATACTCTCAAGTTTCAGAATTAGATGCCAATCAACAGAAACTCGAATAACTATCTGTTAGAATTCATAGTTTTGCGACCAATGTACACGAATCAAACAATGGTACATCAACCTATCAAAATTCATGAGTGCTTCATCTTTTAAGTTGTAATGCGTGCTTGATTTTGTGTGGATTGGTGGTTAGTACACAAGGCTACAAAGCTGGTCAAACAATTAGGATATAAATAGTGCTTTTAAATTTTAATGCTAGTGTACTAATTGTTTGCTTTTAGGTAGAATCGTGTGTAAATTATGAAATTTATTAACACTGTACTAATTATTGAAAACTAGGTTTGTGTACAAAAGTGATGTTTTATCTTAATTGAATAAGAATGTGTGTACCTGCAATAGTTCTTGGACACTATAGTGTTGATGATATTCTGGTGGTGACCTCTCTTCTTCTTTGCAGTGTTTGTGTGAATTGCCCGAGTCGTATGAGGCGTATAAAAAGCAGCAATACAGATGGCATTCAGGTCCAATGCAATTATTCCGCTTGTGCTTTATGGATGTGATTCGTTCTAAGGTATGACGACTTATTAAGACAAATCCGTAATTAATCATAACTTTAAATTTCTTCCGTTGTCTATGTCTTCGAGGGTTTTTGTGTAAAATTAAGTCTAATATTTTATATAAAAAAAAAACAAAGTTAGTCGTTAAAATCGAATCAGAACCATGAATAGTGAGGTTTTAAGTAGATAAACGTAGAATGGTCAAACGCAATTTTGATAGAATGAGAAATTACTAGGATTTTATGATATAATGGGCAGTATGCATTGTTACTATACACAGCACACACAGATAAGAAGATCACACTAGAAAATAGTATTTTGTTGCATTCTGTTGATTTCTGTTTTGCCAAATTGGGTATTAGGTCTTAAGACCTATGTAGTAACTGCACATTTACACTAGAAAAAAGTGCTTATCATTTTGTTTCTGTAATGCGTTTTGCTACAATCTGAAAGACATGTTATAGGCAAAGTCTTAATTGAACTTCAGAATGGTGGTAAAGATTTTGCCCTGGCCAAACTCGTAGGTTCATGTTGTTCGTCGTTAATAGAGCTCAAAAAAGTAAAGGCTTCTTTCTGGAAAATGTTCCGAAAGGGAAAAAATATATCTTTGCACGTGGATGTATTTTTTCACTTGCATTCAGTTTTTCATGAAATTTTAATGATAAAACTCATGAAACTTGGAAGAATCAAGAGGGAGATGAATAATACTACAAATATAGAATTACTAGGGTTCATCTTTGCTTGGTATGTGCCGTTTGTTGGTTACAAGGCTAATTTTATGTTTGTTTTCTGTTACAGATGAGTGTGGGCAAAAAAGCAAATCTAATTTTCCTCTTCTTCCTTCTACGAAAGCTTATTCTCCCATTTTACTCATTTACCCTTTTCTGCTTTATCCTCCCTCTAAGCATGTTCCTCCCAGAAGCTCAGCTCCCCGCTTGGGTTGTCTGTTATGTACCTGGAATCATGTCCATTTTGAATATTCTACCAGCTCCTCGTTCATTCCCATTCGTAGTCCCGTACCTGTTATTTGAGAATACTATGTCTGTAACAAAATTCAGCGCCATGATATCAGGTTTATTAAAATTCGGAAGCTCTTATGAATGGATTGTTACAAAGAAACTGGGTAGATCATCCGAAGCTGACTTAATCGGTTTGGAAAATGAAGAAAGTAATAATATCCACCGGTCCAACTCAGAGTCGGGTTTAGCCGAGCTTAATAAATTAGAAATGAATAAGAAATCGGGAAAGACTAAGAGAAATCGTCTATATAGGACCGAACTGGCTCTTGCCTTTATTTTGTTAAGCGCGGCTGTGAGAAGCTTATTGTCTGCTCAGGGAATTCATTTCTATTTTCTTTTGTTTCAAGGAATCACTTTCCTTGTTGTTGGGTTGGATCTGATTGGAGAACAAGTCAGTTAATTTACGCGACTAGTCTAACTTTTGATGCAAGATTTGGCGTCATGCATGAGCTATGATTTCAACAAGGGGTGTATTACTATGCCATATATACATCTTCAAAAAAAATACCGGCTCTTGCTCGTGGCGCTTGTGGTTATTAACTCCGTGAAGAAAAAAAGGTTCGACAAAAAATCTATTTCCTGGGAGTTTCCGTACTCATTTGTTTCCAGTATTGTACTTTTGTGAAAGGGTTTCCAAGCCAAGAGTTGATGCGATACCATATTGATTTTCTCTGCCAAATTGGTAATATTTATGTCAGTTGCTGTATTTTTCGATAGACTTGATAAGATAGCAGGCTTTTTTCTGCTTATTTTTGTCCTTTGTTGTAGTTCCACTGTATACTTTTTTGGGTTAAGTTACCATTGTATACTGCTTATTTTGGGGAAGGCATTGTTAGCTTTTTCTTGGATTGCTATTCTTTATTTTTGTCATTAACAGACTGTTGTGTACAATATTTAAGATGCTAAAAATATCATTTGGAATTGACAGCTAAACTGAAATTGTTAAATCTTTGTGAACTTCATTGTATGCACCAATAACCGCAGCATACTAACTTTATTACATTTCATAAATCAACGTTGTTTTGAGTTTTGGCTGCAGCATAATGTCTGCTTACCGGGGTTCTGAGCTTGTAAGCTCGATCGTTAGGTGCTTATTTATTTATCAGTATGTTCTGGCCAAATAGCTCGATCGTTAGGTGCTTATTTATTTATCAGTAGGTTCTGGCCAAATAGTTTTCTTTTGATTACAGTATGAAAGAGTGTGCTTTTTTTCGTTTTTCTGTTCTTGAAGCTTTTAACTTCAATTATTTTCTGGAACTTTCCACCTCTACTCCTATGTTCCTCCGTTCTTCATCAACCGACCTACTTGCATCCCACTATCCAATTCTATTATCCATTTGGTTAATTTTAAGTTATTGGGTAAAAAATTACAGAAGTTTAAGTTCACTCTAAGAAGAGGACGCTGCATCTCTCTCTCTCCGTATCTATCATATAAACCCAGAGTACATATTCGACTGATGCGGATTTTTTTATTTTTTTTATGTAAAGAAATTTTAATTCGTATTGATTTGTGTTAATGGAAGATGAATCAAACTATCATATGGTACGCTAAGGTCTAGGGAGAGAAATAACTGGAACCACCACTGATGAATCAAACTATCATATAAACTAGCATGGGATTATCAACAGAGGAAACCGCATAGTGAGGGGGCCAAAAAAATTTGGGGGGTATCTATTACTCCCTTAATTAAGAAGCCAGCTTAAATTTGTCAGACAAATATTAGACTAGCTCTTCATGACGTAAGCTACAAGCAGCAACCAAGAGGAACACTATACAAAATCGGGAAAGCATCTTCCAATTCCGTTTGAATATTTAAACTCATCAACCAGAAAGAATTCTAAAAACTTAGCAGAGACTCCACTTTCGACTGAGTGATTGCTGCAAACTTGGAGATATCATGATCCATATAGCAATTATTTATCTTAAGGCAATTAAAATGAGCGAAAGAATCTCTTACTACCATTCAAAGATAGCTTAAAAACTAGCAGTTGACATACCAAAGCCGACACCATTCAAAGATATACTATATAAAAATAAAATAAAAAATGCAACACACTTACTACCATCGTAGGCTCATTCCACTGACCCTTCTCAGTTCTCAGCCATTAACTTCAGTATTGCTAGTAATATTTTATTAGCATCGTCAACAGACTTCATCATCGACCAGAAGCCAAATATATCAAGTCCGCATTGGTATATCGTATACGAAGTTTGATGCATGCAGGTTACTACATCAAAATAACACTGACGTTTTTATTGCTTCTAAAACACACAAACTAGTCAAATACGAATCATGAGTTCATACAGAAGTGAAACAAGACTTGGAGACGGTTCCATTTATAAACTGCAATTCAAACAAGGTCACCACTAAAGAACTCAATTGCAGTTTTTACACACACTTAACCACTACAGTCTACGAAAACTTTCTTTCAGAAAAAAGTAATAAAAGAGAAACAAGTTTCTGATAGAAATGACTCTGGATTCAGTTATCAAGCCTTGCTGTCAATCGTCATCGGCTCCGCTTCCTTTGCTGCTCCTTTCTGCCACTTAGCAAACATGTTGCCATAAAACTCGGCATCCTTCTTATTGTGTTCCTTCATCTTCTCCTTCAGGGTCTTGTATTCTAGTTTCACATCTCTGGTAAAAGGTGAAAAACAAAAAGAAAAAAAATCAGTCACAATTTCTATGAAAAACAAAACAAACTCTAGTCTTTGAATCTTTGGATGTTTTGTAATTCTGACTAAAAACTGTACCGCTAACTGAATGATCAGCTTGAAAATTAAGGTTCGCTAGTTTCAGTACTTAAAACTATAAGAGCTAGAAGATTTAAGCGAGATAAACTTTTGTACTACTACTCTTTCTTAGAAATGCAGCAGCTCATTTGCAATGAAATTGCAACGAAATTGCAATTCATACTACAAAAAATCAGACTGATAGAAATACCTATTATTAGGGTCGATTTCAAGTGCTTTCTTGATGTCAATCTCAGCCACATCAAAATCAGACAAGTTAATATATGCCTGAGCACGCCTATACAGTGCTTTGACGTTGGTACTCTCAAGTTCCAACACCTGCAGATTAACAAGAAACGTTTACATCAGTGCTTTTAAAGAGACAACTGTTATTCAATTTTGTCAGAATATCAACGAACAAGAATAGGAAATTAACAACAACAATTACTTTTGTACAAAGCTTCACAGCCTCTTTGTAATCTTTTAACTTGAGCTTACAAGCTGCATCGTTGAGATTGCACGAAAGCTTCAAAGCTTTCGCCTGCTTCTTCTCTTCCTCAGAAAAGGAAGTATCGTATTCGATAAACTTCACAGCCTACACCCAAGAATAAATCCATCAGGATTTTTCCAAGAAAATAACTTTTTATAATCATAACTCAAACAAGACATGCATTTCCAATCTTATACCTTCTCGTATCTCTTTGAGGCTCTAACATGTTTACCCGCCTTAAAAAGGGCATTTCCTTCTTCTTTCTTCTTTCCAGCAGCTTCTATCTTCTCCTGGGTGTTCATATCCCATGATTCCTTCTCCTAAACACAATTCCAAATGTGAAAATTGTTGAGCTGATTAAAAAATGAAAATAATATCACAAACGAACAAAGAATTACTCGTTTTTCTATTGTTTTCCACAGTAACCTATCACATTTTTAAAATAATAAACCTATAATAAAACATTTAATTTCCTGATTAGTATAATTTTAGCAGAAATAAGTTAAGTGTACGACAACAGGGTGTTGACCAAGTAGTTAATGTACAACATTGACAGTTACCAACGCACTGTGTACAGAAGTATTTTATAAGCTTTTCGATAATTCAGACAAAGTTATCCTGGTAGAGCTGTTTACACTTGGGTATCTTCTTAAATTTTGGTGTAGAAAACAAAACAGAAACCAGTTCAAAACAAAACAAAAACCAGTGAAAAACTAACCTTTTGGAACGAGATAAGCTCAATCTCGTAATTAACGGTCGAGTTTGGAGGAACTACAGCTAGTTCCTGTTGCGACTCTGAAGAACCGAACGCATACTCTGGTTGAATAATAACCAAAGCAACCTCCCCTTTTTTCATCTTCATCACTGCTTTGTCAAGTCCTTCTATAACTTGCTCTGTGGAGAGAAAAAAATGCTCAAGACATTAACCATTATATTCAAGTAACCCATACGACATCAATATCAAAGCCTCAAATATTTTGTAATACCTTCATCAGTCTTAAATTCAAATAGCTCTTCACCATCACCGTGACCTTTCTTAAGGAAGATGGTACCGTCATTCAGCTTTCCAACTAATTTCACTGCCATAAAAAAAAAGTAAGTCATCAAAACTAGGGTGAGTTAACAATATTATACCATGTAATATCGTAATATTCCCTCTTCCGATACTTTTAGAACAGGTGTTACATGCGGTTATTTTCAATCTTTCGTGTATGTTCAAAGATTATATCTCCTTGGTTTGTAAGATTCCATATCAACAGTGGCAATTTTACTTTTGTTTGATAAACTATATCAGATTATCTCTAAGTAGTTGTTCTCTCACATTTAAAGTCAGGTTCAATGATTCGATTTATAATAGTGTCATTAAAATTAAATAATTGGCTACTAAGCGGCAAAGAAAAATTAATGTGATAAACAGGGCACTGACATTGTACCACCGCTCCTTCATTGGGGCGTTCATAACCATCTCCGTCCTTCAAAGTCTTCTTTATAACCTTTTTATCATCGGTTATTTCTGTAACAGTCTTCCATGACACCAGTTCTAGCGTTATATTCAATGTTGCACTGGGTGGTACTGCACCCTCGTCTCCAGAAGCTGGCTTACCCTTCTCCCCAAACCCATCTGTAACATAAAAATTGAAAAAGAATAAATTGACATGAAATGGCAATCAAGTACGAGATACTGTTCAATTGGGCGTGAGCTACAATATAAAAAAACGTGTTGCGTACATTGTGGCTTCACTGTTAGAATGACCTTTTCTCCTTTCTTCATTGTTTTTACAGCTTTTGAAATAGCAGGGCAGAAATATCCTGTTCATACACAAGAAGTACATGTAAGGGTCATCATCGAACTGTACACCAAAAGGTTTCAGAAAAAGAACAGACATGTAAGAATATGCAATAAGGAGTATACCTTCTTTAACAGTAAATTCAACCCCATCTGATTTTGCGACCAAGGTTCCATCCTCTAGCCGAGCTTCAAACTTAACTGAAACACACACAGTCCCACTCGGTTGTTAGCATGAGCACATATATGTTTATATACTGATGCAAATTGGTAATCAACTGCTTTGTTTTCAGTAGTAGATCTTTTCATTTTTCTATTGGGTCAACAGAAACTCTTATTTTAATTGACATTAGTTCAATATCTCTTACGTTTCTCAGTTGGTGGTATAAAAAAGTCGCCATGAACGTTTCAAAACAGAATAGAAAAGTTTAGGAACGTCTGGTGGGCACGGTAATCCAAGATTCCCCTGTAGACTTGTGGTATGGGCAATTTTTACTGTATTATCTCTCGGTTTGATTTGAATACATAACAGATCTGATCACAAGGTATTATATCCTACATCATATGGCATTCAGGATACCCAAGAAAAGCACAAAACTAAGACAGATGAATTTTTTACCTAAAGCTTCATCAAGGTCCTTGGGATTCTCCCATTTATCTCCTTCGGCAACTATTTTCTTGAATAATCCACCGTCCTTGCATATATCTTTCACGCTACTCCAGGAGAGCAATTCCACATCAAACTGAAGAGTAGCATTTGGCGGAATAGTTGGTGGGGAACCTGATTCACCATAAGCAAGTGCTGCTGGGATTGTGAAAAGGGAAATTTCACCCTTTTTCATCGTCTTTATTCCCTCGTCCCATCCCTTAATAACTTGACCTGTCAAAACACAGTAAGCATACTTTGTTTAAAGAACATCACATAGCATCCAAGTTTGATAGAGAAGTCTTATACATGTAGTCTCACCAAAGTGATTTCGGTACATATTTCAAAAATATATGGAAATAGGAAAGCACGGGAGGTATAAGAAACAAAACGGTGCCTTTTGACCTTTGTGTTTTTCGTTTCTGTCATTAGCTATAACAAAACAAGGCAGATAACTAAACCTATCAATGAGTTAATTTAATTATAAACGAAGAGCATTCCTAAGACCAAGCATACACTAGAAATATTCTACCACACCGCAACAAACAGCCTTACGTAAAATGGAATGATATAATGTTTAGGAAAATGAATTGGCAGCTCCTGAACAACTAAACATGACAACTTTACTGATCGAAAAATTCATATTTACCAAAACCGGTGTACTAATGATTACCAAAGTCTAAATTAACCTCGGGCAACATATATATAAGAAAATCACCTAATTCAATTCAATACTAATGAAGTATCATTTTTCACGCCAAAGTAACCTGAATAACAAACATATCAGTCATACATTGAACACCTACATATCAATGAGTGCGGTTTTACATTTTTACAGAGCACAATTCAATAATTAAACCATACTACAAGAAAACCAATGCAAAACAATATTCCATGTTTTCCAAAAAAATAACAATAAATCCGATTTGTTAATCATAGCTGTTAAATTCATATTATAATAATATAAATTAATGGGTAAAAAGAATAAACTTGCACATACCTTGACCGAGAGTAAACTTGAAAGGCTCTTGCCTATCACGGCTAGAGTCGAACTTAGTCCCGTCGAGCAGTGTTCCAGTGTAATGAACTGCAAAACCACAAATCAGATCAATCTAATTAATTAAAAAATACAAAATACAAAAGAAAAACCCGAGTCTATATACTTTCCAGTTAACTCAAAAATAGTAACCTTTGTAACAAAAGGAATCATTAATTGCAGTAAACTATATACCAAATGTATCATTTTTCGTTATAAATATAATCCATTTCAATTTTAGCACGTGTACCATCAAACAGAACATTCATTAAATAAAATACCACTTCATCACCGTACAGCACTGTCATATAATCGATGTTACGAAATTATGTGCAATTAGTTGCAAAGAGATAAAAGTAATAACATTTATGAATTAACATACAACGCTGCCATATAATTGATGTTACGAAATTATACGCAGTTAGTTGCAAATAGATAAAAAAGCAATAACAATTAAGTCATTGTACTTAAGGTTCACATAGTCAAACCTTACTATGTATGAAGTAAAATTTTACATATTGGAATCCATTTTTAAAATGGACTATCTAATAAATGTAACCAATTACGCACCAACCCATCATCTGCTAGACCTGTTATATGATCAATGTTACTAGATCATACACCTTATATATATATATATATATATATATATATATATATATATATATATATATATATATCAATATTTCTTTACATAATCACATAAATTCCATGTCAATTTGCAATTTGTTCTCTTAAAAATTCAACGAATTAAGCATCGATTCATCGCCAGATAAAACTATTAGATAACCGATGTTTATACACCTTATTTATCAATTGCTATGTTTGTATAATTTATTAGAGTTGTGTCGATTAGTAAATGTACTATCCAATTTAATCAACAAATTAAGCACCAATTCATCACCGTCTAATAGTAGCACACAGCCTAAGTTATTAAAATTGCAAACCTAGCTCTACATGCACAAAATACAAATACAGTACAGATATATATACCATTATACCTTCAACTTCATCACATTTGAATGTAGTATCCGACATGTTTAACAAAATACTCACTAATTCATAACCAAAAAGTCAATCAATACACCTTATGTTAAGAATTCAAATGCATTATATATTGCATAGGAGCATGTAGACTATACCACACCAATATAATTCAGCAAATCAATAATTTAATTTGGAATACTACTTACAAAAATCTAACAAAATTAGGCACCAATTCATTACCGGTAAAACAATTAAATAGCATGTCACTAAATCATCAATACTTAACTCTACATATCACATATATGGTGCAGATTATATACATATATACACTAACTATACCCTATTCACACAGACGATATCATCTATCAATTAAACAAACTTTAGTCAAGCACTAAAATGAATATTATTATTTAATCATAGAAAGTAATTTAAATGCTACAATTAAAAACTTCATTTTCATTTTCATATAAAATGAATATCATCTATCAATTGTAACAAAATTTCATTTTCATCAAATTTGTTACAATTTCTTGACCGGAATATACACATAATTACATCTTATAAGTTATATCTCGGTGTTATACCGTAATAATATTTAAATCAAGCACTAAAAATGAATAAATATGGAGTATGTGATCTAAATCAAGCATCTAATAATATCATCCCTACATATACATACATATATATACACCTAATTAAACCTTAATGACACAGATGACTTCGACTGTTAATTAACAATATAATATTAAAATCAACCCCTAAAATGAATGAATATCTCGTCATATATTTTAGTTTGAACATAATATCAGATTTTGTATCATTTACTATAGTTATGTATGTTAAAACGAATTGTTAATTAAATTAGTCTACATCCGTAATTAGTAAAATATAGTGGGGATAAATTGTTAATTAATTAGATTAGGTACATTCGTAATTATTAAAATAGAGTGAGCGTATTTTAGGAAAAATTGGGCAAAATTTGGCAGCCTCAACTTTTCTTCGGTTTGATTATTTTCATATATTTTATTTTAAACATAATATTCAGATTTGGTATCATTTATTATAGTTATGCATATTAAAACGAAATGTTAATTAATTTAGGCTACATCCGTAATTACTAAAATATAGCGAGGATAAATTGTTAATTAATCAGATTAGGTATATTCGTAATTATTAAAATAGAGTGAGCATATTTTAGGAAAAATTGGGCAAAATTTGACAGCCTTAACTTTTATTCGGTTTGACTATATTAATTGTACATATGATAATCATATAATATAACATTTGAACAAATACCTTCGACTTCGTCGCCATTATCGGGAGTATCCCAGCCATCACCAGCCTTAATAAGCTTCTTTTTAAGCCCTTCGGTACCGATCTCCCTCTCATCGCCCACTTTCTGCGACGAATCCGCCATATCCGTCATATCAAAATCATCACCGCCGTCCATCATATCTCCCGCCGTTGGCATCTCGAAATCCTCACCCTCCATTTCTTCTTATTATTATTATTAGAGAAAACGAATCTGTATGTGTATGTATATATATAGATTATATATATAGAGAGAGAGAGGGGTTTTCTAGAGAGTTCTGAAAAGGGTTTAGAGTGAGAGTAGACTAATTAAGGGAAGGTTAGGGATGGTTCCAGAAGAGCCTCTATTTTTATTTTTAGACTGCAAAATGTTAGTTTTCGCGACGAAACCGTAAATCCGAATTTGTAGTCGTGATTCGTATTTACGGTTTACTTATTTTTATTTTGTAAAAATAAAAATAAAAAGGTGAACCGTAAATCCGAATTACAAACCGTAATTCGAATTTATAGTTTACGCGTGAAAACAAATATTTTGCGGTCGAAAAATACAGTCTCTTCGAGAAAATACTTTATTAGTTTGTTGAGAGTTTTGTGAAATTGTAATTGGGTCCGTGTAGTATGCTTGTTTTGAAAATAGGGGTCGGAATTGGTGATAATCCAAAACAGAGTATGTCCAATTGTGTGGACCTGTTTGGATGGGTTAAGTTATATTAAATGATATTTGGTTAATGCCGAAGCGAAATGAGACATGGGATTTTGAAATTGTATAAGATTTGTCCAAAATTGATAAATAATGTGAAATATATTGACCTCGCTTGCCCTAGAGGCGCAATTTGTTTTTCGCTTGCATTCCATCATCTGTATAATCATTTAATTGTTTAATTAACTTTTTTTTATTAGAATCTCCAAAATGAAGATCAAAGAGCATTTGGGGAAATGGAAAATTTCCTAGCCTTCATCGATAGGAAATGATGAAGTTGAAGCGTTTATATACCATCTTTAATGATAAAGAGGTTGAAGCCTTCGATTTTTGAGTATTTGTACGCATGTACGTAACCCCTGTCATGTTATGCTCCCTTGTTACTTTAATTTAACATTTACAACATTTCACATAAAGGTCATTTACGAGTATAAAAAATTGTAATTTGCAACCTCACTTCTTTCATATAAAGAACCCTTCCCTGTCCGTTTCATCGTCCCATTATGCATAACCATATCATAATATCCCTCTCTAACTAGAATATCGTTAATATAGTGCGTTAGGATTTAAAGAGAGAAAAATTCGTCATTAAAGGTATGAGTACTGGTAATCGTTGCTTCCACTTTTTCGTAATCAAATTACTTGTTTTATCCTGTGAGATCTCGTTCATAAGCCAAGAAAAAGATAACGTATAAGATCTTACACACATATGGCCGGGCAATTAACCAGATTTTTTGTTCTCGTTCCTATACAGATGGTCGGCGATTAACCGATAACTAGTATGATTTTGTATATGAGAGTGCTTTTTTATATTCTCATAGTAAATTATTTGACAATTTTGTATTCTCCTTGTCTTCATATTACGTCGGCATAGAATATCCTATAGGTTTGAGTTAGATGACTACTGTAATATTTTCCCCATTTCTTAGCCAAAGTAGGACAAATCCATTATTTTCTCAGAATGAGAACGATCAATGTTCCAACCGGAACTATGAGGACCACTTGTTACGTTTTCTAAACTATGAGACTATTCGTGATTACTGATTAGGACTGTCAATTACTATGATCAAACGTTTCCCTTTCTAATAGGACGTAATAAAAACTAAATTAAATGTAATTTAACATTGACTGAGGATAATCTGACGGTGACATGAGTTTAACCCCTTTCATTTGGCTAATGATAAGTTCACAACTCTGCACGTTCACGACCGAATTATCCGTCTCATCATATGATGTGGCAGAAACCAAAACAAAATAAACTAAACATAATTAAGTGATAATAAGTATGTTTTAATTTTGTTTCGACCCGTACGTTTGTGGGAATGGGCGATGCATTTGTGATTTGTGTACCGAAGGGCGAAATAAAACACATTGCACGCGTAAGCAGGGGCGAAGCCATGAATGGTAAATGGGGGTGCCAAAATTTAGAATATAAAAACAGAGGTGTCAAATCATCGTTTTTAACGTATTTTAGTGAAAATAAATGGTCAAAAATTAAAAAAAAATCACAATTTTCAGAATTACGTGGGGTGTCGTCGCCCCCAATGATCTGCACTTAGCTTCCCCTGCCCGTAAGAACAAAATGCCATTGACGCCTCAAACTAATTTACGAGTAAATTAGCTAGTATGGAAGTATCATTTCTTATTGAACATTGTAGCAAGCAACTAAGAATTTAAGGATATTGTACATTTCTTACGAGTACTTGGTTTAAATTTTCAAACTTAGTGAGATTTTTCTGATTCTCAAAAGAAGAGAGACTGCAAAGGCAAAGTGAAAATTAAAGATATCTAATAAGTTGTGTTCATACAAATAAGATTGGGTACTAAAGTGTTATGTTGATCATATTCTATAAGTACAAGTTTATAACCATATAATACTATCCTCATTGTATAGATTATAGAATAACTAAGTACTGATTCTGAAAATGATTCACATAAGAGTAACTTTTAAGCAATCCAACTGGTTTTCCATATGACAATTTGATCGAGGTAAAAGGAGCTTGGCTAAGAAAGGAAAAGCTTGGTTAACAGGACCACTAATTCCCTTGTTATAGCCGTTAAGTTGAGCATACTGTGCTTTTTCATAAATAAGATAAAATAAGCATTCACCAACAACAAAAGTAACAAAATTTAACTTGATCAAAAGGAGAATCGATCGACCATCTAGGTTAAATAATAAGATAGAGAACAAATTATCTAAAGACGAATAATAAAAGAAGTAAATACAGTTACTACTACGATCGCTGGGGCGCTCTTCTATAGTGACTGGATGCAGAACTATGAACCTCAATGGAACTCGTTTTGAAAAAATTCAGACGTTTCAGGATTTTTTTCATTGAGAAGTCGACTTCTGTTGATGTCTTCTGACCATGTCAAAGAGTAATGCTTGGAAACTTGCAAGACCCGTAACCTAGAAAAAAATACAAATTAATAAAGAAACAACAATTAATAGAAAAAATGTAGCTGCCGGTCTCATTACTCTCTTTGAAGATTGTATTTGATCAGTTGCTAAATTAATGTACGAAACAAATTTGAACTAACGCTCAATAAAAATTAAAGTGAACTGATCTCGTACTCCCCCACAGGCAAAATTTTACAGCTTATTTGGTACTAAGATTATTTTGTTCGCCAAAACCATGGTATAATTGAAGATCTATAAGAACTTGATTGATCTACTAGTTGAAACCTGAGCTATTAAGAGTATCTGAATTGAAAAGGCTAAACTTTTAGACACGAATTCTTTTTGTTTCAGCTTCAAATAATTATAAGTTATATCCAAACAATCCATTGGTAAGGTAATAAGCAGTTTACTCCATTTGGTTGAAGAATGAAGAGTGTCTAGAGTCTAGACTAGGTTATGGGAAATATCACACTCCACGTGTTGTGCCCATTTTTGTTGATAAATCTTACAATATAAAACATCAAATTGGTCCCTCTACACATTCCCTAGAACCATGTGTTCTCATTACTTTACTTTCAAATATTCATCCCCACAAGCCTTCAAGTTCTGCGACTTTTTTCAACATATGACTCGAATTTGGCGTTTAAGTCTATTGCTAGTTGCAACTTTAAAATTATGTGATATGCGTTGCCTGTTGGAGAATTTAACTCTATTTTTACTGGTTTTGTTTTCTAAAATTCTAAACACTCAACTTAGGATCACCCAGTTAACCAACGACAACGATTACTTACCCAAGAAAAGTTAACGAACGATTAACACATTCTAAATGACCGGTAAAATAAATCTCGAATTTCAACTTAACATATCTTGAAATATACTCTTCAGGAGTATTATACTGATTGAAATCTAAACGCAACATAAAGATACTCATACTTTTCAGTCTCATTTAGATGTTTCAGAACGTCATCATCAAATGCAACAAAAACTGTTTTTAATCATCAACAGAAAACATACTTGTTTGTTAAGTTTATAAGAAACTCCACACAACCATATGGAAAGTATATAGTGTTTATTTGTCTACACCGATTATTGTTCGATAAGAAAGATTGCATTTAACTTTAAACCGAATTCAACTCATTTTTTTCCGATTAAACAACTTGATTCGTCTTATTTATGTAGTAGTATGACCTAAACTAGCTAAGATTATATGAAAAGCATATATTTCAAATAACGAAATGGATAAGAGTTTAATTACATGAAAACAAAACGACTAAGAAAAGGTTCCTTACAAATTAGTTATTGCGCTTAGTTTCTAGTTTTGACTATGGAAAATTGAAAATGGGAAAACAGTAACAATAGAAGTGTGAAGATTACTATTTACTATTAATAAAGTGGTTAAAAAGTAGGAACTTGTAACTTACTTGGATCCTTAGAAGTCTGAATAGCCACTCCATTGAAAAAGCAAGTCCCACCAACCTTCTTAAACTGTGACCAATACGAACTAAACGCGTAGCTAGCATGCCCCATCAGCGTATTTGGTTTATAACACGCACCATTTGATTGTATCGGGTCGCATGTAGCATTCCCCTGTCCGCACGCATATGCAAGTGCGTCCCCTAAATCGGTCGTATTTGCCCCATCAGCTGCCACACACCATATTTTCCCCTTATATGGTGTATCCGTATTCGAAGGCTGTATAGGCTTATACTCTGAAATGTGCGTTTTACCTGTTGTACAGTAATATGAAGTGATAAATAAGTTGGCAATACTTAACAGTTAACATCTTGAGATTCAAGGAGTTGTTTGGTGACAGAAAATGGAAAAAAAGGATTTTTTGAGTTTAAGCTAGGATCATCCAGCTTATTTTCCCCGCATATTTGTTATTTTAAATAAGGTATATGCCTAAGCTTACAGCTTATTATGGGGAAAACGGATAAACTACAGTTTCAAGCGTGTCAAACCAAAAGCAATCTAATCCAGTTTTGAAGCAAAAAAGGCCAAAAAGATGCGAAAAATAACTTGACATCAGAGCCTAGGCTACCGAATCGATTTTTGCTACACTAACATAAACCGTCATGTAAATGACAACATAACGAACAGATAAAACGAACACTACATTCCGTGATTTCAATTATAGCATAACGAACAGATAAAACAATACACTACATTCCGCGATTTAAATTATAGCATAACATACAGATAAAACGATACACTACATTTCGTGATTTAAACTATAGCATAACGAACAGATAAAACGATATGCTACATTGCAGGATTTAAATTATAACATGACGAACAGATAAAACTACACGTTCAAGTCTTCGCTATAAATTAGTTCTTCTTAAAAATGCATAAAACTAGTATGGCAGCCTAAGTTATGGAGTCAATTTTCGCTACACGAGCACTAGACTCCTTCATTTAATCTAAACATAACCAACATATAAAACTACACTGTGCAAGTTTTCGCTAAAACTCTTTTTTCTTAAAAATGCAAAACCTAGTATGGCAGGCTACGTCTTGCATGTAAAATGGAGTGTACAGAAAACAAGTCACATGATTAAAAGATTGACAATGATAACACAATGTACCTGAACATTTTAGTAGAAAATGTAATTTAACATTACCTGATAAATCAACCGGGTAAACAGCAGACCCGTTCGGGTACAAAAGCCCAAAATGCCGTTCCGTACCCGGCCCTCCTTTTTGGTTCTCATTATACAAAGCGAAAACAAACGCCGGTATAACCACGCCAGGACGAGCAGGTGTACCAACAGGTGGCTTAGCAGTCAGCTTCTTAACAATGTTACGGTTATAAGTGGCGGAATTGTAAATACTCGCTCCAATCTGGTCAATATCGCCACCGTTAGGCCAACCCGTCTCAGCTAGGTACAAACGAATGTCAGGGTACCCGAGTTTTTTCATTGCAAAAATAACCGAATCCATCATTTGGTCTAGTAAGTTGGTGTAAACCAAGCTTGTTTTTGGGTCGGTGTATGTAAAATTAGTAGGCCTAGATAACGCGTAGTCGAGGTTAATTTTGGTCGGATCGGATGCCCATGTAAAATAAGGGTACAAGTCGACGAAAAAAAATGATTTAGTCCGGTTCAAAAACTGTAACATGGGCTTTATTATTGGTTCCGTTATATCAGACCGGAACGAACCAGCTGAGGGCGGAAACGTAGTTTCCAACATGTCTATCGCCAGTGGCGTACCGACTTTAATTTTATTTAGCTTATATTTTACTAAAGAGATTCGAATCCGTCTCATTGCGGGTACTAAGCTATTCTTAAGGGCATTATCGGAAAAGCTTAGTATTTCGTTTCCGACTAGTAAGTACCGTATTTTTGTACCAGGGAAAAAGGGTAAAATATTGGTTTGTACCCACTGGTTTGATAATGTTTGGCTATTTGAGATATTGACTAACATCTGGTTTGGTACCATTATCGAAACTTGGATATTGGTGTTTTTTAATGCATTTAAAATGGACGGTGTAGGATCGTAAAGCTTGACACGTGTCGAGCGTAGAGTTTGTGTGATGTGGTTTATGGATTTTTGTGGGGTTAATAAGTTGTTACCTAGTTGACCGTAACATATCCCGATTTTAGCCGACTTATCTGCACCTGTTCATTCAAATTTTCAAATTAATTATTTAGTTTAATATTTTTTTTAATGCGACTAAATAAATGATTTGGGCATGTTTTTTTCTAAAATAATGATTTAGTCTAATAGTTTTTTGAATATGATTAGATAAATTATTTGGGCATGTTTTTTTCCGGTGCAATTTTATGAATCTAGTGCAAAACCATACCTACCAATTGGTGCATTTTTTATTCTTTTTTTTGTATCGGAATACTTATTTATGAACTGTGCACTTGATTTAGAAAAATTGCACCGGAAAATGACTCGTTCAAATGATTTAATTAGCTATTTAAATGAATGTGCATAAATTAATAGTGCCTAAATGATATGATTAACTATTTAAATGAATATGTATAAATTAATAGTGCCCAAATGACATAATTAATTATTTAAATGAATGTGCATAAATTAATAGTACTAGAATTAAATATTATGGGAAAGATGGAATTTACTTACTGGAGAAAGTGATGAGTAGAGAGAAGAGGAGCAGAGCTAGAAATTTCATGTTGTGATGAAATAAATTTAAATTTTTTGTTCTTGTTGAAACTTTGAAGGGTTTGTTACATTTACGATGGGGTTTATAAAAGGGGATTGGTGAGATTTTAAATGAAAGTTTGGAGAGATTGGGATTTTTAAGATTCTGTGGGAATTAATTTTTAAGATTTTTTGTCAGGTGGGTGACCCACTAAGACTATTGGGGTTACCGTTGTGTTTTTTCTCACCCTTTTTTTTTTATCAGATCTGAGATATATAAGGAAAGGACTTCCATTTACCATGGTTATTTTTTTTATTTTATTTTTATAAATGAAGTGATTGTAACTTGTAACACTTTTATCGAATATAAGTAATGCTGTGATGTATATTAGGCTTTTATTTATTTTAAAATTAAACAGACCAATATATTAGAAAGTACGTAACACTTCCATTCAAAAGGATGAGAGCAATACAATAACTACAGGTGATGTAAGGAAAAACGCGACTAGTCATCCACAAATTTGAGACATGATCGTCAATTACTAACTATAAATCTATACTTACGGGAGTCGGAAAACTTTCCAAAGACCCATCCGTAGTATTTGCAATTTGTGTTGTAAGTGCAATGTATTGAAACTTGAAAGTGAAGTGTGATCCTCAATTCTTCATAGATGATAGAGTATAGACCGTAGTTCTAATTGGTCCCTAGTTTCAACCATAACCGTCGGTATAATACGAGAAACCGAAAAGTGTACCATGATAAAAACGTAAAACATGTTCAAAATGGAAGTGAAAAACAAGAAATGGGAATCACCTTCTTTTAAGGGAAAATGAGTTATAGGCACGTAGGCCGTAACTATGGACTTTCCCTTCTATGGACTATAATTGATGGTTTTATTGGATCACATTACTCAATTTAAAAGAAAAGTAAGATTTTTTTGCTTATCTTTAATGTTCAATAAAAAAAAATGAGAAACGCTAACATGAATTTGATGCACTATAATTAAGGGTGTGCCAATCAATAAAAAAAATTTAGTTTTAATTTTGAATTAATTTAAGATATTAGTGACTATTTCTATAAGAGGCTGGATTTTTATACTATATTTTTTCTGAAAAAACGCACAAACTGTACATTTTTTGTACGAACCGTACATTTAATCTACGGTTTGGGTTGAATTGCAATTTTTTCAAATTTCAGGGACTGAAATGTAATTTCTGTAAAGTTCAGGCAAACCGTACATTTAATCTACGGTTTAGACTGAATTGTAATTTTTACAAAATACAAGGACTGAAATGTAATTTCTGCAAATTTCAGTCAGACCGTACATTTAATCTCTGGTTTGGCTGAAGTTTGCAGAAATTAGATTTCAGTCCCTGAATTTCGAAAAAATTGCAAATTAGTCCAAAAAAATTGAAATTAAACATGAAATTTTTTTATGAAAAAAACTAAATTCCCTATTCGTATATTTAAAATAAAAAGAAACTTTTTATAAAAATTATAAATCTTTTAAACATGACTTTTTTATATAAATCTTTTAAACATGATTTTTTTTTATATAAAATTGGTCAATTCTAACAATCTCTCAAAATAAACACAAACATAGACTTACACAAATATAGATAAAAAAAGTTTAATTTCAAAAAAAAATTCAAAAAAGTTTAATTTCATGTTTAATTTCAAAATATTTTTTTGGACTAATTTGCAATTTTTTCGAAATTCAGGGACTGAAATGTAATTTCTGCAAACTTCAGCCAAACCAGAGATTAAATGTACGGTTTGACTGAAGTTTGCAGAAATTACATTTCAGTCCCTGCATTTTGTAAAAATTGCAATTCAGTCCAAACCGTAGATTAAATGTACGGTTTGCCTAAAGTTTACAGAAATTACATTTCAGTCCCTGAAATTCGAAAAAATTGCAAATTCAGCCCAAACCGTAGATTAAATGTACGGTTCGTACAAAAAATGTACGGTTTGTGCGTCTTTTCAGAAAAAATGTAGTATAAAAATCCGACCCATTTCTATAATCATTTCTTTAAGCAAACACAAAATTAGATGTCTTCCTAAAACAAGCAAAACGGTGAAAAGAATAGGAAAATGATTTTTCTCACACGATTTTGTCTTTCTGACGTAATTTACGAATTTGTTTATTTGGAAAAAAAGTGTGATTCCAAAAGCCTTACTGTATTATTATCTCAAGTGACAAGTGTTTCTATTAAATAAGTAACTAAACGATCAAATGTCCCAATAATCTCCGTGATAATAACTTTGTTATACTACTTATGGGGTTCATATTATTCTGTTCTCAATTACTTAACTAGTTATTGCTGATAATTTAAATGATGGCATCTACCTTATAGAGATGACCACTTTAAATTAATAGGAGTATTTGAGCTGCGTTTGAAGAGTTCCAAAAATGATAACTTGACTTGTTTGGTTGGTCGTCTGTTTCAAGACAATAAATTATAACATTCTGAATGTTAGTTTTTTTTTTTTTTTTTTAGGAGAAACAAATTTCATTAAGATAAATCGTCATACAAATAAGACCATAAACGGTCGGAATACATTGTAATCTAAACTCGTTAGAACTAGATCTACCATAAATGACTAGATGATTTGTCGGTTTATTAAGCTATCTCGGAACCCAATCGAAACTCTAATTCATGTCCTTTGTTAAGGAAAGTATGTCGGTAACTATAACATCTATTTTCCATGTGGGGTCACGTATTTTCCTTGTGCAACATATTATAAAATTTATATTATTCGTCTCGAATTCAACATTTTTCCACTCATTTTCTTTTGGCATATAGCAAGCCATTCTAAGTGTTCAAATTTCGGTCATAATTGGTGAAGATCACTTAAAACCGTCACCCCATAAGCCGACAAGATCACCAAACTCGTCGCGAACAATAACTCCTCCCTCAACCCATTCACCAGTTTGTTTATACGAAGCATCGACATTAATTTTTAGTGAATCACTTTGAGCTTTACTCGATTTTCCTTTATTACGCCCTTCACCCATATCTTCCTCACTTTCTTTCCAACTATAGCAATCTTTGATAAAATCACTGTGAGAATGAAGGGCATGAAAAATGAATGATGTCGGTCTCGGAGATTTATCATTAAACACCCGTATCATTCCTAGACTTCCAAACTTGTCAACTTTTATATTCATAATAAGCTCTAAGGTGTAGTTTGTAGAAAAATTGGTCATCATTGATTCAGTCCAGGCCGCTAGAGAAGTGATCGATGCCGGGTCAACATGTGTACAAAAAGGGCTTCGAAACCAAACAGCCCTTGTCCAACTACATTAAAGAAGCAAATGTTCCGTAGTTTCCACGTGCTCATTGCACATCGGGCACATAAGATTAGTCCCACATTTTATCTTGAAAATATTTTCCTTTGTAGCAAGAGAGTTAGTTAAAGCTCTCCAAAAGAAATGACGGACTCTCGGGGCTGTTTTGGCATTCCAAGTACTTTTGCAACAACAATTTTTTTTTAGTCGTTATTATACTTGGTATTTTCTTTTGTACTCAATGTGTTAAACATGTCTTGGCCGAGAAGAATACGCTGGTTAATTACGTATCTAAATTGTCTCTTAAACAATGTGATAGTTGCGTTTTGTTGTACATGTGATGTTTACGTGAAAATTAACTTATGTATCCCAAGTTGTAGGTAAATTCTATATTAATTGTCTCGATGTGAGAGAAATGGTTAAGTTTGATCATTTCATAGGGTTGATAATTTTTGGTAATTTAGCAGCATGGCGAGTTTTAATTATCGTCGTGGTTCTTTCTTCGAATAATGATTTGTATCGGATGTAGCTACGTAGTACCATGTCCATTCCTAATATATTATAGCAATTTGTATTGATTAGCAAATCTTAGTAAATATTGATAAAGCTTGATAAAATTCATAAATCAGTATATCACTACTATTTACTGAACTGGCAAATTGTTTCAAACTGTGGAAAGTCCATAATAGTTACACCAGATAATTCCTTTCTAAGGAGGTGAGGGAGAGCAAAGTTCTATATGGAGTAATTATTCAATTCTTTGACAACATTTCAAGGTCGCAGGAGGCTAGAAGCTATGGTTAATCTTCAATAGTTATATACATGTTTCTGAGGGCAGTACGTTGTAACATCCCGTATTTTTATAAGTGTTTTTTTTAATGAGGAATTAATTTACTCAAAAATGTTTTATTAAAATTTTACCAAAAACCGGTCATTCGACTAATTTTTAGCCAAAAATCGAAACTCTTCCAAAAAGATTTATTTTAAAAACATATTACTAATTTTACTAATAAAAATGACTCAATAAAATTGTTTCTAAAGATTTGTTATTATTGATGTTGGCCCGTGCAGCTAAAAACTTAGAGAGGGGGGGGGGGATGAATAAGATTTTTGGCGCTTTTCGCCTATTTAAAATTCTAAGCAACTAACCACCCAACTAATGCAATTCTAAGCTTAAACGTTTTAACAATAGTTAATGAATTGCTAGAATTACTAAACGCAAACAAGAAAATGAGCAATAAAATAAGTTGCGTAAAGTAAAAGTAAGGAAAAGGAATTGACACCGCGATTTATAGAGGTTCGGCAAACGCGCCTACGTCCTCTCCTCGGTACTACCGAGTATTTCACTAAAAATCTTCTTGCGGATATTACAAATCCTATTTAGCTCAATCGACCGATTGGCTCACCCTCTACCCGAGGTTCCTATTCTTGATACAAGTGCAAGAGAACACGACTACGAGTCAACGACTCCCCCTCAATTTATGAGTACCCGAATGAAAAGACCTAGAGCTTTTAAGCTTCACTTGCTTACAAAGCCTCTACCCGATCACTCGCTCACAAATATGAGTTTATAAATTACTCGTTACAAATTTTGTTACAATAATGTAACTACACTCACTATTCTAATTGCTTCTTAAAAAGCTAATTGGTGAGTTTTTGATGATGATTGAGCTTGACTCTCTTTCTCCTTGATTTTCCTCTTTCTCGAATATATTCACAAAAATGGTGATATTTAGGGTTTTTTTAATGAGAGGTTGAAGGAGGTTAATTGGTGTATTGATTGGTTGTGTTTTGAAGAGAGATTTGGTGGTATATATGGACCAAATGGTCTGTTTTTCTGTATATGACCGTTGGCAGTGGTTGAGGCTTTTATTCAGTGGTTTAAGCTATTTTCCAGAATAAGCTGAAAAGCTGTTTTCGAAATCTGCAGAAAATGATCGGTCGTTTTCTACAATCGATCGGTCGTTTTCAGAAAAACGATCGGTCGTTTTTCAGAAACGATCGGTCGTTTTTATAAAGGACTCACTGGAAGAATTTGGACCAAAAACGATCGGTCGTTTTTGTCCAGTCGATCGGTCGACTGTTCTTCTGGCAGTTTCTCGGTCTTCTCGCTATTCTTCGAAAGCTCATAACTCCTTCGTTTTAGCTCCGATTTTGGTTCCGTCTGAACCTGTGGCTTCGTTTTTCCGAGCTCTATCTTTCTGGCGTACTGAAATTTTCATTTACAACTTTTGTAAAAGACAAGCATTATATCATCGAAATCGTAAAATCATTAACGACATAATCAACGTTATAATCAAAATCATTATTGAACTCTAAGTTCAACAATTGAGTAGTATATTAATAGTTTTGATTAAAAGTTAGCTTTTAGAACTTTGGGGACCAAATAGTTCGCTTCCACAAACTTTGTAAAAACAGTTTTTTCTATACCTAAAATCAGCTCACTTTTCAATTCTTTAAACCTAAAAATCAGCCAAGAGAGAAAAAGAGAGAAAAGATAAGAAGAAGAAGAAGAGAAACCACGTTAGCGGATTATTACCGGAATCATCTCCTCTACACGTTAAGGTAACAGGGGTTATCCATAGCGACTAGACGAGGGTGTATGTTAGGATTAGGTTTTACGTTTATTATAAATTGGGGGTTTTTGCCTTTTATATTATTTATGTTCTTAAATTGATAATTGGGGTTTAGTTGTTGTATTTTTAATTCCATTAATTGAATTGTAGAATTTGAGACTTGAGACTAATTAATTTCGAATTAATGAGATTATGGATGGGTTTGCATGTTTTAAGCGTTGATTATGTGATTATATAGTTATTGATGAAATTGGATGAATTTATGTTGAATAATGGTGAATTGTAGTTTATGCATACAAGGTGTTTGTTAAAATGCCTGAGAGTGATTTTATGTTGTTATAGCGTTTGACTAGTTGTGAATTTAGTGCATATGATTATGGTTTATGTTGTATTACGTTAAGTGACGTATGAGTTTATGTTAGTTGAATAGTATAATATTATTGGCCGAGGCCTTAATATTTATACGTATGAGATGGTGTTATTTGAATGATTTTATATTATTGACCGAGGCCTTGTGATTTAGCTATAGTGGCAATGGTCTCTGTCTCTCCGTAATTCCGTGGACAGAAGACGGCCGAGGGGATAGGGAATGACTCGTCTTACGGACCGGAGCGAGTGGCGTTAGAGGTCCCAGTGTGCACTATATTTACTTTTATGTTAGCAATGGTCTATGTCTTTCCCTAATTCCGGGGGCATAAGACGGCCGAAGGGATAGGGAATGACTCGTCTTACGGACTGAGACGAGTGGCGTGAGAGGTCCAAGTGCGCACTATAAATCTACTTTTATGTTGCAATGGTCTATGTCTCTCCCTAATTCCGGGGACATAAGACGGCCGAAGGGATAGGGAATGACCTACCTTACGGACTGGGGTAGGTGGCGTGAGAGGTCCATGTATGCTATAGTTGTGTGTTGATGTTATTTAATTTATCGTAGTTGTAGAATGTCATTATATTTATCTTTATATGTCGATTATCGTAGTTGTAGAATTTGTGAGCTCTTGCATTTATAAAGTGATTCATGAAGGGGCTGAACCCGACCATCTCTTTGCAATTGGCATCGGCCCGCCATGTCAACTATAATGAGTTGGTAAAATCGGCTCAAGATGTGGAAGGGGATTTACTCCATAACAAGCGAATCTCGGAGAAGTCAAAAACCGGAAATGCTCCGAGGGAAGATAAAAAGCGGACTTGGGATATGGCGAATAATTCGCGATTTCAACAACCGGGAAGAGGAGAGAGGAATTTTAATTCACCGCCAACAAACGTCATGATAAGGGGAGCGTGTTTCCACTGTGGAGACGTGAGCCACCGATAATTCGAGTGTCCGAGGGTCCAATGTAGGACATGCAACCGAATGGGACATACGGCAAGGGTTTGTCCCGGTGGACAAGGAAGAATCGACACTAACCGGCCCTTTAACCAACCTAGGTTGCCACCACCACCACCAAGAGGACCAGGATTCGTACCACCACACCAATTACCTGGGAACCAAGGGGGAGGGTTTCGAGGTAACCACCAAGGAGGGAAAAACCGTGGGAACTACCGAGGAGGCTATCAGGGCCCGGGAAACTGATGAAATCATGGGGGAAATCGAGGACCGCAAGAAAACACACCAATTCAAGTACGTCTATTTGCCTTGCCACAGTTGCCAAACCAAGGAGATCCGGAAAATGTACAAGGTATGGTTCTTGTGTGCTCATCTTGGGCACATGTTCTTTTCGATACAGGGACTTTGCGTTCTTTTATATCTAGAAGTCTAGTTGAGTCTTTGTCGTTAGAAATTGGGGTTCTTGAGAACCCGATAGTTGTAGAGACTCCTGTTGGGGGTCGAGTTGTGTTGGACCGAGTGTGTCGGTCTTGTGAGATGGTGGTCGCGAACCACGTATTTATATTTGACTTAGTAGTTATAGAGATGTCGGGATTCGACGTGATACTTGGAATGGACTGGTTGGTTCATTTCAATTCTTTCATCGATTGTGTTCGACGAAAGGTTTTCCTTACAAGTTCATCCGGAGATGAGGTGTTCTTTCATGGGGAAAGGGATGCTACCCTTTCTTCTATTCCTTATTCCAAGCGGGTTGCGGGCAACCTGTCTTGTCTTTTGGCTAGTCTCTCGATAGTGGATAACGACGAGGAAGTGGAAATGTGGCCACACGTAGTGGATGAATTTAGAGATGTGTTTCCGAAGGATCTACCGGGGTTACCACCGAAAAGAGGGTTAGATTTTTCTATCGACTTGGTACCGGGAACGGCACCCATAGCCATTTCCCCGTACCGATTGGCACCGGCTGAGTTAAAGGAGTTAAGTAATCACCCGTAGCCATTTTCCCTAATTCCGGGGGCATAAGACGGCCGAAGGGATAGGGAATGACTCGTCTTACGGTCTGAGACGAGTGGCGTGAGAGGTCCAAGTGCGCACTATAAATCTACTTTTATGTTGCAATGGTCTATGTCTCTCCCTAATTCCGGGGACATAAGACGGCCGAAGGGATAGGGAATGACCTACCTTACGGACTGGGGTAGGTGGCGTGAGAGGTCCATGTATGCTATAGTTGTGTGTTGATGTTATTTAATTTATTTAATTTATCGTAGTTGTAGAATGTCATTATATTTCTCTTTATACGTCGATTATCGTAGTTGTAGAATTTGTGAGCTCTTGCATTTATGGGATGGAGTGACGGTATTTGTGGTGCCGTCCCGTCTAGTTATGTGCGTGGGACTCACCGTTACAATTTTGTATTTCAGGTACAACTTAGGTTGAGGCGTATGGTTAAGAGCTTTAGCAAGGCATCACATGGGTTCGGGCTTTTGCTTTCTTTTTACTTAGATTGTTTTTGAGGTTGTAGCCTACGGACAAATTCATTCGTTCGTTATTTTTAGTTTTTATAAATCCTGACTTGTAGCCGCGTTTGGCAAACTTTTTATTTATCCGTTAATTGTTCCTTTAGCTCGTAACTGTTTTCTTTTTAAAATTCAAATTTTGTACCAACAGGTTCTATTTTCGTTTGTTTTAAAAAGGTAATGCCTCGATATTCGTTTTACGGATTTTGGGACGTGACAGTACTCATTTTAAATCTTTCCCTCATGTTGTTCACTTTCTTGTCTGTATACTGAATACAGATGGTTTTCTTAGCACTCATAAACCACTTTCTTAAAGAGTTAAAATACTTTTTGGGGGCTTCCTGGTATTTGGTAAGTCGTAAAACTGCTGCAAAAAAAGGTAAGCCGACATTGTTCTAGTGTAACACTTATCAAGCTTTCTGAAATATCCATGCTACAAATATCCTTACGATTGTTAGTAATGGTTTACGGAGCGATTATCTTTGGGCTCCAATAATAAGTCCAAGACAAAATTTTACATATTTACAGTACAACAATGATTTTGGAATATCAAGAGTGGAAAATTTAAAGCATCTGTTTTCCCCACTTTTTCCAGACTGATGCTATTATATGCTGTATTTTTTAGCAAGACAATTTGGACATTCCATGCCTCATTTGTTTCTATTAAACGCAAACAACTATGGCTTATGTTTTTAGCCCGGTGTAGCTCAAGGAACAGTTTCATAATGAATTGTCTAGATGCTGTTTACTTATAAACATATATTGATCTTTTGTAGCTCCTAATCAAATTGCAAAAGTGTTGGAAAAAGTGTAGGAAAACATGTTTTTTAACATTGTTGTTCCAAGTGGTCAGTGACCATCTTTGAGTCAATTTTCAATACGACTCCTCAGTTTTTCTGAGGCCATACTCAATGCGGTTGAGTAGCTCGTGCGACTAGCTTCGCAACGGTATATCGCATGACCTATTCGGAGGAAATGTGTGAATGATAATTGGACTCGAAGGTTGGTACTCGAAAGATGGAAAAACCGAAATCTGGAAAATGGAGTAGAGAGTGGGAATAAACCATGAGGGTTATCCCACATTGGAAAATCAAGGTTGATTTTTACTCTATATATACAAGTTCATCCCATGTAGTTGATAAACTAACATGTCCACATACGTCTAAGAGTATTAGTGTGTACCACACGCTCGCTCGTGTCTCGTGTCTCGGGTCTCGGGCGCGTGTCTCGGGTCTCGGGCGTGGGTCTCGGGTCTCGGGCGCGTGTCTCGGGCACGGGATGCGGGATGCGGGATTTGGGATTTGGGATTTGGGATTTGTGATTTGGGGAATGTCTCGGGTCTTGAGTCTTGGGTCTTGGGTCTTGTACTAAACTGAAAAGGGAATTTTGCATATTTGCAAGAGCAGTCCCTAGAGTTCCAGAAGTTTGAAACTCCAGCAGTAATGGAGACGGATTCTGGGGATGTAACTCCCATAATTAAATGACCACAATAAATTCTGCAGTTTCAGAATTCCTCTATATGAGGCAGCCTTCCCCCCTCACATTTCACAGATTCAAAATCAGTATCTCCTTCTCTCTAAACAGCATATTTTTTTTCATAGCACTTAGAAACCAGAGAGAACCACCCACTAAAAGCTCGACTTAGACTCGTCGCCAGTTTCCGGCGAGTCTTCCGAGAGACGTTGTACCTTGGGATCGAAGCGCCAACGCAACCAGAAACCTTAAGGTGGTTGGACGAATATCGGTTAAGGGCATACTATTAACAGTAGCCTCGTCTTGTTTTATTTTCAATTCTGTCCAGTTTTACATTCTGTCCATTTTTCAATTCTGCTATTTAATTTCCGCAATTTAATTTTCTGTAATTTTAATTCAGTATTTTAATTTCCTGTACTTAGCTGTAGCTTTTATATTCTGTATTTACCTTTCTGTAATTTACTTAAAGTACTGTTTCTATTATGTAATTTCATTTCTGTAATTAAATTCTGTAATTAGATTAGTTTCAATTCAGTCCTGTATTTTCAATTCAAACCAGAACAGTCCGGCTGTTAAGTTTATACTTTCCAGTCCGGCAGTTTCTTTTAATTACAAATCAGTACATCAGATTATTAATTAATAATAATCTGATAACGTTTGTTTTAATTACTTTTCAGTACCTACATGTTGTAATCAGTTTATTCTATTTCATTTGGAAATTAATAAAGATTACACTGGTTTTATTTAATTATTGTTTAGTCCTTTATTTATTGTTAATTGTTATTTCGTACACGGAAACCAACAATCTTAACCGATACTCTGTTGTTTCTTTCGTGTATTGCTTAATACAATTATTTAATTTAATTTTTATAAGGAATAATGCTTTCTTGTTTTCTATTCTAAATTATATTAGAAATTGAATTACAAAGAAAAAATTTCAAACAGTTTTAATTTTATTTTATTTTCTTGTTGATACCAACCGTATTGGTATTCAATAAGAATCATTTAAATCCTTTTAATATCAACCGTATTGATATTTAAAAGGATAAAAAGTTTAGTTTCATTATTTGGCTGTTAATTCTTTTACAAACCCAAATATCAGTTTTGGTGTTTGTTTATAGAATTTTTTGTACACGTATCTCATACGTTTTGTGTTGTCATTTCAGATGACAAACACGTCGCCTATTCAGTTGCCTATCGGAAGTGAGCATGACCCAGTGGTTGGTGGAGATGTCCATAACACTGGGGGCGATGCGATTGTGGGGGCTACCGCCGATGACGTAGCTGCAGCGAGGCCGCCGCAGCTGCGGCCATGGCGGATGCTACGGCCAAAGCTGAGGCTGCGGCCGAAGCAGCAGCCACGGCCAAGGCCGCAGCTAAGGCTGTGGCAAGAGCCAAAGTTGCGGCCAAGGGCAAGGCACCGATGTATTTGGCTGTGCCTACTTTGCCGACTTCTCATCTGGAGAAACCGAAAAAATTCAGGGGAGACAACTTTAAACGTTGGCAGCAAAAGATGCTGTTTTATCTCATGACCCTGAATCTGACGAGGTTTCTTAAGAAGACTACTCCCGTCCTTAGCGAGGACGATCTGGACGAGCAGTCGTTATCTGCGGTTGAGGCATGGAGACATGCCGACTACCTATGCAAGAACTATATCCTGTGTGCTCTAGATGACACGCTGTTCAGTGTTTTCGAGCCCAAAGCTACTGCAAAGGAGCTGTGGGAGACTCTCGAAAATAAGTACAAAGTGAATAACGCTGGCACAAAGAGATTTGTTGTCACGGATGTTCATGAGTACTGTATGACTGACAGCAGGGGTGTCATGGAGCAAGTTGAGGAGCTCCAACTGATTTATCACCGCCTTGAGGCTGAGGGGCTAGTTATTAATGAGCCTTTCCAGGTGGCACTCATGATTGAGAAATTGCCGCAGTCATGGAAAGACTTTCAAAACTACATGAAGCACAAGCGGAAGGAAATGAGGTTGGAGGGGCTCATTGAGAAGCTCAACATCGAGATGAGCAACCGTCGCTCCGTGAGGAGAGTCGGTGGTGCTGTCATCCCGATGGCAAAGGCCAATGTGGTCGAAAGCTCCAACGTCAAACGGAAACGTTTTGACACCGGAGGCAGTGCTGTTGTCGCAAAGAAATTTGCGGGAACCTGCTTTGTGTGTAACAGGACCGGCCATCGTGCCGTGGACTGTTATGACAATAAAGGCGCTGCTAAGCCCCCCCCCCCGAGGAACTTCAAAGGCAAGGGGAAAAGGAAAGCTCCAGCTCAGGCACATCTGGCCGAGGGAAGACGAGATGATGACCACTTTACTGCTGTGGTCTCTGAGGTGAATCTCGTGGGGAGCAATCCCAAAGAGTGGTGGCTGGATACCGGCGCCACAAGCCACATCTGCTCAACAAGGTGGATGTTTAAGACCTAAGAAGCGGTAGAGGAAGAAAGCTGCTTCATGGGAAATTCTGCTACTTCCAAGGTGGAAGGAAAAGGAATGGTGGTGATGAAGATGACCTCTGGAAAAGAGCTGAGGTTGACAAATGTGCTTCATGTTCCAGATATCCGCAAGAATCTGGTATCAGGATCGGTGATGGTGAAGAACGGGTTTAAACTGGTTTTAGAATCCGATAAAATTGTAATCACCAAAAATGGTGTCTATGTAGGCCGTGCCTATATGACCAACGACATGTTTAAGTTGAACGTAGGGACACCTGCTCCCAATAAAGGTGCTAAAGCTGAGGCTAACACAAGCAATGTAATGACTGTTACCCAAGAGGCCAATAAAAATTCTGAGTTTAATTATTTATTTGAGTCATTTCATTTATGGCATGGTAGATTAGGTCACGTGAATTATAATTCTTTAAAGAAATTAATATCACTAAAACTAATACCAAATTTTGTTTTTGATAAGCAACACAAATGTGAGATTTGTGTAGAGGCAAAACTAACGAAATCATTGTTTCAACATGTTGAACGAGAAAGTGAACCTCTCGGTCTAATACACACGGATGTATGCGACTTAAAGTTTATACAAACGCGAGGAGGGAAAAGGTATTTTATCACCTTTATAGATGATTGTACTAGATACTGTTATGTCTACTTAATGAGAAGTAAAGACGAAGCAGTAGAGAAATTCGCTCTTTATAAGACCGAAGTTGAAAATCAACTCAATAAGAAAATTAAAACATTGAGAAGTGATAGAGGCGGTGAATATGAATCACCGTTTGAACAGATATGCGCTGAAAGCGGCATTATACATCAAACCACAGCCCCATACACTCCCGAGCAAAATGGGGTTGCTGAGCGTAAAAATAGAACGCTAAAGGAAATGATGAATACTATGCTAATCAGTTCTGGGTTACCCCAGAATATGTGGGGGGAAGCGATACTTTCCGCTAACTATGTTTTAAACAAGTTACCACATAAGAAGCGAGAAAAAACTCCATATGAATTATGAAAAAGGTCATCAACCCAGTTATAAGAACCTGCGGGTTTGGGGTTGTCCCGCAAAGGTCCTAGTTCACACTCCTAAGAGGATGAGAATTGGTCCTAAGACGGTGGACTGTGTGTTCATCGGATATGCACATAATAGTAGTGCATATCGGTTTCTCGTGCACAAGTCGGACAATCCCGATGTACACGTAGATACGTATATGGAAAGTCGAGAGGCCTCTTTCTTTGAAGATATCTTTCCCCGGAATTACCTACATCTGTACCAACTGAAGAGTTGAACAGTGAAGGAAATGTGGGGGCAAGTGAATCGACAGAGGAAGAGGAAGAGGAAGAGCCTCGGCACAGTAAAAGGGCAAGGAAGGAAACTTCCTTTGGACCTGATTTCTTAACCTTCATGGTTGAAGGCGAACCGGTGACATATAAGCAAGCTATGTCTACACCGGATTCCCAATATTGGGAAGAAGCCATTCAAAATGAAATTGAATCAATCATGCAAAACCACACTTGGGAACTAGTGGATCTTCCGAAAGGATGTAAGCCCCTGGGTCACTAGTGGATCTTCAAGAGGAAGTTAAGGGTTGACGACACGATTGAGAAATACAAGGCGAGACTTGTAGTTAAAGGTTTCAGGCAAACAGAAGGTGTCGATTATTTCAACACGTATGCTCCTGTCTCCAGGAAAACGTCCATCTGAATCGTCATTGCTCTCGCAGCTTTGTTTGATATGGAAATACATCAAATGGATGTAAAGACGGCGTTTCTAAATGGAGAACTGGAAGAAGAGATTTACATGGAACAACCGGAAGGGTTTGTAGTTCCTGGTAAAGAGCACCAAGTGTGCAAACTTGTAAAGTCTCTATATGGACTCAAACAAGCGCCAAAGCAATGGCATGAGAAGTTTGATAGAATTATGCTATCAAACGGTTTTCTCATTAATGAGTGCGATAAATGTGTCTACTCTAAAGGAAGTGGAAGAGACTGTGTTGTAGTCTGTCTCTATGTAGATGACATGATCATAATTGGGAGGAATGATAGAATCAGCTCCACAAAGAAAATGTTATCACAACACTTCGATATGAAGGATCTGGGTATAGCTGATGTAATACTTGGTATGAAGATTACCAAAACATCAGAAGGATATGCCTTGTCCCAAGGTCACTATGTTAAACAAGTATTAGACAAGTTTGACAAGGGTAGTAAGGCTATGTCTAGAACCCCAATTGAGTTCAACTGTAACCTGAAAAAGAATTTTGGTAAAAGTGTGAATCAATTGGAGTTCTCTCGAGTCATAGGCAGTCTCATGTATATAATGAATTGCACTAGACCAGACATAGCAAACTCAGTGAGTAGACTGAGCAGGTACACCAGCAATCCGAATGAGGAACACTGGAAGGGCATAATGAAACTTCTCAGGTATATGAGCTTTTCAGCCGATTACGGGCTGCACTATACCAGATATCCAGCGGTACTGGAAGGGTATTCAGATGCCAACTGGATATCAGACTCCAATAGCACGAGATCCACGAGTGGATATGTATTTATAATGGGAGGAGCTGATGTGTCTTGAAGATCCTCCAAACAGACATGTATTGCAAGGTCAACTATGGAATCTGAATTCATAGCGTTAGACTTAGCAACCGAAGAGGCAGACTGGTTGAGAAGTCTATTGGAAGGAATTCCAATGTGGCCGAAACCTATTTCCGTAATAAGCATGCATTGCGATAGTCAATCGGCTATTGCACGGGCTCAGGATCATATGTATAATGGAAAGTCTCGACATATACGTCGGAGACATAAATCCGTAAGGGAATTGTTATCCAACGGTGTGGTATCCTTAGATTTTGTAAGATCAAAGGAAAACATAGCGGATCCATTAACAAAAGGCTTGACTCAATTAGGAGTCGAGACGTCATCGAACGGAATGGGATTAAAGCCCATTAAATTGGTGGCCCCCCCATAGGCAACCCAACCTAAACGGAATCTCTCCTGATAGGTTCAAAGGGAAACTGAACTGTGGGGGCAACCGAATAAAGCACTCGGGAACCTGGAGTTCCCAGCCCATTTCCGCGATGACAGAGTGATAGACCTGTACCATTGCAAGGGTGAGCTAGAGGCTCTTAATGATCCAAGTAACTCGACGGTCGAGTAAAGTGAGTCAGGACACTTTCGACTTGGAACACCTATAACGAGTGTGTAAGGCCGGTACCATGTGATGAGCTTGTGCTAATTCACTAGAGTACTCAGTTGAAGTTGCCAAGGCAGTCCAGGCCAAATATGGACAACAACTAAAGGGCCTAGTACGTGGGTAGAGAGGGCACTGTGCGGGTGCCATTCTGGGATACACAAAGCTTGATGGTTCAAAGCTTTACAGCTACCTAATAGCAGTATTCTGGGTGGTATTCCGCTACGGCAGGTTCAAGGCGCGCGCTATCTAACCTTAGGCAGTGAACTTTTACGGTTCTCTTGATTTGCATTTAGGACATGGGCTTTCGAGCCAATTGCATTCATGTGGGGGATTGTTGGAAAAAGTGTAGGAAAACATGTTTTTTAACATGGTTGTTCCAAGTGGTCAGTGACCATCTTTGAGTCAATTATCAATGCGACTCCTCAGTTTTTCTGAGGCCATACTCAATGCGGTTGTGTAGCTCGTGCGACTAGCTTCGCAACGGTATATCGCATAACCTATTCGGAGAAAAGGTGTGAATGATAATTGGACTCGAAGGTTGGTACTCGAAAGAGGGAAAAACCGAAATCTGGAAAATGGAGTAGAGAGTGGGAATAAACCATGAGGGTTATCCCACATTGGAAAATCAAGGTTGATTTTTACTCTATATATACAAGTCCATCCCATGTAGTTGATAAACTAACATGTCCACATACACCTAAGAGTATTAGTGTGTACCACACACGCGCGCTCGCTCGTGTCTCGTGTCTCGGGTCTCGGGCGCGTGTCTCGGGTCTCGGGCACGTGTCTCGGGCGTGGGTCTCGAGTCTCGGGCGCGTGTCTCGGGCGCGTGTCTTTGGCGCGGGCGCGGGCGCGGGCCGCGGGCCGCGGGATGCGGGATGCAGGATTTGGGATTTGGGATTTGTGATTTAGGGAATGTCTCGGGTCTCGGGTCTCGGGTCTTGGGTCTTGGGTCTTGGGTCGTGTTCTAAATTGAAAAGTGACTTTTGCATATTTGCAAGAGCAGTCCCTAGAGTTCCTGAAGTTTGAAACTGCAGCAGTAATGGAGGCGGATTCTGGGGATGTAACTCCCAGAATTAAATGACCACAATAAATTCTGCGGTTTCAGAATTCCTCTATATGAGGCAGCCTTCCCCTCACATTTCACAGATTCAAAATCAGTATCTCCTTCTCTCTAAACAGCATATTTTTTTTCATAGCACTTAGAAACCAGAGAGAACCACCCACTAAAAGCTCGACTTAGACTCGTCGCCAGTTTCCGGCGAGTCTTCCGAGAGACGTTGTACCTTGGGATCGAAGCGCCAACGCAACCAGAAACCTTAAGGTAGTTGGATGAATATCGGTTAAGGGAATACTGTTAACAGTAGCCTCGTTTTGTTTTATTTTCAATTCTGTCCAGTTTTACATTCTGTCCATTTTTCAATTCTGCTATTTAATTTCCGCAATTTAATTTTCTGTAATTTTAATTCAGTATTTTAATTTCCTGTACTTAGCTGTAGCTTTTATATTCTGTATTTACCTTTCTGTAATTTACTTAAAGTACTGTTTCTATTATGTAATTTCATTTCTGTAATTAAATTCTGTAATTAGATTAGTTTCAATTCAGTCTTGTATTTTCAATTCAAACCAGAACAGTCCGGCTGTTAAGTTTATACTTTCCAGTCCGGCAGTTTCTTTTAATTACAAATCAGTACATCAGATTATTAATTAATAATAATCTGATAACGTTTGTTTTAATTACTTTTCAGTACCTACATGTTGTAATCAGTTTATTCTATTTCATTTGGAAATTAATAAAGATTACACTGGTTTTATTTAATTATTGTTTAGTCCTTTATTTATTGTTAATTGTTATTTCGTACACGGAAACAACAAAAAGACCATTCAGTATTTTACAGGTTGTGGTTCCTCGCAAAGATCTTTAAAGATGCATCTGGATATCCTTAATCCGGTTCCAAATAAAGATGCATGCAGTTTCATTGAAGTAAAGCATCAAGCATAAAACTTGACTGGAAAATTAGAAGGTATATTGCGTCCATGATTGCCTTGCAAATTTCTTTTACTCTTAGCCCCTAGTGAGTGTTTCAAATTTTCCAGTTTTCATTATTGTTTTGATAGTCTTGCAAATGCATTCCCTGCCGCAGTTCTGTATTTTAACCAGAAGCAGTTTTTTTATAAACGTAATCAACATCCGCCTTTTATACTAATGAGATGCATTTTTCCAGTATGCTAGTATCATCTTGTTCAAGTGTTTTGTACATCCCTAGGTCATACTATTACTTAATATGTCTCTTGTTTGAAAAGTATGCTAATTCCCATTTGATATGGCATCTTTTCTTTTCATTCATCAAATCATCTTCTGAGTCATTTCCACACTTTTAGAGCACTACAGGAAATAAATTGGTCTAACGGAATCATGTTACATTAACGCCCTTTCGCGTCTGAACATAAGTTACAAAAACATAAACTCCTATTACCTATTAAAATCTCAGTTTGTGGTTTATGAATCATCTTTTTAAGATTTTAAATCCGCCAAATAGGCAGTCAGACTTAAGTACTTAACTTTCCTTTTTTGAAAAAAATACACTAAACAAGATATACAATGAAAAAACAAGTCTCCTGCTCTAATATATGTGGTATATGGTGTGTTATTGAGTCAATAAAAGTACACAATAGCTTTTTGGTTAGCAGGATACTGTTTACCATTCTTCGAACTGACTTCTTAGTATGCATTGGGTACATGGTTGTAACTAGGCCAGCAAGTCACTTGTTTAATAGTCCACATAATGACATCGTTTTGTAATTTGAAATCTTTGAAATTTCTCAATTCTAACACTTTCCCCCTTTCTTTATATACACACCTCCTCATAACCCTTTTAATTGTCTCCAATTTTCATTTTCTTCTTTTCTTTGTTTCCATAAAATTTTGACTGTTTTCTAAGCTGAATGAACATGTCTGGAAAAAAGCTCATGCATGTGGTTCAGTATAACAGTTATGGAGGAGTTTTAAAGGTAAAAATTACATATTCTACTCAATTGTCGTAACATTTGTTTTGAAATGCATAATCACTAATCACCATATGTACAACAAACGAGGGCTAACACTAAAAAGGCTAAATTGTTATATTCTTGTCAATACAGATGGGTTTCACCGTTTCAGACTTTCAGTTCCTATCATTAGTATTTTATAAACCGGTGTAATGCAGGGAATGAAATCTGATAAATACAATATAATAAGCCGAGTTGCTATTTTAAACAGGTTGCAACGGTTCCATGTTACAAATTATAGTTCTGCAACTTACTGTATGGTTTTATTTTTTTTATTATATTAGCATGCGGAAGCACCTGTTCCTGTTCCGAAGGCGGACGAGGTTTTGCTCAAAGTAGAGGCTTCCAGTTTAAATCCTCTTGATTGGAGAATTCAAAAAGGCATAATGCGTCCTTTTCTCCCTCGTAAATTTCCTCAAGTACCAGGTGAGTCTATTCGCTCACTACTTAGAATGCCGAAAATTATCATCTCAATTCAATTATTCTCCACTGTGTTTTAGTATTGTTATTAGAGATCTCATTGTGTGAGGTATCTAAATTATCTCGATTTAAGCTTTGATAGACCTTTCCTTTCCAACTTGTATAATTCAATTGTATTCTCATGAAATCGAATATTGCGCCAAACTTGAATAACTGTAGTAAGCCTATAAAAATCAGTTTACCGAGGTGTATGCTCATAAAAATGTGATTCAGTTTATTGAACAACATGCCAAACACAAAAATGAGTTTATTGAAGTATATTATACCCATCAAAAACATCTGGGAAATACGTCTTTCCTTGTCATGAAGCTAGAAAATACGATAGTCATGAGTCGCATAGTGGCAATTTTCTAAAATCTATAGTGAAAATCATTCAACTCTGTGTCACAAGATATTTGCCAAGTTGTTCCAACCTATGCATTATGCATAGACTTTGGATTGTAATTATATGTGCTTAATAGACAGTGAATATCATAACCAGGAGCTAGTTAAGGCATGATAACATCTTCATATGTGCATACTGCATGTAAGTGTTGTTAAGATTGTACATCCACATTATCTTCTTTAAGTTTGATGTCTTATTATAATTGTATTTATTTTTGTTTGGGATAGGTGTTGATGTAGCAGGAGAAGTAGTTGAAGTTGGGTCTGGTGTAAAAAATTATAAAGCCGGTGATAAAGTAGTCGCCTTGCTTAGTGTTTCTGTAAGTGTCTTTTTTCACAATGTTTCACTTACACTTTTGGCTCTTAAGACTTGTTTGGCTGCATCTTTAGAGGAAAAAGACTGGCTTCTTTAAGTTTGCTGGTTAAATAAAGCAGTTTTTTCATGTCAGAGAACCAAAAGGTCCCCCTTTTAAGCTGGTTTATCATGACCCAACTCTTGAACAAATATATCGAATGCTAGTTGATTGGAAAAGCTGCGAGCAAATAGTTTTTTTTTTTTAAATCATTATGCACTGTCTATGCTTTCAAGTTTGTCATCACTTATACTCTGACTCTGTGTATCAATTACTTAACCGAAACATCCTTGTTGCTAGATGATTTTTTCCTGCTTTCCCAAAAAATTCACATTTCTTTGCTAGACATGAATATGATACACTTCAATACGTGCTACAGCGTAACATACAAGTAAATAGAAAACAAAATTTAACAGATCGGCTTTTACACACCATCCTGCAAGGGTTGAGGCGATTTAACCGATAGACAGTTGTTTGGCTTAGCAAGTGAGTTCAGCTAATTGTTTGGTTAAAATTAAATTCCATTTAATTGCTCAGCTGAAATCCCCAGCATCCCTATAATACTGACCTGAAAATCTAGAAGTCAATTGAATGAACTCTGTTAACTATCTTTCTTTGGTCTAAATTGAGGCTTCAGTTTAAAGATCATATATACACTTTCCCAAGGTCGCGATTCAGGTGTATACTTTAACAGAATCAAGTTGGCTTAGCTGTGTATGCCTCTTTTCAAGTTTGTCTCATTTCATGTACTAAACTATACGTTTCATGTATATATATGTTAACAGAATCAAGGCGGTTTAGCTGAGTATGCAGTAGCTAAGGAAAATCTAACGGTTCACAGGCCAGCTGAGGTGTCAGCAGAACAAGGCGCGGGATTACCCATGGCAGCTCTAACAGCTCACCAAGCCCTTGTCGATCCCAGTGAGATTAACCTCGATGGCACTGCACCCAATAAAAATGTCCTTGTTATCGCTGCATCTGGTGGGGTCGGCCACTACGCTGTACAGCTTGCAAAGCTAGGAAACTGCCATGTCACCGCCACTTGCGGGGCCCGCAATATGGACTTGGTGAGGAGCTTGGGTGCCGATGAGGTAATTGACTATAAAACCCCTGAGGGATCGGCTTATAAAAGTCCGTCGGGAAAGAAATATGATGCGGTTATACATTGTGCTAGTGGCAATGGTTGGTCTAAAATTGAGCCGAATTTGAGCGAAAACGGAAAGGTAATGTAACAACCCTAAACATACATTTATATATAGTGGTTACAAGTTAGGAATGGATTTTCCAGCCTATTACTTGTTGTGATTTGAGTATAAAAGCAATTCGGAAGATATGCTTTTGTACTTTTTCTCTCCTGTGAAATTGTTCGGAGACTTGTCGTGTGTAACTACTAACTATCCTATTCTGTTCCAGTTCTTTTCAGTTTCGTATATTATTTTCTACTTATTTAGACATCTACATCAAAGCCTAGTTGATTTTTTTTTTTGCCAGAGATCTTTCATTTCTTGATTCAGATTATTCTGATTATCTAACAGGTAGTACATTTGACACCTCGTCCTGGCGCCTTTATGATATTTGCGGCGAAGAAAATGACTTTTTCGAAGAAGCAGCTTTTGCCGATGTTTATGACTGCCAAATCTGAAAACCTTGAGTATCTTGTGAATTTGGTAAAGGAAGGTAAGCTTAGAACGGTGGTAGATTCGAAATATCCTCTTGGTAAGGCTGAAGAGGGTTGGGCTAAGAGCGTCGATGGCCATGCCTCGGGGAAAATAATCATTGAACATTAAATTTAGCATCTATACTTGATCGGGTTTTATTTTGGTTATTGTTGCCTATAATTGTGAACTTATAATGCTACTGAGACTCGATACAAAAGTTTCGATTGATTGCTAAATCTTTTATGCACTCGTGTGCTATGTAATCGTTTGTTTTGTATATCAGTATTACAAAAACTTGATAGAAATTGGAAAGAGATTCATTCATTATTGTGTAAATTGTTTAGTGTTTCATTTTTGGCTTATCTAATTTTTGTTTTTCTCTCCAAAACACAAAAATAAGCTGACTGTACCATAAACAGTCAAATAAGCTGACTGTTCCAAAGAGCCACTCTACTACTAGTATATGAGATTAGTTAAGACTTTTATATTTGGGCCAGGCTCAAAAGACTCAAATACTATATACTATTAACAGGCTTAAACACAATTGATTGATGGTTTCTCACATCCAAAGCAGCTAGATCCGTAGGTATATTCATGTATATATATTGTCCATTTTATGCTTCTGAATGCATTCATTTATTGATCATACCCCCAAACAAAATAAATGCATTCACTTTGTGTATAATAGAGTAATAGTTACAGATTTTGGTTTTTAATATTCTGTAACATTCATTGTCATTTAAAAATTAAAAGTAATGCCAGGAATCAGGATCAAGCTGTATGGAAAGAAATCCTGATTTGTATTTTGTTAAATGCTACTCATGATGGCTGCCTCAGAAAATGTCATCCTTTAATAGCATGGTCATATAATACTAAATTAATAGTACATTCGTTTCTATTTAATTGTTTATTACGAAACTACGTGTATTTTTGACCGGTTTATAACTTTTATCAAAATTGTCGAAATTAATTAATTTTAAATCTAATCATAAAATTTAAATTATGAATTTTTTTATTCTGATAATTTTAATATAAGTTTTTGACCGATCAAAATTATACGTAATGAACAATTAAATGAGAAAGAGGAATTACTATTTAACTATTTATTAGCATCTTTAGCAATTTAGTAGGTTCATGTTCGTTGGGAGCTGGATAGTGATATTTATTCTTTTATTATGAAATAGTCCATCCATCCAAAAAAACTGTTGTGCTTACATAAGTGTGTTATTTAAATATTTGAACTCATTTCATTTAAAGTTCGACTAAAAATGAGTATCATAAAATCAAAATTTTCAAATAAAAACTATTTCTTACGTATAATATGAGATTATATTTGTAAATTTGGCAAGATTTCACGACCAAATCTTGATATTTCAAAAAAATAAAAACGAAAAAATTTATTAAAAAAAGAAAGTGTACACTTATTTTGGCACGTTACAAAATGGAATCCAGTACACTTATTTCGGGACGGATGGAGTATTTCATATGAACATTAGAAAGAAGATAAGATAGTATTTTGAAATTAATTATATATAAGATTGTATAATTATATATTTTACCACATTACATTACACTACTTGATACAATAATTCTTATACAACTGTAATAAACTACGGTCACTCATGATGATATGGTCTAAAAAAAGTTATAGGGAATCGTAGAATACTTGTTTGACTTGTTTTTGAAGCAAATAAGTTGATTCTTTTTTATTTCAAGGAAGCAAAGACTCACAAGGGAAAACTTTTAGTAATTTATACTGGCCAAAATAAGTGGGTTAAGATTAAGCTACCGGTAAAATTAAATTAAATATGTAAATAATTAAGTTTGAAACTGGAAACAAAATTAAGCTTTAAAGTTTAAACCATTTTCCTTTTGTACAGTTTCATAAATCATACTGTTTGTAAAGCATCAAAAGTATCTTTCTTTACAAACTCGTTTTAGATAAACACAAGGAGTCATCACTCATCAACTTATCGCCACTTAAAAAAGCAAAAGTCAATTTAAATAAATGCTGGAAAGGAAATTAAATATTTCGTATTATCTGTATACCCTTATCGAATATAGACCATGGGTGTAAATGGAGTGGAAATTTTTGTTATAGTGTTAGACTACCGTACATGTATGCTACACTACATTTCAATATCGTTACCGTATCACATTTTTGTATACCACACTTTGTGTATACTATAAGTGCGGTATGGTAATGGTGTGGTACGATACATTACCAACTTCGAAAAACATGGTATGAAAAATATGATCCTGATTTATGAATAGTCGAACACGATTATAAACATGATCCTAATTTGTGCAACTTATTTTGTATTTTAAATGTTAAATAATTATATTTGAATATGAGTATTTTATATATAAATGGTAATATGGTATAATATCATGGTATCGAAAACCGATTACAATTACCGTACCACTAAATTGAATAGTACGGTAGTACCGTATCATACGTGTGGTAGCAGCGCACTCGCCTTATAAGTGATAAGGTAGCAATGGTAATTGACTACAAAATTACAAAATTACAATCCCGGAATCGAAAGGCCATTTGGAATATACTCCGTATAAACAGGGGTTAATATCGTCATTAGCAGAAAATTAAGATCACAAAGATACTATAGATTAAATGTAGGGGCAAATTAGCCATTTAAATATTCCTCGGGGACCACCACCTATCCCTTCCACACACAACCACGCCTTTATTTCCTTTTTCTTATTGAAATAATGTAAATTAATAAATTTATACTCTTTCATTTGGTCACCGTAACTTTATTTACAGCAGAGAGATCCCAAAGTTTTGTGAAGGTGGTAATTTCGGAATTGAATCTGTGAAATCGACGTATTTGGTTATTTACAGAGTGTTACGTAAAATTCTCTATATACTAGTAAAAATGGGAGACTACACTGATAAAAATAAGGGAAATGTATAGTTTTCTTTAAGAATTAAATATATTGCACTAGAATCTATTTAAAGATTAGTTACGAATTCTCAGTGATTTTGTATCTTAATATTTTTTGTCTTTACATCTTCAATCTTTAAAACAAAGCACGAGCACTAATTTTTCATAACAAGTCGGATAGTAGGTGCCATATAATAGCTTATCTAAAAGCATTGGTAAAAAAACACTAATTAATACTTATATAAATAAGCCATAAATTGATTAATTATTAAATTTAATTATTTCTATACATACAACGTCCATTATTCAAACTTTCTGATAGTTACTACTTCAAATAAAACATTGAATAATATATTTAAATAAATTCTATACACATTCATACTCGTATTACATTCGTTGCAGGAGAGAAATTCAATAATATCCCATCTCTTAGACTAGCTAGTTTGATACTTTTGAACATTTCTAATGTTTTAATGATATACTTGGTCTCTTTCGATTAATTAACGAGTCTAATACTGGAATTCACCTAATTTAAGGTGACATAATGACTACTTTACTTTTCAAATTTGTCATATTTTAGTTAAATTGATATGAAAATGGAAAATAAATAAATAAATAAAATAAAATAATCTAATATATTATTTATATTTTCCTAAACAGTTAATATGCAACATTCCAAAATGGAAATATGAACTTGAGAAATTCATGGGTCCTATATGCATAAACATGAATATAGTTGGAATTTAGACAAAATAATTAGAAATATAGGGACACATTACTCGAATTGACCCTTTAAAACCAATATTAATAATAATATTTCCTTTTATATATTTATTTAATCCCCGCTTGGGTTTCTTCTCCTTCGTTTCTTCCGCGGATTTTGCTGTTATACGCAAATTCTTTTTAAAAAAAACTCTCTCTCTTGTTTTACAATTTTTGATCCATTTATTTACAGCGGTTAAAAAATACATTACGAAATAATGTATTAAGGTGAGTTTAATTTCTCTCAATTATAGAATTTAATTTAGCTTCTGATTTAAATAATTCATATATCCTGACTAATTAATTACTCGTATGGAGAAATTGATTTGTATATTTCGCCTAAGTGCTTAATTTTGTAATTGAATTAATCAATCAAAAGTTAATTGACAATATTTTTTATAAATACTTTTATACTGTATGAAGGTAGCTTTAATTTCTCTCAATTATGGAATTTAATTTAGCTTCTGATTTAAATAATTCATATATCCTGACTAATTAATTACTCGTATGAAGAAATTGATTTGTATATTTCGCCTAAGAGCTTAATTTTGTAATTGAATTATTCAATCAAAAGTTAATTGACAATATTTTTTACAAATACTTTTATACTGTATGAAGGTGAGTTTAATTTATCTCAATTATAGAATTTAATTTAGCTTCTGATTTAATTAATTTATCTATCCTGACTATTGAATTAATTGTATGAAGAAATTGATTTGCATATTTCGTCTAAGAGCTTAATTTTGTAATTGAATTATTCAATCAAAAGTTAATTGACAATATTTTAAAAAAATATTTTTATACTGTATGAAGGTAACTTTAAAATTTCTCTCAATTATAGAATTTAATTTAGCTTCTGATTTAAATAATTCATATATCCTGACTAATTAATTACTCGTATGGAGAAATTGTTTTGTATATTTCGTCTATGAACTTAATTCTGGAATTTAATTAATTAATCAAAAATAGTTAACAGAATTTTTAAAAAATACGATTTTACTAGCTTTTTGATTAATTAATTTATGCGTAGCATGAATAAATTGATAGATAGACATATATTTTGTATAAAAGCTGAACAGTTTTGTGAAAAATTACATTTTTTACTTCTTGATTGTGAGTTTAATTTCTCGTAGTTCTGGAATTTAATTTAGCTCCCGATTTATTAGTTTATTTATTCTGATTAATTAATTAAGTATGAAGAAATTGATCCTATATTTCGTATAAGAGCTAAACAGTTTATAATGTGAAATTGGACTTGAATTATGATTTATGATTATTTTTTCTCTCTCTGTGTTCTTTTTAGAACTTTATAAAATATATTTCTCAATTTCCGACAAACTATTCGATTGTCTAATTGGCCCTTTTGACAAATCTTTCCTTTTAATGAAATTTAATAGTTAATTGGCCCAATTCATACATCTTTATATATATATATTATAGCTTTGTCGATTTTTTTTTATTCACCATCTCAAGCTGTTTGAAGATTTCAGAATTTTGCTATTTGAGTATCATAAAGACGCAACTTTTATGGTTTGTTTCTCAAATTTATATTACAATCTGTCAGTTTGCCAGTTAAATCTTTTTGGTGAAAACCATCTCTGTGATAAAGTTTATTAAGAAAAAATGTTTTTTAGGACTAATTTACTGCTTTCACACAATCACGCCTCCAATTTTCTTTTACTATATAATATATAAAAGATGTATATAATGAATATTGAATGCTGATTAAGGATTTCGGTCTTTTTAGTGACGTAAATTCTCAATAAAAGAACTATCTGTTTTAGTGATATTATGATCTTTCAAGAATAAAAAATAAGATCAAATTAATTGTTTACATATATCGTTTTCTAGATCAAAATTAAACTGTTAACTCGCCCTATGTTCCAGAAGTTTGGAGGGCGTTATGATTTTAGTAATCGAAAACTTCAAAGTGGTTCTGATCTCAAGAATCTCTATATTTTTATCACCAGTAATTTCGGCTTCACTAGATTCAAGTTTATGAAAGTGAGAATTTTATCAATAGGCTTATAGTTACATATGCTGTTACGTTATTACAGTATATACTATATGTATTAAAAATAATACAAGTATGAGAATTGATACTAACAATTTAATTTACTGCTACTCTGTTTGAGCTATAGACCTTAGTTTTGTACTTGTGAGAGTTCTTTGAATCTTACTAAACATTATTCAATCTACCTTTTTGTTTTTACAGGAGCTTATTGCCTAATGTGAGATGGAAGAGTTTGTATAGTTCGAGTTGTTTTTTAGATGATAATAGTTGATTGCAGCTTGTAGAGGCTGCGCTTAAACCATGCTGATTAATTCCCTGTTCAACCTCTTTTACGAGAAATTGGGTTTTATCGTCATTTTATACTATATGCCAAAGTTTAGAGCTTTTATACGTATACAAGGAATTGAGAATTATAGAGGTGAAAGTATAGGAACCTCTGGTTCAGTAGAAGCCTGTTAAATAAAGTTCAGTTTACTCGATACAACATTTCGAATAATGGAGAGGTAAATATATGCTATGTCGGTGATATTTTGCACATATATCTTTTTATATATGTTCTGTGTGTGATTTTGTTCATTTTGAATGTTGATTTTCAGGTATAGAATTTTGGAAGAGCTTGGGAATGGTACTTGCGGCAGTGTTTACAAAGCTGTAAATATGGAAACGTATGAGACTGTAAGTGTTTCTTTTTCTTGCTTCCATTTGTAAATCGCATAATTTTTCCAGTATTGTGATCTTATTAATCTTTAAACAAAACAAAGGTTGCTTCTTTTCTGTAATTCTATTTTTTGTTCTCATAGTTGTTTCTGTTAGCCATTAGGCCTAAAAATTATATTTGCCTATGCTTGGAAGTGATATGGTGTTACGCACATTGCACACATTATCCTCTTTCTTTTGTAGTCATATAATGCCACTCTCAGTTTCTGTGTTTATATGTGTCCTTTTTTTTTAGAATGACTAGTTTCTCCACAGGTTGCGGTAAAGAAGATGAAAAGAAAGTTTTATGATTGGGAAGAGTGCATAAATCTAAGAGAAGTTAAGGTATATCATGGATTTCTTAGAATCTCCATATATTTATAAACAAGCGAACAGTGTATTTGCTGAAACAAAAATTGGAAAGAAGCGTCGATGCTAATGTTTTTTGTTTTGTTTTTTTTACAGTCCCTCCGTAAGTTGAATCATCCAAACATTATAAAGTTGAAGGAGATTGTCAGAGAAAATAACGAGTTGTTCTTCATATTTGACTACATGGTAAGATACAAATCATTACATCATCTTCATCTGTTTGTAATTTAGAATTAGTTTGTTTCACTGGAAAATGAGAGAAGAATATTTTGTTCGTGGAACATGTAGTTTTCATGATGAATATTCACAAATATATTTCCCTACTATTATATAAAATAGTATTAAAATAAAGGAGAACAACTTCCCACCTAAATTGAATAGAAACGTGTTCCGGAACTAATGAGTGACTTATATCAGATAGTAGTAATTTGATTGTTAAAATAACTAATAACAAGAACCTGGAACTTTTCCAAAATAAAATTAAAACCTTGTTGCGTAATATTTTTGTAGAGAGGCACACATGGTTCTTTCATCTACTTATTTTTTTTGACATATCTGGAATCATGATAACTATGGTAATACAAAGGAGAAGTTTACAGTTGGGTCTGTCAAATGAAATATGCAAGTTTAATTTTTGTATGCCTTATTTTTTGTGTCTATTCAGGAGTATAATCTTTACCAGATTATGGGAGAGCGAGGAAAGCCTTTTTCCGAAGAAGAGATTAGAGCCTACATGTTCCAAGTGTTGCAAGGGCTTGTACATATGCACTGTAATGGATACTTCCATCGAGATCTAAAACCTGGTAAATAGATACATTTTTATTTGTTTTGTTAATTTTCTTATTTGTTTTTTGGTACTTACTTAAACTTAAAGTTTCTTATTTGTTAATTTTCTATTTCTTTTTGAAGAGAATCTGCTCGTTACAAAGAACCTCATTAAAATTGCTGACTTTGGACTGGCTAGAGAATTGTCATCACTGCCCCCTTTTACTGAATATGTTTCCACTCGTTGGTAAGTGTTTGCAATAATTTGCCTACTTGTTTTGTATTTTTTTTCTGCCTATTTTAGTAATTATCTTATGTTAAAGTTATAACTTTTTGCAAAAGGTACCGAGCACCAGAGGTTTTATTGCAATCGTCGGCTTATACTCCTGCAGTTGGTAGGTTACTTTCACTTCTCTAATTGCTTTTCCGCTTGTACTGAAATGAAAACAATAAGTCGAATTTATAACTAATCCTTGCTGTTCTGGAAGAATTGTACAGAAAACTTGAAATGCATTTTTTGGGAGAACTTGATCGTAAATGATTGAAATATTAAATTGTACTTCTAATATTTATTTGGTTGAGCTTTCAATAAAAGTTTAATGTGATATGGTGCTCAATCAAAGGTTTATATGGACGACAACTAATATTTTATTTTTTGTAAACAGACATGTGGGCAATTGGAGCCATACTGGCTGAGCTTTTCACTTGCTGCCCCATTTTTCCTGGCGAAAGGTAATTACTGCCAACATAACCTAAATTCCCATAAATAGATACAAACACATCCCCCTCAATATTTTTTTACTCTAATATGCATGCCTTTTTATAACTTACCAAGCAAAATACGATGGATATACATGAATTGCGTCTTGTATAAAATTCCCGAAATGATTAAACTGCATCTTCTGAATATTTTGGCTAGAAAATTCACGAGATTTTATTTAATCACCATGCAGTGTTGTTATGAAGCCGATTCAATAATTCTTATTACTTGTACAGTTGTACTGTATTAGTGTCATTGATTTGTTTTTTCTATGGGCAGTGAAATTGATCAATTATACAAGATATGTTGTGTTCTTGGTACTCCAGATTGGAACATATTTCCGGAAGCAAAAAATATATCGCTGCTTGTAAATATTAGTCATACACAGGTAATGTTTTTATGGAGTTGATTTTACCCTTTTAACTTTGTTGTAGTTCTGCTTTGTTAACTTTTTGTGTATTATGTTTTAACTTTTTCCGCTCCCATTTTGCAGTTTTTTCCGACTAACCTCACAGATATCATGCCCAACGTCAGCTTTGAAGCTATAGATCTGATTAAGGTATGTACTTATGTAAATAAATGAGATTTTTACCTAACAATAACTTTTAAACTGTATGATTTCTAAAGCAACTAATTTTGTCATTTTCTTCCATTTTTTCTTCTCATGCTTAGCAATTATTTTCGTGGGACCCTCTGCGAAGGCCAACTGCAGAGCAAGCCTTGCGTCATCCATTTTTCCATGTAATTCTCAGGCTCTTTATGTTTCGTTCAGAGTTTAATACAGTTTTGTACATTGTTGCATCATGGATTTCCAATTTTGTACACCAATCTACAAAATTAGCAAGTATTATAACCAAACATGTTTTTCGATTTTGTACGCTAATGCATAGGTTGGGGACTAAAGTAGAAAAGATGTGATTAAACAATGTACGATGTATAAAAAAACATGATAGAATAGTGTGATTCGTAACTATTAAATGCCACAACCCTATCAAGGTGTAGTATTAGTGGACTAATTGGTGATTTTCATATATTCGTGTACAAAGGTCAAACCTGATCATAATTTGGTGTACGAAATTGTGATTAGCTTTTTTATTTACTAATCATTCATTTCTTATGTTTATTTAACATGTTCCGTTAAGCAGATGAGTACAAGAATCCCTCGTGCAGTAAGGGATCCATTCCAGCTAAAACTGAATAGCATGGGTATGTGATACCATGATATCCTCTTCTGGCATGATATATTGTATCTTTTGTATATAGTTATATATATTTGCTTAATTCTCTCTATTGATTTTTCCACACACAGTACCTGGACCTGATCTTGAGTTGAAGCTATGGGACTTTGGCAATCAAACCGATGATTGTTTCCTTGGTCTAACTCTGGCAGTAAACCCCAGTTTGCCTAATTTGGGTAATTAGTTATCTCCTGGCAGTCCTTTATTTATTTTCATTTCCCAGTTGTACTAAACTTGATGTATACAGCCTCCTCGTGAACGGTGCTTGTATGTGCATGCACATCTCAATTCTCTTTCTTTTCAAATGGCTCATTATATAATCAAAAAGCTTTAGTTTCCGTTTTCTTAGCACTAAACTTTTAAGTGATTAACCTGCAAAATATATTCACTTGACTGATATAGGTTTTGTTTTTGCAGAAATTTCTCACAAGGTGTCTAATAGTACAACAGGAGAGGTGAGCATATAGATTTAAAACTGCTTTGCCTGGCTTCATAGATTGTGATGAATTATGTTATTTGCCGTATTACTAAAGGAAAACAATGGCTTGTCAATGTGTATAAAAATGTGATCTTGTTTTTCAATTTTTTTGCAGGACACGAGGTTATATTCCGGTTTTCAGGAACCCCCTCAACATTCAGGTATTATGTTATATCTGTCTTTCAAAGTTTATATTACCAAAACAGCAAAGCTGATTGGAATCAGTTTTCTTCAAGATGTTTGGTTTCTGAAGTTCCAACTCTGCGATACACAAAAGTTATATGCTTTATTGAAAGGAAAAAGTTACAATGAAAAATTTACATTGCTTGGAGAATTGCTAATCACTTAGAATGACAACTATATGTTGAGGAAACGAATAGAGCTTGTAAGGTGCTAATGAGCCTCTATTTTTATTTCTTTAGATCTTGCCTACATGGTATTGTATAATGAGTGTTGAAGTTCAGCAAGTTTGTGTATAGTTGCAGTGTTACCAATCAAGTCAAATGAAAATACTTTCTTTCTAAAGAAAAAATGCAAGGACAATTTGTTTGGCCTTTTTTTCAGTGCTGTTTTCTCATGAAGTTATTGCTTTTGTCTGCAGTGTTTTGGTCATTGGTTTCTCCTGATAATAACGGTGCATTGTCAAGTGTAGAATCATCATTGTCACTATCATTTAGGTGAGTCATTTTTTATCGACTACTATCAATCCTTTTAGACATCTCTTATTCGATAAATTGGTTCCCAAGTTCTCCTTAACCTAATTATTTACTCTCTTTTTTTCAAATCAGCAGTTCAGTACATCATTCAGCAATTGGTGCTCCACAATCATCTGGGTTCACTTTTTTTCCTTTACAGCCTAACGTTTTAGAACGGCCGTTAATGGCCACATCATCTCCCTTCCAGCAGCAGGTTCATTTCCGTTGAGTTCATTGCTGGGATTATTGAATAATGAGGAGATAACAGAGATACATAGCGATTAGTTCATATAGGATTATGCGACAACATTTTTTCTCAAGTTTATTTTTGTGGATAAAAGAAAATCATTACGTTAGACAAGAATTTATATCAATTTTCTCTCCGGTTTCCGGGATATTCAGTTTCCCTCTTTGGTTGTAAATATAACCTAATGAGAGGGAGATTAATTTAAAGTCGTGAATTGTGTTTGTGTAGCTGGTTATAGGCACTTGAGAGTTGAGATTGACGTAATACAAATACAAAAGACGATTTTTCTATCAATGTTATTTGAATCTTTTTTCGACTGAGCACTCGTTTTATGTTTGTCTTTTTATCTATATCCGACATCGTCTTTAGATACACTTGAGGTTACTTGCAGGATATATTATAGAAAATTATTGGTTTTCGGGAGAGAATTTACGCTGAGTGATTGATTGGCCAAAAATGAAAGAATTCTTTGAAGTGTTTCAGATATAAGGAATTCATGGCTTTTAAGAGTTTTAACTGATTTAGTGTTTGCAGCAAACCAGATCAATTATGCCTGATGATAATAATTTAAAGACTTATAATAAAGGGCCATACTAGTGTCAATTTTAAACATACTAGTTCAAGTGACTGATATAGCTAACTAGTTAAGGTGAAACTCGTAGTAGTAAACTTTTAAAGTTGTAGTATGTGTTTTAAAGAAATAGTAAGTTATATATTAAGAAAAAAATAAAAAAAGAACAACACCGATTCACCGACCCAACCAATTACATCTCCGTAGCGTTATCATTATTCCTTCCCAAACATTACTATAAAAAATCGCCCAGTAATTTCTGGCATAATACAAATTTTATTTCAAAGCTAAACGTTTTAGAAAACAACTTTATTAAACTAAAGAAGGGAGGCCAGTTGCTTAATTAAAATCTTGCTACATAATACGAACTTTTCACTAGATGGATAACAAGCCAAAATGTATAATAAAATAACTAAATGGTATCAAGTTTAAATTGAACTGTGATGGTTGGACCTTGAGTTGAGGCATAACAAGAAGATGAACGTAAACTTATATTATATGTAATATTAACTCAAAATGGTATAATACAAGTTAGAAAAAAAGTTACAAGTTAACCTTGTGTTTAAAACCATTTTTTTATGCATAAGTTAAAACCATAGGAGGTAAAAAAAAAAAAAAAAAACCTTGTTAAAACTGGGAAATATTTTTCGGGGATTTAAACACTTGTACAATATTACATATTTTTCAATTTAGTACATTCTATTTAGTAAACATCCAATTTAGTACCCTCAATTACCAAAATCATTACTATTTAGTATCTTCTACCGAGATTGGTCAACAAAAACGTGACATGAAAATGATGTCATCACCGCCACGTCAGGAAGATTTTAACATTTTATTACCTTTTACAATAGATTTTTTACTATTTCGTAACTTAAACTATCAAAATTAGTTTAATAGTTGACACATAGAGTACTAAATTGAGTGAATTGATAATAGAATGTATTAAATTGATTTTTAATGATAAAAAATACGTTTAGTACACCCAACTAACATTCGTTAAAAAAAACATACCAAATTATCAAAACTAACAATTTAAATACTAAATTACGTATTTTTTTTTAATAAACCAATAATTTTGACAAAATCGATCTTTAAATCGTGTCACATGCCATCACGTGACCACATTAAAGTTTATTTTACTTTTTCACCTCTTTTTCGCTTCTAAAACAGAAAATATAGAACATACAACTAAATTTCACCCTTTTAATTTGAAGCAAAAAAATGAGGGCAAAAACTTTCCAAAAAAAAAATTGAGGGCAAACCGGTAAAATAACTTTTAACTTGGTCGCGTGGTGACATGCGACACGATTTTAAGATTAATTTTGTTAGAAAGATTTGTTTGTGAAAAAAAGAACGTATTTCAGTACTCGAATTGTTTAGATTAATAGTTTGATATTATTATTTTTTTGTTAATGTATATTAGTTGAATATACTAAAATTATTTTTTTACCTTTTTATAATAGTGGAAAGTAATACTGTAAATCTAAAAAGTTGTATTGTATAAATAGAACCTTAAATAAAAATAAAAATAAAAATTAGGGTCCGTTTGTTATTAGTTTTTTCAGTCAAAAAGTTGTTTTGACGTTAGCTAATAAACTTTTATTTTTTTCAATCAAAATAACTTTATAATACATTTTTTTTAATAAATTTTTATAATATCATATTTAAACGACCAAGTAACACATAAGCATACGAATAAAATTTTAGTTGAGATAAGATAAATATTCATTTAAATTGTTAAAATAGTGATAAAATGAGAAAACTAGCAAAATATCTAAAATGTGTGGGGTTTTTCTTTTATATTTTTTTAGTTATATTATTCTAAAATATATTTTTTTAAAAACTAAAAAAAAAAACAGTGATGTCAAAATCACATTACTTTTTAAAATGAAAAAACAAAAAAAAAACTGACAAAGAATGCCAAACATGCAGTATAAAACTGACTCCATTTGTCCGGTATATGTAAAATGGAACCTCAAGAAAATAGCGTAACACGGTGCCCGCCGTTACATAATCCACCGCCTCAGTTAAATATTAATCCTCACAATAATAATAATAATAATAATAATAATTACTATCATATACACTCGTTACCTAATTGCCCAGTTCATAACCGTCTTATTCCACTACACACTCATCACCACCCTTTTTGCCCCCACTCTCTCTCTACACCTTTGTAAGTAAATTACTCCCTTTTTATTTCTATTCTTTTTTTATTATTTTTTATTTACACGCTCGAGCTCAATTAGGTTACGGGTTTGAAATTGGTAATTTTAATGAGTGTTTATGTTTTATTATTTATTTAACTTGTTAAGGAATTTGATGTCCCATTTGCAAAATTGGATTCTGATATTATTTCTTCTTCTTCTTCTTCTTATATATGTGTCTGTTTGGTACAACTTTTCCTCAGCTTTATTAGTTTGTTTTTTCTTCCTGAGTGTTTGTTAATTGTTATGCTTTTTATCTTTTCAAAAACGATCTTTTGAGTCAAAAAAGCTAGAAATTTGGGGATTTTTAAAGCTTTTTCACGTAAAAACTACAAAACTAGAAATTTTCTTATTAAATCATTTTGTATATGTACGAGTCACTTGTAAATTAAAACTAAGTATAAAGTGACTTGTAAATGAAAATAAGTTATAAGTTACTTGTAAGTAAAACTGCTAAGGTGGTGCCAAACAGTAGCTTCCTTTAAGCAAGCTTTTTTTCTCATTGGTTTTTTAAAGCAGCTTTTTGACCAAAAAAGCCGATGCCAAACCCGCCCTATATCTTCATTGATTTATAATTATGTATTTATCGTGTTCAATTATGCTACGGTTTTGAATTGGAGTTGAATGAATTTCTGAATCTATCCAACTTATAAAGGAATTTAAATGTCTGATGATTATTAATGTTTACTTAAGTTGTAATTGGATGTAAGTGATTTGTAAAGGCATGTGTGTTAGGCAAGTCGATTTTTTCTTCTTCTTATTTGTCTTAATTGTTTTATAATTATGTATTTATCGGTTGCATGCTCAAGCTCAATCAGGTTGAGGTTTTGAATTGGAATTTTAAATAAATTTCCGAGTTTAATGTCTATGGTTATTAATGTTACTTTGTTTATAATTGGATGCAAGTAATTTGTAAAGATATGTGTGTTAGGCAGATCGTTTATTTTTCTCCATTATTTGTCTTGATTGCTTTATGTTTATGTGCCTGCTTTATGCATTCAACCCTTGAGCTCAAATAAGTTATGGTTTGTATTCAGTGTTTTAATTTGGAACTTTAACAGAATTTTATTTAACTTATTAGGGAATGTGTAATTCCGATGGTAAACTATATGGAGTGTTGATTTGGTTAAAATTCGAATGCAATTGATTTGTAAATTAATGTGTTAGGCAGATCAATGAATGAGTAACTTTAGATGGGAACAAATGGAGTAAAAGAATTCAGAGTTGCCAGGCTACTTGATTTTTCATATGTTTTCTTATAACCAACTCCAAATTATTGGGATTATGGCGCAGTTTGGTGATGATAATTTGTTTAGATTTGATTATATGGTATTAGGATGAGTGAAGTTCAATATCTCGTTCATATGGAGTACTTGCATAATTACATGGTGTGGTTTTCTTGTTGATCACGTAAGGTTTGTCTATGGGCAAGTTGGCTTTTGAGGTAAAAGAGCAATGGCTTTATGCAGCTTAAGAACAGATACCGTGGGAAGCAAGAGGACCAATACCTTAGAATTTGTTTATATATTTATTGAGTTTTTACCAGTGCTGGTTATTATCACACAGTACCGCCATATTTGAAAATAAGCATTAAAAAAAACCATCTTCATTGACCAACTAGTAGGAAGGCATAACATCATCGAAGTATAATGAGATTGTATGCTAACGCTCCACATCGGGTCCAGTAGCAAAAATAGAAATGGAGGTTTGACTTGGTGAATAGAATTGGACTAGCGTGACTTCAGTTCCATCATGCATACAATCAAGTTCACAAACTTGATACAATAAAACTTAAACGAGGTTGGAAAATTTATAAGGTTAAGGCCGTTACAGGATACAGTCGTACATGCCGACTGTTGACTAAATTTGAGATATTAAAAACTTGTGTGACTGAAGTGCAGACTTTTCTTGTCCAAGCTTCACTTTGTTATTCTCATTTATCAAAATGCCATTTAGGGTTCGTTTTGGTTTGTCACCAAAAACAGTACTACCTTTTAAGTTTTATCAACTGAGAAAAAAACTTGATGAAAGTACGTTCAAGCTTCTTGTCTTTCCAAGTCAAAAAACCAAAAAATCCGTTGAGCTTTCCTCTTTTTTTGTATCGAGTTTTTGCCTTAAAAAATCTAGAAGCTTTGAACCAGATTCGTCCATTTTTCCCTTCGTTTAGAAAACGGTAGTATTCTTGTTTTAAGGCTACCATCTAAAAGACTCTTAATCCTCGACCAAACAAGCTAGTTAATTGTGTGTATGATTTCGTGGTTAGGATGACACAAGGTGTTGATGACCAGGCAATCATTGAGGAGGAAGGAGAAGAAGAGCCTGTTTTGGTTCTAACAGATGAATGGAGCGACTTCTTTGCAAAATCTGACGCTAAAAGGAAAGCAGGTGAGCGAGCTCATTACTTTTATTTGTATTTATTTTCTAATTATAAACATGGTTGTAGCTCCTACCAAATACTTATCATCTCGTTTCCTCTGATTGCATGTGTTATACCTATGCAGTGAAAAAACAGGCTAAAAAGAAAGCGAAAACATCCGTGGAGAGCTAGAACAATCTCGGTTTCTCACTCGGTCACTCTTCAAGGTAGTGAGGTACACAATAGCAAACGATTTCCCCCAAGGGACTGGATGATGAATATAGCGGTTTTCCTTCTATTGGTAATAGAAATTGGTGCAACTTTTGTTGTCATTTCCCATTGGTCCCGTTTGGCATCACATTGTATCTTTTGTGTGTTCCGTGATCTTTTTAGTAAAGATTGTATTTGTTGATTGATAAATTCAAATCCTTACTGGTTACGAGTACGATAATCAACCTCCAGAGGAGGAGTGTTGCTTTGCACCATTCTTTGTGCAGAAGCACAAACCCGCGTGAGTATCTCATGACGTTTTCATTAAAAATAGTTTCTTTTTTCCTTAAGAATATTATGCTATCGTTGACATATTTAGAAAGTAAAAAAGTAACTGTGTTTTATTTTTTCAGCTATTCCAGATTTAACTAAATGGACAGTTGCTTATCAAAAAACCTAAATGGACAGTAGCTCAGATACTTAGCCCACGGTTGAAAACACCAGTCCTAGTAAACTTGCAGCTTGTGTTGATCCAACAAATAAAAGCATTTGTTTTCTTGCTAACTAGACTTTGGGCTGATTTGAGTCTTTGCTTATAGTAGTACACTAGCAGACCTGCCCATCCGATGAGTGTGAATCGAAGAAAAAATCTGTAAACTGTTATGGTAGATAATTTGTGAGAAGATGCAGTTAAAAGAGAAGTTAATAATTAGATAGCAATTACTATTTTGTAATTTTATAATTTTGTAAATTAATAGTATTTTTTTGTAAATAATTGTTTCAAGTCTTTATAATGGCTCTTTACATAAAGTAATAGTATAAATATAATATAAGATAAGATGACGGTGAATGTCTTCGGATTCAAACAAATTGATAAATTTTTCGAAAAGAAATATTCAATCTAGGATGGAAAATGGGTAAACATATGTTATCATTTCCGATTACTTTTTTAAGTTACATGTTGGATTTTAACACCATTATTTTACAGACATTAAACACATTGGAACATTAAGCGGGAGAGTATTACAATAATTATCGAAATATAAATGGGAGTTTTAATTATTAACTTATTATAATTGGAACTTTGACTAAATACGAAATTACTAAAATCAGAAATCCCATTTATTCTTATTCTGACATTTAATCAGAAAATTCCATTAATTGCATTAACTTTAGGAGAGTGCATCCAATATATACATGCACATATAATTTGTGAGGAAATGAAAGAGAGTATGAACGGAAAAGATGGTCATTGGTGCTTCATGTATGGTATTTGTTGCAATGAAAGTAATTTATTAATAAACTTTGCATCAATTCAGTAAATCAGTTAAAACAATAATGTCATAATATAATGCAACAATAATTGTATATAACTTGAATTTGGAAAGATATTGAATACTAAATGATATCCGGGATACTCGTAAGCAAAACCGTAATAGAAATAACAGAGCCGGCCCAAAAAATAATTTCTTCATGAGTTACCTTGTTGATTTTTGTTTTGTTTTGCCTATTTAATGAAAAACTCGAAAAAACTTAGTATAAATTTTATTTTTTTCGGAAAATTATTTGCCCTTGCGATGGGATGCCTAGTCCAGTTAGACTATCTGCATTGACGCGAGAAATAATACAGTATTCAGTATTTACTATTCCCTTTGTTCCCAATTAATTGTCCACTGCGTAATTACGTGCAATTTTGACCGGCTAATAACTTGTACCAAAATTGTCGGAACGAAAATTTTAAAAAGTTAATCATATAGTTCAATATTAAATTATATGATTTAGTTTAAAAAAAATTTATTTCGACAATTTTATTACATATTATAAGTCGGTCAAAATTGAACGTAATTTCGTAAAAGACAATTAATTGAGAATAATTTGTTATATTTGCCAATTTATTACACAAAATCATATAAATACTGTAAATAATGAAAATAAAAAAAAGATCATGTACTTATTTAGTCTCTTACCTTAACACTCAAATAAGTAACAAAATTTAATATTCCAACATTAATACAAAATCATACGTGTCAACCTCCCATTGGCCATAATTACGTAATGCACCTTCGTGTCTCTTTATTTCCCAAACGGGCTTTTCCCACTTAGCGCCAAATACAACCCCTCAAAATAAACCCTATCTCTCTCTCTCTAAAAATATAAATACAAATATACATATACATTTATCATAAAAATATATATATATAGAGAGAGAGAGAGGTTATATAGATGGGACGTAAGAGGGGAGAATCACCGGGGATAAAGATGCTGACGTGGCTCAAAGGGAGGTCTTTGAAGGTGAAGGTTTTGTTGGCATTGCTGGTGATTTTATCTTCGCTTATAGCGCTTCGATACCTTATTCGAGAACATAATCATTTCTTCATTGCTTCCGAAGCGGTTCATGTTTTTGGGATTCTTGTGTTGATTTACAAACTCACCACCCAAAAGACATGCTCTGGTATATATACAACTATTTTATAGTGTATATCTATCTATATTTGTGATTGTTGAATATTTTTGCATGTGGATGATTTGTCTGTCTTAACCTAGCTAGTTTTGTGATTTTATGGACTTGTTATGCATTTAGTTGAACTTGATAGGCACAGCACAGGATTCAGGGCCGGTCTTGGCATAAGTCAAGTGAGTCAGATAACTTCGGTTCTGGTCCTTCAATAGGCGTAAAAGATTAAAAAAAAAGTGAAGTTTTTTTGAGGGGTCTATTTTGTGCAATGTAAAAGAGAATGCTTTGTCTAATTGAGACATGGTTCGGATTTTGTATTTTTTTTTGGGATTTTTTTTGAAACATGATATGAATTTTTCGGACAAAGTTATAAATACGTCTAAAAAATCATAAGGCGTAGGTGTGAAAAGGCACCGGACCGGCCTTGGAAGGATTGAATCCTATGTGATTTTTTGTATTTATTATTATGCGGGGTGGGGGGTGGGAGGGAAGACTATAATAGATTATCGATTATTTTTTTAAGATACATGGTAAAAAATAGATTATCTATTTTTAGGCAAGTCATATTAGCCCAATCCTAGTTATTATCACAATTGATTATGTTTCCTGTTTAGATTTTAGTTTCACGTGAATATATTGTTAGATTATTTAGAGATTTTGAAAATACCAAACGACTACATGGTCCGGGTTATAAGTTTCATGTTTTCATCGGTTTAAGTTTAAACATTTAAGTAATTGAGAAGTCTTCATTTTTACACTTGTTTTTTCAAAGGTCTTTTACACATGGTGATGGTAATAGGCCCAACTAAACTACCTTTTCCATGATAACTTCTTCAAAACGTAATGTACGACGGGTAAAGTATAGAGTTTGAGTTTTTTGGTAAATTAAAGCATTTTGGTGGTCTTAACAAAAACAGGATTAACTTTGTCAGTTCTATGATTTGGAACTTTGTAATTCTTCTGATAGAAGTTTTTTTATACTTGAATAAGGTGCATTCGCTAAGATTGAAAATAATACGAGCTAAGTTTTGCACCGAAAATGGAATAACAAATTATAGTAACTATGCGCATAGTTGTCAGATTGTAAAGGCAAACTGTATATCTATTTGCAGAAACACACTCTTAATTGCGCCATACTATTTAAATGTTGATATGGCGCAGTTGAAACTTGAAAGCCATAGGTTTAAACTTTAAAACCAAACAACTGTGCAATGTATTAGCAATTCTTATTTCTCGTACTTGAAAACTCTGTACCAGTATCATGTGATGTACAATTTGTTGGCATTTTACTTGATAAGACTAATCAAGGGAGATTTAATGTTGCAAAATGCTTTTCTGTATTATAATTAGGCCTTTCACTGAAGACTCAAGAACTTACTGCTCTATTCCTTGCTGTAAGACTGTACTGTAGCTTTTTAGTGGAAGGTGATATTCACACGATGCTGGATTTCTCTACTCTTGTAAGCACTTTATGGGTTATTTACATGATAAGATTCAAGTTGAAGTCAAGCTACACCAAAGAGCTAGACAACATGCCATATTATTATTTGGTAAGCCCATTTTTCTTTGGTTTTTTTATTGTGTGATTAAATAGAAAAGAACATGATCAAAATGAATCAGTAGTGGAAATTCCGCAACTTAAGTAGTCTTGGCAATTTTACTGCACATTTAGCATAGGAATGTAAATTATAGACAAAGAACGGTATGTTTTTTCAACATTGTTCCATCTTTCCGACAGTGTCATCACTTTGTAGGAAAATATTTCTTACATTTAGTACAGAATAAATGGGGGTGTGATGTGTGATTTTGGTAAATACTAGATTAGTGTATTTTTGGTATGGTTCTTTCAGATCTGGCGTCCCTTAGTTGCACCTTAAATTATAAGCTCCGATTTTTTATTAAGTTTGAATATATTTGGTCGACCAGCTTAAAGGCTTTGCTTTTCTGCATTTTTTGGCCTGGGTAAACTAAAAACTTAACCTTGATGAAACTAGCTTTTAGCAAACCTCTCAAATTTCCAGCTATTTTGCATAAGAGCTGCAACCAATCAAAGCCAAACTGTGATGTATTTTACATCTGAGTTTATCATTATGACTATGAGACTGGTATTTTAACCAGTTAAAGTCATGTGCACTTGTAGTTTTTAACAATTACGACTTACGAGTCTCTTCACTTACCAATATTACATCTCCATTTGTTGGACAGGTTATTCCTTCAATTATTCTTGCCGTTTTTATCCACCCCAAAATGATTAATTCAGTAATCACTCGAATTCCTTGGGCATTCTGTGTATATCTGGAATCTGTGTCAGTACTACCTCAACTTCGTCTAATGCAAAATGCTGAGGTATCTTTTGACTTAATCACCAATCGTAAAATGTCTATACTTGTGAAGATACAATGATTATTTATCTCTATTGGTTAATGCCTTCTTTTAGATGGTTGAGCCGTTTACTGGGCATTATGTATTTGCTCTGGGTGTTGCTAGATTCCTCGGTTGTGCTCATTGGATTATACGGGTTAGTCTTATGTAATTATTTATTTTAGCTTAACATACAGTATAAAGGATTTAAGGGCTTCCATCACAGCTCCCTTGCCTTACAAAATTTTGCTTGAAATTGAACCTGTCCCGTTTGTGATATAAGGGTGGCAGGGTGCTACTTTAAATCTGAACAGCCGCATCTAATTTAAAATGATTTTACGCCTGGAGGTTATGATGTGAGGAGCTCCCCTTTGCCGAAAAGTAATATTATTATTTCATAGTATGTTAAGAGTAGGAAAAAAAAGCAAAAGATTAGTAATAGGATGGCATGTAGTTGTAAGTTGTAACAATTATGGATGTAACGATGTTACATCGTCCGAAAAAAGAACATGTTACAAAATGGTTAAAGTAACTGCATTAAGTTTATGTTCTTGATACTTATTTTAGGTTTATGAGACCGGAGGCAACTATATCTATTACTTTGGAAGTGGGCATTTGTGGCTTATAATTGCTCCATTGTCAGAAGTTGTTCAAACCTTCATTCTAGCCGACTTCTGCTACTATTATGTCAAGAGGTAACGTAACTGCTCTATGCAAGTTTGTATATGCGCAGATAATAACAACCCTTTTGTGACCTTTTCCATTTTGTACTTGTTAACCATAATCGCTAACTCATTGTCTAACTTTTGTTTTATAATTCTTATTTGCAGCGTCTTAAAAGGACAGCTGCTGATGAGCCTTCCTTCTCCTGTCTAGTAATCGGTTTCTGAACTCTAGAAGAGTGCATAATCCTAATTTTCCTTTGTTAAACTACCTTTTAGACTTTTAGTTGTGCCTTTGTGTGGCATTTATACCCTTTTTTTGGTTTTTGATCCTTATCAATGATAATTTTATGAGTTTGCCATTTTTATGAACCTTATGACAGCTTTATTGTAAGCTGTTTATGCTTATTTTCTGATATTATACGAGGTACAAGTTTATCTATAAATTATAAGGAAATCAATGGGGCGAGTGAATGAGTTTCTATGCTCCAGTGGATTAGAATGGATCCGAGGACATCGTTTCCGGATGCTGCTTGCGGATGAGTCATGATTAGGCTCTTTAGGTAGTCGTATTAAAAGTTGATTAGACGGTTGAAATAATAAGATAATCATTTCTATTGCAGGATTACAATTTCAAAATATGTTTAAAGCTTCAACTCTCGTTTACTCAAAAGAAAAGAAGACTTGGTTTTGATAGTTCAATTGACATGCTGTTTTGTGAAGTATTTTGATTGGAATTGCTCAGTAAAATGATATTACATATAAATGGACATGCAATCTAATATAATCCCTAAATACCGCCGTCGCTGAGTGATATCGAGAGTTCTCACTCGCACTTTTGTGTGACATAAGTTCAAATATGTTACCATTTTAATAACAATTGTCGAACTACACCACTCGACACCATAAGACCGAAATATAAAAAAAATACGTTCGTCAGTTGTCACCTACTATCACGGGGAGGGTTTTAAAAACTGTTGGCATTGCTTCTAGTATATTTGTTGGTAAAATTGAAATATCGAGCAGTTCACATGGTGACCAAAATGTCCCATTGATTATAGTGAAACATTCAACTTGCTAAAATGCAAATAGCCTTCATGAACTATTTTGCAAATGACCTCACTAATTTTGTAAACACCGACCCGACTCGTAGTGGTAACTGGTACGTAACACACTACTTTCACACATAAAAAACAAAAAATTACAACGGCAACTCCACTTTTCCCACAACCCGTGCTCGAGTTTTTGCAGAGACAATATTTTGATTTTTTATTTCATTATATAATTTAATACACTAATGAACCATTTAATTTTATATAAGATTCTATGTGGTATTTTATATTAAAAAAAACAGGTAAGTACTTGATTTGTTGAATAAATAACAGATTTGATCTCTAATTTTCTTTTTAAAAAATTATAGTATAATTTTAGTTCGAATGTGAAGTTTGTAAAAAAATTGCTTCGTATCATTGACTTTTTTGTTAAATGTACTCAACTTATTGCATCTAATATTTTCTACCTTAATATTTTACCATTTATTAATCGTATCTTATAAATTTTATTTAAATACTTTTTTTTCGGAGAAAAAAAAAACCACATTTATCAAATCGTTAAATGTAGAATTTACAAATACAAAGTGAGAGCAGCGTCTTTTTTTATGTTCTTTTTAGTCCAGGAAAGAATAAGAAGGTGTTCAATATATAGTTTCGGGTTCTTGATGGCAGATATAACGAATTGGGGAATTCCTCATTTTTTTTATATGAAAAATGTTTTCATTTGTCGAAATAGCATTAGTCTATAATATGCTTTCCAAATGAAAATTCTGATCACTTTTGGCACGGTGTTAGCCTTTCTGATAATTTTCCGTAGATCGGGGGAGGCATAGTACGTATGACAAGAAAGGCTTATGTGACATATTTTCCTGTTTTGTCAAGATACTTGGATAACTACTTTTAACATAATATTTCCCGTTAAAGGTGAAATGTCGTATGATTTCATCATATAGCTTGATATGCGGGATTGGTACGAAAATGATGGTCTTCGCAACAATGTCGCAAGGGTACGTAACCGCTATATGTTTCTCGCTCACGAGGGCTATTTCTATCACACCCTATGGCCTCGTTTTGTTGCGGGTGCGACACTTACTTTCTCCGGATTATAAGCCCGACAAGATAGTATCGGGATTAGAAAACATCTCTACACTTATGAATTCCGGGAGTACGAATACCATCTCATAAAAATTTCCAAAAACCACTTTGAATCATTTGTAGCTCGAACCGGACACATATTACCCATGGGAGGCCCGACTCCACGGATTGTTCAAGACTCAAATTATTCGGTTGCCCGTAGCATTTTTATCAAGCAAAAATAAAATAAAATCAGCTTCGATATATATATATATATATATATATATATATATATATATATATATATATATATATTGTTGGCCCGTGTGCGGCTAAACCTTAGAGGGGGGGGGGGGGGGGGGGGGGGGGGGGGGTTTGAATAAGGTTTAGGCGTTTTTCGCCTAATTAAAAAACTACGCAACTAACCACCCAATTTATGCAATTTTGAGCTTAATCGTTTTAACAAAAGTTAATGAATTACTAAAATAACTAAACGCAAGCAATAAATAAGCAAGATATAAGTTGCGGAAATTAAAAGCAAGGGAAGAAAATGACACCGTGATTTATAGAGGTTCGGCAAACGCGCCTACGTCCTCTCCTCGGTACTACCGAGTATTTCACTAAAATGTTTCTTCCGGATTTTACAAACCCTATCGAGCTCAATCGACCAATTGGCTCACCCTCTACCCGGGGTTCCTACTCTTGATACAAGTGCAAGAGAACACGACTATGAGTCAACGACTCCCCCTCAATTTATGAGTACCCGAATGAAAAACCTAGAGCTTTTAAGCTTCACTTGCTTACAAAGCTTCTACCCGTTTACTCGCTCACAAATGAGTTTATAAAACACTCGATACAAATTTTGTTACAAAAATGTAACTACACTCACTATTCTAATTGCTTCTTAAAAAGCTAATTGGTGAGTTGTTGATGATGATCGAGCTTGAATCTCTTTCTCTTTGATTTTCCTCTTTCTCGAATATATATACACCAAAATGGTGATATTAGGGTTTTTAATGAGAGGTTGAAGGAAGTTGATTGGTATATTAAGATTGGTTGGATTTGAAAGAGAGATTGGGTGGTATATATATGCCAAAAGGTCTGTTTTTCTGTGTTATGACCGTTGGAAGTGGTTGAGGCTATATTCAGTGTTTTAAGCTATTTTCCAGAAAAAGCTGAGAAGCTATTTTCGAAAACTGCAGAAAACGATCGGTCATTTTCTACAGTCGATCGGTCGTTATTCAGAAAACGATCGGTCGTTTCTGAGTTTCGATCGATCGTTTTTCTTGTGGACTCTCTGGAAGAAATTGGTACAAAAACGATCGGTCGTTTTTGTCCAGTCGATTGGTCGATGTTGTCCTGGTCTCGCAAACCTTCGAAAGCTTGTAGCTTCTTCGTTTTAGCTCCGATTTTGGTTCCGTTTGAACCTATGGCTTCGTTATCGAAAGCTCTATCATTTAAAGACCTGAAATATACGTTTTCTATTTTTGGACAAGACAAGCATTATATCATCGAAATCGTAAAATCATTAAACGCATAATCAAAGTTATAATCAAAATCAATTATTGAAACCCATGGTTCAACAATCTCCCCCATTTTGATTATGACAAATTAATGATGATTTTACATTAAAAAAATATCTCCTCCAATATAATAAAACGCATTTCTCTAAATCTCATTTTTCTCCCCCTTTGGCATTATCAAAATGCATTAAAAAAAATGGGGTTATGAGAAGGGTTTTTAAAGAAAAACTAAGACATGAAAAATATTATAAAGATGCATATGCCCCACCTAATCACATATATGTATATATTAAAGGTTAGAGTATACCGATATGTGATGTCGAGGCCGCTCGCTAATGACATTTGCATTGAGCGTTGCCAAGTCCAAATAGGTGGTACCATTTGTTGGTATGCCTTCCACCTTTGTCGATCAACGGCACTTCATTCTTGATGGCGGAGTCGATCTTCTTGACTTCCACGACTTTTGACGGCGTTGCCAACCATTTGTTGATTTTCTCCTTTTGGATGGAGATACCTACAACACAATTTTTGTCCTTTGGTACCCAATTTCTTTTGGGTCCGACATTGCTAGTGGCTCGGGTCTTTACTACCCATTTCAAATCGCTTCTACTAACTTGAAAGCGATAAGGGCATCTCGAAGAAATATGCTCATTTCTACTACAATGCACACAATGCTTAGACTTTTTAGTATAACGAGAGTTATACGAAGTTTTGGAAAGGGTTTTTGGAGTATCCATTTTGGTTTTAAAACCTATACCTTTCCTATCATTAAAAGATTTTTGAAAAATCTTGGAAGTACTCCCTTTAGTAAAAACAACCTCTTGTTTAGGTGGAATGGGAGTTGTAGAAATATTAGAGGCTTTAACGAGGCGGGTTTTGTTTGAAGTAGAACCAATGCAATCAAAACCTATACCGCTCTTATCATTGAAATCTTTTTGACAACTCAAAATGTTATCTAAAACGGTTTTACCTTTAGAAAACTTTGAAATTGTTAAATTAAGTTTTTCAATGGAAATGACAAGATCGTTGTTTTTAGTTTTCAACGATTCATTCTCGGTTTCTAAAACCTTGACTTTGTCATTTAAGTTAAAAGCATGAGAACTCAAAACCTTGTTTTTGCTTTTAACTTTATTGAAAGCATTCTTCAACTCTTCAAAATTTTCTAATAAATCACAATCTAAAAAAGATGGTTTTGAAAGAGTTTTAGTAAGTCTAGAGACTTCATTTTTAAGAAAATTGATCTCGGTTTGTAAAGACTTATTATGAATGACGAGATCATTGTTTTTGTCTTTCAAGTCTTCCTTTTCGTCATCTATATCAAGTAAAGAGAATGACGATGTTGGAATAGACTCATTTTCAATTTTATCTCTTTTTAAAGATCTTATTTCTTCATTGAGAGAAGAATTTATCTTTTTAAGAGATTTGACCTTCTCTACAAGCTTAGGAAATTTTTCGGAATAAATTCCACACATATGAATAAGTTCATCATGAGAGAATTCTTTTACCTCATCGTTGTCACTTTCGCTTGAGTGGTCACTTTCGCTTGAAGACGATTTGTTGGGCTCATTGTTGTCTTCCATGGCCATATAGCAACCAAGGTGCGCGACTTCATCTTGGTCGGAGCTATAGCTAGAGCTTGAATCGAATATCTTCTTCTTGGCTTTGCTCTTGCGATTCTTTAGGCAATCTCTCGCCATGTGTCCTTCCTTGCCACATGTATAGCAAACAAAATCGTTAGAATAAATTGAATTATTTGACGATTTACCTTTATGTTTGCGTTGGTCCTTTAGCTTTAGGACTTCCTTGACGATTCGAATGATTTGCATTGAATTTTTGTCGTCATCGGATAACTCATCGCTCTCGTCACAAGTTGTTCCTTTGAAAGCTATCTCATTCTTTTTCGAGATTGGCTTGTGACTATTGAGGGTGATCTCGTGAGTAATGAGTGAACCCGTCAATGCATCAAGAGAGTATGTATTCATGTCGTGCGCCTCTTGAATTGCGGTGACCTTTGGTTCCCATTCCTTCGGTAAGCTCCGAATCACCTTAGAAACCATTTCCTTACAAGACAAACACTTACCAAGAGATGTTAATCCATTAGTAATTGTAGTAAATCTAGCAAGCATATCGGAAATAGTTTCACCCTCGCTCATTTTAAAAAGCTCGTAGTCATGAACTAATAGTTGGAGTTTGCAATCCTTAACTTGGTTAGTCCCTTCATGCATTACTACTAGCTTATCCCACATACCCTTAGCGGTTTTACAAGCGGAAATTTTGTTGTACTCGTTAGGAGAAACGGCACAAACAATAGCATACATCGCTTTGGCGTTCGTAGAGTAGGCTTCTAGTTGAGCGTTATCTAGGTCCTCTACGGGGATTGGGTTCTCGCTATTTTCGGATGTAGGTGCGGAATATCCTACTTTTATGGTCATCCAAAGTCTAACATTATAGCTTTGTAAAAACATGCTCATCCTATCCTTCCAATATGAGAAATTTATTCCATCAAAATAAGGTGGAGTATTTGGGGATAAAGCTATGCCGGATGCGAAATTGTAAAAATTAGCCATCGGGATCTTAACTCTAGAATCGTTAGATTCCTATATGCAAGAGCCTCGGCTCTGATACCAATTGTTGGCCCGTGTGCGGCTAAACCTTAGAGGGGGGGGGGGGTGAATAAGGTTTAGGCGTTTTTCGCCTAATTAAAAAACTACGCAACTAACCACCCAACTTATGCAATTTTGAGCTTAATCGTTTTAACAAAAGTTAATGAATTGCTAAAATAACTAAACGCAAGCAATAAATAAGCAAGATATAAGTTGCGGAAATTAAAAGCAAGGGAAGAAAATGACACCGTGATTTATAGAGGTTCGGCAAACGCGCCTACGTCCTCTCCTCGGTACTACCGAGTATTTCACTAAAATGTTTCTTCCGGATTTTACAAACCCTATCGAGCTCAATCGACCAATTGGCTCACCCTCTACCCGGGGTTCCTACTCTTGATACAAGTGCAAGAGAACACGACTATGAGTCAATGACTCCCCCTCAATTTATGAGTACCCGAATGAAAAACCTAGAGTTTTTAAGCTTCACTTGCTTACAAAGCCTCTATCCGTTTACTCGCTCACAAATGAGTTTATAAAACACTCGATACAAATTTTGTTACAAAAATGTAACTACACTCACTATTCTAATTGCTTCTTAAAAAGCTAATTGGTGAGTTGTTGATGATGATCGAGCTTGAATCTCTTTCTCTTTGATTTTCCTCTTTCTCGAATATATATACACCAAAATGGTGATATTAGGGTTTTTAATGAGAGGTTGAAGGAAGTTGATTGGTATATTAAGATTGGTTGGATTTGAAAGAGAGATTGGGTGGTATATATATGCCAAAAGGTATGTTTTTCTGTGTTATGACCGTTGGAAGTGGTTGAGGCTATATTCAGTGTTTTAAGCTATTTTCCAGAAAAAGCTGAGAAGCTATTTTCGAAAACTGCAGAAAACGATCGGTCGTTTTCTACAGTCGATCGGTCGTTATTCAGAAAACGATCGGTCGTTTCTGAGTTTCGATCGATCGTTTTTCTTGTGGACTCTCTGGAAGAAATTGGTACAAAAACGATCGGTCGTTTTTGTCCAGTCGATCGGTCGATGTTGTCCTGGTCTCGCAAACCTTCGAAAGCTTGTAGCTTCTTCGTTTTAGCTCCGATTTTGGTTCCGTTTGAACCTATGGCTTCGTTATCGAAAGCTCTATCATTTAAAGACCTGAAATATACGTTTTCTATTTTTGGACAAGACAAGCATTATATCATCGAAATCGTAAAATCATTAAACGCATAATCAAAGTTATAATCAAAATCAATTATTGAACCCCATGGTTCAACATATATATTATATGGGAAAGGATCTATACACACATAAAAAAACACATTATCTTTACACATCAATCACAACCCTCAATTTACTAACTTTTAATGGTCAATATTATGTGTTTATTATTGTTATTAGATGAATCAATCTTGACAATTAAAAGTTAGTAAATTGAGGATTGTGATTGATGTGTAAAGATAATATGTTTTTTTATGTGTATAGATCATTCCCCATATTATATATATGCATATATATTGTATATATATATATATATATGTATATATATATATGTATATATAGGTGAGTGTTTATTTTGTAAATGTTAAATTAATCCAATTGTCAATTTGGGCTGAAACTGAGTTTATAATAAACTGGTCTTTATATAATTATATTAGGCTGAACCATTGCATTTTTTTTTTTACCTCAGCCCAGTCTGTGTCCCAGATCCAAACTTTACTGGATTTGGGCCTGAACCGCCCCTGATACTACCGATACAAAAACATAGTCATACAATTATTTCGTAGCATATGCCTTGTCAAAAAATACAACCAAACAATATTTTTATCTTCACACACGCAATGTGTGTGAATTGTGATTAGTAGCTAGTATACCAAAATTAAAATATGGAAAATAAATAGTAAATAATTTCATATCAATATAAATTTGGTGTTCATAGCAATACTCTCTCTCTACGCTCTATTTGAAAGTAACTGTATTTTTCGATCACAAATTTTTTTTTACATGCAAAAACCGTAATTTTAAAATATAAATCGTAATTCAGAATTACGTTTTACCTTTTCTTTAAAAAAAAATAAAATTAAATTAAAAATTAAAAATGTAAACTCGGAGAAAACAGATTTTTTTGCAGCCTCAATTGAATTAAAAGATCCAGCAAACCTCCCCGCGCTTAAAACCCTAGCCTTCTTTCGGGAGAGAGATTCTAGAGAGAGAGAGAGAATTTCTCCGATCTCTATAAAAGCTCAGGTAAAAGTAAACCCTAATCTATAAGTATCACCCAATCTCAAGTGTAATCTGGGTCTCAGCTATATATATATATGTATAGATATGTGTGATATGTAACTAATGTTTTTTGTTTTGTTTTCTAGGGTTTTGGTGGGTTTATTGGAGAATTAAATAGTTAATGGCGGAAGCGGCTCAACCACCACCTGTCTCTGCTCAAATTGTACGTGCTCTCGTTTTTATTTAATTTTATTCTTTTAATTTGTTGATTTTGTTTCTGTTATTGGTAGCTAACCTTTTGATTTAGTTCTTAATTGTGCTTTTATTTTTTTGTGTGTAATTGGTAGCTATGTTTTTGATTTACTTTCTTAATCACGCCTTGATTTGGTATTTGTAGCTTGGTTTAGTTCTTAATTTTGTTTTGATTTGGTATGTGCTCTGGTTTTGTTAAAATCACTCTTTTTAATTTGTTGATTTTGTTTGTGTAATTGGTAGCTAAGATTTTGATTTTCTTAATCATGTTTTGATTTGGTTTGTGTAATTGGTAGCCGAGCTTTTGGTTTAGTTATTAATTTTGTTTTGATTTGGTATGCGTTCTTGTTTTGTTTAAATCATTCTTTTTAATTTTCTTAATCATGTTTTGATTTGGTATGTGTAATTGGTAGCCGAGTTTTTGGTTTAGTTATATTAATTTTGTTTTGATTTGGTATGCGTTCTTGTTTTGTTTAAATCATTCTTTTTAATTTTCTTAATCATGTTTTGATTTGGTATGTGTAATTGGTAGCCGAGTTTTTGGTTTAGTTATATTAATTTTGTTTTGATTTGGTATGCGTTCTTGTTTTGTTTAAATCATTCTTTTTAATTTTCTTAATCATGTTTTGATTTGGTATGTGTAATTGGTAGCCGAGTTTTTGGTTTAGTTATTAATTTTGTTTTGATTTGGTATGCGTTCTTGTTTTGTTTAAATCATTCTTTTTAATTTTCTTAATCATGTTTTGATTTGGTATGTGTAATTGGTAGCCGAGTTTTTGGTTTAGTTATTAATTTTGTTTTGATTTGGTATGCGTTCTTGTTTTGTTTAAATCATTCTTTTTGATTTTCTTAATCATGTTTTGATTTGGTATGTGTAATTGGTAGCCGAGTTTCTGGTTTAGTTATTAATTTTGTTTTGATTTGGTATGCGTTCTTGTTTTGTTTAAATCATTCTTTTTAATTTGTTAATTTTGTTTATGTAATTGGTAGCTAAGCTTTTGATTTGTTTAAATCAATACTCTCTATCTCTGTTCAAGTTGTATTTTCTTGGGTTCTTCAAGTTTATTGCGATAAATAATTGATACCGTATGTCTAATTGGTAGCTGAGCTTGGTTTGGTATTAATTTAGTTTTTCTATCAGACTGAGACAAAATTTAATCTTGTTGAAACTATGTATAATATGATAATCTTTACTCTCTATCTCTGTTAAAGTTGTATGTGCTTGGCTTATTCAAATTTATTACTACAAATAATTGATAATATATGCGTAATTGGTAGCTGAGCTTGACTAGTTTTAATGGTGTTTTTAATATCGTGTTTTGGAAAAATTAATCTTGCTGGAATTATATAAAATCTGACCAGTTTCACGCTCTCACGCCTGCGAGCTAAGTAACAAGTGTGAGCAAGATTATTGTAATTTTCTAATTGTGTTTTTATATTTTTGGGGGGACAGTTATTCTTGTCGAAATTATATATTTATATACAATCTAATTATATTTACACAATCTCTGCTCAAGTTGTATGTGCAGCGTGCTCTGGTTATTTAATTCTTATGATTATTGATTTTGTATGTGTAATTTGGTAGCTGAGATGGAATAGTTTTAGTTGTGATTTTCTTTCTGGGATTAGTGATAATTAATCTTGCTGAAATTATATAGTCTGAATATTTTTACTCTCTGTCACTGCTCAAGTTGTATGTGCTCTAATTATGCAAGTCTATTCTTAATTGATTTGTATGAGTAATTTGTAGCTGAGCTAGATTAGTATTAACTCTGTCTTTTGTTTTCGGGCATCGTCTTGCTGAAATTTTATAGTATAAACTGAATACTTGTACTCTCTGTCTCTTTACAAGTGGTATGTATTCTGACCATTGAAGTTTATCATTATAAATAATTTAATTTGTATGTGTGATTGGTGGCTAAGATTGATTAGTTTTAATTGTGTCTTTGTTTATGAGGTTCGAAAAATCAATCTTGTTGATGTTATATATACGTTTTTTTATTATATCCCTGTTTGTTTGGGAGATTATCAATGATGAGACTATAGGTGCTTCTGATATTAGACTGGACTTTCTGGAATAGGTAATTTTAAGCCCTACGCAAACAAGGCCTTATGCTTTACTGTAAATACTCCTTTTTTGATGGGCATCTCATATCTGAAACTGAAGTGGTATTGAATCTTGTTTCTTTTTCTGATTTTGGGTCTTTGGTGAATCTGCTCAAGTTGCATGTGCTCTGATTATTATTTTGTTATTTACACTCCATTTTTGTAATGTAATGGGACACTGACATTAATTTTAATGTGTGCTCAGGTTGTATGTGATCTGATTCTTGATATATGTTTTTAAAAGTTAGTTTTTTATATGTGATTAGATGACTTTAATGTAGTGTTTAATTGCGTTCTATTTAATCCTGGATGTAGGTTGGTAACGCTTTTGTAAACCAGTACTACCAAATACTGCACCACTCCCCAGAGCTAGTGCATCGATTTTATCAAGAAATAAGTAAACTTGGCCGGCCTGAGGGTAATGGCCCTTTGAGCCTTACCACTACACTGCAGGTATACATTTTGTATTAGTGTTTTTCTTATAGTAAAACAATATTAATCTTAATTAGAGACCTATACTTCGGGTAATTTTTGTAACTAAAGAAAATGTACATGTTCTCTTACTGGGTTTTGCATAAAATTCTGAATAAAATACTGTACAAAAGCTGTCTTATTGATAGTCTCTAGTCCTTGGCCGGGTCTCATGTGCTGTTCTGACTCACACTCAATGTATCTGATAAGCTATTAGAAGGTAAAGTTCTTAGTTTTAAAAAAAAAGTAGCAGGAGAGGAATTACATTCTCGTAAATGTTAAACTGTTCATAATTATTTTAGTTGATGTCTTTATTGGTGCTATAAACTTTTACCCAAACTGAGCAGTTATTAAGTAACTTAAAACTTGTGGGTTCAAAACATGCCTTGCTTTTTTTTACTTTTACCAGAAGCTGGTAAATAGCCAGACCTTTTAATGTTGATTAAAAGGCATAATCAAAGTTTATTTTTCACCAATTTTTAAAGCTATATTTCAAATAGCATCAGAGATGTTTCTGACACTCTAGCATAGCTAAGCACTGGAGTAAATGATTACTGGTTAATCTTAAATTGTTGTGATGTTTATTCAACCTAAAAATGCAGGCTATCAACGAGAAGATACTCTCTTTAAACTATGGCGAGTTCAAGGCAGAGATTAAATCGGTGGATGCTCAAGAGTCATTTAATGGGGGAGTCTCTGTTCTTGTAACCGGGTGTCTTGAGGGGAAAGATAAAATAATTCAAAATTTTACCCAAATGTTCTTTCTAGCGCCACAAGCAAAAGGTTACTTCGTATTGAATGACATGTTCCAATTCGTGGGCAAAAAATATGAGAACGAAGATCCTTCTCCAGTAATAAACGAAGTTGAAGCTCCTCTCACCCCTCAACATGGTAAGGGAACATCCTAAATAAGCAGTGTGAATTATAGACTTGCAGTTTAGTATACCAATTAATCACACTAATTTGATTTCCGAACTTAACAAAAATTGTAACTAGTATACAATACACTACATTACGGGTGACGAGTAGGTAACAAAAGCAAAGGACGTGATAAAATACTGTACAAAAATATGTGGTTTTTATAATTGTTTAGTATAGACATTTATGCCATTTTTATCACGTCATACTAAACATTTATAATTGTTTAGTATGCCGTGATAAAATACTCTACTCAATCGGGGTCGTACAGTACCGTATTGTGTAATACGCTAATTAAATCTGTGGCTGACTGGTTTTAAATTCTGTGATTACGCTTATGTTGTTTTTTGGCAGAATGTGTACCTGTGGAGGACACCCATATATCTGAAAGAACAATCGAAACTGCAGAAGTTAATGGAGAAGAAGAGGTGGAACTGTCTGAGGTAGGAGAATTTGTGGTGATAGAAGAGGAGGTCACAACGCCTGAAGTTGTTGACAAGGTACTAGACAATGCACATGTGGAGAGAGAAACCAACTTCAAAACTGAGGAAAAGCCAAAGAAATCTTATGCTTCTATTGTAAGTAGATTTGGAGCAAGTCAGTTCTTTTTTCTTGAACATCTCTCACAATTTTGGAACTTTTACTTTTGGCTTTGTGGGTTAAATAGAGTTTAGAGCCTCACCGGATTCAAATTTGAACCTACGCGTGTGAGTGCATGAGGCTCTAAATGTGAACAGCCTAACCATTGGAGCGGGGAAAGCTTCTGTTTCTTTACTATTTTTGCACTCCAACCTATCACAATATATCAATTTTGTACAGCAAAATTTCTTTTTTGCGTTCGATATACTAACCTAACTTTAATAGGTCTATTTGGGGTACCTCTGTCTAAGACTCAAATGAACGAGAAACCTCGCCCTTTTTAAACCTCTTTTGCACATCAATTAAGCAATATGTGTTTGGTTAGTGTACTAACTACAAAACATTGTTGGGTTTTGTACAAATCCAAAGACCGTTATAGGTTTGTGTACATAACTTTGAGAAACCCATAGTTTTGTGAGGGCATTCACATTTTAGTTGCATCATATTGGACCTTGTAATTTGTAAGGTGTAGAGAAGTTGACACATTGATGTCCTAAAGTATTTTGCTGTTGATAGTCATACTTGCTAGTTTGAGACGTAATTTTTTAAAAAAATTGTGGCATTTCTAGCTGATGGTTATGAAGGAGAATCCTATGCCGCTATCATCTCCTCCTCCTCAAAGACCTATTGCCAAGATTCCAGAACAAGAGATACATACGCAGGAGTCGGTTTCAGCAACTGAGACCCCAGCTGCTGATATCGAGTCGAAAGATAACGGCAATTATCAAGAAGGAGAAGGTATGGGTCCTTGGTATAATGGGTTTGAGGGTTTGAAAATTTACAACTATATAATGGGAATTATCCTTTGATTATTCTCATAAGAAACATTTATATATATAGTTGTTATTGCAATAACGAATAACCTTACTTGGTTAGTCTGAATCCTAAATTCTACCACATAGTAGACCTGGATTCAGAACTGTTGGTAGATATTTATTTGTTATTTCGTTGTTTTCATGTTCTCCTTTTATAGCTTCATCCCATCTATTAATAGTCTAATCGCTTGTTAAATATCCTAATATTTCATGAGTACGAGACCTTTGCATTTGTATGTATAAATTGTGCCTCTCCTGAATGAATTGTTCTGTCTTCTATTTTTCACAGCTGAAGGCTATTCAGTTTACATAAAGGGTTTATCTTTGCATGCCACACCTGCTCAACTAGAGGAGGAGTTTAAGAAATATGGAGCAATTAAGCACGATGGCATCCAAGTTAGAAGTAATAAGGTAAGCTTGAAAAGGCTTATTTCTATTCATGACCTTGTTGTATCATCTCTCCTGTAATGGATTGTATTTTTTGGCAGCAGCAAGGGTATTGCTTTGGTTTTGTTGAGTTTGAGGAAGCAATTGCTGTTGAGAAAGCAATTGAGGTAAAAGCAACCAAATTTCTGTTAATCTAGGATATTCTGTTTAATTGCATGCTCTTATACCTTCTGTCAATTACATAGTTCGAGTATAATTTAGCGAGGTTAAATCAATTTCTTATTATAGTTTATTTTTTCTCACTTGAATTTGTTTCCTGAATCATGTATCTATAGAAAACCATCTGCACTCTCGTCAGGATATTTAATTGCTTATATGTACCTTGCCAATCAATTACCGAGTTCGAGTATAAGTTGGTGATGTTATATATTTTTTTTTTGTAGTTTTTCTTTTCTTTTCTTGGTTAATCATCGATTTAAGATCAATATAGGGCTCACTTTATTCTTGCTTTTTTAGCGTCTTCGTTGGGTATATTCTCACTGTAGTTTGTTGTTTTGCTTGTTTTTTGCTATCTGTATATGTGCCTGGTTTCTCATCTGATCTTGTGTTGTTACTTTAGAGACCTTTTCAAATTTCAAGATCTTCATAATTTGTTTTTCTGTTGGGTGTAATCCTGCAAGCATGTTCTGATATTTGAAGACTTTCTCGTCATCTATCATAACCATTTCCGCTGTTTTTTTAACCCTTTGCTCTCTGTTTCATGCCTGTTTTTGCTTTATAACTGCTTCCAAATATGATAACATTGATTTTTATTTTCCTTTGGAAGTAATGTATCATATTTTGTATTTCAGGCTTCACCTGTTATGATTGGTGGTCGCCAAGCTTCTGTTGAAGAAAAGAAATCAACCAATACTAGAGGCAAGTTTTACAATGTCAACCCGGTCTTTTGAATTCCTATAGAATCTTGTCGGGCGGAATTCAGCATAATGAAGTGTTAAAAATTAATATTACCTGGTGCTATTTTTTTGTTTCATTTTCAAGAACTTGTCTTCATACAAATCTAATTACATGGGGAACGGGGATTAAAAACCCTAGAAGACCCAAGCTAATACAGTATCCTACTCCTTTGACTCTTCCCTCCGTAAACTTGTTAGCATAAACCACCCAGAAATAAGTAAATTTTAGTTCCAAAAGCGCTCAACACCTAATTTAATCCCACCCACTTTTTTTCTCCAAAAAATCGGGTTGGATTTAAAATAGTAACCCGCGCATTTTGTTTTTATTTCTGTAAAAAAGTGAAAGCAAATACTGTACTTCATGAGTAAAGTGTGGTATCTTGATAACTTGAAAACTATTACCTATCATAGTTTTCCTCAAGTTGAGAAACATTTCCGGTTCAAGAATAAGGGTTTAGTATAGGTGTACTTTTTCCATGACAGCTAGGAAAGTTACTTTCTTTTTCTTGCACCTTTCTTCTACCTATTATCGCCCCCAATTTAGAATAAGATAAACTTGTTAAATTTCACTCCGAACAACCTTATTTAAAATTCCTTTTTTTAAAACTTTTTTTGTTTACCTACAGCGACTTTCCGAGGGCGTTCTTCGAGCGGAAGAGGACCAGGGTTCAGAAATGAGGGGACTAGGGGTGGTGGTCGTGGGAACTATGGAAATGGTAGGGGATACAACAACGATCGTAGCGAAAGCAATGGCAGGTCTGAGTTTGGAAACAGGGGAAATGGTCGAGGAGGTGGTGGTTATAACACAAGGCAGGGGGGAGGAGATGGGTTCCAAAACGTGGGCCCACGTTCAAACCGAGGTGGTGGTGGTTTGGTTGCTAAAGCTGGTCCTCCACGTGTATCTGCCGCTGCATAAGTCATCTTCAGTTAGGGATTATTTTGGGGTGTTTTTACGTTGGGAATTATTTGACGGGAGGTTTTTTTGGGTTTCCCCCCTTCAGTTTTCTCTAGTTACTTAATTGGTCAGAATTTGGGTTGTAGTTCAATTGAAAGAGAAGCAATTGTTGTCTAGTTTGTAGTTTTAAGCTGCCCATGATGATTTGTTGTAGAACCATCAGTATGTGGTTATCATTAGTTTGAACTTTGAAGCATAGTATTTTTTAGCCCTTGGCCAGCTGAACAGCTTTTTTTGCTGCTTTTTGGCTGTTTTTTCTTCTTCTGCAATCTGATATAATAAATGCTGGCTATCTTGAACGTATTGGAATTATATCATAAACACATGAAGGTATTAGATGGTGGCCAACTCGATCAAATTTTAGTAATTTTTCCACCAATAGTAAAATTTCAGTGGTCCTGGCACCTAAACGTAAGATGTAGAAATGGGACTCATTGAAATTAATTAGCTAGACACGTAAAAACTAGATTTACCAATTCCTATGATCCTATCAACTCTGTTTCTAATTCTTCCATGCTTAATAGTTTTGGCATTTCAAGCTTTAAATTGCCAGGACCGACCTAAGCTCGTCCGTTTAAGTCCTCTTTTGACTTTATTCAGAAATTCCTTTTATAAGAAAATAAAATTTAAATTCAGGATTTTCTATATAATATACCTGTGAGAAATTCGCACAGCTTACTTCACAAAATAACAAAACCTAACAAAATATAGTTTCATGTTTTGGGGAGTAACAATGTTGACTATGATATCAAACGTCACCTCATAAAAAAAAAATAGTTTCCTCAAATTTACAACTCTTTTATGGTCGTCACGCCTAAACGTAAAATGTGTTTTTACTACAATACGCTCATCATATGCAATGCACCATAACCCGTAAAATGTGTTTTTACTACAATACGCTCATTATATGCAGTGCACCATAACCCGACTTATTAATTTATTGTAGTAGATAATTATACTCCCGTATTTCCTAATAACACACATTGCTTTGAAAAACGTGTTATCTAATAATTTGAAACAATTTTACTTCAAATTCTCCGAAAAGCATGAAAACGTAAAGTTTTCGAACAAAAATCAATTTTCACTTAAATTGGGAGGTAGTAATAGCAAATTTGTTATGATTATATGGTATTTCAAAAAATAAAGTCAAGATTAGCTAAAATAGTGAAATGGACACTTATTTTGCAACCTAGTCACTGACACAAGACTTGCAAGTTGCAAGTATCTAAATAAAGGACCTGATAATCACAACTCGTAAATAAAGGGAGTAACCTAACCTAGTATGATAATTAGTTAAAATCACAACTCATAAAGAAAGGGAGTAATATATTAAATTTTAATTTACACCCACTGTACTAGTATTTGTTTTCATCTTTATAGCAATTTTGGATAATGATTATTAACTCATAAACTAAGATATTTCCAAAAATAAAAGTCTAGCTAAAAAAACAATATAAACACTTAAAAAAGTAGTACTATAATATTTGAATTACAGTAGTTTTTCGAGATTATAAGGACTCGATAATCACAATTGATAAATAAAGGGGAGTAATATCTTAAATTCTACTTTTAATAAATACTAAGGAGTAGTATTTGTTTTCATCTCAGGTTTCTTCTACTGAGTCACGTAGTATATATATAAAACTAGAGTATCAAATAAATTCATATAAATATATAAAACCAATATTACAAATCCTAATTAAAAACAATCCCCTTAGCTAAATAGGAGTAGAAATAAGATTAAATGAGAGAATATTAAGCTCAGGTAAACCTTATAAGTTATAAATGAGGTTAGATTTTTATACTACACTTTTTCTGAAAAAACGCACAAACCGTAAAAAAAATTTACGGTCTACAGTGTTTTTATGCAAACCGTACATTTAATGTACGGTTTGCATGTAATTTTTTTTTCTTTTTTTTTTTTTGTAATTTCAATTTGTAAAATAGGAAAAATATATAAAATATGCAAATCCATAATTCACTTAGCTATATATAATTGTTTGTTGTTTGTTTATATTAATTATAGAAATTATAATAATTGTTGATATTTGTCCCATTTTTTGCATTATTTATTTTTTTTGTGTAATTTCAATTTGTAAAATAGGAAAAAATATATAAAATATGCAAATCCATAATTCACTTAGCTATATATAATTGTTTGTTGTTTGTTTATATTAATTATACAAATTATAATAATTGTTGATATTTGTCCCATTTTTGCATTATTTTTTTATTTTTTTGTAATTTCAATTTGTAAAATAAGAAAAAATATATAAAATATGCAAATCCATAATTCACTTAGCTATATATAATTGTTTGTTGTTTGTTTATATTAATTATACAAATTATAATAATTGTTGATATTTGTCCCATTTTTGCATTATTTTTTTATTTTTTTGTAATTTCAATTTGTAAAATAAGAAAAAATATATAAAATATGCAAATCTATAATTCACTTAGCTATATATAATTGTTTGTTGTTTGTTTATATTAATTATAAAAATTATAATAATTGTTGATATTTGTCCCATTTAATAAAAAAATTAGGGTTTTTATTCAAATTTGTGTTATTTATATATTTATTACTAATGGTTTGGTTATGATGAGATCCCCGTAAGGTTGCCACACTATCTGTTATCAGCAAAAGTAGAATATAAAAACAATTGTTTAAAAATACTAGTAATAAATTGTGCGAACATAAGACCAATGCAAACATATACAACATATAATACGTAAGTTACATATAATACGAAAGTTAAAATTTACCTGTTCAGGCGACATATTGTCAAACTGGTCACGTATGTGGACCACATTATGTCCGTACACATATGGCGTAACGTTAGTTTGCCTCCACATCTTCCATCTGTAATATACAAACAAAACCCGATAAACAATAAATATAACCGGCAGGTACGTAAATGATAGATGACACAATAATATAAAAACGGAAATCCAATACAAAAACTAAATAAATATCATACCTGTAACCGAGGGGGAACCTAGGCCAGCCCGCAGGTGGCTCGATATCTTCCGGCAGCTCTTCACATGGTCTAACCGGCAGTAGTCTGGTAATCGCCCACATATCCAGAAACATCACCGCCCCGCTTACTCCGCTTGTCTTACAACGTACCACCCTGCATAAATTAGCCTCTAACCAGGCCAGAAGAGCTGATCCCCAACTATACTCAGCACATGTGTCAAAATCCTCTAGAAATGGCAGAGGCCAGAGTGGAATCTGATCACTGCTCTTATCCGAAAACACATGTGCCCCCAGTAATAATAGCATGGCAGCCCTAGACTGATATAGCAAACGATCATCAGTAGGGTTGGGGGGTAATTCACCGAAGGTGTGTAACATCTAACCAAGTGTAACTGTCAAACAGTTTCTATCGACTTCATGGTCAGCAGGTCTAACACCCAACAAACTCTCAATCATATCCAACCTGCTCGCCTTCGTGTCATTCCGCTCCGACCGGGTAACAGCAAGACCATCAACCCTGAGACCAAGCATAATCTCTACATCCTGTAAAGATATCCCCAACTCTCCACCGACAAAATGGAACGTGTGCGACTCATCACGCCACCTATCAACTAAGGCTGTAACCAAGCCTCGGTCTACGGTATAATTACCTATACTGTAGATACCAAAAAAACCAGCCCTAATGATATTCTGAACTACCCTTTCAGGCGTCGGTATCTGCCAACTATAATTATAAACCCTAATCTTATTGGCATCTCCTCTACCCGCTTCTCTGCCAGCATTCCAAGTCTGATTAGAAATGTGACCGGTCTGTCGTAAAATACCCAATCTGCCTTTAATATGTGGACCGGGTCTGCTGGGTCTGCCATCCTAACTATGATAACCAAATATAACTCAATTAATGATAACCAAAAAATGATAACATAACCAATTAATAACCAATTAATGATAACCAAACAATGATAACTCAATGATAACCAATTAATGATAACCAATTAATGATAATCAAACAATGATAACTCAATTATAACCAATTAATGATAACCAAACAATGATAACTCAATTATAACCAATTAATGATAACCAAACAATGATAACCAAACAATCATAACCAAACACACATTTTTTCATAAACCAAACAATAATAATTCAATTTTTTAATCATAACCGAACACACATTTTTTCATAAACCAAACAATAATAATTCAATTTTTTAATCGTAACCAAACACACATTTTTTCATAAACCAAACAATAATAATTCAATTTTTTAATCATAACCAAACACACATTTTTTCATAAACCAAACAATAATAATTCAATTTTTTACGCATAACCAAACACACATTTTTTCATAAACCAAACAATAATAATTCAATTTTTTTATCATAACCAAACACACATTTTTTCATAAACCAAACAATAATAATTCAATTTTTTAATCATAACCAAACACACATTTAATCATAAACCAAACAATAATAATTCAATTTTTTAATCATAACCAAACACATTTAATCATAACCAAACACATTTAATCATAAACCAAACAATAATAACTCAATTTTTATATTTTATATAGTTAAGTGAATTATGGATTTGCATATTTTATATATTTTTTCCTATTTTACAAATTGAAATTACACAAAAAAAATAAATAATGCAAAAAATGGGACAAATATCAACAATTATTATAATTTCTATAATTAATATAAACAAACAACAAACAATTATATATAGCTAAGTGAATTATGGATTTGCATATTTTATATATTTTTCCTATTTTACAAATTGAAATTACAAAAAAAAAAAAAAAAAAAAAAAATTACATGAAAACCGTACATTTAATGTACGGTTTGCAAAAATACATGCAAACCGTACATTAAATGTACGGTTTGCATGTATTTTTGCAAACCGTACATTAAATGTACGGTTTGCATAAAAACACTGTAGACCGTAAATTTTTTTTACGGTTTGTGCGTTTTTTCAGAAAAAGTGTAGTATAAAAATCCAACCTCGTTATAAATACCTTCCTTGTTTTTTTTTATATTATTTATATCTCTGTACTATAATTTTATAATCCAATTTATATATTAAAATCTCAACTTAACTGATAATTTGTAGGGATTTATTTTCAGCGATCAATAATGGCGGAAGATGACGTACAATTACCACTCTCACCAAAACTCGTACGTATTTATTATTAAAATTTTAAATGTTTATTTTGTTTTTGATGTATTTAGGTGCATTGTGTTTTAAGCTTGTTTGTTTGCTGTTTCTAAGCTCCACATATTATTTTAGTTTTTTTTTTTTTGGTTTTTTATAATAATCTTGTACTCTTAAGTGCTGTTTTTATTTTTTTTTAGCAATAATTGTATGTATTCATCAATTTATTTCGGCTTATTTTTGTTGTTTGTTTGCTGTTTCTAAGCTCCACAGATGATTTTAGTGTCTTTTTTATTTTATTTTAATAATCGTGTCTAACTGCAGTTTAATATTTTTTTAGCACTAATTTGATGTAATTATCAATGTATTTCGGTTTATTGTTATTTGTTTGCTGTTTCTAAGCTCCACAGATTATTTTTAGTTTTTTTTATAATCTTGTCTAACTGCTGATTTTATATTTTTGTATGTATTCATTAATATATTTCGGTTTATTTTGTTGTTTGTTTGCTGTTTCTAAGCTCCACATACGACTTTTTTTAATAATTTTTTTTATATAATAATCTTGTCTAAGTGCTGTTTTTATTTTTTTAGCACTAATTGTATGTAATCATTAATATATTTCGGTTTATTTTGTTGTTTGTTTGCTGTTTTTAAGCCCCACAGTTGATATTTTTTGTCCTTTTTATTTTGTTATAACCTTGTTTAACTGCTGTTTTTATATTATTTTTAGCACTAATTGTATGTATTCATTAATATAATTCGGTTTATTTTGTTGTTTGTTTTCTGTTTTTAAGCCCCACAATTGAATTTTTTTTTGTCTTTTATATACTATTTTTTAATAATCTTGTCTAACTGCAGTTTTTATCTTTTTAGCACTAATTATATGTATTCATCAATTTATTTCGATGTATTTTGTTTGTACTGTGTAAGGGTTGATTGAGTTAAGCTTGTTTGTATGCAGCTTTTAAGCTTTATAATTGATTTTAGTTGTGTATCGTTTTTTTCTTGGCGTATAGAAGGACGAGAGATGAGATAAAAATTGTAACTGTAGTTTTTAGTTTTTCAGCACAGTTTGTATGTATAAATCAATATAATTGTTTTCTTTATGCTGTGGAACGATGGATTGAGTTAACCTTAATTAATTGCAGCTCTCGAGCTTTACACTTGTTTTTTTTCATATACATATTTTTTCGCGAATCTAAGGATGCATGAGAGAAAAACACTGCAACTGCAGTTTTTAACCTTGTTTAACAGCGCAAATCATATTTATGCATCGAAATATTTGGATTTAATTTGTTTGTGTTGTGTAAGTGTGGATAAAGTTAAGCTCGTTCGATTGCAACTTTTAACCTCCACAGTCTATACTTTTTTAGCACAAATTGTATTTATAAATCAATATAATTGGATTTGTTTGTTGATGCTGTTTAAGGGTGGATTGAGTTACGCTTGTTTGGTTGCAGCTTTTAAACTCAATGGTTGATTCTAATGCGGTTTGGTTTATTTTTTTTCATTATTTGACTTATACAAGGATGAAAGTTGAGAAAAAAATAACGTGCATAACAAAACCATCAAAGTGATTAATGCTTACCTCGAAATTAGATCCTCAATAGTAAGATGATAATGATTAATAACTTAAATCAAGTCGGAAATTGTGAAACCGTTTGGGGATAACGGACAAGTGTGAAGCTAAGGTGTTTTTGTGTGCTGCTATTATTCGAGCTAGTAGCGCTTCCTTTTGGGGAAAGGATCCATTTAAAGTTTTTTTTTGTACTAACTGAAGGATTGCTTGTTTACAGATTTTAAGTTCAATTGCTATTATTTCCGCACTATATATGGCTGTCTAGATTGATTGTTTTCTGTTTCTGAACTTAAAAATTAAAGAAAATATATAAAAAGGGGCGAATCTATTTTTTTCTAAAACCTCAATTAAACCAGTGTAGTGGTTAAATTTTATGGACCGTAGAGTTAAGATTTAACTCCTACTATATTAAGGTTAATTTATCGGGGTATGTATCTGTCGCCAAAATGTCTATGTAAGGGGTTTTAGGTTTATGCTCAAGTTGTGCGTGTAAAATATTTTGTTATCCTTTCATTGTGGCCTGTAATTGTAATTTCGAGGTAGAGTGGTGATTGTCTGATTGAAGATTTGAATCTGCTTCATTTTCCGGTGACAGCTTAAGTTGATGGTGTTAGGTATTTTTATATCAGAAAAAATATTTTAGTTTGTCTGGTTGTGGTTTACCATGGTGAATTTAAGGTAGTTTTGTGATTAAGTTCTCCTCATATCTGCGGTTATAGGTTGGTGATTCCTTTGTTCAACAGTACTACGCTACACTTAACCAATCGCCGGAGCATCTTTATCACTTTTATCATGACACGAGTACGCTCACTCGCCCTGAAACTAATGGCCCTACGAGCCTCACAACAACAATGCAGGTTAGCTTTTATTTGTATAAATATAAGTTTAAATATCTTTTGGATTGTAGACTGAATTTTTCGCTGTTTTAATTTATGGGTTTCTTATCAGTGATTTATAACTAGGGTTACCTACAGTTGTATTCACTAAAGTATAATTAGATCCGGTTTGTATAAGAATAATCTACAAAGTTAGCAATTAATAGGAGAATATTAGATTTCTAGACATTTTATTACACTTGGTGTACTTGATCGAAATAATCATAGGCTGGGGTACTAATTAGTTGTGGAAACAAGTTTCTCAAACACTTCTGTCACATATTTTGTATTTTCTAATATGTTCACTATTCTATCACATTTTCTGCTTTAGTTCCCCATTTTTTTTACTTATAAATTGTGTACGAAAGCAAAAAAATTATTAGGCTGGTGTACTTATTGTTATATTTTGTAGGTTGGTGTACTAATTTGAAATGTGATAATACGTAAACTGTACTTTACCCTTATAAATTATCAATAGTTAGATTGAAGAAAATGACTTGTTTTTCAAATTTTTCATCCCTATGTAAGAACCGGTTTGAAGACATTTGTCACAGTGGATATACTCAGTATTGGAAGCTTGACAAGACATATTACGTTGAATGGGTTTCTTTCACATTATGCAACATGTAGTTTTTTTTAATATAATTTATGCAACATGTAGTTATTCAGTATTGAACTGGTGCTCTATGTAGTTATTACTAATAGCGTATTCTCTTCCCTGCTACAGGGAGCACATCTGTTTTTAAGCTATCAAAATTTCTTTATCCATCTATTCCATCATTTATAAGTGCATTACGCAGTAAATACTTAGTTTACTTGTCTTTCCATGTTTGTTGGTACTCAACATACAGGCAATAAAGGAAAAAATGGTGTCATTTAATTCTGGTAACTTCACATTAGAAATTAAATCAGTCGACGCACAAACATCTTTTCACGAAGGAGTCCACATGGTAGTAACCGGGAATATGAAATGTAGAAACGACAATACCGACCGATATTTCACTCAGTCTTTCTTCCTTGCGCCACAAGAAAAAGGCTACTTTGTTCTGAACGATATTTTCCGTTTTGTGGGTGATTCAAATGACGACATAAGTTCTAGTCCTGTTGAGGATGTTTTGTGTCCTCCCACACCAGAACACGGTGAGATTTTTCATTTCCCACTCCATGCTCTTTATTGTGCACACTCCCCATGCATTATATGAATTTTACAACATACCCCCATATCCAACTTCGAAATCTAATGACTTTGCATTTCGTGGTCTGTTTTGGATAATTCATGTTCCAATTTTTTTTTTTTGGAGTTCCATGTAAGCAATGGAATGCCGGTTGACACCATTTTATTGTAAATAAAGTACAACGTTCTGTGTAAATAAATCTTAATTTTGTTGAATTTATCTGTAGAACTTTTTCTTTAACACCAATCTGAAAATGCAAAGATATTAACCAATACATGTATTAAAAAACATTGTTCCACAATAGATCATGTGTTTTATTTTATACCAATTTAAAATTGATTGTGGGGATTGTTAGCAGAAATTAGTACATGGGTATATTTCTATCAACCGAAATTTATTGTTGTAATTTGCAAAACAAACATAGTATGTTGGAATTATCTGTATTTTACCTATTTACTAATTATTATTATCTTTTTTTCCAGATCATTCGCCTGGGCAGGAGATTTCTGATTCTAAAGAAACTACGGAGATAAAGGAGGTTTTGTGGGAAGAAAAAAATAAACCTTTTGATGTGGAACAAGCTTTAGAATCTCAAGAGGAGGTTTTATCGGTGCCTGAAATTGTTAATGAAATACCCAATGATACCAACCTGGTTGCTATATCTTCCTCTGAAATTGTGGATGTGCCAAAAAAAACTTATGCTTCTATTGTAAGGGGCCATAGTTTTAGTATAGAATCACTGTATTTTTTTCCTTATAAAACCTTAATGATTAATTTCATCTTCAGTTCCCAAAAGTACAATCTTCGTCCTAGTTTTGTCCTTATATTTTTGTATTAAGAAAATCTAGTATCCACTCTTTAGGAATTGTGCGTTTTTAAATCCCTTAACCTGACGTCGTTAGTTTTCCCGTTAAGCACATGCATTTAATATGCATTTTAAAAAGGTTCTTTCTACTTAATCCTGTTTTCTCTTTAAACTTCGTATCTAAATCCTATTTAAACTTGATTCCCGCCGTGTTAGATTTAGGGACAAAAGGCACAGTTTGTATTTTGTTAAATTTTAGGACGAAAACTGCGAACTACGAATGTCTATGGCCAAAAGTACAAGATAGAACATAGTTAATGGACTAAACTTGAAATTAACTCAAGACGGAATGGGTGTAAGATTGGTTTTTTCCCTTCAGTTCTTGTCTCGATGTGCATTGAACATAGAATAACTTCAAATTTGTTTAATTCTTTTAAGGTAACGATGATGAAGGGAAATGTCAAGCCATTTTCTTCTCCTGCACCGGTTCTCCGAAAGCCTGTTATGAAGACTCAAGAACAAGTCAATCTTGTCCCAGTTTCAATATCACCGACTGAGACACAAGTTACTGGTTCAGATTCCACGGAAAATGCAAAAATTCCAGAGAGTGAAGGTATGCTCAGTCAGAATGTTGTTCAGTTCATGCTGGAAATTATTTTTATCATTTAGTCTGACATCTCCCTCTCCCCCATTTTTTTGGTAGCCGACGGTTTCTCAATTTTCGTTAAAGGACTTCCTGTGAATGTCACGATTGCTCAACTTGAAGAGGAATTCAAGAGGTTTGGAACTGTAAAAAGTGGTGGTATTCAAGTAAAAAACAACAGAGTATGCATCTTGTGTATTACTGTTACAAGTCTAATATTTCCATTAGTTTATATTGCTTCTTCATTGTTTAACTTTTTCTTTATGGATTAAGCAGGGATTTTGTTTTGGGTTTGTGGAGTTTGAGGTGTCAGGTGCTGTTCAACAAGCAATTGAGGTACTTTCGTATTCGATTGTTTTTTCTCCAAATATATGTATGTCTTTCTCTTTGGAAGGTACTAAAATCGTATTCTACTTCCAGTTGTTGAAATTCGACTTATTTATGTGTTGTTTTTCGTGGTTTGCAGACATTCTTTGCTAATCATTATTTTGGTTTATATTTCTGTAATTTATTATATTTACACCTGACTGCATTTATTTCTCTGCTAAATGCGTAACCAATTTTATTTTTTGAACATAAATATGTGGAATCTTGTATCTGAGTGTAATTTCTGGTTTTCCTGGACTGTTGTTTTCCAAAATCTACGTTCTATTGCTTCGATATATTTCTCGCTGCTACATGTACTTGGGTGTCTAGGGACCCTACATATTTGTTCTTCATCACTTGTGTCTTCTTTCTCCCTCTTGATCTTGTTGCTTTTGTGTTGCTTCTTGTTCGAGTCTTCTCTATACAGAGTGTCTAAACGGAACAATACTCCTATATAGTTTTTTAAGCAGCTTTGTTGGTGAATGAGGTCTGTGGTTGCTTATTATCCTACATTTTTACGAATCCAGAACATACAGTTAGGAAGTTTGTTTGGTTTGTTGCCTCCTTTTAATTTGATTCTGTTTGTTTGTGGATAAGGATTGTTATATTCATATGCCTTATTTCCTATATTTATTTATATGCATATGCCTTCTATATTTTCTTGAATTCTTCCGTTTTTTTTGTGTTGTTAGTTGTTAGAGGTGGTGCATGTATACATCACTTTTATAAGACTAGATAGCTATCTATGTGTTATGTTGATGGAACATGGATATTGTTACTTGTAACTGTAATTAATCATTGATTTGGGCCCAATTGACTAAATTGTCCCTGACTGAGACTTGAGAGAACCATACTTCTATTTCCAGGTTAAGCACACAAAATCTATTAAATGTTCTTCTTAATGGTAGGGTAATTTATAATTAGTGGCATTAAGAAGGGGAAAAATAACGAAATTTAAGAGAATACATGCTTAATCCACAGCAATAAAATAATTTCGCCATCTCCCTTTGTAACCTTTTCTCGTGTGGATTTGCACAAATAAGCTCAAAGTTCTTCATCTGATGGTAATTCATATAAGGCTTGATAACTATAAGTATGAACTCTCTTTACTAGATAACATGGCATATTATGCTTTGATACAATTTCTGGAGTACATTTCTTGGTCGGCATTTCTTTATATATATTAGATTAACTAATCCTGGGTACTTTCAAGTTTCAACAACTAAAAAGATACTTCCGGAAGCACTTTTTTTCTAATTTATTTAATGTGGAATTTTCACTGATACGGATCATCTGACAGATGCACTTTCTGAGTTTTACTTGCTATTTTGCATGATTAAATATCCTTTGTTATAGACAAATTTTGGCTTTTGTGCAGGCTTCGCCAATCACAATTGGTGGGCGTCAAGTGCGCATTGAGGGAAGAAAATCAACCATTTCTCAAGGCAAGTTTTATTTGACATTATTACTCATCAAGTTTATAGGTTCTATTGATATTATATTTATTCCCCCCAAGTAAAACGTTTTTTTTCTGTAATATGGTGAGTTTTAATCAGGGTTTTCAACTTTTGTTTAAGTAACCTCCAAGAAAAAAAAGTTTTGTTTAGGTTCTGTTGATATTATATTTATTCCGCTCACGTAAAACGTTTTTTTTGTTGTAATATGGTGAGTTTTAATCAGGGTTTTCAACTTTTGTTTAAGTTAAGATCTTTCATTAGCCCCTCATGCCAGCCATATTGTTTCTTCCAATTTCCTGGGCTGGACTCTAGTATTGAAAAAACTACAAATTAGTATATTTCATTGTAAAATGGTGATGGTGTGTAAGACGTGTGCTTGGCTTATTGTTGATGGCAACTTTCAGTTATTCTCAGTGTTCCCTTAGTTCAGTTGCAACACTATCGGCCGTCGTAATTTAAATAAGTCAGACTGGTAGTTACGACTTATTTACACACATTATTTCAATAAATTTCTCTGGTAGTCCTCTCTTGTGGGAACTAGTAGTGTCAAGATGGAGACCACTTGTCTAACCTATTTAATTATGGGTATTGGTTACTAGATTAACTTATGTGGGACCAGTAGTGCTTTAGTTAAAACGAAGGAGACCAAATAAAAGTTTTGCCTAAAGTTTGTTGACCATCAATGTAGCAATTGAAATTATGGGGCAAACATAGAATTTTGATCCAAAGAGTTGTCGATACTGCTGTACTTCACTAGTTTAAGATTTTTACGCACACTTTTACTTTTACAGGTATTAACAAGGATCGGAATTCATTTGGAAGAGGGGGATATGGTGGGTTCAGAAACGAGGGGACTAGAGGTAGACAATATTATGGTAGTGGCAGAGGTCGTTATCATCGAAACAGTTCTAATGGTTGGTCTGAGTTTGGTAACAAAGTCGGGAATCGGGAAGGTGGTGAGGTATACAAGGGAAGCGGTGATTTTTCCAACGAAGATGGGTCCGTCTTTGTGGAGGGAACCGCCACGTCATCAACACCTTGTGTCACTGTTACTGCTTGACACTACATGAGGCTGAAATTAGGAATGCGAAAAGTGTATGCTTATTAGTTCTAGGAACACTGATTAGGTCTTACCAAAAAGCGAAAACACTACACCCGCTGCAACTACTGCAGCCCCTAGTAATTTGAAATTCACTTTTCTCCTCCACAACTGTAAAACAAATTGTTTTTACTCTTCATTCAAATTACAAGCCTTTTACGTTGTTCTTTCTCTTCATTCAAATTACAAGCCTTTTACATTTTCTGTATGTATGTATATGATCCAACAACTATTGCCTCTTCTTCTCAATCTAACAGAAACTTCCCTATAAACACATGCTCCAAATATCTACTACACATACATGCACATATTCAATTGTTATTAGTATAAACAAATTAAGACCTTTATCGTTTGCGGATCTACATCTATTTAGATTATCTGTCTTGGTAATAGTAATTGAGTTTATAGTTGGAGATGGGTCTGAATCTTTATGTTTTATGATTTGATTGAGGAGGTCCTTAACAGCGGTTTGGGATCAAAAAGAGGAGTAAGACTGAGTTGCAGTACTTGCGGGAGAGGGTTTGAAGAATAGGTATGTACTATGTAGTACGGGATATCTTATGGACCAAGAAGTAGGCAGCCAGTTTACCAGAACGGTAAATATCACTCAAAATATTATATTTAGAACGAGTACAGACGGAATACAGATGTTCCAAAAGTCGCTAGAGCTATGATCTCTCGACTTCCAAGGTAAATTTATAAAAAAGAACATAAGGAAGCTAGTAATAGCCAGTTTTGAGTGTTGAGACCAAGACAGTTATCATTCGGTAGTTCGGAATTAAACGTGCTTCTCAAATTCCCAACTTAATTACGGTTCCAACAATACTGGTTACAGTAGGCATAATTGATAATACTGCACTCCTCATTTAGTTGTCTTCTGCATAATGAAAATAATATAATTAAAATGTTAAACTAGATGTGATTAACTAAAAAAAATTCCATTTTCGGCAATTTAGGCCGGTGATAAATTTTGGATTGCTACATTATCTACAACTTAATTAAGTATTAGTCCATGAAACTGAAACTAATTAAGTATTGGTCTACTTTCCCTAACTAACCAATAAAAATGTAAAAAAAAATAAGAAAAAATGGAAAATTTCCAGAAAATAAAAATGGAAAATTTCCAGAAAATAAAAATGGAAAAATAAAAAAATAAAAATATTCTGAAAAAATTTAAAAAACCTTTAAAAGGGCAAAACCACGAAAAAACACAAATAAAATTTTAAAAATCACAAAAAATATAAAATCAACAAAAATCTAAAAACGCAAAAAAAAAAAAAAATAGTCTGACTCGTATTAATTCATATTAAAAAAAGTATGAGTCATTTTAAAAACAGTCTGAGTCATTTTAATTCATTTTAAAAACAGTCTAAGTCATTTTAAGTCATTTTAAAAACAGTACGAGTCATTTTAAGTAATTTTAAAAACAGTCTGACTCGTTTTAAGTCATTTTAAAAATAGTCCGAGTCGTTTCAAGTCATTTTAAAAATATTTTGAGTCGTTTCAAATCATTTTAAAAATAGTACGAGTCGTTTTAAGTAATTTTAAAAACAGTTCGACTCGTTTTAAGTCATTTTAAAAACAATCTGAGTCGTTTCAAGTCATTTAAAAACAGTCTGAGTCATTTTAATTCATTTTAAAAACAGTCTGAGTCATTTTAAGTTATTTTAAAAACAGTACGAGTCATTTTAAGTAATTTTAAAAACAGTCTGACTCGTTTTAAGTCATTTTAAAAATAGTCCGAGTCGTTTCAAGTCATTTTAAAAATATTTTGAGTCGTTTCAAATCATTTTAAAAATAGTATGAGTCGTTTTAAGTAATTTTAAAAACAGTTTGACTCGTTTTAAGTCATTTTAAAAACAGTCTGAGTCGTTTCAAGTCATTTAAAAACAGTCTGAGTTATTTTAACTAATTAAAAATAGTCTGAGTCATTTTAAGTAATTTTAAAAACTGTCTGAGTTATTTTAAGTCAGTTTAAAAATAGTCAAAGTAGTTTTAAAAATAGTCTGAGTCATTTTAAAAATAATTTGAGTTGTTTTAAGTCATTTTAAAAGCGATCTGAGTAATTTTAACAGTCTGAGTCGTTTTAAGTTATTTTAAAAATAGTCTGAATCATTTTAAGTCATTTTAAAAACTGTCTGAATCGTTTTAAGTCATTTTAAAAACGGTCTGAGTCATTTTTAAAACAGTTTGAGTCATTTTATATTATTTTAAAAACAATATGAGTAATTTTAAAAACATACCGAGTTGTTTTAAATTATTTTAAAAACAGTCTGAGTCGTTTTAAATTATTTTAAAAACAGTCTGAGTCATTTGCAGTCATTTTAAAAACAGGCTGAGTCATTTTCAGTTATTTTAAAAACAGTCCAAGTCATTTAGAAATAATATGAGTAATTTTAATAACAGTCTAAGTTATTTTAAGTCATTTTAAAAACAGTCTGATCCATTTTAAATCATTTTAAGAACAATCTGAGTCATTTTAAGTAATTTTAAAAACAGTCCGAGTCATTTTAAAAATAGTCTGGGTCATATTTAAATCATTTGAAAAAGAGTATGAGTCATTTTCGGTAAGTTAAAAAATAGTTCAAGTTATTTTAAAAAACAGCTCGAATAATTTTAAAAATAGTCCGAGTCATTTTAAAACAATTGCAAGTTATTTTAAAGTTTTTAATATTTTTTGGACTTCCCGGCCTTTTCCGACTTTTTCCGACTTTTTTTCATTTTTTTCATTTTTTTTGTGATTTTGGATTTTTCTTGGTTTGTTTTTTTAATTTTTTTTTACCATTTTTTGGGTTTTTTTTGGGCTCCCGACTTTTTTGAACGTTTTTTCATTATTTTGTGATTTTGGATTTTTTTAAGGGTTTTTTTAAAGTTTTTTTTTTACCAATTTTGGTTTTTTTCGCGTTCCTTATTTTTTTGAAATATTTTTCATTTTTTTTGTGATTACGGTTTTTTGGATTTTTCTTGGTTTTTTTACCATTTTTTTCAATTTTTTTTGGATTTTTCGTTTTGTTTTTTATTGATTGTTTTTCTATTTTTATTTTTTAATTTTTGAGTTTTCCCTATTTGTTCTATTTTATTTTTATTTTTATTGGGTAATTAAGTGGGTGATCAATCTTTAATTAGTTTTACAAATAATGGACCAATACTTAATTAAATTTTATAAGTTGACCAATTATTAAATAATTTTGTTTTCATGCACAAATACTTAATTAACACTGAGATGAGAGGGGATGGTAACACATTTGTGCGTCTAATAATTGGTCGTGGGTTTAACTCTCCTTGCCTTATTTTTCTTTTTCTTTTTGCCTTAAAAAAAACTTTTTTAGTGGTTGTGAAATTTGAACCTTCATTTGTGTAAATAAGCAAACAAATTAGCATATATAAGACCTACTAATTGTTCTAATTTAATAATTCTTACAATAAGTTAAAAAAAATTCCCACCTTATTTTGACTTGAGGACTAAAAAAAAAAGAAGATAATAAAAATTGAATGCATGGAGTAAGTTATAACGACAGATAAGACCAAGCATTTGTTTATTTCACTAGAACCAAAAATGGGAAAAAGGTAGAAAATCCACAAACCATATGATCCTACTAATGTATATGCAGTGGCGGCCTAATACCGTAGGTTGTCCAGTCCAGTTTTTTTTTTTACCTCAGACTCAAATCTTACTGGATTTGGGCTTGGGCTGCCGTTGTGTACATGTATATACATATATGAGGTATCGAGCAAGAAATGCAATCTTATCAGTTATCATGCACATGAATATTTGAGCAAGAAATGCAATCTCATCACCAAATGTAATTGTCAAGTTTCTTAATCCATAACCATACTTTACTTAGTTTACTATATATAACCCGAGAAAAGTATCGAGTACAAAAAAAAGTACAGTACTGAGTAACATGTATACAAACCTGTATGTCACCGCTTATTCCTTCCCTCGACTTACTGATTATCTGCCACAAAACCTTGCAAAGTACCAACCAACATGAGAAGAATTAGGAGTAGACTAAACGGAACAACAACACCCCCTCAATATTAAAAACGCCCTGAACTTTTATGAAATATTTTATCGGAAAGTTGTTGCGTAAACTCCCATCACTACTCGTTATAATTATAACTAAAGATACAATCATACAATTGTAATTCAGCCCCTAACATTTTCAAAGCTTTGTTTTGCCACTGCCAAACCAAAGTTTATATCAATAAAGACAGTGACATATAATTGTTGCTCGACTTTGTAGTCAAAATCTCTTATATGATTACTAACATCGCAGGATGAGGGATCAAATTAATTCCACCGATATGGTAAACTTTCTTATTGATGTCTTTGTATTTTTCTTTGAAAAGTAGGTATGTCAAACTCCATCATTGAACTGTTTTTCTCTGGTTGCTCTTTTTGGTATCTTTAACATGAGAAAAAATTAACACCCCCACCTACACATGACATAATTATTCTCCCTTTAATTTTATATTTATTGGTCATGAGAATTATAAAAATTGCTTAACTCGTGTGATACGGTGTCTTAAGGTTATTATAACCCCCAACTTGATCAACATTAACAATAGGGTTAACGCGATACTAATAACTTTTTAGGCAACTTTCCCATCCATGCCAATATATAAAACTAAAATCATGATTTAGTAAATTTATAGAGTTAGTCAAGACATTTTCTTATACATGGGACATGCGAGGTCAACTATATCGGGCGACCCAGTGCGAAATCTGATGAGCAATAACTCCGAATATGGAAATTATTTGTCATTTATTGCTGAAACCTTTAGCAATTTGGAAATTTGTTTTTATAGTGGATATGAAAATTAACGTGATGATCAGTTACGTTAGCTCTCTCAATGGTAGTTCTTATTTGAGGTTAACATCTTTTATACTTTTAGGGAAAATCCAAATGATTTCATGATGAGTACTGTTGACGTTGTCTTAAATTTATAGAGGACTATATTGTTGTTAATTTCTTAGACAAGAATACCAAAAAACATGTATATATAATGTTTAAGCTGTCCATAGATGTGGTTTTACTACTTAATTAAAGCTTATATATCTACCAAGTATCGGTAAGGCAGATCTAAGTCTGAATTTTGTTTAAATAAAAATTATTGTTTGCTACACCAATCTAATCTATTAATGGTTAAAAATTTATATACTGATCATTTTACAAAATTAACAATTTATATATTCAGGTATATGAGATCCATAAATCAATATACATTAGTTGATTTATGTTAATTTTTTAAGAAAAATTTGGTTACGTGATCATTTCCAGTTATGATTTAAGGGTAAAACCGACATCGCACATAACCAAAAATTGGTTAAAAAGCTAACTGGAGTGTGTTGATTGATAAATCTGTTATATGTGTGTATGCAAATTATTAAATTTGTAAGATAAGTATACATAATATTAACCATTAATAAATTGGTGTAATAAAAAATAATTATCTCTTTTTTTTTTTTTTTTTTTCTTAGCACTAAGAGTTTTTTTTATTTGAAGTTCTTATTGTTTTAAGTTGTAATAAGTTAGTTACGACTCTTCTATATTAAGAAGATATAGTCAAATATATTCCCATGTTACATTTTAGTCATTATTGATATTTGACGCAATTGATATTTGTTTGAATGCATGTTCAGTCATTATTGATACCAATGTTACTCCCGTTATAATTTATTAAGATGTTGAAGTCCTATGGTGGTCTAATAGTCATATCGGGAAATAAAACTGCGATATCAGGTTAAACAAGAATTTAATTATCTATTAACAAATTATCCTTTCCAAAGTGATATAGAACCCTTAGGTGAGAGTTCATCACATTACTTTAGAATGTATGTATAGTACGACTATGACTGTACACAACCATGTTAGATTTCTATCATTATTTGCAAAGAAAGTGAAAAAATTGCCATATCCTTAAAAATAGCATCCCAATTAGTTCCCAACTGAGTCATATGTGTCAACCGTCTGTATAAAAAGCTCCTTTCGTAGTAAAACGATTCAAGGCTTGATAAAAGCTCGATTCGAAGCTAAAAAAAACATAAAAAAAACTCGGTTTTCCGTATTTTAGGCCGCTAATTATTAGGGGAAAATGACTACGAAATTTGGTGGAAATAATTAATACTAAGAGAAGAGAGGTAAAACTAAAACCGTATATAACCAAAAGAAAAAGAATTTCAGATGGTCAATATTTTTTGTAGTTTTCATTTTCTCTATCTTTAATGAATTATTGTAGTGTGCTACCACCTAATTTGTTTTTTTTAACATTACCTAAATAGTCATATTACTAGGCGATGAAGGCTAATTTATATTGAAAATCATCTATATTTTAGAATTATAAAAAAGATATATTGAAACAATACATATATAATAATGTAAATTAGCTTTTTTAGAATGTGTCGTGAAATTTTGAATATATGATCAAAAATTCTAATTCGAAAGCGTTATTCTCTGTACTTGATCAAAATAACAAAAGGGAAATTGTAAGTTTAAGTTATATAGTAATTTGTTAATTACAATTTTTTGTAAACATATGTTAAGTAAGCCGTCTTAGCTCAGCTGGTAGAGCGCGTGGCTTTTAACCACGTGGTCGTGGGTTCGATTCCCACAGACGGCGTTTTTTTTTGTTTTCTTATAATTGAACTTCTGAATATTTTCTAATGCCTAAGAACAGAAAAGATTGACTTCACGCACCGGCATCACCGCCCTCGATCTTACTCCACAATACCCTAACCGGTAAGTACTTCACTCTACGAATAAGAGACTTTTGTTGAAAAATGGTGCACAAACTTGTAACTTGCAAGGACTAAGGAGTGACAATTACTAATTAACAATCATATTTAATTGTTCGCGACAAGACCCCGCAAGAGGTGGGTAGATTTTTCTAATTGTCCGTTAAAGGAGTGACAATTAGCAACCCGACTTGATTACTCGCGACATGGACCCCACAAGACGTGGGTTCCGATCAAGTAAAAGTATACACAACATTCAAAATACTCACACTTGCGCGGGGTTTGTTTTCCTACTTATTCGGTCATATGGGTATACGAATTTGGTTTAGACATATGTTCCTAATAAAACGATAAATCATGATAATTTCGAAATATATATATAGATTTATCATTTATGATGAGTATATAATGAACGCTAAAATTTTAAAAAATAAAAATGAACGCTACTGAGTATTTAAGCAGTTAATCTAGAGTGTAATACAAAATATATATAAAATTTGTCAAGAATAAATAACAAAGCCGTCTTAGCTCAGCTGGTAGAGCGCGTGACTTTTAACCACGTGGTCGTGGGTTCGATTCCCACAGACGGCGTTTTTTTTAATATTAATTCAGCTTTGTTTGATTTTCCATGCATTAAAAAACAATCGATTACAAAAAAAATCTCCGCAACCAAAACAAACCAAATCAATCATATTCGGTTTGGTTTGTTTCGGTTTAAACTTTAACAAATAAAAAACACAATATTTAAAATTACACTAATTTCGTAAAATTTTCCCTTATATTTCATTTGCAAATTTAAACCAAAAATCGAATAACAAACTAAAGATTTCGTTTTCCATTTCTTAAGAAAAACAAGAGAAATTAACTAATTTCAAAATTGGGCATAAACCATTTTTTTTTGTTGAGGGAAAATAGGTATCGTTTTCATTAATGCATATATTATATTTTCTTTGTCTCCTTTTTTTTTTTCTGCTTTTTAATTAATTTTTTTTTATTAATGTTTGATATATTAGCTTTTTAATCTTTTTAAAAATTATTTTTCACCAAAAATCTCTAAAAGTGAAAGAGAAGGACACTAACAAAAGTAAGATGAGTCGGGTCTTATGTTAGATGAATCAGAATATGACATAAGAAATAATGTACTAACTTGCCAATAATGCTAATGAGTTAAATAGATCCGGTCAGACTCTCAATACATCAATACTCAATGTAAATTTAAAATTTTATTTTCACAACGAAATTTAAGAGTATGTTATTCGGTCATATATTTAATTAATATTTAACATTAGAATATTCTCAAATAGGGTTCTATAGTATTATATTTGAATTTTTATTTTATTGAATTGTTAAATAAAATATATTAAAATTATTAAAAAAAATTAAATATTTCTAATTAATATTTAAGCTTATAATAGTCTCAAATATAGTTTCATAAGTATTATATTTGACATTTTATTTTTGTTTTAGTTGAGATGTAAAAAAATTCTAAAATTACATAATGACTGTGTGACAATTAGTATGGTCGAGTCTGCCTCGAAATCACAACTAATTGGCATAAACTCAAATAGAGAACTACTACATAGTAGGACTACCATTACTAATCATGAAACGTATTATTAAGTAAATTAATGCAGATCAAAATTTAAGATTTCGTTAAATTATTGAAGATATAGCATTTAATCCCCTTCCATTTTTGTTTCCATTTGGATGTTTTTTATTAATTGGAGATATAGCATTTAATTTACTATCATTTTTATTTCCATTTAGATGTTTTTAATTACCAAATGATTTTTTTTTTATCATATGGATGAATAAGCAATGAAAAAAATTTAAATATGTTAAATATGCATTGGGTTTTTAATTAAATTGAAACTTTCACAAAATACATACATACATACATATTGTTGTAAGATATAATTGGACTATTGGGCTTGTACTTTATGGGCCCAAGTGGGCTTATAACCCTACCCCTCTATCTATATAAAGAGGGTTAGAGGTCTTCTATTTGAGATTCATTCATATACATTCTGATTAATAAAGACCTACTGTCATCTCTCTCTATATTCTCTCTATGTCTCCTATATAATATATATACTGAGCTAATATGTCACACAACACGTTATCAGCACTTTGCTCGTGGAGAATAGGATATACGCTCGCGAATATTGAAGATTTTGGGAAAACGCAAGGATATTGAGTATCTATAAACTTTGAAGTTTTTGTATTATCGACCATCTTCAGCATACCTGGAATACGGTAGCTTATTTTTCCCCCTAGCTGTACATGTATATCGCAATATATTGGAGCAAATCACAACTGACATGATTAGTATATTACACGTGTGATAGAAAAAAAAGTATTCTGAAAATTGCTAAATCACTGTGATTTGAAAATAACTACATATGATATTTCAAACTTGTACAATTGTATTGCATATCTATATAATTTACACGCATGAAACCTTAGATATATCACGTAGTAAAAGCAAATCCTAGCTAAACAAACCTCTTACATGTTTGTAGATACATTCAGAAGTACATGACTATTTTATTACTTAACTGTACGTATGTAACGATTGTGTATATGTTATAAATATTCTATCATTATATATCTATATACCCGAACATGCTTGAAAATTGTTCTTTTGTATGATTGATGTCCAATATGGAATAGAATAATACGCTTTAGAACATCGTATAGTAACTAGCTGATATATAATGCCAGTGTTTCTAGAACAAGTCTTATAACTACAAGTCTACAAATTGCATGTTGTTATGGTAATACTTGACGTGTTAGTTTTTTTTGGAAAAAAATTAATCCTAACACATATAGGAGCTTCTAGCTAGAATTACATTATATTCTTTGTCATATTCTAAATCTGATACATATATGGCTGATTGGTTGAACGTTTAGTACGTAAAATCCATGTTACATAGTTCTCAAAATTTAGAATTCACAAGGATAATGTTTGTAAAACATACATATGGTATGCGATATATTACAAAATAGTACTGTAATATGAAAGTTCCCATGTAATATTTATTTAATGTATACTTGTGTAAAATATGGTAATTTGCGAAATCATATATTTTCACATTTAAGTTGGAAAAATTATGAACCCTCCCCAACTAGGCTCACCTATTTGGATACGATGTCTATGAAAGATATAGGCGGAAGTCGATATCCTAATGAGGTCGGGTTTTAAGTGGCATTCGTGCCCTCCACCCTCACCGTCTTTCCTGGTCGTGTTCAATTAGAGCTACCGAAAGGGGTTGACTAAATAATAATTTCCCCGAGTGTGTTTATATAGTGATGTATGCTTCGCCGAATTGGTGTCTCAGTATCGACCCGTCGTTCGATCAATGAGAACCAATTCACATTAAAAGCAAAACTATTTTCGAACCTGCCGTTTCGAAATAAAGTTTGTGCTTATGCAAACCATAAACATATAAACCAGTCGTTTTATATGATAAATAATTCAAAACTCCCAACACATGTTGGATGCCATCTATGATGAGAAAAATCGTAAAACATACTTGCGAAATGACTGTTTAAACGTTGATTTTAATCCGTCACCACATGTTACTCACCCTGATGTGTGAAAATGTGATGCCCAAAATTTTTTTTGGATGACATCTTTGATGAGTAAAACACGAGTTTGTTGTTACCATCAGGATGAATGCTAAGGCGTTGATTTTATTCCGCCGCCACATTTGAGACGTGATGACGTCTATGGTGAACAAATGTCTGAAATTGACATATTGGAGCAATCCTTCACCAAAATACTGGCTTGGCAATTGTATTCCATAAGCAGTATCGTGAATTTATATTCACCATGTTCCTTTATCGCCCATCTGTTATTGGATAAGAAAATTACCCCGGTGAGTAGTTTTAATCCTATTGGGTCAATGACGAATTGTTTGCCTGATATTAATGCTCTTCGTGTATATTTTTCCCACGAATCGAGAACCGAGACAAGTGTTATTTGTCTCGAACTGTCGCGATCCCGATGAATCGCCTAGCCAAGCGAGATTTTAGACAATCGTCAAAATCGAAAACTTGTGGCTCCAAGACAGTAATTGAAAGGAACAATATGGGTCGTTGTCACAAAGCAAGAGATAATGCTCAAGGAGCCAACTCTATGCTATAAAGACAAAGGTCATGCACGGTTACTCCCTAAATAGTTCAAAACTATTATATAGGTAAAAAAAACCCGATGCTAATGTGGTTAAAGCTAACTAAAAGGAAATTTTTGAGACCCCCGATTTTGTGGCTCAAATGAGTTTGGGACCTTTCTTTATTGATTTTGATAAATCATTGAGCCATTTTTTCGCTCATCTGGATTATGTTTTTCCATTTGGATTATTAATTTTCCATTTGGACCATACTTTTGGATTATGGTTTGCCTGTTTACTAAATTTCTCGAAATAATTTAAAGTGTTTTGAGCAAATTCTTTTGACAAATGTGACCAAACTTTAAATTATGAAATTTTAGGCAATACTTGTGGTGTAGTTGGTTTTTTGGAAATAGTGGGTAACCGTGTACCACATAATTTCACCAACTACTTGCCTAAAAGAGTACTCAGTGACAACGATTCTGGACCTGTCGTTCCAATCGAAATCTTTGGTAAAACCAAATTGATTTGTCAAATATGAGGTCTTATACTCATGTAGGTCCTGCCGTACCTTGTTGAGTTATAAAATATTCGAGAAAACCAGCGTTATCTGGTAATAGCTCATGAAAGAATTAAAATTTCTTTACATAGTCTCAATTCAATACGACCAAAAGCGTATTTTAAAGGAGTTAAAATGTCTTTCAAGTGGTTGCTACCACATTCTTTAAAGCATTTAAAGTTACCTTATCATTTCGCCTATCGTCGAATGATAAAATGATTTAGATGCTAAGACATGATTGTCTGTACTATCATTCGCCTGTCGTCGATTGATAAGAGCATTTTGATATTGTGGCATTGACCGGATGAGATATTCCCGGGTCAAAAGACGATAGTTGATTTATAATCGCATCGCATTTGGATTCTCTTTGAGGATATATTTCGTGATTAATCCGAAATTAATGCCACTAATGCTCACTTTGAAAGACTAGTATGTGTAAAGATCACGAAATGAACTCGTAGAATTCTTGTAAAGAATTGAAGGAGTTATTGTGGACTTATCCAACCATAAGACGGACCATAAATATAAATGGTTATGGTTGATGCATCGACAATAAGGTCACATGATTATTGTTGTCCACATAAATGCAGCACTTTCCAAACTTTTAGCCCTATCATTAAGTTGATGGCTCATGATCCGGATTATCCTGAAAAGTCTAGTCGACTTGATAATTCCGAAGAGTAATAATCGAAATTTCGATTTGAATTACTTGAGTTTGGAAATTGAAATTGAAATTGAACATCCTGTCGATTATGTTCAGACCCAAATGGACTCACAGAAAGTTTGATGATGCGACTGCAAATGATTGCACGCATTTCTTGGTCTTGCACACCAAGATTTATATTTCCGTGTGGGGTTATGCTATTTTGCTGCATTGGTCCGTTATGAGGCCCATAGACACTCAAACACCATATGCGTACCAGTTGGTTACTGGTTATGAGCCAGAAGTCTCATATTAACGCGTGTTTAGAGTGATTAATTAATATTTTGATTGAGCCGCTCTAGCGTTCAAAATATGGACCTCTGAAGGGGACATAAGTCGATTATGAATCTCCTGCCTATCATTTGATAGAGTAACCTTGACAAGCGATCTCTTTACCGCATGATATGCGAAAGTGACATCGCTAAGACTGTTCTCCCCGTCGTTAGGGGGAGATTTGCATGTTACCGTTGATAAGGAACGACGTGAAGTAACGTGGCATAACCCACTCAGTCTTAGCTTGATCACCAAAACTGCACTTAGTGATAAGTAAGTGCATAGACTCCCTCAAGTCTAACTAAATGCCAGACGCATTTAATGACTTTATGAGATGTCACGAGATCATTTATACCTGCTGCAAAATGCTTGCAAGGATAGATGTCCCTGTCGGACGCCGTGTTCCTGTCGTAACACGTTGCTTTGGCCGAACCCGCCAAGCAAAGGACGCTGCCGTCGGCCGTCAGTCTGTCGTCCTTCCTAAGATATGAGGAAGTTGACCGGTTCTTAATTCGTTCAGCCCCAGAGGTGGTGAACTGAAACTCGTTTGTCGCACGAGATTATAAAGGATCAAGGAGATGTGTGATTTCCTCCTCATCCTAAGAATCTCGAAATATCTGTCGATCATGATATCTTAGACGATATTGAAGCGAAACGAGACTGTCATTGATTACTTGTTCATATATTCGGTGACGACTGATAATATGAGCAAATTATGACAGGGAACCATGTACTGTTGTCTGAAGTCAACGTAGAATAGACTGGACTAATGGAAACTTACAATCCAAGTAGAACCCTTAGCGAAAGTGTGTTCGGACCTGTAGCTCCAACACCACCAATGTTAAACGAGTTCGTTTATTTGGTTATTCGTAAGGAAAAGTGATGAGAATAATGAGATTGTAGAATACCCGCCTAGTAGCGCAAGGCTTCTCTCACACATTGGAATTGATTACGAGATGGTTGATTTCTTCGTAATGGACATTATAACAGTCCCCTACTTTACCAGTTTAGTAGTTTCCGGAAAACTGAGTATGTAGCCATGAATGTGGTCACGGTTTTATCTCTATGGGGATTTAGACAAAGAGATATAGATGAAGGTCCCTGTGTGACTTCATGTGCTTAAATCAAGTAGTTTCTGACCACGGAACACGATCTCAATTGACTGAGACGTTCACTATATGGATTAATATAATCCGAGCGGATGTGGTATACCGCCTAAGTGAGTACTTGATTAGCTTGGGATACTTGAACAAGTATTATGCCCTTGCGTGTTTTATTACGCGATCCATTTTTGGATTTGCCTTCGAGATGAAGGATTTTGGGAAGACACGGTAGTGACTCAACCTGATGATTGAGTCCCGTAAATATTGAATCTAAGTCCATGATTCAGACTACACCCAGAAGGTGTTATGACGTTTTAGTTATCATGACGCTAAGTCGTCAGATTCTCCCATGATCGTTCGATCACTAGACATTGATATAGACCCAGTCCGTCCCTGATGAGACGATGAAGAGATATTGAACAATAATGTTCATATCTACGTACAATAAGCGCATCATTGTACTTGGTTTAATGTGCTAGGACGAACATCTCGTCTGTTGTGAATGGTATAGCTCGACACAACATCGCGCTAACACGCTGCCATCGAAATGGCACTAAAGACACATTCCCTTACCTTATGGTAATTTTGGAAGTGGGCTAGTTTATCCCATTTGCGTCATCGAGTGTACCTACCCCCTTCGGTACTCGAATTAACGCAACCCTTTTTCGGTTATACCGATGCCGGTTACTTATCAGACCCGCATACGGGATATTCCTAACATGGTATGTCTTTACCATTAGGAATAAGGCGACATCTTGGAGGTTTTGGAATGACTCCAAGTGAATCACTCTGATCTATTCGTGCTCTATGAGACGACTAGAGAGTGTATATGGCTTCGAGCTAGTATTAGTCATATTTGAATTACATATGTTCTGTCTCACGATCCAGATAAAACACTTGTCATAGAAGACAACTTGTTGTTATTGATCAAGAGAGACATGACTACATTATGCTATTTAGCATTTCTTGCCGAAATTAATCTTCACAAATGAAGTTTAAGAGCATCCAGTTGAATGCTCGTTCTATTCCACGTTAGATTTTCTTGCATCCAGTCGTATGTAAGTAAATGAGGCATCCAGTCGAATGCTCGTACTCTTTCTTGGAATATGAAATCTTTGCACCCAGTTGTGTGCAAGTGAGGGGGAGCATCCAGGTGAATGCTTATTGCACTAATTACTACTTAGTCGAAATCTTCGCACCCTGTCGTGTGCAAGTGAGGGGGAGCATCCAGTCGCATGCTCGTGTACTCTTTTTGTTCTTAGACCAAGGTTTTTTCCCACTGGGTTTTCCTTGGCAAGGTTTTTAGTGAGACACGTTCCCATCATACCTCACTTAAGATTGCCGAAATTAGGGGGAGTATCCTGTTGTATACTTCTTACCACTGTGTACTCTTTTGTCCTTCGACTAGAGATTTTTTCCCACTGGGTTTACTCTAGCAAGGTTTTGATGAGGCACCTGTTTTGTGGTTGATCCCTACTACTACCATTGTTGCACTCTTTTTCCTTCGATAAGAGATTTTCCCATTGGGTTTGCTCTGACAACGTTTTGATGAGACACACTGTTTTGTGGTTAGTTACTTACATGATATTTCGGCCTATATCATTCGGCTACACAGTTTCTCCTAGGTACCGGTTTTGTCCCACACTGGGTTTTCCGGCCCTAAGGTTTTTATGTGTTTTAGCACTGCGAATGAACTCGACTCAGATCGACTGCATGAAGACGAAGAATTCAAGACGTCCAAAGGGGGAGTGTTGTAAGATATAATTGGACTATTGGACTTGTACTTTATGGGCCCAAGTGGGCTTATAACCCTATCCCTCTATCTATATAAAGAGGGTTAGGGGTCTTCTATTTGAGATTCATTCATATACATTCTGATTAATAAAGACCTACTGTCCTCTCTCTCTATATTCTCTCTATGTCTCCTATATAATATATATACTGAGCTAATATGTCACACAACACATATATATATATATATATATATATATATTATAAAGTATTTGAATTAAAAAAACTTATCTCATAAAATTTTCTTTTATGATGTCATTATGTTTTTTCTTTCTCCAACAAATTTATATATTAGGTTTAATGCCTCGTATATGTAAAAACATTATTCACGAACTTTGTCTTGATATTTTTCAATACCATTTCCACACAGGGTATACAAATGAATAAGTGGAGAAATCTTTCTAGTAGTATTTTATTACAATGCTAATACCTGAGTTGATTAATTTGTACAGTGAACCTTTGAATGATATTTGTAAGACACTAAACGATCATACTCGAACCCTAAATCATAATACTCAATATTTAGAGGATCTAACTCAGTCCCTCAACGCACATATTGAGCGCTCTTCGAATTTTGAAATTTTTAAAACCAAGGCACTTAACTCCATACTCGAGAACATGAAGAAAGAGTAGAAAGTGATTACCATATTTCCTAAAAGTTGTTGATTTTCGTTTCTAAGACTTCGTGATTTAGAGTTCATTGAATTTGCTGGTATTTCTTAAAGGTTGTAAGTTTTTCATTACTTTCACTACTTATTTGCTTATATGCGGTGTGATAATTCTAAGAATCATGATGCGTAAAATTAGGTTATTCTTTTGCTTTTGGTTATTTCGTACTCGTGAACTCGGTACACGGTTACCTTTGGGACACCAAAATCTATGAGTAAGAACCGAAGGAGTGATTCAATTTATTTCAAGATACCAGGACAATGGAGGAAAACTATAAACTCTGCTATGGATCCTTTAAACTTGCAAAGTACAAAGGTGCTACCAAGTTGATAACTTAATATATAGCGTAATTTCATATACTGACCTCAGTAGATTTGCTAAGAAACTAATTTGCTTTTCTTGGAAAAAGATGGAAGATGGAAAAGAATATAAATTAGGCACACGTTCTAAATTGCAATGTTAATGGTCTTTTTATGTATTTATATAATTCTCACTCTTGACACCAAGTATTGTTTTTGGCCTTGAATGCCTATCTTTTTTTCTTAGGACTAACGAGGGTAATAGAACTTGCTTGGTTCTTTTCTTTATGTCTGTAAGAAGGTACTCTAATTGAGAGAACTGCTGCTAATATTTCCTTATTATTCAGCTAGATTTCTGTCCCTTTGATCAAGCATCCGTTTTAATCTCAGAAGAAATCATAAGTTTGGTGTATTTTCAATAGACTGGTTTCATTAACCTTTAATTACGTAAGCTATGTTGTGTTTTCTGCTTCTTGTTAACCTTTTCTCTCCTTTTTTTGACAACCCGATACAGAACTTCAGAATTTTCTACTGTATTCCGTACAAGATTGGTTTCTTGTGCGTTAGACTATACTAAAAACTCTTATATCACAACTTATTTTTTACTTGGTAACTGAAAACCAGAAATATGAAAGCATCGGGAGCATTTTCTCATTCTTTACATACGTTTATTTGTACTTGATGTTAAATAAAAATACTAATACTTTCCGTATTCTCTACATGTAGATGCAGTTTTCTTGGCTTTGTTATGGGACAGACTCAATTTAAAGTTAAAACTCCTATCTTTAAATTTTGAGATCTTACTTTCAAAAATCTGCTCTTTATTTTCATAGAATCATAAGTGAAGTTAACCATAATGCCTACATTTCTAGAATTAGGATAGTCGTATTGTTGTCTTGTTTACCAATCAGTTTGTTCCAGCTAAATTTTTCTTTGAATCTTATTATGTCGTTTTTGGCTAGATCTTTCAAGATCATTTTTTTTTCTTGAAAGACTTGCCGCATATGTTGATCAGCTAAAAGCTGGTATTGTCTGGTTTTACATGATGAAGCTTGAAAACTAGACGTACCCAGAGTTTATTTTTCTTAAGCTTAACTTATTTGTTTAAAAACTGCAACCAAACAAGCTATGTGTACTTGAAACTTTGAAAGGTAACGTTGTGCTATAAAACGTTCAAGCTAGCACACTATTATCCTTCATAAAGTAGGGTTCATAGCTTGAAACTGCGGATGTTAAGCAAATAACATAAGACATGCTGCAATCATACAAAGCTTAGAAAAAGTAGCTTGAAACTTCTAGCTTTATCGAACAAGAAAAAAAGAACATCTTTGAATTGGACACCGAGTTCTTACATACTTGTAAGCCAAAATACAAACTTAAAGCTGCGAATGAACCAGATTCTTAAACAATTTGAAGTGAAGAGGCTGGCAATGTACATATGCGTTGTTACATTCTTTTATGCATATTTATATGTTACAGTAGAAACTCGATAAATTAATACTCGATTATTTAATAAACTCTCTAAGATAATATTTTTGGCCGGTCCCGACTCGGGGATAGGGTGCTAAATTAATAATTCGCTAAAATTATAAGATAATACATTTTTGATAATTTATTTAGACCACATATAAAATATAAATTAATAATTCCTTATATATAGCATATTACATGAATGATTTACGAAAGTTTATTGAAAAATGACTCAATTGTCTTTTGTTTTTTGTTGAAATCAATTTCCCCTTGAATCTCGTCTCTAATTTTCCTTAGCATGGTAAGAACTTCTGGTGTTGTTTTCTCATAGCTCAACAAGAAATTTTTCAATGTGATTGCCGCTTTAATAGATTCGTTTCGCGAATGGGGCTCCATTGTAGAACTTTCATCATCTTATTCATCGATATCATTTTTATTAATTCCAATAACGCTTTCAATAATTTCTTCATCAGTCAACAACTGTGCAACTACATTTTCTTCTGGGTGAGTCAGAACATCTTCGACATCCATTGCATTGCGATAACCCAACTCTTTGATCAAATTCTGGAGTTCTTGAGTGCTTTCACCACCTTCATCTGAGTTCTCAAAAGTCACGTTATCTGTTGATCGAAGTTTATAATGACGAAAGCAGTTCGCAATTGTATTTGCACGAACATGCATAGTCCATGCTGAAATTGTAAGATTCATTGCATCTAACACATTTATTTTTGCTGGATTTGGAACCCCTAATTCATAACCCATCCAAAAGACTTCTATAAAATCGACAACGATAATGCATCTTAAAAGCTCGTATGATCCCCGCGTCACAAGGTTGAATTTTTGAAGTTGTGTTTGGTGGAAAAAAAAATAATTCAACATTTCGTAATCCTTCAATAATTTTTGGATGAGCAGGGCAATTATCCACAATCAAGAGAATTTTTCTTCCAACCATTTTTTTATCAAGTTGGCGAACATATTCTTCAAATAACACACCAGTCATCCAAGCTCGTTTGTTAGCACGGTACTCACAGTTCAGACTGTTCAAGTTTACATTCTTGAAGCACCTTGGTTTAGCATATTTCCCAATAATCTATAAAGGAAGTTTTTCCGAACCGTCCTCATTACAGCAAATAGCAACAGTTAATCTTTCCTTGTCTTGTTTTTTCCCTTCAAGCTGCATTGTTGCAAGGGAATGATCCGGTTGAAGTTTAAAAAACAAACCTGTTTAAGATCAAAACATGTAAATAATTACATCACTAAAGTACAAAATATAAAATAAAATAATAAAAAAACAAACCTGTTTCATCCATATTAAAGATGTCTTTCATTTCAAACTGATCAACTTTGTCTCTTATGGATTTTAATTTGTCCTCCATGCCCTCCATTTCAACAGATCCACTCTCTCCGAAACGCCGGAAATTTTTAATTCCATATCTTGCTTTGAACTTTCCAAGCCAACCAATAGAAAAAGTAAAGTCTGGAGTATCCACTGGATACATATCTTTCATGAACTTTTTCGCCTTCTCGATGATTAGTTCACCTGTCATATTCACATGTTCTTGATATTGAAGAATCCATTCATAGAGAGATTTTTCTAGGTCAGGAAATTTTGCCGGTTTGTGTCGCTTAACATCGCCTCTTTCGGGAGCAAGTGAGAGATACTCTAAAGACCGCTTAACTGTATTCGATATTGTCGCTTGACTCACCTGCAAACCATAGTTACTATGAACCCATTCTTGCAATTGCTTTTGAGTGAGACTTGGATTATCCTTGTTGTGCTTGCATAATGCTCTTCGAATCTCGTCTGTCATTGTTGTTTTTTTCACAACTTTAAGATGGGAAGCCATGTTGTGTGTATGATTTGTTTGTGTTAACCTATTTTGATCTTGTATTTATATAGAAAATATTTTTAATGTCCATAAAGTGATACATTGAACACAAAAAACATAATAAGGTGGGAGATTGAAGGTTTCTTTCAAATTGGGGCCTTCATTTGATATACATGCATTTTATCAACTTGATTAATTACAATAATTAAGTGGAAGCTTGAAAGGTGGAAGCTTGAAAGGTATTTGTAAACTAAGTGAAAGGTTGAAAGGTGGAAGCTTGAAAAGTGTTTGTAAACTAAGTATTTTACTATAAATTAATAAAATATTAATTAATATATAAATTAATAATTATTAATTTATCGATTAATTAATAACTCTTTTAATTAATAAATTTTGGTGGTCCCAAGTGTATTATTTTATAGAGTTTCTACTGTATTTAATTTCGACATTTTTACCTCCTAAATGTAGCAATCAAACCCTTAACTAAATATACTCAACACCCGTGTGTCGCCATTAATTTTCTAAACAAGTTTCTTATAGACTGAAGTATTGAAGAACAAGACAAACAGTTTTAAAAAAACAAAATGAAGAAGTGACGAAACAAGTTCAGCATATTCAATCAAGTTGGTGCGAAGATACCAAATAAAAGGTCAAAAAGTATGGACTTGATTTCGACCAATACTCTTTTTCACGATTATCTCAATCTAATCGCTTGGATAATGGCAAGTTTGATGATGACTCGTTGTTGGAACATTCATCTGATAGTAAAATCGACAATTGTAATAAAAGAGAATTTTTTAACAAGATCGGGAAGTTATTGAGGATAACGATGAAAATAATTCATCAAGGGAATTAGCTTTTCATGATCTCCGTCATGTTTTCGTGTGAATAGTGTATATGGGAATATGATTAGGAGATAAAAGAGTTGGAAAGCCGACAGAGATATAGTGATTTAGGGCTTCCATGAGTTTCAAAAATCTTGGTTTTCGGACAGGAAGGCTTTGCTGACGTGGTCGTAGATCGATTTGAAGTAAATTCAGGATTAGCTGAGAAGAAGTTTTTAAATTGTTGAAACATGCAGCGATTTGAAGTATTCATTCAAGGAAAATTTGAAGCTTCATCAAAGAGCTGTGCCGCATAGTTAAGGATTTTATAGCTTTGACATACATCGGTATATGTTTTTCTCGTGCCTAATTTACATGTCAGTAAACTTGTGCGGATGATAATGATAGAAAATTATTGCGTTAAGTAGAAGAAGTACAATCCACCATTATAGGAAAGGTTATTGTGACATGAGTATTCCAATATGTTTTTTTCTCACATACATAACCATATTAAAAGACCAAAACATCATTGTTAAGAAGTATCATTCTTCCACTTTATGTCACCAATTTTATCTGGTGAGACTGAAACAGTACATTTATTATTCCACATTTGATGGTTTCCATACGAATTTCATTTTTTTTTTTAAATGAATTGTGGGGGAAATCCCACTTATTTATTATTAATAAAATTGGAAATAATTAGTAACACAAAGAGTGGCACTAATGTTACAAAATTGAAACAATCAACTCAAAACGCTGAACTTTACAACTTTATATGACTGCTTTATAAATAAACTAAAACTCAAAGGACTAGAGAAATATATATATACTGGACTATGTAACACACAGCCCAGATATCCACGTGTCAGAAATCCCCCAATTCTTATCTGAGAATAGAGACCGTCTTCACTGAGGAGAGAGAACCTCTCCATCTTCACCACCTACTTCAACACAGTCCCAAAAAAAAACTCCATTTTCCTTTAACCAAACCTTAGATTTGGGAGCTCTTTGGCTTCCAGATCAATTATGTTCTTCATCAACAAAGTCAAATCTTGTTTTTCTAGGAATTCTTTAAATCCTTCTTTGCATCCACTATTTGCCAAAGTATCTGCTGCACGATTCGCTTCTCTTACCACATGCTTTACCAGGTAAACTTTGCCTTTTAATCTACTCTTAATCTCGTCTATTACATGTCTAATTAATCAAGGAACTGTTGAATTTTGTGTTAAAATATTTACCAATTGGAGTGAATCAGATTCCAAAATAAAAGTATTCAAATTCGATAGTTGTATCATCATTAGCATAGCTTTAGCTTCTGATTCTAATGCTGATAAACTCGTAACTGTAGCTTGAAAACCATAGATGAAGTTGCCTTTTGAACCTCTGATTAAACCACCAACACCACTAGAATTCGAAGAGGTTTTATAGCACCCATCAATATTAATTTTCACATACCCAGCTGGAGGAAATAACCATTTCACTATAGTGACCTTTTTGGCTTTTACACCCTTTTCTTTGATAATTATATCATTTATGTTCCAATTCAAAGGAAAAATACTATTATTTTTGGAATATAAATATAATGAATCAGTGACATTAGAGCAAATGACATTTGCTTTCATTTCCATTTATTGAATTTGTAATTACACCTTGCTTTCCAAATTTCCCATACAATAATAGAAGGTAGAACCTTTTGCATAAAAGAGTTGATTTGAACTTTACCTTCTCTGGAGAGAGTCCACCACTTTAAGAATCTTCCTTTGAGAGTTAAATTAGTATTTTTAATACCCATCAAACCATCAAATTTGGACCATACTTCAGTGGCAATTTTTCCTGTACTAAACAGATGCTCTCTATCTTCTTCTTTAACACCACAGCATTCACACTTCGAAGCTAACTGTATTCCAAATTTCCTTATTGCAGATTCTAAAGGCAGAGAGTTGTTGAACAATTTCCATACAAAACAAGTGATTTTAAGAGATAATGCTGAATCCCATTTAAACTGATAAAACCAGCTAGCTTCATACTTCACTCTAGTGTTTTCCCAAGCAGACCTAAAAGAAAAATTTCCTAACTTCTCCTTATTCCAAATATACGAATTTCATGTATATGCACTCGACACAGGTTTAAAATTGAGACAAACTATAAAATAAATGCACTCTAGAAAACTGATCTTGATAATCACGAAATTTATAATAAAACTCATTTTGATTTGGTAAGGCATCTTCTCAATCTGGGATTTCCTTAAATCTGAGTAACGGATAGGAGTGCCGAAAATTAGAAGAAAAAAATCAATTGAAAACTTCACCGTCCTTATAGTCTAAACAAGGTAATCCCAGACAATTGTAAACATAGCACTGCCCAGGTATCTTTGGTCCGGCCAAGATTGTTGCTTCTTCGATGTATTTTCTTTTTTTACGGTAGTCGGGCCTGTATAAGTAATCACACCAAACGTAGTACAAAAAAAGGAGTTCGGAAACATGCAGTAATTACCTAGTAGTGAAGGGTCTATCACTATGTATTAAAATAGACATACAAAAAAGCATATTTGCAATTGATTAATTGAATACCCAATTGGGGGATTCAATCCGTATAGCATGATCACGGAGGGAATACAAATCAAACAAGTAACAGAAAAAGAACTAAAATCAATTGATTGGTTCTGGAGTACATATCTCCCCATCGTTCTCCAGTGCATTCAGGAAGGAACTAGGTGCCCCATTTTGAAAAAATTACCCGAAAAGTAAATTTTTGTCTATGTAGTTTTGCTCAAAATCTGAAAAAATTAGCATCCCCTATTTCTAAAAAGAATTTTTTTTATATAGAATATTCACCCCTCCCACTTGGAGGTCCTGGTTCCGTCACTGAGTGCATTAAACGCCTATTCTGAAGTTCCTTATTAAAAAAATTCACATTTTCGCCATCTTAGAAAAACAGAAACGAGTTGATCGATTTTATGATATTTTGAAATTAAGATAATTACCAATGGAAAGATATTAGCAGCTTCAATTCTCCCAAGCACGAGTTGCTTTTAAGCTCTCTATAGTCAACCACATAATGTCGCCAACATGCAACCCTACTGTCACTGCAACATGTAAGGTCCTCAATCTCATAGCACATGTCGTCGCAAATCTTCTTATTAGGCAGACCCTGCAATAATGAAAGTTACATAAAAAAATGAGTCACATGCTCATAATCGATTAAGAAACCCGACATGAAAAAATTCCACTTACAAGCTGAAAAAGTTTTTTGCCTAACTCAGAGTTGGTCCGGCACCATGTCAGAGTCAAAAAATATATACAGCACGTATTAAACAGTGCGTCGATGATATCTCTACAGTTGAAATCAGCCTCAAACTTCAACTTCAAGTCCATCACACGACACTTCTGTAACTTTGGATTAACATGGAATTCTTTATGATGGAATTTTCCCTACATTTTTTGCAATTAAGACCAAGTAAAACAGAAGTTCCTATAGAAGCTCAATAAATCGAATTGAAATAATTTTACTATCTGTATAGTCTGTACTGAACCTGTACACATTTTCCTGATTTGTACACCAACCTACCATATTTTTAAAGTAGGCGCCAAGTACCAAACTTACACATTTTCATCTCTTTTATACACTTACTTTAATTGTGACATAAAAAAAGATAAAATTATAGGTGACGTCACTTATTTCCATTAAAAGTTTAAAACTAGACAAATGGAAGTTTATAAAGAGATAAAATTCTACTATAAGATTTTGTACACTAAATGAAACACGTTGGTATACAAGGTGGAAACTGGGATTAAACATACCACATCCAGAACCGGAAAGTGCAAAGAGACTACTGTCTCATTGTGCAGATCCCAAAGTAACGATCTTATTTTCTTTATCCAGCAAGTCATCGAGATATTTACAAAGCTAAATTTGGTTTTATGAAGGCCAGGAGACTTAAATGACCCCAAAAGGATTCCGGTGGAGGGATTATCAAACATTACATTCTCAAGCCTTGGGGCAAAAATAGTTGCATCTTCAAGGTAATTCAAACGAGATAAATCGATCTTGTCAAGCAGAGGATGGCAGTAATGGAGGCTAAGGATCTTCAGACAAGTAAAATTAGAAAAAGAGATTTGGGCTTCATGGAGAATTGATTTTGGTAGAACCCAACAACTTATTTCTAACTCCTTCAAACTTTCCCAACAAAAATCGATATCAATTTCACATTCTTTTTTACCATTTAAGTGTTTAAAACAAAAACAGTCAAGTTCTTGTGATTTAATCACAATCTTTTCAAAACCAATTTTTTTACTTCGAAAGGTATTCTCCAGATGAACCTTCTTCAATTTACTCAAAGAATCAGCACATAGAGTTTTGATCGTTTGGCAGTTTACAAGTCTCAACTCAGAAACCAAAGGGCAGCAAGAAATGAGCCTAGCAAGAACACTATCGGATAACTCAACAATAGATAAACTTAACTTTTGCAAACAATGAAGCATTGTAGTAGCACTGGTATCCATCAAAAAATCATCTTCAAATTTACAATAGCTTAATGTCAAAACCTGCAATGATTTCCCATTAACCAAAAGTGTACTTGGCATGACAAGTTTCTCTCGGGATACAAAGGAAAGGGAGAGCTCATACAGTTCGTATGTAATTGCAAAATTGATCCATCTTTCCACTTTATACACTTCGTTATCCTCGAAACATATGTGAAGGGTAAATATTTGCAGATTTAGACCGGTATTGTGAAATCTACGGAAAGTAGTGTTAGCAAAGTTGATTAACAATTGGGCATACAAGTTGACCCACGCTTTAGCTTTGCATATATTACAATCAGAGGGTAATATTTTGCTGTTAATAGTTCCACAGAAGCAGTTAGTGCAGTAACCAGATCCTATTAAATTGTTCAAATTTTGATCACTTGTGTTTTTGAAGAAATATTTAAAAGCACAAGCGGTCAAAATTTGAAACTAAAATGGACTCAATTGCAAACGTATTCAAGCCTGACTTAAATTTTTTTTATAGGAAATGATTGTAACGACCCAATTTTTTTATTAGTTTTTCGGTAATTTTATAATATTGTAGTCTTATTGGCTTTTAGACCCCTGCTTGACAGTGGTTCAATATTCATTTATTAATTTTGAGTCACGATGAACGAATAATACTCATTTTCAGATTCAAAATTTTAATAAAATACTTGAATTAATATTTTAGGATTATTTATTTTCATAGATTACAAACATGTATTGTGATATACCATTTCGTAGATAATTAAGTTTCGTTTTAATGGTCCGTAAAAAAAAGCGGTGTGGCCGCTGGCTTTAATTCAGTGAAACCCATCGCACGATATTCAACTTCTGAAGAAGACAGAGTGACACCATTTTTTATTTTATTTTTGTACGTCAATTGACCGGGCTGTGTTTGATTGTTCTGGGAAATTTATAAAAAGTTTAAACAACACGAATAGCTAAAGCCTAAAAGCAGCAAGAACGTTGTTGGAAAATTAAGTACAGAAGGAGAGGACGAAATACATGTACATTTAAACAGCACCGATTTCGTATAGGCTCTGTTTGATAGCAGCTTCTACGGTCAACTTTTTTGATTAAAATCTGGAGTGAGTTCCATTGATGGAATACGCCTGAATTTGAGGTTTAAGAGTATGTGAATGAACACGAGTATGTGTCACACACAAGTCCCATTGTTTATTTTTTTCAAGTGTCTGTACATGGTACATCACAAAGTAACTAACTATATTTACCAAACACGAAAATCTGTATAATCCAACAAAAATTTAGTCATTGCTAAGAATATAAAACAGAACACAATGTATCATATTCAGGCTTCACCAACATAAGCAAATCAAATCCCATGTTTCAAAAAGAAGGAAAAAGCTGGATTCAACTGCGGAGAATATTAAACAAAAAACAAATACAACCTGATAAAAAGAATCATCTTTAGCTTATGAACATAGTCAGCTATCTAGCCTATCTAATGATCAAGCTTGGAAGAAGTGGCTAAGCTGGTGGTGGATGGATGGGCAAAATGTAAAAGACATTAACATTATTATGGTCTTTAAAGGCGTAGATTGCTATTTCTTGACCAGCTTCAAAGTTGCTATTCTCTAATACTGTAGCCCAACCCTGCATAAGTGCAAGATACTGACTTGCGCCCATTTGCCGAATCCTCATGGTTACATCATAAGCCGCACCAGCTACAACTACTCTTATTTTGATAGAAGCAGCTCCCATGTTTAAGTTTGTAAAATCTTGCTGGCTGAAGAATGATAGGTCAACTGGGACAATGTGAATCAAGAGTTGGCGTCGTTGAGGGTTCACGTCGCTTGGTGTTAGAGATTTTTTTGCAATGAAAATAGCCTCTCCAGTGCCTATAAGTGTTTTCAGAATAGGTGGGAGTAAAACAAATGGCATGTTTGGAATCTGACGAGCTTCCTGAACATTATCAACTGCAAAAAACCCTTGTAATGCTGCTAGTAGGCGAGATCCAAGTTCAGCAACCTAAAAAAAGAAAAGATATAGTTCACACGCATCTTAAAAACATATAAATACTTAAACAAAAAGAAATACTATAAAAATCAAGCACTTATTTTCTTCCTCTTGCAAGTCAGCATTCTAGAAACAACAGAAAATATGTTACATGCCTTTCAATAACTTTGAAATATTGGAAAAGAATACTTGAAACAAAACATCACTAACCACATCAACTACTTGCTCTTGCAACTGGTCAGCCTGGAAACAACAAAAAATATATGCATCTTAAAATATTTAAATATTGAAACAAAAAATGAAACTTGAAAATAATAGTAATAAAAATAATCAGCAAACCACAGCATTTTCAATAACTTTGAAATATTGGAAAAGAAAACATCACAAACCTCAACATTAATCACTTCCTCCTCCACTTGTACCACATCAACTGGTTGCTCTTGCAACTGGTCAACCTGGAAACAACAAATCTTAAAATATTTAAATATTGAAACAAAAAATGAAACTTGAAAATAATAATAATAAAAATACTCACTAACCACAACATTTGTTGCTTGCTCTCCATGTTCCGCCATTTGGACTGCGGCCCCGATTGCCAAAGATCTATATTTATCAAGATTATACGAAGATTATGCTAATCAAATTGACTCGTCATTTAAATCACATTAATGAACCAACTGAAATATATCAACGTCATTATCAAGCAAATATCATACGAAGTATCATACAAATAAAACCTAATCATATCAATCAAATTTGTTAAAATCCAAAACAGATCATCACAAGGTTCAGACACTATTAGTCAGTATTAAATTGAAAAAAAGAGCCATAAGAAGTTTTTCTCCAAACTAGCCCATTGCTGTGACCCAAGCCCAGCAAAATGTTGGTTCACAACTAATAACCAGAGCCCCATGATTGCCTTGTCTAATTGCAGGTTACAAGCAAGGAAGCTCGAATTTTAAGCAAAAAAGTTGTCCTTATAAGCTGCAACCACACTAGGTTAGTAATTATCTTGGAAAATATTATTTTCTCCTAAAACGATGTCTGATTTTTCCAATTGACACCAATAAATGCCAGATAATAATCCACAACAGTATTTATTAACACCTAGAACTTATTCCCCATTCCATTTGAACTGCAATAATGAGAATCCCAATTAAAATTATTCAAAGCAAAAGAATTCAAGTAAAGTATCTCACGCTTTATAAGTTAAATTGCTTTTGCCAGACATATCAGTGTTATTCCTAGAGACAGGCTTTATAAGTGAAAAAACTGCAGTGGACTATGAGATATAAAGTTTAATTAGGCTAAAACAAGTCTATATATGGCATGAGGAAAGATACTTACCCTGAAGGTTCTCCTTGTGCAGCAGTTGAAGTACTAGCACCAGTGCCTAAAGTTTCCATTTTTTGATTTTCGGAGATTTTGCTGCTAAAGTAAGGAGAACGGTGCCAGATTTAGTACATAAACATACATATAATAGTAATAAAATGTTCATATATGAATAATTAGGCAATTACAGGCAAAGAAAAAATTAACTAAATGATTCTTTAGTTCTTTAGAATATTTATTACATGCAAACAAAGCCCCTGAGAAGATTCCTATATACTTAATAGCTACTTACTCTATAGATTATATGCTTGCAGAATCTAGAGTTGTTAATGTTATTCTTCGCAAATTCATAACTTGACTCAATTTGATAAAGAAAATCGAATAGGCTTGCATTTTACTCCTAGAAGAGGTTGCTTCATTATTAACGCAATAATGCTTCAGCACATTATATACGTATCAACATTCAGCAACAATAGATTTGCTATATGAATACAATGTTTGACAACAATGAAAAATTGAAAAACAAAATATATAGGGTCGAGATGCAAAGTTGTCGTTTAAATACCACATCAAATCTACCCCCTCTATTTTCTGTTCATTTCCTAGTTAAACTAAGTTCAACTGAAGAACCCACGAAAACCATGCTTCCTGATGAAATTAACTAAAAGAAGGAAACAATAACCTCATTAATAATTGAAAACCCTTTTTATGTTTATTTCTCAAGAACAGACAGAGCTACTGTAATCTTTGGAAAAGAATTAAGAATTTCCAAAATACCATTGCTTGGTTTTCAAGAAATGCAGCGTTTTAAAAGGAAAAACTATGATTAGTTGATACATGTGAATTGAATCAAAATACAGAGTTTTAAGCATACTCGGTACTCACATAATGTACAACATACATAGGTTAAAACCTTCACTAAGTTCGCATAATCCATTCAAAAAAATTATGCTATTTCACCTAATCCCTACAAGACTCTGAACAAATTTACATACATTGTGTGAACTACATAGCACATAATATTTTCTCAAAGTTCTTGTCTTTTTACAAGATTCCGTCATTTCCCTTCTTTTCCTCTTCCTCCCAGTAATTTATTATTTTCTAAAATAACTCTGCTATCCAAGATAACTAATTATATTGTGACAAGGTCAAGCATAAATACACACTATATGTAGAAAAATCACATAATCCGAACAAGGCGTTGGGCAAATTTAGATAATAGGCGAACTGCAGCACATAATATAAGTCCTGAATGCTTTATTTTATTCTTTATTTCCTTTTTCTCCTACTAAAATGAATCCTTTTTCATAATGTACAACATACTTGGTATAAAACTTTAACAAAATCTATTTCACCTAATCCCTGCAAGTCTATGAATAAACTCACATATAATGTGTGAACTGCACATAATATTTTTCCAAAACTCATCATTTTCCAAAATTCTGTTGTTTTCTTTCTTTTTTACTTTTCCTCCCAAAAACTTATTATTTTCTCAAATAACTCCGCTTTCCAAGATAACCAATTACATCGTGACAGGCTCAAACATAAATTCACACTATGTAGAAAAATCACATGATCCAAACAAGACTGTGGGTAAATTCCTCTTATGCAAATTGCAGCAAATAATACGAGTCCTAATTCCTAAATCTTTCTTTTTCATCGTTCTTTCCTTTTTTTTCTCTCAATAACATGAATCCTTTCTTTAAAGAACTTTATTATCCACTATCCAATATCAAATCTACCCAACTAACCAAGAAATTGCATTCACAAAACATAAATATTAAAAGAAACGATAGAAAGAAGTGACGACCTCGGTTGTGGTTCAGGGGAATTAGAACTCTTCTGCTTCTTTTTTGCTGGAGAACCGTCTACGCTGAGTTCGGTTTCATCGTCAATGGGTAGATCAATGTCGAGTTCAGCTGGAATTATTTCTTTGCTGGAAGAACTTTTGGGTGAGTCGTTTGGAAACATTTTCTTGAATACCGGTTTTCAGAAAGAATGATATATATGTATGTATGTATATTGTATATGTATTAGAGAGAGAAATATTGTATGAGAATGGGACGAGGGTTTATGAGATATATAATGGGTTTTGTATTTGGCGGTTGCCACAGTTAGTTAGTTATTTCAAAGTTGATTTTTTTATTGATTTTTTAATTGTTTTAAAATGACAGAGAATTTATGCAAATAGTCACTCTCTCCTTATAAACTTCTGATTCAAAATGGCCCCCAATTTTTAGAAACGTGACAAATTGGTCCTGGTTATGGATGGATTAACATGTGATCAGTTTTTACAAACGAAATTACATTGATTGTAATAATTGAATTTGTTTGGTCCATATTTAACTAAATTATCAATAGTTAAATTAGAAAACTTTACTAGTAAAGTACCAATCTCACATCAATGTCGAATATTTAACTAAATTAGCCTCAATGTCTCAATCTCACATCATCGACCTCATTCTCAAGAATTTTTTAGTTTTAACGTCAATGCAAAAAGTCTTCATTTTTACCAAAGAACTACGATCTCGTTTTCTCATCACTAGAATAAAATAAAATAAAAATATCCAAAATATGAATTCTCGAACGAAGCTGAGATGGTAATGGTAAGTTCCACGAGTATAAGTTGTTTGGTGCAATAGAGCCGAGTCGAATCCAGCTTTGTTCAAGTTCAGCTCGTTTACGAAACAAGGCTTAAAATTTTGCCTACGTTCCACTTGTTGATTAAATGAAGTCGAGCTGACCCTGTTTACGAGCTCAGTATAAAGAATTTATCCCATACATTTAACATTGTATCGCTTAAAAAAATTACTTAGCTTAAATCTACGCTAAGGTAATCAGTTATAAAAATAAGTATGGTAGTTTTATGGTTAATTCATGTTTTGTTTACTAAACTATCGGCTGTTAACAATTTCTATACACAATTACGACATTTAACAATTTCCATACTAGTTTAATAATAATTGATCAATCAACATACCTTTCCTGACATGGCACGGCGTGGTACAAATTAACCAAACAGATATCAAATGATGTGACAACACCTCATGATTATTATTATTATTTTTTATGATTTTTTTTGAAAAAAATCATAAATGTTTAAAACTTGGTTACACGCGTCAGAATCTGAGAATATAATTTTAATTTTAATTTTTTCTAAATGTTTATTGATTTTTAATTATTTTTTGACTTTTTTGCTCTTTTTAATATATATATATATATATATATATATATATATATATAATTAGTACAAAATGGTTAAAGAATTTAGGAAATGAGTTTCAAAATTTACAGAATCGTATTTGATTTGATTTAATGATTTTTTATTATTTTTGGTATTTTTAAAAAAAAATCAAAGAATGTTTTTTTATATTATAATTTGTAACTTTAAAAGCTCAATAATATTTTTATTCTTTTTAAAAAAAATAAGTAAAAGACAAAAAATAATAAAAATCAATCTGAATAAAAAATCAATAAATTATAATAAAGTTACAAATTATAATAATAAAAAACATTCTTTGATTCATTTGTTTTTTGAGGTTATTTTTAAAAAAGACCAAAAAGATTAAAAAAATCATAAAAAAATCAAAATACGATTTTGTAAATTTGAAAACTCATTTTCTAACTTATTTAACAATTTTGTACTAATTTTAAATTTTTTGTAAAAAAAATTAATTAATTTTAAAAAAGAGAACAAAATAAATAAATCAATAAGCATTTAGAAAAATTAACTTATAAATTCATAAACTCGTATTCTGATGAGTGTAACGAAGTTTTAAACATTTACGATTTTTTTGATTTTTTTTCAAAAAAAAAAAAACTCAAATGAGGTGTTGCCACGTTATTTGACATATGTTTGGTTAATTTGTGTCACGCCATTTCATATCAGCAAAAAGTATGTTGATTGATCAATTATTGTGAAATTAGTTGTTAAATATCGTAGTTGGGTATGAAATTAGTATGTAAATTGTTAAATTATTTTTTATTTGCTGAATAGCCGACTAGCTAAACGAGCTGAACAGAGTTGTGAAAACCTTTAGGAAAGAATTTCCATTAATTTATACAATAACTGTCGTCACTAAAAAAAAAACAAATTGACTATCTTTTTTAAGATTAAATATTATTCCAATTTAATAACAATATCTAATTTTAATTTCCAATACAATCAGGGTCTAAAATATAAATAAGTTAAACTTTATAACTAACTAATTCACAGCTGTCAACCAATTACTCTAACAACTGACTTTGGCGCCAAAGTAACATTTTTTATTTTTTTTTTAAATAAGGATTGGGAAATCCCACAATTTTATTAAGGTAGTGGAAAAATATCATAATTACAAACTAACGCAGTAATCTGCAAACCGACAGAAACTTTTGGACTAAAATGAATAAATTGAAACTTTTAACACGCGCCCTATTTCTAACTCTATTGAAACCCTTCATCTACGGTAGAACCATCTTTCGTCTCTAGAGAGAGACAATCTCTCTTCTTCTTCCCAAAAGCAACTCAAAACTCTTTTATTCGTAAATAAGAAATTTTCAGAGTTTCAGTGATGATTATTCATTTGAAATAATCTGAGAAGTCTTCTATGCAAGTCGAAATTATTGGATCTTCTTCGCACCCTAAATTCGCCAGGTAATCAGCACCTTTATTACCTTCTCTCTCTGTATGTATTATTGTTAGATCACGAATTTTGAATTGCAGCTTTATTAGATCCATAAGATATATTAACACCCATGGACACTTACTATTCCCTTGTATAATATTCACCATTTGTAAACAGTCTGATTCAAAGACTATATTGGAATCCCCAACAATTTGAACCCCCAATAATAATGCTTTCATCTCAGATTCAAGCCCAGAACTACTGGTGATAGCAGTATAAAACCCTAAAATAAACTTGCCTTGGTCATTTCGCATAAGACTCCCAACACCACTTTTATTTGTGGATCTTCTAAAACTCCCATTAATATTTATTTTATTATATCCTTTAGGGGGACATAACCATTTTACCACTTTCAACTTTTTTTTATTCTTCACCATTGCATTTATTCCAGTTTTGATATCAAAATTTGAAGGAAAACATTTATCCTTACTGGAGTAAATTTTAACCAAATTGCTGACATTCTCACAAATCATTACTCCATTCATTTTTTTATTATCATATTTACTGCTGGATCTTCCTTTCCAAATTTCCCAAACTATAAACACATGTATGATTTTGCAGAGTTTCCATTGTAATTTAGAGGTTACAATACCTGACTGAGACCACCAGAAAATAAATTTTCCCCTTACTAGCTCTGAACTGTTTCTAACACCCAATAGTTTATTAAAGAAATTCCACACTTCTGTACCTATAGGCCCATTACTGAATAAATGTTCTATGTCTTCAACATTACATCCACAGCATTCACATTTAGAAGATAACATAATTCCCAATTTTTGAATAGAAGGATCCAATGGAAGAGCTTTATTGAAGAATTTCTAGATAAAATAAGAAATCTTCACAGGTATCATTTTATCCCAACACAACTCGCCAATCCAGTTTATTGAATTTTTATTTCTCATAAGTTCCTAAGCTGAATTAATACTGAAATTACCCATTTTATTAGCATTCCAAATAGGACTATCTTCCCTTAACTTATTAATGCTAATATCACTGATAAACAGATGTCTCAAATGCTGAGGAATTATATTCATAATTTTCTCTTTATCCCACTCTCCATTAGTTATAACATCTGAAACCATAATATTATTATCCAGATAAACATCCCTCAAAGGACCTGTACCAATCCAGTTATCTAAATTTAGAGAAATATTGCCTTCTCCTATTAGCCAAACAATATGTTTTTCAGCTTCATTCCTCATTTTTAACATTCTTGTCCAAGTATTGTCACCTTTCCCAATAGTAATACAATTAGGATGCATTTTTCTACAGAATTTAGCTTTCAAGAAGTTAGACCACAAGCTATTTTTTGTTATGAAATTCCACCACAATTTAACCGCAAAAGCCTTAGAAATGTCATTGAAACTTCTTAATCCTAAACCACCTTCAATTACTGGAGAACATACCTTCTTCCACTTAACCCATTGATGCTTCTTTACCAGATCAGAAGAGCCCCACAAAAACTTAGCCAAAATTTGATCAATTTTTTGATTACCTGTTTAGGTGGATTCATAGCTGATAATGTATACACTGGGATAAACTGTAACACATATTTTATCAAAATAAGTCTCTCACCCATATTTAACCACTGACTTTTCCAATTACTTAATTTTTTTCTTACTTTCAGGATAAGTTCATGGAAGAGTACACATTTCTTATGACCAGAGTACTTGCAGCCAAGATAAGTAAAAGGAGTCTTTTTTACTTCTATTTGTAATTCCTTATTAATAACTTCCTTTTGTCTTCTATCAACACTTTTTGAAACATAAAAAAAGCTCTTGTCCAAACTAATTTCTTGCCCAGAATCTTCATTATAGCTCTTTAGTACATTTTTAACATTTAGAATAGACCTTTTATCAGCTGCACTAAAAATGATAATATCATCTGCAAAAGCCAGATGAGTTATAATAGGACCATGTAGAGAAGATTTGAAAGCTTTCCAACTTTTCTTGATCATTAACTCATTTAGATTTCTAGTTAGCACTTCTGAGCAAATAATAAATAGACTTGAAGAAATAGGATCACCTTGTCTGAGCCCATTAGAAGGGAAAAAATACCCTGTTGGTGAATAGATGTCCCATTACATGAAATAATTCTCCATATCCTATCAATACAAATCTCTGAGAAATCAAACTTCCTTAGAACACAGATGAGAAAGTGCCAAGAGACTTTATCATAGGATTTTTTCATATCAAGCTTAATAGCCAGATTTTTCCCACTGTTTTTCTTGTTTAGAGTAGCAATAAATTCTTGAGCAAATAATATATTTTCCACTATATCTCTGTTCTGAACAAAACCACTTTGATTAGAAGAAATAAGATATGGTAAGATAGTAGATAACCTCCTAGCCATAATTTTTGAAATCACTTTATTAATAAAAGTGCACAAACTGATAGGTCTATATTATGAGAAATCATTATGAGCTTGATTTTTAGGAATAAGAGCAATAATAGTACTACTGATACCTTTAGGAAGTACTTGCCTAGCAAAGAAAGAGACTATTGCAGAACAAACATCATTACCAATTAGACTCCAATTGGAGGTAAAGAAGCAACCAATAAATCCATCCACCCCTGGAGCACTATTTTTATTAAGACCCCACACAGCCTCTTTAATCTCTATTTCATCAGCAAACTTGTCTAACATTTCATTATCCTCTTCTTTAATGAGCTTAGAAATTTTGTCTAGACTCTTATAGGATCCCTTAAAAACTTTATTACCATCCAGAAGACCTTTAAAATACTCTACAACTTCATTTTGAATATCCAATTTCTCTGTAATAACTTTCCCTGTAGCTTTTTTAATACTAATAATATAACTTCTAGCTCTTCTCTTTTTTACAATACTATGAAAATACTTTGTATTAGAATCTCCTTCATTGACCCATTTTAAGTTTGCTTTTTGACTCCAGAAATCCTCCTCAATTTTTATTCTATAATGCAGATTTGCTTCAGCTTTCTTTAATCCAATTTTGTTGAACATTGTAGGGTCATTCACAAAGACACTGTCCATTTTTAGGACTTCATCTTCACCTTCAGTTACTTTCTGGAAGATATTCCCATAAGCTCCTTTGTTCCAATCAGATAAGGCTTTCTTTGTTCTTCTTAAATTATTTACTAAAGAATAAAATGCATCACCTCTAATATAAGTCACCTAAACTGATGCTATTACCTTGCTGTAATCTTTATGCTTTGTCCAGAAATTCTGAAAAATAAACCTTTTAGGATTGTTATCAAACTCAGTCTTACATCTAGTTAGAAGAGGACTGTGATCTGAGGATGCTTTATTAAGATGTTCTAATGAAATATGCTAAAAAAGATCTAAGCAGTTTTGATTTGTAAGAACTTTATCAATTCTTTCAAAAATAGCAGCTTCATCATTTCTCTTGTTCCACCAAGTAAATCTAGAACCAGTAAACTTCAGTTCTTCCATATTCACATTATTTATACATTCTAAATAATCTGTAGCAGCACCCACATTTAAATTAAGGACCCCTATCTTATCTTCTTCTTTTGAAACAGTATTGAAGTCTCCTCCAATTATCCAAGGATCCCCAGTACTTTCTTGCTGCAACCAGTCTCATAAAGGTACTCTCTCTTCTCTTGTACATTTAGCATACACTGCTGTGAATTTTATTTGTTTCAATAGAAAGCTCCCTTTTATATCAAAGCTAATACCTTGCTCCATTTGATTAGAAACCACCACAGTAATACCAATATTATAGAAAACCCATATTTTATTATGGTCTTGAGAAAAAGCATTATCAAACCCAAACTTGTACTTATACAAATCAATTTTATTGCTACATGTCATAGGCTCCAAACATATTCATAACACAGGCTTATGTAATTTGCAAAAAAAATTCACTCTTCTACTAGTGCCATCTTTACCTTCCATCCCTCTGACATTCCAAATAAGAGCATTAATCATTTATACATGTTGAACTTAGAGTTCAATAATAGATTTTGATTATAACTTTGATTATGTTTTTAATGATTTTACGATTTCGATGATATAATGCTTGTCTCTTCCAAGAAAAGAAAAATGTATTTTCAGGACTTTAAAATAAAGAGCATTCGATAACGAAGTCAACGGTTCAAGCGGAACCAAAATCGGAGCTAAAACAAAGAAGCTACAAGCATTCGAAGGTTAACGAGACCAGAAGAAAAACGACCGATCGACTAGACAAAAACGACCGATCGTTTTGATCCAAAATTCTTCCAGTGAGGTCGTCTGAAAACGACTGATCGTTTCTCAGAAAAGGACCGATCGTTTTCTGAAAACGACCGATCGTCTGTAGAAAATGACCGATCGTTTTCTGCAGATTTCGAAAACAGCTTTTCAGCTTATTCTGGGAAGCAGCTTAAAACCTTTGGATAAAACCCCCAACCACTACCAACGGTCATATACATAAAAACAGACCTTTTGGTCCATATAGACCACCCCAAATGACTATCCAAATACAACTATTAATTCCATTAATATCCATTTACCCTCCTTCAACCTCTCTCAATCAAAACCCTAAATATCACCATTTTTGTGAATATATTCGAAAAAGAGGGAAATTAAGGAGAAAGCAATTCGAGCTCAACCTAAGATCAAACATCATCAAAACCACAAATTAGCTTATTTAGAAGCAATCAAATTGTGGGTGTTGTTTTTAATTTTCGATAAATTTGTAAAGAGCAAATTATAAGCTCATTGTGAGTGAGTGTTTGGGTAGAAGCTTTTAAGCCAAAGTGTTGGTTAAAATTTCTAGGTTAAACAATTGGGTGCTCATAGATTGAGGGGGAGTCGTTGACTCATTAAACGTGTTCGCTTGCACTTGTATCAAGAGTAGGAACCTCGGATAGAGGGTGAGCCAATCGGTCGATTGAGCTCGATAGGATTTGTAAAAGCGGGAAGATCATTTTTAGTGAAATACTCGGTAGTATCGAGGAGAGGACGTAGGCCGTTTGCCGAACCTCTATAAATCACGGTGTCAATTTCTTCCTTAACTTTTACTTTCCGCAACTTATATTATTTTTTAATTTCTTGCTTGCGTTTGGATTGTTTAAACGATTATTAACGCTTAATCTTAGATTTGCGAAAGTTGGGTTGTTGAGTTGCACTTAGATTTTAATTAGGCGAAAAACGCTAAAAACCTTATTCACCCCCTCTAAGGTTTAGCCGCACGGGGCCAACAATTGGTATCAGAGCCGAGGCTCTTGCATATAGGAATCTAACGATTTTAGAGTTAAGACCCCGATGGCTAATTTGTACAATTTCGCATCCGGCATAGCTTTATCCCCAAATACTCCACCCTATTTCGATGGAATAAATTTTTCATATTGGAAGGATAGGATGAGCATGTTCTTACAAAGCTATAATGTTAAACTTTGGATGACCATAAAAGTAGGATATTCCGCACCTACATCCGAAAATAGCGAGAACCCAATCCCCGTAGAGGACCTAGATAACGCTCAACTAGAAGCTTACTCTACGAACGCCAAAGCAATGTACGCTATTGTTTGTGCCGTTTCCCCTAACGAGTACAACAAAATATCCGCTTGTAAAATCGCTAAGGGTGTGTGGGATAAGTTAGTAGTTATGCACGAGGGAACTAACCAAGTTAAGGATTGCAAACTCCAACTTTTAGTTCATGACTACGAACTTTTTAAGATGAGCGAGGGTGAAACTATTTCCGATATGCTTGCTAGATTTACCACTATTACTAATGGATTAACATCTCTTGGTAAGTGTTTGTCTTGTAAGTAATGGTCTCAAAGGTGATTCAGAGCTTACCCCTACATTGATCTAAAAACCTTATTCACCACCCTCTAAGGTTTAGCCGCACGGGGCCAACAATACATTTTGCGTACCCCTACATTAGAGGACCTTAGAATCATACTTTCTTTTTCAGCTATTTTAAAATCCCTTTCTTCTGTTTCCTTTTTGCACTATTAGACAAACAAATTTCCCAATTAGCATCATCAGGTTCTAAAGGAATACTTCTTGGTGATAAATTCAAGTCTTCTTGTAAATTAGCTACTCTTACTTCCTCAAGATCAATATTTCTTCCATTTCATTTTGATTTTTATTTCTTCCAGCTGCACTATTCTCTGTAATTTCTTCATTTTCTCTCACACAAACTGGTTGCTCTGTTTCTACTTCTTCACTGGTTTCATTTGTTTCCATAAGTTCTGTATTTAAGACTTCTTGTCTTTCACTTTCAGAGTTTTCTCCATTTATAATTTGTACATTGTTCTCCACCTCTTCATTGGCTTCAATACTGATAATATTTTCTAAATTTTCAATCACAGTATTTACCAATTTTGTACTTTGCTGTATATTTTCTACAGGTCCCTCTGCATCATTGTCTGAAGGTTGCTCCACCACCAATCCCTCTTTGCTTGCTCCAAAGTTCCTGCTAACCCAATTCTTAGTGCTCTCTCTATCTATCTTTTTATATATGGTTTTTTGTGGTAAAGCTTTGTATAATAATGCCTTTTTTTGATTTTGTCCTTTCTTTTGTTGTTTTTGCTCTTGTTCTGGGTCCTTTTCTTTTATTACTTTGGCTTTATATGTGTTTTCATTCATTTTTATTATGCATTTTCCTTCTTCATGCCCCTGTTTACTCCAGTAGTAACAAAACTTAGGTACATCTTCATACTTACAATCTTGCCAGAAACCTTCATCTCCCCCATATCCAATGCGAACCCTTTCAATTAAAACACTTCTTAGATCAATTTCTACACAAATACGTGCCAACCCAGGTCTTGACAGCTTAGACGTAGGATCATCTACCTTTAGAGGATATCCAAACGCTGAAGCTATAGAAAATATACTCGACGTATTATATAGGTGAATAGGCAGCTTAGGTAATGATATCCAAACAGGCATAAGTGAAGATTCAACCTCCGTATCAAAATCATACGTCCATTTAAAAGTACGCATAGGTAATCCGTTGATATACCATATTTTACGTAACCAGATTCTCTGGAAATCAGCTTCATGGAAACATCTAATAAGAATATGTTTATGATCTAAAACTCCAATTTGATAATTAGCTTGTAAATCAAGAGTATGAAAGACTTTTTTAATATCCTCAATCTTTGGTTTACCATGCGAGAACTTACCTACTATCGTATATTTAAACGGCTCTGATAATTGGTTAATTTCATCTTTTGAGAACTGTATCATTGGTTCTCCTCTATAGAACTCGATTTCTTTCAAATCTATTTTAGGTTTATCGACTTGTTTCTTTAGTATATCTGCAAAGGACTTAACCGGTAGGTCCGGTTTAATAAGCTGCGCATTTGAATCATCGGACGACTTATCGCGATCTAACATAATTGCGTCGGCTAGTGTTATTCACCCTAGTCGTCTCTCTCTTTCTCTCTCTAGGGTTATCCTATTTGATGGATTAAATAATAGTTGGTGGTTAATAACACTCAATCTTATATATATATATTATATACATACACATTTATCTATAGACTTCCAGTTTTAATAATATCTTTAAACTGTTAATTATAATCAATTTTATGAGTGTGTTAATCTTTATCATTCTTGCATTTTTTTTATGTTACTATTACTCGTGCTTACTAACAAAAGAGCGATCTATTTTCTTTTCTTCTACTTATTCAAAATAATTAGAGTAAAAAGAGTAAAGATTGGAACTTTTCGTTCCTATTTTTTTCTATGGTTTTTCTTTGGTTATACAACTAAAAAAAATACTGAAACAGACAACCAAAGAGTTCACTAATCCAACACCAGCAAATTCTTTTTTTTTTCCAGACAAAAACACCTTGTAGATGTAGAAAACTATTTTTATGGTACAAAAACACATTAAATAGAGAATCCGCAAAATGTGAATACTGAAACCTAGAATTAACTATTCTATTGGTAAGAGAAATGGGCAGGAAATTCCTACTAATTAGTTTTATTTCATAAACTATAAAGAATACTGTGTAGGGACGTCAGCTTCAGCGGTTGTGCTAAAGACTCGTTCCGGAGTCACCAGTTGCGCTGAATTTTGGCCGTCTCGTAAATGTTTCTTCTCAAGAGCAGAAAGACAAGATTCTCTGTACCAAAAGGGGTACAACAAGTGTTAATAATCGATGACATTGTTTTACGCTAGCACGTTGATATTTAGAGATATACAATCATCACTAGTTGAAGAAAACAGAATATGTACTTGTGAAATTCATATCTGCTGTTCTAGTTGCTGTTATGCAGTTAGGTTTCAAGTACAATTGCAACTGAGGTTGGAACCTAAGTATAATGATGGACAGAACTTATAAAGTTAAATGTACTTGAAATAAATCACACGCACATTTAACAACGGAGTTCACCCAACTAGGCTACGTCTCCGGGGCACTCACCCAGATTATGATATTATAAAAGCTTACAATATAGGATTCAAGTCTTATTGAAAAACACTCAGACTCCCTCTAGGTTTTTCTACCTATCTCTATATTGCTCCTATCTTATAACTATCACTCAAAATATCAATGGCATCCCACCATTGTTTTTCTTTTAAAAAGCTCTTTGTGTATTCTCTCTAGAATAAGTTCTTTATAATTTAGAACACACACTTTTTACAAGTTAAGTTATCAACTATTTATAGAGGTAAAAACAATCTTCTTTCTTCAAGATCTTGATGATTGCTTTTTGACTCTTTTGATTGACTTCAATCTCTCTATATTGCACGATTGTCTTTAGCGTAGGATTGACCTCAATCTTCATAAGTTAATACCTGTTTAATAACTAGCTTGGAAATAGGAGTTAGTTTTTTCCTAAAATAAGTAAACATATAAGATAGTATCTTTTTAGAGATAAGATCTTTCTTGATATATTTAGAAACATTGACTCCATATATAATTCAACCTAATCTGATTTTGATAGGAAACAAAGATTGAATTAAGTGATAAAGACTTTTATAAGAATAGAGATCTAGTTTACCTATTTAAAGAAAGCACATCTTTATAAACTAATCTCCTTATATCTTTTAGGAAACATCTTTCCTTACCACTTTAATATTCTCAAAATAAACGAACTAAACCTTTAAGAGCAAATGAGAATATATCCTGCATACTTTAAAACAAATAATTATCATTAAAGAATAGTAATGCAGATTTACAGAACTGAACAGAATCCTGCAGAACAGCAGGTTGGAACTGTGGTTGCAACTAAGGTTACAACATTATTTGAAACCAGCAACGCTGTCTTAGTTGGTTGTTACTGAGGTTGCAACATTACTTGAAACTAAAGAGCTGTCTCAGTTCTTAACAAACAAGAAGGATTATATAGTTAAAACCAATAGACAACAAATAGTATTTAGACCAAAATATGGTCCTAACAACTTGAGTGTTGGTTGTTCCCACAAGCGTTGGGTAGATTCACTTTCCCATAACAGGTATTTGGCTCTAGCAAGCTCTTGCCATATCTCTTCCACCTTATAGCTCTTTGGATTTGCACCTCGCCCTAGGTCTAAAACCTGCAGATGAAACTTTAATGAGATTTGCCAAAAATAGTTCCTCTATGAGAAATACATTATTGTTTCTCACTGAAAATAGATATACAGTATTTCAGATCTTAATTCATTCGTTTTAATATTGTATACTTTCTAGATACAGTATCGGTAACAAGTTCCTCATCGATCTGCTACAGTTTATATAGGAAAAGGCATTTCAAATTGGATTCATTACACTTATAAATAAGTCGTAAGAAAGACACAAGATCCAGAAAGTGATTCGTTTAATAATTTAAGCTTGTACAGTTCCAGGCTTATCTGTATAAAATCACAATATCATCTGAAATTTCATGTTATATTCAAAAGCCACATTAGTTTTATGAATGCATCTGCTTTATCCAATATAAACGAAACTGAAACCATTACTTTAAAAAAGCAATAATTCATCTCCTGTTCTTCCCTTCATAGATTACTTTTAACTTATGACAGCATGTACAGTCTAATTGCTGAGTAGTAACATTTTAGGAGGGACATACTTTTTCCAGTTCCTTGATACCATCACGATAATCTTCTTTTTGTAGCAACGCTAGCCCAAGTATGTAATGAGCCTGTCACCCAATATGTGCATATTACATTAGAAATTTTCACTCCTTTACTTCATTCAACTAAATGTATAGCGATCTGATTCACGTGGTTAAACCCACCGAGCTCAAAAGGGATGAATATCAATGTACCAAGCAGAAGGTAATTTCTCATTAAATTTTTTGTTGCAGCACGGGTTCTTTCCTCTGATGATACCGCATAAGCAAAAATAACAGGTATAAATACATTTTACCAGACTTTTTGGAATCTTTTACTTTCAAAAGTTTGCACAAAGAATCACCTTTTACCCTTGGCCATAAGAGCTACAGTCAAAGCCGTTTTATTTCCACTGCTGGTTATAACTCAAACCTAAGCTATGAGCTTAAGGACAACGACCAAGAAAGATTATCTAAATCCAGAGCATATGACCATCTTAAAAATGTGCCAAATTTACAGGTATCAGCAGGGATATTCAGGGGCTTATTCTCTCTGTGTGTGAGTGGTTCTATTTTTTCTTAAACTTAATATATTTAAGATTACAAAAATAAAAGATAAAAAGCTAAATAGTCGAAGCAACAATAATTCTGAGATCAAATCCATGCCTTTGGACATTAAAACAGCTCAATTGTTCACAATTTGAAAATAAAATTCTAATCAGGGTGGTGCAACGCATCAACTTGAAATTCTACGTCTGCATGATAAAAGTAACGTGACGCAATGCTTAAAAGTATAACCAGCAACCTAAAAGTAAAATAAAAGGGACCCTAACCTTGACAGCTTTCTGATCAAGTTTAATTGCTCTCCTACTATCCTCTTCAACTCTAACCCAATCACTACATAAAAAGTCCACCACAACGAAAGAAATTAGACACCAACTGCTAATAGCAATTAAACCACAATATTTACGAAATACAGAAATATACGGAAACAATATATTTTCCACTCATACTTGCGTCTACGATGAAATAAGGCGCGATTAGTCCAATACACCGGAACATTAGGGCACAAAGTAATAGCCTGCATTAGATATATCAAAACAAAAGGTGAACAAAATTAAATTTTCACATATATGGAACAGAACGGAGCATAGTAATCGCATCATTAATACCATTACCCATACAGCAAAAAAACTACAACTTTTTTCAAACTTCCCAGGGCACAATAGCCTAATAGGTTACATACAAAAATAGAAAACTAACAAGAATCAAAATGCCAGTCACGAAAAAACCCATTCTGACATAAGATACTTGTCTAAAATATCAAAATTCATGACAAATTTACTAGAACACAACGCTCAAGTATCACTCATCGAACACAAATATAAAAGATCCAAAAAAATATCTCAATAAGCTTATCCATCAAGGTATAACTGATCGTCAAAGTATCACATAGCGAACCAGAAAACTCACAAGATCGTAAAATATCATCAGTCACGCAAAAATCATTAGGGCACAAATAAATTACCTAAATATCACATACCGCTATACAATGTAATAAGAATAATTATTCGAATACACAATACACATTATGGCACAACTCCTGGTACCAAATAAAAAAAAATATGGCATAACTCCTGAATACCACAGTCCACACACCACACACAAAATAATAAAGATTAAAATTCCCCAATTACCAAAACTCATCTGTAAAGGCTTAATTTTACATACTAAAACACAAAAGTAATTAGATATTTTAACCAATTTATGCATATATGTAACTCCATACTAGTAAAACAGAACACTAACAATATATTTAACCAAAACTGGCTTAATGTTACGTGCTAAAACAGAAAACTAACTAGATATTCAACCAAAACTGGCTCAATGTAACAATGTTACATACCGAAACAGAAAACTAACAATATATTTAACCAAAACTGGCTTAATGTTACATGCTAATTGTTAAAACAGAAACTAACTAGATATTTAATCAAGATTCAAGAGTAGGTTAAGTATCAATAGCAGCAGAGAAACGATATATATATATATATATATATATATAACAGGGACTGACCCGGGGGTAGCTGGGGGTGGCCGTGGCCACATCGGCGGCGATTTTCATTTTTTTTTTTTTTTTTGTGTAATTTAATTTTTTCTAAGATATACATGGATGGTTCCCATAATTAGACAAAAGAGCTATTGGTGTAGTGAGAAAATTGGTTTTAAATTATTTTAAAAAACAGAGCTAATTTAAGTCATATAGAAAATAATATGAGTTAATTTAAGTCATTTTAAAAAAAATCTGAGTTAATTTAAGTCGTACTAAAAAAGTCTAAGTTAATTTAAAGCCTTTAAAAACCGTATGAGTTTATTAATGTTGTTTTAAAAATAGTTTGAGTTAATTTAAGTCAATTAAAAAACAGTATGAGTTAATTTAATTAATTTTAAAAACAATTTGAGTTAGTATAAAAACATTCAAAGTCATTTTGAGTCATTTAAAAAAGTCCGAGTTAATTTAAGTCATTTCAAAAATAGTCCGAGTTAGTATAAAAATAGTCTAAGTCATTTTGAGTCATTTAAAAAACAGTCTCAGTAATTTTAAAAATAGTTTGAGTTACTTAAGTCATTTAAAAAAAATCCGAGTTATTTAAGAAGAGTTTGAGTTGTTTTAAAAACAATATGATGTATTTTTCAAAACAGTCTGAGTTAATTTTCAAAAAGTCTAGTCATTAAAAAACAATCCTGGTCTTTTAAAAACAGACTGAAACGTTTTAAAAACAGACTAGCTCAATTTAAAAAGAGTCTAACTGGTTTAAAAATTGTCTAAATTGTTTTAAAATAATTTGAGTCGTTTGAACACATTCTATGGTCATTTAAAAACAGTTTGAGTTATTTTAAAAATATTTTGAGTCTAATTAAACAGTTTGAGTCGTTTTAAAAAATAAGTCATAGTTAATTAAGTCACTTTTATGTGTTATGTTCATTAGAAAGCTAATAGAAAAGAATGTGATATTAGTAATTAAACATTTTATATATAGCTAGTTTTAACTAGGGAGTCAAACATTTATATTTCTAAAACTGTTAGACCCGTACAATAATTTATGAAATTACAAACCAATCCTCGTATTCCTCACCCCCACAAATCTTAAGAGTTAGTAAGCTTTTTATATTTACTAAAATTGGATTAATAATTAAATAATTTTGTTAAAAATAGACCAATCCTTATATTAGTTTGAAAGAGAACGAAATCATCGTTTAGGCCTGACTTTTAAGAAGTTAGGCACTTAAAAAGTCCAATCACCAAATATGCAAGATTAGAGCTGGACCCTAGCCCATGTTACATTATGCTACCAGGCCTAAATTGGTTGGATTTAAATTCCACTTTTTTCGATAACGTTCATAGGTAGCTAATTCAGATTTAATCCAACTATTAGCCATACCAGCTAATAAGGAAACAGTGACATTCAATCAAAAAGAATGAGCTCTAGTTTCTTACTTTCTTACCATATGGAAACTTACTCATGAGAAAATAAGGCATTAACCAAACTAAACTACATAACAATTTTCCATATTTTAGTTACTTTTTTGAGATAAAAATGTTTCAAACCTCCAGTACATCATCTCATTTAGTGTCAGTTCCATGGATACCCCAAAAACTAGTCTAAGGTTCTAAATCCGAATAAAGCAACAATATTTAGTAAATAACTGAAAATGAGTTCTTTTAGATTTGGTGAAAGGGCGAGCAATCTATAATCGAGAAACCCTTTGGATTTAGTCTTTTAGATTTTCTCAACAAAAAAAAAGTCTATAAGAGATCAAGTGAAGAATAATACAAGGCTGAATAGAAAAATGATCTCCCAGTATACAATATCACTATTTAAGAATTTAATCAAAATAGGGGACAGAAAAAATCTCGGTTAAGACAAGTTGCGGGCAGTCGGTTGCAAATATGAAAAACTGAGATGCTATGGTTGTTTCAAGAAGGAAAAAAGAAAAGTAAAATATATTCCTGCCAAAGTGGATCTTTATGGCTAATTGATTTTTAGTAAAAATTAAATATTTTCTATGTTATCCATAGAAATTTATTCACCTTAAAAATTAGGAAAAATTACCAAAATATACAACTATTTTAAACTAATTACCAAAAAATTATACACTAACACTTTATTTCCAAAACATACAACTAATTAAAATTATAAATACTAAATCATTTCTATTTTTTTCAACAGTCTCTCTCTCTCCCTCCGTGCTCTTTCTTTTAAAAACAGAGAGATCTTTTTCTTTGCTTATTTTTCTTTAAAAATAGTTCAATCTTTTTCTCCGATCAGTTCACAAGTCTCTATCCGAGTTCAATCTTCTTCTCCGGTCAATTCACAGTTCTCGGTATTGTCTTCTCCGATCAGTTAATCCGTCAATTTTCGGTTATTTTGATCATCATCATCAATAATTCACTGGGCAATATGTGTCAATTTTCTCGTCAATAGTCATAAGTTCATCCGTCAATTTTCGAGGTATTTTTTTATTTTTTAAAAATTATTGTAATTAAATTTATATACTTAATAATAACTGTAATCATTGTTCATTATATACACTTTAATACGGTGCATAAACTAGTTAAATTGCATATACATTAATTATTGTATGAACTATCACTATTATGTATGCACTTTTATCATTGATAGTGCTCTTTAATACACGCATACACAATATATTGTTTATACACACTCTTTAATACAGGCATACAAAATACATTTTGTATTCATTGACAATGCCCCTTCTTTGTATTTTTGTTATTATTCATACACAATATACTGTTTATACATGCTTTTTAATACATGCATACACAATATACAGTTTATACATGCTTTTTAATACAGGCATACACAATACATTGTTATACACACTCTTTAATGCAGTCATACATAGTACATTGGGTATCTATTGAGGCTGCACTTTTAATAATTGTGTATTTGTTTTATAGATGTTCTTTAATACAGACATACACAATACATTGTTTATACACGCTCTTTAATACAGTCATACACAATACATTCTGTATCCATTGACACTGTCTATTTTTTGTGTTTTTCTTATTATTCATACACAATACATTTTTTATACATATTCTTTAATACAGGCATACACAATACATATTTTATACATGTTTTTTAATACGGGCATACACAATACATTATTTATACATGTTATTTAATACATGCATACACAACACACAATTTATACATGTTTTTTAATACGGGAATACGCAATACAGGCATACACAATACATTGTTATACATTGCACATAAAAAGTGATGATTTCATATTGCATACACATTCAAAAAAATGAGTACACAATCGAGAAAAGTACATACGCAATCCAAAAAAATGCATAAACGATCGAGAAAATAGCATACACAATCAAAAAAGTGCATACATAATACAAAAAATTGAATAAACAATACAAAAAAATGCATAAAAAATAAGAAAAATGTTAACACAATCGAATTTTCAGGGCTTTACGAACTTTTTTCATTTTTTTTGTGATTTTAGATTTTTCTTTGCTTTTTTTTTTTTTTTTTTTTTTTTACTTTTTTTAACCCTGTTTTGGGTTTTTTCGGGTACTCGACTTTTCTAAACATTTTTCATTTTTTTTTTTTTGATTTTGGATTTTTATTGGTTTTTTTTTTTGTTTTTTCACCATTTTTTTGGGTTTTTTCGGGTTACCGACTTTTTAAAAAGTTTTTTCAGCATATTTTGAGTTTTTTTGGATTCTCGAATTTTTTGAACTTTTTTCATTTTTTTTGTAATTTTGGAATTTTCTTGTTTTTTTTTGTTTTTTACCATATTTTTGGGATTTTTTCGGGTTCTCGACTTTTTTGAACTTTATTTTTATATATTTTTGTGATTTTGGATTTTTCTTGGTTTTTTTTTGCCACTTTTTTTGAGTTTTTTCGGGTTTTCGACTTTTTAAATGTTTTTTCAGCACTTTTTTCGTTTTTCAGGTTCTCGACATTTGTGAACTTTTTTCATTCTTTTTGTGATTTTGGATTTTTCTTTGTTTTTTTACTTTTTTTAACCATTTTTTTTGCTTTTTCGGGTTCCCGACTTTTTAAAAGGTTTTTCAACCTTTTTTGGGTTTTTTCGGTTTCTCGACTTTTTTGAACTTTTTTCATTTTTTTGTGATTTTGGATTTTTCTTGGTTATTTTTTATTTTTTTACCATTTTTTTGGGTTTTTTCGGGTTACCAACTTTTTTCAAAGTTTTTTCAGCATATTTTGGGTTTTTTTGAATTCTCGACTTTTTTGAACTTTATTTATTTATTTTTTTGTAATTTTGTAATTTTCTTATTTTTTTTACTTTTTTTACCATATTTTTGGGCTTTTTTCGGGTTCTCGACTTTTTTGAACTTTATTTTTTTATTTTTTGCCACTTTTTTGGAGTTTTTTCGGATTTCCGACTTTTTAAAGGTTTTTTTCAGCACTTTTTTGGTTTTTTCGGGTTCTCGACTTTTGTGAACTTTTTTCATTCTTTTTGTGTTTTGGATTTTTCTTTGTTTTTTTTACTTTTTTTAACCATTTTTTGGGCTTTTTCGGGTTCCCGGCTTTTTAAAAGGTTTTCCAGTCTTTTTTGGGTTTTTTCGGATTCTCAATTTTTTTGAACTTTTTTCATTTTCTTGTGAGGATTTTTATTGGTTTTTTTTTTATTTTTTACCATTTTTTTGGATTTTTTCGGGTTCCCGACTTTTTTAAAGGTTTTTTCAGCATTTTTTGGGTTTTTTCGGGTTATCGGCTTTTCTAAACTTTTTTTTATTTTTTGTTGTAATTTTGTTTTTTTCGGTTTGGAAGTCATTTTAACATTAAATAAGATAGTATTTTGTGAGATGATTTAGAAAGAGAGAGCGCGAAGAGAGAGAGGAGAGAAATATAAATTTTTTAGTAGGTGAGTAGAATATTTTTTTTTTTATTAAATTTGGTTCAATTGTATGTTTTGGGAATAATTTGTTTGAGTTGTATGTTTTGATAATATTTTATAACACATTGTATGTTTTGGGCATTGACCCAAAAAATTATAACTATATGTAACAATTTACTCGGTGACCGAAAATATCGTTTACACAAATATTTTTCCTATGTTTTGTTAATTTTTCCTGTATTTTATCTCTTTCGTTTTTTTCTTTTTCAACCCTAAATCAAAAGTCATGTTTTTTTTTTTTTACATATGTTTATCTCTTACTTGTTTTTTTTACACTTTTATATTTTACACCTTTGTTGTATTCGTGAATCAAATACGATCATAACATATTCCATGGGTACCCCAAAAACTAGTCTAAGGTTCTAAATCCGAATAAAGCAACAATATTTAGTAAATAACTGAAAATGAGTTCTTTTAGATTTGGTGAAGGGGCGAGCAATCTATAATCGAGAAACTCTTTGGATTTAGTCTTTTAGATTTTCTCAACAAAAAAAAAGTCTATAAGAGATCAAGTGAAGAATAATACAGGCTGAATAGAAAAATGATCTCCCAGTATACAATATCACTATTTAAGAATTTAATCAAAATAGGGGACAGAAAAAATCTCGGTTAAGACAAGTTGCGGGCAGTCGGTTGCAAATATGGAAAACTGAGATGCTATGGTTGTTTCAAGGAAAAAAGAAAAGTAAAATATATTCCTGCCAAAGTGGATCTTTATGGCTAATTGATTTTTAGTAAAAATTAAATATTTATCTGTTTACCGGAACTGACACAAACCAAATAAAAAATATATGATTCTCTCTTTATATTGAACTCAGATTTATTATAATTCTCACTAATATCCATCAATATTTTATTTGCTGTTGTTGATCAGACAAAACAAACTAAGTTATCTCGATCAGAAAACTAAATCTTAATTTTAATTTTAAAATTAAAAAAAAACGATCCATTTTTCATTTGAGACTAATTCAAAATTATTCGAATTAGTCAAATAGTGACATAGATAAACGCTATCCAAAGCAAGAGAGCAAACTCTCGACATAAGTACTTGCTAAAAGGGATCCATCTTGGCTTTCCTTTTACATTCATTCCTCTTATGTGTAGTTTCTTTACATAATTATTATCGACATGGCGGAAACCAAATTTTGAGGTGGTGCGATTTGGTCATCTAATTTCAGAAGAAAAGAAAACGAATAACCACAAATTATTGTACAGTCATCACTCATCAGGAATGGAAGGTAAATCAATAAACTTTGAAAGGTAAAGTCATTCGAGGTAAAAGTAAGTAAAGGACCAACCAAAGAGATAAATAAAACTAAACTCTAACAAAGCAAGATCAAAGTCTTTATTCTGTTTTTTGTTGATAAGCAAAAAAAAGATCAAAGTCTTTATTCTAAATCAATAATAACTTGTCCAAAAGTAGGAAATTTGCCAGTGTTTGGGTATTTCGTTGAGACTTTCAAAGAAACCAAACTCCTGACGTAACAACTTTCCAAAGCAACGCCCAAGAACTTTCCTTTTACCTTCAGCGCACTTGTGTTTACTTTCTTTACCTTTTTCTTTTCCAGATTGTATAAGAACAGCCCTCTAGTCCACCACATTAACAATAGTTCCCCATTTTGGACACTGAGAACACGTACCCTTTTCACTCCAGATTCAGACCCTTCTTTGTTTTTAAACGGATAAAGTTTGAGATCCCAATCAAGATGTACAGAATACCTTTTAACCCAAATACGGTTCTCGTGATCCTCCAAAACCCACATATCAATATTGTCACTGAGTGTGCGGCAGAATAATATTTGTCCTTTAAATTCTAAGAGACGTGTATCCATATTACTGCAATTGCACATGGGTCCACAACGTTTACCTGGATGAGGAAAAGAATCGAAAACTTCGGTCTCCACATTAAACTCCATTACAGAGTTCCCACAATCACATTCACAAGCGATCTTCCAATAAAGCGCTCCGTTGGAAAATACTTGCCTCATGAGTGGATTATAAGGGAAATTACAGACTTTTCTTAACGACTCGGATTCTAGACTAAATAAATAATATTTATAAGTACCACCGATACAGGCTTCACTTATATACAACAATATGTACTCCTTGCTTGATGGGCGGAAGAAAAACCCACATAAGACACCCTTATTACACCTTATATTTATACGCTCCTGTGTTGTAGGGTTAAAGAGGTAATTCCTACCACTATTGCCTTCCGACTTGAAGATAAGTAAACCATTGCATGACCCGTGAAGGTAAGGCAAGACATCACTTGTTGTGTTCAAATCTGGTAGAATTTTTTTCCCTTTGGCTTTTCCATTTAAAATGAAATAATTATCAGATCCCTCTACATATTGTCCATATTCGGACGGTTTATTTTTTTTTTTAACTACGCACTGCAATAACAATACTTTTTCAGTAGTAATACTGTCTTGCCTTTGGAGATGAGTATGAGCAAAATCAATTGTTGATGTCAACTCATACCACTTTTTGCACACCCTTCGACATTTGGCCACGCATTTGTGTGGTAATCTGCTGAGTATTTCGAAAATAACATCATCGGGAAGAGGAGATGTCTTGTAAATGGTAAAGCACGAGACAAGTTGAACCCATAAATGCCTAATCCGTTTAAAAGAACAATGACGACGAACCATTGGTTCTGATGTAAGAAGAAAGTTACTGTCATCAAATAAGACAATTGTAAGAAGAAAGAGCATACGAGCAACTTTTGCAATAAAAAAGTTGTGCTTTGTGAAATTTTTTTTAAAGGACATGTAACATTAGAGTCTTAACTTCTCAGGTCAAAAGAATTCCTACCATTTCACTTTTTTACATGTGATAGTTTCAGACTGAAAATTCCTTGGAAAAAGGACTTCAAACTAAGTTTGATGATTTGTGAAAATTACTACAATGATAAGAAGTGAATATATGCTTGTGTATTAAATCGTTAAAGCGTGCTGAAACATTTTTTTTTATGAGTTTTACTGAAACGTAAGTAACGACGCCAAAAGCGTAAGATTTACTAATGTTTTTATTTGTACTTATTTCAATTGAATATCTATATCTATTTGCTCATTTCTTTCATATTTAATGACTTATAGTAACTTACCTGTATACATTAAAGAGAATATAAAAAATAATTTGTTGAAAAATGGGTAACTGATTACCATCTAAGTTTGTTATTTTTTGAAAATTTCAACAATGATAATTTGGGACTATGTAACGAATTCAATTAGAAAACTATGCAGAATTAAGTTACATAGTCCCAATATGAAAAACTTTACAGAATATAGTCTTTGAGGTTTTAAATCTGAAAAACCAACAATATTTGGTGAAAACGAGTTATTGTAGATTTGGTGAAAGAGTGAATTACGTCAGTAATTTATCAAAAGTGAATTCAGTCCATTAAGGTTTCTCCAAAAAGAAAAACAAAAAGTGTTTTTTTCCAAATCATAAATTTATGAGTGAGAAAGTGAAGGATAGCACATGCGGTAAAAAAAAAACAATGATCTTCTACAATACATTACCATATTAAAATACAATCAAAGTAGGGAGCTGAAAAACCTTGATTAGAACATGGAACCAACAGTCAATTGCTATGTATGAAGAAATTAAACCTAATGATAAAAGAAACGAGAGTTAAAACTATATCTACTTGAATTTTTAAAACGATAACACCTACTTATCTACTCCTAAACCTACTACTTACTTATCTACACCTATCATTTATCTATATTTATAAATTAATGATAAACACATGTATCAACTTAACGCGTATAATAGTGTTATCTGAAAATAATTGTGCATAAAAAAAATAAGTTTCATAGATTACTTAATGGGAGAGAAGGTGAGAATTTGATGGAAGAAATAAATTAAGAATAAATCAGTTTTTTGGCTCTTTGCTAGTCTTGAAACTGTAGTACAACATTTTTTATTTTATTTTGAATTTAAATTAAGAATAAATCAGTTTTTTGAGATATATCAATCTAATTAATTAGACACGTACCCACCTAAAAATAATAAAATGAAAATAAGTAATAAACAATACCTTGAGATATATAGAGATGTATGGTCGGTAACAGGTTTATCACTCTTACGCTTGTTGTATTATAAAAACACTTTATAATTGAATAATTGTATTTAAAATATAAAGGGGTTGTGTTTCTTTTATAGGCACGGAATGATATGTTTCCTTATCCTAATAGAACTCACATTAGATTAGATTAGTCCTATTCTAATTATAATTCTAACACTATAATTCAATATCTATCTAAATAATGTAATGATTAACTAATCATAGCCAAATATATGCGACCCTATAAATTCTTAGACAATCACACGTAATCGGGTGAAATTACGATTCAATTAATAAATGTAACCTAAAATAAACTTCATACAGGTTTAAATCATCATATCACCATTAAATATAAACTAATACGAGCCAGAGTGATTCTATATCATTTAATAGACATATTTCCTTCCAAGTACCACAATATTAGCTTTTTACGTAACGTGACATTTTAATTGAAATTCAATAATGATCCATTGTAATGTATTCAATAAAAACATATTTTTGTTAACCATTCATGTACATATAAACAAATGTTCATAAACAATACTTCACTAAACTTAAAATATCAATTCGATAATTTGTAATAATTTGTGCTAAACATTATGGCAATACCCATCCACTCGACATAATCTGTTAATGTCATTAGAGATTATATTAAATAAACTGATCCATGATAATCTCAGATATTGTTATACATTCAATTAACATGTTTTGTTTTCAACTTTCTCCATACGGCAAGATCATTCTCCAATATGCTTAGTATATTTAAAATACTTGTAGAAATCCTGGAATAAGATTACGCAGCCAATTAATTCGTTCACATTCTAATTCGTATTTTCTATCCATTTCGTAATAACGAAGTGATATCGTCTCTCAGTTAGAACAACTCTCAATAAACATTCTTTATATTTAAAGGTTAGCAGGATTTCTGTTTTACTACTTTTCACAATGAAATTCTGTAGCAATAGTTGTACTATGTAAGAAATTGTTAATGCCTTGGACTGTAACATTCATATTCCATTTCGAGAAAATTAAGAATTGGACCATCAAAACAAAAGTATTTAAAGATTGTTCCGGCTATAAAATTTAATTAAGGATTGGACCATTATTTATGAAACTAATTAAGTATTGGTCCATTTCTTCTAATTAACCAATAAAAATGTAAAAAATCAGAAAAAATGAAAAAATTCCAGAAAATAAAAATGAAATGAAAAAATAAAAAAAAAATATGAAAAAATAAAAAATAAAATAAAAGAGGCAAAACCCCGAAAAAACACGATTTTTTTTTTTAAAAATCCCAAAAAATCAAAAAAAATCTCAAAAAATCAACAAAAATCTAAAATCAACAAAAATCCGAAAACACAAAAAAAAAACAGTTCAGGCTGTTTTTAAAATAGTTCAGACTGTTTTTAAAATGGCTTAAAAATAGTTCAGACTGTTTTTAAAATGACTTAAAAAAGTTCAGACTGTTTTTAGTTCAGACTGTTTTTGGTTCAGACTGTTTTTAAAATGACTTAAAATGGTTCAGACTGTTTTTAAAATGACTTAAAATAGTTCAGACTGTTTTTGGTTCAGACATTAAATTAAAATATAATCTGAAATGGACAAATCCTTAATTAATTTCAGTTTCATAAACAAATCATTAAATACTTTTGTTTTCATGGTGCAATCCAAAATTTACCCCAAAAGATACAAAGAGACACAGTTGGATTAATTTTCAAAACTTTTTGTTGCAGAATAAGGACTGACGTGGATGATTTCAAAAGTCTCTTAGGTTTTTTGCTTAAAAGATTATATAGCTAGACACGAATTCAATTGGATAAAATAACCGATTTTCTTCAAATAAAGTTGTGAAATAATTTTATGTAAGTATGTGAAATGAAGGACCTAAACAACCGATCCAATTTTATTGTGCTACTCATAATTAATTTTGTCTTTATCTCAACTCGAATAAAAAACAAGTCATCTTTGACAATGTTGGACTATTTAAAAACTTGCTTTCAGAGAGAAAAGAGGAGTGAAAATATAACAATACAACCTTAAATTAGCTTTATTCATTATTTTTTACTTTGACCGTTTGATGAAAATATAAGGCCAGGATTAATTATGGCCGCATCTATTGCCCAATCCGTACGGATTTGTGTGGGTTGAGTGTCCAAAAAAAGCCATTTTTTCCTGTCCAATCCGTTATATATTTTGCGGGTTGGGTTATGGTTGAGGTTAACAAACCACGGGTTAATGTTTCCCAAACCGTTTTAACCCGCTATATATACAATTGTGTGTATTTAAAGATAATAACCTCCCGATATTATTATATTTTAATTTTTTTTACTTGTTCTGAATGTTATAAACGTATTATAATTAATTTTTATTTTTATTTCTTTTTGAAATATACAATTATTTTAAAATTTCGGCTGATTGTGTAAAATATAAAAAATAAATGAACAAAATAAAAATTTAAGAATAAATCAGCCCCAACCTGCCTTAATCCGCAATTTTTTTTCCAGGTTGGATTGGTTTGTGTTGAAATTTTAATTATAATGGATTGAGTTTTATTGAGATGAAATTTAAATTTTACAAATCCGATCAAACACGCCCCGTATATTTAAAATACTTGTAGTTATCTGATAAAATCAACTCTTAGAAATCCTGGAATAAGATTACGCAGCCAATTAATTCGTTCACATTCTAATTCGTATTTTCTATCCATTTCGTAATAACGAAGTGATATCGTCTCTGAGTTAGAACAACTCTCAATAAACATTCTTTATATTTAAAAGTTAGCAGGATTTCTGTTTTACTACTTTTCACAATGAAATTCTGTAGCAATAGTTGTACTATGTAAGAAATTGTTAATGCCTTGGACTGTAACATTCATATTCCATTTCGAGAAAATTAAGAATTGGACCATCAAAACAAAAGTATTTAAGAATTGTTCCGGCTATAAAATTTAATTAAGTATTGGACCATTATTTATGAAACTAATTAAGGATTGGTCCATTTCTCCTAATTAACCAATAAAAATGTAAAAAATCAGAAAAAATGAAAAAATTCCAGAAAATAAAAATGAAATGAAAAAATAAAAAAAAAATATGAAAAAATAAAAAATAAAATAAAAGAGGCAAAACCCCGAAAAAACACGACTTTTTTTTTAAAAATCCCAAAAAATAAAAAAAAATCCCAAAAAATCAACAAAAATCTAAAATCAACAAAAATCCGAAAACACAAAAAAAAAAACAGTTCAGGCTGTTTTTAAAATAGTTCAGACTGTTTTTAAAATGACTTAAAAATAGTTCAGACTGTTTTTAAAATGACTTAAAAAAGTTCAGACTGTTTTTAGTTCAGACTGTTTTTAAAATGACTTAAAATGGTCCAGACTGTTTTTAAAATGACTTAAAATTGTTCAGACTGTTTTTAAAATGATTTAAAATAGTTCAGACTGTTTTTGGTTCAGACAGTAAATTAAAATATAATCTGAAATGGACAAATCCTTAATTAGTTTCAGTTTCATAAACAAATTATTAAATAGTTTTGTTTTCATGATGCAATCCAAAATTTACCCCAAAAGATACAAAGAGACACAGTTGGATTAATTTTCAAAACTTTTTGTTGCAGAATAAGGACTGACGTGGATGATTTCAAAAGTCTCTTAGGTTTTTTGCTTAAAAGATTATATAGCTAGACACGAATTCAATTGGATAAAATAAACGATTTTCTTCAAATAAAGTTGTGAAATAATTTTAGGGTAAATTTTGGATTGCTCCATGAAAACAAAAGTATTTAAGGATTGGTCCATGAAACTGAAACTAATTAAGGATTGGTCCATTTGCTGATATCATTAAAAAATTGCTGACGTCATAAAAAACAATTAAAAAATAAATTAAATAAAAAACAGTCTGAAAAATAAAAAACAGTCTGAAAAATAAAAAACAGTCTGAAAAATAAAAAATACAACAGTCTGAAAAATAAACAGTCTGAAAAATAAAAAACAGTCTGAAAAATAAAACAATTAAATAAAAAACATTCTGAAAAATAAATTAATTTAAAAACAGTCTGAAAAATAATTTAATTTAAAAACAGTCTGAAAAATAAATTAATTAAAAAACAGTATGAAAAAAAAACAGTCTGAAGTCTGAATACAGCAGCTATGAACCTTCACCGCTTGGAAAGATCGTATCTTTAAGGCACCAAAAGCTTTGTCCTTTACATTAGTATAATTTAAAATTTAATACTAAGCTGTGTGTTTAGGGAATCATTCACTATTTATACAGATATATAATATAGATATACATATGTATACACGAATATATAGATATACATATATATATATATATATATTAGATATATAGGCGGTGGAGGCAGGCCGCTGGCGACGATGAGAGGGAGGAGGAGCAGATCTCCGACGACAGCGACGGAGGTGGATGGAGCGACGGAGGAGCGGCAGCAAAATATATATATATATATATATATATTATGTGGGTATGTATGTAGAGAGAGAGATTTGGGGGAGAAAATGTTTTCTCTGGAAGCTGTTTTTTTTTTTTAGAGAGAGAATGATTAATTAGATAAATAGAATTGGGAGAGCTTTTATAGTGGACAAATCCTTAATTAGTTTCAGAAATAATGGACCAATCTTTAAATAAATTTTATAACCGGACCAATTCTTAAATATTTTTATTTTCGTGGAGCAATCCTTAATTTTCTCATAATTTTATGTATGTGAAATGAAGGACCTAAATAACCGATCCAATTTTATTGTGCTACTCATAATTAATTTTGTCTTTATCTCAACTCGAATAAAAAACAAGTCATCTTTGACTATTTAAAAACTTGCTTTCAGAGAGAAAAGAGGAGTGAAAATATAACAATACAACCTTAAATTAGCTTTATTCATTATTTTTTACTTTGACCGTTTGATGAAAATATAAGGCCAGGATTAATTATGGCCGCATCTATTGCCCAATCCGTACGGATTTGTGTGGGTTGAGTGTCCAAAAAAAGCCATTTTTTCCTGTCCAATCCATTATATATTTTGCGGGATGGGTTATGGTTGAGGTTAACAAACCACGGGTTAATGTTTTCCAAACCGTTTTAACCCGCTATATATACATATTGTGTGTATTTAAAGATAATAACCTCCCGGTATTATTATATTTTAATTTTTTTACTTGTTCTGAATGTTATAAACGTATTATAATTAATTTTTATTTTTATTTCTTTTTGAAATATACAATTATTTTAAAAATTCGGCTGATTGTGTAAAATATAAAAAATAAATAAACAAAATAAAAATTTAAGAATAAATCAGCCCCAACCTGCCTTAATCTGCAATTTTTTTCCAGGTTGGATTGGTTTGTGTTGAAATTTTAATTATAATGGATTGAGTTTTATTGAGATGAAATTTAAATTTTACAAATCCGATCAAACACGCCCCGTAATTTATTTTATCCGTTGAGTTAGATTTGACGCTAATCATGTTATATTCTTATCCACGGCCTCTGTCGTATATTACAAGCTTGTCGTATAATTCTCTCTGTAAAACTAAGTAATATACTAATCCATTGTGTAACACATGCTTCTCTAAAAATAACATTATTTTCCTCTCTTTTAAAATCTTTGTCTTAAAAAATTGTTGGGTCTTGTTTACTTTTTTTTTTTTCATTTTGAGAATTTGTTTATACTTAGGTGGATTAAAATAGAAAATATTTATATTTCTTTTAATGCGTAGTATAAAATTAGAATGAGATAAAAGTATAAAATATTAAGCAACACTACACACTACAAACCAATAAAAGTAAGAACACAATGACTAGTAAATACAAAAGTGTATTGTCATATTTACCTAATTCACAGTCAAACTCAGTTAGGACAAGTCTTTTTGTGCATATAAAAATAAGTTATTGATCCCTATATTTTGTTACTATGTACATGTGATTAATCACTTACAAGGTTAATTTATTTTACTTTCTAATTTAAGTAGTTTATATTTCTATCTGTTAATTTAAATTGAACCACTGATTAACTATCACTAAGATAACAACAAAATAGTTACATTTTGGTCGTGTGATCCCCGTGTTTACCGTGTAATCTTAGTGCAGATTTATATAAAGCATAACAGAAGTAGTAAATAGTATAGAATTGAATTTTTTTTATAGATCGAGTATTGTTATTTGGATATAACGCTTTTTTACTCATATTCAGGAATGCAGAGTAGCAAAAAATGGCTAACTGAATTCGCTTGTTGAGAGTTTCGAACATAAGGTGAAAATAGCTGAAAATAGAAATTAAACGCAAATATTTTTTAATTAGTTGGTGTTAACATGGAAAGGGTGAGCGGCCATAATTAATCATGACCCTAGCTTCAAATCAAACGGTTTAAAATGAAAAAGAATTAAATAGGAACTCTTGGTTACAATTTACAATCTCACTCCTCTCTCTAGACTATATATATGTCGGGAGATTCTTTTTTCATTACTGTGTTTACTCATAACTATAAGAGAACCGGGATTGGAAATCACACGTCTACGTGGCATGTGCCACGTGACAACTTTGCCATTTTTTTTTTCTTTCAATTTCTGTTTTCGTTTTCTTCTTTGTCTGCTGTCTGTGTTTTCTTTTACCCAAAAAATTTCCTCAATTTTACCAAAAAAAAACCCTAACCATCAACCATCAAACTTTTGCTGGTTTCCGTGTACGAAATAACAATTAAACAATAATAAAGAATTAAACAGAAATAAACAAAAACCAGTGTAATCTTTCTTAATTTCGATTTGGAACGGAAATTACTGATTACAACATGTAGGTACTGAATAGTAATTAAAGCAAACGTTATTCAGATTATTATTAATTAATAATCTGATGTGCTGAATTGCAATACATAGAAACTGCCGGACTGGAAAGTATAAACTTAACAGCCGGACTGTTCTGATTGAAATTGAAATAACAGGAGTGAATTGAAACTATTCTAATTTCAGAATTAAATTACAGAATTGAAATTACAGAATAAAACAGTACTTTAAAGAAATTACAAAAAGGTAAAACAGAATTGAAAAGCTACAACTAAGTACAATAAATTAAAATACTGAAATAAAATGACAGAATTGAAAAGACAAAAATATAAATTACAGAATTGAAATACGTTAATTAAAAGGACAGAATTAAAAGACGGGGCGACTGTAAACAGTCTGTCCTTAACCGATATTCGCCCAACCACCTTAATGTTTCTTGTTGTATTGGCGCTTCGATCCCAAGGTACAACGTCTGGGATGACTCACCAGAAACTGGCGACGAGTCAAGGTCGAGCTATTGGTGGGTGGTTCTCTCTGTTTCTAATATGCTATGAAAAAAATGTGTATGCTATTTCAGAGAGAGTGAATTAGTGATTTGAATTAGAGGGGAGGCTGCCTCTTGTAGAGGATTCTGAAACCGCAGCCTTTAATGTGGTCATTCAATTCTGGGAGTTACATCCCCAGAATCCGCCTCCATTATTAGAGGAGTTACAACCTTGCTAGAACTTTAGGGACTGCTCTTGTAAATATACAAGAGTCCCTTTTTCAGTTTAGTATAAGACCCAAGACCCAAGTTTCTGTGAATATAAGGTACCAAAAATGGGGATTCACAGGTGAAAATGTCAAGTTCAGTTTGAAGATCAGGCTATATATAGATTTTTTTTTTCAAAATATATGGTATTTCACTAGCCTCTCCAAGTTACATGTAAGTGTGTAACTAAATATCCCTGAGTATGGTTTTTCCTTGGTTATACAACTAAAAAAACTACTGAAACAGACAACCAAAGAGTTCACTAATCCAACACCAGCAAATTCTTTTTTTTTTCCAGACAAAAACACATTAAATAGAGAATCCGCAAAATCTGAATACTGAAACCTAGAATTAACTATTCTATTGGTAAGAGGAATGGGCAGGAAATTCCTACTAATTAGTTTTATTTCATAAACTATAAAGAATACTGTGTAGGGACGTCAGCTTCAACGGCTGTGCTAAAGACTCGTTCCAGAGCCGCCAGTTGCGCTGAATTTTGGCCGTCTCGTAAATGTTTCTTCTCAAGAGCAGAAAAGACAAGATTCTCTGTACCAAAAGGGGTACAACAAGTGTTAATAATCGAGGACATTGTTTTACGCTAGCACAGTTGATATTTAGAGATATACAATCATCACTAGTTGAAGAAAACAGAATATGTACTTGAGTGTTGGTTGTTCCCACAAGCGTTGGGTAGATTCACTTCCCCATAACAGGTATTTGGCTCTAGCAAGCTCTTGCCATATCTCTTCCACCTTATAGCTCTTTGGATTTGCACCTCGCCCTAGGTCTAAAGCCTGCAGATGAAACTTTAATGAGATTTGCCAAAAATAGTTCCTCTATGAGAAATACATCATTGTTTCTCACTGAAAATAGATATACAGTATTTCAGATCTTAATTCATTCGTTTTAATATTGTATACTTTCTAGATACAGTATCGGTAACAGGTTCCTCATCGATCTGCTGCAGTTTATATAGGAAAAGGCATTTCAAATTGGATTCATTACACTTAAAAATAAGTAGTAAGAAAGACACAAGATCCAGAAAGTGATTCGTTTAATAATTTAAGCTTGTACAGTTCCAGGCTTATCCGTATAAAATCACAATATCATCTGAAATTTCATGTTATATTCAAAAGCCGCATTAGTTTTATGAATGCATCTGCTTTATCCAATATAAACGAAACTGAAACCATTACTTTAAAAAAGCAATAATTCATCTCCTGTTCTTCCCTTCATAGATTACTTTTAACTTATGACAGCATGTACAGTCTAATTGCTGAGTAGTAACATTTTAGGAGGATGGACATACTTTTTCCAGTTCCTTGATACCATCACGATAATCTTCTTTTTGTAGCAACGCTAGCCCAAGTATGTAATGAGCCTGTCACCCAATATGTGCATATTACATTAGAAATTTTCACTCCTTTACTTCATTCAACTAAATGTATAGCGATCTGATTCACGTGGTTAAACCCACCGAGCTCAAAGGGGATGAATATCAATGTACCAAGCAGAAGGTAATTTCTCATTAAACTTTTTGTTGCAGCAACGGGTTCTTTCCTCTGATGATACCGCATAAGCAAAAATAACAGGTATAAATACATTTTACCAGACTTTTTGGAATCTTTTACTTTCAAAAGTTTGCACAAAGAATCACCTTTTACCCTGGGCCATAAGAGCTACAGTCAAAGCCGTTTTATTTCCACTGCTGGTTATAACTCAAACCTAAGCTATGAGCTTAAGGACAACGACCAAGAAAGATTATCTAAATCCAGAGCATATGACCATCTAAAAAATGTGCCAAATTTACAGGTATCAGCAGGGATATTCAGGGGCTTATTCTCTCTGTGTGTGAGTGGTTCTATTTTTTCTTAAACTTAATATATTTAAGATTACAAAAATAAAAGATAAAAAGCTAAATAGTCGAAGCAACAATAATTCTGAGATCAAATCCATGCCTTTGGACTTTAAAACAGCTCAATTGTTCACAATTTGAAAATAAAATTCTAATCAAGGTGGTGCAACGCATCAACTTGAAATTCTACGTCTGCATGATAAAAGTAGCGTGACGCAATGCTTAAAAGTATAACCAGCAACCTAAAAGTAAAATAAAAGGGACCCTAACCTTGACAGCTTTCTGATCAAGTTTAATTGCTCTCCTACTATCCTCTTCAACTCTAACCCAATCACTACATAAAAAGTCCACCACAACGAAAGAAATTAGACACCAACTGCTAATAGCAATTAAACCACAATATTTACGAAATACAGATATATACGGAAACAATATATTTTCCACTCATACTTGCGTCTACGATGACATAAGGCGCGATTAGTCCAATACACCGGAACATTAGGGCACAAAGTAATAGCCTGCATTAGATATATCAAAACAAAAGGTGAACAAAATTAAATTTTCACATATATGGAACAGAACGGAGCATAGTAATCGCATCATTAATACCATTACCCATACAGCAAAAAAACTACAACTTTTTTCAAACTTCCCAGGGCACAATAGCCTAATAGGTTACATACACAAATAGAAAACTAACAAGAATCAAAATGCCAGTCACGAAAAAACCCATTCTGACATAAGATACTTGCCTAAAATATCAAAATTCACGACAAATTTACTAGAACACAACGCTCAAGTATCACTCATCGAACACAAATATAAAAGATCCAAAAAAATATCTCAATAACTGATCGTCAAAGTATCACATAACGAACCAGAAAACTCACAAGATCGTAAAATATCATCAGTCACGCAAAAATCATTAGAGCACAAATAAATTACCTAAATATCACATACCGCTATACAATGTAATAAGAATAATTATTCGAATACACAATACACATTATGGCACAACTCCTTGTACCAAATAAAAAAAAAATACGGCATAACTCCTGAATACCACAGTCCACACACCACACACAAAATAATAAAGATTAAAATTCCCCAATTACCAAAACTCATCTGTAAAGGCTTAATTTTACATACTAAAACACAAAAGTAACGCTACAAAAAAACAGTTAAACGAAGACGGAAATTCGCAACCCTCCATTTACTTACTTTTAATGGTCAAGATTAGTTCATCTAATAACAAGAATAAACACATAATCTTGACCATTAAAAGTTAGTAAATGGAGGGTTGTGATTGATGTGTAAAGATAATGTGTTTTTTTATGTGTGTATGGATCCTTTTCCATATATATATATATATATATATATATATATATATGATTTAATTAACACTTAGGTAATGATGTTTTATACAGATCAATATATATATCCAATCCCAAATTAATTGTTTTTGTTTTCAAGGAATAATAAAGCGGAAAGATGCCAAGTCATTGGTAATGATGTTTTATACAGACAGCCATGTATGTAGATGAAAATTTACACAAGCTTTTATCTTGAGAGAAATGAAGCGAAAGAGAACTTCATAGTGCATACGAGTCTCATTCGTCAAAATACTGTATACATATGGTAATGATTAGGATGCATGTAGTTAATTTTTAGATGCTAAATTTGGAGAAAATGTGCTTGGTCTGATGAGGAAACAGATTTCTTGTGTTCTAATTTGGAGAATCTTGTTTGCAGTTATGTGATTCTGGTTTCGGTAATAATTAAGATGCATTTAGTAACTTTAGTTTACTTTTACATGCTAAATTTAGAATACATATGCTTGGTTTGTTGAGGAAATAGATTTATTTTGTTCTATTTTGGATAATTTTGTTTGCAGCTATGAAATTCCTATTTTGGTAAGGAATAGTATGAGCTCAGTTTGCTTTTAGGTGCTAAATTAAGAGAAAAGATACTTGGTTTGCTGAGGAATTACATTATACATATAGCATATAGTTCCTTTGATTCTGTACTCAAGATTGGGCTGTTTTTCGTGACTATACATGCTAAATTAGAGAAACTGCACTTGGATTTGGAGAAGAAACAACATACAGAGTTTGGTTTCGGGAGGATTATTATTCGTTTTAGAAGATTCATTTCTTTAGTATGGCTATAGGAAGGTTAATCTGTGTTTTGTAACTAGTTACTTTCACATGCTAACTTCCTAGAACTCGATTTGCCAATAAATTAAGTTCTCGAGTTTAATTGCGCAGTTTTTTTTTTTTGCAAAAATAAGATTCTGGCTTCCATTAATGTCTAAATTTATAGAAAATTCACTTAATTTGGTGATGAAAATACTTTTCTCGGAGTCCAATTTTGGGGAGTTTTTTCTTTTTTCTGCAGACATGAATTTCTGTTTTCACTCTATGGAAAGATTTGCATTTCAGATTTCGGAAAGTATTTTCATTTTGTTGCAGCTACAAATTTCTGTTTTCACTGTATGGCTATAGGAACGTCTAAGTTGGTCCCTAATGGTTCATGAATAATTATCTGTCTAAAACTAGTTGTGCAAAGAAAATTAGTTGTTTGCATACAAAATTGAAATTGTGCAGCTTCTTTCTAAAACTAATTCCTTGCTACTATTTCTCGTTTTCAATGCAGATGACTAGGCCTGGCTATTCTCTCTCTGGCAGAGGTAGAACCTCTGTTAGCGTAGGTGGCGTTCGAGGTTATGGTCGTGGTTGTGAATCACATGATACTCCTATTTCTCGGCAGCGTTTTAACTCTTTTCTTGAGACACAGCCACAAGATATGCAAGCCCAATATCAGATGCGATCCCCAACCCCTTGAGTCTAGAGTTCGTCATCCATCGAGTGGCCCATCCTCTTTGGGCTCGTAATATTTTGGGCATGTAATCTTACTAGCATCGGAACCGTTGATATTTAGTGGGTCATGGAAGTATGTGAACCGTTTATGACATTTTAATATTTTGGGCATGTAATATTTGCTAGTATCGGTACTGTTACGTAATATGAATTCGGTTAAATTTTGTTTATCATTATAGCATGTTATTTGGTTTGTAGATTAGTTTTATTTATATCTATTAATGTTTACTTAATAAATTTATTTTTTATTTAATTAATAAAATTAATTCTGTTAATTGTATTAAAATATTTTTTTATTTAAATAATCACACTAGTGTGACGGAATTGGTACGGGTTTGTCATATTGATAAATTTCTAATATATATTAAATTAAATATCAAAATAAAAAATATATTATAATAAAAAAAATTGCGACGGAATAGCAATGTATATTCGTGGGTAAATATTCACTTTCATACTATATTTATATTGTAATTTATTTTATATAATTGGTTTTTGTGAGACTTTTGTTACGGAATTTTGTAGCAACATAAAAAATTAGAGACGAAAAATCTGTCGCTATAATGTCACTAAATAGCTACGGAATAAGATTTCCGTAGCAAACATTTAGCCACAAGCACTTTAACTACGGAATTCAGAGACGGAAATTTTCGTCACAAGGAGCCAATCTGCGACGGATTCACGTTTTAGCGACGGATATTTCCGTCGCTGTATTGTTGTTGTGTTGTAGTGTAATTAGATATTTAACCAATTTATGCATATATGTAACTCCATACTAGTAAAACAGAACACTAACAATATATGAACTTTGATTTGTACGTCTAATCATGATTGATTTGTATACTTAATACTGTTTAATTTGAACTTTGATTTGTACGCCTAATCCCGTGTGATTTGTGCATATTTCTGTTTATATGAACAAGAAGTAAAAAAACACATTTCCGCTTATTATTCGTGGTCTCTTTGATTTTTTTTTTGTCTTTCATGTTTGTATTTTGAAATCTGTTTATCAAAACTGACACAAACCAAATAAACTTTGAAAGGTAAAGTCATTCGAGGTGAAAGTAAGTAAAGGACCAACCAAAGAGATAAATAAAACTAAACTCTAACAAAGCAAGATCAAAGTCTTTATTCTGTTTTTTGTTGATAAGCAAAAAAAAGATCAAATTCTTTATTCTAAATCAATAATAACTTGTCCAAAAGTAGGAAATTTGCCAGTGTTTGGGTATTTCGTTGAGACTTTCAAAGAAACCAAACTCCTGACGTAACAACTTTCCAAAATAACGCCCAAGAACTTTCCTTTTACCTTCAGCGCACTTGTGTTTACTTTCTTTACCTTTTTCTTTTCCAGATTGTATAAGAACAGCCCTTTAGTCCACCACATTAACAATAGTTCCCCATTTTGGACACTGAGAACACGTATCTTTTTCACTCCAGATTCAAACCCTTCTTCGTTTTCAAACGGATAAAGTTTGAGATCCCAATCAAGGTGTACAGAATACCTTTTAACCCAAATACGGTTCTCGTGATCCTCCAAAACCCACATATCAATATTCTCACTGAATGTGCGGCACAATAATATTTGTCCTTTAAATTCTAAGAGACGTGTATCCTCCAGATTACTGCAATTGCACATGGGTCCACAACGTTTACCTGGATGAGGAAAAGAATCGAAAACTTCGGTCTCCACATTAAACTCCATTACAGAGTTCCCACAATCACATTCACAAGCGATCTTCCAATAAAGCGCTCCGTTGGAAAATACTTGCCTCATGAGTGGATTATAAGGGAAATTACAGACTTTTCTTAACGACTCGGATTCTAGACTAAATAAATAATATTTATAAGTACCACCGATACAGGCTTCACTTATATACAACAATATGTACTCCTTGCTTGATGGGCGGAAGAAAAACCCACATAAGACACCCTTATTACACCTTATATTTATACGCTCCTGTGTTGTAGGGTTAAAGAGGTAATTCCTACCACTATTGCCTTCCGACTTGAAGATAAGTAAACCATTGCATGACCCGTGAAGGTAAGGCAAGACATCACTTGTTGTGTTCAAATCTGGTAGAATTTTTTTCCCTTTGGCTTTTCCATTTAAAATGAAATAATTATCAGATCCCTCTACATATTGTCCATATTCGGACGGTTTATTTTTTTTTTTAACTACGCACTGCAATAACAATACTTTTTCAGTAGTAATACTGTCTTGCCTTTGGAGATGAGTATGAGCAAAATCAATTGTTGATGTCAACTCATACCACTTTTTGCACACCCTTCGACATTTGGCCACGCATTTGTGTGGTAATCTGCTGAGTATTTCGAAAATAACATCATCGGGAAGAGGAGATGTCTTGTAAATGGTAAAGCACGAGACAAGTTGAACCCATAAATGCCTAATCCGTTTAAAAGAACAATGACGACGAACCATTGGTTCTGATGTAAGAAGAAAGTTACTGTCATCAAATAAGACAATTGTAAGAAGAAAGAGCATACGAGCAACTTTTGCAATAAAAAAGTTGTGCTAACATTAGAGTCTTAACTTCTCAGGTCAAAAGAATTCCTACCATTTCACCTTTTTACGTGTGATAGTTTCAGACTGAAAATTCTTTGGAAAAAGGACTTCAAACTAAGTTTGATGATTTGTGAAAATTACTACAATGATAAGAAGTGAATATATGCTTGTGTATTAAATCGTTAAAGCGTGCTGAAACATTTTTTTTTTTACGAGTTTTACCGAAACGTAAGTAACGACGCCAAAAGCGTAAGATTTACTAATGTTTTTATTTGTACTTATTTCAATTGAATATCTATATCTATTTACTCATTTCTTTCATATTTAATGACTTATAGTAACTTACCTGTATACATTAAAGAGAGTATAAAAAATAGTTTGTTGAAAAATGGGTAACTGATTACCATGTAAGTTTGTTGTTTTTTGAAAATTTCAACAATGATAATTTGGGACTATGTAACAAATTCAATTAGGAAACTATGCAGAATTAAGTTACATAGTGCCAATATGAAAAACTTTACAGAATATAGTCTTTGAGGTTTTAAATCTGAAAAACCAACAATATTTGTTGAAAACGAGTTATTGTAGATTTGGTGAAAGAGTGAATTACGACAGTAATTTATCAAAAGAGAAATCCTTTGTATTCACTATTGAGTCCATTAAGGTTTCTTCAAAAAGAAAAACAAAAAGTGTTTTTTCCAAATCATAAATTTATGAGTGAGAAAGTGAAAGATAGCACAGGCGGTAAAAAAAAACAACGATCTTCTACAATACATTACCATACTAAAATACAATCAAAGTAGGGAGCTGAAAAACCTTGATTAGAACATGGAACCAACAGTCAATTGCTAAGTATGAAGAAATTAAACCTAATGATAAAAGAAGTGAGAGTTAAAACTATATATACTTGAATTTTTAAAACGATAACACCTACTACTTATCTAATCCTAAACCTACTACTTACTTATCTACACCTATCATTTATCATTTATCTACATTTATAAATTAATGATAAACACATCTATCAACTTAACGCGTATAATAGTGTTATCTGAAAATAATTGTGCATAAAAAAAATAAGTTTCATAGATTACTTGATGGGAGAGAAGGTGATCAGAATTTGATGGAAGAAATAAATTAAGAATAAATCAGTTTTTTGGCTCTTTGCTAGTCTTGAAACTGTAGTACGACATGTTTTATTTTATTTTGAATTTAAATTTTTGTTTCCGTTAATTTCAATACATGTAAATACCACTATCATCGGGAGTATTTTCGGAATGTAAAGTTCAAAGGCCTCATAAGACCCTTGTTCATTTAAATAATAGTGAGATATATCAATCTAATTAACTAGACACGTACCCACCTAAAAATAATAAAATGAAAATAAGTAATAAACAATACCTTGAGATATATAGAGATGTATGGTCGGTAACAGGTTTATCACTCTTACGCTTGTTGTATTATAAAAACACTTTATAATTGAATAATTGTATTTAAAATATAAAGGGGTTGTGTTTCTTTTATAGGCACGAATGATATGTTTCCTTATCCTAATAGAACTCACATTAGATTAGATTAGTCCTATTCTAATTATAATTCTAACACTATAATTCAATATCTATCTAAATAATGTAATGATTAACTAATCATAGCCAAATATATGCGACCCTATAAATTCTTAGACAATCACACGTGATCGGGTGAAATTACAATTCAATTAATAAATGTAACATAAAATAAACTTCATACAGGTTTAAATCATCATATCACCATTAAATATAAACTAATACGAGCCAGAGTGATTCTATATCATTTAATAGACATATTTCCTTCCAAGTACCACAATATTAGCTTTTTACTTAACGTGACATTTTAATTGAAATTCAATAATGATCCATTGTAATGTATTCAATAAAAACATATTTTTGTTAACCATTCATGTACATATAAACAAATGTTCATAAACAATACTTCACTAAACTTAAAATATCAATTCGATAACTTTTAACAATTTGTGCTAAACTTTATGGCAATACCCATCCACTCGACATAATCTGTTAATGTCATTAGAGATTATATTAAATAAACTGATCCATGATAATCTCAGATATTGTTATACATTCAATTAACATGTTTTGTTTTCAACTTTCTCCATACGGCAAGATCATTCTCCAATATGCTTAGTATATTTAAAATACTTGTAGTTATCTGATAAAATCAACTGTTAGAAATCCTGGAATAAGATTACACAGCCAATTAATTTGTTCACATTCTAATTCGTATTTTCTATCCATTTCGTAATAACGAAGTGATATCGTCTCTGAGTTAGAACAACTCTCAATAAACATTCTTTATATTTAAAAGTTAGCAGGATTTCTGTTTTACTACTTTTCACAATGAAATTCTGTAGCAATAGTTGTACTATGTAAGAAATTGTTAATGCCTTAGACCGTAACATTCATATTCCATTTCGAGAAAATTAAGAATTGGACCATCAAAACAAAAATATTTAAAGATTGTTCCGGCTATAAAATTTAATTAAGTATTGGACCATTATTTATGAAACTAATTAAGTATTGGTCAATTTCCCCTAATTAACCAATAAAAATGTAAAAAATCAGAAAAAATGAAAAAATTCCATAAAATAAAAATGAAATGAAAAAATAAAAAAAATAGGAAAAAATAAAAAATAAAATAAAAGAGGCAAAACCCCGAAAAAACACGACTTTTTTTTAAAAAAAAAAAAAAAATCAAAAAAAAAATCCCAAAAAATCAACAAAAATCTAAAATCAACAAAAATCCGAAAACGCAAAAAAAAAAAAAAAACAGTTCAGACTGTTTTTAAAATAGTCCATACTGTTTATAAAATAGTTCAGACTGTTTTTAAAATGACTTAAAAAAGTTCAGATTGTTTTTGGTTCAGACTGTTTTTAAAATGACTTAAAATGGTTCAGACTGTTTTTAAAATGACTTAAAATGGTTCAGACTGTTTTTAAAATGACTTAAAATAGTTCAGACTGTTTTTGGTTCAGACAGTTTTTGGTTCAGACAGTAAATTAAAATATAATCTGAAATGGACCAATATTTAATTAGTTTCAGTTTCATGGACAAATCCTTAAATACTTTTGTTTTCATGGTGCAATCCAAAATTTACCCCTTATTGACAAAGAGACACAATTGGATTAATTTTCAAAACTTTTTGTTGCAGAATAAGGACTGACGTGGATGATTTCTAAAGTCTCTTAGGTTTTTTGCTTAAAAGATTATATAGCTAGACACGAATTCAATTGGATAAAATAACCGATTTTCTTCAAATAAAGTTGTGAAATAATTTTATGTAAGTATGTGAAATGAAGGACCTAAATAACCGATCCAATTTTATTGTGCTACTCATAATTAATTTTGTCTTTATCTCAACTCGAGTAAAAAACAAGTCATCTTTGACAATGTTGGACTATTTAAAAACTTGCTTTCAGAGAGCAAAGAGGAGTGAAAATATAACAATACAACCTTAAATTAGTTTTATTCATTATTTTTTACTTTGAATGTTTGATGAAAATATAAGGCCAGGATTAATTATGGCCACATCTATTGCCCAATCCGTACGGATTTGTGTGGGTTGAGTGTCCAAAAAAAGTCATTTTTTCCAACCCAATCCGTTATATATATTGCGGGTTGGATTATGGTTGAGGTTAACAAACCACGGGTTAATGTTCCCCAAACCGTTTTAACCCGCTATATATATACATTGTGTGTATTTAAAGATAACAACCTCCCGATATTATTATTTTTTAATTTTTTTACTTGTTCTGAATGTTATAAACGTATTATAATTAATTTTTATTTTTATTTCTTTTTAAAATATACAATTATTTTAAAATTTCGGCTGATTGTGTAAAATATAAAAAATAAATGAACAAAATAAAAATTTAAGAATAAATCAGCCCCAACCCGCCTTAATCCGCAATTTTTTTTCCAGGTTGGATTGATTTGTGTTGAAATTTTAATTATAATGGATGGAGTTTTATTGAGTTGAAATTTAAATTTTACAAATCCGATCAAATACGCCCCGTAATTTATTTTATCCGTTGGGTTAGATTTGACGCTAATCATGTTATATTCTTATCCACGGCCTCTGTCGTATATTACAAGCTTGTCGTATAATTCTCTCTCTAAAACTAAGTAATATACTAATCCATTGTGTAACACATGCTTCTCTAAAAATAACATTCTTTTCCTCTCTTTTAAAATCTTCACCATCATATGTCTTAAAAAATTGTTGGGTCCTGTTTACCTTTTTATTTTTTCATTTTGAGAATTTGTTTATACTTAGGTGGATTAAAATAGAAAGTATTTATATTTCTTTTAATGCGTAGTATAAAATTAGAATGAGATAAAAGTATAAAATATTAAGCAACACTACACACTGCAAACCAATAAAAGTAAGAACACAATGACTAGTAAATACAAAAGTGTATTGTCATATTTACCTAATTGACAGTCAAACTCAGTTAGGACAAGTCTTTTTGTGCATATAAAAATAAGTTATTGATCCCTATATTTTGTTACTATGTACATGTGATTAATCACTTACAAGGTTAATTTATTTTACTTTCTAATTTAATTAGTTCATATTTCTATCTGTTAATTTAAATTGAACCACTGATTAACTATCACTAAGATAACAACAAAATAGTTACATTTTGGTCGTGTGATCCCCGTGTTTACCGTGTGATCTTAGTGCAGATTTATATAAAGCATAACAGAAGTAGTAAATAGTATAGAATTGAATTTTTTTTATAGATCGAGTATTGTTATTTGGACATAACGCTTTTTTACTCATATTCAGGAATGCAGAGTAGCAAAAAATGGCTAACTGAATTCGCTTGTTGAGAGTTTCGAACATAAGGTGAAAAAATAGCTGAAAATAGAAATTAAACGCAAATATTTTTTAATTAGTTGGTGTTAACATGGAAAGGGAGAGCGGCCATAATTAATCATGACCCTAGCTTCAAATCAAACGGTTTAAAATGAAAAAGAATTAAATAGGAATTCTTGGTTACAATTTACAATCTCACTCCTCTCTCTAGACTATATATATGTCGGGGGATTTTTTTTTCATTACTGTGTTTACTCATAACTATAAGAGACCCGGGATTGGAAATCTCACGTCTACGTGGCATGTGCCACGTGACAACTTTGCCAATTTTTTTTTCTTTCAATTTCTGTTTTCGTTTTCTTCTTTGTCTGCTGTCTGTGTTTTCTTTTACCCAAAAAATTTCCACAATTTTACCAAAAAAAACCCTAACCATCAACCATCAAACTCTTGTTGGTTTACGTGTACGAAATAACAATTAAACAATAATAAAGGACTAAACAGAAATAAACAAAAACCAGTGTAATCTTTATTAATTTCGATTTGGAACGGAAATTACTGATTACAACATGTAGGTACTGAATAGTAATTAAAACAAACGTTATTAAGATTATTATTAATTAATAATCTGATGTGCTGAATTGCAATACATTGAAACTGCCGGACTGTAAGTATAAACTTAACAGCCGGACTGTTCTGATTGAAATTGAAATAACATGACTGAATTGAAACTATTCTAATTTCAGAATTAAATTACAGAATTGAAATTACAGAATAAAACAGTACTTTAAAGAAATTACAGAAAGGTAAAACAGAATTGAAAAGCTAAAACTTCTTTAGGGACTGCTTTTGTAAATATACAAGAGTCCCCCTTTTTCAGTTTAGTACAAGACCCACGACCCAAGACAAACCCCAAGGCCCGCGTCCCGGGCGAGCGCGCGCGTGTGTTACACACTAACACACTCATGGGTATGTGGAGATGATAGTTTAACAACTACATGGGATGAACTTATATTTATATTGTAAAAATCACTCATGATTTCACAATGTGGGATAACCCTCATGGTTTAAATCCAATCTCCTTTTCCATTTTCCATCATTTGTTTTTATTCCTCTTTCGAGTACCAACCTTCGAGGCCAATTATCATTCACACTCATTCTCCGAATAGGTCATGCGATATACCGTTGCGAAACTCGTCGTACGAGCTACTCAAACGCTTTGAGTACGGCTTCAGAAATTCTGAGTTGTCGCATTGAATATTGCCTCAAATATGGTCCCTTGACCATTCGGAACACCCATGTTAAAAACATGTTTTCCAACAACTCTATGTGGTGATAATATATAGTATGATTCCATGACCGCGTCTAAAATTATCTTCAAGACTTGTGTTGTTATAGAACCATGTGCAAAGAAAATAATGTTCGCTCGTCAATTGCTCGGTCCGTGTTCGTTTGTTTATAAGTGAACATGAGCCAAACATGAATAAACATTCTCTCTAAATGAGTGAATTTGAGCAAAACCGACGTCGCTCGTCCAAGTCAATTGCTCGATTCATGAGTCATGGGGAAAGCCCATAATTTATTATGCGTATTCTCATTCTAATTTTGTTTATGTCGTTTAAGAAAAATAATGTACTCTGATATTTGAGACATGAGGATCAAAACATTTGAATAAGGTTTATTATTGCAATATATATTAATCAAAATAACGCAATAAGGAAATAATAAAAATTATAAATGAAATAAAAAAAGAGAAAACTAGTATTATAATCGCAATAAATAAAAACTATATATGTCCACCTAATTAACGCAACAAAATATATAATATCCAAAAGCATGAATGAAATTCCTATCCGCTGTTCTAGTTGCAGTTTTGCAGTAAGGTTCTAAGTGAGGTTGCAACCACAGTTAGAACCCAGTGTATAAATGGACAGAACTGTAAAAAGTTAAATGTACGTAAATGAAATCACACGCACATTTAACAACGGAGTTCACCTAACTAGGCTACGTCTCCGGGGCACTTACCCAGATTATGATATTATAAAAAGCTTACAATATAGGACTCAAGTCTTAACGAAAAACACTTAGACTCCCTCTAGGTTTTTCTGCCTATCTCTATATTGCTCCTACTCTATAACTATCACTTATAAATCAATGGCATCCCACCATTGTTTTCTTTTTAAAGCTCACGTGTATTCTCTCTAGAAAATAAGTTCTTTATAATTTAGAACACACACCTTTTACAAGCTTAAGTTACTAAGTATATAAACAAGTAAAAACAATCTTCTATCTTCAATATCTTTTTGATTGCTTTTGACTTGATTGATTGGCTTCAATCTTTCCAAGCATCACGAGATTCTTCAGCATGGATTGACTCTAATCATCTTTGATTAATACCTGTTTAGTAACCAGCTTGATTGTAGGAGTTAGTATTTTCCTATAACTAGGAAACATATAAAAAGATCATATCTTGGAAAGATATCTTTTTAAGTATTCATGTAAAAACATTAACTCCTGATTTTATTCAATCTTTAATCATATCATACTGAATTGATAAGGAACAAAGATTGAAACATGTGATAAAGATTAGTATAAGAATAGAGATATAGAATTATAAATGTAAAGGAAACATAACTAATCTCTTTATATCTTTTAGGAAATCTTTCCTTACCACTTTGATATTCTCAATAAACACATATTAAACTCTTAGAATCATATGAGAATATATCCTGCATGCTGTAGAACAATTAACAATTAATAAATAACAGCTATGCATAATTACAGAACTAGACAGAATACTGCAGAGCAGCAGGTTTGAACTGAGGTTGCAACTGGTACTTGAAACCTGTTAACAGAGGTTGCAACTGAGGTTGCAACTGGTACTTGAAACCTGGTAACAAAGGTTGCAACTGAGGTTGCAACTGGTACTTGAAACCTAACACTACTGTCTTAGTAGGTTATAACTGAGGTTGCAACTAGTACTTAAAACCTGTCAATGCTGTCTTAGTTCTTAATAACAGTTAGGATTTATTTAGTAAAAACCAATAGACAATAAACAATATTTAGACCAGAAATCTGGTCCTAACAATCTCCCCCTTTGTCATTGGTTTTGACAAATCAATCAAGTTTATAAGTCATCCCAACCACCTGCAGATTTTAATTTCAGAATAGTTGTCTATTCAAGCTCCCCCTGCAAGTTAGAATTGCAAGTTCCAAATAATCACAAACTATATCCATTCACAAATTCAATTCTAAAGACAGGCATACTCAAAAATGGAAATTGCAGAAATTTAAAGGCCAAAAACATGGCACAAACATTGTCTTAGTACAGCAATTGTAATTGAAATTAAAAGCAGCAACATAGTCTTGAAATTGAAAAGAAACAGAACATAACATAACATAAACTTCACTCCCCCTATTTGTCAGCAACCATTGTAATCAGTCACGAGGTATATCACACTGGGGAGGTCTCTCTCTGAGAGGATTGCTTCTAACCACCTCTTCACCTTGTGTATTGTCATCATCACTGCTTATTGAAAAACCATCATCACTGTGAGTTGCATTCCCATCACTGGCACCACCATCACTGTCACTATCATTTTCACTTTCTATCAGATTTTCCAGCAACTTCTTGATGTGATAGTCATCAGTATCCAGCTCAGCCCTCCTCTCTTCATTGTAAGCCAATTTCTGTTTCAAATACCACCTCACTCCTTTCTTCTTTTCTGAGTGAGCAGTAGAAGGCTCTGCCTCTTTTTCTTTACCTTTCTCACCAGAAATATCATTAACATGCCCTTCTTTTAACAGCTTAGCAGAAATATATAGGGCAGTTGGACAAACAGTGGAAGGTTCATTCATGGTACTAATAGGAGAATTTCTACCCATAGAAGAGACTTGGCCCAGAATAATACTAGATATGAGGCAGGGGAAAGGAAGCAGAATGGACATTGAATTATCATCACTAAATTCCCTTATAAGATTAAAGATATGATGGCCAATGTTGATGGGTAGTGAAGACATAATTTTGTACAGAAAAATGGCCATTTCTTTGTTAACTTTGGAAGTTTGTTTAGTGGGTGTCCAGTTAAACCTAGCAATCTTGTGTAACACAGCAGCACTTAATGTGAGAGAGGATGTTTTGATGGAATTTCCATCAAATCTATTGTTCTTACCAGTAAGTACCAGGGCAATAACTTCCAAGGCATACTCAGTATTATCCACAGAAGGATTAGGGGCATGCAGAGATTCATTAATTATCTTAGGGGTAAAATCTAAAGTCACACCCCTTAAGAATATTCTTCCAAACTTAGGATTACCCTCTTCAAAGACACCACTGCTTAAATTGGCATAAAATTCTTTAACAACAGCAGGAAGATAGGAGTCAGCATAACAAATAGTTTTGGCTAATCCAACAGCAGAGAGTAATTTCTCAACATACACCTGTATGTGAGGATAGCTCACCAAATTAAGCCTTCTTTCACACAGAATTTCTTTACTAGCCATTCCCCTAAACCTCCTATATGTTGCCCTACTCCAGAACTTAGGATCAACATTATTAACCTTAGGAGTATAAGAGAAAACAGATGGAATAGGAACATCCTCTACAGGTTTCCTAGCACGTTTCTTAGTGCGCTTAATATTGGGTGAGGAAGACTCACTTACCTTTGATTTGGAGCCTTGACGTGTTGGAGATTTATTCAGAAAATCTCTGAGGGTGCAATCATCATCAGAATTTGGGTTTTTGGACATGGTTGCAACTGGGGGTTGGAAGTGAGCTTTGAACCTAGCACTGGGTTTTTACAGGGAGCCTAGGGTTTTTGACAGTGAAGAGAGAGAGAGAGAGATATTCTGTGAAATGTAATTGATTTGGATATTTAAAAAGATGTTTGTATAAATAGCAATAAAGTCCATATCTTTTTGTTATAGGAAAGAGATACATGCAAATCAATTTAGAAACAGATTTAGCCAAAGATGAAGGAAATATCTTATCAACAAAGATTCTAAAACCAATCACACTTAAAACACGAAGAAAAACAGTTGGCATTTAGATAAATCCAGCAATTAATACAGATAAACATTCCTTTTGCAAATCAGATTGATCCAAAATTTGAAATTTCAAAAATTGAAGCTTTTTAAGGAAATCTGACATGATTCAAGATAAAGAGCAATTTAAAAGATATCTAACTTTTAGGAAAACAAAAATCTAGCAATTTAATCAAGAAAATATGTTTATCAAAGAATAACTCTAATAAAGATTAAATTTTAGGAGCTTAAATTGAGCAAATCCGTTTGTATCTCTACACAAAAACTAGTTTGATGACCTCAGCAAGGAAAGAGTATAAGTGATGTCAAAAATAACAAGATTTTGTCTTGGCAGTTATAAAATAGACTGAGGTTTCAACTGATGTTGTAACTGAACTTCGAACCAGTTATTGAGAGAATGAGGTTTCAACTGATGTTGCAACTGAGCTTGCAACCATCTTAAACAAATTGCACTTTGTGCTTGCAACTCTATTACCAGAGAGGTTTTCAATGACAAGTTACCTCACATCTGTTTTTGAGACACCAAAAAGCGGTTTTTTCAAAACAAAAACATCATAGCTCAATTAAGACTTAACCTTAGAAAATAAAAATTATTGAAGGTACTCAATACAGACATATTTAGCAAGAATAATCAATTAGATTGATAGTGACATACCCCTATGTCACTTCTTAATGATTCAAACTTGTTTGTATCAAGGGGTTTTGTGAAAATATCTGCTAATTGTCTTTCAGTTGAAACATGTTCTAAAATTAAGCTCTTTTCTTCAACTAGTTCTCTAATAAAATGATGCCTTAGATCAATATGCTTGGTTCTAGAATGTTGAACTGGATTTTTAGCTAAATCTATAGCACTTTTGTTATCACAAAACAGAGTTAATATTTCATGTTTAACATTATAATCAATTAACATCTGTTTCATCCAAATTAATTGAGTGCATCCACTTCCAGCGGCAACATATTCTGCTTCAGCAGTAGACAAAGATATGCAATTTTGCTTTTTACTGAACCAAGAAACAAGGTTGTTTCCAAAATAAAAACACCCACCAGAAGTACTCTTTCTATCATCTATGTTTCCTGCCCAATCTGCATCACAGTAGCCACTAAGAAAATGGTTTGTATCTTTAGAATACCATAGGCCTAAATGAGGTGTTCCTTTTACATACCTTAGAATTCTTTTGACAGCTAGAAGATGAGGTTCTAAAGGATTTGCTTGATATCTGGCACATACTCCTACACTTAAACAAAGGTCTGGTCTACTAGCAGTTAAATACAGCAAGCTTCCAATCATGGATCTATAAAGACTAGGACAAACATTTTTTCCTTTATCATTTTTAGACAGTTTAAGGGTAGTACTCATAGGAGTTCTCTTTTCTTTACTCTCACTTAGACCAAACTTCTTAACAAGATTGTCTGCATACTTACTCTGACATAGAAAAATCCCTTTCTCATTCTGTTTAACTTGTAATCCTAGAAAGTAATTCAATTCACCTCCACCACTCATTTCAAATTCTTTCTTCATATCAGAAGTGAATTCTTCTATCTTCTTATTAGAAGATGAGCCAAAAACAATGTCATCAACATATATTTGAGCAACTATTATATCCTTTGTAGTTTTCTTTGTAAACAGAGTTTTATCAACTCCCCCTCTTTTAAAACCTTTTTCAAGCAAAAACTTGGTTAATCTATCATACCAAGCTCTAGGGGCTTGCTTAAGACCATACAAGGCCTTCTTCAGCAAATAAACATGTTCAGGAAAGTTAGGATCTTCAAATCCCTTAGGTTGACAGACATAAACCTCTTCATTGATCACACCATTAAGAAAAGCACTCTTTATGTCAAGTTGAAACAGTTTAAAATCATACAGACATGCAAGAGATAATAGCATTCTAATGGATTCAATTCTAGCTACAGGAGCAAAGGTTTCATCAAAGTCAATTCCCTCAATTTGTGTATAACCCTGAGCTACCAACCTAGCTTTATTCCTGATAATCACTCCATCCTCATCACTTTTATTTCTAAAAATCCATTTAGTCCCTATAACATTTTTATTAGAAGGTCTGGGTACTAAAGTCCATACATCATTTCTCTCAAATTGAGCCAATTCATCCTGCATAGCTAAAATCCATTCACTATCTTCTAGAGCTTCTTTTATATTCTTAGGTTCTAACTGAGAGATATAACAAGCAAAGTGAACAACATTATTTCTTTTACCTCTGGTTTTCATACCTGAAGTAACTTCTCCTATGACATTGTCAAGAGAATGATTTTTCTGAGTCCTTACATAGCGAGGCCTGCTAGTTGACTGAGCATGAGAACTTTCTTCTTCTTCTTCAGATTCAGCAGCATTCTGGGTTTCAACTGTGGTTCCAACCTCAGTTCCAACCTCAGTTGTAACCTCAGTTGCAACTGGACTTCCAACCACTCTGGGACTTCCAGTTTGTTGAGTTTCTTCTTTCTCTTTTTCTGTAGTCTCGGCCTGTTCATCATCACCTGTAATCTCATCAACAATTTTTAGGTCATCAAATAACACATTATAAGATTCCATAACACAGTTTGTTCTTTGATTGAAGACTCTAAATGCTCTACTATTCTGAGCATAACCAAGAAAAATCCCTTTATCACTTTTAGAGTCAAATTTACCAAGATGCTCTCTATCTCTGAGAATGTAGCAAACACATCCAAAAACTTGAAAATACTTTACATTGGGTTTTCTACCTTTCCATATTTCATAAGCTGTCATGGAAGTACCTTTAGTAATATAAACTCTATTAACTATATGACAGGCAGTATTAACAGCTTCAGCCCAAAATCTATTGGCAAGTTTCTTAGAGTTAAGCATTACTCTAGCCATTTCCTGAATGGTTCTATTTTTCCTTTCAACTATGCCATTTTGCTGTGGAGTCTTAGGAGCAGAGAACTCATGACTTATTCCTAAGGAGTTGCAGAATTCTTTAAACTTGATATTTTCAAATTCAGTTCCATGATCACTTCTAATCCTAGCAATATTACCACTAGTGGAACCTTTTTCAAGTTGCAGTTTTAAGCACAGAGTTTTGAACAGTTCAAAAGTTTCAGACTTATCCTTTAAGAACACTACCCAAGAGTATCTAGAGAAATCATCTACAACTACTAGAATGTACTTCTTACCACCTATACTAGCAGTTTGCATAGGACCCATCAAGTCAATGTGAAGAAGTTCTAAGATTCTCTTAGTGTAGATTAGACTAGTACTTTTGTGAATACTTTTGGTTTGTTTGCCTATAGCACAATCACCACAGACACTTTGAGTTTTAGCACTAAGTTTAGGAATTCCTCTTATCAATTCCTTTTTAACAAGCTTATCTAAAGTTTTGTAATTCACATGCCCAAGCCTTTTATGCCAAATATCTACATTATTAGTAATGGCTTGATTACACCTATTTTGAGGCAATTCTTTTTCAGCTTTTTCAAACACATAGCAGCTGTTGGTTGATCTAACTCCAGTCATGATTAAATCATTGTTAAGATTAGTAATTAGACACCTTTCTTTGTCAAATTTAACAGTCATTTCATTATCACAGAGTTGACTGATACTAATAAGATTAGCTTTTAGACCATCTACAAGAAAAACATCCTCAATATTAGGTATTCCAGGTTTGTTTAAGGTACCTTTACCAACAATTTTACCTGTATCCCCACCTCCAAACACAACAGTGTTACCTGTAAGAATGGTGACATTTTTTAGGAGACTTGCAGTACCTGTCATATGCTTAGAGCATCCACTGTCAAAATACCAATCATTAGAAGTAACAGCATTCAAGGAGTTAATAACAGCTTTGTTGTTAGCAATTAAAGTAGCTGTTTCTTTAACTTTCCAGACCCATTTCAAATTTTTATTGACAGAAGCCAACCAGGTTTTCTGGGAAATATACTTTCTGTTTCTTTTTAAATAACACTGGATTTCAGAATGTCCAGGTTTTTTACAGAAATTACACAACTTCAACCTAAAGTTATTTTTATCCCTAAAGCTATTCAATTTATTCATGGTTGCAACTTTGGTTGTAACTGAGCTTCCAACCTTCTTTACATAAACCTGAGTTTTATTCCTGGTTGCAACTCTGGTTGCAACTGAACTTCTAACCTTGTGGTCAAAATCATGAGTTTTAGCTTTAGCAACAGCTTCAATAAAAGTAGTTTTTCCTGTACTTTTACCACCATAGTAACCTAGACCACTGATATCTTTGGAGCCTCTAGAATATGACAGCATGTCATCTAATTTATCTGAAGCAGAAACATTCAGCAATTTTATTATCTTTTTAGTTTCAGTAAGTTCAGCCAGTTGTAATTTAAGCTTCTCAGTAAGACCTTTAACCTCATCCTTTAGATCAACATTCAGTTTGCTTATGATCAAGGATTGTTTACTCAGACACTTATACTTCTCATACAGAACAAGGTATTGCTTAGTAATGTTTTCATCAGAAGGCTCTTCCTCATCACTGCTATATGTTTCAAAGGCAGTTGTAACTGGGGTTGAAACTTGTTCACAGTCACTTTCATAAGTAGGTTCTTGTTCAGTGATTATTCCCATGAAATTAACAAAATTAGAACCATCCTCTTCATCACTGTTACTCTCAGAATCACTATCACTATGAGTGGTTATGTAGGCATTTTTGTTTCTTTTTAAAGTGTTTGCACACTCAGCCTGAATATGGCCAAAACCTCTACATTCTCTACACTGAATCTCTTTAGGTTTGTATTCTTTGTTATCCTTCTCTTTGGAATTCCACTTTCCTGTAGAGTTATTATTGAACCTAGACTCTGTCTTAAACTGGTTATCCTTTTTCTGAAAGTTTTTAGATGAACCAGTATCATCCTCCTTTTTCTTATAAAACTTCTTGTAAACCTTTTTTGCAAAGAAAGCTAGTTGTTCTTCATCACTCATTTTATCACAGGCATTAGATTCAGATTTCTTAGCTTGAAATGCTATTCCCTTTTCTGGTCTTTTATGTTTGAAGAATTTCAGTTCATGAGTACTTAGATTTCCTATGAGTTCTTCAAGTTTAAGATTATCTAAGTCAGTTGATTATTCAATAGCTGTGACCTTAATTTCAAACCTTTCTGGGAGTGACCTAAGAGTTTTCTTAACAAGTTTAGCATCACTGTATTTTTCTCCTAAGGTTCCAGCTTGATGAGCAATGTGGCAGATTCTACCATTAAATTGTTCAATGTTTTCATCTTCCTCCATTCTTAAGTTTTCAAATTGGGTAGTTAACTGTTGAAGTTTGAAAGCTTTTACTTTAGTGGTTCCTTCAAAAGTAACTTGCAATATATCCCATGCTTCTTTAGCTGTTTCACAATGAGAGATATACCTGAATACGCTGAGAGTTACACCAGCAAAAATCAAGTTTATGGCTGTTGAGTTGGCACTTGATTTCCTATCTTCTTCAGCAGACCATCTGTCTTCAGGTAAGAGAATCAGTTCTCCTTCATTATCCATGGTAGTTGGAGCCTCCCATCCATACATAACAGTCTTCCATGCATGTTCATTCTGTTGTTTGATGAAAGACCTCATTCTAATTTTCCATACTCCATAGTTTACTCCTCCTTCAAGCAATGGAGGTTTGTTGAAAGCATTTCCTTCCCTCATTAAGTCCATTGTTACTAGAACACAGGATCCACACTAAGTAAGATCTAGTGTGAAGCTCTGATACCAATTGAAATTCCTATCCGCTGTTCTAGTTGCAGTTTTGCAGTAAGGTTCTAAGTGAGGTTGCAACCACAGTTAGAACCCAGTGTATAAATGGACAGAACTGTAAAAAGTTAAATGTACGTAAATGAAATCACACGCACATTTAACAACGGAGTTCACCTAACTAGGCTACGTCTCCGGGGCACTTACCCAGATTATGATATTATAAAAAGCTTACAATATAGGACTCAAGTCTTAACGAAAAACACTTAGACTCCCTCTAGGTTTTTCTGCCTATCTCTATATTGCTCCTACTCTATAACTATCACTTATAAATCAATGGCATCCCACCATTGTTTTCTTTTTAAAGCTCACGTGTATTCTCTCTAGAAAATAAGTTCTTTATAATTTAGAACACACACCTTTTACAAGCTTAAGTTACTAAGTATATAAACAAGTAAAAACAATCTTCTATCTTCAATATCTTTTTGATTGCTTTTGACTTGATTGATTGGCTTCAATCTTTCCAAGCATCACGAGATTCTTCAGCATGGATTGACTCTAATCATCTTTGATTAATACCTGTTTAGTAACCAGCTTGATTGTAGGAGTTAGTATTTTCCTATAACTAGGAAACATATAAAAAGATCATATCTTGGAAAGATATCTTTTTAAGTATTCATGTAAAAACATTAACTCCTGATTTTATTCAATCTTTAATCATATCATACTGAATTGATAAGGAACAAAGATTGAAACATGTGATAAAGATTAGTATAAGAATAGAGATATAGAATTATAAATGTAAAGGAAACATAACTAATCTCTTTATATCTTTTAGGAAATCTTTCCTTACCACTTTGATATTCTCAATAAACACATATTAAACTCTTAAAATCATATGAGAATATATCCTGCATGCTGTAGAACAATTAACAATTAATAAATAACAGCTATGCATAATTACAGAACTAGACAGAATACTGCAGAGCAGCAGGTTTGAACTGAGGTTGCAACTGGTACTTGAAACCTGTTAACAGAGGTTGCAACTGAGGTTGCAACTGGTACTTGAAACCTGGTAACAAAGGTTGCAACTGAGGTTGCAACTGGTACTTGAAACCTAACACTACTGTCTTAGTAGGTTATAACTGAGGTTGCAACTAGTACTTAAAACCTGTCAATGCTGTCTTAGTTCTTAATAACAGTTAGGATTTATTTAGTAAAAACCAATAGACAATAAACAATATTTAGACCAGAAATCTGGTCCTAACAATGAACATCACATTTAACCTTGAAAGTGGAGTGGAACTGTGTTAGGTAGTATGATGTAAAAAATTTGAGCTATAAATTTAAGCTATGTTGTCGTGACATTAATTTTTTTTTTCTTATTAGAAGGTTAACTTAAGATAGGATCTTATTACCTCCAACTCCCCCCAATAATAATCTCTTTGGCTTTCTGGAACCAAATCCCACTGCATAGCTCCGGTGAACTTTTGTTTAAACGCTTGCGAAAGAGCTCGACAAGCCGTATATGGCTTTAACCTATCATAAGAATAAAAATAACAAAACCAATAATGACAAAAACAAATAATACAATTAGTCGAACAAATAACAAGAATTATGTCAATATTACCTAGCATCACCATCTTTTTCTGAAATGATCAATTCCAGCTCCAATCGAGTGTCCACGAGGAACTGAGATTCTGTAAGCCCATGGTTGCAAGAAATGCTATTTTCTGGAAGAGGTTCATCATAGAGAGTGGGCTCGCCGGCTAATGGCTCTTCAGCTCTTGGCTCTTCAGCTATTCGTTCTTCGTCATCGGCATCCTCATCATCGTCTTCCCCGTCATCGTCTTCCTCGTCACTGTCATCCTCGTCAGTAAAAAAAACCCCATCATTGTCATCTATATTCTCCTCCTCCACATGGACTGCAGATTTACATGGACATTGTTTACGTTTACGAGAAAGCTTGGATGACTTCTTATGAGTAGCACGTGGAGGCATGGACAACTCCGAGCGGGAACGCTTGGATGACCTGGTGAGAAGACAGGGAGGTTCTGATGGCTGCGTGTCATAAGTGCTAGCACGAGTCGTCCGGATATTGTTCTGCTTTCGGTTTATACCAGTGCGCCCTCCACCACGAGTTCGATTAGCTCCGCTATGTTGGCCTTGATATTGGTACACCATAACTGTGTGCCACTGTGACATACAAAACATTATTATATAGTTACAAAATTTAAAGTTAAACCAAATTATAAACAAACTAGCAAATCAAAAGGTAGTTTTTGAATCATTGTTGATGAAAAACAAATACTATATTTTACATTTCAAATTAAAGAAATAAACTTTACATTAACTAACCAAACAAACAGTTTAAGTTTCCGCAATCTGTTAAGATCTTTATGCAACTGAGGCTTGTGGAAATAGTAGGTTATAGTGTATTTCAAAAAAATTCTTCTCTGGGTAAAAACTTTTCAAGAGGGAAAAGCTTGTTGTATGTTGAGGTTTGTGAATTATTTGTTAGTTTGTGAAATTACGGTAGTTTTTTGTAAATATAACAAGTAATAATTATTTTACGTTGATATTGTTATTTACATATCTAGACACCGTTGTGACAACTTTTTACATGTGAATATATAATATTAACAAACGGAACATCAATATAAATTTATTTTTCATTAAAGAAGCAATATAAAAATGTTGGTTAATTTCGTTAGGAGATTGGTACGCTAAAAATTCTGAAAATAAGTTCAATCATGTGTGTGAATAACATAATCATCAAATATTACATAAATTTTATTAGAAGTCAAAGTCATAACACTCATATAACGAACCAGAATGAAGAGAAGGGTACAACTTGGGGACTAAAAAAGCATCAGAATTGAGTTTTTCTATAAATAATTAAATATTGTAGATACATGTCTATATTTGTTGTGGTGATAATATACAGTATCGTTTAAAATTATCTTGAAGACTTGTGTTGTTATCGAACCATGTACAAAGAAAATAATGTTACCTCGTCAATTGCTCGATCCGTGTTCCTTTGTTTATAAGTGAACATAAGCCAAACATAAATAAACATTCTCTCTAAATGAGTGAATTTGGACGTCGCTCCTCCAGATCATTTGCAACTGTATATTATTTTATGATTTCAATCGCAACTCCAATGATCCTTACATTGTAGTTTAATTTTCATTGGGTCCCCGTAGTCTTGAGGAGTTACAAATAGAGTACTGTAGCGATTCTCTTGTTTAACAGAATTTTCCTCTAGGAAGGGATGAACAGCAACTTATGAAACTATTATCAAAAAAGTAGGAAGTAACTTACGAATGAAACCGTGAAATTCTCCCAGTATGAAGAATTAAATAATGAACTTTTTTTGAAAGGTAACAGAACGCTTTTGAAGAACTGATAGATAGTATCATAGTACGTAGAATTGTTTTTAATCTTCTAGACACGGTTTTAGAAACAGGGAACCACACGATTGTTGGGACGAATCGAGATTGCCATAAATTCAAGCTCGACAGGTTTCTTAAGCTCGTCAACGTAAAGGGAACCGATGGCAAACCACTTTCTTGCATTTTTTCGTAAAACAAATTATTTAAACTGTCAGGATTCGGCACTCAGGGGGTTCATCAACAACAACGCCATGTGTCAGAAGTTACGTCTACAAGTCATTTTGTGACCTTGGATTATAAGTACACTAAGAATGAAAATAAATTTTCATGACCAGTTGTATACTTAGGAACATAATTGCTCCACCAAAGTGAGAAATAATTGAACTAGTAAATTACTCCTATTAACCAACATAATGAATAGTCACAAAGAACCCTGAAAAATGAAGTATCTAAGGATGCTGTATAATTAGGGAATGTAAGGTTGTAAGTAAACTCAAGCCACTTTTCACTTAAGTGACCATCAGTTATCTAATGATTCAATGTGTCTGTATTCTGTAAGATCGTACGAAAAGCGGATGTAAAGAAGACGCAACAAATTTTGCTGAAAAGTAAAGTGAATGATGAAGGAAAACTTAAGCTTGTAGTAGAATATTTGGATTTAAATCGATCTTGGATCAAATTTTGTTAAATATTCTAGTAAGTAATGGTGTAACCTCGCAGGCATGTACTGCAAAAAAATAAACATAGAACGGAAAGGGGACATTATATAACTCAATCAAAGCCATTAAAATAAACAGAAATGCAGTTGTTTCATCAATCATTGTTATTTTAGGCTACACTGTCACACGCAGTGGAGAATCTAGGATTTCGAATAAGGGTCGGAGAAACTTAAAAAATACAGAATATCAGAAACTAAGAATAAACATAAGTTTTTTCAAGCATAATTTTTTGCGGTGCCGAAGTTATTAATTGACCTCCACGATTCTCGACGATTAAACATGCATTATAGATATTTCATCGTGAGCACACTTGGCACTATGCCGAGTACATTTACTTTAAATAATAAAAGAATCACTTAGAAAAAGCCAGTCATTTAGTTGCTAATTTGATGTTTAATCTGTACTATCTTTTATAACACTTTTCATAATGAGGGGTGGTTACAGTTATGTTATAAAATTGGAAACTATTTTCATTTATTCAAAATCATATTAGACCAAACAGAGTACATTAGGACATGGGAGCTCAAATTTAGTAATACGCGACACAAACTCGATGAAAATATACTACAAGTCTAAATTCTATAAAAAAAACATCATCATTTTATGATCTACCTAGTTTATCATTTTCTTATCCTATACTATACATGTACTTAAGGCTTAAGCAAACATTTTATCCAAATAACACTAGGGCTATTTTCGTAATTTGTTAATCTCAAACTAAGGGTGGGCAAATGCCCACTCTTGCCTAATATTAGATTCGCCCATGGTCAGGCGGAGTATTGCAACACTACTACTCGACTATTTTGCACAAAGCAGTACAATGTTCATAAATTTATTGTCTACAGACATACAACTTACAACTTCTAACATGCCTATCACATTTTGCACATTGGCAGCATATATTTTACGGAAATGCATTGTTAGTTAAATGTTTTTTCACCGATTGCAATGACTTGGCATCAATACGATTGAGGATCCTTCTTGCTTCCTCCTCTGTAGCTGGAAGCCTGGAACCACTTTTCCAGATTCTGAATCCATTGTTTAGGGTTTGCCTCTGTACAAATGGTGAATGTGAAATAGAGCGCATTCCTCACCCGATAATAAAGGCACGGAAAAACTACATGTGGGGATAATTACATGGGAAACATCAAGAGTATTATGTGATTTTGTATTTGTAAACAAGTCGAAATAAATTAGTGATGCGTACTTCATGTTACATTCGTCAGCGATTATTGTACTTGGAACCATATAGGGAAAAAACATAGATTAGATGGTAATCATAATATAAATATAAATGCTTATGCACTATTCTCCCGATCTCCCCCACTTTTGTCTACTTTCTTGTCATCTTTTTCCTATTTAGTTCTTCTAGACAGTGATTTTCTTCGGGTGTACAAAAGTAAAATTAATGTTGGTTTTTCATAAGTGTACCTGAAGTCTGAAGATACAGTAGTGTAAACAATTGGAATTTGGAAGTAACTTCAAAGGAAATATTTATCCATTTTATGGGTTATTTATATGTATACCTCACTTGTTCTCAGCTCAGGGCGTGTAACATGGGCGATGACCTCAATGGTGATTAATGGCTGATCTGTGTGCTCGAGCTCAGTGTATAACATGCATGATTTTAAGCGCAAAAAATCTCCAACATCAACCTGCCCATTTATAACAGTACTCCAATAAAAAAATACAGTAGGGAGTAATCTATAACTGTAGAAATCTATAGTAACAGTAAGTTAACACCTAACAGTTTTTATTTAGAAACATATAACTGTAGAAATCGGGCAGTAAACTCTTCTGCGCAAGAAAAGTTCAACCTCGAAGTATTTTCAAAAGTGAGCTGTGAAATAAATACTGGCATTTTTATTTTACGACCACCTTATGGAGAAAATATTACACATTTATGCCATAAGCAAACTTGGTTCCAAATTCTATTTACCCTTATCCAAACAAAGTCCTGGTATATTCTTACCCAGGGCCTCTCTCGAAAGTTACATGTAAGTGTGTAACTAAATATCTCTGAGTATGGTTTTTCCTTGGTTATACAACTAAAAAAAATACTGAAACAGACAACCAAAGAGTTCACTAATCCAACACCAGCAAATTCTTTTTTTTTTCCAGACAAAAACACCTTGTAGATGTAGAAAACTATTTTTATGGTACAAAAACACATTAAATAGAGAATCCGCAAAATCTGAATACTGAAACCTAGAATTAACTATTCTATTGGTAAGAGGAATGGGCAGGAAATTCCTACTAATTAGTTTTATTTCATAAACTATAAAGAATACTGTGTAGGGACGTCAGCTTCAGCGGCTGTGCTAAAGACTCGTTCCAGAGCCGCCAGTTGCGCTGAATTTTGGCCGTCTCGTAAATGTTTCTTCTGAAGAGCAGATAGACAAGATTCTCTGTACCAAAAGGGGTACAACAAGTGTTAATAATCGAGGACATTGTTTTACGCTAGCACAGTTGATATTTAGAGATATACAATCATCACTAGTTGAAGAAAACAGAATATGTACTTGAGTGTTGGTTGTTCCCACAAGCGTTGGGTAGATTCACTTTCCCATAACAGGTATTTGGCTCTAGCAAGCTCTTGCCATATCTCTTCCACCTTATAGCTCTTTGGATTTGCACCTCGCCCTAGGTCTAAAGCCTGCAGATGAATTTTTAATGAGATTTGCCAAAAATAGTTCCTCTATGAGAAATACATTATTGTTTCTCACTGAAAATAGATATACAGTATTTCAGATCTTAATTCATTCGTTTTAATACTGTATACTTTCTAGATACAGTATCGGTAACAGGTTCCTCATCGATCTGCTGCAGTTTATATAGGAAAAGGCATTTCAAATTGGATTCATTACATTTATAAATAAGTCGTAAGAAAGACACAAGATCCAGAAAGTGATTCGTTTAATAATTTAAGCTTGTACAGTTCCAGGCTTATCCGTATAAAATCACAATATCATCTGAAATTTCATGTTATATTCAAAAGCCGCATTAGTTTTATGAATGCATCTGCTTTATCCAATATAAACGAAACTGAAACCATTACTTTAAAAAAGCAATCATTCATCTCCTGTTCTTCCCTTTATAGATTACTTTTAACTTATGACAGCATGTACAGTCTAATTGCTGAGTAGTAACATTTTAGGAGGATGGACATACTTTTTCCAGTTCCTTGATACCATCACGATAATCTTCTTTTTGTAGCAACGCTAGCCCAAGTATGTAATGAGCCTGTCACCCAATATGTGCATATTACATTAGAAATTTTCACTCCTTTACTTCATTCAACTAAATGTATAGCGATCTGATTCACGTGGTTAAACCCACCGAGCTCAAAAGGGATGAATATCAATGTACCAAGCAGAAGGTAATTTCTCATTAAACTTTTTGTTGCAGCAACGGGTTCTTTCCTCTGATGATACCGCATAAGCAAAAATAACAGGTATAAATACATTTTACCAGACTTTTTGGAATCTTTTTACTTTCAAAAGTTTGCACAAAGAATCACCTTTTAAGTGTATCTAAACTCTGCCTACTAAAACAAAATGTGGGGCCCTCTATTTTTGTCTCCCAAACTTTTCAGGATAAGTACATGATAAGAATGATATAGATGTATTAATATATTCAGATATGTACAAAACATACATATATACGCACGCTGAAAAAAAAAACAACAGAGAGAGATAGACAGAGAGCAAAAGTGAGATAGAGATAGAAAAGGAATAAAATAATAATTCTCCTACTTTAAATATCATTTTATTTCGATTCGGTTATCCGTCTTCTCCGTTGCATAGCTATCGCACAGACGGTTATTCTGAGGCTCTTGTAGTTTTGTCGCTAGCGGGTTTTGATCTGAGTTTTGAGGCTATGCACGAGTCGTTTCGTCCCTTTGGGTGCGTGTTTGTGGCAGCGTAGCTGTGGTTCGTTCTTGTTCTTCAATCGAGGTACCATTTCGGTACTAAAAAGGGGTGTTACTAAGCCCGTTATATACGTGCTTACGCTTGCATATTATTTTTCTTTAAGTTTATATTATGCTAATTATAGTTTGATGGCTGATTTTTGAAATTAGTCATTAGCATCTTAAAGCATGTTTATGTGAAGTTAGACTAATTGTTTATTTGATAATTGAAGTTTCGATATCCATAATAAATTATGCTATTTAATGTTAATTATTATTTGATATCTGAAATTCAATATCCAGTAGTAGTATAATAAAATTGTTATCAGCTTACTGAGATGGTCGATATCAGTAGATTGTTGATATTATTTTACTATGTTATTTGAGCAGGATTTTTCAATGATTATTGAACTGTTGCAGCTTATTGCTGAATAATAATCGTGGTTTTAAATTATATAAAACTTTTACTGTTCTATATGATATTAATGAACTAAAATGAGGAGTTTAATTGGGGTTGGCGGAGGTAGATGTGTCTGTGGTCAGACGGTTGTTGTTGTCGTAGAGTTGTTATTGGAAAGTTGGTGTCGGTCTTTTACATTTTTTTTAGGGATCACGTGCCCACGTTGTATCCGTGCGGGGGCCTGATGTCCACCGGATATACGGCAACGCGTATGGCCATACGTGGAGGTGTTAGCCAGCGTATAGATTTCATGAGTAGTTGATTCTATACGTGGATCTGAGTAGTGATCCAGGATCTGAGAAGTGATCCGGCATTGTGATTCCGACTTTATACACATTTGAGTCGTAGGTTGAGTCACGCCACTTGGCGTTAGTAGTTGAGGTTCAGAAGTGTCGTGGTGGTGTAGAAGTAACAAGATGAACATTTTATATTAAAGATTTCAATATTGTATTTCGTAGTTTTATAATTTTAGCGTAGAGATTTATGTAGCGAGTTTAGTTGACTCACCCTTTGCTGTGCTGTTCCTTTCTTTTCTATTTTATTGTCTTTTATAGCCGGGGGTCCAGATTGGGAGTCCAGTATGAGCTTTTGAGCTTTCGAGCGGGACTCGAGGCAGAACGGTTTGGCGTGTACGAGGTAGTACAATACTTGAGATCGAGTTGGTGTCGTTTTGTATGTATATATATTGTAGATGTTCTGAGCTGTTTTCGTGTAATGTGTGTTAAAAACTGGGTGACCAGAAGTCTTGTTTTTCATTTTTTTTTTCATTAGTTTTTTTAAAATCGCGTTCCGGGTTTTATGTAAATTTGGGGCGTGACATTTTACCCTTGGCCATAAGAGCTACAGTCAAAGCCGTTTTATTTCCACAGCTGGTTATAACTCAAAGGACAACGACCAAGAAAGATTATCTAAATCCAGAGCATATGACCATCTAAAAAATGTGCCAAATTTACAGGTATCAGCAGGGATATTCAGGGGCTTTTTCTCTCTGTGTGTGAGTGGATCTATTTTTTCTTAAACTTAATATATTTAAGATTACAAAAATAAAAGATAAAAAGCTAAATAGTCGAAGCAACAATAATTCTGAGATCAAATCCATGCCTTTGGACATTAAAACAGCTCAATTGTTCACAATTTGAAAATAAAATTCTAATCAAGGTGGTGCAACGCATCAACTTGAAATTCTACGTCTGCATGATAAAAGTAACGTGACGCAATGCTTAAAAGTATAACCAGCAACCTAAAAGTAAAATAAAAGGGACCCTAACCTTGACAGCTTTCTGATCAAGTTTAATTGCTCTCCTACTATCCTCTTCAACTCTAACCCAATCACTACATAAAAAGTCCACCACAACGAAAGAAATTAGACACCAACTGCAAATAGCAATTAAACCACAATATTTACGAAATACAGATATATACGGAAACAATATATTTTCCACTCATACTTGCGTCTACGATGACATAAGGCGCAATTAGTCCAATACACCGGAACATTAGGGCACAAAGTAATAGCCTGCATTAGATATATCAAAACAAAAGGTGAACAAAATTAAATTTTCTCATATATGGAACAGAACGGAGCATAGTAATCGCATCATTAATACCATTACCCATACAGCAAAAAAAACTACAACTTTTTTCAAACTTCCCAGGGCACAATAGCCTAATAGGTTACATACAAAAATAGAAAACTAACAAGAATCAAAATGCCAGTTACGGAAAAACCCATTCTGACATAAGATACTTGCCTAAAATATCAAAATTCACGACAAATTTACTAGAACACAACGCTCAAGTATCACTCATTGAACACAAATATAAAAGATCCAAAAAAAATATCTCAATAAGCTTATCCATCAAGGTATAACTGATCGTCAAAGTATCACATAGCGAACCAGAAAACTCACAAGATCGTAAAATATCATCAGTCACGCAAAAATCATTAGGGCACAAATAAATTACCTAAATATCACATACCGCTATACAATGTAATAAGAATAATTATTCGAATACACAATACACATTATGGCACAACTCCTTGTACCAAATAAAAAAAAATATGGCATAACTCCTGAATACCACAGTCCACACACCACACACAAAATAATAAAGATTAAAATTCCCCAATTACCAAAACTCATCTGTAAAGGCTTAATTTTACATACTAAAACACAAAAGTAATTAGATATTTTAACCAATTTATGCATATATGTAACTCCATACTAGTAAAACAGAACACTAACAATATATTTAACCAAAACTGGCTTAATGTTACGTGCTAAAACAGAAAACTAACTAGATATTCAACCAAAACTGGCTCAATGTAACAATGTTACATACCGAAACAGAAAACTAACAATATATTTAACCAAAACTGGCTTAATGTTACATGCTAATTGTTAAAACAGAAACTAACTAGATATTTAATCAAGATTCAAGAGTAGGTTAAGTATCAATAGCAGCAGAGAAACGATATATATATATATATATAACAGGGACTGACCCGGGGGTAGCAGGGGGTGGCCGTGGCCACATCGGCGGCAATTTTCAATTTTTTTTTTTTTATGTAATTTAATTTTTTCTAAGATATACATCGATGGTTCCCATAATTAGACAAAAGAGCTATTGGTGTAGTGAGAAAATTGGTTTTAAATTATTTTAAAAAACATAGCTAATTTAAGTCATATAGAAAATAATATGAGTTAATTTAAGTCATTTTAAAAAAAATCTGAGTTAATTTAAGTCGTACTAAAAAAGTCTAAGTTAATTTAAAGCCTTTAAAAACCGTATGAGTTTATTAATGTTGTTTTAAAAATAGTTTGAGTTAATTTAAGTCAATTAAAAAACAGTATGAGTTAATTTAATTAATTTTAAAAACAGTTTGAGTTAGTATAAAAACATTCAAAGTCATTTTGAGTCATTTAAAAAAGTCCGAGTTAATTTAAGTCATTTCAAAAATAGTCCGAGTTAGTATAAAAATAGTCTAAGTCATTTTGAGTCATTTAAAAAACAGTCTCAGTAATTTTAAAAACAGTTTGAGTTACTTAAGTCATTTAAAAAAAATCCGAGTTATTTAAGAAGAGTTTGAGTTGTTTTAAAAACAATATGATGTATTTTTCAAAACAGTCTGAGTTAATTTTCAAAAAGTCTAGTCATTAAAAAACAATCCTGGTCTTTTAAAAACAGACTGAAACGTTTTAAAAACAGACTAGCTCAATTTAAAAAAGTCTGACTGGTTTTAAAATTGTCTAAATTGTTTTAAAATAATTTGAGTCATTTGAACACATTCTATGGTCATTTAAAAACAGTTTGAGTTATTTTAAAAACATTTTGAGTCTAATTAAACAGTTTGAGTCGTTTTAAAAAATAAGTCATAGTTAATTAAGTCACTTTTATGTGTTATGTTCATTAGAAAGCTAATAGAAAAGAATGTGATATTAGTATTTAAACATTTTATATATAGCTAGTTTTAACTAGGGAGTCAAACATTTATATTTCTAAAACTGTTAGACCCGTACAATAATTTATGAAATTACAAACCAATCCTCGTTTTCCTCACCCCCACAAATCTTAAGAGTTAGTAAGCTTTTTATATTTACTAAAATTGGATCAATAATTAAATAATTTTGTTAAAAATAGACCAATCCTTAAATTAGTTTGAAAGAGAACGAAATCATCGTTTAGGCCTGACTTTTAAGAAGTTAGGCACTTAAAAAGTCCAACCACCAAATATGCAAAGATTAAAGCTGGATCCTAGCACATGTTACATTATGCTACCAGGCCTAAATTGGTTGGATTTAAATTCCATTTTTTTCGATAACGTTCATAGGTAGCTAATTCAGATTCAATCCAACTATTAGCCATACCAGCTAATAAGGAAACAGTGACATTCAATCAAAAAGAATGAGCTCTAGTTTCTTACTTTCTTACCATATGGAAACTTACTCATGAGAAAATAAGGCATTAGCCAAACTAAACTACATAACAATTTTCCATATTTTAGTTACTTTTTTGAGATAAAAATGTTTCAAACCTCCAGTACATCATCTCATTTAGTGTCAGTTCCATGGGTACCCCAAAAACTAGTCTAAGGTTCTAAATCCGAATAAAGCAACAATATTTAGTAAATAACTGAAAATGAGTTCTTTTAGATTTGGTGAAGGGGCGAGCAATCTATAATCGAGAAACCCTTTGGATTTAGTCTTTTAGATTTTCTCAACAAAAAAAAAGTCTATAAGAGATCAAGTGAAGAATAATACAAGGCTGAATAGAAAAATGATCTCCCAGTATACAATATCACTATTTAAGAATTTAATCAAAATAGGGGACAGAAAAAATCTCGGTTAAGACAAGTTGCGGGCAGTCGGTTGCAAATATGAAAAAGTGAGATGCTATGGTTGTTTCAAGAAGGAAAAAAGAAAAGTAAAATATATTCCTGCCAAAGTGGATCTTTATGGCTAATTGATTTTTAGTAAAAATTAAATATTTTCTATGTTATCCATAGAAATTGATTCACCTTAAAAATTAGGAAAAATTACCAAAATATACAACTATTTTAAACTAATTACCAAAAAATTATACCCTAACACTTTATTTTCAAAACATACAACTAATTAAAATTATAAATACTAAATCATTTCTATTTTTTTCAACAGTCTCTCTCTCTCCCTCCGTGCTCTTTCTTTTAAAAACAGAGATATCTTTTTCTTTGCTTATTTTTCTTTAAAAATAGTTCAATCTTTTTCTCCGATCAGTTCACAAGTCTCTATCCGAGTTCAATCTTCTTCTCCGGTCAATTCACAGTTCTCGGTATTGTCTTCTCCGATCAGTTCATCCGTCAATTTTCGGTTATTTTGATCATCATCATCAATAATTCACTGGGCAATATGTGTCAATTTTCTCTTCAATAGTCATAAGTTCATCCGTCAATTTTCGAGGTATTTTTTTATTTTTTAAAAATTATTGTAATTAAATTTATATACTTAATAATAACTGTAATCATTGTTCATTATATACACTTTAATACGGTGCATAAACTAGTTGAATTGCATATACATTAATTATTGTATGAATTATCACTATTATGTATGCACTTTTATCATTGATAGTGCTCTTTAATACACGCATACACAATACATTGTTTATACACACTCTTTAATACAGGCATACAAAATACATTTTGTATTCATTGACAATGCCCCTTCTTTGTATTTTTGTTATTATTCATACACAATATACTGTTTATACATGTTTTTTAATACATGCATACACAATATACAGTTTATACATGCTTTTTAATACATGCATACACAATACATTGTTATACACATTCTTTAATGCAGTCATACATAGTACATTGGGTATCATTGAGGCTGCACTTTTAATAATTGTGTATTTGTTTTATAGATGTTCTTTAATACAGACATACACAATACATTGTTTATACACGCTCTTTAATACAGTCATACACAATACATTCTGTATCCATTGACACTGTCTATTTTTTGTGTTTTTCTTATTATTCATACACAATACATTTTTTATACATATTATTTAATACAGGCATACACAATACATATTTTATACATGTTTTTTAATACGGGCATACACAATACATTATTTATACATGTTATTTAATACATACATACACAACACACAATTTATACATGTTTTTTAATACGGGAATACGCAATACAGTCATACACAATACATTGTTATATATTGCACATAAAAAGTGATGATTTCATATTGCATACACATTCAAAAAAATGAGTACACAATCGAGAAAAGTACATACGCAATCCAGAAAAATGCATAAACGATCGAGAAAATAGCATACACAATCAAAAAAGTGCATACATAATACAAAAAATTGAATAAAAAATACAAAAAAATGCATAAAAAATAAGAAAAATGTTTACACAATCGAATTTTCAGGGCTTTACGAACTTTTTTCATTTTTTTTTTGATTTTAGATTTTTCTTTGCTTTTTTTTTTTTACTTTTTTTAACCCTGTTTTGGGTTTTTTCGGGTACTCGACTTTTCTAAACATTTTTCATTTTTTTTTTTTTGATTTTGGATTTTTATTGGTTTTTTTTTTTGTTTTTTCACCATTTTTTTGGGTTTTTTCGGGTTACCGACTTTTTAAAAAGTTTTTTCAGCATATTTTGAGTTTTTTTGGATTCTCGAATTTTTTGAACTTTTTTCATTTTTTTTTTGTAATTTTGGAATTTTCTTGTTTTTTTTTTGTTTTTTACCATATTTTTGGGATTTTTTCGGGTTCTCGACTTTTTTGAACTTTATTTTTATATATTTTTGTGATTTTGGATTTTTCTTGGTTTTTTTTTGCCACTTTTTTTGAGTTTTTTCGGGTTTTCGACTTTTTAAATGTTTTTTCAGCACTTTTTTCGTTTTTCAGGTTCTCGACATTTGTGAACTTTTTTCATTCTTTTTGTGATTTTGGATTTTTCTTTGTTTTTTTACTTTTTTTAACCATTTTTTTTGCTTTTTCGGGTTCCCGACTTTTTAAAAGGTTTTTTCAGCCTTTTTTGAGTTTTTTCGGTTTCTCGATTTTTTTGAACTTTTTTCATTTTTTTGTGATTTTGGATTTTTCTTGGTTATTTTTTTTTTTTTTACCCTTTTTTTGGGTTTTTTCGGGTTACCAACTTTTTTCAAAGTTTTTTCAGCATATTTTGGGTTTTTTTGAATTCTCGACTTTTTTGAACTTTATTTATTTATTTTTTTGTAATTTTGTAATTTTCTTGTTTTTTTACTTTTTTTACCATATTTTTGGGCTTTTTTCGGGTTCTCGACTTTTTTGAACTTTATTTTTATATATTTTTGTGATTTTGGATTTTTCTTTGTTTATTTTTTATTTTTTGCCACTTTTTTGGAGTATTTTCGGGTTCCCGACTTTTTAAAGGGTTTTTTCAGCACTTTTTTGGTTTTTTCGGGTTCTCGACTTTTGTGAACTTTTTTCATTCTTTTTGTGTTTTGGATTTTTCTTTGTTTTTTTTTACTTTTTTTAACCATTTTTTGGGCTTTTTCGGGTTCCCGACTTTTTAAAAGGTTTTCCAGTCTTTTTTGGGTTTTTTCGGATTCTCGACTTTTTTGAACTTTTTTCATTTTCTTGTGATTTTGGATTTTTATTGGTTTTTATTATTTTTTACCATTTTTTTGGATTTTTTCGGGTTCCCGACTTTTTTAAAGGTTTTTCAGCATTTTTTGGGTTTTTTCGGGTTATCGGCTTTTCTAAACTTTTTTTTATTTTTTGTTGAATTTTGTTTTTTTCGGTTTGGAAGTCATTTTAACATTAAATAAGATAGTATTTTGTGAGATGATTTAGAAAGAGAGAGCGCGAAGAGAGAGAGGGGAGAAATATAAATTTTTTAGTAGGTGAGTAGTGTTGTAAGATTATTGGACTCTTGGGCTTTTACTTAATGGGCCCAGATGGGCTTGTAACCCTAACCCTCTATCTATATAAAGAGGGCTAGGGGTCTTGTATTTGATACACATTCATATTCCTTCATTAATAAAGATCATATTGTTCTCCCCTCTCTCTACTTCTGTCTCCCTATATACGTAGCTAATAGTGTATTACGACACGTTATCAGCACTGCTCTCGGAGATTGGAGTACGGATTCCGGGTTCAATAAACCTTGAGGTTTATCCGAATTTTTAATATTTTGCTATATCAACCTTCACCAACATACCGTGCGTAAGGTAATCGGATATAATTTTTTTGAACTATACAAGTCAACATGTTTATATGTTATATGACTTTACTGCATGTTTGTATGATGCACGAATTGCATGACATGCTATGCCATTTGAAAAAAATTTGATTCTGGAATGATTGCATGACATGTTTGCATGATTCTGGAATTTACATACATAATAAAATTGATCCAGTAATCTAGAATTGCATGTTTACTACTGTATTGCATGTTTGTATTGTATGTTACTACTGCGTATGTTTAAAAAAAGAAGAAGCTTATGCTACTAGTATAAACTGAAACGTATGTACTGATTTGTAATTCTCTGAAAGCTGTAAACTATTCTGTAAATTACTCAAGGACTAAACTGAAACTTGTCTGAAATTATGGACTGAAGCTGTAATAATGCTGTAAATAGATATATAGTTTGTTGTAATTACACGGATAGTCCCTGTAATATATTACATGTATAAAAACAGTATATATGTGTTATACAAGTCAATGTTCGGTCTAAATATTCACCCACATGCATGTTAAAACTACCATGTATAGAATTACTTATATGGCAATAAACCGTAGATAATTGATTGATATCTTGTTAGTATAATCAACATATCTTTTGATATTACCATAGATATAAATATACCATATGGCAGTTAATTGTTTGATTTGATCTAATTGATTTGATTTGATTTGGTATGATATAATTTGTGTGATTGATAATCCTGAATTGATTTAGTTTATCACCAAATCTACTGCATGATTAGATATATATCATCAATATATTTTATACTGCCTTGTATATATATGTGGTTATCTAGAATAGATATACCTGTTATTTATTGCCATGAATGGTAGAATTGCGAAATCATATATATTCACATTTAAGTTGGAAAAATTATGAATCTCCCCTAAATAGGCTCACCTATTTGGATACGATGTCTAGGAAAGATATAGGCGGAAGTCGATATCCTAATGAGGTCGGGTTTTAAGTGGCATTCGTGCCCTCCACCCTCACCGTCTTTCCTGGTCCTGTTCAATTAGAGCTACCGAAAGGGGTTGACTAAATAATAATTTCCCCGAGTGTGTTTATATAGTGATGTATGTTTCGCCGAATTGGTGTCTCAGTATCGACCCGTCGTTCGATCAATGAGAACCAATTCACATTAAAAGCAAAACTAATGTTTTCGAACCTGTCGTTTCGAAAAAAAAAAAAAGTTTGTGCTTGTGCAAACCATAAACATATAAACCAGTCGTTTTATATGATAAATAATCCAGAACTCCCAACACATGTTGGATGCCATCTATGATGAGAAAAATCGTAAAACATACTTGCGAAATGACTGTTTAAACGTTGATTTTAATCCGTCACCACATGTTACTCACCCTGATGTGTGAAAAATGTGATGCCCAATTTTTTTTGGATGCCATCTTTGATGAGTAAAACACGAGTTTGTTGTTACTAGCGAGATGAAAGATAAGGCGTTGATAATATTCCGCCGCCACATTTGAGACGTGATGACGTCTATGGTGAACAAATGTCTGAAATTGACATATTGGAGCAATCTTTCACCAAAATACTAGCTTGGAAATTGTATTCCATAAGCTGTATCGTGAATTTATATTCACCATGTTCCTTTATCGCCCATATGTTATTGGATAAGAAAATTACCCCGGTGAGTAGTTTTAATCCTATTGGGTCAATGGCGAATTGTTTGCCTGATATTAATGCTCTTCGTGTACAATTTTTTTTCACGAATCGAGAACCGAGACAAGTGTTATTTGTCTCGAACTGTCGTGATCCCGATGAATCGCTTAGCCAAGAAAGATTTTAGACAATCGTCAAAAATCGAAAACCTGTGGCTCCAAGACAGTAATTGAAAGGAACAATATGGCCCGTTATCACAAAGCAAGAGATAATGCTCAAGGAGCCAATTCTATGCTATAAAGGCAAAGGTCATGCACGGTTACTCATTAAATAGTTCACAACTATTATAAAGGAAAAAAAAACTGATGCTAGTGTGGTTAAAGTTAATTGAAAGGAAACTCTTGAAACCCCCGATTTTGTGGCTCAAATGAGTTTGATACCTTTCTTTATTGATTTTGATAAATCATTGAGCCGTTTTTTTCGCTCATCTGGATTATGTTTTCCATTTGGATTATTATTTTTCCATTTAAACCATACTTTTGGATTATGGTTTGCCTGTTTACAAAATTTCTTGAATAATTTAAAGTGTTTTGAGCAAATTCCTTTGACAAATGTGACCAAACTTTAAATTATGAAATTTTAGGCAATACTTGTGGGATAGTTGATTTTTTTTTGAAATAGTGGGTAACAGTGTACCACATAATTTCACCAACTATTTGCCTAAAATAGTACTCAGTGACAACGATTCTGTACCTGTCGTTCCAAAATCGACATCTTTGGTAAAACCAAATTGATTTGTCAAATATGAGGTCTTATACTCATGTAGGTCCTGTCGTACCTTGTTGAGTTATAAAATATTCGAGAAAACCAGTGTTATCTGGTAACAGCTCATGAAAGAATTAAAATTTCTTTACATAACCTCCATTCAATACGACCAAAAGCATATTTTAGAGGAGTTAAAATGTCTTTCAAGTAGTTGCTACCACATTCTTTAAAGCATTTAAAGTTACCTTATCATTTCGCCTGTCGTCGAAATGATAAATGACTTAGCTGCTAAGACATGATTGTCTGTACTATCATTCGCCTGTCGTCGATTGATAAGAGCATTTGATATTGTGGCATTGACCGGATGAGATATTCCCGGGTCAAAAGACGATGCTTGATTTATAATCGCATCGCATTTGGATTCTCTCTGAGAATATATTTCGCGATTAATCCAAAATTCATGCCATTAATGCTCACTTTGAAAGACTGGTATGTGTAAAGATCATGAAATGAACTCTTAGAATTCTTGTAAAGAATTGAAGGAGTTATTGTGGACTTATCCACCCATAAGACGGACCATAAATATAAATGGTTATGGTTGATGCATCGACAATATGGTCACATTTTAATGTTGTCCACATAAATGCAGCACTTTCCAAACTTTTAGCCCTATCATTAAGTTGATGGCTCATGATCCGGATTATCCTGAAAAGTCTAGTCGACTTGATAATTCCGAAGAGTAAGAATCGAAATTTCGATTTGAATTACTTGAGTTTGGAAATTGAAATTGAACATCCTGTCGATTATGTTCAGATCCAAATGGACTCACGGAAAGTTTGATGATGCGACTGCAAATGATTGCACGCATTTCTTGGTCTTGCGCACCAAGATTTATATTTCCGTGTGGGGTTATGCTATTTTGCTGCATTGGTCCGTCTGAGGCCCATAGTCACTCAAAACACTAAATGCGTACCAGTTGGTTACTGGTTATGAGCCAGACGCCTCATATGAACGCGTGTTTAAGTGCTAATATTTTGATTGAGCCGCTATAGCGTTCAAAATATGGACCTCTGAAGGGGACATAAGTCGATTATGAATCCCCTGCCTATCATTTGATAGAGTAACCTTGGCAAGCGATCTCTTTACCGCATGATATGCGAAAAAGTGACATCGCTAAGACTGTTCTCCCCGTCGTTAGGGGGAGATTTGCACGTTACCATTGATAAGAAACGACGTGAAGTAACGTGGCATACCCCACTCGGTCTTAGCTTGATCCTCAAAACTGCACTTAGTGATAAGTAAGTGCATAGACTCCCTCAAGTCTAACTAAATGCCAAACACATTTAATGAATTTATGAGATGTCACGAGATCATTTATACCTGCTGCAAAATGCTTGCAAGAATAGACGTCCCTGTCGGACGCCGTGTTCCTGTCGTAACACGTTGCTTTGGCCGAACCCGCCAAGCAAAGGACGCTGCCGTCGGCCGTCAGTCTGTCGTCCTTCCCAAGATATGAGGAAGTTGACCGGTTCCAAATTCGTTCAGCCCCAGAGGTGGTGAACTAAAACTCGTTTGTCGCACGAGATTATAAAGGATCAAGGAGATGTGTGATTTCCTCCTCATCCTAAGAATCTCGAAATATCTGTCGATCATGATATCTTAGACGATATTGAAGCGAAACAAGACTGTCATTGATTACTTGTTCATATATTCGGTGACGACTGATAATATGAACAAATTATGACAGAGAACCATGTACCGTTGCCTGAAGTCAACGTAGAATAGACTGTACTAATGGAAACTTGCAATCCAAGTAGACTCCTTAGCGAAAGTGTGTTCGGACCTGTAGTTCCAACACCACCAATGTTAAACGAGTTCGTTTATTTGGTTATTCGTAAGGAAAAGTGATGAGAATAATGAGATTGTAGAATGCTCGCCTAGTAGCGCAAGACTTCTCTCACACCTTGGAATTGATTACGAGATGGTTGATTTCCTCGTAATGGACATTATAACAGTCCCCTACTTTACCAGTTTAGTAGTTTCCGAAAAACTGAGTATGCAGCCATGAATGTGGTCACGGTTTTATCTCTATGGGGATTTAGACAAAGAGATATAGATGAAGGTCTCTGTGTGACTTCATGTGCTTAAATCAAGTAGTTTCTGACCACGGAACACGATCTCAATTGACTGAGACGTTCACTATATGGATTAATATAATCCGAGCGGATGTGGTATACCACCTAAGTGAGTACTTGATTAGCTTGGGATACTTGAACAAGTATTATGCCCTTGCGTGTTTTATTACGCGATCCATTTTTGGATTTGCCTTCGAGATGAAGGATCTTGGGAATACACGGTAGTGACTCAACCTGATGATTGAGTCCCATAAAGATTGAATCTAAGTCCATAATTCAGACTACACCCAGAAGGTGTTATGACGTTTTAGTCATCATGACGCTAAGTCGTCAGATTCTCCCATGATCGTTCGATCACTAGACATTGATATAGACCCAGTCCGTCCCTGATGAGACGATGAAGATATATTGAACCATAATGTTCATATCTAAGTACAATAAGCGCATCATTGTACTTGGTCTAATGTGCTAGGACGAACATCTCGTCTGTTGTGAATGGTATAGCTCGACACAACATCGCGCTAACACGCTGCCATCGAAATGGCACTAAAGACACATTCTCTTACCTTATGGTAATTTTGGAAGTGGGCTAGTTTATCCCATTTGCGTCATCGAGTCTACCTACCCCCTTCGGTACTCGAATTAACGCAACCCTTTTTCGGTTATACCGATGCCGGTTACTTATCAGACCCGCATAAGGGATATTCCTAACATGGTATGTCTTTACCATTAGAAATAAGGCGGCATCTTGGAGGTCTTGGAATGACTCCAAGTGAATCACTCTGATCTATTCGTGCTCTATGAGACGACTAGAGAGTGTATATGGCTTCGAGCTAGTATTAGTCATATTTGAATTACATATGTTCTGTCTCACGATCCAGATAAAATACTTGTCATAGAAGACAACTTGTTGTTATTGATCAAGAGAGACATGACTACATTATGCTATTTAGCATTTCTCGCCGAAATTAATCTTCACAAATGAAGTTTAAGAGCATCCAGTTGAATGCTCGTTCTATTCCACGTTAGATTTTCTTGCATCCAGTCGTATGTAAGTAAATGAGGCATCCAGTCGAATGCTCGTACTCTTTCTTGGAATTTGAAATCTTTGCACCCAGTCGTGTGCAAGTAAGGGGGAACATCCAGGTGAATGCTTATTGCACTAATTACTACTTAGTCGAAATCTTCGCACCCTGTCGTGTGCAAGTGAGGGGGAGCATCCAGTCGCATGCTCGTGTACTCTTTTTGTCCTTAGACCAAGGTTTTTTCCCACTGGGTTTTCCTTGGCAAGGTTTTTAGCGAGACACGTTCCCATCATATCTCACTTAAGATTGCCGAAATTAGGGGGAGTATCCGGTTGTATACTTCTTACCACTGTGTACTCTTTTGTCCTTCGACTAGAGGTTTTTCCCACTGGGTTTACTCTAGCAAGGTTTTGATGAGGCACCTGTTTTGTGGTTGATCCCCTACTACTATCACTGTTGCACTCTTTTTCCTTCGATCAGAGATTTTCCCATTGGGTTTGCTCTGGAAAGGTTTTGATGAGGCACACTGTTTTGTGGTTAGTTACTTACATGATATTTCGGCCTATATCATTCGGCTACACAGTTTCTCCTAGGTACCGGTTTTGTCCCACACTGGGTTTTCCGTCCCTAAGGTTTTTATGTGTTTAGCACTGCGAATGAACTCGACTCAGATCGACTGCATGAAGACGAAGAATTCAAGACGTCCAAAGGGGGAGTGTTGTAAGATTATTGGACTCTTAAGCTTTTACTTAATGGGCCCAGATGAGTTTGTAACCCTAACCCTCTGTCTATATAAAGAGGGCTAGGGGTCTTGTATTTGATACACATTCATATTCCTTCATTAATAAAGATCATATTGTTCTCCCCTCTCTCTACTTCTGTCTCACTATATACGTAGCTAATAGTGTATTACGACAAGTAGAATATTTTTTTTTTTTCAAATTTGGTTCAATTGTATGTTTTGGGAATAATTTGTTTGAGTTGTATGTTTTGATAATATTTTATAACACATTGTATGTTTTGGGCATTGACCCAAAAAATTATAACTATATGTAACAATTTACTCGGTGACCGAAAATATCGTTTACACAAATATTTTTCCTATGTTTTGTTAATTTTTCCTGTATTTTATCTCTTTCGTTTTTTTCTTTTTCAAACCTAAATCAAAAGTCATGTTTTTTTTTTTTTTACATATGTTTATCTGTTACTTGTTTTTTTTACACTTTTATATTTTACACCTTTGTTGTATTCGTGAATCAAATACGATCATAACATATTCCATGGGTACCCCAAAAACTAGTCTAAGGTTCTAAATCCGAATAAAGCAACAATATTTAGTAAATAACTGAAAATGAGTTCTTTTAGATTTGGTGAAGGGGCGAGCAATCTATAATCGAGAAACTCTTTGGATTTAGTCTTTTAGATTTTCTCAACAAAAAAAAAGTCTATAAGAGATCAAGTGAAGAATAATACAAGGCTGAATAGAAAAATGATCTCCCAGTATACAATATCACTATTTAAGAATTTAATCAAAATAGGGGACAGAAAAAATCTCGGTTAAGACAAGTTGCGGGCAGTCGGTTGCAAATATGAAAAAGTGAGATGCTATGGTTGTTTCAAGAAGGAAAAAAGAAAAGTAAAATATATTCCTGCCAAAGTGGATCTTTATGGCTAATTGATTTTTAGTAAAAATTAAATATTTATCTGTTTATCGGAACTGACACAAACCAAATTGTCTCTTTATATTGAACTCAGATTTATTATAATTCTGACTAATATCCATCAATATTTTATTTGCTGTTGTTGATCAGACAAAACAAACTAAGTTATCTCGATCAGAAAACTAAATCTTAATTTTAATTTTAAAATTAAAAAAAAACGATCCATTTTTCATTTGAGACTAATTCAAAATTATTCGAATTAGTCAAATAGTGACTTAGATAAACGCTATCCAAAGCAAGAGAGCAAACTCTCGACATAAGTACTTGCTAAAAGGGATCCATCTTGGCTTTCCTTTTACATTCATTCCTCTTATGTGTAGTTTCTTTACATAATTATTTTAGACATGGCGGAAACCAAATTTTGAGGTGGTGCGATTTGGTCATCTAATTTCAGAAGAAAAGAAAACGAATAACCACAAATTATTGTACAGTCATCACTCATCAGGAATGGAAGGTAAATCAATAAACTTTGAAAGGTAAAGTCATTCGAGGTAAAAGTAAGTAAAGGACCAACCAAAGAGATAAATAAAACTAAACTCTAACAAAGCAAGATCAAAGTCTTTATTCTGTTTTTTGTTGATAAGCAAAAAAAAGATCAAAGTCTTTATTCTAAATCAATAATAACTTGTCCAAAAGTAGGAAATTTGCCAGTGTTTGGGTATTTCGTTGAGACTTTCAAAGAAACCAAACTCCTGACATAACAACTTTCCAAAACAACGCCCAAGAACTTTCCTTTTACCTTCAGCGTACTTGTGTTTACTTTCTTTACCTTTTTCTTTTCCAGATTGTATAAGAACAGCCCTTTAGTCCACCACATTAACAATAGTTCCCCATTTTGAACACTGAGAACACGTACCCTTTTCACTCCAGATTCAGACCCTTCTTTGTTTTCAAACGGATAAAGTTTGAGATCCCAATCAAGATGTACAGAATACCTTTTAACCCAAATACGGTTCTCGTGATCCTCCAAAACCCACATATCAATATTGTCACTGAATGTGCGGCAGAATAATATTTGTCCTTTAAATTCTAAGAGACGTGTATCCATATTACTGCAATTGCACATGGGTCCACAATGTTTACCTGGATGAGGAAAAGAATCGAAAACTTCGGTCTCCACATTAAACTCCATTACAGAGTTCCCACAATCACATTCACAAGCGATCTTCCAATAAAGCGCTCCGTTGGAAAATACTTGCCTCATGAGTGGATTATAAGGGAAATTACAGACTTTTCTTAACGACTCGGATTCTAGACTAAATAATAATATTTATAAGTACCACCGATACAGGCTTCACTTATATACAACAATATGTACTCCTTGCTTGATGGGCGGAAGAAAAACCCACATAAGACACCCTTATTACACCTTATATTTATACGCTCCTGTGTTGTAGGGTTAAAGAGGTAATTCCTACCACTATTGTCTTCCGACTTGAAGATAAGTAAACCATTGCATGACCCGTGAAGGTAAGGCAAGACATCACTTGTTGTGTTCAAATCTGGTAGAATTTTTTTCCCTTTGGCTTTTCCATTTAAAATGAAATAATTATCAGATCCCTCTACATATTGTCCATCATATTGGAACCCCTTTTTTTTAACTACGCACTGCAATAACAATACTTTTTCAGTAGTAATACTGTCTTGCCTTTGGAGATGAGTATGAGCAAAATCAATTGTTGATGTCAACTCATACCACTTTTTGCACACCCTTCGACATTTGGCCACGCATTTGTGTGGTAATCTGCTGAGTATTTCGAAAATAACATCATCGGGAAGAGGAGATGTCTTGTAAATGGTAAAGCACGAGACAAGTTGAACCCATAAATGCCTAATCCGTTTAAAAGAACAATGACGACGAACCATTGGTTCTGATGTAAGAAGAAAGTTACTGTCATCAAATAAGACAATTGTAAGAAGAAAGAGCATACGAGCAACTTTTGCAATAAAAAAGTTGTGCTTTGTGAAATTTTTTTTAAAGGACATGTAACATTAGAGTCTTTAACTTCTCAGGTCAAAAGAATTCCTACCATTTCACTTTTTTACATGTGATAGTTTCAGACTAAAAATTCCTTGGAAAAAGGACTTCAAATTAAGTTTGATGATTTGTGAAAATTACTACAATGATAAGAAGTGAATATATGCTTGTGTATTAAATCGTTAAAGCGTGCTGAAACATTTTTTTTTATGAGTTTTACTGAAACGTAAGTAACGACGCCAAAAGCGTAAGATTTACTAATGTTTTTATTTGTACTTATTTCAATTGAATATCTATATCTATTTGCTCATTTCTTTCATATTTAATGACTTATAGTAACTTACCTGTATACATTAAAGAGAATATAAAAAATAGTTTGTTGAAAAATGGGTAACTGATTACCATGTAAGTTGATTGTTTTTTGAAAATTTCAACAATGGTAATTTGGGACTATGTAACAAATTCAATTAGGAAACTATGCAGAATTGAGTTACATAGTCCCAATATGAAAAACTTTACAGAATATAGTCTTTGAGGTTTTAAATCTGAAAAACCAACAATATTTGTTGAAAACGAGTTATTGTAGATTTGGTGAAAGAGTGAATTACGTCAGTAATTTATCAAAAGTGAATTCAGTCCATTAAGGTTTCTCCAAAAAGAAAAACAAAAAGTGTTTTTTTCCAAATCATAAATTTATGAGTGAGAAAGTGAAGGATAGCACATGCGGTAAAAAAAAACAATGATCTTCTACTATACATTACCATATTAAAATACAATCAAAGTAGGGAGCTGAAAAACCTTGATTAGAACATGGAACCAACAGTCAATTGCTATGTATGAAGAAATTAAACCTAATGATAAAAGAAGTGAGAGTTAAAACTATATATACTTGAATTTTTAGAACGATAACACCTGCTACTTATCTACTCCTAAACCTACTACTTACTTATCTACACCTATCATTTATCTACATTTATAAATTAATGATAAACACATCTATCAACTTAACGCGTATAATAGTGTTATCTGAAAATAATTGTGCATAAAAAAAATAAGTTTCATAGATTACTTGATGGGAGAGAAGGTGAGAATTTGATGGAAGAAATAAATTAAGAATAAATCAGTTTTTTGGCTCTTTGCTAGTCTTGAAACTGTAGTACGACATTTTTTAATTATTTTTGAATTTAAATTTTTGTTTCCGTTAATTACAATACATGTAAATACCACTATCATGGGGAGTATTTTCGGAATGTAAAGTTCAAAGGCCTCATCAGACCCTTGTTCATTTAAATAATAGTGAGATATATCAATCTAATTAATTAGACACGTACCCACCTAAAAATAATAAAATGAAAATAAGTAATAAACAATACCTTGAGATATATAGAGATGTATGGTCGGTAACAGGTTTATCACTCTTACGCTTGTTGTATTATAAAAACACTTTATAATTGAATAATTGTATTTAAAATATAAAGGGGTTGTGTTTCTTTTATAGACACGAATGATATGTTTCCTTATCCTAATAGAACTCACATTAGATTAGATTAGTCCTAGAATAGGGTAAGCAAAAAACCTAAGAGACTTTTGAAATCATCCACGTCAGTCCTTATTCTGCAACAAAAAGTTTTGAAAATTAATCCAACTGTGTCTCTTTGTATCTTTTGGGGTAAATTTTGGATTGCACCATGAAAACAAAATTATTTAATGATTTGTTTATGAAACTGAAACTAATTAAGGATTTGTCCATTTCAGATTATATTTTAATTTAATGTCTGAACCAAAAACAGTCTGAACTATTTTAAGTCATTTTAAAAACAGTCTGAACCATTTTAAGTCATTTTAAAAACAGTCTGAACCAAAAACAGTCTGAACTAAAAACAGTCTGAACTTTTTTAAGTCATTTTAAAAACAGTCTGAACTATTTTTAAGTCATTTTAAAAACAGTCTGAACTATTTTAAAAACAGCCTGAACTGTTTTTTTTTGTGTTTTCGGATTTTTGTTGATTTTAGATTTTTGTTGATTTTTTGGGATTTTTTTTGATTTTTTGGGATTTTTTAAAAAAAAAGTCGTGTTTTTTCGGGGTTTTGCCTCTTTTATTTTATTTTTTATTTTTTCATTTTTTCTGATTTTTTACATTTTTATTGGTTAATTAGGAGAAATGGACCAATCCTTAATTAGTTTAATAAATAATGGTTCAATCCTTAATTAAATTTTATAGCCGGAACAATCCTTAAATACTTTTGTTTTGATGGTACAATTCTTAATTTTCTCGAAATGGAATATGAATGTTACAGTCCAAGGCATTAACAATTTCTTACATAGTACAACTATTGCTACAGAATTTCATTGTGAAAAGTAGTAAAACAGAAATCCTGCTAACTTTTAAATATAAAGAATGTTTATTGAGAGTTGTTCTAACTCAGAGACGATATCACTTCGTTATTACGAAATGGATAGAAAATACGAATTAGAATGTGAACGAATTAATTGGCTGCGTAATCTTATTCCAGGATTTCTAACAGTTGATTTTATCAGATAACTACAAGTATTTTAAATATACTAAGCATATTGGAGAATGATCTTGCCGTATGGAGAAAGTTGAAAACAAAACATGTTAATTGAATGTATAACAATATCTGAGATTATCATGGATCAGTTTATTTAATATAATCTCTAATGACATTAACAGATTATGTCGAGTGGATGGGTATTGCCATAAAGTTTAGCACAAATTATTACAAGTTATCGAATTGATATTTTAAGTTTAGTGAAGTATTGTTTATGAACATTTGTTTATATGTACATGAATGGTTAACAAAAATATGTTTTTATTGAATACATTACAATGGATCATTATTGAATTTCAATTAAAATGTCACGTTACGTAAAAAGCTAATATTGTGGTACTTGGAAGGAAATATGTCTATTAAATGATATAGAATCGCTCTGGCTCGTATTAGTTTATATTTAATGATGATATGATGATTTAAACCTGTATGAAGTTTATTTTAGGTTACATTTATTAATTGAATCGTAATTTCACCCGATCACGTGTGATTGTCTAAGAATTTATAGGGTCGCATATATTTGGCTATGATTAGTTAATCATTACATTATTTAGATAGATATTGAATTATAGTGTTAGAATTATACTTGAGTTGAGATAAAGACAAAATTAATTATGAGTAGCACAATAAAATTGGATCGGTTATTTAGGTCCTTCATTTCACATACTTACATAAAATTATTTCACAACTTTATTTGAAGAAAATCGGTTATTTTATCCAATTGAATTCGTGTCTAGCTATATAATCTTTTAAGCAAAAAACCTAAGAGACTTTTGAAATCATCCACGTCAGTCCTTATTCTGCAACAAAAAGTTTTGAAAATTAATCCAATTGTGTCTCTTTGTCAATAAGGGGTAAATTTTGGATTGCACCATGAAAACAAAATTATTTAAGGATTTGCCCATGAAACTGAAACTAATTAAGGATTGGTCCATTTCAGATTATATTTTAATTTACTGTCTGAACCAAAAACAGTCTGAACCAAAAACAGTCTGAACTATTTTAAGTCATTTTAAAAACAGTCTGAACCATTTTAAGTCATTTTAAAAACAGTCTGAACCAAAAACAGTCTGAAATTTTAAGTAATTTTAAAAACAGTCTGAACTATTTTATAAACATTCTGAACTATTTTAAAAACAGTCTGAACTGTTTTTTTTTTTTTTGCGTTTTCGGATTTTTGTTGATTTTTTGGTTTTTTTTTTTTGATTTTTTGGGATTTTTTAAAAAAAAGTCGTGTTTTTTCGGGGTTTTGCCTCTTTTATTTTATTTTTTATTTTTTCCTATTTTTTTATTTTTTCATTTCATTTTTATTTTCTGGAATTTTTTTATTTTTTCTGATTTTTTACATTTTTATTGGTTAATTAGGGGAAATGGACCAATACTTAATTAGTTTCATAAATAATGGTCCAATCCTTAATTAAATTTTATAGCCGGAACAATCCTTAAATACTTTTGTTTTGATGGTCCAATTCTTAATTTTCTCGAAATGGAATATGAATGTTACGGTCCAAGGCATTAACAATTTCTTACATAGTACAACTATTGCTACAGAATTTCATTGTGAAAAGTAGTAAAACAGAAATCCTGCTAACCTTTAAATATAAAGAATGTTTATTGAGAGTTGTTCTAACTGAGAGACGATATCACTTCGTTATTACGAAATGGATAGAAAATACGAATTAGAATGTGAACGAATTAATTGGCTGCGTAATCTTATTCCAGGATTTCTAACAGTTGATTTTATCAGATAACTACAAGTATTTTAAATATACTAAGTATATTGGAGAATGATCTTGCCGTATGGAGAAAGTTGAAAACAAAACATGTTAATTGAATGTATAACAATATCTGAGATTATCATGGATCAGTTTATTTAATATAATCTCTAATGACATTAACAGATTATGTCGAGTGGATGGGTATTGCCATAAAGTTTAGCACAAATTGTTACAAGTTACCGAATTGATATTTTAAGTTTAGTGAAGTATTGTTTATGAACATTTGTTTATATGTACATGAATGGTTAACAAAAATATGTTTTTATTGAATACATTACAATGGATCATTATTGAATTTCAATTAAAATGTCACGTTACGTAAAAAGCTAATATTGTGGTACTTGGAAGGAAATATGTCTATTAAATGATATAGAATCACTCTGGCTCGTATTAGTTTATATTTAATGGTGATATGATGATTTAAACCTGTATGAAGTTTATTTTAGGTTACATTTATTAATTGAATCGTAATTTCACCCGATCACGTGTGATTGTCTAAGAATTTATAGGGTCGCATATATTTGGCTATGATTAGTTAATCATTACATTATTTAGATAGATATTGAATTATAGTGTTAGAATTATAATTAGAATAGGACTAATCTAATCTAATGTGAGTTCTATTAGGATAAGGAAACATATCATTCGTGCCTATAAAAGAAACACAACCCCTTTATATTTTAAATACAATTATTCAATTATAAAGTGTTTTTATAATACAACAAGCGTAAGAGTGATAAACCTGTTACCGACCATACATCTCTATATATCTCAAGGTATTGTTTATTACTTATTTTCATTTTATTATTTTTAGGTGGGTACATGTCTAATTAATTAGATTGATATATCTCACTATTATTTAAATGAACAAGGGTCTTATGAGGCCTTTGAACTTTACATTCCGAAAATACTCCCCATGATAGTGGTATTTACATGTATTGAAATTAACGGAAACAAAAATTTAAATTCAAAATAAAATAAAAAATGTCGTACTACAGTTTCAAGACTAGCAAAGAGCCAAAAAACTGATTTATTTTTAATTTATTTCTTCCATCAAATTCTCACCTTCTCTCCCATCAAGTAATCTATGAAACTTATTTTTTTTATACACAATTATTTTCAGATAACACTATTATACGCGTTAAGTTGATAGATGTGTTTATCATTAATTTATAAATGTAGATAAATGATAGGTGTAGATAAGTAAGTAGTAGGTTTAGGAGTAGATAAGTAGCAGGTGTTATCGTTTTAAAAATTCAAGTATATATAGTTTTAACTCTCACTTCTTTTATCATTAGGTTTAATTTCTTCATACATAGCAATTGACTGTTGGTTCCATGTTCTAATCAAGGTTTTTCAGCTCCCTACTTTGATTGTATTTTAATATGGTAATGTATAGTAGAAGATCATTGTTTTTTTTTTACCGCATGTGCTATCCTTCACTTTCTCACTCATAAATTTATGATTTGGAAAAAACACTTTTTGTTTTTCTTTTTGGAGAAACCTTAATGGACTGAATAGTGAATACAAAGGATTTCTCTTTTGATAAATTACTGTCGTAATTCACTCTTTCACCAAATCTACAATAACTCGTTTTCACCAAATCTGCAATAACTCGTTTTCAACAAATATTGTTGGTTTTCCAGATTTAAAGCCTCAAAGACTATATTCTGTAAAGTTTTTCATATTGGCACTATGTAACTTAATTCTGCATAGTTTTCTAATTGAATTCGTTACATAGTCCCAAATTATCATTGTTGAAATTTTCAAAAAATAACGAACTTACATGGTAATCAGTTACCCATTTTTCAACAAATTATTTTTTATATTCTCTTTAATGCATACAGGTAAGTTACTTGAGTTGTATTTGAATGAATAATCGATGTGGGACAATGAATTAGTAAAATTTTTATTTATATTCATTCTCTTGACCAAGATAAGACTCGTCAATGCACAAATAGATATAGATATTCAATTGAAATAAGTATAAATAAAAACATTAGTAAATCTTACGCTTTTGGCATCGTTACTTACGTTTCGGTAAAACTCATAAAAAAAATGTTTCAGCACGCTTTAACGATTTAATACACAAGCATATATTCACTTCTTATCATTGTAGTAATTTTCACAAATCATCAAACTTAGTTTGAAGTCCTTTTTCCAAGGAATTTTCAGTCTGAAACTATCACACATGTAAAAAAGTGAAATGGTAGGAATTCTTTTGACCTGAGAAGTTAAAGACTCTAATGTTACATGTCCTTTAAAAAAAATTCACAAAGCACAACTTTTTTATTGCAAAAGTTGCTCGTATGCTCTTTCTTCTTATAATTGTCTTATTTGATGACAGTAACTTTCTTCTTACATCAGAACCAATGGTTCGTCGTCATTGTTCTTTTAAACGGATTAGGCATTTATGGGTTCAACTTGTCTCGTGCTTTACCATTTACAAGACGTCTCCTCTTCCCGATGATGTTATTTTCGAAATACTCAGCAGATTACCACACAAATGCGTGGCCAAATGTCGAAGGGTGTGCAAAAAGTGGTATGAGTTGACATCAACAATTGATTTTGCTCATACTCATCTCCAAAGGCAAGACAGTATTACTACTGAAAAAGTATTGTTATTGCAGTGCGTAGATAAAAATAAAAAAAAACCGTCCGAATATGATGGACAATATATAGAGGGATATGATAATTTTTTCATTTTAAATGGAAAAGCCAAAGGGAAAAAAATTCTACCAGATTTGAACACAACAAGTGAGGTCTTTCCTTACCTTCACGGGTCATGCAATGGTTTACTTATCTTCAAGTCGCAAGACAATAGTGGTAGGAATTACCTCTTTAACCCTAGAACACAGGAGCGTATAAATATAAGGTGTAATAAGGGTGTCTTATGTGGGTTTTTCTTCCGCCCATCAAGCAAGGAGTACATATTGTTGTATATAAGTGAAGCCTGTATCGGTGGTACTTATAAATATTATTTATTTAGTCTAGAATCCGAGTCGTTAAGAAAAGTCTGTAATTTCCCTTATAATCCACTCATGAGGCAAGTATTTTCCAACGGAGCGCTTTATTGGAAGATCGCTTGTGAATGTGATTGTGGGAACTCTGTAATGGAGTTTAATGTGGAGACCGAAGTTTTCGATTCTTTTCCTCATCCAGGTAAACATTGTGGACCCATGTGCAATTGCAGTAATATGGATACACGTCTCTTAGAATTTAAAGGACAAATATTATTCTGCCGCACATTCAGTGACAATATTGATATGTGGGTTTTGGAGGATCACGAGAACCGTATTTGGGTTAAAAGGTATTCTGTACACCTTGATTGGGATCTCAAACTTTATCCGAAGGGTTTGAATCTGGAGTGAAAAAGATACGTGTTCTCAGTGTCCAAAATGGGGAACTATTGTTAATGTGGTGGACTAAAGGGCTGTTCTTATACAATCTGGAAAAGAAAAAGGTAAAGAAAGTAAACACAAGTGCGCTGAAGGTAAAAGGAAAGTTCTTGGGCGTTATTTTGGAAAGTTGTTACGTCAGGAGTTTGGTTTCTTTGAAAGTCTCAACGAAATACCCAAACACTGGCAAATTTCCTACTTTTGGACAAGTTATTATTGATTTAGAATAAAGAATTTGATCTTTTTTTTGCTTATCAACAAAAAACAGAATAAAGACTTTGATCTTGCTTTGTTAGAGTTTAGTTTTATTTATCTCTTTGGTTGGTCCTTTACTTACTTTCACCTCGAATGACTTTACCTTTCAAAGTTTATTGATTTACCTTCCATTCCTGATGAGTGATGACTGTACAATAATTTGTGGATATTCTGTTTCTTTTCTTCTGAAATCAGATGACCAAATCGCACCAACTCAAAATTTAGTTTCCGCCATGTCTAAAATAATTATGTAAAGAAACTACACATAAGAGGAATGAATGTAAATGGATAGTTTTTTTTTTAATTTTAAAATTAAAATTAAGATTTAGTTTTCTGATCGAGATATCTTAGGTTTTTTTGTCTGATCAACAACCGCAAATAAAATATTGATGGATATTAGTGAGAATTATAATAAATCTGAGTTCAATATAAAGAGACAATCATATATTTTTTATTTGGTTTGTGTCAGTTTTGATAAACAGATTTCAAAATACAAACATGAAAGACAAAAAAAAAAAATCAAAGAGACCACGAATAATAAGCGGAAATGTGTGTTTTTACTTCTTGTTCATATAAACAGAAATATGCACAAATCACACGGGATTAGGCGTACAAATCAAAGTTCAAATTAAACAGTATTAAGTATACAAATCAATCATGATTAGACGTACAAATCAAAGTTCATATATTGTTAGTGTTCTGTTTTACTAGTATGGAGTTACATATATGCATAAATTGGTTAAATATCTAATTACACTACAACACAACAGCAATACAGCGACGGAAATATCCGTCGCTAAAACGTGAAATCCGTCGCAGATTGGCTCTTTGTGACGAAAATTTCCGTCTCTGAATTCCGTAGTTAAAGTGCTTGTGGCTAAATGTTTGCTACGGAAATCTTATTCCGTAGCTATTTAGTGACATTATAGCGACAGATTTTCCGTCTCTAATTTTTTATGTTGCTACAAAATTCCGTAGCAAAAGTCTCACAAAAATCAATTATATAAAATAAATTACAATATAAATATAGTATAAAAGTGAATATTTACCCACGAATATACATTGCTATTCCGTCGCAATTTTTTTTATTATAATATATTTTTTATTTTGATATTTAATTTAATATATATTAGAAATTTATCAATATGACAAACCCGTACCAATTCCGTCACACTAGTGTGATTATTTAAATAAAAAAATATTTTAATACAATTAACAGAATTAATTTTATTAATTAAATAAAAAATAAATTTATTAAGTAAACATTAATAGATATAAATAAAACTAATCTACAAACCAAATACCATGGTATAATGATAAACAAAATTTAACCGAATTCATATTACGTAACAGTACCGATACTAGCAAATATTACATGCCCAAAATATTAAAATGTCATAAACGGTTCACATACTTCCATGACCCACTAAATATCAACGGTTCCGATGCTATTAAGATTACATGCCCAAAATATTACGAGCCCGAAGAGGATGGGCCACTCGATGGATGACGAACTCTAGACTTAGGGGTTGGGGATCGCATCTAATATTGGGCTTGCATATCTTGTGGCTGTGTCTCAGGAAAAGAGTTAAAACGCTGCCGAGAAATAGGAGTATCATGTGATTCACAACCACGACCATAAGCTCGAACGCCACCTACGCTAACAGAGGTTCTACCTCTGCCAGAGAGAGAATAGCCAGGCCTAGTCATCTGCATTGAAAACGAGAAATAGTAGCAAGGAATTAGTTTTAGAAAGAAGCTGCACAATTTCAATTTTGTATGCAAACAACTAATTTTCTTTGCACAACTAGTTTTAGACAGATAATTATTCATGAACCATTAGGGACCAACTTAGACGTTCCTATAGCCATACAGTGAAAACAGAAATTTGTAGCTGCAACAAAATGAAAATACTTTCCGAAATCTGAAATGCAAATCTTTTCATAGAGTGAAAACAGAAATTCATGTCTGCAGAAAAAAGAAAAAACTCCCCAAAATTGGACTCCGAGAAAAGTATTTTCATCACCAAATTAAGTGAATTTTCTATAAATTTAGACATTAATGGAAGCCAGAATCTTATTTTTGCAAAAAAAAAAAACTGCGCAATTAAACTCGAGAACTTAATTTATTGCCAAATCGAGTTCTAGGAAGTTAGCATGTGAAAGTAACTAGTTACAAAACACAGATTAACCTTCCTATAGCCATACTAAAGAAATGAATCTTCTAAAACTAATAATAATCCTCCCGAAACCAAACTCTGTATTTGTTTCTTCTCCAAATCCAAGTGCAGTTTCTATAATTTAGCATGTATAGTCACGAAAAACAGCCCAATCCTGAGTACAGAATCAAAGAAACTATATGCTATATGTATAATGTAATTCCTCAGCAAACCAAGTATCTTTTCTCTTAATTTAGCACCTAAAAGCAAACTGAGCTCATACTATTCCTTACCAAAATAGGAATTTCATAGCTGCAAACAAGATTCTCCAAAATAGAACAAAATAAATCTATTTCCTCAACAAACCAAGCATATGTATTCTAAATTTAGCATGTAAAAGTAAACTAAAGTTACTAAACGCATCTTAATTATTACCGAAACCAGAATCACATAACTTCAAACAAGATTCTCCAAATTAGAACACAAGAAATCTGTTTCCTCACCAGACCAAGCACATTTTCTCCAAATTTAGCATCTAAAAATTAACTACATGCATCCTAATCATTACCATATGTATACAGTATTTTGACGAATGAGACTCGTATGCACTATGAAGTTCTCTTTCGCTTCATTTCTCTCAAGATAAAAGCTTGTGTAAAGTTTCATCTACATACATGGCTGTCTGTATAAAACATCATTACCAAAGACTTGGCATCTTTCCGCTTTATTATTCCTTGAAAACAAAAACAATTAATTTGGGATTGGATATATATATTGATCTGTATAAAACACCATTACCCAAGTGTTAATTAAATCATATATATATATATATATATGGGAAAGGATCCATACACACATAAAAAAACACATTATCTTTACACATCAATCACAACCCTCCATTTACTAACTTTTAATGGTCAAGATTATGTGTTTATTTTTGTTATTAGATGAACTAATCTTGACCATTAAAAGTAAGTAAATGGAGGGTTGTGATTGATGTGTAAAGATAATGCGTTTTTTATGTGTGTATAGATCATCCCCTATATATATATATATAAGAATCTGAATTATAACACAAAATTAAAGAAATAGAGAGAGAGGGAGGGAGCGTAGAATACCTCGCGAAATACCTCAAGTGTGATTTTGGGATTTTTTTTAGAGAGAGAGATCGTGCGGTGTGTTCTGAGAGAGAGAGAGTATTGATCTGAAATCATTCTATTATAATAAGTCAACCCAAGCCAAATGAGTCTGCCCAATTTAGCCAATTTTTTCCAAAAATACCCTAATATTTTTTTATTAATTACAATAATACCATGCTCACATAAATAAAAATAAAAAATAACAACTAATAACACCATGTGTCCCTCTTTAACAACCAAAAATTCTTTTAAGTCTTATACTTTTTTTGTTGTTGTATTATACACGTATTTGTATCATAACTACACTTATTTTTTATATTTTAATTGCATTGCGCGTCACACACGCAACGCGTGGGGTACGATTACTAGTATATATATATATATATGGCGGCCAAATAGCAATGTTAGGGTTTTTGTTTGGAACAAATATTTATTATAAAATACAATTAAAATAAAATAATTATTAGAAAATTACCTTAATTTATGGAGATATGGAGATATGGGGAAATGGGAAAATGGGAAAATGGACCGTATATTGTTAAGATTGAGAGAGAGATATATTCTTTGTAATAAATGTGTGGATGTGAAATAATATTATCTTTACAATTGAAATAGCGAGTAAATAGCTACGAACCTTGTGGACCCAATGGCCCCTGATTGAAGTCATCTAAATCAATTTAAATATTTTGTTTTTCAAAATAATATGCAAAAAGAATAGCTACGAAATAGCTTGAGAACTACGAATTATTTTCAACTCTCACCGACACTCGGTCAACTCATTTATTTTCATAGTTAATCCGTCGCAAATTTGTATTAAAATTTCACAAATCAAAATCCATCGGAAATCCGTAGCAATTCCATCGTTATATAGTGTGACGGAATTTCCGTAGCGAATTTCCGTCTTCGTTTAACTGTTTTTTTGTAGTGTTACTTTTGTGTTTTAGTATGTAAAATTAAGCCTTTACAGATGAGTTTTGGTAATTGGGGAATTTTAATCTTTATTATTTTGTGTGTGGTGTGTGGACTGTGGTATTCAGGAGTTATGCCATATTTTTTTTTATTTGGTACAAGGAGTTGTGCCATAATGTGTATTGTGTATTCGAATAATTATTCTTATTACATTGTATAGCGGTATGTGATATATAGGTAATTTATTTGTGCCCTAATGATTTTTGCGTGACTGATGATATTTTACGATCTTGTGAGTTTTCTGGTTCGTTATGTGATACTTTGACGATCAGTTATTGAGATATTTTTTTGGATCTTTTATATTTGTGTTCGATGAGTGATACTTGAGCGTTGTGTTCTAGTAAATTTGTCGTGAATTTTAATATTTTAGGCAAGTATCTTATGTCAGAATGGGTTTTTTCGTGACTGGCATTTTGATTCTTGTTAGTTTTCTATTTTTGTATGTAACCTATTAGGCTATTGTGCCCTGGGAAGTTTGAAAAAAGTTGTAGTTTTTTTTGCTGTATGGGTAATGGTATTAATGATGCGATTACTATGCTCCGTTCTGTTCCATGTATGTGAAAATTTAATTTTGTTCACCTTTTGTTTTGATATATCTAATGCAGGCTATTACTTTGTGCCCTAATGTTCCGGTGTATTGGACTAATCGCGCCTTATGTCATCGTAGACGCAAGTATGAGTGGAAAATATATTGTTTCCGTATATATCTGTATTTGGTAAATATTGTGGTTTAATTGCTATTAGCAGTTGGTGTCTAATTTCTTTTGTTGTGGTGGACTTTTTATGTAGTGATTGGGTTAGAGTTGAAGAGGATAGTAGGAGAGCAATTAAACTTGATCAGAAAGCTGTCAAGGTTAGGGTCCCTTTTATTTTACTTTTAGGTTGCTGGTTATACTTTTAAGCATTGCCTCACGTTACTTTTATCATATGCAGACGTAGAATTTCAAGTTGATGCGTTGCACCACCTTGATTAGAATTTTATTTTCAAATTGTGAACAATTGAGCTGTTTTAATGTCCAAAGGCATGGATTTGATCTCAGAATTATTGTTGCTTCGACTATTTAGCTTTTTATCTTTTATTTTTGTAATCTTAAATATATTAAGTTTAAGAAAAAATAGAACCACTCACACACAGAGAGAATAAGCCCCTGAATATCCCTGCTGATACCTGTAAATTTGGCACATTTTTTAGATGGTCATATGCTCTGAATTTAGATAATCTTTCTTGGTCGTTGTCCTTTTGAGTTATAACCAGCAGTGGAAATAAAACGGCTTTGACTGTAGCTCTTATGGCCAAGGGTAAAATGTCACGCCCCAAATTTACATAAAACCCGGAACGCGATTTTAAAAAAACTAATGAAAAAAAAAATGAAAAACAAGACTTCTGGTCACCCAGTTTTTAACATATATTACACGAAAACAGCTCAGAACATCTACAATATATATATATACATATAAAACGACACCAACTCGATCTCAAGTATTGTACTACCTCGTACACGCCAAACCGTTCTGCCTCGAGTCCCGCTCTCAAGTGGCCCCTGCTGATGCCAAGGCAAAAGTCTTAGAGAGGTTGGGGGGCCTGTTGGGGCAGGCGAGGCGAGAACGAGCCGCTCGAAAGGCCGAAGCCGACAAGAGGAAGAGGGAGGAGGCGAAGGCCCCTCGTGAGTCAAAGAAGGCCCGGACCGGGGGATCTGAGATGAGGGAGGATGCTGCACCCGTCCTTGAGCCTGGGGAGCCGGAGGTCGTCCCCGAAGAGCGAGAGATGCCAACTACCCATGCGAAGGGTCTAATGCCTAGCGCTTCGGGCTCAAGCTCAGGCCCTGGCTCCCCGTCGCCAAGAATGCCTATTCAGACCCCGGAGGAGGTCAAGGCGACGACTGGGGTTCGGAGCATCATGGAGGGTCATCCCTCTGCTGGCCTGCTGGCTCTGGCCGCGCTTCAGCAGCAAACCATCGAGGCTGACCATCGCGGCCGCGACCTTGCTTCTGCCATGAAGTCGGCCATGGCGATGATCCCTCAGGTAAGATGTTGTTTTCGTTGTGCCGTTCTTGAGTGTTCTTTGTTTATTTCTTAAATTTTTTGCTAAGTGTTCCTCTTCTTTTGTAGGCCTACCTAACGATGAACCAGTATGTCTACCAGCAAGGGCAACTGGTGAGGTCGTGGATGTCGAAGGCCGAGGCCAGTGCTAAGCAGGCCGAAGACGCTCTGAAGAAGGCGGAGGGGGCCCAAATAAGGGCAGAGAGGGCCGAGGGCCTCGTTGAATCCTTGGAAGCTCGGAGAGCTGAGGCCGCTAAGGCCGGTGCTGAGGCCGAGGAGCGTGAATAGGCTGCTGTAACAGCTCTGAAGGAGGCTGAAGCAAGCTTGGCCGAAAAGGTGAAAGCCGCAGTCGAGGCCGCTGAGGCAGGGGTGGCTGATAAAGTGAAGGATGCGGTTCAGACCGCCGAGGCGGTGTTGAGCGCCGCCTTGGAACTATCAGCACAGAAGGACTTTAATTCCTTCTATGTTGATGGCTTGTCTGAGGCAGCGGCTTTCATGAGGGCGGGACCGGATCACCCGGTGTGGAACATGGAAAACATCATGGTTCCCGTTCCCTCTGCTCCCATTCCCGAGGTGGTCCCCTTAACCCCTCGAGCCCTCTCGGATGATGAAGCCGATGATAATGAGGGGGCAGCCTAGGGGTTTTTCTTTGTTTTGTTTTCGATGTAATCTTTTTTCTGCACTTTAGCTTGTAATAGCTTCTTATCGAATGAAATGAAAAAACAATTTTGGACTTGTCTTTTATTCTTCTGTTTTTTACTTCCGTTGTGTGCGTGCCCCCAATGAGTGGGCCGGTATGCTTCGGCATTGGGGCACTCATTTTGTATAGCTCATTTTAAACCGGGGTGCCGTATGTTCTGAAACACTTGTGGAATTTTTAATGAACTGAAAAATTCAAATAAATATAACCGGGGTGTCGTATAGGCTCGGGTGTTCTGAAACACTTGTAGAATTTTAAATGAACTGAACAATTCAAATAAATATAAACCGGGGTGCCGTATAGGCTCGGGTGTTCTGAAACACTTGTAGAATTTTAAATGAACTGACAAATTCAAATAAACATAAACCGGGGTGCCGTATAGGCTCGGGTGTTCTGAAACACTTGTAGAATTTTAAATGAACTGAACAATTCAAATAAATATAAACCGGGGTGCCGTATAGGCTCGGGTGTTCTGAAACACTTGTAGAATTTTAAATGAACTGAAAAATTCAAATAAATATAACCGGGGTGCCGTATAGGCTCGGGTGTTCTGAAACACTTGTGAAATTTTAAATGAACTGAAAAATTCAAATAAATATAACCGGGGTGCCGTATAGGCTCGGGTGTTCTGAAACACTTGTAGAATTTTAAATGAACTGAACAATTCAAATAAATATAAACCGGGGTGCCGTATAGGCTCGGGTGTTCTGAAACACTTGTAGAATTTTAAATGAACTGAACAATTCAAATAAATATAAACCGGGGTGCCGTATAGGCTCGGGTGTTCTGAAACACTTGTAGAATTTTAAATGAACTGAAAAATTCAAATAAATATAACCGGGGTGCCGTATAGGCTCGGGTGTTCTGAAACACTTGTGAAATAAACTGAAAATGTAAGACGGGGTGATTTCGAAATAACAACAGTTTTATTCATAAAGCCCTTGGGCACATTTACATCATATTTTTAACACAAAAGTCGAGCCCTTATTGATAGTACTTCCTCAGGTTATTGACGTTCCAAGGTCGATCCATCGGGACATCATCGGGGAGGCGACCTAACAGGTAGGCCCCGTTGCCCGCCGCACCGAGGATTCGGTAGGGGCCTTCCCAGTTGGGGCCTAGCTTGCCGTCGGACTGTACCCTCGTGTTGTTGTTTACTTTCCGTAGCACGAGGTCTTCGTTTTGGAAGCGTCTGGCGTTCACTCTTTTGTTATAGGAACGCCCCAGCTCGTTCTTGTATTCGGCGTTACAGATGGCCGCGACTTCCCTTCGTTCTTCGGCATATTCGAGTTCGAGGCCCATCATCTTTTCGTTCAGGCCGTTCTCCACCATGTCGGTTCTGAGAGAGGGGAGTCCGATTTCTAATGGGATGACAGCTTCCATCCCGTAGGTGAGGCTATAGGGCGTCTGCTGGGTGCCCCGTCTTCTCGTCGTTCGGTAGGCCCAAAGGACGTGCTGAAGCTCATCAGCCCATCGTCCTTTGGACTCGTCTAGCCTCTTTTTTATTCCGTCGAGGATGGTCTTATTCGACACTTTAGCTTGGCCGTTGCTTTGTGGGTACGAAGGGGTGGAATAATAGCTTCTGATGCGGTATTTCGCATACATCGCTTTTAACTTGGCTCCGGTGAACTGGCCCCCATTATCTGCCACTATCGAGTAGGGGATTCCGAATCTCGTGATTACATCCCTCCAGAGGAACCTGATCACCTCGGCCTCCGTTATCTTTGCTAATGCCACGGCTTCGACCCACTTCGAGAAGTAGTCGGTGACCATGAGGAGGAACTTTTTGCCTCCCGGGGCCCGAGGGAATGGTCTGACGATGTCCATGCCCCATTGGGCAAAGGGCCAAGGTGAAGTCACGCTGCTCATCTTTTGGGCCGGGGCTCTAGGTATGGGGGCGTATTTCTGGCATTTCTCACATTTGAGCACGAATTCTTTAGAATCCTTTTGCATGAGGGGCCACCAATACCCGTGAGTTAAGGCACGGTTGGCTAGCGACCTGCCCCCGGTGTGGCTCCCACACGTTCCTTCGTGGATCTCCTCCATGACCCTCACCACCATATCGGGATGGACACAGAGTAAGTAGGGCCCAGAGAATGACCTTTTATAAAGTTTACTGCAGGGAGCCAACCAGAACCCCAGTGCCTTTCTTCTTATCTTTTCAGCATCTTTCCTATCTTCGGGAAGGTCTCCGGTGCGGTGGTATTCGATGATGGGATCCATCCAGCTCGGTTCCGACGGGAGGTCAGTCACTACGTTAACTCGTGCCTTAGCTTCGATGCTAGGCGAAGGGACGTATTCTATGGTGATGACTCGCTCCTTTTTATCACTCATGGCCGAGGCTAGGGTCCCTAGTGCATCGGCGTGGGTGTTTTCATTTATGTTTATGTTGATGATTTCCTGATGCTCGAAGCTTTGGAGTATTCCGGAGGCGATGGCCACGTAGCTTGCCATCCTTTCGTCCTTTGTCTGAAACTCGCCTCTGATCTGGCTACTGACTAATTGGGAATCAGTATGCACCAGTATCTTCTTGATGCCGAGACTTCGGGCCATTTTCAGGCCTGCGATCACGGCTTCGTACTCTGCCTCGTTATTGGTGGCTCGGAAGCCAAGCTGGATTGACTTCTCGATTACATCACCCTGTGGGGATTGCAGTACCACCCCGAGGCCTGACCCCTTTTTATTGGCAGGTCCGTCGGCGTGCAAGGTCCACGTTCCTTGGACACGTTCCTCGATGCCGGGGGACGTAGTCGTTCCGGTGAATTCTGCCACAAAGTCGGTCAGGGCCTGCCCCTTGACGGACGTTCGCGGCTCGTACCGGATATCGTACGCATTCAGGTGGCAAGCCCACTTCGTCATACGGCGAGACAGGTCTCCCTTCTGGAGTATTTCCCGAATGGGCTGATCCGTATATACCACGATACTGTGTGCCGAGAAGTAATGGGCCAGTTTTCGCGATGCCATAACGAGTGCCAGGACGAGCTTTTCTAGGGGCATATACCTAGCCTCGGCGTCGAGGAGGGTTTTACTCACGTAATAGATCGGCCTTTGCTCCCTGCCGACCTCTTTGATGAGGACGGCGCTAACGGCTATCTCGGACACGGCGAGGTACAGGGCAAGGACGTCGCCGGTGTCCGGCTTAGCCAAAAGAGGCGCGCTTCCGAGGTAGTTCGCCAGCTCCGTGAACGCATTCCTGCATTCGTCGTTCCATTCAAACTTTTTCTGGGCCTTCAGAGTCGTAAAGAATGGCTTGCATCGATCTCCGAACCGGGCTATAAATCGGTTGAGGGCAGCGGCCATTCCGGCTAACTTTTGTACATCCTTCCTTTTTTCAGGGGTTCTCAAGTTCTTTAAGGCTGAGATTTGGACCGGGTTCGCCTCTATACCGCGATGGGTCACCATGAACCCTAGGAACTTTCCGGCACCAACTCCGAAGGCGCACTTAGAGGCGTTCAGCTTCAGATCATGCCTTCGTATAGTTTCGAACACCTCTCTTAGGTCGGACAGGTGGTCGTTTTCCTGGGCGCTTTTTACTACCATGTCGTCGATATAGACCTCCATGCTCCGGCCTATGCTATTGGCGAATATCTTGGTGACCATTTTCTGATACGTCGCTCCGGCGTTCTTAAGCCCAAATGGCATCACCTTGTAACAGTAATTCCCCCTTGGGGTTATGAAGGCGGTTTTTTCTTGGTCGGCCTCCGACATGGGTATTTGATGATATCCGGAGCAGGCGTCCAGGAAGCTCATTCTGGCGGCTCCGGCGGTGGAGTCTACTATCTGATCAATTTTAGGCAGAGGGAACGGATCCTTTGGGCAGGCCCGGTTAAGGCTCGTGTAATCGATGCAGACACGCAGCTTTCCGTTCTTTTTAGGGACCACCACGGGGTTAGCGAGCCATCTAGGGTAAAAGATTTCCCTGATGGCTCCAGCTAGCAGAAGCTTTTGTACTTCCTCGTTTATGGCATCGGCATGCTCCGGACTTACGCGGCGCCCCTTTTGCATCACAGGCTTCGCATCCGAGTTGACGTTCAACTTATGGCAGGCGAGGTCGGGACTGATGCCCGGCATTTCGCATGGAGACCATGCGAAGTTATCGAGGTATTCGAGCAGTAGCTTAACGAGATCTGAAACCTCGGGCTCGCTCAGCCCCGCGCCTACCATAAAAAAGTGGTCCTCGTCGTACCCCGGGATCTGGACCTTCAGCAATCCTCCTTCTACCTTTTCTTCGGCTTCCGGACCCATCTTCTTGTTCAGTTCCCGCAGCAGCTTGGGATCCTCAGCTTCTATGTTCATAGCACTCTGAACCGGAACCGGCTTACTGCCGGAGTATACGGCCATGGCACAGCTTCTCGAGACCTTTTGGTTTCCCGATATGGTCTCGACTCCATTCGTAGTGGGGTACTTGACCTTTTAGTGTAGAGTGGAGGAGACGCCTTCTATCTCATGAAGCCACGCGCACCCCAGAATGACGTTGTAAACGGAGGGGACGTCCACCACCGTGAACTCAACGCTCATAACCTTGGTTCCTGTCTTAACAGGCAAGGTTATGTTCCCTCTGGGCTGAACAGCCTCAGAGTTGAATCCGTACAGAGGGGGGCGTTGGTATCTAACTGCCCCTCCGTCAGCCCCATCTTTTCGAAGAGGTCTCCAAAGAGAATATTCACCGACGCCCCCTGATCGACGAGGATGCGTCCTACTGAACAATGGCCCACTTGGGCCGTGATGACAAGGGCGTCATAGTGGGGCAGGTCTACCCCGAATAGATCGAAATCCGTGAAGCTTAGATCCGGCTTGGTACCTTGTTTGCTCCTCTTTCGGGGTTTCGAGCTTTCGGCGAGGCAGACGTGCTTTTTCATCGTGGCCTCACGGGCCTCGGTTCTCTCCGCCCCATTTGGCTTCGGCTTCTTTGGTCCAGAATGGATAACCTGGCAAGTCATCACCGGTGGGGGGAAGTCTGGTTGCCTTTCGTCGTCCCCTTCTCGGTCTCGATCGGGGTCCCTTCGCGTCTTGACGTATTTCTCCATCAAGCCGTCCCGGACCCATCCTTCTAGCCTTGCCTTTAGACCATGACACTCATTGGTATAGTGGCCACGGCCTCTGTGATAGTCACAAAATTTGTCATTAGGCCCCCGGGCCGGCTCGTTCCTGAGCGGGGGAGGCCAGGAAAAGAATGGCTCGTTCTCGATCTCAAAGAGCAGGTCGGTCAGTGGTAGGCAAAACGTGATGGAGTAGGCATTTCCAGGGTTCGAAGGGCCAGCCCGACGGGTATCCTCTCTTCTACGCTTAGCGGCCGGGTGCGGGCTCTCCTTCGTTCGCGGTCTCTCCAACCTTTCCGTTATGGGGCGATCTCGCCGGGTGCTCCTTGAGACGGCTCCTCCCCGAGGCTGCTCGATGCTAGCGACTGAACGCGTTGCTCCAGCAGATCTCATGTCTTTCTCGATATCGACATGCTGTTTTATTAGTGACCGGAGCTGGGAGACCGAGCCAGGAGGGGTTGCTATCATTTCGTTACGGATCCTGCTTCCCACGATCATGTTCTGTCTGAAAGCAGCTATAGCCATAGAATCGGGGCATTCGGTACACTCAGCGTGCTTCTGCCAGAACCGATTATCGTAACTCTCGAGGGTCTCTTTGGGCTGGGCCCTCACTTGGTATAGCTGCTCCGGTTGGGCAGCCCTTTCCTTCAAGTTAATGAACCGGTGTGCGAAGTCATATGCCAGATCATCCCAACAGTAGATGGAGTTGGCAGGCAGAGACTGGAACCATTTACTTGCGAGCCTCCCCAGGCTGGCGGGGAAGCATTTACACATAAGGCGATCGAGGTGGGACCAGTGATTCATCTGGTATCGATAGTGTCGGAGGTGGGCTTCCGGGTCAGAATCAGCGTTGAACACTTGGAGAACGGGGGCAGTAAAATTTCCGGGGGGCGTACTGTACTCTATCTCGTCTGAGAATGGGGTACTGCGGGTGGAGGCGACGATTTTTAGCGCTGCCTCGTCCGCGACTTCATCTCGGCCAGCGCGACGACCCCGCCTCCTCCTCCGGGGAGGCCTTTCAGTTCGTGCATGACTCGAAGCGGGCCGTGAATCGTGACTATCACCTGGTCGACCGATTCGTGAGTGCACGCTTTGGTCGTTTATACGGCGCGAACTCCCTTCGTGGGAACGCCTCGACTCCTCTCCCCTAGCCGGCTCCTCAGGAACCTCTAGGGGGGGTCTTCTTGAGGGTCCCAACCGCGACATCACGCTCTTGGCGGGGATGCGAACGGGCTCTGGCTGCTCTACGCCGCGAGAGACGGGTCCGGGCTCAGATGTCATCATAGAGGCTATCAACGCCTTTTGAGCCGCCAAGGCAACGAGTTCCTTCTCATGGATCTCTAACATCATGCGAGTCAGCTCGTCGCGCGACCGGGGCGTCCCCTGGACCGCATTGAGTGGAATAGGCTGCCCCTCAGGCGCAGTTCCCGGCGTGCCAAAAGAGAGGGTCCTCGGCATTCCAAATACTGGGACGTGCCGTGGGGGCGGGCTCTCGTACTGTTCATTATCTGTCATTGTTCCTTGGAAACGGATTGTCAGAGCTAGCGCGCTACGAGATTCCCACAGACGGCGCCAATTGGCGAGCCTGCTTTTCTTCCCAAGCTCGACTTATATATTTATTCGCGTCGGCTCCGATCTTCCAAGGTAGTTGACGTAGGTGGTATCTGCTTCGTCGTCGGGATGCTCTCTAAGCCTGCACAAGAAACGAACAGGGGCCCGAGGTTGGTGCCAGGTTTTCCCTCTCCGACGATCAAGTCAGTATCGATATAGACTTAAGGTAGGAGTATAGTTAAGAATGAGGGATTGGTCCAGTTACAAGTCGTGGCGCCAGGTGTCACAGTCGATATTCTTGGCGGTCCGGATTATTTTAGCTTTATCTCTCATCTCTGTCTTTTTGTGTCCCCTCTCTAATTGGTATTAGTGGGGGTATTTATAGTCTGATCAGAGGCGTCTTAGCCCTTGGATCACTGCACTGTCTAATAAAGATCCAACGGCTTCAGGTCATTTATGACTCTGACAATGGTACTGTTCACCATCCGGGGCCCACAGGGCTGGCCTGTGATTGGGCCACGTCGATGAAACACATTAAGGGTCCCCCAAGGGAGCAGCAGCATTAATTGGGGAAGTGTGCTCGACAAGCTTCTTCGGGCCGGCCTAGGCACGGTCCGGTCGCTCAAGATCCGGGGTGACGCGTTACCCATGGTTGACAGGCCCGGATCGCCTGCTGTGGGGTCGATATCGGTCCGGACGAGGGGGTGCCGACATCCCCTCGCCACAGCACAGCAAAGGGTGAGTCAACTAAACTCGCTACATAAATATCTACGCTAAAATTATAAAACTACGAAATACAATATTGAAATCTTTAATATAAAAGGTTCATCTTGTTACTTCTACACCACCACGACACTTCTGAACCTCAACTACTAACGCCAAGTGGCGTGACTCAACCCACGACTCAAATGTGTATAAAGTCGGAATCACAATGCCGGATCACTTCTCAGATCCTGGATCACTACTCAGATCCACGTATAGAATCAACTACTCATGAAATCTATACGCTGGCTAACACCTCCACGTATGGCCATACGCGTTGCCGTATATCCGGTGGACATCAGGCCCCCGCACGGATACAACGTATGTTCTATATCTTGGTTTTGTAACCAGTTTTCACATATATTTCCAGCTACATTTCTGATTTGAAAAGAAAACTTTGGAAAATTTAACCATTTGCACCACTTTATGCTAAACTACATGACTCTCTTAATTGTTTTGCAGGAACTGCTCAGTTCTTCAAAAATGAGTACTTATATTATAGGGGGGATTGTCTCTCTAGTAGTCACCATTTTTCTTCGAAATTCCAAAAATGACAAAAAACGTGGTTTGGTCGTCGATGTTGGTGGTGAGCCTGGTTACTCCATACGTAACCACCGATTTACGTCCCCAGTGATTACATCCTGGGAAGGTATTGTTAAGGAATAGTTGCAGTTTTGTACACCGACTTGTATACTGATTATATTTTACACACCAACGTGATTAAAGTTTGCGATCAGTACAACAGTGTTATTAGTATGCTTGCTGTATAAATTAGAAGAAAAGGAATCATAAGTTGGGGTCTTAACTCGTTAACAAAATGACTTATTTGATTCAATAATCTATTATTTGTGTACACTGTTCGTCTATCACATTTCTCCTGTTTTAGCCCTCAAACTATGATTTTCTCCTGTGGTGAATAGAAGCAAAAATAAAAAGTGTTAGGTTAGGGTAGTAATTACCAACTTCTATAGACTATAGGTTTTGGGTACAAAATTGAAATCGTATGATAGTTAATATGCAAATTTATATTTAACTGAACTGCTGTCGCTGAAAAAAATGTTAAAATCCCTTTACAAATCCAGCTACAAGTTTGGACTGGTAATAGGGGGCATCTTTTAACCATTCCTTATATTGTCCAAACAGGTATTTTAACACTTGCAGAGCTTTTCGAGCAAGCGTGTCAGCAACACAGGGAGAAAAGGCTTCTTGGAACAAGAAAAGTTGTTTCCAGAGAGATGGAAAAGGGTGCTGATGGGAGATCATTTGAGAAGCTTCACTTGGGTGAATATGAATGGTTAACCTATAGGCAGGTTTTTCAGGCTGTGTGTAATTTTGGGTGTGGGTTGGCAAAACTTGGGCATAAGACCGAAGAACGTGTAGCTATCTTTGCTGACACACGAGCCGAATGGTTCATCGCCTTGCAGGTGCTCATTTTAAATCTCATTTATAATTAATCATTTTTGTTATTATTTGTATGTTGAAATTACAAACTGTAAGCTGTATGGTCTCTGAGGAGGACATATTTGGTATGCTTTTAGTGTTTGAGTTTTCAGTCAACAAGTGTTTTGTTGCAGAAAACTTGTTCTTGGAACGTTTGAAGATTTTTGCACCTTGATAATATAAGTTGAGAAAACCAGTTGGAAACATCTTTTGTTAAGATTGTGAACGTAAAAGACCCCCATACAAAGATCTGTTTGTTTTTCTGTCAAATTGGTCTTTCATTTCTTTTGATAACTCATCGCAAAAGGTTCTTGACCAAATCCAACAATAATCGATTTTCTTCTAATGCAAATTAGCTATGATTCTTATCTATTTTATTGTTTGATAGTATTGGGCTCTTTGTATGTATTTAGGGCTGCTTCAGGCGCAATGTCACTGTTGTCACTATATATGCATCATTAGGTGAGGAGGCTTTGTGTCACTCACTGAATGAGGTAAGTCTCCCTCTCCGACTAGTCTCTTACATGTACACATTCTTTTACGATTTTGAGTAAATCATGATATGCATTGTCACATTTTATCGCGCTTATGTACTTCTTTTATTCGTGAGCAACATTCTATTGATCAACCAGTATACACTACTACTGAAAACTTGATTCTGAACATTATTCTACGTTTTCTTCTAGAACTAAACCGTCAATTTGTATCCTATTCCTACTTTCACAGACAGAAGTTACAACAGTGATCTGTGGGAGTAAAGAATTAAAGAAGCTTTTGGACATAGGTGGGCAACTCGACACGGTAAAACGTATTATATGTATGGATAATGGCATATCTTCAAATGAGAGCAGTAACTGGACAATCACTTCTTTTAGTGATCTGGATAAACTTGGCCGAGAGAATCCTATTGATGCAAATTTACCTGTCGCATCTGACGTGGCAGTGGTCATGTATACAAGTGGGAGCACTGGTTTACCCAAGGTTAGCCTATGACTTTCAACATATTTAGAAATTATTTGGCGCATACTTTTTATTAATTGTTTTGCCTACAGAGTCTCTCATTTATGATTTACATAGGCCATACTAGCATTTTTTTAGCTTGATTGGTTCGAAAGTTGTAGTTTGTTTTGTTTCCGGTTTCAATAACAATTGGTTCCTTTTGCCTTAAAAAAAACTGTAATATGAGAGTATCTTAACAAGAAGCAAGTAGTCTGTGTCAATTTGAGTAGCCGGGTTCCTGGAGTTCTCCAAAATGTTAACCACATTGTCCCGTTTCTGATAAAATTATTTTGTTGTTGTTACATTAATATTTTTTTTATGTCTTATACTTGGTTCAGGGTGTGATGATGACTCATGGCAATGTTCTAGCTACATGTGCTGCTGTAATGACAATTATCCCTGGCTTAGGAAACAAAGATGTCTATTTAGCATATCTTCCCTTGGCTCATATCCTTGAACTATCTGCCGAGGTACGTTACAATTTCTTTTTTCTTTTTTCTCTTCACATTCGATAGCTACTTTGTTAGGTTTCTTACCATTTCTTCTTCTTCATTTTTTTGTTTTACAGAATTTTATAGCGGCTGTTGGTAGTTCAATAGGTTATGGTTCACCATTAACACTTACGGATACATCAAACAAGATAAAGAGGGGAACAAAAGGAGATGCTTCCATGTTAAGGCCTACACTGATGGCATCTGTCCCAGCAATACTCGATCGTGTACGAGATGGTGTGTGGAAGAAGGTAATGATTTCCTTTTGGGGATTATCCATCTGCGTTCCATTGGAGAAAATAAACAAAGTTCTTTTTGATCATAATAAAACAACTAGTAAAATATATACCTAGTTTGGGAGAACCAAACGATCTAGTTCTAGCTTACATGTAAGAAGCTCACTTTTTTGACACACTAGTCTAGCATCTCATTCCTTCAATTTAAAGTAAGCATGCTAACAAATATAAAGTGGATTGTTTCACATCACAGAAAAACAACAATTTCTTTTTCTTTTGTACAGTTGAGAAACAACCATGTATGGTTGAGGAGAATACAAACCGACGTTATTTCTTTCTTTTAGTAAATAGATCTTCAATGGATGGTGTATTGTGAAAATTCAGGTAAATGGAGCTGGTGGATTTTCAAAGAAATTGTTTGAACTGTCTTATTCACGTCGATTGTCTGCAATTAACGGAAGTTGGTTTGGTGCGTGGGGTTTAGAGAAGAGTATTTGGAACGTTCTCGTATTTCGAAAGGTCCGGGAAATTTTGGGTGGGCGAATTCGTTATGTGCTATCTGGAGGCTCCCCACTTTCTCCTGAGACTCAAAGATTTATAAATATTTGCCTTGGGTTAGTATGGTTTTACCTTCACATTTAACTTTCAACTAGCAACACAACATATTATTTACTTTTTATGTTTAGCATGTAGGTTTGATCAACTACATCAATTTTACTTTCTTTTCATGTTTGCTATTTACTTATGTGCTCTATTTTCTTCAGATTTACCCTACTAAGTAATCTAACCCTATACTATTAATTAAAAGCAACGTTTCTTTACCTCTGATCATATTCATTTATTCCTGTCTTGAGGTTATGAGATTCTCATTTTCTTCTTCTTTCTTTTGGCTTGTCCATAATAATAGTGCTCCAATAGGTCAGGGCTATGGTCTCACCGAGACTTGTGCTGGCGGGACATTTTCAGATTATGATGATACCTCTGTTGGCCGTGTTGGCCCTCCACTCCCTTGCTCATATATTAAGGTAATTTCTACTTTTGTTGTTATTTGACTCAAGATTTTTTTATCTTTTTTTTCTTATTTTTTTTTATATGCAAGTTAATACTGCCCTTGTTAGTTGTTACAGCATCTAAAAGCTCATCTTGATTGAATTTGTTTTTGAAATTTCAGTTGATAGATTGGCCTGAGGGTGGATATCTAGCTAGTGATAAACCGATGCCTAGAGGAGAAATAGTTATTGGGGGACCTAACGTTACTCTTGGTTACTTTAAAAATGAGGAGAAATCAAAGAAAGTTTACAAGGTAAATACTTAAAAGAGTACACATTTTCCACTATTTGCCAAGTCTAGCGTTGTAATTTCTTTTCGCATTTTTTTATTTCTAAAAGGTTGATGAGAGGGGAATGAGATGGTTTTACACAGGCGACATAGGAAGGTTTCACATGGATGGTTGCCTTGAAATTATCGACCGTAAAAAAGACATTGTAAAACTCCAGCACGGAGAATATGTCTCCTTGGGAAAGGTGTGTGAGGCTTAAAATATCTAACGATGCATATACAGAAATTTACTGTTGTCATATCTAAGTATAAGTTTTAAGACTTTAATAACTTCCTATCATTTCGTGTGGGCAATGGTTTGTACAGGTTGAGGCGGTCCTAATAGTGAGCTCTTATGTTGATAATATTATGCTACACGCTGATCCATTTCATAGTTATTGTGTCGCTGTCGTCGTACCCTCTCAATCTGCAGTTGAAGGATGGGCATCACAACATGGAATTACGTTTTCTAATTTTGCCGATTTGTGCCAGAAAGAAGAGACTATCAAGAAAGTGCATGCTTCACTTATAAAGGTAGACCTTGTCACAAAGAAAAAATTTCATGCGGATTTCTACTTTCTAGTGATCCGTTATACTGGCAGTGTAAAATCAACCAGTTAGTTATTGAACTTGCGATTCTGAGCGTGAAATAATCAAATACTCTAACCAGTTAACCAACATTATTTCCCCTCTATACTTTTGAAGTCTAACAATTGAGGATTAGCTATTGAAGTTCAACTTTTAATAGGTCTCGGTATTTTTTCAAGGTTGAAAAGTTATTTGTGTGTGGAACATTTAAATTAAAATACCAACAGGGTAAACAGGAAGCAGCTCTAAGCTCCTCTCCTTTTCAGACTCCATGATTATAATCATTGTATTTTTTTCATCATACAGGCTGGAAAACAGGCTCGGCTAGAGAAGTTTGAGATTCCGGCAAGGATTAAGTTGCTAACTGAGCCATGGACTCCCAAGTCTGGTCTTGTCACATCGGCCCTTAAAATCAAGAGAGAGACGATTCGGAAAACGTTTTCGGATGAACTTGCTCTCCTATACAAATCATAGGTTGCTCAAAAATTAAATATTTGCAGATCAATAAAGAGATCGCTAAAGCATCGGTGTACCATACACAACCCGTCTTCTTACTTTTTGACTAATTCATTCTTGTTTGCTTATCTTGTTTCTTCAATCTCCATTTCATTTTTGCTCTTTTAGCAGTTTCCTAAATTTCTTATAATTTTGTGAAAAAGTTTTCAAAAAAGATAAAGTACGTAAGTTACAATGCTCATTACTCGTTACATTTTCCCTTTCTTTTTTGTCATAAATTTATCAATTATGTTACTGCGGTGGGTACGTTACAACCAAAAATTGCTCATAAAGATGTCACATTGACATCAACCTTGGATCCATTTTTACTGGGCCAAGGCTTCCTTTTTAAAAATTGATTTGAAAAGAGTCGTAACGCTACTTTATTATCCAGGTTTTCCTAAACTAGTATTACTCACTATAATCTAGCCTTAAATCACCATTCATAAGAAGAAAAACATCATTCTCTTTATCTCCTGATCAATGTCAACCTAACAAATTTTGGAGTACGTTATTTCAATAATAAGTAAACTTTATAATTTTGTAAGATAAGGGAGACCCCAATAAATTGAAGGTTGGGAGCTCACAAGGGATACCAAATTAATTCGGTGCAGAATTTTTTTAAAAAGTAGTTATTCAAAAAAATAAATATAAATCTCTATTATTAAGTTGGAGTATTGGGTTAGAGGTGTAAAGTTATTTATTTGAACTTTCAATCCTGAATCCCTGATGTAACTTGAGCATAATACAAGGTCTTTTTTTTCAAGTGATCAGCAGCTTGTATGTTTACATCACATACTTTAAAGCTCCTTTATGATTAGAAATATCACCTAAATTGCAGTCTCTTCTTCTTTGTCCATTTAGTACATTTCTTTGTAAACTTTTTCCTCACAAAAAAAGTCGAAGTAAAAGTGAAAGAGCTATCACAAAAACAAAGACAATTTTCTTAAAGGGAGATTTAAATAAGTCATAAAGTTCTATAGTAGTTTTTTTATTGAAAGAAAGTATTATAGTAGATTAATTAGCATAAATCTGCAAGACACTATACATCATAACTTCTTTCCATGAGCAAGATATAACTCAAAATAAAAAACATTTCAACTGGGATTCGGAAATTTACGAGAGATTAATGTAAATGATACTCACCCGATTTTGCTAATTTACATGGCTCCCCCCCTCACCGCATTCTACTGGATTTGTTTGTCCGAACGTTGTTTTCCATTAAATTTTTTAATGGAGTACTTTTCGAAATACTAATTTGTTCATTATTCTAAAATATATTATTGATTGTTTTCTTAATAAATGGTTAATTTGAACTATAGTTGTTGGGACCGAAAGCAAAACGGAAAATATAAACGTGAAAGTTTGAAAGTTAAAAAATATGAAACAAAACAACATCTACTCATGAATTTATAAGATAAGGGAAACGGACGTCGTGAAACAGAAAACAGAAAACATAATACTCCTGTTTGGCTATTTGAGAAGGGAAATGAATTTTAAGCTAGATATTATTTTGTCTACTTCCTGTTTGGCTATTTGAGAAGGGAAATAAATTTTAAGCTAAATATTATTTTGTCTACTTTGTGATTTGGTTTTAGCATGAGTCTAGGAATTGGACATGGTCCAAGAGAAGATTTTGAGAACTAGTCAAAAGACTTAGCTTAGGCCTGCAAATGTTCAACAGCATTATTGTCAGATAGTACTTTTCTTGAAATTACTCTCATTTGTTTAAAATTTAAATTAAAAAACCTTCTCATCCTGTTTCAACTTTCAGCTTGCATTAGTCTATATCTCTATGATGTAACTTGACTCATTGTAACACACTTATAAATCTTTTTGACTTTTCTTACGATTCATACGCGCCATCATTAGATGTGAAGATACAATTTTTTTTTTTTAATGTTATCAAGTTTGACTTAATATTATTTTGGTTCTTGTTAATCTTTTACCCTAGGGCACCTAAGAATTGTTGGGGGGAAACGGATTTTGACAACTAAAATTTAAACAAAATATAGATATTGATGCCATAAGTAGAAATACTAACAATGGTAAACCGGTAGACGGTAGTAGTGTAACTGTGTAACCTTGTTTCCAATGAGGTCTCGTCTTCAAGTCTTGTGAAACTCTACATATCTATATGTCTCCTTAGATTTTAATTGGACATTGTTTCCATATAAAACGTCCTAATAATTATAAATTTCAAAAGTCTATGAATAACTTTTCAAAATTTATAATTCCGATTTCTAAAAATGTACAAATTTATATTCTAAATTTGCATATCTTAAAACTCCCTTTAAATTATTACCGCATCACAATATTAGTTTACACTATTTTTTTTTATTAATAATGCATACTTAGTTATTGCCTTCCAAATTATAGATTCATATTTCCATTTTGGTCGGTTTAATTTTATAATTTCAATTTTTGTATATTAAAAAAAATATATTAGCCATTTTTTCATATTTTTCGATCTATCGTTGAACTTACTTAAGAAAAGTCATAGACAAATTTAGAAATTAGGAAAAAAATACGTTTAGTGTATTGTACTATCAATGTTTAACGATTTAGGTATTGCACTATCAATTTTAACAATTGAGATAATAATTTACGAAATTTATCATAATTGATGACTTATCGTTAAACAAAATGATGAAAATTCATTCAATTTCTCTTACTTATCACATGTTGAGTGTAATTCTGTCAACATCCGAAAGAAATAGATCCACAAATGTGAGATATAACGACTGTAATTTCGTCGATTTATGGTATTAGTCTCTTAATTCGACGAAATTTCATATTTCGGTATCTTAATTATTAAAAATAGTAGTTGAGTAGCTAAATCGTTAAGAAGTACAATACTTAGTTTTTTTCAAATTAATTATAAAAGTATAGGTATAATGATAATGTAACCGTATTATAATTTCATGTGACCAGTATTATAAAATGAAAGGAGTTTGTATATTAAAATTAATAAAAAATGGAATATGGAAACGTCATACAAGTATGGGAGTGGGTGGCCCACAGCGTCAGTTACTTCTTCACCCACGCATCTATATCACTACACAACCTCTCTCTCTCTCTCTCTCTCTCTCTCTCTCTCTCTCTCTGTATATCTGTAGTCTATATACATACATTACATACATTGGTAACAAAAGTTTAAAATTGTACCGCATCTGTGACCTATTTATCTGCATTACTTTACACATGTGATCATTTTGTAGTGAATGTACAGCTTTTTTTCTGTAAAAAAGGATTGTGCAAAAACAAAAATGCATCACACAGATATGCAGATATGCAGTAAGAGTCTAGTTTTTTTTAATAAAAATAGTAATGTTTTTAAAAATGAAACAAAAGAAACTGAAATGTTTACTCAAAGTGAAAAAGGTATTAAGAAAATTTATATTTTGAACAATTAAGAATATACCCGTTTAACCTTCCCAAAAATTAAAGATATTTTATTAGTATATCATTCTATTATAATAAATCAAATGAGCCTCCCCAATTTAGCCATTTTTTTCGAAAAATACTTCTATACTTTTTTATTAATTAAAATAATACCATGCTCATATAAAATAAAAAAATAAAATAAAAATAACAACTAATAACACTATGTGTCGCTCTTTAACAACTAAACATTCTTTTAAATCTTATATTATTTGTTTTGTATTATCCACGTATTTGTATTATAACTACACTTATTTTTTATATTTTAATTGCATTACGCGTCAGGGTAGATATGTAAATAACAATATCACCATAAAATAATTATTACTTGTTATATTTATAAAAAAACTACCGTACTTTCGCAAACTAACAAATAATTCACAAAACCTTAAGCTTTTCCCTCTTGAAAACTTTTTACCCAGGAAAGAAAATTTTGAAATACACTATAACCTACTATTTCCACAAGTCTCAGCTGCATAGAGATCCTAACAGATTGCGGAAACTTAAATTAAGTTCCTAAAAAGTTAAATAAATTTTATCGAGACCGGATGAAATAACCAAAGAGAGGCGTCAAAAAGTTTAGCATCTTAACGGAAGTGGGGGGCAGAAATATATTAGCAGTGATAGATGCGGCCATAATTAATCATGTTCTTATATTTTTATCAAACGGCCAAGGTAAAAAATAATTAATAAAGCTAATTTAAGGTTGTATTGTTATATTCTCACTCCTCTTATCTCTATGAAACCAAATTTTTAAATGGTCCAATATTGTCAAACATTACTTGCTTTTTATTCGAGTTGAAATAAACACAAAATTAATTATGAGTAGCACAATCAAATTGAATCGGTTATTTAGGTCCTCCATTTCACAAACTTACATAAAATTATTTGAAAAAAATCGACTATTTTATTCAATTGAATTCGTGTCTAGCTATAGCCTATATACCTATATCCTCTTTTACAACTTCCTCAAGTTTATTTTCCCCAAAACCATTACACAATTTTTTTAAACAAAATGAATGACACTAATCTTATCAAATGCCCCAGATTTGTTCCCCATAACGACTAACGCGTTCTTTGATTCTTTAAATTCTAAACCCCAATTTATATATATTCCATTTCCTTGTTAGGATGAGGTTAATTTGGGATACGAACAGTTTATTACCCTATAATTTATCAAAAATTCAATTTTATTCCTTTTATTCTATTTTTTTCATTTTAGCGCATGTACAATATCAATTCATTCAATTTTGCACATCATCCGTCAATTACTTCACAAAATGGACGACACGTGACTAAATTCTATTAACGTCTTTTAACGACAAATGTATTTTGGTCATTTATAACATAGGTCCAATAAAAAATAAAAATAAAAAATAAATAAATACAAGTGACGGAATAATACATTTTTTTATCTTCGTTTCATCCCAATTCTTACCAAACATAAAATTAACTCATAAAAGCAACAAAAGTTAGTCACGTGCATACACGTGTCGTCCATTTTGTGAAAGAATTGACGGATGAGGTACAAAATTGAGTGGATTGATATTGTACATGATTTTAAAATGAACAAACTAGAGTAGATGAGAGAAAATTGAATTTTTGATAAAGTATAAGATAGTAAACGGTTCATATCCAGGGTTAATTTCTAGGTTGGGACGGGGATTTCGTTGAGTTGCTTTTGATTTTAAAATACTAAGACTTAATCCTTTAATTTTCAGTATTAACTATTTATCATAATATAAATTTTGTGTGGGGGACTTTAATAATACAGTATCAATTTTGTGTTACATGTTTTTTGGGCAGTTTACGAGATGGGTAATAGTCTAATAAGTAGATTAGTGTTATTGCAATCATTGTATTTGTCTCATCGAGTGACATATATCTAGAGAGCGGAGTGAGATTGTAAATTGTAACCAAGAGTTCCTATTTAATTCTTTTTCATTTTAAACCGTTTGATGTGAAGCTACCGTCAGGATTAATTATGACAGCTCTCGCTTCCCATATTAACACCAACTAATTAAATAAAATTCACGGTTCAATTTCTATTTTCACTTATTTTCATCTTATGTTCAAAACTCTCACCAAACGAATTCATCTAGACATTTTCTGCTACTTTGCATTTCTTAATATGAGTAAAGAAGCGGTATGTCCAAATAATAATACTTGGTCTATAAAAAAATTCAAGTCTATACTATTTACTACTTTTGTTATACTTTATACAAATCTGCACTAACATCACACGGTAAATACGGAAATCACACGACCAAAATGTAACTATTTTGTTGTCATATTAGTGATAGTTAATCAATGGTTCAATTTAAATTAACTGATAGAAATGTAAAGTAATTAAATTAGAAAGTAAAATAAATGACTCTTGGAAGTGATTAATCACATGCACATAGTAACAAAGTGCAGTGATCAATAACTTATTTTTACATGTACAAAAAGACTTGTCATGACTATGTTTGTATGTGAATTAGGTAAATATGACAATACACTTATGTATTTAATATTCATTGTCTTCTTACTTTTAATGGTCTACTGTGTGCAGTATTACTTAAACGTTTTGTTTTTTCTCATTCTAATTTTATATTATGCATTAAAATATAAATAATTTCTATTCTAAGTCCAGTAGTAACAAATTATCAAAATTAAAAAAAGTAACCTGGACCCAACAATTTTTTAATATGTAGGGTGTTTTTGAGACAAAGAAAAAGAATGTTATTTTTAGAGAAGCATGTGTGGGGCTTACACAATGGATTAGTATATTGCTTAGTTTTAGAGAGATAATTATACGACAATCTTGTAATATACTTGTGCTAATAAATTTCGACAGATGTCCTGGTTAAGAATATAACGTGATTAGCTCTAGCCAACACATAAAATAAATTACAGAAAGTATTGAGTCGGATTTATAAAATTTAAATTTAAATTCAATCAAATTTAATCTGTTATAATTAAAATCCTAAATCAACCCAATCCAACCTGTAAAAAAATTACGGATTAAGGCTGGTTGGGGCTGTTTAATTCTTAAATTTTTATTTTGTTAATTTATTTTTCATAGTTTGCACAATCAGCCTAAATTTTAAAATAAATTGTATATTTTAAAGATAAATAAAAATTAAAACCAATTATAATACGTTATTAACATTCAGAGCAATTAAAAAATTAAAAAATAATAATACCGGGAGTTTGTTATATTTAAACACACACAACACATAAAATAAATTACAGAAAATATTGAGTCGGATTTATAAAATTTAAATTTAAATTCAATCAAATTTAATCTGTTATAATTAAAATAGTAATGTTTTTGAAAATGAAACAAAAGAAACTGAAATGTTAATACTAAAAAATAATACGGTAAATTGGGATCTCAAATAAATCATTAATTGTTAATAAATAAATACTAAAAAATAAAAATAAATCATGTCTTTTAGTATATATCATTCTAACACTCTATTGTTATAATACGGTAAATTGGGATTTTTTTAGAATCAATTATTGGGAAATGGACTTTGCAGAGCAATGTGTTTGTTCGGTTATGGATTCTATTAGCTCGGTTAAATTTTCAGTTCAGGTTAATTGAGCAAATATTGCGGATATAAAACCGAGTAGAGGGTTAAGACAAGGAGACCCGATATCTCCATATCTTTTCTTATTCGAGGCGTACGTTTTTATCAAAAAAAATTAATAGTGTCGATTAAGAATGACATTTTGTAATGCTTCATGCTGTGTTAGGGTTGTCTTTCATCCCTTGTTTGCCGACGACTCGCTTATTTTCCTCCGAGCAAATTAAACAAGGGAAAAATAAGTACCTTTTAAAAATATTTTGCATGACTTTTGTGAACGGTCATGAATTTATTGAAATAAGAGGCTATGTATTCGCCAAATTGGCATTTAACAAAACAACAGGAGCTCTATTGCAACAACTTGGCGTGTCCTCATGGATTATATGATGTTACTGTATTTTAAAAAGAATTCAAGGTTGGAAGAAAATTTTGATATCCTCGACATCTAGATAATTTTTGATAGAATCATTGGCACAAGAACTTCTCGGTATCATATGCCGTGCTTTCCCTTACCGAAAGGTTTAGTGGGGCAATACTGACAAGGACAAACATATTCATCGGGAAAATTTGTGATGTTTTGAATCGTGCAGAAGACAAATGAGGCCTCGGTTTTCAAAATCTTTTCACATCAATTTTTGCACGTTCTGCTAAACAATTTTGGAGATGTTAGACGATCAAGACCAGTTAAGAGTGAAAGTCCTAAAGTCGTTATATTTTCCGAATGGTGGCAACCTTCAAGCTTGTAAAGGTAGTCGGGGGATTGGAAAAGCCTTTTGATGGGTCGGAAGTTGTTAAAGAAAGATATAAGATGGAACACTAATAAGGGAGACAACATGAATTTCATGGAGTACAAATGGCTGTCCTTTGAGGAAATTTCTCAATTAAAGAGCAAAAGCCGATTGACTACAATTTAGCACCGGTTAGTGAATTTATTGATTAAATGTCTAATGAGTGGGATAAAAATAATCTAATCTCAATGCTGCAGTAACAATATTAAGTATACCATAAAGCTTATTATGAATACAACTCGCAATTTGGATTAAGGCCATGAATGATACAGTGTTTAAAAAATTGAATTAAAAAGAATTTCTCATATGACGTTTTTTAGTCTCTTATTCCTTTTTTTTTTTTTTTTTTTTGTACATTTGCTTTTGAAAAACAACTTTTGATTTCCACTCTTTCTTGATTTAACCCTCTACTCGGCTTTATATCCGCAATATTTGCTCAATTAACCCGAACTAAAAATTTAACCGAGCTAATAGAATCCATAACCGAACAAACACATTGCTCTGCAAAGCCCATTCCCCAATAATTGATTCTAAAAAATCTCAATTTACCGTATTATAAACAATAGAGATCAATTTTTACGATCGTATAATAATGTTTAACCTCTTTTTTCATTCTTTTACGAGCGGTGAAGCATTCATAGGCTATATATTATCCTGAACTTGCCCGATTGTCGTGACATCGTCCATAGACGGTGTCAGATGATGAATTCTCAAAGTTTACCATCAACTTATTTCCCATGTTTTATTTGACCAGATGTGTCATAATTATCTCAATCTTAATTCTTAGCCATTTTGAGGCCTATTAGTTTATTGTTTACATAGACTAATTAAGTCTGAAAGGAAATTATACTATATTGTAGTAATAAGCAATTAATGGAAAAAAGAAAAAGGAAATTGTACTATATTAAGATACGTATGAATCTACCATGTCCGAAATAATTAGATCCTTTTGCTAAATAAAACTCAATAATCCGGGCATAATGTCAAAAATTGTAAATCAAGAAATTGAAAAAAACAAAAGTTATTTTCCCAAAAGCAAACTAGAAAACAAAAGAGAGGCATTTGAAAAGAAAAAGAAAAAAGGAAGAGCGATGGGTGTCACGTCACGTAAAAAAAATAAAGTCAAAGGTGGGGAGACTCATCCCATTTACACCAATATAGACACAGTTTGTGTTACATATGGAAATATTTTGAAATTTAACAAATTATAACTACACAAATAGCCCTGGGAGAGAGATTCTTTTTAATTCAATTTTTTTTATTAACTAATGATGACAAGGTAAGTCTCTGTAGCCAATAACATTTTGTGCTGATATGGCTAATGATAAATGTGTAATTCGTGTTTTGTACTTAAATGCTCCAAATTAGGGCGATTTGTCACAAATTTATGGAAATTTGAGTCGTCAAAATAGACGTGCCCATGCGAGAGTTATGTTAAGATGTATCTCCTAATTAATTAGTAAAACATTCAATAGACGTACCTTACCTAGTTTTGGATTACATTAAATTATCAATTTACTCAATGCCCCTGATGTGAAAAAAGAAGTACTAATATGGAAAATCATGCAAACGAACTTATATACTTCATTTTGCTAACAACCATTTCTTTTTCTTTTTATAATTATGGATGACTACATTGATATGGAAATAATTTTTTTATATTTGGAAATGTCAGAAATGGGATTTTAATTCACCTACGTACAAAGCCTTAATTAACCTTATGCCCAGTAATTAATCCTTCGAAATTTAATTGCTATCATGTCAATTGTAAGTAATAATGGCGGTGATGGTTTACAATAGTAAACCAAATGATCTAAACAACCTCTTCTGTAACGGTAAAACAAGATTAAAATCACTAGCCGCCAATGTTATATCATACTATTAATATAAATATAAGTAAACTCAATAAATCTTGAGTCTGCTCAATTTTATCCGTTTTTTTCAAAAATGTCCATATTTCAATTTACTAATTACTAAAATAACTTAATGCAATTTAAATAAATAAATAAATATTCTTTTTTTCCACACATATCAAATCATCTCCCAAACAAATCATCATACATGTATTTTTATATTACTATAACAATAAAACATTATATTTTTACGATATTCATCCAATTATTTTTGTAAACTTTTAGAAAATGTTAAATTTATTTGTGTCGGATCATATTTATGCAAATACGTGTCACACACGCAACTAAGTACTACGATTACTAGTATATAATAAGCTCGGGAACTTTCAAAATTTTCCTTTTCCACCTTAGTCCTTAAAAGATGGTTTCGTACAAAATTATATGTAAGTTAGAATGGCCAATAAATTGTATTAAAATTGTCTAAATGAACTTTTTTAAAAGTTAATCATATAATTTAAAAGTTAAATTACATTATTAAAATTTGAAAATTGTATCAAAATTGTCGGAATAAATTTTTTTAAAAGTTAATCATATAGTTTAAATATTAAAATTTATGATTAAATTTTTAACAAATTCATTTCAATATTTTTGATACAAATTATAATGCGATCAAAATTACAAATAATTTCGTAATATTCCATCCGTCCTTAAACAAATATCATTTACGAAAATGTATCAAATTTTTCATATCAAAAATTCCGAAACTAAGGAAGTATATGCTACTGTATCATGGGAACGGGTGGACCACATTATTTAGTTTATATTGATGCAAATAATACATACATATACAAAGTAATATCACAAAATCAAATATAAAAAATGAGGTGTAGTAGGTCCCATATGTTTATATTCCCAAGCTATCCTTTTACAAATCTTTTATGGCAGGTAGTAGTATAATTTTTAACAGAACTTTGGAGAAAAGGTGTTTTTCTGATTTTGACCGAATGAATGGGCAAAGTGGTGTCTCCTGCAAAGCCTGCAAACACATTAGTCCAAATTAAAAAAAACAACAACATAATTGAAGTTATCTATTCTCGTTCATTTTTTTTCTAAAAATAGATAAAAAACAAACATAGAGGGTATCATATTCCAAGGGAGATCCCATATCTTTTGTTTGTTCAAATTTCTATAGAGAGAGTATGCATGTTGATAGAGACAAATCATTGTATGACAAAGTGCCATAGTACACTACCAAGTGTTACATTATGCATACACTTAACATATAGATATGGAAATATTTTTTTATCTTTGGAAACGTCAGAAATGGGATTAGTTCATCTACGTACAAAGCCTTAATTAACCTTATGCTCAGTAATTAATCCTCCAAAATTTAATTGCTATCATGTCAATTGTAAGTAATAATGGCGGTGATGGTTTACAATTAATAGTAAATCAAATGATCTAAACCTCTTTTCTAATGTGTAAAAGAAGATAAAAATGACTGCTGGGGTACTGTTATATAATAAGTTTGCCCTGGGACTTTCGATAATTTCCTTTTTCTTGGTACCATCTAAGTTTCTAACAACTGAATTGTTTTGCAGCACTAGCTATAAATTGTTTAAAAAACTCTTATTACTAATGTACACAAATACTCCTATATATTAATTAATATCCTAAATCAACCCAATCCAACCTGTAAAAAAATTACGGATTAAGGCGGGTTGGGGCTGTTTTATTCTTAAATTTTTATTTTGTTAATTTATTTTTCATAGTTTGCACAATCAGCCTAAATTTTAAAATAAATTGTATATTTTAAAGAGAAATAAAAATTAAAACCAATTATAATACATTAATAACATTAATAACAATTAAAAAATTAAAAAATAATAATACCAGGAGTTTGTTATATTTAAACACACACAATATATATATATAACGGGTTGAAACGGTTTGGGACGAATTAAGCCGCGGTTTGTTAACCCTAACACTAACCCAACCTGCAAAATATATAACGAATTGGACGGGGAAATTGACTTTTTTTGGACACTCAACTTATCCCAATCCGTATGGATTGGGTTATGAGTTGAGTTTACGAATTTTTTACCCCAATTAATAGCAATAGATGCGGCCATAATTAATCCTGGCCTTATATTTTCATCAAACGGCTAAAGGAAAAAATAATTAATAAAGCTAATTTAAGGATGTATGGTTATATTTTCACTGCTCTTTTCTCTCTGAAACCAAGTTTTTAAATGGTCCAATTGTCAAACATGACTTGCTTTTTATTCAAGTTGAAATAAACACAAAATTAATTATGAGTAGCACAATCAAATTGAATCGGTTATTTAGGTCCTCCATTTCAAAGACTTGCATCAAATTATTTCACAACTTTATTTGAAGAAAATCGGCTATTTTATCCAATTAATTGTCTAACTATATCCTCTTTTACAACTTTCTCAGTTTATTTTCCCCATAATTATTACACAATTTTTTTAAAACAAATTGAATGACACTAATCTTATCAAATTCTCCAGATTTGTTCCCCATAACGACTAACGAGTTCTTTGATTCTTTAAATTATAAGCTCCAATTTATTTATATTCCATTTCCATCCTAGGATGGGGTTAATTTCTAGTTTGGGACAGGGATTTCGTTGAGTTGTTTTTGATTTTAAAATACTAAGGCATAGTCCTTTAATAATATGAGTAAAGAAGCGTTATGTTTAAATAACAATGTTTAATCTATAAATAAAATCAACTCTATACTATTTACTACTTTTGTTATTCTTTATAAAAATCTGCACTAACATCACACGGTAAACACGAGAAACACAAGACTAAAATATAACTATTTTGTTGTCATCTTAGTGATAGTTAATCAGTGGTTCAATTTAAATTAACAGATATAAATGTGAAGTAATTAAATTAGAAAGTAAAATAAATGAACCTTGAAAGTGATTAATCACATGCACACAGTAACAAACTGCAGGAATTAATAATTTATTTTTACATGCTCATGAAGACTTGTGATCAGTTTGACTATGAATTAGGTAAATATGACGATACGCTTTTGTATTTACCGGTCATTGTCTTCTTACTTCACTGGTTTGCAATGTGTAGTGTTACTTGACAATTTATACTTTTGTCTCATTCTAATTTTATACTATGCATTAAAAGAAATATGAATACTTTATATTCTAGTTCATCTAATAGAAACAAATTATCAAAATGAAAAACAAGGTAATAAGCTACCATGGTGGCGAAGATATTCAGACAAAATACATTTTGCCTTCTTATTGGTGTACCTCTGTACGTTACGGTACATTTTGTCTATATATGGGCTTGTCTCCATAAAAAAGAACACCAACAGAAATCAACAGAACACGAAACAAAAAACACAAACCAGAACCAGAACACAGAAAAGAAAAAAAAAACGCAAACAAAACCTTTTTTCATGGCATCTCCAACTCCTCCTCCTCCTCCTCCTCCTCCTCCTCGAACTCGTCCAACTCTTCCTTCTCCAACACTTCCTCCTCCAACTCTTCCTTCTGCAACACTTCCTTCTTCAACACTTCCTACTCTAACTCTTCCTTCTTCAACACTTCCTCCTCTAACTCTTCCTTCTTCAACACTTCCTCCTCCAACTCTTCCTTCTTCAACACTTCCTCCTCTAACTCTTCCTTCTTCAACACTTACTCCTCCAACTCTTCCTTCTCCAACACTTCCTCCTCCAACTCTTCCTTCTTCAACACTTCCTCCTCCAACTCTTCCTTCTTCAACACTTACTCCTCCAACTCTTCCTTCTTCAACACTTCCTACTCTAACACTTCCTCCAAACGGTATGTTTTTTATTTTTACAAAAGATTACTTTTTTTACATTAATATCATGTTATCTTTTATGTTTTTGATAAATTTATAAGTAAATGCATATTGTCATTTTTTAAGTTCAAAATATTTAATTTTCAAGAGTTTTATTGAATGTACCATTATTAGATTATATGAACATTAAAGTTGTTAAAATGTCATGTTTTTAAGGTTTAGTATTAAATTCTAGTTTTAAACATTAAAATTATTATTTATTTTTCAATACTCAAAATCATGTATTTTCAACAACTTTAATGCAAAAAAACTCAAAAAATATGTCTAACTCTCAAAAGAAAATTTCATAGTAAATTTTTAATTTTTAACGAAAACAACTTTAATAAGATTGCTAATTTAACATTGAAAAAAGTAAGTAAAATGAAAAACTAATACAAAGGTTAGGCTTTTTTTGTAAAAAAAGTAAAAGAAGGGACTTTTTTTGAAAAAAACCTTTCTTACCTGGGTTTAATTGAAGTCTAATTAAATTTTGAATATATATATATATATACAGATCTCTCTGACATAGACCGTGTACGCATGGACTGGCTGAAAACAACCATTGTCGAGGTGTCTACTGCTCAAAAGGAGCTTGATGGCAAGGCCGATTCTATTTTATCCAGTGTGCTATACTCGGCTGGATGTGTAACGGTATTTCAAGCCGTGATGGCAACCGGTACCAATTTCATAGGAATGTCTTGCCGGAGAGCGAGTTTCCTGGTGGGTATCAATGCAATATGTTTGGGGGTGGGTTACCTTTTATACGCGCTCAAAGCGTTTATCCAAATTTTTGATTTAAAAAATCCTCGAAAAAATGTGAGGGAGAGAATAGATGCGGTAAACCAAAATTTGATTCGTTTTCGTCTAAAATTACTACCGATTTACACTAGCGAGGATTCTACAATAGTTCCTCCCATGCCCAGTCCTTCTTACCCCTTACCTCAAACCACACATCTCAGCCCAATAGGCCGAGAATTGAACCAAATCCGCGATGTTAGCCACACACGTGGGTTTAAAATACATGTGTCATATTTGGGCATTTATTTGGTGGGCGTTTGGCTTTTGATCGCGGGTGGTTTTGCTGGTACAAAACGAAACCTATGCCGTGTTAAAAGGTAAATAATTTATTTTAAGTAGGTTTAGAATTTAGATATTAAATGTTGATTATTTAATCCATTTTGGTTCTAAAATGCAGTGATATTACTGGTAGCGGTAATCATACCATGGCTTTTGTATCTTCAGGTAAAAAACCAATCACTTTTTTTATTTCTCATTATCAGATTACTTTTATCATTTCTACTGAGTATATTCCTTTTTTTAATTTCAGTATTCTTCACTTATTTCAAAAAAGATTTGTCCTAATGGGCTGTTAGAGTTTAGTAAAAGGCTTGTTTGAGTTTAGAATTAAAAGTTTCATTTTTTTTTTATTAATTATTACTTTACGTGTGAGCTTGTGAGTGACTATTTTTTTGGTTGGCAAACTCAAAATATGAGGTTTTTTGAGATTAACTTAAGCAGAATGAATCTATATAAGCCGAGTTATTTACTTGAAATCTGCAGCCAAACAAGCTTTAGATATATTTAAGAAATTTAGGATTTGGTTACTTGTTCATGAATTTGGTGAGTTTTGTTTATACTATAAACTAAGCCAACTTAATCTGTATGAGCCAACTTAAATTCTACTTGTTCATGAATTTTAGGATTTGGTTACTTTGTTCATGAATTTGCTTCTAGTTGAAGAGGGTTTTTACTGTAATCTCTATGAGCCAACTTAAATTCTACTTTAACGCAGTGTTAGCCACTATTCCGTTTTGGGGATTTTATGAACGTATTTTATTTGTATACAAAACTTCAATGAATTGGTTGTTGGTATAAAGGAACTCTACCTTCAGTATACGTAGTAGAGGACTGAGGACATATTAATTTACTCCGAGTTTGTTGAATATAATTACTTTGACTTGGCTTAGGACTTGACAGAGTGATTTTCGTGAAATATAGGATGTTTGTTACGTTCTCCGTTATACACAATTCTTCTCTTAAAGTAATTTTTGGATTTTTAGACAGTGATCGGATAGATAGGCCCTGTGCTATACTGACTGTTATAAAGGTTGTCATTTCTCAAGAATCAGGCTAATGACCAAATACCTTTCACGGAATGTTATATAATAGGCCTTCTTTGCTTGCCATAATTAAAGTCAGCTTTTTTAATCGTCTTGAAAGCTATAATTTGGTTGATCAGCTTAACGACAAGCTTCTCTGGGTTTTTGAGCATGATAATGTAGAAGCTTTTCTTGGTTTCAGAAAAAAAAAAGTTAAAAAGTTTTTCTGGTTGTCCAACTGATAAATTGGTTGCTGATCGGAACATTTTACTTCTTATTTACGTTTGACATGTCTATATAAAATGCGATAGTCTTCTGTGCAATATGTGTTCCATGCCCGTGGTTCCTTTGATTAACAACCCCCCCTATTGACATGCCTATTTCTATTGACACATCAGCTCAAGGTGGATCAGACTCCAGGCCATCTGGGCTACCTCCTCTCCCCCATGACCCACATCCGTCTCTTGCCAATCAGCAACAGCAAGCTGGTTATGATCAACAGCAAATGCGACATCACTTACAACAACATATGAAGAATTCTTTGCCAATGCCGCCTCAAAGTTTACCTCACTTGCAGCCTTCTGCATCTCATCTACCTCGCCTTCAGCATCCCCATTTACCCCGACCTCCTCAACTTCAACGTCATGGTATGCCACCGCCAGACATGCCCTCTTCAATGCCTATGCAGATGCCTGGTGGTCAAATGGTAATATTTTGATTATAACCTAGTCGTACCATTACATACAATTCCCTATGTTATTTCTTTTCATACGATTTCCGTTGTTTCTTTTTATATACAACTCGCTAAGAATACTCCAGTGCAGTGATACCTCTGTACAATTTGGTACAGCAAAATTTCTTTTTTGCGTTTGATATACTAACCTAACTTTAATAGGTCTATTTGGGGTACCTCTGTCTAAGACTCAAATGAACGAGAAACCTCGCCCTTTTTAAACCTCTTTTGCACATCAATTAAGCAATATGTGTTTGGTTAGTGTACTAACTACAAAACATTGTTGGTTTTTGTACAAATCCAAAGACCGTTATAGATTTGTGTACATAACTTTGAGAAACCCATAATTTTGTGAGGGCATTCACATTTTAGTTGCATCATATTGGATCTTGTAATTTGTAAGGTGTAGAGAAGTTGACACATTGATGTCCTAAAGTATTTTGCTGTTGATAGTCATACTTGCTAGTTTGAGACGTAATTTTTAAAAAAATTTGTGGCATTTCTAGCTGATGGTTATGAAGGAGAATCCTATGCCGCTATCATCTCCTCCTCAAAGACCTATTGCCAAGATTCCAGAACAAGAGATACATACGCAGGAGTCGGTTTCAGCAACTGAGACCCCAGCTGCTGATATCGAGTCGAAAGACAATGGCAATTATCAAGAAGGAGAAGGTATGGGTCCTTGGTATAATGGGTTTGAGGGTTCGAAAATTTACAACTATATAATGGGAATTATCCTTTGATTATTCTCATAAGAAACATATGTATATATAGTTGTTATTGCAATAACAAATAACCTTACTTGGTTAGTCTGAATCCTAAATCCTACCACATAGTAGACCTGGATTCAGAACTGTTGGTAGATATTTATTTGTTATTTCGTTGTTTTCATGTTCTCCTTTTATAGCTTCATCCCATCTAGTAGTCTTAATCGCTTGTTAAATATCCTAATATTTCACGAGTATGAGACCTTTGCATATGTATGTATAAATTGTGCCTCTCCTGAATGAATTGTTCTGTCTTCTATTTTTCACAGCTGAAGGCTATTCAGTTTACATAAAGGGTTTATCTTTGCATGCCACACCTGCTCAACTAGAGGAGGAGTTTAAGAAATACGGAGCAATTAAGCACGATGGCATCCAAGTTAGAAGTAATAAGGTAAACTTGAAAAAGCTTATTTCTATTCATGACCTTGCTGTATCATCTCTCCTGTAATGGATTGTATTTTTTGGCAGCAGCAAGGGTATTGCTTTGGTTTTGTTGAGTTTGAGGAAGCAATTGCTGTTGAAAAAGCAATTGAGGTAAAAGCAACCAAATTTCTGTTAATCTAGGATATTCTGTTTCATTGCTTGCTCTTATACCTTCTGTCAATTACATAGTTCGAGTATAAGTTAGCGAGGTTAAATCAATTTCTTATTATAGTTTATTTTTTCTCACTTGAATTTGTTTCCTGAATCATGTATCTATAGAAAACCATCTGCACTCTCGTCAGGATATTTAACTGCTTATATGTACCTTGCCAGTCAATTACCGAGTTCGAGTATAAGTTGGTGATGCTATATATTTTTTTTTTGTAGTTTTTCTTTTCTTTTCTTGGTTAATCATCAATTTAAGATCAATATAGGGCTCACTGCATTCTTGCTTTTTTAGCGTCTTCGTTGGGTATATTCTCACTGTAGTTTGTTGTTTTGCTTGATTTTTGCTCTGTATATGTGCCTGGTTTCTCATCTGATCTTGTATTGTTACTTTAGAGACCTTTTCAAATTTCAAGATCTTCATAATTTGTTTTTCTGTTGGGTGTAATCCTGCAAGCATGTTCTGATATTTGAAGACTTTCTCGTCATCTATCATAACCATTTCCGCTATTTTTTTAACCCTTTGCTCGCTGTTTCATGCCTGTTTTTGCTTTATAACTGCTTCCAAATATGATAACATTGATTTTTATTTTCCTTTGGAAGTAATGTATCATATTTTGTATTTCAGGCTTCACCTGTTTTGATTGGTGGTCGCCAAGCTTCTGTTGAAGAAAAGAAATCAACCAATACTAGAGGCAAGTTTTACAATGTCAACCTGGTCTTTTGAATTCCTATAGAATCTTGTCGGGCGGAATTCAGCATAATGAAGTGTTAAAAATTAATATTACCTGGTGCTATTTTTTTGTTTCATTTTCAAGAACTCATCTTCATACAAATCTAATTACATGGGGAACAAGGATTTAAAACCCTAGAAGACCCAAGCTAATACAGTATCCTACTCCTTTGACTCTTCCCTCCGTAAACTTGTTAGCATAAACCACCCAGAAATAAGTAAATTTTAGTTCCAAAAGCGCTCTACACCTAATTTAATCCCACCCACTTTTTTTCTCCAAAAAATCGGTTTGGATTTAAAATAGTAACCCGTGCGTTTTGTTTTCATTTCCGTAAAAAAGTGAAAGCAAATACTCTACTTCATGAGTAGAGTGTGGTATCTTGATAACTTGCGAACTATTACCTATCATAGTTTTCCTCAAGTTGAGAAACATTTCCGGTTCAAGAATAAGGGTTTAGTATAGGTGTACTTTTTCCATGACAGCTAGGAAAATTACTTTCTTTTTCTTGCACCTTTCTTCTACCAATCATCGCCCTCAATTTAGAATAAGATAAACTTGTTAAATTTCACTCCGAACAATCTTATTTAAAATTCCTTTTTTTCAAACTTTTTTTGTTTACGTACAGCGACTTTCCGAGGGCGTTCTTCGAGCGGAAGAGGACCAGGGTTCAGAAATGAGGGGACTAGGGGTGGTGGTCGTGGGAACTATGGAAATGGTAGGGGATACAACAACGATCGTAGCGAAAGCAATGGCAGGTCTGAGTTTGGAAACAGGGGAAATGGTCGAGGAGGTGGTGGTTATAACACAAGGCGGGAAGGAGATGGGTTCTAAAACGTGGGCCCACGTTCAAACCGAGGTGGTGGTGGTTTGGCTGCCAAAGCTGGTCCTCCACGTGTATCTGCTGCTGCATAAGTTATCTTCAGTTAGGGATTATTTTGGGGTGTTTTTACGTTACTTGGGAATTATTTGACGGGAGTTTTTTTTGGGTTTCCCCCCTTCAGTTTTCTCTAGTTACTTAATTGGTCAGAATTTGGGTTGCAGTTCAATTGAAAGAGAAGCAATTGTTGTCTAGTTTGTAGTTTTAAGCTGCCCATGATGATTTGTTGTAGAACCATCAGTATGTGGTTATCATTCTTTACAACTTTTGAACTACAAAATCGTGTTGATTGAAGTTTCATTAGTTTGAACTTTCAAGCATGGTATTTTAGCAATTGGCCAGCTGAACAACTCTTTTGGTGCTTTTTGGCTGTTTTTTCTTTTTCTGTATAGGGATTAATTTTCTTCTGCAATCTGATATAATACTGGCAACCTTGAACGTATTCGAATTATATCATAAACACATGAAGGTATTAGATGGTGGCCAACTCGATCAAATTTTAGTAATTTTTCCAACAATAATAAAATTACAGTGGTCCTGGCACCTAAACGTAAGATGTAGAAATAGGACTCATTGAAACTAATTAGCTAGACACATAAAAACTAGATTACCAATTCCTATGATCCTATCAACTCAGTTTCTAACTCTTCCATGCTTAATAGTTTTGGCATTTCAAGCTTTAAATTTCCAGGACCGACCTAAGCCCGTCCGTTTAAGTCGGTTCAAAATTTCAAAGTCTTCTGACTTTATTCAGGATTTCCTTTTATAAAAAAATAAAAATTAGATTCAGGATTTTCTATATAATATACCTGAGAAATTCACATTATACCAATAACCAAATATTGACACAGCTTACTTAACAAAATAACAAAACCTAACATAATATAGTTTCGTGTTTTGGGGAGTAACAATGTTGACTATGATATCAAACGTCACGTCATAAAGAAATATACTTTCCTTAAATTTATACCAACTCTTTTAGATCGTCGACGCCTAAATATTTAAACGTAAATGGTGTTTTTCCTACAATACGCTCATCATATGCAATGCACTATGACCCGGCTTATTAGTTTATTGTAGTAGATAATCATAGTCCTGTATTTCCTAATAACACGCATTGCTTTGAAAAACGTGTTATCTAATAATTTGAAACAATTTTACTTCAAAATCTCCGAAAAGCATGAAAACGTCAAAGTTTTCGAACAAAAACCAATTTTCACTTAAATTGGGAGGCAGTAAAAGCAAATTTGTTATGATTAACTCATAAACTAAGGTATTTCAAAAAATAAAGTCGAGATTTAGCTAAAACAGTGAAATGGACAATTATTTTGCAACCTAGTCACGACACAAGACTTGCAAGACTATTTACTACTTCTGTTATGCTTTATATAAATCTGCACTAAGATCACACGGTAAACACGGGAATCACACGACCAAAATGTAACTATTTTGTTGTTATCTTAGTGGTAGTTAATCAGTGGTTCAATTTAAATTAACAGATAGAAATATAAACTAATTAAATTAGAAAGTAAAATAAATTAACCTTGTAAGTGATTAATCACATGTACATAGTAACAAAATATAGGGATCAATAACTTATTTTTATATGCACAAAAAGACTTGTCCTAACTGAGTTTGACTGTGAATTAGGTAAATATGAGTTTGACTGAGTGATTAATCACATGTACATAGTAACAAAATATAGGGATCAATAACTTATTTTTATATGCACAAAAAGACTTGTCCTAACTGAGTTTGACTGTGAATTAGGTAAATATGACAATACACTTTTGTATTTACTGGTCATTGTGTTCTTACTTTTATTGGTTTGCAGTGTGTAGTGTTGCTTAATATTTTATAAGATATATGATGGTGAAATTTTAAAAGAGAGGAAAAAAATGTTATTTTTAGAGAAGCATGTGTTACACAATGGATTAGTATATTACTTAGTTTTAGAGAGAGAATTATACGACAAGCTTGTAATAAACGACAGAGGCCCGGTATAAGAATATAACATGATTAGCGTCAAATCTAACCCAACGGATAAAATAAATTACGGGGCGTATTTGATCGGATTTGTAAAATTTAAATTTAAACTCAATAAAACTCCATCCATTATAATTAAAATTTCAACACAAATCAATCCAACCTGGAAAAAAAATTGCGGATTAAGGCGGGTTGGGGCTGATTTATTCTTAAATTTTTATTTTGTTTATTTATTTTTTATATTTTACACAATCAGCCGAAATTTTAAAATAATTGTATATTTTAAAAAGAAATAAAAATAAAAATTAATTATAATACGTTTATAACATTCAGAACAAGTAAAAAAATTAAAAAATAATAATACCGGGAGGTTATTATCTTTAAATACACACAATGTGTATATATAGCGGGTTAAAACGGTTTGGGGAACATTAACCCGTGGTTTGTTAACCTCAACCATAACCCAAACCGCAAAATATATAACGGATTGGACAGGAAAAAATGACTTTTTTTGGACACTCAACCCACACAAATCCGTACGGATTGGGCAATAGATGCGGCCATAATTAATCCTGGCCTTATATTTTCATCAAACGGTCAAAGTAAAAAATAATGAATAAAGCTAATTTAAGGTTGTATTGTTATATTTTCACTCCTCTTTTCTCTCTGAAAGCAAGTTTTTAAATAGTCCAACATTGTCAAAGATGACTTGTTTTTTATTCGAGTTGAGATAAAGACAAAATTAATTATGAGTAGCACAATAAAATTGGATCGGTTATTTAGGTCTTTCATTTCACATACTTACATAAAATTATTTTACAACTTTATTTGAAGAAAATCGGTTATTTTATCCAATTGAATTCGTGTCTAGCTATATAATCTTTTAAGCAAAAAACCTAAGAGACTTTTGAAATCATCCACGTCAGTCCTTATTCTGCAACAAAAAGTTTTGAAAATTAATCCAATTGTGTCTCTTTGTCAATATTAAGGGGTAAATTTTGGATTGCACCATGAAAACAAAATTATTTAAGGATTTGCCCATGAAACTGAAACTAATTAAGGATTGGTCCATTTCAGATTATATTTTAATTTACTGTCTGAACCAAAAACAGTCTGAACCAAAAACAGTCTGAACTATTTTAAGTCATTTTAAAAACAGTCTGAACCATTTTAAGTCATTTTAAAAACAGTCTGAACCAAAAACAGTCTGAAATTTTTTAAGTAATTTTAAAAACAGTTTGAACTATTTTATAAACATTCTGAACTATTTTAAAAACAGTCTGAACTGTTTTTTTTTTTTTTTGCGTTTTCGGATTTTTGTTGATTTTTTGGTTTTTTTTTTTGATTTTTTGGGATTTTTTAAAAAAAAGTCGTGTTTTTTCGGGGTTTTGCCTCTTTTATTTTATTTTTTATTTTTTCCTATTTTTTTATTTTTTCATTTCATTTTTATTTTCTGGAATTTTTTCATTTTTTCTGATTTTTTACATTTTTATTGGTTAATTAGGGGAAATGGACCAATACTTAATTAGTTTCATAAATAATGGTCAAATCCTTAATTAAATTTTATAGCCGGAACAATCCTTAAATACTTTTGTTTTGATGGTCCAATTCTTAATTTTCTCGAAATGGAATATGAATGTTACGGTCCAAGGCATTAACAATTTCTTACATAGTACAACTATTGCTACAGAATTTCATTGTGAAAAGTAGTAAAACAGAAATCCTGCTAACCTTTAAATATAAAGAATGTTTATTGAGAGTTGTTCTAACTGAGAGACGATATCACTTCGTTATTACGAAATGGATAGAAAATACGAATTAGAATGTGAACGAATTAATTGGCTGCGTAATCTTATTCCAGGATTTCTAACAGTTGATTTTATCAGATAACTACAAGTATTTTAAATATACTAAGTATATTGGAGAATGATCTTGCCGTATGGAGAAAGTTGAAAACAAAACATGTTAATTGAATGTATAACAATATCTGAGATTATCATGGATCAGTTTATTTAATATAATCTCTAATGACATTAACAGATTATGTCGAGTGGATGGGTATTGCCATAAAGTTTAGCACAAATTGTTAAAAGTTATCGAATTGATATTTTAAGTTTAGTGAAGTATTGTTTATGAACATTTGTTTATATGTACATGAATGGTTAACAAAAATATGTTTTTATTGAATACATTACAATGGATCATTATTGAATTTCAATTAAAATGTCACGTTAAGTAAAAAGCTAATATTGTGGTACTTGGAAGGAAATATGTCTATTAAATGATATAGAATCACTCTGGCTCGTATTAGTTTATATTTAATGGTGATATGATGATTTAAACCTGTATGAAGTTTATTTTATATTACATTTATTAATTGAATTGTAATTTCACCCGATCACGTGTGATTGTCTAAGAATTTATAGGGTCGCATATATTTGGCTATGATTAGTTAATCATTACATTATTTAGATAGATATTGAATTATAGTGTTAGAATTATAATTAGAATAGGACTAATCTAATCTAATGTGAGTTCTATTAGGATAAGGAAACATATCATTCGTGCCTATAAAAGAAACACAACCCCTTTATATTTTAAATACAATTATTCAATTATAAAGTGTTTTTATAATACAACAAGCGTAAGAGTGATAAACCTGTTACCGACCATACATCTCTATATATCTCAAGGTATTGTTTATTACTTATTTTCATTTTATTATTTTTAGGTGGGTACGTGTCTAGTTAATTAGATTGATATATCTCACTATTATTTAAATGAACAAGGGTCTTATGAGACCTTTGAACTTTACATTCCGAAAATACTCCCGATGATAGTGGTATTTACATGTATTGAAATTAACGGAAACAAAAATTTAAATTCAAAATAAAATAAAACATGTCGTACTACAGTTTCAAGACTAGCAAAGAGCCAAAAAACTGATTTATTCTTAATTTATTTCTTCCATCAAATTCTGATCACCTTCTCTCCCATCAAGTAATCTATGAAACTTATTTTTTTTATGCACAATTATTTTCAGATAACACTATTATACGCGTTAAGTTGATAGATGTGTTTATCATTAATTTATAAATGTAGATAAATGATAAATGATAGGTGTAGATAAGTAAGTAGTAGGTTTAGGATTAGATAAGTAGTAGGTGTTATCGTTTTAAAAATTCAAGTAGATATAGTTTTAACTCTCACTTCTTTTATCATTAGGTTTAATTTCTTCATACTTAGCAATTGACTGTTGGTTCCATGTTCTAATCAAGGTTTTTCAGCTCCCTACTTTGATTGTATTTTAGTATGGTAATGTATTGTAGAAGATCGTTGTTTTTTTTTACCGCCTGTGCTATCTTTCACTTTCTCACTCATAAATTTATGATTTGGAAAAAACACTTTTTGTTTTTCTTTTTGAAGAAACCTTAATGGACTCAATAGTGAATACAAAGGATTTCTCTTTTGATAAATTACTGTCGTAATTCACTCTTTCACCAAATCTACAATAACTCGTTTTCAACAAATATTGTTGGTTTTTCAGATTTAAAACCTCAAAGACTATATTCTGTAAAGTTTTTCATATTGGCACTATGTAACTTAATTCTGCATAGTTTCCTAATTGAATTTGTTACATAGTCCCAAATTATCATTGTTGAAATTTTCAAAAAACAACAAACTTACATGGTAATCAGTTACCCATTTTTCAACAAACTATTTTTTATACTCTCTTTAATGTATACAGGTAAGTTACTATAAGTCATTAAATATGAAAGAAATGAGTAAATAGATATAGATATTCAATTGAAATAAGTACAAATAAAAACATTAGTAAATCTTACGCTTTTGGCGTCGTTACTTACGTTTCGGTAAAACTCGTAAAAAAAAAATGTTTCAGCACGCTTTAACGATTTAATACACAAGCATATATTCACTTCTTATCATTGTAGTAATTTTCACAAATCATCAAACTTAGTTTGAAGTCCTTTTTCCAAAGAATTTTCAGTCTGAAACTATCACACGTAAAAAGGTGAAATGGTAGGAATTCTTTTGACCTGAGAAGTTAAGACTCTAATGTTAGCACAACTTTTTTATTGCAAAAGTTGCTCGTATGCTCTTTCTTCTTATAATTGTCTTATTTGATGACAGTAACTTTCTTCTTACATCAGAACCAATGGTTCGTCGTCATTGTTCTTTTAAACGGATTAGGCATTTATGGGTTCAACTTGTCTCGTGCTTTACCATTTACAAGACGGCTCCTCTTCCCGATGATGTTATTTTCGAAATACTCAGCAGATTACCACACAAATGCGTGGCCAAATGTCGAAGGGTGTGCAAAAAGTGGTATGAGTTGACATCAACAATTGATTTTGCTCATACTCATCTCCAAAGGCAAGACAGTATTACTACTGAAAAAGTATTGTTATTGCAGTGCGTAGATAGAAAAAAAAAAAACCCGTCCGAATATGGACAATATATAGATGGATATGATAATTTTTTCATTTTAAATGGAAAAGCCAAAGGGAAAAAAATTCTACCAGATTTGAACACAACAAGTGAGGTCTTTCCTTACCTTCACGGGTCATGCAATGGTTTACTTATCTTCAAGTCGCAAGACAATAGTGGTAGGAATTACCTCTTTAACCCTACAACACAGGAGCGTATAAATATAAGGTGTAATAAGGGTGTCTTATGTGGGTTTTTCTTCCGCCCATCAAGCAAGGAGTACATATTGTTGTATATAAGTGAAGCCTGTATCGGTGGTACTTATAAATATTATTTATTTAGTCTAGAATCCGAGTCGTTAAGAAAAGTCTGTAATTTCCCTTATAATCCACTCATGAGGCAAGTATTTTCCAACGGAGCGCTTTATTGGAAGATCGCTTGTGAATGTGATTGTGGGAACTCTGTAATGGAGTTTAATGTGGAGACCGAAGTTTTCGATTCTTTTCCTCATCCAGGTAAACGTTGTGGACCCATGTGCAATTGCAGTAATATGGATACACGTCTCTTAGAATTTAAAGGACAAATATTATTCTGCCGCACATTCAGTGACAATATTGATATGTGGGTTTTGGAGGATCACGAGAACCGTATTTGGGTTAAAAGGTATTCTGTACACCTTGATTGGGATCTCAAACTTTATCCGTTTGAAAACAAAGAAGGGTTTGAATCTGGAGTGAAAAAGATACGTGTTCTCAGTGTCCAAAATGGGGAACTATTGTTAATGTGGTGGACTAAAGGGCTGTTCTTATACAATCTGGAAAAGAAAAAGGTAAAGAAAGTAAACACAAGTGCGCTGAAGGTAAAAGGAAAGTTCTTGGGCGTTATTTTGGAATGTTGTTACGTCAGGAGTTTGGTTTCTTTGAAAGTCTCAACGAAATACCCAAACACTGGCAAATTTCCTACTTTTGGACAAGTTATTATTGATTTAGAATAAAGAATTTGATTTTTTTTTGCTTATCAACAAAAAACAGAATAAAGACTTTGATCTTGCTTTGTTAGAGTTTAGTTTTATTTATCTCTTTGGTTGGTCCTTTACTTACTTTCACCTCGAATGACTTTACCTTTCAAAGTTTATTGATTTACCTTCCATTCCTGATGAGTGATGACTGTACAATAATTTGTGGATATTCTGTTTCTTTTCTTCTGAAATCAGATGACCAAATCGCACCAACTCAAAATTTAGTTTCCGCCATGTCTAAAATAATTATGTAAAGAAACTACACATAAGAGGAATGAATGTAAATGGATAGTTTTTTTTTTAATTTTAAAATTAAAATTAAGATTTAGTTTTCTGATCGAGATATCTTAGGTTTTTTTGTCTGATCAACAACCGCAAATAAAATATTGATGGATATTAGTGAGAATTATAATAAATCTGAGTTCAATATAAAGAGACAATCATATATTTTTTATTTGGTTTGTGTCAGTTTTGATAAACAGATTTCAAAATACAAACATGAAAGACAAAAAAAAAGATCAAAGAGACCACGAATAATAAGCGGAAATGTGTTTTTTTACTTCTTGTTCATATAAACAGAAATATGCACAAATCACACGGGATTAGGCGTACAAATCAAAGTTCAAATTAAACAGTATTAAGTATACAAATCAATCATGATTAGACGTACAAATCAAAGTTCATATATTGTTAGTGTTCTGTTTTACTAGTATGGAGTTACATATATGCATAAATTGGTTAAATATCTAATTACACTACAACACAAGAGCAATACAGCGACAGAAATATCCGTCGCTAAAACGTGAAATCCGTTACAGATTGGCTCTTTGTGACGAAAATTTTCGTCTCTGAATTCCGTAGTTAAAGTGCTTGTGGCTAAATGTTTGCTACGAAAATCTTATTCCGTAGCTATTTAGTGACATTATAGCGACAAATTTTCCGTCTCTAATTTTTTATGTTGCTACAAAATTCCGTAGCAAAAGTCTCACAAAAACCAATTATATAAAATAAATTACAATATAAATATAGTATAAAGGTGAATATTTACCCACGAATATACATTGCTATTCCGTCGCAATTTTTTTTATTATAATATATTTTTTATTTTGATATTTAATTTAATATATATTAGAAATTTATCAATATGACAAACCCGTACCAATTCCGTCACACTAGTGTGATTATTTAAATAAAAAAATATTTTAATACAATTAACAGAATTAATTTTATTAATTAAATAAAAAAATAAATTTATTAAGTAAACATTAATAGATATAAATAAAACTAATCTACAAACCAAATAACATGCTATAATGATAAACAAAATTTAACCGAATTCATATTACGTAACAGTACCGATACTAGCAAATATTACATGCCCAAAATATTAAAATGTCATAAACGGTTCACATACTTCCATGACCCACTAAATATCAACAGTTCCGATGCTAGTAAGATTACATGCCCAAAATATTACGAGCCCGAAGAGGATGGGCCACTCGATGGATGACGAACTCTAGACTCAGGGGTTGGGGATCGCATCTGATATTGGGCTTGCATATCTTGTGGCTGTGTCTCAGGAAAAGAGTTAAAACGCTGCCGAGAAATAGGAGTATCATGTGATTCACAACCACGACCATAAGCTCGAACGCCACCTACGCTAACAGAGGTTCTACCTCTGCCAGAGAGAGAATAGCCAGGCCTAGTCATCTGCATTGAAAACGAGAAATAGTAGCAAGGAATTAGTTTTAGAAAGAAGCTGCACAATTTCAATTTTGTATGCAAACAACTAATTTTCTTTGCACAACTAGTTTTAGACAGATAATTATTCATGAACCATTAGGGACTAACTTAGACGTTCCTATAGCCATACAGTGAAAACAGAAATTTGTAGCTGCAACAAAATGAAAATACTTTCCGAAATCTGAAATGCAAATCTTTCCATAGAGTGAAAACAGAAATTCATGTCTGTAGAAAAAAGAAAAAACTCCCCAAAATTGGACTCCGAGAAAAGTATTTTCATCACCAAATTAAGTGAATTTTCTATAAATTTAGACATTAATGGAAGCCAGAATCTTATTTTTGCAAAAAAAAAAAACTGCGCAATTAAACTCCAGAACTTAATTTATTGGCAAATCGAGTTCTAGGAAGTTAGCATGTGAAAGTAACTAGTTACAAAACACAGATTAACCTTCCTATAGCCATACTAAAGAAATGAATCTTCTAAAACGAATAATAATCCTCCCGAAACCAAACTCTGTATGTTGTTTCTTCTCCAAATCCAAGTGCAGTTTCTCTAATTTAGCATGTATAGTCACGAAAAACAGCCCAATCTTGAGTACAGAATCAAAGGAACTATATGCTATATGTATAATGTAATTCCTCAGCAAACCAAGTATCTTTTCTCTTAATTTAGCACCTAAAAGCAAACTGAGCTCATACTATTCCTTACCAAAATAGGAATTTCATAGCTGCAAACAAGATTCTCCAAAATAGAACAAAATAAATCTATTTCCTCAACAAACCAAGCATATGTATTCTAAATTTAGCATGTAAAAGTAAACTAAAGTTACTAAATGCATCTTAATTATTACCGAAACCAGAATCACATAACTGCAAACAAGATTCTCCAAATTAGAACACAAGAAATCTGTTTCCTCATCAGACCAAGCACATTTTCTCCAAATTTAGCATCTAAAAATTAACTACATGCATCCTAATCATTACCATATGTATACAGTATTTTGACGAATGAGACTCATATGCACTATGAAGTTCTCTTTCGCTTCATTTCTCTCAAGATAAAAGCTTGTGTAAATTTTCATCTACATACATGGCTGTCTGTATAAAACATCATTACCAATGACTTGGCATCTTTCCGCTTTATTATTCCTTGAAAACAAAAACAATTAATTTGGGATTGGACATATATATTGATCTGTATAAAACATCATTACCTAAGTGTTAATTAAATCATATATATATATATATATATATATATATATATATATATATATATATATATATAAGGATCTATACACACATAAAAAAACACATTATCTTTACACATCAATCACAACCCTCCATTTACTAACTTTTAATGGTCAAGATTATGTGTTTATTCTTGTTATTAGATGAACTAATCTTGACCATTAAAAGTAAGTAAATGGAGGGTTGTGATTGATGTGTAAAGATAATATGCTTTTTTATGTGTGTATAGATCATTCCCTTATATATATATATATATATATATATATATATATATATATATATATATATAAGAATTTGAATTATAACACAAAATTAAAGAAATAGAGAGAGAGTGAGGGAGCGTAGAATAACTCGCGAAATACCTCAAGTGTGATTTTGGGATTTTTTCCAGAGAGAGAGATCGTGCGGTGTGTTCTGAGAGAGAGGGTATTGATCTGAAATATAAATATATATATATGGCGGCCAAATAGCAATGTTAGGGTTTTTGTTTGGAACAAATATTTATTATAAAATACAATTAAAATAAAATAATGATTAGAAAATTACCTTAATTTATGGAGATATGGAGATATGGGGAAATGGGAAAATGGACGGTATATTGTTAAGATTGAGAGAGAGAGATATTCTTTGTAATAAATGTGTGGATGTGAAATAATACTTATCTTTACAATTGAAATAGCTATGAAATAGCGAGTAAATAGCTACGAACATCTAAATCAATTTAAATATTTTGTTTTTCAAAATAATATGCAAAAAGAATAGCTACGAAATAGCTTGAGAACTACGAATTATTTTCAAGTCTCACCGACACTCGGTCAACTCATTTATTTTCATAGTTAATCCGTCGCAAATTTGTATTAAAATTTCACAAATCAAAATCCATCGGAAATCCGTAGCAATTCCATCGTTATATAGTGTGACGGAATTTCCGTAGCGAATTTCCGTCTTCGTTTAACTGTTTTTTTGTAGCGTTACTTTTGTGTTTTAGTATGTAAAATTAAGCCTTTACAGATGAGTTTTGGTAATTGGGGAATTTTAATCTTTATTATTTTGTGTGTGGTGTGTGGACTGTGGTATTCATGAGTTATGCCGTATTTTTTTTTTATTTGGTACAAGGAGTTGTGCCATAATGTGTATTGTGTATTCGAATAATTATTCTTATTACATTGTATAGCGGTATGTGATATTTAGGTAATTTATTTGTGCCCTAATGATTTTTGCGTGACTGATGATATTTTACGATCTTGTGAGTTTTCTGGTTCGTTATGTGATACTTTGACGATCAGTTATTGAGATATATTTTTTGGATCTTTTATATTTGTGTTCGATGAGTGATACTTGAGCGTTGTGTTCTAGTAAATTTGTCGTGAATTTTGATATTCTAGGCAAGTATCTTATGTCAGAATGGGTTTTTTCGTGACTGGCATTTTGATTCTTGTTAGTTTTCTATTTGTGTATGTAACCTATTAGGCTATTGTGCCCTGGGAAGTTTGAAAAAAGTTGTAGTTTTTTTGCTGTATGGGTAATGGTATTAATGATGCGATTACTATGCTCCGTTCTGTTCCATATATGTGAAAATTTAATTTTGTTCACCTTTTGTTTTGATATATCTAATGCAGGCTATTACTTTGTGCCCTAATGTTCCGGTGTATTGGACTAATCGCGCTTTATGTCATCGTAGACGCAAGTATGAGTGGAAAATATATTGTTTCCGTATATATCTGTATTTCGTAAATATTGTGGTTTAATTGCTATTAGCAGTTGGTGTCTAATTTCTTTCGTTGTGGTGGACTTTTTATGTAGTGATTGGGTTAGAGTTGAAGAGGATAGTAGGAGAGCAATTAAACTTGATCAGAAAGCTGTCAAGGTTAGGGTCCCTTTTATTTTACTTTTAGGTTGCTGGTTATACTTTTAAGCATTGCGTCACGTTACTTTTATCATGCAGACGTAGGATTTCAAGTTGATGCGTTGCACCACCTTGATTAGAATTTTATTTTCAAATTGTGAACAATTGAGCTGTTTTAAAGTCCAAAGGCATGGATTTGATCTCAGAATTATTGTTGCTTCGACTATTTAGCTTTTTATCTTTTATTTTTGTAATCTTAAATATATTAAGTTTAAGAAAAAATAGAACCACTCACACACAGAGAGAATAAGCCCCTGAATATCCCTGCTGATACCTGTAAATTTGGCACATTTTTTAGATGGTCATATGCTCTGGATTTAGATAATCTTTCTTGGTCGTTGTCCTTAAGCTCATAGCTTAGGTTTGAGTTATAACCAGCAGTGGAAATAAAACGGCTTTGACTGTAGCTCTTATGGCCCAGGGTAAAAGGTGATTCTTTGTGCAAACTTTTGAAAGTAAAAGATTCCAAAAAGTCTGGTAAAATGTATTTATACCTGTTATTTTTGCTTATGCGGTATCATCAGAGGAAAGAACCCGTTGCTGCAACAAAAAGTTTAATGAGAAATTACCTTCTGCTTGGTACATTGATATTCATCCCTTTTGAGTTCGGTGGGTTTAACCACGTGAATCAGATCGCTATACATTTAGTTGAATGAAGTAAAGGAGTGAAAATTTCTAATGTAATATGCACATATTGGGTGACAGGCTCATTACATACTTGGGCTAGCGTTGCTACAAAAAGAAGATTATCGTGATGGTATCAAGGAACTGGAAAAAGTATGTCCATCCTCCTAAAATGTTACTACTCAGCAATTAGACTGTACATGCTGTCATAAGTTAAAAGTAATCTATGAAGGGAAGAACAGGAGATGAATTATTGCTTTTTTAAAGTAATGGTTTCAGTTTCGTTTATATTGGATAAAGCAGATGCATTCATAAAACTAATGCGGCTTTTGAATATAACATGAAATTTCAGATGATATTGTGATTTTATACGGATAAGCCTGGAACTGTACAAGCTTAAATTATTAAACGAATCACTTTCTGGATCTTGTGTCTTTCTTACGACTTATTTATAAGTGTAATGAATCCAATTTGAAATGCCTTTTCCTATATAAACTGCAGCAGATCGATGAGGAACCTGTTACCGATACTGTATCTAGAAAGTATACAATATTAAAACGAATGAATTAAGATCTGAAATACTGTATATCTATTTTCAGTGAGAAACAATGATGTATTTCTCATAGAGGAACTATTTTTGGCAAATCTCATTAAAGTTTCATCTGCAGGCTTTAGACCTAGGGCGAGGTGCAAATCCAAAGAGCTATAAGGTGGAAGAGATATGGCAAGAGCTTGCTAGAGCCAAATACCTGTTATGGGGAAGTGAATCTACCCAACGCTTGTGGGAACAACCAACACTCAAGTACATATTCTGTTTTCTTCAACTAGTGATGATTGTATATCTCTAAATATCAACTGTGCTAGCGTAAAACAATGTCCTCGATTATTAACACTTGTTGTACCCCTTTTGGTACAGAGAATCTTGTCTTTTCTGCTCTTGAGAAGAAACATTTACGAGACGGCCAAAATTCAGCGCAACTGGCGGCTCTGGAACGAGTCTTTAGCACAGCCGTTGAAGCTGACGTCCCTACACAGTATTCTTTATAGTTTATGAAATAAAACTAATTAGTAGGAATTTCCTGCCCATTCCTCTTACCAATAGAATAGTTAATTCTAGGTTTCAGTATTCAGATTTTGCGGATTCTCTATTTAATGTGTTTTTGTCTGGAAAAAAAAAAAAGAATTTGCTGGTGTTGGATTAGTGAACTCTTTGGTTGTCTGTTTCAGTAGTTTTTTTAGTTGTATAACCAAGGAAAAACCATACTCAGAGATATTTAGTTACACACTTACATGTAACTTGGAGAGGCTAGTGAAATACCATATATTTTGAAAAAAAAAATCTATATATAGCCTGATCTTCAAACTGAACTTGACATTTTCACCTGTGAATCCCCATTTTTGGTACCTTATATTCACAGAAACTTGGGTCTTGGATCTTATACTAAACTGAAAAAGTGACTCTTGTATATTTACAAGAACAGTCCTTAAAGTTCTAGCAAGGTTGTAACTCCTCCAATAATGGAGGCGGATTCTGGGGATGTAACTCCCAGAATTGAATGACCACATTAAAGGCTGCGGTTTCAGAATCCTCTACAAGAGACAGCCTCCCCTCTCATTCAAATCACTAATTCACTCTCTCTGAAATAGCATACACATTTTTTTCATAGCATATTAGAAACAGAGAGAACCACCCACCAATAGCTCGACCTTGACTCGTCGCCAGTTTCTGGTGAGTCATCCCAGACGTTGTACCTTGGGATCGAAGCGCCAATACAACCAGAAACATTAAGATGGTTGGGCGAATATCGGTTAAGGACAGACTGTTTACAGTCGCCCCGTCTTTTAATTCTGTCCTTTTAATTAACGTATTTCAATTCTGTAATTTATATTTTTGTCTTTTCAATTCTGTCATTTTATTTCAGTATTTTAATTTGTTGTACTTAGCTGTAGCTTTTCAATTCTGTTTTACCTTTTTGTAATTTCTTTAAAGTACTGTTTTATTCTGTAATTTCAATTCTGTAATTTAATTCTGAAATTAGAATAGTTTCAATTCACTCCTGTTATTTCAATTGCAATCAGAACAGTCCGGCTGTTAAGTTTATACTTTCCAGTCCGGCAGTTTCTATGTATTGCAATTCAGCACATCAGATTATTAATTAATAATAATCTGAATAACGTTTGCTTTAATTACTATTCAGTACCTACATATTGTAATCAGTAATTTCCGTTCCAAATCGAAATTAAGAAAGATTACACTGGTTTTTGTTTATTTTTGTTTAATTCTTTATTATTGTTTAATTGTTATTTCGTACACGGAAACCAACAAGAGTTTGATGGTTGATGGTTAGGGTTTTTTTTTGATAAAATTGAGGAAATTTTTTGGGTAAAAGAAAACACAGACAGCAGACAAAGAAGAAAATGAAAACAGAAATTGAAAGAAAAAAAAAATGGCAAAGTTGTCACGTGGCACATGCCACGTAGACGTGGGATTTCCAATCCCGGTTCTCTTATAGTTATGAGTAAACACAGTAATGAAAAAAGAATCCCCCGACATATATATAGTCTAGAGAGAGGAGTGAGATTGTAAATTGTAACCAAGAGTTTCTATTTAATTCTTTTTCATTTTAAACCGTTTGATTTGAAGCTAGGGTCATGATTAATTATGGCCGCTCACCCTTTCCATGTTAACACCAACTAATTAAAAAATATTTGCGTTTAATTTCTATTTTCAGCTATTTTCACCTTATGTTCGAAACTCTCAACAAGCGAATTCAGTTAGCCATTTTTTGCTACTCTGCATTCCTGAATATGAGTAAAAAAGCGTTATATCCAAATAACAATACTCGATCTATAAAAAAAATTCAATTCTATACTATTTACTACTTCTGTTATGCTTTATATAAATCTGCACTAAGATTACACGGTAAACACGGGGATCACACGACCAAAATGTAACTATTTTGTTGTTATCTTAGTGATAGTTAATCAGTGGTTCAATTTAAATTAACAGATAGAAATATGAACTAATTAAATTAGAAAGTAAAATAAATTAACCTTGTAAGTGATTAATCACATGTACATAGTAACAAAATATAGGGATCAATAACTTATTTTTATATGCACAAAAAGACTTGTCCTAACTGAGTTTGACTGTGAATTAGGTAAATATGACAATACACTTTTGTATTTACTGGTCATTGTGTTCTTACTTTTATTGGTTTGCAGTGTGTAGTGTTGCTTAATATTTTATACTTTTATCTCATTCTAATTTTATACTACGCATTAAAAGAAATATAAATACTTTCTATTTTAATCCACCTAAGTATAAACAAATTCTCAAAATGAAAAAAAAAAAGTAAACAGGACCCAACAATTTTTTAAGACAAAGATTTTAAAAGAGAGGAAAATAATGTTATTTTTAGAGAAGCATGTGTTACACAATGGATTAGTATATTACTTAGTTTTACAGAGAGAATTATACGACAAGCTTGTAATATACGACAGAGGACGTGGATAAGAATATAACATGATTAGCGTCAAATCTAACTCAACCGATAAAATAAATTACGGGGCGTGCTTGATCGGATTTGTAAAATTTAAATTTCATCTCAATAAAACTCAATCCATTATAGTTAAAATTTCAACACAAACCAATCCAACAGAAACCAATCCATTATAATTAGTATTTGCTCCGGTTGGGCAGCCCTTTCCTTCAAGTTAATGAACCGGTGTGCAAAGTCATAGGTCAGATCATCCCAACAGTGGATGGAGTTGGCAGGCAGAGACTGGAACCATTTACTTGCGAGCCTCCCCAGGCTGGCGGGAAAGCATTTACACATAAGGCGATCGAGGTGGGACCAGTGATTCATCTGGTATCGATAGTGCCGGAGGTGGGCTTCCGGGTCAGAATCTGCGTTGAACACTTGGAGAACGGGGGCAGTAAAATTTCCGGGGGGCGTACTGTACTCTATCTCGTCTGAGAATGGGGTACTGCGGGTGGAGGCAACGATCTTTAGCGCTGCCTCGTCCGCGACTTCATCTCGGCCAGCGCGACGACCCTGCCTCCTCCTCCGGGGAGGCCTTTCATTCCGCGCATGACTCGGAGCGGGCCGTGAATCGTGACTATCACCTGGTCGATTGATTCGTGAGTGTACGCTTTGGTCGTTTACACGACGCGAACTTCCCTCGTGGGAACGCCTCGACTCCTCTCCCCTAGCCGGCTCCTCAGGAGCCTCTAGGGGGGGTCGTCTTGAGGGTTCCAACCGCGACATCACGCTCTTGATGGGGATGCGAACGGGCTCTGGCTGCTCTACGCCACGAGAGACGGGTCCGGGCTCAGATGCCATCATAGAGGCTATCAGCACCTTTTGAGCCGCCAACACAACGAGTTCCTTCTCATTGATTTCTAACATCATGCGAGTCAGCTCATCGCGCGACCGTGGCGTCCCCTGGACCGCATTGAGTGGAGTAGGTTGCCCCTCCGGCGCAGTTCCCGGCGTGCCAAAAGAGAGGGTCCTCGGCATTCCAAATACTGGGACATGCCGTGGGGGCGGGCTCTCGTACTGTTCATTATCCGTCATTGTTCCTTGGAAAAGGATTGTCGGAGCTAACGCGTTATGAATTTCCCACAGACGGCGCCAATTGGCGAGCCTGATTTTCTTCCCAAGCTCGACTTATATATTTATTTGCGTCGGCTCCGATCTTCCAAAGTAGTTGACGTAGGTGGTATCTGCTTCGTCGTCGGGATGCTCTCTAAGCCTGCACAAGAAACGAACAGGGGCCCGGGGTTGGTGCCAGGTTTTCCCTCTCCGACGATCAAGTCAGTATCGGTATAAACTTAAGGTAGGAGTATAGTTAAGAATGAGGGATTGGTCCAGTTACAAGTCGTGGCGCCAGATGTCACAGTTGATATTCTGGTGGTCCGGGTTGTTTTTAGCTTTATCTCTCCTCTCTGTCTTTTTGTGTGTCTTTCTAATTGGTGTTAGTGGGGGTATTTATAGTCTGATCAGAGGCGTCTTAGCCCTTGGATCACTGCACTGTCTAATAAAGATCCAACGACTTCAGGTCATTTATGACTCTGACAATGGTACTGTTCACCATCCGGGGCCCACAGGACTGGCATGTGATTGGGTCACGTCGATGAAACACGTTAAGGGTCCCCCAAGGGAGCAGCAGCATTAATTGGTGAAGTGTGCTCGACAAGCTTCTTCGGGCCGGCCTAGGCACGGTCCGGCCCCTCGAGATCCGGGATGACGCGTTACTCATGGTTGACAGGCCCGGATCGCCTGATGCGGGATTGATATCTGTCCGGACGAGGGGGTGCCGACATCCCCTCGCCAGGTAAGGTACGTCTATTGAATGTTTTACTAATTAATTAGGAGATACATCTTAACATAACTCTCGCATGGGCACGTCTATTTTGACGACTCAAATTTCCATAAATTTGTGACAAATCGCCCTAATTTGGAGCATTTAAGTACAAAACACGAATTACACATTTATCATTAGCCATATCAGCACAAAATGTTATTGGCTACAGAGACTTACCTTGTCATCATTAGTTAATAAAAAAAATTGAATTAAAAAGAATCTCTCTCCCAGGGCTATTTGTGTAGTTATAATTTGTTAAATTTCAAAATATTTCCATATGTAACACAAACTGTGTCTATATTGGTGTAAATGGGATGAGTCTCCCCACCTTTGACTTTATTTTTTTTACGTGACGTGACACCCATCGCTCTTCCTTTTTTCTTTTTCTTTTCAAATGCCTCTCTTTTGTTTTCTAGTTTGCTTTTGGGAAAATAACTTTTGTTTTTTTCAATTTCTTGATTTACAATTTTTGACATTATGCCCGGATTATTGAGTTTTATTTAGCAAAAGGATCTAATTATTTCGGACATGGTAGATTCATACGTATCTTAATATAGTACAATTTCCTTTTTCTTTTTTCCATTAATTGCTTATTACTACAATATAGTATAATTTCCTTTCAGACTTAATTAGTCTATGTAAACAATAAACTAATAGGCCTCAAAATGGCTAAGAATTAAGATTGAGATAATTATATGACACATCTGGTCAAATAAAACATGGGAAATAAGTTGACGGTAAACTTTGAGAATTCATCATCTGACACCGTCTATGGACGATGTCACGACAATCGGGCAAGTTTGGGATAATATATAGCATATGAATGCTTCACCGCTCTTAAAAAAATGAAAAAAGAGGTTAAATATTATTATATGATCGTAAAGATTGATCTCTATTGTTTATAATACGGTAAATTGAGATTTTTTAGAATCAATTATTGGGGAATGGGCTTTGCAGAGCAATGTGTTTGTTCGGTTATGGATTCTATTAGCTCGGTTAAATTTTCAGTTCGGGTTAATTGAGCAAATATTGCGGATATAAAGCCGAGTAGAGGGTTAAATCAAGAAAGAGTGGAAATCAAAAGTTACTTTTCAAAAGCAAATGTACAAAAAAAACGATAAAGGAATAAGAGACTATAAAACGTCATATGAGAAATTCTTTTGATAATTTGTTTCTATTAGATGAAGGGTACACCAATAAGAAGGCAAAATGTATTTTGTCTGAATATCTTCACCACCATGCATGCATCTTAACAAACTGTGAGGGGTAGCTTATTACCTTGTTTTTCATTTTGATAATTTGTTTCTATTAGATGAACTAGAATATAAAGTATTCATATTTCTTTTAATGCATAGTATAAAATTAGAATGAGACAAAAGTATAAATTGTTAAGTAACACTACACACTGCAAACCAGTGAAGTAAGAAGACAATGACCGGTAAATACAAAAGCGTATCGTCATATTTACCTAATTCATAGTCAAACTGAGCACAAGTCTTCATGAGCATGTAAAAATAAATTATTAATTCCTGCAGTTTGTTACTGTGTGCATGTGATTAATCACTTTCAAGGTTCATTTATTTTACTTTCTAATTTAATTACTTCACATTTATATCTGTTAATTTAAATTGAACCACTGATTAACTATCACTAAGATGACAACAAAATAGTTATATTTTAGTCTTGTGTTTCTCGTGTTTACCGTGTGATGTTAGTGCAGATTTTTATAAAGAATAACAAAGTAGTAAATAGTATAGAGTTGATTTTATTTATAGATTAAACATTGTTATTTAAACATAACGCTTCTTTACTCATCTTATTAAAGGACTATGCCTTGGTATTTTAAAATCAAAACCAACTCAACGAAATCCCTGTCCCAAACTAGAAATTAACCCCATCCTAGGATGGAAATGGAATATAAATAAATTGGAGTTTATAATTTAAAGAATCAAATAACTCGTTAGTCGTTATGGGGAACAAATCTGGAGAATTTGATAAGATTAGTGTCATTCAATTTGTTTTAAAAAAATTGTGTAATAGTTATGGGGAAAATAAACTGAGAAAGTTGTAAAAGAGGATATAGTTAGACAATTAATTGGATAAAATAGCCGATTTTCTTCAAATAAAGTTGTGAAATAATTTGATGCAAGTCTTTGAAATGGAGGACCTAAATAACCGATTCAATTTGATTGTGCTACTCATAATTAATTTTGTGTTTATTTCAACTTGAATAAAAAGCAAGTCATGTTTGACAATTGGACCATTTAAAAACTTGGTTTCAGAGAGAAAAGAGCAGTGAAAATATAACCATACATCCTTAAATTAGCTTTATTAATTATTTTTTCCTTTAGCCGTTTGATGAAAATATAAGGCCAGGATTAATTATGGCCCCATCTATTGCTATTAATTAGGGGGTAAAAAATTCGTAAACTCAACTCGTAACCCAATCCATACGGATTGGGATAAGTTGAGTGTTCAAAAAAAGTCAATTTCCCCGTCCAATTCGTTATATATTTTGCGGGTTGGGTTAGTGTTGGGGTTAATAAACCGCGACTTAATTCGTCCCAAACCGTTTCAACCCGCTATATATATATATATATTGTGTGTGTTTAAATATAACAAACTCCCGGTATTATTATTTTTTAATTTTTTAATTGCTCTGAATGTTATTAACGTATTATAATTGGTTTTAATTTTTATTTCTCTTTAAAATATACAATTTATTTTAAAATTTAGGCTGACTGTGCAAACTATGAAAAATAAATTAACAAAATAAAAATTTAAGAATAAAACAGCCCCAACCCGCCTTAATCCGTAATTTTTTTACAGGTTGGATTGGGTTGATTTAGGATTTTAATTATAACAGATTAAATTTGATTGAATTTAAATTTAAATTTTATAAATCCGACTCAATACTTTCTGTAATTTATTTTATGTGTTGGCTAGGAGTCCAAATCTTCTACCCCTTATTATCTATCCCGTTTCATGCCCCCTTGTTTATTTTCACTCAAATTTTTGATAAATTATAGGGTAATAAACGGTTCGTATCCCAAATTAACCCCATCCTAACAAGGAAATGGAATATATATAAATTGGGGTTTAGAATTTAAAGAATCAAAGAACGCGTTAGTCGTTATGGGGAACAAATCTGGGGCATTTGATAAGATTAGTGTCATTCATTTTGTTTAAAAAAATTGTGTAATGGTTTTGGGGAAAATAAACTTGAGTAAGTTGTAAAAGAGGATATAGGTATATAGGCTATAGCTAGACACGAATTCAATTGAATAAAATAGTCGATTTTTTTCAAATAATTTTATGTAAGTTTGTGAAATGGAGGACCTAAACCGATTCAATTTGATTGTGCTACTCATAATTAATTTTGTGTTTATTTCAACTCGAATAAAAAGAAGTAATGTTTGACAATATTGGACCATTTAAAAATTTGGTTTCATAGAGATAAGAGGAGTGAGAATATAACAATACTGTTGTGATATATTGTTGTGGTTGTCCATATTTATAGGTTACATACATAATGTATAACATTTAAGTTGGAGATTTATGACTTTCTAGCTTTCCTCTTGTACATGTAACTTGTTCCACCCCTCCACTATATAAAGGGGTTGGAGTCTTCATAGTTAAACACACCTACAACACACTTGAATATATATGTTTTGGCCCTCATTATCTCTCTCTCTTTTACACAAATTATTGAGCTAATTTGGCGTAAAACACGTTATCGGCACTTTGCTTCACGACGGAATAGAGAAATAGCTAGATAGTTTCATAAGAAATGAGTATACGGATCTATTTCTTCTTCGAAGAGTTAGGAAGAGGATTTATTGGGTTGCTAGATTACATATCGATCATCCTTTCGCATTTCCGAATTAAGGTACATATATTTCTACTTGTAATAAAACGTAGAAATTGTATGATTAATCAAGAATAAAACCGGAAATTTCATGTTTAGGATGTATATCACATGATAGATGGTTTATTTTGATAAACAATGGCTATTATAACCCATGTATATCACTTATAAAACAAGTTAAAACTTGTATGTGAATCTGTCCGACCAAAACTGTCACTTTAAGAACACTGCAGGACCATTCTGAAATTTTCTGAAACTGTAAGACTTCGCTGAAAACTATAGGACCAGAGCTGTAATTACCCTTAAAATGCAAATAGTTTCCTGTATTTACACTCGTAGTCCCTGTAGATACTCCCTATACACAGAATAGTAGATATGTACGAGTTTACCCATTGTTTAGTCCGAAAATACTTATTTACTTGCAAATGATGTTAGATTTAATTGCTACAACTTCTAAAATTTATAGAAATCTTGTAGAAAATACCTCTTGCATGATAGTATTAATTGCTTGTGTGTCATTAACTAAATTTAGCCTCTTAGCATGCCACAATTTATTGCCTACGAATTGATATAACATATGCGATGTATTAATTACACATAGAAAATGGCAAAAGTCACATTTTAGTGTTGGATTTAATAATAACTCATGTGCTTATTACTACTCCATGTTAGGACTAGTTTACATGAGTATGACATGCCCTTTTATACTATGATATTGTTAAGGTGCAAATATGTGTGATGAATTGTACTTAATATTCGATAGGATTGTATCGTAGAATTTGATTAAATTGAGAACACCTATGCGAACACTCTCATATTAGTTACGGTTAAAATAAATTTTATCCTGCATGGAATAAGATTTTGGTAATACATGCGTGAATCTGCATATGATTGTTAAACATGACTTGTTAAATTAAATGAGATTGAATTTTTTTTAAGCCTATTTCTATTTAACGAATTGAATATGTGAGCTTAAAATTTTTTTTGTGAAAAATTTGCGAAACCGGTATATATTCACATTTAAGTTGGAATAATTATGAATCTTCCCCAAATAGGCTCACCTATTTGGATACGATGTCTAGGAAAGATAAAGGCGAAAGTCGCTCTCCTAATGAGGTCGGTTTTTAAGAGGCATTCGTGCCCACCCCCCTCACCGTCTTTCCTGGTCGTGTCCGAATAGAGCTACCGAAAGGGGTTGAGTAAATAATAAGTTCCCCGAATGTGTCTATATAGGTGTATTTTCGCTGAATTGGTGTCTCATTATCGGCCCGTTGTTCGATTAAAGAGAACCTATTCAATTGAAAGCAAAACTAGTATTTTTCGAACCTGTCGATTCGAAACAAGTTTGTGCTTATGCAAACCATAAACATATAAACATGTTGATTTATATGATAACTAATCCAGTATTTTTCTCCCGTTGTAGAAAAATGTCAATCAAACTTGACTTTCCGATCCTCGATGCCGCTGGCAAGAACTATTTGGACTAGACTCAAGATATCCAGAACCATCTAGATGCCCAAGGCTTGTTGGACGTCATCTACGCTGAGGATGAACGTGAAGTGGAAGTGTCGCGTGAAATGAATGCGAGGGCAATGATTCTGTTCCGCCGCCACTTATCAGATGCAATGAAATCTGAGTTCATAGCGATCACCTCACCGAAGATGTTGTGGGACTCTCTCAGAGAGCGCTTCGACCACCAAAAGACCATATGGCTTCCTGAAGCCCGCCATGATTGGCTGAATCTGCGATTTCAGGACTTCGAAAGCGTTACGAAATATAATGCTGAAGTATGCAGGATTCGTGCTCTTCTCCAGTATTGTGGTGAAACATTAACCGACAATGACTTGCTGGAGAAAACCTACACCACATTTCCTACCTCTGACAACTTGCTCCAAAAGCAATATCGTCAGTCTAAGTATACCAAGTTCCCTGAGCTCATCACCCAGTTGTTATTGGACGAGAAAAATAGCCTCGTTTTAATGAGGAACAACAATTCTCGTCCTGCTGGGACAAAGGCTATTCCAAGGCCTGATGCTTATACTGTTCGTGGACCATCTCCACGATATGGGAACCGAGACAAGGGTCAGTCGTCCCGTCAGCCAAGGAATCATGGGGAGCGTAATGCTCGCCCAGCCAAGCGAGGTTTGGATAAACGTCCGAACCGAAGACCTTTGGCTCCTAGGCAGTCTCGTGCTAGGAAAAACAATAACAGGGCCAGTCGTCCCAAAGCAACAGAAAATGCTCAAGCGCAAATTCTGTGCTACAAATGTGGTGTTTATGGTCATATGCAAAGGACCTGCAAGGCAACTCCCCAAGAAGTTCAAAACTATCATAGGGGTAGAAATGCCGAAGCAAATATGGTTGAAGCGAGCGGAAAGCAAATTCTTGAGACCCCGGACTTCGTGGCTCAAATGGAAGAATAAAAAAATTTCTTCATTTTTCGTTAATAATTGAGCACTTGTTTAGCTCTTGGATTATGTTTTTAATTTCCATTCGGATTATGCTTTTTCCTTGGATTTTGTTTCTTTTGGATTATGTGGTTTTGCATTATGAATAAATTTTTCTCACAATAATTTAAAGTTATTTCGTTAAGCGATTCCTTTATTAGTGTGACCAACTTTAAATTATTTTTACTTTTAGGCATGAATTGTGGGGCAGTTGATTGTCTGGCTGATAGTGGTACTACACACACTATCTTAAAAGATAAATGCTATTTTATCAACTTTACGCCTAAAGTAACCTCAGTGACAACAATTTCGGGCCCGTCGACCCTTGTTGAAGGCTTTGGTAAAGCCCAAGTCTTGTTGTCAAATGGTACTCTTTTGACCATATCTGAAGCCTTATATTCTCCGAGGTCCAGTCGAACCTTGTTGAGTTTTAAGGATATCCGAGAAAACAAGTTTCATATTGAAACTGCTCGTGAAAATGGTATTGAATACCTTTACATCACCTCCACTCAATACGACCAAAAGCGTATTTTGGAGAAGTTGAGATGTCTTTCAAGTGGTTTGTATGTTACCACGATACGAAACATTGAAAGAAATCTAATCATTCGGCGGGCGCCGATTGATGAGAGCATTTATATGTTATGGCATGACCGGCTGGGACACCCGGGTCAAAATACGATGCTTCGAACGATGAACGCATCACATGGGCATCCTCTTGGAGGAAAAAATTTCGTGATCAATCCGAAAAGCCTATGCCAAGCATGCTTTATTGGAAAGACAAATCTCAAACCAATTCACGTGAAACCTACAAAATTGGTTTCCCAATTCCTTGAACGAATTCAAGGAGATATTTGTGGACCAATCCAACCAACATGCGGACCATTTAAATATTTCATGGTTTTGGTTGATGCATCGACAAAATGGTCACACGTAGCTTTGTTGTCCACAAGAAACGCAGCGTTTCCTAAACTCCTTGCCCAGATCATTAAGTTGAGGGCTCACCATCCGGATTATCCAATAAAGTCTATTAGACTTGATAATGCCGCGGAGTTCACATCGAAACTTTCGATGATTATTGCATGACGTTGGGAATTGATCTTGAACATCCAGTTGCTTATGTTCACACCCAAAATGGTCTTGCAGAAGCTTTCATTAAGCGTTTGCAAATGATTGCGCGAACTTTGGTAATGCGCACCAAACTTCCAATTTCTGCATGGGGCTATGCAATTTTGCATGCTGCTGCGTTGGTCCGTCTGAGGCCCATGGCCACCCAACCACTATCTGCGTACCAGTTGGTAACTGGATATGAGCCTGATGTCTCACATTTACACGTGTTTGGGTGCTTAGTAAATGTCCCAATTGAGCCGCCAAAGCGTTCAAAATTTGGACCTCAGAAACGACGGGGAATATATGTCGGTTATGAATCCCCGTCCATAATACGCTATTTAGAGCCCTTGACAGGCGATCTCTTTACCGCTAGACATGCGGATTGTGACTTTGATGAGACACTCTTCCCGTCGTTAGGGGGAGAAATGCACGTTAACGTTGATAAGGAACGACGTGAATTAATGTGGCATGTACCCACTATGTCTCATCTAGATTCCACAACTGCACATAGTGATAAGGAAGTGCATAGAATCCTAGGTCTGCAAAATGTTGCAAATCAAATGCCAGACGCATTTAATGACCTAGCGAATGTCACGAGATCACATATACCTGCTGCAAATGTGCCTGCAAGGATAGACGTTCCTGTGAGACGCCATGTTCATGTTGAACATGTTGCTCCGGTTGTACCCACCGAGTAAAGGACGCTGCCGTCGGCCGTCCAGTCCGCCGCTCTTCCCAAGAAAAGAGGAAGACCGGTTGGTTCCAAGGATGTTCTGCCTCGGAGGAGGAGAAATCCTGTTGCATCCGTTTTGCCACATGAGATCATTAAGGATCACGGTGATATATTAGAGGAGCGTGTTCCTGATGTAACACCAGTTCCTAATCATCCCGATAACCTCGAAATATCCGTCGAGTATACTAGTTTAGACGATATTTTGAAGCGAAACGAAACTGTCATCGATGATGTGTTTATATACGCAGTGGCCACTGACATTATGAGCAATGATGACATGGAACCACGTACCGTTGCTGATTGTCAGCGAAGAACGGACTGGCCTCAATGGAAATAAGCAATCCAGGCTGAATTAGATTCCTTCACGAAACGAAGAGTGTTTGGACTTGTCGTTCCAACACCACCCAATGTTAAACCAGTTGGCTATAAATGGGTTTTCGTAAGGAAGCGTAATGAGAGTAATGAGATTGTTAGATACAAAGCTCGCCTAGTGGCGCAAGGCTTCTCTCAACGCCCTGGAATTGATTACGAGGAGACGTATTCTCCCGTAATGGACGTTATAACGTTCCGCTACTTAATCAGTTTAGTAGTTTCCGAAAAACTGAATATGCAGCTCATGGATGTGGTCACAGCTTATCTCTACGGGGATCTGGACACAGAGATATACATGAAAGTCCCTGAAGGACTTAAGTTGCCTGAATCAAGTAGTTCCCGGCCACGGAACACATTCTCTATTAGGCTGAGACGTTCACTATATGGATTGAAACAATCTGGACGGATGTGGTATAACCGTCTAAGTGAATACTTGATCGGCTTGGGATATGTTAATGATGAATTATGCCCATGCGTGTTCATAAAGAAATCCACTTCAGGATACGCTATTATAGCAGTCTATGTAGATGATATGAATCTCATAGGAACCTCGAAAGAGTTGTTCGAAACTGCCGAACTCCTGAAAAAGGAATTCGAGATGAAAGATCTTGGGAAGACACGGTATTGCCTCGTCCTGCAGATCGAGCACCGTAAAGATGGAATTTTAGTCCATCAAGAAAATTACACCCAGAAGGTGTTGAGACGGTTTAGTCATCACGACGCAAAACCGTCATCCACTCCCATGTTCGTCCGCTCTCTAGACATTAATAAGGACCCCTTCCGTCCAAAGGAGGACGATGAAGAGATATTGAGTCCTGAGTGCTCATATCTGGGTGCAATAAGCGCACTATTGTACTTGGCTCAATGTACTAGACCGGACATCTCGTTTGCTGTGAATTGTCTAGCTCGACACAGCACCGCGCCAACACGCCGTCACTGGACTGGCATAAAAGACATTTTCCGTTACCTTAGAGGTACTACGGACATGGGCTTATTCTATCCCTTTGCCCCGAGTGGATCTAACTCCATTGATCCTCGAAATAACGCAACCCTTGTCGGTTACGACGATGCGGGTTACTTATCAGACCCGCACAAGGGACGTCCCCAATCTGGTTATGTCTTTACCATTGGGAACACGGCGATATCGTGGAGGTCTCGTAAACAGACCTTGGTGGCTACTTCGACGAACCACTCCGAGCTACTCGCGCTCTATGAGGCGACTAGAGAGTGTGTATGGCTTCGAGCAGTTATTGGCCATATTCGAAGTACATGTGATCTACCTTATGATCCTGATGAACCAGTTGTTATCTATGAGGACAACACCGCTGTTATTGATCAAGCGAAACATGGTTACATCAAAGGTGATGCCACTAAACATATCTCGCCAAAGTTGTTCTTTACACATGAACAACAAGCGCTTCAAAGGATTGAAGTGAAGCATATTGGATCCGAAAACAATCATGCAGACTTGTTCACCAAGTCACTGCCAAAATATTCGTTCCAAAAACATGTTAGAGCGATCGGACTTAGGAAGCTCTCCGAGCTTTCCTAAACGACATGTTTCCATGCACCCTGTTGTGTGCAAGTGAGGGGGAGCATCCTGACGTATGCTTATCACGCTGTTGTGTGTATCCTCACATATGCTTAGCACCCTGTTGCGTGCAAGTTCTCACTAGTTATTATTTCCGCACCCAGTAGTGTGCATGTGAGGGGGAGCATCCTAATGAATGCTTGTGTACGCTTTTTGTCCTTAGTTCAAGGGTTTGTCCCACTGGGTTTATCTTGACAAGGTTTTTAGCAAGCCACATTTCTAATCCCATTCTCATTTATGATTGCCGAACTCAGGGGGAGTATCCAGTTGTATACTTCTAACCATCGTGCACTCTTTTGTCCTTCGATTAAAGTTTTGTCCCACAGGGTTTTCTCTAACAAGGTTTTAATGAGGCACACCGTGTATGGTTATTTCTCCCGTTTTTACTGACAGTTATGCACTCTTTTGTCCTTCGACCAAGTTTTTCCCACTGGGTTTTCTTGGCAAGGTTTTGATGAGGCACATATTTTTCTAGTCAGTTCATTCACGCACTCAATGGTGTTTCGGCCCACTCCATTCGGCAACCCTTTTTTTGTCCTATGATCCGGTTTTTGTCCCACATCGGGTTTTTCGGGCTTGAGGTTTTATGTATTGACAATTGCGAATGCGACTCAACAAAGTTTATGAAGACGAGGAAGCTTGCAGAATGTTTGGACACCCAAGGGGGAGTGTTGTGATATATTGTTGTGGTTGTCCATATTCATAGGTTACATACATAATGTATAACATTTAAGTTGGAGACTTATGGCTTTCTAGCTTTCCTCTTGTACATGTAACTTGTTCCACCCCTCCACTATATAAAGGGGTTGGAGTATTCATAGTTAAACACACCTACAACACACTTGAATATATATGTTTTGGCCCTCATTATCTCTCTCTCTTTTACACAAATTATTGAGCTAATTTGGCGTAAAACAAATACAACCTTAAATTAGATTTATTAATTATTTTTTACCTTGGCCGTTTGATAAAAATATAAGAACATGATTAATTATGGCCGCATCTATTAATGCTAATATATTTCTGCCCCCCACTTCCGTTAAGATGCTAAACTTTTTGACGCCTCTCTTTGGTTATTTCATCCAGTCTCGATATAATTTATTTAACTTTTTAGGAACTTAATTTAAGTTTCCGCAATCTGTTAGGATCTTTATGCAGCTGAGACTTGTGGAAATAGTAGGTTATAGTGTATTTCAAAATTTTCTTTCCTGGGTAAAAAGTTTTCAAGAGGGAAAAGCTTAAGGTTTTGTGAATTATTTGTTAGTTTGCGAAAGTACGGTAGTTTTTTATAAATATAACAAGTAATAATTATTTTATGGTGATATTGTTATTTACATATCTACACTGACCCGCAATGCAATTAAAATATAAAAAATAAGTGTAGTTATGATACAAATATGTGGATAATACAAAAAAAAATAGTATAAGACTTAAAAGAATGTTTAGTTGTTAAAGAGGGATACGTAGTGTTATTAGTTGTTATTTTTTATTTTATTTTTTTATTTTTTTATATGAGCATGGTATTATTTTAATTAATAAAAAAGTATAGGAGTATTTTTCGAAAAAAATGACTAAATTGGGCAGGCTCATTTGACTTGGATTGAATTATTATAATAGAATGATATACTGAGAAAATATCTTTAATTTTTGAAAAGGTTAAACGGGTATATTCTTAATTGGTCAAAACATAATTTTTCTTATACGTATCACCATGTGATACCTTTTTCACTTTTGAGTAAACATTTCAGTTTCTTTTGTTTCATTTTCAAAAACATTATTATTTTGGTTAAACAAAATAATGCACTCAAAAACTACACTCTTACTGTCATGTGATGCATTTTTGTTTTTGCACAATCCTCTTTTACAGAGAAAAAGCTGTACATTCACTACTAAATGATCACATGTGTAAAGTAATGCAGATAAATAGGTCACAGATACAGTACAATTTTAAACTTTTGTTACCTAGATATAGAACATGTCCATTATTAACCTTAATAAAGCATTTCGTCAGGACAGTTTCATGTATGAACTTTTTTAATAAGAAATGAATTGTTGGTGAAAATGAGTTCAGAATATTCAAAATCTGTCATGTGATGCATTTTTGTTTTTGCACAATCCTCTTTTACAGAGAAAAAGTTGTACATTCACTACTAAATGATCACATGTGTAAAGTAATGCAGATAAATAGGTCACAGATACAGTACAATTTTAAACTTTTGTTACCTAGATATAGAACATGTCCATTATTAACCTTAATAAAGCATTTCCTCAGGACAGTTTCATGTATGAACTTTTTTAATAAGAAATGAATTGTTGGTGAAAATGAGTTCAGAATATTCAAAATCTGTCATGTGATGCATTTTTGTTTTTGCACAATCCTCTTTTACAGAGAAAAAGCTGTACATTCACTACTAAATGATCACATGTGTAAAGTAATGCAGATAAATAGGTCACAGATACAGTACAATTTTAAACTTTTGTTACCTAGATATAGAACATGTCCATTATTAACCTTAATAAAGCATTTCGTCAGGACAGTTTCACGTATGAACTTTTTTTAATAAGAAATGAATTGTTGGTGAAAATGAGTTCAGAATATTCAAAATCAAAATGGAAAAACTATGGAAGTGCTGATTTCTGACATTTTCTCCATTTTAATCACCTGTTTTGTTGACTTCGTTTTTACTTTTGTAACTATACTAAAAAGATATAAACAAATCCGATCATTTCCCATAATAGCACAACCATCACAATTGCCTCCCCACTTTCATAGTATGCCTCCAAAAATAGATTTTTACAATACTCTTCCAAAGTAAAAGTAATCACCACTAACTAAACTCTCCACTCTCCACAATTTCTTAGCTTATTAGGAAACATTTACTAACCAGTGGTCCAACATAACCAACCAACCTTACATGTCAATCAAACTTGATTTCTCATTTCCTTCTATATATATATATATATATATATACTAACTAATCGTACCTCACGTATTGCGTGTGTGGCGCGTAATTTAATAAAAATATAGAAAATAGATATATTTATTATTTAAATATGTGAATAATACAAAAAAAAACATAGTTTAAGATTTAAAAGAATGTTTGGTTATTAAATAGTGATAAATAGTTTTATTAATTTTTACTTTTTATATTTCAATGGGGGTATGATATTATTGTAATTAATATAAAGGTGTAAGAGTATTTTTTAAAAAAAATAGCTAAATTGGGCAGGTTTATTTGACTTGAGTTGACTTATTATAATATAATGATATACTATTAATCGTTACTCACGCGTTATGTGTGTGATGCATGGTATGATGGTATACATATATATGATCCGGATAAATAAATTTTTAAAATTTATATTGATTCGATGAATATATTAAATTAGAAATTGTGAATAATATAATGTTTTTGTTATACAAAATACACGTAAAATAATTTTATTTGGTATATGATTATAATTGTTTTGAAATGATAATGATTTTTGTATGTTTTTTATATTTTTAATTGAATAAATGTAAATGAGTAATTAGTAAAAAAGAGTTGAGACATTTTTGAAAAAAATTGCCAAAATTTAACAGTGTCATTTTTCTTGGTTTGACTATATATAGTATGTGTGTATATATATATATATATATGCATAAATTTGGGTAAAAGATTCCTTGAGAGATAAAATAAAAATTTCATATGTGCCTTGCATGGGCTCTTTTGGTATTCGGTGCACATAAAAGTTACACGTTCACTTGAAAATTACATAATACTGTGCCAGTTTAAGCTCAATTAACCGGAAATGCGTCTTATTTTCATAAAACACCAAGAAAATAAAACCTCGCTGATTATGTGAAGCCTGTTACGTAATAAATAATAGACACAAGCCAGCATTAGACCCAGAATCTTTAATCTGTCGTTAAACTAGCGGAAGATTGGTACATATATAGCATTGTAAACATGCGCACTCACATCAGTTTTATTATATCACCGATTTATCTTATATTATATAAGCAGATTATTTTAAAATTGTATACGTATCAGTTTTTTTATCTATTAACTTAAATATACACAAACTCAAATATCACTCAAATATAAGTAAGTGATCAATATGTTCTCTTATAATTAGAATAATAATTTTTCTCTCTTATTTTTCTCTGATTCTCTCTCATTTATTTGTACTTTTCATTTATTTTTCTCTGATTCTAATTATCTTAAATATGAGGAAAAGTGTAAGTAAACTGATACGGTTGCTCTGATATATACTTTTTGCAACTAAAATTGATTCTTGAGGACAAGTGGGGAACTGCATCAAACCGATCCTAACCATGAGCAGACCATAGCATTCCAATGACACGATTAAGTACAAAGGTGGGTGAAAAACCATAAGGAAACTAGTAAATAAACCACATCTAGAAATTTGTGGTAAAATACAAGCGTTTAAAGAGAACTTGAAGGAATAGCTAGCCAACCAAGTATAACTAAGTGGAATTATTGAAGCTTGCAACATGCCAATCCAATATGCTAATATGCCGGGTCGGACCCTCGATTTACCGTGTCTAACATGTATCGACTCTAAACAAAAACAAAAATTACGTGTACATGCTTTAGAGGTTAAAACTAACTTAATAACCAACTGAATCTTAACAACAATCTCTCTCCTCCCTGACTCGTCTCTTTCTCTTACTCTCCCTCCTCCTCCTCGTAACCCGTCTCTCTCCTCCCATCTGGCCCTCTCCATCCACCACCACCACAACAACAAGTAGAAGAACAACTTTCCAAGCTAACCTCAACCTTACTCTCCATAACCGACTTCCAATCCTTCGCCACCCTCCTCCTCTCGTACGCACCTTCCCTCTCTAACCACACCGCTACCATCTTCATCCCGAACGACTCTTCCCTCTTTCACCTCTCGACCTACTTCGACCCCCTCCTCATCACTTACCACATCCTCCCGAACACCCGATTCCCCCTTTCTAGCCTACCTCCCCTCTCCCGCGTCCCCACCCTCCTACCCAACCACTACATCCTAGTCCCAAACAACCCCGTGTCTAACTATTCAGTGAATGGGGCAATGCTGACCAGGCCTGACTTGTTCATGTCGAGGAGTTTTTTGGTGCACGGTATACGTAAGGTGTTATACTCCTTATTTTAAGCGGAACGAGAGTTCGGTAATGGGTTTGTGTCGCCTCCAACTAGGCCAAGGGAGAGTTCGCCCGAGGGATTCGGGTGTTTTAAAGGGTGGTGATGGGTTTTCGATTGTGTTCTTGACCGTGTTCTTTGGTGTTTTTCGGTGATGAATCGATTTGTTTTTGTGTACATGAGGGGAATTAATGAAATTTGTAAAGAATTATTTTTTGGGTCCTTTTTGTTATTAAAATCTTGTTCAGGGATTTGATAATAAGAAGGGGGGAATTTAGGATCCGGGTGCATTAAAGGGTGGTGATGAGTTTTGGACCGTTTTCTTGATTGTGTTTTTTGGTGATAAATCATTATGTTTTTGTGTATGTGAGGAGGATTAGTGAAATATGTATAGAACTGTAATTTGGGGTCTTTTTTGTTAGAAATTTCTTTAGTAGTGATATGATGATAATAAGAAAAGTTTGAGTGATGTGTGCGTGAGTATTGTTTTGCCTTTCAAGCAAACGACATAGAGCAAATTTCTGTAAGTGGTTATGTAACATTGAAAGAATTGGACCAACACATCAAAATTCATCCTAAAATTGTTTTGAATTCACTTTTCCAAGTATACAAATTGGTAAGTAGGTGAAATTCAACTCTACCTAAATATGACGGAAAAAAAACATAATATATGATGTCAAGCTCAATTGAAAATAAAAGGCAAAAAAGGGCAAACTGCAAAATCTTCTAAGTCAAGCCGGGCCAACGTCGACGCCTCTTTGTTGCAGAAATTCCTTTGCCTCAGCGATGTCCTGTAAAGATGAAACAGATAGTATATTTTTATCATCCAGAATGACAAGGAAAAACCAGTCAATCAGTACCATGCTGAGCCTACACAGATGATGAAATAAACAAACTGTCAAATGTTCATAAAAACCCATAAAAGAAAATCTGGCTGATTAAGCCTATTAAGAAATCCTGATGAATAATAGACACAAGCCACCCAGCATTAGACCCCAAATCATTAATCCACCATTGAACTAGCTGAAGATAGGAGGTACATAGCATTTGACACACCTCAACAGAATCACAAGTCTATAGATTATGAGTCAACATAATGAGGCAAAATTGGCTGTAAAGCAACATCTCGAGTATTATAATGCATGCGTATAACATTGTTGACATGCTTCAAGTCTATTTTTATAGTTTAATAAGACAGTAGTGTCTTCTTTGGCTTGCGAAAAACAAATTTTTTTGGCTCCGTGAGAAAATACCTTTTGCAACAAAATTGCTTCTTGAGGACAAGTAGGGAACTGCATTAAACCAATCCCAACCATGAGCAAACCATAGCATCCCAATGATACGATCAAGTACAAAGGTAGCTGAAAAACAATAAGGAAACTAGTAAAGAAACCATGTCTAAAATTTTGAAATCAAAGTATTAAGCGTTTAATGAGAACTTGAAGGAATAGCTCACCAACCAAGTATAGCTATGAGGAATTATTGAAGCTTGCAACAGGCCAATCCAAAAGGCGGAGATGGCCACCAACAGTGCCATTATCTTCACAATATGCTTCATCACCTGATTGTGGTTTTAAAAGGAGTCGATAAGAGAAACGGATGACTACTATCTTTGTTAACTTAATCTAACATATTATATATATAATGCTAGATGGTACAAGTTCTACATCAAATAACCAGAACATCAATCACCAATGTCTTCTTCTTCTTCTTTTAAGAAACCACCAATACCCTTTAATCATGCGATAAAACTTGTCTTTTAATTATATGAAGAAAAAAGCAGTAGTATATGGTATTGGAAATTCAGAAATAAAAGAACTCCCTTATTAAGGTGAAAAGAATACCACAAATAATTTTTTTACATATTTATAAAATATACCTACTACAAAATGACCGCTTTTGAGACATAGTATGTTTTCAAACTATGGCAGGAAAGAAGTTATTTTGTATAAACTACTCAGAAGCAATACAACGGCTGTTATTCAAGCGAATTTTATGCCAATGGAAAACAGATATACAATACTAAACAAAAATTTAGAAACAAAATGTGATACTCAAGAGAGAAAACTATGACCCAAATTAATGAAAAAACGGTCAAGTTAGAGATTATTTGGCTACAACTTCAAAGGAAATAAGTTGGCAAAAGACAAACATTAACCAGGGGGAAAGCTCTGCTCCCTCAATGAATGCAGATAACAAATCAAAACAGCTACACTGAGTAAAATTGCGGAAATAAAACAATGATGAATTTCTGCTTAAAAAGCAAAATATTAAATCGACTGAACTTGAGAACTAAAGCCAAATACGTCCTAGGAAAGCTGTAATGTATTTGATTGGCCATGAGCCCATGATCAAGATGACCCCCATTAATCTGGAAAAAGAAAATCCTTAAATATATAAAATAAAGCTACTATAGACTAAAGACAACTTGGAGCAAGGTGACTACCATCAGAAGGGATAGGTGATATATATATTCTCACAGTCCTCCACAAATTGCTTAAGAAAAATAGACTCAAAGCCCTTGCGCAATTTCCCAACATCATTTGGCAACCATGCACACCATTTGTAAACTATCTACTCGTGTATACTAAATTTCATAAGAAAAACAAAAACAAACAAAACAGCTGAATAAAGCAAATCAAGCACACATGCTCTACACAATATATCAACACTAGAGCAGGAACTTATGTTACGATGTGTAAATATATATATTATATATATATGTATATGTGTGTGTGTGTGTGTGTGTGTGTGTATGTATGTATGAATGATCTTCTCTACGAAAGAACTAAATGAGTTGGGCCTGACGCATTCACATATCTAATGGTCACTATCTTACCCAGGGTACGTTTGATCGTAGCTTTTAACTTTAAGTGAAGTTTGTGTGAACATGGTAGAAAAGTTGATCGTTTGTTGATGCTATTAAGCTAGGAGGAACATTTAATGGTTGCAACATGCCAATACAAGGGTGGAGACAGCCACGAGCAGTGCCTTTATTTTCATAACATGCCTCATTGCCTAATTGTGGTTTTCAAAAAATGAGCCACTAAGGAAACAGATGACCAATTATCTTTGTAATTCAATCTTAACAAATACTATAATGCTAGAACGTGCGAATTCCACATCAAATCATCAGAATACCTACCAATGCCTGATAAGAAGACAGTTATATAGTATAGGAGAAATAAAAATAAGCTCTTTCAGGTGAAAAGAATAATACGAAAAGAAAAGAATAATACGAAAAGAAAAGAATATATATTATATACAAAATAAATATACAGACTAACTCAATGACCGCTTTTCAAGCAAAAAAGTATACACTTGGACTATTGCAAAAAAGAAGTTACATTGTTTAAGCTAGTCAGAAAACGAACGGACGTTATTCAGGCGAATCTTGGCCCAAATTAATGCCAAAATAGATATACTGTATACAAATACAGAAAAAAAGACAATGCTATACTCGAGAGAAAACTGCAGCCCGTATTTATGCAAAAGACAGTCAACTTTCGGGTTATTTGGCAACAATTTTAAAGGAGATAAACTGGCGAAACACAAACAGTGCTTGTTATCCAGGGGAAAAAAACCCTGCCCCGCGATGTATGCAAAAAACAAAAGGAAACAAAACAAAATAGCTATACTGAGTGAAGTTTCAGAAATAAAACAATGCATGCAAAGCTAATTGATCTTAAATCCAAAACAGTACTAGACAAAACTGTATGCATTTGGTTGGCAATAATAAAAACAATGACCATTAATCTGGAAAAAATAAAATCCCACATATCGAATACAGCAACTATAATGTAAAGAAAAATCGGAACCATGACTACCATCAGAAGGGATAGGTATTACATATTCTCACAGTCCTCCACAAATTGCATAAGCAAAATAGACTCAAAGCCCTTGCGCAATTTCCCAACATCATTTGGCAACTATGCGCAGCACTTTAAAATAAAAAAGTATTATTTACTTGTATGTGCTAAATTTCTAAAGACAAAAACAAAGAAACAGATTAATGAAGCAAGCATGCCCAATACACAATCTCAACAATCGAGCAAGACTAACTTATTTATGACTTATGATGCAACACCGAGAAAGTCATATCCTTTTAAAAAAAAAAATAAGATTTTCATTTCAAAACGAAAAATTAACTGAGTTGCAGGAAGACAGTACATGCAAGGTCGTTGTTGCTGGTGAAAAAAATTAAAGATAAAAGGTTGAAGGTTGAAATTAGAACATTCAATTTAATTACTCATTACCTCATAAATACTTTTCTTCAACAGTACAAAAAGACTATCGTTATTATAAGCTTATTTGGTAGCGTCTTTCGACCTCAACTTGTTTGTTTTTTTGCTTATAAGCTGCAAACATTTGGTTTGTTAGTTGACTGGTAACGCATAATCTACAGAATTAAAGAACCAGGCATATTATCACACAAGAAATAATATCTTACCTGCTTATCATGAGAGATAGGTAATAGATACCATCTTCTCTACAAAAGAACTTCAATATAATTGGGCCTGGTCCGTTTACTAACCTAACATCCACCAGCTTACTCGGGGTATATTTGGTTTTAGCATTTAAGCAAAAGGTTGGAATATTTTGAACATGGACGAAAAGGTGTAAAATACACATTTTGTAACCCAATTATAAGCCGTCTTGTCACAAAATATACGGCAAAGATGAAATCAGCCGGCATTCAATTAAAAGCTAACTCATACATAAAATGTAACCCAATAATGAGATTTGAATAGCAATGCAATTAGATTGAAACCCTAGTTTTTACACCAAAATTGAAATCGAGAACAGTGAAGATAGAAAAAAGAACAAACCTTAAAGATTAACTGTATATAAAGAACCTAGCTTTTTATGATTTTATCACATAATAAAAAGTATCTTAATTGCTTCGGAAAAAGACAATACTGTTATCAGAAGCTTGTTTTACATCAGCTTTTAAGCTCAAGTTGTTTACTTTATTGCTATTAAGATGCAACATTTGGGTAGTCAGCTGAAATATGTGTTCTAATTGGTACTCAACTTGTTTTGTATCGTTCTGACATACACTCACAGAAATAAACTTATTTGCTTATCACAAGGGTATGAAAAAGATAGCATTTTTTCTACACAAAAGACATTTCTATAAACTGGGCTTGACCCATTAATTAACCGAACATCCACCAGCTTATTCAGAGTCCGTTTGGATTTAGCTTTTAAGCAAAAAGATGAAATATCCTGAATATGGTAATAAAGCTAGCTGTTTTCTAATGCTTCAATTATGTACAATACAATACGCAGTTAGTATTCAAAAAATAAAGTGGCTTATCCTAACTATTTTACTAAAAAAAATATGAATCGAAAAAGAAATCGATAGACAATCAATTGAGATCTAACTCATTCAGGAAATGAAATTCCATATTGGGATTTGAATAGAAAAGCAGTTAGATCGTAAGCCTAGTTGTTACACCCAAAATAATAAAAAAAATAGATAAACTATATACAAAATGAACCTAAATTTTTGTCACACAAATAAAACCTATCTTATTTTCTTCGGAAAAAGACAATATTGCTATTAAGAACTTATTTTCTAAAAAAGATACATTTCTATAAATTAGTCCATTTACTTATTCAACTCCCTTACTCAAGGTCTGTTTGGGTTAGTTTTTTAAGCTACAAGATTTAAGTTTTTGAACATGGAAGAAAAGACAGCCGTTTTATTACTGTTTATAAGATGTATGGTAATATACAATACAATTTGTATCCAATAAATAAATTGGGTTACTACAAAACTTTTTACAAAAAAATAAAATGAATTGAGATTAAATTCATATTTAGATTAATATTTTACCATGGGATTTAAATGCCAATTCAGTTAGATTGTAACCTTAGCTATTACACCCAGAAAAGAAATGCAGATAAATTGAATAATGAAATTAGAAATAAACACTTTACCTTAATAGTGGGTTTTTCTCTTGAGAAGAGAGAGAGAGAGAGAGAGAACAAGGTTTGTATAGAAACTGATGTTTTTTTGTTTATAAATATTAACACAAACCCTAGCAACTTCAATCAATAAAAAGTTTAATACCAAAAATAAATAGTCTCATATTTCCTTCTTGTAAATTAAGTGCAATTTTTAACGGTATATAACTGATATCAAAATTATTAAAACATTTTTTTTAAAATTTAATCATAAAATTTAACATTTGAACTATATGACCAACTTTTGAAAATTTTCAAAAATTTTCATTCCGACAATTTTGATACAAGTTATTCGCACAATTAAATTAAATAAGAACGAATACAGTAATAAGTTTTAGTTTTAATTTCACTATCAAGAAAAAGTCTGGGGATGGAATGCAAATCAAACTAATTAAGTTTACCTTTGTTTTATACTAAAAATTTTAGATGGGGGAAATGTTTTTATGGGGAAATTTTGCATTAAAAACTTTTGTTTGTGTTTTATTTAGGGACGATTTATGCATAAAAAGTGTTGTCATCTCAAAATTTTAAACAAACTCATTTTTTTCCATTTTACAAATTATTTTTTTTGGTTTTTTCAAAATTCTCAGGGTTTTTTTTCTTATTTTTTTCCAAATTTTGTTACTTTTTAGAATTTTCCTTTTTTTATATAATGGACTAATTATTAAATAGTTTTAAAATATGGGACCTATAGTTAATTATATTTTATATACTAATATTAGAACGAATATAGAGGGAGCCGTAAATTGTTTACAACTTTATTTCCGGTGTAATCGTTTCCCTAATTTTTCAATATTTGAGGGAAAAGTTTTTCCAAAAAAATGTTTTACGGTAAACCAATCATCCGAAAAATGTATTTTACCCGTAAATATTTATTTAAACCTATTTTACAACAAAACAAACCGAGATTGATATAAATGTGTTAGTTTTTTTTTTTTAAGGAAATGTGTTAGTTTAAACCGAATTACTAATTGTTTAACGAAGTCTTGGTGGGGGGAGTTCTTTTTTTCATTGCTTACATTATCAATAAATATAAGAGATCTGAGATTGCCAATTCACGTCATACGTGAATTGGTTTTACTGCAATTTTAAATATCGATTAAATGGTCAAAATTTGAAACTAAAATGGACTCAATTGCAAACGTATTCAAGCCTGACTTAAATTTTTTTTATAGGAAATGATTGTAACGACCCAATTTTTTATTAGTTTTTCGGTAATTTTATAATATTGTAGTCTTATTGGCTTTTAGACCCCTGCTTGACGGTGGTTCAATATTCATTTATTAATTTTGAGTCACGATGAACGAATAATACTCATTTTCAGTTTCAAAATTTTAATAAAATACTTGAATTAATATTTTAGGATTATTTATTTTCATAGATTACAAACATGTATTGTGATATACCATTTCGTAGATAATTAAGTTTCGTTTTAATGGTCCGTAAAAAAAAAGCGGAGTGGCCGCTGGCTTTAATTCAGTGAAACCCATCGCACGATATTCAACTTCTGAAGAAGACAGAGTGACACCAATTTTTATTTTTATTTTGTACGTCAATTGACCGGGCTGTGTTTGATTGTTCTGGGAAATTTATAAAAAGTTTAAACAGCACGAATAGCTAAAAGCCTAAAAGCAGCAAGAACGTTGTTGGAAAATTAAGTACAGAAGGAGAGGACCAAATACATGTACATTTAAACAGCACCGATTTCGTATAGGCTCTGTTTGATAGCAGCTTCTACGGTCAACTTTTTTGATTAAAATCTGGAGTGAGTTCCATTGATGGAATACGCCTGAATTTGAGGTTTAAGAGTATGTGAATGAACACGAGTATGTGTTACACACAAGTCCCATTGTTTATTTTTTTCAAGTGTCTGTGCATGGTACATCATAAAGTAACTAACTATATTTACCAAACACGAAAATCTGTATAATCCAACAAAAATTTAGTCATCGCTAAGAATATAAAACAGAACACAATGTATCATATTCAGGCTTCACCAACATAAGCAAATCAAATCCCATGTTTCAAAAAGAAGGAAAAAGCTGGATTCAACTGCGGAGAATATTAAACAAAAAACAAATACAACATGATAAAAAGAATCATCTTTAGCTTATGAACATAGTCAGCTATCTAGCCTATCTAATGATCAAGCTTGGAAGAAGTGGCTAAGCTGGTGGTGGATGGATGGGCAAAATGTAAAAGACATTTACATTATTATGGTCTTTAAAGGCGTAGATTGCTATTTCTTGACCAGCTTCAAAGTTGCTATTCTCTAATACTGTAGCCCAACCCTGCATAAGGGAAAGATACTGACTTGCGCCCATTTGCCGAATCCTCATGGTTACATCATAATCCGCACCAGCTACAACTACTCTTATTTTGATAGAAGCAGCTCCCATGTTTAAGTTTGTAAAATCTTGCTGGCTGAAGAATGATAGGTCAACTGGGACAATGTGAATCAAGAGTTGGCGTCGTTGAGGGTTCACGTCGCTTGGTGTTAGAGATTTTTTTGCAATGAAAATAGCCTCTCCAGTGCCTATAAGTGTTTTCAGAATAGGTGGGAGTAAAACAAATGGCATGTTTGGAATCTGACGAGCTTCCTGAACATTATCAACTGCAAAAAACCCTTGTAATGCTGCTAGTAGGCGAGATCCAAGTTCAGCAACCTAAAAAAAGAAAAGATATAGTTCACACGCATCTTAAAAACATATAAATACTTAAACAAAAAGAAATACTATAAAAATCAAGCACTTATTTTCTTCCTCTTGCAAGTCAGCATTCTAGAAACAACAGAAAATATGTTACATGCCTTTCAATAACTTTGAAATATTGGAAAAGAATACTTGAAACAAAACATCACTAACCACATCAACTACTTGCTCTTGCAACTGGTCAGCCTGGAAACAACAAAAGATATATGCATCTTAAAATATTTAAATATTGAAACAAAAAATGAAACTTGAAAATAATAGTAATAAAAATAATCAGCAAACCACAGCATTTTCAATAACTTTGAAATATTGGAAAAGAAAACATCACAAACCTCAACATTAATCACTTCCTCCTCCACTTGTACCACATCAACTGGTTGCTCTTGCAACTGGTCAACCTGGAAACAACAAATCTTAAAATATTTAAATATTGAAACAAAAAATGAAACTTGAAAATAATAATAATAAAAATACTCACTAACCACAACATTTGTTGCTTGCTCTCCATGTTCCGCCATTTGGACTGCGGCCCCGATTGCCAAAGATCTATATTTATCAAGATTATACGAAGATTATGCTAATCAAATTGACTCGTCATTTAAATCACATTAATGAACCAACTGAAATATATCAACGTCATTATCAAGCAAATATCATACGAAGTATCATACAAATAAAACCTAATCATATCAATCAAATTTGTTAAAATCCAAAACAGATCATCACAAGGTTCAGACACTATTAGTCAGTATTAAATTGAAAAAAAGAGCCATAAGAAGTTTTTCTCCAAACTAGCCCATTGCTGTGACCCAAGCCCAGCAAAATGTTGGTTCACAACTAATAACCAGAGCCCCATGATTGCCTTGTCTAATTGCAGGTTACAAGCAAGGAAGCTCGAATTTTAAGCAAAAAAGTTGTCCTTATAAGCTGCAACCACACTAGGTTAGTAATTATCTTGGAAAATATTATTTTCTCCTAAAACGATGTCTGATTTTTCCAATTGACACCAATAAATGCCAGATAATAATCCACAACAGTATTTATTAACACCTAGAACTTATTCCCCATTCCATTTGAACTGCAATAATGAGAATCCCAATTAAAATTATTCAAAGCAAAAGAATTCAAGTAAAGTATCTCACGCTTTATAAGTTAAATTGCTTTTGCCAGACATATCAGTGTTGTTCCTAGAGACAGGCTTTATAAGTGAAAAAACTGCAGTGGACTATGAGATATAAAGTTTAATTAGGCTAAAACAAGTCTATATATGGCATGAGGAAAGATACTTACCCTGAAGGTTCTCCTTGTGCAGCAGTTGAAGTACTAGCACCAGTGCCTAAAGTTTCCATTTTTTGATTTTCGGAGATTTTGCTGCTAAAGTAAGGAGAACGGTGCCAGATTTAGTACATAAACATACATATAATAGTAATAAAATGTTCATATATGAATAATTAGGCAATTACAGGCAAAGAAAAAATTAACTAAATGATTCTTTAGTTCTTTAGAATATTTATTACATGCAAACAAAGCCCCTGAGAAGATTCCTATATACTTAATAGCTACTTACTCTATAGATTATATGCTTGCAGAATCTAGAGTTGTTAATGTTATTCTTCGCAAATTCATAACTTGACTCAATTTGATAAAGAAAATCGAATAGGCTTGCATTTTACTCCTAGAAGAGGTTGCTTCATTATTAACGCAATAATGCTTCAGCACATTATATACGTATCAACATTCAGCAACAATAGATTTGCTATATGAATACAATGTTTGACAACAATGAAAAATTGAAAAACAAAATATATAGGGTCGAGATGCAAAGTTGTCGTTTAAATACCACATCAAATCTACCCCCTCCATTTTCTGTTCATTTCCTAGTTAAACTAAGTTCAACTGAAGAACCCACGAAAACCATGCTTCCTGATGAAATTAACTAAAAGAAGGAAACAATAACCTCATTAATAATTGAAAACCCTTTTTATGTTTAATTCTCAAGAACAGACAGAGCTACTGTAATCTTTGGAAAAGAATTAAGAATTTCCAAAATACCATTGCTTGGTTTTCAAGAAATGCAGCGTTTTAAAAGGAAAAACTATGATTAGTTGATACATGTGAATTGAATCAAAATACAGAGTTTTAAGCATACTCGGTACTCACATAATGTACAACATACATAGGTTAAAACCTTCACTAAGTTCGCATAATCCATTCAAAAAAATTATGCTATTTCACCTAATCCCTACAAGACTCTGAACAAATTTACATACATTGTGTGAACTACATAGCACATAATATTTTCTCAAAGTTCTTGTCTTTTTACAAGATTCCGTCATTTCCCTTCTTTTCCTCTTCCTCCTAGTAATTTATTATTTTCTAAAATAACTCTGCTATCCAAGATAACTAATTATATTGTGACAAGGTCAAGCATAAATACACACTATATGTAGAAAAATCACATAATCCGAACAAGGCGTTGGGCAAATTCAGATAATAGGCGAACTGCAGCACATAATATAAGTTCTGAATGCTTTATTTTATTCTTTATTTCCTTTTTCTCCTACTAAAATGAATCCTTTTTCATAATGTACAACATACTTGGTATAAAACTTTAACAAAATCTATTTCACCTAATCCCTGCAAGTCTATGAATAAACTCACATATAATGTGTGAACTGCACATAATATTTTTCCAAAACTCATCATTTTCCAAAATTCTGTTGTTTTCTTTCTTTTTTACTTTTCCTCCCAGAAACTATTATTTTCTCAAATAACTCCGCTTTCCAAGATAACCAAATACATTGTGACAGGCTCAAACATAAATTCACACTATGTAGAAAAATCACATGATCCAAACAAGACTGTGGGCAAATTCCTCTTATGCAAATTGCAGCAAATAATACGAGTCCTAACTTCTAAATCTTTCTTTTTCATCGTTCTTTCCTTTTTTTCTCTCAAGAACATGAATCCTTTCTTTAAAGAACTTTATTATCCACTATCCAATATCAAATATCAAATCTACCCAACTAACCAAGAAATTGCATTCACAAAACATAAATATTAAAAGAAACGATAGAAAGAAGTGACGACCTCGGATGTGGTTCAGGGGAATTAGAAATCTTCTGCTTCTTTTTTGCTGGAGACCCGTCTACGCTGAGTTCAGTTTCATCGTCAATGGGTAGATCAATGTCGAGTTCAGCTGGAATTATTTCTTTGCTGGAAGAACTTTTGGGTGAGTCGTTTGGAAACATTTTCTTGAATACCGGTTTTCAGAAAGAATGATATATATATGTATGTATGTATGTATATATGTATGTATGTATATATGTATATATGTATGTATGTATATTGTATATGTATAGAGAGAGAAATATTGTATGAGAATGGGATGGGGGTTTATGAGATATATATAATGGGTTTTGTATTTGGCGGTTGCCACAGTTAGTTAGTTATTTCAAAGTTGATTTTTTTATTGATTTTTTAATTGTTTTAAAATGACAGAGAATTTATGCAAATAGTCACTCTCTCCTTATAAACTTCTGATTCAAAATGGCCCCCAATTTTTAGAAACGTGACAAATTGGTCCTGGTTATGGATGGATTAACATGTGATCAGTTTTTACAAACGAAATTACATTGATTGTAATAATTGAATTTGTTTGGTCCATATTTAACTAAATTATCAATAGTTAAATTAGAAAACTTTACTAGTAAAGTACCAATCTCACATCAATGTCGAATATTTAACTAAATTAGCCTCAATGTCTCAATCTCACATCATCGACCTCATTCTCAAGAATTTTTTAGTTTTAACGTCGATGCAAAAAGTCTTCATTTTTACCAAAGAACTACGATCTCGTTTTCTCATCACTAGAATAAAATAAAATAAAAATATCCAAAATATGAATTCTCGAACGAAGCTGAGATGGTAATGGTAAGTTCCACGAGTATAAGTTGTTTGGTGCAATAGAGCCGAGTCGAATCCAACTTTGTTCAAGTTCAGCTCGTTTACGAAACAAGGCTTAAAATTTTGCCTACGTTCCACTTGTTGATTAAATTAAGTCGAGCTGACCCTGTTTACGAGCTCAGTATAAAGAATTTATCCCATACATTTAACATTGTATCGCTTAAAAAAATTACTTAGCTTAAATCTACGCTAAGGTAATCAGTTATAAAAATAAGTATGGTAGTTTTATGGTTAATTCATGTTTTGTTTACTAAACTATCGGCTGTTAACAATTTCTATACACAATTACGACATTTAACAATTTTCATACTAGTTTAATAATAATTGATCAATCAACATACCTTTCCTGACATGGCACGGCGTGGTACAAATTAACCAAACAGATATCAAATGATGTGACAACACCTCATGATTATTATTATTATTTTTTATGATTTTTTTTGAAAAAAATCATAAATGTTTAAAACTTGGTTACACGCGTCAGAATCTGAAAATATAATTTTAATTTTAATTTTTTCTAAATGTTTATTGATTTTTAATTATTTTTTGACTTTTTTGCTCTTTTTAATATATATATATATATATATATATATATATGTATATATAATTAGTACAAAATGGTTAAAGAATTTAGGAAATGAGTTTCAAAATTTACAGAATCGTATTTGATTTGATTTAATGATTTTTTTATTATTTTTGGTATTTTTTTAAAAAAATCAAAAAAAATCAAAGAATGTTTTTTTATATTATAATTTGTAACTTTAAAAGCTCAATAATATTTTTATTCTTTTTAAAAAAAATAAGTAAAAGACAAAAAATAATAAAAATCAATCTGAATAAAAAATCAATAAATTATAATAAAGTTACAAATTATAATAATAAAAAACATTCTTTGATTCATTTGTTTTTTGAGGTTATTTTTAAAAAAGACCAAAAAGATTAAAAAAATCATAAAAAAATCAAAATACGATTTTGTAAATTTGAAAACTCATTTTCTAACTTATTTAACAATTTTGTACTAATTTTAAATTTTTTGTAAAATAAATTAATTAATTTTAAAAAAGAGAACAAAATAAATAAATCAATAAGCATTTAGAAAAATTAACTTATAAATTCATAAACTCGTATTCTGATGAGTGTAACGAAGTTTTAAACATTTACGATTTTTTTGATTTTTTTTCAAAAAAAAAAAACTCAAATGAGGTGTTGCCACGTTATTTGACATATGTTTGGTTAATTTGTGTCACGCCATTTCATATCAGCAAAAAGTATGTTGATTGATCAATTATTGTGAAATTAGTTGTTAAATATCGTAGTTGGGTATGAAATTAGTATGTAAATTGTTAAATTATTTTTTATTTGCTGAATAGCCGACTAGCTAAACGAGCTGAACAGAGTTGTGAAAACCTTTAGGAAAGAATTTCCATTAATTTATACAATAACTGTCGTCACTAAAAAAAAACAAATTGACTATCTTTTTTAAGATTAAATATTATTCCAATTTAATAACAATATCTAATTTTAATTTCCAATACAATCAGGGTCTAAAATATAAATAAGTTAAACTTTATAACTAACTAATTCACAGCTGTCAACCAATTACTCTAACAACTGACTTTGGCGCCAAAGTAACATTTTTTATTTTTTTTTAAATAAGGATTGGGAAATCCCACAATTTTATTAAGGTAGTGGAAAAATATCATAATTACAAACTAACGCAGTAATCTGCAAACCGACAGAAACTTTTGGACTAAAATGAATAAATTGAAACTTTTAACACGCGCCCTATTTCTAACTCTATTGAAACCCTTCATCTACTGTAGAACTATCTTTCGTCTCTAGAGAGAGACAATCTCTCTTCTTCTTCCCAAAAGCAACTCAAAACTCTTTTATTCGTAAATAAGAAATTTTCAGAGTTTCAGTGATGATTATTCATTTGAAATAATCTGAGAAGTCTTCTATGCAAGTCGAAATTATTGGATCTTCTTCGCACCCTAAATTCGCCAGGTAATCAGCACCTTTATTACCTTCTCTCTCTGTATGTATTATTGTTAGATCACGAATTTTGAATTGCAGCTTTATTAGATCCATAAGATATATTAACACCCATGGACACTTACTATTCCTTTGTATAATATTCACCATTTGTAAACAGTCTGATTCAAAGACTATATTGGAATCCCCAACAATTTGAACCCCCAATAATAATGCTTTCATCTCAGATTCAAGCCCAGAACTACTGGTGATAGCAGTATAAAACCCTAAAATAAACTTGCCTTGGTCATTCGCATAAGACTCCCAACACCACTTTTATTTGTGGATCTTCTAAAACTCCCATTAATATTTATTTTATTATATCCTTTAGGGGGACATAACCATTTTACCACTTTCAACTTTTTTTTATTCTTCACCATTGCATTTATTCCAGTTTTGATATCAAAATTTGAAGGAAAATATTTATCCTTACTGGAGTAAATTTTAACCAAATTGCTGACATTCTCACAAATCATTACTCCATTCATTTTTTTTATTATCATATTTACTGCTGGATCTTCCTTTCCAAATTTCCCAAACTATAAACACATGTATGATTTTGCAGAGTTTCCATTGTAATTTAGAGGTTACAATACCTGACTGAGACCACCAGAAAATAAATTTGCCCCTTACTAGCTCTGAACTGTTTCTAACACCCAATAGTTTATTAAAGAAATTCCACACTTCTGTACCTATAGGCCCATTACTGAATAAATGTTCTATGTCTTCAACATTACATCCACAGCATTCACATTTAGAAGATAACATAATTCCCAATTTTTGAATAGAAGGATCCAATGGAAGAGCTTTATTGAAGAATTTCTAGATAAAATAAGAAATCTTCACAGGTATCATTTTATCCCAACACAACTCGCCAATCCAGTTTATTGAATTTTTATTTCTCATAAGTTCCTAAGCTGAATTAATACTGAAATTACCCATTTTATTAGCATTCCAAATAGGACTATCTTCCCTTAACTTATTAATGCTAATATCACTGATAAACAGATGTCTCAAATGCTGAGGAATTATATTCATAATTTTCTCTTTATCCCACTCTCCATTAGTTATAACATCTGAAACCATAATATTATTATCCAGATAAACATCCCTCAAAGGACCTGTACCAATCCAGTTATCTAAATTTAGAGAAATATTGCCTTCTCCTATTAGCCAAACAATATGTTTTTCAGCTTCATTCCTCATTTTTAACATTCTTGTCCAAGTATTGTCACCTTTCCCAATAGTAATACAATTAGGATGCATTTTTCTACAGAATTTAGCTTTCAAGAAGTTAGACCACAAGCTATTTTTTGTTATGAAATTCCACCACAATTTAACCGCAAAAGCCTTAGAAATGTCATTGAAACTTCTTAATCCTAAACCACCTTCAATTACTGGAGAACATACCTTCTTCCACTTAACCCATTGATGCTTCTTTACCAGATCAGAAGAGCCCCACAAAAACTTAGCCAAAATTTGATCAATTTTTTGATTACCTGTTTAGGTGGATTCATAGCTGATAATGTATACACTGGGATAAACTGTAACACATATTTTATCAAAATAAGTCTCTCACCCATATTTAACCACTGACTTTTCCAATTACTTAATTTTTTTCTTACTTTCAGGATAAGTTCATGGAAGAGTACACATTTCTTATGACCAGAGTACTTGCAGCCAAGATAAGTAAAAGGAGTCTTTTTTACTTCTATTTGTAATTCCTTATTAGTAACTTCCTTTTGTCTTCTATCAACACTTTTTGAAACATAAAAAAAGCTCTTGTCCAAACTAATTTCTTGTCAAGAATCTTCATTATAGCTCTTTAGTACATTTTTAACATTTAGAATAGACCTTTTATCAGCTGCACTAAAAATGATAATATCATCTGCAAAAGCCAGATGAGTTATAATAGGACCATGTAGAGAAGATTTGAAAGCTTTCCAACTTTTCTTGATCATTAACTCATTTAGATTTCTAGTTAGCACTTCTGAGCAAATAATAAATAGACTTGAAGAAATAGGATCACCTTGTCTGAGCCCATTAGAAGGGAAAAAATACCCTGTTAGTGAATAGATGTCCCATTACATGAAATAATTCTCCATATCCTATCAATACAAATCTCTGAGAAATCAAACTTCCTTAGAACACAGATGAGAAAGTGCCAAGAGACTTTATCATAGGATTTTTTCATATCAAGCTTAATAGCCAGATTTTTCCCACTGTTTTTCTTGTTTAGAGTAGCAATAAATTCTTGAGCAAATAATATATTTTCCACTATATCTCTGTTCTGAACAAAACCACTTTGATTAGAAGAAATAAGATATGGTAAGATAGTAGATAACCTCCTAGCCATAATTTTTGAAATCACTTTATTAATAAAAGTGCACAAACTGATAGGTCTATATTATGAGAAATCATTATGAGCTTGATTTTTAGGAATAAGAGCAATAATAGTACTACTGATACCTTTAGGAAGTACTTGCCTAGCAAAGAAAGAGACTATTGCAGAACAAACATCATTACCAATTAGACTCCAATTGGAGGTAAAGAAGCAACCAATAAATCCATCCACCCCTGGAGCACTATTTTTATTAAGACCCCACACAGCCTCTTTAATCTCTATTTCATCAGCAAACTTGTCTAACATTTCATTATCCTCTTCTTTAATGAGCTTAGAAATTTTGTCTAGACTCTTATAGGATCCCTTAAAAACTTTATTACCATCCAGAAGACCTTTAAAATACTCTACAACTTCATTTTGAATATCCAATTTCTCTGTAATAACTTCCCCTGTAGCTTTTTTAATACTAATAATATAGCTTCTAGCTCTTCTCTTTTTTACAATACTATGAAAATACTTTGTATTAGCATCTCCTTCATTGACCCATTTTAAGTTTGCTTTTTGACTCCAGAAATCCTCCTCAATTTTTATTCTATAATGCAGATTTGCTTCAGCTTTCTTTAATCCAATTTTGTTGAACATTGTAGGGTCATTCACAAAGACACTGTCCATTTTTAGGACTTCATCTTCACCTTCAGTTACTTTCTGGAAGATATTCCCATAAGCTCCTTTGTTCCAATCAGATAAGGCTTTCTTTGTTCTTCTTAAATTATTTACTAAAGAATAAAATGCATCACCTCTAATATAAGTCACCTAAACTGATGCTATTACCTTGCTGTAATCTTTATGCTTTGTCCAGAAATTCTGAAAAATAAACCTTTTAGGATTGTTATCAAACTCAGTCTTACATCTAATTAGAAGAGGACTGTGATCTGAGGATGCTTTATTAAGATGTTCTAATGAAATATGCTAAAAAAGATCTAAGCAGTTTTGATTTGTAAGAACTTTATCAATTCTTTCAAAAATAGCAGCTTCATCATTTCTCTTGTTCCACCAAGTAAATCTAGAACCAGTAAACTTCAGTTCTTCCATATTCACATTATTTATACATTCTAAATAATCTGTAGCAGCACCCACATTTAAATTAAGGACCCCTATCTTATCTTCTTCTTTTGAAACAGTATTGAAGTCTCCTCCAATTATCCAAGGATCCCCAGTACTTTCTTGCTGCAACCAGTCTCATAAAGGTACTCTCTCTTCTCTTGTACATTTAGCATACACTGCTGTGAATTTTATTTGTTTCAATAGAAAGCTCCCCTTTTATATCAAAGCTAATACCTTGCTCCATTTGATTAGAAACCACCACAGTAATACCAATATTATAGAAAACCCATATTTTATTATGGTCTTGAGAAAAATCATTATCAAACCCAAACTTGTACTTATACAAATCAATTTTATTGCTACATGTCATAGGCTCCAAACATATTCATAACACAGGCTTATGTAATTTGCAAAAAAAATTCACTCTTCTACTAGTGCCATCTTTACCTTCCATCCCTCTGACATTCCAAATAAGAGCATTAATCATTTATACATGTTGAACTTAGAGTTCAATAATAGATTTTGATTATAACTTTGATTATGTTTTTAATGATTTTACGATTTCGATGATATAATGCTTGTCTCTTCCAAGAAAAGAAAAATGTATTTTCAGGACTTTAAAATAAAGAGCATTCGATAACGAAGTCAACGGTTCAAGCGGAACCAAAATCGGAGCTAAAACAAAGAAGCTACAAGCATTCGAAGGTTAACGAGACCAGAAGAAAAACGACCGATCGACTCGACAAAAACGATCGATCGTTTTGATCCAAAATTCTTCCAGTGAGGTCGTCTGAAAAACGACTGATCGTTTCTCAGAAAAGGACCGATCGTTTTCTGAAAACGACCGATCGTCTGTAGAAAATGACCGATCGTTTTCTGCAGATTTCGAAAACAGCTTTTCAGCTTATTCTAGGAAACAGCTTAAAACCTTTGGATAAAACCCCCAACCACTACCAACGGTCATATACATAAAAACAGACCTTTTGGTCCATATAGACCACCCCAAATGACTATCCAAATACAACTATTAATTCCATTAATATCCATTTACCCTCCTTCAACCTCTCTCAATCAAAACCCTAAATATCACCATTTTGGTGAATATATTCGAAAAAGAGGGAAATTAAGGAGAAAGCAATTCGAGCTCAACCTAAGATCAAACATCATCAAAACCACAAATTAGCTTATTTAGAAGCAATCAAATTGTGGGTGTTGTTTTTAATTTTCGATAAATTTGTAAAGAGCAAATTATAAGCTCATTGTGAGTGAGTGTTTGGGTAGAAGCTTTTAAGCCAAAGTGTTGGTTAAAATTTCTAGGTTAAACAATTGGGTGCTCATAGATTGAGGGGGAGTCGTTGACTCATTAAACGTGTTCGCTTGCACTTGTATCAAGAGTAGGAACCTCGGATAGAGGGTGAGCCAATCGGTCGATTGAGCTCGATAGGATTTGTAAAAGCGGGAAGATCATTTTTAGTGAAATACTCGGTAGTACCGAGGAGAGGACGTAGGCCGTTTGCCGAACCTCTATAAATCACGGTGTCAATTTCTTCCTTAACTTTTACTTTCCGCAACTTATATTATTTTTTAATTTCTTACTTGCGTTTGGATTGTTTAAACGATTATTAACGCTTAATCTTAGATTTGCGAAAGTTGGGTTGTTGAGTTGCACTTAGATTTTAATTAGGCGAAAAACGCTAAAAACCTTATTCACCCCCTCTAAGGTTTAGCCGCACGGGGCCAACAATTGGTATCAGAGCCGAGGCTCTTGCATATAGGAATCTAACGATTTTAGAGTTAAGATCCCGATGGCTAATTTGTACAATTTCGCATCCGGCATAGCTTTATCCCCAAATACTCCACCCTATTTCGATGGAATAAATTTTTCATATTGGAAGGATAGGATGAGCATGTTCTTACAAAGCTATAATGTTAAACTTTGGATGACCATAAAAGTAGGATATTCCGCACCTACATCCGAAAATAGCGAGAACCCAATCCCCGTAGAGGACCTAGATAACGCTCAACTAGAAGCTTACTCTACGAACGCCAAAGCAATGTACGCTATTGCTTGTGCCGTTTCCCCTAACGAGTACAACAAAATATCCGCTTGTAAAATCGCTAAGGGTGTGTGGGATAAGTTAGTAGTTATGCACGAGGGAACTAACCAAGTTAAGGATTGCAAACTCCAACTTTTAGTTCATGACTACGAACTTTTTAAGATGAGCGAGGGTGAAACTATTTACGATATGCTTGCTAGATTTACCACTATTACTAATGGATTAACATCTCTTGGTAAGTGTTTGTCTTGTAAGTAAATGGTCTCAAAGGTGATTCAGAGCTTACCCCTACATTGATCTAAAAACCTTATTCACCCCCTCTAAGGTTTAGCCGCACGGGGCCAACAATACATTTTGCGTACCCCTACATTAGAGGACCTTAGAATCATACTTTCTTTTTCAGCTATTTTAAAATCCCTTTCTTCTGTTTCCTTTTTGCACTATTAGACAAACAAATTTCCCAATTAGCATCATCAGGTTCTAAAGGAATACTTCTTGGTGATAAATTCAAGTCTTCTTGTAAATTAGCTACTCTTACTTCCTCAAGATCAATATTTCTTCCATTTCATTTTGATTTTTATTTCTTCCAGCTGCACTATTCTCTGTAATTTCTTCATTTTCTCTCACACAAACTGGTTGCTCTGTTTCTACTTCTTCACTGGTTTCATTTGTTTCCATAAGTTCTGTATTTAAGACTTCTTGTCTTTCACTTTCAGAGTTTTCTCCATTTATAATTTGTACATTGTTCTCCACCTCTTCATTGGCTTCAATACTGATAATATTTTCTAAATTTTCAATCACAGTATTTACCAATTTTGTACTTTGCTGTATATTTTCTACAGGTCCCTCTGCATCATTGTCTGAAGGTTGCTCCACCACCAATCCCTCTTTGCTTGCTCCAAAGTTCCTGCTAACCCAATTCTTAGTGCTCTCTCTATCTATCTTTTTATATATGGTTTTTTGTGGTAAAGCTTTGTATAATAATGCCTTTTTTTGATTTTGTCCTTTCTTTTGTTGTTTTTGCTCTTGTTCTGGGTCCTTTTCTTTTATTACTTTGGCTTTATATGTGTTTTCATTCATTTTTATTATGCATTTTCCTTCTTCATGCCCCTGTTTACTCCAGTAGTAACAAAACTTAGGTACATCTTCATACTTACAATCTTGCCAGAAACCTTCATCTCCCCCATATCCAATGCGAACCCTTTCAATTAAAACACTTCTTAGATCAATTTCTACACAAATACGTGCCAACCCAGGTCTTGACAGCTTAGACGTAGGATCATCTACCTTTAGAGGATATCCAAACGCTGAAGCTATAGAAAATATACTCGACGTATTATATAGGTGAATAGGCAGCTTAGGTAATGATATCCAAACAGGCGTAAGTGAATATTCAACCTCCGTATCAAAATCATACGTCCATTTAAAAGTACGCATAGGTAATCCGTTGATATACCATATTTTACGTAACCAGATTCTCTGGAAATCAGCTTCATGGAAACATCTAATAAGAATATGTTTATGATCTAAAACTCCAATTTGATAATTAGCTTGTAAATCAAGAGTATGAAAGACTTTTTTAATATACTCAATCTTTGGTTTACCATGCGAGAACTTACCTACTATCGTATATTTAAACGGCTCTGATAATTGGTTAATTTCATCTTTTGAGAACTGTATCATTGGTTCTCCTCTATAGAACTCGATTTCTTTCAAATCTATTTTAGGTTTATCGACTTGTTTCTTTAGTATATCTGCAAAGGACTTAACCGGTAGGTCCGGTTTAATAAGCTGCGCATTTGAATCATCGGACGACTTATCGCGATCTAACATAATTGCGTCGGCTAGTGTTATTCACCCTAGTCGTCTCTCTCTTTCTCTCTCTAGGGTTATCCTATTTGATAGATTAAATAATAGTTGGTGGTTAATAACACTCAATCTTATATATATATATTATATACATACACATTTATCTATAGACTTCCAGTTTTAATAATATCTTTAAACTGTTAATTATAATCAATTTTATGAGTGTGTTAATCTTTATCATTCTTGCATTTTTTTTATGTTACTATTACTCGTGCTTACTAACAAAAGAGCGATCTATTTTCTTTTCTTCTACTTATTCAAAATAATTAGAGTAAAAAGAGTAAAGATTGGAACTTTTCGTTCCTATTTTTTTCTATGGTTTTTCTTTGGTTATACAACTAAAAAAAATACTGAAACAGACAACCAAAGAGTTCACTAATCCAACACCAGCAAATTCTTTTTTTTTTCCAGACAAAAACACCTTGTAGATGTAGAAAACTATTTTTATGGTACAAAAACACATTAAATAGAGAATCCGCAAAATGTGAATACTGAAACCTAGAATTAACTATTCTATTGGTAAGAGAAATGGGCAGGAAATTCCTACTAATTAGTTTTATTTCATAAACTATAAAGAATACTGTGTAGGGACGTCAGCTTCAGCGGTTGTGCTAAAGACTCGTTCCGGAGTCACCAGTTGCGCTGAATTTTGGCCGTCTCGTAAATGTTTCTTCTCAAGAGCAGAAAGACAAGATTCTCTGTACCAAAAGGGGTACAACAAGTGTTAATAATCGATGACATTGTTTTACGCTAGCACGTTGATATTTAGAGATATACAATCATCACTAGTTGAAGAAAACAGAATATGTACTTGTGAAATTCCTATCTGCTGTTCTACTTGCTGTTATGCAGTTAGGTTTCAAGTACAATTGCAACTGAGGTTGGAACCTAAGTATAATGATGGACATAACTTGTAAAGTTAAATGTACTTGAAATAAATCACACGCACATTTAACAACGGAGTTCACCCAACTAGCCTACGTCTCCGGGGCACTCACCCAGTATGATATTATAAAAGCTTACAATATAGGATTCAAGTCTTATTGAAAAACACCCAGACTCCCTCTAGGTTTTTCTACCTATCTCTATATTGCTCCTATCTTATAACTATCACTCAAAATATCAATGGCATCCCACCATTGTTTTTCTTTTAAAAAGCTCTTTGTGTATTCTCTCTAGAATAAGTTCTTTATAATTTAGAGAACACACTTTTTACAAGTTAAGTTATCAACTATTTATAGAGGTAAAAACAATCTTCTTTCTTCAAGATCTTGATGATTGCTTTTTGACTCTTTTGATTGACTTCAATCTCTCTATATTGCACGATTGTCTTTAGCGTAGGATTGACCTCAATCTTCATAAGTTAATACCTGTTTAATAACTAGCTTGGAAATAGGAGTTAGTCTTTTCCTAAAATAAGTAAACATATAAGATAGTATCTTTTTAGAGATAAGATCTTTCTTGATATATTTAGAAACATTGACTCCATATATAATTCAACCTAATCTAGATCATACTGATTTTGATAGGAAATAAAGATTGAATTAAATGATAAAGACTTTTATAAGAATAGAGATCTAGTTTACCTTTTTAAAGGAAGCACATCTTTATAAACTAATCTCCTTATATCTTTTAGGAAACATCTTTCTTTACCACTTTAATATTCTCAAAATAAACGAACTAAACCTTTAAGAGCAAATGAGAATATATCCTGCATACTTTAAAACAAATAATTATCATTAAAGAATAGTAATGCAGATTTACAGAACTGAACAGAATCCTGCAGAACAGCAGGTTGGAACTGTGGTTGCAACTAAGGTTACAACATTATTTGAAACCAGCAACGCTGTCTTAGTTGGTTGTTACTGAGGTTGCAACATTACTTGAAACCAAAGAGCTGTCTCAGTTCTTAACAAACAAGAAGGATTATATAGTTAAAACCAATAGACAACAAATAGTATTCAGACCAAAATATGGTCCTAACAACTTGAGTGTTGGTTGTTTCCACAAGCGTTGGGTAGATTCACTTTCCCATAACAGGTATTTGGCTCTAGCAAGCTCTTGCCATATCTCTTCCACCTTATAGCTCTTTGGATTTGCACCTCGCCCTAGGTCTAAAACCTGCAGATGAAACTTTAATGAGATTTGCCAAAAATAGTTCCTCTATGAGAAATACATTATTGTTTCTCACTGAAAATAGATATACAGTATTTCAGATCTTAATTCATTCGTTTTAATATTGTATACTTTCTAGATACAGTATCGGTAACAAGTTCCTCATCGATCTGTTACAGTTTATATAGGAAAAGGCATTTCAAATTGGATTCATTACACTTATAAATAAGTCGTAAGAAAGACACAAGATCCAGAAAGTGATTCGTTTAATAATTTAAGCTTGTACAGTTCCAGGCTTATCTGTATAAAATCACAATATCATCTGAAATTTCATGTTATATTCAAAAGCCACATTAGTTTTATGAATGCATCTGCTTTATCCAATATAAACGAAACTGAAACCATTACTTTAAAAAAGCAATAATTCATCTCCTGTTCTTCCCTTCATAGATTACTTTTAACTTATGACAGCATGTACAGTCTAATTGCTGAGTAGTAACATTTTAGGAGGGACATACTTTTTCCAGTTCCTTGATACCATCACGATAATCTTCTTTTTGTAGCAACGCTAGCCCAAGTATGTAATGAGCCTGTCACCCAATATGTGCATATTACATTAGAAATTTTCACTCCTTTACTTCATTCAACTAAATGTATAGCGATCTGATTCACGTGGTTAAACCCACCGAGCTCAAAAGGGATGAATATCAATGTACCAAGCAGAAGGTAATTTCTCATTAAATTTTTTGTTGCAGCACGGGTTCTTTCCTCTGATGATACCGCATAAGCAAAAATAACAGGTATAAATACATTTTACCAGACTTTTTGGAATCTTTTACTTTCAAAAGTTTGCACAAAGAATCACCTTTTACCCTTGGCCATAAGAGCTACAGTCAAAGCCGTTTTATTTCCACTGCTGGTTATAACTCAAACCTAAGCTATGAGCTTAAGGACAACGACCAAGAAAGATTATCTAAATCCAGAGCATATGACCATCTTAAAAATGTGCCAAATTTACAGGTATCAGCAGGGATATTCAGGGGCTTATTCTCTCTGTGTGTGAGTGGTTCTATTTTTTCTTAAACTTAATATATTTAAGATTACAAAAATAAAAGATAAAAAGCTAAATAGTCGAAGCAACAATAATTCTGAGATCAAATCCATGCCTTTGGACATTAAAACAGCTCAATTGTTCACAATTTGAAAATAAAATTCTAATCAGGGTGGTGCAACGCATCAACTTGAAATTCTACGTCTGCATGATAAAAGTAACGTGACGCAATGCTTAAAAGTATAACCAGCAACCTAAAAGTAAAATAAAAGGGACCCTAACCTTGACAGCTTTCTGATCAAGTTTAATTGCTCTCCTACTATCCTCTTCAACTCTAACCCAATCACTACATAAAAAGTCCACCACAACGAAAGAAATTAGACACCAACTGCTAATAGCAATTAAACCACAATATTTACGAAATACAGAAATATACGGAAACAATATATTTTCCACTCATACTTGCGTCTACGATGAAATAAGGCGCGATTAGTCCAATACACCGGAACATTAGGGCACAAAGTAATAGCCTGCATTAGATATATCAAAACAAAAGGTGAACAAAATTAAATTTTCACATATATGGAACAGAACGGAGCATAGTAATCGCATCATTAATACCATTACCCATACAGCAAAAAAACTACAACTTTTTTCAAACTTCCCAGGGCACAATAGCCTAATAGGTTACATACAAAAATAGAAAACTAACAAGAATCAAAATGCCAGTCACGAAAAAACCCATTCTGACATAAGATACTTGCCTAAAATATCAAAATTCATGACAAATTTACTAGAACACAACGCTCAAGTATCACTCATCGAACACAAATATAAAAGATCCAAAAAAATATCTCAATAAGCTTATCCATCAAGGTATAACTGATCGTCAAAGTATCACATAGCGAACCAGAAAACTCACAAGATCGTAAAATATCATCAGTCACGCAAAAATCATTAGGGCACAAATAAATTACCTAAATATCACATACCGCTATACAATGTAATAAGAATAATTATTCGAATACACAATACACATTATGGCACAACTCCTTGTACCAAATAAAAAAAAATATGGCATAACTCCTGAATACCACAGTCCACACACCACACACAAAATAATAAAGATTAAAATTCCCCAATTACCAAAACTCATCTGTAAAGGCTTAATTTTACATACTAAAACACAAAAGTAATTAGATATTTTAACCAATTTATGCATATATGTAACTCCATACTAGTAAAACAGAACACTAACAATATATTTAACCAAAACTGGCTTAATGTTACGTGCTAAAACAGAAAACTAACTAGATATTCAACCAAAACTGGCTCAATGTAACAATGTTACATACCGAAACAGAAAACTAACAATATATTTAACCAAAACTGGCTTAATGTTACATGATAATTGTTAAAACAGAAACTAACTAGATATTTAATCAAGATTCAAGAGTAGGTTAAGTATCAATAGCAGCAGAGAAACGATATATATATATATATATAACAGGGACTGACCCGGGGGTAGCAGGGGGTGGCCGTGGCCACATCGGCGGCGATTTTCATTTTTTTTTTTTTGTGTGTGTAATTTAATTTTTTCTAAGATATACATGGATGGTTCCCATAATTAGACAAAAGAGCTATTGGTGTAGTGAGAAAATTGGTTTTAAATTATTTTAAAAAACAGAGCTAATTTAAGTCATATAGAAAATAATATGAGTTAATTTAAGTCATTTTAAAAAAAATCTGAGTTAATTTAAGTCGTACTAAAAAAGTCTAAGTTAATTTAAAGCCTTTAAAAACCGTATGAGTTTATTAATGTTGTTTTAAAAATAGTTTGAGTTAATTTAAGTCAATTAAAAAACAGTATGAGTTAATTTAATTAATTTTAAAAACAATTTGAGTTAGTATAAAAACATTCAAAGTCATTTTGAGTCATTTAAAAAAGTCCGAGTTAATTTAAGTCATTTCAAAAATAGTCCGAGTTAGTATAAAAATAGTCTAAGTCATTTTGAGTCATTTAAAAAACAGTCTCAGTAATTTTAAAAACAGTTTGAGTTACTTAAGTCATTTAAAAAAAATCCGAGTTATTTAAGAAGAGTTTGAGTTGTTTTAAAAACAATATGATGTATTTTTCAAAACAGTCTGAGTTAATTTTCAAAAAGTCTAGTCATTAAAAAACAATCCTGGTCTTTTAAAAACAGACTGAAACGTTTTAAAAACAGACTAGCTCAATTTAAAAAGAGTCTAACTGGTTTAAAAATTGTCTAAATTGTTTTAAAATAATTTGAGTCGTTTGAACACATTCTATGGTCATTTAAAAACAGTTTGAGTTATTTTAAAAACATTTTTAGTCTAATTAAATAGTTTGAGTCGTTTTAAAAAATAAGTCATAGTTAATTAAGTCACTTTTATGTGTTATGTTCATTAGAAAGCTAATAGAAAAGAATGTGATATTAGTAATTAAACATTTTATATATAGCTAGTTTTAACTAGGGAGTCAAACATTTATATTTCTAAAACTGTTAGACCCGTACAATAATTTATGAAATTACAAACCAATCCTCGTTTTCCTCACCCCCACAAATCTTAAGAGTTAGTAAGCTTTTTATATTTACTAAAATTGGATCAATAATTAAATAATTTTGTTAAAAATAGACCAATCCTTATATTAGTTTGAAAGAGAACGAAATCATCGTTTAGGCCTGACTTTTAAGAAGTTAGGCACTTAAAAAGTCCAACCACCAAATATGCAAGATTAGAGCTGGACCCTAGCCCATGTTACATTATGCTACCAGGCCTAAATTGGTTGGATTTAAATTCTACTTTTTTCGATAACGTTCATAGGTAGCTAATTCATATTCAATCCAACTATTAGCCATACCAGCTAATAAGGAAACAGTGACATTCAATCAAAAAGAATGAGCTCTAGTTTCTTACTTTCTTACCATATGGAAACTTACTCATGAGAAAATAAGGCATTAACCAAACTAAACTACATAACAATTTTCCATATTTTAGTTACTTTTTTGAGATAAAAATGTTTCAAACCTCCAGTACATCATCTCATTTAGTGTCAGTTCCATGGATACCCCAAAAACTAGTCTAAGGTTCTAAATCCGAATAAAGCAACAATATTTAGTAAATAACTGAAAATGAGTTCTTTTAGATTTGGTGAAGGGGCGAGCAATCTATAATCGAGAAACTCTTTGGATTTAGTCTTTTAGATTTTCTCAACAAAAAAAAAGTCTATAAGAGATCAAGTGAAGAATAATACAAGGCTGAATAGAAAAATGATCTCCCAGTATACAATATCACTATTTAAGAATTTAATCAAAATAGGGGACAGAAAAAATCTCGGTTAAGACAAGTTGCGGGCAGTCGGTTGCAAATATGAAAAACTGAGATGCTATGGTTGTTTCAAGAAGTAAAAAAGAAAAGTAAAATATATTCCTGCCAAAGTGGATCTTTATGGCTAATTGATTTTTAGTAAAACTTAAATATTTTCTATGTTATCCATAGAAATTTATTCACCTTAAAAATTAGGAAAAATTACCAAAATATACAACTATTTTAAACTAATTACCAAAAAATGATACACTAACATTTTATTTCCAAAACATACAACTAATTAAAATTATAAATACTAAATCATTTCTATTTTTTTCAACAGTCTCTCTCTCTCCCTCCGTGTTCTTTCTTTTAAAAACAGAGAGATCTTTTTCTTTGCTTATTTTTCTTTAAAAATAGTTCAATCTTTTTCTCCGATCAGTTCACAAGTCTCTATCCGAGTTCAATCTTCTTCTCCGGTCAATTCACAGTTCTCGGTATTGTCTTCTCCGATCAGTTCATCCGTCAATTTTCGGTTATTTTGATCATCATCATCAATAATTCACTGGGCAATATGTGTCAATTTTCTCGTCAATAGTCATAAGTTCATCCGTCAATTTTCGAGGTATTTTTTTATTTTTTAAAAATTATTGTAATTAAATTTATATACTTAATAATAACTGTAATCATTGTTCATTATATACACTTTAATACGGTGCATAAACTATTTAAATTGCATATACATTAATTATTGTATGAACTATCACTATTATGTATGCACTTTTATCATTGATAGTGCTCTTTAATACACGCATACACAATATATTGTTTATACACACTCTTTAATACAGGCATACAAAATACATTTTGTATTCATTGACAATGCCCCTTCTTTGTATTTTTGTTATTATTCATACACAATATACTGTTTATACATGCTTTTTAATACATGCATACACAATATACAGTTTATACATGCTTTTTAATACAGGCATACACAATACATTGTTATACACACTCTTTAATGCAGTCATACATAGTACATTGGGTATCTATTGAGGCTGCACTTTTAATAATTGTGCATTTGTTTTATAGATGTTCTTTAATACAGACATACACAATACATTGTTTATACACGCTCTTTAATACAGTCATACACAATACATTCTGTATCCATTGACACTGTCTATTTTTTGTGTTTTTCTTATTATTCATACACAATACATTTTTTATACATATTCTTTAATACAGGCATACACAATACATATTTTATACATGTTTTTTAATACGGGCATACACAATAAATCCGAATAAAGCAACAATATTTAGTAAATAACTGAAAATGAGTTCTTTTAGATTTGGTGAAGGGGCGAGCAATCTATAATCGAGAAACTCTTTGGATTTAGTCTTTTAGATTTTCTCAACAAAAAAAAAGTCTATAAGAGATCAAGTGAAGAATAATACAGGCTGAATAGAAAAATGATCTTTCAGTATACAATATCACTATTTAAGAATTTAATCAAAATAGGAGATAGAAAAAACCTTGGTTAAAACAAATTGCGGGCAGTCGGTTGCAAATATGGAAAACTGAGATGCTATGGTTGTTTCAAGAAGGAAAAAAAAAAGTAAAATATCTTCCTGCGAAATTGGATCTTATGGCTAATTGATTTTTAGTAAAAATTAAATATTTATCTGTTTACCTGAACTGACACAAACCAAATAAAAAATATATGATTGTCTCTTTATATTGAACTCAGATTTATTATAATTCTCACTAATATCCATCAATATTTTATTTGCGGTTGTTGATCAGACAAAAAAACCTAAGTTATCTCGATCATAAAACTAAATCTTAATTTTAATTTTAAAATTAAAAAAAAAACTATCCATTTTTCATTTGAGACTAATTCAAAATTATTCGAATTAGTCAAATAGTGACATAGATAAACGCTATCCAAAGCAAGAGAGCAAACTCTCGACATAAGTACTTGCTAAAAGGGATCCATCTTGGCTTTCCTTTTACATTCATTCCTCTTATGTGTAGTTTCTTTACATAATTATTTTAGACATGGCGGAAACCAAATTTTGAGGTGGTGCGATTTGGTCATCTAATTTCAGAAGAAAAGAAAACGAATAACCACAAATTATTGTACAGTCATCACTCATCAGGAATGGAAGGTAAATCAATAAACTTTGAAAGGTAAAGTCATTCGAGGTAAAAGTAAGTAAAGGACCAACCAAAGAGATAAATAAAACTAAACTCTAACAAAGCAAGATCAAAGTCTTTATTCTGTTTTTTGTTGATAAGCAAAAAAAAGATCAAAGTCTTTATTCTAAATCAATAATAACTTGTCCAAAAGTAGGAAATTTGCCAGTGTTTGGGTATTTCGTTGAGACTTTCAAAGAAACCAAACTTCTGACGTAACAACTTTCCAAAACAACGCCCAAGAACTTTCCTTTTACCTTCAGCGCACTTGTGTTTAGTTTCTTTACCTTTTTCTTTTCCAGATTGTATAAGAACAGCCCTCTAGTCCACCACATTAACAATAGTTCCCCATTTTGGACACTGAGAACACGTACCCTTTTCACTCCAGATTCAGACCCTTCTTTGTTTTCAAACGGATAAAGTTTGAGATCCCAATCAAGATGTACAGAATACCTTTTAACCCAAATACGGTTCTCGTGATCCTCCAAAACCCACATATCAATATTGTCACTGAGTGTGCGGCAGAATAATATTTGTCCTTTAAATTCTAAGAGACGTGTATCCATATTACTGCAATTGCACATGGGTCCACAACGTTTACCTGGATGAGGAAAAGAATCGAAAACTTCGGTCTCCACATTAAACTCCATTACAGAGTTCCCACAATCACATTCACAAGCGATCTTCCAATAAAGCGCTCCGTTGGAAAATACTTGCCTCATGAGTGGATTATAAGGGAAATTACAGACTTTTCTTAACGACTCGGATTCTAGACTAAATAAATAATATTTATAAGTACCACCGATACAGGCTTCACTTATATACAACAATATGTACTCCTTGCTTGATGGGCGGAAGAAAAACCCACATAAGACACCCTTATTACACCTTATATTTATACGCTCCTGTGTTGTAGGGTTAAAGAGGTAATTCCTACCACTATTGCCTTCCGACTTGAAGATAAGTAAACCATTGCATGACCCGTGAAGGTAAGGCAAGACATCACTTGTTGTGTTCAAATCTGGTAGAATTTTTTTCCCTTTGGCTTTTCCATTTAAAATGAAATAATTATCAGAATTCTCTACATATTGTCCATCATATTCGAACCCCTTTTTTTTAACTACGCACTGCAATAACAATACTTTTTCAGTAGTAATACTGTCTTGCCTTTGGAGATGAGTATGAGCAAAATCAATTGTTGATGTCAACTCATACCACTTTTTGCACACCCTTCGACATTTGGCCACGCATTTGTGTGGTAATCTGCTGAGTATTTCGAAAATAACATCATCGGGAAGAGGAGATGTCTTGTAAATGGTAAAGCACGAGACAAGTTGAACCCATAAATGCCTAATCCGTTTAAAAGAACAATGACGACGAACCATTGGTTCTGATGTAAGAAGAAAGTTACTGTCATCAAATAAGACAATTGTAAGAAGAAAGAGCATACGAGCAACTTTTGCAATAAAAAAGTTGTGCTTTGTGAAATTTTTTTTAAAGGACATGTAACATTAGAGTCTTAACTTCTCAGGTCAAAAGAATTCCTACCATTTCACTTTTTTACATGTGATAGTTTCAGACTGAAAATTCCTTGGAAAAAGGACTTCAAACTAAGTTTGATGATTTGTGAAAATTACTACAATGATAAGAAGTGAATATATGCTTGTGTATTAAATCGTTAAAGCGTGCTGAAACATTTTTTTTTATGAGTTTTACCGAAACGTAAGTAACGCGCCAAAAGCGTAAGATTTACTAATGTTTTTATTTGTACTTATTTCAATTGAATATCTATATCTATTTGCTCATTTCTTTCATATTTAATGACTTATAGTAACTTACCTGTATACATTAAAGAGAGTATAAAAAATAGTTTGTTGAAAAATGGGTAACTGATTACCATGTAAGTTTGTTGTTTTTTGAAAATTTCAACAATGATAATTTGGGACTATGTAACAAATTCAATTAGGAAACTATGCAGAATTAAGTTACATAGTGCCAATATGAAAAACTTTACAGAATATAGTCTTTGAGGTTTTAAATCTGAAAAACCAACAATATTTGTTGAAAACGAGTTATTGTAGATTTGGTGAAAGAGTGAATTACGACAGTAATTTATCAAAAGAGAAATCCTTTGTATTCACTATTGAGTCCATTAAGGTTTCTCCAAAAAGAAAAACAAAAAGTGTTTTTTTCCAAATCATAAATTTATGAGTGAGAAAGTGAAGGATAGCACATGCGGTAAAAAAAAAACAATGATCTTCTACAATACATTACCATATTAAAATACAATCAAAGTAGGGAGCTGAAAAACCTTGATTAGAACATGGAACCGACAGTCAATTGCTATGTATGAAGAAATTAAACCTAATGATAAAAGAAGTGAGAGTTAAAACTATATCTACTTGAATTTTTAAAACGATAACACCTACTACTTACTTATCTACTCCTAAACCTACTACTTACTTATCTACACCTATCATTTATCTATATTTATAAATTAATGATAAACACATGTATCAACTTAACGCGTATAATAGTGTTATCTGAAAATAATTGTGCATAACAAAAATAAGTTTCATAGATTACTTGATGGGAGAGAAGGTGAGAATTTGATGGAAGAAATAAATTAAGAATAAATCAGTTTTTTGGCTCTTTGCTAGTCTTGAAACTGTAGTACGACATTTTTTATTTTATTTTGAATTTAAATTTTTGTTTCCGTTAATTACAATACATGTAAATACCACTATCATGGGGAGTATTTTCGGAATTTAAAGTTCAAAGGCCTCATAAGACCCTTGTTCATTTAAATAATAGTGAGATATATCAATCTAATTAATTAGACACGTACCCACCTAAAAATAATAAAATGAAAATAAGTAATAAACAATACCTTGAGATATATAGAGATGTATGGTCGGTAACAGGTTTATCACTCTTACACTTGTTGTATTATAAAAACACTTTATAATTGAATAATTGTATTTAAAATATAAAGGGGTTGTGTTTCTTTTATAGGCACGAATGATATGTTTCCTTATCCTAATAGAACTCACATTAGATTAGATTAGTCCTATTCTAATTATAATTCTAACACTATAATTCAATATCTATCTAAATAATGTAATGATTAACTAATCATAGCCAAATATATGCGACCCTATAAATTCTTCGACAATCACACGTGATCGGGTGAAATTACGATTCAATTAATAAATGTAACATAAAATAAACTTCATACATGTTTAAATCATCATATCACTATTAAATATAAACTAATACGAGCCAGAGTGATTCTATATCATTTAATAGACATATTTCCTTCCAAGTACCACAATATTAGCTTTTTACTTGACGTGACATTTTAATTGAAATTCAATAATGATCCATTGTAATGTTTCAATAAAAACATATTTTTGTTAACCATTCATGTACATATAAACAAATGTTCATAAACAATACTTCACTAAACTTAAAATATCAATTTGATAACTTGTAACAATTTGTGCTAAACTTTATGGCAATACCCATCCACTCGACATAATCTGTTAATGTCATTAGAGATTATATTAAATAAACTGATCCATGATAATCTCAGATATTGTTATACATTCAATTAACATGTTTTGTTTTCAACTTTCTCCATACGGCAAGATCATTCTCCAATATGCTTAGTATATTTAAAATACTTGTCATTATATGATAAAATCAACTGTTAGAAATCCTGGAATAAGATTACGCAGCCAATTAATTCGTTCACATTCTAATTCGTATTTTCTATCCATTTCGTAATAACGAAGTGATATCGTCTCTGAGTTAGAACAACTCTCAATAAACATTCTTTTATTACATTATCACTAAATAAGTATAAGAGGCGTCAAATTCTGTATTTTTTTTCATTTGGCCAAATCTCTCTCTCAAATAAGCTCCTCCCTTCTAGTCTGCTTCGCCGCCGGAGAAAAACTGTAGACCCACATAAATACACATAGTTACATGCAAACATACATGATTTTCTTTGATATCATTATACGCAAACATACATGATTTTCTTTGATATCATTATACGCAAACATACATGATTTCTTTGAAATCACTGTCACGACTTTTTATTATATCTAACAGATCAGCAACATCAAAAACTCAAGTATAAGTTTATGTCTAGCAAAAAATACTGGAAATCGTAATGGAACTAGTTGTTTTCTCATTTGCTGAAAAATACTGGAAGCCTTATCCAAACATTTAGCTCTAGTTAAAGTAACCAAAAGCTATCCTTTTCGGATGCTCAGTGACATTCACAGATGATCAATTGAAATCTGAAACAAAAATTAACATAGGAAACAGCAATAAATTACTCCATCTAACTCATTCACCTTCAGAATCCAACATTCATGGTTTCTCTAAGTGAAGGGTCCATATCATTTCTCTTTAACTAATGGTAATGCCATCTCAGATATCTGATTTTTTATTTTTTTATTTATTTTGAAACAGCTCAGATATCTGATTTAAGAAGCCCGCTTCAAAGCTCAAAATATCGGTGCTTCTCATTTGGGCAGAGAGAAAAAACTCTTTGCATAAAACTAAAGCTCAAAAAGCTCAAGCCTTTTACACTTATAAGGCTGGAAAGGCTTATGCATTATTGAAGCTACAGTAAAAATGTTTTAGCTAGGTTATCGCACTTTAAAACATTGCTTCAGATACAGACCATGAAGCAGATACCAGATTTTCAATTAAATATATTGCACAAATCCAAACCTAAAATCTCACCAAACATTATAAAGCATAAACTCATCAAAATTATAATCAAGGGAACAGGGAAACATATACACATGCTCACACTTTTCTTCCTTAAACTAGGATAGCTACGGCTAAAGTAACTAAACAACCAGCATCATTTTCTTGTTCAACTTTAAGAAATGAAGCAAAACATACAAGCGACTAAACATACGACAATACAATTCATTTTCTGGACAAAGTAACTGGCAACTGTCTTACAGAAATGACCATTTCTAGCAGCAAAATGAAGAGGATCATATCCGGTTTAATTAGCTGCCTCAGAAGCAACTTCAAAAGTTCACATACAAGACCGTCTCTCCTTCTTGATTCTGTTTCGATATCAAATCTCTCACAGAATAATATCTATCACTTTCCCCAATTACCTCCTCTCGCAGCGAAATGAAGAGGCGTATCTCCCTGTTTTCCTGGCGAGTCTTTCCATCTCCGAAACTGAGCTACCTCTCCATCACCAAACGTAAGCTCCTTTGTTTTTCCATTGGGGATGCTCCTCGAAAACTTGTCTGTTTATCGAAAGTCATGTTACGGAAACTAGCCTGTTTCTCCATCAAAAATTAACTTGGATAAAAGTTGGAAAAGGTAATTTATTTTTGTCTCCTTTGGGCAACAGATCGATACTAGTTTCACATCCTCAATAAACCAAACTTCATATTCTTACAAAGTTTTTCACTTTGCTTCGCTAAATGAATAAAAACACCGAAACTAAAGAAATGTTCTAATAAATAAATAAAATAAAATTTGACTTTTTATTATTTTTTGGGTATTTATTGTTTATCTTGGCAATATATAAGTTAGTAATATTAATATATATCCAAAAAAATATTAAAAGTCAAATTTTATAGGTTTTTTTGAACAAACGTTTTATAAATAAATAAATAAACGTTTATTTTAGAAAAAGATAATCGGAAAAAATTACAAATACATATAAAAAAAATCATAACAGCCCAAAACATGAACTATTGAACATGACCAAACGTGACAATGGATGGATTCATTAATCAATTGTAGTGGATGACATGCAAATCTAAAAAGTAGATTAGTAGCAGTGAAGAGATTATCATATCAGGAACAAAAAACAGATCGAATAGATCATTTGATCTGCCATGACATGTTTCATACCTGTGGTGTTTGTTTAGATATTCATAACTTACTCATTTGTACTCGAAATTGACTCTCGTTTGAACCAATGGTTTTGTAAATTATGGACGTAAAATACCAGTTTTGATAAAAGATCAAGTAAGTCAGTTCAAGAAGTAAAATCCCCCTTTTCTCAGGAAAGATAAATAAAACAAGGAAAGCAAGTTAACGAGCTTTATCTTACCTGTTATAAGCGCAGGAAGGCGGTCTCCTTTGTCTAAAGCTTCGAATGATACTTCATATCCAAAACGCAGTAACGATCTGACTAGAAAGTAATTCAAAACTTGATCGAAGAACCAGCGTTTATTGAAGAAGGTATAGAGTCGATTACAAAAAGTACTAGTTTGAAAAGCTTGTTGGAGTTGATCCGCTACGGGATTTACAGAAACAATGTTTACTTTTAAGTGAAATCGTCAATACACTCAAAAGACAATGGGTCAACGTCATTTTTTAAAAAACAAGTCACTTTTTTCAAAAAATAAGATAAGTTTTATTGAGAAGAAGTCAGTAATGAAACCCCCAAAAATTTGGTAATAAAAGCTAGGACTGGGTTCGGCTCTATTCGGTTGTTGGTAAAACCGAAACCAAAATCGAGCATATTTTTCGGTTCGATTTTTTTCGGTTTCGGTCTTTTTCTTTTTTGGACCGAACCGACCGGTTTTTTCAGTCCAATTTCGGTTATTTTTGGTATTTCGGTCTTTTTCAGTCTTTTTCGGTTTCGGTCTTTTTCGGTTCGGTTTTATTGAAAACCGAAACCGATCCGAATTTTTTTCGGTTTTTCGGTTTCGGTTTTTTTCGGGTTTTTTCGGTTTGGTTCGGTTTTTCACCCGGCCCTAATAAAAGCGGTAGTCATCTCATCAAAATAAGTCACTTTTATTGGAATAAGTCATTTTAATTGAAAGTAAGTTGTTGTTTTGAAAAATAATTTAATTTTTGGAAATAAGTCACTTTTAAAAACAAGCCACTTCTATGAAATTAATATTTTATGGAAATAAGTATTTTTTGGGTTGTAAACGAAGTCACCTTTATTAAAATTGATTCAATTTTAGAATTAATTTTTCTACTGAAATATTTCATTTTTTTCTAAATATTCAAAATATTATTTGATTTTATATAATGAGGGGATTTCCCTCTCTTTTTTCTTAATTTTGTAAGCACTTTCTGGGGGAAAAAAATCTAATCCTAACTATTCGAATTGATGTTTATATGTCTTAACTCTTCTGAGAGTTGTAAAATGACTCACCAATCATATTTTTTTTCCTTCCGAAAAGCATATTTGGCCTTAGAAACACTTTTGAGTTTTGATAGAATGACAAAACGCCCTCTCGATTACTAATATCCTCCTTACGAGTTAACGGGAAGGGAATTCCACAAAGAGAGAGCATTTTGGCTAGGGTGAAATATACATTTATTATTCATAAATGACGAATTGGGTATTTTGTTTTCCTTCAGTCACCGATAGGGGTGGGCAAAAAATCCGCAAACCCGCCCCGTAACCCAATCCGTGCGGATTGGGGCGGATTAGGGCGGGTTGGGTGTCAAAAAAAGTTAAATCCGCCCCGCCCCAATCCGTAAAAAAATTCATGGGTTGAGTTAGGGTTGGGGTTTCCAAACCGCGGGTTAATCCACCTCAACCCGTTTCAATCCGCATATATATATATATATATATATATATATATATAAATTTTCTCAAGATCTTTTTTAATAAGAGTTTCTATATTATAATAGTATTGATTTAAGAAAAATTATATATATAGACAAAAAATCTTTGGATTGTCCAAACTTAAGCTTAATGATTTGATTGATATATTGTCTTATAAATTCAATGTATTATCTCGTACTTACAAAAAGAAAGAATTTTTAATCTGGGTCTAGGTAGTATGGGTGGTTAATTTATTTTTAAAAACTTTATTTGTAATTGAAGTATAGTCAAATATGAAGTTATATAAAGTTATTACGAAATCTGTAGCTATTGAACTTGTGGATTCAATTAGCTATTGAACTTTATTTTGATTATGTTGATGAATAACAATTTGTTTTGTTTTGTTTTGTTTTAGTTTTGTTATTTGTTCCGAACATTCTAAACGTATTTTGGTTGGCTTTTAGTTTATATTTCTATTTGATTTTTTTTTTTATAAATATTTAGGTAAATTATGCGAAATAATGAAAAATTAATGACTAAAATGAAAATTCAAGAAACAACCCGCACCCAATCCGCCCCGCTTGATAATGGGTTGGTTTGGGTTGGGTTGGGATTTTAATTATAATGGGTTGGGTTGGGTTGGGTTGGGATTTGAATTTCACTAATCCGCCTCAATCCGTCCCGCCATTTATTTTACGGGGCGGGTTAGGATTGAGACCAATCCGCCCCAATCCGCCCCGTGCCCACCCCTAGTCACCAACAATAACTACAAAAGTGATATCGTTCAAAATTGTTATGCCTATTGACACTAGCCTTAAAGTACTAAACCTTCATATATGCATGATCTTTCTTTGCATTGCGTTTGGGGTTCTACATCAAGGAATTTCAGTACCTTCATGAATGGAATAACATGAAGCATGACAAACGAATCCCACTACTACTAACGGGATCTAATATGGTCACTTGTTGCTGTTTACCCTTTTTATTATTCCTTTAACACATTCTTAAAAAAACGATTAAAAATTATACAACAGAACGTCAGCCCAGAAAACCAAAACTAGTTATAGATTGACTAACAAACCAAATAAAAACAGTTCTAAAGCAAAAAAAACAAAAAAACAAAGCAGAGCCGACAAACGCAGCCAAACATGTTTGAAACAGACTAACCAGACAAGTACACTCATGGTGGAATCAAATAATTCCTCAAATTTAAATTGTTGATGAATGTTATCAAAGACACCCTGGTTCAGATTCACAACACCCTTGTGATAGAAGACATGGTTTAATTATACAAACAAGTCTGCAAACATTTGCCAGATCCCAAATTGCAATATCAAAGACGTCAAAAAGGTACTTGAAAAGAAAACTGAAGCAAGGATACAAGTTCCACATATGCTCTGCAAACAAAGTCAGATCTACAATAAAGAGAGATCTACTGCATTATCTTTCGATGTGGCCATGGAGGGCTAGGTGGCAGTGCCAGAGGAGGCATACTAGACTGAAGGAAATTTGGAGGCATTGTTCCCATGCCACTGACACCTGTATTTTCAGGCTGCAACAAGCACACAGAAAGTAAAAAAAAAAATAATAGAATCAGCAAGAACAAGGCAAAACATGAATTAAAAGTCTGGCAGACTCTTAACTCCTAGTTGAATGTGAAAAATCGGAATACATAAGAAGAAGGCATTCTCCAAGAGTATTTGTTAGAACTAAATATACATGATAATGTGGCATTATTGATCTTGAACGTTGCAACTACTAAATGATCCGTACACAAGAGTCTGCCACATCATTACATACACGGGTTCTGCAATACCCGTTATGAAATGGCTTCTCCAATGTAAAATTCTCAGGTATTTGGGTCGGAAACACTCCACAGTAGGGGCCTTTTTATATTTTCTTTCAATCGTCCAAACCTATCCATATTGTTTTCACCCTTAACCATTAGAATCTCAACAGTAAGTTTGTTGAGTTCAAGTGCTACCTTCATTTTCCTCAAACAACCAACGTTCAAGATCAATAATGCCACATTATCATGTATATTTAGTTCTACCTTCATAAATGCATAGTATAAAATTAGATTGAGACAAAATTATAAATTGTTAAGTAACACTACACACTGCAAACCAGTAAAGTAAGAAGACAATGACCGGTAAATACAAAAGCTTATTGTCATATTTACCTAATTCACAGTCAAACTCAGCACAAGTATTCATGCGCATATAAAAATAAATTATTAATTCCTACAGTTTGTTACTGTGTGCATGTGATTAATCACTTTCAAGATTCATTTATTTTACTTTCTAATTTAATTACTTCACATTTATATCTGTTAATTTAAATTGAACCACTGATTAACTATCACTAAGATGACAACAAAATAGTTATATTTTAGTCGTGTTTCTCGTGTTTACCGTGTGATGTTAGTGCAGATTTTTATAAAGAAATATTTCTTTTAATGCATAGTATAAAATTAGATTGAGACAAAAGTATAAATTGTTAAGTAACACTACACACTGCAAATCAGTAAAGTACAATGACCGGTAAATACAAAAGCGTATTGTCATATTTACCTAATTCACAGTCAAACTCAGCACAAGTCTTCATGCGCATATAAAAATAAATTATTAATTCTTACAGTTTGTTACTGTGTGCATGTGATTAATCACTTTCAAGGTTCATTTATTTTACTTTCTAATTTAATTACTTCACATTTATATCTGTTAATTTAAATTGAACCACTGATTAACTATCACTAAGATGACAACAAAATAGTTATATTTTAGTCGTGTTTCTCGTGTTTACCGTGTGATGTTAGTGCAGATTTTTATAAAGAAATATTTCTTTTAATGCATTGTATAAAATTAGATTGAGACAAAAGTATAAATTGTTAAGTAACACTACACACTGCAAACCAGTAAAGTAAGAAGACAATGACCGGTAAATACAAAAGCGTATTGTCATATTTACCTAATTCACAATCAAACTCAGCACAAGTCTTCATGCGTATATAAAAATAAATTATTAATTCCTACAGTTTGTTACTGTGTGCATGTGATTAATCACTTTCAAGGTTCATTTATTTTACTTTCTAATTTAACTACTTCACATTTATATCTGTTAATTTAAATTGAACCACTGATTAACTATCACTAAAATGACAACAAAATAGTTATATTTTAGTCGTGTTTCTCGTGTTTACCGTGTGATGTTAGTGCAGATTTTTATAAAGAAATATTTCTTTTAATGCATAGTATAAAATTAGATTGAGACAAAAGTATAAATTGTTAAGTAACACTACACACTGCAAACCAGTAAAGTAATAAGACAATGACCGGTAAATAAAAAAGCGTATTGTCATATTTACCTAATTCACAGTCAAACTCAGCACAAGTCTTCATGCGCGTATAAAAATAAATTATTAATTCCTACAGTTTGTTACTGTGTGCATGTGATTAATCACTTTCAAGGTTCATTTTTTAGTAAGAAGACAAAATAGTTATATTTTAGTCGTGTTTCTCGTGTTTACCGTGTGATGTTAGTGCAGATTTTTATAAAGAAATATTTCTTTTAATGCATAGTATAAAATTAGATTGAGACAAAAGTATAAATTGTTAAGTAACACTACACACTGCAAACCAGTAAAGTAAGAAGACAATGACCGGTAAATACAAAAGCGTATTGTCATATTTACCTAATTCACAGTCAAACTCAGCACAAGTCTTCATGCGCATATAAAAATAAATTATTAATTCCTACAGTTTGTTACTGTGTGCATGTGATTAATCACTTTCAAGGTTCATTTATTTTACTTTCTAATTTAATTACTTCACATTTATATCTGTTAATTTAAATTGAACCACTGATTAACTATCACTAAGATGACAACAAAATAGTTATATTTTAGTCGTGTTTCTTGTGTTTACCGTGTGATGTTAGTGCAGATTTTTATAAAGAAATATTTCTTTTAATGCATAGTATAAAATTAGATTGAGACAAAAGTATAAATTGTTAAGTAACACTACACACTGCAAACCAGTGAAATAAGAAGACAATGACCGGTAAATACAAAAGCGTATTGTCATATTTACCTAATTCACAGTCAAACTCAGCACAAGTCTTCATGCGCGTATAAAAATAAATTATTAATTCCTACAGTTTGTTACTGTGTGCATGTGATTAATCACTTTCAAGGTTCATTTATTTTACTTTCTAATTTAATTACTTCACATTTATATCTGTTAATTTAAATTGAACCACTGATTAACTATCACTAAGATGACAACAAAATAGTTATATTTTAGTCGTGTTTCTCGTGTTTACCGTGTGATGTTAGTGCAGATTTTTATAAAGAAATATTTCTTTTAATGCATAGTATAAAATTAGATTGAGACAAAAGTATAAATTGTTAAGTAACACTACACACTGCAAATCAGTAAAGTACAATGACCGGTAAATACAAAAGCGTATTGTCATATTTACCTAATTCACAGTCAAACTCAGCACAAGTCTTCATGCGCATATAAAAATAAATTATTAATTCCTACAGTTTGTTACTGTGTGCATGTGATTAATCACTTTCAAGGTTCATTTATTTTACTTTCTAATTTAATTACTTCACATTTATATCTGTTAATTTAAATCGAACCACTGATTAACTATCACTAAGATGACAACAAAATAGTTATATTTTAGTCGTGTTTCTCGTGTTTACCGTGTGATGTTAGTGCAGATTTTTATAAAGAAATATTTCTTTTAATGCATAGTATAAAATTAGATTGAGACAAAAGTATAAATTGTTAAGTAACACTACACACTGCAAACCAGTAAAATAAGAAGACAATGACCGGTAAATACAAAAGCGTATTGTCATATGTACCTAATTCACACTCAAACTCAGCACAAGTCTTCATGCGCATATAAAAATAAATTATTAATTCCTACAGTTTGTTACTGTGTGCATGTGATTAATCACTTTCAAGGTTCATTTATTTTACTTTCTAATTTAATTACTTCACATTTATATCTGTTAATTTAAATTGAACCACTGATTAACTATCACTAAGATGACAACAAAATAGTTATATTTTAGTCGTGTTTCTCGTGTTTACCGTGTGATGTTAATGCATATTTTTATAAAGAATAACAAAAGTAGTAAATAGTATAGAGTTGATTTTATTTATAGATTAAACATTGTTATTTAAACATCTTTACTCATATTATTAAAGGACTATGTCTTAGTATTTTAAAATCAAAAACAACTGTCCCAAACTAGAAATTAACCCCATCCTAGGATGGAAATGGAATATAAATAAATTGGAGTTTATAATTTAAAGAATCAAAGAACTCGTTAGTCCTTATGGGGAACAAATCTGGAGAATTTGATAAGATTAGTGTCATTCAATTTGTTTTAAAAAAATTGTGTAATAGTTATGGGGAAAATAAACTGAGAAAGTTGTAAAAGAGGATATAGTTAGACAATTAATTGGATAAAATAGCCGATTTTCTTCAAATAAAGTTGTGAAATAATTTGATGCAAGTCTTTGAAATGGAGGACCTAAATAACCGATTCAATTTGATTGTGCTACTCATAATTAATTTTGTGTTTATTTCAACTTGAATAAAAAGCAAGTCATGTTTGACAGTTGGACCATTTAAAAACTTGGTTTCAGAGAGAAAAGAGTAGTGAAAATATAACAATACATCCTTAAATTAGCTTTATTAATTATTTTTTACTTTAGCCCTTTGATGAAAATATAAGGCCATGATTAATTATGGCCGCATCTATTGCTATTAATTAGTGGGTAAAAAATTCGTAAACTCAACTCATAACCCAATCCATACGGATTGTGATAAGTAGAGTGCCAGAAAAAGTCAATTTCCCTCGTCCAATTCGTTATATATTTTGCGGGTTGAGTTAGTGTTGGGGTTAACAAACCGCGGCTTAATCCGCCCCAAACTGTTCCAACCCGCTATATATATATATTGTATGTGTTTAAATATAACAACCTTCCGGTATTATTATTTTTTAATTTTTTAATTGCTCTGAATGTTATTAACGTATTATAATTGATTTTAATTTTTATTTCTCTTTGAAATATACAATTTATTTTAAAACTTAGGCTGATTGTGCAAATTATGAAAAATAAATGAACAAAATAAAAATTTAAGAATAAAACAGCCCCGACCCGCCTTAATCCGTAATTTTTTTTGTAGGTTGGATTGGGTTGGGTTAGGATTTTAATTATAACAGATTAAATTTGATTGAATTGAAATTTAAATTTTATAAATCCGACTCAATACTTTTCGTAATTTATTTTATGTGCTAGTATTAATCACGTTATATTCTTAACCAGGACATCTGTCGACATTTATTAGCACAAGTATATTACAAGATTATCGTATAATTATCTCTCTAAAACTAAGCAATATACTAATCCATTGTGTAAGCGGAGATTCTTTTTTCTATACTCTAAATACTGACCGCTATAAAGGTGGGATTTCCAATCCCACGTCTGTGTGACATCTGACAATTTTTTTATTTTATTTTTCATTTTCTTCATTTATTTCTGTTTTGGTATATAAAAAAATTACTCAATTTTACCCAAAAACTTTTCCAGTTTTACCCGAAAAAACCCCTAAACATCGACCATTAAACTCCTTCATATATCAAATTAATATATATTTTTTTTTATCAAATCAACATCAGTATACCACTTCAATTATCATCAATTTTATATAAAAAAAAGCTCTCCCAATTTACTCAAAAAAAAACTTTTCCAATTTTACCAAAAAAAAAACCATAACCATCGACCGTCAAACTCATTCATATATCAAATTAATATATTTTTTTTATCAAATCAACATCACTCTACCACTACAATTATCCCCAATTTTATCAACAAAAAAAATATATCCCAATTTATCCAAAAGTTTTTTTTCCAATTTTACCCAAAAAAAAACACTAACTATCAACCATCAAATTCCTTCATATATCAAATTAATATATTTTTTTTATCAAATCAACATCACTCTACCACTATAATTATCCCTAATTTTACTAAAAAAAAAAACGTCTCCCAATTTACCAAAAAAAAATTAAATTGGGGGAGGTTTTATTTTGATAAATTGGGAGAGATTTTTTTTTATAGTAAAATTGGGGATAAATGTAGTGATAGAGTGATATTGATTTGAGAAAAAAATTTATTAATTTGATATACGAAGGACTTTGATGGTTACAGTTTTTTGGATAAAATTAGGAATTTTTTTTTTGGATAAATTGGGATATGTTTTTTTTTGGTAAAATTGGGGATAATTATAGTGGTAGAGTGATGTTGATTTGATAAAAAAATATATTAATTTGATATATGAATGAGTTTGATGGTTGATGGTTAGGATTTTTTTTTTTGTAAAATTTTGAGTAAATTGGGAGAGATTTTTTTATTTATATAAAATTGGTAATAATTGAAGTGGTACACTCATGTTGATTTGATAAAAAAAATATATTAATTTGATATAGGAAGGAGTTTGATGGTAGATGGTTACGGTTTTTTTCGGATAAAATTGGAAAAGTTTTTGGGTAAAATTGAGGAATTTTTTTATATACCAAAACAGAAATAAAAGAATAAAAACAAAAAAAATAAAAATAAAAAATAAAATAAAATAAAAAAAATTGGCAGATGCCACGCAGACGTGAGATCGAAGATCATACGTCTTTTATAGTGGTGAGTATTTACGGTATAGAAAAAAAATCTCCCAAACCCCACATGCTTCTCTAAAAATAACATTCTTTTTCTTTGTCTCAAAAACACCCTACACATTAAAAAATTGTTGGGTCCAGGTTATTTTTTTTAATTTTGATAATTTGTTACTACTGGACTAGAATAGAAATTGTTTATATTTTAATGCATAATATAAAATTAGAATGAGAAAAAACAAAACGTTAAGTAATACTGCACACAGTAGACCATTAAAAGTAAGAAGACATGAATATTAAATACAAAAGTGTATTGTCATATTTACCTAATTCACATACAAACATAGTCATGACAAGTATTTTTATACATGTAAAAATAAGTTATTGATCACTGCACTTTGTTACTATGTGCATGTGATTAATCACTTACAAGAGTCATTTATTTTACTTTCTAATTTAATTACTTTACATTTCTATCTCTGTTAATTTAAATTGAACCATTAATTAACTATCACTTAGGGCTGGACTTTTTGTACCGATTTGTACCAACCGACCGATTTTTGAACCGAACCAAACAAGTTGGTACCGAAAGTTCGGTATACCGACTTTTCGGTACGGTACAACCGAACCAAACTTTAAAAGTCGGTTCGGTTTCGGTATTCATTTCGTATGTTTGGTACAATACCGAACCGAACCAAACATTAAAATTATAAAATATATATAAATTTACTCATAGTTATAACTTACAAATAAATTGTATTATAGTTTATTTTAATTTTTCTCACGACTTACTTTCCTATTTACGAAGCCAAATACAATCATTAAAGTAGCAAATATAAGAATAGTTGTATATATTTTAATTTTTACAAACTTTTTTGCTATTTTATTGTTATCAAGAATTATTTTTTAATAATAATAATGTTTCGGTATAAAACGGAAAACCGAACCGTACCGAACCGAAAAAGTCGGTTACCGAACCTTCAGTAACCGACTTTTTCGGTTCGGTTATGGTATAATTTTTTTCAAACCAAACAAGTTCGGTTCGGTATTGGTATATGGTCAAAAAAGTCGGTACCGTACCGAAGCCACCCCTACTATCACTAATATGACAACAAAATAGTTACATTTTGGTCGTGTGATTTCCGTGTTTACCGTGTGATGTTATTGCAGATTTGTATAAAGTATAACAGAAGTAGTAAATAGTATAGACTTGAATTTTTTTATAGACCAAGTATTGTTATTTGGACATACCGCTTCTTATTTACTCATATTAGCAGAAAATGGCTAGATGAATTCGTTTGCTGAGAGTTTTGAACATAAGATGAAAATTGGTGAAAATAGAAATTGAACCGTGAATTTTATTTAATTAGTTGGTGTTAATATGGGAAGCGAGAGCTGTCATAATTAATCCTAACGGTTGCTTCACAACAAACGGTTTAAAATGAAAAAGAATTAAATAGGAACTCTTGGTTACAATTTACAATCTCACTCCTCTCTCTAGATATATTCACTCAATGAGACAAATACAATGATTGCAAAAACACTAATATACTTATTAGACTATTACCCATCTCGTTAACTGCCCAAAAAACATGTAACACAAAATTGATACTGTATTATTAAACTCCCCACACAAAATTTATATTATGATAAATAGTTAATACTGAAAATTAAAGGATTAAGTCTTAGTATTTTAAAATCAAAAGCAACTCAACGAAATCCCCGTCCCAACCTAGAAAGAACCGTTTATTATCTTATACTTTATCAAAAATTCAATTTTCTCTCATCTATTTTATTTTATTCATTTTAAAGTCATGTACAATATCAATCCACTCAATTTTGTACATCATCCGTCAATTCTTTCACAAAATGGACGACACGTATTTATTTATTTTTATTTTTTATTGGACCTATGTTATAAATGACCAAAATACTTTTGTCGTTAAAAGACGTTAATAGAATTTAGTCACGTGTCGTCCATTTTGTGAAGTAATTGACGAATGATGTGCAAAATTGAATGGATTTATATTGTACATGACGCTAAAATGAAAAAAATAGAATAGAAAGGATAAAATTGAATTTTTAATAAATTATAGGATAATAAACGTTCTTATCCCAAATTAACCCCATCCTAACAAGGAAATGGAATATATATAAATTGGGGTTTAGAATTTAAAGAATCAAAGAACGCGTTAGTCGTTATGGGGAACAAATCTGGGGCATTTGATAAGATTAGTGTCATTCATTTTGTTTAAAAAAATTGTGTAATGGTTTTGGGGAAAATAAACTTGAGGAAGTTGTAAAAGAGGATATAGGTATATAGGCTATAGCTAGACACGAATTCAATTGAATAAAATAGTCGATTTTTTTCAAATAATTTTATGTAATTTGTGAAATCGAGGACCTAAATAACCGATTCAATTTGATTGTGCTACTCATAATTAATTTTGTGTTTATTTCAACTCGAATAAAAAGCAAGTAATGTTTGACAATATTGGACCATTTAAAAACTTGGTTTCATAGAGATAAGAGTGAGAATATAACAATACAACCTTAAATTAGCTTTATTAATTATTTTTTACCTTGGCCGTTTGATAAAAATATAAGAACATGATTAATTATGGCCGCATCTATTGCTGCTAATATATTTCTGCTCCCCACTTTCATTAAGATGCTAAACTTTTTGACGCTTCTCTTTGGTTATTTCATCCGGTCTCGATAAAATTTATTTAACTTTTTAGGAACTTAATTTAAGTTTCCGCAATCTGTTAGGATCTTTATGCAACTGAGACTTGTGGAAATAGCAGGTTATAGTGTATTTCAAAATTTTCTTTCCTCGGTAAAAAGTTTTCAAGAGGGAAAAGCTTAAGGTTTTGTGAATTATTTGTTAGTTTGCGAAAGTACGGTAGTTTTTTATAAATATAACAAGTAATAATTATTTTATGGTGATATTGTTATTTACATATCTACACTGATGCGCAATGCAATTAAAATATAAAAAATAAGGGTAATTATGATACAAATACGTGGATAATACAAAAACAAATAGTATAAGACTTAAAAAAATGTTTAATTGTTAAAGAGCGACACATAGTGTTATTAGTTTTTATTTTTTATTTTATTTTTTATATTTTTTTATATGAGCATGGTATTATTTTAATTAATAAAAAAGTATTAGGAGTATTTTTCAAAAAAAATGACTAAATTGGACAGGCTCATTTGACTTGAATTGAATTATTATAATAGAATGATATACTAATAAAATATCTTTAATTTTTGGGAAGGTTAAACGGGTATATTCTTAATTGGTCAAAACATAAATTTTCTTATATCACCATGTGAGAGCATTCTCATCAATGCAATGGAATGACTCTATATCTATAACTATATACAATATTATAAAAAAGGGTGTACATCAATTACCATATAGCTCTCAGAAAATATAGAAACTATAAAATTTTAAGATTTATCTTTACATGTAAAGAGTTTTGGAAGCAAAATATATAGACATTTTAAGTGGGCCAACCATAAACAAAACTCAACTGATTCATCTTTTTTATTTCATTTGGTCATCTTTTATTTATCTCTCTACATTTCAGCCAAATAAGCTCACAGTGGATTAAACAATTTCCTTCTCTTATCTCCTCATCTTCTCTATCAATGACCCTCATAAGATTATTCATCTATTTTGATCCGAATTTTCTTTCCTTTTGAATGACGGTCAAATGTTTTTCATTAAATTATTTGGTTTTATTGTCATACACTAAGATTATCTACATTTGTTACTAGCAATTAGGTCTCCCGTCAAGATCTAACACCGGAGAAGGAGAACCACGATGGAATAAAACAACGGATGTCAAAATGGATGATTTACGAATGAGATCCAGACATATTAATTGAGATAGGAGAAACAAATAAAGCATTTTAATAACTAAAATAATATTTTTTTATTACGTTATACCTAAGAGTTGTATTGCACTGTTGTGCAACTTTTTCAAATATATAGATATAAACCTTATAATGGCATATAAGTGTAAAGATATAGAGCATCATTAACTAAAACCGTTGAGAATGCTCTGATACCTTTTTCACTTTGAGTAAACATTTCAGTTTCTTTTGTTTCATTTTCAAAAACATTACTATTTTCATTAAACAAAATATGCACTCAAAAACTACACTCTTACTGTCATATTTGTGGGATGCATTTTTGTTTTTGCACAATCCTCTTTTACAGAGAAAAAGATGTACATTCACTACTAAATGATCACATGTGTAAAGTAATGCAGATAAATAGGTCACATATGCAGTACAATTTTAAACTTTTATTACCTAGATATAGAACATGTCTATTATTAACCTTAATAAAGCATTTCGTCAGGACAGTTTCATCTATGAACTTTTTTAATAAGAAATGAATTGTTGGTGAAAATGAGTTAAGGATATTCAAAATCAAAATGGAAAAACTATGGAAGTGCTGATTTCTAACATTTTCTCCATTTTAATCATCTGTTTTGTTGACTTCGTTTTTACTTTTGTAACTATACTAAAAAGATATAAACAAATATGATATATCTGATCATTTCCCATAATAGCACAACCATCACAATTGCCTCCCCACTTTCATAGTATGCCTCCAAAAATAGATTTTTATAATACTCTTCCAAAGTAAAAGTAATCACGACTAACTAAACTCTCCACTCTCCACAATTTATTAGCTTATTAGGAAACATTTACTAACTAGTGGTCCAACATAACCAACTAACCTTACATGTCAACCAAACTTGATTTCTCATTTCCTTCTATATATATATATATACTAACTAATCGTACCTCACGTATTGCGTGTGTGACGCGTAATGTAATAAAAATATAGAAAATATATATATTTATTATTTAAATATGTGAATAATAAAAAAAAACATAGTTTAAGATTTAAAAGAATGTTTGGTTATTAAATAGTGATAAATAGTTTTATTAGTTTTTACTTTTTATATTTCAATGGGGGTATGATATTATTGTAATTAATATAAAGGTGTAAGTGTATTTTTGAAAAAAAATAGTTAAATTGGGCAGGCTCATTTGACTTGAGTTGACTTATTATAATAGAATGATATACTATTAATCGTTACTCACGCGTTATGTGTGCGATACATATATATGATCCGGATAAATAAATTTTTAAAAATTATATTGATTCAATGAATATATTAAATTAGAAATTGTGAATAATATAATGTTTTTGTTATACAAAATACACGTAAAACAATTTTATTTGGTATATGATTATAATTGTTTTGAAATGATAATGATTTTTGTATGTTTTTTATATTTTTAATTGAATAAATGTAAATGAGTAATTAGTAAAAAAGAGTTGAGGCATTTTTGAAAAAAATTACCAAAATTTGACAGTCTCATTTTTCTTCGGTTGACTATATATAGTATGTGTATATATATATATATACATAAATTTGGGTAAAAGATTCCTTGAGAGATAAAATAAAATTTTCATATGTGTTGCATGTGCTCTTTTGGTAATCGGTGCACATAAAAGTTACACGTTCACTTGAAAATTACATAATATTGAACCAGTTTAAGCTCAATTAACCGGAAATGCGTCTTATTTTCATAAAACACCAAGAAAATAAAACCTCGCTGATTATGTGAAGCCTGTTAAGAAATCGTAATAAATAATAGACACAAGCCAGCATTAGACCCAGAATCTTTAATCTGTCGTTAAACTAGCGGAAGATTGGTACATATATAGCATTGTAAACATGCGCACTCACATCAGTTTTATTATATCACCGATTTATCTTATATTATATAAGCAGATTATTCTAAAATTGTATACGCATCAGTTTTTTTATCTATTAACTTAAATATACACAAACTCAAATATCACTCAAATATAAGTAAGTGATCAAGATGTTCTCTTATAATTAGAATAATAATTTTTCTCTCTTATTTTTCTCTGATTCTCTCTCATTTATTTGTATTTTTCATATATAAATTAATAAAATAACAAAAAGATGAGTTGTATAACTAGTTGTGATAGAGAAATTTATAAAAAAAACTGATAATTTGTATAAACCAAAACGTTTCTTTATAAGTTGTAAATTGTATTTTTTACTTTAAATACGAGAAAACGTCTAACTTATTTAATGGGGTTGTTCTAGTAAATTAATTTAGATTGAAAAAAATTGATAGAAGGATATTAAAATATAGTAATATTTAGTTATGATAAGAAATTTGATAGGAAAACTGAAAAATGTATAAAATTAAACTGTTATCCTAAAAATATAAAAGTGATTCTAATTATCTTAAATATGAGAAAAAATGTAAGTAAACTGATACGGTTGCTCTGATATATACCTTTTGCAACTAAAATTGATTCTTGAGGACAAGTGGGGAACTGCATCAAACCTATCCTAACCATGAGCAGACCATAGCATTTCAATGACACGATTAAGTACAAAGGTGGCTGAAAAACCATAAGTAAACTAGTAAATAAACCACATCTAGAAATTTGTGATAAAATACAACCGTTTAAAGAGAACTTGAAGGAATAGCTCGCCAACCAAGTATAACTAAGAGGAATTATTGAAGCTTGCAACATGCCAATCCAATAGGCTGATATGCCGCGTCCGACACGTGTCGGACACTCGATTTACCGTGTATAACACGTGTCCGACTCTAAACAAAAATAAAAATTACGTGTCCATGCTTTAGAGGTTAAAACTAACTTAATAACCAACTGAATCTTAACAACAATCTCTCTCCTCCCTGACTCATCTCTTTCTCTTACTCTCCCTCCTCCTCCTCGTAACCCGTCTCTCTCCTCCCATCTGGCCCTCTCCATCCACCACCACCACAACAACAAGTAGAAGAACAACTTTCCAAGCTAACCTCAACCTTACTCTCCATAACCGACGTCCAATCCTTCGCCACCCTCCTCCTCTCGTACGCACCTTCCCTCTCTAACCACACCGCTACCATCTTTATCCCGAACGACTCTTCCCTTTTTCACCTCTCGACCTACTTCGACCCCCTCCTCATCACTTACCACATCCTCCCGAACACCCGACTCCCCCTTTCTAGCCTTTCTAGCCTCCCTCCCCTCTCCCGCGTCCCCACCCTCCTACCCAACCACTACATCCTAGTCACAAACAACCCCGTGTCTAACTATTCAGTGAATGGGGCAATGCTGACCAGGCCTGACTTGTTCATGTCGAGGAGTTTTTTGGTGCACGGTATACGTAAGGTGTTATAATATTCGCCTTATTTTGAGCGGAACGAGAGTTCGGGTAATGGGTTTGTGTCGCCTCCAACTAGGCCAAGGGAGAGTTTGCCCGAGGGATTCGGGTGATTTAAAGGGTGGTGATGGGTTTTCGATTGTGTTCTTGACCGTGTTCTTTGGTGTTTTTCGGTGATGAATCGATTTGTTTTTGTGTACATGAGGGAAATTAATGAAATTTGTAAAGAATTGTTTTTTGGGTCCTTTTTGTTATTAAAATCTTGTTCAGGGATTTGATAATAAGAAGGGTGGAATTTAGGATCCGGGTGCATTAAAGGGTGGTGATGAGTTTTGGACCGTTTTCTTGATTGTGTTTTTTGGTGATAAATCAATTATGTTTTTGTGTATGTGAGGAGGATTAGTGAAATCTGTATAGAACTGTAATTTGAGGTCTTTTTTGTTAGAAATTTCTTTAGCAGTGATATGATGATAATAAGGAGAGTTTGAGTGATGTGTGTGTGAGTATTGTTTTGCCTTTCAACCAAAGGACATAGAGCAAATTTATGTATGTGTTTTTTTCCTTATTATATGAAAACTTTTCAAAAAAAATATCATACATCAATTATACTTTTACCCTCCTTATATTAACTCAACTCAATTCTCTTCTTATAAACAAGGAGTAAAAATCTCTCCTTATCAATAAATTATTAATATATATGGATAGAGAAAATGTTGATAGAATTAAAAATAAATGTGAAGAGATACAAAAATGATAAAATATAATAAAATATATGTTAGAATGGGAAATAGATGAAGTATAAAGCTAAGTGCTACCTAAAAAATATAAGGGAGACTTACAAATAACTATATATTAATTAACTTAATTACAAAAAATTCACATATGCGTATTTCTTTACAATTAGATACATATGTCATAAAAATAATAAAATATACAAAAAAATATTTAAAAAAATTTGAAAAAAATATTTAAAAAAAAAAAATGTACATAGTATCAAACATGATTAGACATAATTGGATATAATTATATATGATTAACATGATTAGACATACAAGATTTGACAACATTGGACAGGATTAGACAGCATTGGACAGAATTAGACATACAAGATTGAACATGATAAGATGGGATCATATTTTTTTTTTATATATATAAAATGTATTTTTTAAAATTTTGGTTTTTAATTTTTAAATATTTCTTTGGAAATTTAAAAGCAATAATGATAATGAGTCAGATACATTCAACCAGACTCTCAACACACCATTCCTTAATGTAAATTTAGAATTCTATTTTCATCTCGAAATTTAATATTTTTAATTAATATTTAAGTTTAGGATAGTCTCAAATAGAGTTCTATAATATTATATTTGAGTTTTTATTTTGTTGAATCGTCAAATAAAATATATTAAAATCATTAAAATTTTAAATATTTTTAATTAATATTTAAGTTTATGGTAGTCTTAACTAGGGTTCCATAAATATTATATTTTGGGTTTTATTTTGTTGAATAGTCAAATAAAATATATTAAAATCATTAAAATTTTAAATGTTTTTAATTAATATTTAAATTTTGGGTTAATCTCAACTAGGGTTCCATAAATATTATATTTGATGTTTATTTTTGTTTTGGTTTTATGTCAAAAGAATTCTAAAATTTACATAAATGACTGTGTGGTAATCAGTCTGGTTGAACCGGTCTGACTCTATAGCGTTACTCATTTAAAAACCCACTTAGTTCACGATATAAATCCACTTCAATGAATTTTGCGTACTAAGCTATACTTTCTTAAATCAGACTTACTGATAGAACACAAAAATTAGACCCGAATATGTCCATTCGGATATGAATCGACCCACACGTTATTAAGGGGTATCCATTGCTAAAACGATAGATATTGGGTTATAACATGCCCTTCTTTGAGAATAAGGATGGACATTACTAAAAGCCCAAGCCCACTTAACAAGGGACCCATGTCTGAAAATCTCATGAGATGGAGACATTTGTCAACATCCTGAAAGACATAGTTGCCTATAAATAGCCAAGTACCCTCACTTAAAGAGGACCAGAAAATCTATCTAAAAAATATAGAGAGAATGAGAGAAAAGAGAAAAACTTGTCAAAACTCATCACACTAGAAAGCAGACCGAGCAAGATTCAAAACCGATCACCGAGAACAGAGAAAGATCAAGATTAAGAGCAAGTTGTAATACCGAGTATAAGTGCAAATAGGAAATTGTAATCCGAGCAAGTACATCACCGAGCAATAATAAAGATTAAAGAAGTGTTTAATACTTCTCTTTTATATATTATATTATCGTTGAAAAGCCTAACGCCACCGAACAAAGTTATGGCTTTATCAAATGGCGCCGTCTCCGGGAATCATCTAGTTTCCCGCTAGTTTAGAAGTCGAACACTCACCCCTACCAGACGAGCAACAATGGTGACCAATATAGAAGAAACCCGCCCAGAAGAAGTAGCAAACAGTGACCACAACATACAAATAAGCCAACACGACCTCGACAATCTTCTCGCCATACGCGACAGATATGATGCTCTCCAGTCCGGAAACCGACCAACGACCTCTCATGTTAACCAAGAACAACTGACCAAACAACCCCAACCGATCGACGGGTTCGTCGACGAGAATTCTACGTCCTCGGACTACGAACGAGCATTGGCCGTTATAAGGCGTGCAAGAAGACGCTTGCCCGGATAAAACGCAGGACCAAGCTCAAGGGTCCCTCGGTCAACGGCCTCGGCCAATTCCAGTTCTCATCGGGTTCATTTTCCAACAAACGAAGCCCACCGGTATGGCATGCCCGAGGACCATGTACCAGTACCCACCCAACCAGCAACCCTCCCACCAAGGATAATTACACCGTCCATGGTGGAATTCCAACCCATTGTTCTTCAAGAAGGGACCGGGGTACCATTGGTCGGGACCGACCAAAATAACAATGCCCAGCTGTAGGCTCAGCTGGCAGCGTGCATGTCGGCCATGGCAGTAGCCGGCCTCACCTTGCCGCCCACCCAACCTGCCAATGAGCATGCCGACCCCCGAAACGACATGGAAGATTCCATGTACCGAACAGCTTTAGAAATGACTTCCCGACCACACGATACAAGGATACACCAACGGGAACATATCCCGAGAATGACCCCGACAGTTGTTGGTCGCCAAGGTGATCCCATGGGACCTATCTTCAACAAAAACCCTAACAATGGGGGATACCCCAATCACAGGGTCGTAGTAGGATATTACCCACAACCCCACCAGGGGGGATATGCCCCCTCTACCAAGCACTAGATGAAGCGTTCCAACAGGCTTGGGACATATGCAAGGAAACTCCATGTACCGAGCAGATCACGCGGTACCGAAATCCTTTGGGGTTCGTCATCCCAGAATTCAAGCTCTATGATGGAAGGAGCTGCCCAATCGACCATCTGTGACACTACAAGACAAGGATGGAGCTGTGGAGCAATGACAATGCACTGATGTGCAAAATTTTCAAAAACAGCTTAGGCCAGGAGGCCTCATCATGGTATCACAACCTGCCACGGGGATCCATATGAAGCTGGATGGAGCTTCTCCGGGCATACTCCACCCGATACACTGCTCATCGAAAGAAGAAGGTCAACATTGAAACCCTTCTGAAAATGGCGCTGCTGCCGAATGAACGACTCAATGACTACTGCATACGTTTCATCGACGTAGCTACTCAGATTCCGCAATATGCCAGCAAAATAGCCATCCAAAACTTCATCAATTCTATCCCCAGTGGCTATTTGGGTGAGAAGGAAGTTCATCGGCAAGAGCTTTCCGACCACTAACGCTCTGCTCGCCTATTGCACCCACCTCACCGATAAAAACAAGGGAATGCGCCTCCTTAACCGAACTCTACCAAGAAGAGAGTCGGTCCGGGAAGCACAGGTGGGCCGCAAAAGAGCCAGGAACAATCAGGGGGAGGCATTCAAACCGACCAGACGGGACAAAGGCCCCGAGGTCAATAACAGGGTAGAGCGACCCTGAGAACCCGAGCACAAACCACTTCAGATTGCTTACCCAACACCGATCAACGAGCACAAACCGCTCCAGCTCACCTACCCAATGCCAACCAAGCCGCCACAACAAAGCCGTTTTAAGGGAAATGAACGACAGAAGAGCTTCAAACCGGTCGAACTGCGATACACTTTCCCACTGTCTGCCGAAGATATCCTTAAGGATATCTGCAGAGAAAGCTGGTATTCCCGACTGGAGCCACTCCCTACCCCCCTGATCATAGAGACCCCAAGCTCTTCTGCGCCTATCATGAGGACCACGGGCACCTCATCGAGCATTGCTGCAATCTGCGGTGGAAAATGAACCTGTGGGGTGACGCGGGATATCTCACCAAGTTCATTAAAGGCGCAGGGAACAAAGGCAAACAGTTGGCCATCGAGGGAGCCGACAAACGAGCAGGCAAAACAATCAACGTCGTTCATCTGTCATGACCCAAGAGCATGGGTGGGGAACGATCACAACAAAGGCAACTTGCGCACTTTGGCCAAGTAGCCAACGCTTCAGAGGCGTCGACCTCTAAGAGGCAATGCACGCCACAACGACACCCGCCAATTTCCTTTTCTGATCTTGACGAAGAAGGGGTGATATACCCCCAAGGGGACACCATTAACCTCCGCGTCCAAATCGGCCTTGAAACAGTCAGCCGAGTGCTTATCGACCAAGGGGCCTCTTGTGATATCATATACAAAGAGCTCTTCGACAAGATGGAACTCAAGCTACAAGATCTACAGCCCACCGACGTCACACTGATCGGGTTCATCTCCGAGACGACTAAACCGTTGGGAAAGATCATCCTCAGTGTTACAACGGGATCCGTGTCAGTTCCCGTGGAGTTTTTAGTGGTCAACGACAACTCCGGCCACAACGCGATCTTGGGCCGACCATGGCTGCATGCCATGAGGGCCATACCCTCGACCTACCACAAAAAAGTGAAGTACCCAAATGGTAGGGGAGAGATCAAGACAGTCCGAGGATGTCAAGAGGATTCAAGATGCTGTGAGGACATTACCGCGGCTCTTAAGAGATAGCTGGTCGTCGTCGAACAACCCACCAGCATGAAAAAGTTGATCAACCAAATAGCCAAAACCGAAAGGGTTGTTGAAGAACAAGTTGGAGAGACGCTCAAGAAGGTGTGTATCCCGGGTATGGACGAGGAACACTACTTCCTCATCGGCGATAGCCTTCCCAAAGAGGAATCCGAGGAGCTGGAATCGTTCCTCTTCGATAACGTCAAAAAATTTGCATGGAGCCCCAAAGACATGCCTGGTCTGGACCCGAAAATATCGTGTCACCACCTAAGTGTTAACGCCGAGTACAGGCCTATAGCTCAGAGAAGTAGGAAAGTATCCGTCCAGCACAGAGCGGCCATCATAGCAGAGGTCTGAAAGCTGTTGGAAGCCGGAGCTATAAGGGAGGTGTTATACCCGAAGTGGTTATCCAATCCGGTCGTCGTCCCCAAGAAGAACGGGAAGGAAAGGGTATGTATAGACTTTATCAACCTTAACAAAGCTTGCCCAAGGGACCCTTTCCCCCTACCGAGGATCGATCAATTGGTGGATGCCACAGCTGGAGCGGAACGGATGACCTTTCTCGACGTGTACTCGGGGTATCAACAGATCCCCCTCGCCCCCGAGGATCAAGAAAAGGCATCGTTCATATTGCCTTTGAGAAACTATTTCTACACGGTAATGCCATTCGGCCTACGCAATGCGGGAGCCACATATCAAAGGATGATAACGAATGTTTGCCAAAAGAATATAGGGAAGACAATGGAGGTATACATAGACGACAAGGTCGTCAAAAGCGAAAGGGCCACATCCCACCTCCAAGACATTAAGGATGTCTTCCAAACATTGGGCGAGCACAAACTGAAGCTTAACGCAAGAAAGTGCGCGTTCGGCATCAGTAAAGGGAAATTTTTAGGGCATATGCTCAGCCGAAGAGGAATAGAGGCTAATCCCGACCAGATCGCAGCTCTGCAGAACCTGACAGTGCCCAAGAATAAGAAGCAGGTGCAAGAGCTTACGGGTATGATGGCCGCACTGAGCAGGTTCATCAGTCGATCCGCCGACAAAAGACGACCGTTTTTTGAATCACTCAAGAAGGATAGAAAATTTGTGTGGGACCCGGAATGTGAAGCTTTCTTCAACAACCTAAAGGAGTATCTAAAGACGCTGCCACTGCTAGTGAGGCCGAACAAAGGAGATATATTGGCATGTTACTTAGCAGTTTCCACAACAGCTGTGAACGCAGTCATCCTAAGAGAAAAAGGTCGAGAACAGTTCCCTATATACTTCGTCAACAAAACCTTGGTTGAAGCGGAGACACGATATCTACCGTTGGAAAAGCTGTGCCTGGCATTGGTCGTTGCTACCAGAAAGCTGTTGCACTACTTCATCGCTCACCAGGTCCGTGTATACACGAAATTTCACATCAAGGAGTCCCTTAGGCGGACGGACATAAGCGGTCGGGTCGCGGCATGGAGGGTCGAACTATCCCAATTTCATATTGAATTTGTACCCCGACATGCCATAAAAGGACAAATATTGGCCGACTTCGTCGCAGAATTCACTGAAGGATATGACGAGCCATTGGCTATATCCCCGTAATCACACTGGCAAATACATGTCGATGGATCAGCAACCAAGGATGGATCAGGAGCAGGAATCGTCCTCAGGTCTAGTGAGGGCACGATCATAGAGAAAAGCATCAAACTGGGCTTCCGAGCTACCAACAATGAGGCAGAATACGAAGCAATGATCAATGGCATGATCATTGCCCGGTCTCTCGGATGCTCTCACTTGACTGCTAGTTTAGACTCCATGCTGATCGTCAATCAAGTCATCGGCGAGTACCAAGCCAAGGACGATAGAATGATCCTCTACCAAGAGAAAGTCCAAAGCATAATGGCAACATTCGAGCAGTGCGAATTACTACGAATCAATCGAACCGAAAATGCACATGCCGACGCACTAGCCACCCTAGCCTTGACGCTAACCCTGACAGACACTCGATCAATCACAGTGGAACTTCTGGAAGCACCGAGCATCACTAGAAGGGTCGACCGAGTAACATCAATACAGTATGAGCTAGGATGGATGGAGGACATGATCCATTATCTACGAAACGGGACGCTTCCGGCAGGCAAGATAAAAGCGCTAAAGATCATAAGAAAAGCTCCCCGGTTCTAGCTATCCGCGGACGACAAACTGTATAAATCAAGTTACCGAGGACCCCACCTACTATGCGTTCGTACCGAGCTACAACAGCAAGTCTTGGAAGAGATCCACGAAGGATCATGCAGAGCACACATCAAAGGGAGGTCCCTCGCTAATAAGACAATCACCCAGGGATATTGGTGGCCCTATATCAAGCGAGACGCCGATGTCTACGTCCAAAGATGCGACAAGTGCCAACGATTCGCCAAGATACCTCGGCTCCCATCATCTATGATGACCCCGGAATCGGCACCATGGCCGTTTTCCCAATGGGCAATTGATCTAGTCGGGAAGCTTCCCAAAGCACCCGGCAGCGTTGAATACTTGATCGTAGCGATGGACTATTTCACCAAGTGGGTCGAGGCTAAACCTCTCCGAGAAATTAAAGCCAACAATGTCAAACAGTTCATCTGGGAGCATATCATTACCAGGTTCGGTATACCTTATGCCATCGTCGCGGACAACGACACCCAGTTCAAGGATTCCAAGCTACAGCTTTGGTACGAATAACTCGATATCCGAAAGTTCTATTCGACTCCAACATACCCCCAGGGTAACGGCCAAGCAGAGGTATCAAACCGAACTGTCCTAGATGGTATAAAGACAACCCTGGAACAAGCAAAGGGGAGATGGCCTGAACGACTACTCAACATCTTATGGTCATGCCGAACTATGCCGAAGACGGGCACAAAGGAAACACCATTCAGCTTAGCATACGGCGTAGAGGCCGTCATACCAACGGAAATCGGCCTACCCACACTCCGAACAACTTTAGTCGAACAGGGAAATAACGAACAAAGAATGAGAGAAGAGCTCGACATGTTAGACGAAAAACACAAAATAGCGGCCCTTACCCTAGCAAAATACCAACAAAGCGTCAAGCAAACTTATGATAAAAGGGTGAAAGGGTTCAAAGAATTCATGGTCGGAGAACTGGTGTTGCGACGAGTAACGGTTTATACCCGCAATAAGATACACGGCAAGCTAAGCCCTAACTGGGAAGGACCGTACGAGATCGTCAAAAGAACAAGCCCGGTATCCTACAAAATCAAAAACGTTCTGTTCGACAATAGCAGGGGAGAGAAAAATTCTTGGAATGTAGCTAACCTCAAGAAGTACTACGTGTAAGCTAGCTTACCAGTACAGGTACTACCTTGCCCCTGCAAGATAATGACATTATCTTTTGAATATATAAAATATTTGTCATATTGTCCAACAGTCCTCCAGCATACCGGAGGCCACTAGAAATTCCCAACATGGCATAAGTGCCTAGGAATACTATGAAATTCCCAACATGGCATAAGTGCCTAGGAATACTATGAAATTCCCAACATGGCATAAGAGCCTAGGAATACTTAGAAATTCCCAACATGGCATAAGTGCCTAGGAATACTTAGAAATTCCCAACATGGCATAAATGCCTAGGAATACTTAGAAATTCCCAACATGGCATAAGTGCCTAGGAATACTTAGAAATTCCCAACATGGCATAAGTGCCTAGGAATACTTAGAAATTCCTGACATGGCATGTCTAAAAGAGTGCCTAGGAATACTATGAAATTCCCAACATGGCATAAGTGTCTAGGAATACTTAGAAATTCCCAACATGGCATAAGTGCCTAGGAATACTTAGAAATTCCCGACATGACATGTCTAAAAGAGTGCCTAGGAATACTATGAAATTCCCAACATGGCATGTCTAAAAGAGTGCCTAGGAATACTAAATGCAGGTACAATGAAGAAATGAAATTCCCAACATGGCATGTCTAAAAGAGTGCCTAGGAATACTAAATGCAGATACAATGAAGAAATGAAATTCCCAACAAATCGGAGGCCTCTTTTACAAACACACAAGGCAGAAGAGAAACTAAATACAGGTACAACAAGAAAGGACATAAATGAAACGATGTCTACAAGTGACAAGAAGCGAAGTAAATGAAACGATGTATACAAGTAGCAAAGAAAGGAATAGTTCAAGCCCGCATTACGGAGGCGACCAAGTACCAAGCAAAGAAAACAAAGGAAAATCAATTCAATCAAAGAAATATCAACAAGGCGATAGCAAGGTCCGATACATGAATAAAGAAATGAAGCAAATGGAAATTGGCCCACAGTATAGGGACAACAATACTCGACAAATAAATACAAAAACAAACTAAGAAGAGCTACTGCATGAGGAGCACGACGGTAATTGACCGAGCTTAACCTCTTCGTCATCTGTTGCCGTATCCCCATCGGTATCCTCACCATCAAAATGTTCTTCAGAAATAAGAGCATCAAAGTTGGTCGTATGGGCACCAACGCATTTTAACGCCTCGAGCCGAGCGGAGAACTCGGCTCCTTTCGCAATCTCGTGAGCATCCGAAACTTCCTTTCGGCGAGCATCATCATAGGGAAGATGGCGAACTTCGGTCATGGCCGCCGATGCATCGTACCTAGTTCGGGACAAACGGAAATACTTCACCAACACGTTTGCTCGGGTCACCAACGACTTTAACTTGCCAAAGTAATTGTTCTTCAAACGCCAATATCGGTCTAATCGGCGCTCCTAAACTTCAAATACATGTTCGACACGCTGAACATACTCCCGAAAAGACGCCTCTTGGGTTTTTAACTTCTCCTTAAGCCGGGCACAGTGAGTATGCAATTTATCGTTCTTGCCCATTAGATCAATATAACACCAGTTGGCCCGCACTTCACTAGCCATACCAGATGGGGCCTCGTTCTGGGCAGCACCAGTAGGTCCTTTCCCCGGAATAACAAGGCCCGGAGAACCAGTCTGGTGTGACGTAGTGACAAGCGCCTATAAAAAAAAAGAGAAGGGAGGAGGAGACATGAATATTCGTCAAAAAGAAAGAAAAAAGACAGGAAAACAAAAGAGAGTACTTTTGTATATAAGTTGAAAAAGACAAATTAATCCTAGTTACTGTTAATCTACACTAATCAGATAAGCCCTCGACAGAAGCCGAGGTCTCTACAGCATCCGCAAAATGAATGTCTCATAGCGAGACTATTTGTGTCCCTAAACGACCCCTCACTGAAGCTTCCAAACGGTTTAAGACAGCCGTGGCCTCAGTCACCCCAGCCATAGAATCGATCATACGCTCTGCTCGGGTAACGCCACGAGTCCCTTTCACGTATTCATGCACCTCTAGTGCACGAGCTCGGGCCCAGTATGCTTTAACAAAAGATAGCAACAAGTCTCCGTCCTCATAAATGGCCCCTAACACCAAGTTCAAGCTCGCTACCCGGCCCCGGGCCTCATCCCATGGCCGACGAAGTACACCGAGTAGCTCTTTCGCCTTTTCCTTATTGGCAGTATAGCGGGCCGTATTTTTGCTGAACTTCTCACCCAACTTGTGTAACCATCTGGATAAGTTCAAAATCTGAACATTTAAGTCCCCAATCTCACGATGGGCCCAAGCAAGTTCAGACATATGAGATGAACTAGTGGCGTCGGGACTACCTATAAACTGTTCACCTACACTGCCACTTGGTGGAGACCATACCACCATGGCAAGAGGGTTAACAGGTACCTGACAGAGAGTTCATATACTTCAAAAGAACTATGACAAGCGACAACCAACAGACAATAAAGTAAAAGAAAGGAGAGAATGACGCAAAATATAGCCTTCATATAATCACTCTCTCCAAAAGAATTTATATACACGACCCACAAACCAGCCACTAAAATTCAGACCGATGCAAACTCAAAAACATTTACAAAAGAAACAGGTTCAAGGCTCAACCTGAGGAGAGGAGGTCGGCGGGGCATCAGACCGAGGAGTCACAGGGACAGGGGTTGAAGTTCCCGACCCCGAATGAGGTCGAGGAGCCATCGAGGACGTTTGCCCTGACATACGAGGAATCTCCTCCTCCTGAATGTTCGACCAATCCTTGGGCATTGGTGGCGCAGCACCCACAATCGGATACTTCAATCCCGGCCAAGCCTTAAGAGAAAGGGACACCCTCGCCAAATTTAATGCACGGACGTGACAGCCATATGCATAGTAATTGACGATTTGGGTGAACTGGTCCCGATCTTTAGCCCGAGCAGACTTCAATGAGGACACTTGGTCCTCCAGCAATTTCTTCTCTGCCACCAGCTCTACCTTCTATGCGGCCAGAAGTTCCTTCTCGGCCTCCCACTTGGCTTTCTCCTCGGCCATAAGCACCTTATTGGCCTCATTTTCCTCAACCAGCTTGGACTTCTCCTCAGCCAAACTATGGGCCAACTCAACCTCGGCACCATGATGTTCCACCAATAGCATGTTCTCGGCCTCTACCTGCCGCTTCTCAGTTTCCAATACCGCGAACCGCTCTCTCAGCTCAGCGGTGGCAAGGCAAATCTGCACAAATAAATTATAAGATACCAACAAAGCTAGTCCAAAATTCAGTAATGATGAAATGAAACTTACGCGAAGGGCGTCTACATGGGCCTGATCAATGTTCGCTATAGCCGGCCGAGCAGCCATGTCACACATATTCTGGTGAGCAAGAGGCATAAGGGCAGTGCACGCCATCCTCATTGCTCGGGGTTGCCCCAACAAATCGCCCGCACACCTAGCGATGTAACGGGCCATAGACACCCCGTCCACCTCAGCCGGTACAGTGTTCTTGTCTCCCTTTTCGATGGACACGTCCACCGCCTTGCCGGACACTTCCACATCATCCCCGGTAAGCCCCACCTCTTTACCGCCAGGTACTGCATTCCCCTCAACAGCCATCACCTCCTCGACATCCTCAGACTCAGGGGCCTCCTCCTCGGCCACCTTCTCCTTTGGTGGTGGCGAGACATTCGGAAGAGTCATAATATCCTCTTCCATGTCCACATTCAGGTTCACATAACCATATAGGTCAGCGAACGACCCCTGAAACAAAATAATGCCCATTGATCGGGCAAGGGAAAGTGTAACCAACAGAGACGTCAAAGACTGAAAGACGAATAAACAGATAAAGAAGGGAATCCTAAAAAGATACAACCAACAAAAACGATTGCACATACCTCGGAGTCAGCTTTCTTGTCCTTGGCAGAGACGGGCAAGATGGGACTCTCCTTTGGGGGAGATGACAATCCCCCATCTAAGATCCCCCCAGAATGGGGTGTCCTGCCCAAGGAAGAAAAGGCCGATATAGGGGAAGATGGCGTCACCTCCAAGTCCGTACCCTCTTCTATCACCACACCACTCCTCGACGACCCGGTGACCTTTGCTCTCTTAGCCGGCACCTCCATCGGCTCCGTTGATTGACGACGAGCTGACTTCTTAGTTAGAGCCAAGACGCGGGGCGTAACCACCAAAAAAACTCAGCCTCAGTTTCTTTGGGGATTACAGGCGCATTGGCGCACCTATTCCCCGGCTCGGCCACATACCCCAGCAACTTGGGAGCAGCCCGACTCTCGGCCTGCTTCGTAGGACCAGGCACCCACCATTTCTAGAGAGCTACAAGAGTATCAAGATTGGGAGCACCGAGGATAGGCAACTCGGGAGCAGCCTAAGCGGGAGCAGGAATATGGCGCCCAGGAGGACACCAATTCCCCAACACGATCACAAGACCAAGGTTGTGTTCCTTGTTCGTGTCGGGTAAATCAATCACAAGTCGGGTAAACGAACGCACCGACTTCAAGTACGAGCTCCGCATTTCAAAATGGAAACCATAGATGCCCAGCACATCATTCAGTTCCACTGGCACGTTCGCCAATTCCGACAGCTTCTTTATACCGTTGAGTATACGGTAAGTGTTAAGACCGAGCTGGCAAGGAGCGATCTGGAAGGCCTCAAAGAAGGAGACCATCCAGTCCGAGAGATAGAGCTTCAACCCACCGGTTAATAGGGCTGATGACCGAATGGCCACCTCATTTGCGGCCACATGCCCCTGCGCCTCTTCCACGGTCCTCGGAGGACGGGCATGCACGTCGGCAGGTATTCCTACCCGCTTTTTAAAATCTACTTCATTAAACACCCCAAGTTGGGCCAGGCATTGAGCAAAATAATCCTGCAAAAACAAACAACCCATTAATACACTACAGCAAAGAAACCACAAAACCCACAACGAACAATTACGATCCATATAGCAAGAAATACCAACAAATCAAACCAACCGTATACAATTGCCAATCACCATCTACAGCTTAAGCATGACTACAAAAACTCATAGAAACGACAACAATTTCCAAAAATAACCCAAAGATCCACCAAAGAATTGACAGAGGAATACAACAAAGAAGACCACTCAACTAAGCAAATAAGCAAAATCGTGTATAAAGGATCCCATTAATAATGGATATACTTACAGCCATTATGAGGGGAAGAATACAGCCTTGGAGATATGTTTTCTTCTCGAAAAACGATGGCAGAAGATATTTTCTAGAGAGAAGAATAAACCCTATGAGAGAGAAACGTAGGGGGAATTATGGGAAAGATAGAATCAAAAAGTATTACTTAGAGAAGTTAAAGGACTAGAGCCACAAAAAGGGGGAATAAAATATTAACCGTCCTTTCGTGTGACAGAGGTTTACCTCTTTTTAGCCACAGAAAAGTCAAAACCACCCTCAGATATTTCAAAATCAACGCTCCAGATCTGCCACGTCAAAAGCTTATCCCACTAACCCATGCACTTCACATCATTGCATATATATAAACTGCCAGTGGACCCCACCACGTAAAGCTTACAGCATACGCTACCCATATTACTACAAGCAATGAGGAACAAAAATTACCACCGAGATTAACCACCGAATAAGTTCCTCGACGCCAACTAATTAATTACCACAGGAACACCGAACAAGGGAAACGAAGACCGTTCCTAGCTCAACGGCATTTAAGCCTCCAGACTAGCAACACTCTACGGGGGGATAACCACGGTGTACTGTACCTTGCTCGGTATCAATACCGAGGTACATAGCATGGTTAAGAAAAAACAATACCGAGGCACATAGCATGGTTAAGAAAGAAGCCAAGCAAATAAAATTAAGCAGTAAACGAATTTTTATTCATCCACAAAGGGGGAAACAAACAAGTACAAGGGCAAAAGAAAAAGAAGAAACATCTTTACAGAAAGCTACCTATCCCTAAAGCTTAGAACTGCCCCCCCCCCCCCCCAATGATATCCTTCTTCGAACAAGAGCTCCTCGGATAGTACCATGAAGTCCTGCCGTAAATATAACAACATATTGTATCCAAATGCAGAAACAACAAGATACTTCTCTAGGCTCGCCGACTACCACCCTCATCTACATCCCTTATGGCCAGAAGCTCTTTCAGATGCTCATTTTCCTTAATCAAGCGGGAAATACCAGCATCTGCTTGTTGCAGAGCATAAGACTGAGACTTACACTTCTGCTCGGCTTCAAAACGAGCAGTACCCTCCTTCTTCCAATATTGTTTAAACCTCCTCACTTCGGTCTGAGCACACTTAAGATCGACTTTCAACCAAGATATCTCGATCTCTTTCAATTCAAGAGGAGTCAAATCCTCAAAACCGGGGGGACAGGGTAGCATATAAGTAGGCTCCTCTTTAAGAAGGGCCTTTTTTACAGCAGATCTGGTAAGAGGGGCCATCTCACAAAGAAACTGGTTAAGAAAAACAAGTGAGAGAAAGAAGAGGGAAAAATATGATAAACAAAATGCAAAACAATAGGGAGCATTTATAGGGGATCAGAAGGTGCGAATTGCGAAGCGGTGCAATAAACGAAAAGACACAAGATACGAGGGTTACAACAGTTTAAAATACAAAGGGGCACAAAGTACGAGGTGTTATTAAAAGTCCAGTATAAGAAAAGGCACGAGATACAAAGAGGCCACAAAATCCAAATACAAAATGGAAAAATACATCAGAAAATAAGCCCAATTAAATTAAGGATCAGTGGGTGGGAAAACAGAGCTGCCAGACCGGGAAAAAGGATCCCGAGGAATAGCACGACCAGAGCTAGATAACCGAGCTCCTAACGAGGAGTTGAGGACGGTCAAGCACTCATTCTCCCTAGAGAGGGCGGTGATTGGACCTCTGAGTCGAGCATTCTCACAGGCCATACTAGCAAGGCCATGAGGACCATTATCAAACTCATTTTGAGCTTGATCCCAAATTTCCTCGGCTTGATACCAAGAGTTAGCCAGCTGATTCCTCCTCGACAGCAGCTGATCGAGCCTCCTACTTAAGGCCGATATTTCAGCCCATTTAAGGGTTTCCTCGGGATAGGAATCAAATAACCTCAAGGCCAGATTCCCAAATTCCCTCTCAAGCTTGGCCATGTGATGACGGACCCGAGACACTTCAGTATCTAAGTCCTTCATTTAAGCATGATATCTCACCACTGGCTCAGACATTCTTAAAAGGTTATTATGCCAACGAAGAAAGAAGAAGGGATGAGAAGTAGAGGAGAAAATTTTATAAGATAATGATACAACTTGAAAAAAGATGAAAGGGTATTTATAGAGCAAAGATAGTATGGCATTATCTGACAATGCTTGGGAACATGCCACTTTGACTAACTATGTCTGGGAAAACGCTACTTTGACAATCTGCCATGCCTTAGATATCACATGGCTACAGTACAACAGGAAATAAAAGTACCAAGATATTCAAATATCCAACATTCCAAAAAGAAATGACAAACCACAAACGCAGCATAAATAGAACAAAAGAAGATGCAAATATATTTTTCATTAATAAAGATGGGATGAACAGGCAATTCGTTACATCAGAGGGCAACATCAAAAGAAACTCTATTACATCAAAGGACAACGTCCAAAGGAGATCGGTCACTTCAAAGAGATAAGCGAACAAGAGATACGAAGAAAAGAAACATAAAACAGAAGAAAATGAAGAAGAAAAACTACAGAGGAGGCACAGAAGAAAAAGAAAAAGGAAAAGTGTGAGAGAAGAAAGTATAAAACAGAAAAGAAAATGAAGAAGAAAAACTTTCAAGGAGACACAGAAGAAAAAGAAAAAGGAAAAGTGTGAGAGAACAAAGTATAAGACAAAGCAAGAAAACGAAGAAGAAAAACTACAAAGGAGACGCAGAAGAAAAAAATAAAAATAAATAAAAACCGCTCAAATAGAGAGAACAATGTATAAAACAGAGCTCTTCTATTCTGACGCTTATGGCGAAGTTGATCGGTATCGATGAGAAGGCCCCGCAGGTCTTGCAGCATCTTGTAGCGAAGGATTCCTCCTCAGAACTTCGTTCTCGTCGAGCAGAGATTGATGAGCACGCCTGCAATAGACCAACTCTGTCCTCAGCCAAGTCAACTCCTTCACCATTTCCTTGTGGTGACCACACATCACTTCCAACTCCACCTCAGCATCTCTCAAAAGCTTTAGTGCATTTCCATAAGAGGCCTTAAAAGATTCCACTTGCAAAGCGAAAGCAGAACTGGAAAATGGAGAAGCCATTGCAATTGACAGGAATAAGGATATGTATGTATAGCAGGAGTGTATGGAGAGATTATGAAGAAAAACTTAAGTTCAAAGAGGTATTTATAGATGCATTAAGGAAGGTATGAGGTGAAGAGTCGCGACCGTTTCAGAAAAGGTTTAAAGAAGAGTGCGCCATTGAAGAGACGCGACTGTTCAAAAGGTACTGTTCATAATCGACTCTTGGATTTCTTCCATTATTTTAATAGATATTGGAAAAAGATATACATGCATATGCTTATGGGTAAGTGCAACCATCTCAAGTGTATTAAATAAGATTCCTTGCACAAGGCTCGAGAAAGCCCAGTGGATAAGATCAAGCACAAGGCTCAAGAAAACCCATTAATGAAGCCACACGCGGGCGCAATAAAAAAAATTGCATGGGAAAAATAAAACAGATAAGAACCAGAAAAAGAATTTTTATTTATTATTGAAACTCCATTACAAGAGGCCGGTCAACAAAAAGAAATTACAAAGAAGGAAAGATAATTATTTGGCAGAAGGGCCAGCTTCATCATCCGGCTTCTTCTTAGACCGAGCATACACTTCCTTGAGGGCCAATTTATAAGCCCTCTTGGATGCCACATGCCTGTCTCTAGAAGCCTCAAGCTCCTTAATCCGAGCACGCGCCCAAATGTTGTCGATCAAAGCCCTCTGATAATCACTTTCCAAGGAGGCCAAATTTCCCTCAAATACCACAGCCCGACGAGCTCCCCTCGTCAGAGAGGCAACCCTCCTCTCAAGAATACGCGCCTTCCTCACCTCCTCCTCCAAATGAGCAACATACTCAGGAAGGTTATCTCCACTGGTTCCGTTAGGAGAAGTCATTGGTTCGTTATGAAAGATCGAATTATAGAAAGAGAGCAGATACAGCCCTCTTTTATAAGGAGAAATAAGAAATATATCAAAGGTCATCTCGAAGAAAGACAACCCTCTTGAACTCCCCCAAAGATATTTATGGCTAACTAACAACAATTCAGGCCAATTACGTCACCCAACAAAGTATTGAGAAAATAAACAGACAGAAATAAGGATAAAGAAATATTTTATTAATCTCAATAATTCGGTTACAAACTTGGTGATGACACCCGACAAAAAAAATAAAAAATTACAACAGTTAATTATTCCGAGGAAGAGCCTCCTTCAACGTCATCCGATCCCGGTTTGGACCGATCATGCAGCTCCTTGAAGGCAAGCTTATAAGCCCTTTTCGCTGCCCTTTGCTTATCTAGAGCAGCCTCGAGCCTTTTTATCCGTTCAAAGGCCCAATCCCGATCAGCCATCGTCACGTGATGAGCCACATCCATATCAGACAACCTTTTTGTTACATCAGCCAACTTCCTCTTCACACTTCGAGCTTTCTTGACCTCGTTTTCCAAGTAAGCAATATATTAGGGAGAGTTATCACCAGTGGAACCATGGGGAGAGGCCATAACGTAACAAGCAAGTGGTAATAAAATAGATAATTATGGATAGAGCATTCCCTTTTTATATAGTCAATAAATGTTGGGAAGGCCAAAGATTTTCCTCGAAGCTAGATATCAAGATAGGACTTTTCAATGACCTCAAATGGACCCCAGGAAACAGTCATAAATCTATTGCGTGTCTCGATGAAGCATTGGGAACAGCAGGATCGAAGTAACATTCTCGACAGACCGATCATGACTCCCTTGACGTGGAGACCACACCGAGAAAGTCAGGGAGCACTTGATAGAACACAAAAATTAGACCTGAATATGTCCATTCGGGTATGAATCGGCCCACACGTTATTAAGGGATATCCATTGCTAAAACGATAGATATTGGGTTATAACATGCCCTTCTTTGAGAATAAGGGTGGACATTACTAAAAGTCCAAGCTCACTTAACAAGGGACTCATATTTGAAAATCCCATGAGATTGAGACATTTGTCAACATCCTGAAAGACATAGTTGCCTATAAATAGCCAAGTACCCTCACTTAAAGAGGACCAGAAAATTTATCTAAAAAATATAGAGAGAATGAGAGAAAAGAGAAAAAGTTGTCAAAAATCATCACATTAGAAAGCAGACCGAGCAAAATTCAAAACCGATCACCGAGAACAGAGAAAGACCAAGATTAAGAGCAAGTTGTAATACCGAGTATAAGTGCAAATAGGAAATTGTAATCCGAGCAAGTACATCACCGAGCAATGATAAAGATTAAAGAAGTGTTTAATACTTCTCTTTTATATATTATATTATCGTTGAAAAGCCTAACGCCACCGAACAAAATTATGGCTTTATCACTTACCTTCCAATTACAACTTTCATTTATGAAGTGTTATAATTAGCACCAGAACGATGTTGTCGAACAACCATTTTGGACTATAAAAAGGGGAAGTCGCCAGATAAGTTCCACACACACAGAAAGAAAAAAGAGTTGTTCTATCATGGAAAAAACTAGTAATCTTGTGTTGACTATTGCTTGCTTCTTTCTCATGGCTTTCCTAGTCATTGGGGAAGAAACAACAACTAGAGTTGACAAATCATATTTAAATGGGTCCGAGCCCCCATCAGGAAGCCCTGGCGGGTCCGAATTGGTCGTAAATTCCTTGGATGTTTTGGCTTCCCAGGCTATGGTTTCCCAGGGTTTGGAGGGTGGCCCTTATTTGGTGGGTACCCTGGATATGGAGGGTGGCCTTAGTTTGGTAGATATGGTGGTTTTGGTGAGCGTTTTTACTCTCGGCTTAGGGTCTTTTTTCCTTGGTTATCAAAAGTTCCGGTTGCAAGTGAGAGTAGGATGAGTAATCGGGTTGGAGGCAAGAACGTGCAAAAAGATGTTAGTATATCGGATGTTGTTGTTAGCAGAGCCAGCTATGAACAACATCCGTGAGTGATCTACAAAAATTGCTTTGAATGATCACAAGTATGACTGGTTAGGGTGCTTATATACATAAATAAGGGGTCGGTTTTTCACATTCAAGATAAGAACGTCTGGAAATAATTACTAATACATTACGTGTTCTTCTATCTGCATTTAAATACACCAATATTTGTTATTCGATTTTCAGGGATGTGTAAAAAAATTGTTCAGTGATACTCGAGTTGCATGGATATTTTAATCTCTAAACACGACTAGAGTACTAATTTTGCTTAACAAGCAACCAAGTTTATTTATCAGGTTTACATACGAACGTCAATGATAAGCTTGTAAAAGCTCGTACCGTTGAAGTGGTATCAAGGAGCTAGTATAACATGAATAAAACAAAACTAAGTGGTTATGTAACATTGAAAAAATTGGACCAACAACACATCAAAATTCATCCTAAAATTGTTTTGAATTCACTTTTCCAAGTATACAAATTGGTAAGTAGGTGAAATTCAACTCTACCTAAATATGACGGGAAAAAAACATAATATATGATGTCAAGATCAATTGAAAATAAAAGGCAGAAAAGGGCAAACTGCAAAATCTTCTGAGTCAAGCCGGGCCAACGTCGACGCCTCTTTGTTGCAGAAATTCCTTTGCCTCAGCGATGTCCTGTAAAGATGAAACAGATAGTATATTTTTATCATCCAGAATGACAAGGAAAACCAGTCAATCGGTACCATGCTGAGCCTACACAGATGATGAAATAAACAAACTGTCAAATGTTCATAAAAGCCCATAAAAGAAAATCTGGCTGATTAAGCCCATTAAGAAATCGTGATGAATAATAAACACAAGCCACCCAGCATTAGACCCCAAATCATTAATCCACCATTGAACTAGCTGAAGATAGGTACACAGCATTTGACACACCTCAACAGAATCACAAGCCTATCGATTACGAGTCAACATAATGAGGCAAAATTGGCTGTAAAGCAACATCTCGAGTATTATAATGCATGCGTATAACATTGTTGACATGCTTCAAGTCTATGTTTATAGTTTAATAAGACAGTAGTGTCTTCTTTGGCTTGCGAAAAACAAATTTTTTTGGCTCAGTGAGAAAATACCTTTTGCAACAAAATTGCTTCTTGAGGACAAGTAGGGAACTGCATTAAACCAATCCCAACCATGAGCAAACCATAGCATCCCAATGATACGATCAAGTACAAAGGTAACTGAAAAACAATAAGGAAACTAGTAAAGAAACCATGTCTAAAATTTTGTAATCAAAGTATTAAGCGTTTAATAAGAACTTGAAGGAATAGCTCACCAACCAAGTATAGCTATGAGGAATTATTGAAGCTTGCAACAGGCCAATCCAAAAGGCGGAGATGGCCACCAACAGTGCCATTATCTTCACAATATGCTTCATCACCTGATTGTGGTTTTAAAAGGAGTCGATAGGAGAAACGGATGACTACTATCTTTGTTAACTTAATCTAACATATTATATATATAGATGGTACAAGTTCTACATCAAATAACCAGAACATCAATCACCAATGTCTTCTTCTTCTTCTTTTAAGGAACCACCAATCCCCTTTAATCATGCGATAAAACTTGTCTTTTAATTATATGAAGAAAAAAACAGTAGTATATTGTATTGGAAATTCAGAAATAAAAGAACTCCCTTATTAAGGTGAAAAGAATACCACAAATAATTTTTTTACATATCTATAAAATATACCTACTACAAAATGACCGCTTTTGAGACATAGTATGTTTTCAAACTATGGCAGGAAAGAAGTTATTTTGTATAAACTACTCAGAAGCAATACAACGGCTGTTATTCAAGCGAATTTTATCCAAATTTATGCCAATGGAAAACAGATATACAATACTATACAAAAATTTAGAAACAAAATGTGATACTCAAGAGAGAAAACTATGACCCAAATTAATGAAAAAGCGGTCAAGTTAGAGATTATTTGGCTACAACTTCAAAGGAAATAAGCTGGCAAAAGACAAACATTAACCAGGGGGAAAGCTCTCCTCCCTCAATGAATGCAGATAACAAATCAAAACAGCTACACTGAGTAAAATTGCGGAAATAAAGCAATGATGAATTTCTGCTTAAAAAGCAAAATATTAAATCGACTGAACTTGAGAACTAAAGCCAAATACGTCCTAGGAAAGCTGTAATGTATTTGATTGGCCATGAGCCCATGATCAAGATAACCCCCATTAATCTGGAAAAAGAAAATCCTTAAATATATAAAATAAAGCTACTATAGAGTAAAGACAACTTGGAGCAAGGTGACTACCATCAGAAGGGATAGGTGATATATATTCTCACAGTCCTCCACAAATTGCTTAAGCAAAATAGACTCAACCCTTGCGCAATTTCCCAACATCATTTGGCAACCATGCACACCATTTGTAAACTATCTACTCGTGTATACTAAATTTCATAAGGAAAACAAAAACAAACAAAACAGCTGAATAAAGCAAATCAAGCACACATGCTCTACACAATATATCAACACTAGAGCAGGAACTTATGTTACGATGTGTAAATATATATATATGTATATATGTGTGTGTGTGTGTGTGTATGTATGAATGATCTTCTCTACGAAAGAACTAAATGAGTTGGGCCTGACGCAGTCACATATCTAATGGCCACTATCTTACCCAGGGTACGTTTGATCGTAGCTTTTAACTTTAAGTGAAGTTTGTGTGAACATGGTAGAAAAGTTGATCGTTTGTTGATGCTATTAAGCTAGGAGGAACATTTAATGGTTGCAACATGCCAATACAAGGGTGGAGACGACCACGAGCAGTGCCTTTATCTTCATAACATGCCTCATTGCCTAATTGTGGTTTTCAAAAAATGAGCCACTAAGGAAACAGATGACCAATTATCTTTGTAATTCAATCTTAACAAATACTATAATGCTAGAACGTGCGAATTCCACATCAAATCATCAGAATACCTACCAATGCCTGTTAAGAAGACAGTTATATAGTATAGGAGAAATAAAAATAAGCTCTTTTTTTCAGGTGAAAAGAATAATACGAAAAGAAAAGAATATATATTATATACAAAATAAATATACAGACTAACTCAATGACCGCTTTTCAAGCAAAAAAGTATACACTCGGACTATTGCAAAAAAGAAGTTACATTGTTTAAGCTAGTCAGAAAACGAACGGACGTTATTCAGGCGAATCTTGGCCCAAATTAATGCCAAAATAGATATACTGTATACAAATACAGAAAAAAAGACAATGCTATACTCGAGAGAAAACTGCAGCCCGTATTTATGCAAAATACAGTCAACTTTCGGGTTATTTGGCAACAATTTTAAAGGAGATAAACTGGAGAAACACAAACAGTGCTTGTTATCCAGGGGAAAAAAACCCTGCCCCACAATGTATGCAAAAAACAAAAGGAAACAAAACAAAATAGCTATACTGAGTGAAGTTTCAGAAATAAAACAATGCATGCAAAGCTAATTGATCTTAAATCCAAAACGGTACTAGACAAAACTGTATGCATTTGGTTGGCAATAATAAAAACAATGACCATTAATCTGGAAAAAATAAAATCCCACATATCGAATACAGCAACTATAATGTAAAGAAAAATCGGAACCATGACTACCATCAGAAGGGATAGGTATTACATATTCTCACAGTCCTCCACAAATTGCATAAGCAAAATAGACTCAAACCCCTTGCGCAATTTCCCAACATCATTTGGCAACTATGCGCAGCACTTTAAAATAAAAAAGTATTATTTACTTGTATGTGCTAAATTTCTAAAGACAAAAACAAAGAAACAGATTAATGAAGCAAGCATGCCCAATACACAATCTCAACACTCGAGCAAGGCTAACTTATTTATGACTTATGATGTAACACCGAGAAAGTCATATCCTTTTAAAAAAAAAAATAAGATTTTCATTTCAAAACTAAAAATTAACTGAGTTGCAGGAAGACAGTACATGCAAGGTCGTTGTTGCTGGTGAAAAAAATTAAAGATAAAAGGTTGAAGGTTGAAATTAGAACATTCAATTTAATTACTCATTACCTCATAAATACTTTTCTTGAACAGTACAAAAAGACTATCGTTATTATAAGCTTATTTGGTAGCGTCTTTCGACCTCAACTTGTTTGCTTTTTTGCTTATAAGCTGCAAACATTTGGTTTGTTAGTTGACTGGTAACGCATAATCTACAGAATTAAAGAACCAGGCATATTATCACACAAGAAATAATATCTTACCTGCTTATCATGAGAGATAGGTAATAGATACCATCTTCTCTACACTTCAATATAATTGGGCCTGGTCCGTTTACTAACCTAACATCCACCAGCTTACTCGGGGTATATTTGGTTTTAGCATTTAAGCAAAAGGTTGGAATATTTTGAACATGGACGAAAAGATGTAAAATACACATTTTGTAACCCAATTATAAGCTGTCTTGTCACAAAATATACGGCAAAGATGAAATCAGCCGGCATTCAATTAAAAGCTAACTCATACATAAAATGTAACCCAATAATGAGATTTGAATAGCAATGCAATTAGATTGAAACCCTAGTTTTTACACCAAAATTGAAATCGAGAACAGTGAAGATAGAAAAAAGAACAAACCTTAAAGATTAACTGTATATAAAGAACCTAGCTTTTTATGATTTTATCACATAATAAAAAGTATCTTAATTGCTTCGGAAAAAGACAATACTGTTATCAGTAGGCTTGTTTTACATCAGCTTTTAAGCTCAACTTGTTTACTTTATTGCTATTAAGATGCAACATTTGGGTAGTCAGCTGAAATATGTGTTCTAATTGGTCAGGTATAAACTAAAGAGATAAAGCACTAAGTTTTGTATCGTTCTGACATACACTCACAGAAATAAACTTATTTGCTTATCACAAGGGTATGAAAAAGATAGCATTTTTTCTACACAAAAGACATTAAAGTAACTTACTATATTTACCAAACAATAATCCAAACACGAAAATCTGTATAATCCAACAAAAATTTACTCATTGCTAAGAATATAAAACAGAACACAATGTATCATATTATTCAGGCTTCAGCAATAAGCAAATCAAATCCCATGTTTCAAAAAGAAGGAAAAAGCTGGATTCAACTGCAGAGAATATTAAACAAAAAACAAATACAACCTGATAAAAAGAATCATCTTTAGCTTATGAACATAGTCAGCTATCTAGCCTATCTAATGATCAAGCTTGGAAGAAGTGGCTAAGCTGGTGGTGGATGGATGGGCAAAATGTAAAAGACATTTACATTATTATGGTCTTTAAAGGCGTAGATTGCTATTTCTTGACCAGCTTCAAAGTTGCTATTCTCTAATACTGTAGCCCAACCCTGCATAAGTGCAAGATACCGACTTGCGCCCATTTGCCGAATCCTCATGGTTACATCATAAGCCGCACCAGCTACAACTACGCTTATTTTGATAGAACCAGCTCCCATGTTTAAGTTTGTAAAATCTTGTTGGCTGAAGAATGCTAGGTCAACTAGGACAGTGTGAATCAAGAGTTGGTGTCGTTGAGGGTTCACGTCGCTTGGCGTTAGAGATTTTTTTGTAACGAAAACAGCGTCTCCAGTGCCTATAAGTGGTTTCAGAATAGGTGGGAGTAAAACAAATGGCATGTTTGGAATCTGACGAGCTTCCTGAACATTATCAACTGCAGAAAACCCTTGTACTGCTGCTAGTAGGCGAGATTCAAGTTCAGCAACCTAAAAAAAGAAAAGATATAGTTCACACGCATCTTAAAAACATATAAATACTTAAACAACAAGAAATACTATAAAAATCAAGCACTTATTTTCTTCCTCTTGCAAGTCAACATTCTAGAAACAACAGAAAATATGTTACATGCCTTTCAATAACTTTGAAATATTGGAAAAGAATACTTGAAACAAAACATCACTAACCACATCAACTGCTTGCTCTTGCAACTGGTCAGCCTGGAAACAACAAAAGATATATGCATCTTAAAATATTTAAATATTGAAACAAAAAATGAAACTTGAAAATAATAATAATAAAAATACTCACTAACCACAATATTTGTTGCTTGCTCTCCATGTTCCGCCATTTGGACTGCGGCCCCGATTGCCAAAGATCTATATTTATCAAGATTATACGAAGATTATGCTAATCAAATTGACTCGTCATTTAAATCACATTAATGAACCAACTGAAATATATCAACGTCATTATCAAGCAAATATCATACGAAGTATCATACAAATAAAACCTAATCAAATCAATCAAACTTGTTAAAATCCAAAACAGATCATCACAAGGTTAAGACACTGTTAGTCAGTATTAAATTGAAAAAAAGAGCCATAAGAAGTTTTTCTCCAAACTAGCCCATTGCTGTGACCCAAGCCCAGCAAAATGTTGGTTCACAACTAATAACCAGAGCCCCATGATTGGCTTGTCTAATTGCAGGTTACAAGCAAGGAAGCTCGAATTTTAAGCAAAAAAATTGTGCTTATAAGCTGCAACCACACTAGGTTAGTAATTATCTTGGATAATATTATTAACTTTATCCTAAAACGATGTCTGATTTTTCCAATTGACACCAATAAATACCAGATAATAATCCACAACAGTATTTATTAACACCTAGAACTTATTCCCCATTCCATTTGAACTGCAATAATGAGAATTTAAGTAAAGTGTCTCACGCTTTATAAGTTAAATTGCTTTTGCCAGACATATCAGTGTTATTTCAGTAGAAAATAGTGATTAGAGACATCACTATTTATATATAAAAGATAAACTAGAGAAGTAATCTCTTATCTATTTTAAACTAAGTCTTGATCTTATCTATTTTAAACTAAGCATTTATCTTCGGTAACAACCGTGTGAACCCAATCTCATTATCACCCAAATATATCTTTTGTAATCATGAGAATAACCACCTTTATCACTCCGTTTGTATAACGTGCTTATCACTCCGTGTATTATCCTTATGGTTTGAATTATTACTGTTAGTATACTCCCGCAAATACGATTTTGTAAATTTGAAAACTCATTTTGTAACTAAACTCATGGGTTTTGTATTTGGCGGTTGCCACAGTTAGTTAGTTATTTCAAAGTTTTTTTTTTTTATTGATTTTTTAATTGTTTTAAAATGACAGAGAATTTATGCAAATAGTCACTCTCTCCTTATGTTGTTATAAACTTATGATTCAAAATGGCCCCCAATTTTTAGAAACGTGACAAATTGGTCCTGGTTATGGATGGATTAACATGTGATCAGTTTTTATAAACGAAATTACATTGATTGTAATAATTGAATTTGTTTGGTCCATATTTAACTAAATTATCAATAGTTAAATTAGAAAATTTTACTAGTAAAGTACCAATCTCACATCAATAGCCTCAATGTCTCAATCTCACATCATCGACCTCATTCTCAAGAATTTTTTAGTTTTAACGTCGATGCAAAAAGTCTTCATTTTTACCAAAGAACTATGATCTCGTTTTCTCATCACTAGAATAAAATAAAAATAAAAATGTCCAAAATATGAATTCTCAGACGAAGCTGAGATGGTAATGGTAAGTTCCACGCGTAGAAATTGTTTGGTGCAATAGAGTCGAGTCGAGTCGAGTTGAGCTCTGTTCAAGTTCAGCTCGTTTACGAAACGAGACTTAAAATCTTACCTACGTTCAACTTGTTGACTAAATGAAGTCGAGCTGAGCCTGCGTTACGAGCTCAGTATAAAGAATTTATCCCATACATTTAACATCGTATCGCTTAAAAAAATTACTTAGCTTAAATCTACGCTAAGGTAATCAATTATAAAAATAAGTATGGTAGTTTTATGGTTAATTCATGTTTTGTTTACTAAACTATCGGCTGTTAACAATTTCTATACCCAATTACGACATTTAACAATTTACATACTAGTTTAACAATAATTGATCAATCAACATACCTTTCTTAACATGGCACGACGTGGTACAAATTAACCAAACAGATATCAAATGATGTCACAACACCTCATAATTTAAGTGTTTTTTTATTTTATGATTTTTTTTTGAAAAAAATCATAAATGTTTAAAACTTGGTTACACGCGTCAGAATCTGAGAATATAATTTTTATTTTTATTTTTTCTAAATGTTTATTGATTTTTAATTATTTTTTGACTTTTTTGCTCTTTTTAAAAAATATGTATATATAAAATTAGTACAAAATGGTTAAAGAATTTAGGAAATGAGTTTCAAAATTTACAGAATCGTATTTGATTTTATTTAATTATTTTTTATTGATTTTTTAAATATTTTTGGTATTTTTTTTTTAAAATCGAAAAAAATCAAAGAATGTTTTTTTTATTATAATTTGTAACTTTAAAAGTTCAATAATCTTTTTATTCTTTTTAAAAAAAAAATAAGTAAAAGACAAAAAAAAATAAAAATCAATCTGAATAAAAAATCAATAAATTATAATAAAGTTACAAATTATAATAATAAAAAACATTCTCTGATTTATTTGTTTTTTGAGGTTATTTTTAAAAACGACCAAAAAGATTAAAAAATCATTATAAAATCAAAATACGATTTTGTAAATTTGAAAACTCATTTTCTAACTTCTTTAACAATTTTGTACTAATTTTACATTTTTTGTAAAAAAAATTAATTTTTTTTTAAAAAAGAGAGCAAAATAAATAAATCAATAAGCATTTAGAAAAATTAACTTATAAATTCATAAACTCATATTCTGATGAGTGTAACCAAGTTTTAAACATTTACGATTTTTTTGATTTTTTTCAAAAAAAAACTCAAATGAGGTGTTGTCATGTTATTTGACATATGTTTGGTTAATTTGTGTCATGCCATGTCATGTCAACAAAAGTATATTGATTGATCAATTATTATGAAATTAGTTGTTAAATATCGTAGTTGGATATGAAATTAGTATGTAAATTATTAAATTGTTCTTTATTTGCTGAATAGCCGACTAACTGTGGTCATTTGTCTCTACCAGATGTGAAAACCTTTTGGAAAGAATTTCCATTAATTTATACAATAAGCGTCGTCACTAAAAAAAAAACGAATTGAGTACCTTTTTCAAGATTAAATATTATTCCAATTAATAACAATATCTAATTTTAATTTCCAATACAATCAGGGTCTAAAATATAAACAAGTTAAACTTCATAACTAACAACTGACTTTGGCGCCAAAGTAACACTCAATCTTATATATATACATATATATATATCATATATTATATGCATACACATTTATCTATAGACTTTCAGTTTTAATAATATCTTTAAACTGTTAATTATAATTAGTTTTATGAGTGTGTTAATCTTTATCATTCTTGCAGTTTTTTTTTTTTTGTTACTATTACTCGTGCTTACTAACAAAAGAGCGATCTATTTTATTTTCTTCTGCTTATTCAAAATAATTAGAGTAAAAAGAGTAAAGATTGGAACTTTTCGTTCCTATTTTTTCTCAAAATTTGTTGTGTGGATTCGACTACAGAATATGCAAATATCATCTCGTGAATTTTCCTTATTTTTGTAATTGTCGCATTAGTTTAATGGATCATCTAGAGCAGTTTTTTTTTTCCGTATCTTTGTAGCATTATTTGGAACCTAGTTTTTCGTTTGTTATCCTAGAACAGTATTGTATTACCGGTTTGTGTTTTTTGTTTCAACGCATTTTACATTTTAAATTCTTGCATCGAGTGGTACATATTCTCATAAGTTTATAAAACCGAATTTGTCCATTTTTAAAGAATGTTAATTGAGCCGAGTCATAAGTACAACCAATTTCATGTTTTGCTTTATGTATTATACCTTTTATCTAGTTTTAATCGGGATTAAGATATGGTGTTAATTGGCCAGGGTTTTCATGACAGTAATTAATTTATGACGAATCTATAACACTAATGTAAGTAGAACCAGAAAATTGGTTTTTATATGTTTTATAAAAGATGTAAAGGAGAAAAATAAGTCATTTGGTTGGAATAGTAACTAATAAATAGAGGCCTAGTTAAGTAAATACATTCAAAAGAGAGCAAAGAGCTTATAATTCTGTTACTTGTTACAGTAATTAACTAGTATTTTAGCTTTAAAGAACAATTCAACCCTTTCTCTTTTGTTCTCTAGTATCAAACCACTCACCATAGCCAAGAAATTCTTCTTTATCACAGCAAATTCGATTCCCAAGTAATTACTATTTTCTTTTCAAGATACCTTGTACATTCGCATATATGTATGCTAATAGAGTGAATTACTACTCATGTTTGTATTTTAACGCCTTCCATACTGTAATTATGTTGTGCCAATTACTTGCTTGGGGTTTTATTTTCATGACAGCATGTTAATATATGTAATATATTTGATGATAAGACTCATAAAGTGATACGACTGTTAATATATTTTATTTTTTTAAAATGACGCGACTAGTTTCTTGAATATTGGTGCCTGGCCTTTTCTTGTCAAATTATGATTCTGGGAACACACAAATAATTTGACTCGGAATAAATTGTTTCAAAAGAATTCTAACGAGAAGCTCCCGCAACTGAAACGGTTTTTAGTTGCACGATTTTATGGGTTTTGTGCTTGGTTTTCTAGATCATATCTACGTTAATAGACAGGCATAATTTACTTCTTGAAATTTGGTTCCAGGCCAGTTATTGTCTTATTATAATTCTGTGAAATACAAAACACGAAGTGCAGTGTGTTTGGTAGATTTACTCACATTGAATTTTTTGTTCAAGAATTTCCGAGAATGTCAATTAACGAACTCGGAAAATTATTTCAATTGTCCTGATCATCGTTCTAATCTTGGCAGGTAGTATATCTGCTAGTATATTAGCTCTAAAGAACAGTTCACCCCTTTCTCTTTCGTTCTCTTGTCGCTTATCAAACCACTCCACATAGCCAAGAAATTCTTCTTTATCACAGGAAATTCGAATCCCATGTAATTACTATTTTCATTTCAAGATACCTTGTACATTCATATACATGTATGCTAATAGAGTGAATGACTACTCCTATTTGTATATTAATGCCTTCCCCACTGTAATTATATTGGAAAACACAACTCGTAGTCGTGGCAATTACTTGCTTGGCGTTTTAATTTCAAGAGAGCATGTTAATGTATTTTACAAATATGATGATAGGACTCATAAAGTGACACGACTAGTTTCTTGAATATTGGTGCCTGGCCTTTTCTAGTCTAATTATGATTCTGGGAACACACAAACAATTTTGACTCAGATTAAATTGTTTCAAAAATAAAAAGAAGCTCCCGCAATTGAAAAGATTTTTAATGACACGATTTTACGTGATTTGTGCTTTGTTTCCAAGACCGTATCTACATATACGTTGATAGCTAGACGGACATAATTCATTTCTTGAAATATTATGATTCTGCGAAATATAAAACACGAACTGCAGTGCGTTTGGCAGATTACTGAGATTGATTTTTTTTTCGAAGAATTTTTAAGAAAGTAAATTCACGAACATGGAAATTTATTTTGACCGTCGTTCTAATCTTGGCAGGAAGTTTATCCGCTAGACTAGGTAGACCACTCATCATAGCCAAGAAACTCTTCCTCATCACAGCAGGCTCCAATCCCAGGTGATTCACTTGTTTTGGTTTTTACTTTACAAGCCTACTTATACACACAGGCTGATACATAGAATTTCTTGTGTATTAATGCCTTCCCTTTTGTTATAATTCTGGAAAAGACAACCTGTAATCTAGGCAATTACTTGTTTCCAGATTTATTTTCCGTACATATACGATGATAGACTCATAGACTGTCAGAATTGATTTTTTGAATATTGGTTCCAGTCTTTCTTTTGTTTGATGTAGACTTTACGGTTCTGGGAAAACCAAAACGATCTTTGAAATGCTTTTGGAAAATTTGATTCAGATTAAATTGTCTCAGTAAGTTTGTAAATTAAAGTTGCGGGAATCAAACAGTCTATTTGATTGTCATGATATTACTTGTTTTGCGCTTTGTTTTAGAAAACATCTGTATATGCATACATATATGTTAATAGACGAACATAGTTCATTTCTTTAATATTGGTATCTGGACTCTGGCCAGTTATTGTTTGATTATGATTATGGGAAATATAAAACACGATTAGCTTTGTGTTTGGTAAATTACTAAGATTGACTTTTTCCCCAAGGTTTTTTTAGAATATAAGCTCACGAGATTGAAAATTAATATCAATTGTCATGAAAACTAATCCTTGCAATATAAATGATTACAAAAAAAATAAAAAAAATCCCTGCAATATAGTTTCTTTCCCTGTAGTGTCTGATTTCGTTTCCGAAATCAAACTTTTGCATTGGTAAGATTATCAATTATATCTTAAATAGAACAGAAAAAGTCCTGAAATACGTTGGGAAATTGTTCTTCAATATAAATCTTTCAAGAACTCTTTACTTCAAGCTGTTATTAGTTACAATAATGACTTTTCTGCAATTATCTCAGTTTAAAACAAAAATGAAGATAAACAAAAGAATTGAAACTATTATGTCATTTTAAACTCCTTTCAAATTTTGTTTACAAACTATTATACCTGCCCCTCTTCTGTTAATAATGTGTTATGAATAGATCCCATCAAACTGCATTTCACTACAAGGCAAACAGCTTTTGTTGATAGAAATGGTTTTTTTCTCGTAAACTCATTCTCCGACTATATTGCTGTTAAAGTACATTTCTTTTCATCTGATAAGTATTTTAGTTTAATTATTTTCATCAACAAACTGAAATGGGCAAAGGACATACAAGCTGATGCTGATGCATCTCATGCGTTATTTGCATGAACACATGTTTTAAAGTTCTAATTCTGTTATTTCTTACTGTAATTAATTAGTACAACAGATTTAACGAACAGTTCACTCCTTTCTCTTTCGTTCTCTAGTCGCTTATCAAACCAGTCACCACACCCAAGAAACTCTTCTTTATCACAGCAAATTCAAATCCCAGGTAATTACTATTTTCTTTTCAAGATACCTTATGCATTCACATACATGTATGCTAATAGAGTGAATAACTACTCCTATTTGTATTTTAATGCCTTCCATACTGTGATTATGTTGTGCCAATTACTTGTTTGGCGTTTTATTTTCATGACAGCATGCTTATATATTATATATGCGATAATAAGACTCATAAAAAGACACGACTATTAAGATTTAACAAAAAAATGACACGAGTAGTTTCTTGAATACTGGTGCCTGCCTTTTTGTTGTCTAATTATGATTCTGGGAAAACACAGATAAATTTGACTCGGAATAAATTGTTTCAAAAGAATTCTAAAGAGAAGCTCCTGCAACTGAAACGATTATTAGTTGCACGATTTTACGAGTTTTGTGCTTGGTTTTCAGAGCGTATCTACGTTGATAGACAGACATAATTCACTTCTTGAAATTTGGTGCCAAGCCAGTTATTGTCTCATTATGATTCTGCGATATACAAAACAGTGTGTTTGGCAGATTACTCAGATTGAAATTTTTGTTCAAGAATTTCCAAGCATGTAAATTCACGAACTCGGAAAATTATTTCGATCGTTCTGACCATCCTTCTAATCTTGGCAGGTTCACTAGACAAGGTAGATCAAGAAACTGTTCGTCATCACAACAGATTCAAATCTCAGGTGATTCACTTCATTTGTTTTTTTACTTTACCAGATCACGTATATTGTTACACACACGTTTGCAGATAATTATAATTTCTTGTATAATTCTGAAAAGCACAAACTGTAATTGTGGAAATTACTTGATTACCGTTGACAGCATCTAATTTTTTTTTTGCATATAATATGATAGACTCATAGACTAACAAGACTGTTTTCTTGAATATTGGTGCAAGCCCTTCTATTGTTTGATGACGAATTTACGGTTCTGCAAAAAACTAAAACGACATCTAAAATATTTTTGGCAAATTAGATTCAGATTAAACTGTTTCAGTAAGTTTGTAAAATTAAGTTCCTGGAATCGAAACAGTCATTTTAATTGTCATATGCGCTTTGTTTTCGAAAGCATATCCGTATATGCATACATATATGTTAATACACAGACATGGTTCATTTCTTAAATATTGGTGTCTGGACTCTGGCCAGTTATTGTCTAATTATGTAAAACACGGCCAGCATTGTGTTTGGCAGATTACTAAGATTGTTTCTCAAGGTTTGTTAAGAATATAAGCTCACGAGATTGACAATTAATATCAATTGTCAGGAGAATCAATCTCTACAGTATAGTTTCTTTCCCTGTAGTGTCTGATTTCGTTTCCGAAATCAAACTTTTGCATTGGTATGATTATCAATTCTACCTTAAATGGAACAGAAAAAGGCCAGAAATACGTTGGGAAACTGTTTTTCAATATAAATCATTTAAGAACTCTTTATTTCAAGCTGTTATTGGTTACAATAATGACTTTTCTGCAATTATCTCAGTTTTGAGTAAAAATGAAGATAAAACAACATAACTGGAACTGTTATATCAGTTTAAACTTCTTTTAAATTTACAAACTATTATGCATGTCCCTCTTCTGATCATAATGTGTTATGAATAGATCCCATCAAACTGCATTTCACCACAAGGCAAATAGCTTTTGTTGATGGAAAATGATTTTTTTTCTCGTAAATTCATGCTCCAACTACATTACTGTTAAAGTACATTTCATTTCATTTCATCCTATAAGTATTTTTGTTAATTGTTTTTTTGTTCCACATCAACCGAACGGAAATGGGCAATGGCATACCAGCTGCTGCTGCTGCATCTCTTTTACTAAACATGCATTATTTGCCTGAACACATACATGTTTTAAGGCAGCGTCGATCCGCTAGACCACGTAGACCTCGTACTAATCTCGGAAGGCAGCTTGTTCTCAAGAAAAACTTCAGCTATAAAGCCTATGCACGACTCATAATTTTAACCCTCGAACAAGGATCAAGCTTGTTCCCTTCTATAAAACCAGGCGCATCAACGTTTATATTCACTGATTTATCTGACAAAGCTGAGATGGAAATGGGAGTTTATTACCTTGATAAGACTCGATACACAATTGGATCAGGTTGGGAGGAGTTTGTGATTAAACACGGTCGTCCGACTTCAGGTGTTGTTTGGTTTTACAAGGAATTTGATATCTGGGGTAGACATGTAAAGAACTCGATCAAGTTTGTGAAACCAAAGAGTATAACTAAATCGGTTGGAGTAGGTAAAACTGAGGTGAAAAAAGACGATAGCGTCCATAAGAAAAGGAAGGTTTAAGTAGCAGGATGGAGGAGCATAGAACTAAAAGGGTTAAAGTGTTAGTAGCAAGAGCAAAACTCACCTGCACCGAGTTAACAATGCCTAATCTGATGTAGTCTTTATCATTTTTTCATATCTTAGCCTCCAATTTTACTTGAATCTTATTATGCCAAGTTCAGTGATACTTGAGCTCTTAGTTTCCAGGTCCTACAAATTTTGGCGTTGTTCTTTTTTCCATTACAGTTTGTTTCAGCTTGATTCTCTACTTGAATATTCCTATGTACTTGAACCTCTGATCTCTTTATAGAATCAATCTCAAGCCTGAATAATGATAACATTGTGATACTGCCCAATTTTATAGATCTTATCATTGATCTTGTTTACTTCTCAGTTTGTTCCAGCTAAATTTTTCTTTAAATCTTATCATGCCCTTCTTTTATTGGAGCTTTTAAGCTCCTTTTTTCCCTTAAAAGACTTGCTGCATTTGTCGATCAGCTAGAAGCTGTTATTGTCTGGTTTTTACATGATGAAGCATTAAGCTAGATGAACCCCAGTTTTTTTTTTTTTCAAGCTTAACTTATTTGTTTAGAAACTGCAACCAAACAAGATATATGTACTAAGAAGGTAAATTTGTGCTACAAATTGTTCGAGCTAGCACAATATCCTTCACTGTCATCTTCTTTCAACTCGGGTTGACCGCATTATAAAATGCAAAATCAAAACCCAGATCTTCTACTAAACCTCTACTGTCTTATCTTCCAGATAAAGAAGAAGAAAAAAACTCTTTACTTAGCATTTTTAAGTTAAAATTGATAACGTTGTGTAACAGATATTTAACCCTATTAAACAGCGAGCATTTAATCTTAACGGTAGATGAGTTAGTACTGATCTTGACTGTTAACAAGAGGGCCTTTGTATATCTATGTAGCAACAAATGTTACTTATCTCTCGACACAAGTAAATGAGATATTATTTTTATTAGATTAAATGATCAAGCTATAAAGAATTAAAGATGACTTTTAAAGTCGCAATTTATTATTGGATCTTGGTAGATTCTACTGCATACGAGCATATGAATGTGTAAAACAAAGAGATTTGGTTTATGAAGAAATAACCAGGGAAAAGAGGTCATTGAGATACAAGAATCGAGCATTATAAGAAAAATCTTGCTTGAAAAAGGCTCACTACGAAAAAACATCAACGCTTTGTGGTTTTTAATTTTTATTCACATTCACAATCAGGCCTCACGGATCGTTTGGTTGCAGCTTTTAAGCAAATGAGTAGGATCTCTCTAGTTGGAGGAAAAAGCTGATTCGTTCAGCTTGTAGCGTTTTCCTTGTAAAATAATTTTTTTTTAATTAACGAGCAGCAGTCAAACCAAAAATATGAAACAAAAAGACGACTCGCTCCCGTACGAGACTAATTACAGAACATCAAAACAGCTACTTACATACTATGTAATAGGCTAATAGCTCCTCCAAATATAGATAAATGCCTGTCAACAACACACGGCAATTAGTTTACTTTAGTCTATTTGAAATTCGAAGTGCAGCCTCTTTTGGTATGCCTAGTCATATTGTGCAACCAACCAAATCCTTTAATAGCTTTAGAAATCTTCACAATATTAGGTCCCTTCATTCCTAAGTTCATTTTTCCGGTTGAAAACTTCAATGCTTGTAAGCAACAAATCTTCGCGCCTACAACCTCATCACCATCATCCTCGTAACAAATTTCAAAATCATTTTTTTCCTTTCCCTTATTATTCTTCATGTTACTTCTCGATTTCTTACCCTTTTTATTTAAATCGTTCTCGTACTTTTCCCAAAGCAAATCCATCCCTTCTTCACCATCGGATCCATTACGCTCCTCAAAAAGCTTGCACGCAAGCGTCCTCGTCCACTCTTTCTCTCTTCCCTCATTCTCTCTCCTCATCGACCCGTAGCTCCCAATACTTGAATCAAGAGCCCATGAACTTGGACTGTCCCAAAAAGTACCAAGTTTAACAATACTGCCACCTTCTGTTTTACTCTCTATTTCCTCAAGACCCATGCTATTATGTAACACTTCTTTTTTCACATCGAGATTCTCAAGATTGAGACTAAGTAGGTCGATTTTTTTCTCATCGACAGAACATGATATGTCTTCAAATTCTTCATCTGGTTCCAAAAATTCTTCGAGTGGTTCCAAAAACTCTTCAAAATCTTTCTCTTCTATGACCAGTTTAGCACTGTTTAAAAATTCTTTTGAATCTTTCTTTTCTATGACATGTTTCGCGCATTCCAAAATTTCTTCGAAAAATGTCACTTTCATGACAGGCCTAGCACTCTCTTCCCAATCAACTTCCACTGTTTTTTCATCCAAACTAAGATCTAAACCCTCAAATAAGCCCATACCCGAGACTTGAGAGTTATCGTAGTGGGAATTTTCTATTTGGTGATTTGTCGATGTGTCGAATACGACTTTGTACAATTCGGACTCCTCAAACTGGCTATACTTGTCCTTTTCGGTATCTATTTTCGAGCATAGTTTCTCTTTAAGTGCTTTATACGCTGATAAGAGGAAATCGCCATTGGCTTGGGGGCAAACGGTGAGGAAACCGAGTAAAAGGAGTGAGGTTGTGATGAAGAGAGGAGATAGATAGGCTAAGAGCTTGAAGAGGTAAGGTGAGAAAAAGATTATATAACAAAAATACAAAGGGTGAGAATGGATGAATACTATGATTAATATTAAGTCAGAGAGTATTAGATTAGAAAACTTGGCAGATTTTGTTGAGCTAGACAAATACAGATCAGACATTTTTGGAAGAATGGAATAGAAAATGAGAAAATGGCTATGAAATGGGCAAGAAGATACTGGCTTTTAGTGTTGTTTAGTAAGAGAATAAAAAGTGTCAATGTGGAAACATTACCGCCGTGACTAAAGGGCATAATTAGACAGCTCTAGTGCTTTGTTTTTGTGTAACTTTTAAGCAAGTAATCTTTACTTATCTGAGGCCAAAGAAAAGTTGTCCCATTTCACTCAAAAGACTAGACCAGCCAAATACAGTAAACTTTTTGACAGAAAAAAAGAAGCACTAAGTAAGCTATGATACACTTAAAAATAGCAAGTATATAGAATGCATAGATACAGAATCAACCAGTGAATTAATGCAGTGCAATTGGGAAGGAATCTAATTCTAAATGTTCCACTAACATGAAAATAACAATTGATGAGTGACCGTGACACTAACATGAAATGGAATGTGGTCCTGTGGAATATGAATTATCAATAAACAATAAACAATCTGCATAAATACAATACCACGTTCAGGCCATGAATAAATATAGAATCATATTCCATACAATAAGACAGACTTGACCAATTAAGAGATTCACATGCATGGTGCACAATTAGGCATCCACTTTGATGATGAACAGAAACAGACACTTAAATAACTCATACACTCAGGTCTTTTTTGCTTTTCTAAATTCAAATGTCTAGTCTTTTTGTCTTAATAAGCTAGATAAACCCGAGCTTTTTACTGAACCTCAAATGGTTCAAGCTTACTTCCCGGTAAGATGCAACCAAACAAGGCATTGAGTGTGTGCGAGCTTAAGCGATAAATAACATGACCATAAACTTAACGACGATCAAGCGAAACCTAAATCTACACCACTGGTAACTAAACTGTTTAGATTACTAAAACATGCTATATAAATTGATGTTATTTTTGGAATTCCACATAAGTTGGGTGTGACAAGATTGAAGGGATGGAACTAGTGTAGGCTAAAAGGATGGGTCTTCACATGGGAGAAACACTCTCATGACTACTCAATAAATTTGATTTACATATTTTGTTATCCTTGCCTCTTTGCCTTTTTACCACTCGAGGGACCCATATATGTCTGCTGGTGCACTTTAATCATGCATATAAAACGTATAAGTAACTAGCTAGAACTAGAAGGCTCACTTCTTTTAACTTTTATTCAGGGTCTGTTTGGTTGCTACCCTTTGACGAATAAGCAGGATTTTTGAGTCCCGGAAAGAAAACAATGCAATGAATTGATCAAGCTTCAAGTTTCTAACTCTTCTAGTTCTAGGCCAACTAAAGCTGGAACAAGATGCAGCCAGCTTTCAAGCAAAAAAACTGAGCTTCAAACTGCCACCAAACAAGGCCTGTATTTAGTAACTCAGTAACAAGATAGTTCTAAACTATCAACTTTGGAGATGTAACCTATCCATCTGCTACCTCAATACATATTTTTCCGATCATGGTATAAAAGGTGACATGAATCAGAAGTCTTATCGATTCCTTAAATTTCAGAAAACACAAAATTTACCTTGTATACAAGGAATATATATGATTCTCTTAATAAATATAATAGTAAAAAATTATCATGAATAATAAATGATAATAAACATATAAAAAGAAATATTGTAGGGTTATTACGAGGAATTAATAAGAAACGTGAAAATTTATATAAATATAAACGATTTCTTAAAAGTTATAAAATATGTTATGTTTGAGAAAATGGTTAAGGTTGGTGATACAGTTGCTCTCGGGGTTCTTGCTTTAGTGATATAGAAAAAAAATCAAATAAAAACACAACTTTATTACTGTATAACTTAATTACTGTATGATCACGAGTCATACGCAACAAAAATAACAAACAAAGAGAAGGCCAAAAGGAGTTAGATTGCTGATATAGTTCAGTAGCATTTTGTGACCAGTAGCCACCTACCAGTATTTAGTATCATTGGATTCCAATTTCAGCACAGTACTAAAAAGTGACTTTTTTGCAGTGGACAAATTACGTTGATCAAAATACTCCTAGGACCCAAAGACAATTTGACTCGTCCTTATCTTTAACCCAAAGAAACGCCTTTCCAATTTTCATAATCAACCACCACATATATAAACATCAATAATCCTGATAGTTTTCTACTCAATAATTGCACCGTATGATAGTACAACAAATAAAGAAATGAAGAAAGATTAAAACACCACCAGAATCTGTAAGACTTGGTAATAGAATTCTTTTCAGGCAACAACAGTACACACAAAACAGCACGTCTTACAAACTCTTAAATATACTTCAGATACATGGCTTAAATAAAATAAAAAACTTCCGAAACATTTTTAAAAGACCCACCCCACTTCTCAACTTTCACTCATTAAGGTTTTTCACTCGTTCATAACAGGCTTGTTCTCGTTTGCCTTTGGCCTCTGTTCCCTTGGCTTCTGCTCCTCGGTTTTCCTAAATCAACACAAACAAAATAAAAACAAAACATGAGACATATCTACATACAAGATTATAATGCAAAATTAGTATTAAAGAATTGCAAAGAAAACAACTTCTTTTGATGGCTAAATGTGACCTGAAACACGACTACGTATTGAGATTTGATGTCTCGCATGTCAACAACGGGATGGAACATAACTAGCAGGCATTGAACAAAAAAAATGCATAGTTACAGACAATGGGAAACAAGGTCTGAAACAAGGTTTTACAGTCGATAGAAGAGATAAATTGATTTCTGCCAAAAACACCACTTGATATATGTAAGTAGATGAGTGTGCGAGACAATTAGAGAGTTCTGCATTTCTATAAACTTGAACAGTTGGGACTAAAAATGAGCCAAACAAGGTATGTCTTTAAGTAATTTGTCTTTAAGTAATGATGTGGCAATGATGGTCATGTAATTTCGAGTACAACTGAAAAGAGTTTGTCGACTAAATTTTCAAAGAAAAATTTGAGCTTTGCATCCAACTAAGGCCTATGCATGCCTCAAAGTTAATCTAATTAGATATACAACACCACAAGTACATGAGATAACTTCACTAATCCGACACGAATCATATTTATCTTGAGACAATCAACATCTATGTAATTGTTCATTAAGCTGACACGAATGATATAAATCTTGAGATAATAAACATGTATGTCATCAGATCCGACACGAATCATATTTATCTTGAGACAATCAACATCTATGTAATTGTTCATTAAGCTGACACGAATGATATAAATCTTGAGATAATAAACATGTATGTCATCAGATCAGTATGGCTGAGAGATAGATAGACAGATAGACTAAAAAAATCATAAACAAACAGAACAACTTTTTAAGCTGGACAACTATATACAGACTAATTCTTCCTAAAACTTATCCTCTAAGGCTCTTAAAGACAAAATAACAGAGGAACTTATCTGTTAAGCTGAACAGAAAAATAAGTTCCAAATTGTAATAAAAAAAAGCTGAGCTTTAAATCTGCAACCAATCAAGATTCACAAGTTGTTCAAATTTAGTCAAATCAGATATACAGCTTCACATTTATATACACTAATTTCATTAATCCGACAAGAATAGTATGTCTCAAGACAATTAACAGTATGGTGGCTGTGAGTACTAGAAAATCAAAACTTAACCCAAATTCAAAAAAAAAAGTAGATTTTTTAGGCAGATAATGAAATACAATCTAATTTGAAGTTAAAAAAGTTTAAAAGCTAAATCTGACAAATATCTATGGATGGGCCAGAACTAATTTAATCAGAATATAATATTACAATTATATAAGCAAAACTTTTCAAGGCGACAAAAAAAAATCTCAAGCCAATTAACTACTTATATTTGAGTAATCAAATAAGTACGACAATTAAAAACCCATCCAGACTATTTAAAAAGGTCGTATTTAAGCTAGAACGAAATAAAATCTAGATTTTACATAAACAAAGCTGAGCTAAAAGTTGCAAACCAACAAATACCTGTACATAATTCAAATTTAATATAATCCGAACTCTTAACATTACAAAAGTATGACCTAATTTCTTATAACCGACACGAACATCATATCACGAGCCAATAAACAGTTTGCGTTCAATCAAATTGGTTAGACAATTTTAAATTAGTTCAGGATGGAGAAAAACGAATTAAACACGAAAATGAAATTCATTCTAATTTTTATGTAAAAAATCTCAAAAACTAAAACCAAATCATATCAGAAATACATCACAATTATATAATCTAATCTGTTTAAGCCGACAAGAACATTATATATCTATACAATTAACTATGTGTGTTTAATCAAATTGGTTGTAGACAATTAAAAATTCATCCAGATTAAATAAAATAGAGGTTTTAAGCAGGAAAACGAATGAAGTTAAGATTTTCAGAGAGAGTAAGGGGCATAAGCTAAAAAAACCCAATTCCTTTGCATTGTTCAGAATTATTTACACAGAGATGCAACATCACAATACCAAATCTCTTTATACCAACACAAATAATATATATCTCAATACAGTTAATTATACTTGAGTAATCAAATTGGTTCGGCAATTAAAAATCCATTCATACTTGGGAAAAAACAGCTTTTAAGGAGAAAATGAAAAGACAGTTATACAGGGCGAGTTTGTTATTAGATCTTTTTGCCAAAAAAACTTCTTAAAAAAGCAATGAGAAAAAAGCTTTCTTCAAAAAAGTTGCATGTAGTGTTCGGCACCACCATAACTTTTTACTAGTAAGTGACTTTAACTTAATTTTATTGCTTGAGACTAATCCGTTCGGCATCAGCTTTTTCGGTCAAAAAGCTGCTTTCAAAAAGGAGTAGGAAAAAAACTTGCTTTAAAAAACATGTACACGAGTGTTAGGCAAAAACTTAAAGAAGCTAACTTTCAACATATTGATGTTTGGCATTAGCTAGTATCCTTTTGCTTTTTCAATCAAAATTGACTTATAACACATTTTTTTGATAAATTTTCCCAGCATCATGTCGAAACAAAAGTAACACGTCAAGCATACAAATAAAACTTTAGTTGAGATAAGATCAATATTCATTTAAATTCTGAAAATGGTACGAAAAAGCTACCAAAATCTCCAAAATGTGTGGATTTTTTGTGTTTAGCTTTTCTAGTTATGTTCCTCCAAAATCTAAATTTATAAAAGCTAAATAAAGCAGTGATACCAAATACAGGTGGCTTTTTAAGAGCAAAAAGCTAACACAAATTTTTGATGCCAAACATGCACTAAGAGTCTAAGACACTTTCGAATCTTTTGAACTTATAAGTGACTTGTCAATATACAAACAAATCTTACTTAAAGGTTTCTGTTTTTGGTAATTCTTTTCCCGTAGAAAAGATAAAAAAATCCCCAAATTCCTAACAGCTAAAAAACAAAAAACACAGCTTTTTCAAACAAAAAGCTAAAAAATAATCAAAAAGTCATTTCCAAACAGCACACAAGTCTAATCAAAAAAATCATTTCCAAAAACTCACACAAAAAACTGCACTAAAACCTGCAAACCAAGAAAGACCCCTGTACTGTTCAAACTTAATTTAATCAGAGATAGAATATCACAAGTCTAATTTAGATCTCAATACAGTTAACAATATATATCTAATCAAATTGACAAGCCTACAAGAGATACATATACAGACATCTTATTTAAAGGTTTTTATTTTTGGTATTTTACTTACGAAACAGCTAAAAAATCCCGAAATTCCTAGCTTCTATGCTTTAGAGTTTATTTAGCTTTTTCGACCCAAAACCTAGCTTTTTTAAAAGCTAACAAACCAAAGACACAGCCTTTTTAAAGCGCAAAAAAATCTAAGAAAAAGGACGTTTCCAAACAGGCACACAGCTTAAAGCTGTAAACCAACAAAAACCCATTTCCTATTCAAATAAAAGTCTATTATCTCTCAATAAGATTCAAAAAATGTGTTTAATCAAACTGGCAAGACTACAAGAGATAGATAAATACATAACTATATATACATATATAGAGAGGGAGAGAGAACCTATTGTCAGAGGAACCACCCTTGTAAGTTGTAATTATACAAACTCATCTTATTTAAAGGTTTTTCTTTTTTGATATTTTTTACTTATGAAAAAGTTAAAAGAATCCCCAAATTCCTAGCTTCTATCAGTCTATGCTTTTGAGCTTATTTAGTTTTTTTGACCCAAAACCTAGCTTGTTAAAAGCTAACAAAACTTACAAACCAAGCACATAACTATTTTTCAAGTAAAAAAAGGCTAAGAAAATACGTTACCAAACAGACAGTCTATATTTTAAGTTAAAAAAAAAGTGAGCTAAAAGCTGCAAACCAACAAAGACCTATTTTACATGAAAAAGCTTAAAAAACAAATCCTTAGTTTCTATGTAAATGAGCTTTTTTTTACCTTTATTGACCCAAAAGCTAACTTTTAAAAACCTAACAAACCAAAAACAAAATCTGTTCCCAAAGAGGCACACAGTATATATTTTGAGTTACAAAAAAACTGAGCTAAAAGCTGCAAACCAACAATGACCCAAAAGCTCGAATTCTAAAAGCTAACAAACCAAAAACACAGCTTTTTTTAGAGAAAGGCTAAAAAAAAGTCATTTCCAAACAGGCACACAGTCTATATACCAAAGTCACAAAAAAACGAGTAAAAAGAAGCTGTGCAAACTAACAAAGACAAATATATAGTTCAAATTTAATCTCATCAGAGATAGAATATCACAAGTCTCTTAAATCTCAATACAATTATTGGCAATACTATAAGAGACAGATACATATATAGAGAGAGAGGTAGAGAGAATCCCCTAATTCCTAGCCTCTAAGCTTTTAAGCTTATTCAGTTTTTCCGATCCAAAAGCTAAAAAAATAACAAACCAAACACACAACTATTTTTCAAGCAAAAAGCTAAAAAGGAAAAGAAAAATACGTTACCAAACAGGCACACAGTATATTTTTTCACAAAAAAAAAAACTAAAAAATCACCAATTTCCTAGCCTCTGTTTACCAGCTTTTTTGACACAGAAGTAAATCTTCTAAAACCTAACAAACACACAAAAACACAGCTTTTTTTTTAAGCAAATAGCCCAAAAAATAAAGTCATTTCCAAACAGCACACAAGTCTAATCAAAAAATCATTTCCATAAAGGCACAAAAAAACTGAGCTAAAACCTGCAAACCAACAAAGACCCATATATTGTTATAATTTAATCTAATCAGAAATAGAATATCACAAGTCTTATTAGTATATCTCAATACAATCAACAATATTACTCAAATTGGCATGACTACAATAGATAAATACATAAATATAAATATGTATATATATATATATATAGAGATAGAATCTTTTGTCAGAGGAATCACCCTTGTAATTTTACAAACTAATCTTAATTAAAGGTTTTTATTTTTGGTATTTTCCTCGTGTACAAAAAAATCCCAAATTCCTAGCTTATGTGCCTTTGAGCTTATTTAGCTTTTTCGACACACATAGATTTTTTAAGCAAAAACCTAAGAAGGCTAAGAAAAATACGTAACCAAACAGGCACACAGTATATTTTTCACATAAAAACGCTAAAAATCACCAAATCCCTAACCTCTGTTTATGAGTTTTTTTGACACAAAAGCAAGTCTTCTAAAAGCTAACAAACAAACAAAAACACAGCTTATATAAATCAAAAAGCTAAAAAAACAAAAAATCATATCCAAACAGCAAACAAGTCTAATAAAAAAATCATTTCCAAAAATTCACAAAAAAACTGAGCTAAAACCTGCATACCAACAAATACTCATATACTGTTCAAACTTAATCTAATCAAAAATAGAATATCACAAGTCTACTAGTATATCTCAATACAATAAACATTATGTATTTAATCAAATTGGCAAGACTACAATAGATATATACATATATATATACATACATTAATACATAAAAAGTTAAAAATCCCCAAAATCATAACCTCAATTTCCAGCTTTTTTTAGCTTTTTCTTTAGCTTTTTTCACACAAAAGCTAGCTTTTTAAAACTAACAAACCAAAAACACAGTTTTTTTTTAAATCATTTCCAAACAGCACACAAGTCTAATCAAACAATCATTTCCAAAAATTCGAAAAAAAACTGAGCTAAACCCTGTAAACCAACAAAGACTCATTTCCTAGTCTAATAAAAATGAAAAGTCTATTATCTCTCATTAAGATTCAAAAAATGCATATAATAAAATTGGCAAAACTTCAAAATAAATATATAAATAAATATATAGATATATATATATATAACCTTTTATCAGAGGAACCACCCTTGTGGCTGAGAAATGACCTGAACAAAGGTGAATTAATGTCATAAATCATCTTATTTATTATTTTAAGATATTCGATTATTTGTTAAATAACCCTAGTTTTCTCTCTCTATATCGCAGCTTTGTATATGTATGTATTGTATATATCTGTTTTCACAGAGAGTGAGAGCTATTAGGTTTACTAAAGTTAAATGGGCCTTTTAAGGCCCAATTGTGTGGGCCTAATTCGGTTTGATGATATCGTAACCCGGTCCAATGTGAACTGGTATTGAGTCTATTCACGTACTAGCCGGGTCGGGTTATGCTATTTTACTATTTTACGAGAGTCTCGAAACCGTAACAAATATTGAATTATATTTAAGATATAAATAGCACAGTAAATCATATTTTGTATAGATCCCACTTGTTCTCAATTTTATACACTTCTCCATGTCTCTCATAAGTCTACTCTCTGCTTGTGTGGTGCGATCTTACATCCCATCGACTATCTTTGGAATGGAAAGTTTAGTACGTTATCTTGTTTTAATGCATTTTTGGATTTATGTCGTAGCTTCAAGTTAAATGGGCCTTTTAAGGCCCAATTGTGTGGGCATAGTTCGATTTGATGATATCGTAACCCGGTCCAATGTGAATTGGTATTGAGTCTATTCACATACTAGTCGGGTCGGGTTATGCTATTTTACTATTTTACGAGAGTCTCGAAACCGTAACAAATGTTGAATTATATTTAAGATATAAATAGCATAGTAAATCATATTTTGTATAGATCCCACTTGTTCTCAATTTTATACACTTCTCCATGTCTCTCGTAAGTCTACTCTCTGCTTGTGTGGTGCGATCTTACATCCCATCGACTATCTTTGGAATGGCAAGTTTAGTACTTTATCTTGTTTTAATGCATTTTTGGATTTATGTCGCAGCTTCAAGTTAAATGGGCCTTTTAAGGCCCAATTGTGTGGGCCTAGTTCGGTTTGATGATATCGTAACCTGGTCCAATGTGAACTGGTATTGAGTCTATTCACATACTTAGCTGGGCCGGGTTATGGTATTTTACTATTTTACCATAGTTCCGAAACCGTAACAAATATTGAATTATATTTAAGATATAAATAGCATAATAAATCATATTTTGCATAGATCGCACCCATTCTCAGTTCGATATACTTCTCCATGTCTCTCATAAGTCTACTCTCGCCTTGTCTTGTGCGATCTTACATCCGATCGACTATCTTTAGATTGGCAAGTTTAGTACTTTATCTTGTTTGAATGCATTTTGGGATTTATGTCGCAGCTTCAATTTTGTATTGATCGTTATAATGTTTTTAGTAAGCGATTGAATTGAATAATTTAATTTAGGGGCAATTAACAAAAACATACCCTACCCCTATTATATTACAAAAAACATAACCTAATAATTTAAATTACTAAAAACATACCTATATATACTTATTATTTCTTAATCTAATCTATCTCTCTAACTTAACATATATCTCTCTCACCTAATATCTCTCTGTAATCTAACATCTCTCTCTAACCTAACATATCTCTCTCTAATCGCACATATCTCTCTAACACACGATAATCGCATATCTTTCTAACACGTGCTAATCACCCATCTCTCTCTAAAAATGATTAAAAACTCACAAAATATGCATATGCTAATTATAAAACGTCATACCCTAATTTTAAAACTTCATATTCTGATTTCAAAACTTCATACCCTAATTTCAAAAAGTTCATACCCTAATTTCAAAACTTTATACTCTAATTTTAAAACTTCATACCCTAATTTCAAAACTTCATACCCTAATTTCAAAACTTCATACCCTAATTTCAAAAGTTTATACCCTAATTTCAAAACTTCATACTCTAATTTTAAAACTTCATATCCTAATTTCAAAACTTCATACCCTAATTTCAAAACTTCATATCCTAATTTTAAAACTTCGTATCCTAATTTTAAAATTTCATACCCTACATATGAATTTCTCTCAAATATTATACATATGGATTTTTCTCTTTCAACTTGAAACCCATAATGCTTACAATAGTCTCAAAACTCAATAAATAGAAAACAATCTCACCAATTTCATATATTTTTCATATATTACGGGGTATCAAATAGTGTAATATTTGTGTATTACGTATGTATATATCTGTATTTATATGTATATGGATATCTATATAATCTAGATTGTGTTCGGTAGTTAGTGACGAGTTTTCGTGGTGGAGGAAGGGAGAGAGATAGAGTGAGATATTAAAGAAAGATACATAGAAGAATGGAGGAGAGAGAGAGAGAGTAAGATCATAGAGATATAAAGAGAAAAATTGGTGAGAGAAAAGAATGAAGAGATATATAGAAGAATTGGTGAGAAAGAAGAATGAAGAAGAGAGAGAGTAAGATGAGAGAGAAATAAAGAAAAGAATAAACAATATTAAATTTAAATTTGTTTGGTATGTTTTTTATAATGAAAAGTTGTAGGAGTATGTTTTTTGTAATTTAATTTAAAAAATAGTATGTTTTGTTAATTTATACTTTAATTTACTATGACGTGTCTGGTAATGTTAATTATGCCACCAACCTGTAGTACATGCAAGTGTATTTGTAATATGATGCAAATACATTTATTTTGTTAGATTGTTTTTCGGAAACAGTAGAAAAATGATCCATGATACTTCTTTTTAATTTTGAATTCTTCAAAAGACGTCTAACGAACAAAAAAAAGAACTCAGAGAACAATACACATTGTTTTTCAAAACAATGTACAATTTTTCAAAATATTTTTTTCAAACTACTTGATGAACAAAATTAAGCACAATTTCTCGTTTAAAGCCTTTAAAAAATGGTTTGAAACGATCGTGATAAAAGAACGTCATCTATAGTTAACCAATTTAGCTACTCAATATCGACAATTTGTGTTGGTATTTATCTTATACCGATTTAGTCGCAAACATTGTATCGTTATTATGGCAACAGAGCGTAGCAACTAACAAGTGTTCACACATTTTTTCATAGTGAGAATATATCGTGATATAGTTAATAATTGTCAAGTAAAAAGACTTTTTTCCTTACTTTGAAAAGAAAGGAAAACTTCCTATAATTATATAAAGACGCTAAAATATGTGCAAAGCTGCCCCAATAATGTCACACCGTCGGTGCCTTAATTTTTTTTTTTTATCGATCTATCTCATAAAAGTAGTAGGCATAGGTTCCCTTATAATAGCTATTCCACCAACCAATCTTTTATCGCCCTCCCAATTTATTAATTGCACTTTGACATTTGCACCTAATATAAACTCATCCCCTTCTTCATGCCAAATATAAATTTTAAAAATATAAAAAAGAATCTCATTAGTCAAAATATTTTTTTGACTTGGTGTTTTGCTATTTAAGTTTTTGCTGTTTCGTGTTCCAAATCTCCATTAGTTGTTATGGCCACTACAAGAAAACAATATTAGCGACACGTTTTACTAACAGTTTTCAAAAATGTGTATGTTGCTGACCCGGTATTTCATTTGTAGTGGTCGGAATTATGTACGTACAGAATCGGATTTAATAAAGATATACGTAGTGAAATAACGGGAATAAGCATGAAAGTGATCGAGTGAGGAAGATTTTATTAAAGATCTTTAGCAGGAAAAGAACATAAACATTATCAAACGAAAATGTGACATTTCTATTCGGAAAACAAAACGATCACTTGTGTTTCAAAAGAAATGCAACAGAAAAACATTGTCACCAAAAACATATGAATTGAAAGTTTGGACCAGTTTTGGAATTGACCAATAGCTAGAGAATAGTAAATTTGAAATGTTTAAATATAATAGAAACAAAAGGTGGTAGATGCATGAGCAAACAATCTATCCAAGTTTTGGCCAAACCCCATTAAAACAATTCTACAATAAAGCAAATCTATTTTCTCTCTATATACATATATAAATATATTCTATCTCTCTAATCAACATCTTTTTGCCCTCATCAACTCACCCTTTTGTGGAGGTGATCAACTCCTTGGTTTCTAAGCTTGGCCTACACCTTTATCTTCTTTTAGGTACCAAACAATTGATATTGTGTACTTGCTTTATATAACTATTTTTTCTTGCTAAGCTTATTTTTACTTTTTAAGTGTGAGTGGTTAGCTTCTTATAGTGTGAATGTTCATGAAAATTACATAAACCACAAGAAAAACAAAATTCAATTTTATTTGATGTAATTTTGGTATGGAAAACCAAAGCATATTTAACTTTTTTGGTGTAGTTGGTTCATGGTTGGTTGGTTGACTTGTACTATTATCCAAGATGGAACTTAGATACTATATAATTTGTGATTTTATCTAAATCTCTAGTATTTTTTTACTAGGCTTTAATTTTACTAGCATATTTAATCCCTTTATCAAAGTTGTAAGAAAAATAATGGTTTTGGAGAATTCATTGGGAGAATTGATTGATTTCCATTTCCTGCTACATGTTCTGTTATATTACCACCAATTTAGTGATCAAAATAAAAATGAGTAAGACAAGTAAGATTGTTTATAGATGATTCATTTGAGCTATAAAGATATAACCCACTGCCCCGGTTCCTTTATTCGCAATTTCACACATCATATTAGTTTGTATTTATTCCCTTAAACAACCTTTTTTTTTCCTGTATAAAGTATCTGAATAATGTGCCTTTATTTATTATTCCTCATGTTTGCAGAGAACTTGGATTTGCAATGGTGAGCATACGAAGGCGCAAACTATTGGGACTTTGCTCTGGTATGCTCAAATCTGAACACCGCTTTAGCTGGTCAGAATTGCTTAATTTCATTAATAAAAAAAAAATTGGTAACTCAATTCCACCTTTTTTGATCCAGTACCTAATATTTAAGTGTCTGAATTTTCCAATTAGGACCTTTTATGTTACAGTTTCCCACATTATGTTAACAAGATACTTTTTTTTTCTGATTCAGTAACAAACGGTTGGCAAATATATATGACATATACCATATCTATAAGTAAAATCGTGTCGTGTGTGTTCATTGTGTTGTGAAGGGAGAAACTCTTTCTCGTCACCAAGTGTAAGAATTGTTGAGAAGGATAAACCTCCTAATAATGTCTTCCTCAGTGGAAGACCTGGTATTGCTCATCCTTTCCCCTTGACAAATGGTAACCAGCCTAAAGAGGTAAATACAGTTTTCGGAAACATTATTATCATTATTATTATTTCACTAATCAGCATTAATGTTTAAAAGCAGTGCTAGTCTTCCACTGTGATCTTTTAAACTCTGATTCTTCAGGCTTGCCATCAAGCCTTGTTTGTTTACAGTGTTTAAGCTCATCTTTTTACTAAAAAAATGCACTTCAATTGGTTGATTGGATTAAAACGGAGCATTTCTGAGTCTTTGTGGAGCTCAAGCTAGCTAGATGAACTTGGCTTTTTTTTCCGAGCCTAAAAAATCACAGCTTAATTGTTTCGCTGCAAACGGACGCCTTAAATGCTGGGCTGCATTGGCCAATCAGCTTAATCGCTGCAATAAAACATCCCCCAAGTACCATAACGTTTAAATTGCTTTCCAGGATATTTTAACAGTACTTCCAATACCATCAAATGCATCTGGTTCTAGCTCATCCAAGGGGCAACAAGTTCAAGAATACCCAGGTGCGTTTATCTCTAGACATTGCAACTTTTTAAGCCACATTATACCAAAAAATTCAGGTATTGTTAGAAGACTACATGGTCTCATTGGTCGTAGTTTTTTTTTCCTGTAGAAGTGAAACGAAGAAAGAGACATCGAAGAAAAAAAGTTGAAAACCAAGAGCCGTGTTTGATGAGAGGTGTCTATTTCAAAAATATGAAATGGCAAGCAGCTATAAAAGTCGACAAAAAACAGATTCACTTGGGAACTGTTGCCTCTCAAGAAGAAGCTGCCAGATTATATGATAGGTATTCGCACCGACTTCTATAAGTGAAATATAATGAATTTAGTTTGGCTGCTGCTTTTTTGCTTAAAAGCTGGATTGGATTCGGTTGACTAACTTGAAAGATAAGCTTTCAACGCTGTCTTGCTTGTTTTAGCTGAAATAACCCCAACTTTTTGCTCACTCCAAATAAACCCTAATGTGAAAATATGATATTGCAGATATCTTACAAATGTGCCTTTCTTTCGTACGTAAATGTAGGGCTGCTTTTATGTGTGGGAGAGAGCCAAACTCTGAGCTACCGGAGGAGGAGAAACAAGAACTTAGCAAATTAAATTGGGGCATGTTTTTAGCAAATACTCGTTCTGGGATCACAAGTAAAAGTAGAAACATTTTTTTTACGAGTCTTCAACTCGTTTTTTCCTCAAATTGCTCGTCACAAAAATGAAAATTTTCAGGAACCAGGAGAAGGATCAGGACCGGTGATTGGGAATGTAATCAAGAAATGGATGGCTCGCAAGATGTAGAACCAGACACATTAGCATCGTGAAAGTACCTGAGTTTTTGTTTCGCTTGAAAATCAAAAGCCAATATCATGTATCCAAGACCTTTTCAATTGAATTGCGGCCGACTGTGTTCATATCACAGAAGAACAAAAAGAGACTGCAAAACAGAAAAGGAGAATTCATATTTTATGTAATTTATTTTTTTCCAATTTCAACATTGCCGCGTAGCTTTCACTGTTCTTTTACTTTTCATTCAATCAAGATCCTCAATATAGATCTTTATACCAAATTTTTGCAAGGTTATGATTTGACTAATTTATGAAAATGATCAAAACACCCCGGAGAAGTCCTAAAAACGATTCCCATTTGTTCATGAAATCAAATGTTTATAAGAACTGCAAGGGGTAGACGTATAGAACAAGAAATACAAAACATTGAAATAAATGTAAGCATGGTAAATAATAGATAAAGATGTGCCTGATAAAAGTTCAAAAGTATTTCTTTGATATCATAAAAAACGGTACTGCAATTCACAATCTTAAAAAAAATAAAAATTAAAAATGCTGCAATTCATTGAAGCCTTGAAGGTGCTTAATATCACAGAAGTAAATTTCTTCGAATATTAAGTAGAAAGGCTTCAGAAAATGAAAAACAAAACAAAAAAAGAATCCAAGCAATCCAGAAGTATAGCATACTTCATGACAAACAATATAGACTATAAAGCCTACAAACTTAAACAAGTCTCACGAAACTAGTGACACAAGAGAGACAAACTCTGATTTTATACGGCCTGTGGACCTTGTATTGATTACGAAGTGTTCTGGGTATTTCCTTAAGAGCATTAGCAATCCATACCAAGGTTTCCCTTGAGATTCAGTGGTGGGATATTCTTCAGATGTTAGATATCTACGTACACGAGTGTGGTGCCAAATATTGCCGTACAGCTCTACTAACTGCAAAACAATGACAAATAAGGGGGGAATTGAGCACTAGCGCCAAACAGAGTTTTGAAACAGCATTGCACGTTATCTATCAATTTAAAGTTTAAGTGTATGAAACATTTGAGAAACATGTAGGTGCATTCTTTTGTCAAAGGTTGTACGTCAAAGTCAAAAATTTATGGATATATTAGTGATTAAAACAATAACAAACCCTTTCTTTTTCTAACCACTTAAGCAGAAGAATGGCTCAGTAAGTAGTATTATAGTGTCAATCTATTGCTAATAGAAAAACCAATCAGAACTATTCATGTGAAAGAGTGAAAACTGATAAAATACAAGACTCCCTTGAAACTTGCCTTCAAAATCATAGAACTCAATAGTACCTAAAAACATTTAAAGTCCTAAACCCCTGTTCCGTTAATAAAACTATCAAAAGGATCACGAAGGAGAAGATATAATTAGGCACACACTAGGATCTGTGACTTGTTTGCATTACTGAGCTTGTCACCCTAATGTTGGGGGTTCAACGTAGCAACACCTAACCATTTATACTTCAAGTTAATATATCCCTTTCTCTTATTTATATAGAGTTATATATATGTACTAAATTCAGACTCTGGAGGCTCTCTGGTCATACAATTGGAAGTAACAACGCTGTTGGTTGTATTTCGCCACATTAAAGCATATTATCAATTTTTATTTCTTAGTTAGCAATACAAACTGTTTGGTCATGGGGGTCAAACATCTCATCAGAATATAAGTAAACTTCATACCACTTTCCTCAATTTATGAGTGGTGCTATATGCACCAAATTCATATGCACAGAAAAGTATACAGAAGTAAACAAGGGTCCATATCACACTCACCCATTACATCCAACTGTCAATTTTATTTATTTTAAATTAAAAGTTTTTTCTTCCTCCCCTGAGACAAAAAAAAAAAAACCTCACTCATTTATGAATTTTCAATCCTCAGTTACCATCCACTACCACCAGTAACCTATTCAATTATTTTTGTTTTAAAGACATCGTACACTGAACCTCTAAATCACAACTCCAGTCGAACTGTGACAGGCTCCATCTTTACAAACTCCATTTCCACTAAAACAATAATTTTTTTACAGATCCGAATTCATTTAATATCTGGAAACCAGTGAGCAACAAATGGAAAAGGAGTGAGATTTGAGAGAGGACGAGAAAGGAGAAACAGAGTAGTGAGAGAGAACGGAAGAAGCGAAACAGGGAGGAAAAAATGGCAGTATAGAACCCACATAAAAGGGAAAGGTGTTGGGGACAAATTTGTTGTTTTGTTTATTTGCACAAATCTGTACAAAGAGAGATCATTTCTCTCTATTTTTATGTGTACTATTTTTACAACTATTGTAATACCACCGAAGAGTGGCAAAATAAGAAGAAAAAATGGATATCTTTGCCAAATATTCAGAGTTTTTTTCACTAACAAAATGAAAATCTGTAATGATCCTAATTTGGGCATAAGATGTTCAACTATGTGCAAAGAGCTAAACGACTACAAACAACAATGCGTACTACTGAGTTTGGGACCTAAGGAACTGTTTTTTGTAATATACAGAGACTTTTACTTGAATTCCAGCATAGTATAAGGGAAACTAAGGAGCGGCGGATTTTCATGTGAAAAGTTATGAAACCTTCCTCAAGCTTTTCCTCTTGATAGTTCTTTCTTGTTATCAGTTTAAGTCAATTGAGATAATAGTCTCAAAAAAGTTGCGATCTCCATTCCATTGCTTGATATGGTGTTTCTTCTAATCAATTGGGTTAAACGGGTTAAGGTGATTCCTCACAAACTCGTTTTCAAACTAGGAAACTAGAGTAAATTCACTAAACAGTTAAATTGGCTCAATTTTCTAGCATTTTAAACAAATTTCGAATTGAAAATGAAAATGCAGAGACAAGATATATAATGCAATCAATTAGAGGAACATTAAGTCTGCATGAACTAAAGAGAGAGAAAAAGTGTTGAGGGAATAATCTCTCTGATGAAATTACCTCAGCATGAAGTTTCTCCATTGGCATCCATTCACCAGGCCCACAGAGATCAGAGAGAACAGTAGCTACAGATGACACCACATCTTTCTCTTCCACTAAAAGAAGCTGGCGATTATCAGCTTCCCTGTCTATTCTAGCCCTTCCCTCACCCTTCTTATCTGCACAGATAACACAAGAACACAGACGATTAATGTTAATTGTGCCTCGTAAAGAATAAGTCTTAAAGTTTAGTTGTCACTCACGTTTCTTGACGTGTTTTTGCAAAAAAGATAAAAGAGATTTTGCAAAAAGCAGAAGAAAAAAGAAAACATTATACCAAGTGCATCCAGTCCTCAACATTTTCCAATTAGGGGTTGTGTGGGACATAAAGTAGCACTCACAGCTGAATTTGTAAAATGAGCATCTATTTTACAGATTTAGTCCACTTTTATATATTTACAGATTTTGTAAAACACATGTCTCCGCAGCAGATCATCTAAAATACAGTTTCCATTTACAAATTTTTCTCTCCAGCAGATCATCTAAAATACAGATTTTGTAAATAAAAAATTGTAAGCAAGTTCAATATTGAATTGACTTAAAACTACTAAACTATTTTTGGAAAAATTAAATTGATTAAAAAACATAACTTTTTACAAATGTACTTGTCTTTGCAAATAAACGATCGATATTCAACAAGCAAAGACTAAATGTTACTAATTAACAAATAACAACTTATGATTAACAAACTATTCTCACTTATTAGACACACAAATTATAGTAATACATAACCCACATACATTTGGAAAAGTATATTTAAAATAATAATTCACTTTAATACTACTAATTTGAATAAGAAAAATGAAAAATATTCCATTTTCTTGGAATCCATGACAAAAAAATATAGAACTTATATTAGCAATGATAAAAAAAAAAATTATCTTGTAGGCAAGAGAAAAAAGTGTATCAAGTATCTTATAATTGCATGGAGAAAGATGAAAATAAGAAAAATAAAGAAAAACAAAGACACGTATGAAAGAGAATAGAAATGGGAAGATATGCAAGTTCTACAGTAACTTTGTACCATAGCAAGTTACTGTTCAAATTTGGGTGATATATACAAATTTTTGTAAAGTAGATGTACCCATACAAAAGCTGGTGTGTGGTTCTTTTTCTACAAAATTGCTAAATATAGCAAAAATGTGTCATTTACAATGACAGCTAATAGTGCCCTATGCATAATTAAACAACAAATAGCCAGGGCATAACAAGATCTTGCTGAAAGACATTCCTTTTCAGTAATTGGCATATGACTCTTCAAGGCGCAAGAAGCTTAGATAAACTTTACTGACATATAGCCCGCATAACTAAATTATAAATTACTCAATAATGCGCCTTTCTATATCTACTTCTAGTAGTATCTCTACCACCTATAAGATTCCTAAGGTTTTCTACTTTCAGAATCATTTTCCTGAAGGATCACCTAGTTTACATGCACAGTACTAGAACACAATCGATGGAGATGTAATTTATTTAAACTAGAGAACACAGAAGTTGTGGGGTTGCGGACCAATAATACATGTAAAATATTTTTACCTTTTTATTCAAAAAATGATAATTACAAAATAAAAAAAAATCTACCATACAGATGCGGTCCGCAACTTTGAACTTTTTCGACGATGCAACAACCCATACAACCCTAATAGCATAAAACTAACAAAATTCTAGAAAACAAAAAAAAAAACGCCATCCAACCAATGGAATTCCCTCAAAAAAAACTTAAGTCAGATCGATCCCTATATGGCTATATGTCGCAACTCCCAGATAATGCCTACCCTAAAACAATGGCATACAAAACCAAGCAAAACTGATCCATCCTAACTCAAGACAAATTCAATGTAACCGCATCCAAACACATAATGGTGGAAGTGGAACAAAGATAACCTAGTAATATTACGTTAATTTAGAACCCAATCAAAATTGATCTATATTACACAAACAATGCCAACTAACACATCCACACACCCTGAATAGTACAAACAAAGATAGCCGGAACACACCTTAAGCAATTAAATTCGATTTTTCCTTGGATGCAAATAAGCCACAGGGTAATTGCATTAAATCTTCATGAAAGAAACCATTAATCCTCTATCAAATTGATCAATTATTTCAATGCCAATATAAAACACTACCAATAAAATTCACATCCACATATCAAATAGCAGAACAAAAACATCCTAACGAAATTGTGTCAATTTAGGAAATCACAGATTACAACTATCAAATCAATAAGAAAATCACCCGATCTGAAACATTCAGAACAAACTGAATGAATTTTTTTCCACAATCCCAAGTCGTGCACCCACTAGCAGAACAAAGCATGCCTACCAAAAGTGCTGAACCTTAAATCAGACAAGATTTTGCATACCCACATGCATATATCTGACGGGGAAACCGAAGAAAGACATACAAAATTGTATCAATTTGATTGTTGAGTCACAGTAATTGTGATCCGTTGCCTCAGAAAGTTTGAAGATTATAACCAAATGCAATTAACATTCCCAGTGACTAATATTAACCCAACATATTTGCTTACACCATGCATCCAGACGAACTTTTCGGACTTAGAACCCTATTATAATTTGATCAATCCCAAGTTAAAAAAATACCAATATAAACCACATCAACACGCCAATAGCAGACCCAAAAAAGCCTAGCAAAAATTGTGTTAAATGAAGGTGATATCCAACTACTAAGCAACTGATAATAAAAAAGTTCAATTCTGATATAAATAACAAAACCAAAGTCCCAAAATTCCATACCCACTTTAAAACCCTCCTAGCCTTCTCTCCAAAAACCACCCCCTGATCTGCCCCTTTCTCAAAATTCGGGTAACTTCAAAGATACCATAACAAAATCACAAAACAATAATGTAATTCACATCCACTCACCCAATTGCGAAACCCTCCAAACAAAAAAAGATGAACATATTTGAATCAAAACAACGCCATTATAATCCAAACAGAAATCATACAACCTAGCAGAATTGTTCAAGTACAGGATAATCTCCAATCAACATCAATAAGTAATGAAACCTGTTCAATCTTAAAAATTCAAAACAATGCCAATCACCCAATTAACTCCAACTCCACTCACCCGATTGCGAATCCCTTCTAACCTTCTTCGCGGAAAGCATCGCCTGCTCACCCCCTCTCACCATGTCAGCATCAGAGTCCCTCCTCGCTGACCCTGGGTAGCCCACCTACAGCATCGGAAACAGATATAGTTAATTAGGGGCCAAAGTTTTGAAACAAAAAGTAATACACAGATGAAAAAAATGCATAGGTTGCAAATTAATGCTTGAAACATTAAAATTCTTATCAACATATACAAGGAAAACAATACCCAAATCAAAAAAAAAAATACAAGGGATCCAAATCACTGCTTTAAATAAATTGCTTATCAACATATATAAAGGAAAAAATACCCAGACAGAAAGAAATACATAAGTTCCAAATAACTGCCTTAAACAAATATTTATCAAAACATGTTAGGGCAGTAATAGTTAAGAAAGAGTACATGGGTTCCAAATCACCGCCTTAAAACAAATTCCAAAAAAAAAAAGCAAATAATGGAAAAAAATAATACCAAATGCCTCCAAATCACTGATCTGAACAATTTTTCTTATCAACATATAGAAGAAATATAAGACCCACATAAAAAAGAATACATGGAGTTCAAATCACTCCCTCATAACAAATATTTATCAAATGTTAATTTAGTAATAATGGCTAATTGGGGAGTCCAAATCTTCTACCCCTTTCCGTGCCCCCTTGCTTATTTTCACTCAAAATTTAAATTTTCACAACTTGTTCCGCAAATTTATAAGCTTTTATATTATATTGTATGCAAATTTTAAAACATTTGGACATAATATTGTTTTAGACAAATTTTCTAAGATTTAATGTTTAATTTACACTAATTTATACATTTATTCCAAATTAAATTGCGTGTGGATTTTCTTTTAAAAATAATTATTGGAATGTATTGATACATGTCTTATAGTAATTGTACAATTTTTTTCAAGTTTTTTAGAAATTTTTTTGGGATAAAATAAGCAAGGGGGCACGGAAGGGGGTAGAGAATAGGGGTAGAAGATTTGGACTCCTAATTGGGACTAGTACATTGGTTCCAAAGCACAGCCTTAAAACAAATTTCAAGAAATAAAAAAACCAAATGCTTAGCAAAAAAGATACAAGGGTTCCAAATCATTTCTCTAAAGTAATTTATTATCAATTACAAGGAAAATAATACCCACATAAAAAAGAATACATAAGTTCCAAATAACTCCCTCATAACAAATATATCACAACATTTTAATCCAGTAACGGCTAACTGCGAGTACATGGGTTCCAAAACACTGCCTTCAATAAATTTTAATCAAAGATATAAGGCGAGAGGTAATGGTTAATTGGATGTTTAAATTTTCAAAAGAAAAACATGGTTAATTGGACAGTAACGGTTAATTGCAAGTAAATGGGTTCGAAGTACTCTCTTAAAACAAATAACAAAAAAAAAAAACAAAAACTGGTGCCTAGTTTAAAAAAGATACAAGGTTTCAGATCACTTCTGTAGACAAATTTCTCATCAACATATAGAAGGAAAATAATACCCATATCACAAAATTTTAATTACAAAATCCATGCTTTAACCCAAATTTTTATCAACATATATAACAAAGTAATGCCCGGATGAAATTAAAATAATGGGTTCCAAATCGCTGCCCTTAAAGTAAACCCTAATCAAAATACATTAAATAAGTCAGGCCAGTAATGGTTATCAAAATATAAATCAAATAAATACACAGGTTCCAAATATTAACAAAATAAGTAATACCAGTAATAAAAAAAAAATCAACAAAAATTCAGTGTTAGTAAAAAGAATAATGAAAGAAATTACCAAAGATTGTTCCAAAATCACTGCCCTTGAAAATAAATCCTAATTAAAATCCATTAAATAAGTCACGCCAGTAACGGTTATTTGGCCCTAAAAATGAAAATTATAGTTTCACCCAAACTTCACTACTAATATAAAAATAAAATAAAAAGGAAAAACCTGATGCCTAGGGCCAACAGGTCCATTAAGAATACTCCGAGTAGGCAACAAAAAATAAAACTCCTTATCGCCAATCTGAAGATGGTCCTGCGAGTCCAGTTTCACTGGTGGGTTCCCCGGTAAGTGCAGCACGTTCTCCACAAAACACCCGTTCTTACCCAGCACCTCCAAAGCGAATCTACGAAGTATATTTATAACCAAATCAGAAAGATAATTTTCAAAAATACTTAAGATATAATATTTTCTCTTATAGATCTATTAGTTATCAAAATAAGGAGGACCCATCCATTTATAGATCACCATTCCATTTATACACAAACAAGATTTTTTTTTGCTGGATTCTCCTATATCCTCAGTGGGGGAAGCTAAGTGCAGACCATCGGGGCCGCGACAGCACCCCCCATAATTCCAAAAATTATGATTTTTACAATTATTGACCATGTATTTTCACTATAATATGTTGGAAAGGATGGTTTAACACCCCTTGTTTTTTTTATTTCACTTAATTTAGTAATTAGACGTAAATTTTGCCCCACATAAACCTTTCCCCTGTAGTAAAATATTGTTTTACGACAGTGATTTAATATTTTTCACGCCTAATAAAAGAAATTACCAAATACTGTTCCAAAATCACTGCCTTAAACCAAAGAACTCCTAATCACTGCCCTTAGAATAATGGGTTCCAAATCACTGCCCTTAAATTTCATCCTAATCAGAATCCATTATATAAGTCTTACAAACAAATATTAACCAAAACAAGTAATACGAGTAAAAAAAAAAACTTAAACCAAATTCACTACTAATAAATAAAAAATAAAAATAATAACCTGTGTATATCCCAAGTAAAAAAAAAATAGGAAAAAGAGCTATTCTGTATACGGAAAAAAATATATAGATCGGAAGTTATTTTGATTGGAATATTCTTTAGAAAAAAAATCTTTAATTGGTAAAATTTAAAGTTTAGTACTAAATTGGTAAAAGCCAATAGTACAAGGTTTTAAACAACATTTCCCCCTAAATTTTGGCAGCCCCATAAACCTTTCTGGCTTCGCCCCTTAATAATATCCCTAGTAAAATATTTTTAGGAAAAAGTGCTACGGACGGAAAATTGTTTTGATTTGAAAATTCGATACAAAAAGGACTGGATAATGAAGGTTGGGGTCAAACCTATGGCGGTCGAAGTCGTAGAAAATGCGAGCGTGGTGGCGGGATATGTTCATGCCTCCGCCGAGGGAGAATAAGTCGACGTCTACTGAGGAATTCTTGGAGCTGCGGCCGAGGATGATGGAGTATTTCTTCATGAAATACTCGAAGTCTTTGCCTTGCAGCTTCGCAAAGCCGACTTCGATATCGGACGGGCCGGTGGCGGTGGGGGTAGACATTCGAGGGAGGAGGGAGAGGGTAGAGAGAGAGAGAGGGGATAAGTCAAAATGATACCCAAATGAAATTAAAATAATGGGCTCCTAATCACTTCCGTTCAAATTATTCCTAATTAAAACCCATTTAATAACCCAGGCCAGTAATGGTATTACGCGTGAAAGATATTAAATCACTGCCCCCAAAATCAAATATTAATGAATATTAAGTAATACCAGTATTAGAAAAAAAAATCAAACAAAATTCACTACTATTAAAAAAACAAAGAAAGAAATTACCAAATATTGTTCCAAAATCACTGCTTTAAACGAAAATACTCCTAATCACTGCCCTTAGAATTAATCCTAATTAGAATCCATTGAATAAGCATTAAAACAAATACTAACCAAAATAAGTAATACCAGTAATAAAAGAAAGTGCTATTCTATATATGGAAAAAAAATACGGATGGAACAAAAAGAATTCTTGTAATTATAATACAGAAACAAGAAAAAAATTGCTGGATTCGCCTATATTCCCAAGGGGGGAAGCTAAGTGCATGTCATCGGGGTACTCCCCCCCTAATTCCCAAAACTATGATTTTTACAATTATTGACCATGTATTTTCACTATAATATGTTTGAAAGGATGGTTTAACACCCCTCGTTTTTTTTCAACTTAATTTAGTAATTAGACGGTAAATTTGGCCCCGCATAAACCTTTCTTCCCCTGTAGTAAAATATTGTTTTACAACAGTGATTTAATATTTTTCACACCTAATAAAAGAAATTACCAAATACTGTTCCAAAATCACTGCCTTAAACCAAAGAATTCCTAATCACTGCCCTTAGAATAATGGGTTCCAAATCACTGCCCTTAAAATTAATCCTAATCAGAATCCATTAGATAAGTCTTACAAACAAATATTAACCAAAACAAGTGGTACCAGTAAAAACAAAAAACTTTAACCAAAATTCACTACTAATAAATAAAAAATAAAAATAATAACCTGTGTATATCCCAAGTAATACCAGTAATAAAAAAAGTAATTTGAACCAAATTCACTACTATTAAATAGAAACCCTAATAAAAAAAATTATGGGATCCAAATCACTGTCCTTGCAATAAACCCTAATCAAAACCCATTAAATAAGTCAGGCCAGTAATGGTTAATTGGTCCTGAAAACTACCAAAAAAAGTAACATCAACCAAAATTGACTACTATTACAGAACAGAATAAAGGAATGGATAATGAAGGTTGGGTCAAACCTACGGCAGCGGAAGTCGTAGAATAATAATACCCAAATGAAATTAAAATAATGGGTTTCTAATCACTGCCCTTACAAAAACCCTAGTCAAAACCCATTAAATCACTGCCATAAAACAAATATTAACCCAAATAGGTAAAAACCAGTAATAAAAAAAATCACTACTAGTAAAAGAATAATGAAAGCCATTAGAAAATATTGTTCCAAAATTATCGTCAACCAAAATACTCCTAAACACTGCGTTTAGAATAATGGGTTCCAAATCACTGCCCTTAAGATTACTCCTAATCAAAACCCATTAAATAAGCCTTAAAACAAACATGAACCGAAACAAGTAATACCAGTAATAAAAACAGTAATTTCAACCAGATTCACTACTATTAAAAAGAAACCCTAATATAAAAACAATGGGTTCCGAATCACCGCCCTTATAATAAACCCTAATCAAAACCCACTGCTATTCAAACAGAAATAGAAAAAAGAAAGCACTGCTTGAACCAAAAAATTATCAACATTTATAACAAAATAATACCCAAATGAAAGGGTTCCAAATCACTGACCTTCAAATAAACCCTAATCAAAACCCATTACATAAGTCAAGCCAGTAATGGTTAATTGGTCCTAAAAAAAATAAAAAAAATCACTACTATTATAATAAACCCTGATTAAAATCCGTTGAATAAAAAATGGATATTGAAGGTTGGGTCAAACCTACGGCGGTGGAAATCGTAGAATAATACCCAAATGAAATTAAATAATGGATTCCTAATAATTGCCCTTAAAATAAAACCTTATCAAAACCCAGGTCAGTATTCGTTAATTGGGAGTTAAAAACATTAAAATCACTGCCCTAAAATCAAATATTAACGAAAATAAGTAATACCAGCAATAGAAAAAAATCTACAAAAATCACTACTATTAAAAACACAGTGAAAAAAAATACCAGATATTGTTCCAATATCATTGCCTTAAACCAAAATACTCCTAATCACTGCCCTTAAAATTATTCCTAATTAGAATCCATTAAATAAGCCTTAAAAGAAATACTAAACCAAAATAATTAATACCAGTAATAAAAAAAAGTGCTATTCTATATATGGAAAAAATACGGATGAAAAATTATTTTGATTGGAAAACCGAAAACTCTCCACTTTTGTTTTGGAAAAAAAGGAATGGATATTGAAGCTTAAAACAAACCCTAATCAAAACCTATTAAATAAGTCAGGGAAGTAATGGCTAATTGGGCGTAAAACATTAAATCACTGCCTTAAAATTAAATATTAACCAAAAAAGGAAAAGGATATTGAAGGTTGGGGTCAAACCTACCTACGGCGGTGGAAGTCGTAGAAGATGCGGGCGTGGAGGAGGAGGGGAGTTAGTGGTAAAATAAACCAAAATGAATTTGAAATGATGGGTTTCTAATCACTGCCCTTAAAAAAACCCTAATCAAAACCCATTAAATCACTGCCTTAAAACAAATATTAACCAAAATAAGTAACACCAGTAATAAGAAAAATCGCTATTACTAAAAAAAATAATGAAATAAATTAGCAAATATTGTTCCCAAATCACAGCCTTAAACCAAAATACTCCTAATCACTGACCTTAAAATAATGGGTTCTAATCACTGCCCTTAAAATTAATCCTAATCAAAACACATTAAATAAGTAGATAAGCCTTACAACAAAATATTAACCAAAATAAGTAATACCAGTAATACCCAATGAGCTTAAAATAAATGGGTTCCAAATCACTGCCCTTAAAACAAACCCTAATCATAACCTATTAAATAAGTCGGGGCAGTAATGGCTAATTGGGCTTGAAATATGTTAAATCACTGCCTTAAAATCGAATATTAACCAAAATAAGTAACACCAATAATAATAAAAAAAAATCACTACTATTAAAAATATAGTGAAAGAAAATAGCAAATATTGTTCTAAAATCACTTCATTAAAACAAATATCAACCAAAATTAGAAATACCAGTAAAAAAAATCAAACAAAATTCACTGATATTAAAAAAGTAATGAAAGAAATTACCAAATACCGGGGTTCCTAATTACAGCCCTTAAACAAACCCTAATCAAAACCAGTAGATTAGTCAGGCCATTAATGGTTAATTGGTCCTAAAAAATAACATCAACCAAAATTCAGCACTATTTAAAAAAAAAAACAGAAAAAAAAACCCTAATCAAAATCCATCAAATAAGTCAGGCGAGTATTGGGCTTAAAAAAACTAAATTAGACAGGTTACAAATAACTGCCTTAAAAAAAACTAAACTGTTTTGATTAAGAAATTCTCCAATTTTGCTTTTAAAAAAAGAAATGGATATACCTACGGCGGTCGAAGTCGTAGAAGATGCGGGCATGGTGTCGGGAAATGTTCATGCCTCCCCCGAGAGAAGATAAGTCGACATCGACGGATGATTTCTTGGAGTTGCGGCCGAGGATGATTGAGTATGTCTGCATGAAGTACTCGAAGTCCTCGCCTTGTAGCTTCGCGAACCCGGCCTCGATGTCTGAGGGGCCGGTGGCGTTCGACATCCGAGGGAGGAGGGAGAAGGTAGAGAGATGGTAGAGAGAGAGAGAGGGGAGTTTGGGTTTGATGAGTGATTATTTTGTATGCTTGATTGCTTGCTGCAACTTATAAGTTCTACCAAAAGGATAAATTTTTAATATTCATGTTTGTTAACAACAATTTTTTGCCTAACTTTTTTTAGTTTTTATTAAAATAATCCAATAATTGTTTGGTATATCTGTTTTTATTAACTTTTCTTTTTATTTAATATAAAGGTTTTTTTAGCCTCTCGAAAGTTATTTTTCGTGTAAAAAAACTCAAAAGTAAAAAAGACTGATGTATTAGTGGTGTTCACTAGAAGTACGAGGGAAATGAAAGAAGGAGGGAGATTACTAGAAATACAAGGGAAATGAAAAAGGGAGGGAGAGAACGTGAGAGACAAGTAAATGCAATTTTATCGATTTATTAGTGTCATACGTTTAACGAGACAAAAATTAATAGGTCGAGACCCAAATTGATAAAAATTGAATTTTGGTATTAAAATAGTAAAAGTCAACACTAGAGAATATTAAACAATTTTCCTCCTGACTTTTAATAAGATGTGTATGTTCGAAAAAGGAACAATACATAATTTAGGGAGATATAACATGTAACGTTTAATTTTGTCTAATCTCGTGTAATTTCTTGATATTACGGTCTACTCAGTTTAATTATGACTACTTCATAGTTTCTAGGTGTGAGACGGATTTTAGATGTAAATCGATCACATTGCGCTTAATTTATGGTATGTTTCTCTTAATCAGTGTGTAAAGTGCAATCCGTCCGGTCTATCATAATCACTTAGTCGACTATACACAAGAATATAAATTGAAAAACGTGCAGTAGCATCATCAATTTTGTTTAACCGGTTGTTCTTTTTATGACTTAACGGTTCAATCTTATCCACTTTTATGTGTACATATACGTATATACACATAACTAATATAATAAGACAAATGCTAACTTGTGTCCCGGAGAATAATGATAAGATTGTTATTAATAAAATTAATGATGCATGTTCCAAAATATTCTCTAAAAATTGATTTATTAAATGTTGATTGCTATATTTAGCTGGTTGATATTTGGCCATATATATTCCCTTCATTCTTTTTAAGTGTGTTTTTTTGGTAAATATTAAAATGTATCATTAATTGCATTTGAAAATTACAAATATAGCCATGATTTAAATTCAATAATTATTATTGTTAATTTTTTGAATGTATTCATTGCAATATTTGAGGATATTATAGTATCCAACTTATTATTTATAATTACATTGAAAGTTAAATTCAAAAATTTTAAAACATAGAAAATAGCGGGGATATACGAGATTGATTTTTGATAAGTTTCATGTACAATAATATTTGATATTTCAACATCTACTCACCCTACATAATTAATTAATTTTTCAATTTTTATCACTAATGAAACATTGAAATATAGTTAAAAGTTATATGAGTAGATTGTTATAAATTATTTTTCAAAGTACCCGTGCTACGTAGTTTAAAATTGTTTTTTATTTTCTCACTTACTTTGTAATCGTGAGATTAAAGTCCAATTAATTTGGTGAGCTATGCATACTCGTCCATAATTAATTAAGAAAAAATATCACATTTTAAACTAAATTGTCAAAAACACCTAGTTAAACTATTTCTTGCCAAAAACACATTTTCTAAATTCAATCACGGCACTATTTCTCTATCTATATATATCCATGGATGGGATAATAAAACTGCATTTTTTATATTTGAGTATTTTTTTTTTTTGGATATATTTGCTAAGTTGTATTTTGATAAATACGAGCTTTAATTTTTAAATTTGGACTCGTTAAGGCAAATTATATTTCATTTGGGGTTCTAGGGCTTTTGAGTTGATCCGTGGGTCGTTTCGGCCATATTACTTTGATATATTGACTAATTGATATTTCAACAGGATTAGGGCTGGTAAAATTCGTTTCTTTTAATTGGATATGGCCAATGATGCGACCACTATTGCCGATAAATTTTCCCTTTATTTGTAATTTAATGTATCTTTTTACGGTTGTATCTGTAAATGACTTATGTGGGTAGTAGTGAAGTGTATTTGTGACTAAGTAATAAGATCAAATGAGTACAAAGTTTGAGAAAAAAGGTTAATGAACTTAGAAAAATATGAAGAAGAAAAAATGGTATAAAACATGAAAATAAGAAACTTCGAAACTTTGTAAAATAATGACATTAAGAATCTTCTCAATTGCCGGAGTTTCTCTTTTGGAATTATTTCGAAACAATTTAATTTGAGTCGAATTTGTTTGTCGTTTTCCAAAATTATAATTAGACAACAAAAGGTCAAGAAACAAACTAGTCATGTCCCTTAACGAGTCTTATATATCATCATATATCATACTATTATTTATGTAAAGAATTCTTAGAACAATTATTTATAAAAAAGTTCTATTAATTTATAAAATTACAAAATAGTAGTAAACACTTTTACACAGGAATTAAAATAAAAATAACTGCCATCAAATTCCCTATATCTCTCCCTCAACCATAATTGTCTCTCTCTTCATCGAATATTCTACCATAACGGATTACAGATTTTTTTTGAATTCACATCCATCGGTTGGGCAGGTGCGCTAGTGTAACATATATCAACATGCAAGATCCAAAGCTTTTTGGAAATGAACTTTGCATACAATGGATTTTAGTCTACCTGATCAGATATAAGTTGTCTCAGTTCTAGTAGGTCTTACGGAAGTCTTAAGTAAGCCCTTGCATGTTTTATATTTTTTGATCGGAAAAAACGGTGAACAACACAGTTAATTGGTTGTAATTTTGTTTAGTAGTGTGTTGTCGCTTTATTCTGTAATCTGGGTTCGGTCCCGTCTTTTATTAATGAAGGTTTGTGTTGTAAATATATATATATATATTAACATGCCGTCGTGAAACTAAAACGCCAAGCAAGTAATTCGTGTTTTCCAATATAATTACAGTAGGGAAGGCATTAATATACAAATGCAAGTCCTTATTCACTCTATTAGCATGCATGTATGTGAATGTATAAGCGATCTTGAAAAGAAAATAAGAAAAAACCAGTGATTTATCTGAGAATTATGCGGGATTCATATTTGTTGTGATAAATTCTTGGCTATGGTGAGTGGTTTGATAAGCGATTGCCGACTAGAGAACGAAAGAGAAAGGGTGAACCGTTTTTTAAGGGAATAGATTTCCTCAAGTTCGAATGATCATGTTTTCGTTAGCTTTTTCCGTTTTTCCATATGTATTCGTAATTTTTTTCGATTTTTTTTTTGTAAATCAGCGTATTATTTTATTTATAAAGTGTTTATTAAAAAAAAACTGTAAACTTTGAAATTTTATATATCTTCTTATGTTTGACAATTTATAAGGTAGTAATATTAAGAAATGTCAAATATATATATAAAATGCCAAATTTTACAAAAAAATTTGAACAAACAATTTACAAATAAAATAATATGTTGATTAACCAAAAAAACCGAATTATTTTTTACAAATATATAAAAAAATTTCAAAAACATGACGAAAACCAAATCATTCCAACATGGGAAAATTTTAATTTGATGAGAATAATAGAATTATAAGCTCTCCGCCCTCTTTTAAATATATTTACTTAACTAGGACTGGATTTAGTAGAAATATAGAATATCAGGAAATAAGTATTAACTTTTTGCATTTGTGCACCGATAAAAAAAATAATAGTTTGACTATTCTACCACACACAATGTGATATTAATGTGTATTTTATTGATTAATTAAATTGAATTGATTACACTACACGCAAATCAATTTTAGACCATTCTTTCAAAACTAGTCTACTTGTAGTCAACATAGATCGGAGATGAGTTTCCTTAAACCTTAACAAAAAAGATGGTTAAATTTCAATATTTTCACGTGACATTTAACTATCATATATGGATTAGTAATCCCGCAACCAATATTTCTAAAATAGAAACAGATTTTACAAGAGAGAGAGAGAGAGATACACTTCGAAATTGATTGCCATCTTCAAAGACTTAGAGTCCTTTAAATAGGCTCAGCATAAGAAAAAGCAAAAGCGCACAGCCCGCGCACTAAGGCTAAAAAACAAAACAAAAAAGAAAAGCACCAAAACGCACTATAAGCGCACTCACTTAAAGTAAAAGAAGAAGCCAAAACATGGGCGGCTCCTCATGAATACTGGCCAACATATTGACCCACATATAAAGAGAGATTCTCAGCTTTTCCATAAATCACGCCGGGTGCTCAATGGGCCCCATCGAACACGTGAAAAAATGGTAGTGATTGAAGGAATCAATCTTTATAAAAAATTACAAATAAAAATTACAAACTGATATATTTTAAGCCTTAGCTTTGCCTTTGTCTTTTGTAGCTTTTGTAGCTTTTGGAGCATCGTTCTTCTCATCCATATTGAGAGGGTTGCGCAAGGTGGCGAGGTTATCTAAATAGTCCTCCATATCTTCATTATCTGTTTATTCATCTTCTTCCATGAGAGATTCAGATTTAGAAGAATTAGCTTGAAAACATTCAGAAAAATCAACATTTAACTGTTGTTGAATAAATTCCAAATATTTTTCCTTGAGTTCAAAATTGGATACAGAAGGAAATAGATCTTTAAAGTCAGACATAGATGGGATACCCACAGTCTTTTTCTCGGGAGCATATTCCCGTTCCATTTTCTTAAAGGCTTCAATGGCCTCTTGTATTTTTATAAGGACTAGTTTGCAATCAAACTTCGCCCACCATTTATAATAAGATTGCCTTGTTAAGGCCATAATACCAATATCAGTTCTTTTTATTGCATAAGACCATTGTCATATCCAAGGTAAGCTGAATGTGGTAAGAAAACGAAGTAAATGACTTCCTGTAACCACTTTGGCCCCCGTAATTTTTGGATTACTGGAACAATGAAGGGTATATTTTTCAGCAATATCAGAGGGAAAAATATCCTCATTAGGCCCAATAAAAGAAAACCAATATGGTAAGTCTTGGCCCAATAATGTTGGTTCCAATCGGATAAACCAAGTATGTTTTTCGGCCCGATTTTGATAATAAAAGGCATGACGCCAGGCAGACATATAATCCCAATAATTATAGTGTTGGTGGAAAAATTTAAGCTGCATAGGCTTATTGGGGTTTAATCCCCATTCAGCAATAGAGATGACCTTTCTAATGAAGGCTTTGCTAAAAGCAATATCCCCAGTGTTTTTATGTTGATTCATATGATTGAACACCACTGAACCAGTTTCAATAAGAATAGACTGAAAATATTTCAAGTTCTTATTATCAATAAGAGGAAAATGTTCCTCAGTATCAAAATATCGCTTAGCCAAGGTATCGGGTGAGGTAAATAACCTCTCATCTCCTTTATTCAGAAGAATAATAATTTCTTCGTTCACTTTTTGCTTGCCAGGAATAACTGGTTCCTTGAGTGCTTCTAAGAAGCTTTCTTGTGTTTTACCGGAGGATAAATAATCCTCATAATTAGCAGGCTCTCTTTTAGAGTGAGCAACCGATCCCCTAGAAGAGCCGGAGTCGGATTGGGAAGAGGAATATCTCTTCTTGTCAAATTCATGGCGATCATGCGAAGAGGATAATCCTCGACGCCCACGGCTAGACTGGCTCATGAGGAGCTAATAGGGCCAAGAATATATTCCCTGGTGAGAAAATCAGGAAGAGAATTATGTTCTCCTTTAATATATTCAATATCGAAATCAAAAATAGACAAAATAGATTGCCATCGAGCAAATATTTGCTTGGATGCCAAATTTTTGACATCTTTTTCTAAAACTTCCTTAGCTGCTTTACAATCAATTCGCAGGAGGAATTTTTGATTTAATAAATCATCTTGGAATTTAGAAATACAATTGACTATAGAAAGAATTTCTTTCTTTATTGTGGAATAATTGATTTGGGCAGAATTCCACTTGCCAGAAGTATAACGAGATAATATCTCTTTATTTTTGGAAGGAAATTTTTGTTTTAATATTCCTCCATAACCAATATCTGATGCATCATTTTCTACAATTTTAAAACTTTTAGGAGAAATTAATGCTAAACAGGGTAAACTTTTAACTTTAGACTTAATAAGTCTAACTGCATTTGTATGAATATCAGTCCATAAAGGAGGATCTTTCTTTAATCTCTCATATAAAGGAGAGCTGTCTATAGCAAGATTTTTATAATAGTCAGCAATATAATTGAGGCTTCCTAAAAACCTTTGTAATTGGGTTTTCTCATGTAAAATATCAGGAAATTTATCCGCAAATTGTATAGCGCGATCAATAGGGATAATTTTGCCCTGGTCAATTTCTTGTCCCAAAAAACGAATATGAGTCTGAAATAAAGACATTTTAGTAGCAGATACTACTAAGCCAGCATTTTTTATTAATTTTATAAAAATATTTATGTGCTTAAAATGTTGATCTATATCTTGAGAAAAAATGAGAATATCATCAATATAAACAATGCTAAAGGAAGAATAAGGATAAAAAATATCATTCATAATGTTTTGAAACTCAGAGGGAGCATTTTTTAAACCGAATGGCATTACATTCCATTCATAATGTCCCATAGGAACAACAAAAGCAGTTTTATATTTATCTTGCTCAGCTATCTGTATTTGCCAATAACCAGATTTTAAATCAAATTTTGAAAAGACATTAGCAGATTGAATTCTGGTAAGTAAATCTTTTTTATTGGGAATAGGATACCTAATCCATTTAAGAACCTTATTTAAAGGTTTGTAGTTAATAACTAACCGAGGAGCACCTCTTTCAATTTCAGCATTTTTATAAACATAAAAAGTAATAAGGAGTTTATTTCCTCTTTACAATATTCAATTAAATCTGGACCCATTTGGGCAGGCCTAGCTAATGTAGTAATACTACTGTCTTGAAAATCTTCCACATAGGGAAGTGTGACAATATGTTTCTTTCTTTCCCAAAAAGCATCACTGCAAATCTCTCTTTTGATGAGAGTAGTGATAATACTAATTTTATCTATTTGTGAAATAATTTGTCTAGAAATATTCATAACTTTTAAATCCTTTTGTAAGAAATTGATTTGCTTTTCTTTAAAAACCAAAGTCTCTTTGATCATATCAATTTCTCTAGTTTGTGGCTTTGTAATAAAGTCAAATATAATTTCTTGACCATTGGTTTCAAAAATAATACCCTTTGAGATAACCATAAAAGGTTGTATTAAGTTTAAAAAAGGAGTACCCAAAATGATTAGTTGAGTAAGACCTTTAACCATAACAAATGTTGTTTGAAAACACATACCAGAATTACAAATATATGCATTAGACAATTTATAATGAATCTTCATACGAGATCCATCAGCAGTATTTAAAGATTGTGTAGTTTTGTCATAATAGTGGGTAGTAATTAACCCTTCACATATGCAATTTAAATCAGCTCCACTATCAATAAGTGCAGGACCAGAAAAAGTAAATTCTTTATTAATAACAATTGTGACATAAGAATGCCACTTCTGATAAGTAATTTTATCAATTATATTTAAAAAAGTGTCCTTTTCTTTTTCTTCTATAAAAGGAATATCCTGTTCCTGTTCTATTTGAATGATATTTCGTAGGAATTTAACTTCATTTTTTAATATGTGAATTTCACTATATAAATCAGAGATAGAAATAGCTTTGCTATTACTGTCTTCTTTAAGAGCTTTTACCTCTTTAAAAATATCTTCACTAAAAAATTGTTTGGAAGGAGATGAAAGTCCTTGAAAAACATGTTTTAGAGAATAAGCTTCCTGAGGAATATAAGGAGTGTCCTTTTTCTTGTCTTTTGTAAGGACATCTAGATAATGTTTAATCAATTTCTTCTTTATTTCAGCATTATCAATTTCATTAATAAGATCTAATATAGATTTTTCATGGGAAGTAAGAACATTCAAACTTAAACCATTCATATCAAGCATAGCTTTATAAGTATTATCCTTGCATTCACAGTCTGAAGAGGAGGATGATGAGCTATAATGTTCAGACTCACTACTAGTATAGACTTCTATATCATTTGTTGCTTCTTCGTCAGAAGAATATAACATAACAGCTATAAGTTGTTTCCTAAGTCCTTCATCAGAGATCTCATTTAATCTCTTCTTTGTCCAACATCTGTTGGCATAATGACCTGTTTTGCCACATTTCTGACAAATAATAGGAGTGTTTGGATTAGGTTTCGGTTTAGACCTATAAGGCTTAGGTCGAGATGTACCAATATGCTGGGTATTAGGTCTTGGTTTGGAGGATTTTCGAGAAAATCTCTTAGAATTAGAAAAATGTTTTTTCTTAGAATAAGATTTCTTATGAGAATTGTGAGGGAGTTGAAGATCAAATTCGAATTGATCACAGAAAGTACCTATTTCTTTCCTTCCTGTCAAATTTTGACTTTTTAATTGAGCTTTCAATTTTATGTCATTACAAGGGATAAACCTTCACCGACACACTCACTAATAAGTTGACCATATGTAAATTCATGGTAAGGGATTGTAGTATTCCCAGTTTGGCGTAAAATTCTATCTTTAACCTTTTGGGCAAATAGATTAGGGAGACCTGCAAGGAATTTTTCTTTCCAAAAATCAGCATTTGCATCAGGTCGCATCATAATTTTGGTTAAGAAAACATCCTTATACCACCTAAACTGTGTTAGTGTAGGGCATTTAAGATTGATTAATAAATCTTTATTTCTTTCAATAGAAACAGGATTAGCACCAATAAATGCATGTACAATAGCAGTGAGAAGCGTATACACTGCATTAGGTAAGACTGTATCAGTAAAGGTATCTATACCTTGTTCAGTCTTTATAGGGTTTCTAACCATTTTGGTGGCGGTTAATATAGACCTTTGTTGATCAGAGGATAAAACGTTATCCCACCAACCACGTAGTTGGCCAGCAAAACCAGCTACCATAAATTCAGCAATTTGATAGTCAGTGTTATTAGCACTAAGACATACGGTCGAATACATAGTCATTCTGTGTAATACAATCATAATTTGTTATTCTGTCATACCATCAATATTCCATTCATAGATGGTGCGAGCACTAAAACAAGAAAAGTTATTAATATTTTCTTCTTCATAAAGAAGATCTTGAGGACTGGGTCGCGTATAATAATGTTTTGCAGGGGCAGTTGGAACGGATTTCCGTCCATAAGTAGTTGATTTTCCAAAAACATTTTGATTAATGCTTGCCGATTCAACGGGTTCAGGATTGTCATTGATATCCAAAAGTTGTTTTTCAAAAATATTTATATTTTCTATATCTTCTGATAAGGTTGCTATATTTTTACCTTTTATATTTAGGTTTTCTAATTGCTGCGTAAGTAGCGTGATAATATCACTATTATTATCAGGAACAGTAATATCAATACTGGGTTTTAATAAAGTAGGTTCAATAACCGTTTGTGGAACATAAAAACTAGACGAACTAGCAACAACTGGTGCTTCTTTATGAACAATAATAGTTCCCTTGTCTTCAATACGACCAAGTTGTGAACAAATAGTTTGGAGAGTTAAATTAGTAAAATTAAACTGTTTTTCATCTTTAGAAAAAGCGACAGACTCAATAACAGCTTCTCCAGCACGAATTTTTAAATGCTCACAAGGGGGATGAATAGCAGAAATAGTTTCCCCTTTTGCTGTAGTCCAATTTTTTTAAAAAGTTTTTAATACATTTAAAAAAGGACTTTGCTCGATAGTAACTTGGTTAATAAACCAAATAGGAAAAGAAACTAATTGTTGGATATGATCAATATGTTTATAAAATAAGGTTTTATAAATTTGTTGTTCTTCTCTGGTATAAATAGAGAAAAACCAGTTCTTAAAAGAAGTATATTTTTCTTGGTTCATGTCTTGAACACAAGTTTGCCTATCATAAGAAAAAGGAATAGATAACATATTAATAGTAGAAATGTTGTCAAACTCAGATAAAGTTTCTGGTTCATTTTTCTCTTCGTGATAAATAGCACGAGGAATACTTTGCTGGGTGTTAACACCATCAAAAACTAAATTAGAAGTTTTAAAAGATGCTAAAGAAGGGTTTGGAGTATAAAACCGGGCAGATTGACTCTGTTTAAAAGAACTTTCATAATCTGAAAAAGAACTTCTAGCGGCTAGTCGTTTTCCTTTATCAAATTTTACGAAAACATGTCCTTCTTTAGTTTGAATAATTTCTTCAATATTTTTATTCTCTACAGGTTCAGCGGGGCTTGCTGACAATAAATTCCATTCTGTGGGTGGTTCAATATCATCCCATTTAATAGTCTGTGGAGTCTGGACATCTGATTTCAATAAGTTTGTTTCTATTAAAACAGTTTTTCCTTTTGTGTCAAATATTTTAGCTCTAGGACTAAGAGTAGTCATAGCTTTATAATGAACTCTATAAGTGATATTTAAAGGTTCAGTACCTTCTTTGAGTTTATAACCATGAGTTTTAATATTCAAAGTTAGAACATCTAAAATATTTTTATCTGTTAAAGAAACAGAGAAATTTGGAAAACAGTTAAAATAGACTGGACCGTTACATAAACTCGTTTGGATAATTCCTAATAAAGAATCTTTAAATTCTAGGTGGCGACAGTCGCGTAAAGCAATAAGGACTGAAGTATTTAATCCTTGAGCTGTAAGGGGTTTCACAGCTACTTGTACCATACCGAGATGGACATACTTGTATTTATCAAAATACCTGCGTAGTTCTTCTTTATGAAGTAACTGAATAGTCTCCATATCCCGATTAACAGGGATAGTTTGTTCAATAGTTTTAATGGTCATAGCCATTTTAAAATCAAGCATACCAATTGAATAAATGTCAGAAGGCTTCACCTTTGGAAGGTGCCAATTTGCTAACTATTCTTCAAAGTTAGCCATTTCAGGAATATCATTATATTGACATTCTTCTTGCCTTATATTGGCAGAATTTTTATTGGAATTGGAAGTATAACTTCCTTGAGAAAAATTATGAGATGAATTAGTTCTTCCTAATTTAGAAAACATAATAAGTTATCATAAAGAGAAGAAATATGCGGAATAAAAGGCGTAAGGATTTAAATCAACAGTCAACGAAAAGAAAAGAGCGTTATATCTTTGGTGCCTCTTCTGGGCTACTATTCTACCACACAGAATGTGATATTAATGTGTATTTTATTGATTAATTAAATTGAATTGATTACACTACACGCAAATCAATTTTAGACCATTCTTTCAAAACGAGTCTACTTGTAGTCAACATAGATCGGAGATGAGTTTCCTTAAACCTTAACAAAAAAGATGGTTAAATTTCAATATTTTCACGTGACATTTAACTATCATATATGGATTAGTAATCTCGCAACCAAAAGAGATTGAGGAAGTAAACGTTACATATGAAGATTTCTTAAGGCGATTAAATTTCTTAAGATATGTACATTCATGCTTATAAAGTTTTTTAATATTCTTCACTTTACGTAACAAAGTTTTTTTTAGACTAAATAAATTTATATTAAAACTATGGGTTAAAGTCTATCAAACTATCGGCGGTGAACAATTTTCATATGCAACTACGATATTTAACAATTTACAAACTAATTTCACAATAATTGATTAATCAACATACTTCTAATGACATGACACGACGTGACACAAATTAACCAAACATATGGCAAATGACGTGACAACACCTCATTTGAGTTTTTTTTTTTAAAAAAAAAAAATCATAAATGATTAAAACTTGGTTACACTCATCAGAATATGAGTTTATAAATTTATAAGTTAATTTTTCTAAATACTTATTGGATTATTTTTTTTGCTCTCTTTTTAAAAAAAATTGAAATTTTTTTACAAAAAATGTAAAATTAGTACAAAATTGTTAAAAAAGTTAGAAAATGAGTTTTCAAATTTACAAAATCGTATTTGCGGGAGTATATTAACGGTACTAATTCAAACCATGAGTATAATACACGGAGTGATAAGAACTTTATACAAACGGAGTGATAAGGGTGGTTATTATCATGGTTACAAAATTGGTGGAGATATATTTGGTTGATAATGAGATTGGCTTCACACGGGTTGTTACTGAAGATAGACTTAGTTTAAAATAGATAAGATGAAAACTTAGTTTAAAATAGATAAGAGATTACTTCTCTACTTTATCTTTGGTATATAAATAGTGATGTAATCTCTGATCACTATTTTCTACTGAAATAACACTGATATGTCTGGCAAAAGCAATTTAACTTATAAACCGTGAGACACTTTACTTGAATTCTTTTGCTTTGAATAATTTTAGTTGGGATTCTCATTATTGCAGTTCAAATGGAATGGGGAATAAGTTCTAGGTGTTAATAAATACTGTTGTGGATTATTATCTGGCATTTATTGGTGTCAATTGGAAAAATCAGACATCGTTTTAGGAGAAAGTTAATAATATTATCCAAGATAATTACTAACCTAGTATGGTTGAAGCTTATAAGCACAATTTTTTTGCTTAAAATTCGAGCTTCCTTGCTTGTAACCTGCAATTAGACAAGCCAATCATGGGGCTCTCTGGTTATTAGTTGTGAACCAACATTTTGCTGGGCTGGGTCACAGCAATGGGCTAGTTTGGAGAAAAACTTCTTATGGCTCTTTTTTTCAATTTAATACTGACTAATAGTGTCTGAACCTTGTGATGATCTGTTTTGGATTTTAACAAATTTGATTGATATGATTAGGTTTTATTTGTATGATACTTCGTATGATATTTGCTTGATAATGACGTTGATATATTTCAGTTGGTTCATTAATGTGATTTAAATGACGAGTCAATTTGATTAGCATAAATGGCGGAACATGGAGAGCAAGCAACAAATGTTGTGGTTAGTGAGAATTTTTATTATTATTATTATTTTCAAGTTTCATTTTTTGTTTCAATATTTAAATATTTTAAGATGCATATATCTTTTGTTGTTTCCAGGTTGACCAGTTGCAAGAGCAACCAGTTGATGTGGTACAAGTGGAGGAGGAAGTGATTAATGTTGAGGTTTGTGATGTTTTATTTTCCAATATTTCAAAGTAATTGAAAATGCTGTGGTTTGCTGATTATTTTTATTACTATTATTTTCAAGTTTTATTTTTTGTTTCAATATTTAAATATTTTAAGATGCATATATCTTTTGTTGTTTCCAGGTTGACCAGTTGCAAGAGCAAGCAGTTGATGTGGTTAGTGATGTTTTGTTTCAAGTATTTTTTTCCAATATTTCAAAGTTATCGAAAAGCATGTAACATATTTTCTATATTTCAAAGAAAATAAGTGCTTATAGTATTTCCTGTTGTTTAAGTATTTATATGTTTTTAAGATGCGTGTGAACTATATCTTTTCTTTTTTTTAGGTTGCTGAACTTGGATCCCTCCTACTAGCATTACAAGGGTTTTCTTTAGTTGATACTGTTCAAGAAGCTCTTCAGATTCCAAACATGCCATTTGCTATACTCCCACCTATTCTGAAAGCACTTATAGAGACTGGAGAGGCTGTTTTCGTTACAAAAAAATCTCTAACGTCAAGCGACTTGAACCCTCAACGACACCGACTTTTGCTTCACATTGACCGACTTGACCCATTATTCTTAAACCAACAAGATATTACAAACTTAAACATGGGAGCTGGTTCTATCGAAATAAGCGTAGTTGTAGCTGGTGCGGCTTATGATGTAACCATGAGGATTCGGCAAATGGGTGCAAATCGGTATCTTGCACTTATGAAGGGTTGGGCTACAATATTAGAGAATAACAACTTTGAAGCTGGTCAAGAAATAGCAATCTACTCCTTTAAAGACCATAATAATGTAAATGTATTTTACATTTTGCCCATCCATCCACTACCAGCTTAGCCACTTCTTCCAAGCTTGAACATTAGATTGGCTAGATAGCTGACTATGTTCATAAACTAAAGATGATTCTTTTTATAAGGTTGTATTTGTTTTTTGTTTAATATTCTCCGTAGTTGAATCCAGCCTTTTCTTTCTTTTTGAAACATGGGATTTGATTTGCTTATGTTGCTGAAGCCTGAATAATATGATACATTGTGTTCTGCTTTATATTCTTAGCAATGACTAAATTTTTGTTGGATTATACAGATTTTCGTGTTTGGATTATTGTTTGGTAAATATAGTAAGTTACTGTATGATGTACCATGTACAGACACTTGAAAAAAATAAACAATGGGACTTGTGTGTGACACATACTCGTGTTCATTCACATTACAGTATGGAAGGCATTAAAATACAAACATGAGTAGTAATTCACTCTATTAGCATACATATATGCGAATGTACAAGGTATCTTGAAAAGAAAATAGTAATTACTTGGGAATCGAATTTGCTGTGATAAAGAAGAATTTCTTGGCTATGGTGAGTGGTTTGATACTAGAGAACAAAAGAGAAAGGGTTGAATTGTTCTTTAAAGCTAAAATACTAGTTAATTACTGTAACAAGTAACAGAATTATAAGCTCTTTGCTCTCTTTTGAATGTATTTACTTAACTAGGCCTCTATTTATTAGTAACTATTCCAACCAAATGACTTATTTTTCTCCTTTACATCTTTTATAAAACATATAAAAACCAATTTTCTGGTTCTACTTACATTAGTGTTATAGATTCGTCATAAATTAATTACTGTCATGAAAACCCTGGCCAATTAACACCATATCTTAATCCCGATTAAAACTAGATAAAAGGTATAATACATAAAGCAAAACATGAAATTGGTTGTACTTATGACTCGGCTCAATTAACATTCTTTAAAAATGGACAAATTCGGTTTTATAAACTTATGAGAATATGTACCAGTCGATGCAAGAATTTAAAATGTAAAATGCGTTGAAACAAAAAACACAAACCGGTAATACAAACTGCTCTAGGATAACAAACGAAAGACTAGGTTCTAAATAATGCTACAAAGATACGGAAAAAAAACTGCTCCAGACGAATCCATTAAACTAATGCGAGATGATATTTGCATATTCTGTAGCCGAATCCACACAAATTTTGAGAAAAAAATAGGAACGAAAAGTTTCAATCTTTACTTTTTTACTCATTATTTTGAATAAGTAGAAGAAAAGAAAATAGATCGTTCTTTTGCTAGTAAGCACGAGTAATAGTAACAAAACAAAAAAACTTCAAGAATGATCAAAGATTAACACACTCATAAAATTGATTATAATTAACAGTTTAAAGATATTATTAAAACTGAGTCTATAAATAAATGTGTATGTATATGATATATTAGCGAATCTAGCTACAGGATGCGTTGGTTCGACGGTAACCTATATTCATAGATACTAATTAAATCGAATATAAACTTGACAACCATAAATTTGAAATCACATAAATTAATAACAATAATATTATTGGAAAAAAAAGAAGTTTTCATACCTGAAATAGTAAAAAGATTGGAGAGATAGAGAGAGAAGAGGAGAGAGAAACCTAAAATAGACAAATGAATTTAAAAGTGGGATGACAGTTAACGTAATATAGCAGTTTTATTTAGTATTTATTTTATTTGCAATTTGTGTAATTGAAAAGATTTTTTTGTAAATACTTGTTTTAAGGCTTCATAAGGGGTGTTGACATAAATTAATATATATAAAAGATTGAGTGTTAGTTTGGCGCCAAAGTCAGTTGTTAGTTATGAAGTTTAACTTGTTTATATTTTAGACCCTGATTGTATTGGAAATTAAAATTAGATATTGTTATTAATTGGAATAATATTTAATCTTGAAAAAGGTACTCAATTCGTTTTTTTTTTAGTGACGACGCTTATTGTATAAATTAATGGAAATTCTTTCCAAAAGGTTTTCACATCTGGTAGAGACAAATGACCACAGTTAGTCGGCTATTCAGCAAATAAAGAACAATTTAATAATTTACCTACTAATTTCATATCCAACTACGATATTTAACAACTAATTTCATAATAATTGATCAATCAACATACTTTTGTTGACATGACATGGCATGACACAAATTAACCAAACATATGTCAAATAACATGGCAACACCTCATTTGAGTTTTTTTTTGAAAAAAATCAAAAAAATCGTAAATGTTTAAAACTTGGTTACACTCATCAGAATATGAGTTTATGAATTTATAAGTTAATTTTTCTAAATGCTTATTGATTTATTTATTTTGCTCTCTTTTTTAAAAAAAGGTAATTTTTTTTTCAAAAAATGTAAAATTAGTACAAAATTGTTAAAGAAGTTAGAAAATGAGTTTTCAAATTTACAAAATCGTATTTTGATTTTTTATGATTTTTTTTAATCTTTTTGGTCTTTTTTAAAAATAACCTCAAAAAAAAATAAATCAACGAATGCTTTTTATTATTATAATTTGTAACTTTATTATAATTTATTGATTTTTTATTCAGATTGATTTTTATTTTTATTTTCTTTTACTTATTTTTTTTTTAAAAGAATAAAAATATTATTGAGCTTTTAAAGTTACAAATTATAATAAAAAAAAAAAACATTCTTTGATTTTTTTCGATTTTTAAAAAAAAATACCAAAAATATTAAAAAAAAATCAATAAAAAATCATTAAATAAAATCAAATACGATTCTGTAAATTTTGAAACTCATTTCCTAAATTCTTTAACCATTTTGTACTAATTTTATATATATATATATATATATATATTTATAAGAGCAAAAAAGTCAAAAAATAATTAAAAATCAATAAACATTTAGAAAAATTAAAAATTAAAATTATATTCTCAGATTCTGACGCGTGTAACCAAGTTTTAAACATTTTTGATTTTTTTAATTATTTTTTTTCAAAAAAAATCATAAAAAAAAAACTTAAATCATAAGGTGTTGTCACATCATTTGATATCTGTTTGGTTAATTTGCACCACGTCGTGCCATGTCAGGAAAGGTATGTTGATTGATCAATTATTATTAAACTAGTATGGAAATTGTTAAATGTCGTAATTGTGTATAGAAATTGTTAACAGCCGATAGTTTAGTAAACAAAACATGAATTAACCATAAAACTACCATACTTATTTTTTAACTGATTACCTTAGCGTAGATTTAAGCTAAGTAATTTTTTTAAGCGATACGATGTTAAATCTATGGGATAAATTCTTTATACTGAGCTCGTAACACAAGCTCAGCTCGACCTCATTTAGTCAACAAGTTGAACGTAGGCAAGATTTTAAGTCTCGTTTCGTAAACGAGCTGAACTTGAACAGAGCTGGACTCGACTCGACTCTATTGCACCAAACAACTTATACGCGTGAACTTACCATTACCATCTCAACTTCATCCGAGAATTCATATTTTGGACATTTTTATTTTATTTTATTCTAGTGATGAGAAAACGAAATCGTAGTTCTTTGGTAAAAATGAAGACTTTTTACATCCAAGTTAAAACTAAAAAATTCTTGAGAATGAGGTCGATGACGTGAGATTGAGACATTGAGGCTATTGATGTGAGATTGGTCCTTTACTAGTAAAATTTTCTAATTTAACTATTGATAATTTAGTTAAATATGAAAGTGACTATTTGCATAAATTCTCTGTCATTTTAAAACAATAAAAAAATCAATTAAAAAAAAAACTTTGAAATAACTAACTAACTGTGGCAACCGCCAAATACAAAACCCATTATATATATCTCATAAACCCCCATCCCATTCTCATACAATATTTCTCTCTCTATACATATACAATATACATACATACATATATACATATATACATACATACATATATACATACATACATACATATATATATCATTCTTTCTGAAAACCGGTATTCAAGAAAATGTCTCCAAACGACCCACCCAAAAGTTCTTCCAGCAAAGAAATAATTCCAGCTGAACTCGACATTGATCTACCCATTGACGATGAAACTGAACTCAGCGTAGACGGGTCTCCAGCAAAAAAGAAGCAGAAGATTTCTAATTCCCCTGAACCACATCCGAGGTCGTCACTTCTTTCTATCGTTTCTTTTAATATTTATGTTTTGTGAATGCAATTTCTTGGTTAGTTGGGTAGATTTGATATTTGATATTGGATAGTGGATAATAAAGTTCTTTAAAGAAAGGATTCATGTTCTTGAGAAAAAAAAAGGAAAGAACGATGAAAAAGAAAGATTTAGAAGTTAGGACTCGTATTATTTGCTGCAATTTGCATAAGAGGAATTTGCCCACAGTTTTGTTCGGATCATGTGATTTTTCTACATAGTGTGAATTTATGTTTGAGCCTGTCACGATGTAATTGGTTATCTTGGAAAGCGGAGTTATTTGAGAAAATAATAAGTTTCTGGGAGGAAAAGTAAAAAGAAAGAAAACAACAGAATTTTGGAAAATGATGAGTTTTGGAAAAATATTATGTGCAGTTCACACATTATATGTGAGTTTATTCATAGATTTGCAGGGATTAGGTGAAATAGATTTTGTTAAAGTTTTATACCTGCAAGTATGTTGTACATTATGAAAAAGGATTCATTTTAGTAGGAGAAAAAGGAAATAAAGAATAAAAGAAAGCATTCAGGACTTATATTATGTGCTGCAGTTCTCATATTATCTGAATTTGCCCAACGCCTTGTTCGGATTATGTGATTTTTCTACATATAGTGTGTATTTATGCTTGACCTTGTCACAATATAATTAGTTATCTTGGATAGCAGAGTTATTTGAGAAAATAATAAATTACTGGGAGGAAGAGGAAAAGAAGAGAAATGACGGAATCTTGTAAAAAAACAAGAACTTTGAGAAAATATTATGTGCTATGTAGTTCACACAATGTATGTAAATTTGTTCAGAGTCTTGTAGGGATTAGGTGAAATAGCATAATTTTTTTGAATGGATTATGCGAACTTAGTGAAGGTTTTAACCTATGTATGTTGTACATTATGTGAGTACTGAGTATGCTTAAAACTCTGTATTTTGATTCAGTTCACATGTATCAACTAATCATAGTTTTTCCCTTTAAATCGCTGTATTTCTTGAAAACCAAGCAATGGTATTTTGGAAATTCTTAATTCTTTTCCAAAGATTACAGTAGCTCTGTCTGTTCTTGAGAAATAAACATAAAAAGGGTTTTCAATTATTAATGAGGTTACTGTTTCCTTCTTTTAGTTAATTTCAGCAGAAAGCATGGTTTTCGTGGGTTCTTCAGTTGATCTTAGTTTAACTAGGAAATGAACAGAAAATAGAGGGGGTAGATTTGATGTGGTATTTAAACGACAACTTGGCATCTCGACCCTATATATTTTGTTTTTCAATTTTTCATTGTTGTCAAACATTGTATTCATATAGCAAATCTATTGTTGCTGAATGTTGATACGTATATAATGTGCTGAAGCATTATTGCGTTAATAATGAAGCAACCTCTTCTAGGAGTAAAATGCAAGCCTATTCGATTTTCTTTATCAAATTGAGTCAAGTTATGAATTTGCGAAGAATAACATTAACAACTCTAGATTCTGCAAGTATATAATCTATAGAGTAAGTAGCTATTAAGTATATAGGAATCTTCTCAGGGGCTTTGTTTGCATGTAATAAATATTCTAAAGAACTAAAGAATCATTTAGTTAATTTTTTCTTTGCCTGTAATTGCCTAATTATTCATATATGAACATTTTATTACTATTATATGTATGTTTATGTACTAAATCTGGCACCGTTCTCCTTACTTTAGCAGCAAAATCTCCGAAAATCAAAAAATGGAAACTTTAGGCACTGGTGCTAGTACTTCAACTGCTGCACAAGGAGAACCTTCAGGGTAAGTATCTTTCCTCATGTCATATATAGACTTGTTTTAGCCTAATTAAACTTTATATCTCATAGTCCACTGCAGTTTTTCCACTTATAAAGCCTGTCTCTAGGAATGACACTGATATGTCTGGCAAAAACAATTTAACTTATAAAGCGTGAGACACTTTACATGAATTCTTTTGCTTTGAATAATTTTAATTGGGATTCTCATTATTGCAGTTCAAATGGAATGGGGAATAAGTTCTAGGTGTTAATAGATAATGTTGTGGATTATTATCTGGCATTTATTGGTGTCAATTGGAAAAATCAGACATCGTTTTAGGAGAAAGTTAATAATATTATCCAAGATAATTACTAACCTAGTGTGGTTGCAGCTTATAAGCACAATTTTTTTGCTTAAAATTCGAGCTTCCCTGCTTGTAACCTGCAATTAGACAAGCCAATCATGGGGTTCTGGTTATTAGTTGTGAACCAACATTTTGCTGGGCTTGGGTCACAGCAATGGGCTAGTTTGGAGAAAAACTTCTTATGGCTCTTTTTTTCAATTTAATACTGACTAACAGTGTCTGAACCTTGTGATGATCTGTTTTGGATTTTAACAAATTTGATTGATTTGATTAGGTTTTATTTGTATGATACTTCGTATGATATTTGCTTGATAATGATGTTGATATATTTCAGTTGGTTCATTAATGTGATTTAAATGACGAGTCAATTTGATTAGCATAATCTTGGTATAATCTATGTTGTATATTAGTGCTAAATGTTGAAGACTTAAAGTTGAACCGTTGCATATAATATTTTTTAATGTTTTCTTAATAAATATAGATCTTTGGCAATCGGGGCCGCAGTCCAAGTGGCGGAACATGGAGAGCAAGCAAGAAATGTTGTGGTTAGTGAGTATTTTTATTTTTATTATTATTTTCAAGTTTCATTTTTTGTTTCAATATTTAAATATTTAAGATGCATATATCTTTTGTTGTTTCCAGGTTGACCAGTTGCAAGAGCAAGCAGTTAGGGTTAGTGATGTTTTGTTTCAAGTATTTTTTTCCAATATTTCAAAGTTATTGAAAAGCATGTAACATATTTTATATATTTCAAAGAAAATAAGTGCTTAATTTTTATAGTATTTCTTGTTGTTTAAGTATTTATATGTTTTTAAGATGCGTGTGAACTATATCTTTTCTTTTTTTAGATTGCTGAACTTGGATCTCGCCTACTAGCAGCATTACCAGGGTTTTCTGCAGTTAATAATGTTCAGGAAGCTCGTCATATTCCAAACATGCCATTTGTTTTACTCCCACCTATTCTGAAAGCATTTATAGGCATTGGAGATGCTGTTTTCGTTACAAAAAAATCTCTAACGCCAAGCGACGTGAACCCTCAACGACACCGACTCTTGATTCACACTGGCCGAGTTAACCTATCATTCTTCAGCCGACAAGATTTTACAAACTTAGGAGCTGGTTCTATTGAAATAAGCGTAGTTGTAGCTGATGCGGCTTATGGTGTAACCATGAAGATTCGGCAAATGGGCGCAACTCCGTATCTTGCATTTATGCAGGGTTGGGCTACAGTATTAGAGAATAGCAACTTTGAAGCTGGTCAAGAAATAGCAATCTACGCCTTTAAAGACCATAATAATGTAAATGTCTTTTACATTTTGCCCATCCATCCACCACCACCTTAGCCACTTCTTCCAAGCTTGATCATTAGATAGGCTAGATAGCTGACTATGTTCATAAGCTAAAGATGATTCTTTTTATCAGGTTGTATTTGCTTTTTGTTTAATATTCTCCGCAGTTGAATCCAGCTTTTTCCTTCTTTTTGAAACATGGGATTTGATTTGCTTATGTTGGTGAAGCCTGAATATGATACATTGTGTTCTGTTTTATATTCTTAGCAATGAGTAAATTTTTGTTGGATTATACAGATTTTCGTGTTTGGTAAATATAGTAAGTTACTTTATGATGTAGAAGCTGCTATCGAACAGAGCCTATACGAAATCGGTGCTGTTTAAATGTACATGTATTTGGTCCTCTCCTTCTGTACTTAATTTTCCAACAACGTTCTTACTGCTTTTAGGCTTTTAGCTATTCGTGTTGTTTAAACTTTTTATAAATTTCCCAGGGCAATCAAACACAGCCCGGTCAATTGACGTACAAAAAAAACAAAATGTTGTCACTCTGTCTTCTTCAGAAGTTGAATATCGTGCGATGGGTTTCACTGAATTAAAGCCAGCGGCCACACCGCTTTTTTTTACGGACCTTAAAATGGGCTTCCGTGCGTGCCATTAAAACGAAACTTAATTATCTACGAAATGGTATATCACAATACATGTTTGTAATCTATGAAAATAAATAATCCTAAAATATTAATTCAAGTATTTTATTAAAATTTTGAAACTGAAAATGAGTATTATTCGTTCATCGTTACTCAAAATTAGTAAATGAATATTGAACCACCGTCAAGCAGGGGTCTAAAAGCCAATAAGACTACAATATTATAAAATTACCGAAAAACTAATAACAAAATTGGGTCGTTACAATCATTTCCTAAAAAAAATAAAATTAAGTCAGGCTTGAATACGTTTGCAATTGTGTCCATTTTAGTTTCTAATTTTGACCGCTTGTGCTTTTAAATATTTCTTCAAAAACACAAGTGATCAAAATTTGAACAATTTAATAGGATCTGGTTACTGCACTAATTGCTTCTGTGGAACTATTAACAGCAAAATATTACCCTCTGATTGTAATATATGCAAAGCTAAAGCGTGGGTCAACTTGTGTGCCCAATTGTTAATCAACTTTGCTAACACTACTTTCCGTAGATTTCACAATACCGGTCTAAATCTGCAAATATTTACCCTTCACATATGTTTCGAGGATAACGAAATGTATAAAGTGGAAAGATGGATCAATTTTGCAATTGCATAAGAACTGTATGAGCTCTCCCTTTCCTTTGTATCCCGAGAGAAACTTGTCATGCCAAGTATACTTTTGGTTAATGGGAAATCATTGCAGGTTTTGACATTAAGCTATTGTAAATTTGAAGATGATTTTTTGATGGATACCGGTGCTACTACAATGCTTCATTGTTTGTAAAAGTTAAGTTTATCTATTGTTGAGTTATCCGATAGTGTTCTTGCTAGGCTCATTTCTTGCTGCCCTTTGGTTTCTGAGTTGAGACTTGTAAACTGCCAAACGATCAAAACTCTATGTGCTGATTCTTTGAGTAAATTGAAGAAGGTTCATCTGGAGAATACCTTTCGAAGTAAAAAAATTTGTTTTGAAAAGATTGTGATTAAATCACAAGAACTTTGACTGTTTTTGTTTTAAACACTTAAATGGTAAAAAAGAATGTGAAATTGATATCGATTCTTGTTGGGAAAGTTTGAAGGAGTTAGAAATAAGTTGTTGGGTTCTACCAAAATCAATTCTCCGTGAAGCCCAAACCTCTTTTTCTAATTTTACTTGTCTGAAGATCCTTAGCCTCCATTGCTGCCATCCTCTGCTTGACAAGATCGATTTATCTTGTTTGAATTCCCTTGAAGATGCTACTATTTTTGCCCCAAGGCTTGAGAATATAATGTTTGCTAATCCCTCCACCGGAATCCTTTTGGGGCCATTTAAGTCTCCTGACCTTCATAAAACCAAATTTAGCTTTGTAAATATCTCGATGACTTGCTGGATAAAGAAAATAAGATTGTTAGTTTGGGATCTGCACAATGAGACAGTAGTCTCTTTGCACTTTCCGGTTCTGGATGTGGTATGTTTTAATCCCAGTTTCAACCACCTTGTATACCAACGTGTTTCATTTAGTGTACAAAATCTTATTGTAGAATTTTATCTCTTTATAAACTTCCATTTGTCTAGTTTTAAACTTTTAATGGAAATAAGTGACGTCACCTATAATTTTATCTTTTTTTATGTCACAATTAAAGGAAGTGTATAAAAGAGATGAAAATGTGTAAGTTTGGTACTTGGCGCCTACTTTAAAAATATGGTAGGTTGGTGTACAAATCAGGAAAATGTGTACAGGTCCAGTACAGACTATACAGATAGTAAAATTATTTCAATTCGATTTATTGAGCTTCTATAGGAACTTCTGTCTTACTTGGTCTTAATTGCAAAAAATGTAGGGAAAATTCCATCATAAAGAATTCCATGTTAATCCAAAGTTACAGAAGTGTCGTGTGATGGACTTGAAGTTGAAGTTTAAGGCTGATTTCAACTGTAGAGATATCATCGACGCACTGTTTAATACGTGCTGTATATATTTTTTGGCTCTGACATGGTGCCGGACCAACTCTGAGTTAGGCGAAAAACTTTTTCAGCTTGTAAGTGGAATTTTTTCATGTCGGGTTTCTTAATCGATTATGAGCATGTGACTCATTTTTTTATGTAACTTTCATTATTGCAGGGTCTGCCTGATAAGAAGATTCGCGACGACATGTGCTATGAGATTGAGGACCTTACATGTTGCAGTGACAGTAGGGTTGCATGTTGGCGACATTATGTGGTTGACTATAGAGAGCTTAAAAGCAACTCGTGCTTGGGAGAGTTGAAGCTGCTAATATCTTTCCATTGGTAATTACTTAATTTCAAAATATCATAAAATCGATCAACTCGTTTCTGTTTTTCTAAGATGGCGAAAATGTGAATTTTTTTAATAAGGAACTTCAGAATAGGCGTTTAATGCACTCAGTGACGGAACCAGGACCTCCAAGTGGGAGGGGCGAATATTCTATATAAAAAAAATTCTTTTTAGAAATAGGGGATGCTAATTTTTTCAGATTTTGAGCAAAACTACATAGACAAAAATTTACTTTTCTGGTAATTTTTTCAAAATGGGGCACCTAGTTCCTTCCTGAATGCACCGGAGAATATGCAATGGGGAGATATGTACTCCCTAGTTCCTTCCTGAATGAACCAGTCAATTGATTTTAGTTCTTTTTCTGTTACTTGTTTGATTTGTATTCCCTCCGTGATCATGCTATACGGATTGAATCCCCCAATTGGGTATTCAATTAATCAATTGCAAATATGCTTTTTTGTATGTCTATTTTAATACATAGTGATAGACCCTTCACTACTAGGTAATTACTGCATGTTTCCGAACTCCTTTTTTTGTAATACGTTTGGTGTGATTACTTATACAGGCCCGACTACCGTAAAAAAAAGAAAATACATCAAAGAAGCAACAATCTTGGCCGGACCAAAGATACTTGGGCAGTGCTATGTTTACAATTGTCTGGGATTACCTTGTTTAGACTATAAGGGCGGTGAAGTTTTCAATTGATTTTTTTCTTCTAATTTTCGGCACTCCTATCCGTTACTCAGATTTAAGGAAATCCCAGATTGAGAATATGCCTTACCAAATCAAAATGAGTTTTATTATAAATTTCGTGATTATTAAGATCAGTTTTCTACAGTGCATTTATTTTATAGTTTGTCTCAATTTTAAACCTGTCTGTCGAGTGCATATACATGAAATTCGTATGGAAACCATCAAATGTGGAATAATAAATGTACTGTTTCAGTCTTACCAGATAAAATTGGTGACATAAAGTGGAAGAATGATACTTCTTAACAATGATGTATTGGTCTTTTAATATGGTTATGTATGTGAGAAAAAAACATATTGGAATACTCATGTTACAATTGTTGGGTCGAAACGACCACTCACTCACATAAAATGACAACGCAAAATATAGAGAGGGAAATAACTTTTATAATATCAATCTCAAACTAAATTTTGATGTAATTACAAATGGAAGTAGAGCACCTATTTATACTAAACTCAAGAGAACATCAAAGGTCTTGAGTTATCAACATTTATTCTAGAAAAATCAAAAGACAACTTATTCATGCATCCATATCAAAGGTTTATGCATGTATCCGAAAGGTTCATGGCATTAAAGCAAACATTGAACCAAACAATTTATTATTTCAACACTCCCCCTTAAACTTGTTTGGCAACGCTTCTTCAACGCCGATCGGTTCACAACCCGCAAAGAGACAAGAGAGTAACGTTGTCGTCGATTCTTTCGGTCACTTCGTATAAGTCTTGTAAGGTTCGAAAACGTTTGGGCCTTTCGCTTGAACTTTCATCGCTTGCGGATCCTACTTCGCCATGCGAATGAGGTGATGGTGGTGGCGTCGTGGGCTCCTCTTCTACTTGAATTTGCTCGTCTTCCTCATCGCTATAATAAGGAAAGAAATTATAGTCGTCCTCCATTTTGTCGAAATTCCACGTTCCTTCTTCGTCGAACTCAACGTCTCGGCTCACAACAAATTTTCCGTTCTCCGGATTGTATAGCTTGTAACCTTTTGCCCTCGGGTCGTAGCCAATGAATATAAACTTCTCTCTTTTAGCATCCAATTTGGACCTTTTTTGGTCCGGAACATGAGCATATGCGATGCTCCCAAAAACTCTTAAATGCGCTATTCCCGGCTTTCTTCCACTCCACGCCTCTTCGGGGGTTTTACCCCAAACACTTCGAGATGGGGATCGGTTCGACAAATAAACCGCACTATCAACGGCCTCGGTCCAAAATTCTTTTGGAATATTTTTGCTTTTCAACATACTACGAGCCATATTTAAAAGAGATCGATTTTTTCTTTCAACAACCCCGTTTTGTTGTGGGGTATAGGCAACCGTCAAAGGACGAAAAATGCCATTTTATTCACAATATTTTTCAAAATCATTCGAAGTAAATTCTCCTCCTCGATCCGATCTCATGGCCTTTATTTTTAAACCACTTTCATTTTCAACAAGAGATTTAAATTTTTTGAAAGTATCAAAAACATCGGATTTTTGTTTCAAAAAATAAGCCCAAGTCTTTTGACTAAAATCATCGATAAAAAGAGCAAAATAGTTACTTTTTTCGAGAGAACTTGGTTTTATAGGGCCGCAAATATCCGTATGCACAAGTTCTAAAGGTGCTTTAGCTCTCGTAGTCGCTTGTTTCGGAAAACTTTTCCTCGGTTGTTTTTCAAACAAACATGCCTCACAAAGTTCATCAACATGATCAATATGAGATAAATCTTTCACCGTATTTTTACTACTCAACAATTTCAAACCATCAAAATTAAGATGCCCAAATCTCAAATGCCAAAGTCATGATTTTTCTTTAAAACACGCTTTCAAACATTTAGCCCCAACATTTTGAATATCCAAAGAAAACATTCTATTTTTCGACATAGGTACTTGCGCACCAAATTTCCATTTTTCACTTTCATTCTTATACTCCAATTATCGTAGAAATCTTTCTTAAGCATGGGGATAAAAGGGGTCATTCCACCGGTCATTTTGGGATCGTTGGCTCTGGTACCACTGTTGGATCGAAAACGACCACTCACTCACATAAAATGACAACGCAAAATATAGAGAGCGAAAAAACTTTTATAATATCAATCTCAAACTAAATTTTGGTGTACTTACAAATGAAAGTAGAACACCTATTTATACTAAAGTCAAGAGAAAATCAAAGGTTTTGAGTTATCAACATTTATTCTAGAAAAATCAAAAGACAACTTATTCATGTATCCATATCAAAGGTTTATACATGTATCCGAAAGATTGATGGCATTAAAACAAACATTGAACCAAACAATTTATTATTTCAACAACAATAACCTTTCCTATAACGGTGGATTGTACTTCTTCTACTTAACGCAATAATTTTCTATCATTATCATCCGCACAAGTCTACTGACATGTAAATTAGGCACGAGAAAAACATATACTGATTTATGTCAAAGCTATAAAATCCTTAACTATGCGGCACAGCTCTTTGATGAAGCTTCAAATTTTCCTTGAATGAATACTTCAAACCGCTGCATGTTTCAACAATTTAAAAACTTCTTCTCAGCTAATCCTGAATTTACTTCAAATCGATCTACCACCACGTCAGCAAAGCCTTCCTGTCCGAAAACCAAGCTTTTTGAAACTCATGGAAGCCCTAAATCACTATATCTCTGTCGGCTTTCCAACTCTTTTATCTCCTAATCATATTCCCGTATACACTATTCACACGAAAACATGACGGAGATCATGAAAAGCTAATTCCCTTGACGAATTATTTTCATCGTTATCCTCAATAACTTCCCGATCTTGTTAAAAATTCTCTTTTATTACAATTGTCGATTTTACTATCAGATGAATGTTCCAACAACGAGTCATCATCAAACTTGCCATTATCCAAGCGATTAGATTGAGATAATCGTGAAAAAGAGTAGTGGTCGAAATCAAGTCCATACTTTTTGGCCTTTTATTTGGTATCTTCGCACCAACTTGATTGAATATACTAACTTGTTTCATCATTTCTTCATTTTGTTTTTTTTAAACTGTTTGTCTTGTTCTTCAATACTTCAGTCTATAAGAAACTTGTTTAGAAAATTAATGGCGACACACGGGTGTTGAGTATATTTAGTTAAGGGTTTGATTGCTACATTTAGGAGGTAAAAATGTCAAAATTAAATAACATATAAATATGCATAAAAGAATGTAACAACGCGTATGTACATTGCCAGCCTCTTCACTTCAAATTGTTTAAGAATCTGGTTCATTCGCAGCTATAAGTTTGTATTTTGGCTTACAAGTATGTAAGAACTCAGTGTCCAATTTCAAAGATGTTCTTTTTTTCTTGTTCGATAAAGCTAGAAGTTTCAAGCTACTTTTTCTAAGCCTTGTATGATTGCAGCATGTCTTATGTTATTTGCTTAACATCCGGAGTTTCAAGCTATGAACCCTACTTTATGAAGGATAATAGTGTGCTAGCATGAACGTTTTATAGCACAACGTTACCTTTCAAAGTTTCAAGTACACACAGCTTGTTTGGTTGCAGTTTTTAAACAAATAAGTTAAGCTTGAGAAAAATAAACTCTGGGTACATACAGTCTTCAAGCTTCATCATGTAAAACCAGACAATACCAGCTTTTAGCTGATCAACATATGCGGCAAGTCTTTCAAGAAAAAAAAATGATCTTGAAAGATCTAGCCAAACAAGGACATAATAAGATTCAAAGAAAAATTTAGCTGGAACAAACTGATTGGTAAACAAGACAACAATACGACTATCCGCTAATTCTAGAAATGTAGGCATTATGGTTAACTTCACTTGCGATTCTATGAAAATAAAGAGCAGATTTTTGAAAGTAAGATCTCAAAATTTAAAGATAGGAGTTTTAACTTTAAATTGCGTCTGTCCCATAACAAAGCCTAAAAAACTGCATCTACATGTAGAGAATACGGAAAGTATTAGTATTTTTATTTAACGTCAAGTACAAATAAACGTATGTAAAGAATGAGAAAATGCTCCCGATGCTTTCATATTTCTGGTTTTCAGTTACCAAGTAAAAAATAAGTTGTGATATAAGAGTTTTTAGTATAGTCTAACGCACAAGAAACCAATCTTGTACGAAATACAGTAGAAAATTCTGAAGTTCTGTATCGGGTTGTCAAAAAAAGGAGAAGAAAGCTTAACAAGAAGCAGAAAACACAACATAGCTTACGTAATTAAAGGTTAACGAAACCAGTCTATTGAAAATACACCAAACTTATGATTTCTTCTGAGATTAAAACGGATGCTTGATCAAAGGGACAGAAAAAGAGTGAGAACTATATAAATACATAAAAAGACCATTAACATTGCAATTTAGAACGTGTGCCTAATTTATATTCTTTTCCATCTTCCATCTTTTTCCAAGAAAAGCAAATTAGTTTCTTAGCAAATCTACTGAGGTCAGTATATGAAATTACGCTATATATTAAGTTACCAACTTGATAGCACCTTTGTACTTTGCAAGTTTAAAGGATCCATAGCAGAGTTTATAGTTTTCCTCCATTGTCCTGGTATCTTAAAATAAATTGAATCACTCCTTCGGTTCTATCGAAATAAGTGTAGTTGTAGCTGGTGCGGATTATGATGTAACCATGAGGATTCGGCAAATGGGCGCAAGTCGGTATCTTGTGTTGGTGATTTTAGTATCATCAATGTATTTTAGTAGTAATGTGATTTATTATAGGCCGATGCAATAATGCGTTAAACTCGGAAACGAGTTAAGGAAGTGCGGAGTGCACGCTCGTCGAGCCAACGTATAATTGAATATGAATAATTGAAACGGGGTTCCAAGGGGCAGAGCCCCTGGCGGGGTCCAAGGGGCGAGAGCCCCTGGCTGGGGTCCCGCTGCCAGGATAGCGGGCGGGGTGCGGTGCAGCGCCCCGAGCGAAAAATTTTCCGAACAGTTGCTTCCTTTCCGGAAAATTTTGAATAGTTGGACCCTTTCCCAACAGTTGCTTCCTTTCCGGAACAGTTGCTTCCTTTCCGGAAAATTTTGAATAGTTGGACTCTTTCCGGAACAGTTGCTTCCTTTCCAGAACAGTTGCTTCCTTTCCGGAACAGTTGCTTGCTTTCAGTTTCGGTTATTGATCTCCTATATAAGAAGTCATTTGGCCTCGGTTTTGGTTACAGAAACATATAAGAAAATTCTCTCTACATTTCCTAATCTATTCTCCTTGCCAGAAACAGATTGTTCTTCAAGAATTATCCCCACAAAGATTTCGTGAACCCAGGCAATAATAGGGTCGAAATACTTTGTTCGGAAAGTGTACGAACACGATTCTTCGAAGTTATCCAGGATTATCATACCCTAAATCTCTAACAAACGAACAAAGTATTTTCTGATAATCATGGCTGGAGGAAGCACCGTCAAGGAGATGACTACAAATTTCGGAAAATTGGACAAGTTTCAAGGACAAGACTTCAGGCGTTGGCAGAAGAAGATGCATTTCATGTTGACAACGTTAAAGGTGGTGCACGTCCTGTCTACACCGATTCCAGAATTTGTAGAGGATGACACGGTTGAAAATCTAAGACGCAGATCAAAGTGGGAGAACGACGACTACATTTGCATAGGGCACATTCTTAACGGAATCATTCATGAGACTACGGCACCTTATACACCTCAACAAAATGGTGTGGCTGAAAGGAAAAATAGAGTTCTTAAAGAAATGGTGAATGCCATGTTATCTTACTCTGGTTTAAGTGAAGGGTTTTGGGGAGAAGCTATGTTAACGGCTTGCTATTTATTAAATAGGGTTCCTAATAAAAGGAACAAGACTACCTCATATGAACTTTGGTATAAGAAACGACCAAACTTAACATTTTTACGTGTTTGGGGTTGTAGGGCCGTGGTTAGACTCCCGGACCCAAAAAGGAAAACTTTGGGTGAAAAGGGTATAGCTTGCATCTTTGTTGGATATGCTGAGCACTCCAAGGCATATAGGTTTTATGTTATAGAACCTAATGACTCGATTTCTATTAACACGATTATAGAATCGAGAGATGCCATATTTGATGAGAATTGTTTCTCTTTTATACCTAGACCAAAGGACTCTATACCTAATTCAGATGAATCTCTAAGGGATGATCATTCAATTGATGTGCCAAGTGAGACACTTGAACCCCGTAGGAGCAAAAGAGCTAGAAAATCTAGATCTTATGGATCTGATTTTCAACTATATTTAGTTGAGGGATCAAGAGATCAGATTGGTACTCAATACTATTATTGTTATAGTATAGAGGAGGATCCAAGAACGTATGATGAAGCTGTGAAATCTCGAGATTCTGTTTTTTGGAAAGAAGCAATTGATGAAGAGATTGGTTCTATCATGGAAAATAATACTTGGGTATTATCTGATTTACCACCAGGTTGCAAACCATTGGGTTGCAAATGGATCTTCAAAAAGAAGATGAAAGTCGATGGTACAATTGACAAGTTTAAAGCTAGATTAGTTATCCAAGGCTTCAGACAAAAGGAAGGGATTGATTATTTCGATACCTATGCTCCAGTTGCCCGTATCACTACTATTAGATTGTTGATTGCCTTGGCGGCTATTCATAATCTAGTGATTCATCAAATGGATGTCAAAACAGCATTTCTGAATGGTGATTTGGAAGAAGAAGTGTATATGAAGCAACCTGAAGGATTTGTAATGCCTGGTAATGAGCATAAAGTGTGTAAGCTAGTTAAGTCGCTGTATGGGCTGAAACAAGCTCCGAAGCAGTGGCATCAAAAGTTTGATGAAGTTGTTTTGTCTAATGGTTTCATTCTAAACCAAGCAGACAAATGTGTATATAGCAAATTTAATACATCCGGTAAAGGAGTTTTCATTTGTCTATATGTTGATGACATGTTGATCTTTGGCACCGACCAAAATCAAGTTGATAAAACGAAGAATTTCTTGTCATCAAAGTTCTCCATGAAAGATATGGGAGAAGCGGACGTTATTCTTGGTATTAAGATTAAACGGGAGAATAAGGGGATTGTAATTACGCAATCTCATTACATTGAGAAAATACTCAAGAAGTTCAATTATGAAATTTGTTCTCCAGTAAGTACTCCCATGGATCCGGGAGAAAAGCTTATGCCAAATACAGGTAAACCTGTGGATCAACTTGAATACTCAAGAGCTATAGGCTCTTTGATGTATGCTATGATTAGCACTAGACCGGATATTGCTTATGCGGTTGGAAAGTTGAGCATATTTACTAGTAATCCTAGTAGACATCATTGGCATGCGATAACTAGGGTATTCAAGTACTTGAAGGGTACTATGAATTATGGATTGGCATATATGAGATTTCCTTTGGTGTTAGAGGGTTATTCGGATGCTAGTTGGATAAATAATGCTGAAGACTCATCCTCTACAAGTGGATGGGTGTTCTTGCTTGGGCGAGGTGCCATCTCATGGGCTTCCAAGAAGCAAACATGTATAACTGGTTCCACAATGGAATCTGAGTTTGTAGCATTAGCAGCTGCTGGTAAAGAAACGGAATGGCTCAGGAACTTGGTATATGAGATTCCGATATGGCCTAAACCGATATCACCAATTTCTATCCGTTGTGATAGTACTGCCACACTGGCTAAAGCTTATAGTCAAATATACAATGGAAAGTCTAGACATTTGGGTGTTAGACATAGTATGATTAGGGAATTAATCATGAATGGGGTGATATCTATTGATTTTGTTCGGTCGCAACAAAACTTAGCTGACCACTTGACGAAGGGGTTAGCTAGAGACTTAGTGAATAAGTCGGTAATTGGGATAGGATTAAAGTCCATTTAAATCTATTAGCTGTGGTATACCCAATTCCCTTCGAATACAACGTTAGAAGCAGAATTCAATGTGAAAAGATCATAGTTAGAGATTGGAGCAATTGTGTTTATCTTCCCAAGGTATGTGCTCAGACCTGCAAGTGATGGCTAGGTTGAAGTATATCTTCTTAATGGTTCTTTTGAAAAATTGCAAATGCAGGTGCAAGATTAAAAGGATCACCTATGTGAGCATGAAGTTTTGCCGCTTCAAGAAGCTTGGACTTGGCTTCCTATATGCTTATTAATGGATAAGGACACATGGCTTGTAAAGTGTCAAGTATGAATAGTAGAGTATTGTAAGAAACATATGTGTACTATATCTTCAGATATTCAAATGGATTGACGGGTTCAATCGTTATGACACCCAGATTTTCGAGTATTTGGAATGTGTATTTGTACTAAGATGAAAATTCAATCGTAAGACATTTTCATCTATGCATTTGTTTGATTGTTATACCTGTGTGTTATACCCTTGTATATATTATTGTATATACTGAGTAAATCAAGGATTACACTAAAATGGGGGGGATTTGTTGGTGATTTTAGTATCATCAATGTATTTTAGTAGTAATGTGATTTATTATAGGCCGATGCAATAATGCGTTAAACTCGGAAACGAGTTAGGGAAGTGCGGAGTGCACGCTCGTCGAGCCAACGTATAATTGAATATGAATAATTGAAACGGGGTTCCAAGGGGCAGAGCCCCTGGCGGGGTCCAAGGGGCGAGAGCCCCTGGCTGGGGTCCCGCTGCCAGGACAGCAGGCGGGGTGCGGGGCAGCGCCCCGAGTGAAAATTTTTCCGAACAGTTGCTTCCTTTCCGGAAAATTTTGAATAGTTGGACCCTTTCCCAACAGTTGCTTCCTTTCCGGAACAGTTGCTTCCTTTCCGGAAAATTTTGAATAGTTGGACTCTTTCCCAACAGTTGCTTCCTTTCCGGAACAGTTGCTTCCTTTCCGGAACAGTTGCTTCCTTTCCGGAACAGTTGCTTCCTTTCCAGAACAGTTGCTTGCTTTCAGTTTCGGTTATTGATCTCCTATATAAGAAGTCATTTGGCCTCGGTTTTGGTTACAGAAACATATAAGAAAATTCTCTCTACATTCCTAATCTATTCTCCTTGCCAGAAACAGATTGTTCTTCAAGAATTATCCCCACAAAGATTTCGTGAACCCAGGCAATAATAGGGTCGAAATACTTTGTTCGGAAAGTGTACGAACACGATTTTTCGAAGTTATCCAGGATTATCATACCCTAAATCTCTAACAAACGAAATACTTTGTTCGGAAAGTGTACGAACACGATTCTTCGAAGTTATCCAGGATTATCATACCCTAAATCTCTAACATCTTGCACTTATGCAGGGTTGGGCTACAGTATTAGAGAATAGCAACTTTGAAGCTGGTCAAAAAATAGCAATCTACGCCTTTAAAGACCATAATAATGTAAATGTATTTTACATTTTGCCCATCCATCCACCACCACCTTAGCCACTTCTTCCAAGCTTGATCATTAGATAGGCTAGATAGCTGACTATGTTCATAAACTAAAGATGATTCTTTTTATCAGGTAGTATTTGTTTTTTGTTTAATATTCTCCGTAGTTGAATCCAGCTTTTTCTTTCTTTTTGAAACATGGGATTTGATTTGCTTATGTTGCTGAAGCCTGAATACATTGTGTTCCGTTTTACATTCTTAGGAATGAGTAAATTTTTGTTGGATTATACAGATTTTCGTGTTTGGATTATTGTTTGGTAAATATAGTAAGTTACTTTATGATGTACCATGTAGAGACACTTGAAAAAAAATAAACAATGGGACTTGTGTGTGACACATATTCGTGTTCATTCATAAATCAATGGCATCCCACCATTGTTTTTCTTTTGAAAGGCTCACGTGTATTCTCTCAAGAATGGGTTCTTTATAATTTAGAACACACTTTTTAAAAGCTAAGTTATCAACTATATATTCAAGTAAAAACAATCTTCTTACTTGAAGATCTTGATGATTGCTTTTGACTCTTTTTGATTGGCTTGAATCTCTCCATATATCATGAGACTGTCCAACGTGAGATTGACTCCAATCTTCTAAAGATAGAACCTGTTGATAATAGCTTGGAAATAGGAGTTAGTCTTTTCTTTCAATAAGTAAACATATAAGACAATATCTTTTAGAGATAATATCTTTGAATATACATATGAAACATTAACTCCATATTTCATTCAATCTTAAACATATCATAACAAAGATTGAAACAAGTGATAAAGATTTGTATAAGAATAGAGATATAGATTTATAAGATATCCTGCATGATTTAAAACAAATAATTATCATTAAAGAATAGTTATGCAGATTAATAGAACAAGACAGAATTCTGCAGAACAGCAGGTTGGAACTGTGGTTGCAACTGAGGTTGCAACATTACTTGAAACCTCCAACGCTGTCTAAGCAGGTTGTAACTGAGGTTGCAACTGAGGTTGCAACATTACTTGAAACCTATCAGCATAGTTTGTAACTGAGGTTGCAACATTCCTTGAAACCTAACAACACCTGTCTCAGTAGGTTGTAACTGAGGTTGCAACATTGCTTGAAACCTAACAACACTGTCTTAGTTCTTAAACAAACAGTTAGAATTATTAAGTAAAAACCAATAGACAACAAATAGTATTTAGACCAGAAATCTGGTCCTAACAGTATCTTTCCTCATGTCATATATAGACTTGTTTTAGCCTAATTAAACTTTATATCTCATAGTCCACTGCAGTTTTTTCACTTATAAAGCCTGTCTCTAGGAATAACACTGATATGTCTGGCAAAAGCAATTTAACTTATAAAGCGCGAGACACTTTACTTGAATTCTTTTGCTTTGAATAATTTTAATTGGGCTTCTCATTATTGCAGTTCAAATGGAATGGGGAATAAGTTCTAGGTGTTAATAAATAATGTTGTGGATTATTATCTGGCATTTATTGGTGTCAATTGGAAAAATCAGACATCGTTTTAGGAGAAAGTTAATAATATTATCCAAGATAATTACTAACCTAGTGTAGTTGCAGCTTATAAGCACAATTTTTTTGCTTAAAATTCGAGCTTCCTTACTTGTAACCTGCAATTAGACAAGCCAATCATGGGGTTCTGGTTGTTAGTTGTGAACCAACATTTTGTTGGGCTTGGGTCACAGCAATGGGCTAGTTTGGAGAAAAACTTCTTATGGCTCTTTTTTTCAATTTAATACTGACTAATAGTGTCTGAACCTTGTGATGATTCGTTTTGGATTTTAACAAATTTGATTGATATGATTAGGTTTTATTTGTATGATACTTCGTATGATATTTGCTTGATAATGACGTTGATATATTTCAGTTGGTTCATTAATGCGATTTAAATGACGAGTCAATTTGATTAGCATAATCTTTGTATAATCTTGATAAATATAGATCTTTGGCAATCGGGGTCGCAGTCCAAGTGGCGGAACATGGAGAGCAAGCAACAAATGTTGTGGTTAGTGAGTATTTTTATTATTATTATTTTCAAGTTTCATTTTTTGTTTCAATATTTAAATATTTTAAGATGCATATATCTTTTGTTGTTTCCAGGCTGACCAGTTGCAAGAGCAAGCAGTTGATGTGGTTAGTGATGTTTTGTTTCAAGTATTCTTTTCCAATATTTCAAAGTTATTGAAAGGCATGTAACATATTTTCTGTTGTTTCTAGAATGTTGACTTGCAAGAGGAAGAAAATAAGTGCTTGATTTTTATAGTATTTCTTTTTGTTTAAGTATTTATATGTTTTTAAGATGCGTGTGAACTATATCTTTTCTTTTTTTAGTTTGCTGAACTTGGATTTCTCATACCAGCATTACAAGGGTTTTCTGCAGTTGATAATGTTCAGGAAGCTCTTCAGTTTCCAAACATGCCATTTGTTTTACTCTCACCTATTCTGAAAACACTTATAGGCGCTGGAGAGGCTATTTTCTTTACAAAAAAATCTCTTACGCCAAGTGACGTGAACCCTCCACGACACCGACTCTTGATTCACACTGGCCGAATTGACCTATCATATTACTTCAGCCAACAAGATTTTACAAACATAAACATGGGAGCTGGTTCTATCGAAATAAGCGTAGTTGTAGCTGGTGTGGCTTATGATGTAACCATGAGGATTCGGCAAATGGGCGCAAGTCCGTATCTTGCACTTATGCAGGGTTGGGCTACAGTATTAGAGAATAGCAACTTTGAAGCTGGTCAAAAAATAGCAATCTACGCCTTTAAAGACCATAATAATGTAAATGTATTTTACATTTTGCCCATCCATCCACCACGAGCTTAGCCACTTCTTCCAAGCTTGATCATTAGATTGGCTAGATAGCTGACTATGTTCATAAACTAAAGATGATTCTTTTTATCAGTTTATATTTGTTTTTTGTTTAATATTCTCCGTAGTTGAATCCAGCCTTTTCTTTCTTTTTGAAACATGGGATTTGATTTGCTTATGTTGCTGAAGCCTGAATACATTGTGTTCCGTTTTATATTCTTAGCAATGAGTAAATTTTTGTTGGATTATACAGATTTTCGTGTTTGGATTATTGTTTGGTAAATATAGTAAGTTACTTTATGATGTACCATGTAGAGACACTTGAAAAAAAATAAACAATGGGACTTGTGTGTGACACATATTCGTGTTCATTCACATACTCTTAGACCTCAAATTCAGGCGTATTCCATCAATGGAACTCACTCCAGATTTTAATCAAAAAAGTTGACCGTAGAAGCTGCTATCGAACAGAGCCTATACGAAATCGGTGCTGTTTAAATGTACATGTATTTGGTCCTCTCCTTCTGTACTTAATTTTCCAACAACGTTCTTGCTGCTTTTAGGCTTTTAGCTATTCGTGTTGTTTAAACTTTTTATAAATTTCCCGGGACAATCAAACACAGCCCGGTCAATTGACGTACAAAAAACAAAAACAAAATGGTGTCACTCTGTCTTCTTCAGAAGTTGAATATCGTGCAATGGGTTTCACTGAATTAAAGCCAGCGGCCACACCGCTTTTTTTTACGGACCTTGAAATGGGCTTCCGTGCGTGCCACTAAAACGAAACTTAATTATCTACGAAATGGTATATCACAATACATGTTTGTAATCTATGAAAATAAATAATCCTAAAATATTAATTCAAGTATTTTATTAAAATTTTGAAATTGAAAATGAGTATTATTCGTTCATCGTTACTCAAAATTAGTAAATGAATATTGAACCACCGTCAAGCAGGGGTCTAAAAGCCAATAAGACTACAATATTATAAAACTAGTAATCGTAGCTCATGCGTTGCGTGTGTGACATGTATTTACATAAATATGATTCGACACAAATAAATTTAACATTTTCAAAAAGTTTACAAAAATAATTGGATGAATATCGTAAAAATATAATGTTTTATTGTTATAGTAATGTAAAAATACATGTACGATGATTTGTTTGATAGATGATTTGATATGTGAAAAAAAAAGAATATTTATTTATTTATTTAAATTGCATTAAGTTATTTTAGTAATTAGTAAGTTAGAATAGGGGCATTTTTGGAAAAAATGGATAAAATTGGGCAGTCTCAAGATTTCTTGAGTTCTCTTATATTAATAGTATGATTACCGAAAAACTAATACAAAATTGGGTCGTTACAATCATTTCCTAAAAAAAAATTAAAGCCAAGCTTGAATACGTTTGCAATTGAGTCCATTTTAGTTTCAAATTTTGACCATTTAATCAATATTTAAAATTGCAGTAAAACCAAGTCACGAATGACGTGAGATTGGTAATCCCAGATCTCTTATATTTATTGATAACGTAAGCAATGAAAAAAAAAACTCCCCCCACCAAGACTTCGTCAAACAATTAGTAATTCGGTTTAATCCAAACTAACACATTTTCTTAAAAAAAAAACTAACACATTTATATCAAGCTCTGTTTGTTTTGTTATAAAATAGGTTTAAATAAATATTTACAGGTAAAATACATTTTTCGGATGATTGGTTTATCGTAAAACATTTTTTTGGAAAAACTTTTCCCTCACATATTGAAAAATTAGGGAAACGATTACACCGAAAATAAAGTTGTAAATAATTTACGGCTCCCTGTATATTCTTTCTAATATTAGTATATAAAATATAATTAATTATAGGTCCCATATTTTAAAACTATTTAAGACTTAGTCCATTATATAAAAAAAGGAAAATTCTAAAAAGTAACAAAATTTGAAAAAAAAAACAAGAAAAAACCCCTAATAATTTTGAAAAAACCAAAAAAATTAATTTGTAAAAAGGAAAAAAATGAGTTTGTTTAAAATTTTGAGGTAACAAAACTTTTTATGCATAAATCGTCCGTAAATAAAACACAAACAAAAGTTTTTAATGTAAAATTTTCCCATAAAAAACATTTCCCCCCATCTAAATTTTTTATTATAAAACAAACGTAAACTTAATTAGTTTGATTTGCATTCCATCCCCCCAACTTTTTCTTGGTAGTGAAATTAAAACTCAAACTTATTACTCTCTTCGTTCCTATTTAATTGTTCACTATAAAACTACGAGCAATTTTAACCGGCCAATAACTTGTATTAAAATTGTCGGAATAAAAATTTTCAAAAGTTGATCATATAGTTCAAATGTTAAATTTTAAGATTAAATTTAAATTTTTTTATAAGGGCCAATTAACAAAAACATACCATAACTCTATTATATTACCAAAAACATACCCAAAAACTTAAATTACAAAAAACATACCTATATATAATTATTATTTTTTTAATTCTAATCAAACAATAATCTAACCTCTCTCTCTAACCGCAACTCTCTATCTTTAATCGTACCTCTTTCTCTAACACACGATAATCGTACCTCTTTCTAACACATGCTAATCACCCATCTCTCTCTCAAAATGACTAAAAAATCATAAAATATTCATATGTTAATTATAAAATATCATACCCTAATTTTAAAATGTCATACCCTAAATGTTCTGAATCACAATCAAATATATAAAAAAGAGTTCATACCCTAATTTCAAAACTTCATACCCTAATTTCAAAACTTTATACCATAATTTTAAAATTTCATACCCTAATTTTAAAATTTCATATCCTACATATGAATTTCTCTCAATACTATACATATAAATTCTCCTCATTCAACTTGAAAACCACAAGTTTTACAATAGTCTCAAACCTCAATAAATAGAAAACAATCTCACCAATTTCATATATTATGGGATAGAAAATAATCTCACCAATTTCATATATTTTTCATATATTACGGGGTATCAACCAGTGTAATATTTGTGTATTACGTATGTATGTATATATATTTATTTATATAATTTAGATGGTGTTCGGTAGTTAGTGACGGGTTTTCGTGGTGGAGGAGGGGATATATACAGAGTGATATATAAAAGAAAGATACAAACAACAATGGAGAAATAATAGAATAAACAACATTAAATTTGTTTGTTATGTTTTTGATAGTTAAAGTTGTAATGGTATGTTTTTGTTAATTTAGTTTTAAAATTAATATGTTTTATTAATTTATGTTTTTTTATAATGAATAATTAAATAGTAAGATTAAAAATTTTAAAAATTGTAAGATTAAAAGTAATAGAAGAGTAAATAGTATTTCTTAGTATTATTTTTTAAACTCTTTTATTATTGATTGAAGTTGCTAGGGTTTCTATACAAACCTTGTTCTCTCTCTCTCTTCTCAAGAGAAAAACTCACTATTAAGGTAAAGTGCTTATTTTTAATTCCATTATTCAATTTATCTGCATTTCTTTTCTGGGTGTAATAGCTAAGGTTACAATCTAACTGAATTGGCATTTAAATCCCATGGTAAAATATTAATCTAAATATGAATTTGATCTCAATTCATTTTTGTTTTTTTGTAAAAAGTTTTGTAGTAACCCAATTTATTTATTGGATACAAATTGTATTGTATATTACCATACATCTTATAAACAGTAATAAAACGGCTGTCTTTTCTTCCATGTTCAAAAACTTAAATCTTGTAGCTTAAAAAACTAACCCAAACAGACCTTGAGTAAGGGAGTTGAATAAGTAAATGGACTAATTTATATAAATGTATCTTTTGTAGAAAATATGATGTCTTTTTTTGTGTATGATACAATGCTTGGTACTTTATATTTATAGTTTATCCATCGACTAATTAAAACGTAAATTTCAGCTGGTGAACCAAATGTTTGCAGCTTATAAGCAAAAATTTTAACAAGTTGATCTTAAAAGCTGTTGCCAAATAAGTTCTTAATAGCAATATTGTCTTTTTCCGAAGAAAATAAGATAGGTTTTATTTGTGTGACAAAAATTTAGGTTCATTTTGTCTATAGTTTATCTATTTTTTATTTTGGGTGTAACAAATAGGCTTACGATGTAACTGCTTTTCTATTCAAATCTCAGTATGGAATTTCATTTCCTGAATGAATTAGATCTCAATCGATTGTCGATCGATTTCTTTTTTGATTCATATTTTTTTTTAGTAAAATAGTTAGGATAAGCCGCTTTATTTTTTGAATACTAACTGTGTATTGTATTGTACATAATAGAAGCATTAGAAAACAGCTAGCTTTATTACCATATTCAGGATATTTCATCTTTTTGCTTAAAAGCTAAATCCAAACGGACTCTGAATAAGCTGGTGGATGTTCGGTTAATTAATGGGTCAGGCCCAGTTTATAGAAATGTCTTTTTGTGTAGAAAAAAATGCTATCTTTCTTATATCCTTGTGATAAGCAAATAAGTTTATTTCTGTGAGTGTATGCCAGAACGATACAAAACTTAGTTCTTTATATCTTTAGTTTATACATGACCAATTAGAACACATATTTCAGCTGACTACCCAAATGTTGCAGCTTAATAGCAATAAAGTAAACAAGTTGAGCTTAAAAGCTGATGTAAAACAAGCTTCTGATAACAATATTGTCTTTTTCCGAAGCAAATAAGATACTTTTTATTTATGGGATAAAATCATAAAAAGCTAGGTTCTTTATATACAGTTAATCTTTAAGGTTTGTTCTTCTTTCTATCTTCACTGTTCTCGATTTCAATTTTGGTGTAAAAAAACTAGGGTTTCAATCTAATTGGATTGCTATTCAAATCTCATTATTGGGTTACATTTTATGTATGAGTTAACTTTCAATTGAATGCCGGCTGATTTCATCTGTGCCGTATATTCTGTGATAAGACAGCTTATATTTGGGTTACAAAATGTGTATTTTACACCTTTTCGTCCATGTTCAAAATATTCCAACCTTTTGCTTAAATGCTAAAACCAAATAAACCCTGAGTAAGCTGGTGGATGTTAGGTTAGTAAACGGACCAGGCCCAATTATATTGAAGTTCTTTTGTAGAGAAGATGGTATCTATTACCTTTCCCTCGTGATAAGCAAGTAAGATATTATTTCCTGTGTGATAATATGCCTGGTTCTTTAATTCTTTAGATTATCCGTTACCAGTCAACTAACAAATCAAATGATTGCAGCTTATAAGCAAACAAGTTGAGGTCGAAAGACGCCACCAAATAAGCTTATAATAACGATAGTCTTTTTGTACTGTTCAAGAAAAGTATTTATGAGGTAATGAGTAGTAATTGAATCGAATGCAACCTTCAACCTTTTATCTTTAATTTTTTTCACCAGCAACAACGGCCTTGCATGTACTGTCTTCCTGCAACTCAGTTAATTTTTCGTTTTGAAATGAAAACCTTATTTTTTTTTAAAAGGATATGACTTTCTCGGTATCACATCATAAGTTATAAATAAGTTAGTCTTGATCGAGTGTTGAGATTGTGTATTGGGCATGTTTGCTTCATTAATCTGTTTCTTTGTTTTTGTCTTTAGAAATTTAGCACATACAAGTAAATAATACTTTTTTTATTTTAAAGTGCTGTGCATAGTTGCCAAATGATGTTGGGAAATTGCGCAAGGGCTTTGAGTCTATTTTGCTTATGCAATTTGTGGAGGACTGTGAGAATATGTAATACCTATCCCTTCTGATGATAGTCATGGTTCCGATTTTTCTTTACATTATAGTTGCTGTATTCGATATATTTTGGATTTTATTTTTTCTAGATTAATGGTCATTGTTTTTATTATTGCCAACCAAATGCATACAGTTTTGACTAGTGCTGTTTTGGATTAAAGATCAATTAGCTTTGCATGCATTGTTTGGTTTCTGAAACTTCACTCAGTATAGCTATTTTGTTTTGTTTCCTTTTGTTTTTTGCATACATTGTGGGGCAGGGTTTTTTCCCCTGGATAACAAGCACTGTTTGTGTTTCGCCAGTTTATCTCCTTTAAAATTGTTGCCAAATAACCCGAAAGTTGACTGTCTTTTGCATAAATACGGGCTGCAGTTTTCTCTCTTGAGTATAGCATTGTCTTTTTTTCTGAATTTGTGTACAGTATATATATTTTGGCATTAGTTTGGGCGAAGATTCGTCTGAATAACGTCCGTTGTTCGTTTTCTGACTAGCTTAAACAATGTAATTTCTTTTTTGCAATAGTCCGAGTGTATACTTTTTTGCTTGAAAAGCGATCATTGAGTTAGTCTGTATATTTATTTTGTATATAATATATATTCTTTTCAGTTCGTATTATTCTTTTCACCTGAATAAAGGAACTTCTTTTTTATTTCTCCTATACTATATAACTGCCTTCTTAACAGGCATTGGTAGGTATTCTGATGATTTGATGTGGAATTCGCACGTTCTAGCATTATAGTATTTGTTAAGATTGAATTACTAAGATAATTGGTCATCTGTTTCCTTAGTGGCTCATTTTTTGAAAACCACAATTAGGCAATTAGACATGTTATGAAGATAAAGGCACTGCTCGTGGCTGTCTCCACCTCTTGTATTGGCATGTTGCAACCATTAAATGTTCCTCCTAGCTTAATAGCATCAACAAACGATCAACTTTTCTACCATGTTCACACAGACTTCACTTAAAGTTAAAAGCTACATTCAAACGTACCCTGGGTAAGATAGTGGCCGTTAGATATGTGAATGCGTCATGCCCAACTCATTTAGTTCTTTCGTAGAGAAGATCATTCATACACACACACACACACACACACACACACACACATATACATACATACATATATATATATCAAATATATTTGCACATCGTAACATAAGTTCCTGTTCTAGTGTTGAGATATTGTGTAGAGCATGTGTGCTTGATTTGCTTCATTCAGCTGTTTTGTTTGTTTTTGTTTTCCTTATGAAATTTAGTATACACGAGTAGATAGTTTACAAATGGTGTGCATAGTTGCCAAATGATGTTGGGAAATTGCGCAAGGGCTTTGAGTCTATTTTGCTTAAGCAATTTGTGGAGGACTGTGAGAATATATATCACCTATCCCTTCTGATGGTAGTCACCTTGCTCCAAGTTGTCTTTACTCTATAGTAGCTTTATTTTATATATTTAAGGATTTTCTTTTTCCAAATTAATGGGGGTTATCTTGATCATGGGCTCATGGCCAATCAAATACATTACAGCTTTCCTAGGACGTATTTGGCTTTAGTTCTCTCTCAAGTTCAGTCGATTTAATATTTTGCTTTTTAAGCAGAAATTCATCATTGCTTTATTTCCGCAATTTTACTCAGTGTAGCTGTTTTGATTTGTTATCTGCATTCATTGAGGGAGCAGAGCTTTCCCCCTGGATAATGTTTGTCTTTTGCCAGCTTATTTCCTTTGAAGTTGTAGCCAAATAATCTCTAACTTGACCGTTTTTTCATTAATTTGGGTCATAGTTTTCTCTTTGAGTATCACATTTTGTTTCTGAATTTTTGTATAGTATTGTATATCTGTTTTCCATTGGCATAAATTTGGATAAAATTCGCTTGAATAACAGCAGTTGTATTTCTTCTGTGTAGTTTATACAAAATAACTTCTTTCCTGCCATAGTTTGAGAACATACTGTCTCAAAAGCGGTCATTTTGTAGTAGGTATATTTTATACATATGTAAAAAAATTATTTGTGTTATTCTTTTCACCTTAATAAGGGAGTTCTCTTATTTCTGAATTTCCAATACAATATACTACTGCTTTTTTCTTCATATAATTAAAAGACAAGTTTTATCGCATGATTAAAGGGGATTGGTGGTTTCTTAAAAGAAGAAAAAGAAGGCATTGGTGATTGGTGTGTTCTGGTTATTTGATGTAGAACTTGTACCATCTAGCATTATATATATAATATGTTAGATTAAGTTAACAAAGATAGTAGCCATCCGTTTCTCTTATTGACTCCTTTTAAAACCACAATCAGGTGATGAAGCATATTGTGAAGGTAATGGCACTGTTGGTGGCCATCTCCGCCTTTTGGATTGGCCTGCTGCAAGCTTCAATGATTCCTCATAGCTATACTTGGTTGGTGAGCTATTCCTTCAAGTTCTCATTAAACGCTTAATACTTTGATTACAAAATTTTGAGACATGGTTTCTTTACTAGTTTCCTTATTGTTTTTCAGCTACCTTTGTACTTGATCGTGTCATTGGGATGCTATGGTTTGCTCATGGTTGGGATTGGTTTAATGCAGTTCCCTACTTGTCCTCAAGAAGCAATTTTGTTGCAAAAGGTATTTTCTCACTGAGCTAAAAAAATTGTTTTTCGCAAGCCAAAGAAGACACTACTGTCTTATTAAACTATAAACATAGACTTGAAGCATGTCAACATTGTTATACGCATGCATTATAATACTCGAGATGTTGCTTTACAGCCAATTTTGCCTCATTATGTTGACTCGTAATCGATAGACTTGTGATTCTGTTGAGGTGTGTCAAATGCTGTGTACCTATCTTCAGCTAGTTCAATGGTGGATTAATGATTTGGGGTCTAATGCTGGGTGGCTTGTGTCTATTATTCATCACGATTTCTTAATAGGCTTAATTAGCCAGATTTTCTTTTATGGGTTTTTATGAACATTTGACAGTTTGTTTATTTCATCATCTGTGTAGGCTCAGCATGGTACTGATTGACTGGTTTTTCCTTGTCATTCTGGATAATAAAAATATACTATCTGTTTCATCTTTACAGGACATCGCTGAGGCAAAGGAATTTCTGCAACAAAGAGGCGTCGACGTTGGCCCGGCTTGACTCAGAAGATTTTGCAGTTTGCCCTTTTTTGCCTTTTATTTTCAATTTATCTTGACATCATATATTATGTTTTTTTTTTCTTCATATTTTGGTAGAGTTCAATTTCACCTACTTACCAATTTGTATACTTGGAAAAGTGAATTCAAAACAATTTTAGGATGAATTTTGATGTGCTGTTGGTCCAATTCTTTCAATGTTACATAACCACTTAGTTTTGTTTTATTCATGTTATACTAGCTCCTTGATACCACTTCAACGGTACGAGTATTTACAAGCTTATCATTGACGTTCGTATGTAGACCTGATAAGTAAACTTGGTTGCTTGTTAAGCAAAATTAGTACTCTAGTCGTGTTTAGAGATTAAAATATTCATGCAACTCGAGTATCACTGAACAATTTTTTTACACATCCCTGAAAATCGAATAACAAATATTGGTGTATTACATCTGTTTTAAATGCAGATAGAAGAACACGTAATGTATTAGTAATTATTTCCAGACGTTCTTATCTTGAATGTGAAAAACTGACCCCTTATTTATGTATATAAGCACCCTAACCAGTCATACTTGTGATCGTTCAAAGCAATTTTTGTAGATCACTCACGGATGTTGTTCATAGCTGGCTCTGCTAACAACAACATCTGATATACTAACATCTTTTTGCACGTTCTTGCCTCCAACCCGATTACTCATCCTACTCTCACTTGCAACCGGAACTTTTGATAACCAAGGAAAAAAGACCTTAAGCCGAGAGTAAAAATGCTCACCAAAACCACCATATCTACCAAACTAAGGCCACCCTCCATATCCAGGGTACCCACCAAAATAAGGGCCACCCTCCAAACCCTGGGAAACCATAGCCCGGCAAGCCAAAACATCCAAGGAATTTACGACCACCAAATTCGGACCCACCAGGGATTCCTGATGGGGGCTCGGACCCGTTTAAATATGATTTGTCAACTCTAGTTGTTGCTTCTTCCGCAATGACTAGAAAAGCCATGAGAAAGAAGCAAGCAATAGTCAACACAAGATTACTAGTTTTTTCCATGATAGAATAACTCTTTTTTCTTTCTGTGTGTGGAACTTATCTGGCGAATTCCCCTTTTTATAGTTCAAAATGGTTGTTCGACAACATCGTTCTGGTGCTAATTATAACACTTCATAAATGAAAGTTGTAATTGGAAGGTAAGTCTGATTTAAGGAAGTATAGCTTAGTACGCAAAATTCATTGAAGTGGATTTATATCGTGAACTAAGTGGGTTTTTAAATCAGTAACGTTATAGAGCCAAACCAGACTGATTATCAGACAGTCATTTATGTAATTTTTAGAATTCTTTTGACACCCAACAAAAAAAAAAAACCCTCAAATATAATATTTATGTAACCCTGGTTGAGACTAACCCTAAATTTAAATATTAATTAAAAACATTTAAAATTTTAATGATTTTAATATATTTTATTTGACTATTCAACAAAATAAAACCCAAAATATAATATTTATGGAACCCTAGTTGAGACTACCATAAACTTAAATATTAATTACAAATATTTAAAATTTTAATGATTTTAATATATTTTATTTGACGATTCAACAAAATAAAAACTCAAATATAATATTATAAAACTCGATTTGAGACTATCCTAAACTTAAATATTAATTAAAAATATTAAATTTCGGAATGAAAATAAAATTCTAAATTTATATTAAGGAATGGTGTGTTGAGAGTCTGGTTGAGTGTATCTGGTTCATTAGCATTATTGCTTTTAAATTTCCAAAGAAATATTTAAAAATTAAAAACCAAAATTTTAAAAAATACATTTTATATATATATATAAAAATGTGATCCCGTCTTATCATGTTCAATCTTGTATGTCTAATCTTGTTTGATGATGTTTAATCCTGTCCAATGTTGTCAAATCTTATATGTCTAATCATGTTAATCATATCTAATTATATACAATTATGTCTAATCATGTTTGATACTATGTACATTTTTTTTTTTAAATATTTTAAAATATTTTTTTGTATATTTTATTATTTTTATGACATATGTATCTAATTGTAAAGAAATACGCATATGTGAATTTTTTATAATTAAGTTAATTAATATATAGTTATTTGTAAGTCTCCCTTATATTTTTTGGGTAGCACTTAGCTTTATACTTGCATCTATTTCCCATTCTAACATATATTTTATTATATTTTATCAATTTTTTATCCCTTCACATTTATTTCTAATTCTATCAACATTTTCTCTATCCATATATATTAATAATTTATTGATAAGGAGAGATTTTTACTCCTTGTTTATAAGAAGAGAATTGAGTTGAGTTAATATAAGGAGGGTAAAAGTATAATTGATGCATGATGTTTTTTTGAAAAGTTTTCATATAATAAGGAAAAAAACACATACACAAATTTGCTCTATGTTGTTTGCTTGAAGGCAAAGCAATACTCACACACATCACTCAAATCTAAATTGTCCTTCCTTCTTATTATCATATCACTACTAAAGAAATTTCTAACAAAAAAGACCCCAAATTACAGTTCTATACAGATTTCACTAATCCTCCTCACATACACAAAAACATAATTGATTTATCACCAAAAAACACAATCAAGAAAACGGTCCAAAACTCATCACCACCCTTTAATGCACCCGGATCCTAAATTCCCCCCTTCTTATTATCAAATCCCTGAACAAGATTTTAATAACAAAAAGGATCCAAAAACAATTCTTTACAAATTTCATTAATTCCCTTCATGTACACAAAAACAAATCGATTCATCACTGAAAAACACCAAAGAACACGGTCAAGAACACAATCGAAAACCCATCACCACCCTTTAAAGCACCCGAATCCCTCGGGCGAACTCTCCCTTGGCCTAGTTGGAGGCGACACAAACCCATTACCCGAACTCTCGTTCCGCTCAAAATAAGACGAATAGTACTATAACACCTTACGTATACCATGCACCAAAAAACTCCTCGACATGAACAAGTCAGGCCTGGTCAGCATTGCCCCATTCACCGAATAGTTAGACACGGGGTTGTTTGTGACTAGGATGTAGTGGTTGGGTAGGAGGGTGGGGACGCGGGAGAGGGGAGGGAGGCTAGAAAGGGGGAGTCGGGTGTTCGGGAGGATGGGTAAGTGATGAGGAGGGGGTCGAAGTAGGTCGAGAGGTGAAAGAGGGAAGAGTCACTCAGGATGAAGATGGTAGCGGTGTGGTTAGAGAGGGAAGGTGTGTACGAAAGGAGGAGGATGGCGAAGGATTGAAAGTCGGTTATGGAGAGTAAGGTTGAGGTTAGCTTGAAAAGTTGTTCTTCTACTTGTTGTTGTGGTGGTGGTGGATGGAGAGGGCCAGATGGGAGGAGAGAGACGGGTTACGAGAAGGAGGAGGGAGAGTAAGTGTTGAACTTAGAGTTCAATAATGATTTTGATTATAATTTTGATTATGCGTTTAATGATTTTACGATTTCGATGATATAATGCTTGTCTTGTCCAAAAATAGAAAACGTATATTTCAGGTCTTTAAATGATAGAGCATTCGATAACGAAGCCATAGGTTCAAGCGGAACCAAAATCGGAGCTAAAACGAAGAAGCTACAAGCTTTCGAAGGTTTGCGAGACCAGGACAACATCGACCGATCGACTGGACAAAAACGACCGATCGTTTTTGTACCAATTTCTTCCAGAGAGTTCACAAGAAAAACGACCGATCGTTTTTCAGAATCGACCGATCGACTGTAAAAAACGACCGATCGTTTTCTACAGATTTCGAAAACAGCTTTTCAGCTTTTTCTGGAAAATAGCTTAAAACAGCCTCAACCACTTCTAACGGTCATATACAGAAAAACAGACTTTTGGTCTATATAAACCAACCCAATCTCTCTTCCATAAACACCAATCAATACACCTATTATCATCCTTCAATCCCTACATACAAAATCCTAAATATCACCATTTTGGTGCATATATTCAAAAAGAGGGAAAATTGAAGAAAAAGAGAGTCAAGCTCAAACATCATCAATCTCACCAATTAGCTTATTTAGAAGCAATAAAATAGTGAGTGTATTTACATTATTGTAACAAAATTGTAACGAGTATTTTATAAACTCATTTGTGAGCGAGTGATCGGGTAGAGGCTTTGTAAGCGAGTTGCTTAAAAGCTCTAGGTCTTTTCATTTCGGGACACTCATAAAGTGAGGGGGAGCTTAATCGGTTGATTAGCTCGACAGGATTGTAATATCCGCAAGAAGATTTTTTAGTGAAATACTCGGTAGTACCGAGGAGAGGACGTAGGCCGTTTGCCGAACCTCTATAAAATCACGGTGTCATTTTCTTTCCTTGCTTTTACTTTCCGCAAATATATTATTGCTTAGTTTATTGCTTGCGTTTAGTAATTATAACATTTCATTATTCCTTGTTAACACGCAATAAGCTTAAACTTGCGATAGTTGGTTGGTTAGTTACACTTAATTTTAATTAGGCCAAAAACGCCTAGAAACCTTATTCACCCCCCCCCCCCCCCCCCCTTCTAAGGCTTAGCCACACGGGCCAACAATTGGTATCAGAGCCGAGGCTCTTGCATATAGGAATCTAACGATTCTAGAGTTAAGATCCCGATGGCTAATATACTAAATTTCGCATCCGGCATAGCTTCATCTCCCAATACACCACCATACTTTGATGGAATAAATTTTTCATATTTGAAGGATATGATGAGCATGTTTTTACAAAGTCATAATGTTAGACTTTGTATGACCATAAAAGTAGGATATTCCGCACCTACATCCGAGAATAGCGAGAACCCAATCCCCGTAGAGGACTTAGATAGCGCTCAACTAGAAGCCTACTCTACGAACGCCAAAGCGATGTATGCTATTGTTTGTGCCGTTTCTCCTAACGAGTAGAACAAAATTTCCGCTTGTAAAACCGCTAAGAGAAAAAGGTATCACATGGTGATATAAGAAAAATTATGTTTTGACCAATTAAGAATCCAATTAAGAATATATCTTCAAAATTTAAAGATATTTTTGTAGCTTATATAAGTGATTGAGTGACACACTAACAATTACCCATTCACAGGTTATCAAAAAAAAAAAACTTACGTACCCATTCACACCTATTGGAAGAGACATTGATCTCCATGGAAAACCCAAATGGTAATGAAGGTCGTTTTAACCGTTTTTTTGTTGTTGTAATTGTTTCATAAAAACCTTCACATATTTGTAGGTGCATACTATAATCTGTTCATTAGGAACTCATTTGCGAAAATAGTTGCATTTCTTTTTAAAGTCAGCTAGATGTTTTTGTCAATTTCTATTTGGTAGTACAACATAATCATTTGGCAATTATATTTATGTAGACTATATATTTTCGTCAAAATTTATCTGTTACGTAAACTATTATGGAAGTTCCCTATATTCTCCTTTTATCGGCTATCCCTCTTTTAGGTTTTAATAGTTTTGAATTTCAATTTTTATCTTTGATAATGTAAGTCATTTTCTGAAATTTACAGTTTAGAAAATGACTTAATTTTGTGCAAATTTTGTTTGTGTTTCATATTTTCTGACTATTCTGCATAATTCTTTATTTCATACTGTATTATGTACTCCATAACACAGTCGTATTAATTCCCAAAGCAAGGGACCAAATGTGTTTTTTTTACTGAAACTAACTGATGTAACTTACTTTAGAAAAAGAGGACCAGTAAGGTCAAAACATGAAACATACAGAACCTAATTCACATCATTTTACTAGTATTTATTCATGTGATTTCTCGTGTGCAGATTTGACCCCCAGAGAAGAGGCATCATTGACTTGGCTTGAGAATCGCGTTACATCTCTCCATAAGAACCAGACGGAGATACAGGAGTTAACCGACAAAGCTGTGGATAACACTGAAGTGACTCTGAAGATCATGACATTCATACACATGGTGACAACCTTTATGATCAACCAAAGCTTTAAGTGCAAAGCGGTAAAATATCTGATTGTAACTTCATCGTGCACTTTTTTGGCCGGCTACGTTATGTCGGTCATTATCTCCGGAATGAAGTTGTATAGGCTTAACCTCCTCCATCCTAAGCTTAATACAAAAAGCTCTAACTTGCAAAATCATGCCACTCACTTCGCTTTATCGGTCAGTGGAAAAATTAAAGCTGAAGATAGGCCTGAACACCCACGAGAAAGGGGGCCGATTGGGATCCGGGTCTCTTTAGTGAAGGCATACGCTCAGGAGTCCCCTAAACTAGGGCTGACCTACTATGGGCTTCTGTTGGCTGCGTTCGGTTTGGCATCCTTGGTGATGATAGTTGCTGTCATTTGGGCAACATTCGTGAACAAAGAGTATTCGTGTTGAACCGAAAGTTAAACCTAAACCTGGAGAGGTTGTTGAGTGATGTTAGGTTGTTTTCACTACCTTTTGACGTTTTTTCTTTATATGTTTTTTGTGTTTTTTTAAAACCATATTTCAAGTTCTTATGCTTTTGGTTAGAGTGAGCTCTTAAGCTCTTACTCATGTTGCTTCGTTTAATTATGTGTCAAGAATGAAGCAGATGTATCTCTGCTTCCTTTTGTTTGGTATTAATTATTTAATGTGTAAGACCAGTTGAAACATGTTAACATGTTGAGTTCTTCACTTTGTCATTTTATGCCTTCAATCATGTTTTTCCTGCATTACTATTTTTGCTTTTTCTATCATACGTGAAATTGGGATTTCTTTATAGTTGTAAAATACAGCAAATTGGGATTTTGGGACAAGTGAATATTATTTTACTTACAAGTTACAAATATTCACATTGCTCTTATTTGCAAATGTCATGATGTGAAGATAAAATGTGTATGCTTCCTTGCGATACATGCTGAACATGAACTAAATAAAGTTTACATATAACTAAGGGATAATTATGGTTTACCACACCACCAACGTTTCGGTGTTTAGTAATTCGCATACCATCGTATAAGCTTTAACGATCTGCATACTAACGTTGCTATAATTCATTAAATTGCAGAAATCCGTCAATTTACTTAACTGAAGTTATTTTTTTTAGTTATGATTTTACAATTTTGCCCCTTCCCTCTTTTATCATTTTCCTTCCTAAACATAAGCTTAAAAAAAACCAAAATCAAGCACTTTGTAGAGATCAATCCCCAAATCTAAACATAAACCCATCTATACATGATACATCTATCCCCCAACGGTCCGATAACCCCCATCTCTCTCTGTCATAGCTCCGTAACAGTCACAGATCTTTCCGTCACCGTCACTATTCTTCCCGCCTTTGTCTAATACTAATTGTTCGGTCACAGCCAGAATGTTCAGTAATACTAATTGTTTTTCTGATTTGTGAACTTGAGTTCAGTAATACGTAACATTTGGGATTTACTTTATGTGTGTTTAATTTGATAAATTAGAATTTTGTAAAAGATTTTTCTTAAAATATGGAAAAGATAAGAAAATATTTTATCTAAATTTTGGTGATAAAATATTTTTCAAATAAGGAGATAATAACCTTCTGTATTCACGCCTATTACTAATGTACTGCATCATGCGTGTGCTATTATACTATAAAAAAATTATTATAAAAATCTACTATTAAAAATTATAGTAATAAAAAATCTATTATAAAAATATACTATTATACCATTATACATTATAGCATCATAAAAAAAATCTTCTATAAAAATCTACTATTAAACATTATATAGTAATAGAAAAAAAAATTCTCTTCACTGTAAAACTTTGGTTCTCACAAGACATTATCTTTATATTGTCTAATATATTAACACCTCAAAAAAATTCACGCAACCAAACACCGAGAAAATTATGAAAAATTATTTGTTTTCAATGAAAATCTTTTCCTTCGAAAATGTTTTCTCCGCAAATTATTTTCTGAAGAAACAAACAGTTAGTGATTTTGGTATTAGATTTTTAGGTTTTATATATGGGGAAGAAGATTATAAAAAAGGGAGGGGTAAATCAGTAAAGTCACATGTAAAAAGTGAATTTCTGTTAAGTCAATTGACGGAATTATGCAATTTAATGTATTAAGTTAATATTAGTATGCAAATTGTTAAACTTTATACGATGGTATGCAAATCATTAAACACCGAAACGTTGATGTGGTAAACCATATATATTTATCCCTATAACTAAATTTTACACAACTAAGTTACAATCTGTGGAAAACCAAGGAAAAAAAAATGTTAAACACTATATAACTACACCTATTTGAACTTAATATTGTCTGGGCTTCTGATGCTCATTCATATAGCATAATAACTATATGACCACTTGCGATGCTATCCAAATTTTAAATGTAAGCAAGAGTTTGGTTTATGAATTAACCAAATCCCATAGGCCATATGTATATAAGAAACTTGTTACAAGGATATGACCACTTGGTTTAATATTAATGTTTGGTAGACCTTAATAAAGCATGTTTTTAATTGGTTTTACTTTTACTTTTTAAGGTTGTTTGGTTTAAAAAACTAAAAGCATGATTTTAGTGAAAGTAACCATGTAAAAACATACTTATAAAAAGTATGAGTATAGTTACTTTTCTAGTTTTATCACAAAAATACAATTTTGCAATTTTACGTTTTGTATTTTACTGGGAAAAATACAAAACGCAATTTCATTTAGGTAACCAAACAGATGAAATTGGACAAGCTAATGAAATTACTAAATTCAAGTACCTTCCAAAATTATATATAGGAGTCGGATATAAATTATTGGTATTCTTGCTATCAATAAGCTAATGAAAGCACCTTGTACATAAAAAAACTATTCTCTCCTAATAAATTATGCAAACACATTAAAGTCATACACATGAATGCTTTCTAGTACTGTATTCGAGAATAAGATGGGGTGAAAACCTAGAGATTTATACAAGAATTTTACAGCCATTAGAAGACGTTTTTATATATGTAAGTGATTGAGCAGAATTCAAGGCAAAATATCTGTAGATGGTGAAAATTCAATGGTTAACAGTTAATGTAAGGTAAATCCAAGTGTCCGAAAAGAAACAATATACATTAGTCGGAGTGGCAATTAGTTTCTTAGGTTAATATCTCGAATTAAAGGAGATTCGGTCACGTTTGAGAAAAAGAGTACGTACTAATATCGTAAATATGTTTACAGTTAAAAGTTTGCGACAGTACATCATCTATGTTTGTTGGAAGTGACAATTAGTTTGTTAGGTTAGTACCCCATATATATGGTTTAAGTCTAACTGACGAGGATGATATGGTCAAGAACAATTTATAGTATATAGTTTAGTATTTCGTATATAGTTTAGGAACACATGTCACGATCTATTCACGACCGATGTGAGATAAAATCATTTTGGAATATCTCAACTTTTTTAACATTTATAAAAATAGTACATGATTTAAGGTTATAATATTTAATTAGAAGACTCATATCTCCTTATTCATCTTTTAAATATACTTCCAAATAATCCTCACCAAGTCTCTTCTGAAATTTCTTTCATTTCAAACTTTTTCAACCGTTATTCACATTTCAAACAATTTTGTAATACAGAAAACTAAACAAATTATTAAACCATTACTCAGCATACCATGTAAAACAATTCAACTATATAAAGAATTAAACATACACTATGAGAATTTAACAGTATACCATGCATTCAACTTTACTATAGTACTACAAAAGCAAACAAGTTACTAATTTAATTACGCAGTTTACCAAGTAAATAAATTTTTAAATAATGGGTACTTAATAAATTATACTATACTGTAAATATACTATCAAAAAAATATTACAAATACTTTTGAAAATTTCATAGTATATTTACAGTATAGAATATAAATTATTTTGATAGGAGAATTTCCGATTATAACCATATTTTGAGAAAACAAGTAATTTCACAGTATAACCATTTTAAAAAATATAAATAAACCAAGGAATATACAAATCAATTATACCGTATACATTAGAATCATTGAAAACTCTTACCAGAATACATATAATTGGTATACTATCAAAATCATGTAGACAATTCAAAATGGTAATTTCAAATATATTTTAAGATAAGAGATCGGGTCACATTTGATACAAAAGATGGGGATTAAGCTTAGTGGGAAAAAATTATTGGAAATGTCTAACTAATTACTAAAGTATAGCAAGAATAATGGGTACTTAAAAAAAACGATTTGAAAAAAAAAGACTACAAACAAATGAAGTCCAAAAGTTGTTTTTTTCACGAAATAAGTATAAAAAGTTATACCTAGACCTAATTTTCCTTTATATATAGTTGGCTTAAGATTTCATCCTTTAAACTAATAAAACATGATACTTTAATACCAAAAACTATTATATTTGTTTTTTTTTTGTTTTTTGACATTCCAAGTTAATGTGATACTTTTTATTTTGTTATTTCCGTTTGTACGTGCTTAATCAATAACTAATTTTTGTAAACAAATTCCCTGGAAATAGGTGATAACAATAGAAACAAAAAAAAAAAGCAGATTAAACTGTTATTCAAAATTTTAAATTGTATGATACTAGATAAAAAGGATGGATAACTACTACCATCATTTTATATTAGCAGCTGATTAACTCTCTCAATTTTAGCTTTCACATTATTTTTGTTTGAGTGGCCTTAATTTTCAATTATACTCGGTCACTTGCTGTTCTATCCTACTACTCATTCTTTCAAGGTACTTTCTTCCAGCGAATATGATTAAACTTATTAAAGAATCAGCATATGTATCAAATTAAAGAAATTTAAGCATGCTGTTTTCTGGTTATTGTTTGTCATTATATATAGAAGACATAGTTAATAAATAGAGAGTGTTTTTTCCTAATTAAGATGCACTAGTTTGTATCCATTCGGTATTTTTACTCGAATTTTATTGGTTGATTTAGATGATTGATATATACTAATTATATTAGGCTGTCGATCAATCATCCAAATCAACATCGATGGTAACCTATATATACTAATTTATGGTCTTTCTTAGTTCGTCAAATATTACACGTTGAGACATAATGAACATATCGGTCTTGTATGCTTTTGAATTTGCACTCTAGATAGCCTTGATCATGGAGTTATAAGGGTAGATAGGGTAAATCATAGTAGCAAATTTGGTTATAAAATTGTGAGGATTTGAGCTTCTCGGCTTTTTTACTTCTCTTGACTGTTCGGCGGGTCTTTAAGTTGTAATGTTGGTTTTCCGTTGTATTTTTGGCATTTCTGATCGGTTTACGGCTAAGCATGGGAGCTTGGCCCATGCACTGAACATCTTTTAGTATTAATAAAATTGGCCTATTGTACTAAAATCAAATAAAAAATCCGGTCTCCTACATAAATATCATGGCACCAAGTAGTAAATTTCAAACTGGATTAATAACTGTTATTAACTTACAATGGCTTAAACTCTGAAAGATACATTTCAAACAGTAAGAAACTATCTAACTTCTATTTTTCTCATTTATTTTCCTAATACGGTGTTCAATATTCATGGCTACATTTATAAAGAGGAAACCCAATAAAAATTATATAAAAGTGGACCTTTTTGATAGCTAACAGGTGATATGTACGTAGTTTCATTGCAGTGGTTAACGTAATCAAAAGCTTACTATTTGCATGCTGAAATTTGGAAAGGTTGTTTTCTTTAAACTATTTCAATAAAACAGCAATGACAGAAATTAATTTTATTAATAATATAATGTAGCATAGTAAAGCTTCCTCATAGTATATCTTTTATTTTTATACATATTCCTTAATTACTGTTATAATTTTAAGAAATCGTCAAAACTAATACTGTTTCTGTTTCATATATTATTATCAATCTTTTATCCCATTCAATCCTGAAAGTGACAGCTGAAACGTAATATATCTCCTTCAACTTTTTATACAACAATGACACTAACAAATTGATTATCTGGCATCATAATTTTCAATACTTTTGTGTTGTCTTCTTGATAACTTGCCCTTTTTTAACAAGAGAATTTCTTCATTTTTCTTCAGAAACATGGCCTTCAAAGAATACTGTTGTTCTTTCAGATGGATTATACAATTCTTGGCTCAACTTGTTTCTTCCCTAACCGTCAATTACATGAAGCCTCCCCTTCCTGACAGTGGTAGGATCGACATCCTGAGTAGTAATACCCAAAGAGTCTTGCTCTTGCAGTGCACTGTTACTAAAGGCAACTCCTTAGATCCCATGCTTGATTCTTTCTTTTCTTTGAACAAGAAAGCTAACGGGGAATTAATATTCAAGAAAGTGCTACTTGATTTAAACAGACCGAGTGAGTCCTTTCCTATACTTAAAGGATCATGCAATGGTGTGCTTTTATTTGGTTTTAACATCCATATCGATTATATTTTGAACCCTACGACACAAGAACGTACAAATATAACAGTTAATCGGGGTGAGTTATGTGGGTTTTTCTACCATCCATCGAAAATGGAGTATTTGATGCTTACATGTGCTGATAATTTAGATGGCAATTTTGATTATTTCTTATATAGTCTGGAATCAGAATCGTTAAAGAAAGTATGTACTTTCCAGTATTATTCAACAACAAATCAAGCATATTCGAAAGGATCACTTCACTGGATTATTGATTTTAATTTTAAGAACCGTAACAATAATTCATGTGAGAACTCTTTAATGGCTTTTAATGTGGAGACCGAAGTTTTCAGCTCTTTTCCTCATCCAGATAAACATTGTTCGCCGGAATGCATACGTGACGATATGTATCTATTCGAAAATAATGGACAATTATTATTTTTCCGTGTATACGATAGTGTACTTATAAATATGTGGGCTCTGGAGGATAATGAAACCAAGATTTGGCTAAAAAGGTCAGTGGTACATCTTGATTGGGATCGCAGCCTATACCCATTTAGAACTTGTTCTCCGTATAAGTTAGATCCATGGAAAAACATATCGGTTCTTAATGTTGATAACGAGGAAGTATTGTTGTTTTGGAAATTTAGAGGACTTTTCTTATACAACTTAGAAGACAGAAATATCAGAAAAATCGACATGAAGAAACTGAAGGTTAAGGGTAAAGTGGATTATATTTCTTCGGCAACTTGTTATGTAAAGAGTTTGGTCTCTTTGAACGTCTCCACAAAGTTCCCGAATTCTGGCAAGTTTCCTACTTATGGACAAATTATTATTTGATATGATTTAGACACTATTCATTAATGTTTATTTATTTATTTATGTTTCTGTTGCTATCCTTTAATTTACTTTCCTCTCGAATGACATTAAGGGTTAATTACGGTTTGTTGTGGTTAATTTTAGGATTGGTGACCCAACTTTTAACAATTCCGTTTTAATGACCTAAATTTATATTTTTGTTTATTTTAGTGACCCGTCGTTACATTTCTTGGATGAAAACTGTTTTGAAGTTTCAATTTAGTCCGTATAGTTTAAAACTTAACGATAAACGCTTAGAAATTATAAAAATTACACACTCATATAAGCCCACTTAAATTACACACATATATAAAATATGTGTTTAAATGAGTTGCACAATTAGCAAATAAAATGAATGAAAGTATCAAACACCATATAAACTCTATTAGTTGAGATGATATAAATATATCATTACAAAGCTAATTAATTGAAATGATACTTACTAACAACTCAATTTTAATAATTTATCATTTTTTTTTCATTTCTTCACGTATAATTAAATATATATAATAAAGTGAAAAGTTGTTAATATCATCCTACATAAATAAATTTGGATATAATAAAACCAAATATGTATGAGTTACAATCTAATTAATAAGACTCTTATTTTATTTTAGCATAACACTAAATCACTCAAAAAATTCATACGTCTTTAATAAGTTTAACAATGAACTTACATAACAAAAAAAAGAACGATTTAGCTTACATTTATTAATTTGTATCACGTTGTTTGATAGTTTTATATCATTTTTAAATTTGCATTAACAATTTTTTATTTTTTTTTATCAATTTATATATAAAATTGTAATTTGCATTTGATAGTTTTATAAGATTTCGTATAAGTGTTTTTATATGTGTGTAAATTTTATAATTTTTAAGCATTTATCGTAAACTTTTAAACTATACGGAATAAATTGAAACTTCAAAACGGTTTTCATCCAAAAAATGTAACAGCGGGTCACTAAATCAACCCAAACTATAAATTTAGGTCACTAAAAAAGAATTGTTAAAATTTGGGTCACCAATCCTAAAAGTGGTCAAAACACAGGTTACCAAACCATAATTAACCCTGACATTAATGACAAATAAAGCTCCTTGAATGTTCTGGTCTTTTTTTACCATCAGTACATAATGTGATACATAAGGTGGTAAGTTACTAAACATAATTGTACAGAACTTTGTGGTTATATTGTTCTTCTTCTTTGTTATTTTAAGATCCACAACCACAAGCTCAAAGTTAATAATGAAAACTCACTAGCTACCTCGATCTCGGACTCTCAAAGTTGTGAGCACGCATTATGGATAGTAAAAATATGTACATCTATTAGAAATAATGATTTGATTATGCCCGGTCGAATTCTTCTAGGTCTAGTCCAATTAATCCTTTTTCGTGAAAAATGGTATTCAATAAAAGTAGACTTGTGTATGGGAAGTGGTGTAGCCGAAGGCAAACATCGAAACCTACTTGAAGTGGCACGTTTATGCTTTCAAGCATATCTTCCACCTCAATTTTGTAGAGATTGCATTTTAATTGATGTTCATCTCATTAATGGAACCCTTACAAAATCCTAAGAAATGTTTCTCCATTTGAATGTATTTTCAAAAAGAAGCGGTTAGAAATACATGTGTTTTAAACATCGCTCGATCAATCAGGTTTCCAAATCAAATACTCCCTTAGAGTATACATAGTCAAAAATTAAAAAATTCATTATTTTTTAAATCATGGGGGTGTCGTCGCCCTCGATGGTATGCACTTATCTTCCCCTGAATTTCCAGATCCATAATAATAGCCCCTTTTTTACGAACTCGAAGTTCATGTTACCTTCAATCTCTACCCAAGTTTTCCATCCTGAAATATCTGGTCAAACGTGCGTGTTCTTTTCAAATTTTGTCAGTTAATAGAAAGCTGAAGTTGTTTGCAAAAATCCTAAGATAATTAACATCTCAAGATTTTCTGTAAATCTAGTTAAAATTTATTAACAAAAGACCCTAGAATTTCGAAGATTATCAAAACTTCACGACTATGGCACACGAGCCCACACTACTACAAACAGAAAACATTTTTTAAAAAGGAATAGGGCTCGTCTTTTATTAATAAAGGACAACAAGTTTGGTTGAAATGGGACATGCCCCATACTTATAATATAGTAACATATATCCCACGGAACCGGCAATTTTTGATTGCTACATTTTTAAACTATTAATTTAAGAGTTGATACCGCTTTCAAAATATTTATTGTAAATTAGTACCACTTGCCAATATATACATAACCTTAACACATTTGACCCAATAAGAAAATCCAATTAAGGTTATCAATCTAGATTTACCAAATGCACAAGTAAGATCAAAAAAAATATTCTACAAATCTATTGTATTATTTGTACATTCTAATCATCGTAATTCACAACTCAACAATCTCACACTTGGAGTCAAATGTCGAGTGCTTCAAAAGAACTCTAATCATCCCCGACCACCGAACTCACTGTGCTCCACCGAGCAGAATGCTCCCATCGGTATCGTTGTATAGTAATTGATACTCTGCCGTCATCGGCGAGTTACTCATTCTTCTAGTGTAGCGGCGACCCTGAGCCTCATGCTCGGAGCCCTACTGAGGTTGCACACAGCTTCAGTTTGTCGATTGTAACAGTCTTCGTTAGCATATCGGCGGGGTTCTTAGCGCTCTCAATTTTCTCTAGCGCGAAGATTCCATCTTCCAGAACAGCCCGGATAAAATGGTAACGAATCTGTATGTGCTTGGTGCGTGAATGGAATACAGGGTTCTTAGCTAGCTGAACTGCACTTTGACTATCACAGTGCAGAACTCCCTTGTCGGTCCTCTGACCGAGCTCCTCTAAGAAACCTTGCAACCAAATCATCTCTTTGCTTGCTTCCGTCATCGCGACGTACTCAGCCTCTGTGGTCGACAGTGCAAAAATCTTTTGCAGCTTCGATGTCCAACTCATAGCAGTACCAGCGTAGGTACAAACACATCCCGTTGTGCTTTTTTGGCTGTCCAGATCACCGGCCATGTCAGCATCCACATAGCCGTGCAGGCCTTCCGAGGTCTTTCGGAAACATAATGCCAAACTCACGGTACCCGAGAGATATCTCAATATCCACTTCACAGCTTCCCAATGGTGCTTTCCTGGGTTACTCATGTAACGACTGACAACTCCCACTGCATGGGCAATGTCCGGTCTTGTACACACCATAGCGTACATCAAGCTACCAATTGCTGAAGCATAGGGTATGTTCGACATACGATCCTTTCCTTCCTCGTCTGAGGGTGATTGTTCCTTCGACAAGCTAAAGTGTGCGGCTAGCGGTGAGCCTACAGCTTTGGCATCACTCATGCTGAACCGTGCCAACACTTTCTTCACATACTCGGCTTGCGACAGAAACAGGGACCCATCCCTTCCTCGGGATATCCTCATACCAAGGATATGATTTGCGGCACCCAAATCCTTCATCTCGAACTGTTTCGCCAACTGTTGCTTCACCTTGTTAATCTCAACAAGGCTCGACCCGGCGAGCAACATGTCATCTACGTACAACAGTAGTATAACATAAGAAGAGTTCTCAAATCTCTTCACGAAACAGCAGTGATCGCTATCACTTCTTTCGAACCCGGTATCTGCCATGAAACTGTCAAACTTCTTATACCACTGTCGTGGTGCTTGTTTTAACCCGTACAAGCTCTTCCGCAGTTTGCAGACCAGTTTCTCTTTTCCCTTTTCGGCAAACCCTTCAGGTTGGAGCATGTAAATTTCCTCATCGAGATCTCCATGGAGAAAGGCAGTTTTCACATCTAACTGCTCGAAATGAAGATTCGCATTTACAACAATGCTCAACAATAGCCTAATAGTCGTCAACTTTACGACTGGTGAAAAGATCTCGGTGTAGTCAATTCCTGCCTTTTGCTGGAACCCTTTGACTACTAGGCGTGCCTTATACCGTTTCGTGCCGTCATGTTCCTCCTTCAGTCGGAACACCCATTTATTGCTCAGTGCCCTCTTTCCCTTGGGCAGTTCGGCTAACTGCCAAGTCACATTCTTCTCAAGTGACTTCATCTCATCCTTCATCGCGAGCTCCCACTTGCTCGAGTCTTTCAGCTCCAGAGCTTCTTCTCTACTTTCGGGCTCTCCTGCATCACTGAGCAATATGTAATGCAGGGAAGGAGAGTATCGGGCAGGAGGTCTCCTCACGCGATGACCTCGGCCCAATTCAGGTCGGGGAGTTTGGGGCAGCTCCTCTTCCTCTTCAGCATCTGCTGGTCGGTTGTCGAACACCACTGGCTCATCTTCAGTGTCATTTTCCAAGTCCATTCTTGGAAACGCATTCATGTCGACCATACCACTTTCCTCGGACGGGAGCGCATCTTCTTCCACCACTACATTTTGACGATATTTGTACAAAATGCTTTCGTTGAAGATGACATCCTTACTGCGAATGATCCTATTTGCTTGACCATCCCAGAAGCGATATCCGAATTCAGCTCCACCGTACCATACAAAGTAACACACTTTGGATTTCGAGTCAAGCTTGGTACGTTCATTTATGTCGACATGGATATATGACAGACAACCGAACACTCGCAAGTGTTCATAAGAGATAGGCTTTCCTATCCATACTTCCTCGGGAATCTTCCTCTCTAGGGGCACTGAGGGTCCGCGGTTAATGAGGTAAACTGCCGTGCTTACTGCATGTGCCCACAGGGCTTTGGGCAACCCACTTTGCAGTCTCATACTCCTAGCACGCTCATTGATTGTTCGGTTCATTCGCTCGGCCACGCCATTCTGCTGTGGCGTTCTTCGGATGGTCTTCTCCATTCGAATGCCTCTCTGAGCACAGAACTCTACGAACTTCGCATCAATGTACTCTCCGCCGTTATCGGACCTCTATTTGCATTCTCCAGAATGCGAAGTCCTTCCCATCGAACTTCTCGATCCCGTGTGCGGTTCTGTCTTCTTTCGCCATCGATCTTCCTCAGCTCTGATACCACTTGTTAGGGTCGATACAGGCGAACACAAAGAAAGACAGAAAACTTAAACCGAGCACACGCTCTTTGATAACGGAGTTCACCCAAATTGGCTACGTCTCCGGGCCGCTACACGTGGCACTTAGTATTATTAAGAGGATTACAATCGTAATCTAGCCTAGTTACAAGCTATGGTTCTCTCGCAAATAGAACTCTTCTCTTTATAATATAGAGGTGTTGTGTAAAGGTGTAATTAAAATACAAGATATTGGGGCATATAAATAGAACCCAACATGGGTCATATTACAATTCTAGGTGATGTGGGATAATTAGAAAACATGGCCAAACCTTATTTGGCTCCACAACTCAACAGGGTTTTCTACCATCCATCGAAAATGGAGTATTTGATGCTTACATGTGCTGATAATTTAGATGGCAATTTTGATTATTTCTTATATAGTCTGGAATCAGAATCGTTAAAGAAAGTATGCACTTTCCAGTATTATTCAACAACAAATCAAGCATATTCGAAAGGATCACTTTACTGGATTATTGATTTTAATTTTAAGAACCGTAACAATAATACATGTGAGAACTCTTTAATGGCTTTTAATGTGGAGACCGAAGTTTTCAGCTCTTTTCCTCATCCAGATAAACATTGTTCGCCGGCATGCATACGTGACGATATGTATCTATTCGAAAATACTGGACAATTATTATTTTGCCGTGTATACGATAGTGTACTTATAAATATGTGGACTCTGGAGGATAATGAAACCAAGATTTGGCTAAAAAGGTCAGTGGTACATCTTGATTGGGATCGCAGCCTATACCCATTTAGAACTCGTTCTCCGTATAAGTTAGATCCATGGAAAAACATATCGGTTCTTAATGTTGATAACGAGGAAGTATTGTTGTTTTGGAAATTTAGAGGACTTTTCTTATACAACTTAGAAGACAGAAATATCAGAAAAATCGACATGAAGAAACTGAAGGTTAAGGGTAAAGTGGATTATATTTCATCGGCAACTTGTTATGTAAAGAGTTTGGTCTCTTTGAACGTCTCCACAAAGTTCCCGAATTCTGGCAAGTTTCCTACTTATGGACAAATTATTATTTGATTTAGACACTATTCATTAATGTTTATTTATTTACTTATGTTTCTGTTGCTATCCTTTAATTTACTTTCCTTTCGAATGACATTAATGACAAACCTTTATAATATCCAGCTCCTCGAATGTTCTGGTCTTTTTTTACCATCAGTACATAATGTGATACATAAGGTGGTAAGTTACTAAACATAATTGTACAGAACTTTGTAGTTATATTGTTCTTCTTCTTTGTTATTTTAAGATCCACAACCACAAGCTCAAAGTTAATAATGAAAACTCACTAGCTACCTCGATCTCGGACTCTCAAAGTTGTGAGTACGCATTATGGATAATAAAAATATGTACTTCTATAGAAATAATGATGAACATATTTGAATGCACGCAAAATTCTAAGAAATGTTTCTCCATTTGAATGTCTTTTCAAAAAGAATCGGTTATAAAATACATGCGTGTTTTAAACATCGCTCGATCACGGATAGGTTTACAAATCAAATACTATACATAGTCAAAAATCGAAAAATTCATTATTTTTTAAATTATGGGGGTGTCGTCGCCCTCGATGGTCTGTACTTATCTTCATATGAATTTCCAGATCCATAATAATAGCCCCTTTTGCGAACTCGAAGTTCATGTTACCTAAATTTCCAAACAAAACAATTCTTTCTATATTGTAGGAATGACAGCTTCAATCTCTACCCAAGTTTTCCATCCTGAAATATCTGGTCAAACGTGCCTGTTCTTCCCAAATTTTGTCAGTTAATAGAAAGCCGATGTTGTTTGCAAAAATCCTAAGATAATTAACGTCTCAAGATTTTCTAGAAATCTAGTTAAAATTTATTAACAAAAGACCCTAGAATTTCAAAGATTATCAAAACTTTACGACTGTGGCACACGAGCCCACACTGCTACAAACAGAAAACATTTTTTAAAAAGGAATAGGGCTCGTCTTTTATTAATAAAGGACAACAAGTTTGGTTGCAATGGGACATGCCCCATACGAAACTATTAATTTAAGAGTTAGTACCGATTTTAAAATATTTATTACAAATTAATACCACTTGTCAATATATGCATAATTTTAACACATTTGACCCAATAAGGAAATCCAATTAAGGTTATCAATCTAGATTTACCAAATGCACAAGTAAGATCTAAATAAATATTCTACAAATCTATTGTATTATTTGTACATTCTAATCATGGTAATTCACAATATAAATCATTAGGACTGCTCTTTTTGTACCGATTTGTACCGATCGACCGTTTTTCGAACCGAACCAATCAAGTCGGTACCAAAAGTTTGGTATACCGACATTACGGTACGGTACAACCGAACCGATGTTTGAAAGTCGGTTCGGTTTCGGTATTCGTTTAGTGAGTTCGGTATGGTACCGATTTAAACTGAAATATTAAAATATACTATATAAACTAATAAACTAAAAGACATATATACACTTAATTATTTATATTGTTATAATATACTTATATTACTTTTTCTAAGTGAATACTTATAACATTTTCTTTTATTTATAACATTTACTAGAAATGTCTAATATTGTTTACTCTTTTATGCAAAGAAACAAGAAATGTAACAATAATATAAATAAATATATATTTTTAATCTACTACTTTTTAAACTTTATACTATGTTTTTTTCCCAATACGCACCATTTTTCTATCACCACTTGTAAACTCTAAAGTTTGGTATAAAAACGAAACCGAACCGAACCAGCCGAATAGTTTGGTATACCGAATTTTTTGGATCAGTAATGGATAAAAATTCTCAAACCAAACTAGTTTTGTACGGTATCAGTATGTAGTGAAAAAGTTCGGTACCGAACCAATGTCACCCCTATAAATCATACCCTGGTGTGATTTATGTTAATTCCTAAATTACATTAGCAAGTTACACATGCATGTATTGACAAAATATGGGCAGTTTCGAAACATATATGTTGTTCTATATACAAGGATAAACTACAGGGATTGATAGGTGTAAATTAAGTAAACTATACTTCAGTTACAAGTTTAATATATGAACAGTCCATAAGTTTACAACATCAATCATACGAGTATGCAGTTTTCAGCGTGTTTCATACTTTACCCTTTTTGTTCAATAAAGTACCAGTTTCGGTCCTAAAGATTACTAATAAACTATTTCGTATCAATTTCATCAATACAGTATACACACACCACATAAACATGTATGTAGAATTATCAGCTACATGATAAACATAGAGTCCCAAACAACCTGTTTATTTTACTAGTCAAATAGTGATAATAAGATGTAGCTGCTTTGTGTAATAAGTAACCAATTAAATCTAGGTTGTAATTTTGTATATATTATGGTTTCAACATGAAAAATCTATATATTGGTTTTAAATATGAACAATTCGTTAGCATGGTATAGCATACGAGTGGATTATTATTTCAGTGTAATTTTCTACAGTCACAACTATAACGATAAATACCGTACTCCTCGTATTTTGATGAAGGTCGATATTGCAATAACCCAATTAAATCCGGATAAATCTCAAGTTTTATATTGTACATAGCAGATTCATTGCTTTTAGTCCAATTTTCAAGCGTATAACTTTAGTCTCCACAAGCAAAGTGCTGATAACGTGTTGTGTAACACATTAGCTACGGTATATATTTGGAAAGATAAATATAGATAAATAAAATAATCGTTTTTTATTTATTGATAAGTGTAGAAAGGTTACGAAAAGTCCAACATATATCCAAGTAAATATACTAAGACCCAAAAGTGTCAATAATATATAGTACAACAGTCATATTGCTATTGATTACAAATAATAAAAATTAATATCAAACGAAATTAATAACTGGGAAGCCCAAAAACGGCCCTTTAACGATAAAGCCCATTATTAATGATAACAACGTATATTATATATTTACATAAAAATATTTATATACAAGAAAAATAAAGATATATATATATATATAGAGAGAGAGAGAGAGAGATTAGGGCAATTGAGTGAAGATGATTATACCAGTTCGTTGCTTCACTTGTGGAAAGGTATCATTTTTTAAAAAAAAATTATTAAAAATATCTCTTTTTGTTAATTTTTTAATTTATTTATAGTTTTTTTATTGCTGTTGTGGTATTTTTTTAGGTGATTGGAAACAAATGGGAAATGTACCTTGATCTTCTCCAAGTTGATTACACTGAAGGGTAAGTTCTTTTTATTTAAAAATTTGTTTGTTTTCATTTTTTATTTATTTGTTTTGTCTTTAGTTTTTACCCCTTTTGTGCATGTTTTGATTAGGTAAGAAAATATTAAGTATGGTTTTCAAGTTTGTATATTTTTGTTAATTATTTTGATGGGTTGTGCATAGTTTTGCTTTGTCTTTTGTTTAGGTTTTTAAACTGATGATTTGATATTCTTTGATGAATGGTATTGTATTTTGCTTAATTTTATTCTGTTTTACTAGCTTTAGTGTTAGGAAAAAGAAGCTGTTTATTGTGAACCAAGAAATGAGCTAGTTTTTTCAAATCAGGAGAAAAGTTGGCCTTTTTTCTAAAGAAAAACAGGGCCTATATGAATCTCGGCTGAATATTCTACCTTGAAGGGTAAATAGATAAACTTAAAAGCTCAACAACCAAATGCCAACCAGCTTAAAATCTGATAAAGTCAGTAAATTGAGCTTACTAGCACACTCTTATGCGTATATATAGTATTTGTTATGTTTTGCTGTTATGTTTCTACCCCCTTTGTGCATGTTCTGATTAGGAGATGAAAATAAGTTCGCATTGTATTCGGGTTTTTAATTTCTAGTTAATCGTTCTGTAGGGTTGTACATAGTTTTGCTTCATATCCTGTATATGTTCTTAAGTTGATAATTTTAGGGGAGAAACTAGGAGTAGATAAGGAGGGTTACAGCCCTTGTATATTCAGACATGTTTGATTTACCACTATGCATTTTATAAAAATCAGGTCGATTATAGCCTCGTAAGTTTTAACCTCCTGCATAGTAAGGAAAATTACTCTTATTTTTACAATGTATGTTTTAGAAAACAGGCTGATTATAGCCTCTTATGTTTTAACTCAGGCATAGTAAGGAAGAAATACTCATCTTTTTACTACTACATGTAATTTTTAGAAAACACGCTGATTGTAGCCTTTTAAGTTTCAACCCCCTGCATAGCAAGGAAAATTACTCATATTTTTACGATGTATTTTTTAGAAAACAGGCTGATTTTGGCCTCTCAAGTTTTAAGCCCCTGCAGAGTAAGAAAAAAATACTCATATTAAGTTCAAACCTCCCATAATTTGATCTTGTTGTGTCACCATGATTTGGTATTGTGTCAAGTGTTGTAAAGTGAAAACTTGTATTTAATATATTCTGCTTATTTGGGGTTTGTTTGGTTCTACACTTCTACTAGCTTTCAAGTGGAAATTAGAAAAAAAATACCCATATTAAGTTCAGACCTCCCATAATTTGATCTTGTTCTGTCGCCATGATTTGGTATTGTGTCAACTGTTGTAAAATAAAAACTTGTATTTAATTTTATTTTTTTTGGTTCTACTAGCTTTAAAGTGAAAATAAGAAAAAAAGTTTTTTTTTCTAAACTAAGAAATACTCTAGCCTTTTGCAACCAAGAGAACAGCAAGGCTTTTCCAGAGGAAGAAAACGCTAGCTTTTCTCTGGCAAAGGCAAAGGCTACATGAATCTAGGTTAAAGATTGTAGCTTTTGAGAAGAGAGAGAGAGAGAGAGAGGGGGGGGGGGGGGTGATTATTAGTCTGTATCTCGCTTTAGGCTGCCATAAGTCGAAGTTTTCTTGTTCATGTTATGATATGTTGATTGAAAATATATATTAATGTGTTGATTGCTACAAGCTAGTTAAGTTTTCGCTCATTTCATTTATTTTCATTATTATCTGATGGGGGAAGGTATATATACCTTGACTTGATTATTGGTAGTTGTTATATCGGCTTGCCGAATTGCATTTCGTTGAGCTAAATTCCTTTGCTTATAACTGGAGAGCATTTGGTTGGTTTGCTTAAAAGCTGAGATGTGGATATTGAAAAAGGTCAAGTTTTTAATAAAATTAGCCCAACTGTTATCTATTCTGCCTCAAATAAGCTTATTTTCTTAAATGCTGTTAGCTAAACAAGCTCTATCTGGAATCAGGTTTAACTAATTGGTAGGTAATAAAATTGGCTTTGGCGGTCTATAGCATCTGTTAATATTTGCTGTGTTATGTTTCTACCCCTTTGTGCTTGTTCTTATTAGGAGATGAAAATAATCTGACATTGTGTTCGGGTTTTTAATTTCTTGTTCATTATTCTGTAAGGTTGTACATAGTTTTGCTTCGTGTCTTGTATATCTTCTTAAGTTGATAATTTCAGGGGAGGAACTAGGAGTAGGTAAGAAGGGTTACAGCCCCTGCATATTCGGAAATGTTTAAATTTAATTTATCAAATGTATTTTATAGAAAGCAGGCCGATGCCTCTTTAAGTTTTAACCCCCTGCATAGTAAGGAAAAAATGTTCATATTTTTACCATGTATTCTTTAGAAAACAGACTGATTCCTCTTTAAGTTTTAATCCCCTGCATAGTAAGAAAATAAATAGTCATATTAAGTTTAGACCTCCCATAATTAGATCTTGTTCCGTCGCCGTGATTTGGTATTGTGTTACGTGTTATGAACAAAATCTTGTATTTAGTATACTTCTACTTACTTAGGGTCTGTTTGGTTCTACTAGCTTTCGTGTGAAAAGAAGAAAAAAGTTATTTTTTTCTAAATTAAGAATTCCAACTAACCTTTTCCAACCAAGAGAACAGTCAGCTTTTTCCAGAGGAAGAAAACGCTAGCTTTTCTCTGGCCAAGACAAAAGCTATTTGAATCTAGGTTAAAGAATCTAGCTTTTGAGGGAAAGAAAGAGATGAGCTGAAATGCTTAACATTTTATCTAAACAGCTATGAAAAAGTAAGTGTACTAAGCTAGTTTTTTTATGGTCTACCCGGACAGGGCCTTATTAGTCTGTATCTCACTTTAGGCTGTCATAAGTCGAAGTTCTCTTGTTCATATTTTGATATCTTGATTGAAAATAATATATATATATATATATATATATATATATATATATATATATATATATATATATATATTCATTAATTGATACAAGCTAGCCAAGTCTTTGCACATTTCATTTCTTTTTATCTGATGGCAGAGGGCACACACACACATGGAGTCTGACCCTTTACTAGAAGAAACCCCAAAGCCACAATCTAATAATTTTATATTTGTAGCAGGATTTTGATTTGAAGTAGAGAAGTAGGTCTAGAGTAAGGAAATTTCATATTCTTCTAGTGTTTTTAAATCATATATTGAGCTAATTCCATAATTATTATTAGTCGGTGGTGTTTCCTTACCTGTAAATTCATAGTTCCCTCAGCGACTAGATGTGCTCACACGCTCTCTGTCATGTAAAGTATTAGTCTATGGCCTGTGCCACTTAGGGTTGGGAGCATTAATTTAGCCAAGTAGAAGAATTTTCTCTCTCTCTGATTGCATACTTGATTTTTGCTCTGCAGAGATGCTCTTGATTCATTGGGGTTGGTCCGCTATTGCTGCCGTCGTATGCTTATGACTCATGTCGATCTCATTGAGAAACTTCTGAACTACAACGGTACGGTGTCTCTCTATATATATTTATGCATATATGTATGCATATTATATATAAGTATATACATACATATTATGTATCGTTCGTGTTTGGTTTTCTCTTGATAGCTTGCGACTCAACATATACATGAATATTATGTATTTTTTTCTTTGATTTTCTCCTGATAATTTGCACTACACATAAACTAATTTTCCAAGTATGTGAAGGGAATAGGTTGAATTGGCCTACTGGTTTTATTAGTGCGTCAGTTTAAAAATCATATCTTTTTTCAATTGTCTTTTATCGTTGTAACATTAAACCGAAAACGCTGAGTGGACATCTTTTCTAAAAAAAGAGGATATCTTGAGCGCGTTTTGTTTGCTGCCTCGCACTTTCATTCTTAAATAGGTTCTTCATACCAAATTCTAGCAAGTTTTTTTTTGCGTAAACAGCACTCTCCTTATGTAGCAAGCAAAGTATAGTTTCTCAAATTAATTTGATCCTTACTTGTAAACAATTTATAAAAGAAGGGGAAGCATGTGTCCTCTGGACAAAAAGAGAAGAAGCAAATGTTGGTGAATTTTCATGCTAGTTAATGTACTTGAGATTATGGGCTTTATAAAAAACTATGTACCTACAATCTCTTGGATGATCTTTTCAACTGTTGAACTACAATACCACATCAAACAAATTTATGGCATTTGCATCATGGTTTTTACATCGATTTTTTAGTTTGTCTAGAACTTTAGAAAGGCATGTTTTGTGGTTGTATCGGATTTACTCTCGAGTCCTGAATGTGTCGCTGGTTAAAACTTTGTTGTCATAAGTGGGCCATATTTTGTAAAATATAAGTCAGTTTCTTTTTAGTTTTTAACCATGGTAAACATCTGGCTGTTCAGCTTTTAAGCTCAACTTTCTTGCTTTATTGCTAAAGATGTTACAAGTTCAAACTAGGTATTTTCATCTTTCTTTTTGATAAAAAAACAGCTAGTCTTTTTTTAGTCTAAAAAGCTGCAAGAAATATACCTGCACTTGTTTTTTTCCCCGGTAGTTGTCTAATGGGAAGTTATTTTTGCAGCTCTGGAGAAGTCTGAAGGCAGCTAAAGCGGCTTATCGGAATTAAACATGAAGTGATTTTGAGCTCTCATCATTGTAGTAGTATTTCTTTTGGTAGCTGTTGTTTACTGTTAATGTGAAGAAAAGATCACGAATGAAAAGACTAAAGTTGTATTGCACAAATTTATGCATGTCTGTACTCTCTTTTAGTTGCTCTTTTTCTTTGTCATTCTATATATGAAATGCCCAAAGTCACCACTATTTTTTTTTTGAACTTTTTATTGTTGTACATATTTGCATAGTACATATAACCTCAATAGGCTAGTTCGAACTAAAGTTATGCACATGTTCAAGTAAAATAGCTCTCTTGAAACTCGAGACAGTTTATATATTTTTTGTAAATGCATCAACAAATTAGGCTTCATTGTTGTATTATTTTTATGTCTTCGACATTTGAACACAATTAGCGTATTTGGATAGACACTTTCGGTGCAAATCAAAAGGTAAAGGTGATTCCGATATGCATTTTTGTGTGTATTTTGCGATTCCAATACAAGATAACGGGGTATTATAATTAGCAATGTGAAGAAACATTTCTGCAAGTTGCTAGTCATGAAAATAAAAACATGGGCAGGGTCCATTTTGTGAAAATTGAACCAGCACCGAATTATCTGTTTCAATTAAAGGAAAAGCGTTACGGTCCTTGTACATGTGATATGTTTCCCATATATACTCTTATCTGCCTAAAATCATTTACTCATTTATATTTTCACCTGGCATGTCTACTCTTATTCACTTAATAGGAAGACTATAACTTATCTTGTAGGACCGATTTATTTTTATCTTAAATATGAAAAAATTGTTTTAAAATTATACACACATACCTCAACTCAAATATAAGAGATCAAAATGTTCCCTTATAATTAAAATAATAATTTATCTCTCTTACGTTTCTCTTATTATTTCTTCTTTATTTGTAATTTTCACATATAAATTAATAAAATAACAAAAATATGAGTTGTATAGTTGTGATAGATAAATTGATAAAAATACTGATAATTTGTATAAACCAAAACGTTTCCTTATAAGTTGTAAAACTGTACTTTTTACTTTAAATATGAGTAAACGTCTAAGTTATTTAATATGGTTGCTCTAGTAAATTAATTTGAGTTAAAAAAAATTGATAAAAATATAGTAATATTTAGTTATGATAAAAAATTTGATATAGAAGGTGAAAAATGTATAAAATTAAACTGTTATCATGAAAATATAAAAGTGAAACCGACAAAAAAAATATAACCAATTTGCAATAGGGAACCATGTCTAAAGTACTTATTCCTTTTCCCCAATCATTCTCAAATCTTAAGAAGTGCACATCAAAATCATAACAATCTATCAAAGGTCAGAGATTTGTACCTCAATTTCCAATGGCTTTGATAATTAATTGAGTTAGTTGACAAGTGACTCTTAAGTTATTAAATTGTCAACCAATTTAGATCCTGGTCATGTGTGAGTCAGTGTCGGTCACCACCTACATCATTTGCATAAATGAAAACATATAGTAGTAACAGATATGTTAATCCACTTTTGTACCTTTTATTTTATTTGTAACAACAAATCAATTACTATCAAGTATTTTTAAAAACTTGATTTAATACTTAACTTTGTATAATTGGCTTGATTTAGTAACATAATCGCAAATAAAACCCAAATTGATGTCGGAAATTGGCATAGTGACTGCACCTAAAGGGTAAAACAGTCATTTGACACTCAAATGTAAACAAAACTCACTTATTACCCAAAATTAACAGTTAACGACATAATTTCCCCCCAAATTAAACTATGGTCATAAATTTTCTCCAAATTCACGAAAGAGAGCAGCATATTGAGCTTACTACGGCCTCTGACGTCAACCCCGCATGCATCAACACTGTCACCACGTCCACAACATGTCAGCCTCGTCACATGCGTATAAAAGTGGATTAATCTCGATGTTTGGTGTTTGGAAATTAAATCCCACCACCAGCATGTCAGCCTCCCCACCATCACCCTCGCTTGTGTATAGGTCATCGTCGTAGCTAACGCCATTTACTACTCGTATGCCTACCTTTATTTAACCATTTTTAATTAAATAATAAAAACTGATTTATGCGATTTTGCAGTTTGGTTTTTAATCTATATTTATATTATGTTTATATTTAAAAACCAAAATACCCACTTAAAAAAACACGATGTTGCAGACTGATATGTTATATATATATATACTTATATGTATGTATCTATATATATGTATGTATAATTTTTTTTAAAACCTATCACTCAAAATACCGAGATAAAAACCTACCTCGGAAAACCCACTATCTATATTTCACTAACAAAAAAAAAACATATATATATATACATGTGACAATTATAAATAGATAGATGCAGATGAGGGATTGAGGAGTGAGAGAGATGTTTAAGTTTAATAAATAAATAATAGGGGATTTTTTTTGAAAAGTAAAGGTAAAATAGTATTTTACTCATTGACCGACTATATCCGGCATGTTTTTTGGTCTGAATAACGACAATGTCACTAAATCAATTCAATTGCACAAGTTTGGGTACTAAATCAAGTTTTTAAAAATATATGGTATTGATTGCATTTTTGTGACAAACAAATGGTGCAAAAGTGACTTAATCTCTGGTAACAAGGGAATGGTTACTGTTCAATATGTGTTTCCGGTGTTCTGAGACTCTTATCATAGCCAATATTAGAAACTGCGGAAGGGACGTGTTATGTGGGAACATGCGGTCTGACATATAATCCCGCTTAATCTTATCTATCCACCTATGCTCGATGTTCTAAAAGGTGCCAGACGGATTCTAGGTGAACAAACGCCTTGTATTGCTTAGTTACGCTTAATCATCGTCTAATCACTTAATCTGTTAGTTTACTAAATACCTGATCTGCGACTAATTTTCATTTAGGCATGTATTTTAAAACACCGTATATATTGGAAATAATCAAATTTTGATTTAGAATGATTTTAGTAAGAGCGTTTTTGTAAAAAACATGTAGAAATTGATATAATGATTAATTAATAAACTAGCCATCATTTACTCATAACCACCTTCAATCCCCACTCACTCACTCTCTCTCTCTCTATATCTGTATAATCTCACTTCAACACTCTCTCTTTCTCTCTCTCTCCACATTGTAGACCTAAAATAGATAGATAGATATATAAAACACACACATATATATATATCTATACAGATATACAGATTATATATAGAGAGGGATATAATATAAGCGAATGTGGATCTGAGCAGTTTTAGTGAGAGAGAGAGAGAGAATGCTCGGCGAGTCATGGTGTTTCTGCAACGGCGGCGGGGGAGCCAAGTCGGAGAAGATGAAGGCGGCGATCTTATCCAGCAAAGGTCCGGCGACTGCTGCGATCTCTGCGGGAGATGCCGGTACCGGGTTTCTCATCCACCGGAACCTTCTATTGACGACGCATCTGAACCTTCCGTCGACGACGGTGGCGGAAGCGGCGGAGATCCGGCTGCATAGCGGCGTCGGTGCTAGCTTGTTTCCCCATAGGTATTGCTATTACGTACCTGATTGTGAGTTTTTATTAAGTTTAGGGATCTGTTTTGTTATTTACTTTGTGTGGACTTTATTGTCACTTATTGATGCTTGGGAAACTCTCAAGTGCTACATAAACACATCTGTAATTACCTTTTTATCATGAAAAATGATTGTTGCACAGAAACTTTGCACCGGAGTTACATCGAAAGGACTATTTGTGTAAATTTATAAATTACACTCCAGTCCTTCCTTTATATGAACTATGAAGGGACCAAAATGTAATTTCTGAAATTACGCAAACAGTCCCTCCAGTGTAACTCTGGTGCAGATTCTCTATGCGACAATCATTTTTCACGGCTAAAAGGTAATTACAAGTTTTTATTATGTTCAGGGATCATCTTGTTATTTCTACGTATGAACTTAATCTGCCACGTTTTTGACGTTTGAGGATCTTTTTGTAATACTTAGGAAACTCTCAAGTGATATATAATTTTATATACATCTCTTTCCCCATAGTTTTTGTATTGATGTGATTAGATTTTTATGTACCTGAGTGTGAGTTTTTGTTATGTTCAGGGATCTGTTTTGATATTTCTTTGTGTGGACTTAGCTGTCACTTTATTGATACTTGAGGACCTTTTTGTAATGCTTGGGAAACTCTCAAGTGGTACATATACTGATTTACACATTTCTAATTACCTTTTAATCATATGTTAAAAATACAAGTTTTGCCTTCTCGCTATCTCTCTCTACAAAGATCTCACCAGAATGTGTGATTATTCCTATTATGCTTGTTGCATGTATGTGTGATTCCTGAACATACAAATATGATTGATTTGTTGCACAGAAAATTTGCACCGAGTTACAATTGACTCGGAGGGACTGTTTGTGTAATTTCATTAATTAAACTTTGTCCTTCCTTTCATATGAACTATGAAGGGACCAAAATGTAATTTCTGAAATAACACAAACAGTCCATCCGGTGTAACTCCGGTACCAATTTTCTGTGCAACAATAATTTTTAATGATTAAAAGGTAATTACAAGTTTTTATTATGTTCAGGGGATCAGGGATCATCTTGTTATTTCTATGTGTGGACTTAATCTGTCAGTTTATTGACGCTTGAGGACCGTTTTGTAATGCTTGGAAAACTCTCAAGTGCTATATTATACTGTATATACACATAGTTATTAACTTTTGATCATATGTTAAAAATATAAGTTTTTCCTTCTCACTTTTTCTCTCTACAAAGAACTCTCCGGAATGTGTGATTATACATATTATGCTTGTTGCTTGTACGTACGTATGTATGTATGTATGTACTATGTGTGTGTGTATGTGTGTGTTGGGTTACGTGATGCACTGAGGAGACTAAAAAAGTAACAGAAAATTGAAGTCATGTTGTATGTATGTATATGTTTATGTAATGGAGTGAAGAGAGAGTTGAACTTCCTGTTATCAAATGTGAAGTTCATCTTGTTTTTTTCATTTTTTGAAGTGCGCTCATTTGTAAGGTTTTTGAATTATACACAATTTATTGAATTTATGTATTTTTATACATGTTTGTGTGATACACTGAGGAGACTAAAAGGGTGATAGAATTTGAACTTCATCTTGTATGCATGCATGTATACATGTATGTGTGTGTGTGTATAGGTTTGTGTAATGCACTGAAGAGGTTAAGTTTTAGAATTGAAGTTCCTGCTATCATATATGGAATTCATCATACTGTTTTAGTACATAATACCAATAATTAGTTTTTTCTGCCTTTTCCTCATAGTTACTGTTAGGGCTTCAAATTGTATTCTGTTTGTTGTATGTATATAAAATGTATGTATAGGTTTATTTATTGCATTGAAGAGATTAAATAATTAATATGACGTTCATGATATCAATTTCCTCATTTTGTTGCCAATGAAGAGTGCTATTTTGTTGTATGTGTATATGAATGTATGTATGTAGTTTGTATGTCATTCATGTAATGTATTGAAGAGCATACATAGTTAATCGAATTTAAAACTTCTGCCATTGAACTGTGCTATTTTGCTATGTTTTTCGATATATTATTATATATTATTCTCAGGGAGAAGAAGAAATTGAAGTTCTTGATTGTGGTTTTCTGATGGTTTTGAGATCTTGAAGTTTAATTATGTACCGAAAATTGTATAACTAGTACTAGAATTTAATGTTTGTTTTATGTTTGTATATTTGTAATTATGTATAGCTCTATGTAATGGACTGAAGAGATTAAATAAGCACTGAAAGTTGGAGATCCTGTTTTTAAATTCCTCATCTTATTTCAATGGAAGGTGCTGTTTTGTTATGTTACGTTTTCTCTTTTAACTTTTGCTTAAGGCGAAGATGAAATTGAAACCATTAACTTGAGGTCTTTCTTGATGGGAGTGGCGGTGCTAGCCTCTATCCCCATATGAAAGTGAGGGTTTCAATTTGCACACCGTTTCATGTATGTATATGTAATGTGTATTTATAGGTTTATCGAATGCATTGGAGAGATTAAATAAGTAATAGAATTTGAAGGTCCTGCCACTGGAGTGTGTAATTCTTTTATGTTTTTTTCTATTTATATATTTCTAAATGAGAAGAAGAGTTTGAATTTTTAAATAGTCGTCTATTTTATGTTTTTTTGGTTTTTTAAAGATCAATTTTATCTTATTAGAATTTAAAGTTTGTCGTATGTGTATGTAGAAGGTTTGTGTGGTGCACTGAAGAGATTGGATAAGTAACAAGATTTTGAAGTTCCTGTTATCAAATTACTAATTTTGTTCTGTTGAAGTGTGCTATTTGGTTTCTCTGTAAAAAAATTTATAAGGAGAAGAAACAAATTGAAATACTTTATAATCTGCGGCCTTTTACAGTTTTGGGATTTTGAAGATTAATATTATCTTAGAATATGTATGAGTGGAATGTATTGGGATTTCAATCGAAGCAAGGGTTGGCTCTATACCTTGATTTGAGAGCAAGTATATCGGCTTGTCGAATTGCATTTGTTTGAGCTAAATTCCTTTGCTTATAATTAAAGCGCATTTGGTTGGTTTGCATAAAAGCTGAGATTTGGTTATTGAAAAAGGTCAAGGTCAAGTTTTTAGTAAAATTAGCCCAAGAATTCTCTTTGCTACCTCAAATAAGTTTTTTCTTAAGAATATATGTAGCTAAACAAGCTCTATGTTTGCTATAGTTGGAAGTGACCTTTTACTCAACATTATCTCATAGTGGTCTGGAATCAGGTTTAACTAATTGGTAGGTAATAAAATTGTCTTTGGCAGTTGGATAGTCTGTGCACAAAAATGAAAGCAAGACTGATGGTCGGATTGCTATAATGATTGTAGTTTGCGGTCTTGATAATATATGTTCTGGTTTCTTCACATATTTTATTTAGTGATTCTAATTGCATTCCCTTAATAAAAGCTGCACCGCAATACCTAGATATTGAAGTTCGTCATATCAATTCCTCAATTTGTAACAGTTGAATAATGCTATTTTGTTATATTTTCTTTACGGAGTACATGATAATCTCAAGGAGAATAAGAAATAATAGTATTAATTTGCGGTCTTTTGATGGTTTAAGATTTCGAAGATTAAACTTTATCTTAGAAAATCTATTGAACTGAATGAAATGTGATATCAGTGGAAACAAGAATGAAGTCAGGTTTTTAGTAGTAGATTTATTGGCTTCTCCATTCCAACATTTGGTTAATCAGCTTAAAAACTGAGGTTCAGTGATTGTCGATTGAAAAAGGCCAAGTTCAGTTGATTGAGCCCAATAATTCTTTTTTCTGCCTTCAATAAGCTATATTTTCTATAATTGCAGCTAACACAGCTCTATATTTGCTGTTGTGGGAGAGATGACGTTGTAGTCAATTATACCTGAAAGTGGTCTTTGATTTAGGTTTAACTGATCAGTAGGTGACTGAATAAAATTGACTTTGACGGTCCATGCTCTCTGCTCATAAATGATTGCAAGACTGATGGTCAGAAGCAAATGATTAAAAAATTTGCTCTTGATAACTAACTTTCTGGGATCTTCACATTTTTGATTGATTGATGCTAACTGCATTCTTTCAATAAAAGCTGCACTTTCTTTGATTGTTAATCAATACTCCCTCCGTTCCTATTTAATTGTCCACTACGAAACTACGTGCAATTTTGACCGGCCAAAAACTTGTATCAAAATTGTTGGAATGAAATTTTTCAAAAGTTGATCATATAGTTCAAATGTTAAATTTTATGATTAGATTTAAAAAAAATTCATTTCGACAATTTTGATACGAGTTATAAGCCGGTCAAAATTGCACGTAGTTTCGTAGTAGACAATTAAATGGGAACGTAGGGAGTATATGGTAAAGACGAATGTAGTGAACATGGAAGAGTATAATCATATCATCTTTGAGTGCTAATTGTACGAATGGAGCAAGATTGTTATTCATTTTGATTATTGTTATCTGACATCTTAGGGGAAATCAGTAGATTACCACTAACTCAAAGAAACTACTGCATGATAGAAACTTGAATACTAGGTTCACGTTAATCAGTTGCAAAAATCTGTCTTAAGTTCCTTATATGCACAACCATTTAGCACATGTTATCACTTAACATGATTTCTAACCTTCAATTGGCTCTGGTGGTAGTTGGTGATGGCATTCGTATTTGATTTAGATCTGCTATGGTCATAGAGAATTATAAACAAGACAAGAAAGGCTCAAAATTCCCTATTTAGTGTTATAAATAGTGGTAGGAGCAGGCCTTAAAGAAAATGAAGCCAGCTGGAAAGTTTTTCATTTTAATGCTACAGGTTAATTTAATTTTCAGTCGCTAAACTATAGTTTTTTGTCTCTGGTCTCTACATCCCCCCCCCCCCCCCCCCCCCCCCAACACACACATTTCTTAAATATGTGTATTTTTTATTTACACGTTTTCCCCAAACTTCGGGTCTAATTCTCATTTAAAGCTGATTAAGTTTAATAATATTATTTCAGAGTACATAGTATTTCTCTTCTATTTAAAAATACCAACAGTTTTTTGTTTAGTGACAAAAAATGCACAATTTGTGAAGTTGAGAATTGAAACTGCATAATTATAAAGTAAATGGGCAAACATGAGATATGGGACATAGTTTAAGGATTACAAGTGAATTTTACCCCTGATATTACTTTTTTCCTTTTTATTAAATATACTTGCAACATGAAATAATTTCTCATGTCCCATTACTTTCTTAGGTTCTTCATCACCAGCTCAGTTCTCGACCTAACAATCGTGGGACTAGATGCCATGGACGGGGACACAATTACTCAATCTCAACACCCTCACTATCTAAAAACATGCTCAAAACCAAACCTAAATTTGGGTAGTGTTGTTTACCTTCTCGGATACACTGAGACGAATGAGTTGGCTATAAGTGAAGGAAAAGTTGTTATTTCAACTGATAATCTGATTAAGTTAGATACAGATGGTGTATCTATAAGCCCCGGATCAGCTGGTTTCGATGCGCAAGGAAATCTTGCTTTTATGGTCTGTGATCCCATGAAACTCGCCACTTCGCCGAATACGAAATCCACTTCTCCCTCATGGAAAAAGAAATTAAATAAACAATTTGGTGTCCCTATTCCGGTGATATATGACTGGTTAAATCAGCATTGGGAGGGTAATCTTGATGAGTTTAATAAACCCAAGTTATCAATTATGCGGTTGATGTCCACTGGGCAAAAGAGTGAAATTTCTTGTGCCTCATTCACTAAAAGGATAGTATTTAAATCCGATGAAATTGAAAATGATGAAACGCCTTCTTCATCATCGAATATGATTTCAAACACAAATAATGGTACTGCCGATGAAACAGAAATCCCAGATGCCCGTGCTCAAGGTATCCCAACCCCAGAAATATATGAAACGCCAAAACTAACCTCAGTTCCGGTCAGAAAAAAGAGCATTTCTCCGATCCAGCTCTTGGACATCAATTTCCCTCACAAGCTTGTTAAAACTCCTGTTTTGCCACCATCTGTCAAGAAGTTGGCCTTTTTCACAGACGAGAATAATGTCATGGATCTTCTTCCTTCACAACCACCTTCTAGAGAGGGAGAACCGAGCATTGACATGGCAGATGCTGACATGGCATCCACTGGGTCGGTGAACGGGGCTCAGAGTGAGGCTCACTCCAGCTCATCGCCAATTGAGATATTAGAGGAGCAAAATGAGTATAGCAGCGAAGGGGAAACAACTATGTATTCTGCAGAAACTGCTGAGAGCCGAAACTATCCGAGCCCTAGAGAGAGAAGGTTACAACAATCGGGGAGGAGCCAAAGCTGTGTTAGTTACAACGGATTGGGTAGTTACCAGAAATACCCTTTGGCTCGAAAAGTGGGTTTTGAAAAGCAAAGGAGCTTTACACATGGGGGTAGTAAGGTAAATTCGCAAGGGATGAACTCTAATAGGAGCCGAAATGACCTTTATGGCCCTACAGTCTCTTCAATTATGAAAAAGAGAATGGAATCTCAACAGCCAAACAGGCCCCGGCCTAGCGCAGTTCACGCATCGTCTCCCAGGTGGATGTTTTAATATTTTCCATAAAATATCGATTGTATTATTGATGCCACTTGGCTATCGAACCACATTGCCACTTTCAAGTTTGAGAAAAGGTTGATATCTTAGGTTTTTGGTTGGGAGTACTTGGGGCAAACTGGTAAGGACTAAATAGCAAAGATATTATAGGTTATCAGTCTCTTTTTTGTTGAATGTAACCTAATTAAATTTCTTTTTTCCACTGTAACTATTTTATTGGCTACATGTGCAGATGTACTCATAGATAAATAAAGAATTAGTGTAAGTTGTTGTGAATGAACATTTAGCGATTTATTTTCTGTTATCTGGTTTGGAATTCTAGTGGTACAAAAGTCCACATCTTTGCGAAAAAAGGGTATGTTTTGTTGAGAAATTATGTTTGATTCTTATTAAATTTATGGTTGAGACTTGAGATGTTAGATTTAGACTTTGGATTGAAATTTTTGTAATTTAGTTTTCTGGTTGGGTGATTGTTTGATTGTAGCTTCTAAGATCCTATCTATTTAATTGTGTGCTTTTAAGTTGGAATAAGTTTGGCTAACAACTCCAAGAAAACGGCTTTTCTGGTTTTCTAGTTTAAAGAAGTTAAAAGCTTTAAGCTGGATAGACTCCTTTTTTCATTGTTCAGATAATGTCGTAAACAAGCTCAAAAAGATGGAGCTACTCTTGTCCTAATCAATCTCGACTGCATAATGATTCAAAATTTCAAATGTCCCAGCCAAATGGAAATTATGAAACATAAAATGACCTTTGCTTCCAAATGGCTAATTAAATCTCGAGTGTGTAATGACTCAAAATCCCAAAAGTATTTCAACCAAGTGGAACAAAAGATAATTCTTTGCATCCAGGCGACTGATTAAATTTTAAGTCGATAAACCAGTGGGCTTTTATCCAAACCTTTTATCATATATATTCAGTTCTAAAAGGCGAGCCAACACATACGATTTCAAATGGGAAAATAAGCGGTAGGCGCAGCTTAGGTGTTCAGTGATTAGGTGGGGTTAAACGTCATCACTAACAGGGGACTTTAGAATAAGAGTCGTCACAAACAGTCAGACATCTATTTATTTGTTTTTTTAAATCTAAAATCAGTCTTAAGAATCTGAAGAAGTGTTTGTCGATGGAGACACTAGAGCCAGATGAACAAAAATAAGACTAGAGGCACATTTTGGTGAGCTATATCTCGGCTAAGCAAAATATAATGATATTGTATCATAAATTCGTAAGCATGCCGATCATGTTGAGTAAAAATGTGTTTAGCGGTTGTTAATTGCATAAAATGGCCATTGTTTCAGTTTCTCTCCTGTTATCAGTTTTTTTAGTACGACTTCTAGATTGTGCAACATTTCCCTTAAATACCTGGAAACCTGAAAAACGTTGATGTTACATGCCATATTGCCATAGCTAACATGGGAGACCAAATAGAGTTACTAATTAGCAAAATAATGTAGTTAGGGTCCAAACAAATGCGCTTTAAGGGCTATGCGCCTCTACGAACGACATCAGGTAAGAAGAAAGGCTAACGGGAATGAAATAAATACTGTAAGAGAGTGTTTATGGTTCCATAAGAAAAATGGTGTACATGGAACATCCATCTAGATTAAATTACATGTCTAATACAATTATACAAAACATAAGACACAAAAATATGATAATATCAACTAGTTATATAAGATGACTTCTCAACGAGCCGAACACTTTGCACAAAATCAGATCTATTACAAACAATAAAATAGAGAATAAGTTCAACTAAATAATAATAATATCAACTAGTTATATAAGATGACTTCTCAACGAGCCGAACACTTCGTACAAAATCAGATCTATTACAAACAAAAGAATATAGGTTTACTATCCCACGAGCGAGATACAAAAGGGCTCCGATATTAGCTCGGTGTACATGCAAGAATGAACGAGCATAGTTAATTTGATAAGACCGGTTCTTTTTGTTATCATTATTATTTAGTTGGACTTATTTGCTATTTTATTATTTACTTTGTTAGTCTTTTATAAGACTATATGCAGAGAGTTCTTTTTAAGTATTAGTTTATGAGTTGATTAGTTCTCCTAAATGTCTTTGTTTCTTGTGTGACTTTTCTCTGTTTCTTACATGTATTTCCCCAACCCTTACGGCTTTTTATCATAATTTAAGCTTTGAAAAATGACTGTTACACCTCGAAGACGAGTCGAACATATGTCCAAGTTCCATTTGGCCATCTTTCCGAAATTAATAAATTAGAGTGAAATATAAAAATGTGATTCACAATAAATTAAACTCTGTTAAAATTGGTAAACTCTATGTTAAATACTTTGGCCGGAAAAATGGTTAGGGTTCCATTGACACCTCCACTTGCTGACTTTTCTTACAAACAAACAAGTGTATATTTCATATTTGTGTGTTGAGTTTTAATTCAATTTTTGTCCCTATCCTTTCAAGTTGTTCCAATTTGCCCCCCTCTTCTTTTAAGTTCATTAATTTGACCCAAAAATCTAATGGCGTCACAGTCCGATGTGAAAAGTAGTCGTTTTTACGTGACGTGTTTCACACAAAAGTTAATGTAGTGTCTTATTCTGGTACTTTTGATTTGATAAGTACGCAATTTTTAACTTATTTTTCCAAAATAAAAATAAAACCAGATAACATTCTTTTGTTTTTGTTTTTGTTTTGAATGTTTAATCATAAACATTTAGTTACTTTACATGTTTACTTATAAGTTTTTCGAGATGTAGAAAGATATACCACGGTCTTCATATTTTTTTAACAAATTTTGCTACACTTGGCATGCTAAATAAAAGCAATAGATTAACTAGTCAAGGAAAACATTTTCTTACCATGTTTTATAACAATTTTTTTTGACTTTAGCCTCCCAACACTACAAAGTCAAGAAAAAACGTCTTTTGCCATGTTTAACAAAATACCATCAATTTTAATCTCTCATCACCTCACATAGTAACAAATAGATCAGATTCACCAAAAATCTAACTTATTCTGTGCTCTATAAATATTTTATTTATCAACTACACATCCTGATCATTTCTCTGATTCGGACATCAAATGATTCTAAAAAATAGTATTTCCAACATTATATAGAGGTGGTATTAAAATAGTCCCAGTTCTATTATGATATTATTATGAAATCCGACCTAATTGCACTTCTCGGATTAATAAATTCACATCCGAAAAATGCCTTACATAGATCACGGTTCGTGAATAAAAGAATAAGAAACAAATTGAAACAAGTGAATAGAACGGGTCAAAAATAAAAACAACACTGAAAGAGCATTATATGAAGATTAGTTTATATATTTGATACACCAAACTATATGATTTTAATGATTTGAGTATCTATTTTTTAATTTTTTCAATTTGGATACCACACTATAAGAAAATTTTCAATTTAGTTACCAGTTAATCACGGAATCATGTCACGTGACAACACATGCTTGACAAACGTTAACGTGAAAGTATAATTTTGTCATTCTGTACCAAAACATATCATACTAAAAAAAACGTTTTCTCCCAATTTCACACATAACAAAAATAAACACATAATTCAAATTTGAGGGGAAACATTGTTCTAATATGATATATTTTGATGTAGAAAGACAAAATTAGTCTCTCGCGTTCAAGTTTATCAAGCACGTGCTGTCATGTGATATGATTCCGTGATTAATTTAGACAGTGATATCTAAATTAGACAATTTATTATAGTGTGGTATACAAATTAAAATAATTAAAAGTTAGATCACCTTAATAAAAGCAGAGAGATGAAGCCTTTGACCATATAAAAAAACTCTCCTCATTAATTAAATGTTTTCCTCTCCCATAAAAACAAACAAATAGTATACATACAAATACATAGATATAGATTTCGATATAGTCTATAGATACAGATATATAGAGAGAGAAAGTGAAAAAAAAAATGTCTCTAAAAATGGCCTCACAATGCAATGCAGTATCGAAAACCCAAATCAATCACCTAACCAATCCTCGCCGGAGTTCAAACCTCGTTCCGATCCGGCGCCGGAGCTCCGCCGTGGTGATAGCGGCGTATTCGTCGGCGACGGAGATGGTAAAGGAGGTGAAAGGAGAGGGGAAATTAGGAGAGAGAATGAGAATGGGAAGATTAGCGGATGATAAAATGAGTTATAAAGAGAAGTTTATTGTTAGGTGTTATGAGGTTGGGATTAATAAAACTGCTACTGTTGAAACCATTGCCAATTTACTCCAGGTTTTATATATTTATTTATTTATATTATTTTTTATTTTATTTATCTATCTATGTGTGTGTGTGTGTAGATTTGCATTCTCTTTATAATTAGAATGTTTGAATAATTGGATTCATTTATATAATATGGTAAATGCATATGTATATGAATATGTGATTACTTTTTTATATATATAAATATATATCTATGCACTTCCTCCATTCCCATTTAACTGTTGTGCAATTTTGACCGGGTTATAACTTGTATCAAAATTGTCGAAATGAATTTTTTTTTTTAAATTTAATCATAAAATTTAACATTTGAACTATACGGTCAACTTTTGAAAAATTGATTCTGACAATTTTGATACATGCTTTTGGCCGGTCAAAATTGCACGTAATTTCGTAGTGGACAATTAAATAGAAACGGAGAGTAATGCATATGTATATGAATATGTAACTATTTTTTTTATATATAAATATCTATCTATGTACTTCATCCGTTCCCGTTTAACTGTCCACTACGAAACTACTTGCAATTTTGACCGGGTTATAACTTGTATCAAAATTGTCGAAATGATTTTTTTTTTTTAAATCTAATCATAAAATTTAACATTTGAACTATACGGTCAACTTTTGAAAAATTTGATTCCGACAATTTTGATACATGTTCTTGGCCGGTCAAAATTGCACGTAGTTTCGTAGTGGACAATTAAATAGGAACGGAGGGAGTATATAGGTATAAGAGTGTGTGTGTGTGTGTGTGTGTGTGTGTGTAGATTTGCAATTTTCTTCTATTATAAAATGGAAAAAAGAAAAAATCTCCTGGGAAATATTTGTTTTGAATTTGATATTTAAATTCTTGGCAAGTGCATTTATGTTGATTTGAATTCTGGATTTGTATACCCGGAATTGTTTCCTTTCTCCTCTAAAGTGAAAACTTATACGGTAATCGTTTTCGATCTAAAGAATCCTATGTCCTGTAGTCACAAATGCATTTGCACTTGCATGGATGTTCTAATCTTAAATTTTGATCTTAGTAAACTATACGATTTCTGCTGCTGAATTTGAGAATTTACCTTCGTTCCTAGTTCTACATACTTCATGCGAAATTCTCAGTTTTTTTTTTCAATTCAAGAATGCTTGTTAACTTTTCAAGCGATAAAAATTTTCTACGTGATCATAATTCTAAATATCTTTTTAATTTATTTTTGGTTATTATAGTTGACCGTTTGCTTTTATATGAACGTTTGGATCTTGTAATGTTTGTGGTCAACATTGGAAATCGTTTGTGAATCTTTTTGGAGGTTAATATTTCTCTGTTCCGTAATCTTAGTTATAGATATTCCATGTAACTTTTGTTTTTCTTAGTCCTTACCATTGCATGCATGTTTTACTCGATTTTTTTAATCTTAAAATCTAAAATTCTCATTGTTCCCGCTGAACTAGAAGTTATAAGGGAATCTCTTATAGGTGAATAGGTCCTCTGTTATTTACTGTAGTGTACTGGTTTTTGTATACACATATATGTTTGTAGACATGTAATTGTAATTCCACTGTTTGTTTAGCATGCCCAATTTCTATGTTTCCGCTGAATTGCAGTTTGGGAGAGATTTTTGTGCAAAATGAATAAATACTTATTTGTGTTTCTTCAAATGGGGGAAGTATGTTTGTGCCTCTAACGTGTGTCACGTACGTGTGTTTGTTTGATTTCAATTTGCTTTATTTTCTGCTGGATGAGGATACTGTTTGAAAATTATGGCAAAATATAGTTGGGAGGGATATTGGCAAGAAAATGGTCTTTTTCTTTATTGTTGGTTTAGCAAAGAAAAGGAAACCATATGGGTGGGAAAATGTGGTTGGGACTTGGAAGGGCTTAATGATGGACTTTTGTAAAGAAATAGTAGATCCCAAACTGTTGTTAGTGGGAATTATAGTAAAGAAAATCCCATTGACTTTTTATTTTTCTATTAAAAAAGGCAGAAAATAATTAGGAGCGTGTTTGCTTCTTTTTCTGGAGTTCCGAACTTAAAAAAATACTACAAATTTGTTCCCATCCAAAATTTAAGATTTTAAAAATGGTGTATCTAGCTATTGAATCACGTTTGTTCTCACCCATTTCTCAGATTTCGTCACAGTATGAAGTTTTTCGGATTATTATGGCATTAACATATGTTATCTTGTTTTCGTCCTAGTATCTATAGGATTAGGAGATCTGATCTGTAAATCCAAATTTCCTAAATTTTCTGATACTTCCCTCTTAAGTAATATTCTCATGAATTTTGTATCTATAGGAAGTTGGCGGCAATCATGCTCAGAGCGTAGGTTTTTCAACAGATGGATTTGCAACAACCACTAACATGAGAAAATTACACCTCATTTGGGTAACCGCTCGAATGCACATTGAAGTTTATAGATATCCAGCCTGGTGAAACTTTTAATCCCTATACTACCATAAGAGAATGATTGACCTTTATTTCCAGTTTGATTTACCTTATATCCTTGATTTGGGACAGGAGTGATGTGGTAGAGATAGAGACATGGTGCCAAAGTGAAGGTCGTATCGGTACTAGACGCGATTGGGTTATAAAAGATTCTAGTAGCGGTGAAATTATTGGGAGAGCTACAAGGTGTTTCGAATTCCCTTAGTTCACTTTGTAAACCTTGTTTGTTTGCAGCTTTTAAACAAATAGGCTGGATTTTTAGGTTGAGAAAGAAGACGTTCTCATTCAGCATAAATCTTCTAGGTTTTTCTAGCCAATAAACCAGAAGCTCGACTTATAGTTGATCAACCACATGCAGACCATCTTTTAAGCCAAAAAAAAAAAAAAAACTATAAAAAACTATAAAAAAACTATTACCAAACAATGCCTTAGAGAACTCTTTTCTCTAACTTTCCCATTTTACCCAATTACCAAAATTCTAGTACTTCCTAGTAAGAAGTATGAAGATAATGATATATACAGACCCAAAAAACATGTCTCATTTTATTAATATTATATATTATGCAGTAAGTGGGTTATGATGAACCAAGATACTAGGCGTCTCCAAAAAGTTACCGATGAGGTCCGAGATGAATTAGAAGTGTACTTCCCAAAAGAACCACGGTATGATAAGTAGACCTTAAATTGTTTCTTCATTAGAAGTTGTAGTACTGCTTGCTTAATAGAAAACTATACACTTACAACAGTTTTTTTTCCTATCTTCATTTTCCGTAAATCTTTTTTAAAAGCTCGCTTAAAAACCCAAAAAGCTCGTTGTTATTCGTTTAGGCAAAAATAACGATTTGCTGAAAAGTTTTAAAAGTTCCCTTTTTCTGCTAAAAAACTTACAGTTTAGTGAGGTCTTGCAAAGACGATTTCACATTTTGAAACACTGATTCGGCTCTTGGGAAGATGCTTTCACGTTCTAAAACACTGATCCCGGGTAACCTATTTTTAGACCGTTGGTCTCTCTAGCTTCAAGTGTGTTCTGAACCAGTATGTGTTGTTGGTTATAAGTAATGTTTAGTTTCTTTAGAGACTTTTTTTGGATATATTTTCATTTTTTTACCTCTAATGCATGATGCATATACATTGATCTTCTCAAGCAGTGTTTTATCTCATCTTAAAGCTAACCTAAAGGTGGATTCCAAATTTAAAGTAAACTTTCTTTGAGTTTTGTTTGTTAGCGTGCTTCAAAATCTGTTCAAGATGTTCTCAAGGGATCACGTTCTTTCACACTCACTAGCTTTGCATTTTACATTCAGAAAGTATAAGCATCTTCACACTTGAAAATTTTATGCATTTAGGCTAGCATTTCCTGAGAAAAACAATGCCAGTTTGAAGAAGATAGAAAAGGTGGGAGACCCTGTCGAGCACTCACGCCTTGGGCTCATGGTATGACCATATCTGTAGTATTTTTTTACTCAAATTTTCTCAATATTTATTTTGTCCGGATCTCAAGAGATTCCAATTTGCAGCCAAGAAGATCTGATCTGGACATGAACCAGCATGTAAATAATGTAACCTACATTGGATGGGTCCTAGAGGTTGGTAGTTCGTTCTTTTTTACTTTCCAGTTTATGCGAGGCTGCGCCACATGCTTAGCTTTTCACTACAGTTTACTTCAATATGCATTATACACCTCTTACATAATTTTTTCTTTCCTTAAACAAATACTTTAATACTACGGATTTTGCTGTTGTTAGCGAGTCGCTTAGTATGTCCCTTGTATGATTTCGGTATGAGTTGTCTCATGTGCAATTATATTAATTTTAGGGCACTTCATCCCAGATCTCTAGATTGAAATCTTGTTTGTTCTTCTTTAGTTAAAAGGATGCCAACATTGTTTAAGACCTTTAGGTATTTAGCTCTACATTTAGGTATATAGCAGGTGGCTAACCCAGAAATTCTAAGTTGAGTAGTCTTATGTTAGTCGGCAGTGATTCGTTTATAATGCTGCACACACTTTGTTGTGTATGAGATATAGGTTTTGTGAACTCATACTTTTGCACTTGCCCTGTTATTTTCATTAACGAACAATTTATATATCTTAGTGTTCGATACCATGTGGTTAGCAGCATCCTAAACGGAAGTAGTCCAAGGGTTTATTTGGGTGCATATTTTAAGCAAATAAGCTGGGTTTTAAAGCTAATTTTTTTGTGGATCTATCCTACTTAAAGCATCTAGTTTTTCCGACCAAAAAGAGAAACAACTTGACGTTTAGGGTGGTTAGCAAAACACATCATAGCTTTTAAGCAAAAATAATAGTTTAAAGCTGCAACTGCGCAAGACCCAAGTTAACAGTTGTCTTGGTTTTCTTTTTTCCTAACAATTTTCATATTTCCTTTGTTTTTTCCACTGTGGCAGAGTATGCCACAAGAAATCATCGACACACATGAACTGCAAACAATCACTTTAGATTACCGACGGGAGTGCCAGCACAACGATATGGTTGATTCACTCACAAGTGTAGAACCAGATGATAACGATGATGATACAATACTAAAGCTTGGTGGAAAAAATGGATCTGCTGTTGCAAAGAATGAACAAGACAAATACCAATTTCTACATTTGTTGAGATTGTCGAGTGACGAGCTTGAGATAAACAGGGGGCGTACAGAGTGGAGAAAAAAATCAGCTCGATAAACTGATACCCAGTTTCCTGAAAATAAACTGATACCCAGTTTCCTGAAAATAAACTGATACCCAGTGTCATCTTTCGTATCTTTTTCATTTCAGGATTATTTATCATTTTGAGTTTTCAGTTGTATTTTGTTAGTCTTTGTGATAGAAATACAAAAGAGTGGATTTAGTTCCGCTTCACAATATTTTTCCAATGTCCTTGTAAGCAACAGAATATATAGTTAACATTTTGTATTACATATAGAATCAAATAAATCAAGTAGAAAAGTCTGTTTGTGATAAAATGTTTGGATATTTGAAATGGTTTTGATCATCACATGTTTTTTTACTCATTTAGTAGGTAAGAAAAGATTGTAGAGAGATACATCAGAAAATAGCTTGTAAATAAAATGCAATTTTAATCTTCAGAGAGAATTGCAATGCTTCTATATGCAATGAACAAATAAAACACCAACTAGGAAGGGTGACAGAATCTGCTTAAAGATCATAAAAAACTTAAGAAACTACTTCTGAAAACGTACAGTTTTTAGTAACAATCTATTGACTGTAATTAAATAACCACCTAAGAAAACCTCACAGTTACTGAGTTAAGGCTGATCCATTAAGAAGAGATTTTCAAGAAAGAAAGGTATGTAATAAGTTGACTACTAACACCAAAGTCCCAAACTATAAGTATTGATCCAACTCGTCTCAAAACTAGCTCTATCCACCATCTTTCGCCAGATAAGAAGTGGTCGTGTGCATTGTGTTTGTATAAACAAGGGAGAAAGAAAATAGCAATAACTGACATTGATACTGCCTAACAATGTAGAAAGTTAAATAATGTTATCCGTCACTGCATTTAAAGATTTCAGCTTATCAGGGTTGAAAATACTGTATTCATCTAGCGGGGTGTTAGCCTATAAACAAAAAATACAAGTTAGTTATCATACACTACGAATCTGCATAATTACTAATATTATTTGGTAAACCAAATATTTAGAATCACAACAATTTATATGTTTAACTGAACGCAGTTTTCAACTGATATTAAAGTCTCGATACGGATACAAACTTTTCAAATGAACCACCAACTTTGCGCTCCATCAATGACCACCATGCAGTAAGAAATCACTGTTCAAGGTTTCCTCAAGTTCGCCGCAAAGCAGTCAGTTTCCTGTCAAACATCAGAATTCAAAGCTAAGTACAAAAAATAAATTTAATCTTTTGGCAGTGATAAAATATTGAAATCTAGTAAAAAAAGAAAAAGAAATGGTGAATCACTATCTAAATTAAAGTGAGTAATAAAATATCATACATTTATAGCAGAAAGTTGAAGACTAAGAGGAGGAAAAAATAATTTCATGCAATCAAGGAAGCAAAAAATCCTCAAAAGATCCACATGCCAAAAGGATTATTAACTCTCAGTTCGAACGATATTTCATTGCACAGCTCGTAATTTGAAACTCTATCCAGATCAAGGTTTCAAATGGCGTTAGGCGGGATCTAGGCGGTGAGGTGGGGCCTAGGGGTCTAGGCGCCTAGGCGGGGGACTAGGCGGCAAGACCTTATTTTTCACATTTTTATTCATTTTCTAGACCTTTGTACAATAGGCATTGTAAATAAGATTACCAAGTTAATTTGAACATTTCAAGCCTATTAGCCCATAGTTATACTATTACAACCCGATAATTGTACGATAACGTCATACAAGTCAAGGTTTCATGATGTATTGAAAGACAAATTTGAAGTGTAAATCTTGATTGATCATCATGAATTTTTTACTAATCTTTTCAGAGTTTTTTAATAATAAAATTTCACCTATTTTGACTCGGATCAACCCAGATTTGACTCATTCACCTAGTTTTTTTTAATAATAAAATTTCACCTAGGCGCTAGGCAGCAGACCAAGGCCTAGTGCCTAGGCAGAGCAAGGCGGGGACTTTTGAAACACTGACCCAGATATAATCCAAGATTTTTATTTTCCGTGTAAAAGTTAAGAAGTCGGACAGTTGCATAAAGAATCCATAGTAGTCCATCAATGAATTACATCAAAAATCTATAGTAGTTTACCTATAGAGTCAGAGAGAGTCACTTCTGCACAGTTTCATTTAATATTTTTCCAAAACTACTTTTTTTTCGTTCAGGAAATCTTCCATGGTGTTGTCGTAAATTTGTAATAAAGAAGTGTGCAGCTTCAAAAGGTCACAATTTGATACTCATCTCCTATTTGATACATTATCGGAGTATTATAATAATTCATACAGGATGTTAAACAAACATTTCAATAAATAAAAAGGCTACGTAAATCAGGTTTACAAACATCATTTCATCCAAGTCCAAGGCATATAATCTTTCACTCATTCAAGTCATAAATTTTCACGACATTGCTAATATGACGTCACTTGACAAATGAGCTCTAACTTCCCAGATGGTCCAATATTCCTCACATTGCAAGAAAAAGGGGGAAATAATCCACTTTTGTAAACTAACCTACCAACTTTAAACAATGAGAACAAAGTTGATTGTCCTAGTAAATTTCCCAATTTATATGACAATTTAAACAAAATTGAAAAAGTAATGCATCAACATGTTTAAACTTTAGATTGAAAAGTCAGATACCAATTTACACAAAAGCTTACAACTAGTGCTTCAACCTATCAAAATTCACAAGGGTTTAAAAGTTTAAATTTCAAGGATGTTGTACCAGTTTTGTTTTGTTATTAAAATTTTGGTGTTTAGTGCACCGTCGTTATCAAACTGCGAAGTATTTGACAATAAACCGTGCTTTTGAACAATAATTTATTATGCGTCTGTACTACTTGTTCAAATTTGTGTAGACTTGGTGTCAATTACAAAACTCAATAATATGGTGTACTGAATGTTAGATACTGATAGTTTGGTGTAAAATAAGTGAAATTAGGCACACATGCGGGGTGAGGACTGAGGAGTATAAAAAAGGAGGACGATAGACATACCTTTTCTAATTAGTAGAAGGAAAATAAATCCTAATAGTATCTTTAAGAACTGAGCGTTTACGGCATGTAGGGCATCTACTTTGCACAGCTAGAGCCGTTTTTAGGCAGGTTTTGCAGAAAATATGGCCACATTTGGTCGAAGTTGCATCCACCAATTGACCCAAGCATACAGGACATGTGAATGTCGTTTCTCGAGGTGGAGCGGGGGGTTGGTCCATAATCTGAATTTTAAAAAACTGTCAATAGTGGAAAATCACGGTTGGAAAAGAGAAAAAACACCGTCCAAATTAAAAAATAAGTCAATGTTCAGACTTCAGAGGAAGATATGCTAAAGGGAAAAGAGAAAGACATTATTAAAAGCATCAGCTGGGTTGCTAGGACGTAACATTAATCCATTTTAACATGATTTTGATGTTGCAAAACCACTGCAAAATAAACCATTGCATTACAATATTTTCACTGAAACTGTAAAACATGAGGTATAAATTTTGGCATCCCATAATTCTTGCTTCATATGTTTAAATTCTTCTTTTTAGCTATAAGCAATTTGTATTTGTTGAGAAGGCCTTTAGTCATTATCAGTGTTCTCAAAAGATAAGATTCCAAGGTTAAAACAGCTGAGGTACAATAGAAAAAACAAAAAACAAGAACAATACCAAACAAGCCCTATCTCGGCCGCATATAACAGCCTCAACAAAAGGGGGAAAGATGATCATAAAGAAGAAAATATAAATAAATCAACTATCAAAACAAATGAAAGTTAACTACAATGACTAGCTTAGGTAAATGAGCAAGCCAATATGAATATCAGCCGCAAAATTAGCAAGCTCAAGTTTCGAAAGTTGCATCTTTAGATTAAAAAGGAACCGAGTTTTTAATACCCAATATAATGCTGTCAATACATGAACAATTGATAGAAAGCCTAAAAATATAAAAGTTGTTGACAAACTTAGGTGAAGCCAATGTAGCACACTAAACACTGGAGTTAGATGATGCATAATGAAAATGTATGTACAAATAAAAGCACAAACATAAAAGAGAAAATTATAAAAAAAATTACCTTAATATTGCTGCTTCCTTCCAAATTAATGTAATGCTCGTTTATGCCAGAAGTGCGCCTCATACGCTTATGACGACGGGTAACAGCAGTCTCTGCAATACAATTACCCCAGATAAATTCATAATTAAGAAGTAATAGAGGCGGCTTTTTTCTTCAGAGTTGTATGCTATGACTTGATAAAGATCGTCCCAGTTATACAGGAAATATAATAAGTCAAAATTCGATACAGAGTACTCGTAGTGAAGTAATGTCATTCAACCCACCAAAAGCCAAAATATAGAAGTGAAAACATACACGAATAGTCGAATACACAGGACAATGGGAAGGACACGGAATTAAAAGAGACTATATGAGAAACATCACAGTAAGATTTGCTCATAACGAGGGAGATAGAGAGAGGGAGTGTTAGATGAAGAAAAGGTTATAATTGGGCACGAAATCACCATAGTCCATACCTAAATCATGTCTGGAAGATGAAACCAAGGTAGTAACCTAGATCTAGATTTATTTCCTTTTCTATAATTTACTTCTGTTTTCTAAAAGAAAACAAAAGATACTACATGCACAATGGCAATGGGTCTTAACATTTGAAAACACCAAGACAGTCAATTTTTCTAGATTCACATAATCCCATAAAAATGATAATATCATGATAGTGTCTTAATACAACTTTGATTTTGTCCTTGCTCCGTCTAAGTGATCTAAATTACAAAAATATTGCAAAACTTCATCCATGCAGCATGTGGGCCCAAAAAAATTCACCACTGCGAGTCAAAACTCATGAAACAAACCTTTGCCCCGTTGATTATGTTCTTTCAATTTCTTTATTTCTTACTTTTGCGACATGAATACGAATCAGTATGCCAAAGACCGACTCTGTTACTTCTCCACTACATTTAAGTCGTAAAAAACAAGCATACCTTGCAACTTTACCAAAATTCTCTGAGACCCACAGTCTAATTAATGTGCATGTACATGTAAGTTGTAACAAGACAAATCTACATTATTGACATCATTCAAAAACATAGCCTAATATTTTCTACAGGTTGTACTTAGACAGTGTTCTCCTGATTTCTGAAGGCCATAAAGCAATGAGATGCTAAGAAAAGGCTCCAGTTGTGGTAAATTATGATGAGGAGCAGTGAACACTGACACAAATACGGACAAAAAGTGCGAGAGAAAACTAGAGAAAGAAACAGCAGAAATTACCGGAATCTAAATCGACTATCACAGGGTTCTCACGATTTCTTCTGGAGTTTTTTAAAGCCTAATATCAACCAAAAAGAAAAGACGATTACATGTCAAGTGAAACGTAAACCAACTAATCAGAATAAATCATAGTCATGACAAAAATAGAGGTAATAAAAAATGAAAAAGGACATTCTTATACCTCTGCAAAAGACCTTGGAGAAGATATGGAAACCTCATCATCAAAAGCCTCTACGTCTATAGGTGCGGGCTGCGTCGATCCTCCATGTTCGCCACCTGGCACTCCCTGTATGCCACCTGGCACATCCACATTAGGCAAAGTATTGAGGTCCACTTCTAGTACATTGCTTCTACTCCTTGTACTCCTCGTGTTTCTTCTTTGAGTGGGTACTCTCGCTCCTCTGCTACTCATGCTGAAAATAATGATACGTATTTTTATATTTTAGGCATACAGCGAACATTTAATCCTGCAGTATGAAAGTTCTTCATAAATTAAATTCAACTACTTTGACAAGAGCAACACTGAACACACAATAGCACAGACGTATGTTTCAAGAACATATTTCCTCTAACATGCAGGTTGCTTATTAGAAAAAATGCAAATACCATTGTGCTATGTAAGATAATATTTCCTCTAACACCGTTGTGCTACGTAAAAATTATCACCTTTTAGATGTGAAGTTAGCTTGAAAAAAGGTGGTGCAATTATTCATCTTTTACTAAGGGCTAAGTTAGAAAGTTGCCTTCATCACCCTAGCGATATGGAGAAACTTCGTTTAAAAAGAAAAATCTACTTCCAACTCTTACATACCGTTTTGATTATACGGCTTTGTCTTAATGAGATGTATGGTATTTTTTAATTCACTTAACTATCTGTACTCCTTAGTCCTTCCCCGATACAACATAACTATCAGGAGAATCTTATGGTTCAACATTTGAAATGAGAGACCATAAAATAACATCTGTAGCTATAGGACTTCTAACACATTGATAATAAGATATCACGCCTTCATTTTTAAATATTTAATAAACAACAACAGACTGATGTTTGTTTCATCAGTTTATTTGGTTTTAAAAAAAAACATGTTGTGTGTAAAACAGGTGACAATGACACATTCACTTCACACTATTTGATTTAACTTCCATTTCTAGGTATAAAGCTTATCTACTGACATACATTGTTCCATTTCTTTTGGAAATAACTGAAAATCAAATATATACCGTATTTATTTTCAAACTTTTAAACAAAGAGTAGGAAAGTCTTAAAGAATTCATTGCACTTCTGTACACCAAGCTAACAATATTCAACATCTTGTACATTTACGACGTTCTAATTTTTGCCACTGGTCCAAATCTTTTTATTACTACAATTTAGTCACACTGGAAACAGAAATGAGATAAAGAACACAATTTACTATTAAAAAAAAAACTCGAATTGTCATAATGGTCTACGTTTATATACAACAATCAACATGGTGGCCTTTTCGAAAACGCACATGACTCGCAGTGTCTAGTTAAATTGACGGAAGTTACTCAATTTAATAAAATAAAAAAACTAACAGATAAGCGAACGAATTAAATGTGAAAAAAAAAAAAAAACGGATAGTACAGTTAATCCAATGATACAGCAGAAGGGCTGGCGCCTAAAAAACGCACATTTCTAACAAAAGTCCAGTTAAATTACACAGAAGTAACTAAATTTTGGAAATAAATAATATACCATTGAACAAATTAGAAACTTTAATACGACAGTAAAAATTGTAGAATTTAACAGTTTAGTGAAATCATAAGTACAATTAATATTTAATCCAACTTAAAACCAATCAACAATTTTAAACAGAATAAACTAATTCACAATCATAAAAGTTGCAACTAAATTATCGTAGTTAGATTAAATCCCGCAAACTAACAGTGTCCAGTTCAATTGACAGAAATAATTTACTTCAAAATAAATAAAAAATATCTGTAACTCAGTGTAAAATATGAACATGGATCGGACAGAGTGTTAATTAGTTAATTTTGTAAAAAATGGAATACATAGTGAAATTAAAAGTAAAATTAATCCAAATTAAAAATGAACAACAAGTTATACAGTAATATTCATAACATATATATATCTATAACTACTATATATATATATATATATATATATAAACAGTGAATTCATAACGTATAAACAATGAGTTTCATAATTAATAATTAAATACATACAGATTAAATCATTAAATTGACAAAAAGTAACTCAACTTACAAAAAAGAAACAGATAAGTCAAAAACCAGTGATTAAATTCAGTAATAATAAATCAGTAAAAAGATTGATCGGAGTATAAGAATAACCTGATCGGATAATTAGCTTTAAACGGCGAAATAATAAAATAAAAATCTTCTCTCTCTCTCTCTCTAGAATTTTTAAACTGAAGAGAGAATCGACGTTTAATAAAAGTGAATTTGGAAATTTTGATTATTATTTGATTTTATTGTAGTTACCATTAGGATTCATTAATAATAATATTGTGTGGGGTTTTTTAATTGGATTATTACACCAAAAAATTGTGAACCAGACAATATTTATTTCCCACTTAAAACTGTATTTTTTTTCGTTATTTAGTTACATTTTTTCAATTTTTTATTTTTCATTTCCCACTTAAATATGTTTTCGCTCCCAATTAGTGTACGAAGTTGGTCTATCTTGGCTTTACTAGCATATGTAAGCATACACTCTATTATATAAAGAGCGTCACTAATCTTTTATTGTATATTTCTATACACTCGTACTTATGAATAAACGCTTCGTCTTGTTGTATCTCTGTAAATTCTCTCCCTATATCTATATACATATATATCTGAACTAATATGTCACACAACACGTTATCAGCACTTTTCTCGCGGAGAATAGGATATACGCTCGCGGATATTGAAGATTTTGGGTAAACGCAAAGATATTGGGTATCTATATATAAACCTTGAGGTTTATCCGAGTTTAATTGGGTTATTGTTATATCGATCTTCACCAACATGCCTGGAGTATGGTATTTTTTTATACCTTGCCAAGATAATTTTTACGAATAAAATTTGAAAAGTCTGTAACTAAATGAATTACATGCTGAATAAAGCATATGAATTGATCAAGATTATTAATTAGAATAGTTACATCATGTGCTTGTTATGACTTATAAAAGTCAATATTTAATCATTGTATAATAGAGTAATTTATTAGTAGTGATTGGCTTGCAGATTACAAACACCGGAGCTTATATTGTTAATTTATGATGAACATATATACCTAATTAAGTCCAGTTTTTGACCATACTAATTAACTTGATATGCTACAACGATAGCTTGTGATCTGATCTAGTATGACTCATTAGTATATATGTTTGAATCTGTGATCTGTTTAAAATTTGGTAAATAGATGCACGTGGAACACATAGGGGGAGCCAGACTATACAGTGGGTATAGTCTGGAAAACTCTCATCTGTATCACCATTGGATCAACAGAGGGGTCCACAGACTGTAAGGATCCAATGGTGATACATGGATAGTTTTCCAGACTATACCCACTGTATAGTCTGGCACCCCTTATCCATGTGGAACTTGTAATTAGTCGATTATCATGAGTTAATATTTGATTTCTTTCATGATATAAAATATATTACGTACATGAATGATTTAGTTATCATGTATAAAACTTACACATATAGCAATAAAATAATTAAATATTGAGTAATATATTGCTTAGTCTAAATTGGTAAATTTAGATTGTGCTAATATGTACTACCATGCTACTGCTATATTATTTAATCATACAAACATGTACGATCAATGTATTTACTTACTGCCATGTACACTTGTGTAAAATATGATAATTTGTGAAATCATATATTTTCACATTTAAGTTGGAAAAATTATGAACCTTCCCCAACTAGCCTCACCTATTTGGATACGATGTCTAGAAAAGATATAGACGGAGTCGATATCCTAATGAGGTCGGGTTTTAAGTGGCATTCGTGTCCTCCACCCTCACCGTCTTTCCTGGTCGTCTTCAAGTAGAGCTACCGAAAGGGGTTGACTAAATAATAATTTTCCCGAGTGTGTTAATATGTGATGTATGTTTCGCCGAATTGGTGTCTTAGTATCGACCCGTCGTTCGATCAATGAGAACCAATTCAAATTAAAAGCAAAACTATTTTCGAACCTGTCGTTTCGAAACAAAGCTTGTGCTTGTGCAAAACATAAACATATAAACCAATCGTTTTATATGATAAATAATCCAGAACTCCCAACACATGTTGGATGCCATCTATGATGAGAAAATTCGTAAAACATACTTGTGAAATGACTGTTTAAACGTTGATTTTAATCCGTCACCACATGTTACTCACCCTGATGTGTGAAAATGTGATGCCCAAATATTTTTTTTTTGATGCCATCTTTGATGAGTAAAACACGGGTTTGTTCTTACCCTCAGGATGAATGCTAAGGCGTTAATTTTATTCCGCCGTCACATTTGAGACGTGATGATGTCTATGGTGCACAAAGGTATGATATTGACATATTAGAGCAATTTTTCACCAAAATACTAGCTTGGAAATGGTATTCCATAGGCAGTATCGTGAATTTATATTCACCATGTTCCTTTATCGCCCATCTGTTATTGGATAAGAAAATTACCCCGGTGAGTAGTTTTAATCTTATTGGGTCAATGGCGAATTGTTTGCCTGATATTAATGCTCTTCGTGTATATTTTTTTTCCACGAATCGAGAACCGAGACAAGTGTTATTTGTCTTGAACTGTCACGATCCCGATGAATCGCCTAGCCAAGGGAGATTTTAGACAATCGTCAAAATCGAAAACATGTGGCTCCAACACAGTAATTGAAATGAACAATATGGCCCGTTATCACAAAGCAAGAGATAATGTTCAAGGAGGCAACTCTATGCTATAAAGACAAAGGTCATGCACGGTTTCTCCTTAAATAGTTCAAAACTATTACAAAGGTGAAAAAACCGATGCTAATGTGGTTAAAGCTAACTGAAATGAATCTCTTGAGACCCCCGGTTTTATGGCTCAAATGAGTTTGGGACCTTTCTTTATTGATTTGGATAAATCATTGAGCCATTTTTCCGCTCATCTGGATTATATTTTCCATTTTGATTATTATTTTTCCATTTGGACCATACTTTTGGATTATGGTTTGCCTATTTACAAATTTTTTTGAAATAATTTAAAGTGTTTTGAGTAAATTCCTTTGACAAATGTGACCAAACTTTAAATTATGAAATTTTAGGCAATACTTGTGGGGTAGTTGATTTTTTTTTGAAATAGTGGGTAACAGTGTACCACATAATTTCACCAACTATTTGCCTAAAAGAATACTCAGTGACAACGATTCTGGACCTGTCGTTCCAAATCAAAATCTTTGGTAAAACCAAAATGATCTGTCAAATATGAGGTCTTATACTCATGTAGGTCCTGCCGTACTTTGTTGAGTTATAAAATATTCGAGAAAAACAGTGTTATCTGGTAATAGCTCATGAAAGAAATGAAATTTCTTTACATAGCCTCCACTCAAAAACGTATTTTAAAGGAGTTGAAATGTCTTTCAAATGGTTGCTACCATATTTTTTAAAACATTTAAAGTTAACTTATCATTTCGCCTGTCATCGATTGATAAAGGATTTAGATGCTAAGACATGATTGTCTATACTATCATTCGCATGTCGTCGATTGATCAAAGCATTTTGATATTGTGGCATTGACCGAATGATATATTCACTGGTCAAAAGACGATGCTTGATTTATAATCGCATCGCATTTTGATTCTCTTTAAGGATATATTTCGTGATTAATCCGAAATTCATGCCACTAATGCTCACTTTGAAAGACTAGTATGTGTAAAGATCACGAAATGAACTCGTAGAATTCTTGTAAAGAATTGAATGAGTTATTGTGGACTTATCCAACCATAAGACGGACCATAAATATACATGGTTATGGTTGATGCATCGACAATAAGGTCACATGATTATTGTTGTCCACAGAAATACAATATTTTCTAAACTTTTAGCCCTATCATTAAATTGATGGCTCATGATCCGGATTATCCTGAAAAGTCTAGTCGACTTGATAATTTCGAAGAGTAAAAATCGAAATTTCGATTTGAATTACTTGAGTTTGGAAATTGAAATTGAACGTCCTGTCGATTATGTTCAGACCCAAATGGACTCACAGAAAGTTTGATGATGCGACTGCAAATGATTGCACGCATTTCTTGGTCTTGCGCACCAAGATTTATATTTCCATGTGGGGTCATGCTATTTTGCTGCATTGGTCCGTTATGAGGCCCATAGACAATCAGACACCATATGCGTACCAGCTGGTTACTGGTTATGAGCCAGAAGTCTCATATTAACGCGTGTTTGGAATGCTTAATTAATATTTTGATTGAGCCGCTATAGCATTCAAAATATGGAACTCTGAAGGGGATATAAGTCGATTATGAATATCATGCCTATCATTTGATAGAGTAACCTTGGCAAGCGATCTCTTTACCGCATAATATGTGAAAGTGACATCGCTAAGACTGTTCTCTCCGTCGTTAGGGGGAGATTTGCATGTTACCGTTGATAAGGAACGACATGAAATAACGTGGCATAACCCATTCAGTCTTAACTTGATCCCCAAAACTGTACTTAATGATAAGTAAGTGCATAGACTCCCTCAAGTCTAACTAAATGTCAAACGTATTTAATGACTTTATGAGATGTCACGAGATCATTTATACCTGCTGCAAAATGCTTGCAAGGATAGACGTCCCTGTCGGACGCCGTGTTCTTGTAGTAACACGTTGCTTTGACCGAACCCGCCAAGCAAAGGATGCTGCCGTCGGCCGTCAGTCTGTCGTCCTTCCCAAGATACGAGGAAGTTGACCGGTTCCAAATTCGTTCAGCCCCAGAGGTGGTGAACTGAAACTCGTTTATCGCACAAGATTATAAAGGAGCAAGGAGATGTGTGATTTTCTCCTCATCCTAAGAATCTCGAAATATCTGTCGATCATGATATCTTAGACGATATTGAAGCAAAACGAGACTGTCATTGATTACTTGTTCATATATTCAGTGACGACTGATAATATGAGCAAATTATGACAGGGAACCATGTACCGTTGCCTGAAGTCAACGTAGAATAGACTGGCCTAATGGAAACTTGCAATCCAAGTAGACTCCTTAGCGAAAGTGTGTTCGGATCTGTAGCTCCAACACCACCAATGTTAAACGAGTTCGTTTATTTGGTTATTCGTAAGCAAAAATGATGAGAATAATGAGATTGTAGAATGCTCGCCTAGTAGCTCAAGACTTCTCTCACACCTTGGAATTAATTACGAGATGGTTGATTTCCTCGTAATGGACATTATAATAGTCCCCTACTTTACCAGTTTAGCAGTTTCCGAAAAACTGATTATGCAGCATGTGATTGTGGTCACGGTCTATGGGGATTTAGACAAAGAGATATAGATGAAGGTCCCCGTATGACTTCATAATGCTTGAATCAAGTAGTTCCTGACCATGGAACACGATCTCAATTAAATGAGACGTTAGTGACTATATGGATTAATATAATCCGAGCGGATGTGGTATACCCGCCTAAGTGAGTACTTGATCAGCTTGGGATACTTGAACATGTATTATGTCCTTGCGTGTTTTATTATGCGATCCACTTTTGGATTTGACTTCGAGATGAAGGATCTTGGGAAGAAACGGTAGTGACTCGGCCTGATGATCGAGTCCCGTAAAGATTGAATCTAAGTCCATGATTCAGACTACACCCAGAAGGTGTTATGACGTTTTAGTCATCATGACGCTAAGTCGTCAGATTCTCCCATGATCGTTCGATCACTAGACATTGATATAGACCCAGTTCGTCCCTGATGAGACGATGAAGAGATATTGAACCATCATGTTCATATATAAGTACAATAAGCGCATCATTGTACTTGGTCTAATATGCTAGGACGAACATCTCGCATGCTGTGAATGGTATAGCTCGACACAGCATCGCACTAACACACTGCCATCGAAATGGCACTAAAGACACATTCCCTTACCTTATGGTAATTTTGGAAGTGGGCTAATTTATCCCATTTGCGTCATCAAGTGTACATACCCCCTTCGGTACTCGAATTAACGCAACCCTTTTTCGGTTATACCGATGCCGGTTACTTATCAGACCCGCATAACGGATATTCCTAACATGGTATGTCTTTACCATTAGGAATAAGACAATATCTTGGAGGTCTTGGAATGACTCCAAACGAATCACTCTGATTTACTCGTGCTCTATGAGACGACTAGAGAGTGTATATGACTTCGAGCTCGTATTAACCATATTTGAATTACATATGCTCTGTCTCACGATCCAGATAAAACACTTGTCTTATTTGAGGACAACTTGTTGTTATCGATCAAGAGAGACATGACTAGATTATGCTATTTAGCATTTATTGCCGAAATGAATATTCACATATGAAGTTTAAGAGCATCTAGTTGAATGCTCGCACATTCGCATCGCCCCCAGTGTTATGGACAGGCCCACCAACCACCGGGTCATGCTCACCCCCGATAGGCAACTGAATAGGCGACGTGCTTGTCATCTGAAACGACAACACAAAAACGTATGAGATACGTGTACAATAAATTCCATAAACAAAACACCAAAACTGATATTTGGGTTTGTAAAAGAATTATTAAACAAAAAATTAAACTTTTTTCCCTTTTGAATACCAATACGGTTGATATAAAAAAGGATTGAAATTGATTCTTATTGAATACCAATACGGTTGGTATCAACAAGATTCTAAAACAAAATTAAAACTGTTTGGAATTTTTCTTTGTAATTCAATTTCTAATATGATTTAGAATTGAAAACAAAAAAGCATTATTCCTTTTATAAAATAAATAATTGTATTAATTAATACACGAAAGAAACAATAGGATATCGGTTAAAATTGTTGGTTTCCATGTACGAAATAACAATTAACAATAAATAAATGACTAAACAAGAATAAACAAAAACCAGTGTAATATTTATTAATTTCGAATTTGGAATAGAAATTAACGATTACAACATGTAGGTACTGAATAGTAAATAAAACAACCGTTATCAGATTATTATTAATTAATAATCTGATGTACTGAATTGCAATAAATAGAAACTGCCGGACTGGAAAGTATAAACTTAACAGCCGGACTGTTCTGTTTTAAATTGAAAGTACAGGACTGAATTGAAACTATTCTAATTACTGAATTAAATTACAGAATAGGAATTACAACAAAAAACAGAACTTTAAACTAATTACAGAAATGTACAAACCGAATAGAAAAGCTACAGCTAAGTACTAGAAATTAAAATACTGAAATAAAAAATGCAGAAATGTAAATTGCGGAATTAAATAACAGAATTGAAAAATGGACATAATTGAAAAGACGAGGCTACTGTTTAATGGACTGCTCTTGCAAATATGCAAAAGTCCCTTTTCAGTTTAGTACAAGGCCCGAGACCCGAGCGAGCGCGCGCATGTGGTACACACTAATCCACTCATGGGTATGTGGACTTGATTAGTTTACCAACTACATGAGATGGACTTGTATATATAGTGTAAAAATCAACCTTGATTTTATAATGTGGGATAACCCTCATGAGTTAATCCCACTCTCTTTTCCATTTTTCAGATTTCGTTTTTCCCCTATTTCGAGTACCAACCTTCGAGTCCAATTATCATTCACACCCTTCCTCCGAATAGGTCATGCGATATACCGTTGCGAAGCTCGTCGTACGAGCTACTCAAACGATTTGAGTACGGCTTCAGAAAATCTGATTAGTCGCATCGAATAATGACTCAAAGATGGTCCCTGACCACTTGGAACAACCATGTTTAAAACTACAAGTTTTCCAACTTTTCCAACAAAAGAGTCTCGGGTCTCAACCATTATCGTAAATTTTAACGGGATCAGCTCTAGAATCGATGATCGTTTGTTTTATATCATGTTCATTAATATTGTTTGTTTCTGTTGTTTGGTTATGTTTAAACTCTACTAGTTTGTCTCGTCTCGGTTTTACTCGGTTCCGAGCTTTCCTAAGATTTTGATTATCAAAAAGGAAAAAATAGTATATTCATAAGCATTGCAATGATGGTACTCATAAGGAGTAAATTATACCAATTGCCTTTTATGACAATGTTGTATTCTTGCAGTGACTATTTGTAATATGAATTATGATTTCCCCAAATAACAAGAATATACAATTTGTGGTTCTTAATCTCCTACAAATACATCATTAATAAAGAGGTCCGGGTTCGGTCCAGTTTTCAGTAAACCGAAATCGGAACCGAGATTAATTTTCGGTTCGGTCATTTTCGGTTTTCGGTTTTGTGAAAATGTGGACCGAACTGGTTCTGATTCAGTCCTGTTTCGGTTCTAATTCGGTCCGATACCGATTTTGGTTCGGTTTTTTGGTATGGTTCAATTCCATATGTCAAATTACACAAGCATGTAAGTTTATATAACTTTAATAAATCTCCTATAATGTTTAAAAACTACTATTAAAACTCAATTTCTTTAAAACATTCTTCATACATCACAGTTTCATTAAAGTTTCACTATTTTACGAACCCCCTCATTTTATAATTAAAAAAAAAACACTTATACCTTAAAATTATATCATTGTAAAAAAAAGAATGTAACTTATTTTTATATATATATATATATATATCGATATAATACTAGTAAGTTCACATATGTATTGATTTTTTTGGGGTCGGTTTTTTTTACTACGGTTTTCTTAGTAGGTTTTTGGTCTTTTTTTCGTTTTTTAGGTTCGGTTTTATAGTAAACCGGATCGAACAACTTTCGATTTTCTCAGTTTTCTCGGTTTCGGTCTTTTTTGATTTTCGGATTTTTCTCGGTTCGGTTCGGTTACCCGGGTTTTGCCCAACCCTATTAACAGTGGCTCCCCGTATCACGGAATTTCTAAGGCTCGAATTTTGTTTGTTGCTCAATAAAAAATACAAATAAAAATAAAAATAAAATTGTAACTAAAGAGTTTCAAACTCATGATTTTCTATATAAAATACTGAACTACTACACCATTCGAGCTATTGCAACACATTGTAAACAAATTAATCTTATCCGGGGTTTGCCCAACCCTATTAACAATTGGCCAATGGCCAAATGTTAATGGAGTTAGGCTCGGGCCGCCCCTGCCTATTCATTAAAGACCAGAGAAGCACCATCTCTAGAATCCGAGTTAGATCATACAAAATTGAGTTGACCCCAGTACGGCATAGCATTAGTTTCCTCTTGTATTACAATCATCCCATAGGCTGTATGTATCGTTATGCAATACTTGTGTGAATTTTAGATTGCTACAAATGTAAGTCGAGTTTGGAAATAAAAATCATGCTCGCCAAAAAACTCTCGTTTAGCTTTAGAAGTTAATAGCTTCTCATCGATCCAAATCATCATGTCAAATATAAAAACACCAACACAACATCAATATATAAACACAATCCGGAAATTCATCGTATACTCAAACTTTTTCAGTAAATTTATTAAGTACAACTAGGTAAGGTAAGAGAGTGTGAGTGTGGTGGACACAAACTCACCCTAAAAACCAACTCAATTAGGATATGTTTCTAGAGCAACTTATAATTTGCCCTCATGAGCTTTCCCTTTTTTTGCCATTCTTGGCCTATATATTAAGCCAATATGTTTGTTGATGTAATGTTTCTTTTGTTGTACTAAATAATGAAATTTCAAATTTTTGTAACACTTTTCAGGAAAAGTTAATGAGCGGCATAGCCTGCCTGTTGTAATCTCTTTACTAATTTACCTATCTATGATTTGTTGTTGGTTGCTATATGATCTTTATATTTTATGTTAAGCTATTTATGCAGTTTCAAGTTTCAACCTCTTAATTACTTTGCAGCAAAATTAATGATTTGACTTGGTTTATGGTTGTATTGTTTGGAAATCAGTGTAATAATCTCTTATGGGATGGTGGAATTTATCATGAGGTTTGCATACAATAAAATTGTAACGACTCGGAAATTTTGGGTATTTATTATTTATTTGTATTATTTTTCTAAAATGATATTAATGTATTGTGTAATTGTATATATGTGAAATAAATAATGTAGTAATGTCTTATGTAACAATAATATTAGGTTATATTTGTAATTAGTAATAACTCTATGGGCTATACTAGTAATTAAATAAGCTGATACCTATATATATATATATATATATATATATATATATATATATATATATATACATACATACACAGCCACACATATATACATATACATATATATATATATATATATATACATATATACATAGAACGGATAGATAGAGAGAGAAGACACGACGGAGGGAGACTGACCGAAGTCAGCGACCTGGCAGCCGACTCCGATGACCGGCCAGGCTGCGGTGGTAGGTGGCGGTTTAGGGTTTTAGGGCATCGACTTCGGGAGCCGATTACGAGGTCATCGGGTGTCCGTTTTCGACAATCAAATATGTTTTCTTAGCCTATTTTTCGAGAGCTATCTATCCGTGTAAGCCGTTTCATCTGATTTTAACTTTTATAAAAACCCATTTTTGGGAATATTGGCTATAATCCGAATTAGGTGTTTTTATATTAATCCGTAGCTCGTTTTAATTACGTTTAGGGACTGTTTAAGGACCGTTATTGGGCTGTCCAGATCTGCTTTTAACTGTTCGTTGGGCTTTCGACTTGAGTTTGGAGTTTTTTGACAAACGAGCTCTCGTTTGTGTAGGTAAGGGGGAAGAATATGGTTTCGCTTTAAAAGCGGTTTTTATGTGTTGTTTGTTGTATGCTAGGCTATGTAAATGGTTGGTTGGTTAGTATGTATTGCATCATGTTATTGTATTGTGTATGTGTAACATGCTTCCATGGTTTTATTTATGCTAATCATATTGTTTATGGTGATTATGTTATGTATGGCGATTTTACCATTTTTTTTATTTGAAAAAGAATTGTGAACAAAAATGTGACGGTGGTGATATAGTGCGTGATATTTATTTTATTTTCGTTTGGTGGACTTTACCATTTATGTTTTTGGGAGTCTTTTATATTTATTTTAGAGATTGCAGTACCAAGTGTTAAGGCGGAGCTGTGTCAGCTTACGGTGAGATCCCGGAAACTTGCGCAAGGATTAGGTATATCGGTACCATAGGGTTAGTCCCCTTAAAGCCGGCCCCATATCTTTTGGTCACATGTTAGTGTCAGAATATGGGTGAGGGAACCATTGCACTTTGGGTCCTAGAGCAGAGTGGCTCTAAAAGTGGGTACATGTGAGCCAATCCCGACTTTGTATTTCGTTGAGTCTTGTTTTATTTTGTTTTGTTTTGTTTTATTTTATTTTGTTTTATTATTAATTCAGTTGATCTTGATTATATGTTCATTTACTTGTGTTGCAAGTTATATTTGTTGATGTGTTTTTCGTGCAATTGCATTTGTCATTATTTGCCAAGATATCATATTTGCCATGTTAGGATTGTGTGTGCGTGCTTAGTAGCACGCGTCGTTTTTAAAGCGAGATTGTTTTCTTACCTCATTTCTTTGTTTTCTGTACATTTTGTTCATGATCGATATACAGGTGTTGATGTAGACTGTGGCGAAGTTTAGAATGCTTGCATGGGGCTCATTATCATATTATACGTGATCGTGCGCACGTCAGACTTGTTTTTATTCATTTTGGTATTACCTCATTTTGAGCCTTGTGGACCTATTAGGCGTTTAATACAAGTTTATTTTAGATTACGCTATTTTATAGAATGTCAGCTGGGTTGGATTTGATTTTGGATTATTTGGTAATCGCGTTGCGATTTTGTTATATGTTGTTTCAGACAGGTCTAATTTATTGGAAACAAGTAGATACGCGAAGCTCATGCCGAAATTTTCTAAAAACGTATTGTCTTGTTTGTGTTGTCACATTTGAACACCGTTGGCTACCGTTAGGCCAATTTAGTGAATCAAATGTGATTATCGGCATGGCCTGAAATATTTATTTGGTTCTATTGATTAGCATATTATCGAATGACTTTCTGCATGTTTCGTTATTTTAACTTTTTCCTTTTTATTTTAATTTACATTCACGACCCGGGTTTATCCAAAATCCGGGGCGTGACAAAAATACTTTTTTTGACTCTTAATTTTTATTTTTCGTTTAAACTCCATCTTCATTGTGGCAGCAGGATAACACTATGCCGAAAAGGCGAAACAAGTATATATTACCTAGAGCATTTTCAACTGTGTTACTATACATTTATAAGCTTATACAACTTCATAGGTGACAGTGTCACGCCTGTTTCATATAAAAAATTTGTATATCTAATTAAAATAATAATATATTTTATAATTATTTATTCAATTTTCATTCCATTGCATACAAACACCGCACACCGTGGCTCTTCACCGTCAACCCCTTCCAATATTCGCAATTAATTCACAATCAACGACAAAGAAAATCAAATCGATCGAATATCGTGGAGAAAACAAAGTAAAAGAAAAGATTTAAGGAAAAGACCTGATCCATTCAAAATACACAACCCTAACTCATCGTGGCTTTGAAAATCGTGATAGGAGTTTAATAGGATAGATGAAGGCTCAATATGAGTGTGATCTCCATAGTTTGAATAAGTTAGAAAAAGGATCACCATTTTCAATTACAATGCTGTTTGTCCCTATAAATCCATCTGGTAAGCTTTCTGGGTCTATTATTATTAGCACATGGTAATATGAAATTTGATAGCTCCAAGACCAGACAGGGATTTTTTATGATGCAAAAATGGACATAAGGACATTAGATCGGGTTGTTCTTTCAGTGCGGGAAGGTTATAATGAGTAACAAGACTCGCATATATTGAAGGCGATGATCTAATATAAACAAAGACCGTAATTTCATACACTGATAACTGATTATAGAGTAGGATTTGCGGCAGAATTGATCACCCTCTTTTATAAGATCTCTTATAGCTTGCATATTGTATATCAGTATATGTGGCATTTAAAGATCCAATATACATACAGATCTTCAAGAAATTTACGTCTTGATATTGCATTGGCTATTTGTCGATGGAAACCTGGCATTTTCGACGAGGCAATGCAGAATTGATGCATAACTTTTTGTACCGGTGTTTGTTTTAGAAATTTTAGGTCAGTTATTTTCTCCTCTATTCAGGTGAAGGCATTACAGTATTTATTAAAACACAGAGCTAGGCAATGCTAAAAACACTACTCATGTAAACATATACTAATACATTATTTGTAATATAATGGCAAAGGCGTGCAAGATCGTGTGACTACAATATCGCAATTGGAAAATGTCCTTATACTTCGATTGCATTTACTCTATAATACAACAACTAATTGCAACATCATACGAGACAAAAAAAAGCATGAGGATGGGTTAAAGGACAAAAAAAATGTGAGGACTTCCTTTCCAGCTAAATATGTTTGTTTAAAATGTTATATTACATAGAGCAAGACCGTGCCACCATTCAGAAGTCGAGTATAAAATTCAAATCAATTCCAATAAAAACCTTAAAGATCACTACAAACGCACAAGCACATTAAAAAATAATTTTACATCTCATCACCAGCAATTAGAGCCTAACCCCGAATTCTGGTTGCGGTCATTTTTTACCCCATGGAAAGCAGCAACTCTGTAAAAAGAGATGAGTAGTGAAACTATGAGAAATCATCAGCAATAGTAGTGAAAGAACAACAATACAGAGAGAATTAAACAAAAATAACACTGAAGTTTTGATTCATAAACCAATTCATATGAAGCCGGTTTTGAGTAATTCACTTCAAAAACCGGCTTCGGGAGTATATTGAGGTTTGATAAGACTGCGATGGACATGTTTTTGCTGATTCAGAGAATCAAATATAATAGGGGAATAACTACAGTTTTGCTACCAACTTTGATTTTGTACATCACACTACAAAAATTAGCGTCAAGTACACTGACTTTACAATTTCGTACACTTGATGAACTAAACAAGAAAAAAAAACATAGGCTGATTTGTAACTATCATAGTTTTCCTACTTTAGTCTCCAAACTATATTTATTCTTCCATGTAAGTTAGGGTACTGTTCGGTAAACTGTATGGGTTGATGTACAAAATCAAAATCAGAGGAAGTTAGAAAATACCCGTTACACATGTCAAGCAAGCGGAATATCAAACGTTGATACAGTTCAAACAAGGGTTTAAAATGTAGGAGATGATCAAATATCGAGCACTTTGCAAGAGAATAATAACCTTACCTTAATTTCATCATCATTATAATTTCGCTTAGGGGTAGAAGCTGGCTCAAAAACCCTGTTTGGGGTTTTATTACCCCCGGTGTGTTTTTCCTCTCTCACCTTGTTGAATATAACTGTGTAACCATCACCGGACGAAGAATTGTTTTCATCCCATTCACCAAATTTCGGGACAGCAGCGGTTCTAGGCTGTAAAGAAATAATGATTTTTTTTAAAAATCCCATTTAAAACAAGCACCGATACAAATTTCTCTAATGCAGTGAATAAGTTTTGTTTTATAAAGAGCATGTTAGTAGAAGGAAAGACTATCAGAATTGTTGGAACTAGCTATTCACGATAATTGCAAGCACCAAATGTTTCCAATTCAATCATCAACCACCATATTTATAAGACCAATATATGTCATACATTCTCCTGGAGCCATACTTTGCTTCTAGCAGATGTTAACTAGCTCTAACATGTTAAAGTTCTATCTATACAACTTTTAGTAATTCACTTGGGCATAGGACAATTAACTAAGTTCTAAGTCTTGTTATTTGTTACTATTTGTGAACACGGCAGAAAGCTTGTATAGTTACACCAACTATAATAAGTTACTATTTGGGTTTAATAGATATATAGAAGCAGCAAAATTTTAAATTCAATAAATTAACCAGAACACAATATTTTAAAATTCACTACTACTTAGTCTTTAAATACACAAAACAAGAACAAAATTTAAAAGAAAATTGTGCTGGTTCAACGGCAACCAAACAAGTCATTGCATTGTATTCAGTTACGTTATTTAAATAAGCTCCGACTTTACAAGTCTTAAATTACAAACAAAGGTATATACAGGACCAAGGTTTTAAAAGAACCATATGAAGAAAAAAAATGTGAATCAAAGAAGACATGAATAATTAAATATGCCTTCAAATCTAAATACTTGCACTGATATCAACAGTAATTACCAAAAAATCAAAATAGAAACACTTACAGAAGCACGGCCTTGATTAGCTGGTCTCATTCCGGATCTTCCAGGGGTACCATGGCTACTATCATACGATTTCCCATCATACGAAGAAGCTGAATAACCCACTTTACCCTTGGCGTGATAATTCGGATGAAGAGGTGACTTTTCAATACTAAATTCATTCCCAACACTTTGCCTAACAGGCCAAGCAGAATTACCTCCTCGGCCACCCCCTTGAGCGTTTCTCCTAACCACGTTGTCACTCCTCCCTGGAGATTCAGAAAACTGCTTAAATTCACCGTTTTCCCTACTTGTTCTGCGATCATGGTGGTTCGGCCTCACTGGTCCTCTTACTATTTGTTCTGGTTCTGGTGGTACTGGTACAAACTTAGGTTGTGGAGGTTTAGGCTGAGCTTTAGGTGCAATTTTCGCAAACAACTCGGGACACTCCTGTGGGTCGTTGGGGTTCATTATCTTCCCTGTTGATGAAGAATATGGAGGGTATCAGACAAATTTTCATAGAATGTGGAAAATTAAGAGTTGGTTTTACTACACATTAATCTCCTTTTTTGTATTTTCTGTATTTACTGTTTTCGTATTTAATAGATGTGACTGTTTAACGGACAATTATTTACAAAAAAAACAAATGTTTAGAAACTTACTACGATTTGAAAGAGTTTACTTTGTATGTAGTATAATTCAGGCTTACTCTATGAACAAATGCTCAAATTTGTCAAATTGACTTCATTTCTCTCGTTTCTCTCTCTATGGTTCTATATTACCTGTGGTTCTACCTTCCCGAGCTTTATCGAAATAGACTGTGTATGGAACTTTGTCGTTGTTGTCCCAGTTGCCAAATTGTGGTACATGTGGGCGCTGTAAATACATTACCACAAAAATCAGTATTCATACATCGTGGTGCACAACAGTTTCATAAAGCAATTAAGCCTTGTCTGATTGCAGCTTGTAAGCCAAGTTTTTTTGCTTAAATACTGGAGTGGTAGAGTGTTTTTGGTTGACAATCTAAAATACTGAGATTTTTAGTTCCTTGGCCTGAATAAGCTAGAAGCTTTAAGCTTTATGAAACTAGCTTAGTTCATACTCTTAAAAAGTCTTAAGCTTTGTGATTTAAAGTCTTAATTGTTTAAAAGCAGCAACTGAACAAGCCATTCATAATAGTTAGCCTGTAATCTTCTGTTGCACTCTATCTATCATGGCATTACCACTTATAATACAACGAGCGCAGTTTCAGATTGTCAATTTATTTTACGAGCAGGTCCATATTAGAATCTAACAAAATACATGTCAGATTGGTTGTGTTTGGTTAGATCGTTAGTTTATTTTAATAATGTCAGGAACCCACAGCGCTATCATCTTTTTTATTCAATGAGAACACAATAATTTAGGTATAACATTTACCTAACACAGCTAAACCTTATTGACCTGGCCCTTGTACCAAGTTGGAGAGAAGGATAAAAAGTTTGTGCAAACACATACGTTTCTGTAGATCGATAATCCATGTGCTAAAAGGATGAAAAAATCGGAGTAAAACTTCAAAATAATCAGGTATTCTTGTTGTTTGGCCAGATTCATTTAAATATTTAAGTTTCCCAAACTACAGACGGTACTAACTTCCAAACAGAAGAAACCAGTGACAAATTTCAATGTACTACCTATATAAAGAGCTAGAGTCGATAACATTCGGCTAATCATTGACATACAGTCCAACAAGCACGATTTTAAAAGTACAGCAGCTAGGAAAAGGAAAGGAAATCCAGTAACCTTTTTTATATATATAAAAAAAGCGGGCTTGTTTTTAGTTTGACATCATATTCTTGTTTGGCTGTAGCTCTCCTGCATTTGGCTGGTTAGCTATTTTTTATTTTTAATTGGCATTGAATCAAAAAATATTTATCCCGACTTTTTCACAGCCTTAAAGCCTACCTATACGATTAAAAGTTGCAGCAAAACAAGCCATCATTCTTCAATTTAATTGTTTTGAGGAATTTCCAATAACAACTTCACATATAACCCAAGTCAACAAATGATCAAATGAAGTAGTTTCAACTTCTAATCAAAGAGCTGTTATTTAATTCTTAACACAGGAATCAAAATTCCAATTGCTCCATAAGAATTTTCCTAATCGGGGATTCATTAGGATTAAAGTATCATCTTCTAGTTTGAACTTACTTATTAAAGATTATAAAAAGAACATAAATCATATATTCCAGACAGAGATAAGAAGACGGGACTCCTTAAAAACTCATTATTTGTAAGGCCGAAAGAGCTAAACCTCAGTATGAAAAATGGACAGCTAAATACACAAGAATTTAAACGCGAAAATCATAGGTTAAAACGTATAGTCAAACATTCCCTAAGTCAACCACATATCAGGCCATCAACAAAAACTTTATTCTCAAATTCACCATGCATTTAAAGTTTCCTCAACATCATTTTTTTTAGATTAATTTGGACAAACAGAAAAGCTGAGCATAAAAGCTATATAACCAAGGGGGCTTTCTTAAAAAGCGTATTTCGTTGTAAAAAAGCTCGATTCAAAGCTTAAATAAAACTTAAAAAGCTTGCTTTTCTGCGTTTTGGGCCGTTAAAAGCTTGTACCTTTTTACGCTTTTAGCGTGGCTCTTGCAAAAACGCTTTAGCTAAGATTTCGGTTTTTAAAACACACAACATTTAGAAGCAAAACCCATATCATAAATCTGCAGCCAAACAATCCTCAATTCAAATCACATATCAGACCAATAACAAAAAACAATGATAAGATCAGAAAATCCGAGCATAAAGGCTACACAACCAAGCACTGTCTTAAAAGCGTGTTTTGTAGTAGAAAAAATCGATTCAATTCTTAAAAAAAAAACTTTAAAAGCTCGCTTTTTTGCTATTTAGGCCGCCTAAAGCTCACGTGTTTTTTTAGCGTAGCTCTTGTAGAAACGCTTTAGCTAAGATTTCGCTCTTTAAAAACAATAACCAAGTACACAACATTTAAAGCAAAACCCATATCATAAAATCTGCAGCTAAACAATCTTTCAAGTCAAATCACAATTCAGACCAATAACAAAAAAAAAAAAAAAATACTCAAAATTCTCAAAACAATGATAAAAAACAACCCATGTCCACAAACAATCATAACATGCATGAAAAGTCAATGATTACATAGAAGCACAAGAAACGGTATATTTAATATCAAAATTAATTAACAAAGAAAAAGTAAACGTACAGCCATGTTTGCTCCTTCAAGCTACAGAAAAAAAAACCTGAATCCTGAAGAAATATATTTTCTAGAAAATATATTTTTCTTCAGGGTCAAAATGGAAAGGAGAGCCAGAGAGGATAAAATATATGTATATATATCTCTCTCTCTATATATATATGTATATTTATGAATGTATATATATATATATATATTTATAGCGATTGACAGGCGCGCCACCGGCTATATTTGACCATTTACAAAATTATGGTTATGTATATGACAAAAGTGCATAAGACAAGTAAAAATGAAATAAGATGTTGTTATAAAAAATTAAATTATATTGAATTAGTTTTGTAATTGATATTATTATTGGAGATTTTGTTTTATTTTTAGTAGTGGTGTGTGGTTAAGGTTACATGCGTTTGAAAGGTTCGAATTGTCCGGTTTTTATCATGTTTTCGATTTTTTCATATGTATTTCTATTTTATTTTATTTTTTAAATTGATATATTGTTTTATTTCTAAAGTTTTTCTTAAAAAAAATATAAAAGTTGAACTTTTTTTTGTTATTTATTAATATTACTACCTTATAAATTGTAAAACAAACAATTAAACATAAAAAATATATAAATGTAAAAATTTACAAATTTTTGTGGAGATTTTGTTTTATTTTTAGTAGTGGTGTGTGGGTTAAGGTTACGCGCGTTTGAAAGGTTCGAATTGTCGGGTTTTTATCATGTTTTCGATTTTTTCATATGTATTCCTATTTTATTTTATTTTTTAAATCGACATTATTTTATTTTTGTTAAAAAAAAAAGTTGACTTTTTTTTTTTGTATTTATTAATATTACTATCTTATAAATTGTAAAACAAACAATTAAACATAAAAAATATATAAATGTCAAAATTTACAGATTTTTTTTAGAGATTTTGTTTTATTTTTAGTAGTAGTGTGTGGGTTAAGGTTACGTGCGTTCGAAAGGTTCGGATTGTCAGGTTTTTATCACATTTTTGATTTTTTCATATGTATTTGTATTTTATTTATTTATTTTTTAAATCGGTATATTGTTTTATTTCTAAAATGTTTGTTAAATTTTTTTATAAAAATTAAATTTTTATAAATAAAAAAATTGAGTACTTATTAGTATTACTATATTACAAATTGTCAAACAAACAATTAAACATAAAAAAATATATAAATGTTAAAATTTACAGAATTTTTTGTACAAACACTTTAGAAATAAAATAGTAAGTTGAATTAAAAAAAATGATTTTTTTTAATATATATTGAAAAAATCGAAAACCCAAGAATCCGAACTTCATAAAATTTGAACCCCAAAGAATAATATGTAGTTGTAATTTTCAATTAGAAAATAATTTAAAAAATTACTAAATAGAAAAGCTCTAAAATTTAGCAGGATAACTCGTTTTGTTAGCGGATCAACGGTTTAAAGAAGGAGGTTTGATGTATTAATGAGTAGTAATAGATAATGAGATATTATGTAAAATAATGATATGTTCACAATTCTAGAACTTATAATCATACTAACAACGTCACAACTATAACACTCATAATCACACTAGTTAGCCAAAAATACATGTGGAGGTGACTAAATAAATTTACACCTAACATAATTAAATTGTTAATGAGTTTATTAATGTTAAATATAAAGACTTGTAACATTTACAAATGTATTACAACATTAATGAGTTTATTAATTATAAATTTATTTCGACCCATAAAATGAGTTTGTTATAATTTTAAATGAGCCTTGTAATTGTGAGTGTACTATAATATTATTCTCTAATTAATCTTATCGCCCTAGTCTCTCTATGTTCCATTCTTAATCATATTAGTGCTTTAAACGTCATTATCTATTCTACAGCTGCTATTTGTGTTCACGCACCATTATTCATTTTATCAAATGTCAAGAGAAATGTACATTTTCAGAGTATTGAAAAGAATAATTAAATTCCAATAATTTAAAGCTATATATGTTTAAAAATGTATTGACATAGTCAATATTAATACAAGAGAAATGTACATTTTCAGAGTATTGAAAAGAACAATTAAATTCCAATAATTTAAAGCTATATACAGTATGTTTAAAAATGTATTGACATAGTCAATATTAATGAAGTTGTTGTAACAACCTTTGGCCATGTTTGTTTGCATCTTTTCTTTAATGGAATAGGATTGTAAAAGATATTGGATCCACAAAAGATGTTTGCAATTGTTTTAATTGGGGTTGGACTATTAATGAAGACCGGAATAGAAATGATGCCAAATTGGATCTTTTCTAATACTAGGGGGAGTTGGGTTTTGTTAGTCCCGGGTTTGTGAGTTCAAACATCATTTCTAATACAAGCATAGTCCGACCGGGTTTGTTAGTCCCGGGACTATCAAAGTTGCAAACAAACAAGGCCTAAGGTTATACAAGACAGTATATAGAATTATATACAATATATTTAGCTTATATAACCGATGTGGAATAATTCAATTTACAATAAATCAATTTAAAATCGTTACAATCCATCACGCTCTGCAACCTGCGACCACGCAGGCAGACTTTGTGTTGATTTCTAGTCTCAGTCAAACACTGCAATCCCGGTGTCACCCATTTTACGTCCCGTGAGCGGGCTTTGCACTGCAAACTAACGTCGGTCAAACATTGTAATCCCGATGTCTCCCTTTTGGCGCACTGCGTGACGCACGTGTTGGATTGTGATGTCGGCTCTGATACCAAATGTAACTCCATACGTAGAACTCATCATATAAAATCGGTTATATAAATGAGTGTGTTTATAGAGTTATATACAACACAAAAATATATTACACTACAAATCTGATATAATATAGTTTACATTACACCACCTTAATAACCTTAGTAACGTTATATTGGTAAACCAGAATCGTTTGATTAAGAAGAAAATTAAACAAGTCTCCCCCAAAAAAGGCATATTATTTATGCTACAAGTTTGACATTTTGTCTAATGTTTACAATAACATAAAATATGATGGAATAGTATTATATTGCCTATGAATTAAAGTCAATTGTGCTAGATCGTGCTTATTGGTTTGTTTGTTTGTTTATATACAAGTCAATTCATATAACATCTTAACATAGTGTAGGAAAAAATAATTGGAAAGTTGCAAATTGCAATTGTTCAAAATTGCAATGTTCATTCGAACAACCTTTTAATAGCTAAGATAAATATAGATAAGTTTGAGTCGTTGACATGTCACATCTAAAACACGTACCTTACATGGTTGGTCCAAATATAGACCTCCTTATTTAATTTTGTTGTCTTATAAATTAAGCGATGTGCATACATGATACAACTATCCTTCATACAAGGAAATCACAGTAACTTAATAGGGTTACTTTTTATTTTTCTAGTAGTGAAAGAAAGTTTATTAAAATAGACTTAATAGTAATGATAGTACTAAAATGAGATTTTCTCACCCTTAATTATGGAGATACTCACTAGCTTCCTTTGGTAAATGTATATCGGAATAGATCAATAGACGTCCATGAGTGTTTTTAGTTGTGTGGACAACAATTAACGACCTATATTTTCTCATTTATTTCAAAAAACAAAAACAAACTCACGTATACTGACCGTCTTGACGACATAATAGTTACTACTTAATTATGTATTACGGACACGCAATCGTGAGTCTCATACGTCACGACGCGGATAATGCAAAATGTCTAATTCTTATAATGTAGGGCATGATACGACCAAGACATGCACGACAATCAAATAATAATATATAATAATATTATTTATATGGGTTTATATCTATATCTAGTTTACAAAAATAAGAAAAATTGTAAATATATTAGTTGTAAAAGCATATCTTAGTAATTATTACAATTTTTATTAGAATGTTTTTAAAATTTTAGATAAAATTGTAAATATTGAAAGCTTAAGAACATTTAGTAGTATAATTTGTATTTTTCATGTGACTTTAACCGTTTTTTGACGTCTGTCCATATAAACTAGCACGTGCCTATTTCTGCGGGTTTTGTATAGATCCCTACAGTATCTTTGGGTTTCCCCTACTGCTATTCAGTCCTTTATTATATTATAGAATGTATTAACGTTCGAAGTTTCTTGTAAACTCATTATTTACACGGAAAAAAAGAGTAAACAATGTCGCTTTATAGTGGGAAAAAATACATTTAGTGTACTGCATCACATGTTGTTAACGATTTAGATAACAGACTGTCAAAATTAACAATTGACGTACTGAACTATCATAATGTTTATAATTCAGGTACCGCTGTTAAATTAGTTGGATGGAAGTTAGTTTCACTTTTCATTTAGGTCCTATTATTTGTAACTTGTATAAATCTAATTCTTAATTTTCTGAAATGTTTCATTTTAGTATAAATTCAAAAATATATAATTATATCATATATATATATATATATATATATATATGACACACACATATATATGTTATATTAATATATGTATAAAAATATATATAATATAATGCATGTATACATATTATTGCAAATAATGTAAATTCTAGATGATGTTTGTGTATAAAAAGAAATTATAAGTACTTAACTGTTGTGTGACATATTACCTCGTTATAGAGATATATAGAGATATGTATAGATATAGAGATAAGTATGAGAGACAACAATAAGGGAGGCTTTATTCATTCATATGAGTGATAGATCGATAAATCAAGAGACCCATGACCCTCTTTATATAATAGAGGGTAGGGTTACATATGCTAGGAAAGCCCAAGATAGGCACAATAGAGTAAGGCCCAAGATGACCAATAATATCCTACAACACTCCCCCTTTGGACGTCTTCATTTCTTCGTCTTCATGATGTCGATGTGAGTCGAGTTCATTCGCAGTGCTAAACACATAAAAACCTTAGGGCCGGAAAACCCAGTGTGGGACAAAACTGGTACCTAGGAGAAACTGTGTAGCCGAATGATATAGGCCGAAATTCTATGTAATTAACTAACCACAAAACAGTGTGCCTCATCAAAACCTTGGCAGAGCAAACCCAATGAGAAAATATCTGATCGAAGGAAAAAGAGTGCAACAGTGGTAGTAGTAGGGGATCAACCACAAAACAGGTGTCTCATCAAAACCTTGATAGAGTAAACCCAGTGGGAAAAACCTCTAGTCGAAGGACAAAAGAGTACACAGTGGTAAGAAGTATACAACAGGATATTCCCCCTAATTTCGACAATCTTAAGTGAGATATGATGGGAACGTGTCTCGCTAAAAACCTTGCCAAGGAAAACCCAGTGGGAAAAAAACCTTGGTCTAAGGACAAAAAGAGTAGACGGGCATGCGACTGGATACTCCCCCTCATTTGCACACGACTGGGTGCAAGGATTTCATATTTCAAGAAAGAGTACGAGCATTCGACTGGATGCTTCATTTACTTGCACACGACTGTATGCAAGAAAATATAACATGGAATAAACCGAGCATTCGACAGAATGCTCTTAAACTTCATATGTGAAGATTTATTTCGGCAAGAAATGCTAAATAGCATAATCTAGTCATGTCTCTCTTGATCGATAACAACAAGTTGTCCTCAAATAAGACAAGTGTTTTATCTGGATCGTGAGAGAGCATATATAATTCAAATATGGCTAATACGAGCTCGAAGCCATATACACTCTCTAGTCGTCTCATAGAGCACGAGTAGATCAAAGTGATTCGTTTGGAGTCATTCCAAGACCTCCAAGATATTGCCTTATTCCTAATGGTAAAGACAGACCATGTTAGGAATATCCCTTATGCGGGTCTGATAAGTAACCGGCATCGGTATAACCGAAAAAGGGTTGCGTTAATTCGAGTACCGAAGGGGGTAGGTACACTCGATGACGCAAATGGGATAAGACAAGCCCTCATCCACAGTTACCTTAAGGTCATGGAAAAATGTCTTTTATGCCATTTCGATGGCAGTGTGTTAGCGCAATGCTGTGTCGAGCTATACCATTCACAGCAGACAAGATGTTCGTTCTAATACATTAGACCAAGTACAATGATGCGCTTATTGTACTTAGATATGAACATCATGGTTAAATATCTCTTTGTCGTCTCATCAGGGACGGACCGGGTCTATATCAATGTCTAGTGATCGAACGATCATGGGAGAATCTGACGACTTAGCGTCATGATGACTAAAACGTCATAACACCTTCTGGGTGTAGTCTGAATCATGGACTTAGATTCAATCTTTACGGGACTCGATCATCAGGCCGAGTCACTACCGTGTCTTTCCAAGATCATTCATCTGGAAGGCAAATCCAAAAATGGATCGCGTAATAAAACACGCAAGGGCATAATACTTGTTCAAGTATCCCAAGTTGATCAAATACTCACTTAGGCGGGTATACCACATTCGCTCGGATTATATTAATCAATATAGTGAACGTCTCAGTCAATTGATATCGTGTTTTGTGGTCAGGAACTACTTGATTTAAGCACATGAAGTCACACAGGGACCTTCATCCACATCTCTAGTCTAAATTCTCACAGAGATAAGATCGTGACCACGATCACATGCTACATAATCAGTTTTCCGGAAACTACTAAACTGATAAAGTAGAGGACCATTATAACGTCCATTACGAGAAAATAAACCATCTCGTAATCAATTCCAAGGTGTGAGAGAAGCCTTGCGCTATTACGCGAGCATTCTATAATCTCATTATTCTCATCACTCTTCCTTACGAATAACCAAATAAACGAACTCGTTTAACATCGGTGGTGTTGGAGCTACAGGTCCGAACACACTTTCGCTAAGGAGTCTACTTGGATTGAAAGTTTCCATTAGTCCAGTCTATTCTACGTTGACTTCAGGCAACGGTACATGGTTCTCTGTCATAATTTGCTCATATTATCAGTCGTCACTGAATATATGAACAAGTAATCAATGACAGTCTCGTTTCGCTTCAATATTGTCTAAGATATCATGATCGACAGATATTTTGAGATTCTTAGGATGAGGAGGAAATCACACATCTCCTTGATCCTTTATAATCTCGTGCGACAAACGAGTTTCAGTTCACCACCTCTGGGGCTAAACGAATTAAGAACCGGTCAACTTCCTCGTATCTTGGGAAGGACGACAGACTGACGGCCGACGACATCGTTCTTTGCTTGGCGGGTTCGGCCAAAACAACGTGTTATGACATGAACACGGCGTTCGAAAGGGACGTCTATCCTTGCAAGCATTTTGCAGCAGGTATAAATGATCTCGTGACATCTCATAAAGTCATTAAATGCGTATGGCATTTAGTTAGACTTGAGGGAGTCTATGCACTTACTTATCACTAAGTGCAGTTTTGGGGATCAAGCTAAGACTGAGTGGGTTATGCCACGTTACTTTCCGTCGTTCCTTATCAACGGTAACGTGCAAATCTCCCCCTAACGATGGGGAGAACAGACTTAGCGATGTCACTTTCGCATGTTATGCGATAAAGAGATCGTTTGCCAAGGTTGCTCTATCAAATGATAGGCATGAGATTCATAATCGACTTATGTCCCCTTCAGTGGTCCATATTTTGAACGCTATAGCGGCTCAATCAAAATGTTAATTAAGCACTCTAAACACGCGTTAATATGAGACTTCTGGCTCATAACTAGTAACCACCTGGTATGCATATGGTGTCTGAGTGTCTACGGGTCTCATGACGGACCAATGCAGCAAAATAGCATAACCCCACACGGAAATATAAATCTTGGTGCGCAAGACCAAGAAGTGCGTGCAATCATTTGCAGTCGCATCATCCAACTTTCCGTGAGTCCATTTGGGTCTGAACATAATCGACAAGATGTTCAATTTGAATTTCCAATCTCAAGTAATTCAAATCGAAATTTCAATTTTTTTACTCTTCGGAATTATCAAGTCGACTAGACTTTTCAGGATAATCCGGATCATGAGCCATCAACTTAATGATAGGGCTAGAAGTTTAGGAAATGTTGTATTTCTGTGGAAAACAATAATCATGTGACCTTATTGTCGATGCATCAACCATAACCATTTATATTTATGGTCCGTCTTATGGTTGGATAAGTCCACAATAACTCCTTCAATTCTTTACAAGAATTATACGAGTTCTTTTCGTGATCTTTACACATACTAGTCTTTCAAAGTGAGCATTAGTGGCATGAATTTCGGATTAATTACGAAATATATTCTCAGAGAGAATCCAAATGCGATGCGATTATAAATCAAGCATCGTCTTTTGACCCGGGAATATCTCATCCGCTCAATGCCACAATATCAAAATGCTCTTATCAATCGACGACATGCGAATGATAGTACAGACAATCATGTCTTAGCATCTAAATCATTTATCATTTATCATTTCGACGACAGGCGAAATGATAAGGTAACTTTAAATGCTTTAAAGAATGTGGTAGCAACCACTTGAAAGACATTTCAACTCCTCTAAAATACGCTTTTGATCGTATTGAATGGAGGCTATGTAAAGAAATTTTAATTCTTTCATGAGCTATTACCAGATAACACTGATTTTCTCGAATATTTTATAACTCAACAAGGTACGACAGGACCTACATGAGTATAACGCCTCATATTTGACAAATCAATTTGGCTTTACCAAAGATTTCGATTTTGGAACGATAGGTCCAGAGTCGTTGTCACTGAGTGCTCTTTTAGGCAAGTAGTTGGTGAAATTATATGGTAAACTGTTACCCACTATTTCCAAAAAACAACTACACCACAAGTATTGCCTAAAATTTCATAATTTAAAGTTTGGTCACTTTTTTCAAAGGAATTTGCTTAAAACACTTTAAATTATTTCGAGAAATTTTGTAAACAGGCAAACCATAATCCAAAAGTATGTCCAAATGAAAAAATATAATCCAAATGGAAAAACATAATCCAGATGAGCGAAAAAATGGCTCAATGATTTATCAAAATCAATAAATAAAGGTACCAAACTTATTTGAGCCACAAAACCGGGGGGTCTCAAGAGTTTTATTTCAGTTATCTTTAACCACATTAGCATCGGTTTTTTCACTTTTATAATAGTTTTGAACTATTTAAGGAGTAACCGTGCATGACCTTTGTCTTTATAGCATAGAGTTGCTTCCTTGAGCATTATCTTTTGCTTTGTGACAACGGGCCATATTGTTCCCTTCAATTACTGTCTTGGAGCCACATGTTTTCGATTTTTGACGATTGTCTAAAATCTCGCTTGGCTAGGCGATTCATCGGGATTGCGACAGTTCGAGACAAATAACGCTTGTCTCGGTTCTCGATTCGTGGAAAAAAAATGTGTACGAAGAGCATTAATATCAGGCAAACAATTCGCCATTGACCCAATGAGATTAAAACTACTCACCGAGGTAATTTTCTTATCCAATAACAGATGTGAGATAAAGGAACATGGCGAATATAAATTCATGATACTGCTTATGGAATACAATTTCCAAGCTAGTATTTTGGTGAAGGATTGCTCCAATATGTCAATTTCAGACATTTGTTCACCATAGACGTCATCACGTCTCAAATGTGGCGGCGGAATAAAATCAACGCCTTAGCATTCATCCTGATGGTAATAACAAACTTGTATTTTACTCATCAAAGATGGCATCCAAAAAAAAAATTTGGGCATCACATTTTCACACATCAGGGAGAGTAACATGTGGTGACGGATTAAAATCAACGTTTAAACAGTCATTTCACAAGTATATTTTACGATTTTTCTCATCATAGATGGCATCCAACATGTGTTGGGAGTTCTGGATTATTTTTAATATAAAACGACTGGTTTATATGTTTATGGTTTGCACAAGCACAAACTTTTTTTTCGAAACGACAGGTTCGAAAACATTATTTTTGCTTCTCATGTGAATCGGTTCTCATTGATCGAACGATGGGTCGATACTGAAATACCAATTCGGCGAAACATACATCACTATATAAACACACTCGGAGAAATTATTATTTAGTCAACCCTTTTCGGCAGCTTTACTTGAAAAACGACCAGGAAAGACGGTGAGGGTGGAGGGCACGAATGCCACTTAAAACCCGACATCATTAGGATATCGACTTCCGCCTATATATTTCCTAGACATCGTATCCAAATAGGTGAGCCTAGTTGGGGAAGGTTCATAATTTTTCCAACTTAAATGTGAATATATATGATTTCGCAAATTTACATATCTTATACATGACAGCAGTAATAATATTACATGGCAGTGATTATTAACATCGCAATTCATTAATTAATCCGATTAACATGCAATGTTATTAACTTACCACATAAACAAATTATCAAGTACATATGTATTTATGTAGACGTGGACCAAAAAGTATTAATACAAACACACATCTTGTTCATTATATAGCAAACAAACTACATATTTAACATACAATTCGTGGACAGTTAGCATTAGTCAATAAACATGGAATTCTTCAGACTATATACGCATTAGTCAATAAACATGGAATTCTTCAGACTATATACGCGTGGTTGCCACTGGTCTTTATACAGTTAACATGCAATACATGGTAGCAATAACAAAACAATAGAACTAATTACAAGTTCTCTCACATGTTACAGTAATATAGCATGTGAACAATTTCGTCTTATTTGGACGGTAGTTTGCAATATCTAATCATGCAATTTACTATAGATTTTTTGACAAACATGTGATTACAGTGATGATGTAAATAACAAATATTCCTTTGAATTAGAATGCACATAATTAAATATATACTATACAATTACAGAGGGCAATATGGCCGTAAACATATACAGAGGTTCTATAATGTTCACTAAGCTTCTTTCACCATAACCAATCAACAACCAATATGTAAGTAGTACATGTAAACATCCAATCTTATATAACATGCGTACATACAGTAGCAAAATAATAAGGCATGCAATTTTAAACCGGAAAAATAAGGGTTTAGCAATTGTACCAAATTACCAAGTGCTTCAACGATTGATTAGAACAAGATATGTCATCGATTTTTATAACCCCGTATCCGAGCGTTTACCCAAAATCTCTAATATCCGCAATCGTATATCCTATTCTCCCCGAGCAAGTGCCGATAACGTGTTGTGTGACATATTAGCTCGTTATATAGATATATAGAGATATGTATAGATATAGAGATAAGTATGAGAGACAACAATAAGAGAGACTTTATTCATTCATATGAGTGATAGATCGATATCAAGAGACCCATGACCCTCTTTATATAATAGAGGGTAGGGTTACATATGCTAGAAAAGCCCAAGATAGGCCCAATAGAGTAAGGTTTAAGATGACCAATAATATCCTACAACATTAACAAATATATTCTAATTATAAAAAAATGAATACTTTTTTGAAAAAAATAACAAATAGTGATGTGAGCTCAAATAATTTTTGTCCGAATGCCATAAATCTAAAACTTACTTTATGTTCGTTTTAGAGAAAGTGTAAAAAAAATTATAATTTTTTTATTTTAGAGAAAAATTCAAAAAAAAAATATAGTCAAATAATATGTTTTTTAAACTGGTATACTTATTATGTATGTATATGTTTTAGTGGAAACATTGTAAATTGTAATGTTTTAAAAAGAAATGATTAAATTTATACAAATTACAAAGAATATGATCAAAATGAAAAACGAAACTAACTTTCATCTAACTAAATTAGCGGCAGTACCTGAATTGTTAATATTATGATAGTTCAGTACGTTAATTGTTAAATTTGATAGTATGATAGTTAATAGTTAAAAACATAGAGTAAAATAAATGTATTTTTTACCATTATAGTTTATACCAGCAAATGTAAATCGGCACATTTAATTGTTTCAACTTGTACTATCAAAATTGCAATAAAAACAAAAAGATCAGATCTGTATGTGGGGTTCAATGCTACCTCCACTTGCCTTTTGAATGACAACGACAATGGTCCTAATTCATAAATATTGCTCATAATTTTAGCACAAGAACAAAGAGAAAATAATATACAAGCCAATTAAATATAAATGCAGTACAACTTACAAGATGTTATAACTTATAAATGGTATATATCTTCGTACACATGACACTATAAAAACAAATAAATTGTGCAATACGTAAGATATATGTTACAACAACATGTTGCAGTACGTAAGAAGGCACAAACAAACCCTTAAATAAACTACATTGATTATTTATTGCAACTTCTAAATATTCAGAGTGATGGCGTGAGGAAATATGATCGGCTTTTTGTTCGACTTTAGCATTTAACAAATTATAGGACGTGAACAAAGTTGCATTTTTAGCTTACTCTGTCCATTCTAGCTAGTAATCTACAATTGATTTCATGAATGATCTATTTGCATTTTGGTCATTTTAGAAGTCACAATTTCAATATTAGAGGTCACTTGTACTTGCATGACTTTGGGCCGTACATACTTGAACTCGATTACCACATCCAAAATGTACAGATTATGCCTCTTTTGGAGCTTAAACAACTACTAATATTTTAGGAAGGACCAAAAAAAAATCTAACATTTTAGGACATTATTTGATATGGAAAATAGATAGGTGGTTACTTGTACAAAAAAATCCACCTAATAAACTTATAATTTATCTTATATTTAATAGCTTAACAAAGTCACCTAAAATAACCTCAATTGTACTAATTGTATTAGAGTAAACATTATATAGCGAAAAGAGGTAAATTGTTAGGAGAAGAGTGTGTGTTTTGGTTCATTTCTTGACTTGTATGATCTAGGTTTTAACCAGAATCATTGGTCATCTTTTCCTTTTAAATGTGCGTTTAAGCCGGTAGCAAAGTTTGCGCAAGTTGTATGTAACTATTCAGTTTTCCTTATCGGATTTATTACTTGGTATATGCTAGCATGGGGGCACGGTCCAAGCATATACAATTATGTTTTCTTTAATAATAATGGCCGGTTCGAAAAAAAAAAGAAAAGGAAAGGTACCGATTAAAATAACTTGAGGGTCATGTAATCGACTTTTTCTATCATAAGGACATAGATGAACTCATTAACTAGTAAAATATGTCACAAAAATGAAAAGAGCAAAGGTATAGAAAGCAAGGCATGCATACAGAGAATAAACTAAACTTTAAAAAAAAAATGAAATTTGTTAAAGAGAATAACTCTTCAGAACAAATAAGTGAGCAATCTTCTGTAAAAAAAAGTTAACAAAAAATATTTTGAAAAGAGACATATGCATAAGCTTGTTCACAGTCCCTTGGGTACATACATTACTACATTTACACATTTGTCAAAATTGTCAATTGTTTGGTAGGATGAAAAGAATATCTCATTTGGATTATAACATTATTTCATTTTCCAGTAATCCAGTTGTGATTCAAGTTGTACCTCATAACTCTCAACTCTCAAATGTTAGACTGTAGATGATTGACCAGCTCAAAAGTTGAGCTTTTCTAGATTTAGCCCGAAATAGCTTGAACCGTTATCCTGGAGAAGTCTCGTTAGTTCTGATATGCTCAACAATCCCAGCTTATTTGCTTAAAACCTGGAGTATACGTCTCTTGTATCCTGATCTTCAGCTCCTTTGTAGCTTTCTCTTTTCTTTTAGCCGTTCCTTTTCTTATCATCATACTATTAATATAAGTTAACTCAAGAAATATTGAGGCTGTCAAATTTTATTTTTTTTTTCCAAAAATGCCCATATTCTAATTAACTAATTACTAAAATAAGTTAATGCAATTTAAATAAATAAATATTTTTTTTTTCACATATCAAATCATTTCTCAAGCAAATCATCATACATGTATTTTTATATTACTATAACAACAAAACATTATATTTTTACGATATTCATCCAATTATTTTTGTAAACTTTTTGAAAATATTAAATTTATTTGTGTCGGATCATATTCATGCAACTACGTGTTTGGGCTACGATTACTAATAATATTTTATGGGAGGCTTGACTTCTTTTTTATCCAATCTGTAGGATTTATTGCTGTTTGCGAGATTGTATCGAATGTTCTTTGCAAAAAAAAAGGGAGTATGGACATATATGTTGGAAAAATGTAGGAAAACATGTATTTTATACATGGTTGTTCCAAGTGGTCAGGAACCATCTTTGAGTCAATTTTCAATGCGACTCCTCAGTTTTTCTGAGGCCATACTCAATGCGGTTGAGTAGCTCGTGCGACTAGCTTCGCAACGGTATATCGCATGACCTATTCGGAGGAAGGGTGTGAATGATAATTGGACTCGAAGGTTGGTACTAGAAAGAGGCAATAAAGTTAATGCTGGAAAATGAGAAAAGAAATGGGATTTAACCCATGAGGGTTATACCACATTGGAAAATCATGAGTGATTTTTACAATATATATACTAAGGTATCCCATGTGGATATAAAGTAGTGTGTCCACATACACATGTGTGTATTGTGTACCACACATGGGCTTGCTTGCTCGACGGGCGGGCTTGCTCGACGGGCGGGCTTGCTCGACGGGCGGGCTTGCTCGACGGAAAAAGTGTTCCTGTTCGGGTAAAGTGTTCCTGTTCGGGTAAAGTGCACCTGTTCGGAAAAAGCTTCCAGCAAAGCTGTAACTGTTGCAATAAATATGATTTGATTGCAAAGTTAATACTGCAGTTTCGAATTTCGAAAACTGACAGTAGTAAAGTGACCTTAATGGCTGAGATACTCAGCAAGCCTATAAATAGGCAGACCCCCCCACATGTCAAAAGATACATAATAACATTCTGAAATAAAATACAGAAGCATATATCATCTCTCAAAAATTAGCATTACATTTTAGAACCAGAGAGAACCACCCACCACCAGCTCGACCTTGACTCGTCGCCAGTTTCCGGCGAGTCATCCGAGACGTTGTACCTTGGGATCGAAGCGCCAACGCAACCAGAAACCTAAGGTGGTTGGGCGAATATCGGTTAAGGGCATACTGTTAACAGTAGCCTCGTCTTGTTTATTTTCAATTCTGTCAAGTTTTTAATTCTGTCCAGTTTTTCAATTCTGTCCAGTTTTACTATTCTGTAATTAGTTTAAAGTTCTGTTTTATGCTGTAATTACTATTCTGTAATTTAATTCTGTAATTAGAATAGTTTCAATTCAGTCCTGTACTTTCAATTCAAAACAGAACAGTCCGGCTGTTAAGTTTATACTTTCCAGTCCGGCAGTTTCTTTTAATTGCAAATCAGTACATCAGATTATTAATTAATAATAATCTGAATACGTTTGTTTTAATTACGTCTCAGTACTTACATGTTGTAATCAGTTTATTGTATTTCATTTGAAAATTAATAAAGATTACACTGGTTTTAATTAATTCTTGTTTAGTCCTTTATTTATTGTTAATTGTTATTTCGTACACGGAAACCAACAATCTTAACCGATACGCTGTTGTTTCTTTCGTGTATTGATTAATACAATTATTTATTTTTTATAAGGAATAATGCTTTCTTGTTTTCAATTCTAAATTATATTAGAAATTGAATTACAAAGGAAAAATTCCAAACAGCTTTAATTTTATTTTATTTTCTTGTTGATACCAACCGTATTGGTATTCAATAAGAATCGTTTAATCCTTTTAATATCAACCGTATTGATATTCAAAAGGATAAGAGTTTAAATTTTATTGTTTGTTTAATAATTCTTTTACAAACCCAAATATCAGTTTTGGTGTTTTGTTTATAGAATTTATTGTACACGTATCTCATACGTTTTGTGTTGTCGTTTCAGATGACTAACACGTCGCCTATTCAGTTGCCTAGCGGGGGTGAGCATGACCCAGTGGTTGGTGGAGATGTCCATAACACTGGGGGCGATGCGATTGTGGGGTCTACCGCCGATGACGTAGCTGCAGCGGCTGAGGCCGCCGCGGCTGCGGCGATGGCGGATGCTACGGCCAAAGCTGAGGCTGCGGCCGAAGCAGCGGCCACGGCCAAGGCCGCAGCTAAGGCTGCGGCTAGAGCCAAGGCTGCGGCCAAGGGCAAGGCACCGATGTATTCGGCTGTGCCTACTTTGCCGACTTCTCATCTGGAGAAACCGGAAAAATTCAGGGGAGACAACTTTAAACGTTGGCAGCAAAAGATGCTGTTTTATCTCACGACCTTGAATCTGACCAGGTTTCTCAAGGAGACTGCTCCCGTCCTAAGCGAGGACGATCTGGACGAGCAGTCGTTCTCTGCGGTTGAGGCATGGAGACATGCCGACTACCTATGCAAGAACTATATCCTGTGTGCTCTAGATGACACGTTGTTCAGTGTTTTCGAGCCCAAAGCTACTGCAAAGGAGCTGTGGGAGACTCTCGAAAATAAGTACAAAGTGAATAACGCTGGCACAAAGAGATTTGTTGTCACGGACTTTCACGAGTACCGTATGACTGACAGCAGAGGTGTCATGGAGCAAGTTGAGGAGCTCCAACTGATTTATCACCGCCTTGAGGCTGAGGGGCTAGTTATTAATGAGCCTTTCCAGGTGGCACTCATGATTGAGAAATTGCCGCCGTCATGGAAAGACTTTCAAAACTACCTGAAGCACAAGCGGAAGGAAATGAGGTTGGAGGGGCTCATTGAGAAGCTCAACATCGAGGTGAGCAACCGTCGCTCCGTGAGGAGAGTCGGTGGTGCTGTCATCCCGATGGCAAAGGCCAATGTGGTCGAAAGCTCCAACGTCAAACGGAAATGTTTTGACACCGGAGGCAGTTCTGTTGTCGCAAAGAAATTTGCGGGAACCTGCTTTGTGTGTAACAGGACCGGCCATCGTGCCGCGGACTGTTATGACAATAAAGGCACTGCTAAGCCTAACCCCCCCCCCCCCCCTCCGAGGAACTTCAAAGGCAAGGGGAAGAGGAAAGCTCCAGCTCAGGCACATCTGACCGAGGGAGGACGAGATGATGACCACTTTACTGCTGTGGTCTCTGAGGTGAATCTCGTGGGGAGCAACCCCAAAGAGTGGTGGCTGGATACCGACGCCACAAGCCACATCTGCTCAACAAGGTGGATGTTTAAGACCTACGAAGCAGTAGAGGGAGAAAGCTGCTTCATGGGAAATTCTACTACTTCCAAGGTGGAAGGAAAAGGAATGGTGGTGATGAAGATGACCTCTGGAAAAGAGCTGAGGTTGACAAATGTGCTTCATGTTCCGGATATCCGCAAGAATCTGGTATCCGGATCGGTGATGGTGAAGAACGGGTTCAAACTAGTTTTAGAATCCGATAAAATTGTAATCACCAAAAATGGTATCTATGTAGGCCATGGCTATATGACCAACGGCATGTTTAAGTTAAACGTAGGGACACCTGCTCCCAATAAAGGTGCTAAAGCTGAGGCTAGCACTAGTAATGTAATGACTGTTGCCCAAGAGGCCAATAATAATTCTGAGTTTAATTATTTATTTGAGTCATTTCATTTGTGGCATGGTAGATTAGGTCACGTGAATTATAATTCTTTAAAGAAATTAATATCACTAAAACTAATACCAAATTTCGTTTTTGATAAGCAGCACAAATGTGAGATTTGTGTAGAGGCAAAATTAACGAAATCATCGTTTCAACATGTTGAACGAGAAAGTGAACCTCTCGGTCTAATACACACGGATGTATGCGACTTAAAGTTTATACAAACGCAAGGAGGGAAAAAGTACTTTATCACCTTTATAGATGATTGTACTAGATACTGTTACGTTTACTTAATGAGAAGTAAAGACGAAGCAGTAGAGAAATTCGCTCTTTATAAGACCGAAGTGGAAAATCAACTCAATAAGAAAATTAAAACATTGAGAAGTGATAGAGGCGGTGAATATGAATCACCGTTTGAACAGATATGCGCTGAAAGCGGCATTATACATCAAACCACAGCCCCATACACTCCCGAGCAAAATGGGGTTGTTGAGCGTAAAAATAGAACGCTAAAGGAAATGATGAATGCTATGCTAATCAGTTCTGGTTTACCCCAGAACATGTGGGGGGAAGCGATACTTTCTGCTAACTATGTTTTAAACAAGTTACCACATAAGAAGCGAGAAAAGACTCCATATGAATTATGGAAAGGTCATCAACCCAGTTATAAGAACCTGCGGGTTTGGGGTTGTCTCGCAAAGGTCCTAGTTCCCACTCCTAAGAGGATGAGAATTGGTCCTAAGACGGTGGACTGTGTGTTCATCGGATATGCACAGAATAGTAGTGCATATCGGTTTCTCGTGCACAAGTCGGACAATCCCGATGTACACGTAGATACGTATATAGAAAGCCGAGAGGCCTCTTTCTTTGAAGATATCTTTCCCCGGAAATTACCTACATCTGTACCAACTCAAGAGTTGAACAGTGAAGGAAATGTGGGGGCAAGTGAACCGACAGAGGAAGAGGAAGAGGAAGAGCCTCGGCGCAGCAAAAGGGCAAGGAAGGAAACTTCTTTTGGACCTGATTTCCTAACCTTCATGATTGAAGGCGAACCGGTGACATATAAACAAGCTATGTCAACACCGGATTCCCAATATTGGGAAGAAGCTATTCAAAATGAAATTGAATCAATCATGCAAAACCACACTTGGGAACTAGTGGATCTTCCGAGAGGATGCAAGCCCCTAGGACACAAGTGGATCTTCAAGAGGAAGTTAAGGGTTGACGGCACGATTGAGAAATACAAGGCGAGACTTGTAGTAAAAGGATTCAGGCAAACTGAAGGTGTCGATTATTTCGACACGTATGCTCCTGTCTCCAGGAAAACGTCTATCCGAATCGTCATTGCTCTCGCAGCTTTGTTTGATATGGAAATACATCAAATGGATGTAAAGACGGCGTTTCTAAATGGAGAACTGGAAGAAGAGATTTACATGGAACAACCGGAAGGGTTTGTAGTTCCTGGTAAAGAGCACCAAGTGTGCAAACTTGTAAAGTCTCTATATGGACTCAAACAAGCGCCAAAGCAATGGCATGAGAAGTTTGATAGAATTATGCTATCAAACGGTTTTCGCATTAATGAGTGCGATAAATGTGTCTACTCTAAAGGAAGTGGAAGAGACTGTGTTGTAGTCTGTCTCTATGTGGATGATATGATCATAATTGGGAGTAATGATAGAATCAGCTCCACAAAGAAAATGTTATCACAACACTTCGATATGAAGGATCTGGGTATAGCTGATGTAATTCTTGGTATGAAGATTACCAAAACATTAGAAGGATATGCCTTGTCCCAAGGTCACTATGTTAAACAAGTATTAGACAAGTTTGACAAGGGCAGTAAGGCTATGTCTAGAACCCCAATTGAGTTCAACTGTAACCTGAAAAAGAATTTCGGTAAAAGTGTGAATCAATTAGAGTTCTCTCGAGTCATAGGCAGTCTCATGTATATAATGAATTGCACTAGACCAGACATAGCAAACTCAGTGAGTAGACTGAGCAGATACACCAGTAATCCAAATGAGGAACACTGGAAGGCCATAATGAAACTTCTCAAGTATATGAGGTTTTCAGCCGATTACGGGCTGCACTATACCAGATATCCAGCGGTACTGGAAGGGTATTCAGATGCCAACTGGATATCAGACTCCAATAGCACAAGATCCACGAGTGGATATGTGTTTATAATGGGAGGAGCTGCTGTGTCTTGGAGATCCTCCAAACAGACATGTATTGCAAGGTCAACTATGGAATCTGAATTCATAGCGTTAGACTTAGCAACCGAAGAGGCAGACTGGCTGAGAAGTCTATTGGAAGGAATTCCAATGTGGCCGAAACCTGTTCCCGCAATAAGCATGCATTGTGATAGTCAATCAGTAATTGCGCGGGCTCAGGATCATATGTATAATGGAAAGTCTCGACATATACGTCGGAGACATAAATCCGTAAGAGAATTGTTATCCAACGGTGTGGTGTCCTTAGATTTTGTAAGATCAAAGGAAAACATAGCGGATCCATTAACAAAAGGCTTGACTCAAGTAGGAGTCGAGACGTCATCGAACGGAATGGGATTAAAGCCCATTAAAATTGGTAGCCCCCCCATAGGCAACCCAACCTAAACGGAATCTTTCCTGATAGGTTCAAAGGGAAACTGAACTGTGGGGGCAACCGAACAAAGCACTCGAGAACCTGGATTTCCCAGCCCATTTCCGCGATGACAGAGTGATACACCTGTACCATTGTAAGGGTGAGCTTGAGGCTCTTAATGATCCAAGTAACTCGACGGTCGAGTAAAGTGAGTCAGGACACTTTCGATTTGGAACACCTATAACGAGTGCGTAAGGCCGGTACCATGTGATGAACTTGGGCTAATTCACTAGAGCACTCAGTTGAAGTTGCCAAGGCAGTCCAGGCCAAATATGGACAACAACTAAAGGGCCTAGTACGTGGGTAGAGAGGGCACTGTGCGGGTGCCATTCTGGGATACACAAAGCTTGATGGTTCAAAGCTTTACAGCTACATAATAGCAGTATTCTGGGTGGTATTCCGCTACGCCAGGTTCAAGGCGCGCGCTACCTGACCTTAGGCAGTGAACTTTTGCGGTTCTCTTGATTTGCATTTAGGACATGGGCTTTCGAGCCAATTGCATTCATGTGGGGGATTGTTGGATAAATGTAGGAAAACATGTATTTTATACATGGTTGTTCCAAGTGGTCAGGGACCATCTTTGAGTCAATTTTCAATGCGACTCCTCAGTTTTTCTGAGGCCATACTCAATGCGGTTGAGTAGCTCGTGCGACTAGCTTCGCAACGGTATATCGCATGACCTATTCGGAGGAAGGGTGTGAATGATAATTGGACTCGAAGGTTGGTACTCGAAAGAGGCAATAAAGCTAATGCTGGAAAATGAGAAAAGAAATGGGATTTAACCCATGAGGGTTATCCCACATTGGAAAATCATGAGTGATTTTTACAATATATATACTAAGGTATCCCATGTGGATATAAAGTAGTGTGTCCACATACACATGTGTGTATTGTGTACCACACATGGGCTTGCTCGACGGGCGGGCTTGCTCGACGGGCGGGCTTGCTCGACGGGTTTTTAGCTCAACGGAAAAAGTGCGCCTGTTCCTGTTCGGGTAAAGTGTTCCTGTTTGGGTAAAGTGTTCCTGTTCGGGTAAAGTGTTCCTGTTCGGGTAAAGTGCGCCTGTTCGGGAAAAGCGCGCCTGTTCGGGAAAAGTGCGCCTGTTCGGAAAAAGCTTCCAGCAAAGCTGTAACTGTTGCAATAAATATGATTTGATTGCAAAGTTAATACTGCAGTTTCGAATTTCGAAAACTGACAGTAGTAAAGTGACCTTAATGGCTGAGATATTCAGCAAGCCTATAAATAGGCAGACCCCCCCACATGTCAAAAGATACATAATAACATTCTGAAATAAAATACAGAATCATATATCATTTCTCAAAAATTAGCATTACATTTTAGAACCAGAGAGAACCACCCACCAACAGCTCGACCTTGACTCGTCGCCAGTTTCCGGCGAGTCATCCGAGACGTTGTAACTTGGGATCGAAGCGCCAACGCAACCAGAAACCTAAGGTGGTTGGGCGAATATCGGTTAAGGGCATACTGTTAACAGTAGCCTCGTCTTGTTTATTTTCAATTCTGTCAAGTTTTTAATTCTGTCCAGTTTTTCAATTCTGTCCAGTTTTTCAATTCTGTCCAGTTTTTCAATTCTGTCCAGTTTTTTAATTTTGTCCAGTTTTTCAATTCTGTCCAGTTTTCAATTCTATCCAGTTTTTCAATTCTGTCCAGTTTTACTATTCTGTAATTAGTTTAAAGTTCTGTTTTATGCTGTAATTACTATTTTGTAATTTAATTCTGTAATTAGAATAGTTTCAATTCAGTCGTGTACTTTCAATTCAAAACAGAACAGTCCGGCTGTTAAGTTTATACTTTCCAGTCCGGCAGTTTCTTTTAATTGCAAATCAGTACATCAGATTATTAATTAATAATAATCTGAATACGTTTGTTTTAATTACGTCTCAGTACTTACATGTTGTAATCAGTTTATTGTATTTCATTTGGAAATTAATAAAGATTACACTGGTTTTAATTAATTCTTGTTTAGTCCTTTATTTATTATTAATTGTTATTTCGTACACGGAAACCAACAATATATATGTTACTAGTAATCGTTCCCCACGCGTTGCGTGTGTGACGCGCAATGCAATTAAAATATAAAAAATAAGAGTATTTATGATACAAATACGTGGATAATACAAAAAAAAAAATAGTATAAAACTTAAAAGACTTAAAAGAATTTTTGGTTGTTAAAGAATGACACATAGTGTTATTAGTTGTTATTTTTTTTTTATTTTTTTTTTTTTTTTTTTTTTTATGTGAGTATGGTATTATTGTAATTAATAAAAAAATATAGTGGTATTTTTGGAAAAAATTGGCTAAACTGGACAGTCTCATTTTGCTTGGGTTGGCTTATTATAATAATATAGATATGTTCTTTACTGGCGAATAAAAATCCAATCTTCTTGAGGTTCAAAGCTCAAACTGATGTGTATTCTAGTTTGAGTTTGATTTTAGGTTAGGAAAAAGATAAGCTACTGTGAACATCAAAAACTGACTTGGAAGGCTTCAGCAAAACAATCTGGAAGATGGATGGTATACTTGGGCACTCTTCTTGGCCTCTTGGGTTAGGCATGCACTGTTAGGTTGTCGGTTGTTCTAGATTTTAAGCTAATAGAACACAAAAATTAGACTCGAGTATGTCTATTTGGGTACGAATCAACCCACCCTTCATAAAGAGGTATCCAACGCTTGAATGAGCTATCATAGGTTTTTTCTGGGAGAACAAAAGTGGATGTCACCAAAAGCCCAAGCCCACTTAATTAGGGACCCATGTCTGAAAAACCCCATGAGATGAAGACATATACATCCTGAAAGACATAATTGCCTATAAATAGCCAAGTATCCCTCCTAGAAAAGGGACCAGAAAAGGGACCAGAAAAGATAGAGAGAATGAGAGAAAAGATAAAAACTAGTCAGAGCGTATCACATCAATAGCCTAACCGAGCAGAGCAGAGAATCGAGCATCGAAGAGAAGAGAAAGATCACATTCGGGATCAAATAACGAATCCGAGCATAAATATAGCAATAGAGTTGTAATCCGAACAATGACAATTGTCGAGCAATAATAAAGATCAATAAGTGTTCATCGTTTATTGTCGATCCATTATAATAATATTGTTGAAAAGCCTAACCACACCCACCAAAGTTATGGCTTTATCACTAAGTTTTTTTAAATTTTGTTGCTTAAAAGCACGACTGTATATATTTGGTTGATCAGCTTCAAAGCTTGATGCACCCAGTGTTTCTCAAATGTAAGAAATCCTGTAAACGTATCTGCTTAAAAGCTGCAACTAATCCTAACTATATAGATAAATGAGAGCGAAAAAGTAAAAACTTGAGGATATACTTGAATAATGATACTTGTAACTCTACATATTAGTTAGCAGACTAGCACCATACATATTACATATTTTAGGCTCTATAAAAGGACCTGAGTGGGAGGCTCAAGAAAAGAAGACAACGAATCTAGCTCATCCAATCGGTAATCCAGTCTACGTACATAATAAGATTCAAGAAACATGATAAGCAGAAACAAACTGAAAAGTTAAAAAAGGGACAATGCACAAAAGATGTTCACAATATGTAAAATAAGAGGAAAATTATGTATCATGAATTCGGGATGGATGTTGGTTGTAGTAGGTAGAAATATAAATAAGGAAAATTGGAAAACCAAGAGTGAAGAAACTAGACATTTGTATGTCAATGCAAAGCCTTTAGCCCTCCCCAAAAAAATTAAATCCTTTTGCTGCTTTAGAAAAGTATCGAATCAATTATGCGTTCAATCCATACACTGTTTAACAGAAAAGACTGGAAATCTCTTGCTCTTTCAGCAGTTTTTATAGCTAGGATGATCTTGCTACACAAACCTACAATTTTCTCGAATGCATTATCGCCCTTTTCTGCCTCTTTTTTAACAACTTTAAAATGATCTAGTTATACCCTTCAATTCCACTAACATAATCAAGCACGTAACTTGGGAAACCCTGAACGATCGTGCTTAGATACAAACGCCTCCGACCTGGCTGTATTATTTAGCACTTTGAAATACATCAAGGTATGGAACTTCGAGATCGTAGTTCTTCGTCAAAATTAATACTTTTTGCCAATAGGCGTTATAACTGATTTTTTTCTTGAAAAAGAGGTTGATGTGAGATTGATACGAAATATGCATGAATTAATTAAGTAGCTAACTGAGGCTGCCTTCATCTCTTTTTAGTGAGATTGATGTGAGATTGATGTGAGGTTGATGTGAGATTGATACTCAGGTTTGAGTTTAGTAAGAAAATTCATCTCTTTTTGATCTATGTATAAATATATTATTGTAAACATAAAAATTTATGAAAACGGAAAATTCTGCAAGTATAAAAGGACATTTTGGTTATATACTAAATTAAACAAGCTATTTTGCAATCAATTCAATTACAAGCCTAACATTAAAAAAAAAAATAAGTTGGTGACAAAATTGAAATATACGGTTATTATTATTATTTTTTGGGTACATAAATATATGGTTGTTTTTTGGTCAATCGGAAATGCGGTTATACGGGTGGATTACATCAATAGTCCCACAGCTTGGATTAAAAATCTATTTGGTGCATACAAATTCAATAGAAACATTAAATAGACCCAACTAAGTAAAACTTGCAAAATTTGTCCCAACATTTAAACATGTGGAGTTGGTACTTTACTACTAATTTTTCTAATTTCACTAGTAAAAGTTTACAATTATTATAATCAATCTAATTTCCTTTGTGAAACTGATTACACATTAGAGTATTAGCATCAATATCTATATATGATACTATTTCCTCATTCCATCTAGTAGATTTTTCAAAAAATTATTGTGCATCAATTCCTCCAATATGTCGTTATATTAACTATTATCCGTTCTTAAATACAAGGAGACCATAAATTTCCCTATGAATAAAATGCAAAAACCTTTCCAATTCTATTATATTTTCATTTTCATTTTCATTTTTTAAATGGGCCCACCAAGTGTAACAGAGAAATAAATATGATGGGAGCAAATTTTAATACCATAAAACAATAAAATATATGATTAGTTTTTATTCTGATGTTAATTAAGAGGGTGGATCCGAGACTAACTATACCTTGTTTTCACTGCTAATTGTTAGGAAAATTCTATAAAAAAAATCCAAAGTCAATGATTTTATCATTTTGTTAATAATTACTTTGAAATAATTATTTCATATTTTAATGAAATTTTGGAAATTTAATTACTTATTTGGCATTATTTGGCATTTTAAAGAAATATAATTCATTTTTTTTAAAATTAATTTTTACTTTTTTTCAAAAAAAATTTTGGTTTCAAGTTTTAAATAAATAGAATTGGTGATTATTAAAAAATTCAATGGTCTATTAAGAAAACAAAGTAGTGTTAACTTAATTATAAAAAAAAATATAGTTTGGCACAACATGTCCGATGTTAATACAGGAAAGCTGAAAAATTGTATGAAGGTAAATTCTTATCCTCAAAGTCTAAAAGATTATATATTTGGGAGAAAATCTAGAGTAATTGACGCAATGGCACTTAATCGCCATCCATTATGAGGACCAATTTGTTGCGTTTTTAAAAAATGGGGACAATTTTGAATTGGAACTGGGTAAGTGTACCACAACATAAAGAAAGACACTATTTGCATTAATTCTCCGTTATTTTTAAACGATTAAAAAGATACTTAAAAAAATAAAATAAAAATAAACTCCAAATAACAAAATTCAACTGTCTCAACTAACTGCAATATAGCGCCAATTACTAAACTCCTAAATTCACTTTTAGCTCATAAAAACCCGATTTTCGCACAAACTTTCTCTTTCTATATACATTTACATACATATATAAATTTCATTCTTGCTGAAAATCGTCAAGAAAATGTCGTTAAACAATCCACCCGATAATTCTTTCAACAAAGAAATGTTTTTTGATGATATACCGGAACTTGACACTCTACCCATTAGCGATGAAAACGAACTCCGCATTGAAGATTACCTGATTGATGATGACCTAGTCGAATTTGTGTCTCCGACGAAGAATCAAAAGACTTCTAATTCCCCTGAACCACAAGCCAGGTCGCCACTTCTTTCTATTCAATTCTTTTAGTATATACTATGTTTTATGTATTCTATTTTTTGGTTAGTTGGGTAAACTACTGATAGTAAAGTTCTTTGAAGAAAGGATTCATTATTCTGGGAGAAAAAAGGAAAGAAAGAAAATAAGAAAAAAGGATTTAAAACTCATATTACGTGCATCAGTTTGCGTAAATTTTGAATTTGCCCAGAGTTTTGTTCGGATTATGTGATTTTTCTATATAGTGTGAATTTATGCTTGACCTTGTCATGATATAATTGGTTATCTTGGATAGCAGACTTATTTGAGAGAAAAGTTATTTTGGATTTCGGTCTATATACTGTGTTTTTGGACTTGTAGTGAGAGTCTGACGGTATCTATTCGATATAATCTATCGATCTTGAATCTTTTTAATTAATGTTAAAACGTTAGAATTTTGGCATGGTAAAAAAAAGAGTTATTTGAGAGAAAAGAAAGAAAACGACGGAATTTTCGGAAAAGACAGAACTTCGGAAAAATACTATATGCAGGTCACGCAGTATATGTGAATTCGTTCGAAGTCTTGTAGGAATTGAAGTGACATTCCATAAATATTCTTGAATGGATTATGTGGATTCGGTTTAAGTTGTATACTGTGTATGTTGTACATTATGCGAGTATGCTTAAAACTTTGTGTAATTGGTTTCAATTCACACCCTTGATGCTAATCTTAGTTTTTTTTTCCCTTAGATCGCTGTATTTCTTGAAAACTAAGCATAGTATTTGGATATTCATAATTCCTTTCAAAAGATTACATTAGCTTTGACTGATGATTGACGTCATCTGTTCTTGAGAAATAAACATAAATAAGGGGGTTCAATTATTAATGAATTATTGTTTCCAATTAATTTCAGCAGAAAGCATAACTTTGGTGGATTCTTCAGTTGAACTTAGTTTATGGATGATTAGCGTAAGTCGTAACTGACTTATTAGAAAAAACAAAATTATAGAGGGGGTATATTTGAAGTGATATCCAAAGTTCAAATGGCAAAAAGTTTGGAACTTTGCATCTCAGCACCTATTTTGGTTTTCAAATTTTGTTGTGCAAAAATTATATTCATATAAACGAATGTATTGTTCCTGCTAGCATATAATGTGCTGATGCAATACTGCATTAATCATGAAGCAACCTCTTTTAGGAGTAAGATCAATCGTATTCAAGTTTCTTTATCAAATGGAGTCGCGTTAAATTTACAAAGAATAAGATTCAAAAACTATCGATTCTGCAAACATAGAATCTGACAAGTATATATGAATTTTCTCAAGGCTTTGTTTGTGTTTATCAATTTTGTAAAATAATTAAGAGTCCTTTAGTTATCTTCTTGTTGACGGAATTCCCTTGATCTTGTATGACCATGTTATAAGAGTATATGCTTAAACTAAATCTGACAATTTCCTCCTTTCTTGAGCAGTGGGATCACAGAAAATGAAATTTTGCAAACTTCAAACGCTGGTGCTATTCCGTCAACCTCTACTGCAGAAGGAGAATCTACAAAGTTAGTATCTTTCATCATAGCATACACTTATTTTAGCCTATTAAACTTCTCAAATTTAGTTTATTAATTCATTGTATTTTTTCACTTATAAGCATGTCACTAGAATAACAGTGAAATATTCTCCGGAAAAAACTATGTAACTTATTTGTTCTTGTGAGCCTTTACTTTCTTAGGAGTAAGACCTTTCATCGACGTGATGTGAAAGAAAAGGCAATTCAATTAGCATATTCTTCGTATAATCTATGTAGTATATAAATATATGGTTCAACATCTCGCTGCATTGATTTTTTTTAATGTTTTCTTGACAATTCTAGAATTTTACAACCTCACTTGGTACTTGGTAGCATCGCCCTTGCATACTAATTAAACACCAGTTCTTAGGTGGTTGAACTACAACTCTCCTTTCCTTTATAAGCATATTGTATTCATAGTCCACATTTAAGCACGATAACCTGGGTAGCACTCGAGTATTTTTTTTTCTTTTTCTGTGAATTGGTGTTATAATTAAATAAGTGAAAGAGTGCTGATTTCGTACCGCTGTTTTGCAGAGAAGTTTCCCCCACTGAAGTAGTTAAATATGATTGCATATTCATTAAGAGATTAACTGCAAGTGACTTGAAAAGCCCAATGAGAGTTCCGATAAGAGCTGCAGAGGAACATCTCCCTCAACTAAGTGATCTAGTTCGACGTACATATTTATATCTTTATGATTTCAATTCTGAGCAGAGAAGGGAATGGGAATTTTCATTCAGGTATAGAAAGTATTTTATTTCTGTGAATTGGAAAAAGTGTGTCGAAGATAATGGTTTAGAAAAAGGAGACAGAATCATATTTTACAAGACGCAAAGTGGTCAGATCGTGGGAAATGAGCTTCCTCGTTATGTCGTTAAATTCAAAAAGCCTAGGGAAACTATAGATACAGAATCGCTGTATATTCCTGTGCATAAGTTGGTTTAAAAAAAGTGGCGACGACAATGATGGTTTGGTGGATCAACCTCGCGAAAATGTGAATACCTCGAGGCATATAAGTGAACAACTGTACATTTTTAGGAAATGAACTGTACATTTCTTGTTGAAGGCATATTAGTGATATAGGGAGACTTCTGTTCTGTTATTTTCTTTGTTTAGTTGTGTAATCGAGTTTAAATGACTTGTATTGTTTTTGAAGGCATAAGTGAGATAGGAAAGTTTCTGTTCTGTTAGTTTTTTCTCTTTAGTTGTTAGATATTGTTGAAATGAATTTTACTTGTACTTTTGAAGACAAGAAAAAGAGAGATGGAAACTTCTGTTCTGTTCTGTTATTCTTCATTCTTTATTTGTTAAATAAGTATAGTTGGAATGAATTATTAATTTATCATTTTTTTCTTATGTTTTTACTTGACAGGCTTCGGAGTAATTATCGGTATATCGGAAACATTAGAATGTAGTATTTTTTTTCAATAAAAACTCGAAAAGTTAATGAAGAACCTTTTTTAAGACACTGCTAATTCAAAAAATGTACTTGATTCTCATACAGTATCTCAAACTATTCTTAAGTTAAGTCTGATAATTATTAGGCTCCAGGTTCAAATAGGGCTGGGTTCGGTTCGGTCCGATTCGGTTCGGTTTTTGACAAAACCGAAACTGAGTAGATTTTTCAGTTCGGTTTTTTTCGGTTTCAGTCTTTTTATTTTTTGGACCGAACGGGACCGGCTTTTTTGGACCGGTTTCGGGTTTTTCGGTTATTTTCCCTTTTTCGGTTCGGTTCGGTTTTTCCGGGTTTTCTCCCAACCCTAGGTTCAAACACTGTCTATCGTATGAATGAATTTGATGGTACGTACGCATAGTGACATAGCTTAAATTAGATATCCGTTTGATCCTCAAATTTATTTATTTTAAAAATTGGAGAAGTGATCATGAGTTTGGTCCAAAAGTTCAAGAATCTCGACCTTTGCTGCATTCTTCGAATTTCAAATCAAAAACAGTAATATAGAGGATCATAACAAGAATCATAATAAACTATAAACAAAACAATTTCTGTAAAACTCATTTTTTTGTCAATCAATATGTTTTCACCTCCTCAAAGAATTGCTAGCAAAGTGGCTTCTTTCCCACTGATAAACCTGATTCGAAAAGGTCAGTCTTGTCATAAGAAAGAAAGACGTTAACCTCGTGCTCAAAATATTCTAACTTAGTCACTCAATCGCAATTCTGAAAATACCAATTCAAGGGAAACTCTAACGAGTCCGCACGATATCACAACAAAGGAAAAACTCTATTAATTGAGAAATTATTTGGTTTGCAACCCATTTTATAACCACACGCTTAATGGGTCCCACAGTCTTACATAATAAAATATATTAAATGTGTCGTTATAAAGTGGGCTGAAGAACTTATCCAAGAGAACCAAATAATTTCTCATCTCAGAATTCTGATTCAAATATTAAATGGTTCTAGTTAATATAACCAAAAATTACAACCTCACATCGAGACATAGGGGGCGGAGAAGCAACATACTAGACCACAAGTAAAGAGATCAAGTAAAGGATCCTAGAGAAAATCCCACCCAATGTGGCACTGTAGTTACAACCGAAGTGCCGACACACTTCAGTTACTTGTCTAGAAACTCGAAAGTGACTTGTATTTGTGCCTGTACAAATAATCATGTGGGATTTACTTGCATCAAATATAAGCAAGACTCTGATTGGGAACGTGTTACCACCATTTAAATCAAACATCCAATGAAGGAAAAAACCGTAGAAGGTCAAGAAAAGAGAAAGTATATCGATAAAAAATCAACAATTAACTAGTCACTCCATTCCAATTTATTAGTTGTCCAACGTTCTACTTTGGAGCATTCGAATGTACTACTTGTCCACTTTCCTAACATACCATACCAACAATACGTAAATTACACTTATAAATAAACTTATCATATTAAGAATTAAATGCGAACATAAGGATAAAGCTGGAAATTACGTAAAACAATGCTTAATCATTGTGTTTCTTTAAATCGAGGGTAACCAAAATCGAAACACAAGGAGTAAGTAAAATAATATTAAATAGATACGGACCAAATAGATCTGTTACTAAAACTCCAGGTACTTTCCCTATATAAATAACTAATGAGAGTAAAAAAGAGCGCCAAAATTATAATACCCAAATCAGGTTACCATCTCTCTATATCATACTATTAGTATAAACAAATTTAATAAAATCAAATTTTGTTCAATTTTTTTTAAAATATCTTCACTCTGTTTTAATAATTATCAATGTATATAATCTAATTAATTAAAAATTTATCCTAACTATATTTTTCTAATTACGGATGTGGCCTAAATTAATTAACAATTCATTTTAAATAGCTATAATATATGATACAAAATATGAATATTATGTTCAAAATTAAATATATTACGAGATTTATGACATTACACGTCTCAAACGCATCGTGTGAGTAAATTTTACTAGTATATATATACTGATATATCGATATATAAATATATATATATATATATATATATAAATATATATATATATATATAAATCATTTCCTGGTAAAGAAAATGTCATCTTCTTCAAAGGCCAACGAAGAAGAAGACGAGGCCAACGAAGAAGAAGACGACGATAAATCACCCGATCAAACCTCGTCACTTCATATATCAATTGAATTAACTTATAATTAAATTTTAATTATACTTTGCGACAGGGGTGGAGCTAGAATTTCACTTGAGCGAAGGCAAAAATGAATAAATATATATCTTATATTTTACATATGATAAACGTTTTGTGAATGACATTTTACACTTTTGATTATTTATATTATACAACCTATGACATATTTGTTTTCCAGTTAATTAATTTAGAATTATTTATATTAAGTACACTAAATGAACTACAAAATTAAAGGTTTTAAAATTCAATATTTTTAAAGTTTTTTGAGAAACTATAAATGATTTTAGGAAATTTATTCTGTTATTAGAATATAAAAAAAAAAAAAAAAAAGGTCTTTTTACTTTGATAGAAATGGTCTCAAATATATGGATGAATAGTTTTGATCAGTTGTATATTTTAATCTTAACATTAAAAAATAGCAAAAAGATGACATAAACAGATTTGAACCCAGTACAACCTCATAATCATTAGAGACTTAATTCTCACCTTCTAACCACTAAGCTAGTCAAACATTTGATAAATTATTATATATAAAATATTAGTTATTTAAAATCCAACGGGACACTGGCCTCCACCAGGCCTATGCTCCCTCCGCCCCTGCTCTCCGATGTTATACGTATTTGTTGATATCTTCGGGTTTTTTTTGGCTTTGAATGCTTGTTCACAGTCACTTGGGTACATTTGCACATTTGTCAAAATAGTCATTGTTTGCTAATCTATTCTGCCTTCAGTTAATAACATTTAAGTTTGTAAAGTTTTTCATCTCTTTTTGATCTATGTATAAATAAAATATTGTAATAGAAAAACTTATGAAATGGAAATTTCTGAAAGAATAAAGGGAAATTTGGTTAGTAAAGTACAAACTATTTTGCAATTAATTAATAACAAACTTAACATAAAAAAAAAAAACAATAAGTTGGTGATATGGTGCACATAATTGAAATTTTGAAGTAGGCCGCTTTTTTTTAATAGTTTTTTTGGGTCCATCGAAATTCTCTCCCCAATTTTATACTACCTCCATTTTCATTTAATTATCCATTATGAAACTAAATAACTTATATCAAAATTATCGAAATAATTTTTTTAAAAATATAATCATAAAATTTAACATTTAAATTACATAATCAACTTTTAAAAATTTTTATTCGAATAATTTTAATATAACTTATTGATCCGTCAAAATTGCACACCGTGGAACAATTAATAAACTTATGGCTCCAAAGTCCAAACAACTTATACGGGTCGATAACAATCGTCCCATTGCTTTAATTATAAATCTATTGCATACAAATTCAATAGAAATACTAAGTAGTCCCAACTACGTAAAACTGACAAATTTATCCCAACTACGTAAAACTGACAAATTTGTCCCAACTACGTAGTTTGCTGACAAAATTCGTCCCAACAATTAAACATGTTGAGTTGCTTCTTCACTAGTAAATTTTCTAATTTCAATATTAATAATTTGAATAAATATGGACCAACATAAATCAATTATAACAATCAAATATAATTTCGTTTGTTAAAACTGATTACAGCTTAATCACCATCCATAATGAGGATCAACTTGTTACGTTTCTAAAAATCCAGGGATCATTTTTGAATGGAAAGTGTACCACAACATAAAGATACTATTTGCACTAATTCTCCTTCATCTTTAAACAAATTAAAAAGATCCAAAGAAAATTATCCAAATAACTTCTCAACTGCAATATATATAGAGCACCAATTGCTAAACCCATGCATTCACTTAGTTGATAAACCCCTCGTTCCATTTACACACAATATTTCTCCTCATATATATATATATATATATATCATTCCCTTTGAAAATCGGTATCCGACCCACAAAGTCAAGAAAATGTCGTCAAACAATCCACCCGATAATTCTTCCAAGAAAGAAATGTTTTTTGATGATATACCGGAACTTGACATTCTACCCATTAATAATGAAACCGACCTCAGCATTGAAGATTACCTACTTGACGATGATCAAGTCGAATTTGTCTTTGAACCACAAGCCAGGTTGTCACTTCTTTCTATTTTTTCATTTTATATTTTGTTTATGTTTAATGTAATTCTATTTTCTGGTAAGCTTGGTGGATTAGATATTAGTAAAGTTATTTGGAAAAAGAATATAGTGTGGATTTATGCTTGACCTTGTCACGATATAATTGGTGATCTTAGATAGCAGAGTTAATTTGAGGAAATAAATAATTTCTTGGAAGATGTGAATTCGTTCGAATCTTGTAGTGAGATCAAGTGAAATTGCATAATTTTTCTTGAATGGATTATGGCGATTTGGTTATAGTTTTATACTGCGTATGTTGTACATTATGCGAGTATGCTTAAAGCTTTTTACATTTGTTTTGAGTTTACACATTTGATTCTAATCATAGTTTTTCCTTAAATCGCTGTATTTCTTGAAACCAAACATATAGTATCCGCCTATCCGGAAATTTCTTAATTCTTTTCAGTAGCTTCTTTTGCCTGAAGTCATCTGTTCTTCAGAAGTAAACATAAAAAGGGAGTTCAATTATAAATAACTTACTGTTTTCTTCTTTTAATCTATTTCAGCAGAAAGCATAACTTTGGTGAATTCATTAGTTGAACTGAGTTTTTGGGTGATTAGTGTGTCGCAACTGACTTATTAGAACAATAACAGAAAATAGAGGGGGTAAATTGAAGATTCTGCAAATAACTTTTTTTTTAATCAGTTTTTCTGAAAATAGAGATGATTAGCCTTACTCAACTTTTCTGTATCAAATAGAGTCATGTTATAAACATGCAAATAAATAAATTTTACAACTGTAGTTTATGCAAACACAGTATCAACTGTTTTTTTTTTTTTTTTTTTAATCAACCGAATGAATATCTATTATGTAGTAATAAATACTCCATAATAGGACCCCACTTGATTATACATTTGTACTTTATAATATTTAAAAGTAAAGAATTTTTAATTATGTATAATTTATCTTTGATAACTGATAAGTGTATGTATCTTAATAGGACCCACTTAATTTTTATCCTTTTAACTTCTTCCCTTGTTTGATGGAGTAGTATACATCAGTATAGATATATATTGATTCTTCCACTTTATTATGCATTTATTCATATTTCAAAAGAAAAGATATATAGAGTGAAAGAGAAAACCATAAACACACGTATTTCTAACCCTTTACACCGGTGAGTAGTTATCGAAGAGGAGAACGTTTTAAGGTTTTTATTGAGTGTCCTTTTGTCACCTTTTCAAACTGTTTTCACCCTTTTAAAATCTGAAAAACCAGCTATCTTAATTGTTTTTTTTTTTCAAATTCTTGTAGTTTCATCTCTTTTGTACAGCCTTTATTAGGAGGTACCGTTTTGGTAATAAAAAGGGATGTTACTAGGCCGTTATATACGTGCTAACGCTTGCTATACATTTTCTTGATATGTAGGAAATTTGATGCTATACTTATTATGTTTATAGAACTGTTTACTTATGTCGAGTTTTAGTATAAATAGTTTGTTACTGGTGTACTTAGTACTGTAGCAAACTTATGTTATCAATATTTCATATTCTTATTGTTGTGTGGTTTTAAAGTGTATAAAAAAGTTACTGCTTATGATTTAAATTGAAGTGAGATTGGAGGTGGATGTGTTTGTTGTTGGTCGTTTGTTGTTGTCGGTCTTTTATATTTCTTGTATGGATCACCTGCCTACGTAGTATCCGCGCAGGGAATGGCCAAGTGTATGTTTATATTAAATCTGACATTTTCCTCCTTCCTTGAGCAGTGAGATCACAGAAATTGAGAATTTGATGACTTCAAGCTCTACTGCACAAGGACAATCTTATATGTTAGTTTCTTTCTTCATAGTACACATTGTTTTAGCCTATTAAACTTCTCAAATTTGTTATATCTCATAATCCATTGTATTTTTTTTTTCCACTTATAAACATGATTCTACATTAATAACACTGATATATTATTTGAAAATGTTAATGTAACTAATTTGTTCTTATGAGACTTTACTTTCTTAGGAGTAAGACCTTTGATTGATGTGATGTAAAAGGCGAGGAAATATGATTAGCATTTTCTCGGTATAATCTATGTAGTAACATTAATATAAAGAAATATTAAAAAATAATCTATGTAGTATATAATTATATGGCTGAACATCTTGCTGCATTGATTTTTTTATAATGTTTTCTTGACAATTATAAAATCTCCACAACCTTACTTGGTACTTGCTAGCGTCGCCTTTGCATACTAATTAAACACAATTTCTTATCTGAAATTTCCCGGAGTCTTGTCCGGATTATGTGATTTTTCTGCATAGTGTGAATTCATGCTTGACCTTGTTACGGTATATAATTGGTAATCTTGGATAGTAGGATTATTTGAGAAAACAATTAATTGCTAAGAGGAAAAGGAAAAGAAAGAAAACGACCGAATTTTGGAAGAAAAAAAACAGAACTTTGGAAAAATATTATGTGCTGTGTTGTTCACACATTATATGTGAATACGTTCATAAGTCTTGTATGGATTAAATGAAATTGCATAAATGTTCTTGAGCGGATTATGCGGATTTAGTTAAAGTTGATTTAGTGAGAGTCAAAAGTTGTCACAAGCCTGTCACTAATTTAAAAAGTTGCCACAAATCTGTCGCAAATTGACTAAACTGTCACAAATCCATCACAAAAACCGTCGCTAATAAGCTCGCAACAAAAAATATCGTCACTAATCCCGTCGCTATTTGGCTATTTTTTTTGTAGTACTGTGTATGTTGTACATTATGTGAGTATGCTTAAAGCTTTTTATATTTGTTTTCGGTTCACACCCTTGATTCTAATCATCGTATTTCCTTGAATTGCTGTATTTTTTGAAACCAAGCATAGTATCTGGAAATTTCTTAATTCTTTTGAAAAGATTACAGTTAGGAGAAGTAAAAATGGCTAGAAAGCATAACTTTGATGGATTTTCTAGTTGAAGTTTGTGGGTGATTAACGTAATTGACTTATAAAAAGTTAACGGAAATATAGGGTGTAAATTAAAGTGGTGTTCAACCGGAATTTTTTTCGTAACTTTGCATCCCGGCCCCTATTTTGTTTTTTAAATTTCGCTGTTGTCTAAAATTGTATTCATATAGCACATGTATTGTTGCTGATACGCATATAATGTGCTGAAGCATTAGTGCATTAATCATGAAGCAACCTCTTCTAGGAGTAAGATGCAATCCTATTCAATTTTCATTCTCAAATGAGTCATGTTATTTATATGCAAATGACAAAATTTAGAATTGTAGATTCTGCAAACATAGAATCTACAGAATGAGTATCTGTTATGTATGAACCTGCTTAAAGCTTTGTTTTGTATGTATTAAATATTCTAAAGAATAGTTTAGTTTATTGTTACCGGAATTCCCTTGATCTTATATGAACATGCATATATATCTTTATATATTAAATCTGACATTGTTCTTCTTCCTTGAGCAGTGAAATCACAGAAAAAGAAAAACTGCAAACTTCAATCTCTGGTGCTAATCCTTCAACCTCTGCTGCAAAAGGAGAATCTTCTTCAAAGTTAGTATCTTTCTTCATAGCATACACTTATTTTAGCCTATTAAACTTCGCAAATTTCGTTTATTAAATCTCATGTATTTTTTTCACTTATAAATAAGCATGTCACTAGAATAACACTGAAATGTTCTCTAAAAAAATTATGTAACTTATTTGTTCTTGCGTGACTTTACTTTCTTAGGCATACGACCTTTCATCGATTTTATGTAAAAGAAGAGGCAATTTAATTAGCATTTTCTTCGTATAATCTATGTACTATATATATGGTTCAATGTCACGCTGGGTTGTTTTTTTTAATGTTTTCTTGACAATTATAGAATTTTCGTAATCTCACATCATTTCTTATTCCATACGCAAGTATATTTTACTTGCTAGCACAGCCTTTGCATACTAATTATACATCATTTCTGATTTGGTTTGAACTGCTATCTCTCCTTTCTGTTGTAAGTACATATACTGTATTCATATTCCACACGTAGGTACAATAACCTGGGTAGGTCTAGATCTGAGTATTTTTATTACTTTTTGTGAATTGGTGTTTTAATCAAATGAATGAAACAGTGCTGATTTCGTACCACTGTTTTGCAGAGAAGTTTGCCCCACTGAAGTAGTTAAATATGATTACATATTCAATAAGGGAATAACTGAAACTGAGGTGACAGGCCCAATGGTAGTTACGGTATTTGATGCAGAGAAACATTTCCCTCGACTAACTGATGGAGTTCCACGTACAAAATTACATCTTTATGATTACAATTGTGAGCAGAGAAGGGAATGGGAACTTCAGCGCTTTTGTAGAATGTATTTTATTTATGGGAATTGGAAAAAGTGCATTGAAGATAATGGTTTAGAAGCAGGAGACAGAATCGTATTTTACAAGACGGAAAGTGATCAGATCGTGGGAAATGAGCTTCCTCGTTATGTCGTTAAATTCAAAAAATTTCCTTGGGAAAATATATATGAAGAATCACTGTATATTCCTGTGCATAAGTTGGCTTAAAAACAGTGACGATGGCAATGATGGTTTGGCAGATCAACTTTGCGAAACTGAGAATACCTTGAGGGATTAATACAATATTTGCATCTACTGTACATTTCTTTCTGAAGACATATAAGTGAGATAGGGAGACTTTTGTTCTGTTATCTTTCTTTGTTTAGTTGTGTAGTCGAGTTTAAAACTTGAAATGCCTTGTATATTTCTTTTTGAAGCCATAAGTGAGATGCGAAAAGTTCTGTTCTGTTATTTTTCGCTCTGTAGTTGCTAGATAGAGCTGTAATGAATTTTACGTTTACTCTGAAGGCAAAGAAAAAGATATGGAAACTTCTGACATTCTTCATTTTTCATTTGTTAAATAGAGTTGGAATGAATTTTGTAATTTATCAGGTTTTCTTTTATATGTTTCTCTTGAGAGGCTTACGAATTAGTATCGGTATATTGGAAACATTGGAATGTAGTATTTTCTTCCAATAAAAACTCGAAATTTAATGAAGAACCTTTCTCAGACCCACTGCTAATTCAAATTGTTTACCTTTTGAGTATTACTTAATCCTCATTCAGTATCTCAATCTGTTCTCAAGTCAAGTCTGTTAATGATTAGGCTCCAAGTTCAAAGGTAAATGATCCTAGGGAAAATCCCACTCAGTGTGGCACTTTAGTTACAACCGAAGAGCCGACACACTTAAGTTACTTGATCTAGTCAGGCCTACTTGTCTAGAAACCCGAAAGCGACTTGTGCCCATATCAATAATCATGTCGGATTTACTATAAGCAAGACTGATTGGGAATGTGCTACCACCATTTAAGTCAAGCATCTGAGACTCAATCAGATGCAAGGAAGGAAAAAACTGTAGGAGGTCGGGAAAGGTGAAAAGTAAAGTATCGATAAAAAGGAGGTTCCAATTTACATGACGGACAAAAAATGAACAACTAACTAGCCACTCTATTCCAATTTAGTTGTCTAACGTTCTAATGTACTTGGCCACTTCCCTAAGATACCAAACGAACAATACATACACTTATACTCCCCTTTAAAGAAACTTATATATTTAGAATTAAATGTAAACGTAAGGATAAATCTGGAAATTAGACGAAACAACGTTTAATCACCGTGTTTCTTTAGATCGAGAGTAGCCAAATTGAAAACATAAGGACCAGGTAAAATACTATTAAATAGATACGGACCAAATATATAAGTAACTAATTAGAGTAAAAAAGAGCGCCAAAATCAGCTTACCACTCTCTCTCTCTCTCTCTCTCTCTCTATATATATATATATATATATGTATATATATGTATATATATACTGATATAGCGATATATAAATAAATATATATATAAATCAGTTACTGTTAAAGAAAATGTTATCTTCAAAGGCCAACGAAAAAGACGATAAATCACCCGATCAAACCTCGTCACCAAAGCCCAGGTTATATTTACTTATAATTAAATTTTAATTATATTCTGCGATTTTATACGTATGTGTTGAGATATTCGGTTTTCCGTCTTTTAAATTTTAATTTCTTGATTAATTGTAGTAGAGATCGTTAGCTGACCCGATTTAATTAGTAGAAGATTCCTTTACACTGTTGATTGGCTTTAAATCAGTGTTGTTAATTTTCACAAGTTCTCGCTAGTTTTCATCCAGGATTTTATATGTATTTGTTGAGACGTTCGGTTTTTGAAATTTCTTAATTTTCAACTGTATTTATAATAAGAATATTTATTAGGTGGATTGTGCTTAGTTTTCACAAGTTCTCGCTAATTTTCGTCCACGATTTTTATATGTATTTGTTGAGATGTTTTTTTTTGGTTAATTTTTAAGATTCTTGATTAATTCTAGTAGAGATCGTTAGATGACTCGATTTAATTTCATCATTAAATGACATGTTATCAATTATTCGCAATTGCATTTATAATAAAATGTTAATGGGTGGATTGTGCTTAATTTTTACAAGTTCTTGCTGATTATACCCTGTGATTTTATATGTATTTGCTTAGATCTTTGGTTTTCGGAATTTTAAATATTAAGATTTTTGATTAACTGTAGTAGAGATCGTTAACTGACACGATTTTATTTCATCACTGAAGGATAGGTTATCAATTACCAGCAACTATTTTATAATAAAAAAATTGTTAGGTGAAATTTTCTTAATTTCTGACAAGTTATTGATTAATTTTTCTGGTTATCGATTTTATACGTGCTTGTTGAGACATTTGTTTTTTGACTTTTATTTTTATTTTTAAGATTCTTGATTAATTGTGGTACAGATGGTCAATGACCAGATTTGATTAGTAGACAAATTTGTTGCTAACAGAAAAGGAAAAGAAATAACATTAGGGATCACATTGTTGTTTGGTTTTATTATTTTCATTATATTTGTATATGTAAATTTGGTGGATCTTTTAGGTTAAAAATAGGCCTTGTTTGGTTACAGATCTTTCTAGCAAAGCAAAAAAGCTGCAATATACTTATTAGTTGTGTATCTGAACAGTAAAGAAAACTAAGGCTCGTGTTGATATCGCTTCACTCAATTTAATTATATTTGTATATGTATGTGTTGTAAAAAGTAATTGACACCAGTGGTGTTATTTCTTGCCCTAGAAACAATTAGGAATTTAGGCTAAAAAACAAGTAGGAGGGTTAACACCCACAGATTTTAGGAAAATAAAAGCTGTTTTTCTTTACCAAAACAAAAGTATAAAGGTGCTAGTATCTGAACATTGGAGAAATAATGACACGAATAAGTTTAATATGGTTAATTGTTGTATATCTGTATCATTTGACTCTCAAAATTTTGGCTCGTATTTATTTTCCTATAATTTTTCTATCTTTTTTGTTGAAATCAAGAAAGATAACATGGGGTTCTTGAACGTTTATGTTATATCATATTCTGGTAGATTGAAGTAGAAACCATAATTTTGGCATATTGTTTAAAGAAGATGATTTTGTTGTTTGGTGGATAGAAAAATAAAAGGGACGAAGGAAAAAAAACAGAATTAGGGAACCAATGTTGCTAAATTTCTTGACTAATTTCATGGGAATTAGAGGTTTTAATCTTTTATACTATTATGTTTTCCATTATCTGATTCGTTGGAGTAAAAGAAATATTTGTATATCTGCATAATGTCTTGTATGCACCTACAATATTCGAAGCCTTGATATTAATTACTTTCCCCCCTTGAGTACCATCTGGAATTTACTTTAAAAGAATTAATAACTTTCTCAACTCTTTTTGAGTTCCATTAGATATATGGGTTCGTTTGGTTGCAGCTTTAAACTTATAATGAGCTGATGCATATAAATATATAAGTATGGAGTAAATTTCAGGAGGGAGACTACCTGTTCAGGTTGTAAAGTCGGAATGTTAGAATGAAATGATAAACTTTGGAAATAATGACCAAGATCCAGAGGGTCATTAGTTTTTGGGAACTCCCCTCATCTGACTATGTTATATAGTATATACGAAATCTAACATTTTATTTTCCTCTTTTACGACCAGGTATATCATAGAAGATGAAGAAAGGCAAGGCTCAACATCTGGTGCTAAATCTCCTATCCTACGGCCGTTCTTCCCAGAATATTCAGAGTCAGTATATTATGCTTCACACTTTTCTTTTTTAGGAGCTTATAATCGATCAATATTTTAATTTATTTGTCACTTGAAAAATATCTGGATATTTTTACCAGGAAAAGAATGATACTAATTAAAGGGAGCTCAAGAACAATGTTTCTAAGACCTCACTATTTAGTTATCTCAATATCTGTGCAAATCATGCCAAAAATCCAGAGGGTCAGGAGTCTTTGGGAACTCCCATGTTCTTGGTTATGTTATTTAGTGTATACAAAATCTAACATTTTACTTTCCTTTTTTTACGACCAGTGAGATCATAGAAGATAAAGAAATGCAAGGCTCGACATCTGCTGCTGACCCTTCTAACCCCTTGCCGCTCTCCCCGGAATCTTCAGGGTATATTATGCTTCTCACTTTCTTTATTAGGAGCTTATAATCGATAAATATTTTTCATTTATTTGTCACTTGAAAAATATCTGGATGTTTTTCCCAAAAAAAATAATACTGATGAAAGGGAGCTCAAGAACAATGCTTCTAAGACCTTTTCACTATTTAGTCTCGCAGTATCTTTAACAGTTATCGATATTATTCAAAATAAAAGATATCCTCCAATTTTTTTATTATTCAAAATAAAAGTCCTATTGACTTTTGAATGTTAGTTTGTTAAGTCTTTATTGTGTTATACGTTTAGTTGATTACTGCAATTTCTCTTTTCTTTAGAGACTTGACTTTCTTTCGTCACCAGATTTTAGGATTTCCCTTTCCTATGGATTGAATTTAATACCCCGATGCTTAAGTTTTTGGAAATAACTAAATTGGGGAGGGGGGAGGAAATTCCCCGAGTCTCTGTCTTAGGTTGGACCTTTGGTGCTTTCAATCCCGTAAACGATACTTCGAAGTCAGAATCAAGCAAATTGATTAGCTACTGCAAATTTTATACATATAGTTGATTTGTTATATGGTAAACATGCATACTGCATCAGGTCTCATATATGCAAGGTTTCAAAAGGTGTTGGGTGGAGTCTAGTGTGGAAGGGCCCGTCTGGGGCCTAGCTGGACGCCTTTTCCCGTCTAGGCCCGCCTAGCACCTAATTGCCGCTTATGCGGACGCCTAAATCGTCTTTTGAAACACTGATATTATGTGGCTTTGCATATTTTTATCACCATTCTCAAAATAGGTGTTATAAATACTTTTGCCTGGCTGATGGGATGTCGTTCATTTCTTGGTTTTAAATACATAGTAAGTTAAACAAATTAAACTAGAGAAGAACTTAAAATGAGTACAAGAATGATGATCTGATTTCATACCCTTGTTTTGCAGACAAGTTAACCACCAAGAATCAGCAGCAGCACAAGTTAGATATGATTTTTTGTTCGAGGAGAAATTAAGTGCAACCGGTGTGAATCTCAAATTAGGGGTTCCAGCCGCAGAAGTGGGAAAACATTTCTGTCAACTACAACCAGGAAGTACGAGGGAATTTGAACTTAAACGCAGTAATGATGTGCACTGGCTTACTACGGGTTGGAAAGACTATTCAACTGAAAATCATTTACAGGAAGGAGACACTGTCTTTTTTAGTAAATTTGATACTGAGCAGCCACCACATTACGCTGTTCAAATAAGAAGGGGATCTAGGTATGGGCCAAATGCTTATTCTAATTTTCCTCCTGCAAATACCATGATCTGATCTGATCATATTTTGTATGTATATACGTTTTTACTGAATCTTATACTTTGTTGGTCATTCTAAGTGTTCTGCAGAGTATCTTACTCCGTAACTAGATTAATATTGGCCTTCACAAAACTATTATAGCTCATCTTCTGTCTTACTTCCAGATTTTTTTTTGACATACTTACCTGGAAAAGATAATCCTATTTAAAAGGAACACAAGACTAGTATGCTCCTAATGCTTCAGTTTCTCAAGTCTTTGTAGCGGCACACCATTAAGTGTAGTTTCAATTTTACTTCTGAGACCTTGCTTTCTTGTGTTCCCCCTTGATCTTCTGTCACTCTTTTCCTATTGGATTGATAATATACTTTTTGAATGACAAAACTTGTCAGAATGGGTAGTAGGACGTTTCGCTGGTTTGAACCACTTAAGTGCTGCTTTAGAGCCAGAATCAATTAGCTTGTTAGTATAATTGATCTTCTAAATTATGAGAATTTTGCATTTATTGTTTTCTTGCTAGCACCACCTTTTTGTCCTACTTAGAGAACTTCATTTTTAAATTAGCTACAAAACCTCCTCTTGTTAGCACCACCTTTTTGTCCTACTTAGAGAACTTCATTTTTAAATTAGCTACAAAACCTCTTCCCTTGTTTATTCTATTATTTCCATATGCTGTACCATGTATGTACAATCATTAATACTGTACGTGACAGGCCTTTTCAGTTCTCATATATAGCTTTGTATACAAATTTTTACTAGCCATTTTGGATTAGGATTATAACCTATGTTTGATTTTGATAGAATGCCTTCCATTTCGTCGTTCTAGAGTAAAAACACAGTTAATGAAACCACACAACGAAAAACGATACTTATGTTGAAGAATGCTGATTTCATCTTCTTACAATGCAGTCAAGTTGGCCATGAAGAAGCTGCAGGAGGAGTCAAATATAATTACGTATTTAAAAAGCGATTATCTTTTAGAGATGTGAATAACTACATGACTCTTACAAGAGCAAAAGCAGAAATACATTTCCGTCGTGATAATGTTCCCATTCCTGATGGTGCTATGGTACACGTTTACGATATTAATCGTGAACAGACAATGAGATGGATATTTCTTCACAAAAATATATCGTTCTGCTTCAATGGGGATTGGAAAAAGTATGTAAGTGGTAATCAATTACAAAGAGGAGACACTGTTCTATTTTACAAGATTGGAAGTGGTCAAGGAATAAATAGTGTGCTGCAACCGCCTTATGCTGTTCAATTCGAAAAGTTGGAGACACATGTCAATATAGTTGACGTGAATGTTCCATTTGAAAAGTTGGCTGTTTGAGGGGTTAATGTAAAATTGCTCTGTGATTAGCATTTGGAGTTGTATAAATAGCAGGGGGGAAATGGACTTTCTTGTAGATATCTGAGTGGGATAGGGAAACTTGTGATCTTTGTTTCGTTATTCGTTCGGTGCAGTTGAAACTTGATACTAGGGAATCGAGTTACTTTAGGATAATATTCCTGTCCCAGAATTGTAATATCTGTTTTCTGTGGGGTATTTTTTAACTTTGCATTTGTTGTTTGTTAGTAGAACTTGGAACACAGTTGAAAAGTAGAGAAATGAGTTGCCATTTCCCAAGGGTTAAATTCTTCCCAGAATTATGGTTATCTCTTTGTTGTTAAGATTTACCATTAACTAGAAAGAGGGTGTTTTTTACACACACATATACATTTTCAATAGGAAATTACTACTCTATTTTTATGTGTTACTTTTACTTGCAGGTTAGATTCGTGATAAATGATTTTTGAAATCTGATATATGCCTCCACCTGAATATCATTAAAAAGTTATGTTTATTAGCTATATTGAAACATGGTTGATAGTACTATATTCTAATAATGTGATATAATCATACTCGATGTGCCTTTTTCTCTTTTGTTGATAAAACGGTCGATACTTTATAATCAAGTAACCGCGTAATTTTCTTTGTTGCGATTTATTTGGAACAAAAAAATTTGGATTTGTCATATACTGTAGTAATCACACATGCTCATAATTTATTCATCACGTACTTGGCTTAAAGGCAATTAGATATAAAACTACATAACTAGCAAATTTCACCATTTACTCTCAACAAGATTATCTATAGATTGGAAACCAAGATGAAACTTTCAGAGAAACCGTTGATAAAGCTACATATCTAGCAAATATCACCAATCTCAATGAGATTATATATAGATTGGGAACAAAGATGGCACTTTCAGAGAAATAGTATAAGCTACACCTTGGAAAGATTTCTCAGACCCGATAAAATTAGAAAAATTATCATATACAAATATCTCAACCACTCCTTCCAAAAGCCAAAATTTCATCTGCTCAACTAGGGTTGGGCGCGGTGCGGTTTATTGCGGTTTGAACCCAATCCAAACCAAAACACGTAAAAAACGAACAGCTTGGTATGATACGGGTTGGTGAAATTTCAAATTTCAACACAACCCAACCCAATCCATTTTAAGCGGTTTGGGGGCGGGTTGGGTTGGCGGTTTGTTCATTTTAGTCCTTAAAGTTATAAAAGATGCAATTTTAACCCACAAAATAGAAAAAAAGAAACACGAAAAAATAAAAGTCAAAAATTTCAAATTAAAAATTCATAAACCAAAATATAGTTGCATACTACATGTACGAGACTAATAGTTTGGCATAACAAGGTAGAAACGAGCAATCAAATCTTAAACGCGCGACATAAAACAATAAAATATCCAAACAAGTTAAAGTTGTAAATTAAAAGATTGTGTAAACCAAAACTCTATGTGCTTATCAATCATAAGCTATTAAGTTTAAATAGTTTATTATGTATATATGACTATTTTATTTATATGTATATTTGATTATTTATATGCATATTCAACTAATTTATATGTATATTTAACTAATTTATATTTTTGTAGTTTGAGGGGTTGAAATGCGATTTGAAAATTTTAATCCAAACCAACCCGCTAATATTATTTACGGTGCGGTTTGGTTTGAGTTCATAATTTGAAAAGTTCAACCCAATTCAACCCGCCGCATGATGGTTTTGCTTGCGGTTTGGAATGGTTTGTTTCAGGTTTTTGTCCATCCCTATCTTCGGGAATTAACCCAAAACAAAGTTTAGTTGTCCAACGTTCTAATGTACTACTTGTCCAATTTCATAAGATACCAAACGAACTATAAGTAAATTACACTTATTATGTTAAGAATAATGAGGATAAAGCTGGGAATTAAGTAAATTATTTCCGTTAAATTGATACACGGACCAAGTAAAATACTATTAAATAGATATGGACCAAATAGGCCCATATATAAATCTTAGTTCCGCCACTCAGTAAAACAATGTATAATCTTTGTATTTCTGTAAATTAGGGTAACCAAATTGAAATAAGGACTAAGTTAAATACTATTAGATAGATTCGAATCAAATAGTCCCATATATAAATCCTAGTTCCGCTACTGACTAAAACAATGTTTAATCTTTGTATTTCTTTAAATTAGGATAACCAAATTGAAACATCGACTAAGTGTTAAATAGATACGGACCAAATAGGCCCATATATAAATCCTAGTTCCGCCATTGAGTTAAACAATGTTTAATCATCGTGTTTCTTTAGATCGAGGGTAACTAAATTGAAAACATAGGGGACTAAGTAGAATAATATTAAATACATACGGACCAAATAGATCTGGTTTCTAAACCTCCAGGTACTTTCTCTATATATAAGTAACTAATTAGAGTAAAAAAGAGCGCCAAAATCATTACCCAAATCATTTTCTCTCTCTCTCTCTATATATATATATACACACTTATATACACACATATATATATACATACATACATATATAATCAGTTACTGGTAAAGAAAATGGCATCTTCTTCAAAGGCCAACGAAGAAGACGATAAATCACCCGATCAAACCACGTCACCAAAGCCCAGGTTATCAATTATCTGCAATTATTTTTACTTATAATTAAATTTTAATTATATTCTGCGATTTTATACCTATGTGTTGAGATCTTCGGTTTTCCGTCTTTTAAATTTTAAGATTCTTGGTTAATTGTAGTAGAGATCGTTAGCTGGCCCGATTTAATTAGTAGAATATTCCGTTACACTGTTGATTGGCTTTACATCAGTGTTGTTAATTTTCACAAGTTCTCGCTAATTTTCATCCAGGATTTTATATGTATTTGTTGAGACGTTCGGTTTTCGAAATTTCTAATTTTTTGAGATTCTTGATTAATTTCTTGAGACGTTCGGTTTTCGAAATTTCTTAATTTTCAATTGTATTTATAATAAGAATATTTATTAGGTGGATTGTGCTTAGTTTTCACAAGTTCTTGCTAATTTTCGTCCACGATTTTTATATGTATTCGTTGAGATGTTTTTTTTTTGTTAAGATTCTTGATTAATTCTAGTAGAGATCGTTAGATGACTCGATTTAATTTCATCATTAAATGACATGTTATCAATTATCCGCAATTGTATTTATAATAAAATGTTAATGGGTGGATTGTGCTTAATTTTTACAAGTTCTTGCTGATTATACTCTGCGATTTTATATGTATTTGTTTAGATCTTCGGTTTTCGGGCTTTTAAATGTTAAGATTTTTTATTAACTGTAGTAGAGATCGTTAACTGACACGATTTAATTTCATCGTTAAAGGCCAAGTTATCAATTACCTGCAATTTTTGTATAATAAAATTTATGTTTGGTGAAGTTTTCTTAATGAACACAAGTTCTTGCTGATTATACTCTGGGATTTTATATTGTGTTTGTTGAAATCTTCGGTTTTTGGGCTTTTAAATATTAAGATTTTTGACTAACTGTAGTAGAGATCGTTAACTGGCACGATTTAATTTCATCGTTAAAGGCCAGGTTATCAATTACCTGTAATTTTTTTATAATAAAATTTATGGTAGGTGAATTTTTCTTAATGTACACAAGTTCTTGCTGATTATACTCTGGGATTTTATATGTATTGGTTGAGATCTTCGATTATTGGGCTTTTAAATATTAAGATTTTTTATTAACTGTAGTAGAGATCGTTAACTGACACGATAAAATTTACGTTAGGTGAAATTTTCTTAATTTTTGACAAGTTATTGATTAATTTTTCTGGTTAGCGATTTTATACGTGTTTGTTGAGACCTTCGTTTTTCTTGATTAACTGTGGTACAGATGGTTACCGACCAGATTTGATCAGTAGATGAATTTGTTGCTAACAGAAAAGGAAAAGAAATGATATTAGGCTCATATTGTTATTTGAGTTTATTATTTTCATTATACTTGTATATGTAAATTTGGTGGATTTTTTAGGCTAAAAATAGGCCTTGTTTGGTTACAGATCTTGAGAAAATACCCTTTTTCTCTAGCAAAGCAAAACAAGCTGCAATATACTTATTATTTGTATATGTATGTGTTGTAAATAAGTAATTGACACTAGTGGTGTTATTTCTTGCCCTAGAAACATTTAAGAATTTAGGCTAAAAAGCAAGTAGGAAGGTTTGATGGATTTTTAGATTAAAACCCACAGATTTTAGGAAAATAAAAGCTGTTTTTTTTTACCAAAACAAAAGTATAAAGGTTAGTATTTCAACATTGGAGAAATAATGGCACGAATCAGTTTAATATGGTTAATTGTTGTATATCTGTATCATTTGATTCTCAAGATTTTGGCTCGTATTGATTTTCCTATAATTTTTCTATCTTTTTTGTTGAAATCAAGAACGTTTATGTTATATCATATTCTGGTAGATTGAAGTAGAAACCATAATTTTGGCATATTGTTTAAAGAAGATGATTTTGTTGTTTGGTGGATGGAAAAAGAAAAGGGACGAAAGAAAAAAACAGAATTAGGGAACCAATGTTTCTAAATTTCTTGACTAATTTCATAGGAATTAGAGGTTTTAATCTTTTATACTATTATGTTTTCCATGATCTGATTTGTTAGAGTAAAAGAAAACAGTGGTGGATTCTTAAAGTTATTGTTAGTTTGCTGGCATTAAAGGAATTGAGGTGAATCATAAAGAATATATATGGAAACGAGAAATCAAGCAAAATGTATTTTCATTTCTGATTCAAGGATGAACTGAAAAAGTTGTCAAATTACTAGTTCCAGAACTAAAATGTAATTGTGAATTATCCGAAAGAGCAAAGAACAAAATGAAAATAACAACTTCTTTGGTTCTTCCTTGAATCTGAGAGATCAAAGAAAATGAAGCCCCTGGCATGAATGAAGAATCTCTAAAATCAATATCTTACTTTTGTATAAATATATGTATATCTGCATAATGTCTTGTATGCACCTACAATCTTCAAAGCCTTTATGTTAATTACTTTCCCCTCTTGAGTACCATCTGGAATTTACTTTAAAAGAATTACTAACTTTCTCAACTCTTATAATGAGCTGATGCATATAATTATATAAGTATGGAGTAAATTTCAGGAGGGAGACTCTTTGTTCAGGTTGAAAACTCGGAATGTCAGAATGAAATGATAAACTGGGCAAATCATGACAAAAATCCAGAGGGTCATATGAGTCTTTGGGAACTCCCATGATCTTGATTATGTTATTTAGTATAGCAAAATCTAACATTTTACTTTCCTTTTTTCTTTTACGACCAGTGAGATCATAGAAGATAAAGAAATGCAAGGCTCGACATCTGCTGCTGACCCTTCTAACCCTTTGCCGCTCTCCCCGAAATCTTCAGGGTATATTATGCTTCTCACTTTCTTTATTAGGAGCTTATAATCGATGAATATTTTCACTTATTTGTCACTTGAAAAATATCTGGATATTTTTCCCGGAAAAAGTAATACTGATGAAAGGGAGCTCACGAATTGGCTTCTAAGACTTTTTCACTATTTAGTCTCTCAGTATCTTTAACGGTTCTCGATATTATTCAAAATAAAAGTTATCTTCCATTTTTTTATTATTCAAAATAAAAGTCCTATTGACTTTTGAATGTTAGTTTGTTAAGTCTTCATTGTGGCATACATTTAGTTGATTACTGCAATTTCTCTTTTCTTTAGAGACTTGACTTTCTTTGGTCACCAGATTTTAGGATTTCCCTTTCCTATGGATTGAATTTAATACTCCGATGCTTAAGTTTTTGGAAATAACTAAATTGGGGAGAGGGGGGGAGGAAATGCCCCGAGTCTCTGTCTTAGGAGTTGGACCTTTGGTGCTTTCAATCCCGTAAACGATACTTCGAAGTCAGAATCAAGCAAATCGATTAGCTACTGCAAATTTTATACATATAGTTGATTTGTTATATGGTAAGCATGCATACCGTTGATAGCATGCTGCATCAGGTATCATATATGCAAGGTTTCAAAAGATTTTGGGTGGGGTCTAGTGTGGAAGAGCCCGCCTGGGGGATGGCCGCCTAAGCCGCCTTTTCCCGTCTAGGCTCACCGAGCACCTAATTACCGCCTATGCGGATGCCTAAACCATCTTTTGAAACACTGATATTATATGGCTTTGCATATTTTTATCACCATTCTCAAAATAGGTGTTATAAATACTTTTGCTTGACTGATGGGATGTCGTTCATTTCTTGGTTTTAAATACATAGTAAGTTAAACAAATTAAACTAGAGAAGAACTTAAAATGAGTTCAAGAATCCTGATCTGATTTCATACCCTTGTTTTGCAGACAAGTCAACCACCAAGAACCAGCAGCAGCACAAGTTAAATATGATTTTTTGTTCAAGAAGAAATTATGTAAAACCGATGTGAATCGCAAATTATTGGTTCCAAACGCAGAAGCGGTAAAACATTTCGGTGTCTTACCACCAGGACGTAGTTTTAATAAATCTATAGAATTTCATGATGTAGATCAAGGGAAGACGAGGGAATTTGAACTTGCATTTTACCGCAATTATAATGTGTACTTGCTTGCTAAGGGTTGGAAAGACTATTCAACTGAAAATCAATTACAGGAAGGAGACACTGTCATGTTTAGTAAAATTGTTACTGAGCAGCCACCACATTACGCTGTTCAAATCAAGAGGGGATCTAGGTATGGGCCAAATGCTTATTCTAATTTTCCTCCTGCAAATACCATGATTTGATCTGATCTAATCATGTTATAAATGTATATACGTTTTTACCGAATCTAATACTTTGTTGGTCATTCTAAGAGTTCTGCAGAGTAAGTATCGTACTCCGTAACTAGATTAATATTGACTTTTACAAAACTATTATAGCTCATCTTCTATCTTACTTTCAGAAAAAAAAAAATTGACATGCTTACCTGGAAAAGAAAATCCTATTCAAAAGGAACACAAGGCTAGTATGCTCTCCTAATCTTCAGTTTCTCAAGTCTTTGGAGCGGCACACCATTAGTGTAGTTTCAATTTTACTTCTAAGACCTTGCTTTCTTGTGTTCCCTCTTGATCTTCTGTTACTCTTTTCCTATTAGATTGATCTTCTTTCAGACTGGGTAGTAGGATTATAAATTGGTTTCAACCACTTAAGTGCTGCTTTAGAGCCAGAATCAATTAGCTTGTTAATATAATTGATCTTCTAAATTATGATAATTTTGCATTTATTATTTTCTTGCTAATTGGAAAACCTTTCTGGTTCCTTTTGCTAGAACCACATTTTTGGTCCTAATTAGAGAACTTCATTTTTAAATTAGCTACAACACCCCTTCTCTCGTTAATTGTATTATTTCCATATGATGTACCATGTATGTACAATCATCAATATACTGTACGTAACAGGCTTTTTCAGTTTTCATATATAGCTTTATTTACAAATTTTATTAGCCATTTTGTGTTGGGATTATAACCTATGTTTGACTTTGATAGAATGTTTTCCATTTCGTCGTTCTAAAGTAAACACACACAGTTAATAATACCACAAAACGAAAAACGATACTTAAGTTGAAGAATGCTGATTTGATCTTCTTACAATGCAGTCAAGTTGGCCATGAAGAAGCTGCAGGAGTCAAGTATAATTACGGATTCAAAAAGCAATTATGTCCTAGAGATGTGAAGTACTTCATGACTCTTCCAAAAGCAGAAGCAGATATACATTTCCGTCGTAATAATGTTCTCTTTCCTGATGGTTTTACTATGGTACACGTTTACGATATTAACCGTGAACGGACAATGAGATGGAAATTTGTTCGCAGATCTGGATCGTCCTACTTCAATGGGGATTGGAAACAGTATGTACAGGATAATCAATTACAAAGAGGAGACACTGTTCTATTTTACAAGATTGGAAGTGGTCAAGGAGTAAATAATATGCTGCAACCGCCTTATGCTGTTCAATTCGAAAAGTCGGGGACACATGTCGATACGGTTAACGTGAACGTTGCATCTGAAAAATTGGCTGTTTGTGGGGTTAATATAAAATTGCTCTGTGATTAGCATTTGGAGTTGTATGAATAGCAGGGGGGAAATGGATTTTCTTGTAGATATCTGAGTAGGATAGGGAAACTTGTGATCTTTGTTTCATTCGTTCGGTGCAGTTGAAACTTGGTACTAGGGAATTGAGTTACTTTAGGATAATATTCCTGTCCCAGAATTGTAATATCAGTTTTCTGTGGGGCATTTTTTAACTTTGCATTTGTTGTTTGTTAGTAGAACTTGGAACACAGTTGAAAAGTAGAGAAATCTGTTGCCATTTCCCAAAATTCTGCCCAGAATTGTGGTATCTTTTTGTTGTTAGGATTTACCATATGAGCAAAGAGGGTGTTTTACACACATGTCCAAAAGTTTTATAAACATTTACTCTATTTTATCTCAGTAAATGATTTTACTTGCAAGTTAGATTCGTAAACATTTACTCTATAAACATTTACTTATTTGTGTTAGTTTTACTTGCAAGTTAGATTCGTGAATCTGTAAGAAATGATTTTTAAAATCTTATATCTGCCTCCACCTGATATCATTAAAAAATTATGTCGATTAGTTATATTGAACATGGTTGTATAGGAGTATTTGTTTTTCGTTTCCACTTCAAAAGAAAAACCGAGTATATGCTAATATTGTAATGGGCGTAACGATGCTACATGTGCACTTCCTCAAGAAACTGGAACCATACTTGATGTGCCATTCTCTCTTTTGTTGACAAAACACTCGATATGCTTGAAATAAGTAAATTTGCTGCAAAATTTTATTTGCAGGGTTTCATTTGGAATAAAAAAAAAAATGGATTTGTCATATACTGTAGTAACCACACAGATACAATTTATTTCATCACGTAATTGGCTTAAAGGCAATTAGAGATAAAACTATATAACTAGTAAATTTCACCATTTATATATAGATTGGAAACCAAGACGACACTTTCAGAGAAACAGTAGATAAAACTACATAACTAGCAAATGTCACCATTTAATTTCAACAAGATTTTATATAGATTGGGAACTAAGATGACAGTTTCAGGGAAATAGTATAAGCTACACCTGGGTAAAATTTCTCAGACCCGAGAAAATTACAAAATTATCAAAATACAATTATCTCAACCACTCCTTCCAAAAGCCAAAATTTCATCCGCTCAGTTACGATAATCTCGGTCATTGCTATCTTCAAGAATTGACCCAAAACAGTTTTTTCTAAATATTTATTATTAAAAGCACTTTTCAAAGGCGATATCCAGAAGCACGACTCTGGAGATTTTGATTATCCTCTAAAAGACGATCGTATTCAAGTAGGAGATCAGCAGACTGTTTCTGAAGAGACGCAACATGAGACTCCGCTGTTTCGACCCTTTTATCTTTTTCTTCAGATTCCGATTTTAGTTTCTTCATATTGTCTTTTATATGAGCTATCTCTTGTTGCACGATCTTCAGCTCCTTGGTAGCCTTCTCTTCCTTTTCTTTTAGTTGTTTCTTTTCTTTCTCAAGCTTTTCGAATTCCCCTTTCGAAGATCCAATGGTTTCTTTTAGGCTCACTAGTTTTCGAAGATAGTGGTGCATTCGGTCGATTAGAAATCCAAGAAATAGACAAAAACCTGTGCAATTAATACAAGCCAATCAAAACATAATACATACTGAATCTACACCTGTAATTCAACTTTCAAAAGCTTGGGTTATCTATGGCTGTGTTTCTGCAGATATATATCACAGTCGCCGGGTGTTTACCCAGTATTGCTTATATTTTAGTCGTCCACAACTTCAGTAATAAATTATTGTTTATTCTCTATGTTCTCTGCATGAAGGATATCGACTAACGAGAGGGGCGAGGTCAATGGTTGTGTTGAATAGATGGCATTTTTTACTCAGCTAAAATTAAAAATGCCTAAATTCCTTATCTTATCTCAAAGCCTTCTCTACAGATTTTCAAACACAATTAACAGTCAGCCCTTCAGTAGAATGGTCTCGAGTCTCGACATTGTGAAATTCTATAACGAAAGTAAGAGCACTTGTGGAACATAATAAAACCGTAAATGGTTCAAAAAGTCTAACGTAATGCTTGAAATTTTCAGAATTTACAACCCATGATAATGCAAATAAACCCCAGTCACTTTGATGTATATGTGCACATTATACAATAAACCCCAAACCACATCATCTCTTAACCTACTGAGTCCTATTAACAATTTCACTTTTGGACACGACAACAGCTAACTTATACTGATAGGTTCAGTAAACTATAAGGTAGAAAATCACTTGTATCAACTAGTTTGAAAATACATTAAAAATGGCTTTACGCATTAAAATATCACTTTGAAAAAAACCCATCAAGTGTGAGAAGAAGGAAAAAGTCCAGTTCTAAAATGCAGCTTAAATTTCTAAGTTACGATGCTTGATAGTACATGGAACAGGAAAACCCACTATTTTCTGTGTATGTGTACATATTATGCCTAAGAAATCTCAAGAAACAAAATATCTCTAAATCATAAAAGATAAAAGAAAACCAGTCCTTTTAGACAAATCTTAAAACTGAGGTTTAGGCAAATTATCAATACAAGATCACTAACCCATAACACAAACGAAGAAAATAAATAAGAAAGAGTTTAAAATTATGGGTTTAAATTTGTTAGCGCTCAAAGTTCAAACTCTTTCATCCTGCAATCCATTTGCTACAAAGTTGAGACCATCAACTCTAAGTTCCTTCATTCTTTATCAGATTCAGCTAAATGCAACCTTAAGACTAGAGGATTTTCCAAAAATCTTGTGAATCGAAATGGTAGAATAAGATAAAGATAGTCCTAAGTCCTAACTTCCATGCCACTTCTTATATCGAGGACGCTTTAACATATAGCATTAAAATATAAATGTTCTTATAGACACTGTGGATTCTAAATTATCTCGTACGATGTACACAAGCTTGTCTTTTAACATAAGATCATGTGTAATTTTATATGCGCTTCACAATAAGAATGTTGAGGGTCAGTGATTGCTTTTCATTATACAGCCATACTGATTTTTTATGCAACATTTTCATTAATACAATTCACTACAACAAGACTCTATCGTTTCCGTATGAGCAACTCACAATAAGAATGTTAAGGGATCAGTGATTGAGTGCGATGATTATGTGGCTAATTAGATGGATTACACAAGCCTAACTGCAGAATCTATTTTTTCAATAGAATGCTAAGACTCCAACATTTGTGTATGAGGCCATATCTTTTACTAAAGGCAACCCAAAAAATAAACCATGACCCGACCATAGAATCTTATCCCATTTTGCTTTTAAACAGGACTAATAATAACACTACAAGACTCCATTGTTTGTGTATGAGCGCAAATGTGAACTACTAAATAAACCCCAAAACAACCATCACCCACCTATAGAATTCTACCGCCACTTTCCTTTTAGACAGGACTAACTTCAACTCAAACAACAACGAATTTACTATAGTATCAACTATTTTCCCAAATAGGCAAATAAATGAGGCCATTACACAAAAACATCAATACAAAAAGAATAACCGCGAAAAATAACATCAGAAGAGTGAGATTATACCCATAAGCGAAGCCTCGAGTAGATGTGTTCTCCAAAGAACCTGATCCATAGGTGTCATTGTACCAAGCTTAGCACCCTTGTTTTGTATCTTAACAATGCTAAAGAAATTCGATAATAAAATCACGGACATAGTCCCACCGATAGTCTTAACAGTTGCGGGTCCTTTACCCGTTTTCAATTGATCCAAACCCTTCATCACAAGCTCCCTCACTGGCCCAATTTTAACCACTAATAAAAATGCAACCACACCCTCACCAAACAGAACCACAAACAACAGAGGAATCATTTTATCAAAAAACCAAAAAAACCCTTTTTGATTTTATTTTTTAAGGAATCATCCTAATGGATAAAATCTCGGTTTCAAAACCGATACTATGCCTCAGAGTAATCCCTAGTTTCAGTCTGATTATCCTTAAAAGTAGTTTTACTAAAATTAAAATTTAAGATCAAAGCCTCAAATAAAGTCACTAATTTTACCCAACAAATAAATTACCAAACAGAGAAAACCCAATTCTGAAAAATCCGAGCTAATAAAACTAAGGTTTTTTTAGGGAAAAAAATAAAGAACTACTAAAATATCCTTAAAATCCAAAATAGCCTAATATAAATTCAATTTCATTGCAAAAAACGAAAACCCAGTTTCCAAACTAGGTGTTTTCCTCAGGAAAATAATTCAACAACATAGATCCATTGTTAAGAAAAAATTAACAATAAAAGCTACTTATTTGTAATGTAAAAAAATGAGAACAAAAAAAACCATGGATCTGTAAAACTGAAGTGTCATGAAAGATTACACCTTTTAGTAAAGTGCACTGCTTTAGGTATAGCAGTATAATTAAAAATAAAAGCTTCAAAAAAGTTGAAAAAATTAGTTTAGTAAAGTGTGCCCATTAATATATTAATTTCTAAACAAACAGTTAAAAGTAAAATGATAAAAAAAAAATAGAGAGATGAAGAATAAAAAGTAAAGATATGTGTAAAAAAACCGAAAAAATCGAATCGGTTAGAATCGAAAAATCGAAAAAAATTCGGGTCGGTTTCGGTTTTCAATAAAACCGGACCGAAAATAACCGGTCCGGTTTGGTCCAAAAAATTAAAAAACCGAACCCGAAAAATATGCTCGGTTTCGGTTTCGGTTTTGCCAAAAATCAAACCGAACCGCACTGAACCAGCCCTAAGTAATACGTCCGTTTCTATTTAATTGTCTACTACGAAACTATGTGCAATTTTGATCGGTTTATAACTTGTCAAAAAATTGTTGAAATGAGTTTTTTTAAAATTTATTCATAAAATTTAACATTTGAATCATATGATCAACTTTTAAAATTTTATTCGGACAATTTTGATACAAGTTTTTGACCGGTTAAATTTACATGTAATTTCGTAGTGTATAGTTAAATAGTAACGGAGTGAGTAATTTATTGAAACTGGTCCAGATAATAATTTATTGGAGCTGGACCGGATAAGGGTTTTAGAATAAGAAAACTAGTTTTTTTTTTATTGTTTTTTTTTTTATATAATCAAAGAGAAAACTATTGTGTAAATGAAGTTGTTTAGTACTAGTAGGTAGACTAGTAAGTCTATGTACCGGGAAAAAAACTAGTAGTCTAGAAAGTACTTTGGTTTAGTTTAAGCAGTGATTTTGTTCGGTAGCCGGGCCTCAAATTACGCCGCGTTAATATTATTAAACGAAATTAGACAATATTAGGCGCTCGAGTTATGACTTTTACAACCTTGGATGTACATATTTAGTTTAGCGTCCGGCTTGTTAACTTCATGTGTTTCTTACTTTTTTTTTTACGTTTTTATCTGAAAAAGGCTAATGAGTTTTTGGTTAAAAACTTAAAATAGGCTTAAAATAGAAAAAAATATGAATTTAATGTGAAAAGTAGTTTAGTGGGTAAAGTGTAAACAGACGGCTATTGTTTAGTACTCGTAGATTAGTAGTCTAATTAGTATCCATATTTTCCAAATTAATTGTTATTTACGAAATTACGTGTAATTTTGACTGACTTATAACATGTATCAAAATTGTCGAAATGAAAATTTTCAAAACTAAATCATATAATTTAATGTTTAAACTATATGATTAACTTTTGAAAATTTTCAATCCGACAATTTTAATACAGTATAAGTTATAGCCTGATCAAAATTACACGTAATTTCGTATTATACAATTAATTGGGAACGGAGGACTACTTTTGGTTTAGTTTAGTTCCTAACTTCCTATGATGTACTAATAAATTGTTCTATAGGCTAGTCGGAAATTAGTCGGCGCTAACATTATTACATGAAATTAGGTAATATTAGGCGTTGAGTGGACTAATTCTGCATGTACTCGATTTGCCCATTTTATAACATTAGATGCACATGTTTAATAGTAGATCAGTAGTCTAATAAGTACTCCTTTCGTCCCAAATTGTTGGTGCTATACGAAATAATGTGCAATCTTGATCGATAAATAACTCATATCTAAGTTGTCGAAATCGAATTTTCAAAAGTTAATCAAATTGTTCAAATGTTGAACTATATGAACAAATTTTAAAATTTTATATTTCAACAATTTAAAGACGAGAAATTAGCCGGTCAAAGTTATACGTAGATACATAGAACCCCAATATTTTAGGACGGATGGAGTACTTTAGTTTAATTCCCAACTTCCTAGGATATATATTGATCTGTTCTATAGTCTGACCGGAAATTAGGCGGGGCTAACATTATTAAACGAAATTAGACGATATTGACACTGAACGATCTATTTCTGTTTGATCTCAACTTGTGCCTTTTATAACATTGGATGCACTTATTTAGTTTAGCGTTATGCTTGTTAAATTCATGTGTTTCTTACTTTTTACGTTTTTATCTGAAAAAACTAATGAGTTTTTGGTTTGTTAGTATTTTTAAGTTTTTAAAATAGACCTTTTTGTTTAAAAAAAACTTAAAATAGACTAAAAAACCGCAAATATAGGAATTTAATGTTTTTTTTTTTGCTTATAAGGAGAAATATGAGCAATATATATATATACATACATATATTTGATAAAATTTGTTGTATATTTACACGTCACGTATAAGATAACAAGTAAAAATATGACTTATCAATAAAAAATAGTAAATCCCTACTTTTTTATTTTTTTAAATGAAAGCGGCTCAATTTATTTTAGATAATCCCTTAAAAGTTTAAAGTAATAAAGATGGGATAGTGTCAAACGTTATCGTTCTAACGAATAATAAGCCATGGTTGTGTTTACAGTGAATTTGCTTCATAGAATATCTCAATTCACAACGTTTGACGACTTATTTCTTTTTTATTTTACAGATATACTAATAGTGCTACATTCAATGCTTTTACACTCCTGGTTTGATTAAATAACAAGGTAACGATTTGTTTGTTTGAAAATATAAGTGGCTTATAGCAAATATCATAAAACCTTATGGTTTGATAGTTAAAAAAAAGTCTTATTTAGAATTATTGGTACTAATTTGAATCTTTTACCCGTTCTCACACCTACCCTTAATCGACTCGATCTCTTCGTTCTCATATAGGAGAGAGAGAATGCGTTGTCAATCGTCATCTATCGGGTTAGAAAATGTTGACATTGGTTCGACATGTAGAAAGGTGGACAGTGACGCAGTTGAGAGGTGGTGTACGATGCCCGCATCTAGATTCGTCAAAATGGTACACCTTCTTAATTAATGATGAAAAAACACTAAAATTAACAATTTAAGTATTGACACTACGAAAAAAGAATTCAATCAAAAACCATTAAATCTATTACAAATACGTCACGAAACTATATAAAAAAATATTAGTAATAATAAAACCTGTTGCTATAAGATTGAAAAAAAAATGTAATGTCTCTCGACATGAAACTTTTTTTTAGGTGTGAGGACTGAAATCTAATTAATAAAAAAAAATAGAAATTTCAAAATAATTTAGTGTGGGACCATCGCCTAGCAAATTCAGTCAAATTCGTCCAACCAAAAATAAAATAAAAAACATATTTGTACAACTATTACAAGCGCCGGTGGAAAACACCGAAAAATCGAACCGAAAAAATAAAACTTTTTCGGGTCGGTTTCGGTTTACAATAAAATCGAACCGAAAAAAACCCAAAAAAAAAAAAAAAAAACCCGAAAAAACCCGAAAAAACAAAACCGGACTGAAAAAACCGGTCCGGTTCGGTCCAAAAAATAAAAAAACCAAAACCGAAGCTAAAAATCTAGTCAGTTTCGGTTTGATTTTACCAAAAACCGAACCGAAACGGACCCAACTAACTAAGAGCATCTACAATATTGTTGTTATCTCTGTTATTAACTAAAATACTTAGCTAACAATGCATTTTTTTTGTTTCCAATAGTTATGTTAAATCATATGTTATATTTTAAAAAAATTATTAAATATAACAATATTTTTAACGTCGTTAATGGATTACATGATAAAAATATAATTAATTAAAAAATAAAACCAAGTATTCCAAATAACTACTATTCCAAAGAAGTAATATCGGCGGTAACATCCACGTTTCTCCCCCTTTGGTTTCTCCGCCCTCATTTAATTTCCTCCCTAACAAAATATTACACTATCATACTACTATTATATAAATAAACCTCTCACTCATTTCATTTCATTTCATTTCATTTCTCTTATAGTTCTTATAATAAATAATTGTATTATTATCGAATAGAATTAGAGAGATTTTAAATGGCAACAACAGCGTTATCAGGGCCGAGGATGATGCAACTATCATCCTCAACCGTCCGATCTGATCTCCGTCAAAACGGCGTCGTTTTATCTCCGTCAACTTTTACAGGGTCGGGTAATAAAAATCTCAGTCGGGTCGGATCTAACTCCGTTAAGCTCCGTTTAGCTTCTCCTATATCGGCATCCGTTTCTTCTCACGCCGTTAGTGCTAAATCTCCCAAATCCACACCCAATTTGGTAATTATATTTATATTTATTTATATAATATTTTTATACCCTTTTGTTTCGAATCCTGTATGACTGGATTTAATTATATTAGACAGAAAATAGTAGGGGAAAATGGATTTTTATGGATGATATGAAAAATGAAACTAAGGAAAATATTTTCCAAAAATCTCCCTTTTTTTTTAAATATTTTAATTCCCTATTTTTTTTGTATGTTTTAATATTTCACACGTATATTTTAAGTGTTTATGCATTTCAGTGTATATGCTGTCTGTGTATATTTATTCTCATATTCTGTTAATACATCTTTTTTTTTTTCCCATTAATTTGATTCCCCTTTTTGTTATGTTTAATTTGCAAACCTACCGGACTAAATTCAATTATATTGAGGAAATCTTTTAATTTTGCGTGATTACATACACCAAATCTCGCGTCTCCATGCTCAATCTGGTATATATCTATGTATGTATGTATGTATATACTTTGATTCCCTTTTTTAGGTCTAATTTGCAATCCTATTTGGCTAGATTCGACTATATTAAGAAATTCTTTTTCGACTACATTAAATAATTCTTTTCAGCTTGGTGATATGTGAGACTAGGATGTGTAGGTATATATGCATGTATATATTTACGTAGGTTTATATATGTAAATACTAGCGTACGGAGTCCACGCGATGCGTGGTGTATAACGTTTGTGAGACAATTTATATAGTTAAATAAATGGAAATAAGACAGAGAAACGTACCTTGAAAAAATCAGAGAAAACTTAAATTATGGAAGCTCGATTCAAAACGTACTTTCAAAAGCGCGCTTCGTAGTAAAAAAGATCGATTCAAAACTTGATAGAAGCTCGATTCAAAGCTTAAAAAGCTCGCTTTTCCGCTTTTAGGCCGCTAAAAGCTTACACTTTTTCGCTTGTAGCGTAGCTCTTGCAAAAACGCTTCACCTAAGAGTCCGAATCGTTTTTTTTTGTCAAACACAAAAAGACAAAAGGTTTCTAAGGAGAAGCAGTGGAGAAAAACTTTCTTTAAAAAGGTTGCATGCAGTGCTTGGCACCAGCTTAATTTTTTTTTTTACTTGCAAGTGAGTTATAACTATTTTTAGTAATTCGTTAGTTTTTCGCTTATTTTATCTCATAAGTGACTTTTAAGTTTTAACTACACAATTGGCTTTTAATTAATAATTCTACTTTCGTGAGTTATTTTCTGAAAAAGCTAAAAGAGCATCAATTCCCAGCTTAACTGCTTTTTAGCTTTTTTAGCTTTTCTGACACGAAAACTAGATTTTTATTAGCTAAAAAACTAAAAAAAAGCTAGGAAACCAAACACCCAAGCTCTTTTAAGCATAAGGCTAAAAAAGCTATGAAAGATGCTGTTGCCAGACATGCATCAAGTCTTTACATTGGCTGATCTAAGCTATAAGATAGGCTCTGTGTTTCACTGTATCCAGAGATTAAGCTATAGTCAATTGATTTTGTTTGTATAGAGGTGGCTTTGTTTTTTCCTAGTAGCATTAACTTAAATTCAACATACAAACAAAAGGAAGAAATTGATTTTGTGACACTGCAGCCTCACCAAGAAACTTATATAAAGACTTTGTCATATTTTGATCCAATCTCCTTAAGAAAATGTACACAGATAAGAAATTGAAAACATAGCGCATATGCTTCAGTCCATTCTTTGAATATTTTCATTACATTTTCATGTCAATATTGTGAAAGATAGAGGAATTCTAAAGTACAGCTCGTGCTCAGAGGAGAATATACGTGCATGTCGATATAATGAAAAGTTATTTTGTGAAAGAAATTGGTATTTTATTCAGGCATCTTTCTTTTCTTGTGACCAAAGTTGACTAAGAAGGCTTAAATTCTGATGCATGCATCTATGAATATTAAATTAATGATTTCAAGATGTGTTTGAAACTGGTATTTTTTCATTTTCTTCTATGTTTTTATTTTATTTTATGAAAGAAAAGAGCTAAAACTAAGTTCATTCCCAATTGGTCTGATTGTTGTTGATTATTGTTTGAGTTTTCAAAGAATGTCGACATATGCTGTTTCCCAGCCTGATCCTTGACTTTTATGTTTGAAATTCGCAGTTAATCACGAAAGAAGAAGGGCTGGTGGTATATGAGGACATGTATCTTGGTCGTGCTTTTGAAGACATGTGCGCCCAAATGTACTATCGTGGGAAAATGTTTGGCTTTGTTCACTTGTACAATGGCCAAGAAGCTGTATCTACAGGCTTCATCAAGCTCCTCAAGAAAGAGGATTCGGTGGTTAGCACCTACCGTGACCACGTGCATGCCCTCAGCAAAGGTGTGCCAGCTCGTGCTGTTATGAGCGAGCTTTTCGGGAAAACCACAGGGTGTTGCCGAGGCCAGGGTGGCTCTATGCACATGTTCTCAAAAGAGCATAATGTCCTTGGTGGTTTCGCCTTTATTGGTGAAGGTATCCCAGTAGCAACTGGTGCAGCGTTTACGAGTAAGTATAAGAGAGAGGTTTTGAAGGAAGCGGATTGTGACCATGTCACACTGGCCTTTTTCGGGGATGGAACAGCCAATAATGGTCAGTTTTTTGAGTGTTTGAACATGGCGGCGTTGTGGAAGTTGCCGATCATTTTTGTGGTAGAGAATAATCTGTGGGCTATTGGGATGTCGCATCTGAGGGCGACCTCAGACCCGGAGATCTGGAAGAAGGGGCCTGCTTTTGGGATGCCTGGAGTGCATGTGGATGGAATGGACGTGTTGAAGGTGAGAGAAGTTGCTAAGGAAGCGATTGGTAGGGCCAGGAGAGGTGAAGGACCTACTTTGGTTGAGTGTGAGACTTACAGGTTCCGTGGCCACTCTTTGGCTGATCCAGATGAGCTTCGTGATCCTGGTGAGTATATATATATATCTTTTTTTCTTTGGAAATATAGATATCTCCTTTATCTATATTTCGGAATCTTGTTCTTAATTTGAAGTTTTAGCGAGTTGATGTGTTTTCTTTCTTCTGTTGGCAATCATCTACTATATCTTTATTGAACAATTGTTCTTCAGAGGTTAAACGGCGTAATGCTCATTGTGTTACTTTGGTGGGTGAAAGAATTTTGTTTTTTATTTGAAAAGCTATAGAGTGGTTGGATTTATGTCCTCAGACTGCTTTCCTTGATGAGCCTTTTCCTTAATTCATTATTTGCTATAATCATTTTTTTTTATTTCATCTTGGCCACTTTTTATTGTTTTTGTTGTGGATCAAAGTCTCGCAACCTTACTAAACTTGTTATAATATTAATATTTGTAGCTGAGAAGGCAAAATATGCTGCTAGAGACCCTATCACACAATTGAAAACATACTTGTTTGAGAACAATCTGGCAACTGAAGCTGATCTGAAGGCCATTGAGAAGAAGATTGACGAATTGGTTGAGGAGGCTGTTGAGTTTGCAGACGAAAGCCCCCAACCCGGCCGTAGCCAGCTGTTAGAGAATGTTTTTGCGGATCCCAAGGGCTTTGGGATCGGGCCGGATGGCAAGTACAGATGTGAAGATCCTAAATTCACCCAAGGGACTGCTCATGTTTAGACGACCCCCCACCCCAAAAAAAAACCCACCTTGTATCTTGGTCTCTTTTTTTTCCCGTATTGTTGCTTGTTATATTGCAGCTAGGCTAGTAATAATAATTTTTCATGTGGTTTAAGTTCTATTTTCCTGAACAGAAGTGTTTGTCTATCTTGATTTTGTTAATGTAATGCGGTAAAATTATGTGGCATCAGTTGAATTAGATCAATTTTGATGTTATCTTTTTCAGTCTGCTCTGAGTAAATCACATAATATGTTCTTTGAATATTTTCGATTTTATGAATCCTGTTAAAAGAGTTTCAATTTTTGTTAATCGCCTTGAATGCCAACTAAATACTTGGGGCATAGCAAGTGTTATATTTGCTTCTGTAGTTAATAACTTTTCTCAGTTCTAGTTGGAATTTCAAAGTTTATCAATTATCATTCATTGTCTCATTTTACAAAAGTTCGTCTCCTTTTCACTGCACTGCTGTTACGTTGGTTATATATACTTTGTTTTTTGCCGATATCATCTTTTTTTTTTATATATATTAATGGTGGGATGAAGACTTCAATAGCTGCTGATATATCATACATGATTACATGTGAGTGTTTAATGTATGTTGTAGGCATAAACAGTGTGTCAAAGTGGCTTGGGTGTTGTGATGATGTGCCTTATTGGTTTTGAAATTCTGGCACCTTGATTTTTTTGCGGGGAAAAAGTACAATTATAATCATTATGTTAATAAAAACATCAAATTGGAATTGACCCCAAAAAAAAGTACAATTATAATCTCAAGTTCTGTTTCATATGTTTTTGCCTTTTGGTCATGGCTTGGCAGCCTGTGGCGAATCATACACTAAAATTCTGATTTTTTGAAAAAACAAAACAAAACATTCTCACACCGATTTTATGTACAATAAAATAGTTCGGAATCAGAATCCAAACTATTCAGGGAAAAAACAACTTTTAAGTTCATTCCCTATTTATAGTGCTTAATAAAGCAAAAAGAATGGGAGTTTATTATGAAATTGTCTTTATAGTAATAGATTTTATTCACGACCTTTCATACAATACAACAACAATCATATTCATGACATTAATAGTTTTCACTGTTTATATTGGTATCGGGATGGTCAAATTAATCGTCTTTTCATTTACTCTGTGGAGCTTGATAATACGCAGGAACAATTCCGGGAAAGAACATTTGGATTACTCCTTCGTCATTGATTATTGGAAAAATGATACCAGATGCTCCCTAGAAATAAAGCCAAATGTAGAGTTAGACTATAATGAGAGGCATTTTAACTTCTATATTTGTATTAATCAAATTCGAGCTTCCAAATTTTCAGAAATAAATTTCCCAAAACGAAAAACACAATGCACATGTATGTAACTGAATCTGTACACACCAGAACCATATTGACACCAAGCCATAGTCGTTGAGGCGAAGGGAACGAGACTACTAATCAACCAGCACAAAAAATAGCCACAGCAAAGAATTGAAGGACTAGGGTCATTGGACGAGTGTCTAAACCGGAGAATAGAGAACCAGGTCCGTTTGTAAAAGCATCACACAGGCTCAAATAACGGAAACAAGCTTCTTGCATTTCTTGTCTTGTATGGTCAGGTGATCCACAAAAAACTTTGTATCCTGCTCCCGCTAACGTATTTATTGTACATGCCATTGGCTAACAAAAATAAATTAAATCAAAAGGAATAAAGCTAATCCTTTTTAGGAAGTGAAGTTTCGATTGTTGCCAAAAAACCGAGCTCAGGATGTATATTTGAAATGTCCTCCTCTTACTCCTCACAGAATAGCATTTTTTAATATTTCCCCAATTTATTTATTTTAAAAAAAGAGAGCAGCTACTACTCTTGTTCAACTTCAAGACTAGAATTAGTATAGCATAGTTAGTGCAGCTTCTATTAAAGCTGTTTGATTCGGACTAAATGCCTGTTTGCTGTAGCTTTTCAACATAAGTTGGCCTATTTTGCTCAAAAAATTCTAGCTTTTTTCTGACTAATTTTTTTCTAATTTCCAAGGTGTTATTTATACTGTAAGTAAACAACTTTATTTTTGGAACGCCAAATTAACTTGCTTATGTTATGCTGCAATCCATTACAAAATAAAACATCAGTGAAGTGGAGTTACTGTTAATGCTGATATTCACCTTCCGTAAGATATAAAATGATTTGAGATGTTGGCTAAATGCAGTCGAGGCGTTCAGATAATGAAACGGTCTAAGAAAATCTCTTAACACAACAATATCTGATAGGGCGACAGTCATTCCGCCTCCGGTTAATGGGTGTCTCATGTTAAACGAATCTCCTATTAAGAGTGCACCAGGAGTATTATAAGGAGAAACTGTCATGACTTTGTTGGGCATTGTTCTTATATTTGCTTTTTCAGTTGCTGATATAATTTTTTTGTAGAGTTCCGAAGGGAGCTGAAACACGCGAAATATAAAGAAATTCTCAAGTGAAATCGATTTGCAGCTATAAGTAACTAAGAGGTGATGTTTGACAGCTTTTAGCAAATCAAAAAATAAGTGCGCGGAATTTTGAAATAGTATAGAAGGATAAGAAAATTGAAATCATGTTTGCCTGCATACTTATATCAACCCATGAACCGTATCCAATGGATATCTACAGTTTGACAATTAGCTGCAGTTGACTAGACATCGCATTTTTGAATTACTATTTACCTACAAATACATATGTAATCTCCTACTTTCCTGACTGTAAATTAGTATGTTTCGAAATGGTGTTTAGACGCATCGAGTATATTTCGACTGGCATCATAAGAATGACAAGTTCTTTTTGTTCCTAAGAGATACCTGAGGAGCCACCACCGTCTTTAGATACTCCGCCATTTCACCATTAGAGATAGAAGGGACCTTTTGTCCTGGTACATCTTTGAAACATGGAATCTCAGTCTACTAATAGGATAAAACAAGATAGGCGAAGTGTCTGCAAGAATAACATGACCATGGTTTGCATATGGAAGCTCACATGCAGTTTTCAAGGATCATGCCGACAAAACATGAAGGCACGTCGATCTATAGAACATTCAGAAAAAATAAAAGCAAATTCAATTACCTAAAAGAAAAGAAAGGAAATGTATTCGACTTTCAAGCACGTTGTTACCTGCGGATTACAGAGAGACCGTCGCAAGTTGGAAAAACAGCCATCGCAAACAATTGTTAAAGGAGCATTAGCAGTTGATTATTGACTGATCTTGTTCTTGTATTTCACTCCTCTAATAGTCCCTTTTCTTCAAGGAGAGATGTTACGGTTCCTTGTTCCATTCTCACGCTGTTACGTAGGAAAATGTAACAAAGGAACTGGGTGGTAATTTATGGGGTCGGAGCATTACAAGTAATTTTCTTTTCGACTTTTTACTTGAGTTTTCGACAATTCTTTCAGTAATTGAAAGCCCAACCTAGAAACTTAAGATTCGGATACATAAATTCCAGTCCCTACCGAGGGATTCCTGACCCCCCTGCTCTGACGGAAGGATTTGGGCGGTGACATAAACATGCATTTTGATAAATAAATAAAAAACCTCAAATCTTTTACCATTTATTTTACATAAAATTTTCCATGTTCAGGTTTTCACTCATTAATTTAACATAAAAGCGTATCCTAATTCCGCCATTAATAAGTGTAAACAATCGTATTTATTATGACCAAACTAAGCTTGTACCTCAAGCATCCTGTCAACCGAAAGTAATACAAACAATGCTTTTACACGTCGAACCAGAAGTCACTTAGCCAAACAAGTAAAAACCATTTATTCAATTAGAAAACTGTGAGACATAAACCTAATACCTGTTCTCATTATATGTTATCTAAAAGCATTATTACGGAGTATATTCAAACATTATAGTTTATTTATAAACTAAGCTTATATTTCAAACAACTTGTCAAATCACAAAAAGGCAAAAAAATATTATAACTGTGGAAGTAGAGTTTACTTAGGAAGAGAGGCTTTTTCTCTTATTCGTTGGATAAAACGTTCGTTGTGGAAGCTTCTTTCAGCTACATCAATGTGAAAATTTTCTGAAGGGTAGGGCATATGAGCAGTTTTACCATCCTTATAAATAGCATACCCGACAATTCGCTGTGCATCAATCCCACCCAGACAATCTTGAATTACACAACACATGACGAAAATAATTAAGAAATTGGCTTGGTAGTTTTTTGAGATTGAGTAAAATAACAAAGTTCATCCAGCTTGCGGAGGCCAAGATGAACAAAACACTCAGGTATAAAGCTTATCAGCCAAAGGCAGTCCAATATTTAAGTAAACAAAACGATCTAAGGTAATTAAAAACAAGGTCATGATATGGTTGGCAGAAATAATGGATGAGACAAAAGTTGGTATAAAGTATTTGTAGCCTTCAAGCTTTTGGCAACTAATCATTCACCTCGTGCCTATAAGAAGGCCTAATAATTTAGCTTACGATAGTTCGGGTAATTGCCCATCAGGAGAACAAACTTAATTCATAAAACAGTATTCAGTATGATTCATGTTTGCTAGCAAGACAAACATGGAAAACAAAGTTGTTTTAACTTGCCAAGTAACAATGTTTAAATGTTAAGTAAATACGCAAAATACTGTTAACCCTCTAATCCCAACTCCATTAGCTTTAAGTAACCTCCTGGTTGTAGAAGTTCGCTAACTATTCTATCTGGCTCTTTCAAATCTCTCTCGATTACTTGCACCCGTCTCCCATCCTGCAATAAAGTATTAAAAGACAAATTTTCTGGTCAGGCTAAATAAACATAAAATAGAAGATCTATTAAGGAGTCTGAGATGCACAAGTATCCTGGTGCGTATTTTTGTAAGTTTTTCCTGATTAGTGGTGTCGACGACGACCCTATGAAAGCCAAAATAAACCAGAAATTAACTCGTCACTAAATGGCAATAAATGAAGAACGTACTGCCCTCAGGAATTTAATAGTATATGATGACAAAACTACGCATTTTTTGGGAACAATTGCGGGTATAATGCAATAATTGGGAAATTAAGGCACTGGTTTAATTCATAGTTGTGCCTCTCTTTGAGAAGGTGCAATCAAACTTCAATCTGTGAAATGTACATAACTGACAATTTTTTCCTCTGATGTAGTAAATTACGAGATTTAGCTTTAAATTAAGTCAAATAAATTCGGAATAAACGAAAGTTGAACATTTCATATCATGCCCTTTCAAGCAGGGCCAACATAAACTAATTCGACTTAATATGATTCTATTACGCAGCAAAAATCAAGACTGTGATGGGCTGGCAACTTACCTTTTTGGTACCATAGAATGAAGCTATTCAAGCTCAAATATTTAAATGATACTATTAGCATTACGGTGTAATCTAATTAGACTAGTAATCGTGCCCCACGCGTTGCGTGTATGACGCGCAAGACAATTTAAATATAAAAAATAAGTGTAGTTATGATACAAATACGTGGATGATAAAAAAAAATAGTATAAGACTTAAAAGAATATTTGGTTGTTAAAGAGGGACACATAGTATTATTAGTTGTTATTTTTATTTTGTTTTTTTATTTTTTTTTATGTGAGTATGGTATTATTGTAATTAATAAAAAAAGTATAGGGGTATTTTTAGAAAAAAGTGGCTAAATTGGACAGACTCATTTGGCTTGAGTTATCTTATTATAATAGGATGATATGATTTGTTTCTCATCTTTTCAAGTCTACTATAAAATGTAAGTAAACTAAACCGGTTTTCTTGTTTCGAAAATGAATGTTATATCATTCACCTATTAACTAGACAACGCAAATGCACAATTTACTAATAAAAAGTGAGCGAGTCATGTGCAGTCTGCAGATAGGGAATTACTCTTCCAAGGGTGTAGGCGAGAGCGGCACCAGCAACTCCAGCGCCTATAACAATCACATCGGTTCCTCTGCTTAACTCTGGCCGAACATAACTTGTTTTCACTATAGGAGCTCTTAACTTGCTATTTATATTCATTCTAGACATTAAAAGAGAATGATAAAATTTCCTTTTAATTAACGTAGTATGCAAATAATCCCATACATATAGTCCATCACGAAAAAAAAAAAAAAAAAACTCTCCTTAAAATGCCTTTTGTGTTGTGCTGGTTTTATAGGCAAAACGGGAAACTATAACTGTTTTGCCCAATAGGCATGAGAGATTACACATTAAATATATTTTCACTACTCTAACACTTCCTATAAGAGGAGTGAGGACAACATTTGCAGTTTTGTTATGTAGCGTTTTTGTCTTCACTCCTCTAATAAAGAGGGTAAAAAAGAGTGTTAGAGTAGTGAAGATAACATTACCCGAGATTAAGTGAAAAAGCAAATAAAAACAAAAACAATAATGGCTTCGCCCGGGTTCGAACCGGAGACCTTCAGTGTGTTAGACTGACGTGATAACCAACTACACCACGAAACCTTTTTGTCATATTGGTTGAACTTAAACTATTTTCAACTTTACACAAACGAATGAGATATAGAACTCCAAACTTTTATAATAATAATGTCCTTTTGTTATTCATCGATTTGCCCCTCTATTTTTTACACTTTCATGCTAATTGATATGATGAAGCGTCCAAGAGGAAAAGTGAGATAACAAAATAATAATGTCCTTAATTTAGATCGACTACAATTAATTGAGACGATGAAACGTCCAAGATGAAAAATTATTTTTCAATTAGAAAAAGCAAAAAAGGCATGCAAGTCTTACTGACCAACATTTATAAATTAAATTTTAAATTTTTCGATATCCATAAAACAATATCAACAATATTCACATACTTAAAAACCAAGCATAAAAAAATATACGTCTTCATTCACATATTTTATTCACGTCAAGTGTACTTTTAGTTTGGAAAATATATTTTTAAACTTAAATATATCAACAATGCCATCAAAACTTGACCGACTACAACTAATTGACACGAACGTCTAAGATGAAAAATAAGATAAAAATAATAATTTTCAGTAAGAAAAAGTAAAAGCACATAAGTTTTATTAAACAACATTTTCAAAGTATAATTTTTTTTCCATATTCACCAAAACAGTATCATATACTTAAAAAGTACTAAAAAATCTACCTTTTAGTTAAATAAAATAAAATTAAACTTCGAAATACCACCATGATATAAGTCTTAAAAAATGTACTTTTTAAGTTTTGACAAACAAAGTACAGTCACAGTTCCTCTCTCTATAATGGCGGCTAGCAGGGGGATTCTTTTTTGGGATTTTTTTTTACCAGCCATGTTACTTGATGTTATAAGCAATCCGGAATTGGCAATCCCGGATCTACGTGGGTCTACGTGGCATGTGCCACGTGACAACTTTGACAACTTGTTTTTTTTTTTTTTCTTTATTTCTGTTTTCTTTCCACTTTGATTTTGTTTCTTTTTACTGTTTTCTGTTTTCTTTCCTTTTCTTCTTTCTCTCTTCCGTCTGGGTCATTTCTTTTAAACAAAAACAAAAAAACTCATCCAACCTAATTTTACTTTAAAAAAAAAACTATCTTCCAATTTTACATAAAAAAAAAAAAAAAAAAAAAACTAAACCGTTGAATATTCAGTGGCGTATCATCCGTCTGCGTCCTGAATATTCATTGGCTTATCATCCGTTGAATATTCATACGCCACTGAATATTCAGATTCAGGACGCATAAACCTAAATCTACTCCATGCCCAATATTGCAAGAATTGCAATGTGCCAGTCACCCCTTTTTTGATTTGCCTATTTCCTTGTCAATAAGAGCTGTTTTTGTTAGTGACCTATATGTATATCTTAATATGGCTGAACCCCAACTATATTGTCCGCACATATAAAAATCTCTCATATAAGGTAAATGGTGTACTGGCACACCAACTCCTTTGTCGTCTTGTAAATACTGACTTCCAATAATCAATAACATACATGCTTTTGTAACACGCATAATATAGTCCACAGATGAAAACTTGATCTAAGGTAAATGGTGTACTGACACACCAACTCCTTTGTCGTCTTGTAAATACTGACTTCCAATAATCAATAACATACGTACTTTTGTAACACGCATAATATAGTCCACAGATGAAAACTTGTTAAAGATTGAGGGCTAAATGTAGAACACAACCAACTAAATTTAATCATCCCATCATCAGTAAAAGTATCAGGTGTAACTATACCTAATAAATCAGTTACCAAAGCATGTTTAGCTATTGTTGTAAATCCACTTTCATCACGGACAAGAGCATTTCCGTCTACTTTAACCCCACCTAATACCTATATATCTTGAAGAGTCATTGTTAAATCTCCAATCGGAAAATGAAACGTACTAGTTTCTAGTCTCCAGCGCTCGATTAACGCAACTATCAAATGATTGTCAAATTTTCTATATCCCAAACTATACAATCCATAAAAATCAGCCACATTTAGCAAATATAAAACTCTATGATCATCAATTACCGGAAACCGATTATAGTTACGAATGTACTTTTTTTCGTCTAACAAAGTTGATCCCCAAATGATATTACAAATATGATGTTTCTGCTCATATAAAACGGTATCGGGACCTGGATTTAACTTTATTTTTTCTGTCATAGGTACATATTAACAAATATCACTATCAAATATAAATGATACAATAACATATTTAACATAAATTTAAATATATGAGATAATACGTTTAACTTCCAAATTATAATAAACCAACAACTTAATTACTAACCTAAACTCCAAAATAATAAAATGTCTCTAACAAAACAAGTTCACATGTACATGCCGAAACAAGTTTTTTTAATCCTTGATCTAAGTTATTTTCATTACTCAAGTGCTATTAGAACAACATATAACATTATATAATTATAACTCAATATTAGTTGTGATTAAACAAATTTGAAAATAAATATTTAAAGGTCAATAAAAAAAGTTAAAAACTTTTAATAAATAAATGTTATAACTTATTAATAATTATATCTATTTACATAAAATTTAAACTCAATAATAAAAAGAAATACTTACTTGATAATTGTAGTGGTAGAGTGATGTTGATTTGAGAAAAAAATGATATTAATTTGATATATGAAGTAGTTTGGTGGTCGATGATTAGTGTTTTTTTTATGTAAAATTGGGAGAAGTTTTTTTTTTTTTTTTTTTTTATGTAAAATTGGAAGATAGTTTTTTTTTTAAAATAAAATTAGGTTGGATGAGTTTTTTTGTTTTTGTTTAAAAGAAATGACCCAGACCAGACGGAAGAGAGAAAGAAGAAAAGGAAAGAAAACAGAAAACAGTAAAAAGAAAGAAAATCAAAGTCGGAAAGAAAACAGAAAGAAAGAAAAAAAATAAAAAATTGGCAAAGTTGCCACGTGGCACATGCCACGTAGACCCGGGATTGCCAATCCCGGGTTGCTTATAGGATTAAGTAATATGAGTATGGTAAAAAGAATCCCCAGGCTAGCAGAGTGATAATCACTAACTTGCTATGCAAAAAACCACTTTTAGGAAAAACACATTCATCTATTATCTTGGGTCTAAATGTAAGCTTTAACAAAATAGAGTTGGTTAATAAAAAGAGGGTCTATAGTTGTAGAGCTTTGTATAAGGCTCTTCAGGTTAAAGAAGAGGGAAATCCTGAAACTATCGATTATCGCGTCTTTTTTCATGATGATTCTGGAAATAAGGTCTTCAAATATCTCTTTCTCTGTGTGTGTGTGTGTAAATTTATATACTGTATATGTAATATAAGTGTGTGTATATGTACACATTTAGTTGATATTCATGCATGTGCATGATCAATTTGGCAGTAATCAGATTCTTGAGTGAAAGTAATATCGTTCGAAAAAACGAACCTGCATTCTTGAAGGCGGGGAAGTAACTAGCTAGAGATAGGCGGCCCCCTATTTTAATAAAATTTGATGAAAAATTAAAATTTTGACTTTGTATTTTGATTGAAAGCGTTTCAGCCCCCATATCACGAAAAAAAACTCATATCGGGTTAGGAAAACAAATATTGGCCCTTCCCATTTAAAATTTCTGGTTCCGTCCCTGCTTGTGGTTGTTTTGAATATATTACATATGATTCTATGGAGTACGTTATAGTAATTTTGTGTGTGGATAATATACTATAGTCGTTAAGTGCTCAGCCACCCAAAGAAACGATAGAAACGTGTCAAAATCAATAAATTTGCTTTTGTAACTTGCTTGCTTGAGCTAGCTTTTAAGATCACTTTGTTCGGTTGTTTGTTTGCTTATAAGTTTTATTGCGTTTGCTTAGCCAGTTCAAAAGGTGATTTTCGTCGTTTGCCTGAGAGCTAGAGGCTTTGAGCTTATTGGAACCTTTTATACCCTCAATCTCAAAAGGGCCTGCTTATTTTTAAAAAGTTGCAGGAGTAAAAGTCAATAGTGGAAAGTAATGTGTGGTTAGTATTTTCATTTTGTTGTGCATGCTTTATTATATATTGGATTTGCTGCTTTCAAGTTTCAACTTATTTCCAACTGCAATGGGAGAGTTGATTATGCCGTAGAGTTTCTCCTGTGGTAAAGTAAAAGACTGTTTTTTCGGTGTTATCTGCTATTTGGTGCTGTCAATGCAATTTTGAAAACAAACGGGATACGTGACGTGTTACTGGGTCAATAACTTTGTTATGGTGAACTAATTCTTCGATATTAATTCAGTAAAATAAGCTGCATTTGAGGCTTCAAACACAAGCCTTACAGAATGACTATCTTAAAATTATGAAGAGCTTATTGTTTCCTTTAATTTCCCTGCCTTGGTTTCATTCTCATTTGCGATAATTAACTTGCTTATCTGCAGGTTTCTCCTTGGCATGACATACCATTACACTTGGGTGATGGTGTTTTCAGTTTCATTGTTGAAATACCCAAAGAATCAAGTGCAAAGATGGAGGTTGCTACTGACGAGGTGTACACTCCAATTAAGCAGGACACTAAGAAAGGAAAGCTTCGATATTACCCGTAAGATTCTTCATCCACCTTCCACTTTTTTTCCCTTTTTTCCACAGTAGTCTATCAAGTATGAATTTTTTAAAGACAGTGATTAAATCTGGTTTCTTATGCAACTAACTGATTCATTACATATAAAATGAGTAACAATGCACCCACTACAGCCTCCGCAAATACCCTTTACCGCAATTTAGATGATTTCAAGGAAAACACATTATTCGTCAACTTCCTTAGTCATTCCATAATAAAATGCATTTGGAGAATTTGTTCTGCAAATTTTAGGGATCTGAAATGGTTCCCTAAAAATTTAGGAGTACTAATGTATTACTTTTACACAGAAATCGAATTAAGTGTGAAAGAACAAATCAGTGTTAGTAAAAATTAGTGAGGAGCGAAGTTTAACAGGGAAGCTGGTGTCTCTGTATATATAAAGAGGTACTTTTGCCTAAAAATTACCAGACACTATCAGAAAGCTGTAGTGGGTACTTTCCTCTACGTCCTCTCCTCTGTGTTCTCCCTTAAGGTGGATGTCAATTTTCTCTAGCAAAGATTTTTTCTCGTTGGGGAAATTATGCAATCGTAAGATTCCTATTGCATAACACTATCAGAATTGCATAGCCTCTGGTGTCTTTTGGTAGCATTCCTATTCAAAAGAGTCCAGATTCATTGATTGTTTCTTGTTATTATTGGTTTGAGTTTCCTTTAGTCGAAGCGATTTAATTTTCTTGTTATATATTCTAGATACAACATCAACTGGACCTATGGAATGCTTCCACAAACTTGGGAGGACCCATCTTTTGCAAACTCTGATGTTGATGGTGCTTTTGGAGATAATGATCCAGGTAACACCCACGTGTACCGAATGGATAGCGATTTCAAATTTGTACTTATGTTGTTTTTCTTTTTTTAATGTAGTTGATGTGGTTGAGATTGGTGACACAGGTGGAAAGATAGGTGAAATTATGAAGGTCAAGCCTTTAGGTGCTTTGGCTATGATTGATGAAGGGGAACTTGATTGGAAAATTGTTACAATCTCGTTGAATGATCCAAGAGCTTCACTGGTTAACGATGTTGATGACGTGGAGAAGCATTTTCCAGTATGTTTCTGTTTAGTTAAGCAATAGTTTACTTGGTTCTTTTAGGAAGTTTTTTGAACTTTTTAGCCAATTTTTCTGCTTAGATCCTTTCGGGTACTTCGCTTTCATGCATTCGAAAAGCTCGCCTATTTGTTAGGATGTTACGTTGCTAATTTGATTTCCTGTTAGTGCTATCAAAATTAGTGAAAACTGTTGCTTGTAAAAGTACATACATGTGTATAAAACGTTGAACTGGCTGTGGTACATCCGGTTGTTCCTTATATTGCCATATGTTTAACTAGGTAATATTCTTCAGGGCACTCTTACAGCAATCAGGGACTGGTTCAGAGATTACAAAATCCCTGATGGAAAACCTGCTAACAGTTTTGGTCTTGGCAACAAGGCGGCTAATAAGGTACCAGCTTGTTTTAACCATGATAGATATATTAGTTTTGTTTCTTAGTCTAAATGAATCGTCTTTAAAATCTGCGTTCCTTAGATTTCAAGTTTTTTATTTTTATTCAGCATTATGCCCACCTCAGCTAGTATGATCCTGCAAAGTTTATGGTGTAATTCTACAAGTTGGTTTCTTCATGAACTATAACACTGTTAAGACTTCCTTTTTCCTTCTTTTTTTGCAAATTAGTCCGTTAATCATTTTAAATACTTGCATTATCCACTCGAAATTCATCGGTAGTCTCTCTGATGACCAGATGTCTATGAACCGATCTCAACTCAACACAACTTTCTCTTTCTTAAAAGTAACAAATCAATTTCAATCTTTAATGCGCACAATATGGGCATCGGGCTTGCTTTTGAGTTGGTTAAAATAGAGACTTTCCAACTCAAATAGATTGATATTTTCACACTTGCTTGGGTATAATTTGCACGGTTTTTATTTTCACCGTCAGTTAAGTTGTGCAGGTGTATAATAATGGTGTGATATGCAGGATTATGCTCTCAAGGTGATCACCGAGACAAATGAACATTGGGCTAAACTCGTAAAGAGATCTATTCCTGCTGGAGAGCTGCCGCTCCTGTAAATGTCGATAATGAATTAAATGGGATCCTAAGAAGTTATCCATTTTTGAGCTTGGAGAAAATTGTTTATGGGGCTAATAAGAGTTCCTGTTAAATTAAAGATTCGTCGACAATCATTGTTTGGTATCATTGTACCGAAACCTTGTATCATAGAGATTAAATTGTTGTTATCTTCAAGTTAATTTGCATACCTCTTGGTAAGCGGATATTTCAACCTGTTCAGTCCAAGAGATTGAATAAGTTAGTAGCATCTCTGGTAACCAGTGTTTGTGACTTCCAAATTCCAACACTTGTCATAAGTTTCAACCATTTTTAAAAGTCAAGTTTTTTTTTTTGGGCAAGTTTTGAAAGTTCAAGCTTAGTATTGCTAAACTGCTATTGGTTTTAGAATTACAACTTTATTGCTCAGTTTCAACTTTCAAACCAGATTGCTTCTTAAATGTTCTAGCAACCTATCTAAGAGCAACAACTTCCAGTATTTTTGGTAAACTTATAAATAAACATGAAATTCAAAAATATATGCAAGTATTAAGGAAAAGGTACAAGCAATAATCTGAAAAACTCAACAATCAAATCCATCTTCGTATTGAGGGAAATGTAAGCAATAATTAATAGTCAAGACCAAAGTTCCGTATTGGACAATGCTTGAAACACCATTACATATAACAGCTGTTTTCCTTCAAAAGAATTTACATATACATGTTCAAGTAGAACAAATTAGAGGAACTTAACTTTTGAAGTTATATTGTAATCATGATACAGTATTTACAAGTGCAGAGAAAAGAAAAGGAAAACGAAAAAAATAATAATACAATGAAAATATACATTAAACCGTAGTTCAGCACTAACAAGAAAAAGGTATTTCTCATGGTTAATTTAGGGATCTGTTCTCTGCGTTCCTCTCATTAAGCAATGGTATCGTGCTCGAAGTGTCGGTTTCTACATTTAAAGGCTCACTTTCTTCATTAAATCTGTCTACGCTCGGAAGAAATACGCCTGCAAAAGTATCAAGAACGCATGCTTATCAGTTAGTATTAACTTCCAATGGCCAACTTGAATTGGCAATGCCTACATATGTATGGATAAATAATTTTGAAAATCGACAAAACCATTACCTATAGACCATATTCCAGCAGCCAGAAACAAAACAGATGTCAGGATTAGAGCAGTCTCCCTCCAGTTATTAACATAATCCTGATTTAGTTAGACTTAATGAGTAGCAAGAATTATAGGAAACGTTGTGCAGGCATTTGAAAAAAATATCTATTCAAACCTGGAGAACCCCAACAAGTGGCGAGGATGGCACATCGCCAAATATGTGAATGGAGACCGTACCAATAGCCATAGAAAGTGGTCTCATACTTGGTTTTACACAGTGTAAGCTTATAAAGTTCACAGGACCCTGCAAAAATGGGAAAAATCATAACTTAGATAAATTCTTAGCAGGTGCTCCTTTACAAAAGCGACATAAGTATGTCCTGATAATCACTCTATTGGTCTATTACAAGGATTTTTACTGTTACTTGAAAATCACGAACTACGGTTTATAACGACTTTAAAAAACATATGAAACTCCTAGAAAAACTGCCAGAGTTTTCTATCTATCACTTAATATTATTTCGTTCGCCCTTTTATGTTGGTCCCCCAATTGAATAGTCTAATAGGTGAAAATTTGATTCATCAGTCATACTGAATAACTTAATAGTTAGATCTAATCAATAATCCAGAGAAATCAAACATTGAATCAGAATGGAAATAAGATACGTTTATTACTCGAGTCTTGAGTAAGAATTGTTACCTGAGTAGCAAATACAAGTAGCTCACCAACGGCAAAGAAAGCCAAGAAAGCATACATATTCTTGAAACAGAAAGCAGAAAAGCAAAATGCCGCACCCAGTAATGTTGCCACAGAGAGAAGCTGCAAAAGTTAACCAGAAATGAGAACCATAAAAATCTCACTGCAATATTGAATTCTAAAATCTAATCAAATAAATGGTAGATAACGACTATGGCACTCATCAACATACTGAGAGCAAGAAATTCTCTTCATAACCAACGGCGACAAGCCATGGGGAAATTGAAAATTTCATACTTCTGGAGAGATAACACAAGTAAATTGATTGCTGACCTAAATTTGAAAGCCAAAGTCAAAGTAAATCTCCCAATGAAGAAAGATAACCAAAAATCCTCACAGTAGAATAGTCTACGAAGAGCTTGCAAAGTTTAACTAATCATCTAATTTGCAGATTCATAAAACTTTATATATTTCCTGCTCCAAGTTTCATCATCTATTTAATCAGCTAGTTTCAATTTTTTTCAGTAATTTAAAAAAAAATTCCCTAGAGCATTGGAAAGTTCTTACCCGAAAAGCATTGGGAATAGTGTTGCCCATTTTATCCAGAATCAAACCTCCAGCAACTGTTCCAAATATTCCACAGACGATCGTGACCCCACCGAAGACCAAATCAGCATCACTCTGCCAAAATGCCCATATGAAAATCTTACTTTTTCTCGACAAATCATTAGTATACCAAGAAGATAGCAGACCGGTTGTAAATAAAAACACCGTTAACAGTGAAGGAGATATTTGCCATTTACCATGTGATATATGTTATAACCAGCTTTTGGCCCCCAATATGAATAAGCACCTATGACAAAGTTGTAAGCTACGTAACCTGCAAAAGAATACCAGAGACAGATTAAATATATCCATGAGACATATAAACTAAAGTTTTACTAGAATCAATATAAAAGCTGAAAGGTAAAATGAGGTGTATTTCTAACCTAGAACATTCACCAGGTAAACCTTATCAATTAAAAGAACTTTCACATCTTTCAAGAACGTTGATACATGTTCTGTGTTAACAAGCACAAATTTGGACCTGCAAAAAAAATAAAAAATTCATAAAACACAAGGCGATCACAAAGTAACAGGTAAAGAGCTTAATCAGTTTTCTAACTTGGAAGGCTTTTTCGAGTCTTCATTTATAAGTTCAGTTTTCACAGATGTCAAGTCGCATTCACCAGCTTCATTGACTGTACAAAACAAACACTTGCAAAATGACTACAGGAAAGGAGAAAGAGGATTTTGATATGAACGTAGAACCAAGAAATTCTGTACGCAACCTAAATAATACCAACTTACTTCAACTTAAAATTTCAACAGAGAACATGAAGGCGAAAATAATTAAATACACTGAAAAGATTTTAATGCACAGAGTATACCTTTAACTTCCGAGAGAGCTGACTCAGTAGCTGACGAGGATTTTACAACACTAGTATGAGAGAACCCTGAACCCAGAAAATTGTTACGACTAGCTATCAAAGTGTAAGGCACGCGAAATGAAATAATACCTGACACGAAAAAAGTACTTCGTACAAAAAATAATTGATATGAAATGCACCTTTAAGCTGCAAAGGTTTCATAACAAATCCCAGAACAGCAAATGGTAACATCAATATGGCCTCTCCAAAAAATGCAACACGCCAGCTAAAGTAAGTCGCAACCTGAAAACTCATAAAGAAAAAAAAGGAGTCCCAGAGATGATAATTATCTGATCTCATCACTCATGTTGTTTAAAGGAAATGAGAAAGCATGTAGTGATATAGATATAAGTAACCAGAAATCATAATCAAGTTACCCATCACAGATGGAAACAGTGACAACTTTAATTTGAATTAAAGTATGGTGCAATCAAGTTCCCTTACCAATCCTCCATAAACATAACCAAAAGCCACTCCAGCAGGTATACACATATAAAATATTGCAAGCCATGCCGTTTTCTGAAACAAAGTACAAGACAAGAATCATCAAGATTGATATGAATCTTGGGCATTTTGCAACTTTAAAATTCACTTTTGTCACTAATTTCATAAAAGTTGAAATGGCTTAATAGCAGAGATAAGTAAGAAATTTCAATGTTTCCAAAAATTAATAGCGAAAACAAGTTTATGCAACCAAAAACAAATCCTTTCATTTTTAAAAGATAGTGACATGAACTCAAATAACAAACAGACCTTTCCATTTTCAAAAGGTAGTAACACGAAATCAAATAACAAACAGACCCATTCTTTTTTAAGAGGTAGGAACACGAAATCAAATAACCTGAGCAACTGGAGCATTATCATCAATGAAGGGGGCTGCAAGACTAATAAAAGACGCTTCGCCAACACCAACCAACCTAAAGGTCATAGACACATATAAAGAACTTTAATTCAAACGATAGACAAAAAGTAATGCAGGGGAAGTGCTCCTTAAAACCCTAAGCAACACTAAACCAGAAAAAAATTGTTACGGAGGGATACATGGGGGAAATCCATAAGAAAATAGTACACCTACATGCGACATATAGTGATGGACCAAAAGTCAAATGAGACTCCACAGCCAGCTGCAGCAAAAGTCCAAACTGACAACCCCACACCGATTAGTCTGAATGGATTGACTCTGGGAATGCCATTAACCAGGTTAAAAATTGTTGATTAGTTCAAAGAGACTAAAACTACGAGAGATGACTACTCTATATCTAAGTTGAATATCTTCAATTCTGCCTGACATAAAAAGAACCGAGAAGAGATCAATCTCCACATTCAAATGAACATAGATAATCACCCAAGCAAGATTTGAGAATTAACAAGTATTGCCAAGACTTGGAACGACTTAAAATTGCTGGTACTCTAGGAGGAACATAGTTGAGGGCTAATCGATTTAGATTCAAAAAACTTACTAGAACAGCCAACAAATTGTTGGTTATTTTTATCTAGAACCTAAGCTTCTTACTAGCCTCCATTAAAGCAAAATAGAAATTTACAATAAATATTCCCTCTAAAATGCTTCGAGTTTACAACAAAATTGTACCACATTCATCCAGTATCTCCGCAGCAGAGACTAGTAGCCTTGTATTGAGACCTCAACTATTTAAAAAACTTCATACGTTCGCAGAAACAAAATCATAGCTTCAAGTCCAAATACAGTTATCCTTTAAATAATTGCGTGTTTTCCATTAAAAATGAAATGATGATGTCACATGTTAATCTATGTATTTTGAGTCCAAATCTTCTACCCCCATCCGTGCCCCCTTTGTTATTTTCACTCAAAATTTAAATTTTCACAACTTGTTTCACAAGTTTATAACCTTTTATAATATATCATATGAAAATTTCACAACTTTTGGACATAATATTGCTTTAGACAATTTTTTTAAGATTTAATGTTTACTTTATACTAACTTTTACATTTATTCCAAAATAAATTATGTGTGGATTTCTCTTAAAATGTATTGATACGTGTCTAGTAGTAATTGTAGAATTTTTTTCAATTTTCCTAAACAGATATTTTGGGCTAAATAGGTACGGGGGCACGGAAGGGGGGAGAGAATAGGGGGTAGGATATTTGGACTCATGTATTTTAATTCAATCATCATCCACATGCTACATTCATATGTTGAGAATTTACAATGCAACAAACATAACCTAGTTCTTACAATAAAGGTAAAACCTTGTTCGGGAAATTATACCTCTTTGCTAAGGATGCGAATATTGGAGATGCCACGAGAAGTCCGACCATGAAAGCAGAAGATAGGATACCATCTTCAAAGTTATTCAGATTAAAATCTCCCCTTTAACAACATGACAAAAAAAATCAGATTATAGAAAGTACATGCATGTCATGATGGCAATAAATAAATATAAGAGATACAAGCTGGGTTAAAAAGTGTAGAAGATACAATATATTAACTCTAAAACACGCACTTAATTACGAATAAGGTTTCTTTTTTTCTTCACAACTGTGAAAGACTACCCATGTATTTCATTCAATATTCATGAGTCAGACTACTTAAAAATCAGTTAACGGAAACCAACAAAAGAAGTATGACAGGAGAACAATGACACTGATGAACCTAAGAACTTACTGAATTCCAGTGCCAGATGTACATACACCACTCTCTGTGCAAGATCCAAGACTCCCATTCACACCATTACTTGCTATTGCCCCTCGGTCCAAGTAATTTATCAAATTAATCACACAAAAAATCACAAGCAACCTGCAAAACAAAGGTAAAAAGCTTTTACCAGTTATAAATAAAACAAAATAGTAAATTGAAACTCTAAAGCACATTTGGTATATTTCAGGTGAAGTGTACTCCTCAAGTTTTCCAGACATCATCATTACACAGTTTAAGCTTTCAACCCTAACATTTCCTAGCTACTTTCTAGTTTCATTGCGGAGAATTTTCCTAACATGGAAATAGATAGGTTTTTAAGATCTCTCATATAGTACATGGTGCATTTCAAAAGTTCTTAAATAGTACATGGCGTACACACAAAACTTCCTTTGGTTTTTAGCTTTTAGACTACAAAATTTAGTTCTAAGCTAAGCTTATTAAGTTTTTGCTTATGACTCGTAAACATGCAGTGCATTAGGTTAGTTGGCTAAGAAGATAAGCATTTTCGGTTTTCTATTCTGAAGAAGAAAAAAGTTTGAGCTTGTACCCAAATGTTTTTCAGCCTCAAACAAACCAATTGATTGTTTAAAAGCTTCATCCAAACAAGTTAAAAGCAGCTTAAAAGCTAACTAGCTAGAGAAACTCGGGATTAAAAAATATCACCAAACAACTTATAAACTTTAAACACAATAGCAAACCAACTACTAACTCAACATTATTACCATTTTTTCTTTCAATATTAAATAAGACCAATTTCTGTAGGCCTTGTTTGATAACAACTTTTAAGCTCATTTTTTTTTTGCTTAAAAGCTGGCAGCATACAGTTGACCAACTAAAAACCAGAGCTTTTCCGATCCTTTTTGCCTCAAAAAACTATAAAATTTAAACAAAACAAAAACCATATTTTTTCCATCCTCCCAAAAAAATCCTACTTATTAACTAAAAAAAGCTGCAACCAAACAATCCCTACTAAAGATTCACAACTGGATCATAACATAATAATATAACCAATTGGGTACTCTAAAAATTCAAAAACTAATCAAAACCTCGATCATGAAAAGTTAAAAACAATTTTTTTTTTATATAATTTTCTAAATTTTCTATAAACTTACGTTTTAGGAGTGTACCACGAGGGCTCTGGAGTTTCCGAAATTCTCGCCATAGTCGTCTTCTATCAACGTGTTTTACGTTTTTATTTTAATTTTTTTTCTATAAATCGTATATATACATAGTATATTTGTATGTATATTTTATTTCATTTGACTGGTAGCTTTAGAGACAGAGAGAGTTTCATCTTCTGTTTTTTTTTTCTGTTTTTAGGCCGAAACCGTAAGTCGGTTTCCGAATTAACTTCGATAATTATTTTTTATTATAACTTTAATTATGTTTTTAATGATTTTACGATTTCTCTATTTCGATAATATAATGCTTGTCTTTTCCAAAAGTAGAATTTGTAAATTCCAGAACTCCAAAAAGATAGAGCACAGAAAAACGAAGCCACAGGTTTAAGCGGAACCAGAATCGGAGCTAAAACGAAGAAGTTACGGGCTTTTGAAGATTAACGAGAAAACAGAGAAAACCGAAGAACGACCGATCGTCTGTAAAAAACAACCGATCGTTTTTGTTCCAATTTCTGTCAGAGAGTTCACAAGAAAAACGACCGATCGTTTTTCAGAAACGACCGATCGACTGGTGAAAATCGACCGATCGACTGTAGAAAACGACCGATCGTTTTCTACAGATTTCGAAAACAGCTTTTCAGCTTTTTCTGGAAAATAGCTTAAAACAGCCTCAACCACTTCTAACGGTCAGAATATATAAAAACAGACTTTTGGTCTATATAAACCAACCCAATCTCTCTTCCATAAACACCAATCAACACACCAATTATCATCCTTAAATCCCTATATACAAAACCCTAAATATCACAATTTTGGTGTATATATTCAAAAAATGGAAAATTGAAGAAAAAGAGAGTCAAGCTCAAACATCATCAATCTCACCAATTAGCTTATTTAGAAGCAATAAAATAGTGAGTTTAGTTACATTATTGTAACAAAATTGTAACGAGTAATTTATAAACTCATTTGTGAGCGAGTGATCGGGTAGAGGCTTTGTAAGCGAGTTGCTTAAAAGCTCTAGGTCTTTTCATTTCGGGACACTCATAAAGTGAGAGGGAGCTTAATCGGTTGATTAGCTCATTAGGATTGTAATATCCGGGAAAAGAATTTTTAGTGAAATACTCGGTAGTACCGAGGAGAGGACGTAGGCGCGTTTTGCCGAACCTCTATAAATCACGGTGTCATCTTTTTCCCTTAAACTTTTACTTTCCGCAAATATTTATTTTTGCTTGCTTTCGTTTGAATTTATTATCGATTATTAACGCTTAAGGTTAGAATTGCGTAAGTTGTGGTGTTAGTTGTACTTAAGTTTTAATTAGGCGAAAATCGCTAGAAACCTTATTCACCCCTTCTAAGGTTTAGCCACACGGGCCAACAATTCGGGATTACGGTTTATGCGTGGAAACAGACATTTTGCAGTCGGAAAATCCAGCCTCTTCCTTATAAGCAATGTATGGTGAGGTTTATGTTTTCTGGTTTTTTTTTTTTTTTGTTATATTTGCTTTAGTTTTACAAATTGGTTATTTTCTGAATAATTGTATTATGTACATTACTTTCTGAATAATTGTATTATGAATACTTATTAAATTTCACAATAATTATTTTATAGTGAAATTTCTGAATAATTATTTTTAACGGAAATTTCATAATTTAACTGGAAAATAACATAATCGAATATGATCGTTTTTCATGTAAAGACTAGTTTCACGCAACTATGAATTATTTCATAGTTTTAATTTACTAATATGTGGGGAAAAAAATTAGTTTTCGTCAACGAAAGTGATGTTAGGCACTTAGCATAATTACAATTGTTGAAGTTTGAACCGTTTATTTTGTTTATGGTTATATGCGTCAAGCCACCAAAATGATGTTAGCATAAGAAATCGGATTTTGTTGGCCATTTTTTTGTGTGACCATTTTTGAAATTATAGTACTCATGGAAGTAATAAGTATTTATAATTGAAGAGAATAACCGTTTTTAGACCGATCTCAAATTAAAATAAGAAAAAAATGGTGTAGGGTGTGATTTATTGTTTGCGAAGCGGTGCCACAATATCAAAACTCATAAGAACATCTTTAATGGTATGGTTTATCGTTTGCGGAGCGGAGCCATAATATCAAAACCATTTTGATGGATGTCAGACCCGTTGATTGTCGTTGCCGGTTGGTTCTCCTCCCTTGTCCTCCCATACCCAACACCTCAAGATGTTGGTTTCTCTTATTTTCATTAAAATAAAATAATTACTTAAAACATTATTTAAAGGTTTTATTACTTCAAAAAAAATGTAAAAACTTTTCAAAATTCATATATAAACACATAATTTGTTTTAAATTATTTTTTCACTTATAAATTACGTCTATTCATACAAATGAATCAATTCACGTAAATGAATTTGCACATAATCAGTTTTGTAAGTAAATTAAAGAGTAGTATCATTATGTAAAGATTTTAAAATAAGGGATCACAAAGTAAATAGTTCACTTAAGTATAGATACTAATATGAGGCTGTATTTTTCGATTATAAAAAATATGTTTTCACCCCAAAATCATAACTTCACGGTTTGTAATTCGGATTTACGGTTTTTCTTTTTATTTTTACAAAACTCTAAATCCGAATTACGGTTTGGATTTACGATTTTGGCGTGAAATCAAATATTTTGCGGTCTGAAAAATCCAAGCTCTACCAATATATAGTGGCTGAATTTTTCGACTGCAAAAAATCCATTTTCACGCCAAAACGGTAAATCCGAACCGTAATTCGTATTTACAGTTTTGTAAAAAAAAAGATAAACTGTAAATCCGAACCGAACATTTTACAGTCGAAAAATACAAATTCTACATATGTATTTTCGACTGCAAAAAATTCGTTTTCACGCTAAAACCGTAAATACGAAATAGCGTATTTGTAATTTGTATGTACGGTTTTGAAATAAAAATATTTTGCAGTGTAAAAATATATTTATCTTTCTATTTACTATCTCTCTCTCTCCAGATCTCTTTGATCATCAACAATGGCGAATAGAAAACCCAGAAAATTACTAATCTCTCTCCTAATCCTCCCCACATCTCTCCTAATCCTCCTCTCTCTCACAAATCTCTCCCATCTCTCTCCTCCATCTCTCTCTCCCACTCCTCCCTGCAACCTATTCACTGGAAAATGGACCTTTAAATCATCAAAAACACCCACTTATAACTCCACGTGTCCTTTTCACCGCAACTCATGGAACTGCTTCAAAAACAAGAACCCTAAAATGGGTATGATTAATAATTACAAATGGGTCCCTAGAGATTGTGATTTGGACAGAATTGACCCGGGGAAGTTTTTGGGTTTGATGAGGAATAAGAGAGTTGGGTTTGTTGGGGATTCTTTGAGTGAGAATTTAGTGGTGGCGTTTTTATGTGTGCTTAGAAACGGTGATTATGAGGCTAAGAAATGGAAAGATAAGAAAATTGGTGTTTGGAGAGGTGGGTATTTTCCTAAGTATAATTTTACTATGGCGTATCATCGAGCTGTTTTACTCGCCGAATATCGGTAAGTGTTTTTTATCGAAAAGTGTAGATTGTGTGTTTTTATGTTTGTTGTTATGGTATGTGCATGAATGTTTGTATGGATATTATGAAAACATATGCTTACTACTAGAATTCATGGAACTGTTTAAAAAACATTAGGGCAAAAACGGGTAGGATCAGTAATTTCAAATGGGTTCCTAGAGATTGTGATTTGGACAGAATTGACCCGGTGAAGTTTTTGAATTTGACGAGGAACATGAGAGTTGGGTTTGTTGGGGATTCTTTGAGTGAGAATTTAGTTGTGCCGTTTTTATGTGTGCTTAGGAATGGTGATTATGAGGCTAAGAAATGGAAAGATAAGAAAATTGGGGTTTGGAGAGGTGGGTATTTTCCTAAATTTAATTTTACTATGGCGTATCATCGTGCGGGTTTACTTGCCAACTATCGGTGAGTTTTTTTTATATCGAAAACGTACATTATATGTTTTTTTTTATGATTTTGTTGTCGTTGTTATGGTATATACATGAATGTTTGATGGATATTAGAATTAGCTGAAAAAATGTTCTTTCTAGTGTAACTCATGGAACTGTTTCAGAAACAAGATCCCCAAAATGGATATTATCAATAATTACAAATGGGTCCCTAGAGATTGTGATTTGGACAGAATGGACCCAGTGAGGTTCCTGGGTTTGATGAGGAATAAGAGAGTTGGGTTTGTTGGGGGATTCTTTGAGTGAGAATTTAGTTGTGGCGTTTTTATGCATGCTTAGAAACGGTGATTATGAGGCTAGAAAATGGAAAGATAAGAAAAAAGGGGTTTGGAGAGGTGGGTATTTTCTTAAGTATAATTTTACTATGGCGTGTCATCGAGCAGTTTTACTCGCCAACTATCGGTAAGTGTTTTTTTATCGAAAAATGTAGATTATGTGTTTTTATGTTTTTTATGTTTGTTGTTATAGTATGTGCATGAATGTTTGTATGGATATTATGATTAGTTGAAACTAGTGTTCTGAAAAGCAAGCCTAGGCGGACTCTAGCGCCTAGTGGCTTAGGCAGGATTAAGCGATTAGGAAGTGCTTAAGCGGAACTTGGCAGGATTAGGCACTACGTGAGCTATTTCTGCCTAGAACCAGCCTTGCGACTTTAAGAACGTTGGCTGAAAACATGTCAATTCGTGAAACTGTTTAAAAATCAAGAGGGCAAAAAGGGGTAAGATGAGTTAGTTAAAATGGGTCCCTAAAGATTGTGTTTTGGACAGAATTGACCCAGTGAAATTCATGGGTTTGATGAGGAATAAGAGGGTTGGGTATGGTTGGGATTCTTTGAGTGAGAATATAGTTGTTGCGTTTTTATCTGTACTTAGAAATGGTGATTATGGGGCTAAAAATGGAAAATTAAGAAATTTGAGTGTTTGGAGAGGTGGACATTTCCAAAATATAATTTTACTATGGCGTATCATCTTGTGGTTTTGCTCACCAGAACTTGGGCTTAGTTTCCTGTTTGTAGATCTGAATGTATGCAAGCGTTTTGTTATTGTCATCAAATGAATATGTGAAATGCTTTTTCGGTGACTTTTTGCCATGCTTATACATGTATTTATGTGTGGTTATATAGTTAGCTGAAAATATGTAACGGCCTGTCGGGTGAGGAAGTGTCCCTTTCACTACAACTCAGGAAATTTGCTTAAAAACAAAAAACCACAAAATGGGTAGAAATTTTGAAAACAAATGCGTCTGTATTTTCCCTGGTGCTTCTGAAAGTACTTTGAATTAGGTTAATTATGGGTTGAGTTGATTACTTCATCTATGTTTGAAATTAGCAGCCTCAAAACTCACGACTAATCTATAAGGTGGCAGCCGAAGCAAACGACAGAAGATAATGACGATGGAGTAAAGGGAATTTACAGAGTGGATGTTGATGTTCCAGCAGATGACTGGGCGCACATCATCAACTTATACGATGTTCTCATTTTCAACACTGGGCATTGGTTAGTTTCTTGTTTCTCTCTTTTCTAACAAGTAAAATTCTTTTATATTTTAGAGGCTGATGACTCTACTTGGGGTCATCCTTTTCTAATTTTAAAGGCTAATGGCTGATTTCAATAGCGGTCTCTCTTTACTAATTGGTGTGTTTTTTTATGCTTATGATTATAGTTATTGTAACTTTTCCCCTGATATATATACGTTCAATTTCACTTCTGTTCATTATTCTTGACTTGAAACAATCGAAATTGTATTCCAAAAGGGTCTCTTTTACAAGTAACAACCGGTTATATTGATTATTAGGGCCAGTTTTCCTGAGAAATCGACACCGAAGTAGCATATCCCAATAATAAGAAAACCATAGAAGTGTTGCAGGGGAAAATATTCATTTGTTTGAGTATGTAAATGAATCTAAGCTTTGATTACTCAAAAATGTGTGCAATGATATGTTAGACAAGTCAATGACTAGATTGCGGCGATTTGAAAAAACAGGGCAACACATGGAATTGAAATTTTTTAGTGCAATTTTTTGCCCTTCTTATACTCAAATTTTTTTTCTGTCATCTATATTAAGTTTGCAAGTACCTCCACATTGTAGTACGTCAATCTTGTGTGTTCGTGAATTTTAAAATTTGTTTTCGGCTGTCGTTTCTCATTAGGTGGGGCTATGACAAGTTTCCTAAAGAGACACCTCTCGTGTTCTATAAGGGTGGAGAACCCATAAATCCACCTCTAGAGATGATGGATGGGCTCAAAGTTGTCCTCAAGAGTATGGTCTCATACATTGAAAGAGAAGTGCCTGCTAATACACTCAAGTTTTGGCGATTGCAATCACCAAGACACTTTTATGGTGGCGAATGGAACCAAAACGGCAGTTGCCTGTTTGACAAGCCCCTCGATATAGCACAGGTAAAAGCTCCATATTTTCACAATATCAAATTTTGATTAAAATCATAGAGTTCTGTAAGACCTCTCGGATCTTAATTTACCAATTATACCCATTATGTCTTGTCATTAAATTAAATATTTTTAATATGACTTAAATTTGCTTAAAAGAAAACAATAGTAGAATGGAAATATTGGCCAGATTTTAGGTTGACTTTTCAAACATGAAGTCATGAACAAACATTTCGAATTTTCTAAAAAAATGAATAATAATTTGTTACAGATAGAGTATTATATGCTTCCAGGTGTAAGACCCAGCTCCAAAAAAGAAAATTTACCAAATGGGCCCATAAGATTTGAATGATTATAGCAATGTTTTGAAAAACTTGAACGTGATAAGAGAGGAATAAACTTTTCTTCTGTGTAAGATTTCCAAATTTCCTTTATTTATACGTTGTTTGGTAACATGAACAGCTTGATATGTGGTTCGATCCGAGCAATGATGGAGTGAACAAAGAAGCCAGATTATTAAATGGTCTCATCAAGGAGGCATTGCAAGAGACGAATATTCAATTGCTCGATCTCACTCATTTGAGTGAGTTTAGAGCAGATGCCCATCCGGCAATTTGGTTGGGGAAAAAAGATGCAGTTTCGGTTTGGGGTCAAGACTGCTTGCACTGGTGTCTGCCAGGTGTCCCGGACACATGGGTCGATATTATATCTCAACTAATTCTCTATAGAAGACTTTGAAGAGTGTACTTTTTTAGATTTTCAGAAACCCACCATTTTTTAACTATTTAGAGATATAGTTGACGTGAGAACTTAAGTCACACTGTTTATTGCTCGTAGTGCCTTTTGACTTCCGTTAATTTATGGGGAGAAATCTGAAAAACAACAGACAGACCCGAGACTTCATTTTGTGAAGTTCTTAATATAAATCTTGTCTTCTAATTCATTATGTTTTTTTTTCCTGAGATTCATTGTAGTTTATGAAACTGCTTTTAACAGGATTTTGCTGTATCTTCAAAAGTTTGATTACATGTATGTGGGGAACATTTTTTGTTTGTTTAATATATATTTCTATTTTAATTATAATCTATTTGGGTAGACATGTAGCGCAGTATCTTCTGAAGTTCAGATTTTTCTTTTGAGTAAAGAATTGTAAGGTCCGGTGCTTTTTGTCGGCCTAGGGTTTTTTTTCCGTAACACTGCTTATGACTTCTGAGGGACAAATTTTTCTCTGTTATTTGTCATTCCGTTATTGCTTTTCCAACTCCGATAGTTGGAAGAAAATTGTCAACTTCTGGACGTTGAAAATAACTGATGGCAGTTGATAGAACTGCCCAAAAGGAGAAAAAAATGGTCCCTGCTTTATCTTGCAAGAAATACGGCACTGTATAGTTCAATTTTTTCTACTTGTACTAAAGTTCATAATGACACCATTTTGCTTAATTTATTTTAGACACTTCATTGCTTAATTTTTTTCTTGCTTGTACGAAAATTCTCATAGCGACATTCTATTGTGTTATCTGTTTGTGCGTACAACAAAAGAAACTTTCTTGTTGAAATTACAACATAACAGCCTATTTAAGATCTTGATATACAGAATTTTGAGTCTTCGACCTACAGTACCTACTCATATAAGTAACCCATGTCCCTCATCTCATATTCCAGAATGTTTAAAGTTCCCATAATACGCTAACACCGTGAACGATTCTTAACCTCTTCTTTTACCTGTTTAGTTTTACCAGTCCTTTTAAATCAAATTATTGATCCTAAGAGAAATTTTTATGAAAGTCTTTCATTTGCTTTTCTTTTTTCTGTATTGACCTTCAGAGCATCGTGCGTTATATTACCAGATATTGAATCCCCAGTCTTAGTGTAACCTGTAGTTCTTTGGAAATGCAGATACAAGTCTTATTTTGTGGCTTTAACTCATCGACCTATATTGGCTTAGTTCGATGGTATACACCAACATATACTTGTTTTCAAATATGACTAAGTCGCCAACCTACTTGTTTGGTGTACATAATCGAAATAAGTCAACATGGTGGTGAACGAAACAGCTAAAACCTCGAATCTCACCATCTCCTCACTTATTCAAAACCATTATGTAACATTTCAATACTTCCGAGACAACCCATGTCCCTCATCTCATATTCCAGCATTTTCAAACTGCCAAATATATTCTCATAGTGCGAATGGCTCTTATCTTCCATAACAAAAGAATATACTTTTTTATTCACTTCTACAGAGCTACAGCCGGGTACTTTCTTAGTCTCAATCCCTTTCATAGCCCTCCTCACTTTTGCCACATCATCCCACATCTTAGCGGTAGCAAAAAAGTTCGAAACTAAAGTGTATATTCCCGGTTCATCTGGTTCCAATTTGATAATCTTCTTAGCCACCACCTCACCAATCAAAAATTTCCTGTGAATTTGACAACCTGATAAAAGAGCAGCCAAGATTGTAATGCCAGGTTCAATTTCCATGTTATTAACTAGACTAAATGCTTCTTCAACTTTTCCTGCACGAGCCAAAAGATCCACCAAACAAGCATAGTGTTTTTCACTTGGTGGAATTTGATATTCTTTGATCATAATATCAAACCAGCATCGACCCTCTTGTACCAGACCCGAATGACTGGAAGCCGAAAGGATTGACGAAAAAGTAGCATGGTCGGGTTCTACATTCTCCTCTCTCATTCGGAGGAAGAGAGTGAGAGCCTCCATGCCTTGCCCATGGATGCCGTAGCCAGCGATCATCGTGTTCCAACAAACCAAGTCCTTGTCATTTATACGATCAAATAATACTCGTGCGTTATAAAGGCATCCACATTTTGAGTACATATCGATTAATGAAGTACATATAATCCCGTCAAGATCAAATCTTCTAACTACATATCCATGTATCGATTTTCCCATTTTCAAAAAACCAATATAGGAACAACCTAAAAGTGAGCTAACTAGTGATGCTAAATCCGGATTAAACCCAAAAATCTGCATGTCTCTCAGCAAACTAAGCGCATCCATAGCGAACCCATTTTGCGCATACCCCGAAATCAAAGCACTAAATGAAACAACGGTTTTATTGCGTATTTTCTCGAAAACCCTATAAGCAAGACCCAAGTTCCCGAACTTCGAGTACATATCCACAAGGCTTGTTTGAACAACTACATCCATAGCAAGATTTTTCCTTATCATATACCCATGAATAGAAAAACCAATCTTTTGATCCCCGATATTACAACTAGCTTGAATTAGCCCTAGCATTACAATCTTATCACCTTCCATATTTTCCTCTCTCATCATCCTATATACACCGATCGCTTCAAGTGCACGTCCACATTTCGCAAGGCCCGTAATCATAGTTGTCCACAAAACTAAATCTCTTTTCCTCATTTCATTAAAAACACTCATAGCTTCGTCCATTTTCCCACATTTCGTGTAGAAGTTCAATAGTGACGACCCAAAGAACAAATCTTTTTCGTACCCAAGTTCGTAAGCACGTACACGAACTTCCTCCCCCGTTTCCAAATCCGATAAGCTCGCGCACGCTTTGATAGTAATCGTAAAAGTCGAACTATCCGGTTTAACGCCATCTAAACCCATTTGGTGGTAAAGACTTACGACTTCGTTATCGTGATATTTTCGTGAATACGCGACTATAATGGCATTATATGCGTCGATTTTTCTGCGTGGCAATTTGTCGAACACCTTACGAGCACATTCGATGGTACAGATTTGAGCATAAGATGAAATTAATTGTACGTAAAATTTATTAAAAAGTCCGCATGTGATTATTAAGGCATGGGTTTTAGCCAATGATGACGTGTCTTTACAGGCTGAGATGATTTTTTTCAGAATATTTTGCGATGGTCGCATTTATTTTATAGTGGTGATAATTAGTCTTGCAACATGAATATATAATCAGTAAAAACAGAACCCAACAAATAAATTAAATAATTGTATAGTAGTAAGTTACTAATATAGAAATTAAAATGAAGTATTAAAATAATAACTAAATGTAGTATCAAAAATTGGTACAAACCTAAAATCAAATATTGTACCGTAATTTTATAATTAAAATGTCTGCTAATACAATTGTGTGCTAAAAAATAAATCATAATATACTCATTGAAAGTAATTTGTTATATTAAACATAGTTCGTGATTAAACTACATGAATAATAATTATTCGTAATGTTTTAGGTCCCCACTCACGTTAATAGTTCGATCATGTATAAGTATCCTAATGTTTAAACCATGTTATGTTTAATTCTTATATAAATAGATCATGTATAAGTATTTACGTATTTTTAGTAAAATTTAACTTTAGTAAAACTCTTCCAAGAGGGCTTCATCGACAAATTTAGCATTTTAAAACATTTATTTTTATCCAATGTTCTTGACAAGACAATTGTTGCACAACAAAAAGTGGTAAATAAGTTAAATCTTGTATAAAAAAACACTCCTAGTCACTCAAAAAGACTAGATTTGAAATGGAAACAAGCTGGTGCTTTGTCTACCTTTTTAAGTAAATATCATTCCTATCAAACTTTTTAAATTGAACTTTTTTTTAAAATTTGATAAACTTATTTGTAAAAAACTATTCACATCAACCTCACATTAAACTCTCTATTTTCAAAAATTATCACTATCACTCTTTATAAACGAAGAATATTGGTTATGCTCATCAATCAAAAGAATAATATTTTATTTTGGATCACACATTTAATCATGTATTATTTCAACACAACAAATAAACTAAGCCTTAAAATACAATACAAAAATTAATAAAGTATTAATAGAGAGAGAGTTTTAAATAGATTGAAAATTCAACTAAAACTTAAGCGACTCTTTAAAAATAAAAAAATAAGATTTTCACTCTTTATTTAATAAATAATTTAAAAATATTGATGTGAATGCTCTCCAAGTGAAAAAAGCGTTTAAACAATATTTTTTTTTTTATATGTAAATAGGTGAATGTTTATTCTGACACATAAATCATCCATTGTCGAGGATACCTTGAAACATGATTAATTGTTTAGTAAATCATTTGCGTTAGCCTAATCCTAATATAGCATGACTGTAGATAACAAGAATTTCCACATGTAATCAAATTCCAACACAAGAATATATATGAAAAAATTTCACAGCTAATATTTTGTAAATTTGACAATTTCATAAATAAAAGCTGGGCCAGAAACAAATCAATCATCTCATTCATATATAATAAGTGTCCAACAAATAAATATACAATTTTACATTAAATCATTTCAAATCCTGTAAAACCCCAAAGAGCCCAAACAAAAGATTTTTTACTAATAAAAATCTGATAACTTCCTCTATTTACTAACATAATCAATGAAAAAGTGATTATCTTTGAACATTCGTATTAACCTTGAAAAACCGAACCTTGTCATGTCACTAACTTTCAGATCATGGACATTCTCTCATGAGATATTACATAGTCTTGAGCAACAAGATTAAACTTGAAAACCGATTCATCTGAAAATAAAATTCTCTCTTCTTTATATATATATATAAGATCCAGATGGATTCTTTAACGTGGGGGAAATACTTTTCTGAATATTCCATAGGAATGGTCAAGTTCTTGTTCCACAGATCTCTCGAGGCGAGTACATTTCGAAACATATAATTTACTCCGAAGCCATTCACCTTTATATCAAGCTCGATGTCATTTCCCACCTCATTTTTGTTATACTTTTTTGTAGTTGATGGTTTTGGGAGTTCGTCGTCTTTGTTTGTATGGGTTATTGTTATTGTCGACTTCTTTTTCTCTACGAGAGCTAGTAGAATGGCAAGTAAATCATATTTTAAATTTTTTAGTCAATGTCTAATGCAACAAATTCAGTTAGATATATAATATAAATAATAGTTATAGAAATAACAAGTCATGATACGTAAATACACGGGAACGTAGCAGTGGTAAATTTGAACTTTTAAGATTACTCTCTGACTAACTGTGATCGGATAATTCATCAAAATGTATATACAGTATGTACTCACCCTCATGACATGTTATTCCTTTTTATATTGTTATACATATTTAAATTAATTGCATTGAAATATAGTTGAGGAAATTTAGAGCATGTATGACAATATCAATATGTCAAGTTATTATCAATATGCTTCTCTCTCGTGGCAACATGATAACTGGCCACGCCAAACTTATGAAAATTATTAGAATACTGTATCAATAAATAAAGATTTGATTTGATTTTGGAGATTAATGTTTACTAAATTGAGTAGATTTGATTGTATTGCTATTATGTAATTTATTAGTTATCATATATTGATCAGACTCTATACTATATAAAGAGTCATCGAGCTATATAAACAACACCACAATATCAATATACTATTCTATTTTACCTTTATTATACCGTCTCTCTACCTCTACAATATTTCATACTTAACATGGTATCAGAGTCTAAATTTAAACTATAAAGTTCCATTGATTTGGCGGGTGGCAACAAGCCGCCTGTCGGACCTTTTTCTACGAAAGTGCTACTTTTTTTATAAAAATATGTTACATCTATTTTTTTCTACATTTATTATTATTCTCTTCTACAACTATTTTTTGCCTGCTACTTTTAATTTACTATCATTTTACATCTATATTTTTGTTTACCACATAAATTCTATTTTTCTCTGTGTCTACCTCTATTGTACTTATGTTTTTCTTCTATGAAATATAGTTTTGTTTTTATCTCTACTTTTACCACTATAATACTTCTTTAAAAAAAATATAAGACAAATACTCTCTATGTCTTTCTTTTTTTTCCGCCGCTACTTCTATTAGTCTTCTACTTCTAATATTTTTCATATCTACAAATTGAGGGTTGTACATTCTACTGCTACTATTGCTACGTACTGTTACCGCCATGATACAACTACCGTTACAACCGCGACTACTGCTATCACAATAATTACTATTATCGCTACAACTTTTGTGCTACTATAACATTTATTGATTTGTTTTCAAGATGTCCGTTACGGTTTCCTTCACGCTCATCTTGCGGGGGAGTATTAGAATACTATATCAATCAATAAAGATTTGATCTGATTTGGAGATTAAGGGTGTTACTAATTTGAGTAGATTTGATTGTATAGTTATTCTGTAATGTATTCGTTATCATATATTTATCAGGCTCTACACTATATAAAGAGTTATCAAGCTATGTAAACAACACCACAATATTAATATACTATTCTATTATACCTTTATTATACCGTCTATGTACCTCTACAATATTTCATTTTTAACAAAAAGGATTAAGGGTGTAAGCTCCGGCTTATTTTGAGACGAAGCAACTCTCAACTAAGAAGGATTTTATATTTTATTGTAATTTATTACGGGTTAATTTGAGTCCGAAAGGGATATTGCGAAGGAGGCATAACCACCATGCCACTTTAGCCGGATTCTTGGAAGGTAGAAGAAGTGAGATAATGAGATGTGGAGAAGGATGACTCATGGGGGAAAGAATTGGTATATATATTTGTTGAATTTAATTAATATAGTATTTTTTTTTAAATCCACTTTAATTCATTTGTTTACCATTTTGTATTTAGTATACTCGTTTGGTGAACAAATTTAATTATTGGTGTTATGCTTTTAATAAATGGTCTCTTGGTTATGTTTACCATTTTGTATTTAGGAAAATGGATTTTGTTATCACCTGAACTTGAAGTTGACTGTCTAAGTTCACCCAGTGGTGATATTTCCACTAAATATTTTATGTCTTCTTTGCCAAAGAAAGTCGCTATAATGGCCTTGTTTCGTGACCTTTACTTTTTACTTAATATTACTTTTACTTATGAAAAGTAAAAATGCTGTTTAGTGGTGATTAAAAAATCTTACTTTTTAGAAAAGTAAAACCCTTCTTATCTTACTTATTAAAAGTAAAATTTATCATACTTATTAAAGTAATTAAAATGCTTTTAAGGATTTGCAGACTTGAAAAAAATGGTACCAACAACTACTATGTTTTGTTTATTTTGGTTTGATTGAGTTCATACGACATTTGTTATGAATGGTTGTGTCATGTGATGATGGAAATAAATTGTATATAAGCATAAATATAAGCTGATGATGGATGAATATGATGTGTTTTGTGGTATTTTCATTTTCTAAGTTTTATATCAATCGAGGCAGTATTTGACTTTATTTTTAAGCTAAGTTTTTTTTTTCTCAAGGAAGTATAACTTTTTCTTAGATAAAAAGAAAAGATTTGAGAAACAAATTTTCTCTAATTTTTATGAAGTCCGTTAAACCAAATTAATTCTGATGAATCAATTGAAGCTAATTCAAAATATATACTAAACTTTCGTCAAACTGCTCCAATAGTAGTGTGTTGGATGGATGATTGTTGTTAAAATGATATTATCACCAGTATGATAAGAATGGTTATTTTATTTTTATGAGGTACGCTTAAGGAAAGTATATATTATGTTCTAATTAGATGAAGTCTATGTGAATAAGTTTATGGTTTCTTAAAAAGTATAGTATCGAAATTGCCCATAAGGCCTATGGTTCCTTAAATATCACAAGTGCTGTAAAAAAATCCTTTATTACTCAAATGATTTGAAAAAACTAACTATTGTATATGTTTGAATGTTACATATTCGTTTACTATCTATCCGAGTCTGTACTTGTAAACTTGCTGAAACGTAATGGAGTAAACCGGACCTAATTTGCTCAATCTAACTGTAATATACATTTTAATATTTTGGTTTAAAGGCTTTGATACAAAGCACCTTCATTTTTATCACATTCTTAGTTAAGTGTGGATTTATAAATAGAACGTGGTATAATCATTATATATGCTTGTATAATCAAAAGTACCGTTGGCGAAATCGTTAATTTTGCATCTTTTTTATGTTCGTATAATCATTATATTTTTCAAATTTACTTTTTTACTTTTCATAAGTAAAAGTAATATTAAGTAAAAGTAATATTAGGTGTGTCTTTTCCGGTGTGTTTCATTGCTCAAGCCACAATAGAAGATAGTCCTTTTCTACAACTTTTAAAAACTTTTGAAAAAACTTGGACTATGGCCAAATGTGATATTATCATGGCGGTCCATCCTCCTTCAGAACATTTAAAAATTCGTGCAGGAGATGTTACTATAGAATCTGTGGCTTTTTCCCACGAAAAACAATTAAATTACACAAATTTGACTCTTCAAACTATTTGTTCCCAACTTGATAGAATGGAGAGTAAGACAGAAAAGGAAAAGGTTATTTTGCAACATAACAATGAGGATATACCCAGCACTTCCAAGACACCTATTGCCTTAAAAACTCAAAAGGTTATTGAACCTACTATTTTAAAACCTAGTATTAATATCAGTGTTTCTGAACATAATAATGATATTATTACTCTCTTAACTAGGCAACTAGAACACCTTAATATTAATAAAGGTAAAAACATTGCTACGCTATCAGAAAACCTGACCTAATTTGTTCAATCTAATTTTATTTTGCGTATAATCATTATATTTTTCTAATCTAATTTGCATCTTTTTTATAATATAATGATTATACGAAAAATAGAATTAGATTGAACAAATTAGGCCAGGTTTACTCTATTATGTTTCAGCAAGTTTACAAGTACAGACTCGGATAGAATGTAAACGAATATGTAACATTCAAACAGATACAATAGTTAGTTTTTTCAAATCATCTGAGTAATAAATGATTTTTTTACAGCACTTGTGATATTTAAGGTACCATAGACTTATGGGCAATTTCGATACTATACTTTTTAAGGAACTATATGCTTATTGGTATAGACTTCATCTAATTAGAACATATATATACTTTCCTTAAGAGTACCCCATAAAAATAAAATAACCATTCTTATCATACTGGTGATAAGATCATTTTAAGAACAATCATCCATCCAACATACTACTATTGGAGCAGTTTGACGAAATTTCAGTATATATTTTGAATTAGCTTCAACTGATTCATCAGAATTAATTTGGTTTAACGGACTTCATAAAAATGAGTGAAAATTTCTTTTAAAAATCTTTTCTTTTTATCTAAGAAAACGTTATACTTCTTTGAGCAAAAAAGAAAAACCAAGCTTAAAAATAAAGTTAAATACTGTCTCGGTTGATATATAACTTAGAAAATGAAAATACCACCAAACACATCCTATTCATCCATCATCGGTTTATATTTATGTGTATATACAATTTCTTTCCATCATCACAAAACACAACCATTCATAACAGATGTCGTATGAACTCAATCAAACAAAAATAAACAAAACACAGTAGTTGTTGGTACAATTTTTTTCAAGTCTGCAAATCCTTAAAAGCATTTTAATAAGTATGATAAATTTTACTTTTAATAAGTAAGATGAGAAGAGTTTTACTTTTCTAAAAAGTAAGATTTTTTAATCACCACCAAACAGCATTTTTACTTTTCATAAGTAAAAGTAATATTTAGTAAAAAATAAATGTCACCAAACAAGGCCAACAAGTATGATATATTTTACTTTTAATAAGTAAGATAAGAAGGGTTTTACTTTCTAAAAGTATGATATATAAACCCCGGTATGTGGCTCACTACACTTCTGTTTTCAAAACGCCTTTGCAAAGTGATCGTTGTTCATAACATTTCATCAAAATCTTTTATAAACGAAATCGAGATTAATGAAATGTCATAAACAAGATCAGTTTGGAAGAGCATAATTCCCCGAGTTGTGGACAAATGCCTATATGTTGATTGTTGGCCCTTTTATAGGAATCCAATTTTACTTTTGCGATTTTGACAAATTAAATTGATTTGTGTTAATATGGAAATAGAGGTGTGTCAAAATAGGCATTATTTCCTCTACTGGTAAGGTTGTCATTTCCATATTAACACAAATCAACCTTACCAGTAGAGGAAATAATGCCTATTTTGACACACCTTTATTTTCATATTAACACAAATCAATTTAATTTGTCAAAATCGCAAAAGTAAAATTGGATTCCTATAAAATGGCCAACAATCAACATAGAGGCATTTGTCCACAACTCGGGGAATTATGCTCTTCCAAACTGATCTTGTTTATGACATTTCATTAATCTCGATTTCGTTTATAAAAGATTTTGATGAAATGTTATGAACAACGATCACTTTGCAAAGGCGTTTCGAAAACACAAGTGTAGTGAGCCACATACCGGGGTTTATATATCATACTTTTAGAAAAGTAAAACCCTTCTTATCTTACTTATTAAAAGTAAAATATATCATACTTATATACATCTTATAACTCAAGTTTTTTCGTAATTTTCTGTCCATTTTTTCCCTCTTACGAATTAAGGAGTAATAATTAATGAGTATATTAAGGATGGTCTCAGTGTATAATAAGTCCTTACATTTCAAATTTTCATATAGAAATTAAAGTAGTCCTGATATTTTATTTCAAGGTGGAGAAATTGTAATTAATATGATTATGAATAATCTTGTCTTAAGGATCGGGTATAAACAAGAGTCGTAAATATTCTTAACCAATAATAAATATAATAATTTGTAAATTAATATCCGACTCCCTAGCTAGTCTGAATACACACATTAATAACCTCTCATTTGAAATGACGGGTTTAATCCAAAACTTTTAATTTTACATGTATGCATTTTTTATAACCAACGAAAAAATAAAATAAAACCACAAGTTATGAAGGTTGACCGCCCTAGTCTCATCACTAGGTAAAAAGTTTATTTAGTATTATAAAACTTTTTGAGTTATGTTAATAAAATGGTGTGGTTAAATTTTATCACCAGTTTAGCAACACAATTTGCTGCTAATCTGTTGCTAAAATTTAGCCACACCCGTCTTAGCAACATAAAAAGTTTTATGATTTTAAATGAATTTTTTTTGTAGTCCAGTATAGTCTGTACGCTATACTTAGTTCATTTGATCATATTCTGCTTCGTCAGGTGCACTTGACAAAACTTTTTAGTTTGATAGTTGAGATGATTTTAGTGTGTATGTCTCTCCCGTTCGCCGTATTTTGTTTTACCCATAATGAATTTAGGCAGTAATACTTGAGTAGGAGGCTTCATAGCACTCTGAATGGTTTTGTATTCTGTCCCGTTATTTGCAATAATAATGAGTTTTACTTTAAAAAAAAAAAAATAACCATCAGAAATTAAATATTATCCCAGAAGCTTAGTGTGATCCGTATGCTATATTTATGCATATCAGAGGAAACTTTTTGCCAAGGGGCGGAACAGTACCAAATATATGGAGTTTCCAAAATAATTAATACAAACACATAATATTTTTCAAAGTATAAACACGAAGAAGCCGTATTTGTTTAAATTTTTTTACCATATATTGTTCATTTTTTAACCCTGCTTTCTTAATTAAAATGTATTTGATTTATATATTTTTTTTCCGTTCAATTTTGACAATTACGACTTTTTTTTCAAACTCCCAAAAAGACCCACAACAGTAATGTCACGTGCAGTCACGTCTCGAAAGTTTCAATGTTTCAAAATTGACTAAAAAATAAATAAAATAAAAAACAAAACGAAACAAAAAGTTAAAATTAAGAACCAAGAGTAAAAAGATTAAGAAACGAACGTAACAAAATATAAAAGCTGAAAAACCAATTAAATTTATATTAAATATAGATATATACGAACAATCAAATATCAATTACACAATTTCATTGTACTCAATTCACTTAATTAATATACAAACCACCAATTTTTTTTATATAAATTTTGTTTGCACTCAACACTATCTATTGTTGTAATTATTATTATTTTTTACAATTTTTTCAAGATGTGTGTTACGTGTCAAAATGATAATTTGGTGTAAACTGTCTTTTATTATCACTTGCATATATGTTAGTTTTTAAGTAGTACTTATATATTATCATCACATACAAAATCATAATAAGTTATTGTACTAACAATATATATTTTTGAGAGGTGTTACCAAAAAAAAAATTAAATGATTGCCAGAATATTTTATATATAAATTATTTTAAAAACAATAATAAATTTTTTTATTTTTCGAAAGATGTTCCGCCCCTGCTTTTTGCATTGTTCAACTTATCAACCAAAACGATGGAAAGGAAACAAATGATTAATTAAACTTTAAGGTCATCATTTAAAGTAATATAAAATTTGAAGGAAAAAACTTATGCGTCTTGTAAGACATTCTGACAAACTTTTGAATTTAATCCTAATATATAGTATTTGGAAATGAGATTGAATAATTGATAGTAAAATACGCCACGAGTCCAAATCTTCTATCACATATTTTATACCCCATTTCGTAACCCATCGATTTTTAAACCCAAAATAGTTGATTAATTTTTTTTTAAAAAATAGTACAATTACAATTAGACATGTATGAATACATTCAAATAATTTTTTTCTTACGAAAAATTCAAATATGTTTTATTTTGGAATTAATTAAGAACTAGTGTAAATTAAATATAAAATTCTCACGAAATTATGTAAATCAACAATATGTCCCAATATGATGAAATATGTGTAGAATACATCGTAACAGTTTATAAAAAAAAAATCTAAAATTTTAAAATTTGAGCGAAAATAACTAAAAGGGGAACAAAATGGGATACAAATTATGGGGTAGCAGATTTGGACTCCTCAATTATGTATGTCAATACATGAAATGTTTTTTGACAATCTTCAAGATATACATCTGAGGTTTTTTTGCATTATAATTATTTTTGAAGAAGCATGTATATTATAAAAAAAATATTACAAGATGTCTCTCTGAATTCAATTTTGTTGGAATATTCCCTCTACTATCTATCTAACTAATAAAGGAAATGTTATGTTAGCAAAGTTATTAATTATATTAATATTTAATACGAGGCTGATAATGTTATTTATTAATTTTTTATTTTTGTTTTTTATTAAATGAAAACCTCACATTTGATTGATTAAATCCTGAAAATGTCTCGCATCAATCAACAACATGACCAGTCGATAATCATAAAGCATCCATTTTTCTAAACTACCCCATGCCAGCGTTCCTCATCACTTACACATACTTTCACTTTCTCTTTTCCGCACCGGTGGTTGATCCTCCTCATCCCCATCATCGTCGTACTCATCGTCAACGTCGTTGTCATCATCGTCGCCACTCCAAGAGTTTCCATTGTTGGTGGCAGTGTTTTCTTCTGGGTGGTCGTCCTCATATCATCATCACCGTGGCATTGTTGGGTGCTGGCAGTTTTCTCAATTTTGAACACTTGCTTGGATGCTTAGAAAGCACTCTCCTTGTTTATTCTCATGGCATGAGTTATGCTAATGGATATATGTTGCAGTACTACATGGGAGGTTTCCCATTGTCGAGCTTCACAAAAAGCAACCTCATGGACCTGAAAACAAATATGGCAATGACTAAGATGAGAACGACTATGACATTGAGGGTGTAGATGACAATGGTGATAAAAAATTCTCCGGGCACCTTCTTCCCCGGACAAATATTCATCACCAATGTCATCTTCACCTTCAACATCATAGTCGTCGTCATCTTCATCACTTTCATCTTTGTTTTCAGGTCTAGGGCGTTGCTTTTTTTGTGAAACTCGATCGGAAATCTCCCATTAACTTCGAGTAGTACTGCAGCATCAATTATGATCATAACTCCTGACATGAGGATAAACAAGGAGAGTGCTTTCTGAGGGTATTAATTTTATCATAAGTGATTAATAACCTTTATCAGACCCACTAAATATCAAAACTATATTTGAAGTACGAAAAACAAAAAAAGTTATCATGCCATTTCTGGAGCTGTATAATTCAAACAAGAAATCGTATTTTGCACCAATTTATGATGCATCAACAATTAACTTTAGAAAAATAAAATACCAGTTTAAAATCTCTCTCATATTTGCAAAAATATTATATATAACAAATAAATTCATTCTGCAATAGTAAACTTAATAAAAATATATGATCCCTTAAATAGCATTAAACAAATAAACAAAATCTGACATCATCGTGTACAGGTCCCTGAATTTAATTTTTATGGTACTACAACTTTATTTATGAAAAAAATGCATGTCATCGACATGAATTTTACCAAATTTCAAACAGTATTACGACACATGCATGCACTTCGAAATAAAAAACAACCTTCACATGTTTTACTAAGATACTTGAAATATTATATAGAATATTCACTTGTATCTATATACTTACGTAGATCGTAATTGTGTTGTATCACCAATATAATTGTGCTCGAATGAGCATCATCAAATGTAACGTACAACCAGCCAAGGAGGAAAGAAAATAAGTAGGAACAGTCGGGGGTTACAACAACCTATTTTATAATCTTGGTTCCGTCACTGCATACAAGTTCTTCGGCTTGTAAAAATTATAAGCACCTCTATCTCTTTCTTTTTACATCCATTATAATTCAGAGACTCCGAAAGAGAGAACAAAAATTTGAATGTTTGTGTGTGGGGAGAGAGAAACAACAAAGATATATAACAATGGTGTTATGTGAGGACGAGAGACTAAGAGAGATGGTAAATTTCAACCCATAACTTAATTAAATTCCTAGTGTAAATTTCCTCTCAAAACATCAAAGACAAATTAAAATTGATTACGAACATGCACCAATTTAGTAAAAGTTAATGGTACATGTAGTTATGTGGCTAATACCTAATTGTGCGTTTTTATTTTACTATTTAAATGTACTCAATCTCCCTTAATCTCTTTGATCACTCATACACACACAACAATATATATTTTTATATATCTCCGTTATTTCTCTCCCTCCCACATCCAAACACTTAAATTTTTATCTAATGCTATTTTAGGGTTCATATTTATTGAGTTTAATTACTATTGCATGAAAAAAATATGTGTTATATATATACTACGTACATTTGCAATTATGATAGAGATATAAAACTAGCGTTTTAATTTTAAAAGGTTAATTGTTAATGAATATTTAATCGGTGCGAAATATGATTACTCTTGTTCTAGTTTGATTATAGAGCTCCAGAAATGGTATTGTTTTTCTATTTTGTACATATGGCTTTGACATTCAATGGGTCTTATAAAGTTATTAATCTTGATAAAACTAATAAATCAATAAATAACATTATCAGCCTAGTATTAAATAAAAATAAACATAATTAACAACTTTCCTAACATTTCCCCTATTAGTAAGATAGATAGTATAGGGGATCCAACAAATTTGAAGTAAGAGAATATATATTTTCTATTTTCACGTATGAAATAAGAAGAGGTCATCGGTGTGAGATCACATTTCAATAAGACTTTGTTTATACTTTACTACTCTAATAAGATTTTTAATTATAGGTCACCTTACAAGTGATAAAAAAAATATTATTTTCGTAACTTTTTTATATCTTTTTTTTACTTAATAATTCAAACAAACACTAAAAAAAACTAAAAAAAGATAATTTTTTTGTTTACACTTTGATATATTTCTCGTATAGATTATAATATATTTTTTAAGCTTAAAAACAACTTTTAACCTCATTTTTACATTTTAATATTTTTTCCGTATAGATTATAAGTTATTTTTTAAGTTTAAAAACAGCTTTTAAGCTCTTTTTTATTGGGTTGAGTGACTGAAACTTAAAAAAGTTTCGGGCCAAGACTTCCATTTAAAAAAATCTTGTAAAATGTGACTTATAACTAATATTCTCTACGCTTCTGCAAAAAAAAAAATTATAATGCACAAAATCTCAAGGTATATACGAAGTTTGTAAAAAATATTTCATGTATATCGTAGGTTAACCGGCCCTTTATACCAGCATATACGTAGTGGTAACTCATTCGGTAACACACAAAGCACTCGATACTCGAGAAATATACCTTTTAGTTTTCGTTATATACAAAGACATTACAAAACATATATACATATATATTCTTCTTTAATTCAACAAGCAATATATATTTATATATATTATATACAAACATGAAACAATAATGGTCAAGCAGGTCTCTAAGGAGAGTCTGTTGTTTCCATTTCAATGTTTGGGGTTTATGAAAACAGATAGTAGATCACACAAAAAATCAGAACTAGCTTGACATGCAGTGGCAGGCCAGATCTCGAGTATCGAGTATTCTGTTACCTTTCGTATGAGTGTTGTTAAGGTCAATTTGAGTGTGTTTCCGTGGCTTATCGCATCTGTTTTTATGTTGGATTTTTTTTTTTATTAATCGAATTATGGTTTGTGGTTAAAAACAAAAAATATGCAAGATTGAAGATTGGTCTAAGGTGTTTAAATTAAAACGTCACCTTCTACTTTGTATACATTTCGTAAAATATATCACCTTGTTTCTTCCAACTATCTATTTTGGTTTTTTTTCATAAAGTAGTCTATTTACTTCCGATCTTAATTAATTTGGGATATTTGGGATGTGCACGAGATAATGATTAAATAAATATCCACATGATATATATAGTTAAGCCTAACACCGTTGATATATATATCATACATATATATATATTAATTGTAATGAACACGACGTTATATAAAAGAATTTTTACCTCGTAAGTCACACATGAAATGCTATAAAGTGATGAACAACGATCTCACCTCTTACAGCCTCACATAATTCCATTTTTCCTGTAAATAAATAAAAAAAATAGCAATTATTTTTTGGCATTTTGGTTTTTCACAAACTGTAGCTGTATCAAATTAAATCTCAATAATACATTGACATGTAACGTGGATATGTAACTATATATTATTATAATATAGTTGCATATGTATAAGCATAAGGAATAAAATGACTTTCGTGGGTAGTTTAAAACATAATATAACTTATTTCTCGTTAAATAAAACACACACACACACATAACATATTCCAACATAAAATCTAAAAAACTTCATCAAAAAAACCATCTTGAGTTTCACATAAAACAGATTATATATATTATGTAGGAATCTAGGATTGGATGACCAGTTTTCAATAACAAGGGCAAATATTGAGAGATTTAATCTCCCTCATATGAATTTGCAATTAGAATATAATTAATGGTGACTAACAATACTATTTTTTTTAATCATATATAGATGTTCTAATATTCATGGACTATTCTCGTGTAAGTCATTGTTGTTTCTCATACAGTATTGAAAAAATTTATACTCCCGAATCATTTAAAATTAAATAACAATCGATTCAACATTGAAGCATGCACAGATTCAGTTCATTATGAAAATGCTTGTATATATATGTAGTGAATGAAACCAAAGAAATACGAGTGAAATTGACATATATTTCAAAAAGATTATGTAAGCATGTGTAAGAAATTTGACATACCGTTAAAATTTGATTCCCAATCTACAGTATAACGATTCATGAAGGAGGTTTTGTCTATGAAGTCGAACATTTATGTTATGTCGTTGATTTAATAGATTTGTACTCAGAAAGTACGTAATTCGGATCTTATGACAGACGATCTGTGAGTAATTGTGTGAAATGATTGGCGGCCGGGGTAGGGTTTTGTGATTGTTTCTTACTACATATTATATGATCATATATATACTAAGTCATGAATTTAGATTAGGAAAATTGATTATTGCATCGTAAACCACGTATACATGATAAGATTTAGTTCGTTATAATCTACTTCGATAATGGATTATGAATATTATTACATAAAATAACAAGAATGTCGTAATTTGTTTAGGAATATTATTACGTAATTCTATTATCAAAAGGTTATTCATAGTTTACAATCTTAAATTTTTGTAAAGATACTACAAAATAATGTTTGATTTAGTGAGAGTCAAAAACTGTCACAAGTCTGTCACTAATTTAAAAAGATGTCACAAATCTATCGCAAATTGACTAAACTGTCACAAAGCCGTCACAAAAACCGTCGCTAATAAGCTCATAACAAAAAATGTCATAATTTACCATTCTTAGCATATCAAAACGACTTTGGGTCATGTTAAAAAAACGCATTAGTTCGTAGCACTACATTATTAAGTCATAAGTATTTAGTGGCATAGATCATGAAAATTAAAAACTAGCAAGTTAAAATTGAAATGTTGGCCATCTCAAATTCTTTTACACAATTGGTTACAACTTTTTTTTATTTTTATAATCTTGGTTACAACTTATTATAGCACTCTTCTCTCAGATTTCCATTATTTATGAATAATGACTTTATATATTGTCTGCCTACTCTGAACAAATATCATCCACTCTTTTCCATATTCTACTTCGTATAGTTTTATTGTACGTACTCCAGGCTAAAACACATGTACAAGTAGAACTGGCGAATACATGTCAGAATACAATTTTACGATAATCTACTTCTTCGATGATATTTCCTGGGAAAAATCAATCGATCAAATATAGGTTTTATAGTTTATCAAGCTATCATTTAAGGGTTTGGTGATCTAGTGCATATAAACTGACTAGAAAAATAGATAGGGATCGAAGTCATGGGATCGATCCTCCTTTTTATTGTAAAGAATCTCTATTGGAAAACTTACGTAAGTAGGAACTTGGTCCGCAGTAGAGAAAACTTTTAACCGCGTCACCTTAACTACAAGTCTTAATTCGGAAGCATGATCGTATTACAAAATTTTGCTTTTTCAAGTTAAGAAATTAAACTTAAAAAATATGAGATGTTGTTAATTAACATAAACAGAATATCGGCCCCCTCCGTGCAAAAAAGAAAATGGATCTCATCATGTATATGTAGAAGAATCAAAACCAAATTAAGTCAAACTCACTAACATTTAGAAAAAGTTTATTATATGACATGCACGTACACGGAAGTGGGATGCTCAGAGTCCAAAATTATATTTAAAACACTCAATTTTATTTTAATTATTTTTTATTTTTAAAGTCAAAATTATGTAAAATTTACATAATTCAATGAAATCAAGTTATAACTATTATTTGAAAATTTTGAATATTATATATGTAGTATACATACATATTATAAATATGTATATGTAAATATAATAATATATAGATACAAAGTGTTGCTTGTTGTTTATTTTCATATTTGTAAGTTTTACATAATTTTGACTTTAAAAATAAAAAAACAATTAAAATAAAATTGAGCGTTTTTAGCATAATTTCTGACTCAGAGTCAGAGGCGCTGCTTCCCACGTACACTGCAAATAATAAATAATGATGTGTGTGAACAGAAATATTATAATGTTAAGACAATTATTTTGTTTTATCTTCATTTTTTATGGCCTTTATTTTCATGTCTTTCATTTTACTTTGGTGAAGAACTTGCTCTCTCGAAATTTTTCTCTTTACAATGAAATTTTGCTTTTATAATTTTTTTTTTTACGTGTGAAGTGTAAGAGTAGTGAAAATATGTTTAGTCGATTAAACGTATGTAGGGTTGAGATTGTGGCCATTAGAATCCTATTACTCCCTTTAGCCGAAGCCGGAAGGCAAAAAAATAAGAAAATAAGTTACGCTAAGGCCTCGTTTGTTTGCAATATTAGTAGTAACGGGATTATAAATACCTTCAGACTATGACGGAATAACAAATGAATGTGTGATTAATAATACATACATGAAATATTAATGAAGTGTTTGTTTACTTTTTATTGAGATTAGACTATTTTACAAATTTACATTTATATCTATAATAAATAAACTTGCAAAATATATATATATATATATATGGGAAATGTTATATGAACATCATGAAAAACACCCAACTAGACATACCATATATATATAAATTTTATTATATATATACCACATCCCCTTTACTCCAAATATCCCTATTTCGTACCAAACGCGGTATTTGTGGACCCGACGGTATTTCTAATACATACTATCATAATTCCACCCTAATCAAATTATATCAAACACTCACTAATTATAGTAGCACAAATAGTCGGAACTCAACCGTTTCCTGTAGTCAAGGCAGACTTACTAAAACTATGTGCTACAACTATACCGATGGTTGTCCACTCCATCTAAAGTTGTGAACGCTAAAATATATATTCTGTAAGAACCAATGATTTGATTTTCCGTGTGTACGTCATACTCTACACACCAAATCAATTACTATACAAAATAAAGACACATTTACAGATAAATAATATGTAAAATATTGCTCACTTGTATTCTCAAATAAATCATTCATTGTTAATAAATAAATAATAAAAATAACAATAAATCATGTCTTTTAATATATCATTCTAACACTCTATTGTTATAATACGGTAAATTGGGATTTTTTTAGAATCAATTATTGTGAAATGGGCTTTGCAGAGCAATGTGTTTGTTCGGTTATGGATTCTATTAGTTCGGTTAAATTTTCAGTTCGGGTTAATTGAGCAAATATTGCGGATATAAAGCCGAGTAGAGGGTTAAGACAAGGAGACCCGATATCTCCATATCTCTTCTTATTCGAGGCATACGTTTTTATCAAAAAAAATTAATAGTGGCGATTAAGAATGGCATTTTGTAATGATTCACGTTGTGTTAGGGTTGTCTTTCATCCCTTGTTTGCCGACGACTCTCTTATTTTCCTCGGAGCAAATTAAACAAGGGAAAAATAAGTACCTTTTAAAAATATTTTGCATGAATTTTGTGAACGGTCATGAATTTATTGAAATTAGAGGCTATGTATTCGCCAAATTGGCATTTAACAAAACAACAGGAGCTATTGCAACAACTTGGCGTGTCCTCATGGATTATATGATGTTATTGTATTTTAAAAAGAATTCAAGGTTGGAAGAAAAGTTTGATATCCTCGACATCTAGATAATTTTTGATAGAATCATTGGCACAAGAACTTCCCGGTATCATATGACGTGCTTTCCCTTACCGAAAGGTTTAGTGGGGCAATAATGGCGAGGACAAACATATTCATCGGGAAAGTTTGTGATGTTTTGAGTCGTGCAGAAGACAAATGAGCCATCGTTTTTCAAAATCTTTTCACATCAATTTTTGCACGTTCTGCTAAACAATTTTGGAGATGCTAGACGATCAAGACCAGTTATGAGTGAAAGTCCTAAAGTTGTTATATTTTCCGAATGATGGCAACCTTCAAGCTTGTAAAGGTAGTCGGGGGATTGGAAAAGCCTTTTGATGGGTCGGAAGTTGTTAAAGAAAGATATAAGATGGAACACTAACAAGGGAGACAACATGAATTTCATGGAGTACAAATGACTGTCCTTTGAGGAAATTTCTCAATTAAAGAGCAAAAGCCGATTGACTACAATTTAGTACCGGTTAGTGTAAATCTTGTTAGATGGTGGAGGCTCGGATAAAACAGTTTATGTGGGGATACTTGTTAAAGAGTTTGAGAATTACGTTTCACGGGAATTCTTGAACCATATTTGGAATGTAAAAAGAGGGGTGAGAGTTCGTCATTTCTTTTAAAGATTTTAAACTAAATATGGCAAAAGAAGACTGTGTGTGTGTGTGTGTGTTAAATCAGATGCAATAAAGTCCAAACCGTAACTCGTAGTTATAATTAAACCGTAATTTCAAGTTACGACTCTGATTAGAAGTCAAACTGGTTAAAGTCGTAACTCGTAGTTACTGCTTGTAACTACGAGCTAGTTAGAATTTTGCATTGGAATAATATCTTTTACACTGTAAAAAAAGACGCTCCTTTTTTTATTTACAACCGTTAACTTATTAGATTCATTCAATATATAATTATAGTGAATTGTTTTGAGAATATTAAATTTATTTGTTAGGGATTATATCAACAAAACGCGTTCAACACATGCAGTTCGCGAGCCAAAAGTTTCATACTCTTTCCGTCTCACTTTATAAGTAATACGTAAAACCACGTGCAATTTTGACCGGATTTGAAAATGTAACTAAATTGCCGAAACAAATTTTTTTAATTTTTTACATAGTTCAAAATTATTTCGACAATTTAGATAGAAGTTATTTGCATGTCAAAGTTGTGCATGGTTTCACATATGACTTGTAATTAAGGACGTAGGAAGTCCCATAATAATACAAGTAAACATTCTATTGATGTGCATGCGAGAGGGGCTCGTCTATTTTTAGGACTCAACTTTCCATAAATTAGTGACAAATCGTCCTAGCCTAGGGCATTTTGCACAGTCATCCACCATGTAAGCGCAACACGTCCTATCATAAGGCGAATTGCCTTATCATTAGCCAAATCAGCACAAAATGCTCTGGGCTACAAAGACTTGCCTTGCCATCATTAGTTAACTAGTAATCGTAGCACACGCGTTGCGTGTACGATACATATATAAATACGATACCGGACAAATGAATTTAAATTTTAAAAAAAAAATAAAAAAAAATGATGGAATGAATATAGTAATTTAATAATCGTATATAAAGAGTAATATGTTGTTTTATTGTTATAAAAGTATAGTTTGGGAGATTAATTGATGTGTGGTAAAGAACATATTTATTTAGTTATCTTTGTATTTAAATTGCATTATGTTATATGAGTAACTAGTAAATTAGAATATATAGAGGCATTTTTAGAAGAAAAAAAAAATGACAAAATTTGGCAGTTTCATTTATTTCTGTTAGGTTGACTTATATTAATAGTATGATAAAAAAAAATTAATTAAAAAGAATTTCTCATATGACGTTTTATAGTCTCTTATTCCTTTCTTTTGTTTTGTACATTTGCTTTTGAAAAATAACTTTTGATTTCCACTCTTTCTTAATTTTTTTTTACCTCAAACCCAATTCTGATTTCGTGTTTTACCTCAAAAGATTGGAAAAATTATATAAATTTATGAAGGAAACAAGGTAGTATAAGGTTAACTATACAAATAATAATAATAAAAAAAAAATTGACACACCATGTCCGAAATAATTAGATCCTTTTGCTAAAACTCAATAATCCGAGCATAATGTCAAAAATTGTAAATCAAGAAATTGAAAAAAACAAAAGTTATTTTCCCAAAAGCAAACTAGAAAACAAAAGAGAGGCATTTGAAAAAAGAAAAGAAAAAAGGAAGAGCGATGGGTGTCACGTAAAGAAAATAAAGTCAAAGGTGGGAGACTCACCCCATTTACACCAACATAGACACAGTTTGTTACATATGGAAATATTTTGAAATTTAACAAATTATAACTACACAAATAGCCCAGGGAGAGATTCTTTTTAATTCAATTTTTTTTTATTAACTAATGATGACAAGGTAAGTTTCTGTAGCCAATAACATTTTGTGCTGATATGGCTAATGATAAATGTGTAATTCGTCTTAGGCTAAGACGTGTTTTGTAATTAAATGCCCCAAATTGGGCGATTTGTCACAAATTTATGGAAATTTGAGTCGTCAAAATAGATGAGCCCATGCGAGAGTTCTGATAAGATGTATCTCCTAATTAATTAGTAAAACATTCAATAGACGTACCTTACCTAGTTTTGGATTATATTAAATTATCAATTTACTCAATGCCCCTGATGTGAAAAAAGAAGTACTAATATGGAAAATCATGCAAACGAACTTATATACTTCATTTTGCTAACAACCATTTCTTTTTCTTTTTATAATTATGGATGACTACATTGATATGGAAATAATTTTTTTATCTTTGGAAATGTCAGAAATGGGTTTTAATTCACCTACGTACAAAGCCTTAATTAACCTTATGCCCAGTAATTAATCCTCCGAAATTTAATTGCTATCATGTCAATTGTAAGTAATAATGGCTGTAATGGTTTACAATAGTAAATCAAATGATCTAAACAACCTCTTTTGTAACGGTAAAAGAAGATAAAAATGACTACTGGGCTACTGTTATATATATAATAAGCTCGGGAACTTTCAAAATTTTCCTTTTCCAGCTTAGTCCTTGAAAGATGGTTTAATAATACTCGCTCATTCCCTAAACAAATATCTCATACGAAAATACGTGTAAATATAACTATCAAATTTTTCATATCAAAATTTCTGAAATAAAAAAATTGAAAATTCCATCATATAGTTTAACTTTTGAAAATATTTTTTCTGATAATTTAGATATGAAAAAATTATCCGTTAAAATTATACGTATTTTCGTAACAAATATTTGTTTAGAAACGAATGAAGTATATGCTACTGTATCATGGGAACGGATGTACCACATTAATTAGTTTATATTGATGCAAATAATACATACATATAATATACAAAGTAATATCACAAAATCAAATATAAAAACATGAGGTGTAATAGGTCCCATATGTTTATATTCCCAATCTATATCCTTTTACAAATCTTTTATAGGCAGGTAGGTAGTAGTATAATTTTTAACAGAACTTTGGACAAAAGGTATTTTTCTGATTTTGACCGAATGAATGGGCAAAGTGGTGTCCCCTGCTAAGCCTGCAAACACATTAGTCCAAATTAAAAAAAAAAAACATAACTGAAGTTATCTATTTTCGTTCATTTTTTTCTAAAAATGGATAAAAAACAAACAAACATAGAGGGTATCATATTCCAAGGGAGATCCCATATCTTTTATTTGTTCAAATTTCTATAGAGAGAGTATGCATGTTGATAGAGACAAATCATTGTGTGACAAAGTGCCATGGTACACTACCAAGTGTTACATTATGCATACACTTAACATATAGATATGCAAATATTTGTTTATCTCTGGAAACGTCAGAAATGGGATTAGTTCATCTACGTACAAAGCCTTAATTTACCTTATGCCCACTAATTAATCCTTCGAAATTTAATTGCTATCATGTCAATTGTAAGTAATAATGGCGGTGATGGTTTACAATAGTAAATCAAATGATCTAAACCTCTTTTGTAATGTGTAAAAGAAGATAAAAATGACTACCGGAGTACTGTCATATAATAAGCCCTGAGACTTTCGATAATTTCCTTTTCCTTGGTACCATCTAAGTTTCTAACAACTGAATTGTTTTGCAGCACTAGTTATAAATTGTTTAAAAAACTCTTATTACTAATGTACACAACTACTCCTATATATTAATTAATATTCTAAAGAAAATATAGATAATGTTTAATGAAGGAAGTATTGACATTTTTGGAATAATTTGATAAGATAGGATCACGGGTATTTTTTAGTGGTATGAAAAAAAAACACCGTGTACGATCGATAATAAAGTGATGGCTTTTGCATTTCGGTTAGTTTAATGACCACTTTATCCAAATAACATTTGCTACACTACCTATATATGCAATCTTTATATCACACGTCTTTCATGTTATAAAGTTTGAAGTCAAGTGGAATATTCTTTGTAAACGAAAACAATATCAGAGTGTTTAACAGAACCCAAATGAGAACACTATTGATGAAGGATATTCAAACTCAGTTTTACTTTACTAGTAAAATGTGAATTTTTAAAAGAAGAATTCGAAAATTGAATAATGAATACTATACAGTATATACCAGTTGATCCGCTTCATAAAATCCAAAGAAAGACCATCTTGTTTCTGTTGGTGTCAAAACCGGTTTCGGTATTGCATATATACTTTGATTCCAACATTTGTCATATTTGTAATATCATGTTTGTAACGTCATGTTGACCATGTTTTGGATTTTTTCATATGTATTTTTTTTTCCTGTTTAAATTAACGTTTTATTTTATTTATAAAGTGTTTGTTAAAAAAAATCTGTAAAATTTGACTTTTTATATATATTTTTTGCTATTTATTGTTTGTTTTGACAATTTATATTAAGATACTAATAAATACCCAAAAAATATATAAAAAGTTAAATTTTATAGATTTTTTAAACAAACACTTTAAAAATAAAATAAAAAATTAATTTAAGAAAGAGAAAATCAATTTCTTTTTTATGAATACATATGGAAAAAACAAGTAGATAAACTTACAAATATAACAAATGCATAACTATAACAAGAATATAACTAATGGTGTAAAACTGTCGTTTCTATTTGGAATTATATTTGATTGTAGCAATAGTTTTTGTTGGTGTGCTTAGTTGATAATTTTACTTTTATTATGCTAGACATGAAGACTTGTTTCATGACATTTATGTTTTGTTTTGATTTTAATAAAGTTTGGATTCTTTTGATTAAGGAAAAAAACCAGAATATAACTATATGGATTTAAAATGTTGCTATGTCACTTTTCAGTGTTATCATTTCCGAGGTTATCCTTTTATATGAAAATAGCCAGAATAAAAAGTAAGAAAATGACAGATTACATTAAATTCGACGAATCCCCATCTTTCTCTCTCTCTCTCTTACTCCGTACTACCTAAGAAAATCATATAATCGAATAAAGAATTTATGTTGACTAAACTTTTCTTTTTAACACGTAGTAGTGTATCTTCATTGTCTTATAGTGGTACGACAGTGCATTGGAGTTTATTTGCAATATTGAGTCATATTGACAACTTGCCAGTTTCCACTGTCACATGTTTCATATAAACCCAAACCTCTAACCAAAAAATGATCATTAATACACACCTAGGAAACTGATAGATATATAGTATGACCAAAATCTTTTCATAAGGATTTAATTTGTTTAACAATATTTTAAACCCAAAAAATTTATAGGAGAAAGTGAATCTATGGCAATTTAGTTGGTTATTGTAGTTATTATGTTTTCATTAATAATTCAAATACATAATATATATCAAAGATGCTGTATAACATTATTATGTTTTAAAGTAACGGTGTACATGTTACTCTTGAATGTATTGTCATGTTCAATTACATAACACTAACATTATAAGTGTCTATATACATAATGCTGGTCGATACCAAAACTCAGAAAACCAAGAAAAGTTACAACGACCATTGAAGTAAGTACTAAAATACAATAAAACGATACTTGTTGTATATGCATATATATTTAATTTTTATTCAGTCAAACCTACACATTAATCAATTTTAAGGGTTATACGTACACTCCTATTTCCTATGTAATTTTGTTCTCTATTCTCAATTTTATTCACTGTGTCATGAAAATTTCATAATCCAATACTTATAATGACGTCATTGTAACTGTCTTGGTGTATATTCAAGTGTACCAGTAGAGCACAATATGCAAGGCGTAGTTAGTGTATTCGTAAATCTCACACCAACATTTACAATCAAGACACATACAAATATACACAATTAGTGATTACAAAAATAAACGAAAGTGCTTGAGTATCCTCCGAAACTTCATATCACCCATCCGACACCCAATCCACTGCCGGAGTATGATCGAAGAGCTACGAGTTCCACTGGTGTAAAAATTCAGCTGCCATAGCTAAACTAATTAAATATACAAAACGCTTTAGGATCCAACAAGTGGTTCGGCGGCATAATCTTCGATTTTCCTAGGGCGTAATATTGTGTAATTTGTTGGTATAACATTTGTTGGTTGATTGGCAATTAAATCATTTGTTGGTTAATCATTCTTGTTAATAAGTTATAACGGACCAATCAATCTGAAAATTTCCCCTTTTAGTTTATTTTTGTGTGTTGTCAAAGGATAAATTAAGTAAAATGTGACGAGTTGTATAATGTCGTTATTTTAGAACTAAACTAGAAATATTACTAAAAGTAAGTGAGCTTTAAATTTCGTAACCTGCAGCATTGAATAAGCATGGAATTCTTAATCCATAAGTTCCTACTAGTTAATAATGGATACTTCATGATTAGTAATCAAAACAATCAAACTAGCCTGAGGTGTAATCAAACTATAAATAATGATAAGTTAGTTTTAAATACACTCCTATATTTATCCTATAGAAACAAATATGCAGCAACATGATAAAAAGCTGTTTATTGTACGAAGAAAGAGAAGAAAAAACTCGTACAGTTGTCGGGGTCAGGCCAGCAACAGTAGTGGTGCTGGTATTATTTGCATTTCATAAAAAAGATTCCCATCGTGATAAGCCCTACTAAGCTACACTTCATAATTTCTACCACCATTACTAAGAGTTGCCCTAAACACACACTCTCTCTCTAAATTTCTCACACTCTATATAATCATTCATCACAATTCGATGCCTGCTGTTTGTCTGCATGGAGTATTTTCCAGGATGCGTAAGACACGAGCGATGCATCGCAGAGCTGAAGGAGTGAAGAAGAAGATGGTGGAACGGGTGAAGAAGATCTCCTCTACACCTCCTTCAGCGGAAGTAAATATATACGATATTTCTATTCATTACTTTATTTATTACTAGTAAAGAATAGTTCTTTTATTTTCTAGTGTTTTTGATCAGATGTGGGTTTTATGTTAAAAATTTACAATAGTGAACTGGATCGATTTGGGCAGAAAAACAATGTTTTGTTGTAGGGTTTTATTTCGTTCATAATTAATACTTAATAAATATGTTATTATTATTTTGCGAATCTTAAGTCGGATGATTTATCAAAAAGACAGACAACTGAGTTATTTTGGAAATAAACCCAACAAGAGTACTTTGACAGATTTTCCTCTTAACCCAGCGTATAGTTATTTCTATCGCAAGGTGTCGGAACAGACTCTAGCGAAAGGCAATTACGAACATGTTTGTGAATTGTGAGAAGGAGTTTGCCTATCAGTTACATTGTTGTATTTATAAACATCTTATATTTTTTCGATAGTAAAAAAGTTGTGTTTTACTTTGTTTCTAATATGTTGTCTTTTCCTTTTGTTTATTTTAAGAACCAAGCACTTTTTGATCGGCTTACAAAATGGTGGTCAACCGAGTATTCTATTAGGGGGGCGACTATGCTTACATATGGGGCTGCCATTCTTGGTGTTGGTGGTTTTTTTCTAGACCCGAGCAAAAGAATCCTAGATAAGGTTGAAAAAACAGAGGAAAAAATGAGAGATTTGGAAGTAATAAAAACCGGAATTGCTGAAGTAAGAAAGGAGGTTGCCAAAGTTCATGAATTGAAAGAAGAAGTAAAGTTTGCCGAAGTTCATGAATTGAAAGAAGAAGTGAAGTTTGCCGAAGTTCATGAATTGAAAGAAGAAGTGAAACACTTGAAGTATGCCGTCATTGCTCTTGCTGTCATAACCGGGTCACTTGTCATTTTAATTTCTAAAAAATGACATAAAACTCTGTTTATTTAATTATTTCATGTGACTTAATTATGATCTTAGTGAGTTTATGTATCAAACTATGTCCACTCACATTTGTTTTGTTATGAAATGACTGCGTTTATCTTATCTTTCTTATTGACCCGTATCGTTTTGTACCCGTACACGTATAGGTGATTCCTAGATTATTACTTAAATAAAGAGGCAGTTCATGAACTGCCTTCCCACTTATGGTTTTAATTGAGGTCCGAATCACATTTCTTGCAGTATAATAGAAAGTAGACATGTGATTTATAAATCATATAAGAAACTTGAACCAGTAAATTCAAGCTATTCAGTAAAAGATGGAAAAAACAGTGTTTCTGGGGAGGGTTAGTTCTGGTTCGAAAGAGATGCATGAGAGCATGCCGTCTGAACTTCATAAGGATTTCCGCTGACAAGATCTCCAATTTCTCGAATCCTAACTGTCTCTTCACACTTCACCGACTCCGAGTTAATCCTTAAAACCTATTTTTGCAAGGCTTGCACCCCAACGTCAACAGATACCACCTCATCCTTCTTAATCCTCGAAAACGGCATACAATGTTTTAAAATCTGGATAAGTTGGCCTCTTGGCCAATTGAACTTTTCTGCAATGCCTGTATAATCTCTTGACCGGTGCAAAAGTGATAGTCACAGTGTCGAATTTGTTCCTCAATATTCTCCAACAACGCATATTAGCCCGACCATCGGTAAGCTCTGAAGAGTGGCAACATTTACTTTTCCCTTTTTTACCCCCGAAATTTTATTTGAAGGAGCTTCCTCATTATCAGGATAGAACCCTACATGTAGTAATTCGCCTTTTTTGAGAGTCAGATCCGGTAATTACTTTCAGGCCAACCCGCCTTGATAACAAACCTGTTTTTCTTCATGGGATCTCTCTATAAATATTCCGCATAGTGTTGACATATACGTGTTAGAAGTCTTGTTTGGATAATCCATAAACTGCCACAATAAGTCGCGGCTCATCCCAAATGAGCCACAAGTGAACCGATACTCATCACGAGCAGCTTGCAAAATCATTATCATAAAAACTAGTTTTCAAAGCTTCCCTAAAAAGATACTCGTTGTAATTCTTTTCCGTCATTTTCATCGCAATGCTCATCTCATTGTTAAATACACAATCAGCGTGAGAGGTGGGGGCTTTCACAGAGAATCCACTGCCGAAATAATTTCTTACGTACATGATATTTCCTTCGTAAGCTTTAAAATTGCAGCATAAGCCTTTTCAAAAACAAACTTAGCATCATCCATGCCATTACCAGTATCAGCTAAGGAGACACGTGTTGCATCGGCTAAAATTTCTTCAATAGCCAGTCGTAGGGTCCGGAAATTTCCTGTGGATTTAGATACTTTTTTTGGAATTGAACATAATGTAACCATTGCATCTAAAGCCTTTAGGCCAATGGTGTATTGGTAGAAGAGATGTGTGGATGAATGGAAAAGGGACATCAGATTATATGGATAGGATAATCTATAGATGCTACTATTATCTAGAATCTAAGATGTTAGAGCGAACCATTATTTCAAGGACCAAAACTAAAGCATTTTTGCCACCGCAGTTTTCACGAAATAAACTATAGAATTTAAATAAAAGGAGAAAATGTAGAAGACATTAAGAATAACCAGAGCATACTGATAGAATCTCAACACAAAAAGGTTAAGGTGAAACCTGATCCTTGAGCTACTCTCAGTATTAAAAGAAAAAAGAGAATGGAATAATATTCCCATGCGTGTGTGAATGCCTTAAAACTAAGATTCTCACTCGTTCACATAATCATTTGGTGAAATAAGGGATACTTTCTCAATTCTCAATATCGGGAAAAAAAAATAGTCATAAGGATGCGAGAAATGCAACTTTAACCTTACTTGTAAGAAACTCGCTACTACATTGTTGAATAGTTTTTGAACAACTTGCAGATCTCGACTAAAAAGAGACTTGTAAAATTAATCTGATGTAAGACATTACCAATTATTGTAAAGAAAGCATAGTTACAGAAATCACAACAATTTGTTTCAAAAGAGAAACACATTGTTCTTGAGAGTTTCACGTTTCAATTACTAATTCACATGAAAATCTGCACCAATAACCAAAAACACGAGAGATTGCCATGCCGTGATAAACATGTATATTTCGGATACGGTTTCTCAATATTTCTTTTTAGACACTAAAGTTAAGCGTTCTTTAAAAAGAAAATAAGTTGAATTCAAAGGGAGAAAAACGGTTGAATTCTACAATTTCTGACTATTATGCAGGGGAAAATGACTTGATATCTTACAACCAAATGCACGAACTACCCGAACAAAAACACTCTCAAAATATAAACAGTCAAGCTGCTATCAATTACGCAATCAGTCTCATACATTTTTTTTATTCCAAGTTAACGTCGTCAAATAACAAAGATTTGCAACTCAAACCCACACGACATTAACAAACTATTCAAAATATAGCACAACAACAAAGTCTAATTAGAGCATTCTTTGATCATCATCTGAAACATTTTTTCTTGTTTTTGTGTAGTAATTGGTCATTGTTATTGTTCTCTCCCCCACACTGGGCCCGTCTTTTTCGCCAATTTCTCTTGAAGAGCCCTTGCATCCCTATTCAAGACACACAAATACAGTCATGCTCAATTTAAGAAATACGTAAATATAAACACTGGGAAAAACTAAAGAAAATAAAGTTTACCTTTCTCGTCTTTGTTCGGGCGTTAGTCCATCGTCTTTTGTTTGCTTCGACTTGTTACCAGCTCTAGCTTGAGCCCTTTTTCTATCTTGGGTCTCTCTGATTACCACATTTCGCTTAATTAAGGTCATCAAACAAATAATCAAACAGTGGATTTTAAAACAATTGAAAAACCTAATACTTTTTTTTTTAAATCGAGACGGTCACATTGTGATACAACGATATGAGACCTCCAACAATACGTTATTGCTCCGCATTAAGTCTCGGGTGACAGGCTAGTGTTTGGTTTGTTAGCTTTAAAAAAACTACGTACCTTTCAGGTCAAAAATCTTTAAAGCATAGAAGCTAGGAATTTGGTGTGTTTAATTTTAGATTTTTCACATAAATGTTGCCTGACATGGAAATTTCTAATAAAATTTGTTTGTACATTTACAAGCGATCATAAGCTAAAATAAAGTTAAAAACAACGTATCAATGAACATAGGTTATAATTCACGTAAAATTTGTCTCATTGCTTCTTTTAAGCTCTATTTTTTACCGAAAAATCCGACGCCAAGCGTACATAACAGAATAAAAATAGAATACTAATTACTAAACACTAAGTTATTTTCTTACAAAACAAACACACACTGAATTTGATAATATAACCACAATAATAAGAATAACAATAATAATAAAAAAAAAAGAATAAAAAATAGACGGAATTTTAGAGCTGAATCCCATCGTAAGGCGGTGATACGTTTGTGTAAAGCTTCAAGACCAGTCCTCGGCAACAGCTTCTTCGTATTATTTCCTCTTTTCTTCTCAATCACAGCCTTTGTAGCCTTTCTTTTCAGTATTGTAGATATAGCTCTTTGTGAGGCTACTTTTTCGTTCCGCTTTTGTTTCTCTGTAACTGTCCAGGTGACCGGTTCAACCGCGTAGGTGAAATTATTTAGCTCATCTCGTTTCCGTGGTGAAATTATGCATTAGGAATTTAGGATAGAATTTTAGTATTTTATATATTTATGAATTAGATTACAATATAACACTACATAGAGCTATTAAATGTAGTTCCACTGTAACCATTTCGGTTCACCATTTCGGTTCACACTGTAACTACATATTTATTTATTTTAGTGATTTTGTAACCAAACTATATATTTATATTTTAAGTATCTCAATTACATGTTTCCGATTAGTAACTTCCGTCAATTTTTATGCTCCGTCTAAATTATTACCTTCCGTTATTTTTTATAATGAAAAGTTATTGTTTAACCAAAATACTCCTGTTTTAATTATGTTATTACATAATACATACGTATCGGTTTTGAGTCCATATGATCTGTGTGCACGCACCGGGTCCAAAAGGCTCAAATATTAAGAAGGGTATATATATTTATATACGTAACATTGTATTAATATAGATATATTTATTACTCTTTTAACATAAGATGACGTGAGCTGTTGAAGTTGTCAAATAGTTTTATTTTAACGAACATGCATCAAGTGTTCGAGCCTCATTGTTCTAATACTAATAATATTTTTGGGCTATCAAGTTCATTTTTACACTATAGTTTCACAATTTCAAGCAATGTACTATTTGGTATGTATATGATAAATTGTTATATAAAAAGTTTTCAATTTTGAAAAATTTATAAACTTTGTTAAATGGTTAAATGTAATTGCAAAAACTTAATCTATGATAAAAAATTTCTTATGCTAATTTAACCTTATCATTTATTTTGTTGTGTAATAAACGATGCGAAATGTTTAATGATTTGATCTACTCCTAATAATTAAAAAAGTTAGAAGTCGATAATATATGTTGGCATGAGATAATAACAAACAAAAATTATAAAAGTTATCATAATATATCGGCGTATGCTCATATGTATCAGTACTAAAGCTTATTTTGATTATTGTCCTTGAAAATTCATTTATTTACAAAGTAGATTTTTTCGAACAAATATTTCGGTTACTATATTTTTTGTTTACACATAGCGCCAAAAAAACCTTAGAACCGGTCCTATATACATAGATACGAACTTATACTTGCATACATACATACATACATACATACATACATACATAAATACATACACCCCATCGGAGGAACAACACCGCTTCCACCACCACCTTCGCCACCACTACAACGACGGTCTCTCTCATATTGAATTACCATTTACCCAACATATGACTACTCCTATGAAATAAATAAGAGGAGGGATTTTCCTCCCCTCCTCCGTTGCATCTCCTTGTCATTTGCGTGATAGATGCATCCACCGCCACCGCTCACAAAACTCAACATTTAAAATATATCAATAAAATGTAATTAATAGTATAATAAACACTAAAAATTTGTAATTAATAGTATAATAAACACTAAAATTTATAACTTTAATACAAAAAATGATGGAAAAGCTTTTTCTCCTTTATCAAAAGATATATCTATATTTGTGTATGTTATATATGTATCGTTGTATTGTATGTATGTATCGTTGTACTGTATGTATATTATTTTACTTTATTTCTTAGCTGATCCCACGATTTAAATTTTTAAAAAAAGACCATCATGCACCTGAATCTAGATGAAAACTGTTTGATGGCATCAGATTTTTCTATTAATTTCGACGGAAGGTATTGATTTGAAGTGAAACACGTAGTTGAGATAGTTAAAAAGAGAAATATATAGTTTGGGGTATAAAATCGCTAAAAGCCAATAGATTAAGATACAAATATGCAAAAAACCCAAACCTATATCCCTCTATATTGCCAATTCGTTAGATTCATCTAATTGTTTGAAAATCTAGAATTGTTTTGTTAGGGATTGTATATGTGCACGCGGGGTGCAGTTATTAGTATTGCATATGCATACAGTTTAGTTTGAAATTGTGTACGACGCAGCAACATCGGTGATGTTGGTGCTGAAAGACTTCATCGATCGCAAATACGGAGCTCTGACAGCTGTCATTGTTGACCTTCAGGTATTAAAGGCCAGGTTTACGGAGAATGTAAGGGCGGGTTTTTGGAAAAGAGAGGGGTGGGGGAATGTTTATCAAATTCGAACAAAGATCTTCAAGAAGGATTGTGGCCTTTTCTTTTAAAAAAGTGTAAAATTGGAATAAAACCTTCAATTAGTTGCTTATGTAATCTAGACTACGAATAAAATTCTAGATTAGTTATTGATATCTAGATTAGAAGCTTGACCTATAACGAAAATTGAAGAGATATGTCAGTGCTGAAATTAAAGTTGTTCCGCAACTTTTTACTGAATAAATAAGCATACAGTTATTTCGTTCACCGTTAGTCAGCTAGCATATCATACTATCCAGTAAAACAAAGAAAAGGGAGAATACTAGAAGCAAACATAACAACACCATTTATGTACTAAGTCGTAATAGACGTATATAGTTTTATGTACAGAATTTCAAGCTTACTAATGCAAGGAAGTGATAGCTCTGTAATACTTTTCCTATCAATCGCTGCGAGCAGGAAAAGGTAACAGAGAGTAGAAAATACTTTGACATTATTTGACAGAGGTGCAGTGCATACAACACCTTAGCTCAATACACCACATTAGCGTCACCTGACCTCTCAAGGACGTAAAGCTTTTTAGCAATCCCATCACGGGATTCACTACAAATGGGGCGCTAACCCTATTTACAGTTACATTTAAATATCATCTTAATAAGAAAAGAGCTGCTTTAAAATATAATAAAAGAGAAAGAAATTGATGCAAAACCAAGTTTCAGGGGATTCTTAAGGGGCAAATGAAGATTACACCTTCAGTACAAGGGCGCTCATGGCCGGCCCTATGGGGGTGCTGGTAGGTCCGGCAAAACGACCAGCCACTCTCGTGGACAATTTTTTTATTCCACCAAAAATATTCAACATAAGTTTCTATACTTATAACTGCAAATTAAGTAACAAACTGATTCATTGTTACAGTGGTATCCTCCTAGACATGTGACTTGTGGTTTTAGGTTCAAGTCTTGGCCGTAGCAAATTTCCTTAAATTTTTATATTGCCAAGGTTTAGTGTTTATTACAGTGACACTCACCATTATTTCACTTATATAGCTTACAATACATGTTTTTTGTTATAACTTGTCATAGCAATAGTAAACTAAAAGAAAAGGTTCTTGCTTTGATATTTTACGGGAAAAAAAATAAAACCAACATACTTGGGCCCGCCTGAGGGCGCTAAACCCTGAATAAAAATACATAAATAATAGTATATGTTACAATGCAGAACTAGTCCTACTCTCCTTACCATTAAGCTTACAGTTTTGCTACTCATACCAAGTCTTAGATGACCCAGTTTTTCCAATCACAGTTAACTTATGCCTTATCTTGAGCTTCTCTCGCGAGCTTCACACGTTTGGCCTCATAGAACATCTCAACCCTACAAGACTTAAATCCTTTAGCTGTTTTGATATAAAAATAACATGTTAAATCTTTTATGATGGTAATTATGCATAGTAAGTTAAGAACACACTGAATTGTAGTGTAATAACAAAAAACCATAATCTTTCTCTGTGCTTGTACTTCGAAATCCCAACGAATCTGATGAATTGAAATTTATACCGTGCTACTATTCTAACATATGCTTGTTACCACTGCTATTGTTCAAATTAACATTCTTCGGGCACATATAAAAGTTCCCGTTCTTAGTGTTTAATGCACATTAACTTCCTTTAATTAATAAAAAATTATTCAATATTACTAATTTCGATTTTCAAATGTGAACTTGCTAGTAAGGTAGGCAATAATGGACTCAAACCACCAGAGCAAAATTGGTATCAATCACCAGCACAATGTGAAAAATACTCGAAACTTGAATCACCACAAGATTCCTAATGTAGGTAGATATATCATATACAAATAGCAAAGAGTAAGCAATGTCAAAATCAGAAAAGGAGAAAACCGTACCTGTCCATACCCCAAAAATAACACCTGTCAAAAGATAGAGCAAGGTAAAGATTACCATTTGAATAAAATGGAAGCATTGCATAAACAAACATTAAGGGAAATAGGAAGAGAACTTACCTCTCCATCGCGAAACATAATCCACCCAGATAGACTGTGTAGAAGGATACTTTACCTATGGCCACAAACATATGATTTTTTTTTAGTATTAATGAATCCAAACAAGCACCAAATAAAAAACCTTAATAAACGAAGTAAATATTTTGTTTGATCTAAACGAAAACCAAATTCGAAAAACTAGTGAAAGGTCCTTACAGATTTTGGATGGAATTGACATCTTCCTCAAATATAACAACAGCTGTGCAAAGACACAAATTCATAAGCTACACTTGGTGAAAAAAGACTATGGAAAGATAAAATGGAAAAGGTAACGCGAAAAGTAAGCAAAAACGTCAGGCACAAAATATTCCAACCAGACATCCATGAGAAAAAACAGTGAAAATTTGTGCACTCTGATTCTATTCTGATTTTTCCGAACAGCACATTTAACCATGGGACATTTGCTTGATCAAGGGTTAATCTTTTCAGGTGACTTTTAAGCTCCAGATTAGTTCCAGCATTGGACTTACTTTTCATACAAATTAGTTCCTGCATTGGTACTTACTTTTCAGTCGACTTTCAAGGCATCTTAGCAAAACTGAAAGCCGAATTTGTGCCATATATGTATTTCTCTTGATTGCATATTTTTCAAGATAATTGCAAACTATTTATTTAAGGCAAAAAACGATAATTAAAGCGCAAAAGGATAAGAAACAAGATTTTAAGAATCAAAGCACCAAAAAGTTAATCAAAACAAAGACCTGAGAGATTCTAAAAAAATAAAATAAAGCAAAGTGAGGACTGAAGCATTGGAAGGAACACCAAAGAAGAGTGAAGGAAAATTTGCGAAGACCTATCCAGATTTGCTATCTAGGTTAGGTATCTTATTTTATAATTCGTTCTAAATTGATAAATCTGTCCTCTTGCGACCCCATGCTTCCGGAATATTTTAAGTTGCAGTTGCACCCTCGTTCCTGTGTAAGGCACTGTATTGGAGTAAAAACACTTGGGCAGGCTCGTCACAACCCAACACCTCAACTACTTGTCTTTTTTCCAATATAATTTTAAATGTAGTAATCTCCAATGTCTTATCTCCCTCTATCTAATTCACTTGCTCAAGTTATATAACAAAAGAAGAAAAAGGACAAGTTTAACACGAATCTCTCAATAAACTAGTTCTAAGGCATATAGACCTGGTTTCCTAATATGTCTAGATCACCAATTCTAAACAGGGTTCTAAGAATCTCATGCCAGTCAAGCGAATTTTTGAAGCTTAACTATAACAATCTCCCAAGAGGTGGTCGTTCACTTTATGAGAATTCATGGACCAACTTGGCTTGTCTATGACAGTGTCTAAAACAACATTCTTTAAAAAAAGAAGAAGTGGGGATCCTTTCATTCGTTACGGCGCCGGGTTAATATGGTAAAAAATATGCTGAAAATTCAAAAGAATACACAAGTTTGATATCAATATAGACAAAAACTTATAGCCATTCTTGATGAATCAAACTTGCACGAAGCATATGAAGCTACTATAATTTTGCATACGCATCTGCATGACACAAATATTTTTTGTGAACTGTAGAATCCATACGTATAAGGGCCTTAAGTAAGAAAGGGAACCAAGTAATGATTCCATTCTCATCTTCAAGATGGGCAAAATTTTTAGAAATTACTTGTTGGTGACATGAAGGAACATCAAAGTGGTCCAAAGCACGTCTAAAAAAACAAAGATCGAGTCTTTACATGACCAGGAAAAAAAGAGGATATTGATTGAAATCTCAATAGATAGATAGGCATTTCTAATAAGAACCAGCAAGATCGAGTGTGTATGTTAACAGATTCAAATAAAAGGGGTCATTAATAAAAAAAAAATCTCAATAGATAGAGATAAAGGTGGTATTTTTTCGACAACTCCAATAAAAAGAAAAAAGTGATTTTTTTTGAGAAACATAGGTTATTGCAAAAAACCCATGTTGAGGTAAAAAAAAATCCAGGGAAGTACATGTACACTTAAAGTAAAATAAGAAAAATACTACAAAACCACCCTTAGTTGACACACAAAATAAGAATAAAAAGTAGAGTAGTTATACATTTAAATACGGGTATTATATGAATAAAAGATAAGAATTTATTTAATTGGAAGAGAATATTTGCCCTGATTAATCTGTAATTAAGTTAGAAAACATGTATCTGTTCGGACAATAAATAAACTGACAATCACGTACAATTATGCCTAGCCCCGCCTTCAAAGTGTATATCATACTGACAGTAAATAAACTGGACCATCCAACTTGAAGTGACAATGTGGAATTGTCACTAAAGGTTGAGCCTTTTTCAGCAACTAAAGAAAATGGGTTAATGTCCTTCATACATTTTGGAGAATTATCATATAATCCCTCATCTAAATCTCTTTCAGTAAAAGGGCTTGCAGGTTTCTTAAAAATAACATATTAGTGCAAAGAAAAAAGTTAACAACAATGACCACCAATTTCTAAAACTGATACTTTTAGTGTTTGTACGTTTTTATATTATGTATTTTGCAGAAATATAAAGAGTGTTAACTTGAAAAGAACATTGTTTTATAGGCGAAGATACAAATATATCGCAAGAGGAAGCTTCCACGACTCGAGCCCGTGACAGTGTAACCTCATTGTCACAGGGTCAACAACTTTACAATTACGCTTAATTACGCCTAGAGGCTCGCCCTCAGAGTTTATATTAAACTGAGAGTAAATAAATTCGACCTTGGAGTTGTCAATAAAGGTCGAGCCTTTTCCCACAAGGAAAGGAAATGGGTTATCCTTCGTACATTTAGAAGAATTATCATATTATCCCTCGGTCAATCATAAAACTGTAACTTGTTTGGCAAATAAGAGTGGTTACGGCATACTCAAAACTCGCCCCCAACGATGTTAGGAAAATAAAATACCAAAACACATATTTAAATATATATATATATATTAAATAAAAGACTCTGATACCACTTAAACAACAGAACATGAGGAATATAAAGCATACTAGAATAGCTGATCTGGAGAACCTGTTTGAAATCAAGCTAAGAAAACTAAAGATTACTTGAACAAAATCGAACCTTTAAGACAAAAGTCGAGTCTTTTCCTCAATAAAAAAGGAAACATGGTTAAGAATCCTTCGAACAATTAGCAACTAAGAGTACTTATTAAAAGCAGAAAACGAAAGGGTCAATCACGTACAATTATGCCTAGCCCTGCCTTCAAAGTGTATATTATACTGACAGTAAATAAACTGGACCATCCAACTTGAAGTGACAATGTGGAATCGTCACTAAAGGTCGAGCCTTTTTCAGCAACTAAAGAAAATGGGTTAATGTCCTTCGTAAATTTTGGAGAATTATCATATAATCCCTCATCTATATCTCTTTCAGTAAAAGGCTTTGCGGGTTAAAAGCAGAAAACGAAAGGGCCAATTTTATTATAATAAAAATAGACCCCAGTACGCACCGAACCCCTATATACCGCTTAAATAACAGAAAATGAGGTAAAATGAAAGATAATGCGTAACTAATCTGGTTTGAAATTCATTTAGAAAAACTCAAAATTTAAAAGTAACAGATATAGACCAATGATGCAATTAATCCTGTTAATGGGATCGAACAACTAATATAATTTCAGTAAGAAAACAGATACTTAACATAAATATCGTGAAAACATAATATACCAATCATCTAATTGTTCAATTTTCAGAGATAAATGAAAACCAAAATTTAAAAAGGCAAACAAACAGATTAATTAAAAGAAAAGTAGAGATATGGTTAATATAGAAGATAGATAGATAGATAGATACAAATAAAACCAAAGTATAATATGTACCTAAGCCTCTGTCGTATATTATGGTTAGCGTTCTGGTGGAGAGAGAGAGAGAGAGAGAGAGAGAGAGATAACAAAGAGGGACTTCAAAGTTGTGAATGTGATTCTTATAGATTTTTTCCAGAAAAAATAGGTTTATATGGGAACAAACTATGAAGTATATTTTTTTTTTATTCAGTTGTTTTCGAAAATTAAGTTTAAATTATATTTTAATCTTAAAATTTATAAATTATATGAATTTAATCTAAAAAATTTATAATTTTATATTTTTCACATATCCATAAATAAATAGTTACATATACATAAAAAATATTAACTTTTAAAAAATATTATTTTTATAAAAAAGTTAATTATTTTTTGCTTTTTTAAAAAATATTAACTTTTAAAAAAAATTGTTTTTATAAAAAAGTTAATTATTTTTTAAAAAATGCACTTCAAAAGGTGCATACCTTTTAAAATATATATATAATTTTAAAAAATATTAAAAAAAAAGTTAATTTTTTTATAAAACATTATATTTATAAATTGGGTATTTTTCATATATATTTTTTTAAAAATTTTAAAATTAAATATATTTTTTATAATTAACTTTTTTATAAAAACAATTTTTTTTAAAAGTTAATATTTTTTAAAACTATTAACTTAAAAAAAATAACTTTTAAATATTTTTTAAAACTTGTTAATATTTTTTAAAAATAAGCGAGTCTAAGTTAAAAACAGAAAATGAACAAGTGTATCTGAGTGAAGATGTGAAAATGACCTTAAATATGTGGCATACGTTTGTCTTATTCTCTGCTCTTATTCGATACGACAAATACGCCCCTTCTTGTAAATGTATTTGAATTTTAGACCATTTTCTTACTTGTGGTGAACTTTATATACTTTTCTGGTCCTATCTCTTTTTTGTGTGCAAAAAATAGGAGATTTTGGTACATGCTCAGCTGCACGTTGTGTTTTGTAAAATGGGCTTTATACATACACTGCTGGAAATGCTAAAAAGACCAAGCGTTCGAGCCAAGTCTAATTCAAGATGTGAGCCTAATCGTATAATAAATTGTAGACGATTCAATGCACCGCAGACTATTAAATATCAGTTCAACTCGATAAATTTTCTAAAATATATTTACACACTGAATTTGCATCGATAAAATAGGCGATAAACATGCGTAAACATTTTTGCATCAATAAAAAAGACAATAAACACCGGTAGAACAAATATTTTTGTGGTTTCTCAAATTAACATGCCTTAAGGCCCATCATAAGTATTAAAAAGATCACAATCATGCACATCACATCATTTTAGAAATTTGCATCAATAAAACAGACCGATGATACAATGCTCCACAAAACCTTATAACAACATACTTCTTAATTTATTTATTCTTCAGATTCACCAGCTGCACCATCTTTTTCACTCCTCCGCATCCCCACATCCACATCGATCTTATGTCTTCCACCGTAGATTTCTCCCAGAACTCCCTCAGTTCATGACTACATGCCGATTTAATCCCACAAAGACAACAAAAACAAGTCCACAAAGATCAACGACAGAAACGGTGAGTGGGAAAAAAAGAAACACCAATACTGAGAAAAACTAATGCTTAAAAACACATGAACACCTTTTTATTTTGAGTACACTCTTAACTATTTTCTTTTCCTTATTCAGGAACCAGGAATTGCTAGGTATAAAAACACATGGACACAACTAAAGGAGCACATTGTTGAAGCAGCATGGTAAAGACAGGGATTTAAGTCACACGCACACACACACATATATATTATATATACACATTGGGGGAGGATAGGCATTATGAAAAATACGAGGTGTACTTCAAAATCTCTTACTATTTTTCATGCAAACTCTTACTGTTTTTCGTAATGTCTACAGTCTTTTCCCAATATATACACATGCAGAAGGATATAATAGACTTTTTGTTTATATTTGGAAATCCTTTTTCAATAAAACAAACAGCTTGGTAGATTAGACGAATATGAAACTATACTATTACAAAAAGGAGAACATACCTGGTCAATTTCTTGGGATCCGCCCTTCTGGTAAAACAAAAAGAATCATGTAAGACAGATTGCTCAACTTTGAGAATAAAACGACTAAATTAGATTTCAAACATCCACAAGTAAAGAAAAACTTACATCCCACCCAGTATGACCGCCAAAAGACAGGGTCTACCTATAACTTTACATTCAAGAACTAGCACGTCAACTACATCCAAAAAATAATTATGGTGCAAGAATCAGCAAAGGATACACTTGAAATAAGGGTCTGTAGAAGCTACCCGTCTTAATATTGCAATTGATAATCAGAAACTGAAAGTAGTCAAGAAGACAAAAGCTGCTTACCCAGACGGACAGAAACCATCTTGAATCTGAACAAGAAGCTGTACAAGGAAAAAAAATTATAATGCAAAGACGATTCTTTTAGCACGAAATATCAACTAATGACGGTAAACGCAAGCCAATGATACATTTTAAGTAAATTTCTGGTGTAAAAAGCTTACCATCATTGTCAAACTGTATAAATAACAAAGGAAATCTACACACACTTTTTTTAGGGTCTTCTGAGATGAAGAGGGTGGGGGAGATGGTTTATTAAAGAGAGAGAAAAGTGATTATGTAAAAGCCTCCATTTTTTTAACATGATGTTGACTACTTTAATCTGTTTGATTTTGATGTGCCTCTTAGAATACAAATTTCCGCCAATCTAAGTTACGTATCGTACAATTTATACTTGCCTTTAGGATCGATCAATCACCTAAATTTTCAATGGAAACTATCGTGTTTTTTTGACAAATTTCTTATATAAGAACAGCAAACTACCATTTCTTAAGAAAAATAATATTCTGCAAGTAGACCTACTTATAAATATGATGGTCTGCAAAGATCGCAATCAGCTAAGTAGCTACTTGAGGAACTTAAAAGAAATGTATCCAAGAATCCCCATCTCTTATTATATTAGATAGTGTAAAAATACAACGAATTTTAATAACTTCTGCATCCAAGTCCATTGAAGAGATATAAACAATAAAAACGCCTTCCAAATATGGCATTTAAAGACACATTACGAACAAGACAAAATTGAAGAACTAACGTATAGAACCCTCCTTTATAGTAGTTATTTACACTACATAAGTAAACAATTCAGGGTCTAGCTGAATCGAGAATCTGCCAAGGAAATATAAAAAAACGGAAACCCCAGCTTTAATTTATTAAATGAAAAAACCGCAAGGAAAAAAAAAGAGACAAAAGAGGCAAAATAATAATAAATGCATGCCATGAATACAACACACATGGCTCCTAACAGTTCCGAAGAATAATATGGTAGATGATTATATAACAAGGTGAAAAACCCTAAACCCAATTTTAACATCGTCCACGCCCAGTGAAAAGATCCAAAACAGCAATGCCATATCATCCAAACAATGGGATTTAAGGACATTAAAAACAAGATATTGAGGACCTAACCAAAATGATCCTCCTTCCCGTTGGATCCGCCCCTTAAATTCATTTATTAGCTACCTTTTATAGGATTGATTACATAAAAGTCTACATTTTTTCAGTAATGTTTTATGAGGTCTAACTACTTTAATATGTTAGGTTTCAGAAAATGTTAACATCACATCTCGTAATCAATCCGAATATCTCGTTCCACTGAAAATAAATAAAAAACTTGCATTTCGATAAAAAACTTTACAACCAAGGGACACTATGCCACATACAAGACGTCCATGTGTGTCCTAATTAATTTAAAGGCTGAAATCAAAGATCTTTGCTGCTTTTAAAACATCAACTCATATCTAAAGCGAGAAAGTCTATATATAAATGTCTCATCAGAAAATAGTAGCCAATAATTGGGACAGTGGTGGCTTCGTGAATTCTAATAGCGGTTACAAGTCTGGGTATCTAATTTAATTTAAAAAGAAAAGTTTTTGTAAAAGGAACATATTAGTGCTAATAAGTTCACAACTAGGACCGCCAATCTATGAATTGATACTTTGTTGTGTTTGTATGTTTTTAATATGTATTTTACAGAAATGTAAAGAGTAATAACTTTGAAAGAGCAGTGTTTCATGGGGTAAGATACAAATAAATATGTTTTGCAAGAGGATGCTTCCACGATTCGGACCCGTGACTGTGTGACCTCAAGGTCACAGGTCAACAACTTTACAATCACCCACGCCTAGGCTTGCCCTAAAGTTCATATCAAACTGAAACTAAATAAACTGGACCATCCAACTTGAAGTGAAGACGTGGGATTGCCAATAAAGGTCGAGTCTTTTGGTACACTTAAATGAAATGTGGTTAGTTCCTTCGCACATCTAAAAGAATAATCATATAGTCATTCGTCTTTATGTTTCTCAGTTACATCATAAAGTTAAAACTTGTTTGACAGATAAAAGTTGTTACGGCATACTCAATACTCGCCCCCAAAGATGTAAGGAAAATAAAATACTAAAACACTTTTTTTATTAGAAAATATACATAATAAATAAGACTCTGGTACACGCACCCAACCACTACTACAGTCTATATGCCACTTAACTAACAGAGCATGATGAAAAATGAGGAATATAAAGCATAGGTGAACTGGAGAGCTTTTTTGAATATTAACCACGAAAACTAAAGATTACTTTAACAAAATCGAACCTTCAAAACTAAGGTCAAAGTCTTTTTTTCCGCAGTAAATAGGAGTCGTGGTTAAGAATCCTTCGTACATTTCGGAAAATTATCATATGGTCCCTTGTCTTTTATACAATTGGAGGATAAGAGTATTTAAGAAAACTAAAATACGAAACTGCCAACTTTATTAAAAAAAACAGATTACTAGATTTAACGACCCCGGTACGCACCAAACCACTACTACAGTCTATATACCGCTTAAATAGCATAACATGAGGTAAAATGAGAGATAAGGCATAACTGATCTGGATAACTCGTTTGAAATTCATATACGAAGAACCACACCAATCCGAAGTAGAATACGGTAGATGGTTTACTAACAAGGTCAAAAACCCTAAACCCACGCCCAGTGAAAAGATCTAAAACAACAATGACATATCATCCAAACAGCAAGGAGATTAAAAACAAGAAAATTGAAGACCTACCCAAAAGGACCCTCCTTCCCGCTGGATCCGCCTCTTAATTTCTTAAATTTATAAAGCTACCTTTTAGAGGATTGATTACATAAAAGTGTACATTTTTTCAGTAATGTTTTAATAAGGTTTACTACTTTAATATGTTAGGTTTTGGTGCCTTATGGAAGGATACAAATTAAGGAAACCATCCCGTTAGCCCTGTAATTGCCTTTAAGAGCAATTGGTCACCAAAATTTCAAGAGTCCATCAAAAAGATAAAAAAATGTAGAGATCTGGTAAATACATGAGATACACATATAAAACAATTGAAATCCAAAGCTGGGATACCTGAGCCTATATACCGCTTAAATAACAGAACGTGGGGTAAAGAGGAATATCCTTAACTATTCTGGTTTGAATTTCATTTACAAAAAACTCAAAATTATTTTAACAAAAATCAGAACTTTACAATAGATAATAAGCCTACAAGTATTGATAATTGATATTCCACGCCTCCCATGATTTGATATAAAGTATACCTCTTCTATATAATAAGAGTGTTTAAGGCATACTCGTCCCCAAAGACGTTAAGTAAACTAATAACGAAACGTCCAACTATTTTGCAAAAAGGATCACTAAAAACTAACAGAACATTAAGTAAAATAGGAAAACACTAATATGAACCCGGTGCACTATAATTAAAGGTGTGCCAACCAATAAAATTTTCTAGTTTTAATTTTGAATTAATTTTAGGGTAGTTATTTTTGGGTTCATTAATATGTGTTGGGTTTTTAGTGAATGATGCATCCTAAATTATGGTGCACCGGGTGTACGGTAGTGTTACTCAGTAAAATGGGAGACAAGGCACAAGTAATCAGGTTTGAAATTTATGTACAAAAAATGCAAAATTGATTTGAACAAAAATGCAAAACTTTACAACAGATATATGATAGCTTTCAAGTATTAATAATTAATATCCCAAGCCTCCCATGATTTGATAATAAAGTATACCATACCTTCTAGAATTATGTATTTTGCATCTACTCCTATGTAATCTAAAGAGTGAGTTTTTTTATAATAAATTTAATTATTCAATGTTGATAGGAATGAAACTCATAATATCCAAAATATACTCCTAATCAAACAGGTCTCTAACAAAAATATCATGAAATCAGAGTTGATGGATACCAATTTATCAATTTTTTTGCAGTTAATTACACATAATCAAACAGAATAAAAAAAAGGTAGAAGATAAACACACATAATAAAAAAGTGAAATCGAAAGCATATTATGTACCTGAGTCTTTATCGGATCTTATGCGTAGGGTTTTGGTGGAGTAAAAGAGAGAGAGAGAGGGGGGAAAAGAGAAAAATAATGCACTCCCTGCTTGTTATTTAATCGTCCGCTAATAAAATAAAAACAGTATCAAAATTATCCAAATTAAATTTTTGTAAAAAGAATCACTAAAATCTAACAGAACATTAAGTAAAATGGGAGACAATATGTACAAAAAATGCAAAACTTTACAACAGATATATGATAGTAAGTATTAATAATTAATATCCCAAGCCTCCCATGATTTGATAATAAAGTATAGAATTATGTATTTTGCATATACTCCTATGTAATCTAAAGAGTGAGTTTTTTTTATAATAAATTTAATTATTCAATGTTAATAGGAATGAAACTCATAATATCCAAAATATACTCCTAATCAAACAAGTCTCTAACATAAATATCGTGAAATCAGAGTTGATGGATACCAATTTATCAATTTTTTTGCAGTTAATTACACATAATCAAACAGAATAAAAAAAAGGTAGAAGATAAATACACATAATAAAAAAGTGAAATCGAAAACATATTATGTACCTGATCTTTTGTCGGATCTTATGCTTAGGGTTTTGGTGGAGTAAAAGAGAGAGAGAGAGGGAAAAAGAGATAAATAATGTAATAAAAAATATAGTTTTTTTTTATGGGAGATTAAATAAAAATGAAAGTGATTTATCACACCTTTTTAATACCCACAAAATTAGCCCCTCTAATATCCGCATCATCAAATTTTTTGATTTTTATTAATATTAATATTAAATTTATTATTTATTATTTTTAATTAATATTTAAATTCAGGATAGTTTCAACTAGCATTCTATTATATTTTTATTTGTATTTTTAGTGGTTTGTATTTTTAGATTGAATAATTTTTTTTATTTTTAATTAATATTTAAATTTAGTGTAGGCTCAATTAGGGTTATATTATATTTTTATTTGAGTTTTTAGTAAGTTGAGTTTTTATTACGTGGCGTGACTTATACTGCTATCTTCTAATTTTTTTTATTCAAACTTTAATGTCAAAATTTGACCACAAATTTTTTAATAGAAACACAAATAAACGATAAATGAATAACTAGAAATATTAATATAGTAATTAGTGTTGAGAATGATATGTCTCTCTTTTATTAGTTGTAGTATCATTTTTTTTAAAAACAGTCTGAGTCATTTTAAGTAATTTGAAAAAAAATATGTTTCATTTTCGGTAAGTTTAAAAACAGTTTGAGTCATTTTAAAAAACAGTTCGAATAATTTTAAAAACAATCTGAGTCATTTTTAAGTCATTTGAATTCATTTGAAGTCATTTGAAAACAATTGCGAGTTATTTTAAAGTTTTTAACATTTTTTTGGACTTCCCGGTTTTTCCGACTTTTTCGAACTTTTTTCCATTTTTTTTTTGTAATTTAGGATTTTTTTATTTTTCTCGGTTTTTTTTTTCAAACCATTTTTCAGGTTCCCGACTTTTTTGAACGTTTTTTCATTGTTTTGTGATTTTGGATTTTTCTTGTTTTTTTACCATTTTTCGGCTTCCTGATTTTTTGAACGTTTTTTCATTGTTTTGTGATTTTGGATTTTTTGAGGGTTTTTTTATTTATTTTTTACCAATTTTGAGTTTTTTCGGGTTTCTGGTTTTTTTGAACTTTTTTTGGTGATTTTGGTTTTTTGGATTTTTCTTGGTTTTTTTACCATTTTTTCGGGGTTTTTTCAGGTTTCCGACTTTTTAAAAGGTTTTTTAGTTTTTTTTGGCATTTTCATTTTGAGGTTGGATTTTTATACTACACTTTTTCTGAAAAAACGCACAAACCGTAAAAAAAATTTACGGTCTACAGTGTTTTTATACAAACCGTAAAAAAAATATACGGTTTGTATGTATTTTTTTTTTTTTTTTTTTTTTTGTAATTTCAATTTGTAAAATAGTAAAAAATATATAAAATATGCAAATCCATAATTCACTTAGGTATATATAATTGTTTGTTGTTTGTTTATATTAATTAGGGGTTAGGGTTTGTAATTTAGGGTTTAGGGTTTAGGGGTTAGGGTTTGTAATTTAGGGTTTAGGGTTTAGAATTTAGGGTTTAGGGTTTAGGGTTTGTAATTTAGGGTTTAGGGTTTAGGGTTTAGGGTTTAGGGTTTGTAATTTAGGGTTTATGGGTTTAGGGTTTATGGTTTAGGGTTTAGGGTTTAGGGTTTGTAAAAACTCAATATTGGTCCTATCAATTAAAATACAGAATATTTTTTACCCTAAAACATACAAATCAAACATACGAATCAAATTAAACTTACGAAATTATAACGTACAAATCAACATAGAAATCAAATTAAACCTACGAATTTATAATATTCCAACCCTAGCTAAGAATAAAACTGACAAATCAAACATAGAAATCAAATACAAAAACAGTGCATTTATTTTTTTTTGTAACGACTAAATGTTTTAAAGTTGGACATAGGGAGCATCTTTCCCGCCGATGTTAATCTATCGGATGACGGCTCAGCAGACTCTTCGATTTCGTTTAGCTCCGTACGCCGTCTTTGTCGCTGCTGCGATTCTGGATGCGGCGCACGCTCGTGGGATGTAACTGTCAACCCTCGACTCCAACTGTCGGTTGACTGATGACTAGGATGATGCTCGTACGACCCAAATGATTGTCTATGATGATCGAACGGGACATCATCCTCAACGTAGCCCGACCCAGCAAAAGAAGCACGACGACCATGACCGCTTGAACTCGGACCCGGACCCTGATCTGTAGTCGGGGGTCGACCTCCACTGGTTCTTCTACCGCCGCTACTAGATTCGCCTTCCCCTCTGCCTCTTTCGTCGGGACGCCGACAACTTGCCCACCTAGTGTAATTTCTTGGGTCGTAACGTAGGTCGTCATCACCATCGTCGTCGTCGTCGTCGTCATCGTCATCGTCCCCATCTGACTGTTCATCAGCTGACCCGTACGGATTCAATCCCATTTCAGCGAAGTCCTTTCGTAGTAAGTCCACTTCCGTTTTCAATTTATGCTGTTTGAACGATTTGAAATTTCGGCGCAATACCGCTTTCTGAAAAAAAAAACTAAGTGAATTATGGATTTGCATATTTTATATATTTTTTCCTATTTTACAAATTTAAATTACAAAAAAAATAAAAAATGCAAAAATGGGACAAATATCAACAATTATTATAATTTCTATAATTAATATAAACAAACAACAAACAATTATATATAGCTAAGTGAATTATGGATTTGCATATTTTATATATTTTTCCTATTGTACGGATTCAATCATTCCACACGGAGAATTTATAGCCGTGTGGAATGACCGCCACACCCGTCTTATTAACGGCGAATATGGCACGGGGACGTCATCGGGTTACATGAAATGGTATAGAGAGCGGACCCGCATCTTCATAAACCCACCTGAGCTTGCCCCGCCCCCTCACGGTTTCCGGGAGAATACGGGTGTCTTCAATAAAATGGTAACTACTAAATCGTTTTTTACTAATAAATCGTTACTTCTTTTTCTGTATATTTCAATACTAATAAATCGTTTTTTATTGTTTTTTTTTTTTCAGAAAGCGATGTTGCGCCGCAGTTTCAAATCGTTCAAACGGGCGAAAATGAAAAAGGACGTGGACTTACTACGTGCGGAGTTCGCTCAAATGGGTATGAATCCGTATGGGTCAGCTGATGAACAGTCGGAGGGGGATGACGACGATGACGACGACGACGACGACGATGGTGATGACGACCTACGTTACGACCCAAGAAGTTACACTAGATCGGCAAGTTGTCGGCGTCCCGACGAAAGAGGCGAATCTAGTAGCGGCGGGCGTAGCGGCGGTAGAAGAACGAGTGGAGGTCGCCCCCCGAGTACAGATCAGGGTCCGGGTCCGAGTTCAAGCGGTTTTGGTCGTCGTGCTTCTTTTGCTGGGTCGGAGAACGTTCAGGATGATGTTCCGTTCGATTATCATAGTCAGCATTCAACCGACAGTTGGAGTCGCGGATTAGCACTTACATCCCACGAGCGTGCTCCGTATCCAGAATCGCAGCATCGACGGAGACGGCGTACGGAGCTAAACGAAATCGAAGAGTCTGCAGAGCCGTCATCGGATAGATTAACATCGGCGGGAAAGATGCTCCCTATGTCCAACTTTAAAACATTTAGTCGTTACAAAAAAAAATGAAGGCACTGTTTTTGTAAGTTTTATTATTAGCTGAGTTGGAATATTATTAATTCGTAAGTTTAATTTGATTTGTATGTTTGATTTGTACGTTATAAATTCGTAAGTTTAATTTGAACCCTAAACCCTAAAATACAAACCCTAAACCCTAAATTACAAACCCTAAACCCTAAATTACAAACCCTAAACCCTAAATTACAAACCCTAAACCCTAAACCCTAAATTACAAACCCTAAACCCTAAATTACAAACCCTAAACCCTAAATTACAAACCCTAAACCCTAAACCCTAAACCCTAAATTACAAACCCTAAACCCTAAACCCTAAATTACAAACCCTAAACCCTAAACCATAAACCCTAAACCCTAAATTACAAACCCTAAACCCTAAAATACAAACCCTAAACCCTAAACCCTAAACAAACCCTAAACCCTAAATTACATACCCTAAACCCTAAAATACAACCCCTACACCCCCCTAAACCCTAAATTACAAACCCTAAACCCTAAATATTCTGAAATATACATACAAACCGTACATTAAATGTACGGTTTGGCACTTTGATAAAAGCAGCGTCATTTTACTAATGTATTTTTTGCACTGAATCACTATTCATAACGTTTAAAAAAAAATCACTATTCATAACGTTAAAAAAAAACACTACAAACCGTAAAAGTAATATACGGTTTGTAGTGTAAATGACATTGGATACCATATCTATCAAAATAGATCCGACAACACCTTATCACTTTTGAATTATTATGACTTGACCACCCTATCCGAAAATGACTACTCAATGCATTATTAAAGTTTGAAAATGACTACACCCAAAAAAACACTACAAACCGTAAAAGTAATCTACGGTTTGTAGTGTAAATGACATTGGATACCATATCTATCAAAATAATTCCGACAACACCTTATCACTTTTGAATTATTATGATTTGACAACCCTATCCGAAAATGACTACTCAATGCATTATTAAAGTTTCGAAATGACTACACCAAAAATTCACTACAAACCGTAAAAGTAATCTACGGTTTGTAGTGTAAACTTACACTATAAATATGACTCAATTTTGCCAATTCTAACAAACCATAAAATCAAACACAAACACATTTCGGAAATCTCTAAAAAAAATCCTCATTTCTCCCCAAAACAATATACAAACAAACACTTTTCGAAAATGAATTACAACTATGGTTTTGATAACAACCAATGGAATAACAACAATGCGAATTCATCCAGTGGCTCAAACGATGAGTTAACTGATTATTCAGAGCACTTTGAAGTTGATGAATTGACTTGGGAAACAAGGGATGAAATGCTTGCTGATCTTGCTGATGTGGCTGGGAATTGGGGTTTCATCCTTACGATTCGTAGGTCTGGAGGGGGTGATGGGAGCAGAACACCGTATGTTGATATTGTGTGTGATAAATCGGGGGTTTACCAAAAAAAGAAAACATCTTCCGTAAATTCAGGTACAAAGAAAAAAGATTGTCCATTTTTCATTAAAGGTTACGTAGTTAATGGTGAATGGATGTGTCACGTAGAAAATGGACAACATAACCACCCACCTCCAACTTACCTCCAAGGGCAAGCACGACGTGCTCGTTTAACCCAAGATGAAAAAGAAATTGTTAAAACTTTAAGGCAGAGTAGTTTTAAAGTTGGTGCAATATTAGAGGCCATTAAAAATCGAAATCCTGACAATGTATCAAACACTAAAATGATACATAATTTTTTGGCCGGACTGAAATTTAAAGAACGAGATGGTAGAAACACGACACAGGAACTTTTTAATTTGTTGGATAGACATCGCTACACATTCTACTATAGTATGAACCCATCAACCCACTGCCTTGAAAACTTGTTTTTTGCACACCCCAATTCTATAAGGATGTTCAAAGCTTTTCCTGATGTCTTGTTAATGGATTGTACATATAGGACAAACCGTTTTAATATGTCATTTCTAGAAGTCGTAGGAATGACATCAACGAACCAAACATATTGTTTAGGTTTTGTTTTCATGAGTGACGAGACACAAGAAAGTTATATATGGGCATTGGAAAATTTTAAAGTTACATTGGAGGGGTGTATACTACCTAGGGTGTTTGTAACCGACAGGGAAATGGCCTTATCAAATGCTTTATCCGTTGTTTTTCCCGATTCTCATCATATTTTGTGCACTTTTCATATTGCAAAAAATGTTTTGAAAAACTGCCGTAAAAAGATCCCTGACGAGGAGTGGCAAACGTTTCTAGATGATTGGGGTTTATTGGTTGATTCTGAGTCGATAGAGGAGTACAATCATAACCGAACTTCTTTTAATTCCTCTTACAAATCGTACCCTGCTGTGATTAAGTATGTAGACAAGATTTTAAATGATTATGCTGAAAAGTTTGTTGCATGCTATACCAACCACACAACACATCTAGGTAACAGAACTAGCAATCGAGCCGAACAACAACATGCTAAGCTGAAAAGATCCCTTTCCACAAATACTGGCACGCTTGAAACTGTTTGGGTAGAGGTGAATAGAATTCTAGAAAAACAGTTCGAGGATATTAAGACGAAGTTGGATAAATGCAAGTCTTATTTTCCACATTCTGAAAAAACACCTCTATTTATAAATCTTAGGTCGTATATCACACACTATGCCTTTGATTTATTATTTCAAGAACACAAAAAATGTAATGGCCAGGCTGATGAGAATTGTTCTTGCGGTTTTAAATTGTCTCACGGTTTACCTTGTCATCATATTATGAGTGAACATATTTTATTCGGGAAGCCTCTTCCTCTAGAATATATTCATCCATTCTGGAAAAAATTAGACGTAATTGATGATAATGGGAACACCGATGATTATGGGGTAGAGGGTGATCTAGAAGAGTTTAAAAGTGTTTATGCTAGCAAAACGAATGTTGAAAAACGGCGTATGAAAACACAACTCCGAGAGATAACCGTACCAGCCAGAACATCCGTCAGTGACCCCGAAGTGAGAGTAAATAGGGGGAGACCTAGAAAAGGCGACAAATCTAGTAAGAGGGATAAGTCGGGATGGGAGTATGTGGAGGAACAGAGTGCTGGTGCTAGTAGGGACAAGGGCAAAGGCAAGGCGGATGAAACACCGGAGGTAAGGGTAAACCCAACTAGGAGGCCGCGGAACCAGAACCCTGAACCCACCCCCAATAGGCCAACCTTCCTGTACAGTGACCAAATATGGGTCATGTTACATAGTTACATCGAAACGGTTTATGATGTGCGTGGGGATGGTAACTGTGGGTTCCGGGTACTTGCAAATGTGACGGGTAAACAGAATGGGGAAGATGATTGGTATGCGGTAAGATGTGAGTTGTTTCAAGAGCTGCAGCAAATGAAAGGTGTTTACTATGAGCTGTTTGAGAATGTTGGCTTTGAAGCTTACCGGTATGATTACATTTTATCAAGTTTAAATTTTTGTCATCCTACAAATCCCGCACCTATTGACAAATGGATGAGATTTCCGTCTTATGGGTTTTTAATTGCTTCTCATTACAATATTCCAATTGTATTGTTGTCCTCATGGCAAAATAATGATGGAGGGGTAAACGTGTGGAACAGTACTTTTTTACCTCTTTATACTGGTCCGCCACGGGGAACGACAAATTACATCCCGACTGTAATGGTGTTCGTTAACAGTTGTCACTATGCTCAGGTTATTCCTAAAGAAGAAGGGATCTTCCCAATGCCAGGAATTATAGCACGGTGGGAACAAACACGCACTGAGACAGCTGCGCCATGGAAGGAACTTTTTCGACCAAATTTCAAGTTATATATGGCGCTGGAAAAGAAATCGGGAAAGAAAAAAGCAAATGAAACTATAGACCTAAGTCCATAATCAGTTTTTTATTTTTAATTTTATGTAATTTACTATTTTTTTCAAGTTGTTGTAAATTTATATGATGTAAACAAATGTTTAATAAATTTGTTTTCTTAAATTTAGTTCTATGAAATTTTGTTGTAAATTTTGTTTAATAAATTTGTTTTATGAAATTTATAAGTTCATATTCATGTTCGCATATTGAGTTAATTTTTTTTATGAAATTTATATAATTTATCATTGTTTCATTCAACAAAATTGATGATTGACACCAAATTGACGACTTATTTAATGTTTCATATTGCGTTATACAAGTGTTAAAAACAAACCAAAGGTACTTCACAAAAAATGACGATTTAGTTAATGATTCAATAAATATCAACTTATACACTTGACAAAAATATAACATGTAAAATTTTGAACTTATACAATAAATATCAAACATAAAATTTATCAAATCAACTTTATTTGTGTAAATTTGTGTAAAATTTGTGTTTATTTTGATAGATTGTTAGAATATGGGTAATTTATTTTATGTAAAATTTTAAAAATAAGGCATTTAGTTTTTTTATTAAAAAAATCATGTTTAATTTGAAAAAAATACTGAAATTATCGAGTTAAGTCTATAATTAATATAAACAAACAACAAACAATTATATATACCTAAGTGAATTATGGATTTGCATATTTTATATATTTTTTACTATTTTACAAATTGAAATTACAAAAAAAAAAAAAAAAAAAAAAATACATACAAACCGTAAAAAAAATATACGGTTTGCAAAAATACATGCAAACCGTACATTTAATGTACGGTTTGCATGTATTTTTGCAAACCGTATATTTTTTTTACGGTTTGTATAAAAACACTGTAGATCGTAAATTTTTTTTACGGTTTGTGCGTTTTTTCAGAAAAAGTGTAGTATAAAAATCCAACCTCATTTTTTTTTTATTCAGTTGTTTTCGAAAATTAAGTTTAAATTATATTTTAATCTTAAAATTTATAAATTATATGAATTTAATCTAAAAAATTTATAATTTTATATTTTTCACATATCCATAAATAAATAGTTACATATACATAAAAAATATTAACTTTTAAAAAATATTATTTTTATAAAAAAGTTAATTATTTTTTGCTTTTTTAAAAAATATTAACTTTTAAAAAAAATTGTTTTTATAAAAAAGTTAATTATTTTTTAAAAAATGCACTTCAAAAGGTGCATACCTTTTAAAATATATATATAATTTTAAAAAATATTAAAAAAAAAAGTTAATTTTTTTATAAAACATTATATTTATAAATTGGGTATTTTTTATATATATTTTTTTAAAAATTTTAAAATTAAATATATTTTTTATAATTAACTTTTTTATAAAAACAATTTTTTTTAAAAGTTAATATTTTTTAAAACTATTAACTTAAAAAAAAATAACTTTTAAATATTTTTTAAAACTTGTTAATATTTTTTAAAAATAAGCGAATCTAAGTTAAAAACAGAAAATGAACAAGTGTATCTGAGTGAAGATGTGAAAATGACCTTAAATATGTGGCATACGTTTGTCTTATTCTCTGCTCTTATTCGATACGACAAATACGCCCCTTCTTGTAAATGTATTTGAATTTTAGACCATTTTCTTACTTGTGGTGAACTTTATATACTTTTCTGGTCCTATCTCTTTTTTGTGTGCAAAAAATAGGAGATTTTGGTACATGTTCAGCTGCACGTTGTGTTTTGTAAAATGGGCATGTAAAATAAGATGAAATGGGCTTTATACATACACTGCTGGAAATGCTAAAAAGACCAAGCGTTCGAGCCAAGTCTAATTCAAGATGTGAGCCTAATCGTATAATAAATTGTAGACGATTCAATGCACCGCAGACTATTAAATATCAGTTCAACTCGATAAATTTTCTAAAATATATTTACACACTGAATTTGCATCGATAAAATAGGCGATAAACATGCGTAAACATTTTTGCATCAATAAAAAAGACAATAAACACCGGTAGAACAAATATTTTTGTGGTTTCTCAAATTAACATGCCTTAAGGCCCATCATAAGTATTAAAAAGATCACAATCATGCACATCACATCATTTTAGAAATTTGCATCAATAAAACAGACCGATGATACAATGCTCCACAAAACCTTATAACAACATACTTCTTAATTTATTTATTCTTCAGATTCACCAGCTGCACCATCTTTTTCACTCCTCCGCATCCCCACATCCACATCGATCTTATGTCTTCCACCGTAGATTTCTCCCAGAACTCCCTCAGTTCATGACTACATGCCGATTTAATCCCACAAAGACAACAAAAACAAGTCCACAAAGATCAACGACAGAAACGGTGAGTGGGAAAAAAAGAAACACCAATACTGAGAAAAACTAATGCTTAAAAACACATGAACACCTTTTTATTTTGAGTACACTCTTTACTATTTTCTTTTCCTTATTCAGGAACCAGGAATTGCTAGGTATAAAAACACATGGACACAACTAAAGGAGCACATTGTTGAAGCAGCATGGTAAAGACAGGGATTTAAGTCACACGCACACACACACATATATATTATATATACACATTGGGGGAGGATAGGCATTATGAAAAATACGAGGTGTACTTCAAAATCTCTTACTATTTTTCATGCAAACTCTTACTGTTTTTCGTAATGTCTACAGTCTTTTCCCAATATATACACATGCAGAAGGATATAATAGACTTTTTGTTTATATTTGGAAATCCTTTTTCAATAAAACAAACAGCTTGGTAGATTAGACGAATATGAAACTATACTATTACAAAAAGGAGAACATACCTGGTCAATTTCTTGGGATCCGCCCTTCTGGTAAAACAAAAAGAATCATGTAAGACAGATTGCTCAACTTTGAGAATAAAACGACTAAATTAGATTTCAAACATCCACAAGTAAAGAAAAACTTACATCCCACCCAGTATGACCGCCAAAAGACAGGGTCTACCTATAACTTTACATTCAAGAACTAGCACGTCAACTACATCCAAAAAATAATTATGGTGCAAGAATCAGCAAAGGATACACTTGAAATAAGGGTCTGTAGAAGCTACCCGTCTTAATATTGCAATTGATAATCAGAAACTGAAAGTAGTCAAGAAGACAAAAGCTGCTTACCCAGACGGACAGAAACCATCTTGAATCTGAACAAGAAGCTGTACAAGGAAAAAAAATTATAATGCAAAGACGATTCTTTTAGCACGAAATATCAACTAATGACGGTAAACGCAAGCCAATGATACATTTTAAGTAAATTTCTGGTGTAAAAAGCTTACCATCATTGTCAAACTGTATAAATAACAAAGGAAATCTACACACACTTTTTTTAGGGTCTTCTGAGATGAAGAGGGTGGGGGAGATGGTTTATTAAAGAGAGAGAAAAGTGATTATGTAAAAGCCTCCATTTTTTTAACATGATGTTGACTACTTTAATCTGTTTGATTTTGATGTGCCTCTTAGAATACAAATTTCCGCCAATCTAAGTTACGTATCGTACAATTTATACTTGCCTTTAGGATCGATCAATCACCTAAATTTTCAATGGAAACTATCGTGTTTTTTTGACAAATTTCTTATATAAGAACAGCAAACTACCATTTCTTAAGAAAAATAATATTCTGCAAGTAGACCTACTTATAAATAAATTCTTTGCAAAGATAATCGCAATCAGCTAAGTAGCTACTTGAGGAACTTAAAAGAAATGTATCCACAAATCCCCGTCTCTTATTAGATAGTGTAAAAATACAACGAATTTTAATAACTTCCGCATCCAAGTCCATTGAAGAGATATAAACAATAAAAATGCCTTCCAAATATGGCATTTAAAGACACATTACGAACAAGACAAAATTGAAGAACTAACGTATAAAACCCTCCTTTATAGTAGTTATTTACACTACATAAGTAAACAATTCAGGGTCTAGCTGAATCGAGAATCTGCCAAGGAAATATATAAAAACGGAAACCCCAGCTTTAATTTATTAAATGAAAAAACCGCAAGGAAAAAAAAAAGAGACAAAAGAGGCAAAATAATAATAAATGCATACCATGAATACAATAGATGATTATATAACAAGGTCAAAAACGCTAAACCCAATTTTAACATCGTCCACGCCCAGTGAAAAGATCCAAAACAGCAATGCCATATCATCCAAACAATGGGACTTAAGGACATTAAAAACAAGATACTGAGGACCTAACCAAAATGACCCTCCTTCCCGTTGGATCCGCCCCTTAAATTCGTTTATTAGCTACCTTTTATAGGATTGATTACATAAAAGTCTACATTTTTTCAGTAATGTTTTATGAGGTCTAACTACTTTAATATGTTAGGTTTCAGAAAATGTTAGCATCACATCTCGTAATCAATCCGAATATCTCATTCCACTGAAAATAAAAAAAAAACTTGCATTTCGATAAAAACTTTACAACCAAGGGACACTATGCCACATACAAGACGTCCATGTGTGTCCTAAATAATTTAAAGGCTGAAATCAAAGATCTTTGCTGCTTTTAAAACATCAACTCATATCTAAAGCGAGAAAGTCTATATATAAATGTCTCATCAGAAAATAGTAGCCAATAATTGGGACAGTGGTGGCTTCGTGAATTCTAGTAGCGGTTACAAGTCTGGGTATCTAATTTAATTTAAAAAGAAACAAAAGGGGCTTGGAGTTTTTGTGAAAGGAACATATTAGTGCTAATAAGTTCACAACTATGACCGCCAATCTATGAATTGATACTTTGTTGTGTTTGTATGTTTTTAATATGTATTTTACAGAAATGTAAAGAGTAATAACTTTGAAAGAGCAGTGTTTCATAGGGCAAGATACAAATAAATATGTTTTGCAAGAGGATGCTTCCACGATTCGGACCCGTGACGGTGTGACCTCAAGGTCACAGGTCAACAAGTTTACAATCACCCACGCCTAGGCTTGCCCTAAAATTCATAGCAAACTGAAACTAAATAAACTGGACCATCCAACTTGAAGTGAAGACGTGGGATTGTCAATAAAGGTCGAGTCTTTTGGTGCACTTAAATGAAATGTGGTTAGTTCCTTCGCACATCTAAAAGAATAATCATATAGTCATTCGTCTTTATCTTTCTCAGTTACATCATAAAGTTAAAACTTGTTTGGCAGATAAAAGTTGTTACGGCATACTCAATACTCGCCCCCAAAGATGTAAGGAAAATAAAATACTAAAACACTATCTTTATTAGAAAATATACATAATAAATAAGACTCTGGCACACGCACCCAACCACTACTACAATCTATATGCCACTTAACTAACAGAGCATGAGGAATATAAAGCATAGGTGAACTGGAGAGCTTTTTTGAATATTAACCACGAAAACTAAAGATTACTTTAACAAAATCGAACCTTCAAAACAAAGGTCAGAGTCTTTTTTCCGCAGTAAATAGAAGTCGTGGTTAAGAATCCTTCGTACATTTCGGAAAATTATCATATGGTCCCTTGTCCTTTATACAATTGGAGGATAAGAGTATTTAAGAAAACTAAAATACGAAACTGCCAACTTTATTAAAAAAAACACAGATTACTAGATTTAACGACCCCAGTACGTACCAAACCACTACTACAGTCTACATACCGCTTAAATAACATAACATGAGGTAAAATGAGAGATAAGGCATAACTGATCTGGATAACTCGTTTGAAATTCATATACGAAGAACCACACCAATCTGAAGTAGAATACGGTAGATGATTTACTAACAAGGTCAAAAACCCTAAACCCACGCCCAGTGAAAAGATCTAAAACAACAATGACATATCATCCAAACAGCAAGGAGATTAAAAACAAGAAAATTGAGGACCTACCCAAAAGGACCCTCCTTCCCGCTGGATCCCCCCCTTAATTTCTTAAATTTATAAAGCTACCTTTTAGAGGATTGATTACATAAAAGTGTACATTTTTTCAGTAATGTTTTAATAAGGTTTACTACTTTAGTATGTTAGGTTTTGGTGCCTTATGGAAGGATACAAATTAAGGAAACCATCCTGTTAGCCCTGTAATTGCCTTTAAGAGCAATTGGTCACCTTAACATTCAATAAATTATCAAAGGAAACCATCCTGTTAAATTATAAACAATAGATCTATAAGTAAATATAATCGTAGAACAAAGAGGCATATCATTAGCGGGTGGATCCAGACTCAATCAAATCGGGAATCTTAAGTCATGAATAAAACACATATGGTTACACGCCAAACCCAAAGACTCAAAATAACAGAACATAAGGTTAAGTGAGAGATAATGCATAGCTTTTTTTTATAATGCATAACTAATCTGGTTTGAAAATTCATTTTTCAAAACTCAAAATTATCTTAACGAAAATCAAAACTCAATACTAACAGATATATGTATACCAATGATTCAACTGTTTCTGTTAATGGGATTGAAAGTCACAACATCTAAAATATACACCGTAAATAAACAGATCCTTAGCATACAAGTCGTGAAAATATAGTTGATACCGATTTTCAGTATTTGCAGTTAATTGAAAACCAAAATTTCAAGAGTTCATCAAACAGATAAAAAAAAGTAGTGATCTGGTAAATACATGAGATACACATAAAACAATTGAAATTCAAAGCATATGTGATACCTGAGCCTATATACCGCTTAAATAACAGAACGTGGGGTAAAGAGGAATATCCTTAACTATTCTGGGTAGAATTTCATTTAAAAAAAACTCAAAATTATTTTAACAAAAATCAGAACTTTACAATAGATAATAAGCCTACAAGTATTGATAATTGATATTCCAAGCCTACCATGATTTGGTATAAAGTATACCTCTTCTATATAATAAGAGTGTTTAAGGCATACTCGTCCCCAAAGAAGTTAAGTAAACTAATAACGAAACGTCCAACTATTTTGTAAAAAGGATCACTAAAAACTAACAGAACATTAAATAAAATGGGAGACAATATGTACAAAAAATGCAAAACTTTACAACAGATATATGATAGCTTTCAAGTATTAATAATAAATTTAATTATTCAATGTTAATAGGAATGAAACTCATAATATCTAAAATATACTCCGTAAGCAAACAGGTCTCTAACATAAATATCGTGAAATCAGAGTTGATGGATACCAATTTATCAAATTTTTTTGCAGTTAATCACACATAATCAAACAGAATACAAAAAAAGGTAGAAGATAAACACACATAATAAAAAAGTGAAATCGAAAGCATATTATGTACCTGAGTCTTTATCGGATCTTATGCTTAGGGTTTTGGTGGGGAGAGAGAGAGAGAGAGAGAGGGAAAAAGATAAATAATGCACTGCCGCTTGTTATTTAATCGTACACTGATAAAATAAAAACAATAACTATCAAAATTATCCAAATTAAAATTTGTAAAAGTTGATTATATAGTCTAAATGTTAAATTTTATAATTACATTTAAAAAAATTATTTCAACAATTTTAATATAAGTTATAAATCAATCAAAATTATAGGTACTTTTATACTGAACAATTAAATGGGAACGAATGGATTAATCAAAAATATAGTTTTTTTTAGCACTTTGCCTTATGTTTTTCAAAGTTGTGTTATGCTACGATTGTACCGTGTATTAAATAAAAATTGATTTAAAAAAAATGATTGGTTTACCGAATTCGCCACGTCAACGGATAATGTTTTTTGATCGAAAATTTGATGATAAAAAACATTATCTATATTTATATATAATCATAGTACTTCTCACAATAGTATTGATAAGATTCATCTTATAAACAATTAAATTTTTAATTGATACCTTATTTACAACTTAATTAATGATTAGTCCTGAAAATAAAACTAATTAAGGTTTGCTTCATTTTCTCTAACTAACCAATAAAAATGTAAAAAATAAGAAAAAAAAATGGAAAAATGAAAAAACAAAAAAAAAATCTGAAAAAATAAAATAAAGATCAAAAAAACTTTAAAGAGTCAAAACCCCAAAAAAATACGTATAAAATTTTTAAAATCCAAAAACGAAAAAAAAAAACCCGAGTCTTCTTAAGTCATTTTAAAAACAGGTTGAGTCATTTTAAGTCATTTTAAAAACAATCTAAGTTGTTTTAAGTCATTTTAAAATAAGTCAGAGTCATTTTAAGTCATTTTAAAAACAATCTGAGTTGTTTTAAGTCATTTTAAAAACAATCCGAGTCGTTTTAAATTATTTTAAAAACAGTCTAAGTCATTCTAAGTAATTTTAAAACAGTATGAATTGCTTTAAGTATTTTTAATTCATTTTAAAAATAGTCTGAATCGTTTTAAGTCATTTAAAAAACAGTCTGAGTCGTTGTAAGTCATTTTAAAAACAGTCTGAGTTATTTTAAGTCATTTAAAAATAGTCCGAGTCAATTTAAAAATAGTCTGAGTAATTTTAAAAATAGTCTGAGTAATTTTAAGTCATTTTAAAAATAGTGTAAGTCATTTTAAATCATTTTAAAAACAGTATGAGTAATTTTAAGAACAATTTGAGTCGTTTTAAGTCTTTTTAAAAACAGTCTGAGTCGTTTTAATTGATTTTAAAAATAGTCATAGTCATTTTAAATCATTTAAAAAATATTCTGAGTAATTTTAAATACAAACTGAGTTATTTTAAATCATTTTAAAAATAATATGAGTCCTTTTAAGTTATTTTAAAAATAATCCAAGTAATTTTCAGTCATTTTAAAAAAAGTCTGAATCATTTTCAGTCATTTTAAAAATAGTCTCAGTAATTTAGAAACAATGCGAGTAATTTTAAAAACAGTCTGAGTTATTTTGAGTCATTTTAAAAATAGTCCGAGTCATTTTAGAAACAGTCTGAGCCATTTTAAATCATTTTAAAAACAATCTCAGTTATTTAAAGTAATTTTAAAAATAGTCCGAGTCATTTTAAAAATAGTCCAAGTCATATTTAAGTCATTTGAAAAATAGTATGAGTCATTTTCGGTAATTTAAAAACAGTCTGAGTCATTTTAAAAAACAATTCGAATAATTTTAAAAACAGTCTGAGTCATTTTGAGTCATTTGAAAACAATTGTAACTATTTTAAAGTTTTTAAACATTTTTTGGACTTTCCGACTTTTTCAAACTTTTTTATAATTTTGGATTTTTTAATTTTTCTTGGTTTTTTTTTCTAACCATTTTTCGGGTTCCCGACTTTTTTGAACGTTTTTTCATTGTTATGTGATTTTGGATTTTATTTTTAGAGGTTTTCTATTTTAATTTTTTTTTACCAATTTTGAGTTTTTTCTGGTTCCCGGTTTTTTGAACTTTTTTTGATTTTTTTTTGTGATTTTGGTTTTTTAGATTTTTCTTGGTTTTTTTACCATTTTTTCGAGGGGTTTACATGTTCCCGACTTTTTTTAATGGTTTTTTCAATATTTTTTAGTTTTTTTTCAATTATTTTTTATTTATATTGGGTAATTAGGTGGGTGACCAATACTTAATTAATTTTTAAAATAGTTGACCAATTATTAATTAAACTTTATAGGATAATCAATCTTTAAATTGTTTTATTTTCATGAACCAATCCTCACTTAACCTTCTTTTTTCCGTTAGTTGCTTGTTACTACAATATAGTATAATTTTCTTTCAGATCAGTTAGTTCATGTAAACAATAAACTAAGGCCGCAAAATCGTTAAGAATTAAGATTGAGATAATTATATGACCCATCTGGTCAAATAAAACATGGGAAATAAGTTGACGGTAAACTTTGAGAATTCATCATCTGACACCGTCTATGGACGATGTCACGACAATCGGGCAAGTTCGGGATAATATATAGCCTATGAATGCTTCACCGCTCTTAAAAGAATGAAAAAAGAGGTTAAACATTATTATATGATCGTAAAGATTGATCTCTATTGTTTATACTACGGTAAATTGGAATTTTTTAGAATCAATTATTGGGGAATGGGCTTTGCAGAGCAATGGGTTTGTTCGGTTATGGATTATATTAGCTCAGTTAAATTTTCAGTTCGGGTTAATTGAGCAAATATTGCAGATATAAAGCCGAGTAGAGGGTTAAGACAAGGAGACCCGATGTCTCTATATCTTTTCTTATTCGTGGCGTACGTTTTTATCAAAAAAGCTAATGGTGGCGATTAAGAATGGCATCTTGTAATGCTTCACGTTGTGTTAGGGTTGTCTTCCATCTCCTGTTTGCCGACGACTCGCTTATTTTCCTCCGAGCAAATTAAACAAGGGAAAAATAAGTACCTTTTAAAATATTTTGCATGAATTATGTCGGTCATGAATTTATTTTCTGTTTTCATTATAATTAATATAGCAGGAGTACATAATAATTGTTACAACATTTTTTTGTAATGTTATCAAACTAAAACTGAAAAATTCTATATTACTGCCATGTAAAACTTTTCTCAAAAGAGGGGATTGCAACTTAATAATTATTTGCAATTTATGCATTCGTGATTCCGAATATACCCCATCATACTTCCTAATTGGTTGCCTATTAAAGATTGGATAAAAATATTTACTTCATTAAGACTTAAATTAAGTATGTCATTTCCAAAAGTGACCAGTTTTGATAATGCATTGAGAAGAAAAGAGACACAAAATATATTAATCTCTACCATATCATTTTGATTTTACTAAAACACGGATTAATCCAATATAGTAATATCCCCGAACAAAAAAAAATGATCTAAAGAAACTATTAACCCTCAAGCCATAAGAAAATATTGATCGGATTGATGTTTTCTTTTGTTTAAGGGCACTTAGGGCCACCCTCTTGGGTCTTCCAGTTGTTGTAGCAGGGACACTCTTCCTTGTGACCGTAAGTGCCCGATGGCACACAAAGACATTTAGCACAACATTTGTTGCAGTATAACAAGCAAGGTTTCTTGTGTGACGTTGCCGAGCATCGGTTTTGACATGCCGCAGGACACTCTGAATAACACCACAATATCAAAGAAAAATAGAACTGATGAGAAAAGGTCATAATTTAATTTGTAGGCTAAATTATCCAGTAATTGATTGATTTTGCATATATTCTAACTTGATCTTTCGTATTTGAATTATAGTGTATGTAGTCATGGAGTCATTCGTTGGAGTTTTTTATTTTTATTTTAACAATTCGTTGCAGATTTGTAATTTTTGTAAAGGTCATTACCTTGGTACAACCTTTTATTTTGATATCATCTTGCTCTCACAAAAATGCTAGAAAAAAAATGTTCTTTTGGTTTTATTGTATTCAGTAATACGTATGATAGGCTTTTGATAATCTTTAGTAAGATTTTATTTTTTTAGAAATAAATATTCAAGATTAGTATTCTGATGTGAAAATTATTATTGAGCTGGGCAAATCCATTACGGTTGTTAGTTTGTTGTTTACGTCAAAAGATCCATTTTTCCAAACATTTATTTGACGTAAACAACAAACTAACAACCGTAATGTTTTAAAATTGTAAAACTAACGGAGTTGATATGGGACATAACTTCACATAATGATGATTAGTTAAGTGTTAATACGAATAATTAAACAAGGACTTACGTTGGGCAGTAAGTGACCCTTCTCCACCAGCCTGTTGATAATAAAAGATACAAAAATTAATAAAAACGAATAAATAAGTGTTAATCCGAATAAATAATCGGATGATATGGGACATAACATAGGATTATTTATGGACAATTTCATGTTGTTTATTGTGTCTAACAAAGTATAACAAATGTAAATTTACCATCGAAGTTTGAATGAAAACCATGGACACCACAAGGATGAATAGGCAGAACGATTGAATCAATGAGAAGCTAGCCATGCTGCTAAACAAACTTTGTTATAGTTTTTACAAGTATTTTTTGAGAATGATTTCAAGTTGGATGTTGTAAAAGTCCCACCTGTCGAATTTATAGGGGAAAATGGGGATTGCATTAATTCTAATTTATTATTACATGGTATTTTTTATTAAATGCAATTGATTTAGAGAGTTGAATGATTAGGAAATTCAATTAGTTAAATTTTATGGAACAATGAATAAGAGTGTAAAACTTGCTTATAGAGAAACAATTAATTTGTGACTATTAATTGAAATCTTATCCAAAGAATAATTATATTTACAAACTCAAGGATATATCCACTGAACTCTGACAATAATAATATAAGTAAGCTTTAATGATCATTGATTTTATGTTTATTACTAGTAGAAGAAAGAAATCGATATTTAATTAAAGTAAATGGACTCTTCGGTATGTCTCCTTTAATATTTTATACAATATTCATCATAAAATATTAAGATTCACACTGCAAAAAATGTCAAATAACTATGTGATTAGTGACGGTATTTTTTGTTACGAACTTATTAACTACGGTTTTTGTGACGGATTTGTGACAGTTTAATCAATTTGCGACTGATTTGTGATAAAATTTTAAATTAGTGACAGACTTGTTATAGGTTTTAGTTCTCACTAAATCAATATTATTTTGTACTGTCATATCTAAATTTAATTCATTGCCAAAATTCCATTATTAGCAACTATCAATATTTTTGTTGTAATTGTGGCTGGAAGTAACTTATCGGCAACAAAATTTAATTTTATTGCCATAAGACAATTGTTCGGCAACACAATGAAATTTTATTGCCAAGATTTGTTGTATGAAATGATTTTCTTGCAGATATATCCCTGCCAAATGCATTGGAGTTCGCGCTATGTAATTATACATAAATCTTAAAAATTGGATATAATAAAGTATTACAAATACTACACTTTTAATGCTCTAATAAAGTATGAAAATACATGTGTAGCCTTGTAGCAAACTTGTTTATTACAATAATTAGGGATGACAGTTTTGAATGACCCGGCCCAATTACATACCTAACAATAATGTTCTTAAATCAGGGCTTCTAGCAACACAATATCATGCTGAATACCCAATTACTCAATTGGCTAGCATCAAAAGACTTGACGAATTAAATTGGTGAAGAGAAATTTTGTGGCTGTGTGCTAGCACATAACAAAGAAATGTGACTTTTTCTTGAAGAGACAGTATTACAATGGATTACAATTTTGAACAGAAACTAATTAGAAAGCCATATAGACAGGAGAGTAAATTGTTTTATTTGTCCAACACAAATCCTTTGAAACTAATTAAATCATCAGATCAACCAACAATATTAATTATTCGATTTACCAACTAGTTTCAGTGCCCAGTTCGTAACCCCCCATATAGCACCACTTCAAGAAATCATGTCTCGTTTCTCTAAAAATGGGCTGCATGCCATAACTTCCAAAATTAATATGAAAAAAGTAAAATGACAAACTATCATAAATACGTAACCATAGGGATAAATATAAACCTAGTAAAACGGTTCTGTGAAAAACTAACTAGCCTCAAGAACAAACTTCTTCCTTATTGTTAGGACCAGATTTCTGGTCTAAATATTGTTTATTGTCTATTGGTTTTTACTAAATAAATCCTAACTGTTATTAAGAATTAAGACAGGATTGACAGGTTCCAAGTACCAGTTGCAACCTCAGGTACAACCTACTAAGTTAGTAGTATTAGGTTTCAAGTACTAGTTGCAACCTAAGTTACAACCTGTGTTGACAGGTTTCAAGTAATGTTGCAACCTCAGTTGCAACCACGAGTTCCAACCTACTGCGAAGCAGAATTCTGTCTTGTTTCATTGTTCTACATTACTACTTGTTTAATGTTAAATCATTTTAAAGTATGTAGGATATATTCTCATATAGTCTTAACATGGTTAATATGCGTATATTGAGAATATCAAAGTGTTAAGGAAAGATGTTTTATAAAAGATATAAAGAGAATAGTTTATAAGGGTATGTTTCCTTTTAATATATATATCTCTATTCTTATGCTTGTCCTTATCACTTGTTTCAATCTTTTGATCCTTATAATATTCAGTAAAGATATGTTTAAAGATTGATTGATATGTGGAGTTAAATGTTTCATATGTTTATGAAAAGATATTATCTTTAAGAGATCATATCTTTATATGTTTCCTTTCAAAGGAAAAGATTAACTCCTACTTTCAAGTGTGTTACTAAACAGGTATTAATCAAAGATGATTAGAGTCAATCCATGCTGAAGAATCTCGTGATACTTGGAGAGATTGAAGCTAATCAACCAAGTCAAAAGCAATCAAAAGATATTGAAGATAGAAGATTGTTTTTACTTGTTTATATACTTAGTAACTTAAGCTTGTAAAAGTGTGTGTTCTAAATTATAAAGAACTTATTTTCTAGAGAGAATACACGTGAGCTTTAAAAAGAAAACAATGGTGGGATGCCATTGATTTATAAGTGATAGTTATAGAGTAGGAGCAATATAGTGATAGGCAGAAAAACATAAAGGGAGTCTAAGTTTTTCATTAAGACTTGAGTCATATATTGTAAGCTTTTTATAATATCATAATCTGGGTAAGTGCCCCGGAGACGTAGCCTAGTTAGGTGAACTCCGTTGTTAAATGTGCGTGTGAATTATTTCCAAATACATTTAATTTTAAAACAGTTCTGTCCATTAATACACTTGGTTCCAACTGCAGTTCCAACCTCACTTGGAACCTTATACACTTGGTTCTAACTGCAGTTCCAACTCCACTTGGAACCTTACTGCAAAACTGCATCTAGAACAGCGGATAGGAATTTCAATTGGTATCAGAGCTTCACACTAGATCTTACTTAGTGTGGATCCTGTGTTCTAGTAACAATGGACTTAATGAGGGAAGGAAACGCCTTCAACAAACCTCCATTGCTTGAAGGAGGAGTAAACTATGGAGTATGGAAAATTAGAATGAGGTCTTTCATCAAACAGCAGAATGAACATGCATGGAAGACTGTTATGTATGGATGGGAGGCTCCAACTACCATGGATAATGAAGGAGAACTGATTCTCTTACCTGAAGACAGATGGTCTGTTGAAGAAGACAGAAAATCAAGTGCCAACTCAACAGCCATAAACTTGATTTTTGCTGGTGTAACTCTCAGCGTATTCAGGTATATCTCTCATTGTGAAACAGCTAAAGAAGCATGGGATATTTTGCAAGTTACTTTTGAAGGAACCACTAAAGTAAAAGCTTTCAAACTTCAACAGTTAACTACCCAATTTGAGAACTTAAGAATGGAGGAAGATGAAAACATTGAACAATTTAATGGTAGAATCTGCCACATTGCTCATCAAGCTGGAACATTAGGTGAAAAATACAGTGATGCTAAACTTGTTAAGAAAACTCTTAGGTCACTCCCAGAAAGGTTTGAAATTAAGGTCACAGCTATTGAAGAATCAACTGACTTAGATAATCTTAAACTTGAAGAACTCATAGGAAATCTAAGTACACATGAACTGAAATTCTTCAAACATAAAAGACCAGAAAAGGGAATAGCATTTCAAGCTAAGAAATCTGAATCTAATGCCTGTGATAAAATGAGTGATGAAGAACAACTAGCTTTCTTTGCAAAAAAGGTGTACAAGAAGTTTTATAAGAAAAAGGAGGATGATACTGGTTCATCTAAAAACTTTCAGAAAAAAGATAACCAGTTTAAGACAGAGTCTAGGTTCAATAATAACTCTACAGGAAAGTGGAATTCCAAAGAAAAGGATAACAAAGAATATAAATCTAAAGAGATTCAGTGTAGAGAATGTAGAGGTTTTGGTCATATTCAGGCTGAGTGTGCAAACACTTTAAAAAGAAACAAAAATGCTTATATAATCACTCATAGTGATAGTGATTCTGAGAGTAACAGTGATGAAGAGGATGGTTTAAATTTTGTTAATTTCATGGGAATAATCACTGAAAAAGAACCTACTTATGAAAGTGACTGTGAGCAGGTTTTAACCCCAGTTACAACTGCCTGTGAAACATATAGCAGTGATGAGGAAGAACCTTCTGATGAAAACATTACTAAGCAATACCTTGTTCTGTATGAAAAGTATAAATGTCTGAGTAAACAATCCTTGATCATAAGCAAGCTAAATGTTGATCTAAAGGATGAGGTTAAAAATCTTACTGAGAAACTTAAATTACAACTGGCTGAACTTACTGAAACTAAAAAGATAATAAAATTGCTGAATGTTTCTGCTTCAGATAAATTAGATGACATGCTGTCATATTCTAGAGGATCCAAAGATATCAGTGGTCTAGGTTACTATGGTGGTAAGAGTACAGGAAAAACTACTTTTATTGAAGCTGTTGCTAAAGCTAAAACTCATGATTTTGATCACAAGGTTAGAAGCTCAGTTGCAACCAGAGTTGCAACCAGGAATAAAACTCAGGTTTATGTAAAGAAGGTTGGAAGCTCAGTTACAACCAAAGTTGCAACCATGAACAAACTGAATAACTTTAGGTTGAAGTTGTGCAATTTCTGTAAAAAACCTGGTCATTCTGAAATCCAGTGTTATTTAAAAAGAAACAGAAAGTATATTTCCCAAAAAACCTGGTTGGCTTCTGTCAATAAAAATTTGAAATGGGTTTGGAAAGTTAAAGAAAAAGCAACTTTAGTTGCTAACAACAAAGCTGTTATTAACTCTTTGAATGCTGTTACTTCTAATGATTGGTATTTTGACAGTGGATGCTCTAAGCATATGACAGGTACTGCAAGCCTCCTAAAAAATGTCACCATTCTTACAGGTAACACTGTTGTGTTTGGAGGTGGAGATACAGGTAAAATTATTGGTAAAGGTACCTTAAACAAACCTGGAATGCCTGATATTGAGGATGTTTTTCTTGTAGATGGTCTAAAAGCTAATCTTATTAGTATCAGTCAACTCTGTGATAATGAAATGACTGTTAAATTTGACAAAGAAAGGTGTCTAATTACTAATCTTAACAATGATTTAATCATGACTGGAGTTAGATCAACCAACAGTTGCTATGTGTTTGAAAAAGCTGAAAAAGAAGTGCCTCAAAGTAGGTGTAATCAAGCCATTACTAATAATGTAGATATTTGGCATAAAAGGCTTGGGCATGTGAATTACAAAATTTTAGATAAGCTTGTTAAAAAGGAATTGATAAGAGGAATTCCTAAACTTAGTGCTAAAACTCAAAGTGTCTGTGGTGATTGTGCTATAGGCAAACAAACCAAAAGTATTCACAAAAGTACTAGTCTAATCTACACTAAGAGAGTCTTAGAACTTCTTCACATTGACTTGATGGGTCCTATGCAAACTGCTAGTATAGGTGGTAAGAAGTACATTCTAGTAGTTGTAGATGATTTCTCTAGATACTCTTGGGTAGTGTTCTTAAAGGATAAGTCTGAAACTTTTGAACTATTCAAAACTTTGTGCTTAAAACTGCAAGTTGAAAAAGGTTCCACTAGTGGTAATATTGCTAGGATTAGAAGTGATCATGGAACTGAATTTGAAAATATCAGGTTTAAAGAATTCTGCAACTCCTTAGGAATATGTCATGAGTTCTCTGCTCCTAAGACTCCTCAGCAAAATGGCATAGTTGAAAGGAAAAATAGAACCATCCAGGAAATGGCTAGAGTAATGCTTAACTCTAAGAAACTTGCAAATAGATTTTGGGCTGAAGCTGTTAATACTGCCTGTCATATAGTTAATAGAGTTTATATTACTAAAGATACTTCCATGACAGCTTATGAAATTTGGAAAGGTAGAAAACCCAATGTAAAGTATTTTCAAGTTTTTGGATGTGTTTGCTATATTCTCAGAGATAGAGAGCATCTTGGTAAATTTGACTCTAAAAGTGATAAAGGGATTTTTCTTGGTTATGTTCAGAATAGTAGAGCATTTAGAGTCTTCAATCAAAGAACAAACTGTGTTATGGAATCTTATAATGTGTTATTTGATGACCTAAAAACTGTTGATGAGATTACAGGTGATGATGAACAGGCTGAGACTACAGAAAAAGAGAAAGAAGAAACACAACAAACTGGAAGTCCCAGAGTGGTTGGAAGTCCAGTTGCAACTGAGGTTACAACTGAGGTTGGAACTGAGGTTGGAACCACAGTTGAAACCCAAAATGCTGCTGAATCTGAAGAAGAAGAAGAAAGTTCTCATGCTCAGTCAACTAGCAGGCCTCGCTATGTAAGGACTCAGAAAAATCATTCTCTGGACAATGTCATAGGAGAAGTTACTTCAGGTATGAAAACCAGAGGTAAAAGAAATAATGTTGTTCACTTTGCTTGTTATATCTCTCAGTTAGAACCTAAGAATATAAAAGAAGCTCTAGAAGATAGTGAATGGATTTTAGCTATGCAGGATGAATTGGCCCAATTTGAGAGAAATGATGTATGGAATTTAGTACCCAGACCTTCTAATAAAAATGTTATAGGGACTAAATGGATTTTTAGAAATAAAAGTGATGAGGATGGAGTGATTATCAGGAATAAAGATAGGTTGGTAGCTCAAGGGTATACACAAATTGAGGGAATTGACTTTGATGAAACCTTTGCTCCTGTAGCTAGAATTGAATCCATTAGAATGCTACTATCTCTTGCATGTCTGTATGATTTTAAATTGTTTCAACTTGACATAAAGAGTGCTTTTCTTAATGGTGTGATTAATGAAGAGGTTTATGTCAGTCAACCTAAGGGATTTGAAGATCCTAACTTTCCTGAACATGTTTATTTGCTGAAAAAGGCCTTGTATGGTCTTAAGCAAGCTCCTAGAGCTTGGTATGATAGATTAACCAAGTTTTTGCTTGAAAAAGGTTTTAAAAGAGGGGGAGTTGATAAAACTCTGTTTACAAAGAAAACTACAAAGGATATAATTGTTGCTCAAATATATGTTGATGACATTGTGTTTGGCTCATCTTCTAATAATAGGATAGAAGAATTCATTTCTGATATGAAAAATGAATTTGAAATGAGTGGTGGAGGTGAATTGACTTACTTTCTAGGATTGCAAGTTAAACAGAATGAGAAAGAGATTTTTCTATGTCAAAGCAAGTATGCAGACAATCTTGTTAAGAAGTTTGGTCTAAGTGAGAGTAAAGAAAAGAGAACCCCTATGAGTACTACCCTTAAACTGTCTAAAAATGATAAAGGAAAAAGTGTTTGTCCCAGTCTTTATAGATCCATGATTGGAAGTTTGCTATATTTAACTGCTAGTAGACCAGACCTTTGCTTAAGTGTAGGAGTTTGTGCCAGATATCAAGCAAATCCTTTAGAATCTCATCTTCTAGCTGTCAAAAGAATTCTAAGGTATGTAAAAGGAACACCTCATCTAGGCCTATGGTACTCTAAAGATACAAACCATTTTCTTAGTGGCTACTGTGATGCAGATTGGGCAGGAAACATAGATGATAGAAAGAGTACTTCTGGTGGTTGTTTTTATTTTGGAAACAATCTTGTTTCTTGGTTCAGTAAAAAGCAAAATTGCATATCTTTATCTACTGCTGAGGCAGAATATGTTGCAGCTGGAAGTGGATGCACTCAACTTATTTGGATGAAACAAATGTTAACTGATTATAATGTTAAACAAGAGATATTAACTCTGTTTTGTGATAACAAAAGTGCTATAGATTTAGCTAAAAATCCTGTTCAACATTCCAGAACCAAACATATTGATCTAAGGCATCATTTTATTAGAGAACTAGTTGAAGAAAAGAGCTTAATTTTAGAACATGTTTCAACTGAAAGACAATTAGCAGATATTTTCACAAAGCCCCTTGATACAAACAAGTTTGAATCATTAAGAAGTGACATAGGGGTATGTCATTATCAATCTAATTGAATACTTTTGCTAAATATGCCTGTATTGAGTACCTTTAATAAGTTTTATTTCTAAGGTTAAAGTCTTATTTTGAGCTATGATGTTTTTGTCTTGAAAAAGCCGCTTTTTGGTGTCTCAAAAACAGATGTGAGGTAACTTGTCCTTAAAAAACCTCTCTGGTAATAGAGTTGCAAGCACAAAGTGCAATTTTATATGATGGTTGCAAGTCCAGTTGCAACATCAGTTGAAACCTCACACTCTCTATAGTTGGTTGGAAGTTCAGTTGCAACATCAGTTGAAACCTCGTGTTAAAAATACTGGTTGCAAGCTCAGTTGGAACATCTGTTGAAACCTCAGTCTATGTTATAGCTGTCAAGACAAAGTCTTGTAAAATTTTGACATCACTTATACTCTTTCCTTGCTGAGGTCATCAAACTAGTTTTTGTGTAGAAATAAAAACGGATTTGCTCAATTTAAGCTCCTAAAATTTAATCTTTATTAGAGTTATTCTTTGATAAACATATTTTCGTGAGTAAATTGCTAGATTTCTTTTGTTCTCCTAAAAGTTAGATATCTGTTTAAGTGTTCTTTATCTTGAATCAAGTCAAATTTCCTTAAAGCTTCAATTTTTGAATTTTCAAATTTTGGATGAATCTGTTTTGAAAAAGGAATGTTTATCTGGTTAATTGGCTGAATTTATCTTAATGCCAACTGTTTCTTCGTGATCATAGTATGATTTATTTTTCAAAATTCTGTTGATAAAATACTTCCTATTTTTAAGCCAAAATCTGTCTCTTAATTGATTTGCATGTATCTATTTCCAATTTCAAAAAGATATGGTCTTTATTGCTATTTATACAAACATCTTTTTACTATCCAAAATCAATTACTTTTTACAGAATAACTCTCTCTCTCTCACCTCTGTAAAACCCTAGGCCTGCTGTAGAAACCCATGCAAGGTTCTAAGTAAGGTTCTAACCCCAGTTGCAACCATGTCATCAAACCCTTCTAAAAACCCCAACCTGAACATTGATGATGATTGCACTCTAAGAGATTTCATGAATAAATCTCCAACAAGTCCAGGATCAAAAGCTAAGGTAAGTGAGACTTCCTCATCTCAGAAAAAGCGCACTAAGAAAAGAGCTAGGAAAACTGTAGAGGATCATTCAACTCCAACTGTGTTCTCTTATAAGTCTAAGTTTCATGAGACTGATCCTAGGTTTTGGAGTAGGACCACGTATAGAAGGTTTAGGTCTTTTACTGGTAGGGAGATTCACAGTGAAAGAAGACTTAATCTAGTTAGCTATCCACATATTCAAGTACATATTGAGAAACTGCTGTCAGCTGTTGGCCTAGATAGAACTATTTCTTATCCTAATTCTTATTACCCTGCTGTAATTAAAGAATTCTATGCCAATCTTAGTAATACTGTGTTTGTTAAGGGTGATCCTGCCTATGGCAGAGTGTTTTTAAGGGGTGTGACTCTGGATTTCACCCCTAAGTTGATCAATGATTATCTGTGCTGTCCTAGTCCTACTGAAGTTGATAATGTTGAACCAGACTTAGAAATACTAGCTTTAATTTTAACTGGCAAGAACAATAGGTTTGATTGTCACTCCATTAAAACCTCCTCCCTCACCTTGTGTGCATCTGTGCTGCACAAAATAGCTAGGTTGAATTGGAATCCCACTAAGCAGCCATCCAAAGTCAATAAGGAAATGGCCATATTTCTCTATAGGATCATGTCCTCTTTGCCAATTGATTTTGGTACTCATGTTTTTAATTTGATTAAAGAATTCAGTGCTGATACCTCATCCTCAATTTTGCTCCCCTTTCCTTGTCTAATCACTGGGGTGATTATGGCTCAAGTCCTACCTATGACTGGATCCAAGCCTATTAGCACAGCCACAGAACCAATCTCAGATTGTCCCTCTGCTATTTATATCTCTGCAAAACTGCTCAAAGAAGGGCATGTCAATGACATATCTGGAGAAAAGGGCAAAGAAAAAGAAGAAGAGACATCTACTGCTCCCTCAGACAAGAAGAAAGGAGTAAAGTGGTACTTACTCCAGAAGCTGGCTTATAATCAAGAAAGGAGAGCTGAATTGGATGCTGATGATTATCAAATCAATAAGCTGCTGGTGGATATTATTGAGAGTGAGGATGATGATGATAGTGATGGTGTTTCAATCAGCAGTGAGGATGACAATGCAGAAGATGAAGAAGTAGTCAGGCAGAATCCTCTAAGAGAAAGACCCCCACAGTGTGATATTCCAAGTGACTAATTCCAATGGTTGCTGACAAATAGGGGGAGTGAAGTTTATGTTGAAGTTTATGTTTTGTTTATTTCAATTTCAAGACTCAATGCTGCTGGTTTTAATTATTTTTTTTAATTGCTGTACTAAGACATTGTTGTGCCATGTTTTTGGCCTTTAAATTTCTGCAATTTCCATTTTGATGTCTTTTAAATTGAATTTATGAATGGATAAATTCTGTGCGTATGAAGTGCCTGCAATTCTAACATACATGGGGAGCTTAAACAGATGACTCTTTAGTATTGTTAATATACTATTTAAAGACTGTGCTGATATTGAATTTGCAGGTGGTTGGGATGATTTATAAACTTAATTGATTTGTCAAAACCAATGACAAAGGGGGAGATTGTTAGGACCAGATTTCTGGTCTAAATATTGTTTATTGTCTATTGGTTTTTACTAAATAAATCCTAACTGTTATTAAGAATTAAGACAGGATTGACAGGTTCCAAGTACCAGTTGCAACCTCAGGTACAACCTACTAAGTTAGTAGTATTAGGTTTCAAGTACTAGTTGCAACCTAAGTTACAACCTGTGTTGACAAGTTTCAAGTAATGTTGCAACCTCAGTTGCAACCACGAGTACCAACCTACTGCGAAGCAGAATTCTGTCTTGTTTCATTGTTCTACATTACTACTTGTTTAATGTTAAATCATTTTAAAGTATGTAGGATATATTCTCATATAGTCTTAACATGGTTAATATGCGTATATTGAGAATATCAAAGTGTTAAGGAAAGATGTTTTATAAAAGATATAAAGAGAATAGTTTATAAGGGTATGTTTCCTTTTAATATATATATCTCTATTCTTTTGCTTGTCCTTATCACTTGTTTCAATCTTTTGATCCTTATAATATTCAGTAAAGATATGTTTAAAGATTGATTGATATGTGGAGTTAAATGTTTCATATGTTTATGAAAAGATATTATCTTTAAGAGATCATATCTTTATATGTTTCCTTTCAAAGGAAAAGATTAACTCCTACTTTCAAGTGTGTTACTAAACAGGTATTAATCAAAGATGATTAGAGTCAATCCATGCTGAAGAATCTCGTGATACTTGGAGAGATTGAAGCTAATCAACCAAGTCAAAAGCAATCAAAAGATATTGAAGATAGAAGATTGTTTTTACTTGTTTATATACTTAGTAACTTAAGCTTGTAAAAGTGTGTGTTCTAAATTATAAAGAACTTATTTTCTAGAGAGAATACACGTGAGCTTTAAAAAGAAAACAATGGTGGGATGCCATTGATTTATAAGTGATAGTTATAGAGTAGGAGCAATATAGTGATAGGCAGAAAAACATAAAGGGAGTCTAACTTTTTCATTAAGACTTGAGTCATATATTGTAAGCTTTTTATAATATCATAATCTGGGTAAGTGCCCCGGAGACGTAGCCTAGTTAGGTGAACTCCGTTGTTAAATGTGCGTGTGAATTATTTCCAAGTACATTTAATTTTAAAACAGTTCTGTCCATTAATACACTTGGTTCCAACTGCAGTTCCAACCTCACTTGGAACCTTATACACTTGGTTCTAACTGCAGTTCCAACTCCACTTGGAACCTTACTGCAAAACTGCATCTAGAACAGCGGATAGGAATTTCACTTATTATTTCGTTTTTTTTATTTATTATTATAACGAGGACTTGCTCGCGATACAAGCCAGCGGGGATTCAAGGTCTATTGACTTAAAGGATACAAGGTCGCCATACCAAAGAAATCCAGAGATAAAAAGAATGAAAGCAACAAATCTCAAATCTAAGCATACATACTCGTTTCCTGGGACTCGATATAACTATTCAAAAGAAACGAATCAAGTATAAGACAGATTGCTTTGACATGATCATTTCATCAATTCTTAACACACCGTTTAGGTCTGCCTATGGATATTGTGTAGATGGCATTAATAAAGCAATGAACAATTTCAAAAAAGTTCACAAGCAAACCCAACTTACTCTTTGACAGCGTCTTTATACAGACGTCATTGAAATCTTAATCCAGCACTAACTCGTTATTTAGAAACCAAACTCGTAATTCTGAAACCAAACTCGTACTTTGAAAATACGAGGCTTGACTTTTTTTGAATTTATTGATTTTTTTTTACTAGTATTTCTTGTGACTTGTAGAGAAATCAGAAATTTCACTTCCGAATCAATGTCTATGCAAGAGTGTTTACGTACTCTTCTGCAAATTAAACTCAACTGTTCCTCAAAAGAAATTCAATAAACTGACATTTAGTTTTTTCCCCAAAAACTTCTTCAACCTAATCGTCTTTAAGACACAGTGACAAGCATCCAAGTGCACTTTTGGGCTTTGAAACAATGAATCCATTATAATATGATTTAGATACAGCTCCAATTGACATAAAAAGACAAAAAAAGGTTTAAGAGTATACAAGTAGATACACAAGAACTTTAAGAGGAGGTGAAGTTTTTAACAGTGCTGGTAATTTCTTCCATCCATATAGGCTGTCCTTACTCAGCTCCAAATGGGTCAGGTTAGTGAGCATTTGGAGAAGAATACGGCCTTTAGAAAAAGAAAAAACAGATTTTATTAAAATAAAGAGGAAAAAAAAAAACATAATAAAAGTCAACGAATCAAAAAGTCAAGTCGTACTTTCAAAGTACGAGTCTGGTTTAAGAATAACGATTTTTTTTTAGAATTACGAAATTAAGACCGGATTACAATTATAATGACAGTATAAAGACATTGACTTACTCTTTACCCATCTCAATAATACTAACTATAGAAAAGTACTCTTCTAACCCCTCATTTAAATAATATCTGATGTGAATAATTTGGAGCCGTCCCGTCTTACAACCTCACGTGACATAATGGCCACCCTGAAAATTTATTTCAATTGAGCTTAAGAATAACTAGTTTTTTAATAGTAAGTAATAATGTTACATTCACTACTCTCACACTTACTCATACACTTACGAAAAACAGACATAACTGCTATTTTGTTATAACTCCTCTGTCAATTCGTATAAGGATAAGTGTAGGAGTGCTGGAAATATATTTTCTCGTATTTCATTGATACCAAAAAGAACTCGTATTTCATTGATAATAAAAAGAACGGTGCCAAAACTCATGCAACATACTCTACAAGGTGGAAGGTACTTATATTTGTCATGTACTTATAACTCCTCGATTAAAATTCAATAACTCACAGATGTTACAATATTTATTGTCTAGTTTGCATGGTCGGGTGCCAGTTTTTTGGAGGGTCAAGGCACCTTTGTTACAATATCTCCATTTATTAAACACTCGTTTTGGAGGGGTAAGGCGCTGCCTAAAGACAAGCATCCACACACCGTGTACATAGCTCAAATTTCAATACCACGAGCGCTAAAGACAAGCATCCACACACTGTCCATAGCTCAAAGAAAGAACAAACCTTGAAATGACATTTTACCCTCTTGAAAGTAAGAACAAACTTAAAAAGTTTCCCAAATAGATAGAGGTGGAGAAATCTTCATTAGTACATACTACATACATAGCACTACACATTAACGGTATCGATAAGGCCCTAACATCCCAAACTAAATAAAAAGTTAATACTACAGCATTGCTCATTTCATTAGTTTTACATGTTGCATGCTACTCAGGCAAATAAGTCTACTTGAATTTCCATATCAGAACTGTATATTTCTTTTGTGCTTCTTGAGTGTCCTTCTGCTTCTGTGCCTCCATTTTCCTCTCAGTACTACAAGAATGAGCCAAGCAACATAGCAAATTGCACAATTAACACACACACATACACACACAAAATCATTACAGCAATGGCGTACCAATGCTTAGACTTAAACAAGCCTGTTAAAAAGCATCAGTGAACCAAGAATAGATATATTACGAGAAATTAAACCACATAATGAACTCGTATAATTGGTGATAGTGAATACGGAAATATTAGTGCTTAGGAACAAGCCTCAACTAAACCTACATTTTGGCTTTCCAATTATATATATTTCCATTTTCTAAAATATTATTCGTAAACGAAGACTTGAAATGTGAGGAAGGCAATAACAAATCTAACCCAATTGTACAGACTTGGTAGAAGAGGCTTGCAATCGAGCATTAAATTTTTATCGAAACTTAAACCATCACTTCTGCTTGTCGTGTAATAGTATAAACTATCAAGACACGGTAGATACCCATCAAACCATAACAACAAAGGTAAGCAACAATAGACTAAAACAGAAACCATACCTTCTCATGCCCCAAAGAAATATCCTGCCAAAAGATAATGTGATGTTAGGTAAATTTTTGTAAAAAAATTGGATCCATCGAATAAACAACCAATAGTACTAGGCAAATCAACCATCAAAAGAACTTACTCAGTTGCTTTAGTGGCAAGGTACGCCAATCCACAAAAATAAGCTGTAGGAAAACTTGCACATTAATCACAAGAAACGATTTGACATTGATAGTAAAAATACAGAAATATGTTTTGTTTAATTTCAAAAAGAAACGTAATAAAGAAATAAGAAGTTAATGAAAGTGCATACCGAACTGGACTACGGCGCGAGGCTCGTGAGCCATCTTGAAGTTGAATCAACTCTGTGCGGATACAAAAATGTAAGCAACAGATGAGATAAAAAAAACAACAACATATAAACCCAGATAAGAAAGTGAAGCAACAAGGTAGTAAATACACTGACGAAGAATGAGCAGTGAAGGTTCTGAGGTCCTGGCCTTCGGCCGTCATAAAGGCCTAAAATCAGTTCTTAGTTATATGTGTGTATGCAGAGTGCCTTATTTAGCAAATATTCTATCGTGTTCTAGTGGTTAGTTACTAACTTGTTATCATGTTAGTTTGAAGGGCATGTACTCTTGTTTGTTGATGGACCTTGTTTTCATTTTCTCTAGTACTCGTCTCTCATTTTCACCATTCTTTTAGATGATCCGATTTGTTTCTGTTACCTTAGTGTTCTACTATTTTTAACATTCAAATGAACTAATCAATTGCATAATGATTGAATGATTGAAAATCTAATTTCAAGACTACTTGATTCCGAATTTCTGCAAAAGAAACTATCCACTAAGCAAGCTCTTTCAAAAGCACTAAAGATTAAGCAGCATAATACTACTTATAAGTAACTAACTACTTCTTTGGAAACAAATATTTTACTTTAGTAATTTGGTTTGGAAACAAATAAAGAGAGAGAGTGTCCCAAACTTGAATAAAAGTGAAGTCTGTTTTTGGGTTGTCCCACCGGGATCCGTTTTTTATATAAAATAAATAAATTATAATCACCAATTTTTTTATTCCAATTAATATTACTCTTAATATTTAAGTTTGGGGTGAAGCTTTAATTTTGTATTTTTATTTGGTTTTTATTGTGCTAAAAGTTGGTTTTTAGTTTATGAAATTGTAAATTGTCCCTTAAATAATTAAGAAAAATAATACTAACTATAAAAAAAATACACTTCCAACCTTTCATTTAAATAATATCTCATGTGAATAATTTCTTACAAACTTGGATGACATAAAGGTCACCCTCAAAATTTAATTCAATTGAGCTTAAGAATAACTAGTTTTTTCATAATAAGTACTAATGATACGTTTACTACTCTCACAATTACTCATACACTTACGAAAAACGGACAAAACTACAATTTGGTCAATTCGTATAAGGATAAGTGTAAGAGTACCAGTGCCGGAATTTATTTAGCATACTCTACAAGGTGGAAGGTACTTAATACTCCACATAAGCGAATTCCTTATAAATTTATAATATTATATAGAAAAAATGGAAAAAAATAAATCCAAGCAATTCAGGTAATAGCCTAGTCCTCGGCCGAAAAAACGATATCGAACCTACATACTCAAGAAACCAGTGAAACAGTCTCATGCATGAGAGAGACGAACTATTTTTCTGTACGGCCCTTGGCCCTTATATTGATTGCAAAATGTTTTAGTATTTAATTTTTACAACTTAGGGGTACGTGATAGACTACGTATACACACTAGTGTTTAGGTTTTTCTAATCACCAAATCAATCCAGCAAAAATATTGATAAATAGTACAAAATAAAAAAATCATATATATGATTGTACCCAACTTTCCTATTTTATGTTTTAAATCATTTATTTACGACCTATTTGGCTTTACTTCCCTCTACTTTTTTTTAATGTGATCAAATTTGAGTTTTTTAGTAATTTAAAATTATAAAAGAACCGAAAATAAATAAATTAAATCACAATATTGTACATAAAAATGATAATTAATATAATGGAACAAAGCTATTGAACCCTAATTCTCATTTTTTTCACAAGTGGATAATTAGGAGAATTGCAAGGCCCGATTAGATATGAGTGTTATTCCTGTTCAATTAAAGTATAAAGACTATTATCTCTTTTGTGGTCATGCTTCCGTCACTTGTCACCCATCGGAGGCTCTCCCACCACTATATAAAATGAAAGATATATGCAATAATAGATAAATAGTATTACACTACGACTTAATGTTAAGGAGATTCATATAAAATAATAACATTTAAAAAGGACTTAAGGCAAAAACAACACGAGTCATAGCGTTATTTATCCGATATCACGCATCTACCCGAACCATGACTTGGTAAACAAACCATAAATTGTTTTTGCTTATCAATTTTGGTCTTTCTTTGGGTTTGTTTACCAATGAGCAATGTTGACATGTTATAGTATTATTATCTTTTAATTTAATTTGGGATGTTAGGGCTTTATCGATGTTGATTCAGGAATTAGTGCCATGTACTAATGAATATCTCTCTATCTTTATCTATTTGGCACTAGTTGCATGAGCAATGTAGTTTGATCTTTTTCTTTAGTTTGTGATGTTAGGGAAAGAATTTTAAAAACGAAAACTTGTGAAACCAACTCGAACCCAAACTACTTGAAATTGTTTTGGCTCGTATTTTGAAAATTTACAAAACCCGAAACCCGTTCCGAACCAAACATGCCCTAGATATATAAATACCAAAAATACATAAACATACATATCCTATCCTATACAGACGGCGCCTCACTCTCTCTGGCACCATCAATCTGCTTTATTTATTAAGATGTGTGGTGTTTTCTTTTTATTTATTCTGGGTTACAATTTTATTAGATTGATATATGTTGTGTTAGCTTTTTACTGAAATGGGTCATGACCCAGTAATTAATCTGTGAAAAGTTTCAATCTGTGTTTTGTTTGTATGATTTTATGAAAAGTTGCAATCTTTGTGTTTTGGATTTTAGGATTTTAGGATCTTTGTGTTTTTGTGTTTTGTGTTTTGGATTTTAGGATTTTATGAAAAGTTGCAATCTTTGTGTTTTGTTTGTAGGTGAAGTAAGAAATACGAAACAGTTGAAATCATACATTTTCATATACATACGTGATAGTTTTTAGAGCTCCAATATGATAATATTGGTTTGTTTTTCAACACTTGGATAACTCAATATGAAAGATTAACTAAATAGTCAATTTTGTGTCAATCGTCAATATGCAAACATTAACTAAATTTCATAAAATATATTAGTTAAACATGATACATCACATAATTTTATTTGAGTCTCATCAAAACCAGTTTACAACAACTTGAAAAAAAAGTACATTACATAAAAATAATAATAAAAAAACTAATTATGGACTTAATACATTTATAGCATCTTCTTCCTTTATGATTTGCTTCCCCGATTGTCTTTCTAGCGCTATGTATAAGTTGAAATTTGCTCGAAAAAGTTATTTCCATGGCTCAGCAGCCTCGGTGCGTGTTTGTTCCCACACATTGAGGTCATCATTTAATAAAACTTTAAGTCATCATTTAAAGTAATATAAAATTTGAAGGAAAAAACTTATGCTTCTTGTAAGACATTCTGACAAACTTTTGAATTTATTCCTAATATGTATTTGGAAATGAGATTGAATAATTGATAGTAAAATACGCGACTCAATTATGTATGTCAATACATGAAATATTTTTTGACAATCTTCAAGATATACATATGAGATTTTTTTGCATTATAATTATTTTTGAAGAAGCATGTATATTATAAAAAAAAAAATTACAAGATGCATACTCTCTGATTTCAATTTTGTTGGAATATTCCCTCTACTATCTATCTAACTAATAAAGGAAATGTTATGTTAGCAAAGTTATTAATTATATTAATATTTAATATGAGGCTGATAATGTTATTTATTAATTTTTTATTTTTATTTTTTATTAAATGAAAATCTCACATTTGATTGATTAAATCCTGAAAATGTCTCGCATCAATCAACAACATGACCAGTCGATAATCATAAAGCATCCATTCTTCTAAACTACCCCATGCCAGCGTTCCTCATCACTTACACATACTTTCACTTTCTCTTTTCCGCGCCGGTGGTTGATCCTCCTCATCCCCATCATCGTCATCCTCATCGTCATAGTTGTTGTCATCATCGTCGCCACTCCAAGAGTTTCCATTGTTGGTGGCAGTGTTTTCTTCTGGGTGGTCGTCCTCATATCATCGTCACCGTGGCATTGTTGGGTGCTGGCAGTTTTCTCAATTTTGAACACTTGCTTGGGTGCTTAGAAAGCACTCTCCTTGTTTATTCTCATGGCATGAGTTATGCTAATGGATATATGTTGCAGTACTACATGGGAGGTTTCCCATTGTCGAGCTTCACAAAAAGCAACCCCATGAAAACAAATATGGCAATGACTAAGATGAGAACGATTATGATATTGACGGTGCAGATGACAATGGTGATAAAAAATTCTCCAGACACCTTCTTCCCCAGACAAATATTCATCACCAATGTCATCTTCACCTTCATCATCATAGTCGTCGTCATCTTCATCACTTTCATCTTTGTTTTCAGGTCTAGGGCGTTGCATTTTTTTGAAACTCGATCAGAAATCTCCCATTAACTTCGAGTAGTACTGCAGCATCAATTATGATCATAACTCCTGACATGAGGATAAACAAGGAGAGTGCTTTCTGAGGGTATTAATTTTATCATAAGTGATTAATAACCTTTATCAGACCCACTAAATATCAAAACTATATTTGAAGTACGAAAAACAAAAAAAGTTATCATGCCATTTCTGGAGCTGTATAATTCAAACAAGAAATCGTATTTTGCACCAATTTATGATGCATCAATAATTAACTTTAGAAAAATAAAATACCAGTTTAAAATCTCTCTCATATTTGCAAAAATATTATATATAACACATAAATTCATTCTGCAATAGTAAATAAAAATATATGATCCCTTAAATAGCATTAAACAAATAAACAAAATCTAACATCATCGTGTACGGGTCCCTGAATTTAATTTTTATGGTACTACAACTTTATTTATATATCTCCGTTATTTCTCTCCCTCCCACATCCAAACACTCAAATTTTTATCTAATGCTATTTTAGGGTTCATATTTATTGACTTTAATTACTATTGCATGAAAAAAGTATGTGTTATATATATACTACGTACATTTGCAATTATGATAGAGATATAAAACTCGCGTTTTAATTTTAAAAGGTTAATTGTTAATGAATATTTAATTGGTGCAAAATATGATTACTCTTGTTCTAGTTTGATTATAGAGCTCCAGAAATGGTATTGTTTTTCTATTTTGTACATATGGCTTTGACATTCAATGGGTCTTATAAAGTTATTAATCTTGATAAAACTAATAAATCAATAAATAACATTATCGGCCTAGTATTAAATAAAAATAAACATAATTAACAACTTTTCTAACATTTCCCCTATTAGTAAGATAGATAGTATAGGGGATCCAAATAAATTGAAGTAAGAGAATATATATTTTCTATTTTCGCGTATGAAATAACAAGAGGTCATCGGTGTAAGATCATATTTCAATACGACTTTGTTTATACTTTACTACTCTAATAAGATTTTTAATTATAGGTCACCTTACAAGTGATAAAAAAAATATTATTTTCGTAACTTTTTGATATCTTTTTTTTTACTTAATAATTCAAACAAACACTAAAAAAAAACTAATTTTTTTGTTTACACTTTGATATATTTCGTAAAATATATCACCTTGTTTCTTCCAACTATCTATTTTGGTTTTTTTCATAATGTAGTCTATTTACTTCCGATCTTAATTAATTTGGGATGTGCACGATATAATGATTAAATAAACATCCACATGATATATATAGTTAAGCCTAACACAGTTGATATATCATAAATATATATTAATTGTAATGAACACGAAGTTATATATAAAAGAATTTTTACCTCGTAAGTTACACATGAAATGCTATAAAGTGATGAACAACGATCTCACCTCTTACAGCCTCACATAATTCCATTTTTCCTGTAAATAAATAAAAAAAAATAGAAATTATTTTTTGGCATTTTGGTTTTTCACAAACTGTAGCTGCATCAAATTAAATCTCAATAATACATTGACATGTAACTATATTATTATAATATAGTTGCAGATGTATAAGCATAAGGAATAAAATGACTTTCGTGGGTAGTTTAAAACATAATATAACTTATTTCTCGTTAAATAAAACACACACACACACACAACATATTCCAACATAAAATCTAAAAAACGTCATCAAAAAAACCATCTTGAGTTTCACATAAAACAGATTATATATATTATGTAGGAATCTAGGATTGGATGACCAGTTTTCAATAACAAGGGCAAATATTGAGAGATTTAATCTCCCTCATATGAATTTGCAATTAGAATATAATTAATGGTGACTAACAATACTATTTTTTTTTAATATAAATGGGGGAGGGGAAACCCACATTTTTATTTAATTAATTGGAATAATAAAAACGTGGATGAAAAAACCCCACAAAACAAAAGTTAATTATTTCCAAAAAAGGAAATAAATAAATAAAAGAAAAAACTGTTACAATGTGTACATGGATTAAAAGTTCTAGTGATTTTCTAAAGTAATATGCCTTCGTCACGAGAACAAAAAATCTGAAAAAACTATAGAATCAGATGTAGCTTTTGGTTTCATTTTCAATATTTAGATGGTTTATATAGTTCTTCTTCTAAACATGCAAGACTAGATTAAATGTTATGTCGATCAAATAGATATTAGAATGGCAGTAGTTTTAATCATATTTAGATGTTCTAATATTCATGGACTATTCTCGTGTAAGTCATTGTTGTTTCTCATACAGTATTGAAAAAATTTATACTCCCGAATCATTTAAAATTAAATAACAATCGATTCAACATTGAAGCATGCACAGATTCAGTTCATTATGAAAATGCTTGTATATATATGTAGTGAATGAAACCAAAGAAATACGAGTGAAATTGACATATATTTCAAAAAGATTATGTAAGCATGTGTAAGAAATTTGACATACCGTTAAAATTTGATTCCCAATCTACAGTATAACGATTCATGAAGGAGGTTTTGTCTATGAAGTCGAACATTTATGTTATGTCGTTGATTTAATAGATTTGTACTCAGAAAGTACGTAATTCGGATCTTATGACAGACGATCTGTGAGTAATTGTGTGAAATGATTGGCGGCCGGGGTAGGGTTTTGTGATTGTTTCTTACTACATATTATATGATCATATATATACTAAGTCATGAATTTAGATTAGGAAAATTGATTATTGCATCGTAAGCAACGTATACGTGATAAGATTTAGTTCGTTATAATCTACTTCGATAATGGATTATGAATATTATTACATAAAATAACAAGAATGTCGTAATTTGTTTAGGAATATTATTACATAATTCTATTATCAAAAGGTTATTTATAGTTTACAATCTTAAATTTTTGTAAAGATACTACAAAATAATGTTTGATTTAGTGAGAGTCAAAAGCTGTCACAAGTTTGTCACTAATTTAAAAAATTATCACAAATCTGTCGTAAATTGACTAAACTGTCATAAAGCCGTCACAAAAACCGTCGCTAATATGCTTGTAACAAAAAATACCGTCACTAATCCCGTTGCTATTTGAGTATTTTTTTGATCCAAATAGATAACAAGAAGAGAGATTGTCATAAATAAAACAATTGCATTTTTATTACTTTACTTGTCATATACATAGAAAGGAGAAAAAGGTAATTACAACTTTTCAAGTAATTTAAATATCAGATATGCCATTATTAGATTTTGAAACTGCATCATCCATTATCGTAGTACCGAAAGTGTTTTAAAGTGTGAGTTTTTTTTTAATTAAGTACTAATAGTATATACATTTTCCTTCTAAAACATGGAAATTATTGAGTCTCACATTTTTTTTACTTTTTATAATCCACGACAAAAGAGAATATTCTTCTAGATTGTAGAAATTCTTTACGTACTTGCAAATGGATGATGATCGTATATAATTTGTCAATAATGAAGTATTTACTTGTGAATGGTTAGTTTTTTGTTGAACTCTTTTTTCCATTTGCTAATTTTGAACCATCGGTGAGACATTGGAATTAATGGTTGAGTTTAAAATTTAATAAAAATTTATGTATGTTGCCCCCTTTCTCAAATCACCAATTGGACATATTAAACCAAAGCTATGACACTAGATTAGAAAACAAAAACAATATCACTGTTAACCAAATTCATTTATAGGAATATTACTCTGATTTATAGCCATCTCATTTTGAGAATTGTTTGAAAGTTGTACAATTGAATGAGACAGTGGTAATGCCCATTTGATTTTAAAAATAAGATGTGGAATTGAATGACGATTTGAAATGAAATGAAATGATTCTGAATATCAAACGTAGCCGTGAATGGTTGGAAATGTCCTCCCTCCGAAAGACTTAAGGTTAAGACTTAGTGCTAGTGATTGTGGGGGGTTATGAGGGATTATATTCTATAATGGTTATATGGTTTTTGCTTTTGCTAATAATCTCAGTAACAACACAAACACTTTTGCTGAATTAATGGCCGTCAAATATACTCTTTTTATTTGCTACAGTTTGCATTTTACTGATATTATACTTGGAAACTGATTCTAAAATTATTGTTAATTAGTAGAAAAGTAATTGCTCTCCTGGTCCTAAATTTCATATTTGTGGAAAGATATTCTCACACTAATAGATTTGGTATGTTTAAGTATCACACATGTTTTTTGGGAACAAAACCAGGTGGCATGAGTTATCGAGGTGCTAATATGACTTTCTTCATGCCAAGAGATTTGTCAAGTCACGTTCACGCTGCATACCGGTTAGAACAAAAAGAAACTCCTTGTTTAAGTAGTAGTTATTTTAAATTTTAGCATTTCACCAATGAGAATATTTTGACATTGTTGCCCCATCAGTTAGTAGTGCTCTTGCACTTGTTTGGGTGTCAGTTAGTGCAAATGAGAAAGCTTTTCTAAATCGCGTTTAGCTTATATTTTTCTAAAAGGTTTGGTGCTTGAGATTTTACTTGTCAAAACAACTCATTTTAGATCAAAATTGATCTTGGAGTGTATGAGGAGTTATAACGTTAGAGAGTATAAAAAGAAAGAGGAGTTTTTGAGCTCATTTTACCTTTGCTACTTGCTTTTATGATCATAGTTTTTATTAACAATTTTTTTCTTTTTAAATGGCAGCGTTAGGCTATGTTGTATTTTGTCGATTTAAGCTACTTGCTATCGGAATATTGCAGTATTATTATGACCATTATAGGGGTCTTTGTCCCATAAATTTAATATTTATGTTAATAAAGTAGAGTTCGTTTCATTAAAAAAAAATTGTATACGCGAATGGGGTATTCTCGGCATTGGTATTTAAAATCATTTTAATTCTAAAATTTACAGTATTTATTATAAAATTTACAGTATTTATTATAAAATAAATGGTGGCCAATGCGTGGTATTAATAAAATGTAAACAAATGAAATAATAAAAGGTGAAAAAACTAAAAATAAAAAAAAGCGCCGTCTGTGGGAATCGAACCCACGACCACGTGGTTAAAAGCCACGCGCTCTACCAGCTGAGCTAAGACGGCTTACATTAACAATTTCAACTATATTTTTTATAAACAAACAAATGTTACAGTTTTAAACAAACAAATGTTTTTTTATAAACAATACTGTGAATATTGCTTTAGAAAAATGAAAACTATATCAAGCATCTAAGTTTGTTCAACATATTTTGGAAAAATATAAAGTACGTGAAAATATAAATGAATTAAAATATTTTGATTTTATATTCTTCTCAAATATAAATGATTTGTCACATAATGTCATAATTTACCATTCTTAGCATATCAAAACGACTTTGGGTCATGTTAAAAAAACACATTAGTTCGTAGCACTACATTATTAAGTCATAAGTTTTAGTGGCATAGATCATGAAAATTAAAAATTAGCAAGTTAAAATTGAAATGTTGGCCATCTCAAATTCTTTTACACAATTGGTTACAACTTTTTTTATTTTTATAATCTTGGTTACAACTTATTATAGCACTCTTCTCTCAGATTTCCATTATTTATGAATAATGACTTTATATAATGTCTGCCTACTCTGAACAAATATCCATCATATCATCCACTCTTTTCCATATTCTACTTCGTATAGTTTTAATGTACGTACTCCAGGCTAAAACACATGTACAAGTAAAACCGGCGAATACATGTCAGAATACAATTTTACATTAATCTACTTCTTCGATGATATTTCCTGGGAAAAATCAATCGATTAAATATAGGTTTTATAGTTTATCAAGCTATCATTTAAGGGTTTGGTGATCTAGTGCATATAAACTGACTAGAACCATATATAGGGATCGAAGTCATGGGATCGATCCTCCTTTTTATTGTAAAGAATTTCTATTGGAAAACTTACGTAAGTAGGAACTTGGTCCGCAGTAGAGAAAGCTTTTAACCGCATCACCTTAACTACAAGTCGATCTTAATTCGGAAGCATGATCGTATTACAAAATTTTGCTTTTTCAAGTTAAGAAATTAAATTTAAAAAATATGAGATGATGTTAATTAACATGAACAGAATATCGGCCCCCTCCATGCAAAAAAGAAAATGGATCTCATCATCTATATATAGCAGAATCAAAACCAAATTAAGTCAAACTCACTAACATTTAGAAAAAGTTTATTATATGACATGCACGTACACTGCAAATAATGATGTGTGTGAACAGAAATTTTATAATGTTAGGACAATTATTTTTTATCTTCATTTTTTATGGCCTTTGTTTTCATGTCTTTCATTTTACTTTGTTGAAGAACTTGCTCTCTCGAGATTTTTCTCTTTACAATGAAATTTTGATTTTATAATTTTTTTTTACGTGTGAAGGGTAAGAGTAGTGAAAATATATTTAGTCGATTAAACGTATGTAGGGTTGAGATTGTGGCCAGTAGAATCCTATTACTCCCTTTAGCCGAAGCCCGAAGGCAAAAAAATAAGAAAATAAGTTACGCTAAGGCCTCGTTTGTTTGCAATATTAGTAGTAACGGGATTATAAATACCTTCGGACTATAACGGGATAATAAATGAAGGTGTGATTAATAGTACATAAATAAAATATCAATGAAGTGTTTGTTTACTTTTTATTGAGGTTAAACTATTTTACAAATTTACATTTATATCTATAATAAATAAACTTGCAAAATACATATATATATATATATATATATATATATATGATTTTATTATATATATACCACATCACCCTTTACTCCAAATACCCCTATTTCGTACTAAACGCGGTACTTGTGGGCCCGATGGTATTTATAATACATACTACCATAATTCCACCCTAATCACATCATACCAAACATCCACTAATTATACTAGCACAAAAAGTCGGAACTCAACCGTTGCCTGTAGTCAAGACAGACCTACTAAAACTATGTGCTACAACTATACCGATGGTTGTCCACTCCATCTAAAGTTGTGAACGCTAAAATATATATTCTGTAAGAAACTATGATTTGATCTTCCGTGTGTAAGTCATACTCTACACACCAAATAAATTACTATACAAAATAAAGACACATGTACAGATAAATAATATGTAAAACATTGCTCACTTGTATTATCAAATAAATCATTCATTGTTAATAAATAAATACTAAAAAATAATAATAAATCATGTGTTTTAGTATATCATTCTAACACTCTATTGTTATAATACGGTAAATTGGGATTTTTTTAGAATCAATTATTGGGAAATGGGCTTTGCAGAGCAATGTGTTTGTTCGGTTATGGATTCTATTAGCTCGGTTAAATTTTTAGTACGGGTTAATTGAGCAAATATTGCGGATATAAAGCCGAGTAGAGGGTTAAGACAAGGAGACCCGATATCTCCATATCTTTTCTTATTCGAGGCGTACGTTTTTATCAAAAAAAAAATAATAGTGGCGATTAAGAATGGCATTTTGTAATGCTTCACGTTGTGTTAGGGTTGTCTTTCATCCTTTGTTTGCCGACGACTCGCTTATTTTCCTCGGAGCAAATTAAACAAGGAAAAAATACGTACCTTTTAAAAATATTTTGCATGACTTTTGTGAACGGTCATGAATTTATTGAAATTAGAGGCTAAGTATTCGCCAAATTGGCATTTAACAAAACAACAGGAGCTATTGCAAAAACTTGGCGTGTCCTCATGGATTATATGATGTTATTGTATTTTAAAAAGAATTCAAGGTTGGAAGAAAAGTTTGACATCCTCGACATCTAGATAATTTTTGATAGAATCATTGGCACAAGAACTTCCCGGTATCATATGACGTGCTTTCCCTTACCGAAAGGTTTAGTGGGGCAATAATGGCGAGGACAAACATATTCATCAGGAAAGTTTGTGATGTTTTGAGTCGTGCAGAAGACAAATGAGGCCTCGGTTTTCAAAATCTTTTCACATCAATTTTTGCACGTTCTGCTAAACAATTTTGGAGATGCTAGACGATCAAGACCAGTTAAGAGTGAAAGTCCTAAAGTCGTTATATTTTCCGAATGGTGGCAACCTTCAAGCTTGTAAAGGTAGTCGGGGGATTGGAAAAGCCTTTTGATGGGTCGGAAGTTGTTAAAGAAAGATATAAGATGGAACACTAATAAGGGAGACAACATGAATTTCATGGAGTACAAATGGCTGTCCTTTGAGGAAATTTCTCAATTAAAGAGCAAAAGCCGATTGACTACAATTTAGTACCGGTTAGTGAATTAATTATTGATTAAATGTCTAATGAGTGGGATAAAAATAATCTAATCTCAATGCTGCAGTAACAATATTAAGTATACCATAAAGCTTATTATGAATACAACTCGCAATTTGGATTAAGGCCATGAATGATACAGTGTTTAAAAAACTGAATTAAAAAGAATTTCTCATATGACGTTTTATAGTCTCTTATTCCTTTTTTTTTTGTACATTTGCTTTTGAAAAATAACTTTTGATTTCCACTCTTTCTTGATTTAACCCTCTACTCGGCTTTATATCCACAATATTTGCTCAATTAACCCGAACTGAAAATTTAACCGAGCTAATAGAATTCATAACCGAACAAACACATTGCTCTGCAAAGCCCATTCCCCAATAATTGATTCTAAAAAATCCCAATTTACCGTATTATAAACAATAGAGATCAATCTTTACGATCATATAATAATGTTTAACCTCTTTTTTCATTCTTTTAAGAGCGGTGAAGTATTCATAGGCTATATATTATCCCGAACTTGCCCGATTGTCGTGACATCGTCCATAGACGGTGTCAGATGATGAATTCTCAAAGTTTACCGTCAACTTATTTCCCATGTTTTATTTGACCAGATGGGTCATATAATTATCTCAATCTTAATTCTTAGCGATTTTGAGGCCTATTAGTTTATTGTTTACATGGACTAATTAAGTCTGAAAGGAAATTATACTATATTGTAGTAATAAGCAATTAATGGAAAAAAGAAAAAGGAAATTGTACTATATTAAGATACGTATGAATCTACCATGTCCGAAATAATTAGATCCTTTTGCTAAATAAAACTCAATAATCCGGGCATAATGTCAAAAATTGTAAATCAAGAAATTGAAAAAAACAAAAGTTATTTTCCCAAAAGCAAACGAAAACAAAAGAGAGGCATTTGAAAAAAAGAAAAGAAAAAAGGAAGAGCGATGGGTGTCACGTAAAGAAAATAAAGTCAAAGGTGGGAGACTCACCTCATTCTTTATGATTCCAAATCTTTTATCCCTATTTTCTACTTATTTTTGTATCCCCTTATTTATTTTCACTCAAATTTTAAATTTTCACAACTTATTTCGCAAATTTATAAGCTTTTATATTATATTGTATTCAAATTTTAAAACATTTGGACATAATATTGTTTTAGACAATTTTTCTAATATTCAATGTTTAATTTACACTAATTTATACATTTATTCCAAAATAAATTGTGTGTGGTTTTTTTTAAAAATAATTATTGAAATGTATTGATACATGTATTATAGTAATTGTACAAATTTTTCAAATTTTTTAGAATTTTTTTTTAGATAAAATAAGTAAGAGGATAGAAAATAACGGGTAGAAGATTTGGACTCCATTTACACCAACATAGACACAGTTTGTTACATATGGAAATATTTTGAAATTTAACAAATTATAACTACACAAATAGCCCAGGGAGAGATTCTTTTTAATTCAATTTTTTTTTATTAACTAATGATGACAAGGTAAGTTTCTGTAGCCAATAACATTTTGTGCTGATATGGCTAATGATAAATGTGTAATTCGTCTTAGGCTAAGACGTGTTTTGTAATTAAATGCCCCAAATTGGGCGATTTGTCACAAATTTATGGAAATTTGAGTCGTCAAAATAGATGAGCCCATGCGAGAGTTCTGATAAGATGTATCTCCTAATTAATTAGTAAAACATTCAATAGACGTACCTTACCTAGTTTTGGATTATATTAAATTATCAATTTACTCAATGCCCCTGATGTGAAAAAAGAAGTACTAATATGGAAAATCATGCAAACGAACTTATATACTTCATTTTGCTAACAACCATTTCTTTTTCTTTTTATAATTATGGATGACTACATTGATATGGAAATAATTTTTTTATCTTTGGAAATGTCAGAAATGGGTTTTAATTCACCTACGTACAAAGCCTTAATTAACCTTATGCCCAGTAATTAATCCTCCGAAATTTAATTGCTATAATGTCAATTGTAAGTAATAATGGCTGTGATGGTTTACAATAGTAAATCAAATGATCTAAACCACCTCTTTTGTAACGGTAAAAGAAGATAAAAATGACTACTGGCCACTGTTATATCATTGTACTATTAATATTAGGAAACTCACTTGAGTCTGCTCAATTTTATCCGTTTTTTCCAAAAATGTCCCTATTCTAATTTACTAATTATTAAAATAACTTAATGCAATTTAAATAAATAAATAAATATTTTTTTTTTCCACATATATCAAATCATCTTCCAAACAAATCATCATACATGTATTTTTATATTACTACACTACAAAATAATGTTTGATTTAGTGAGAGTCAAAAGCTATCACAGGCATGTCGCTAATTTAAAAAGCTGTCATAAAGCTGTCGCAAATTGACTAAACTGTCACAAAACCGTCACAAAAACCGTCGCTAATAAGCTCGTAACAAAAAATACCGTCACTAATCTCGTCGCTATTTGAGTATTTTTTTGTAGTGCTATAACAATAAAATATTATATTTTTACTATATTCATCCAATTATTTTTGTAAACTTTTAGAAAATGTTAAATTTATTTATGTCGGATCATATTTATGCAACTACGTGTCACACACGCAACTACGTGTCACACACGCAACGCATGGACTACGATTACTAGTATATAATAAGCTCGAGAACTTTCAAAATTTTCCTTTTCCAGCTTAGTCCTTAAAAGATGGTTTCTTACAAAACTAGATGTAAGTTAGAACGGTCAATAAATTGTATTAAAATTGTATAAATGAACTTTTTTAAAAATTAATCATATAATTCAAAAGTTAAATTATATTATTAAAATTTGAAAATTGTATCAAAATTGTCGGAATGAAATTTTTTAAAAATTGATCATATAGTTTAAATATTAAATTTTATGATTAAATTTTAAAAAAATTCATTTCAACAATTTTGATACAAATTATAATGCGATCAAAATTATAAGTAATTTCGTAATACTCCCTCCGTTCCTAAACAAATGTCCCATACAAAAATACGTGTAAATTTAACTATCAAAATTTTCATATTAAAATTTCCGAAACGAATGAAGTATATGCTACGATATCATGGGAACGGGTGGACCACATTAATTAGTTTATATTCATTCAAATAATACATATATATACAAAGTAATATCACAAAATCAAATATAAAAAATGAGATGCAGTAGGTCTCATATGTTTATATTCCCAAGGTATCCTTTTACAAATCTTTTATAGGCATTGTATAATTTTTGACAGAACTTTGGACAAAAGGTATTTTTCTGATTTTGACGGAATGAATGGGCAAAGTGGTGTCCCCTGCTAAGCCTGCAAACACATTAGTCCAGATTAAAAAAAAAAAACATAACTGAAGTTATCTATTTTCGTTCATTTTTTTCTAAAAATGGATAAAAAACAAACAAACATAGAGGGTATCATATTCCAAGGGAGATCCCATATCTTTTATTTGTTCAAATTTCTATAGAGAGAGTATGCATGTTGATAGAGACAAATCATTGTGTGACAAAGTGCCATGGTACACTACCAAGTGTTACATTATGCATACACTTAACATATAGATATGCAAATATTTGTTTATCTCTGGAAACGTCAGAAATGGGATTAGTTCATCTACGTACAAAGCCTTAATTTACCTTATGCCCACTAATTAATCCTTCGAAATTTAATTGCTATCATGTCAATTGTAAGTAATAATGGCGGTGATGGTTTACAATAGTAAATCAAATGATCTAAACCTCTTTTGTAATGTGTAAAAGAAGATAAAAATGACTACCGGAGTACTGTCATATAATAAGCCCTGAGACTTTCGATAATTTCCTTTTTCTTGGTACCATCTAAGTTTCTAACAACTGAATTGTTTTGCAGCACTAGTTATAAATTGTTTAAAAAACTCTTATTACTAATGTACACAACTACTCCTATATATTAATTAATATTCTAAAGAAAATATAGATAATGTTTAATGAAGGAAGTACTGACATTTTTGGAATAATTTGATAAGATAGGATCACGGGTACTTTTTTAGTGGTATGAAAAAAAAACACCGTGTACGATCGATAATAAAGTGATGGCTTTTGCATTTCGGTTAGTTTAATGACCACTTTATCCAAATAACATTTGCTACACTACCTATATATGCAATCTTTATATCACACGTCTTTCATGTTATAAAGTTTGAAGTCAAGTGGAATATTCTTTGTAAACGAAAACAATATCAGAGTGTTTAACAGAACCCAAATGAGAACACTATTGATGAAGGATATTCAAACTCAGTTTTACTTTACTAGTAAAATGTGAATTTTTAAAAGAAGAATTCGAAAATTGAATAATGAATACTATACAGTATATACCAGTTGATCCGCTTCATAAAATCCAAAGAAAGACCATCTTGTTTCTGTTGGTGTCAAAACCGGTTTCGGTATTGCATATATACTTTGATTCCAACATTTGTCATATTTGTAATATCATGTTTGTAACGTCATGTTGACCATGTTTTGGATTTTTTCATATGTATTTTTTTTTTCCTGTTTAAATTAACGTTTTATTTTATTTATAAAGTGTTTGTTAAAAAAAATCTGTAAAATTTGACTTTTTATATATATTTTTTGCTATTTATTGTTTGTTTTGACAATTTATATTAAGATACTAATAAATACCCAAAAAATATATAAAAAGTTAAATTTTATAGATTTTTTAAACAAACACTTTAAAAATAAAATAAAAAATTAATTTAAGAAAGAGAAAATCAATTTCTTTTTTATGAATACATATGGAAAAAACAAGTAGATAAACTTACAAATATAACAAATGCATAACTATAACAAGAATATAACTAATGGTGTAAAACTGTCGTTTCTATTTGGAATTATATTTGATTGTAGCAATAGTTTTTGTTGGTGTGCTTAGTTGATAATTTTACTTTTATTATGCTAGACATGAAGACTTGTTTCATGACATTTATGTTTTGTTTTGATTTTAATAAAGTTTGGATTCTTTTGATTAAGGAAAAAAACCAGAATATAACTATATGGATTTAAAATGTTGCTATGTCACTTTTCAGTGTTATCATTTCCGAGGTTATCCTTTTATATGAAAATAGCCAGAATAAAAAGTAAGAAAATGACAGATTACATTAAATTCGACGAATCCCCATCTTTCTCTCTCTCTCTCTTACTCCGTACTACCTAAGAAAATCATATAATCGAATAAAGAATTTATGTTGACTAAACTTTTCTTTTTAACACGTAGTAGTGTATCTTCATTGTCTTATAGTGGTACGACAGTGCATTGGAGTTTATTTGCAATATTGAGTCATATTGACAACTTGCCAGTTTCCACTGTCACATGTTTCATATAAACCCAAACCTCTAACCAAAAAATGATCATTAATACACACCTAGGAAACTGATAGATATATAGTATGACCAAAATCTTTTCATAAGGATTTAATTTGTTTAACAATATTTTAAACCCAAAAAATTTATAGGAGAAAGTGAATCTATGGCAATTTAGTTGGTTATTGTAGTTATTATGTTTTCATTAATAATTCAAATACATAATATATATCAAAGATGCTGTATAACATTATTATGTTTTAAAGTAACGGTGTACATGTTACTCTTGAATGTATTGTCATGTTCAATTACATAACACTAACATTATAAGTGTCTATATACATAATGCTGGTCGATACCAAAACTCAGAAAACCAAGAAAAGTTACAACGACCATTGAAGTAAGTACTAAAATACAATAAAACGATACTTGTTGTATATGCATATATATTTAATTTTTATTCAGTCAAACCTACACATTAATCAATTTTAAGGGTTATACGTACACTCCTATTTCCTATGTAATTTTGTTCTCTATTCTCAATTTTATTCACTGTGTCATGAAAATTTCATAATCCAATACTTATAATGACGTCATTGTAACTGTCTTGGTGTATATTCAAGTGTACCAGTAGAGCACAATATGCAAGGCGTAGTTAGTGTATTCGTAAATCTCACACCAACATTTACAATCAAGACACATACAAATATACACAATTAGTGATTACAAAAATAAACGAAAGTGCTTGAGTATCCTCCGAAACTTCATATCACCCATCCGACACCCAATCCACTGCCGGAGTATGATCGAAGAGCTACGAGTTCCACTGGTGTAAAAATTCAGCTGCCATAGCTAAACTAATTAAATATACAAAACGCTTTAGGATCCAACAAGTGGTTCGGCGGCATAATCTTCGATTTTCCTAGGGCGTAATATTGTGTAATTTGTTGGTATAACATTTGTTGGTTGATTGGCAATTAAATCATTTGTTGGTTAATCATTCTTGTTAATAAGTTATAACGGACCAATCAATCTGAAAATTTCCCCTTTTAGTTTATTTTTGTGTGTTGTCAAAGGATAAATTAAGTAAAATGTGACGAGTTGTATAATGTCGTTATTTTAGAACTAAACTAGAAATATTACTAAAAGTAAGTGAGCTTTAAATTTCGTAACCTGCAGCATTGAATAAGCATGGAATTCTTAATCCATAAGTTCCTACTAGTTAATAATGGATACTTCATGATTAGTAATCAAAACAATCAAACTAGCCTGAGGTGTAATCAAACTATAAATAATGATAAGTTAGTTTTAAATACACTCCTATATTTATCCTATAGAAACAAATATGCAGCAACATGATAAAAAGCTGTTTATTGTACGAAGAAAGAGAAGAAAAAACTCGTACAGTTGTCGGGGTCAGGCCAGCAACAGTAGTGGTGCTGGTATTATTTGCATTTCATAAAAAAGATTCCCATCGTGATAAGCCCTACTAAGCTACACTTCATAATTTCTACCACCATTACTAAGAGTTGCCCTAAACACACACTCTCTCTCTAAATTTCTCACACTCTATATAATCATTCATCACAATTCGATGCCTGCTGTTTGTCTGCATGGAGTATTTTCCAGGATGCGTAAGACACGAGCGATGCATCGCAGAGCTGAAGGAGTGAAGAAGAAGATGGTGGAACGGGTGAAGAAGATCTCCTCTACACCTCCTTCAGCGGAAGTAAATATATACGATATTTCTATTCATTACTTTATTTATTACTAGTAAAGAATAGTTCTTTTATTTTCTAGTGTTTTTGATCAGATGTGGGTTTTATGTTAAAAATTTACAATAGTGAACTGGATCGATTTGGGCAGAAAAACAATGTTTTGTTGTAGGGTTTTATTTCGTTCATAATTAATACTTAATAAATATGTTATTATTATTTTGCGAATCTTAAGTCGGATGATTTATCAAAAAGACAGACAACTGAGTTATTTTGGAAATAAACCCAACAAGAGTACTTTGACAGATTTTCCTCTTAACCCAGCGTATAGTTATTTCTATCGCAAGGTGTCGGAACAGACTCTAGCGAAAGGCAATTACGAACATGTTTGTGAATTGTGAGAAGGAGTTTGCCTATCAGTTACATTGTTGTATTTATAAACATCTTATATTTTTTCGATAGTAAAAAAGTTGTGTTTTACTTTGTTTCTAATATGTTGTCTTTTCCTTTTGTTTATTTTAAGAACCAAGCACTTTTTGATCGGCTTACAAAATGGTGGTCAACCGAGTATTCTATTAGGGGGGCGACTATGCTTACATATGGGGCTGCCATTCTTGGTGTTGGTGGTTTTTTTCTAGACCCGAGCAAAAGAATCCTAGATAAGGTTGAAAAAACAGAGGAAAAAATGAGAGATTTGGAAGTAATAAAAACCGGAATTGCTGAAGTAAGAAAGGAGGTTGCCAAAGTTCATGAATTGAAAGAAGAAGTAAAGTTTGCCGAAGTTCATGAATTGAAAGAAGAAGTGAAGTTTGCCGAAGTTCATGAATTGAAAGAAGAAGTGAAACACTTGAAGTATGCCGTCATTGCTCTTGCTGTCATAACCGGGTCACTTGTCATTTTAATTTCTAAAAAATGACATAAAACTCTGTTTATTTAATTATTTCATGTGACTTAATTATGATCTTAGTGAGTTTATGTATCAAACTATGTCCACTCACATTTGTTTTGTTATGAAATGACTGCGTTTATCTTATCTTTCTTATTGACCCGTATCGTTTTGTACCCGTACACGTATAGGTGATTCCTAGATTATTACTTAAATAAAGAGGCAGTTCATGAACTGCCTTCCCACTTATGGTTTTAATTGAGGTCCGAATCACATTTCTTGCAGTATAATAGAAAGTAGACATGTGATTTATAAATCATATAAGAAACTTGAACCAGTAAATTCAAGCTATTCAGTAAAAGATGGAAAAAACAGTGTTTCTGGGGAGGGTTAGTTCTGGTTCGAAAGAGATGCATGAGAGCATGCCGTCTGAACTTCATAAGGATTTCCGCTGACAAGATCTCCAATTTCTCGAATCCTAACTGTCTCTTCACACTTCACCGACTCCGAGTTAATCCTTAAAACCTATTTTTGCAAGGCTTGCACCCCAACGTCAACAGATACCACCTCATCCTTCTTAATCCTCGAAAACGGCATACAATGTTTTAAAATCTGGATAAGTTGGCCTCTTGGCCAATTGAACTTTTCTGCAATGCCTGTATAATCTCTTGACCGGTGCAAAAGTGATAGTCACAGTGTCGAATTTGTTCCTCAATATTCTCCAACAACGCATATTAGCCCGACCATCGGTAAGCTCTGAAGAGTGGCAACATTTACTTTTCCCTTTTTTACCCCCGAAATTTTATTTGAAGGAGCTTCCTCATTATCAGGATAGAACCCTACATGTAGTAATTCGCCTTTTTTGAGAGTCAGATCCGGTAATTACTTTCAGGCCAACCCGCCTTGATAACAAACCTGTTTTTCTTCATGGGATCTCTCTATAAATATTCCGCATAGTGTTGACATATAAGTGTTAGAAGTCTTGTTTGGATAATCCATAAACTGCCACAATAAGTCGCGGCTCATCCCAAATGAGCCACAAGTGAACCGATACTCATCACGAGCAGCTTGCAAAATCATTATCATAAAAACTAGTTTTCAAAGCTTCCCTAAAAAGATACTCGTTGTAATTCTTTTCCGTCATTTTCATCGCAATGCTCATCTCATTGTTAAATACACAATCAGCGTGAGAGGTGGGGGCTTTCACAGAGAATCCACTGCCGAAATAATTTCTTACGTACATGATATTTCCTTCGTAAGCTTTAAAATTGCAGCATAAGCCTTTTCAAAAACAAACTTAGCATCATCCATGCCATTACCAGTATCAGCTAAGGAGACACGTGTTGCATCGGCTAAAATTTCTTCAATAGCCAGTCGTAGGGTCCGGAAATTTCCTGTGGATTTAGATACTTTTTTTGGAATTGAACATAATGTAACCATTGCATCTAAAGCCTTTAGGCCAATGGTGTATTGGTAGAAGAGATGTGTGGATGAATGGAAAAGGGACATCAGATTATATGGATAGGATAATCTATAGATGCTACTATTATCTAGAATCTAAGATGTTAGAGCGAACCATTATTTCAAGGACCAAAACTAAAGCATTTTTGCCACCGCAGTTTTCACGAAATAAACTATAGAATTTAAATAAAAGGAGAAAATGTAGAAGACATTAAGAATAACCAGAGCATACTGATAGAATCTCAACACAAAAAGGTTAAGGTGAAACCTGATCCTTGAGCTACTCTCAGTATTAAAAGAAAAAAGAGAATGGAATAATATTCCCATGCGTGTGTGAATGCCTTAAAACTAAGATTCTCACTCGTTCACATAATCATTTGGTGAAATAAGGGATACTTTCTCAATTCTCAATATCGGGAAAAAAAAATAGTCATAAGGATGCGAGAAATGCAACTTTAACCTTACTTGTAAGAAACTCGCTACTACATTGTTGAATAGTTTTTGAACAACTTGCAGATCTCGACTAAAAAGAGACTTGTAAAATTAATCTGATGTAAGACATTACCAATTATTGTAAAGAAAACATAGTTACAGAAATCACAACAATTTGTTTCAAAAGAGAAACACATTGTTCTTGAGAGTTTCACGTTTCAATTACTAATTCACATGAAAATCTGCACCAATAACCAAAAACACGAGAGATTGCCATGCCGTGATAAACATGTATATTTCGGATACGGTTTCTCAATATTTCTTTTTAGACACTAAAGTCAAGCGTTCTTTAAAAAGAAAATAAGTTGAATTCAAAGGGAGAAAAACGGTTGAATTCTACAATTTCTGACTATTATGCAGGGGAAAATGACTTGATATCTTACAACCAAATGCACGAACTACCCGAACAAAAACACTCTCAAAATATAAACAGTCAAGCTGCTATCAATTACGCAATCAGTCTCATACATTTTTTTTATTCCAAGTTAACGTCGTCAAATAACAAAGATTTGCAACTCAAACCCACACGACATTAACAAACTATTCAAAATATAGCACAACAACAAAGTCTAATTAGAGCATTCTTTGATCATCATCTGAAACATTTTTTCTTGTTTTTGTGTAGTAATTGGTCATTGTTATTGTTCTCTCCCCCACACTGGGCCCGTCTTTTTCGCCAATTTCTCTTGAAGAGCCCTTGCATCCCTATTCAAGGCACACAAATACAGTCATGCTCAATTTAAGAAATACGTAAATATAAACACTGGGAAAAACTAAAGAAAATAAAGTTTACCTTTCTCGTCTTCTTTTGTTTGCTCTTTTAACATAAGATGACGTGAGCTGTTGAAGTTGTCAAATAGTTTTATTTTAACGAACATGCATCAAGTGTTCGAGCCTCATTGTTCTAATACTAATAATATTTTTGGGCTATCAAGTTCATTTTTACACTATAGTTTCACAATTTCAAACAATGTACTATTTGGTATGTATATGATAAATTGTTATATAAAAAGTTTTCAATTTTGAAAAATTTATAAACTTTGTTAAATGGTTAAATGTAATTGCAAAAACTTAATCTATGATAAAAAAATTTCTTATGCTAATTTAACCTTATCATTTATTTTGTTGTGTAATAAACTATGCGAAATGTTTAATGATTTGATCTACTCCTAATAATTAAAAAAGTTAGAAGTCGATAATATATGTTGGCATGAGATAATAACAAACAAAAATTATAAAAGTTATCATAATATATCGGCGTATGCTCATATGTATCAGTACTAAAGCTTATTTTGATTATTGTCCTTGAAAATTCATTTATTTACAAAGTAGATTTTTTCGAACAAATATTTCGGTTACCATATTTTTTGTTTACACATAGCGCCAAAAAAACCTTAGAACCGGTCCTATATACATAGATACGAACTTATACTTGCATACATACATACATACATACATACATACATACATACATACATAAATACATACACCCCATCGGAGGAACAACACCGCTTCCACCACCACCTTCGCCACCACTACAACGACGGTCTCTCTCATATTGAATTACCATTTACCCAACATATGACTACTCCTATGAAATAAAGAAGAGGAGGGATTTTCCTCCCCTCCTCCGTTGCATCTCCTTGTCATTTGCGTGATAGATGCATCCACCGCCACCGCTCACAAAACTCAACATTTAAAATATATCAATAAAATGTAATTAATAGTATAATAAACACTAAAAATTTGTAATTAATAGTATAATAAACACTAAAATTTATAACTTTAATACAAAAAATGATGGAAAAGCTTTTTCTCCTTTATCAAAAGATATATCTATATTTGTGTATGTTATATATGTATCGTTGTATTGTATGTATGTATCGTTGTACTGTATGTATATTATTTTACTTTATTTCTTAGCTGATCCCACGATTTAAATTTTTAAAAAAAGACCATCATGCACCTGAATCTAGATGAAAACTGTTTGATGGCATCAGATTTTTCTATTAATTTCGACGGAAGGTATTGATTTGAAGTGAAACACGTAGTTGAGATAGTTAAAAAGAGAAATATATAGTTTGGGGTATAAAATCGCTAAAAGCCAATAGATTAAGATACAAATATGCAAAAAACCCAAACCTATATCCCTCTATATTGCCAATTCGTTAGATTCATCTAATTGTTTGAAAATCTAGAATTGTTTTGTTAGGGATTGTATATGTGCACGCGGGGTGCAGTTATTAGTATTGCATATGCATACAGTTTAGTTTGAAATTGTGTACGACGCAGCAACATCGGTGATGTTGGTGCTGAAAGACTTCATCGATCGCAAATACGGAGCTCTGACAGCTGTCATTGTTGACCTTCAGGTATTAAAGGCCAGGTTTACGGAGAATGTAAGGGCGGGTTTTTGGAAAAGAGAGGGGTGGGGGAATGTTTATCAAATTCGAACAAAGATCTTCAAGAAGGATTGTGGCCTTTTCTTTTAAAAAAGTGTAAAATTGGAATAAAACCTTCAATTAGTTGCTTATGTAATCTAGACTACGAATAAAATTCTAGATTAGTTATTGATATCTAGATTAGAAGCTTGACCTATAACGAAAATTGAAGAGATATGTCAGTGCTGAAATTAAAGTTGTTCCGCAACTTTTTACTGAATAAATAAGCATACAGTTATTTCGTTCACCGTTAGTCAGCTAGCATATCATACTATCCAGTAAAACAAAGAAAAGGGAGAATACTAGAAGCAAACATAACAACACCATTTATGTACTAAGTCGTAATAGACGTATATAGTTTTATGTACAGAATTTCAAGCTTACTAATGCAAGGAAGTGATAGCTCTGTAATACTTTTCCTATCAATCGCTGCGAGCAGGAAAAGGTAACAGAGAGTAGAAAATACTTTGACATTATTTGACAGAGGTGCAGTGCATACAACACCTTAGCTCAATACACCACATTAGCGTCACCTGACCTCTCAAGGACGTAAAGCTTTTTAGCAATCCCATCACGGGATTCACTACAAATGGGGCGCTAACCCTATTTACAGTTACATTTAAATATCATCTTAATAAGAAAAGAGCTGCTTTAAAATATAATAAAAGAGAAAGAAATTGATGCAAAACCAAGTTTCAGGGGATTCTTAAGGGGCAAATGAAGATTACACCTTCAGTACAAGGGCGCTCATGGCCGGCCCTATGGGGGTGCTGGTAGGTCCGGCAAAACGACCAGCCACTCTCGTGGACAATTTTTTTATTCCACCAAAAATATTCAACATAAGTTTCTATACTTATAACTGCAAATTAAGTAACAAACTGATTCATTGTTACAGTGGTATCCTCCTAGACATGTGACTTGTGGTTTTAGGTTCAAGTCTTGGCCGTAGCAAATTTCCTTAAATTTTTATATTGCCAAGGTTTAGTGTTTATTACAGTGACACTCACCATTATTTCACTTATATAGCTTACAATACATGTTTTTTGTTATAACTTGTCATAGCAATAGTAAACTAAAAGAAAAGGTTCTTGCTTTGATATTTTACGGGAAAAAAAATAAAACCAACATACTTGGGCCCGCCTGAGGGCGCTAAACCCTGAATAAAAATACATAAATAATAGTATATGTTACAATGCAGAACTAGTCCTACTCTCCTTACCATTAAGCTTACAGTTTTGCTACTCATACCAAGTCTTAGATGACCCAGTTTTTCCAATCACAGTTAACTTATGCCTTATCTTGAGCTTCTCTCGCGAGCTTCACACGTTTGGCCTCATAGAACATCTCAACCCTACAAGACTTAAATCCTTTAGCTGTTTTGATATAAAAATAACATGTTAAATCTTTTATGATGGTAATTATGCATAGTAAGTTAAGAACACACTGAATTGTAGTGTAATAACAAAAAACCATAATCTTTCTCTGTGCTTGTACTTCGAAATCCCAACGAATCTGATGAATTGAAATTTATACCGTGCTACTATTCTAACATATGCTTGTTACCACTGCTATTGTTCAAATTAACATTCTTCGGGCACATATAAAAGTTCCCGTTCTTAGTGTTTAATGCACATTAACTTCCTTTAATTAATAAAAAATTATTCAATATTACTAATTTCGATTTTCAAATGTGAACTTGCTAGTAAGGTAGGCAATAATGGACTCAAACCACCAGAGCAAAATTGGTATCAATCACCAGCACAATGTGAAAAATACTCGAAACTTGAATCACCACAAGATTCCTAATGTAGGTAGATATATCATATACAAATAGCAAAGAGTAAGCAATGTCAAAATCAGAAAAGGAGAAAACCGTACCTGTCCATACCCCAAAAATAACACCTGTCAAAAGATAGAGCAAGGTAAAGATTACCATTTGAATAAAATGGAAGCATTGCATAAACAAACATTAAGGGAAATAGGAAGAGAACTTACCTCTCCATCGCGAAACATAATCCACCCAGATAGACTGTGTAGAAGGATACTTTACCTATGGCCACAAACATATGATTTTTTTTTAGTATTAATGAATCCAAACAAGCACCAAATAAAAAACCTTAATAAACGAAGTAAATATTTTGTTTGATCTAAACGAAAACCAAATTCGAAAAACTAGTGAAAGGTCCTTACAGATTTTGGATGGAATTGACATCTTCCTCAAATATAACAACAGCTGTGCAAAGACACAAATTCATAAGCTACACTTGGTGAAAAAAGACTATGGAAAGATAAAATGGAAAAGGTAACGCGAAAAGTAAGCAAAAACGTCAGGCACAAAATATTCCAACCAGACATCCATGAGAAAAAACAGTGAAAATTTGTGCACTCTGATTCTATTCTGATTTTTCCGAACAGCACATTTAACCATGGGACATTTGCTTGATCAAGGGTTAATCTTTTCAGGTGACTTTTAAGCTCCAGATTAGTTCCAGCATTGGACTTACTTTTCATACAAATTAGTTCCTGCATTGGTACTTACTTTTCAGTCGACTTTCAAGGCATCTTAGCAAAACTGAAAGCCGAATTTGTGCCATATATGTATTTCTCTTGATTGCATATTTTTCAAGATAATTGCAAACTATTTATTTAAGGCAAAAAACGATAATTAAAGCGCAAAAGGATAAGAAACAAGATTTTAAGAATCAAAGCACCAAAAAGTTAATCAAAACAAAGACCTGAGAGATTCTAAAAAAATAAAATAAAGCAAAGTGAGGACTGAAGCATTGGAAGGAACACCAAAGAAGAGTGAAGGAAAATTTGCGAAGACCTATCCAGATTTGCTATCTAGGTTAGGTATCTTATTTTATAATTCGTTCTAAATTGATAAATCTGTCCTCTTGCGACCCCATGCTTCCGGAATATTTTAAGTTGCAGTTGCACCCTCGTTCCTGTGTAAGGCACTGTATTGGAGTAAAAACACTTGGGCAGGCTCGTCACAACCCAACACCTCAACTACTTGTCTTTTTTCCAATATAATTTTAAATGTAGTAATCTCCAATGTCTTATCTCCCTCTATCTAATTCACTTGCTCAAGTTATATAACAAAAGAAGAAAAAGGACAAGTTTAACACGAATCTCTCAATAAACTAGTTCTAAGGCATATAGACCTGGTTTCCTAATATGTCTAGATCACCAATTCTAAACAGGGTTCTAAGAATCTCATGCCAGTCAAGCGAATTTTTGAAGCTTAACTATAACAATCTCCCAAGAGGTGGTCGTTCACTTTATGAGAATTCATGGACCAACTTGGCTTGTCTATGACAGTGTCTAAAACAACATTCTTTAAAAAAAGAAGAAGTGGGGATCCTTTCATTCGTTACGGCGCCGGGTTAATATGGTAAAAAATATGCTGAAAATTCAAAAGAATACACAAGTTTGATATCAATATAGACAAAAACTTATAGCCATTCTTGATGAATCAAACTTGCACGAAGCATATGAAGCTACTATAATTTTGCATACGCATCTGCATGACACAAATATTTTTTGTGAACTGTAGAATCCATACGTATAAGGGCCTTAAGTAAGAAAGGGAACCAAGTAATGATTCCATTCTCATCTTCAAGATGGGCAAAATTTTTAGAAATTACTTGTTGGTGACATGAAGGAACATCAAAGTGGTCCAAAGCACGTCTAAAAAAACAAAGATCGAGTCTTTACATGACCAGGAAAAAAAGAGGATATTGATTGAAATCTCAATAGATAGATAGGCATTTCTAATAAGAACCAGCAAGATCGAGTGTGTATGTTAACAGATTCAAATAAAAGGGGTCATTAATAAAAAAAAAATCTCAATAGATAGAGATAAAGGTGGTATTTTTTCGACAACTCCAATAAAAAGAAAAAAGTGATTTTTTTTGAGAAACATAGGTTATTGCAAAAAACCCATGTTGAGGTAAAAAAAAATCCAGGGAAGTACATGTACACTTAAAGTAAAATAAGAAAAATACTACAAAACCACCCTTAGTTGACACACAAAATAAGAATAAAAAGTAGAGTAGTTATACATTTAAATACGGGTATTATATGAATAAAAGATAAGAATTTATTTAATTGGAAGAGAATATTTGCCCTGATTAATCTGTAATTAAGTTAGAAAACATGTATCTGTTCGGACAATAAATAAACTGACAATCACGTACAATTATGCCTAGCCCCGCCTTCAAAGTGTATATCATACTGACAGTAAATAAACTGGACCATCCAACTTGAAGTGACAATGTGGAATTGTCACTAAAGGTTGAGCCTTTTTCAGCAACTAAAGAAAATGGGTTAATGTCCTTCATACATTTTGGAGAATTATCATATAATCCCTCATCTAAATCTCTTTCAGTAAAAGGGCTTGCAGGTTTCTTAAAAATAACATATTAGTGCAAAGAAAAAAGTTAACAACAATGACCACCAATTTCTAAAACTGATACTTTTAGTGTTTGTACGTTTTTATATTATGTATTTTGCAGAAATATAAAGTGTGTTAACTTGAAAAGAACATTGTTTTATAGGCGAAGATACAAATATATCGCAAGAGGAAGCTTCCACGACTCGAGCCCGTGACAGTGTAACCTCATTGTCACAGGGTCAACAACTTTACAATTACGCTTAATTACGCCTAGAGGCTCGCCCTCAGAGTTTATATTAAACTGAGAGTAAATAAATTCGACCTTGGAGTTGTCAATAAAGGTCGAGCCTTTTCCCACAAGGAAAGGAAATGGGTTATCCTTCGTACATTTAGAAGAATTATCATATTATCCCTCGGTCAATCATAAAACTGTAACTTGTTTGGCAAATAAGAGTGGTTACGGCATACTCAAAACTCGCCCCCAACGATGTTAGGAAAATAAAATACCAAAACACATATTTAAATATATATATATATATTAAATAAAAGACTCTGATACCACTTAAACAACAGAACATGAGGAATATAAAGCATACTAGAATAGCTGATCTGGAGAACCTGTTTGAAATCAAGCTAAGAAAACTAAAGATTACTTGAACAAAATCGAACCTTTAAGACAAAAGTCGAGTCTTTTCCTCAATAAAAAAGGAAACATGGTTAAGAATCCTTCGAACAATTAGCAACTAAGAGTACTTATTAAAAGCAGAAAACGAAAGGGTCAATCACGTACAATTATGCCTAGCCCTGCCTTCAAAGTGTATATTATACTGACAGTAAATAAACTGGACCATCCAACTTGAAGTGACAATGTGGAATCGTCACTAAAGGTCGAGCCTTTTTCAGCAACTAAAGAAAATGGGTTAATGTCCTTCGTAAATTTTGGAGAATTATCATATAATCCCTCATCTATATCTCTTTCAGTAAAAGGCTTTGCGGGTTAAAAGCAGAAAACGAAAGGGCCAATTTTATTATAATAAAAATAGACCCCAGTACGCACCGAACCCCTATATACCGCTTAAATAACAGAAAATGAGGTAAAATGAAAGATAATGCGTAACTAATCTGGTTTGAAATTCATTTAGAAAAACTCAAAATTTAAAAGTAACAGATATAGACCAATGATGCAATTAATCCTGTTAATGGGATCGAACAACTAATATAATTTCAGTAAGAAAACAGATACTTAACATAAATATCGTGAAAACATAATATACCAATCATCTAATTGTTCAATTTTCAGAGATAAATGAAAACCAAAATTTAAAAAGGCAAACAAACAGATTAATTAAAAGAAAAGTAGAGATATGGTTAATATAGAAGATAGATAGATAGATAGATACAAATAAAACCAAAGTATAATATGTACCTAAGCCTCTGTCGTATATTATGGTTAGCGTTCTGGTGGAGAGAGAGAGAGAGAGAGAGAGAGAGAGAGAGATAACAAAGAGGGACTTCAAAGTTGTGAATGTGATTCTTATAGATTTTTTCCAGAAAAAATAGGTTTATATGGGAACAAACTATGAAGTATATTTTTTTTGAGGCTGGATTTTTATACTACACTTTTTCTGAAAAAACCACAAACCGTAAAAAAAATTACGATCTACAGTGTTTTTATACAAACCGTAAAAAAAATATACGGTTTGCAAAAATACATGCAAACCGTAAATTAAATGTACGGTTTGCATGTATTTTTGCAAACCGTATATTTTTTTTACGGTTTGTATGTATTTTTTTTATTTTTTTTTTTGTAATTTCAATTTGTAAAATAGTAAAAAATATATAAAATATGCAAATCCATAATTCACTTAGGTATATATAATTGTTTGTTGTTTGTTTATATTAATTAGGGGTTAGGGTTTGTAATTTAGGGTTTAGGGTTTAGGGGTTAGGGTTTGTAATTTATGGTTTAGGGTTTAGAATTTAGGGTTTAGGGTTTAGGGTTTGTAATTTAGGGTTTAGGGTTTATGGGTTTAGGGTTTATGGTTTAGGGTTTAGGGTTTAGGGTTTGTAAAAACTCAATATTGGTCCTATCAATTAAAATACATAATATTTTTTACCCTAAAACATACAAATCAAACATACGAATCAAATTAAACTTACGAAATTATAACGTACAAATCAACATAGAAATCAAATTAAACCTACGAATTTATAATATTCCAACCCTAGCTAAGAATAAAACTGACAAATCAAACATAGAAATCAAATACAAAAACAGTGCATTTATTTTTTTTTGTAACGACTAAATGTTTTAAAGTTGGACATAGGGAGCATCTTTCCCGCCGATGTTAATCTATCGGATGACGGCTCAGCAGACTCTTCGATTTCGTTTAGCTCCGTACGCTGTCTTTGTCGCTGCTGCGATTCTGGATGCGGCGCACGCTCGTGGGATGTAACGGTCAACCCTCGACTCCAACTGTCGGTTGACTGATGACTAGGATGATGCTCGTGCGACCCAAATGATTGTCTATCATGATCGAACGGGACATCATCCTGAACGTAGCCCGACCCAGCAAAAGAAGCACGACGACCATGACCGCTTGAACTCGGACCCGGACCCTGATCTGTAGTCGGGGGTCGACCTCCACTGGTTCTTCTACCGCCGCTACTAGATTCGCCTTCCCCTCTGCCTCTTTCGTCGGGACGCCGACAACTTGCCCACCTAGTGTAATTTCTTGGGTCGTAACGTAGGTCGTCATCACCATCGTCGTCGTCGTCGTCGTCATCGTCATCCTCCCCATCTGACTGTTCATCAGCTGACCCGTACGGATTTAATCCCATTTCAGCGAAGTCCTTTCGTAGTAAGTCCACTTCCGTTTTCAATTTATGCTGTTTGAACGATTTGAAATTTCGGCGCAATACCGCTTTCTGAAAAAAAAAACTAAGTGAATTATGGATTTGCATATTTTATATATTTTTTCCTATTTTACAAATTTAAATTACAAAAAAAATAAAAAATGCAAAAATGGGACAAATATCAACAATTATTATAATTTCTATAATTAATATAAACAAACAACAAACAATTATATATAGCTAAGTGAATTATGGATTTGCATATTTTATATATTTTTCCTATTTTACAAATTTAAATTACAAAAAAAAAAATAAAAAAATAAAAAAATTACATGCAAACCGTACATTTAATGTACGGTTTCTGTAATTTTTTTCAAAATTACACAGTCAGTCCCTGCTTTTCAAAATTACACAGTCAGTCCCTGCGCGAAAATTACACAGACAGTCCCTGGAAAAAACAAAAACTTACGTTTTTTTTAAAAAAAATAAAATTTTATTCTACACTCTCTCTCTTTCTCTCAAAAACCCCCAATTTTCAACCCAAAAAATCACCCAAATCAATCAACCACATTAACTATCAAATTTATTAACAAAAAGCCCCAAATCATCAATCAAACTTATCCATAATTGAAGGTATATCTTTTATTCTCTAATTTATTATTTATTTTGTGTAATTTCAATTTGTAAAATAGGAAAAAATATATAAAATATGCAAATCCATAATTCACTTAGCTATATATAATTGTTGTTGTTTGTTTATATTAATTATAGAAATTTTAATAATTGTTGATATTTGTCCCATTTTTGCATGTTTTTTTATTTTTTGTAATTTTAATTTGTAAAATAGGAAAAAATATATAAAATATGCAAAACCATAATTCACTTAGCTATATATAATTGTTTGTTGTTTGTTTATATTAATTATAGAAATTTTAATAATTGTTGATATTTGTCCCATTTTTGCATGTTTTTTGATTTTGTTTGGTTAATTTGAATTGTTGATAATGTGTTTGGTTATGATTAAAAAATTGAGTTATTATTGTTTGGTTTATGATTAAATGTGTTTGGTTATGATTAAATGTGTTTGGTTATGAATAAAAAATTGAATTATTATTGTTTGGTTTATGAAAAAATGTGTGTTTGGTTATGATTAAAAAATTGAATTATTATTGTTTGGTTTATGAAAAAATGTGTGTTTGGTTATCATTAAAAAATTGAATTATTATTGTTTGGTTATCATTAATTGGTTATGTTATAATTTTTTTGGTTATCATTAATTGAGTTATATTTGGTTATCATAGTTAGGATGACAGACCCATGTCCACAGATTAAAGGGAGGTTGGGTATTTTACGACAGACTGGTCACATTTCTAGTCAGACTTGGGATGCTGGCAGAGAAGCGGGTAGAGGAGATGCCAATAAGATTAGGGTTTATAATTATAGTTGGCAGATACCGACGCCTGAAAGGGTAGTTCAAAATATCATTAGGGCTGGTTTTTACGGTATTTACAGTATAGGTAATTATACCATAGACCGAGGGTTGATTACAGCCTTAGTTGATAGGTGGCGTGATGAGTCGCACACGTTCCATTTTGTCAGGGGAGAGTTGGGGATATCTTTACAGGATGTAGAGATTATGCTTGGTCTGAGGGTGGATGGTCTTGCTGTGACCCGGTCGGAGCGGAATGACACGAAGGCGAGTAGGTTGGCTATGATGGAGAGTTTATTGGGTGTTAGGCCGGCTGACAATCAAGTCGATCTAAACTGTCTGACAGTTAGACTTGATTGGATGTTACAGACATTCGGTGTATTACCCCCCAACCCTAGTGAGGAGCGTTTACTATATCAGTCTAGGGCTGCCATGCTATTATTACTGGCTGCACATGTGTTTTCGGATAAGAGCAGTGATCAGATTCCACTCTGGCCTCTGCCATTTCTGGAGGATTTTGACACATGTGCTGAGTATAGTTGGGGATCAGCTCTTCTGGCCTGGTTAGAGGCTAATCTATGCAGGGTGGTACGTTGTAAGACAACCGGAGTAAGCGGGGCGGTGATGTTTCTGGATATGTGGGCAATTACCAGACTACTGCCGGTTAGACCGTGTGAAGAGCTGCCGGAAGATGTCGAGCCACCTGAGGGCTTGCCTAGGTTCCCCCTCGGTTACAGGTATGATATTATGTAGTTTTTGTCTTGGATTTGTGGTTTTTTTTTATTGTGTCATCTATCATTTACTTAGCTGCCGGTTATATTTATTGTGTTATCGGGTTTTGTTTGTATATTACAGATGGAAGATGTGGAGGCAAACTAACCTTACGCCATATGTCTACGGACATAATGTGGTCCACATACGTGACCAGTTTGACAATATGTCGCCTGAACAGGTAAATTTTAATTTTCGTATTATATGTAACTTACGTATTATATGTTGTATATGTTTGCATTGGTCTTATGTTCGCAGAATTTATTACTCGTCTATTTTTAAACCATTGTTTATATATTCTAATTTGATGATTACAGATAGTGTGGCAACCTTACGGGGATCTCAATCAGTATCCGGAATACTGCACGCGGGGCCGGTATATGTGGCATTGTTCTGTGCCTCTCATTTGTAATGAGAAGATTGAGTACCACCCCGCGGACAGGTTCATGAGACAGTTCGGTTTTGTGCAGCGGGTCCCTACATATATTTGGAAACCAAGACAGGGTCACGGCAAGGATAGAAGATATGGGATTGGGCAAAAACACGACTGACCTTTACTAACCGGAGAATTTATAGCCGTGTGGAATGACCGCCACACCCGTCTTATTAACGGCGAATATGGCACGGGGACGTCACCGGGTTACATGAAATGGTATAGAGAGCGGACCCGCATCTTCATAAACCCACCTGAGCTTGCCCCGCCCCCTCACGGTTTCCGGGAGAATACGGGTGTCTTCAATAAAATGGTAACTACTAAATCGTTTTTTACTAATAAATCGTTACTTCTTTTTCTGGATATTTCAATACTAATAAATCATTTTTTATTGTTTTTTTTTTCAGAAAGCGATGTTGCGCCGCAGTTTCAAATCGTTCAAACGGGCGAAAATGAAAAAGGACGTGGACTTACTACGTGCGGAGTTCGCTCAAATGGGTATGAATCCGTATGGGTCAGCTGATGAACAGTCGGAGGGGGATGACGACGATGACGACGACGACGACGACGATGGTGATGACGACCTACGTTACGACCCAAGAAGTTACACTAGATCGGCAAGTTGTCGGCGTCCCGACGAAAGAGGCGAATCTAGTAGCGGCGGGCGTAGCGGCGGTAGAAGAACGAGTGGAGGTCGCCCCCCGAGTACAGATCAGGGTCCGGGTCCGAGTTCAAGCGGTTTTGGTCGTCGTGCTTCTTTTGCTGGGTCGGAGAACGTTCAGGATGATGTTCCGTTCGATTATCATAGTCAGCATTCAACCGACAGTTGGAGTCGCGGATTAGCACTTACATCCCACGAGCGTGCTCCGTATCCAGAATCGCAGCATCGACGGAGACGGCGTACGGAGCTAAACGAAATCGAAGAGTCTGCAGAGCCGTCATCGGATAGATTAACATCGGCGGGAAAGATGCTCCCTATGTCCAACTTTAAAACATTTAGTCGTTACAAAAAAAAATGAATGCACTGTTTTTGTAAGTTTTATTATTAGCTGAGTTGGAATATTATTAATTCGTAAGTTTAATTTGATTTGTATGTTTGATTTGTACGTTATAAATTCGTAAGTTTAATTTGAACCCTAAACCCTAAACCCTAAACCCTAAACCCTAAACCCTAAACCCTAAACCCTAAATTACAAACCCTAAACCCTAAACCCTAAACCCTAAATTACAAACCCTAAACCCTAAATTACATACCCTAAACCTTAAACCCTAAATTACAAACCCTAAACCCTAAACCCTAAATTACATACCCTAAACCCTAAAATACAAACCCTAAACCCTAAACCCTAAATTACAAACCCTAAACCCTAAACCCTAAACCCTAAATATTCTGAAATATACATACAAACCGTACATTTAATGTACGGTTTGTACAGATTTCATACAAACCGTACATTAAATGTACGGTTTGGCACTTTGATAAAAGCAGCGTCATTTTACTAATGTATTTTTTGCACTGAATCACTATTCATAACGTTTAAAAAAAAAATCACTATTCATAACGTAAAAAAAAAACACTACAAACCGTAAAAGTAATATACGGTTTGTAGTGTAAATGACATTGGATACCATATCTATCAAAATAGATCCGACAACACCTTATCACTTTTGAATTATTATGACTTGACCACCCTATCCGAAAATGACTACTCAATGCATTATTAAAGTTTGAAAATGACTACACCCAAAAAAACACTACAAACCGTAAAAGTAATCTACGGTTTGTAGTGTAAATGACATTGGATACCATATCTATCAAAATAATTCCGACAACACCTTATCACTTTTGAATTATTATGATTTGACAACCCTATCCGAAAATGACTACTCAATGCATTATTAAAGTTTCGAAATGACTACACCAAAAATTCACTACAAACCGTAAAAGTAATCTACGGGTTGTAGTGTAAACTTACACTATAAATATGACTCAATTTTGCCAATTCTAACAAACCATAAAATCAAACACAAACACATTTCGGAAATCTCTAAAAAAAATCCTCATTTCTCCCCAAAACAATATACAAACAAACACTTTTCGAAAATGAATTACAACTATGGTTTTGATAACAACCAATGGAATAACAACAATGCGAATTCATCCAGTGGCTCAAACGATGAGCTAACTGATTATTCAGAGCACTTTGAAGTTGATGAATTGACTTGGGAAACAAGGGATGAAATGCTTGCTGATCTTGCTGATGTGGCTGGGAATTGGGGTTTCATCCTTACGATTCGTAGGTCTGGAGGGGGTGATGGGAGCAGAACACCGTATGTTGATATTGTGTGTGATAAATCGGGGGTTTACCAAAAAAAGAAAACATCTTCCGTAAATTCAGGTACAAAGAAAAAAGATTGTCCATTTTTCATTAAAGGTTACGTAGTTAATGGTGAATGGATGTGTCACGTAGAAAATGGACAACATAACCACCCACCTCCAACTTACCTCCAAGGGCAAGCACGACGTGCTCGTTTAACCCAAGATGAAAAAGAAATTGTTAAAACTTTAAGGCAGAGTAGTTTTAAAGTTGGTGCAATATTAGAGGCCATTAAAAATCGAAATCCTGACAATGTATCAAACACTAAAACGATACATAATTTTTTGGCCGGACTGAAATTTAAAGAACGAGATGGTAGAAACCCAACACAGGAACTTTTTAATTTGTTGGATAGACATCGCTACACATTCTACTATAATATGAACCCATCAACCCACTGCCTTGAGAACTTGTTTTTTGCACACCCCGATTCTATAAGGATGTTCAAAGCTTTTCCTGATGTCTTGTTAATGGATTGTACATATAGGACAAACCGTTTTAATATGTCATTTCTAGAAGTCGTAGGAATGACATCAACGAACCAAACATATTGTTTAGGTTTTGTTTTCATGAGTGACGAGACACAAGAAAGTTATATATGGGCATTGGAAAAATTTAAAGTTACATTGGAGGGGTGTATACTACCTAGGGTGTTTGTAACCGACAGGGAAATGGCCTTATCAAATGCTTTATCCGTTGTTTTTCCCGATTCTCATCATATTTTGTGCACTTTTCATATTGCAAAAAATGTTTTGAAAAACTGCCGTAAAAAGATCCCTGACGAGGAGTGGCAAACGTTTCTAGATGATTGGGGTTTATTGGTTGATTCTGAGTCGATAGAGGAGTACAATCATAACCGAACTTCTTTTAATTCCTCTTACAAATCGTACCCTGCTGTGATTAAGTATGTAGACAAGCTTTTAAATGATTATGCTGAAAAGTTTGTTGCATGCTATACCAACCACACAACACATCTAGGTAACAGAACTAGCAATCGAGCCGAACAACAACATGCTAAGCTGAAAAGATCCCTTTCCACAAATACTGGCACGCTTGAAACTGTTTGGGTAGAGCTGAATAGAATTCTAGAAAAACAGTTCGAGGATATTAAGACGAAGTTGGATAAATGCAAGTCTTATTTTCCACATTCTGAAAAAACACCTCTATTTATAAATCTTAGGTCGTATATCACACACTATGCCTTTGATTTATTATTTCAAGAACACAAAAAATGTAATGGCCAGGCTGATGAGAATTGTTCTTGCGGTTTTAAATTGTCTCACGGTTTACCTTGTCATCATATTAGACGTAATTGATGATAATGGGAACACCGATGATTATGGGGTAGAGGGTGATCTAGAAGAGTTTAAAAGTGTTTATGCTAGCAAAACGAATGTTGAAAAACGGCGTATGAAAACACAACTCCGAGAGATAACCGTACCAGCCAGAACATCCGTCAGTGACCCCGAAGTGAGAGTAAATAGGGGGAGACCTAGAAAAGGCGACAAATCTAGTAAGAGGGATAAATCGGGATGGGAGTATGTGGAGGAACAGAGTGGTGGTGCTAGTAGGGACAAGGGCAAAGGCAAGGCGGATGAAACACCGGAGGTAAGGGTAAACCCAACTAGGAGGCCGCGGAACCAGAACCCTGAACCCACCCCCAATAGGCCAACCTTCCTGTACAGTGACCAAATATGGGTCATGTTACATAGTTACATCGAAACGGTTTATGATGTGCGTGGGGATGGTAACTGTGGGTTCCGGGTACTTGCAAATGTGACGGGTAAACAGAATGGGGAAGATGATTGGTATGCGGTAAGATGTGAGTTGTTTCAAGAGCTGCAGCAAATGAAAGGTGTTTACTATGAGCTGTTTGAGAATGTTGGCTTTGAAGCTTACCGATATGATTACATTTTATCAAGTTTAAATTTTTGTCATCCTACAAATCCCGCACCTATTGACAAATGGATGAGATTTCCGTCTTATGGGTTTTTAATTGCTTCTCATTACAATATTCCAATTGTATTGTTGTCCTCATGGCAAAATAATGATGGAGGGGTAAACGTGTGGAACAGTACTTTTTTACCTCTTTATACTGGTCCGCCACGGGGAACGACAAATTACATCCCGACTGTAATGGTGTTCGTCAACAGTTGTCACTATGCTCAGGTTATTCCTAAAGAAGAAGGGATCTTCCCAATGCCAGGAATTATAGCACGGTGGGAACAAACACGCACTGAGACAGCTGCGCCATGGAAGGAACTTTTTCGACCAAATTTCAAGTTATATATGGCGCTGGAAAAGAAATCGGGAAAGAAAAAAGCAAATGAAACGATAGACCTAAGTCCATAATCAGTTTTTTATTTTTAATTTTATGTAATTTACTATTTTTTTCAAGTTGTTGTAAATTTATATGATGTAAACAAATGTTTAATAAATTTGTTTTCTTAAATTTAGTTCTATGAAATTTTGTTGTAAATTTTGTTTAATAAATTTGTTTTATGAAATTTATAAGTTCATATTCATGTTCGCATATTGAGTTAATTTTTTTTATGAAATTTATATAATTTATCATTGTTTCATTCAACAAAATTGATGATTGACACCAAATTGACGACTTATTTAATGTTTCATATTGCGTTATACAAGTGTTAAAAACAAACCAAAGGTACTTCACAAAAAATGACGATTTAGTTAATGATTCAATAAATATCAACTTATACACTTGACAAAAATATAACATGTAAAATTTTGAACTTATACAATAAATATCAAACATAAAATTTATCAAATCAACTTTATTTGTGTAAATTTGTGTAAAATTTGTGTTTATTTTGATAGATTGTTAGAATATTGGTAATTTATTTTATGTAAAATTTTAAAAATAAGGCATTTAGTTTTTTTATTAAAAAAATCATGTTTAATTTGAAAAAAATACTGAAATTATCGAGTTAAGTCTATAATTAATATAAACAAACAACAAACAACAAACAATTATATATACCTAAGTGAATTATGGATTTGCATATTTTATATATTTTTTACTATTTTACAAATTGAAATTACAAAAAAAAAATAAAAAAAAAATACATACAAACCGTAAAAAAAATATACGGTTTGCAAAAATACATGCAAACCGTACATTTAATGTACGGCTTGCATGTATTTTTGCAAACCGTATATTTTTTTTACGGTTTGTATAAAAACACTGTAGATCGTAAATTTTTTTTACGGTTTGTGCGTTTTTTCAGAAAAAGTGTAGTATAAAAATCCAACCTCATTTTTTTTTTATTCAGTTGTTTTCGAAAATTAAGTTTAAATTATATTTTAATCTTAAAATTTATAAATTATATGAATTTAATCTAAAAAATTTATAATTTTATATTTTTCACATATCCATAAATAAATAGTTACATATACATAAAAAATATTAACTTTTAAAAAATATTATTTTTATAAAAAAGTTAATTATTTTTTGCTTTTTTAAAAAATATTAACTTTTAAAAAAAATTGTTTTTATAAAAAAGTTAATTATTTTTTAAAAAATGCACTTCAAAAGGTGCATACCTTTTAAAATATATATATAATTTTAAAAAATATTAAAAAAAAAGTTAATTTTTTTATAAAACATTATATTTATAAATTGGGTATTTTTTATATATATATTTTTAAAAATTTTAAAATTAAATATATTTTTTATAATTAACTTTTTTATAAAAACAATTTTTTTTAAAAGTTAATATTTTTTAAAACTATTAACTTAAAAAAAAATAACTTTTAAATATTTTTTAAAACTTGTTAATATTTTTTAAAAATAAGCGAATCTAAGTTAAAAACAGAAAATGAACAAGTGTATCTGAGTGAAGATGTGAAAATGACCTTAAATATGTGGCATACGTTTGTCTTATTCTCTGCTCTTATTCGATACGACAAATACGCCCCTTCTTGTAAATGTATTTGAATTTTAGACCATTTTCTTACTTGTGGTGAACTTTATATACTTTTCTGGTCCTATCTCTTTTTTGTGTGCAAAAAATAGGAGATTTTGGTACATGTTCAGCTGCACGTTGTGTTTTGTAAAATGGGCATGTAAAATAAGATGAAATGGGCTTTATACATACACTGCTGGAAATGCTAAAAAGACCAAGCGTTCGAGCCAAGTCTAATTCAAGATGTGAGCCTAATCGTATAATAAATTGTAGACGATTCAATGCACCGCAGACTATTAAATATCAGTTCAACTCGATAAATTTTCTAAAATATATTTACACACTGAATTTGCATCGATAAAATAGGCGATAAACATGCGTAAACATTTTTGCATCAATAAAAAAGACAATAAACACCGGTAGAACAAATATTTTTGTGGTTTCTCAAATTAACATGCCTTAAGGCCCATCATAAGTATTAAAAAGATCACAATCATGCACATCACATCATTTTAGAAATTTGCATCAATAAAACAGACCGATGATACAATGCTCCACAAAACCTTATAACAACATACTTCTTAATTTATTTATTCTTCAGATTCACCAGCTGCACCATCTTTTTCACTCCTCCGCATCCCCACATCCACATCGATCTTATGTCTTCCACCGTAGATTTCTCCCAGAACTCCCTCAGTTCATGACTACATGCCGATTTAATCCCACAAAGACAACAAAAACAAGTCCACAAAGATCAACGATAGAAACGGTGAGTGGGAAAAAAAGAAACACCAATACTGAGAAAAACTAATGCTTAAAACACATGAACACCTTTTTATTTTGAGTACACTCTTTACTATTTTCTTTTCCTTATTCAGGAACCAGGAATTGCTAGGTATAAAAACACATGGACACAACTAAAGGAGCACATTGTTGAAGCAGCATGGTAAAGACAGGGATTTAAGTCACACGCACACACACACATATATATTATATATACACATTGGGGGAGGATAGGCATTATGAAAAATACGAGGTGTACTTCAAAATCTCTTACTATTTTTCATGCAAACTCTTACTGTTTTTCGTAATGTCTACAGTCTTTTCCCAATATATACACATGCAGAAGGATATAATAGACTTTTTGTTTATATTTGGAAATCCTTTTTCAATAAAACAAACAGCTTGGTAGATTAGACGAATATGAAACTATACTATTACAAAAAGGAGAACATACCTGGTCAATTTCTTGGGATCCGCCCTTCTGGTAAAACAAAAAGAATCATGTAAGACAGATTGCTCAACTTTGAGAATAAAACGACTAAATTAGATTTCAAACATCCACAAGTAAAGAAAAACTTACATCCCACCCAGTATGACCGCCAAAAGACAGGGTCTACCTATAACTTTACATTCAAGAACTAGCACGTCAACTACATCCAAAAAATAATTATGGTGCAAGAATCAGCAAAGGATACACTTGAAATAAGGGTCTGTAGAAGCTACCCGTCTTAATATTGCAATTGATAATCAGAAACTGAAAGTAGTCAAGAAGACAAAAGCTGCTTACCCAGACGGACAGAAACCATCTTGAATTTGAACAAGAAGCTGTACAAGGAAAAAAAATTATAATGCAAAGACGATTTCTTTTAGCACGAAATATCAACAACTGACGGTAAACGCAAGCCAATGATACATTTTAAGTAAATTTCTGGTGTAAAAAGCTTACCATCATTGTCAGACTATATAAATAACAAAGGAAATCTACACACTTTTTTTAGGGTCTTCTGAGATGAAGAGTGTGGGGGAGATGGTTTATTAAAGAGAGAGAAAAGTGATTATGTAAAAGCCTCCATTTTTTTAAACATGATGTTGACTACTTTAATCTGTTTGATTTTGATGTGCCTCTTAGAATACAAATTTCAGCCAATCTAAGTTACGTATCGTACAATTTATACCTGCCTTTAGGATCGATCAATCACCTAAATTTTCAATGGAAATCATCGTGTTTTTTTGACAAATTTCTTTTATAAGAACAGCAAACTATCATTTCTTAAGAAAAATAATATTCTGCAAGTAAACCTCCTTATAAATAAATTCTTTGCAAAGATAATCGCAATCAGCTAAGTAGCTACTTGAGGAACTTAAAAGAAATGTATCCACAAATCCCCGTCTCTTATTAGATAGTGTAAAAATACAACGAATTTTAATAACTTCCGCATCCAAGTCCATTGAAGAGATATAAACAATAAAAATGCCTTCCAAATATGGCATTTAAAGACACATTACGAACAAGACAAAATTGAAGAACTAACGTATAAAACCCTCCTTTATAGTAGTTATTTACACTACATAAGTAAACAATTCAGGGTCTAGCTGAATCGAGAATCTGCCAAGGAAATATATAAAAACGGAAACCCCAGCTTTAATTTATTAAATGAAAAAACCGCAAGGAAAAAAAAAAGAGACAAAAGAGGCAAAATAATAATAAATGCATACCATGAATACAATAGATGATTATATAACAAGGTCAAAAACGCTAAACCCAATTTTAACATCGTCCACGCCCAGTGAAAAGATCCAAAACAGCAATGCCATATCATCCAAACAATGGGACTTAAGGACATTAAAAACAAGATACTGAGGACCTAACCAAAATGACCCTCCTTCCCGTTGGATCCGCCCCTTAAATTCGTTTATTAGCTACCTTTTATAGGATTGATTACATAAAAGTCTACATTTTTTCAGTAATGTTTTATGAGGTCTAACTACTTTAATATGTTAGGTTTCAGAAAATGTTAGCATCACATCTCGTAATCAATCCGAATATCTCATTCCACTGAAAATAAAAAAAAACTTGCATTTCGATAAAAACTTTACAACCAAGGGACACTATGCCACATACAAGACGTCCATGTGTGTCCTAAATAATTTAAAGGCTGAAATCAAAGATCTTTGCTGCTTTTAAAACATCAACTCATATCTAAAGCGAGAAAGTCTATATATAAATGTCTCATCAGAAAATAGTAGCCAATAATTGGGACAGTGGTGGCTTCGTGAATTCTAGTAGCGGTTACAAGTCTGGGTATCTAATTTAATTTAAAAAGAAACAAAAGGGGCTTGGAGTTTTTGTGAAAGGAACATATTAGTGCTAATAAGTTCACAACTATGACCGCCAATCTATGAATTGATACTTTGTTGTGTTTGTATGTTTTTAATATGTATTTTACAGAAATGTAAAGAGTAATAACTTTGAAAGAGCAGTGTTTCATAGGGCAAGATACAAATAAATATGTTTTGCAAGAGGATGCTTCCACGATTCGGACCCGTGACGGTGTGACCTCAAGGTCACAGGTCAACAAGTTTACAATCACCCACGCCTAGGCTTGCCCTAAAATTCATAGCAAACTGAAACTAAATAAACTGGACCATCCAACTTGAAGTGAAGACGTGGGATTGTCAATAAAGGTCGAGTCTTTTGGTGCACTTAAATGAAATGTGGTTAGTTCCTTCGCACATCTAAAAGAATAATCATATAGTCATTCGTCTTTATCTTTCTCAGTTACATCATAAAGTTAAAACTTGTTTGGCAGATAAAAGTTGTTACGGCATACTCAATACTCGCCCCCAAAGATGTAAGGAAAATAAAATACTAAAACACTATCTTTATTAGAAAATATACATAATAAATAAGACTCTGGCACACGCACCCAACCACTACTACAATCTATATGCCACTTAACTAACAGAGCATGAGGAATATAAAGCATAGGTGAACTGGAGAGCTTTTTTGAATATTAACCACGAAAACTAAAGATTACTTTAACAAAATCGAACCTTCAAAACAAAGGTCAGAGTCTTTTTTCCGCAGTAAATAGAAGTCGTGGTTAAGAATCCTTCGTACATTTCGGAAAATTATCATATGGTCCCTTGTCCTTTATACAATTGGAGGATAAGAGTATTTAAGAAAACTAAAATACGAAACTGCCAACTTTATTAAAAAAAACACAGATTACTAGATTTAACGACCCCAGTACGTACCAAACCACTACTACAGTCTACATACCGCTTAAATAACATAACATGAGGTAAAATGAGAGATAAGGCATAACTGATCTGGATAACTCGTTTGAAATTCATATACAAAGAACCACACCAATCCGAAGTAGAATACAGTAGATGATTTACTAATAAGGTCAAAAACCCTAAACCCACGCCCAGTGAAAAGATCTAAAACAACAATGACATATCATCCAAACAGCAAGGAGATTAAAAACAAGAAAATTGAGGACCTACCCAAAAGGACCCTCCTTCCCGCTGGATCCCCCCCTTAATTTCTTAAATTTATAAAGCTACCTTTTAGAGGATTGATTACATAAAAGTGTACATTTTTTCAGTAATGTTTTAATAAGGTTTACTACTTTAGTATGTTAGGTTTTGGTGCCTTATGGAAGGATACAAATTAAGGAAACCATCCTGTTAGCCCTGTAATTGCCTTTAAGAGCAATTGGTCACCTTAACATTCAATAAATTATCAAAGGAAACCATCCTGTTAAATTATAAACAATAGATCTATAAGTAAATATAATCGTAGAACAAAGAGGCATATCATTAGCGGGTGGATCCAGACTCAATCAAATCGGGAATCTTAAGTCATGAATAAAACACATATGGTTACACGCCAAACCCAAAGACTCAAAATAACAGAACATAAGGTTAAGTGAGAGATAATGCATAGCTTTTTTTTATAATGCATAACTAATCTGGTTTGAAAATTCATTTTTCAAAACTCAAAATTATCTTAACGAAAATCAAAACTCAATACTAACAGATATATGTATACCAATGATTCAACTGTTTCTGTTAATGGGATTGAAAGTCGCAACATCTAAAATATACACCGTAAATAAACAGATCCTTAGCATACAAGTCGTGAAAATATAGTTGATACCGGATTTCAGTATTTGCAGTTAATTGAAAACCAAAATTTCAAGAGTTCTTCAAACAGATAAAAAAAAGTAGAGATCTGGTAAATAGATGAGATACACATATAAAACAATTGAAATTCAAAGCATATGTGATACCTGAGCCTATATACCGCTTAAATGACAGAATGTGGTTTAAAGAGGAATATCCTTAACTATTCTGGTTTGAATTTCATTTACAAAAAACTCAAAATTATTTTAACAAAAATCAGAACTTTACAATAGATAATAAGCCTACAAGTATTGATAATTGATATTCCAAGCCTTCCATGATTTGGTATAAAGTATACCAATGTTTAAGGCATACTCATCCCCAAAGACGTTAAGGAAATTAATAACGAAACGTCCAACTATTTTGTAAAAAGGATCACTAAAAACTAACAGAACATGAGGGAAAATGGGAGACACGGCACAGGTTTGAAATTTATGTACAAAAAATGCAAAATTGATCTGAACAAAAATGCAAAACTTTACAACAGATATATGATAGCTTTCAAGTATTAATAATTAATATTCCAAGCCTCCCATGATTTGATAATAAAGTATAGAATTATGTATTTTGCATATACTCCTATGTAATCTAAAGAGTGAGTTTTTTTTTAAAATAAATTTAATTATTCAATGTTAATAGGAATGAAACTCATAATATCCAAAATATACTCCATAAGCAAACAGGTCTCTAACATAAATACCGTGAAATCAGAGTTGATGGATACCAATTTATCAATTTTTTTGCAGTTAATTACACATAATCAAACAGAATAAAAAGAAGGTAGAAGATAAATACACATAATAAAAAAGTGAAATCGAAAGCATATTATGTACCTGAGTCTTTATCGGATCTTATGCTTAGGGTTTTGGTGCGAAGAGAGGGAGAGAGAGAGAGAGAGAGAGAGAAATAATGTAATCAAAAATAAGTTGTGTTCTGCTATGATTGTACCGTGTATTAAATGAAAATTTATTTAAAAAAAATGATTGGTTTACCGAATTCGCTACGGATAATGTTTTTGGATGAAAATCTGATGATATAAACCATTGTCTATATTTATATATAATCATAGTACTTCTCACAACAGTATTGATAAGATTCATATTATAAACAGTTAAATTTTTAATCGGTAGCTTATATACAACTTAATTAATGATTAGTTCATGAAACTAAAACCAATTAATCTTTGCTCCATTTTCTCTAACTGACCAATAAAAATAAGAAAAAATTCTAGAAAAAAAAAATGGAAAAATTCTAGAAAAAAAAAAGATCAAAAAAACTTTAAAGAGTCAAAACCCCGAAAAAATACGTATAAAATTTTAAAAATCCAAAAAAATCTAAATCAACAAAAATCCAAAAACGAAAAAAGAACAGCCCGAGTCTTCTTAAGTCATTTTAAAAACAGGTTGAGTCATTTTAAGTCATTTTAAAAACAGTCTAAGTTGTTTTAAATCATTTTAAAAAAAGTCAGAGTCATTTTAAATCATTTTAAAAACAATCTGAGTTGTTTTAAGTCATTTTAAAAACAATCCGAGTCGTTTTAAATTATTTTAAAAACAGTCTGAGTCATTTTAAGTAATTTCAAAACAGTCTGAATTGCTTTAAGTATTTTTAATTCATTTTAAAAATAGTCTGAATCGTTTTAAGTCATTTAAAAAAACAGTCTGAGTCGTTGTAAGTCATTTTAAAAACAGTCTGAGTTATTTTAAGTCATTTAAAAATAGTCTGAGTCATTTTAAAAATAGTCTGAGTAATTTTAAAAATAGTCTGAATAATTTTAAGTCATTTTAAAAACAGTGTAAGTCGTTTTAAATCATTTTAAAAAAAGTATGAGTAATTTTAAGAACAATTTGAGTCGTTTTAAGTCTTTTTAAAAATAGTCTGATTCGTTTTAATTGATTAAAAAAATAGTCATAGTCATTTTAAATCATTTAAAAAATATTCTGAGTAGTTTTAAATACAGACGGAGTTGTTTTTAAATCATTTTAAAAATAATATGAGTCATTTTAAGTCATTTTAAAAACAATTCGAGTAATTTTCAGTCATTTAAAAAAAAGTCTGAATCATTTTTAGTCATTTTAAAAATAGTCTCAGTAATTTAGAAACAATGCGAGTAATTTTAAAAATAGTCTGAGTTATTTTGAGTCATTTTAAAAATAGTCCGAGTCATTTTAGAAACAGTCTGAGCCATTTTAAGTCATTTTAAAAATAATTTGAGTTATTTTAAGTCATTTTAAAAATAGTCCAAGTCATATTTAAGTCATTTGAAAAATAGTATGAGTCATTTTCGGTAATTTAAAAATAGTCTGAGTCATTTTAAAAAGCAACTCGAATAATTTTAAAAACGGTCTGAGTCATTTTGAGTCATTTGAAAACAATTGTAAGTTATTTTAAAGTTTTTTTTAACATTTTTTGGACTTTCCGACTTTTTCAAACTTTTTTATAATTTTGGATTTTTTTATTCTTCTTGGTTTTTTTTTTTCTAACCATTTTTCGGGTTCCCGACTTTTTTGAACGTTTTTTCATTGTTATGTGATTTTGGATTTTATTTTTAGAGGCTTTTTTTTTTTTTTTTTTTTTATACCAATTTTGAGTTTTTTCTGGTTCCCGGTTTTTTGAACTTTTTTTTGATTTTTTTTTTTTTATTTTGTGATTTTGGTTTTTTAGATTTTTTTTGGTTTTTTTACCATTTTTTTCGAAGGATTTACATGTTCCCGACTTTTTTTAATGGTTTTTTCAATTATTTTTAGTTTTTTTCAATTATTTTTTATTTATATTGGGTAATTAGGTGGGTAACCAATCCTTAATTAATTTTAAAAATAGTTGACCAATTCTTAATTAAATTTTGTAGGATAATCAATCTTTAAATTGTTTTATTTTCATGAACCAATCCTCACTTAACCTTCTTTTTTCCATTAGTTGCTTGTTACTACAATATAGTTTAATTTTCTTTCAGATCAGTTAGTTCATGTAAACAATAAACTAAGGCCGCAAAATCGTTAAGAATTAAGATTGAGATAATTATATGACTCATCTGGTCAAATAAAACATGGGAAATAAGATGACGGTAAACTATGAGAATTCATCATCTGACATCGTCTATGGACGATGTCACGACAATCGGGCAAGTTCGGGATAATATATAGCCTATGAATGCTTCACTGCTTTTAAAAGAATGAAAAAAGAGGTTAAACATTATTATATGATCGTAAAGATTGATCTCTATTGTTTATACTACGGTAAATTGGAATTTTTTAGAATCAATTATTGGGGATTGGGCTTTGCAGAGCAATGAGTTTGTTCAGTTATGGATTATATTAGCTCGGTTAAATTTTCAGTTCAGGTTAATTGAGCAAATATTGCAGATATAAAGTCGAGTAGAGGGTTAAGACAAGGAGACATGATGTCTCTATATCTTTTCTTATTTGTGGTGTACTTTTTTTATCAAAAAAGCTAATAGTGGCGATTAAGAATGGCATCTTGTAATGCTTCACAGATAGAACATAAAAATTAAACCTAAATATATGTATTCAGATACGAATCGACTCATGCATTATTAACGGGTACCCAACGAAATTATAATAGGACCCGGGGTATAATGGTTTTCTCCTTAATTAAAGATAATGGTAAATATCCATTAGCATCCAAACCCAATTATTAAAGGCCCAACAGTTAAAAAGTCCATGAGTTGACAGATAAGATTGACACTTGTCAACATACTGTGCCGCACGGACGCCTATAAATAGTCAAGTATCGGTACTGAAAAAGAATCTGACTTCTCAGCACAAAAGAAAGTACAAAACACAGACTTTTCAAAGCTTATCTCACTAGAAAGTACGCAGATAGAAGTCAAGTCAAAGACCGAGCACTGAGACCAAGCAAAAGACCGAATATTAAGATCAAATTATTAGAATAAGCATAAATAGAATCAAGATTGTAATCCCGATCAAGCATATTCACCGATCAATAAAAAAGAACAATGTCACGTCTAATATTTCACATCAACAATATATATCATTATTTGCCGACAACTCGCTTATTTTCCTCCGAGCAAATTAAACAAGGGAAAAATAAGTACCCTTTAAAATACTTTGCATGAATTTTGTGAACGCTCATGAATTTATTTAAATTAGAGGCTATGTATTCGCCAAATTGGCATTTAACAAAACAATAAGGGCTATTGCAACAACTTGCCGTGTCCTCATGGATTATATGATGTTATTGTATTTTAAAAAGTATTCAAGGTTTGAAGAAAATTTTGATATCCTCGACATCTAGAGAATTTTTGATAAAATCACTGGCACAAGAACTTCCCGCGTATCATATGACGTGTTTTCCTATACTGAAAGGTTTAGTGGGGCATTAATGGCGAGGACAAACATATTCATCGGGAAAGTGTGTGATGTTTTGACTCGGTTTTCAAAATCTTTTAACATCTTTTTAAAGGTAGTCGGGGGGATTGGAAAAACCTTTTGAAAGGTCGGAAGTTGTTAAAGAAAGATAAAATATGGAACATTAATAAGGGATACAATATATGAATTTCAGGGAGTACAAATGGCTGTCTTTTGAGCAAAATTTCTCAATTAAAGGGCAAAATCCGATTGACTACAATTTAGTACCGGTTAGTGAATTTATTGATTAAATGTCAAATGACTGGGATAAAAATAATTTAATCTTACTGGTGCATAAAATTCGGCTAAACAAACTATATACGGAAATCTTGTTAGATGGTGGAGGCTCGGATAAAATAGTCTATGTGATACTTATTAAAGAGTTTGGGAATTACATTTCAGCTGAAATTGCATCTGTTTCAGCTTAAAGTGCATCTGGTTCAACTAGAAATGTATCTAGTTCAGTCAAAATTTTATAATGTAACTCAATATATTTCGCCATAAATTGCATATTTTACTTTCAATTTAAAAAAAAAAAAAAAAAATCCGGATAGATTCGAACTACCAAATTCTTGAACCTTATTGTTGGTGCAAGCGTTTTTACCATTTTCAGCTTACGGATATATATAGTGACTAAACAAAATCATAATGTACACCTAAAAATCAAACGAATTCAACCAAATAAGCACTAAACGCACGCCAAAGAAACAATTAATTTTCATATTGTACATCAGTGTTGGTGCAAACGCTCCTACCATTTTGAGATTACGAATCTATGCAGTCACTAAACAAAAAGCATAACAAACTCATACAATTTTGACACTTCAAAAAAAGTACGAACAAAAAAATTAACTATAATGTTTCGTATCAGCCACAAACAGGCTCTGTTCCAGCCACAAATGCATATAGTTCAGCCCCGAATCGAAGTCTATTTCAGCCTCAAACGGAGCTTAACTTCAGCCCCAAAGCGGGCTCCGTTTCAGCCACAAACGGGCTCGGTTCCAGTCACAAAACATGTTCCGTTTTGGTCCCAAAATGGGCCATGCTTCAGCCCTACAACAGGCTTGTTTCAGACCCAAAAAGGAATCTTTTGAGCCACAGAACAGTATTCATTTCTGGCCCGAAGTGGGCTCCGTTTCAGCCAGAAACTTGCAGTGTTTCGGACCCAAAATGAAATACCAATTCAGATCTTCAACGCAAATACAACAATAGTGATAATGACCTGAAAGTAAAGTTTACACTTTGTATTTATAAATTTTGCTTAAAAGTTGTGTCGAAATAACGCTAAAAAGTACTATTGAAGTAGTTATACAATCGGTGCATAGCTCATTGATATCATTCTCAGCAGCAAGTGCCAAATTGATATAAAAAAATTCACACCGGATGATGAGCGTCTATATTCCTTAAAAAGTTTTTTCAACTGTTAATCGGCTAGAACAAGGAATATATAATACAAATGGAGACTTAAATTTCTGACTAAGAACCTGTTTTAACATTGGACCGGAATAAGTTTCAACCTTGAACCCCGGGTACGATTCCACTCTAAAATAGACTCCAATTCAGCCCTAAAACGGACTGCATTTAGCACCAAAACAGACCCCACATCAGCACAAAAACAGGCTCGTTTCAGCCCCAAAATGGACAGTAAAATCAGCCCTACAACAGGATCGATTAAGCACCAAAACAGACGTAAACAACTCAAAAACGCGCCCTTTTTCAGCACCAAAACAGCCAAACTCTAAAATAATAACTCAAAACAAATATAAACACATAAATTAAAAAAAAAAGATTAGCAAATAACCCTACAAAAGTAATGATCAATTGTTGACACGTAATCAACAATTTGACTTACCTGGTCGTGTAGCTAGGCATAGGTGTGCTATTCGGTCAGAGTCCTAACCAAATCCCCACAACCTCTCGCCGAGTCGAGTATAGTTTGATGTCCTCCACCGTCTCGATTGTCGTCGGCATGTCCATAACCGGAAACCCCGCCAACACCGTCTTGTTCCCCACACTCGTCACCTTTAAACCATACCCATCCATGTCATCACCTCAGTCGACGAGAACGACGGCAGAGAAGACGGCGAGGAGTTTGTGATGGTCGAAGCTGTCAAATCTCCGTTGCAAACTCCGACGCATCTCTGCTACAACCTCCGGCTCCGACGGATCTCTGCTGCAATCTAGGGGTTACGTGATGGTGATAGGAGCAGTGGTGATGGGGAGAGAGATCAGAGATCAGAGATGAATTCGGAATAGGGTTTTGGTGAAATTAGGAGAATAGAGGAGAGAGAGCGCGCGTGAGAATGTATAAAATAAATCACGTTAAAAGAAATAGAAAATTAAAGAGTATTTATATTATGAAAAGTGATACATGAAAGTAATGCAACTTTTTCTAGGCACTTAGAAGAAATTAAAGTTAAAAAGTGACACATATGATGCAAACCTATCATATTATATATATAAGTCAACCCAAAAAAAGCGAGTCTGTCAAATTTTGGTCATTTTTTTCAAAAATGCTCATACTCTTTTTTACTTATTACTCATTTACATTTATTCAATTTAAAATATAAAAACACATAAAAATCATGATTTTTTCAAAACAATTATAATACTATACAAAACAAAATTGTTTTACGCGTACTTTGTGTAACAAAAACATTATATTACTCACGATTTTTAATTTAATATATTCATTCAATCAATATACTTTTTAAAAATTTATTTACCCGGATCATATATTTACCACGCATCGCACGCACAACGCGTGTGTAGCGATTACTAGTTATATATATATAGAGAGAGAGAGAGAGAGAAAGTCTTTCAACTTTAATAAAAAGAATAGATTGCTAGATTTAAACGACTCTAGTACGCTACCGATTACAGCCTATATACGGATATACCGCTTAAATAATAGAACACGAGGTATATACTACTAATGATCCAATTGTCCGTGTTAATGGGATCGAAACTCACAACATCTAAAATAAACCCGTAACTAAACAGATCCCTAACATAAAAACCTTGAAAACAAATTTTATACCAAATTTCAATTTTTGCAGATAATGAAAATCAAGATTTCAAGAGCCTATCAAACAGATTAATTAATTAAAAGAAAAGTACATATATGGTTAATATAGAAGAGAGATACACATAAATTAAACCAAAGTATATTATGTACCTAAGCCATTGTCGGATATTATGTTTAGGGTTTTGGTGGAGTAAGAGAGAGATATAAGAGAGTCCTAAGATCGAGTGTATGCATATTGAAGTGACAATTATAAGAATTTATGTTGCGTAAACCTTTTATTTTTAATTTTTTAACACCTAGTGGTATCTTCTTATTGCCTTAGTAATAAGAAAGTGCATCGGAGTTTATTTGCAATATTCACAACTTTCTAGTTGCCACTGACCCATTGTCACAACGAATTGTTTCATAGAAACCCAAACCCTAACAAAAAAATGATCATTACACACCTACGAAATGATAGAGAGTGGGGCCACCTTTCTTTTTCATAACGATTTTGTTCAACAGTATTTTGAACCCTAAAAGTTTACAGGAGATTAGTTGGTTATTGTAGTTGTTATTTTCTGTTTTCATTATAATTAATATAGCAGGAGTACATAATAATTGTTACAACATTTTTTTGTAATGTTATCAAACTAAAACTGAAAAATTCTATATTACTGCTGCCATGTAAAACTTTTCTCAAAAGAGGGGATTGCAACTTAATAATCATTTGCAATTTATGCATTCGTGCTTCCGAATATACCCCATCATACTTCCTAATTGGTTGCCTGTTAAATATTGGATAAAAATATTTACTTCATTAAGACTGAAATTAAGTATGTCATTTCCAAAAGTGACCAGTTTTGATAATGCATTGAGAAGAAAAGAGACACAAAATATATTAATCTCTACCATATCATTTTGATTTTACTAAAACACGGATTAATCCAATATAGTAATATCCCCGAACAAAAAAAAATGATCTAAAGAAACTATTAACCCTCAAGCCATAAGAAAATATTGATCGGATTGATGTTTTCTTTTGTTCAAGGGCACTTAGGGCCACCCTCTTTGGTCTTCCAGTTGTTGTAGCAGGGACACTCTTCCTTGTGACCGTAAGTGCCCGATGGCACACAAAGACATTTAGCACAACATTTGTTGCAGTATAACAAGCAAGGTTTCTTGTGTGACGTTGCCGAGCATCGGTTTTGACATGCCGCAGGACACTCTGAATAACACCACAATATCAAAGAAAAATAGAATTGATGAGAAAAGGTCATAATTTAATTTGTAGGCTAAATTATCCAGTAATTGATTGATTTCGCATATATTCTAACATGATCTTTCGTATTTGAATTATAGTGTATGTAGTCATGGAGTCATTCGTTGCAGTTTTTTATTTTTATTTTAACAATTCGTTGCAGGTTTGTAATTTTTGTAAAGGTCATTACCTAGGTACAGCCTTTTATTTTGATATCATCTTGCTCTCACAAAAATGCTAGAAAAAAAATGTTTTTTTGCTTTTATTGTATTCAGTAATACGTATGATAGGCTTTTGATAATCTTTAGTAAGATTTTTTTTTTTAGAAAAAAATATTCAAGATTAGTATTCTGATGTGAAAATTATTATGGAGCTGGGCAAATCCATTACGGTTGTTAGTTTGTTTTTTACGTCAAAAAATCCATTTTTCCAAACATTTATTTGACGTAAACATCAAACTAACAACCGTAATGTTTTAAAATTGTAAAACTAACGGAGTTGATATGGGACATAACTTCACATAATGATGATTAGTTAAGTGTTAATTCGAATAATTAAACAAGGACTTACGTTGGGCAGTTAGCGACCCTTCTCCACCAGCCTGTTGATAATAAAAGATACAAAAATTAATAAAAACGAATAAATAAGTGTTAATCCGAATAAATAATCGGATGATATGGGACATGACATAGGATTATTTATGGACAATTTCATGTTGTTTATTGTGTCTAACAAAGTATAACAAATGTAAATTTACCATCGAAGTTTGAATGAAAGCCATGGACACCACAAGGATGAATAGGCAGAACGATTGAATCAATGAGAAGCTAGCCATGCTGCTAAACAAACTTTGTTATAGTTTTTACAAGTATTTTTTGAGAATGATTTCAAGTTGGATGTTGTAAAAGTCCCACCTGTCGAATTTATAGGGGAAAATGGGGATTGCATTAATTCTAATTTATTATTACATGGTAATTTTAATTAAATGCAATTGATTTAGAGTGTAGAATGATTAGGAAATTCATTTAGTTAAATTTTATAGAACAATGAATAAGAGTGTAAAACTTGCTTATAGAGAAACAATTAATTTGTGACTATTAATTGAAATCTTATCCAAAGAATAATTATATTTACAAACTCAAGGATATATCCACTGAACTCTGACAATAATAATATAAGTAAGCTTTAATGATAATTGATTTTGTTTTACGTCAAATTAGCTCAATAATATATGTAAGAGAAAGAGAGATAATGAGGGCCAAAACATATGTATTCAAGTGTGTAGTTGGTGTAACAAACTCCATACCCATAAGCTCTTTATATAGGCTAGAGGTTTGGAGGTTACAAGCTAAATGTTAATGATAAGAAACTCAAAGGTTGTAACATACAAAGGAGCAAATGCTCATACTAAATGATATGTAACTCTTAAACTAATGGACTATCCAATATTTACAACACTCCCCCTTGGATGTCCAAAAATATATTTAATCATATTTGAGCTCCTCTGTCTTGTAGCTTGTTGGTACGAACTAACCACTAACAAACGCCTCGTTAAAACCTTGCAAGAGAAAACCCATTGGAAAAAAACCTCTAGGCGAAGGACAAAAAGAGTACGATTTGGTTAGAACAATAGGGGTAATCACATACATAAAGTGCCTCATCAAAACCTTGTCAGAGTAAACCCAATGGGAAAAACCTCTGATCGAGGAAAAAAAAGTACACTGTGATTAGAAGTATTCGACTGGATACTCCCCCTGATTTAGGCCATCATTAGTGAGAATTTTCTCGATTTAGTGTCTGAGAAATCGAGCATACATCAGGATGCTCCCCCTCACTTGCACACGACAGGGTGCAAGGACATGTCACTTTAGGATAGCTCAGAAAGCTTCCTAAGACCAATTGCTTTGACATGTTTCTGAAATGAATACTTTGGCAGTGACTTAGTCAACAAGTCTGCGTGATTATTCTCTGATCCAATATGCTTAACTTCAATCTTTTGAAGCGCTTGTTGCTCATGTGTAAAGAACAACTTTGGCGAGATATGTTTGGTGGCATCACCTTTGATGTAACCATGTTTTCCTTGATCAATAACAGCGGTGTTGTCCTCATAAATAACAACTGGTTCATCAGGATCATAAGCTAGGTCACACGTACTTCGAATATGGCCAATAACTGCTCGAAGCCATACACACTCTCTAGTCGCCTCATAGAGCGCGAGTAGCTCAGAGTGGTTCGTCGAAGTAGCCACCAAGGTCTGTTTACGAGACCTCCACGATATCGCCGTGTTCCCAATGGTAAAGACATAACCAGATTGGGAACGTCCCTTGTGCGGGTCTGATAAGTAACCCGCATCGGCGTAACCGACAAGGGTCGCGTTATTTCGAGTGCCAAGGGGGTTGGACTCACTCGTTGACACGTAGGGATAGAACAAACCCATATCCGTAGTACCCTTAAGGTAACGGAAGACGTCTTTAATGCCATTCCAGTGGCGGCGTGTTGGCGCGGTGCTGTGTCGAGCTAGACAATTCACAGCAAACGAGATGTCCGGTCTAGTACATTGAGCCAAGTACAATAGTGCGCCTATTGCACCCAGATATGAGCACTCAGGACTCAATATCTCTTCATCGTCCTCCTTTGGACGGAAGGGGTCCTTATTAATGTCTAGAGAGCGGACGACCATGGGAGTGGATGACGGTTTTGCGTCGTGATGACTAAACCGTCTCAACACCTTCTGGGTGTAATTTTCTTGATGGACTAAAATTCCATCTTTACGGTGCTCGATCTGCAGGACGAGGCAATACCGTGTCTTCCCAAGATCTTTCATCTCGAATTCCTTTTTCAGGAGTTCGGCAGTTTCGAACAACTCTTTCGAGGTTCCTATGAGATTCATATCATCTACATAGACTGCGATAATAGCGTATCCTGAAGTGGATTTCTTTATGAACACGCATGGGCATAATTCATCATTAACATATCTCAAGCCGATCAAGTATTCACTTAGACGGTTATACCACATCCGTCCGGATTGTTTCAATCCATATAGTGAACGTCTCAGCCTAATAGAGAATGTGTTCCGTGGCCGGGAACTACTTGATTCAGACAACTTAAGTCCTTAAGGGACTTTCATGTATATCTCTGTGTCCAGATCCCCGTAGAGATAAGCTGTGACCACATCCATGAGCTGCATATTCAGTTTTTCGGAAACTACTAAACTGATTAAGTAGCGGAACGTTATAACGTCCATTACGGGAGAATACGTCTCCTCATAATCAATTCCAGGGCGTTGAGAGAAGCCTTGCGCCACTAGGCGAGCTTTGTATCTAACAATCTCATTACTCTCATTACGCTTCCTTACGAAAACCCATTTATAACCAACTGGTTTAACATTGGGTGGTGTTGGAACGACAGGTCCAAACACTCTTCGTTTCGTGAAGGAATCCAATTCAGCCTGGATTGCTTGTTTCCATTGAGGCCAGTCCATTCTTCGCTGACAATCAGCAACGGTACGTGGTTCCATGTCATCATTGCTCATAATGTCAGTGGCCACTGCGTATATAAACACATCATCGATGACAGTTTCGTTTCGCTTCAAAATATCGTCTAAACTAGTATACTCGACAGATATTTCGAGGTTATCGGGATGATTAGGAACTGGTGTTACATCAGGAACACGCTCCTCTAATACATCACCGTGATCCTTAATGATCTCATGTGGCAAAACGGATGCAACAGGATTTCTCCTCCTCCGAGGCAGAATATCCTTGGAACCAACCGGTCTTCCTCTTTTCTTGGGAAGAGCGGCGGACTGGACGGCCGACGGCAGCGTCCTTTGCTCGGTGGGTACAACCGGAGCAACATGTTCAACATGAACATGGCGTCTCACAGGAACGTCTATCCTTGCAGGCACATTTGCAGCAGGTATATGTGATCTCGTGACATTCGCTAGGTCATTAAATGCGTCTGGCATTTGATTTGCAACATTTTGCAGACCTAGGATTCTCTGCACTTCCTTATCATTATGTGCAGTTGGGGGATCTAGATGAGACATAGTGGGTACATGCCACGTTAATTCACGTCGTTCCTTATCAACGTTAACGTGCATTTCTCCCCCTAACGACGAGAAGAGTGTCTCATCAAAGTCACAATCCGCATGTCTAGCGGTAAAGAGATCGCCTGTCAAGGGCTCTAAATAGCGTATTATGGACGGGGATTCATAACCGACATATATTCCCCGTCGTTTCTGAGGTCCAAATTTTGAACGCTTTGGCGGCTCAATTGGAACATTGACTAAGCACCCAAACACGCGTAAATGTGAGACATCGGGCTCATATCCAGTTACCAACTGGTACGCAGATAGTGATTGGGTGGCCATGGGCCTCAGACGGACCAACGCAGCAGCATGCAAAATTGCATAGCCCCATGCAGAAATTGGAAGTTTGGTGCGCATTACCAAAATTCGCGCAATCATTTGCAAACGCTTAATGAAAGCTTCTGCAAGACCATTTTGGGTGTGAACATAAGCAACTGGATGTTCAAGATCAATTCCCAACGTCATGCAATAATCATCGAAAGTTTTCGATGTGAACTCCGCGGCATTATCAAGTCTAATAGACTTTATTGGATAATCCGGATGGTGAGCCCTCAACTTAATGATCTGGGCAAGGAGTTTAGGAAACGCTGCGTTTCTTGTGGACAACAAAGCTACGTGTGACCATCTTGTCGATGCATCAACCAAAACCATGAAATATTTAAATGGTCCGCATGTTGGTTGGATTGGTCCACAAATATCTCCTTGAATTCGTTCAAGGAATTGGGAAACCAATTTTGTAGGCTTCACATGAATTGGTTTGAGATTTGTCTTTCCAATAGAGCATGCTTGGCATAGGCTTTTCGGATTGATCACGAAATTTTTTCCTCCAAGAGGATGCCCATGTGATGCGTTCATCGTTCGAAGCATCGTATTTTGACCCGGGTGTCCCAGCCGGTCATGCCATAACATATAAATGCTCTCATCAATCGGCGCCCGCCGAATGATTAGATTGCTTTCAATGTTTCGTATTGTGGTAACATACAAACCACTTGAAAGACATCTCAACTTCTCCAAAATACGCTTTTGGTCGTATTGAGTGGAGGTGATGTAAAGGTATTCAATACCATTTTCACGAGCAGTTTCAATATGAAACTTGTTTTCTCGGATATCCTTAAAACTCAACAAGGTTCGACTGGACCTCGGAGAATATAAGGCCTCAGATATGGTCAAAAGAGTACCATTTGACAACAAGACTTGGGCTTTACCAAAGCCTTCAACAAGGGTCGACGGGCCCGAAATTGTTGTCACTGAGGTTACTTTAGGCGTAAAGTTGATAAAATAGCATTTATCTTTTAAGATAGTGTGTGTAGTACCACTATCAGCCAGACAATCAACTGCCCCACAATTCATGCCTAAAAGTAAAAATAATTTAAAGTTGGTCACACTAATAAAGGAATCGCTTAACGAAATAACTTTAAATTATTGCGAGAAAAATTTATTCATAATGCAAAACCACATAATCCAAAAGAAACAAAATCCAAGGAAAAAGCATAATCCGAATGGAAATTAAAAACATAATCCAAGAGCTAAACAAGTGCTCAATTATTAACGAAAAATGAAGAAATTTTTTTTTATTCTTCCATTTGAGCCACGAAGTCCGGGGTCTCAAGAATTTGCTTTCCGCTCGCTTCAACCATATTTGCTTCGGCATTTCTACCCCTATGATAGTTTTGAACTTCTTGGGGAGTTGCCTTGCAGGTCCTTTGCATATGACCATAAACACCACATTTGTAGCACAGAATTTGCGCTTGAGCATTTTCTGTTGCTTTGGGATGACTGGCCCTGTTGTTGTTTTTCCTACCACGAGACTGCCTAGGAGCCAAAGGTCTTCGGTTCGGACGTTTATCCAAACCTCGCTTGGCTGGGCGAGCATTACGCTCCCCATGATTCCTTGGCTGACGGGACGACTGGCCCTTGTCTCGGTTCCCATATCGTGGAGGTGGTCCACGAACAGTATAAGCATCAGGCCTTGGAATAGCCTTTGTCCCAGCAGGACGAGAATTGTTGTTCCTCATTAAAACGAGGCTATTTTTCTCGTCCAATAACAGCTGGGTGATGAGCTCATGGAACTTGGTATACTTAGACTGACGATATTGCTTTTGGAGCAAGTTGTCAGAGGTAGGAAATGTGGTGTAGGTTTTCTCCAGCAAGTCATTGTCGGTTAATGTTTCACCACAATACTGGAGAAGAGCACGAATCCTGCATACTTCAGCATTATATTTCGTAACGCTCTCGAAGTCCTGAAATCGCAGATTCAGCCAATCATGGCGGGCTTCAGGAAGCCATATGGTCTTTTGGTGGTCGAAGCGCTCTCTGAGAGAGTCCCACAACATCTTCGGTGAGGTGATCGCTATGAACTCAGACTTCAATGCATCTGATAAGTGGCGGCGGAACAGAATCATCGCCCTCGCATTCATTTCACGCGACACTTCCACTTCACGTTCATCCTCAGCGTAGATGACGTCCAACAAGCCTTGGGCATCTAGATGGTTCTGGATATCTTGAGTCCAGTCCAAATAGTTCTTGCCAGCGGCATCGAGGATCGGAAAGTCAAGTTTGATTGACATTTTTCTACAACGGGAGAAAAATATTGGATTAGTTATCATATAAATCAACAGGTTTATATGTTTATGGTTTGCCTAAGCACAAACTTGTTTCGAATCGACAGGTTCCAAAAATACTAGTTTTGCTTTCAATTGAATAGGTTCTCTTTAATCGAACTACGGGCCGATACTGAGACACCAATTCAGCGAAAATACACCTATATAGACACATTCGGGGAACTTATTATTTACTCAACCCCTTTCGGTAGCTCTATTCGGACACGACCAGGAAAGACGGTGAGGGGGGTGGGCACGAATGCCTCTTAAAAACCGACCTCATTAGGAGAGCGACTTCCGCCTTTATCTTTCCTAGACATCGTATCCAAATAGGTGAGCCTATTTGGAGAAGATTCATAATTATTCCAACTTAAATGTGAATATATACCGGTTTCGCAAATTTTTCACAAAAAAAATTTTAAGCTCACATATATTTGCACCTTAACAATATCATAGTATAAAAGGGCATGCCATACTCATGTAAACTAGTCCTAACATGGAGTAGTAATATTAAAGCACATGAGTTATTATTAAATCCAACACTAAAATGTGACTTTTGCCATTTTCTATGTGTAATTAATACATCGTATATGTTATATCAATTCGTAGGCAATAAATTGTGGCATGCTAAGAGGCTAAATTTAGTTAATGACACACAAGCAATTAATACTATCATGCAAGAGGTATTTTCTACAAGATTTCTATAAATTTTAGAAGTTGTAGCAATTAAATCTTACATCATTTGCATGTAAATAAGTATTTTCGGACTAAACAATGGGTAAACTCATACATATATACTATTATGTGTATAGGGAGTAACTTCAGGGACTAAGAGTGTAAATACAGGAAACTATATGCATTTTAAGGGTAATTACAGCTCTGGTCCTATACTTTACAGAGAGTTACAGCGAAGTATTACAGTTTCAGAAAATTTCAGAATGGTCCTGCAGTGTTCTAAAAGTGACAGTTTTGGTCGGACAGATTCACATACAAGTTTTAACTTGTTTTATAAGTGATATACATGGGTTATAATAGCCATTGTTTATCAAAATAAACCATCTATCATGTGATATACATCCTAAACTTGAGATTTTCGGTTTTATTATTGATTAATCATGCAATTTCTACGTTTTATTACAAGTAGAAATATATGTACCTTAATTCGGAAATGCGAAAAGATGATCGATATGTAATCTAACAACCCAATAAAACCTCTTCCTAACTCTTCGAAGAAGAAATAGATCCGTATACTCACTTCTAATGAAACTATCTAGCTATTTCTCTATTCCGTCGTGAAGCAAAGTGCCGATAACGTGTTTTACGCCAAATTAGCTCAATAATATATGTAAGAGAAAGAGAGATAATGAGGGCCAAAACATATGTATTCAAGTGTGTTGTTGGTGTACCAAACTCCATACCCATAAACTCTTTATATAGGCTAGAGGTTTGGAGGTTACAAGCTAAATGTTAATGATAAGAAACTCAAAGGTTGTAACATACAAAGGAGCAAATGCTCATACTAAATGATATGTAACTCTTAAACTAATGGACTATCCAATATTTACAACAGATTTTATGTTTCTTACTAGTAGAAGAAAGAAATCGATATTTAATTATAGTAAATGGACTCTTCAGTATGTCTCCTTTAATATTTTATACAATCTTCACCATAAAAGATTAAGATTCACACTGCAAAAAAATGGTCAAATAGTTATGAGATTAGTGACGGTATTTTTTGTCACGAGTTTATTAACTACGGTTTTTATGACGGGTTTTTGACAATTTAATCAATTTGCGACAGATTTGTGATAAATTTTTAAATTAGTGACAGACTTGTAATAGGTTTTATTTCTCACTAAATCAATATTATTTTGTAATGTCATATCTAAATTTAATTCATTGCCAAAATTCCATTATTAGCAAATATCAATATTTTTGTTGTAATTGTGGCTGGAAGTTACTTATCGCCAACAAAATTTAATTTTATTGCCATAAGCCAATTATTCGGCAATACAGTGAAATTTTATTGCCAAGATTTGTTGTAAGAAATGATTTTCTTGCAGATATATCCCTGCCAAATGCACTGGAGTTCGCGCTATGTAATTATACATAAATCTTAAAAATTGGATATAATAAAGTATTACAAATATTACACTTTTAATGCTCTAATAAAGTATGAAAATACCCACAGTAGACTCATAACACTATCTAAAATAACTATGTAGGCTTGTAGCAAACTTGTTTATTACAATAATCAGGGATGACAGTTTTGAATGATCCGACCCAATTTCATACCTAACAATAATGTTCTTAAATCAGGGCTTCTAGCAGCACAATATCATGCTGAATACCCAATTACTCAATTGGCTAGCATCAAAAGACTTGACGAATTAAATTGGTGAAGAGAAATTTTGTGGCTGTGTGCTAGCACATAACAAAGAAAGATATGTGACTTTTTCTTGAAGAGACAGTATTACAATGGATTACAATTTTGAACAGAAACTAATTAGAAAGCCATATAGACAGGAGAGTAAATTGTTTTATTTGTCCAACACAAATCCTTTGAAACTAATTAAATCATCAGATCAACCAACAATACTAATTATTCGATTTACCAACTAGTTTCAGTGCCCAGTTCGTAACCCCCCATATAGCACCACTTCAAGAAATCATGTCTCATTTCTCTAAAAATGGGCTGCATGCCATAACTTCCCAAATTAATATGAAAAAAGTAAAATGACAAACTATCATAAATACGTAACCGTAGGGATAAATATAAACCTGGTAAAACGGTTCTGTGAAAAACTAACTAGCCTTAAGAACAATTATAATGACCGTAGAAAGACGCTGGCTTACTCTTTACCCATCTCAATAATACTAACTATAGAAAAGTACTCTTTTAACCCCTCACTTAAATAATATCTGATGTGAATAATTTGGACCCGTACCGTCTCAAAGAAAGAACAAACCTTGAAATGACATTTTACCCTCTTGAAAGTAAGAACAAACTTAAAAAGTTTCCCAAATAGATAGAGGTGGAGAAATCTTCATTAGTACATACTACATACATAGCACTACACATTAACGGTATCGATAAGGCCCTAACATCCCAAACTAAATAAAAAGTTAATACTACAGCATTGCTCATTGCATTAGTTTTACATGTTGCATGCTACTCAGGCAAATAAGTCTACTTGAATTTCCATATCAGAACTGTATATTTCTTTTGTGCTTCTTGAGTGTCCTTCTGCTTCTGTGCCTCCATTCTCCTCTCAGTACTACAAGAATGAGCCAAGCAACATAGCAAATTGCACAATTAACACACACACATACACACACAAAATCATTACAGCAATGGCGTACCAATGCTTAGACTTAAACAAGCCTGTTAAAAAGCATCAGTGAACCAAGAATAGATATATTACGAGAAATTAAACCACATAATGAACTCGTATAATTGGTGATAGTGAGTACGGAAATATTAGTGCTTAGGAACAAGCCTCAACTAAACCTACATTTTGGCTTTCCAATTATATATATTTCCATTTTCTAAAATATTATTCGTAAACGAAGACTTGAAATGTGAGGAAGGCAATAACAAATCTAACCCAATTGTACAGACTTGGTAGAAGAGGCTTGCAATCGAGCATTAAATTTTTATCGAAACTTAAACCATCACTTCTGCTTGTCGTGTAAGAGTATAAACTATCAAGACACGGTAGATACCCATCAAACCATAACAACAAAGGTAAGCAACAATAGACTAAAACAGAAACCATACCTTCTCATGCCCCAAATAAATATCCTGTCAAAAGATAATGTGATGTTAGGTAAATTTTTGTAAAAAAATTGGATCCATCGAATAAACAACCAATAGTACTAGGCAAATCAACCATCAAAAGAACTTACTCCTCAGTTGCTTTAGTGGCAAGGTACACCAATCCACAAAAATAAGCTGTAGGAAAGGCTTGCACATTAATCACAAGAAACGATTTGACATTGATAGTAAAAATACAGAAATATGTTTTGTTTAATTTCAAAAAGAAACGTAATAAAGAAATAAGAGTTAATGAAAGTGCATACCGAACTGGACTACGACGCGAGGCTCGTGAGCCATCTTGAAGTTGAATCAACTCTGTGCGGATACAAAAATGTAAGCAACAGATGAGATAAAAAAAAAAACATATAAACCCAGATAAGAAAGTGAAGCAACAAAGTAGTAAATACACTGACGAAGAATGAGCAGTGAAGGTTCTGAGGTCCTGGCCTTCGGCCATCATAAAGGCCTAAATCAGTTCTTAGTTATATGTGTGTATGCAGAGTGCCTTATTTAGCAAATATTCTATCGTGTTCTAGTGGTTTAGTTACTAACTTGTTATCATGTTAGTTTGAAGGGTTGTACTCTTGTTTGTTGATGGACCTTGTTTTTATTTTCTCTAGTACTCGTCTGATCTCATTTTCACCATTCTTTTAGATGATCCGATTTGTTTCTGTTATCTTAGTGTTCTACTATTTTTAACATTCAAATGAACTAATCAATTGCATAATGATTGAAAATCCAATTTCAAGACTACTTGATTCCGAATTTCTGCAAAAGAAACTATCCACTAAGCAAGCTCTTTCAAAAGCACTAAATATTAAGCAGCATAATACTACTTATAAGTAACTAACTACTTCTTTGGAAACAAATATTTTACTTTAGTTATTTGGTTTGGAAACAAATAAAGAGAGAGTCCCAAACTTGAATAAAAGTGAAGTCTGTTTTTGGTTTGTCCCACCGGGATCCGTTTTGATATAAAATAAATAAATTATAATCACCAATTTTTTTATTCCAATTAATATTACTCCTAATATTTAAGTTTGGGGTGAAGCTTTAATTTTGTATTTTTATTTGGTTTTTATTGTGCTAAAAGTTGGTTTTTAGTTTATGAAATTGTAAATTGTCCCTTAAATAATTAAGAAAAATAATACTAACTATAAAAAAAAATACTCTTCCAACCTTTCATTTAAATAATATCTCATGTGAATAATTTCTTACAACCTTAGATGACATAAAGGTCACCCTGAAAATTTAATTCAATTGAGCTTAAGAATAACTAGTTTTTTTATAATAGGTACTAATGATACGTTTACTACTCTCACAATTACTCATACACTTACGAAAAACGGACAAAACTACAATTTGGTCAATTCGTGTAATGATAAGGGTAAGAGTAACAGTGCCGGAATTTATGTAGCATACTCTGCAAGGTGGAAGGTACTTAATACTCCACATAAGCGAATTCCTTATAAATTTATAATATTATATAGAAAAAATGGAAAAAAAAATCCAAGCAATTCAGGTTACAGCGTAGTCCTCGGCCGAAAAAACGATATCGAACCTACATACTCAAGAAACCAGTGAAACAGTCTCATGCATGAAAGAGACGAACTATTTTTCTGTACGGCCCTTGGCACTTATATTGATTGCAAAATGTTTTAGTATTTAATTTTTACAACTTAGGGGTACGTGATAGACTACGTATACACACTAGTGTTTAGGTTTTTCTAATCACCAAATCAATCCAGCAAAAATATAGATAAATAGTACAAAATAGAAAATCATATATATATGATTGTACCCAACTTCCCTATTTTATGTTTTAAATCATTTATTTACGACCTATTTGGCTTTACTTCCCTCTACTTTTTTTTAATGTGACCAAATTTGAGTTTTATAGTAATTTAAAATTATAAAAGAACCGAAAATAAATAAATTAAATCACAATATTGTACATATAAATGATAATTAATATAATGGAACAAAGCTATTGGTATTATGAAAATTTATCAAACCCAAAACCCGCACCGAACCAAACACGCCCTAAATACATATTCATACATTAGCGAAAGCCGCCTACGCGATGCGTGTGTGATTATTATATAAAAATAAAACCGGAAATAAAATTTAAATTCTTTAACAAATCATGTGAGTGTAAAAGAGGAAAAATGAAGTACCTGGCCAAAGACAGAAGAGAGGGCGCCTCTCACTCTCTCTCTCACTCCGGCGCCATCAATCTGCTTTTCATCTCCTTATTTATTAAGGTCTGTGCTATTTTATTTATTTATTTTGGGTTACAATTTAATTATTTTGTGAAAAATTTAAAATCTTTGTGTTTGGATTGTATGATTTTGTGAAATGTTGCAATCTTTGTGTTTGGATTGTATGATTTTGTGAAAAGTTGCAATCTTTGTGTTTGGATTGTACTTTTTTCAGTAAAGCTGCAATCTTTGTGTTTGGATTGTATGATTTTGTGAATATTTGCAATTTTTGTGTATATTTGCAACACAGCCTAATCACCCATCTCTCTCTAAAAATGACTAAAAACTCACAAAATATTCATATGCTAATTATAAAATGTCATACCCTAAATATTCTGCATCAAATATTAAAAAAGAGTTCATACCCTAATTTCAAAACTTCATATCCTAATTTTAAAACTTCATAACATACACATGGATTTCTCTTAAAAACTTTACATATGAATTCTCCTCCTTAAACTTGAAAACCACAAGTTTTACAGTAGTCTCAAATCTCAATAAATAGAAAATAATCTCACCAATTTCATATATTTTTCATATATTACGGGATAGAAAACAATCTCACCAATTTTATATATTTTTCATATATTACGGGGTATGGTTGTAATATTTGTGTATTACGTATGTATATATATATATGTATATGGATGTTTATATAATTTAGATGGTGTTCGGTAGTTAGTGACGAGTTTTCGTGGAGGAGGGGAGAGAGATAGAGTGAGATATAAAAGAAAGATATAGAGAACAATGGATGAGAGAGAGAGTAAGATCATAGAGATACAATGAAGAATTGGTGAGAGAGAGAATAATGAATGAGAGATATAAAGATGGAGAAGAGAGAGAGTAAGATGAGAGATAGAGAAAGAAGAGAATAAACAACATTAAATTTGTTTGGTATGTTTTTGATAATGAAAAGTTTTTGGGTATGTTTTTGTAATTTAGTTTAAAAAATAGTATGTTTTGTTAATTTATCATTTTTTTAATGTAAGTTTACCTTTTTCGTTCTTTATAATTTAAATTATGTGTTTTTATTTTGGTAAACTCAAACATTTGGTTATGTTTCTGTCCCTGGCCACCACTCCCGGCTCTCCTCTACTACGCACCACCACCACTCTCGTCTCTCCTATACCTGTCCGCCACCACCCCTTCCTTATTCCTTATCCCCTATGTGTCCCTCAAAACACCCACACACACACACCCCCACCATCCTACTTTTGCTATGTATAACTATGTTAAAACCATTATTATGGGTAGAATACAAGTTTATTTTGTCATTCTTTTAATAAAAAATATATTACTTTTCTTTGGTTTTTTTTTTCAATGAGGGGTTTTGTACCTTTTCTTATTTTAAAACTATGTTAAAACCCTCTTAATGTTACAATATATTTTTCCTTCATTATTTCTTTAATAAATAAAAAAATTCTAAAAAAATGATTTGTTTTTTTCGTTTTTTTAATGAGCGAATCTGTACATTTTCTTGTTATTAAACTATGTCAAACCCTACTTATTGTTAGAATACATGTTTCCTTCTTCATTCTTTTAATAAAACTAATTTACTTTTCTTTTTAAATGATTTATTTTTCTTCCTTTTTGAATCAGGAGCTTTGTTTGGACGCCACGGATGCCTCTGGTGGCTCCGGTGGAGGGACCCACAATGCCGCCAGTCGAGCTGAGGTTTGTATGATCACTAACATGTCGTAAATTAATATTTTGTTTCACAAATAAATCCAACTACGATTCATGTTTAGTAGGGGAATAAAAAGTTAGAACAATATTAAAATTTATATTATTCTCAAGAAGAGTATAATTTTGCAAATGCAGAGCATAACTTCAATTTGGATAGTGAATATTGAGATAATGTTGCATTATACGTAATTTTTTTCTTTTCATGGACTTGAATATGTTGGTTTTGGTACTATTTCGAATACGATAAAGTAAAGGACAATAAATAAAGAAGACAGGAACGCAATGGAAATAACAATTTATTTCTCACAATTGGAATATGAATTACAATTCCTGACTCGTACAGAATTAAATTAAACTGCTGGACTGGTTTCGCAAATAACCAAACTGCCGGACTGTTTTGGAAATAACAAAAAACTGCCGGACTGTTTTCAACAAATAAAAAACTGCCGGACTGTTTTGTAAATAAAACAAACTGCCGGACTGTTTTAACAAAAAAGAAACTGCCGGACTGTTTTAAACAAACTGCCGGACTGTTTTAACAAATAAAAAACTGCCGGACTGGTTTTAAACAAACTGCCGGACTGGTTTTAACAAATAAAAAACTGCCGGACTGGTTTTGTAAATAAAACAAACTGGACTGGTTTTAACGAATAAAAAACTGCCCGGACTGTTATTAAATAAACTGCTCGGACTGTTATGTAAATACTGGAAATTAAATTACAGGAAAGTAAATTACAGAATAGGAAAGACTGAAATGTAAATTACAGAAACTAAAGGTACTGGAAAGAAAAATACAAAAGGGAAACAGTACTGAAATTAAATGGACAGAATAATAAAGGACTGAAAAGTAAATAACAGAAATTAAAAGAAGAGGCAACTGCTGAGCAGTTTCCCTTAAACAATATTTCCCGAACCACCTTTAAAGGTTTCTGGTTTCGGGACTTTGTTCCCAAGGTACAACTTCTATCTCAGAGTGGCTCGTATGGAAACCGGCACCGAACCACAGGTCGAGCTGTTGGTGGTGCGGTTCTCTCTCACTAAGTGTATGCTTATGCTGTGAGTTGTGTGTTTGATCGTGTACTGAAATGAGAGGGGGATGGCTGCCTTTTATAGGCTCTACTGAAACCGCAACCATAAATGTTGGTCTTTAATTCTGGGAGTTACACCCCCAGAATCCGCTCAATCAATTCTGAAACCGCAGCATTTACTCTCATTCATTGCTGACGTTTTCTCTTGCTGGAAACTCTAGGGACTCCTTTTGTATTTTATACAAAACTCCCTATTCGGGTTTGGACCCAAGACCCAAGACCCAAGACCCAAGACCCAAGACCCGAGACCCGAGACCCGAGACCCGAGACATTCCCCAAATCCCAAATCCCAAATCCCAAATCCCAAATCCCAAATCCCAAGCCCAAGCCCAAGCCCAAGCCCACGCCCACGCCCACGCCCGTGCCCGTGCCCGTGCCCGTGCCCGTGCCCGAGCCCGAGACCCGAGACCCGAGACACGAGACACGAGCGAGCGCGCGTGTGTGGTACACACTAATACTCTTAGGTGTATGTGGACATGTTAGTTTAATAACTACATGGGTTGGTAAGGTATATATATTGTAAGATTAACTCTTAATCTTCCAATATGGGATTAATCAAAATGGTTTTCTCATTAACCATTTCGGTTTTTCCAGATTTTTTCCAGATTTGAGCTTCCGAGGTACCAACTTTGAAGCCACTTTGTATTCACACCCATTCTCCGAATAGGTCATGTGATATACCGTTACGAAGCTCGTCACACGGGCTACTCAACCACGTTGAGTACGGTATAAACAACTCAGCGCTGTTACACGAAATAATGACTCGAAGTTGGTCCAGTGACCATTCGGAAACACCCATGTTTTCACATGTTTTTCCAACAATCCCCCACATGAATGCAATTGGCTGAAAATAAAATGCTCCTAAATGCATACGAGAGAAAACCGCAAGAGTTCACTGCATAAGGACAGGTAGCGCGCGCCTTGAACCTGCCGTAGTGACGTAAAATCTGATATGCTACTATTGGGTAGCCTTTAAGCCTTGAACCCTTTAGCGTTTGTGCATACCAGGGTAATACGCACACAGTGTCCCCTCTACACCACTTACTAAGCCCTTTGGTTGTTGTCCATATTTGGCCGTGGACTGCCTTGGCAAAGTTCAACCGAGTGCTCTAGTGATTTAGCCCATGGCTCATCACATAGTATCGGCCATACACACTCGTCATAGGTGATTTCAAGTCAAGGGTGTCCTGACTCACCCCTCTCGACCTTCGAGATACTTGTTTTCATTAAGAGCCTCATGCTCACCCTTAAGATGGTCTAGGTCTATCACTCTTTCATCCTAGAAATGGGCTGGGAACTTAAGTTCCCGAGTGCTTTGTTCGGTCACCCCCACAGTTCGGTTTTCCCGTTGAACCCGACGCTGGAGAATCCAGTTCGGGTTGGGTTGCCTCTGAGGAGGTTTCCAGTTTAATGGGCTTCAACCCCATTCCCCTCGATGAAACTTCAACTCCTACCTGAGTCAAGCCTTTTGTAAATGGATCCGCTATATTGTCTTTAGATCTCACAAAATCTAAGGACACCACACCGTTAGCTAACAATTCTCTTACGGATTTATGTCTCCGACGAATATGTCGGGACTTTCCATTATACATATGATCCTGCGCCCGTCCAATAGCCGACTGACTATCGCAGTGCATGCTTATTGCTGGGACAGGTTTCGGCCACATTGGAATTCCTTCCAGAAAGCTTCTCAGCCAATCAGCCTCTTCTGTTGCTAGATCCAACGCTATGAACTCAGATTCCATAGTTGATCTAGCTATGCACGTCTGCTTGGATGATCTCCATGAGACAGCTGCTCCTCCCATCACGAACACATATCCGCTAGTGGATCGTGTACTGTTGGAATCCGAGATCCAGTTTGCATCAGAATACCCTTCCAGTACAGCTGGATATCTGGTATAATGCAACCCTCGGTCTGCTGTGTATCTCATGTATCTGAGAAGTCTCATGATGGCCTTCCAGTGTTCCTCATTGGGATTACTGGTGTACCTACTCAGTCTACTCACTGAGTTGGCTATGTCTGGTCTAGTACAGTTCATGACGTACATCAGACTGCCTATTATTCGAGAATACTCCAATTGTCTCACACTCTCCCCAAAGTTCTTTTTCAGGGTGGTTGAGATCTCTATCGGAGTTCTGGATGTAGCTCTACTATCTTTATCAAATTTGTCAAGCATCTGCCTGACATAGTGAGTTTGAGATAGCGCATATCCGTCTGATGTCTTGGTAATTTTCATACCAAGTATAACATCAGCGACACCCAAGTCTTTCATCTCGAATTTTTGTGACAACATTTTCTTAGTGGAGTTGATGTTATCAATACTCCCTATTATAATCATGTCATCTACGTAGAGGCAGACTACCACGTAGTCCTTTTCATTTCCTTTTACGTAGACGCATTTGTCACATTCGTTTATCCGAAAACCGTTTGATAGCATCACTCTATCAAATTTTTCGTGCCATTGTTTAGGTGCTTGTTTAAGTCCATACAAGGACTTCACAAGTTTACACACCTTGTGAGCTTTACCTGGAACCACAAACCCTTCCGGTTGTTCCATGTAAATTTCCTCTTCCAACTCACCATTCAAGAACGCCGTTTTTACATCCATTTGATGTATTTCCAGATCGAACAGTGCTGCGAGAGCAATGACTATCCGGATTGACGTCTTCCTGGAGACCGGAGCATAGGTGTCGAAATAGTCGACACCTTCGGTTTGTCTAAAACCTTTCACTACAAGCCTAGCCTTGTATTTCTCGATTGTTCCATCGAGCTTTCTCTTCCTCTTGAAGATCCACTTGTGTCCTAGTGGCTTACACCCGGGTGGTAGATCCACTAGTTCCCAAGTGTGATTTTGTAATATCGATTCAACCTCATTGTTGATCGCTTCCTCCCAATATTGGGCTTCCGGGGATGACATTGCTTGTTTGAATGTCGCCGGTTCGCCTTCTATCATGAAGGTTACAAAATCTGGACCGAAAGTCGTTTCCTTTCTAGCCCTTTTACTACGCCGAGGCTCTTCTTCTTCTTCCTCCAACGGTTCACTTGCCCCCACATTTTCCTCACTGTTTGACTCCTCAGTCTCTACAGTTACGGAAGACTTGCGGGGAAAGATCTCCTCGAAGAAAGAAGCTTCTCGAGCTTCGATGATAGTATCTGCATGCACATCGGGATTATCCGACTTGTGCACGAGAAAACGATAAGCACTACTGTTTTGTGCATATCCTATGAACACACAGTCTACCGTCTTTGGCCCTATTCTCGTTCTTTTAGGAAGCGAGACAAGGACCTTCGCGAGACAACCCCAAACCCTTAAGAATTTATAGCTCGGCCTATGGCCTTTCCATAGTTCATAAGGTGGTTTATCACGTTTCTTATGTGGTAGCTTGTTCAATACATAGTTGGCGGAAAGCAGCGCTTCCCCCCACATGTTCTGGGGTAACCCAGAACTTATTAACATAGCATTCATCATTTCCTTGAGCGTCCTATTCTTACGCTCGGCAACCCCATTCTGCTCCGGAGAGTATGGGGCTGTCGTTTGATGTATAATGCCATTTTCTGCGCATATCTGCGCAAACGGTGCTTCGTATTCACCGCCTCTATCACTCCTCAACATTTTAATCTTTTTATTGAGTTGATTCTCTACTTCGGTCTTATAAAGAGCGAATTTCTCTACCGCTTCGTCTTTACTTCTCATTAAGTAGACATAGCAGTATCTAGTACAATCATCTATAAACGTGATGAAATACTTTTTCCCTCCTCGCGTTTGTATAAACTTTAAGTCGCATACATCCGTATGTATTAGACCGAGAGGTTCAGTACTTCGTTCAATATGTTGATACGAAGACTTAGTTAATTTTGCTTCAACACAAATCTCACATTTATGTTGTTTATCAAAAACAAAATTAGGTAGTAGATTCAGTGATATTAATTTCTTCATAGAATTAGCATTCACATGACCTAATCTACCATGCCATAAATTAAATGAATCGCAAGAATAAGCAAACGAAGTTTTATTAGCCACTTGGGCAACATTAACGGTTACATTATTCTTGGTACTGGCCTCAGCCTTAGTACCCACAATAGCAGACTCGGCTTTAGGAGCCGGAGTACCAACATTTAATTTAAACATGCCGTTGGTCATATAGCCACGGCCTACATACATTCCGTTTAAAGTGATTACAATTTTAGCAGATTCAAATACAAGTTTAAATCCTTTGTTCACCATCACGGACCCGGAAACCAGATTCTTGCGAATTTCCGGCACATGGAGCACGCCATTCAGTGTGAGCTCCTTTCCCGATGTCATCTTCAGCAGCACGGTTCCTTTTCCTTCCACCCTGGAAGTAGCCGAGTTCCCCATGAAGCAGCTCTCATTGTCCACGGCCGTATAGGTCTTGAACATCCATTTGCTGGCACAGATGTGACTAGTGGCGCCTGTGTCTAGCCACCATTCCTTTGGGTTGCTCCCCACCAGGTTCACTTCCGAGACCACAGCACTCAGGTGCATATAGTCCTGTCCAGCATCATCTCCTCCCTCAGCCACATTAGCTTGAGCAGGTGCCCTCTTCCTCCCTTTCCCTTGGAACTTCCTCTTTGGGGGGGGTTTGGGCTTGTCGGTGCGCATCTTACAATCCGCGGCACGATGGCCCGGTTTGTTGCACACAAAGCAGTCTCCCATGAATTTCTTCTTGAGAGAGGCACCGACTCCGCTGTCAAAGCGTTTCCGCTTAGACACAACGTCCTCAACCACATGGGCCTTGGCAACCGCGTTGCCTGCTCCGCCACCGCCTTTCCTTCCGGATCGGCGGTTGCTTTGCTCAACATTGAGCCTCTCAATGAGTCCCTCCAAGGTCATAGCCTTTCGCTTGTGTTTCAGGTAGTTTTGAAACTCTTTCCAAGAAGGTGGCAGTTTCTCAATCATTAATGCCACTTGGAAAGGTTCGTTGATAACTAGCCCTTCAACCTCAAGCCTATGGTATATGAGTTGGAGTTCCTCAACCTGCTCGATAACACTCTTCCCATCAGTCATCATGTACTCGTGAAAGTCCGTGACGACAAATTTCTTTGCGCCAGCGTTATTCACTTTGTACTTTCGTTCGAGAGACTCCCAAAGCTCCTTTGCAGAAGCCTTGGGCTCGAATACACTGAAGAGAGTGTCATCCAGAGCACACAGGATGTAGTTCCGGCATAGGTAGTCGCCGTGTTTCCACGCTTCCACCGCCGAAACCGTCTGCACGTCCTCATCGTCCTCGCTTAGGACGGGTGCAGACTCCTTAAGAAACCGGGTCAGATTAAGGGCAGTTAAATAAAACAGCATCTTTTGCTGCCAACGTTTGAAGTTGTTGCCCCTAAACTTTTCCGGTCTCTCCAGTTGAGAGGTTGGCAACATTGGCATCGCCGGCGTTGCCGGAGCCTTGCCCTTTGCCCTGGCCGCAGCTACAAGCGCTGCCTTGGCCGCAGCCTTAGCAGCAGCCTGTGCTGCGGCCGCAGCCGCAGCCATAGCATCGGCCTCTGCCGCAGCGGCGTCGGCCGCAGCCTTTGCCGCAGCAGCTTCGGCCTCAGCTTGAGCCTGAGCCCCCCCACTCGCAGCGCTCGCATTGTTATGGCTACTGCCAATCACAAGTGCGCCCTGCACGTCTCCCGAAGGAACGGTGGGTGTTTGATCATCATTAGTCATCTGAAATGACAAATTTAAAACCGTTTAGTTTCTCGCAAGAAAACTAAATTCTTTATCGCAAATACTAATTATAACTTAATTAGATTGCTTCAAAAGAATAAAAACAATAAAAGATATTCTAGCGTGAAAATCAAATCACTTTTGATTTCACTAAGAATTCTTTATTATATTCTAGAATTAAAAGATTAAAACCAATTCGGATTTTATTCTATTTGCAAATTTCAATTTCTAGTAAACTAGCAATGATTTTGCAAGAATAAAACCGAGACGTCAACAACAATAAAACAAAAACAAAAGTCCTTTTCTATTCGAAAATAGTAAAACCAAATAATAATATTGTTTAAGATTGTTGGTTTTGGTACTATTTCGAATACGATAAAGTAAAGGACAATAAATAAAGAAGACAGAAACGCAATGGAAATAACAATTTATTTCTCACAATTGGAATATGAATTACAATTCCTGACTCGTACAGAATTAAATTAAACTGCTGGACTGGTTTCGCAAATAACCAAACTGCCGGACTGTTTTGGAAATAACAAAAAACTGCCGGACTGTTTTCAACAAATAAAAAACTGTCGGACTGTTTTGTAAATAAAACAAACTGCCGGACTGTTTTAACAAAAAAGAAACTGCCGGACTGTTTTAAACAAACTGCCGGACTGTTTTAACAAATAAAAAACTGCCGGACTGGTTTTAAACAAACTGCCGGACTGGTTTTAACAAATAAAAAACTGCCGGACTGGTTTTGTAAATAAAACAAACTGGACTGGTTTTAACGAATAAAAAACTGCCCGGACTGTTATTAAATAAACTGCTCGGACTGTTATGTAAATACTGGAAATTAAATTACAGGAAAGTAAATTACAGAATAGGAAAGACTGAAATGTAAATTACAGAAACTAAAGGTACTGGAAAGAAAAATACAAAAGGGAAACAGTACTGAAATTAAATGGACAGAATAATAAAGGACTGAAAAGTAAATAACAGAAATTAAAAGAAGAGGCAACTGCTGAGCAGTTTCCCTTAAACAATATTTCCCGAACCACCTTTAAAGGTTTCTGGTTTCGGGACTTTGTTCCCAAGGTACAACTTCTATCTCAGAGTGGCTCGTATGGAAACCGGCACCGAACCACAGGTCGAGCTGTTGGTGGTGCGGTTCTCTCTCACTAAGTGTATGCTTATGCTGTGAGTTGTGTGTTTGATCGTGTACTGAAATGAGAGGGGGATGGCTGCCTTTTATAGGCTCTACTGAAACCGCAACCATAAATGTTGGTCTTTAATTCTGGGAGTTACACCCCCAGAATCCGCTCAATCAATTCTGAAACCGCAGCATTTACTCTCATTCATTGCTGACGTTTTCTCTTGCTGGAAACTCTAGGGACTCCTTTTGTATTTTATACAAAACTCCCTATTCGGGTTTGGACCCAAGACCCAAGACCCAAGACCCGAGACATTCCCCAAATCCCAAATCCCAAGCCCAAGCCCACGCCCACGCCCACGCCCACGCCCGTGCCCGTGCCCGTGCCCGTGCCCGAGCCCGAGACCCGAGACCCGAGACCCGAGACCCGAGACACGAGACACGAGCGAGCGCGCGTGTGTGGTACACACTAATACTCTTAGGTGTATGTGGACATGTTAGTTTAATAACTACATGGGTTGGTAAGGTATATATATTGTAAGATTAACTCTTAATCTTCCAATATGGGATTAATCAAAATGGTTTTCTCATTAACCATTTCGGTTTTTCCAGATTTTTTCCAGATTTGAGCTTCCGAGGTACCAACTTTGAAGCCACTTTGTATTCACACCCATTCTCCGAATAGGTCATGTGATATACCGTTACGAAGCTCGTCACACGGGCTACTCAACCACGTTGAGTACGGTATAAACAACTCAGCGCTGTTACACGAAATAATGACTCGAAGTTGGTCCAGTGACCATTCGGAAACACCCATGTTTTCACATGTTTTTCCAACAGAATATTGACTGGTTTATTTTTGGTTGTTTATAAGTTGTGTGTTGATACATGAAGTTGCAAATGATATATGATAATGTTGTTTCTTTTAATAAAACTAATAAAGCTCTAAATAACATTAGCAGTTTGAATGCAGCTGATTTATGTGGTAAATTGTCAAAAAGTTACTCATTTTGTAAAGTGTCATTTTATTATTTTGTTTAGAGACATTTTTTTGTGTGGGAAAAACTTTTTTTTTGTAAAGAGCTATTTTGTTTTTTTGTACAAAGGCACTTTTTTGAGAGATGACTTTCTGGAAAAAGCCGCTTTTCAAAAAGAAGTGACTTTTTTTTTTCCCATCTTTTGGCATTTCTTAAAAGAAAACCTCATTTTGTTTGACTTTGTCTAAAAGTATGTTTTACGAGCTTTTAAGCTAGAAAAGTAAGTGTTGGAGCTTCAAACTTGAAGCGTATTTGGATTAAAAAAATTTTAAAAAGCTGGACAAAAAGCTAGGCATCCAAAGCTTGACCTTTGTGCTAGCAACCTAACAAGCACTAAGGTGTCTGTTTGATTTGACAGTTGGTTGCATTTTAGCTCTCTCACGCCCCATTTCATGATAAGAAGACATGATGCGGTTTACTTTTTGTTGAAGGAGATAAGTTATTGGAGGCGCATTCTTCTCCTAGCTAAATCATTTGTTAGATCAATTTTATTATTTTGCATTGATAAATTCTTTCAAGTTTTTCTAAACTCTGTTAGTAACAATTTTAGTGTAATGTTTGAAAACTTACCCTCATTTGCTTAAAAAATGATGATCAAGTTTCCTTTTTCTGTTTTTTTTTTCATTTTTGCTAGTGTTTAGATATATATATATATATATATATATATATATATATATAAATGTTAAATTCTACAAATTTTTTTAAACAACACTTTGAAAATAAAATAGTAAGTTGATTAACAAAAAAAAAATTGTTTTTTTTTTTCTGAATACATATGAAAAAACCAAAAAGCTGACGAAACCTTACAATTCGAACTTAGTGAATTTTGAACCCCGATTATTCAATGCATGATTGTTTAAATACTAACTAGTAATTGCTAATATATGTACCAAAGAGCCTAGAACTTTCGGAGTTTTTCTACATTAATTCAATAAAAAGAGAAAGTAGTAAATAAAGTCAAAAAAAAGTAAATATAAGTGAAAGATTTTGGACATGCAAAGCTATAATAAAAAAATAAGGGATAAGAATGGAAATTACGTGACCTCTCTGTTACCCTCATTACATCCATCATTTCACACAAAACCCTTACACCACCACCTATCTCTCTCTAACCAAAATGAACTTTTGCCGTTGCTCGTTCAACTTACTCTGGAATGCCACGCCATATTATTCAGGTGTAACCCGCACCATACTCTCTCCTCATCTTACCATCTCCTCTCTCCACCCCACCCTCCGACCTGCCACGTCACCATCATATCTATACAAAACCACATATGTGTGCTCAGAGCCAGCCCAAAAAATATTTTTTTTATGAGTTGCCTTGTTGATTTTTTGTTTGTTTTTGACTATTTAAAGAAAATTTCGAAAAAACTTAATATAAATTTTATTTTATTCGGAAAATTATTTTTCTTTATGTAGGATGGCTTGTCCACTCGGACTATTTGTATTCCCTCGGGCTTGTTTGTGCTTACTCTCTTCTGTTGACTGGTATTAAAATATTGCTTTTTTTTTTTTTTATAAAGGTACTCTCTTCTGTTAACTACCTCACCCTCTTCATTTTTGAAATATTGTTTTTATTATATATTTATTTTTTCACTGCCTCACTTCCGTATCTCAGCTAGTACCTTTATTTATATATTTGTATTATTTACTACCTCTTGCTCTTCTTTTTGACATATTGTTTTTATTATATATTTATTGTTTTACTAGTACTATTATTTTCTGAAATTTGGTTTCTATTTATATATTTATATTTTTTACTACCTCTTTCCAAAAATAACTCTTGTACTTTTTTTAGGGTTGGAAAACCGGGCGCCAGTGGCGGCGGTGGGTCGGGTGCTGGGGGCGCTGGCGGGTCGGGCAGTGGGGGAGGTGGTGGGCCGGGTGCTGGGGGTGGGATGCCGGTAGTGGGGGAATGTTGGACGGGTGGTGGAAACTTGTGGACAAGTTTTTTGAGTTTTATGAGGCTGTTCTTTCTGTATTGATAAGGTAGTTTCTAAACTTTTTTTGTATTGTTTTTTAAAGTTGGACGATTAAAACACTTATATTGGAAAGTGTAGGAAGAAAAGAGACCATGATTGGTATGGAGTATTATTAGTGTAATTTTAGTTTCATAAAAGGATAAAAATGGTTTTAAGAAAATGTTATAACATATTAATTGAGCTTGTGTTTTTTTTTTTTTAATGTGACGAAAAAAGGCTCTGGCTTGTTAGGTGTGGTTATTATGTTTTCTTTGTATGTTTTGGTCTTGTAAACTAAAATATAGAAAAGAATATGCTCCTCATGTGCCGTTCTTGTTCTTCATTACATCAATTTTGGTACTTCATCACCTTTTTTTTAGTTATGACTTGCATGAAGATAGAATGAGAGGAAAAATACTGTTAGTGTGTGATCTTGGTTGTTGTCTGTTATCCGAAGGTGAATGAGAGTAAAAATACTGTTAGTGTCTGATCTTGGTTGTTGTCTGTTATCCGAAGGTTGTAGTGTTTCTTTCTAAATTTTTTAATAATTTGATGGATGGGAGTTGATCATTCACTTCACTTATGTATGTATACAATTTAAATTGTTATAGATTGCAAACTCATTTGTTTTCAGTATATACCATATAACTTGAAAATCAACATGTATGACCTTGTTAGGTGACCTTCTTGTTTCTTCATGTCCTTAGTCCTGCTGTAAATGCACCTAATTTATTAGATTAGGTCTTAACTAACTTTAGAACCGAAACTAGTAAAAGTATGAGATATTTGTATAATTTGTTTGTTTATTTGTTATGGATGATTTGATTTATGAGGGTTGGGCAATCTGCGTAGGTTAGGTGGACATAAAAACGATCATGAAATGATTTATGAGATTTGATAAATAACTCATTCTTTTAAAAGTTGTAGAGTACTTGATGGGTTAGCTTAAAGTTGTGTTTTTTTTTAATGAGAACGGTATGTAAGGTGCCTTCTTGTTCTTTCCGTCTGTAATCTTATCATTGATTCGCCTAATCGTTGAGATTAGGGCTCGGATAAAAATATAATGCAAGAGAATATACCAATAGTAGTTATATTTTGCTTGTGTTATCGGGGATGTGTACTTTGTATCAGCGCTATCAATATTCACATGATAATTTAATATAAGCCTACCGCGGTTGTTTTGCAAATTAATTAGTTGGCTTAATATATTTGGTGGGTAAGTTTAAACTAGTTGTATGGTTTTCATCTATTTTGGTTTGAGAAACTATAAATTTAAAGAGAACTGCCTTGTTGGTTCCCTTCTTGTCCTTCATCTCTTTAATCTCGATTATTGGGTTCTTCTTGTATGGACTATGGAGTATTAGTGATAAGAAGAAAATGTAACGAAAAATACTAGTGTAGTAGTATCATTGTAATTTCTTTGGTATCAAGGCTTTGAACTGTTTGCTTACAATTATATTTGAATTATCAGGATTGAGTGGTGCCTTCTTAGATTGGGTACATATATAAATTGAAGTTGTTTTTGATTCATGAGCTCAACTTTTTAATAAGTTGGAGTAATGTATGTTGTGGGTCAGCCAAGTGTTGTGCTTTTTATGTATTCTGGTATGTGAAATTAGAAGTTTAGTTTGGTGTAAGCTTATTTCTAGAAGGTTCAGCCAAACACTCCCGTTTTTAAGTTGTGAATTGTGTATGTTGGTGGGGAGAGTCATAATTGAAAACCTTGAAGGGGTATTAGTTGTGTCTCGATATTTTAGAGGTCATTAAATGACCTTTTTCGTTTTCTTTTCTTATCTATTGGGGGTTCCATTTTTTTGTTTTCTTAGCTTTTATGATTTGATATGGGTAGCATTGAATATGTGAACATTATTATCACAGTTGACACCTCTTTAACTATTATGTTTCTCAAAGTTTGATTAGTGAGCTTATTAGTTTGATTATATTTGTTATCAGTATTTTTGTTTCATAGGCTTAATAAGATTTTTCTATGGAGTTTTACCGAAGAAGCACAAGGCTGGTCGACCTTGTTTACTCTTCTCTCATCCATATTACAAGCGTCTGTTTTAGTGTATGTTGCTTTAACTGGGGAACGCATGATTGATGTGATAATAGACAAAAGTAAGGATAAACAAAAGGCGGGAGAGAAGAATACATCAAGTCAAACTATCAAGACGACGTTGGATAGAGCTATGACGGTGGAAGCTGTGACGGTAATTCTAAAAAAGCTGATCGTGATCGTCAGTGCAGATAAATGGATGTGAAGTTTTAACTTATTTCTCATTGGCAGAAAGTTGTTTAAGTGATTAAAAAATTATCGGAGAGTATTGTTTTCTTTGAGCTTCGCATTTGCTCAAATGAGTAATACCACGATAAGTTTTCAATCACTTAAACAATGAGTAATACCACGATTTTTCAATCACTTAAACAATTTTTATGGCAACGAGGAATAAGTTAAAACTTCACATCCATTTATTTGCAATGACGACCACGGTCAGCTTTTTTGGAATTACCGTCACATTTTCCACCATCACAGCTCTATCCAACGTCACCTTGCTAGTTTGACTTCATGTGTTCTTCTCTCCCGTCTTTTGTTTATCCTTACTTTTGGCTATTATCACATCAATCATGCGTTCGCCAGTTAAAGCAACATACACTAAAGCAGACGCTTGTAATATGGATGAGAGAAGAGGAAACAAGTTCGACCAGCCTTGGGCTTCTTCGGTAAAACTCTATAGAAAAATCTTCTTGAGCCTATGAAACAAAAATACCGATAACAAATATCAATCAAACTAATAAGCTCACTAATCAAACTTTGAGAAACATAATAGTTAAAGAGGTGTCAAGTGTGCTAATAATGCCTCTCCCCCACCAACAAACACAATTCACAATTTAAAAACGGGAGTGTTTGGCTGAACCTTCTAGAAATAAGCTTACACCAAACTAAACTTCTAGTTTATCATATGAGAACACATAAAAAGAACAACACTTAGCTGACCCAACATATATTACTCCAACTTATTAAAAAGTTGAGCTCTTGAATCAAAAACAACTTCAATTTATATATGTACCTAATCTAACAGGTACCACTCACTCCTCATAAATCAATATAATTGTAAGCAAATAGTACAAAACCTTGATACCAAACAAACAAATTACAATGATACTACTAGTATTTTTCGTTATATTTTCTTCTTTTCACTAATAGTCCATACAAGAAGAACCCAATAATCGAGATGAATGACAAGTTGGGCACCAACAAGGCACTTCTCTTTAAATTTATAGTTTCTCAAACCAAAATAGACGAAAAACATACAACTAATTTAAACTGACCCACCAAATATATTAAGCCAACTAATTAATTTGCAAAACAACTATGATAGGCTTATATTAAATTATCATGTGAATATTGATAGTGATATACAAAGTACACATCCCCGATAACACAAGCAAAATATAACTACTATTGGTATATTCCCTTGCATTATATTTTTATCTGAGCCCTAATCTCAACGATTAGGCGAATCCATGACAAGATTACGGAAGGAAAGAACAAGAAGGGCACCTTACATACCCTTCTCATTAAAAAAAAACACAACTTTAAGCTAACCCATCAAGTACTGTACAACTTTTAAAAGAATGAGATATTTATCAAATCTCATAAATCATTTCATTATCGCTTTTATGTCCACCTAACCTTCGCGGATTGCTCAACCCTCATAAATCAAATCATCCATAACAAATATACAAATATCTCATACATGACTAAGGGCATGAAGAACAAGAAGGTCACCTAACAAGGTCATACATGTTGATTTTCAAGTTATATGGTATATACTGAAAACAGATGAGTTTGCAATCTATAACAATGTAAATTGTATGCATACATAAGTTGAGTGAATGATCAACCCATCCATCCAATTATCAGAAAATTTAGAAAGAAATACTACAACCTTCGGAGAACAAACAACAACCAAGATCACACACTAACAGTATTTTTCCTCTCATTCTATCCTCATGTAAGTCCTAACTAAAAAAAAAAGGTGATGAAGTACCAAAATTGATGGAATGAAGAACAAGAAGAGCACATGAGGAGCATATTATTTTCTATATTTTAGTTTACAAGACCACAACATACAAAGAAAACATAACTTTTAACATACTGAGAATCGATATCTCAAATTCGTATAATTTTATCAAAGTGATATTAAAAAACGGGCTACAAATAAACTGAATTTTACTTAGTTTAATAAGTTCTGTTATCATTTCCATTACTATCTAAACCATTTTTCCTCCATACCAGTCGCTATTTCTTCGGTCCTTACAGTTTTCAATTATCATCTAAAAAGCCCTACCCGAAAACAAATCGGGCAGAATCAAGCACAATAACCACACCCAACAAGCCAGAGCCTTTTTTCGTCACATTTAAAAAAACACTCACACAAGCTCAGTTAATATGTTCTAACATTTTCTTAAAACCATTTTTATCCTTTAATGAAACCAAAATTACAAAAACCTGATAAGAAAGCAAAAATTACACTAATAATACTCCTTACCGGTCATGATCTCTTTTCTCCTTACACTTTCCAATATAACTGCATGTACATATAGTACATGTCCTTAAGTAAGAGTTTTAATCGTCCAACTTTAAAAAACAATACAAAAAAAAGTATAGAAACTAGCTCATCAATACAGAAAGAACAGCCTCATAAAACTCAAAGAACTTGTCCACAAGTTTCCACCACCCGTCCGACATTCCCCCGCTACTGCCACCGCCCCATCCCCACCACCCGACCCGCTACCTCCCCCATCGTCCGACCCTACACCACCCCCAGCGCCTGACCCACTGCCGCCACGATATTTTCCCGAATAAAATAAATTTTTATATTAAGTTTTTTCGAGATTTTCTTTAAATAGTCAAAACAAACAAAAAATCAACAAGGCAACCCATAAAAAAATTATTTTTTGGGCTGGCTCTGAGCACAAAGATATGGTTTTGTATAGATATGATGGTGACGTGGTAGATCGGAGGGTGGGGTGGAGAGAGGAGATGGTAAGATGAGGAGAGAGTATGGTGCGGCTTACACCTGAATGATATAGCGTGGCATTCCAGAGTAAGTTGAAGGAGCAACGACAAAAGTTCATTTTGGTTAGAGAGAGAGGGTTGGTGGTGTGAGGGTTGTGTGAAATGAGGGTCATTTCCATTCTTTATCCCTTATTTTTGTTATATTTGTTATAGCTTTGCTAGTGCAAAATCTTTCACTTATATTTACTTTTTTTAACTTTATTTACTACTCTCTCTTTTTATTGAATTAGTGTAGAAAAACTCTGAAAGTTCTAGCCTCTTTCATACATAGAGTAGCAATTACCAATTAGTATTTAAACAATCATGCATCTAGGTTCGAATTGTAAGCATTTCGTCAGTTTTTCGGTTTTTTCATATGTATTCGTAAAAAAAAACGATTTTTTTTTGTAAATTAACTTACTATTTTATTTCTGAAGTGTTTGTTCAAAAAAGTCTGTAGAATTTGACATTTATATATATATATATATATATATATATATATATATATAAACACTAGCAAAAATGGAAAAAAAAACATAAAAAAGAAACTTGATCATCATTTTTTAGTTTCCAAACATTGCACTAAAATTGTTCCTAACAGAGTTTAGAAAAACTTGAAAGAATTTAATCAATGCAAAATAATAAAATTGATCTAACAAATGATTTAGCTAGGAGAAGAATGCGCCTCCAATAACTTATCTCCTTCAACAAAAAGTAAACCGCACCATGTCTTCTTATCATGAAATGGGACATGAGAGGGCTAAAATGCAACCAACTATCAAATCAAAAAGACACCTTAGTGCTTGTTAGGTTACGGCTTATTTACCCATCTTATCGATGTCGCTAGCACAAAAGTCAAGCTTTGGATGCCTAGCTTTTTGTTCAGCTTTTTAGAAATTTTTTAATCCAAATACGCTTTAAGTTTGAAGCTCCAACACTCTTACTTTTCTAACTTAAAAGTTCGTAAAACTTACTTTTAGACAAAGTCGAACAAAATGAGGTTTTCTTTTAGGAAAAGCCAAAAGATAGAAAAAAAAAGTCACTTCTTTTTGAAAAGACGCTTTTTTTCCAGAAAGTCATCTCTCAAAAAAGGTCCCTTTGTACAAAAAAAAAAAAAAAAAATAGCTCTTTACAAAAAAAAAAAAAAGTTTTTCCCACACAAAAAAAAATGTCTCCAAACAAAACAATAATGACACTTTACAAAATGAGTAACTTTTTGAAAATTTACCACATAAATCAGCTGCATTCAAATTGCTAAGGTTATTTAGAGCTTTATTAGTTTTATTAAAAGAAACAACAGTATCGTATATTATTTGCAGCTTCATGTATCAACACGATTTATAAACAACCAAAAATAAACTAGTCAATATTCAAGTCCATGAAAATGAAGTCGATGAAAAGAAAAACATTACGTATAATGCAACATTATCTCAATATTCACTATCCAAATTGAAGTTATGATCTGCATTTCAAAATTATATATACTCTTCTTGAGAATAATATAAATTTTAATATTGTTCTAAATTTTTATTCCCCTACTTAACATGAATCGTAGTTAGATTTATTTGTAAAAGCAAATATTAATTTACAACATGTTAGTGATCATACAGACCTCAGATCGGCCGGCGGCACTGTGGGTCCCTCCACAGGAGCCACCAGAGGCATCCGTGGCGTCCAAACAAAGCTCCTGATTCAAAAAGGAAGAAAAATAAATCATTTTTTTTTAAAAGTAAATTAGTTTTATTAAAAGAATGAAGAAGGAAACATGTATTCTAACAATAAGTAGGGTTTGACATAGTTTAATAACAAGAAAACGTACAGATCCGCTCACTGAAAAAACAAGAAAAATAAATCATTTTTCTTAGAAAAAATTATTTTTATTAAATAAATGGTGAAGGAAAAATATATTGTAACATTAAGAGGGTTTTAACAAAGTTTTAAAACAAGAAAAGGTACAAAGCCCCTCATTGGGAAAAAAAAAAAAACAAGGAAAAGTAATATATTTTTTATTAATTGTATGACAAAATAAACTTGTTTGACCTAATAAAAATGGGATTGTGGTAGGAGGAGTAAGGGACACGTGGGGAGATAAGAAAGTGGTGATGGTGGACAGGTAGAGGAGAGCCGAGAGTGGTGGTGGTGGTGTGTAGTAGAGGGCTGTGCTAGAGAGAGGGTTGTATGTATGCTAATGAGCTCTGTACAAGTTTTGGGATAGGTTTGAGAAATATGCTTGTAATAGCAGTACACTTCTACTCTGTACTTTTTAGTTCTCATAGATAAGAAAAAGAACAAAATTAATTTCAAAATATGTACGGATCATATGGATAAGTTTTTGAGTTTTCGGACAAATTTAACACCTATTCACTTAATAAAAAAAATTACTTAGATAGTCATTAATATAATTAACTAATTACGTATTTTGACTTTTAATATAAATTGATTTAGATTCTTTATCTAAAGTGGATGGTATTTATTGATTTTAAGTATTAGTATTTCATAATTTTTACATATATACATATGGAATAAAATATTAAAATAATTACATGAGTTTTGGCATGAACACGAGACTAATTATTTTATTGGACTCTGTTTATTAGTAAATGAACGAACATCAATCAAGACTTTCACGAACTGTACACGAGACTTACTAATAACTATTTAAGGCAACATAAGCAATCAGTACTAATTTAAAGTAACTAGAGTAATTAAAAATTGTGTAACTTAGCTAGCATTAATATTATACAAGCAATTAATGGGCACGCTGTTAATTAAAAAATATAATTAAAAGTGCATTGCTACTACATTCAAGAATCTATCTTAGGTCTCATGGCTAACTACTACGTAAGTTTACAAAATAAATAGTACTTTTATGTGTATAGTGGTCATATTGTTAGTAATTAGAATAGATATACCAGTACTATGTTTGCAAAATATGTTCAACTTAAAAAATAAAAGAAAATAAAGGAGTCCAAATTTTCTACCCCTTTCATGCCCCCTTTCTTATTTTCACTCAAATTTTAAATTTTCACAATTTGTTCCGCAAATTTATAAGTTTTTATATTATATTGTATTCAAAATTTAAAACATTTGTACATAATATTGTTTTAGACAATTTTTCTAAGATTTAATGTTTAATTTAAACTAATTTATACATTTATTCCAAAATTAATTGCGTGTGGATCTCAAAAAAATAAAAATTATTGGAATGTATTGATACATGTATTATAGTAATTGTATAATTTTTTAAACTTTTTTAGAAATTTTAAAATGTTAAACAATAAGAATTGGCATGAGAATTAAGTTTAATCTTTAAGCTATAAATGAAATATAAATGAAGTGACAAGGATAAGAATGTCTAGAAAAATTAAGAACAAATATACAGATGATATACAACATTAACATTCCAATTCTGAAATATTATTATCAGTGTTTTAAAAAAAAAATATTATAAAAAAGCTATTTTTATCACTTTTAACAAATCAGTGGCTAATTTATTAATTTCGTAACTAAATAGATTGAATTATAATTTTTTAAAATGTGTGCATTTTTTTTTAATAAACTGAAGTTACTAAATAAATTTATTATAAACTCAAGGTCGATATGTATTCACAATCCCATACAGTGTTACTTTTGTCATTATAAATAATCTACACACACATGGTCACAAATTTTTTTTGAAGAAAAAAATGGTCCCACTAACTGCCATTTCCTAAGCTATGATCAATTCTAGTAACCTAGGGTTACTTTTGACAGTAGCAAACCTGCCCAAGACTATATATTGCATACAAATGGAATGAAGTAAATAATAATATAATAATAATACTATTGCATATTTTTGTGATAATAATTTACAGATGCGTGACTGTTTTCCCAAACTTATGATACCATTTTATAGTAATATCTTTCACGTGTCTTGTTCTCATACGAAATAACTATATAGTAGTAGCTTTTGAGTGCAGAAGGAAAAAAAAACATTAGTTCCACACTAATGAGACAGAACTAACGAAGTTTTGGATTTTCTTTTTACATTTAATTTTTACCCTAAAATCCATGGGAATGCATGTAGTAAAAATATAGATTATACTAAAATTAATAGATATATAAAAACAATACTTATCCACTAGCTAGGCTACCACTACTAGTTTGAATATAATTACATTACATTAGATATTATTATATATGTAAAAATATTTAAGAAAACAGAAAAAAAATCGTTTTTTAATTCTTGTTCCGGACTCAGTGGAGCGATTTACCCCCTTACATATAGGATTTTTTAGCACATAGGAGGATAAATTAGCACTTATAGTGGATCAGATCTTTTGAGGACGTGCTACTTGTTAATCTACGAGTATTTAAGAACAACTAATTACTTATGTTAAAATAATAAAAATATGAATTAAAACGGAAACTGAAAAGATAAAAATAACAGCTTGAGCGGCTTGTTAGGCGAATGCCAGTAAATATTAATATTACTTTGCATAGGAGATAAAATACTACTACAATTAATTAAGGTATTCATGATATCTCTTTGCGTCTTCATATCATTAAACAAACGTGTACTTACTTCTAATATTAAAACTAATATAATTAAGAAATTCACCTCAATATGGGTATCGGGAATAACCAATACAAACTTTTTATGAAAACATTACTTTACAAACTGCTTATAGTATAAAAATGAAAACTCTTCATTTCCCAAACTAAAAAGTACTCAAATATATACTTTAATAAAACATATTATCTACATTCTAAAAAATATACTCGAGAAAGGTTTAGGTGAAACACATTATCCACCAGTATTACAATCACGATGCTATCTTAGAGGCACCAAAATGCTAGTATATATGGCTACTTTTTATTCATCTCGTGTCAAAGAATTTGCAAATTTACAGTTTTATAAACAGGTGAAGTTCTTCCTCTCTCGTTTAGACCTTAAAAATTGGAAAGGTTGGAACTAACCATGAGTTTGAGTTCATGTTACAAAGTTTTTGTCGTTATATACTACTAGGATTTGTGAAATGGTTGCTCAATATGAGTATGTACTAATTAATTAGGATGAAAATGAACAAGTTGCAACTTATTTTTTCGATTTTAATTAATTACTTCTTGTTAGTAATCGAACAAAGGTACACTTTTTTTTATTTGTACTATAAAATATAAATAATATACTTAATAGCCCATTCTTAAAACATAGCAGTAGTAATTTATTATGATGGATAAATGAGTCAAAATTTTATTAATCACATACATAAAAGGCAAAAAGTTAATACCCATTGTATAAAGAGTTGTCACCTAAGTCCATTTTGTTCATTACCTCGATAGATATAATAGGTGATTTTTTATTTTTTAAATAAGACAAAAAGAGGAAAGGCAGAACCCTAGTTTTTAGGCTTTTTAGAATGTCTTTTCACGTCCTTGTTCAACATTGGTTCCTATTTGTTCAAGCTCTCTTCTTAGTACATTGGTTTTCTCCTTTTGCTATTTTACTCATGTAATTCATTTTCCAGACCACTTTGAGTATCACTTTTGGGTGTTCATTTTTTGTTTTTAGGTATATAGTTTCCACTGTCACATGTTTCATATAAACCCAAACCCCTAACCAAAAAATGATCATTAATACACACTTAGGAAATTGATAGATAGTATGACCAAAATCTTTTCATAAGTATTTAATTTGTTTAACAATATTTTGAACCCAAAAAGTTTATAGGAGAAAGTGAATTTATGACAATTTAGTTGGTTATTGTAGTTATTATGTTTTCATTAATAATTCAAATACATAATATATATCAAAGATGCTGTATAACATTATTATGTTTTAAAGTAGCGGTGTACATGTTACTCTTGAATGTATTGTCATGTTCAATTACATAACACTAACACTATAAGTGTCTATATACATAATGCTGGTCGATACCAAAACTCAGAAAACCAAGAAAACTTACAACGACCATTGAAGTAAGTACTACAATATTACAATAAAATGATACTTGTATATGCATATATATTTAATTTTTATTCCGTCAAACCTACATATTAATCAATTTTAAGGGTTATACGTACACTCCTATTTCCTATGTAATTTTGTTCTCTATTCTCAATTTTATTCACTTGTCATGAAAATTTCATAATCCAATACTTATAATGATGTCATTGTAACTGTCTTGATGTGGATTCAAGTGTACCAGTAGAGCACGATATGCAAGGCGTAGTTAGTGTATCCGTAAATCTCACACCAACATTTACAATCAAAACACAAACTAATATACACAATTAGTGATTACAAAAATAAACGAAAGTGCTAGAGTATCCTCTGAAACTTCATATCACCCATCCAACACCCAATCACTGCCGGAGTATGATCGAAGAGCTACGAGTTCCACTGGTGTAAAAATTCAGCTGCCATAGCTAAACTAATTAAATATACAAAACGCTTTAGGATCCAACAAGTGGTTCGGCGGCATAATCTTCGATTTTCCTAGGGCGTAATATTGTATATTTTGTTGGTATAACAGTTGTTGGTTGATTGGCAATTAAATCATTTGTCGGTTAATCATTCTTGTTAATAAGTTATAACGGACAAATCAATCTGAAAATTTCCCCTTTTAGTTTATTTTTGTGTTGTCAAAGGATAAATAAACTAAAATGTGATGAGTTGTATAATGTCGTTATTTTAGAACTAAACTAGAAATATTACTAAAAGTGAACTTTAAATTTCGTAACCTGCAGCATTGAATAAGCATGGAATTCTTAATCCATAAGTTCCTACTATTTAATAATGGATACTTCATGATTAGTAATCAAAGTAATCAAACTAGCCTGAGGTGTAATCAAACTATAAATAATGATAAGTTAGTTTTAAATATACTCTATTTATTCTATAAAAACAAATATGCAGCAACATGAAGAAAAAAAAAACTGTTTATTGTACGAAAGAGAAGAAAAAACTCGGTACACTTGTCGGGCTCAGGCCAGCAACAGTAGTTAACTGTTTATTGTACGAAGAAAGAGAAGAAAAAACTCGGTACACTTGTCGGGCTCAGGCCAGCAACAGTAGTGGTGCTGGTATTATTTGCATTTCATAAAAAAGATTCCCATGGTGATAAGCCCTACTAAGCTACACTTCATAACCCAAATCTTATTCTAAATTATTATTTGAACCAAAAACTATTCATCAGATCAAACTTCTGTACAAATTTACAATTGGTTTTTATGACATTGTAACCGAACAAAAATTAATTACAATAATTATCAGACTTAGCACCCTCAAGATAACTATGATTCATTCTCTTTGTCAAATTATTAAACCGTTTATACAATGGAAAAAGATATTATCCTAACTTTGCCGCTCCAAATATACATATGTGGAGTATAAAAGTTTATGCAAATTGTGTGTCTAACCAGAGGCGGAACCAAGGGGGGTTAGGGGTGGCCTTGACCACTCCGGCGATGATTTTCAATTTTTATTTTATAATTAAACAAATTCTGAGATAAATACATTGATCATGATCTCAGTTAGTTAAACAAAAAAGTTGTTGGTGTAATGGTTAAATTGGACCGTAAGGTAGTATAATGTTAGAAGTTCAAATAATGTTAGGTTCTTTTTTCTAAAATTTTCAGTTTTTTATTTTGAAATTACCAAATTTTCTAAATATTCATTGTGTTTTTCCAAAACAAGATTACATAAAAATTTATTTTACAATGTCATTTGTCTTCATATTTATTTTATGTTATTTTGAACATAGAAAAAAAAATATTTTATTGTACAATATCATTTGTCTTTGACTTCATATTTATATTATGTTGAATATAAAAAAAAAATTATTTTTATATTAGATCCTATTTTTTCTATTCGATCTAATTTTACAACGATCCATGGAAGAAAATTATCGTGATTTTCGCATTACTATTTGACTTGTTCATGTTTTGTATATTCGTAAGAGTATGTTTTTCTAATAACTCAACAAACAAACTAACTTTTCCAAAGATATGGAGCGTGAAACAATTAAATAAATACTCTACGTGTCACTTAGAAAATTAAATAAAAATATAAGGAGATAATAATTATTAAAATGATATTAGTACAACTCCAGTAGAGACAAAACCAATCACCATAATTTCTAACACCATTACTAACCATGAGTTGCCCTAAACACACACACTCTCTCTAAATTTCTCACACTCTATAATCGTTCATCACAATGAAGGCCCCTCTTCGAACCCGTTTGTATAACTTGAACCGTTGCTCCCGCTTCTTTTTGCCCTCGATGCCTGCTGTTTGTCTGCATGGAGTATTTTCCAGGATGCGTAAGATGCGAGCGATGCATCGCATAGCTGAAAGACTGAAGAATAAGATGGCGGAACGGGTGAACAAGATCTCCTCTACACCTCCTTCAGCGGAAGTAAATATATACGACATTTCTATTCATTACTTTATTTATTACTAGTGCTTGCCTATCTAGCAAATAAAACATGTATAAATACCAATATACTATCCTCTTGTTTTAATATTAAATAGTTGAACCTTACTGTTCTTTGGATTGAGAATTTTCTTTTGGTCATTTAAAAACGAAACTCATTTGCTATTGAAAAGTTAAAGACATTTCTCAAGATTTTCACTACTATATTGAAGAAAATAAAACATTATTAATTGCTTCAGTGCATAATAACAATATTTCCAGATTGAAAGATCTGGTTAGTTTATGTTATAATTTTATTTTATTATTTAACTTTTCAAAAGCAAATGAGTTTCTTTTTAAATGACCAAAATAAAAATCTCAATCCAAAAAACAATTAGGTTCAACTATTTAATATTAACACAAGAGGATCAGAATATTGGTATTCATACATGTTTTATTTGCTAGATAGGCAAGTACTAGTAATAAATAAAGTAATGAATAGAAATGTCGTACATATTTACTACCGCCTGAAGGAGGTGTAGAGGAGATCTTGTTCACCCGTTCCGCCATCTTATTCTTCAGTCTTTCAGTTCTGCGATGCATCGCTCGTGTCTTACGCATCCTGGAAAATACTCCATGCAGACAAACAGCAGGCATCGAGGACAAAAAAAAGCGGGAGCAACGATTCAAGTTATACAAACGGGTTTGAAGAAGGGTCTTCATTGTGATGAACAATTATAAAGTGTGAGAAATTTAGAGAGAGTGTGTTTAGGGCAACTCGTGTGGTTAGTAATTGTGGTAGAAATTATGGTGCTTGGTTTTGTCTCTACTGGAGTTGTACTAATATCATTTTAATAATTAATTATTATCTCCTTATGTTTTTATTCAATTTTCTAAGTGACACGTATGATATTTATTTAATTGTTTCACGCTCTATATCTTTGAAAAAGTTTGTTTGTTGGGTAACTAGAAAAACACTATTACAAATATACAAAACATGAACAAGTCAAATAGTAACTAATCATTGTTCTATATAAGAGTAATGTTAGACACGGGCGAAAATCACGATAATTTTTTTCCATGTATCGTTGTAAAATTAGATCGAATAGAAAAAATAGGATCTAATATAAAATATAAATATTAAATAAAAGACTCTGGTACACGCACCCAATCACTATATACCGCTTAAATAATAGAACATAAGATAAAATGAGAGACAATGCATAACTAATCTGGTTTGAAATTCATTTAGAAAAACTCAAAACTTAAAAGTAACAGAATATAGACCAATGATGCAATTAATCCTGTTAATGGGATCAAAAAACTAATATAATTTCAGTAAGAAAACAGATACTTTAACATAAATATCGTGAAAACATAATATACCAATCATCTAATTGTTCAATTTTAAGAGAGAAATGAAAACCAAAATTTAAAAAGGCAAACAAACAGATTAATTAAAATAAAAGTAGAGATATGGTTAATATAGAAGATAGATAGATACAAATAAAACCAAAGTATAATATGTACCTAAGCCTCTGTCGTATATTATGGTTAGGGTTCTGGTGGAGAGAGAGAGAGATAACAAAGAGGGACTTCAAAGTTGTGAAACTTTATACACTAACCATAAACATACACTGTGAAACTTTAATATAAATATAACAAAATGAATGCTACAGTGCAATACCTTTACTTTTATGAGATACGTAAGAGAATTGTTACTCTTATTAAGTAAGCTTTTATGCCATTTACTTTTACTTAAAGTTGGTTTTTCAAGGCATCACCAAACAAAATGTTTAACTTGCATACTTATAAGTATAAGTAAAGGAGAACCAAACTCACATCGATATATATGGATAATCAGAACCAATTTAGAAATGAAAAAGAGATTAATGAAAGTAGTAATTAGTAGTAAATTTTATGAGGTGAAGAGAAGAAGTTAGATTAAAATTTAAACCTAAAATCAATGCAACATATTACATTCCCGGTACATTCGTCTTATACCATTCGGTGCCCCTATTAGGCCTGTTTAGGGGTGTTTGCGGTTCGGTTCGTTTTTTGAGTAAAATGCGAACCAAATCAATAAAAAATAATCGGTTCGGTTTGGTTCGGTTTGACACAAAAAATTATCGGAACCGAATCAAACCAAACCAATTATAATCGGTTTGATTCGGTCAGTTTGAACTTTAATAAATAAAAAACACAATATTCAAAATAATACTAGTTTCGTAAAGTTTTCTCTTATATTTCATTTAAAACTTTGAACCAAAAGTCGAATAACAAGTAAATTTACAAATGATTTAATAAAATATATTATTGATAAATACAAATAACAATTAAAACATCATATATCAACTTATCGAAGTATATATATAAATAATTATATATTTTTTATATATAAATAAAAATAATCGGTTCGGTTCGGTTCGATTTGGTTCAGTTTGAAAACAACTAAAACCGTAAACCGAACCGATTAGCTCGGTTTATCAAATTTCAAACTGAATCAAACCAATTAATAATCGGTTCGATTCGATTTGATTCGATCGGTTTGATCGGTTTGGTTCGATTTATGTACACCCTAGGCCTGTTGATTAACTATGAGATAGAAAATAAGCGAGTCTAAGTTAAATACAGAAAATGGACAAGTGTTTCTGAGTGAAGATGTGAAAATGACCTTAAATATGTGGCATACGTTTGTCTTATTCTCTCCTCTTATTCGATATGACAAATACGCCCCTTCTTGTAAATGTATTTGAATTTTAGACCATTTTCTTAAGTGTTTCTGAGTGAAGATGTGAAAATGGAAGCATTGCATAAACAAACATTAAGGGAAATAGGAAGAGAACTTACCTCTCCATCGCGAAACATAATCCACCCAGATAGACTGTATAGAAGGATACTTCACCTATGGCCACAAACATATGATTTTTTTTTTTAGTATTAATGAATCCAAACAAGCACCAAATAAAGAAACCTTAATAAACGAAGGAAATATTTTGTTTGATCTAAACGAAAACCAAATTCGAAAAACTAGTGAAAGGTCCTTACAGATTTTGGATGGAATTGACATCTTCCTCAAATATAACAACAGCTGTGCAAAGACACAAATTCATAAGCTACACATGGTGAAAAAAGACTATGGAAAGATAAAATGGGAAAGGTAAAGCGAAAAGTACGCAAAAACGTTAGGCACAAAATATTCCAACCAGACATCCATGAGAAAAAAGAGTGAAAATTTGTTCACTCTGATTCTATTCTGATTTTTCCGAACAGCACATTTAACCATGGGACATTTGCTTGATCAAGGGTTAAATCTTTTCAGGTGACTTTTAAGCTCCAGATTAGTTCCAGCATTGGACTTACTTTTCATACAAATTAGTTCCTGCATTGGTACTTACTTTTCAGTCGACTTTCAAGACATCTTAGTAAATCTGAAAGCCGAATTTGTGCATATCATATGTATTTCTCTTGATTGCATATTTTTCAAGATAATTGCAAACTATTTATTTAAGGCAAAAAACGATAATTAAAGGACAAAAGGATAAGAAACAAAATTTTAAGAATCAAAGCACCAAAAAGCTAATCAAAACAAAGACCTGAGAGATTCTAAAAAAAAAAAAAAGGCAAAGTGAGGACTGAAGCATTGATCTTATTTTATAATTCGTTCTAAATTGATAAATCTGTCCTCTTGCGACCCCATGCTTCCGGAATATTTTAAGTTGCAGTTGCACCCTCGTTCTTGTGTAAGGCACCGTATTGGAGTAAAAACACTTGGGCAGGCTCGTCACAAGTAATCTCCAATGTCTTATCCCCCTCTCTCTAATTCACTTGCTCAAGGTATATAACAAAAGAAGAAAAGGGACAAGTTTAACATGAATCTCTCAATAAACTAGTTCTAAGGCATATAGACCTGGTTTCCTAATATGTCTAGATCACCAATTCTAAACAGGGTTCTAAGTATCTCATGCCAGTCAAGCGATTTTTTGAAGCTTAACTATAACAATCTCCCAAAAGGTGGTCGTTCACTTTATGAGATTTCATGGACCAACTTGGTTTGTCTATGACAGTGTCTAAAACAACATTCTTTAAAAAAAGAAGAAGTGGGGATCCTTTCATTCGTTACGGCGCCGGGTTAATATGGTAAAAAATATGCTGAAAATTCAAAAGAATACACAAGTTTGATATCAATATAGACAAAAACTTATAGCCATTCTTGATGAATCAAACTTGCACGAAGCATATGAAGCTACAATAATTTTGCATACGCATCTGCATGACACAAATATTTTTTGTGAACTGTAGAATCCATACGTATAAGGGCCTTAAGTAAGAAAGAGAACTAAGTAATGATTCCATTCTTATCTTCAAGATGGGCTAATTTTTTAGAAATTACTTGTTGGTGATATGAAGGAACCTCAAAGTGGTCCAAAGCACGTCTAAAAAAACAAAGATCGAGTCTTTACATGACCAGGAAAAAAAAAGATATTGATTGAAATCTCAATAGATAGATAGGCATTTCTAATAAGAACCAGCAAGATCGAGTGTGCATGCTAACAGATTCAAATAAAAGGGGTCACTGATAAAAAAAATCTCAATAGATAGAGACAAAGGTGGAATTTTTTCGACATCTCCAATAAAAAGAAAAAAGTGTTTTTTTTAGAAACATAGGTTATTGCAAAAAACCCAAGTTGAGTTAAAAAAAATTCCAGGGAAGTACATGTACACTCAAAGTAAAATAAGAAAAATACTACAAAACCACCCTTAGTTGACACACACAAAATAAGAATAAAAAGTAGAGTAGTTATACATTTAAATACGGGTATTATATGAATAAAAGATAAGAATTTATTTAAGGGGCAATTAACAAAAACATACCCTACCTCTATTATATTACAAAAAACATACCCTCAAAACTTAACTTACAAAAAACATACTTATATATACTTATTATTTCTCTAATTCTAATCAAACAATAATGTAACCTCTCTCTCTCTAACCGCAACTCTCTCTCTCTAATCGTACATCTCTCTCTCTAACACACGATAATCGCAAATATTTCTAACACATGCTAATCCCCTATCCCTCTCTCTCAAAATGACTAAAAACTCATAAAATATTCATATGCTAATTATAAAATGTCATACCCTAATTTTAAAATGTCATACCCTAAATGTTCTGAATCACAATCAAATATCTAAAAAAGAGTTCATACCCTAATTTCAAAACTTCATACCCTAATTTTAAAACTTCATACCCTAATTTCAAAACTTCATACCCTAATTTCAAAACTTCACACCCTAATTTCAAAACTTCAAAACTTCATACCCTATTTTTTTCATATATTACGGAGTATCAACCATTGTAATATTTGTGTATTACGTATGTATATACATGTATTTATATATATATAGATGTTTATATAATTTAGATGGTATTCGGTAGTTAGTGGCGGGTTTTCGTGGTGAAGGAGGGAAGAGAGATAGAGTGAGATATAAAAGAAATATACAAACAACAATGGAGGAGAGAGAGACTAAAATCAGAGAGAGATGTAGAGACAAATTGGTGAGAGAGAAGAATGGAGGAGAGAGATAATAAGGGAGGAGAGAGATAATAATGGAGGAGAGAGATAATAATGGAGAAGAATGGAGGAGAGAGATAATAAGGGAGGAGAGAGACTAAGATCACCCCTTATATACTCCTGAATTTTTGTAAATGAGTGATGTGTTACAAGTAATATGACGTCATCAAAGTATGTTTTTTGTAACTAAAAAGTTTGGGGTATGTTTTTTGTAATTTAGTTACAAAAGTGATATGTTTTTGTAATTTTTCCTTTATTTAATTGGAAGAGAATATTTGCCCTGATTAATCTGTAATTAAGTTAGAAAACATGTATCTGTTCGGACAATAAATAAACTAACAATCACGTACAATTATGCCTAGCCCCGCCTTCAAAGTGTATATCATACTGACAGTAAATAAACTGGACCATCCAACTTGAAGTGACAATGTGGAATTGTCACTAAAGGTCGAGCCTTTTTCAGCAACTAAAGAAAATGGGTTAATGTCCTTCATACATTTTGGAGAATTATCATATAATCCCTCATCTAAATCTCTTTCAGTAAAAGGGCTTGCAGGTTTCTTAAAAAAAACATATTAGTGCGAAGAAAAAAGTTAACAACAATGACCACCAATTTCTAAAACTGATACTTTTAGTGTTTGTACGTTTTTATATTATGTATTTTACAAAAATATAAAGAGTGTTAACTTGAAAAGAACATTGTTTTATAGGCGAAGATACAAATATATCGCAAGAAGAAGCTTCCACGACTCGAGCCCGTGACAGTGTAACCTCATGGTCACAGGGTCAACAACTTTACAATTACGCATAATTACGCGTAGAGGCTCGTCCTCAGAGTTTATATTAAAATGAGTGTAAATAAATTCGACCTTGGAGTTGTCAATAAAGGTCGAGCCTTTTCCCACAACGAAAGGAAATGGGTTATCCTTCGTACATTTAGAAGAATTGTCATATAATCCCTCGGTCAATCATAAAACTGTAACTTGTTTGGCAAATAAGAGTGGTTACGGCATACTCAAAACTCGCCCCCAAAGATGTTAGGAAAATAAAATCCAAAGCACATATTTAAAAATATATATATTAAATAAAAGACTCTGGTACACGCACCCAATCACTATATACCGCTTAAATAATAGAACATAAGGTAAAATGAGAGATAATGCATAACTAATCTGGTTTGACATTCATTTAGAAAAACTCAAAACTTAAAAGTAACAGATATAGACCAATGATGCAATTAATCCTGTTAATGGGATCAAACAACTAATATAATTTCAGTAAGAAAACAGATACTTAACATAAATATCGTGAAAACATAATATACCAATCATCTAATTGTTCAATTTACAGAGATAAATGAAAACCAAAATTTAAAGAGGCAAACAAACAGATTAATTAAAAGAAAAGTAGAGATATGGTTAATATAGAAGATAGATAGATAGATAGATAGATAGATAGATAGATAGATAGATAGATACAAATAAAACCAAAGTATAATATGTACCTAAGCCTCTGTCGTATATTATGGTTAGGGTTCTGGTGGAGAGAGAGAGAGAGAACAAAGAGGGACTTCAAAAAGTAGTCAAGAAGACAAAAGCTGCTTACCCAGACGGACAGAAACCATCTTGAATTTGAACAAGAAGCTGTACAAGGAAAAAAAATTATAATGCAACGACGATTTCTTTTAGCACGAAATATCAACAACTGACGGTAAACGCAAGCCAATGATACATTTTAAGTAAATTTCTGGTGTAAAAAGCTTACCATCATTGTCAGACTATATAAATAACAAAGGAAATAGAGAGAAAAGTGATTATGTAAAAGCCTCCATTTTTTTTTAACATGATGTTGACTACTTTAATCTGTTTGATTTTGATGTGCCTCTTAGAATACAAATTTCAGCCAATCTAAGTTACGTATCGTACAATTTATACCTGCCTTTAGGATCGATCAATCACCTAAATTTTCAATGGAAACCATCGTGTTTTTTTGACAAATTTCTTTTACAAGAACAGCAAACTATCATTTCTTAAGAAAAATAATATTCTGCAAGTAAACCTCCTTATAAATAAACGCTTTGCAAAGATAATCGCAATCAGCTAAGTAGCTACTTGAGGAACTTAAAAGAAATGTATCCACGAATCCCCGTCTCTTATTAGATAGTGTAAAAATACAACGAATTTTAATAACTTCCGCATCCAAGTCCATTGAAGAGATATAAACAATAAAAATGCCTTCCAAATATGGCATTTAAAGACACATTACGAACAAGACAAAATTGAAGAACTAACGTATAGAACCCTCCTTTATAGTAGTTATTTACACTACATAAGTAAACAATTCAGGGTCTAGCTGAATCGAGAATCTGCCAAGGAAATATATAAAAACGGAAACCCCAGCTTTAATTTATTAAATGAAAAAACCGCAAGGAAAAAAAGAGAGACAAAAGAGGCAAAATAATAATAAATGCATACCATGAATACAATAGATGATTATATAACAAGGTCAAAAACCCTAAACCCAATTTTAACATCGTCCACGCCCAGTGAAAAGATCCAAAACAGCAATGCCATATCATCCAAACAATGGGACTTAAGGACATTAAAAACAAGATATTGAAGACCTAACCAAAATGACCCTCCCGCCCGTTGGATCCGCCCCTTAAATTCGTTTATTAGCTACCTTTTATAGGATTGATTACATAAAAGTCTACATTTTTTCAGTAATGTTTTATGAGGTCTAACTACTTTAATATGTTAGGTTTCAGAAAATGTTAACATCACATCTCGTAATCAATCCGAATATCTCATTCCACTGAAATAAAAAAAAAACTTGCATTTCGATAAAAACTTTACAACCAAGGGACACTATGGCACATACAAGACGTCCATGTGTGTCCTAATTAATTTAAAGGCTGAAACCAAAGATCTTTACTGCTTTTAAAACATCAACTCATATCTAAAGCAAGAAAGTCTATATATAAATGTCTCATCAGAAAATAGTAGCCAATAATTGGGACAGTAGTAGCTTTGTGAATTCTAGTAGCAGTTACAAGTCTGGGTATCTAATTTAATTTAAAAAGAAACAAAAGGGGCTTGGAGTTTTTGTAAAAGGAACATATTAGTGCTAATAAGTTCACAACTATGACCGCCAATCTATGAATTGATACTTTGTTGTGTTTGTATGTTTTTAATATGTATTTTACAGAAATGTAAAGAGTAATAACTTTGAAAGAGCAGTGTTTCATGGGGCAAGATACAAATAAATATGTTTTGCAAGAGGATGCTTCCACGATTCGGACCCATGACGGTGTGACCTCAAGGTCACAGGTCAACAACTTTACAATCACCCACGCCTAGGCTTGCCCTAAAGTTCATATCAAACTGAAACTAAATAAACCGGACCATCCAACTTGAAGTGAAGACGTGGGATTGTCAATAAAGGTCGAGTCTTTTGGTGCACTTAAATGAAATGTGGTTAGTTCCTTCACACATCTAAAAGAATAATCATATAGTCATTCGTCTTTATCTTTCTCAGTTACATCATAAAGTTAAACCTTGTTTGGCAGATAAAAGTTGTTACGGCATACTCAATACTCGCCCCCAAAGATGTAAGGAAAATAAAATACTAAAACACTACTTTTATTAGAAAATATACATATTAAATAAGACTCTGGTACACGCACCCAACCACTACTACAATCTATATGCCACTTAACTAACAGAGCATGAGGAATATAAAGCATAGGTGAACTGGAGAGCTTTTATGAATATTAACCATGAAAACTAAAGATTACTTTAACAAAATCGAACCTTCAAAACAAAGGTCAAAGTCTTTTTTCCGCAGTAAATAGAAGTCGTGGTTAAGAATCCTTCGTACATTTCGGAAAATTATCATATGGTCCCTTGTCCTTTATACACTTGGAGGATAAGAGTATTTAAGAAAACTAAAATACGAAACTGCCAACTTTATTAAAAAAAACACAGATTACTAGATTTAACGACCCCAGTACGTACCAAACCACTACTACAGTCTACATACCGCTTAAATAACATAACATGAGGTAAAATGAGAGATAAGGCATAACTGATCTGGATAACTCGTTTGAAATTCATATACAAAGAACCACACCAATCCGAAGTAGAATACGGTAGATGATTTACTAACAAGGTCAAAAACCCTAAATCCACGCCCAGTGAAAAGATCTAAAACAACAATGACATATCATCCAAACAGCAAGGAGATTAAAAACAAGAAAATTGAGGACCTACCCAAAAGGACCCTCCTTCCCGCTGGATCCCCCCCTTAATTTCTTAAATTTATAAAGCTACCTTTTAGAGGATTGATTACATAAAAGTGTACATTTTTTCAGTAATGTTTTAATAAGGTTTACTACTTTAGTATGTTAGGTTTTGGTGCCTTATGGAAGGATACAAATTAAGGAAACCATCATGTTAGCCCTGTAATTGCCTTTTAAGAGCAATTTCTTAAATTCTCAACGGAAACATTCATTAGCGGGTGGATCCAGACACAATCAAATCGGGAATCTTAAGTCATGAATAAAACACATATGGTTACACGCCAAACCCAAAGACTCGAAATAACAGAACATGAGATATAAAGTGAGAGATAATGGATAGCTTTTTTTATAATGCATAACTAATCTGGTTTGAAAATTCATTTTTCAAAACTCAAAATTATCTTAACGAAAATCAAAACTCAATACTAACAGATATATGTATACCAATGATTCAACTGTTTCTGTTAATGGGATTGAAAGTCACAACATCTAAAATATACACCGTAAATAAACAAATCCTTAGCATACAAGTCGTGAAAATATAGCTGATACCGATTTTCAGTATTTGCAGTTAATTGAAAACCAAAATTTCAAGAGTTCATGAAACAGATAAAAAAAAGTAGAGATCTGGTAAATACATGAGATACAATAACATAACATAACATGAGGTAAAATGAGAGATAAGGCATAACTGATCTGGATAACTCGTTTGAAATTCATATACGAAGAACCACACCAATCCGAAGTAGAATACGGTAGATGATTTACTAACAAGGTCAAAAACCCTAAACCCACGCCCAGTGAAAAGATCTAAAAAAACAATGACATATCATCCAAACAGCAAAGAGATTAAAAACAAGAAAATTGAGGACCTACCCAAAAGGACCCTCCTTCCTGCTGGATCCCCCCCTTAATTTCTTAAATTTATAAAGCTACCTTTTAGAGGATTGATTACATAAAAGTGTACATTTTTTCAGTAATGTTTTAATAAGGTTTACTACTTTAGTATGTTAGGTTTTGGTGCCTTATGGAAGGATACAAATTTCCGACTATCTAAGTTAGCCCTGTAATTGCCTTTAAGAGCAATTGGTCACCTTAACATTCAATAAATTATCAAAGGAAACCATCCTGTTAAATTATAAAGAATAGATCCAGAAGTAAATATAGTTGTAGAATAAAGAGGCATATCATTAGCGGGTGGATCCAGACTCAATCAAATCGGGAATCTTAAGTCATGAATAAAACACATATGGTTACACGCCAAACCCAAAAACTCAAAATAACAGAACATGAGGTAAAGTGAGAGATAATGCATAACTAATCTGGTTTGAAAATTCATTTTCCAAAACTCAAAATTATCTTAACGAAAATCAAAACTCAATACTAACAGATATATGTATACCAATGATTCAACTGTTTCTGTTAATGGGATTGAAAGTCACAACATCTGAAATATACACCGTAAATAAACAGATCCTAAGCATACAAGTAGTGAAAATATAGTTGATACCGATTTTCAGTATTTGCAGTTAATTGAAAACCAAAATTTCAAGAGTTCATCAAACAGATAAAAAAAAGTAGAGATCTGGTAAATACATGAGATACACATATAAAACAATTGAAATTCAAAGCATATGTGATACCTGAGCCTATATACCGCTTAAATAACAGAACGTGGGGTAAAAAGGAATATCCTTAACTATTCTGGTTTGAATTTCATTTACAAAAATCAGAACTTTACAATAGATAATAAGCCTACAAGTATTGATAATTGATATTCCAAGCCTACCATGATTTGGTATAAAGTATACCTCTTCTATATAATAAGAGTGTTTAAGGCATACTCGTCCCCAAAGAAGTTAAGTAAACTAATAACGAAACGTTCAACTATTTTGTAAAAAGGATCACTAAAAATTAACAGAACATTAAGTAAAATGGGAGACAATATGTACAAAAAATGCAAAACTTTACAAAAGATATATGATAGCTTTCAAGTATTAATAATTGATATTCCAAGACTCCCATGATTTGATAATAAAGTATACCTTACCTTCTAGAATTATGTATTTTGCATATACTCCTATGTAATCTAAAGAGTGAGTTTTTTTTTAAAATAAATTTAATTATTCAATGTTAATAGGAATGAAACTCATAATATCCAAAATATACTCCGTAAACAAACAGGTCTCTAACATAAATATCGTGAAATCAGAGTTGATGGATACCAATTTATCAAATTTTTTTGCAGTTAATTACACATAATCAAACAGAATAAAAAAAGGTAGAAGATAAATACACATAATAAAAAAGTGAAATGGAAAGCATATTATGTACCTGAGTCTTTATCGGATCTTATGCTTAGGGTTTTGGTGGGAAGAGAGGGAGAGAGAGAGAGAGAGGGGGGTTGTGTGTTTTAAAATATTTTTACTTCGTCTGAATCGTTTAACTTATTTAAAAAGGTGCGATTAAAACAAATAAAATAATTTTAAAAATAGTCCGACTAATTTTAAGTCATTTTAAAAATAGTGTAAGTCGTTTTAAATTATTTTAAAAACAGTATGAGTAATTTTAAAAACAATTTGAGTCATTTTAACTTTTTTTTTAAATAATCTGAGTCGTTTTAATTGATTTTAAAAATAGTCATAGTCATTTTAAATCATTTAAAAAAATATTCTGAGTAATTTTAAATACAGAATGAGTTGTTTTAAATCATTTTAAAAATAATATGAGTTCTTTTAAGTCATTTTAAAAATAGTCCGAGTCATTTTCAGTCATTTTAAAAAAACACTTAATCATTTTCAGTCATTTTAAAAATAGTCTCACTAATTTAGAATCAATGTAAGTAATTTTAAAAACAGTTTGAGTTATTTTAAAAATAGTCCGAGTCATATTAGAAATAGTCTGATCCATTTGAAATCATTTTAAAAACAATTTGAGTTATTTTAATTAATTTTAAAAATAGTCCGAGTTATTTTAAAATAGTCTAAGTCATATTTAAGTCATTTAAAAAATAGTATGAGTCATTTTCGGTAATTTAAAAATAGTCTGAGTCATTTTAAAAATCAAATCGAATAATTTTAAAAACAGTATGAGTCATTTTAATTCATTTGAAAACAATTGTAAGTTATTTTAAATTTTTTAAACATTTTTTGGACTTTTCGACTTTTTCAAACTTTTTTTCATTTTTTTATAATTTTGGATTTTTTTATTTTTCTTGGTTTTTTTTTTTCTAACCATTTTTCGGGTTTCCGAATTTTTTGAAGTTTTTTCATTGTTATATGATTTTGGATTTTAATTTTAGAGGTTTTTTTTTTAATTTTTTTTTACCAATTTTGAGTTTTTTCTGGTTCCCGGTTTTTTGAACTTTTTTTGATTTTTTTTTTTTTGTGATTTTAGTTTTTTTGATTTTTCTTGGTTTTTTTTACCATTTTTTCGAGGGATTTACATGTTCCCGACTTTTTTTAATGGTTTTTTCAATTTTTTTTATTTATATTGGGTAATTAGGTGGGTGACCAATTCTTAATTAATTTTAAAAATAGTTGACCAATTCTTAATTAAATTTTATAGGATAATCAATATTTAAATTGTTTTATTTTCATGAATCAATCCTCACTTAACCTTATTTTTTCCATTAGTTGTTTGTTACTACAATATAGTTGTTGTAATACACTATTAGCTATGTATTTAGGGAGACAGAAGTAGAGAGAGAGGGGGAACAGTATAGTCTTTTATTATGAATGAATATGAATGGAATGTCAAATACAAGACCCCTAGCCCTCTTTATATAGATAGAGGGTTAGGGTTACAAGCCCATTTGGGCCCATTAAGTAAAAGCCCAAGAGTCCAATAATCTTACAACACTCCCCCTTTGGACGTCTTGAATTCTTCGTCTTCATGCAGTCGATCTGAGTCGAGTTCATTCGCAGTGCTAAACACATAAAAACCTTAAGGCCGGAAAACCCAGTGTGGGACAAAACCGGTACCTAGGAGAAACTGTGTAGCCGAATGATATAGGCCGAAATATCATGTAAGTAACTAACCACAAAACAGTGTGCCTCATCAAAACCTTGTCAGAGCAAACCCAATGGGAAAATCTCTGATCGAAGGAAAAAGAGTGCAACAATGGTAGTAGTAGGGATCAACCACAAAACAGGTGCCTCATCAAAACCTTGCTAGAGTAAACCCAGTGGGAAAAAATCTCTAGTCGAAGGACAAAATAGTACACAGTGGTAAGAAGTATACAACAGGATATTCCCCCTAATTTCGGCAATCTTAAGTGAGATATGATAGGAACGTGTCTCGCTAAAAATCTTGCCAAGGAAAACCCAGTGGGAAAAAACCTTGGTCTAAGGACAAAAAAAGTACACGAGCATGCGACTGGATGCTCCCCCTCACTTGCACACGACAGGGTGCGAAGATTTCGACTAAGTGGTAATTAGTGCAATAAGCATTCACCTGGATGCTCCCCCTCACTTGCACACGACTGGGTGCAAAGATTTCATATTCCAAGAAAGAGTACGAGCATTCGACTGGATGCCTCATTTACTTACATACGTCTGGATGCAAGAAAATCTAATGTGGAATAGAACGAGCATTCAACTGGATGCTCTTAAACTTCATTTGTGAAGATTAATTTCGGCGAGAAATGCTAAATAGCATAATGTAGTCATGTCTCTCTTGATCAATAACAACAAGTTGTCTTCTATGACAAGTGTTTTATCTGGATCGTGAGACAGAACATATGTAATTCAAATATGACTAATACTAGCTCGAAGCCATATACACTCTCTAGTCGTCTCATAGAGCACGAATAGATCAGAGTGATTCACTTGGAGTCATTCCAAGACCTCCAAGATGTCGCCTTATTCCTAATGGTAAAGACATACCATGTTAGGAATATCCCTTATGCGGGTCTGATAAGTAACCGGTATCGGTATAACCGAAAAAGGGTTGCGTTAATTCGAGTACCGAAGGGGGTAGGTACACTCGATGACGCAAATGGGATAAACTAGCCCACTTCCAAAATTATCATAAGGTAAGGGAATGTGTCTTTAGTGCCATTTCGATGGCAGCGTGTTAGCGCGATGTTGTGTCGAGCTATACCATTCACAACAGACGAGATGTTCGTCCTAGCACATTAGACCAAGTACAATGATGCGCTTATTGTACTTAGATATGAACATTATGGTTCAATATCTCTTCATCGTCTCATCAGGGACGGACTGGGTCTATATCAATGTCTAGTGATCGAACGATCATGGGAGAATCTGACGACTTAGCGTCATGATGCTAAAACGTCATAACACCTTCTGGGTGTAGTCTGAATCATGGACTTAGATTCAATATTTACGGGACTCAATCATCAGGTTGAGTCACTACCGTGTCTTCCCAATATCCTTCATCTCGAAGGCAAATCCAAAAATGGATAGCGTAATAAAACACGCAAGGGCATAATACTTGTTCAAGTATCCCAAGCTAATCAAGTACTCACTTAGGCGGTATACCACATCCGCTCGGATTATATTAATCCATATAGTGAACGTCTCAGTCAATTGAGATCGTGTTCCGTGGTCAGAAACTACTTGATTTAAGCATTATGAAGTCACACATGGACCTTCATCTATATCGCTTTGTCTAAATCCCCATAGAGATAAAACTGTGACCACATTCATGGCTGCATACTCAGTTTTTCGGAAACTACTAAACTGGTAAAGTAGGGGACTGTTATAATGTCCATTACGAGTAAATCAACCATCTCGTAATCAATTCCAAGGTGTGAGAGAAGCCTTGCGCTACTAGGCGAGCATTCTACAATCTCATTATTCTCATCACTTTTCCTTACGAATAACCAAATAAACGAACTCGTTTAACATTGGTGGTGTTGGAACTACAGGTCCGAACACACTTTCGCTAAGGAGTCTACTTGGATTGCAAGTTTCCATTAGTACAGTCTATTCTACGTTGACTTCAGGCAACGGTACATGGTTCTCTGTCATAATTTGTTCATATTATCAGTCGTCACCGAATATATGAACAAGTAATCAATGACAGTCTCGTTTCGCTTCAATATCGTCTAAGATATCATGATCGACAGATATTTCGAGATTCTTAGGATGAGGAGGAAATCACACATCTCCTTGATCCTTTATAATCTCGTGCAACAAACGAGTTTCAGTTCACCACCTCTGGGGCTGAACGAATTAAGAACCGGTCAACTTCCTCATATCTTGGGAAGGACGACAGACTGACGGCCGACGACAGCGTCCTTTGCTTGGCGGGTTCGGCCAAAGCAACGTGTTACGACAGGAACACGGCGTCCGACAGGGACGTCTATCCTTGCAAGCATTTTGCAGCAGGTATAAATGATCTCGTGACATCTCATAAAGTCATTAAATGCGTCTGGCATTTAGTTAGACTTGAGGGAGTCTATGCACTTACTTATCACTAAGTGCAGTTTTGGGATCAAGTTAAGACTGAGTGGGTTATGCCACGTTACTTCACGTCGTTCCTTATCAACGGTAACGTGCAAATCTCCCCCTAACGACGGGGAGAACAGTCTTAGCGATGTCACTTTCGCATATCATGCGGTAAAGAGATCGCTTGCCAAGGTTACTCTATCAAATGATAGGCAGGAGATTCATAATCGACTTATGTCCCCTTCAGAGGTCCATATTTTGAACGCTATAGCGGCTCAATCAAAATATTAATTAAGCACTCCAAACACGCGTTAATATGAGACTTCTGGCTCATAACCAGTAACCAGCTGGTACGCATATGGTGTTTGAGTGTCTATGGGCCTCATAACGGGCCAATGCAGCAAAATAGCATAACCCCACACGGAAATATAAATCTTGGTGCGCAAGACCAAGAAATGCGTGCAATCATTTGCAGTCGCATCATCAAACTTTCCGTGAGTCCATTTGGGTCTGAACATAATCGACAGGATGTTCAATTTCAATTTCCAAACTCAAGTAATTCAAATCGAAATTTCGATTATTACTCTTCGGAATTATCAAGTCGGCTAGACTTTTCAGGATAATCCGGATCATGGGCCATCAACTTAATGATAGGGCTAAAAGTTTGGAAAATACTGCATTTCTGTGGACAACAATAATCATGTGACCTATTGTCGATGCATCAACCATAACCATTTATATTTATGGTCCGTCTTATGGTTGGATAAGTCCACAATAACTCCTTCAATTCTTTACAAGAATTCTACGAGTTCATTTCGTGATCTTTACACATACTGGTCTTTCAAAGTGAGCATTAATGGCATGAATTTCGGATTAATCGTGAAATATATTCTCAGATAAAATCCAAATGCGATGCGATTATAAATCAAGCATCGTCTTTTGACCCGGGAATATCTCATCCGGTCAATGCCACAATATCAAAATGCTCTTATCAATCGACGACAGGCGAATGATAGTACAGACAATCATGTCTTAGCATCTAAATCATTTATCAATGATAAGGTAACTTTAAATACTTTAAAAATGTGGTAGCAACCACTTGAAAGACATTTCAACTCCTCTAAAATACGTTTTTGATCGTATTGAATGGAGGCTATGTAAAGAAATTTAATTATTTCATGAGCTATTACCAGGTAACACTGGTTTTCTCGAATATTTTATAACTCAACAAGGTACGGCAGGACCTACATGAGTATAAGACCTCATACTTGACAAATCAATTTGGTTTTACCAAAGATTTCGATTTGGAACGACAGGTCCAGAATCGTTGTCACTGAGTACTCTTTTAGGCAAATAGTTGGTGAAATTATGTGGTACACTGTTACCCACTATTTCTAAAAAACCAACTACACCACAAGTATTGCCTAAAATTTCATAATTTAAAGTTTGGTCACATTTGTCAAAGGAATTTGCTCAAAACACTTTAAATTATTTCGAGAAATTTCGTAAACAGGCAAACCATAATCCAAAAGTATGTCCAAATGGAAAAATCATAATCCAAATGGAAAAACATAATCCAGATGAGCGAAAAAATGGCTCAATGATTTATCAAAATCAATAAAGAAAGGTATCAAACTCATTTGAGCCACAAAATCGGGGGTCTCAATAGTTTCCTTTCACTTAACTTTAACCACATTAGCATCGGTTTTTCCACCTTTATAATAGTTGTGAACTATTTAAGGAGTAACCGTGCATGACCTTTGTCTTTATAGCATAGAGTTGGCTCCTTGAGCATTATATCTTGCTTTGTGACAACGTGTCATATTGTTCCTTTCAATTACTGTCTTGGAGCCACAGGTTTTCGATTTTGACGATTGTCTAAAATCTCGCTTGGCTAGGCGATTCATCGGGATCGCGACAATTTGAGGCAAATAACACTTGTCTCGGTTCTCGATTCGTGAAAAAAAATATACACGAAGAGCATTAATATCAGGCAAACAATTTGCCATTGACCCAATAGGATTAAAACTACTCACCGGGGTAATTTTTTTTTATCCAATAACAGATGGGCGATAAAGGAATATGGTGAATATAAATTCACGATACTGCTTATGGAATACAATTTCCAAGCTAGTATTTTGGTGAAGGATAGCTCCAATATGTCAATTTCAGACATTTGTTCACCATAGACGTCATCGCGTCTCAAATGTGGCGGCGGAATAAAATCAACGCCTTAGCATTCATCTCGAGGGTGAGTAACAACAAACTCGTGTTTTACTCATCAAAGATGGCATCCAAAAAAAATTTGGCATCACATTTTCACACATCAGGGTGAGTAACATGTGGTGACGGATTAAAATCAACGTTTAAACAGTCATTTCGCAAGTATGTTTTTACGATTTTTCTCATCATAGATGGCATCCAACATGTGTTGGGAGTTCTGGATTATTTATCATATAAAACGACTGGTTTATATGTTTATGGTTTGCACAATCATAAACTTTATTTCGAAACGACAGGTTCGAAAAATAGTTTTGCTTGTAATGTGAATAGGTTCTCATTGATCGAACGACAGGTCGATACAGAGACACCAATTCGGCGAAACATACATCACTATATAAACACACTCGGGGAAATTATTATTTAGTCAACCCCTTTCGGTAGCTCTACTTGAAAAACGACCAGGAAAGACGGTGAGGGTGGAGGGCACGAATGCCACTTAAAACCCGACCTCATTAGGATATCGACTTCCGCCTATATCTTTCCTAGACATCGTATCCAAATAGGTGAGCCTATTTGGGGAAGGTTCATAATTTTTCCAACTTAAATGTGAATATATATGATTTCGCAATTTTACCATTCATGGCAATAAATAACAGGTATATCATTTCTAGATAACCACATATATACAAGGCAGTATAAAATATATTCATGATATATATCTAATCATGCAGTAGATTTGGTGATAAACTAAATCAATTCAGGATTATCAATCACACAAATTATATCATACCAAATCAAATCAAATCAATTAACTGTCATATGGTATATTTATCTATGGTAATATCAAAAGATATGTTGATTATACTAATAAGATATCAATCAATTATTTACTGTTTATTGCCATATGAATAATTCTATACATGGTAATTTTAACATTCAAGCAAGCATTATATTTTTAATTAGCAATTAATACATGGTTTATGACAAGTTTATATATATAGCATGTGATCGTCAAACCCTACGATGGCATATTAAATCAACATAATTGTAATTATAACCCGTTAATTACACATACATATATGTTGTTACAGTAGACGAGGAGAACCGATGTTTACATGCAATTTGTTCAGACTTAATAGTAGTACCAGTCAAACACATATAAATTGTAGTACCAGACCAATAAATTATCAAGTTAATGGTAGTACCAGACGTGTTGTGTGATTTCCAAATAACAGCAACCAATAACAATTCTAATGCTACAGTACATGCAATTTTGCTTTGTTAAGTTCTAATGCTACAGTACATGTAACATGCTATTTGTCTTATTGTTATATTCAATTTCAGTGGTAAGGAATCATAAGCAATATTAATACGTACGTACGGATTACCATACACATGATTTATATTTGCAGTTTCGGTATAAAATTGATGTACCTTACTCCTCCTGCTATTTTGAGGAAGATAGATATAACAAAAAACTTCAAAGTTTGCCCTCATGTTTATAACCCAATCTTCGAGCTTTAAAACTCCGTTTTCAAACAAATAGCCCAATATTCTTTATTTTACTCCAATATCCGCAAGCAAAGTGCTGATAACGTGTTGTAATACACTATTAGCTATGTATTTAGGGAGACAGAAGTAGAGAGAGAGGGGGAACAGTATAGTCTTTTATTATGAATGAATATGAATGGAATGTCAAATACAAGACCCCTAGCCCTCTTTATATAGATAGAGGGTTAGGGTTACAAGCCCATCTGGGCCCATTAAGTAAAAGCCCAAGAGTCCAATAATCTTACAACAATAGTATAATTTTCTTTCAGATCAGTTAGTTCATGTAAACAATAAACCAAGGCCGCAAAATCGTTAAGAATTAAGATTGAGATAATTATATGACCCATCTGGTCAAATAAAACATGGGAAATAAGTTGACGGTAAACTTTGAGAATTCATCTTCCGACACTGTCTATGGACGATGTCACGACAATCGGGCAAGTTCGGAATAATATATAGCCTATGAATTCTTCACCGCTCTTAAAAGAATGAAAAAAGAGGTTAAACATTATTATATGATCGTAAAGATTGATCTCTATTGTTTATACTACGATAAATTGGAATTTTTAGAATCAATTATTGGGGAATGGGCTTTGCAGAGCAATGGGTTTGTTCGGTTATGGATTATATTAGCTCAGTTAAATTTTCAGTTCGGGTTAATTGAGCAAATATTGCAGATATAAAGCCGAGTAGAGGGTTAAGACAAGGAGACCCGATGTCTCTATATCTTTTCTTATTCGTGGCGTACGTTTCTATCAAAAAAGCTAATAGTGGCGATTAAGAATGGCATCTTGTAATGCTTCATGTTGTGTTAGGGTTGTCTTCCATCTCCTGTTTGCCGACGACTCGTTTATTTTCCTCCGAGAAAATTAAACAAGGGAAAAATAAGTACCTTTTTAAAATATTTTGCATGAATTATGTCGGTCATGAATTTATTTTCTGTTTTCATTATAATTAATATAGCAGGAGTACATATTAATTGTTACAACATTTTTTTGTAATGTTATCAAACTAAAACTGAAAAATTCTATATTACTGCCATGTAAAACTTTTCTCAAAAGAGGGGATTGCAACTTAATAATTATTTGCAATTTATGCATTCGTGCTTCCGAATATACCCCATCATACTTCCTAATTGGTTGTCTGTTAAAGATTGGATAAAAATATTTACTTCATTAAGACTGAAATTAAGTATGTCATTTCCAAAAGTGACCAGTTTTGATAATGCATTGAGAAGAAAAGAGACACAAAATATATTAATCTCTACCATATCATTTTGATTTTACTAAAACACGGATTAATCCAATATAGTAATATCCCCAAACAAAAAAAAATGATCTAAAGAAACTATTAACCCTCAAGCCATAAGAAAATATTGATCGGATTGATGTTTTCTTTTGTTCAAGGGCACTTAGGGCCACCCTCTTGGGTCTTCCAGTTGTTGTAGCAGGGACACTCTTCCTTGTGACCGTAAGTGCCCGATGGCACACAAAGACATTTAGCACAACATTTGTTGCAGTATAACAAGCAAGGTTTCTTGTGTGACGTTGCCGAGCATCGGTTTTGACATGCCGCAGGACACTCTGAATAACACCACAATATCAAAGAAAAATAGAACTGATGAGAAAAGGTCATAATTTAATTTGTAGGCTAAATTATCCAGTAATTGATTGATTTCGCATATATTCTAACTTGATCTTTCGTATTTGAATTATAGTGCATGTAGTCATGGAGTCATTCGTTGCAGTTTTTTATTTTTATTTTAACAATTCGTTGCAAATTTGTAATTTTTGTAAAGGTAGGTACAGCCTTTTATTTTGATATCATCTTGCTCTCACAAAAATGCTAGGAAAAAAAAAATGTTCTTTTGCTTTTATTGTATTCAGTAATACGTATGATAGGCTTTTGATAATCTTTAGTAAGATTTTTTTTTTTAGAAAAAAATATTCAAGATTAGTATTCTGATGTGAAAATTATTATTGAGCTGCGCAAATCCATTACGGTTGTTAGTTTGTTGTTTACGTCAAAAAATCCATTTTTCCAAACATTTATTTGACGTAAACAACAAACTAACAACCGTAATGTTTTAAAATTGTAAAACTAACGGAGTTGATATGGGACATAACTTCACATAATGATGATTAGTTAAGTGTTAATACGAATAATTAAACAAGGACTTACGTTGGGCAGTTAGCGACCCTTCTCCACCAGCCTGTTGATAATAAAAGATACAAAAATTAATAAAAACGAATAAATAAGTGTTAATCCGAATAAATAATCGGATGATATGGGACATAACATAGGATTATTTATGGACAATTTCATGTTTGTTTATTGTCTAACAAAGTATAACAAATGTAAATTTACCATCGAAGTTTGAATGAAAGCCATGGACACCACAAGGATGAATAGGCAGAACGATTGAATCAATGAGAAGCTAGCCATGCTGCTAAACAAACTTTGTTATAGTTTTTACAAGTATTTTTTGAGAATGATTTCAAGTTGGATGTTGTAAAAGTCCCACCTGTCGAATTTATAGGGGAAAATGGGAATTGCATTAATTCTAATTTATTATTACATGGTATTTTTAATTAAATGCAATTGATTTAGAGTGTAGAATGATTAGGAAATTCAATTAGTTAAATTTTATAGAACAATGAATAAGAGTGTAAAACTTGCTTATAGAGAAACAATTAATTTGTGACTATTAATTGAAATCTTATCCAAAGAATAATTATATTTACAAACTCAAGGATATATCCACTGAACTCTGACAATAATAATATAAGTAAGCTTTAATGATCATTGATTTTATGTTTCTTACTAGTAGAAGAATGAAATCGATATTTAATTAAAGTAAATGGACTCTTCGGTATGTTCTCCCCTTTAATATTTTATACAATCTTCACCATAAAAGATTAAGATTCACACTGCAAAAAAATGATCAAATAGCTATAACATTAGTGACGGTATTTTTTGTTACGAACTTATTAACTACGGTTTTTGTGACAATTTAATCAATTTGCAACAGATTTATGATAAATTTTTGAATTAGTGGCAGACTTGTGATAGATTTTAGTTTTCACTAAATCAATATTATTTTGTAGTGTCATATCTAAATTTAATTCATTGCCAAAATTCCATTATTAGCAACTATCAATATTTTTGTTGTAGTTGTGGATGGAAGTTACTTATCGGCAACAAAATTTAGTTTTATTGCCATAAGCCAATTATTCGGCAACACAGTGAAATTTTATTGCCAAAATTTGTTGTAAGAAATGATTTTCTTGCGGATATATCCCTGGCAATTGCACTGGAGTTCACGTTATGTAATTATACATAAATCTTAAAAATTGGATATAATAAAGTATTACAAATACTACACTTTTAATGCTCTAATAAAGTATGAAAATACGCACGGTAGGCTTATAACACTATCTAAAATAATTATGTATGCTTGTAGCAAACTTGTTTATTACAATAATTAGGGATGACAGTTTTGAATGACCCGACCCAATTAGATACATAAGAGAGAAAGATATGTTGCTTTTTCTTGAAGAGACAGTATTACAATGGATTACAATCTTGAACAGAAACTTAGAAAGTCATATAGACAGGAGAGTAAATTGTTTTATTTGTCCAACACAAATCCTTTGAAACTAATTAAATGATCAGATCAACCAACAATACTAATTATTCGATTTACCAACTAGTTTCAGTGCCCAGTTCGTAACCCCCCATATAGCACCACTTCAAGAAATCATGTCTCGTTTCTCTAAAAATGGGCTGCATGCCATAACTTCCCAAATTAATATGAAAAAAGTAAAATGACAAACTATCATAAATACGTAACCATAGGGATAAATATAAACCTAGTAAAACGGTTCTGTGAAAAACTAACTAGCCTCAAGAACAAACTTCTTCCTTATTATTTCGTTTTTAATTTTTTTATTATAACGAGGACTTGCTCGCGATACAAGCCAGCGGGGATTCAAGGTCTATTGGCTTAAAGGATACAAGGTCGCCATACCAAAGAAATCCAGAGATAAAAAGAATGAAAGCAACAAATCTCAAATCTAACCACACCTACTCGTTTCCTGGGACTCGACATAACTATTCAAAAGAAACGAATCAAGTATAAGACAGATTGCTTTGACATGATCATTTCATCAATTCTTAACACACCGTTTAGGTCTGCCTATGGATATTGTCTAGATGGCATTAATAAAGCAATGAACAATTTCAAAAAAGTTCACAAGCAAACCCAACTTACTCTTTGACAGCGTCTTTTTACAGACGTCATTGAAATCTTAATCCAGCACTAACTCGTTATTTAGAAACCAAACTCGTAATTCTGAAACCAAACTCGTACTTTGAAAATACGAGGCTTGACTTTTTTTGAATTTATTGATTTATTTTTTTACTAGTATTTCTTGTGACTTGTAGAGAAATCAGAAATTTCACTTCCGAATCCATGTCTATGCAAGAGTGTTTACGTACTCTTCTGCAAATTAAACTCAACTGTTCCTCAAAAGAAATTCAATAAACTGACATTTAGTTTTTTCCCCAAAAACTTCTTCAGCCTAATCGTCTTTAAGACACAGTGACAAGCATCCAAGTGCACTTTTGGGCTTTGAAACAATGAATCCATTATAATCTACATTATGATTTAGATACAGCTACAATTGACATAAAAAGACAAAAAAAGTTTAAGAGTATACAAGTTGATACACAAGAACTTTAAGATGAGGTAAAGTTTTTAACAGTACTGGTAATTTCTTCCATCCATATAGGTTGTCCTTACTCAGCTCCAAATGGGTCAAGTTAGTGAGCATTTGGAGAAGAATACGGCCTTTAGAAAAAGAAAAAAACAGATTTTATTAAAATAAAGACAAAATAAAATAAAATAAAAGTCAACGAATCAAAAAGTAAGACTCGTACTTCCAAACTACGAGTCTGGTTTAAGAATAATGACTTTGTTTTCAGAATTACGAAGTTAAGACTGGATTAAAATTACAATGACTGCATAAATACGTTGCCTTACTCTTTACCCATCTTATAAGGCACAATAATACTAACTATAGAAAAGTACTCTTCTAACCTCTCATTTAAATAATATTACTCATGTGAATAATTGGGAGCCGTCCCGTCTTACAACCTCACGTGACATAATAGTCATTCTGAAAATTTATTTCAATTGAGCTTAAGAATAACTAGTTTTCTAATAGTAAGTAATAATGCTACATTCACTATTCTCACACTTACTCATACACTTACGAAAAACAGACAGAACTGCTATTTTGTTATAACTCCTTTGTCAATTCGTATAAGGATGAGTGTAAGAGTACTGCAAATATATTTTCTCGTATTTCATTGATACCAAAAACAACTCGTATTTCATTGATACCAAAAAGAACGGTGCCAAAACTCATACAACATACTCTACAAGGTGGAAGGTACTTATATTTGTTATGTACTTATAACTCCTCTGTTAAAATTCAATAACTCACAGATGCTACAATATTTATTGTCTAGTTCGCATGGTCGGGTGCCAGTTTTTTGGAGGGTCAGGGCACCTTTGTTACAATATCTCCCATTTATCAAACACTCGTTTACATGAGTGGACGTATAAGGTAAGGCGATGCCTAAAGACAAGCATCCACACACCGTGTACATAGCTCAAATTTCAATACCACGAGCGCTAAAGACGAGCATTCACACACTGTCCATAGCTCAAAGAAAGAACAAACCTTGAAATGACATTTTACCCTCTTGAAAATAAGAACAAACTTAAAAAGTTTCCCAAATAGATAGAGGTGGAGAAATCTTCATTAGTACCTAGTGTACATACTACATACATAGCACTACACATTAACGGTATCGATAAGGCCCTAACATCCCAAACTAAATAAAAAGTTAATACTACAGCATTGCTCATTGCATTAGTTTTACATGTTGCATGCTACTCAGGCAAATAAGTCTACTTGAATTTCCATATCAGAACTGTATATTTCTTTTGTGCTTCTTAAGTGTCCTTCTGCTTCTGTGCCTCCATTTTCCTCTCAGTACTACAAGAATGAGCCAAGCAACATAGCAAATTGCACAATTAACACACACACATACACACACAAAATCATTACAGCAATGGCGTACCAATGCTTAGACTTAAACAAGTCTGTTAAAAAGCATCGGTGAACCAAGAATAGATATATTACGAGAAATTAAACCACATAATGAACTCGTATAATTGGTGATAGTGAGTACGGAAATATTAGTGCTTAGGAACAAGCCTCAACTAAACCTACATTTTGGCTTTCCAAATTATATATATTTCCATTTTCTAAAATAATATTCGTAAACGAAGACTTGAAATGTGAGGAAGGCAATAACAAATATAACCCAATTGTACAGACTTGGTAGAAGGGGCTTGCAATCGAGCATTAAATTTTTATCGAAACTTAAACCATCACTTCTGCTTGTCGTGTAATAGTATAAACTATCAAGACACGGTAGATACCCATCAAACCATAACAACAAAGGTAAGCAACAATAGACTAAAACAGAAACCATACCTTCTCATGCCCCAAATAAATATCCTGTCAAAAGATAATGTGATGTTAGGTAAATTTTTGTAAAAAAATTGGATCCATCGAATAAACAACCAATAGTACTAGGCAAATCAACCATCAAAAGAACTTACTCCTCAGTTGCTTTAGTGGCAAGGTACACCAATCCACAAAAATAAGCTGTAGGAAAGGCTTGCACATTAATCACAAGAAACGATTTGACATTGATAGTAAAAATACAGAAATATGTTTTGTTTAATTTCAAAAAGAAACGTAATAAAGAAATAAGAAGTTAATGAAAGTGCATACCTAACTGGACTACGACGCGAGGCTCGTGAGCCATCTTGAAGTTGAATCAACTCTGTGCGGATACAAAAATGTAAGCAACAGATGAGATAAAAAAAAAAACATATAAACCCAGACAAGAAAGTGAAGCAACAAGGTAGTAAATACACTGACCAAGAATGAGCAGTGAAGGTTCTGAGGTCCTGGCCTTCGGCCGTTATAAAGGCCTAAAATCAGTTCTTAGTTATATGTGTGTATGCAGAGTGCCTTGTTTAGCAAATATTCTATCGTGTTCTAGTGGTTAGTTACTAACTTGTTATCATGTTAGTTTGAAGGTCATGTACTCTTGTTTGTTGATGGACCTTGTTTTCATTTTCTCTAGTACTCTACTCTCATTTTCACCATTCTTTTAGATGATCCGATTTGTTTCTGTTACCTTAGTGTTCTACTATTTTTAACATTCAAATGAACTAATCAATTGCATAATGATTGAAAATCCAATTTCAAGACTACTTGATTCCGAATTTCTGCAAAAGAAACTATCCACTAAGCAAGCTCTTTCAAAAGCACTAAATATTAAGCAGCATAATACTACTTATAAGTAACTAACTACTTCTTTGGAAACAAATATTTTACTTTAGTAATTTGGTTTGGAAACAAATAAAGAGAGAGAGTGTCCCAAACTTGAATAAAAGTGAAGTCTGTTTTTGGGTTGTCCCACCGGGATCCGTTTTTTATATAAAATAAATAAATTATAATCACCAATTTTTTTATTCCAATTAATATTACTCTTAATATTTAAGTTTGGGGTGAAGCTTTAATTTTGTATTTTTATTTGGTTTTTATTGTGCTAAAAGTTGGTTTTTAGTTTATGAAATTGTAAATTGTCCCTTAAATAATTAAGAAAAATAATACTAACTATAAAAAAAATACACTTCCAACCTTTCATTTAAATAATATCTCATGTGAATAATTTCTTACAACCTTGGATGACATAAAGGTCACCCTCAAAATTTAATTCAATTGAGCTTAAGAATAACTATTTTTTTCATAATAAGTACTAATGATACGTTTACTACTCTTACAATTACTCATACACTTACGAAAAACGGACAAAACTACAATTTGGTCAATTCGTGTAAGGATAAGTGTAAGAGTACCAGTGCCGGAATTTATTTAGCATACTCTACAAGGTGGAAGGTACTTAATACTCCACATAAGCGAATTCCTTATAAATTTATAATATTATATAGAAAAAATGGAAAAAAATAAATCCAAGCAATTCAGGTAATAGCCTAGTCCTCGGCCGAAAAAACGATATCGAACCTACATACTCAAGAAACCAGTGAAACAGTCTCATGCATGAGAGAGACGAACTATTTTTCTGTACGGCCCTTGGCCCTTATATTGATTGCAAAATGTTTTAGTATTTAATTTTTACAACTTAGGGGTACGTGATAGACTACGTATACACACTAGTGTTTAGGTTTTTCTAATCACCAAATCAATCCAGCAAAAATATTGATAAATAGTACAAAATAAAAAAATCATATATATGATTGTACCCAACTTTCCTATTTTATGTTTTAAATCATTTATTTACGACCTATTTGGCTTTACTTCCCTCTACTTTTTTTTAATGTGATCAAATTTGAGTTTTTTAGTAATTTAAAATTATAAAAGAACCGAAAATAAATAAATTAAATCACAATATTGTACATAAAAATGATAATTAATATAATGGAACAAAGCTATTGAACCCTAATTCTCATTTTTTTCACATGCAAGTGGATAATTAGGAGAATTGCAAGGCCCGATTAGATATGAGTGTTATTCCTGTTCAATTAAAGTATAAAGACTATTATCTCTTTTGTGGTCATGCTTCCGTCACTTGTCACCCATCGGAGGCTCTCCCACCACTATATAAAATGAAAGATATATGCAATAATAGATAAATAGTATTACACTACGACTTACTGTTAAGGAGATTCATATAAAATAATAACATTTAAAAAGGACTTAAGGCAAAAACAACACGAGTCATAGCGTTATTTATCCGATATCACGCATCTACCCGAACCATGACTTGGTAAACAAACCATAAATTGTTTTTGCTTATCAATTTTGGTCTTTCTTTGGGTTTGTTTACCAATGAGCAATGTTGACATGTTATAGTATTATTATCTTTTAATTTAATTTGGGATGTTAGGGCTTTATCGATGTTGATTCAGGAATTAGTGCCATGTACTAATGAATATCTCTCTATCTTCATCTATTTGGCACTAGTTGCATGAGCAATGTAGTTTGATCTTTTTCTTTAGTTTGTGATGTTAGGGAAAGAATTTTAAAAACGAAAACTTGTGAAACCAACTCGAACCCAAACTACTTGAAATTGTTTTGGCTCGTATTTTGAAAATTTACAAAACCCGAAACCCGTTCCGAACCAATTAAACATGCCCTAAATATATAAATACCAAAAATACATAAACATACATATCCTATCCTATACAGACGGCGCCTCACTCTCTCTGGCACCATCAATCTGCTTTATTTATTAAGATGTGTGGTGTTTTCTTTTTATTTATTCTGGGTTACAATTTTATTAGATTGATATATGTTGTGTTAGCTTTTTACTGAAATGGGTCATGACCCAGTAATTAATCTGTGAAAAGTTTCAATCTGTGTTTTGTTTGTATGATTTTATGAAAAGTTGCAATCTTTGTGTTTTGGATTTTAGGATTTTAGGATCTTTGTGTTTTTGTGTTTTGTGTTTTGGATTTTAGGATTTTATGAAAAGTTGCAATCTTTGTGTTTTGTTTGTAGGTGAAGTAAGAAATACGAAACAGTTGAAATCATACATTTTCATATACATACGTGATAGTTTTTAGAGCTCCAATATGATAATATTGGTTTGTTTTTCAACACTTGGATAACTCAATATGAAAGATTAACTAAATAGTCAATTTGGTGTCAATAGTCAATATGCAAACATTAACTAAATTTCATAAAACATATTAGTTAAACATGATACATCACATAATTTTATTTGAGTCTCATCAAAACCAATTTACAACAACTTGAAAAAAAGAGTACATTACATAAAAATAATAATAAAAAAACGAATTATGGACTTAATACATTTATAGCATCTTCTTCCTTTATGATTTGCTTCCCCGATTGTCTTTCTAGCGCTATGTATAAGTTGAAATTTGCTCGAAAAAGTTATTTCCATGGCTCAACAGCCTCGGTGCGTGTTTGTTCCCACGCATTGAGGTCATCATTTAATAAAACTTTAAGTCATCATTTAAAGTAATATAAAATTTGAAGGAAAAAACTTATGCGTCTTGTAAGACATTCTGACAAACTTTTGAATTTATTCCTAATATATAGTATTTGGAAATGAGATTGAATAATTGATAGTAAAATACGCGACTCAATTATGTATGTCAATACATGAAATATTTTTTGACAATCTTCAAGATATACATATGAGATTTTTTTGCATTATAATTATTTTTGAAGAAGCATGTATATTATAAAAAAAAAAATTACAAGATGCATACTCTCTGATTTCAATTTTGTTGGAATATTCCCTCTACTATCTATCTAACTAATAAAGGAAATGTTATGTTAGCAAAGTTATTAATTATATTAATATTTAATATGAGGCTGATAATGTTATTTATTAATTTTTTTTTTTATTTTTTATTAAATGAAAATCTCACATTTGATTGATTAAATCCTGAAAATGTTTCGCATCAATCAACAACATGACCAGTCGATAATCATAAAGCATCCATTCTTCTAAACTACCCCATGCCAGCGTTCCTCATCACTTACACATACTTTCACTTTCTCTTTTCCGCGCCGGTGGTTGATCCTCCTCATCCCCATCATCGTCATCCTCATCGTCATAGTCGTTGTCATCATCGTCGCCACTCCAAGAGTTTCCATTGTTGGTGGCAGTGTTTTCTTCTGGGTGGTCGTCCTCATATCATCGTCACCGTGGCATTGTTGGGTGCTGGCAGTTTTCTCAATTTTGAACACTTGCTTGGGTGCTTAGAAAGCACTCTCCTTGTTTATTCTCATGGCATGAGTTATGCTAATGGATATATGTTGCAGTACTACATGGGAGGTTTCCCATTGTCGAGCTTCACAAAAAGCAACCCCATGAAAACAAATATGGCAATGACTAAGATGAGAACGATTATGATATTGACGGTGTAGATGACAATGGTGATAAAAAATTCTCCAGACACCTTCTTTCCCGGACAAATATTCATCACCAATGTCATCTTCACCTTCATCATCATAGTCGTCGTCATCTTCATCACTTTCATCTTTGTTTTCAGGTCTAGGGCGTTGCATTTTTTTGAAACTCGATCGGAAATCTCCCATTAACTTCGAGTAGTACTGCAGCATCAATTATGATCATAACTCCTGACATGAGGATAAACAAGGAGAGTGCTTTCTGAGGGTATTAATTTTATCATAAGTGATTAATAACCTTTATCAGACCCACTAAATATCAAAACTATATTTGAAGTACGAAAAACAAAAAAAGTTATCATGCCATTTCTGGAGCTGTATAATTCAAACAAGAAATCGTATTTTGCACCAATTTATGATGCATCAATAATTAACTTTAGAAAAATAAAATACCAGTTTAAAATCTCTCTCATATTTGCAAAAATATTATATATAACACATAAATTCATTCTGCAATAGTAAATAAAAATATATGATCCCTTAAATAGCATTAAACAAATAAACAAAATCTAACATCATCGTGTACGGGTCCCTGAATTTAATTTTTATGGTACTACAACTTTATTTATATATCTCCGTTATTTCTCTCCCTCCCACATCCAAACACTCAAATTTTTATCTAATGCTATTTTAGGGTTCATATTTATTGACTTTAATTACTATTGCATGAAAAAATTATGTGTTATATATATACTACGTACATTTGCAATTATGATAGAGATATAAAACTCGCGTTTTAATTTTAAAAGGTTAATTGTTAATGAATATTTAATTGGTGCAAAATATGATTACTCTTGTTCTAGTTTGATTATAGAGCTCCAGAAATGGTATTGTTTTTCTATTTTGTACATATGGCTTTGACATTCAATGGGTCTTATAAAGTTATTAATCTTGATAAAACTAATAAATCAATAAATAACATTATCGGCCTAGTATTAAATAAAAATAAACATAATTAACAACTTTTCTAACATTTCCCCTATTAGTAAGATAGATAGTATAGGGGATCCAAATAAATTGAAGTAAGAGAATATATATTTTCTATTTTCGCGTATGAAATAAGAGGTCATCGGTGTAAGATCACATTTCAATACGACTTTGTTTATACTTTACTACTCTAATAAGATTTTTAATTATAGGTCACCTTACAAGTGATAAAAAAAATATTATTTTCGTAACTTTTTGATATCTTTTTTTTTACTTAATAATTCAAACAAACACTAAAAAAAAACTAATTTTTTTGTTTACACTTTGATATATTTCGTAAAATATATCACCTTGTTTCTTCCAACTATCTATTTTGGTTTTTTTCATAATGTAGTCTATTTACTTCCGATCTTAATTAATTTGGGATGTGCACGATATAATGATTAAATAAACATCCACATGATATATATAGTTAAGCCTAACACAGTTGATATATCATAAATATATATTAATTGTAATGAACACGAAGTTATATATAAAAGAATTTTTACCTCGTAAGTTACACATGAAATGCTATAAAGTGATGAACAACGATCTCACCTCTTACAGCCTCACATAATTCCATTTTTCCTGTAAATAAATAAATAAAAATAGAAATTATTTTTTGGCATTTTGGTTTTTCACAAACTGTAGCTGCATCAAATTAAATCTCAATAATACATTGACATGTAACTATATTATTATAATATAGTTGCAGATGTATAAGCATAAGGAATAAAATGACTTTCGTGGGTAGTTTAAAACATAATATAACTTATTTCTCGTTAAATAAAACACACACACACACACACAACATATTCCAACATAAAATCTAAAAAACGTCATCAAAAAAACCATCTTGAGTTTCACATAAAACAGATTATATATATTATGTAGGAATCTAGGATTGGATGACCAGTTTTCAATAACAAGGGCAAATATTGAGAGATTTAATCTCCCTCATATGAATTTGCAATTAGAATATAATTAATGGTGACTAACAATACTATTTTTTTTTAATATAAATGGGGGAGGGGAAACACACATTTTTATTTAATTAATTGGAATAATAAAAACGTGGATGAAAAAACCCCACAAAACAAAAGTTAATTATTTCCAAAAAAGGAAATAAATAAATAAAAGAAAAAACTGTTACAATGTGTACATGGATTAAAAGTTCTAGTGATTTTCTAAAGTAATATGCCTTCGTCACGAGAACAAAAAATCTGAAAAAACTATAGAATCAGATGTAGCTTTTGGTTTCATTTTCAATATTTAGATGGTTTATATAGTTCTTCTTCTAAACATGCAAGACTAGATTAAATGTTATGTCGATCAAATAGATATTAGAATGGCAGTAGTTTTAATCATATTTAAATGTTCTAATATTCATGGACTATTCTCGTGTAAGTCATTGTTGTTTCTCATACAGTATTGAAAAAATTTATACTCCCGAATCATTTAAAATTAAATAACAATCGATTCAACATTGAAGCATGCACGGATTCAGTTCATTATGAAAATGCTTGTATATATATGTAGTGAATGAAACAAAAGAAATACGAGTGAAATTGACATATATTTCAAAAAGATTATGTAAGCATGTGTAAGAAATTTGACATACCGTTAAAATTTGATTCCCAATTTACAGTATAACGATTCATGAAGGAGGCTTTGTCTATGAAGTCGAACATTTATGTTATGTCGTTGATTTAATAGATTTGTACCCAGAAAGTACGTAATTCGGATCTTATGACAGACGATCTGTGAGTAATTGGGTGAAATGATAGGCGGCGGGAGTAGGGTTTTGTGATTGTTTTCTTACTACATATTACATGATCATATATATATACTAAGTCATGAATTTAGATTAGGAAAATTGATTATTGCATCGTAAGCCACGTATACATGATAAGATTTAGTTCGTTATAATCTACTTCGATAATGGATTATGAATATTATTACATAAAATAACAAGAATGTCGTAATTTGTTTAGGAATATTATTACGTAATTTTGAAACTGCATCATCCATTATCGTAGTACCGAAAGTGTTTTAAAGCGTGAGTTTTTTTTAATCCACGACAAAAGAGAATATTCTTTTAGATTGTAGAAATTCTTACATACATGCAAATGGATGATGATCGTATATAATTTGTCAATAATGAAGTATTTACTTGTGAATGGTTAGTTTTTTGTTGAACTCGTTTTTCCATTTGCTAATTTTGAACCATCGGTGAGACATTGGAATTAAGGGTTGAGTTTAAAATTTAATAAAAATTTATGTATGTTGCCCCCTTTCTCTAGGAGCCATCTCAAATCACCAATTGGACATATTAAACCAAAGCTATGGCACTAGATTAGAAAACAAAAACAATATCACTGTTACCCAAATTCATTTATAGGAATATTACTCTGATTTATAGCCATCTCATTTTAAGAATTGTTTGAAAGTTGTACAATTGAATGAGACAGTGGTAATGCCCATTTGATTTTTAAAATAAGATGTGGAATTGAATGACGATTTGAAATGAAATGATTCTGAAAATCAAACATGGCCGTGAATGGTTGGAAATGTCCTCCCTCCGAAAGACTTAAGGTTAAGACTTAGTGATAGTCAAGGGGAAAGCTAAATGGGGACGATCGGGTGCCACGGCACCCCCCATAATTTTAGAAATCACAAGTGACATAATTTTTTTTAGTACAATTTCTTTTTAGGTGTAGATTTGGCATCTCCCATAAAAATATGTTACTTGTACATATATTTATAGCTAATGTTTGAACCCAAAACACAATAATTAAATTTGGGCCGAAAGACTCAATTATATTTTTCTTTGATATTGGACTCTTTAAGATTTAATTAAAAAAAAAATAACATCAACAACACTTCTCTTCGTGCGTGTCAGCGTGTGTATCAAAATAAAAAACAAAGTTGAAAAAAAAAAACTCCACTCCTCTGTGATGCTGTGCACCGCATTGATTGTGGTTAGATTTAATTAAAAAAACATCAACAATTCTATCCTTCTGGCTCGGCAAGGTATACTCTTCTATTTATTTTTTCCTTTAATATGCTTCTTTTTATTATATGTATTGATGTTATGTTGCACCATAGGTGTTTGATTAAAGTACTCAAAGGGAAAAAAAATAGGCTATTAACTCTTAGAGTTTTAATCTGCAGATCTGGCATCGCTAATATTTTTATCGAGTATAAAATGGGAAAGACACCTAAAATAAATTCGTTCTTTAAGAGAGCTAATGTTTCTCCGACGGAAGAGAATGTTGGTAGTAGTGTTGATCACGTGACAATCGATACGCCTAGTCCTCCAACAAAAATTCAAAGAATCGACACAGTAGAATTTGATATTAATTCGCTAGAGCGTGATCCTGGATTACGTAGAAAAATTTGGGAGTATCCTGTTAATAGGCGTGACGAAGTTCGTAGGGCGTACATAACTCTACATGGTCCAAATCGTCCCGATTTAGGAAAAAAATATCCGTATACTCTTGCATCCGCCAAGGATCGTCCTCGAAGATTTCAAGCTCCGTGGTTTGCTTTATTTTCGTGGTTGGAATATTCAGTGGCCAAGAACAAGGCTTTCTGTTTTCCTTGTTTCCTTTTTGCGCCTCCGGATGGGTCTAGTTTTGCAGGACATAGTGCATTTGTTGTTGAAGGTTTTGATGGTTGGAGGAAGGTCAATAGCGGAAAAACTTGTTCTTTTCGTTTGCATGAAGGTGTTAATTCCGATTCTTGTCATCGAACCGCTGAACATAAATGGAAGGAAATACAAAACCCAACTCAAAATATTGAAAGGGTGAATGTAAAATTTTCTGCCGAACAAGTTTTTAACAATCGCATTCGCTTAAAAATTTCTATTGACTTGGTTCGAATATTGGCCTTTCAAGCTATGCCTTTCAGAGGGCATGATGAGAAATCAACATCAAACAATTGTGGTAATTTCCTTGAGTTTTATGATTTATTAGCATCATATAATGAAGAAGCCACCAAAGCATTGATAAATGTTCCAAAGAATGCCACTTACAAGTCGTCTGATATTCAAAAAGAAATTTTACATATCTTTTCTATAAAAGTGAAAGAGGCGATTCGAGAAGAAATTGGACATGCTAAATTCTGCATTATAGTGGACGAAGCTCGAGATGCGTCAAAAAAGGAGCAGATGGCAGTAGTTATAAGATTTGTTGATAAAAATGGTGTTTTACGGGAGCGTTTTTTTGGTATTGTTCATGTTCCCAACACTATGGCAGTGACACTAAAAGATAGCATATGCTCAGTTATCAATCACCACAATCTCGATATTCGGAATATTCGGGGACAAGGATTTGACGGTGCAAGTAACATGCGGGATGAGTTTCATGGACTACTACAAGCTTTGATATTAAGTGATTGCCCATATGCTTATTATGTTCACTGCTTCGCACATCGATTACAATTAGCATTAGTGGCATCAGCAAAAGAAGTGCTTCCAGTCGACCGATTTTTTGCTAAATTGCTTCGGATCGTGAATATTGTTAGTGCATCATGCAAGAGAAATGATGAGTTAAAAGCTGCCCATGCCGATGATATTGCTTTTTTAATTTCCATTGAAGAGCTTGAGACTGGAAGAGGATTAAATCAAATTGGTAATCTGCAACGACCTGGTGATACTCGCTGGAGTTCTCACCTAAAGTCTGTTTCTAGCTTGATAAAAATGTATAGTGCTGCTTGCATGGTTTTACTTAATATTTATGAAGATGGACCTACTTCTCTAAAGTGAGAAGCTCGTTCAACACATAAGGCATTAACTTCCTTTGAATTTGTCTTTATACTTCATCTTATGAAGTCAATGTTAGGAATCACGAATTCTCTTTGTCTAGCTTTGCAATCTAAAACTCAAGACATTCTTAAGGCTACTTCAATGGTTTTATCTACTAAAAGCCTTCTTCAAAATCTTAGAGATGATGAATTCGATGATTTGGTTGCTACCGTCAAACTCTTTTGTGAATCACGCAACATTAATATCCCAAACTTGAATGCAAAATATTCTTCGAGGTATGATCCCACTCGTGATAACTTTTCAGTACTTGACCGCTATAGAGTTGATATTTTCTATCGTGCTATAGATTCTCAAATTCAAGAACTAAATCGTCGCTTTGATGAGCAAGTAATGGAATTGTTAGTTCTTAGTTCTACTTTGAATCCTAATTGTCACTCTTCAATATTCAAAATTGATGATATTTGTCTACTTGTTGACAAATTTTATCCGGAGGACTTTACGGAGTTTGAGAAAAGTAACTTGAAATTGGAACTTCGACATTACGAGAATTGTGTTATTTCTCTTCCTGAATACAAGAATTTATCATCGATTTCCGAGCTTTGTCAATGGTTGGTAGAAACAAAATGGTCTACAACATATCAGCTTGTTTATAAAATTGTGGTTCTCGTGCTTACTCTTTCCGTTTCTACCGCCACCGCAGAAAGATCATTTTCAGTTATGAATATCATCAAAACTAGTATTCGTAATAAAATGGAAGCCGATTATCTTGAAGATTGTATGATGATTTATATTGAGAAAGATATTGCTTCAAAATTTAGAACGGAAACTATCATTGATGCATTTGCGAATGCGAGCAGCCGTCGGGTTCATTTCTTTTGATTTTATCAGGTATCATGTTAGTTATTTGCAATAATTTTTGTGTTTATGCTTTGGTATTTGTTCAACAACACTTAAATGGGGTATATAGATTATGGGTGAGTATGAAAAATTATTATTTTAAGTTGTTTTTTTTTTTTGTATATTTTGGCACCCCCCATTTACACATCCTGGCTTCGCCCCTGAGTGATAGTGCCGGTGATTGTGGGGGGTTATGAGGGATTATATTTTATAATGGTTATATGGTTTTTGCTTTTGCTAATAGTAACAACGCAAACACTTTTGCTGAATTAATGGCCGTAAAAAATACTCTTTTTATTTGCTACAGTTTGAATTTTACTGATATTATACTTGAAACTGATTCTAAAATTATTGTTAATTGGTAGAAAAGTAATTGTTCTCCTGGTCCTAAATTTCATATTTGTGGGAAGATATTCTCACACTAATAGATTTGGTCTGTTTTAGTATCACACATGTTTTTTGGGAACAAAACCAGGTGGCATGAGTTCTCGAGGTGCTAATCAGACTTTCTTCAGGCCAAGAGTTTTGTCAAGTCACATTCACGATGCATACCAGATAGACCAAAAAGAAACTTATTGTTAAAGTGATAGTTATTTTAAATTTTAGTATTTCACCAATGAGAATATTTTGACATTGTTGCCCCATCAGTTAGTAGTGCTCTTGCACTTGTTTGGGTGTCAGTTAGTGCTAATGAGGAAGATTTTCTAAATCACGTTTAGCTTATATTTTTCACTTCAGGAATGGTTTCGACATGAGAAGTGGAAATATGTTAAGTATAATTTTCTAAAAGGTGCATTTAGATCCCCAATTTGAGTCATTTGTAAAAGGTTTGGTGTTTGAGATTTTGCTTGTGAAAATAACTCATTCTAGATCAAAATTGATCTTGGAGTGTATGAGGAGTTAGAACGTTAGGAAGTATAAAAAGAAATATGAGTTTTTGAGCTCATTTTACCTTTGCTACTTGCTTTTATAACCATAACTTTTATGATCAATCGTTTTTATTAGCAATTTTTTTCTTTTTAAATGGCAGTGTTAGGCTATATTGTATTTTGTCCATTAAAGCTACTTGCTATCGGAATATTGCAGTATTATTATGACCATTATAGGGGTCTTTGTCCCATAAATTTAATATTTATGTTAATAAAATAGAGTTCGTTTCATTAAAAAAAAATGTATACTCGAATAGGGTATTCTCGGCATTAGTATTTAAAATCATTTTAATTCTAAAATTTACAGTATTTATTATAAAATAGATGGTGGCCAATGCGTGGTATTAATAAAATGTAAACAAATGAAATAATAAAAGATGAAAAAACTATAATAAAAAAAAACCGCCGTCTGTGGGAATCGAACCCACGACCACGTGGTTAAAAGCCACGCGCTCTACCAGCTGAGCTAAGACGGCTTACATTTATAATTTCAACTATATTTTTTATAAACAAACAAATGTTACAGTTTTAAACAAACAAATGTTTTTTTATAAACAATACTGTGAATATTGCTTTAGAAAAATGAAAACTATATCAAGCATCTAAGTTTGTTCAACATATTTTGGAAAAATATAAAGTACGTGAAAATATAAATGAATTAAAATATTTTGATTTTATATTCTTCTCAAATATAAATAATTCGTCACATAATGTCATAATTTACCATTCTTAGCATATCAAAACGACTTTAAGTCATGTTAAAAAGGCACATTAGTTCGTAGCACTACATTAAGTCATAAGTATTTAGTGGGCATAGATCATGAAAATTGAAAACTAGCAAGTTAAAATTGAAATGTTGGCCATCTCAAATTCTTTTACACAATTGGTTACAACTTTTTTTATTTTTATAATCTTGGTTACAACTTATATAGTACTTATTAGAGCACTCTTCTCTCAGATTTCCATTATTTATGAATAATGACTTTATATAATGTCTGCCTGCTCTGAACAAATATCCATCATATCATCCACTCTTTTCCATATTCTACTTCGTATAGTTTTATTGACTATTGTACGTACTCCAGGCTAAAACACATGTACAAGTAGAACCGGCGAATACATGTCAGAATACAATTTTACGATAATCTACTTCTTCGATGATATTTCCTGGGAAAAATCAATCAATCAAATATAGGTTTTATAGTTTATCAAGCTATCATTTAAGGGTTTGGTGATCTAGTGCATATAAACTGACTAGAACCATATATAGGGATCGAAGTCATGGGATCGATCCTCCTTTTTATTGTAAAGAATTTCTATTGGAAAACTTACGTAAGTAGGAACTTAGTCCGCAGTAGAGAAAGCTTTTAACCGCATCACCTTAACTACAAGTCTTAATTCGGAAGCATGACCGTATTACAAAATTTTGCTTTTTCAAGCTAAGAAATTAAACTTAAAAAATATGAGATGATGTTAATTAACATTAACAGAATATCGGCCCCCTCCATGCAAAAAAGAAAATGGATCTCATCATGTATATGTAGCAGAATCAAAAGCAAATCTAATCAAACTCGCTAACATTTACAAAAAGTTTATTATATGACATGCACGTACACTGCAAATAATGATGTGTGTGAACAGAAATGTTATAATGTTAGGACAATTATTTTGTTTTATCTTCATTTTTTATGGCCTTTGTTTTCATGTCTTTCATTTTACTTTGTTGAAGAAGTTGCTCTCTCACTCTATATTATAACTTATATAATTATATTACAAACATAATAAGTTAGGATCTTATTCCTACATGATGATCATACATTTAACGTTATAAAAGGTAAACGCATACCTTGAGCCATGAGAATGCTTGTGAGCTCGGCACTTGAACACGGACTTGATTGTTGAGTTTATCCCCCTTATCTATGGATTTCTTATAATTTTTGGTGTGTCTCAAAATGATAGATTTGAGTCCTTTATATAGGTGGGGAGAGGACTCAACCTCATGAAAATACTTTTCGATCTCAACCATCCATCATGGTAGGATCAATCTTGACCATCCATAATGTCAAGAAATGAAAGGTTGTAACTCAACATTTATTACCACTAAGTCATAAACATTTTAACATATGAATGTCAAAAGACCACACTAATGACCAAGAATTTATGTATTGTAACTCTTGGTAATGGGATTAATTGTTACAGCTCTCTCCAGATTTTTCTCTTTACAATGAAATTTTGCTTTTATAATTTATTTTTTTTACGTGTGAAGTGTAAGAGTAGTGAAAATATATTTAGTCGATTAAACGTATGTAGGGTTGAGATTGTGGCTAGTAGAATCCTATTACTCCCTTTAGCCGAAGCCCGAAGGCAAAAAAATAAGAAAATAAGTTACGCTAAGGCCTCGTTTGGTTGCGCTATTAGTAATAATGGGACTAGCAATACCTTCAGACTATGACGGAATAACAAATGAATATGGTATTAATAGTACATAAATGAAATATCAATTAAGTGTCCCTCTACTTTTTATTGGTGTTGAACTATTTTACAAATTTATATTTATATCTATAATAAATAAACTTGTAAAATACATATACATATGATTTTAATATATATATATATATACAACATCTCATTTACTCTAAATACCTCTATTTTCCAATACCACACCACATATTACTCCAAATACTCCGGTTTATCATTTCTAATCTCATGTTACTAATAGTACCGCATTCACTTTTCATATCAAACACGGTATTTATGGGCCCGACAGTATTTATAATACATACTATTATAATCACACCCTAATTTCATCGTACCAAACAAGGCCTAAGTATATTATCCTACTGGTGTTTTGATGAACAATCATGTGATACTGCATATATATATAAAAGCTCCCCAATAAGTGAAAAATATATTGGTTTAGAGGCATTAACAATTTGGAAACAAATAATGTTCAATAAGTATCAGTTTTGAATTTATATTACTCCTAACTACCTCCATAAGTTCATATTTCCTAAAAGTACATTTTTTTAATTATTTACTTTATTTACCAAAACGTCATACATATATTTCATAAAAAATGGAAAAATAACACATAAAATTATATAAAATGCAAAAAATCTCAAAATAAATGAAAAAAAATAAAAAAAATTTGTAAAAATTAAAAAAAAAATGTATTTTTATAAAAAAAAATCACAAAGAAAATAAAAAAATCATTAAAAAATCACAAAGAAAATAAAAAAATCATAAAAAAAATTATAAAAAATCACAAAATTTATAAAAAATTACAATAAAAACACATAAAATTATAAAAAATGAAAAAAATCACAAAATATTATAAAAATATAAAAAAAAAAAAAAAAAATTTATAAAAAATCACAAAAAATCACAAAAAATCACAAAAATCACAAAAAAAAAATCACTTTTATTGAACTTTATGCACTTTCGACTGTACTAGATGCACTTTCGACTGAACCAGATGCACTTTTAGCTGAACTATATGCACTTTCAGCTGAACCAGATGCACTTTTAGCTGAACTATATGCATGTTTTACAGAACGATATGCACTTTTGTCTGAACCATATACACTTTCAGCTGAACCATATACACTTTCAGCTTAACCATATGCACTTTCAGCTGAACCATATGCACTTTCAGCTGAACCAGATGCACTTTTAGTTGAAACGGATGCATTTTTAACAGAACTATATGCATTTTCGACTGTACTATATTCATTTTCGACTAGTCTATATGCACTTTTGACTTAACTATATGTACTTTTCACTAAATTAGATGCAATTTAAGCTGAACCAGATGTACTTTCAGCTGAACCAGATGCATTTTTAGCTGAACTATATGCATACTCACTTTTATTGAACTATATTTACTTTCGACTGAATTGTATATTTTTTGTAATTTTTTAAAAAGTTTATGATTTTTTCATTTTTTTATAATTCTTTTTTTTTATGATTTTTTTTCATATTTTATAATTTTTATATTAGGAATGTGAACTTATCAAGATATTTAGAAGGAATATAAGTTGCTATGGGCTACTTATAGGGAATTACCCCATTTGGAAATTCAAGCAATAAAATTGGAACTCCTGTTATAACATATTAACTTGTCAAAAGTCATTCAATTAACTTGGAGTTAAAACCTTAACTGAAGTTCATTAATTGCAAAACTAAACGTAACTCCTTAGTCTTTAAATTATGTAAGAAGCTGCCAATTTAAATACACATCTTGAAGCCTATATATAAAGCTTATTTGCATTCATCCTATCTCAAATTTCTTCCAAATTTGCACAAATTAAAATGGACAAAGTAACCTTAGTAGAGAGACTAAACATCAAAACCGAAAAACCAACACAACCAAAGCGAATATTTTTATCAAACATTGACCTTGTTCTCGTCTCATACCAAGAAACTGTCTCTTTTTTCGACTCACCAAAAGTAAGTTTCGTCGAAGCTCATGATAAACTACAGAAAGCCCTTCAGAAATTATTTGTGCATTATGATTTTTTTGCGGGTCGTCTAGTGCCATCTTTAGAAGATAATCAGAAGTTAGAGATCGATTGTAATGGCGCAGGCGTGGTGTTTGTTATAGCAAAAACTGAGACCACTTTGGAACAGCTTGGGGATTTAATGTCACCAAAACCCGAGTTTAATCAGTTTATTGCGTTTCTACATGAAGAAAATGAAGATCAATTGGCGATACAAGATATGCCTCTTTTGTTTGTCCAGGTACATATCAGTGACAAGTTTACATTTGCTTAAAACTTACTTTAGCAACATGAGCACGTCAATGTATTATTCTCATAAAAAGCAGTTGAGATAAGTAAAGCTATATCAATGTACAACTTCAATAAAAAAATAAAAAAAAACGTAGATAAGCAATTATGTATGTTTCTAATAAAAAAGAAATGTAGATAATCTCTGTCATTGTCATTTTCAGAAACTTCATTTTAGGTCCAGCTTGTTTACATTGAAATAAGTAGAGTTTGACTCATCTCGGCTGGTTAGTTCTATCTTTTCAAATAATAGACTAAAGTGAAGCACTGGATTGTAGAACGAAAACCAATACTACAGTGTACCATGACCAACGCTGCTAATTTCATTACTGGTTACGGAAATCATCGTACATAGAAGGGTAAATTTACTGAATAAATCACGTTTAAAAAAGGAATTAGCTTTTTATCGACATTCTAGACTAATACGTAAACTATAATGTCAGCTCACTCAACTGGGGTGTGGAAACATAGCTTTCGCCTCTAGGTACAACCATTGCGTCCTAGACGGAGTTGCAGTAAAAGAATTTCAAGCCAATATGGCCTCTCTAACAAAAGGCCAAGATATAGTCATTTCGCCAAATCCAGATCGTACAATTTTTAAAGCACGGGACCCACCCGAAATAACACACCCTCACTATGAGTACTCAAAACCAATAAAAAAAACAGACTACTCTCTCACCTTCCGTAGCAAAATAAACGGCAAGTTTGACCAGTTCTCTCTGTATGACCGGACTCGTCTGGTGTACTTATCCCAGACACATATTGGGGGTATAAAAAAATCTGCCCTTAAGGACGGGAAATTAAGTACTTGCACCATTTTCCAAGCCGTGGCAGCGAAGATATGGAAGGCTAGGACCATTGCGCTAAATATGACTGGAGATAATAATGTTTCTACTATGTTTTTTCCTGTGGATGGTAGGAAACGTGTCGTCCCAAATGTTCCAGCTGGTTTCGCAGGTAATCAGTCATAACTAAGCGGTGATTGTACAATGCCATGATGCCCCATAACTATAAAAAAAAAATCATTTCTCATCAAGTATAATCGTTTAAGGTAGTGATTTGGCCCCCTCATATCTTGTTTTTACTTGGCCTTGATTGTTAGCATCCTATAAGCTCGGTTTAGGCCTTTCGTAAAAGTTGAGATATCTGTGGTTTAACCCTGAATAATGCATTTTAACAAACAATCTGGACTTATCTGGTATAGAAAAATACCAGGTCTACTCAGCTTAAAGCCTCGGGCTTCTTCCGCTAGAAACCAGAAAATTTCAGCTTTTCAACCTGCTACACCGAATGTAGACAATATTTGAACCAATACGATAAAAAAGCTGAGCTTCGATGCTGCAATCAAACAAGGCCTAAGATAGAACCTTCAAAGCAAGAGGAAACTGTATTTTTTTCCCGGACCTCAAAATCCATCCTATTTCTTAAAAGCTGCGACCAGACATACCTTTAGTTATATATTTTTCTTATTTTAATTTCGGCACACCCATTAACAATACACAGTTCTGCCACTTCTGCAGGTAATGCAATAATTCCGGGGTTTGCACAAGCAAATGTGGAAGAAATGAGAGAGAACAAGGACTATATTCTTGTTAAGAAAGTACAAGAAGGGATAGAGAGGCTAGACGACGAGTATGTGAGGTCAAGCATAGATTGGTTGGAGGTGAATAAAGGTGTACCTTGGAGAGAAAATTGTTTCTCTCTCGTGGCATGGTTGCGGCTTGGATTGGAAGAGGACGAGTTTGTGTGGGGAAAGGCTAGAAATTCAGTGCCAGTCGCACTTAAACCTGGTTTGGTGTATCTATTGCCTGGAAATGAGGGAGGGCTTAATATATGTATTGAGCTTGATGATGATCAACTTAAAGAGTTTCAGAAGATAATGATGGAAATTTAAATTTGGCTCAAGGACGGTCATTAGCTAGTAGCTTAGTTTTTCTTTTGGGGTTTGATATTGTTTCTTTTCCGGAGGATTAACAATAATAACATGACTTGGATCCCCTGCAAGTGACTTGAGAATATTATAGAGTTGAAGAGAATAAAAGCGCAATGTGTTGTCTGCAATTTTGTTAGAGAATGTGAAAGTTTCTAGGTAATGTTACAAAGTACACGAAAAATCAAAATGCTATCTTATCATGTTTAGTATGTTTTCCAGAATGCTTGACGGTTCACTTTGACATAAAAATAATAATTAAAAGTAATGTATGAAATACCAGGCCTCATACAGGGTTATAAATATGAGTTAGCAACCTGTATTCCCTACTTCGCCAGTTGGAACACACGATCAAATTATACCAAGGAAAATAGGACCAGAGATTAGCTTTTCTTTATGGGTTTGAATTTTAAACCCTTTTCGAAGAATTAGCAGTAGCGTCATGATTTGGAAAATCTAAATGCTATGTTATAATCTCCGTTCTAAAATAATTGTCCGTATTTATGAGAGGGAAAGGACTATATAACTGCTTCATATTTGAGTATGTTTTCTGTAATGCTTCAATGTGAGCAGATGAACTGGAATAAAAGAGATGCATAAATTATATTAAACAATAGATACAAGGTGGCAAGTAGCGTTATAAAGAGTCAGCAAACTTCGATCTCTTTTCCGACAGTTGGAACTTCTATTTATATAAAATAAAAAAGGAAAATATAACAAATTGGTACTTCAAGTCTCGAGATTTTCAACTTGAATGAGCATCTTATAAACACATTAACCACAGTTATACATATACACCAAAGCTCTTGGATATATTTACATCACATAATTTGTGAAAACAATAATATATCCAGTAGCTATAATGATAAATTAGTGTATCCAATATTTCAGGATATCTCCAACAATTGAAATTAATATGTTAGCCAAGAGAACATCTAATTTTTTTTATCTTTTTGACAGCATCGCAAAATATGGATTTGTTATTGCCGCGTTCAAAACCGTGCCAGCATAGACCAATGCTGCCATATCAACCTTGTCTATAGGGAGAAACATAAATTTGGCTCCATTTCCTCTCTCAAATCCACAAAGCTCAAGAAATCTGATAGCTTCTTCCATTTTACCAACTCTTTCCTGCCATTTAAAACATTTGATATTGTCGATCAGTTAACCTTACCTCCTAACTGAGAGCACTTTTGGATCAATCATGCACTTAGTGCCTTACTAGTTTTCTTAATTGAAGGCATTTCCACGTTCGCATGTAAGACTTTTGGATAGGAAAAAAAGGAGAAAGCATGGGTGTACTGAAACTTGAGAAGTGCAGAAACAAATGAACAACTAAGTTCAATATTTGAGGCAATAGTAAATAGTAATACATAAAAATATAATGAGAGCAGTTCCTTTATCTGTTTTCTTTTCCTAACACAACCGAATGAGAATCAGTTTAAAATAGGATTTACTATCAATGGCAGCAAACTCAACTAAAAGCTTAAGCAATTATAACAGGAAAATATTTTTGGCTTAAATCTTAAAACTTATGTAGCCAGTTATATTTAGAAAGTAACCTTTACCTGAAAGGCTGGATTAGCAATTCTTATCTTCCTAAACTTTTCCTCTTGAGGATTTCTAACAACGTTTTTAACGTATGTCATGAGAGTTTGGAAAGCCCTCCTTACTGCAAAACCCTCATCCTATACCAAAGAAGATCAGGCAAAAATTACAGTTAATCTGTGCAAAAATTACAGTTATCTGTAAAATAATTCCAATAAAACTAGATTTTGGTGACTTAACAAAAGTAGGCACCTATTTACCATATGATTTATCTTGAGGGATCGTAGACAGTCCCTCATTAACTCAGCTTTGGTTGTAACTATATGCGTATTAATAGACTCTTCAAGAAATGACTCCTGAAATTAAATTAGAGAAAGCATCTGGAGTGAACCAAATTACAAATATGAATAAAAAAATGTGCATAAACCAACCAATTCTTAGGAAACATAAAGAAAATCACCTTCTTTTCCAGCGTAGGTGTTTCTTCATGCTTCATCGTTGCAACATCTACGAATGGTAATCCAAGTCTACATCTTCTTTCAGCCTATAAACAAAAAGAAAAAAAAACTATTTTAGTGCCTGACCAAGGTTGCGACTTTCTTACTAATTTTCAAGTTTTAAGAACTGAAGGGAGTTTGAGCTGAGTAATTCCAGTCACGAAATCCTATACCAATGATAGTCATAACAGATGTAGTAAATATATTTACCAACGATGCTCTTATTTAAATAATGCTGGAAATTTTGGTGGTGGTTTCCAGATTTTCTTTCATAATACAGTGTCTTGAACTCTTGATAACAAGAAGAGAGAACATAAACAAGGTGTAAAATTAACCTTATCTTGTTCTATTTTATCCCGAATTCTCTCTCTATCTCTTTCCAGCATCTCCTGCTCTGCTTTACGGTTTTCTATGTATCTGAAATATAAGTGCAAATTTTTTTGAGAAAAAGTATTAGTCAGACAATATAAAAGGATACACATACTGTGATATGCTTGGTAATATTCTTAGCCCGAGGGAGACCTCATTCTTTCACTCTCTTCCTGAGATCTCATAGTCTCAAGCACTTCTTTTCCTACACTTTTCCTTTCCTATACGGCCAGAAGAGCTAAGCTCAGATATCGTACAGTTTCAAATACTAAGAGTTTGTCATATGAAGAATGATAGTACAACATTGAAAGAAACCAAATTTGAAGAAGAAAAATATCACCACTGCAGCATACCTTTTCTATCTCTTTTGGCGATTTCTTATTGCCATGTTCTTTCCTTGTTTGTGCTCTTTCCCTGGGAAGCTTACATTAAGGAACCACCAAAAGGTGAAAAAAATAAATGCAAGATTGTTTTCACCAAGCAAAGAAAAAATGAGACTGCAGAATATATTTTATTAAGAGCTGATACTGTCTGTACCTTAATTCAAGTGCTTTTAACTTCACTTCTTCAGTAACTTGAAACATATCTAAAGACTCGATGTTGATGTTCACGATGACCTGAGGGTGATTAAATGAGTTCAAACATGGCATTCACAACAGAAATAAGGGACTAAGGAATCATGAAATACGGCCTGTAGTGTAAAGAACGACAGCGCTACTAATTTAGATACTGTAAACTATAAACCTACTCCAATAGAAAGCTGGTATAAATACGAAAGGAGAAAATGTCCATTGACAACCCCCACATATCAATTCATTAATTAAAATAAGTCAATAGACTGTGGTCACAAAACTCCTGTCACAAAAAGTTATTACTATTATGCTGAAATGGCATTAACTAGGTGAAGTGTCATACCGAAGGCAACTGACATATATCTGCATCATTCTCATGTTCAAAGAGCCAATTCACTGCAGCATCCAAACTGGAGTTACCTGAAGCGTGAAATTCTCTTTTAAAAAGATATGAAGTATATACACATACAAGTCTCCACGCCTTGCAAATGACAAATTCATCCCATAGGACATATTTTGCAAGAATATGAGCAGTTAAAATTTCCAGTATGTGATTGTGTTAACAACTCTATCAATGTCTTAATAAGAATATTATGAGTTGTCTTTGCAGTTCTTTATGCTGGTTATTCGCTGGCAACGACTAGAACTTGAAGCTTTAATTATGCAAAATTCAAAGATAGTAAAGCACCCTCCATCTAAAGCCTGAAGCAGCTATAGTCGAAGACAAAATTTTATATGATTTAGAACGATAACTCAAACAAGCATCTGAAGCCTATCAACTGAGACTACTTTTATCCGGAGTTAGATTTTGTTGCTTTACCACTATTATATATCATTTATGAGGGTCAATAGCGTGATATTCCAAACTTCAAATAGCCGATATTTAATACTACAGTTCACACTAGCTGATAACGACATTACAGCTTTTCCTCCATGTAGCCCAATAAACCATCAAAAACCTTAAATTACACTCATAGGGTTATCTAGTTGCAGCTTTTAAAGAAATAAGCTGGAATTTTTAAGGTTCAGAAAAAAGCTAGTTGCCTTGCTAAAAGATTCTAGCTTATTCAGGGGAAATCAGGTCCAGCTTTTAAGCAATAAATCTGGGATTCTAATCTGCAACCATACAAGGCCTTAAATCGGAACGTTCAAAGATTTTTCAGCAAATTAGCGAGGTTCAACAAGTAAGTTAGTTAAAAATATTCCCCCATTTGGAAATCAGAATAAGCATATATACGTGAGAACCAACCAGAAGAGTAAAGAGCTCTTATTGCATGAGTCAGTGGAAATCCCATCTCTTCAAGCTCACCCAGCAACATCTTGTTAACTTCAGAAACAGCCATTTCTGAAATAATATTAACAAAATTTTCAACAAAATTGCTGAATACTTGGGAATAAAGAAAAAAATGAGATGCAAAATCAAGGACAAATTGAATGCAGCTGGCTGGATGAAAATAGCTTTGTACCAAAAGTCAATCTCCAGACTAATAATAAACATATACAAAAGCTATTTCATCTCTTCTGTAACCAAAGAACCAAAAGACTAGTGGAAAAACTACAAAAAATTATCAACCAAGTGACCAACTTCATAGACCAACTGTTTATCCTAGTATATGTGACCAGGATACACCGAGGAGTATAATTAAGCTCACCAAAAACATTCATTACATATTCTACATTCCAGATAAATATAAGCGTAGCACATTTACCTCAAAACAATCAATCTTGAGAAAAGTACCTAAGATAAACAACTAATTGACTATATACATAAACCTAGAAGTACTCAAATGGGTGACCGTGGATCATTAAAGAACTTGATACATATTCTCTGTTCAAGGTAGATGGGTATATCATAAATACACACATGCCTTCATGATAACCTGTCAAGTTTCAGTCTGGGTAACAAATGGATCAAAGTTCTGAACAATAAACACCCTATGGCATCGTTCAACTGAATAATCATTTAGTAGCTACTTTATAACGCACGTTAATGGTTTTAACTACAACTATCAAGTTAATTAACAAACATCGAGCTCAAAAAAAGATACCACTGATAGGTTAGGCAAAAGAAAGATGCGCAGATATAATATTACTAGTAATCGTTGCCCACGCGTTGCGTGTACGATACGTGGTGACATAGATATGATCCCGACAAATAAACTTAATATTTTTTTAAAAATTTAAATATCGAATGATTAAATATAATTAATTAACAATCGTATATAAAGAGAAACATAATGTTTTACTCTTATAAAAAATACACAACGATTTTGTTTGGAATATAAACGTGTGGAAAATAACATTTTTTAAGTTATTTATGTATTTGAATTGAGTGATGACATTTAAGAGTAATTACAATATTAGAGTGAGGATATTTTTGAAAAATTTGGGCAAAATTGGGCAGCCTCAAAATGCTTGGCTTGGCTTATATTAATAGTATGATATGATATGATATGATATGATATGTAGTAATATAGACGTCAATATGTTATGATGTGACAAATCACAGTTGTATAACTTCCGAATTCCGTGGGTGTTTAATTTCTAAATGAGTGTATCAATGTTTGTCAACTAGATTATGCATATATATGTACAAAACCACAACTTAGGATAATGATTTGCAGTAACTGTTTGATACTTTTGAGCCGCGATTATGTGTGTTCAATAGAGTATAAAAGCAATTTCCAACTAACTTGTATACATACATGTTTGTGCCGCAAAGAAAATGCTAGACATACCAAATTTTGTATCCACGTATTCTATGACAGTTTAGTAATTTTGAGGGAAATGCAGTTATAGAGCAACGCTAGCCCATTAGATTATACAGGTATATAATTATGTAAACTCAACCTTTTTTGTTATAGGAAAAACAACTTTCAGGACAAAATTAAGTACACGCAAAAAACACCAAAACCAAATATAGAAAAGAAAAGAGAAAACTGTACATGCACGTTGTGAACAAATAACTGAAAGTATTGATCAACAATCGAGTAATCCACGAAACTGTAACTTTATAGAACAGATAAATTATTTAGAGTTATAAGGAGAATTTGTACAGCGATATCTGAGCAGGCCTGGAGCAGTTTTTTGAAAATAATTTGATAGGTTTTGAAAGTAAAACTCCATTTTATACTCTATTCAAGATGCTGATTCTTCAAGAAGCTTTTGATTTGAGTTATTCCTTAATTACATTATATGTATGTTTAGCCTAAAGGAAAGAATAAACCCGCGCATATTCTAATAAATAAAAGATTGGTATAATTTCATATTGACCCTCCATTCTTTTGATTTGGCTTCTACAACCCCTATCCTTTCATTATTAACATCAACAAGGAGAATATCTGAGAAAAGAGTCGTGTATTATGGGAATGCAGTGTTATGCTTTTGTGTGTAGGTCTTTTTGGAGGTGTATAGACTTTGTTGATGTGTCTTGTAAGTCCTAAAGTGAAGCTGTAATGGGTGTTGCTCGTGTTTATTCATGTTTTTTTATATATATAATATAGAATTTCTGTTGGTTTTATTACTATGGGAAGGTCCCGATCGGATAGTGTAACAAAAAAAGAGGAGAATATCTCAGAACTTATTCTGCAGTCATATTAATAAAAACCTTATCCTGCTTTGTATCCTCTAATACTCTTTTTGCTCCTCTGAGACTTCAACTGAATTTGTCAAAACAGTTACAATTACAATCGCCTAAAAATTGTGGTGGGGGGTCATGAAGATGTTAGCGAAATTAGTACTAATTCTTGCAAGATCCAGATTTGGATAGTGGATGTATTTTGTATCTTTCCCTGTTCTATTATAACATTAAGAAACTTAAGATGCCAAAATCAGAGATGCTGACAATATAAATAGTAATAGGCTAATATTTAACCGGCTAAAATAATTAAGAAAGTTCACTTGATCTGATAATTGTCATATTTAGGCTATCATTGTGCCATTGTTGGGATCAGTAATGTCACGTATTTGTGTTAAACCGTGACAACCGTCATAAGTTAGCATATTACCCGACCTTGATATGATTTGCAGATATCCGATAGACCTCTGCTACTTGCTAATTTTCAAAGCTTAAAAAATAGAAGAATTCATTTGGGCAAATATTATTTTGGTTAGATCAACCTTGCTAGTCTACTATAAATAGCAAAACTATCTGAAATAATATGGAAGACATTTTGAAAAGCAACGGGAACGTTGTATGGTTGTATTCATATGTTACAACAATTACACAACTCGATTACAACTCAAGTATGGATCAATCTAATAGTACCTCGCTACACTTCTCGTATTATTTGGCGTTGTTCTTACGCTTACTAATTAATCCTTTTATTGAAATTGACTAATTGCACTCAGGCGGAGGCGTCGGATACCTTCCTCTATCTCCACAATAATCGTAATCGGTAAAATGTTGCTTCACATTCTCATACGCACTTTGTTGTTCCCCATTCAACTGCCAAAACTGTTGTTGGTTCCACCATAAGTCATTGGAGTGGCAAGACCAAGCTGTGTTGGGCCCAGGTTGGGCCGGACAACCCGCCACGTCGAAGCCCAAGAAATAGGCCTTGAAAGGGGCCTTGGACCAGTCCGTTTTTGTCTTGCCCCCGTCTGTGGCCCAACTCTCGCCGTCCCATAAACTGGCTTCTAGTTGCATGGGTTGTGTCGGGAAGCCTACTCCTACGTTTTTGTGTACTCTGACTGGTACTCCATCGACGTAAAACCTACAATTTATCGAAGATACCAATGTTGCAATATTAAACCCAAAATATGTATAGACAAAGGTATATATTGAGGTACCCAATTGGTTTCCATTTTACTTGCCAGAAGAAAGGTGTACAACCAAATGTACAGAACCTATCTTGGGCAGTACAAGCACTATAGTGGGGTTGCGGGAATAAATAGAGAGACGTAATTTCAAGAAGTAAAAATGTTATAAAAAAAATTTAGGCGATCGGTGATAACTGAAAGCACTAATGTTCCGTCATTCTGCTCTACCAATTTATTCTTTTAATTAGACATCGCGACACAATTAGCATGAAGAATATATTTTATGATGATCAGGGCATTATAATCTTGAAAACATCAATTGTAAAAATCTGGTGTCCTAAACTCCTAATACACAAGTTAAAGGCCATATCAACCTTAGTTTTAAAACGAACGGCTACGCAACGCTGCAAAATCAGAAAACAACTTGACTTGCTATCGTAGCTAGTTAGTCAATTGCTTCGCAATTAGACAAATTATGAAAATCAGATGCGAAAGGAGAGAAGAGAAAAAGAAATATTCTTACACTATCTGATGTTCGTTCCACGAGATCTGATAATCATGAAAATCAGCTGTTGGGTCGAACCAGAGATGGATCCTATTCTCCCTATTACCTATCCCATTTGCAAACACATTTGTTTGAACCACGTAAGGTTTTCCTTCGACGTTTCCCAAGAACTCGAAATCAAGCTCGTCGTGATTTTCGGTATGTGAAGTCAGCTACAACATTAATATATAAACATTAAACATGACATGGGGGGTCGTTGAATATATTTTAATGTCTCAAGAAAAATTGTACTCCTATTTACTACTTACGTAGTAAGCTGTAACAACGCCAGCAGAGTTACCCCCCGGTAACTTAATCTTCATATGGAAGAATCCTGAGCCGAAATGGTTTTTAGACTCAAATCCAGCTCCTATATATCCGCCATATACATCGCATAATTAATTCGATAAGGCGTTAAAGATGAGAATTGAAAGACACTATAACAATTAACAAGAGTCGGATGGTGTGTGTACCAATTTCTTATTGTAGTATCGGAAATTAAAGCCTTTTTGTGTTCTATGAAAACATGATTGATATAAATCGCAAATTTTGGATTGAGACAGATAGTCATAAAGAATGTCATCTTTTTCATATAGCAACTGAACTAAAAAACAATAAACGTTTGTTTTTTTTACCATGGTGATTACCAATTTCGATCATAAGTGCATGTACCAATCAAAACGCTTAAGATTATTGTTGGAGGCTCGAGAAATTAATTTTCATGTAGTTCATATGGACATATTTATTAGAAATTTATACACTTCTATAGTGTATACTCGTTTTGAATCTACTTATACATAAAAGTATACAACCTATACAGTAAAGAGAGCGAAGACGTAGAATACGATATTATTGGAGAGGCTCGAGAAACTCCTTGTATAGCACATTCTGTTTTATTATTAGTTACCTTATATAACATAAAAATAGTTCAAATTATATTTTTTACACCGTACCAAAGTAATACTCTAATTTATCTTTTAAGAGTTTTAGTTTCTCGTATACACTAATTAACGAGTGTTAGTGTATACAAGAAACTAAGTGACTAATAACTAGCAGCATTACGTAACTTTACGTTAATAATTAAAGAATACAAATGAAAACGGAGAGGGAAAAATAATCAACCGCAAGATCTGTCCATCGATAGCTGAATTACTGATCCACCATTAATGGGCAAAACATTAAAACTTCCCCAAGCTATTTGGTAATTTTCATCGAAGTTGGTATCTGTTAGAGCTCCGTTAGCTAGTATCACCCCAATAACAAGATACGTTGCAAATAAACTCATGCATAAATAATACAAACCCATGTTAATATTTATTTTATTGCAAGTAGAATATAATACTCTTGAATATGCTTTGATAATTTGACCAGGTATCTGGGGTGTATTTATAGATCATTTAAACGTCATGAAAAGCTATAAAGTGTAATTTGTTAGGCCTTGGCTTATATTTCCCCACAAGCTATCTTATTTTATTTTTATCATATATATGTTAGAAAAATTAAACAGTTTTTTTTTTTTTTTATATATAGTGATCATATATTTTAGCTCATTTTCCTTTGCTTCTAGGTTTTTATGATCAAAGCTTTTATTAGCAAAATGTTTCCTCCTTATGCATGCAGCTATAGGGCTATTTATTGTTTCCTTGGTGAGACTTACCGTTTTTCTTATCGGATTTATATTATTATGGCCATTATGGGAGTCTTGTCCCATAAAATATTACATCTTATGTTAAATAAAGTCGAGCCGTTTGCATTAAAAAAAAATAGTGATCAGATGCTACAATCTTAATTTGTTAATTAGGTGATCAATTTCTGGGAGTTTATCGCCACGACCATCGTTCTAATTGGATTCCAATACTGATCGTGCAAACAATACGAGCATGCTATTTGTTGCCTGACATTTTCTTCTATTATGGTCTAAATGAAATAGTTGCTTCACAGTAACAATTGAACAATATATATGACTTTAATTTATTTTACATTTATTTATGTGATCAATTTTATTATGCAACTCTCGTGTCCCCAAGATTAGTATATATGGTCCTGAAAATCTTCCAAGGATTAATAACACCCTAATGAAAAAACTAGCAACTTTGCAAGATGCTTTTTCATAATTTTATTACTAAGGAAAATATATATCAGGCACATTTTGGTTTATTGTATTACTCTTATTATGAAGATAGATGGAGAAGTCCGAGGTGGCCCTACGGGATGTAGGAGGTGCGATTGTACTCCTCCTCACGATTTCAATAAACTCTCAGGGTCTCACGATAAGTGCCGTCTCCAATATTTTGGAGGCCCAAATTAAATTCGAAAAAGAGGTCTTAAATTAAAGTTATTTTTCAATAATGATCATTAATATTACTTTTTATTAAACCGTGTTTAAAGTATTTTTTTTTAATTATAACTTATTAAATACAATAAACTATTCTAACTAAACCGTTTCACTTAATTATGTGTTATTTAACTAGAGTGTTGTTATAGTCACCAAAATATCTGACCCAAAAATCTTACTTGCTGATTTGGTAGATTAGATATACCAATCATGTATTAGATGAAAATTGTTTTTCAAAATCACAAATAAAAATATTGGTCCATCTCATCCACCACATCGGCGGATAAGGTTTTTGAGTTGAAAATTTGGTGAGAAAAAACATTTTTCTAAGTAGAATGTTTTTTTTTGATATTTTTACTTCAGATGTGTCTAACGCCATTATATTTATTTCAAAAAATATATGAGTCAATTATGTTATTTCTCTTAAAATGAGGAAATATTATTAAAAAATTTATTAACTTTTCCTTCACATTTAATTATCTTTTAAAATTAAAGTGTGTTTTGACTGTTAATATCCACTAGAAGTATGAAATAATTACTGAACGAAAAAAAAGAGAAAATTGTTTAATGTACTCTAGTTGTCTAGTGGTGGACCTATACTACTCATAACCGGTAAATATAAAACAAACACTACAAAATAATATTGATTTTATGAGGGTCAAAATCATAAAACTGTCACAAATTGACCACCATGTTACAAAACTATCACATATTGACGGACCTGTCACAAATTCCTCACAATTCCTGTAGCTGTTAAACTCATAACAAAAAAACCCATCACAACCCCTCACACTTGACCGAAGCTCCGTCGCTGTCGGAACTCCACGGTGGCAATCAGAAATTGCCTCTGTCGAAACTCCACGGTGGCAATCAGAAATTACCTAAAAAAAATAGGGACGCAAATCATCATTTTAACATATTGTAGTAAAAAGATATTGTCAAAAACATGGCCGGTTTTGGCTGGTTTTGGGCATATGCCCAAGAGACACAAGCATATACCCCAAAAACCTTTTTTTTTTACCGCCCCCATTCCAGTAATATTTGTTTTCTATAAAAAAATTTCCTAAATAAAGCCCCCCCCCCCTCCAATTAAATTTTGTTTTAACTTTTAGATAATATTATCTGTGTTGACGAAAACCATTTTTCAGGTTTTATTAAATGTAGCTAGAAAATGTATGTCTTTTTTTAAATTTAACAAACTTGTTTCTTTTTTCAGTAGTATGATTTTGATTTCAGATTTTATTACAAAATTTGTATTAAATATTAGTTTTAATTACACTTGATTATTTGCATTTTCATAAATTTGAGCTAAATATTTTACTATTTCTTGTTATCTGTTATATCTCTAAATTTTGTGTTATTTTACAAAGAAAATTCCCATTTTTTATAATGGTCTATAACCCCCAAAACACTGGCTCCGGCTCTGGTCAAAAATTAAAAAATTCATAATTTTCAAAATTATGAAGGAGGCCGTCGTCTCCGTATTAACTTCCCCTTTGAGTGTATTGGATTACATCCACACAAAAAAGCAAACAAAAAAGCATGATATCTTTTTTTCTTTTTTATTGGTGACGGGAAATTATCAGTTGGATCATCATATTATACCTTCTAAAGATTATGGGACTTACGTATGCACTACTGGGATATTATATTAATTCTTGCACGTTATATATTCTTTGTAACAGTGGAGAGTGGAGACCATATTTTTCCTAATAACGACCTTACCTTTTACTTTGGTTAGTTGGTACCTTTAGCATGGGTCAAGATTGTCTATAACCAAACTAGTAATTATGCAATGGGGGTGTTACACGTAATACAATAAAAATATAGAAAATAGGTATAGTTATGATATAAATATATGGATAATAAAAAAAACATATATAGTTTAATATTTAAAAGAATGTTTTGTTGTTTTTATTATTTTTTACTTTTTATATTTTTATGTGAGTATTGTATTATTGTAATTGATATAAATGTGTAAGAGTATTTTTGAAAAAACAATGTCTAAATTATGCAGGATTATTTGAATTGGATTGACTTATTATAATAAAATGATATTCAGAAATTGAGATATACGTTGGTATGCTCACGCTATACCGTTTATTTTTCTTAGTCTTCTAATTTATAACATAATTACATTAAATTTGTTGCACACAGGTATCTTGGTTTCCCGTCCTTACTAACATCCTCTAAAGTTCAAACAATGGTTAAATTTGTCCGAAACTAACAATAAAAGGATGAAAACATATGAAATAAACGAAGCCAATGTTATAATTAAAAAAATCAAACATAAGAACTAATTCTTATTTCAATAACAATTTAACAAATAAGGAATCTATAGTGGTTTGCGTGTGTGTCCATGTGCGCGCGTGTGCGTGTGTTTAAGATGTCTAATTGAGTGTGGGTTCTTAATCTCGTGTTATAAAATGGCGCATGACCAGTTTTTTTAAACCGTTCGATCAACTGTGACTCTAATAAAATTATAAGTTCAACCAGAAAAACGGCTATACCTTATAACCGTAACAAACTTAGAGCACTTTAAATATAAACCATAAATATTTTATGACTAGATTATATGATGAGAAGAAACGCAACATATAACATTGTATATTCGGAATGGGGGCAGTTGGGCACCCCCTGGATTTTTTTACCGAAAAAGTAAATTTTTTCTATGCATTTTAAGCAAAATCTTAAAAAAATAGGTTTCGTGCTCTCCCCCTATTTCAGAAAAAATAGACATATGGTAAGAATTTTTTTATATAGAATTCCAGCTCCTCTCACTTCGAGTTTCTGGTTCCGTTACTGATTTGTATGGGTTTAAAAGTTAGTATACCACGAATATATTTGACAAATTGAGGAAAAATAATTTGCATGTTATTTGATAATTTTTGTCGATGGCAAAAGTTTCTATATGTAGCCAATTGTATAGGCTCAATGTTATAAAGACGTCAGACAAGACGTCAGACGGACTTTAGACGAAATTAACCGTCTAGCGTCTAATCATCGTTTAGGCACCGTCTAATTTGCACTCAATCTACTTAATTCGCTTAATCTTATAGGTTTCTAAACTCCGTATATCGTGTAGACGCCACCTAATTTACGTATAGACACGCCTTTTAGATCCTTTAATACGCAACCCTTAGCAGATAGACATAGAATCTTGAGTCTTATACTAATCCAATTATAAAGGTTAGGTTTTTGTTTCTATCCTCATTTTTCCGTTTTAACTTTTCATGAAAAAAGTATGTTTTTAAGAAAGCATTAACTGCCTTAGCTCCATCATGCATATTATGCTAAATCGTTAATACCCCATATTTTGTAATGTTGAATTTTGTCCTTAACTAGGTCGGTTTAAACATGGTACATAGGGCGAAGCCATGAATAGTATCTCGGGATGTCAAAATTTAAAATATAAAAAAGAGAGATGTCAAATTATAGTTTTAAACGTATTTTAGTGAAAATACATGGTAAAAAATAGCACTCTCAAGGTGGGAAATTATTAGGGAACAGTCAGACTATATGACTGGTTCACAAACCGTTTGCATAAAAAGTGTCAAATGAATAAAAAAAAATTGATTAATATTTAAGTTTAGGGTAGGTCCCCATATGGTTCTATATTTTTATTTGTGTTTTTAGTGTGTTGTACAATTTGTTTTTAATTTATCAAATTCTAATTTGTTGAAAATAGAAAAAATAAATTAGTTATTGAAAAATATCATTTAACCATTCATTTTCTAATCTAACGGTAGTTAAACTGACTGTACCATAAACAGTCAAATAAGCTGACTGTTCCAAAGAGGTACGCGAGGCGGTTCGAGTAGTTATACATGTAACATTGTTTCAAAAATCAACATGTTCGGAAACACTCATTTTGCATTTCATATTCATAGGTTCCCATTGATCCAAATCGTCATGTCAATATTAAGACACCAATTCGGCATATAGCATAAGGAAGGTTTATTAAGATCAAGATTTTTTTTTGGTTACACAGTTTTTATAATCAAGCTTGTTTGGTTACAGTTTTTAAGATCAAGATTGTTTTTCTTTACTTGCAAGATGTAGTGCAGTTCACTGGCCAGTTTATAGTATTAAACAATTTTTCGTTTTCACGCCTAAAAAAGCTACAAGGGTTTAAAGCTGGAGGAACGAGTTCTTTAACAAATAAGTTGCAAATAAGTTGCAACCACAAAAGCCCAAACAACTAAAATAGTGAGAGGGGAGAATCATAAACCAATATTCAACAAGTCCTCAACTTATCAGCATTGTTGCAAAAACAGTCAAATTTACACAATACCCAAACCTTTATTCAAACCCGGAAAATCTACACAAGGAAGATGGATCATGGGACATTTCCGGGTCCGGGTGATGGATCAGGTGGTGAAGCATATAGGGCTGGTTGATGGCAAAGCTAGCGCGGGTCCTATCTGTCGTTTCCCACAGACGGCGCCATATGGCGAGCCTACTTTTATTCCTAGGCTCGGATTACTACTCGATCAGACAGGATCCTCGCTAGCTTTGGAGGTGGTGGGATTCCAGCAGTGTTGGTCTTTAGCCAGGTCGGGCTCTTCTTCCACTATGTGAGCTCCAAGGTCTGCACACACAAACAAATAGGGAGCCCGGGGTTATACCGAACTTTCGTCCTCCGACGCTTAAGTCAGTACAAAACAGGGATAAAGGTATATTGGTAAAGTATAAGTTAAATAGGACGGTATAGATATGGTGTCGGTTTAAGATCTGGTTATCAGTCTGGTTGGGGGTGACTCGGTCTGGATCTGTTCAGGAGAATAAGGCTTTTCTAGTGGAGAATGCAACCCCTTCTAATGTGGTATTAAATGAGTATTTATAGTGTCATTAAATGCATAATAACCATCGGATCACTGTAGGATACAATTAAGATCTAACGGTAGAAACAGAGTTAATGCTATGACATGGATCATCGGTACGGATAACACATGGCGGCCCCGGATTGGGCCGCTAAAATCTACTCAGAAATGGCTGCCAAAGATTAGGGCATCACGCGTGTGTGAGGCATTTGCTATTTTGGTGAAACAGTTTAGAGTGCTAAAAGAGGTCCCCGAAGGAGGGAATACTAATGCACCCTCGCCAATCTAGTTACCCTTGAAATGTGTTTTCTTTTTCCTTCTATAAGTAATGTGAAGTTGGTATGTTTTCGATTTCAAGTATGTATTGTGCAGTCATACTTCCTAAATGGAAATGGAAGTTGTGCAGGAAATTGAAATTGGACACGGTGGTTGGAAGAATTCGTTTCATGTTTTTGTAGTAACTTGAAGCAACCAAAAATAGAGTTGTTTTTCAAAAAAAATTAATGCTAGATCTCTCCAAACCTTTGACTTGGGTGTAAAAAAAAAAACCCTCCAAATTATTTATAAACAAAATCTTAATTTCAGTTATGGGCCTTATGGCCATGCTTATTAACTATGTGACTGGTTTGTTTGGGAGAAGTGCCAAGGATTAGTAAAAAAAATAATACAGAGAGAGACGATTAAGGTGAATAATCTAATCCGCCGACATTATGGCCGGCCGTAATTCATCGGAGAGAGATGAAAAGAACTACGATCAACTCATCTTACCGGACTCCCACCTAAAAAATCATTTGCCAATATCGTAAACACTGTTTATACAAAATCCAAAATCAATCTTAGAGAACTCGGATCGTATCAAGGAGACCGTTTGATTCATTTTATTATGAAGGACGTTAAGACCTTATTATCAGAACCTTTAAAGTACATCACCGTCGGTAAGTTTTTAAGCCGCTTATAGACAATATGAAAAAAATCCTGACTGAACTCAAATTACAAGCTAATTATAATGTGGGTCGCTTTGATAGAAGGAAAGGATGTATGTGATGTGTGACGAGAAAGAGAGAGAGAAGGTATGGGCTGTGTGATGAGATAGGGAGAGCAGTGATAGTGTTTCAGATCTGACGACGAGCTAGCAGTTCTCTCTTCCACCAGTTTTCTCTCCCTTCCTTTCTCGATCTACGACGGAGCTCTGATGGTAGATCAAGAGAGGAAGGGAGAGAGAACTTATGGGAGAGAGATATGTCTCGGGAGGAAGAGAGGGATAGAGAAACATTTGTCGCCGATTTACGACGACAATGACAGGGTGATTATTTTGTGGGAGTAATTGTGCAATGGGGTTCGGCTAAAATAGAAATTGACCCTCAATATATTTTTGTATGGGTACCAAAACCAGCTTAAAGTTTCTTAAAAGGTACAATTTCTTAATGTAAAATATCGGGGGTACTAAAACCTAGGAGCTATTTTAAAAATGTATCGGCTCCAATTTTTGTATATGTATCTTTTTTGTTAAAATTAATCATTTGACACCCACGTACTTTTGTTAATAATTTGACACCCATATGCCTACCCAAAAGCTTCAATAATATTCAATCCATGACATATTCAAAAGATCTCGAATAACTTAATCATCAAATTGAACTGTAAAAATCTGCAGCTTAAAAACACCGAGACAGTAAAACTCACCACTACCTACTATAAGGGTCGTAATCCATAGCCAAAACTTCAAAATAATAATAAAAAAGATGAATAATCGAACTTTTCAATGAATAACAAACTTATTTGGATGATTGAGTTAAAGACAGGGAGAGATTGAAGAATATATGAATCTAAGGGGAGTATTTCGATCTACAAGGGGGAAAAGATACATAGAGATATATTAAGTCGGGCTGGGTGAACTCAAGTGACACAGTATAGAATATAGATAGAAGAAGCAGTCAGTTGAGCCGCTTGAGCGAAAATGAGATGCAACCAGCTGAACAAGTGAACATTTTCTTTCAGTATAAGGTTGAATATAACTGGCATGTCTATATTATACTCCTATCATAATTGTATAGAGAGAGATAAATTTCCTATTCAATCCTCGTTCCATCTGCAAAGGTCATCCCTGCAATGAAAATTGCATCTACATTCTACAATATCCTTGTAGCAACTTGTTTACTAAAATAATGTTCTTATATCACGTTTTATAGCAGCACAATACCATGTTGAATACCCATTTGGCTAGCATCAAAAGCCTTGACGAATTAAATAGCACACAGCAACAGACACTTCGTTTTTTTAGTAAAGATGCAAAATATTACAAAGGACAATCTTGAAACAGAAAGTAGAAAGCCATAGAGACAGGGGTTTAACTAATTACAAGGGATTGTTTAACTTGTCCACAAATCCTTTGAACTAAATCTTCAGATCAACCAACAATACTAATTATTCGATTTACCAACTAGTTTCAGTGCCCTCTCCAGCACTTCTGAATATAACATCTTTACCACTTCTACCGGTACGTATCTCATTTCTTTAAAGATGTCCGAGTTCTTGACTGCATACCACAATTTCACAAATTATTATGAAAAAAGTAAATGACAAAATATCATAAATATGTCTAGGTATCAATATAAACTTAGTAAAACGGTTTGGATCGAACAAAACTAACTAGCCTCCAGAACAAACTTCTTTCTTATTATTTTTATTTTATATTTTTCTCATAACGAGGACTCGCTCGATACAAGCCAACAGAGCGCCGAGGTCTGTTGGCTTGAAGGAGTTTGGCAATAACAGCCCCGGTGAAATACAAGGTTGCCATATCAAAGAAATGCAGAGATAAGAAGAATGAATGCTACAAATCTCAAATCTAAACGTACCTACTCTCTTCCGAGGACTCAGCAAAACTGTTCAAAAGAAACGAATCAAGTAAGACAGATTGCTTAACCATTAAAAAAAGGAAAAACAGTGACATCGATTTATCAATTCTGAGAACACACTGTTTAGGTCTGGATATTGTAGACAGCATTAATAAAGCAATGGACAATATTTTAAAAGTACACAAAGCAAAACCAACTTACCTTTGACCCAACTTATAGGTAATAAAGAGCGGTCCGCCTACAGTAATTATCGTTCCAACTGGCACCACAAACACACCACAACCAGAGACAAATTACGGGGTAAGGCTAAAATAGTCGAACATAAAAACTTGAAGAAAAAAAAGGAAGAAGAAGGCGGCGGCATAGAGAGTACTACTTACCAAGCAAAGGATGCATCTTGAAATTAATCAGTGAACTGTGCACACACAAAAATTACATAAGCTTTATATCCCATGCAAACAGAAAATGAAAATTTGAAAAATTATACGGATAAAAAGATGACGGAAGGCACCCCTTCAAAACCAAATTTATCGGAGCATTGGAAAGACAAGTTAAAAATAAAAAGCTCTAAATTATTTATAACAAGTGCCAAAACTGCACAATGGCCATATCTGGCCAAATCAAGGATAACAAATTAAGTACGTTACGCAAGTGTTCCAGGCGTAAATCATACTCCTTGATCGGTTAATAAATCCAAACAATAGAACATGGCACGCCATTCAATTGTGACAAATATTAATGAAGGTATTAAATATAATTAATCACTATTTTATACAGTAAAGTATTAGATTTCATGACAAAGATCAATGAACGTATAATATAAGTAGTTACAAGATTTTGTAAGAATAACAAACTTTTTAACTAGAGCAAAATTTAAAAATGCGCCCATGCACATAACCAAAATTGTAAGAAAAATTGGATAAAATCGGATAAGGAAAAAGAGTGTCACGGTATTATCAACCTCAAAGCTGTGCGAGAAAATTGAAAAAAGAACGCTAGTTCTTTTATAAATATCAAAATTTAAGATGTGAAAGCTACTACTTTATACCACTTAAGTAACAGAACATATATACTTGCATCAAATATATAACAGAACATCAGGAGGAAATACAAACGCTATACGATAACAGAATATACTTGCCCCAAGTATATAACAGAACATCAGGAGAAAAAACGAGGGCTATAAAGCAAAAATAATCTGGTTAACTCCCTTGTAATTTTTAAAAAATATACTATATATAACGAAATGAAAACATGCCTTAAGAGGAATAACTTGGTGAGTAAAGAGTTAAAAAAGTAAACTTATTGATACTTGTAAGTTATACGAGTGTACTGAGCAAAAATGGTTGGTCCAATTGGTTGCTACCTGAGTATATCACGCCTACAAGGTAGGTTTAGCTCCAAAGGAGATATAAAAAAAGTTATACAAGTGCACTCTTTGTGAGCACCATAGTCAAAACTATTACAAAATAAAAAAATATACATGTATATGTATTTTTCTCCCCTCCACCCCCCCAAAAAAAAAAAATCTGTCGAGGAGATATATATATTTACTTTCTATTGTATGTATATACAATTTATCAAATTCCATGCAACGTGTTTAACAAATTACCAACAAGATTCAACATGCGCTATACAGAGATTTAAAAGGACACCTAGTTAACAAAATTATAATATATGTAAAATATTTTACAACGAAAAAACATGAAAAGGTCCAAATTAAGAAAACAAAAGACTACTTAAATAAAATTAAAACTTTACGACAAAGGACAAGTCTTTTTTTGCAGTAATAAAGGAATCGTGGTTAAGAATTCTTCGTACATGTCGGGCAATGGTCATATTGTCCCGTCCCTATCTTTTACTACGAGATCATACTCGTGGCCAACGAGCCAACCATTTTTTTACTGCAATGGCGGGCTGCCCCTGTCTGTACCTATGGGTGAACACAAGGCTTCTAGTCTACAACTGTAACCATATATACAACAATATTTGTTGTGTTAAATTGTAAAAACAATTATACAAAACAACCGTTCCCGGAAGTGAGGGCTCTTAAATAGGTCAGTTTTGGAGGTTCTAGACTCGTGGCTCTTGGCTCAAGACCGGCCATACACAAAAAATGTGTCTCATGACAATTTTATTTTAAACAGTAATGCAATATTATTTTTTTTGAAAACCTTATAGATCTTGTGGTCACTGCTGTAACTTTTTATAAAAAAAAAATTGATGTTGTATTTAGAAGAATTGGTTTTACGATTTAGAAAGAGCTGGCGGCGCAGCTTTGTTTCTCGCTTGACTTCTGTTTGAATGGGATTATTTCATGACTATTTATTAATAATACATTTTCATCGGAAAAAAATTAAAAATTAAATTACTAATAGTATATGGTTTGATTGAATGTTACTTAAAAGTTGAGTGACCAAACTAAAATAGCTATATTTGTCATATCAGATGAAACGGTGCCTACACCAATTGTAGAATAAAAAACCCTAAACACTAACAGTAGTCGTAGATGCAAAAACCCTAATTAGCAATCGTCGTGACGGCAAATTAGAACTCAAACATCATTGAAAAGTCACCACATGTTGCAACTACTTAAAAGGAGGAGAGCTTGCACAAAGAGGGAGAAAAAAAAACTTGAGCCCACAATAGAAAACTTGGGAGACGGAGAGAATGTAGAATTTGACGGAGGCAACCGCGTTACTAAGACAGATGCGAAAACAGAGGCAGAATAAAGATGAGATAGAGAGACAATAACACCAACACCAATCAGGGTAGTCGTCAAATAAGGTAGAATCTATTGTAGCGAGTATAGTGATAAAATGAAGAGAGATAAAATGGAAAAGCGGAGCGGAGAGAAACACTTGGTGACTGGACGAAGGAGAAGAGAGAGATAATCAGATAATTGCCATCGGCACATCGCCTATAGTATTATGGCGACAAAGGAAAAAATAAAATTGGTCAAACAAGGAACCGAAAAGCCTCGTCCAATTGTCATCCCTATTTATATGTTTTGATCGTAGAAAGGGTAGAAATATGAGAGAGAAACATGTTATCTTGAGAACATGTTTTGTTTAAACTGGCCGCACGTAGACGACAATCATTTCACCAATAAAAAAACATCAACTGAATATGGACCACACAATAGTTTATTACCATTATATTCACCAACTGAATCATATACATGTGAATTTTGTACTTTCTGAAATTTAGAGAATTTATAGGGCTCCTGATACACCCACTTTTTATACCATAGTTATCAAATTTTAGAAAAAATTATGTTTTAAACATAAAGGAATATCTCCTCTAATAGAGTACACTGTATTAAAGCCGGAATAGACATATTACACATCTTTGAAGTCCCAAACTAAACAAAACAAACGATCTAATAAAATTAATTTTACAATTTGCACAAGTTTCTCGCAACTTGATGCAAATTCATTTGGCCTAATTTCCAAAACCACAAGTTACTTGCTGTTTACTTTGTGCTTGTTGAACCTTCTTTCAGCAATTTTGCAGCAATTTTGCTCTCCCCACTGCAAGACGAAAACCTTGTTAGATACACGTAAATGTCTATTTTCATTGGTTTGTTCTGTTCAGCTTCTCTTTTAGAAATAGACATTTAATAAGAATGTCAAAAAGCATTACTGAACATCAAATATTACACTTTAGATCACCATACATATCAATTTGTGAAATAGAATCTACTACTTCCTAATCCATGAATTATTCTCCTAACAATCAAAGGAAAAAGTTTCACATTTCACTTTAGATCTTTGAAACACAAAACTAATAAAGTATAATAATGGTTTGAACATGAATCAAGTTTTCAGGTTGTAGTTTTGAGAAAATAGGACGCTTTTTCATATATAATTTTAATGACGAATACAGGGGGTTTCCTTTCTACTTCAAATAGAAACTGTAGAAATATTTGAGAGCAACTGCAATTAGTCTGCTTACTCTGAGTAGTATAATTGCTAGATAAAGAATGTAAAATTTTAATTATGCAGGATTAATAGCAGGCAATGCCGGTTTTGGTCCCGTAAGCATCGGGTCCAAAAATATTTAGGACCCAAATATTAAGAAGGGTATATTATGCATGTAACATTGCATCAATATAGATATATTTATTACTCCTTTAACATATCATGTTGTGAGTTGTCCAAATTGGCAAATAATTTTATTTTAATGAATATGTACCAAGTTCGAACCTCATTGTCCTAATAATGATTAGATTTTGGGGCTATCAAGTTCATTTTTATACAATATACGATATCGAAAAAAAAATGAATTGTTCCAAATTTAGTTCTGTTTCACCCGTTATGTTCGTTATTCAATCGTCTATCATTTTAAATAAACTAACCATTTTTTAAAATAATTAGTATTCGAAATGACTTTTTATCATATTACTCGAAACAAATTAACTTATTGGACTTTTATAAAACCGTAAGTCACGATTACGATCCGTAAATATTTTTTTGAGATAAGTAGGCAAATTTCATTTTAAACAAATTAACCATTTTTTAAATGATTAGTAATCGAAAAGATATTTTATCATGTTACTCGAAACAAATTAATTTATTGACCTTTTATCTATGAATAAGTCACGATTACGGTCCGTAAATATTTTATTTTTTTAGTTAATTAGCTCTCTGGAAAAAATTTCAGAGAGTTTGGCCGAACGATCGGCCTCTGTAAAATTTTTAGATTTCAATGCAGGGGCAATTTGGTAATTTCACAGTCAAACCGTAAATCTCACTTACGAATCGTAAGTCAAAATTACGGTTTGACCAAAAGTCAAACCGTAAATTTGACTTACGGTTCGTAACTCAGATTTACGGTTCGAAAAAAAAATTTACGGTTTGAGCGTGGAAACAGATAAATTGCAGTGGAAAAATCAAGCCTCTATTTATATATTATCTCTCTAAATAAGTCTCTAGGTGTAACGACTCGGTCATTCGATCAGACAGTCATCCTCTGCTTCCTACCATCTATAATGTCCGTTTTGATCTAATTTCGTTCTCGCTTCTTGGGCCGCACGCAGGGCCGAATTTCGGGTTAGATTCAAGAGGCACGGGTCTAAAGCCCTCAAAAACGTATATTTTTAAGGTCTTGGTAAAATATTATATATATCATACTATTAATATAAGCAAAATCAATAAAAGTTGAGACTGTCAAAATTTTACCTATTTTTTTCAAAAATACCCTCACTTTATTTTAATAATTGCTAATGTAACTAATCTAATTAATTAACAATTTGTCATCACTACATTTTTCTACTAACGATATAGCCTAAATTAATTAACAATTAGTTTTAACCTGCATAACTACAATAAATGATACTAAATCTGAATATTATGTTCAAAATAAAATATATTACGAGATTTATGTAATTAGGTGTCTCACATGCAATGCGTGTGTAACTTTTACTGGTATATATATATAATTCATTTATTTTCTTTAATCAATAATTATCGGTTACCGAGTGGTTGGTTTATTTACAAAAGAGTTTAGTTAACCCATGTTCGAATTTAGTACATTAGTGAACCCTTTAATTTTATGTAAGGTTATATGTGGTCTCCTATATTAAAAAAAACAGGAAATGGCCTAATTTGTTAAATATATAACAAATTTGGTCCCTGATTTCCTTTTAAAAAAATCATAGTATAATTTCAGGTCGAATGCGAATTTTGTAAAAAAATTGTTTAGTATCATTGATTTTTTTGTTAAATGTGCTCAACTTATTGTATCTAATATTTTCTAGCGTAATATTTTATCATTTATTAATCGTATTATAAGTTTTATTTAAATATATTTTTTTACTGAGAAAAAAAATGCCAATTTTAAAGGTGGCTTAAGACCCCAAAACTCTGGAAACGGTACTGTACATCATTTGTAACTCGAGATTAAATTGTAAATCTAATAGACGCCATAAATATATGTTTAACAATAAAAATTAATTTCGGAGTCCGGACAATACGTTGAATAACAACATCACATGATATTAAAGCGATGTATTTCCGATACCATAACTGAATGGTATTAGGGATAACTAAATCCCGAATGAACTACTTGTAAGACCTTATTTTCAGATCTCATTCATAATTCTATCGAAATAATACCAAACACAATCTTAGTCTTAACCACCGTTATAAAAAGGCACAAGACAGAAATAGGTCTTTTAACGCCTAGTCGCGCCTAATTCATTAATACCCCATAATCAACTAGACACCTACATTCTGTCTAATTCTACATATCATAGCCTTTTAAAACACTATTTTCATTACTAATTCATTTTTTGGTAAAAAAAATGGAATAGAAACCTAATAGAACTTGTTCTATAATATTTTCGGAAAAATACCGCAAGCTAACGTTGCATTAGTATTTGCCAATGTTATAAAAGACATAATGCGATTCCAGGGTCGGCCCAAGGGTAAGCCCACCAAGGCTTGGCCCTTAGGCAACCGAAGCCCGAATAAATTTAAATACAACAAAACTCAATAACAACAACTCAATTATAAATCTGTTTGTATTATCGACATGTATTCCAACATTTTATTTCATAGAGGTGTGTAGTTCAATGAATGATGATACGTTTACTTAATTTCATACTCTTAAAATAGGGTTCGAATCTCAACCATTATAGTTTTTTTTATATTTACTATGCAACATCAATAATAATTGACAAAAAAAAATAAAAAATTATAGGCTCATGCAAACCACAAGTGTGGACCCCACTATGCGATTCTATGCTCGCATAGGCCCCTCTAATTTTCACCTCGACTCGTCCTCGAGAACAGTCCACTTCACCACTAATTTAACCGGAAAAAGAAATGGGTTAGGATTTAGGAACCTAATTGAACTTGTTTCTTAAACCACGGGACTATATCAGTAACAAATCATACAAAACCAACACTAATTCTTTCGCTTTTTTCTCACGCCGTCGTTTATTCTCTCCCCCAAACGAAACCCTAGGAGAGAGAAAGTTAGAGAGAGAGAGAGAGAAAATGTCAGCCGCCGGCGCCGGAGAAGAGGATAAGAAACCCGCCGATACAGGGGTCCACATCAATCTCAAAGTCAAAGGACAGGTATATATCTATATGTTTATATATATATATGTGTGTGTGTACATGCATTTATGTATCGGTTTTTTTAGAGTTTATTTATTATATTTGATGATCATCTTGATTTGTATCTATTCGTTTGGATTAAATTGCTCTCTTAGTTCTTTTAACTCATTAAATTGCTGTATATAGGGGTGGGCACGGGGCGGATTGGGGCGGATTTGTTTCAATCCTAACCCAATTCGTAAAATAAATGGCGGGGCGGATTTGGACGGATTGATGAAATTTAAATCTCAACCCAATCCAATCCAACCCGTTACAATTAAAACCCCAGCCCAACCCAATCCAACCCGCAAAATAAATTGCGGGTTGGGACGGGTTGAGTTTAGATTGATTCTTAAATTTTTATTTTGGTCCTTTATTTTTCATAGTTTGCATAATCAACCCAAATTTTAAAATAAATTGAATATTTCAAACGGAAATATAAATTAAACTCAATCAAAGTACGTTTAGAACATTCACGAACAAGTAATAAAACTAAAATATAACAATAATTAAAGGTTGATATCTTAAAATACACACAATGTATATTTATATATATATTTATATATATATATATATATATATATATATAAAAATATATATATATATATATATATTGCGGGTTGAAACGGATTGGGACGGATTAACCCGCAGTTTGTGAACCTCAACCCTAACCCAACCCGCAAAATATATAACGGATTGGGGCGGGACGGATTGATTTTTTTTGGACATTCAACCCACCCCAATCCATGCGGGTTGGGTTACGGGGCGGATTTACGGATTTTTTGCCCACCCCTAGCTGTATATATGTTTGTGTGTATGCATTTATGTATCGATTGTTTAAGAGTTTATTGTTTAAAATTGATATCTCAAAGTCAAAGGACAGGTATTCCAACTTATTGATCCATTATATATATAAGGCGTGGTAGTTCTTAAACTGGTTTTGAATTTTAACTGTTAGGGTTTTAGCTTTTAGAGCGTTTTTTTTATGTTTTAATATTAATTTAATGCTGATGATCTTGATTTTAAGTGATTGGATCGATTATTCGGTTTATAAGGCGTGGTTTGGATTCGCAATTTCGACTCGTAGGATTAAAATTACTTTGTAATTTGCAGAAAATTATGGGACATGTACATGCATTTATGTAGCTAATATCAGTTTCATTTGAGGTTTTATATCAATTTGTGTAGATTTGCTGTTTACGTGGTTATGTTTAAAAAAGTTTTTAATTTTAGGATTAAATTACTGTACAAGTTCTTAGATTGGCTTTGAAGTTCAACTGCTAGGTTTTAGATTTGTAGTTTTTGTAGCGATTATCGATTTATAGATGTGTGTGTATATATGCATGTGTATGTGCATGCATTTATGTATCGATTGTAAATTTTATTATTAAAATTGATGACGATCTTGATTTATGTCTATTTGTGTGGATTCAATTACTGTACTAGTTCTTTGATTGGTTTTGAATTTCAACTGATAGGGTTCAGGTTTGTAGCTTTTGTAGCGATTATCGATTTTTTATGTGTGTATGTATATGTATATATGTGTGTATGTACATGTATTTATGTATCGATTGTTTTAGAGTTCATTGTTAAAATTGATGACGATCTATTCGTGTGATTAAATTGCTGTACTAGTTTTTGAATTGGTTTTGGATTTCAACTGCAGGTTTGTAGCTTTTTGTAGCGGTTATCGAATTTGTATGAGGTTTTACTATCAATTTTATGCTGGTGATCTTGATTTTATGTGATTGTATCGATTATCCTGTTTGAGAGGCCTGGTTTGGATTTGCAATTTTGACTCGTAGGATTAGAATTACTCTGTAATTTGTGAGATTTATAATGAAAATTATGGGACATGTTCTATGTGTACATAAATTACTGTACTAGTTCTTACATCGGTTTTGGATTTTAACTGTTAGGGTTTAGGTTTGTAGCTTTTGTAGCGATTATCGAGTTTGTTTGAGTTTTTTAATATCAATTTAATGCGGATGATCTTGATTTTACGTAATTGTATTGATTACCCGGTTTGAGAGGCCTGATTTAATTTTGCAATTTTGACACGTAGGATTAAAATAACATTTGTAAATTGTAAGTTTCTTTGTGAAAATTGGGGGACATGTACTTTATGTACATGCATTTATATAGCTAATATCTATTTTATTTGTGGTTTAATTTTTGGATTATTTCGTCTTGGGGTTTGCTATTGAGATGTTTGATTGAGAGATTTGATGTTTCAGAGCCTTGTTTTGGGTTTATGACATATAAATATTGAGGGCCCGTTTGTCATCAGAGTTTTTGGTCAAAAGAATGCTTTTCAAAAGCAGCGAGAAATAGCCTTTTGCTTAAAAAAAGTTGAAGTGTATAGTTTGACACCAATGTAACTTTTTTACTTGTAAGTGACTTGTAACTTATTTTTATTGATAAGTCATTGATCACTTGTTTTAACTTATAAGTGAATTTTGAATATACAAGCATATTCTATTACAAATTTATTGTTTTTGGAAAATTTAATGTGTAAAAGCTAAAAAAACACGCAAATTCCTAGCTTCTCTGCTTTTGAGTTTTTAGCTTTTTTGACCCAAAATATAGCTTTTCAAAAGCTAAAAAAGCTGACATACCAAACACGTGATTTTTTTAATCGAAAAGCTAAGGAAAAACACTGTTGCCAAACATGCACTAAATTACTATATGAGTTTTTTCGATTGGATGTGAAATTTAACCATTACGGCTCGTTTGCTTGCTGTTTTTGAGCTCATCGTTTGATTCTTTAAATTCGGGTTTAGATTTACAATTTATTATATATGTAATTCTTTTAAATGTAGATAAAGTTGAACTGTTCGGGATTATTTGGATGCAGTTTTGATTCACATTTGATTGATTGTTTGCTGTTAAGGTGTTCTGTCTTTGATTGGTCAGCTTAGGTTTTAAAGATTTGGAACGCTAGGGCTTGTTTGGATGCATTTTTTAAGTTCAGTTTATTTGAATATTGATGGATTTTGTTTTTAAGTAATGTTCAATCTGAAAGTTAAGGGGGGGGTGTTATGTACATGTATTATTGCAGCAGCTAATATCTGTTTTAGTGAGGTTTTATATCATGAATATATGGATTATTATGCTTTACAGTGTTTGCAATTGAGTTTCTTAATCTGAAAGTTAAGGGGCTTGTGTTATGTGCATGCATTATTGCAGCTAATATCCGTTTTAGTGAGGTTTTATATCATGAATGTATGGATTATTATGTTTTACAGTGTTTGCAATTGAGTTTCTTAATCTGAAAGTCAAGGGGCATGTGTTATGTACATGCATTATTGCAGCTAAGATCCGTTTTAGTGTGGTTTTATATCATGAATATATGGAGTATTATGTTTTACAGTGTTTGCAATTGAGTTTCTTAATCTGGATTTGATTCTTTTGTGCTTAACTTTGTATGTTTGACACAAAATTACGTTCTCTTATAAGTTATTAGATTGATTGTAAAGTTTAGTTGTTAGGGCTTGTTTGCTTGCATTCTTTGAGCTCTTCATTTGATTGTCAACTTATGGCTGGAATTGCAGTTTTTGATATATAGATATGTAATATCGTAGATTGTATATAAGTTGAACTGTTTGAGATTGTTTGGCTACAACTTTTGATTCTCGGTTATTTGCGTTTATGTTGTTCAGCCCTTTGATTGATCAGCTTATTATTCAAATAGTTCAAGAGCTTGTTTGATCTCAGTTTTTGCCGTTTTTGAAATATGGATTTTATTTATTTATTAGATTGCCAGTAAAGTTGAACTGTCCAGTATTTTTTAGTTTATTTTGGTGAGAGAACTGTCCAGTATTGTTTGATGGCAGTTTTGATTCCTAATTGTTATTTGCTTTCAAGGTGTTATGCTTTTGAAGTTTTGATTGGTCAGCTTTAGTAAATAGACTTGAACCGTTTAGGACTTGTTTGGCGAGTTATTGATGAACTTTCTAACGTTTTTACTACAAACTGAGCACCGGATTTAGAAACAACGTAGGCTTAGTTTACTGTTACGCTAGTGTTTGGTGAAAGGATCTGTTGAAGCAAACTTTGTTTGTGTCGGATAAGATTTCATCTTTTAATATTTTTTGTCTGTCACCTTGCTCTGAATATTGATGTTAACAGTTTGGATGTCACCATGAGATACAGTCCATGGAAAATGTAAACCTGATAAAATCTGAGTAGTTCAAGTATTATGAAGTCAAGATGGTAAAGATATTTAGGAACCATGTGGTAATAAAGGAGCGGGAATTGCTGCAGTTGTGGCAGAAGGGCCTATATTGTTACTTATCTTAATGGACAATATAAATTTTGAAAAAAAATAATTATATGATATTTTTTGTTGGATCTTAATGACTTACTTTTGTTTCCATGCTGGTATCGTATTTGCCTATGTTTTCTTTGAGTCAGTAAGCCTGATCATTTTCGATAAACTTCCATATTAATTGAATATTAATTTCACAGGATGGGAACGAGGTGTTCTTCAGGATTAAGCGCAGCACCCAACTCAAGAAGCTAATGACAGCTTACTGTGACCGTCAGTCAGTGGAGTTTAACTCAATTGCTTTCTTGTTTGATGGGCGCAGGCTTAGAGGAGAACAAACCCCAGATGAGGTAACCTTTTCTTTTAGTTGTAGACAATTTTCTATAACAAGGACACGTATTTACCAAACAGCTTATAGTCTTGCTTACCTTGCTTGTGTACAGCATCTTTGTTGTAGGAGCAACTATACATGTGAATACAAGCTTTTATAAAATCCACATTATATGGGGTTAATTACAGTCTTTTACAATAGTTTAGTACCTTCAAGTTTATACACCAATCTTAATAATTTGCAACTAGTACGCGAACTTTACATTTCTCGACGATTTTATTATTTGTATGAAATTGAAGTAGAGTTGTACTTTGGGGTAGTAATTAGTTCTGGAAACAAAATATTTGCACCATTCTATCTTTCACTACTATATTATACTTTTCCATACAATTTTTTCTTTTGTATCGTAGTTCTCAATCTGTGATTGTTTTCCTATGTAGTGTGCTTTAGTTGTCCAGGGAAACAAAACTATAATTTGCCATTAATTTTTAACTGGGCGAACAAGATCGAGATGTGTTTGATACGTTTAGTATATAAAACTGTTTTTCCCCCATTACTTGCTAGTCTCAGTGACTTGGGCTGCATTGTTATGCCAAAGTTGCTGGGTGGCCATTTTTTTCTGTAATAAATTAGAATTTGAAATCCAGTCATCTTATGATAGTTTCTCAACTCTGTTTTTTTCTATTGCCTGATTTAAATTTATTTGTCCCTCTTTTGGTCCGCTTTAATATAGCTCGAAATGGAAGATGGCGACGAGATTGATGCTATGCTGCACCAGACTGGAGGCACGGATAGTGGCGCTAATGATCTTCTCTGCTGCAAATGAGTGAAACCGAAATTTTATTTTCTGAGACCTTTCTGTAAAGAATGTGGTTTATGTAACTGAAATGGTATTTGACTAGATCTAGTTATCTATTTTGAATCAATGGTAATACTAATGCACGACTTCGTTGACATTTTTAGAGCTGTGCTATATTTATTTACTTCTGATCTGGTTGACGTTCTTTATTGAGAAACACGTGTTCAGCTCAATGCTTTGCACATAGCAATTACTTGTGATTGCTTACCCAGAAAATTAAAACCGTTTGTGATTTTGGGTCGTGATGCAGGAAACTGTACAATTATTAGTTCCAGCGATCACAAAAATACCCAATTAGTCGCACTTTTCAAAAGTAATACCCAAACGGTCACACACATAAGATGACTCTTCTCAGTTAGTCACACTTTATGTTAAATATAATTATATCAATACCCCCAAAATTCTAATTTTTAGAACTGTCTCGTCTAACAAAAAACCACCTAGTCCACCATAGCTCCACGTACTCCACCGGAGCATCTCTCCTCCATCGGAGCTCTGCCACTTGACCGGAGCTCCTCCCCTCTATACTTCTTTACTTCTGATTGGTATCGTGTGACATCATGTGATATGTGGTTTCCTGGAAATTGAAATTTAATATTGTGTTATGCATCAAAAGCCGCAATTAGCTAGAAATTGTCTCCCCCAAATATAGTGATGGTGTTGGATAATTTCCTGTAAAATGGAAAAGAAAAGAACCTTGGTCAACATTCATAGTGATTTTGAAATCCTGATTTGGCTAAATTTCTCGTAGAAATTGTCTACCCTAAAATATAGTGATGGTGTTACATAATATCCTGTAAAATAGAAAAGAAATGAAATTTAGTCAACATTTCATAGTGATTAATTGTGAAATCCTGATTTGGCTAAACACCTGGCGATTTTTTTGCCCGCCGGTTTTATTAGTGATCACTAATTAGTGTTTTGCATACAAACCCCAGAGTTTCGGATATTATGTTTTGTAAATTTCCCCCAAAGTATTGTGGTTATTAGAAGAATGATTCTGTATCCTAATTTTAAGACTGGTGTTTTTTTTTGGAAGATTTTTCCAAGACAGTCATTGTTGGGAAATGAACAGCTCGTTCGTTTCGTCCAGTCTCGTGTTCTAAAAGCAGATAAAAGAAGGTTATATATATCGTTGAGTAATCCTAATTTTATGAACTCTTGCTAATTACAAACATCTAAGTTCATGAAACTTTATAAGTGTGCACATACTGTTTCTCTTAATAACAACAACATTAGCACCAACTAGCCTTACTCCATTTTTCGTTCTCATTTCTATATGTAATCGACCCTCATAATTTGTAGCGGAAATTGTTACCTAACATATTTTGGCAATATATATTCTCCATAGTATTTGCAACAATTATAAAATCTGCAAATGATGCATTGTATCATAAACATTAATATGCATGCCAATTGTACAATTTAATTATGCATAATTATGAGAATGAATGAAACAAATATTTTCCTCGAATACTTGACTCATGAATTTTTAATAGAGAATCTACAATGAATTCATCCTCTCCCTAATTATACATGTTGGATATATTATGAAACAATTTCCATAATTTGCCAGGAAACTACAAAATGTACATTCCTCAAATCAAAGATTGACAAAATTATATTTTACTTTTGTCAAATATTTTTATAATTTTATCAAAAGATACTATGAACCTATTTCTTATGGTACTTTGAATTGCAAAAGTAAAAAGACAAATTCAGTAATCTACAAAAAACTATTAAATGCTACTTTATGGTGCACATTTATGATTAGTTAGTAAAAAATTGAACTTCTTCTACTTTATAATGAATATAATTGTTGAATAATTTTATAGTCCCTATAGTTTCAATAAAATATACCCGGTGCCCATACTTCAATTGTAACGATCCCTAAGTTCTGAAAACTGTTAAAATGATAAGTCTTCTATACTACTGAATACGATTCCTAATTTCCTATATCATTCGCGCCAGTCTAGTATTAAAATCACTCTTGTTACCGTATCCTATCCTACTTCGACCACTCTAACGATTCTCAATCTTCAATACCACAACGAAAGAAACCAAAACTGTTAAGCATAACAAAACATATCGATTTTTCCAGTCTGGTTTTCTCAAACAAATTTATTGCATTAAAACCACTCGTGTTACCGTATCCCCTTCAATTACGATCACTCCAAAACTTCTCAATCTTCAATACTACAACTAAAGAAACAAAAACTATAACCTATATAACAAGCTACTATAAAAACCAAATCGTTCAATTTCCCCATATCGAGAAACAAAATCTTCAATTCAAAAGTTTACAGGACCAATAAAACATGTAGATAAAACTATAGGGTCTCATTATTTTAATTCATAATTATTACTGCAACGTGTTTTAAAAATGGTTACTGTGAGTCGATATTTGATATTTCCATGTCTATATAATAATACTATCAAATACATATATATATATATATATATATACATATATATATATATATATATAGAGAGAGAGAGAGAGAAGCACAAAAAAGAAAGACACATTTAATCGAATGGATATTAGAAATGATAAGTATGATTCACTTTTCTATTATTCTTTATTGCTTATATATATATATATGTAATTTTAGTTTAATATTAGTTTATTTGTGTATGTATATACTACACTATTGTTAATTTTAATCAATTGACTATAAATTCTGGGACATTTGAATCAAAATGATTAAAGTGATTATATGTTTTTAGTTGAATATTAGTTTGTTTATGCGTACTACGTTGTTGCTTATTGGATTCAAATTGTGTGATTATTCCTTTGATTTACTTAGTTAGTATTATGTCAATTGAACAAAAATTAGTTACATATAAGGCATTGTTTGGCTCTTAGTAGCCCTCTCTCGGTTTTGTATTATGCCGAAATTTGAAGTATTATTTTTAATCTGCGCATTAGTTAACGGATTAAAGCCTAACTACAGATTTTTAAAAATAAAATTGGGTTTGTTAAAAGAAATAGCAAAGGGTTAGGGGAAATGTTGACTTTTTTAAGATTTTTATGTTTAATGGCAATTATTTTAGAAAAAAGTAACCAATATGTGATTTTGTAATGCTACATGTGTTGTTACAATAGTAGTTAATCTGCTCTTTTGTGTAGAGTTTTCGGATTTGAATAAAGGTTTAAGTTTGTGAAAATTCGATTGTTTTTGCTACAATGCTGCTAAGTTAAGGACTTTATTGAAGGTTGGTTATAGTTTCCCCCTCGATGTTACCAGACCTCTCTCACTATTTTAGTTGTTTGGGCTTTTTTGGCTGCAACTTATTTGTAAACATAAGTCCGCTTACTAGGGGATGAGAGAAAACTCAGGTCTTCCAGCTTTAAACCTTATAGCTTTTTCAGACGTGAAAACGAAAATTGATTATATTACAAACTGCCAACTAATTACATTACATCTTACAAGCAATGAAAAAAAATGTTGATCTTCAAAACCGTAGCCAACCCTGCTCTTGTTGATGCAATTTGATACATGTAGTGCAATTAATTGGTAATTTACATCTCTCACCATTTTAGTTGTTTGAGCTAAGGTTATGAGGTGTTACCTTTTTCAACCTATAAAACCAACTGCTTAGGCTTTAAGCTGACCAATTTATTATAAAAATGAAATTGGTTTTGTTAAAGAAATAGCAAAGGGTGAGGGGAAATGTTGACTATTTAAGATTTTCTATGTTTAGGTGAGATGACGATTATACTAGAAAAAAGTAATTGATATGTGATTTTGTGATGCTACATTTGTTGCTACGATAGTAGTTAATCCACTCAAATTCAAAGTTAACATGCCTTTTAAAAGTTGCTCTTTTGTGTAAAGTTTTTCAGGTTTGAAGAAAGGTTTAAGTTTGAGTAAATTCGACTGTTTTTGCGGCAATGCTGCTTAGTTAAGGACTTTATTGAACGCTGGTTATAATTTCCCCCTCGATGTTTACAGACCTCTCTCACTAGTTTAGTTGTTAGTAGTTTTTTTGGCTCCAACTTATTTGTAAATATTAGTTGGCTTACTAGGGGATGAGAAAAAACTCGGTTCATCCAGCTTTAAAACTTGTAACTTTTTCAAGCGTGAAATGAAAAATTCTTATATTAAAAGCTGGCCGATAAATCACACTGCATCTTACAAGCAAAGAAAAACCAAAATGTAGAGATAAAAAGCTGTAACTAAACAAGCTCTAGATGATGCACTTGATACATTTGCTGGAGTTGCTCTCGCCATTTTAGTTGTTTTGTCTAAGGTTATAAGCTGTTACCTTTATCAACCTAGAAAACCAAAACTGCGTAGGTTATAAGCTGGCCAAAGAAATGCACAAAAACTTTAGCTTAAAACTGCAACTAAAAAAGCCCTTAGCTTGATGTTTCCACTTTACGTTGTTATTCGAATTCGTCTAATGACATTGTTCATGTCCTAAGTTTAGTTATGCTTTCAGACTTATCGTTTTGTTATTTATTATTATATGGTTGCAGCGAAACGTGGCGCTGGAAGGAGGAGAATTACTCTTTAAGAATAGACTCAAATCTTGGTAAGTTCGCTAGTTCTTGAGTCAATAGTTGGTTGACATGAAGTTAGTTTGAATTTAGTAATTAACTTCTTTTGAATGGTGATCAGAAATACCACCAAGCCTATGGGACGGAGTGGTACAAAATGAAGATGAAACTTCCTTTATATTTGACGAATCAACGCCCATTAGGTCCTATGGAGATATGCCTTATCATGCGACAGAAGATGGTATTCCTCTTGGTTTATCCAAACATTTTGGTCCCTAGATTTCAGTGCAACCGCAAATCGAATAAGAAAACGAATTTGAAATAAATATATTGAAATGCAGGAAACATGAGCAAGGAGATTCGAAAATGTAGGGAAGCATCCTCACAGGGAAAGAGACGTCGGATGCTTCAGTTTGACGATGAAGTATTGCAAAACCCTTTTTGTGATGAAGATATCTCATCCGTCTTTCTAAAATCCAAGGTTATTTATTAAATATATTATTTCCAACTTCTAAGGATACACTGTAGTGGAAAAATGAACTCTTCTCATTTTGTTTAATGTTTTGGACCATTGGTAACTGACTCTTTGGTGACTCAAGAATTGGGTTTAATATAACTTGTTACCTGACTATAAAATCATTTCCATAAAGGTTGTTTCAATTTTCATACACATGCTTGCGGTTATTATAAGTCATTCATGGTGCTTACTCTTTAAATGATTGTTTTTAGGAAAAAGATAATTCAATTGAAGATGCTATGTTTGATATGTCACAGTGGGTCTCGGGGTTTGCAGGTTTGTCTCGAGAAAATGTCTGTTCATATAAATGTAACCATTTTGTAAGTACTCATACACGGGTTTTCCCCTCAATAATTTGCATTACAGATACACAGTTTTCTTGTTTTGAGGGTCTGGATACGTCATCAGAGGGCTGGCTAGCCGATTGCTTCAATGATACTGAGATGCAGGACAGCCCCGATTACACGTATACTTCTATTTCGAGAACTTGTTTTTTTTTTTTTTTTCTGTTTCTTCTTTCCTTTTCTTTTCTTTGTTTCTAAATTTGGATGTGAAAACCAGGACTCTGGCCAGCGAATCCTATGTTCAAACTGATAATCCAGGTATACAAGGATGCTACAGCGTTACAGAACATAGCCTGTCAATAATTTTGGTTTTTTTCTCTTTATGCGTCTTTTTATTCAATATTTGTATAACTGTGTGTAACGTTGCTTTATTTTTAGTGTCCTGTTACAAGCCACCTGAATGTGAAACACCTATAGCTCAAGTTCGTCATCCTCCAAGAACTCGCCGAAATGTCATCTTTAAAGGTACTAATCAGTGACATATGATCTCCATCTGCGTACTTTGCTGAAACTTACGTTATTTCACCTGGTATATTAAACAATGTTGTTTACCGTAGTACTTTTTACTCCGGGATTCTTCAGTTGCAGCTTTTAAGCAAAAGAGCTGGATTTTTTTTAGTTTGAAAAAGGGGTATTAACAAACAATGCTTTAAGTTTAAAGTTGTAGCTTATTCAGGTAAAAACCCAGAAAACTTGTGATTTTAAGCAGAGTCGACCAAAGCAAAAATGCCGAGCCTATAAATTGCAAACAAATAAAGCTCTGTAAACTTGAAGCTCGTTTCGTCTTTCCTTATTTTATGATCTCACAAACAGGTTCAAAATCATACATGAAAACACCAACGAAAAACACATCGTCAGTTGTGTATCCATTTGCCATCATAAAACCATGTGAGGCTCACGGAGATATCACTTTAAAGGACATAAACAAGAAAATACATACTCCCCCGCCGTCAAAATCAAAGGAAGATGATCTTTCTTTATATCCTATGTCAGCATTTTCTGGTAAGCCAGTTGTGGTTAAAACCAAAATTCGAACCGAGGGTGGAAAAGGAAGCATAACTATTATGAGAACCAAAGGCTGAAAGAGAAGTTGCTGTCTTAAGTTCATGTGTATCATTATCGAATACTTTTGGTTATTCGAAAGGGTGCTTCTCCAATCTTTAAAGTTATAAAAATATTCAAAGTTAATGTAGTCTTGATCATCGCGATTTAAAGTTAATGTAAGTCTGGATCATCCAAAAGAAATAAGGACGACTTAATGTAGTCTTGATCATATTTTTGTCAGTAAATCGTTCTTTTTTCTTTCATATTCTTATTATATATAGCTGTCACTATTTTTTACACAACTTTTACAAAACGCATTTATCAAGAAAGATAATTAGTAATTAGTACAAGAGAGATGATCTTCTGTTTACAAAATACAAGGGGTGGCCCTGAATAATTAGTAATTACACATATTTTTTCTACATAAATTAACACAAATATATTACATATATGGGTAAAATAAATTATACGTGAAATTATACATGTTAGTAAAAAAGAACACCACACGCAAGTGAAATGGAAGAATTCTTTTTATGTCATTAGTATTTGTTTTAAAAATGATCACCGTGATATGTTTTAAAAAGTTATCAAATTTTCCGAAAAGCTATAGAGATTAATGATAACTAGATTTGAAAAAAATGTCTAAAAAATTTTACTCACCGAAAAACAAAAACTTCAAGACGGATCTGTCATTAGAAAATTAAGATATTTCCAGAGAATCGTTTGGCTCATGTATTCATGCTTGTATTTGCCAGTCATCAAGTTTCACTCCTTTTGTTTATCAACATTCAAAATATTATTTCTATTTTTTCTAAAAATTCATCATTGATAAATTTATCAGTACGCCCTAATATTCTTCAGACTTGTGCACCATTCCACCCAATAAAATTGATTAATAAAAAAATAATTGGTGCATAAAAATACAATAAACAATATCTAACGGCTTATTTTCAACTATAAAAATACAATAAATAATTGGTGTATAAAAATACAAGAAGTTAGTCATTATGACTTTTCAGAATTTTAAAGCTGGTCCAAGCACGTGGTTTCATCCACAAATATGCTCATAATTCTTTGTTGATCCATTTTTAGAAAATAAACCAGCAAGGTTTACATAAATCAATTACAGTATGTTTTTTTAATACATTGTACAACTATGTCGATTTAAAAACACATTTGTCCAAAGTTCCCGCCAAAAATTATACTACTACTGCACTTGTGTTAGTATTTAGCAAATAATATATGAATCTTTTTTATTAAATGCAAATAATACCACCACCACTACTGTACTGGCCTGACCCCGACAATTGTACCGAGTTTTTTTTCTTCTCTTTTTTCGTACAATAAACAACTTTTTATCATGTTGCTGCATATTTGTTTCTATAGGAAAATATAAGAGTGTATTTAGAACTAACTTATCATTATTTATAGTTTGATTACACTTAACGATAATTTGATTACTAATCTCATTATCAAATAGTACTAGAAACTTATATATTAAGAATCCCATGGTTATTCAATGCTCCAGGTTACGAAATCTAAAGTCCACTTATTTATAGTAATATTTCAAGTTTAGTTCCGAACTTATAAAATAGATGCACATGAGTACTATATACAATATTATTTGACAACACACAAAAATATACTAAAAGGGAAAATTTTCAGATTGATTGGTCTGTTGTAACTTATTAACAAGAAGATTATAGGCCAAAACTTAATTACATATCAATCAGCCTCAAAGATTTAATTACCAATCAATTGAAAAATGTTATACCATTAAAATATACACAATATTACGCCTCAGGATAATCAAAGATTATGCCGCCGAACCACTTGTTGGATCCCGGAGCGTTTTGTATATTAAATCAGCTGAATTTTTACACCGTGGAGCTCGTAGCTCTTCGACCATACTCCGTGACAGTGGATTGGGTGTCGGATGGGTGATATGAAGTTTCGGAAGCTACTCATGCACTTTCGTTTATTTTTGTAATCTCTAATTGTGTATATTAGTATGTGTTTTGATTGTAAATGTTGGTGTGAGATTTAGGAATACACTTGAATCCACACCAATACAGTTACAATGACGTCATTATAAGTTGGATTGTAAAATTTTCATAATACAGTGAATAAAATTGAGGATAGAAAACAAAATTACATAGGAAATAGAAGTTTAATTATAACTCTTGAAATTGATTAGTATTTTAGGTTTGACTGACTAAAAATTAAACCAGCATTATAACTTTGATTGGTTTTCTTAGTTTTGGTATCAACCAGCATTATATATTTAGACACGTATATATAGTATTATTATGTAATTGAACATGACTTTACATTCAAGAGTAGCAAACCCCTGCTTAAAAACTTACTAATAATTAATCTGACACAGCAACTTTGATACTCGATCCATGTATTTAAATTATTAATAAAAACAGAAAATAACAACTATACAAGTCCAATAACAAACTAAAATACAATACATTCGAAGATTCACCTTCTCCTATAACTTTTTTTGTTTCAAAATATTGTTGAACAAATTAATTAAATCATTCTCAAAAAGAAATTGGTCCCGCTATCTACGAAATTGGTCTCAATGCACCGTCGTAGTAATAAGACAATAATATACCACTAACGTGTTTACAATAAAATGTTTAATAAAATATAAATTCTTATTTGTCACATCAATATATACAGATACTAGTAGGACGGAGTAACGGGAGATTTTTTTTAGATTGGCAATCTCACGTCTACGTGGCACTGTCACGTGTTACTGCCAAATTTTTTTTTATTTTTTTTTTCTTTCTGTGATTTGTTTTAAAATATCAAAAAGTTTTCCAATTTTATCCAAAAATTTATCTAATTTTATCCAAAAAAAATCTAACCATCAAATTTCTTCATATTTGAGATTAATATATTTTTCTATCAAATCAACGTCACTCTACCATTACAATTATCCTCAATTTTATCAAAAAAAAAAACTTCTCCCAATTTATCAAAAAAAAAAACATCTCCAATTTTACCAAAAAAAAACTCTAACCATCAACCATCAAACTCTTTCGTATATCAAATTAATATATTTTTTTCTCAAATCAATATCACTCCACCACTATATTTATCCCCAATTTTACCATAAAAAAAAACATATCCTTATTTACCAAAATAAAACATCTCCCAATTTTACTAAAAATAAACTCTAACCATCAACCACCAAACTAATTCCTATATATGAATTTGATGGTTGATGGTTAGAGTTTTTTTTGGTAAAATTGAGTATGTTTTTTTTTTGGTAAAATTGGGGATAATTGTAATGGTAGAGTGATGTTGATTTGATAAAAAAATATATTAATATGAAATATGAAGAAGTTTGATGGTTAGATTTTTTTTTTGGATAAAATTGAAAAAGTTTTTGATATTTTAAAACAAATCAAAAAAAAATAATAAATGGCAGCAACACATGGCATTGCCACACAGACGTGAGATTAGCAAGCATTATACTAATAAGTAAATAGCAGATGTAAAAATAATCTCCCCGGAGTAAGAGAAAGAGGGGACTGTTCGCATTTAATGTAGTTTGTCGTCCTGTTTTTGCCTTTTCTTTTTCTGGCTATTTTCATAGAAAATAATAACAGAGAAAGTTACCTCGAAACATTTTAAATCGATATAATTATATACGTACATACATTTTCATCATTATTTATACATTTACCATAATTTAAAACGATAATCACACTTTCACTCACTTATTTTAACAGGAATTGGCACCATTAGAAACAAGTCAGTCTTTTTTTAAATTTTATGAAACGGATTTTAGGAGAATCATTCACTAGTACATAAAAACGTACTTAAAATTGTTTTAAGATTCGGATTGTTGATAATTAAGTACTACTTATATGTAATTTTCTATCATTTTCTCGTGAATCAACTTGTATACAATTTATAGTATTCATTATCAATTTTCGGATTCTTCTTTCAAAAAATCACGTTACTAATTAAAGTAAAAATGAGTTTGACTATCATTCATCAATAGTGTTCTTCTTCAGGTTCTGTTAAACACTTTGATATCGTTTTTGTAAAACTAAGAATGAACGGGAAAAAATACATTTAGTGTATTGTACCATATGCTTTTTAACGATTTAGGTAACAGACTATCAAAGTTAACAATTGGCGTACTGAACTATCATAATATTCATAATTCAGGTACTGACATTAATTTAGTTAGATGAAATGTTTCACTTTTCATTTTGGTCATATTCTTTGTAATTTGTATAAATTTAATCATGTCTTTTCGAAACATTAGAATTTAAAACATTATAATTTTTCTACTAAAACGCATACATATACATACATAATAAGTATGTCAGTTTAAAAAACGTATTATTTAACTAGATTTTCTTTGATTTTTTTTCTAAAATAAAAAAATTATAATTTTTTTTACACTTTCTCTAAAACGAAACTAAAGTAAGTTTTAGATTTATGACATTCGAGCAAAAACTATTTGAGTTCACATCATTATTTGAATAGTTTAACAAAAAAAGGCAAGAAAATTGTTGTTTTTTTCAAAAAAATATTCATTTTTTGTAAATAGAATATATTTTTGAAGTATTTATAATTTCTTTTTATACACAAACATCATCTATAATTTACATTATTTGCAATAATATGTATACATGCATTATATTATATATATTTTTACACATACATTAATATAACATATACATATATGTGTGTGTGTGTTTGTGTTTGTGTATTATACACATATATATACATATATATATATATGATATAATTATATATTTTTGAATTTATACTAAAATGAGACATTTTAAAAAATTAAGGGTTATATTTATACAACTTACAAACAATATGATCAAAATAAAAATTGAAACTAAGTTAAAGCCAACTAATTTAACGGTGGTACCTGAATTGTGAACATTATGATAGTTCAGTACGTCAATTGTTAATTTTGATTGTATGGTACCTAAATCGTTAAAAACAGTTAATACGGTATAATAAATGTATTTTTTTTCCCAAGAATGAACTGAAATTGTTACAAAGAATATTTCACTTGACTCAAAATTTTATAAACTTAGAGACATGACATTTAATAACAGCATAGGTAGTGCAACAATATTATTTGGATAGAGTCGTCATTAAACTAACGAATCACTATAATATTATCGATCATGCACGATGTTTTTGCGTCATACCACTAAAAAAGTATTGAGTCAAATCTTATCAAAATACTCCTAAAATGTGAGTATTGCCTCCATTATCAAATTTTCTTTCGAATATTAATATATATTAATAATAAGAGTTTTAAACAATTTATAACTAGTGCTGCAAAAAAAAAAAAAAGTTGTTAGAAAGTTAGATGGTACTTCCTCTATTCCAAAAATGGTCACATACAAAATTATGTGCAAATTTGACCGGACAATAATTTGAATCAAAATTACCGAAATATTTTTTTTTTCAAATTTTAATAATGTAATTTAACTTTTGAACTATAATTATTAATAAGTCTCATGTTCAGCTCGTGAAAATCTTGATTGATGTTCGTTCATTTACTAATAAACAAAGTCCAGTAAAATAATTAGTCTCGTGTTCATGCCAAAACTCATGTAATTATTTTAATATTTTATTCCATATGTATGTATGTAAAAATTATGAAATACTAATACTTAAAATCAATAAATACCATCCGCTTTAGATAATGAATCTAAATCAATTTATATTAAAACTCAAAATACGTAATTATTTAATTATATTAATGACTATCTAAGTAATTTTTTTATTAAGTGAATGTATGTTAAATTTATTCAAAAACTCATAAATTTATCTTATGATCCGTACATATTTTGAAATTAATTTTTTATTTTTCTATCTCTGAGAACTAAAAAGTACAGAGTAGGAGTTTAGTATAATTACAAACACATTTTTCATAGCTATCCCAACTAGTATACACACATCATTATTATATCATACAATCAAACCCTCTGTCTCTCTGTTTCTCTGTCTCTAATACATTTATCAATCATGACATATTTTATTCGTCAGTTAAGATCAAACACTCTCCGCCTTTTACTATGCATCACCGGCACTCTCGGCTCTCCTCTACCTGTCCATAACCACAATTTTTTTATCCTCATTTGTCCTTTACTCCCCTTACCACCATACCATTTTTGCTAGTTCATACATTTTTTTTTCTAGCAGAACTTCTCACGATAGGTATCTTTTTCTTAAATACAAATAATTTATGAATATTTTTCTTAATGACTATATATACAACTTCTCATATTTCATTGTTATGTTCCAATTATCTTAAAAATATTTTTTGGATTGAATGTTGTCATTCCACTGGTCATTATGATATCGGGATGCTCTGATACCATGATTATATATATTTATATGGACGGTCGGCAAGTTAAACACAAACATGAAAAACATAAATAAAGAAAAAAAAGTTATATGAAATGTGGAATAACCATACATTTATTATACACTAAATCATCGATTATATCAAACTAATCCGTCGGTCCAAAATTGTCTATAGATTTTAACATTCTTCATAAAAATCATGTTCTATATAATAATAATATATCAGACTTACACTTAGCAAACAACCATGTGCATCATAAACGCACCAAACACATGCATTACATGTTTATAATTCAAATAATCTAACTGACATTTTTATAAAAGGTTTAGATGCACCTATTTTCACCAATTTATTGTCCAAGTCGGGTGTTTTATCTTTACACATTCCAACTTGAGGGCTATATTGAATATGTATTGGTTACTTTGTTATTCTAGATTAAATTATCACTTGTAGGTACACAAGTACTCAATTGATTAAACAACAATGCTTGTCTTGTTAATGCATTTTGACAGTTTATATTTTGTCAATTTTTTTAATGTAATGTTAATAAGCATTCAGAAAAATCTATGAATAAATAAACACGATTAAACAATTGTCGGGTTATTGTTCTTCCCGATAGATTGGTAGCATTTGTAATTGTTGGTGATGAAAAAGAAAAACGCGATGTTTCGTTCGGTGATTTTGCTCATATTTTATCGAAATCTAAGTTTTTTGTTTTCAGTTTTTTAATGAGATTTTCGTATCGATTACAACTTCTCACATTTCATTGTTATGTTCAATTATCTTTAAAAACTTTCTTAATAATTGGATTGAATGTTGTCATTCCACCGGCCATTATGATATCGGTATGTTCTGATACCACAATTATATATATTTATAGGGACGGTCGGGAAGTTAAACACGGCCATTATGATATCGGGATGTTCTGATACCACAATTATATATATTTATGGGGATGGTCGGGAAGTTAAACACAAACATGAAAAACATAAATAAAGAGAAAAAAGTTATATTAAATGTGGAATAACCATACATTTATCAAAAAAGCGCAAGGCTGATCGACTTTTTTTACTTTTCTCTCAATCATATTACAAACGTGTGATTTAGTGTATGTTGTTTTAACTGAGGAACAGATGATTGATGTGATAATAGGCAAAAGTAATGATAAACAGAAAGGCGGAAGAAAAAAACACATTCAAACTAGCAATGTGACGTTGGATAGAGATGTGATGGTGTAAGCTGTGATGGTAATTCCAAAAAAGTTGATCGTGGTCGTCATTGCAGATAAATGGATGTGAAGTTTTAACTTATTCCTCGTTAGCAGAAAGTTGTTTAAATGATTAAAAACTTATTTGAAAGTACTGTGTTCTTTGAGCTCTGTATTTGCTTGTTCAACTAATGGTTAGAATTGCAGTTTTTTATTTTTTGACGCATCTTCAATTACCATCTTGTTAATATTAGAAATCATGTTTATGATTTATGCATTTTATAATACTGTGCCCACAACAATTATAATACTACATGGTGTGGGTTACAAACTATGAATTTTTTTTTTTAATAATCTATGAATCTATCTTTTTCTTAAATCCAAATAATCTATGAATCTTTTTTTTAATAACTATATATACAACTTCTCACATTTCATTGTTATGTTGAATTATCTTTAAAAACTTTCTTAATAATTGGATTGAATGTTGTCATTCCACCGGCCATTATAATATCGGGATGTTCTGATACCACAATTATATATATTTATGGGGACGGTCGGGAAGTTAAACACGGCCATTATGATATCGGGATGTTCTGATACCACAATTATATATATTTATGGGGATGGTCGGGAAGTTAAACACAAACATGAAAAACATAAATAAAGAGAAAAAAGTTATATTAAATGTGGAATAACCATACATTTACCAAAGAAGCGCAAGGCTGATCGACTTTTTTTACTTTTCTCTCAATCATATTACAAACGTGTGCTTTAGTGTATCTTGTTTTAACTGAGGAACGGATGATTGATGTGATAATAGGCAAAAGTAATGATAAACAGAAAGACGGGAGAAAAAAACACATTCAAACTAGCAATGTGACGTTTGATAGAGATGTGACGGTGGAAGCTGTGATGGTAATTCCAAAAAAGCTGACCGTGGTCGTCATTGCAGATAAATGGATGTGAAGTTTTAACTTATTCCTCGTTGGCAGAAAGTTGTTTAAATGATTAAAAACTTATTTGAAAGTATTGTGTTTTTTGAGCTCTGCATTTGCTTGTTCAACTAATGGTTAGAATTGTAGTTTTTGATTTTTAGACTATCTTCAATTACCATCTTGTTAATATTAGAAATCATGTTTATGATTTATGTCTTTTATAATACTGTGCCCACAACAATTATAATACTACATGGTGTGGGTTACAAACTATGAATTTTTTTTTTAATAATCTATGAATCTATCTTTTTCTTAAATCCAAATAATCTATGAATCTTACTACATGGTGTGGGTTACAAACTATATATACAACTTCTCACATTTCATTGTTATGTTCAATTATCTTAAAAAAATTTCTTAATAATTGGATTGAATATTGTTATTCCACCGGCCATTATGATATCGGGATGTTCTGATACCACAATTATATATATTTATGGGGACGGTCGGTAAGTTAAACACAAACATGAAAAACATAAATAAAGAGATAAAAATTATATTAAATGTGGAATAACCATACATTTATCAAAGAAGCGCAAGGCTGATCGACTTTTTTTACTTTTCTCTCAATCATATTACAAACGTGTGATTTAGTGTATGTTGTTTTAACTGAGGAACAGATGATTGATGTGATAATAGGCAAAAGTAATGATAAACAGAAAGACGGGAGAAAAAAACACATTCAAACTAGCAATGTGACGTTGGATAGAGATGTGACGGTGGAAGCTGTGATGGTAATTCCAAAAAAGTTGACCGTGGTCGTCATTACAGATAAATGGATGTGAAGTTTTAACTTATTCATCGTTGGCAGAAAGTTGTTTAAATGATTAAAAACTTATTTGAAAGTACTGTATTCTTTGAGCTCTGCATTTGCTTGTTCAACTAATGGTTAGAATTGCAGTTTTTGATTTTTAGACCCATCTTCAATTACCCATCTTGTTAATATTAGAAATTATGTTTATGATTTATGGTTTTTATAATACTGTGCCCACAACAATTATAATACTACATGGTGTGGGTTACAAACTGCCATAGAAAATTAACCTTTAATTTGGCCTAACTGTCTCGGTAATCATTTGACAATAGCCAGTTTGGTAGCAAATCGATTTATCAAGTTTAAGCGTTGCTACCAAGTGTCCCGAAATCATGTTACAACAACCCTGTGTAATTGGTAACCTCTGCAACTGAGAATTGGAAAGGTTTCCACCAAATACTTCTGACCTCTTTCTAATTTTCTAGCCGTCTAACACCGTTTCCCCCAGTCACTTTTCATCCTACATTTAACTTGATTTCCAGCCATGCTCTCGACTACATTCTTGTCTAACCACAATCTGATCAACCATGACCATGTTTATATCCAAATATTTAATTAAATCATCACAGCCAACGCAGCACGGCTTCCCATTTGTTTGTTTATTCTATTGTTCTCTTGACCAACGCCAACCTGATTTGGTTTTGGCATGATGGATATCAACACAATTTTTCTCACAACAAAATCTTTCTTCTTGTTTTTGACTTATTAGCACAGAATATGCTAACTACGGGGTACGATATACATTCAACTCTTGATTGGAGGGGATGAGTATACTTTGTGTTCTTCATAGGTCTTATATCACTACTGATGAGGTGCTACAGAAGCAACGCCTTGCTCTCTGATAGTTGTCAACGGTGTATAAGGATTTTATTTTACTTTCTTTTTTTGGTGAGCTTTTTACTCATCAGCGAGATGACATGATAGTTGCTGGCCTTCGATAACCGCCAGGGTATGGAAAGTAGCTGATGCATTGCCTGGATCCTGATCTGGCTTGTAATAAGTTCATAAAAAATATAAATAGTTTTAAGAAATAGCTTCTATATAAGCAGGTGCGGAATAAGAACCAAATGTGTGGGGTTATCAAAATTAATAAAAACGCATAATATTTTTCAGAATATAAATACAGAAAAGACGGATTTTTTTACCATTTTTTTTTTACTTTGGTTTCTTGATTAAAATGCAATTGATTTTTTTTTTTCCGCTCAATTTCGACTTTCTTTTTAAACTCCCAAAAAAAACTCATAACAGTAATGTAACGTGCAGTCATGTGTTGAAAGTTTCAGCGTTTCAAAATTGACAAAAAAAATAAATAAAATAGAAACCAAGAAGATAAAAAAATTAAATTTAAGAAATCAAGTTATAACAAGTAAAAATATTAAGACACGAAGGTAAAAAAATATTTAAGAAAAAACCTGAAAAAATCAAACGTATATTAAATAATAGATATAAACGAACAATTAAATATCTATTACAGAATTTCAGTATAATCACTTCAATTAAAATACAAACCAGTAAATATTCTTTTATAAATTTTGTTTGAACTCACAATACTCTAATTAGTATTTTTGTTTAATTTTTTTAATTTATCTGTAGTAAACAATAAATTTACTTTCTTTTTAAACAAAACCACAACTTTTCTCTAAATCGTAAAATATAAACACAAATGTTACAATTTTTCATAAATTTGTACAATCCAAAACACCAAAAATGCAACTTTTCACAGAATCAGACAATCCAAAACACCAAGAATGTAACTTTCCACAAATCTGTACAATCTAAACACAAAGATTGCAACCTTTCACAAAATAATTAACATGTCATAACCCATTTCAGTAAAAAGCTAACACATGATAGATAACGCGAGGTTAAGCGATCAAATTTATCGGTCAAGATACACAAACTACAATGCTAATTTTCTCTGTATTTGCTTTTGTAGTTCAAGAGTTTAATCCATCATATGGTAAGCGCTAGCAAACAGAAACAGCTTTCACAGTTTTTAATATAAAGGTGAACACAAAAACTTTCCCTCAATCAGGACTCGACCGTTATTTTCTGTCCTGGTCGATTTTTGTTTTTCTTTCATGGCTTTAAATATCCAAGTTCCCTGTCTACGAAATTTTTATAGCAATTTGTTTATCAAATCAAATAAAGTAGCATTATCATGGTCACAGATTAATGGCTTGTTACAGCAGAACATTGGCATATGATGAAAAGAATTAGACAGAGAAAGAGTAACAAATCTCGAGAGTCGGAGTCTGAGAATGATATTCTGGGGGATTACAATATTTAATGGAGTTGAGACAAACACACAAAAGTCGATACATTTGTTTAACTTGATTGCAAAGCCATACATAATTGAGGTACTGAGATTCAATCCAAGTTCCTTACGATAAATCATAATTAAACATTCTTCAGGTCTACCAAAAATCTCCTCATTGCATATTTAAGTTGCTCAATTCTTCGATTTTCCACCAAGTCTCTGTGCCATATCTTCCCAAATGAAACTTAAAGCCGCATGTTTGCGTTGTTTAAGAACCGCCCTAACATCGTTACTGCATGGCAAGGTTAAGCAAAGAAAGTGAAGGAAAAAAAGAATATACTCGAGGAAAACCTTTTGTCACTATGAGACCAAAGGGGTATGTATATACACCCAGCATAATACAATTTAAACACAAAGATTTCAATTTTTTACAAAATCATACAATCCAAACCCAAAGATTGCAACTTTTCACAATATCGTACAATCCAAACACAAAGATTTCAACTTTTCACAAAACCGTACAATCCAAACACAAAGATTTCAACTTTTGCACAAAATCATACAAACAAAACACAAAGATCGCAAATTTTCACAAAATTGTACAATTTAAACACAAAGAGTTCAAATTTTTCACAAAATCATACAATTCAAACACAAAAGATTGAAAATTTTCACAAAATAAATATAAAAAAAGAAAGGATATATCAATTTAATTAAATTGTAACCCAAAATAATAATAAATAAATAAAACAGCACACACCTAAATAGGATAATGCCGGAGTAAGAGTGAGAGGCGCCGTTTGTATAGGATTATGATATGTTTGTATATATATTTTTGGATATTTATATATTTTGGGCGTGTTTGGTTTTGTGCGGGTTTTGGGTTTGGTAAATTTTCAAAATACCAGCCAAAACAAGTTCATTTAGATTGGTTTCACACAAGTTTTCATTTTGGTAACTTAAGTTTACAAAGATTGTAAATTTATTTCAAAAATATAAAAATGAAAACTCGATAAATAAAATGTCAAAAACTTTAATATTAGACATTTATTAGCTAAAACATATTAGAATATTATGTGTCCGGACATAAAATTTATACTTTGTGTCCATAAAGTAATACAATTACCAAAGTGCGATGCCAAAGAAAGACCAAAATTGATAAGCAAAAACAATTTATGGTTTGTTTACCAAGTCAGGCTTCGGGTAGATGCGTGATATCGGATAAATAACGCTATGACTCGTGTTCTTTTATATGAATCTCCTTAAAAGTAAATCGTAGTGTAATACTCTTTATCTATTATTGCATATATCTTTCATTTTATATAGTGGTGGGAGAGCATCCGATGGGTGACAAGTGACGGAAGCATGACCACAAAAGAGATAATAGGCTTTATACTTTAATTGAGCAGGAACAACACTCATACCTAATCGGGCCTTGCAATTCTCCTAATTATCATTGTAGAGTATGCTAACATAAATTTCGGCACTGTTACTCTTACACTTATCCTTACACGAATTGACTAAATTGTAGTTTTGTCCGTTTTTAGTAAGTGTATGAGTAATTGTGAGAGTGGTAAACGTATCATTAGTACTTATTATGAAAAAACTAGTTATTCTTAAGCTCAATTGAATTAAATTTTGAGGGTGAGCTATATGTCATCCAAGGTTGAAAGAAATTATTCACATGAGATATTATTTAAATGAAAGGTTGGAAGTGTATTTTTTTTATAGTTAGTATTATTTTTCTTAATTATTTAAGGGACAATTTACAATTTCATAAACTAAAAACCAACTTTTAGCACAATAAAAAAACCAAATAAAAATTAAAATTAAAGCTTCACTCCAAACTTAAATATTAGGAGTCATATTAATTGGAATAAAAAAATTTGGTGATTATAGTTTATTTATTTTATATCAAAAATGGATCCGGGTGGGACAAACCAAAAACAGACTTCACTTTTATTCAAGTTTGGGACTCTCTCTCTCTTTATTTGTTTCCAAACCAAACTAAAGTAAAATATTTGTTTCCAAAGAAGTAGTTAGTTACTTATAAGTAGTATTATGCTGCTTAATATTTAGTGCTTTTGAAAGAGCTTGCTTAGTGGATAGTTTCTTTTGCAGAAATTCGGAATCAAGTAGTTTTGAAATTGGACTTTCAATCATTATGCAATTGATTAGTTCATTTGAATGTTAAAAATAGTAGAACACTAAGGTAACAGAAATAAATCGGATCATCTAAAAGAATGGTGAAAATGAGAGACGAGTATTATAGAAAATGAAAACAAGGTCCATCAACAAACTAGAGTACATGACCTTCAAACTAACATGATAACAAGTTAGTAACTAACCACTAGAACACGATAGAATATTTGCTAAATAAGGCACTCTGCATACACACATATAACTAAGAACTGATTTTAGGCCTTTATGACGGCCGAAGGCCAGGACCTCAGAACCTTCACTGCTCATTCTTCGTCATAGTATTTACTACCTTGTTGCTTCACTTTCTTGTCTGGGTTTATATGTTTTTTTTTTTATCTCATCTGTTGCTTACATTTTTGTATCCGCACAGAGTTGATTCAACTTCAAGATGGCTCACGAGCCTCACGTCGTAGTCCAGTTCGGTATGCAGTTTCATTAACTTCTTATTTCTTTATTACGTTTCTTTTTGAAATTAAACAAAACATATTTCTGTATTTTTACTATCAATGTCAAATCGTTTCTTGTGATTAATGTGCAAGCCTTTCCTACAGCTTATTTTTGTGGATTGGTGTACCTTGCCACTAAAGCAACTGAGGAGTAAGTTCTTTTGATGGTTGATTTGCCTAGTACTATTGGTTGTTTATTCGATGGATCCAATTTTTTTACAAAAATTTACCTAACATCACATTATCTTTTGACAGGATATTTATTTGGGGCATGAGAAGGTATGGTTTCTGTTTTAGTCTATTGTTGCTTACCTTTGTTGTTATGGTTTGATGGGTATCTACCGTGTCTTGATAGTTTATACTATTACACGACAAGCAGAAGTGATGGTTTAAGTTTCGATAAAAATTTAATGCTCGATTGCAAGCCCATTCTACCAAGTCTGTACAATTGGGTTAGATTTGTTATTGCCTTCCTCACATTTCAAGTCTTCGTTTACGAATAATATTTTAGAAAATGGAAATATATATAATTGGAAAGCCAAAATGTAGGTTTAGTTGAGGCTTGTTCCTAAGCACTAATATTTCCGTACTCACTATCACCAATTATACGAGTTCATTATATGGTTTTCTCGTAATATATCTATTCTTGGTTCACTGATGCTTTTTAACATGCTTGTTTAAGTCTAAGCATTGGTACGCCATTGCTGTAATGATTTTGTGTGTGTATGTGTGTGTGTTAATTGTGCAATTTGCTATGTTGCTTGGCTCATTCTTGTAGTACTGAGAGGAGAATGGAGGCACAGAAGCAGAAGGACACTCAAGAAGCACAAAAGAAATATACAGTTCTGATATGGAAATTCAAGTAGACTTATTTGCCTGAGTAGCATGCAACATGTAAAACTAATGAAATGAGCAATGCTGTAGTATTAACTTTTTATTTAGTTTGGGATGTTAGGGCCTTATCTATACCGTTAATGTGTAGTGCTATGTATGTAGTATGTACTAATGAAGATTTCTCCACCTCTATCTATTTGGGAAACTTTTTAAGTTTGTTCTTACTTTCAAGAGGGTAAAATGTCATTTCAAGGTTTGTTCTTTCTTTGAGCTATGGACAGTGTGTGGATGCTTGTCTTTAGCGCTCGTGGTATTGAAATTTGAGCTATGTACACGGTGTGTGGATGCTTGTCTTTAGGCAGCGCCTTACCCCTCCAAAACGAGTGTTTAATAAATGGAGATATTGTAACATAGGTGACTTGACCCTCCAAAAAACTGGCACCCGACCATGCCAACTAGACAATAAATATTGTAACAACTGTGAGTTATTGAATTTTAACAGAGGAGTTACAAGTACATGACAAATATAAGTACCTTTCATCTTGTAAAGTATGTTGTATGAGTTTTGGCACCGTTTTTTTTTGGTATCAATGAAATACGAGAAAATATATTATTATGAAAGTAGTGAACGTAACATTATAATTTACTATTAAAAAACTAGTTATTGTTAAGCTCAATTGAAATAAATTTTCAGGGTGGCCATTATGTCACGTGAGGTTGTAAGACGGGACGGCTCCAAATTATTCACATCAGACGAGTAGAACACTAAGGTAACAAAACCAAATCGGATCATCTAAAAGAATGGTGAAAATGAGATCAGACGAGTACTAGAGAAAATGAAAACAAGGTCCATCAACAAACAAGAGTACAACCCTTCAAAAAAAGTCAATAAATTCAAAAAAAGTCAAGCCTCGTACTTTCAAAATACGAGTTTGATTTCAGAATTACGATTTTGGCTTCTAAATAATGAAGCTAGTGCTGAATTAAGATTTCAATGACTGTATAAAGATGCTGTCAAAGAGTAAGTTGGGTTTGCTTGTGTACTTTTCTGAAATTGTTCATTGCTTTATTAATGCCATCTACACAATATCCATAGGCAGACCTAAACGGTGTATTAAGAATTGATGAAATGATCATGTCAAAGCAATCTGTCTTATACTTGATTCGTTTCTTTTGAATAGTTATGTCGAGTCCCACGAAACGAGTATGTATGCTTAGATTTGAGATTTGTTGCTTTCATTCTTTTTATCTCTGGATTTCTTTGGTATGGCGACCTTGTATCCTTTAAGCCAATAGACCTTGAATCCCCGCTGGCTTGTATCGCGAGCAAGTCCTCGTTATAATAAAAAAAAATTAAAAACGAAATAATAAGGAAGAAGTTTGTTCTTGAGGCTAGTTAGTTTTTCACAGAACCGTTTTACTAGGTTTATATTTATCCCTACGGTTACGTATTTATGATAGTTTGTCATTTTACGTTTTTCATATTAATTTGGGAAGTTATGGCATGCAGTCCATTTTTAGAGAAACGAGGCATGATTTCTTGAAGTGGTGCTATATGGGGGGTTACGAACTGGGCACTGAAACTAGTTGGTAAATCGAATAATTAGTATTGTTGGTTGATCTGATGATTTAATTAGTTTCAAAAGATTTGTGTTGGACAAATAAAACAATTTACTCTCCTGTCTATATGGCTTTCTAATTAGTTTCTGTTCAAAATTGTAATCCATTGTAATACTGTCTCTTCAAGAAAAAGTCACATATCTTTCTTTGTTATGTGCTAACACACAGCCACAAAATTTCTCTTCACCAATTTAATTCGTCAAGTCTTTTGATGCTAGCCAATTGAGTAATTGGGTATTCAGCATGATATTGTGCTGCTAGAAGCCCTGATTTAAGAACATTATTGTTAGGTATATAATTGGGCCGGGTCATTCAAAACTGTCATCCCTAATTATTGTAATAAACAAGTTTGTTACAAGGCTACACAGGTATTTTCATACTTTATTAGAGCATTAAAAGTGTAGTATTTGTAATACTTTATTATATCCAATTTTTAAGATTTATGTATAATTACATAGCGCGAACTCCAGTGTATTTGGCAGGGATATATCTGCAAGAAAATCATTTCGTACAACAAATCTTGGCAATAAAATTTCAGTGTGTTGCCGAACAATTGGCTTATGGCAATAAAATTAAATTTTGTTGTCGATAAGTAACTTCCGGCCACAATTACAACAAAAATATTGATAGTTGCTAATAATGGAATTTTGGCAATAAATTAAATTTAGATATGACACTACAAAATAATATTGATTTAGTGAGAACTAAAACCTATAACAAGTCTGTCACTAATTTAAAAATTTATCACAAATCTGTCGCAAATTGATTAAACTGTCACAAACCCGTCACAAAAACCGTAGTTAATAAGTTCGTAACAAAAAATACCGTCACTAATCACACAGCTATTTGACCATTTTTTGCAGTGTGAATCTTAATATTTTATGGTGAAGATTGTATAAAATATTAAAGCAGACATACTGAATAGTCCATTTACTTTAATTAAATATCGATTTCTTTCTTCTACTAGTAATAAACATAAAATCAATGATCATTAAAGCTTACTTATATTATTATTGTCAGAGTTCAGTGGATATATCCTTGAGTTTGTAAATATAATTATTCTTTGGATAAGATTTCAATTAATAGTCACAAATTAATTGTTTCTCTGTAAGCAAGTTTTACACTCTTATTCATTGTTCTATAAAATTTAACTAAATGAATTTCCTAATCATTCTACACTCTAAATCAATTGCATTTAATTAAAATTACCATGTAATAATAAATTAGAATTAATGCAATCCCCATTTTCCCCTATAAATTCGACAGGTGGGACTTTTACTAACATCCACCTTGAAATCATTCTAAAAAAATACTTGTAAAAACTATAACAAAGTTTGTTTAGCAGCATGGCTAGCTTCTCATTGATTCAATCGTTCTGCCTATTCATCCTTGTGGTGTCCATGGCTTTCATTCAAACTTCGATGGTAAATTTACATTTGTTATACTTTGTTAGACAATAAACAGACATGAAATTGTCCATAAATAATCCTATGTTATGTCCCATATCATCCGATTATTTATTCGGATTAACACTTATTTATTCGTTTTTATTAATTTTTGTATCTTTTATTATCAACAGGCTGGTGGAGAAGGGTCGCTAACTGCCCAACGTAAGTCCTTGTTTAATTATTCGTATTAACACTTAACTAATCATCATTATGTGAAGTTATGTCCCATATCAACTCCGTTAGTTTTACAATTTTAAAACATTACGGTTGTTAGTTTGTTGTTTACGTCAAATAAATGTTTGGAAAAATGGATTTTTTGACGTAAACAACAAACTAACAACCGCAATGGATTTGCCCAGCTCAATAATAATTTTCACATCAGAATACTAATCTTGAATATTTTTTTCTAAAAAAAAAAAACTTACTAAAGATTATCAAAAGCCTATCATACGTATTACTGAATACAATAAAAGCAAAAGAACATTTTTTTTTCTAGCATTTTTGTGAGAGCAAGATGATATCAAAATAAAAGGCTGTACCTAGGTAATGACCTTTACAAAAATTACAAATCTGCAACGAATTGTTAAAATAAAAATAAAAAACTGCAACGAATGACTCCATGACTACATACACTATAATTCAAATACGAAAGATCAAGTTAGAATATATGCGAAATCAATCAATTACTGGATAATTTAGCCTACAAATTAAATTATGACCTTTTCTCATCAGTTCTATTTTTCTTTGATATTGTGGTGTTATTCAGAGTGTCCTGCGGCATGTCAAAACCGATGCTCGGCAACGTCACACAAGAAACCTTGCTTGTTATACTGCAACAAATGTTGTGCTAAATGCCTTTGTGTGCCATCGGGCACTTACGGTCACAAGGAAGAGTGTCCCTGCTACAACAACTGGAAGACTCAAGAGGGTGGCCCTAAGTGCCCTTAAACAAAAGAAAACATCAATCCGATCAATATTTTCTTATGGCTTGAGGGTTAATAGTTTCTTTAGATCATTTTTTTTTTGTTCGGGGATATTACTATATTGGATTAATCCGTGTTTTAGTAAAATCAAAATGATATGGTAGAGATTAATATATTTTGTGTCTCTTTTCTTCTCAATGCATTATCAAAACTGGTCACTTTTGGAAATGACATACTTAATTTCAGTCTTAATGAAGTAAATATTTTTATCCAATCTTTAACAGGCAACCAATTAGGAAGTATGATGGGGTATATTGGGAAGCACAAATTGCAAATAATTATTAAGTTGCAATCCCCTCTTTTGAGAAAAGTTTTACATGGCAGTAATATAGAATTTTTCAGTTTTAGTTTGATAACATTACAAAAAAATGTTGTAACAATTATTATGTACTCCTGCTATATTAATTATAATGAAAACAGAAAATAAATTCATGACCGACATAATTCATGCAAAATATTGTAAAAGGTACTTATTTTTCCCTTGTTTAATTTTCTCGGAGGAAAATAAGCGAGTCGTCGGCAAACAGGAGATGGAAGACAACCCTAACACAACGTGAAGCATTACAAGATGCCATTCTTAATCGCCACTATTAGCTTTTTTGATAAAAAAACGTACGCCACGAATAAGAAAAGATATAGAGACATCGGGTCTCCTTGTCTTAACCCTCTACTCGGCTTTATATCTGCAATATTTGCTTAATATAATCCGAACTGAAAATTTAACTGAGCTAATGTAATCCATAACCGAACAAACCCATTGCTCTGCAAAGCCCATTCTCCAATAATTGATTCTAAAAAATTCCAATTTACCGTAGTATAAACAATAGAGATCAATCTTTACGATCATATAATAATGTTTAACCTCTTTTTTCATTCTTTTAAGAGCGGTGAAGAATTCATAGGCTATATATTATCCCGAACTTGCCCGATTGTCGTGACATCCTCCATAGACGGTGTCAGATGATGAATTCTCAAAGTTTACCGTCAACTTATTTCCCATGTTTTATTTGACCAGATGGGTCATATAATTATCTCAATCTTAATTCTTAACAATTTTGCAGCCTTAGTTTATTGTTTACATGAACAAACTGATCTGAAAGAAAATTGTACTATATTGTAGTAACAAGCTATAAAATTTAAAGATTGGTTCATGAAAATAAAACAATTTAAAGATTGATTATCCTATAAAATTTAATTAAGAATTGGTCAACTATTTTTAAAATTAATTAAGAATTGGTCACCCACCCAATTACCCAATATAAATAAATAAAAAATTGAAAAAAAAATTGAAAAAAATTGAAAAAACCATTAAAAAAAGTCGGGAACATGTAAATCCCTCGAAAAAATGGTAAAAAAACCAAGAAAAATCTAAAAAACCAAAATCACAAAAAAAAAAATCAAAAAAAGTTCAAAAAACCGGGAACCAGAAAAAACTCAAAATTGGTAAAAAAAAAAAAAAAAAAAAAAACCTCTAAAAATAAAATCCAAAATCACATAACAATGAAAAAACGTTCAAAAAATTCGGGAACCTGAAAAATGGTTAGAAAAAAAAAACCAAGAAAAATCAAAAAATCCAAAATTATAAAAAAATGAAAAAAAGTTTGAAAAAGTCGGAAAGTCCAAAAAATGTTAAAAAAATTTAAAATAACTTACAATTGTTTTCAAATGAATTAAAATGACTCATACTATTTTTAAAATTATTCGAATTGATTTTTAAAATGACTCAGACTGTTTTTAAATTACCGAAAATAACTCATACTATTTTTTAAATGACTTAAATATGACTTAGACTATTTTTAAAATGACTCAGACTATTTTTAAAATTAATTAAAATAACTCAAATTGTTTTTAAAATGACTTCAAATGGCTCAGACTATTTCTAATATGACTCGGACTATTTTTAAAATAACTCAAACTGTTTTTAAAATTACTCGCATTGTTTCTAAATTACTGAGACTATTTTTAAAATGACTGAAAATGATTCAGACTTTTTTTTAAAATGACTGAAAATGACTCGGACTATTTTTAAAATGACTTAAAAGGACTCATATTATTTTTAAAATGATTTAAAACAACTCATTCTGTATTTAAAATTACTCAGAATATTTTTTAAATGATTTAAAATGACTATGACTATTTTTAAAATCAATTAAAACGACTCAGATTATTTTAAAAAAAACTTAATTAAAATGACTCAAATTGTTCTTAAAATTACTCATACTGTTTTTAAAATGATTTAAAACGACTTACACTGTTTTTAAAATGACTTAAAATTACTCAGACTATTTTTAAAATTACTCAAACTATTTTGAAAATGACTCAGACTATTTTTAAATGACTTAAAATGACTCAGACTGTTTTTAAAATGACTTACAACGACTCAGACTGTTTTTAAATGACTTAAACGATTCAGATTGCTTTTAAAATGAATTAAAAATACCTAAAGCAATTCGGACTATTTTAAAATTACTTAAAATGACTCAGACTGTTTTTAAAATAATTTAAAACGACTCAGATTGTTTTTAAAATGACTTAAAACAACTCAGACTGTTTTTAAAATGGTTTAAAATGACTCTGACTTATTTTAAAATGATTTAAAACAAATTAGACTGTTTTTAAAATGACTCAACATGTTTTTAAAATGACTCAAACTATTTTTAATATGAATTAAGAAGACTCGGGCTGTTATTTTTTTTTTCGTTTTTGGATTTTTGTTGATTTTAGATTTTTTTGGATTTTTAAAATTTTATACGTGTTTTTTCGAGGTTTTGACTCTTTAAAGTTTTTTTTATATAACTTGAGTCATGTTATATAACTTAGAGAGATTCATGTTAAACTTGTCCCTTTTCATCTTTTGTTATATAACTTGAGCAAGTGAATTAGAGAGAGGGGGATAAGACATTGGAGATTACTTGTGACGAGCCTGCCCAAGTGTTTTTACTCCAATACGGTGCCTTACACAAGAACGAGGGTGCAACTGCAACTTAAAATATTCCGGAAGCATGGGGTTGCAGGAGGACAGATTTATCAATTTAGAACGAATTATAAAATAAGATCAATGCTTCAGTCCTCACTTTGCTTCTTTTTTTTTTTAGAATCTCTCAGGTCTTTGTTTTGATTAGCTTTTTGGTGCTTTGTATTCTTAAAATCTTGTTTCTTATCCTTTTGCGCTTTAATTATCGTTTTTTGCCTTAAATAAATAGTTTGCAATTATCTTGAAAAATATGCAATCAAGAGAAATACATATGATATGCACAAATTCGGCTTTCAGATTTACTAAGATGTCTTGAAAGTCGACTGAAAAGTAAGTACCAATGCAGGAACTAATTTGTATGAAAAGTAAGTCCAATTCTGGAACTAATCTGGAGCTTAAAAGTCATCTGAAAAGATTAACCCTTGATCAAGCAAATATCCCATGGTTAAATGTGCTGTTCGGAAAAATCAGAATAGAATCAGAGAACAAATTTTCACTGTTTTTTTCTCATAGATGTCTGGTTGGAATATTTTGTGCCTAACGTTTTTGCGTACTTTTCGCGTTACCTTTCCCATTTTATCTTTCCATAGTCTTTTTTCACCAAGTGTAGCTTATGAATTTGTCTTTGCACAGCTGTTGTTATATTTAAGGAAGATGTCAATTCCATCCAAAATCTGTAAGGACCTTTCACTAGTTTTTCGAATTTGGTTTTCGTTTAGATCAAACTGTTAGGGTCGATACAGGCGAACACAAAGAAAGACAGAAAACTTAAACCGAGCACACACTCTTTGATAACGGAGTTCACCCAAATTGGCTACGTCTCCGGGCCGCTACACGTGGCACTTAATATTATTAAGAGGATTACAAACGTAATCTAGCTAAACACAAAGCTATGGTTCTCTCGCAAATAGAACTCTCTCTTTATAATGTAGAGGTGTTTGTGTAGGTGTAATTAAAATACAAGATATTGGGGCATATAAATAGAACCCAACATGGGTCATATTACAATTCTAGGTGATGTGGGATAATTAGAAAACATGGCCAAACCTCATTTGGCTCCACAACTCAACAATCTCCCACTTGGAGTCAAATGTCGAGTGCTTCAAAAAGAACTCTAATCATCCCCGACCACCGAACTCACTGTGCTCCACCGAGCAGAATGCTCCCATCGGTATCCTTGTATAGTAATTGATACTCTTCCGTCGTCGGTGAGTACCCATTCTTCCAGTGTAGCGGCGACCCTGAGTCTCAAGCTCGGAGTCCTACTGAGGTTGCACACAGCCTCAGTTTGTCGATTGTAACAGTCTTTGTTAGCATATCGGCGGGGTTCTTAGCGCCCTCAATCTTTTCTAGCACGAAGATTCCATCTTCCAGAACAGCCCGGATAAAGTGGTAACGAATCTGTATGTGCTTGGTGCGTGAATGGAATACAGGGTTCTTAGCTAGCTGAACTGCACTTTGACTATCACAGTGCAGAACTCCCTTGTCGGTCCTCTGACCGAGCTCCTCTAAGAAACCTTGCAACCAAATCATCTCTTTGCTTGCTTCTGTCATCGCGACGTACTCAGCCTCTGTGGTCGACAGTGCAACGATCTTTTGCAACTTCGATGTCCAACTCACAGCAGTACCACCGTAGGTACAAACACATCCCGTTGTGCTCTTTCGGCTGTCCAGATCACCGGCCATGTCAGCATCCACATAGCCGTGCAGGCCTTCCGAGGTCTTTCGGAAACATAATGCCGAACTCACGGTACCCGAGAGATATCTCAATATCCACTTCACAGCTTCCCAATGGTGCTTTCCTGGGTTACTCATGTAACGACTGACAACTCCCACTGCATGGGCAATGTCTGGTCTTGTACACACCATAGCGTACATCAAGCTACCAATTGCTGAAGCGTAGGGTATGTTCAACATACGATCCTTTCCTTCCTCGTCCGAGGGTGATTGTTCCTTCGACAAGCTAAAGTGTGCGGCTAGCGGTGAGCCTACAGCTTTGGCATCACTCATGCTAAAACGTGCCAACACTTTCTTCACATACTCGGCTTGCGACAGAAACAGGGACCCATCTGTTCCTCGAGATATCCTCATACCTAGGATCTGATTTGCGGCACCCAAATCCTTCATCTCGAACTGTTTCGCCAACTGTTGCTTCACCTTGTTAATCTCAACAAGGCTCGACCCGGCGAGCAACATGTCATCTACGTACAACAGTAGTATGACATAAGAAGAGTTCTCAAATCTCTTCACGAAACAGCAGTGATCGCTATCACTTCTTTCGAACCCGGTATCCGCCATGAAACTGTCAAACTTCTTATACCACTGTCGTGGTGCTTGTTTTAACCCGTACAAGCTCTTCCGCAGTTTGCAGACCAGTTTCTCTTTTCCCTTTTCGGCAAACCCTTCAGGTTGGAGCATGTAAATTTCCTCATCGAGATCTCCATGGAGAAAGGCAGTTTTCACATCTAACTGCTCGAAATGAAGATTCGCATTTACAACAATGCTCAACAATAGCCTAATAGTCGTCAACTTTACGACTGGTGAAAAGATCTCGGTGTAGTCAATTCCTGCCTTTTGCTGGAACCCTTTGACTACTAGGCGTGCCTTATACCGTTTCGTGCCGTCTTGTTCCTCCTTCAGTCGGAACACCCATTTATTGCTCAGTGCCCTCTTCCCCTTGGGCAGTTCGGCTAACTGCCAAGTCACATTCTTCTCAAGTGACTTCATCTCATCCTTCATCGCGAGCTCCCACTTGCTCGAGTCTTTCAGCTCCAGAGCTTCTTCTCTACTTTCGGGCTCTCCTGCATCACTGAGCAATATGCAATGCAGGGAAGGAGAGTATCGGGCAGGAGGTCTCCTCATACGATGACCTCGGCCCAATTCAGGTCGGGGAGTTTGGGGCAGCTCATCGGCTTCTTCAGCATCTGCTGGTCGGTTGTCGAGCACCACTGGCTCATCTTCAATGTCATTTTCCAACATTCTTGGAAACGCATTCATGTCGACCATACCACTTTCCTCGGACGGGAGCGCATCTTCTTCCACCACTACATTTTGACGATCTTTGTACAAAATGCTTTCGTTGAAGATGACATCCTTACTGCGAATGATCCTCTTTGTTTGACCATCCCAAAAGCGATATCCAAACTCAGCTCCACCGTACCCTACAAAGTAACACATTTTGGATTTCGAGTCAAGCTTGGTACGTTCATTTATGTCGACATGGATATATGACAGACAACCGAACACTCGCAAGTGTTCATACGAGATAGGCTCTCCTATCCACACTTCCTCGGGAATCCTCCTTTCTAGGGGCACTGAGGGTCCGCGGTTAATGAGGTAAACTGCCGTGCTTACTGCATGTGCCCACAAGGCTTTGGGCAACCCACTTTGCAGTCTCATACTCCTAGCACGCTCATTGATTGTTCGGTTCATTCGCTCGGCCACGCCATTCTGCTGTGGCGTTCTTCGGATGGTCTTCTCCATTCGAATGCCTCTCCGAGCACAGAACTCTACGAACTTCGCATCAATGTACTCTCCGCCGTTATCGGACCTCAGACACTTGAGTTTATTCCCGGTCTCTAGTTCAACCATGGCCTTCCATTCTTGGAATTTCTTAAACACCTCAGACTTGTGTTTCAAGAAGTAGACCCATGTTTTCCTCGTCGAATCATCGATGAAGGTCACATAGTACCGAGCTCCTCCCAGTGAGGTTACTGGAGATGGTCCCCATACGTCTGAGTGGACCAGTGCTAGCTTCTCCTCCTTGGGAGCTTTTCCACCTTTCCGGAAGCTCACTTTCTTCTGCTTTCCGAAGATGCAACCTTCACACATATCGAGGTTGACAGACTTCAAGCCTGGAAGTTTGCTGTCCTTCGCTAACACCTTCATCCCCTTCTCACTCATGTGACCCAACCGTCGATGCCACAGTTCCGAGCAGTTCTGCGACACAGCTGTCGCAATTGTACGCTCATCATCGGTCGTCATGTACAATGTACCGACCTTACTCCCTCGGGCTATCACCATAGCTCCTCGTGAAACTTTCCAAGCTCCACAGCTAAACGAAATGGAGTGTCTTTCGGCATCAAGTTGACCTACTGAGATCAGATTCTTGGTCAACCTCGGAACATGCCTCACTTTCGTTAGCTTCCATACCGACCCGTTTAGAATGCGAATCTTCACATCGCCAGTTCCAACAACATCCAACGCTTCTCCGTCGGCTAGATACACTTTACCGAAATTACCCGCATGGTAATTTTCGAATAAATCCTTCTGAGCGGTCGTGTGAAATGATGCCCCAGAGTCTAGAATCCATGATTCTATATTTCTCTGTTCGGTAAGCAACAAACAGTCACCCGAATCCTCGTCGCTCGCAACATTAGCCACGTGATCACGGCCGGTACCCTTCTTCGGCTGCTTGCACTCATGACTGAAGTGCCCCATACCCTGGCAGTTATAGCACCGAAGATTCTTCTTACTTCGATCGCTATCTTTGCCTCCTCGGCTTTGCCCTCTTCTACCTCGGGATTGCGAACGTCCTCTAACGTCCCATACCCTGGCTTTACCCCGGTCTCTTGAACCCACGTTCAAGGCTGCTCCATCATTTGAGCATTCACCCATGTCTAATCTCCTGAGTTCCTCAGCGAGTATTTGATCTCGGATGCCGTTGTAAGTCAGTTTCTCCTTTCCAATTGAGTTGCTAACAGCAGCTCGCATGAATTCCCAACTGTTCGGTAGAGAGGCTAGCAGTATAAGGGCTCTCACTTCGTCTGCAAAAGTTATCTCTACCGCATCCAACTGATTTACGGTGTCGATGAACTTGTTCACGTGATTTGCGACAGGTGTGTCCTCAGCCATGCGTAGGTTGAACAACTTACGCATGAGATGTACCTTGTTGTTCGCGGATGGTTTCTCATACATGTCGGTGAGGACCTTCATCATCCCCATCGTCGTCGTCTCTCTTGCGACGTTATGTGCTACACTCCTAGATAGTGTTAGGCGGATCACTCCCAACACTTGTCGGTCTAAGAGTTTCCACGCCTCCTCGGTGGTCGTGGTCGGCCTTTCCTCAAGGAGAAGTGGCTGATGCATCTTCCTCCCGTAGAGGTAGTCCTCTATTTGCATTCTCCAGAATGCGAAGTCCTTCCCGTCGAACTTCTCGATCCCGTGTGCGGTTCTGTCTTCTTTCGCCATCGATCTTCCTCAGCTCTGATACCACTTGTTAGGGTCGATACAGGCGAACACAAAGAAAGACAGAAAACTTAAACCGAGCACACACTCTTTGATAACGGAGTTCACCCAAATTGGCTACGTCTCCGGGCCGCTACACGTGGCACTTAATATTATTAAGAGGATTACAAACGTAATCTAGCTAAACACAAAGCTATGATTCTCTCGCAAATAGAACTCTCTCTTTATAATGTAGAGGTGTTTGTGTAGGTGTAATTAAAATACAAGATATTGGGGCATATAAATAGAACCCAACATGGGTCATATTACAATTCTAGGTGATGTGGGATAATTAGAAAACATGGCCAAACCTCATTTGGCTCCACAACTCAACACAAACAAAATATTTCCTTCGTTTATTAAGGTTTCTTTATTTGGTGCTTGCTTGGATTCATTAATACTAAAAAAAATCATATGTTTGTGGCCATAGGTAAAGTATCCTTCTATACAGTCTATCTGGGTGGATTATGTTTCGCGATGGAGAGGTAAGTTAGTTCTTTTCCTATTTCCCTTAATGTTTGTTTATGCAATGCTTCCATTTTATTCAAATGGTAATCTTTATCTTACCCTATCTTTTGCAGGTGCTATTTTTGGGGTATGAACAGGTATGGGTTTCTCCTTTTCTGATTTAGAGTATTTTTCACATTGTGCTGGTGATTGATACCAAGTTTGCTCTGGTGGGTTGAGTTCATTATTGCCTACTTTACTAGCAAGTTCACATTTGAAAATCGGAATTAGTAATATTAAATAAATTTTTATTAATTAAAGGAAGTTAAGGTACGTATGTCCCCGAGGTTTGTTAATTTGAACAATAGCATTGGTATCAAACATATGTTAGAATAGTAGCACGGTATAAATTTCAATTCATCACATTCGTTAGGATTTCAAAGTATAAGCACATAGAAAGATTATGGGTTTTTGTTATTACACTGAAATTCAGTATGTCCTTAACTTACTATGCTTAGTTAAGATTTTATATTTTGTTATTTTTCCATCGAAAGAACTAAAAATTTAAGTCTTGTAGGGTTGAGATGTTTTATGAGGCTAAACGTACGAAGGACGAGCGATAAGCTGGACATAAGGCATGACATGGCTGTGATTGGAAAAAGAAATTTAGAAATTTATGAGATGTTTTATTAAGAGAAATTTAGCTGTTATCTCTAATATATTGAATCATTGATATATGCACCGGGACATTTCACCGAATGTTTACACCGGACAGTGTAAATTGCATATACAAATAAAAACTTTGGTCACTGAATTTTTAATTGCAAAATCAACTTCAATTTAACCAACTACAGCTCATGGTGTGTAAGACTTTGGGATATAAAAACCCGGGGCAACAAGCATTTCTCTATATAATATCAGCCACTTTTTTTCTCAAGAAGCCCTCAAATCCCTGCCCTCTCTTTTCCAAATACCCGCTTTACATTCGCCGTTGACCTGACTTTTAATACCCGAAGATCGGCATGAACAGCCGTCGTAAATTCAGTATTTGTGATCAATGAAGTTTGACGGCACCAACATCGCCATTGCTGTTGCGTCGTATACAATTTCTAACCTAAATTGTCAGCATATTCGATACCAGTAATTATAATAAAATGATATGAACTTATATACACTACTTATAATATTCTAAAATAGGGCAATGGTATACGCATACTTATTACTACTCCATACAATCGTTATGAATTAGTGAACACGGTAAGATTTAAAAAAAAAAAACTGCAATTTTGTATTGGGAGTATAAAGTAAATTATTACTCCATATGTCCCTAAATAAGCGTCCATTATTCCATATTTTGCTCAAAATAAGTGTCAATTTTCTTAATTTATCAATGAAAAAATGATAAAAGTATTATAATATTCTCAAATATCGCAATGAATACATTTCAAAAATTGATTATAATAATAATTTAATTTAAAGTAAGACTATATTTGTAATTTCAAATGTAATTAATGATAAATATTAATATTTGGCAAAAACATACCACACATAAAAAGGCACGGGGGTATTCGTTTAAAAAATCACAACTATATAAATAATTCCGGATTTTGCTATTTTGTAACTGAGTATCAAAGTTTATTAATTTATCAACTTATTCCCCACATTTCAGTGTTTGACAAAATAGGTATTTTTATCTCAATTTAGACCAGTTTTGCCCCCTTCTGCATATGAGATTTGACTAAATTATATCAAGGTTACCATGCAACTTGTTTCATTTTTCAAAAATCTCATTTTTCGTTTTTCATTTCTCGTTTCCCTCTTTCTATTATTTTACGTGTAAAATCTAGGTTTTTCTTTTGATTTGTTTTTCACGTGTCCGTTTCTCATTTCAACTGATGTTTCATTTCTCGTTTAGATTCATGTTTTCGTTTTCCATCCTGACAACAACTAGAAAAATACTATTGTAAACCGGGTATACCACGTGTGTGGTGCGCCATCCAATCTATGAGTCAATTATTAATGCAACCATATGCATCGAAATATATTGCCAAATTTAAAATTCAATATCCAACCTACATTTTCACTCACCGACAATTATTAATGCATTTATTTCCGGCCATTATTTTTATTTGTCTTTCACTTTAGAAAACACGGTGTGTAATATTTTTTAAATTATTTAAAAAGGTATAAAATGATTTGGTTAATATAGACACTAAAAATTAATTTTCAACCCAATAAAAACCCACGAAAAATGTGGAACCTTAGTAAAACTACCGGAAACTTAAATATTAATCAAAAAAATTTAAAAAATGATTATAACATATTTGTAATCAAAGCCATGTCCGTTAACTTTAACCCAAAAAAATGGAGAAACCTAGCTAGCATAAACTTATATATTATTTTAAAATTAAAAAAATATTGACTATAATTTTTTTTAAAATCAAAACGGGATATTGTCATGTCCGTTAACTTTCAAATCCAATAAAAACTCAAAAATAAATAAAGAACCCTATTGGGGACTATCCTAGCTAAACTTAAATATTAATTAAAAAAAATTAATATATAATATTAATTAAAAAATAAAAAATATTGATTGAAATATATTTTTAGTGAAAATAGCATTGTAATGTACAACAATATGCATGAACGGAACAAAACAAAAGTTTAATAGTATTTAAAAGTAGTGTTAACGTTTGTTCCGGCCTTGTGTTTCAAAATTGAATGTTTTCGTAAAATAATTTACACATATCATATATTAAGTAGTTTAGCGCACCACATCAGATAGTGTATCAGATAGTATATCATGTATTAAGTAGTTTAGCGCATCACATCATAGAGTGTATCAGATAGTTTGTGTGGTACACCAGTTATTTAACAGTGTTTCTCCGACAAATGTGACAAATATGAGTGAACTACTTAGAATAGCTTTATAAATTATAGTATTTATTATGCAATAAAATCGACTTCTTTCTCTCTCTATCAACAAATACAAAAATAGAATTTTATTTTATCCATTATTTCACCACCGAGATGACATCTCTCTCCGGTCCACTCCCGCCACCGGTTCACCGTACAAAACCGGTACAAATCCGGTTGAACCGGTCACATGAACCGGTAAACCGGAACGAGAAATTAGCATCACAAAAGGCAATATCTATAATACTGAGAAGAGAGGCTACAAAAGCTGTGATTGAGAAGAAAAAAGGGAATAATACGAAGAAGCTGTTGCCGAGGACTGTTCTTGAAGCTTTGCATGAACGTATCACCGCCTTGCGTTGGGATTCCGCTCTCATGGTCCGTCTGTTTTTTTTAACTGTTTTTATTGTTATTGTTATTATTATTGTTGTGATTATAGTATCATTTTGTCAATGTCTGTTTGTTTTGCAAGAAAATAGCTTATTGTTTAGTATTCGTTCTGTCTGTTTGGCGTCCGGGTTTTTTCCGCTCTCAAGGTCCTTTTTTTTTGTTTTTATATATTTTTGATATTGTTGTTGTTATATTGTCAAATTCAATGTGTGTTTGTTTTGCAAGAAAATAGCTCAGTGTTTAGTAATTAGTATATTATTTGTATTCCGTTATGTACGTTTGGCGTCTTTTTTGGTCCGTCTATTTTTTAGTTGTTGTTGTTGTTATTATTATTATTGTTGTTGTTGTTGTTATGGTTGTATTATTAAATTCAATGTGTGTTTGTTTTGGAAGCAAATACTAGCTTAGTGTTTAGTAATTAGTATTCTATTTATATTTCGTCATGTAAGTTTGGTGTCGGATTTTTTAGTCAAAAATAGAGCTTAGAAGAAGCAATTAGACAAATTTTACGTTCGGTGAATTATAACTTATTTTTTGTTTTCTTTGATACGTCGTTTTTTACTTTGTTGTGGTTGTATTGTCAAATTCAATGTGTGTTTGTTTTGAAAGAAGATAGCTTGGTATTTAGTAATTAGTATTCTATTTATATTTTGTTATGTATGTTTGGTGTCAGGTTTTTTGGTTAAAAAAACATCTTTAAAAAAGCAATGAGACAAAAAAAGGCGGAGTGTAGTCTCAATGTGCGTTATTGTTATTATTGTGGTTATATTGTCAAATTGAGTGTTTGTTTGTTTTGTCAGTAAATGACTTGATGTTTAGTAATTAGTGTTCTATTTATATTCCGTTATGTACGTTTGGTGTCGGATTTTTATGAGCTTAGAAGAGCAATGAAACAAAGTTTACATTAAGTGAATTATAACTTATTTTTATTGATAGGTAATGTGTGTTTGTTTTTGCTAGAATATAGCTTAGTGTTTAGTAATTAGTATTCTATTTTACGAATGTATCACCACCTTACTATGGGATTCTGCTCTCAAGGTCCTGTCTGTTTTTTATTTATTTATTTATATTATTATTGTTGTTGTTGCTGCTGTTATATTGTCAAATTCAATGTGTGTTTGTTTTGTAAGAAAATAGCTTAGTGTTTAGTGTTTAGTCATTAGTATTCTATTATTTTTGTGGTTATTTTATCGTTTATCAATGTGTGTTTGTTTTGCAAGAAAATAACTTAGTGTTTAGTATTCTATTAGTATTCCATTATTTTTGTGGTTATATTATCGTTTATCAATGTGTGTTTGTTTTGCAAGAAAATAACTTAGTGTTTAGTATTCTATTTGTATTCTATTATTGTTGTGGTTATATTATTATTATCAATGTGTGTTTGTTCTGCGAGAAAAAGCTTAGTGTTTAGTATTCTGTTTGTATTATTATTGTTGTGGTTATATTATCATTTATCAATGTGTGTTTGTTCTGCGAGAAAATAGCTTAGTGTTTGCTAATGAGTATTCTATTTGTGTTTTGTTATGTATGTTTGGTGTCAGATTTTGTCACGCCCCAAAATCCTAAAAACGGACATCGAGGCATGACCTTTTTAAAACAAAAGAAAATAGAACCTGTTGGTACGAATTTAAATTTTTTTAAAAGAAATAATTACGAGCTGAAAGAACAATTGACAATTAAATAAAAATGTTGCCAAATGCAGCTACAAGCAAAATGGTTTTGACACACAAAAAAAAAAAGAATACTAAACGAATAATTTGCCCATAGGTTACAACCTCAAAATATAATAAAAATGAAAGGAAAACGGAAGCCCCAAGCCCATGATGTTGCAATGCAACAGCTCTTATCCAAACATGCCAACCTAATTGGTACCTGAAATACAAAATTGTAACGGTGAGTCCCACGCACGTAACTAGACGGGACGGCACCACAAATACCGTCACTCCATCCCATAAACGCAAGAGCTCACAAATTCTACAACTACAATAATCGACGTATAAAAAGAAATATAATAACATTCTATAACGGGATGAATTAAATAAATTAAATAACGTCAACACAAATCTATAACAAACATGGACCTCTCATGCCACCTACCCCAGTCCGTAAGGTAGGTCATTCCCTATCCCCTCGGCCGTCTTCTGTCCCCGGAATTAGGAAGAGACAGAGACCATTGCTAACATAAAAGTAGATTTAAAGTGCGCACTTGGACCTCTCATGTCACTCGTCCCAGTCCGTAAGACGAGTCATTCCCTATCCCCACGGCCGTCTACTGTCCCCGGAATTAGGAAGAGACAGAGACCATAGCTAACATAAAAATAAATATAGTGCACACTAGGACCTCTCATGCCACTCGCCCCAGTCCGTAAGACGAGTCATTCCCTATCCCCACGGCCGTCTTCTGTCCCCGGAATTAGGAAGAGACAGAGACCATTGCTAATGTATCAATATTAAGGCCTCGGCCAATAATATTATACTATTCATATAACACAATCTCATACATATCAATATTAAGGCCTCGGCCAATAATGTTATACTATTCAAATAACACAATCTCATACGTCACGTAACGTAATACAACATAATCCAAAAGCATAGGTGCTAGATTCACAACTAACCAAACAAGTCTAATCAACATAAAAACTCATTCAGGCATTTTAACAAACACCTTGTATACGCAATATAAAACACATATTTATTCAACAATAATTTACCCAATTCTATCAACAACCATAATAATACATAATCAATGCATATAACACGCAACCCATTAATATTATCATTAATCCGAAATCAAGATACTAAATCCACAACTAATCCAAAATCAAAGAAGCGAATTAAAAATATAACAACTAACCCCAATTAACAATTTAAGAACATAATTAATATAAAAGGCAAAAACCCCCAATTTATACTAAACGTAAAACCTAATCCTAACATACACCCTCGTCTAGTCGCAATGGATAACCCCCGTTACCTTAGCGTGTAGAGGAGATGATTCCGGTAATAATCCGCTAACGTGGTTTCTCTTCTTCTTCTTCTTCTTCTTCTCTTTTTCTCTCTTTTCTCTTGGCTGATTTTTAGGTTTAAAGAATTGAAAAGTGGGCTGATTTTAGGTATAGAAAAAACTGTTTTTACAAAGTTTGTGGAAGCGAACTATTTGGTCCCCAAAGTTCTAAAAGCTAACTTTTAACCAAAATTATTAATATACTACTCAATAATAACAAATCTTTAGAAACAAATCTATTGGGTCCTTTTTTTTTTATAAAATTAGTAACAGGTTTTTAAAATAAAGCTTTTCGGAAGAGGTTCGGTTTTTGGCTAAAAATTAGTCGAATGACCGGTTTTTGGTAAAATTTGAATAAAACGTTTTTGGATAAATTAAATCATGAATAAAATTACTTATAAAAATACGGGATGTTACAGATTTTTTGGAAAAAAAAATAGAGCTTAGAAGAAGCAATGAGATAATTTTTATGTTAAGTGAATTATAACTTATGTTTATTGATACGTCGTTTTTTACTTTATCTTAACTTATGAGTGACTTGTAAATGTACAAACAAATTTTATTATAAATTTCCGTGTCAGACAACATTTTTGTGAAAAATCTAAACGTAAACACACCAACTTCCTAGCTTATACTCATTTTAACTTGTATTACTATTATCACTGTGTGTTTGTTTTTGCAAGAAAATAGCTTAGTGTTTAGTATTCTATTTATATACAGTCATGTACGTTTAGCATTGGCTTTTTAGTAAAAAAAAAACAGCTTAGAAGAATCAGTGCGACAAAAAAAAGGCGGAGTGTAGTGTCTGGCTCTAGCTTAGCTTGTTTACATTAGCTTTATGAGTGACTTGTAGATGTACGTACCAACAAATTTTATTAGAAATTTTCATTTCAGGCAATTTTTTCTGTGGAGATTTAGAAAACTTCCTAAATTCCCAGTTTCTGGCTTTTGAGCTTTTTTATCCTAAAGCTAACTTTTTTTAAACTAACCAACCAAACACCCATAGTTTTTCTTTAGCAAAAAGCTAAGAAAAAACAGTGGCCAAAGAGGCACAGTCCACTTAATGTGTGTTTGTTTTGCAAAAGAAAAGGGCTCAGGGTTCTATTTATATTCTGTCGTGTCCGTTCGGCATCGACTTTTTTGGTCAAAAACAGCTTATAAAAAGCAACGAGTGACTTGAAAAAAAGGGCTCAGTGAGCCAAAAGCGTGCTTGAAAAATAGCCGGAGTTTAGCGTTGGCTCTACCTTAGCTTTTTTACGTTATGTGAGTTATAACTAATTGTATTGATAAGTCACTTTAACTTACTTTAACTTATGAGTGACTTGTAATTATACATATAAATATTATTAGAAATTTCCATTTCAGGCAATTTTTTCTATGAAAAGCTAAAAAACTTCCCAAATTTCTGACTTCTGTGCTTTTTGATCCTAAAGCTAGCTATTTTTAGAACTAACCAACCAAACACCAAAAAAAGCAGTAGCCAAAGAGGCACATAGTCCACTTACTTTTTAGGAGGTTTCTATGTTTACTAACATGTTTTTTATTAATATTGATTTTTACTAATAAATCTAACTAAGATTAATGTTAAGTAGGGGGGAAAAGTTATAACAATAGTAAAAATTATATTCTTGGGATGCAGATACGGCACAACTATATTTTGGGTAATGGATAGCGAAATGAAATTGCATTATGAAGTGCAATATGCATTGCCCATCTATTGAATATTAGTTTTAAATAACCAAGCGCAAATTGTGGCGATTGAAAGCCAAAATAAAGTTTTAAATTTTACGATAGGATTTGGCTCTCAAGATCTGTTGATTCTCGGTTTAAATTTAATGTGTCTTTTTATAGGCTGGAGTTATTCCGTGACGTTGATATTTTCTTGTGATTGAATTATTTATATAGTATTGTTAGAGGCAGCTCAACAGTTTTAGGGCCCTAAAAACTGATACCCTGGTAATACAATTTTTTTCCAATTTGCTATATCTAACTTTTGGATAATTTTGAGTATATTGGCTCTCAAGGTCCGTAGATTCTATGCTTTGCACTGATTTCTTTTCGATTTGTGGGATTATTTTGTGATATTGTGTTTTTTGTTGTTGTGATGTGATGAGCTCTTTTGGTAGAGACTAGGTACCATTAACATGTATATTAGTAGCTTTTGTGATTGGGCTCCTGTTGTGATGTTGCATTTTTTGCCAAAAGTTTAGGCTAGCTTATTTTTAACAGAAGAAATTTTAGGAAAAATCATTGTCATCTACAAGTGATTATTACTGCCCTACGATCGAAATTGGCTCTCAAGATCTATTGGTTCTCGAGTTTTCTTCGAGTTCGATTGTGGTTTTATTATTGTTTGTGTTGAAAGTTGTTGGGCAATTCTTGTAATGTATTATGATCAGGAGAAAAACTAGGGACCAAGTGCAAGGATTTGTGAATTGTGATAGACTCCAATATTATGCTATGCTTTTACATACTCGGTCAGAATGTTCCAATTATAATAGTGTGGCAATTTTTTATTATGCCTAGAGGAATAAGCAAAAAGGGCATATCGAGAAAAAATCAACTTTTTACCTTTTTTGTAACCCAATATCCCGGTAATAGACTTTTAGCCCCCTGCATGAAGATTCAAATAATACCAGCATTAAGTTCAGACCCTTCAGTTTGGATAGGTTCTTAAAGTCGGTAAGTTATCGGGTTTTCTGCTGTTCCTATTCAATTTTTGGAATTATTTCTTAATATTGATGTTGTTTTGTTGAAATGTGGTGAGCTCTTTTAGTACTTTTATAGAGATAAGGAGACTGGTGTCCAGATATGCAATTATTATGTTTCTCCCATATTCCACTCAAAATGTTCTGATTTTAGTAATGTGGCCCCTCATGAAAACAATTAAGTACCCAGTAAATTTCTGGTTTTGCCCAGAAGAACTAGAACTCGGCAACAAATTGAGAAAAGATCGTTTTTTAACCTGAAATATGCCAATTGAAGCCTTTTTTACCCCCTGCCCCTCTTGAAAATAAATAAGTACCGAGCAAATTCTGTTATGCCCAGAGGAGAAACTAGAAGTAGGCAGCATATTGAGGGAAAAAAATACTTGGATTTTGCTGATTATAGCCTTTTAACTCAGACCCTTCCATTAATTAATATTGGCTCCGCCACTGGTTATGCCGCTGCTTCTATTTATATGGAAAACTTGTAATTTACTAGTAAGTGTAACAATCAGTGAGATGCTTTGGGTAAACATAATTAAGGTATAATTAATTGAGCTTAGATTAGCTTATGCAAAGTAGTGGATTATATTCTTTTGAGAGAAATTATCTTACTGACTGCAGGAAATATTTTCTTTTTTGTTTATTACTTACAAGATGGAATGCATGGAATGCGTTGTTGAATACCTTCAAAGCTCGAGTTTTTTTAAGTTCAGGCAGAAAACTAGCAAATTTAAGAATTGTCACTGTTTGATACCTGCCTACCACGTTTTTTTCGATTTTGTACACCAACCTATATGATTTGTAGTTAGTACACTAACATGCTGTACGTCTCAATCGGTACAAAATTGTAATTTTAGCATAAGGTACTAGTACACAAGTGATAATTGCCAAAACCTTAGTGCACGCAAATGATAATTGCCAAAACCTTAATGTACACAAGTGACTAAAAGAACACGAGACTTTTTACTAATTAGATGCAGGTACCCTGATTGATCTATTTACTTGAGATATGTGTATCAAATGCAGAAAAGTGATTGGTCTGTGTGCAGTCAAACTTTTGTGACAGGGTAGTGTACAGAACAGTAAAGACTAAAGACCTTTCGGAATGGTCCTGCATCTTATCATCTTATGGTCATTGACTCATTTTTCACTGTGAAAAGTTTGTTTTATGTATATTGTTGATTTAAGTCGATTCACTTCAGGTTTTTGAACTACTCCGTGAACAACTTTGGTACAGGCCTAACCCCGGTATATACATCAAATTAATTGTCATGCTCGGGAAATGCAAACAACCAGATAAAGCTCATGACCTATTTCAATCCATGGTAGAAGAAGGTTGTGTTATAAATCACGAGTCTTATACTGCTCTTCTATCTGCTTATAGTCGAAGCGGGTTTTTTGACAAAGCATTTTCAATTCTCGAGGATATGAAGAAAAGCTCCGATTGCAAACCAGATGTCTATACATATTCGATATTTATAAAGTCTTGTTTACAAGTATCTGCATTTGATAAAGTTGAGACTTTGCTGTCTGATATGTCGGCTCAAGGGATTAAGCCTAATACAGTTACGTATAATACTCTCATCGACGCCTATGGGAGAGCTAAAAAGTTAGTTTCACCCTTACCTTTTGCCATTATTTATAGCGATGAATACTTTTGGAATTCTGAATGTTCCCATGATGTTAGGTCATATTTTCTGGTAGAAATATATTCCACGTGACATTCAGAAGTAGATAAAAATCCAATTTACTGAGTATTTTTTTATGGGAATGTTATTAGAGTAATCTAGCAGTGTCATATCATGGGATTTTTACCCCACAATGGCCGGTATAATAAAATTTCCTGTATTTGTTTGGGGAGCAAATAAGGTTCTTTAGTGTAGTTACAAAAAAGTACAAAAGTGGCAGAGAACTTGACATAAATCTAAGTTTTTACTGCAGTTATAAGAAAGTACAAAAGTGGCATAGAACTTGAAATAATTTTAAGGACTTTTTTCGTAATGTGGTAAGGTGGGAACAGTTTTTCACTGTAGTGCTATATGCAATCATCAGAGTTTTCTTCTTTATTGTTTTCCACGATTACATTTTTACATAGATTCCTTTAACCTGTATCAACATATTAACCCTTGCATAAACGTGTAACTTCTGTATTGCATTTTTTTTTTGCTGCTTCGTGTATTTTCACATTTTAATGCTTTTTCCCATGGTTGAAGCTTTATCATCCAATATAGTGAAGAATAATATAAGGGCTTATTCGTAGCTTTTTAGCTAGTTTTTAACATAACGTTAAGCTTTGTTTGGTTTGTTAGCCTTAAAAACTGCAGTTCTGTCTTTCTTGGCTAGAAAAAGCTAGAAGCATAAAGGTAGATGAATGCAATGTTTTTCAACTATAAATAGCTAGCTTTTAGAAACTGCAGCCAAGCGAGCTATAAGTTTAGGATTGAATACCCAGTGTGTCCCCTTTAATATTTATCTGAGCATGATATCTGGACTTATCTATTTGCTTATTTGTTTTCCTATAGATTTCCTGAGATGGAGTCGACACTTGTCGAAATGCTCAGAGAGGGTCAATGTGACCCAGATACTTGGACCATGAATTCGACATTAAGATCATTTGGGAATAGTGGACAAATAGAAACTATGGAAAAATGTTACGAAAATTTCCAATCTGCTGGTATTCAACCAAACATAAAAACATTCAATATTCTACTCGATACTTACGGAAAAACAGGCAACTACAAGAAAATGAGCGCAGTAATGGAATATATGCAAAAGTACCACTTCTCATGGACAATAGTTACATACAACATTGTTATAGACGCGTTTGGACGAGCAGGAGATATAAAACAAATGGAGTTTTTGTTTCGATTAATGCAGTCGGAGAAGATAAGACCCAATTGTGTTACACTGTGTTCACTCGTGAGAGCCTATGGAGAAGCAAGGAACAAAGGGAAAATTGGTGGGGTTTTGAGGTTTATTGAGAATTCGGATATAACACTGGATTTAGTTTTTTTTAATTGTCTAGTCGATGCTTATGGTGTTATGGGTTGTTTTGCGGAGATGAAGGGAGTTTTGGAGATGATGGATAAGAAAGCGGTGGAGCCTGATAAAATTACAATTAGAACAATGATTAAAGCATATTCGCGGGGTGGAATGAGTAACCACTCGAAGGAGCTTCGAGATTTACTTGCCTCTATGTAGAATAAGTGAACAACATTTGAAATGTAATACCTGTTGTATTTGCGTTCAGAAAAATATTTCATCGAAACAATAATCATGATATTACTTATCAATATCGCTTAGTTTGTATACAGATGTCGTATCTGTCCATCCTTCTTTCTAATCAACTAGTTACATAGTGCATATACTATAGTTTTGTTTTTTTGCCTGTAGAAAGTAGACGGAAAATGTTTTTGAAACTTGCCCTTCGTATTTGCTAGTTCTACGTCTTAGGATGTAAGTTCAACTTTTTTTTTTGCGTAACTGTGTAAATTTGCGTGTATCTTTTGACGACTTGAAGGAATTTAGCTTGATTGTATACAGGGGTGGCCCGTCAGACAGTCCAGTAAGGCTGGAGCCTCAGGCAGTGAAAGCCCAATTTTTTTTAAGGACAAATTCGCAACCCGAGTATCTAATTACTAGAATATTAATGATTAATTCAATAAACATTGTTATAAGTGTTTGTGGTGGAGTGGTTAATAATACAAGCCAAAGTAATTTTTTTTACTTAATGATCAATAGTTTGAATCCTATCGAAAGGCTTAAACTCAATGGTATGGAACAATTAAAGCCGCTAGCTATACTAATTTAATTGTTTTTTTATGATTATGTGATTTAGGGTACTTTTGGTATGAGATTTTTTAGGCTGGTTTTTGGATTTTTAGAATGTTAAAATCCATGTGTTTGGTTTGTAATATTTTTTTTTATTTTAGAAATCTAGATTTTTGGCCTGAATATAATTAAGAATCTAAAATCCAATAATCAAACTATTTGATGGATTTTTTGATTTTTCTGCCATATTTTTAGTGAACTAAATGAAATTTACACGAATGTACATATATATCCCACCTTAATATCTTTAAAAAATTACATTCTTTCTTTTTATAAACAAGCAGTAAACGAAGAAATGAAGAAATATTCGGAAAGTAATATTATATTTTAAGATAGTCATGTAATTTTACATTAAGAATCTGAAATAAAAAAAGTTAACAATTTTTATATGCCAAACACTTTATGTAAAAATCAAATTTGTTTGCCAATTTTTTTGAAATCAGACTTTTGACTAAAAAAATCTGATTCCAAACGGATCCTTAGTATGATCGTATGAATTAGTACATCTCGGAGACTGAATAGTGAATACAATATTACAGGCTTGGATCCTGAAATGGTATATAGTAATACCATCTTAGGAATTGAGCAGACCTTACCTTAAGATTAACGAACTCGCTAATTTCCTTATTGCTTTTTTAAAGTCAAGTTAATCATAATTGTTGCTCTAGGTTCTTTATTCATAATTAAACCGATAAGGATTGGGAGCCAAATCAAACTCTTTCAAAAACATTTAGTTGGTATATACGTAATGACACAATATTTATTTATTTATTTTAACTAATTTTCAGATTATGCGGTAAAGGCGAATTTGGATATGGGATTTGTTTAGATTTACTAAACAAGTGTTGGATCAATCTCATCCTCGTGACCAAATGTAATATTTTTAGAAACAAAGCATACAATTTAATAAAAAACAGTTTATTTCACATTGTTTTACACATTTCAAAAGACTGTTCAAAACCAAACCATGAAACCAAATCTATATAGCCACAAAGTTACTTTCATATTTTAAAATGAAATGTTTCACATCTGCAAGTTGCAACAGTAACATGAATTTAAGTTTAGGGTTTTCACATCCCTGAAAGTATAATGAATTTAAATGGAAGTAAATGAAAGCTGTAATGAAAAAGAAAGAGGGGGGTGTTTGGGGGGAAATTTATTTGCGTAAAAATATAACAAATATTAATAATCATATCTCATACGTTACGTGTATAATACGCCGACACGTAATGAAATATACACATCATCCTGAACAAATAAAGTTAAGATTGTCAAAAAAATTAAATTCACAATAAAGTTAAGGTTGTCAAAAAAGTTAAATTCGCAATAACAATTAATGAATATTAGAAAAGATGATGATAAAAATATGCAGAGAATAGAAAAATATAATATAAAATGAGAATACTTAAAATAGGGAGAAATAGTGTAATTACTTTTTAATTTTTCTATTTTTTATGAGAATAGGGTAGTATGGTAATTAACAAAAAGATGTATGATATTTTTGAAAAAAAATAACAAAATTTAATAGTTTTAAAAACATTCCATTAACTTATCATTATATATATATATATATGTACTATTAATAGTTGTCAGCGCGTTGCATGTACGATACGTAGTGACATAGATATGATCTCGACAAATAAATTTAATATTTAAAAAGAAAATTAAATATCGAATGATTAAATATAATTATTTAACAATCGTATATAAAGAGTAACTCTTATAAAAAAATACACATGGCGATTTTGTTTGTAATATAAATGTGTGAAAAATATCCAAATTTGGGCAAAATTTAGCAGACTCAAAATTCTTGGGTTGACTTATATGATCCCGACAAATAAATTTAATATTAAAAAAATAAAATCGAATGATTAAATATAATTATTTAACAATCATATATAAAGAGTAATATAATGTTTTACTCTAATAAAAAATGCACATTACGATTTTGTTTGAAATATAAATGTGTGGAAAATAATATTTTTTTTAAGTTATTTATATATTTGAATTGAATGATAACATTTAAAATTAATTACAATATTTTTAGAAAATTTTGGTAAAATTTGGCAGCATCAAAATTCTTGGGTTGACTTATATTAATAATATGATATACATATATATATATATATTATAATAAGTCAATCCAAGTCAAATGAAACTGCTCAATTTAGCCATTTTTTTAAAAAAATACCACTATATTTTTTTTATTAATTACAATAATATCATACTCACATAAAAAAATAATAAATAATAACATTATTTATCACTTTTTAACAAACAAACATTATTTTAAATCTTTATATTATTTTTTTTATTATCCATATATTTATTTGTATCATAAATATAACTATTTTATATATTTTAATTCGATTGCGCAACACACACAATACGGGGTAACGATTATGGTTATATTAATAATATGATTCAGGACTATACATGATTGGGTGAGTTACACTAATGATCCCATAATCCAGATATATTTCTATTTAGTCGTAATAGTTCTTATTAATACATTAGTGGCTCCTAGAACTTGATAACATGTTTATTGTCCCCACGACAAGAGAATTTATTAGGCCATGGTAGTTTTTGCATCTACTATTTCTGCATCGCCATATGTGGTCAAGTTTAATGTAGAAGATTATCAAAAACTCAAAACGAGTGTGAAATGGACCATTGACCAATAACTATAATCAAGAAGAATGTTTTCCCATTATACATAATCCTATATGGAGAAATGTCTTGCTTGTTTGTTTGTAAATTTACAATATTTAAACCCTTTTTTTTCCTTATGATGTAGTAGTATCTATGGTTGACATATGAACAATTTGAAGTCTTAGATTAAGTGTCCTAAGACACTCAAATATCCATGTCTCATACCACAACCTTGAACAAGTCATTTGAGTTGAACTTGAACAACCACCAATTTACGACTTAATACTTCCAAACTTTCACTACGCGGGCAAATATGTTTTTCCAAGTTGTTAGTGACTTAGTTTGTCCCGCTCACTATCAAGTTTCAATCCTTGACACATCACAGTAATTATCAAAGAGAACTTCCAACACAATGGGAACCGTAATTCTCGTGGACTAAAAAAAACTCTTATTCAGACTATGTGGATCATACAATTACAATTAAGTCAAACTTAAGTAAACCCGCTACACCGCCAATGCTCAGTCCTTGACACATCGAATGAATCATTTCGACACAGGGAACCGTAGTTTTTGTGGACTAAAAACCACTTGTTCAAACTACGTGTATCATACTGTATAATTAAGTCAAACTTAAGTAAATCCGTTACAACACAAATGTTTAATCCTTGACACGTCGTGTAATTGTGAAAGAAAACTTTCGACACAAATAGAATTATAATTCTGGTGCAGTAAAAACCACTATTGTCCAAACTACGTGAATTATACTATATAATTAGTCAAACTTAAGTAAAAGAAAGGACAGATCGGAACCCAACCACGGTAGCTATCCTCTCCACCATCAAGGCTCAGCCCTTGACACATCGTAGAACTCATCAAAAACAGAAAGGGAATCGTAATTCTCCTGCACTAAAAATTACTCTTGTCGAAACTACAAGGGTGAAACTATATAATCAAGTCAAATTTAAGTATTCCGCTATGCCACCAAGATTCAATCTATAGTTGCAAGGAAAGAAAACGGAAACGGAAAACTAAACGAGAAGCAGAAACATGAAATTTTTGATTTTTTTTTTTTAAATTTACACATGGAATAATAAAAAACGAGAAATATGATTTTTGAAAAGGGATACGAGTTTTTCGATAACTATAAACTTCAATCCCTGACACATAATAATGATCATTTCAACTAGGGTTAGGTGAAAACCCAGAAAAACCGAACCAAACCGATAACCAAATCGGAAAAAAACCGAAATCGAAAAATCGAAATTTTTTCGATTCGGTTTCAGTTTACAATAAAACCGAACCGAAAAAGACCGAAAAACCAAAAATAAAACCGAAAAATAATCGAAAAACTGAAAAAAAACCTGAAACCGGACCGAAAAAACCCGGTCCGGTTCGGTTCAAAAAATATAAAGACCGAAACCGAAAAAACCGAACAAAAAAATCTGATCGGTTTTGGTTTTTCCAGAAACCGAACCGGACCCAGCCCTAATTTCAACACAAAGAGAACCCGAAGTTCTCGTGGACTAAAAACACACTCCTGTTGAAACTACAAGGATCATACAATAATAAACCCAAACTTAAGTAAAACCCGCTAATCATATAAAACCCAGCCCAAATTTGAAGGTAGGCCTCTGCAAATCCAGCCCACTCATCAAATTAAAAAAAAAAAAAAAATAGAGAGAGAAAATAAATAAATACATATATTTAAAATTAAAAAAATAGAAATTACGGGGAGCACGAAGACGAACCAGAATCGAGAAATCGAAAACACACACACACACACACATACATATATACATACATATATACACACCCTGTATCAAAAATTAGATTCATAAATTAGTTAGAGAGAGAGAGAGATAATAGATACATATATATATAGAGAGATATATATATATATATATAGAGAGAGAGAGGGGTTGTATCAAATGGTTAGGGCAAAATTAAATTAGGTTTTTTCGAAATTGGGGACCCAATCGAAACCCTAGGAGAGAGAAAGTGGGTGTAGTTTTGATCCCAGCTGGCAATTATCTGCAATTCAGGTGATCAATTGTAAAAACCCTAGAAATTTTGGGATGAATGTGCATGTTGGTGAAACCCTAGAATTTTCTGGACTGAATTTGTAAACCCTAGAAATGATCCTAAGGACTTATTTGAGGGTATTATGAGGAATTGGGTGTTTTTTTTATTGTGTTTCGGAGCTTAGCATGTGTGTTTTAGCTTAAGCTTTTGGTTACTATTAGTTTTGTTGTTTTGTGCGTTAGAAATGATATTGCTTTGTTTGTTTAATGAGGTGATTATCGGTACGGTATTATCTTAACATTTCTCATCACTTGTGAACTTGAAATTTTTAAGCATTTTTGCTTTTGATAAAATTGACGTTGCGTTTATTCGGTTTTTACCATGGTAAGGTCAAATGTCGCTAGTTTACTTAGCCAGTTCTCTATTTTAAGCCTATACGTTTAGACTTTTGAGTATTAGTTGAGTTTCCATTTTTGCCGATAGAAAAACTCGCAATGGTTGTACTAGTGTTATATCGTTCGACAAAATAGATGTTGCGTTTATTTGTTTTTCACAATGTTAAGGTCAAATGTCCGTGGTATACTTAGCCAGTTCTCTATCTTGGGCCTATCACGTATTTTTGAGCTTAGACTTTTGAGTATTAGTTAAATTTTCCATTTTTGCCGATAGAAAAACTCGCAAGGTTTGTACTAGTGTTACATTGTTTGTCTTTTGCAGTGCAAAGGTCAAAATTACGATGCATATGTATCTATACGATTATGCGCTATTAGGTATGTGTGGTTCAAGCTTATGATCTGAAGTATTAGTGTTTGCTTTATTTTGCCAGTTCGTATACTTCGGAAAATAGTGTAAGGACAAACTTTCGTTGGCATTACACGCGTACTCATTTAGTGTCACATATAACTTCAAGCTGACATTTGTGCTAGTTATTCTTTGATTTTGATAGTCCCAAATTCGAACTATAGGTTATTACACCTCAAATTTGTTAAAATTAATGTTTGGTGAAAATTTGCTACCACTTTGTTGTCGTTTTGACATTTGAAAAACATCCATCATGAATTGCATAGATCTTTCAGGAAGTGTGCATGTATGATCGTCATTTCCTCAACTAAGTAAAATAAAACAATTATTTTTGGGTATCATTCGTATCTTAAGATTGTTGAGCTTGAGCCTCATGGATTATTCTTTTTCCTTTTATTTTATTTGTGTCTGTCTATAATAACACAAAAACTAAGAGGAGGAAATATATGTAGTTGTCTAGGTGGAATGCATGGATGCAGCCTTGCAGATGCTCCTTTAGTAAATGCGGAGGTTGACTCCATGGGAGGTGTTGTTGACAGCGGAGTTGGAGTTTCTCTCACATCCTCTCCGCAACGAGAAGCAATTGAGATTGCTCAAGCTGAACTCAGGTCAAAAAACATATTATTTTATGCTTATTTTAAGTATAAAAATTGCATTTTGTTGTTATATCAGTTACCATTATTGTTGCTATTCTAGTTTCTGCTGATGCTTACAGAGCAAATTGTTGTAATTACTGATACAGGAGGGAGTATGATGTGCGGGAGGAAAGGAGGAGGGAGCTAGAATTTTTGGAGAAAGTATGGCAAATTTGGGATTTCTTTTGTGTTTTTTATATGGTTCTGACATAAGTAATAACCTGTTTGAATTTTGTTTTATTACATTTTAAAGGGTGGCAATCCGCTGGACTTTAAATTTGGGAGTGCAACTTCTCTCAGTATCCAATCTACTTCTTTGACTGGTCAACCCCCCGGACAGCCTGTGACCAGGTTTCCTCTTTTCGATGGGCACATTTATATATATATATTTCTGTGTATGTGTAGTTTGTGTTTTCACTAACTATTATGCTTCATCTTGAACTGCAGTGAAGCTCATGGAGACTCTGTTGAAAGTAGCGGCAGGCCAGAGGCTACAGTAGCTTCTGAACCTAACTGTGCTGATAATCTCTTGTTATTTGATGGGGAAAACTCGGTTGATGGTGGAAAAAACTCTCTACGTTTTGTTAGGAGTAAAAATACTCCATCAGAACAGAACACCCCACTGGAAAACAATGTGCATAAATCAAGCGAATCTGCTGATCTTAGCCTTCCAAAGAGCCAAGCTTATAAGCGAAGGGTAAGATCACGACCTAACCGTGACAGTGCTCGATCTAGCTCAACTGATATAAATCCAGCTCAAAATGTGAAAGGTTCAATTATGGATACGGACAGTCATATCACAAAACCTGTAATTTCAAATGGCATTATTTCTCCCACTAATGTGCCATCAAACGGTGTGGTAGATATGGTCCTGGATGAGGGGCCAGATGGTCTATCTAAACTTGTGTCGACCAAAGTTGGCCAGCCTAAATTAGTGCCGGATTGTGATAAAAAAATGGTTACTAGTGAATTTGCAGAACCTCCTTCAGTTTCGCCTCAGCTTGAAGCTGAACCCAGTTTTATTCAAGATAATGGATGTCTTGATATTAAAGGAGATGAAGAAAAAGTACCAAATGAAAGTGCAAATTGTAGCGATACCTTAAAAGCAAATGGTTTAGATTCTGAGTCTAACTGTAGTGGAACCTGCCTTAACTTAGATAAAGAATCTGAAAGCGTCCCACTTGATGGATTGAAAAGCGACGACTTAATTTCTTCATTCTCACCGAGAAAGGAAAGTGTTGAAATAGTTAATGAAAAGGATGATGATAAAGTTGAGGGAATTGGCTCACAAGAAGAGGAGAAGCAAATTCTCAGTGTCGATGAGATGAAGGTAGATGGTATTGCTGCAGTAGAGATCGAAAAGAAAACTGGAAATATTTCGAATGATGATTTGGATCCTGCAAAAGAAAATGTTTACTCTCATATAGTTGGAAGTCCTGTGGATAAGCTAACTCATCAAAATCCAATTTCAGAAAAAGAAAATTTTATAAATGGACATCAGGATCCCCCTACAGATTCTTCTGATACAAATAAGCACAAAGCTTCGATTGAAGCCCAGTTGAAGCTGGATGTCAGGGCTCAAGAAGATTCTATATTAAAAGAAGCTAGGATTATAGAGGTTAATATTCATTTCCTCTTTTAAATAAGTTTCAGTTGTTTAACTTCAAGGAAATTTCGAATTTTCCTTCTCCATTAGTTCTTTAGGTTTAACATTTTGCAATAAGCAGGCAAAACGCAAACGGATCGCTCAATTATCAGTAGGTGCCTTTATATCCGAAAATCATCAAAAATCTCATTGGGACTTTGTTCTTGAAGAAATGGCTTGGCTGGCGAACGATTTTGCTCAGGTTTGTTTTCATTATTCTATGTTAATACATTTTGCATTTTGTTTCGATAATGAGCTAATGTCCATAACTGCGTATCTTTGACTATAATTATGCCCGTCTCTTTATAGGAGCGTCTTTGGAAAATTTCTGCTGCAGCTCAGTTGAGTCATCGGGTTGCTTCTGCTTCTAGAGAAAGATTGGTAGAAAAAAACTCACTTTGGAGGCAGAAAAAAGTGGCTCTTACGCTATCGAAAGCTGTAATGGAGTTTTGGCTCTCAGCAGAGGTATTGTGATTGCAGTTTCTGGTATATGTTTACAGAACATGCAGTTTGAAACTATTTGAGTTCATTGACTTAGCGGGTTTGTTTTGACTTGCAATATTATTTCAAAGTTTAGTTAAATCGAAGTCTTCACTGCACAGCTTAAGAGTATACATTTTATATTGTGTTATCATTTATTTGCTGATAGTTTGCCGTTTTAGTTTTACTTTTGAGGTGATTTTTTCTTTTCATGGAGAAGGAAACCTTTTGAAAGAAACGCAAGGGAAGTGGTGGCAGGCCTGACTTTAATATTGTATCATTTTTGACTGAATTTATGAGGAATGTTAGCGGAAGGGAACTAGAATGGCATGTTTCTTATAATGGATGCTTTAATTAATTAAACTATGCAGTTAGAGTGAGGTCAACCCGGAGGCTAATGATTTATTTGATATATTTTTGTTAATGACCTGAGTATTGTTGAAAGGTTTAAAATCATCTAAGAACTTAAGTGGTTTCAGTCCCGACTTTAAGATTGTATAAGTTTTGACTGAATCTTATAGGGGAAGTTCTTAGAAGTGGAAGTGAACTAGAATGGCACATTTTATTATTGATGCCTTATACTAGTTAAACTATGCAGTGAAAGTGAAGTTCACTCGGAGTATTAATTTATTTAATCTATCTTTGTTAATGATTTAATTTAAAGGTGAAAATTTGCTTAAGTACTTTACTCGATGAAAGTCCGTAATTCTCAAAATAAAAGCTACTTAATGTGTTGGGTACTAACTTTATGTAGATATTAATTTCTATCAATCACTTTCCAGCAAGTGTTTCTTTTTCTGAGGAAAGTGTAAGGGAACCCCTAATACTATGCCAGGAAAGCATCAAAAAAGTAAAATTTGGGGAAGTATGATTTACTAGATATTGTATTATTTAGAGTCATTACTTGTATACATATTATATCTTACTGTCTCAGGTCAGAAGAAAGTATTTAGTGTTCTAGGAAGACTAAAATATAGGGTATGCCCCACCAATCAGATTACAAGCTTTTAAATTGATAGGGGTCCCACAATGGTTCAAAAATCGCTATAGGATTATTTATATCATTTGTAATATCCTTGGGTTTTCATTGGTAGGGCATACTACATTCTAGTGATCCTGCAATACCGAATACTCACTCCTCAGGTCAGTAGGTTAACTATGTAGCTTCAAAAGTCGCTATAGGATTATTTATATCAGGACAAAGATTATGATATTTGTAGGCTTTTTGTCTAAAGTTTTATTTATATATTATACAGAATACCAACTTATTACAGAAGACAGACAACTATTCATTACTGTATGTTTTAACCAATTTACTGGATGGGTGTCTAGAAACATATTTTAAATGTTCCATCGATATTAACGCATGTACCATAAGGAGTATATTCTAGGCTTCTAGGTAACAGCAGATTCTTTTAATCTTTCGAAGGAAATTTGACCAATATTGTTTAAGAAGCTTTGTTTTTGGTGAGAAGTTAGAATGATAGCAGCAACAAATGTTACTTCTTTAGTCTGGACTCTGGAATAATGTAGATTACCACATATTTATTTCTACGCTTGTAAATATGTATGTATATTTATATAAAATGTTCGATCCTTGTTTAGGTTTCATATCGGTACAAGTATTGCAGATCTGCTAGATTAAATTCATTAGATATTGTGATGGTAAAATATGTCTGGGCAAATTATCAGATTCTGTTTTCACGTTTTTCCAATGTTTCTATATGCAGCTTCATCCTCTTTGTGGTTTTTATGTCCAGGAATTGAGCAAAGAGATGGCACAATTACCCTTAAGTAATTCAGTCCCCGGTGTTAAGGAATATGCGGTGAGATATTTGAAATACAGTAAACCATTTCTTCCGTTTTGCTTATCTGAAGAACCAGCAACACCAGAAAGGATTTATGATTTGGGAAATAAAGAACTATCCTGGGAGGAAAAGTATACAGAAGTATGTCTCAGCATTTACCGATTTCATTTCATTTTGGTTTGAATTTGCCTGAAGAGCCTCTTATTTCGTATTTTCTATAGATTGAATCATTGATGATTATACCAGAATGTATGAATTCGAAGTTGAGTTTCGAAAGAGTGTTTTTTGTATTGTTTATAGCTAGGCTTTCAAGTTTTGTAAAATCATGTTACTGTTATTGCAGGAGAACCTTTTTTACACAGTACCCCCTGGGGCGATGGAAACATATAGAAGAGCCATAGAGTCTCACTTTGCACAAGTTGAGGTAAAATTCCCCCTCTGCTTCTCTCTCTCCCTTCCCCCCACTGCATCGCCATTTATTTTCTTGTTATTAATATTACAAGATATATGTTTATGACCGTAGTCCTTTTATTTTGTTCTTTTTTCGTTTCTAATAGAGAGCTGGCAGTAGCACCCAAGAAGTAGTGACTTCGTTGTACGACGCCGCAGCAGGTATGATTATCCTGCTATGTTTGTTATCTGCTATTATTATACATATATCATCTTAGAGGGTGAAACTCAAATTTTCGTTATTTAGAATGTGGATCACATGGTAATGCATTTGAAGAGGCCGAAGGCGAAACAAACACTTGTCTGCCATCCGGAGATGATGAAAATGGGAAACCATCAAAATTTGGACAGAAAAAGAGAATTGTGATAAAATCTACTTCTGATCTGCCTCTTATGCAAAATAAATTTGGAACTCAGCAATCTGGACCAACAGTAAAACGCTCACCCAATAATATTCATATCAGTTCAATTCCAACCAAGCGTATGCGTACTGCTTCTAGGCCAAGATTCACCTCACCTTTTGCAGGTTAGGATTTCTCAAAACAACTTTTCTTTATAAAAAACATCTGAGTTTATTTTAGTCCCAGAACTTTTAGTCATTGTCCAATCATTTGCCTATAGTTCTTTATTAAGCATTTTTAGTCCCCTGATCTTTACAACTGTGCATTTTTTGTTTCTAAACCTAACGTCGTTAGTTTTTTCGCTTAAAGAAGATACCATATACGTTTAAAATAATTTTGTATCTATTTAATATCATATTCTTCCGAAAATTCATGTCTGGCTTCCATTTAAAGTTAATAAACAGAAGTAATATTGTTTCAGAAAGTATAAAATATTACTTAATTTAAAAGAAAACTAGCGGTGTTAGATTTAGTGATGGAAAACGCATGTCCGACCAAAACTGAGTAATACGGAAAGTATAGGGACAAATGTGAGGCTAATATTATATTTTAGGGACTAGAAATGATATTTAATCAAACAGTATCTGAGATTAATAAAAAAAAGCATGTGCAGGAACTTCTGGGGGTACTCAAGTTCCAAACAAGGCAGATGGTTCTAGCGGTGATAATAATTCCTTTCAAGACGATCAAAGCACTTTTCTTGGTGGATCCCCGAATAATACGGAAGTTGAGTCTGTTGGTGATTTCGAAAGACAATTACCTTTTGATCCTAATGAAGTTTCAAAACCTAAGAAGAAGAAGAAGCAAAAACATCTGGTATGGAAATGTTCCGCAGAATGCGGAAACAAAGGAATGTCTGTGACTTATCTTGTAATCCCTCTCCTTTTTTTCAATTGTCCCTTCTCGGGTGATTTTTAAGAAAATGTCGCGATTTCGTTTCATAACGTCTTCCCACTTTAAATTTGATGGGAAAACAATTTTACATGATTTAATTACTAAAAGAGGAAAGTGGACACTTAACTTGGGACATCTCAAAATGGTGTAGTGGACAATTATATATTTGGGGATGGATAGAGAACATATTTCTCAGCTTGTTTATTCCATTCATTTCTGTGGTGGCAGGGTCCTATGTATGAGCAGAGTCAGAGATGGCCGCATGGAAACAATCTTCAAAACGAGCCGGTAATTTTGAACCTGTATTTTGAATGAAGTAGTTTATGTATGGTTTTTGGTGTTATCCAACTTTCGGCACACTAGTTAGACTTCCTACACCATAGAAAAGCTGTAACGAGGAAAACAACCTATTTCTTCCCTCTTGTTGTATTGCTGCTACTAACAAGTTGATTGAATCTCTGGTCATGTGTCCATGTTATTGTTAAAATCGTCGAACTAATTTATATGCATCAATTCATTCTCTATGGAATTATACAAACTCGAACTCCCTCTCTTTTGTATTGCATGTGACCCTCTTGCTTGGTCCTTCCGATTCTGATTGTATAACTGTCATTCATCATCATCAAATTATGCCTTTATCCCAAAAAAATGGGGTCGGCTATGATTGTATAATTGTCATTCTCTTTTAAAAAAATCATTATACTGTAAACCTAGTGTAATTTACTGTTAGTCACCAAATTTTGCTTCTTTGATTTTATATTATCCTTTTTAAATGCAGGGTGCTTTCTCTAGAAAGAGATTTGAAAAACTTGCTGAGTCCAATGGAAGCACTGGTAAGTATTTTTTTCGTCGCTGCGTGCTTTATTAGTTAATTTTGGCGCGTTTTTTTATGCACAAATAAGTTTACTTTTTTTTAATACATTCTTAATCACCTTTCATTGTCTTGTTTGAAGGTTTATTTGGCCAACCCATATCAAAGAAGCCGAAGATGAGACACCCAGTGGACATTTCTCTCGATAGTTACAGTCCAATGACTGGGTCGGTTCCCTCTCCCGTGGCTTCCCAAATGAGTAACATGGCTAATTCTAATAAGCTCGTGAAATTTTTTAATGCTGGGAATCGAGGGAAAAAACAAAAACCATCGAAGGTAAAAATGTATTTTACTCGTATCAAATAGAAACCATTCATGTGTTTATATTTGCGGATTCCCGTAAACATCTCTTGTTACACTTTCCTGACATTTTTTTAATATTTTTTTCCAGATCCCTGTTGGGCAGACAGGGCCAGGAAACCCCTGGTCTTCATTTGAAGAACAGGTTTATAGCTTTTGCCTTTGTTCAATGATTTTCTTAAACATTGTTTTGTATGTATGTTTATCACCTGAAACTTCATTTATTAAATTTAGGCTCTCATTGTTCTCGTACACGACCTGGGTCCAAATTGGGAACTCATAAGTGATGCTATCAACAATATTCTGCAATACAAGGTGGTGATACAAATAAAATTAATCTTTTTTCTTTCTTTGGGGGATTGTAACCTGGATTGTGTCACCAGATTTAAAAAATCACCTATACACCAAATAATCATATATTTTGACGATTAGTATACCATCTATTAAAATTGACTTCTAGACGCTGAAGTACACAGATCAAAATTTTAGGGCAAAATTTAAATACCAATCTAGGCAAAATTAAACAATTAGTACACCAGCCTATCAGAAGTCAGAACTTAGGAATGCTTTAAAAAAACTAACGATGTTTTTTTATAAATTGTCCAATTTTATCTAAACAGGTGTTTAGTACATCAGCGTAATGGAACAACTAATACATACCTAGTGCTTTTGAGTGGAGATTGTGACACTGTTAATACTGTATACTTATTGTTTTTTTTTTGGTTTTTTTATATGCAGTGTATATTTCGTAAGCCCAAAGAATGTAGTGAACACCATAAAGAGTTAATAAGTAGAACTGTGGGTGATGGGGCTGATAGTGCTGACGATTCAGGGTCTTCTCAACCTTATCCACCTACCCTTCCTGGCATTCCGAAGGCAGTTTTTTTTGTCCTTTCAAACATTTAATCTTAATTGTTTGATAATTATTCTCTTGCAAGCCTTGTGCTATTTTATACCCTTTTAAAGTTTAATTGCTCTGTCATATAGGGAAGTGCAAGGGCCTTGTTTCAACGGTTGCAGGAACCAATTGAAGAAGATATGATTAAAGTTCATTTTGAGAAAATTATTATAATGTCACAAAAGCAGCATTACCTTAAGATGCAGGTACTAAAACGTATTGGAGTTATTGTCGTATATCACCTCTTTACCTATTTGACCTGAAGAAAACCTGTATTATTTATTTATTCAAATAAAAAAGTCTTTAATATGCATTGCATTCCCTTCAAGAGGGCAACAAAGGACACTTGAAGTGAGGAAATTAGAAAAAGATCATGACATAGTAAATTTGTACTGTCTTTAACAGCCCGATGTTGCTCACTGTAGATTAGTCCTTCATGCTAAATCATATTTTTATTGTTGCAGAAGTTTATGCATTCAAGCTTATTCTTTATTTTTAAATGATTGTAATATTCTTGTGTGTATTTTTCTGAAGAATGACAACAAGGATCAGAAGCCTATCCAGCCTCATAGTTCTCATGCACTAGCTCTTTCCCAAGTTTGCCCAAATAACATTAGCGGAGGCCCTGTACTTACGTAAGTCTTTTGGTGCCTTCATTGCTGTTAGTGACTCCTTTTTTTACTTTGTTGTAAAATAGAAGGCTTGCTGGTTGCAGCTTTAAAGCTAATAAGCTTATCTGAAAAAATCGGTCCAGTTTTTAGTTCGAAAAGGTAGGACGCTTAGCTTATAAGCTGAAACAAACAAGGCCAATTAGATACTGCATATGCAACCATGCAGTGCTTAAAACTGCTAATTATGGGTCTGTTTGTTTGCATCTTTTCCATAATGAAGCTGGTCAACTGTATTTAATCCAGGTTTTAAGCAACGCAAAAGAAAAGCTTAGCTTATATGAGCAATTAAGCCCTTATGTTCTTTTAAAGAAAAAGGCTGGTTATCAAAATACAGTCCAGCTTTTGATAAAAAGGCAAAAAACCGAGCTAAAAATATGGAACCAAACAAGGCCCAAATGGAATGAATGATGCATGGACGAACATATTCCGTTTCAAAAAAACTAATTGCAATTGAGGTACTCGTCACCAAATTTATGACAGGATTAGGTTATTTATTATTTTAAATACACTGAATGTAGGCCTCTCGATCTTTGTGATACAACTGGTCCTAGTCCCGATATAATCTCGAGTGGATACCAGGGAACTCATAGTGGTGGTTTAACAATATCAAATACGAGTGGAGGTGCTTCTTTGCATTCTGGTGCTAATTCCTCATTGCAAGGTTCTCCCAACATGGTGCATGGAAATAATTACTCATCTCCATCTGCTCCAGTCAACCCTTCAATGAGGTAATTTTATCAAGTTATCGTAGTCCTTAATAATTATGTTTCATTTCAAAGTGAAAACGTTGTATTACGTTAGTGATTTCTTTTGTTCTCTTCCTCGAACTTTAGTGGTAAAATAACCCTAATGTACACTGAATCAATCCCACGGCCATAATTACGGGTGGTTTGCTAATAACCCAGTCAACCCCATGTTCAGTTTATTATTGGTTTTTTTGAGCTAAATATGGTTTGCTTAACCAGTTCTATTTTTATTTTATGTATATTGTCGATATCTGTGCAGTGAAATCAACCAAATACAGTTCGATACCCTGGTTTTTATTTTAAAAATTGTCCTCTTTAATAGAGTTTCTTGGCGTGATTTTTTCACTAATGAATATTTCTATGCAAAAAATTAATAAAGAACATGAATCTAAAGAATGAAATTCCAAAATGGATCAACAATCACAAAATTATATCGTTTTAAAGTTGGATCTTAAACTGATAGCAAAACTTAGGTAGTAGTACATGGGGTTATTTCAAAATTTTCATAGTATACCAGTGTTCTTTGCGTTTGATCTAATTTCTATAAATTTTTATTTGCGTTGTAGGGATGGTAGATATGGTGTGCCTAGATCAGCATCTATGTCTATTGACGAACACCAGAGAGTAAATCATTATAATAATCCCATGATGCCTGGTAGGGTTGCTGGGACTCCTCAAGGAACTGATCGTGGGGTCCGCATGATGGCTGGGGGAAATGGTATGGGTATTATGTGCAGAAATATGACTAACATGGCGAGGCCTGGTTTTCCAGTAATTAACCCATCATCTGTACTCAACTCTGGTAATATGCTTAATTCCAATATGGCAGAGCCAGGGAACTCAATGTTGAGACCCCGAGATTCTTTGAATATGATACGAGTAAGATTTATTTTATTCTTTAATATGAAAAAATTGTCTTCACTTTCAGTTATGTTTACTCTTTTTTCTCTTTGGGTTTTTAAGTCCAAAGTAGAATCAGGAATGAATTCACAGTGACTTCATAACCAAATGCATGTTTTTTTTACAATTTTGAGATAAAAGATTTATACTTTTAAAAAAGTAGCTTAATTCGTAGTTTCCAAAAATATATTATTATTTGATATTTTTTACACAACAATCCAATACTACTTTATCCGTAGTGTCCAAAAATATATCAAGTATTTCGAGGAAGTGTATTATTTCATCTCCAACAGAAGAAGTATACTTTAGTACTGTTTATAAGAATATAAGATACAACCAAATAAGCCTATAGTGGGTGCTATCTTGCACGATTTTTTCTTTTGTTTCTTAGCATTACGATTTAGACATCATCCTAATGGGAAAGGTCGTAGCACGGAAAGATGAGGAACTATAACTTCCTGAACTTGTTAAATGTCTTGTGAGAATAGTTTCAGACAATTACTTTAGTACATTATCTTTCCAACAGTCATGCATTGAAAGAAAGAACCCGTGCTCTAATTGGAATTGTGTTCCCTTTTCCTTTCTTATAAATTTAAAAGTTTGAAGTGTAGAGTTTTAAATAAGGGAATGTGTGTTTGATTAGATGCGTTTCATTGTATAGCCTGCACAGGTTCCACAACATCAAAGACAAATGATGGTAGCACCAGATCATCAAATACAAGCCACACAAGGAAATGTCCAAGCTGGTCCTCCTTTCGTAGGAATAAGTGGCCCTCCTTTCCCACAACAGTCCCATATCCACAATAGTAATCCACATCTTCAAGGTCCAAACCACAGCCCTCAACACCAAGCCCATGCAATTCGACTTGCAAAAGAACGGCAATTACAATTGCAACAACAACGTATACTCCAACAACAACAATTTGCTGCATCCAGTGGTGTAATCCCACGTGGACCACCAGCACAGCCTCCCCAATCCTCTCTCCAACACATGTCTCATATTCAACCTCCGACAACTTCTGCATCTGTGTCTGTACCTTTGACAACATCGTCTTCATCAAATCCTGCCATGTCACAACATCAACAAAAACCTCATAATTTAACAAGGAATTTACAAAGTGGTGTGAATCAAATTGGGAAACAAAGACAAAGACAACCTCAACAGAAGCAACGACCACCACCACAACAGCGTGCTAAAATCACTAAAGGCCATCAAAACTCAATCGAAACCCCCTCTGTTTTAAACGGCCAAATTACAGAAAAACCGGAGAAAACGGTACAAGGACAGGGTTTAAATAAACATCTTGTTCAGCAGCAAAGGTCTTACTCTGGGCAAGTAATAGGTTCATCAAAGCAAGGGCAGAATAGTAATCAAGGACATGCTTCGCCGCCCACTTCTGGTAACCCGTTACCAACTTCTCACCAAGGGGACTCTCCTGCAGTTACATCGTCATCCAATTCCCATCAGTTGAAACCAACCCAAAAGCTGACCAATCAAAGTTTACAACCGGTTCAGAGAGTGGTGCAACAAAACCGCCAGATAATAAACTCGGAATCTTCGTCAAACAAGTCCCCTGCCCATCATGGTCAATCTGATAGTAGCCCATCTCAGTTGAGTACAACAGAACAAGCTAGTGTTAAACCTACAGTGGGCCCTCATTTTCGAGCAGCAGAAAAAACGCAAAATATACTTTTGCCAAAAAGTACAGAGACTCAGTCGGATCCAACTGGAAATCCTTCGACGAGTCTGAGTAGGACTAAAAGCCAAGGGTCAGGAGAGGTCCAGGAATCATCGCAAATGTCTTTATTGCCTTTATCACAAGAGCAACAGGCACTACAATCGGAACATATACAACCTGAGAATTGCAATTTGCAAGCTACTGTTAGATCAACTGACAATAGACTGGAATGAGAGGCACTCTTGATGATTGCTCTTTTTTTTCGGGAAACTGCTGGTCATGCTCCAAGTGGTTGGTATACTGCTGGAATATCTTTTGTACAGGTAACTATAGGGTTAATATTTTAGATGTAACTAAGGTTATGCTTGTATGTTAACATGCTTACAGATGTAGGTTGAAGTGTAATTTCTTTGACACTCAACTCAACTGGGTGGCAGAATGAATAATCGAAAGGGAATTTTTTTGTTTACTTCATCAACCTATTGGTGGTTAAGAAACTGCACTCACCTACGAACATTAACAATTTACATACCTCAGGTATAATAAATCAAACAATCAGCACACTATAGTTAACTTCTATTGAGTTTTAAACGGAATTTTGGTCAAGTGCGGTCACGTGACCACTTTGAATGAGAATTGACTGTTTTACACGTGATCACATGTGGCCAAACTTCCGTTAAAAAGTCAACAAACGTTAACCGTAGTATGCTGATTGTTTGATTTGTTATAGCCGAGTATGCAAATTGTTAATGTTCGTAAGTGAGTATGCAGTTTCCTAACCACCTATAGGTTGGTGTAGTAAATAATAATTTTCCTAATAGAAAACAAATAAAGTTCATCCCTAAGAATTTGAAGAAATAAAAATCGATTAGATAGGACAGAAAGGAAAGATTGAAGGAATGGAAAAAATTAGAAAACAAAGACAGATTTTCCTTTAGTAATCGTAGAACTTAAAGAATCAAAATCCCTATTCTGCTTCATGAATTAAGCATTCTTGTTATCGTGCTGCTTCAGAATCAGTATCTCATAATCATGGGTGGTTTTCTCTTCCTTATACATGGGTTGGGCCATTTAAGCTGATATTGCATTTTCTTTTTTATATTTGCAGATGCTAATTTGGACTGATATGTGCAGAAGAAAGTAACTACCCCATAATGTTATTGTTATATGAAAGAAGTGGTGGTCGTTGCAGGTTGTAGTAGAATGCGTCTAAAGAAGTACTGGCCGAGTAAATATCTTTTGGGGGGTGTTTTGTAAATTAATGTTGGCTTAGAAAAATGCAGGGTAAGTTAAGACAGCGATAGAGGTACGTATATAGGGGTCGAATCTCTCCCTTTTTGGTCTTACCTTTCTCTTTGATTCCATTCTTTTAGACCTTAAATTGCTTAGGATCGAGTGGACTAATTTCTCTGCGTCCCCATAGGTTAGCTCCTGTATGTTTCCCTTTTTGTATGCAAGGGGCAACACAGTTAACAATTATTTTGATGGCCTGAGAGCTTCTTCGCCAAAATTTTGTAAATATAAGCAAATTCTGGTGTACATGTAGATTAGTGTAGAACCCTTGGTCATCTCTATCTCTGCTATGAATATGAGCTTCTGCGCAATTTTTTTCATTTCTGTTAATTATATCTGGTAGTTATAGCTCTCTAAACATGCAATATAATCTTCCTAGCTTGTTTTTGAGAACAGTGGCCAAGTAGTGTGGATACCTATATGGTTGGGTAAGACGTGCTCTTTGTTAAACTATGTTTTTTTACTTTCAAAGTTGAAATTTGTATTCCGTATGACTGTTTTAGGCTCGTTTCGAGTAAAAAAGCTTGATTCAAAGATCGAGTGAATGCTTTAAAAAGTTAGAAAGGGATAATGGTTACACTTGATACACTTTTGGCGTAGCTCTTGAAACAACTCTTTTGCTACGTTTTTTACTTTGATAGATCTTCCAATACCCCCTCCAGTCTCTTATGTTCCGTCTTTTGAGTGATAGATTGATAGAAAGATTCTGATGGAAATAGTACCAGTGTCTGAAAATAGTTCTTCACAGCATTCTTATGTTTTTTTCTTCTTGCTTCAAACATAGTGATAGCAAAATTAACACAAAAAGGTATTTTCTATGCAACGTATTTGCTTAGATGGCATTTTAGAAACAGTGGTCTGAAAATGATGCCACTTCAAAGGGAAACAATTTGCTCTTCATTTTATGTACTAGTGATATCAATTCTCTCGTTCGAAATTGCAACCTCCTTATCTGATGATGAATTTTTTTTAATCGAGGCTGCATTGCAAATATGTCAAGTACAGTATTATATTAGCTGTGTAGCACTCCTAACCCTTTGGCAAGTTATAATTGTGTGTGCTGAGAAAATAAATTTTACAACTAATTTTCACGACAATTGGATGATTATAAGAGAGCGACAAGCTGACAATACATGTATTTATGGTAAGGTAATGAATAATAGAATGCTTAATTTAAAAAAAAAAAAAAACTCGATTGCTTGAGTTTGTCCTGAATTTTCATCAAGCTTCCAATATCTTGTAGAAGTATTTACAATTGATCGTGCAATCATTCTCACACTTATCAATATGCTTCCATGTTTGTGCTCATTTGCAACTTTTTCGGAATAGATTTGTGTTTTAATGATCCACGGTGTGGAAAGCTTCTCGTCATTGCTTTTTGCAGTTTTACTTCATCCAACGTAATAACAAGCAATTCAATAGATCTGGATTGAATTGTTCATTTACATGTCTATAATTGAAAAATTACTATAAGCGTGGACTTTACTTTCTTTACACTATTATTTTTATAATAATTAAATATATAATCTCAGGCATAATCATATATGAAAAAAAAAAGTCAAAAGATAATGTTAGAAGGCGCAAAATAGTCTACAGTATGGGGATGAACATGATAAAAGTTGTAAGCTTTGATTTGGGTAATAAAATGGCGAATCTAAAATTACTTTTTATACTTGCATTTTCTATGGGAACGTGTGTGGGCTTTAGATCTTTTCTTTGTCTATATAATGATCTCAAAAGGACAGAATAGTGCACTACATCAATACTCATTGCCATTGGAACGTATTTCATAGTTGTAATACACATCAAACCTTTCTTATTTTTAAATTTGTTACCTTTCTAACAAAATTTATTTGAATGAAGAAAATTAGGAAAAATATTACTATAATATTTTGTCAAGCTCTATTTAAGAGTATAGTATTTAATCTCATGCAAATCCATCAGCTCTCGAGTATTATACCCCATTCCCGATACAAGCATCCCTTTGACAAGTTTTGATAGTGTGCACTGCTAACGTAAATGTTACAACCATTTTTCTCGATGATTAGATAATAATAAGAGATAGAAAATGTACTAAATAACTTCTATTTTAGGCTTCTAGCTTTCGATTGTATTAACGAAAATCCTCATGCGTACATTTCACCAGCATTCGTATATCGGTATATGTCATGTCATGTATAAGCTGAAAACCTGTACTAGAGTAACTACACAAAAGACCCAATTTTCCTTTCAGTATTAAGAAAAATAATACAAAAACACATTTTTATTAAGCAATGAAAGAAGACTAGGAGCAAAAAATATCTGCTTCCATAATTATACAAAGGATCAAACGAGTCACTTACAGCTCTTATGCCAAGGTTTAAAGACTCTAAACTGTACTACAAAAACCTACAAACATTGTCCAATTATTCTTAAAAAAAAAAAGACCTCTTCATCAACTAAGGACTTGATTTAGCTATAGACTCTTATCGCCCATCTTATTACTTATAAGTTAAAAAGGAGAGATCAAAGCCGCATTTGAACACGCCCCAAATTATGAACCTTCCGTAAAAGCAAATGTCGTCAATCCATCTCCATCTTCATCTTCTTGTTGTTGTTCGTTCCAAAAGCCTTAGCAATGATATCCATAACCTTCTTTTGCGACTCTCTTATCATCTCCGTCGTCCTCTTCTCCATCTCGATCCTGTACCTCTCGGTCTCTCTCATCATTTCCATCTTCCTCTCCTCCGTCCTCACAACCCTATCTGCAAACTGCCGTATCTCCCCTGCAAGCGCCAATCCCCTCTCTTCTCTCTCCTCCTCCTCGCTATCACTACTCTCATGATGTCCCCTTCGCTTTTGATCCCTGACACTATTTGGTCTTGCTAAGTTCATAAAATTCACTGCCTCTTCCTCGTGATCAATTTCGACTCCCCTATGGTGAAAATTAGTGTTTACATTAGGGTGGTAGCGGGCTGCGGGGATGGAGCGTGTACAGTTGAGCAGATTATCCTCTTCATCCTCATCCAGTTCGTTCTGCCTGCGGTTAAAGTTGGGGCTAAAAAATTTCTCAATACAACAAAAAATAATTTATATAAGAAGAAAACAACCAAGCTGTTGTTCGAGATCCTTGTTTTTGTGATTTTTATTCAAAGTTTATTTGTAGTACAAAACAATTCAGCCATATGAACTCGATTAAGTTCAAGTTTGTGGTAAGAAAAGATTGATTTAGAAAAAGATCAGAAGAGTTATTTTAAAAAAATTCAATAATGAACGTAGAAAATAGTTCACACACAAATGCAATTCAACATAATAGCTAGTTTCCTTGCAACTTCTAAACGTAAGCTAAGAAAAAAAAAATTGGTTAAAAAAAAGCTATAAGCTGCGTTATTGACTTTGAGAAACAAGCTAATTTAATCAAGCTTCAAAACTTCTAGGTATTCAGGCCAAAGAACCGGAAAGTTTCCATTTAACTTTCAAAAAAAACACTGAAAAACTGAGCTTATAAGTAGCAACCAAAGAATGCAAATATTAAATTAGTCACTCGAACCTCCGAAAAAACGTAAGATTATGATTGCGACTGTTTCTAACCATAGCGTTGGGACGGTGGAACTTGACCAAACTACCCTCATCCTCATCCCCGTACCCACAGTTTTTGGACCATGGCTATTGTTAGGGCCAGAATTGGCCCTTGCCCGTAGTGTAGCGTATGCACAAGATCAAAGTATTCTCAGACATGTGTTGTGAAACCACAGCGGGTGGAGATGGAGAGAAAGAGAGGTCTTCCATTCAATACACAATTTTTTGTTGGTACTTGTAAGCAAACATTTTTGATAAAATCCTGTTTTTAAGTTGAACGGCGTTTGATTGATAAGCTTAGAAGCAGAGCTTTCTGGTTCTTTGGCGGCCTCAAGAAGCTACAAGCTCTAAGCTGGGTAAAATTGGGTTCTTTTCAGAACTCGAAAATCCGTTCTACGTGCTTAAAATTTGTAACCTACGAAAACCAAAAATTCCGCCTGTTATTCTTTTCAACAATAGCTTAATACTCAAACAAATTGTATTATAATCCAAAATCGACATCTACTAATTTTAAACATAAATAGAGATGTGTACTCAAGAATCTTATTCTACTCATTATCCTGTCTACTCAACATAAGGGGAGTCTTGTTGCAGCTTTGAAACTAAAAGGCTATATTTTTGTAGCTTGAACAGAAAAGCTAAGTTCATTCAACTAAAAGATTCAAGCTTTTTCAGGTAATCAGCCCAAAAAGCTAAGTCGCTCAATCAATTGGACTGGAGATTCTAATAAAAAAATAAGCAGCGATTGAAAGCTACAACGAAACAAGGTCTAAAAATAGGACACAAACCTCCAAGGGTCCGTGATGAAGCGCGTGAATAAGGTCAAAATAATCCCAACCATGTGGGTTAAGCTTTGCAAAAGTCCACTAGTTATTTTATTCTATTGTAGATTAAAACTTGAGTCTTTTATTTATATACAATAATTGACACACAGAAAGGTGTCCTCAAGAATCTAATTTATCCTCCTATTCTTGTTCTAAATTAAATCAAGGGTAGTTCTGTGCTGCAGCTTTCAAGCTAAAAAGCAACTAAAATTATAGCTTCAACAAAAAAGTTAAGTTCGTTCAACTTAAATTTCAAGTTTTTTCAGGCCAAAAATCCAACAGCTTAGCTGATCAATTAAATGAACTCCAGATTCTCATAACAAAAGGCAGAACCTAAGCTTTAAAAATGGAATAGAGGAATTGAACCTCCAAAAGGCGGGACAAAGCTAATTATTCTACTCATCATTCTTGGATTTAAACTTTTTCAGGAGAAAACCCTAAAAAACTCAACCTTTAAGGTGGTCATCCAAAGCCGTAATTGACTAATTATTTAGTTTGAACAAAAACGCTAGGCTGGTTCAACTTGAAAAAATTCTAGCTTTTCCAGGCCAAAACCCCAAACGAAATCTAGATTCTAATAAAAAAAACAAAACTTAAAAGCTAAAACAAACAAGGATTAAAATGGAATTGATTTGAGATAGAAAAAAGGCAGGTTTGTTCAACTTAAAGATTCAAGCTCTTTAGGGCCAAAAACCCAAAAAGCTAAGCTGATCAATCAAATGGAGACACAAGGCATACAATGGAACATTATTTAAGATACAAGGGAACCCTCGGAATACCAAGACGAAAATCCACAAGGTTAGCGTTACAATAATAAGTTTCAAACTCAAATGCATTCAGGGCTGTTAGATTACAGCTTTGAATAAAATAAACTGGAATTTTAGTTTGAACATAAAAGGCTAGCTTAGCTTAAATCTTGAAGTTTTTTAGGCCATAAGCCCAAAATTAGCAGAATTAAAAAGCTACAACCAAACAAATGGACTCCAGAATCCAGATTCTAAAAGAGCTAGGTTCATACAACTCGAAGATTCAAGCATTTCCAGGCCAAAAACCCAAAAACTATGCTGAAAACCCAAATGGACTTTAGATTTCAAAGATTAAAAAATAAACAGAACTCAAAAGCCACAACCAAACAAGGTCTAAAACAGAAAGGAAAAAAGGAGTCAAAATTAAGGTCTAAAAGAATAAAGATTCAAGCTTTTTCAGGCCAAAAATAAAAAAACATTTGATCTTTAAGCTGCTCAACCATATAGGCTCCAGAATCCAGATTCTAATAAATTAAAAAAGCAGAACCTTTCAAAGCAACAACCAAACAAGGCTTAAACTTGAGATACAAGGGTTCAAACCTCTGAATACCAGGATGAAAACCAGCAAGGTTAGTACTACAATTGTTTCGGCGTAAATTAATACTTGGGGTTTGAACCATAGCTACGCATAAAGCATGTATGGGCTCAGGCCCGTGATGCAGCGCATGTATAAGGCCGAAATACTCCCAAGCATGAGGGGTTTAGTTTATCGTTCTCAGCTTTTCGATCTGGTGGCGACACTGACGGTCTTGTTAGGTGTATGGAAGCCGCAGAGGGTAGAGAGAGAGAGAGGCCTTCCCATTGGGTGGCTTTGAGTGCCTTTTGTTCTAATTAAAACTAAAGGCTGTTCTACTGCAGCTTTGAAGCTCAAAACTCTAGTACATAGCTTGAACAGAAAAACTAGGAGAGAGAGAGAGAGACGACATGGCTAGGATCAAGGTTCACGAGCTGAGGGAGAAGTCAAATGCGTATCTGTTGGCTCAGCTTAAGGAGCTCAAAGCCGAGCTCTCACTCCTTCGTGTCGCTAAGGTCACTGGCGGCGCCTCCAACAAATTCTCCAAGATAATAGTGAGGCTATCGATAGCGCAGATGCTGACAGTGATATCCCAGAAGCAGAAAGCTGCCTTAAGAGAAGTTTACAAGAACAAGAAGTATTCGCCTCTCGATCTCCTCCCCCAAAAGACCCGTGCCATCCGCAAACGTCTCACCAGCCACTATGCATTATTGAAGACCGAAAGGGAGAAGAAGAGGGACATGTACTTTCCAATGAGGAAGTATGCCATCAAGGCGTAGAGTCTTATTACTCATTACGCTAGACTGGTTTATGTTGGTAATTCTGTGTTGGGATTCTGAAGGTTTCCGTTCTCCTTTCTTTATTGTTGACTTGTTTCCCTTGTTTCCTTTTACATTATTTTGAAACAAAGTTTAAACATGAAAAAAAAAAATATAGGTTTCATACACCTTATAGATTCTAGCCTTTTCAGGAGCAAATCCCAAAATGCTCAGACTTTTCAACCACATGGGGTCTAGATGCTAATAATATAAAACTAAAAATACCAAACTTAAATGCTAGTACAACCAAACAAGGTTTAAAAGAAGAATAGAGAACTCAAACATCCGAAATCCAGGAGATAGCTAAATTTATTCATTATTCTTGTTCTAATCAACATAAGGGCTGTATTTTCCACCTTGAAAGAAAAAGGTAAGAGTTCATTCAAAGGCCCAAAGAACTCAGTTTTCCAACCAAAGGGAGTCTAAATTCTAGTAATAAAGAAAAGAAAACCAGAACCTTAAAACTACAAGCAAACTAGGCCTAGAAAGTATAATATAGGATACTTGAAAACCCGCAAGGCCCAAAGTCCTTAGCTTTTTCGAACCAAAAACCCAAAAAGCTCAGACTTTAAGCTGATCAACAAAATACACCTCAGACCTATGTTGCACGGATACTGATTCGAGTATCGTATCTGATACTATACGGATATGCGGATACGGTTTTTTTTTGGAAAATTTAGGATACGGTACGCTAGGATACGTCAATCATTAAAATATTACTCCCTCCGTTCCCATTTAATTGTCCACTACGAAACTACGTGCAATTTTGACCGGCTTATAACTTGTATCAAAGTTGTCGAAACGATTTTTTTTAAAATCTAATCATAAAATTTAACATTTGAACTATATGGTCAACTTTTGAAAATTTCCATTCCGACAATTTTGATACAAGTTCTTGGCCGGTCAAAATTGCACGTAGTTTCGTAGTGGACAATTAAATAGGAACGGAGGAAGTAATATATATTTTATATATAATAAAAAGTAGCAACAGATATTCAAACCAAAAGCAGCTAAAATAGATAGTAGGAGAGGGGGAATAAAAGGAGAGAGAGAGTCTTAGAAAAGAAATTTATCCGGCAATACCCCATTCTATCTCTATATTAATGCATATGTATATGTTTGTTGGTGGGTATCTAATTCAGACTCTAATAAAAAAAAAATTAAAAAAGAACCAAACAAGGCATGAAAATGAAAAACAGGACTCAAACCTCCGAACACTAGGTAAAGCGACACTCGGGTTCTGAACCATAACCGCAGTCAAGACAGAAGGCACGGTCCCAGGCCCGTGATGAAGCGCGCGTGCATAAGGTCAAAATACTCCCAAGCACACGGGTTGGGCTTATCCTTCTCAGCCCTATACCATTTCCTGAGCTTCTCGGCGGCACTGCATAGCGGTCTTGTTAAGGGTCCGGAAGCCGCAGAGGGTAGAGAGGGAGAGAGAGAGGTCTTCCCATTGGGTGGCTTTAAGTTGGCATCTGTTTAAGGAGTACCATTTGTGTTGATAAGCTGAGATGAGGTGAAGAGTCTCAGCCAAACTAAGCCTAAAAAGTAGAATATAGGATAGCCGAAACCCGCAAGGCCCAAAGTTCTTAGCTTTTTCAAGCCAAAACCCGCAAGGCTCAGACTTAAAGCAGAACCTTAAAGGTACAACCAAACAAGGCCTAAAAAGTAGAATTTAGGATAGCCGAAACCCGCAAGGTCCAAAGTTCTTAGCTTTTTCAAGCCAAAACCTGCAAGGCTCAGACTTAAAGCAGAACCTTAAAGTTACAACCAAACAAGGCCTAAAAAGTAGAATATAGGGTACCCGGAAACCGCAAGGCCCAAAGTTCTTGGCTTTTTCAAGCCAAAAAGACGAAAAGCTCAAACATTAAGCTGATCAACAAAATACACTCTAGGCTAAAAAAACAGAACCTTAAAAGCTAGAATCAAACAAGGCATAAAAAGTAGAAAGCAAGACAAACCTCTGAACAGGCGCAAGGTTAGTACTATGATTGTTCCGATGATACAAATCAGCAGTTGGGTGGTTTTGAACGACAGAAACAGGTAAAGAAGGTGCGGTACCAGGACCGTGATGAAGGGAGTGCATAAGATCAAAAAACTCCCAAGAACTAGGGTTGGGTTTATCCTTTTCAGACCGATACCGTTTCCTAAGCTTTTCGATCTTGTGACGACACTGTGTAGCGGTTTTGTTAGGGGTAAGGAAGCCGCATAAAGTAGAGAGGGAAAGAGAGAGATCTTCCCATTGAGTAGCTTTAAGTTGGCCTCTATTTAAAGAGTACCATTTGTGTTGATAAGCTGAGATTAAATGAAGGGTTTCAATGTGAGACCATGGGGAAGGGAATGCTTTAATTGCTTGTTGTTGTTGTTGTTGTCTTGGTGGTGAGATTGATTGAAGAGGGAGTTCTTCTGCTGGGGAGCTTGACATTGCTTGTATATATATATATATATATGTGTGTATATGTATATGATGTATATATGTATATATGTGTGTGTGTGTGTGTGTGTGTGTGTGTGTGTAGAGAGAGAAGGGGCTGTGTTGTATACTTGTAACTTGTATATGTATGTATGTATGTATGTATGGAGAGTTTATTAAACTACTCATCAAATCAAAATTGTACAAATCAACGGGTTGTTAAATATGGGTATTGCGTATGTGTATGTAGGGCTCTGTTAGTTACGGTTCGATTTTTGGTAAAACCGAAACCGAAATTGAGTATATTTTTCGGTTTGCTTTTTTTCGGTTTCGGTCTTTTTATTTTTTGGACCGAACCGGACCGGTTTTTTCGGTCCAATTTCGGTTATTTTTCGGTTTTATTTTTTATTTTTTTGGTATTTTTCGGTCTTTTTCGGTTCGGTTTTACTGAAAACCGAAACCGACCCAGAAATTTTTTGGTTTTTCGGTTTCGGTCTTTTTCGGTTTTTTTCGATTCGGTTATCGGTTCGGTTCGGTTTTTCCGGTTTTTTGCCCATGTGTATGTAGAGCTGAGTTCGGTCCGGTTCGGTTTGGTTTTTAGTAAAACCGAAACCGAACATATTTTTCTGTTTGTTTTTTTTCGGTTTCGGTTTTTTTATTTTTTGGACCGAATCGGACCGGGTTTTTTTTTTGTCTAGTTTCGGGTTTTTTTGGTTTTATTGAAAACCGAGCCGAACCGAATTGCGAACACCCCTATTAACAACTATGTAAGTTTCGTTAGTGCATTTTTTTTAATTTATAAAAAATAATTAATTTTAGATAAATAATAATATTATTATGAATAAAAAAAAGAGAGAATGTATTATTTATTTATTTATTTTAGTATTTAACAAAAGAGTTGGTTAACCAAATTGTCATCTCTTCATTCAAAAATGGTAACTTTGTTAGTAAATATAATAATAATGTTAACACTATTAAGTTTAAAAGTTAATTAACAACACTATTGTGAAGTAGCATATGTATGTATGTACGGAGAGTTTATTAAACTACTCGTCAAATCAAAATCGTACAAATCAACACTTAATCCAAATCTCCACCGAAACATAAATATGGGTTAAATATGGGTATTGTGTATGTAGGGCTGAGTTCGGTTCGGTCCGATTTGGTTTGATTTTTATTAAAACCGAAACCAGACATATTTTTCTGTTTGGTTTTTTTCGATTTCGGTCTTTTTATTTTTTGGACCGAACGGGACCGGTTTTTTTGGGTTTAGTTTTGATTTTTCGATCTTTTTCGGTTCGATTTATTGAAAACCGAGCCGAACCGAACTGCAAACACCCCTATTAACAACTATATAAGTTTCGTTAGTGCATTTTTTTTAATTTATAAAAAATAATTAATTTTGGATAAATAATAATATTATTGTGAATAAATAAAAAGGAGAGAATGTATTATTTATTTATTTATTTTAGTATTTAATATAAGAGTTGGTTAACAAAATTGTCATCTCATCACTTAAAAATGTTAACTTTGTTGGTAAATATAATAATAATGTTAACAATATTAAGTTTAACAAGTTAGTTAACAACACTATTGTGAAGTAAAAACATATCCATTAGTTAACATTTTTATATAGCAAGTGAGATAAGTAATTTTTTTTTTCTTTTTTCTAAAGTGTTTATTTAATAAAATCTGTAAATTTTGACTTTTTATATTTTTTGGTATATCTATTAATATTTCTATCTTGTAAATTGCCAAAATGCCCAAACCAAACAATAAATACCCAAAAAAATATAAAAAATCAAATTTTACATATTTTTTTGAACAAACACTTTAAAAATAAAATGAAACGTTGATTTAAGAAAAAAAATCAATTTTTTTTTTATGATTACATATGAAAAAAAACGATAATACCAACAAAATATAACCAAAATGTATCGGGTGATACTAAACTCAAGTAGTAAACGAAGTTACTTTTTGTGTTGCTGAGTACTGTTGTCTCGTGGCATTATACTTCAATATTTTGTATTTTCTTTTTGATGCCAAATGTTTGTGCCTTTGTGGCATTGTACTTCAATATTTTTTTATTTTCTTTTTTGGTGCCAAAATGTTTGTGCCTTTGTGGCAGTGTACTTCAATATTTTTTATTTTCTTTTTTGGTGCCAAATGTTTGTGTCTTTGTGGCATTGTACTTCAATATTTTTTTATTTTATTTTTTGGTGCTAAATGCTTGTGCCTTTGTGGCATTGTAATTCAATATTTTTTTTATTTTTCTTTGGTGCCAAATGTTTGTGAAGAATTATGTTTGAGCTCGGCTCGGGTTTGGTTATTTTGCAAAATGAATCGGTAATGACGAGCTTGTAGTAATCATTTTGTGTAGCGGAAAAACCAGCGATCACAAGTAATTTAAATATGTGGGACATCAAACGATTAATTTTAACAAAATATAGTAAAAACGCATGTCAAAAACTAAAAACTTCACAATTACAAGGTTGACGGGGGTTGTCGGGGCTTCTAATGATGTGCAGTTAGCTTCCACTTATTTTGCGAATGAAAGGATTAAAATCACAACCATGCTTGTCTCGTACTTTATACTACTATGACGAGACAAACTGGTAACCATAATGCTCATTTCAGATTGTGCAATGATATTACAATTTTGTATGATGTTATAGTATTAGATTTATAACGATATTATTCAATATAGGAATGAGATGTAGTACAAAAGTATCTTCCATCGCATATTCATTTCTTTTATAAAGAGAGAGAGAAATATATTCTGAATTGAGTCAATTAGCAGGTATTTTGTAAGGGCTAATAGAAAAGATATGTATTAATTTAAATTAACAATAATATAGTTTTTTATCCTTACTTATTACGTGTCTTTCAAAATTGCATGCAAAAATTTCAAACTAAGAAACCACAATTGTTCGAATAATTAAATAACATCACGAAGTTACTACTAAACAAATATTTAATTTTGATATTAATCATAAGATGAACTAATTAATTTGCAAAAAGTTAAACACATAATTTAATGTCAACATGAGAATGAGAAAGGCAAAATATGGTGTATGAGCAAAGAAGACTGACCAGTTAACAAAATTGATGCTACTAATCAGATACTCACTATTAATATGACTATAGATAATAAATTGGTTTATTTTATCTAAGTCTATGCAAAATGTACATATGGGGAAGGAAGAGAACTCTGAGCAGTTTAAAAGCAATCTATACTTGTAATGGTCCATGGTTGGTGGCCGGAGATTTTAATACTATTAGATGTGATAATGAGAAAGTGGGGGGAAAGAAGAGTTTGTTGGTAGATATAACCGAGTTTAATGAAGCTATACAAAGATGTGTTCTTTGTGATATGCAATTTGTTGGCTCTAATTACACATGGTGTAGACAGGAAAAAGGAGATGCGCAATTGGAAAGACTCGATAGAGCCTTGATCAATGTGGATTGGATAAACAACTTGAAATTTGACTTAAAGCATTTGGAGAGGAATGTCTCAGATCATGCGCCTTTCCTGCTAAGCCCAAAAAAATTTCAGCAAGGGGGGCTCATTCCCTTTAAATTTCAAAGAGTCTGGACAATGAACAATGATTTCTTCAAACTTGTTCATGAAAGTTGGTCCTCTCCTACTTATGCTACTGGTATTGTTAATTTTTCAATGAAGTTGAAGAGATTGAAATTTGCTTTAAAAAAGTGGAATAAAAAGGTATTTGTAAATGTCTTTAATAGTGTCTCAAAGCTGAAAGATGAACTAATATATTGGGAGGATATGCTTGAAAAAGATATTAACCCTAATAGTGTAAAAGGGTACAATAACTGTCTGAAAACTTATAATGACTTCACTATACAAGAAGAAGTTTTTCTTAAACAGAAAGGAAAGGGTAAAATGGTTAGAGGAAGGGGATACAAATTCTAAGTTTTTTTCACCAAATATTGAAATATAAGCGTGCAAAATCAACTATTCAACATATAGAAAAAGCTAATGGTACTGAGATAGATGACATAAATGAAATTAAAATGGAAGTTGTGGATCATTTCTACAAACATCTCTCTGCTGATCATACTAATGATGATGACTCTCTACTGAATGTGATCCTAAAGTTAGTTACTCTAGAAGATAACAATATGCTTACTATGATACCCTCTATGGAAGAGCTTAAAGTAGCTGTTTTCTCAACCCCTATTGACTCAGCTCCAGGAATTGATGGGTTCTCTGCTTCGTTTTATACCTACTGTTGGGATATAATTAAAGTGGATCTTTATGAAACAATTCTGGAATTTTTCAAAGGTGGGACTTTCCCTAACAGCTGGGTTTCTGCCCTAATTGTGTTGATTCCAAAAGTTGAATCTCCTAACAATTTTGGACAATTCAGACCAATTAGCTTGTGTCAAGTCTCCTACAAAATCATCTCCAAGATCTTGACTAATAGGCTAGCAAAGCTTATGCCCAAATTGGCCTCTGAAAACCAACATGGCTTTGTAAGTGGTAGGACTATAAGTGACTGTATCTTGTTATCACAAGAACTTATGAGGCATCTAAATACAAAGTGTAGAGGAAGCAATGTGGTTCTTAAGCTTGATATGGCGAAAGCGTTTGATAGAGTTTGATCGAAATTCCTGAACAATGTTCTTTTAAAGTATGGTTTTGATGAAGGGTGGATTGAGATGATCATGAACTATGTGACTAATGCCTACTACTTTGTAAGTATTAATGGAAATGATGCGGGTTTCTACCAATCTAGCAGATGGGTTAAACAATGGGATACTCTATCCCCCCTACTTTTTGTATTGGCTGAAGAGGTATTTAGTAGAGGTTTAAATGATTTTATGGATAAGGGAAGTCTGATCCCTTATAAAACTCCTCCAAGATGTAGTAATATTTCTCGCTTGCTATTTGCTGATGATGTCCTAATATTTACCAATGGCACAAAAAGCAGTTTAGAGAAACTTATGTAATTTATTCATAGATATGAAATGAGCTCTGGGCATCTTCTTAATGCCAAAAAAAGTATTTTCTTATCCTTGGACAAATCTGCAGTGATAAAAGAAATAATAGCAAAGGTTACTCGCTTTTGTGAAGGTGCGCTCCCTACATCTTACCTTGGAATTCCCTTTCATCATACTAGATTAAATGCCGGAATGTATGAAGAATTGGTTCAAAAAATTGCAAACAAAGTTGCAAGTTGGAAGGGTCAGTTATTATCTATGGGAGGGAAGCTTACCTTATTAAAGCACGTCCTCTCTGTCATGCCTATGCATCTTATCTCTGTATTAAATCCTCCAATATCAGTACTTGATAAGATTGAAAAATATTTTGCAAAATTTTTGTGGGGTTCCTATGAGGGGAAAGAAAAACATCATTGGGTAGCGTGGAATAAAATGGCAAAGCCTGTAGATGAAGGCGGTATTGGAGTGAGAATTTTAAAAGAAATGATGATGGCTCTCCATGCTAAACTAAGTTGGAGAATATTGACCGAAAATACTCTATGGGCTAGGTTCATGATACAGAAATACTTAACTAAAGAAGATGACTGGTCTAATCCAGTGGTAAGAGTGACTCATTCTGCAACTTGGAAAGACCTTGCTAACTCCCCTAATTACTAAGAGTAAGTGCCTGATTAGAGAAGGTGCTATTAATTTCTGGTATGAAAATTGGTTGAAAAACTCTATATTAGTTGAGAATTATGATGTTCAGAATAAAAAGTTGTTATTAAACCAACTTTTAATCAGCAATAGTTGGAATGAAGACAGGCTAAAGGACTTGGGAAACGAAAATTTAAAGAGATGGTTGGAAAAAGAAGTGATTATTTTGAGAAAAGGACGTGATACAAGATATTGGCCACTAAATCATAGAGGAGCATGGGATTTTTTCATAAAGAAAGAGGAAAAATGGAAGATAGCAAAGAATATATGGAATCCCCATATTCCACTGAAAATATCAGTGTTTGTTTGGAAGTCGTGGAAGGGAGGGATTAAACTGGATGGTGATTTGGGTAAATATGACATTTCTCTTGTCTAAAAGTGTTCATGTTGTAAAAAGCATCAATTAGATACAATGGAATAACTTTTTGGGTCAGAGATCACTAGCCATGTTTGGAATACTTTCTGTGACGCATTTGGGTTAAAAAAAAGGGAAGTTTTTACCTGGAAAGAGATGGTGTTATATTGGTGTAGTAGTTTCAAAGGAAAATCTCAAGTTAGTTTGATTGCCAATTTAATTCTTTTTCTCATTCTTTGGGAAATATGGCTAAGCAAACGGGATGATAAGCACATAAATGTAAATATGAACAAGGATGCTATTGTTCAGAAGGTGAGGAAGTGGTTGATAGATCTGAATAATATACTGAATCCTGGGAAATTATGTTCCGAGTTTAAGAAAATTGCTCTTGAAAGCTTGAACTTGAAGATTCTAGCATGTAGAACGACGAAAAGCGTTGGTATAAAATGGTTATCCCCTCCTATAGGAAAACTCAAGCTGAATACTGATGGTTCTTATAGAAAGGATGGAACAATTGGAGTAGGTGGAATGGTTAGAAATGAGAAGGGAGATATAGTAATAGCTTACCGTGGCAGCTTGAATGCAAATTCTGCTTTAGAAGTTGAAATAAAATCTTTGCAACAAGGTTTATTGATCTGCTATCAACTCAATATACAAACTATAATGATATAAGTGCATGCTAAAATTATAGTTCATTAGTGCAATAGAAGGGAGAATGTACCTGTTAGGTTTCAGAACATATGGGATGATACTTCCATACTACTTGACTATGTGAATGGAGACTTATGTCATATATGGAAAGAGCAAAACTCTGTGGCGGATTTATTAGCATTTGAGGAGACAAATGGAAGAAATGGAAATCTTTAATTGAGATTGAACTCCCTAAAAAACCCTATGGGGCTTACTGTTTGGACAGGAAATGTTTTATAAGTTTCAGAAAAAGCTAAAAGCCTCTAGCAAGTTGTAAAGCTTCTAAGCTTGCTTTCTTTTTTCTCTGTTTTTTTCCTAAAGCATAATGTTGCTTTGGGGGAATGGACTTTGTAATGTTTGGCTGTGTAAATAAAGGGTTTCTTTGCTTAAAAAAAAGACTAGTATTTGAAAGTTCTATTTCGATAATTATCAGATAGCTTAAGAGTCAAATTTACTCATAGTTTGATCGAAAAAATTAACTTGCTCTTACCACTAACCACCGGGATGATTTTCTGTAGAGCTAAACATTACCCATCACTTTACTTCCATACATACACAATACCGATAAGCATTACTAATATTTATTTGGAGCACTTAACAAGTCTGCAAGCTTTCGGCTAATCAATAGCATCGATAATAAATAAGTCAGAAATTTAAAACACTTCAATGGTAAAACCGAAACAATTTAGAACTTGTGGTTTTATTTCCAAGCAAATAGAACACTCAATAATTTCAGTTGCCAGCTTAAATGTTAAAATTAAGATTTTTGCAAGCATAATATAGAATGCATAATATGTACAACTTTTGGACCAAATTCACAACAGTTAAGAGAACAAGCTGAGAACTTGAGCATACAAGGATTTTGAGCATCTCGACAAGATACCAAAATTTACAGATTCTGTAATGCAGCTTTTGTGTTTATAGACGAGGTATCATGTACATGTACACAGGAATAGTATTTGAAGCCAACGAATCACGCTTTTTGTATAGAAAATCAGGTATCCGTTATTTACACTCCAGGCAGATCCAACATCTCTATCTTCGAACCTGTAAAATTATTTAACTTAATGTGAAGTTGTGATCAATAGAAAGAGAAAAAAAACATGGGACTTAGAAATTCTACTAAATGAATGGTAGGCGAGAAACTGACACTAACCTGTTGAGTCAACCGATTACAATCACCGAGGAACTTTAATAAAATTTCCCAGTCGGAAAAATGTGAGGCGGTAAAATGTCTTGTCAACAAAATCAGGAATACTAAAACTCCAATCCAGGTTGTTCATCTTCTTAGGGAACGGGACTTTGAACTTCTAAGAAAACACGAGTTTGGTACCTGTTTTCAGCAAAGCAATCCATTCAAAAACAAATGATGTAATTGCGAAAAAATCTCATAGCTGACATTTTCAAGGGCCATCCCAGGAAATAAAGCATCTGAAGATAGCAACTTTCTGATAAATAACAAGGAAAGTGTAACAAAAGAACAATTTCAATATAGTACAAGAACAATGTCTAAAGAGATGATGACTGATGAGTTATGATGATCTAATTGACTCAACTTCCTCACATCTTGAGATATATGAACGTCCCTATGTTATATATTCACATTGTCTACTATTTTTCTCTATAAATATCACCTCCACTCCTCCAGTAGTGGTCTCTATACAACTTCTACTCAGCCTCAAAAATAATTTTGCTCATCACAGAGCTATAGATACAGTTTTATACATGATGAAGTAAAAAATCATCTTGTACATATAATACTACTCTAAAAATGAACTTACATTCATATTATTCTCCTTAATGGTTTCCAGTGACTCGGCGAGCTCCACTTGTTTCGATGCAGTTGCAAGCAATGCCTACACAACAGAATATGTATTTAGATTTAAAAAAAATTCACTTCAGTTTTCTGTTGAAGACAATTCAGTGGCTTAGAACTTAGGTCTTTCTCTTCGTGGGAAATTTACAGTTTTGCACACTTAAGTACCAACAATATTCAATTTCAATGATTTCATACACCAGCTTAGAAAAAATCAAGAATATTATAATAGCATAAAGTTTCTTGAAGATTAGAGTACACTATATAAGAAAACATCCATTGATTGGGGCGTAAAGTAGAAAAACACTATAGATCAAGGACTAAACAAGAAAAAGTTTATCAAATAATGGACAGAATATGAGAAGATCAAGTATAATGTATATTTTTCAATTCCAGAAGTATTTAGTACCCCGAACCTATGAAATTTTCTACATTTAGTACACCATCTACGTCAGGTTAGCCGATATTCTATTTAAATCTAACACCAAAAACACATTTTATCAAATATAGCTACCCGATATCACTTTACACAATAACTCAGGCTCTCTATCATTCTTACTATACAAAAATAAAAAACCTACTTCTAATAATTTGTTGAGTAGGTGAAGCTAGTCAAATGACTACCATCATTTTCCCTTTGGTTAACTTCAGCTTGCTTTGAGCTAGTATGATGCAGGTATTTTCTTTTTTTACTTGAGATAGTCAAATATAGCACAATCACTAATTTACCAACTGAGCTGTCGTTGCTTTATAAACAAAAATCATCCGATAAATGTAGGTTGTTATGTTAAAAATCTGCAACTAACCCTTTATCTCAGAAAAGTTGGGGATACTTAATGTCTCAAGTAATAGAACTTTACTTACTTTCCTTGTCTTCTGCAGGTCATATTCTATAGATTTTATTCGACTCATTGACTCGGCAAGCATTTCCTCCTTCTCTTTAGGAATTTTTGCAGGCTTTTTTACCAGCTCACTAACTAATGACTCTAAATGTTGTAACCTCTCATAGCAAGGAAGAAACAACTCGTCTTGTCTGGCCGAGGAATTGCATGATTCTTGAGAACTTAAGTTTGTCGTCTCAGTAATTTGTGGGTTATTTTCCGAGTCCCTATTTGTGTTATTATTCCACAGAAAGATATTTCCCAACTTTCCCAATAGGAGATATATACAAGTGATTAACCTGACTGTGAGATTAACCACTGAGTTTGCAATACTTCTCACAAGTGTTCTTTGTATATTACTAGGTAAATTATCTTCTGCAAACAAAAGAAAAGAATTTACAAAAACGTTTTAATCAAGTAGTCAATTGATTTTGTTTATATTCAAAATAAACAGATAAGTGAATAAAAATAAACACGTACTTGTTGATCTAACGTCTTCAGATCTAGGGTCACTACCCATTGGTTCACCTACCCTGCAGCTAGATCCTAGATCATCTCTCTCCTGAAATAAACAATGATAGGAAAACAATACAACATAAATATTTCTTAGAAATATATGTAAAAAATGGGATGTTCGCTTGAGACGAAAAGTAAAAGACATGCTTTATAGTCCGAAAAAAATCTACAAGTACACATATACCGATATGGATACACTACTACACTAGAACACAGTTCATTAACTCTGTTCCTATTTTAGTGCGCTAGAACCTTGGTCCTTGTACTAAAATTAATCATATAGATGTGGGGAAAAAACATAAATAAAAAGGATGATCGGATTAAATATGTAAAACGTACTTCGTCTTGACATAATGCTGGTGACATGCTTTCGTTTATACACAACATTCCGTCCAACCTTGTATCGGCAAAATCAATATCACTACTTATAAACTGTTCAAAAAAAAAAAGTCTAGTCGGTTAGCATATGAGTACACACTTATAAATTACCACGCTTACATCTTAATATGTCACCTTAGGCCGAAATGGCTTGAGATCTGAACCATCTGAATTCGAAAAACTAGTGGTATTTTTGAGATATATGGCTTCACGAGCATGTACCAACTGGGAATCAAAGCAAGATAATATCAGAAACTTATAAAGGAAAACTTCACAGTTAGCACACCAGTGCTACAGTTTCAACTCAAAAGCACTACATAGTACATATCAGTTAATCGCTTGATTACAATGATGTAATAAGAACCAACCTACAGATAATTATCTGTAGACCAACAACAGTAATTACTACTATGTTCATATAGGTTGGTGAACTAACTTTATGCGTTCGTTAATGATTGGAATCTACAGTGTGATTTTTGATAGGTTGTTGCACAAATTCTACAAGCGACATTTTCCATGATATCATGAACGTTGTATGAAAACGAAAATATTATTTCAGTTTAAGGAGAAGGACCGGACCTTCATTAAATCGGAATTATTCCAGGGTCCCTTATCAGACCCAAGGCATCCACCTTCAGTTGAACAAGAGCAGCTTCCGCCAAGAAAATCTGGTAATTGACTGTTTGAAAAAGAGAAGTTTAAGCACGACATGCATTAACATTCGAGAAATCAAGAAATGTACAGATTTATCGAATGAAAAAGAAACCTGACCTTGAGTCTATGACTTCCAATAATTTAGTATGAAATTTATTTCCCAACACCTGTGGATGAGATACGAAACATTATTAAAGCTCAACATCACTTCCAAAAGTGGCATAAGAAAGTATAGATATATATATATTACATGTATTTTCGCTGTCGTTCTTGGATCAAGCAAACCTTTCACAGCGCTCCATATCAGTTTAAATCCACTGCCAACATTAACGATGTACATCTGATGCAATGTCTATAAAAAGTTAACTAAGATCAGTTTCATAATCCATTTTTAGCAAATGGGCGATGATATACTATAGTTAATGAAAATTCTGCACCTCAGGATAGTTGTCACCGTCTATTTTCTGCATGCGCTTAATTAAATCATGTGCAACCTTGCCAAAACTCATCAAACTCTGTACAAACAACAAGAGTTTGTCAACAAAGCTATATAAGCTAGAAATGATTTCCATAGCAAAATATGTGATGCTAATTAGAGTTTATGTACACTAACATATCATTAGATCTTGATTTTGTATACTCACAGCACCAAAACGGGAAAAAACAAAGGTTGACTATTTACTGGTCACAAGGACCAGATTTTTATACACTTTTCTACCATGTTTTTTATACTTTACTGCGAAATCCTATGATACTTTCCAATTTCCAAAAACCAATGGGTTCGTACTGTACAATGATACAAAAGCAGAAAAAACAGGTTTGGTATACTAATTGCTAATTTAGAAGTTTAAAACTCAAATACGAAAACATGTACAAGACTATTGTTATATGTCAGTAGTATATAAGTAGTAGCTCAATACTGACCACTCCTTGTACATCGAGTATTGTTGTCGTTGAATCTATATGCCTCTTTGCTGATATCGAGCATGCTGGAAATTTCTCGGAAAAAGCTCTTTCGAATCCCTGAACATGATATTTTAAAAACCTATCGACGGTGGTGACTTTCATAAGTTTATTAGGTTCAACTTTACCGAGTCTTTCAATGTAAACTGGACGACCCTCTTTATCCACACCATGGTAACCGTGAGGGTAATATTGCTGAACTTCTTTGAACTCTTCGTATATAAAGTCCTAAATATTTATAATTTATCAAAAAGTCAGCTAAAATGAAAAAAGGGAAAGACTAAATTGTTCTTGTTAATATGTACAAAGTAGAGATGTAAATGCATCACCGAGGAAATACCCTTAAGATAATAATTAACCTGTAAAATAGAGTCTACTTCACACTCCCTCCTCCAATTAAGCATATCTTCCCACATCTGCAGGGTCCTATCCAGATCGAATTTCCTTGCTTTTAAAAATCTGCAAATATATCATGTTAACTTAGAAACCTTAAACTTTTCATCTTTTAAAATTTAAAATTCATATGTAAATACATAAGTAGGTAGACAGATAAATGCATTTAAAATACTGTATAAAGCTATTACAATATGTTTTTTACTAAAACAAAATATACTGTAAATCATTTTGGTATATTAGGACAATGTGTAAGTTCATATTTTCTACAGTAGAACCCCTTCCCCGTTTCACTGTTCTTTATGATTAACGACTTCACATCGAAAGCAGGTAATGTCATAGCTTTAAATATCCAAGTCATCAAAAATTTACAAAAAACGTCGAAATGTAGGCAGATGAGTACATTAGTTATGAAAAAAATAAAAACCTTATTTCGTCGATAGTTACATATGGTGATACCAATTACAAAGACTGTTGCTTTTTATGGGAAAACTACAGAACCTGGGAGCATCTGAAGCACACTTGGAACATCGGAATGCAAAATGACAAAAGCCTTCAAATTGATTTTTTTTTCAAAATAGTTTACTTCATTTATTGAGGTCAAAATGAAAATAGGGATTCAAGTCAATTTCTTAAAATTCTTAAGAGTACATAAAATGTCTAATATAATGGGAAAATTCACGATATCAGTGTCCGTACCCACAACTTACTAGCATTAAAACAAAGCTAAACTCTCAACGTTCGTTGATAACAACAATTTAAAGATTCATAAAGTAAACAACAATTAATTTTCTCCATCAAGCATAAAACACTAATGTCGTCGAAGGGGGAGGAAGCCAGTATTACAAACTAAGGAAACTTAACGCCTGAACATAGGACAATGTTACAAGCAGAAGGGTCATAAATGAACAAACTAAGAGCAATAACTCTGATACAGAGAACTACAAAAGAAAATCTTAGCTATGCATAGCATTGGATAACAACGGAAATGGGAGTGCATATTTACTATGTTCAATATTGCAACTGACATTGATACTTTGAGCATGTATACAAGAAAAGCTTATGAAATTCATTCTAGTGATCATAAGCTTGAAAAGCTAAACCTTTATCGGTTTACAATGATATACTAATAAAGGGCGATTTGTTTGTCTTTAAAGCAAATAAGATTTCCAAACTAATTTTCGGAAAAAAAGCTAAGTTCATTTCAGCATGAAACTTGTTTATCTTTTTCATAAACTAAAAAGAACGCTTTTAAGCTAACAAACAACTGAAAAAAGGCTACACGCAAGAATACTAAAAGATCTCATCATCAAAGCTACAGCTAAACAACTCCCAAGAATGCTCCTAGCCTTGTTCATTTCCAGCTAATAGCTCCTGTCTTTTGCTATTTTTTCTTAAAAGTGCATTTGGTAGACCAGCTTCTAAAGTGAGCTTCTCTGTTCTTTTAGGCTTTTAGCTGAAGAAGCTTGAAGCTGAAAGAACCTACCTTTTCTTCTGAATCTAAAAAAATCCAGCTTATTTGCTTAAAGGCTTTAACAAAACAAGCCTGTATACCTATACCATTTTAATTTAAATGAACTTCGGTATTCCTTGACCGTAAACAACTCAGCTCATTCGCTTAAAAGCCGTAACCGAATAATGAAATTAAAATATTTCCCTTTAAGAAAACTAAACTGTATGTACATATACGGGGTTTAATAACAGAAAAGGAAGACAGACCTTAGCATAGTGTGATAATCGTCGTGCTGAGGCGGAAGCAGATCATTGGTGATCAAGGCCTGGCGAAAGGCGTTGACTGCCTCCTCCTCTTTCTCGTCGCGGACGTCTTCAATCGAAATCGAAGCGAATCGGCATGGAGCAACCCGTTTGCTCCTTTTTCTTAGGGAATTTGTGAGTTTCGAAGATGCATTTAAAATAGCTTTTTTCTTCAAAGATCTGCTACGGATTTTCCGTCTGTCGTCCTCAGAGGTACCGAAATCCGATCTTTTTGCCCTCTCGTCTTCCTCACAAGATAACAACATCTCACCTATATCCAATAAAATCATTTAAAGGAAAAAATAATTTGATGTCTAAGCAGTGAAATCAAGCCTTGAACAATCCACCTCGTATACTAATTTGCGATAAGTTTTCAACAAAAAAGAATAAGATCAAAACAAAGGTCGAACTTTTCGAAATGTCTTTCTCAAAAGAAACCAATAAATTAGAAAGAAGCAAGATAAATATATAAATCTAATATTCTAATCAAATCAAACTTGATTGATCTCGCATACTAATTTTGCGGTAAATTTCCAACAGGAAAAACAATGAAAACAAAGCTCGTGAATTTCGAAACTTTTTCTCACAACAAACCTCTTTTTTCCTATATCCCATTAAATCACCTGTTAAAGAAAAAACAATTGATCCAAAATTACTTATATCAAGCCTTGATTAGCTTGAACAAAATAAGACTGTTTCACCTAAATCCAATAAATTCATAATTGGAAAAAAAAACAAAAACTACCCTAAAACACTGAGATCAAGCCTTGTTTCATTTACCTCGCATATCGTTTTCCTTCAGAAGTATTTCAACTTTGCCACAAATCTGCATAAAAAATGCATTAAAAAAAACGCATCAGCTGAAAAAACATTCATCTTTCTCCTAAATCAGAATAATACAACAAATTGAAAAAAAAAAACCATACTTGATCAAGCTCGTTATTTTCAAAAATAGTATTATACTCGGATCTGAACAAAATAAAACTCAGCAAAAATCAGATTACAGAAAATGACAAAATAAAGCACATATTCAACAATTTTATCTACATACACAAGAATCAAATAAGGAATAAAATTAACTCACCAAATCAATAGAATCTGATTCCAAGCTCAAAAAGTCCTACATTCAACTCATATATTCATATTTTCTTTATATAAATATATACACGAATACAGAACAAATTCTCTTAATTCCCTCTCTCTCTCTCTATATATATATACATATATATACGTATATATGTATATGTGTGAATGTAATAAAGGAGAAGGTGATGTGTGTAGTTTAAGTGTTAGTAATATATATTTATATTAAGTAAACTTTTTTAATTTAAGTTGGTTCATATTCAGTTTCTCTCTCTTACTAGCTTTAATTACTTACTTAGTATGTATTAATTTAGAGAGAGAAAGAATGTAGTAACCGACTAACCGTACCGTTTGGTATACCAAGATAGATTATGACACTTTTGTATTTATATATATATATATACAAACCAGTAATTATGTCTCCACGTTTACGTATATAGCGTGTAATGCAATAAAAATATAAAAAATAAATATAGCACGTAATGCAATAAAATATAAAAAATAAATACAGTTATGATATAAATATATGGATAATACAAAAAAATATAGTTTAATATTTAAAAGAATATTTGGTTGTTAAAAAGTGATAAATAGTTTTATTAGTTTTTACTTTTTATATTTTTTGAAAGTATGATATTATTATAATTAATATAAATGTGTAGTGGTATTTTTGAGAAAAAATGGCTAATTTTGGCGGGTCATTTGACTTGAGTTGGCTTATTATAATAGAATGAGCCAACTCAATATTTCGTTAATGCAGATATTTACGGTTTCACGACGGAAAGACAAATATGTATTATGTTTTTTTTTTCTGGGATGTATAATTGCCGGTATTGAAAATTAAGTCAAATTTCAAAATTCACTACATGCAATTATATATATCGAAAAAAAAAACATGACACATATTTGGTTTTCCGTCGTTAAACCTTACACATATGTATTAACGAAATCTTGATTTGTATTTTGTTCATGTTAGTGTAAAACAAATAAAAAAATAGTGTCACTTGGACCGCATCCTATATATATTGTTTTGATATATTATGAATGTAACTATGTATGTTGTGAGTGGGGTGCCTTGATTCTGGTAAACAGGGCATTTGTCGTTTTTTTTTTTAAATAATGTGATTTTTAATTAGTTTACAGTTTTCACTTTTTAATTAAGCTTGCTTAGGACGGGCGTTTTATTTATGTTAACGTTCCGTTTAAGCTGGACTTTGTTTTTGTTTTGTTCTTTCAGTTATTTTATTACTATATTTTAGTTTAGAATTGAAATTAATTAACAAGGTACAGCCATACTGATGCAATTGATTCTTAGTTACATGTGTTTTTAAACAAAACATTGAACAATCAGTCACGGGTCAAGCTAAGTGCTTATTATTGGTTTTGATACAAATTCGACACCCCCATTTATGGTTCACGGTTTCACCCAAACCCCTACAGCAGTTTTACATGAACAAATTAGGAAGAAAAATCTGTTGCGGGCGAACATGATCATTCTTGATATGGTTATGGGAAGATATGCGACTCTTGATTATCTCGATTGAGGTTCGGTTTGACGGTAATGATCATGATGGAGATAATTAATTAAAATTAATTGGATATATAGGACTAGACGGCTAGGTAATAATACTGAGAGGTATTAATACTAAAAGCACTCACATCATGGGTAGCTAAATATTATTTTTTAGGAAGTATAACTAGCTATATCATATATTAGATCCATATCATGTTAGTTCATGGGTGGGTTAGCTATATTTAATACATTAGGAATTGGATAGTTATTTCAACATATCCAAAAATGATAGTTAAAACTATTTTTTGCCAAAGTGGACTCATACACATTAAAAACACATTTTAAATCATTGTATTTATGTAGGCCTAACAATTAATGAACAATCAAATATGGAATGAATTTATAAAATATAGTATTTATTGAAAATAGAGAGAGTGATAGAGGTCTTGAGATATTTTGTAAAGTTAAAATGAGTAGTTAAAATTAATAAAGTATTGTTTTTATGTTAAATTTGAAGAGTATGATACATATATATACCGCTACAAATGCTCATATATTGAACTTTGTGTAGCGATTTCGTTATTTGAACATGTCTAGTCGTTTGATCTTCACGGTGTTAAGTTTACTATTTTGCCTTGCTTCAGAATTAAGACGTTATGTATATATTTTCTGCGGAGCTTTCGTCCTACGTTCTTATTTATTTGTGTGTTTATATACTCACTTTATATATATGGACTACAATTTTACTATTCCTAGAAAGTTAGTTAGGGGCTAATTTACTCAAACAAATATACTAAATGAGCACATTTCAGAAATGAAAGGAAACTCCATTTCATAAAAACCAGTTAGTAATTTTGGTATTTTAATGATATCACTTAAGCTTTGGAAATCCAAGGTATGGTCATATCTTAAGTTTCTAACAGTGGAAAGAACCTTATCATTCTATAGGATTAAGCTATAAAATGTAAACTTACTAACTTAGAATATGTTAATTAATTATCAATGGTAAACTAAAGTGTTATTTTACTCAAAAAAGTTTTATCTAAATGTACATTTATTACAATAAGAAAAAAAACTCCACCGTTTTAAAAAAATCATGTATATTATTACACAAACGTGTCGACAAAGTTTGTATCTTGATGATATTAGTTAAGCTTTCATAATCAATATGGAAGAAAAATAAAGATGTATCGAATTATATTTACCACATCAAGAAGCTACTAATCCAATTTGTTGTGAATTAGATAAAGTGTAATATTATAAAGTATGTGTGCACGTTCTTTTACTACGTTTATTAGGTATTTCTAATCCATGAAAAAAGCCAAAATATAGGAGTATGTTTTTGGGCGGGCATAAACGTGGAAAGGCACCGTTGCTGACAAATGGAAACCACTTACACTATCTAAGAAGACAAATGGAAACCACTTACGTTATCTAAGAATAAACCTATCAGTTTACTTACACTTTTATTCATAATTTTAGTATAACAGTTTAATTTTATATATTTTTCAGCTTTTCTATCAAATTTATTATCATAACTAAATATTACTATATTTTAATATACTTCTATCAAATTACACATTAAATAACTTAAAAGTTTTCTCGTATTTAAAATAAAAAGTACTTTTTTACAACTTATAAGAAAACGTTTTGTTTTATACAAATTATCAGCTTTTTTTTATCAATTTATATATCAAAACTATACAACTCATATTTTTGTTATTTTATTAATTTATATGTGAAAAGTACAAATAAATGAGAGAAAATATGAGAAAAATAAGAGAGAGAAATTATTATTTTAATTAGAAGGGAATATCTTGATCCTTATATTTGAGATATATTTGAGTTCATATATATTTAATATAATGAATAAGGAAACTGATGGGTATAAAATTTTAAAACAATCTATTCGTATTCAAGGTAAGTTGATGATATAAGTTAAGAATGTCATGACATATGCCAAAACTTGCAGGTTGCGACTAGAATTTAGTTAGTTGTATACTATAGAAGCTTAAATTGGTTAAAAGTTGAAAAGGAAATTGAGTAAATTTTAAAGATAAAAATCAAGAGAATATAATGGGAAGAGTAGTGTGAAATGTACTATGTTTGAGTGATTACACTTTGCTTTATTAACGAATATACATGGGCATAAAAATATAAAGAGAAGGTGTACACACAACTACACAAGTCCCATTATGTCATAATCTCGTTGGGAAAACATAGCAAAATATATTTTGCATTAAGTTGGATGTATAACAGATTTTTTTATATACACGAGTTGTTCTTTAATTTTGTAACATTTCAATGTCTTTTCTTTTTTGTTTTATTTTAGGCAACTCCAACTCTTAATTCTTAAATATGTGAATATATTTTCATTAAAATGTAATTACATTAGACCAATGCGGCGTGTTCATGAACTCTACACTCTCGAAGCACATATTTGGTACCCAAAAAGCCAAATATTTTTATTGGGAAGCAAATATAATACGTGATATGTTTGAAAACAATTTCAGAATCTTTGACTAATCATGCAAGTTTTAGATGTTTTTAAGTCTTATCCTCCAACTGTTTAGCTACCAAATTAATAATCGTTGTTTCAGGATAAATACTTTAAAAGGGACAAAATGTTACGACTTTCTCTTAAATTGAGACTTTAGGGTATACTATTACTAACTAATGTAACTAATCAAGTAATGCGATCACACCATCTATCCTTTTATTTCGTTTTAGAATTTAGATAACACTAACCACTTCATTTACAGATTACACACACTTTCCATTCTCTATATATAACCCACAATCTGATTCATATATCCTGACAATACATATTAGTCGTGTGAGTGTTTTCACGGTATGCATGTAATTAAGCATATCGTCACTACAAAAAAAAAAACTATTAACGGCGCACATTGCTCGATGTCAAGGTCCGTGTTGTCTTATAAGTTGACGTCGACAATAGCGGTTGTGAAAAATAAAATTAATACCGTGCTTCAAATGTATGTCGTTAGTGATGCGCGGTTAAAAAATAATTTTTTTTTATTAATGTTTTTCATGATAATTTATATATACGGTATTCTGGCAACCCCTTAAATATTTTTTTTGGTAACTCATTCCAAAATTATATATTGTTAGTGCAATAATATACCATAATTTTGTATGTATTCATAATATATAAGTAATATTTAAAAAATTAGCAATGCAAGTGATTATAAAAGATATTTTATACAAACTTATCATGTTGACACGTAACACACATCTTTAAAAAAATTAAATAAAATTAATAATTAGAGTAGTGATGGGTGGGTGCAAACAAAATTTATAAAATATTTTTTGGTGGTTTGTATTTTAATTGAAGTGAATATACTGAAATTGTGTAATATATATTTAATTGTTCGTATATACCTATTATTTAATATACGTTTGGTTTTTTCAGGTTTTTTTTTAAATATTTTTTACATTCGTGTCTTAATCGTTTTACTTGTTATACCTTGATTTATTAAATTTAACTTTTACATATTTTGTGTTTCTATTTTATTTATTTTTTAGTCAATTTTGAAATGCTGAAACTTTTGACACATGACTTCATATGACATTACTGTTGTGGATTTTTTTTTTTGAGTTTGAAAAGAAAGTCGAAAGTGGGCGAAAAGAAAAAAAATAAAAATAAAATACATTTTAATTAAGAAAGCAAGTTAAAGAAACATAAGAAAAGAAGGTAAAAAAGGTACAAAAATCCGGTCTTCCCGGTTTTTTACTTTGAAAAATATTATGTGATTTTATTTATTTTGGTAACCCTATATATTTGGTTCTGGTTCCGTCCCTGAGCACATACTCGAATATACTTCTTTTTCCGACAATCCCTAATTACCCTATTAATAGTGCAAGGTTAATGTGAAATTTTGTTACATTAATTTGACGACCATTTGGTGTTACAAAATAAAATTGGAATCTTGATTCTATATTTGCTTGGCCTAACACCTAAAAAGCATCGAATTTATTCTTCTATGTGACGTTTTGAAAAGTTCACTGCGTTCTAAAACATATAAAATAATACGAACTAAAAGATAAGATGGAAAGTTGAATGTTATTAAATATTAATTAGTAAAAGCTTGTCCTGTGAACAGGACCACCAGTGTACTTAAGTATGTACTAAAAATAGTACTAATCATAGAATTTTTCTTTAATCAAATCAAAAGTTGCTAATATACAGTTGGACCTCAAATTAGTAGCCGAAAGTATCGCATGTGTGTTGTGCTAGATTCATCCCTCTTTTAGCATTGAGACCATGGAAGGCTGTAATTTGGGTCCATTGCAATCAACTTTGTAATATATAATTACAACAAATTTTTATAATATGCAAATAGTTATTGAGTTTAGATATATTAAAATCAACTAAATTGTTTATTCCTTGTAACATGGCAATGATGTTTCCTTCAAAAACGAAGCCAGTTTAAGCTTTTCCAGAACATCATTTACAATTAACATGTTCAAAAGAAAACAGCATGCATGTACAAAAAGGTCCACGCGCATTTTATTAAATGGTTTGAATATAGTTGTGATGATTTATCTTATTATATAGTATATACAATGAGATACGAGTCGGTGGTAATTTCGAGTATTAAAGTTGCTAGATTATGTAGAACTTTAGTATCAAAGAAGCAGAGCAGAGATATCAATTTCCTTAAAAAGATGAATTCAGAGGAGCTTCATATTTCATAGCATAAAACCTGAAACTTCAATTGCTTGGCCCAGTTAAACTTGCGACCATAGTTGCTGATATGGGAGATGGAAGCGGAACCGAAAACATAAACTAAATTAAGAGATTATAAGCATGTAAAATAATTAACGAAGATACCGAAAACGAGAAACGGGTTGCGGCAAACGCAAAACAGTGTGAAAGGGGAAAAAACATACACCATGCATCTAAATTAATCTTCTGTAACTTGGCACATTTACAAATTACGTTAACTCATCAAGAATACCTAGAGATGAAAATCACGCATCTGACTAGTTAATGGCTTTGTTCATATACATCCATTTCTAAATGGACAGGACATGAACATAAATTTGAACCTCTTTTGGTACAAAAGTCGGACATAAGCAGAGACCCGTTTAGAACTGTTCATGAATGTAATTTTAAAACTCTTCTCGTATATGAACCTGACATAAGTAGAAACCCGCCAAAAAAAATTACGTACGCATCTAGGCTACAATAGTCCATAAATCAGTAATTTTATAATTAAATGGATCATTAAACTATCGGGAACGGAACATAAGGACTACCGCTCGACTAATTCAGATTTGTGACTATTTTGCAAACTCATACGAGTTGAGGAAAAAGAAGCACAATTAGCTACAAATCTGATAGTTGCACTATGTCAAAGGTGACGGTGTTAGATTCTAAGATTAGAAAATCTTAACATTTGACAAAGTTCACCAGCATTTGTTGCACTACAAACGTATCATTGACAAACAGCAGAAAAATAAATAAAACCTAACCTCAACTTTCTTTTGTCTATTGTTTGACAACTCTTAATAAGTTGGGTTAGCACATTGGATGTTACACCCAACTAATAGAAACTTGTTTGTTACGATAGTAATTAAGTTGGTGATCCAAAAAAAACAGTCTTACACAACCAAGAACAGAACCAAGGCCCAAGAGTTGTGACAAACAAGCAAATAACTTAAAACCTCAAAATTTTGTTCACACTTCAACAAAAAAGACGACAAAACTAGTACGTAACCGGTGCCAATATTTCTAACTGGGAACCGAGCTTCTCCTCTGCAGCTTTCTCTGCCTTGATCCTAAGCTTTGTCAGTTGTTTCTTGCGCTCATACACAGCTTGTGATCTCTCTTTTCTCTTGTTCTCGAGTTCCTGTGATAAAAAAGAAACGAGTAGAGTTGCATAAGTAAAAGTACAGGGTGAAAAACAAACAAAATATAAATGGTTCAGGCAATTGTATTTTAATAATCAGTGATAAATTAACACTAGAGACAATCAATTCTCCAACGGCCAATCTAAACAGTTTAGGCCGCCAACTGATAAGAGGGGGGTTGCAGTTGAAGCAAATAGAAGAGAACCAAACATAAATGGTAAGGGTAATTACATGCTAGTAAGCTATAAATTAACACTAGAGACAAAATCGATTCTTCAACAGACAATCAAAACAGTTTAGGCCAGTTGATAAAAAGGCGTTCAGTTGAAGCAACTAGAGGCTAACAAAGCATATCACTTGATGATTTCCTGGTTTATCTTCTATTAGTGACTTTGTTGTAGAGAAGTTTATCTTATGCATGAACGAATTCTATGGTTGCACCGTCACAGTGCTAGGTTCATGAATTTTAATTCAAGGTAAGTACCAAAATGCATTAATTGGCCATGCTAAAATGGTTGTTTTTCTGTATGAATATACCACTGCTTATAGTTTTAATCAGCTTTACAAAAGAAACCTTGATAATTTTGTCAGAAAAGTCCGGAAGGTAAAAGGTGACTTCGATGCCAAGCTAAACAGCAAAAAAGCAACTTTCACACAGCTAATTTAAGCACTTATTACTTGCACAAAGAAATGAACATTAACCACTGAGTTTGTATAAAGTACTCTTGCAGTCTCAAATTATGAACTACAAAAGATGAAAACCGAAAATTTTGTAAAAATAAAGGAACAATTTTCTTCGGAAGAGATACAAAGGAGATATAATATTGTCACCTTGATAGTATCATAATGGTTCCATCCAACTTCGGAAGAGAGTTTGCCCAACAAGCAGTACTTGTGTCCAGCTTGGAGCCTCAGAACCCTGATTATGTACATGACCAATAAATTTAATTCAATCTAATACACAAGCAAGAGAAAATAGGAAAGTCGCAAAATGGAACACAACATGATATGCATTATTAAATACAAAAACATACTTGAGAGCATCGGGGATCACCATACGCTTAACCTTGTCATAAGGTGGAGGAACACCTTCAAAGACCTTCAACCTTGCCAAGGCTGCAGCTCCACGCTTAGTCTTGTGTGGAATCATCCTATAAAAAATTATACAAATAACAAATATTTAGAATTTGAACTATCTCAAATCAAATGCAGTACATATGGAAAATTACAACCAATTCGTTCTATAAGATTAATCTTCAATAGATCAAGAATTACTGAACCAGCTACCCCCGCTCAGAGTGATGTGATTTCAACTAAAAGCAGTTTAGATTTCTTTGATGCCACATGATGCAAGGCAATTTAACATTAGTTGAGCACCAAGAAACACATGCTTAGAACTGCTTTGTCACTCACTACACTCTTTTGCCATACTTCAAAATTCAAGTGCAAGTTTTACAAGGTTATCTGCACTGCGGTAGTATGGTTTTAACATGAAATTTAATTTTCTACAGTCCAGACATCCAGAAAAAAAATAGCTTAACTAATAGGCATTGCATAAATCTTGAACTTGAAATTTACTAAAAAATAAAGTTTGTTAATTCTCAATATATGAATTGAATAATCAATCTACACTTGGGACACGTGTGACATTGTCTTCTACACATGAACTGAATTCCATCAAAAGGTGCAAGAATACCATCGAGAGAATTCAACTACAGTCCACAATCAACATCACGATACAGCCTACATCATAGCACCTACGCATCCTTAAAATAATATTCAAACCACTCAAATAAAATTTAGGTACATCATAGCAACATCAAGATACATAATATTTAGGTATATAATATTGTTGGCAGCAATCATCCAGTGACTTTGGACGTAAACTGAAACCACTCGTTTTTCACTCACATAAAAAAAAACTGAAAATGTAACTTTGATGTGTGATGTGTCATGAATTGCCTACCTTTTCCATAGTTAATAAATGTACTGCATATAAATCATAAAATTATACAACTAGTCACAAAGCAATTCACTCGAGACTAGAAACTGCAATCTTATTACATAAATCTGCCGACTTGCAATTCAACCATCCATACATACTTAAGTGTATTTGAGCTCATACTTAATCCGTGACTCGTATTATTGAGTGAATCTGAATACGGTCATGTAATCATGTGACCACAAAGCCGATCACTGGGCAATAACCATGACCAATATATATCGCATATATATAAGATTTACGTATAGCTGCAGTGATCTACCACCCCCCAGATGGTACCACTGGATACTGGAGGGTTTGCGAAGGTGAATCGGGTCATGGGATGGTTTTGTATACTAAATGTCTTACAACTTGACTGTAGTGTACATATACTATAATTTACTCCATCCGTCCCAAAAGATGGTCCAATTCTTAAATCTAGTCCCAAAAAGATGGTCCAATTTCATATACAAATTGTACATGAAAGTGAACCATCTTTTTGGGACATAAATTACGAGGGAGTATAACAAGGAGGGGGTTTCTTTTAATCAACTCCCTTTTGGGTAACAAGACACAACGTAAACCTGACATTAGTTTGTCTTAAAATTAAAAGTAGCCTACCCAGGAAGAAACTACACAGTCTAAATGTAAAGTAATAACCAATACTTCCCTACGAATGAGTACTCGGTGTTCCCGTCCTACTTAAAAATAGGGTGTGCCCACCAATAAAACCGCAAAAGATTAGGAGGGAACCCTTGTGGGTCCCACTACCAATTTAAATCATTACAAATTGATTGGTAGGGCAAACCCTACTTTTTAGGACGGGAACACGAAATACATTCTCCTCTAGAAAGAAGGCAAGCCTTTTCTATCTTACTAGTAAAGAGCTAACAAGCAAAACCTGTTGCTTAAACGCTCTTATTTCAAGCTTAGTTAAACCCTCTTGTTTGCTATGCATTTTACTAATTTGGCTGCTCTATAATTAGACTATTTACACATCCGTTTCCGCATTTAATACTAGGAAGTAATTTCATTTTAACCACCGAGTTGAAGGGTTTAGGGTAAATTGGTGAAACTGATGTACCAACGGTATTGCAAATAAAGCCAAGAAAGCACCAACTTCAGTGTACGCCCTGCAGGTACATTCTCCCAGGTTGCCTAAGTATTGACAAAAAAAACTATTTTCACCATGTAATTTAGTTGGTTCTTTTACATTCTTTTACTGCAAATACATTTCCGGATAAATTATTCATCATCTAGGTTAAAACACAATTTTAACACGATCGCCGCCCAGACAACAATATTCACTTAGAGAAAGAAAGAGGCACCACACTATTCTACAGTGATAAATTTCTCAGTCATGGCGGCGCCTCTTTCTCTCTCTAAGTGAATAATATTGTCTGGACAGTCGCCGTATTCAAATTGTGTTTTAACCTAGACGGTAAATAACATTATATGGAAATGTATTTGCAGTGATAATCATAGACATTGCAATTCACATTTAGTCACAAGGCGAGGAGTATACATTTCAATGGACTGATTTGGTAATTTCTTATAATGTTTTCCTATTAACAGTAACAAGGCCAATTTTACCCCGTAAGAACAAAAAAAAATACATTAAACCCCAGAATGAATAATGATTTTGCCACTTCAGGTAATTAAAATATCAAACTATGTATTTAAGCAATATGCCAAAAAATAAACAATAGGGAATGGAGCCCAAATATCTCACTTAATGGAGTTTCCTACAACAATTTACTCAACGGAACAGAAAACAAGTGATACATATGATATGGATATAGATATACATACAATGTTGTTAGTATAACAAACAAATCCCTCACCGACAATGAAACCTATTTCTTACCATGTAATTTAGTTTACAGAACTGTACAACCATAATAATGAAAAACATAAATAACTTAGCACGAAATAAGCCAATCAGAAAACAGATCATTAAAATGTACATTCATTGTCACTAAATGTGATGTAATTAGTTAGCCAGTAGTAATTTCTTCTAATATTTCTATGCAAAATGACTACAATGGAACACTCATAGAACACATGAATGGACATACAAATGCAATACCGCTTACATCACTTTACCCGTGTACATTATTTTTCTATAATAAACAGTTCAAATAACTACAGCAATTTACCATCACAATAACTAAAAACTACATACATAGCATAAAATAAGCCAATCAGAAATCATTTAATCAAAATCCATACTCCTCATAAGTACAGGTGAAATAATTAGTCACCTAATAATAAATCATATATTATTCATTTCTGCAATTTAGATACGAAAATTACACCATAATACAAAATAACAGCACAAATACACGTAAAGCCGAAAAATCAAACCACTGTTAATTTCACCGTAGGCATAAAAACCTAAATTTCACCATGTAATTCAGCAAGTTCTAACAGTTACAGCACTTTACATCTGTAATAACAAATCAACATACAAACAGTGAAACAACCAACACAATAACCCAATCAGAAATCAATTAGTTGAAGCACATTCCTTATGACTCAAGATTAATCAACATTGCCAAATGGTAGTTTCTAATAATATCTTCCTACCATAGTCAGTTCTAACTACAACACGTTACCCCATAATACCGAAAGAAAACATACAAATCAGCAACACAAAAAGCCAGTCAAAAATTATTTAATTAAAAAAGAAATACTCATCATGACTAAATTGAAAGTAATTAGCCACCAAATATTAATTTGCTAAAACAATTCCTTGAAAACAGGACAGCGTACAACAGATACACTCATTCACATAAAACTGCCAATCACATAACAATTCATTGAAATGTATACTCCTTGTCACAAAATTGTAAGTCATTAATCACCCTGATTACAATCCCCTATAACATCTTCCAGAAAATGAAACATACTACGACAGATACACACACAGATAGCCAATCACAAATCAATCCACAGAAGCGTGACTAAAGCAGATGTAATTAATCACCTAATAATATTTTCCTATAATATTTCCTAACATTGACACATACTACAACAGAGTCAGGCATACGCTTAAAATGTTATACTCATAAAGCAATAGACATACATTCATACACATAGAATAGCCAATCACAAATCAATCCACATAAACATACACTCCCCGTAATACATAACCTAGTAATAATTATCTATAAATATTTCCCTAAAACTGAAACATATACTAGTGATATACACTTATATACTAACTTCCTTCCAATTTACTTGTCCCCTACGAAAATACGTGCATTTTGAAATGCAAATAATGTGTACCCAAATTGTTATAACGACGAATTTGAAAAAACCTTTGTAAACTCAAATTTATACAACAGGTTTTTTCCACTGTCATTTTGGCAATTTAGTTACGAAAATTACACATCCCAAAATGCACGTAGCTGACAACCGTGACAAGTAGTATGGAACGGATGGAGTTTATATAAATAAACAGGTAATTTGAGTATGACAGTTTCTTAAAATTTGTCATTTTAGCAATTAATGTACAAAAATTACACATCCTAAAATGCACGTAGTTGACAATAATATGGAATGAAGTATATATATAAACAAATAGGTAATTTAAGGAAATGGCGGTTTCTTCAAGTTTGTCAGTTTAGCAATTTACTTACAAAAATTACCCACCTCGGAATGCACATATAATCGTAATATGGAGCGGACGGAGTATATACTAATAAACATGTAATTTCAGTATATGACAGTTTCTTCAAATTAGTCATTTTAGCTTATTAGTTACTATATATTCCAAAATGCACCTAGTTGACAAGTAATACGGAAAGGAAGGAGTATATACGAATAAATAGGTAATTAGAGTGTACGAAGGTTTTTCAAATCTATCATTTTAGCAATTTAGTTCGAAAGGAAGGACCACCACCACCTTCTGCCCGTTTAACAGCTCCTTCGCTATCACCGACGCTAACCGACCCAGCATGCGCTGTCGTCTGTCCACCACCACACGGCGGCACAGAGACCTGACGCTAACAACATTGTATATACGTATTTATCTATCTATGTGTGTGGCGGAGGTGTGGAGGGGGGAGAGTGAGGTGTGGCGGCAGGTATTTAAAGGAAAACACGGTTAATCACCCAAACGTGAAGTGATTAATCACCTAAACATACAGTTATACTTTCACACACATGAAACAATAAATATATATTCATACATATAAAACAGCCAATCACAAATCAATCCATAGAAACTTACACTCCTCGTGACTAAAACGGAAGCAATTAATCACCTGGTAATAATTTCCTAACACTAAACCTGATAAATTCGGAGTTAGTAACCCTAATTTGGATTTATTTAGAGAGAGAAAGAGACGAAAGAGACTGATTGAATTGATTAGTTTTCTGTTCGAGCTGGACATTTTTTACACAACAAGTCCTCATACTATGAAACAGAACACAATCAAGTATACTAATAACAGAAATGCAACAACTAAGGACTATTATCTAACAGAACCATACCCGCGGATGGTGCGCCAGAGGATCTTAGAGGGAGTGCAAAAGTGAATCGGCCCATGCGAGGATTCAGTATTCATCCTCTTATTTAACTCAGTTTATTTAGAGAGAGAAACAGAGGAGGGAAAAAATCTGATTCAATTGATTAGTTTTCTATTCGAGCTGAGAGTATATATACAAGACATTTTTTACACAACAAGTCCTCAAACTACGAAACAGAATACAATTGAGTATACTAATAACAGAAATGTAACTAAGGACTACTATTTAACAGAACCATACTACTAAATATATACAGTCAGTTAGCAACCCTACTTTGGGTTAATTTTAGTCAGTTTATTTAAAGAGATAAATTAGTTTTCTGTTACACTATTTACACAACAGGTCCTCATACTATGAAACACAATACAATTGAGTATGCTAATAACAGAAATGTAACAACTAAGGACACATGAATAAATTAATATAAAGGGTTACGGACCCGCGGATAGTGCGCCAGAGGATCTTAGAGGGAGCGCGAAAGTGAATCGGACCGTGAGAGGGTTTAGTGTTCATCCTCTTGCGTAAAAAGCGTAGATACTTCATCTTCTGCCTAACGAGACCACCGGATAAGCAAATCTCCTCGCACCGAACAACGACGACTTTTTGCCCGTTTAGAAGCTCTTTCGCTAGCACCGAGGCTAATCGGCCTAGCATGTGCTGACGCCCGTCGACCACCACTCGGCGTGCGCATAGACCGGAGCCGGATACCATTTTGTGTGTGTGTGTGTTTGTGTGTGAGAGAGAGAGAGATTAAGGTGTGGCGGCGGGTATTTATAAGGAAATGGTTTTTTTTTGTGAGGTTAGGGTGGGCTTTATACTTATAGATTTTTTGGGCCTCTTTGGAGAAATTTGTGATGGGCCTATGGTTCTAGTTTGACTTAATTGTTGATAGGTCTAAAAAGCTGAAATTATTTAAATTTTAATTCCCATCTCAAAATTATTTAAGTTTTAGTATAAACTCGATACAAAACTCATGATTTTTATCTGTTTTTATATGTTTTTTAAATTACAAATTATTGACTTCTAGTAATAGATTTTATATTTAAAATTAAGTTTTTACGTTTAAATAAACTTATATATGTAAAGTATAGATCATTGACTCAAAACTCAAGATTTTCATCTGTTTTTATATTTTTATCTGTTTTTTAAAATATAAATTATTGACTTCTAGTAATTGAAAATTAAGATTCCGCGTTTAAATAAACTTTTATATGTAAATTATAGATTATTAACTTACAACTCATAATTTTCATTTATTTTTTAAAATGAGAATTATTGACTTTTAGTAACTGATTTTACGTTTAAAACTAAGTTTTCACGTTTAAATAAACTTCTACATGTAAAATATAGATTATTGACTTGTACAAATACAATTTTTAACGTTTTATCTGTTTAATATTTTCATATGTTTTTAAATTTTGGACTAAAAGTTAAATAAGTTGTATTTCTTGGACCTACACTTAATAAAAGATCAAAAATTATACCAAACATAAATTTGCCCTTCTAGTTTTAGGGCCATTTAAGAATCCACGTCAACCACGTTATAGGAAAATATCTATACAGTGTATCATTCAAATCACGAAAAAATATTACTATACATTTGATCACTTTTTAAGAAGAGGTCGCGGCGTGGGTTTAGAAGGGGTATGGAGGTGTGATGGCGGGAGTTTATAGGGGAACGGGTTTTGTTGGTGTGGGGTTAGGGTGGGCTTTATTGTTATAGCATGGGGTTGTTTTGTTTGGATCCATTTACGAGGGTCTTCATGTGGGGCCAGAAACGGGTCAAGTCCTGTTTTGTTCAAACTCCGCTCGTTTAGTAAATGAGTCACAGATTTATGTTCCGCCTCACCTCGTTTATAAACACGGGCCAAACCTTTCGATTAGTTTCAAAGGGAACAACAATTTATCATTTGTTAAAATTTAAAGAGTCTAATAACAAACTAGACCGGTTTGAAACGGAACCATTTACTACTCCTATCATTCCTTTCAAAAAGCGCAGAGTGGCACTTTTTCTGGGTGAAACTTCAGTACTATACTATGATGGTCATTCGTGTATTCATCGTCCTAACCGAAAAAACCAAAAAAGATAGTTATACTATTATAATAAATAATATAAACACGCAAATAGATTTAGTAAAGAATATTCAATACTACGTGCATTAGTTCAAACAAATCGCTCTCGATCTATATCACTTTAATTTGCTTGAATTCTTTAGATTTGTGAAACTCCTTGGGTAGCATATCTTTATTACTCACACATATACGTCCTACCAATATGCATGTTGGGCCTTTATTGATACCTATTTAACATTATCCGGAAAGAGTGACATTATATATGGGAATAAAATTGAACACAACTTTTTTTAAAATGTACCGTAAATCATAAAGTGACCTCATATTTTCTAAAAGACAATACATATCCAAACTCAAGCCAAACTACCAAATCAAAACTAACTACAATTTCTTCAATAAATAAAATTGCGTTTTTTTCCTCGCACCTCTGGGTTTGACACCTAAGCGACTAGGCTGATATCATGCATGGCAGCCCGCCAGCACGGTAACTCGTACATCTACAGTTGGTACACCCGACCAAAAACTCCGATCGATGAGTTACGCAATTGTATAATACTATAATTAATCAATTTGCATGGTGTACACATTCAATCACAAAGGGACCAATGACGCAATAAGTTAACTATGTCAAACATGAAAATGGAAACCATATTAATTGAAACCGTAGTTCATGTGGAGATCCAAACGATCATATAACTGTTAGTTTTGTTTGTAAGTTCGTTTGTTATCCAAGATCGTCAAACGGTGTTGTCCACTGTTTAGTTAAATTAGCAATATATAATATAACTCATGTTAGTTGAGTGATTTTGTCGTTATTTTGAAACACTCGTTTTAATATAATATAAGAGCAAGCGCACCAGTTTTCTTACACTTTTCTTCATATTTAAGGTAATTAACATTATTTTTATATTTTTAGGGTAACAGTTTAATTTTATAATTTTTCAGCTTTCCTATCAAATTTATTATCATAACTAAATATTACTATATTTTAATATATTTCTATCAGTTTTTTTCCACCCAAATTAATTTACCAGAGCAACCACATTAAATAACTTACAAGTTTTCTCGTATTTTAAAAAAAAAAAATACACTTTTACAACTTATAAGGAAACGTTTTGATTTATACAAATCATCAGTTTTTTTATCAATTTCTATATTAAAACTATACCACTCATATTTTTGTTATTTTATTAATTTATATGTGAAAAGTACAAATAAATCAGAAAGAATAAGAGAAAAGTAAGAGAGATAAATTATTATTTTCATTATAAGAAAACATTTTTATCCCTTATATTTGAGTTAATATATAAGAAAACTGATACGGATATAATTTTAAAACAATCTCTCTAGAGGTAAATGACTAAGGAAACTGATGCGATGACTAAGCAAACTGATGCGATTGGTCTTGTATCTCTATTTTCAAAAATAAAATAAAATAAAAATTGAAACTAGATGTATCAAATAGAATTAACTACTGTGTATTGTAGTTTATTGTTAAAGACTTAAATTCAGAATATAGTTAGATACACACGTGTATATATATAGAGAGAGAGAAAGAGAGTGAAAATGGAGGTGTACACGTGGCTTCGACGAAGTATATCAAGACCCAAAAATCCAATCGTAGATAAAAAGAATCAATTAGTAGAAGATGAAGCTGAATTTTACGGAATTAATTTAAATTTAATTCAATTTATTAACACATTTACTCTCGACACTTTCAAGACCTTCCCACTCTTAGGTATTCCACCCTTTAATTATATTTAATAATAATTTACTTACATATATATAAGCTAGTTTTTTATTAAATAATTTATTGTCATTTTTTTATTAAGAAAAATAAGCATATATAATGGTTAATAGCATTGGTCCATTAGGGAAGGTTTTACTTTTCATAGAGAAATTTGTTTGTTACTATTTTAAAATAAAAATGCATTTTTTATATTTTGGCCAATTTTTAAAATAAATCTTGTCATTTTTTTTTTCCTTTTAAAAACAAGTATATGTTTGAGCTCATTATAAACAACAATTCAACTAATTAGATTTTGTAAAATATGTATTATGGTTGGTAACATTGGTCCATTAGGCAAATAGATCTGTTTGGTACATTCCTTTAATAAAAATGCACTTTTTATATTTTGGTAAGAGAGTGATTTAGTTGTGTGAATTGTCTTGATTAGTGACTTTCTAAGAGGGTAAGTAAAGAATTACACTTTCGAGAGTACGTGTCGATTATTTTCAACTGATCCGAATACGAATACGAATAATCTGATTTATTTAGCTTGGAGATATATGAGTTTGTTATTTTGCAATTTTTCTGCAAAAAACAAAAGCAAAAAAAAACACTTAAATTTAACCATGTCTGACTATGCTTATCTAGTCCGAAATGAAAAGTTATATTTAAGTTTTCATATCCAACAGAATTCCCTTCTATTACATGCACTACTTGTATGTTTTTTGTTACTAATCACACAGAAAAAACATGTTTTTGATGCAAAACGGTACATTTTTGTTGTTGTAGAGGAAGATGAGGCCAATTGTGGGAATGAGGGCAAAGAGTTTGGTAGTAACGTTCAGAAAGATTTATCCGATTGGCAAGAACGGCATGCTGTTATTGTTTTGTCAAAAGTCAAGGTTCTTTTTTTCATCCATACATATACAAGTGTGTATAGATATTGAAGTTTAAATGATATAGGCTTATAGCTTTATTCAACGATTTTATGTTTGGTTTCGAAGAATTTATCGTTTGGTTATCAGATTAGCTAAATTTAGGATTATTTGGTTACGCCATTTAAACTCAGCTTATTTGCTTATAAGATGCACTAAATTTTGTTGATTGGTTTAAAAAAGCTCAAATTTTTGATGGTTTTCTGGCTTGAAAAAGCAAGTCTTTTTAAGATGGATCATGGATAAATGTAGCTTTTGTCTCGGATCCAAATGAGTCTACGTGTTTGCTATGAGCTGCTAGCACAGACACCCTTAGTGGTACTAGATTTTACAAGGAATTTAGATACTTTGAATAGGTGAGCCATGACAAGCAAGCTAATTGAAGCAGAATTGACTAGTGCAGATGAATTTCTGTGTTTTCAGATATGTCACTAATGGATTGGATTACATTGGGGTTGCAAAAGGGATACGTATTTAGATACCCATAGGCCATGCACATCTCACACAACCTCTTAAATCGGGCAACTTGTTGTCCAGTTCAGAAAAAAAAATGTGTTACAAATGGTTGAGTGAGGGCGTGTTTGGTTGCAGCTGCTATGCAAATAAGCTGGATTTCTTAGTATCAAAAGGAAGCTAGGTTCATGACGCGTAGAAGGATCAAGGTTTTTTAGGTCAACAAGCCAGGAAAAAACTTTTAAAATGTTCAACCAAATGCAGTCTAGCTTATAAGCAAAGAGCAGGCAATTAAGCAAGGCGTCAGTGTCCACAACATCTGAAATTCTTTTCAGAATGTAGTTGTTTTGTTACATATAAAAGTAAAACTTAATAAGGTTACTGGATTTGTTATAATGCCATAAATGAAACGTAAAAATGGTAACGAAATGAAAAGACTAATGATACTTAAACATGGAATTTGATTTGTTACAACTATCCTTCAGTTGGGGTAGTTTTGCCTCACTTTTCCCCTAGTTGTAGTAGATTTGACTCTATTAACAAAAGGTGTAGCTCTTAAGAGTCATGTAAATTTTCACTGGTAAGTTTGATATCCAAAGGAAAGGATTGTTTTGGTAATTTCCAGTGCTTAGAAATTAAGAATGATAACAGTGTAAAAGGCTGTCTGGAGAGGAAATCCCATTCATAACAAATAAATCTGCCATATTGAATTTATTCTTTTTTATTTTAAATAAAGTTTACCGTTGAATATAGACAGTCATAAAGAGGAAACTATATGTGATGCCCTGAAGTGATATTTTACGTCAAAATTTTTCGCTCCTGTCCATTATTTTTAAGTTTTGTTTTTATAAGAAATAATGCCAAATTGCCAATTAGAATAGTTGTCTTTTTGTCCTAGTTGGTTGATATAGTGTCTAAATCCTCCTAAAGGTAATCCTGTATATTTTTAATTGTTCAATGAATTTTGTTTTACAATTTTTCGTGTGCTGCTGCAGCTTACAAACAATGTATATGTAGGAGCCACCATAAGTAAAAGACTTGACCTAAAATATTTTGAATCTATAGTTATGACAGGAAGTTAAGAACTAATTTAAAAAGTATGGATGTACTGTAGTAGTATTGGAGGAAAAATAACTTAAAATACTATTCATGCATTTGCAACCTATCAGTTATTCTGTATTTTAGTTGTGGAAAAAACAAAAAAACAAAATCAAATTATACGACACTTAGTAACCGGACTCAACTAATTAAATCCTGGATCCACCTTTTCCCTGACAGCTAACCACAAAGGGAAATACTTTGATTAAACACCTTGAGATCTGGGCGTGTCTCTAATTTCGAAGTGTTATGTATTGCTCTGGGGTTGTTCTAGGTGAACTTTTCAAAAGAAAACGAAAATTGATTTATGCATTATATTCTCTTCAAATTTTCAAAGAAACTATCGATAGCCCTTCAGGTTGGGGTTAGCGGCATTTTTTTCGAGCCTATTCAGAATCACTTCCCTGTAAATGCCCGTTTCTTCCAAAATTGCTTCTGCATAGTGAGAGAATTTAATTTTGAGTTATCTTTATTTTCATCTGTTAGCTGACGTACAAGTATTATATTTCTGATCTCTTTTTTGTTATTGTCGAAAAAAGTGGAATTATTTTGAAATAACTTATTTCGACAAGGTATTGTAATTTTGAAGATCTGACACTAAACTGTTTCCCTTTATGTGTGGACTTCCCTTTTAAATCGGTCCATTTTCCTGGTGCTTACGTTTTCCTCTCATTTCAGGTACTGTCTCAACTTAGGTTTAGACTATGCCCGGGTTATTTGAAAGAGCGACAGTTTTGGAGAATTTATTTTGCTCTGGTGAAGTCCTATATTTCTGAGTAAGTTTTGCATTTCATTTTCCCCTTGTAAAAATAATATATATATATATATATATATATATCTTGCCGCCAATGAGGTCTGCTTGATTATATTTCCTTCAATTAGCACTGGGTTCTCTTTATAGGAGAACAAGATGGAACATGGAACTAACTCTTTTCCTTATGATGGATATGGAATAGTAACGATCTTAGTTAGTCTGAAGTATCTATATTCTATCACTATATTTGTGAACGTTTCCCGTCTCAAAAACAAAAATTGTGCTACAATCTGAAATATCAAGTGGCGCTAAATGTAGTGGACTGTACCTCTGAGATTGGTTCGTTGTACTTTTAAGCTCGTCCTTTTTGCATTATTGCTTAAGCTGTATTCCGCATTTGCATTTTGTTTGCCAGATTGATGTTTGAGCATTTTGGTTTTCTGGTTTAATAAGCTAGAAGTTTTGAACTGGATATACTTTTTTGTTTCTCAGTTTCAAATATGATAGTTATATTTGCTGAAAAACTGGAGTAAAAAAACCCTTTTATGAACGGACCTGGCACGGCTACACTTTATCTAGTTCTAATATACAATGAGTTTTATCGCTGGGATTGTTTATTCTATTTTAGTGCTCACCTTTTAAATATTTTTCTTAAGCTGTTCAGTATTTCGGTGGCCAAGCTTAGTAGTAATTTTTTTTGGATTTCTGTCTGAAAAGCTTCAAGTATTAAACTAGTTTAATCCTTTTTTCTTCTCATTTTCGAATAAGATATTTAATATGCTGTAAAACTGCAGTTATTATGAACATAACTTAGAAAATGTAGTTGCGCTGCACTATCAGTAATAATTTACAACCAGATCCATATGATCTTTCACAACCGAAATCGAAATCATTAATTCTGACAGTTCTATATTTGCCAAGATCTTTTGTCTCTTCTTATTTACCAATATACATGCTTTATCCTTTTGCTGGTTATTAGATTAAACTAGTTTTCCTTATCAGCTTCATATACATGCTGTATATATCCGTATGCATGTACTGACTTGGGAAATATTTATGATTAGATACCAGCTGCGTGCCATCCAACTAGCAAAAATCCGACAAATGACAACAGAGAATGATGCTGTTCAGAGTAGTAGCACATACGAAGTTGAAATGTCAGAGACAAAACAGGCAAACAATATAGGAAATGAGAAAGGATAAACAGGTTTTGGCGATATTCCTAAAGAGTAGAGAGTGATAAAATGTTAACGCCCTCGTCATAACACTGGTGGAGACTCCTAAGGCACATGATTTGAAGTAATTGACATGTAAAAGTTCTCATTCTGTAGCCTTGCTTTGTAAACTAGTTTAGTAAACCACAAATTCGATATTGTTTACCCAGAATCCCGCATGATTTATATTTCGGTATGCTAGCCTAGTCTCTTGAGGTGCGAGAGACTTGACTTACTGGCTATGCCAAGTGTGCAGCTTCTGTGTTTTGAACATATTTTTATTCTGGAATATGATCCCTTTTCATTGATATACTCCCAAGAAATTGTAATTTTTTGGTCATTTACAGAATCTTAGCTTCAGAAAAGAATATCTATTTATCTACCAATGAAAATACAAGTATTCAGTAATCATGTTTTTGCCCAACTTTACACCCGGGGGAAAGAAATCATACACTCCTATGGTTCCAACCCATGGTTTCTCAGGTTCAATCTTTATACTTAAAGTTATAACCTATGGTTTTGTGAGTTAGACTATGTACGGCATTTCCTACTAGTAATTTCCCACTGATTATGTCTTATCCATACTCTAATGGTGAGAAAAAGTAGTCAATTGTGGAATAAGAAAGCTCAACAATTCAACATCAGTGATGATCTTTAGGAAATTTGATAGTCTATTAGGAATCTGATTCCTTTTTTAAGTGGACAAATATTGTCACTTTTCTAAGTTTGGTACTCGGTATCATTGAGTGCTTGATTGACATCAACTCAATTTGCCATCAACAAATAAAGTTACTACTGCTTGGTACAAGCATATTCTCATTTCTCAGCTTTTCACTAGGCATATTCATATACTACTATCAATTCGTAAACACCAAATTTTCAGATTTCTGTTGGAATATTTAGATTTCAGTACCATGAAGATGACTCATCCAGCTCCCACTTTCAAACGTATTGCAGCTTACTAGTAACACCGAGAGGGTACAGTTTTTGTATTTTGAAATTTGAATCTAAATAGATCTACCAATAATTTACAAAATTCTAATCTGATCACTACCTGCATGGTGTATGTTTCGAGATACCGAAATTTAAACCTAGCAACTCACACTAAACAACTAGCAATCTAACGACCACGCAAAGCCTATAACACAACGACCAAAAAAGACCGTTCATTCAGGCTCGAAAAGTTTGGACTACTTCGAAGATGAAAACTAACCTGCCTAAAGTTCAAATTACCAGGGAAATTGAGATTAAACAATGAAATAAAAAAAACGAAGAATATGACATTATTAGACAAGTTGAGCAGAGACAACAACAACTTGCAACATATTAGACATGATAAGTGATAACTCGACGTAAGTCATTCGAAAGAAATAGTAAAAACAAAGGACTTGGGGACCTACTTAGGGGAACAAGTACATTTACCCCATGTGGAGAAGCAAAGTTATCTGAATATTTTGTTATGCACATATCTCATTCAAATTCAATATATTATGTCCCCACACTTGATCTCACTGACCCATACTTCACTTTTTTATAAACACTTCAATTACTATAAAGAACAGAATATCGATTACAACTACACAAACTTCATAGAGCCCACTCATTCACTGACATGAACTCAACTTAAGTCCTTCAAAAGTGAGATCTTCTCACATAAATTTCTCAACCTGAACTTTTTTCTCGGTTGAAAACAAGTAAAATATGAGAAATTTTATTAAAAACTGTAAAAAGTGATGTAGCAAGAGAAGCAGGTACTAATTATTTTTTATAAAGAGAGAATAACTGAGAAAGGCGATCACATTCTCAACTCTTTTTCTTCACTTAACTATGCCAAGTAAAAATCTGAGCGTTGATCACTAAATATGATTATATAAATTCTCAAACTTATTTTCCAAAAAATTGAACAAAAAAAGTGCAGTGTACCTTGCAACAAATGGTACCTCAAATAAATCAGTCATCTAGGTACAAGGTACACATCAAACAACATGTGCAATTTACTGAAACTTGCATAGAGAAACACATCCATGGTAAAAACAGAAAAACATACTAGTGAAACTAACTAAAATTGAATGTGAAAACACAGGACTGATCATCACATGCTCCATTTCTCAAAAGAGGCCAAAGAGAAACCAGAAATCAATCCAACAATAGATTGATTGTTTGATGAAAGGGAGGCATATCACTTTCATGACATTGAATAAAAACTGTATGTTATAAATCTCACTAGCACCAAATCAGAAGACAAACACCAGAGCAGGACACAGAACAAAGATAAAGACACGGGAGAAAAATAAGTAAACAAACACTTCCACAGAGCATTCACTGTTGACCAATAGTGGCCCAACCAGCATTAAAAAAAAAAACCAAAAATAAAACAAAACAGGGCAGTAACTATCTGATAATTTATCGAATTTATGCTCATAGCATCATAGTACAGATTACAGGCCCCTGAAGAGCTTAATAACTAAAAACCAAGATGAAAAACTAATTCAGTTTTTTTTCCTCCTAACCCTTATCCCATTCAGCATATCCTACTGGGTTAGTGCTAATTTCATCACTAGCTCTCTAGTTTTGTTATGTTACAGATCATTAAAATACACATATTTCAAGAGCTGGAATTTTTTCTTTTCCTCCATCGACAAGATAAGCTAGGTCTGCTTAATTCTCTATCTTCACCCACTCGTAACGACCTGGGAGGGGAACATCGTTCACCACATCATAGTTGTACCTGCAAATACAACCATACGGAAGAAAAGAAACATGTCTTAGTTAATAGCACTGCAACTAATAATATCATAAAGTTAAAGAAAATGAATAATGCAACATACTTCTCGGCGAAAAGCCTGTGTTGCTGCTTTTCGGCAGAAGCGAAAAACTCATCAATCTCTTGCGTTGTTGGGCTGGCTCTTTGGGATCTTCGATTTTCTGCAGTTGAAGCAGTTTGCCTTGTAGTAGAACCCGGGGTTGGTTCCCTTATAAAGCTACAAGGTGTGCTTTCCCTAGTACCCCTAAGTTAACAGTTAATTAATCATTAGAACATGATATGGTAAAAGCAAACAAATCAGCTCCAAAGCAGTAAACAATTTTGAAGACGAGTGTATGTTGTTGTCTAGCAAGAATCGTTATATATACCTTAGAAGGAGAAATACTTAAAAATCTCAATGGGAAACTACTCAATTACAAATCACAATTTTAAAAGGCAAAGATACTACTATAACAACAATCAGTCAGTAGTTTTCGACAAAAGACTGATTAATGGGCCCTACTTGGGTTTGTTCGTGTTAACAATGCTTCTCTTAATCCAGTATGCTCTTTAAACTTAAAAGTGAAATTAATAAGCAACTATTCATACAACTCGATCTTTCCCAATCCCGTGAAAATAAGGAGAATATGTAAGAGGTAGCATATTACTTTGTTGTACCACAAAAAGCTTAGCTAGTGTGAAGAGCTCATATATAAGTACTTTTTATGTTATTGGCAAAGAAGAGTGTCTAGCTCATGACTTTTATAGGCTAAAGGTAGGACCACATGAGATATATAATACAATTTGTTAAAATTAAAGAAAACACACGAGACTTCAAATTTTCAAATGAGCATTGTTTTTCTAGTAAATGGTTCCGAGATTCCTTAATTACACGTTAAACAAATTCTTTATAATGAACTAATAAATGAAAACTACAACTGCATTACACTGCTTATTTCACTATATAAAGGGGATGTTGAATTTCGGTTTCCTAAAATGTAATAATAAGTAATTAAGCCCAAGAAAAGGTAGTTAACAAAGCACCGGAGTGGTTTCAGATACCTTGAAAAATATGCAACTTTCGTTTCTCATTTACCGCCGAATGTTAAATAAAAAGGTACTTCTACATTTATTTCATTAACGATGAACTTAATCAAGGAAGTCGTTCAGTAGTTGGTTATCAAACAGAAAAAGTATCAAGAGCCGGAAAACACACACCTCAGTTTGTGATAACTACCAATAGAGAGAGGCAATGGAGTCGGTGTAAAATAGGATTCCCAATTGTCATTTTAATATAAATGCAAGATACAAAACAAATCCAACAAGCAGTGAATAGATTTAGTGCTATAAAATTTTCTAATAAATGTAAAGGCAACCTGAGAGTCATTACACTTTCATGAATTCAGAATTGTGGTACCCACATGATAAGGGGAAAAATGGAAAAGTAAATAAACTCTTTCTTGATGTGAGTACGAAAGGCCCCTCAAAAGAGTCCTTTAGCCAAAAAGCATTAAAATTAAACCAAAAGAGGTAAGACAACTTTTGATAGTGCATACAGAGAAAACAATTACTAAACTTGCCTTTGTATTTTACTCTCTATCCCTAACAAATTCTAGCAAATTAGAACCTCAAACATTCATAGGCTAAAAAACGCCCTACTTTTTAGTAGTTTATGCAAGGCTAGAAAGCTTAAAACTTCCACTAACAATATGTAAAAAAGAGAGAGGGTGTTGTTTTCAGCTTATTAACTTATTTGCCAATCTCTTTAAGTCGAGATGCATTTGATTGTCTGACTTAAAAGCTGATTCTTTTGCGAATTTATGACAATACAGCTAGATCTATTATGGTGTCGAGCAGGATTAACTCAACTTTTATCTAGCTTCAAATAAAACAACTTTTCCCATTAAGGATGTGACTAATGAAATAATCCCAGAGCAGAGTAATGAGGGGAATTTTCGATTTTTTACATGTCGTTATAGCTTTAGATCATGTAAAGGAAGGAAAAAAAATACTTTCATCCCAAATTTTTGATGACCGTACGCAGTTTAAATTTACGATTTTCCTTTTTCTAAAGAACCCTAGTAGAGACTAACACCCTAAAATAAACTCTATTTATCCAATTTCACTTATTCCCCAGCCCTTCATAGTATATTTCTACAAATTCTCTCTTTCTAAAGAGCATAGTAGCGACTTAACCCAAACAATCCCTAAAATAACTCAGAATTAGTGGAAAAGAACTAATTTTTTTTTTTAAATATGCAATTAAAAAATGCCTAATCCATACAAAAATTATCAGAATTATACCTTTCTTTGCTATCAATATTCAATTCCTCTCTTTCAACGAAATCCTACAAAGACCATACCCCAACAAAATTTACCCTTTTATCTTCATTTCCCTTTCCTACACACCTTACAAACTCTTTTACAGAAACCAATAACAGCCCTAACAAAAAATACCCATTATTTAATTTACCTAGTTCAAAAATTTTCTTTCCAATGATTAGAACCCAGCAGAGATTAAAACTTAAACAACTCATCAAAAAAATACACAAAAACACAATCAACCCGGAATTACAAAAAAGATACCATCTTTGTAAACATGCAGAATCTCTTAATCCAAACAAAAAACAACAAAATTACACCTTTCTCTGCCATCAAACTCCACCAAAAGAGGGCTCAACACTACAATCCTCTGTTTCATCCTTAAAATAATAGCCTTTCCCTAACAAAGAAAATCTATAATTTCTCTCTTTTGAGACTTACACAAAAAAACTCTCTCAACATGCAATTAAAAAAGCCCAAATTAAAAGGGAAAAAAGCAAAGATTATACCTTTTCTGGCAAAAAACTCCAAATTATTTACAATTTCCCCTTTTTTAAAGAACCCATTAGAGACTAAACCCCAATTTAATAATTACCAAAACAGAAACATATTTCTCTCAACATGCAATAAAAAAGCTCAAAATTATATAAACACACACTTAACACAAAATTAGTTATACAATTAGTCAAAAATTACACAATTAACACCGAATTGAAAAAAAAAGACAGAATATTTTCCAACATGCAATAAAAAAGCCCAAATTGAAAGGGAAAAAAGGCAAAGATTATACCTTTCTCTGGCATCAAACTCCAAATTATTCCCCCAAAAGAAGGCTCAAGAATTAAAATATATTAGCCTCTCTCCAACAAAAAAACTACTACAATTTCTCTCTTTCCAGCCTTAAAAATTCACCCTTTATTCACTTTTCTTAATTCCCCCTCTTCTTCATAATATTACTAATAATAAAAAACACTAATTCACAGAATTACAACAAAGAACAACCTTCTCTCAACATGCAATAAAAAAAAAAGCCCAAATTGAAAGGGAAAACAAACAAAGATTATACCTTTCTCTGGCATCAAACTCCAAATTATATAAAATCACGCTCAACACATACTTGGTCAAACAATTAATCAAACAAAAACACAATAAACAAGGAATTACAAAAAAAAAATGATAAAATCTTTTCCAACATGCAGTTAAAAAATCCCCAATTAAAACAAAATTAAGCAAATATTATACCTTTCTCCAACTTATTGACAAAACCCCCTTTTCTAAAGAACCCATTAGAGACTTAAACCCTAACTCACAGTTTTTTTTATAAAAAAAATCTCAACATGCAATAAAAAGAAGCCCAAATTGAAAGGAAAAAAACAAAGATTATACCTTTCTACAGACCAAAACCAAACAATTAATCAAAAATTACACAAAAACACAATTAAAACGGAATTAAAAAAAAAAGACAAAATCTTTCTCTCAACATGCAATTAAAAAAATCCCTAATTCAAATAAAAAGAGCAAAGATTACACCTTTGTCCAAATTATCTACTTTTCTTAAAATCCCCCTATCTAAATTACAGACTAAATCCTAATTCACAGAATTACAGCAATTAAAAAAAATAAAATCTCGCTCTTAACATGCAATTAAAAAAACCCAAATTAAAAGGGAAAAAAGAAGAAGCAAAGATAATAATACCTTTCTCTGGTATCAAAGTCAAGATTATTCTCCCCAAAAGAACCCTCAACACAAAAATCGTCATTTTCCCCAACAAATTCACTGTGAACCTCAATCTGATCCTTGGAATTATCCTCAACTGGGTTCAAATTGGGGGTTTTTCTAGGGTTAGGGTTTTTTGGGACTATAATCTTCTGGAGCCTACGGCTACGTAGCTGGAGATAAGATGACGTGTCATCTTCTGATTGGAGCTTTTTTAGAGCTAGGGTTTTGGCCCTTGTACGGACCCCCACCACCTCCATCGCTGCCACGTCACACGTCATCTTCGGCTTCTTTGTGTACTTGCCCATTATTATATCTATAATATATATATATATATATATATATATGTGATATGTATGTATCTGTTTATATATATATATATATAGCTGGCTAATTTCAGAGTGTGTTTTGATTGGGACTCTGTTTTAGAGAGAGAGAGAGAGAGAGAGATGGGAGGGAAAGAGGGGTGGATTCGAAGGGGGGATTTATATATTTTAATGTGGTGGAAAAAGGTAGTAGGGTTATAAGGGAAATGTGCTAAACTCATTTCTTAATTTATTACTAATTCTTATCCTCAAAAACACTTGTACCAACCCGGTCTACTATTTTCATACGTGTTACAAACCAATTATGTTTTTTAATTTGTATTTTGAATTCATTTTCACTGTTGTTGCTTTGGGTTGCATATTACGTGTTTGCTTTTTAGTAGTTGTCACGTATCGTTTAAATTTATTACTAGGTTTATGATAATGTTTCTTTCTTAATATCTTGTGGGTTGTTTATAAACGAAATATAACCTCGTGTACTATCTTTATACGTGTGACAACCTAGGTAGCATAGCTACTTCGCTTTTTGAAATTTTCCGGTACGACAAAATCCGTATCGAATACGACAAATACGTACCGACCAGTTTTTGACTGGATTGACCGTCTGATCGAAATTTTTTATGGTTCAAATATTTGGTGGTTTTAACTAGTAATATATGTATAAAATTACCAAATTTACTATCATACTTAAAGTATATTAGAGAGGTCACTTAGATTCTAAAAATTTGTACTAAAACTCATAGAATTATTGAAAATATGTGTTATAGAAATATTACAATTTTATTTTATTGTATAAATTCATCCAAAACTTTCAAAATATTAGGACTAAAAATCCACAAAACTAAATAATATACAAGTTGATAAATTTAACTTGAAAATATGTAACATGAATATTAAATATAATTATTATATATTGAAATACCGTACCTAAAATTTTCAACTTTTGCCATATTGGCGTATCGGTACCGTATCCGATACGATACGCGTACCCGTACTGTATCCGGTATGGTACACGTACCTGTACCAGTGCTACCTTGGTGACAACCAATCGTATTTTTTAGTTTGTATTTTGAATTAATTTTACTGTAGTTGTTTCGGGTTATTTGATATGTGTTCGGTTTTTAGTGGTTGCCACACGTCATTAAAATTTATTACACCGGGTTTATGATAGCGTTTGTGTCTTAATATTTTATGGGTTGTTTATAAAGGAAATATAACCCGGTGTACTATGTTTATACATGTTACAACCAATCATATTTTTCGGTTTGTATTTTGAATTTTTTTGATTGTAGTTGTTTTGGATTACTTAATACGTGTTTGATTTTTAGTGGTTGACACACGTTTTAATTTATTACATCGGGTTTTATGTTAGTGTTTCTCTCTTAATGTCTTATGGCTTGTGACGACATTTACTCAGTATCTTTTAATATCCGATTGTAACGGTATTTACTAAGTATTCGATTGTGGCGGTATTTACTAAGTATACGATTGTGACGGTATTTATTAAGTGTCGGTATTTACGTGTTACAACCAATCACATCTTTTAGTTTGTATTTCAAATTAATTATGTTGTAGTTATTTTGGGTTAATTAGTATGTGTTGTATTTTTAATGGTTGTGCTTTAAATTTGGTACATCAGGTATTTACTAAGTATCCGATTGTGATGGTATTTACTAAGTATTTGATTGTGACGGTATTTACCAAATATCCGATTGTAACGGTATTTACTAAGTATTTGATTGTGTCTGTATTTACGTGTTACAACCAATCACATCTTTTAGTTTGTATTTCGAATTAATTATATTGTAGTTCTTTTGAGTTAATTAATATGTGCTGTGATTTTAGTGCTTGTGCTTTAAATTTGATACATTGGATTGTGACGGTATTTATAACTAAGTATCTGATTGTTTTACTAATATACTTGTTGTTGGTTATGTAAATAAATTTGTGTTGAGATGAAAAAAATAAATTTAAAAAAAGGAAATTTTATAATCCAATTAAATTTGACCATGTAATTTTTTTCTAGAATTGCTTATTAGCCCGATCTGCTAAGATTTGCAAGGTCGGAAAAACCGACACGCGTCTCACATTCCTAACTAAATCGATGATGGCTTTATTCGCATCAAATCTAACAGAGACCTCAATTGTAAAGTTACTACAATCAATTAGGGAAAACACTTTGGTCTCAACCAAATTTTAAAAGATATTTTTTTTAAGGACGTGGGTAAAAAAAAATGTGGTAAAAAAAATCAAAGAATTGAGAAGGGTGAGAGAACAAATCGAAAGAGGAATGGAGGATGACGGTAATGTCGTCGAATTATGATGTAATGTATTATGAGAGCAGTGTATTATCGGACCATTTAGAACTAATATTGTGTATTTGAGTACTTTGAAAATCCAAATGAGTCTGACAATAACAAGAATATGGTGTATCGCATCTTTATTTTTCTTAGGTGTAGTACAATATGTCAAACTAAATTAATAAGTTGTAATTTTACAACTTTATTTACAAAAATTACAAATCAATCGACAACACATCCCAATACACACAAGTCATTGGTGTCCACCACCTACCACCAACTCTATGCCTCTCGCTGCCATCAAAGCTCAAATGGAGCTCCAACGAGCTTGCCGAAACTCACGCGAGGCTTAAAGAAAACAAGTTAATGATTTGGTCAGTTATTCGAGAAAACAAAGTTAACATGGTAACTAAAATTAACTCGTTCAAATATACTTAGCATATATAGCCCACACCCTTGTTAAATTATACTTATAAAAAATATACTATAAAAATAGATGTCGAGATAGTGATTGGATATGGTCATTGAACAAAACAGGCCATGATGACGGATTATGGCCACGAACGAGTCATATTACGACGACTTTGGTTTGGTGCCTGACATTTTTTATCATCAGTAACATTATCAAACTACGTTTTTATCTCAAATATTTGGGGTCGACTATATGAAATCACGAGTAAGTCAGTAACATAATTTTAGACACTACTAGGTACATTACAACTTTGAGACACATACACTTCTACTTGTCCATAACAACATAATCTCAATTGCAAATTTGTAATCTTCTAATGCACATTAAGACATCAGTTGAATGTATACTTCGGTATTAATCAATTAATAACACAACAATGTTTGTGACTTCTGTGTTAAATTCCAATGCACGTGGGGAGTTCAATTCTTGCAGAGGTATAAAGTCAAAATTTGATTTAAAAGTATAATATAATTATGGCTTTTTTTATGTGCCTTGTAAAATACTATGAACTGAAACACCTTTTTCAATAGATAGCACACGAGTGCATTTCCTATTTTTTGTAGAATATTCGCTATTAAATGAATAACTCGTAGATGTGATACAAAACTCAACTATCATTATTCTTATCTATTAAGATAATATTTTTGTGTTCTCTTAAATAAATCGATTTACTAAATATCAAGTTACACTTCATAGGAAATCTTGTTTCATCATTAAGACTTATAAACTAAAATTACTTGTTTGCCTGACTGCTTCTAAGGTCATTATTAATACATTTTGCTCGTACATGTTTGTAATTTAAATGCTTTGTTTATTCGTGAAATTTATTCTTATATATATATATATATATTGTTGGAAGAAATAGTTTTCCCAAGCAAATATATTACTTGTTTGATTTCCTTAAAAAAATAATAAAGTAAAATTGCACCCTAATAAAGTATAACTGTAAACATATGGTGGTGATGATCCCTCTATTGCATAATCTTGCATGTCGCCAGGACTATCTATTTACTAATATTCATAATTATTTTAATTTTCAAAATAAATAAATATATAATGACCACCTTTAAACGAGTAATGAGCACATTCGACTAACTAATGGCCGACTAATCCGTGTATTTTTCAATTGACCGCCATTGGCATGCAACCCTTAGTATTGTACTTGATCTGATCCGCATAATCTAAATCGAAGCAATGCTTTAAAACTTAGCAGCTAAGCCGCCTATGTATGATTCTTTGAATACACCTCGTTCTAAAGTTATACACATCATATAGAAGTTTATTGTATAAATATGGGATGATTTAAAAATTGGTACATATCAATTAACTTAATTACAAAAATCTCACACATGTGTATTTTTTTACAACTAGCTACATATACTTATTTACAATTAGATACATATGTCATAAAAAATAACAAAATATATTATTTTTCTTATTAAAAACAATTAAAAAAATTGTACGTAGTATCAAACAGTATTAATATAGCACTCCATTAAAATTAAATGCGACAGTTCATAGTTATTTTTGCTCGCGTTGCCCACTCAATTGGTCTACAAGTCCAATGAACACCCTAAAACAAGCAAAAAACCCGACAAGGCTAGGGGTGCAAATGAGTTCAGCCAAGATTGGTTATGGTTAAACTCGACTTTTTTACTAACTTGACCTCAGAATCTTGTGGAGACTCGACTCGTTTATAAATAAGCATGTTCATGCAAATCTAAATTTTATATGTAAAATAATGGAAAACGAGAAGCGGAAAGCGAGAAACGGAGTTTTTAAAAGTGAAATAGAGTATTCCGACAACGATATTTCAAACAAACATTAATTAGAGCTCTCTACATACATCAAACGTTGAGCACAACCCAACAATATGTGTAGAAAGATAGAAGTTTGGAAAAACCCAAACTAAGGCCAAGTTGGATAAGAGAAACAAATTAAAAGCAGTCACCGATTAGTTAAAGATGATTCCAAAAAGTTATACTCAAACAAACGTCACTTAGCTCAACCGCAAATGTAAGACACTCGTTTTTTGAACTCAGTACCATTAGCATTATTGGCTTCATTTCAAGACTATATACGTTTTCATATTATTCTTTATTATTACTTCTATTCTATAGTCTTGCCTTCCTCTCGTGAATTTAAATGTTACTACCTTTTGAGTTCACAATTAGAAAGAGAATCTTAACATTGAAATTGGTGAATCAATAGAATACAAAGGAGTATATATATAGTTTGTATCAAAATGTAATAAAACATGAGAAATTTAAGAACTAGTTCGAAAATTAAGGATTAATTCAAAGTTTTTAAGTGATAGAATTGTTTGCTTGATTTTTTAAAACAAACTTAGTTGTCGGTTGCTAAGAAAGCTATTAGCCAAATTTGATGGCCAAACTCGTTTGTCTATCTTGATCGGTGTTTCTTAATTTCTGTTCAGTTTTCATTTGGAAAGATTAAAATCATGATGGAGAAAGACTCCATTTGTATCAGTACTTTTAATAAAACAGGGAAAAAAAATGGTTATGTTAACGACCAAATTAACTCAAAAATAAAGTATGACCCAAATCTTAGTACGTACAAGCTTAAGAAAGTGTGTTCTTGTTAGAAAAGAGAAACACTGTAGTAATTAGCATAGGATCCTGATTCTTTTACTATATCTATTCTTTAACATAATGCATGCGAGTTTGACATAATTGAGCCCCTCACTTTATTACGAGTTGACTAGTTTGGTTTTTGAAACTTGATTTACCAAACCCTTGAATTCTAGATTTTCATTCCATATGACTTTGTACAATTTAGAAAATTAGGTCATTCCAATGACTTTAGAGCAATTACAACACCTCTTGTATATGGGACATGTATGTTCAAATTTACAAATTTTAGGAAAAGTTCATCTTATAGCAGCAATACAAAATAATGTTTGATTTACTGAGAGTCAAAAACTGTCACATGTCTGTCACTAATTTAAAAATATGTCACAAATCTGTCACAAATTGACTAAACTGTCATAAAGCCGTCACAAAAACCGTATCTAATAAGTTTGTAACAAAAAATACCGTCACTAATCCCGTAGATATTTAAGTATTTTTTTTGTATTGCACTTCATGTATGTCAAAGCTATTTTACCAATTTTATAAAATATACCAATTATTTAAACACTAAATTGCTATCTATAACAAATTGGTATCTATAGCGTATTACTATACACACTTCTATAACTCTCTATTTCTCTCTCCTCTCATTCAATATAAAAGATATATTTTGTCAAAATAAAATAAACACTAGATCAAAGTTTGTTTTTATTTTTTTACCCATATAATTTATTTTTGAATTTGGATAAAAGTTGGGATTTGGATAAAAAAATATGATTGGATGTGTATCTTAGATTATTTTCCTTTTGTAAGTTTCTTCTATTTTATTTTTATCCCATTAAATTACACGTAAAAATAATTATTTTATTTATTTATATTTATTAACTTGTTATTCAAATTAAAATGTTAAATAATGGTGTGATTTTTTTATTTAGCTGATACGTATTTTAGATGATCAGCAGGAAGAGAAACATGTTTACGGGTAGAGAAACACTAATATGAAACTGATGCACTATAATTAAGGGTGTGCCGACCAATAAAAATTTTTAGTTTTAATTTTGAATTAATTTTAGTATAGTTAATTTTGAATTCATTAATATATGTTGAGTTTTTAGTGGATAACGCACCTTAAATTATAGTGCATCAGGTTTACAATGTTAGATGATTTGGTGTATGAATATTTAATATAACTAGTGTGTAAAGTAGAAATATAAGATTTTTGATGTAAAATAGATCGGTGATGAATATAAAACTTTTGCATATAGACTGATGATCTAAAATAGCCTCGAAAAAATTGTTCTTAGGACCATGATTATATGTATACATATATATATATATATCATTCTATTATAATAATTCAACCCAAGTCAAATGAAACTATCCAATTTAGTTAATTTTTTCTAAAAATACTCATATACTTTTTTATTAATTACAATAATACCACTTACATAATTTTTTTTTATAAAAATTAATAACTAATAACACCATTTATTCATCTTTAACAACCAAACATTCTTTTAAATCTTATCATCTTATACTATTTTTTTTATTATCCAAATATTTATATCATAACTACACTTATTTTTTATATTTTAATTGCACTGCATGTCACACACGCAACGTGTGGTGTACGATTACTAGTATATACATATGTACACTATGTTTTTAAAATTATTCGAATATAGAAAAATGGATATCAATGTACCGTATTCATAGATTTCAATAATTATTCGAATAGGGTTTTGGTGGTGAGCAACTGGAACTCAGTCCCACCATAATTTCGTTTTATTTAGGTTATAATTAGTATAACATCAATAGCTGGTTATAATAAAATGTGATAACTGCTAAATATAAAACATATGGAAATTTCAACCATGCCCAAGAAAGTGGAGTACGTAGTACGCTACATAACATACGAAAATATAAGGATCTTGTTAAAATTTCGTGTGAACGTTGCTGAAGTTGGACAAGACTAAACCGGTTAAGTGTTAGAAATCACACAAAAAACGTGAAAAACCAACTCGATCATTTGATGAAAATCTAACGGTCCACAAGTAACTTCATTCGTTTAAATTCTTGCTGAACTTCAGCTATACAAAATAATAATGATTTATTGAGACTCAAAATCTGTTATAAACCTATCATTATTTCAAAAAATTGTCATAAAAAATTGTCACTATTTTAAAAAACCGTTACAAAAGATATAGTTAATAAACTCGTAAAAAAAATAAAAAAAATGTAACAATTACTAATTTACTATCACTGTTTTAACATATATATATTTTTTAGTGACGCAGCTTCATTCCTAATAAGAGCCATTTTTGTTTCAAAAATGAACTTTGATCCTTACAATTTGCAGACAAAGTTGGTTTTCTTGATATGAACAATTATTAAAAGAGTCCAATTACGTACATCTATTTGAGCAGATAATAGTATTAAAACCCGCTCCTTTTGTCCTCAATTTCGGGCTTTTAAGGGACGCAACATCATCATTAATTTATCACTTAGTATTAAACTCACCAACGTCATTTCAAAAATAAAATAAAATATCATCAACAGTAGTGACACAGAATCCAATGCTAGCCTATGTTTTACCGTCACTTATTACGATGCAATAAAGGAATCTTATTTCTCCAAGAAAATTCCCGCCAAAATAGTGATTGCATTTGCATATATATATATATATATATATATATATATATATATAATTCTATTATAACAAAGCAAATCAAGTCAAATGAAACCGTCCAATTTAACCATTTTTTTTTCAAAAATACTCTTATATATTTATATTAAATATAATAATACCATACTCACATAAAAATATAAAAAGTAAAAACTAATAAAATTATTTATCACTCTACAACCAAACATTCTTTTAAATCTTAAACTATATTTTTTTTGTATTATTCACATATTTATTATATTATAATTATACAGATTTTATATATTTTTATTATATTACGCGCCGCACACGTAACGCGTGGAGCACGATTATTAGTATATATATATATATACTAAGTATGTGTAACAAGCGTTGCGTGTGTAATACGTATTTGCATAAATATGATCCGACACAAATAAATTTAATATTTTCAAAAAGTTTACAAAAATAATTGAATAAATATCCTAAAAATATAATGTTTTATTGTTATAGTAATATAAAAATATATGTATGATGATTTGTTTGAAAAATAATTTGATATGCGTGGAAAAAAAGAATATTTATTTATTTATTTAAATTGCATTAAGTTATTTTAGTAATTAGTAAATTAGAATAGAAATATACTCTTCTTGAGTTCTCTTCTATTAATAGTATGATGATATGATATGATATGATATGATATGATATGATATTATATTTGATTGCTTTTTTTAGCTTCTCGTTTGTACACTACAAATTACATTATTCCACTCTTGATCACAATATTTTTGCTTACTCGTATATTTTCCCAACCATAAAAAGATCAACCAATTGTATTAAAAACTACAATAAGAAAATAGCTCAATCTTATACTGGCATCTTAAGAAAGCAAAGTTATGGGAAGTACAAATATGATTCAGTATATATAATTAGCAGATATGGTCCTAAGGCCAAATTTAGGAGGCATTAAATTGGGTCTATTAACGCATAAGTGAATTATTGGTTATTACTTAATATCACATATAGTTCATTATAAATTTTTTTACAAATAATTATGGAAATTGTGACAGTTTTTTTTGTGATGAGTTTAATAGCTATGAGAATTGTGACGGGTTTGTGACAGAACCGTCAATATGTGACAATTTTGTGATATGATGGTCAGACAGTTTTGCGACAGATTTTGACCATCACAAAATCAATATTATTTTGTAGTGTTTATTTTATATTTACGGGTCGTAAGTAGTGTATGTCCATCACTAGTACATCAAACAATTTTCTCTTATGTTCTCTTTGTTTCAATAATTATTTCATGCTTCTAATGAACATTAACAGTCAAAACACGCTTTAATTTTAAAAGATAAGTAAATGTGAAGGTAAAATTTATAAAATTTTTAATAATAGTTTCTCATTTTAAGAGAAATAACACAATTGACTCATATATTTTTTTAAATAAATATAATGGCGTTAGACACATCTGAAGTAAAAATATTAAAGAAAACATTCTAGTTAGGAAAATGATTTTTCTCGTCAAATTTTCAACCCAAAAACCTTATCCGCTGATGTGGCGGATGAGATGGACCAATATTTTTTTTATGATTTTGAATTTTTTTTTCCACTTAATACATGACTGGTACATATAATCTTCCACATCATTGGGTAAGATTTTTGGGTCAAATATTTGGTGACTATAGCAACACTCCTAGTTAAACAACACATGATTAAAATAAACGGTCTAGTTACAATAGTCTATTGTATTTAATAAGTTATAATTAAAAAAATTACTTTAAACACGGTTTAATAAAAAGTCATATTAATTATCATTATTGAAGAAAAAAAAACTTTAATTTAAAGCCTATTTTTCAAACTTTAAACACGGTTTAATAAAAGATAATCAACTTCCCTATATATCAAGTACGGTTTCTTAATACAAATCGGTTAATATTGTAAATTTAAAAAGGAGGGAATACTTAAGGATAAGATTATAATGTACTAATCTAGTTCTGTCACCATTTTCCACTTTAAAGAGAGCAAAACTAAGTGTGGTCGACTTGAAATGAGAATACAACAACTATAAATTTGGACGTGTTATTATCGTTTACAGTCAATAAACTCGTTTTTAATTTTTGAAAATTTCACAATATAAACCACTTTTAAGGAATATTTGTTTTTGGGCTATCATCTTTTTAAAGAATATGCTACGAGAATCTGAAATATCTGGCAAGTTAGAATTATCTTTCAGTAATACTCCAGAGGTTTTGATGCTTTAAACCTGCTAGAGGAATTTAACTAATTTATGTAAAGTTGTTTTCTTCCTCTATTTCTTGACATGACCATCCCAATTCCGGATAGACGGATATTCCACGGTTGAGCCTAGTAAAAAATTAGGTGGAACTTAGGCATTATACCCCTAATGGATTAGCAATTAGGCAGTGGTTAAACAAAGCTAAACTAGATCATGCACGAGGCGACCTATTTCCATCTAAAACCCGCCTTATATATATGTTGATACTTTTTGAAGAATCGAGAGCTAAATATAATAATATTCTCCACTAACCTATCAGCATTGTATTTAACAATCTATTTTTGTGACTTTATCATATTATGTAGAAGTGATGACATGAAACTGTATTTAGAACTTCGACGAGAAGTTTGACATAGAATTTTCTTACCCATCCCGTGAAAACCATGAACAAAATTATATGTTTTGTGGGGAGAGAGACAATCAACTGAACTCTCAACCAATTACTATTTCAATTCAATAAAAAGTAAAAACGAAAAAGTGGTTGATGCCTTTGCATTAATAATTGAAATAAACCTGCCAAAGTTTCAGTACACAAACAAGAATTTGATGGTTGTCCCACAAATGCGGTATGTTGTACTCAAATTATGGTAAGCTAGTTATAAAAAATACTGTAAGAAACTGAGAGACAAAATGTATTAACATAGTTCTTATGTAATTAGTGAAGTCGATTCAGTTGTCTTTCCATTTTAGTTAAGTTGTTCAAATTATCATATTTTTCCTATGAACTTTTCACTGAAACTTACCAACACACTAGACCCCAAGTTACAAAACGAGCGAGCATCATATTTCGGCATGATAGAGCCAGAAAGCGGTAGTGAAGGATGAAAGGAAGATTAACATTGGGAATAACCAAACATGTTCAGCCTAAACAAACACTGCAATGTTTGTGATATTTGTCTAACCAGTGCATTTTGCAAGTTCCTACATGGGTTTCACTAATGATAACATCCATAACTTTGAGTTGGATAGAAAAAAAGTACTGAGAATCACAAATAACGAACATAGCAAGTTACCAATTACCATGTAATGAAATTGTAAACAGAGTTACTTGAGTATAGCACAGTTCAAGCTCCATATTTCTTTTATAAATTGAACCCAATCTACAAATCCAAACTTACTGTATTGAGAAGGTTTCACATATAAATATATAACGATAGATAGATAACCGAAACAATACCTTGATAGAATATTAAAAGCTATACTACTCAAGCCAAATACTCCAACAAATGTCGATACTCAAGTTAGTATATGGATAGTTGTTGACAAGCCATAGCAACAAACTTATACCACTGTGCTGCAAGGATACTGGAGTTGAATAAAAGAAACACCATACACATCCTCTTATTTAGTCTATATTAGCCTGATTTTGATCTTCTGTGGTGCCTGATGTTGAAGAATTTATCACAACAATTTCCACATTTTCCATACTTTCTTCTGCGAGCATAACACTAATTTTCTGCATTCTCCACACCATCAGTAGAACCTGATGTTGAAGAATCTATCACAGCAATTTCATCAATCTCCATAGTTTCTAGGGCGGGCACAGGACTATTTTCTGCATTCTCCACAGTTTCTTGGCCGAGTTCATTCAAATTGGAAATAGTAATTTCGCCATTTTCTGTACCAAGATGTTGCGGTGGGGTCCCAATATCCGATGGGCTCCTTAGAAATTGTAAAATTGTATTATAAATACCATAAGATTTCTCAATCACAAAGCTATGATCCTGGGTATGTTGTTGGTTAAAGCGCCCAGGGAGCTTCGACTGAGTATTGTAACAATTTTCACAAAGATCGAAACCTATTGTTTCCTTACAATCCTTGCATTTATATCTCTCGCCAATAATTGGATACATCTGCCCACATAGATCAGATTCTCAGAAGACTGTAAAACTATGCAAATGGAAAGTTTTTATTATATTCTTGGACTAAACTTTGAAGAAAGCTTGTTAGCTAGACTGTATCACTTTAAGCTTTTACTAAAATCTAAGAAACCTGTTCAAAAGGAGATACTGGTTGTTTTTGTTAAATTGAAAAGCTTAAAGAACCATAAACATCTGTTTTAAAAAACTCAGCCTAAAAGTAACTTAAAGCTAGCTTTTACTCGTATTAGCAAAAAATAAAATAAAAGGTTTGAATGAAAAGTTTGAAAAATTTGCAATTTGTTTTTCACTTTTATGTGCTCCTAAACATAATAAGCTTTCGGTTTTGCTAAGCTTTCACGTTTTAAAACGCTACCTAAAATAGAAGAAACTTGTTAGAAGGTATACAACCAAAAAACAATACTGGAGTAATAATGAAACTAAAAATTACCCCGCAATAATCACAACCAACTCCAAAGTGGAGCTTCGAGTTATTGTCGACGCACCGCAGTGAAAATTCTTCAAGAGATGGTGGTGGGATTTGTAGACCATTTTTGGCGACTTTTGTTGAACTGGAACCTGAAGGTGAAGATAGGTATATTAAATCAAATAACAAATGTACCAATTATGATATACTATCTTCCAATTAACATTACAGGTAGCTTTGGCATACCTCTATCTTCTTTTACCATTCGACTATTTTACATAATTTACAAGTTTACCCATCATGAAATTAAAAGTATCCCGTAATGTAATAGTGCATCAGTGATTTAGGTTCATCTCCAGAAAAAATACGATCCAAACCTCCGAACCGCACATGAGAAAGTTAAAGAAAATAGTCTTTATAGACTAAAAAAGAAAACAATATTGCAGCAACGCCATCTTTCTCACTTCCCTCTAGTTATTTTCCTTTATTGACTAGTTTCCAATAGGCCATAGCAAATTTAGGGCTGAAGTTATAATCAAGTATTTATATATTTGGACCGACATAAAACTCAAATAGTGAAAAAGATAAAGTTTCAGCAGATATGATATACTGAAAGAGTCAAGTCATTTGTCAAAGCATACTATCATCTCATAAGAACTGTTTGTTGGTTGGTTTATGATCTTTATATTTTCTGTTAAGCATATTTCTGATCTTTAAACCCCTTAATTTGCCACAAACTTGATTATTTGAGTTAGTTTATGGTTGTACTTTTTGGAAATCAGTGTGGAACAATCTCTGATGTGATGGTGACATGGTGGATTCTATCAGCAGGTTTGTATACAATTAAATACTTTTTGCAGTTCTTAGTTTTAACTTTCTGGGCAAATTTAATCTTCATTGTGACATAAGGGTAGCTAAACAGAAAAGAGTCTGATCCAGACTTCTTTATTTAATAGTCACCTTTGCAAGGCTTTCCAAATAATATTGTTTAGCCTCTTTCTAGACTCTAGTCCCGTTTGCATGTTAGTTGAACAATCAAACACAAATTTACACAATAAGACTGCCAAACGCAACTTTTGTGGGGTCACTAGATTCAACATTCAATCCCACCCTAAAAAGACGCAAACAACCGGGTGTACAAGTTTATAAAGGAAAGGTTGTAGATTTAACTGCACAACACCAGAAAGCCACCTAGTAATGAAAACTAAACTGCTCATGCTTTGTCAAATGTTATTCGAGTAAAGAAGGTTCAATCAGCACATTTATTTTCTTTCCCTTTAAAATAGAAGTGAATAACTCAATCCAGAAAAGTTGACAACTAGGAGAAAGTTAAGTCAGGTATACATACCACTGGATTGAACTTCATTTTCGTATTGAATATGGACTTTCTCTGTGATCTTCCTTGCCTCATATTCCTTGGTAAAATGTTCCTCGAGCAAATGATCAAGGTCTAAGTATACTTTTGGAAATCCCTTCGGGTGAGGACTTTCACAAATTTGACATTTAAGTGACCCGTCAACAGGGCCGATGCAACTTTCACAATAAACTGAGTACCCAAATATTAAAGAATTATTCTCTTAACGTTTTTTTCATGGATAATAGGGAAAAGAAAAAACCAGATAAAACGTAGAATGTATCATTACCATGACCACAATTGAGAACAACAGGTCGGAAGAGCAGTTGCTTGCAAGTAGGACACAACACATCATCGATGGAAATCTGGTACGATGTATCCTTAGAACTTTTTTGGAGCTCTACAACTGTAGACGACGTTCCACACATACTATGTTGAACACGTGGATTGGTTTTATATAAATCGGTAGGCAAATTGGCTTTCTGTGATGCACAAAACCCCTCGATGTTTGGAGAGGAGTGACCAATTTCCTTCTCTTCCTCTAGTATATGAAAAGTTGTAACAATGTTAAATTAATACATTTTTCCCTTTTACTAATGACTTAAAGAGGGGTAAAAAAGTATATCGAGGAATAAACCTCACCTAGGATTTGTTTCTCTCTCATCTTGTAAGTAAGCGGATACATCTTCATTATCAAGGTATGAAGCAATTGGCATATTGTAGGGAAATAACAATAAGGATGACGACACATTGGGCAATGAGATTGATGTATGGCACTCATAGACTTATGAACACACCAGAAACATGATGCATGGCCACAAGCTGCACCATTAAATTTATAATCATAATTTTTAACATAAATACTAAGCAAAGAATTTGTATAATTAATGTCACATGAGAAATAGCTCACCAAGAACAACTGGTTTGTATAGAAGATCCCTGTAACAAAAAACCCAAATATTAAGGTTAGTAACCTATCAACCAACTCAACATCCAAAAAAAATGTAACGAAACATCATATGAAAAGAACAGACAGAATCTCTATTCAGCAGCAACCTTATTGAAAACCTTGCGAGTAATATCCATTTTTGGAAAAATATGTATAATTCATGACACGAGGCACTATAACTTTCAACCTTGTATCCGAGATGGTGACATCATGATTGAAGTTGGCTTGTTACTACCTTGTTTTAAAGGCCACATTCTAGTAATCTATCTATTTGTCTCCTTTTTTCTACCGAAAGAAACTTTGGCACTAGCAGTTCAAGGCCACATTTTAAAAAAAAACACATTTTTAATTTTACAATCTCAAATACATACTTGAAAGAACAATTTTTTACAGCAGAAAGTGTCTTTATAATGCGTGACGTGTATTATATCAACACGAGGCGCTATAACTTTCAAAAATGTATCCGAGATGGTAAAATCATGATTGAAGTTGGCTTTCTAGTAATATACCTATTTTTCTTCTTCTTTTTCTACGAAAAGAAACTCTGGCACTAGCCCTGTGCAGTTCATGGCCATATTTTTTTAAAAGAATATTTTGAATTTTACCATCTCGGTCACATATTTGAAACAACATATTTTTACAGCTGAAATTGTCTCTCTTTATAATTCGTGACGTGCATTATATCAACATGAGGCGCTATAACTTTTAAATATGTATCTGAGATGGTAACATCATGATTGAAGTTGGCTTGTTACTACTGTGTTTAAAGGCCCCATTCTAGTAATATACCTATTTTTCTACGAAAAGAAACTCTGGCACTAGCTCTGTGCAGTTCAAGGCTATATTTTTTTTAAAAGAATTTTTAATTTTACCATCTCGGTCACATATTTGAAAGAACAGATTTTTACAGCTGAAAGTGTCTCTCTTTATAATTCGTGGTGCGTATTATATCAACACGAAGCGCTATAACTTTCAAGTATGTATCCGAGATGGTAACATCATGATTGAAGTTGGCTTGTTACTACCTTGTTTAAAGGCCACATTCTAGTAATATACCTAATTTTCTTCTTCTTTTTCTACAAAAAGAAACTCCGGCACTAGCTCTGTGCAGTTCAAGGCCATATTTAAAAGAAAACATATTTTAATTTTACCATCTCGGATACATATTTGAAAGACCAAATTTTTACAGTAGAAACTGTCTCTCTTTATAACTTTCAATCATGTATCTGAGATGGTAACATCATGATTGAAGTTGGCTAGTTACCACCTTGTTTAAAGGCCAGATTATAGTATTTTACCTATTATCTTCTTTTTTTTACCACCAAAAGAACATATTTTTACAGCATATTTAAAAAAACATATTTTTACAGCATTTTTGTCACTCTTTAAAACAATAATTAGAAACTCTACAAGAACAATTCTCAGAAACTCTAGTAATTCAAAGTACAACTAAATTAAAAGAACAGATTTTTACAGCTGAAAGTGTCTCTCTTTATAATTCGTGACTTCTATTATATCAACACGAGTCGCTACAAATTTCAATCAAGTATTCGAGATGGTAACATCATGATTGAAGTTGGCTTGTTACCAGTTTACCACTTTTTTTAAAGGCCAAATTATAGTATTTTACCTATTTTCTTCTTCTTTTACCACCAAAAGAACATATTTTTTACAGCGTTTTTGTCCCTCTTTATAACAATAACTAGAATAATAATTAGAAACTCAACAGAACATTATTCATAATTACAAACTCTAGTAATTCATCTATACAGAACATTTATCAGAATCTCTACACAAAAAATTAAATCCCAATAAATTATATTATTTAATCAACAAATACCCAAACTCTAGAAACTTTTAAAAAGTCTAAGTACAAGTTAATTTCCATCTCTATAGCAAGGTTAAATTAATTCGACCAATATTAATTACCCATATAAAAATTACAAAAAAAAAAGCTAAAAAATAAATAAGGTAAACTTACAAACAGACGCAGCAAAGGAACATATCGGTGACTTGTTCCGATTCAATTCCGTCCGTTTTATTTTCCATATCGATCAATTCGAATTATATAGAGAGAAAAAAAATATGATTTCAGTTATATTTATATAGATACACTATATATATACAGTATATATATATATATATATATATATATATGGTCTTTGTTTTCTCTTAATGTTATGCCGTTTTGATAAAAAAAATACTCCATATTAAGAATGACAATTTTTTTGGTTAAATATTTGGTTTTAGTAATGGTCTAGGTTATTTAATTTTATTTGTTTTTTTAATAGACTGGAAATTTAGCTTGTAAGGTACCCTTTTGTCCGGTTTTGCTATAAACCAAGGTGACAAAATATGGTCAATTGTTGCTCGTTAAATCAATTTAGATTATATCTGTATCGTAAAATTTAAAATATTATTAAAATAAAATTTTAGAATTACGATTCTAGTCTTAGATCTTACGGTTAAAATCTAAAATAAATGATTTAACGGTAATTTATTTAACGATATTTTATCCCGTTCACTGTTGCAACGGGACAAAAGAAAAATTCCTTTTTAGTGTCTCGTGTTTAACAAATTCGTAATTTGTCTTTTAAATAAATTAAAAAGAAATTTTTTTAGCTGTTATCCATATAGGATTCCATGTAAATAAAAAATTTGATTTAACATTATCGTATACCCGATGCACTTTAATTTAATTTAAGATGCGCCATCTACTAAAAACTCAATATATATTAATGAACCTGAAAATAATTATGTTATAATTAATTCAAAATTAAAACTAAAAAATTCTATTGGTTGACACAAATTTTATTATAGTGTATCGGTTTCGTATTATTGTTTCTCCGCTCTAAAGTCTAACACGCTGGACGAAATGGGAACCCCATAATTTTTGTTGCTAATTTATGAATTTCCCCTTGTTTTATGTCTCGTTAAACATTTTCGTTAAATGAAAAACAGTAAAAATTTTGACAAAACAATGTTGCAAATTTAACATGGGATAAAATGCAAATACGACCAACAAACTTACAAATTTGTTGAAATCACCACTGAGTCTGATTTACAAATATTTTAGGCTTGATGATCCGTTTATATTCAATATTACTACGCTTAATGTACTTATGCATCTTAACCAACTGAAAACATGTTGCTCCAAATTCTTATTCAAAAAATGGTTTTGCGTGTTTGAATAATACTATGTATAAAACTGCTCCAAGTCAAATGTTTTTTGACCTGTAGTTTTGTTGAAAAATTAAATATTAGTAGAAAAGTACTTATCTCAAACAAAAATCGATTTAAGATGGTGTAAATAACTGAAACTTATCATTTTAGAGATAATTATGGCGTGGCTATTTGCAGAAGTCTGAAAATTCATGGGATCACTCGCAAAAGTTTATAAAATAAAAATAAAATAAAATCAAGGGGTTTGGCATCACTTCTTTGGTAAAAAGATTTTTTTTAAAGAAACAATGAAAATTTTAGATCGCTCCAAAAAAAGCCTTACAATGGCACTAGCTTAATTAAAACAGCTATATATGCAGTCACGGTTGCGGTGTTCAAAAAAATTGTGAAACCGTGAACCGGAATTGATCCCGTGTATTTTGATCTGGTCTGATATGTGTTTTTAACATACTTGGTCTGGGCTATGGTTCAAAAAATCGAAAGCCGTTATTAATAGGTTGGACTAAGTCTAGCTAATAAAAAACTAGACCGGACCAAACTATTGTGGCCCGTTGAAAAAAAAAAACGTTCTAACCCACTAAAATAACTAGAATATAGTATGTTAATTAGCAAATTATATAATAGCTAGGTCTAGCTAATCACAATTCTTGCTCCTTGAACAAAAATCTTGCGAAGATGTTCTGATCATTTGTAGTTCTTTTTAAATCTTGCGAAGATGTCCTGATCATTTGTAGTTTTTTATTTTTTTTTTCAAAAATGCTAGCACAGATGTTGCTACATTGGATTTTTCTAGATAAATTTTGTTGTCGATGTTCCTTGAACCTGTTTATTTTCGTAATTTTTTATTATATTTTTTTTTTACTTAATAATTCAAATAAACACTAAAAAAAAACTTAAAACAGGTTTTAAGTTTTTTTTTTTACACTTTGACATATTTCTTGTGTAGATTATAATATCTTTTTTTAAGGTTAAAAACAACTTTTAACCTATTTTTTACATTTTAATATCTTTCCCGCGCGTATAGATGATAAGTTATTTTTGAAGGTTAAAAACAGCTTTTAAACTCTTTTTTATTGGACCAGGTGACTGAAACTTAAAAGAGTTTCGATACTGGACTTCAATTTAAAAAATATTTTAAAAAATGACATACGACTAATATTCTGGATGGAGAATTCACATGTAGACTTTGGTTTATACATGAAACCCATACATTGAAGTGTTCAAGTTTATATATACCTGAAGCTCAAAATTGAAGTGTTCAACTCATATCCATTCTACAAAGTTAATGTGATCTCTACTTCACACATGTTCTCGATGTGTCTTAATTTTCACCCTTTTATCGAATACAATACGTTTTCACCCACATGTTGACCAAGCCGAGTAGCTCTTTCTCAATATTGATCCTCGACTAGCTACACAACATCTAGTGGTATTCATCTTGGCGTCCCAGGTTTTTTATTGGCGGTTACCGATTGATTGCCTTTATAGATTCTAATGGCGCATTCATATAGCTAGAGTCGTTACAAATACAAATGAGGTCGATCATACGCCTATCATCCAGAGTAGATCCAGAGTACGTAGATCCTGGGTCTTATCCAACGAACGGCACATACATGATTCGGAACCATAGTAATCTCGTTACAATGTATTACTTTTCCTCTAATTTTTATTTGCTGTAATGACACTATTCTAGATTTATTTTATTTTCCTATTTCAAGTATATTGTGAAAATCAATTAAACACATCGAATTATCTAAAAAAACATAAAAAGTGATCTTTTCCTGATAACCAAGAAAAGTTGGGTTGAATATTGCAGCTTATAATTAGGCCATAAAACACGATAAGTCAATATGAGATCTACACTACTATATATATATATATATATATATATATATATATATATATATATATATATCAGGTTTGCAGATTTTTTTTGATCAAATTAACATGGGTTATAATCAAAATGGTTTTAGGCATTATTGTTCGAATGAAAGAAAATAAACTATAATTAACAGTACCTAAAAGTGTATGATACTGTAAGAGATATTAAGCGATGTGCAAAATGTTTATCACTCACTCCGTTCCATTTATAATTTCGGAATTGTGATCTTTCAGTGGTTCGTTATAAACTCCGCATGGTCTGGATCTTGGCTATAAAAATAGACGTTTGCAAGAAGTAATGAATGTTTGGTAGTCGTAAATTAGCAAGAACTAGTCCATAGACATAGTTCTTGGTGTTGGTATACACGCCGGCTTGTCTTCGAAAATTGATGAAATCTGACTTGTAAAATTCAATGACATTATTCAACTTTGGTTGATAGCAACTTGGCGTTGGATGTCTAAATATGAAATTGTGCGTCACTGAATTTATGTGACAGTTAAAATTTATACAGATTCGGTTTTATTAGGCAAAGTCTATCCGGTAAATTATATTAGTTGAAACTGAATGATTGTAATCTGCTATTCAGTAAAGCTAGCTAGTTTTTTTTTTAAGTCAAGAGTTTAACTGGTTTTGTTAATGATTAATTGACTAGTAGTAACAATGACTGTGATGGTTTATCTTTTTTTTTTTGGCCCAAATCAAATTTAAAAGAAGTTCAGATCAAGTTTCAATTTCTTCAAATGTTCCTACTTGCAAGATGAATCTCCAATTTGTTGTGGTGGTATACGTTCGAGGTGTCATCCTTTTTCTGTCGTCTGTGCATAATTATAGTCTCACACCCTGAGTTGCTCTTCTTTGAATAGCAGCCTGAAGGCACATAATCAGGCGTTGTTTTTCTGCTTGCGTCTGAGTGCCTGATAAAGAACTCCATATAAGCTCGGTTAGCAGCAATGTTAACAGTAGCATGGTAGACGACATACTGCATATCCGTCAATGTGCAAATAATATCAAACAAAAGTTTAATCCGAACCTTGCATTGGATATTCACCACAGAGTAGCCCTTTTCCAAACAATTTTGAACCACAACCAGAGGTGTCTGATCACTAGATTTAATAATAGCTTCTCTCTCAAAATCACGATAAGCGAACATCATTTGGTGGAGCCTCCGCTCGGTATGAATATCCGATATAGATACAGATGTCTTAGAACTACGAATATCTTTGTCCCCTCTCAAAACTAACCTTAGTTGAGAATTAATTTCGTCAATTTTCTTAGAGTTCTTGATTTTGACAACCAGAGTCGAAGTCATTTATATATATTTGGCTAGCGATTCTTCCATTATGGGTCCATACTTTTGATTCGACCACGTTGCATTTGAGGTTGGATAATACAGCGAAAACTTCAGATAATAGACCTAATCGGTCTGTTCCATTCAGTTAGTTCGAGTGCAGTTAAATCACAAAAACTCTTTGGCCTTGCATCACTTACTGAACACATTGATCATATTAGCAGTGGTGGCCTTGAGCAGGGCAGCCGGGTAGTCACCATGATTCTGAAAGGGCTAAGTGAACTCTCTTGCACATGGTGTTGTATCGTCTTCTCCAGTGAGTGAGATTATGAGAATACTGAAACTTCACTGAGATTCAACATGTTTTGACTGAACTTGCTTTTTCCGATGAGATAGCTTCCGAGAAAGTCAACAATAGCATTGCAAACATTAATCTTGCTCAAAATCGCTCTGTTTTTTGAAATTTGGCTATTCTTTGGATTAAAACACCTCTAAACTAATGTCAGTACTAAAAAACGCATTTTGTATCCGAATTCGTCATTTGCAAAAGAAAAGTACGAGACATAGCTCACATATGATATACAAAAGTAACATGTTAAAAAGAGCCAAAACCAATTCAATAAAAAATCAAACTAGTTAATCTAAAAAAAACTTAATAATATAAAATATTAGAATTTGATTAGTCTGAAACTAGGTCTAGCAGATAAGTCCATGAGAATAAACATTATGAGGAAGAGTTGCCATAGTAATTATTGGTAATACCATTAGAGGTCATTTTAGCAAAATTATCAGCAAAATTATTCTTTTCTTTATCAGCAAAATTATTCTTTTCTCTATAAATATGTGATAATTCTATGCTAGTATAATCTTTAAGCAAACAAATGTCTTTCCAAAGATTAGAGAATTGAATAGGAGGGTTAGCAGAGAGTCCGTTTCAATAATAACATTGTTTATATCCAAACTATAACAAATAAAAAGTCCTGTATATAAAGTATATAATTCAACATAATTATTAGTATTATGCCCTAAACTAACTGAAAAAGCAAAAATGACATGACCAAATGTTGAAAAATTAGTAATTTTCATGAAGTGAATGCTTTTAATTAGTGGTTACTAATAAGCTTTATTTCCCCTTTTAATGAGTGTATTTATTTGTAAAAGGAGTTACAAATTTGCATATGTAAAACTATGGTATTTGTCCATTTTTTAAAGGACTTTTCCATGGAAAGCATGATACATATCATATACACATTCACACACATTCACACATGCATACATATAGAGAGAGAGTACCGCACCACCAACGGCCCGACCGTGGCTCGGTGCCGTTTCCGCCGAGTCACATGTGATAGACGTTGTATCTTGGGAACGAAGTGCCCATTTAGCCAGAAGCAGAGGTGGCGGGGCAAATATCGTTTAAGGGAAACTGCTTGCAGTTATCTCGTCTCGGACTTTAGTCCATTTCGGTATCATTTACATACTCTTAATTTTGAAGGTTGTAATTGATAATTATATATTTGAGGAAAATATTTTCTGTTTATTTGTCCATTTCTTTTCCGTAGAAATTATTGTATTTATTTACAACGTACCCAACAATCTTAAACGATATTCTTTTATGTTTCGTACGTTAATACAATAATTTTGGTGTTTGGATAAACAGAAAATTATTTTCTTGGCTAAGACAGTTATTTGGAAAATCTTTTTCTAACAAACATTGGTTTTAAGAAATTGGGGTTTCCGGTTGAATTGTCGAAAGTGTTTTGTGTTTGTTTGACCTTGTTTGGGGTTTTTGTGAAAAATCCTTTTTGTGGTTTTAAACCGTCCACGTTTTGTGTACAAGCATGCTTAGATATATTTTGTGTTATATATATGTATTGAGCTTTGCATGTTTATGTTGGTTGATTTTTATGGAACCGTGAAATTAGTTCATCATTCATCTTGTTTTATTTATATAAGTTGAGATCATGATTTCATTGTAACCATTGGATAATTATATGTATCATGTAGGTATGACTTGTGAGAACATGCATGATTGGTTATACTATGGATCTTGGATTGAACTAATTGCATATTTGATAGGTAGTTTACTAAGTCTAGATTACGAGTATCTGGGCATTATTTTATTTGCAGTAACTATCCAGTGAAATTTGGATGTATGATGAGTGAACCAATTTTAATTTAGTGAGGTGTAAATTAGTTCATTAGATCAATCACTTTGGTTTTACTTACACGTAAGGTGTAGTAATATTTTATTCTGCTTAGTACAAGCAATGCATTTTATTTAGATTTTGACTAAATTCATTAGTTGTATGCATCTGTTACTACTATTATATGTATTTACTTGGTGTTGTAAATGCTATGTCTAGGAGTTGGCTTAGAATTTTCATAACCAATTAATGGTTGTTGAAAAATTTCCGTTATGTGACTGATTTGTAAAAAAGGAAATCAGAAGTCAGTTGTTATAATCAGAAGTCAGTTGTTATAATTCAGTTGGCTTAGAATTTTCATAACCAATTACTTTTGTTTTAATTTAAAAGTTAGTTAATTGAGTTTATACTAATTTTTAATTTGTGATACCGTTTGTATAAGTGGGCTAAACGAAACCTTACTACCATTTTATGGTGTGTCATGCTTTGTATAATTTTGGTTTGTGAAACCGAAAAAATAATTTGGATAGTTCTTGTAAAACCATTTTCTGATTTTCAGAATTGGGGCTTACGACAGAACTGGTTGAATTCTGAGATTGTTCTGTGTAAAATCAAATTTATCTGGTGTTTACGGCTGAATAAATCTTTCAGAATTTGATAATCTTTTTCGGAAATAAACTAGAATACTCTTGCAGAATAAGTTTCTTGAAACTATGCGTGGTTATAGAAATTTGGTGTTTGCGAAAGAGCAGTTTTAGTTTCATTTTACAAAATTAGATTGTGCCTGTTTGTTATTTGAGATAACAAACAGTTTCCTGCGGGAAATGTCCGGAACACAGTGGGTGCTGGAACTGACCAGGACATTGTGGGTGCCGGTGTAACTCCTATTAATTTTGCATGAGTGCATATTAATGACGGAGGTTACAAATTTAAAACCACCATTATTAAAACCACTAATGTGGTGATATAATGGGTAATATTCTTATTAATTGTGATTTATTGCAATTTAATTTGGAGGGTTACAAAATTTATAACGGTAATCATTAATGAGATTAATGACGAGTATTTATAACTTCTTATTAATTATGATTAATCGCAATTTAATTTGGAGAGTTATAAATTATTGTAACGACAGTCGTTGTTGGGATTTATGGAGAGATTTATTAGCTATCTACGAATTGCAATGATGAATCGGTTACATATTTGGATGAAAGATTATTTAATAACCGACTTGATTCATCCAAGAGCAAATAATTTGATGATTAACAAATTATAATTGGTCGTTGAGTTTATTTTAAAAATAAACAAATATCGGCTAATTTATAATTTGTTGTAATAATATCTTATTAATTTGCTGAAATAACATTTAATAATTTGTTGAAATTAACATCTTATTTATTTGTTGGAAAAATATTTAATAATTTGTTGAAATAACATATTATTAATTTGTTAGTAAAACATATTGTGAATATGTTGAGCTTGCTATTATTGAGAATAGTAATTTAGTAATATTATATTACTATTATTGGGGGAGAATCCCAAGGGTCCCACAAATGTGGGGGTAACCCGTTGATCCTGTAGATCGAGAATCTAAACGTATCCCATAACGTCTGCGGGCGGGTGCGAGAATATGTAACGGTTTATTGGTATGGATTTAAAACGTCTAAAATAAATGATAATGCTCATTTACCATCTTGAAACCGATTAAGTTTCTCTATAACAATGTGCATGTTCTGAGTGAGTACAAAGGGAATGCACGAACTGTGGGGGCGTTAATGTGTGGAAACGTTTTAAACGTTTGAAAATCCACTAAAAAATGCAAGCATACAAATGTGAATCATGACTAGTGGTTTTTGAAACCTAAAGGGCAGTAGACTTTCGGTAGCCAAAACACTAGGATCAAATTGTGATAAGCTTGCTTGTTTGTGGCAATACATGAGTGACTATTTGTTCAAAATGAGTATTTTAGTCGATACTCCTGTGGTCAATAATGACATGTTGAATTATTCAACCAAGTCACTGATTTGACATGATATAGTAGGTGATAAAAATATAAAAGCTTAAATGTTTTATTTTTCTAAATCTAGTATTTAAATTGAAACACAAATATGAGTTTGTGTTTGAAGTAATGTATTACTAAGTCTTCAGTTCGAAGTTTTCGAACGGAGTACATAACCAAATGGTTCGATGCATTTGAGATGAGTGCAAAACCAAGAAGGGTTTAAAAGATATTTCCTCAATTTATTGATGGATGTATTAAACACTGATATGTCTACTTGATGAGAAGTAAAGATAAATCAGTCGAGATATTCATTCAAGTAAGAATGAATGCGTGAATTCTATTGTTGAGGATTAAGGCTTGTCATAAAACATGTTTAATCATGGGTATTCTGTTGTGTTAATCTACCAACTTTAATCCAATGATTAAGTGTTAATCATTAAATGATAGACTATTTTTGGAAGTGTTATATATTGTCTAACTAGTTCCGAAATGGTATATTCACATGGATATGAATACATGATCAGTGTGATTGAAACGGTGAATATGAGACACCGTTCACATAATTGTGTTGATGGAATGACACCAATCGTTAAAGAACGACTTATTATGCTCTCGAGCAAAATGTAGTTCTTAAACGATGATTATCATGTTGATAAGTTCAGGATTAAACTCTGAATTTGTACGGAAAGTGAGCTTTCCGCAAGCTATGTGTTGAACAAACCATCGCTTAGGAAGTTGGACCAAACAGTCAGAATTATAGAAGGCATGGTGCCTGACTATAAGTTCGTGAAAGTTTGGTGTTACCTAAGAAAGGTCTCAATCTTGTTCCTTGAAGGATTTGGATAGGATCGAAAACGGTAGATTGTGTGTTCATCGGATAAGCACAAAATATAGTGCTGATCGGTTTCTAGTGCATAAGTCAGATGACTTAGGTGCATATAGAGTTCTATGTCCGATAAGCATATTTTCTAAAAGAGAAGCTTTCCCGTAAAAACTCTAACGCCTGGCGAGTGTGATCAATACGTTGAGGGTTCAAAGCATTACGCTACCCAAGACAAGTGAACACTCAAACGGTGCTGGAAAAATGGGTAAAGTGAATCTTTTAAGTAAGATGAAGTTCATCGGCATGGTAAAAGGGTAAGTAATGAAACTTCCTTTGTCCCTTGACCTTTATGAGTGAAGGTGAATCGACGATATTGAAATAATCAATGTTATCCATATAATGTGTATATGGGAAGATGCCATCAACAATGAGGTTGATAGGCACGTGAGAAATAAAGTCAATTACTTTAAGTAAAACTGACAGTTTTGATAATTTTAATGTCTATACTCTAATCTCTATAAAAAAGGACGCATCATTAATTAATGAGAACATGTGTTTTATAAATGGAGATCTAGAAAATTAGGAACAACCCATTGGGTCGTGGTTCCGTGTAAAGTAAGGCAAGGTGCGAAAACTTGTTAAGTCGTTATATGGACTAAAACAAACAGCTAACTTATCATAGGTAGTCTCTTGTGCGTCAAGAACTGCACTAGACCAGTTATAGCCAACTCAGTGAGCAGACTCAGTATGTTTGCCAATGAGGCTTCTCAGATACATGAGGTATACTGCCCATCATGAACTGCATTATACGAGATGTCCAAAATGTTTGGAGAGTATTTAGATACCAAGTGTATCTCGAACTTTAACAGTACAAGGTCCATTAGTGGATATGTTTGTACTTAAAGAGGTTGCAGTCTTATGGAGGTCTGTAAAATAGACCTGCATAGTTGGAGAAACTGTAGAGTTATAATTCATAACGTTGAATCAAGCTACAGAAGAGGCAGGTTGGCTGAGAAGTCTTGGGAGGTATTCCAATTGGCCAAAATCTGTTCCCGCAATAAACGTGTACTGCTGCAGTCAGTCAGTTATTAAACGGGATCAGAATAATTTGTATAATGGAAAGTCCCGACAAAGTCATGACATATTCGTCGGAGACACAAACCCGTAAGAGGAATTGCTAGCAAAAATTGTGGTATCCATAGACTTTGCAAGGTCTAAGGATAATAATGCGGATCCATATACAAAATGCTTGACTCGTGGAGGAGTCGGAGCATCATTGAGGGAAATGGGGGTTGAAGCCCAATAAATTGGAAACATTCACATAAGCTACCCAACCTGTACTGGAAATATCAGTTTCAGGTTCAATGGGAAAACTGAACTGTGCGGGTTACCGAACAAAGCACTCGAGAACATAAGTTCTCAGCCCATTTCTATGATGAAAGAGTGATAGACCTGTACCATTTTAAGGGTGAGCATGAGGCTCTTAATGAATCAAGTATCTCGAAGGTCGAGTGGGATGAGTTAGGACACCTTTGACTTGAAAATCACCTATAACGAGTGTGTATGGCCGATACTATGTGATGAGCTAGGGCTAAATCGCTAGAGCACTCGGTTGAATTTGCCAAGGCAGTCCAGGGCCAAATATGGACAACAACCAAAGGGCTTAGTAAGTAGTGTAGAGAGGACACTGTGTGAGTATTACCCTGGTATGCACAAACCCTAAAGGGTTCAAGGCTTTAAGGCTACCCAATAGTAGCATATCAGATTTTACATCACTATGGCAGGTTCAAGGCGCGCGCTACATGTCCTTATGCAGTGAATTCTCGTGGTTCTCTCGATTGCATTTAGTTGCACATTGCATGTTTTAATCGCATTCATGTGGGGGATTGTTGGAAAATTAGTAATTTTCATGAAGTGAATGCTTTTAATTAGTGGTTACTAATAAGCTTTATTTCCCCTTTTAATGAGTGTATTTATTTGTAAAAGGAGTTACAAATTTACATATGTAAAACTATGGTTTTTGTCCATTTTTTTAAGGACTTTTTCATGGAAAGCATGATACATATCATATACACATTCACACACATTCACACATGCATACATATAGAGAGAGAGTACGGTACCACCAACGGCCCGACCGTGGCTCGGTGCCGTTTCCGTCGAGTCACATGTGATAGACGTTGTACCTTGGGAACGAATTGCCCATTTAGCCAGAAGCAGAGGTGGCGGGGCAAATATCGTTTAAGGAAAACTGCTTGCAGTTATCTCGTCTCGGACTTTAGTCCATTTCGGTATCATTTACATACTCTTAATTTTGAAGGTTGTAATTGATAATTATATATTTGAGGAAACCATTTTCTGTTTATTTATCTATTTCTTTTTCGTAGAAATTATTGTATTTATTTGGAACGTAACCAACAATTTCATTCTTAAGCATACAACAACTACCGCCAAGACCAGGGTTCCCAAGACTAACCATTGACATTAAGTTTAAGTCTACTTTAGGGAAAGGGTCCAAGCTAAAGCTATAAGTCTCTTAAAAGTAGCTTTAATAAAATTAACAGCACATGCAGCAAAGGTCAAACTTTGAAAATTGGTAATAGGAGTGCATTTAGTAATAATAATATTTAAATCTCTAATCCATTTATGAACTTTAACAATAATCTGATCAGCATTAAAATCGCCATTATCATATAAAAACTTATTTCTAGTAATCCAGATTTCCAAAATAATTAAGAAAGGAACCAATCTAGCCATTTTATCTACTTGAGAAGATTTGTTAAAAAAATTGCACCATGTAGTAATGAGAGATTTAATAGAAAAGAAAGCATGAAAATTATAACAAAAAATGTTACAGAAATGATGCCACATTTTAAAACTAACTTCACCTTTGATAAACAAGTGTTCAATACCATCTATTTTATGATTCGAACAACAAATACACTTACTGACTATAGGAATATTAACTCTATATAAATCACTATATATTTTAACAACATTATTCCAGACCTTCCAACAAAAAGTAGAAAATTTTATACACAGTATGTTATTCCATAAACATTTAAAAATAGGGTTACGTGGTAATTTTTGTCTAAAAAAAATGAAATGCATTCTTACATGAAAGAGTCCCATCTGTAGAATGTGGCCAAAATCTAATATCTTCGCCATCTCTAAAACACAAGTTATACTTCATTACCTCATTAAGCAAAAGTAACATCTCCTAACTCTAAAATGAGCTCTTTATTCCAGCAAAAGCCATTATGAACCTCATTAAGAAGAATATTAGAGTTATGCAAAGTAAATTCATTTTTTAAAGGTCCAGTACCCTAACAATTTTCAAACCATAAACTAATGGATCCTTATTTTAAAACCCAATTACTATTAGAAACTAAAGTAGAAAGATAAAAACTAATACTTTTCCACATGTTGGAGCTATGGGCAGGAAATTAAGGACTATCTCATTCATTACATCTACATAAATATTTATGATACATAAAGGTGGTCCAAGAAGTTATTTCATTTAACATTTTCCAACCTAATTTAGCATGTAACCATTCATAACTTCTGTGATATTTTCCAAGTTAGACCCGCTAGACTTGCCTAATCTTCTACTTGAAACTGGAACAACTGGTAAAACAATTATTCTTGATAACTTTTGAGGGACGTGGTAAACCATTTCTCGTTTCGGTGACGATACACGCATCATCTGATTATAGAACCATTGATTTAACTTGATCAAATACATTAACCAAAGTTACTTGGTGAACCAGAAATCACTACATTTAGTAACGGTTTTTAAAATGAGTGTCGCTAAATTAATAACAGTCTAGCAGCAGAACATCTGATGTGAATTGAATTTTCTTTTGTAGTGAATACTGTTTTAAAAAGCATGCTTCGTAGTTAAAAAAACTTGATTCAAAACTTAAAAGAAGCTCGATTCAAAGCTTAAAAGAAGCTCGATTTAAAGCTTAAAAAAAGATATAAAAGCTGGCTTTCCGTAGTTTATGCTGCTAGAAGCTTACACTTTTTATATTTTTAATGTAACTTTTGCATAAAACACTTAGTTAAGATTTCACTTGTATGTAATAGTATGTGTCAAGATCAGGGCGTGTATCAATATCATTCCTATTCTTGTACGTGCACGCAGCTCATGTTCTTTTTGATCCACTTTTGCTGCATTTTTTTTAGAATAGCCTATTTTTATTTTTTTATACCCTTCGGTAACACGAATAGTTAAAGAAAAAAGTTTTCAATTCGATTACGGTACATTATTTTAGAGTAACGCTACCGTAAACCCGGTAATGTGTGTCATCCACTAAAAACACAACAGCTATTAATGAAACCAAAATAACCACTACCCTAAAATTAATTTAAAATTAAAATATTATATTAGTTGTCACACCCTAAATTATAATGCACCGTACGAAGAAAAAAATAAAAATCAAATTTATCAACCGTACCGAAAAAGTATCGGATGCATTTCAAATACGTTACGTAAAAAATAAAAATCAAATTTATCAATCGTACCAAAAAGTATCGGATATGTAATCGTATTAACCTTTTTTTACTTATTTTTTTTATAGTTTTTGTTACCATTACATTGGATCGTTTTTGATCCAATAATCTATAAAAAATTAAAATAGACTATCCTAAAAAACAATTAGAGCAGCAAAAATGAACCCGTTCTTTTTGGCGAGAGTAGAAATTTGGCCTTTGGATATCATTTAATCCTAAACAATTAGAATCTCTATTTTTATTAATTTTTTAATTATTAATATTATTTTCTTTTACTTCCTAAACTTTTTTCTCGTGCTTACTAAAATCTATATATAACAGACTTGGTAAAGTATTTCTATTTGGATATATGGCGGTGGGGAAACAATCGGAAGTTTTGTTTCAAAGATGGTCCTCCAAGGTTGCTGCGAATAAGTTTTCTGGTCCTTCGAAGTTATATTCTTATGTTTTTGATATATTATTTTGTAATTTTTCTTTTTAGACAAACTTACTTCATTTTTTGTTTATGGGGTTTTCTCCCCCACATTTTTATTTCCCCCCTTATAATAAAAATGTGTGTTTTACCCACCATTGATTAAAAAAAGGGAAAACCTGCTTAATGAAAATGAATCTGTCGATGGTCATGCATCGAAAATTTGAGTTTAATACTAAATATTCATAAACCTGGTTTCTTAACCATACTTTTTAAGAGGCACTACTTAAACTGATCTGATCCTTGTTTTCAAAGTAGTCGCTAGATTTGTGGTGTTCCTCAATCTTCACACTAGAAACTACTTAAGTTTTGCACATTTTGGTTGCCACGGTTAAAGTTTCTCACTACTAATAAGATAAAAGATAGATGCCAAATAAGTAGTTTTATATTTTAGGCAAAGGGTGTACTAACAAAAAATAAAAGCAAAAACAATATTATAAAAGTCAATTGCTTCTTTCTTGTTAGCCCTAGGATTATATCCAAAGGCATATTTCCATTATAGGGTTCACTTCCTTCCCTATAAAATACATGCAACTTTTCCACTTCTAAGTACACTAAATTTCTTCACCTAAAAGAAACAGAAAAACTAAAGCTCGCTATAATGGAGAAAACCAATACATTTTCAGATGATGATGTTGCCTTAACACAAGCAATGCAATTAGCGAGCTCTACGGTTCTTCCCATGGCTCTCAGAGCAGCAGTGGAGCTCGGTTTATTCGATATCATAGCTGCTTCGGGACACGAATTTCTTTCTCCAACTGAGATTGCATCTAGAATCAAAACAACTAATGCCGACGCGCCTATGATGGTTGAGCGAATCTTGCGATTCCTTGCAAGTTCTTCGGTTCTTAAATGTAAAGTTATGAAAAAACCAGGCAGGGAGGAACTATTGTATGGATTGAACCCCGTTTGCAAGTATTTCATTGGAGATCAAAATGGTGTATCTCTAGCTTCCAGCTTATTATTGCACAACGACAAAAAGTCCATAGAAACTTGGTAGTTTATTTAGCTTGTCCTCCCTCTTTTTGCTCTTTGATAAGATTTATCATTCACGAGACGTCATTTACTAGGAATCTTCTTCTATTCTGATACTCCTAATAATTCGTGGTACTTCTTTGTGGGGTTTTTTTTATCATCACTTTATTTATTATTAACAAAATGGGGGATTTCCCCACCATATTATAAAAAATCTTTTTTTGTTTTGGGGTAGGTCCGTTCATAATTAGGATGAAGTATTACGAGATTACAAAAAAATAAAAATAAAAAAATGATGAAGTAATAAGATCAAAGTCAATTTTTTTGTGGGTTTTAAGATCATTCAGTTCAATATGAACTCGATAAATTTTATTCTACAAATAGAAACAATACGGATTTTATTCTTTATTTGCAATGGGCCTAATGTTATGAACATTTGTCAACTTTTAAGTGAAAAGAATTAAAGATAGTCACAGAAATAAATTAACTAAATTAAAAAAATTAGGTTCATATATCATCATGCCATGTACCTCAACCAATTCTTGAGAAGTTACGAGTCGCTTGTCAATCTTTCAACTTATTAGGTACCATTTAAAAGATGCAATTGTAGAAGGAGGTAGCGCATTCACCAAAGCAAACGGGGTGAGCGGATTTGAGTACATGACTAAAGACCAGAGATACAATAGTGTTTTTAATCAAGGAATGAGGGGTGTGACGACTATCATTATGGAGAAGATGCTCAACATTTATAAGGGTTTCGAAGGTCTAACACAGTTAGTAGATGTGGGTGGAGGAACAGGTGCAAATCTAGCTGCAATAGTTTCCAAATATCCAAATATCAAGGGTATCAACTATGATTTACCTCATGTCATAAAAGATGCACCCTCTTACCAAGGTAATGTACATATATTCTTAATTCTTTTTACAATATAAGAATCATTGATTAGTATATAAACATATACTTAATTTCCAAAACACTGAATTATCAAGTCTTATTTAAAATTTGATACATATAATGTAGCATCATATAACATAAAAGTTAAAAGCAAAGATTAAAAAGAACTAGTATCAAGTAACATATTTATTAATTTTTAAAAATGTTTTAAGATCCGAATTTTTAATAAAGAAGTATCGCTTAAGTATTATACTTATATGTACATTTTCATCATTTTCTATGCGGACAAACATTTGTATCTTTCTAGTTAGATGTGCAGGTGTATGCTAGCAATCCCATAATCAGCGATCTCTTATAAATTGTAGCAGCACACACTTGCCTTTCAAATATACAAGGGAAATACGTACTTATTGGGTCTTCTTAATTACTGAGCGATTTCTATGTTGCTTAGGTGTGAAGCATGTTGCTGGAGATATGTTTGAGACCGTCCCTAGTGCAGAGGCTATTTTCCTAAAGGTTACTACTTACTACTTAATATTTAATACTTACTCCGTCTCACTTTATAAGTGTTATCTAAAATTATGTGCAATTTTGACCGGCTTTGAACATGTAACTAAATTCCCGAAACAAAATTTTTTGAAATTTTCTATATAGTTTAAATGATAGATTTAAAAAAAATATTATTTCGACAATTTAGATACGAGTTATTTGTCAGTCAAAGTTGCGGGTGATTTTGTATAAGACTTATAATGTTGGACGGAGGGACAGTTATATGTACTTTTTTTCTTTTTTCGCCACACAATTCCCAATTAAATCATAGCATCTTTTTTTTTTTATTGTTGCAGCATATACTTCATGATTGGAGCGACAATGAATGCTTGAAATTGTTAAGAAACTGTTGTAAGGCATTACAAGAATCCGGAAAAGTTATAGTGGTGGAGTCGTTGTTACCGCAATACCCAGATACCGATGATATATCAAACAATACATTTCGTTTCGATTTATATATGTTGCTATGGAGTACAGGAGCCAAGGAGAGAACCTATATGGAATTCGATGTTTTGGCAAGAAAAGCTGGATTTTCAAGGACAGAGGTTATATGTAATGTGGGGAGCATGCGTTTGATTGAATTATATAAAATGTGAAATGAAGAAAATCAGATTAATAAGACCAAAGGGATATGCCTTTGATTAGTAGCTACTTTTTTTTTTTAATTGAAAAGCAATAATATGCACTACATGCATTTTGCAACTTGTAATAAAGCGAAATCTTATTCGACGAATCCTCCCATTTGGCAAAATAATCGATAGTATTTTAACAGTTAAGTGCTATCATCGTTTCGTGTATTTACTTTGTATTATTATATTCTTTTTTTTTTTTGGAAAAATGAAATAGAATTATCTCTAAGTAATGTTAATAATTAGATTCGTCTCCAGGCTGGCCTATTGTTTTAATACGCTAATTAGTACTCATTTTTCTCAATTCACATTGAATTGTTCATTACGAAACTACGTGTAATTTTGACAGACTAATAAATTCTATAAAAAAATTATTGAAATAAATTTTTTTTAAATCTAATCGTAAAATTTAACATTTGAACTATATGATCAACTTTTAAAAATTTCTATTCCGACAATTTTGATACAAGTTCTTGGCCGGTTAAAATTACACGTAATTTCGTAGTGGATAATTAAATAGTAACGGATGGAGTAACTATTTAGACTGATGGATGCATTGTATGCCCAATGGAAGCAGGTATCTCCGCTAGAATTTGAACAAATATTAGTATTTTGTATGTTATATTTAAATAAAAGATTATCGTAGCATTAGGGCCGATTATGTGATTTAGGCACTTAAGCCCGGACTTTTTTTCTTCTTCCCAAAAACACCTTATAGAATGAAAAAAGTTTTAAGTGTCAAAAAAAGTTAATTTATAAACAGCTGCAACTAGTGTAAAAAAAAATGCAATAACTTAGTTGGTAAAGTTAGTTTGTTTAAGTAGACAGGTCTCAAGTTCGACATATGTCATTGGCTATATTATATTTTGAATTTTCAAGTTTATATAGCAAAAAAGAAACCAATACATGCACCTAGTCTCAAACAAAAGACATATGGATAGGGAGCCGGAGTATGATTGCATGTGTATGTTAGACATTGCAATGTAATGCACTAGAATTAATATATAGAATTTACAAAGTTGTATATTTGTATTTTTTTTGTAAAAATAATAATTACGGCGCCTCCAACATGCCGACACCTAAGCTCATGAGCTGATGTAGTTGTGGTTAACACCAGCCCTGTATAGCATAATGGTTAAGTGTTGAAACCAAAAGATTTGTTGTGTGTTTTGATAGTGGGTTCCAATCCCATAGGCGGAATTATCCTTTTTTGGCTAACAAATTATTAAATTTATGTAACATTACACTTTTTGGGAAAAAAACATACATTTTTTTTGAAAAATTACATTGATACTTCGTTATTTGTGTATTATATGTTGTAATAAGATCATTTTTTTGGTTTTATAATAAAATATTTTTTCTAAAAATCTGTTATTGTTTCTTAAAAAACTTCAGAAATATTAAAATTTAAAATCATTAGTATGTGTTCTCACTACAAAATAATGGTTGATTTAGTGAGAGTCAAAAGCTGTCACAAGCCTGTCGCTAATTTAAAAAGCTGTCACAAATCTGTCGCAAATTGACTAAACTGTTACAAAGCCGTCACAAAAACCGTCTCTAATAAACTCGTAACAAAAAATACCGTTACTAATCCCGTCGCTATTTGGGTATTTTTTTATAGTGTCTAGAGTTGTACTAAATATAAATAAAATACATAGTCTTGATTTATTAAATGCAACTGTTTTTTTTTTTTGTCAATGTACAATATAATTTACAAAATGCTTATCAACTGAGATTATTGAAAATGGAGGATCGAAACATCATTTACAAAACGCTTATTATATTTTAAAAATAAGATATATATTCATTATATATATAAAATGTCCCCTCAACTGAAATAAAGGTTTTGCCGTGATTATTTATGACCTGCTGGTTATGGATCATAACAGTTATACTTAATATAGATACCACCTAACGCCTTACGTGCTTTACTTTGTATTGTCATTATTTTTCTGGAAAATTAAAAAGGAATTATCCCCAAATAATGTTAATAGTTAGATTAGTCTTTAGGCTCGCCTAATGAAACAAATAATGCCCAATATGTATCACTTTTGAAATTATATTCCTCATAGGTACCTCCATAATTTCATATTCCCCATATGTACAACTTTTTAATTATTTACTTTATTTACCAAAACGCCATACACATATTTCATAAAAAATAGAAAAAAAAACACATAAAATTATATAAAATGCAAAAAATCTCAAAATAAATGAAAAAAAATCACAAAAAATTGTAAAAATTAAAAAAAAATGTATTTTTATTAAAAAAATCACAAAAAAAATCACAAAATCACAAAATTTTAAAAAAATTACAAAAAAAAAATATATATAAAAAATCACAAAATATTATAAAAACAAAAAAAAATCACATAAAATTATAAAAAATCACAAAAATCACAAAATATTATAAAAATATAAAAATATAAAAAAAACTAAAAAAAATCACAAAAAAAATTATAAAAAATCACAAAATCACAAAAAATACAAAATTTAAAAAAAAATTACAAAAATAAATTATAAAAAATGAAAAAAATCACAAAATATTATAAAAAATGAAAAAAATTCACAAAAAATTATAAAAAATGAAAAAAATCACAAAAAAAATATTAAAAAAATGAAAAAAATGGAAAGATTATAAAAAAAAATGGAAAAAAATTACTTTTATTGAACTTTATGCACTTTCGACTGTACTAGATGCACTTTCGACTGAACCAGATGCACTTTTAGCTGAACTATATGCACTTTCAGCCGAACCAGATGTACTTTTAGTTGAACCAGATGCAGGTTTTACAGAACGATATGCACTTTTATTGAACTAGATGCACTTTTGTCTGAACCATATGCAGTTTCAGCTGAACTAGATACACTTTTAGCTGAACCATATGCACTTTCAGCCGAACCATATGCAATTTTAGTTGAACTAGATGCATGTTTTACATAACGATATGCATTTTTATTGAACTAGATGCACTTTTGTCTGAACCATATGTACTTTCAGCTGAACCAGATACACTTTTAGCTGAACCATATGCACTTTCAGCTGAACCATATGCACTTTTAGTTGTACCTGTTGGCCCGGTGCGGCTAAACCTTAGAGGGGGGGTGAATAAGGTTTTTGGCGCTTTTCGCCTAATTAAAATCTAAGTGGCAACTAACAACCCAACTTTGCTATTCTAAGCTTAAGCGTTTAATAATGTTAATGAAAAGCAATAATTCATAAACGCAAGCAAGAAAATAAGCTATTAAAAGTTGCGGAAAGTAAAAGTATAGGGAAAGAAAATGACACCAAGATTTATAGAGGTTCGGCAAACAGCCTACGTCCTCTCCTCGGTACTACCGAGTATTTCACTAATAATCTTTTTCCGGATATTACAATCCTAACGAGCTAATCGACCGATTAAGCTCCCCCTCACTCTATGAGTATTCCGAATGAAAAGACCTAGAGCTTTTAAGCAACACTCGCTTACAAAGCCTCTACCCGATCACTCGCTCACAAATGAGTTTATACTTTACTCTTTACAAATTTGTTGAAAGTAAAACAACACCCACAATTTGATTGCTTCTAAATAAGCTAATTTGTGGTTTTGATGATTGTTTGATCTTTGGTTGAGCTCGAATTGCTTTTTCTTCAATTTACCTCTTTTTCGAATTATTTCACCAAAATGGTGATTTTTGGGGTTTTGATTTAGAGAGGTAGAAGGATGATAGATTGTTGTGTTTGAAGAGGTATTTGGGGGGTTTTATTAGCTCCAAAATGCCCAGTGGGTATTATATGACCGTTTTAAGAGGTTGAGTGTTTTATCAATTGGGTAAAGCCACTTTTTGAAAAAGCTAAAAAGCTGTTTTTTTTCATCTGCACTTTGACCCACCGGTGGGTGTCTTCTGACCCATTGGTGGGTGAAATCTTGCTTGGTTCTGGAACATTGACCCATTGGTGGGTGTCTTCTGACCCATTGGTGGGTGAAATCTTGCTTGGTTCTGGAACATTGACCCACTGGTGGGTGTCTTCTGACCCATTGGTGGGTGAAATCTTGCTTGGTTCTGGAACATTGACCCACTGGTGGGTTCTGTATACCCACTGGTGGGTGCCCTGGAGATTTATGTGTTGAACTATCGACTTTGAAATGCTCGTAACTTGCTTGTTCGGACTTCAAATTTACTTCCGTTTGAACCGTTGGCTTCGTTATCGAATGCTCTATCATTTTAAAGTCCTGAAATATACATTTTCTATTTTTGGAAAAGACAAAGCATTATATCATCGAATAGAGAAATCGTAAAATCATTAATACATAATCAAACGTATAATCAAAATCAATTATTGAACATATGGTTCAACAGTACCAAATGCACTTTTAGATGAATCAGATGCATTTTTAACAGAACTATATGCACTTTCGACTGTACTATATTCATTTTTGACTCACTATATGCACTTTTGACTTAACTATATGTACTTTTCACTAAATTAGATGCACTTTAAGCTGAACCAGATGTATTTTTAAGCTGAACCAGATGCACTTTTAGCTGAACTATATGTATACTCACTTTTATTGAACTATATTTACTTTCGACTGAATTGTATGCACTTTCAACGGAACTAGAAAAAATTATATATTTTTTATAATTTTTTAAAAAGTTTATGATTTTTTCATTTTTTTTATAATTCTTTTTTTTTGTGTGATTTTTTTCATTTTTTATAATGTTTTGTGATTTTTGTTATTTTTTTTATAATGTTTTGTGATTTTTTGTGATTTTTATATAATTTTTTTGTTTTTTTTTTTCATTTTTTTTCATTTTTTTATAATTTTTTTGTATTTTTTATAATTTTTTATGATTTTTTATATTTTTTTTGATTTTTCGGTATAAAAAGTGTTAATTGACAAAAAAATTATATATTTTTTTTGTAATTTTTTAAAAAGTTTGTGATTTTTTTTTTCATTTTTTGTGATTTTTTGTAATTTTTTTATAATTTTTATAATTTTTTTGTGATTTTTGTATTTTTTTAATAATTTTTTTGTGATTTTTGGTTATTTTTTATAATTTTTTATAATTTTTTTGATTTTTTGTGATTTTTTGTGATTTTTTGATTTTTTTAAATTTTTTTTATGTTTTTTTGTGTTTTTTTTCATTTTTTTTTATATTTTTTGTGATTTTTTTCATTTTTATAATTTTTTCATTTTTTTTTATTTTGTTGTAATTTAAAACTATTTTTTTGGATTTATAGAAAGATAAAATATGTATATTATTTTTTGGTTTGTATGAAAATTTAGTAAATAAACTAAATAATTAAAAAGTGGTACCTATGGAAAAATGTGAAATTATAAAAAATATCTAGAAGGAATATAATTTGATATGAGATACTAAGAGAGAATTACCCCATGTTTTAATACCCATTTAGTAACTATTTATGAGCTACTAGTTATGGATCATAGCCGTTACACTAATATAGGTACTCCTCACGTGTATCTTAATTTTTTTGGGGAAATATAATTATCCCCAAATAATGTTAACACCGTAAGAAAATGACCATGTACTAACTTAAAATTTCAACTTATTTGCTAGTTACTAATCACAAACTGAATCTCTAATTAAAATTTCATATTTTTATTATTTACCAACTAATTTGTAACCACAATATTATTAGTTGCTAAATAGTAACTAACCTGTAACTTACACTTTTCAGTTGGTAAGTAGTATTGCTAAATACTAACTGATTACTAACTATCAAATTTTAGTAGGTAAATACCAACTATATTAGCAACTTTTGCTCTTGCACTTAGAATTTAGTGACTAATTTTAGTAGTTATTATATACCAACTGAAATATACTTTCTTATCCAAAAAAAATCGTATTTTTCTTAGAGCAAACATATTACTTATCTACTCGATTCAATATTCACTCATATATATGCCAACATTTTCACATAACCCAACCACTAAAAAATACTATCACATACAATATATATACCTATTTATAAAAATTTGTACATTAGAATTACCCGTTACCCAAAATTTATAAAGGTCTTTGCACCATGTAAGGTTAGTTTTCTAAATTTTGTTACAAAAAAATTATATTATAATTCAGCTAGTTTAAATTGATTTTTAGTAGGTTAGTTTTACTTAGCCGTAAAAATAACGTATCGATACTTTGTATGTTTTTAAATTACATTGAAGGGTTTAAAATTTCGTTAGTACAGAAATATAAATAATAATCAAAATTAGTGCTAATTAAACACAAACCTTCTTTATTTCGGTAGTTTTAAATCATTTTTTTAGGAGGTTAGTTTCATTTAGCCGTTAAATTCATGTACATAATTTATATATTTTAATTAGTTTCATTTAGCCTATGTTTTTAAATCTTAATTAGTACGATAAAATTACCATGTCATTGTTACATAATATAATGTATAATATAAACTATATAGTATAAGAGTACCGAATTGATTTTATTCTCAAACAGTGAAAAATATTTCCTTAAAAATGAACAAGTTTGGTGTTGATAGAATTATTACGTCGACCTTGATCTTAGAGTAAGTAATTGGAGCAGTTCTTGATATCGGGAGAGTCAATTTTTTTTATCAAAATTGGAGTTTTTTTATCAAGGAAAAAACCCTAATGCATGAGTGAAAGGTCTCTATCAAACGGTTTATGATACTCGGTTTGATATTACGCATGATTATTTTACAGTTGATCTGATATGTTATTCGACATAGGAGGCATTGTGCTAAGTGGGAGGGTAGATTGGCGAGCCCGTGTAAGAAGAGAAATAACTTGAATTAGAAAAAATTAAACAAATATTATTATATGTATAGCAATATATATACCAACTAAATTGCAGACATGTTTAATTAACATAATACCCCATTGGTATTTTTCTACATCAGAAAATTTGACGGAATATGTTCCACCTCATGTCCTAGATTCTCCCCTAATCGTCTGTGTCAGGATTCTATTGGCTTGTCTATGAAAAATTCATATACCTAAATTATAACCCGGTTTATTGTAAATGTTTAGATTTGATCTTTGTTAACTAAATTTCTAACGTTGAATCTGAGTTGACAGAAAAGATAAAACTTATAGTATAATTAGATTAGACAAGTGATAGATGCCGATTTTATTTCCACAGTTTACTGATTCGTTTGAATGGTAAACTCTATGTAGTATCGAGTATGTATATTTCACATACTTGTATGTAGTATGTATCTCACAATATACCTGATCAGGTGGACCGTGGACGCAATGCTACGTACTGCAATACCCATACACCAGTGGTGTATCAAACAACTTGTTACGACGAAAATATGTTGATTTTGACTCCAGGAGGGATGAAAAAGCGTGTTTTTCCATGCGACGAAAATAGTCTTTAGGCTCGCCCAATGCTTAGCTAGAAATGAAACAGTAAATATTAGCTAGAAATTATTAGATTACTCTTTAATTAGGCTCGCCGAATGTTTTATTGCGCCTGCCTCATTTGCACACAGTATAAAACGTGTCTGGCAAGTAACAAACTAGTTGACGTTAATACGATTTCCTTCGTAGTACGTATTCTAGTTATCAATACCGACATGCTTTCAAAAAAGATCCCTGTATGTTTGGGCAAGTATGGTACTTTAATTATACCTGTATCTTAATTTATCTAATTTGGTCAAATGTAACAAGTATCCCACTTAACTTCCAACTGGGACCCCTGTATGTTTGGGCTACACTATACATAATACTCTATAGTTATATTTTAATTTATGAAATTAATTTAATAAACATAAAAATGTCAAATAGATTAATAAATAAATTTACCCACTCTACCATACTATTAATTAATACATTACTCTGCTTTTTTTCCACTCAAACTAAATACAAAATTAAAATATTTTATAATCATAATATTATATCAAGTTAACACTTTCAAGTAATTTATATTTTGCACTTTTTTATTTATTTATTTTGTAACTTCCGAGTAAATAATTTAAATATTCACTTTTAACTATTAACTTTTCAAAATTTGAAATTGCACGTCATTTCACTTTTAACTATTTGAAATCACGGACGGACTAATCTTTTTAGAAGTGTGGGTAGGTAAAAGTGGAAGAAAATAATGACGTGTAGGTTTTTGAGAACAATTTAATTATTTACTCGGAAGTAACAAAATTAATAAATAAAAAAATACAAAATATAAATTAATTGAAAGTGTTAACTTGATATAATATTATGATTATAAAATATTTTAATTTTGTATTTAGTTTGAGTGAAAAAAAAGCATAGAAATGTATTAATTAATAGTGTGATAGAGTGGGTAAATTTATTTATTTTGTAGATAAATGAAATGTAATGAGATGTAATGAAGTGGTGTTAGAGTTATTTATTTTGTAATGAAATTGAGTGAAATGAATTAAAAAAATAAAATGTGATATGGACTTGGAATCTTTTTGTCCTCAAATAAGTAATTTGAGTACTCAGATGAGTAATCTGAGTGCTAAAAAAAGACTCTGCCCTCAAAGTTATTGATCTATATATTACTCATTAAATATAAAAAACCTAACAATTCTATTTCTCTCATTTATCACTATCTTTCTAAAAAAAACTCACATAAATATCTAGAATCATCGCTACCACCACCTTTTCCGCCGCTGCGCCGCTTCTACCGTTCTTCTCCGTCTCATCTCTCTCTCTCTCTCTATATATATATATATATATATATATATGGGAAAAGATATATGGACATCATGAAAAACACCCAACTAGACATTTTTTTGTAAAAACGCTTCAAATCAAGATTTGGTTAATGCAAATCTCCATGGTTTCACGACGGGAACACAAATATGCGTCTTGTTTTTTTTTCTGAGATATATAATGACATGTTTTGAATTTTTAAATTTTACCATAATTTCGAAAACATGTCATTATACATCTCGGAAAAAAAAACAAGACGCATATTTGTGTTCCCGTCGTGAAACCATAAAGATTTGCATTAACCAAATCTTGATTTGGAACGTTTTTACAAAAAAGTGTCTAGTTGGGTGTTTTTCATGGTGTCCATATAACATTTCCATATATATATATATATATATATATATATATATATATATATATATATATATATATATATATATATATATATATAGATATACTAATAGAGGGGCATACACGATGCGTTTGTAAAATAAAAACTCTTAATCAGCATTATTCATAATACTAAAAAAAGCTATATCAGGATGCAATGAAAATTAAAGTAAAAATAGACTAAAAAAAAGCTAGGTCGTACCTGAGAGAGATATTGCAGAGAAGTAACAAATTTTAAAAATAAAGGTATATAAATATGTATTGGGAGTTATCGGCAGTTACAAATTCAAATGTGTTGTGAGCAGTTATTTCCTTTTTGCCATGACTTTTATTTTTGCAATTTCTGTAAATATTTGAGTTTTTTTTATAAATAATTGTTTCAAACCTTAATAATTTAATAAGCTCTTTTCACATATATTCATCTTAATTTGTCATTTATTAAACTAGTGAATAACAAGATATTATATATATTTGGAAAGGAATGTATTTCGAAAGGCTAGCCAAGGTACGTAAGCAATGAAATCACTACAAGTCTCACATAATCCAAAGAGATCTGTTTTCCAACAAAAAATGTATGGTCTCTCTCTCCTATAAATATAGCTTTTGAAAGATATGAAACATCACAGAATTAATTAGTCATAGATATATTGAAGACAATCCCAAAAAGAATGACACACTTTCATTTAGTAATCATTCCATCCCCTGGAGTCGGCCACCTATTCTCGGCCATCGAGTTCGCCAAACGCCTCGTGAACCATGATGAATGCCTTTCAATCACCGTATTTGTCATGAGTGCCCCTTTTAGTAATAACCAAAACTTACCATTTTCCTCTTTAGAACGAATCAACTTAGTCTACCTCACATTAGAACCTTCCATGGCGGAGATCCTAGTTTCCATGCCCCGTGGTATCATGTACTCGAATCTATTCGAAATGAACAAGCCTCGAATACGAGACTTTATTTCCTCAAAGGTCGATCACTTGACCGCATTTGTTGTGGACATGTTTTGTACCTCGTTGATGGATCTTGCTAACGAATTTAACGTCCCCACTTACGTGTACTTCACGTCTAGCGCGGGTTTTCTAAGTCTTCTTTTCCATCTTCAAATACTTGAGGACGAATATAATCAAGATATTGGCAAGTTTAAGGACTCGGATGCAGTGTTGAGTGTGCTCGGATTTTCTAATCCAGTCCCCGCTAGGGTTTTGCCATCAGAGATCATCGACAAGGAATACGGTATCCCTAACTTTCTAGACATATCTAGAATGCTCCGCAAAGCCAAGGGAATTTTGGTCAATACTTTTACAGAGTTAGAATCTGACGCGATTAAGTCCCTCTCCAATGGGAACAATATACCAAAGATTTACCCAGTTGGCCCCATAATTACGAGTACGCTAAAACATGATAAACATGAGGATGAAACCGATAAAACACGTGGATCTGTGGATATTTTGAGTTGGTTGGACGACCAGCCCCCAACTTCTGTTGTGTTACTTTGTTTCGGAAGTATGGGAGGCTTTGAAAAGGAACAAATTATCGAGATTGCAAATGCGTTGGAGCATAGCGAACACCGGTTTCTATGGGCTCTACGACGTCCTCCGCCAAAAAACAAGAGAGAATCCCCTACTGATTACGAAAAACAAGACGAAGTTCTTCCAGAAGGATTTTTGGATAGGACATCGAAGGTTGGAAAAGTGGTTGGATGGGTCCCGCAAGTTGAAGTTTTGTCACATCCTGCAGTGGGAGGGTTCGTCTCCCATTGCGGATGGAATTCAATATTGGAAAGTTTATGCTGTGGTGTGCCAGTTGCCACGTGGCCCTTATATGCTGAACAAACGCTTAATGCGTTTGAGCTTACAAATGAGTTAGGATTGAGCATAGAGCTAATAGTGAACTACATTAAGGATGTTGTTTTAAAGTCCGAAGAGATTGAGAGATGTATAAGACTCTTAATGGACGAAAAAGATTGTTCGGGCATTACATGGAAAGTGAAAGAGATGAGCAAGAAGAGCAAGGCCGCCGTTGAGATCGACGGATCCTCTTACAATGCCCTAGGGAGCTTTATTGAGGATATAATTAGCCACTAATATCGACTTGACTAGTACTACATTTGTAATTGCTTGTTGAAAAGTGAGAAAAATAAAGTTGGACGACAACTAGTTTAGTTAATTTTCAATGTGTAATGTTTTTTATTGATTTGAGTCCTATGCTTTGGTTCTTTCGTATTTGTTAAGTTTGAAAAATTATCTTACTTTTTCCATAGTCAAAAACGTTTTTCCTTTGTCCTGTCGGTGTATGTTACATTCACTTGCACCACAATTTTCTCACATTTCTTCTGTTATAGTCAACATTTTGAACAAATGCTCATTGATATAATTTCTTCTGTTCTTTATAATTGCATCATTTTTGTTCTTCCTTATTGCTAGTCATAGTTTCTACTTTCTATTTTTCAAGGTTAAATTAGTAAGAAATGATAGTTATGATGTAAATCCTATCAAATCATGGAAAAGAAGTACTCCTTTTCCGGTATATATACTATTTTCACTACAACAAAAATGAGTTTTCGCAGCGCTCAAAAGTTCCATTAACAGTGTACATTGCACACTAAAGTAAAGAGCTACCTTAAGTCGATCGGATACAATAACAGAGTTTTGTGATGAGACCTTTGATATTTTAGCCTCATATGTCGACCCTGATATTTTAGTTGAGAGACATTCTCACAAGTGTTACTTTTAATGTATTAAACATTTCATGATTTGGTCAAACGTGATGAGAATTAATATTTGTGTTTACTATTGTTACCAAAATTGAAGATTGAAGAAATCATGTGTAATATATTCTATCATATCACGACACTGGTAGTGAATTTGTTACCATTTTCATTGAACATATAGTCTCTGTCTATTGAGTATTTTGCTCTACAATGAAGAAGCAATAGAACAGTATTTCTTTTCTTTTATATATTTTCTATTATAATTTTAATATAATGAGTGAATGAAACTTACCAGTAACAAATTTTAGAAACATAACTGATCAACTGTGTTCATGTGTCGTCGTATCTTCCGACGAGTATGACAAACGATAAATCAAATAGCAATTAAATTCCTGATGTTTGGCAACTTGCCGGTCTCTGTTTCGGTTCAATTAACTAGAGCAAAAAGGAATACAACTCATATTGAATCTTTTTTATGGGTAATTTAATTTTGGATTAAGTCAATGTCAATAACCTTGGAACCGGGCTTGGCAATCTTGAAGAACGCCTCCTCTGAAAGGCTTATGGAACCAAGTCCATAGCCACTTGGGCATTGACCAGGTGTACACACGCCAACAATTGTTACAAAAATATGGGTAGAGGGTTTAAGACACGTATCTTCAGATTCGCATATGACACCCCATTGGGCCCCGCAATGGGTGTGGCCATAAAACCAGTCTTCAGATAGTAGTCCGACCATAGGTCCCTTGCTCTCTGAACCAAAGCAAGCAGTGGCTGCGTAATGTGAAACATATTAAGATTTACATTACTCTATGTATTATAAGCTTGTTTAGTTGCAAACTTTAAGCTAGCTAGTTAAAAGCTCAACCTTTTGACTTCTGGAAAGAAACTTAGGTTATCAAGCTAAAAACTTTCATGCGGAAAATCGTGAAAAGTCTCTCCTTTTAAGCTCAAAAGCATAAATCGTAATTGAGAATACAAGAGATGCAACGAAACAAGATTTATCTACAGACATGCGGAAGAGTAGACTTATCTACAGACATGCGGAAGAGTAAAGGGTTCGCCGTCGCATCTGCATAATTTTTTTAAAAAAAATTATTCAACACGTATAAAAACAACTTTATACGTATTTAACACTTTTCCGTGAGAGGTCGAAGTTGATTGTGCCAGCCAAAATGTAATCACTAAAATCTTCAGAACAAATCGAACAATCGAGAGTAGCAAAATCAAAACGAGAGTTTTCTTATCGATATTCAAACAGTACTGAGTAATATGGAATTAATTAATGGAAAATACTATAGTATGGTCTAACTTTATGCTATTGAAGGATTGCAAAAAATTGTGTAAACGTTCCTAGAAAGAGTTAAATTATAAACATTCTAATTATCGAAATTAAATGTAATTTTTTTTCCACTCACAGCCAGAGGAATTGTAATAGCTTGCTTGAGATGAAAAGGCTGTGGTTCCATAAAATAGGCTTGTAACAATGGCGAAGAAGATAGAAACCTTAACAATATTCTCTATTTCGTTATATCTTTTAATTTTAAATAGATTTTTCATGAATATCAGAATTTATAGCCTATCAACGGGACAAATAAGCAATTGAGTATACATGGAATACATTTAATGTTAGAAAGGAATTTTGGCAAACATCCATTTCTAATTTGTCTAAGTTAATCGAATCTAAATAATGGTATGTATCATAACATGTTAGAAACAAAATCTCTTGAGTGACGACTTCTAAATAAATATGGAAAGACTGATTTTAATCAAGTTATTGTAAATAAATTCAATGCACGAAGTTAAGATATGTAGTCTTTTATTCTTCCATTTGCATTTAAAATCAAGATATTGGTACAACTAGAAAATATGTAGTCTTTTATTCTTAGATTTGCATGTAAAATCAAGATATTGATACAACTAGAAAATATGTAGTCTTTTACATCGCCCCATGTTTAATTTTCAAGTATTAAAGACTATATAAATCGAGCATTTTAGATTTCAAATACTATAATTACGATCCTCATAAAGTTATATATATAAGTCGACGAGGTCTAAGAGCAGTGAAAACAAAACACTATAAGAAAAAATTAAGATATGAACAGTTTTTTTTAAAACTGTTGGTAAAATGAGTGTCGCTAAATTTTAGCAACAATTTAACAACAAATTTTTTTGCCAAAATATTGCTAAATTTAGCGACACTCAATTTACCATCAGTTTAGTAACAGACGCTCTGATGATAAACTGATATTTTTTATTGTAGTGAAATAAACCCGACTATATTGGTTTTTTTCTTCATCCATCACACAAATATTAATTAATTAATTAACAGTGTGTAGCGAGTAGTGTAAACAACGTGTAGCGAGTCGTAGTTGTAAACAATGTGTGTACATAATATGGACAATTAGTTAATTTATGATAAACGAATTTTGAATATTTTAATTATAGCCGTTACGCTGTCGTCACATGGGTTCAAGTCTTACTCACTAACCAACTAGAGCAAGTAGTCTTGTCCGAAATTCTTAGACGAAAGGGCAGCTTAAAAATAAAAAGGTTTTGAAAGAAAGACAAGCTGACAGGCAACTAGAGCTTGGAAAACAGGTTAAAGTGACTAGTCTTTCTTATCCGAAGGCAAGCAAGCATCTTCACAAACTCATGTGCCCGGAAGTCAGTGTTTTCAATGAGCTAACTAGAAACTTAGAGGAGAGCGCTAGTGTGCACACTTCCGTTGATGTGCTTCACCGATCGATGGAATCTTTTTGACATTCATTAGTCGGACCTAGACCAATGCTACTCATTCTGATCTCAGCTGCTTTGTCTCTTTCTCATATACATCCCATACACTAACAAACAAAACATCACTTGATTTCTTGATCCATTTGATCCATAGTATCACATAAAAGATTTAATCATTTTTTATTCAATACTCTCAATAGACCAATTTTTAATTAATTTTAAATTTATGAAGCAATTATTAATTAATTTGTAGATGATATAGCAATCCAAAATTTAACCCAAAGGATTGTGTTTGGCTTTCTTTTAGTTGGATAGGGAAAAAATATTATGTGGAGGCATAAGTTTGTTACAGATTGAAAGAATTTGGACGGAATACACAAATCAAGTGTGAGGAAAATATTGTTGTTGAGGAGAGAACATGTAAGAAAAAGAAAGGGAAGAAAAACTTAGGGGTAAGATACAAATAATTTGTAAACTAAAATAATTTGTAAACCAAAATAATTTGTAAACCATAGGAGATGAGGGGAAAGATTGGTTTTAAACCATTAGATAGTATAACAAAATTAACGGTGTAAATGACATTCGGGGTACCCGGGGCAGGATAAAATCGGGGCTCCTAGCGTCTCGGTATTAAAACATTAGGCAAGGCTAAAGACTAAACGAACTATTAAAAAAAAAGTGAAGTTATATCAATCTTTATAACTCACCCGAAAGATCTATCTGATCACATGCAACAATTTTAGTCATATTTTTTGAACACGTATCAAAAAAATGATACTACTACTAAGAAAATAGAGTCATGTCATTTTCAACACTAATTATTATTTTAATATTTCTAGTTATTCATTTATACATATCGTTTATTTGTGTTACTATTAAAAATTTCTGCTCAAAATTTGACATTAACGTTGGAATAATTTTTTTTTTATAAGATAGCAGTACAAGTCACGACACGTAATAAAAACATAACTTATTAAAAAACTCAAATAAAAATATAATAGAACCTTAGTCGAGCATACCCTAAATTTAAATATTAATTTTTTTTTTGTTAAATCTAAAAATACAACCCATTAAAAACCCAAATAAAAATATACTCGAACTCTAGTTGAATATAGCCTAAATTTAAATATTATTAATAATAAAAAATTGTTAAATTTAGTATTAATAAAAATCAAAACTTTTGATGAGTTGGATATGCCATGTAATGTGAGTTGATTTTTTAGGTAGAAAAATGTGTGAGTAAAAACATTTTCCTTTAAACGAAAAATTAGGGAATAATTCTCTATTTCGTTTTTCCAGAAAAAGAGAGACAATAAAAGTAAAAATAAACGTAAGGATGATAGCACAGAACCGTCGAAATACCATTGATAATTTTGTCAAATGGGAGGATTCAAGGAATAAGATTTCGCTTTATTGCAACATGCATGTACAGTACATTTTATTACTTTCAAGTTAGAAAAAGTAGCTACAAATCAAGATCATATCCTTATTCTTGGGGCAATATTAATTTTAATTCTCTCACAACAACGGATGATCTCCCTTTGGTCTTATTACTCTAATTTTCTTCATTTCACATCTTATAAAATTCAATCAAATACTTGCTCCCCACATTACATATAACCTCTATTCTTGCAAATCCAGCTTTTCTTGCCAAAACATCAAATTCCCCATGGGTTCTCTCCTTGGCTTCAGGACTCCATAGCAACATGTATAAATCGAAACGAAACGTATTGTTTGTTATATCATCGGTGTTTGGGTATTGCGGTAACAATGACTCCACCACTATGACTTTCCCGGATTTTGGTAATGCTTTCCAACAATTCCTTAACAATTTCAAGCATTCATCGTCGCTCCAATCATGAAGTATATACTGAAACAGTAAAAAATATGTTATGATTGAATTGGTAATTGTGTGGTGATAAAGAAAAAAAATACATAAATACTCCACTTATAGCTAAGTACTAACCTTTAGGAAAATAGCCTCTCCACTAGGAACAATCTCAAACATATCTCCAGCAACATGCTCCACACCTAAGCAACACAAAAAATCAGTCTATAAGGAGACGCAATACATACGTACTTCCCTTTTAAATTTGAAAAGGCAAGTGTGTGCTGCTGGAATTTATAAGAGATCGCTGATTTATTATGTGATTGGTTTTGCCCGTGCACATCTAACTAGAAGGATTCAAAGCTAGTCTTTGTCTACAGAGCAAATGAAGTTACCTTAGTGGTTAAATGTCCGGTATGACCGGCTCATCGCCAGGCTAATCCCTGACAACTTCTTACCTCTAACAAGTCGCTCCGCATAATGCAATCTATGCGCACATTTTACTAAAAATTTACTGATATTGAGCCTTATATTGTAAAAAGAATTAAGAATATGTTCATTTACCTTGGTAAGAGGGTGCATCTTTTATGACATGAGGTAAATCATAGTTGATACCCTTGATATGTGGGTATTTGGAAACTATTGCAGCTAGATTTGCACCTGTTCCTCCACCCACATCTACGATTTGTGTTAGACCTTCGAAACCCTTATAAATGTCCAGCATCTTTCTCATAATGACAGTCGTCATACCCCTCATTCCTTGATTAAAAACATTGCTGTATCTCTGGTCTTTCGCCATGTACTCAAATCCGCTCACCCCGTTTGCTTTGGTGAATGCGCTACCTCCTTCTACAATTGCATCTTTTAAATGGTACCTAATAAGTTGAAAGATTGACAAGCGACTCGTAATTTCTCAAGAATTAGTTGAGGTACATGTGAGCTAATGCATGATGATATAGTTGCTATGAACCTAAATTTTTAATCTAATTAATTTAATATCGTCAATATCTTTAGTTCTTTTCACTTGAGAAACCGACAAAAAAGTGCCAGAATTCGAAAAGGAGTACGAAAGCAAAAAAAGATCCCTAGTTCATTGCTCATGAATGATAAATCTTATGAAAGAGCAAAGAAAGGAGGAGAAAGGCTAAATAAACTACCAAATGTCGATGGACTTTTTGTCGCTATCCATTAGTAAGTAAGAAGCTAGAGATACACCATTTTGATCTCCAATGAAATACTTGCAAACGGGGCTCAACCCATACAATAGTTCCTCCCCACCTGTTTTTTTCTTCATAACTTTACATTTAAGAACCGAAGAACTTGCAAGGAATCGCAAGATTCTCTCAACCATCATAGGCGCATCTGCATTCTTTGTTTTGATTCTAGATACAATCTCAGTAGCAGAGAGAAAGTCGTGTCCCGAAACAGCTATGATCTCGAACAAACCGAGCTCCACTGCGACTCTGAGAGCCATAGGAATAACTGAAGAGCTCGCTAATTGCATTGCTTCTGAGAACACAACATCATTATCTGAAAATGCATTGGTTTTCTCCATTTTAGAGAACTTAAGTTTTTCTGTTCCTTTTGGGTGAAGAAGTTTAGTGTGCTTAGAAGTAGAAAAGTTGTATGTATTTATAGGGAAGGAAGTGAACAAGGGAATTGAGAAATGCTGAATGAATGTATTTTTATTTATTTTTTTGGGGGGATATTGCTTTAACCAATAACCATGTGTATTTTTTTAAAACATGTAAACTTTAAATGGAGTACTTAGCAATTAGTTCCTCTACGATCCATTTTCTTTGTGGTGTCAATTGTCATCATGAAAAGGAACACTGAATAAATAGTTAGGCAATTTTAGCGGCTCTTTTGGAATCCATTATGAGGGATACTTATTAGTTATTACATTTAACCATTCTAGATAAAGATACAAATATGAAGTACCTTACTTACCAAAAATACAGTTATCCCAGTTGGATACATATTTCTATATATTGCCAACTAGTAGCAAATCGTGTTAATGCTATAAGTCTATAACTAGTTTGTTACTTGCCAAACACGTTTCCATTTCATTCTGGGTTCAAATGAGACGCATATTTTAAAACGTTAGGCGATCCTAAAGGCTAATCTAATTAATAATAGTACCATTTGGGGATAATTCTTTTTTTCATTTTTCCAGAAAAAACAGGAGTGGCACTGAATAGGTGCAATAGATTCAACCGCACTGGGACTCACGATTTCGAGGATCACTCAGAACCTCACAACGCAGACAGAGAAAAAAAATAAAATTATATACAATTCATGTAAACAAAAACTATACATATAAATAACTGCTAGTAAAAAAATCAACACACGTAATTGAAAGTGCACAGTCTTTTATGACATTAGTGTTTCTAAAAAATATAATTATCGCTGTATGTTTAAAAAATTTTATCATCTTTTTAAAAAAAAACTATAAAGATTAATGGGAACGGCATTTGAAAACGTGCCCTATTTATTGCATACATTTTAAGAATATGTCATGTGCCGTCAATTCATGCACAAGTTGTGAGTGGTTTTCTCGTATGCATTTTACTAAAGTAGAAACCTCTATAATTAAATTATTACTCGATAAATAAATAAACTTTTTAAAATAATAATTCTGTTCGATCCCGACTTGACTCAATATAAAAAATCACTAATTTCGATAAATTAATAAGATAATAATTTTTGAAAGATTATTATATAAATATTTGGTTCACATAAAATTACAAAATAATAATTTTTCAAAATTACAAACATTAATAGAACAATTTAGTGAAATATGACTGTATAAGTATTTTTTTTATTGTAAAATGTCCATCGAACAATTGTGAAAATAATAGTATTTTTTTATAGATCAGTTTTCATGACAACTACCTATAGAAAAATTAGATAAAATAACTTCTTTATAATTCAGATTAAGTTTATCGTTGGATGAACTGCATTGTTGAGATTGACCCTAAAAAAGAAACGGTAAGTATAGCTAATGCGTGAATAGCCAACCAACGCACTATGTAAATTGGATAAATTCGATCTATGTTCATTGGGACCTGCTAAAAAGATCTACAAATTTCTTAAGAAACGAAGTCATATGCACGTAAGTTTAGTGCTAGGCCGACTACTCCAAGAGTACTCATCCATAAACCAGTTACTGGTTGTACAAATAACATAAAAAAAATAATTTTCTTAAATTTTAATATAGTTTGAGATCCTTCACAATTTAGTGTATCTTATTTCTATTGTTACTTTGCTAGACATTTTAATATGTAACAAAATTTATATATTAGTAAATGAAATAATGTATTTGACTTTACTAACGAGTTTAACAAGTATTATTAGTAATATATAATGAGTTTTATGTTATTAATAATTATATTTATTGAATCGATAAAAAAACTTTCTTAAAATATAAATTATTAATTAATACATGTATAAATTAATAAAATTATCTTGTTTCAGCAATATTAATTTATGCAGGTTGGTTTGATGTAGATTGTGGCCAATTTATGGGCAAATGGTATGTGAGGATATATGGTAAACCTTAATGTGATTTAAAATTGATTAGTGAGAGAGTTGATTTAAATTGTGGTGGGCTGAAATGAGCATATAGAAATTGATACCCTTTTGAAAGATGAGATAATTCATTAACTCATATCAACTTATATTCCTCACATATATATTGATAAGTTCACATTCCTCACATATACCACTTTTTAATTATTTAGTTTATTTACTAAATTGTCATACAAACCAAAATATAATATACATATTTTATCTTTCTACAAACCCAAAAAAATCGTTTCAAATTACAACAAAAAAAAACACAAAAAAATTATAAAAATGAAAAAAATCACAAAAAATATAAAAAAAAACCACAAAAAATTATAAAAAAAAACCACAAAAAATCAAAAAAACTATAAAAAAATACCAAAAATCACCAAAAATTATTTAAAAAATACAAAAATAAAAAAAAAATTATAAAAATTATAAAAAATTTAAAAAATTACAAAAACTCACAAAAAATGAAAAAAATCACAAACTTTTTAAAAAATTACAAAAAAAATATATAATTTTTTTGTCAATATAATACTTTTTATACCGAAAAATCAAAAAAAAAATATAAAAAATGACAAAAACTTATAAAGAATCATAAAAAATTATAAAAAATAACAAAAATCACAAAAAAAAGATTATAAAAAAATGAAAAAATCATAAACTTTTAAAAAATTACAAAAAATATATAATTTTTTTTTTGTCAATATAACACTTTTTATACCGAAAAGTGATTTTTTTTTTTTTTATAAAAAAAATGTTTTTCCATGATAAATGTGACTTTTTTTTAATCTAAATGAGCTGAAAGTTCATCTAGTTCAGTCAAAAATACATATAATTCAGTCAAAAACGTATATAGTTCAATAAAAGTGCATATAGTTCAGTCAAAAGTGTATATAGTTAGTCAAAAATGCATTCAATTCAGCTGAAAATACATCTTGTTCCGTTGAAAGTGCATACAATTCAGTCGAAAGTAAATATAGTTCAATAAAAGTGAGTATGCATATAGTTCAGCTAAAAAGTGCATCTGGTTCAGCTGAAAGTACATCTGGTTCAGCTTAAAGTGCATCTAATTTAGTGGAAAGCACATATAGTTAAGTCAAAAGTACATATAGTGTAGTCAAAAATAAATATAGTACAGTCGAAAGTGCATATAGTTCTGTTAAAAATGCATCTGATTCAACTAAAAGTGCATATGGTACAACTAAAAGTGCATATGGTTTAGCTGAAAGTGCATATGGTTTAGCTAAAGTGTATCTGGTTCAGCTGAAAGTGCATATGGTTCAGACAAAAGTGCATCTACTTCAATAAAAGTGCATCTGGTTCAACTAAAAGTGAATCTGGTTCAAATAAAAGTGCATCTGCTTCAGCTGAAAGTGCTTATAGTTCAGCTAAAAGTGCATTTGGTTCAGTCGAAAGTGGATCTAGTACAGTCGAAAGTGCATAAAGTTCAATAAAAGTGATTTTTGTGTGATTTTTTTTTCATTTTTTTTTATAATTTTGTGATTTTTGTGATTTTTTTTATATTTTTATAATATTTTCTGATTTTTTTTCATTTTTTATAATTTTATGTGATTTTTTATAATATTTTGTGTTTTTTTTTCATTTTTTATAATTTTTTTGTAATTTTTTTAAAATTTTGTTATTTTTTGTATTTTTTCATCTTTTATAATTTTTTGTGATTTTTTTATTTTCTTTGTGATTTTTTTAATTATTTTTTTGTGATTTTTTGTGATTTATTGTGATTTTTTATGATTTTTTATAAATTTTTTATTTTTTTTATAATATTTTGTGATTTTTTTTTTTTTTTTTTTTTATAATTTTCTGTGATTTTTTTTCATTTTTTATAATATTTTGTGATTTTTTTCATTTTTTATAATTTTTGTAATTTTTTTAAAATTTTGTGATTTTTTGTGATTTTTCATTTTTTATAATTTTTTTGTGATTTTTTTTCATTTATTTTGAGATTTTTTGCATTTTATATAATTTTATGTGTTTTTTTTTTTCATTTTTTATGAAATATGTGTATAGCGTTTTGGTAAATAAAGTAAATAATTAAAAAGTGGTATCTATAGGGAATATGAACTTGTGGATGTAGTAATATAAGTTCAAAAGTGGTAGCTATTGGGCATTATTTGTTGAAATAAAATGTTTTGAGTGCTACTTTTTAATCATATTCTTACTTAGAAAGTTATTACAATTTACAAACACCACACAAAATTAGGGGTCGTCTTTTTATACCGACTTATATCAATTGGTCGCTTTTCGAGCCGAACCAATCAAATCGCTACTAAAAGTTTGGTATACCAACATTAATGTACGGTACAACCGAACCAATCTTTGAAAGTCGTTTCAGTTTCGGTATTCGTTTGGGAGTTCGGTATAATACCGATTTAAACCGAAATATTAAAATATACTATATAAACAAATAAACTAAAAGAGTTATATACACTTAATTATTAACATTGTTATAATATACTTATATTACTTTTTCTAGTGAATACTAATAACATTTTTTTTTTATAAACTAGAATACTAATAACATTTTTTATTTATTTATAACATTTATCAGAAAAGTGTAGTAGTGTTTATTTTTTTTATGCAAATAAACAAGAATTGTAACAATAATATAAATAAATATATTTTTTTAATCTACTACTTTTAAAACTTTAAACTATGTTTTTTTTCCGCAATACGTACTATTTTTTTATCATCACTTGTAAACTCTAAAATTTGGTTCGGTATACCAAAATTTTGATTCGTTAATGGTATAACAATTTTCAAACTAAACTAGTTTGGTATGATATCGTTACGTAGTTAAAAAATTTGATAACAAACCGATTCATATTTGATACTTATTTCATTCATATACCAGAATTCAAATATACACATACTTACGCATGAATTAATTATATAATTATAAAATTAATAAAAGCCAATAATAAACACATAAATTTTCAAAACGTTAGGCCCACAAAATATTAATTGCTGGTATGCATGTTTAATCATTGTGCACCAGTTTCTTCTTTTTTGGGTCCAAAATTTGAGATAGTACTCAATTACCTTCCTTGAGCGTAAGATTTACATTTGTTAGAGCAACAAAACTAAAGAAACCACTTATGAAAAAAAAAGAAAAGGGAAGTTATGCAGACTATTATAATTAAGGTCAAGAGTTGAGGTGGATAACAACAAAAATTCAAGTATAGAATAGATTGCAATAAATAGGTTCATAACTACACGTACATGCTTGATGGGTACATCGATTGTAAATTCAATACATTTGCATGCCTTGTACAAACCACTTATTTTACTTTCTAATATCAAGGAAACTTAGAAACCAACAAATGTTACTTATTCTTCATAGTCCTCTCGCAACAACATTTGATTTTATTTTGATCTTCCCTTAAAAAAATTGTGTCATATCTTATAAAACTCAATCACATATTTGATGTGCGCATTGCATATGACCTTGGTCCTTGCAAATCCAGCTTTTCTTGCCAAAACATCGAATTCTCTCTCGGTGCGCTCGTTCGCTCCCGAACCCATTCTCAACATAATTAAATCGTAACAGAAGGCATTGTTTGATATAACATCGGTGTGTGGGTATTGAGGTAGCAGTGCATCAATCACAATAACTTTCCCTGATTTTGGCAACGCCGTCCAACAATTCTTCAACAATTTCACGCATTCATCATCACTCCAATTATGAAGCACATCCTAAAAAAAAAAAGTGAAAATTATTTTTCATATTATTTTAGAAAAGAACCGAAAATCTTCTTCACATTTACACTAACCTTTAGCAATATAACCTCTCCTCTAGGAACTCTTTCAAACATATCTCCTGTGACATGCTCCACACCTAGAACAAACCAACCATTTTATGACGAAGCCGCTATAAGAATCTTCCATATTCGACTTATAATTGAAGATATATTATATATTTACCTTCGCAAGGAGGTGCATCTTTTATAACGTGGGGCAAATCAAAGTTGACACCTTTAATATGTGGGTATCGGGAAATTATTGCAACTAGGTTTGCGCCTGTTCCTCCTCCGACATCTACGATTTGTTTTAATCCTTCGAAACCTTTATAAACTTCAAACATCTTACTCATAGTTAAAGTAGTCACACCGTGCATCGCCTTGTTGAATACGTCACTGAATCTGTAGTCTTTAGCTAAGTACTCATATCCAGTCATTCCATGTGCTTTCTTAAATGGGTCACCTCCATCTACAACTGCATCTTTTATATGGTACCTACAGCGAAAATAGAGTTGTTTAATATTCGTAAAAAAAGAAAATATAACATGGGTTTTCATATTTAAATAAAGTGATCTTCGAATTTGTAGGAGCATGAGAATCACAGCTCTCCACAAGCTCAGTATAGGTACATGCATCCGTAGTTCTTCTGAGATTTTTTCCTTAATCTAACATTATTTTTTGGTGAAATTAATGTGTTACCATTTCGAGTTGGATCGCTGTTCACGGAAATCTCTCCTTATCCATAATCTGATAATAGATTAGAAGCTTTCATACAATTGACTATTACTTTGATGCCATCTGATGCTACATTTTATGTACAAAATCTTAAGTAAAAAATGAAAATTCGGGTTACTTTCATACATTTTATGCTACATTTTCATGTACCAATCAATGAATCTCCCTTTTATCAAAGTATAACAAGTGTACTCATACGTTTATTGATTGTAATTGCCATGCAAGTTGAAGTAGCCTTCAAAGTGTGAGCATTCATTTTTAGTGCAAGAAAACCTATACCTTTTTGTAGAATATAGATCAATTTAAAGTACGGAAAATAAGTATTTGTTTGTGCCGTCAGAATATAAATTACTACCATTTTTTGACATACAAATTTATATAAAATTATTTTTACTAGTACTACTCTTTTAGGTGCTTCTGCAGTGACACTTTTCATTTTTTAAACAAGTTTCTCAAGTTTATCGACAAAATATATCAGTTTACGACATGAAAAAAAACAACCAACCCGGCACTGACGGCCACTTTGTCTTGAAGCAATAGTAAGAAGGGAGCTAGATACACACCATCCTTTTCTCTAACCAAGTACTTGCAAACTGGGCTTAACCCATACGACAAGTACTCATCTCCATCTGGTCTTTTGGTAACTTCACATTTAAGAACCGAAGAGCTAGCTAGGAACCGTAATATTCGCTCAACCATTACTATGGCATTTACACCTATTGTGCTGATTTGGGATGCAATCTCTTTAGCAGAGAGAAACTTGGGTTCGGAAGCAGCTATGATGTCGAACAACCCGAGCTCCACTGCAGATCTAAGAGCCACAGGAAGAATCGAAGAGCAGACTAATTGCATTCCTTCTGCGAAAACATCATTTTCTGAATTTGCATTGGTTTTCCCCATTTCAATGAGCTTTATTTGTTTACTTTCCTTTTAGGTGAAGTATTTGGTGTGCTTAAAAGTCGAGGAGTTGCATGTACTTATAGGGAAGCGGGTGAATAATCAATCTTGGCATGGCTAGGGCTGCAAATGAGGCAACATGTAAAATCTCGTGATTTATTTTACTTTATTTGAGTCCCTAATATTTCCATAATTCTTTTAATATTGTTCCTCTAAGTTGCCTGGTTATAATTACTAATTATTACAAATAATCATGGGTGCCTATAAGTTTTTTTTTTATCAAAAGAAAAATGCATTAATGACACATTCAGTTGGAATAATTACAAATATAGGTTAGGTGAATTAGGCTAGAAGTTATTACGTTTTTATGTTAGTTATAAGTTACAGACAATATATATATATACGGTAATGAGAAAAGTCATTATGAAGGGTAAGTTTTTGTATGTGTATTTATTTTTCCACATAAACATGAAAGGTTGTGGTTTTAAGGTGCACGTTACATATATATATATATATATATATAGCAGCTAAAAGTATGGAAATAAAAGAATTTTTAATAACTCACTAATAGTTAAAATAGATAATTATGTTACAGTATTGCTTTAGGGGGATTCTTTATTACATAGGCGAATTACTTATGGGTATAAGGGACGTGGGATTGCAGCAATCCCACGTCTGCGTGTCACTGAATTTTTATTTTATTTTTTCTTTCCTTTTTTTGTCTGTGATTTTGTTTTTTTTATTTCGTTTTACTATATCAAAAAATTCCCCAATTTTACCTAAAAACTTTTCCAATTTTATTCAAAAACTTCCCCAATTTTATCAAAAAAAAAAAACTATAACCATCAACCTACTTCATATATCAAATTAATATTTTTTTTTATCAAATCAACGTCACTTTACCACTATAATTATCCCCAATTTTACCAAAAAAAAACCTCCCAATCTAAAAAAAAAAAAAAACTTTTTCAATTTTATCCAAAAAAAACTCTAACCATCGACCATCAACCATCAAACTCGTTCGTATATCAAATTAATATATATTTTTCTCAAATCAACATCACTCTATCACTACATTTATCCTCAATTTTCCCCTAAAAAAAACATATCCCAATTTATCCCAATTTATATGTAAAATTGGAAGAGGTTTTATTTTGGTATAAATTGAGTATACCAAAATAAAACATCTCCCAATTTTACATATAAATTGGGATAAATTGGGATATGTTTTTTTTTAGGGGAAAATTGAGGATAAATGTAGTGGTAGAGTGATGTTGATGTGAGAAAAATATATATTAATTTGATATACGAACGAGTTTGATGGTTGATGGTCGATGATTAGGGTTTTTTTTTTGGATAAAATTGAAAAAGTTTTTTTTTTTTTAGATTGGGAGGTTTTTTTTTTTGGTAAAATTGGGGATAATTATATTGGTAAAGTGACGTTGATTTGATAAAAAAATATATTAATTTGATATATGAAGTAGGTTGATGGTTATAGTTTTTTTTTTTTGATAAAATTGGGGAAGTTTTTGAATAAAATTAAAAAAGTTTTTAGGTAAAATTGGGGAATTTTTTGATATACGAAAACGAAATAAAAAAAACAAAATCACAGACAAAAAAAAGGAAAGAAAAAAAAAATAAAAAATTCAGTGACACGCAGACGTGGGATTGCTGCAATCCCACATCCCTTCTACCCATAAGTAATTCCCCTATGTAATAAAGAATCCCCCATTGCTTTAACCGTTTCACCGGTAGTAGCAGCTCCTTTTCATATGCTTTTCAACTTACGTGGATAATTATAGGGGTAAAGCAAAAAAAACATACAATTGATCAAAAATATATTATCAAAATATATAATATCTAAAAGTTTGTTATCAAAATATGCAAACATACAATTACGCATATAAAAAAATGAAACCGGTACGGTACGATCTGGTACTATATCGGTATCGGGTATTGATACCGTACCGTTATCCGGTACCGGTACTAAAAAATGGTAAAAACTAAAATAAACCAAGAAAAATAAAAAATAAAAAAATTTCAAAAAATCCGAAAACCCGAAAAAACCCAAAAAATGTTGAAAAAACCTTTAAAAAACCGGAAACCCTAAAAAAATGGTAAAAACTAAAAAAAACCAAGAAAAATCCAAAATTACAAAAAGAATGAAAAAAGTTCACAAAAGTCGAGAACCCGAAAAAAGCCAAAAAGTGCTGAAAACTTTTAAAAAGTTCGGGAACCTGAAAAAACCCAAATAAAATGGTAAAAAACAAAAAAAAAACAAGAAAAATTCAAAATCACAACAACAAAAAAGTTCAAAAAATTTGAAAACCCGAAAAAACCTAAAAAAGGCTAAAAAACAAGAAAATTACAAAATTACAAAAAAAGTTCAAAAACGTCGAGAACCCGAAAAAACCCAAAAAAATGGTAAAAAATTTTAAAAAAAGAAACAAGAAAATTCCAAAATCACAAAAAAAAAAAAAAAAAAGTTTAGAAAAGTCGAGAAACCGAAAAAACCCAAAAAAATGCTGGAAAAACCTTTACAAAAGTCGGGAATCCGAAAAAACTTAAAAAATGGTAAAAAAAAAAAACAAAAATCCAAAATCACAAAAAAAATGAAAAAAGTTCGAAAAGGCCGGAAAATTCGATTGTGTATACATTTTTCTTATTTTTTATGCACTTTTCTTATTTTGTATGCATTCTTTTGTATTGTGTATGTAATTTTTTGTATTATTTATACACTTTTCTGATTGTGTATGCGTTTTTCTCGATTGTGTATGCATTTTTCTCGATTGTGTATGCATTTTTTTAGATTATATATGCATTTTTCCTATTAGATATGCACTTTTTTATATTGTATATGCACTTTTTATATTATTTATGCACTTTTTTTATATCGTGCATGCACTGTTTTATATTATTTATGCACATTTTTATATTGTTTATGCAATTTTTTATATTGTGTATGTAATTTTTTGTATTGTATATATATACTTTTCTCGATTGTATATGTATTTTTCTCAATTGTGTATGTATTTTTTTTGGATTATGTATGCCTCTTTTTTATTGTGTATGTATTTTTTATATTGTGTATGTATTTTTTTGTATTGTGTATGCACTTTTTTATATTAATTATGCACTTTTTTATATTGTGCATACACTATTTTATATTATGTATGCACTTTTTTATATTGTGTGTTTACTTTTTTATATATATTTTTTTGTATTGTGTATACACTTTTTTGTATTGTGTACACAATTTTTTATTTAAAATTTTGTCGTATCGTTGTACGCATATAAGTTAACAATTATCTATCTCCCAAAAAGTTTTATACACAACCGTGAAAAATATGTATAAACAATACAAAAAAGTTCATATAAAATTAAAAAAAAAGTGTATACAGAATAAAAAAAAGTGCATATATAATATAAAAAAGTGCATGCATAATATAAAATGTGCATACACAATCGAGAAAAATGTATAACCAATATAAAAAAGTGAATACATAATTCAAAAAACTGGATATACACTATAAAAAAGTGCAAACACGATATAAAAATGCATAAACAATAAAAAAAAAATGTATATAAGAGAGTAGAAGCTAGTAATCTTTCATCACGTTCTTCAAAAAAATTATTAAGAGTCATTGTGTTACTAGTTTTTATTTTGGGTAAGTATAAGCATTTGTATTAATAAAAAGGTACTGAAGGCTTAAACCTTCAAATAATTACAGTGATGAAACAAGGCATTAAAGCCTGGGATTCAAAGCTTAAAACAAAACTAACTATTAACACCAGAACTCCCATAGGAATTCCGACTAACACTTCAAGCATTTCCATTAGCTTAATCTTAAGATATCTAATTTCTTCAACTTGCAACTTGATCTTCTGCAAGCTTTCATTCATCACTTTAAAAAGCTGCACATCTTCAACCAACTTCACAAAATACTTAGGCAATTGTGATTTTGCAAGTCCTTATGCCCTCATATTCGTTTATCCTTATTCGCTTTCTTCCCCAGAAGCTTTTTTGATTATCTGTTCTTTAGCCATAGTACCTAATTCGCTGAAGCTCCAATTTTTGAGTAACACTTTATCTTTCTTTGTATTTAGCTGAATTATAAGATGAACAACTTCAAATAGCTTGTTTTTTTATCACTTTGCCATAAAATCTAGTTTTACACCTATCTTTCCAAATGCACCACACTATAAAAGAGGGAATAACCTTATAACGAAGTTTTTTTTTTCTTTTCTGGATGCTATTTTTAGCATTTGTCTACCAAGTGATAAATCTTCCTCTAATGAATTTATTGTTAATAACACCAATTAGTTTATGAAAATAGTCCCTGCAGACTTTTGTATCTATTTTTGTAGTGCTAGATAAATGAATTTTTATTTACACTAAACTATCACACACCATTCACATTTAGAAGCCGATTGAATCCCAAACTTTTTAACTGCAGAAGTCAAGAGGGAGTGCAAAGTTCAATAACTTTCAAACAAAGCAAGAGACTCAACATATGCTTCTATCCCAATAGGAACTTTAGATATAAATACATTATTTCAATAATTATTTTTTAAAAAACAAATCATAATTTATTAAGTTAGAGAAGTAGTATAAAATTTATAATTTGTAACTGAAACTTTAAAAACAGTTATTTGAAATAATAACATGTTCATAGTATAGTCACTAATTTTGTCCAAAAGATTTTTCCATTTTTTTTTTGTTGACATTTTTATAAAGTCACGAAAAGTTACATGTGGGTCCGTCAGAACAAATGGGATAGAGAAGGAATATTAGGGATGGTACACTGGTTATGCCCAGGACTATCATTTTCTTTTCTTTTTTGGAGGGTGGGACTATCATTTTCTTTGTTGATGAAAATAGCTAACTCTATGCACTAAAAGATTAGGCAAGTTTAGCGGCTCTAGCACAAGAATTAAGTCTGTTGGATCTAGGTAAGGTTAGGCAAGTTTAGATTGTTGGAATTAATTTAACCGGAATTTGTAGATATACGCTATCACAAGAATTTTGCACTACGCGTTAAACAAACTACTTCAATTTCTTTTGGGAAAAAGTATAGGCGTATATACCAATGTAATTAAGCCAGGAACTATATCGTGGCTACGAAGTAATTAATCACTAGAAATTCTAGCCACACCGAAAGAAATGAGAATTAAGCCTTGATCAAGTGTCGGTAATAAATTTATTTCTTGCATGCTTTGCTACACATTTCAAAAATGTATGAATTTGAAGTGGCCAAAAATTATCTCTTCTGATTACTTTCCCAGCAGAAGGAAAGTCCGTACCAGTTAACTTACAGTAAACCCATCCTTAGAAAGATGATTAAAAAGGAGACACCAAAGAATGAAGTTGCACATGATATTGGGAGAATTATTGATTAATATATATAAAACATATGTAATTTATAAAAATCCGAAATTTCAAGTCTTTTTTAATATTTGATACATATAATGTATCATTATATAGCATAAAGGTTAAAAACAAAGATTAAAAATAAATAGCATCATGTAGCATATGTACTAATATTTAAAAGTGTTTTAGTGAGTTATTTTAATTAACTACCAATAGTATCTACCTTTTCATCATTTTCCGCCTGATATTCCACACAAAGCCAAGCAAAGTTACTTTTGGCTTTTCATACTGAATGACTTCCCAAACGGGTTTAACAGTTAATCCCTTTGTAGGAAGGGACATGCATCATACTTTCCTTGCGGCAATCATAACTCATAAGGTCTCGAACAACTACTCAAGAAGTTAAAGAAGCTTCCGCCAAGTCATGAATATCTTGAGGCAATCGGAACGTCCTAAACCCGTTACCCCTCAATAGGTTATTAAGGACCCAATTTTTTCAAGGGGGACTTGAGCTAGTATTTGCTTATAAAAAAGTTATTTCATTCCCTAATTTTTCTAATTCTAGGACCATTCGGTAAACTGACATAGAGCCAATCAAATTTTGCCCCAAAACGGTTTAGCTGCCAGAGCATAAGAATCTTCCATGAGAGATACTTATTACATTTGGCCATGCATCCACATCAGTACCCTTACGATCTTCTTTGCTTTTGAGGTAAAAAACTAACTTTTTGATGTTTATTTCATAAATTTGCATTCTTGCAAAACTTCATCTTTCGTATCATCTTCCTCATATCATTTTTTTAAGGCACAAATCCTTTTTAGTACATTAAAACCAAATTAATTCTTTTTTAGTGCTAGTCCAAAAAACTAATTCATTTTTGATGTAACTTTTATTTCATTCATTTTACTCATTCACTTTGTTAATACAGAAAAAAAATATAATAAAACCGAATTAAAATGTATATAAATTAAAAAAATAAAAATACGTAAAAAATTATTTAAAATGTAAAAAAAACAAAAAAAAAACGTTCATTCACTTCAAGATTTTAGACTGAATGGACCAAACAAAATCTCATTCACTTGAAGAAGAAAAACTCATTCACTTCAAAATTTTGAAATGAATGGATAAAAAAAATGTTCATTTACTTCAAGATTTTAGAGTGAATAAACCAAACAAAATCTCATTCACTTCAAAATTTTAGAATAAATGGACCAAACAAAATATTATTCACTAAAAAAAAAACTCATTCACTTCAAGAATTTGAAGCGAATGGATAAAAAAACAATCATTCTCTTCAAGATTTTAGACTGAATCGACCAAACAAAATCTCATTTACTTCAAAAATAAAATAAAATAAAGTTCATTCACTTCAAAAATTTGAAGTGAATGGATAAAAAAACGCTTATTCACTTCAAAAAAAAAAACATAAAAAAAATAGTTCACTCACTTCAAAAATTTGAGATGAACAAATAAAAAAAACGTTCATTCACTTCAAGATTTTAGAGTGAATGGATCAAGTAAAATCTCATTCACTTCAAAAAAAGAGTTCATTCACTTCAAAAATTTGAAATGAATGGATAAAAAAATAATATTTATTCATTTCAAGATTTTAGAGTGAATGGACAAAACAAAATCTGATTCACTTCAAAAAAGCATAAAAAAGAAAACTCATTCTCTTCAAAAATATGAAGTGAATAGATAAAAAAACGTTTATTCACTTCAAAATAACAAATAAAAAATCTATTCACTTTAATATTTTGAAGTGAATGTACCCCAAAAAAACTTGCACTTCAAGTTTTTAAAATAAATGGACAAAAAATAACTCATTCAATTCAGTATTTTGAATTAAATGTACCAAACAAAAGCTCATGTATTTCAAAAAATCAAACAAAAGATCATTCACATCAATATTATCGAGTAATCAAAAGTTTATTCACTTCAAAATAAAAAACAAAAACTCATTTACTTCGGGTTTTTTTTTAAGTGAATGTATCAAACAAAATGCATTTAATTCAAAGTTTTCAAGTGAATGGGAGAAAAATGCACCAAAAGAAAATTACTTTTTGAAAATATGAATTTTTGAAAATTACTTTTGAAAAGATAAACTAAAGGTAATTTACTTTTTTTGTAATATATTATCTTTATCCTCTACAATTTACTAATATTAATTTTGTACTAGACATTCTATAAGAGATAATATAATATGTAAAAGAAAAGACGAACCATTAAACAAGTATTACTTTATTCTAATAGGTGAAAAGTTGTTTCCATATATTTGAGATAAAGTGAAATGATATAGTAAACAAGTCAAATTATAAGGTGAACATAAGGATACTGATGTGAAGCATATTTAGTGAACGAATGTTAAGTTTAAGGAGAATAGGTCATTTTGCATTCACAATGCACTTGCATTCATTAGTTAGATAAAAAAAATACTGCTATATGTATAAATGTAATATAAATGTATATTATTAATATGATGATTTTGTTTTTCGTAAGTCATTCTATAAATAAAGACGATAAAATATTAGTTATTAATTAACATGAATAAATTTCATTCACATTTATCATAAATATCGTTTCATTAATTAATAAATTAATTGTATATAAGATTTTTTTTTAAACCCACTGAAATGTATGTTTTGTATCACTATAGTAGAGAGAGGGGGAAAAAAGAGTGTTAAGTTGGACTTTTTAAATTAAACTTTTACTCATTTAAATTTATGCTCTTTATTACTATAACATGGATATTTTAATTTATATGAGAGAGAAAGAAATGAGAGAGTGTTAACTTATATTTTTTAAATTGCACTTTTATCCATTTAAACTCTACCCGTCCCAACCCGAATAAAATTGACTTTTACCCGACACACGACGGATCGGATCGAGTCGGGTCGGCTGGTGTTGAAACCGGCAAAATTGGCATCGCTAACCACTCGGATTATATGTCCGGGGTGCACACTCGACCCCCTTAAACAATAAGAATCTAGTAACTATTTATGAGCTACTAATTATGGATATCATAACCGTTATACAATATAGGATCCATTTGGGATCAAGTTTTTTTATGTGATTTTTTTATCTTAAAAATTCATGTGTGTTTGAATTACAAGATTTTTTTGCTAAAGAAAATCTAGATTTTTTATCAAAATAATCGAAAAATCAATAATCCCTGTGTTGGGTGGATTTTTTTGGCTTTTCACCACTTGTTTAGGGAGTTTAATGAATTACGAGTGGACGGACCAAATACCCTTCAGTTTTTAATCAAATTTCTCATGTAACAAAACCTCCACACAAAAGACCACAGATTCAGTTCAAAATCAATTTGTGATCTTTTTCCTAGATCAATGTTGCTTAATATATAATGTTATATCCCAAGGTAAATGTTAATAATAATTTCCTTGTTTAACATCTATTAAGGATGGTGTCTCTCTAGCTTCCTTCTAATTACTATTGCTTCAAGACAAAGTGGTTGTCAATGCCGGGTTAATTGTTTGTTCTTGTCTTTCTTTTTCATGTTTTAAACTGATACTTTGTCAATAAACTTGAGAAACTTGTTTAAAATTTGAGAAAAGTGTCCCAGAAAACCTAAAATATGGAATAGTAGTATACTAGTTATAATAATTTCCTTGTTTAACATCTAAATCTTCTACAAACAATATCTATTGTTTAACATCTTGTTCCTTGTTCCTTGCATCTCTGATGGTAATGAAACTCGATAGAAGAACTAAGTATTTTTTTTTAGTAAGGAAAATAAATTCATAAAATAGGATGAACTTTTCTTCTACACCATTCACACCTCAGAAAAATCCATGAAAACTACCATTAATGGCATACGAAAAACTTGGTGTTGTTACACACTTCTTCACTGGAGCGATATAGTCATATAGCTAGGTAGTCAGGAAAAGCATCCGGTTAGTAAGATCCAAATAAATCTCCATCTAACCAAGTCTGTATCTTTTATTAGATCGAGGTTAACGGCAAGCTCTTTCGAGCCCCATGGCGGTGGTTTTTCGATTTCTAATTTACGGCCATCTTGACAACTATTATTTCAACAACAACAAAAACATACAACCGAAAAAGTATTTAGGTATACATGCAAATACAATATCTAAATGTAATTATGCATGTAGGATAAATATTTTTATACAATTTACTTGGAAGAAACGTTGGGTTTTACGAAAAATATAAGAGTTTTTTGTTAAAAGAAGATGTTCAACTACAAAAAATTCACCTAAATCATTCTTTATTATTTAAGTGCACTGTATATCTTATAAAAAAATGAAATAATGTTGAACTTAAATCTTTCTCCTACAAACCAAAAAATGAAATAAGGTCCACACCTAACTTGGCATAATTAAACTCAAGTTATCTTTATTTCTAATTTTATCCACCAACGGCAATTCTAAAATTAGCCCCTATCTATTGCTCTATTATCTAACCCGGTATGGCTCGTAAATGTCTCTCTTTTCTGGTTGACATAACCTTATCTAACCCGATAAGGTTATGTCAACCAATATCTACTTTGGGAAAATGCTTATTTCCCATTAAATGACATCAAGTTAGGTTCGTATTGTGGTATAATAGGCCTTTATTATGTTTAATTAACCACCTGAGCTATTAAGTTTTGCAATTAGAACCCATAAGCTTTGGAAATGCAACAGTTTGGACATGAAAACAGTTTCAAAAAATTACATTTGAACCAAAAATTGTTTCGTTCAACAACTTAAGTGCTCGAGTCCCGGCAATGTCTTTAAAATAGTCTAGCTTTACATAGTAAAGTATACAAATAAATTTGATAGATTTAGTAAATCAAATAGAGATAGGTTTATTATTAGAGCTCGGCGATTGAGCCCGATCTTTTGTGAGTAACTAATCATACGGTTTTGTGAGTAACTTGTTGGGAGAAGGCTTTTGCCTCATATTTTAATTTATGGGTCATTTTAATCATCGGAAAAAAATATGTGTTCTTCTACCATCCATTTTCCTGTGTTGGTGTAACTATGAAAAGGACCACCAAATAAAAGATTGGGTAATTTTTAGCGGCTTAAACTGGAATCTATAAAGAGGGATAGTTACTGATTATTACATTTGATCATACTATGCCACTACACCAAAATACATAAATAGCGACGGAATTAGTAACGGTATTTTTTGTTACGAGCTTATTAGCGACAGTTTTTGTGATGGCTTTGTGACAGTTTTGTTAATTTACGACAGGTTTGTGACAGTTTTTAAATTAATGACAGGTTTGTGACAGTTTTTAAATTAATGACAGGTTTGTGACAGTTTTTAACTCTTACTAAATCAAATATTATTTTGTAAAAGAAACAACGATGAATACCATACTTACCCATAAATGCATGTTGATATTGATAACCAGTAGCAAATCGTATTAATGCTAATTACTAGTTTGTTACTTGCCAAACACGTTTCCATTTTATTCTGGGGTCTAAGACACGAGTATTAATTAAAACATTAGGCCAGCGGCGCAAGCCAAAAGACTAATCTAATTCGATTAACATTATGTGGGGATAATTATTAAAAAAAACATTATCCGGGGATAACTCTATTTCGTTTTTCAAAAATAAAAAATATTCCTCCTCCATTTGAATTTACGTGCGTTTTGAAATATATTATTTTTTAACTAAATTGTCTTGACAAATTTTTTGAAATTTGTCATTTTAGCAATTTATGTACATACGATTGTTTTTCATTTTAGCAATTTATGTACATACGATTGTTTTTCATTTCAAAATGCACATTTTTCGATTATGAGCAATTAAATTTGAACGGATTGACTAATAAATATCAAAGATAGGTACTTAGATACATTAAGTATAACGGTTATGATCCATAACTAGCTGTACTAGGGGTGGGCAAAAAATCCATAAATCCGTCCCGTAACCCAACCCGCATGGATTGGGGCGGGTTGGGATGGGTTGAATGTCCAAAAAAAATCAATCCGCTATATATTTTGCGGGTTGGGTTAGGGTTGAGGTTCATAAACCACGGGTTAATCCGTCCCAATCTGTTTCAACCCGCAATATATATATATATATATATATATATATATACATTGCGTGTATTTTAAGATAGCAACATTTAATTATTGTTATATTTTAGTTTTATTACTTGTTCGTGAATGTTCTAAACGTACTTTAATTGAGTTTAATTTATATTTCTGTTTGAAATATTCAATTTATTTTAAAATTTGGGTTGATTATGCAAACTATGAAAAATAAAGGACCAAAATAAAAATTTAAGAATCAATCTAAACCCAACCCGTAATTTATTTTGTGGGTTGGATTGGGGTTTTAATTGTAACGGGTTGAATTGTGTTGGGTTACGTTGGGTTGAGATTTAAATTTTATCAATCCGCTCCAATCCGCCCCGTAATTTATTTTACGGGTTAAGTTAGGATTGAAACAAATTCGTCTAAATCCGGCCCGTGCTCACCCCTAAGCTGTAAGTAGGTCATCCTCACTATACTAAATGTGTAGGTAGCTTGAAGAACTTTGGACAAGGTCGTCAGAGATTCCCTAAAGTGCATACACAAACGTCAAGAATACACACAATTATTCGCAAGCAATCGCCAAAAGATAAATTAAAAGAGCCATAAACTTCTTTATCTATTTATTGAATAGTGAAATATGAGTTATAGTCCAAGTCTCATACAATCCTTAACAGGTCATTTCGCAATTAGGCAAATATTTGAGGACACTAATTGCGATTAGTAAATAACTTAAATTAAAATAGTTTTAACATTAAATAAATGAAAGCATAAATAATAAAAAAGACAACAATTTCCGAGTCGTATCCTATCCATCACATATGACGCCGTATAATTTTTCCTGATTTAAAGTATGTATGGAGAATTTTATAATAATTAGTTGTAAAAAAACTTACAGCTTCATGTAGTATCAACAAAGCATCGCGAATCATCATTTAAAAAAAGAGGGAGAGTTTCGTATCGCATCATATTTGATCAATTAAAGAAATGAGATAAAGTAAAAGAAATAATCACTATGCATCATAAAAAGTTACTGGAGGGATTGTTAAATTTGGTCACGGTGAAGCGGATGATGGAGGTGGGATTTGAGGATTGAAAGTGATTGGACTATAGGTTATGAACTGCGACGTGGACTGGAAGGGAGGCGGAGGGGTTGAAGGTTGGACGGCGGAGAGAGGCTGCACTACTGCTAAGTGCTAAGTACACATGAGTTATTGGTTAAAGCAAGTATCTTGGTAAATAAATAAATAAAATAACTTGGAGATTTTTAGTCATGAGTTCCAATTTAAGTGTACCAATTGGATATTACTTTTGCCATTTACCACTAAAATGTAATTAGTTTTCAATAGTGTATATTTTTCTCCTACAAATATCATTTTTGTGGTATCATAATTTTTTGTACACTCTTTAGTGGTCTTAATATACAGTAAAAGTTATAGAATTGATCACTTAGAAGGTTATAATATATGAAGTGGCGAAGACAGAATCAGAATATGAGGTGTTGGATTTTAAAAATTCAATATGAGGGTTAAATCGTTTTTTTTTTCGTCAAAAAAAAAATTACACCGTAAAATAAATGTTTTTTTAAAATATGGGGTTGTACCCACTCCGGCCCCACCTAACACCTCACATGAATACATGTACTCATAGCTTTTAAGCTACTAGATTGATACAAGCAAAAAATAGTTACAAAGTAGGTTTTTATGATATGCTACTTTGTAATATATTTTGTACTACTCGGGTATGGTATATATAACAAACGTTAGATCTTTCTTTTTTTAAATTAGCATCAACAATATATTAAAAAAAATTGAGGTGATTTTTTTTGCGATTTAGATGTATTGGAAGCACGAAGAAAAAAATGCTAAGTTTATATTTTTTATGATGAGTAGGGTACGAATTTGCAAAATACTCGGACATAGAATGGTATTTCGGTATAATATCTTATCTTTGCGAGATTCTCTAAAATCGCTAGTTCAGCATAATATACTAATTCAGGACATTCATATTGGATGGTACAAAAGGAAAATAGCAGAATAATTAGGTTACTGATCAAGCATATAAAGCCGTAATTTACCACAATACGAACCTAATTCTTGATGTCATTTAATGGGAAATAAGCATTTCCCAAAGTAGATAATAATTGACAACTTGACATAACCTTACATCTTACTAGCAATAGCTAGGGGGCTAAATGTAGAATTACGGCTGGTGGATAAAATTACTAAAATTAATTAAAGATAACTCGTCTCTTTGTCAAGTTAGGTCTGTAGACCTTATTAATTAAAGACCACACTAACAACTTCCTTGGTTTATAGGAGTAAGATTTAGGTTCAACATTATTTAAAATTTTTTCCTTATAAGATACAGTGCACTTAGGTCGATTTTTTGGAGTTGAATAATTTTAATTTTTTTCCGAATGAAGAACTCAAATTTTTCTTAAAAGGCCACCAACATTTTTCTTCTAAGTTGACTTGTATTTAAAATTTATCCTACATACGTACATAATTAAATTTAAATTTTTTATTTGTATCGCTGAATACTTTCTTCGGTTGTATACGCCTTTTTTTCTCTTCAAATAATAGTTGTCAAGATGCGTAACAACCCTATATGTAAAACTCACTCTATAATAGTTGTCAAGATGCGTAACAACCCTATATGTAGAACTCACTCTATAAACCGGTTATATAAGAAAGAGTGTCTCTATATATAGTTATATACAATACAAATGTGACTTACGCTACCGATGTAGGATAATATAGTTTACACTACATCATCTTCGGATCGTTACAACATGACTAGATGACCGTAGATTAGAATTTGGAAAATCACCGGTATGGGACCCCGAAACAGCTTGGCGTTAAACTCGATCTAATAAAACGTACCACTTGGTTAGATGGGGAATTGTTTGGATCTTACTAACGGGATGGTTTTCCTGACTACCTGGCTACATCGCCAAGTTTTTTCGTATGCCGTTAATGGTAGTTTTCATGGATTTTATGAGATGTGGCTGGTGTAATAGAAAAGCCCATCTTATTTTATGAATTTCTTCTCCTTACAAAAATAAAATAAAATTAGTTCTTCTATCCAGTTTCATTACCATGCATCAGAGATGCACGGAACAAGATGTTAAACAATAGATATTATTTGTAGAAGATTTAGATGGTACGCATCCCAACTAGACCGTTTTGATAGTTATGAAACTGCATAGCCATATTTGAATACTAACAATTTGCCTAATCCAACTATATGATTTCGTCAAATCAACATAGAACAACTAACTTCCGTTAATTTAACGAAAGTTTAGTCATATGTCAAAACGTGTATGTTTTTTAGGAATAATACTGTCATTTCTCATATTAAATAAAGTGAGCCATCAGATTTGATCTAAAGATCGAAAATAAGGGGAATCTAGGTCGTTAAATTTTGATCCAAAGGGTAAAACTTAATTTAAAAAAAAAAAATTATACACATAATTAAATACATACACATATAGATATATAGATACAAAAGGTGCCCAAATTGATGTCCATATATTATCTCCCCATACATATATATATATATATATATATACATACATATATATATATAAATATATATATATATATATATATATTATTTTTTTGGCAGGGGGGAAATTGGATGGCAGAATCGAAGGTGTCGGCGACGGTGACGGAGAGATCGGTGGGGGAGAGGTAACGAGGGTGGTGAAAGATGTAATGATCCTAAGGTGATGTAATGTAAACTGCATTATCCCACATCGGTAGTTTAAGCTGCATTTGTGTTGTATATAACTTTATAGGTATCATCACTTACTTAACCGGTTTTCTAAGATGGGTTCTAGCTATTGAGTTGTTACAGAGAATTGTTACAACAGAGCACAACATCGGCTTACATAGATATATATATATATAGAAAGATATATGAACATCACCAAACTTGACATCAAAATTTTGACCATTTGGTTTTAACGACTCAGACCAAATCTTATCTAATAAACTTAATATAAAAAAAATTGGAAAAATGAAAAACAAGAACAGAACACCTGTCTATTCTCAAATGCAAGTATTTCTTCTCTTTTTGAACTTTTCAAAAACTCGTCAGTAAAGCTATATGCAGAAGTGGATTCAATATTAAAGAAGTAACCTTTTGGGAAAACCATCTACCATTTTTATTAGATCAATTATAATCTGTTCACAATCCAAACAATACCTAAAAGATGATTTATTAGATTTTCCAGCCCGAATTTGTTCTGAACAAGGTCAATGTTTTCACCAATATATTCATCACTGATGATGAATCAACCCAGTATTGAAATAAAAAGTGATGTGGGATATTTGGGCTTTACGGATAATTACCGAAGAAGAAATACAAAGTAAAAAAGGTACAAGTGAAGAATTAGAGATAATATGACAGTAAATGTTTTTTTTTCTTGTGTGAGTTTTAATATTTGATCGGAGCTGTTAAAACTGAATGTCAAGATTTTGATGTCAAGTTGGGTGTTTTTGTTGATGTTCATATATCTTGCATATATATATATATACACACATACATAGATTTATATATACATACGTGCAAATACATACAGCCTACAACGACTAAGGATGGTGATGGTAAGTCCCATCAACGACGGCCAATGGGTGGTGAGATGGGTCGGTGGGTCCCACTAACAGCGGCCAAGGGTGGCAGCGGTGGTGTGTTCTCCCCCCCCCCCCTCCTCCTCCCGCCCCGCCCCTCTATATATATTTGTATCTATAAATTGTGTGGCATTGCAAATAGAAATAAAATGTAAGGGCTAATATGTCATTTAACTATTTTTGTTATGTTTTTTAATGACAATATGTTAATTGAACCACGTGCATTAAATGGGTATGCAAATTGTTAATCTTTAAAGGTGGTTATGCAGTTTATTAACCAGCAATAAGTCGGTGTAATAAACAATAATTTTTCCTAGATAAATTCCACTTGAAAAAGTTGCGTTCTCAATAACCTAATGAGAGGTATCGAGTTCTAACTTGGCCATAGTTCTCATGAGTGTAAGTTCCTTACCCCACAAAAAGGGTTAACCGTTAAACCGATTGGAAAGTCATTCCGTATGAAAAGTCAAGGCTTCACTTTGTGTGGAATATCAAAGTATCTTCATGGTGCAACTTCATTCTTTGTCTCACGAACTGAAATCATCTTTCTCAAGATACTTTTAGTGTAAGTTAAGCACTGCGAACGTTATGCGAAAAAGCCAGAGACTAAAGACCATTTATTTTCTAAAAATGACTTGTTGAAGTGAGTATGAGCATCCGTCCTTGGTAAATCTGAGTATATATGCAGTAGAGGTTGGCGGACCCTTTAGATAAGATCATTTCAACCACTTTGACTCTTATTGCTTTGGCCTCCATCGCTTATTTCATTTTAACGAGAGAGGAGTTTGAGGGATTGTTCTTAAAAAGAATTGGTTGGTTGCGAAAGCAACCATAGAGGCTTAACTTCAGCGAGAATCGTTGATTATTACATAAAAATATATTCAATTTTCAAAAAGCTGAATTCTCAAATCTTGTTTAAGATTTGTTACATATAGCGTAGCATTATGTAGCATCAGAATTAAAAATAAAGAGTAAAAAAAGTAGCATCATGTAGCATATGTGCTAATCTTTTAAAAAAGTTTTAGAGTGAGTTTTTTTTAATTAAGTACGAAAAATTTGTATCTTATAATCATTTTTCCTTTAGCTTCACGTCACTTCAAATTAATTTGTACGTTTCAAGAATATGGCAAACAATGCTATTTAGTAGCGACGCTTGTATATATACTTGATCCTCATTTCCTTAGGAGAGTGGCTAAAATTTCAGTGGTCGGACATAGTCCCTAACATTAGTATATATGCTTACTTTGCCTAAAAAAAAGAAATTGGAATTTTTGAACGTGCATTATTTAAAATATGTGATCACATATATTTGTGGATTCCAGTTAAATTACATCCATCAACCTAAATTTATGAGTTCAAATTGGAGTGATAATCTATTCGATAAAGCTAGCTAGCTAGAGCCGTCCTAAACTTACCTAATCGTTTAGTAGATCGAGTTATTTTAGGAAAAAACTAACTAATGTCCCCTAAGTAGTGGTTTAGTATAGTAATTCATTAATAACATTTCTTTATTTGGTAGAAAATACATGATTTTGGTAATGTTATGCTAGTATATAAGAATCACATCTTATAAATATAAAGTGTTCCGGTATTAAATGCAACTTATATAGTTTTAGAAATATATTAAATGATTAAACGATACCTCGAGTCACTCGTTCCGAATCTTTTTTTTCTAACTTAATAAGGTATGGTTTTTTTCTTTAAAAGTTATTGAATTAATGTATTTATTATATTGGAACAACTCGTAGCACAATCACTCTTAACAGACATTTTAGGAACGTGGGCAAGCTTGTACTCTCTCTTATAGCAGTATATTTTGGAGAAAATTGTGAGTTAGTAAAGAGTTAATTAGCATTTAATTTGTTTTTATAATGTCTCAGACTGTTTATAAAATGACTTACACTGTTTTTAAAATGATCGAAATTGTATATTAAATGATTCGGACTGTTTTAAAAATCACTCGAACAGTTTTAAATGAATCGGACTATTTTAAAAACGACTCGGACTAATATTAAAATGACTCAGACTGTTTATTTTAAGTTCATTTGTCTAGTATATTTTTTGTAGACTATTTTAGAAATTGTCTAAATGTTTTCTTTACGGTTTTTTTTTTTGTTTTAAAATTGTTTTTTCCTCTATTTTTTTTACTTTCCCCCCTGTTTTAAATCATTTTATAGTGTTTTTCGGATAGTTAAATTTTTTTGATGTTAAAATTTAATAGGGAGTTAAAATTATAGCCATTTGTTAAATTATGGGATTTAATGTATAAAATTTGCAAATCATATAGCCTTTTCTGTTTAGATTTCAACTAAAGGAACTCAAATAATAATACTTGAAACTACAAGGGCAGCGCTGTAATTCCAGGAAACAGAGGACGCGATCTGGTGCTCCGCATACAGCCCGTGTTCCGCCACATGTCGCTCTCTGGTTGGATTTCGTTAAAACGGACTGATCCTCAATTAGTTTCATTTTTGGAACCAATTCTTAATTAAGTTGTAGATAATGTACTAATCTAAAAAAATTTCTTCTTCTTTTTATCTCAATATCTTCTTTTTCCATTTTATATCCTTCAATTACTTACCCATTCGATAAGTTGGCTAAAAAAAGGTTACAATCGGTAACAACCAAATCTTTTACAATTCTATATTAATTGTTAGTAAAACAAAAATGTGTTCCCATGTCATCTATTTTCGTTTGCAATCTTTTTGTAGTGTAGAATGATAAGGAAAAAGTAAAAATGATTGAGCTCCCAAATCAATAAAAATCTAATGAGGTAATTATTTACATGATCATATTTTTATTTATTTCTCTCTCAAATTTATTCTATGAGGTTGATGTTTCCTTCCCACCTTTTCGATGCTCTCTGATGCCTTATGATGCTCAATTGCTCTTCTTAATAATCTGATATTTTATAATGTTATTAATTTTATTTTATTTTAAAAAAACGGTATAACACCATGTAGCAGCATTCTTGAAACACTGAGCATGAAGGAGCACCATATTGTTAGGCAAAAAGTGAAACTGTTAAATATATTCATTTTGGAGAAATAATCATAAACAGTTACCATTTTTATTATTAAAAATAGAAAAGGATAAAGATCGATAGACAACGGATTCTAGAAAAGAAAGGGAGAATTAGGCTGTGTTTAGTATCTGATTTTTTGGTGATTTTTAAATTTTTAGATTTTGAAAATACATATTTTTTAATAGGTGTTTGGTTACTATGATTTTTTTTTTTAAATCCCGATTTTTAAAAATTCCAAAAATTCAGAATACATCTTTTTGTTGGATTTTTTGATTTTAAAAATCAGATTTTTTGTCAAAAAATCCGATAATAAACGGACCCTTCTTCAAAAAATAAATTGAACATGTGAGTAGTGGTGACCGGAGAGAGCGAGAGAGAAAAAATAGGATTGACTTTAGGGTTGTTTTGTTAATACACACTAACACAGGAGGAGGTAGGTAGATGAGGGCTGTTAAGGCCTACAACACCATAATTTTAAAAATTAATTTTTGAGAGTGTCAAATTTTTTTTAAAAAATAGTTATTTAGCCTAGTCATATTAAAATTTAAAAATTCAATCCTATGTTTACTGATTCTGTCTCCGTCACCATACATTGAGCAATCTTGTTCAACTAACTACAACATGCCTCTATATTTTATCACTAATTTCCCCTATATTTCTCTTGCAATTATATCTAGTTGTTTCCCTATAAATGCTGGCAACTCCTCAATTTCTAAATTAAGTACACCAAACACTTCATCTAAAAGAAACACAAAAAACTAAAGCTCTCTAAAATGGAGAAAACAGAATCAGACAATAATCTCTTCTCAGCAGCAATGCAATTAACCTGCTCTTCGGTTCTTCCTATGTCTCTTAGATCCGCAGTGGAGCTCGGCTTGTTCGAAATCATAGCTGCTTCCGAACACAAGTTTCTCTCTGCTAAAGAGATTGCATCCCAAATCAGAACAAACAACGTAGACGCCCCAGTAGTTGTTGAGCGAATATTGCGGTTCCTAACTAGCGCTTCCGTTCTTAAATGTAAAGTTATCAAAAAACCGGATGGGGAGGAATTGTTCTATGGGTTGAGCCCAGTTTGCAAGTATTTAGTTAAAGATAAAAATGGTATCTCTCTGGCTCCTTTCTTACTAATGCAGCAAGACAAAGTGGTCATCGATGCCGGGTTTGTTCATTGTTTTCGTCTTTCTTTTTCGTGTCTTAAACCGATATATTTTGTCGATAAACTTGAAAAACTTGTTTAGAACTTGAGAAGAGGGTCACAACTCACAGTAGTACCTAAAATAGTACTAGTGGTAAAAATAATTTTATACAAATTTGCATGTCAAAAAATGGTAGTTATTAATAATATGATAAGTCGATGACACAACAATATACTACTTTTAATTTTTGATCGATATGCTACAAACAGATAGATTTTTTCTTACACTAAAAAGACATGCTCACACTTTTGGAGGCTACTTCAACTTGGCAAGACAACTATCATAATCGTATGAGTACAATTCTTATTTTGATAGAACTAGAGTGTATTAAAGCTTCTAATCATAATATTAGATAATGTAAAAAATTCTCAGAAGAGCTACTCAGCTACACATGTACCTCAACTAAACTTGAGGAGAGCTGTGATTCTCATGCACCTATAAATCAGAAGATCACTTCATTAAAATATGAAAAAACCCATGTAATAATTTTTCTTTCTAAAGAACATTAATTAGCTTTATTTTCTTTGTAGGTACCATTTAAAAGATGCAGTTGTAGATGGAGTTAACCCATTTAAGAAATCGCATGGGTTGCTTGGATATGAGTACATAGCTAAAGACGACAGATTCAATGACTTATTCAACCAAGCGATGTACAATTTGACTACTATAACTATGACTAAGATATTTGAAGTTTATAAAGGTTTCGAGGGATTGAAACAAGTCGTAGATGTCGGTGGAGGAACAGGCGCAAACCTAATTGAGATAATTTCCCGATATCCTAATATCAGTGGTATCAACTATGATTTGCCTCATGTCATAAAATATGCACCCCCTTGCCAAGGTAAAATCACATCTCTTGATTATATCTCGCTTTTAGTATTTTGACTTTTGCATAGTATGGCTGTTTTGGTGCTAGGTATAAAACATGTTGCTGGAGATATGTTTGAAAGTGTTCCCAGTGGAGATGCTATCTTCCTAAAGGTTGGTGTACTAAATTTGAAAAATTATAGTTTCTCTAACCAATAATAATAATCTATATTAACTGTTCCAGGATATACTTCATAGCTGGAACGACGATCAATGTGTGCAGTTGTTGAAGAATTGCTGGAAGGCGTTGCCGAAATCTGGAAAAGTTATAGTGGTCGAAGCATTGGTACCTCAGTACCCACACGGTGATGATGCATCTAAGACTATATTTTCCTACGACATAAATATGTTGATTTTGAGTCCGGCTGGAAGAGAGAAGACCAAGAGAGAATTCGATGTTTTGGCCAAAAGAGCTGGATTTGCGAGGACCGAAGTTATGGGTGATGTGCACATCAAAAGTGTGATTGAATTCCATAAGATATGACACTGATCTTTTTTTATAATGGCAAGGTCAAAATAAAGTACTGTTATTGTATGTAATAGTACCAAAAGCAACTTAAGGATCTTGATACATAAGTTTCTTAAGATTTGAGTGAAATAATGTACTGTTTGCATTGACTAGGCAACGGTATTGATGTTTTACAGTTGTAAGCACTCGTCAAATAAACAGTTATACACAATTTATAATTGGAATCTATTTACTAAATTTAGCAGCTCTGTTTCTGATGTGTTTTTGCTGCCCTAGAACTTAAACTTTTTTAGCCATTGAATCAAAAAACAATCTAATCCAAAGATTAACAAAAATTATATGAAAATATACCATTTTTGTCTCAACACACGAATTGCATACATACCCACTCATGTATGGGTACGGTACGTCATTCCAAGAACTCGGCATGACAAATTAAGTACCGTTGATAGTTTTTTCTTTGACCACATCGGCACGGTTGGTACGTTTCCACAGTATTTTTTCGGCACGATAGATTTTTTTTTCTTAATATGTACCGTATTTGAAATGTCATGTCGTACCCGTATCGGGTACTTCAAACAATAAATATGAAGTACTCGTGATGTATAGATGTGTAAGTATGCAATTCATGTGTTGGACAAAATATATATTTTCTATTAATTTTATTAACCATCAGTGTTTTTGTGTTTTGATCTAATGACACATAAAAAAATAGGACAGGCTGCCCTAATATTTTTAAGGCAACAAAAAGGCATCCCTCCAATACTATTGAATCTGTTTACCCCCATTGATATTCAAAAGTAAAAGAAGTGTTTGTATAAGCCATGCAAAGGTACTAAGGTACTGAATCTACTTGGATATTTTTTCGGTTATTCAACTTAACTCTTTATCATGACAATAAAAGTGTTTTTTATTTGGCTAAGAATCATACGCAACATTCTAAGACTAAAAAAAAAATTAGATTGTATCAAGTTATTAGAGTACTTGCTAAGGAGAAAACTTTATACTTGAATTAGGGCTGGGCAAAAACCCGCGAAAACCGACCCAGATCGGAAATCGAACAGGACCGAATCGAAAAAAAACCGAAACCGAAGAAGACCGAAAACCAATCTGGCCGGTTTCGGTTCACTGCATAACCGAACCGAAAAAAACCGTAAAACCGAAAAAACCCCTAAAAAACCGAAAAAATATACTAATTAATTTTATACCATATATGTGCAAATTAATTTATTTGGTTAAATAAAGAAACAAACAAACGAAATAAATGACCAGTAATGTAAATATTTTTTAGGGCTTTTTCTTAGCCCCCATCCTTATCAGTTATCACTCATTTCTTAGCCCCTATTCTCTCTCTCTCTAATCGACTGATCCAATTGTGAGAATCCATACTTATAACTTATAAGGCGAAATTTTCTGATCCAAATGTGAGAAACCATACTTATAAATTATAAGGGCAAAAATATGCATTTTTTTTTCTCTAATTCCAATTTTCAGCTACTGCAATTATAATATTCTCTTATATCATTTGTTGTTTGTATTTTTATTTTTGCATAATTATTAAAAGTAGTAGATCATTACACAAGTTATGGATGTTTAGTAAATGATTAGTTATAACTATGGATGTTTGGACTTTTATGAATGGAAACATATTGTTTGGTTGTAGCTTTATTGGAAAAAGCTGGATTTTTGTGTTAAAAATGAATTTTGTAAATTCATACCTTTTCGTACCAGAAACCGAACCAGAACCGGAACCGAACCGAACCGGACCGGTTTGTTTCGGTCAGGTTCGGTTCGGTTCACATTTTCAGAAAACCGAAAACCGAAAATAACCGGACCGAAATTAATTTCAGTTTCGGTTCCGGTTTTACCAAAAACAGGACCGAACCGAACCCAGCCCTAACTTGAATCATATTGTAATTGAGAAGCTGACTAATACTTTCCCTAAACCTTTGTATGTAAGATATTTGAATCTCTAATGGGTGATTTGGGAATTCGTTTTTATGAAAACAATATATGCTCAAATGCATTTTATGGGAATCGTAAGTAAAATGGGTTATGAAGAATTGAAGTTTAATAAGGTCTAATGTTATTAATTTTACTCTAATTCTGATTTAGTGTGTTAAACTCTAAGTTTTTCTAATTAATTATTTATTAAACTTTAAAAGAAAATTCTCAATTAAATACAATTCCGTTTAAAAAAACGGATGCCCGGTGTTAAAACATTTGCTCTCGCCCTACATTTGCTGGCACAGGTATTATCGTTATGACCAAGATTGTTTACAAGTATCTAATAAAAAAAACATTCAATTGGAAAACTTATAGTTCAACAATTCTGGTTGTAGCCTTGTAGGTATAATACATGTACACAATCCTAGAATTAGGTAGAATACCTGTAAATTGCAAGTGTAGGGCCTTATTAGTAAATGTTTTAACACCCGTCATCTGCTTTTCAAAACGGAATTGTATTAAATTGAGAAAAAAATAAGTATAATATATTAATTAGTAAAACTTAGAGTTTAACAAACTAAATCGGAATTGGACGAAAGTTATTTACATTAAATCTCAACACTTGTTCAAACATGTAGGAGGCATCGTATATTTCCCTCCGAAAAAGGTGAAGTTTTAATCAATAAAAATGAATATAGGTACCGGTGAGTAATATGTTATGTCTAATATATAAAAAGTGATAATAATTAGAAATAGAATTATAGGAAGATTTTTATTATGAAATTATGAATTTGGTTCTTTGAGGTGAAAAAAATATACTTTTTTGGATTTTATTTTTTTAGATTTTTGTGGCGAAAAGACAAATGAGTTTGGCAGTGCAGGAAAATTCGTTGCCTTCTAAATTAGTTAGGGATCCCACAATTGTTGTTGCGTCATGTTTTTCATTATGCAAAGTAGGATGGAGTTGGTACCCTTGGTATTTCGATCATACTAGTACGATTACGGTACCGCATGTTCGGTATATCATACGTTCAGTATACCGTACATTCGGTACAGTAATGGTATGTTACGATACGTTAGCAACATAAAATAGCATGTAAAAAATGTAGGATAAAGCCATCTATCACTAATAATATATTACAACCAACAAAAACTCATTATGAAAACTCAAACGTACTCATCAATTGTTCTCTAAATAAGAACACATTACAATTTTTTTTACTCATCTTATATATAATGACATAAGATAGTATTTATTTATATAATACGTCACGGTAATAAAAAAGTATATTTAAGAAAACATGTATTTCTTAAACTTTACATTTAAACATTTACAAGTCTCAACACAAAAATAAAATCATTGAAAATGTGAAAATGATGTTTGAAAACAAATAACATTTGACAAAACATTATGTCAACCAAACATCTTTAAAACAAAACCACAATAAAATAAATATTCAATTTGTTAAGCATTAATTCGTGAATAGCTTACAAAATACAATATAATTAATTAATTATATATGGTCGGTATAATCGGTACAATGGTACATTACTACGTTATTCAAACTTTAATATTGTTAGTTGTTACCGTATTGCTTCGCTTGAACGGTACAATACTACCGTAAATACGGTATAAACAATGCTAATTGCGGTTGAACCTACGTTTAATTGTATAATATATTATGCGTACATATATCATGTAGTATGATTTATTATTCCGAAATAGAATAAATTATATACGTGTGCACATGTGTCTACATATGTATGCATGCATAATTTGATCGAGTAAACAACTACCTGGGTGAAAACGTTACTCAAGTTGAAATTGCTGGTAATTAATACAACTATATAGGTATAGTGCTTTAAAATATTACAAAAATATTTTGTCAAAAGCAAATACCATGGTAAAATGTACTAATCTGTCTGCTCCGCTTCTAATTATTCCACATTAGAAAAAAAAAAATGAAGTAGAAAAAATATATTTGTATTTTAATTTATAGATTTAGTTTAGTGTAAATAATTCCTATCAAGCTTACATATTTTAGTTGGTTTCATCCCTATATGTATATACATGTAACTCCTCTATTTCTAAACATACCAATCACCCCACACCAAAAACAAAGGGTGAAAAAATCTAGAAAATGGAGAAAGGCAAGCTAAAATCTAAATACAGATGATGATATCGTGTTCTCATCAGCAATTAAATTAATTAGTGAGCTCTTCAATTCTTCCCCTGGCTCTCAGGGTCGTTGTGGAGCTCGGGTTGTTCGAGATCATAGCTGCTTCGGGATACGATTTTCTCTCTCCTACCGAGATTGCATCCCAAGTCAACAAAAAGAACATAACCGCACCTACTATGGTTCAACGAAATTATTGAATGAAAAAACGCTAAATTCGCGTTATTGGGACTAAAAGCCCAAAATGCGTGAAATTATTGAACTGCTAGCATAAATAGCGAGTTTTTAAAACAGAATACAGAGATTGGTAGTGTAAATACTGTGATGACCCATATAGTTTATAACATGTCACAATTAGCCTATTTAGCATATAACATGTCACAATTAGCCCATATAATTAATAACATGTCGCATATTCGCTTTTATACTAAATAACATGTCCCAAATTCCTCCATATAGTAATTAATATATTAAAAAAACACATTTATCGCAAAATACTTAAAAAAAAACGTAGAGTTTTTTAAGCAAATGTGTCTCTCTCTTTCTATCCCCAAAAAACCACAACTAATTCTTTTAACTTTTAATTTTGTTAACATAATTAGTATAAATTGTATGACTATAATGCTATATTATTATATATTTAGGTAAAAAAAAATACATCGCAAAGCACTAAATTGCTATGTTATTTACGTTTTGAATGTTTCTCTAAAAAAAACGTTACGCAAGCGATAACGTTATTTAAAACATTGATTTGTATACATTTCAACTTTTATTTTTTCCCTACTCTTGACCTTAATTAGTCTGCGGAAGTTCTCCCTTTTCAACCCCCAAGTCATTTCTGTACTTCTGTTACTCTCAGAAATGTAAATCTTAAGCTCAAAGAATGTAACTGACCGTCACCATTATTAAAACAACCAATTTATATGGAGTACCTCAAATTTTTGACCCAAAAAAGAAGAAGCAGGTATATAATAATTAAGCATACCCCAATTTAGACTGTATGAGTATGATAACCCTAGTTACAATTTCCCCAAAATGATGTAAAGCTTTTAAGACAGATGATAAATATACCATACAAACCCTCGCAATCAATATTAAAGACCTGCGGCAATATTCGACTGGAATGTAATTTAATAATTTTTCGGTTATTCCACTGATCAACTACCTTTTTTTCCAGATGAACTCACTGGAAATCTGATCATGAATAAAGTATTAAGAAAATCACAATTCAAAACTTGCAGGAAAGATTTCTAGTTGCCCAGCAATCAGAGGAATGAGTAGACCTAGTAAAATTTGTCAAGAACGATTAAGTTTATCAAAAGTATAGCAAACTTCATCCCATCAAGTTCAACCACTCATTGCATTAACAATGAAGTTCAGCTAACTAACTATGAGTTACATAACAATGTGTCGATGTCTGTCATCGAATAAATCAACTTGTTTTCCACAATTATCATGAATCTCTATACACACTCAAATATTTAAACATTTTTTCCTCAAGTTTCATGCCATCAATCACCGTTTTTTTCTGGACAACGACAAAATGGTAGAAACCACAAACAATTAAATACAGAACACGAAAAACTATGTACGTCTTTTAATTATATCCTTAGAAAGATACACACATATTCGTATATATATGTATGATAGGTTAGTCTATATTCAAGCATCGGTCGTGACCAAGAATCTTTGTTGTTCATTTCTTGAAGTCGGAGCCCACTCTACGGCATTTTCCACCTCTTCTTCACAATCTTCGTCTTCACTTGTTAAGCCTAAAATATTATCATCACTCTCACTGTCATATTTATCACCATCATCATCGCTACTATCACTTCCCATGGTATATGTTCCCTTGTGAACGTCAATCATTGGACCAGGATCCATAGCCAGAGGTGAATCTAGAGCCAGACGGTGAGCATGAGGTGAAGCCGAAACTTCATCTAGAGGTGAAGCTAGAGCTTGATTCATGATAGGAGAAGAAGCTTGAGGTGAAGATGGAAATTGAGGTGACGAGGCCTTATCAAGGACCATAGAAGGAGCTTGAGGTGAATCTTGAACCTGAGCTATAGGTGAGATCGGAGCCAAAACAGGAGCCAGAACCAAATCCGGAGAAGAAGCTTTGGGTGAATTTTGAACGTGGGCTGGAGGCGACACAGGAGCCAGCGTAGAGGACAAAACGGGAGAAAGAGGTGGAGAAGGAGCTCGTGGTGAAACCGAAAGTTGCACTATAGGTGAACCTTGACCTATTGGAACGACATCGTAGGTTGGAGGGGGAGCAGGCTGAGGTGGGATCAAGACTGGAGCCAACTGTGGTCGGTCTAGATCCAGAATCGGCTCAGGTGGCTTAGTTGAATATGGAGTTGGAGCCGGTTCAGGGAGAGGGGTGGGGTGGGGTGGTCGTGGGCCTTGATCGGGTGCCATGCCAAGGAAACTTAGCGCGGTGACGACATCACTGATCAAAGGACGAACCGAGGCTTCATCTTGAAGACACATTGCTGCTATGGCAACGATTTGGTTCAAGCTTTTTACGGGATAGTTTTCTTGAAGAAGTGGATCGGCTAGTAAGGGGAACTTACTTGGTTCTCGAAAATAGGGTTCCGCCTGCTCAGAATAAAACAGTTAAAGCCTGAGAAGAACGGTATATTACTATATTATATGAAAAGTTGAAATTTTATGTGATTAGCTATAGCTTGCAGAGACAGACAATGTCGAAAACAGGAGTTGTCTACTAAAATTATTGCATTATTTGCTAAGGCTAGAAACTTCGAGTTGAGGGAAAATGTTTGTTAGTTTTTCAGCCTCGGAAAACTGTGATTCAACCAAACATATGACATGAGATTATGAGGGGATTGTTTTCTATTAGAAAGCCAAAATGAGCAAATTGTGATCAGTCAAGAAATATGGTGTTCAGATTTTATCAAGCCAATAATGAGCGACATTTCTCCTTTTGGGAACCAAGTATAAATAGCACAACCTTGCATGAAACGATAAATTGAAAAAAGAAATGGGAATTTTACATGTAAAAATTTCTTCTTCGTGTGAATGATAACTTGCTTTTTCATATCTTTTTCTTGAAAGAAAGAATGAGAAAAACGTGATGTTAATGCATACTTCAGTATGAATAACTAGACATCATAAAAAACTAAGTACTTGGAACATGGACTTTGTTAGAATAAGCTAAGCTTGATATGTGTGATTTAACTATTGAATACACGTAATTCAAAATAAAGTTATGTCAATTAATTTTCTTAACACTATTGCTAACAGTTTCCTGAATACACATTTCTTCCAAAATGCATATATGTTAGACATATGAAAACACGTTGCTGCATTCATATAAAAATAAGATCAAGAACTCACCCAAGAAACTAGATTTTGCTCATCTATCGGTTTTGTGGGATCAATTGCTCTTCGGCCAGTGATTATCTCCAATAAAACTACACCAAAGCTATAAATATCGGATTTCAAAGTTAGGTGACCTGTTCTTTGATACTCAGGGGCACAATAACCATAAGTTCCCATCACCCTCGAGGATACGTGTGTTTTTTCACCAAGAGGGCCGAGTTTTGCTAGCCCAAAATCGGACAGTTTCGCATTGTATTCTTCATCAAGCAATATATTCGATGATTTTAAATCACGGTATATTATAGGGGGGCTGGCTGTATCGTGTAGATATTCGAGACCTTTAGCAGCTCCTAGAGCTATCTTCAGCCTTGTATGCCAATTTAAAGGCGTGTCCTCTGTCTGAAGATCTGCAAATTCAATCAAATTAGTTGGTATTGGAAATATTTGTTGGATGTATGTTGTTCCCCATACTTTCGGAAACATGTAATTTAGAAATTGTAATTTCATTTAGAGAGGACCAAAATGCAATAAATGAAATTACACAAATGGTGCTTGAGGGGTATTTTTTGTGTATTCTCGGTGCAACAAGTGTTTTCCTAAAGAAAAATATTTTTTAAAATCTTCTCAAAAGGGCGCAAAAGTTCAGTCATACGAAAAATATCTCATACTGACCAGCGAACAAAGAATCTACTTTTCTGGCAAAATAGCAAATTTATGGGACCAGTTGTATCTTTTATAACGAACAAGGTACTATGCTTGAAGTCTTATACTTGATCATGCACAATAAGCTAAAAAAATTCTAGAACCTACGTATTTTGATAGAAATTTGTGATATCAAAACTTTCATCCAGTTTTGTGTACTTTTATTGTGTTTGTGGAATCTTTCTGAACTCTACTATTCGGGTATCGCTTTGCTTTCCAAAACTTGGTCAAGGTTAATTGGCGTTCAAGAAACGCCAAACTATTTTTTTTTTTTTTTGAGATTGATGCTAAAACATTGATAGTATTTACTATGATTCAAGTTAAAAATTGATCACTTTTTTTTAGATTTTCATAAACAGAAAGTGAGAACTTATGATAAGTCGGATTACTTTAAAAGCTTTATCACTTTCATACACCATTCTTAACAGATAAATAATTCAATCATTTAAAGTAAATTTCTATGAAATGCAAAGCGCGTCACAATAAGAATTATTAACAAGGTAGTTCTATTCAGCGATAACTACTTTGTGGGGTTTTGGATTAGACAAATAAAGGCTAAACGGAAGATACATACCAAGTAAATGGTCTTCTAAAGATCCCAACGGCATAAACTCATAGACCAAAAGCCTTTGATCTCCATCGGCACAGTACCCTATAAGATTTACTAGGTTTTGATGGTGTAGATTGCTCAGCATTAGAACCTCAACCAAAAATTCTTTGTTCCCTTGCATTCCATTTCGGTCGAGTTGCTTCACGGCAACCGTCTGCCATCAATGAGACGAATATAATATTAGCACAATACATCGGTGATATAGCACTAAATGAATCTATCCTCTTTTTGGAAAAAAAAATGTACCTTTTTTTATTTTCGAACTTGGAAAAAAAAAAGGATCTGAAGTTATGTGTTCAAACATTTTTGCTACTCTTAAGGACTTTGTAAATCATATGACTACTCAAGTGTGTGGACTGTGGATAACACGGTGATCATAAATCATAATTATCTAACATTAAGGCTTATTTATCAGTGGAAATTAAGCACGGAAATTGTCTTATTCGAGGTTGAACAGGCTACCCAGCTAAAGTCTACATTGATTGAACACACTCGGGAAATATAAATGGTATTTTGAAATAGGCAATATTTTCTACATTTTATTTCTGAACTTGGCTTAAGAGGTTTTCAAATGAAGCAAATTTAAGGTATTCATGTGTATTTGATTCTTACTTTAGGGCTTGCTTGTTTGCAATATTTTACCAATAAGTTCATCCATTAAGCAAATTCAAGCAAGAAAAAACACAAAAAAGAAATGTTTTCAAGTTGGCCACCTGCAGTTTAAAACCAAAACAAAAAGGTTGAGCTTAATAAGTATTATGTGATCATGGATCGTATCTACTCCTAATAACCTGTCTTAATTTAGGGTTGAACAAATATAGGTTCGTCCAGTATCATATTTCAATCCTTTACAACCCAGAGAAACTAAAGAATTAAATCAGCTCTGGTACCAATCAGAAGCTTTGCAAATTATAAGTAAAAATTTAAAAGTAAGGTTTACTTTGTAACCAAACATGGAATATGTTTTCTACGTTACCTTCCCTATTTTATGAAGATGGCCTTTATAAACTCGTCCAAAACCGCCTTCACCTAACAAAGTCTCTTGTCTGAAATTCTTTGTCGCTGAAGCCAGCTCACGAAAATTAAATGTTTGTGCTTGAATATTATTATCTCCAACTTCTTTATTAAAATCGGTATCGATCGAGACTTTTAAGGGTTTCTCTGTGCAATAAACTTAATTAGCATAACCAGTAGAATACAATATTTCAAACAACAAAGGATATTTAGATGCATAAAGAAATAAAAAGTCTGATACGAAGCTATAGATGACCGTCGTTTCGAATAGTATGCTTATGTGTATATGAATGTACGTATACTTACCAATCCGAGGCAACAAAGAGGGTCCTTTTTCCCCTACATCAGGGGAATCACCTGATTCCCCTGATTCGCACTCACCCTTTTTGTTATGGACTTTTCTCCTTTCGTATAACGTAAAACACGAGAAACAATTACTCATATTTCAACCCACCCCTTTATTTGATTTTGATTCAAGAAAGGTAAATGGTCACCTTCGAGATGAAGGACAACCAGGATTGAAACTGAATCAAATGAACCTTCAAAAATGAAAGTTTCGGAAGATTCGTTATCCCGATCACATTATACGATTGTCCTCAGTATATTTAAATGTTCTTTCTTATGTTACAAAACCATGATGATGACAAAGGAGAAATTGAAGGGGATGAAAATGGCATGGACATATGAGAACCCCACAAACAGGTAACTAATATTTGCCAGATGGGGCATACCCAACAGAATTTTTTTTAAATAAAAACTACTATTAAAAATGGATATACATTTTTTTAAAAAAAATTTGGTATAATTATTCAAGACACTAAAGGTAGGTTGAGAAAAATAAATAATAGATTTGCGATAGGGAGAATGATAATATAACGTATGTATCTGAACTGTGATCTTTGGTAGACAGAGAGAAAAGGCCTATAAATTTTCCTAAGAAAAAGGAGAATTTGTAGGGAAAACGTGGAAACATTTACAAGTACTAAATAAGTTAGTTCAAGTTATGATAATGTTATTTTCATATAAAGGTTATACATAATACTGTTGAATCTTCTTATAGTAATTTTTATCATCATTTTCGTATTTGTGTCGTCTCACTAATTGCAAGTCCTCACTTATCGCATACACTAAAACTTGTCTTCACTTATCAAATCATTGGTACGAAATTATGAACGTCATTAACGAAGAGCAAGAAATTAGGGTGATTAGGAGAAATATTATACAAAGAAAAACCATTTTACTTGTATTATTGGTACTTTAATAAAAAAAAATGATATTTTGTTGGGTACTAAAAAAAATAAATCTGATGTTTGCATATCCCACCCTACATGATGTTTGAATAAATTGATGATCGTAGTAGTACTGAGAAACTCTGTTAAGGTCATATGGTGCTTTCCCGAAAAGCTGGCTTCTAAAACAAGGACGTTAACAATACGATGAACTAAAGTTTCTGAAAATGTAAATTGTATATCATATTCAAATAATTTTAGCTTTTATATCTCATATAATATATACAGTATTATATAAGGAATTAACCGTTAACTCATTTCATTATTTTCAAATTCATAAATTCGTGTAAAATTGAGCAGTCTAAGTAGTGCTGCATTTTATCAGACTAGTTCTTCGGAAGTAGTTAATAAAGTAAAAAATTTACCAAAATTTTACCAAGCATCATACATTGCTGATCTCATCCAGACTATTTCCTGATTGTGCCATCCAGAGAACGAAAGAAATTCAAATACGCTCCAATAAAGATATTCGACAAATTCAGAGTTGAAAATTCAAATCACATATAAAAAAATTGATGGCCATAAGGCCGTTCTTCCAAGACCAAAAACAATTGGGACAAAAATTACTTACGCAATCGCATTTCCATCATCATCGTATCAGACGTTTACAACATAATGTTACAAAAACTAAAATAAACTAGGCTCAATCTGAGAACACAGGCAACTACTATCTTAGAGACACATTTACCACAACAGAAGAGTCGGTTAAAATGAAGTCTTTCGAATTAGCCGACTTTGGGTGATTGCTAGTATCAAACTTTAGCTTCACGTTGATAGGTCTCATAAATACGAGTTCTTCTATATTGCTGTTTGATTTCATTAAAAGGTGAAAAAATGGGTCCTTACTCGTTCTGTCAGCTCCTTTAAGGTTCAACATATCTGCTATTCTAGCTACCTGTTTCTCCTTCAAATCTCCAGTTGAGTTTGGATTTCCTTTTAGTTTTAGATATAAAGCCGCAGAGATGACAACCTGAACAAAACAGAACATAACTTGCTTGTAAGCTTTTGGGTTGTTCTATTTAGGAAATTACTACTCGATTATTATTATAAAAAATAAAGATTGAAAGGAATTCACTCCTACCCCATGGCATCTTTTAGCAGATAGAACAATCGAACAAAATGTATTACAATTGTATAGAACTTTAAGGACCAAGTAAGTTTGAAAATGAGTTATCTGGTTATGGCTATTAGGGACATTTTCCAATATACTATTTTTTTTCCGATAAGAAACTCTTCAGTGTTCTGTAAAACTTTGCATTTCCTTCCAGAGACAAGTGTTTTGGTTTAGATGCTATGTAATATTTTCTTTTAGACTTTAGATCCTTCTATTAAAAACAAATATCGATGACTTTACTGTTTCTAAAACTCATTATAGTAAAATTAGTTCCTCAAATTCGAAAAAACAAGTTTGGTTCCCTAAACCACTTTTTCCTCTCCTCTCACTGTCTTAAAGTTTTACTACTACTTTATTAAAAAAGTGTAACATATATTTTCAAAAAATATTTATATAGAGGAGAAAAAACTAATATAAAATGAAGTTTGAGAAGCTTAAAAAGTAATATATTGTGTTAAGATGAAATTATAATGCAAAACCGTATAAATAGTGCTTTTACCCCAACTCTAAGTCAATATATTTACCTCACTTGTTCCTGGACTTGTATGAACAGTACAATCAACTGAAACTTCGCCTTGAGGTGCATTCTCTTCCCCTTCAGAAGGGTTCTCATTTTCAGTTTTTAGTTCCGCTTCTTGTGGGGAGACAAGGTGGTCTATTTCATCATACCACTGTTGAGCAATCCCCATCTGCATTCCACATATAGAATTGGCTTTTCAAATTTAGTTCAACAACAACCTGATTATGAACATTTAAATTCAACTAGAAAAAGTTAACAAATCAAACAATGATGACAACTGTATAATGGAAAAGTCTGCCTTCAGGGTGAATTTTTCAGCTTCTCATTTCTCAATGGGTTGATATCTTACTTGGGCTTTAGGTTCCCTCTTTGTTAGGTCAATAGCGCTTTTAAATATCTAACCTAAAAGCTTTTAATAATTTGTACATTGTCCTACCAACATTCCTGACTTTGGTCACTGATTTACATGTTTCTTTTTACAATTGGATCGCAATGTAATTAACTAAAAACTAAAAACAAAAAACTGATTTACCGTCTGTATTTGGTGACAGATATGAGACGGTAAATTAGAAATTAACTAAAAACTTGGTTTACAAATTGTAAAAATAATTAGCTAGGTTAATGTACAAATTGTTACGATATGTTGGTGTGTACATAAGAGTCTAAGACAAATCAGCCCTCCACGCACATGACTAACAGTGGTCCAATAAAATAGACAGAAGTACAAGTGTACAACTGACCATAGTGCGGAGCAAGGCTGTTCACCGATTTAATATCATTGACCTATTACTATTTCTAAGAAGAGAGATTCATAGAAATGTTGATGGGATTAACAAAGGGAGAAAAACCTTTTCTGTGGATGCTTCTTTACTCTCGGCACCTGATACTTCAGTAGCCGCCCCTCTCGCCTGGCGCCAAACACAACCTTCTTGTAGTGGTTCGACAAGCTCGACATCCTCAGGTACTTCTATGTTCAACTGTATATCAACCTTACCTATTCCACACACAAAAAATGTATATAAAAATCATTGAAACATATTGTCAATACATGATATAGAAGTATAGAACCCAGAAGAGAAGTTTTTCATGGTCGTGACAGATCTTTCATGTTGCATCACCGTACAAAATTATTTTTTCATATTTATATTGGTTTTAATTTATCACGTAAATGCAATCATGTGAGGAACACGTATAAGAAAATGCTGAATACTTAAGTACCTAAATTACTCCAGTAAGATCATGTCGCAAGAAAGATGTTTTCATATATTATAGTAAAATAAACATACATGTTTAGAATGCAGAGATAGTTAATTGAAGTTTAAAAAAAATCAGGAGAAAGGCGATACTTCCTGATTAAAGAAGTAGCAAGCCGGTAAAATAAAAGAACTACAAGAGGCTCACTGGAAAGGTGACATGTATGTAAATTTCCTATGTAACTCTTAGATGGAAAGTTGGCTTCGTTGGAGGCAATACTTCAACCGCTTCAGAATTTATGCTTTCCTGGCTAGACTACGAAAATTTTAATCTTCATGGCTAGACGATTATTAAAATTACTTCTGAGTGTATATGCGTGCATTTATCTACTCGTATTTCGGGGGTATGTCTTCTCTGGTAAGTGCTAACTTAAATCTGTGATTTTCTTCTGTCATTTTCACTTTTTTACATCTTAAAAGAAAATATATTAGTTGACAAATACATACCTGGCAATAATTTGAAATTTTCTATGTGATCAACATGAACTGCCGCCGAAACATCGCCACTGTAATATCAGCAGAGGATATGAGAACGTGAAGAAAAAAATAACAAATCGAATATCAAGCAGACACTACTTTTATTTAAGATCGTCAGAGAACTCACGTAATATAAACTCTCTCTAAAGGAGATGTCGCCCAATACGGTAACCCCAAAAGACCGAAGTTTGAAAAGTTAAAGCTTGAAGATATTCCAGATGCTTGATCTATTTTCAAAACCCTCTGACCAACTTCAAAAGCAGACAAGTCAGTAAAATATTTAATACATCTAGTCTAAGCAGCTAAAGGGATAAAAGTTAATTGCCTGTATCACAAATGACAACGTGATCATCAAAAGTAGTTAACGAAGATAGAAGACCAGCATCAAAGGAACCCTTGACATCAACTTCATTAGAAATCTTCTTTAAAGGTGATGATTTCTCACATATAAGATGTCCACAAATCTCCGAAATTTTTTGATATCCTTTGGGCAAATTAACAGTTGGTATAGTAAGATAAAAGAATAGGAATGGAATAAAAGAGGAAATGGCAATGTAAAGAGGGGGCTCTGAACCTGTGACGGTTTCTTTTATTGCACCACCAAAAGCCAGATCAATGATCCACAATGTCTCAAGACTGCAGAGATAAATATATAAAAGTCAAGAGCCTCAATAATTAGGTAAATGGATAATTTTAATTTACATAATAGGACAATGTTCAAACAAAAGAAAAATTGACTTCTTTTCAACTTCCTTAATTTTATGAACCAAACATCACCACTGTGTCCAATTGTATTTTCATATGACATTTCATGATCCATAAAACATTTTTGGGATTTTAAGAATGACAGATTATACCATTCCTTCTGGTTGTACTAAACATTTTATAGAACCAATAATAGGTAAGTCATATATCAAGTGAAGGGTTAAAAATATTTATTGCAAGGCCCCCACATCCACTCTATCCGAAAGTTTTTCATTAATTTATTTCTTTGAGAATCTCAATAAATTTACTCCAACGGTAATTACTCAGGTACTTATAAGACCAAACGGAGAACAACGAATAAAATCAAGTTAGAACACGACAATTTGTAACACTAGATTATAAAAAAAACATTCCAGTGTTCCAGATAATTCAGGGGGCAATTGTAGGGAAAATAGGGAGAATTAGTGGACAGTAAAGATAATTGTTAAACATAATCCCTTTTTTGATTGGCTTAGGTTTGATTAGCAAAGATAAAAATTTAATCAGCATGCAGTCATACAGTGTTCTGGAGAGAGGGAAATTTCAAAAAAATCTTACTTCTGGTTTAAAACAAAAATGTCTTTCTCGGATGATTTAATCATATGCCAAGGAAAAGTAAATGATTTTGAATTCCACTTTTCTGAATGGTTGTCAAGATCTATTTTTGTGCGAAACTTGTCCATGATCCAACGAAAAACACCAGAACTACTCTTATTATCATTGGACGATGGATTGAGCGTCTCAACGATTCTTCTCTCTATATCTGCCCTCCTGACGGCATGATTCTTTAAAAGGAAAAAAAAAAGATAACCAAAAAAGTTTAAAGTGAAAAGAATATGAATAAATAAAGCTTTGTAAGCCAGTCATGTTAAAAATAAAACTAGAAACACGAAAACTAGTTATAAGGGCCTATAGAAAGCTCGCAACCTATATTGATAAGCATTCAAATGGAAACTGTGATGAAATGCACTAATGGTCCCCCATACTTGAAATCAAGATTCTATTTGATCCCCCATAGTTTCAATTGCAATACTAATTGTACCAATACTTAAGGTTAAAATTCTACTTGGTCCCCATAGTTTTAAATGGGGAATAGTAGTTCCCATTCTATGTACAAGTTATACCAAGAGTCCCCATGACCCCATATTTTGATGGGTTTATGCATATGGTTCTCCGAAATAACACTGATGGAACCACTGGTGAGGTTTACTGAAATTCTGGGGACCAGCATTGTTGTAACTAAAACAAGAGGATCGCATGTGTAACTTTTCAGACTAAATGGATCAATAGCGTCACAACTGAAAATAAGGAGACCAAAATGATTTTTTCCCAAGTTATGGGGGCACTTTCTGCAATCCACAATGGCAATTGACATAAGAACTTGAATTTAAAACCTAAGGCCACTTACTTCTGAGTCCACAAAGTAAAGACAATCCTCAACTTCATGATAAAAAGAACCAGCGGGTCTCATTAGTTTGGCAGAGTCAAAATCACCATCCTCAAATCCTGGAGAAGAACCTATCTAAAACAGAACATTTGAAATTAATGCATGTTAAGAATTTTCAGTTTGTTTCGTTATATTAAACAAACTTTTACATACTAAGCACATCATAATATGCACATGACAGAGTTCATTAACAATTTTCTGTCAGTTTAAGACATTGCCGTCAATTTGGAAACCCCAGCTTACACGACTGAACTAAAAGAATTATGGGTATGTGCTACTCTAAAACAAAATTGACGACAATTCAGTGTAGAAAATTGAAAGATAGTGTAAAATGGGGGTAGAAATTTGATGCAAAGGTACAAAGTCGGGAATAAAAAACTATTTCGTGCAAAAATTGAAAGAACATGTAAGATAGGGTAGAAGATTGATGCCCGGCTACTTGGTCAAAAATTATTATTATTTTGGTACACTAAATCAAAGTTTCATTATCTTGTATAGAAATTGGTAGTCAGTAATAGTTTATGGAAGTACTAAACCTTGGAAAAAAGCTACGGAACCAACAAAAGAAAAGACATACACAGTCTAAAATCTTGCCGCTCCCATCAAATACGATAATGCGATGATGATTTGTGTCAGAAAGGAACAAGCGGTTGGTCTTTTCATCAGCAGAAATGCCGCCTGTGACAATTATTTTTAAAAAAATACTGATTTAGTTACTCGACAACCTATAAAGCCAATGAGTTATTAAGCATTAGTCCAGAATTCCACCAGATGGAAAATTAGAAGCTAAAAGATAAATCATAACAAACGCAAAAAAAAAGATGCTGTTGCAAACTTTACCTGGGAAGTTAAGAAGTAAATTTTGCATAGAAGAATGAGCAAGAGGTTCCTTTATAGTCTCAGGTTCCTTCGCCCAAGTGCTTTTTAACTTGGATCTATTCCCGTGAGTGCCATGTGGCAACATCAACTCCTTGATAGCTGAATATAGACCACAATTTTTAATTAAAACAATCATATGTAATTAAATAGATTAAGACCATAAAATAACAATAGCACTAGTTTATAATCGCACAGCAGAAGCAAATGGACAATAGTTTATCTCTTCTTTTCCCTGTGGGAATTATTTAAGATGCGATATAGGATTATAATTGCTTATATTTACAATTATAGGTATGTATTAATACATTTACACAGAGTTAGCTGAAGCTGACTCCAGGGTGAAAGCTTATATAAAGAGCCTCAAAAGGACTTCATAACCTATTGTAACTTGATATTTTGATACCATGCGTTCCCACTGAGCACCAACCAGCACGGTGGAAAAGAAAATGACTTAATTTGAAGACCGGTTCACTAAAGCAAATAAAGATTATACCAATAACACGAAGAGGTACATTTGCATTTAACTTTAATTTATTATGTTAAAAAATAAAAAAATGATGCCATTGTTTTCTGACAAAGGATTTCTTTTATAAACTTGATACACAAAAGAAAAGAAAAGAGAGAGGTGGAGTAACCTTAAGTGAAAACATTAACTATATATGAAGGGTTGAAATTAGAATGTAAACTTAAGTGTGGATGGATCCTTCCCCTATATATATATATACATGTTCATAGATCTATATGCAGAGCAAACACAATAAGCAAGTAATGCAATGGTCCCTAATATGGTCATAAGCATTACTAGCATCATCGTCTAAGCCAGCACCATTCAAAGTACTCTTACAAAGAGGCTGAAAGAAATAAAAGAACTGAAAAATGGCATACCTTTCTCAATTACCCCAATATCCAAATCACTCCCAGAATAAACAGAATGGAGTCCAACCCCTTTTAAAAGAATATACTGTTGCCCACTTGCCACCTATATGCGTAAAAACATAATTGGCACAAATTACAGGAAAATATATAGAAAACTGTAATACATGTGTGAAACAGCTACTAACTAAGAAATCAAGCACAGTTTTTGTCAAAACATATACCACCATTTGGGCACGCACCCATAGTCAGATAAAGATACATCCATGTATGGTCATTTGTGTTAAAAAGTAATGTAAGGTGTGAGATAAAGAGAGAAGAGAGAGAAATAAAGTTGTAAATTTATTTAGTTGGTTTCATTATTTTACCACCGCAAATATAAAGGCAGAATGGTCACTATGATGGTGTGTCAGCTTGATTTTAAGATGTCTATAATTCAACAAGCACACTGGCTAGCATACGATTGTATGGTGTCATCACCTATTTAGTTAACACAATTTCAAAAAGTTTGCAGTTAAAGCTGGAATTTAAAAGTAATCAAGACCAAGTTCTGACTTGATGGTTACCGATCCAGAGACCCAAGACCAAGAGATGTAGTATAAAGGACCAATACAGCAATAGAAGTTCTAAACATGAATTCTTTCTACCTTATATACATTTTTTTTATTAAAAGGCTACAAGGCTACCTCAGTAAATGTTTTGCTAGACAATAAGATAGGAAAGGTAATATAGTCTTTAATCGCCTTCTGGTATATACGCAGATGAATAGCATCAGAAGAAGGTGAAGGTGTCGACTGAAAACCAATCACATGAAGTTTAGGGTACCTTCACAAAATAATCACACATACCAAAAAGTTAAAATTTTCTAAACAAAAATATGAAATTGTTTTTAACATTACCCCAGACAGGATTTTCATACCTCTCTTGTAGTATTTTAACTTTCTCAAACATATTATCCGCATTGCAAACTCCTGTAGATTCCACAAAAAATGCACCAGAAATAACTAAAAAGACGGCGTTTTTACCAGCAATACTTTTCCCAGTCTCAAGTTTATTCAACCAACAATGGTGAGGACCTGTACATCAACTTCGAGCTCTTAAAAAGGTGCAAATTACTAAAACACGAGACACTAACAATCAATAAGGGGAAAAACATGGATACCATTTTGAGTAATGAAAGACGCAATTAGATGCTATACAACTCTGATAAAAAATAAAATAAAAAGAACACGCGACACTTCTCAAAGTAACTACTGACTAACTAAACTTTCTATCAAGCTTAATCCGTTTACACCAACTCTATATATCCCTGTACAGCATTACAGAAATTTTGAATGAAAAACTTGTATAGAGAAACTAGAAGAAAAAAATTGTAATCGAATTAATTCGTACTGCCCTTACAATCCAGAATCTTGTAATAAAATTTAGTTACTTCTTAAGGGACAGCAAGTATTTTGGCACATTCTACAGTAAGTCCATATATTTTAATTTTCTTTACAGATCAAATGACTCAAATTACAGTTTCACGTAATATACGGTAACAGTGTAACGACATAGGGTTAATCGAGTCAATCGACGATGACAATTGGCTCCCTAAACTCAGTGCCTACCATGCTTTGAACACAAATACACAATCCTAATTTGATATACCAAAAAATCACTTTTATACCTTCAATGTGATCAAAAGTAGATACAATGAAAGACAAAAAATCATCTTCAAGACTGAGCTCCTGTGAAGCTTTTGCAACCGTCGAGAACCTGAAATAGACTGTCATTAATAAGTTAGGACAAATTAGCAATCTTACACGTAATTTTCTGAACACTGATGAGTGATGAACGTATAGAAACGCAATTTTCTTAAACCACTGATTAATACCGAAACACAATAATCCATGGGAAAGTAGAAACTGGGAGCAAATATATGTCCAGTCTGAAATTAAATTTCAAGAACTGGTTTTTTTTAGAAGTTGGTGGAATACATACAAAATAGCATTTATACATAATCTTTTCTCAATCAATCAGATAAAGAACACCCATGAAATTATAAATTAAATTCGTAGAACTGTAATGAACACGTTAATATGTACATGACATAATTATACACCCACTCTGAAATTGCATTTCCAGTGATAAATGATCTCAAAAATAGTAACGGTATATATAAAAAATTAGTTATTCACATTATCTATCTCGTTAACCCATCTCCGATTATTTGGACAACATCCATGAAATCACAGATCAAATGGCGGATTTCCAGTGAAAACAGATTTCAAAGATAGTGTAACAATAATGTATCTGGAAAACCCTTTTCTCCATCATTATGAATGGAGAACACCCATGAAATTGCCTAAATTGCAGAAAAATTACCACCACATCATTATGTAGATTATATAATAATGTATGTCCGTTGTCTTCCTTTAAACCATAGAAATACTACCTTTGAGTCCGAAAACCACTGTCTACGAGGCTGCCACCTGTTTTTATCTGTCGATGTCCAGACGTAATAACAGATGGTGAATCACAAATTACCGAAAACGGCCTGGGACGAATAGCATAAAAGTACCCTGATGCAACAAGAAAACATTTCAATAAGTCGGCACAAACTCATTCAAAATGGTCAATGTTAGAGTAATTATCCAACATCGTCTAGATAATAATCGAGCCCATGGTTTATAAAGAGATATTCATCCTTACCATTACGAGGCCTTTTAATGGTAAAGGAATATGGATTCTAATATGGTATCAGAGCGGGCCTAGCCATGTTGGCTCACCTCCACCCATTTAATATGTCCGCTCGTATGACCCTTGAAATGTCGGGCCACGAGCGAGAGCGAGTGTTAGAGTAATTATCCAACATCGTCTAGATAATAATCGAGCATGTGGTTTATAAAGAGATATTCATCCTTACCATTACGAGGCCTTTTAATGGTAAAGGAATATGGATTCTAATAGTCAATTACGGTTGTTTTGGCAAATACAAAAGGTTCGATCGGCGCAGCAAATCGAATATTTATATAGTTATCTTGGCTTACTCCTCTATCACTAGAGTACACATTTCACTTATTTCAGACTAGTGTCAACTACCCCTATTACAATACAAACAGACAAGAAATTTCACTTTTCACAACAAAAGATATTAAAAATTTCTGCTAAAAGACATTGCTTTTGTTCTTAAAGATGCAACTAACAAAATTCAATAGTATAAAAAGCCTCCTTTATAACAAGTCCCCTTAGACATTTCAATTTTCGGGTGTGAAACTAGGGCTAAAATTAATTGGATTTCATATAGAAATCCAAGTCTGAGTTAACTTTATACAGAACATCTATCTATCTCATCTTAAATCACATTTTTTGCCAAAAACAAAATACTTGAAAAAAAAATCTTCTTATACAGACTACAATTAGCTTTTTATACTAGTTGAATAAAAATACCATCTTTTAGCTCAAAAGCTAAAAAAAAAAAACGAACAATAGCTGTTATTAGTAAATAAATCAGACCCAGTTAATAAATTATATTATTCCCAAAAGGGTTAATAATTACAGATTAAAAGTACAGTCTTGTTCATAAAAATCAATCCAATTACACTTAAAAAAGTCTCAAATCAATTCACAAGTATAAAATCAACTTAATCCAACCCAATTTAGAAAATAAAACTTCTAATTAAAACATCAAAACAAGAGAGTGGAATATTGTACCTGATTGAACATAATTTAAGACTCTAGAAAAATATCGTAGCCGTCGAAAAGTGAAGTTCATAGTCATTCGTCGATTTTGGGATTGTTTTTTTACTATTATTATAATTGAAAGTGATATAAATTGAAACTCTATAAAACAATAAGCTTGTTACCACCAAAATTTATTAATTAAAAAAATTATTAATTAATCGATAAATTAATAATTATTAATTTATATATTAATTAATATTTTATTAATTTATAGTAAAATACTTAGTTTACAAACATCTTTCAAGCTTCCACTTAATTATTGTATACAATGCATGTATATCAAATGAAGGGCCCAATTTGAAAGAAACCTTCAATCTCCCGCCTTATTATGCTTCTTGTATTCAATGTATCACTTTATGGACATTAAAAATATTTTTTATATAAATACAAGATCAAAATAGGTTAATACAAACAAATCATACACAAAAGATCAAAAGACAATTGAGTCATTTTTCAAGAAACCTTCGTAAATCATTCATGTAATATGCTATATATAAGGAATTATTAATTTATATTTTATATGGGGTCTAAAAAAATTATCAAAAATGTATTATCTTATAATTTTAACGAATTATTAATTTAGCACCCTATACCCGAGTCGGGACCGGCCAAAAATATTATCTTAGAGAGTTTATTAAATAATCGAGTATTAATTTATCGAGTTTCTAGTGTATATGGTTTAGGTAATAGTAATACCGGGTAAATACGGAGTATTATTTTATTTTTTATTATAAGTTCTTTTTGTTTTTTTATATATAAACGAGTTTTCACTTATATTTATGGATTTTTTTTTATATATATAAAATAGTTTTCACTTATATTTAATGAGCTTATCTTCGGTACGGTACGGTTCGATTCGGTTTTTAGCAAAACCGAAATCGAACATATTTTTCGGTTCGTTTTTTTCGGTTTCGGTCTTTTTATTTTTTGGACCAAACCAGATCCGGTTTTTTCGGTCCAGTTTTGGGTTTTTCGGTTTTTCGATTTTTTTCGATTTCGGTCTTTTTCGGTTCGCTTATCGGTCTGGTTCGGTTTTCCGTCCAGCCCTAAGCATAGGTCGTGGGTTCGACTCTTGAGACCCCCTACTCTCTTTTTTCCTCCAAGATACTTCGTAAGTCGGTTTTCTTTTTTTTATGGTTTATATACTAAGCTAATCGATTTTTGCGATTTTTTAGGTGTGAAACTGGGGCTAAAATTATTTGGATTTCATATAAGAAAGAAGTCTGATTTAACTTTGTAAAAACATACTTTAAAACTATTTCTTTCGGCTACCATATTTGTTCAATAGTAATCGTGTCCCACGCTTTGCGTGTGAGACGCGTAATGCGATAAAATTTAGAAAATAAGTGTAGTTATAATACAAATATTTGGAGAATAAAAAAAAATAAGAGTATAAGATGAGAAGACTCGAAAGAATTTTTAGAGCTTAAATAGGGATAAAAAGTGTTATTAGTTATTACTTTTTATCTATTTTTTATGAGAATATGGTATTGTGGTAATTAATAAAAAAAATGTAAGGATATTTTTGGAAAAAAGTAGTAAAATTTGGACAGTGTCAAAAAATCTTGGGTTCACTTATTATAATAGTATAGATATAGATATACAATAGTTAGCTTTCTATACTAAATTGTATAAATAAATACCATCTTTTAACTGAAAATCTACAACCAAACGAATGAATCAGACCCAATTAATAAAATGTAGATAATTCTCAAAAAGGTTGAAAATTACAGCTTAAAAAAAGCAGTCTTGTTCTTGAAAATCAATCGAATTACACCTTTAATAGTGTCGTTATATGGATCTCAAATCAATTCACAAGCATAAAGAACAACTTAATCCAACCCAATTTAGAAAATAAAACTTCTAATTAAAACATTAAAACTCCTAATTCATATAGAAATCCAAGTCTGAGTTAACTTTATATCGAACATCAATTTATCTCATCTTAAATCACATTTTTTCAAAAAAAAAAAATACTCGAAAAAATGTCTTCTTATACAACTACAATTAGCTTTTTTATACTAAATTGAATAAAAATACCAGCTTCTAGCTCAAAAGCTACGACAAAACGAACCATTTGTTCTTAAAAATAAATCCAATTTAGAAAATACAGTCTTGTTCTTAAAAATCAATCCAATTATACTACAATTTTTAATAAAAATATCACCTTTTAGCTCAAAAGCTACAGCAAAACGAACCTTTGGTAGTCCATTAGTCGTTGTTAGTAAATAAATCATACCCGATTAATAAAATAGATTATTCTCAAAATGGTTGAAAAAAACAGCTTAAAAGTACAGTCTTGTTATTAAAAATCAATCTAATTAGAATTTAAAAGTCTCGTTAAATGTATCTCAAATCAACTCACAAGCATAAAAAACAACTTAATCCAACCGAATTAAAAAATAAAACATGTAATTCAAACAAAAGAGAGGTTGGAAATACAAGAAACAACAAAAAATAATATATTTATAACCTTAGTTAATTCATGTTTTATGTATCAAACTATCGGTTGTTAACAATTTACATACCTAACTATGAAATTTAACAATTTACATACTAATTTAACAATAATTGATCAATCAACATACTTTTGTTGTGGCACAAATTAATCAAACAGATGTCAAATGACGTGGCAACAGTTTTTTTTTTTTTTATGATTTTTTTTAAAAAAATAAATAAAAATTAAAAAATCGTAAATATTTAAAACTTGGTTACACTCGTCAGAATCTGAGTTTATAAATTTACAAATTAATTTTTTTAAATGTTTATTGAATTTTTTATTTTATTTTTTGCTCTTTTTTTTAAAAAAAAAATACAAAAAATGAAAAACTAGTACAAAATGGTTAGAGAAGTTAGAAAATGAGTTTTAAATTTATAGAATTGTATTTTGATTTTCTTAATGATTCTTTTATTGAATTTTTTAATCTTTTTGGTATTTTTTTTAAAAACTCAAAAAAATCAAAATACAATTTTGTAAATTTAAAAATCATTTTCTAACTTCTCTGGCCATTTTGTACTAATTTTACATTTTTTGTAATTTTGTAAAAAAAATTTATAAAGAGCAAAAAAAAGTCAAAAATAAATAAAAATCAATAAACATTTAGAAAAACTAATTTGTAAATTTATAAACTCAAATTCTGACGAGTGTAACCAAGTTTTAAATAATTACGAATTTTTTTTTGATTTTTTTTATTAATTATAAAATAAATAAATAAACTCATATCATGAGGTGTTGTCACGTCATTTGACATATGTTTGGTTAATTAGTGTCACGTCGTGTCATGTCAGCAAAAGTATGCTGATTGATCAATTATTATAAATTAGTATGTTGATTGATCAATTATTGTAAAATTACTATGTAAATTGTTAAATTTTGTAATTGGGTATGTAAATCGTTAACGGGATATAATTTGGTAAATAAAACATGAATTAACCCTTGTAACCTCTCTAAACTTAAAAGTGGAAGGAAACAGCAAAAATATTTGATCTTTACATACCTTTGGTTTGAAACCTCCCATGAGCTCGACTAGCTTGCGGACGCCACCAGCTGCGCTCGCTTTTTCGAGGAAACCATAACCCTTTTTCACACCCGATTTCACCGCTGCAACATTCGACAACAAGTTTCTGAGTAGGGATGTATTGCGCTAGTGATCTATCACTAGGTGAGCTAAGGTCCGCGGACATGATTCCGTGATTAATTGGTACCTAAATTGAAAAGTTTCTTATAGTGTAGTACCTAAATTAAAAAGTTTCTTATAGCATGTTACCTCAATTGGAAAAATTGAAATATATGTACACAAATCGTTAAAATCACATAATTTAGTGTATCAAACGTATAAAACCCCAAATACATGTATAACTTTTTAGTCTTTCTCACCCACTCTAATTTTGTCTAGTTTTTTTAAATACTAACGTATTTTTCTACCTTTCCCCATGATCTGACCGATGGCCCGATGGGTTCTATGAATCGGTATCAAAGTGTTATAAAAGAAATATTATCAAATGGTTTGTTCCACAGAGTCACGGACAATGAAGATTAAATGCGAGAAGCAATTTTGGTTCCACCGATAGGCCAAAACCCAAGCATTTGGATAAGAGATTAGATGGGGAACCATGGCAGGGGATAAATAACCTCCGACCCAGTAAATCGGCACCACCACTTACGATAGTGCACTCATGGCATCCGTTTAGCATTTTGCACATCAAGGAACAAGTAATTTACCTACCGAAACAAATTTCTTCACAAAATATTTTTTATAAAAATTATTACTTTCAACTCTTACATTGTGTGCCTGTACCTGTGGGAATCAAAATTTTATGACATTTAACCTTGACGAATTGAGGAAGTAAAAAAAATACATTCGAGCGTTAGCGGACATCACGTAGATTAGCAACTTGATATACCACCTTATGTTTCAAACAACTCGGCAATCTTTAACAATAAACTTCATTACAACTATATATAATGAACTACAAACGCCACACAATAAAATTTGATTCACCACATTCAACCTCTCAATTTCTTGGATCGCTTTATTAGTGTCTCATCAACAATCAATATAGTTCTTAGTAGTTATTATAATGATGCCTTTAGTGAACAAAACTAACGGCTTTCTTCGAGTAGTCAGTAAGAATCTCCTCTTTCAAAAACAGCAGCGGCTCCCATTCCAGACCCTGAACCATCATGAATTCATTTAAAACTAATGTATATATGCACAAGTCTATATATATAAATTATCTAGTTGATCCGAGGTGGTTTAACAACCAAGAGGGTCTTACATGGACCTTGTTCTTATTCATATTATGGTCGCTAAATTTATATAAAAAAAAAATGAACATGGTTGATATAAGAATGCCCGGACTAACACCAATTATCCAAAAAAAATTTGAAATATGTGTAATAGAATAAGAGAGTAGGTGACAAACCCATGCACATGGAAATGACGCCAAATCGACAGTCTTTGCCACGCCTCTTCATCTCGTGCAACAAAGTTGCAACACAACGAGCACCTAAAACAGAAAGTAAACCCATGTATTAACTTTGCAGAAAATACTTCTCGAAATGCACGTACTTAATAATTTCGTAGTTTGATGGTTGTTTAGATGTATACCTTCGTAATGTAGTTCTAACTTGTACTATTTATAACTTGAGAAATTAATCTTATAAGGAAAAGTGTTACAAGTAAAGAGGCCTGATACTTTCAAGATATTCATGTGTCCAGTTTGCAAATGATTTTAACCAAAGGGGTAGAAATAAATAGTTTAATTCATGGTTTTAACAACACATTGAACAAATTGATTCAGCTAGAGGCACCAAACTGCAATACACGTCGGATATTATCAAACTTCCTATTTCCTATTTTTAAAATCTTATTAAAGAGCATCGAGTGATTTCACACCTACCCCCTTTAACAAGACTCGAACCCTGTACCTAAGCTATTTCTAGCGGGTTCTAGCCCACTAGGCTACTCTAGTGGGTTCATTCGTGAATAAAATAGAACGTAAAAAACATAAAATAGAACGTTTGGCTCATTCGTGAATAAGCCATAATTATTCTTGTAACAAAATTGATTAACAAATAATTACCTGTACAGCCCAAAGGATGGCCAAGAGCCATTGCACCACCATTGACATTAACTTTTTCAGCATCAAGCTCTAACTTCTTGCAGCAATATACAAACTGAGATGCAAAAGCCTGCATAATCGTGAAGTTCGTATAAACTCAAAATTCAATTATACATTGCATTAAATAAAAAAGAATACAATTTCTACCTCATTTATTTCAAAGAGGCTAATATCGTTAAGCTTCAGGCCTGCTGATTTTACAGCAGCAGGGATAGCAAAAGCTGGGCCGATTCCCATTACACCAGGTTCTACCCCGACGGCAGCATAACTCCTGCATAGTTTTTAGTTATAAAAGCAAATAAAAAAGGTTGATCAATTATTGAACTTTTTCTCGCTTTTCTGTACTCGAAAACTATCCAAGTGACGGCGAAAAAGTTATAGTACAAGTTTGTTGCTCAAACTTAAATTCCCTCAAAGGAAAACAACAGATGACTAAATGATAGAAAGTGAAAGCCTAATAACCAGCTATTTACATGTCATACAAATGCAAGGCGAAGAGCATAATTGATCTAATAACTTGATCAGCTGGAGAAAGTTAGATTTGTTTTATTGCATATAGAAACTTTACTTCTACTTTTTCTCATAATTGTTGTACGACTTTTAATAGTTATTCACCTGAATACACCCAGGATGGGAAGACCCTTTTGTATTGCAACACTTCTCTTCATAAGAAGGACTGCACCAGCACCATCGCTCACTTGGCTCGCATTCCCTAAAAGTTAGACCAGTTACGATATAAGTCAAGCTAATTTAAAAAATATATATGTATATACAGTCATATAAGCCTAATATAATAAACATCAAGTCAAAGCGGTATATATAATACAAAAGATAATCAAGAAAAAGTTTTAGTACCAGCAGTAGTAGTTCCGTCTTTTCGAAATACCGGCTTCAATTTTGCCAGGTCAGCCATATTTGTACTGGGTCGCATTCCTTCGTCCACAGAGATAGTAACATGCTTCTTTTCGCCGGTTTTAGGGTCCACAATCTTTACAGTTTGCAAATATTCAGAAATCGTAATGCTTAAGAATTTCTTTTTGGTTTAATAAGATATTAAGGCCTTTTTATTAGCAGCTCTTAAGCAAATAACCTTAAGTTTGAGATACAGATAACAGCTTGGTTCATCAAGCTTCTAGCTTTTTTAGGCCAGAAATACAGAAAAGTGCAGATTTTAAGCTGGTCAGCAATTAAGGAAAAAAGTAAAATCTTAAAAGCTGTAACCAAACAAAACCCAAGTCTTCATCTTTAGAGTTTGCTACATTTTCATAGCTTTAACAGCATTAAAAGTTTTCTGCATGGATCTAAACTTGCAGAATCACTAAAACTAACAGCTAAACCACAATTTTTTGACAAATATAGCTTAGGAAAGAACATATACAAGTACAACTGAGATGCGTTTTGATACTGGAAACATGGAACAAGTCTATGGGACCGTTATAGCAATTACCAAAGATACTATACAATAATAGCAAAACCAGTAACTACCTCTGTAAAGACCGGAATAATTTCATCTTTAAATTTCCCAGATGCAGATGCTTCTGAAGCTCGCTTGTGAGATAGAACCTGATATTAAAAATCAGTTTGTCAATAAACAGATCTATAAATATTTTTTGCTAGATGAAACCGAAGAGAATTTCATAAACTGTGGGACCCACAGCAGCCTGGTCTTGCTCTTGTCGTGTAACACCGAAACGTTGTGCAACATTTTCAGAAGTTATTCCCATTGGAAGAGTACAATCCTGCGCTTTTGCCATATATTCGGCCTCATAATCAGTCTGTTGATATAAGCATACAACATTTTAGTAGATGTTCACAAAGTCAGATTAATAATAAAGTAAGCAGCTGCACTTACTCTGGGGCTAGCTATAATAGGTAAGTTCTTGTTGTCTAACGTCATCGATTCTAATCCAGCAGCAATGCCTGTATAAAAAAAACATTAAAAACATCATAACAGAACACAAACAAAAGTAGGAAAAATCTTAATAATTCAAATAAGCCAATATCTCCCCCCAAACATTTACAAGCAGTACCACTTGGCCATGTTTCAAGTGGACAAGACTTCAATCCAGTAATTCTTTCACACAAAAAAAATTGGTTGATAGCTCAAAAGATCCCCAGAGTTCCACCCTCTTTCCCTTTTAGAACTCCAAATTCCACTGTTACTGAATGGTCCACTGCTTTATCATAGCTTACTTAATTGGTCATTTTGGAAAGATTTTTGTAACATGTATGATGCAACCTCTCATAGGACCAATTTTCAATAGTTACATACGACAATTTTTTTGCAAGAACTAATATAAATCATTGACTTGTGTTTTTTCCAGGAAAGGTGTTTGGCAAATTAGATTATTAAATGATACAAAATAACTACATGGTAGACCCTTAAAAATTGCTGGATACGGATTATAAAGCTGAAGGAGTTTGCTAACCATGATTTAAAAAAGTAAGACCTTCTAGTAAAATTAAACGCTATCATGAATGAAGCAATGCGGTACCTATATCATAATATCCCATATTAATTCCGGCAGCAATATCTGCAACAGCTTGAAGACCAGATGCACATTGTCGGTTAACAGTTCTATTCGGTACAGAATCTGTACACAGAAAAAGAAAATTAATTGTTAGGCAAGCACACAAAAATACCAAAGTGTATCTTATGGAACAAACAAATATGAATAAATCTTGTAAAATTCCATTTTTTTTTACCAGGGAATCCAGCATAGAAAGCAGCCATTCGACACTCCATTGCTCTTTGTGATCCTGGCGCTAAAACTGTACCAACAGTTATATCTCCCACCTCATTAGCCTTTACATTTATTTTCTCAATCACCGCCTATATATCATAAGACACATGAGTAGCTGGAAACATATATCTAGTGAGTTCGTAAATATGATAAATACAACTCTAGCTTTACAGATAGAATCAAGAAACGAAAAAGGAAATCCACTTTAGTCATTTTGAATATATAAAGCTAATCTAAACCTTAAGACAAGGAGCTAGTATATCAGATGGATGTGTGTCTTTGAATCCGCCACGTTTTGATTTGCAAAGAGCAGTACGATACGCCCTGTTGGAAAACAAAGATTAGAAAATAAAATTACAAATCCAAGTAACTAAATTACTAAATATTTTAATTAATAGTTAGAAAATTGTTGTTTAGCAAAAATTACAAAGAGCTGCACTTACGCAACAACCACTATGTCATCTCCAGAGTCAGCAGTGCGATTATCCCCAGCAAGACAAGCCGAAGCCTGATTAAATCCCAAAATAAATTAGATATATCTTACAGTAGTCTGTTCTGCACATGACTAACTCGTTTGTTAGATTACAAAGTGCTTAAGGACGTTGATTAAACATGCTACAGCTATCCAAAGCCCAAGTATTTAACTAGTATAATCGAATCTTTGCCTGATTGGAATCATTAATTGGCCTATGATAAAAGAACTTGATTTGAGGCTACGACGACCTGAAAACCACTTACTGGAATAATCTTTATTTAACTCTAGAACTTATTGTCTTTTAAACTTTTATTCCTCCCTGGTAAAATTTAAACCTGGATGCAAAAATTTGGACGCTAGCGATTATTCCATAACAATTACCTAAAATCTTTGAATAAGTTCCAATGTTTCCTATCTTAAGAAACTTGCCCAAAATCTTTTATCAGAGTAAAGAGGGGAAAATGTGCATCAGGGGGTCGTTTGGTGAAAATAATTTCTCAAAAACTAACTTTTTCCATACCAAGGAAAAACTAGTTGTAAGGAGGTTATATGGATCTAGCTTAAATCTTCTAGCTTCCAAGTATTAAACAAAAAACCGAGCTCGAATTTTGAACAACCAAATGATACCGATTTAAAGTCCTAAAAATCAAACAAGTTGAGCATTCACCTTCAAGTAAACAAGGCCTGAAATCACTAACTTATGAAGGATGAAACCACTAACTTACTGGGAAACGGTCGAAATGACATATTGTTACAAATTTACCTTTTTATTTTGACATAAGTGTATTATAATTGAAAATTCTTAACTAAAGTAAGAAACCATACCATTGTTGTTATCACTTTTTTTGATCGGAGACTCGGAGTGAATATATATGACTCTTATTGTTAAGGGAACTTTAGATAGGTGTAGTTTGTGATTTTCTATATATCAAAAAAAGAAAAATTGGTAGCACACCAACATGGACCGCATCCATCCCATTCCATTCTCCACCTCATCAAACTTGTTCAAGTTTTATTTATTTCAATTTAGTACCATTGAAGAATTATACAGATTCAGTTCTGAACGTATCATTACCCCGATCATTTTATACATTTTATCTGTATATACTAGCTAGTTAACCTTTTATCTTAATTCTAAGTAAGTTTTAAGTTCCTCACTAAGTTTTAATATTTTTTTTCTATAACTCCTCATTATGAAGTTGACTGTTGAGGTCATGGTCCATTATTCACAATTAAAAATAAGTAAGTCTTACAGAGTTAATAAATAACCACTATTTATATCTTGTAAATCTCATTCTTGAAGCTAAAAAGAAAACAATTCCTTTTTACCCAAGTTTCAAAACTTTGGTTTATGCAGCTAGAAAGAAGAGCACGAATAACAGGGGCGGAACCAGGATGATTTTTTTGGGGGCCGTGTGTAAAAATATGTTCTAATACAAAAATAAACAATTTTTTCTATGTTTAACATAGCATAAAATAAATATGAAGTTAAGACAAATAGTATTGTACAATAAAATAATTTTTTTAGTAAATCTTGTTTGGGAAAATATATACAATGGTCATTTACAAAATTTGGTAATTTCAAGATAAAAACTCCTAACATGATTTGAACTCCTAATCTTACACTACCTACAATTTTACCACTACACCAACAACTATTTTCTTTAATTAAGGAGACCATCAATCTATATATCTTAAAAAAATTTAAATTACACATAAACAAAAATTAGAAAAAATTGAAAATCATCGCCTGGACCACGGCCACCCCCTGGGTCCGCCCCTGGGAATAACATGCAATACAAAACAACAAAAAATAAATAGACAAAATGAAGAAGAAAACAAGGCCTATATATATACTATATACTATAACTAGTTACGGGCTAAAAAGGGCTAAACCACCAAATATTGCGAAAAACACGAAAATTTTCATTTATTTTACTGAAAATCTGACGATTATAATATTTATCACCCCTTCTAATTACAAAATAGTATATATATATAATTCAGCCCCACCCATACATAACTCCTAGTTCCGCCACTGCTTTCATTTCAAAAAAAAATATAAAGATATATACTTACAAAGAGAGAAGAATTGTGGGTTTGATATGAAGAAGAAGAAGATGGTCTCAAATGCTCTAACAAAACTCTCTGTCTGTTAATGGCGTTCTCCATCTCTCTCTCTCTCTCTCTCTCTCTCTCTCTCTCTGTAAAATGAAATAAACAAAATTACATGCAAGTCATGTTCCTATATATTCATTCTGTCTGAGAGTTGACTAAAAAGAGTAAAAAACTAAATAGTAACTTGTTACCTTTAGTTTTGTTATTAATTCTTTTTCATCCTTATATATTTGATAACATGTCAATTTTGGTCCTAGAGTACTGAGAACTTGGTAGTGAATTAATAGAAGTATATTTGGCAACTTATAGTAATTTTTCTGGTTTTTTATGGCTATCGTTATCGGATTATATTAATATATACGTGATAAGTTTTATTGTATATCAAAGTTATTACAATTTTAGAAAGTATGGTTTGATAGTAAAAACATAGTTATCGCGGGAGAGTAACATGGACTAAACATATTTGGAAAACTTTGATTTTGTACCATGTATTTTAGGTGAAATATATGAACATTGAGTTCGTGATTCTCATTAATGATTAATGCTTATACTACCATTTACTATCGAACATGTATGAGGATGATTATATAATTTATGATGATTTTACGTTTATAAAAAGACCCGGACCTGACAAGTTTCGATATAATATTTAAAGACCTAGTTAAATAATTATTAGAAGTCTATTTATTTAACTTAATTTTAGCTGGATCGCACATGTTTCAAAAGAAAATCTAACTTGAAATTGAAATGGAAATTACATCTTCTTTCGTGGAGTTTGCTGAGTTATTCCTTTGAAATTGGCAAGTGGCTGAACACATTTTTCATGTGATTTGTTTTGCACAATCTGCCAAATATTACTCCTATTGAAACATTAAAAATAATTATTACATTCATATGCCAGAACTAATTTGAAATAAAATAAAATGTAATTCTTCATCCATTTCATTAAAATAGTTCACTTAAATATTTCACGTGATTTAAAAAGGTTGATTAGTAAAATAGTTATGAAATAGTGTTGTTTCAATTTTGTCCATTCCAATACTGATAAATGACTCAATAACATTAAAGGTTGGTAAATTAATATCAAAGGCCACTGTTTATTCCCTAGGGATAGAAAAAGAAAATTTGTGGTAAAAAATAAAGTAAGCCGAATTATTATTTTGGTATGAAGTCAAAACCAGAAGTGAACTATTATACATGGTAACCATTTTTGGATGACTATATTCTAAAATTAAGTTAGGTTTCTTTGAGTTCGTGTATGAAAGTCTGAAAATGTAAACTAGATTAGACCCAAATAGTCTCCAAATAGGAAGCAGCGTAGGTGACTCTGAGTCAGAGTGACTCAGAGTCCACAGCCATTGGATATTGCTACACTACATTTCATATTTTAACTGTAGCACTATCCAACGGCTGTGGACTCTGAGTCATCTTGACTCAGAGTCAGGTACGCTGCATCCCTTCAAATAAATCAAAAATTTAATTTTTTTGCGTCAAAGTTCCAACCAAACAAGGACAACTGATGAATAAATGAGAATTGAGAAGGATGAAACATCTACTAAACTACACGGCCATTGAATATTACTACAGTACATTTCATATTTTAACTGTAGCACTATCCAACGGCTGTGGACTCAGGTACGCTGCATCCCTTCAAATAACATCAAAAATTTAATTTTTTTTGCGTCAAAGTTCCAACCAAACAAGGACAACTGAAGAATAAATGAGAATTGAGAAGGATGAAACATCTACTAAACTACCTATTAGCCGGCCATTAATTAATTAGCCTATAGGGTTTTCATAAAGAATGGAAAAATAGTTAGGTTAGGATCTACAAACTAATTAATGATATGAGAATTAATTCGTACAAACTTTACTTGTTTTTGCGTGGTTGGTTCGGGATAGTTTCAACTGTGTTCAAGTAAATTCTTTTAAAAGAGGAGGAAATTTTACTTTCATTAGTCTAAAATCAGCTGATTACTATTATTTCTTTACATTTTTCCTTCAGTATTGTATAACTCACTTAATATCATAATATGTATGCTCGATTACATTTGGGTAATTAAATAACCTCATTATTCTTTAATTATCTAAGTTTGACTCGCTACAAGTGTCATGAGACATTGCATATTAGATAACCAATTAAGACGGCTAAACAAACTGATTATTTGCCAATATGAAACTCTAATCAATCAAAATAAAATTATATCAGTACTTTCAAACTACTATTAACTCTTATTATAAGTTGATAATTCGTTGATATGTCAATAATCAATCAATTAAAATTCATACAAGTAAAAATAAAATAAAAATTCCAAGTATCATTTTTCGGTTATATAATTTATTTTCACACATTGGAACTTATTCAAAGTATCATTCTTGGCAACCGTACTATAAACTATGTTTGCTACTTTTATATTTATTAACTTTTTACTAATCATAGTATTAAATAAGTTCGTTAACTAACATCATAACGTCTTTTATACTTACAGATGAAACGATTTAGCCAGGCCAGTATATGAATTAAACCACTATTATTGATCTTTAAAATGATAATATAATCGGCAATTACATAATCTGATATTTGATTTGATCTGAATTTGTAATGTGTTATGTGTCACGTATATGGTGTATGTATACGCCAATGCCGACGGTGGAATATATACTCTCTTTCTCCAAAAAATCAGAAAAGTTGATGAAATACTCACATACCATGATTTTTAATAATGGTTTTGCTCCCATAGAAAAAGTAGAATTTGCACCTATATATTATCTTATTCATGTTTTTTTTATCATGTTAATTACTTGTTAAGCATATTGAGCTTATGAATCATACAACTAACTTATAATTACTACCAAGTGTCGTGAAAAGTGCTGAGAATATATATGGGTCCCATTTAGACATACTAGTTCGTCGGATTGCTCGTATATGTTAATGAAAATGAATATGGTAGGGTGAGTTATCATGGAGGGCGAAGTCAGAAATGATACAGAGGGTGTTAAAATTTAGAATGTGAAAATAAAGGGTGTCAAATCGTCGTTTTTAACATGTTTTAATGAAAATACATGGTCAAAAATTAAAAAAATTATAATTTTAAAAATTATATAGGTATCGTCGTCCCCGATAGCCTGCACTTAGATTCCTCCCGTTATGATGACCTTCAATTTATTGTCAAACACTAAATTTTGGATAGTGAGTTACCACACATTTTACTAACTATATATATAGCCGAATAACATGTGTTTCAAAATTATTAGGCAATAGTAGCATATATATATATATATATATAATTTTATTATAATCAACTCAAGTTAAATGAGTCTGTCCAATTTAGTTATTTTTTTTAAAAACACCCCTTCACATTTATATTAATTACAATAATACCATACTCCAATAAAAATATAAAAAGTAAAAACTAATAAAACTATTTATTTCTCTTTAACAACCAAATATTCTTTTAAATCTTAAACTATATTTTTTTTTTTTGTATTATTCACGTATTTATATTATAATTATACATATTTTCTATATTTTTATTGCATCACGTGCCGCACACGTAACGCGTGAGGTACGATTACTACTAACGGGTTAGACGCGCCTATAGCGACATATGTATACATAGAATAAGGCCACGGGACCTTAATTAATGGAAAACTAGGTTTCTCCTTTAAAAATTAGCTTTTATCGCGTTTCTTGTTTTGCGTTTTTTAGTTCACGTGTAAATTTCAAATTTTTTTCACATCGGCTTTCGTTTCTGGCAACTGTGGATCAGCCTAATATATAAGTATATGACCCGTTTAATCCCAACTTATAACTACTACGTTATGTGACTAGCTATGAGCCTATGACATTATTTTCCAGCTCATATCAAAGCTTTGGGATTGCAAAAATTTTATTCAAAAGATATACTACTGTGAAACTTCTAACTTTATCTGGGGCTATGAGTTCTATAAACAAATATTATTATTTTTTATCCCTTTTTGAAGATAAAACTTGTGAAATTTCGCAGACAACAGGATTGGAATCTTGATGGTGAGCGTGATATACTCAGATAACAAACACATGGTTACCAACCACTTGGTCATAAACAAATACTACTTGATCACGCAATATTCACATGAATCAGGCTTTGCTTTATCATTACTTGTACTAAGATTTTTGTCCTTAGATTTTAATTGTTAGAGCAAAAGAAGTGTTCTACTGTACTACAAACAAATACTACTTAATTGGTCACCCAATCTTCACATGAATCACGCTTTGTTTTATCATTACTTGGTACTTATATTTTTGTACTTCGATTTTTATTGTAAGAACAATAGAAGTGCTTTTATTGCTCCCGATTCCGTAATTATAGTCTAATTTGATTTTTGACTCTGATCCAAAACAGTAATCCGATTTGTATTTTCCAAATTCTAGTTTCTCATATACCCATACTTGGTGAGTATTTATCTTTTCAAATCATGAATAATCAAGTAAAAAGTTAAGTAGACTTGAAAATTTGCTACACATACCTATTACTACACTTAATAATGAAGATTTGATACACATCTATTACTACATCTGAAAATTTGATACACATACCTATTACTACACTTAATTATGAAGATTTGATACACATATCTATTACTACACCTAACTTCAACCAACATTTCTTAAAATTCGTTAAAACTCAAATTGCGAGGTGGCATTTGGATTCATAAGCTTTATAATCTGATAATCATATGCTACCAATGTCTAATAATAGTAAAAGAAAAGCTACCTACTATTAGACAGAATATGATATACGTATATGGCTCTCGATTGATCTTTTAACATTGAAAATGGATCTCATCTAGATACATGTCTTCATTTGATGACATGCGATCATGGGCTAGAGGTGTTGGTAGGGGCTACAGCACCCCCACCACCACATATTTTCGAAAAGCATTTTTTAACAGTACAATTTATTTTTAACGAAAAATACCGATTTAGCCCCCCATATTGATTTTTTAAAATACAGCCTCCATCTACCGATCCTGGCTCCGCCCACTGCATGCGATAGACCATTAAAAATATTATCATTAAAAAGCCATGTTGGACTATAGAAAGGCTCTATTTGTCAGATATACGAGAACAGCAAACATTATCTATAATCTTCTACATAGCTCAACATCTCAAAATAGAAAGTAGAATATAAACACATGAAGTTGGTATTCACTATACACAAATATTGTAATTTATCCCGAAGCATCAGTACCAAAGACTTACTCGACACTCTCATTGCTATCGTTTTCTATATGCGAAAAAGAATAAATAAATGAAACCTCTACAGAAATAAACAAAACTGCGGGGGGAAAGACTTCTGTAGGACACATGAGCTAACATACAGCTGTGCCAGTAGATTAATACAAACTGTATATGAAGTATCTCTTTCTGTTTCTGTTATGCACTCGAAAGCTACTATTTCTCCACCAAAAAAAGCAAATCCATAGTTTGAACTTGTAATTTCTACTTTGCGACATTATGTTGTCCCATAGTTCGCAACCGGTTTGTGATTTCGGTAAAAGATGGTCGGGAATCTGGGTCAGTTGACCAGCAGTGTTCCATAAGCTTTCTCCACTCAGGATCACACTTCTCAGATATTCGAGGTCTCAGAGTATCCTTCAATATTCCCCCTTCATTAATAACTTCAATCCATTAATAAAAGAAAAGGAAGAAGTAAAAAGACTTGCTAGCCTCACAGTGATTTTATGTTCGGGAAAATGATTTTACATTAGTTTTATAGATAATGAACACGATTAGGTGACAAGAGAGAAAAGAGGAGGGAGAAGCCAAGTCCGTGGATAAAAACATATCGGGTCAAGCTTTATCCAAAATGATCAAGGGTTTAATTGTCAGCGACCGAGAACGAGGAGTTTAATGCAAATACAGGGAAATTAGGGGTTCTTTATACAGTTACCAGGTATACTACTTCTTAAGGTAAAGAAGGCAGTTTAGGAAGATTAGGGGTGTCAATTAGTTTATCTTTTCTTTTTCTTGGTAGTTGTAGTATTTATTGCTCCTTTCACTTGGCTAAAAATCACTGCTTTAAAATCTCTCTTCGGAGCTGAAAAAGCCTGATTGAAAGCCCAAAACCTGGTTTTGCCAAAAAGCTTAGACTACTCTTTTCATGCTTGTTACGCCGAAAAGCTTACGTTTTTTATGCTTTTAGTGAAACTATTGTAATATACACTTGCGTGTTTAAAACATTGGCTAAATTCTCTCTAATTTCATTTTTTCTTTCCCCTAAATTTCAGTTTCGTTGTACTCTTGAGTTTCCAGTTTGAAATTTTAACAGATAACAAGACAGCAAAATGACCTCCATTGCTTGGGTTACTTATTACTGTTTTGGGTTTATATGAGAGGGGATCTGAGATCATCTCATTACAAGGCTAATGTTGGTTCTCTTTATATTCACGACTTAAAGAAAAAGGACAGCCAAAAGCTTACCTATGATAGCACCACAATGCATATTTGCATATGGCTCCTCTCCTGTTATGATCTCCCACATTGTAATGCCAAATGAAAAAACATCAACCTGTCAGAAAACAAATAAAATAAGATGACTCCTTTTATTCCTCAGTGCTACACACACACACAAACACACAGATATATATATATATAGTATATGTTTTTGTATATACAGTATGTTTTTTCTCAAAAATAATACTCCTAATAATATTAAACTGAACCTTTTCAGAAACTTTACTGCTGCTGCCATTGAGTAGTTCTGGAGCCATCCAAGGAAGGGTTCCTCGCACACCGCCAGAGACTAACGTATTACGTTTTATTCTGGAAAGGCCAAAGTCTCCTACCTGTCAATATAATAAAAAACAGGAATCAATTTCTATGAACAGCAGAGCAGAACCCCTTGATTATACGCAAAAAGTAATCTCATCAAAAAACGCCAACATAAGTACAAAGAAGACACTTAGTCTCCTGGATGTTGGAATGTGAATTTACAATAACGTGCATCCAGGGGCAAAGCCAGGATCAAAATGATGGGGTTGCGGAAATAAAGATGTAAAAAAAAATTAGCTTGGGGTTGCTATTTAGCTTTAGTCTGGGGTTGCTAACATCACATATTTTCAAAAAAAATATCAAAACCTATGTAATTATTTTTTTTATGAAGGTGGACAAGCAATCCCTTGTCTACATATGCCTCCGCCCCTGCGTGCATCTACAGACTTCAAAGTCAGACCCAGAATATGTATGTACATGAAATAAAAAACATAAATATTATATTTCCATAAAACCAGCAAACTAGCTGATATGATGAATTGTAAGTTGTTTACATGACTCACATTATATGAATGTGACTAAATTCATTGATGCTTATAAGCAGCATAGAGCAAAAAATTGCAGATTAAATTCGTCTATGTCCTGTATACTCAATTCAAAAGGTTAAGATTAATTCGGGACAAACCGTGCACTGGGATTTAGTTGGTAGTGCTAAACATGCATTATGGATGAACTTCTTAAATTTTCTCATGGAAGGGTAAATGCTCGTTTGCAACTACCTTGCATATTGGTCTATGAGGATCCCTCAGATTGACTAGCAGATTGTCACATTTCAGATCGAAATGAACAATATTCTTCGAATGCAAATATTCCATACCAAAGGCTGCATCCATTGCAATTATAAGCTTTCTCCGCCGATCAAGAGACCTGCATTTACGATAAAAAAATGTTAATACATGATTGACAAAGGTTAATTATAGTTATATACACCAACACATCATCATATCTCATTTTTTTAGACCCAACCTATTCAGTACAAAGACAGTACTTTCATAGACGATTTAACACACTTGTTATACAAAATAGGAAGAATAAACAACCAAGTGCAATATACAAAATAGGAAGAATAAATAGCTAAGTGGGTTGACTAAATAGTACTCAAAAACGAAATATCACTATTCTATCATGTATTTATTACTTTATACTACACCATACTATGAGATTTATATCAGTGGCCAATCTAGCATCTTTCCTATAAAGTGTACAAAAGCAAAAAAAAATAAAAAATGGGTGAGGTTCGTAACTAGTTGCTGACCTAGGTAAGTTGGTGTAAAAATCAAAAAATGATGCTCGTCACAGCACAAAACTGTAAATCTGTAATTGACCCACAACAAAATGAAATGGTGCACAGTCGGTCATTATCCTACCTTTCTTTCTTCATCAAAACACTACGAAGTGAGCCATTCGCCATATATTCCGTCACAGTTGCAAGAGTTCCTCCGGATCCATCTGGCACCACCCCATAAAATGCAACCACGTTTGGATGATGAAGATTAGATAGAATTCGAGCCTCTCTCCAAAAGTCTTTGGTCTAAAACAAAAAATAAAATGAAATTATAAAGAGCAAGTTAAAATGTTTCCAAAGGATGAAGAACAGCATTGTCCTCACAGTTTAGATTAAATTTCAATTTGATCCTCATACTTTATTTTGCAATACAAATAGTCCTCATACTTGACTAAAAACTTATGAGTGTTCCCCATAGATTCTATTGGAACGTTATAGGTCCCATATTTCGAGTAAGTTTCATGAACAGCTCTCACATGTTAATTAGATCACTTAAGTGGTCCCCATGTATAACATTATTGTCCCCCAAAGGAAGAGACAACCGCTATAACTAAGCAAAACTATGAACTACGGAGACTGGTATTGTTGTAACTGAAACTACAGGGACTACGTTGCTTATTTAAACCTTGAGCTAATAGTGTCGCAGTCGAAACTATGGGGGCCAAATTGAAATTTATCCTTAAGTTTGGGAACCATTAAATTAATTGGTCATACATACAACTAAATGTGTACAACAGTAGATGAGATACAAGCTGAGGATAATAAGAAAAGCATAATATAAACGAAGTTTAAATATATATAAATAAGTAAACAGTAAAGGCTATGTTTGGTAACAGATTTTTTGGTCGAAAATCAGATTTTAAAAATCTGTTTTGAGAATCCACTGAAAAGTTAGATATTAAAAATCTGGAGTTTTTAGATTTTTCAGCCTAAAAATCAGATTTTCAGAAGCTGAATAATCTGACTTGCCAAACACCCACAGATTTTTAAAATCTAAAATCCAAAAATCCACTAAAAAAAAATCTGTTGCCAAACGGAAAAAAAGTACCCACCAATCTGTCTTGCTCCGACGATCTTCCAGCAAAGCAGCTGCTTTTGATTCTCTTGATAGCGACATCTGTTCCTCGCCATTTCCCGTGAAAAACTGTTCCATAAGTTCCAGATCCTAACTCTCGCATCTCCTCGAGATCAGAATTCTTTATGATCTGGGTGTCAAGAAGATAATTTTCACTGGCCGTTCAGACTTAGATTAGAACGCAAAGCAAATTAAAAGGTAACATATGTAACAGGAAACTAAGCAGGCGGAAAACATTATGTTTCCTCGTGAAACTGGACTACATGCCACTATTACACTCGCTAGAGCAATGAAAGATTCATATACAGTTTCATCAGTGCTTTGATGGTCTTGTCTAGGAGTCTTACTTTTTTCTTTTCAAATGCCTAGTTGAACTAATTACTAATGTAAAATGCAGTACGAGATGAGTATCCAATTGATATTAAAAGTGAAACTTTTTTTTTTGAATAAGCAAGATAATCATATGGATGTTGTCAGCAGGCGCTAGACCAGTTTTACGTTTGATTGATAATTATTGTTTTTCTTATTACATGATTTATAATCATTCTAGATACAATCATTCCATTTCCAAAATAATAAGCAAATAGGAAAACGTTTAATGAGTGTCAGGGAGTACAATAGGCAAATAAGGAAAGCTAGAACACAGAAATGTGGGGGCACCAAATATCCATGACTTAGATGCCATTTCATGACAGGGCAGATACATAAACTTCAGAGCTTATACTTTCTCGTAGCATATATATACCTGCAAACCATATATTTCAGCTTCCATCTCAGTTACCATAGCATCAGTAATAGATTGGCTCTTAGCTTCATCCTCTACATTCCCGTTCTGCAGAAAACGGCAGAAAATCCCAGACCATCAATAAGCAGAAATATCATTTATGTACACCAACCTATTAACTTGTAACAATGAGAACCAAATTTCATAGAATTGAACAGATAGTCAACTAATTTATCAAAATTTACAATTTAGACATCAAGATTTATAACAATAGCGTAATGAATGTTCAGTTTTATGTAGATTGGTGCTCAGTACACCGACTTAATCGAACAGTTAATACACAATCGGTGCTTTGAGTTAAATTTTAAGCAGTGTTGTTACTATCTAATTTCGCGAAGATCGGTGTCTAAATTCTAATATTTAACAGTATGGTGTACTAATTGTTAAAAGCTTATTGGTTGCTATATGAAATTGATAATTCCCAAAAAATAAGGATATTAGGAAAACACAATAAAAAAAACAAATTGGAAGAAAAAAGATACCTCGGAACCAGATAGTGAAAATATTCTCTCATCCTCAGCTGTTAGAGGAGGTAAAAGTTCACGAAGAGATTCCATGCCGGTAATTAAATTATCAGTCACATTTACCATCAAATCCCTCTGATCGTACTCAATGCCTTTATTTTGGGAAGCACCACCGAGAAATTGCAGTTCCTCAGATAATCCTGGAATTCCCGAACTTAAGTCCTTCATATCAGGGTAACATGCAAAGTCTTCATCTATTAGAGATACTTCTTTTCTATGTGAGTTTACATAAACAGTATTTGAGTAAAGATTAACATTATTCTGGCAACCATCAGATTGTACAAGAGGAGACTCGTTTGAAACTAATTCGTCTGTAAAATCACAAAGTAAATCAGTTGAGAAATTTATAGCAGTAGGCTCTTGTTTGGACAAGTTGTTTCCCCATAATAAATTATCTATGCATTCTTCGTCTTTAATTAAAGGATCCTGATAATTGGCAGTTCTTTGGCCTATGGACATAATCTCAGATGAGGACTCGCTCAGTTGAATATTTGGGTCTTTAACTTCATCTACCGAAGGTCTTAATCTAATATCTTGTGACGAAGGCAATTCTTTGGGTGGATTTTTAATAGAGAGTATGGAAAATGGGTCCAAATTTATGCTTTGTGTTTCGCTAAGGCACTCCCCAGAAGAAATAGGTGTGTTATTTTTTGATATTTTCTCATCCGTACTTAGAAAAATGGCTTCATCTATTTCATTTAGCATTTTCCGACCTGAAGAAGTTTCATTTTGAGGGTCTTGTAACATTGAATTCGTTCTTTCTAAATCTTTCCCTCGTTGATGTTTCTCGTCAACATTATCAAATACTTTTTGAGCATATCCATCTCCAATCACTGAGTTCGAGCCAAAAGAGAAATTGAGCAAATCTGTTTTCTCCGTATGGACAGGAGGATTATCAATCTCAAAATTTTGTGCTTTTGCAAAATTTGGAGACGGAGATGGGCTTAGTCCTTCATGAGAGCTGTATAGATACGCCTCTGCGTTATGTTCCTGTAACTTTGAATCAGAAAAAGCATGTGGAATTCCACTCTGAGACCTAGAAGAATCATTGGAATATGACAAAAGATCAACTAGGCCCTCAGAACGAAAAGCACGTTCTTGGACCTTAGAACTTGTGTGTTTATCGAAATTGTCTTCATTTTTATTGAAGCTCGGAGAAGTCAAAAAGTCTATTTCATCAACGATGTTGTGAAATTGTGTTCCAACTGTCTCACTTGGCTGACTATCATCGATTTTGTGGGAAATACGACTATTTCTTGAGGTCTCTTCTTCATGAGAAGGCCGGGAGAAATTTCCAATGTTTAAGCTATTATTCTCCGAAGGTAACTGAGCGGTGCTAAACGAGTAGCCTGTGTCATCAAGACCATTAAATATGGATTCTTTATGAGTTGGTGTAAACCCACTGCCATTATCTCCTTGGTGGTCTTTTATGCAATCCTTTTGCTGAACCTTATCATTATCAAAACTTTGTTCATGATTTCGTTGAGCACCAGGATCAGCCATTCCATTTAAAACGACAACATACTGATAATCGGAACTATCTTGCTTAATAATAGTAGGATCAAGAGGAGAAATATTTTCCATTTCATTGCAAGGAATTAAGAATATTCGTAGTCGTTGGGATCCCCCAAGTTTCTCAACACCTTGATATTCCTCTATCATATTCTGTAAATCCTCGTCAGATGAGACGGATATAAGGGCATCTAGGTCTTCACCAGGAAGCTGATACTTTATCGAGTGGGGTACTTTACATATTTCTAACGTTTTCTCTACAAGTTCATCCCATGAAAGATTATTACGTATAGATATAATACGAGTATCTCCCCCTATGTACCTGAATTTGCCATCACTTGGCCGAGGCAAGATTTTCCCACCAAAACTACATAGGAATTTCATTTTGCTACTATGTGATCCCTCAGAAGGTCCCAACCGATGAGATTGCGAGGATTGAGACGATACAAAACTACCAATTTCATCATGATATACATACGATGGACTTATATACGCTCCGTTTTCAAGCTCTGCTGTAGACCCTCTGGCAGAAGCAAATTCTGTAATATCAGAAAGAGTTTCAGAATCCATCCTTTTCAAACCAAGGATTGTTGTTAATCCTTCGTATTTCATATGCCCATTTTGGTTCTCAAGAATCCCATTTTTCTGTTTATGGGTTACCTTCTCGGAAGAGAGACAGTTTCCGATTTCACCTGTATGTATAGGTATATTGCTGTGTACTTTCTTCCCCATGACCCCATCTTTTAGGTGCACTAAGTTTGAACCTGAATTATCCATTTACCAAAATAGACCAAGTATCCTAGTTTTTACTCTGAAAGGAATAATGAACCTTGCAAATAGAGACCCTCATCTTTTCTTTCGCATAGACCTCAAATTCAAAACAGATAAATATGATACTCCCCCAACACCTTCCTAATTTAATTAGTCAATAAGATAACTTAGAGACTGTGAAACTCAATATCCAATAAAGAGACAATGTTCGATTATCAGCATCGTGCAATTTAGATGCCTCCCCTCCTGACCTGGCAAATATCAAGTCAAACGAATCATAATTCATATAATACCCAACATCCAATCATTAACCTAAAATGTTGCAGCAGTTTCAAAGAAATGAATCCAAGTAGTACAGAAAAAATATTATGACAAAAGCTCATTTGGTCGCAACTTACAGCATCGATTATAGGCTTCCAAACATTTACTACAAGTGATGACCTTAAACCTGAATTTTATTGGTATTGCACGGATAGGGATACGGGTATCGTGTCCGATACGCCGATTTGATTTTTTGGAAAATTTAGTATACAATACGGCTAGGATACGTTGATTACTTTTGATATTAAACATAACACAAAAAAAACAAAAAAGAATAAGTCAAATTCATGCATTAGTTATGCGTGTTGAGTTGGAGGTCATGAAACAGACTCTTGATGGAGCCTTTTGTGTAGTCGCATTCGACCAATTTCTATTGTATACTCAAGACGTATCGGTAGCGTATCAGTTCGGTATCCATATCCAAGGCATAAACTATACTCTAAATCAACTGTATCCACATATTCACATATCCACGGCGTATTCATATCTTATTCGTATCCGATACTCAATTTTTTTGAAGTATTTGTGCTACATAGTTTTTGACTTAAAAACTCTAGAAGTTTTACGAAGAATATATCAGCTTTCTCTTAGCTTAAAAAAGGAACAAGTTAACCGATTATAGTTGCATCCAAACAAGCCGTCAAATTCTACCAGCAGAATCACCAGAAGAGTAACTAGGTAGGACAGCAGTGCACGACAACCATTTATAATTTTGAAGGAGATAAAAATTTATTACGAATATAATGTAAATGAAATTTAATTCCCTTCCACTATCAGATCCCGTAATGCCTTGCAAATGATTCATAAATTGAAATCAGAAGCACAAATATTACGACATGATAGGATCTTTCACAAATCCAAACAATTGTGGACCGGAAATTAAATTCGTTTTCTTTTTTTAATTATTGGAAGGTGCATAATGTTATCTTGGGTAATGCGCTATCATCTAACCTTAAAACAGCTGATACAAAAATTAAGATTATGCTATAAACGAAGAATTATACTATGAAATTACTGCCAATAAAGGTATTTGGCCAATCCGTTACTCTAATTATCCACATTAAAAAAATCCAAATAACACTATAACAGCAGTAATGGCAAAATGCATACATGATCAGATTCATATCAAATATCATCAGAATATTACCAGAATCGTATTTTAATGATTCATACAAGTACCTATAGTCCGCTCCGGTCGGACCTGATCATATATATTTCTGTTTTTATTATAATTCTAAGGGACGTAATAAAATATTCCGCTATAGTCTAACCCAAAATTAACAACTAATGCAAATATCTGATTTTACTTTTTATCATAAATTTTTAATCCATACAAGTACCTATAGAATTTTGTTATTATTATTATTATTATTATTATTTGAAGGAACATAATATTCAATTACACTAGAATCCAACCCAAAATTCTCAACTATTTACAAATATTCTAATTTAATTGTACTTTTTATCACATAGAGCAATAAAATAAAATAAATAACAGTAATGTCAAAATGCATACATGATACATGATCAGACTAATAAGTATCAAATATCACCCGAATCGTAAATTCGTAATTCATACAAATACCTATAATCCATTCGGACCTGAATTTCACGTAAAATTTATTTTTTAATATTATTTTTAAAGCGACATAATGAATTCTAGCTAATATAATATCATCTAACCTAAAAACCTAAGCTGATAAAAAAAAATCAACATAAAATCGAAAGAACACACATAACAAATTAATTAATTACAACAGTATTTGTAACAGAAAATTACGATAAATGGTCAGATATAATTTATAAGAAAAATACCTATAATCCACTCGGACCGGACCTGAATTTCACGTAGAATTTATTTTCTAATATTATTTTTTAAAGCAACATAATGAATTCTAGCTTATATAATATCATCTAACCTAAAAACCTCAGAAAATAAAAATAAACAAATTCAAATCATATATCCAACATAAAATCGAAAGAATAAACATAACAACAGTATTTGTAACAGAAAAAACACGATAAAAAAATGATCAGATTTAATTTAATTTACAAAAATACCTGAATTACGCTCTATCTCTCTATCTAAATTGATCAACCAAATATAATAGTACAGCTTTTAATATTACTATTTTTTAAGGAACATAATGAATGCTAGCTAATATAATAATCATTTAATCTAACTGCCTAAAAACCTCAGCTAATAGAAATAAACAAATTCAAATCATTATATCCAACATAAAACCGAAAGAATAAATATAACAACAGTAATTTAACAGCCAAACACGATAAATGATCAGATTTAATTTAAAAAAAATACCTCAATTATATGTACAGGTTTTTTTGTTAATATTAATTTCTAAGGGACATAATGAATGCTAGCTAATAAGTATAATAATATCATCTAACCTAAAAAACCTCAGCTAATAAAAAAAAACAAATTCAAATCATTATATCCAACATAAAATCGAAATAATAAACATAACAACAGTAATTTAACAGCCAAACACGATAAATGATCGGATTTTATATTAAAAAAAAAAAACTTAAAAAAACTACCTGAATTACGACATAATGAATTCTAGCTAATATAATATCATCTAACCTAAAAGCCTACAAACATAAAATCGAAAGAATAAACATAACAACAGTTTTTATAACAGCCAAATACGATAAATGATCAGATTTAATTAAATTAAAAAAAAACCTGAATTACGCTCTTTCTCTCTCTCTCTCTTCTAATGCATCAATCCATATACGATTGATCGAATATCGAAACCGAAGTTTCAATATTATTAATAATATATTTGGTATTTGGACGATCGATGATGATATATAGAGAGAGAGAGAGGGGAAAGGTTTCTCTCTCTATATGTATTATCCGACGTGGACGTTTATGGTTTGCTGGAAAAATAGTGAGAAAGTGGGTGTGATTATTAGTTTGGATATATTGCAAATAACACCCAAAAGTTATGAGTCTTTTGCGAAATGGACGATAAACTATGGAAACTTGCAACTATCCCAGTTAATTACCTAAACTTGCAATGTGTTATTGTTTATACTCCCTCCGTCCCGGAATAAGTGTACTGTATTCCTTTTTGTGACGTCCCAAAATAAATGTTTCTTTACTTTTTTAGTACTTTTTTTTTATAAAAAAAAATAACTTTTTGTTAGTTTAAACATAACAAATTATACTTAAAACCTCACATTTTAATTAAAAAGTAGCTTTTGTTTGATTAATATTTTTATTTATTTTTTTTACGAGTTTTTACCGAAATTATTTCAAATCCTTAAATAACACAGTTTTCGAAGCAGTACACTTATTTTGGGACGGATGCGGCATTTAATATTCTATATGAAATGTCTCTGATTTTTTATTTATAAATATACGGTTATTTGCTATTATATAAGTGATTGTGATTGTTAGTTTGCAATTAGCCTCCATCAGTTATGAGTCTTTTGTGAAATAGATTCGATAGACTCTGAAATCTTGTAATAATCCCAGTTGATTAGCTAAATAACCCGAATAGAAGCATAGAGAATCTAAAATGCACACAAGGCTGTGTATGTTGTTTCGTTTTGGATAGTTTCTCGATTTATATCGATATTGTTTATATATAATATTAGAAATGGAATGTCTTTGGTTTTTCTAGAAATATACAGTTATTTGCTTTTATAGAAGTTATTTCACTTTTTTAGAAATATACAGTTATTTGTTATTATAGAAGTTTTTTACTAAATATTGTTTGTTTATTGCTTTTTTGTTAACAACTGTAACAGTCGAAGAAAACTTCATATTTAGTAAATGTACATAGTGAGCATATATGATCCTGTTTATTTTTTAAATACTTAAGAGAGACATGATTACACGTAGTCACACCAAATATTTTTTAATGCAATGGATATGTGATCACGTTTTTTTTTGCTTTTTAAGAAAACAGAGACATGAACATATAAAATGACAACACGTAGATGCGCATGGAATTATCAGTGTAATGAAAATAATCTAATATAAACCGTTAAAAATGATGAAATATCACTTTAAAATTTGAAAAAATAACATTCCAAATATAGGTGTGTGTTAAATAATATTTAAGGCCTCAAGTTTACAATTAAGTAATTTTTAATTAATATTCGTATTTATATTATGACTCGTAATGTTGATTGATCCTTTAGAGAATCTGAAAACAAAGGTACAAGTTATATTTTAGCTAGATGGGCACATGGATGTGGAGACCGCGACGATGGTGGAGTATGTCGTGGGAGCACCGTCGGAAAGGGAAGCAACAATGAAACATGATGCCACGGTGAAAGAGATGGAGGTTGATTGTGTCGTATCATAAAGAATCACGATGAATAGATATAAGTACAGACAATGGGAGAGCGTGGAAATAGTGTCAAACTAAAAAAATAAAATGGGTGGAGCTTTTTTTAGATCAAAGTCCTTAAATTTATACTATACTAAAAATAAAATAAAACATAGAATGATTGTATAAAAAATATAAAGGTTTACAACCTACCTATTAAAACTTGGTCATATGAGTTAATTGCAAAATGTAAATAGCATTTGAGGTTAATTGCAAGGTTCCATATTTTGTGGGGTTCCTTTGAATAAATCTCATAGGATTATTTGCATTTGTCTCTATATATTTAAGTAGAACATGATACCAGCTGGGAAAAATGGTGATGTGGAAAATGTAACACAGTTGGCATAGTACTGGTCATGTATGTATATATCTGGCTCTGTCACAATGAGTGGCCCACATGATTTTAGCAAATTTGACACACTTTTGCATGTCAGTTCAGTTGTAACTCATATTGACCCTTTTTTCGCATCACCCAAGTTTATACTTATAAATATTTATCACTAACAGATTTTTATTCTTTTTTATAGTTAATATAACTAATATATTTCAGAGTTAAGTCATGTGGGACTGTGGGAGTAATAGATTGAATTCTAATATTGTTCTGCTCCGTTCCATAATATAAGTCTAATTTTCTTAAAATAAAATTATAATATTAAATATTTATCCATATTTTAACTTTCTAGGAAAATATGCGTTAATAAAAATATGATAAAAGTGAAAAAAGAGTGTAAAAAATACGTAATGATGGTGTTTAATTAATAAATTAAGTTTTCTGTAATAGAGTTATATTTTGAAACGGATACAGTATATTAGAGTTTTAACCGGTTACACCAACCGCATTACTCTTTCACTAATATATCGCAGGCACAAAAATTGTTGTGAAGTGTGCAAGCATAGTATTACGGTTGGTTATAAAATCTCGGTCGAGCATTTCGCGTGTGGTGCATATTCCTAAATCTCTAATTCATGTGGCTTACTACTCTAAGTCTTTCGACTCTTTCTTATTGGTTTAATATTTAAAAAAAAAATCTTGATCAAATGATTTCCTATCTTATTAGTAAAGTACATCTCGGCTTAAAGGATCTTGTTTCGATGACCGAGACGATGAATTTCAACCGGTGCACTCTTCTCGGTTTACAAGTTACCTTTAAGAACAAGACTATGTACGTTACCCTTGAAGAACAACACTATGTACGTTGAGTTTTCCGAGAGCATCTCTCATTTTTCATTTAATATATAGTTTGAAGAATTTTTCATTTCCAATAACATTTATAGGCTTTAATATCATTCTATTATAATAAGCCAACCCAAGGGAATTGAGACTGCTCAATTTTGCCCATTTTTTTCAAAAATACCCCTATATTGTTTTATTAATTACAATAATACCATCCTCATATAAAAAAATAAAAATAAAATAAAAACTAATAACACTATGTGTCCCTCTTTAACAACCAAACATTCTTTTAAGTCTTATACTATTTTTTTTTGTATTATCCACGTATTTGTATCATAACTACACTTATTTTTTATATTTTAATTGCATTACGCGTCACACACGCAACGCGTGGGGCACGATTACTAGTATATATATAAGAGCACCATATTATGGTATTTCTTCAGTATTTTTTTGTTCAGTTTAGTCGTTAATTACCTTATAAGTTTGACTACATAAATTACCAAATATTGTCTTGTGAACACTGATCATACAAAATCAATACAATATTTGTCATGTTTCCCTATCAAATAAGTGTACAATATATGCCGTTATGTGTCCGCATACGTTGATCATTTAAATGATAATTAGTTATTTATATTCAAAGTATACTGATATATATATACGATCTTGACTTATGATGAATTTTTTTCCCTCAACTTAGCCTTATGAGTTTTTTTAGCAAACTTAAAAAAATTGATTATTATTCAGCACTTGCAGATGATTTGCTGCTGTTTTGTGATTTGGTGAATATTATATACTGTATATTATTGGTTACCAATCTGTAGTTTTGATACTTTTTTTTTTTTAAAAGGTTGTAGTTTTGATACCTTGTTCAGCTTAATTCTCACCGGCAAATAAGACATTTAATACATCCAGCCAGCTAGGGTAACAAAAGGTATCAAAATATAACTATTAACGATTTAAATACTAAACTACGTATTTTTTTCACAAACAAATATTTCCGATAAAATTAATCTCAAAATCATGTCGTGTGTCATCACACAACCAAGTTAAATGTTATTTTACTGTTTTACCCTCATTTTCTCGCTTCGAATTAAAAGGTAAATATTAATTATATGATTCTATCTTTTATGTTTTTGTAATGAAAAAAAGAGTGCGGATAAGTAAAAGAAACATTATTTTTTTATATATTTTTTTCAGTTAGATCCGGTATTATTATTATTAATAATTTGGTCACGTGATGACGTGTGACATGATTTTGAGACTGATTTGGTCGGAAAGTTCTGTTTGTGAAAAAAGTACTAAGTTTAGTACTTAAATTTGTTAATAATGATAGTTCGATACAGTTTTTATTAACATCCCATAATTGACAATAATAAAAGTTTTTTTTCCCCAATTACCATCCCTATGTTCAGAAACAGAGGTTTTTGTTGCTAAGCTAGGCAGGGCCGGTTCTGGTGTAGGCCATAACATTCCTACATCTTAGATGATGTCGGAATGATAGACGCCAATTTCTTTTTATAATTTCGAGTATAACATAGAAAATTCAGTAAATTGTAAGCTGAGCGTGGCTTGATGGGAATTCTATACGCATGCCTACTTAATCACTGCGCTACGTCCTCGGTTTGAAACTCCCTGATGGATTCTTTGCTTTAATTTTATGTGTTAAAAACAAAATGTTTCTGATTTACGGTGATCGAGACCAGGTCTGGTTCTGGTGTGAGCCATAACATTCATTCATCTTAGGTGTCAACGATAGGCGTCATTTTTTTTTTTGTAATTTCGGGTATTATATAGAAAATTCAGTAACTGTGTATATATATAAACTTGCCTAGTAAATTGTAAACCGAGCGTAGCTTGATGACAATTCTACGCGCCTGCATACTTACTCAATGCGCAACATCCTGGGTTCGAAACTCCCCACTCTGACCGAGACTCGAACTCAGTAGCTCCCATTCACTTAAACTCCTCGTTGTACCAACTTGACAAGAACTATTAATTTGATATATCACCTTATTTTATAACTTGTATATTTAACAAAGAACAATTTTTTTACCCCCTCATTATTATTATTTTTTCTAAATTAGGAAAAAAAAGGCGCCGGAATTTAGAGAAAACTTAGTGCCCGAAACGATAGGGCCGCCTTTGAAGGTAGGGCTTATACTATGGCTCTTTTGAGCAAAATTTTGGTAGTTGTTTTATTACTCTTTTGATCATACTGATCAGTGTTAGGAAATCAGTCGAGCACAAAGAAAGACAGAAGTACTAAACCGAGCACACACTCTTTGATAACGGAGTTCACCCAAATTGGCTACGTCTCCGGGCCGCTACACGTGGCACTTTATATATATATTAAAAGAGGATTACAATCGTAATCTAGCTAGATCACAAAGCTATGGTTCTCTCGCAAATAGAACTCTCTCTTTATAATATAGAGGTGTTTGTGTAGGTGTAATTAAAATAGAAGATATTGGGGCATATAAATAGGACCCTTAGTGGGTCATATTACAATTCCAAGTGATGTGGGATAATTAGAAAACATGGCCAAACCTCATTTGGCTCCACAACTCAACAATCTCCCACTTGGAGTCAAATGTCGAGTGCTTCAAAAGAAATCCACTTATCCCCGATCACCGAACTCACTGTGCTCCACCGAGCAGAATGCTCCCATCGGTATCCATGTATAGTAATTGATACTCTGCCATCATCGGTGAGTTACTCATTCTTCCAGTGTAGCGGCGACCCTGAGCCTCAAGCTCGGAGTCCTACTGAGGTTGCACACAGCCTCAGTTTGTCGATTGTAACAGTCTTCGTTAGCATATCGGCGGGGTTCTTAGCGCCCTCAATCTTTTCTAGCTCGAAGATTCCATCTTCCAGAACAGCCCGGATAAAATGGTAACGAATCTGTATGTGCTTTGTGCGTGAATGGAATACAGGATTCTTAGCTAGCTGAACTGCACTTTGACTATCACAGTGCAGAACTCCCTTGTCGGTTTTCTGACCGAGCTCCTTTAAGAAACCTTGCAACCAAATCATCTCTTTGCTTGCTTCCGTCACCGCGACGTACTCAGCCTCTGTGGTTGACAATGCAACAATCTTCTGCAACTTAGATGTCCAACTCACAGCAGTACCACTGAAGGTACAAACACATCCCGTTGTGCTCTTTCGGCTGTCCAGATCACTGGCCATGTCAGCATCCACATAGCCGTGCAGGCCTTCCGAGGTCTTTTTTGAAACATAATGCCAAACTCACGGTACCCGAGAGATATCTCAATATCCATTTCACAGCTTCCCAATGGTGCTTTCCTGGGTTACTCATGTAACGACTGACAACTCCCACTGCATGGGCAATGTCCGGTCTTGTACACACCATAGCGTACATCAAGCTACCAATTGCTGAAGCGTAGGGTATGTTTGACATACGATCCTTTCCTTCCTCGTCTAAGGGTGATTGTTTCTTCAACAAGTTAAAGTGTGCGGCTAGTGGTGAGCCTACAGCCTTGGCATCACTCATGCTAAACCGTGCCAACACTTTCTTCACATACTCGGCTTGCGACAGAAACAGGAACACATCCCTTCCTCGAGATATCCTCATACCGAGGATCTGATTTGCAGCACCCAAATCTTTCATCTCAAACTGTTTCGCCAACTGTTGCTTCACCTTGTTAATCTCAACAAGGCTCGACCCGACGAGCAACATGTCATCTACATACAAAAGTAGTATGACGTACGAAGAGTTCGCAAATCTCTTCACGAAACAGCAGTGATCACTATCACTTCTTTCGAACCCGGTATCCGCCATGAAACTGTCAAACTTCTTATACCACTGCCGTGGTGCTTGTTTTAGCCCATACAAGCTCTTCCTCAGTTTGCAGACCAGTTTCTCTTTTCCCTTTTCGGCAAACCCTTCAGGTTGGAGCATGTAAATTTCTTCTTCTAGATCTCCATGGAGAAATGCAGTTTTCACATCTAACTGCTCGAGATGAAGATTCGCATTTACAACAATGCTCAACAATAGCCGAATAGTCGTCATCTTTACGACTGGTGAAAAGATCTCGGTGTAGTCAATTCCTGCCTTTTGCTGGAACCCTTTGACTACTAGGCGTGCCTTATACCGTTTCGTGCCGTCTTGTTCCTCCTTCAGTCGGAACACCCATTTATTGTTCAGTGCCCTTTTCCCCTTGGGCAGTTCGGCTAACTGGCAAGTCACACTCTTCTCAAGTGACTTCATCTCATCCTTCATCGCGAGCTCCCACTTGCTCGAGTCTTTCAGCTCCAGAGCTTCTTCTCTACTTTCGGGCTCTCCTGCATCACTGAGCAGTATGTAATGCAGGGAAGGAGAGTATCGGGCAGGAGGTCTCCTCTCGCGATGACCTCGGCCCAATTCAGGTCGGGGAGTCTGGGGCAGCTCCTCGGCCTCTTCAGCATCTACTGATCGGTTGTCGAGCACCACTGGCTCATCTTCAGTGTCATTTTCCAAGTCCAATCTTGAAAACGCATTCATGTCGACCATACCACTTTCCTCGGACGGGAGCGCTTGTTCTTCCACATTTTGTCGATCTTTGAACAAAATGCTTTCGTTGAAGATGACATCCTTACTGCGAATGATCCTCTTTAGTTGACCATCCCAAAAGCGATATCCAAACTCAGCTCCACCGTACCCCACAAAATAACAAACTTTGGACTTCGAGTCAAGCTTGGTACGCTCGTTTATGTCGACATGGATATATGATAGACAACCGAACACTCGCAAGTGTTCATAAGAGATATGCTTTCCTACCCACTCTTCCTCGGGAATTCTCCTTTCTAGGGGCACTGAGGGTCCGCGGTTAATGAGATAAACCGCCGTGCTTACTGCATGTGCCCACAAGGCTTTGGGCAACCCACTTTGCAGTCTCATACTCCTAGCACGCTCAATGATTGTTCGGTTCATTCGCTCGGCCACGCCATTTTGCTGTGGCGTTCTTCGGATGGTCTTCTTCATTCGAATGCCTCTCTGAGCACAGAACTCTACGAAATTCGCATCAATGTACTCTCCGCCATTGTCGGACCTCAAACACTTGAGTTTATTCCCAGTCTCCAGTTCGACCATGGCCTTCCATTATTGGAATTTCTTAAACACCTCAGACTTGTGTTTCAAGAAGTAGACCCATGTTTTTCTCGTCGAATCATCGATGAAGGTCACATAGTATTGAGCTCCTCCCAGTGAGGTTACTGGAGATGGTCCCCATACATCTGAGTGGACCAGTGCTAGCTTCTCCTCCTTGGGAGCTTTTCCACCTTTCCGGAAGCTCACCTTCTTCTGCTTCCCGAAGATGCAACCTTCACACATATCGAGGTTGACAGACTTCAAGCCTATAAGTTTGTTGTCCTTCGCTAACACCTTCATCCCCTTCTCACTCATGTGACCCAACCGTCGATGCCACAGTTCCGAGCAGTCTTGCGACACAGCTGCCGCCACTGTACACTCCTCATCGGTCGTCATGTACAGCGTACCGACCTTGCTCCCTCGGGCTATCACCATAGCTCCTCGTGAAACTTTCCAAGCTCCACAGCTGAACGAAATGGAGTGCCTTTCGGCATCGAGTTGACCTACTGAGATCAGATTCTTGGTCAACCTCGGGACATGCCTCACTTTCGTTAGCTTCCATACCGATCCATTTGGAATGCGAATTTTCACATCGCCCATTCCAACAACATCCAACGCTTCTCCGTCGGCTAGATACACTTTACCGAAATTACCCGCAGTGTAATTTTTGAATAAATCCTTCTGAGCGGTCGTGTGAAATGATGCCCCAGAGTCTAGAATCCACGAATCTATGTCTCTCTACACGGCAAGCATTAGACAGTCACCCGAATCCTCGTTGCTCGCAATATTAGCCCCGTGATCACGGCCGGTACTCTTCTTCGGCTGCTTGCACTCATGACTGAAGTGCCCCATACCCTGGCAGTTATAGCATCGAAGATTCTTCTTACTTCGATCGCTATCTTTGCCTCCTCGGCTAAGCCCTCTTCTACCTCGGGATTGCGAACGTCCTCTAACGTCCCATACCCTGGCCTTACCCCAGTCTCTTGAACCCATGTTCAAGGCTGCTCCATCATTTGAGCATTCACCCATATCCAATCTCCTGAGTTCCTCAGCGAGTATTTGATCTCGGATGCCGTTGTAAGTCAGTTTCTCCTTTCCAATTGAGTTGCTCACAGCAGCTCGCATGAATTCTCAACTGTTCGGTAGAGATGCTAGCAGTATAAGGGCTCTCACTTCGTCTTCAAAAGTTATCTCCACCGCATCCAACTGATTTACGGTGTCGATGAACTTGTTCACGTGACTCGCGACAGGTGTCCCCTCAGCCATGCGTAGGTTGAACAACTTACGCATGAGATGTACCTTGTTGTTCGCGGATGGTTTCTCATACATGTCGGTGAGGACCTTCATCATCCCCATCGTCGTCGTCTCTCTTGCGACGTTATGTGCGACACTCCTAGATAGTGTTAGGCGGATCACTCCCAGCACTTGACGGTCTAAGAGTTTCCACGCCTCCTCGGTGGTCGTGGTCGGCCTTTCCTCCAGGAGAAGTGGCTGATGCATCTTCCTCCCATAGAGGTAGTCCTCTATCTGCATTCTCCAGAATGCGAAGTCCTTCCTGTCGAACTTCTCGATCCCGTGTGCGGTCCTGTCTTCTTTCGCCATCGATCTTCCTCTCGGTTTTCGGCCTTAGTTCTGCAAACCTCGGGCTCTGATACCACTTGTTAGGAAATCAGTCGAGCACAAAGAAAGACAGAAGTACTAAACCGAGCGCACACTCTTTGATAACGGAGTTCACCCAAATTGGCTACGTCTCCGGACCGCTACACGTGGCACTTTATATATATATTAAAAGAGGATTACAATCGTAATCTAGCTAGATCACAAAGCTATGGTTCTCTCGTAAATAGAACTCTCTCTTTATAATATAGAGGTGTTTGTGTAGGTGTAATTAAAATACAAGATATTGGGGCATATAAATAGGACCCTTAGTGGGTCATATTACAATTCCAAGTGATGTGGGATAATTAGAAAATATGGCCAAATCTCATTTGGCTCCACAACTCAACAATCAGGTGATATAAGGAGAGAAAAAAGTGTTTAAAATGGACGCAATTTTTGATTTATTGAAGTTTCAAGGTAAAATGTCTTGTTTAGCGTTTTTTCTCCTCTTAATATAGAAGCAGGGCTCATTTGGTGTATCGCATCTTATTATGTTGTGTATTATTAGTTTTGAATTTGATTAGCCGCTTGCATTCACTTGAAAATGACCAGGAAACTTTCAAAACCAAGTCGTTTTGGCTGTTTACAATTTGTTGGCTGATTTGGAAGGAACAAAATGTCTTCATGTTTGAAAACAAACCTCTAAACCCAGAAAAGATAATTCAAACAAGTCATAAGCTTTTACATGATCTGGAATATGCAAACGGCGCTAGTAATATGGACCATTCTCATGTCGGAAAAGTTGTTCGTTGGTCTCCTCCCCATATAGGAACTATGAAGATCAATTGTGATTGTGCTTATAACTCGGAAAAAATTAGCTATGCTGGAGTTATTGTTAGAGATGACATGGGTAGAGTTTTACTTAACTAGTGTTCTAAACAACCTTGCTTAACCTCCTTAGAAGGCGAAACAATCGCGGTGTACGGTGTCTTTAGCAAAAACTATTGGACTGGATAAAATTATTGTCAAATCCGATGCAAAAGGTATAGTCGACTCAATCCAGGGGCGGTACAGTACTGTAGGTTACCCAAGGCCCAGTCTAGTTTTTTTTATCCCAGCCCAGTTTTTGCACCAGGCCCAAACCTTATTGGACTTGAACCTGGGCCACTCAATCAATTCAAAAGAAAACTCAAATTGGCGCATCTCCAATTTATATAACGAAATCAACAATTTGAGAGAATCTTTCGCTTACTTCAAAGTGAGTCACTACCCAAGTCCGCCAATGAAGCCGCTTATTGGATTGCCAGCTGCGAAGTAAGGAATTCTTCCGAGAAACTGGTCTTATTTAATTCCTATGGAATTGCAGAAAATTATCTCGAATGATTTTCAAAAAGATGGTGTAGGATAATTATTAAAGCTCTGTTTGTTTTGAAAGAAAATAGATGTTGGAAAATATTTTTCCGGAAAATATAGTTTTCTCTATGTTTGTTTCAATGGAAAATCTGTTTTTCAGGAAAATATTTTCCAGAATTGGAGAAAAATTAAGGAAAATATTTTCTTTTAAAATTATCAAGAAAATATTTTCCGAAATTATAGCGTGACCATAACAAAAGGTAACTTATGGTGAAAAATGATAAACCAAGTTAAATTTAACTAATAATAACGTAAAATGTTTTACAAATTAAAATTTAAAAGTAATCCATAAGTTAAAAAAAGTAACTTAAAAGTAAAAAAGTAAATTACAGTTAACGCTTATAACTTAAAAAATAAGTTATACATAAAAACATAGTAAAAATAAGTAAAAAAGGACTATTTACTAGCAAAAAGTTAACTTATTTTAAGTAAATTTCAAATTAAAACAATAACTTACATGAAATATTAACTTATATATTTTATTCCAGAAACAAAGTAGCTTAAATGTCTAATGATGTTTTACATAAAAAATACGTGCAAGTTAAAATTGTTATAAAACATTATCTCATAATAATAAAAGTAACTTTTAATGCATATTAGTTCTAATAAGTTGAAAAATAACTTGTATGTTCAAAGTTTTTATATGTTGATTTTGTTACTATTATCAGATTATATACTTGTGTTTGTTAGAAAAATTATAAATTATTATCAGATTTTTCATGAAATTTTTCCATATAACTAAACACTAAGAATATCATGAAAAATAACTTGTTTTCTAAGAACATCTTTTCCTTAAAAATTATTTTTGAGATCAGGGGGTTGTTGTAGAACTTGGTTTTTTCCTTTTCTCAGTTGTAAGAGACCAAAAAAAATTGATTAGCCGGACTGCCAACATATGGGGACATGGGCCCATGTGCATTCGTTGATAACTAATAGGGTGTGTTGAGAAAATATTTTTTGCATAAAAAAATTTAATGAAAAATAAAACAAAAGAAAATGCGATAAAAGTTTGTATGTAAAATGATGATTCCAAAAGTGAAAGTAAAAAAGAAAACAAATAAAAAAATTGAAGCTAGCTCTCTCTCTCACTATTTTATTTTGATTTTCTCTTCCTTTTCCAATATTTCAAATACATGATCTGAAAACAATTTATTGTTAATTTTTTTATCTATTCATTTATTTTCTTTTCATTTTCTTTTTTGTTACAATTTTAGAGTTTAAAACACAGTCTAATGTTAGGAAATCAGTCGAGTTTAAAGAAAAACATAAATTCAAACCGCACACACAATTTGATAACGGAGTTCACCCAATGATGGCTACGTCTCCGGGACGCTACACGTGGCACTTATATATATATTTTAAGGAGAATTACAAACGTAATCTAGCTTGATCACAAAACTATGGTTATCTCACAACTAGAACTCTCTATTTATAATATTCTCTCTTGAATATGTGATAATTAAAATACAAGATAGGTGAACATATATATAGAACTCATAGTGGCTCTTATTACAATTCTTAGCGATGTGGGATAATTAGTGAACATGACCAAAACACATTTGGCTCCACAACTCAACAATCTCCCACTTGGAGTCAAATGTCGAGTGCTTAAAAAAAGAACTCCGATTATCCCCGACCACCGAACTCACTGTGCTCTCCCGAGCAGAATGCTCCAATCGGTATCCTTGTATAGTAATTGATACTCTTCCGTCATCGGCGAGTTACCCAATTCTTCCAGTGTAGCGACGACCCTGAGTCTCAGGCTCGGAGTCCTACTGAGGTCGTACATAACCTCAGTTTGTTAATTGTAACGACCTTCGTTAGCATATCGGTGGGGTTCTTAGCGCCCTCAATCTTTTCTAGCGCGAAGATTCCATCTTCTAGAACAGCCCGGATAAAATGGTAACGGATATGTATATGCTTGGTGCATGAATGGAATACAGGATTCTTAGCTAGCTGAACTGCACTTTGACTATCACAGTGCAGAACTCCCTTGTCGGTTTTCTGACCGAGCTCCTCTAAGAAACCTTGCAACCAAATCATCTCTTTGCTTGCTTCCGTCATTGTGACGTACTCAGCCTCTGTGATCGACAGTGCAACGATCTTTTGCAGCTTAGATGTCAACTCACAGCAGTACCACTGTAGGTACAGACATATCCCGTTGTGCTCTTTCGGCTATCCAGATCACCGGCCATGTCAGCATCTACATAGCCGTGCAGGCCTACCGAGGTCTTTCGGAAACATAATGTCGAACAAACTGTACCCGAGAGATATCTCAATATCCACTTCACAGCTTCCCAATGGTGCTTGCCCGGGTTACTCATGTAACGACTGAAAACTCCCACTGCGTGGGCAATGTCCGGTTTTGTACACACCATAGCGTACATCAAGCTACCAATTGCTGAAGCATAGGGTATGTTCGACATACGATCATTTCCTTCCTCGTCCGAGGATGATTGTTCCTTCGACAAGTTAAAGTGTACGGCTAGGGGTGTGCCTACAGCCTTGGCATCACTCATGTTAAACCGAGCCAACACTTTCTTCACATACTCGGCTTGTGACAGAAACAAAGACTCATCCCTTTCTCGGGAAATCCTCATACCGAGGATCTGATTTGCGGCACCCAAATCCTTCATCTCAAAGTGTTTTTCCAACTGTTGCTTCACCTTATTAATTTCTACAAGGCTCGACCCGGCGAGTAACATGTCATCTACGTAAAGAAGTAGAATGACGTATGAAGAGTTCTCGAATCTCTTCACGAAACAGCAGTGATAACTATCACTTCTTTCGAACCCGGTACTTACCATGAAACTGTCAAACTTTTTATACCATTGTCGTGGTGCTTGTTTTAGCCCGTACAATCTCTTCTTTAGTTTGCAGACCAGTTTCTCTTTTCTCTTTTCGGCAAAGCCTTCAGGTTGGAGCATGTAAATTTCTTCTTCAAGATCTCCGTGGAGAAAAGCAGTTTTCACATCTAACTGTTCAGGATGAAGATTCTCATTTACAACAATGCTCAACAACAGCCGAACAGTTGTCAGCTTTACGACTGGAGAAAAAATCTCGGTGTAGTCAATTCCTTCCTTTTGCTAGAACCCTTTGACTACTAATCGTGTCTTGTACTGTTTCGAGCCATCTTGTTCCTCCTTTAGTTGGAACACCCATTTGTTACTCAGTGCCCTTTTTCCCTTTGGCAGTTCGGCTAACTGCCACGTCACATTCTCCTCCAGTGACTTCATCTCATCCTTCATGGCGAGCTCCCACTTGCTCGAGTCTTTCATCTCCAGAGCTTCCTCTCTACTCTCGGGCTCACCTGCATCATTGAGTAATATGTAATCCAGGGAAGGAGAGTACCAGATAGTGGGTCTCCTTTCGCGACGTCCTCGGCCCAATTCAGGTTGAGGAGTTTGGGCCAACTCCTCATCCTCTTCAGCATGTGTTGGTAGGTTGTCGAGCACCACTGGCTCATCTTCATTTTCCAACTCCATTCTTGGAAACGCATTCATGTCGATTGTACCACTTTTCTCTGTCGGGAGCGCGTGTTCTTCCACCACCGCATTTTGTCGATCTTTATACAAAATGCTTTCGTTGAAGATGACATCCTTGCTGTGAATGATCCTCTTTGTTTGACCATCCCAGAAGCGATATCTGAACTCAGCTCCACCGTACCCCACAAAGTAACAAACTTTGGATTTCGAGTCAAGCTTGGTACGCTCGTTTGTGTCGACGTGAATATATGATAGACAACCGAACACTCGCAGGTGTTCATAAGAGATAGTCTTTCCTATACAGACTTTCTCTGGAATTCTCTTTTTCAATGGCACTGAGGGTCCGCGGTTAATGAGATAAACCACCATGCTTACTGCATGTGTCCACAGGGCTTTGGGCAGACCACTTTGCAGCCTCATACTCCTAGCACACTCATTGATTGTTCGATTCATTCGCTCGGCCACACCATTTTGTTGCGGCATTCTTCGGATGGTCTTCTCCATCCGAATGCCTCTTTGAGCACAGAACTCTACGAACTTCGCATCAATGTACTCTCTGCCGTTATCGGACCTCAAACATTTCAGTTTATTCTCGGTCTCTAGTTCGACCATGGCCTTCCATTCTTGAAATTTCTTAAACACTTCAGACTTGTGTTTCAAGAAGTAGATCCATGTCTTTCTCGTTGAATCGTCGATGAAGGTCACATAGTACTGAGATCCTCCCAGTGAGGTTACCGGGGATGGCCCCCATATATCGGAGTGGACCAATGCTAGCTTTCCCATCTTGGGAACTTTTCCACCTTTCTGGAAGCTCACCTTCTTTTGCTTCCCTAAGATGCAACTTTCACACATGTCGAGGTTGACAGACTTCAAGCCTGAAAGTTTGCTGTCCTTTGCTAACACATTCATCCCCTTCTCACTTATGTGACCCAAACATCGATTCCACAGTTCCGAGCAATTTTGCGACATAGCTGTCGCAATTGTACACTCCTCATCGGTCGTCATGTACAGTGTACCGACCTTGCTCCCTCGAGCTATCACCATAGCTCATCGTGAAACTTTCCAAGCTCCACTGCTGAACGAAATGGAATGTCTTTCTGCATCGAGTTGACCTACTGAGATCAGATTCTTGGTCAACCTCGGAACATGCCTCACTTTTGTTAGCATCCATACCGAACCATTTGGAATGCGAATCTTCACATCGCTCATTCCAACAACATCCAACGTGTTGGCCCGTGCGGCTAAACAATAGAGAGGGGGGGGGGGGGTGAATAAGGTTTTTAAGCGTTTTTGCGGAATTAAAATTTTAAGCGCAACTAACAACCCAACTAGCTCAATATATATTTGCGATAATAAATATGCGATGATAATGTATGAATAAATTGAAACATGCGCACAATCACAAAAATATAAGTTGCGGAAAGTAAATAGTAAGGAAAGAGATTGACATCACGATATATAGAGGTTCGGCAAACTTGCCTACGTCCTCTCCTCGGTATTCAAGCTACCGAGTATTTCACTAAAATCTTCTTCCCACGATTACAACCTAACGAGCTAATCGACCGATTAAGCTCCCCCTCACTCTATGAGTATCCCGAATAAAAAGACCTAGAGCTTTTAAGCAACACTTGCTTACAAAGCCTCTACCCGATCACTCGCTCACAAATGAGCTTATAATTTGCTCTTTACAAAATTATCGAGAATAAAACAACACTCACAATTTGATTGCTTCTAAATAAGCTAATTTGTGATATTTGATGATGTTTGATCTTGGTTTGAGCTTGAATCGTTTTCTCTTCAATTTCCCTCTTTTTCGAACTATTTCTCCAAAATGGTGATTTTGGGTTTTTTGATGGATAGAGGTTAAGAGATTGTAATTGTTGTGTTTGGATGGTGATTGGGGTGTGTTTTTAAGAAGCAAAAAGGCCATTGGTCCATATATGACCGTTGCATGATGGTTTATGTGTTTAACCATTGGTTTTAAGCAATTTCCCATTAATCCAAAAAGTCAAAAAGCTATTTTCGAATTCTACAGAAAACGATCGGTCGTTTTCTGAAAAACGATCGGTTGTTTTTATCATGAACTCATTGGAACATTTTGGACCAAAAACGATAAGTCGTTTTGGTCATTTCGATCGGTCGTTTTTCAGACGACCTCGCTGGAACATTTTGGACCAAAAACGATCGGTCGTTTTTTCTGGCAATTTCTCGGTTTTCTCGTTATACTTCGAATGCTCGTAACTTCTTTGTTTTAGCTCCGATTCTGGTTCCGCTTGAACCGTTGGCTTCGTTTTTAAGTACTCTATCATTCTGACATCCTGAAATATACATTTTCTATTTTTGGAAAAGACAAAGCATTATATCAACAAAATAGAGAAATCGTAAAATCATTAATACATAATTAAACGTATAATCAAAATCAATTATTGAACCCATGGTTCAACACAACGCTACTCCGTCGGCTAGATACACTTTACCGAAATTACCCGCAATGTAATTTTCGAATAGATCCTACTGAGCGGTCGTGTGAAATGATGCCCCAGAGTCTAAAATCCATGAATCTATATTTCTCTGTACGGCAAGCATTAAACAGTCACCTGAATCCTCGTCGCTCGCAACATTTGCCACTTAACATCTGCCGGTTTCCTTCTTCGGCTGCTTGCACTCATGGGCGAAGTGCCCCATACCCTGGCAGTTATAGCATCGAAGGTTCTTCTTGCTTCGATCGCTATTTTTGCCACCTCGGCTCTGCCCTCTTCTACCTCTGGATTTCGAACGACCTCTTTCGTCCAATATGTCCTTACCCCGGTATCTTGAACCAACGTTCAAGGCTGCTCCATCATTTGAGCATTCACTCATATCTTGTCTCCTGAGTTCCTCAGCGAGTATTTGATCTCGGATGCCATTATAAGTCAGTTTCTCCTTTCCAATTGAGTTGCTGACAGCAGCTCGCATGAACTCCCAACTGTTCGGTAGAGAGGCTAGCAATATTAAGGCTCTTACATCCTCTTTAAAAGTTATCTCAACCGCATCTAACTGATTTACGGCGTCAATGAACTTATTTACGTGGTTTGCGACAGGGGTGTTCTCAGTCATGCATAGGTTGAACAACTTACGCATGAGATGTACCTTGTTGTTTACGGATGGTTTTTCATACATGTCGGTGAGGACCTTCATCATCCCCATCGTCGTCGTCTCTCTTGCGACGTTGTGCGCCACGCTCCTAGATAGTGTTAGTCGATCATTCCCAACACTTGTGAGTCTAAGAGTTTCCGCGCCTACTCGGTGGTCGTGGTCGGCCTATCCTCGAGAAGAAGTGGTTGATGTATCTTCCTCCCGTACAGATAGTCTTCTATTTGCATTCTCCAGAATGCGAAGTCATTTCCGTCGAACTTCTCAATCACATGTGCGACTCTGTCTTCTTTTGTTATTGATCTTCCTCCCGATCTTCGATCTTAGTTCTGCAAACCTCGGACTCTGATACCACTTGTTAGAAAATCAGTCGAGCTTAAAGAAAGGCAGAAATTCAATCCGCACACACAATTTGATAACGGAGTTCACCCAATGATGGCTACGTTTCCGGGGCGCTACACGTGGCACATATATATATATTATAAGGAGAATTACAAACGTAATCTAGCTTGATTACAAAACTATGGTTCTCTCACAAGTAGAACTCTCTCTTTATAATATTCTCTCTTGAATATGTGATAATTAAAATATAAGATAGGTGAACATATATATAGAACCCATAGTGGCTCTTATTACAATTCTTAGCAATGCGGAATAATTAGTGAACATGACCAAAACATATTTGCATCCACAACTCAACATCTAAATCGGTTGCAGTTGTCAAAATGATATTTGCAATCAAACTAAACTCTCTTGTCAACCAAAACTATAGACATGGGAGTTTAGTACATCGTTGTCAAGATGAATATCACATATATTATAAAAAAAATCAAAGGGATGACTAATATGAAATTCCACTTTCACTAGTTATTGATATTTTGGTTTGATATTTTGGTTAGATTGATTACAAAAAATATCTTTTTTGATTAAAAAAAAGAAGATATTTTGGTTAGATTCTCATAAGAATTTCAATTGTTGCTTGCTATTTTTTCCACTGCATGCGTTAGCTCTTTCACCCAGTCATCATAAGTATATACATACTCAAGTATGGTTTCAACATTTAATTTTAGTTTTTCTCAACAAAATTAATTGTTTTTTAAACCAATCCATGATAATCGGATAAACCAACCCGTCCGTTATCATTAAGCTTTAACAAAATTAGTCAGAACATGAAATTTTGATGCCCTAGCTGGTTCTGTACATGTCTATACTGTACTAGCTGCTAGCCGATTAATATGTTTTTTTCAAAAGCCGTTCCATTTGACAAAAATCAATCAACATGGGTTCGTTACAATCAATGAGATGATCGGCAATGATTCGTAATATGTAGCCAGTTCTGTTAGGATAATCTGATGATTTATTTGTGTACTTGTGTTAGGAGAATCTGATAATTTAATTATCTTCTAATTATTGACTTAAGAACGATGGGGTCGATCGAGGATGCAATATGAATATATGATAGTCGTCCATTGGCGAGCATTTGGACGTCTCTATTTAAACATAAATCACATGTGCATCTTCAATCTTGTACATATGGCGAATATATGTAGTGAAAATGTCAAAACGAACTGGATGCGCACGGTTGCGGTCTGTAATACCAGTTGAAACCATCCTCAAATCCGTTGCTATTCACAAAAATGACAGTAATCGCAAAGGACAATATATGCTTAATTAAAGATTCTATATATATATATATATGTGTGACAATTTCGAAGACGAGACAGATAGAGTTAACTAATTACATGCTTCTTCTCTGAATTTGTAACACCAGTTCACATTATTTTTTTCCAGTTTGACATCGAGAAATCATTATTCTAACAAATTAGTTTTTCTTGTAAAAACAGACTATACCATCGCGTCTTCTTTAAACAAACAGGTTCTAATTTTTTAAGATTTAATATTATGGACGACACAAACATTTACATCATGAAATATGAATACTACTAATCAATTTAACTGTTAACATTAAGTAACGTTCATGATCTATACTGGTCATGTCATTTCCAACCCTACGACACCTAACAGCACTTTTTTAATAATATTTCCTACCAAACAGAAATTCTACTGTGAAATTATGAAATTATGAAATTATAAAACGTCCCATTTCCCTTGAAATTTCTTCATTAATTAGGTAAACCACCGACTCGTAGATTAAAATGCACCAATATCATTCTTTAGGCAAATTCCTACCCGTCTACACGTGTTATTGTTTATTATTTCCCTTTAAATTATTTTCTGAACTAAAATTAGAAAGTGCAAGTGAAAGTAAGTGTTGTGTTGCCTGCTAATAAACTAAATTCAGTCAAAAAAAATGATTAGGCTAAAACTAAAAGCACTATATAAGCACGTCGTCGCTATACAATTATGTTGATTCATTACTATTTCTGTGTATATGAATAGTTAGCGTACAATATAATATATTTTTTTTACAGAATTCACTATAAAAAAAAAGTTCAGATTAGGAACGGTCTAAATTGTAAGGCGTTGGCGCAAACCGACAGTTGCGGTAGGAGTATAAAACCATCCCACTTACGTATCATTGGGAAAAGAAAATTCGGCCCGAGATTGTTCAATTAACTTAACTTGTACTAAATAAGCTGTGTTATGAAATTAAAACAAAACACACGACTTTCTTTGATAAAAACTTCTAGTTATTGCTAAACAAAAGTTTTTGGTTTGTACACCAGATTTGTACACCAAAAAACTACCGTTTACAAGTTAGATGAACCGCAACAGTTTCTTACACTTTTATTCATATTTAAGTTAATTATTATCACTTTTATATTTTTAGGATAACAGTTTAACTTTATACATTTTTCAGCTTTTCTATCAAATTTCTTATCATAACTAAATATTACTATATTTTTAATATATTTCTATCAAAATTTTCAACCCAAATTAACTAGAGCGACCACATTTTTTACTTGAAATAGCTTGATCTAGATAAAAATTAGGATTTTTTCATTATCAAATAAATAAAAGATTAAAAAAAGAGAAAAATTAACTCGGTCAACCTTTTTCTTTTAATAAATCAATTAAGAAAGCAAGTAAGAATTAGTATATTTTTCTTTTTTGTTTCAATAAGGAAACTTTTTTAATCAATTTTGTAACTCGGTCAACTTTTTTCTTTCAATAATTTAAGGAATTTTTTTAATTAAAATGAGTCTCTATTTTTAATTTTTTAATAATTCAATTCAGAAAAATCTAAGGAAAATATTTAATCAAATTTATTAAATAATGAACAAGTTACTGAAAAATGGGCTTGTAAGTTTCGAGTAGTGAGTGAATAATTAAGTAGAGTAAATTTTATAAAGTTTAATAAACATCACTATAAGTGGCACATATACACGTGTCACTAGAGTTATGGCGTAGAAGACCATGTCACCCTCCTCCAAGAAAGACTAAATAATTTATCATGAAGCAGATAAAATAAGAGAAAATTAAAAGAGATAAATTATTATTTTAGTTATAATGAAACATCTTGATCACTTATATTTGAGAGATATTTGAGTTTATGTATATTTAAGTTAATCGATAAGTAAACTGATGCGTGTATAATTTTAGAATAATCTGCTCATTTTTAAGATAAACTGGTGATATAATTAACTAATGCGCTTGGTCTATATAACTAAACAAGCTCATAACATTAGAAATATGCTGGATTTTTGCCATTTTGGACTATGCAAAAGCACACTGTCTTCAGAAAAAAATGTCTCCCTACTAAAAAGCCTGTCCGATCGCCCCCAAAGATGTCCACAAAAAGTTCAGAAAAAATCCGAAATGTCGAATGGGAAGTAAAAATATGTCTAAGATTAGACAAAATATAACTGAACATAAAGTATCACTATAAAAAAATACTCAAATACCGACGGGATTAGTGATGTTATTTTTTGTTACGGGCTTATTATCGACGTTTTTTGTGACGGATTTGTGATATTTTAGTCAATTTGTGATAGATTTGTGACAAATTTTTAAATTAATGGCAGACTTATGACAACTTTTTAAATTAGTGACAGGCTTGTGACAGCTTTTGATTCTCACTAAATCAAACATTATTTTATAGTGTATGTTTAGACATAAAAAGAAAATTTCAGTATATCAAACAAAAATCTACATTACGCGTAATGTCATAAAATATATTACGAGATTTATGACATTACGCGTCTTAAACACAACGCGTGTGTAAATTTTACTAGTAACATGTTACGTAAACCTAACAGTCACTACTAAACGTGCATGTATGGTCTACATTGCGGGTCATGGGTCCAATTTGTATCTGTATTATAAATAAATACTACTTAGTAATTTTTAAAACAATGTAGAGGAATTATAGCATACCTACAAATCATTTATGCATCTTTTCACGCTACTCACGAGTCACGACGATGATTAACATTCCTCATGCTCATCATTGACCATGGGAATATCCACCATGTGTCATCAGTAACATGCTTGACTCTTGAGTACGTATCAAGCTTGTGACAGTACTATATACTGATTTGGGTCATGTTACATGGTTGAGACAGTTGATGTTGCATGCGAGTTGGTTTACTCTATTTAGTCTGTTGGTTGTTTTAATTTTAAAAAGATAGAACTGATTACATGCTTTGTTTAGCGCGAACGGAATTCTGTTACGATTAATTGTGACTGATTGAGGTTATGCTACAGAGGTTGAGGAATATATCTTCATGAGGCTGATGGTTGGACACATATCTTGTTTTGACGGTTTTTAGTTTAGAGGGCTTGAGCAGATTTTACTCTCATTCACGAGACTGGTTTAGTCATGATACATATTAGGTCCTCCGTCTTTATTGGACTACGGCGTGAGTATAATATGATTAGTTTGTTTGTTGTATCTATTTTAGAGCTTATATATAACCTGATATTAGTAGTTTCATATCTCAATGTTTCCTTGTAGAGTTATACTATATGTATCTATCGTTTTCTTAGCCATATGAAGCTTGTCCCAAATCCAGTGATATTTGTATGCGTGTTATTTTCACTAATGATAAGCTGGTTACTTTGATGGTTAAAAAAAATGGCAATACTAAAGAGTACGTAACTACACTAGTGCCTCTCTACTTTTATTATATTTCACAATCACTTTCATCTCTCAAAATCTTTTATTTAATAGTCCTTCTCTTACTTGCTGTAATGAGCTTCTACCAGTTCTGAGTTTTCGGACGTGGGGCGCCACTACCTCCACCCCGTTGCGTCACCTTCCACCCACAATTGCTATGAAAAACCAACACGTCCTTCATGATCTTAGCGCCGCAGAGTATCACCTTTTGAAAGTATTAAGTATTTATCTCTTACATTGAAATCATTTTACAAGTTTAGTCTGGTTTTTCACCTTTTGAAAGTATTAAGTATTTATCTCTTACATTGAAATCATTTTACAAGTTTAGTCTGGTTTTTCTCTTGTTACACAATTTTTTTTTAAAAACAGTTTAGTGTACATAAATTTTTTACTAAAAGATTTAAAATTAATTACGAGGAAAACTCATCGAGTCACCTTCAACCCACAATTTATAGGAAAACAACCCAACAATGTCGTCGATGTTAAAGTGGCGCAGTCGACGATTTTAGTAAACATGAACGTCTACAACATGCTTAGATATTTTCTCAGTATAATTTCTTAAACTACGATGAAGAGAGAAGGGACGGACTGGGAGAGGGCGAGTGGATGCTTCCGCCACCCCAGTTTTTTTTTAGACATATAATGTTTTTGAGTTTGTAGATAAATACATTTACAACCCCCATATTAACATAAGTTAGTTCGGTGGTAAAACAGTATAGTTGTATACTGTAAAAGAAAACATGTCATGTGTTCGAATCTGCTCCCTTGCATTTTTTTCCTTTAATTATACTTTTTAACGACATCCCCAAAAATAAAGTTATGATTCCGCCACTGAAAGAGAGAATAGATATTTTAATTTTTCTTAACTCCTTAACGTCAATATCTTCCGAATAAAATTATCTAAACATAACATCGTCACAAACTAATGCAAAGATATACATACAGATATATTATTAGTATCTAAAAATGCGTATATTGTAAGTCCTATGAAATTTGAGGTGATTTTGAAATTATTCAAATATTTGTTGAGTTAAATGTAAAAAAACATTAAATCATAGGCGTGAATATTGTTAATTTGTTACTAGTAGTTAGTAAGTAGGGACAGTGTGACACCAATTACTTTCCATTATTAAAAGTCCTTTCTTTCACGATAATAAATTAATAATTATTAATCAAGATGGCCATAAATGTGATAACGAAATAAATAATGCCGTGTCTCTTGAATTATTTTGGAAAGTTAATTTTAATAAATAAGAGTAAAAAGTTACACCTAGCTTTGCTAGTTTTATACTCCATAGAAAATAGTGGACCTAAAGGATTTATTATACAGAGTACATCTGAAGTTTGATCCATTCTCAGTAAATAGCAGCTACTCTATCATATTCTTCAATTAAGTACATGAATTTTCCATAAATCATCATGAATAACCAATTTATTCATTTCATTGAATTAAAGACAAAATAATCGGAAGACGAACATAAAATTTACCTTTTACATTAAAAAAAACACTTGTTTTTTAAAAGGGTAAAACTTTACACTTACAAAGTAATAAAAAAATCTTCTAAATATTAAACGACGTTAGTACTTAGTGACATAAATAAGGGTAAGTTTATCTTTTTTCAATCCTTTCCTCATTTTAAATTTTACGAAAAAATACTGTTAGTTGGTGTTGATTGATGGATCTATTGAAGGTTCGTAGGGGCTAACCCAACAACCATAAATGGGTGGTGCCAAATTTGCATAAAAAAATGCTAAGTGAAATTATAAATGTGGGGTTCCAAATTATCATTTTAAAAAAATCTTGGTAAAATACATGTTAAATTTTTTTTATTTTTAAAATCATAAATTTTGAAATTATAGGAGGTGTCGTGACTGGATCTTCATTTAGCTTAGCCCCTGAAGGTTCGGATACCTAATCGATCTAAAAATAAACGTATGTGTACTAAATCACAATAATCCAAACCTCAAGGGTAATCAATAATAACACACCCCAACCTTAAATTAAAATAGTTATCCATCCGTATTAATTTATATATTATATACGAAACCACACGCAATTTTAATCGGTTTTGAACATGTAACTAAATTGCTGAAACAAAAAATTTTAATTTTTTTTTATATAGTTTAAATGTTAAACTATACGATAAAATTTTTTTAAAAAATTATTTCAACAATTTAGTTACATATTAAAACCGATCAAAATTACACCTAGTTTGGTATATCGAGGTTGTCTAATTATTTAAACCATTAAGTTCCACCCTTTCGAGCACAACAGCGCTAAACACTCCGTATTTTCTCTCTCTCTCTCTCTCTCTACAATAATATAGTAAAAATACAGTACATACATATAAACAAATAATAATACATATATTAAGTATATATTCTCCTTATTTTCCGGAGATGAGAGAGAAAGAGGTGAAGAACGGAGGATCGGGAGTTCCGGTGAGGTATGAAGAGGAAGAAGGAGTTCGTCGGAGTAGAAGCGACGGTGATGAGCCGGTTTCCGGTCACCTACTCTCTCACACAACTAGCAGTTACTCTTCAGGTATTTAATTCAATTACTTATACTTAATTATTATACTATTATATGACGTCATATGTGTACATAATGAATTTAATTACGTGGTACGAAATCTTACCTTAGGATTAAATTGCAATTTCAATAAATTAATTACTTGCGTGCAATTGCTTTGCTTACGTGGCATATATGTATTACATGTATGTATCATGTATGTGTAATGTATACTATAGTTAGTTCTTTAGTTTTGGAATATTTGATTTTGTGGAAATAAACCATACCTTAGGGACTAAATTGCAATTTTTAAATAAGTGAAGGATGTACTGAATAAATCACCTCAAATTTCATAGGACTTAATTTTGATATTAAATGTTTGATGTTAAATTAGGATACTATGATACGTTTATTATTTTTGATATTAAATGTTTTTTTTATTTTATAAATGCTAAGATTTACTATGTACGTAACATTTCAAAAATAGAAATGATGAAATAATGAAGTCAAGCTCATGCATTACTAATGCGTGTTGAATCGGAGGTCATTAAATCGACTCTCGGTTAAGTCTTTTGTGTGGTCGTATTCGACCAATTTCTATTTTATGCAACTTTTATATCAAATTTATCAAACCTTGTAACTTTTTAATCACTTTTTTTTTATTGTTAAACCATAATTAGAGCCATCATATAACTAGATAATGGTATATTCACTTTTCAAAATTATAAATAATTAAAAAAAAAACGTCAATTTTTTTGCAATGTATCGGATACACGTATCAGTATCATATTCAAGATGTATCCGATCGGTCAAAGACAGAAAAAGTCAATGATACTCTAAATTGCTTATTGGATACCGTATCCACGTATCCTTGACGTATTCGTATCTGTATCCGTATCCGTATCCGATACTCAATTTTATTTTATTTTAAAGTATCCGTGCTGCATAGGAAGAAACCACACCACACGTACTGATTTGCAATTTATAAATTAATAAGGGAGCAACGACAATATTCATGTGTCTCGGGATATGATTTCTGGATATAGAAAATTATGTATGTACATAACAATGTGTTAATGGTAGTTTTGTAAATTTGAGTTGCACTTTGGAGTATTAAATGTGGATAGAAGCTTGTTTACCTCCAAATCATGATCACATGGAACCATATTCGAGGGACTGAATGAAACTTTTTGAAGTGATTCATAAAGGAGTGACTGAAATTTCATATCTCTCGGAGTCTGGTTTTGAGATATAGAAAATTATGAATATATGTAACATGTGCTTGTGACTTTTTTGTAATGAATTACATTAAGGAGTAATGTTTACAGAAAGAGCCGTGAGTGTACGTTGAGACTATGATATGGAACCATAAAGGAGTGACTGAACTGCAATTTTCTGAATTGATAAGGGAACAGCTGAAAATACATGTCTCTCGGGGTACGGCTTCGAGAGATAAAAACTGTGTATGTTGATAACAATGTGTTGGCGGCAGTTCTGTAATTTCGAGGTGCATTGTAGGGTATTATTTATGGAAAGAGCTGTGATATCTAGTCTTCACTCTGAAATAGTGACACGAAACCATGCCCGGGAGACTGAATTACAATCTCTGTATTAACAAGGGATTAGGGAGGGACTGAAAAATCTTATCTCTAATGGTATGGTTTTGAGATATAGAAAGTTACATATATAGATAGCAATGTGTTAATGATAGTTTGTTAATGGATAGTTCCATCATGGAGTACTATTACTAATGGATAGAGCTGTCACGTTTAACCTGAAAATGTGACATGAAACCATACCTAGGAACTGAATCATAATTTATGAATTAGTAAGGGAGGGACTGAAAATTCATGTTTCTCGGGGAATTGTTTCGAGTTATAGAAAATTACGTGTTCACCTAGCAATGTGTTAGTTACAGTGTTGCTCTTTTAGTGAATGTATTGTAATTTTGTTGCATTTCTCGGCTCTGTTCTTTGAAATGCTTTAGATCCTGTTTGGTGACTAGATTATGCATATGTAAAGTTGTTTAATTGTGTTTCTGCACTATTCATTATTTATATGTTCAGCACGCCATTGACAAGTGGAGATCATTGTTTTAAATGGTAACTGCTTACTGGCGAGACTTATATGCTTGAACCATGTCTTGCATGATTGGCGAGATATGGTATCATCTGAATTAAATCTTTAGGATATTAGGATGCACATTTTTGTTTATTATTATCATTACCTTAAGAAATTACATTTGATCTTATTAAGCAACTAAACGAGCATATGCTGCATTTAGGCTTTTATAGCCGTTGTCTGCGCAAGAGTTTTAGTTCTATTTGGAGATGCAAATTGCAATAATAGCTTTTAGCTGCTCGTAGAGGTTCTAGACTTTTGAGAAATGGTCGGTAATCTGGTATACTATTAATGTATAAAGATTTTAGTCTTTTAAGTTAAAAAATGTACTAAATATGTACATACTCATCTGAAAATGTTAAATGCGAGATAGCTGTAAATTGCTGTCATATTTATATTACGAATTTTATTTGAATATTTCCAGTGGAGAAATCGAGTTCTGACCTTCCAATGCAACAAATTCAGCTTAAGTTGGATAGTTTGACAAGTGATAAACAGAGGATTAAAAGCCTACTTCCTGAAGAGGCAGCCCAACTCTTTGATGATAATATTCCTACTAAGCAGAAGGTATAATCCGTTCGAACAATTGCTGTTGGTTTTCCCTTTCACTAGTATCGTTTTTCCCTTTCACTAGTATCGTGGTTGGAAATATTATACTCATATGTTGCATCATTTGCGTTTGGTTCACTGGATGGATATAAGCCCTATGAATCAACTTCAAAGTAAAAACTATGAGTTAGTTTCAATTTAATATGACATTATTTCTGGCTATTTTCTGTAAGCTTCGTCTATACTTTAAAATATTGACCTGTCAGAGCTTGTGTTATTTATAAGTTATTGAGTTTTGTTTGTAAATCCTGAAAACTGCAGCTGAAATTGTTGAACAGAATGGCTATTGTAAAAGATGACGGGACAGTAGAATTTGAAGTTTTAGAAGGTGATGAACCCCATGTCCTGGATGTTGGATCCGGCACCATATATGATGAGAGAGAAGATCAAGCTTTCGACCCAACAGACGTTCAATATATTCCGCCTATGCAAATAGTTATGCTAATAGTTGGGACACGCGGTGATGTCCAACCATTTATTGCAATTGGAAAATGCTTGCAGGTTTACAGTGTTTCATAATCTGTCCATGTTGTGATCACATTTCTTTCTATTAGTTGACAAATAGTTTAGTATCAAATGCTATAAACCGAATCAATTTTAAGTTACTTACCTCCTCTGTCCTAAATTGATAGGGTTCTCTGTTATTTCACAAAATATGTCTACAAAGCATAAATTTATGATATATTTTCACTTTTCCCTTCCTTGGGAATGTAATAGTTTATTTATTGATTAAAAGAAATTAAATGAGGGTATATGAGTAAGTCGTATGCTCTAGTTTAATTTGGATGTAGAGCAAATCTATATCATGGGACATGTTATAACTGAAATGTGGCTTATCTTTTAGGACCAAGTAAGAATGTAATTTGGGTCAAAATTTATAAATAACTATAGGTGGAACATTTCTTAAACTCCTATCTTTTAATGTTTTTGCCAACACCCTTTATTACATTGCATTTGCTATTTGCTCATTTGTTTCTGGGTTTATATATTATATAATCTGGTTAAGGATTTTTTTATTTTATTTTTGCAAATCCATCCAGCTACTTGGGATTCTTGTTTACTTCTGAAAATGTGTAAACTTTTAATTGCAGGAACATGGCCATCGTGTTCGTCTGGCAACTCATGCGAACTTCAAAGAATTTGTCATGACAGCTGGTTTGGAATTCTATCCTCTTGGTGGCGACCCCAAGATTCTTGCAGGATGTATGTAAATCTGACTAGACAATTTAATACATACATCTTTATATTTATATATACTCCTATTCTCTGCTGCTATGTGGTATTATATTGTGTATGACCCCCACGTTCTTGAAACGAGACTTTTTATGCCGGACAGAGAACTGTTAGTATTGGGAACTGAAATTCTTCAATTTTTTCATGGGATTTGTAAATTGTAACCATGTCTTTACCTTTAAGTCCGTGACGAGGGGACAAAGATGGATAAAATTGGATATTATAGACTGCTGTGCACAACTCTAATGCTTTGTTAGTGGCTATAAATATTTATGTCAGTAATCCGTCCATCACATATTTTCTGCACATTAGGGCGTTTCGTACATTCTGTATGATAGGAAAGTAATTTTCAAGTTACACAAGCACTGTTTTGGATGCTCTGACCTTTTAGGTGTTCATAAGTTATGTTGAAGTTTCTGCTGATGTTTACGTAAAACTACATTATGGCTAAATGTGAAATTTGAGTTTTGGATTACAAAAAAAAATAAAATATTGAAATTTGAGTTTTGCTTAGTGAAAGATTGAACTGACTTCTGTTCTTGAAGGTCACTTTGGAATATGATTGAAAATCATTAATAGGTAGTATTTGATGCTAAGCCGCTTCCTTGTCAGTTAATATTAATTATGGAAACCATTGCTGCAAGAATGTGTTCCGTTAATCGTTTACATATTACTGTACCTCAACTTCTAATTATATGATCTGATATACTTACACAGATTGAACTGGACGCTTGTTTTTTCTATGGGTTGCTTTTCTCTCTTAACATTTACTCTTTGCCTGTAAAATTTGTAGATTTTGCATGACTCCCTCTGCCTCAGATAGAGGCACCTGTTCTCTTACGTAAACTAAGTTTGAATTTAAGTAGTTTATGAGAAGCTATAGAAGTGAGACTAGTTGTTGCTTAAAAACTAAGATAAATGCTTACTGATATTTGCAATCTTCCACTTGAATAAATTTTAAGCTAGAAGGTACCTTCCACTACTTCTTTTTCTTTTTGCAGATATGGTTAAAAACAAAGGGTTCTTGCCTTCTGGACCTTCTGAGATACCAGTACAGCGTGGACAACTTAAGGCAATATTGTATTCTTTACTTGCAGCATGCAAAGAGCCTGACATGGATTCTGGTGTTCCTTTCAAAGCGGACGCAATGATTGCTAATCCCGTGACATATGGTTATATGTTTTGCAATTCCTTATAGCATTTTTTATGATTACTTGTGTTGGTTTCTTATCACTCTGCACTGGTTTTAAATATACATGCTAGATTCTACTTTCAGTTTTCAGTTTTGCTGCAAAAATTAGGTAAAAACGAAATACGTTTTCTTTACCTTAGAGAGTTTTAGCTGTTGGTTTTTGGCTTTTAAGGAGATTAAAATATCTTACTGGAATTAAGAATAAGTGAATTAGAAATTTGATGTTTCATTAAATGCGATATATAAGCTACTACTGCTTATTTGGAGGTTTGATATGTTACAGATTGTACCACACCGGCTACAGATAGGCTATACATGGTGGGATCCACTGATTTTCTATTCAACCCTCCAACATTTTGGAGGGAAATGTTGCATATTTGAAATCTCTTTTGCTCTGAACCGCCATATCTGGTGTACAACCTGTGGTTTGATCGATATTGTCAATATTTCTTTTTCATTTTTTGCAAAATTTCACTACTTGGATGACCAATAATAAATTGACAAGTACTTTCTTTTTGTTAAGAGTTTTCTCAATTAGATGTTCATAAATCATAATGTTCGTTACTGTCACCTGTAGAATAAGTAGCATAAATGCACAGTTCTGTAACTTGTTATATAACCAGCTGTAGTTTGGTATGGTGAGATTCTAGCCTATTGTAAGATTATACATACCATTAGTTTCAGTTTTGTTTGTGTTGTCTTAGGAATTTAGTTGCTTACTTTTACATGCTTTACTTTTTAGGACACACTCATGTGGCAGAGGCTTTGAAAATTCCGCTTCATGTGTTTTTCACAATGCCATGGACGTAAGTTACGTCAAACTCCCAGTTTTTCTTCGACAAAAAGCTTACTTGCTGTACTTAATTTTCTTTGTTCTTTGGTTACAACTGGAAAATCCTAAATCTGATAATTTACTTGTTATCAGGGCAACTTCTGAATTTCCGCATCCTCTGTCTCGTGTCAAGCAACAGGCTGGATATAGAGTGGGTGAATATAAATCTATCCTCCTCTAATTCCATTCAATTTCAATATTTGATGTAAACGGATAAATTTTGACTCTTTATATCAAAAAAATTGGCAGCTCTCGTATCAAATCGTAGATGCTCTTATTTGGCTTGGAATACGGGACATGGTAAATGATATCAGGAAAAAACAGCTTAAAATCCGACCAGTCACCTACTTAAGTGGTTTACAAGGCTCAGCATCTGATGTGCCACATGGATACATTTGGAGTCCTCACCTTGTTCCCAAACCAAAAGGTTTTTTTTTTTTAGTTGTTAAAATAGCCAGTTTGCTTTAAAGGTTTAGGTTATTTCTCAACTTGTTTAAGCAATGAAATCCTGAGAAACTATCCATTTGATTGTATGATTAATTGCTTTGAAGTATTCTTTTTATAGAAAAAAAATTCTAGTTATTCTTTTGGTTTTTTGTTACACATTCCTTGTTGTTTAATCATCAGCTATTGTGCCCAGTGGTCTAAAGCGCAAAAGAACTTTTGCAAGAGTTTGCTTAAGCATAAAAGTGTAAGTTTAAACAAGGAAAAATGTGCCTTTGGAACTTAAGAAATATTTGATTTTCTTTGTTTTCATTCTAAAGATACAAAGATGGACAGATTTTTTTTATAGATTCAAAAGTCTATTCTGGAAAATGTAGGTCTGGTTGCTGTCCATATTAAGCTGTAATTAAACTGAAGCAAGATGATGAATAAAATCCCATCTTAATGTACAATCCTCTTACCTTTTTTTCCTGTTTTTTGGTTCATATGATGTCTCCAGTATTTGTTTAATTTTTTGTGCATATGAAAGAACCTCAATGTTTGTTTCAAAAATTGCTTGCTCTACCTCCTTCCCTATTGTCTTTCTTTTGTTGCCAAATCGGTAGTTTATGCTGGATTCAATTCTCTTCTTTTTCTCAATTTATCATACAGATTGGGGGCGAAAGGTGGATGTGGTAGGATTTTGTTTCCTTGACCTTTCTTCAAATTATGAACCTCCTCAGGAACTTGCTGAGTGGCTTAGAAGTGGCCCAAAGCCTATATATATCGGGTTTGGAAGCCTTGTAAGTATCCTTCTTCTGTTATATTTCGGTACTAAAGTAAATATCTTATGTGACGAGGAACTTTTATGCAATCACAGAAGTTTGATGCTAAGACAGAACTTATCATGGTCCCACTTACCACTTTTTAGCCTTTTTAACTTTCTCTATATGTTTATATATTCCTACTTTTTGAAGAAGCTCTTTGTACTCAAACTCTAGCAATCTAATCTTACTGTAGCCTGTCCAAGAGCCTGAAATGATGACGAAAACAATTGTGGAAGCTCTAGAAATTACTGGCCAGAGGGGCATTATAAACAGAGGGTGGGGTGGCCTTGGGGAATGTAAGTGTAACCTTTACAACTCAATCACTACTTCAATAATTTCCTTGTCAATACAACTGGAAAAATTTAGCACAGTTGTCTTCGGATTATATTTTTCTTATATATCTTGAAGTTAGGTTCTTGTTATGGTTCTGATTTACTAAAAACAATACCAGTGGCTGAGCCAAAGGACGATATCTACACGCTGGACAACTGCCCACATGACTGGCTTTTCTTGCAATGCGCTGCTGTGGTGAGGCCTTGTGGATAATCTTTTATTTTCAAACTCCGTCCTTATAGATACTCATTTGGTTCCCTTCTAGAAAATTGTTAAATAACTTTTGCTTTCAGGTGCATCACGGTGGTGCAGGAACAACAGCAGCTGGTCTTAAAGCTGCGGTAATATGGCTACACAATCGATTCTCGATTCCTGTGTCCTTTTGATTTTATTTTTTCATATATTTTTGGGTTTTGTCTTGCTTTCTTTTTTTACAGTGTCCAACAACTATTGTACCTTTCTTCGGCGACCAGCCATTTTGGGGTGAGCGAGTACATGCGAAAGGAATAGGGCCTCCTCCCATACCAATTGATAATTTCTCTCTCCCTAAGCTAGTGGATGCAATTAATTTCATGTTAGATCCTGAGGTAACTTTTTATTTTGTCGTAATTCTGAATTATGTCTTGCAATTTATACCAGCTACACTGCTCGTGAATTTACCCATCTAAGGCTTCGAAAATGTTTTCCTTTCGAAGAAACCCAACAAATATCTTGTACTTGATAGGTTAGATGTCATTTAAAAGTGTAGTATTAAAATCTCTCCCTGATATCAATTCATAGGATTTACTTCCTACGAAATTGAAAACGAAAAACAATGTATGGAGCTTTAACACTGATGTGTATGCATGGACAAAGGCATATGGTGCAATATTTTGCCATCACAAGTTCACAACCCCATAGTTTATTAAAACGTTATATATATGTATATATATATGTATAGGCTTTTCAAAATAATTACTAGTTAGTGTATTCTGCAACCCCTCCTAACTTTTCTGTTAGGTCTTTATTTTTTACAACCCAAAATATACATATACTGTTCTGCTGCTGTCTGTATGTAGGTGAAGGAACGAGCAATAGAACTTGCAAAGGCCTTGGAGCATGAAGATGGAGCAAAAGGAGCTGTTGAAGCCTTTTTTAAACATTTCCCCCGCAATAAACCAGATCCGGAATCTGACCCAGATTCTCCAGTTTCCAGATTTATCTCCATCACCAGATGTTTGGGTTGCTCCTAATATGGCCTTGTTTTTAGCTGCTCAGTTAATTGATTCTTTTTGTTAGTTTGTCTTACCAATAGCCTCCTTTCATGGTTGGTTTGGAAACTTGATTTCGGCCCTTGTTTGTATTCCATATGTAGTTCTATTGTCTGACGGTGTTGTCTCCTTGTAAATCTTTACCATCTCCAAGGTAGAAATATTAATTGTTGCATATAAAGATTTTTGACTTGGTAGAAGGGAACATGATTGCATATATGCTTAAAAGGGTTGATTTGTTGTATATATGTTTTCCTTATTACAAGGTTGCAAACTATACCCCATCCCATAACCAGTTTGGTGCACACCTGTTTCTATTCGATTTTGAACTTGTGATGTCTGAATTTCTTTAATTTCTCGTGTGTGTTTTCCGTTCTATACCCCATCCCATAACCAGTTTGGTGCACACCTGTTTCTATTCGATTTTGAACTTGTGATGTCTGAATTTCTTTAATTTCTCGTGTGTTTTTTCCGTTCTTTGTATGTCCATGAATAATTCATTTGTATAGCTTCCAATTAGTCGATATGTATGATTTTTTTGGTAAATAAGCATTTTTAATTTCTAATAGGGAAATAACTACGACTCTGCGAGTACTTTCTAATTCTTCTTTAGTGATTGACGGTTGATACGTATATCATCTCAGAAGTGTTAAATTTCCAATGAGACGTTGGTAAGTAAGTTGCAACTCTTCTTTAGTGAATGTACTAAAGTTGCTTTTTCTTAATTCAGTTAACTTGTTACCATTGTTCCTTGAATGTTATTGCTTTGGTTCTAGAAAGGTTGTTCAAATGTTACAATTCAAGGCAACAAAAAATTCCCTGTTTTTGAGTTTTTAATGCTTAGATTGGAAACAGAAGCTTCTTTTTCAGGAGCCATGTATATAATATATATAAACTGGGGAATTGACAAAGGTTTCACTTAACTACATTATATACTCTAGTAGTATGAAGTTGCTTCTTTCCTTTTCCTGTGAAAGTATACTACAAAGCTGATGTTAATTGGCATTGGGGATGAAATTGAGATTCTTCTTTATAATAACAATGATAAGGGACCAAAAGTGGATTAGCTAGTGCCATGGTACATATACCGAGGTTCTAGCTAGCATATACTCCATCCGTCTCAAAATAACTGTCATTTTTCATTAAAATATACCTCACATATATTTATGAAATGAAACGGCTAATTTTTTTGGTATTGTACAAGCACAACCACCGTTTTCATTTATATGACCAACCCCATTAGTTTGTATTCATTTGCAATGAAACAATAAAAGGGATAGTTGTTTTGGTTATTTATATAATATAACACATCACTCTGTATGGATAAACACTGCTATGAACCCGGTGTATTATAATAATTAACTGTGTGTCAACAAATAGAATTTTTTAGTTTTAATTTTGAATTAATTTTAGAATAGTTATTTTTTGTTTCAATAATATGTATTGAATTTTTAATGGATGTCGCATCATAAATTATAGTGCACCGGGTTACTCATTTGAGAATGTGTGTTTGGAGTATTTTGTTTCTAATTGGTCCCTAGTCTATGTGCGGTCCAATATTGTATCTTGAACCTTATCTTGGCACAGGAATGGCGAGTTCGTTCTTGAGTTATTTGGTTAGATGGTACTGTTCCAATTTATAACTCTTTAAGTATTGCTTTTTTTTTTTAGTTTTTTTTCTTCAGTTGGAATAAAACTAGTCACCAAGTCCTGGAATAACAAAACAGTGCTTAAAGAAAAATAGCATATGCAGTTTTAATGTAATTAATTTGTACTCTCTAATATACAGAATTAGATAAGATATCAACATAATCTAAAATAAATTGGATACTTGATATGATCGGCAGATCTAAAACAGTTTTAAGCTCATAATAAGGATCTAATATGACGACTTTATTTTTTAAAATTGATGAAATTAAGCATCAATGAAATTATCATTCTTGTACGTAATTAATTAACCCTTCCTTTTTTAATGGGTGTAAAAAATGATGTGTACATGCTATTTGATTTTGGATCTTCTAAATTAATCCTGAAGGAGATTCGGGTCTATTCTTTTATCCTTCGGTGTGAAATTGACACCGTTATCTAATTGCAACCTCTACTACTCAATGGAAAATACGTTCATGGTGTTATATTTACTAAGTTTACCGACACCTACATTACGATCATTATATCAACATCGCGTCTAATGATAACCTAACATTTTCTTCTAGTTTACATATTACAAAGTGTTCTATTAATTACAATGAGTTAAACTGTTAATATACAATAATATAAGAATTTCTTGCATCTATAATATACTCCTATGATATATCCAATGATGGTAGGAGGTGGACCGTATGGGAAAAATTTAGTGAAAAAGAGATGGATGCATGCAACGAATGGGTTACGTAAAGTGGCACCGGAATGGTGGAAATTGGCGGTGAAGTAATTGTCAGAATTAAATATAAATGAATGTGATTTTGAATTGAGTTATAAAAGTGACATTTTTACCAGTGGATATTTAGCTCCCCATTCCTTATTTATTTCCGGACAGTGACATAACTTTCTCAAGAAATTTCGGCATTCATCTTAAACAACATGCACAATGATCTAATTAATAAAACTTAGGCAGTGGAAAATAATGAAAATGTATTATCAAAATCCCGGACCTTAAAACACTTTTAAATATTAATACATATGGTACGTGATACTACTATATATGCTACATGATACTATTTATTTTTACTCTTTATTTTTAACTTTGATGCTATATGATGCTATATTATATATACTAAATTTTAAACTATACTTGAGAATTCACTATTTTAAAAATTAAGTTCTCCTATCTTTTTATGTACTAATCAACGATTCTCTCTAAAAATTACATGAGAGTTTTTAACTGTGGAACATAGATTTTTTGATATGTATAATCTCGAGCATTAGATTTTTATCCTACAGTCATTTGGTGACCAAACAAATTTAGATGCTGAATTTTGTTTTTAACTTTAACAACTATTTTCCCTATAATATGATCACCTTTTGCAATTTCCCAATGTACCAATTTTAAAGTATATCATTTTTGCTTTCATTATATGTGGCTAAACAAAATAATTTAATATGTCTGTTATATTTTTGTTGAGTGCGTCTATTTTATCGTCTCACTTCACTGAAAAATAGGGGCGAACCGCTTCAGCCTGGAACGATTTGCCTACATGGCAGACTCGTCACTTAAATTTATCAATTTAAAAAAAACACGTGGGTAAAACCGCCTTTGTCACATCCTGAGGTATTAGTTCACTTTTAGCGCTTTTTTATACTAGTTAAAAGGGTTAATTGTACTTGGAGCTGTGTATTTTAGATCGATTGTATTACTGTTATTTGATACGACTTATCGCTTTCTAGCATTTATGAGGTCCGTTTGATATTCACCTCTTATTTTGCGGGGTTCTCTTTGTTCCGAATCTTACTCTAGATTATGTTAAAATTAGTGTTTGGCAGTGTTGATAGTTCACCGCTAGCCAGATTATATTGGCTACTAAGATCTAATATTAAGCGGGGCTTAAATTTTCTTCATTGACGATAGTAATGGAGTTTGTTTGGTAAATATTGGGTACTGAGATCTACTATAACTCGACGTGATAATCAGAATTCTGAGTATGATTATTCTTTACTTCGTCTAACGGAGTAGCTGTTTCCGAGTAGCCGTACAGACTTTGAGTTTAGTTGGAGATTGGTTTTAAAGACTGAATAGATTGCATCCTTACAATTAAAATTCTGAGTATAATTGTATTTGAATTCGTATGAGGGGTTTTTGCTTTCGATAACCTTGAGTCTTGGTTCCCTTATTATTCTTGTTTACCGTGACCGTTTCACTAATATTCCCTGAATCTGTATGATGAGATTAAAATGAGTTTGTCACGAAATGATGTTGTGAATGCTATTGGGTCTTTATTTAAATGATTTTGATGTGTGATCGATTGTACCATTCTTATTGGGATAGGTCATAACTTTATTGTATAGTTTTATCCTGCTGAGTATTTTTCTTAACTCTCAGTTTATATCAAACCGGAGAGGAGTTAGTTTGGTTGTTTGATTTGCTTTGACTCTAAATAGCGGATTGTGCTATCAGAGTCTCCGGTCGTTCATTTTTTACTGATATGATATGACATGCTTAAATTTATTTTGAAATTGATAAATTTAAGTGACGAAGCTACCACATAAACAAATCGCTTCAGGCTGGAGTGGTTCCTCCCTATTTTTCAGGAAAATGAAAAGTTAAAATAGACTCAACTATTTTTGTTACATCATGTATTTATTATATTAAGAATAAAAGGAGTAAAGAATTTGCTTTAGTTAAAGTCGGTTCTATCAAGAGTGGGGATCACTAAAACACTAACTGTGTTACAGACATGCACCCAATCCCTTCCATATTGGCCAGTAAAGATTACAAAACCACATGTTTAAACTCAGTTCTATCTCACTTCATCTCCTTCATTCCACTTCCCAATGTTCCTCTTTTCCTATTTGCTTTTAATGACAACTGCTGTTTTTATTTCCTAAATACATATTATTAAATGTCAGTGAACTATAATAGTATTCTAAAATAAGAACACATTGATAATTGATCAGAAAGAAAAAAAGATCCGACTAGAGAAGTACTATAGAGTTATAGTTCTCCATCTGAAAACCATATATACCTAGGAGTACCAAATCTAGCTCATTCCCAATTGATGTGATCGGTTTTTTCTTTCTTCTCCTACTATAAATTCGTAATACACTTCGAACCGAGGAGTATTATATTCATTCTTGAAAGGGTCCGACTCAATCTTGATATCGATCCAAGGTAGCAAAGTATATAAAATGCTTATATTAGATCAAATCTTGACAACTCAACTTACTAACCAGAGTATCTTACATTCTCAAGACTTTAGACGGTTGAAAAAGGAGTTAAAAATCACTCTAAAATAAAATGCAGGTTATCAATACACCTATTTTAGAAAATTGTTGGTAAACTGAGTGTCGTTAAATTTTAACAGAATACTAATTAGATTTTATTAATATGTTATCATTTTGTAGTAGCATATATTACTTACTTCGTCCCTAAATAAGTGTTCATTACGAAAATACGTGCAACTTTGACTTTGACCATCAAATTTCTCATATGTAGATTGTCGGAAAAAATTATTTCAAAATTCAATCACATAGTTCATAGTTAGAAATATACAATGGATCAATTTTTAGATTTTTCATTCCGACGTTTTAGATATGTTAAATTCGATGGTCAAACTTACTCGTATTTTCATAGTTGACACTTATTTAGGAACGGAGGTAGTAGTTACTAGGATTCAGCTAAAAAGGTTAGATCATTCACATTTGTCTCACCAAAATTCACTTTCTCTATATTTGATGAGTTTAACTTGAAAAACATTAGCACATCAGTCTCATAATTAACTATTTGTTTTTTAAGAGTACTATTATCTCTCTTCATAGATAGAAATGGAATTGTTCTCATGAAACATTAAAAATCAATATTGTTTGGACTCCACTTTATCCCTTGTGTTTGGTCCAAGTGGTTGGTAGCCGAGTATACCACGCTCACCACCAGGGTTCGAACTCTGACGCCTGCAAAACAGGTTTACCTCCAAATGAGGGTTTCTGATTATAAAAAAAAAAAACAATTAAGTATTTATAGAGAGTATGTTTTGGTGAGACCGAAAAATCATGTAAAATATAAATGATTACTTAAATGTAAAAAAATAAGATTTTCGCTCATTATACAAGGAAATTTATGATGAGTCTGATGTGAATGCGTTTAAAATTTGTTAATTTTCATCAAAATTATAGAAATCTATTAAGTTATTTATTATATCTCAAGTTTGTGAATTAAAGAGAAGGGAAGATGCCAGTTTCCATTCCATGCATGTATCTCTTTTACTTAACCACCAATAAGTCCCTTACCCTTAGCATGCACACTCATATAATCAAAACATATATACTATTAATTACTCTCTCACTGTGAATCTTATCACTTCTGTTCCCAAGCCCATACACCCTATTGCACTTGCACTCTTCTTAATAAATGACACACCATAACACAACACCAACACCTCACATTTTCCAAAAAAAAAAACAAAGCTCTCTTTAAACCCTAGTTTCTGAACTCTCTCCCATTCTCTTCATTACCTCATAACCCAACCTCAACTACATACTCAAACTTCTTACTATTATTATTATTTTGTCTCTAACATTGTGATTTAGTTCCCCTACTAAGGTACACTTTCCTTTATAGCTTAATGTTTACATAAATTTATTAAATGTCAAAGTAGAAGGATCTAATGTCACTTGTCAGATATTCAAATTTATATATCATTTCATATATTTATAAACGAATTGATATGGTAAAGTATCTTGTAACTTTTGTATTGAATTACAAAATTTACATGTTTTCTTTCTATCTGTCTATAGCTCATCAATCTTTTGCAAACTATAGTATCATTGTTTGGATCACACGTTTACTTAAAAAAAAAATCATATTGCGGAAACCAACCAAACTAAATCTGGTTGCTTAATGTACCCAGACGTCTTTCTTTCCAAGTTGTATCACAGATTCAATGGTTATCAACTTAATTATCAATTTCAATGTACTTCACATGTAATCCCCTAAAATGGAGCAAGTTATATACCAAAAACATTTAACTTAAGTAGTTAACTATTGTTTCATTTTGTAATCCCAGCTGATCGAAGCAGATATGGATCTAGAAGAAAAACAAACAAACCATACAAATGATTTAACAACAAGGTCATTCTCATGCTTATTCTGCTCAAGAAAATTCCACAGTTCACAAGCATTAGGTGGCCACCAAAACGCCCACAAAAAAGAGCGATCCGCCGCGAGAAAATCCAAAAGGCCATCGGAATACCCCCTCTCTCCTCCCCCTCTACTCTTCGCTTCCAACCACAACCTCGGCCTCTTCAGCCCTGCCGCCCTCTACATTACTGCCCATGCCGCTAGCCAACAATTCCCAGCCGGATTTGGGTCCAATGGTGCGGCTCGATTTCAAAATCCTCCGATGTTTTACAGAGGGGGATATATGAACAATAACCAATTCAATGGTCCTTTTCGTAATACCGCAACAACTAATGGAATGAATCATGATATTGAGAGTCATGATCAGAGAGACAACAAGAGCCAAAAGCTAGACTTGTCTCTCCATTTATGAGTTTTTGTTAATAAGTTGGACCCGTTACTTGGAAAGAAAAAAAGAAGAAGTCTGATTTAAACTTTTAGTGGTGAATTTATTAGTTTAAATAATCGGGTTATTTTTGTTTTTGTTATCTGTACTAACACTAAATTTCATTTTTGAGCCTCATACTACCATTTTTTTCTTCCGCTTCCCTCGACTTACAATCTTTCTCTTTTTTGGGAAACATGTGTGAAATACGTAGCAAAATTGACAACACGTGATGTCATGTGACCCATTTCCGTTAACGCGTTAACAATGAGTCTAAATCATGGCCGGTCCGACGTCTTTTTACACCTAAGGCATACTTTTTTTGACGCTTTTTTAACTTTATCCATTTTTTAAAAAAGTTTGCCCCTTAATTGACAATATTTACCTCTGCCGTTAACGGAAATGAGTCATTTGACAGCACGTGTTGTCAATTCTGTTAAGTATTTCACACATGTTTTCCAAAACAGAGAAATATTGTAAGTAGAGTGAAGGGGAAGAAAAAAATGATAGTAGCGGGCTCAAAAACGAAATGAGGTGTTAGTATAGGTAACAAAAACAAAACAAAAAACCCTAAATAATCTCATCCAATTTTGTTTAGGATGATTACACTTTTCGCTGCCTAACTATGTTATCGATCGATCTTTATCCCCTTTCGATGAAAATTTCTGGTTTAGTTTGTTTTATTACTGTACTACTAAATTTTTGTTTGAGAGTGATATAGAATGGAGAAATCAAATAATTGTGTGCCGAAATGGAAGTGCAATTTTGAAATTTCACTTCGGTCGCTGCTTAATTTTATGCTACTAGAAGTTTAAGTTTCATAATTAGATTCAAACTGCACTATTCTGTTCGAGAATTCCTGTGAAACTTGCAAGAAGCAGTGTTCTTTCATTAATTTCCTTCAACTATACGGTAATTATATTGGTCTTTTTAATTAAATTTGGTGACCAATGTTTCGTTATGTTTAAACCAATCCAACCGGTCATCAAAGTTGGATAAACTCGATGGTAACACACAGGCGACGCTATCAATGAGACGCAAAATGTGAGAATCCATCTGATGACATGAGCATCTAACTTACTTTAATTATATTGGTCTTTTTAATTAAATTTTGATGATCAATGTTTCGTTAAGTTTAAACCAATCCAACCGGTCCTAAAAGTTGGATAAAACCAATCCAACGGGTCATCAAAGTTAGATAAATTCGATCGCAACCCACAGGCGACGCGCATGAAAAAATTACAATAGTAAAGGTTTATCAGTGAGACGCAAAATGTGAAAACCCCACAACTTGGATGATTATATATCGATCTTGATTGAAAATTAATGTATACGTGTGTGTAGTTAATACTTAATGCATGTCATTAATTGATGTTTTTTTGTATAATTTTCTTGAGTTGATATGGCATTGGCAATGTTTTCAATACTAAGAACTAAATCCAAAAGCAACAAACTACAAGAATAAGCCCTTGAAAGAGAGTATTTAACTATTCTTCCGCACTACACGAATAAGCCAGAATAAAAACAAATATACACTATGTTGAGATTAATTTAGTGTCACTTAGCATATGGTTTTCCCCCTTTTCTTTCGCTTTAGAACACAAAGGAACTATCAATTTTGCACATATTTATCTTCAATATTTAAAACTCGTTTCACAAATACAAGGGATTAAAACTATGCATTTTAGAAACTAATGTCTCGCTTCTGAAAAGTTTTTGTGCCATCTTATTATTTAACTATTTTGTTTTGAAATAGATTGTTTTAGGGTTAATTCATGTTTTCTGTACCAAACTATCGCTGTTTAACAATTTGCATACTCAACTATTTTTTTTAACAATTTACATACTAAATTAACAGAAATCGATCAATAAGCAAACTATTGGTGACATGTCAGCAATTAAACACACAGTTGACAAAAATTTGCTTACGTGGGCTTTCTGGCCTATATTTGGCGCCAAAATCACTTACACCCCAGAACTCATTACACCCAGCCAATTCTCTCACTAACCCAAAACCCATAACTCTAATTTTCAGACAGCCATTCTCTCACTAACACTCTCTTCAATGGACTACCACTGCCATTGTAGGAAAACCACAAAACTAAACACATCATGGACTGCGGAAAACCCAGGTCGCAGGTTTAGAAATTGTAAAACCAACTCTTGTTCATTTTTCTTATGGGTTGATCCCCCTATTTGTGATCGTGCCACAAAAATAATACCAGGTTTATTGAAAGGAAAAAACACCTTGGAAGCTGACATGAAAGAAATGCAAAGAGAGAATTCAAAAATGAATAAACAAATTAATGAATTGCAGAATGAAAAAGCTTGTCTAATGCAGCTGGTTGAAGAATATGAGGGTGCGAAGAAAAAAGATATGGTGAAAAACATGAAGCAAGTGAAGAAGAAAAAGGGAAAAAATAGTAATGGTTGTATACTTGCTGTTTTTATGATTTTAATTACTGTCATGTCAATGGTGTACCTGTTTGAGGAAGAAAAAAATACAGGTCTAGAGCTTATTTGAAAAGAATGTTTAATGTAATGGTTTCATGTAATGCTATGTGTATGAATGAATGAAGGGTTAATTCATGTAATGGTATGAGTATGAATGAATGAAATTTGTTTTTGTGTTGTTTGATGATGCTAAATTTCTGATATCACAAGTACCCAAATCTCAGTCAAAAAATGAACTATTCCGAGTTCACAAAAGCCCCATTCTGAGATGGCTATAAGTGGACAATAATCAGTCCAAAAATTGGTCAATTCTGAGATCATAAATACCCAAATCTCATCATAAAATGGACAATTCAGAGATGTTTTCATAAGAGCTCAGAAATACCTAAATCTCATCTCATTCTGAGTTCATAAGAGATTTTTTCTGAGATAAAAAGAGACTGTTTTCTGAGCTGTTTTCATAACATCTGAGGATAAAATTACAGAACAAAACTATAACATCTCTCAGTACAAAAACATCATTGAGATGTCAACATTTGTAAGATCACAATGGTCATCTCTCAGTACAAAAACATCATTGAGATACCAACATTTCTAATATCACAATGGTCATCTCTCAGTACAAAAACATCATTGAGATGACAACATTTACTATACAAACTACTCAATAAAAACAGTAAATCAAATTACTATAGAAACAAAATAACACCATTAAATTGCCAAAATAGATACTTCATTCATAGGCCAGTAACAGACACCAAAGTGTTACTATTCATACAGTAGCAAAGCCATTATAGGCCACCAAAATAAAAACAAAAGCAATAAGTACATTACAGGTCATTCAATTCATTAGCAGGTCTTCTCAAACCAACAAAAGAAAATTAAAAGTACTTTGAAGTCTAATTAGTAAAATATTTCTTACATAAATGTAGCTTACTACAAATTAGGGCCAGATTGACTCTGTTTTGCTTTCCATTGTTTCTTAAACTCCAACTCAAGTTTAAGAGCAGCAGGTGTGAGATACATCTTGCAATCCTTATAAATATGTCCCTTTGTTGACTTTCCACCACCTTTTGTTTTGTTTAAGATGCCAGAATGAAGTGTGTCACTGCCACTCTCACCATACTTGGTTAAATCCTCAAAATCCACAACAACAGGCCCTTTTTTTGGTGAGTTTAATATTCTCATGCTTCTTCTCATCTTTAAACAATCAATAAAAATAGCAGTTAGAATATATTAGCACAAAAGCTACTAATAAAAAACAATAATGGTTTTAATAAAATAAGAGAATTTACTGGTATTTGAGCTCTCTTTTTTCCAGTAAAGCCTCCCAAAGGTTGACTGGACACTACTCTTGATGTTTGACCCACTTCATCCTGTTTTTCAGCTATATCATTTGCACTAAGGACCACATTATCACAGAAATCACCACTCTCATTCTCTCTCACAGTAGCAGGGCCTTTTTTTGGTGAATTTATTATTCTCATACTTCTTCTCACCTTTATACAGTCAATAAAAATAGTAATTATAATATATTTTACAGTACCTGAGAGTAATAAAATAGCAATTAGACCAAAAACCACTAATAAAAAAAGTAAATGTTTTATGAAATTAAGAGAACTTACTGTTATTTTAGCTCTCTTTTTTCCAGTAAAAGCTCCCAAAGGTTGACTGTATACTACTCTTGATGTTTGATCCACTTCATCCTATTTTTCAGCTATATCATTTGCACTAAGAACCACATTATCACATAAATTATCACTCTCATTTTCCCTTTCATTACTCACACCATTTCCACCATATCTCACACCATCATTTTCCATCATATCTTCCACCACATTAGTTTCAACACCATCATTTTCTACCATATTTTCCATCACAGTTTCAACACCATCATCATCTTCCTCATCCATACCAAAATCATCATTGTCACTGTTACTTTCATCAACTAAATGTGGAATTGCCTTTGGTTTTTTCTGCCTTGTTCCTCTCCCCTGGCTTTTTTCTTTTGGAGGTTTACCACATGTTCTGGAGTTATGACCAGCTTTTTTACACAGTGTGCATGTAATTATAGTACCAACCCTACCTATCTTATGAGAGGGTGTCCTAGGCTCATCTGCAGCTCTTTTTCTATTCTTTCTTGGTCTACCAGGTTGTGCAGTAACCACTGGTGGTAAAATTACTGGTTTGTTGGTTTTGGGCCATAAATCAATTCCATTAATTGGTACCAAAGTATTACTATAGGTTTTGAGCTAAGTTTCTCTTGTATAACAACTATGTATATAATCCTCTGGTTTGAGACCTTCACAATTCATGGCACAAATACTATGAACACATGTTATCTCAGCTAACTGCCATACATTACAAGCACAAGTTTTCCTAGCAAGGTCTACTTGATAGCAAGAATGACCACTATCAACCTCATAAATGAGATTACCATTCGAATAAGGTATATAATTATGTGATCTAAGTTTAAAAACTTCAAGTTTTTCCTGAATTTTAGGACATATGTGAAGTGCATTTTTCTTTTCCATAGCAGTTTTTTTTCTCATAACTAAATCCATGAAATACTTCCTCATATCCTCAAGCATACTCAAAATAGGTTTTCCCCTAGCTTCTTTTATGCAAGCATTAAAGGATTCACACAACTTGTTTAATAGAATATCTGATTTTGGTTGAAAACAGAAATGAGACCTAGACCAGTTCTTACCTGGTTTGGATGACAACCAAAGATAAGCTGGTTCATTAAGGTTTTTCATCTCTTCTAGGGCTTTGGTAAAGTATTTCTTAGTGCTAGCTCTAGCACATTTCCAAAGTAGATTCTTTAATGCCAACCCTTTGTGGTCCTTTTTGAAGTTATTGTAGAGATGTCTTACACAAAACCTGTGTTCCACACCAGGTAGCACTTCCTCCATGGCAGCAATAAGACCCTACAGAATAAAATTAAAGAATAATGACAAGTTATTGTTGCAAATTAAATAAATGATAAATTAATAAATGAAAATTTTAATTACAAGCCTAACCTTTTGTTTATCAGAAATGAAGGTATAGTCAGCTGCAGACTGAATGTTTAGGTTCTTAGAGAGCAAGCTCAAGAACCCCTCCAAGTAGATTGTTTTTCTTTCCCAACAACTGCATAAGCAAAAGGATACATGCAGTTGTTGGGGTCTATTGCCACTGCAGTCAACATTATACCCTTGTGTGGCCCACTTAGATGACACCCATCAACACCAATAACTGGTCTACAACCTTCTAAAAACCCTCTTTTCAAGGCCCCCCCAACAGATATAAATCCCTCTGAACACATATGGAGCATCTAAACTTGGTCTATTCTTGGTTTTCACCAAAAAAGTACTACCTGGGTTAGTTCTTTTTAACTCAGCAATATAGTCCCAAAGTAGTTTGTATTGGTTAGCAGAAGTGCTCTCAATTTGAATTTTTGCAAGGTCAAAAGCCCTATATGCTTTGGCAATAGTTACCTTACACTTTGTTTTTCTTGCCACAAACCTTTGAAATGCTTTTGCATCCCACTTAGGATTCTCTCTAATATCCATTTCAAATTTTTGAGCAATGTATTTTGGTGTAAAATTTGAATTCACCAGTGTGCTAGAACATGTGTGTCTGTCCACAAAAGTTCTTATCTGTACTGTCTCTTCCCATCTCATTCTTGCACCATATATCAACCAAGGACATGGGTTATCAGTACTTCCATTTCTACAAATACCATACATTTTTAACTTGCAGTTCACATTCAAATAAACATCCTTTTTTTCTTTGAATTGCATATTCCCTTACAGCTTTTCTAAACAGAGCAGCACTAGGAAATTTCATTCCAAGTTTAAACTCTATAGGTTTATCTAAGTCTGCTTCACCAAACACTGAATAACTAACTTTAACTCTACTTTCATCCTCATCAGACCCTACATCACTATCAAATCTGACTATGACACATAACCCTGATCCATGTCCTCATCATTACCCACATTATTGTATGCAGCTGCAACTTTAGATTTCATAGTGACACTAACTTTGTCTTTACATCTAGCCTTACTAGTACCAGAACCACTAGCTTTGCCACTGCTGTGGTCCACAGTAATGTCAGTGTCAACTAAAGTATCATCTTCCCCACCAATATCATCATCAGTATCAAAATTATTTTCTAAATCAGAACCAACATCATTTTCAACTTCAAATTCATCACCACTACTGTCTAAGTCTGAATCTATTTCATTGTTATCACACTCAGCATATAATTCCACAACTCTAGTAGCGCTATCAACATAGTTAACAATATGATAAGCATCCCTATCAAATCTAATCTGAAATTCAGTTTCCTCAAATGAAGTTCCCACTTTTTTACAGTACAACTTGTTAACATTTAACCAGCCTAATTTGTAAGTCATTCCTACAAGTGCTAGATAATTGATCTCTTTTTCATCACAAAAATCAAAGTAATCAACTCTACCATTCAAATATTGTGTTCTGTTACCTCGAGACATTATACCATCATGATGATAGGCTATGGTGAACATGAAATTGTTATCTGCAATTTAAAAAATATACATAATTAAACCCCTACTACTCAAATTAACCACCACTAATTAACAATATTTAACCATAATCCCTAAGTACGTAAACTGAATAACTCATCTAAATAAATTGATAAAAAAAACCCTAATTATAAAATTAATTAATATACAATTAAAAATCTCTAATAATTAAAAACTCGAATAATGTAAACTGAATAATCTAAAAAAAAAAAATGATAACAAAAACCCTAATTATAAAATGAAGAAATAAATAATTAAAAAACCACTAATTATAGATAGATAAAGAAATTGACTTACCGTATTTTGGAGGGTCTGTTCCATCACGAAGCATCCAACTCATGTTTAAAAATGATTTATTTCAGTAATTGTTGCTTAATTTGGACGTTTTCTGAGAGAATTATACATATAGACAGAGTTATACGTATAGAGAGAGAATGTTTTGGTTTCATAGACACCTGTTCGTTCCTTTGCTGCCGTGTAATATTGATAAGCCCACGTAAGCAAATTTTTGCCAACTGTGTGTTTAATTGCTGACATGTCACCAATAGTATGCTTATTGATCGATTTCTATTAATTTAGTATGTAAATTGTTAAAAAAAAATAGTTGATTATGCAAATTGTTAAACAGCGATAGTTTGGTACAGAAAACATGAATTAACCCGATTGTTTTATATATCTAACTCCTATATTTATTTTTTCGGGTAATGATATAGTTAAATCCTTTTTTAACACACTCATTCATATAGTCCGATCATTTAATGAGTCTATATAAAGGTAGATAAACAAATGAGTAATGTTCAAAACATACAATTAATCAAAATATATTATCAAAACATACAACAACTAAAACTTTCTTCGTAAAACATTCAAAAATACAATTACATGTACATATTTATCAGAGTTGTATGTTTTGGAAAGAAATTTTTTGGTTTGTACTTTTTGATAATTAGACTTCAAAAAATTGTATACTTTGGTAATATATTTTTTCAGTATATTTTCCCAACCCGAATAACTCTTTGTAGGAATGTTTACCAAAAAGTCTATCTATATCTCAACTCACCAGACCAGAACCCGCACTCTTAACTAAGGGTACAAGATTCGAGTGTGAGAAGCGTAAACCGAACTTTCAAGATACTGTTACGCTTTCAGTTATAACTCAGTTTTAACTCAAGTTATAACTGAACTCGTCTGGAATAATAAATCAACTGAACACACAACGTTGATGACGGAGTTCGATCTAGTCAATCAAGTACCGATCTTCTTTATTTCGAAATTCATCACTATCTTTGCTTTACATATCTTCAAGATCTTTCCTTATTTATCTTCTTATCTCTTTCCTTTTTCCTCTTTACTTCTTTATTCTAAATTGATTTGACTTTTATATTAGGGAGAATATCTTCTGATTTAATCATTCAACTACTTGTAGACCACGTCCAAATCTTTAATCATCAAGATTCGAGATTATCAACTAAAATTGTAAATTCACCATAAACCCAGTTATATGTGAGTTATAACTGAAACTGTAATCTCTCTCACCAGTTGAGTCGAAAGTTCAGTTGTAACTGAGATAATAAAAACCTGTGAAACACACTCAAGTTAATCGATTAAAAGCACCACTTTATAACAATATTAAGATCAATAAACTACCATATTAATGACAAACAATTTAGTCATTCTCTGGACCTAACAATTCGAGTCTTAAGAAAGGATTGAATGGGTTCGAGTCTTATTGGGCCAATTTACCCTAATATTAGTCCTTGGTTGTAACTAACGAAAATTTAATAGGCCCTTGATGAACCCTTTGATTTTAGCTAAGCTCTAAATCATTTTCCTTCGAGTAAAGCAACATGAGATTGATTAGATCATCAATCAAATAACTTTTTTGTTTTACATGTTTCGTACAGCAACCATTCAGACTTTCGGGTTTGTTATAGTGGCAATCTTATTTTTACCAAATTATATTAATAAAATCCAACATCAACAGTCAAAAAGGTACTGAAACACAGTAAGAGCTAACATTTTGAGGAAAGAAACTCTGGCTCTTTTGACCCGACTCAAATTCACATTACAAGGGGAAGTGACCCGACCGGCTTGGTATGTACCACCCTAAATCCGACCTATTTTTCCTCTATCAGGATATACTTATCCAACGTTTTATTGTATAATTTGTACCGAATTGTCAAGCTAATCTCTTTTTCACCGAAGTACTTTTAAGTTATATGCATGGTTTACATACATGTTAGCAGCTAGCAAGAGTGCGAGACCCTACATGAAAAGCAAAAAGGGTATAGAAAACTATTCAGTTTAGTAGATATTATTTTATACTACAATCGATTAAAAAAATGTATATTAAGATTCAGTTAAATCTTTAATACTGAGTTTTATTTTTTCATGTTACTAGAAATGTATCAAAGTACAATTCCCTAATCTGAATTTCCAGTGTTAAGCTCATGAACTTTACTTAATTAGTTAGCCTTTTTTCTGTTGGGACAGTGCCTACTTACCTTAGCGGAGTTGTATCACTTATACTCATGGGCGGCCCTATGAATTTGGCATCTTAGATTGGTGTAAATTTCGGCGCCTTTTCTTTATTTAATTTAGGGACAAGCAATATCGGAAAAAAAGTTGCATGCTAAATAGTAAAAACTATAGTTAAAACTTAAAATACCAGTAAATTTGTACCGTAAAGCTTGTCCAATCGAGTTTATGAATCAAAACTATTGCTATTTGTACTGTAAATTTGTACTATTCTTAGTTTTAGACATATTTAATACAAAAAAGAATTAAAATAGGCTGAAATGATTCGAACCACCAGTAGACCATACTTGAATGTATGCTAGAACATAAGCATAAAAATATATATACAAGTATACCATGGGAGGAGCTAGAATTTCACTTGAGGGGGGCAAAAACTTGTAAAATTTATATGTTATATTTTACATATGATAAATGTTTTGTGAATGACATTTTGCACTTTTGACTATTTATATTGTACAACCTATGACAGCTTTTTTTTCCAGTTGCATTTTAATTAATTTAGAATTATTGATATTAAGTACACTAAATGAACTACAAAATTAAAGGTTTTAAAATTCAATATTTTAAAAGTTTTTTGAGAAACTATAAATGATTTTAGGAAAATTATTCTGTTATTAGAATATAAAACCAAAAAAAAGGTCTTCTTACTTTGATAGAAATGGTCTCGTTGAAATGTATGGATGAATAGTTTTGAGTTGGATATTTTAATTTTAAAATTAAAAAATAGCAAAAAGATAACATAAACTGGTTAAAGAGATTTGAACCCAGTACAACCACATACCATTACATACTTAATTTTCAGCTCCTAACCACTAAGTTACTCAAACATTTGACAAATTATTACATATATAATATTAGTTATTTAAAATCCAGCACGGGCACTAGCCCCCACCAGACCTATGCTCTCTCCGCCCCTGAAATATACCGATTTTTCTATAAAATACCTAAATTACAATTTTTTGTTGTCAATCGAGAATCTCTCCATTGAACGACAGTTAAGCTCAGGAGTTGTTATGGATTATACAAGGCTCGGCCTTCCTTGTACTACAAAAGAGATCCAATCATTTTTCCTCACTTTCTCGTCACTCTTGTTTTTTTCATGTTCATGACCCCAACAAAATTTCTCCTTTTTTTCGGTTGAGAACCAGCATTTATTTTTGACGTGTTTAAAAACTGTTGCTGACCCTTAAAAAAACATAAACAGCTCATCAAGCAATAAAATTCACATGGGTTTGTAAGTGTGTTCAATCTTATTATTTGCTTCTATCTATTTCATGCATGGTGTGAATCGTATTAGTTTTGCTTGCAATTGAGAATACAAATGAGTGTCGGTTACAACCCCTAACATTGAATAAAATGATGAAACATACACTTTAATTACCAATATCTGACATATGGTCCTGTCATTGCCAATATAAATATGGAAACGGAAAATAATGCGAGGAACCGTAGAAGCCACAACCAAATTTATTATGTAATATTAGCAGAAACGGAAATGTAAACCATGATCTGTTAATTAATCATTGAAATTAAGAGACTATCTTATAAAAATAAGTAACATGAGAATCGACAAGCGGAGACGCGAGAAAATCAGTTTCCGACATTGAAAAGAGTTTTTGGGTAGCGACAGCTCTTTAAAAATTAATCCCTTACTTATATAATCAATAACACATGAAATTATTTTTCTGTTTATCATTTTCAGATAGATAAATAAACAAATACTCCAGATTAAGACTAGCATGTTCATATCTGACGAGATTCTAAAATCATCTAAATTGTCTACCAATCTGCTTAGACCACAACATGAAAACAAATTAATGTGGGGCTTATTAATATCTGTTGGTCTTATTAATTAGGCATCTTAATCTATGCCTAATACTCCTATTCTTCGTAGTTTTGAAAAATATCTTGCAGTAATTGATTGGATAAATTAAGGAATCACAGGAGTGACACGGGGCTGGTCTTTATTGAGAAATCGCATATCTTAATTTTTCTAATATTTAGATAGGAGGAAGTTACATCATGTTGAGAGTTACATGCATCATGTTCATTAAAAGACTTGCATTCTCAATTTTTTGGGTTGATAGTTACATCATGTTCATTAAAAGACTAACTAGCACCAAAGTAAACTTAAAACGGGTTCTTTTGGTATGTTCATAATTCAAGTTAACTAATTTCTGCTCGTAATAGGAACTATGAAGTGTTCAGATCTAAGAAAACAATAATTCTTTTTGGAACTTCATATGTATGGAGAAAATTAAAAGAAACTTAATGGAAACTTATAACTATTCCTTGTTTTAGCTCATAACAATGTAACAATGTACCTTTTAAAGGCGCAACTTGTCGATTGACTTTCATCTTAGTACAGTGTAATCATTTCATTAGAAATGGTTTTCGATCTAACCTTTTTTAAATAAAATATTGCGTATTTAACGAACACTTAAAAGATAAAATACGACGTTCCACGACATAAAAAAATATGAAAATTTCTTCTTTACTTCCTTACATTTGCGTTACTCATTAGGAATATGAAATACTTACAAGCTGTCATGACGAGGTTCCGTTTGACAATTGGATCGTATCAATTTTATTCTATTCTTGGATAATTATATATGGTAACCGTCGCCCCAATATAATTTAACTTTGTCAATTGTCACCAAACCACCTTAAATCACTCCGTAAGTAAAGTCTATTTACATGATATATTCCAATTCCTCAATCTTTGTGTTTAATTTGCATATGTTCCTATCATCCTATGTACTATAACCATCTTCTCCTTATTTAGAGGTGACTAATTAACCATGTGAAAGTGTTTGGTATGTTGAGCTAAATTTAGGAATAAGGTGGAATTTGTAGGATGAAATTACGTATCATGCACAAGAGTCTATGATATAGACTTTTGTATTTTTCTCTCCAAATTTTTAGTACACGAAAGAACAAAAGGACAAGGTTCACACGTTGAATAGTTAGATTGAACCCTAGCTAATAAGTAGTAATCTACCTTGAGTATTCTTTTTAGAGAAAAGCTAACCAATGCAGCCTATGCATTGATTAAACATGTTTAGTTTTTGTTTTATCATTTATGGTATGGTATGGTAATTCATTAATAACATAAAAAAAGTTTATTAAGTTAATTAAAGATATATTTTGAAAATAATACAATTAAATTAATTATGATCATTTAATGGTAATAACTACAACTACTGTTTTTATTAAGCATGTCATGGTTTTGAAAAGTAATTTAATGCTTAAAGAGTGACTCAAGTAAACTTGTTAGCCAAACCGTTATTTTTATTCTTCATTTGAGACTTCTATTTCGTTATGACAAGTACAATGATACCAAAATAAAGTTTAAACTATATTCAAAATTACTTTTCATGCTCTTATACAAATTAATAAAAATATATGAAATTGAATTTAGAAAGTGTTTATTATATATTTTATGATTTTATATCGACTTATATCCGATTTTACTAGGTGCTCAACATAGTCACAATTTGATAACTAGTGTGCACAAGAATATATAGTGATGACTAAGAAAAATAGTTTTGTTTTCACCGATTGCACAATGTAAGTGTATCATCTGCTGTTTTGCACATTTCTAAACTCCAATTTAAGTTCCCTTCAAACTGTAAAACACTAACTATAGCTAGCGTCTTTAAATAAGTAGAAACATTCGGTTACGCGTTACACAATTAGTTAATTTCTTATATTCACTTGCCGTTGGCTTGGTCACAACCATAGATATTCTAAAAAATTTAGTTTAGTTATTACGCTTGTCAAATGATTGACGGGATAAATGACCCGTAATAAGCGAAGTATGAGGGTGCACATTTTTTCAAAGTAGATAGATCATATTTTGACTATATTATCGTTTCTTATATGTATTCATAATTATTTCTTGATTATATATTTTAATCAACTTTCTATTTTATTTGAAGTGTTTGTTCAAAAAATCTGTAAAATTTGACTTTTTATATTATTATTTTTGTATTTATTGTTTGTTTTGTTAATTTATAAGGTAGTGATATTAATAAATATACAAATAGTGTACCAATTAAAAAGTGGAAACTATATACATATATATACAGTTAGGTTCAGGTATAAAAGAAAAGAAAACTAGGTAATTCTAGTTTTCAAGTAATGGGGAGTATATATATATATATATTGCACCAATGGCTTCATTTATATATATATATTGCACCAATGGCTTCATTTGTACTCTTTATCATGTACGAAGAGGAAGGATATTAAATTTAAAATTTGGTCATTAAATGTGTTGAAATGGAACTAGACCAAGTGAAATTAAGCTTAATTAATTAGTATCATCATAGATATTTATTAGAAAATTATGCTTCAGTGTCATAATTCGTCTTGAAGATTTTTTTTTTTGTTAAAGAAAAGGGTAAAATTAATTACTTGGATGATTAGCTTTCAATTTGTTACCTAAACCCTAAAACAAACCCTGGTAGAATATGTTAGATAATAGTATAAGTAGATAATTGTCTTTTTGTATTTTGTCTCATATTGAGAGTGCAACAAAATTTCCAAGAACTTATAAAGAATTAGTACATCGAAACACTTGCGAGGTGAATGGAATAGCTAACAATTATATAATTAATCTAATACTAATCAAATGATTTTCTAAGTAAGCTAGCATGTTACCAAAAGAGAGTTAAGTCTTAACAGTCGGAAAATCAGAAATGCTACAAAATGTAAGACGTGAAAAGTAATAGTCAATAATCTCAAATATATGTTGCAACCAAATTGTTTCAAAAATTTGGTAGCAAATTAATGGTTCATTTGTTTTTCCAATTTCTTATATCTAAACAAATAAAAGAAAATAACATAGAAGAAATCATATTATGCGTTTAATTTGCCAACTAACGTTGATCTTCACCCCCCAACAAAGTGTCAATTTGTGGTTGATTCTTAATAAATGGAAAGGAATGATACATAATCACATTGTAGACAACTTAGTGATCGTCGATCTGTCATATACCCTCCAAATATCAATGTATCCACAGAAAATTAGTGCATGTTCAGCAAGTATAAACATGTACAATCTAATAGTAGATCTAGTTTTAATTCATCTCATGAAACCTCCATTTCAAAGTAATCAGCGAAGTGTACATGGTCGGATGGTTCAATATTACCCATATCCCACCCACAAAACACAAATTCATTTTGGTAAAAAGTACGTTTAATGTACTGTACTACTAGTGGTTAACAATTTAGGTACTGAAGTAACAATTTTAACAATTGAAGTACTAATCTATGGATTTTTTCACAATTAACAGTGTAGCAGAATGTGCTATCTCAAGTTAAAACTCATCAGCTTTATGAGTTATTATAACGCAAGCAATAGCTTTGAAACTTCTAACTCTCAAATCGGAATAAATTCCGGCACCCTAAGTCCAATAAGTCTTAGAGCACAATATTCAGTTGCAAACTCAAAGCGCTCTAGCTTCAAAAAAAACACTTTAAACTCATATGCTAAACTAAGAAAAAAAATCAAATCCTCAAAATCTTTACATATTAACTTCTGAAAGCAAATAAGATCTAATGTTTTTGATATTAAGACACTCAGGTTCACCAGGTATAGCTTGTTGATTAATCATATCCATCCAAATTAAAATGTCATAAAAATTAAAAATATAATTAAGCAAGTCTCATCCTCTAGCAATGAACGAGTCCGCATTATTAATAGGTACCATTTTGCAACCGGATTAATTAGAAAACGATAAAAACGCGGCTATGCCAAATATTTTCCTAAATTCTTCATATTTAAGCAAGGTAAATCTCGAGTAAATTACATTTCGATTCATACTCATTTTATCTAGCAATGCGGCCCCCTCCCCTCTTTTATTTTCCAAATAATAAATAAAAAGTTGATTTTCCCCACTAATTATTTATCATAATGACTGATAAAACCATAACTTTGGTCGGTGGCGTTAGGTTTTTCAACAATAATATAATAATGAATCAATCGTGAATAAAGGTCACTTCCTTGTCTTTATTATTGCTCGGATTATTATCCTTGTTCGGACTATTACATTTGCTCGGATTATTATTTCGGATTTACAATTGTGCTCGATATATCTATTTAATGTCTCGTTTCGATCTTTCTCCCCTTTTATTCGGTGCTCGGTTGTCTTGTCTCGGTTTACTTCTCGAAGTGATATGCTTTGGTTAGTTTCTCTCTTTTCTTAACTTCTCTCTATATTTTTTGGATAGATTTTCTGGTCCTTTTCTAGGAGGGGTGGTGGGCTATTTATAGGCAACTGCATCTTCCAGGATATTGACAAATGTCTTAATCCCAGGGATTTTTCAGACATGGGTCCCCATTTGATTGGGCTTGGGCTTTTGGTAGTTACACCTCCTTTCTTATGAAAAGTATGAGATGACCCATTAAGCGTTGGGTACCCATTTATAAAGTGGGTTGATTAATACCCGAATAGAATACTCGGGTCTACTTTTTATGTTCTATCAAGTGCTCCCTGACTTCCTCGGCGTGGTTTCCATGTCGGGGGAGTCATGTTTGGTTTGTCGAGAACGTTACTTCGGTTTTGTCATTCCCAATGCTTCATCGAGAAACGCAATAGACTTATGACGGTTCCCGGGGGGGGCACATTTAATGTTTCCTATCCTAATATCTTTCTTCAAGGAAAACTCCTATAAAGGGGTGTGCTCCCTCCATAATTAGGCATCTTACTACTAATTTGCCCGTGACATAATGGCTTCTTCTGGTTCTACTGATGAGAGCTCCTTTAATTATATTTCATATCTAGAAATGGAAATCAAGAAATCTCGTGCCGCGAATAAGAAACTCGTGGCCAAGGTTTCAGATTACAAGAAAAGGCTGTCTGATATGGATTCTGATCATCATGTGACGATGGCCGATCGGGATTGGGCTTACGAGCATATAAAGAAGCTCGAGGCTAATCTGGCTAAACAGAAGGCAGCAAAGAGGGCCTATAAGCTTGCCTTCAAGGAGTTGGATGCTCGGTCTAAACCGAGTTCGGATGATGATGAAGAAGGCTCTTCCTCAAAATAATTAGTCTTTTGTGATTTCTGTTGTAATTTCTTTTGAATGGGGAGTCTTCTCCTCAGTTGTAATCGAATGTTTTTGAAATTAATAAAATATTTCCTTATCCTTGTTCTTGTCTGTTCATCTTCTTGATATCTTTTTGGATGACTTTAATTGGATTTGGAACTGTGGTTAATTCGCCGTAAATGCCTTTGGGAAGTTCAAGAGGTTGTATTTCTTCGAGATGACCTTTGATTTACCCCTTATCTCTTCTTATAAAAGGGGACTGTTCCTGTGTTCTTTATGCAATTCATTCTTTATTAACGAATAAATGGCTTCTCCTCTTGAAAAACATGGTGACAACCTTCCTGAATATGTGGCTCGTCTGGAAGAGGAAGTTCAGAAGGTGCGTTACCTAGAAAAGAGGGTTGCCCGGCTATCGGTGGAAGCTCGTCGGGCCGCCGAACTAGACGAGCGATTGGATGCCATGGAGAAGGAGCATCAGAGGTCTTTGCTCGACAGTATTCGCGCTCGTGCTCGGATCAAAGAGCTAGAGGCCTCCAGAGACAGGCAACTTGCTTCCAAGAGGGCTTACAAACTGGCCCTTAAGGAAGTGTATGCTTGGTCGAAAAGGAAGCCGAATAACGAAGCGGGCCCTTCTATGAAATGATTTTATTGTTTTCTCTGTATTTCCTTTTTGTGCTTCTTCTGTGACGAAGCGTCAATCAATCAATAAAGACTTCTTTTTCTTGTTTATATCTGAATTACTTTTCCAATGCAATTTATTTTGACTGCGCACGCTTGTGGCCTCATTAATGCTTTTCTTGGGCCTTGAGTTTGTTCTTATCTATTGAACCTTCTTTCTCTCTGTATCTGGGGACCAATAGGATTTCTTGAGCCCTGTGCATAAAAAATCTTATTCACCAGAGTTTCTTGATCTCTGTGCAAAAGATCTTAGATATTTATTTGAACCTAATGCTCTTCCCCAAAAATGACGCGTGTTTCCATGCCATTATTACTTGCCTTCTTTAAATATTGGTTAGAATCCAAGCGTTTTGTGGAATAGGAGTGGTTTTTAATTACTCACGCCTTTTAGAGTCTTTTGGGAATCCAAACGTTTTTTCTGAACAGACACCTCTTTTGAGTGCCGTCGCTTCTGAATACCCATTGGCGAACGGTTGCGACTCTCAATATCAGCCTTCATCTAATTGATCTATAAATACCTGCTTACAGCATGGTTACATCCACAATTCTCATCATATTATTTTCCCCCATATACAGACCCTCATATTATAATTTCCCTAAGATGTCTGGTCCTTTCACCCAATCAGCGTTAGCTTTGCAAGTGGAGGCTTTTGAAGCCTCCTATAGCCATGTACAACGGCTGTTGAGGGATGCCGTGGAGGAACTGAAGGTGATGCGTTATCACCATACCGAGATGGTTCGGGAATTAACTTGGCTAAGATCCGAACTGGCTTATTGCCGACGTGCTCGTCAGGCTCTAGTCGAAGAGAATGAGATGCTAAGGGGGAATCCGACACTGAGGGACAGGGATATCTCTGCCGGGCCCTCTCATCGATACCGATCGACTTCCCCCTGACCTTCCCCCTTCTTTCTTTTATTTTTCTCTGTCTTTCCCCATCTTTTCCATCTCTTTTCTTTCTATACTCTTTCAGTCTCTCTTCTCTCTATCCTCCATTTTCTTCTTACTATCTTTTCCTATTTCTTTCTTTTTCTTCTTTATCTTTATCTTTTCCTCTTTCTTTTTTATACTCTGTTCTCTCTACTTTTCATTCTTTTCTTTTTCCCTATCTTTTTTGTTTCATTGACTTCCTTTTTAGTTGTCTGTTTCTTTCATTTCTTCTTCCTCTGCTCTTTCTCTTTCTTTTTTCTTCATCTCTTTTTTTTTGGCACCACTACGATGTTACAATCAACCTTGTGATCCTAAGGGTTGTGTTACATCTAGGGTTTTTGTCATTTTTCTTTTCGACTCTTCTTTCTTATCACTTCTTTTCTTGCACTCTTCTTCTTTTCCTCTTCTTGCTTTTCACTTCTGTTCCCTCCACTTTCTTCTTACTTTTTCTTTTTGGCGTTTCCTGCTCACTTGGTCAGTTGATATAGTCGATCTTCTTTGCCTGATCTTCTGTACTAGCTCTTCTCGGATGTAATAGGTCTTTATCTCGGATGCAACAGATATTCTTTTCGGACGTAATAGACCTTGATGTAATAGACTTTTATGTAATAGACCTTGATGTAATACTGTCTTTCGATGTAATGAACAATGATGTATTCCATCTTTATTAATGAAAAGTATTTTTGCCCCTTTATTTCTGCACTTCTTTTTATATTGCACCTGTGGTTTGTTGTTTGTCTGGAAGCTAGATCTTTGAATATCTCGTCTTTATTACCTTCTGTACTGTCGTATCAGATGTCAGTAGATGTCCTCATCACTGTCGAATATAGGTGCATGCTCCCTAGTAGGTCAGGAATATGCATGCTCCCAAGCATGTCAGGAAAGATCGTGCTATCTTCGTTCTATAAGTACTTCTCTTTTCTTTAGTAGTTTATCATCTCTCATTTTTCTTCTATTGCTTATTTCTCCCTCCACCCCTTATTTTCTTCTGTACTATAACAATTTCCCAGAATGTCTGGACCTGTGGCGAGATATCATGCTCAGATGAAGGGCTTGGACACTGAGGTATCTCGGGTCCGCAGTCGGATGGCAAGGCTTGAGAGAGAGTATGGCCTTCTGGCCTTGAGCTTGTATGGTTCTTTTCCCGAGAGACGGTAAAGTGGACCGAGATCTCGGCACTGAGTCGCCAGCTCGATCATTTGTTGTTACAGAGAAACCATCTGGCCAACGCCTGGTATGATGCCGAGGAGATATGGGACCATTCTCAAGATGAGTTTGACACTTCTCCTCAAGGCCTAGCCAGCATAATGGTAAAGAACGCTCGGCTCGTGGAGCGCGTCAGGGTTCTTACTACGGAAAACAACAGGCTCTCCTCGGAGAATGACAGTTTGGTCGCCATGAACGATTCCTACCAAGCTCGGCTGAATTGTTCTGCTCATTTTGCTTTCTCTCGATCTGGCAGTTCGATTTTTCCACCCATTGATCCTTAAATTGGGCTAGTTTCCTTATGTATTTCCCTTTTTGCAATTTGTGTTTTATTTTTTGTATTTGATGAATCAGTCGTATCTTTTCGTATCTCGTGCCTGTCTTGTGAACCATTGTAACGCTTCGTACTTTGTGCCTTCTGATTCTCTATAAATGCTCCCTGTTGCCTGTATCTCATTACCAATTTCTACCTCTCTCTTGTTTTATAATTTGCTTCTTCTAACTTGCTTTTGCGTGAGATGGCTCCCATCACTAGGTCTGCCTCCAAAAAGAAAACCCTTATGGAAGAGGAGCCTACTTTTTTGCTACCTCGTCCCCCTGGTTTTGGGGAGGAGGATTTGACTCCTCTTCAACTAAAAGAAATTGAGATGTCATGGTTGAAACATGATCTCATGTGTGCTCGGGCTGAAGCGAGGAGGTTTAAACAATATTGGGACGAGGAGGGCACTGCTCGTTTCAAGGCCGAGCAAAAATGCGAGTCTCAGTCTTACGCCTTGAAACAGGCTGAGATGGCGATTTCTCAGTTGGTTAGGGAAAAAGAGCGCCTGGAGGAACTTTTGTCGAAGAAGGATGTTGATATGGGGGATAGTTCGTCAAAGTAGGATGGGTGTATTTTCTTGTAAAATTTTTCTTTTTCTGTTGTATTGTTTGTGTTTTCCCCCTTTGTGGAAGAATAAAACTTGTCTTGTACTTGATTCTGTCTATTCTATTTTATTTCCTGTTTGCTTCACTCTTTATTGTTGATATCATTTGATGCCTCTCATCATACACCGAACAATACGCCCGGTTATCCCCCCGGAGAGCGTTGTTAGACTTGATGCTCCCTGCCGTCAAGCTAGAAACGGTCTTCGTTCACCTTGTTCGGTGTGCCCTTTGGGTAAGAATTGGTTGGGAGTCGAGGAACTTTAATCGGGGGACATTCTCGGTGTGATAATAGTGGTAGCGTATGTGGGAAGCTTTTCGTGGTAGGGTCCATTGGCCGTTTATTTAGGTGTAATGATGTGAATTGCCTTGGGTAGTGGGATATGCTCTGACGTGGCGAAATCTGGAGCGTTTATATGTTAAAAATAGCAGCGGTTGTTGACTTTTGTAGGGTTGGAAAAAAGGTAAACCTCTGTCACACGAAAGGACGGTTAATATTTTATTCTTTTTGTGACTCCACTCCTTTCTATTGTGCCAAGTAATCCTGTTTTATTTTTATCACAAAATTTGCTGAAGAAAATATCTCTCTCTCTAAAGCATATTCTTCCCGCCAAAAAGGAAAAGAGTTCGGCCGCTTGATCTAGGGTTTCGTGGTTTTGTTGGAAAACTTGCTGCTGTTCGCGCTTGCTTGCTCATAATGATTACTGTAAGTGATTTTTCGTTCTCCCCCCGTCCCTTTTTTAGGAATTGTATTTGATTTGTCGTTGTGGTCATAGGTGTGGCGTTGGTATATAGTTCAGGTTATTCTATATATGGCTGATGATTCTTATGTATCTGGTTAATTTGCGTGGGGGGGGTGTTGGCGCTCGTTATATTGATGTGGTTCTTGTTTGTGTATTGGGTTAGTATATTGATGGACTTTTGATGTTTGGATAGGAAATTCTGAGCCAAAGTGTGGCCCAAGTTGGCACATTCGTAGAAAAGGATTTTAAGGAGCTTGCCGGAATACCTGACAACATACATATCCGGCTTCCTATTTCGGACGAGGAGGTGCTAGGATTTGTTCCTGCCGGCGAGGTGGCTGTGCGCTCTTCGGCATTTTTTAGTGGGGGTCTTCGACTTCCTTTTACAGACTGGGTGGCTTCATTCTTTGAGGCCGTCCAGATTGCTCCAGCCCAACTGGCTTTAAATGGTTACCGTACTCTGAACGGTATTCAAAGGTTATCGGAGTTGTCCGGAATACCGATTGAATTGAAGGACGTCTTCGGGGTCTACGGTCTGAGCTTTGACCGTCGTAGCTCGTATCTGAAAACCCAGCGCACCTATTGCCGGCTTGTTATCGGTTTGCCGGATACCAACAAAGAGCGCAATCTTGGTATCGTGATTGCGTCTGGTGAATGGGGCTGTCCGGGACACCAGATTCCTGCACCGGCCACCAACGCTCCGCCTATGCCCGACCTCGGCGCTCCCAATGTGGAGGCTCTGTTAGCTCTTTGGAAATGGTGGGGGCCGGGACCGACGCCGGATCCAGCGAGTCGTACTGCTCCAACGCTGCTCGGGTACCCTATGGGGTCGGTGACCAGGGGGAATCCTGCGCCCGAGATCCCCAAAGAGCCCGAGGAAGAGTTCTTGAAAGTGGTCCGGGCACGAAGTGCTGCTCGGCTCGGGAAGAGGGCCGGTCGTTCTAAGCGTCGTGCCTCTGACCCTGTTGTTGAAACAGCGAAGAGGGCTAGGGGAACCGATACGTCGGTTACCGAGGAGGATGCGAACGTTGGCTCGGGCGAGGGGGTGTGTGCTGCTTCCCAAGGGGATACCACTGAGGATGCCTCTGCGCCTGGCGATGTAAGTGTACATGTATTTTGATTTTCTTGTCTTTGGATTGTTGTCATTTTGTTCGCTAGTGCTTTGCTTTATTAGTCATCTTGTTTCAGCTACTGACTTCCTCATTGGTTACCCTCGCTCTTGCCCGGTCTATGGGTATTATTGTGTTTCAGGGGTCGATCGACGATGTATTCGGACATATGAACCTCTTGACTAACATGGGAGAGGGTACGATGACTTTGCCTGTCATCTCGCCTATCCCTACCGAGGATCCGATAGATTTGCCCGTTTGCTCGCCCCTCCGTACTGAGGCAGAGATCGAGCATAGGGCCCCTGAGATTGATCAGTTGCAGGAGGACGTGGGGGTGGGAATGGAAGTCGGCGAAGAGAGTGCCGAGGATATTGTGACGGGTGTCGAGGATGAAGCTCTCGATGGATCCGAGAAGGTGTTGGATGACGGGGTTGCAATGACCCGTTATATTGACCGATGTAGGGGTGAGCTGCTGGAGCAACCTCGAACCTTGAAGATGGGGTATACTGCTCTGAAACCCCTTGCTTTCAAGGATGCAGAAAAAATGGCTGCTCAGCCTACAATGTCGGTTATAGAGGAGGCCAACGCGGATGCGCTGCGGGTATGTTGGGCGCGTATTTTGTAATATATAGGGTTGGTACTTGTATTTTGTTTGGGAATCTGATGTTTTGAAGTGCAGGTTGTCTTGAGGACCGTGGTGTTACGGGATCAGCTGGGAGCTCTAAGGGCTGAGAAGGAGAAGCTGGTGGCCGAGAAGAAGGCCATAGTTGCGACGTTCGAGGCCGAGAAAGAGAAACTGGTCGCCGAGAATAAAATCTTGGGCGATAATTATGATAAACTGTCGGTGGACGTACTGCACCTGACCGAGGATGTCGATAAATTGGTCGCCGAGAATAAGACCCTGGGCGAGAATTATAACAAGCTGTCGGTAGATTTTCTGCACCTGACCGAGGATGCCGATAAATTGAAGGCGGAAAAAGAGAGCATGGTCGTTAAGTACGGCGAGCTAGAGGAGGAGAACTTGCTCCTGGTCGAGGACGTGGAAGCCGAAAAGGCTAAGGTGACTGCTCTGAAAACGGCACACGCGGAGGAGCGGACAAAGTTAGCCATGATGGCCAACTTCTCTGTTTACTGTGCTCATGTGCGGGCGCTCAATTTCGCTAATGTTCCTCTGTCGGATAGGGCGTGGTCGGAGTTGGTGTATCCGTGTCCGCATGGTGCACCGCCGAAACCCCTGGACTGGGCAAATCTTCGTGAGGAAGAGCTTCCTCGGCTGCCAGGCCAGACAATTTCGACAGCGCTGCGTCCTCGCTCTGTGTCGACCCCGTCCACTCCTCGACCGGATGCTACTGTAGTTCCCCCACCAGTATCTCCTCAGGTGGAAACTTGACTTTTTTCAGTATGTATAGTTGGATTTTTATTTATTTATTTATTTATTTTTTATTTTATTTTTATTTTTTATTTTTAGTCTCTTGTGTCTCTAGAAACAGATTCTTTTGGGGAAGTTATAATACAGGTGCTGTGTTTTCTTTCTGTTGGGCTTTCTTGGGTTAATTTCTTTTGGTGGTCGTCATATTTTGAAGGATGTAAAAACAAAATATTGTCAGGTACCAAATAACCCCCTTGCCATGGTGGTCTGGACCTCGCCTAGTCGTAGTGTAGGTGACGTAATAGAAGATTTGGAAAGATCTAAGGCGTCCCTTACCGCGAAATTGACTTGTGCTTATCAGGAGATCGAGGGTCTGAATATTCATATTTCCAACTTGGCGATTCGGTTACGTGATTTGGGAGAGAAATTTAGTAAAAAGACCGCCCATTATACGGAAAACAAGGGTAAGGCGAAGGAACTTCTCGGTGCCCTACGACGTTCTCGTGATGAAGCCCGAGGTCGTGTGACGAGCTTGAACTTGGTCCTTGGGGCCGTTTTCGAGGACGCGGACCTGCTGCTATCCTTTGCCAAAGCTTATTGGGCCCGAGCTCGCGCATTAGAGGTGCTGGAGCACATAAAAGGAATGAGTGGTGTGTCCCGGGCAGAGCGCATGGTTGATGCGAAGGCCGGGGTAACTAAAACCACTGTCGCCTTGAACCGAATCGAGGCGATCATTCGTGAGCGTTTGGGGACGCAAATTAATTCATTGCGAGATATTCATTTTGCCGATGTAGTAGAGACCTCGGCGTCTGTTGAGGGGTTGTCGGATTAATAATAGAATGGCTTGTTTTGTCGTTTTATTTATAGCTTGTATAAAAATCTCTTCTTCTCTTTTCTCCTTTTTTTTTTTTTTTTTTTTTTTGTAGCTCCTTTTTCTCCTTTTTTTTTTTTGTATATTCATCTCTTTTTGTTCTTCTTCCCCCCCCCCCCCCTCTTTTTTTTATATAGGCATATGCTACTATGTCGCACCAGGCTGGTTCTCCATGCCTAGCTAACCCCGGGTTTGGACCTACCGGTGCTGCCCGGGACGAGGTCTCATCTGGTGCGGCTAGTGAGGTGCCTGACAAGTGGCCCTACATTGTTTTGATGAGCAAAAATGTCAAATTGACCGACCAATGCGCTCGACTGCGGACCAAGCTGAAAACCCAGGCGGCCTCTTTTCGAGAATACGTTCGCCGGGCCGAGCATACTGTTGAGGTTCAGGAGCGTCGTTTGGATCGATATTGGCGTGTAAAGGACAAGTACTTCGGCAAATTAAAGTTGCTTGTGACCAAGGCCAATGTGCTGGTGAAGTATTTCCGTTTGTCCCGTGCCAGATACGATGCGTCTGCGGCTATGATCGAAGCTCGCCGTGATCTCTCCTTTGACGATGATCGCCGTAAAGCGGCCTCGGATGCTCACGAGCTCGCGAAAGAAGCCGAGTTTAACGCGCGGCTTCAGACGCTGACTTGTGTTGGAGCTCATACGACCAATTTTGATGCCCTCATTTCTGAGGAGCGTTTCGATGGTGATGAGTCTGATGGGTACACAACGACGGATGACGAAGAGATTGAGCTCGGTCAATTACCGTCGTGCTCCTCCTTTCCATTGCCGTATTGCTATTTGATTGATTGGATCGATTTTTCCTTGCTAAATCATTTGTTATTTCGTTATTCCTGTTTTGGAGATGCTTCTTGTTGATATTTCGTTGTTTAGATTGATTCTCCTTCATTGTTTTAGCCAATTTGTATTGTATCGCCGCCGTAACGTGGACCTGAATAATTCCTTGCATTGTACCTGCATATAAATTTCATAGTATTCCTAGGCACTTCGGCCATGTTGGGAATTTCATAGTATTCCTAGGCACTTCGGCCATGTTGGGAATTTCATAGTATTCCTAGGCACTTCGGCCATGTTGGGAATTTCATAGTATTCCTAGGCGTTCCTTCGGTAACACGCCATGTTGGGAATTTCATAGTATTCCTAGGCACTTTGGCCATGTTGGGAATTTCATAGTATTCCTAGGCACTTCGGCCATGTTGGGAATTTCATAGTATTCCTAGGCACTTCGGCCATGTTGGGAATTTCATAGTATTCCTAGGCGTTCCTTCGGTAACACGCCATGTTGGGAATTTCATAGTATTCCTAGGCACTTTGGCCATGTTGGGAATTTCATAGTATTCCTAGGCACTTTGGCCATGTTGGGAATTTCATAGTATTCCTAGGCACTTCGGCCATGTTGGGAATTTCATAGTATTCCTAGGCACTTCGGCCATGTTGGGAATTTCATAGTATTCCTAGGCGTTCCTTCGGTAACACGCCATGTTGGGAATTTCATAGTATTCCTAGGCACTTCGGCCATGTTGGGAATTTCATAGTATTCCTAGGCACTTCGGCCATGTTGGGAATTTCATAGTATTCCTAGGCACTTCGGCCATGTTGGGAATTTCATAGTATTCCTAGGCGTTCCTTCGGTAACACGCCATGTTGGGAATTTCATAGTGTTAGTAGACAACATGATAATATATTTTATTCATTCAAAAGACAAAGATAATGCCATTTAGCAAGAAGGGTAAGGTAGCACCTGTACTTGTACTTGTATTCGGAGGATTGCCTACACGTAGTACTTCTTTAGGTTAGCCACATTCCAAGAATTCTTTTTCCCTCGGCTGTTGGCAAACAGGACGCTTTTGATTTTGTAAGAGACTGGACTTGTTCGCTTGACGATTTCGTATGGGCCTTCCCAGGTCGGGCTTAGTTTGCCATGTATTTCGTTGCGGGTATAGACCGTCACTCGCCGCAGCACCAGTTCTCCTACCATGAATTCTTTGGACCCTTTTACTCTCTTGTCGTAGGTTTGCTTCACGCTTTGTTGGTACTTAGATAGGGTAAGGGCCGCTATCTCTCGTTTCTCGTCTATCATGTCGAGTTCTTCTCTTATTCTTTGTTCATTGCCTCCCTGCTCGACCAACGTTGTTCGGAGCGTGGGTAGCCCGATCTCTGTCGGTATGATGGCCTCAACACCGTATGCTAAGCTAAACGGGGTTTCCTTGGTGCCCGTCTTGGGTGTAGTTCGGCACGACCATAAAACATTGAGTAGCCGCTCGGGCCACCTCCCCTTTGCCTGTTCAAGGGTGGTCTTGATGCCGTCTAATATTGTTCGGTTTGATACTTCGGCTTGCCCGTTTCCTTGTGGGTATGTTGGCGTCGAATAGAATTTTCGGATACCGAGTTCCTCGTACCACAGCTGTAAATTGGCATCTTTGAACTGGGTTCCGTTGTCGGCGACTATAGCGTACGGTATACCAAACCTAGTTATGATGTATTCCCAAATGAATTGTTTGACGTTGCTGGCTTTGATTTCTCGGAGGGGTTTAGCTTCGACCCATTTAGTGAAATAATCAGTCGCAACGATTAGATATTCCACATTTCCAGGTGCTCTCGGGAGTTTACCGACCAGATCAATTGCCCATTGAGCGAACGGCCATGGTGCCGATACCGGGGTCATCATTGATGAAGGAAGCCGTGGTATCTTGGCGAATCGTTGGCACTTGTCGCATCGTTGGACGTATGCATCGGCGTCCCGCTTGATATAAGGCCACCAATATCCTTGGGTCACTGCCTTGTTTGCAAGGGATCGCCCTTTGATGTGTGCTCCGCAAGATCCTTCGTGGAGTTCCTCCAAGACCGGCAGTTGTAGCTCGGTCGAGACGCACAGTAGATGGGGTCCCCGGTAACTGGATTTGTATAGTTTATCGTTCTCGGATAGCCAGAAGCGAGGGGCTTTTCTTGTAATTTTCAGCGCTTTTATCTTATCGGCTGGAAGCGTTCCACTTCGTAGATAATGGGTCATGTCCTCCATCCAACCTAGTTCGTACTGTATCGACGTCACCCGGTCTACCCTTTTTATTATGCTCGGGGTCGGAAGTAGTTCCACTGTGATTGACCGGGTGTCGGTCAATGTTAATGTCGAGGCTAGGGTGGCCAAGGCATCGGCATGTGCATTTTCGGTGCGATTGATTCTTACTAATTCGCACTGTTCGAAGGTTGCCATCAAGCTTTGGACTCTCTCTTGGTAGAGGATCATTCTATCATCTTTCGCTTGGTACTCGCCGATGGCTTGATTGACGATGAGCATGGAGTCTGAGCTTGCAATTAAGTGGGAGCATCCGAGGGACCGGGCAATGAGCATGCCATTTATCATGGCCTCGTATTCTGCCTCATTGTTGGTAGCTCGGAAGCCCAATTTTATGCTTTTTTCGATGATTGCTCCCTCTCTAGACTTTAGGACGATCCCTGCTCCTGATCCGTCCTTGGTGGATGATCCGTCGACATGTATCTGCCAGTGTGATTGTGGAGAGAGTGCCAAAGGCTCGTTATAGCCTTCGGTGAATTCTGCGACGAAATCGGCCAGGACTTGTCCCTTTATGGCATGACGGGGTGCGAACTCGATATGAAATTGAGATAGCTCGACCCCCCAAGCGGCAACTCGGCCGCTAATGTCCGTCCGTCGAAGTGACTCTTTGATATGAAACTTTGTGTATACCCGGACCTGATGAGCTATGAAATAGTGTGGCAACTTCCTGGTTGCGACGACCAATGCCAGACACAGCTTTTCCAAGGGTAGGTAACGTGTTTCGGCTTCGACCAGAGTCTTGCTGACGAAGTAGATCGGAAATTGTTCGCGACCTTCTTCTCTTAGGATAACTGCACTCACAGCTGTAGTGGAAACTGCTAGGTAGCATGCCAAAATGTCTCCTTTGTTCGGCCTTACTAGCAGTGGCAGTGTCCTCAAGTACTCTTTGAGATTGCTGAATGAGACTTCGCATTCCGGGTCCCAGACGAATTTTCTATCCTTCTTGAGTGATTCGAAAAATGGCCGTCCCTTATCTGCGGATCGGCTAATGAACCTGCTCAGCGCGGCCATCATTCCCGTGAGCTCTTGTACCTGCTTCTTATTCTTGGGCGCTGCCAGGTTTCGTAGAGCCGTTATTTGATCGGGATTAGCCTCTATTCCTCGTCGGCTAACCATATGCCCCAAGAATTTCCCTTTGCTGACGCCGAATGCACACTTGCTCGCATTGAGTTTCAGTTTGTGCTCGCCCAGCGTTCGGAAAACGTCCCTGATATCTTGTAGGTGGGATGTGGCTCTTTCGCTCTTGACGACCATGTCGTCTATGTATACTTCCATTGTCTTCCCTATATGATCTCGACATACCCTTGTTATCATCCTTTGGTATGTTGCTCCCGCATTGCGTAGGCCGAACGGCATTACCGTATAGCAATAATTTCCCAAAGGTGATATAAACGAAGTCTTTTCCTGATCTTCGCGGGCGAGGGGAATTTGATGATATCCTGAATATGCGTCAAGGAAGGTCATCCGTTCTGCCCCCGCGGTTGCGTCCACCAGTTGATCAATCCTCGGAAGGGGAAAGTGGTCCCTTGGGCAGGCTTTGTTGAGGTTCGTGAAGTCTATACATACTCTCTCCTTCCCGTTCTTCTTAGGGACGACGACCGGGTTGGATAACCATTTGGGATAGTAAACCTCCCTTATGGCTCCTGCCTCCAACAGTTTTTGTACTTCAGCGATTATAGCTGCTCTGTGCTGTACAGACACTTTCCTGCTCCTCTGTGCTATCGGCTTGTACTCGGTGTTTACACTTAGGTGGTGGCATGCTGTATTGGGGTCGAGGCCTGGCATATCTTTTGGGCTCCAGGCGAATTTATCAGTGTTGTTGAGAAGAAATGCTTTCAACTCCTCGGATTCCTGTTTTGGGAGGTTGTCGCCGAGGAGGAAGTAATGTTCCTCGTCCATATCTGGTATGTACACCTTCCTGAGCGTCTCTCCTACTTGTTCTTCGACAACCCTCTCGGCTTTGGATATCTGGTTGATCAGCTTTTTGGTGCTGGTGGGTTGTTCCACCATGCTTCGTTGTTTTTGGAGAGTCGCGGTGATGTCCTCGCAGCGTTTTGAATCCTCTTGACATCCTCTGGCTGTCTCGATCTCTCCCCTGTCGTTTGGGTATTTGACCTTTTGGTGATAGGTCGAGGGTATGGCCTTCATGGCATATAACCAAGGTCGGCCCAATATTGCATTATGACCGGAGTGGTCATTAACCACTAAGAACTCCACGGGAACCGACACGGACCCGGTTCTGACGCTGAGGACGATCTTACCCAACGGTTTAGTCGTTTCGGAGATGAATCCGATCAGTGTGACGTCAGTAGGCTGTAGATCTTGCAGCTTGAGTTCCATTTTGTCGAAGAGCTCCCGGTACATGATATCGCAAGAGGCTCCTTGGTCGACAAGTACCCTGCTGACCGTGTCTAGGCCAATTTGAACTCGGAGGTTAATGGCGTCTCCATGGGGGTAGATCACCCCTTCTTCGTCAAGATCTGAGAAAGAAATGGGCGGATGTCGCCGTTGTGTGCATTGTCGTTTAGAGGTCGACGCATGTGATGCCTTGGATACTTGGCCAAAGTGGGCCAGTTGTCGTTGTCGCGATCGTTCCCCGCCCGGGCCCTTGGGTCTTGTCATATGAACGACGTTGATCGTTTTGCCTTGCCGGTTGTCGGATCCCTCGACGGCCAACTGTTTGCCTTTATTCCCAGCTCCTTTAATGAATTTGGCTAGGTATCCTGCATCGCCCCACTGGTTCATTCTCTATCGCAGGTTACGGCAGTGCTCAGTGAGATGGCCGTGATCCTCATGATATGCGCAGAAGAGCTTGGAATCTCTCTGACTGGGGGGAGTGTTGATCGGTAGCGGTCGGGAATACCAACTTTCCCTGCATATATCCTTGAGGATATCTTCAGCAGACAGGTTGAAAGTGTATCGCAGTTCGACTGATCCGAAAGCGTTTCGGTGTTCCCTTTCTTGGGGCCGACCTTGTTGAAACGGCTTGGGTGGCATTGGGTAGGTGAGCTGGAGCGGTTTATGTTCATTTGTCGGTGTTGGGTATGCGATCTGGAGCGGTTTGGGCTCTAATGCTCGTGGTCGCTCTACCCGGCCATGGACCTCGGGCTCTTTGCCCTTTCTGGTCGGTTGGAATGCTTCTCCCTGGTTATTCCTAACTCTTTTGCGACCCTCATGTGCCTCACGGACCGACTCTCTTCTTGGAAGAGTTCGGTTGAGGAAACGCAGTTCGTCGTTTTTATCGGTGAGGTGGGTACAATAGGCTAGCAGGGAATCAGTGGTCGGGAAGATTTTGCCTATGAACTTCCTTCTCGCCCAATAGCCATTTGGGATGGAATTGATAAAGTTTTGGATGGCTATATTATGGGCATATCGTGGAATCTGGTTTGCTACGTCGATAAAACGTATGCAATAATCGTTGAGCCTTTCATTTGGCATCATCGCCATTTTAAGAAGGGTTTCGATACTAACCTTCTTTTTCCGATGAGCAGCGTATCGGGTGGAGTATGCTCTTAGCAATTCTGCCCAGTCTCTAATGGAGCCCCGTGGTAAATTGTGATACCATGACGAAGCCTCTTGGCCCAAGCTGTTTTTGAAAAATTTGCACATCAGTGCATGGTCATCACTCCACAGTTCCATCTTCGTCTTGTAGTGCCTCAGATGGTCGATAGGGCAACTCTTCCCATCATAGAGTCTGAATTCGGGGATGACGAATCCCATAGGATTTCGGTACCGCGTGATCTGTTCAGCACACGGGGTTTCTTGGCATACATTCCAAGCCTGTTGGAACGCGTCATCCGTGACTTGGTAGGTGGGAGGGTATCCTCCCTGATGTGGTGGTGGGCCATATCCTTCCCCGATCCTGTATTCGGGATACCTACCGTCCTTCGTGTTTGTGTGGACACGTTCCATATGAATGTTCGGATGGACGATAGTTATTGGGACATTGCCCCCTTGGTGGGGGATTCTTGTATCGGGTCGTCGACCCGCTGCCTCCAGGGCGGCCCTGTAGGCAGAATCTTCCACTTCTTGGCGTGGGTCTTTGTCGGGTTGGATAACTGGCAATACGATGTCGGCCGCTGTCATGGCCGTCATGCATGCCGCCAGCTGAGCTTGTAGCTGGGCGTAGTTCCTTTCCTCGGCTAACGGAACAACGTGTTGTACCTCCAACGTGGTTGGTGAAATCACTCTCGGAGGATTAGTCGGTAGTCGGGGCGACTGTCCGAATACATGATCCTCGGTCATGCCAAACCGATGAACTTCGTCCGTTTGTAAACGAGCACCGGAGTTGACCGAGGCTGTAGGCAAAGGGACTCTTGAGCTCGGCCCTGCTTGGGACCCGGTTAAGCGTCTTCGTGCACGCCTTAATACGGGCACATCTTGTTCGTCCTCCGAGGACGAAGGATGTTCGTCGACAATCCCTTCGACGAAATGTAGGGGTGGTTCGACCGGTTCTTGATTGACGTAGGAGGTTGTTGGTTGGTTTCCGGATTGGATAGCTTCATATTTGTTGCGGATGGCGAGTAGATCGTCGAGGTCTTGTTGGCTAATTTGCGTGTTTTGGTTATTGGTTTCTACTATCTCGGGATGGGTTTCCTCTACATTGGTAACCATTGTCGCTCGTCTGGCAGAGTATTGGTATTCGAATTCTAAGCTAGTTGGGAACTAGATGATTCCCGGAGACGGCGCCATTTGATAAAACCATAACTTTGGTCGGTGGCGTTAGGTTTTTCAACAATAATATAATAATGAATCAATCGTGAATAAAGGTCACTTCCTTGTCTTTATTATTGCTCGGATTATTATCCTTGTTCGGACTATTACATTTGCTCGGATTATTATTTCGGATTTACAATTGTGCTCGATATATCTATTTAATGTCTCGTTTCGATCTTTCTCCCCTTTTATTCGGTGCTCGGTTGTCTTGTCTCGGTTTACTTCTCGAAGTGATATGCTTTGGTTAGTTTCTCTCTTTTCTTAACTTCTCTCTATATTTTTTGGATAGATTTTCTGGTCCTTTTCTAGGAGGGGTGGTGGGCTATTTATAGGCAACTGCATCTTCCAGGATATTGACAAATGTCTTAATCCCAGGGATTTTTCAGACATGGGTCCCCATTTGATTGGGCTTGGGCTTTTGGTAGTTACACCTCCTTTCTTATGAAAAGTATGAGATGACCCATTAAGCGTTGGGTACCCATTTATAAAGTGGGTTGATTAATACCCGAATAGAATACTCGGATCTACTTTTTATGTTCTATCAATGACGTTAAGGAAGCTAGCTATATCAATTTAAGATAGGGATCAGGTTGTTATATATTCACGTTAAACTTACGAAAATAAATCCACATATGTGGGTAACTGAATAAAAAAAAATACGAGTGAGTAGCAAAATTACAAAACAGAAATTGCCATCCCGCGTGTATTGAGTTGCATGTGAAAATTTATCAGCACTCACAAAAGTCAAACACACCAAACAAGTGATAGGAATTTAAATGTATTATTTATAACAATAATTATGAGAATGATATTTAGTAGCATATTTAGAGTATCTGTATTTATTAACTCAAAATATATTTTTTTATTAAAATTTGATGATTATGATATAAAAAGTGACATGTATCAAAAACCTTATAAATTCTCTAAATTTCAAAAAACATAAAATTCACCTTATATATGAGCAATGTATATGATTTTCTAGATTAATATAATAGTAATAAACTATGATGGGTCAACATTTTTGTGCTTGTAATATTGTTATGATTATTAAATGATAATAAACAAATAAAAACAAATAATATAGGGTTATTATAAGAAAATTAATAATAAAACTGAAATTTTATGTAAATGTAAACGGTTCTTACAAGATATAAAATGTATTAGGTTTTAGTAAATAATTAAAATGGCCGATGCGGATGCTCCTATATAGTTATGTATCATCACCTTGGAGCTTAATATATATATATATACTAGTAATCGTGCCCCACGTTTTGCGTGTGAGACGCGTAATGCGATAAAATTTAGAAAATAAGTGTAGTTATAATACAAATATTTGGAGAATAAAAAAAAGATAAGAGTATAAGATGAGAAGACTAAAAAGAATTTTGAGAGCTTATATAGGGATCAAAAGTGTTATTAGTTATTACTTTTTCTCTGTTTTTTTATGAGAATATGGTATTGTGATAATTAATAAAAAAGTGTAAGAGTATTTTTGAAAAAAAATGGTAAAATTTGGCAGTATCAAAAAATCTTGAGTTGACTTATTATAATAGTATATATATATATAACAATCGGGAAATGTTGCACAAGTTTCCGTTTACTTGGTTGGCGTACGGACATTAACCGGGAAAAAATGGTAAATTGTTATGTTGAAATACTTTCTTGAATACTTTATGGGAGGCCTAGTAGTAGCACATTATTACAAACTAAATTTAGAAAATAAAACTTCCGCACAGTTTTTTTTTTTGATTATTTTCATAACTAAAAGTCTAAAATGGTTGTCTTTCCATAAATCGATATATATATTGTTGCAATGTCAGTTTACCCAAAACTATTAAGTAGTCTATTATCTAGTCATGCATTAATTTAAAATATCTTATCAAACTAATTAAGAACGACAAGGCAATCTAGCATAGGCGAACCTTTTATTAAAGAAATTTACATCAAGTAATTAAGTGAAATAAAAAAACAAAAAATAGCAAATCATCGTTTTTAACATATTTTAATAATAATAAAAAAAAATAGAATTAATTGGGGTCGGTTTGTCACCCCATTGCAATGTGGTATCTTTTTTTTTTACAATGTAAATTAAAAAAATTAACAAAACACTTGTGGGGCGCTATTCCCCGTGTCTTCCAACAACAAATATGTCAAACTCATAGGGCCTCTTCGTATACTCGAATTTCTTCGGCAATGACTCTCCCGTTTTTGGCCAAGTGGTCCGCACACATGTTCCCCTCACGAGAGCAATATGTAATGATAGCATCGCATTTGCTTAGCATAAATTTTATGTCCACAACTAGTACAAATAATAAGCAATTTATGGACGTCTCTTCGACGATGAGATTTACAACAGATGTTGCGTCCGATTTCACATCAAATCTAGCGAAACTTTTGATCAGGGCGATGGTCTGATCTCGATATATGGCCCATAACTCTGTCTCTAGCAATGAGCGATGCTCTAATCTATCGGTAAATCTCAATAGTCATACTCCGTTTTCATCACGAAATAACCCATATATATCAGTTGTATTTTCCAGAATGCTACCACCGACATTGAATTTAATTCGATCCGGAGAAGTACGGACCCAAGTAATGTGATAGCTTTTGCCATTGGAGGATATATTATTATAGTGACCGGATAGGAATTAGTATATTAATCGTACAATCATTAACGCATCTTTTCCAAATTATGGTACACATTACACAGTATAGCTAGCTAGACTAGCTCCCCTGCTACCGTCATCACCTATGCATGTATATCTTCCAAGTTTGAATTTGAAGCAACTAAATTTTCTTAAGCCAATATGTTAAATAGCATTCTCATTGCTGTTTATGACTATTTTCTATGAATATAGTGTTATAGGGCATTATAATAAAGAGTTGTATGAATTTATTATATTTTACACAATAGTCCATGTGTATTGACTTATATAAGTCATTTAATTAATAATAATTCCTTGTAGCATTTCACAAATTACATACTGCAATTGGGTTTTGTTTACCTAGTCGGGGTGATCCAAACAAAAGTTGGGAAAAAAGGAGATACTTTTCAAATGTAGTTCAACTAACAAAAAGAAAAGAAAATCTATGAAAATTCAGATTTTATATATACATATAAAAACTATGTAAAAACCCATTTTTATTCAGATATGAATATGACAAATTATTGGGATCTCAGTGACGATGGGGTGAGTTATCTCAAAAAGATAGGCAAATATGTTATTATAAGAAGGGTTTATATCAAAATAAAATAAAAATACATACAATCAATCACAGTAAAAACATTTTGCGAAATTATGTGAAGTCATTTCACTAATTTATTTTTGCAAGACAGTAATGTTATCACCTCATCTCACCTTTTATTTAATTAATTAGCGATGACGGTCACATTAAACTAAGTATAGCAAAAAAGTATGCAGTCCGATCGATACTAAAGAAAGCAAAACTTGATTCATTATAACTAGTTGTCTTCATGAAAAAGCCATTGGCCAAACCGTCCGACTTAGATGACTAATAACATGGCCGGCATAGTCGCGATTAAGATCAGACAAGACGACCCCGGTTTAAATCGGAATATAGAGGGTAAGTACTTTAATTTAGCTGAAATATAAGTGTAAAAATATAAATAAGGGTAATTTGTCACGTGAATGACAGATGCTGTTGACACATGTTGTACTCCAATGTGCACATGACATGCGGGATGGTCTTTAAGTAGTTATAAATATATTTTAAAAAAATACAGTTTAATTATCTATTTATTGAAATATTTTGTTAGTAGTGTAGTTAGTTAGGTTTATGGAAAAGTGATTAATTTGGTAGTACTTAATTAACAGATTAAAATGTAAAGTTCATTAACCAAAAAAGTATTGAAAATTACATAAAATGTCTTGATACATGATGCAAGTGACCTCGTTTGATCGTATCTTATAACCGGAAAAGTATACATTTTTTATAAAGGTCGAAAAATATACTTATTAACATATTTATGAAACTCTTTAATTAAATTTAAGTAAGCGTTCCCCAAAACACAAATAGTCTTACTTTTTCGGTTACTTGTGTGCTAGTTATAAGTTAAAAATATATAAATAAGCATAGTATGTCAAATAAGATGTCAATGTAAGTGTAGCATAACATATGCGAATTTTAAACTAAAATAGAAATGGTGAGCGAAGTCGTAGGCCAAGTGATTCCAACAGTGGATGGAATTGATGGGGAGTGATTGGAACCATTTGCTGGTCAGTTTTTCCAAGCTGGCAGAAAAGCATTTGCACATAAGTTGGTCGAGGTAGGACAAGTGATTCATCTGGTATCGGTAATGGCGGAAATGGGCTTCTGGATCGGAGTGAGACTTCCGTATTATAGATTTTGTCAGTTGTAAGTATTAAAATTGTTTATACATAAGAAAAGAATCGAAATTGCAAAGATACACTTTTTCTTTTGATATATATTTAGATTAAACAATTAATATTTTATCCGTCCTAAAATATTGGGGTATCATATATCCATATGCAACTTTGATCGACAAATATTTCGTACTTAAATTGTTGAAATCTAAATTTTTAAATTTTGTTCAAATAGTTCAATATTTAAACTATGTGATTAACTTTTAAAAAATTCGATTCTCACAAGTTAGATATGGGTTATTTGCCGGTCAAATTATGCGTAGTTTCATATAGTACCAAAAGTCAAAATTACACGTAGTTTCATATAGTCCCAACAATTTGGAACGGAGAGAGTAGTGATTATGTGCAATATATATTTTATCTTTTATCACCTCTAAACTCACGGGATTTTTTCCCATATATTTTTATATTCATCATTAATAAATAAAATAGATTGTCGGTTTTCCCACCTGATATAAAGCAAATTCATACTTCATTTTCTTTTGAGTACGTATTGAGTAGCACTATTCTGATACATATATGATATATTAATGGCTTAGTATAAGAAGCCTATGTAATTAACTTTATTTTATCTGGTTGAATAACTTTTATCGAGATTACATTTCTATTCATTGATAACATAGTTATTTAAAAGTGGTTATCTGTTAGTAGTATGACTCAAATCAATTTAATTAGATCCGGCCTGACTATTTGTTACACATTTTCCTTTTCCTTATAAAAAGGCCAGTACACTCCATTCTTTATTTACTCCATTTGTTTTCTATTTATCATTGCCTCATTCCTCTTATATATATAGAGAGAGAGAGTGACGGCAAAATTGTAGTATAAAAGAGATAAGTGACCGACAACAATGGCGGTTTATTTAAGAAACTACTCTTTTTGTACTTTGCTCTTTCTATTAGTCCTCATTTTTGGAGCTACATTTGTATTATCAAGTGACCAGATTGGTAATTTCAGGTAAACTATGAGTATTAGCTACTAATGCAATGTGGTTACTCTTACGGTTATTTAGTTTTCTAATAATATTAATGCAATCTTAAGAGTAGCCAAATTTTATTTTTTTGAAATTTGATAGTGTTGGAAAATCAAATCCGTCCACTCATTTACAAGTTCCGGTTACGGAGCTAGGATTCTCAAATGTGGTTACTTTAATTCCAACAAAATATATATGGGGTGTCAAACCACTGTTTTTATAAATTTATATGTAAAATATATACTGACTGTTAAAGTTTTCTCATAATTTAGGGTGGCGGTAGGCTTGTAGCTCAAGTTCCTTTTCTAAAATGTGCTATTTCTAGCATTATATTTGTTTATGGTAATTTTTATGTTACTATGATTATGATGACGATTTCAAAATTAGATATCGTATCAGTGTCTTCTTAAACTCGAGAAGTACCACTCCGTCTCCTTTTCAAAATATAGGAACTACTAATGTTTCTATATGCTATAGCATGATGAATTAATATTATTCCAAACTATGGGGACCATCAGTGTAGACTGTGTAATGGAGTAAACATTTCATTATTTTTAATTTTTTTTAAAGGAAACATTTCATTATTTGACTCACTAATTAATGTAAATTTCTAATAATGTTATGGATTCTCAATTTATTTTGTAACATGTCGTTGTTTTTTTCTTCTACAGTGGTGTGGAGCCTTCGAATCTGCTCAACTTGAAGAACTCAACTACAGCTGATAAGTAAGTTTAACTGTCACCCTTAATTATTTCATTTTACGATCTTTATTAGTTAAATTATGCTCGTTAAGCAAATCTATTTACGGTCCAAAACTTTATCGGGAAGAAATTTTAGCCGGTTGGATATAAGTCTATACGGACATTCTTACAAAGACTCGCTAAACTTTATTCATCTGCGTTTATTTACATTGATTAAATCCAATATATTTGCTTAAATCTTTCTTGTGGGACTTTGTTTTATTGAAACTCCCCTTTTTTTAGCCTTCTTTTCGTTTCCTTGATCGTTTGCTTATTCCTTGAATCATAAAAATGTAGATGAAAAAATTAATAGTATGAGTGAAATTATGCTTTACCGACAATTCCGTGTATTATATTTAAGGTCCAACATGTCATTACTTTATAGCTTTCTTGTCTTGTACTTGAATAGTAGGAATCGTTAGTATTTAGAAAACAACTTAATATTGGAAAAGTATATGTGATTCTTCAAGCACTTTGATGATTTTCACTACAAAAAAATTAGTCAAATACCGACGGCATTAGTGATGGTATTTTTTGTTACGAGTTTATTAGCGACGGTTTTTGTGACAGTTTTGTGACAGTTTAGTCAATTTGCGATAAATTTATGACAACTTTTTAAATTAATGACATATTTATGATAACTTTTGATTCTCACTAAATCAAACGTTACTTTGTACTTATATGATTAATGATCATAAAGTACAAAAAGAAACACCATTTGAGGGAAAGTATTACTTAATTTAGAATGCCTAGATAATAGTAATACTTCCTATAATAATCAATTTTGGACTAGTGTAATTAAAAAGCAAACTTTCATGTGTTAGTAGGTGTTAAATGTCTTCACACTTTATATAAGGAAAAGGAATGGGGTTTGTGTACTTTTTTTAACTGTACCGTTCTGTTGCCGACCAATAGGGAAGTGTACACTTTTGGTGGTTGTAACCACTTAATTTTTTAGTTGTTTTAACGGTTACTCTTGTTCCTATTTTATAAAGGTAAAAATAGAGCAAACTTATGTTGTTACCAAATGCAGTTCAATCGATTTTTCTATGAAATGAATTATCTTTTTGGGATAAATTAATGGACTTGGAGTAACAATTTCATTCAAATATAGTGAAGTAAGAATTTTCATTTAAAATAATTTTCCCAATTTTATCGATTTCAGATTAGTTAAAGAAGCTGAAGCAAGAAATGATCAAGCGGTACAGGATCCAAAATTGGTCACTTCCATGGTCAACATGTGAGTACCATTTTTCTATGAATTTATATGTAAATTTATCAAACACTTGCATGAAAATAATAAAATCTGTTCAGGTCATAATCTGCAAATTTTAAATTTATTCTCTACTCTTATGGCTTATCATGTGATATTCATTAATGATAAGTTCTCACCTTACCTCACATGATACAATACATCTCAATCATTAATCTATTGAATAGCCATTCAAAGTACTTACCGTACTTACTTATTTCAACGGAATATTGACTCTTGGCCTTATACTTGTTTTAATCACGTTACTCAAATTTTAATAAAGTAAAAAAAGGATTAAATATATATATACAATACTCCCAAATTATAATAACAAACACTTGATGTGTTGATATCATCCCCCATGTTCTCAAAACTGTGGTGCTATTAAACTCTCACATGGGAACTGTTGGAGATGTGTACATCTCGCATTTATTTTTTCTTTGTTTGTCATTTTTATTGTCATATTATCCACATTTTGAATCTTTTAAAATTAGCTTTTACATTTTAATTAACACCCATGTTTGTAGGTTTTAGTTAAAGCTTCCACCTTTTAACAATTCGATGGTCCTTATAGGAAGTTATTGTTTTCGTATATTTTAGGAGATTACTAGAATTAAAGAGAAAAAAAAAATATGTTCCTTTGGGTTTACAACTCAAATGGCTTAAACTAATTACTGATAGGAAACACTGCTGGTTCGGCATGTCGGAATGTATAATGCTTGATTTTTTTTTCTCGATAAATACAAATCAAAATAAAAATTAAATTAAATTATAACTTATGAGTTTCGAACTCATGATCTCCTATTTTAAATCCAAAATTATTCTATCATTTGACATATTGCAACATATTGTAAACAAATTTGTGTTTAATATTTTTATTTTAACTATCAAGTATGTTAAAAATATAATCGGGTGTTACACGTATTATTTTTTTTTCCGGATCAATCGACTTGTCCCTGTACCGCGCAACCTTCTCTTTACTTTAATAACCATTGCACATAAGTACTTTGATAAAAGTACTATATGAGAAAATATATACTATATAGTATAAAGAAAAGAGACTTTAGGTACATCCATTCGGAAAAAGGGGAAATTGTGCTTCGACTCGTTTGGCTGTGTCTTACAAGATTACCTATATCGATGATCATATACGAGCTTATGAAAACCAATGAATATTAATTTCTATAATCCTAAAACATTATATTTACGAGACTGTGATATCCGTAACTATCTAACATGTCCTCGTACACCATCATCTTGAGATGGAAACAAATGTTACAAATAAATCATAGAAAAATATGTGTATGTTGATGTTAAGTGTAACTATCTAACATGTCCTCGTAAACCATCATCTTGAGATGGAAACAAATGTTACAAATAAATCAGAGATAAATATGTGTATGTTGATGTATACTTAACAGTAGAGTAGGGCACCTTAAATTAAACACTAACAGTATTTTATTTTGTAGCCTGGCGAATTAAGGAATTGTGTGGCCCATTATATTCAGATCTAGAAATAAAATACATCACTGGGAAGGGTAAACAACAATATAGGGGCCAACTAACATGATACCATTAAATGACCACTTATATGGGTTGTGTTTGTGTATATATATAATATATGTATAACAATATCAGTCTCATTTATTACTTTTGTGCATTTAATAACACCGACACATGAACAAGTTTGTGGCACAAAAGTCATTGTTGGTTTTCCGTTACGGGGGACCGTATTTCATTAAGTGAATCATTAAACTCACCATTCCCTCCTTAATGTCCTCAAATATCAAAAATGCTTCAAACTTACACTTTTAAAAGCAAATTAATTTTGGAAAAAACTTAATTACGAATATACAGACTAGTTGTAGCTAATTAAGAAATGTAGTTCTTTTTAAACGTACGTATATTAAAGATTTCATCTTATATTATAGAAAGTATACGTACCCCTCTTTGCCTTCTTTTTGTAATTCCTTTCTTGCCTTGCTAGACTGTATCTACTTTTTTATATCTAGATAAATTTACTTAAAAGAAGGTAAAAACAAATGATTATATTATGTTACAAATGTTAAAATTCCATCTATTTTGTAACATTTACAAATAAAATTGCTATCAATTAGTTTGGGATGGAGTCATGGATATAGTATCATAATATATTAGTAATATGTGACACTGTTAAATGTTAATCATCAAGAAGTTCAATAATTTTTGAATCAAGTTCCTGAAATAAAATAAATATACATGGTCATTTTCGTTATGTTATTCGAAGTGAAATTGAATAAAACTCTTGAAAATGAATTAATTATGATGACAAATAATTCAGGAGCATTAAGAACAGCACAGAGAGGAGGAAGCTAGGTTTTTTCTCTTGTGGGACGGGTAACCCTATTGACGACTGTTGGCGGTGTGACCATAACTGGCAAAACAATCGTAAAAGGTTAGCCGATTGCGCCATTGGTTTCGGTCGTAATGCTGTGGGTGGCCGTGATGGTCGCTTCTATGTTGTTACGGATCCCAACAATGACGACCCTGTAAATCCTAGGCCAGGTGGGTGGAAATCATTGTTTTAAAAAGCGAAGACTTACCTACACCTTTCTTTTAAGAGCTATGCTAAAAGGTGTAAACTTTATTGGCCTGAAAAGGTTGGAAAACGAGCTTTTTATTCTTTTTCTAAGCTTTGAAAGACGAGGTTTCTTATAACGGATTGAAAATTAGTTTAAGAAAAATAATATTGGTATCATATCATTTTTACGCTTTTCTGAAAAAAAATTGTCACGTTTTTCAGTTTTGATCTCCAAACTATTTTTTTCCTATGTGATGTACTAATCAGTTATTCGCATGCATCAGGTACCCTTCGATATGCTGTCATCCAGGATGAGCCTCTATGGATCATCTTCAAACGGGACATGGTCATCACTCTCAAACAAGAACTAATCATGAACAGCTTCAAGACCATAGATGCTCGAGGATCTAACGTGCATATTGCTAATGGCGCGTGTATCACCATACAGTTTGTGACAAATATTATTATCCATGGTTTGAATATACATGATTGTAAGCCAACAGGGAATGCTATGGTGAGGAGCTCGCCTGAGCATTTTGGGTGGAGAACAATAGCTGATGGTGATGGGATATCGATATTTGGGTCTAGTCATATATGGGTTGATCATAATTCACTATCAAATTGCGCTGATGGCCTCATTGATGCTATTATGGGATCAACGGCAATTACTATTTCTAACAATTACATGACTCATCACAATGAGGTATACATGACAAAACATGTTAACGTTTATATCAATCGAGTTAGTATTTAGTTTGGTAACTGAGGAATTGACATGAACTAATGTGCAGGTGATACTACTGGGGCATAGCGACTCATATGTTAGAGACAAGATTATGCAGGTTACGATTGCTTATAACCATTTCGGAGAGGGTCTCGTCCAGAGAATGCCTAGGTAACCCTTTCCTTATTTGTATAATACACACAATAAGGTCTATTTAGTGTCGATTAAGCAATATGGTCGAAAATGAATGGTTTTCAGACTTGCAAGATTCTTGTCGAATTAGCAACAGAGAATTTCTGTCATGCTATGGATCATTATACTCAGAAGTTTTTTCTCCATATTATGTAAATTTGTGTGTGTTTGACCAAATCATTTTTGCCATGCTATGAATCACTACACTCAGTTAGAAGCTTTCTCTCCATATTTATACAAATTTGAGTCTCTTGTGAGTTGTGACCAAATCTCCGATCGATATTCATGTAATTTAACATCACCATATTACAACAATTTAGTAATTTACCATGATGTCTGAAACCTGGGTGTAAGTTTTTTGATGATTCGACTATCCAACATTCAATTTAAACATGTACACAGGTGTAGGCATGGGCACTTTCATGTGGTGAACAATGACTATACCCATTGGGAGATGTACGCTATCGGTGGAAGCGCTGATCCAACCATCAACAGCCAGGGTAACAGATTTCTTGCCCCGATTAATCCTTTCGCCAAAGAGGTATCTTCCATTATTTCCTTTCTTTCAATAATCCTTGAATTACCATAAAATAACTCCACATATTTACTAGTATTTAGCAAAAATCTTTCAGCCTTTCAACATTATTTGATGAAGTGCCCGAATGTTCATAGTTAGTTGTCCAGCTTAGTGGCCCGGTTTTTTCATTAAGTTGCATTTAAGTGCATGATCACTAATATATACTATAAAAATCAAATGAAAATCGTTTAGGAAGTGATGCTTGTACGGACTAAGGAGTAGAAGAAAGAAATGGTAATTTTGCAGAAGCAATTGGAAAACCCAAGTTTGAAATGGATTCTTGAAGCTCTTATTTTGTTTTCAGCATTATCTCATCTGTTATATACTTGCATAGATTATAAAGGAACAGTTAGTTCACAATGAAAGTTTTCCCTATACTTAATTTAAGTGATTTCTTATCGGACTCTGGAAAATTTGAAATTGTCACACAGTTGAAATGTATAGGAAGCTCAAGTTTAATCTTCCCTATTACTAATTAACCAGAAAATACAGTTTTGACGGAATTGGGCTTGAACTAACAGGTGACACATAGAGTAACCGGAAACGGATGGCATCACTGGAACTGGCGATCAGAAGGAGACCTAATGCTGAATGGAGCGTTTTTCGTACCATCTGGTGCTGGTGCCTCTGGTAGCTACGCTAGGGCTTCAAGCTTATCCGCCAAATCATCGTCGCTTGTGGGGTCCATTACTTCAGGTTCTGGTGCTCTTCGTTGCAGACAAGGACGCGAGTGTTAGTCCCGGTAAAAAATGTATTAAAAGAAAATTAGTAAAAAGGTTTTCTCTTTAGCTGGAATTGTTGTAAACATTATATACTCGAGTTTGTCACTAAAATTGGAGACAATACTCGGGAAATGTACATTTCTTTAAGTGAGATAAACCACTACCCTATTTATCTTGAGCCCGTTGCTCAACCTCGACCTGCTTCAAGTTGAAGATTTTTTGTCGTCTTTGGGGCAAGCACGTGAGTGCTGTTCTCGTTCTCTTATTCGTCAGATGTTTATATTCTCTCTATTTTCATCTCTATAAAAAATGTTCAATAAATCATCACCCATCTTCTTAGAGGGCTAAAAGCCTGAAAATTGAGTGTTCCTATTTTTCAGTATAAAGATGTCTAGAAGCACAAATTTAATCGTTTCGTGTTCCATATAGCAAACAGCAATAGTTTGGAATTTCCAGTTTTCTATGGTTGTTTTGTCAGTGTGATTATAAATTCTGAAGTTCTTATGTTTGTTTATCTATAGGTGCTTAAGGTAATTACTGTATTGTATTTTGATGGGAAAAAACAGTATAACACGCTTCGGATTATATCAGCTTTCTCACTGGTCACAAGATGATTGAGAATACGCATATTTAGTTTAGGAGACAAGTGTATTAGTTTTGTGTATGATAAATTAATTTCGTTTCCTCATACAATTACTTTAAGAGACATGTAGATCTTCTACTTTTATGGTATCACAAAATCAAACAAAGAGCATTTCTTTCCAACATGCGCAGATGACATGAAATAAGCTTTATTGATGTTTTCCGACCCCATATAATTATGCAGTTCTTAGCACATGTAGATAAGCTTTAAGAAAGGAGGCACCCTTACTAAAGAGGCTTTTCTTCCTCAAACACCAGATGCGACTTTATAGGGCCCGAGAAATATCTGGGGCTTGTTTGGCTGCAGCTTATAAATAGAAAAAATAAGCTGAATTTGTTTAGTATGAGAAAAAATAAATAGGTTTTCCAGCTTTCCATGCCAAAATTCCAGAAAAGTTATGCCTTTAAAGTAATCAGACAAATGCAATCCAGCTTTTTAAGCACAAAAACAAACAAAAAAGCTAAAAAGCGGCAACCAACCTAGACCTTATACACTACATCTTCAGCTCAGAGTAAGGTGTCATCAAAAAGACTTTTAAGTCATCACCAATCTTACAAACAACACAAACTTCTTAATCGAACAACAACAATCCCTAGCATATCATCAAGCGCACCATTAAAACTTATTACCTAAAAAAAAGAGTAAAACTAACTATACATTTCTGATAGAATGTTAAAAAAGTGCCCTTAAGAAAGACGCCTGTCTCCCTCAAAAACTAACAATTACTTATAAGTTGGTAGCACATTTATAGTTTATACACTACATTTTCTTTGAATCATAGTGGAATGTCATTAAACATACTATAAATTATCACCAATCTTACAAACATAAACTTCGCTTAACCCAACAACATAAACTAACACATATCATCAAGTTCCTCCTTCAAAACATATAACAACATAAATAGCGGAAACTTAATTACCTAAAAAACAACTAAAACGGCGTAATACTTCCGCTTCTTGTCTCCGCAGGACTATACAAAGCTGACCTATTCCTCGGCCTATTCTCTTCCAACTGCTTCACCACCTCGTCCATGGTGGGTCTCACCATAGCCACCGGTGCACAACAACCCATTGCTAGCTTTAAAGCATGGACTAACCCATCTTCCATTGGGCTTCTAATCGCTTTCAATATCTCGACATCAAATACCTCCATCGTTGTCTCTTCCAAAACCGCCACTTTTACCATCGAAGGCAAATCAGCGTTTTTCCCAGGCTTCTTTCCTAACAATATCTCCAATAGCAATATACCTGTTTTGATTATAACATAAATGATTAATACAGTTGCTCAAACAACCAATTCTAAGCTATTAGTAGAAATCATAAACTAAATGTTCTACTGGAACCTTAGGTGATGAGTTCGATTCTTAACATATCCAATGCGCCAATTAATAAAAATCAGGTTGAATTACAGAAATTGTCCCTATGTTTACAGAAGTTTCACTTAGGTCCCTGTAGTTTCAACTTCACCACTATTAATCTTCGTATTTCGAGCGTGTTACAACACTGTTCCCATAGTCTGAATCCCAAGTTTCAGTAAGTTAAAATGGTGCCCTTTCATACATGGGGACCACTTGCGTAAGTTATTTAAAACGTGGAGATTATAGTTTCAACTTTTAAAACTATGGAGACCAATAGTGTTTCCACTGAAACTTCAGGCGGATGAAGACAATTCCTGTGCTTCAACTTTATAATTCAAAAGGAAAAAAGCATAAAATTTGTAACCCTGCAACCCCTCCTATAAATCGAGTTGATTTAAAAATAAGTCAGGCCAACACATGAAGGAGAATGACAAGATTGATACATATGAATGATTAAAAGTTTTGTACGTACTACCAAGACAGAAACATACCAAATGCATAAACATCTGTCCTGGAATTGCATTTCTTCATGTTATGTAGCTCAGGTGCTTTATAACCGTCAGATTTAGCCTGGGCCACCAGCTCATCAGCAACAAGTGGAATCATGAGCTTGTCGAGTCCGAAATCCGTGATACGGGCAACAAAAAAATCGTCTACAAGAATATTTTTGGATCTAATATTTCCGTGAGTGACAGGTGTTTCGAGACCCGTGTGAAGATAAGCAAGCCCTTTTGCTATACATAACGCGATTTTGTGCCTTCTAGCCCAATTTAGAGGTGGTTTTCCTACTCTAGATTCTGGATCAAGAAGGCAACAAATATCAGATATAAAATGGATAATCATATTTAAGCCTTCTTCAGTTGCAGTTTTGTACATTTTTTTTCTTAAAAAGCTGAACTACATTTGGTTGGCCAGCTTAGAAATAGAGCTTGTTCGGGAATTTGACAAAGTCAATAAACCCAGCGTATTTGCTTAAAAGCTGCAGCCAAACAAATCCCTTACGAAATCCACTATAACGCAAAACGACAAAACCTGCCTTTTTAATCGAGGAAATCATTTGAATGGGTTTTACTAATCAACCAGTTAAAGCCAAACATACGGTATACATCATGGATTGAAATGGAGAGCAAACTTAGTAACAAGGTTGACAATAAGTCTAACATGTGAGTGATTGTGTACCTATGGTAATATAACTCTAATATCCTTTTCTATATTCTAGTGGGGTAGTTGATTTGAGTTTCTAGATACAAATGTGTCGTTTAGGAAGTATTAATCCCCGCTAAGCTGCATTCAAGCTTTACCCTAAGTTTGTCACAGTGATTTATCATGAGAAGATATAACAAACCAAACAAATTGCCCGTATGTACAAATTATTTAGTTCAAAGTTCAAACAGACCATAATTTTCTTTTTCTACCCATGAATGCAGTAAGAAAAGTTGCACAAGTGTTCAAGCTTTTGCACTGATTCTGGGAATATGGTAATACAAGACCAGTGGGAAAGCAAGAAAGTGCAAGATCTGCTATATCTATTCAGGGGCAACTCCTATAGTAAATACTAAATACCCCCTGACAAACCATGTGAACATATGTAACTATTTAGGGGCAATTCCTATAGTTGTCTCATTTAATGTTATACTATATAGCCTACAAAGGATAACCTCGCTATTGACTTTAGTATTCACCTAGTTTGAATTAAATGGCCTCTGTAGCTTGGTAGCTTTCAATAATAAACTTCCTATGTTCACATTATTATGTACTTTCTCTCAGTGTGTGCCAATTATAGCCCAAATTTTAAAGTCAATAAGGAAACATGCTGTGTTGGTCATAAGAATGTATTCCCCAAAGTTGTAAGACAAATCATTGAATTGAAAGCATGACAAAATTGCAGTTATTTTTACATAAATCAGTAACCATTACAAAGACTACTTGCGGCGAGACATTTTCATTCCGATCCAACTTGTGAACTTAAAAGAAAACAAAAGGGATGTTGCAATGATATTTTTCCCTTAAGCCATCATATATTTCAGGTTGTATGACCATTACTACACCATTCTTAGATCTTTATACACACAAATTGGCGTGGACGGAAATGTTTCAACACCAATGATGGCCCAAACGTACTCTCTACTTAGTATATCAACTAAACTAGAATGTACACACTATATCCGAACCCTTAATTTTATACTAACACAATTACATACAAAGGATGCAACAAACAAACAAAGGATATAGAAAACAAGCATCGATAACGTACACTCTCGAACCAGAAACCGAATGTGGCAGGGATTGAAAGAAAAATATATAGCAAACTTCACATAAAGAAGTTTGTTTTATTTCTTTTCAGCATGTGCAACAAATAAGATAATGACTTGAGAATAAAATCTAGATTGACAAAATTACGAACCTAGAAATACTTCTATATGCAAACCAGGTTGTTACACATACGCGTATATACTCACCGTGAAGAAGATCATGTAGGCTCTTATTAGCCAAAAAGTCATAAATCAACAGCTTCTCTCCTCTCGTCCCTTGATAGAACGCCCTTAACGGTATCAAATTCTCATGTCTTATACGCCCCAATTGCTTAATCACAGGCAAACAATGACCCTTATCTTTACAACTTCCTTCTCTTAGAAGCCTTAAAGCAATTGTACCACCATCAGCTAACTTAGCTTTATAGACAGTACCATAGCTACTTTTCTCCATTACCTGACCACTAGCATTTAACACGTCTTCAAGTGTTAAGTGTTCGCCACCTTGGAAAATTACGAGTTTGCCGTCGTCTCTCTCTCCTTCCTCTCTCTCTTCACCATCTTCAAACTCTTCATCATCATCGTCACCAAGCTTGTTTTTTCTTCGTCTCCCTTGTGTGTATCTATTGAAAAATATAACAAAATGAGTAAAATGTCAACTACATAGGCAAAAACATTCGTTTTACACAGGCAAAAACGCAGTATAACTCATAAGCAAAAAAGCAACAACAGCAAACACCAATGTTAAAAGCTACCACCAAACTAGCCCTGGTAATGAAAAATGACATCCCACAAATAAAAGGCTGAATTCATTCACTAATTTTTTTTCTTACACAGACAAATGCAGCAGCATAAGCAAAAAAGTAACAAAAAGCAGTACTACGGTTAAAAACTACCACCAAATTAGCCATAACAATAAAAGTACCACATACACCTCTGTTTTTAAAAGATGGCTTCGTAGTAAAAAGGTCGATTCAAAGCTTACAAAAAGATTAAAAAGCTCTCTTTTCCGCTGTTTAGGCCGCTAATAGCTTACGATTTTTGCGCTCTTACACGGACAAATGCAGCATAAGCAAAAAGGTAACAAAAGGCAATACCAAGGCTAAAAACTACCACCAAATTAGCCCTAACAATAAAAGTGCCATATACACCTCTGTTGTTAAAAGATGGCTTCGTAGTAAAAAGCTCGATTAAAAAGCTCTCTTTTCCGCTGTTTAGGCCGTTAATAGCTTACGATTTTTGCGCTCTTACACGGACAAATGCAGCATAAGCAAAAAGGTAACAAAAGGCAAAACCAAAGCTAAAAACTACCACCAAATTAGCCCTAACAATAAAAATGCCATATACACCTCTGTTTTTAAAAGATGGCTTCGTAGTAAAAAGCTCGATTCAAAGCTTAAATAAAGCTTAAAAAACTCTCCTTTTTGCTGTTTAGGCCGTTAATAGCTTACGATTTTTGCGCTCTTATACAGACAAATGCAGGATAAGCAAAAAGGTAACAAAAAGCAATACCTAGGTTAAAAACTACAACCAAATTAGCCCAAACAATAAAAGTGTCATATACCTCAGTTTTAAAAGATGGATTCGTAGTAAAAAGCTCGATTCAAGGCTTTAAAAAAGCTTAAAAAGCTCTCTTTTCCGGTGTTTAGGCCGCTAATAGTTTACAATTTTTTGCGCTCTTACACACAAATGCAGCATAAGCAAAAAAAGGTAACAAAAAGCTATACCTACGTTAAAAACTACCACCAAATTATCCCTAAGAATAAAAAATACCATATACAATTCAGTTTCTAAAAGCTGGCTTCGTAGTAAGAAAAGCTCGATTCAAATCTCCATGAAAGCTCGATTCAAAACTAAAAAAAGACTTGAAAAACACGCGTTTCCGCTATTCAGGCTGCTAAAAGGTTACGCTTTTAGCATACCTCTTGCAAAAACATTTTAGTAAAGTTTTCGCTTTTTAAAACACTGATTATACACATAATTAGTAAAGCTAATAAAAATTAGCTAATGAAAAATTACCCAATCAATAACGAGGCTAATACTACAGCTCCAGTCATCAACCCGATAACCAAACCCGCGATCGCGCCCGAACTTATACCACCATGAGACCTAGTGTTACACTTCCTCAAAGGACCCCCACATAAACCACTATTCCCCTCAAAAGACTCCGCCCCAAACTTCAAATTTGGTAACACCCCACTAAAATTATTAAATGACAGATTCAGTCCTTTCAAATCAAGCCCAACAATACTTTCAGGCACTGTACCGGAAAACCCATTACTCGAAAGATCAAGCTCTTTCAAACCACTAAACCTCGTGACAAATTCCGGAAAGTTTCCTGAAAACACGTTCCCACCCAAGTCTAGAGAGAGAAGGGAGGCGCAAGTGGAGTCCGGCAATGCTGGCTCCGGGAGAGACCCAGAGAGATTATTGCTATGGAAATTCAAAGTCACTATATTCTCCCCACATAAGTTCCAAATTGATATCGGTAAAAACCCACTTAGCGAATTGTTACGCAAGTCGATCTTCATCAAGGACTTAGCGAAACCAAGCTCAAGCGGCACATTTCCTGATAAAGAGTTAAACCCGAGCGTAAGTGTAGAGAGGGAATGCAGTTGGGAAATCTCTCCCGGGAGAGACCCGGAGAGGTTAGCAGACGGGAGGGAGAGGGAGACGAGACGGAGGGAGGGGTTTAGAGAGAGGGAGAGGCTAGAAGAGAGGGAAAGGTCTAAGCAAGGGTCTTGTGTATTTACTGTTTTACCCTCAATAAATGACCATTTTAAGCCAGGCCATTGGCAGAGAGGGAGAGAGAGATTCCATTGGGAAATGACTGAGTTAATGACTGTTTTGCCCTCAAGAGATGGTTTGATTTTGGTAAGTAAAATGGTGATATCTGGGGAGAGAGAGTGGGTTAGGAGGAGGATAGAGAGTGTGTAGAGAGAGAGTAATGGGAGGAGAGATGCCATTGATGGGGGAGCTTTGGAGGAGAGAGTGGGAAAGTGTTGTAGTGGTGGTTTCTTTTGAGGAGGGAGTGTGTGTGTGTTTTTTTAATTTTTTTGACTTTTTTTTTTTTGAGTTTGTATTTGCAAAAAATGGGTGTTGAAGTTTGGGGAAAAAGTTTTTTTGCTCCTTATAGTGTTGATTGGTAAAGTTAGGGTCCGGTTCGATTCGGTTTTTGATAAAACAGAAACCGAACAGATTTTTCGGTTTATTTTTTTTTGTTTTGTTTTAGTATTTTTATTATTTGGACCGAACCGAACAGGTTTGTTTCGGCCCGGTTTCGGTTTTTTTATGTTTTATTTTTGGTTTTTCGGGTTTTTTCAATTCTTTTCGGTTTTTCGCTTTTTTCGGTTTAGTTTTATTGTAAACCGAAACCGACCCGAAAAAGTTTGAGTTTTTCGGTTTTGGTCTTTTTTGGTTCGGTTATCGGTTCGATTCGATTTTTCTGGGTTTTCATCCAGCCTTAGGTAAAGTATTGGAAGCACTTGTTTCTAGGGTAATTGGTGTTTTGAAAAGAGGGATTATCCTAAATGAAATGGTGACTACGCGTTAGGAGGAAACGAGAAGCCTAAATGATCAGAATTGATATGGTAACAGATGGTTTTACATATCCAATACCAGATTATTCTATGTGGGTTTCAAATTCACCACAAGTTATTTGTGTCGGTACGGACCACACTTGTTAATGTCAGATTAATGCTTTATACACACCACACTAATCTGTTGATGGATCTGTTGATTTATTTGTTACCATAGCAATGCTCTAAAAGATTAGGCAGAATTGACCATATTAGACGAAAAATATAAGACTAAACAATTAGGCGGGATTGAACGGATTAGGCGGTGGTTAACGGAGTTAGGAAAAATTAGGCACTCAACGCCTAATTATGTCTAAATCCCGCTTTGCGCCCTTTTACACATTGGGAATAGACACTAATTCTTGGTTGTGAGAAGAGTATATTAAATTGCTAATTGTAACACCTTAGTTAAATTTTAAGCATATGATTAAAAATTTACAAGAAAGATAGGGCCGTATTTTATAGTTAATGAATGGGAAACTAATTTTGTAAATATGTATGTTTGATCAATTTCATGCAAAATTTTAAATTTTAGTTTTATAGACCGGAGAAATGAACGTTTGTAAATTTGTTCTAATTGAAATTAATTTTAATTGTCTATTTTAATTATTGCGACAATAAGAATGACAATCGATTGTCCTGCACAAAGTTATGGAAGGCTTGAGTCTTCTAGATTTTTCTGATTTACTAAGAATAGAGCGAAGATGGTACGAGGATAAGAAATAATATAAATAAACGATTCTGAGAGTTTTGAGACAATGTTTCTTAATTGTGATGACTTTCTATTTACCACATATGAATTCCATTAAAAAAAATTAAAGTTAGGACCAAATTGTTTATTGATGAAACTATGATATCGTTCGTGATTTGACATGTCATTTTCTTTTAGTCCGTCGTTTTCAAATTATAAATCCATGTTTTTATTTTGGACTATCCCATTTTATAAGTCCATTTTACATAAACAAAAACTATTTGTTAGATAACATTACATATGTGTCTTTGCCAAGTTAACTTTTATGAAAAAACAGTGGACAAATTTAAAAAGTACATACCAAATTAGGATAATTATGATGTCAATACGATGTATTTACGTAATGGAATTATAAATAGGGAGCGTATGAAGTATTTTATTATTAGGAAATCGAGAGACTTGGCTTGTTTGACTAGGATGGAGTGGTCTGTTTTGTCTAGTGATGGGATTTTGCATCTTTGTTGTTTAATTTTAGACCGTTTGATCTTTCATCTGATGGTATTGTCCTCCAATTTCACTGCAAAAAAAATAGTCAAATAGCTACGGGATTAGTGACGGAATTTTTTATTACGAGCTTATTAACGACGGTTTTTGTGACGGTTTTATGACAGTTTAGTCAATTTGTGACAGTTTTTTAAATTAACGACAGACTTGTGACAGATTTTGACTCTCACTAAATCAAATATTATTTTGTAACGAGGGTGTTACGATATCCCAAGAGCCACGACAAACACAGATTTTGTGTATGCCTTTATTTTCAAATATGCAATCTATAAATATGTGCAAGTGTGCCAAGCAATCTTGCTAAATATTGACAATTTTTACATTGGCTTAACCCTTGTTGCACGTGCACTGTATGTGAAAATGTGTTATATGCATAAACAAGGCTCCATATTTACGATTTAGATTACAAAATAAAATTCAAATTTGTATTCACATGATTGTTTGGTTTAGAAAAAGATGGTTAAATGAATAAATGGAACACATATATACCTAAGGTCCTAAATAAGTCCAACTTAGTATTCATTATCACTGCCCGTACTCTCTTCGTTTCTATTTAATTGTCCATTACGAATTTATGTGCAATTTTGACCGGTCAATAACTTGTATCGAAATTGTCTGAATGAATTTTTTCAAAAATTGATCCTATAGTTTAAATGTTAAATTTTATTATTAGATTTAAAATAAATTCATTACGACAATTTTGATACAAGTTATAAACCAGTCAAAATTGCACGTAATTTCGTAATAGATAATTAAATGAGAACGGAGCGAATATTATTTATTACTCTTGCTTGCCAAGTTTTCATCTTCATCATCTAAGAAACAATAACTTGGCCCCCGAAGGGAAACGGAACCGGCAAGCAAAACCTAATATGAGAAGCACGAAGCAGTAAAGAGGAAAAGTGTTTTCGAAATATAGGACATAAGTTTTCCGATAACTATGGTTTGAAATGTGCATATCTAATATAATCATATGAGCTCATTTGTCCTGTTAGTTGTTACCAATAAATTTGTGTTCAAACATAAACTTCTGTGTTTGTTTTTTGAAATTAAACATAAACTTCTGTGTTGGTCACCCTGATCAATTAAGATCCAAGGTGTCTAACTTAGAAAGTCGACTAACATGTAACAAGATGATGGTTATTATAAGAACTTTAAGCATCTACTTTATTTTTTTTTACTTTTCCTCTTATTCGAATTATTATGTTTATTGAAGGGAATAGAAGCTTGTCCTGCTAGGTGCCACTAAGCCTTGTCTTCTCAAAGCTTAAAAGCTGAGAACCAGGTGACAATTTTCAAAGACTGATGGTCCTTTACTTTGGGCCCCATAATTTTCTCAAATGTTAATACCAGCGGTTGATTTGTGATTTAAAAAAGTTGGGCTTGATCCTATTGTTTGTAGGCCTAAGTGTGTGGGACTCACAACCTAAAAGAATAATAAAGGTGGAACAAAAGTTTGGGTTGCCAACATAAGCCTGACTCTGAGTCAGAGCTACTCTGCTTTTCACAGCCTTACATCTGTTACAGTTTAAATTTAATAACAGATCCAATGGCTGTGAAAAGCAGAGTAACCCTGATTCAAAGTCAGGTATTTTGCTTCCGTTGCCAACATAGTAAATGATAATTGTACATTCATATATAAAAGTGAATTTATTTAAGTTTAAGTCCGTGATTTAAACTTATTTAATTTCTAGTTCGAGCTAATAAATAAAATCAAATTTTTTTAAAAAAATCGAAATACGATTCAAACAATACTGTATATGCATTTTTCTAGATTGTTTATACACTTTCTTGATTTTGTATATTCGATTTTTCTGAATGTGTATGCATTTTTTTTAGATATGCATGCACTTATTAAGTATTATGTATGCACTTTGATTTTATATGTAATTTATGGATTATGTATGCATTTTCTTAGTTTTGTGTATGCATTTTCTTAGTTTTGTGTATGCACTTATTTAATATTATGTATGCATTTTTCTCGATGGTGTATGCAATTTAGGAATTGTATATGCATTTTTTATTGTTTATGCAAATTTCTGGATTGTCTATGCACTTTTCTGTATTATGTATGAATTTTTTCATATTATTTATGCACTTTTCTGTATTGTGTATACAAAAATACAAATCAATAGATGTAGAAATAGGTTTAATGGCACCAGAAATAATATTGTTTCCGTAAAGTAGAGATTCAGAAACAATCAATAAAAGTGCATACACGTGCATAGACAATCGAGGAAAGTGCATACACAATCGATAAAATTGCATATAAAATCGAGCAAAGGGCATACATAATACTAAATAAGTGATAAATATCGAGAATTTTGCATACACATCTAAAAAAAGTGCAAACACATTCAGAAAAAGTTCATACACATCTAGAAAAGTCTATACACACAATCAATAAAAAGCATATACAATCCATAAACTACATATAAAATCGAACAAAATGCATATATAATACTAAATAAGTGCATACAAATTGAGACTTTTCATACACATCTAAAAAAGTGCATACACATTCAGAAAAAATGTATACACATTCAGAAAAAGTGCATACACAAAATCAATAAAATGTATACACAATACAGAAAAGTGCATGCACAATATTTTTTGAATTGTATTTCGATTTTTTTTTAAATTTTTTGGATTTTATTAATAAAAATTACATTTTTATAATTTTTTAAAATTTTAAGTTTTTTGACTTTTTTTTAAATTATTTTTTAGAAGTTTTGAAATTTTTATGTTTTATTTGTTTATATTTTCATTTGTTTTTATATTTTGGACTAAATTTTAAATAAGTTCTATTTTTTGGACATGGGTTTAATAAAAGATCAAAAAGTGGACTTGACATAAAATTTTCCAAACGAGAAACATTGAAACGTGAAAAGTTAAAACGTGAAAAGTTGAAAAAATCCAAAATTTACACGTAAAATAATATGAAATGATAAACGAGAAACAATTTATGAAAGGGTAACAAGTTTCGGGGTAACTATACTTTGAGCATCTAATTTGAGGTAATTTATGTATCTTGTATATATGTTGTATCTATATATCACGTATCTTGATATAAAGATGGCACCTAATAATTAAGAGACGTACTCTTTAGTCTTTACTCCCTTTCTCTGTGTATTTGAAATATATAGTTTAGAAAAAAAATACATATTCAAACTATATTTGATTAGATGATAAATTTTGTCAAATTTGCCATTTAATTTGTTTAAATGCGAAAATTTTGCATCTCAAGATACAAGTAAAAATAAAGTATTAGACACTTATCATGAAACGGATAGAGTAATAGTAAAAGAAACACTTAATCTACTTATTGATCGTTTATAACACACTAATAGAACTAGTAGAATTTAATAGGCGAGCTATTTCAATTCGAGTTACATATTGTAAATTTTGACATAAAGGAATGTATCGGCATGCTATTACATCAACTTTCCTTAAGAGGAATAGTTCATAAAACAAGTGTGGGTGTAATAATTGGCTGATCACTATATATAGTTGTATATTTTTTCACCCTGTAGATTTACTATAAAAATATTTACTCCTATTGTTGATAATTATCCTCAGCTCATCCGTCCACTGTATAATAGAATACCGGTGTATGCATACTGCATTTCATATATCGTGGATAAGGAAATAAATTTGCAATTTAGGGTGAACATTTAGTCGGTTTGCTAACCGAAGGTACAAAATCAGATTTTAAAAATATGTTTTAAAACCTACTGAAAATGTATATTTTAAAAATCTAGATTTCTTAGCTTTTTTAACATAAAATCCGATTTTCAGAAGCGAAAAAATCTAATTGTTCAAACACCCACAGATTTATAAAATAAAAAATATAAAAATCATCTAAAATAATATGTTAGCAAACGGACCCTTAATTTAATTAGTGTACGCAGACTACACGAATCTCGTTACTAATTGTGGCTCATGTAGACAAAAGGTAAAGGAATTAGCATGCTTAATACGGCTTACTAATTCTCTAATTCCATATCACTGTTAAACCACTATTGAGTAATGATTAACGTAAGCATGTGCAATGTTTTGAAAATTTAATAAAGTAGTAAATATATTTTGGAGAGAATACTTTTGTACAAGAAGTTGGCATCATCATTGGAAGCTGTTTGAAATGAAAAGTTGGTCTACATTATGATTAAGAAATATGGATGATTAATGAGAAAGACTGTGTAAAGAAAAGGACACCCATATCATGTCAATAATAAATACTTATCAACTAATCTATGACATTATAATATAAATAGTAGTATTTCTGTATGACTCCTTTTTTACTTTCTTATATAGCAAGGCTAGATTTAAAAGAACTCCAACAAATATCAAGCTGAAACTATTGTGAAGCTAAGATTTATAAAAAATCGTATTGCTGAAACTATTGTCAATAACAAACTATATATTGCTTACGCCTCATTTCGTATTTATAAAAAAATCAAAATAGATTATAGGAGTGTGAAATTATTTTCTGTATTCAGGGAAAAATGAGGTTGGCATGATTAATTATGGCTTATGGGGGTATTAAAATACCCTATTGTCAGTACATTAACACCTTTCCCAGCCAAAACCCTATAATTTTAAGTGAAACTTAAAATTACTTACATAGCAATCGACTTAATTACAAAAAACCCACATATGTGTACTTCTTTACAATTAGTTACATATACTTACTTACAATTAGATACATATGTCATAAAAAAATAAAAAATAAAAATCCAGAAAATTGAAAATTTTGTACATGGTATCAAACAAGATTAGACATGATTTAAAATGATTAGATATCATTAAACAGTATTAGACATATAAGACTGGATATGATTGAACATGATTAGATAGAATCAAACAAGATTAGACATATATGATTGAGCATGATCGGACAGGGTTACACATATTTTTTGTTAAAAAAATGTATATATATATATATTTATTTTAGTTTTTAGTTTTTAATTTTTAATTTTTAATTTTTAATTTTTAATTTTTAATTTTTAATTTTTAATTTTTAATTTTTAATTTTTAATTTTTAATTTTTAATTTTTAATTTTTAATTTTTAATTTTTAATTTTTAATTTTTTGGATTTTTTAATGACATATGTATCTATTTGTAAATAAGTTAACAAAAAATGTATTTTTTTTAAAAGAGTTATCAAGTTCAAAACAATCGAATTTTTTATAAATAAGTTTATAAATATGTACTAAATTATAATTTTCCCTAATTTTAATTAGTAAGATTACCCGATACAGAAATCAACTATATATAGTAACATTAGAGGGCCGCAACAAGCTAGCTATGATTATAAAAACCTTATTCTGTTACTGATAAACTTAAATTTTACTAGCATAATTAACATTAATCCCCTATAGGGCTATAACTAAGTTTTAATTAAGGGTAAATCTAACAAGTACATCCGGACACTAGATAAGAAAATTTATTAAGGTAATACATTTAACAATTAGTATAATTATTTAATATTTATAATTATATATGTAATTTTTTTTTGGAGGGAGATTTAAAGGGAATGTATGTAAATATATAGTGAATAATTTGTTAAGTAAATGAATGTATCAACATTTTATTTCATTTATTTCCATATTTCAATCCTACACAATATTTTTAAATTTTTTAATAGTTTCAATTAAGGTTCTATATTTCTATTTATGTTTTATTGTGCTGAAAAAGTAGTTTTACTTTTTTTATTTAATTAATATTTAATTTTATGATAGTTTCAATTAGAATTCAATAATTTTATTTTAATTTTATTTTGTTGAAAAGGTAATTTTTAGTCTTTTTATTTAATTAGTGTTTAATTTGATCGTAGTTTCAACTATGGTTCCATGTTTTTATTTGATTTTTATTGTGTTGAAAAAGTGATTTTTATTTTATTAGATCATAAAATATATCAATTGTAAATAATATTATCATAAACTATTAACTGCTAGATTAAGGAATCAATCATATTTTTACTAGTCATAAATAACTACATGAATTTAAAATAAAGCTTAAATAATACCCGGGACACTTGTTAACCAACCCGTTTAATTAATGAATTAAACTCAACCGGTGATTCAACCTGCCATACACGCTTATGCTTATGACTATGTAACTTGCTTTTCAAGATAATCGTTTGAGCATCAAAAGCTATATACAAGTGCAAAAGTAAGCAACCACAATTCCTAAATCAAAATGATAACTAAAACTGTTGGCTCCATAAATTCAGTTTAGTTGCGAAAACGAAGCATGCCTAGAAGCTAGCATTATCCAAGTATACAACAAATTATTTTTGAAAAAAAAAGTATACAATAAATTTCAAATAAAGTACTAGTATGCAGCATAACGAAATCTAAATAGTAGATATCAGCTAAAGAACCTACTATTATTTTTATTAATATCTTTGGATACATCTGCTATATGAATATACTTACTGAGTTACTGTAACGAGAAGCAGAAGTACCATGTCTAATAGGATCATACAACACCAAGTTCACCGGTTGTACATACATACAACAAAATGATGTTACAACTTACAAATACGCAAAAGTCGCCAAAACACTAAAACCATACCATTCTCGGGTCCATCTTATACTACAGGTTTCAAGATAAAAGGAATGGCCATATTGTAAATGAACCACCCAAAGTACACCACGATACGAAAAACCTAACATTGCCAAAAACCAAAACCATGCCTTTTATAAACGCATCAACTCTGTGACTTAGCTTCCCATTTATTCATCGACTCTTAACTTTGTTATTTGTTTAGGTTGTGCTATATATTCAGCTACACTTCAATCCTTTGGGGTGAATCAGATCCATTATTGCAGCCTTTATGGTTCTTTGCAGATTTCTTGCTTGAAGTCTCGCCTTTTTGCCCCCCTTGTCGCACTTTCACTCCTCTTATCAACTGTTTAAATCACATCAACAAATTAAAATAAAACAATTTAAGAAAATATCTAACAAGAGATGATATATATATAGGGCAATACAATACAAATGGTATTTTATGGTGAAAAAAAACATGCAAAAAGTATTTTGTTCCTACATATTTGTTACTCTTGACATCTGTGTATAACACTATGAAATCTCCTTCCTGCAGCCCGTTTGCCCTAACAAAATCTCCTGATCAAAAAATTAAATCAACTTTGTGAGAATGGCCTGTTAAATCTTAAAGGATTAGATATCAGTGTACTCCATATATACTTGTTTACTCACCGGTTAATTAAGAAAAAATAAATACCTGTGTTCTCAAGGAGGTACATTCTGCTTTTGTTGTTGGGCCAGAACCTGAAACACCGAAAGATCTAGAAGCGTCATTATAAGAAGAAAACCTGTGAAAACAATTCAAATGAAAGAAACAAAAGAAATTCAAGCAACAAGATAATACGAATTTTGTTAACACAGACACTGCAATAGCCAAATTTATATTAACTAATATACATCCGCTCAGAATATATAAAATACTTTCGACTTTTCTGAAATAAGTATGTGTAGGGGAACTTCCATGTGTATCTCATGTTCTTTTTATGAGGAACCCTATTTGACAAGTATTTAGTAACTTGTAGTAGTGTCTTAGATATAGCGTTCTTATTTAACTGTATATATGTTGCATATGAAGTAACATTTTTTTAGGTTCAAGACACGCCAGGCTAAGTTAAGTATATGTTGAACACTCGGTATTTGATCAATTCTAAAACATTATATAAAGTATATGTTCAAGTCTCCACACTCTGGTATTTTTTTTATTTTTTTTTATAAATTGAGGGAAACCCTATGGTTTTATTAATAAATTTTCTGGAAAAAAAGTGCAACAAGAAAATTAAAAACAAAGAAACAATTTTATTTTATGAAAGACCCAATTTCATAAGTATTTTATCCCGGTCTAAACTTTCTCCGGCCCTTTAATTGTAATATCTTCGAGTTGCTCGTGACGAAGATATTAGTATTTATACAATTCTAAAACAGTATATAGCTACATCCACCCACAAATGTTAACATTTATATATATATATATATTTCCAGAATTCGAGATTATACCAAGTAACAAAAAGCCTTAAAAGAGGAATTAGGTGGTTGGTATTAGGTACCCCTTCACTTTGCATAATTGTAAAATTCATTACTCTTTATCCCAAAATTGTTGGGGCAGAGACATCACGTGCAATTTTGACCGATCAAATACTCGTTCTATATTTAAAAATAAATTTTTGAAAAATTCATCACATAGTTGAAAGGTTGAATTATATGATCAATTTTTTAAAAAGTAAAATTTCAACAATTTAAAGACCGACACTATTCAAAGACTAGTTCTTTGCCAATCAATGTAACACTAGTTTGGTATATGCCCAACACTTTGAGACGGATGAAGTATATTTTAGATTATAATTCGTTTTAAATAGTTTGAAACAATTTTAAATTTTCTACTTGTTTTATTTTTTATTTTTTTACTATTGCATCCGGTCTGGTTCAGTACTGATGACAACTTATAATATACATAGGTAGATATGGATAGTAGTAATTCGGGCCAAGTTATGTGAGAGTTGAATCATTTTCCTAAAAGGCGAGTAATGCATATATATCGTTAGCAGAATTTTTGAATTAGATTATATTAAGAAAGAAAATATATCTATGAAATTAAATTTATTAAGCATTCCCATCACTCATTCCAGGCGGAGAGACTCTTTACTAGTTACTAGTTTAATTTTTTCAATCTATGTTGAAGAAGAAAATTTTAAAGGATTAAATATAATAATACAAAAATGTATATGTAATCCTTTCATATTAGCGGTCAAGATTCAAATTCGAATACGTTAAATGACATAAATGATATTCAAAACGTAACGCACCAAGTTTTTGTCCTGAAACGGAAAATGTAACGCAGATAAAGGTTTGTTGACTGAACTTCCGCATGAATTAAAGTGGACCGAAAAATCATGCGAAAATCTGAACAACTAAACCAACAAGATTGTCATTTTATAAAAATTTAATTTGGCCATTTGATTTCTCATGAAATATTTTTTCAAACAGGAAGTATTAGTTGAACATGTCATATCTCAGCTAGCGGAGAGGCCAGTTTAGACATTAGGACCTTTAGGGTAAACGGTATGAACCTAAATCTTCTGATACTAACTTCTATGAATCATATAGCACTCCCTTTAAAGAGTATACAAAAACATGAATATGCATTTGAAATTATTTTCCAAGGTAGTTAATTATATATTGTTCATTGATCACCAGATCTCATTGCAGTGTTTCTACAAGTAGCGCAATGAACTCTCGCTAAAATGAAATACTATAATTCCAACAAGGTCACAATAACAACTATATGCATCACAGAATGCATGTCAATGACATTAACGGCTGGATGAATAGTCCCTCTAGCCAACAAGGTCACAGTAACAACCATATGTAACATTTTTTTAATTGATGAATTATACTGCATAAAGTAAATAAAACTTACCTGTAGCGCATGTTCCACACGCGAGATGTTCCAACGTCCTCCATCGAAATTGGGATACCATCTCTTGATCCTAACTCCGGAAGATGAGTTTCAGCTTCTTTCTGATCAACAAACATTCAAAATACCAAAATGTTATGACAAAAACAGTTTGTTCTATGTAATTTTATTAGTTGGTCGCAGAAAACTAAGATATCAACTACATATGATTTCTGCTTGGCTTAAGAAATTAAAACCAGAGATGTATCTTCATTCAATCAATAACAACAATGAAAATATATAAGAATGCAACCTAATATACTATTAACAATGTAACAAATCGAGGCTTATGGAGCATACTTTTGGCAACACAATCCTTCCCAAATTGCCAACATCACTTTGCTTCAACACTTTTTGCAACAAAAACCTCAAATTTTTCTCAGGCTTCCAACCCTATAACACAACACACAACCACCATTGCATTATACAAACAAAGACAAGATAAAAAAAATCACATTAATAATATTAATCAGCCAACAATAAACAAATTAAATAAATCAAACCTGCCTAACATCCGCTGACGTTGACGAAGCCGTCCTTTGTTGGGAAACAGCCATAGGTGCCATAGCCGAAGAACTGGCCCCATTTCCATTACCTGACCAAGAAACCCAATTACCTTGGCCCGCATTCGCACAATTATCATGCAGATCTTGTTGCTCAACACCCTGATTTAGATTAACACTGTGACTTTGGCTATTACTATTGTGGCGATGGTGCGACAAAAATCTCTTTTGTCGTGCCATTCTCTTTTTCCTTGCCTCTTTAGTAGCCGAAGAACCCAACCTCACCAACTTTTCAGTACCAGTCCCGTTATAAAACTGGTACGGAACTTGATCCCCATACGCAACATAACCACCCGGAATATTATTATTATCGTTAATGTTAGTATTTGTAGGATATCCTGAGTATGGTGGTACCATAGGCGAAGCCACAAACTGAGATGGTGGCCAAGTTTGTGCCGAATCAAGCATGTGGGTCGGGTACTCAGGCTGAAAATTATTATTCCCATCGATCAAATAGGGATCTAAAACATAAGGCGGCTGTGTCACCGGAAAACCTGCTGGATCAACGGCATAAGGCAGAGGTGGCGGCACCCAAGCCACAGGAGAAAAACATGTGTTTGGATCGGCTGGGAGAACAACAGGAACGTTTATCGATAAATTAGGGTTAGGGTTAGGGTTTTGGAATGGGAATTGAGAGGTTGTTCCTAACTCGTTTTCGCTGTTTTTCTTTTTTTGCAACTGGTACTGTTCGACCCACTCGAGAATCAGTTTCAGAAGCTGCTTTTTGCCTTCAGTTGAGGTCCCTAGCCTCTTCGAAGCGGATTCGACCGTAGATCTCTTAATTTTGATACTCCTCATATCCTCCGCAGATATATACTCTTTGTTTGATTTAAGCCACTCGAAAAACACGGAACCCAACTCATCAAATGGTTTAGGTTCATCCCCACCATTAACCGTAAACTGCTGCTGTTGTTGTTGAGGCTGAGCCTGCGCCTGAGCCTGAGTCTGAACTTGATGAAATTCCGGTACATTTTCAGTCACATTTTCCGTCTGGAAAATCGAAGAAGGATCCCACATATCCGTTGAATCTACCAGATCCATATACCCAAGATTCTCCATCACGTCCATGCAGTCTATGTCATCGGCTGATGACGAAGACGATGACGTCATCGGTTTAGTCGGGGCTGGGGTCGACGACGAAGAGGACGACGAAGACATGCAAGGAAAATCCGGGAGATGAGGAAACTCATCGTAGAAAATAGAGGCATCACCGAGGAGATCCTCTTCCATGGCGTCGAAGTTCGGGTCTACTCCGGCATCCACCATTTTTTTAATTAAAAAAAACGAAAAAAAGGAAAACAGTAGTAATTTTAATAGTACTACTATAGTAGTAATATGAGAAATTATGAGATGGTGTTTGTGATTAAGGAAACAAGTTCAAAGGGGCCCTTAGAAGCAACATAAAGTATCTGAGGTTTGTATATAGCAAGTTGTGTTTATGTATGTATGTAATATATAGATGGATGTATCAAGAACACTAGTAGGTGTGTGTGTATATATAGAAACAAAATCAACTGACAGCGACTTATCACTATGCTAATTAATTAGATTACAAACACTTTTTCAAACATGCAACAAAGTAATTGAATACTAGTAAAAAGCAAAATCTAAGACAAAATTAGAGTAACTGAAAGTAAAAAAAAGAGAAGATTAAATACAAGGAGTTACATATATAGATATGTAGTGTTAGGGCTTTAACTTGATAACCACCACCATAGCCGGGTCTGGTTAGTTCTAGAGTAAAGAGAGTTTGTTTTGTTGTGATAAGTTCAAATAAATCTCTTAAGTAATAACTTTAGAGAGAGAACGAGTGGTTTTTTTTGGATTTTTAAGAGGGAGTGAGGAGGAAAATGGTTAAAAAATTCAAACTAATTTTGGATCCCTTTGAAACTGTTTTTGTCCTTTATCTTAGCACCAGTATCTTATTTTTTTTCTCATCTTGTTCAATATTAGTAAATAATTACAACAATTTCGAAACCTAAATACAAAACAGTTTATCAAAAAAAGAAAATATGCAATGTAATAAAATATCCCACATTTTCCATTCAAATATATTCAAATTAGAAGGAACATGTACTGGTATTCATTTATTGCAATATAATATCAATCTTTGTGCTATTTTTAAAATACAAATTCTTGGTTCTTTGTCACTACTTTTTCCTATTGATCCATTTGACAACAAATTATTTTGATTCATTGTGATTTGGATTTTTTATTTAAAAATATGCGTTTTTTTGATAGTCCGATTATTTAGTTTTTAAAAAAGATTTTTAAGTTATAAACACTAAAAAATCTAGAAACAAAAAATCTGAATTTTAAATGGATTCTTGAAAGATAGATCTTTTAAAATTAGTTTTAGACCAAGAAATTTATTGTTAAACATAGTGCAAGTCTTCTTAACTACTTCTATATATGCAGCCTTTTGAAATTTGATGTACTAGTTCAAAAACTATTATTTTTCCCAAAAGTACTGCCATTGGCATATTTAAATAATTAGCCTGTCTTTATTGGTTCTTAAACTCGCTAGTAGGTTTTATTGAACACATGAAATTTCATGTACAGTGTGAGCAAATCTTGAAAATAAACTATAATTCTAGAATTATAGCAGTATTAAGTTAGGAACTTATGTCAATATAGTAGCAACAACTACAAAAAAATCATCTAAGTTTTAAATCTAAGATAATTTATCTTGTGAAAATACTAATTACTATATTAATTGGTGTCATTGAGAAAGCAAATGTAAAAAATATATAGGAACATTAATGTGTTTATTAGAGATTGTACTAGTTTAATTTTTAAAACATCCAACAACGATGTAATGCTTTAATATGACCAAAATTAATGGACAGCGTGCATGACCCCAAGTGTGAATTATTTGTCTTTCTTTTGTTTTTAAATAAAATGTTATCACATATAACATTCAAAAATACTTGTTATACATTATCAAAAAAAAATAAAATACAAATAGTCACGGGAATTGTAACGACTTTTTTTGTGACGAACCTATTAGATACGAGTTTTGTGACGGATTTATGACAAAAAAATTATTTTGTGACAGTTTTGTGACATGATTTTACTCTAAAAAAACTTAATATTATTTTATAGTGATACTTAATTTTAATTATGTTATCGTAAAGTATGACAAGCTTATCTTTAAGTATGACAAACTATTTCCCATCTGTCTTTCGGTATTCTTTTAGCTACGTTTGGATGAGTTGTATTTAAGAAGAGCATTATTAATCATAAAGAGGCATATGACTATCCTAAAGTATTTTTAAATTAAAACAAAACCTCGTGCTACTAACTAGTTTTCCCCACCCTCTCCGATTTCTACGCCATTAATATATACATACGTTCAAACCTGAATGGCTAAATAAAACGGTGCTCACCAGCCTTTACAGATACACCTCACTAGTCACTATTAACCATTTCTCACACTAATAAATCTGTACACTTGATACAAACATTATAGCGGTGATTACATATATATGGTCCCATATATTTTTAAACTATGCGGTGGCCATTTTTGTTTTGAATGAAAAGGAAATGTTCTGTCTTATTTATTTTCGAAATATGAAGCTAAACTGGCATAAAACAAATCGAATATTAATACATCTAAGAAAGATTTAAAGTATTTATGTACATAAAAAAGAAAAAGAAAAACATATATGCAGTTTCCGACTATATATATGTCTTTTAATTTTAAAATTGAGGAGATTTAGAGGCGTGTACAAAGGCAAGTTTTAGTTTTATTATTTTTATTTTGCTTGCTTGTCATGTCATAAGAGATTTGGGTCGTGGGCAATTAAATTATATAAGTATGACTTATAATAAAAAAATCCAATGAAAAAGGACTGGGCAATAATTATAAAATAGGATAATATTTACAAGAAGAAGGTCAATTCAATCATTTAGCAATAAAAAAAATTAAATACCCTATTGAAATTAAAAATAATTAATGATATTTAAGAAATAGCTTGTTTACTCAAATTTAAATATCCTACTGAAACTGAAAATAATTAACGATATTTAAGAAACAACTTAAATAAGAAAAAAATATGGAAAATTGGGTGAAAGTGTAAGTAGTCCGCTTACTCAAATTCGATCAATTCCTCGTGTATATATATAGTGCCGGAACTTGAGGTACAACAAATGATATTCACAATGTAAACTTTTATTTATCATGAAGACATATGGATTTCAGGGGTTGGATATTACAAAGAATATAGGTGGACTGGTGTCACTAAAATAAAACATATATAAAGCGAGTTATTTTCAAGGATTTAAAAAAATAAAATTATATGTAGTTATTTTTTGATTTATACATGGTATAACAAAGTAAAACAGGTATAAACCGAGTTAGTAATCTCGTGTATCTTGTAAAAAAATAATACGGATATAAAGCGAGTTATGTTGAATTATACTTGCTATAAGAAAATATCATAGGATGTGTCTTATTGTGTTACTATATAAGATTTTTCAATACTAGATCAATAGAATAGTGCTATTTTCACTACAAAATAATGTTTGATTTAGTGAAAGTCAAAATCTGTCATAAGCCTGTCACTAATTTAAAAAGCTGTCACAAATCTGTCGTAAATTGACTAAACTGTCACAAAGCCGTCACAAAAACCGTCGCTAATAAGCTCGTAACAAAAAATATCGTCACTAATCCCGTCGCTATTTGAGTATTTTTTTTAGTGTTTGTTACAAAATTTAGTTTCCATACTAATAAATAATTGACACAACACTCAATTTAGCAAAATAATAATATATATATATATATACGACGGTTTATTTTTTAATGGCCTCGCCAAATTTTAATTGTTCGTAAAGTAAGCGTGTTGTTAAATTTTAGTAACATACTAATAAATAATTTAAACAATACTAAATTTAACAAAAAAATAAATATAGGACGGTTTATTCTTTAGTGGCCTCGGCCTCCATTTTTATATTTATATATATACCACGATATACCTTCCAAAAAAAAAATAACAACAATTATCAGAAAGTTGTTTGTTGCAATTAGGACATATTTTTGGTAGTGTGAAAATAAGATTACAGGAAAGTATTTAAAATAATGAGAAAGAGTTGAGCAATTCGGCTTTGTTTTTTCACACCGTTTGTCTATATTAGTGGCTGTAACGGCGCGGTGCTCCTGACGTCACCACTTTCCCTCTCATCCAATCACAATCCTCTGCCGTTTCACTATTTTGCCATTTTCTGTACCAAAAGAAATGATACAGTACACCATACATTTAAATAATTAAATTTTAAGCTAATAAAAATGCGCAAACTGTAAGTGTTTTTGGGATTTTGTTAATGGTGAAAGATTATTGGGTAATGAAGGGTTTTGTTTTCATACGTAAACAGCCGCAGCTTCTAGGGTTTGGAGTTTCACGTGCAATTAGGTTTGTCATTTTATGACTTTATTGCCACGTAATTAATAGCATGACAACATTACTATGAAAATTGAAACCAATTTAAGAATATTCTTCGTTTCTTTTTAGTTGAATACTTGAATATTAATGGAAAAGGAGTATGAGGATTTTACGTTATCCTGGTGTCTAATGCCGGGAGTCATCGGCCATGAGTAAAATAGTTATCGTGGCTGGTGTCGGTCCGGCTTGACGAATTGATCAAGACTCAAATTGTTTGGTTGCTCGTTTCATTACGAAAAAAAACTAGTTACATTTTTTAAAATTTCATTTCAAACTCACTCCAATGGATTAACATATAAATTAGCAACAACCTTTCCAATTAAAGAATATTCACTTTTAAGATATTTGAAAGTCCAGTTGCATCAGATTGTGCCCAAACGGGCCTTAAAAAAATGTTTAGCTGAAGTTGAATTCCATAAATAAAACACTTTTTTTTTCAAGGTCCAAGTCTAGCTAGTACCTGTCAAAAACATAGCCATGAGTTGAAAAACATGGAGCCAATTTAAATTGGTTCATAGTTTTAGGAACTTGAACGATAACCCTAGTTTTAGAGGTAACTTAATGATTTTATTGACAGTTACAAAAAGTAAACCATGATTTTGCCTTGTATTAGAAAACAACTGTTTGCTACATATTTTGCGTTGTAATGAGAATACATCTCATATACTTGTCGTTTGAGGAGTGATGTAGCTTTGAGAAATGGTGATGCCCCGTAGAATAGACATGACAAGAAAGGTATGCAAGTATAAACGTAGCTAGCACGTAGATGACGAGACTATCAAGAATAAAGCCAAGCATATTCTAGACTAACGGAATCCTTAAGGAATACAGAGCAATTGATTTTAAAACGGGACTTATTTTACTTGGAGGATATATACGCGCAACTAACAGTGCTGGACCAAGAAATTTAAGCATGAGGGATTGTCGTTAGTCTCAGGGGACTGTTACAAGGAAAGACGTAATTTTTTTTTTAAAATATATAGAAAATTAAAATGATTTCAATTTTTCGGGGAGGCCGCAAGGCCCGCAACCTTTATCGCCCATCTTTAAGTCTACCCCGGTGATTTGCAGAAGCAATAGCTTAAGTTTTACTTGATAAATAAATAGTCCTGATGTATTAATTGTACGTATATTCAAGGACATAAACAGTTGGAACAATTAGAGAAGTTGATTAGTTTGGACACTTGAAAAGGCAACGGGTATGAGCAACGTAACATGATTTCTTTTTAGTTTGGGACACTAAAAAAGCAACGGGTACGGGTACGAGCTACATGTCAAGATGTATAATAAATTTCCGGTCAACGGAACTAGTTGATTTCGTTGTACGTGACGACTTGGACAGGTTCAAGTCATGATAGATTTGTTTATCGTTGCAAATTATGGGTATGATTCAACCGGAAGGTGCAATAGACCTTCTCTGGTTAGCAAAATCTACAAGAAAGCTCACCAATTTGATTGATTATTCACTTATATTATTGGTAGGACTGTCCTCATATGTATTCACAGAACTGAATGATTTTGCAGTATGCAGTCGGTCCTATAATTTTCAAAGAAAATTCACTAGTTCCACGAGGAAACTTAGGTTTGGGTGTAACCTTCGAATGTTTTTGATACGTTATTTGTGTTGACTGAACGGGATTTTAATATATTTCTATAAACATATTTGAATTGGAGCTGTTGTTTCAAACGAAATGTGTTATTCAACAAACGAAATCACCTCCATGCATGCGGTATTTTCTTAATTTGTTAACTTTTCATTGATTTTTTGTAGGTATATATATACGAAGTATTTTGGGATTTCATGATGGTAATCATGGTGTCAAAATAGCAAATTTGTATGACATTATTTTGGGATACTATATACTTGACTCAACTCGAGTGGTTAGGCACTACATGTATTTTGAAAATGATTGGTATGTTTATTTGAAAATTATGACAGGAAGTCGAAATTCGGATTATTTCACTCCAATTTCGGTATCTCCGTGTTGAGAAATCTTGCAAGAGGTATGAGAGGATGCAGTTGGTGATCGAGTGTCATTTCCAAATTTTCTTGACACATGAAAGCAAGTGTATTTAATTATTTGGATTAATCGATTTACTTTATATTATGTGTTGACTTTCGGGGTTATCTAACGGTTTGAAACATATATCTTCGATACCATAACATTATGAGAATGAGCATTGAGGAGATAATGATGCTGTGTTTCAGTTATGTTTGCGTTATTCATGGAAAATAAACTTCTAAAGACTCATGAGATTGATCATATCAACGGGGCGCTTCTTAACCAAAACAACCCATACGAAAATCTGGAGGGGAGGCGGTGTTCCGCGATGGCGCACAATTTTTTTTGACAGAGCATATATATGTACCAGTAAATACAGGCACACGTTATGTGCCTTTACCAGCGATGGGGTGATTTTTTTTTGTTAAAATTAAATAATTATTTATTGGTAGTTTTTTATAAAAATTTTTTTAAGTATTTTTGAAATAAGGTAACTATTAAAAGATTTGGAGTTTTTTCTAAAAACAATGGGAGTAATTTGGCAGCCTCAAAATTAACCGTATTTTTCTCTCTTCACTTGTTATAATAGATAGATATCTTTATTTGGATATATATTACAATATTATAAGTCATTGTTATTTATATGGTTAAACGTTAACCCTATTATGGGTTCGACTCCATTTGCTCACACTTTTGTATTTTAGTTTATCTATTTTCTAAAGAAATAGGAAAAAGGACTTATATGGGAGGTTTGAAAATAAATCTACAGCTGAATGGAAACCATTCATCCTAGAAAGTGGGGCGGGAAAAAATCCCCAAATCCCGACCCGTCCCGTTCTCGATCCAAAGTTGTCCCGTCCTAAAAAAGTCGGGATTTGTCACGATCCGAGTACTTTCAGGATAAGGATCCGGTGTAGAGATGAATCCCGACGGGTGTGTCGACCCGTTTTATTTTTATTTTTAATACCATATGCATGTTGAAACTTTATTTATAAGTTAAATGAACTAAAGATGTTAATAGTTATATTAAATATTCATTTTGAGAACTTTAGTTTTACTAAAGATAACATATAAATTTTTTTATAAAGAAAAACTATGCAATTAACAATATTTAAAATTGTTACTTAATTCGATAGATGAAGTTAATAAATAATAATTAATATTTAACTTTTGCAAGATTACTTTGTCTATAGTGATCATGTATGTTAATTATTATAATAATTTTATAGATTTATAGTTTTGAATATAAAAGATTAGTAAAATTAAAAAAATTACTTAAATTTAAAATCAATGTTATTTAAAAAAAATGATGAATATTTACCGAATATAAAAGTTATGATGATAATGCATTTAATTTAATATTATAGTTGTTTCTTATGTGAATAAAACTAAATAGTAAAAGAATCTAATAAAAAATTATTCTATTTAAATTATTTTATATTTCACTAATTATTTGTCAGTTTCACCCCACTTTGTTTATAATAGTTTTATAATATTAGTTTTTTACATTCGTTAATAGGATTGCTATCAAAAATATGATTATGGTTCATGTAAGTAACATGTTTAGACAACATTGAATTTTTTTATTACTTATCGAATGAAATTTTTTAATAAAAAATAACCTTGTCGGTAAAAAATAAAATATGTCGTGAGACTCAGGATAAACTTATTTGAGTTTTTATTGTATTGTAAAATTTGTTCTTAATTTATTAAATCGTTTTTAATTTATTAAATCCTAATTTGTCTAATATACATTAAAATTTGAAAAATTAAATAGGTTACTGAAAATGTATCATCTAACCCTTCATTTTTTAATCTAATAGTTGTAAGAATGACTGGATATTGTACGGTCTAACTCAATAACTGTAAAAATGGGACCCTCCGCGCATACATTTACAAATGGACATATATGCATAAAACAATTACTTTATAATTTTGTTCTCGAAAGGTAAATTTTTCTTAAAATTAAAATATTACTGCAATCAATTGCAAATAATGCCAACTGGCCCAACTTAAACATCAAAACTGCAAAATTTAAACTCTTGTATACCTCGGAACAGCAGTATACAAAAATGAAAAATACGCTTATCATAACAATTTCTTAGTATTGCCCAGATAGCTAGAACAATTAATCCTCAAGATATCAACCTATTTATTTATGGATGACCAATAGTAAGATATATATATACAGATGCCACGAAGGTTGGGTAGGTCAAAATTCTCATGGGGTAACAGATGATATATATATATATATATATATATATATATATATATATATATATATATATATATATATATATATATATATATATATATATATATATATGAGCATATATTGACACCATAAAAAACATTCAAATGGACACTTTTTTTTGTAAAAACGTTCCAAATCAATATTTGATTAATGCAAATTTACACGGTTTCACGACGGGAACACAAATATACATCTTGTTTTTTTTTTCTGAGATGTATAATGACATATTTTAAAATTTTAAATTTTATCATAATTTTGAAAACATGTCATTATACATTTCGGAAAAAAAAAAACAAGACGCATATTTGTGTTCCCGTCGTGAAACCATGGAGATTTAGGCTCTGTTTGTTTTGGGGTAAAATGGGGGTAAACAAACATTTACGGGTAAAATAGATTTTTCGGGTGATTGGTTTAACGTAAAACATTTTTTTTGGGAAAACTTTTCCCACATATCCAGTAAAATTGGGGGAAACGATTACCCCGCAAATAAAATTGTAAACGGTTTACGGAGCCTCTCTCTATATTATTTCTAATACTAGTATTATAACTATTATTAATTATAGGTCTATTCTTTCAAAATTATTTAATAATTAGTCTAATTCTATCTACTAACCAATAAAAAAAAGAAAAAAACACGAAAAATTCTAAAAAATAACAAAAATGGAAAAAAAAAAAATTCCGAAAAATCTAAAAAACCCAAGAAAATTTGAAAAAGATGAAATCTAATTAACCAATAAAAATATAAATAAATAGGAAAAAGTAGAAAAAATAAAATAAAAAATTCCGAAAAATCTAAAAAACCCAAGAAATTTTAAAAAAGCTAAAATCTAATTAATCAATAAAAATAGGAAAAAATAGGAAAAAATCTAAAAAAATAAAAAAAAATAGAAAATATAAAACAAAAAATTCCGAAAAATCTAAAAAACCCAAGAAAATTTGAAAAAGCTAAAATCTAATTAACCAATAAAAATATAAATAAATATGAAAAAATCTAAAAAATAACAAAAAAATGGAAAAAATAAAACAAAAATTTCCGAAAAATTAAAAAAACCCAAGAAAATTTGAAAAAGCTAAAAAAAATCAATAATATCTTCTATACTTATAATTTTATGAGTTTTTATGTTGAAAAATTATAAGTTATTATAAGTGACGTATATGAAATAAAATATGTGTTTAAGTTAAGTTTCCTATACATGTTGACGAAGTTACTTTCAGAAAAGTAGACGAACTTTTAGCTTTTTTCCCGTCAAAATAATTGTGATTTTAATCACTAATGTTTTTAAACTTTCACGAACTTATTCATTTTTGTGACTTTTAGTTAATTTTTGTGACTTTTAGTTAATTTTTGATGTTTTTCATCTTAAAATATTTTGTTTAAAGTATGAACAATGTTTATTTATTTATGCATCGAATTTGTCTAATTTAAATAACTAATAGATTTTTGAATTTCAATAGAATTCTCATGGGAAACCTTTGACGCACCAAACACCCGTAAATAAAATGCAAACAAAAGTTTGCATCGTAAAACTTTACCCGAAAAATATTTTCCCTCCGTAAATATTTTACTACGAAACAAACAGAGCCTTAGATTAACCAAATTTTGATTTGGAACGTATTTACGAAAAAGTGTCCAAGTTGATGTGTAAGTTGATTTTCATATAACATATCATTATATATATATATATATATATATATATATATATATATATATATATATATATATATTGGAAAGTATCTATATACATATAAAAAAAAATACACTATGTTTACAAATTCATCATAACCATCCATTTAATTTAATTTCAATAGACTATATTATTTTTAACTATTCATAAAAAAAATACTCATTTACAGATCTAAACTAAATGCTTAAACTTAAGATAAACTATATATGTGTACGATAATAATCTCCGATTAACATAACATATAATAGAATTTCCGTTTTTTTAAAGTCCTATTCAAATTTCAATGATTTAACTTCTTGTAACGCTGTTTTACTGAACTAAATAAACTTATCTAATTCAATAGCACATAATGTTGACTATATACATTATTCAATATAATTATTTAAATGTCAGAGACCAAGAAGTGTAGCCCCACTTCACCTGTGTGTACGTGGCGCACATGCAAGATATATAGACGTAAACAAACAGAAATAAGGCAACCTTTGTTTTTTTCGCAGAAGAAAGGAGTTGATTTGGTGCATTTTATAAATTAAATCATTCCATGAAAAAGAAAGATCGTTACTTTGTCATTTAACAAAATATAATTTTTTTATAACAAAAATGTCGATAGTGACTTGTTGACAATATATAGCTGTATATCGTCATTCAGTAAAACATAGGACGTCAATTTATTCTTATATATCATGCCATCGTACATTTGAAAGCTATAAGTAAGAATGATGTTATTACCATCTTTAAAATCAATCTAAAATATTGATCCGTTGATCTGGATTTGTCCAACTCAGACTAATTAATACCAGCATTAATTAAAAAAAAAAAGGAAAATAAACGATTATTATTACAATATTTAATTAGTGACCAAATTCTTTCATTATTCATTCAATTTTTTTTGTTTAATAACATATCAAGCAACTCAATTTAAAAAAAATATTTGTTGCTATTTTTTTTTTCTAACATTACTAACCAAGTAATGCTATATACACAAGTTGCACACTCCATATGTAAATAAAATACATATTTATCTCTCAAAAAATATATAAAATACAATCTATAATTTGATAAACTCAAATATAAATATCCAACATAATAAAAACCCAACCTAATAAAAACTCAAATAAAAATATACTAAAACTCTATTTGATCATATCCTAAATTTAAATATTAATTAAAAAAAAGAAAAAATATTAAATCTAAAATCCCAACCTAATAAAAACCAAAATAAAAATATATTAGAACTCTATATGAGTTTACCATAAATTTAAATATTAATTAAAAAATAAATAAATTTGATAAATGTAGTATTAATAATATATATACATGTATATTATTAATAGTTTATGTTGAATAGTGTCTGAAAATGTCATGTATGCATGCTATTTAAGCGGATAGAGTTTTTTGATAAAAAAATGTGTAAGTAAAAGCATTTATATATTGTGCATTGTTATGTTGCACCTCACTTTAATTACCAGAGTGATGGGGCAATTACTTGTATGAATAATGAACTAGCTTGTTCTTTATTTCTTTTCAATGTTTTATTGTAAGGATGAGATGCTTTTAATTAATCAGCTTAACTTTTTTGCACAAAATAATGAAGCATTACTAATTATATAGTTTTGTTCATAGATTGTATATATATGATACGCACAATACCACCTGGGCATTAGCTAGGTGAATGTTCAAAGACTGAAACGGAAAACAAGAATACTGAATACATATACTATTCTTTTTTACATTAATACAATTATACAAAGTGGATCATGTTACAATTGAGGTTGTTTTTATTTTTACCACTCCTGCCATCCCAAAATAATAATAAACACTAGTATGAAACCGTTGCACTATAATTAAAGGTGTGCCAATCAATAGAATTTTTTACTTTTAATTTTGAATTAATTTTAGAATAGTTATTTTTGAGTTTAATAATATATGTTACGTTTTTAGTGGATGATGCACCGCATCTTAAATTATAGTGCATCGGATGTACGGTAGTGTTATTCCAAAATAAGTGTATTGTTTCGAAAACCGTGTTATTTAATAATTTGAAACAATTTCGGTAAAAAATAAAAATAAAATTCAAACAAAATCTTCTTTTTAATTAAAATGTGAGGTTTAAAGTATAATTTTGTTATGTTTTAACTAACAAAAAGAGATATTTCAAAAAATAAAAAAGAGAAAATTTACTAATAAAAAGAAAATGGACATTTATTTTGGCACGTCCAAGAATAAAAACTGGACACTTATTTGAAGAATTTGATCATAAATGCTTGGAGGAAAAAAAATGAAGAAAGGCAAATGTGAAACGTGAAAATATGTTAAATTTATAAGTGTAATAGTAAGCCGGAAACGATAAAAGGGACGAGGAAAACGAGAAACACAATATTTAAAAGCGAAACCAGTTTTTTGATAACTGACTAATTATTCGATAAGTCTACTTCTTGTGTTTATGTTCACTTGCAAAACCCAAACATCTCATTTTTATTTGGGTTTATAGGGGTTGCTGCGTTTAGTGGGCCGTTTAAAAATATATATCCTAGTTATTATTGCCTAACTCCAGTGATTATTTCATTTGGACCGGCCCCTACTATCACCCCCTCATTCTTTTTCTTCTTTTTGACTGATTTTCCCCATTGTAGACTTTTGTAGTCGAGTCTCGAATAGACGATGTCGTTTATGAATATGTTCGTGTTTTGTTTGTTAAATTCTTGACTAATATTGTTTGCTTGTTTATTTATTAATGAACATAACCTTAACAAATTTCCTGCTTGGACTTGTTAATTTACCAACATGTAACGTACAATATTATAGACTTTGTGAAATAGGTTAAGTATTGTAATTTGAGTAGCAAGTATACTGCCATTTTATTTGTGACCAATCTATGGTTAATTTAATGTGAAATATGAGCGCAGATTTCTAGCAACGTTTCCGATGGCAAGTTAATACGGTTTTAAATTCGTTGATTGATATTCTCATTGCATCTACCGTTTATTCTATTTGGCGGGAAATGAACGCTAGAATCTATCGAGACTCTAAAGTTTCATCGGGAACGATTATTAAAACGATCGAATTCTTAGTTGTTAATAGTTTGAATTGTTTCGAAAATGTTAAAAATAATGTTAGAAATAGATTTATTCAAAATGCTTAGAAGTTAAACCCTTTGTTCTTGAGATGAGGCGCTATCTTTCGTTGTAGCTTTCGGGCATTGATAAAGTATTTTGACTAATAAACTTGCTTAATTTCCAAAATAAAATAAAAATAAATGACTAAATTTATTCAATGAACTAAAATTGCTTCTGCTCAATGTTAATCGAAGCATTTACAGAAAGCGATTTCTTGTCCAAGTAAGCATTGCCTAGATTGATAATGAAAAAAATGACGATTTAGTAATTGTTCACTTACAAATGTTACATTAGCTGTGAAATTTATATACAATTATTCCTAGTGACCATTAGCTGTCAAATTTATATACAATTATTCTCGGTGACAGAGCTAGAACTTAGTGTCAGAGGGATGGCAATTTCATTATAAAATCATGAGACTAAAAACAAATATCACACATAATAAAGATTGTTTTTCCACAAAATTTATGAAAATGATATACAAATCATTTAGTTTTTACTGAGTTCATATTAACTGTATCTTATCTCAAGTGTTTGAATATGCGATATATTTAAGGCCCAAACTCATCTTTGATATCAACTAAAAATTCTAACTTATTGACTATAGATATATTTGGAAGCATAGATACTTTTTCTATCATTTATTTCGATATCATATTTTATCTTAATATTTATTGTGTTTGATATAAGAAGTTGCAATCTTTTTAAATGTTGGGAACTTCAGATGTAAACTAAAAACTAGAAATGACTAATTAGAATGTGAATTGAAACTAGTAAAACCATTTTGTAGGTAATACTAATAATAGGACACATGATCAGGTGTCCGGTCATTTACCACGCAAATACAAAAATAAAAATTAAAATAAATATACACTACACTTATTATATTAATAAAAATATAAACTAAAAAATTAAATTATCAAAAATATACATTACATTAATAATTAATAAAAAAACAAAAAAATGTACATCATTCATCTCTCTCATTCTCTCACTCTCTCTCTCAAATCTATCTTTGCTCCTCATTCTCTCTCTCTCTCCGATCTTTCTTCATTCCTTTCTCTTTCCGATTTCGCTCTCCTCCTCCATCTCTCTCTCCTTCGTCTTCTCACTCTTTCCAATCTTTCTCTCCAACGTCTTCTCACTCTCTCCAATTTTTTTCTCCTTCTCCTTCTCCTTCTCGTTCTCTCCGATCTCTCCTCATTTATCTCTATTTCCTCCATCTCTCTCCTCATCCCTATCTTTTCGATCGCTCTCTCCTCTTCACTCTCCCTCTCTCCAATATCTATATTCGATGAAAATTCATACTGAGACATCCGTCGGAGTGGACGGTGAGTGTGTAGAACGAGATTAAAAATCCAATGTTGATGCCGATGGAGATACGGTCGTCAAAAGAGAGGCCCACGACGACGACGTGATAGTTCGAGATCGAAAGACGGGTAAATATTGAATTTGTTAACTAGTGTATAAGTTTGAAAAATAAATGTATGAATTCCGTGAATTAAGTGTATTAAGTTGAAAATTATGGATATGAATTATTTAAATAAGAATATAAATTCTGTAAATTGTGGTATAAACTTTGAAAATAAGGGTGAATTTTATGAATTAGGATATGAACTTTTAAAATTAGACTATGAACTTTTGAAATAAGAGTATGAAAATATACAAATTAGAGTATGATCTTTTGGAATAAATGTATGAACTTTTATAATAAGTGTATGAAAATATACAAATTAGGGTATAAACTTTTGAAATAAGTGTATGAATTTTTGGAATAAATGTATGAACTTTTGGAATAAGGGTATGAAAAAAATACAAATTATGGTAGAAAATTTTGAAATAACGGTATGAACTTTAGGAAGAATGGTATGAAATATACAAATTAGTGTATAAACTTTTGGGTATGTTTTTGTTAATTAGAAATTTTTGGGTATATTTTTATTAATTTAGTTTTAAAAGTAGTATGTTTTGTTAAATTATCCAAAATTTAAATGGCGTGAATCTTTCTTCCATTGGTGTGGATCTTTCTCCCATTTCCCTGCAAGTGTCCTCACATAATCAAAAAACTTTCGAACTTCTAACGACATGGGTATTATACTAACTGATCGCAGAATTTTAGTGGGGTCATGTGATCCCTCTGGACCCTATATAGCTCCGTCCCGAAATATTTATATAATATTAAAATATATAAAATGCAAGTTTAATTTTTGTAACGAGCTGTAGGAAACAATTTACCATCAAAATCCTTTGTATTGGCTAAACTGGAAAATCAATATAACATCTTTTTTTTCGCTCTTCTCGAGCATAACAAATAAAAACACTGGATGAGACCATCATAAAAATATTATTCAAATAAATATAAGATATATAGGTATCAATTATCATGTATCAACCCATATTGCAACAACAATTTAACAATCTATCTTTCTTTCGACCCATACAAATACCTCCTTTTTTATATCCTTTTGCCTTACAAGCATCGTTACATTTCGGATATTTGTTGCAATCCCCTATACATAGAGGTCCCGGACCTAACTTTGATCCAACTTCTTGAAACGCTTTGGCTGGGAAATAAAATCACAAGATCTTTAGTCCCCAATAATTTGGCATAAAAGCATCGACAATTGAAATATTTATATGCGAACACGAAAGTGTTATTAACTATTGAATTTGTATAATGTTTGAAGGCAAATCTGAGTAAATTCCCTCAGGAGATCAAAGTAAGGGAGTAAATTAAGAACCTGTATTACTGCATTTTTAGCTATTTGGCCTATTAATACATACCTGAACCAACGAGAAAAACAATGCATACAAATAGTGCAAACAATTTGCGAGTGCTTTCAAAGTTATTCATTTTCGCCATGTTAATGATGACATCAAGAACATAAGGAAATAATTTTGAATAATATTTTTGTGGAAATCAATTTCATTATTTCAGCAAGATAACAGCAAAATCAAAGGAGCCAAATCATAACCTTGCACAATTTCATTCATTCTATCATTATTGTAAATCATTGTATTTAAATCATTCCATAATACTTGTACTGTTTTGATTATAAATACTAGCAAATAAGTCTCACATTAACAAGTGAGCAAAGCTTACAATTCAGCAAGAGTCTTTTGTATTTTATTATGGTATCCAGAGCCTAAAAGTCTCACGACTCACTGTTCCAATTTTTTTTTTTTTTTTTTTTTTCACCCCACTAGTTTTGCTTTGTTATTTACTCTCTTGCTCCTTTGATCTTTTAGTCTTTGAAATGGCCATTTCCAGCAACACAACTCCCGTCAATAACAACAGTGACAGCACAACCAATGCTACTTCTCAAAACACCAGAAACTCTCCGAAATTATCCGACACCATTCTCAAACTTCAACATCTTGTCACCATAAAACTGACCCGCGCAAATTTTCTTTTGTGGAAAACTCAACTTGTTCCATATCTTCGTGGCCAGAACCTTTTTGGGTTCATTGATGGAAGCTACCCCGCACCACCAACACATGTTGCTGCAACCGCGCCTGTCGCTGCACCTATTTTACCCTTGATCGCTCCGGATGCTCTTGGTACTGTTCCTAATCCGGACTATATTTTATGGGTCCAACAAGATCAGATGATTCTTAGTGCATTAATTTCTTCTCTATCTGAAGAAATTTTACCTCACGTTGTCGGCGTTAATAGCTCTCGTGAGGCATGGGAAAAGCTTGAGAGAAGTTTTGCCTCTCAATCACGTGCTCGTAAGACACAACTTCGTTTCCAGTTGTCATCTCTGTGAAAAAATGACATGTCTATCGACAAGTATTATGGTACTCTTAAGACTATCAGTGATACTCTTGCTTCTATTGGTGATTCTCCAAGTGAGGCTGATCTCGTTGCTTTTTTACTTGCTGGTCTCGACTCATCATATGACTCGGTTGTAACTTCAATCACGACCCAAGTTGAACCATTGTCACTCGAAGATGTTTATGCCCACCTCATCGCTCATGAAAATCGTCTCACTCACAATCATTCCCCCGTAGACGTTTCAGGACCTACAGCTTACTCTGTTATTCGCCAACCCCATCATGGTGCAAACCGGTCGCCTTCAACTCCGAATCGCCAACCCGTTTCCCACTACAATCGTGCTCATGTCCCCAGCAATCATGGTCATCGAGGTCGAAATAGGAATGGGCGCCGAAATCTTAACTCTCGCCAACCATTCTGCCAACTTTGTCGTGAAAACGGACATACAGCCCCCACTTGTCCCCGTCGTTATGATCAAGGCTTCCAGGGGTCATCATCGATGTTTGGTGCAAACACTGCGAGTTTTGCTTCTCCAGTCATTGACACATGGTACCATGACTCCGGCGCTACCAACCACATCACAGGGGATCTTAACAATTTAAATATTAGTGCTGCTCCCTATGACGGTCTTGATCAACTTCACATTGGGGATGGCTCAGGTTTGCCGATAACACATATTGGTTCATCTAACATGTGCTTATCAAACTCGAATTTTCGACTAAAAAATGTTCTGCATGTGCCATCTATTTCTAAAAATTTACTATCTATTAGTCAATTTACTAAAGACAATAATGTATCTGTTGAGTTTCATGCCTCTTGTTTTTTTGTGAAGGACGCGGCGTCGGGGACAATCCTCCACCAAGGAAAGTGTGAAGGTGGACTTTATCCCTTCAAACCGAAAGCCTCAACCGTAGCTTTATTTTGCAATCGTGTTCCAATCGACACCTGACATTCCCGTCTAGGCCATGCCTCCTATCGAACAGTCCATTCCGCAGTGTCAAATTTTAAATTACCATGTCTAAATAAAAGAGCTTTTGATGTTTGTGATGCATGCCAACAATCAAAAAGCGATCAGTTACCGTTTTCATTATCGTCGTCCGTGTCGGCTCACCCATTAGATTTATTGTACATGGATCTATGGGGTCCATCTCCATATTTATCAATAAAAGGCTTTCGTTATATTTTTACCATTGTTGATCACTTTTCTCGTTATGTGTGGATATTTCCTCTATATTTCCTCTTACCCTAAAATCAGACACTCAACGTATTTTTGTTCAATTTCAAAAACAAGTGGAACTTCAATTCGGTACTAAAATAAAATCTATCCAGACTGATTGGGGAGGGGAATTTCGCCCATTAAACACATTTTTTAAATCGATTGGTATCCAACATCGTCTCCCATGTCCCCATACCCATCAACAAAATGGTACGGTAGAACGTAAACATCGACATCTAGTTGAAACTGGGCTTGCCTTACTTGCGGCTGCCTCTGTCCCTATGAAATATTGGGAGGATGCTTTCTCTACAGCTTGTTTTATAATTAACCGCCTCCCTACTCCTGTACTAAATAACAAATCTCCTTTTGAAAAATTATTTTCCAAAACTCCCGACTACACGTTCCTTCGTACTTTTGGCTGTGCATGTTGGCCCTACCTTCGACCATATAACAAACACAAACTGGATTTTCGCTCCACTCTTTGTGTTTTTCTAGGATACAGTACCGCACATAAAGGTTATAAATGTCTCGATTTCAAAACAAACCGACTCTACATTTCTCGGCATGTCATCTTTGACGAATCTAGATTTCCGTTTTCATCAGTTACTACATCCGAAATATCCTCTAGTAATGAGCAAAATACTCTGCCACTTGACTTATCCATTAGCACCACACCACATATAAAACAAACTTCCCCAGCAACCAACCATACACTTCCTGGAACATCCGAGCAACTGAATAATTTCCAAGAGATTAACTCCAATGAATTAAGCTCCCCAAATTTGATCTCTGAAAACCGTATTCCTCAAGCTACCACATCCCCACTCAACCGTCAAGATATTATCCCTGAAACCGAGCCTTTATCATTGTTTCAAACTCATCAACCTCAGTCAAACTCCTCACCCAGTGGACCAACCACCGAGTACCCCATCTCTCCACACTCAAACAATTCCAGCTACCATCCTAGTCCAACCTCTCCTACCTCACCGGACCTTCACACTTCCTTGGACAATGCAGATTCCCCGCCGGCGCCCCATCACAGTATGAGGACAAGACTCAAGGACAATATTATACGTCCGAAAGTTCCTACGGACGGTACCGTTCGTTATCCACTCCCTCGGGCACTTACTGCAGTTAGCCTGAAAACACCGGCCAACCCCACATGTTTTACTGAAGCTGTTAAATATGAACCTTGGAGAAAAGCAATGAATTCAGAATTTGATGCCCTGATGGCTAATGGTACCTGGTCATTAGTACCATGTCCTAGAAATAAAACGATTGTTGGATGTAAGTGGGCGTTTCGCATTAAACATAAAATTGATGGGTCAATTGATTGATACAAGGCGAGGCTCGTTTCTAAAGGGTACCACCAACAGCCGGGTCTTGATTACGAGGAAACATTCAGCCCTGTTATTAAACCAACAACAATTCGCTTTATTCTCTCTTTGGCTGCCTCTCGTACGTGGTCCACAAAACAAATAGATATTTCGAATGCTTTCCTACATGGGTTTCTTTCCGAGGATGTTTATATGGAACAACCCCCGGGTTTTATTCATAAACAACTTCCAGACCATGTTTGCAAACTTCACAAAGCTCTTTACGGTCTAAAACAAGCCCCCCGTGCTTGGTATTCGCGCTTGAGTTCCAAATTATGCTCCCTTGGATTTGTTAATTCTAAGGCTGACACCTCACTTTTCTTTCATATTCGGGGTCCTCAAATCACACTGATACTTGTTTATGTTGACGATATTATTATCACAGGGTCATCGGATTTAGCCATTTCATCTCTTATTCGAGACTTGGGTGTCGACTTTGCTGTAAAAAGCCTTGGTGATTTACACTATTTTTTAGGTATTGAGGTTAATCGTTCACCTGATGGCTTATTCTTAACACAATCTCGATATATTATTGATCTTCTTAAGCGTGTTGGTATGGAAGATGCAAAACCAATTGGTTCTCCCATGTCATCATCCGTAAAATTTTCTCTAGACTCGAGTGATCTATTTGAGGACCCGACATTATATCGTAGCATTGTTGGAGCACTCAACTATTTAGCATTTACTAGACCCGATATCTCATTCGCCGTAAATAAACTATGTCAGTTTATGCATAAACCTCTTCGTGATCATTGGTCAGCGGCGAAACGTGTGCTACGTTATCTAAAGGGTACCATTGGGCATGGGTTACTTCTTCGACGAAATATGTGTCTTAATCTACATGCCTATGCTGACGCTGATTGGGCTGGGGACAATATTGACCGTCGCTCGACATCGGGATTTTGTGTGTATCTTGGGTCTAATCTTATATCATGGGGGTCTCGCAAACAGCAAACTGTAGCCCGTTCGAGCACTGAGGCCGAATATCGAGCAATAGCTAACGTCACTTCTGAGTTACAATGGATTCTTTTCTTATTTCGAGAGCTGGGCTTTTCACTTGGAAATGCTCCTGTCATTTGGTGTGATAATGTTGGTGCGACTTATCTCGCTGCAAATCCGGTTTTCCATGTCCGGACTAAACATGTGGAAATTGATTTTCACTTTGTTCGAGAACGAGTAGCAAAGAAACAACTTCGAGTTCAATTTATATCATCTCGGGACCAAATTGCGGATGCTCTAACCAAACCGCTGTCTACACCTCGCTTTACATGGTTACGTGACAAGCTTCGGGTGCTTCCACCACCGCTCAACTTGAGGGGACGTGTTAATGATGACATCAAGAATATAAGGAAATGATTTTGAATAATATTCTTGTGGAAATCAATTCCATTATTTCAGCAAGATAACAGCAAAATCAAAGGAGCGAAATCATAACCTTGCACAATTTCATTCATTCTATCATTATTGTAAATCATTGTATTTAAATCATTCCATAATACTTGTACTGTTTTGATTATAAATACTAGCAAATAAGTCTCACATGAACAAGTGAGCAAAGCTTACAATTCAGCAAGAGTCTTTTGTATTTTATTACGCCATATTGTGTGATATCTTCTTTTGAATTATACGAACGGAAAAGAGCTTCGTCAGGTACTCCGTAAAAAAATTACAAAATCTGTATAATTAGTAGTTTATAAAAGATCAAGCCTCGGAGTAAATTTTATATGGTCTGAATGGGTAACTTATACATATATAAACCCCAACCTTTTTATCTACGAATAATAAATAGGAAAAGAATGTTCGTCCCTTTAATTACTTCAGATTTTTTGATATAGAAAATTGATTTACCATATATTGTCCGTTTGTTGCCCCTGAGGCATTGGTTAAAATTTAAATGCACAATATTAGTACGAAAATATCTTGAACATTACTTTGTAAGATACTACTACCTTTAATTTTAATTACTATTTATTTTTTATCAAATCAAGCACATTTTTTTCTACATCATCACTACCGATACGGTGAATCGAAAATAGTACCAAAATACTATTAATTTCTAGAGATTCATGACTAGTGAATAGTGATTAAGTAGGAAATGCCACGAAAGGTATGAGCTACCCTATTTCTTTTTTGTAGAAATCCACTGCGGTAGACCATAATCCAAAATTAATCTAAAAAGATGGATAGAACTTTACATAAGAAAAGCAACGGGACCATTCAGGCCTGGTTCCAGAGTTTGGGAATAAAAATGGATCGAACTTACATAAGAAAACCAATGAAACCATTCAAGCCATCTTAAAAATGGAGCTTATTTTTTGTTGTAAAAACTAAAAATATCAACGCATTTAACTAAACTTATTAGATACGATGTATAAATATGATAAGATTTAGCTAAAACTTTTCAGATGTGAAAATTGAGCACATTTAATCAAATACACAATAATATCAAGTTTTATAAACTCAATTACGGAAATCAAAATCATACTAGGAATGTTCAAAATAAAGATCCAAATCTGCAATCTTAATAAAATTCATACTCCTACATTTTTCTGTTTTATTTAATCTTTTTTACAGATTATATGTCTTTAAAAAAAGGCAGCCTACAAGACTCGAGCCCGCGTGAATCGAATGCAATAGAGAAACTATGTTGGAGCTACACACCATTAGACGAGTCTAAAGTATTTTTAAAACCAGGTAGTAAAATATTAAACTAATAATCTTTTATCAAATGGGATCCCTAGAAATATAGTTGTTAAGGGCTATAGGCCGTGTGCCCTACCCCGAAAACCGGGCCCTGAGAGCATTAGAACTCGAATTGGTTAACCGTGGATGACTTAAGCGGTTAAGATTCACATCATCACTGCATATTTTTTGTAGCGACGATGTTTGCCTAATGTCATGGTAACATAATAGTTATATATGTCACGGAACCATTTATTTGGACAAGCGAGTAATTCCACAACAACGAAGGTTGAAGGGTTGGAGGGAGGTTCCTCGAGCTTATGCCTGATCGTGGTAGACAGCGTACTAGTTGATCTAGTTAGTGTCTTTAGTCAACCATCGGATCTAGCTAGGAAGACAAGCCACTCACACAACCAGATTTCTGAAAACCAACATTAAATGTATATAAGCTCGATTTGAAGAAATGACAAATAATGGAGCCGGGATCTTAATTAGTTCATGATTGAGTTATAACATTAATGTTATATCTAATACTTTATTGATAGATTAGTTTATTGTGACCACCCGGTCGAACTCAATTAGGGTTAGAGTTTCTGTTAGTTTTTTATCTGAATAAATATAAAAGCTCCAACTTTATCATTCTCAACTTAGTGTAAGAATCAGTTTGGTAATTTCTAATTGTTGCAACTGATCACCATGTTTTCTAAGTGTATTAGGTTCACGCGTATATACGCTAAAATAAACCACATACCGAGGATTTTATACGTTTTTATCATCATTTAAGAAATAATGTTAATGAGCCACATAGACTCAACCAGACTCTTAACACACAAGTACTTAATGTAAATTTAGAATTTCATTTTCATCCCGAAATTTAAGAGTCTGCTATTCGACCATATATTTAATATTTTTAATTAATATTTAAGTTTAGACTAGTCTCAAATAGGGTTTTATAATATTATATTTGAATTTTTATTTTGTTAAATCGTCAAATAAAATATATTAAAATCATTAAAATTTTAAATATTTTTAATTAATATTTAAGTTTAGGGTAGTATCAATTAGTATTTTATAAATATTATATTTGAGATTTTATTTTTGTTTTGGTTGGGTATCAAAAGAATTCTAAAAATTATATAAATGACTATCTGATAATCAGTTTAGTTGATATAGTATGGCTCTACAGGGTAACTCTCATTTAACTTTATTTGATATTAATGCATACAAACATCACTCTCTTCTTTAAATTTTTAGGTAATTTAATTTTCAATTGAAAATATGGGGAGTAAACAGAAGTTGGAAATGGATATAGATAGAGCTGCATTTATCTCCATTAAATACCTTCAACAACCCTAGCTTGGCCTCTATACTCCCTTTTATAAGGAGGCTATAATATCTCTCTCCAAGTGCCATACTCAAACATAAACAAACAAGTAAATAGAAAAATGATGGTACTAAAATATGTTGTGTTTTTTCTAGTTACCGTGACACTTTTGGCTAGCCACGGTAGTTCAAGGGACATGCCCCGTGGCAACAGTGGTCTCAGCGATGAGAAGAATGTGGTGAACTTTGGTGGAGTGGGCGGGTAATTAATTGTAAAATATAAATAGTATCCAAATAAATATGAGACTCTATTTTGTTTTTATAATATTGTTGTATAATATTTGGTGAAAGAACTCTATTAGACTATTACTCATTTGAGTTTATTACAGTCGTATGCATTAAGATTTAAGATACATATCTTCAGGATTTTTTTATCTCACACACCAACTTATAATACTCAAAGATGCCTACATTAACTATTACTAACGTTGTATTTTTCTTGATCTAATACACACTACCAAAAGAAAAAAAATCACGTGTAAGTTGGAAATTTATCTGTTTTGTTGGATTAACGTTATTCACTATTATATATCATATATGTCATATATTTTATACTATTTGTTATTCCATTAGGTTGCTATACTAAACTAATTAAAAAAATTGTTAGGATAGGCGGGAAAATAAAAAGAAGGCATGGTATGTATATGTTGACAGAGAAACTGCAATATACCTAATTTTACAATCAGCACATTTATCTAGTGAAACAGTTGATTGACTACAAACAACCTAATAATGTTGTTTCCTTTTCATGATCTCAGGTACAGTGGAATAGGCAACAATGGTCTCCCCATTGGAGGAGTGTTTGGCGGTATGGGGTCCGGTGGTGACATAAATGGAGTCGGTGGTTTTGGAGGGATCGGTGGTGGTATAGGAACAAGCGGTGGTGGACTAGGTGGCATTGGTGGTACTATCCCTGGCGGCACTGTGACTAGCTTCGGCACTCTCCCTGGCACTGGCTTCGGCACTCTCCCTGGCACTGGCACTCTCCCTGGCACTGGCATCGGCTCGGGCGTCCTCCCGTTCCCTTGAAATAGCTTCTTAAGACCGCGTTTGGTGTTAGTATGTGTGGTTAAATCAAAAATGTTTTAGTTGTTGTATGGGAGGTGCTATGGTGTTTATAGTTGTGTTTCCTTTTTAGTGTATGTTATGTAATGTTCTACCTACGTGCATGTATGCAAGTTTATTAAAATGAAAAATCAGTTGTGTGTTGTTATTTTATCTTAGTCTACCTAAATATGGTTTATACTTTATATTAATAGCTTTCAAAATGTTAAGCTAATGGAGACTGGAGACTAAATGATGCTTCAAACGTGCATATCTTTTTTCCAACAAAGAATACGTACTACAATTGATACTTTGTCTTTCTAATTAATGGTTAAAGTAACGCCTTTAATTCGCTTTTAAACTTAATTCATTAGCATCTCTTCCCCTGTGTGTTAATTCTTGTCTTTTTTTCAACATTGTTTTTGTTTTTATGCTTACATATGAAAGTAAGAAGGTGTGAATAATAAAGGTTCTACATCAATCCCTTGTTACCTTAATTCCTTTTTGAACTAAACTGATAATTCACATTTATATAATATTTAAGTTTTTCCATTAACATCTCTTCCCCTATGTGTTCTTTTCTTTTGAACAGAATCTTGAATATAAGGTAACGGGGCTTGATGTAGATACATTTTAAATGTCATTATGTGGATGTTCATGCATATGCATAATTAATTTGACATATGGAAAAATCTAGCTACGAAGATATATTCATATCTTAAGATTCTGATTATTAATGTTTGACATATATACATGTTAGCATTTCCCTACTTTCAAAAGTTCATTATAAGGAATAAATGTTATGGTAGTTAATATTTTCCCCTTATTTTTGAAAATGGTACGTAGTATATATAATGGTTTAATTAAGCTTTTAACATTTTAACTTGTGTTCACAATTAGATTACCAACCAAATTTAACTTTAACCGGTGTTCACACTCTGACGCTCGTTAGCCAAATCGTTGACATCTATTCTAAACTCGTTATTTCGTTTCTGCATTTGCCCGTACTTCAGGCCTTTCATTTAGCGTTAATTAGCTTCTAAATAATATATTTATTTATTTTTGACTATATGACATTTTGATCGTGTCTCGTATATGCACCCACAAGACCAAGAAGCTTTGAAGATGTCAAATTCTCAAAGAAATACAGTTTTAAATAAAAATGCATTTAAAATTTAATTATCACTTCAAATAATGAAGGACTATAATGTCCCACCTCGATTGTGCCATCAACTGCGGAGTTAGAAATGGTCTGGCAACGCTGCAGCACCCCCTATATTTAAAAAAATTCCACCCACATCTACATATATAGCTTATATACAATTTTTTTTTAGAAGTACCCCTTCTATTATGTATGTTTGAAATCATTATTTATTATTCTATCGCTTTTTTATTGTACAATTCTTGTTCCGTCACTTGATCCCAGTGTATGCCTAGGCACAGGAGAGGAGGTCGGCGAAAAACGAAACCAATTTCTTAACGAACGACGTCGACATGGTTAAAGAAATGGTAGAGTACACAACTTGAAAGTTAAATATTGGCGAATTGTCACACATCACTTACTATACTGTGCTTGTGCACCTAACAAGTTTTTAAGTTACATAAAGGAGATCATGATTTATCTGCTACATAAATGAGCTTCATCTTTCCGGTTGTGCTTCAGTTTGATAAGTTTCAGATGTCAGGTTATTAATGGCTCTTCACGTACGACTTAGACTTGTTATTTGAAATATTTCTTATACAGAAAAAGGGTCCATTCAAATAATACATGAGCTCCCTTTTTTTTTTTGAAAAATTGAAATTTCATAAATGCCAAATCAGCACCTGCTAACAGCTCCTTGATTGGAAATGGAATCCAATGAGACTATATGAGTTAGATAGACCATAACAACATTAATAACCGTCAATTGTCTTTTTTCCAAAAAATATATCTAATATATCAGAATAAAAAAGGTTGTAAATCAGTACATGCCATTAGGTCACATACTTTAATAAACTATGTATGTATCTAATATAGTTTTAATATAGAGTATATAGTTGCACTTTTTTTGGAAATTTGAAGACATTATCTACCGAGGCTAGTCTTCTATTTCTTAAGGGTCATAATAATTCATAAACTATTCTCTCCTTTGTGACTTTGATTCGTTTTAGTTTTAGCAGAAGTGAAAGCTTTAGTACAATACCTTCACACAAAAAATTAAAATTCCAAATTTATGTTATTTTTAAGAAGTGGTACATGTAGCAATATCAATATTGAGCATCACCGTCTACGATAACCATAAAAAGAAGAAATTTTAACATGATTTTTTCAAGAATTTTTGACACTAGGATTATGATAATTAATTCTCAATATTTGTACTGAGGGTGATTGTTCTACGTACTCTAGTTACACGTTAATGTGCCATTCTCTGTTCTCCATATGCATTTGGCAGTAATGACCTCATTGAACGGTCTATATCATGCAACTTTATTTTTTGCATTTGATAGGCAAATTTTGGGATGCAATCTTGCTGCATTAATATTATTTTCAACCCTTGGATGACTTCTTTTTTTCCGATATTGTCCATTATTTATTTAAATTTAGTAAAAATATATTCACACAAATTTATCACTTACTTGCACATTCCCTTACATGTATTGCACACTCACTGACATGTATAATAATATATTTTTGTTAAAAAATACATTTTTATCGCTTCAAATATACATGTATTACCAATATATATATATATATATATATTAGTAATACTAGATTTAATAATTTTTTTTATTTTTAATTAATATTTAAATTTATGGTAGACTCAAATAGGGTTCTATTATATTTTTATTCGAATTTTTAGTAATTAAATTTTTTATTATGTTGAATATTTATATTTTAGAGATTGCGAAGATATCGAGAGTCTATTTAGGGATTGCGCACGAAAAATATATGATAGCACCAAAAAAATACAAGGATAATTAGGGTATTGTTGTATAAATTATTTTGGCCTTTAGATCATTAGTATCATCCATGTCATCTAAGAGTTCAGATTTATTAATGCAGGTGCATTAGTTTGAGTAATGCACCGAAAATGCATTATTTAGGTGCTTTGCTTGCAAAGAAAAGAAGTAAGCAAAACACTGATAGCTAGGGGGTTTCTTTTTGTACCGATTTGTACTAATCGATCGTTTTTCGAGCCAAACCAATCAAATCGGTATTAAAAGTTTGGTATACCGACATTACGGTACGGTACAACTGAACTGATCTTTGAAAGTCGGTTCGGTTTTAGTATTCGTTTCCTGAGTTCGGTATGGTACCGATTCAAACCGAAATATTAAAATATACTGTATATACAAATAAACAAAAATACTTATAAACACTTAATTATTAACATTGTTATAATATACTTATATTACTTTTTCTAATAAATACTTATAACATTTTCTTTTATTTATAATATTTACTAGAAAAGAACAATAATATAAATAAATATATATTTTTAATCTATTTAATTTTAAAAGTTTACTATGTTTTTCCCCAATAAACCATTTTTTTATCATCACTTGTAAACTCTAAAGTTTGGTATAAAAATGAAACCCAACCGAACCGAACCAACCGAATAGTTTGGTATTTGGTTCGGTAATGGTATAAAATTTTTCAAACCAAACTAATTTGGTATGATATCGATATGTAGTCAAACATTCAGGCATAGCAATTAAAAGACTAATCAAAGAACGTAAGCAAATAAACTGCCGTTGTTACAGTACGTGGTTTTCTACAAACAACATAAATAGTTGACGGCCTATATTAGTTTTTTGTAAAAATTATATTCAAACGCCCATTTCCCACTGTCCCACAGGCCACATGGCCCACATCTACTAAAAGTCTAAAAGTATCTACTGTATCCGTTTGAATTTGTCCGGTTATATAAAAATACGTGCAATTTTGATCGACAAATAACTCATTTCCATATTATTGAAATCGAAAATTTCAAAAGATAATCATATAGTTTAAATGTTAAACTATATGACCAAATTTTAAAAATTTACATTTCAACAATTTAAAGACGAGATATTTAAATATATAAAGTCCTAATGTTTTGAGATGGGAGTGATTACTTCTCTAATGTCACATCTCCCCTGGACCCCTACTATCTTATTTTTCTTCTCAACAAGATAAAAGATAATTTGTGCTGATCAAGGGGAAAAAGTAAAGAAATAACAACCATGAAAGACAAATATAATGACATGAAAAAAGAAACAAATATATCTACCATTAGTCACCATAGAAACATGTTTAGTTGAGAATAGTAACATACTAGAAATTATCAAAACGCACGAACATCAAGTCAGTTAAAATTTCTAGGAAATATGGGAATAATGATAACAGGTTTTCTCCTTCTCTTACTACATAATTTCAAAATGAGCATTATAACAAAACTGGTATCCAGGTGCATTGTGAAGCAACGATACAACTGTTAGGATTTGTGAATTCTCTTCCTGAAGAATTTCATTCAGTAAGGTCCGAAACCATGTTACAAGAAAAATCTTCTGCGGCTGGTATCCATCTCCGGCTGGAAATCCAAAAAGGAATTAGCAAAAATCAGACAGTAATATACTGCTCTCATTGAGAAATAGATAGCTGTCATCTATGAGAGACGAGATAGTATTCAAATAAATAAGTATAAAAACAAAAAGAAAAACAATACCTTGTGAACCCATTCATATTCTCCGCCTTTAGTATCAAATGTTCCATGTTGTAGGCTCCTCAACTTCAGTGTGAAACGAGGACCACATTCCTGCACGTAAGTAATGGTGGAAAATTTATTTCTCACGCGATTGAGCATAAACCAGGAAATAGAATTAAATAGGAATTGGCCGTACGTGTGACTTTTTCCGTTGAAATGCAAAAAGATCTTATTTTTCATCCATTTTTATTTGTACAAGTGTCTTTCTTCACATAATTATGCAAATAGTTTTAAAAAAAAGTAGGAAAAAATAGAACTATATCCACCAACCTGAAGGCGAGCAATAACTTTGCCTTGAGAACCATTTTCACCAGGCTCAGCCTTACTTGTTTTACTTTTCGAACCACTCTGTTTAGCTTCTTTTTCTTCAAAAATATATCTTCAGCATAACAAGAAGATAAAGTGTTAGATTCTTTGAGAATATACTCTAAATAAACCAAAATATGTGTAAAAAGTGTTAGATTCTTTGAGAATATACTCTAAATAAACCAAAATATGTGTAAAAAGTGTTAGATTCTTTTGTAATATACTCAAAATAAACAAAACATGTGTAAAAAAGCAACACTCACCGATGATGGCGAAAGAATATAAAATCTCGCTGATTGTGAAATGTAACCACTCGTCGTCCACGGAATTCTGGATCTTGAGGGAACAGAGACTGTATTAGCCTACATGGAAGAAAGAAACTATATGTATTAAAAACAAACATGTGCATCGTCAACAAAGCTATGCAGTCCATAACTATATTTGAATCCATATTCTGTAGTAGAGGTCAAGACACAACTCCAGTGATTAGACTTGAAGAATGTATCCTACTCGCATAACCCTCTTAAGAGAAATTGGTTATTTTCAGCTATCAATACAAAACATTCATGAAGTGGAATGGAAGCAAGCGAAAAAGGTTCAAGTTTATTTCGCCATGAGCATGTGTTATAACTAAGCTAAGTGTCTCAAATCTCTGTATTTTGCAACATCTAGGTTAAAACAATCGTAAATCAAAAAAGGTACACAGAATACCTTCCAATACGGTTTCCAACACGCGTCGTAAAGTTAGTTAACACTAACTCAGGCTGATGACTAGTTGGATTCCCATGATTCTGCATAGTGATCCAAAAGAATTAAATATTTTTTACTCACAACAATTAACCACTTAGGTTAATATTCTTGATACAAAGGGAAAACAATCACTTATAAGCATGTCATTAAATACTGCCATTTCTCAAATTAACGCATTAAACATTAGTTGAACAAAACATAATATATGTAGGCAATACATTCATGGCATCTCATAGAAGAAACTACAAGAATAAGTAATTACTTGGAAATGCAATTAACAAAATTCAGCCAGGTGCATGCTCAAAAGAGCACTGAAGTAAGATACTAAATTTTCAAAAAAAAAAAGTAGTAAGATACTAAGATCTTGGCGGGAATCCAATTTATTTTTTTGGGAACAGCCTTTTTAGACGTCCCAACATTAGAGGAGTACACAGATCGGTCTGGAAAGGATTAACCTCAAACCCAAACCAATGTGTTATAGATTGGAAAATTTGGAACCAAAACCAAACCGTTCATATCTCCAATTCAAACTAAACCAAATTAATGGATTGGTTTGGTTTGGTTTTGGATTTGCGGATTAACAGTTTGTATCGGATTCGGATTGGCTTTGGATTTTACGAAGCAACACAAGGGCTCTCTAGAAAATTGCAGCGGAACATGTGTAACGGAATAAGGTTGCAAAAAAAAATAAAAATACTAATTATAATGCGAGATTTGGTTAACTATTTTGTTCTATATGGCAGTACTAGTATCAGTGTATCTTTTTAACCTGGTTTAGATAGGATTATGAACAGTTTAAATGGATTTAATGGTTTGATTTGTACAGTTTTGATTGGTTCGGTTTGGTTTGAATTCATATCACGGAATCCTAAACCAAACCATTACGCACCTCGAATTTTTTGAATCCAACACCAAACCATTAGAATCAAAACAGATCCAATTCAGACCAAGCCTCTGGATTGGTTCGGATTCAGGGATTATACTTAAAGTCCTTCCCAACATCACTAAATGTTCATTTAATTGCAAGTAATTGAACTCAGGGGAGGTCAGTGAAGGTTTAAGAAACCTGCGGTACCCTTTGAAACTTATACAAGGTCCTATTCCTAGAACCAACATTATTATAGATGGCAAGGAGCAGCTCAGCGTGTACAGTACATCAACTAATTTCTTTTCTTATTAGTTTGCATTAGCGGCAGTCATAGCCTTCTTATCTTTTATTGTTCTCTTGTTCAGTCTATCACTTCTCTTTAAATTTGATCAGAATACCAGAAAACTTTTGGGCCACAACCACAAGAGATTGAGGATCCGTTTGGCAATAGATAATTTTTAGCTGATTTTCGGATTTTAGATTTTAAAAATCTGTGGGTGTTTGGACAGTCAGATTATTTAGCTTTTCAAAAACAGATTTTTGGCCTAGAAAAGCTTAAAAAATCCAAAAATCAAAATCTGGATTTTGGTTGGATTTTTAAAACAGGTTTTTTAAATCTGATTTTTGACCAAATAATCTATTGCCAAACGGACCCTGAATTGTTATTCTATTGAATTGAAATTTTGCACTAGTGCGTATTGACTAGGTTTTATTCTTAAATTATAAGAGATCGGGGTTGGGGGGTCGGTGGGGAAGTAAAGACTAACCAAGGCTCAATAAAAATCTAGCTACCACGTTCCCAGATAATCGTACTGAAGGTATACAAGCTGAAGAAGCTACTTTTAAAAGTGTGTTCTTTTCACTGTATACTTGCTTACTTTATATTACCTTTTACCACGTGCAAAAATATGGATGAAAAGATGACCGGGTTGATTGAAGGACATTTATATCATGAGACGATGCAATTTTAAGATTCCACGAATTTCTGTCTTTAACTTTTGACCTCAAGCTCTACAAAGCTACCACGTTCATCTAATGTGATTGTTGATTCCCTTTATGTTTGGAATTCTTTGGGCAAAGTAGTAATATAGACAGAGTTAAACATGTGTGTGTGTGCCTAAATATAATCAGGAATTCATTACAAGATATTAACAACCTAATTTAGCTGTCAGCTATGAGCAAAAGACCAGATTTTTGCAACTTTTCGGGTCAAGACTTTTCTTTCATGAACATTTGTTGTACAATTAATAAGATATATATACCAACATAAAATATTTGCAAACAAAAATAAAATAACCTAGAAAATAAAAAACTCCAAAAAAATGGTGGGTAAGACATCAACATAATATCTTAAAATGGGCACGCAAGTTTTACTTGTGGGAATTAGTTGGCAAAATTATCGTCATAAAAACCTAACTGGAGGGCCAAATACTTACCCTATTATTAAGTTTAACTTCCTAAAGTAAGGAAAATCAACTTTATCAATATACGTTCATCTGTGAAAGTATGTTCTCTATTTTCCAAGTAGCCTATAATGATTTTAAGGAAAAAGAACTTATAACAATTATTCACAAACTGATGTGTCGCGCATGCATATTTCATCTTGAAATGGGAGATCTAATTTCTTAAAACTAATTGAAAACTTTATTATTATCAAAAGAACCTCGCTGGGATCCAAGTAATTAGCCCGTAAATTAAGTGGAGTATATAAGGTCAATCTTTAATGAGGATCATTAATAAATAAATAAACATTGAACCTATGGGTTTCTTACCGACTCTAGCAGACGAAAACAAATTAGACAGATATCAAGTACATACAAGGCCAAACGCATGAATACAAGTTGCTAGGGACCCATTTCAAGACAAAAGTAGCCTCACCTTAATGTCTTTGCGAAGAACAAGTTTTGAGAGTTTGAAATGGGCAGTGGGACCATCAGGCACGCCAATTATAAGGAGAGCATCTATAAATCAGAGTAAAACTTACAGTTTTGATATATCAATTATATAAATCGAATAAAAAGGAAGGAATTTAGCAATACTAACCAGGTTCCCTGCGATTCGTATGGACAACAACAACAGAAGTGAAGTCCTTGTTCTTTGCATATTCTACAATCTGTCCACATTAAATCCGGGATATAGAAATTAATTCTACATCAAAATACTTTTAGAAAGAAAGTTAAGTGTAATTAAGATAGAAACTACACCTTTTTCAAATCATAAGTTCCTCTCTTGTAGTAATGAGCATTTGGTATTACAGAAATTAATTCCTTTATAAATTCAGGCCCTTTCTGCATATCAGGCCATACAGATAAACTAATCAGCATAACAAAATAGCAGGTAATGGTCATTAGGACAAAAAATTATGCTTTAAGATATTAAAAAGAAGCTCAAACTTCAATGAAGGAACAATACATACAGTAGAGTGAAATCGAGAAGTTGTAATTAGGATCTTTGGAATAAGCTCACGGTTTAATATTGAACTGAATTCATCCACAGCATTCCCAGCAAATAGCTGCAAATGACAACAAAAGAAATGCATGTGATTATTTTTAATTGCAATCAACTTCTGAATCACTACTGCACCATACCACATAAATAAATGAACAAAAATAGGTTCCTCCTTTCCCCTCAAAATTCAACCAAGACAAGTGGCATTTAATTCAAGGCGCATGTCCATATAAACGAGTGCTTAATATTTACTACATTATTATGTAACTTGTATTAAACCATGTCGCAAGTGTCTTCTTGTTAAAAACCACGGTGTGTAAAAATTAAATTAACAACAGAGAATCACAACAAATATGTGAGGTGCAAGAAAAATACCTCTTCATCATCTGGCTTGCAGACAGTCTCATCCTCTGGCCTTAGAGACTCTATCGTATGAGGAACCCTCTTTTCCGGAGGCTGCAAAATTACAATAAACATGCATGTTAAAATATATAAACTCCGAAAAAGAAACATTAAATTCAAAGTTCAATATTTCAAAACTAAGTACGAGTGTCCTGGTCATTTTTTTTTGAAGATTATTCCCAAACAAATTGTACTGTTCCATCCTTCCTTTCGTGACAACATTCACATTCTCACCTGAGCAAGTTCTAGACCTAGATTCTAAGAACTGAAACCAAATCCTAAAACATTTCAATCTCTTAAAATAAAAAGACCCCAAACAAAATTAAGCTTTGAAAGGATTAAAGATTAATCAAGAACACCTTGTTTGGTAGCAGCTTTTAGGGTCAGCACTTTTAAACTTTTAGTTGCGAAGCTGGTTTTTTAGTTGCACTTTAACTGGATGAACCTACATTTTTTCTTTCTGAAACTCAGAAAAATCCACCATATTTGCTTAGAAGCTGCAAACAAAAAAGCCTACGGTAAAGAAAAGCTACGAAACTACATACAGCTTTGAGTCTTTGACTAGCAAAATTCTCGTTTCTAGATTGCTGAAATAATTTTTTCCAAGATTTCATCATTTAGTTTAATTGATAAACTATGTGACTAAACTTTGAACATTTATGAAACTCAAAAGTAGCACGTAGATTCGTAGTTATCACATATTTAGGGACAGAGGCAGTACAAAAATACAAACCTCCTCACCGAGCTCAATAGCTCGCTTCTCGGCGGCCTCACGAGCCTTGGCTTTCTTCTTCTTATCAAGCTTTTTCTCCTGCTTGAGCTTAGCATGTAAAGCTGCTCTTTTATCCTTGTTTTTAATCATCGAAGGGAGCAACGACCTTTTCTGTTCCTTCTCTCTCTTCACATCATCGCTTTTCCCACCATCTCCCAATTCTTCACCATCGCTTTTCGTTCGCTTTCCACCCATCGCCCCTACAAATTCACAAAATCAGAAAAACAAATCAGCAAGCATAAGGGCCGGCCTGGGGACTTTCTACGCCTAAGCTGTACGTTTTATGGCCGCCTTTTTAACTTCGTTAGGAAAAATTCATAACTTGTCTAAAGAAAAAAAAAATCGCAGAAAAATTACAAAATCCGAATCATGTCATGACACCGGATTTTCTTTTGAGCATTGATAAATTGCACACTGTTTTTACACCGGATTCATACACGGAACAATACAAGACAAAATGATTACATACAATTTGGTCCCCATATTTTTCTACAATTACCAACACACCCATATGCTATCCAATAAAAATTTGCCACTTCATTCAGGGCATTATTCATTTCTCTTTCCTTTCACATTACATAAAATAGACCAACAATAATAAAGATTCTTCTAGTATTGTTATTAGGGGGGAAAAAGGACTTATTTTTACGAAAAATATATTAATTTCCCTTTATTTTGGCCTATTCAGAGACTAGCTTGTTTGGCGCCAGAACCGACGTGGAACATATCACTTCCCTAAATCAACTTATTTAAATTCATTATTTTTTCCCGAGAAGCAAAATGAAAAATGTTTAAACTCGAGGGACCCAAACGAAAAGTATCCCTAAAAGTTTGTAATTTTTCCTAATAACACATCTAAATTAGCATCATTCAACAAATTGTACCATATATAAGTAAATATCACAATTTCGATACCAAATATAAACAAATATCATAATATTGAGTATTTCATAGTTTTCTAACCGATTCAATACAGAAAAAATCGGCCGAATAAAACCGGGGCTTAAGAAAAAACCTAAATTGGGATATAATTTGTTTAATTAGAGTCATATTTGATGAACTACAGTCTCGAATTGAACACTAGCTAAATGAATTAATAATTGGATAAGAAAGTAAAAAAAAAACCCAGTTTTGATTAGGGTTAAATTTTCACTATAGAAAAAGAGAGAGAGAACAGAGCTTACTTGAGTGAGATAAAAGCCGTACAGTACTGAATAGATATATATATATATATATATATAGAGAGAGAGAGAGAGAGAGAGGGAGAGGGAGAGGGAGAGGGCGATGATATGTATGTATTGTATTAGCGGCGGGAGGGGATATTATGGTAGGAGGGTTTTTAAGGGTTGGAAAAAAATAAAACAAATTATTCTTGTAATTAATTTCAATTTCGAACACTAATTTAGACACGTTATGCTATTTTAAAATACTACTGTTTACTCCTCCCTCCGAATTTAGTGTGATATCATCGTTTAAAAATTGCATGACGTATAGACATCTTAAATTTAATAAAGCACGTTAGTTTCACATTAATAATGTTATCAATTTTTAATCAATAATTTCTCGGTTACTATTTTTATAGGGAGAAATTATAGGAGATAATAATATTAATTGTGGGCTGTGTTTGCCACGTCATCGGTTACAAAACATTAAAAACATTGTTAACTTTAAGAACTTTTTAACAACTATAAAGATAACACATAATTTAACGCAACTAATGAAGATAAAAAAATGCATTGTTAGCTAACTATTTTAGTTAACAATAGAGATAACACCACTATTAGAGATGCTCTTAATCATTTAATTAAATCTAATATGTTTTATATTTTTAATTTATATTTACATGAAATTTCAGATTACTTATAATAACCTTATATTGTATTTTTTATTATAATTTAATAATCATATCAATATTCTAAACATAAAAATATGGACCCATAGTTTTTTACTATTATATTCATTTAGTAAATCATATAACTTACTCATATATAAGTATAAAGTGAATTTTGTGTTTACTGAAATTTATAGGGTTCATGATGCATGTTACTTTTTATATCATAATTATCAAATTTTTAGATAAAATTATGTTTTGCTACTTGTTTACATTTAGCAAAAACATAGTAGTACTTGAGCTATAAAAAAATCGTTTAGGTCAATACCACTAAAGTCAAATAAAAAAGCCCACCAAATTCAAAAATAAAAATACTACAGTATCATATTAAAGACATGTCGTTCATGAAGGCCGTCTTGGAATAATAAGCTATGTACGTTTGACGAGGAGAAACCAAATAAGAACACAAGAAACAATAACCTGAATGAGTCACAGTACTTAAACATGTGAAACTACAAATTAAAATTTGAATTTCTCATTCATGATTATATTTTCTTTCTTCGAGTTCTACAAATTGGGGAGAAAAGTCGATTACTCGAGATCCTGAACTTGAACGACAAGTCTAATATTTTTTCAAAAAATGAAAGCTACGTCTTTCTAGATTCTTGCAAAAGAAAATGATCAAAATCCATGATATATCGAAAAGTTTGTAGCATTTAACCAATGCACTTTTCAAAAGGCTTGAAACTACAATAAGAAGTTTGATTTCACTTAATTTTACCTTTTCAGTAAGGAACAATTACTCCAAGTATAACAGTAACCATACAGCCTAATGAAATTGCTAAAGATTTTGTTATTTCTTCAAACTTCAAACGATGATAAGTTTCTCACTATACATGCTAAAACATTAAGTTCATAAGAGCCAAGACTTCTATAAACACTACCAAAATATATTACAGAAAGGGCTGTGTAAAAGCATACTTATATAGTAACAATAACCGATTGAAGCTATATATTAGAATAAATACATGTTGTTCAAGTCATGCTAAATTGCTAATGCCTCGCTTCTATATTACAGAACCGAACATTATGATCCTTCAAGTTACCTCCCAATCCGTAAATCAACCTGAGATACAAACAAATCCAGTTTAAGTATAATTGCATAAACAACTTCCAAGTAAAGCTCATATGCAAAACGACTACTCAACAAAGTGTTACGTACTTATTGCATAAACTAATCGATGACACAAGGGTCAATAATTTCCCAAGTATTTATAAATAAAAAAAAGGACCATATAAAGTGAACAAAATTGTGGTCATCTTAAATTGATCCCACGTTAATAAGCAATAAATTATTCAAATGAAGTGCATTGCCGACACACATACCAGAATATTGAGTATCATCGTGATTCTTAGCTTCAGTAATATTGCCTTTTGGATTGCTTTCAATTTGTTGCATCGCAGCTTGATTCTGAGCAATGAGTATTATAATTAGTCATTAATAGTTAGTTTCATCGCGTGCTCAAAATTAATTAACTAACTCGCTCATAGGAAAAAAGGATTAATTAAAGATTCAAAGTACGCTTGGAAAGCGGTTAGGAAAAACTTTTAGGCTTTTAGCAATTGAATTTCACCTGATTTCATGCATCTTTGCACCATTTACTTAGGCATGCAAATGAGTATGAGCATTAACTTTCGGGCACAAACACTAATATCATGAGTATATTCTTTATCTTTTTGAAAATGCATAACTTTCAAAAAAACAAAAAAGAAGGAAAATGAGAAATGCATAAAAGCAAAAGGGGGTTAAAGTTCTTTTAAATAGAATGCAAGACATTCTACAGATAAGCAGAGTGAAAAGATATAGAAAGTAAGGTTATTAGAAGTATAATGTACTGTTTTAACGAAAAGAATGCTGATATCATTTTGCAGTCAAATTGTGATTTTCGTAGTAGAAGTGCAGCTTGTGCACCCAGAAATGGAATTAGTTAAAAAAACAGACCTGCGCAAATGCAGCTTGTGCACCCAAATACTGCTGATATGAATGAAAATTCGATATTTGTTGCTCATTTGAAATTTGGAAGTTTAACAAAGGGTCAGGGTGACTAGTCGTGTGTATTATCAGATTCTCAGATACAGAAGCAGGCTGCAAATGAAAAGCAGGAAACATCGGCTGTTCTGACGAAATTGGGGCCTGCATGGGATATGGCATTATTGGTCGATTTATTATAGGCTGACTTATTATCGGTCCACTAATGCCCGTAGGCATCGAAGGCATGTAAGGTTGTACACCTGGATACATAAGGGGCACCATTCCATATCCCATTGACATCATCTGCACATGACGGAATATAAAACTCTTTTTTATGAATATATTTGGTTGGAACTTTGAAGTAAAATACATGTTGTAATTTTATTTCTCTGTAGTTTTTCGCCATTGTTGGTGTGTCGCAACCACAAGAACCTGAATCTTTTTGCAAAACTATTTTTCTTGAGTGGTTAACTCATAAAACTACATGCCACTTCATGAAACTATTTAGCATGTGAAATGAACACCAAAATAACTTGTGCAATGGACCAAATGGTCAGAACAAGTATGTCACGTGACACATGAGAATACAATTCTATTCTTTTTTCATATCGAACTACGTATTCGGTATATTTCCGTCCCTAGAATGTCATGAAGTTGGACGAACATGGAACTAGCTATAAGATTTTATGTTTATGTTTTTGTCCAATACATGAACGTTAAAATAAAAATAGAAGAGTTTTCAAGAAATTATAAGTATGATTTAACGGTGTGTTTGTAATCCGAAAAATGTTACGAAAAAGAAAAGAAAAGGAAAAGAAAGTAAAACCAAGAAAAAATAACTTGAAATCATTTTCCGGTTATGTGTGTGGAATGTTGAAAAATCAAGAGAAAATAAAAGAAAAAGAGATGAGAGAGAGTGAGTTAGTTCCACTTTTCATATTTGTTTTCATTTTTCTCATACTTTTAAAAAGAAAATGATCTCTCATTTTACACACAAAGTTTTTCTCATTTTTTTTTTCATTGATTTTTTTATGCAATCAAATACAAGAAAATGTTTTCTCAAAAAATCGTTTTCATTTTCTCATGAGTTTTTCGGTTTCAAAACACACCCTAAAATTGTTTCACATAACGTTTCATTTGCAAAAAGAATGCGTACTTGCACCGTCTGTTGGAGCGATTTCAAGTAATCAATGGCATCATCTAGCATAGAAGCCTTGTCCGTCTGCAATTGAAATGTTTTTTTTGTCATTATTAGTCATTCATGTTATTAATTGACTCTTCAGGTACTAACATGTTTTTCGACAAAAAATGTAAAAATTGGTAATACCTTGTTGCAACGAGGTATCAGGTCCTGCAAAGTCTTCATTTTCTCATTTATTCTATCACGACGTCTCTACACGATAAATCATTTTAGACTTTGTCAGAAAATAGATACTCCATGTGCATAGAGAAATGTGTGAAAACGTACTCTTTCTGAAAGATTATGGACTTCTGCGGCTCGAGATATCTGATTAGATGGTGATCCATGAGCTTGTTTCTTCACGTTAGGTACATCTTGCTCAATATCCTGTATGATTCCAAATAAAGAAAGTCAAAATCATTATACAGTATATTTTACGCTATTACTTGATTGCTTGCAGCTTTGAAGCTTCACCTTTCTTAAATTTTGTTATCCGATAAAACCTAAACTTTTGTGGTTTTCTGGATAAAAGATTTTTTCTTGAGACATAACCAAATCATCCTATTATCACAAATCAATTCCAATACAATTAGTTACTGATCTCAATTCATGCCGTCATACTAATGGTAGGCAAAGGGTCGTAACTCGGTTTTGTTAGAGCTTATAAGCTCATATCTTTTCAACTTTTGTGAGCTTTTAACCGGTATACTGTATAGGACTAATTAACATTCAGTTATTCAACTTTTAATTTCAACTATTTGCTCCTTTGTTCGTCGACACTAAAAAGGAATTAAACTAGATCCATCTTAGCTCCTTTCTCTATTTGGGAAGTAAAGTTCTTAATTAGTTGCTAGCTTTATCAGTTCTTCAAGTAAAGAAGTTCCAGATTTTAAATTCCATTAATCTATAAATATAGCTCCTTTCTCTCCTTGGAAGTAATGTGCTTTCTTAAGTTCTTAATTAGCTTGATCAGTTCTTCAAGTAAAGAAATTCAAGAAAGAAGACAGATATTTGGCTAGATGACCCTTGAAGATATTGATTTGGATGATTTGAGATATTTTCCGCTCATATTTTATTTCTTGTACCGACTTAAAAGCAGTGCCAAATGCCAACAATTTCTTGGTGACTTTCCATTGTTTTTTTTTGTTTGTATTAGAAATTTAGAACTTCTAGGAGCCACTTTAATGCCACCTCATTCTTTTCACCATGCATATCCAGTAATTTGGTGGCAAAGCCAAAATACATGTAGCAGGTGAAAATCTAAATAGTATGTCAGAAGAAGGTGTCGTAGAGTACAATAATGTCCATTAAAAAATGGTACAAAATTACAAATACAATGCAACTAGCAGAATGGAATATGCTCAATTTGGCCATGAATTTAGGAAAAATATTCACCAGTAATAAAAGAAGACCTCTTTTAAGTTCGAACAAATCCTCTAAAGAATACCCGAGAATGTTTTTCTTTTTTTACAGAAAAAACTAATTCATAACAAGTTGATAACAATCCATGGTAAACATTATGTAAGTGTAGATATATATCATTAATTATGACTAATCATTCTGATCCATATATAATGTATCTGTATACAATTGAACATTTCATGATGAACATTCAAGATAACTTGAACTTTCGAAGACTTAAATACGTTAACTATCGATTGGCCAGACGTCCATCCTGGGTGACGGTCCGTCGTGATGGCTAGTCAAAACAGCCCCCGATATTCGTTCAGATTTTTAAATTCCATTAATCTATGAGTCATGACACGTTTAGAATATGAACCATGCATATTTGTTTTAACTACTAGAAGAAAAAATAAAGTCTGGTAGAGACTAAAAAATCTTAACTAAATCCAAAATATTAAGCTAATTGGTTCATATTTGTTTTAACTAGAAGAAAAAATAAAGTCTGGTAGTAAGACTAAAAAATCTTAACTAAATCCAGAATTCAATCTAATTAAAAGTTGGTCACTCACCTCGCTGTCCACGTCAGATTTTGGTCTAATCTTCCGCTTCGGCACCCTCGGAGGTAGCTCTGCACTTGTACTTGTTTCCGAGTCGCCAGAAGTCATACCCACTCGCTCCCCGCTCCCTTTTGCAGCCGAAAAATCTCTTGGTTCTGTTGTAGTCCGTGTCTCATTCGAGTCAATAACCGTTGCTGTTGTTCTGATAATAGGACCAACATTAAATATATAAGACGAATTAAACAGACGGCCATTCAGGAAAAAAACGCATCCCAAAATAGAAAAAGGGCCATTACACTTTTTTAAGAAACGCTTCTTACCTAGAATTATTTATGAAAATTTCACTGAAACACTAATGTTGTGGTTGCTAGACCGAGGTGCATGTAATTTTAAAAAAAATCACAACTTTGGAGCATATTGTCAAGACACAGAAAAGATATTAGAACTCATTTTTCTAGGCATCAGGCATAAAAGATTTAGTTTTGATAAAAAAGAAATTTGGCTTTGCCTACCTTGTGACCGTTAGATTGTTGGAAACCGTCTGTGGACGAGCAGACGTATTAGCGCTTGTAGTTCCGCCTGTCGGAAAAGGTAACAACCAAGATGCCATTTCGTCTTCATGAATAAAAAGCTCATTATTTGTCGATTGTTGTAACGGCGCCGCACTTTCCTCACCATTATGTGTAGTCTTTTGGTTTTGGTTGTTGAGAACTACTTCACCGTTTTTCCATACAAGCTCCATAAGCTCAATATCATCAAATCTGTCACCTCATAGGCACACACAAACATACTCAGAAATCATGTGATAAACAACGCAAAACCATAAATTATAAAGAAACCAACACGTGACACATGCACCCTTAACACTTGATGAGCAAACAAGATTCAATACTCTCATTTCTTGCACTCAGATGGCACAGAGTAAAAGTATTTCAGTAGCTTTTGTTGCGCTTAAAAGTTACATCACTTTGAAACAAATAAGAACCAGAAGCAACAGTATGAAACTCGCTTATAAAATATCAAGTGATATAGATAATAATAACAAAACAGTGTTAAATATACATAGTGATAAAAGAGAAAGAACATTACATTTTCGATTTCGGTTTGTGAACCAATCCGAAAGAGTTTAAGAACGGATATTCATTTTCTGTTGAGAAATTTGGGACACAATCATACATGTTTCTGGAAATTTAAAACGAGATGAGACGAATAAAAACACAGATATCGAGATGATTGAAACTGTAGATGAGATATACATGTGTCGATGAAACTATGAACTAGTGAAGGTGAACTCCTAAGCTAACCTTTGCTATTTTTGTTTTGCTATTTTGTTCGTCTTTTCCAGAATTTTGTTCTGTCCTAGACAACTACTCGTAGTTTGCTTTATAATAATAATGATAATCCATTCGTTCCAAAATAACTTTTTTTTTTTCACATTCCAAAAGTGTTCATTTTCCTTTTTAGTAATTTTTATTTTTTTTATTTTTTGTAGTTAAATAATATCAAATTTACAATTATAATCTTATATTTTAAAAGATAATTTTTGTTTGAAAATTTGAATTTTTTGTTGAATTTTAAATGAAATTAATATGAAATTCTTAAATATTACAATTTTTAAAACATGACACTAATTTTGAACAGAGAAACTAGGGGTGGGCACGAGACGCATTGATCTCAATTCTAACACAATCTGAAAAATAAATGGCGAGACAGACCGGAACGGATTGATAAAATTTAAATCTCAACTCAATCCAATCCAACCCGCAAAATAAATTACGGGTTGGGTTGGGATTGATTTTTAAATTTTTATTTTGTTCCTGCATTTTTCATAATTTACATAATTAACCTAAATTTTAAAATAAATTGAATTTTTTTAAATAGAAATATAAATTAAAATCAATTAAAATATATTTAGAACTTTCACTAACAAATAATAAAATTAAAATATAATAAAAATGGAAGATTTTTATCTTGAAATACACACAAATGTATATATAAAAATATATATTTATAGGGGAAGGATATATGAACATCATGAAAAACACCCAACTAGACACTTTTTCGTAAAAACGCTCCAAATCAAGATTTGGTTAATGCAAATCTCAATGGTTTCACGACGGGAACACAAATATGCGTCTTGTTTTTTTTTTCTGAGATGTATAATGACATGTTTTGAATTTTTAAATTTTATCATAATTTCGAAAACATGTCATTATACATCTCAGAAAAAAAAACAAGACGCATATTTGTGTTCCCGTCGTGAAACCATTAAGATTTGCATTAACCAAATCTTGATTTGGAGCGTTTTTACGAAAAAGTGTCTAGTTGGGTGTTTTTCATGATGTTCATATAACATTTCCCATATTTATAATTATATATATATATATATATTATGGTTTGAAACGGATTAGGACGGATTAACCCGTGTTTTGAAAACCTCAATCCTAATCCAACCCGTAAAATATATAGCGGATTAGAAAACAATCAAAGATCAAAAGGCTGATGAGTCTTTTATTGTAGCTTAAGAACAACCAACGACATCAAGAAGTGAAAGAAAAATTAGAATCTACTCAAATAGTATGGGTCTGTCAAATTAAGAACTTGTAAAAGCTTAATAATTAATAATGTAAAAGAAAAGAATTTGTAGATCTACTATTAATATTTAAAAATTGACCAGGCTCAATGATAAACTTAATCTTTAGAACTTATAAACCTTCATTGCTTTTGTATAATGATTAACAATTTGATGGATTTTTTTAATTGATTCAGTAAGCCATTTGTTAATCTTGTAGGAAATATTGATTGGCCCTATGATAGATTTTCTTATTTGATTCAATGACCCAATCGATAATTAGATAAATTCTGACGTAATTGTGTTTTTTTTTTCTTGCAAGTTATCATATTTCGGTTCGTAAATTTTTAGATATATATGGTTCTATATCTCTTTACATTTATTTGAGTAACTTCTATTTTAAGACGGTTGCAAACCTACTGTCTCAATAGTCTTAAGAGACGATTTATTCATTTTTTGAGATGGTTTATTGTTGATGTTTTGAGTAGTGTATTCAATATGTGTAGCGATCTGCTTTTAATATGGGAAAACATAACATGGTTAAAAAGTTTCTTTAATTTAGTACCATGATTTTCAGTTTTATAAAATTGGTTTTTTTTTAATCAAAGCATCCCATATTATTTATCAAAAATGGGACCAAACCCAGAGGTTACATTAAGAATATAACTCAATACATTCTTTACAACCATCAGACACAAAAATTAGCAAGAAAATCTACTGCACAAATTATATATTGCGAAAGCTTGGCAGTCCCATTTTATCCATACTATATAGGCCAAAAACACTTGAAGGTAGCTCTCTAGCGTTTAAATACGTACAAGTGCTCCCTTTCCTTGCAATTCTAACCAAACTATCAGCAACATTGTTTTGTTCTCTCCAAATGTGGCGAAGCTAAATTTGTTATGGAATTGTGACTAATCACAGAATTGGGATTGTATGAAGAAATTTAATTAATCCAGGAAAAATTCATTAATTTTTGCCTTAATGGTGACTGGTGAGTCTAAAAATGGGTCGATATATACCGCCCAGGAAAAAAATTGAACTAAGTAGTTCATATTATTTCAGCTAAATAATTTGTAATAAACCACATGCATAATTTGATTAAATCGACGCACCGGAAATAATGTTGCTTATGATGGATCAATATTAAAGGATTTTTGTATTCTTTCAAAACGAAATAGGGTGAACCAAACACTTCACAGGTCGAGTAATATGTATTTTAGTATTATGGTGAGGGGCGGACCCAAGGAGGGCTGGGGACGTGACCACCCCGACGACGATTTTTATTTTTTTTATACATGTAATTAAAAAAATTAATTATGATATATATACATTGATGACTCCCCTATTTAAATAAAAGAGTTATGACGTAATGATAAGATTGGACCATAACCTAGTTGAAGTTTAAGAGTTCAAATCATGTTAGATTTTTTTTACTAAAATTTTATGTTTTTTTACTTTGAAATTACCAAATTTTTTAAATACCCATTGTATTTTCCCAAACAAGATTACATAAAAAAATTATTTTATTGTCCAATGTCTTTCGTTTTGACTTCATATTTATTTTATACTATGTTGAACATAGAAAAAAAAATTATTTTTGTATTAAAGCCTATTTTTTTATATTGGACATATTTATAGTCTTACTCACAAGTCTCAATTTACATAGGTTGGTTAATATATGTTGCAAACTCACGACTGCATCAAATTATTTAAGATAAATTAAGTAAATTATAAACTTACACGTAAATTATTTAATTTACAAAGTTTAAACTATCGACTTCATTACGAATGACAAAGGATTATGCCTTCTTTATAAATAAATAAACATAAAATAGATTAGATTATTGCTTGAAACTGCTTGAGCTTAGTACAAACCCAGACTAATATTTTAATTTGTAAGAGTTCTGATAAATTTTAAAATTAAATTTTGAGACTAATAAAAAAAATTAACGGTCCCACCAAGAATAAAATTATGGTTCCAAGTTTTAAATTCCAAATTTTTTTGGTTTTTTATACTGTTTATTGTTATTGTACTAAAAGAAAAATTAACGGTCACACCAAGAATAAAATTATGGTTCCGCCACTGACTAAGGGTTTAAGAGATTAATTTTGCAAAAATAAGAAAAATTCAGATAAATAAACAGCTAATTGAGGAACTCAAACAATGTACCAAAACTAAAAATGTAATCCCCAAGACAAGGGAGATTATAAAATACCCATATTTATTCATACACAACGATCACTTCCAACATACATGCATTGAAATATCACTCAAACAATAACTAGGAGGAAATTTAAGGCATGACTATTTAACCAAATCAATAATTCAAAGAGAAAAAAATGCTCCTATCGAACACCTGTTTCAACAATTATTCACCAGAAAGAATAACCTTATTTTATTTAAGTAAAAAAAAAATAAGAGAATAAAACGAACGATTTGAATCATAAATTTAATTTTTTTTTAATGTTCATAAATAGGGAAATTTCTCAAGAATAGCTTACAAGATTTGATAAACAACAAATACGCGTATACATATTAATCAATATGATTGAATATGTCAAATAGTAAAAGGAGGATGATTTACATACCTTGTTAATATTTTCCGATTATCCCCAACTAGTGTTTCTTGAGAGAGAGATGGATCTATATTATATTATAATATATTATAGAGAGGCCTATGTGAGATGATTATAATATGGAAATACAAAATTTATTACGTTATGGTTCCAATGTTTTTGAGTACTGTTCTATAGGGTATGACTACTTTCTACTATATTAATAGTAAAATAGGAGTTGGAGGCGGAAGTAAAATCCGTTAATTTGAACCAATTCGGTAGTTTGGTTTGGATTTGGCATCAAACATTTTGATTTAAGTTAAAACAATCGTTCGTTAATGGATTGGTTTAATATTCACTTGGTAATCCATACTCTTGACCGAACGAATTCATTAATCCATCTAAATGCATATTAAATCTAATCCAATCAAACAAAATTAACTCAAATTTAGTATGACGTCATATAAAAAAGCTTATCATACCATATGTAACCATAATAAAACGTTGGTCATAACAAACAACAATAGAAAACTGCTCCATCCGTCCCAAAAAGATGGTCACATACGAAATTACGTGCAATTTTGAACGTATAAGAATTTGTATCAAAATTACTGAAATAAAATTTTTAATAATGTAATTTAACTTTTTAACCATATGATTAACCTCTTATTTTGTGAAATAACAGGAAACGAAGAGTGAGAACAGAAAAACGTTATTTTTGAAAGGGTAAACGAATTTCCCCATATATAGTTTTCACCCTTGGATCGTACATGCAAGTAGTTTATGCTTATAATTTGTACGATTCTTCAGATTATTATAGACATGTGAAATCAACAATTATAAACATGTGTGACTCGACTCACATGTGCCATTTTACCCTCTATTATCAAATAGGATTTAACTGATTTCAGAAAAATGTATCAGAAGTTTAAAATCAATAGTTGCGGCTATCAAAAAAGAAAAGAGTCATGATACAATTTAGAGACCATCTTCCATTAATAGGCACTCCTAACAGGTCAACATCCACAATAGATCTAGTGCGAGCATGAGAAAAAAACCTAAGGCTTGACAAAAGGCGATTGTTAATGAAGACCTTTCCTTCCTGGCGGGCTTTCTAATAGCCCTTGTAAGAGAGTTTGCGTTACAACTCACTTGCCCCAGCACACTCTCAACTTGTAGATGCGAAAATCCCCCTTCCCGCAAAAGAACATGAGCACCACTATGTATGAAAGCAGATCTAAAATACACTAATCAGCCCTCAATGTAACGGTCTGGTGGACAATTTTTGCTCTTCAAATTGATGATATAATGGAAGGATGACCATCACGTGGGTGCTCTTACGGGACTAAAATCGTACGAACTAAATGGCTACTATCTGCTTGAGTAACGATATAGCTCGAATAGTGATATGTGATGGATTACCCCACGGGTACCTGGTTAACGCACAACCCACTAGTGCAATCTTAAAAATTATCATTTGGTGCTTTCTTTGTATTCGATCGGTAGTACAAGCAATGTTTTAAATAACGTTATCGCTATTATAACATTTTTTCGAGAAAAATGCTAAAAGCGTAAATAGCGTAGCAACGTAGCGCTTTGCGGTGTATTTTTTTTTTTTTTGCATAAATATATAACAATATAGCACTATAGTCATACAATTTGTACTAATTATGTTAACAAAATTAAAAGTTAAAAGAATCAGTTGTGGTTTTTTGGGTAAAAAAGAGAAAGAGACATGTTTGGTTAAAAAAATCTGACGTTTTTTTAAATATTTTGGGATAAATGTGTTTTTTTGATATATTAATTACTATAGGGGAGAATTTGTGATATGCTATTTATTATAAAGCGAATATGTAACATGTTATTAACTGTATGAGCTAATTTTTACATGTTATTAACTGTATGAGCTAATTTTTACATGTTATATACTAAATGAGCTAATTGTGACATGTTACACAGTATATGGGCCACTTCAGTATTTACGCTAGCAGTTCACTGTATTTTGTTTTAAAAACTCACTATTTACACTATCGGTCCAATAATTTCACGTTTTTTGCACTTTTAGTCTCAATAGCGCGAATTTAGCACTTTTTAATCCAAATAACGATTTATCGATTGCCCCCCCCCCCCCCCCCCCCCCCCCCCAAAAAAAGATACCCTATTTCGCGCAACAAAGCGTTTTTTTAAAAAATATGACGTACAAGTAACATTTCCGTGCTGCTTAGTCTACCAACATTATCCAACTAATGGTCCAGATACATAAATTTGTTCCAAACCCACGTCATCATTCTTCTCCTCCTAATACTTGCCTCCGCACCTTTACTGAAAACGGGTCACCTGTCACCGTGGCTTTTCACAATCGCATGAAAAAGGGAATTTACCCTCTTTACAATTGTATAAACATTCAAAACCAGAAAGAATATATGTATTCTTCAAGAGAGAAAGGCGCAGGTAACACAGACGAGACAAACTGTAATTTAAAACGTTAAGGAGATTTAAACACCTGATGTTCTTGGGCGCAAATAAACATACAAATATAACCAATGTTCCAAACCAGCAACACACACACTAATAGCGTCTTTTCGTTATACAATAAATAACGGAATAACATACTACTCTGCGTATGCGTACTTAAGGTGACACAAATTTCCAAATCATAGTTCTTCTATGCCTGATTTTGGACTTCTCTAGATTTCTCCATCAGTTGTTGAGCCTCATACCTTCTGTCAGCACTACAAGACGGAAATCTTTTAGTTTTTATTAATAGAAAAATAATAACAAAAATACACAAATATAATCCTCATCAATTACTTCTATCAAGTGTCTATGCGACTAGGGATGGGCATGGAAGGATTTAAATCTCAACATAAACCAATTCAACCCGTTACAATTAAAACCACAACTCAACCCAACCCAACCCGCAAACTAAATTGCAGGTTGGGGTGGATTCGGTTGGTTCTTCCATTTTGGTCATTTATTTTTCATAGTTTGCATAATCAATCTAAATTAAAATTAAATTAAAATTTTCAAAATGAAATATAAATTAAAACCAATCAAAATATTTTTAGAATATTCGCGAACAAGAAACAAAACTAAAATATAACAAAAGTGTGAGGTTGGTATTCAATACACACAATGTACATATATATATATATATATATATATATATATATATATATATATATTGCAGGTTGAAACGGGTTGGAACGGATCAACCCGTGGTTTAGAAATCTCAACCATAACCCAACCTGCAAAATATATAACGGATAGGGGAGGGGGGCGGATTGATTTCTTTTCTACACTCAACCCGTTCCAATCCGCGCATGTTGAGTTACGGATGTGGTTTATGAATTTTTTGCCCACCCTTATATGTGACAACTAAATTGAATTGGTTAAGCCACATCGTGAATTGCATTGTAAAACAACCCAAAATGTTTCTTTAAGCGGCAAAGTAGAAATGCTTTTACTTAGGAACCCCAAGTCCCCAACAACCATGATGAATTGAAATAGATATCATAGTATTTAAAATGAACACCAAGGCTGCAAGCCTGCAGCTCACAATTTAAAAACTACATTCAAACCTCAAGCCCTAGAAACCGCAGCAGCATAAATGCTTTAAACAAACAGCAAGGAGTACACAGTGTAAGTAACAAACAAAGAGAAATCCTACCTTCGTATACCCCATTCATAACACCTGTCAAAAAGATAAAATTTGGTGTAAGATAGATTACCCTTTTGAACAAAATGGAACCGACATAAACAACCACTTAGGAACATTAAAAAAGAACTTACGCATTTGCACCGTAATACATTCCACCAACATAGAGGATGCTATAGGCTGCAAGGCCTGATATCACAATCACATTAAAACTAGTTTAGCTAGCAATGATACACATCCTTGTAACGCTCATGGTGGGATGTGCAAGGACACAAACATTTAAATGGGATAAAGCTGAAAATTGTTGTCACTCCTCCACACGGAGTGTAGGAAGGAGGGTGAGTATAATTTTTCCAATTTAGCCTTTCATGAATTCAGAGAATCGCGAATCTTTATAGGTCTAAGAGTACATGTCTATTTAATCGAAAAAGGTATTATAAAAAGAAACAAGAGCTAGACTTGTTTACCGAGTGCTTGATAAACTGTCAGCGTTGTGAATCAACAACTGCACAAAGACACAGATTATAAGCAAAACTCAAATGTAAAAAAGAAAAAACGGAAATATTTTAAAAAACTTGTTCACCCTGATTCAGTAGTTTTTCCAAACAAAGCACACTTAGCCAATCAGCTTTGAGTCTTCCGCTGAAAAGAAACGACTTTAAGGAAATTTGCTTGACAAGTCAACGTATGGTGATAAAAAAAATAAAAAGTCTTTCTCTCTTTCCAACTACTCACACCTTAACTACAAAATTTTCATTGTTCCTAAAAAAAACCATCTAGTACTAGTTGTTTCTATGTACTCTGAATGAAATGCCATATTGTCTTTCCTTTATAGATTCTCACTTATAATCATATCATTCCCTGCCATTTCTTACTTTTTCCCAGGAAAGCAATTCAATAACTTGGACCTATACATGAGCAAAAACTATAAAAGCAACTTTCTTCTTAGGTTAAAAGGCAAAATAGACACAGTGATTTTGATAAAAAATTATATAGAATATTTTTACTTTCTCATCATTTTTTATCGGGCTCGCCGACTGTCTACCTTCCGTTGGAGACAGTGGATCTATGAAATTGAAGTACCCTACAAGATTACACCACAATGTAACCAGGGGCGGCCCTGTGTTTTTGGTTGCCCAAGGTTTCACGGATTTTTTGTTACTCGTGATGATGACTTAACCTTATTGAAAGTTACTGAAATTTTTATATACTAATCCATTACACAAATTATTAGCACCTAGTCATTCGATTATCAAGTTGTTGCAGGGTAAGAAATTCAACCAACGATCACACTCAAGCAGATATGCAAACTAATAATCCATACACCACTTACTTGAAATCAAATAAGGATTATTAGAGTTATGTTACCACAAAAGTTATTTCCTTATTTACTTGTGTGAGGGATAATGTCCACTCCTCAAATGTTAGGGCAAATTTCTGGCTGGTCCAGTTTTTTATTTTTATTAAGTGCAAGTCCATAAAATACAACTTATTTAAATTTTACTGTTTTAGTGCAGAATATAAAAACAGATGGAATATTAAAATTTATATTTGTACAAGTCAATAATCTAGTATATTTTACATGTAGAAGTTTATTTAAACATGATAACTTAATTTTAGACGTAAAATATGTTACTAGAAGTCAATAACGGTTTTTGTATTGGGCTTGGACTAAAAAGGACTAATCTCCAACAATTTCCAAGAAATATTGGAAGAACTGTATAATTAATCTGTAACAATATTGTATTCCAGTCGAATCAGACATCTAAATATTAGTGCCATGGTGAAAATTGAATCAAAATAACTTCAATGTTGTAACTGTCTATCTAAGCAGAAACTTAGGGTAAAAAAGGACTAATCTTTCAGTATTATTTTCAATAAATTACTACTAGGTGAGAATAGGAATCAGAATTTGGTGCAAAATAAATTGAATTGTACCCCAACGAATAGAACACCAAAATTACGTACCTGAGACTTTCTCTAGGGATCGTTTGCAGTTTATATATATATACACACACACAATAATAAATAAATATATAAATTAGAGAGAGAGAGAGAGAGAGAGAGATAAATTTTAATATTCCATCTGTTTGAGTTCAGATCTGAATTTTTTTGTATGTTTTTTTTACCACTGGTCCACAACTATCATCTCATTTCAATTTAATGCCATTACATATTAAAACTTTAACTTTAGCACATTTACATTTTTAATCGATTTAGTATTGTTTTTATATGCAATTATCGTTTTATTATAATAAGTCAAATAAGTCTGCCTAATTTAACCATGAAAAAAATATGAACAGAGAATCCAAACTCATAGAAACTACTGCAACATGTCTCTCTTGTTTGTTGAAGTAATTTTGAGTAACTATTTGCAATATATTATTATTGACTATAATGAAGTCAATAATGGATTTCAGCCTCTAGTTTGAGTCATTGTTTGAAACTCCTGTAATTTAGAATAAATACAAACTCCTATAAATTACCAAGTGAATCTTGAATTGATTTTGTTACTCCTATTTTAAAACTCCTATAATTTAGAGTAAAAACTAGTCATACCTTATAGAATTAGCGCAGCGTGAAAACCCGAAAAATACGACCGAACCGATAACCGAAACTTTTTCGGGTCGGTTTCGGTTTACAATAAAACTGGACCGAAAAATCAGAAAAAGATTCAAAAACCGAAAATAAAACCGAAAAACCCGAAGAAAAAAACCGAAAGACCAAACAAACCGTTTCAGTTCGGTTAAAAAAATAACAAGAAAACTAAAAAAATCGAAAAATCTGATCGGTTTCGGTTTTGCAAACAGACCGTATATGCATAGCAGCGAACATAAAAACATGGGGATCATAACGTAATAACCTTAATCTTTGCATATATAAGTATCTTATCCCTGCCTCTTCTCTCTCTCAGCAAACCCTAGAAATTGGGGATAATATTAATAATCAGGTATGTAAATAATCCTCTTTTTTTACTACTTTGCATATTCAATCACTGGTAATCGTGCCCAAGCGTTGTGTGTGCGGGCGTAATGCAATAAAAATATAGAAAATATGTATAGTTACGATATAAATACGTGTATAATAAAAAAAAAAACATAGCTTAAAATTTAAAAGAATGTTTGGTTGTTAAAGAGTGATAAATAATTTTATTAGTTTTTACTTTTTATATTTTTATACGAGTATTGTATTATTGTAATTAATATAAATGTGTAGTTGTATTTTTGGAAAAAAATTGGCTAAATTAGCCGGCCTCATTTGACTCGTTTGAATTATTACAATATAATATATTAATATGCATACACGGAGTATACTTTTAACCATTTTTTTTTAAAAAAACTCTGTTGTAGTTGTTTATCAAATCTCGTTAGCTATTCTTCAGAAATTTCCCTATTTATAAACATTAAAATAATTAAATTTATGATTGAAATCGTTCGTTTTATTCTCTTATTTCTTTTGACTTTAATAAAAATAAGGATGGTGAATAATTGTTGAAACAAGTGTTCAACATGAGTATTTTTTTCTCTTTGAATTATTGATTTGGTCTAATAGTTATGCCTTAAATTTCCTCCTTGTTATTGTTTGAGTGATATTTCATTGCATGTATGTATGTTAGAAGTGATCGTTGTGTCTTAATAAATATAATATGGGTATTTTATTATGTCCCTTGTCTTGGGGATTACATTTTAGTTTTGGTATATTGTTTGAGTTCCTCAATTAGCTGTTTATTTATCTGAATTTTTGCAAAATTAATCTCTTAAACCCTTGGTTACCCAATTGCTTATATTCATCATGGTCTCTTATAAGTAATGGGTAATGGAAAATGTTATAAGGTGATTTAACTTCAGTTAGAAGTAATTGTCCCCCCCAAAAAAAACTTCGGAAGTTCAATTATTAGAAAACATGTTCTTCTCTTTAGCATATGCTCAGATATTCAGTGCTGTTGTGTTGAATATGTGAAATGATGAATCAATAAAAGCTCATTTCGATTTCAATTGAATTTCATTCGTATATCCTGATAACACCAGGATGGCCGTTCTCGTCTTTTTTGAAAATTTCTGTCCTGAAGTTTTCTTATTTTAACTGGTCAATGTGTGTTACGTGTGTAGGTCTGTGTTATCGATAAGTTTTTTTCTGCCGGTTTTAGATTTAATGGATGATGCGAAAACAAAATGAGAGATTTCTTGGTAGACTTTAAGTCTGATTGTTCAAAGCTTACACTGTTGTACTTGGGTTTGAAAGGGGGAACTAAAGTAGTACTTGGGTTTGAAAGGGGGTACTAAGTTAAATGTCCGATTCAGAAATTAATTTAGATATCTAATTTTATGGTCGTTTGGTTCATTCACAGCCAGGTAGCAGCGCCCAAGCTGCTACCTTTATAGTAGACAAGTTCTATACCATGCATCTTAATATAGAATCCACCTCTAATCACATCAATGAACCATTATGATTTACACAGAATCTCGTATTTTTAGGAAGTTCTCCAAACTTTTGAAAATAAAGTTAAGTGAGATTTGTTTAAGTACAACCATATTATTAACCTCTCTGCTGCTTGGTGGTTGAGTCGCTTAAAATGTTTTTACAGAGAGGCTTATGAGAGAAGGCCGAAACTATTCTTTTACTTAGGTGTGATGAATTAAGATAACCAAATCAAACCAGCTCCTTTAGCTTTATAGAGGGATCCTTTTGTCCCCGGTTTACTCAATTCATCGCCATTGTTAGAATGATATTTTGTTCTTTAATTATCGTGTTGTGACGTGTTTTTTTTTTTTTTTTGTGCAGAATGAATTCCAAGATCAATTTTTTCTCTAATTTGCCTAGTATTCACTATCTCTGCTTCTTAATTACTTTTCGGTTTCTCATTGCTAATTAAATTTAAGATGGTTAGCATCTAGAGACCCTTATTTTCGGTGTTTCTAATAATGACTTTAGGTTTTCGTGGGGTCGCTTTCCAGATATTTTGTTTTACTCTGCCCATGGTTGCTAACTTTAAACGTGGTGAGAGGTATGTTCTTTTTTAACTGCTTTTATACCATTGAAACTTAATTTTGTAGCTACATCGTCCTTAAGTTGGGCTGGCTGTTTATCTTGTATGATTCTTTTACTTCTACAGGCATGCTTTTATCAGAAGGTTCCTTCGGGTATGTTTATTTTCTTGTGATATTAAATTTCCAAGTCTTGGCCTTTAGTTATACTAGTAAATAACTGCAGGCATTGCGTGCCCCAGACCCCTGTTTTTTCTTTGTTTTTTCAAATTTAAAAGGGTAGTACTAGTATTTTGTAAAATCAAATTGTATTTTTGAAATTTCAGAAAAGTCGTAGGGGTATTTTTTAGAAAAATAGGGGTAAATTTTAGTACAGAAGGGAGAGAAAGCTGGAACGCCCAAATTAATTTACTAGAACAATCACATTAAATAACTTACAAGTTTTATCGTATTTAAAGTAAAAATGTATATTTTTACAACTTATAAGTAAACGTTTTGGTTTATACAAATTATCAGTTTTTTTATCAATTTTTCTATCAAAATTATACGACTTGTCTTTTTGTTATTTTATTAATTTATATGTGAAAAGTACAAATAAATGAGAGAGAATAAAAAAAAAGTAAGAGAGATAAATTATTATTTTAATTATAAGAAAACATCTTGATCGCTTGTATTTGAGTGATATTTGAGTTCATGTAAATTTAAGATAATGGATAGAAAAACTGATGCGTGTATAATTTTAAAATAATATTCTCATATTTAAAATAAATGAGTTATATAAGCCCATATCTTTTATGTGTTCAAATTTTGTATGGATGACTATTATATATAGGAGAGATCCCATATCTCTTTGATTGAGACAAGGCGCTGTCAAACTGTCTGTTATACCAATACTAAAACAATCAAAAATATAAAGGTAAAATTAATTTAATGTGATCAAATTAACATTATTCCATTAGGTGACCCTAATTTAAGAAAAAATATTTAGTGAACTCAGTTTATTTTGAGAAATTGCATAAGTTTTATAAAATTATAATCCAATCTACATAGTTTAGAAATTAATAAATTTCGTACTGATTTATTAAAAGTGACAAAAATCAACTCTTTTACAATTTGTTTTAAAATACAAAAAATAATTATTTTTTTAAAGTGAGATTGTTTCCAAGCAACTTCAGTCTGGTCCAACTTCATCAAACCTCTTATACCCTCTAAACATTGCATTGATAAAAAAACGTAAGTTATTAAAGACAAGAGGAGTTTTTAGGAGTTTTTTTTCAAAATAGTCTCATTTGTATTCAAAAATACCAGAATGGTCTACCTCTCTTTTAAATTCCCAATATGGTCTACCTCTTTATGTTCGTTAATTGAATTGACGAAGTTCATAAAAATTAAATAGAACTTCGTTAATTAAATTGACGAAGTTCATAAAAAAAAATTAAATATTACTTCGTTAATTGAATTGACGAACTTGATTAAAAAAATATTAAATAGAACTTTGTTAATTGAATTGACGAAGTTCATCAAAATAATTAAATAGAACTTCGTTAATTGAATTGACGAAGTTCGATAAAAAAAAATTAAATTCCTGTTCGTTAATTGAATTGAATTGAATTAATATTTTTTAATGAACAAGAATTTAATTTTTTTTATCGAACTTCGTCAATTCAATTAACGAAGTAGTAGTTATATGAACATCAACTTAAACATCAACTTGGAAAATAGTATTACTTTATTTATAGAGGTCTTATGATACTTTGAAACAAATATTTGCAAAATAGTATTTCTCCATCTCTATTATCTACCACAATACTATATATATATATATATATGATAGATGTTATATGAACATCAACTTAAACATCAACTTGGACACTTTTTTGTAAAAACGTTCCAAATCAAGATTTGGTTAATGCAAATCTCCATGGTTTTACGACGGGAACACAAATATGCGTCTTGTTTTTTTTTTCGAGATGTATAATGACATGTTTTCGAAATTATGGTAAAATTTAAAAATTCAAAACATGTCATTATACATCTCAGAAAAAAAAAAAAAACAAGACGCATATTTGTGGTCCCGTCGTGAAACCGTGGAGATTTGCATTAATCAAATATTGATTTGGAGCGTTTTTACAAAAAAGTGTCGATTTTGGTGTTTTTTTATGATATACATATATCCTGCACCTATATATATATATATATATATATATATATATGTTAATTAGAGAGTTAGAGTAAAATAAAGATAGGGATAGAAGACAGAAACAGAGGAGAGAAAGAGAGAGATAGATGGTGATTCCAAACGTGTTCCATTTATCTTCAAATAAATAATATATTCTCTCCAAATTTTGATTGATTTATTTATAAAATCTGAGAATTCCGATCTTAACTAAACAAGATTCCAATCACATAGCCGTTGTTCAATTCAACTAAAGGTACAAATTCATTTTTTTCGGGGGGTTTTTCCTCTGTTTTTTTTTTTTTTATATAATTATTTTGCAAGTTAAATGTTTGCCATCCTGCTATTATTTACTATACTTTTACCAATTCCAAAGATCTATTCTTTTTTGTCTAATACTTTCTTCAATTATACCAACACACACAAGTTTTAAATAGTACACGATCTAAGGGTGGTCTTTTTATACTTTTCAACTGTTTGTCTCTTCATTGTTCTTTCGGTTCAATCTCACTTTTTTAATCGTCTCTCGACTGCATTTGATTGATGTTGATCATCTTCAATTTTTTTACTTCTTTTTTGTTTTTGTGGTCTGAAAAAGCATAAAGCACTAATTTATTAAATGTGGACACCTTGAAACTAAAAGATCAAAGGGTGAATAGAATTATTGAGGTGATACTAAAAAGGTAGAAGCTGGAATGAAAATTAGACTAATTATTATCAATTTGAAACACTAACGAGTCTGGAAAGACAGACAGAAAGAGACAAGATAGAATCGCCGATTCCAAACATGTCTCCTTTCAATTTCAATAGTATTAAGGTAAGTAAAGGTTGACTCTTTAATCATGATTTGAATTCAATTCAATATCAATTCTAATGTGTCTCTCTGCTGCCTGCCATTAGTCCTCTAGGCAAGCCAATTGTATGTTTCTTTTTCCCTTTCCATTTCCAAAAATCTTTTCTACTTGCGATACCCAAAAAAGGATAAAAAAGTTTCATCACAATACGTTCCATCTTCTTATACGGTATTAAGGCTAAATTTGCAAACAGATAATTACTAGATATCATCACTTACACTAAGATAGTTCTGGGTATAAGTATGGTCTTCTGAATTTTTGAGTGCTTGCCTCATAAATGTTCTAAGGCCTGCTTGGTTGCGGCTTTCAAGCTCAATTTTGTCTGTGTGGGTGTTTTAATGCTGGATTCCCCCGTTTGGTTGATGTTGATCTACCCCTTTTGGTTTCCGTGGTTTAAAAAAGCTAGAAGTTTTAAAGGGGTGAATCTAGCCACTAATTAAAACAAATAATTAATTAAAAATCCTCTAATTAAAACAAATAATTAATTATGTCAAGAGCCCTTATGAGGCCTTGAAACAAATAATTAATTAAAACTCCTTTAATTAACATAAATTACAAATAGATAAAATACAAAAGACCAAAATAACTGATGAACGGTTAAAAAAGAAACAATCTCTGTCAAATAGATATCTGCCTCTTTCCAAAATAACTGCCTTTTCAGTTTTCAGAATAACTCCTTCTCATCTTCATCTCTCTCTATATATATTTTTGATAGGAAACTTCACAATATGAAACTCACTCGTAAGATACTTTAATTTATTTTTAATCAAATTCAATTAATTCCGTTTTTATTAGTACTATATTTGTACTTTTTTTAATCAAAAATTTACTGTAAATTGAGTTTTTCCAGTAGAACAAACATTTGTTGTGCGAAAAGGTTATCACTAATCTACGCGTTACACCACGCATCGCGTGGGCAAGGTGCGCTAGTATTTATTTAAATATAGAGCAGCAGTAGCACAGTGTAGTACATCACTACCTTTATCAACACACACGCACCACTCTCTCTCTCCCAAACTAACCAATCCCATTTTTTTTATCTGAAGATGTGACGGAATTACAAACTAAATGTACAAACAAAGGTTGCCCATATTACTAGTCACAAATTTGAAAATTGCTTAATTGATTAAAATATCAAACAAGCATGTTTTATGTTTTACTCTAAATCTTCAATATCAACAAACAATAAAACCCCTTTGGAACCTCTAACGTCTAAGCCAATTGGTGACCAGACTCGCATTTTCAGCACATAAGAGGATAACTGGGTCAAACCTTTTGATGGCGTCGCTACTTTTAATCTACGAGTATTTAAGAACAACTACTTACTTTTGTTAAAATAATAAAAATATGAATTAAAACAGAAACTGAAAAGATAAAAAATAGCAGCTTGAGCTGCCTCTTAGGATATAGGAGATAAAATACTAGTAATTAAGGTATTCATATCTCTTTTTGACTTCATATCATTAAACAAACGTGTACTTCTAATATTAAAACTAATGTAATTAAGAAATTCATCTCAATATGGGTATTGGGAATAACTGATGCATTTTTGCTGCCCTGAAAAAATTCAGGGCAGCCTGCCTTGAATTTTTTCAGACAGCAAAATGTTGTTTTTATATATTTTTTTTAAAATAATGTAATTTAACCCTAACACATTGTAAAACCCTAACACATATTAATAAACACAAATAAAACGCTAACACATTAATAAATATAACATATAAAATTACATTTTTTGAAAAAAAATAAATAATAATAATTAAAACAGCATTTTGCTGCCTGCCCTGAATTTTTTCAGGGCAGCAAAATCCATTCCGGGAATAACCCATATAAACTTTTTATGAAAACATTACTTTGCAAACTTATAGTACCCAGGTAAAAAAAGTTGTCACCCATTACATTTTGCTAATTACCTCGATAGAGATTATAGGTGTTATTTTTTTAAATAAGACAAAAAGAGGAAAGTCAGAACCCTAGTCTTTTACGCATTTTAGAATGTCCTTTCACTTCCTTGTTCAACGTTGGTCCCTATTTGTTTATCAAGCTCTCCTCTTAGTACATTGATTTTTTCTTTTTGCTAACTTACTCATGTAATTCATTTTCCAAACAAGTATCATTTTGGGTGTTCATTTTTTGGTTTCCCCACCAATTATTAGAAAAAAAAACTCTTAATTTTGTTCGTATTGTTAGCATATATTCAAATCACAATTACTCTTGTATACTACTATTACGATACTATCCAGATCACTCTCCCTGTATAGTTTTGGTAGTGTTTTCACAAAATGATGACAAGGAAATGGTAATATAGAAAGTAATCTCTCCTCTTTTTTTACAATTACAGTTGGTTATGTTCGTATCTATTTTCATATCATTATTTTAAATATTGAATCAAATTTTTGAGGTTAAATTACTCAGGTTTAACATATATACTAAATAACTATAGTATCTACACCATTGAAAACAAGAGTTACCTCCTCGATGCCTAAACTATGAACTACTAACTATATAAATAAGTAGTAGTATTTAATTTTCACTTTAAAAAAGACATAATAGTATTTATACAAATTAACATATTTCATGATACTAACAACTACAAAAAAAGGGGTTAAATCGATGAAAATAGTGACCGATTTTTCTTCTCTACGTCTTAATCGTCGCGTTGTGTTTTTTTCTCTACGAGGTTTATCCACATTTTACTTTGTATTGTTGTGCTTTTTTTCGGTTCTACCCTACAATTTTAATTTTTTAATCCCATTATATTATAATCGATAAACAAAATGTTATAGAAAAGATGACAAAATACAAAAGACGTGCCAGTGTCGGTCACATATAGAGAAATCCATTAACATAATTATCCTCCGTTATAACGCATGAAAAAAGGGCGGCAATTGATTTCTGTATAATGAAAGCAAGCGGTCCCTAACAATTTCTTTAATTAGTACTTCTATTTGTATAAATTTTTTTTAAACGATTACATCCAATCCTGGATGAAAACACATAATTGATTCAATTATGGAACCTAATACCGTTGACTATAATGGAAAAAAATTACAATATGTCCTGTCTTCATACATAATCGGACGAAAAAGTTTAAAATTAACACACATGGACATATGGTACTAATTGAAAAAATTAACTATATGTATGTAGTACTAAAAAAAACACCACAACGCAAGGTAAAATACTGCTAAAATAAACCTTATAAGATCGAAATTCGTTATATAGTTAAAATATATGTATTAAGTAAAAGATATATCGAAGTATGAGGGGGCAATATTTGAAAATAGTACTAAATCATCACATTTATTACCTACGTACACACTAGTGATAGTAAAACTTACCACCATCACCCCCTACATTTCTCTCCATAGAGCTCCCTAGACGCTCTCTCTCTACTCTTTTAAACCCTACCTACCATGTCTGCCCTATTTAACTTTCACCAAAACAATCACTATTTTCTCATCTCAAACCAGATTTGCTACTAGGAAGGCGGGGAGATTAGATAAAATGGAGCGTACCCTCGGGAGGGTGAAAAATGGACAGTTAAAGTTGCAGTCGGGGTTTGTGAGGGCCGCCGCGGACCATAAGTCTTTTGAAAGAATGGCTGAGGCAACAGTCCTTTTTTGCAAGGTAGTTTCAATCATATTTTTTTATTAGATGTTCTTTTTGCTGTTTTTTGTATTTATTTTGGTTATTTGTTTGGGCTGTGTGTTGCTACTAAAATACAAAGAACCAAAATACATTGGGCTGTGTGCAGTCGGGGTTCTTTTGTATAACAGCCCAAATAAAGAACCAAAATACAAAAAACAGCAAAAAGAACATCTAATAAAAAAAAATTGATTGAAACTACCTTGCAAAAAAGGACTGTTGCCTCCGCCATTCTTTCAAAGGATTTATGGTCCGCGGTGGCCCTCACAAACCCCGACTGCAGCTTTAACTGTTCATTTTTCACCCTCCCGAGGGTACACTCCATTTTAGCTAATCTCCCCGCCCAACCAGTAGCAAATCTGGTTTGAGATGAGAAAATAGTGATTTTTTTGATGAAAGTTAAATAGGGGAGACATGGTAGGGTTTAAAAGAGTAGAGAGAGCAGAGCGTCTAGGGAGCTATAGGAGAGAAAGGTAGGGGTGATGGTGGTCAAGTTTTACTGTCACTAGTGTGTACGTAGGTAATAAATGTGATGATTTAGTACTATTTTCAAATATTGCCCCCTCACACTTCAATATATCTTTTACTTAATACATTTATTTTAACTATATAACGAATTTCGATCTTATAAGGTTTATTTTAGCAGTATTTTACCTTGCGTTGTGGTGTTTTTTTTAGTACTACATACATATAGTTAATTTTTCAATTAGTACCATATGTCCGTGTGTGTTAATTTTAAACTTTTCCGTCCGATTATGTATGAAGACATTACATATTGTAATTTTTTTCCATTATAGTCAACGGTATTAGGTTACATAATTGAATCAATTATGTGTTTTCATCCGGGATTGGATGTAAACGTTTAAAAAAAATGATACAAATAGAAGTACTAATTAAAAAAATTGTTAAGGACCGCTTGCTTTCATTATCCAGAAATCAATTGATGTCCTTTTTTTCATGCGCGTTATAATGGAGTATAATTATGTTAATGGATTTCTTTATATGTGACCGACACTGACACGTCTTTTGTATTTTGTCATCTTTTCTATAACATTTTGTTTATCGATTATAATATAATGGGATTAAAAAATTAAAAATGTAGGGTAGAACATAGAAAAAACACAACAATACAAAGTAAAATGTGGATAAACCTCGTAGAGAAAAAAACACAACGCCACGATTAAGGCGTTGGGAAGAAAAATCGGTCACTATTTTCATCGATTTAATCCCTGTTTTTTTTGTAGTTTTAGTATCATGAAATATGTTAATTTGTATAAATACTATTATGTCTTTTTTAAAGCGAAAATTAAATACTACTACTTGTTTATATAGTTATTAGTTCATAGTTTAGGCAACGAGGAGGTAACTCTTGTTTTCAATGGTGTAGATACTATAGTTATTTAGTATATATGTTAAACATGAGTAATTTAACCTCAAAAATTTGATTCAATATTTAAAATAATGATATGAAAATAAATACGAACATAACCAACTGTAATTGTAAAAAAAAGGAGGGGAGATTACTTTCTATATTACCATTTTCTAGATTTGTCATCATTTTATGAAAACACTACCAACTATACAGGGAGAGGTGATCTGGATAGTATCGTAATAGTAGTATACAAGAGTAATTGTGATTTGAATATATGCTAACAATACAAACAAAATTAAGAGTTTTTTTTTTCTAATAATTGGTGGGGAAAGCCAAAAAATGAACACCGAAAAGTGATACTTGTTTGAAAAATGAATTACATGAGTAAGTTAGCAAAAGGAAAAAATCAATGTACTAAGAGGAGAGCTTGATAAACAAATAGGGACCAACGTTGAACAAGGAAGTGAAAGGACATTCTAAAATGCGTAAAAGACTAGGGTTATACTTTCCTCTTTTTGTCTTATTTTTTTTAAAAAAACACCTATAATCTCTATCTAGGTAATTAGCAAAATGTACTCGGTGACAACTTTTTTTACCATGGGTACTATAAGTTTGCAAAGTATTGTTTTCATAAAAAGTTTGTATTCGTTATTCCCGGAATGGATTTTGCTGCCCTGAAAAAATTCAGGGCAGTCTGCCTTGAATTTTTTCAGGCAGCAAAATGCTGTTTTAATTATTATTTTTTTTTTCAAAAAATGTAATTTTGCATGTTATATTTTGGGGTTTATTAATATGTGTTAGCGTTTTATTTTTTGCTTTATTAATATGTGTTAGAGTTTTAGAATCTGTTAGGGTTAAATTACATTATTTTAAAAAAAATATAAAAACAACATTTTGCTGCCTGAAAAAATTCAAGGCAGGCTGCCCTGAATTTTTTCAGGGCAGCAAAAATGCATCAGTTATTCCCAATACCCATATTGAGATGAATTTCTTAATTACATTAGTTTTAATATTATAAGTACACGTTTGTTTAATGATATGAAGTCAAAAAGAGATATGAATACCTTAATTAGTAGTATTTTATCTCCTATATCCTAATAGGCAGCTCAAGCTGCTATTTTTTATCTTTTCAGTTTCCGTTTTAATTCATATTTTTATTATTTTAACAAAAGTAAGTAGTTGTTCTTAAATACTCGTAGATTAAAAGTAGCGACGCCCTCAAAAGGTTTGATCCAGTTATCCTCCTATGTGTTGAAAATGCGAGTCTGGTAACCAATTGGCTTAGACGTTAGAGGTCCCAAGGGGTTTTATTATTTGTTGATATTAAAGATTTAGAGTAAAACATAAAACATGTTTGTTTTATATTTTAATCAATTAAACAATTTTCAAATTTGTGACTAGTAATATGGGCAACCTTTGTTTGTACATTTAGTTTGCAATTCCGTCACATCTTCAGATAAAAAAATGGGATTGGTTAGAGAGGGAGAGATAGAGAATGGTGCGTGTGTTGGTAAAGGTGGTGATGTACTACACTGTGCTACTGCTGCTCTATATTTAAATAAATATGACCATTTACCACTAAATCATCCACTAGTTTGAACTAAAATTCGTTTTAGCCCCTCTACTAAAAATTAATATAAAAATTCAGTTATAAATTGGTTTAGGGATATATGTATAGTATCATCCATGGTAGATAGTTACATTCCTTGATCAAAAAAAGATTGATTGGTAAGATCCTTTTATTAAACGATTGATTGCGTTTGGGACATATGGTTCCTTTAAATATTTTGTTTTAGAATTTTAACCGTACCAAAGTTTTTTATTTACCGCTCAATTCCAATCCATTGTTTAAGGTTTATGCTTCTCTTTTCCCACTTCAATCCACTAGTTTGAACTAAAATTCGTTTTAGCCCCTCTACTAAAAATTAATATAAAAATTCAGTTATAAATTGGTTTAGGGATATATATATAGTATCATCCATGGTAGATAGTTACATTCCTTGATAAAAAAAAGATTGATTGGTAAGATCCTTTTATTAAACGATTGATTGCGTTTGGGACATATGGTTCCTTTAAATATTTTGTTTTAGAATTTTAACCATACCAAAGTTTTTTATTTACCGCTCAGTTCCAATCCATTGTTTACGGTTTATGCTTCTCTTTTCCCACTTCAAAATATGATTGTTTCTAGAAGTTTGTGTTTAAAAAAAATAAAATGAAACAGCATTAGGATCACCTCATTTATATATATGTATGTATGACTGTACAAAAGTTTTGATAAGGGTAATTTTTTTCAAAAGTGTTCATACTTAATTAATTTAAGCAATGAAATTATTAAAACGTTTTACGAAACCAAAAGGACAATCCTATAGTTAAAGGTTTTTCAAGGTTTTATTATAAGAAAATGTTCTTATAACGGACGACAAAATTTGTCACAAATGTATCATTAAATGACAGTATCTGTTAGTAAATTTAAAATATGTCGTCACGTTGCTCCGATTAAGACGTGCGGTGGGAAGCAAAATCATCACTATTTTTGTTTGTGATCTAACCTTTTTTTCTTGTAATTGTTAGTATCGGGAAATAGGTTTGTATAAATATTAAGAAATAAATATTAAAGTGAAATTCAAAGTCTCGGAAAATTTAATACTACTACTTGATCTATTCACTTGCTAGATCATATTTTAAACATCGATGAGCTAACTCTCGTTTTCAATGGCGTAGATACTGTAGTTATTTAGTATATATGTTAAACATGAGTAATTTAACCTTAAAATTTTGATTCAATATTTATAACGATGTGATGAAAATTAAGATATGTACACCAACTTAATTGAAAAAACGAAGGAGATGTCACTTTCTATATTATAATTTCCTAGGTTTATCATCATTTTCTGAAAACAGTACCAATTACGTAGGGAGAGCTGATTTGGATTGTATTATACACGTAGTATACATGACTAGTTGTGATATGAATATATGGCTAACCATACAAACAAATTTAGGGTTTTTTTTAACAATTGGTGGAGAAAACCAACTTTTTTATTTTAATGATGAAAAATAAAAATGTGGGAAAAAACAAAAAATAAACACCCAAAAGTGATACTCAAAGTGTCTAAAATGAATTACATGAGTAAAATAGCAAAAGAAGAGGGGAGCTTGATGAATAAATAGGAACCAATGTTGAACAAGGACGTGAAAAGGCATTCTACAATGCCTGGTTCTGCCTTTCCTCTTTTTGTCTTATTTAAAAAATAAAAAATCACCTATTATATCTATCGACGTAATGAACAAAATGGACTTAGGTGACAACTGTTTATACAATGGGTATTAACTTTTTGCCTTTTATGTATGTGATTAATAAAATTTTGACTCATTTATCCATCATAATAAATTACTACTGCTATGTTTTAAAAATGGGCTACAAGTATATTATTTATAGTACAAATAAAAAAAAGTGTACCTTTGTTCGATTACTAACAAAAAGTAATTAATTAAAATCGAAAAAATAAGTTGCAACTTGTTCATTTTCATCCTAATTAATTGGTACATACTCATATTGAGCAACCATTTCGCAAATCCTAGTAGTATATAAGGACAAAAACTTTGTAACATGAACTCAAACTCATGGTTAGTTCCAACCTTTCCAATTTTTAAGGTCTAAACGAGAGAGGAAGAACTTCACGTGTTTATAAAACTGTAAAATTGCAAATTCTTTGACACGAGGCGAATAAAAAGTAGCCATATACTAGCATTTTGGTGCCTCTAAGATAGCATCGTGATTGTAATACTGTGGATAATGTGTTTCACCTGAACCTTTTTTTTTTCGAGTATACTTTTTTAGAATGTAGATAATATGTTTTATTAAAATATATATTTGAGTTCTTTTTAGTTTGGGAAATGGAGAGTTTTCATTTTTATACTATAAGTCGTTTGTAAAGTAATGTTTTCATAAAAAGTTTGTATTGGCTATTCCGGATACCCATATTGAGATGAATTTTTTAATTACATTAGTTTTAATATTAGAAGTAAGTACACGTTTGTTTAATGATATGAAGTCACAAAGAGATATCATGAATACCTTAATTGTAGTCGTATTCGCCTAACAAGCAGCTCAAGCTGCTATTTTTTATCTTTCCAGTTTCCGTTTTAATTAATATTTTTATTATTTTAACATAAGTAATTAGTTGTTCTTAAAAGATTAACCAGTAGCGCGCCCTCAAAAGATTTGATCCACTATAAGTGCTCAATTTATCCCCCTGTGTTAAAAAAGACTATATGTAAGGGGTAAATCGCCCCACTTAGTCCGGAACAAGAATTAAAAAACGATTTTTTTTTTTATAAATATTTTTACATATATCTCTTTTAAATATATAATATCTAATCTAATGTAATTATATTCAAACTAATAGGGGTAGCCTAGTGGATAATTATTGTTTTTAACTGATAGAGATCATTTTTTTTTTAAATTATACCTCTTATACAAAAGTATATCCATTAATTTTAGTATAATCTATATTTTGACTATATGCATTCCCATGGATTTTAGGGTAAAAATTACACGTCAAAAGAAAATCCAAAACTTCGCTAGTTCTGTCTCATTCGTTTGGATTCTACATCCGTCCCGGGTTTGAAACCATTGAACTCTAATGTTTTTTTTCCTTTCTCCACTCAAAAGCTGTTACTATGATAGTTATTTCGTATGAGAACAAAACACATGGAAGATATTCCTATAATATGGTATCATAAGTTTCGGAAAACAAGTCATGCATCTGTAAATTATTATCACAAAAATATGCAATAGTATTATTATTATTATTTACTTCATTCCATTTGTATGCAATATATACACAGGTTACTAGAATTGATCATAGCCTAGGAAATAGCAGTTAGTGGGACCATTTTTTTCTTCAAAAAAATTTTGTGAGCAGGTGTGTGTAGAATGTAGATTATTTATAATGACAAAAGTAACACTATATGCGTTGGCTAATATCAACTATTGTCATCAATTTTGCGTGTGGTTTTGATTTTGTGTAGCGGATTTTAAAAATATTAATTTATTATACTCAACTTAATATATTGTTTAATTTATTGATCCGAATTTATAAAAAAATTATTTAGTGACCTCATTTTATTAAAAAAAAAAGTACAAATTTTAGAAATTAATAAAATAGCCACTGATTTGTTAAAAGTGACAAAATTAGCTCTTTTACAATTTATTTTTTTAAAAACATTAATAATAATATTTTAGAATTGGAATGTTAATGTTGTATATCATCCGTATATCTGTTCTTGATTTTCCTAGACATTCTTATCAATGTCACTTCATTTATATTTCATTTATAGCTTAAAGATTAAACTTGATTCTCATGCCAATTCTTATTGTTTAACTTTAGAGCCATGTACGCTCAAAATTTCGAATTTACCTCTGTACAATTTTGATTTGATTCTCTTAGTTACACAGATCTCTTATTTATTTGTCTTTCTTTCTCCAGTTTAATGAAATATTGGGGAGAGGAACATGCAAGTTTGTGTATGTTTCTCAACCTAACTTCGGTTAATTGTACATTTGTATTGTACTGCATTGTAAAAACTAGTGACGAATTTAGTATTTTAAGTAAGGGTGGCAAGTCCTATGTAAATTTTTTTATCAAAACATAACAATGTATATAAATACGTGATGTATTATTTTTCAAATTTTATATCAAGCTGACTCTGGAGTACGTAAAACCAGCAAACATCAATAAAAATATAAGAGTTCATAAGATTTTAGATATTTGTGTCTTAATTTATCAAATAAAGTAAATTATTTAATTTCGAGAAAACTCAGGTCAATCATGTGTTAACAATGATGTAGTCGTAATAAATGATATTGTAATGTAGCAACTTTTATATTGTAAAACAAAATAACGACTGCTTAATATATTATATTAGAAACACATTAAGTTTGAACTTTTTTAAGAGAAATGTCAAAATAGATTTTTAAAATCTGGAAATGAAATTAAAAAAATTAACAAGTACTTTTCAGTTTTTGAATTAGAAAATTGTATAAATAATTACATTGAAGAAAAACTAATAATAATAAATAAATAAAATATGCGTGGCAATTTTCCACTTGATAATTAAGAGACAATTTTCCACTACACCAAGAAAATGGGATTGTTATGATTTACACTTAATTTTATCTATTGACTAACTGTTTTCATAAATAAATGTTAAATTTTAAAAAATATTTTTTTAATACATTTTTCTACCAAAACAAGGATGGGCGCTTATAGATTGGTCCATGCTAAAAACTCCTCGTGCCTTTCCTGACGTTTTTTTATTTGGAACCAATCTCACTTTAAAAAAATAATGATTTTTTGTATTTTTAAAAAAAAATTGTAAAAGAGTTTATTTTTGTCACTTTTAATAAATCAGGAAAGTTTATTAATTTCTAAACTATGTGTATTGGATTATAATTTTTTAAAACTTGTACAATTTATTAAAATAAACTGAGTTCACTAAATATTTTTTTTTAAATTCGGGTCAGGTACTAATAATATGTTAAGTTGAGCACATTAAATTAATTTTACCTTTCTATTTTTGATTATTTTAGTATGGGTAACAAACGTTGGCAGTTTGACAGCGCCTTGTCTCAATCAAAAAGATATGGTATCTCCCCTATATATAATAATCTTCTATACAAAATTTGAACGCAAAAAACTAAAAAAACAAAAATACCAAAAAAAAACAAAAAAAAAAAAATTAAAAATTGAAAACCCGAAAAATTCCCAAAAAAAATGATAAAAGACCAAGAAAAATCCAAAAAACAAAAATCACAAAATCATTAAAATCACAAAAAAAATGGAAAAAAAGATAAAAAGTTCAAAAAAAAGGGAACCCGAAAAAACCCAAATTTGGTATAAAAAAAACTCTAAAAATCAAAAAATTCCAAAATCACAAAACAATGAAAAAACATTAAAAAATTTCGGAAACCCTAAAAATGGTATAAAAAAAAAAAACTCAAAAAAAAAACAAGAAAAATCCAAAATTAAAAAAAAAAAAGTTGGAAAAAGTCGGAAAGTCCAAACAATGTTAAATTTTTAAAAATAACTTGCAATTGTTTTCAAATGACTTAAAAATGACTCAGACTGTTTTTAAAATTATTCGAGTTGTTTATGAAAATATCTCAAACTGTTTTTAAACTTATCAAAAATGACTCATACTCTTTTTCAAATGATTTAAATATAACTTAAACTGTTTTTAAAATTACTTAAAATGACTTAGACTATTTTTAAATAACTTAAAATAACTCAGACTATTTTTAAAATTACTCACATTATTTCTAAATTACTTAGACTATTTTTAAAATGACTGAAAATGACTTGAACTATTTTTAAAATGACTGAAAAACTCATAATGTTTTTAAAATAATTTAAAACGACTCAGAGTATTTTTAAAACGACTAAGTCTATTTTAAAATTACTCAGACTGTTTTTAAAATTAATTAAAATGACTCGGACTATTTTAAAAATGACTTAAAACGACCCAAACTGTTTTTAAAATGACTCAGACTGTTTTTAAAATGACTTAAAACGACTCAAATTGTTTTTAAAATGACTCAAACTGTTTTTAAAATTATTTAAAATGACTCGGATTGTTTTTAAAACGTCTTAAAACGAGTCAGACTGTTTTTCAAATTATTTAAAATGACTCGTACTGTTTTTAAAATGACTTAAAGCGACTCGTAATGTTTTTTAAAATGACTTACAACGACCCAGACACTTTTAAAAATGAATTAAAACACCTCAGACTGTTTTTAAAATAAATTAAAATGAGTCAGATTGTTTTTAAAATTACTTTAAATGACCCAGACTGTTTTTAAAATGACTTAAAACGACTCAAACTATTTTTAAAATAACTTAAAATGACTCGGGTTGTTTTTAAAATGATTTAAAATGACTCGGGTTGTTTTTAAAATTATTCAGACTATTTTTTAAATGACTCAAACTGTTTTTAAAATTACTTAAAACGACTTAGACTGTTTTTAAATGACTTGAAACATGCATATGTAACTATTTGTTAATAGATATATATGTTAAAAATATAAATTTATAAACTTTTCGGGTTAAATTCATATGTTTTATAAAATTTGGGACTGAAATGTAATTTAAACTTAACTTTCGTCCAATTAAATTGACGGAGGTTCACAATTTAGAAGAAAAAAAAATAGTTCAGTAGCTCAATTGTTAATATTATTAGTTTGTTTCTTATTTCGTTAATGTACGATAGTTTGGATCACTAACCCTATTTTTTTTCTTGAATACACTACCCTTAAAAGGTTTAATTTCAAAGTGAGTTGCTACAATCTCAATCATGAAATAGTTTATTTTGTACAAATGCGAGCATCCGCGCCAGCTATTTCAATAATTTTCTCAAACCTAACACATTTTATACATTTTAAGGAACCATTTACATTTACACAAAATTCCAGCTTTCTTATTAATTTCCTTATAATAACCCTAAATTATTTATTTTTTTATTATTATATTTTAATAATCATAACAATATTACTACCACAAAAATGTGATCCCATGATAGTTTATTACTATTATACTCCATCCGTCCCTAAACAAATACCCCCTACGAAAATACATGCAACTTTTACCATTAAAATTTTCATATCAAAATTATCGAAATGAAAAATTTGAAAATTTCATAATATAGTTCTAACCATAAACTACGTGATTAATTTTTGAAATAATTTTTTCCGGCAATCTAAATATGAAAAAATTATCGGTCAAAATTGTACGTATTTTCGTATAAGACATTTGTTTAGGAACTGATGTAGTATTAATCTAGGGAATCATATGCATTCCTCATATATGAGGTGAATTTTGTGTTTCCTTAACTTTAGAAAATTTATAGGGTTACTGATGCATGTCACTTTTTATACCATAATCATCAAATTTTAAAAAAAAATATGTTTTGAATAAACAGATACGGATGCTCTAATAAATGTTTTTTAAAAGGAATTTTAGACAATTTAAAACTACTTGATATTTGATCACTTTTACCCTTTAGAAGGGGATGCCACTTTCTCTGATATCATATCCTAGGTTTATCATTATTTTGTGAAATAGTTCCACCAACTACATAGGGAGTGGTGTGATTTGGATAGTATATATAGTCTGACTTTTGATATATATAGTCAAATAGGAGTGAACTACATCACGTGACCATCCGAGTAACAGTAGGTTTGTGGTGGTTTATTCATCCTTATTTTAAATTTTGGAGACGAAATACCAATCTATAGATACATTACAAAACCGGTGAAGACATGTGTAGATAGATTACAAAACCGGTGAAGGCATGTGTAGATAAATTACTTTCGTGATATATAGTAAAATACAAAATCTGAAATCTTAATAAGTAGTAGCTGTATTTTTATAGCGTTTGATTCGTTTGTTTTTCAATTGACTTTACAATAAAATGTGGATTCATTTTTGTTGCCCTACTTTTTTCAGGGTGACAATCAAATGTAGTAATCCTTATGGATGCGTTTTATTTCTTTTGCACTCAGAGCGTTATATTTAAACATTTCAATTGAATCCAAAACGAGTATTTAAATTTGTATAACCCAATAACATATTATATCCAAGCAGACTACAGACTATGTGTCAAATCCTATATCACATCAACTCAATGCATTACCCAATGTGAATTAGTAGAAGTTCAACTTAGAGAAGCAAATTTAGGAACTTGTATACGTATACGTATAAGTACTGTTTACTTTTTTACAATAAACTTTTTTTTTATTCTTTTAGTTTCTTAATGACTAAAATATATTGATATGGAAATGGATGTTTTTCACCCAGAAATTAAAATGTGTAATGAGACTTGGTTTTACATAGACTTTATATATAGTATGGAATTTTTTTAGTTGCATCTTGTAAGAATACCTTTAAACAGTAATGTTCAATAATTTTTGCTGTATAAAATAAAAGAAAAGGGTCATGAAAATGCAGATCCGTAAGGGTCGAACCCGACGCCTATACAGCCATTTTACTAATTGAAACGTTTATTCTATATAGTATACAAAAGTATCTTATTATGTTTGGAAACTATGAATATCAATTAGTACATCTTTTAACAACTTAATTTCTAAAAAAATATAGGCTCATGATCTTGTATATAAGATGGTAAAATACCTATTCTTAGTCCTAAAAATTACAATATATCCTTCCTTTAGTTTGGATAAGACAGACGATGATATGAAACGAACCGAAAAAACTTCACATCCATGTACGTTTTTTAATGATTGTTCATGTTTGCTATATATCAAACGATTGACAAAACGAACACGGATTTTTTTTGAAATGTTCATAAAACTTAAAACATTAAATAAAGATAAACGATGACATAATTTGCCATTTTTCATCTAAACAGTACAATAATATCATTATAAGAATATTAATTAGTTAAATAATAGTATCATAAAATTATTTACATAAATATAATCGTTAGTAACTCAACTAATTTGTCATTTCATTAACAATACTATGTCCTATGAAATTTAGATTTATACAGTGTTCTAAAATACACAGGTACACGTAAATTAGGCGGCGCTTAGTTGGTAGGCGGAGTCTAAAAGCCTAACAGATTAGACAGGATTAGATTAGACGGATTAGACGACGATTAAGAAGAATTAGACGTGATTATGAGCTAGTCAGCCAACTTTCGCCTTAAGCCTTTTAAAACATTGGATTTTACTCACCGTTATTATATTACGTTATTTATCATTTTATATATAAATCACCCAATTAACTAAAACAAAACAAAACAAAACTTCACAAGCATAATGAAATTTTGTTCATTATCACGTCGTCTACTATACTAACTTCAAATTTTTTGTTTATGTCTGGGTTTATTATGATAAAAGTTTTGAAATGTGTAATTTCGTAACATATTTGTATTTTATGTATACGTATGATCATGTATATGTAATTGTTTGTTAATAGATATATATGTTAAAAATATAAATTTATAAACTTTTCGGGTTAAATTCATATGTTTTATAAAATTTGGGACTGAAATGTAATTTAAACTTAATTTTCGTCCAATTAAATTGACGGATGTTCACAATTTAGAAAAAAATATATAGTTCAGTGGCTCAATTGTTAATATTATTTGTTTGTTTCCTATTTTGTTAATATATGATAGTTTGGGTCACTAACCTTATTTTTTTTCTTGAATACACTACCCTTAAAAGGTTTAATTTCAAAGTGAGTTGCTACAATCTCGATCATGAAATAGTTTATTTTGTACAAATGCTAGTAAATGTTTTTTAAAAGGAATTTTAGGCAATTTAAAACTACTTGATATTTGATCACTTTACCCTTCAGAAGGGGATGCCACTTTCTCTGATATCATATCCTAGGTTTATCATTATTTTGTGAAATAGTTCAAACAACCACATAGGGAGTGGGGGAGATTCTCTTTTGCAAACGCTAATTACTTATATTTATAACAGACGTGGGATTCTCTTTTACCCAGAACGTATCCAGATTGGTCAAACCTCGAAATAGTCAACGATACTCCAAATCATCTATCGGATACTGTATCTGTATCGTATCGGCGTAACCGTATCGTATCCGTATCCGATACTCCAAAAAAATAAAATATCGAAGTATCCGTGCTACATAGCCAACCGCTATCCGTAGAAAATTTTTAATATAATGTAGAAAAATTTAAGACGAAATCTGAAACCATGAAGAACTAATAAAACTATAATAAAAAAATCCATTCTTGTCTTCATACAGGCAAAAATAAAACAAATTTCTTAATAATTACTTAAATTTACTTCAAATAGCAGATGTTTAGAGGCTCTAAAGTTTAAACAAAAGCCTAAGACGTGAAGAAAAAAAATCCATTCTTGTCTTCATTATAGGAAAACAAACGCTATTTTTTTTTTTGAAAGGTAAGCATAGTATTTAAAGAACCAAACTTGATTTGGAAATTCACAAATTTTGATTTCTACATAAATACAGAACTAATTAATGTGTATTTATTTTAAATTGGACCTCTAAATTAATTAGTCTAAAATAGTTCATGATTGACTTCAATGTAGGCAATTAAAAGAATTAATCTTTCAATATTATTTATTAAAAAACTACTAGCAGGCAAAAGAACAAACCCTATCAATAATTAATTCAAACATTAGTAGCAAGTTGAAGGGTACGTAAAAATCTGAATAAAGTGCTAAATAAGTTAAATTTACCACATACCTTAAATTTATTTTGTCAGCTTTATATCTATATTATACTAACTGAGAGAGTAGGGTTCACAGTAAAAGATAGAACTATGATATAATTATAATTTACTAGCGTTAACTTTATATTGTCTCTTTCCGATTTCTTACCAGTTTCTTTCACTTCATTTCCTTTCAGTATAATAAGAAAACATTTTATAAGTTAATTTTCATCTTAGCTAGCCTCTGTTTGTTTTGAAGGAAAATAAAAATTGAAAAATATTTTCTCGGAAAATATAATATTTTTTCGAAAAATATAATTTTTTTTGTGTTTGTTTCAATGGAAAATATCTTTTCCAAGGAAAATATTTCCATAATTGGAGGATAATTAAGGATTTTTTTTTTAAAAAAATTAATCAAGAAAGTATTTTCCGGAACCATAGCGTGACCATAACAAAAGACAACTTATGGTGAAAAATGAGAAACAAAGTTAAATTTAACTAATAATAACATAAAATGATCTGAAAAATTAAATTTTGAAAGTAATCCATAAGTTAAGAAAAAAGTGACTTAAAAGAAAAAGGAAAAGTAAATTACACTTCACGCTTATAAATAGAAATAGTAAAAATAAGTAAGAAATAGACTTTTTTGCTAGTAAAAAGTTACTTTATTTTAAGTAAATTTCAAATCACAAACAATAACTTACATAAAATATTAACTTATATATTTTATTTCTGAAATAAAGTAGCTTAAATTTCTAATGATGTTTTATATTTGGTCTCGTTCATCGTTAACGACAGTTAAATACCTTGTTGATCATAAACTTTTTTTAACACTTGTACATAAAAATAATACGTGTAAATTAAGTTGTTATAATACATTAGCTCATAATAAATAAAAGTAACTTATTGCATATTTGTTCTAATAAGTTGAAAATTAACTTGTTTTTTTAAGTTTTTATATGTTGATTTTGTTACTACTATGAGATTCTATACTTGTGTTCGTTAAAGAAATTATAAATTATAATTCATATTTTCCATGAAATTTTCTCTTACAACTAAACACCAAGAAAATCATGGAAAATGCCTTGTTTTTCATTAAAATCTTTTCTTTGAAAAATATTTTCCGGTAAACAAACAGAAACGGATAAACGTAATGTTACAGAAAGTTAACAAAATACAAAATACGTGCTAATGGTAAATTAGTAATGGTAAAATACAAAAACGATAGTTTCCCAATGAAACAATAAATTCATCCAATCTTTCATCACTTTGAAGCATTTTCCACACATTATAAACTTCTTAGTCAGAATCGTTTGTGCGTCTTAAACTAGCACCATGTAGATATAATTTGTAAAGACAGAAAAAATACGCGTTTTCAACAACAAAAGAAAAAGAAACTTGAATAAAAATACAGTAGTACCCAATAGAAGAGACATTTTTTGGGTAAATATTTATTTTTCTCTTTTCCTTTTCTCATAATCAACCTTTAAAATGTGAGAGCCACCTCTTTCTATTATAAGTGTAAAATTAGGTATTTGTTTAAACAGAAAACAAATCTAGATTTTCATAAAACAACTTATAAACAATGCTTTAAAAGAGCAAGGGGTGTTATAGACGGAAATAGGTTGCATGACGCTTAATTCCGCTAGGCGTCCAGGCTTCGCCTAGTCTCACCTTTTACTTTTAGAACACATGTAACAAATGTAGCAATAGATCAGCTAGTAATAGAATGTAAATTAATTTGTCGAAATGTTGAACGTTCCAAAAATTATAACAAAACAATCAGGGCTCAATAAGTTGAAGAGTCTTCTATCGTAGCTTAAGAACAACCGACGACATGAAAGGAACTTTAAGGAAGTGAAACAAAAATTAGAATCTATTTTACTATTTTGCGTCTGTCAAATTAAAAAACTGTAAAAGCTCAATAATTCTTTTTTTTTTTTATATAAAATGTATAGATCTACTACTTCGAGTTGTTTTTTTTTTTTAAATAACTAGAGAAGGATAAATGTCATAAAAATGTGATGACTAACAGGTTTGTAAGTATAAAAAAAAGGAAACCATGCCCGAGATTAGATATCAATCTTCCAAATATTTAACTGGGGCAACCCATCAAATATCATTATCTCAACCCTTACACAAACTAGACAACTGATACGATTCATTGGTTTTCTACTAGCCTACTTACATACTTCTTAATATCTTCTTTCTTGAGATGTACCAACAATCTTCCCTTGCAGCTTTCTCATTCCTCCGCAACTCAGCATCGACGAAGACATTATCTCTTTAGCTTAGTTTTCATCAACTCTGCCGCCTTTAATTCAAGTTCCTTGAACTTAGTTTTCATCTCTGCCACCACTAATTCACATTCCTTGAGTCTCAGTTTTCATCTCTGCCACCTCCTTGAGTTCAATTTTCAACTCTGCCGTCGTCTTGTTCAATCGTCTACCCCAATTAATGCCAAAAAAGGTTGATGAGAACTAATTATGTCGACAGGTAAAAGCGACACTAACACCAAGTCCCTGATGCTTATTTAGCTTCGGACACACACGCATAATCTTTTCTTTTATATTATTATTTTTCATTCTACTGAAATGAGGACTTGCTATAAATAACCAGATAATGGAGCAAATTGTTGCAATCACCAACGAAAAGAGGATCCGTGTAATGTTTAGAAAACTTCTGTGTTTTACTATTTTTTAATTTATTTTTACTGCTGACAACAAATATTTATTAAGTGCAATTGTGTGTCTTAAAGTGATGTCGTGTAAAATTATCTATTTATAGGTTCATACGTGTTGCACTGTAATGTATTTTTATTTTATGTATATTATATTTATTTAATATTTATATTTATAATAGGACACTGATAGGCACTCACGTTTAGAATAACTAAATTGATATTACAAGAAAATAAACATACCTGACTGATATCTTCTCAAGTCAGCATGCGAATCATACAAGATAAACAGCCTAATTACTTATGGACAATGTAGCTACAAAATTAAGTTTCAATACAAGCAGTTAAAAAAGAACATACCTCTCACCCAGTTTAAAGTAAACAAGCATGGGCACACTAAAACAAAATATCTGGTAAGCGACCCCCGCAGCCAAACCTAAAGTCATTATTAGAAACACCGGAAATAAGGGTCTCTAGATGCTAACCATCTTAAGTTTAATTAACAATGAGAAACCGGAAGGTAATTAAGAAGTAGGGATAGTGAATACGTTTGAAAGGCACGTTAGAAAAAACTTGATCTGGGAATTCGTTCTGCACAATAAAAGAGCACGTCACAACACGATAACTAAAGAACAAAATATCATTCTAACAATGGCGATGAATTGAGTAAACCTGTGACAAAAGGATTCCTCTATAAAGCTAAAGGAGCCGGTTTGATTTGGTTATCTTAATTCATCACACCTAAGTAAAAGAATAGTTTCGGCCTTCTCTCATAAGCCTCTCTGTAAAAACATTTTAAGCGACTCAAACCACCAAGCAGCAGAGAGGTTAATATGGTTGTACCTAAACAAATCTCACTTAACTTTATTTTCAAAAGTTTGGAGAACTTCCTAAAAATATGAGATTCTGTGTAAATCATAATGGTTCATTGATGTGATTAGAGGTGGATTCTATGTTAAGATGCATGGTATAGAACTTGTATACTACAAAGGTAGCAGCTTGGGCATGCAGCTGCTACCTGGCTGTGAATGAACCGAATTACGACAATAAAATTAATTTCTGAATTGGACATTTAACTTAGTTCCCCCTTTCAAACCCAAGTACAACAGTGTAAGCTTTGAACAATCAGATTAAAGTCTACAAAGAAATCTCTCATTTTGTTTTCGCATCATCCATTAAATCTAAAACCGGCAGAAAAAAACGTATCGATAACACAGACCTACACACGTAACACACATTGGCCAGTTAAAATAAGAAAACTTTAGGACAGAAATTTTCAAAAAAGACGAGAACGGCCATCCTGGTGTTATCAGGATATACGAATGAAATTCAATTGAAATCGAAATGAGCTTTATTGATTCATCATTTCACATATTCAACACAACAGCACTAAATATCTGAGCATATGCTAAAGAGAAGAACATGTTTTCTAATAATTGAACTTCCGAAGTTTTTTTTTTTTTGGACAATTACTTCTTAGTGAAGTTACATCACCTTATAACATTTTCCATTACCCATTACTTATAAGAGACCATGTTGAATATAAGCAATTGGGTAACCAAGGCCAGGGGCAGAACCAGTAGGGGGTAATGCTGTGCCACCGCCACCCCAAAAAATTTAATTTTTTTTATATAAAAAATTTCGGATATTTAAGATTTTATGCATTAATAGTCCACCAAATAAATAAATAGTAATTTAGTTCAAATGATAAGCATAATTTTTTTGCATCACAAGGTCCCTAGTTCGAATATTGTGACTATTTTTTATTTAATTAAAGTTAGCATACTTTTTAACTTATCCATTAATTAATTGCATTTTTAAGTTATTATTACAAGCTTTTGTAAATAAATGTTTTTTTATAGTTTCATAGTCATATTAAAACAACGTTTAAACTTATAAATTCGTATTTTTAGTCAATTTTTCTGTATCGTTTAAAATTTTTAGATCAATGGATAAGTCAGCTAAGTTTTAAGCTCCAACTTTTTTTGGTATTTTATACCGTTTATTGTTATTATACTAAAAAAATAAAATAGACAAGTCAGCTAAGTTTTAAACTCCAAGTTTTTTTAGTTTTTTATACTGTTTATTGTTATTGTACTAACAAAAAAAATTAACGGTCCCATCAAGAATTAAATCCTGGTTCCGCCACCGATCAAAGGTTTAAGAGATTAATTTTGCAAAAATAAGAAAAATTCAGATAAATAAACAGCTAATTGAGGAACTCAAACAATGTATCAAAACTAAAATGTAATCCCCAAGACAAGGGAGATTATAAAATACCCATATTTATTCATACACAACGATCACTTCCAACATACATGCATTGAAATATCACTCAAACAATAACTAGGAGGAAATTTAAGGCATGACTATTTAACCAAATCAATAATTCAAAGAGAAAAAAATGCTCCTATCGAACACCTGTTTCAACAATTATTCACCAGAAAGAATAACCTTATTTTATTTAAGTAAAAAAAAAATAAGAGAATAAAACGAACGATTTGAATCATAAATTTAATTTTTTTTAATGTTCATAAATAGGGAAATTTCTCAAGAATAGCTTACAAGATTTGATAAACAACAAATACGCGTATACATATTAATCAATATGATTGAATATGTCAAATAGTAAAAGGAGGATGATTTACATACCTTGTTAATATTTTCCGATTATCCCCAACTAGTGTTTCTTGAGAGAGAGATGGATCTATATTATATTATAATATATTATAGAGAGGCCTCTGTGAGATGATTATAATATGGAAATACAAAATTTATTACGTTATGGTTCCAATGTTTTTGAGTACTGTTCTATAGGGTATGACTACTTTCTACTATATTAATAGTAAAATAGGAGTTGGAGGCGGAAGTAAAATCCGTTAATTTGAACCAATTCGGTAGTTTGGTTTGGATTTGGCATCAAACATTTTGATTTAAGTTAAAACAATCGTTCGTTAATGGATTGGTTTAATATTCACTTGGTAATCCATACTCTTGACCGAACGAATTCATTAATCCATCTAAATGCATATTAAATCTAATCCAATCAAACAAAATTAACTCAAATTTAGTATGACGTCATATAAAAAAGCTTATCATACCATATGTAACCATAATAAAACGTTGGTCATAACAAACAACAATAGAAAACTGCTCCATCCGTCCCAAAAAGATGGTCACATACGAAATTACGTGCAATTTTGACCGTATAAGAATTTGTATCAAAATTACTGAAATAAAATTTTTAATAATGTAATTTAACTTTTTAACCATATGATTAACCTCTTATTTTGTGAAATAACAGGAAACGAAGAGTGAGAACAGAAAAACGTTATTTTTGAAAGGGTAAACGAATTTCCCCATATATAGTTTTCACCCTTGGATCGTACATGCAAGTAGTTTGTGCTTATAATTTGTACGATTCTTCAGATTATTATAGACATGTGAAATCAACAATTATAAACATGTGTGACTCGACTCACATGTGCCATTTTACCCTCTATTATCAAATAGGATTTAACTGATTTCAGAAAAATGTATCAGAAGTTTAAAATCAATAGTTGCGGCTATCAAAAAAGAAAAGAGTCATGATACAATTTAGAGACCATCTTCCATTAATAGGCACTCCTAACAGGTCAACATCCACAATAGATCTAGTGCGAGCATGAGAAAAAAAGCTAAGGCTTGGCGAAAGGCGATTGTTAATGAAGACCTTTCCTTCCTGGCGGGCTTTCTAATAGCCCATGTAAGAGAGTTTGGGTTACAACTCACTTGCCCCGTACACTTTCAACTTGTAGATGCGAAAATTCCCCTTCCCGCAAAAGAACATGAGCACCACTATGTATGAAAGCAGATCTAAAATACACTAATCAGCCCTCAATGTAACGGTCTGGTGGACAATTTTTGCTCTTCAAATTTATGATATAATGGAAGGATGACCATCACGTGGGTGCTCTTACGGGACTAAAATCGTACGAATTAAATGGCTACTATCTGCTTGAGTAGCGATATAGCTCGAATAGTGATATGTGATGGATTACCCCACGGGTACCTGGTTAACGCACAACCCACTAGTGCAATCTTAAAAATTATCATTTGGTGCTTTCTTTGTATTCGATCGGTAGTACAATCAATGTTTTAAATAACGTTATCGCTAGTATAATATTTTTTCGAGAAAAACGCTAAAAGCGTAAATAGCGTTGCAACGTAGCGTTTTGCGGTGTATTTTTTTTTTTGCATAAATATATAACAATATAGCACTATAGTCATACAATTTATACTAATTATGTTAACAAAATTAGAAGTTAAAAGAATCAGTTGTGGTTTTTTGGGTAAAAAAAAGAGAGATACATGTTTGGTTAAAAAAATCTGACGTTTTTTTTAAGTATTTTGGGATAAATGTGTTTTTTTGATATATTAATTATTATAGGGGAGAATTTGTGATAAGTTATTTATTATAAAGCGAATATGTAACATGTTATTAACTGTATGAGCTAATTTTTACATGTTATTAACTGTATGTGCTAATTTTTACATGTTACATACTAAATGAGCTAATTGTGACATGTTATAGAGTATATGGGCCAGTTCAGTATTTACGTTAGCAGTTCACTGTATTCCGTTTTAAAAACTCGCTATTTACACTATCGGTCCAATAATTTCACGTTTTTTGCACTTTTAGTCTCAATAGCGCGAATTTAGCACTTTTAGTCTCAATAGCACGAATTTAGCATTTTTCAATCCAATTAGCGATTTATCGATGCGCCCCCCCCCCCCCCCCCCCCAAAAAAAAATGCTATTTCACGCAAGAAAGGGCCTTTTTTTAAAATATGATGTACAAGTAACATTTCCATGCTGCTTAAGTCTACCAACATTATCCAACTAATGGTCCAGATACATAAATTTGTACCAAACCCACGTCATCATTCTTCTCCTCCTAATACTTGCCTCCGCACCTTTACTGAAAACGGGTCACCTGTCACCGTGGCTTTTCACAATCGCATGAAAAAGGGAATTTACCCTCTTTACAATTGTATAAACATTCAAAACCAGAAAGAATATATGTATTCTTCAAGAGAGAAAGGCGCAGGTAACACAGACGAGACAAACTGTAATTTAAAACGTTAAGGAGATTTAAACACCTGATGTTCCAAATATAACCAATGTTCCAAACCAGCAACACTCACACTAATAGCGTCTTTTCGTTATACAATAAATAACGGAATAACATACTACTCTGCGTACTTAAGGTGACACAAATTTCCAAATCATAGTTCTTCTATGCCTGATTTTGGACTTCTCTAGATTTCTCCATCAGTTGTTGAGCCTCATACCTTCTGTCAGCACTACAAGACTGAAATCTTTTAGTTTTTATTAATAGAAAAATAATAACAAAAATACACAAATATAATCCTCCTCAATTACTTCTATCAAGTGCCTATGCGACTAGGAATGGGCATAGGAGGATTTAAATCTCAACATAAACCAACTCAACCCGTTACAATTAAAACCACAACTCAACCCAACCCAACCCGCAAACTAAATTGCGGGTTGGGACGGATTCGGTTGGTTCTTCCATTTTGGTCCTTTATTTTTCTTAGTTTGGATAATCAACATAAATTTAAATTAAATTGAATTTTTCAAAATGAAATATAAATTAAAACCAATCAAAATATTTTTAGAACATTCGCGAACAAGAAACAAAACTATATATATATATATATATATATATATATATATATATATATATATATATATATATATATATATATATTGCAGGTTGAAACGGGTTGGGACGGATCAACCCGTGGTTTAGTAATCCAAACCATAACCCAACCTGCAAAATATATAACGGATAGGGGAAGGGGGCAGATTGATTTCTTTTCTACACTCAACCCGTCCCAATCCGCGCATGTTGAGTTACGGATGTGGTTTATGAATTTTTTGCCCACCCCTATATGTGACAACTAAATTGAATTGGTTAACCCACATCGTGAATTGCATCGTAAAACCACCCAAAATGTTTCTTTAAGCGGCAAAGTAGAAATGCTTTTACTTAGGAACCCCAAGTCCCCAACAACCATGATGAATTGAAATAGATATCATAGTATTTAAAACGAACACCAAGGCTGCAAGCCTGCAGCTCACAATTTAAAAACTACATTCAAACCTCAAGCCCTAGAAACCGCAGCAGCATAAATGCTTTAAACAAACAGCAAGGAGTACGCAGTGTAAGTAACAAACAAAGAGAAATCCTACCTTCGTATACCCCATTCATAACACCTGTCAAAAAGATAAAATTTGGTGTAAGATAGATTACCCTTTTGAACAAAATGGAACCAACATAAACAACCACTTAGGAACATTAAAAAAGAACTTACGCATTTGCACCGTAATACATTCCACCAACATAGAGGATGCTATAGGCTGCAAGGCCTGATATCACAATCACATTAAAACTAGTTTAGCTAGCAATGATACACATCCTTGTAACGCTCATGGTGGGATGTGCAAGGACACAAACATTTAAATGGGATAAAGCTGAAAATTGTTCACTCCTCCACACGGAGTGTAGGAAGGAGGGTGAGTATAATTTTTCCAATTTAGCCTTTCATGAATTCAGAGAATCGCGAATCTTTATAGGTCTAAGAGTACATGTCTATTTAATCGAAAAAGGTATTATAAAAAGAAACAAGAGCTAGACTTGTTTACCGAGTGCGCGATAGACTGTCAGCATTGTGAATCAACAACTGCACAAAGACACAAATTATAAGCAAAACTCAAATGTAAAAAAGAAAAAACGGAAATATTTTAAAAAACTTGTTCACCCAGATTCAGCAGTTTTTCCAAACAAAGCACACTTAGCCAATCAGCTTTGAGTCTTCCGCTGAAAAGAAACGACTTTAAGGAAATTTGCTTGACAAGTCAACGTATGGTGATAAAAAAATAAAAAGTCTTTCTCTCTTTCCAACTACTCACACCTCAACTACAAAATTTTCATTGTTCCTAAAAAAAACCATCTAGTACTAGTTGTTTCTATGTACTCTGAATGAAATACCATATTGTCTTTCCTTTATAGATTCTCACTTATAATCATATCATTCCCTGCCATTTCTTACTTTTTCCCAGGAAAGCAATTCAATAACTTGGACCTATACATGAGTAAAAACTATAAAAGCAACTTTCTTCTTAGGTTAAAAGGCAAAATAGACACAGTGATTTTGATCAAAAATTATATAGAATATTTTTACTTTCTCATCATTTTTTATCGGGCTCGCCGACTGTCTACCTTCCGTGGAGACAGTGGATCTGTGAAATTGAAGTACCCTACAAGATTACACCACAATGTAACCAGGGGTGGCCCTGTGTTTTTGGTTGCCCAAGGTTTCACGGATTTTTTGTTACTCGTGATGATGACTTAACCTTATTGAAAGTTACTGAAATTTTTATATACTAATCCATTACACAAATTATTAGCACCTAGTCATTCGATTATCAAGTTGTTGCAGGGTAAGAAATTCAACCAACGATCACACTCAAGCAGATATGCAAACTAATAATCCATACACCACTTACTTGAAATCAAATAAGGATTATTAGAGTTATGTTACCACAAAAGTTATTTCCTTATTTACTTGTGTGAGGGATAATGTCCACTCCTCAAATGTTAGGGCAAATTTCTGGCTGGTCCAGTTTTTTATTTTTATTAAGTGCAAGTCCATAAAATACAACTTATTTAAATTTTACTGTTTTAGTGCAGAATATAAAAACAGATGGAATATTAAAATTTATATTTGTACAAGTCAATAATCTAGTATATTTTACATGTAGAAGTTTATTTAAACATGATAACTTAATTTTAGACGTAAAATATGTTACTAGAAGTCAATAACGGTTTTTGTATTGGGCTTGGACTAAAAAGGACTAATCTCCAACAATTTCCAAGAAATATTGGAAGAACTGTATAATTAATCTGTAACAATATTGTATTCCAGTCGAATCAGACATCTAAATATTAGTGCCATGGTGAAAATTGAATCAAAATAACTTCAATGTTGTAACTGTCTATCTAAGCAGAAACTTAGGGTAAAAAAGGACTAATCTTTCAGTATTATTTTCAATAAATTACTACTAGGTGAGAATAGGAATCAGAATTTGGTGCAAAATAAATTGAATTGTACCCCAACGAATAGAACACCAAAATTACGTACCTGAGACTTTCTCTAGGGATCGTTTGCAGTTTATATATATATACACACACACAATAATAAATAAATATATAAATTAGAGAGAGAGAGAGAGAGAGAGAGAGAGAAATTTTAATATTCCATCTGTTTGAGTTCAGATCTGAATTTTTTTGTATGTTTTTTTTACCACTGGTCCACAACTATCATCTCATTTCAATTTAATGCCATTACATATTAAAACTTTAACTTTAGCACATTTACATTTTTAATCGATTTAGTATTGTTTTTATATGCAATTATCGTTTTATTATAATAAGTCAAATAAGTCTGCCTAATTTAACCATGAAAAAAATATGAACAGAGAATCCAAACTCATAGAAACTACTGCAACATGTCTCTCTTGTTTGTTGAAGTAATTTTGAGTAACTATTTGCAATATATTATTATTGACTATAATGAAGTCAATAATGGATTTCAGCCTCTAGTTTGAGTCATTGTTTGAAACTCCTATAATTTAGAGTAAATACAAACTCCTATAAATTACCAAGTGAATCTTGAATTGATTTTGTTACTCCTATTTTAAAACTCCTATAATTTAGAGTAAAAACTAGTCATACCTTATAGAATTAGCGCAGCGTGAAAACCCGAAAAATACGACCGAACCGATAACCGAAACTTTTTCGGGTCGGTTTCGGTTTACAATAAAACTGGACCGAAAAATCAGAAAAAGATTCAAAAACCGAAAATAAAACCGAAAAACCCGAAGAAAAAAACCGAAAGACCAAACAAACCGTTTCAGTTCGGTTCAAAAAATAACAAGAAAACTAAAAAAATCGAAAAATCTGATCGGTTTCGGTTTTGCAAACAGACCGTATGTGCATAGCAGCGAACATAAAAACATGGGGATCATAACGTAATAACCTTAATCTTTGCATATATAAGTATCTTATCCCTGCCTCTTCTCTCTCTCAGCAAACCCTAGAAATTGGGGATAATATTAATAATCAGGTATGTAAATAATCCTCTTTTTTTACTACTTTGCATATTCAATCACTGGTAATCGTGCCCAAGCGTTGTGTGTGCGGGCGTAATGCAATAAAAATATAGAAAATATGTATAGTTACGATATAAATACGTGTATAATAAAAAAAAAAACATAGCTTAAAATTTAAAAGAATGTTTGGTTGTTAAAGAGTGATAAATAATTTTATTAGTTTTTACTTTTTATATTTTTATACGAGTATTGTATTATTGTAATTAATATAAATGTGTAGTTGTATTTTTGGAAAAAAATTGGCTAAATTAGCCGGCCTCATTTGACTCGTTTGAATTATTACAATATAATATATTAATATGCATACACGGAGTATACTTTTAACCATTTTTTTTAAAAAAAACTCTGTTGTAGTTGTTTATCAAATCTCGTTAGCTATTCTTCAGAAATTTCCCTATTTATAAACATTAAAATAATTAAATTTATGATTGAAATCGTTCGTTTTATTCTCTTATTTCTTTTGACTTTAATAAAAATAAGGATGGTGAATAATTGTTGAAACAAGTGTTCAACATGAGTATTTTTTTCTCTTTGAATTATTGATTTGGTCTAATAGTTATGCCTTAAATTTCCTCCTTGTTATTGTTTGAGTGATATTTCATTGCATGTATGTATGTTAGAAGTGATCGTTGTGTCTTAATAAATATAATATGGGTATTTTATTATGTCCCTTGTCTTGGGGATTACATTTTAGTTTTGGTATATTGTTTGAGTTCCTCAATTAGCTGTTTATTTATCTGAATTTTTGCAAAATTAATCTCTTAAACCCTTGGTTACCCAATTGCTTATATTCATCATGGTCTCTTATAAGTAATGGGTAATGGAAAATGTTATAAGGTGATTTAACTTCAGTTAGAAGTAATTGTCCCCCCCAAAAAAAACTTCGGAAGTTCAATTATTAGAAAACATGTTCTTCTCTTTAGCATATGCTCAGATATTCAGTGCTGTTGTGTTGAATATGTGAAATGATGAATCAATAAAAGCTCATTTCGATTTCAATTGAATTTCATTCGTATATCCTGATAACACCAGGATGGCCGTTCTCGTCTTTTTTGAAAATTTCTGTCCTGAAGTTTTCTTATTTTAACTGGTCAATGTGTGTTACGTGTGTAGGTCTGTGTTATCGATAAGTTTTTTTCTGCCGGTTTTAGATTTAATGGATGATGCGAAAACAAAATGAGAGATTTCTTGGTAGACTTTAAGTCTGATTGTTCAAAGCTTACACTGTTGTACTTGGGTTTGAAAGGGGGAACTAAAGTAGTACTTGGGTTTGAAAGGGGGTACTAAGTTAAATGTCCGATTCAGAAATTAATTTAGATATCTAATTTTATGGTCGTTTGGTTCATTCACAGCCAGGTAGCAGCGCCCAAGCTGCTACCTTTATAGTAGACAAGTTCTATACCATGCATCTTAATATAGAATCCACCTCTAATCACATCAATGAACCATTATGATTTACACAGAATCTCGTATTTTTAGGAAGTTCTCCAAACTTTTGAAAATAAAGTTAAGTGAGATTTGTTTAAGTACAACCATATTATTAACCTCTCTGCTGCTTGGTGGTTGAGTCGCTTAAAATGTTTTTACAGAGAGGCTTATGAGAGAAGGCCGAAACTATTCTTTTACTTAGGTGTGATGAATTAAGATAACCAAATCAAACCAGCTCCTTTAGCTTTATAGAGGGATCCTTTTGTCCCCGGTTTACTCAATTCATCGCCATTGTTAGAATGATATTTTGTTCTTTAATTATCGTGTTGTGACGTGTTTTTTTTTTTTTTTTGTGCAGAATGAATTCCAAGATCAATTTTTTCTCTAATTTGCCTAGTATTCACTATCTCTGCTTCTTAATTACTTTTCGGTTTCTCATTGCTAATTAAATTTAAGATGGTTAGCATCTAGAGACCCTTATTTTCGGTGTTTCTAATAATGACTTTAGGTTTTCGTGGGGTCGCTTTCCAGATATTTTGTTTTACTCTGCCCATGGTTGCTAACTTTAAACGTGGTGAGAGGTATGTTCTTTTTTAACTGCTTTTATACCATTGAAACTTAATTTTGTAGCTACATCGTCCTTAAGTTGGGCTGGCTGTTTATCTTGTATGATTCTTTTACTTCTACAGGCATGCTTTTATCAGAAGGTTCCTTCGGGTATGTTTATTTTCTTGTGATATTAAATTTCCAAGTCTTGGCCTTTAGTTATACTAGTAAATAACTGCAGGCATTGCGTGCCCCAGACCCCTGTTTTTTCTTTGTTTTTTCAAATTTAAAAGGGTAGTACTAGTATTTTGTAAAATCAAATTGTATTTTTGAAATTTCAGAAAAGTCGTAGGGGTATTTTTTAGAAAAATAGGGGTAAATTTTAGTACAGAAGGGAGAGAAAGCTGGAACGCCCAAATTAATTTACTAGAACAATCACATTAAATAACTTACAAGTTTTATCGTATTTAAAGTAAAAATGTATATTTTTACAACTTATAAGTAAACGTTTTGGTTTATACAAATTATCAGTTTTTTTATCAATTTTTCTATCAAAATTATACGACTTGTCTTTTTGTTATTTTATTAATTTATATGTGAAAAGTACAAATAAATGAGAGAGAATAAAAAAAAAGTAAGAGAGATAAATTATTATTTTAATTATAAGAAAACATCTTGATCGCTTGTATTTGAGTGATATTTGAGTTCATGTAAATTTAAGATAATGGATAGAAAAACTGATGCGTGTATAATTTTAAAATAATATTCTCATATTTAAAATAAATGAGTTATATAAGCCCATATCTTTTATGTGTTCAAATTTTGTATGGATGACTATTATATATAGGAGAGATCCCATATCTCTTTGATTGAGACAAGGCGCTGTCAAACTGTCTGTTATACCAATACTAAAACAATCAAAAATATAAAGGTAAAATTAATTTAATGTGATCAAATTAACATTATTCCATTAGGTGACCCTAATTTAAGAAAAAATATTTAGTGAACTCAGTTTATTTTGAGAAATTGCATAAGTTTTATAAAATTATAATCCAATCTACATAGTTTAGAAATTAATAAATTTCGTACTGATTTATTAAAAGTGACAAAAATCAACTCTTTTACAATTTGTTTTAAAATACAAAAAATAATTATTTTTTTAAAGTGAGATTGTTTCCAAGCAACTTCAGTCTGGTCCAACTTCATCAAACCTCTTATACCCTCTAAACATTGCATTGATAAAAAAACGTAAGTTATTAAAGACAAGAGGAGTTTTTAGGAGTTTTTTTTTCAAAATAGTCTCATTTGTATTCAAAAATACCAGAATGGTCTACCTCTCTTTTAAATTCCCAATATGGTCTACCTCTTTATGTTCGTTAATTGAATTGACGAAGTTCATAAAAATTAAATAGAACTTCGTTAATTAAATTGACGAAGTTCATAAAAAAAAATTAAATATTACTTCGTTAATTGAATTGACGAACTTGATTAAAAAAATATTAAATAGAACTTTGTTAATTGAATTGACGAAGTTCATCAAAATAATTAAATAGAACTTCGTTAATTGAATTGACGAAGTTCGATAAAAAAAAATTAAATTCCTGTTCGTTAATTGAATTGAATTGAATTAATATTTTTTAATGAACAAGAATTTAATTTTTTTTATCGAACTTCGTCAATTCAATTAACGAAGTAGTAGTTATATGAACATCAACTTAAACATCAACTTGGAAAATAGTATTACTTTATTTATAGAGGTCTTATGATACTTTGAAACAAATATTTGCAAAATAGTATTTCTCCATCTCTATTATCTACCACAATACTATATATATATATATATATATGATAGATGTTATATGAACATCAACTTAAACATCAACTTGGACACTTTTTTGTAAAAACGTTCCAAATCAAGATTTGGTTAATGCAAATCTCCATGGTTTTACGACGGGAACACAAATATGCGTCTTGTTTTTTTTTTCGAGATGTATAATGACATGTTTTCGAAATTATGGTAAAATTTAAAAATTCAAAACATGTCATTATACATCTCAGAAAAAAAAAAAAACAAGACGCATATTTGTGGTCCCGTCGTGAAACCGTGGAGATTTGCATTAATCAAATATTGATTTGGAGCGTTTTTACAAAAAAGTGTCGATTTTGGTGTTTTTTTATGATATACATATATCCTGCACCTATATATATATATATATATATATATATATATATATATATATATGTTAATTAGAGAGTTAGAGTAAAATAAAGATAGGGATAGAAGACAGAAACAGAGGAGAGAAAGAGAGAGATAGATGGTGATTCCAAACGTGTTCCATTTATCTTCAAATAAATAATATATTCTCTCCAAATTTTGATTGATTTATTTATAAAATCTGAGAATTCCGATCTTAACTAAACAAGATTCCAATCACATAGCCGTTGTTCAATTCAACTAAAGGTACAAATTCATTTTTTTCGGGGGGTTTTTCCTCTGTTTTTTTTTTTTTTATATAATTATTTTGCAAGTTAAATGTTTGCCATCCTGCTATTATTTACTATACTTTTACCAATTCCAAAGATCTATTCTTTTTTGTCTAATACTTTCTTCAATTATACCAACACACACAAGTTTTAAATAGTACACGATCTAAGGGTGGTCTTTTTATACTTTTCAACTGTTTGTCTCTTCATTGTTCTTTCGGTTCAATCTCACTTTTTTAATCGTCTCTCGACTGCATTTGATTGATGTTGATCATCTTCAATTTTTTTACTTCTTTTTTGTTTTTGTGGTCTGAAAAAGCATAAAGCACTAATTTATTAAATGTGGACACCTTGAAACTAAAAGATCAAAGGGTGAATAGAATTATTGAGGTGATACTAAAAAGGTAGAAGCTGGAATGAAAATTAGACTAATTATTATCAATTTGAAACACTAACGAGTCTGGAAAGACAGACAGAAAGAGACAAGATAGAATCGCCGATTCCAAACATGTCTCCTTTCAATTTCAATAGTATTAAGGTAAGTAAAGGTTGACTCTTTAATCATGATTTGAATTCAATTCAATATCAATTCTAATGTGTCTCTCTGCTGCCTGCCATTAGTCCTCTAGGCAAGCCAATTGTATGTTTCCTTTTCCCTTTCCATTTCCAAAAATCTTTTCTACTTGCGATACCCAAAAAAGGATAAAAAAGTTTCATCACAATACGTTCCATCTTCTTATACGGTATTAAGGCTAAATTTGCAAACAGATAATTACTAGATATCATCACTTACACTAAGATAGTTCTGGGTATAAGTATGGTCTTCTGAATTTTTGAGTGCTTGCCTCATAAATGTTCTAAGGCCTGCTTGGTTGCGGCTTTCAAGCTCAATTTTGTCTGTGTGGGTGTTTTAATGCTGGATTCCCCCGTTTGGTTGATGTTGATCTACCCCTTTTGGTTTCCGTGGTTTAAAAAAGCTAGAAGTTTTAAAGGGGTGAATCTAGCCACTAATTAAAACAAATAATTAATTAAAAATCCTCTAATTAAAACAAATAATTAATTATGTCAAGAGCCCTTATGAGGCCTTGAAACAAATAATTAATTAAAACTCCTTTAATTAACATAAATTACAAATAGATAAAATACAAAAGACCAAAATAACTGATGAACGGTTAAAAAAGAAACAATCTCTGTCAAATAGATATCTGCCTCTTTCCAAAATAACTGCCTTTTCAGTTTTCAGAATAACTCCTTCTCATCTTCATCTCTCTCTATATATATTTTTGATAGGAAACTTCACAATATGAAACTCACTCGTAAGATACTTTAATTTATTTTTAATCAAATTCAATTAATTCCGTTTTTATTAGTACTATATTTGTACTTTTTTTAATCAAAAATTTACTGTAAATTGAGTTTTTCCAGTAGAACAAACATTTGTTGTGCGAAAAGGTTATCACTAATCTACGCGTTACACCACGCATCGCGTGGGCAAGGTGCGCTAGTATTTATTTAAATATAGAGCAGCAGTAGCACAGTGTAGTACATCACTACCTTTATCAACACACACGCACCACTCTCTCTCTCCCAAACTAACCAATCCCATTTTTTTTTATCTGAAGATGTGACGGAATTACAAACTAAATGTACAAACAAAGGTTGCCCATATTACTAGTCACAAATTTGAAAATTGCTTAATTGATTAAAATATCAAACAAGCATGTTTTATGTTTTACTCTAAATCTTCAATATCAACAAACAATAAAACCCCTTTGGAACCTCTAACGTCTAAGCCAATTGGTGACCAGACTCGCATTTTCAGCACATAGGAGGATAACTGGGTCAAACCTTTTGATGGCGTCGCTACTTTTAATCTACGAGTATTTAAGAACAACTACTTACTTTTGTTAAAATAATAAAAATATGAATTAAAACAGAAACTGAAAAGATAAAAAATAGCAGCTTGAGCTGCCTCTTAGGATATAGGAGATAAAATACTAGTAATTAAGGTATTCATATCTCTTTTTGACTTCATATCATTAAACAAACGTGTACTTCTAATATTAAAACTAATGTAATTAAGAAATTCATCTCAATATGGGTATTGGGAATAACTGATGCATTTTTGCTGCCCTGAAAAAATTCAGGGCAGCCTGCCTTGAATTTTTTCAGACAGCAAAATGTTGTTTTTATATATTTTTTTTAAAATAATGTAATTTAACCCTAACACATTGTAAAACCCTAACACATATTAATAAACACAAATAAAACGCTAACACATTAATAAATATAACATATAAAATTACATTTTTTGAAAAAAAAAAAATAATAATAATTAAAACAGCATTTTGCTGCCTGCCCTGAATTTTTTCAGGGCAGCAAAATCCATTCCGGGAATAACCCATATAAACTTTTTATGAAAACATTACTTTGCAAACTTATAGTACCCAGGTAAAAAAAGTTGTCACCCATTACATTTTGCTAATTACCTCGATAGAGATTATAGGTGTTATTTTTTTAAATAAGACAAAAAGAGGAAAGTCAGAACCCTAGTCTTTTACGCATTTTAGAATGTCCTTTCACTTCCTTGTTCAACGTTGGTCCCTATTTGTTTATCAAGCTCTCCTCTTAGTACATTGATTTTTTCTTTTTGCTAACTTACTCATGTAATTCATTTTCCAAACAAGTATCATTTTGGGTGTTCATTTTTTGGTTTCCCCACCAATTATTAGAAAAAAAAACTCTTAATTTTGTTCGTATTGTTAGCATATATTCAAATCACAATTACTCTTGTATACTACTATTACGATACTATCCAGATCACTCTCCCTGTATAGTTTTGGTAGTGTTTTCACAAAATGATGACAAGGAAATGGTAATATAGAAAGTAATCTCTCCTTTTTTTTTTTACAATTACAGTTGGTTATGTTCGTATCTATTTTCATATCATTATTTTAAATATTGAATCAAATTTTTGAGGTTAAATTACTCAGGTTTAACATATATACTAAATAACTATAGTATCTACACCATTGTTTTAGTTACCTCCTCGATGCCTAAACTATGAACTACTAACTATATAAATAAGTAGTAGTATTTAATTTTCACTTTAAAAAAGACATAATAGTATTTATACAAATTAACATATTTCATGATACTAACAACTACAAAAAAAGGGGTTAAATCGATGAAAATAGTGACCGATTTTTCTTCTCTACGCCTTAATCGTCGCGTTGTGTTTTTTTCTCTACGAGGTTTATCCACATTTTACTTTGTATTGTTGTGCTTTTTTTCGGTTCTACCCTACAATTTTAATTTTTTAATCCCATTATATTATAATCGATAAACAAAATGTTATAGAAAAGATGACAAAATACAAAAGACGTGCCAGTGTCGGTCACATATAGAGAAATCCATTAACATAATTATCCTCCGTTATAACGCATGAAAAAAGGGCGGCAATTGATTTCTGTATAATGAAAGCAAGCGGTCCCTAACAATTTTTTTAATTAGTACTTCTATTTGTATAAATTTTTTTTAAACGATTACATCCAATCCTGGATGAAAACACATAATTGATTCAATTATGGAACCTAATACCGTTGACTATAATGGAAAAAAATTACAATATGTCCTGTCTTCATACATAATTGGACGAAAAAGTTTAAAATTAACACACATGGACATATGGTACTAATTGAAAAAATTAACTATATGTATGTCGTACTAAAAAAAACACCACAACGCAAGGTAAAATACTGCTAAAATAAACCTTATAAGATCGAAATTCGTTATATAGTTAAAATATATGTATTAAGTAAAAGATATATCGAAGTATGAGGGGGCAATATTTGAAAATAGTACTAAATCATCACATTTATTACCTACGTACACACTAGTGATAGTAAAACTTACCACCATCACCCCCTACATTTCTCTCCATAGAGCTCCCTAGACGCTCTCTCTCTACTCTTTTAAACCCTACCTACCATGTCTGCCCTATTTAACTTTCACCAAAACAATCACTATTTTCTCATCTCAAACCAGATTTGCTACTAGGAAGGCGGGGAGATTAGATAAAATGGAGCGCACCCTCGGGAGGGTGAAAAATGGACAGTTAAAGTTGCAGTCGGGGTTTGTGAGGGCCGCCGCGGACCATAAGTCTTTTGAAAGAATGGCTGAGGCAACAGTCCTTTTTTGCAAGGTAGTTTCAATCATATTTTTTTATTAGATGTTCTTTTTGCTGTTTTTTGTATTTTGGTTATTTGTTTGGGCTGTGTGTTGCTACTAAAATACAAAGAACCAAAATACATTGGGCTGTGTGCAGTCGGGGTTCTTTTGTATAACAGCCCAAATAAAGAACCAAAATACAAAAAACAGCAAAAAGAACATCTAATAAAAAAAAATTTGATTGAAACTACCTTGCAAAAAAGGACTGTTGCCTCCGCCATTCTTTCAAAGGATTTATGGTCCGCGGTGGCCCTCACAAACCCCGACTGCAGCTTTAACTGTTCATTTTTCACACTCCCGAGGGTACACTCCATTTTAGCTAATCTCCCCGCCCAACCAGTAGCAAATCTGGTTTGAGATGAGAAAATAGTGATTTTTTTGATGAAAGTTAAATAGGGGAGACATGGTAGGGTTTAAAAGAGTAGAGAGAGCGTCTAGGGAGCTATAGGAGAGAAAGGTAGGGGTGATGGTGGCCAAGTTTTACTGTCACTAGTGTGTACGTAGGTAATAAATGTGATGATTTAGTACTATTTTCAAATATTGCCCCCTCACACTTCAATATATCTTTTACTTAATACATTTATTTTAACTATATAACGAATTTCGATCTTATAAGGTTTATTTTAGCAGTATTTTACCTTGCGTTGTGGTGTTTTTTTTAGTACTACATACATATAGTTAATTTTTTCAATTAGTACCATATGTCCGTGTGTGTTAATTTTAAACTTTTCCGTCCGATTATGTATGAAGACATTACATATTGTAATTTTTTTCCATTATAGTCAACGGTATTAGGTTACATAATTGAATCAATTATGTGTTTTCATCCGGGATTGGATGTAAACGTTTAAAAAAAATGATACAAATAGAAGTACTAATTAAAAAAATTGTTAGGGACCGCTTGCTTTCATTATCCAGAAATCAATTGATGTCCTTTTTTTCATGCGCGTTATAATGGAGTATAATTATGTTAATGGATTTCTCTATATGTGACCGACACTGGCACGTCTTTTGTATTTTGTCATCTTTTCTATAACATTTTGTTTATCGATTATAATATAATGGGATTAAAAAATTAAAAATGTAGGGTAGAACATAGAAAAAACACAACAATACAAAGTAAAATGTGGATAAACCTCGTAGAGAAAAAAACACAACGCCACGATTAAGGCGTTGGGAAGAAAAATCGGTCACTATTTTCATCGATTTAATCCCTGTTTTTTTGTAGTTTTAGTATCATGAAATATGTTAATTTGTATAAATACTATTATGTCTTTTTTAAAGCGAAAATTAAATACTACTACTTGTTTATATAGTTAGTAGTTCATAGTTTAGGCATCGAGGAGGTAACTCTTGTTTTCAATGGTGTAGATACTATAGTTATTTAGTATATATGTTAAACATGAGTAATTTAACCTCAAAAATTTGATTCAATATTTAAAATAATGATATGAAAATAAATACGAACATAACCAACTGTAATTGTAAAAAAAAGGAGGGGAGATTACTTTCTATATTACCATTTTCTAGATTTGTCATCATTTTATGAAAACACTACCAACTATGCAGGGAGAGGTGATCTGGATAGTATCGTAATAGTAGTATACAAGAGTAATTGTGATTTGAATATATACTAACAATACAAACAAAATTAAGAGTTTTTTTTTCTAATAATTGGTGGGGAAAGCCAAAAAAATGAACACCGAAAAGTGATACTTGTTTGAAAAATGAATTACATGAGTAAGTTAGCAAAAGGAAAAAATCAATGTACTAAGAGGAGAGCTTGATAAACAAATAGGGACCAACGTTGAACAAGGAAGTGAAAGGACATTCTAAAATGCGTAAAAGACTAGGGTTATGACTTTCCTCTTTTTGTCTTATTTTTTTAAAAAAAACACCTATAATCTCTATCGAGGTAATTAGCAAAATGTACTCGGTGACAACTTTTTTTACCATGGGTACTATAAGTTTGCAAAGTATTGTTTTCATAAAAAGTTTGTATTCGTTATTCCCGGAATGGATTTTGCTGCCCTGAAAAAATTCAGGGCAGTCTGCCTTGAATTTTTTCAGGCAGCAAAATGCTGTTTTAATTATTATTTTTTTTTTCAAAAAATGTAATTTTGCATGTTATATTTTGGGGTTTATTAATATGTGTTAGCGTTTTATTTTTTGCTTTATTAATATGTGTTAGGGTTTTAGAATCTGTTAGGGTTAAATTACATTATTTTAAAAAAAATATAAAAACAACATTTTGCTGCCTGAAAAAATTCAAGGCAGGCTGCCCTGAATTTTTTCAGGGCAGCAAAAATGCATCAGTTATTCCCAATACCCATATTGAGATGAATTTCTTAATTACATTAGTTTTAATATTATAAATACACGTTTGTTTAATGATATGAAGTCAAAAAGAGATATGAATACCTTAATTAGTAGTATTTTATCTCCTATATCCTAATAGGCAGCTCAAGCTGCTATTTTTTATCTTTTCAGTTTCCGTTTTAATTCATATTTTTATTATTTTAACAAAAGTAAGTAGTTGTTCTTAAATACTCGTAGATTAAAAGTAGCGACGCCCTCAAAAGGTTTGATCCAGTTATCCTCCTATGTGTTGAAAATGCGAGTCTGGTAACCAATTGGCTTAGACGTTAGAGGTCCCAAGGGGTTTTATTATTTGTTGATATTAAAGATTTAGAGTAAAACATAAAACATGTTTGTTTTATATTTTAATCAATTAAACAATTTTCAAATTTGTGACTAGTAATATGGGCAACCTTTGTTTGTACATTTAGTTTGCAATTCCGTCACATCTTCAGATAAAAAAATGGGATTGGTTAGAGAGGGAGAGATAGAGAATGGTGCGTGTGTTGGTAAAGGTGGTGATGTACTACACTGTGCTACTGCTGCTCTATATTTAAATAAATATGACCATTTACCACTAAATCATCCACTAGTTTGAACTAAAATTCGTTTTAGCCCCTCTACTAAAAATTAATATAAAAATTCAGTTATAAATTGGTTTAGGGATATATGTATAGTATCATCCATGGTAGATAGTTACATTCCTTGATCAAAAAAAGATTGATTGGTAAGATCCTTTTATTAAACGATTGATTGCGTTTGGGACATATGGTTCCTTTAAATATTTTGTTTTAGAATTTTAACCGTACCAAAGTTTTTTATTTTACCGCTCAATTCCAATCCATTGTTTAAGGTTTATGCTTCTCTTTTCCCACTTCAATCCACTAGTTTGAACTAAAATTCGTTTTAGCCCCTCTACTAAAAATTAATATAAAAATTCAGTTATAAATTGGTTTAGGGATATATATATAGTATCATCCATGGTAGATAGTTACATTCCTTATAAAAAAAAGATTGATTGGTAAGATCCTTTTATTAAACGATTGATTGCGTTTGGGACATATGGTTCCTTTAAATATTTTGTTTTAGAATTTTAACCATACCAAAGTTTTTTATTTACCGCTCAGTTCCAATCCATTGTTTACGGTTTATGCTTCTCTTTTCCCACTTCAAAATATGATTGTTTCTAGAAGTTTGTGTTTAAAAAAAAAAAATGAAACAGCATTAGGATCACCTCATTTATATATATGTATGTATGACTGTACAAAAGTTTTGATAAGGGTAATTTTTTTCAAAAGTGTTCATACTTAATTAATTTAAGCAATGAAATTATTAAAACGTTTTACGAAACCAAAAGGACAATCCTATAGTTAAAGGTTTTTCAAGGTTTTATTATAAGAAAATGTTCTTATAACGGACGACAAAATTTGTCACAAATGTGTCATTAAATGACAGTATCTGTTAGTAAATTTAAAATATGTCGTCACGTTGCTCCGATTAAGACGTGCGGTGGGAAGCAAAATCATCACTATTTTTGTTTGTGATCTAACCTTTTTTTCTTGTAATTGTTAGTATCGGGAAATAGGTTTGTATAAATATTAAGAAATAAATATTAAAGTGAAATTCAAAGTCTCGGAAAATTTAATACTACTACTTGATCTATTCACTTGCTAGATCATATTTTAAACATCGATGAGCTAACTCTCGTTTTCAATGGCGTAGATACTGTAGTTATTTAATATATATGTTAAACATGAGTAATTTAACCTTAAAATTTTGATTCAATATTTATAACGATGTGATGAAAATTAAGATATGTACACCAACTTAATTGAAAAAACGAAGGAGATGTCACTTTCTATATTATAATTTCCTAGGTTTATCATCATTTTCTGAAAACAGTACCAATTACGTAGGGAGAGCTGATTTGGATTGTATTATACACGTAGTATACATGACTAGTTGTGATATGAATATATGGCTAACCATACAAACAAATTTAGGGTTTTTTTTAACAATTGGTGGAGAAAACCAACTTTTTTATTTTAATGATGAAAAATAAAAATGTGGGAAAAAACAAAAAATAAACACCCAAAAGTGATACTCAAAGTGTCTAAAATGAATTACATGAGTAAAATAGCAAAAGAAGAGGGGAGCTTGATGAATAAATAGGAACCAATGTTGAACAAGGACGTGAAAAGGCATTCTACAATGCCTGGTTCTGCCTTTCCTCTTTTTGTCTTATTTAAAAAATAAAAAATCACCTATTATATCTATCCACGTAATGAACAAAATGGACTTAGGTGACAACTGTTTATACAATGGGTATTAACTTTTTGCCTTTTATGTATGTGATTAATAAAATTTTGACTCATTTATCCATCATAATAAATTACTACTGCTATGTTTTAAAAATGGGCTACAAGTATATTATTTATAGTACAAATAAAAAAAAGTGTACCTTTGTTCGATTACTAACAAAAAGTAATTAATTAAAATCGAAAAAATAAGTTGCAACTTGTTCATTTTCATCCTAATTAATTGGTACATACTCATATTGAGCAACCATTTCGCAAATCCTAGTAGTATATAAGGACAAAAACTTTGTAACATGAACTCAAACTCATGGTTAGTTCCAACCTTTCCAATTTTTAAGGTCTAAACGAGAGAGGAAGAACTTCACGTGTTTATAAAACTGTAAAATTGCAAATTCTTTGACACGAGGCGAATAAAAAGTAGCCATATACTAGCATTTTGGTGCCTCTAAGATAGCATCGTGATTGTAATACTGTGGATAATGTGTTTCACCTGAACCTTTTTTTTTTCGAGTATACTTTTTTAGAATGTAGATAATATGTTTTATTAAAATATATATTTGAGTTCTTTTTAGTTTGGGAAATGGAGAGTTTTCATTTTTATACTATAAGTCGTTTGTAAAGTAATGTTTTCATAAAAAGTTTGTATTGGCTATTCCGGATACCCATATTGAGATGAATTTTTTAATTACATTAGTTTTAATATTAGAAGTAAGTACACGTTTGTTTAATGATATGAAGTCACAAAGAGATATCATGAATACCTTAATTGTAGTCGTATTCGCCTAACAAGCAGCTCAAGCTGCTATTTTTTATCTTTCCAGTTTCCGTTTTAATTAATATTTTTATTATTTTAACATAAGTAATTAGTTGTTCTTAAAAGATTAACCAGTAGCGCGCCCTCAAAAGATTTGATCCACTATAAGTGCTCAATTTATCCCCCTGTGTTAAAAAAGACTATATGTAAGGGGTAAATCGCCCCACTTAGTCCGGAACAAGAATTAAAAAACGATTTTTTTTTTTATAAATATTTTTACATATATCTCTTTTAAATATATAATATCTAATCTAATGTAATTATATTCAAACTAATAGGGGTAGCCTAGTGGATAATTATTGTTTTTAACTGATAGAGATCATTTTTTTTTTAAATTATACCTCTTATACAAAAGTATATCCATTAATTTTAGTATAATCTATATTTTGACTATATGCATTCCCATGGATTTTAGGGTAAAAATTACACGTCAAAAGAAAATCCAAAACTTCGCTAGTTCTGTCTCATTCGTTTGGATTCTACATCCGTCCCGGGTTTGAAACCATTGAACTCTAATGTTTTTTTTCCTTTCTCCACTCAAAAGCTGTTACTATGATAGTTATTTCGTATGAGAACAAAACACATGGAAGATATTCCTATAATATGGTATCATAAGTTTCGGAAAACAAGTCATGCATCTGTAAATTATTATCACAAAAATATGCAATAGTATTATTATTATTATTTACTTCATTCCATTTGTATGCAATATATACACAGGTTACTAGAATTGATCATAGCCTAGGAAATAGCAGTTAGTGGGACCATTTTTTTCTTCAAAAAAATTTTGTGAGCAGGTGTGTGTAGAATGTAGATTATTTATAATGACAAAAGTAACACTATATGCGTTGGCTAATATCAACTATTGTCATCAATTTTGCGTGTGGTTTTGATTTTGTGTAGCGGATTTTAAAAATATTAATTTATTATACTCAACTTAATATATTGTTTAATTTATTGATCCGAATTTATAAAAAAATTATTTAGTGACCTCATTTTATTAAAAAAAAAAGTACAAATTTTAGAAATTAATAAAATAGCCACTGATTTGTTAAAAGTGACAAAATTAGCTCTTTTACAATTTATTTTTTTAAAAACATTAATAATAATATTTTAGAATTGGAATGTTAATGTTGTATATCATCCGTATATCTGTTCTTGATTTTCCTAGACATTCTTATCAATGTCACTTCATTTATATTTCATTTATAGCTTAAAGATTAAACTTGATTCTCATGCCAATTCTTATTGTTTAACTTTAGAGCCATGTACGCTCAAAATTTCGAATTTACCTCTGTACAATTTTGATTTGATTCTCTTAGTTACACAGATCTCTTATTTATTTGTCTTTCTTTCTCCAGTTTAATGAAATATTGGGGAGAGGAACATGCAAGTTTGTGTATGTTTCTCAACCTAACTTCGGTTAATTGTACATTTGTATTGTACTGCATTGTAAAAACTAGTGACGAATTTAGTATTTTAAGTAAGGGTGGCAAGTCCTATGTAAATTTTTTTATCAAAACATAACAATGTATATAAATACGTGATGTATTATTTTTCAAATTTTATATCAAGCTGACTCTGGAGTACGTAAAACCAGCAAACATCAATAAAAATATAAGAGTTCATAAGATTTTAGATATTTGTGTCTTAATTTATCAAATAAAGTAAATTATTTAATTTCGAGAAAACTCAGGTCAATCATGTGTTAACAATGATGTAGTCGTAATAAATGATATTGTAATGTAGCAACTTTTATATTGTAAAACAAAATAACGACTGCTTAATATATTATATTAGAAACACATTAAGTTTGAACTTTTTTAAGAGAAATGTCAAAATAGATTTTTAAAATCTGGAAATGAAATTAAAAAAATTAACAAGTACTTTTCAGTTTTTGAATTAGAAAATTGTATAAATAATTACATTGAAGAAAAACTAATAATAATAAATAAATAAAATATGCGTGGCAATTTTCCACTTGATAATTAAGAGACAATTTTCCACTACACCAAGAAAATGGGATTGTTATGATTTACACTTAATTTTATCTATTGACTAACTGTTTTCATAAATAAATGTTAAATTTTAAAAAATATTTTTTTAATACATTTTTCTACCAAAACAAGGATGGGCGCTTATAGATTGGTCCATGCTAAAAACTCCTCGTGCCTTTCCTGACGTTTTTTTATTTGGAACCAATCTCACTTTAAAAAATTAATGATTTTTTGTATTTTTAAAAAAAAATTGTAAAAGAGTTGATTTTTGTCACTTTTAATAAATCAGGAAAGTTTATTAATTTCTAAACTATGTGTATTGGATTATAATTTTTTAAAACTTGTACAATTTATTAAAATAAACTGAGTTCACTAAATATTTTTTTTTAAATTCGGGTCAGGTACTAATAACATGTTAAGTTGAGCACATTAAATTAATTTTACCTTTCTATTTTTGATTATTTTAGTATGGGTAACAAACGTTGGCAGTTTGACAGCGCCTTGTCTCAATCAAAAAGATATGGGATCTCCCCTATATATAATAATCATCTATACAAAATTTGAACACAAAAAACTAAAAAAACAAAAATACCAAAAAAAAACAAAAAAAAAAAAATAAAATTGAAAACCCGAAAAATTCCCGAAAAAAATGATAAAAGACCAAGAAAAATCCAAAAAACAAAAATCACAAAATCATTAAAATCACAAAAAAAATGGAAAAAAAGATAAAAAGTTCAAAAAAAAGGGAACCCGAAAAAACCCAAATTTGGTATAAAAAAAACTCTAAAAATCAAAAAATTCCAAAATCACAAAACAATGAAAAAACATTAAAAAAATTTCAGAAACCCTAAAAATGGTATAAAAAAAAAAAAAAACTCAAAAAAAAAACAAGAAAAATCAAAAATTAAAAAAAAAAAGTTCGAAAAAGTCGGAAAGTCCAAACAATGTTAAATTTTTAAAAATAACTTGCAATTGTTTTCAAATGACTTAAAAATGACTCAGACTGTTTTTAAAATTATTCGAGTTGTTTATGAAAATATCTCAAAACTGTTTTTAAACTTATCAAAAATGACTCATACTCTTTTTCAAATGATTTAAATATAACTTAAACTGTTTTTAAAATTACTTAAAATGACTTAGACTATTTTTAAATAACTTAAAATAACTCAGACTATTTTTAAAATTACTCACATTATTTCTAAATTACTTAGACTATTTTTAAAATGACTGAAAATGACTTGAACTATTTTTAAAATGACTGAAAAACTCATAATGTTTTTAAAATAACTTAAAACGACTCAGAGTATTTTTAAAACGACTAAGTCTATTTTAAAATTACTCAGACTGTTTTTAAAATTAATTAAAATGACTCGGACTATTTTAAAAATGACTTAAAACGACCCAAACTGTTTTTAAAATGACTCAGACTGTTTTTAAAATGACTTAAAACGACTCAAATTGTTTTTAAAATGACTCAAACTGTTTTTAAAATTATTTAAAATGACTCGGATTGTTTTTAAAACGTCTTAAAACGAGTCAGACTGTTTTTCAAATTATTTAAAATGACTCGTACTGTTTTTAAAATGACTTAAAGCGACTCGTAATGTTTTTTAAAATGACTTACAACGACCCAGACACTTTTAAAAATGAATTAAAACACCTCAGACTGTTTTTAAAATAAATTAAAATGAGTCAGATTGTTTTTAAAATTACTTTAAATGACCCAGACTGTTTTTAAAATGACTTAAAACGACTCAAACTATTTTTAAAATAACTTAAAATGACTCGGGTTGTTTTTAAAATGATTTAAAATGACTCGGGTTGTTTTTAAAATTATTCAGACTATTTTTTAAATGACTCAAACTGTTTTTAAAATTACTTAAAACGACTTAGACTGTTTTTAAATGACTTGAAACATGCATATGTAACTATTTGTTAATAGATATATATGTTAAAAATATAAATTTATAAACTTTTCGGGTTAAATTCATATGTTTTATAAAATTTGGGACTGAAATGTAATTTAAACTTAACTTTCGTCCAATTAAATTGACGGAGGTTCACAATTTAGAAAAAAAAAATATAGTTCAGTGGCTCAATTGTTAATATTATTAGTTTGTTTCTTATTTCGTTAATGTACGATAGTTTGGGTCACTAACCCTATTTTTTTTCTTGAATACACTACCCTTAAAAGGTTTAATTTCAAAGTGAGTTGCTACGATCTCAATCATGAAATAGTTTATTTTGTACAAATGCGAGCATCCGCGCCAGCTATTTCAACAATTTTCTCAAACCTAACACATTTTATACATTTTAAGGAACCATTTACATTTACACAAAATTCCAGCTTCCTTATTAATTTCCTTATAATAACCCTAAATTATTTATTTTTTTATTATTATATTTTAATAATCATAACAATATTACTACCACAAAAATGTGATCCCATGATAGTTTATTACTATTATACTCCATCCGTCCCTAAACAAATACCCCATACGAAAATACATGCAACTTTTACCATTAAAATTTTCATATCAAAATTATCGAAATGAAAAAATTGAAAATTTCATAATATAGTTCTAACCATAAACTACGTGATTAATTTTTGAAATAATTTTTTCCGGCAATCTAAATATGAAAAAATTATCGGTCAAAATTGTACGTATTTTCGTATAAGACATTTGTTTAGGAACTGATGTAGTATTAATCTAGGGAATCATATGCATTCCTCATATATGAGGTGAATTTTGTGTTTCCTTAACTTTAGAAAATTTATAGGGTTACTGATGCATGTCACTTTTTATACCATAATCATCAAATTTTAAAAAAAAATATGTTTTGAATAAACAGATACGGATGCTCTAATAAATGTTTTTTAAAAGGAATTTTAGACAATTTAAAACTACTTGATATTTGATCACTTTTACCCTTTAGAAGGGGATACCACTTTCTCTGATATCATATCCTAGGTTTATCATTATTTTGTGAAATAGTTCCACCAACTACATAGGGAGTGGTGTGATTTGGATAGTATATATAGTCTGACTTTTGATATATATAGTCAAATAGGAGTGAACTACATCACGTGACCATCCGGCTAACAGTAGGTTTGTGGTGGTTTATTCATCCTTATTTTAAATTTTGGAGATGGAATACCAATCTATAGATACATTACAAAACCGGTGAAGACATGTGTAGATAGATTACAAAACCGGTGAAGGCATGTGTAGATAAATTACTTTCGTGATATATAGTAAAATACAAAATCTGAAATCTTAATAAGTAGTAGCTGTATTTTTATAGCGTTTGATTCGTTTGTTTTTCAATTGACTTTACAATAAAATGTGGATTCATTTTTGTTGCCCCTAATTTTTTCAGGGTGACAATCAAATGTAGTAATCCTTATGGATGCGTTTTATTTCTTTTGCACTCAGAGCGTTATATTTAAACATTTCAATTGAATCCAAAACGAGTATTTAAATTTGTATAACCCAATAACATATTATATCCAAGCAGACTACAGACTATGTGTCAAATCCTATATCACATCAACTCAATGCATTACCCAATGTGAATTAGTAGAAGTTCAACTTAGAGAAGCAAATTTAGGAACTTGTATACGTATACGTATAAGTACTGTTTACTTTTTTACAATAAACTTTTTTTTTATTCTTTTAGTTTCTTAATGACTAAAATATATTGATATGGAAATGGATGTTTTTCACCCAGAAATTGAAATGTGTAATGAGACTTGGTTTTACATAGACTTTATATATAGTATGGAATTTTTTTAGTTGCATCTTGTAAGAATACCTTTAAACAGTAATGTTCAATAATTTTTGCTGTATAAAATAAAAGAAAAGGGTCATGAAAATGCAGATCCGTAAGGGTCGAACCCGACGCCTATACAGCCATTTTACTAATTGAAACGTTTATTCTATATAGTATACAAAAGTATCTTATTATGTTTGGAAACTATGAATATCAATTAGTACATCTTTTAACAATTTAATTTCTAAAAAAATATAGGCTCATGATCTTGTATATAAGATGGTAAAATACATATTCTTAGTCCTAAAAATTACAATATATCCTTCCTTTAGTTTGGATAAGACAGACGATGATACGAAACGAACCGAAAAAACTTCACATCCATGTACGTTTTTTAATGCTTGTTCATGTTTGCTATATATCAAACGATTGACAAAACGAACACGGATTTTTTTTGAAATGTTCATAAAACTTAAAACATTAAATAAAGATAAACGATGACATAATTTGCCATTTTTCATCTAAACAGTACAATAATATCATTATAAGAATATTAATTAGTTAAATAATAGTATCATAAAATTATTTACATAAATATAATCGTTAGTAACTCAACTAATTTGTCATTTCATTAACAATACTATGTCCTATGAAATTTAGATTTATACAGTGTTCTAAAATACACAGGTACACGTAAATTAGGCGGCGCTTAGTTGGTAGGCGGAGTCTAAAAGCCTAACAGATTAGACAGGATTAGATTAGACGGATTAGACGACGATTAAGAAGAATTAGACGTGATTATGAGCTAGTCAGCCAACTTTCGCCTTAAGCCTTTTAAAACATTGGATTTTACTCACCGTTATTATATTACGTTATTTATCATTTTATATATAAATCACCCAATTAACTAAAACAAAACAAAACAAAACTTCACAAGCATAATGAAATTTTGTTCATTATCACGTCGTCTACTATACTAACTTCAATTTTTTTGTTTATGTCTGGGTTTATTATGATAAAAGTTTTGAAATGTGTAATTTCCTAACATATTTGTATTTTATGTATACGTATGATCATGTATATGTAATTGTTTGTTAATAGATATATATGTTAAAAATATAAATTTATAAACTTTTCGGGTTAAATTCATATGTTTTATAAAATTTGGGACTGAAATGTAATTTAAACTTAATTTTCGTCCAATTAAATTGACGGATGTTCACAATTTTGAAAAAAATATATAGTTCAGTGGCTCAATTGTTAATATTATTAGTTTGTTTCCTATTTTGTTAATATATGATAGTTTGGGTCACTAACCTTATTTTTTTTCTTGAATACACTACCCTTAAAAGGTTTAATTTCAAAGTGAGTTGCTACAATCTCGATCATGAAATAGTTTATTTTGTACAAATGCTAGTAAATGTTTTTTAAAAGGAATTTTAGGCAATTTAAAACTACTTGATATTTGATCACTTTACCCTTCAGAAGGGGATGCCACTTTCTCTGATATCATATCCTAGGTTTATCATTATTTTGTGAAATAGTTCAAACAACCACATAGGGAGTGGGGGAGATTCTCTTTTGCAAACGCTAATTACTTATATTTATAACAGACATGTGATTTCCAATCCCACGCATCCCACGTCTGCGTGACATTTAATATTTTTTTTTTCTTCCTTCTTTTCTTTCTTCACGTGCTGCGAATTTTTTGGTTTTTATTTTCTTCTTTTTCTTCTCTTGGTCTTTCTTATCCTCTGACTTCATTGTCATTTTAATATATACAAAATTTCCCAATCTTACCCAAAAACTTTCCCAATTTTATCCCAAAAAAACCCTAACCATCAACCATCAAATTCCTTCATATATCAAATTAATATTTTTTTATCAAATCAAAACTACAATTATCCCCAATTTTACCCAAAAAAAAAAACCTCTCCCAATTTACCCAAAAAAAAAACATTCTCAATTTTACCAAAAAAAAACCCTAACCATCAACCATCAACCATCAAACTCTTCATATATCAAATTAATATATTTTTTTCTCAAATCAACATCACTCTACCACTACATTTATCCCCAATTTTAACCAAAAAAAAAAACTATCCCAATTTACCAAAATTAAACATCCCCCAATTTTACAAAAAATAAACTTTAACCATCAACCACCAAACTACTTCCTATATCAAATTAAGATTATTTTTTTTTCTCAAATCAACATCACTTTACCACTACAATTATCAAGTAAGTATTTCTTTTTATTATTGAGTTTAAATTTTATGTAAATAGATATAATTATTAATAAGTTATAACATTTATTAATTAAAAGTTTTTAACTTTTTTTATTGACCTTTAAATATTTGCTCTAATAACACTTGAGTAATGAAAATAACTTAGATAAATGATTAAAAAAAACTTGTTTGGGCATGTACATGTGAACTTGTTTTGTTAGAGACATTTTATTATTTTGGAGTTTAGGTTAGTAATTAACTTGTTGGATTCTTATAATTTTTTGGAAGTTAAACGTATTAACTCATATATTTAAATTTATGTTAAATATTTTATTGTATCATTTATATTTGATAGTGATATTTGTTAAAATATTCAATTGTTTAGGTACCTATGACAGAAAAAATAAAGTTAAATCCAGGTCCCATTGATGATACCGTTTTATATGAGCAGAAACATCATATTTGTAATATCATTTGGGGATCAAATTTGTTAGACGAAAAAAGGACATTCGTAACTATAATCGGTTTCCGGTAATTGATGATCATAGAGTTTTATATTTGCTAAATGTGGCTGGTTTTTATGGGTTGTATAGTTTGGGATATAAAAAAGTTGATAATCATTTGATAACTGCATTAATCGAGCGCTGGAGACCAGAGGCTAGTACGTTTCATTTTCCGATTGGAGAGTTAACAATGACTCTTCAAGATATAAAGGTATTAGGTGGGGTTAAAGTGGACGGAAATGCTCTTGTATGTGATGAAAGTGGATTTACAACAACCGCTAAACATGCTTTGGTAACTGATTTATTAGGTATAGTTACACGTGATACTTTTACTGATGATGGGATGATTAAATTTAGTTGGTTGTGTTATACATTTAACCCTCAATCTGTCAACAAGTTTTCATCTGTGGACTATATTATGCGTGTTACAAGAGCATGTATGTTATTGATTATTGGAAGTCAGTATTTACAAGACGACAAAGGAGTTGGTGTGCCAGTACACTATTTAGCTTATATGAGAGATTTTGATATCTGCGGACAATATAGTTGGGGTTCAGCCATATTGGGATATACATATAGGTCACTAACAAAAGCAGCTCTTATTGACAAAAGAGGCAAATCAAAAAGGGGGGTGACTGGCGCATTGCAATTGTTGCAATATTGGGCATGGAGTAGATTTAGGTTTATGCGTCCTGAATATTCAGCGGTTGATACGCCACCTGAAGGGTTTCCATCTTATCCCTTTGGACGCAGGTTGATAAGTTTGCTTTTAGTTTTCGTCGTTCAAATTATTGATATGAATTATATGATTAATTTTGCTATTTGGTTTTGTAAATATTATACAGATTGGCTAGATGTAAGGTGATGTATACATCAGGTATCCATTTTCATAGCGTTCGGGTATTTCGTGACTTGTTTGACATGGTGGGTCATCGTCAGGTAAATATTTTTTCATATTTGTTTGTCCATTTATATATAGAAAATTGTAACCCTCTTTCTCACTATTAATACTTAATATTACTGTTACTTATGAAAAGTAAAAATGTTGTTTGGTGGTTATTAAAAAATCTTACATTTTTAGAGAAGTAAAACCCTTCTCATCTTACTTATTAAAAGTAAAATTTATCATACTTATTAAAGTAATTAAAATGCTTTTAAGGATTTGCAGACGTGAAAAAAACTGTACCAACAACTATTGTGTTTTGTTTATTTTGGTTTTATTGAGTTCATATGACATTTGTTATGAATGGTTGTGTATTGTGATGATGGAAAGAAATTGTATATAAGCATAAATATAAGTTGATGATGGATGAATAGGATGTGTTTGGTGGTAGTTTCATTTTCTAAGTTTTATATCAACCGAGGCAGTATTTGACTTTATTTTTAAGCTGAGTTTTTTTTTTTTTTTGCTCAAGGAAGTATAACTGTTTCTTAGATAAAAAGAAAAGATTTTAGAAACAAATTTACACTCATTTTTATGAAGTCCGTTAAACCAAATTAATTCTGATGAATCAGTTGAAGCTAATTCAAAATATATACTGAAATTTCGTCAAACTGGTCCAATAGTAGTGTGTAGGATGGATAATTGTTGTTAAAATAATCTTATCACCAGTATGATAAGAATGGTTATTTTATTTTTATGGGGTACTATTAAGGAAAGTATATATCATGTTCTAATTAGATGAAGTGTATTAATTAAATGAAGTGTATGCCAATAAGCCTATGGTTTCTTAAAAAGTATAGTATCGAAATTGCTCATAAGTCTATAAATATCACAAGTGTTGTAAAAAAAATCATTTATTACTCAGATGATTTGAAAAAACTGACTATTGTATTTGTTTGAATGTTACATATTCGTTTACTATCTATCCGAGTCTGTACTTGTAAACTTATTGAAACGTAATGGAGTAAACCCGACCTAATTTGTTCAATCTAACTGTAATATGCATTTTAATATTTTTGTTTAAACGTTTTGATACAAGCACCTTCATTTTTATCACATTCTTAGTTAAGTGTGGATTTATAAATAGAATGTGGTATAATCATTATATATGTTCGTAAAATCATAAGCACCGTAGGAGAAATCGTTAATTTTGCCTCTTTTTTATGTTCATATAATCATTATATTTTTCTAATTTGATATCTTTTTAATCTTTCAATTAAATGTTTTTTGCTAATTAATTATTTTATTTTATATTATTAATCGAAATAAACCATTCATTTTTTCTCAAAAAGTAAAAATAAACAGATTTTACCAAATAACATTTTTAATGAAAAATATATTTTTACAATGTTCACCAAACAATATTTACTTACTAAAAAGTAAACAGAAAAATTATACTTTTCAACCTCATTACAAAAAGTATACTTTTAAACCTAAAAGACGCGCCAAACGAGACCATTGTATCTTCCCATTTTATTATACTCGTTGCAGTTAAGAGTTATTAAGTAACCGTTTGAACTATATATATGTACTTAGGTAGTAACGTGTCTTCAATAATTAAGAATGCTAGTTAGTCGTTTAACCGAATAAGATGTCTCGTTTTATCATATTTGATCACATGTTAAACTCGAGAATGTAATGCTAATCAGTTCTGTGTATTTGGAGACAACATTATAAATACAGTAGACAGTATTTGTGGCTTATCAACGACATTTAACTAGATCACAATGGGATTCGATTAATCTATGCAAAGTTTTTTGTACATGTTAGACGTTAGATGTTAGTAAAAATTTGGAATGGACAAATAATGGTTAGAGCAAGTAAGATATATTCGCCATAAATGCAATTTAGTTAGAATTATGTACTAATTTCTTTCTATTTATATTCGATATTAAAGGTTCCAAAATAATAAACATAATGACAACATTGCCAGTAAAGGATATATGAGTAAATGAAAATGTTGCCTATTTTAACACACCTCTATTTCCATATTAGCAGAAATCAAATTTAATTTATCAAAATCACAAAAGTGAAATTGAATTCCTATAAAAGGGCCACAATCAACATAGAGGCATTTGTCCACAACTTGGGGAATTATGCTCTTCCAAACTGATAGTGTTCATGACATTTCATTAATCTTGATTCCGTTTGTAAATTTTTTTAATGAAATGTTATGAACAATGATCACTTTGCATAGACGTTTCAAAAACACAAGTGTAGTGAGCCACATACATGGGTGGCAGATGTCTCCGTTTTAAAATGTAGCGTTACAACCCTCATTTATCTGAATTAGCATTTCCGTCCCTCATCCATTGGATTTTGGTTCCGTCCCTCACGAATCACATTATATGCAAGGCTGGACTCCAAGGATTTGACCTACTTTATACTCCATGCAAAAATTAACTTCCTATAAAAAAAAAAGACTTAACGATATTTCTTCTCATCATCCTTATTGTGTTTTGTAAGGTTACAATATGAAGCTTTTAACTATATGCTGCAAAAAAACATCATCTTTTTTGGATTTTTTTTATATTTTTATATTTTTTCATTTTTCTATTTTTATTTTCTGGAATTTTTCCATTTTTTCTTATTTTTTACATTTTTATTGGTTAGTCAGGAGAAATTGACAAATTATTAATTAGTTTCAGTTTCATATACTAATCCTTAATTAAGTTGTAGATAAGGTAACAATCCAAAATTTCCCCTAAAAAGTATAGATGAGGATGGATAGTAAAAAAGGGTAAATTTTGGATTGGTCCATGAAAACACAAGTATTTAAGGATTGGTCCATGAAACTGAAACTAATTAAGGATTGGTCCATTAGTTTCATAAATAATGGACCAATCCTTAAATGAATTTTATAGCCGGACCAATCCTTAAATACTTTTGTTTTCGTGGACCAATCCTTAATTTTCTCTAGTAAAATTGTAAGGAATAGTAACACTGTTCAAGAATGTTTAGTTTATGCAACATCAGTTAAAATAGATATTTGGATACATATCTCTAAGGTAATGAATTGAGTATGCAAAATAGCATTTATGCCATGTATACCATCGCTGCTGTGAGGGCTCTTAGTCTGAATCTTCAACAACAAACAAAGAAACCCTTTTGTCTATACTATAGAGAGTATAGACTCCGGACAGGCAGTACAACCTCTAACGTCGCCAATCGGTGACCAGACTCGCAAACTTGCTTTTATAAATCCATACATTATAATCATATGCTTTTTTAGCACATAGAAGGATAAATTGAGCACGTATAATGGATCAGATCTATTGGGGGCGTCGTTACTTGTAAATCTACTTAGTTAAAAACAACTAATTAATTTTGTTAAAATAATAAAGTATTAATAAAAACCGGAAATGAAAGATTTCCGGCATGAGCTGCCTGTTAGGCGAAGGCCAGTAAATAGCAATAATACTCTACATAGGAGAGAACACTACTAATTAAGGTATTCGTATCATATTTTCAAAAAAAAAAAAAAAAAGGAAAAGTTATTCCTATCTGTCCATGGCTTCATATCATTAAACGAGTACTTACTTCTAATATTAAAACTAGTGTAATTTATAAGAAATTCACCTCAATATGGGTATTGGGAATAAGTAATACAAACTTTTTATGAAAACAATAAACTTTGCATAAAGTTTTAGTATAAAATATGTCTACCATTTTAAATAATAAAATTCTCCATTTTCACAAATTAAAAAGTGCTCCAATATATACTTCAATAAAACATATTATCTAGAATCTAAAAAAGAATAGTTTCCTCTCTTGAAATAGAGAAATAGGTTCAAATATTGAAACACATATTATCCAGCACGATGCTCTTCTTAGGCACATAAATTCCAAAATATCGTGAACCAACATAATGCCCACCTCGCAAGATATAAATTTATTTTTATTTTTGTTCTGGCGGATTCTGAATATTTTGACAACAAATCTATTAACAATATTAGAGAAAATGAACCCTCTCCACCTTATGGCTCTTTCCCGAGATGTTTTATTTTTAATATCATGAATTAAAAGACAACAAAACCATAAATCATATTAGAAAAAAGAACTCATCACTCCCACCAGTAATACGATGGGTTGATAAGTAATCACAATCAGTTTACCCACTTTGACAACTTGTCACGTGGTTATGATCATTATCATCTCGATTACTCAGCAACACTATATTATTTTTCGTTACCATTTGATTTAGTAGAGATGAACAAGAGCCAAGCTCTAAAAGAATCGAATACATTTTTTTTAAAGAACGTCTCGGTTCAATATCACCCATAAATACCCTTCATTTGCACAGCGTTGCAATGGGTTACATGTCTGATAATATTTTTAATGAACTCTCAATATTTCAAAAGTTTAAAATATAATAAAATACTCGATGATGAAAAGAAGATAGCATATCAACATTTTAAATGATTTTTTAAATTTGGAAATAATTTAAAATATTAATGCACATACATTAATGTCCATAAATTTTATCATTTGGTAAAAATAGTGCTATAGTTAGCATCATATATTCATGTTTATTTTCTAAGTTCAATATGTGAAATTGGTAAAGAACGGTATATTAAAATAAAATTAATTTGAGTACTAAAGTACTAATTATAATTACGTAAGATATTTATTTTATCGTGTTTTTGAATAGTAAAACACACATTAATCTCATAAAAGAACAACAACAAAAATAGTGGGAGTGGGGGCATGTTTGCTTCAATGATGATTTTAAATATAAAAAAAAAAACATACCGGAGCTGATGACCGCTGACAATGTTTTATTCAGACATACGTACATACAAACACAACTACACATAAACAATGAAGTTATGCACGAGTGTCGTGAAATCGATGATCGGTAGCACCCGAAACAAATTTTTGAAATTTGTCATTTTATTGAGTTTTCGTCGTGTCGTGTCCATGCTACATATACATCCAACCATCGACTACAAAAAAAAAAAAAAAAAAAAACAAATGTCATGTTTCCAAACAACATCGGAAAAGTTCAATTTTTTTTATAAAACCACAATGTATGATACTAACTTAAAAATCTAACAGTATTTGGTAGTAAACGAAAATTCAACAATAGCAATGCAAGGTCCAAAAATTCAATTACCCGGTATGGCCAAAATTTGCTACTTTGTTAAACTCAAGTAACTAAATTTTTATATTACTTTTTAGTAGAGAAGCGAAAAGAATTTTAGTTAAAACTAGTGGATGATTTAGTGGTAATAAACGAATCCAATAAGATTTTTTTTTTTAAAAGATAATAGCTTGCTGGGTTTTTCAATAATACAAAACAAAAGAGGAAAAAAAAAAGGCTAAAGTCCTTACTTCCGAATACAAGAACGAAAATGAAAAAAAAAGGGGGCTAAAATCGTTTTTTTTTTACCCCGAAAAATAACCAGTACAACCAAGAGATCAACAACTTCTCTCTCCTTTCACAAAAAACTTATTAAACCGAAACTACACCATGTAAGAGAAACCTACCCTAACCTTAGAAACCCAGCAAACTTTCACACGACCAAGCCAATCCACTCAAATCTTTTACTTTCCTCAGCCATAGTAACACGTGAAGACATGACAAGTCAAACCCACTCACTGCTGTAGAGTAGGCTCCACGGGCCCTTTTACTCCCACAGGTTGCAGCAAGATACTTTTGTGTAGCAATGCTTAATGCGTGCTTCTCAGACTGAGCTCCATTAGCACCTAACTCTTGCAACTTTTTTGAGTTTAGCATGAAGCTTAAACTCAACCTTCATAAAGTTAAAACTAGCTTCAGCTCCAACGGCGTTTCCCCATTTGTAGTATTTGCCTAACGAAACCAGCAGTGACTTTAGACTCTTGAGACATTTCCTCAAGAGCTAAACATAGGCTGTCGAGAGATTCTGAGGTGTACCCCGCTGTGATCTCATATGTTGGCACAAGAAGAAGAAGAGTTTCGTCCTCCATTTCTAGGGTTTGAGCAGCATCTTTGAGAGCCAATATGACATCCACAATTTGCTCAGCTTCACATAAGAGCCCATGGAATTCTCAAGAGTCCTATGAATCCAATAAGATAAGAATGCATATATTTATATGAATCCAATAAGATAAGAATGCATATATTTATTTAAATACAGATAAAAAATAACACTACCATCACACCTTTACCAACACACACGCGCATCACTCTCACTCCCTCCCTCCCAACAGTAGCACAGTGTAGTAAAATGAAAAATCATAGTTATAAAAGGCGCAAGGTGGTATGCGTAAGGGACTGCCTACCGCGAAGAACCACATAGGCTTAAAAGCCTTTTTTGATATTTTTATTAAAAAATAAACAAACTATGTTTGACCGCCTAATCTCCTTAAACCGCCTAATTCTCATTTGACTGACATCCAAAACTGATCATGCTCATCCCTCCCCCTCTGTGATGGTAATTTATTTTATTTTTTAATCTTTATTTCTAATCTCATTTCTTATTTTTGATTATTATGGTTTGTTATGTGTGTGAAGGACATCAAAACTTCTCATCTGATGATAATTTCTTTTACCTTTTACCTTTATTTCTACTTGATGTTTTTTTTTTTGGCTTATTTTGGTTTTTTTGTGTGAAGAAAATCAAAACTCATCTTATGGTAATTTCTTTTACATTTTAATTTTTATTTCTATGTCGTTTCATTATTATTATTTATTTATTTTTTTGGTTATTTTTGTGCGAAGGAGATCAAAACTCCTCATGTGATGGTAATTTATTTTACTTTTTACCTTTATTTTTACTTCATGTTTTTACTTTTTTATTTTTTTTATTTTTTTGTTTGTGTGTGAATGACATCAAAACTCCTTCTATGATGGTAATTTCTTTTACTTTTACCTTTATTTCTACATCATGGTTTTACTTATTTCGGGATTTTTTTTTTTTGGGAAGGCCAAGAAAGATGCGGCTCTCACTCATTTGGTAATTTCTTATACTTTTATATCTAGATCGTTTTATTTCTCTTCTTTTTTTGCTTATTTTGTTTTGTTTTTATTGATGAAGGTTAACAAAATTATGTCTACTCACGTGGTAAAGACTCAACAAGTAGATGACAATCGGTTGGACGTGTGACAATATTCGTATCTCATACACATATTTATACTAGTTATCTATCATCTTCAAAATAACTTTTAAATCATATGACGATCTAGTTTAGTCTATAGAATTTTCATTTATTTATGATCAAACGTTGTACTATCTAATCACAACAATTTTTGTAAATGTTATAAGCACTTCTATTTTATAGAAATTGGACCATTATGTTTATAGACAACAATGGTATAAAAGTATTAAAAATATAACTATCCGAAATAATTTTTAATGACATAGGTCTATTTGAAAAAAAAATTAACCAAACAATCATGTTAGTTCAAAATTAATGTTTTAAGAGTAATACGATGAGTTGATAAATAATCACAATCAGATTACCCACCTTGATAACTTATACATTACCCAATCAGATTACTCAATATCATGAATTAAAAGACAACAAAAACATAAAACATATTAGAAAAAACGAACAACCCCTCACTTCCATCAGTATATAGTGGCACCCTCTCTAATCCTGACGATAACCACCTCCAATGAGATTTTCACGATTTTCTCACCAGCAACTTTTGTCGATAACATAATAAGCTTCACAACGCTAAATAGGTCAAAAGAAAATTAAACACGACTTTTATTCAAACTAATTCCATTGTTGCTTCCTTTTCCGGTTAAAATTTTTGTCATAAAAAAGTAACATTGTTATTTTTCTTAGAGATTCCACGATATTGACTCCCGTCAACATTGGATTTTGTTTACACCTCTTGCTAGATTATTTGGTCAAATCAGAAAAACCCTTTTGTCCAAAGTGTATATGACTTAGTATACGTGCTTCATTTATCCTGTGCTAAAATCCTATTATTATATTGTATGGATTATAAAAGCAAGTTTGCGAGTCTAGACTATAAGTTTATCCTCCAAGATCTCAAGACCGATTGATGGCCATACATCCATCGCCTAAAAGAATAAAACCAATTGGACGTTTGAGTCTAGACTAAATGGAGATCACAAAGGTCGAACTCGATACCTCCCATCACTATTAAAACCACTTTACTGCTGGTGCGGCAATACACCGATAATTGAAACGTATATAATATATAAATAAACAAAAATTGTTTATTATGTTTAGAAACTAGGAATATATATTAATACATTTTTAACAACTTAATTACTTAAAAATGGCCTCATAATCTTGTTTAGAATTTGGTGAAAAATATAAACTATTTGGTGAGTGGGATGTGAATGCTCTTAGACCTTACGAGGTTTCCCATGTTTGATTATCGGGCAAAGCAATTTTTTTCATGAATTTGATTTTGCTTTAATGAAATAGTATCGGTGTAAATTTAAATTTTATTACATGTCATTAGACATGGTTTTTGGTAGATAATTTTTACGAAATTCCATTTACCCCGTACAATCATATCTTTTGGAGGAACATTTTATTTTTTGCTACTCAATCAATGTTTTGCAATATCATTGTTATGATAAGTCTCAAGTTGGTATTATTGGTTGAGTCCGTTTTTTTTTTTTTTTAACTTACCTGAATGGACTACTCAATTATTGTTTGCAACATCATTTGCTAATAACAGCTAATGGACTACAACGTCTCGTTTTTTATTGTACCTTTTTTGAGCTAAAATCTAGTATATTTTACACAGTTGGTATAAAGCTAGCTAACCTTATTATGTATATATGAACAATTTTGGTATCCCAAAGAAAAAGTTATAAAGTAGGAGTAGCTTTTTACTTGAAAAAATGTGATTTAAGATGAGATTGATTGACGTTCGGGTAACACAGACTTAGGATTATATATGAATCCAATGAATTTTAGCCCAAGTTTTACACCCAAAAATTGAAATGTATAATGAGACTTGGTTTTACGGAGACTTTATATAGTATGGAATTTTTTTAGTTGCATCTTTTAAGATGCAAAAGGCTGTACCTTTAAACAGTAATATTGTTCAATGTTTTTTGTTGCATAAAGTGGAATGTAAAAATGTTCATATATCTAGGGTTGAACCTGAGACCTGTTATCTCCATTATAACCACTTTACCGTTGGGGGCTATACATACACAATGATAACAGAAACGTTTATAATATATAGTATACAAAAATAGTTTATTATGGTTAGTAACTAGAAATATCAATTAGTACATCTTTTAACAACTTAATTTCTAAAAATATAGCCTCATAATCTTGTTTATAATTTGGTGAAATATATATTCTTATTCATACATACAATATATCCTTCCTTTAGTTTGGATAAGAAAGATAACATAAGAAAGATGACGATACAAAACAAACTGAAAAGACTTCACATTCATATACATTTTTTAATACTTGTTCATGCTTGCTTACTATCAAATGATCATAAACCAAACGATTGACGAAACGAACACGGAATTTTTTTTAAATGTTCATAAAACTTAAAACATTAAATAAAGATAAACGGTGATATAATTTGCCATTTTTCATCTAAAGAGTAAGAATATTAATTAAATATTAGTATCACAGAATTGTTCATAAGTATAATCGTTAGCAACTCAACTAGTTTGTGATTTCATTAACAATACTATGTCCTATCAACTTTAGATTTACAGTGTTCTAAAATACGTAAATTAGGCGGCGCCTAGGTGGTAGGCGAAGCCTAAAAGTCTATTAGACTAGACCGATTAGGGGATGATTAAGAAGAATTAAACATGATTAGGCGCTAGTCAGCCAACTTTCGCTTTGCGCCTTTTAAAACATTGGATTTACCTCACCATTATTATATTACGTTATTTATCATTTTATATATAAATCACTCAATTAACTAAAACAAAACAAAACAAAACTTCACATGCATAATGAAATTTTGTTCATTATCATGTCGTCTACTATACTAACTAAAATATTGACATGTTGTCCTCTCTTCATCATCTCAAGTTATTGGAGTATTTTGTCATATTTTGAAATTTTGAAATATTATGAGTTCATTAAAATAATATTTTAATAATGAACCGAGCCGTTCATTAAAACATATGTGTTCGATTATTTTAGAGCATGGCTCCGGTTCATCTATACTAAATGAAATGGTAACGATTCGATTATTTTAGAGCATGGCTCCGGTTCATCTATACTAAATGAAATGGTAACGAAAAATAATATAGTGTTGTTGTAGTAATCGAGATGATAATGATTATATTCACGTCACAAGTTGTCAAAGTGGCTAATGTGATTGTGATGACTTATCACCTCATCGTATTACTCTTAAAACACTAATTTTGAACCAACAAAATTGATTGAAGTCACTTAACTTTTTGTTTTAAACAGACATGTTTTTAAAAAATTATTTTGTTTAGTTGTATTTTTAATACTTTAGGCTATTGTTGTCTACAAATATAATGGTCCAATTTCTATAAAACATAAGTGCTTACAACATTTTCAGAAATTGTTGTGATTAGATAGTACATAACGATTTTTATGCATCTAGATAATTTTGATCATAAACAAATGAAAATTCTATAGACTAATCAAAATCGTCATATGATTTAAAAGTTATTTTGATTGTGATAGATAACTAGTATAAATATGGGTATGACTCTTAATTTGAAACTAAATTAAATATTCAAGCATTTATAATATCAAACTGGAATATGAATGTTGTCCCACGTCCAGCCGGTTGTCATCTACTTTTGAGTTTTTAGCGACATGATATCGTTATCAACAATTAGATGTTAAACATAATCACAAAATCAAAATAAAACAAAAATTATACAACAAATGCCCAAATATCGTGAACCAACATATATAAAATTATTTTTGTTTTGAGGTATTCAGAATATTTTGACAACAAATCTATTAACAATATTACAGAAAACGGACAAACCCCTCCACCCTATGGCTATTTGGCTATTTACCGGGATGTTTTATTTTTAATAACATGAATTAAAAGACAACAAAACCATAAACCATATTAAAAAAAAACGAACAACCCCTCACTTCCACAAGTAGTAGCACCCTTTCTAACCCTGATGATAACTCAGGCCCTCATTTGCCACATGCTCTCCCCCTAGTAGCATTTTGTCCAGCTTCTCATGGACTCATTTGGAGGTATCGTTCAACTTTTGTTCAACTATAATTCTAAAAGCAATTATACCGACAACCATACCGAAGGCACCAAATTAGTAGAATGTTTTGTCTCGAAGAAATTGCTTATTTAAAATTTTTTGCAAGATGAAATTATGGTGTTTAAATACCACTAAAAAGAAGCATCTCAAATAAATAAAAGTATGCATAAATTGAAACTATGTTGTAAACTGAGCAAAAGCTTAAACCGATGCTATAACTAATTGGATTCCTATAGAAAAACATGTATGTGTTAACTTTACATGCGTAAACTAACCATAACTAATTGGATTCATATAGAACTAATTGGATTTGTATAGAAATCCAAGTATGTGTAAACTGAGCAGAAGATTAAAACCGACGTTTGGTATCAACTTCATCAACTTTGTAGTAATCGAGATGATAATGATCAAAATAACCTCACAACTTGTCAAAGTGGGTAATCGGATTGTGATGACTTATCAACTCATCGTATTACTCTTAAAACACTAATTTTGAACCAACATAATTGCTTGACTTCCACAAGTAGTAGCACCCTTTCTAACATGATGATAACTCGGGTCCTCCTTTGCCACATGCTCTCCCCTAGTAGTATTTTGTCCAGCTTCTCATGAACTCCTTTGGAGGTATCGTTCAACTTTTGTTCAACTATAATTCTAAAAGCAATTATACCGACAACCGTACTGAAGGCGGCAAATTAGTAGAATGTTTTGTCTCGAAAAAATTGCCCATTTAAATTTTTTTGCAAGACGAAATTATGGTGTTTAAATACCACTAAAAAGAAGCATCTCAAATAAATAAAAGTATGCAGAAATTGAAACTGTGTTGTAAACTGAGCAAAAGCTTAAACCGATGCTATAACTAATTGTATTCCTATAGAAAAACATGTATGTGTTAACTTTACATGTGTAAACTAACCATAACTAATTGGATTCATATAGAACTAATTGGATTTGTATAGAAATCCAAGTATGTGTAAATTGAGCAGAAGATTAAAACCGACGTTTGGCATCAACTTCATCAACTTTGTAGTAATCGAGATGATAATGATCAAAATCACATCACAACTTGTCAAAGTGGGTAATCGGATTGTGATGACTTATCAACTCATCGTATTACTCTTAAAACACTAATTTTGAACCAACATAATTTCTTAAAGTCAATTAATTTTTTGTTTCAAAGAGACATATGTTATTAAAAACTTATTTTGGGTAGTTGTATTTTTAATACTTTTAGATTATTGTTGTTTACAAACATAATGGTCCAATTCCTATAAAACAGAAGTGCTTACCACATTTTCAGAAATTGTTGTGATTGGATAGTACATCAATGATTAAACACAACTTTTATTCAAACTAATTCGCATGTCTTACTTTTTATTTAAAATCATGATTGAAGCAAACATTCCCCACTCCCACTATTTTGTTCTTGTTTTTTCTGGGATGTTTTATTCTTCCAAATCATGATTGCAAGCTAGAGAAAAACTGAAAAACTAGTATATATTTTTTTTTTCATGGAAACAAATGTATAATTACATATTTACACTTTATCACAATTTGTACATTAGAACACCGAACAAACATAGCATGAATGAACAAATAAAGGAAGAGTTCTATCATAATTAAAGCTTGTTGATTTAAATCTTCTCCATTTGATTACAATAATCAAATGAACTCTAAACATTTACTTTTGCAACAAAAGATACAATAAGTCGTCTCGTATAATTTATCAAGTCCGAAAACTTTTGAGATTTCATGTTCATAATTAAGTACTCAACAATTGAAAACATCTCGAGTGTTGTTTGGTTGTATCATGGAACACTAACACACGGTTACACACGCTTTGTTGCTGTATATATGATAAATGACTTACAATTAAAAAAATTAGGGTTAGTATTTGATACATAGAGGGAAATCCATGAATTTTTTTAATTCTTTTGAATGATTGTTTTATTTTTAAATGTAATGACATGTTCAATAATGTTATGAATGTGCAATGTATACCCGGTGCGGGTTCATACTGTGATTATATTACCATGACTTACTAGTGTGTACCAAAACATTAATCATGTAATGTTGGTATATTTTTTTTTTTTTCGTTTTCCCCAAGTCTTACTTCTTTTTCAAATCATACATAGTTAGTTAGTGGAAACTAATGTGTATCACGCTATCTATCACACCTCGGATGCATTCTGTCTTTTGAGATGTTTAGTCTGTGTTCACTTCATAAGAAAATCCTCCTACTATTGTTTTTCTTTCCTTATGTTTAAACTTTTCGCATGTCCTCCTACTATAGCACTATTTTTACCAAATGATAAAATTTATGTGACATTAATGTATGCGCATTAATATTTTCAATTCTTTCCAAATTAAAAAACCATTTAAAATGTGGACTTGTTATCCTATTTTCATCATCTCTGGTTATTGGATTTGGAGTATTTTGTCATATTTTAAACCTTTAAAATATTAAGAGTTCATTAAAAATATCATCACAAGTAATCAAACATGTAATACATTGTAACGCTTTGCCAATGAATGGTATTTATGGGCAATAATGAACCGAGCCGTTCATTAAAAAAAATGTGTTCAATTATTTTATAGATTGGCTCCGATTCATTTATACTAAATCAAATGATAACGAAAATAAATACTCTCTCTCACTACACAAATTCTCTCTCCATGACTGCTGCTCTAATCACCAAGACATTCTCTCTCACTACACACATTCTCTCTATGACTGCTGCTCTAATCACCAAGACCAGACTGAAACTCACCGCTCAGCTTGTCTGCAGCCGTGGTTTTGCCACTAAATGCTCAGGACGACTCCGACAGGTCGAGAATACACTCGTGGGGTTACGTAGCAGTTTAGCTGATATTGTGGGAGCTAGCCGGTCCCGCCAAGCTAATGTGAACGACATCAAAACTCATCATGTGATGGTAATTTCTTTTACATTTTAATTTTTATTTCTACGTCGTTTCATTTTTATTTTATTTTGCTTATTTTAGTTATTTTTGTATGAAGTACATCAAAACTCCTCCTATGATGTGGTAATTTCTATTACTTTTTACCTTTATTTCGACTTTACTTTTATTTTTATTTTTGTGTGAATGACATCAAAACTCCTCATATGATGGTAATTTCTTTTACTTTTTACCTTTATTTTTACTGGCTTTACTTATTTTGGGATTTTTTTGGGATTTTTGTTTTGTGAAGGCCAACAAAATGCGGTTCTTACCCATATGGTAATTTCTTGTACTTTTTACTTTTATATCTACATCGTTTTATTTCTCGTTTTTTTTTTGTTTTTTTTTGTTTTTTTTTTATTGATGTTAGTTAACACAATTATGTCTACTCATGTGGTAAAAGGCTCAACAAGTATATGACAATCGGTTGGACGTGTGACAACATTCATATCACAGTTTGATATTATAAATGTTGGAATATTTGATTTATTTTCAAATTAAGAGTCATGACCATATTTATACTAGTTATCTATCACAATCAAAATAACTTTTAAATCATATGACGATCTTGTTTACTCTATAGAATTTTCATTTATTTATGATGAAAATTATCTACATTCATAAAAATCGTTGTACTATCTAATCACAATAATTTATGTAAATGTTCTAAGCACTTCTGTTTTATAGAAATTGGACTATTGTGTTTGTAGACAAGCAACAGCAAGTATTAAAAATACAACTACCCGAAATAAGTTTTAATAACATATGTCTCTTTAAACAAAAAATTAAGTGACTTCAAACAATCATGTTTGTTCAAAATTAGCGTTTTAAGAGTAATACGATGAGTTGATAAGTAATCACAATCAGATTACCCACTTTGACAACTTATCACGTGGTTATGATCATTATCATCCCGACTACTACATCAGCACTATACGTTGACATTAGTCTGAAATAAGTCTTGTAAAATTGTTGAACTCAAAATTAGTGTTTTAAAAGTAATATGATGAGTTGATAAGCAATCACAATCAGATTATCCACTTTGACAACTTGTCACGTGGTTATGATCATTATCATCTCAATTACTACGGCAGGACGGTTATACATCCATGTTAATATTTGAAACGTTTATTATATATAGTATACAAAAATACCCTGTTTGGGACACTAGGAATATCAATTAGTACATAGTTTAACAACTTAATTGCTAAAAAAATATAGGCTTATGATCTTGCATATAAGTTGGTCAAATATATATTCTTAGTCGTACAAATTACAATATATCCTTCCTTTAGTTTGGATAACACAGAGATGATACAAAACGAACCGAAAAGACTTCACATTCATGTACGTTTTATACTTGTTCATGTTTGCTATAAACCAAACGATCATAAACCAAACGATTGGTGAAACGAACAAGGAAATTTTTTGAAATGTTCATAAAACTTAAAACATTAAATAAAGATAAACGATGATATAATTTGCCATTTTTCATCTAAAGAGTACAGCAATATCATTATAAAAATATTAGTTAAATATTAGCATCACAAAATTATTCACATAAGTATAATCGTTAGCAACTCAACTAGTTTGTGATTTCATTAACAATACTATGTCCTATCAACATTAGATTTACAGTGTTCTACGTAAATTAGGCGGCGCCTAGGTGGTAGGCGAAGCCTAGAAGGCTAACAGATTAGACGGATCAGGCGATGATTAAGAAAAATTAGACGTGATTAGGCGCTAGTCAGCCAACTTTCGCCTTGCGCCTTTTAAAACATTGGATTTACCTCACCATTATTATATTACGTTATTTATCATTTTATATATAAATAACCCTAGCGCTGGGCGAAAATCCAGAAAAACCGAACCGAAAAGACCGAAAACTGAAAAACCGAAACTTTTTCGGGTTGGTTTCGGTTTAGAATAAACCGAACAGGAAAAAACCGAAAATAAAATTGAAAAAGCCAGAAACCGGACTGAAAAAATCCGGTTCGGTTCGGTCCAAAAAATAAAAAAACCGAAACCAAAAAATCTGCTCGTTTCGGTTTTGACAAAAACCGAACCGGACCAACCAAGCACTAAATCACCCAATTAACTAAAACAAAACAAAACAAAACTTCACAAGCATAATGAATTTTTGTTCATTATCACGTCGTCTACTATACTAACTTCAAATTTTTGTTTATGTCTGGGTTTATTATGATAAAAGTTTTGTAATGTGTAATTTCGTAACATATTAATTTATTGGGCCAATGCCCAAAACATACAATATGTTATGAAATATTACCAAAACATACAACCCAAACAAATTATTCCCAAAAATACAATTGACCCAAAATAGAAAAATATATATATATTTATCCTCAGCTATCAACAAATTTCTTTTTCTCCTCTCTCTCTTCTCTCTTTCTAAATCATCATTTTTTTCCCACAAAATACTATCTTATTTAATGTTAAAATGACTTTTAAACCGAAAAAACTAAAATTACAACAAAAAATAAAAAAAGTTCAAAAAAATCGTGATGCCGAAAAAACCCAAAAAATGCTAGAAAAACCTTTAAAAAAGTCAGGAACCCGAAAAAATCCAAAAAAATGTTAAAAAAATAAAAAAACCAATAAAAATCCAAATTCACAAAAAAATGAAAAAAGTTCAAAAGAGTCGAGAATCCGAAAAAACCTAAAAAAGGCTGGAAAAACCTTTTAAAAAGTCGGCAATCCGAAAAAGCCCAAATTTTTTTTAAAAAAAGTAAAAAAAAACAAAGAAAAATCCAAAATCACAAAAAGAATGAAAAAAGTTCATAAAAATCAAGAACCCGAAAAAACCAAAAAAGTGCTGAAAAAACCATTAAAAAGTCGGGAACCTGAAAAAACTCCAAAAAAGTGGCAAAAAATAAAAAAAAAAACCCAAGAAAAACCCAAATTCACAAAAATAAATAAAAATAAAGTTCAGAAAAGTCGAGAACCCGAAAAAAGCCCAAAAATATGGTAAAAAACAAAAAAAAAAATAAAATTCTAAAATTGCAAAAAAAAAATGAAAAAAGATCAAAAAAGTCGAGAATTCAAAAAAAACCCAAAATATGCTGAAAAAACTTTTAAAAAAGTCGGTAATCGAAAAAATCCAAAAAATTGGTAAAAAACACCCAAAAAATATCCAAAATCACAAAAAGAATGAAAAAAGTTCACAAAAGTCGAGAAGCCGAAAAAACCAAAAAAGTGTTGAAAAAAACTTTAAAAAGTCGAAAACCCGAAAAATCTCCAAAAAAGTGGCAAAAAAAAAAAAAACCAAGAAAAATCCAAAATCACAAAAATATATAAAAATAATGTATTGTGTATGCTCGTATTAAAAAACATGTATAAATTATGTATTGTGTATGTCTGTATTAAAGAGCATGTATAAATAGTGTATTGTGTATTCCCATATTAAAAAAACATGTATAAACTGTCAATGGATACAGAATGTATTGTGTATTCCCGTATTAAAAAAACATGTATAAACTGTCAATGGATACAGAATGTATTGTGTATGACTGTATTAAAGAGCGTGTATAAACAATGTATTGTGTATGCCTGTATTAAAAAGCATATATAAAATATGTATTGTGTATGCATGTATTAAAGAGCATGTATAAATAGTGTATTGTGTATGCCCGTATTAAAAAAACATGTATAAACTGTGTATTGTGTATGTTTGTATTAAATAGCATGTATAAATAATGTTTTGTGCATGCATGTATTAAAAAAATATGTATAAACTGTGTATTGTGTATGTCTGTATTAAAGAGCATGTATAAAATATGTATTGTGTATGCATGTATTAAAGAGCATGTATAAATAGTGTATTGTGTATGTCCGTATTAAAAAACATGTATGAGCTGTGTATTGTGTATGTCTGTATTAAAGAGCATGCATAAATAATGTATTGTGTATGCCCGTATTAAAAAAACATGTATAAACTGTGTATTGTGTACACCTATATTAAATAGCATGTATAAAATATGTATTATGTATTACTGTATTAAAGAGCATGTATAAATAGTGTATTGTGTATGCATGTATTAAAGAACATGTATAAAAAGTGTATTGTGTATGCCTGTATTTAATAGCATGTATAATTGTGTATTGTGTATGCATGTATTAAAGAGCATATATAAAATATGTATTGTGTATGCATGCATTAAAGAGCATGTATAAATAGTGTATTGTGTATGTCCGTATTAAAAAACATGTATAAACTGTGTATTGTGTATGTCTGTATTAAAGAACATGCATAAATAATGTATTGTGTATGCCCGTATTAAAAAAACATGTATAAACTGTGTATTGTATATGCATGTATTAAATAGCATGTATAAAATATGTATTATGTATTACTGTATTAAATAACATGTATAAAATATTTATTGTGTATGGATGTATTAAAGATCATGTATAAATAGGGTATTGTGTATGCATGTATTAAAAAACATGTATAAATTGTATATTGTGTATGTCTGTATTAAAGAGCATATACAAAAAGTGTATTGTGTATGCCTTTATTAAAGAGCATGTATAATTGTGTATTGTGTATACCTGTATTAAAGAGCATGTATAAAATATGTATTGTGTATGCATGTATTAAAGAGTATGTATAAATAGTGTATTGTGTATGTCCGTATTAAAAAACATGTATAAATTGTGTATTGTGTATGTCTGTATTAAAGAGCATGCATAAATAATGTATTGTGTATGCCCGTATTAAAAAAACATGTATAAATTGTGTATTGTGTATGTCTGTATTAAATAGCATGTATAAAATATGTATTATGTATTACTGTATTAAAGAGCATGTATAAATAGTGTATTGTGTATGCATGTATTAAAAAACATGTATAAATTGTGTATTTTGTATGTCTGTATTAAAGAGCATGTACAAAAAGTGTATTTTGTATGCCTGTATTAAAGAGTATGTATGAAAAGTGTATTGTATATGCCTGTATTTAATAGCATGTATAATTGTGTATTGTGTATGCATGTATTAAAGAATATGTATAAACGGTATATTGTGTATGCATGTATTAAAGAGCATGTATAAATAATGTATTGTGTATGTCCGTATTATAGAACATGTATAAACTGTGTATTGTGTATGTCTGTATTTGTCACGCCCCAAAATCCATAGAACACGAATATCGAGGCATGACCTTTTTAAATAAAAGAAAAGTGAAACCTGTTGGTACAAAATTTGAAATTTTTTAAAAGAAATAAATTGCGAGCTAAAGGAACAATTGACAATTAAATAAAAATGTTGTCAAACACGGCTACAAGGCCAGTTTTATAAAAGCTAAGAAAATAACAAATGAAAGAATTTGCCCGTAGGCTACAACCTCAAGATATAAAATAAAAGAAAAGAAAGCGGAAGCCCCAAACCCATGATGTGGCAATGCAACAGCTCTTATCCAAACATGCCAATCTAATTGGTACCTGAAATACAAAATTGTAACGGTGAGTCCCACGCACGTAACTAGACGGGACGGCACCACAAATACCGTTACTCCATCCCTTAAATGCAAGAGCTCACAAATTCTACAACTACGATAATCGACGTATAAAAAGAAATATAATAACATTCTATAACGGGATGAATTAAATAAATTAAATAATGTCAACACAAATTTATAGCAAACATGGACCTCTCATGCCACCTACCCCAGTCCGTAAGGTAGGTCATTCCCTATCCACTCGGCCGTCTTCTGTCCCCGGAATTAGGAAGAGACAGAGACCATTGCTAACATAAAAATAGATTTAGAGTGCGCACTTGGACCTCTCATGCCACTCGCCCCAGTCCGTAAGACGAGTCATTCCCTATCCCCACGGCCGTCTTCTGTCCCCGGAATTAGGAAGAGACAGAGACCATAGCTAACATAAAAAATAAATATAGTGCATACTAGGACCTCTCATGCCACTCGGCCCAGTCCGTAAGACGAGTCATTCCATATCCCCACGGCCGTGTTCTGTCCCCGAAATTAGGAAGAGACATAGACCATTGCTAATGTATCAATATTAAGGCCTCGGCCAATAATATTATACTATTCATATAACACAATCTCATACGTATAAATATTAAGGCCTCGGCCAATAATATTATACTATTCAAATAACACAATCTCATACGTCACTTAACGTAATACAACATAATCTAAAAGCCTAGGTGCTAGATTCACAACTAGCCAAACAAGTCTAATCAACATAAAAACTCATTCAGCCATTTTAACAAACACCATGTATGCGCAATATAAAACTCATCTTTATTCAACAATAATTTACCCAATTCTATCAACAACCATAATAATACATAATCAACGCATATAACACGCAACCCAATAATATTATCATTAATCCGAAATCAAAAGACTAAATCCACAACTAATCCAAAATCAAATAAGTGAATTAAAAATATAACAACTATACCACAATTAACAATTTAAGAACATAATTAATATAAAAGGCAAAAACCCACAATTTATACTAAACGTAAAACCTAATCCTAACATACACCCTCGTCTAGTCGCAATGGATAACTCCCGTTACCTTAGAGCGTAGTGGAGATGCTTCCGGTAATAATCCGCTAACGTGGTTTCTTCTTCTCCTTCCTAAGCTTTGGTTTCTCTCTTTTTCTCTCTTTTCTCTCTTGTTTTAGGTCTTTTGCTTTGAAAAAGTGGGCTGAATTTTTGGTTTAGAAAAAACTGTTTTGATAAAGTTTGTGGTAACGAACTATTTGGTCCCCAAAGTCCTAAAAGTTAACTCTTGATCCAAAAATACTGTTTTACTACTCAAAAATAACAAATCTTTAGAAACAAAACTATTGGGTCCTTTTTATTAGTAAAATAGTAACAGGTTTTAAAATAAAGCTTTTTGGAACAGTTTCGGTTTTTGGCTAAAAATTAGTCGAATGACCGGTTTTTGGTAAAATTTGTATAAAACGTTTTTGGATAATTTAAATCATAAATAAAACCATTTATAAAAATACGGGATGTTACAACTAACCCTCCTTAAAAGAATTTCGTCCCGAAATTCCATTTCTAAACAACTATACCCAGAAATGATAAGTTTCTATAAACAAGGCCATATAAATTTTAAACGTACCATTCGTGACATAATTCAAAAAATAACATACGCAGGGTTCACAAACCATAACAACTCCATAACTCAAATAAGATAAACTCCAGATAATGCACAACATGTAAGAGTAACCGCCTGTATACAATATCTAACAGAATAAAAGACAACAATGTAAAAGAAGCGGCTGCAACATAAAAGAAAATAAAGTAAACTAAGCTGACATGCTTCTACCTCAACAACTCCACAACATCTACAAAACTCAACTAAGGTAAATACCTATATGCAATATCAAACATAATAAAAGACAACACAACAACTCCGTAAACTCTAGGCGTTACAACAAAAATAAACTCCAAACTCTAGGCGTTATAACAAAAATAAACTCCAAACTCTAGGCGTTACAACCCTTCCCCGATAAAGAAATTTCGTCCCGAAATTAGAATGCATCTAAATAAAGGTACCTAAAGAAAAGTCGAGATTAGGATATTTCCTCTTCATCTCATCCTCGCGTTCCCAAGTTGCCTCCTCGGCCCCGTGGTGTTTCCAAACCACCTTTACCAATCTAATCATATTTCCTCGAAGTTCCTTCTCTTGCACATCGATAATCCTCATAGGTCCCACTTCGTAGGTCACATCCGCACTAACCTCAATGTCCTCAAGGTCCACCACGTGTGAAGGGTCGTGGTGATACTTTTTCAACATTGACACATGGAAAACCGGGTGAACCCCAGCCAACTTTGGTGGCAAGTCCAACCGGTATGCAACTTCTCCAACTCGGTCCATAATCTCAAATGGTCCGATAAATCTCGGGCTCAACTTCCCTTTTGAGCCAAACCTCATAACCCCCTTCCTTGGCGAAACTCGCAAAAATATTTGATCCCCTTTTTCGAATTCCAAAGGTCTCCTCCTCTTATCCGCATAACTCTTTTGCCTACTTCGAGCAGTCTCAAGCCTTTGTCGAATTAACTTAATCTTTTCTGTCGTCTCTTGAATCAATTGCGGTCCTAACATTTCCGCTTCTCCGACTTCGGTCCAACACACCGGAGACCTACACGGCCGCCCGTATAAAGCCTCGAAAGGTGACATGCCAATACTATCTTGAAAGCTATTATTATATGCAAACTCCACTAAGGGTAGATGGCTCTCCCAGCCTCCCTTGAATTCATTCACGCATGCGCGCAACATATCCTCTAGCACTTGGATAGTCCGCTCCGATTGTCCATCCGTTTGGAGATGAAACGTCGTACTCATTGTCAACTTGGTCCCTAAGGCATTTGGCAATGTGTCCCAGAACCTCGACACAAACCTCGCGTCTCTATCCGATACTATCGAAATCGGTACCCCATGAAGTCTAACAATTTCCTTAATATATTTTCATCCCAAGATTTCCACCGAATTCGTCATCTTAATCGCAATGAAGTGTGCGGATTTGGTCAAACGGTCGACCACAACCCACACAGCATCATTCCCACTTACCGATTTAGGTAAGTTGGTCACAAAATCCATTGCTATCCTTTCCCACTTCCATTCCGCTACCGGTAAGGGTTGGAGCATACCCGCGGTGTTCCGCTTTCACTTGCTGGCAAGTTAGACACCTGCTAACATATGAAGCTACATCTCGTTTCATTCCAGGCCACCAAAATTGTCTCTTCGCATCGTGATACATTTAGTTCCACTGGGATGAACGGCTAATCGGGAGTGGTGAAACTCCTTTATTACCTCGTTCCTCATGTTTTCTGTCACATAAGTCCTTCCCTTAAAGCGTAGTCCTCCATCGGTTTCTTTCGTCCAACCATCTAGTCCTTCGCTAGAACTCATCTGTTTCTCATAGCTCTCCACCTTCTCGTCCCCATCTTGTGCTTCCAGAACCCTACTCACAAGTTCCGGTTGTACCACTATTGTGTACAAAGTCCCCACATTGTCATGTCCCAATTCTAAATTGAACTCGTTCACCTTTCCCATCATCCTCCATTCCTCGATCGCCACATGCGCTAAGGTCACATGGGACTTTCGACTCAAAGCATCCGCCACTACATTGGCCTTTCCCGGATGATAGTGCAAGTCGTAGTAGTACTGTTCCAAATATTCCATCCATCGTTGTTGTCGCATATTTAGATCACGTTGGGTAAAGATATGCCCTAAGCTCTTGTGATCCGAGAACACTTCGAACTTTTTCCCCGAACAAATAATGCCTCCATATCCTCAACGCATGAACTATTGCCGCTAGCTCTAGGTCATGAGTCGGATAGTTCTTTTCGTGAATCTTTAGTTGTCGCGAAGCATATGCGATAACCTTTCCATCTTGCATCAAGACGCAACCCAAACCTTCCTTCGAAGCATCGCAATACACTTGATAACCCTTCCCTTGATCGGGAATAACTAGTATGGGAGAACTAGTCAACCGCTTCTTCAGCTCTAGGAAAGCTTTCTTGCAAGCCTCACTCCACACGAACTTCACCCCCTTCTTGGTAAGGTAAGTCATTGGAGTTGCCAACTTCGAGAAATCCTTGATGAACCGTCGATAGTATCCTGCTAATCCCAAGAAACTCCGAATCTCGAACACATTTTTCGGTTGTGCCCAATTCGAAACCGCCTCAATTTTCGTCGCGTCCACCTTTACCCCTTCTTTAGAGATCACATGTCTAAGAAATTTCACCTCATTCAGCCAAAACTCACATTTGATAAATTTTTCGTAAAGTTGGTGCTCCCTCAACGTGAGTAACGCTAAACGGAGATGCTCCTCGTGTTCCTCTCTTGAACTCGAGTAAATCAAAATATCGTCGACGAAGACTACCACAAACTTGTCGAGATACTCCTTAAAGATTTGGTTCATTAAATCCATAAATGCCGCCGGCGCATTAGTTAACCCGAACGGCATGACCACAAACTCATAGTGCCCATACCGGGTCCTAAAGGCCGTTTTCGAAATATCCTCATCCTTCACCCTCAATTGGTGATAGCCTGATCGCAATTCGATTTTGGAGAAGAACGTCGCTCCTTTCAGTTGGTCAAATAGATCATCAATTCGAGGTAGTGGGTACTTATTCTTAATAGTCACCCTATTTAGCTTTCGATAGTCGATGCACATCCTCATCGATCCATCCTTCTTTTGCACAAATAAGGCCGGTGCCGCCCACGGTGACGTACTCCGCCTAATAAACCCCTTCTCCAGCAGCTCCTCTAACTGCTTACTTAACACTTTTAACTCAGCTGGTGCTAATCGGTATGGGGAAATGGCTATGGGTGCCGTTCCCGGTACCAAGTCGATAGAAAAATCTAACCCTCTTTTTGGTGGTAACCCCAGATCTTTCGGAAACACATCTCTAAAGTCGTCCACTACGCGTTGCCACATTTCCACTTCCTCATAGTTATCCACTATCGAGAGACTAGCCAAAAGACAAGACAGGTTGCCCACAACCCGCTTGGAATAATAAGGAACAGAAGAAAGGGTAGCGTCCCTTTCTCCACGAAAGAACACCTCATCTCCGGATGAAGTTGTAATGGAAATTTTTCGTCGAACACAATCGATGAAAGAGTTGAAATGAACCAACCAGTCCATTCCAAGTATCACGTCGAACCCCGACATCTCTATAACAACTAAATCAAATATAAACACGTGGTCCGCGACCACCATCTCACAAGACCGACACACTCGGTCCAACACAACTCGACCCCCAACAGGAGTCTCTACAACGATCGGGTTCTCTAGAACCCCAATTTCTAACGATAAAGACTCAACTAAACTTTTAGATATAAAAGAACGCGAAGCCCCCATATCGAAAAGAACATGTGCCCAAGATGAACACACAAGAACCATACCTTGTACATTTGCCGGATCTCCTTGGTTTGGAAATTGTGGCAAGGCGAATAGACGTGCTTGAGCTGGAGGGTTTCCTTGCGGTCCTCGATTTCCCCCATTATTTCCTCGGTTCCCCAGGCCCTGTTGGCCTCTTCTATAGTTCCCACGGTTTCCCCCTCCTTGATAGTTACCTCGAAACCCTCCCCCTTGGTTCCCAGGTAATTGGTGTTGTGGCACAAATTCTGGTCCTCTTGGTGGTGGTGGTGGTAACCTTGGTTGGTTAAAAGGCCGGTTGGTGTCGATTCTTCCTTATCCCAAGGTACAAACTCTTGCCGTATGTCCAAACCGGTTGCATGTCTTACATAGGACTCTAGGGCACTCGTATTGTCGATGGTTCACATCTCCACAGGTAAAACACGCTCTCTTCATTATGGTGTTTGTTGGTAGTGGGTTGAAACCCCTATCTCCCCTTCCTTGTTGTTGAAACCGCGAATTATTCGCCATATCCCATGTCCGCTTCTTCTCTTCCCTCGGAGCATTTTCGGTTTTCGATTTCTCTAAAATTCTCTTGTTATGGAGTAGAGCTCCCTCCACAGCTTGAGCCGATTTTACCAACTCATTATAATTGACATGGCGAGCCGATGCCAATTGCAAAGAGATGGTCGGGTTCAGCCCCTTCATGAATCTCCTACATTTTTCTGCACCCCCTAGAACCGAGTCTTGTGCATACCTCGAGAGTGAGGTAAACTTTAGCTGGTATGCTTGAACGGTCATACCCCCTTGATATAGTTCATCGAACCGCCTCCTCATTTCATCCTTATAAGAGTCGGGAAGAAACTGTCGATTGAACAATTCGATGAATTCATACCAGTCGATGTTGGTTAAGTCGTAAGTATCCACGATCCCTAACCACCATTTCCGTGCTTCACCCTTTAGGTGAAACTGGGCCATATTCACCTGTTGTTCCCCATTAACTATCCCCGCTGCCGATAGGTATTTCTCCCTTTTGTCCACCCATTCCACATCTATGGATGGTTCACCTACCCCATCGAAAGTCGGAGCCCCCAATCGGGTGAAGTTAAGCAATCCATTGTTGCTTGAACTACCAGCTTGTGCATTTTGCACCATCATTTGCACCACCTTCTGAAGGTCGGTCATCACTTGATTAGCATTGACCATTTCCGGTTCAGGTGCAAAAGTCTCTTCTTCTTCCATATTCACTTCCTCATACACATTCTCAGCCTCGGGTTGCTCAAGTGGTGGGGCATTAGTGTTACCTCTCCCCCCACGATTTCTTGCAGTCCTTCTTCCTCTAGTTGCTCCACGCCCCCTTAGAGCTCTTCTTCCTCCTCCATTTGTCCTTCCTCGGGTAGCCCCACCGCTTGATGGTGATGCGCCCCCGCGTGTAGCTGGTCTCCTTCCACTAGTCCTTGTAGTAATAGCCATTACTACATACATTTAAAACCGACACTTTAGTTGTCTTACTCGACACTACTACTCATACATGTATATTCATACATGATAAAAGCTCGGTTTACAAATCAATCACTTTATCAAGCTTTCTAAGGTTCAAAAACTGATTTTTACGAATTACCAATTTTGACGATATAACGCTTTGACTTTTCCAAAAATAGAAACTGAAAATTCTTGAAATGCCAGAAAGATAGAGTACTGAAAAACGAAGCCAACGGTTCAAGTGGAACTAGAATCGGAGTTAAAACGAAGAAGTTACGAGCGTTTGAAGTATAGCCTAAAAACCGCAAAATTACCAGAATTCGACCGATCGTTTTGAGAAACAACCGATCGTTTTTTGGTCCAGTAGGGTCTGAAAAATTCAACCGATCGTTTTGAGAAACGACCGATCGTTTTTTGGTCCAGTAGGGTCTAAAAAATTCGACCGATCGTTTTGAGAAACGACCGATCGTTTTTTGGTCCAGTAGGGTCTGAAAAATTCGACCGATCGTTTTGAGAAACGACCGATCGTTTTACAGCAGAAAATAATGATTCAAAAACGCAAAATTTCTCAACACTTGTAATATCCTACATGGCATATATCACACAAATAACCCATTTTAGTCCACAACTTATTACGATCAACATCCATTCGCATTAAAAATACATTAACACACAAGCTAATAATATGAAAACGCACTACGTAAAATCATCAACTTCACAATTCTCGCACTTTAATACATCGCTACTACTTGACATGCAAACTTACACCTCATAGACACTATACCAATTTACACACGCATACAAACAACACAAAAATGCGAGGGATAACCCATCACGATACGTTATACTAAAGCACCCGAGTGTCCTCCTATACTCTAGAATTCCACATCGCTAAGGTATTCCTTCACACATACCGACGAGAGGTCTACCCACTAGTTTGGCGAGCCGGGATCAACGAGCGTCCTCATTGTCCCCAACTTGCCTCACATGTGGACTTTTCTTACATCAAGTACTACAAACTTCAAGCTACATGTCTTAAGCTAAATGCAGCTACATTTCTCAAAACTTTAAGTTTTTGGAAAAAGTTTTGTAAAAATTGATATGATGGATCTTGGTCCAATGGTTACCTATCTTCCCGTCGTCCCAAAGTATACAAGAAGCTAGTTAGCTCTGATACCAACTTGTCACGCCCCAAAATCCATAGAACACGAATATCGAGGCATGACCTTTTTAAATAAAAGAAAAGTGAAACATGTTAGTACAAAATTTGAAATTTTTTAAAAGAAATAAATTGCGAGCTAAAGGAACAATTGACAATTAAATAAAAATGTTGCCAAACACGGCTACAAGGCCAGTTTTATAAAAGCTAAGAAAATAACAAATGAAAGAATTTGTCCGTAGGCTACAACCTCAAAATATAAAATAAAAGAAAAAAAAGCGGAAGCCCCAAACCCATGATGTGGCAATGCAACAGCTCTTATCCAAACATGCCAACCTAATTGGTACCTGAAATACAAAATTGTAATGGTGAGTCCCACGCACGTAACTAGACGGGACGGCACCACAAATACCGTCACTCCATCCCTTAAATGCAAGAGCTCACAAATTCTACAACTACGATAATCGACGTATAAAAAGAAATATAATAACATTCTATAACGGGATGAATTAAATAACGTCAACACAAATCTATAGCAAACATGGACCTCTCATGCCACCTACCCCAGTCTGTAAGGTAGGTCATTCCCTATCCCTTTGGCCGTCTTCTGTCACCGGAATTAGGAAGAGACAGAGACCATTGCTAACATAAAAATAGATTTAGAGTGCGCACTTGGACCTCTCATGCCACTCGCCCCAGTCCGTAAGACGAGTCATTCCCTATCCCCACGGCCGTCTTCTGTCCTCGGAATTAGGAAGAGACAGAGACCATAGCTAACATAAAAAATAAATATAGTGCATACTAGGACCTCTCATGCCACTCGCCCCAGTCCGTAAGACGAGTCATTCCATATCCCCACGGCCGTGTTCTGTCCCCGAAATTAGGAAGAGACATAGACCATTGCTAATGTATCAATATTAAGGCCTCGGCCAATAATATTATACTATTCATATAACACAATCTCATACGTATAAATATTAAGGCCTCGGCCAATAATATTATACTATTCAAATAACACAATCTCATACGTCACTTAACGTAATACAACATAATCTAAAAGCCTAGGTGCTAGATTCACAACTAGCCAAACAAGTCTAATCAACATAAAAACTCATTCAGCCATTTTAACAAACACCATGTATGCGCAATATAAAACTCATCTTTATTCAACAATAATTTACCCAATTCTATCAACAACCATAATAATACATAATCAACGCATATAACACGCAACCCAATAATATTATCATTAATCCGAAATCAAAAGACTAAATCCACAACTAATCCAAAATCAAATAAGTGAATTAAAAATATAACAACTATACCACAATTAATAATTTAAGAACATAATTAATATAAAAGGCAAAAACCCACAATTTATACTAAACGTAAAACCTAATCCTAACATACACCCTCGTCTAGTCGCAATGGATAACCCCCGTTACCTTAGAGCGTAGTGGAGATGCTTCCGGTAATAATCCGCTAACGTGGTTTCTTCTTCTCCTTCCTAAGCTTTGGTTTCTCTCTTTTTCTCTCTTTTCTCTCTTGTTTTAGGTCTTTTGCTTTGAAAAAGTGGGCTGAATTTTTGGTTTAGAAAAAACTGTTTTGATAAAGTTTGTGGTAACGAACTATTTGGTCACCAAAGTCTTAAAAGTTAACTCTTGATCCAAAAATACTGTTTTATTACTCAAAAATAACAAATCTTTAGAAACAAAACTATTGGGTCGTTTTTATTAGTAAAATAGTAACAAGTTTTTAAAATAAAGCTTTTTGGAAGAGTTTCGGTTTTTGGCTAAAAATTAGTCGAATGACCGGTTTTTGGTAAAATTTGTATAAAACGTTTTTGGATAATTTAAATCATAAATAAAACCATTTACAAAAATACGGGATGTTACAGTATTAAAGAGCATGCATAAATAATGTATTGTGTATGCCCGTATTAAAAAAACATGTATAAACTGTGTATTGTGTATGCCTGTATTAAATAACATGTATAAAATATGTATTATGTATTATGTATTACTGTATTAAAGAGTATGTATAAATAGTGTATTGTGTATGCATGTATTAAAAAACATGTATAAATTGTGTATTGTGTATGTCTGTATTAAAGAGAATGTACAAAAAGTGTATTGTGTATGCTTGTATTTAATAGCATGTATAATTGTGTATTGTGTATGCTTGTATTAAAGAGCATGTATAAACGGTATATTGTGTATGCATGTATTAAAGAGAATGTATAAATAGTGTATTATGTATGTCCGTATTAAAAAACATGTATAAACTGTGTATTGTGTATATCTGTATTAAAGAGCATGCATAAATAATGTATTGTGTATGCCCGTTTTAAAAAAACATGTATAAACTGTGTATTGTGTATGCCTGTATTAAATAGCATGTATAAAATATGTATTATGTATTACTGTATTAAAGAGCATGTATAAATAGTTTATTGTGTATGCATGTATTAAAAAACATATATAAATTACGTATTGTGTATGTCTGTATTAAAAAGCATGTACAAAAAGTGTATTGTGTATGCCTGTATTAAAGAGCATGTATAAAAAGTGTATTTTGCATGCCTGTATTTAATAGCATGTATAATTGTGTATTGTGTATGTCTGTATTAAATAGTATGTATAAACGGTATATTGTGTATGAATAATAAAAACACAAAGAATGGGAAGTGTCAATTAATATAAAATATACTGTGTATGGCTAGGGTGGGAAAGGAAAGCGAGAAATTCACAATTATTTAATTAATTACCAATTATGCCCAAAAAATGAGCATCGTTCCGATCGAAGAAAAACAAAATACTAATTCATATACAAAAAATAAAAATGAATTTATTGAGTAAATCAATTCCAACAATAAAATTTCTGAAGAGAAAAACGATAAATCTCCGATTATTTAATAACTTATCAATTATGTCACAAAAATGAGAATCACTCCAATCGAAGATAAATAAAAGCCAATTTCATATAAAAAAAATGAAAATTAGGCTTCTAAGTAAATCAATTCCAACAAGTAGAAAACACAATCAGATTAAAAACAAAACAAAAATCCAAATAAATGTAATCCTCTATATACTTATATCTAGAGCACAAAAAAAAAAATATGTAAGAAATTCTAAAGATTTAACCTAGTTATAATCGAGTTTTACGATAAAAATAAAACAAAAAAAATGAAAATGAAAATGAAAAAGGGGTTCAGAAACCACTGGTTTTGGTATAACCGGTAGATGAGGATTTTATTGGGGGAATGAGTTTTGATCGGACGGTGGAGATTGGGGTTAAAGTAGGAGTGTGGGAAAGATGGAGGGTTGGTATTTGAGGAGGTGGCGACGGGATCGGAGACAGAGTGAGGTGCGGCGTAAGGTGGTGGAGATAGGTGACGGAGAGAGAGGAGGATGAATGTTATAGTTGACATTTTTTTTTATATATATATATATAGAGAGAGAGATAGAAAGAGAGAGCTAGGTGTTAAAAAATATATAAATTATTTAGTATTTATAATTTTAATTAGTTGTATGTTTTGGGAATAAAGTGTTAGCGTGTAATTTTTTGATAATTAATTTAAAATAGCCCTATGTTTTTGCTAATTTTGCCTGATTTATTTTATACCACTTCTTTTTTCCCCAGTTACTTACTTCACTGGTAATTTTCTCCCAAATTCAGTTTCTCTCACTTCCAATAAATTAAAAAAAAAAAAAATTAAAAATCGCCGAATGTTAATATAAAGGGTTAATTAAATCATAGTATGTTCAATCAGGTATAAAAAAAACCTCTCTCTTGTTTTCTTAAGTTCATGTTTCATTTAGAAGTTTAATTTTATAAATTGGGTTGGTTTAAATTGGTTCTAATAACTTCTATGCTTGTGAAATGTGAATTGATTTAAGTGCATAGGATCAATATTTAAGAAAAAATCTGTAGTTTTAAGCTGTAGTTTTCAACCCTTTTGAAAAGAATCAATTTTGGTTATTATCTCTGTCTTATTTACTAAAAAAAGCTAGTGGACTACTATGGGTTGGCTTAAGCTTTTTTTTATGCTTGTGAATTGATTTGAATTATATTTAATGAAACTTTTTAAGTGTATAGGATAGATTTTTTATAACAAGACTCTGCTTTTAAGCTGTAATTTTCAACCCTTTTGAGAATAATCTATTTTATTCATTGGGTATGATTTATTTGCTAATAACGGCTAATCGACTACAAAGGCTCGTTTGGTTGTAGCTTTTGAACTAAACGCTGGTATATTTTATACAGTTTGGTATAAAAGCTAACTTTAGTCTGTATATGAACAAATTTGGTATCCGAAAGAAAAAGTTATAAAGTAGCTTTTTACTTGAAAAAATGTGATTTAAGATGAGATAGACCGACGTTCAATATAAAGTTAACTCAGACTTGGATTTTAATATGAATCCAATTAACTTTCGCCTTAGTTTTACACCCGAAAATTGAAACGGTCAAGTAAACTTGGTATTAAGGAGACTTTAGTTTATATAGTGTGGGATTTTTTTAGTTATCTCTTAAGAACAAAAGCGATGCCTTTAAGCAGTAATTTTTGATAGTTTTGTTGTAAAAAGTGAGATGTTTTGCCTGTTTGTATTGTATTAAGACTTGAGAGTAATTGATGTTAATATGAAATAAGTAGTTGATGCTAGTAATTGATCTGTATAGATGGAAAAAAAAAATATGGACTTACAGTAGAATGTGCCAATATGCTTATTGTCCTCAAACAAGTAGCTAAATATCCTTACAAGATTCTGGATTGCAAGGGCAGTACTAATTAATTTGATTTAAAAAAAATCTTCTAGGTTCTCTATACAACTTTTTTTTTCAAATTTTCTGTAACTTCTGTACAGTGATAGATAGAGTTGGTGTAAACGGATTAAGCTTGATAGAAAGTTCAGCTACTCGGTAGCTACTTTGAGAAGTGATGTGTGTTCTGCATTTTATTTATTTATAATAGTTGTTTTATATGGCATCTAACTGCATATTTCATTACTCAAAATGGTATCCATCTTTTTTCCCCTTAATTGATTGTTAATGTCTCGTGCTTTAGTAATTTGCACCTTTTAAGAGCTTGAAGTTGATGTGCAGGTCCTCATCATTATTGGTTGAATAAACGTGAGACTGGGGAAAAGTTTTGCTGGTAAAAAGACGCCTTTTTCGTTCTTTCTGGTGTCTTTTTTTGTGGAATTTACAGGATTTTGCAATTCAGATACTATGTTTGAGAAAGTTAAGATACTACAAGAGAGGTATAAAATGCTGTCTTGGGTAATATTAAAAATATTTTCAAATTTTTCATTTCGAAAATATGAACTATTTGGTATGTGTGATTATTTTGTGAAGGTATTATAAACTTCATGTGATTGGTTTTCAGTCGACACCTTCACCTTTTTTCGATGCTATTCATTTGTGTATTTACCAGATGGTGGTGAAAGACTATATTACCTTTCCTATCTTATTGTCTAGCAAAACATTTACTGAGGTAACCATGTAGCATTTTTCCTAAAAAAAATATAATAGGTAGAAAGTATTCATATCTAGAACCTCTATTTCTAGATTGGTCCTTTATATTACATTTTTTGATCTTGGGTCCCTGGATTGGTAACCCTCAAGTCAGAAATTGGTCTTGATTTCAAATTCCAGCTTTAACTGCAAACTTTTTGAAATTGTGTTAATTAAATAGGTGGCGACACTGTATGCTCGTATGCTAGCCAGTGTGGTTGTTGAATTACAAGAAGGTTGTGTTTGGCGCCAGGCAAGAGGGCAAGCTACTGAAGTGTCAGGTGCCGAGAGTAAAGAAGCATTCACAGAAAAAAGGTTTTTCTTCCTTTGTTAATCTCATCCACATATCTATGAACATGTTAAAAAACAATTACTCTTCCTAGAAATAATAATAGGTCACTGATATTAAATCGTTGAACAGCCATGCTCCCCGCCATGGTCAGTTGTACTTCTGTAAATTAACTTACAAACTTGTAACAAATGTTTAATTTTTTCCGAGGTATTCGAGACCTTTAGCAGCTCCTAAAGCTATCTTCAACCTTATATGCCAATTTAAAGTCTAAAATAAAGTATTACATAGCATCTAAACCAAACCACTTATCTCTGGAAGTGCAAAATTTCACAGAACAGAACACTGAAGAGTTTATTTTCGGAAAAAAGAGTTTATTTTCGGAAAAAAATAAGTATATTGGAAAATATTCCTGATAGCCATAACCAGATAACTCACTTTCAATTTCAAACTCACTTGGTCCTTAAAGTTCTATACAATTGTAATACATTCTATTCAGGTGTTCTATTCGATAAAAGATGCCATACTAATATTTCCAATTGTCTTAACCACTAGGGCTTAGCCTAGTGGCCTGAATTCACACTCTCAAATGGGGGGTTGTGGGTTCAAATCATGGTGTAGAGTGAATTCCTTTTGATATTCTTTTAAAAAAATTAAATAATCGAGTAGTCATTTTGTAAATAGAACAACCCAAATGCTTACAAGCAATTCATGTTCTGTTTTTGTCCAGGTTGTCATCTCTGCAGCTTTATATCTAAAACTAAAAGGAAATCCAAACTCAACTGGAGATTTGAAGGAGAAACAGGTAGCTAGAATAGCAGATATGTTGAACCTTAAAAGGAGCTGACAGAACGAGTAAGGACTCATTTTTTCACCTTTTAATTAAGTCAAACAGCAATATAGAAGAACTCGTATCCATGAGACCTATCAACGTGAGGTTAAAGTTTCTAACTAGCAATCATTCAAAGTCGGCTAATTCGAAAGAGTTCATTTTTAACCGACTCTTATGTTGAGGTAAATGTGTCTCTAAGATAGTAGTTGTCCGTGTTCTCAGATTGGCCCTAGTTTATTTTTGTTTCTTGTAACATTATGTTGTAAACTTTTGCTACGATAATGATGGAAGTACAATTGCGTAAGTAATTCTTTTCCCAATTGTTTTTGGACTTGGAAGAACGCCTGATGGCCTTGAATTAATTTTGAAAGTGATTTAAATTTTCATGCCATGGATTTGTAAAATAACGTTTATTGGAGTGTTTTTGAATTTCTTTCGTTCTCTGGAAGGCACAATCGGGAAATAGTCGGATGAGATCAGCAGTGTATATGTGTGGTAAAATTTTGGTAATACTATTATTTATTAACTATTTTTAAAGAAATTGTCCACTATTTTTCTCCCCTGCAAGTTAAGTAGACTTCTCAATTTCACCCGAAGTTATAAGTTTTAAAATAATAAAACGAGTTAGTGCTTAATTCCTTTTATAATATATTGTATGATATATATAAGCTAAAATTATTCGAATATTATATACAATTTACATTTTCATCATATTGTTAATGTACTTATTTTAGAAGCCAGTTTTTCAGGGAAGCGCCTTACGAGTTACGACCTTAACAGAGTTTCCAAGTGTACTACGATCATCAATTTATTGGTATGTAGGGTGGTGAATATACAAGCATCATTTTTTTTTACTTACCCAAAAAAAAACATCAGATTCTATACTAAGGTACGAATATTACAATTAATAAAGTTTTTCTTTGAACAATTATTGGGTTGTTGACTATTTGCTCCTAATCACCCCATTTTCTTGCTCATTGTTAATGACATTCATAGTTTCATACTAACGCTTTAATAAGTGATGACAAGTTTTAGTGTATGTGACAAGTGAGACTTGCAATGAGTGGGACAACACAAACCGAAAATGATTATAAAAATATTAATTTAAGAGGATCCAACAGTATTATAACCTCCTTTTTTTTTTTTTTTTTTTTTTTTTTTTAAGATTACAGTATATCTTAACCTGAACTAACTTAACTGTCTCAGTATTCGTAAATGTTTCCACGTTTTTAGTAGCACTGCGTCCGGTTTGGAACGGTTATTGGTAAAACCAAAACCAAAACCGAGCATAAATTTCGGTTCGGTTTTTTTTGTTTTCGGTCTTTTCGGTTTATGGACCGAACCGGTTGTCTCGGTCCGGTTTCGGGTTTTTTTTTCGGGTTTTTTTTCAGTTTTAATTAAAAAAATAAATTTTGTTATTGTTATATTTTGAAACATATCCACTTATACATTTGGCTAGTACATTATTATATTTATTTTGATAGTCTATTTATTATGAATCTCCTAATTTAGATATATAAAAATAAAAATAAAAAATTATCAATTTGTTAGCTTGTATATCCTTTCCAAATTACACGTACCCTAATTATTAGAAAAATAAGTAAAATAATGTAGTAAAATAATAAAAGATAACTTATTTATGAGTATTTTTTAGTCGACTTGTTTTTTGACAAGGTGAAATAGAGCATTTAATAATGAAAAGTTAGTATCACAATTATTTAGATAGTTACAATTTATAATAAAATTTTGTTTCATATCGTACATATGGGTTCTGAAACGGTTATAACTTATAATTATTCAAACATTAGTTTCAAAACCTAATTGTGAAAATGTTAATTACTAGATTTTTTAGTTATTAAAAATTAAAACAGTTATAAATTATGATTAAATTAAATGTTAACTAATTAAAATATACATAATAAAACATAATAATTGGCTATATGTAACTCAAATTTTCACTCCTCAATTGATTTTTTTCGAGTTTTTTCGGTTTTTTGATTCGGTTCGGAGTTTTTTCGGCTTTTTGACTTTTCGGGTTTTTTCGGTTCAGTTTTATAGTAAATCGAAACCAAACCGAGATGTGTTCGGTTTTTTCATACAAGTCTAGGAACGAGTGAGTTCAATCAAATTGACTTAAAGTTGTGGTAAAAACACCATTTTTTATTACGTTTGTGCATTATACCATTTTTCTATTCACGATGTTGGTGTATATTTTAGAGAACTTATAGGGTACACTAATTATACATGAGTTGATTTCTACATGCATGTGCAAATATGAAACTCATATGATGAATGAAAGGTAATTCCCGGTCCCGATACGTCCAAAAATATATATATACTATTTTCCTAAAGTATCAATAAAAACTTTCTTAGGAAAACTCATATGATGTAAGATAGTTTCGAGTAAACATCGCAGCTGTATCCATTAGAAATCTCCACAATATAACTCTAAATTACGAAATTGGCATTATCGCATAGTTCTACATACAAAAATTTCTAATTTCGGGACCAAACCGAGAGAAATGAACTCTCAGTCCCGCATCAGTTCTGAAACTGCTATTCAGCCTCTCGGCTTTGGTTGTGTCATAGTTCAGGATAAACATCACATAAATTTTGCATCCATTTCATTTCCTCTTATTTCTTACTTTAATTATTTCCCATACACCTCATGGCAGTTTTAGGATTAATGTCCTTTTGATTTTATAAAATAATTTTCGATTGTATCGAACAATAAAATATGCATCATAAAAACACTTGCTATGTGCCTCAGTCTAATTTATTGAAATAGAGACTTATTCGACACTTGTGATCATTCTTGAATTAGATTTTGGTGACAACATTATAAAAAAAAATCATCTCAATCTAGTTGGGTACTTTATCTAATCGGTAAATCGTAAACCCCGCTTAATCCGTCACAAGTTTTAGTCTAATTGCATATTTTGTCTTTTTTCGTTTTTTGTCCAGTTCGGTACGTTATCTAACCGGTTCAGTTCTGTGCGTTGTCTAGTCAGTTATGTTTTTTTATTTTTCAGTTTTGCAGTTTCTGTTTTATATTTTTCAGCCCTATAGTTTCTGTTATTTACATTCCAGTCCAGTACTTCCTGTTATCTACTTTCCAAGTCCAGTACTTTATGTTATTTAAGTTTCAGTCCAGTACTTTCTGTTATTTATTTTTCAGTCCAGTACTTTCTGTTATTTACTTTTAAGTCTAGTAATTTATGTTATTTACTTTTAAGTCCAGTAGCTTCTGTTATTTACTTTTCAGTCCAGCAGTTCCTGTAATTTACTTTTCAGCCCAGTAGTTTCTGTAATTTACTTTTCAGTACAATAGTTTCTGAAATTTCATTTCAGTCCGTAACTTTCATGTAATTACTTTTCAGTCCCTGTAATTCATAGTTAAACTTATATGTAAGCCCACAATACTCGCGCATCCAGCTAGCAACTGATATGCACTTTCGAATTCCTGTATAAATAACCGAAAGCACAACACATAAGTCATACCTGATTCCAAATAATTCAGACTTGAGTAATTCATATAAGTAGAGCCTGAACAAATGTTTTACTAGAATTACTATAAGTGATAAGTCATTTTTGAACAAATGTTTTACTAGAATTAATGTAAGTAGATTCAGGACCTAAATCTATCAAGTTTAAAGATATCATAGATTCATATTGTTCCCGGTTAGCACTATGTATCTAATTATTCTAGTGCACAAGCATCCATAAACTCATTAAAAAGCAAACACCGTCAATGACTGGAAATTATACAAATTTCACTCAAAATTACAAAACTGTTATTGACATATCACATATCCTAGAATACAATACATAGTAAATACTTTATCAGTCAATTTCAACATTTTTGCATCTTCAAATTTTGAAAACTAAATTTAACATGTTTTTTTTTATTATAATTGTATTATCACCTACCAAGCCCATCGTACACGCATCGCTTGTCATATCAGCTGACATACATTAGATAAAGCTTAAAGTAAATGCCATGAAATTACTCCAAACTATATAACTGTCACTTAAACTTTACAAAAACTGCTATTGACATATTGCTCTATAATGATACAAACTAAACAAACCTCATATGTAATCATCCATATTCAACCAATTTTCACAGTTCTGGTCTTTCAATTTCTAAAACATACATTTTGCATGAAATTTGTATTGACATTCGGTCCTAACCTTGCCAAGCGTGTACACGAAAAAAGATTATGCATCTACACATGGAAGAAACTAGGTAGAAACTGAAGTATGCTATAACCACCGCCATAAGCAAGAAAGATGTTTTTTTACTGTGTACATTACTGGGCAAAGTGCTGAAATAACTTTTTTTTGCCCTCACATTGTGAAGAGAATTCATACACTCATCTACTATCTTTTTTTTGCCCTCCTAGTTCTGCCACTCATCTACATGTTCTAACCGGCAAGAATTCATACACTAGTTTAGAAGTTTAAAATTAAAACCATGAAAAAGATAAAGTAATCTATGAACCAATTAATGTAGTAATTCGATGGGACATACAAAACAATACAAGTTTTTGTCACTCCATGTTTCTCTCTTCATTATGCAAATAGACTATGGGCAGTGAGATGGCAGTAGCCACAATGCCTCTTATGTCTTTGATATCCAAAAATATGAGCCGTTTTTTTACAAATACCAAATAGGTGCATTTTTTATGCGGAAAGACACGAAACATCTACATTGGCAAGTATAACTCTCTTTTAGTGTCATAACTATAGTGAATGGTGCATTTTGGTGTTTCAATGGTAGTCTTAAGAGTCCTATGTGGTACGTTGGGTCAAAGTTAAAAACTTGCTAACTATAGCAAGAAAGTTAGCAACTGTATGTGGGTCATTTACATACATTTTGGCAAATCTCTTATCTAATTTCATTGTTACTTAAAGATTGTACTCCAAAATAGGTAATAATAGTATTATCAAATAAAATATGTTAGAGGAGATAAAATAAAATAAGTTTTATAGTTGAAATTAAAAGGGTCTATTGTGGAGATTATCCATGATAAAGTTAACATGTGTAGTTTTATGTACATTTTGGTAAATCTATTATCTATTTTCATTGTTACATTTTAAAGTATTGCTTTTAGCCTACATGACATATTATAACAAGCAAAACTTATTATAACAAGCAAAACTTAACAATACCGATGGAGCCTTTCATTTTTCAATAGAAACTCTCTATCTCTCATCTTTCTATTTCTTCTCTCTATCTTCTATAGACAAATTACTTCATTTCATTTCCTCTCTATTCCTATTAATCAAAATCCGAAAGAAGCATCCGATTTACCCCAAAAAGAATCCTCACTCAACACTTCTTCCCTCAGCTAGAGCAGCAAAACGAAACATTTGGGTCAATTAAACCCCCTGAAACTTTGATTTCCCCAACACCATGAAGTCAAATTAACTTTACTCTATAAAATGACTCGTAGAACCGTCATTCAGAGTTACCAAAAGGCTACTAACACATCCTTGTATAGAGCTAATAATAACAACTACTAATGAAAAACTAACCACCAAGAGAACTTGAATGTTCTAAACACCATAAAGTGAATTGAACTCAACAACATGAATTTACTCAAGATTATAAACTGTAACCAACATTCACATTATAATGAGTGGCTACCTCCATAAGAATGAGTAAGAGGCCACCTAATGAGCAACAATTTAGTTTTTTCACATATCAAGTCTTATGTTGTCAATCAATTCTTAATTTATAATGTGAAGAGTTTGATGAGAAGATAATTTACATTATGAACTTCTTATCCGTCCTTATTACGTTAACCACTTCCACTCCATATTCTGTGTATTCTACTCCTAGATTTTAACTATTATTCATTAACATCAATTTAATTCTAACTGAAACCCCAACCCTAACTAGAATTAAATTATCAAAAAACTTACACTAAACCGTCAATTAGTATGCTAATTCATAGTCTACTGAATCTAGCATGTTTTTAGTGAAACTAGTATTGATAGTAAATCTATTGGAGGTTTTACCGGGAAATAAATTTAAGTATATATGCTCTATTAATTAGTAAATCTACTACAAGCAAAGGTTTAAGAAGTAAATAAATACCTTAAGGGTAAAAAATTTTTTTTACCCTTTGACTTTTCAGTGGTATCATTTTCAGTGGTATCCATTTCGTTGGATACCTTTTCAGTGGGGGAAAGGCGACCCTTAGAAGCTGCAACCAAAACAAGGTATTTTCGGTATAATGTCTGATAGGTTGAACCTCAAGGGCGCCAAACCTCATTTCATAAACAAAACTCTACAAAATGAGCTTTTAATGAGAACAAGATGCCTTCTCTTAGTTGCAGATTCATATCACCCATGAGATTTCTCAAAAATATAAAAGGAGAAAGTGGCTAAAGCTCTAGTTTATGTGGGCGAAAAGGACAAGAACGCCACAGTAAGTTCACAAATCAGATCTCGGTTTTTTGTAAACACCAAGTCTTTACGAAACCAAAATTTGTGTATTTTTTAAAGTAAAATAAAAGATTCTAAATATTTTATTTTAAAATTTGAACCTAAACATTTATATATGCATATTAGCCATCCAGTAGCTAAATCAACCCACACAACACACACACACAATACACACATAAACAAACACACCCACACACCCACAAATATATATCTAAGGACAGAGTTTAACTACTTACAATAAAACAGAGTTAATAGCAAAAATAATACATAAAGATACTTTTAAATACATAAAAATATATTACAAAATCGATTTATACCTTCTTGGGGGGCTTTTGGTTGATAATTTTCAGGAGATATGCAAATCGCATATCATCATTAGCTTGGCGGGAGTGGCTAGCTCCCACAATATCAGCTAAACTGCTACGTAACCCCACAAGTGTATTCTCGACCTGTCGGAGTCGTCCTGAGCGTTTAGTGGCAAAGTCACGGCTGCAGACGAGCTGAGCCGTGAGTTTAAGTCTGCTAGCAGCCATGGAGAGAGAGAGTGTAGTGAGAGAGAGAGAAAAAAGGTAGTGAGGGAAAGAGAGAGAAAAGGCAGAGAGCCAGAGAGGGGGGAGTTCTCTTTCACATACTGTAATTATTTACAAATCTAACAGACGTGGGAATTCGAATCCCACGTCTACGTGTCATTTAAATTTTTTTTCCTTCTTTTCTTTCTTCACGTGCTGCGAATTGTTTGATTTTTATTTTCTTCTTTTTCTTCTCTTCGTCTGTTCTTATCTCTGAATTCATTCGTCCTTTTAATATATACAAAATTCTCCAATCTTACCCAAAAACTTCCCCAATTTTATCCCAAAAAAACCCTAACCACCAACCATCAAATTCCTTCATATATCAAATTAATATTATTTTTTATCAAATCAACATCACTCTACCACTACAATTATCCCCAATTTTATCAACAAAAAAAACATCTCCCAATTTACCAAAAAAAAAAAAAAAAAACATTCCCAATTTTACCAAAAAAAAACCCTAACCATCAACCATCAAACTCCTTCATATATCAAATTAATATATTTTTTTCTCAAATCAAATCACTCTACCACTACATTTATCCCCAATTTTAACCAAAAAAAAAGCTATCCCAATTTACCAAAATAAAACATCCCCCAATTTTACAAAAAATAAATTCTAACCATCAACCACCAAACTACTTCCTATATCAAATTAAGATCATTTTTTTTCTCAAGTATGGATAACAATTATAATATTTGGGGAATGGATCTTAATTTATCTCCTCCGGATAATACTCCCCAAAACACCCAATTTCCGATCGATTCTAATCAAAATACTCTTTTTCCATCTCAAAATATCAATTTTCCGACTGATCCTTATGACAATGCTCAGTTTTCTTATGATTTATATTTGAATAATCATCTCAATCCGTATTTTGATAATCAGTATGTAAGTGGTGACTATAATTACACGAGTCACCAACCTGGCGCATCACAAGAAGTTTTTACAAGTCAGTTTGTAGAACCTCAGCGGGATCATGATGGATATAACGAAAATCCCCAACCAGATGATAACGAACATAATATTAATTCTTCGCCAACTGAATTCGGGAGGGGTTATGATTATAGAAATCATTTCCAAAGTACTCTGGTTTTTCTCAAAAAATCCTTTCCATATTTTAAGTAATTGTCTATTTTTATTTATTTTCAAAACCACGTGATATACTCCGTTTAATGTTGTAGCTAAAAATAATTATTTACATTTTTTTACAATCGTTTATAGTGTGATTGAATAAATTAGATAAATGAATGTTATTTATTAGATAAATATTTCGTTTAATGTGTTTTTTTTATAAGTATGGTATTTATATAGAATGAATTGTTATTTCCCAAAATTGACTTAAAAGACTTGTTTTGTTTAAGACTCATATAAATAATTTAATCAAAAAAATTATTTATTTGTTATGGATTATTTCAAGCAATTCTCAGAGGGAGGCTATACAAACGTAGTTGTGAATTCGTGCACTTTGCCAATAAGAAGTCCAGTACTAGCTGGAATTTGGTGTTGGAATTCAGAATACTTAGTATTATGAAATTTAGATTGTATCAAATAATGTAATTTTTTTTTTCATGTTAGATTTGATGGATTTTAACGGTTTATGGTTTTCCTTTGGAATGTTTGAGTTGTATACTAGCTGGTTTATTTCTTGCTAGAAACTAGTTTTTTGCGATTTAAATTTTAAACTGTTTAAAATATTTATGGATGCTTATGTACTTGATTAAATCTATACTATATAAAAACCGCCCTGAGACATGCGTGTTTAGTCGTCCTCCTTTCCGTGTACTGCTCCCACTCCTCTCGTTCATTAGTCGCTGCAAATATAGTTATGATATATATAGGTGAAAGTTTTTCGCGGAATTTTTCCTTAATTGTAGAGTTATTTCTTAATATCTTATTTCTACAGGTTTTTGCTTCACTCAATGAAATGAAAGACTACTTGTACGGGATATCGACTGGTCTAGGTTTTTTTTTTTAACTACAACGTATTCGAAAAATATCAATGCACACTTTGATAGTAAAAGTCGAGTCACTTTGAAGTGTAAAAAACATGGGAATCCGAAACCGAAAAAGTCATCAAGCAGAGACACGAGTTCTGCTAAATGTTTTTGTTTATTTAAAATCGAGTGTTACATGGAGGAAAACAATTGGAGATTTTACATAGAAAATGGAACGCATAATCATGAAAATGATATTTATCCAGAAGCTCATTCACAAGCGCGCAGACTTAATAAAGATGAAAAGGGTATGTTTAGAACTATGGTAGATAGTCTTGCCAAGCCGGAGACTATTCTTTCTGCAATAAAACGTAAATTTCCTGGCAATAAGTCTAATAAGAAAGACATATATAATCTTAAAGCCAGGGAAAAAGTTAAAGAAAGGGTAGGTAAAAGTCAAATACAACATCTCATGCATCTTTTGGATAGAAAAGAGTTTATATCGTTTCATAGGACCAACCCACACACAAATCAACTAGAAGATTTGTTTTATACGCATAAAGATTCCGTGAAGTTGGTATGTGCATTTCCCAATGTATTGTGCTTGGATTGCACTTATAGTACAAATAGGTTTAACATGCCATTTCTCCAAATTGTGGGCGTCACATCGACACAAAATACATTTTGTGTTGCTTTTGCTTGTTTGCGTAATGAGCAACAACCTACTTACGAATGGGCTTTAGAGTGTCTCCGGATGATAATGAAAAATTGTAAGACCCCACGAGTAATGTTGACAGATAGGGATCAAGCGTTAACGAATGTTGTGCAAAATATTTTTCCTACGACAAACCATCTATTTTGCACATTTCACATTTCGCAGAACGTCGTAACACATTGCAGTCCAAAAGTCCCTAAGGCTATATGGGCGAAGATGTATAAAGATTGGTTAACTCTTGTTGATAGTGAAACTGAATATGACTTTGAAGCAGCACGCATGACACTGTCGAGTGTCTACAAAGCATATCCAATTGCTTTGAAATATATGTGTGATTTATTAGATAGTCACAAAGAAAAGTTTGTGGCCTGTTACACTAAAAAGACAAGGCACTTCGGGAACAGGACGACTAATAGGTATGATATTTACAAATATTTCTGATATATGTATTTGATTTTTATATATAAATAATCATGTTGTTTAATTAACATTTTATTTGAAATAGGGTCGAGGGTGCTCATTCTACATTTAAAAGATATATTGGAACCTCCGGTGGCGACCTTGAAAACACGGGGATATACATAATTGACTTGTTGTCAATTCAACACAATCGAATTAGGGGGTCATTGGGGAATAGTATGAATGTTGTTAAAAGACAACATGAAATTCCATATTTTTCAGAATTAAGAGGTCAGATTCTATTATTTAATTAATGTTTCTTTTTTAAAAATTTCATATTTTTATTTCTCCAAATTATTTAGTTGTTTCCGTTGAACTTATATAGTTGCAATTTATCTTTTATATCAGGTAAATGTTCTCTTCACGCAATGGATATGATGCTAAAAGAGGTTAAGCAACTCGAATGGATAAAAGCAGACCCTACATGCTCTAGCTGTGAGATAACATTGGTCTACAATCTTCCATGTTGTCATGTTATTCGTAACTAGGGAGAGCGAGGTTGTCCTATTCCACTAGAATGCATCGATCCTCACTGGAGAAAATTAAGGTTTGACGAAGAGAATATAGCGGAGGATGAAGACAACATTGCTGTGCATATAATGGCTTTAAGGCGAAAGTATGATCAAATGAGTGATCCAATCATGAGGGAGAATTTCAAGGCACAAATTGAACTTTTGTACAATCCTTTAAAAATAACAGCCAGAGAGCCTCTGGTCAAACCACGAAATAAACCATCGTCAAGGGGGAAAAGACCTACCAAATATTCAACCACACGGGACCCATCTGCCTTTGAATATACTCAGTTTTTCGAGGATCAACAGACACAAAGAAGACGCAGTTACAGCAGTGCAAAAACTAATTATGGTCCATCACCCCCCATACCCCCTAGGTATTCAGTTTATGAGAAACAGAAAGGTAAAGCAACATCGCAGTCAAGCCCTCATTTCCGCAAGTCATTTAAATATATGGAGCAGATTCCGTCTATGTTTCACGATCATATATTGACGGTCAATGATGTAGCCGGTGATGGGCATTGTGGGTTTCGAGTGATTGCAAAGGCAATGGGAATGAGATTAGGAGCCGATGATTGGAGTCAAGTGCGTAAAGACCTTTTCCATGAAATTGATAACCACCCAACTTACTATTTTGATCTTATTGGACAAATAAGAGGTTACACTTTCATTCGGAACTCATTTATTTGGAATGATCCGTATAATATGCCAGATGAAGAAAATTGGATGCACTTCCCAGAGCGGGTTATGTAATTGCATCAAAATACAATATGGCAGTGGTGACACTTGATGAAGGATTGGAAACTTATTTGCCTATGCATACAGCTCCTCCGACAAATCCTTCTATGATTGTAATGGCCAATGTGAATAGAAACCATTACGTGGAGATCATCATTGATCAAAGCGGAAACAATGTCAGGCCTTTTCCCATGCTAAATATTAGTGTCGGGTGGAAAAAGACTCGCTCTTGTGAAGCTTCTCCATGGGAAGAAGTTTTTAGACCAAATTTTAATTATTATGAAGCTTTAAGAAGAATGTCGAGCCCGGACACTTATTTTGGTGTTACCAATTTATCAGATGATGAATAATTATAACGTTGTAACAAATGTTAGCTATTTTACGTATTTCACATTTCGTGAATTTTGCTTAAAGTCTCTATTTATTACTTGGCTATTGTTATTTCATTACTTGGCTAAATACAAACGGGAAAACGAAATAAAATTGTCACACATGATTTGGTACAAAATATATAAAACGAAAAATACTACTAACTCATGCACCACTAAAAACATATTCTTAAATAAAAATACTTCAAAAATCCGTGCTCGGTCCTTCGTCAGGAAAAAACATTGGGGTTTGGGGTTTGGGGTTTGGTACTCATTAATTCAATCGCTTGTCATGTCATGTGCAAACGATGAAGTAGAATGTCGAGGCTGAACCCATGGACTCCAATCGCTTGTCATGTCATGCGCAAACGATGAAGTAGGCATTTGAGGCTGAACCCATGGACAAAAATCGCTTGTCATGTCATGCACAAACGATGAAGTAGAATGTCAAGGATATGTGTATGACGACTGTGGGATGTAACAATCACTAGTAGAGTAATTTGGACCCAAATCCAGACCCGAAGGTGGATGTGGTGGGACGCTCGAAGGCTGTTGGTGCGATATTTCGGCATGGTCCAGCCCTGGAGGTCTCCTTCCAACAGCTTGAATCATATTCCAATATTTTTGTATCTTACTCATCTTACCCTTTCGAACCGCCTTTTCATAATTTTGTTCCAATTCTTCAAACTACAAAAAACAAAGACCTTAAAATACTGATTAATAAAACTATTTAAAAAATGACCACTAAAAGCAATGGTGTCCTGAATTAATATTTTATTTTCACAAGGTGCGAAGTCATTAAGGTCTAAAGTCTCAAGTCATCAAAATTATAAAATTAAAAAATATTAATGTTAACAATTAAAAAAAATAGCTAAATAAGTACCATGTATGCCATAACGCCCGCAAATGGCTGCACACCTTTTTCTTGTGGGTGCGTCACAGGCGGACCTATCCTTTTTCTGGTGATTCTATTATACCATCTCATGTAGTTATCACTTGCTATTTGGATGTCATTATGAAATTCGGATGTTTGAACGTGTTCTGCTCTTGCATTCCAAGTCTCAAGGTGCTCTTGATAACGTTGCACCCAGTTATAGTCCGCATGACCTTTACGGCTCAGTGTGCGTAAGTTTTTAGAGTTTTTGGCGGGAGGAGGTATTTTTTGTATCATACCAAATTGTGGCATCACTCTTTCCGGATTATGATACTCCACTAAATCCGTACATATAAGAGGGACGCTTGAACGCCATATACATTGACCTGCCTTCGAGCAATCAAGCAAATCAGCCAGTTTTGGATACGGCTCCCAAATGACCTGATAGTAAAAATTAAAAATTATTAATAGTGAGAAAGAGGGTTTACAATTTTCTATATATAAATGGACAAACAAATATGAAAAAATATTTACCTGATGATGACCCACCATGTCAAACAAGTCACGAAATACCCGAACTCTATGAAAAGGGATACCTGATGTATACGTCACCTTACATCTAGCCAATCTGTATAATATTTACAAAACCAAATAGCAAAATTAATCATATAATTCATATCAATAATTTGAACGACGAAAACTAAAAGCAAATTTATCAACCTGCGTCCAAAGGGATAAGATGGAAACCCTTCAGGTGGCGTATCATCCGCTGAATATTCAGGACGCATAAACCTAAATCTACTCCATGCCCAATATTGCAACAATTGCAATGCGCCAGTCACCCCCTTTTTGATTTGCCTCTTTTGTCAATAAGAGCTGCTTTTGTTAGTGACCTATATGTATATCCCAATATGGCTGAACCCCAACTATATTGTCCGCAGATATCAAATCTCTCATATAAGCTAAATAGTGTACTGGCACACCAACTCCTTTGTCGTCTTGTAAATACTGACTTCCAATAATCAATAACATACATGCTCTTGTAACACGCATAATATAGTCCACAGATGAAAACTTGTTGACAGATTGAGGGTTAAATGTATAACACAACCAACTAAATTTAATCATCCCATCATCAGTAAAAGTATCACGTGTAACTATACCTAATAAATCAGTTACCAAAGCATGTTTAGCCGTTGTTGTAAATCCACTTTCATCACATACAAGAGCATTTCCGTCCACTTTAACCCCACCTAATACCTCTATATCTTGAAGAGTCATTGTTAACTCTCCAATCGGAAAATAAAACGTACTAGTCTCTGGTCTCCAGCGCTCGATTAATGCAGTTATCAAATGATTATCAACTTGTTTATATCCCAAACTATACAACCCATAAAAACCAGCCACATTTAGCAAATATAAAACTCTATGATCATCAATTACCGGAAACCGATTATAGTTAGGAATGTCCTTTTTTTCGTCTAACAAAGTTGATCCCCAAATGATATTACAAATATGATGTTTTTGCTCATATAAAACGGTATCATCAATGGGACCTGGATTTAATTTTATTTTTTCTGTCATAGGTACCTAAACAATTGAATATTTTAACAAATATCACTGTCAAATATAAATGATACAATAAAATATTTAACATAAATTTATATATATGAGTTAATACGTTTAACTTCCAAAAAATTATAAGAATCCAACAAGTTAATTACTAACCTAAACTCCAAAATAATAAAATGTCTCTAACAAAACAAGTTCACATGTACATGCCCAAACAAGTTTTTTTTAATCATTTATTTAAGTTATTTTCATTACTCAAGTGTTATTAGAGCAACATATAACATTATATAATTAGAATTCAATATTAGTTGTGATTAAACAAATTTGGAGATAAATATTTAAAGGTCAATAAAAAAAGTTAAAAACTTTTAATTAATAAATGTTATAACTTATTAATAATTATATCTATTTACATAAAATTTAAACTCAATAATAAAAAGAAATACTTACTTGATAATTGTAGTGGTAGACTGATGTTGATTTGAGAAAAAAAAATGATCTTAATTTGATATAGGAAGTAGTTTAGTGGTTGATGGTTAGAGTTTATTTTTTGTAAAATTGGGGGATGTTTTATTTTGGTAAATTGGGATAGTTTTTTTTTTGGTTAAAATTGGGGATAAATGTAGTGGTAGAGTGATGTTGATTTGAGAAAAAAAATATATTAATTTGATATATGAAGGAGTTTGATGGTTGATGGTTAGGGTTTTTTTTTGGTAAAATTGGGAATGTTTTTTTTTTGGGTAAATTGGGAGATGTTTTTTTTTTGGATAAAATTGGGGATAATTGTAGTGGTACGGTGATGTTGATTTGATAAAAAAATATATTAATTTGATATATGAAGGAATTTGATGGTTGGTGGTTAGGGTTTTTTGGTATAAAATTGGTGAAGTTTTTGAGTAACATTGGAGAATTTTGTATATATTAAAAGGACGAATGAATTCAGAGATAAGAACAGAGAAGAAAAAGAAGAAAATAAAAATCAAACAATTCGCAGCACGTAAAGAAAAAAAAGAAGGAAAAAAATATATTAAATGACACGTGGGATTCGAATTCCCACGTCTGTTATATTTGTAAGTAATTACGGTATGTGAAAGAGAACTCCCCCCTCTCTGGCTCTATGCCTTTTCTCTCTCTTCTCACTACCTTTTCTCTCTCTCTCACTACACTCTCTCTCTCTCCATGGCTGCTAGCACACTTAAACTCACGGCTCAGCTCGTCTGCAACCGTGACTTTGCCACTAAACGCTCAGGACGACTCCGACAGATCGAGAATACACTTGTGGGGTTACGTAGCAGTTTAGCTGATATTGTGGGAGCTAGCCGCTCCCGCCAAGCTAATGATGATATGCGATTTGCATATCTCCTGAAAATTATCAACCAAAAGCCCCCCAAAAAGGTATAAATCGATTTTGTAATATATTTTTATGTTTTTAAAAGTATCTTTATGTATTATTTTTGCTATTAACTCTGTTTTATTGTAAGTAGTTAAACTCTGCCCTTAGATATATATTTGTGGGTGTGTGGGTGTGTTTGTTTATGTGTGTATTGTGTGTATTGTGTGAGTGTGTTTGTTTATGTGTGTATTGTGTGTGTGTGTTGTGTGGGTTGATTTAGCTACTGGATGGCTAATATGCATATATAAATGTTTAGGTTCAAATTTTAAAATAAAATATTTAGAATCTTTTATTTTACTTTAAAAAATACACAAATTTTGGTTTCGTAAAGACTTGGTGTTTACAAAAAACCGAGATCTGATTTGTGAACTTACTGTGGCGTTCTTGTCCTTTTCGCCCACATAAACTAGAGCTTTAGCCACTTTCTCCTTTTATATTTTTGAGAAATCTCATGGGTGATATGAATCTGCAACTAAGAGAAGGCATCTTGTTCTCATTAAAAGCTCATTTTGTAGAGTTTTGTTTATGAAATGAGGTTTGGCGCCCTTGAGGTTCAACCTATCAGACATTATACCGAAAATACCTTGTTTTGGTTGCAGCTTCTAAGGGTCGCCTTTCCCCCACTGAAAAGGTATCCAACGAAATGGATACCACTGAAAATGATACCACTGAAAAGTCAAAGGATAAAAAATTTACTTTTACCCTTAAGGTATTTATTTACTTCTTAAACCTTTGCTTGTAGTAGATTTACTAATTAATAGAGCATATATACTTAAATTTATTTCCAGGTAAAACCTCCAATAGATTTACCATCACTACTAGTTTCACTAAAAACATGCTAGATTCAGTAGACTTTGAATTAGCATACTAATTGACTGTTTAGTGTAAGTTTTTTGATAATTTAATTCTAGTTAGGGTTGGGGTTTCAGTTAGAATTAAATTGATGTTAATGAATAATAGTTAAAATCTAGGAGTAGAATACACAGAATATGGAGTGGAAGTGGTTAACGTAATAAGGACGGATAAGAAGTTCATAATGTAAATTATCTTCTCATCAAACTCTTCACATTATAAATTAAGAATTGATTGACAACATAAGACTTGATATGTGAAAAAACTAAATTGTTGCTCATTAGGTGGCCTCTTACTCATTCTTATGGAGGTAGCCACTCATTATAATGTGAATGTTGGTTACAGTTTATAATCTTGAGTAAATTCATGTTGTTGAGTTCAATTCACTTTATGGTGTTTAGAACATTCAAGTTCTCTTGGTGGTTAGTTTTTCATTAGTAGTTGTTATTATTAGCTCTATACAAGGATGTGTTAGTAGCCTTTTGGTAACTCTGAATGACGGTTCTACGAGTCATTTTATAGAGTAAAGTTAATTTGACTTCATGGTGTTGGGGAAATCAAAGTTTCAGGGGGTTTAATTGACCCAAATGTTTCGTTTTGCTGCTCTAGCTGAAGGAAGAAGTGTTGAGTGAGGATTCTTTTTGGGGTAAATCGGATGCTTCTTTCGGATTTTGATTAATAGGAATAGAGAGGAAATGAAATGGAGTAATTTGTCTATAGAAGATAGAGAGAATAAATAGAAAGAGGAGAGATAGAGAGTTTCTATTGAAAAATGAAAGGCTCCATCGGTATTGTTAAGTTTTGCTTGTTATAATATGTCATGTACGCTAAAAGCAATACTTTAAAATGTAACAATGAAAATAGATAATAGATTTACCAAAATGTACATAAAACTACACATGTTAACTTTATCATGGATAATCTCCACAATAGACCCTTTTAATTTCAACTATAAAACTTATTTTATTTTAGCTCTTCTAACATATTTTATTTGATAATACTATTATTACCTATTTTGGAGTACAATCTTTAAGTAACAATGAAATTAGATAAGAGATTTGCCTAAATGCATGTAAATGACCCACATACGGTTGCTAACTTTCTTGCTATAGTTAGCAAGTTTTTTAACTTTGACCCAACGTACCACATAGGACTCTTAAGACTACCATTGAAACACCAAAATGCACCATTCACTATAGTTATGACACTAAAAGAGAGTTATACTTGCCAATGTAGATGTTTCGTGTCTTTCCGCATAAAAAATGCACCTATTTGGTATTTGTAAAAAAACGGCTCATATTTTTGGATATCAAAGACATAAGAGGCATTGTGGCTACTGCCATCTCACTGCCCATAGTCTATTTGCATAATGAAGAGAGACATGGAGTGACAAAAACTTGTATTGTTTTGTATGTCCCATCGAATTACTACATTAATTGGTTCATAGATTACTTTATCTTTTTCATGGTTTTAATTTTAAACTTCTAAACTAGTGTATGAATTCTTGCCGGTTAGAACATGTAGATGAGTGGCAGAACTAGGAGGGGATTAACTTTATCTGTACATCTCTTCACTATGTGAGGGCAAAAAAAATAATATTTCAGCACTTTGCCCAGTAATGTATACACTAAAAAAACATCTTTTTTTTCTTATGGCGGTGGTTATAGCATACTTCAGTTTCTACCTAGTTTCTTCCGTGTGTAGATGCATAATCTTTTTTCGTGTACACGCTTGGCAAGATTAGGACTGAATGTCAATACAAATTTCATGCAAAATGTATGTTTTAGAAATTGAAAGACCAGAACTGTGAAAATTGGTTGAAAATGGATGATTACAAATGAGGTTTGTTTAGTTTGTATCATTATAGAGCAATATGTCAATAGCAGTTTTTTGTAAAGTTTAAGTGACAGTTATATAGTTTGGAGTAATTTCATGGCGTTTACTTTAAGCTTTATCTAATGTATGTCAGCTGATATGACAAGCGATGCGTGTACGATGGGCTTGGTAGGTGATAATACAATTATAATAAAAAAAAACATGTTAAATTTAGTTTTCAAAATTTGAAGATGCAAAAATGTGGAAATTGAGTGATAAAGTATTTACTATGTATTGTATTCTAGGATATGTGATATGTCAATAACAGTTTTGTAATTTTAAGTGAAATTTGTATAATTTCGAGTCATTGACGGTGTCTGCTTTTTAATGAGTTTATGGATGCTTGTGCACTAGAATAATTAGATACGTAGTGCTAACTGGGAACACACTATGAATCTATGATATCTTTAAGCTTGATAGCTTTAGGTCTTGGATCTGCTTATAGTAATTCTAGTAAAACATTTGTTCAAAAATGACTTATAGTAATTCTAGTAAAATATTTGTTCAGATCTACTTATATGAATTACCCAAGTTTGAATTATTTGGAACCAGGTATGACTTGTGAGTTGTGCTTTCGGTTATTTATTCAGGAATTCGAAACTTCATTTCATTTCGTAGCTGGATGCACGAGTATTGTGGGCTTATGTATAACTTTAACTATGAACAATATCGACGATCAAGAATTTATCAAGATGGTAAAGGATGTACCGAAGATGAACCTAGAGTCTGAAAAGATGGTTGCGATATTAAATAGTGTGTTTCAAAAGATGGCTGAGGTTGATAAGAAATTGGATATCCTCCTTAAAAAATAGGAGAAGTCATACTTTCAAACTGTCAAAGAGTGGTTTACGACCGGTGACAGTTAGTCGAAGCCACGTTTTTATGTTAATCCGTGTATGGATTAAAATTTTGTTGTTGTTGGGCTATTCAGACCTAAGTTTATATTATGCTGCGTCTGTTTGATATTTATGGTTACGTATGAGGATTGCTATATATATTTGTTTTTATTTCAACTGAATTTGCGAAGATTAATGTATTTAATTTCATGAAACGCCTAATTTGATAACTTCTTGTGCGCACATTGCCTTGTTCCTTAACTGCATCCTTATTATTCTGTACCGGGCTTCAGAAACACTGTACTATCAAATATTTATACATAATAATGCCTTCATTTTTCGGTCTAACCTCGACTTTGTTTCTGTCCGACGTGCCTTTAGAAAGGTTGTGCTATCAATTTTTAGTTGATAGATCTTCATTTCTACGCTTAACCGCACCTTTTTTAAAGATCATACCATCAGCTAGGTCTTTGAGAAATCATACCATTGAACTTTTATCTTTCGGTGATATTGTTTATATTTTTCGATTTAACTTTTACTTGTTTCTGTCCGATGTGCCTGTAGATATGTTGTACTATCAATTCTTTTTAGGTGATAATGTCCTCGTTTTTCGGCTTAACTGCACATTCGTTGTCCGCTAGACCTTTGAAGATCATACCATTAAACTTAAGGAATGAAATCCTTGCCCTTTTATAACAAATTAAGAAGCAAGGAGATTGAATTAGAACTAACAATTTGTCAAGGGGCTTCTCAGGTACCAAATCTGCAGACATGGCTAAGTTTGTTCTGATATTGTGACTAATCACAGAATTGGGAATGAGTGAAGCAAATATTCCAAGAGAAATCCTTGGTGGTAAGTTTAAAAATGGTTCTACTATGTAACTCTGAACTTGCGAGTTCGGCTAATAATGAACTGTATTACTGAAATACATATTGTTTTCACGTCTATTTAGTATTGAAAGAATATAAAGTTCGTTTAATAATTGATCCAGTTAAAATCTCTTATGTCTACTTGTGAAGTGCAATATTCTTTGTTTAAATTTTCTCTACAACAAATTTTCTAAAATCCAGATTAATGCATGGAAACACCGTGCATCAAATTATTTAAGATAAACTAATTAATAAACTTTCTCGTAAATTATTTAAATTACAAAGTCGTAAAGCTATTGTTTTAATTACGAATGACAAAGGAAAATGATTTCTTTATAAACAAATTAACATAAAATAGATGAGATTATTGGTTGAAACTGCTTGGGCTACCCAGACTAACATTTAAAATTGTAAGAGTTCTGATAAATTTCGAAAGTTAAATTATAAGAGTACTCTGCTTAATTGCTTATAATAAACATACACAACTTACTTAAAGAATATAGCGATAAGCAGCTGAACTGAAGGAGAGCGAAGGCATACCGACTTAATTTAAATAATAGGTCTTTGGAAATAATTACTCTGTAGTTAGTCATCTACATATTCTACGATAAATGTGTTAGTATTAGACGATTCGCTGCATGACATAAACGAAAAATATACCGATCATCTAAAACTTCCTAATTAAAGTAGCTAATTCGAGTGATCCTTGATTTCAAGACCTTATCATATATGCACATCACATAAACATTGTACCACCCTTTTATGGTGATTTACCGCAACTGAAAAAATAATGAATTTTTTTTTTGTAATGAAACCCAAGCTGGAGGACAAAGGGAGGATAATTTCTTCTATGGTCTGGCGCTAAACTCCCAAATAAACAAAAATAATCGTAGTTCCAAACGAGCAAAACTAATATACTAAAACTCCAGTTGCAGTGTAGTTTTTTTTTGAAGATTCAGTTGCATTATAGTACAATCTAGCACAAGTAGCATGCTGCTGATGGAATTTTAAGTTACATAATTTCCCAAATTACGCTCAATAAGAATTTCACTTGCGTGCCAGTTTTCCAAATCACGGCTTACTTTCTGCCTCATGTTTAGCGCTACAAGACATGCATAAATCTTTTAGTTTATATGTGAAATTAAAAGTAACAAAAATTATCACGCAGATATACTTCCTCTGCATTTACTTTTTTAAACTTATAACATGAATAGTCACAACTCACACGTCATATATAGCATTTTAAATGAACCAAAAAAACAGCAGAGAGTACAAATGAAAATCTAATAAGGAGAAACCCTACCTTTTCATACCCAAATAATACCTGTCAAAAGGATAAAGTTTATTGTAAGAAGACTGTAATCTGAAAAAAAAAAACGTTGAATAAACAACAAATAACTATTTGAAAGATAACTTACTTCTCAAACCTGAAAGCTATTCCAGACACCGCGACTGTTGTACAAGCACCATAAACCACGGCAATGCCTAAACCACATTAACATTAAAAAAATTTAGACTTCATACAGTCCAGAGAAAAACCAATCTTTAATAAGTCGGAGATTAAACAATGTTTTGTTTGATTGTAAAAGAGAACCAAATAACAAAACAATGAAGTGTGCTTTACCGATTTTGCCACTTAATGACATGATCATCTTCACCGAATTCATAACTGCACAAAAACACAAAAAAATAGTTAAAATCTGTACGAGGAGAGGCCCTGCCTTCTCTTACCCATATAATTAAGCAAACCTGTCAAAAGGATACACATATAATTAAGCAAACCTGTCAAAAGGATAAAGTTAATTGTAAGATACACTGTAATTTGAAAAAAAAAAGAACCGTTGACTAAACAAAAAAGGACTATTTGAAAGATAACTTACTTCTCAACCCCGAGAGCCAATCCAACCGTAATGGCTGCCATACAGGAAACAAAGCCCACGGCAGTACCTAAACCACAATAACATTAACACAAATTAGACTTCAGTCAAGATAAAAGAAATTCAATTTTTAGTAAGTTTGCGATTACAAAATGTTTTTGTTTGATTGTAAAAGAGAACCTAATAACAAAACAATGAAGTGTGCTTTACCGATTTTGCGACTTAACGACATGATTGACATCTTCGCCGAATAAATAACTGCACAAAGACACCAAAAATTAGTTTTGACGACCAAGCACTTAGCAAATAAACCATATATTCTCTGCCTAAAAGAAATGGCTCCAAGAAACATTAGCTTGATAACGAAACAATGCTTCTTTAAAGGACATGTTATGCCACTGCTCCAATCTCGCCAGCAAAAGCGAACGTTAGTCTTAAAAGGTTACTCAACATAACAAATATTACAGTGGAACGGTGTACAACCTATACAACTTTGAAAATGAAATAAAAATAAACAATGTGTATGTGACAGAGTTCTATGGATTCATAGCAGCAACTCTATTTGATCTTTAAACACAAAACAAACAACATATATCACATTGTTAAACAAATAAATTGGTGGTCGCATTTATAATTAATACTAAAAGAAAAAGTTCAAACATGAATTCCTTCCCTCCCTACCAAAATCCTAGCTGTGCCACCATGTGGTTCGATTCTAAGTTCTTACAAAAAAAGTGTTTGTACCATTTGGATTGTTATGGTCTTGGGTTGATACGATATGGAACATGATTACAAATAAATGAAAATTTCAAGCTTGAACAACATTGACAAAACTTAGTAATTGGATTAATAAGATGATATTTCTATGAGGGTTTTTTTTTTTATGTTTTTTTTGCCTAACTATAGTCCAATAAATTATATACGTACCATGAACTAGTGAAACTTCACTAACTTCCACTAATAATGTATGATTACATTTATAACTTTGAAATAAAAAATAGAAATCACCAACCTATCCTTCTTCTATTTCAAACGTGTAAAAAAGTAATCATATATTCAATTATCAATAAGTATTAGTTGAAATAGTTAAAATATGTTAAAATTTAAACAGAGTATCTCACTAATTCTGAATCGAATAAATGATCCCAAAGATTCTAAATCTAAGTTCTAACGTTGAGAATCCTCAAACACTATTTAGGCGGGATCATTTGACTTGTCACAGTTGATGGTTTTGTATATAATGTGATGACAAATTAACAAAATTCACAAGCTTGATAACAGCATAAATAAAAACAATGTGCATTCCAGGTGGGTGGACTCAGTTCAATTAACGCAGCAAAGATAAACAAAATTCAAAAGTTCGGTAACTGTGAAAGCAGGTTTTCAGAGGCTTTAAACAAAGGCCTAAAATCAATACTGTGCGGATCCGGTTACGAGTATTGGTATCGTCTACGATAGCAATACGCCGATTTGTTTTTTTTCTTGAAATTTCAAGATATGCTATATATCATATCAATATATAAATGCGAAAAGATGGTGTCAATTGAACGCATTACTCATACGTGTTGACTCGGAGCCTCAAATGTTATGAAATAGACTCTACGTCGAGCTTATTGTGTAATTGCACTCGACCAAATCTCAGACAAAATGCGCAAAACAATGGACAAAAAGTCCCTTGTGTCTACTGTCTTGGTGGAAGATCGATATTTTTTTGTTCAAATTTCCCTACAAGAAAATTTCTAAAATCCAGATGTCTAAGGTATAGAAGCACCATGCATCAAATTATTTAAGATAAACTAAATTATAAAGTAAATTATTTAAATTACAGATTTTTAAGCTATCGTCTTCATTACGAATGACAAAAGGAATTTGCATTTTTTATAAACAAATAAACGAAAAATAGATGAGATTATTGCTTGAAATTGGTTGGGATTAAAATTGTAAGAGTTCTGAAAATTTTCAAAATTAAATTATGAGAGTACTATGCTTATAATAAGCAAACACAACATACTCGAGTGATACAACAATAAGCAGCTGAATTAAATGATAGGTCTTCGAAAAATAGTTACTTTGTAGTTGGTCATCTGCGATAAATGTGTTAGTATTAGACAATTCGATGACTGACATAAAAATATACCGATCATCTAAAACTTTCTAATTAAAGTAGCCAATTCGAGTGAACCTTGAGCAAGACATACACATTACATAAACATTGTACACTTTTATGGTGATTTAGCGCAAATGAAAAATATTGAGAAAAAAAAAGATGCAATGCAGCCTAAAATTTGTATGGTTCTCTGGCGCAAAACTCCAAATAAACAAAAATAACCGTAAATCCAAACAAGCAAAACTAATACATGGAAACTCCAGTTGCATTATGGTACACAATCTAGCACAAATAGCATACTGCCGATACAAATTTAAGTTACATAATGTTCCAAATTATAGCTCATAAGAAAGAACTGCAATTATGTACCCAGTTTTCCAAATCATGGCTTACTTTCTGCCTCATCTTAAGCTTCTCCAGCCCGCTCCAGTCGCATAGCCGCATACTTCTTCTCAGTCCTACAAGACATACATCTTTTCATTCATTGAATTTAAATATAACGACAAAATCGCGCAAATGCACTTCCTCCGCATATACTTTTTTCAAACTTATATATGACAACTACACAATACACATATTTACTATAAACATGAATAGTCACACATCATAGCATTTTAAATGGAATAATGCTAATGAGCCAGATAGACTCAATCAGACTCTCAACACACTAGTACTTCATGTAAATTTAGAATTTTATTTTCACCCCGAAATTTAAGAATGCTATTCGGCCATATATTTAATATTTTTAATTAATATTTAAGTTTAGGATAGTCTCAAATAAGGTTCTATAATATTATATTTAGATTTTTATTTTGTTAAATCGTCAAATAAAATATATTAAAATCATTAACATTTTAAATATTTTTAATTAATATTTAAGTTTAGGGTAGTCTGAAATAGAGTTCTATAATATTATATTTTGGTTTTTATTTTGTTGAATCGTTAAATAAAATATATTAAAACCATTAAATTTTTTAATATTTTTAATTAATATTTAAGTTTAGGTTAGTCTCAACTATGGTTCATAAATATTATATTTGAGTTTTTATTTTTGTTTTGGTTGGGTGTCAAAAGAATTCTAAAAATTACATAAATTATGTCTGGTAATCTGTCTGTTTGAACCAGTCTGATTTTATAGCATTACTGTTTTAAATGAACCAAACAAACAGCAAAGGGTACAAATAAAAATCGAACAAGGAGAAACCCTACCTTCTCTTACCCAAATAAAGAAACCTGTCAAAGGACAAAATTAATTGTAAGATACACTGTTATTTTAAAAATGGAACAGTTGAATAAACCAAAAAGGACTAATTGAAAGATAACTTACTTCTCACACCCGAAAGCAACTCCAACCGTAGTGACTGCTGTAAAGGCAACAACGCCCACGGCAAAGCCTAAATAACATTAAAACAAAATTAGAATTCATATACTCCAGATAAAAAACCAATCTTTAATAAGTCTGAGATTAAAGAATGTTTTGTTTGATTGTCAAAGAGAACATAATAACAAAACAATGAAGTGTGCTTTACCCATTTTGTGACTTAATGACATGATTGACATCTTTGCCGAATTAGTAACTACACAGAAAAAAAAAACAGTTCTGCCGACCAAGTACTTGGCAAATAAATCATATATTTTCTGCCTAAAAGAAATGGCTCCAAAAAACATTCCCTTGATAACGCAACAATGCTAATTTAAAGGACATGTTATGCCGCTGCTCCCATCTCGCCAGCAAAACTCATTCAATAAGAAGCGCACGTTAGCCTTAAAAGGCTACTCAACACTCGCTTGATAACGCAACAATGCTTCTTTGAAGGACGTGTATGCCACTGCTCCCATCTCGCCAGCAAAACTCATTTAATAATAAGCGAAGGTTAGTCTTAAAAGGCTACTCAGCATAACAAATATTATAGTGGAACGTAGAAGTGTACAACCTATATGATCTTTAAACACAAAACAAACAACATATATCACATTGTTGAACAAATAAATTGGCGTTGCAACTTGCATTTATACTAACAGAAAAAATTCAACATGAATTCCTTCCCCTCCCCACCAAAATCCTAGTTTTCCCACCAAGTGGTAAGAATCTACGTTCTTACAAAAAAAATAATATAACACGAGTATAATTTTGCTCGTACTATTTAGCTTTTTATGGCCCCGGGTTTCAGTATGGAACATGATTACAAATAAACGAAAATCACAAGCTTGCACAACATTGACAAAACTTACGAATTGGATTTATAAGATAATATTTCTATGAGGGTTGTGTATAACTTTTTTTGCCTAACTATAGTCCAATAAATTATATACCACGAACTAATGAAACTTCACTATCTTCGACTAAAATTGTGTTTGATTATCATAATTCGCCAATAAAAGGGACTGGTAGTCTACAAAATTATATCATTTACATTTATAACCTCCAAATAAACATAGAATTTACCAACGGCCTATCCTTCTTCTCTTTCAAATATGCAAATAAAACTATTTATGTGGGATCTTTTGGCTTGTCACGTTGGCAGGCTGGATTTGGTATAGAATTTTGATGACAAATTAACAAAATTCACAAGCTTGATATCACAAGCCTGATAACAGCATATATAGAAATAATGTGCATTCCAGGTGAGTTAGATCATTGGAAGTTGCACAAATAAACAAAACTCAAAGATTAATGCTGCGGGAGGTTCTTATATTATAGGCTGGAGTATGCAGTCGTTTTCGACAGTTATCGTTAATTTGAACTATCTTTTTTGGCTTCGAACCCCTCGTTTATTTGAATTCATCGCACTTCTTTCATGTTCGTCTCTTTTGCTGACATGTGCCCTTCTGCTTGATTATTCTCAAAGACGTCCCCATATTTGTCTCGTCTATCTTTTTACCCTTTTATTTATATATTGGGTCTTCCATGTTTTATTTATATCACTTTTAATATCTAATAATTATTGAGTACAAACATCTTCCCGTTTCTTACATCTTTGTTACTTGAAACACCAGCCTTTTCAGCAGTCATTTTCTTACCTCTTTTTGAACCACCATCCCCATTTTCTTTTGCATTCTCACAAGGCACCGCTGTCAGAGTGATAAGTGTAAAATAGAGAAAGAGGCAATTGTTTATTCATTCATAGTATCAAGAGTATACACAGCTAACCTTTATATATTGACAAATAGAAATAGAAAGGAGTAAATGGTGGGATTATGGACCGTTGGTGAGGAATCATTACTGAAATTCCTATCCGCTGTTCTAGTTGCAGTTTTGCAGTAAGGTTCCAAGTGAGGTTGAAACCACAGTTGGAACCAAGTGTATAAATGGACAGAACTGTGTAAAGTTAAATGTACTTGAAATAAATCACACGCACATTTAACAACGGAGTTCACCTAACTAGGCTACGTCTCCGGGGCACTTACCCAGATTATGATATTATAAAAAGCTTACAATATAGGATTCAAGTCTTAATGAAAAACTCTTAGACTCCCTCTAGGTTTTTCTGCCTATCTCTATATTGCTCCTACTCTATAACTATCACTTATAAATCAATGGCATCCCACCATTCTTTTCTTTTTAAAAGCTCACGTGTATTCTCTCAAGAATGAGTTCTTTATAATTTAGAACACACACTTTTTACAAGTTTAGTTATCAACTATATAATGAAAACAAATCAATCTTCTTTCTTCAAGATCTTTTATGATTGCTTTGACTCTTTTTGATTGGCTTCAATCTTTCCAAGCATTACGTGATTCTTCAGCGTGGATTGACTCCAATCATCATTGGTTGATACCTGATTAATAACAAGCTTGATTGTACGAGTTAGTATTTTCCTATAACAAGGAAACATATAAAGATAATATCTTTTAGAGATAATATCTTTCCATATATATATATATATAACACTTAACTCCATATTACACTCAATCTTTAAACAAATCAAACTGAATGTAGATAAGGAACAAAGATTGAAACATGTGATAAGGACAAGCATAAGAATAGAGATACATATTAAAAGGAAACATAACCTTATAAACTAATCTCTTTATATATTTTAGAAAACATCTTTCCTTAACACTTTGATATTCTCAATAAACACATATTAAACGTTTAAGAACATATGAGAATATATCCTACATACTTTAAAACAAATGATTAACATTTAAAGAGTAGTAATGTAGAATTACAGAACTTGACAGAATTCTGCTTAACAGCAGGTTGGAACTGAGGTTGCAACTGGTACTTGAAACCATCAATGCTGTCTAAGCAGGTTGTAACTGAGGTTGCAACTGGCACTTGAAACCTGTCACTACTGTCTTAGTAGGTTGTAACTAAGGTTGCAACTGGTACTTGAAACCTGTCAATACTGTCTTAGTTCTTAATAAACAGATATGATTATTTAGTGAAAAACAATAGACAACAAATAATATTTAGACCATAAATCTGGTCCTAACAATTACCAACTTACTGATTTCCTTATATGGTCATAGTATCAAATCATTATTAATGCAATATATATCTCCCCTCAAACTGCGCGTGGAGTGACGTAACACCCAGTTTGCGAAACATACTTCGAAAACAGTTGACACCTAAAGCCTTTGTAAATATATATGCTAGTTGGTTTGCGGAAGCGATGTGATGTAAACTTATAAATCCATGTTTGATTTTTTCTCAAATTAGGTGACAATCTATTTCGACGTGTTTCGTTTGTTCATGAAATACATGCTTGCTTGCTATATGAATTGCGGCTTGATTGTCACAATATAAAGTGGCCGGTTGTGGATGTCATACTGCTAAATCAAGAAGGAGCATTCGGAGCCGAGAGAGTTCGCTTGTAATAGACGCCATAGCACGGTATTCGGCTTCAGTAGAGGATCTGGAAACGACACTTTGTTTCTTGGTGTGCCAAGATACCGGACAAGACCCAAGTGTGACAAAATAACTCATGGTTGAACGGCGAGTCATTGGACAACTCGCCCCGTCGGAGTCGGTATAAGCGATGAGTTGAAGGTTATTTTCCAAAGAGAAAAGAAGCCCATGATTTAATGTTCCTTTAAGATATCGAAGGATACGAACGACCGCTTTGTCACCCCCGTATTTGGATAAATCCGAGTTGTGAATATAAATTAAATGAGTTTTAAATAAAAATGCAATAAACGAGATTTCAATCAATTAAATTTATAATTACAGAAATAGATAACTAAACAATGTATGCCGATTATCATATTTGGTAAATCTATTGACCTAAGTGTAGCCAATGATTTCCATATGTGATAATAGAAGGAAAAGAGTTCAAACGAAACTATAAAATTTGAAATGACCTTTGCGTTTTCTATTTGTTTCCATAAAAATAAACATGATTGCAAAACCATTCAATTACAAGTGTTGCCAATACGATTTCACGAAATAAACCAGCAGTAAGAACGTCATTATTACCTAGCTTGCAATCCACCAGATACTGTCACGCCCCGGATTTGGGTAAACCCGAGTAGTGAATATTATTTAAAAGAAAAAGGTTTAAATATCAAAATATGCGGAAGCATTCGACAACACTCTAAATAAATAAAAAACCAAACGGATCCTTCAGGACATGCCGATAGTCATATTTGAGTCACTATTGGCCTAAGGGTAGCCAACAACGCTCAAATGTGACGATACGAAAAGAACGCAATTTTAATAAAATAATTTATAGAAATTTCGGCATGACCTTTACGTATCTATTTGTTTCCACAAAAATCAACCTGTTCCAACAACATGATATAGATAATTAAAACTCGCCAATCGTGATATTTCTAAAACCAATCCAACAATAAAATGTCACATCCAACCCAGCTAACCATCAAGATCCAAAACATATGGTCAAAATAAATAAGGTACGAATAAAATATTTGTATGCAAATAACGAACAAACTCGCGATAAACAACTAATTAGGCCAACAAGGCTCAACTAAATAAATAGTTCCAACATGAATAAAAAGTCTAACGTGTGCGCGATCAAGTGTAATCCGATAACTGAGTCACTAGCAATCACTCTAAGCCTCGTCACGGCTTACGTCGGCACCTGTACGTCGATTGAAAACAAAACGTACAGAAAACAAAGAAAGGAGGTAAGAAAACAATCTCGCTTAAAAAGCGGCGCATGCTACTAAGCACGCACACACAATCCTAACATGGCAATTATATTATCATGGAAAAAAAATGATAAGACAATTTTATGTGGAATGTAACCACCTCAGTAACTTACACATTCATAATAAATGAACAAATAAACAAGGTTTAAATAAATAGATTATGATAATAAAAATAAAACTCAACGAAAACCAAGTCGGGATTGCTCACATACGTACCCACCTTTAGAGCCACTGCTCAAGGACCCATAATACAATGGTACCCCCACCCACACGCTGACACTACCGTATGTGACTAGAGATATGGGGCCGGCTTTAAGGGCACTACCCCTATGGTACCGATACACCTAATACTTGCGCAAGTTTCCGGGCTCTCACCGTAAGCCTCCGGGGCCCATCCTTAAATCCACAATGGTACAAATGTACCCACCTTTAGAGCCACTGCTCAGGGACCCATCATACAATGGTACCCCACACACATTGGTACTACAATCCCAGAAAATATATATATATATATATATATATATATATATATATATATATATATATATATATATATATATATATATATATATATATATATATATATATATATAAGCTCCAAAAGGGCGAAAAACGGTAAAGTCCACACACCGAAAATAATACACAACACTTTGATATGTTATAGTTAATTAGTTATCGAATGTCACTTGAAACACATCATTTTAATCACAGTACCACCACATATGTATACACATTGTCACCACTTTCAACACTTCTCAAAGGTTTAATTTATATCATAGTTTCACAATTTATGTTCTAAATATAGTAAATATATAATCCCTAGTCAGTATAATGCAAATGCGCCATCATATTTGCTTATAACAATATACATCAATATCTGAGCCTAAATTAACATACAACAAATAACACACAAACCCGCCTTTAAAGCGAAATCATATTCCTCCCCCTTACCGAAACAAACGAGAGCTCGTTTGTAAAAACTCCCAAACTCGAGCCGTACCACCTAATAAAATATGGACAGTCTAGAGACAGTCCTTAACAGCTCCTATTATGTAATTAAAACAAGACACGAATCAATATAAAAGACCAAATTCGGATTATTAATAAAATCTTAAAAAATGGGTTTTTATAAAAGTGAAAATCGGAGAAGCAGTCTTACACAGGTAGATAGATATCGACGAGTAGATTAAGAAAATGTATTTGATTGCGAAAAACGGACACCCAAAGACCTCGATATCAGCCTGCGAAGCGACCACGTAGAAACCCAAAAAAAAAACAGCCAACTACACCTCCCTATGGTCGCTGGTTTATCGCCGGCCTGACCACGTCTCCGGTAACCCTTCACTGTCGGCCCTTCCTCTCTCTCCCTCTCTCTTTCGGCAATATATACGTATATCTATGTGTATGTAGGTTATATGTATATGTTTATTACATATGTGTATATCAATATGTGTTTACTGCAGCATAAGCTATTAGGTTTAGCTTTTATTTTTATTTTTATTACTACACTAGTCCACTTACTTATAATATCATACCAATCACATCCAAGCTATCCTATATCTCACACAAATAAATAAACACACTAAAGCGTAATATCACTATTTCCGTAATAAAATTAATAATGAACTATTGAATTTCCGAGTCGTTACAGATACGAATACAATATAAATGATTGTTTTAAAACGAGACTTGTCTAAAATAAATAATCTAGTGTGCATGCGGTTAAGAGTGTATACATTTTAAACCAATCTCGCTAGCAGACAACTCTAAGCTTCTTCATGACTGAACCAACACATGTACATCGATAAGGAACAAAATGTATAGAAAAAGTAAAGAAGCTAAGAAAAAAATCTTCATTTTAAATAAATGTACACACACACAACCTAGCAGTTACATCTCAACCAATACAATAAATATGCGTCATAACCAAATATAGACAATGTCTTAAGCCGACAAGCAAATAATAAAATCACTTAAATAACCGAATCAGGACAATAATAAATACAATCATTAATCACATCTCAAAGTCATCACAACTCATTCACAAAACTAGCACATAAGATATTTAAAACACAAAACACGCCCACTTAACCAACACACACTTTGGATGGAGCAACGCGTCACATGAGCTCTTTGTGCAATGAGACCCTTACCCATTTATACGGAGCACCGCGCCTAATTGGGACCGGTTTTAGAGGGAGCTACCATCAAGGTAATCGATGTTCCTCTTGCACAAGTTCACATTATAGGTAACACACGTCTATAGTCTGATGTAGGTAACACACGTTTACATCTCACCGTAGATAACACACGTCTACGGTACATACACACACAATTATAGGAACATCTACAATTCACTGTATGAACCCCATCTACAGTTTACACACCCACACACACGCGTGTACACACATTCATCTTAACATTCAAAATAGATATAAATCAATTAATCGCCACATAACACTTCCGAGTCAACACATCCAAGTTAACATCTTTCATTTTCAATCCAATTCAACAACGAATACAGTTACACACCAACACATAAACAATAAAACAAACGGTGACAATCGCACTAAAATACATTCGGTATACAAGCACAATAATAATCCACTTTTAAAAATGAAGTAAATTTTATTTAATAACCCAATCGCCAAACCAACTTGTCACTTATCAAGCATTCGATACATAACATAATACTGGTACTAATTTAGTCAAACAATTAAAATATTAGAGGAATAACCACACAAGTCAAACAAACAAGACAATTGAGCCACTTAAAGTTTAGATTGGTTTCTTCCCACTTACCGAAACAAACGAGAGCTCGTTTGTAAAAATATCCCAAACTCGAGCTGAAAATCCATCGATCCATCAGAACCAGATTTGGACAGCCTAATAACAGTCCATAAATAGCCCATAAACGTAATTAAAATGAGCTACCGATTAATAAAACTAATATAAATTCGGACTATTATTAAAATCCCAAAATTGGGTTTTTATAAAAGTGAAAATTAAAGGAGCTTGCCTACACAGGTAGATATATCTCGATGAGTAGGTTAAAAAAATATATTTGATTGTGAAAAAAGGACACCCAAAGACCTCGATATCAGCCTCTGAAGCGACTATCCAGAAGGCCACCACCTCCGCTACCCATCACCGCCGACCCTCCGGACTGTCGACGACCTGGTGTTTGATACTTTTTCAAACCATAAACATATAAACCAGATGTTTGATATGATAACTAATTCATAACTCCCAACATATGATAAGAAAAATCACAAAACATACTTGCGAGATGATTGTTTAGACGATGTTGTTATTTCGTCTTCACATGTTAGTCACCCTGATATGTGAACATGTGATCCCCAATTTTTTTTGGATGTCATCTTTGATGTGTAAAACACGAGTTTTTTGTTACTCGCGAGATGGAAGCTATATCGATGATGTTATTCCGCCGTCACATGTCAGACGTGACGACGTCTATGGTGAAAAATTATCTGAAATTGACAAATTGGAGTGATCATTCGCCAAAATTACTAGCTTCAAAAACTTATTTTATAAGCAGTATCGTAAATATAAATTCACAATGTTACTTATCGCATCACCAATTTATTATTGGATGAGAAAATGGACTCATTTGATGAATGATCATATTGGGTTAGTGGCAATGTATTTGCCTGATGCTAACACTCTTCATGGACAATGTCCTCGGATTGAGAACAGAGGTCAAGTTAGTCGTCTTGATGACAAATGAGTTGTCAATAGCCCGACGCTCGTCTAGCCAAGAGTGGTTTGGATAGTAGTCCAAATCGAAGACTTGTGGCTTCAAAACAGTCATTGGAAGGAACATTAGTCCCGTCGTCTCGAATCAAGAAACAATGCTCAATGGTGCAATTCTCTGCTATAAATGACATAGGTCATGTTCGGCTACTACTTAAATAGTTGAAAACCATCATAATGGTGGAAAAACCGAATCTAATGTGGTTAAAGCTAACTGAAAGGAAACTATTGAGACCTCCGTTTTTGTAATTCAATGGAAGTTTGGTACCTTTCTACATTGGTTTTGATAAATCATTGCGTCGATTTGCTGCTCATCTGGATCATTTTTTTTCCATTTGGATTAAAATCTAACATGGAGTTGACTCTGTTCACCCCAAAATGGACTTACGGAAACCTGGAGTAAGCTATTGCTAATAGTTGCACACATGTTTTGGTTTTGCAAACAAAATTTATGTTTTTGTATGGGGTTATGATGTAATTCATATTGCTGCATTGGTCCGTCTGAGGTCAATATTCACTCAAAACACTGAAAGTGTACCAGTTGATAACTATTTATGAGACGGATACCTCATATGAATGCGTGTTGAGTGCTTGATTAATATTTTGATTGATCCGCAAAAGCGTTCAAAATATGAACCTTTATAGGGGACATACGTCGATTATGTATCCATTGCCTATCATTTAATAAAGTTACATTGGCAAGTGATCTCTTTATCGCATGACATGCGAAAGTGATATTGCTAATATGGTACTACCCACCGTTAGGAGGAGATTTGCACGTTAACGTTGAAAGAAACGACGTTAAGTAACGTGAAAATAACCCACTCAGTCTTACCTTGATCCCCAAAATGCACATACTCCCCCAAGTCTAAGTACATGCCAGACGTACTTAACAATTTATGAAATGTCACGAGATCATATATATATACCATATGTAACTTGCTTGCAAGGATAGTCGTCCCTGTTGGATGCCCTGCTCCTATCGAAACACGTTGCTTTGGTGGAACCCGCCAAGCCAAGGACGCTTCAGTTGGCCGTCAATCTGTAGTCCTTCCCAAGTAACTAGAAAGTTGACCAGTTTCTTAATTCGTTCAGCCCCAAAAATGGTGACCCGAAACTCGTTTATCACACGAGATTATAAAGGATCAATGATATGTGTGATTCTTCCTCATCCTAAGAATCTCCAAATGTCTATCGATCATGATATCTCAGACGATATTGAAGCGAAACGAGACGGTCATTGCTTTCTTGTTCATATATTTAGTGACGACTGATAATATGAGCAAATGATGACAGAGAACCACATACCGTTACCTGGAGTCAATGAAGAGCCGACTTGCCTTATGGAAACTCACAGTCCAAGTAGAATTTCTTAGCGAAAGAGTGTTCGGAGCTATAACTCCAACACCACCCAATGTTAAACGAGTTTGTTTATTTGGGTATTTGTAAGGAAGCATGATGAGAATAATGAGATTGTACATTGCTCGCCTTATAGCTCAAGATTTCTCTCACATCTTATAATTGATTACGAGATGGTTTATTTTTTTATAATGGACATTAGAACGGTCGCCTACTTTACCAGTTTAGTAGTTTCCGAAAAACTGAGTATGCATCCTTTGACTATGGTCATGGTTTTGTCTCTATGGGGATTTACGTAGAGAGATGTTCATGAAGGTTCTAGTTGGACTTCATGTGCTTATATTTCACTGTATGGATTGAAATAATCCGAGCGGATGCAGTATACCCGTCTAAGTGATAACTTGACCAGCTTGGGATACTTGAATATGGCCTTGCATGGTTTGAAGCAATCCATGTTAGGATTTTCCCTTCGAGATGAAGGATCTTGAAAAGAGACGGTAGTGACTCGACCTGATGACCGAGTCCCGTAAATATAGAATCTAAGTTCATGATTCAGATTATACCTATAAGGTGTTATGACGCTCTAGTCATCATGACGTTAAGCCATCACATTCTCCCATGATCGTTCAATCACTAGCCATTGATATAGACTCATTTCATCTCTGAAATGATGACGAGAGATATCGAACCATACTGTTCATGTCTGAGTATAATAAGTGCACCATTGTACTTTGTCTAATGTGCTAGGACAAACATCTCGTCTGCTGTGAATGGTATAGCTCGACACAGCATCGCGCTAACACACTGCCACGAGAATGACACTAAGGACATTTTCCCATTACATTAAGTTAACTATGGATGAGGGTTTGTCTTATCCTTTTGTGTTGTCGAGTGTACCCGCCCCCTTTGGTACTCGACTTAATGCCACCCTTTTTCGGTTATACCGATGTCGGTTACTTATCAGACCCGCATAAGCGATATTCCTACCATGGTTATGTCTTTACCATAAGCAATATGGCGATATCTTGGAGATCTTGGTACGTTTCCAAACGAATCACTCATATCTTATCGTGCTATATGTGACGACTAGAGAGTGTATATAACTTATAGCTATTATTAGCCATATATGAAGTATATGTATTTGTCTCATGATCTGGATGAAGGTGTTACTTATTGTTATCGACCAAAAGAGACGTGATTATATTTTGCCATTGAGCATATTTCGCCAAACTAAATCTTCACATATTAAGCACAAAAGCATCATGTTGAATGCTCGTTTCTATTCCATGTTTAGATTTTACAGCACCCAGACGTGTGCATATAAAAATGAAGCATCCCGACGAATGCTCGTAATACGAAATATTTGCACCTAGTTGTGTGCAAGTTAGGGGAAGTATCCTGGAGAATTCTTGTTTATCTTGTATGACTAATTAGCCAAATTCTTGCATCCAGTCATATTCAAGTGAAAGAGAGCATCCCGATGAATACTCATATTGATTAACACTTGTTAGCGTACTCTTTTGTCCTTAGAACAATGGTTTGGATAGTGAGTTGTGGATGAGTGAGAAAGTCGCAGGGGAACAAATTATGAATTGTATCGGTTGTTTGTTTTGTGTAACAGTGTATGGATTGAGATAACAATGTTGTTATAATGGTGTTTGCCTCTGTTTAGTATTTCGAAGATTGATATCTAATTTCGTGCCTGGTTTCATTTTTTTTCTTTTAAAACCTGTTATCTATTTCAGTTTTCATCGTTTATTCTTCTCAAGTTATTTTAAGAAAACATACTATGATGTTTTGGTTGAGAGATTAGTAGGTTAATCAAAGCCGACGTTGACATAATGATACTTGTACCTTTAATAATTAGAAAATGTGCAATTATGCACATTTTCTAACTGCTTGTTGAAGAATAACTTGCAGTGATTCCTCATTTTAATTTGCAAGTTCTTCTTGAAACTAATAGATTTAATATCTTTCTTCATGGTGATTTAGCTAGTTACCCAAAATAAGGACGTACGTCAATTGGAAGGCTTATAAGTTGTAAAGATAAAGTTTTTTTTATCGAGTTTGGTCAGTTTTTATATATATTAATTGTAGATCTATACATGCGTTCTTTTAAAATAATATTATTGGGCTTTTGCAAGTTATTATTATTTTGGTGTATTATACCACTTGTTCTGTAGAAATATAGACTTTAAATTCTGGCCCATTATAGCTCATCACAACCTTTACTTGTTGTTTATGTTGTGTAAGTGACATTTTACAAAAAGAGACAAGAGTAGGTCTTGCTTCAGATTTATTTTTCAATAAAAAATCCCATGTACATCTTACTAAAATCCTCAACTATTGTCAAGAAATAGTGATACCCTCCTATTGCTTCAACATAATATTGTCCCCATATATAATACATCCAATTACTTAAGTCATATGGCACCCAAACATTTGAACAGACGAATTAAACATTAAATATATAAGACGAATTAAACAGACTGCCATTCAGGAAAAAAATGCATCCCAAAATAGAAAAAGGGCCATTACACTTTTTTAAGAAAACGCTTCTTACCTAGAATTATTTATGAAAATTTCACTGAAACACTAATGTTGTGGTTGCTAGACCGAGGTGCATGTAATTTTAAAAAAAATCACAACTTTGGAGCATATTGTCAAGACACAGAAAAAATATTATAACTAATTTTTCTAGGCATTAGGCATAAAAGATTTAGTTTTGATAAAAAAGAAATTTGGCTTTGCCTACCTTGTGACCGTTAGATTGTTGGAAACCGTCTGTGGACGAGCAGACGTATTGGCGCTTGTAGTTCCGCCTGTCGGAAAAGGTAACAACCAAGATGCCATTTCGTCTTCATGAATAAAAAGCTCATTATTTGTCGATTGTTGTAACGGCGCCGCACTTTCCTCACCATTTTGTGTAGTCTTTTGGTTTTGGTTGTTGAGAACTACTTCACCGTTTTTCCATACAAGCTCCATAAGCTCAATATCATCAAACCTGTCACCTCATAGGCACACACTACTCAGAAATCATGTGATAAACAACTCAAAACCATAAATTATAAAGAAACCAACACGTGACACATGCACCCTTAACACTTGATGAGCAAACAAGATTCAATACTCTCATTTCTTGCACTCAGATGGCACAGAGTAAAAGTATTTCAGTAGCTTTTGTTGCATTTAAAAGTTACATCACTTTGAAACAAATAAGAACCAGAAGCAACAGTATGAAACTCGCTTATAAAATATCAAGTGATATAGATAATAACAAAACAGTGTTAAATATACATAGTGATAAAAGAGAAAGATTATTACATTTTCGATTTCGGTTTGTGAACCAATCCGAAAGAGTTTAAGAACGGATATTCATTTTCTGTTGAGAAATTTGGGACGCAATCATACATGTTTCTGGAAATTTAAAACGAGATGAGACGAATAAAAACACAGATATCGAGATGATTGAAACTGTAGATGAGATATACAGGTGTCGATGAAACTATGAACTAGTGAAGGTGAACTCCTAAGCTAACCTTTGCGATTTTTGTTTTCCAGAATTTTGTTCTCGTCTTTTCCAGAATTTTGTTCTGTCCTAGACAACTAGTTTGCTTTATAATATTAATGATAGATAATCTATTCGTTCCTAAATAACATCATTTTTATTTTTATTTTTTAACATTTCAAAAGTGTTCATTTTCCTTTTTAGTAATTTTTTTATTTTTTATTTTTTGTAGTTAAATAATATCAAATTTACAATTATAATTTTATATTTTAAGAGAGGGTTTTTATTTGAAAATTTCGTTTTTTTTTTTTTGAATTTTAAATGAAATTAATATGAATTCTTAAATATTACAGTTTTGAACAGAGTAACTAGGGGTGGGTACGGGACGGATTGACCTCAATCCTAACTCAATTCGTAATATAAATGGCGGGGCGTATTGATAAAATTTAAATTTCAAACCAACTGAACCCAACCTGTTACAATTAAAGCCGCAACCCAATCCAACCAAACCCGCAAAATAAATTGCGGGTTGGGACGGGTTGGGTTGGGATTGATTCTTAAATTTTGGTCATGTATTTTTCATAATTTGCATAATTAACCTAAATTTTAAAATAAATTGAAATTTTCAAATAGAAATATAAATTAAAACTAATCAAAATATATTTAGAATATTTGCAAACAAATAATAAAACCAAAATATAACAAGAATGAAAGTTTGGTATTTTAAAATATACACAATGTATATATAAATATATATATTACAGGTTGAAACTGATTATTACGGATTAACCCGCGTTTTGAAAAACTCAATCCTAACCCAACCCGCAAAATATATAGCGGATTGGGACATGACGGATTGATTTTTTTTGACACTCAACCCGTCCCATTCCATACAAATTGGGTTCCGGGTTAGGTATGTATATTTTTTGCCCAATCCCTAAGAGGAATTATAACAAAGTTAAACATCTAAGAATAGAAATTTTACCTACTTAAATATGCATGATATATATCCTCTAAATTAGTAATCAATCTGTTACTAATTAATTGTCCATTATTAAACTGCGTGCAATTTTGATCGTCCAATAACTTTTATCAAAATTATCAGAATGAAAATTTTCAAAAGTTAATCATATAGTACAACCATTAAATTATATGATTTAATTTTAAAAAATTTTATTTCGACAAATTTAATATATGTTATAAACCGATTAATTAATTGAAAATAAATGAAATACTAAACTCGGAGGAACAACCGAACAAGTATTGAAAGATGTAAAGATGTGGTAGCCATCTAAATCACTTGCAACTATTTGTCTCTCTGTGACTGTGACAGTGGTGCGTGATGATTATTGAGAAATGGACCAAAAAAAACCAGAAACCATCAAATAATTGTCGTTGAGCAAAACCATCAAATAATTGTCATTGCAAAGGAAACCCACGTAATAAATAGCATAAATTTTATGTGTTAATAGTATAATAATAAATAGGAGTAAAGATTAAAAAATAAAAGAAATTACCATCAGAGAGGAAGAGGGAGGAACATGATTAGTTTTGCTATCATTCACACGTACAAAAAAAACAAAAAAAGCAAAAAAAGAAGAAATAAACATAGTAGAAATAAAACTAAAAAGGTAAAATAAAAAATTGCACGAAAGGATGGGGCTATAAACTCAGAATTTTCAGAATCTCCACCGTCCAAGAAGTTAGAAGCGATGAGAGTAAATTTTAGGAGATACGAGTGGCGCGTGATAATAGATACATGAAGAAATTATGATAATAGGCTACAAATTCTTACTTATACTAGTACTAGTATGTATATATTGTCTATACAGTAATAGATATGTGATAAGAGCGGGATGAATAGTCGACACATTAATATTATTTGTTTTATGGGGTTAAGGAAAAAATAATTTCTCTAACCGGTCCATTATTTTTTTTGTATTTGTACAAATTGACTCCATATGTTTTCTTGAAACGGATACCACTTATCCAAAATAAGAAAAAAATAATAATAAATGGATACCACTTATCCAAAATAAGAAATAAAATAATAATATGAAATGACGTAGAAATAAAAATTACCATCATTTTTTACAATTTTTTTGTATTTTTACAATTTGATTGCATATATTTTCTTGAAATGGATACCACTTATCCAAAATAATCAAAATATATATATATGAAATGACGTAGAAATAAAAATAAAAATAAAAATGTAAAGCAAATTATCATCAGATAAGAAGTTTTGATGTCTTTCACACACAAAATAAGCAAATAACATGAAGTAGAAATAAAGGTAAAAAAACAAATTACCATCAGATGAGGAGTTTTGATATCCTTTACACACAAAATTAAGCAAATAAAAAACATGAAGTATAAAGAAAGGTAAAAGGTAAAATAAATTACTATCAGATGAGAAGTTTTGATTTATTTCACGCACAAAAGAAAACAAAAAAAAGCCAAAAAATTAGGAAAAAACATGAATTAAAAATAAAGATAAACGAAATTACCATAAGAGTAGGAGGTTTGATGTATTTCACACCCACACATAAAATAATTATTATTATTATTATTATTATAAAGAACATAAATTGGAAATAACGGTAAAAGGTAAAAGAAATTATCGTTATGAGAAATTTTGATGTCATTAAAAAAAACCATAATAAGCAAAAAAAAAAAAATTGACATAGAAATAAAGATTAAAAAATAAAAGAAATTATCATCACAGAGTAAGAGGGAAGAGCAGGATCAGTTTTGGTATCATTCACACGTACACAAAAAACCAAAATAAGCAAAAAAGAAGAAGAAATAAATAGAAGTAGAAATAAAACTAAAAAGTAAAATAAAAAAAACTGCACGGAAGGAAGGGTAGGGGCTATAAACTCAGATTTTTCAGAATCTCCACCGCCCAAGAAGTAAGAAGCGATGATATGAGTTTTAGTAAATTTTAGGAAATACGAGCGGCGCGTGGTGATAGAGACATGAAGAAATTAGGATAATAGACTAGAAATTGTTAGTCAACTAGTACTACTATGTATGTATATATTGTCTAGTACTTCATCCGTTCCCATTTAATTGTACATTACAAAACTACGTGCAATTTTGAGCGGCCAAGAACTTGTATCAAAATTGTCGGAATGAAAATTTTTCAAAAGTTGACCATATAGTTCAAATGTTAAATTTTATGATTAAATTTTAAAAAAATTCATTTTGACAATTTTGATACAAGTTATAATCCGATCAAAATTGCACATAGTTTCGTAATGGACAATTAAATGGAAACGGAGTGAGTAATAGATATGTGATAAGAGCGGGATGAATAGTCGACAGATTAATATTATTTGTTTTATGGGGTTAAGGAAAAAATAATTTCTGTAACCGGTCCATTATTTTTTTGTATTTTTACAATTTGACTCCATATGTTTTCTTGAGATGGATACTACTTATCCAAAATAAGCAAAAAAATATATATATGAAATGATGTAGAAATAAAAATTAAAATGTAAAACAAATTATCATCAGATGAGAAGTTTTGATGCCTTTCACACACAAATAAAGCAAAAAAACAAAAAAAAATTACCATCAGATGAGGAGTTTTGATATACTTTACACACACACACACACAAAATCAAGCAAAAAAAAATATGAAGTATAAATAAAGGTAAAAGGTAAAATAAATTACTATCATATGAGAAGTTTTGATTTATTTCACGCACACAAAAAAACAAAAATAAGCCAAAAGAAAAAGGAAAAAACATGAATTAAAAATAAAGGTACATGAAATTACCATCAGAAGAGGTTTGATGTATTTCACATACACACATAAAATAATAATAATAATAATAATAAATAACATAAATAGGAAATAACGGTAAAAGGTCAAACAAATTACCATAAGATGAGAAGTTTTGATGTCATTCACAAAAAAAAAACATAATAAGCAAAAAAAATAAAAAAAATGAAATGACAGAGAAATAAAAATTAAAAAATAAAAGAAATTACTATCACAGAGGAAGAGCGAGGAGCAGGATCAGTTTTGGTATCATTCACACGTACACAAAAAACCAAAATAAGCAAAAAAGAAAATAAATAAACAAAAGTAGAAATAAAACTAAAAAGTAAAATAAAAACAATTGCACGGAAGGAAGGGTAGGGGGCTATAAACTCAGATTTTTCAGAATCTTCACCGCCCAAGAAGTAAGAAACGATGAGATGAGTTTTAGTAAATTTTAGGAAATACGAGCGGCGCGTGGTGATACAGACATAAAGAAATTAGGATAATAGGCTCGAAATTCTTAGTTATACTAGTACTAGTATGTATGTATATATTGTATATATAGTAATAGATATGTGATAAGAGCGGGATGAATAGTCGGCAAATTAATATTATTTGTTTTATGGGGTTAAGGAAAAAATAATTTCTGTAACCGGTCCATTATTTTTTTGTATTTATACAAATTGACTCCATATGTTTTCTTGAAATGGATACAACTTATCCAAAATAAGCAAAATAATAATAATATGAAATGACGTAGAAATAAAAATTACCATCATTTTTTGACATTTTTTTTGTATTTTTACAATTTGACTCCATATGTTTTATTGAAACGGATACCACTTATCCAAAAAAAAAAAAAATTATATATGAAATGACGTAGAAATAAAAATTAAAATGTAAAACAAATTATCATCAGATGAGAAGTTTTGATGCTAACTGTGAACACACTATGAATCTATGATATCTTTAACCTTGATAGCTTTAGATCTTGGATCTACTTACAGTAATTCTTGTAAAACATTTGTTCAAGAATGACTTAGGACTTATAGTAATTCTAGTAAAACATTTGTTAATGATCTACTTATATGAATTACCAAAGTCTGAATTATTTGGAACTAGGTATGACTTATGAGTTATGCTTTCGGTTATTTATTCAGGAATTCGAAACTGCATTTTAGTTGCTAGCTGGATACGCGAGTATTGTGGGCTTATATATAAGTTTAACTATGAACAATATCGACCCTAAAGAAACTATCAAGATAGTAAAGGATGTACCGCAGATGAAGCTAGAGTCTGAAAAGATGGCTGAGATATTAAAGAGTGTGTTTCAAAAGATGGCTGAGGTTGATAAGAAATTGGATATCCTCCTTAAAAAAGAGGAGAAGTCATACTTTCAAAATGTCAAAGAGTGGTTTAGGACTGATGGTAGTTAGTCGAAGCCACGTTTTTATGTTAATCCGTGTATGGATTAAAGTTTTTTTGTTGTTGGGTTATTCAAACCTAAGTTTATGTTGTGCTGCCTCTATTTGATATTTATGGTTACGTGTGAGGATTGCTATATATATTTATGTTTTTATTTCAACTGAATTTGCAAAGATTAAGGTATTTAATTTCATGAAACGCCTAATTTGATAACTTGTTGTGCGCACATTGCCTTGTTCCTTAACTGCATCTTTGTTATTCTGTACTGTGATTTAGAAACACTTTACTATCAAATATTTATACATGATAATGTCTTAATTTTTCGGTCTAAGCTCGACTTTGTTTATGTCCGATGTGCCTTTAGAAGGGTTGTGATATCAATTTTTAGTTGATACATCTTCGTTTCTACGCTTAACCGCACCTTTATTGTCAGTTAGGCCTTTTAATGATCATATCATCAGCTAGGTCTTTGAGAAGTCATACCATTGCACTTTTATCATTCGGTGATATTGTTTATATTTTTTTATTTAACTTTTACTTGTTTCTGTCCGATGTGACTGTAGATATTTTGTACTATCAATTCTTTTTAGGTGATAATGTCCTCCTTTTTCGACTTAACTGCACCTTTGTTGTCGACCTTTGAAGATCATACCATTAAACTTAAGGAATGAAATCCTTGCCCTTTTATAACAAATTAAGGAGCAAGGAGATTGAATTAAAACTAACAAGTTGTCAAGGGGCTTCTCAGGTACCAAATCTGCAGATAGGGCTAAGTTTGTTATGATATTGTGACTAATCACGGAATTGGGAATGGGTGAAGCAAATATTCCATGAGAAATCATTGGTGGTTAGTTTAAAAATGGTTCTACTATTTAACTCGGAACTTGCAAGTTCGGCTAATAATGAACTGTATTACTGAAATACATATTGTTCCATCACGTCCATTTAGTATTGAAAGAATATAAAGTTCGCTTAATAATTGATCCAATTAAAATCTCTTTTATCTACTTGTGAAGTGCAATATTCTTTGTTTAAATTTTCTCTACAACAAATTTTCTAAAATCCAGATGTCTAATATATGGAAGCACCGTGCATCAAATTATTTAAGATAAACTTATTTATAAACTTTCTCGTAAATTATTTAAATTACAACGTCTTAAAGCTTTTGTCTTAATTACAAATGACAAAGGAATATGATTTCTTTATAAACAAATTAACATAAAATAGATGAGATTATTGGTTGAAACTGCTTGGGCAACCCAGACTAACATTTAAAATTGTAAAAGTTCTGATAAATTTCGAAAGTTAAATTATGAGAGTACTCTGCTTAATTGCTTATAATAAGCATACACAACTTACTTAAAGAATATAGCGATAAGCAGCTGAACTGAAGGAGAGCGAATGCATACCAACTTAATTTAAATGATAGGTCTTTGGAAATAGTTACTTTGTAGTTGGTCATCTACATATTCTACGATAAATGTGTTAGCATTAGACGATTCGCTACATGACATAAACGAAAAATATACTGATCATCTAAAACTTCATAATTAAAGTAGCTACTTCGAGTGATCCTTGATTTGAAGACCTTATCATATGCATATCAGTCACAATTAGACTTGTATTTTGGTGCATCTAGATAGGATCGTGATCGTAGTAGTGGAGGATAATATGTTTCACCTGAAATTTTATCGAAGAAAGAAACTATATTTTTTTTATATTAAATACTGTCGTGTTAGTTAGTAGTGGGGTATCTCCGTTTTAGTTAAAAATGTTAAAATAACAACATACATGCTTACATCGATGTGTCAATTAAGGAATCCTTACTACCCGCTTTATTTTTTTGTTCTTTTATGAGATTAATGTGTGTTTAACTAGCATTGAAAAACACTTTTATTTGATAAAATAAATATCTTATGTAATTATAATTAGTACATTATTTTAGTACTCAAATTAATTTTATTTTACTATACCGTTATTTACCAATTTCACACATTGAACTTATAAAATAAAATGAATTTATGATGCTAACTATAGCACTATTTTTACCAAATGATAAAATTTATGTGACATTAAGATAAAATTTATGTGGCATTAATGTATGCGCATTAATATTTTCAATTCTTTCCAAATTAAAAAACCATTTAAAATGTTGAGATGTTATCCTCTTTTCATCATCTCGGGTTATTGGAGTATTTTGTCATATTTTAAACTTTTAAAATATTAAGAGTTTATTAAAAATATCATCATAAGTAATCATGTAATCCATTGCAACGCTTAGGCAATGAATGGTATTTATGGGTGATAATGAACCGAGCCGTTCGTTAAAGAAAATGTGTTCGACCCACACAACACACACACAATACACACATAAACAAACACACTCACACAATACAAACACACCCACACACCCACAAATATATATATCTAAGGGCAGAGTTTAACTACTTACAATAAAACAGAGTTAATAGCAAAAATAATACATAAAGATACTTTTAAATACATAAAAATATATTACAAAATCGATTTATACCTTCTTGGGGGCTTTTGGTTGATAATTTTCAGGAGATATGCAAATCGCATATCATCATTAGCTTGGCGGGAACGGGTAGCTCCCACAATATCAGCTAAACTGCTACGTAACCCCACGAGTGTATTCTCGACCTGTCGGAGTCGTCCTGAGTGTTTAGTGGCAAAGTCACGGCAGCAGACGAGCTGAGCCGTGAGTTTAAGTCTGCTAGCAGCCATGGAGAGAGAGAGTGTGTGTAGTGAGAGAGAGAGAGAAAAGGTAGTGAGGGAAAGAGAGAGAAAAAGGCAGAGAGGGAGAGAAGGTGGTGGTGTGAAAGAAATGCGACTACCAACCAAATAACAATTTTAGTCCTCTACTTTAAACACATTTTTGTTTGATGAATGGAATATTATTCTATAAATTTGTGAAATAAATATAGTTACCTGATTTTGACCAATTAGCAAATTTCGGCCTTATAGTGCCTTTGTATTTTTTGGACTTGCATTGTTGTTGTTTTTTTGCCAATTAGACTGAGACTCACCGTTCAACTCATCTGCAGCCGTGATTTTACCACAAAACGGTCGGGATTACTCTGACGGGTAGAGGATACACTCGTGGGGTTACGTAGCAGTTTAGCTGATATTGTGGGAGCTACCCGTTCCCGCCAAGCTAATGATGATATGCTCTTTGCATATCTCCTGAAAAAATATCAACGAAAAGACCCCTCGAATGTAAATGTTGCGCACTTTGTTTAAGTGTGAACAATGATAATTGTTTCGCTCGACTTCTTTGGCTGTCTAAAGGTAAGTCCCTATTCTTACCAGTTTTAGTATACTCTTGCATCATTACAAACATATTTTTTGTTTGGGAAATAACAATTTTTTATAAACTTTTTTCAATTTCCAGTTGGCGCAGAAGCCGTTGAAGTTAATGGTGGTTTATTTTGACCGTATTATCAAACCATCCTACGCATTTATTTTCTTAAGTTTGGTGACGAACCTTTTATGCGCTTTTCATGAATGTTTTTTTTTCATATTTCTTTTGCTTATTTTGGTTTTTTTTTGTGTGTGAAGGACATCAAAACTCATCATCTGATGGTAATTTCTTTTACATTTTTATTTTTATTTCTATGTCATTTCATTTTTAGTTTTTTGCTTATTTTGGTTATTTTATTTTGGTTATTTTTGTATGAAGTACATCAAAACTCCCCCTATGATGTGGTAATTTATATTAATTTTTACCTTTATTTCGACTTCACTTTTATTTTTTTTGTGAAGGCCAACAAAGATGCGGTTCTTACTCATATGATAATTTCTTGTACTTTTTACTTTTATATCTACATCGTTTTATTTCTCGTTTTTTTTTTTGCTTATTTTGTTTTGTTTTTATTGATGTAAGTTAACACAATTATGTTTACTCATGTGGTAAAGGCTCAACAAGTAGATGACAATCGGTTGGACGTGGGACAACATTCATATCACAGTTTGATATTATAAATGTTGGAATATTTGATTTATTTTCAAATTAAGAGTCATAACCATATTTATACTAGTTATCTATCACAATCAAAATAACTTTTAAATCATATGACGATCTTGTTTACTCTATAGAATTTTCATTTATTTATGATGAAAATTATATCTAGATGCATAAAAATCGTTGTACTATCTAATCACAACAATTTATGTAAATGTTGTAAGCACTTCTGTTTTATAGAAATGTGACTATTGTGTTTGTAGAGAAGCAATAGCCTAAAAGTATTAAAAATACAACTACCCGAAATAAGTTTTAATAACATATGTCTCTTTGAAACAAAAAATTAAGTGACTTCAAACAATCAATGTTGGTTCAAAATTAGTGTTTTAAAAGTAATACGATGAGTTGATAAGTAATAACAATCAGATTACCCACTTTGACAACTTGTCACGTGGTTATGATCATTATCATCCTGACTACTAAAGCAGCACTATACATTGACATTAGTCTGAAATAAGTCTTGTAAAATTGTTGAACTCAAAATTAGTGTTTTAAGAGTAATACGATGAGTTGATAAGTAATCACAATCAGATTACCCACTTTGACAACTTGTCACGTGGTTATGATCATTATCATCTCGATTACTACGGCAGGACGGCCATACATCCATGTTAATATTTGAAACGTTTATTATATAGAGTATACAAAAATCCCTGTTTGGAAACTAGGAACATCAATTAGTACATCGTTTAACAACTTAATTGCTAAAAAAATATAGGCTCATGATCTTGCATATAAGTTGGTGAAATATATGTTATTAGTCCTACAAATTACAATATATCATTCCTTTAGTTTGGAACATCACGTGACCATGCGGCTTTAGTTTGGAACATCACGTGATCATGCGGCTAACAGTAGGTTTGTGGTGGTTTATTCATCCTTATTTTAAATTTTGGAGATGGAATATCAAACTATATAGTAACTGATTTTATTCATCTTTTGAAAGGAAATATAGTAACTGATTTAAATCTAGTTTTTTAAGGTATCAGACGTCCCATGTTCAACTCTCGGGCAAAGTTATTTTTTACATGTCATTAATCGATAAATATAATGGGTATGTGGCTTTTAGTGAATAATTTCCTCAAATTTTCATTTGCCTAAAACTTACAATTAATCTACTCTTTTTCGTTTGGAGGAACATTTTATTCTCGCTACTTAATAACTGTTTTGCAATATCTCTATTCGATGTATCACCGCCCCAGCGGTAAAGTTAGTACTTCATATTAGATCACCCTATTTTTTACCATTTTTTTGAACTTGTATATTTGTTTTTTACTGCAACCGACTTGTGAACATTTACATTTTTGTATCTAAACTGACTTATAGGTATGGTAAATAGTTTTCATGAGATTTGATTTATATCAAACTTATGATAAAATATAATCGTTATCATTTTTTTTTTGCATGACATAACTCGGTGTGGCGGCTTACTCGCGATAAAGTTGTTACCATTGCGACGTCAATGATATCGTTATCAACAATTATATCTTAAACATAATCATAAAATCAAAATAAAACAAAAATTATACAACAAATGCCCAAATATCGTGAACCAACATAATGCCCACCTCCCCATATATAAAATTATTTTTGTTTTGAGGTATTCTGAATATTTTGACAACAAATCTATTAACAATATTACAGAAAACGGACAAACCCCCTCCACCTTATGGCTATTTACCGGGATGTTTTATTTTTAATAACATGAATTAAAATACAACAAAACCATAAACCATATTAGAAAAAACGAACAGCACCCTTTCTAACCCTGATGATAAGCACCTCCAATGAGATTTTCACGTTCTCACCAGCAACCTTTGTGATAATATGATGAGTTTCACACGATCAATAGAAAATTAAACACAACTTTTATTCAAACTAATTCCATTGTTTCTTATTTTTCCAGTTAAGCCTATTGTTATAAAAAAACTAACATTGTCATTTTTTTTTAGAGATTCCAAGATATCCACTCCCGGCAGGATTGAATTTTTTTTACACCACTTGCCATGCCAAATCATTTGGTCAAATCAGAAAAACCATTTTGTCCAATGTTTATAGGACTAGTATATGTGCTTAATTTACTCTGGACTAAAAGCCTATGATTATATTGTATGTATTATAAAGAACTTGTGCACTATTTTTTAACCCATTGTCTCCGGGTCATTCTACATAGGAATCCAAATATATCAATCCAGTAAATAAATATAGGGTTTTTTAGATTGCAAAATACTCAATTTTCAGTATTTTTCTCGATTCCAGTAGCTGTGTTATGCTCATCACCTACCTTCTTCTCAGTTCCAACAACTTTGTTCTGGTCATCACCTACCTTCTTCTTGGTTCCAGCAGCTTTGTTCTGCTCATCACCTATCTTCTTCTCAGGAACTTAATCTTCAGCACCTTCGGAGATACACCACGTGCCCAACAAAGTAAAAGAAAAAAACATACATTGGGTCCTCCTTTGCCACATGCTCTCCCCTAGTAGCATTTTGTACAGCTTCTCATGGACTCCTTGGAGGTATCTTTCAACTTTTGTTCAACTATAATTCTAAAAGCAATTATACCGACAACTGTACCGAAGGCGCCAAATTAGTAGAATGTTTTGTCTCAAAAAAATTGCTCATTTAAACTTTTTTGCAAGACGAAATTATGGTGTTTAAATACCACTAAAAAGAAGCACCTCAAATAAATAAAAGTATGCAGAAATTGAAACTGTGTTGTAAACTGAGCCAAAGCTTAAACTAATGCTATCACTAATTGGATTCCTATAGAAAAACATGTATGTGTTAACTTTACATGTGTAAACTAACCATAACTAATTGGATTCATATAGAACTAATTAGATTTGTATAGAAATCCAAGTATGTGTAAACTGGGCAGAAGATTAAAACCGACGTTTGGCATCAACTTCATCAACTTTGTAGTAATCGAGATGATAATGATCAAAATCACGTCACAACTTGTCAAAGTGGGTAATCTGATTGTGATGACTTATCAACTCATCATATTACTCTTAAAACACTAATTTTGAACCAACATAATTGCTTGAAATCACTTAATTTTTTGTTTCAAAGAGACATATGTTATTAAAAACTTATTTCGAGTAGTTGTATTTTTAATACTTTTAGGTTATTGTTGTCTACAAACATAATGGTTATGCATCTAGATAATTTTGATCCTAAACAAATGAAAATTCTATAGACTAATCAGGGTCGTCATGTGATTTAAAAGTTATTTTGATTGTGATAGATAACTAGTATAAATATGGGTATAACTCTTAATTTGAAACAAAATCAAATATTCCAACATTTATAATATCAAACTGGGATAAGAAGGTTGTCCCACATCCAACCGGTTGTCATCTACTTGTTAAGCTTTTAGTGATGTCAATGATCTCGTTATCAACAATTAGATCTTAAACATAATCACAAAATCAAAATAAAACAACATTCGACAACAAATCCAAAATATCGGAACCAACATAATGCCCACCTTGCCAGATATAAATTTATTTTTATTTTTGTTTTGGCGGATTCTGAATATTTTGACAACAAATCTATTAACAATATTAGAGAAAATGAACCCCTCCACCTTATGGCTCTCCGAGATGTTTTATTTTTAATATCATGAATTAAAAGACAACAAAACCATAAATCATATTAGAAAAAATGAATAACCCCTCACTCCCACAAGTACTACGATGAGTTGATAAATAATCACAATCAGGTTACCCACTTTGACAACTTGTCACGTGGTTATGATCATTATCATCTCGATTACTAAGCAACACTGTATTATTTTTCGTTACCATTTGATTTAGTATAGATGAACCGGAGCCAAGCTCTAAAAGAATCGAACACATTTTTTTAACGAACGTCTCGGTTCATTATCACCCATAAATAACATTCATTTGCAAAGCGTTGGAATGGGTTACATGTTTGATTGCTTGTGATGATATTTTTAATGAACCCTCAATATTTCAAAAGTTTAAAATATGACAAAATACTCCAATAACTTAAGAGGATGAAAAGAAGATAGCATCTCAACATTTTAAATGGTTTTTTTTTAATTTGGAAAGAATTTAAAATATTAATGCGCATACATTAATGTCACATAAATTTTATCATTTGAAGTGGGAAAAGAGAAGCATAAACCGTAAACAATGGATTGGAACTGAGCGGTAAATAAGAAACTTTGGTACGGTTAAAATTCTAAAACAAAATATTTAAAGGAACCATATGTCCCAAACGCAATCAATCTTTTAATAAAAAGATCATACCAATCAATCTTTTTTTGATCAAGGAATGTTACTATCTACTATATATCTCCCTAAACCAATTTATAACTGAATTTTTATATTACTTTTTAGTAGAGGGGCTAAAAAGAATTTTAGTTTAAACTAGTGGATGATTTAGTGGTAAATGGTAATAAACGAATCCAATAAGATAAGAATGTACATATTTATTTAAATATAGAGCCGTAGTAGCTAAAATAAACGAATTTCGATCTTATACCAAATCAAAATAAACCTTATTTTAGCAGGTGCTAAAATAAACCTTATAACATCGAAATTCGTTATATAGTTAAAATAGATGTATTAAGTAAAAGATACATTGAAGTATGAGGGGGCAATATTTGAAAATAGTAATAAATCATCACATTTATTACATACATACACACACTAATGACAGTAAAACTTCACCACGCCTTCACCCCTACCTTTCTCTCTCATAGCTCCCTAGACACTCTCTCTCTCTACTCCTTTAAACGCTACCATTTCTGTCATAGTTAACTTAGCTAAAAAAAGCTCTCTTTTCTCATCTCATGTCAGATTTGTAACTGGGAGCGCGAAGAGACTAGCTAAAATGGAGCGTATCCTCGGAAGGGTCAAGAATGGACAGTTGAAGCTGGAGTCGGGGTTTGTGAGGGTCGCCACAGATTATATGGCCTTGGAAAGCATGGCTGAGGCAACGACGTTTTCTTACAAGATAGTTTCAATCATCCAGCACGATGCTCTCCCTAGACACATAAATTCCAAAATATCGTGAACCAACATAATGCCCACCTCGCCAGATATAAATTTATTTTTATTTTTGTTTTGGCGGATTCTGAATATTTTGACAACAAATCTATTAACAATATTAGAGAAAATGAACCCCCTCCACCTTATGGCTCTTTCCCGAGATGTTTTATTTTTAATATCATGAATTAAAAGACAACAAAACCATAAATCATATTAGAAAAAATGAATAACCCCTCACTCCCACCAGTAATACGATGAGTTGATAAGTAATCACAATCAGATTACCCACTTTGACAACTTGTCACGTGGTTATGATAATTATCATCTCGATTACTCAGCAACATTATATTATTTTTTGTTACCATTTGATTTAATATAGATTAACCAGAACCAAGCTCTAAAAGAATCGAACACATTTTTTTTAACGAACGTCTCAGTTCATTATCACCCATAAATAACATTCATTTGCAAAGCGTTGCAATGGGTTACATAAAGATTGTTACTTAAAGATTGTACTCCAAAATAGGTAATAATAGTATTATCAAATAAAATATGTTAGAAGAGATAAAATAAAATAAGTTTTATAGTTGAAATTAAAAGTATCTATTGTGGAGATTATCCATGATAAAGTTAACATGTGTAGTTTTATGTACATTTTGGTAAATCTATTATCTATTTTCATCGTTACATTTTAAAGTATTGCTTTTAGCCTACGTGACATATTCTAACAAGCAAAACTTAACAATACCGATGGAGCCTTTCATTTTTCAATAGAAACTCTATATCTCTCCTCTTTCTATTTCTTCTCTCTATCTTCTCTAGACAAATTACTCCATTTCATCTCCTCTCTATTCCTATTAATCAAAATCCGAAAGAAGCATCCGATTTACTCCAAAAAGAATCCTTACTCAACACTTCTTCCCGCAGCTAGAGCAGCAAAACGAAACAATTGGATCAATTAAACCCCCTGAAACTTTGATTTCCCGAACACCATGAAGTCAAATTAACTTTACTCTACAAAATGACTCGTAGAACCGTCACTCAAAGTTACCAAAAGGCTACTAACACATTCTTGTATAGAGCAATTAATAACAACTACTAATGAAAAACTAACCACCAAGAGAACTTGAATGTTCCAAACACCATAAAGTGAATTTAATCAAGATTATAAACTGTAACCAACATTCACATTATAATGAGTGGGTGGGTACCTCCATAAGAATGAGTAAGAGGCCACATAATGAGCAACAACTTAGTTTTTTTCACATATCAAGTCTTATATGTTGTCAATCAATTCTTAATTTATAATGTGAAGAGTTTGATGAGAAGATAATTTACATTATGAACTTCTTATCCGTCCTTATTACGTTAACCACTTCCACTCCGTATTCTGTGTATTCTACTCCTAGATTTTGACTATTATTCATTAACATCAATTTAATTCTAACATAAACCCTAAGTCTTGTCCAAAATCTTAACTAGAGTTAAATTATCAAAAAAACTTACACTAAACAGTCAATTAGTATGCTAATTCATATTCTACTGAATCTAGCATGTTTTTAGTGAAACTAGTATTGATAGTAAATCTATTGGAGGTTTTACCTGGAAATAAATTTAAGTATATATGCTCTATTAATTAGTAAATCTACTACAAGCAAAGGTTTAAGAAGTAAATAATTACCTTATGTGGGCGAAAAGGACAAGAACGTCACACTAAGTTCACAAATCAGATCTCGGTTTTTTGTAAACACCAAGTCTATACGAAACCAAAATTTGGGTATTTTTTAAAGTAAAATAAAAGATTCTAAATATTTTATTTTAAAATTTGAACCTAAACATTTATATATGCATATTAGCCATCCAGTAGCTAAATCAACCCACACAACACACACACAATACACACATAAACAAACACACTCACACAATACACACATAGACAAACACACCCACACACCCACAAATATATATCTAAGGGCAGAGTTTAACTACTTACAATAAAACAGAGTTAATAGCAAAAATAATACATAAAGATACTTTTAAATACATAAAAATATATTACAAAATCGATTTATACCTTCTTGGGGGCTTTTGGTTGATAATTTTCAGGAGATATGCAAATCGCATATCATCATTAGCTTGGCGGGAACGGGTAGCTCCCACAATATCAGCTAAACTGCTAGTAACCCCACGAGTGTATTCTCGACCTGTCGGAGTCGTCCTGAGCGTTTAGTGGCAAAGTCACGGCTCAGCAGACGAGCTGAGCCGTGAGTTTAAGTCTGCTAGCAGCCATGGAGAGAGAGAGTGTGTGTAGTGAGAGAGAGAAAAAAGGTAGTGAGGGAAAGAGAGAGAAAAGGCAGAGAGGGAGAGAAGGTGGTGGTGTGAAAGAAATGCGACTACCAACCAAATAACAATTTTAGTCCTCTACTTTAAACACATTTTTGTTTGATGAATGGAATATTATTCTATAAATTTGTGAAATAAATATAGTTACCTGATTTTGACCAATTAGCAAATTTCGGCCTTATAGTGCCTTTGTATTTTTTGGACTTGCATTGTTGTTGTTTTTTTGCCAATTAGACTGAGACTCACCGCTCAACTCGTCTGCAGCCGTGATTTTACCACAAAACGGTCGGGATTACTCTGACGGGTAGAGGATACACTCGTGGGGTTACGTAGCAGTTTAGCTGATATTGTGGGAGCTACCCGTTCCCGCCAAGCTAATGATGATATGCGCTTTGCATATCTCCTGAAAAATATCAACGAAAAGACCCCTCGAATGTAAATGTTGCGCACTTTGTTTAAGTGTGAACAATGATAATTGTTTCGCTCGACTTCTTTGGCTGTCTAAAGGTAAGTCCATATTCTTACCAGTTTTAGTATACTCTTGCATCATTACAAACATATTTTTTTTGTTTGATAAATAACAATTTTTTATAAACTTTTTTCAATTTGCAGTTGGCGCAGAAGCCGTTGAAGTTAATGGTGGTTTATTTTGACCGTATTATCAAACCATCCTACGCATTTATTTTCTTAAGTTTGGTGACGAACCTTTTATGCGCTTTTCATGAATGTTTTTTTCATATTTCTTTTGCTTATTTTGGTTTTTTTTGTGTGTGAATGACATCAAAACTCATCATCTGATGGTAATTTCTTTTACATTTTTATTTTTATTTCTATGTCATTTTATTTTTATTTTTTTTGCTTATTTTGGTTATTTTATTTTGGTTATTTTTGTATGAAGTACATCAAAACTCTCCCCCTATGATGTGGTAATTTCTATTAATTTTTACCTTTATTTCGACTTCACTTTTATTTTTTTTGTGAAGGCCAACAAAGATGCGGTTCTTACTCATATGATAATTTCTTGTACTTTTTACTTTTATATCTACATCGTTTTATTTCTCGTTTTTTTTTTGCTTATTTTGTTTTGTTTTTATTGATGTAAGTTAACACAATTATGTCTACTCATGTGGTAAAGGCTCAACAAGTAGATGACAATCGGTTGGACGTGGGACAACATTCATATCACAGTTTGATATTATAAATGTTGGAATATTTGATTTATTTTCAAATTAAGAGTCATAACCATATTTATACTAGTTATCTATCACAATCAAAATAACTTTTAAATCATATGACGATCTTGTTTACTCTATAGAATTTTCATTTATTTATGATGAAAATTATATCTAGATGCATAAAAATCGTTGTACTATCTAATCACAACAATTTATGTAAATGTTGTAAGCACTTCTGTTTTATAGAAATGGGACTATTGTGTTTGTAGAGAAGCAATAGCCTAAAAGTATTAAAAATACAACTACCCGAAATTAAGTTTTAATAACATATGTCTCTTTGAAATAAAAAAATTAAGTGACTTCAAACAATCAATGTTGATTCAAAATTAGTGTTTTAAGAGTAATACGATGAGTTGATAAGTAATAACAATCAGATTACCCACTTTGACAACTTGTCACGAGGTTATGATCATTATCATCCCGACTACTACAGCAGCACTATATATTGACATTAGTCTGAAATAAGTCTTGTAAAATTGTTGAACTCAAAATTAGTGTTTTAAGAGCAATACGATGAGTTGATAAGTAATCACAATCAGATTACCCACTTTGACAACTTGTCACGTGGTTATGATCATTATCATCTCGATTACTACGGCAGGACGGCCATACATGTTAATATTTGAAACGTTTATTATATAGAGTATACAAAAATCCCTGTTTAGAAACTAGGAATATCAATTAATACATCGTTTAACAACTTAATTACTAAAAAATATAGGGTCATGATCTTGCATACAAGTTGGTGAAATATATGTTCTTAGTCCTACAAATTACAATATATCCTTCCTTTAGTTTGGATAAGACATAGATGATACAAAACGAACCGAAAAGACTTCACATTCATGTACGTTTTTTAATACTTGTTCATGTTTGCTATAAACCAAACGATCATAAACCAAACGATTGCCGAAACGAACACGGATTTTTTTTGAAATGTTCATAAAACTTAAAACATTAAATAAAGGTAAACGATGATATAATTTGCCATTTTTCATCTAAAGAGTACAACAATATCATTATAAAAATATTAGTTAAAGGGGAAGGATCCATACACACATAAAAAAACACATTATCTTTACACATCAATCACAACCCTCCATTTACTAAGTTTTAATGGTCAAGATTATGTGTTTATTATTGTTATTAGATGAACTAATCTTGACCATTAAAAGTAAGTAAACGAAGGGTTGTGATTGATTTGTAAAGATAATGTATTTTTTTTTATGTGTGCATAGATCCTCCCCCTTAGTTAAATATTAGTATCACAAAATTATTCACATAAGTATAATCGTAAGCAACTCAACTAGTTTGTGATTTCATTAACAATACTATGTCCTATCAACTTTGGCTAACAGATTAGACGGATCAGACGGTGGTTAAGAAAAATTAGACGTGATTATGCGCTAGTCAGCCAACTTTCGCCTTGCGTCTTTTAAAACATTGGATTTACCTCACCATTATTATATTACGTTATTTATCATTTTATATATAAATCACCCTAGCGCTGGGCGAAAATCCGGAAAAACCGAACCGAAAAGACCGGAAACCGAAAAACCGAAACTTTTTCGGGTTGGTTTCGGTTTACAATAAAATCGAACCGGAAAAAACCGAAAATAAAATCGAAAAAGCCAGAAACCGGACCGAAAAAATCCGGTTCGGTTCGGTCCAAAAAATAAAAATAAAAACGAAACCGATTGCTCGGTTTCGATTTTGACAAAAACTCGAACGGGACAACTCAGCACTAAATCACTCGATTAACTAAAACAAAACAAAACAAAACTTCACAAGCATAATGAATTTTTGTTCATTATCACGTGGTCTACTATACTAACTTCAAATTTTTGTTTATGTCTGGCTTTATTATGATTAAAGTTTTGGAATGTGTAATTTCGTAACATATTAATTTATTTTATACCACTTCTTTTTTCCCCCATTAGTTACTTCACTAGTAATTTTCCAAATTCAGTTTCTCTCACATCCAATAATTTAAAAAAAAATGGCCGAATGTTAATATAAAGGGTTAATTAAATCATAGTATGTTCAATGAGGTATAAAAAACCTTCTCTCTTGTTTTCTTAAGTTCATGTTTCATTTAGAAGTTTAATTTTATAAATTGGGTTGGCTTAAATTGGTTCTAATAACTTCTATGTTTGTGAAATGTGAATTGATTTAAGTGCATAGGATCAATATTAAAAAAAAAAATCTGTAGTTTTAAGCTGTAGTTTTCAACCCTTTTGAAAAGAATCAATTTTGGTTATTATCTCTGTCTTATTTACTAAAAAAGCTAGTGGACTACTATGGGTTGGCTTAAGCTTTTTTTTATGCTTGTGAATTGATTTGAATTACATTTAATGAAACTTTTTAAGTGTATAGGATAGATTTTTTATAACAAGACTCTGCTTTTAAGCTGTAATTTTCAACCCTTTTGAGAATAATCTATTTTATTCATTGGGTATGATTTATTTGCTAATAACGGCTAATCGACTACAAAGGCTCGTTTGGTTGTAGCTTTTGAACTAAACGCTGGTATATTTTATACAGTTTGGTATAAAAGCTAACTTTAGTCTGTATATGAACAAATTCGATATCCGAAAGAAAAAAGTTATAAAGTAGCTTTTTACTTGAAAAAATGTGATTTAAGATGAGATAGACCGACGTTCAATATAAAGTTAACTCAGACTTGGATTTTAATATGAATCCAATTAACTTTCGCCCTAGTTTTACACCCGAAAATTGAAACGGTCAAGTAAACTTGGTATTAAGGAGACTTTAGCTTATATAGTTTGGGATTTTTTTAGTTATCTCTTAAGAACAAAAGCGATGCCTTTAAGCAATAATTTTTGATAGTTTTGTTCTAAAAAGTGAGATGTTTTGCCTGTTTATATTGTATTAAGACTTGAGAGTAATTGATGTTAATATGAAATAAGTAGTTGATGCTAGTAATTGATCTGTATATATGGAAAAAAAAAATTATGGACTTACAGTAGAATGTGCCAATATGCTTATTGTCCTCAAACAAGTAGCTAAATATCCTTGCAAGATTCTGGATTGCAAGGGCAGTACTAATTAATTTGATTTAAAAAAAATCTTCTAGGTTCTCTATGCAACTTTTTTTTTCAAATTTTCTGTAACTTCTGTACAGTGATAGATAGAGTTGGTGTAAACGGATTAAGCTTGATAGAAAGTTCAGCTACTCGGTAGCTACTTTGAGAAGTGATGTGTGTTCTGCATTTTATTTATTTATAATAGTTGTTTTATATGGCATCTAACTGCATATTTCATTACTCAAAATGGTATCCATCTTTTTTCCCCTTAATTGATTGTTAATGTCTCGTGCTTTAGTAATTTGCACCTTTTAAGAGCTTGAAGTTGATGTGCAGGTTCTCATAATTATTGATTGAATAAACTTGAGACTGGGGAAAATTTTTGCTGGTAAAAAGACACCTTTTTCGTTCTTTCTGGTGTCTTTTTTTGTGGAATTTACAAGATTTTGCAATTCAGATACTATGTTTGAGAAAGTTAAGATACTACAAGAGAGGTATAAAATGCTGTCTTGGGTAATATTAAAAATATTTTCAAAATTTTCATTTCGAAAATATGAACTATTTGGTATGTGTGATTATTTTGTGAAGGTATTATAAACTTCATGTGATTGGTTTTCAGTCGACACCTTCACCTTTTTTCGATGCTATTCATTTGTGTATTTACCAGATGGTGGTGAAAGACTATATTACCTTTCCTATCTTATTGTCTGGCAAAACATTTACTGAGGTAACCATGTAGCATTTTTCCTAAAAAAAATATAATAGGTAGAAAGTATTCATATCTAGAACCTCTATTTCCAGATTGGTCCTTTATATTACATTTTTTGATCTTGGGTCCCTGGATTGGTAACCCTCAAGTCAGAAACTGGTTTTGATTTTAAATTCCAACTTTAACTGCAAACTTTTTGAAATTGTGTTAATTAAATAGGTAGCGACACTGTATGCTCGTATGCTAGCCAGTGTGGTTGTTGAATTATAGACATTCTAAATCACTTTTTTTTTACAATTCTTTAACTTTTGATGCTGCAAATCAAGCTGACAACCCATCATAATCACCATTCAGCCTTTTTTCTTGTGGTGGTATAAAAATGAAACTACCATGTAAATTTACAACTTTATTTCCTCTCTTCTCTCTCTTTCTCACACCTTACACTTATGTTAACACAAACGACCATACATGGATGTATCTTTCTCTGACTATGAGTGCGTGCCTAAATGATGGGATATTTGTTTGGACAAAAGCTGTGCATGAGTGCTTAGTTAGTACTTAGTAGCTGTTTCACACATGTATTTCAATCTCTCTATGTTTTTTTCCTGTAAATTGTGCCAATTATGTTTTTACGCATTCAGGTGGCAAGTGGGCAACAGTATATTCTTTTTAAAGAGGTTAAATTTCTTTATGTTTACTCTGGGAGTGATTTGGATATTGGGGTAACTGAGAAAGGTATGCCATTTTATTACTCTTTCATCTCCTTCAGCCTCTTTATAGCAGTACTTTGAATGGCGTTGGCTTAGAGGATGATGCTACTAATGCTTACGACCATATTAAGCACCTCAACTCCTGTAAAATCATGCAACCAGATTGTATTACTTGCTTATTGTGTTTGCTCTGCATATAGATCTATGAATGTGTATATATATATATATATGTTTATATATATTCATTTATCCATATACCCATATTTTCATAGATCTATATACAGAGCAAACACAATAAGCAAGTATTACATATGCATATGCACTAATGCACATACACATACTGCATACTACATATACACATACACATACACATATATGTATATATACACACACATAAAAGTTTATTTATTTGAAGTAGCTTAGTAGAGGAAAGCTGAAACTTGATGCTGTTTAAGCATGAATTAAGTTTGTGTATCAAGTCTATAAAAGAGATCCTATGTAAGAAAATAATGGCATCCTTTTTTTATTAGGTAAAAGAATAAATTACAGTAAAATACAAATGTACCTCTTCATGTTCTGGTAAATACTTTATTTGCTTTAGTGAACTGGTCTTCAAATTAGTTCATTTTCCTTTCAACCGTGCTTGTTGGTGCTCAGTGGGAATGCATGAAATCAAAATATCAAGTTACAATAGGGTTATGAAATCCTTTTGAGGCTCTTTGTATAAGTTTTCCCCTGGAGTCAGCTTCAGCTAACTCTTTATAAATTTATTAATACATACATATAACTATATAAGCAAAAATAATCCTGTATAGCAAAAAAAAAAACACAAGGAAAAGAAGAGAACATGTTGTCATATCATGGACTTAAATTCTTAATCTATTTGATTTCATATGATTGTTTTAATTAAAAATTGAGGTCTGCGTTCAGCTATCAAGGAATTGATGTTGCCAGAAAGCAAACAAGCTAAGAAGCACTTGGGCGAAGGAATCTGAGACTATAAAGGAACCTCTTGCTCATTCTATGCAAAATTTGTCTTCTTAACTTCCCAGGTAAAATTTGCAACATCATCTTTTTTTGCTTTGTTTTGATTTATCTTTTAAGATAATGCTTCTTAACTCGTTGGCTTTATAGGTTTTCGAGTTATTAAATCAGTAACTAATATTTGTAAGTAATTGTCACAATCTGCTGATGAAAGGACCATCCGCTTGTTCCTTTCTGTCACAAATCATCATCGCATTATCGTTTTTAGACTGTATTTCTGTTCTTTTTGTTCGTCCCGTAGTTTTCTTTCAAGGTTAAGTACACCCTAAAACTGTTGCTGGCTTCCAACTTTTATACAAGACTATGAAAATTTTATTCTAGTGTACAGAAAAAGAACTATTCCTGCCTAAGTACCGTGGCATCAATCTTCTAGCCCATCTTACATGTTCTTTCAATTTTCACACTAAGTAGATTTTTTTTCTGACTTGTACTTTTGCATCAAATTTTTATCCCCATTCACCCATTGTACGCAATCTCTCAATTTTTTAAAATGACACGTACCCATAATTCTTTCACTTCAGTCGTGTAAACTGGGCGTACAAGATTGATGGCAATGTATAATACCAACAGAAATTTGTTACTTAGAAAAATAAAATTATGTTAGTTATGTGTTTTTAAATCTTAAGGAACTCTGTCGTGTGTGTATTATCATGTGCTTAGGATGTAAAAAATGTGTAATACAAGAAAACAAACTGAAAAATCTTAACATGCAATAAATTTCAACTGTTCTGTACCAGACAGGTTCTTCTCTAGTGTTTGAGGATGGTGATTTTGACTCTGCCAAATTAAATTCAAGTTCTTATGTCAATTACCATGTTGAATCACCAAAAATGCCCCAGAACTTAGGATAAATTTTAATTTGGTCTTTTAATTTTCAGTTGTGACGCTATTGGTCCTCGTAGTCTGAAAAATTATTTATGATCCTCATTTTTCATTTACAACAATGCTAGTACCCGTAATTTTAGTAAATCTCACCGGTGGTTCCATGCTGTGGGATAATAGAACCGATAGTGTTATCTCGGAGAACTATATGCTAACCCATCGAAATATGGGATCATGGGGACTCTTGGTGTAACTTATACATAGAATGGGAACTACTATGCCTCATTAGAAACTACGGGGGCCAATTAGAATATTAACCAAAGTATTGGGACAATTAATATTACAATTGAAACTATGGGGGATCCAATAGAATCTTGATTTCAAGTATGGGGACCATTAGTGCATTGAACCCTAGTTTCCATTTGAGGGCTTTCCTAGTTTCCTGGGCATGCTTATCAATATATGTTTACAAGCTTCCTATAGGTTCTTATAACTAGTTATCGTGTTCCTGTTGTTCTTTTTAGCACGATTGACTTACAAGCTTTATTTATTCGTCTTCTTTTCACTTTTAACTTTTTTTGTTATCTCTTTTCTTCCTTTTTCCAGAATTATGCAGTCAGGAGGGCAGATATTGAGAGAAGGATCGTTGAGGCTCAAACCGTCGTCCAATGCTAGTAAGAGTTGTTATAGTGTTTTTCGTTGGATCATGGACAGGTTTTGGACAAAAAAAGATCTTTGACTACCATTCAGAAAAGTTGAATTCAAAATTATTTATGTTTCCTTGGCATATGATTAAATCATCAGAGAAAGGCATTTTTTTTTTAAATCAGAAGTAATATTTTTTCTTTGATATTTCCTTCCCTCTAGAACACTGTATGACTGCATGCTGAATGATTTTTTCTCTTAGGTAATTAAAGGTAGGCCAATCAAACAGATGAATTATGTTTAACAATTATCCTTACTGTCCCCACTAGTTCTCCCTATTTTTCCTTTCCCTGAAATATTTTGAACACTGGAATGATTTACTATAATCAAGTGTTACAAATTGCCGTGTTGATAACTTGATTTTATTTGTTGGTTCTCCTTTTGGTCTTATAAGTCCCTGGGTAATTGCTGTTGGAGTTAAAATTCTGAAATCCTCAAAGAATAATTAAATGAAAAACTTTAAGCTCTTCGGATAGAGTGGATATGGGGTGTGTGGGCCTTGCAGGAAATTTAGATACACGTCATCACAATCCAAACAATCGGACATGCTAGCTGTAGAAATTTCACCTTTCAAATGAGCCCTTTTTAAACTTCTTTTATTTTACCGGCTCGTTACCTTTTTTAGCAAGAAAGAAGTATCGCCTTTCCCGTAAAAAAATTTAAACTTCGACTAATGATCACTTCATACTAAACATGTATGTTTATTTTACTACAATATATGAAAACATGTTTCTTGTGCCGTCTTATTGGACTCAGTTTAGGTAAGTATTCAGCATTTTTTTGTGTTCCTCACATGATTGCATTTGCGTGATAAATGAAAACCAATATAAATATGAAGAAATATATCTGTATGGTGATGCAACATGAAATATTGGTCACGAGTCTCACGCCTATGAACTGAAACTTCTATTCTGGGTTTTATATCGTGTATTGACAATATGTTCCAATGATTTCTTATGTAGACTCTTTTTAATGAAATAGGTAAGGTTGATATACAGTTGAATATAGAAGTACCTGAGGATGCCGAGCTTGTCGAACCACTACAAGAAGGTTGTGTTTGGCGCCAGGCAAGAGGGCAAGCTACTGAAGTGTCAGGTGCCGAGAGTAAAGAAGCATTCACAGAAAAAAGGTTTTTCTTCCTTTGTTAATCTCATCCACATATCTATGAACATGTTAAAAAACAATTACTCTTCCTAGAAATAATAATAGGTCACTGATATTAAATCATTGAACAGCCATGCTCCCCGCCATGGTCAGTTGTACTTCTGTAAATTAACTTACAAACTTGTAACAAATGTTTAATTTTTTCCGAGGTATTCGAGACCTTTAGCAGCTCCTACAGCTCTCTTCAACCTTATATGCCAATTTAAAGTCTAAAGTAAAGTATTACATAGCATCTAAACCAAACCACTTATCTCTGGAAGTGCAAAGTTTCACAGAACAGAACACTGAAGAGTTTATTTTCGGAAAAAAATAAGTATATTGGAAAATATTCCTGATAGCCATAACCAGATAACTCACTTTCAATTTCAAACTCACTTGGTCCTTAAAGTTCTATACAATTGTAATACATTCTGTTCAGGTGTTCTATTTGATAAAAGATGCCATACTAATATTTCCAATTGTCTTAACCACTAGGGCTTAGCCTAGTGGCCTGAATTCACACTCTCAAATGGGGGGTTGTGGGTTCGAATCATGGGGTAGGAGTGAATTCCTTTTGATATTCTTTTAAAAAAATTAAATAATCGAGTAGTCATTTCGTAAATAGAACAACCCAAATGCTTACAAGCAATTCATGTTCTGTTTTTGTCCAGGTTGTCATCTCTGCAGCTTTATATCTAAAACTAAAAGGAAATCCAAACTCAACTGGAGATTTGAAGGAGAAACAGGTTAGCTAGAATAGCAGATATGTTGAACCTTAAAAGGAGCTGACAGAACGAGTAAGGACCCATTTTTTCGCCTTTTAATGAAGTCAAACAGCAATATAGAAGAACTTGTATTCATGAGACCTATCAACGTGAGGCTAAAGTTTCTAACTAGCAATCATCCAAAGTCGGCTAATTCAAAGAGTTCATTTTTAACCGACTCTTAAATGTGTCTCTAAGATAGTAGTTGTCCGTGTTCTCAGATTGGCCCTAGTTTATTTTTGTTTCTTGTAACATTATGTTGTAAACTTTTGCTACGATAATGATGGAAGTACGATTGCGTAAGTAATTCTTTTCCCAATTGTTTTTGGACTTGGAAGAACGCCTGATGGCCTTGAATTAATTTTGAAAGTGATTTAAATTTTCACGCCATGGATTTGTAAAATAACGTTTATTGGAGTGTTTTTGAATTTCTTTCGATCTCTGGATGGCACAATCGGGAAATAGTCGGATGAGATCAGCAATGTATATGTGTGGTAAAATTTTGGTAATACTATTATTTATTAACTATTTCTAAAGAAATTGTCCACTATTTTTCTCCCCTGCAAGTTAAGTATCCGATCAAATGCAGCACTACTGAGACTTCTCAATTTCACCCGAAGTTATAAGTTTTAAAATAATAAAACGAGTTAGTGCTTAATTCCTTTTATAATATATTGTATGATATATATAAGCTAAAATTATTCAAATATTATATACAATTTACATTTTCATCATATTGTTAATGTACTTGTTTTAGAAGCCAGTTTTTCAGGGAAAAGCCTTACCAGTTACGACCTTAACAGAGTTTCCAAGTGTACTACGATCATCAATTTATTGGTATGTAGGGTGGTGAATATACAAACATCATTTTTTTTTACTTACCCAAAAAAAACATCAGATTCTATACTAAGGTACGGATATTACAACTAATAAAGTTTTTCTTTGAACAATTATTGGATTGTTGACTTGTTGCTCCTAAATCACCCTAATTTCTTGCTCATTGTTAATGACCTTCATAGTTTCATACCAACGCTTTAATAAGTGATGACAAGTTTTAGCGTATGTGACAAGTGAGACTTGCAATGACTGGGACAACACAAACCGAAAATGATTATAAAAATATTAATTTAAGAGGATCCAACAGTATTATAACTTTTTTCTTTTTTTTTAAGATTACAGTCTATCATAACCTGAACTAACTTAACTGTCTCAGTATTCGTAAATGTTCCCACGTTTTTAGTAGCACTGGGTCCGGTTTGGATCGGTTATTGGTAAAACCAAAACCGAGCATAAATTTCGGTTCGGTTTTTTTCGGTTTTCGGTCTTTTCGGTTTATGGACCGAACCGGTTGTCTCGGTCCGGTTTCGGTTTTTTTTTCCGGGTTTTTTTTCAGTTTTAATTAAAAAAATAAATTTTATTATTGTTATATTTTGAAACATGTCCACTTATACATTTAGCTAGTACATTATTATGTTTATTTTGGTAATCTATTTATTACGAATCTCCTAATTTAGATATATAAAAATGATAAAAAAAAATTATCAATTTGTTAGCTTGTATATCCTTCCCAAATTACACGTACCCTAATTATTAGAAAAATAAATAAAATAATGTAGTAAAATAATAAAATATAACTTATTTATGAGTATTTTTTAGTCGACTTGTTTTTTGACAAGGTGAAATAGAGTATTTAATAATGAAAATTTAGTATCACAATTATTTAGATAGTTATAATTTATAATAAAATTTTGTTTCATATCGTACATATGAGTTCTGAAACGATTATAACTTATAATTATTCAAACATTAGTTTCAAAACCTAATTGTGAAAATGTTAATTAATAGATTTTTTAGTTATTAAAAGTTGAGACAGTTATAAATTATGATTAAATTAAATGTTAACTAATTAAAATATACATAATAAAACATAATAATTGGCTATATGTAACTCAAATTTTCAGTCCTCAATTTTTTTCGAGTTTTTTCGGTTTTTTGATTCGGTTCGGAGTATTTTCGGCTTTTTGATTTTTCGGGTTTTTTCGGTTCGGTTTTATAGTAAATCGAAACCGAACCGAGATGTGTTCGGTTTTTTCGGGTTTTTTCCCGGCATTAGTTTTCAGTACAAACTCTTATTTTTCTTAGGAAATTTTACAGGCCTTTTCTCTCTGTCTACCAAATATCACAGTTCAGATACATACGTCGTATTATTGTCATTCTCCTTGTCGTAAATCTATTATTTATTTTTCTCAACCTCACCACAAAAACCGGAACTAAAACCTGATCATGCGAAGTTTCAATTGATTGTACTGTTCATACAAGTCTAGGGACGAGTGAGTTAAATAAAATTGACTTAAAGGTGTGGTAAAAACACCATTTTTTATTACGTTTGTGCATTATACCGTTTTTCTATTCACGATGTTGGTGTATATTTTAGAGAACTTGTACGGTGCACTAATTATACATGAGTTGATTTCTACATGTGCAAATATGAAACTCATATGATGAATGAAAGGTAATTCCGGATCTCCATACGTCCAAAAATATATATGTACTATTTTCCTAAAGTATCAATAAAAACTTTCTTAGGAAAGCTCATATGATGTAAGATAGTTTCGAGTAAACACCACAGCTGTATCCATTAGAAATTTCCACAATATAACTCTAAATTACGAAACTGGCATTATCGCATACTTCTACATACAAAAAATTCTAATTTCGGGACCAAACCGAGAGAAATGAACTCTCAGTCCCGCATCAGTTCTGAAACTGCAATTCAGCCTCTCGGCTTTGGTTGTGTCAGGATAAACATCACATACATTTTGCATCCATTTCATTTCCTCTTATTTCTTACTTTAATTATTTCACATACACCTCATGGCAGTTTTAGGATTAATGTCCTTTTGATTTTATAAAATAAATTCCGATTGTATCGAACAATGAAATATGCATCATAAAAACACTTGCTATGTGCCTCAAGTCTAATTTATTAAAATAGAGACTTATTCGACACTTGTGATCATTCTTGAATTAGATTTTGGTGACAACATTATAAAAAAATCATCTCAATCTAGGTAGAGACAATTGCCCATGAATACAAGAAAGAAAGAAAAAATATCTGTTTTTCTTTGTACTTTCTTCCTAAATAAACTGCTATTCAGAAACTTGAAGACCACAAGCCTTATTGCCCCACATCATCCAAAAAACTAGATATTGTACTGAGGTGGCAACATTTTACTGGATACTCCTTTAAAACAAACCTTCATACACCAATTATCGTCCAACCAAAAGATATTTCCCTTCATATTTCATCTTTGTCATTCAAGTTAACACTTACTTTTGTTTCCATAAATTTCTGGTTCCTTATTTTGAGTTAGAAAATAAAATAAAATGGCAAATTGTGGCATGGCGTTCGCAAGGTTAGCTATAGCACCGAGCCCAATTCACCAGAATAAAGGGGGAAGAAATTTATCGAGGCTGGTTGTAAGGGCCGCAGAAGAGGCTTCTCCACCAGCTGCCGCCACAGCTCCTCCTCCACCTAAGCCTGCTCCGATCGGTCCCAAAAGAGGAACCAAAGTAAGCCCCGGCTTTCACCTTTTTTACTAACATAGTCCTGTAATACGATATTAACTAATACGTAAGTCTACGTCCTAAATTCACCATTAGTAAGCTATATCAGCATTGAACTGCTTACATTCTGATCTTCTGCGGTGCAAGTGAATCGTACTTTTCATGTAAAAACTTCAAGAAGAAAGTAATGGGGCCGACTTGAGACTAGAGACTTGAACTTGATACATATGTTTTATCCTAGACTATGTCAATTGACTTGATACTATCGCCATTGTTTGAACTTGATATCCTAGACTATAGTCTTCTGCCTGTGATTAAATCGTACTTTTCATTAGAAAAATTTATAAAAAAAGTAATGGGGACTTGTGACTAGTGACATGGAACTTGATACATACTATGTATTATCCTAGTCAATTGACCTGATACCACCGCCATAGTTTCAAGAAATATTTTGGTCCGTATAGTTTCAATTGCAACAGGAATGGTTCCAAAGTTTTGAGAAGTCATTGAGTTTCTATGAATTATGGATGCAAAGTCATTTTAAATCATTGATACTTGATCGATTGAGTGGTATGTTTTTCTTTTCCGGAGTGATCTAGTTTTTGTTACGTGGCATCATCTCCTATTACCACGGAAACAATTTGAAATTAGGAAAACACGATAAAAGGGATCATACCTATCACAATTCTCTTATAGTGAGGATTGAACTGCCGCTTTATGAGTATTTGACGACTATATGGGATGAGTAGTGTGGTTCAAAAACTTGACAGATACTATTTCTAAGGGTATAGTTACCATCTTTAGCTTAAGTGTGTCTTATAATCCTATTAATAATGAAATCTTCCAATTACAGTATATTCAAGATAAACGTATACGCATCTAAAACAATCCAAACACACCGAAGCTCAAACTTGATGTTCTTTTTTCAGATTATCTTATAATCAAAACAACGACCTACTTCAAGTCTACAATGAATCAACTGCATACCACAATAATTTATCGTTCTGTTTATGCTCTATTTAACCTCAACGAGCTGTAATCTTGGTTAAACTTTGCCCTAAAACCTTGTTTTCTTTCGACAGGTGAAAATTCTTAGGAAAGAATCTTACTGGTTCAAAGGCACTGGATCAGTTGTTGCTGTTGATCAAGTAAGTAATGTATCTGATATAGGGTTAGTTGCGGTTTTCTGTACTAACCATCAACTTGTTTATCTATTTTTTCTCACAAATCACAATCGGGTCATTCCCGCCTATATAAGTCATCAAAATGAGACCCACTATACAATCTCACTAATCGCAAGGGTGTACATATCGTTAGTAACAAATAGATTGGTTTAGCAATAATTAAAAAGGGTTAGGTTGGTTGCAGAATGACAAAATTTCCTGTAACGTGTGTGACTAACAATCGTCCAAGGACCTTTATTAAAAGAAAAACACATAGATCAATGACCATATAAGACTGTTTATAGAATAGCACATGAATTCTCAAATGTTGATACATTGATTTCCAAAAGTAGAACTATATAAAGATATCCAAAATCTATGTTCGACTCAGATATATTCTGATATTACGGAGATGTTTTAAATTGTGCAGGACCCAAAGACTAGGTATCCAGTAGTTGTCCGGTTCAACAAAGTGAATTACGCAAATGTTTCTACAAACAACTATGCATTGGATGAGATCCAAGAAGTTTGAATGCGTTATTATCCATATTTCTAGTTTCATTATTGGTTTTCATCACACTTTTATGTCAATGTGTATCATACTCTTGTAATGTAATCCTCTGTTCTATATATGGCTTGACAATTATAGATGCTATCCTTGTTTGTTTTTTCCATCAAACCCGCAGAAAAGGACCGCAATTCACGATAAACACTGTACAGAATAGCTTAGAAGTTGTTTGAGTGCATTGCATATGCTCAGACTACATCTTCTTGCTTAAGACCTGGACTGTAATGTGTTGATTCGTGCCAGTTAATGGTCTAAATAAGCTAGAATCTTATACTTTTTTCTAGACCTCAAAACTCCAACTTATTTTCTAAAATCTGAAACCTATCAAGTCATTATTTACTATTTAGTGAACCTGAATTGTGGTGATAAACTAATTGGTGAACTTTTATGCTTCAATAAACCTGTTATGCTGTATGCAAGAAGGCTAAGCTTTACTGCTATAGGCGATAAGTTTCTCCCACTGAAACCGAAACAAAGGACAGATACGAAACACTAAAAGCTAAAATTTTCTAGAGGAAAGTAGCGAAGTTAAAATAGAACATCATTTGACAAAGTCTCTACAACATTGTCTGTTAGACGAGCGTACGGGCTCAAACTCTCACTTTTTCTTCTGCAACACAGAGATATATGTACATGTGGTTAGTGATATGGGCATATATGGCTTGAATATAGTTGACCCTTTTAATCATACCACAGAGTTTGTCTAGTTGCAGCTTCTAAGCGATTTAGATATATGTATATGTGGTTAGTTCGTTTAAAAAAAAAAACAATTTAGTTGAATTTTTTTAGTATCAGTAAAAAAGCACCAACTTCGTCCATTGCTTCTAGCTTTTCAGGCCAAAAAGCTAGATATCTCAGCTTTTAAGCTCATAAACTAAGTTTAAACCTGCAAGCAAACAGAGAATATGTTGTGTTTGATTTGTGTGCTGTAGTTTATTTATAGCTTGCTTATTGTAAACTAAAATTCTGCACTTTGTTAGAGAATGTTGCCTGAACTACTTATTGTGGTTCTATAGTAATTATTCCCTAAATGCATAATATATGTCTACACTGTTATACAGTGCATATTAGGAGTTTTTTTTTATGCCACCATGGGCTGTGTGTCTGGGCATGTAATCAGAACAATTGTCCAGGAACAGTATATATTCTATCTATCCAAATTCATTAAAATAAAACACTCAACAGGTAAAGATTATAGTGATATATTGACAATACGCAAAGTTCGAGTATAATTATCCTTCGATGCTGCTTATGAGATGGTCCACTCTAGTTACGAACTTACGATTGACACCCATGTTATCAATTGGATTGAATGTCCTCTCATTGTGAGAGTTCCTCTTATTATATAGAAAATATGGAGATATACAAGGCTGATTTTCAGCCATTACATGAACCAAATCTTGGCTTATTTCTAGCAATTGTATCAAGGAGTTACAGCTAAATAAATCTAAATAAGGAAGTTACAATTATTCTACTTATTACAATATATTTACAGCTATAATAATGCATAATTTATGCCTTGATATCTGCTGTCATCCCCCCTCAAATTGATGCTGGTCGATCAAGAAGCATCAATTTGCCCACAAGGAACTGATGACGTTGTCGTGTCATAGCCTTGGTAAATACGTCAGCTGTTTGGAGAGTGGTGGAAATATGAGGAAGAGAAATAATGTGAGTGTCCAAGGCTTCACGAATATAATGACAATCCACCTCAATGTGCTTAGTGCGTTCATGGTAAACAGGGTTTGTGGCAATCTGAATAGCACTAGTGTTATCGGCATGGAGTGGAGTAGGATTAGGTTGAGAGAAACCGAGCTCGGCTAGTAGTCCACGGAGCCAAACAATCTCTGAACAAGCAGCAGACATAGCACGATATTCAGATTCTGTTGAAGATTTAGACACACGAGCTTGCTTCTTACTCTTCCAAGAAATCAAGGAATCGCCTAGAAACATGCACCAGCCCGTGACTGAACGTCGGGTGTCTGGACACCCAGCCCAATCAGCGTCACTATAGGCAACTAGATGAAGAGGAGAGCCCGCTGGAAAAAACAATCCACGACTAGGTGTCCCACAAAGATATCGAATGATACGACGAACAGCAGCTAAATGTAAATGACGGGGACGTTGCATGAATTGACTTACTTGCTGGACAGCAAAAGAAATATCAGGCCGCGTTATAGTCAAATAGTTTAAGCTGCCCACTAATTGTCGATAGACAGTAGGATCAGAAATGAGGTCACCCTCATCTCGACGATATTTTGTGTTAACTTCGAGAGGGGTATCCACAGGAGAGGCATCTTGAAGACCGGCTAATTTAAGCAAATCTTGTGTGTATTTATGTTGATTCAAAAAAGTACCAGAAGAATCCGAATGAACTTCCAAACCCAAGAAGTAAGTAAGAGGACCAAGATCTTTCATATGGAACGAGGCTTGAAGATATTGTTGCAAACGAGCAATTAAAGCAGAATTTGTTCCAGTAATAACAATATCGTCAACATAAACTAGGAGAACAACAATACCGGTAGATGTCTTGCAAAGAAATAATGATGAGTCAAATTGGCTCTGCTTGAATGAAAATTGCAACAAGGTGGACCGAAATTTATCAAACCAAGCTCGGGGAGCTTGTTTCAACCCATAAAGTGAGCGTTTCAACTTACAAACATCCAAAGAAGAGGAGGAAGGCAAGCCGGGTGGTATAACCATATAAATCTCTTCTTTGAGATTACCATGAAGAAAGGCGTTTTTAACATCCATCTGATGAAGTGACCAGCCTTGTGATGCAGCAATCGAGATAATCATACGAACCGTAGTCATTTTAGCAACCGGGGCAAAAGTCTCTTCATAATTGACCCCATACTCTTGTTTGTTACCAAGAGCAACTAGTCGTGCCTTATAACGATCTAGAGTACCATCAGAGCGAAGCTTTATTGAGTATACCCATTTACAACCAATGGTTTTTACATTAGTTGGACAAGGAACAATATCCCAAGTGTGATTGTCTTCAAGAGCTTGAAGTTCTTCTTTCATAGCCTTACGCCAACAATCAGACTTAGTAGCTTCAGAATAACATGAAGGAATATGAACATCTGTCAAAGTAGCATGAAGAGATATGTGCGAATTTCCATATCGAACAGGTGGGCGGATGATTCTGGAAGAGCGTCGAAGAATCATATTTGGGAGCTCATTCTCTGCGGAAGAAATAGTTTGAACATTCTCATATGTCGATTCCGGCTCAGGTGTCGGGTCGGAATCAGGTATCGGGTCAGGCTCAGGAAGCTGCAAAGTTGGACGTTGTCGTGTATAAACAAATCCAAGCTTAAATCTCCCAGAAGTAGTTTTTATCTCATCAAAATTAGGAAGAAAAAGTGATTCTGGTGAAGACTCAACATGAGTAGAAAAGAAAAATTGAGTTTCAAAGAAAACAACATGATGGGAAATACGAAATCTATTAGAACTTGGATCATAACAAACATAACCTTTGTGTGAAACACTATATCCCATAAAAGCACACTTAACAGATTGGGCAGAAAGTTTATGACGCTCATGAGGTGGCAAATGAACAAAACACACACAGCCAAAAGTATGCATGTCAAGATAACGGGGATGCTTATGATAAATACGATAATATGGAGATTCAAAGTTCAAGATCCTTGAAGGCAAGCGATTAATTAGGTAAACTGCTGTACTTAAGGCTTCCACCCAGAATTTAGAGGGAACAAAAGATTCAAGTAATAAAGTTCGACAAACATCTAATAAGTGTCGATTCTTACGTTCAGCAACACCATTTTGTTGCAGTGTATAGGGACAAGAGCGTTGGGAAACAATTCCCTTTCGATGAAGAAAATCATGAAATTCATGGGACATATATTCGCCACCGGAGTCTGATCTGAGCAATTTAATGTTTGAAGAGAATTGAGTCTCAACGTAGGCTACAAATGTTTTAAAGACACCAAGTACCTCAGATTTAGAATGAAGAAAATATATCCAAGTGTACTTACTAAAATCATCGATGAATGTTACAAAGTACTTATAATTGGAATGAGATTTAACAGGAGTAATGCCCCACACATCACTATGAATCAGATCAAAACAATTTTCAGCACGACTACCGTGAGAAGGAAAAGAAAGAGACTTGCTTTTACCTAATTTACATGTAGAGCAATCAAAAGAAAGACTAGAGGAAAATTGATCTTTACTGCCCAATAAACCAGAATTTATTAAATGAGATAAGACAATAGAATTTGGATGGCCTAAACGCTTATGCCATACTTCATTCTTTTGTTTTACAGCAATACTAGCCAAAGAAATAAATTTAGGAACAGGAAAATGCAAAGGAAACAGACGTCCAACTTTAGGCCCCTTCGCTAGTATCTTCCCCGACACCTGATCCTGCACAATAAAACCATCACGGGAAAATCGAACATCAAAGTTATTGTCAACCAATTGTCCTACTGAAATGAGATTAGTAGAAAGTTGAGGAGATACAAGAACATCTTTAATTGAATCATTAATGTCCCCAATAGCATGGATCGGTAACTCACTGCCATTAGCAATCTGAATGTTTCCATTATATTTTTGAACATTGCTAAGAGTATCACATGAATTGGTCATGTGATTTGATGCGCCAGAATCAACAAGCCAAGATAAAGATTGTAGAGTGCCCTTACCTTGAAGCCCTAGAGCTGAAAAGGCTGTGATAATCATCTTCTGGACCATTTCTGGAGTAATAGTTGGACCAACAACAGCTTGATTAGCAACAGCAGGCTGATTAACTTGACGATTCTGAGGACGAGTAAGACATTCTTTGATAATATGCCCAGGCTTTTTACAATAGTTGCAGGTTTTCTTTGCACAGTTAACAGCAATATGTCCGTATTCCTTGCAGCTAAAGCACTGAACCTGTCGCATGTCTCTCCCCTTACTTTTTCCATGAGTAGCAGCATAGGCAATTGCATTATCATGTATTTTATTTTGCTGGAAAATAGTTTGTGTTGCGAGACGTTGCTCTTCACGGAGCAATTCTTTAAAACACACATCCAAGGAAGGAGAAGGATCACGATTCATCAGATTGGAGCGGGTTCCCTCATATTCAGGTCGCAGTTTCATCAAAAACTGATCCCGTTTGCTCTGTTCATGCACTTTTTGAACAGCAGCCAAAGATTCTGTTGGTACGTTGACATAAATTATGTCGACGTATTCTGCCCATAAGTTTTGAAATTCAGAGAAATAGTCTTGAATGGACAGATTGCCCTGAGAGTACGTAGCGATCTCGTACTCTAATTGAAAACGTGCAGCGGAATTGTCCTGATTATAGACCTTCTTTAAATACTCCCACATATCTTTAGCTGTTTTATATGGCCTAAGATTGGAAACAAGTGACTGATCAATTGATCCCAAAATCCAAGTCATGACTCTAGCGTCTTTGACTTCCCACTGAGCTAACTTAGTAAGGTCAGTAGGAGCTGAATCACTACCATCAATGTGACCCCATAGTTCTTTACCCACGACAAATAATCGAAACTGAAATTCCCAGGTAGAATAATTTTTACCTGTGAAACGCACACCAAAAGTATCCATGTTGCTAGTTGACATGATACTGTAACTTACCAAAAAAAAAAAAAAAAAAATCCCCAAACCAAGATTTTAGACTCACAGTTAAACTCTCTCAAATTTTGAATTATGGCTCTGATACCATATCAATTGGATTGAATGTCCTCTCATTGTGAGAGTTCCTCTTATTATATAGAAAATATGGAGATATACAAGGCTGATTTTCAGCCATTACATGAACCAAATCTTGGCTTATTTCTAGCAATTGTATCAAGGAGTTACAGCTAAATAAATCTAAATAAGGAAGTTACAATTATTCTACTTATTACAATATATTTACAGCTATAATAATGCATAATTTATGCCTTGATATCTGCTGTCACATGTTATCTCAAAATCTAAACACATAAAGGCAAAAGCATTGTTGATTATGCAATGGACCTACAATTTCCGGGGTTTACTTTTAAAGACTCTTCTGAATATTTCAACTCTGCGATTTATCTATAGATCCGCTAAAAAAAAGCAGGATATTACAAGCGCATAAGAAACGTAATTTACAGTTCAAAGTCCAACCCTGTGTTTTCATCGTTTAAACACGTTGTACGAGAGTAGTCCATACTTACAAGCCTGCAGTGACATACATTCTACTACTTTGTAGTTTGTAGTTGTACTAGCTCATAATGTAAATCCCTTTAGAAGTTTGATTTATCTGCTCAAGTTACCTTACTTCTATATCAACAAGTACTTTAGCATCGACAGTGACTGTGACAATGGCAACAACAATAAGAATGAGATACTGAACTAAATTACCTATGATTTCGAATTTTCTCAAATGACAGATAAAAAACTCTGTCATGGACCATGTTGATTAAGAGTTGTATTTAATTTTCATGGATAACAGCAAAATGTCATGGCTTTAGATCTAATGCAGGGCTTTAGTTTTGTGGATGAAATGAGTTTGTGGGCTTAGACTCATTAGAAACTTTTGGAAGAAAGTAGCTTATCTCAATTTCTGAATATAAATCTTTTCAATTGATGACTGCATATATCCACAATTGTGACATGAGACGCTATCTGATTAATATCATGGTCTAATAAGTCCAAGAGAGGCTTGAAAATGATGATTAGCATCAAATATTGTTCAAGTTAATAACCTTTTCCTTTTATGGGAGGTAAAATTAAGGCTATAGTCACATAAGTGAAGTGTTTAGTGACACCAACTCGAAAGAAGTACTGTAATTATATCAGGAACTACAGAATTTTCATAGAAAAGTCAAAATAATTTTGAAGATGTCTTTATTTTAAACATAAATGAAATAGTTATCAGTGTTATCAACAATTCCATATTTTGGATCTCTATGAGTTGATTTTAAACCGCATGCTAAATTAGTGAACAAACGCAGTGTGACTATCAACAAACTGTAAAGAGCTTATTTTAATAGTACTCTTGACATACCTATTATTTAGCATTTGAACGATTCCTGAACTCATTAAAACTAATCAATTATCAATAGCATATGCAATGATGAGATCTCAAGTTGTAATAGATCAGAATTTAGTTCTAATCTGACCCTGAATTAGGACCTTTTAAGGACTTTGACTTAATTAACTTATGGTGGCTTTTTTCCATGTGCCATGCACCAGAGATTATTGGAGTCCTATTATTCTTAGAGAATGTCAAACTCTAATTAATGCACAAGTATAGTTGATGTGCACCCATGTTGAATTTGGGCTTCTTTGGAAATATAGCTAGGGATATATAAAAAAGAAAATTATTTGTATGGTGAAATTTAGGTTCAGCAAAGATAATAAATCGGCGGTGACGCAAGAAATTCATTATACTGCATGTAATTATAGCAGATTAGCCTCCATTAAGTGCATGTTTTTTTTTTTATAAGAACTTCAGCCCATTCTCGATCAGATATTGGTTTTGCCAGTCTTAATGGCCTTTCGGTCCCTACCCATCGTACCAGTGATGTCGATCACCAAGTTGCTTATCTTCATGATATAGATAGTTCTGATGGGTGCATAAATGAAATAATGTAAGGGGGTTTTTTCTCAACCATAGATTATAGTATTGGCCTGTGCCAACTTTCAGAAACCTTTTTCTTCTTGTAGCTACAATAATTTATAGTTTTGGTATTGAACTGACAAGAACTTAACTCATAAGACATGCTCTAAAAGAACTTGATAGCTGTATTGATACTGAACTGACATGACTCTAACTAAAGACATTCTCTTAACCAATTTCATATTAGTCACCATTCACCAAAGTTGCATTATTCAATGTATGACAATCATCTATTGTAATTGTAATATTTGGAACTTGCACAATTGGTAGAAAAATTGGAGAATAGTCGTCACTTTTTATATAAGGATGAATAATTACAAAGAAAAAGAAGAAAAAAAGGAGCCTCATCATCCTCAATGGTACAAAATTCCCAAACATGAACAAAACTTGGGCTTTTTGGAGAGGGCCGGTCTCTACGCTGTCTGTTTTTTTCTTTGTTTCTCTACATATTATCTGTATATACTATTCCTACCCGCGTCACAGAAGTTAAGTATAAATCGAACTGAGGGCGATTAAAACTGTGAAATACATCGCCTATGGGTAGGATTTTTGTGTTTCTTTTGCGTTAGATTGTCTTTGTAGACTTGGCAAATATCTTGTGCTATTTTAGTAGCATCTGCAGATGCCCCTGATAGCCCTCTCCTTGTGAACCCAATAGCATAAAGCCCGGCCTTTCCTTTCCACCCGTTAGGAAATGGTGTTTTCGGGAATCCATTTTTGCAAAAGAAATCGGTTTCCTGTAAACATTCAAGAAAAAACAACATCAGTAAACTTATTCTAGAATATGTTAGTCACGAATCAGGTTGGATATTTTCAGGAAAAAAAACAAGTTTAGAACATTTTCTCACCTGAAGCCAGTAAGGGACGTTGCTACGGTACCCTGTAGCGAGAATCACAGAATCGATCTCGAGTTTTTCACCAGTAACAAGCTCGACACTGTTAGAAGTAAATCTCTTGATCCCAGGTACAACAGCAATATCACCTGATCTAATTTTTTCAAGAGCACCAATATCAAGAACAGGGCTTTTCCCTTGAGTATTTTTAAGCTCTAGAGGGCCTGCCAATGGCCTCTTTATTCCGTATCTATCCGTGTCTCCGATTATAAACCATGCCAGGATCAACAAAATCTTGTCAACTAGCCACAAAGGTAGCCAGCTCATCATCAAACTCGCTAGGTAGAACGTCGATTTCCCAAACATTTCTCTTGGTAGTACATGAACCTATAGAGAAACAAGTTTCACAAAAAAATTAGTACTTCAGAATATTATTTTTTCCTTAGTTTTTTTTTCTCGTTTTTTTCGATTAATAAAAATTGAGGGAAAAATTGGCTTACCGAGTTGCGGACAATGAGGGAAGGTTTGGCATTATGGTTGCAAAGATCGAGAGAGACCTCCATTCCCGAATTTCCACACCCCACGACCAAGACATCTTTTCCAGTGTATTTTTCACCGGATTTATACTCAGAAGCGTGTATAACTTCGCCCTTGAACTCCTTTAGTCCATCAATCTCGGGCCTTACACACTCGGCATTTTCACCTGTGGCAACTACAAGCCACTGGCATATATACTCTGCTGAAGCGGTCTTTACACGCCATAAACGACATGCCTCGTCGTATTTAGCCGACTCTACGCACTCGTTAAACTGTGGTTTTATATCAAAGCGATCAGCGTAGTTTTCAAGATATTCGATAAACTGTTTCTTCGAAGGGTATTCAGGGTAGTGATCCGGGAAGGGCATTTTGGGTAGTTGGCAGAATTGTTTCGGGAGATGAAGCTTTAAGCGGTCATAAGTTCTTTTTTGCCATAATGAAGCTATGCAATCGGATTTTTCGATAATAACAAAGGGAACCCCTTGTTCTTTTAAACAAGCTCCGACAGCTAGGCCCGATGGGCCTGCGCCTACTATGACCGGCCCATTAACCCAAACACACCGTTTGGAGAAAAGATCATCTTGGGTTGAGAAACTAAACATTTTTCTAGAATAGAATTTGTTGTATCAGTTTGTTGTGCGGAAGCTATAGAAGTTACAATTTTAAATAATGTTTAAAAGGGTAATGAGAAGTGAGAAGTTAGTAATTTTTGGTTTTGAGTTTGGTTTGAGATATGAAATTGTAGAAGTTTGTGATGAATGAAGGGAGTGGGTGTTGGTTTAAATAGGGGGTTGGCCATGAGAGGTGCATGTGATGTAGAGAAGATAGTTAATGCTTCTAAGGGGGTCATTCCTAAATCATAAGCTATAGTTTCCCTTTATTCTTTTCTAATTTGTGTGTGATCATCATAGACCTTGTTATGTTACTCACCCCTTATTTTAATTGTTTTGAAAAACTAAATAAGGAATTCTTATTGTTAATAGTTTATTCAGGGTACTAATGTGTAGGATATGTGTAGGATAGCTCTAGTGACCAAAGGTAACATGGTATATGATTATATCTATAGTCTATATACTATGTAAATTTGGAAAGGTCACTTGAATCAAAGGGGCTAAAAGAGTGAGTTTAACTTGGATTTAAAGGTACATATATGCTCTAAGATTAAATGGATATCAGCATGAGGAGTACGTAATATTTTCAAACTATCAAAAAATAAGACAGTTGTTTTCTTTAATTTACATATCATTAATGTGTAGACTAATCTATGTGATAAAATGTCCCAAAATGTTAAAATCCAAATCAGTTATTTCTTACCCAAATTTAGAAAGGATCTACAAGCTCAAAGACAAAGAGCATTAGCAAGAGAATTAAGGAAATGGTGAATGTGACATCTCAATTTTCGTTTGTGATTTTGTGGACCCACAAGTGGGTTCTGAGATCTAGTGTACTGAACTGTTGGAAATCTTATTGTAATATGTTTAAATTCCAAATAAGAATTAGTAAATTAATTTACTAAATAAAGTGGTGATCTCATAGAATGAACGTATTGCTTTGATTCCAATACATACTAAAAACATGTTTCGGCAAGACTATTCAACATATACTCTCTTTCAATATCTATATATCTATCTTTCAATATCCATATATCCGTTATTTTTTTTTTAAATATTTAAGTGAAAAAGAAAGTATGAGTAAGTTACTCCTTTCGTTCCCTTTAATTGTTCATTACGAAAATACGTGTAATTTTGACCGGCTTATAACTTGTATCAAAATTATCGAAATGATTTTTTTTTAAATCTGATAATAAAATTTAACATTTGAACTATATGATCAACTTTAAAAAAAAATCATTTCGATAATTTTGATATAAGTTCTTAATCGGTCAAAATTACATGTAGTTTCATAGTAGATAATTAAATAGTAACAGATGGAGTGGTATCCAAATAATTAGTCCATATATGTACACTCTTGCTTATCCATCGAATTACCACAACCATCACTGAAGTTCTAACTTGCTTGCTTTTACTTTTTACAGAAAACTAATCTCTTTGTATACGAAATTGGATTTTTTTTTTATACTAAAGCAAGTTTAAAAAAAAAAACTTGTGCTTAATGAGATTATAAATTAATTAAATTATACTCCATCCATCCGTTCCCAGTTAATTATCCATTACGAAACTATGTGAAATTTTGATCGGCCAATAACTTGTATCAAAATTATCGGAATGAAAATTGTCAAAAGCTAATCATATAGTTCAAACATTAAATTATATAATTTAGTTTTGAAATTTTTTTATTTCGACAATTATGATACATGTTATAAGCCGATCAAAATTGGAACAGATGAAGTACTATACAGTAATATTAAATATTGAGCCAATAAAATTGAGAATGTTGACATGATGAGGTGGCAAAGAAAGGGGTGGTGAGTAGGATGGGATGAAGAGGATCCCATGTGGAGAGGGGAGGATCCCTGGTAGTTCAAAATTGGACCCCTTGCTACAAAACCCTCTCTTACTATGTTATTGGGATTGCGACTTGTTAGGCTGTTTAATTTGCCCCCACCATTGCCCATTCCCTTCCAACCTATTTGTGGGGTTTCAATATCCATTTTGCATGTGTTTCCCCAACTTTCTCCAAAACATATTTTCTACTCATTCTTTTACATTTACTGATACCAGTCTACTCCATTTCATCCGTTACCGATTAATTGTTTCATATAAAAGTATAATTTTGTCGAAATGAAACTTTTTAAAACTAAATCATATAACTTAATGTTTTAACTAAATGATTAACCGTTAAAAATTTTTATTCCGATAATTTTGATACAAGTTATTAGCCTGTCAAAATTGTACGTAGTTTTGTAATGGAAAATTAATTGGTAACGGATGAAGTAATTTTATTTTTTTTAAGTAAAAGAAAGACTTTACAATGTTATTTCTATCTCAAGTTATAAGAAAATGTCATTACGGCTAAAGACGTTTTGTTACCATTCATATTCTAAAGTCGACGACGCTTAATTTAGCAATAGCGTAGCTACAAATCTTTTATTCTCATGTTGCTATACTGTTACTACCGAAATTAGACACATTCACTTTACAAACAAACGATCTAATGATCATATCCTGATATATTTCTTTAGTATCAACTGCAAGAAATTGAAAATTTTCCTTCAACTAGTGTGAAGTTCTTTCTTTTACCAAAATTAGTGTATTATAGGCAAACGTTACGGATACTTTAGGGCTAACAATTTACTCACTCCGTTCCTAAATAAGTGTCCATTACGAAAAAACATGCAATTTTGACCATCAATTTTCTCATATGTAGATTGTAGGGAAAAAATCTTTCAAAAATCAATCATATAATTCATGGTTAGAACTATATGATGTAATTTCTAAAAAAAATATTTCGGCATTTTTTTTATCTTTATTTACAAACAAACACACTTCATTTCGGCAATTTAGATATGAAAAAATCAATGGTCAAAATTGCACGTATTTTCATAATGAACACTTATTTATGGATGAAATGGAGTACACGGCAACTACGTACTTATGAATTGACGGTCCTGTTTTAAGCATTAGATAAGAATCCATCTCTAGGTTCATTGGGTACTCCTGAAAATCTCCTATAGATTAAAAGTAATCAAGAAACCACCAACGTCGTCAAGAATTTTACCAGGCGATTTAGGAAGTGCGAAATTTGCTAGTATGGGATTGAGGATATGTTTTGAAGTTTTAAATTTTTAACCTAGCTTAATCGCTAAATTAGGGTCTTTTGTTCGATGTCAAACAATCAAATGAGTCTTTTCATATCTGCAAACCAACAATTGTGATGCCTCTAAAATTAAATACTGCAGAGCGAAAATGGTGTATTAATGTTTATTTTTAGGGTAAAATGGCGTATTAAAGTTGAATATATGTAATATATAATTTTGAATAAGGGTTAAAATTACATGAAAAAAGGACATATACAATATTTATATTAGGAGTTCTGCAAAAAAAGATCTATTATACTACCTACTTTTTTTGTTTTTATTAAATATCTTATCCATATACTCATCTGAAACTTTAATAAGGAACCTTCAAACTCACTCCCTCACTGTATTATCGCTATAAAAAAATACTCAAATAGTGACAGAATTAGTGACGGAATTTTTTGTTACGAGTTTATTAGCTCCGGTTTTTGTGACAGTTTAGTCAATTTGTGACAGATTTGTGACAACTTTTTAAATTAGCGACAGACTTGTGACAGTTTTTAACTCTCACTAAACCAAACATTATTTTATAACGTATGCTCCAGATTAATAAATTAGAAAGAAAAATATCCGATGTATTTGTTGATTGCTCTCCAAGGAAACTTATTGTAGTAATTATATATATATATATATATATATATATATGCCCATAATGCTCTCTGGGTCATAGATATGTACAATTTTGTTATTAATTATAATCACCACAAAAGAGCTGCTCATAAAATATGAAGATTGCTTATTCAGAACTATAATGTCTCATTGTTTTTCTTGTCATGATTTTCCAGAGACTTTTATTTCACTATTGCTTAATAACTTTGCAAGTTTAAACGCATGGAAAGAGCAACTTTTTTCTTTGTGCTTTATATATATTTTAAATTTTAAAGATGTGTGAACTTGTGCTGTGAAAGAATTTAAAACCAAATCTTTTATAGGAGGAATCTCTAGGAATCTAGCCGTTTTGCATTAGACTTGCAGTTAAGTAATCTGATTATACCTGTTCATTGCAAGTTTACAAATAAAAACGAGAAACAACACAAAACGGACATGGAAAACATGGCAATAAGAATAACACGAAAAATGGATTTCTTTTTCTCTTTTAAGAATTGCCTACGAGTACTATAAACACTAGAAAATTAACAAAACGCCCTTTTCCTCTTTCTTTTTGTGAGATTCAGAGTAATAAAAACGTCTCCGGCACAAAGTTTGGGGAACAAGACAAAGTTGATCAATGATTTTCACATGTTAGTTTGTAAGTAAATGGTTCATCAACGTATCGAGACACCAATTCATATATTGTCAGCATACAACGCTCCTTTTTTGTATTTTTTTTTAAATCTAAATGATGGGAAAAACCTACTTATTATTTATAAATATTGGCTCGCTCCTTTTTTACGTGATTTCTCATGAATAGTTGGAATTTTTCGTGAGAGTCATCGACTACTTTTCCCACTCAAAGACCAAACAATGTGTTAGGATACCATAAATAAATTCTGTTAGGTTAAGCCACAATAATGGAAAGCGTGATAGCTTCATATATATATTTATTACACTGTGCATGATTACCTTTTTGTTATATTACTAAAATATAGCATTTTGTTAACTAGTCGTGCTGAAAAAAGTAAATTTAGGGTGAGTAGGGCTCGAACTTGCATGATTAAGCTCGTAAAACAGTGGCTTTAATTAACTTTTACTGAATTAAGCATATAGACGTTTGTACCCTACCCCATAACTCTCAACTTCACTTTACAGGTGTTAATTTTTCTTAATATATTTCATATAGTTATTATTTAAAAAATTGAAATTTATGGGAAGGAAGAGGGGAGCATGTGCATGAAAGGCTTGGTTTACACTTACACTGGCTTTGCTGCTTTTAATAAAAAGACAAGAGAGGGCTATGGAATTATTGCCGTTTCCCTAATACGTTTAAAATTTGATTTACATATTTATTAAACCCCCAAAAGAGATTTCGAATAAGTACGTATCATCAATACCATCATTTCAGCCATATATATAGTCTCTAGCCGAACCTATGCGTGAAATTCTATATTTATAAAGGAATTATAGTATTATGCAAAAAAAATGCATAATATAAGTTGATGTTTAATGCAAATCTCCCGTAGTTAAACTGTGGAGATTTGTATTAATCAAATATTAATTTAGAGTATTTTTACAAAAAAAATATCCAATTTGATGTATAAGTTGATGTCTATATATCATTTCCCTTAATATAATATGTAACCTTAGAAGCATGATATCTGTATAAACTAAAATATAGTACAAAGTTTGTGACACAAAAAATCAAGTTACCTACAATATTGTGCAAGCTCGGTGTGTAATATTGAACGTAGAGCGCAATATATAACCGGAAAGGTAATCAATTGGTCCGGGTTAATGTTTGAATTGGTTATTTTTCATGGTCATTCTCAATTCATGTTTGCTTTAGGTTTATATGTATCTCAATTTTCCCGTACTCTAGATTAATCTTTGTATATCAAGCACGATAACAGGACAGTATTACATAAGTGACATGTCAAAAATTTGCTTTCGAACCACAAAATGTAAATGTGTAGGGAATTGCATATTTCGTTAAATATGGCATCAACTTTCATTAATTATAAGGTCATCTCACTAGAACATAATCATCGATCAAAGATTTGAAAATACTTATGATATCTTCTAAAACGGGGTTTTATAGGTTTAGTATATCAAACTATCTGTTTTTGACAATTTGGGTACCCACCTTTTAAATTTTTCAATTTAGATATCACACTATAATAACTTTCCAATTTAGGTAACACCGTCTAAATAAATCACGGAATCATGTCACGCCTTTCAAATTTTCCAATTTAGGTATCACACTATAATAATTTTTCAATTTAGGTAATACCGTCTAAATAAATCACAGAATCATGTCACGTGACATTTGACAAACATTAATTTGAGTGGTTAATTTGACAATTTTGCACAAACATATGTCATCCAAGAAAAACTTTCCCACCAATTTCACATATAAAAAAAATTAGCATATAATACAAATTTTTTTTATGTGTGAAATTGGGGAAAACGTTTTTATAGGATGACATATTTTTATGCAAAATTATCAAATTAACATCTCAAATTAATGTTTATCAAATGTCACGTGACATGATTCCGTGATTTATTTAGACGGTGGTACATAAATTGAAAAGTTATTATAGTGTGGTAGCTAAATTGAAAATTTTGAAAGAAAGATATCCAAATCGTTAACAGAATTATAGTTTGATGTAGTAAATGTATTTTTTTTTTTTCCTTTTAAAACTTTGTATGATCTAACAATCATCAAGAAATGTATCTGATGAAAGTTAAGCCTTAATAATTGATTTTAAATCTCTAGATATTGTATATATATGTAGCACAATGCCTTTTGTTTTTTATATATACTTAATTTGAGGTCTTTTTCATCTTGACTAAACTTTTGAACATAAAGTTGGACTAACTCTTTAGTTATAAATTTTTTAAAAGTTCAAAATACAAAAGAAACCTAGAAATAAAGTAAGAATATCTTAAGAAAGATTTAAAAGGAGTACGGGTATGTGTTTTTATTTCTTTACCAGCCTTGCAATGCCCACAGCCAGCTATGTTTTCTACTTTCGGCTTCCAAATGTGGTATAATAATATAGTAACTCTTTCTCCCTCTTATTTTAACTACCTATTCAGAATAACATAAAATTTAACAAAAATGCATGTTATTAGTAAGTTCAAAGTACGGCGCCATACTCATCAACTTTTAATTGCTCATTCAGAAAAATAAAATAAAAAATCATATATGTATAGTGCATGGTTTGGTTAAAATAAAAAAACTTAAATAGGTGTGGTGGATTTCTGATTTTGATTTCGCAGCCAACTATCACGGGTTTACTGTAACTTGCGGTTTGGGAAACCGCCGCTAAGGTTAGTCAAAGCACTACAAGAAAAAGTTAAGATAGTAACAGTTTATTTTTTTAAAATTGTTGCTAAATTTAGCGATACTCAATTTACTATCAGTTTAGCAACAGACGCTCTAATGGTAAGCTGATATTTTTTTGTAGTGGTAAGCTGATATTTTTTTGTAGTGAATTTAGGTACCTTCCGGCATTGGCATGAAGCTTTTAATTTATTGTATATGCTTACTATATTACACCAATAAACAAAAACTCACCCTTAAAAAGTAACGTAATCCATGTTTGGCTAAAAACAAGTAACTACAAAAAAATATTATCTTACCATCAGACCGTCTGTTGATAAACTGATGTTAAAGTGTGTGTCGCTAAATTTATCAACAGTTTTTGTTGTTAAATTGTTGCTAAAATTTAGCGACACTCACTTTACCAACAATTTTGAAAAAATAAATTGTTGTTATCTAAATTTTTTCTTGTGGTTTATATTGTTTAAGTATATATCGAGTCATAATTTCCTCAAATGTAAGTTAACATGCATTTCATCCGCTTAACATAGTCGGTAAGTTCTGTATATTTACTACTGTTCACTTACGTTTTTTTATTCGTAATTTTAATAAGTAATGTAATGGAAGAGAGTATACGAATTTATCGTGTCATATATATCTAGAAGTGTATTTCAGTCCCTTCCTAGCTAATTAAAGAGGGATTTTGGTACCTCTCTTTGTCGTTTTAAAAAAGTATGGTTATGTGGCAGTTAAATACTGTGAGAATATTGCTAATTTGCTATAAATATATATAATTAGTTAGTTGGTATTACTCCATTTTCATAATGTTTGTATTTAAAAATTTGGACTTTTCTCTTCTAGGTCTTACTTGCTATACACTTTTCAGTGGGCGGCAACAATTGCTATGCTGCAAAGCGTGTTTTGGCAGCTGCATACTATTTATTTATTTTAAATTTAGTGCAATCGGCTTAATTATAAATAAATTAAACTAAAGTTTCTACATGAACTTATAATAAGATTGGTCACGCGTGAAGAAAAGTTCGAGACTCAGGCCTTCCTGGAAACTCCTTTGCCAACTTAGCAAAAAGCGAACTCTTGGGGGCTAATTAATAATATAGGTCCGTTTGACAACAAATTTTTTTAGTGTATTTTTGAATTTTTTATTTTAAAAATATGTGAGTAAATAACAGATAGATTATTTAATTAGATTTTAAAAATATGATTTTTAAATTTAAAATCTAGATTTTTATTAGATTTTTAAAATCTGACTGTGGACAAAAAAATATATTCGAAGCATAGTCATATATAACAAGAAAATGAAGACTCCCACAAGTACTCCCACAATCCGCTAGCTAGAGTCAAAGCAAAGCAAGCAACCCAAAAACTAACTCATTGCTAGCTAGTTGTTTAAAAATGGCAACTAATCTAAGTCACAGTGGATTAAAATTACAAAGCAAATCTAAGTATGTGATTGTAGTAATAGCATATCCTAAAGATATATTAATCATACAACTATCACAATCATAAGCGTTTAACATTTAGTACTTTTTCACTTTGCGAGGATGCCATCTTTATAATCACCACTTGAACTAAAGATTATCGAATAACATCACAGTAAATAAGTAAAAGGGAATCCGAAAATCTAAACTATATATTGTAAACACAAGCTCCATCAGAGGAAGTCACAATGATACTCAGAATTATGATTGTCATATTGGTATCTAAGCATTTATTAAATCCAATCCTTAAATAAACTTAATAGGTTGAACGATACCTCAAAAAAACAGATACTCATGTGAAGTCAATTATAAGTATACTCGGAAATCTGATTATCAAGCTGAAAATTGATATATACCAAACAACTCTCGTTCTCTCTACCTAAAAGTCAGTTCAAATTTCGCATAATACTCAATCTTAATACCCAATATCATCTCTGAGCGGTAAACTCTCGACACAACTGAACACAAATCTCAACATAATCAAGAGCAAGATTTAGAAAAAGAAAATATTTTTGCTCACATATTTTTTCTATCCAAAAAATCAACCCACTAATTTGTCATATTAAATGGCATATCCACCTCATCAAGAGTTTTGATGGTTAGTAATACTAGATTTAACAAAAAAAAATTATTTTTAATTAATATTTAAATTTAGAGTGGGACCAACTAAAGTTCTATTATATTTTTATTTGAATTTTTAGTGGGTTAGGTTTTTACATATAACATTTTTTTAAATTTTAATTAATATTTAAATTTAGACTAGGCTCAAGTAGGGTTATAATATATTTTTATTTGAATTTTTAGTAGGTTGAGTTTTTATTATGTTGAATATTTATATTTTGATTTATCAAATTATAGAATTTTATATATATTTGGTGGGATAAATATGTAAAAGTTAGAAACAAAACAAACTCATAGAAAACAAAACTTATAAACAACAAGTAATTTATTTTGTACGTGCATATTCCTCTTTTTGATATTTGAGATTTTTGCTTGAGAAAATGATCACTAGGACTATTACACATTATCGGGTATAATTTTCATGTCATTTTTATGGGCGTATGTAGCATCATTCATATATATAAATGATAATAATGGATGAAAAAGTAAATGAGAAAAATGAGATGGTTAGGATTAGCATTGAAAAATGGGTTGGTTTTCCTTTTTTTTTTATGTCACATATCACGGTTTTAAGAAAAAAGCTAAGTATGATATTCCACATCATTCGGGTATATTTTTGAGGTTAGTTTTAAGGGTGAGTGTAGCAATGCTCTTTACAAAAACAGAAACACTTAACTGGTATTGTTCGGATGTTTTTGTTATGATATGTAGGGTGGTATTAAATCAGTCACCGTTGCCGGATTGTAAGTCCATGCATTTTTTCAGACCCTCTTATAATCCGGATCGAGTTGTTAGTCCCACGACTGCTCTATCAATCTGATGAGACTAGCATATACTGTATGTAGAAAATTAAGCTACTCGCAGATGTCTAATTTCTTTGGACCATAGTACTTCTATATAGTCCGTGGAAATTCGTTTGAAACACAAGTGTTTCTGAACTTCAAAACTTGATCGATCGACCCCCAAAGTTTCAGAATATAGTCTATGTCATTACACATTAAGCCGTTAACAATTTAACATTTAACTTTACCCAACTCGATTATTACTTCATGCGGAATTGCCGATTTAGAGTATATTATATAATATTTTAGGAAAGACTACAATTCCGGAACATAAAATCAAATCTACCTAACTTTTACGCAGATTGTGACTACAAAAAATTGACGAGTCTAATCGGTTAAATTAAAATCTAACAGAAAAATGTGAACCTTGCAAGGGTCACCTTTAAATTAAAAAAAAATTATAATAATAAATTAGTATTGGTTTGACCCACAAATTTATAAGCTATAAATTAAAAAAATAATACGCTATATTAATTTTCACTTAAAACTTTCTCCTACCTAAATATACATCCTCCTATATACCTCTAGAACCGGTCCAAAATAATACCTTATAATTTATATATCCACCTAAAAATGCTTCAAAAAGAATTAAACTGGTGTTAGGTTCATCTTATGATTAAGATGGGCCCCTATGAGATTGCAAGAGGTTTTCTTAATTAGTTTTATTGAACATTTTTCTATCGTGTATCTTTTCTCCTTAAATGATTAACACATCTACTGAATTCACAAACTTTTGTATTCTTAAATATGGTTGTGTATTAGTCCTCAATCAATGAACTTAGGGTCCCGTCCTTTTTTCGCCACAAAAATATGACATCAACTTCTTAGCCAACTTTTAATAATCATTGTCTTCACTTATAATTAAAACTAATGATATTTTAAATGATTTTATTCGCCTGAAAAAATGTAGGATTTGTAAAGCCATGTGGGAATCATGAGATATTGAAGATAGAAATGTTTGATTAAATATTATGGATATCTCAACTAATTAATGCAATTGACCATTTACGTTGGGTTAATTGGTGAAAGATGAAACACATGGCAGCACGATAAAACTCTACAGATGGGTCATGCCAAAAAATAATTTTGAAATATGAAACAAATCCAAAATTACATTTAGAAAGATTTAAGAAATCCTATTGAGAGAACCTTGTCATGTTATCTAATACTGTGGCCTCCTATTATTACATCTTTCATCAAACTATAGTATAAGAATTCCACCAACATTTGACTGAATATGATTCGATTCATTCCATATTGAGTAAAATGATTGGATATTATTAGGTAACCAGAACTATACAGTAACCATAAAAAAGAAGGATTTCTTTTTTTGATTTGATAGATTTTAAATTAATTGGTGTCCGTATCCTAACTGTTTGTAGATTAACATGTGCCCCTGATACAAGAAGTTAGCCGAATTGTAATTAGTTAGCAAATATAAGTATTATACAGTATTACATATATTTATGTTTTTTTTTTCTCTTTTACTCACCTTGTATGTAAAATAGTTTAGACGAATTAAAATTAAAAAGGCATAAAATGTGATATTTATAAGAGGCAGAAAAACGTAACTATGTTGAAGTATTGACCTATAACATTTGAGCAAGATTACTGTATTAAGTTATTTAGTGTGTCACAAATTCGCACGAAGTTCCCTTATGTAAGAATACCAGACACAACAATATTACAGATGATAACTAGACTCTAGTATAAGTTGTATGATCTATGTTTTTTGTTAAAAGTAACATTTATAAAAATATGTCTTTGTTTTTCGAAACAATAATATTCTTCTGAACAATGAAAAATATTATTAACTAATTAAATCATTATTTCGTATTTCCAAAATGAGGACTTGGACTGTTTCATAATCATGTCCGACTGTATAATTTGGATGGGAGAATATGCTCAATTGATAGACTCATACGATAATAGTTGCAACAATTCCCCATATCTAAGTTCAGTTTATAAGGTCGGTAAAACGGTTTAGATTACTTAATTAATGACTAAATTAGTACATTTTTTCTGTTCATTTTGTATTTAATTTAGGGTAGAGGGACCAGCATTTCTGAGTAGTCATCTAGATACCATGTTAGTAGCATTGCACCTGGCGTAATCAAAGCTTAGCATGTGGCACTTATAAATTTCCCTAATTTTAGTTACTATAATTAAAACTGATAGAGATTCAAATATTATAATTAGATTTCTCTTTAACCAAGGTGCCGCCCCCCTTATGGTTTATTAGCACACTCTCCCAGTGCGACATATTTCTGACTTCTGAAGCAACTAAATAGGTCACATATTATAGCATATTTGTCATGTTTTGATAATGTAATCCTGTTTTTTTTACATGTAATCGTAATTTTTATTGTTTTTTTTTTTAAATCAATCTTTTATTTTATTTTTAAAGTGATTGTTTAAAAAAATTTGTAAAATTTGACTTTTTATATATATTTTTGGTATTTATTAATATTACTACTTTATAAATTGTCAAAACAAACAATAAATACCAAAAATATAAATAAAAAAATAAATTTTACATATTTTTTTAACAACAATTTATAAATAAAATAAAACATTGATTTAATAAGAAAAATTACGAATACATATGAAAAAACGATATAACAAAACCAAAAATTGACATATATAACATAAGGAAAATGATTTTGCTAACCAATTTTTCTAACTAAAAACTTTAACGGCTTATATGACATACACACATGGCATGTCTGGTTACTAAAACACTAAGCATAACAATTTATGTTTCCAAGTATATATATATATATATATATATATATATTAGTAATTAATGTTAGATATAATTTTTATTATTTTTAATTAATATTTAAATTTAGTATAGAATCAACTAGGGTTCTAGTATATTTTTATTTGGGTTTTTAGATTTAACAGAATAAATTATTTTTAATTAATATTTAAATTTAGGGTAGACTCAACTATGGTTCTAATATATTTTAATTTGGATTTTTAGTAGTTTAAATTTTTATTATGTTATATATTTATCTTTTGTTTCGTCAAATTATATATTGTATTTTATGTATATTTTGAAGAATAAATATATATTTTATTAGTTATGGATTATACAAAAATTGGTTGAATAAGAAAAATAATTTCGTCATCAAATGTTCTATACATACAATTGTCTTTGTTACTCTTTAAATAGGACAAACTCACGTCATCTCATTGAGTTTTTGGCTTGATATTTAAGGTGGGAATATCAGTGCTCTTATTATCTTTTGTGGTTTTATGAGATTATAAGGAAGTAAGTAAAAAGAATTGGGTCTGGTTATTAAATATTGTTGGAAATGTTGGTTGGCTTTTCATGTTTCATTATTTTCATAAATGAGCAATAGATTAAGCCGAATATGAAAATCCATATCAGCAGTTGATTTTGAAGGTGGTAATAGCAACACTCATAACATAAACAGTGTGGATCCATTTTAAAGCAAATAAAAGAGTATTGTTATACCCATCTAAAAACCTTATCCGTTACGTGACGGACTGGATGGACAAATTATGAATTAAATAAAAAAATAATTTCAATATCAAAATAAAAATGATGGATACATTTACCCCGTCATTTATCACTAAAAAATTGAATTGGCTACGTCTAAAGCCTCGAAACAGTCACTACTCGACAACAATCATCGTTGAATCGGTTGTAGTAAAACAATGTAATTTTTATAACACTTTTTTTATCCGGTAGGTGGAGTATATGTTATACATATAAATGAAACTTATTTATAAAAAAATGTGCAGAAGAGATAAAGGTGGTTTAGTTACCAAGAATTAACCTTGAGAAGTGGTTCAAGAACATTATGTGGTTTTTAATGTGTTGTGGTCCTTGGTGCATGTACGTATTCCCTCTTATCATCTTAACTTTAATTTATTTAATCCCGATGAGTTTCATATAATTAATCTGATATCATCCTTAAAAATATTGTATTACAAGTGCTTAAACCATTAGAAAATGGTTTTTGTCACACATTTTTCCTATCCAAAAAATCAACTCATATTACATGGCATATCTAGCTCATCAAAAGTTTTGATTTTTATTAATATTAGATTTAACAATTTTTTTATTTTTAATTAATATTTAAATATAGGGTAGGTACTCATAAACAAGTTTTGATTTTTATTAATATTATATTTAATAATTTTTTTATTTTTAATTAATATTTAAATTTATGGTAGATTCAACTACTGTTCTATTATATTTTTATTTGAGTTTTTAGTGGGTTGTAATTTTAGATTGAACAAATTTTTTATTATTAATATTTAAATTTAGGCTACACTCAAATATGGTTCTGTTATATTTTTATTTGGATTTTTAGTAGGTTGTGTTTTTATTACATGTTGTGACTTTTACTTGTATCTTATAATTTTTTTTATTTAAACTATAATGTCAAAATTTGATCACAAGTTTTTTTAATAGGAACACAAATAAACGATATGTATAAATGAATAAATAGAAGTATTAATATATTAATTAGTGTTGAGAATGAGATGACTCTATTTTCTTAGTAGTAGTATCATTCTTTTGACACGTGTTAAAAAAAATGACTAGAATTGTTCTATGTCATCCGATAGACTTTTCAGTTGAGTTATATAGGTTGCTATAGCATCACTCTAAACCATTGACGGTAAATATTGAATTCGACATATAATATTCCAAATATATATATATATATATATATATATATGGGGAAGGATCTATACACACATAAAAAAACATATTATGTTTACACATCAATCACAACCTTCCATTTAATTACTTTTAATGGTCAAGATTATGTGTTTATTCTTGTTATTAGATGAACCAATCTTGACCATTAAAAGTAATTAAATGGAAGATTGTGATTGATGTGTAAAGATAATATGTATTTTTATGTGTGTATGGATATATCTCCTATATATATATATATATATAAACAAAGAAAAACTATAAAGAGTGTTTTTGAGCGACTTATTTCATTTTGGTAATTGGTCGTGGCTAATGACTACGGATTTTCGAGACATAGGATGTGTGTAACAAAAATGATGTACTCTATCATAATCTTAAAGTTTGAATTTTCGTTTTCTTATGTTTTGGGCTTCGTCGGGCTTGTGGCTCCTCTTGGTTTTAGTCCAGATTTTGTATAATTAAGGTTCTTGATGGGTTAACTTTAGCTTTTTTGGTCTATTTTTTTCACTTCGGCCAATGTTAGCTAAGTATTTTAATTTTATCGGACTCTTGTTTTTTCCTTCCTTTTACGCTGAAATCTCCACATTTACCTGGAAAAAAACCCCGTCAATTATATGGAATAAAACAGAATTAACATAAAAACGCATAAATTAATACACAATAATTAACTCTTAAACTCGACTAAAATGATATTTTTAACCCAAATAATAGACTATTTTGTGGTTTAATCATACAACCAACTAACTCAATACTCGTCTTGAATGTTGGAAGCGATAGAGATTTTTACTAAGTTGCTCAGATCCATTTTCTTTTTTTGTTTTTATTCACTAACTAGAATAATATCTAAGAATATAAAATAAATCCTAACTCTCTCAAGTAATAATCATGGTTGCGTTTAGCATGTGCAACAAACATCCTAAAATTGCGACTATATGGGTATAATTAAATACGAACTCTTTAGGCCATCTCAAAAATTACACTACTAAAATAGTGTAACTTTCGCACTAAAATAATGTAATTTTTACACTATCCATTATTTCATTGTCAACCCATCTACACCAAATTTCACACTATAAACTATAAAGTTATAAAGTATAAAGTATAAAGTATATTATTTGGAATGTGCTCTTTAATATTTTAACAAATACTATTATCAACTCATATCATTCTAATTATAGTTTTAAATACTTTCTTAGTAAATGTAAATAAAAAAATAATTTTTTGATTTTCTTTTTGTCTATATCAACTTCTGATTTGCCATCATTTGGTCTTAATATAAATGACGATGATATGGGTGGTTCTTCAAGTAAACGACCTATTGATGTGAAAAAAGCAAATGGCAAACGAAAGAGCGATGAACATTTTATGACACTTATTAACCAAAACAAAAAAAATCGTTGAAATATTAGACAAGAGTAATATTGACAAGCATCAAAGCCGTGAATTTCAAATGCGACAATTAGCTTTATCTGAATTTAAGGAAGAGAATAAAATTTTGTTTCAAGGTTTGAATACCGTAGAACCACATTTACGAGAATATTTTCATAGTGAACAACTTAGAATTATGAAAAAAAGAGCTCACCACAAGGGTTTCAAAACGGAGAAGGTCAAGGATTTCAAGGTGGAAGTTCTGAAGAAGTAGGAGGATCACAAAATCAGGACGATGTTTATGTTCCCTACGGAAATGATTTTTCATATTATTAAATTGTCACATTATTTTGTATTGTATTTTATATTTGGTAATAATATTATATGAGTTTTTTTTGTGTCAATGTTATTGTTAATTAAGTATTCTTTTTGTTAGGACCAGATTTCTGGTCTAAATATTGTTTATTGTCTATTGGTTTTCACTAAATAAATCCTAACTGTTGTTAAGAACTAAGACAGTAATGACAGGTTTCAAGTACCAGTTGCAACCTCAGTTACAACCTACTAAGTCAGTAGTATTAGGTTTCAATCAATGTTGCAATCTCAGTTACAAGCTGCCTAGACACCGTTGGTGGTTTCAATTAATGTTGCAACCTCAGTTGCAACCTCAGTTCCAACCTGCTGTTCAGCAGATTTCTGTCCAGTTCTGTAAAACTGCATAACTGTTCTTTATTGATTATTATTTGTTCTACAGTATGCAGTATATATTCTCATATGATCTTAAAGGTTTAATATGCGTAAATTAAGAATATCAAAGTGTTAAGGAAATATGTTTTCTAAAAGATATAAATAGATAAGTTTATAAGGTTATGCTTCCTTTTAATATGTATCTTTATTTCTTATGCTTATTCTCATCACTTGTTTCAATTTTTGATCCTTATATATTCAGTAAAGATACACTTAAAGATTGATTGATATATGGAGTTGAATGTTTCATATGTTTATAAAAAGATATTATGTTAATATGTTTTCTTTCAAAGGAAAAGACTAACTCCTACTTTCAAGATTGTTACTAAACAGGTATTAACCAATGATGATTGGAGTTAATCCACGCTGAAGAATCACGTAATGCTTGGAAAGATTGAAGCAAATCAACAAAGTCAAAAGCAATCAAAAGATATTGAAGATAGAAGATTGTTTTTACTTGCATATATATTTAGTAACTTTAGCTTGTAAAAAGATGTGTGTTCTAAATTATAAAGAACTCATTCTTAAGAGAATACACGTGAGCTTTTAAAAGAAAACAATGGTGGGATGTCATTGATTTATAAGTGATAGTTATAGAGTATGAGTAATATAGAGATAGGCAGAAAAACCTAGAGGGAATCTGAGAGTTTTTCATTAAGACTTGAGTCCTATATTGTAAGCTTTTATAATATCATAATCTGTGTAATTGCCCCGGAGACGTAGCCTAGTTAGGTGAACTCCGTTGTTAAATGTGCGCGTGATCTATTTCAAGTACATTTAACTTTTTACAGTCCTGTCCATTAATACACTTGGTTCCAACTGTGGTTGCAACCTCACTTGGAACCTAACTGCAAAACTGCAACTAGAACAGCGGATAGGAATTTTACTTTTTATAATTAATTGAAATGTTTTTTTATAAATTTAATTTCAATTTATGTTAATAAAAGAAAGATAGTGCGAATGAATAGTGTTATGATGCAAAATTATTCATTTACATTAAAATAGTGTAAAAACACTGTTTTAGTGCTACGTTGGAGCAAGATTTGCAACACTTGGTGCAAAAACTACACCAAATGTGATGGAAGTTCATTATGAACGATGTTTTTGTTTCGAGGGGATAAAAGAAACCTTGACCATATAATGAAGATATAAATGTCGAAAAGTTATATTAGAAGATACAAAGAATAAAATAAAATATTAAATTTTGTCAATGCAAACATGTTGGTCAAGAATTTTAATTAAATTAACGATGTCAAATTAATTCTAATAGATATAACAGCTTTTATTTGTCTCATACGGAGCCGTTTGTAGTATACTCTAATAATTTATACTCTCTTCCTCAAATTAGGTTCATACTAGCTAGTGCAATATAATAAGCAGTTATTGAAGAGTTTAGCAAACTATAAATTATTTAATCTATCAGTAATATTGGAGTAACATGATTGTGAATTGGTGGTTCGTTTTTGTAAAAATAATATACCCGGAGGGAGAGTAAGTAGAAGTACATGAGATCACAAGTAATGACCGTTTATAATATATTGGCAGGGCCAGCCCTGTGATTTAGTCACCTCAGCTTTATTAATTTTTTAAATGAAAAAAAAACGTCTTCTTAGAACTTACTTCTAAAAGATAAGTGAAAAACAATATAACAAAATAAACAACTTAAAAGTTATACATATGATGTAGTAGCTCATTTGGTTATGTTTATCACTACATTTTAGTGAGGTCATGAGTTCCCCCAAGTAGCATGTGTTCCTTTTCTTTTTTTCATTCATAATAATAAAACCATGCCTACTAGGGTTGAGTTCGGTCCGATTCGGTTCGGGTTTTGGCGAAACCGAAACCGAGCATATTTTTCTGTTCGTTTTTTTTCGGTTTCGGTCTTTTTATTTTTTGGACCGGACCGGACCGGTTTTTTCGGTCCAGTTTCGGTTTTTTTCGGTTTTATTTTTTATTTTTCGGTTTTTTTCGTTCTTTTTCGGTTTCGGTCTTTTTCGGTCCGGTTATCGGTTCGGTTTTTCCGGTTTTTCGCCCAGCCATACCTAGTATATTTCTTTTTTAAATTTAAAAGTAAAGGAGTAATAACAAAGACCAAAGATTCGAAACCTGCAACCAAAAGGTTCAGTAAAATTAATTAAGAGTGTTACTGTGATCGATGTAAAAATGATAGAAAGTATTAATATGCATATATGTCAGTGTTACTTAACATCTAAAACTCTATTTACATGGCAAACAAATTAAACTTCAGTAATCAAATATGAAATGTATACTACTCTCTCCGTTACTATTTAATTGTTCATTACGAAACTATGTGCAATTTTAACCGGTCAAGAACTTGTATCAAAATTGTCGGAATGGAAATTTTTAAATGTTGATTATATAGTTCAAATGTTAATTTTTATGATTAGATTTTAAAAAAATTCATTTCGACAATTTTGATACAAGTTATAACCCGGTCAAAATTGCACGTAGTTTCATAATGGACAATTAAATAGGAACAGAGGGAGTAGTAGTTACCGAGTCGACCCAGGAATAAAACTATCGAGGTTTGGGCCTTAGACAACCAAAGGCTAAAAAATTTTAAGAGAAACAAAACTCAATAACAACAAATCAATTATAAATCTGTTTGTATTATCAATATATATTACAACACTTAATTTCATAGAGCTGTGTAGTTCAATGAATGATGTTAGCTTCACTTAATTTCATACCATTGTCTAAGGGTTCGAATATCAACCATTGCAATTTTTTTTTCTATATTTACTATGCAACATTAGTAATAATGGACAACAAAAAAATTATCTTGTTAGACAAAACACAAGTGTGGGCCGCTTTTGACTAATTAGAGGCCTAGGGATGGTGAAGTAAAACGAAATGTGCACTATCAGTTAGGGATGGTGAAATAAAACGAAGTGTGTACTGTTTTAGTTAGGGATGGTGAAGTAAAAGAAGATTCGCAAAAGAACGAATTCGCCAATTATATTACTCGTTCTATTGATAACCACTTAAAACAATAGTCGGTATGATAAAATGAGAACCTTGAAAGACATTATCCAAAATGAATAGCTACTCATTAATTAGAAGACAAAAATCTAATATCCGTGCGTATATAGCAGTTGAATATCACTATCATGTTGACATTGATATGCTCGTAGAACTACATTTTTGTTCTTGACACTGGCAATAATTCCAGATATACAAGTCGTGTACTAATCAATAAATTTAAAAAATATTTCCAATATTGGCACTCTTTAATTAGCAAACCGGAACTATATATAAATTTTGTGTACATGTCGGCAGTGTCGCACTTTCTTCAGCAAGTGGCCATGTTTCAGAACATGGTTAATACTTTAGGTTTATGGAAATTAATAATCACACTCTATTGCATACCTAAATAGAAAAATATTGTAAAAATAGTAGTATATGAATAAAAGAGAGGGACAATAATATAGCATGACTAGCTTATTGCTTAAATTTTCTATCTCATCAGGTCATAATGATGTTAAGAAGGTCTAGCTAGATGTTACTACTGTTTTGGAAGTTGATATATTCACCTATACGTACTTATATATATTTGTGTTCTTGTTGCTAGCTAGTAAAAACTATAATTTGTTGCGGTCAGGTACTCTTTTCAATGGTTAAAGAACAAAGTTTCAAGTAAATAACTACTAGTATAACTCAAATTATATATGCTAGTACTATGTTTAGCACAAAGATTTAATTTGATAATTTAGAATTTAATTTCTTTTTAAGGAACAACACAGCAAACAATCACCCGATTGCTCCAAATTATCAACTAGTATCATTATCTTAATGGGACCAATCAGCCATACTATGATGGGACCCTTATCTAGAATACAACAGTTTAGCATTAATTCTGTACTTAAATTCATTACTCATTGGAATTTTCATGCTTTTTGTTGCTGAGTTTTGGACAAATCATTATTATAGATATTTATCGTGATAAACTAATGCATTGCAGTAGTACTTAATTTTATTCTTCTCAATCTTCATTTCTTGGTCTAAGCCGAAGTTTTTGACATAAGACTTTTTTTTACATTTCGTTTCCAAATTTAAAACCACAGGTCGACAAACCCTAAATTGGGTTCATATTTTTTTAAAACTAAAATTGGCTCATTTAAAGATAAGAGAGTAAATACATTAGCCCCACAAATGATATGTGACATTTATAAGTCCCCTTCATTAATTACTCTGAAGAACTTTAATCATGACAACCCAACTCCATACGTGTGTGTGATAACTCTCTAAATATTCTCGGTGACCAGAACAGAACGATATTAATTTACCTAAAATGAGAATGAGAATGAGAATGAGAATTAACTAGCAAAGGTAATTAATGCCCCTAAACTCGTATTTACTACATGCACAATTAAAAGTTTAAAAGTTAAAACCATAGATACGACCCAAATCTAAAGAAATATCCAAAAAATATTGATTTAAAACATGAAAGTGACTGGGCTTCCGAATCAACATCAAGGCTAATCATTTCATACATTTTTATTCATTTATTTTACAAAAGGTAATTACATCATCCCTACTACAGCTTATAAGTACTGTTTTAAGCACCCAACCAAACAAAGCATACATTCTATACTTAAAAAACAACCGGCAACATACAAAGAATATGGGTTTACATCCCCGAAGGTACAAAATTTGACTAATATTAAAGTTAAGCTTAGATCACACAATGTTGCCCACATTAGAAGGATCAAGATTCGCCCTTAAAGCCGCAAGTTCCTCTTTTAGCATCCATACACTACATTCTATTAAAATTCACAACTTCATAATTAACAAAAACATACTCAGAAATCCATAACCTAATTTGTAAGGAAAAAAAAAAAGAATGAGCAGCAGAGAGAGATCGAAAAAAGAGAGAAATGAGGAGAGATTGGAGCGAATAAGAAAGAGGAAGAGAGAGATTGAAAAGAGAGTGAGAGAAGGAGAGATGGGCCAAGTTTCTCCAATAGTGTCTTGAATCTATATTAGATAGCAAATAACTGAAGACAAAGAGATACATGCATTTCAATTTTCTTTTTGATTGCTCTTTTATCACTCCTAGTTTGGTACTTAACCCTAAAATCTCACAATATAGAATATTAAGTGTATATGGACATAGGTAATTACGTACTGTCATTGCATATCAACCCCCTTGGATTGCAACAATAATATTCATCGATCCTTCGAATCCACTAATCTTTGATTAGCACGCTTCAATAATATACATATTAGTACTGTTATTGTTAGTTAAACATCAAAATGAAAAGTCAGCATAGGGCCTCTCCTATAGGTAACACATTAAATGAAAAGTCAATCAGTTAACCGTCCATTCGCTAATTTTCGCTAGCTTCTAAAATTGGCCAAATAATTATTCTTATGTGCAAGTTTAAAATTTTAAAATAAATGCGTATATATGTATAAACAGGGGTGGAATCGGCATCAAATGTGTGGTATTGCAAAAATTAATAAAATCACATAATATTTTTCAAAGTATAAATACGGAAAAGCCGGATTTTTTTAAACCTTTTTTTACCATATTTTCTTCATTTTTTTACCTTGGTTTCTTGATTAAAATGTATTTAATTTATATTTTTTTTTCTTTTCGCTCAATTTTGAATTTCTTTTCAAACTCTAAAAAAACCACAATAGTAATGTCACGTGCAATCATATGTCGAAAGTTTCGGCATTTCAAAATTGACTATAAATAAATAAAATAGAAATCAAAAAGATACAAAAGTTAAATTTAAGAAATAAATGTATAACAAGTAAAAATATTAACGAAAGTAAAAAAATAATAAATATATACGAACAATTAAATATATATTACACAATTTCAGTATAACCACTTCAATTAAAATACAAATCACGAAAAAAAAAATTATAATTTTTTTTTGCACTCATCACTACTCTAATTGTTATTTTTGTTTATTTTTTTTAAGATGTGTGTTACGTGTCAACATGATAAGTTTGTATAAAATGCATTTTATAATCGGTTGCTTATGTTAATTTTTTAAATATTACTTATATATTATCAGTACATACAAAATCATGATATGTTATTGCACTAACAATATATAATTTTGGAAGAGGCTGTCAAAAAAATATTTAATGCGTTACCAGAATACCATATATATAAATTATTATGAAAAATAATAATAAAAAAATCAAAATTGTAAGACTGTCGTAGCAACCCCAGCACATATGGGTATACCGCCCCTATGTATAAATTAACGTTGATTGTTAGTAGAAAAGAAATAGATCTAGGGATTCTTGATATAATTTATGATTAAAGTAGTACAAAATAAGATGTTCGGACGTTGAATTAAAAGTTATAAGCCCTATTTACATGGAAAATTTGAAAAGACGTAGCAGTATATGGAAGCCTTTACAATATCATATGTTAACGGAGCCTTGGTTGTGGCCAATATTACACATTAAATTGAAAGTCAATGTTACCCTGTGACTTAAATTAAATTAAAAGTAAGTCGCGATATCGAAGCAATGTTCACTGGAAGAAAAAAATTCATTTAGTATTATAAAAAAATTCAGTTATGTTGCTAAGGTGGTTGTAGCTAAATTTTAGTAACAGTTTAATAACAAATTATATTGTTATTTGTTGTTAAACTGTTGCTAAAATTTATTCAAAAACAATTTATCAATATAACTAAAAAAAATTTATAATGCTAAGTGAACTTTTTATTATTGTGAGTTAAGTTTACATGGGGACCAAATGTCTGGTACCTTAATAATCAAGGAAAGTTTTATATATTTTTCACTAATAATTAGAGGGACCCGACCAGTTTATTTAATTAATGCTTATTCATCAATTAGATTAATTTGATGATTACGGGCATCAGGGCATACTAATTACGAACTCCTTAGGGGATAGATTCAAGTTTATTATAATGTTTTCGTTTTGAGAGGATAGAATAAGCCTTGACCATGTATATAAGAAGATATGTCGAAAACTTCTTTTAAGATATCGATAATATATATCTATAACTATAATTATGACGGGTTGCCATTGCTTGAACGCGACCATGTCCCGGATTAGTTTTATAGCATATTTACAATGGTGATTCACCTTGGTGTAATAGTATGATTAAATCTGTTTCTATCAAGTATACCGTAACTCAAACAATAAATAATCCATCGTATATATATGCTAAATTTTGTCAATGCAATCATGTTGGTCAAGAATTTTAATTTAATAACGTCAAATTAATTCCAATAAATATATATAACAGATTTTATTTGTCTCAAACGGAGCCGTTTGTACTTTAATAATTTATATTCTCTTCCTCAGATTAGGTTCAGACTATTAGTGCAATATAATAAGCAGTTATTGATGAGTTTAGCACACTAAAAATAATTTAAATTAATTAATCTTTCAGTAATATTGGAAGAACATGATTATGAATTGGTGGTTCGTTTTTGCAAAAGAATATACCCGGAGGGAGAGTGAGTAGAATTACATGATGAGATCACATTTAATGACCGTTTATATTGGTAATAATGAGATATTAATCAAAAAGAACTAGAATTAGTAATGGATCAATATATAATGAGTGGTAGGGGTATTTTTTTTAATGAAAAGTTGTTAGTTGCCTTACACACCAAACTTTCATATGCCATGAGTGATAAGTTATTTAAGAGAATCATTAAATGTGCTCTTGACCAATATAAAATACAATAATTGGATCATTCTACATCATATGAAATCTACTACTTTTAAGACTCTTTTAAGTTATTCATTAGCATTTTTTTTTTACATTCTAAGTTAATTACTTGTATCACAAGATAACTAGAGTCATTCATAGACATGTTAAGACACCTACTTAATGTAATGATTATTACACCTGCTATCTTTCATGCTAAATTTAAAGAACGGTTTAAGCGGTGATTCATCATTTGTACATCTAGTATGTTATGATGATGATTCCTTTTCAATGTTGATGCTGGTGGACTTAGAATTAGAGTTGATAATTAATTTTTTTTGATGCAAGTGGCTCTTTTTTATTCTATATGACTAATCTGAGAATTGGCTCTTCGTAACTTACACTATAAAATAATGTTTGATTTAATGAGAGTTAAAAGCTGTCACAAATCTGTCGTTAATTTAAAAAGCTGTCACAAATCTGTCGCAAATTGACTAAACTGTTACAAAGCCGTCACAAAAATCGTCGCTAATAAACTCGTAACAAAAAATACCATCACTAATTTCATCGCTATTTGGATATTTTTTTGTAGTGTAAGTATAAGTACTATCTTATTATATTATTATTTTAGTAAACAGCCTTGGTTTTTTATATGATTTTTAATGCGAGTAATCTCGATTTTTAGTAGGGTTTTTCTCTTGAATTTATCCGCTTAGATCACACTGATCATGGAGCAATAAGGGGAGATATAAAGTTCGGAGTGATAAGGAGCAAGGATTAAATAATCGTAGCAAAACTTTCCTAAAATTTATGAGATTTCAAGTATTATATTTTAATCTTTTTTGTCCATTTGGTCTTGTTAGTTATCAGGCCGTATATCATTCATACTGTAGTGTTTATATCGTTTTATTTGGACGGATTTAGCTACGTACCATGGGGGTTTGACCCACGGACTAAATCCTTTTTTTATGTTTAATGCATTTGTTTGGTATTGATTAAAAAAATGGTGATTCCTACTTAATATACTCCATCCGTTCCCATTTAATTGTCCATTATGAAAATACGTGCAATTTTGATCGGCTTATAACTTGTATCAAAATTGTCGAAATGAGATATTTGCGCTCACCAACTTTTATTTATTACATATTATTCGGTAGGTTAGAAGTATTACTGTGATGTAAAAATGATAGTAAATATTAATATGTATATATGTCACTTAACACATCTAAAACTTTATTTATATGGCACATGTTAACTAACAAAGTTACAAAACCTCAGTACGAATCAAACATGAAATGTGCACTATTAATTGACATGGTGAGGTAAAACGAAATGTGCGAAGTAAAGGAAAAATCGCAAAAGAACGAATTCACCAATTGAACTACATTTTCGAAAAAAACCCTAACTACATTACTCGTTTTTTATTGATAGCCATGTAAAACAATAGTCGGTTTTATAACATGAAACTTGAAAGACATTATCCAAAAAGAATTGCTACTAGCTATAGCTAGTTAGAAGACAAATCTAATATATTGATCACTGTATTCATAACATTGATATATAGGCTCTCGTAGAAGTTAGAACTACACATTTGTTCTTGACAAATAACAAATGATGACAAAAATTCAAGATATATTATGCAACTCGTGTACCAATCAAAAAATTTAGAAAATATTTCCCCTATTGGCAAATCATTAGCTAACTGAAACTATCCTTTAATTTGCTGGACATGTCGCACTTTCTTCAGCAAGTGGCTATGTTTCGCACATGTTAAATATACTCAAGGTTTATGGAAAATAGTAATCACACTATATTGCATACCTGAATAAAAATCATAATATTGTAAAAGATAGTAATATATATGGATAAAAGGGGGACAATATGTCATAACTAGCTTATTGCTTAAATTTTCTATCTCATCAAGTCATAACGATCGATATTGTTAATTAAGAAAGTTTAGGTAAATAATGTTACTAATAGGCTGCAGTTGGAAGTTGATATATTTGTGTTCTTGTAGCTAATTAGTGAAAAACAATAATTTATTTCGCTCCAGTACCCTTTTAAATGGTTAAAGAACAAAATTTGAACTAACAAAATACTAGAATTCAAATCATATATACTAGTACTATGGTTAGCACAAAGATTTTGATGATTTAGGATGTAACATTTTTTTAAAGGACCCACGCAACAGTCACCCGAATTACTTCAAATTATCATGTGTATACTTGCACAAAATTGAAGATATAAAATCAACAAGTATCATTATCTAAATGGGGCCAATCAGCCATACTATGATAGGCCCCTTATCTAGAATACACCAGTTTAGCATTAATTCGCTTAAATTGATTACTCATTTGGAATTTTCATGCTTTTTGTTGCTGCGTTTCGGACAAATCATGATTATTGATATTTATCGTGTTTAATAAACTAATGCATTGTTAGTGAATGGTCTCGACTCTCCTCATAATTTTTCGGAAGAAGCGCTTGTAGAATTGCCCGAAGTTTGCCTAACTTTTTGGTTCCTTTTTGTTCCTTTTATATTCCCTCATATTATTTTTGCAGTAGTATTTTTCTTCTTCTCAATCTTCATTCCTTGGAGCCGAGTATTTGACATAAGCATTTCGACTTTTTTTACATTTCGTTTCCAAATTAAAGACCGTAATATAAGACCACAACCCCTAAATCTGAAGTACAGATCTTCTACCCCATATTCTCTACCCACTTCCGTGCCCCCTTGTTTATTTTATGCAAAAATTTGTTATAAAAAACTTGAAAAAAATTATACAATTACTATAACGCATGTATCAATACATTTCAATAATTATTTTTTTAAAAAAAACTCACACGCAATTTATTTTGGAATAAATGTATAAATTATTGTAAATTAAACATTAAATTTTAGAAAAATTGTCTAAAACATTATTATGTCCAAATGTTTAAAATTTTGAATACAATATAATATAAAAGCTTTTAAACTTGCAAAAAAAATTATAAAAATTTAAAATTTGAATGAAAAAAAAGTAAATAAACATAAATAAAAAAAAAAGTTAGAAAATAAAGGTAAAATATTTGCAGTCAAGTTTGGCTCATTGAAAAGATAAGAGAGTAAATACATTAGGCCCACAAATGATATGTGACATTTATAAGTCCCCTTCGTTAATTACTCTGAAGAACTTAAATCATGACAACTCAACTCCATACGTGTGTGTAATAATTATAGAACGATATTAATTGACCTAGAATTTGATTTGGTCATCTCCCATTCTGAATGAGATTTTTTGTGAAAATTTTGTGAAGCTTTTTGTAAACCTATTATAGTAAGTTTTTTATTTGTATTGGTGCACTGAGTGATCTTCTTCAATTATTAATTACTAAGTATATAGAAAATTCATGTTTTTTTTTTTGGTATAGAGATCAAGCACATGCACTTAATTACTATTGGTAATAAATTTCAGACGAGGTTTCAGTTGTAAATATTGACAATTATCAAATATGGCTTAGTGTTGGCCCCCAAAAAAATCAGAATTGTGGGGAAATACATCACTAGGTCAGCTTCATTCCGTAAATGAGATAGCTACATACAAAAACTTTAATTTGCAGTTTTTCTCAATTGTTTGCTGATGATTGCCTCAAAAAATTGAAAATTTGAGATAAATGAAGCCAATTTGCAAGGTTATTTGAGCAGGGACCGAAAACTAAATAGATATATGGACCATTAACAGGCTGTTTTGAGCTGACTTGGGTGGTTAGATTCAAGGGCCGACTCAGTTTTTAGCTCATTTGGAACACGAGACTCCGTCATTATCTTCCTCTTTTGGGACATCCTAAACATGTTGTCACTATATAGAACAAATGGTCAGACTACTGCTACCGATGCGGAAAAAAAAATAGAGCTTTTAAATTCAGTAGCTACACAAAAAAAGTTAGAAATCACATTAAATATTTAAAAGAAATGATAACCCTCTCGAATAACTCATATCACCAATTAATTGAAATGTACTAATTTTTCTATTTGGGTCTATCGTGGTATAATTACGTGAAACTTTTCGGAGCGAGCTTCATTTTTGAATCTGTAGTCGGAGGTCTACAATTTTGAGGCGACTAGTGAGGGTGTTATTGATTTTCAAAGTAATAGATGAGCAAGCAACAGAGTCCTAAATGGAAATGACAATTAATTAGTTAATACTGATTTAGTATTTCTCAAATAGTCAACACGTACACACTGTTGTATATGAAATGGTGAAGATTAAATAATCAGTTTGAACTAGAAAATGACATTTGATAACCGTACGTAATATGGTCCAGCTCTAATGGAGAAAAAAAATGAATCCCATGTGGTCAAATGTGAAATATGAGTAGTATAAGGTCATGGTTTTGCTCTTGGATATGGGCATTAACCAATTCAAGTTTTGACAACTTTGATAGATAGGTACATACATAAATGCTTTGAAAGCGCCCTAGCTAGAGCCAATTTCAAATTTTAACAACTTGAGATTTAAGTTAGATATATAGAAATGGTTTTTCTTGTTTTTCTTGAAATGGATACATAGCAATGTAACATAAATATTTTGAAAACATCTCATTCCTCAAGAATAAGAAAACATCTCTATATAGTGACAAGAATACACATTCAATTTGTATATATACGAAGTGATTAAGGGTTAAGTTACTTAGTTCTCCCATTCTAGTGCATGAGATATTATTTTCTTGAGTAGCAAGATTTTACTTTTCAGCAAGTATGAAATGTTAAGATTTTAAAACTTTTAGTTTAAAACACATACTATATTTCTTTGAAATGCTTAGGAAAATGTAAAAAGCTAATATTTTAGTGTTTTAAAGAAACAACTTCCAGAATAAGAAAATAAAAATATGTTAATGAGGTCATGAGCCATTCATAACTTTCAGCTAAGTTACGACACTATGCCACTAGTCACTATTTGTTACTGCTTTAGATAAATACAGAATTTATTTTAGATATTTTTCAGTTCTTGTAAAACTAGTAATATAACAATCAATTACAAACACGTATTTTCATCACAAATGTAGTTTTTTTTACTTGCCATAATATAGGGTCGCCTCGTTAATGTGCCTTGTAGTTCATTATTCAAAACAAGTGCCAAAAGGATATTCTTTTTCATCGCGCCATTTCATAACTCCATTACCAGAGAGTCATCGTAATATCGCGGAACAAGGCTCTCTAAGTTAAACCCTGGTTTTAAAAATAACCTTCTTACGACGATACTATCCTTATTTTGTCTATTGGCAAGTACTTGATCCAAAAATATTACTATACGTCGAAAGGCATGTTACATGACTTCCCTAAAGGTGTGGCCTCCGACCCAAATTTATAATCCGAAGGTCCATTGTACTACCAAACGTGTCTATTGAAGTTCGATTGGATTTTGGAACATTCAAGATCAAGGCACACCCATAACTGATAACTTTATGGACAATATTTGACAAATGACAAATATATATGATGTGTTCGCAAATGATTGCAGTTTTTCTTATCCTAATTTAGAAAATTTGTTTTTGTTTTATACTATTTTAACTATAATTGTTTTAAAACAGTGAATCGGCACCTATCATAATATTTCATTTACGTTGTACTTTACGTGAATTCTGAAAATCAATCGTTGCAAATCTTACCTTCGTTGATGTACGCCTGTATATAAAGGAAAACAACAATTTACTTGTTACATTGATTATTTGAAACAGTCACCTTATTTAACTGTTTATGATACAGTTATCTTAACCACCGTTAAATTAGAAAATGCATGGTTATATAATGTTTTTCAATAACTGATTTATTTATTTCTATTTTCAACAAATTAGACTTTGGCAAATTACAAACAAATTTTACAACACACTAAAAACTCAAATAAAAATATAAAACCCTATGAGGTCTTATCTTAAACTTAAATATTAATCAAAGTTTGATTTTTTTTTAATCTATTTGACACATTTTATATAAACGTTATAAACCAGTCATATAGTAATATAGTACGACCCTTGTCTACTAATTCCCAAATGTTACAGTTAGAAAGATATCACTCGGTTTTATGAAATTTAATTATGTCTGTATACATGATTTATGAGTATGTATATATACCTCAAACTATTTCTCTAAACATAAAGTGGCTCAAGTACTGGGCTAATTATTCAACCAAACTAAGCCCTTGAGTTGCCGATTCAGCCCAGGTGTAAAATAATTAAGCCCAAGACCCAATTCCATATACTAAAAGTAAAAAGAACGTAAAATCGAATATGGAAAAAAACGTGAAATTTACCAGTCCACTTGGTCCATTTCTAGGAGCTTTTAAGAAAATACTTTTAAGGTAAACTTAAATTGTTGTTTTTTTAAAATGGTTTAAAACTTAGAATTTTTAACGAAGTAGGAAAAAGTTTATATCTAAACATATGTAAATCATTGTGATGTTTATAAGTGGGGCAATGTCAAATATCTTAGTAGTGATAAACCTATTTGTAATCAAATAATCTAACTCTAGCCGAGTCTCTTTTAGGTCTGTGAGCTAAGGTCGGTCGAGATGAGATCTTCAGTAGCACTTTGTAACATGCTACCTCAATTTCGAACTTGTAATTGATCGTCTTTTTCTTAGTAGGCCGTTTTACCATCTGCTATGGCTTCCATCATCTCACCAATATGTGTACCTGTTTGCTTTTGTTTAAAGCAAAACTGGAACTCAAGCCGAGGGCAAATACGCCATTGGACCTAGGTAACCGCCTTCAACATGTAAAGGTAAGATTTTGGTTCATGTACTGAAGGTATTTTAACAACTTCGAACTTGGCAATTTGTTTGATTTCCAGCACCAAAAGATGACATTCTTACAAGTTATAATTATTTTCATTTGACTTAAATGACAACAAAATGTCAAAAAATATACCGGTTACTGGTAATAGTGTAGTTACAGTCCTAAATGGAGTAACATTTTGCCATTTTTGCAAATAATAATGGTTATATGTGAGATTAAAGTACATTGATGTTAATTTAACTACATTCATCAACAATGAAAGCCAATAACAAATACAACAAATAGTAATGGAAATAATGATATTCTACCCTTTCTAAGTTGTTACATCAACCTTTGACTAATAATTAATACGTATATCAAGATCTTGTAGGGCCTCTGAGTGAGATTGGTCGACTGATGACAAATGGGGTCAGCTAGATTAAAATGCGTTATTTTAAAAAATTAAAATGTGAAAACAGTTGATAAAGCCATAACTTTGGTCGGTTGCGTTAGGCTTTTCAACAAAGATAAAAATGACAAATCGACCGTGAATAAATGATGCTTCCTGATCTTTATTATGACTCGGATTCTTGTACTTGTTCGGACTATTACACTTGTTCGGATTCGTATTCCGATTTTACAATTATGCTCGATATAACTATTTAATCTCTCGTCTTGATCTTTCTCCTCTTTTACTCGATGCTCGGCTGTCTTTTCTCGGTTTGTTTCTTGAAGTGATATGCTTTGGTTAGTTTCTCTCTTTTCTTAACTTCTCTCTATATTTTTTGGATAGATTTTCTGGTCCTTTTCTAGGAGGGGTAGTGGGCTATTTATAGGCAACTGCGCCTTCTAGGATAGTGACAAATGTCTTCATCCCAGGGATTTCTCAGACAAGGGTCCCCCTTTGATTGGGCTTGGGCTTTGGGTTGTAGCCCCTCAATCCCTACAACCAATATGAGATGACCCATTTAAGCGTTGGATGCCCATTTATAAAGTGGGTTGATCAGACCCGAATATTTTATTCGGGTCTAATTTTTGTGTTCTATCAAGTGCTCCCTGACTTCCTCGGCATGGTTTCCATGTCGGGGGAGTCATGTTCGGTTTGTCGAGAACGTTACTTCGGTCTTGTCTTTCCCAATGCTTCATCGAGAAACGCAATAGACTCATGACGGTTTCCTGGGGGGCACATTTAATGTTTCCTATCCTAATATCTTTCTTCGAGGAAAACTCCTATAAAGGGGTGTGCTCCCTCCATAATTAGGCATTTTACTACTAATTTGCCTTTTGACATAATGGCTTCTTCTGGTTCTACTGGTGAGAGCTCCTTTAATTATATTTCATATTTAGAAACGGAAATCAAGAAATCTCGTACCGCGAATAAGAAACTCGTGGCCAAGGTTTCAAACTACAAGAAAAGGTTGTCTGACATGGATTCTGATCATCATGTGACGATGGCCGATCGGGATTGGGCCTTCGAGCATATAAAGAAGCTCGAGGCTAATCTGGCTAAGCAGAAGGCGGCTAAAAGGGCCTATAAGCTTGCCTTCAAGGAGTTGCATGCTCGGTCCAAACCGAGTTCGGATGACGATGAAGAAGGCTCTTCCTCGAAATAATTAGTCTTTTGTAATTTCTGTCGTAATTTCTCTTGAATGGGGAGTCTTCTCCTCAGTTGTAATCGAAGTTTTTGGAATTAATAAAATATTTCCCTTTCCTTGTTCTTGTCTGTTTATCTTCTTGACGTCTTTTTGGATGACTTTAATTGGATTTGGAACTGTGGTTAATTCGCCTTTAATGCTCTTGGGAAGTTCAAGAGGCTGTATTTATTCGAGATGACCTTTGACCTACTCCTTGTTTCTTCTTATAAAAGGGGACTGCCCCAGTATCTTTTGTGCAGTTCATTCTTTACTAACGAGCAAATGGCTTCTCCTCTTGAAAAGTATGGTGACAACCTTCCTGAATACGTTACCCGTCTGGAAGAGGAAGTTCAGAAGGTGCGTTATCTCGAAAAGAGGGTTGCCCGGCTGTCAGTGGAAGCTCGTCGGGCCGCCGAACTAGACGAGCGATTGGATGCCCTAGAGAAGGAGCACCAAAGGTCTTTGCTCGACAGTATTCGTGCTCGTGCCCGGATCAAAGAGCTCGAGGCCTCCAGGGATAGGCAGCTCGCTTCCAAAAGGGCTTACAAATTGGCCCTTAAGGAAGTGTATGCTCGGTCGAAAAGGAAGCCGAATGACGAAGCGGGCCCTTCTATGAAATGATTTTATTGTTTTCATTGTATTTCCTCTTTGTGCTTCTTCTGTAACGAAGTATCAACCAATTAATAAAGATTTCTTTTTCTTGTTTATATTTGAATTACTTTCCCAATGCAATTTATTTTGACTGCGCACGCTTGTGGCCTCATTAATGCTTTTCTTGGGCCTTGCGTTTGATCTTATCCATTGGACCTCCTTACTCTTTATATCTAGGGACTAATAGGATTTCTTGAGCCTTGTGCATAGAAAATCCCAATCACCAAGGCTTTCTTGAGCCTTGCGCAAAAGATCTGGGATATTTATTCGATCCGCCGTCCTTCCCAAAAATGACGCGTGTTTTGCTGCCATTATTACTTACCCCCTTTAAATATTGGTAAGAATCCAAACGTTTCTTGAACAGGTGTGGCTTTTAATTACTCACGCTCTTTTAGAGTCTTTTGGGAATCCAAACGTTTTTCTTGAACAGTCACCTCTTTTGAGTGCCATCGCTTCTGAATACCCATTGGCGAATGGTTGCGGCTCTCAATCCCAGCCCTCATACAGTTGATCTATAAATACCTGCTTACAGCATGGTTACATCCACAATTCTCATCATATTATTTTCCCCCATATATAGACCCTCATCTTATAATTTCCCTAAGATGTCTGGTCCTTTCACCCCATCAGCATTAGCTTTGCAAGTGGAGGCCTTTGAGGCCTCCTATAACCATGTACAAAGGCTGTTGAGGGATGCCGAGGAGGAATTGAAGGTGATGCGTTATCACCATACCGAGATGGTTCGGGAATTAACTTGGCTAAGATCCGAACTGGCTTACTGCCGACGTGCTCGTCAGGCTTTAGTCGAAGAGAATGAGATGCTAAGGGGGAACCCGACACTGAGGGACAGGGATGTCTCTGCCGGGCCCTCTCATCGATACCGATCGACTTCCCCCTAACCTTCTCCCTTCTTTTTTATTTTTCTCTGCTTTTCCCCTTCTTTTCCTATCTCTTCCTCTTCCTCTTTTTTTTTATTTCTCCGTTTCCATCATTTCTTCCTCTTCCTCTCTTGTATTTTCTTTTTATACTCTGTTTTCTCTCTCTTTTTATTCTTTTCTTTTTCCGTTTCTTTTTTGTTTTATTGACTTTCTTTTTATTTGTCTGTCTCCTTCATCTCTTAATCTTCTTCTCATCTGTTTTTCTTCTGTGCCTCCTCTTTCTTTTTCTTCATCTTCTCTCCCGTCACTCTTTTTCCTTTTTTTTTTTTTTTTGCACCACTATGATGTTACAATCAGCCCTGTGATCCTAAGGGTTTTGTGTTACATCTAGGGTTTTTGTCATTTTTCTTTTTGACTCTTCTTTCTTATCACTTCTTCTTTATGTTCCTCCTCTTCGCTTCTTTCTTCCCTTTTTGTTTTCTTTTTATACTTCTTTCCTTCGTTTCTTGCATTCTTCTTCTTTTCCTCTTCTTGATTTTCCTTTCTCTTTCTTCTTACTTTTTCTTTTTGGCGTCTCCTGCTCACTTGGTCAGCTGATATAGTTGATCCTTTGCCTGATCTTCTGTACTAGCTCTTCTTGGATGTAATAGATCTTTTTCGGATGTAATAGACCTCAATGTAATAGACCTCGATGTAATAGATTTTTATCTCGGATGTAATAGACCTCAATGTAATAGACCTCGATGTAATAGATAATGATGTATTCCATCTTCATTAATGAAAAGTATTTTTGCCCTTTTCTTTTTATATCGTACGTGTGGTTTGTTGTTTGTCTGGGATCTAGATCTTTGAATATCTCGTCTTTATCTCTTCTGCACTGTAGTCTCAGATGTCAATAGATGTCCCCATCACTGTCAAACATATGTGCCTGCTCCCTAGTAGGTCAGGAAATGCACATGCCTCCCACATCATGTCAGGAAATATGCAATTTCCCAAGCAAGGTTATAAAATATCATACCCTTCGTTCTATAAATACCCTCTTTTCTTGGGTAGTTTATCATCTCTTTTTTCGTTTTGATTCTCTCTTCTTTAGCCCTTTATTTTCTTCCATACTAAACAATTTCCCAGAATGTCTGGACCTGTGGTGAGATATCATGCTCAGATGAAGGGCTTGGATACTGAGGTATCTCGGGTCCGCAGTCGGATGGCAAGGCTTGAGAAAGAGTATGGCGTTTTGGCCTTGAGCCTGTTTGGCTCTTATCCCGAAGAGACGGTGAAGTGGACCGAGATCTCGGCACTGAGTCGCCAGCTCGATCACTTGTTGCTGCAGAGAAACCATCTGGCCAACTCCTGGTATGATGCCGAGGAAATTTGGGACCATTCTCAAGATGAGTTTGACAACTCTCCTCAGGGCCTCGCTAACCTAATGGTAAAGAATGCTCGGCTCGTGGAACGCGTCAGGGTTCTTACCTCGGAAAATAATAGGCTCTCCTCGGAGAATGACGATTTGGTCGCCATGAACGATTCCTATCAAGCTAGGCTGAATTGTTCTGCTCGTATTGCCTTCTCTCGGTCTGGCAGTTCGGTTTTTCCACCCATTGATCCTTAGATTGGGCTGGTTTTCTTATGTATTTCCCCTTTTGCCATTTGTGTTTTATCTTCTGTATTTAATGAATCAGTTGTATCTTTTCGTATCTCGTGCCTGTCTTGTGAACCATTGGAACTCTTCGTATTTTGTGCCTTTTGATTCTCTATAAATGCTCCCTATTGCCTGTATCTCATTACCACTTTCTACCTCTCTCGTTTTATAATTTGCTCTTGCGTGAGATGGCTCCCATCACTAGGTCTGCCTCCAAAAAGAAAACCCTTATGGAAGAGGAGCCTACCTTTTTGCTACCTCGTCCCCCTGGTTTTGGGGAGGAGGATTTGACTCCTCTTCAAATAAAAGAAATTGAGATGTCATGGCTGAAACATGATCTCATGTGTGCTCGGACTGAAGCGAGGAGGTTTAAACAATATTGGGACGAGGAGGGCACTGCTCGTTTCAAGGTCGAGCAAAAATGCAAGTCTCAGTCTTACGCCTTGAAACAGGCTGAGATGGCGATTTCTCGTTTGGTTAGGGAGAAGGAGCGTCTGGAGGAACTTTTGGCGAAGAGGGATGTTGCTATGGGGGATAGTTCGAAAAAGTAGGATGTGTGTATTTTCTTTTTCTGTTGTATTGTTTGTGTTTCCCCCTTCGTGGATGAATAAAACTTGTCTTGCATTTGATTCTGTCCTATTTTATTTCCTGCTTGCTTCCCCTTTTTTTTCTCTGAGCATATACCGAACAATGTGCCCGGTTATCCCCCCGGAGAGCGTTGTTAGGCTTGATGCGTCATGCCGTCAAGCTGGAAACGGTCTTCGTCCACCTTGTTCGGTATGCCCTTTGGGTAAGGAATGGTTGGGAGTCGAGGAACTTTATCGGGGGACATTCTTGGTGTGATAATATTGGTAGCGTATGTGGGAAGCTTTTCGTGGTAGGGTCCACTGGCCGTTTATTTAGGTGTAATGATGTGAACTGCCTTGGGTAGTGGGATATGCGCTGACGTGGCGAAATCTGGAGCGTTGAAATGTTAAAAAGAGCAGCAGTTGTTGACTTATGTATGGTTGGAAAAGGGTGAACCTCTGGTACACGAAAGGACGGTTATTATTTTATTCCTTTTGTGACTCCACTCCTTTTTATTGTGCCAAGTAGTCCTGTTTATTTTTATCACAGAATTCGCTGAAGAAAAGATCTCTCTCTCTAAAGCATATTTTTCCCGCCAAAAAAAGAAAAGAGTTCGGCCGCTTGATCTAGGGTTTCGTGATTTTGTTGGAAGATTTGCTGCTGTTCGCGCTTGCTTGCTCAAAATGATAACGGTAAGTGATTTTTCGTTCTCCCCCCTTCCCGCTTTTAGGAGTTGTATTTGATTTGTCGTTGTGGTCATAGGTGTGTCGTTGGTATATGGTTCAGGTTAGCTATATATGTCTGATGATTCTGATATAATGTGCATGGGGGGGTGGCTCTGGTTCTATTGATGTGGTTCTGGTTTGTGTATTTGGTTAGTATATTGATGGACTGTTGATGATCTTTGTATAGGAAATTTTGACCCAAAGCGTGGCCCAAGTTGGCACATTCGTGGAGAAGGATTTTAAGGAACTCGCCGGAATACCCGACAACGTACATATTCGGCTTCCTATATCGGACGAGGAGGTGCTGGGATTTGTTCCCGCCGGCGAGGTAGCTGTGCGGTCGTCGGCCTTCTTTACTGGGGGTCTTCGACTGCCCTTTACAAATTGGGTGGCCTCGTTCTTTGAGGCCGTCCAAATTGCTCCGGCCCAACTGGCCCTAAATGGTTACCGTACTCTGAATGGTATCCAAAGGCTATCGGAGTTGTCCGGAATACCGATTGAACTGAAGGACGTCTTTGGAGTCTATAGTCTGAGCTTTGAGCGTCGCAGCTCGTATTTGAAGACTCTGCGTGCCTTTTGCCGGCTCGTTATCGGTTTGCCGGATACCAACAAAGAGCGCAATCTCGGTATTGTTATTGCGTCTGGTGAATGGGCTTGTCCGGGACACCAGATTCCTGGACCGGCTACCAATGCTCCCACTATACCAGATCTCGGCGCTCCCAATGTAGAGGCTTTGTTAGCTCTTTGGAAATGGTGGGGGCCGGGACCTACGCCTGATCCTGCGAGTCGTACGGCTCCCATGTTGCTCGGGTACCCTATGGGGTCGGTGACCAAGGGGAATCCTGCACCCGAGATCCCGAAAGAGCCCGAGGAGGAATTTTTGAAGGTGGTACAGGCTCGGTGTGCTACTCGGCTTGGGAAAAGAGCCGTTCGTTCTAAGCGTCGCGCAGCTGACCCTGTCGTTGAAACAACGAAGAGGGCTAGGGGAACTGATACGTCGGTTACCGAGGAAGATGCTAACGTTGGCTCGGGCGAGGGGGTGTTTGCCGCTGCTCAAGGGGATACCGCCGAGGATGACGCTGCTCCGGGCGAGGTATGTGTATATGTATTATGATTTTCGTGTCGTTTGGTTGTTTGTCATTTAGTTCGCTAGTGGTTTGCTTTATTAGTCGTCTTGTTTCAGCTACTGACTTCTCAATTGGTTACCCTCGCTCTTGCCCGATCTATGGGTATTATTGTGTTTCAGGGGTCGGTCGACGATGTATTCGGATATATGAACCTCTTGACGAATATGGGAGATGGTACGATGACTTTGCCGGTCATCTCGCCTATCCCCACCGAGGGTCCGATAGAGTTGTCCGTGTGCTCGCCCCTCCGTAATGAGGAAGAGATCGAGCATAGGGCCCCTGAGATTGAGCCGTTGGAGGAGGACGTGGGGGTGGGGAGGGAAGGCAGCGAAGAGAATGCCGGGGATGATGTGGTGGGTGTCGAGGGTGAGGCTCTTGACGGATCAGAGAAGGGGTCGGTGGATGGGGTTGCAATGACCCGGTACATTGACCGATGTAGGGGTGAACTGCTGGATCAACCGAGAACGCTGAAGATGGGTTATACGGCTCTGAAACCCCTTGTGTTTAAGAATGCAGAAAAGCTATCTGCCCAACCTACAATGTCAGTGATAGAGCAGGTCCATGCGGATGCGCTGAGGGTATGTGGGGCTCGTATTGCACTATATAGGTTGGGTACTTATATTTTATTTGGAAACTAATGTGTTAAAGTGCAGATTGCTGTGAGTGCCGTGGCGCTACGGGATCAGCTGGGAGCTCTCGGGGCTGAGAAAGAGAAATTGGTGGCCGAGAAGGATAATCTTGAGGCCGATAAGGAGAAATTGGTCGCCGAGAAGAAAACCCTGGGCGAGAATTATGACAAACTGTCGGTGGACTTCCTGCACCTGACCGAGGAGGTCGAGAAATTGAGGGAGGAAAAAGAGAGCATGGCCGCTAAGTACGGCGAAGTAGAGGAGGAGAACTTGCTCCTGGCTGAGGATGTGGAAGCCGAAAAGGCTAAGGTGTCTGCCCTGAAAACGACACAGGCGGAGGAGCGGAAAAAGTTAGCGATGATGGCCAACTTTTCTGTATACTGCGCCCATGTGCGGGCGCTCAACTTCGCGAATGTTCCTCTGTCGGATAGGGCGTGGTCGGAGTTGGTGTACCCGTGTCCGCATGGGGCACCGCCGAAACCCTTGGACTGGGCGAATCTTCGTGAAGAAGAGCTTCCGCGGCTACCGGGGCAGACAATTTCGACAGCGCTGCGTCCTCAAGTTATGTCGACCGCGTCTTCTCCTCGGCCGGATTCTACTGTTCCCCCACCAACATCTCCTCAGGTGGAACCTTGACTATATTTCTGGCATTTTTTTTTTTTTTTTTTTTTTTTTTTTTTTTTTTTTGTATCTAGAAACAGATTCTTTTGGGGGAGTGATAATATAAGTGTTATGGTTGCTTTCTGTTGGGCTTGCTTGGGTCAATTTCTTTTGATGGTCGTCATATTTTGAAGGATATGAAAACAAAATATTGTCAGGTACCTAATAACCCCCTTGCCATGGTGGTCTGGACCTCGCCTAGTCGTAGTGTAGGTGACGTGATGGAGGATTTGGAAAGGTCTAACGCGTCCCTTACCGCGAAATTGACTTGTGCCTATCAGGAAATCGAGGGTCTGAATATTCATATTTCCAACCTGGCGATCCGGTTACGTGATTTGGGAGAGAAATTTAGTAAAAAGACCGCCCATTACACGGCAAATAAGGGTAAAGCGAAGGAACTTCTCGGTGCCCTACGACGTTCTCGTGATGAAGCCCGAGGTCGTGTGACGAGCTTGACCTTGGTCCTTGGGGCCGTTTTCGAGGACTCGGACCTGCTGCTATCCTTTGTCAAAGCGTATTGGGCCCGAGCTCGCGCTTTAGAGGTGATTGAGCTTATAAAAGGAATGAGTGGTGTATCCCGGGCAGAGCGCATGGTTGATGCGAAGGCCGGGGTGACTGAAACCACTGTTGCTTTGAACCGAATCGAGGCGGTCATTCGTGAGCGTTTGGGGACGCAAATTAATTCATTGCGAGAAATTCATTTTGCCGATGTAGTAGAGACTTCGGCGTCTGCTGAGGGGTTGTCGGAGTAATAAAATAGCTTGTTGTCGTTTTCTTTGTATCTTGTTATAAAAATTTCTCTTCTCGTTTTTTTTTTTTTTTTTTTTTTTTTTTTTTTTTTTTTTTTTTTTTTTTATTCATCTCTTCTCGTTCTTCTCCTCCCCCCCCTTTTTTTTATAGGCACATGCTACTACGTCGCACCAGGCTGGTTCTCCATGCCTAGTTAACCCGGGGTTAGGACCTACTGGTGCTGCCCGGGACGAGGTCTCATCTGGTGCGGCTAGTGAGGTGCCTGACAGGTGGCCCTATATTGTTTTGATGAGCAAAAATGTCAAATTGACCGACCAATGTGCTCGACTGCGGACCAAGCTGAAAACACAGGCGGCCTCTTTTCGAGAATATGTTCGCCGTGCCGAGCATGCTGTTGAGGTTCAGGAGCGTCGTTTGGATCGATATTGGCGTGCAAAAGGCGAGTACTTCGGCAAATTAAAGTTGCTTGTGACCAAGGCCAACGTGTTGGTGAAGTATTTCCGTTTGTCCCGCGCCAGATACGATGCTTCCGCAGCTGTGATTGAAGCTCGCCGTGACCTCTCCTTTGACGATGATCGCCGTAAAGCGGCCTCGGATGCTCACGAGTCCGCCAAAGAAGCCGAGTTCAACGCGCGGCTTCAGACGCTGACTTGTGTTGGGGCTCATACGACCAATTTTGATGCCCTCATTTCTGAGGAGCGTTTTGATGGTGATGAGTCTGATGGGTATACAACGACGGACGACGAAGAGATTGAGCTCGGTCAATTACCGTCGTGCTCCTCCTGCAGTAGTTCTTCTTAAATGAATCTCTTTAGTGCCGTTGATCTTCTTGTTGCCTCCGTAATGCGGGCGAGGATTATATATGTGATTTCTTTATTCCTGTTTTGTACCTTTCCATTACCGTATTGCTGTTTAATTGATCGGATCGGTTTTTCCTTGCCAAATCATTTGTTATTTCGTTATTCCTGTTTTGGAGATGCTTTTTGTTGATGTTTTGTTGTTTAGATTGATTCTCCTTCATCGTTGTAGCCAATATATATTGCATTGCCGTCGTAAAGTGGACCTGAATACTTCCTTGCATTGTACCTGCACATAAATTTCATAGTATTCCTAGGCGTTCCTTCGGTAACACGCCATGTTGGGAATTTCATAGTATTCCTAGGCACTTCGGCCATGTTGGGAATTTCATAGTATGCCTAGACGTTCCTTCGGTAACACGCCATTTACGGACTTTCATAATATTCCTAGGCACTTCGGCCATGTTGGGAATTTCATAGTATCCCTAGACGTTCCTTCGGTAACACGCCATTTACGGGATTTCATAGTATTCCTAGGCACTTCGGCCATGTTGGGAATTTCATAGTATGCCTAGACGTTCCTTCGGTAACACGCCATTTACGGACTTTCATAATATTCCTAGGCACTTCGGCCATGTTGGGAATTTCATAGTATCCCTAGACGTTCCTTCGGTAACACGCCATTTACGGGATTTCATAGTATTCCTAGGCACTTCGGCCATGTTGGGAATTTCATAGTATGCCTAGACGTTCCTTCGGTAACACGCCATTTACGGACTTTCATAATATTCCTAGGCACTTCGGCCATGTTGGGAATTTCATAGTATCCCTAGACGTTCCTTCGGTAACACGCCATTTACGGGATTTCATAGTATTCCTAGGCACTTCGGCCATGTTGGGAATTTCATAGTATGCCTAGACGTTCCTTCGGTAACACGCCATTTACGGACTTTCATAATATTCCTAGGCACTTCGGCCATGTTGGGAATTTCATAGTATCCCTAGACGTTCCTTCGGTAACACGCCATTTACGGGATTTCATAGTATTCCTAGGCACTTCGGCCATGTTGGGAATTTCATAGTATGCCTAGACGTTCCTTCGGTAACACGCCATTTACGGACTTTCATAATATTCCTAGGCACTTCGGCCATGTTGGGAATTTCATAGTATCCCTAGACGTTCCTTCGGTAACACGCCATTTACGGGATTTCATAGTATTAGTAGACAGCATAATAATATATTTTATTCATTCAAAAGAAGAAAGATAATGCCCTTAAGCAAGAAAGGTAAGGTATCACCTGTACTTGTATTCGGAGCATTGCCTATACGTAGTACTTCTTTAGGTTAGCCACGTTCCAAGAATTCTTTTCCCCGCGGCTGTTGGCGAACAGGACGCTTTTGATTTTGTAAGAGACTGGACTTGTTCGCTTAACGATTTCGTATGGGCCTTCCCAGGTAGGGCTCAGTTTGCCATGTATTTCGTTGCGGGTATAGACCGTCACTCGTCGCAGCACCAGTTCTCCCACCATGAATTCTTTAGATCCTTTTACTCTCTTGTCATAGGTTTGCTTTACGCTTTGTTGGTATTTTGCTAAGGTAAGGGCCGCTATCTCTCGTTTCTCGTCTATCATGTCGAGCTCTTCTCTCATTCTTTGTTCATTATTTCCCTGCTCGACCAACGTCGTTCGGAGCGTGGGTAGTCCGATCTCTGTCGGTATGATGGCCTCAACACCGTATGCTAAGCTAAACGGGGTTTCCTTGGTGCCCGTCTTGGGTGTAGTTCGGCACGACCATAAAACGTTGAGTAGCCGCTCGGGCCACCTCCCCTTTGCCTGTTCAAGGGTGGTCTTGATGCCGTCTAATATTGTTCGGTTTGACACTTCGGCCTGCCCGTTCCCTTGTGGGTATGTCGGCGTCGAATAGAACTTTCGGATACCGAGTTCCTCGTACCACAGCTGTAAATTGGCATCTTTGAACTGGGTTCCGTTGTCGGCGACTATAGCGTACGGTATACCGAACCTAGTTATGATGTATTCCCAAATGAATTGTTTAACGTTGCTGGCTTTGATTTCTCGGAGGGGTTTTGCTTCGACCCATTTGGTGAAATAATCAGTCGCAACGATCAGATATTCCACATTCCCAGGTGCTCTTGGGAGTTTACCGACCAAGTCGATTGCCCATTGAGCGAACGGCCATGGTGCTGATACCGGGGTCATCATAGATGATGGGAGCCGTGGTATCTTGGCGAATCGCTGGCATTTGTCGCATCGTTGGACGTATGCATCGGCGTCTCGCTTGATATAGGGCCACCAATATCCTTGGGTCACTGCCTTGTTTGCAAGGGATCGCCCTTTGATGTGTGCTCCGCAGGATCCTTCGTGGATTTCCTCCAAGACCGGCAGTTGTAGCTCGGTCGGGACGCACAGTAGATGTGGTCCCCGGTAACTGGATTTGTATAGTTTATCATCCTCGGATAGCCAGAATCGAGGAGATTTTCTTTCAATCTTCATCGCTTTTATCTTATCGACCGGAAGCGTTCCACTTCGCAGATAATGGGTCATGTCCTCCATCCAACCTAGTTCGTACTGTATCGATGTCACCCGGTTTACCCTTTTCATTATGCTCGGGGTCGGCAATAGTTCCACTGTGATCGACCGGGTGTCGGTCAATGTTAGTGTCGAGGCTAGGGTGGCCAATGCATCAGCATGTGCATTCTCGGTGCGATTGATTCTTACTAACTCGCATTGTTCGAAGGTGGCCATCAAGCTTTGGACTTTTTCTTGGTAGAGGATCATTCTATCATCTTTCGCTTGGTACTCGCCGATGGCTTGATTGACAATGAGCATGGAGTCTGAGCTGGCAATTAAGTGGGAGCATCCGAGGGACCGGGCAATAAGCATGCCATTTATCATGGCCTCGTATTCTGCCTCATTGTTGGTAGCTCGGAAGCCCAGTTTTATGCTTTTTTCGATGATTGCTCCCTCTCTAGATTTCAGGACGATCCCTGCTCCTGATCCGTCCTTGGTGGCTGATCCGTCGACATGTATCTGCCAGTGTGATTGGGGAGAGAGTGCCAAAGGCTCGTCATAGCCTTCGGTGAATTCTGCGACGAAATCGGCCAGGACTTGTCCCTTTATGGCATGGCGGGGCGCGAATTCGATATGAAATTGGGATAGCTCGACCCCCCAGGCGGCAACTCGGCCGCTAATGTCCGTCCGTCGAAGTGACTCTTTAATATGAAACTTTGTATATACCCGGACCTGATGAGCTATGAAATAGTGTGGCAACTTCCTGGTTGCGACGACCAATGCCAGGCACAGCTTTTCCAAGGGTAGATAACGTGTTTCGGCTTCGACCAGAGTCTTGCTGACGAAGTAGATCGGAAATTGTTCGCGACCTTCTTCCCGTAGGATGACTGCGCTCACAGCTGTAGTGGAAACTGCTAGGTAGCATGCCAGAATGTCTCCTTTGTTCGGCCTTACCAGCAGTGGCAGTGTCCTCAAGTACTCTTTGAGATTGTTGAATGAGACTTCACATTCCGGGTTCCAGACGAATTTTCTATTCTTCTTGAGCGATTCGAAAAACGACCGTCCCTTATCTGCGGATCGGCTAATGAACCTGCTCAGCGCGGCCATCATTCCCGTGAGCTCTTGTACCTGTTTCTTATTCTTGGGCGCCGTTAGGTTTCGTAGAGCCGTTATTTGATCGGGATTAGCCTCTATTCCTCGTCGGCTAACCATATGCCCCAAGAATTTCCCTTTGCTGACGCCAAATGCACACTTGCTCGCATTGAGTTTCAGCTTGTGCTGGCCCAGCGTTCGGAAGACGTCCCTGATATCTTGAAGGTGGGACGTGGCTCTTTCGCTTTTGACGACCATGTCGTCTATGTATACCTCCATTGTTTTCCCTATATGATCTCGACATACCCGTGTTATCATCCTTTGGTATGTTGCTCCCGCATTGCGTAGACCGAAAGGCATTACCGTGTAACAATAATTTCCCAAAGGCGATATAAATGAAGTCTTTTCTTGATCTTCGCAGGCGAGGGGAATTTGATGGTATCCTGAGTACGCATCAAGGAAGGTCATCCGTTCCGCTCCTGCTGTTGCGTCCACCAGTTGATCGATCCTCGGAAGGGGAAAGTGGTCCCTCGGGCAGGCTTTATTGAGGTTGGTGAAGTCTATACAGACTCTTTCCTTCCCGTTCTTCTTAGGGACGACGACCGGGTTGGACAACCATTTTGGATAGTAAACCTCCCTTATGGCTCCAGCCTCTAATAGCTTTTGTACTTCAGCGACTATAGCTGCTCTGTGCTGTACCGAGACTTTTCTGCTTCTCTGTGCTATTGGCTTGTACTCGGCGTTTACACTTAGGTGGTGGCATGCTGTAGTGGGGTCTAGGCCCGGCATGTCTTTAGGGCTCCAGGCGAATTTATCAATGTTGCTGAAAAGGAACGCTTCTAACTCCTCGGATTCCTGTTTTGGAAGGTTATCGCCGAGGAGGAAATAGTGCTCCTCGTCCATATCCGGGATATACACCTTCCTAAGTGTCTCTCCTACTTGTTCTTCGACAACCCTTTCGGCTTTGGATATTTGGCTGATCAGCTTCTTTGTGCTGGTGGGTTGTTCCACAGGGCTTCGTTGTTTTTGGAGGGTCGCGGTGATGTCCTCACAGCGTCTTGAATCTTCTTGACATCCTCTGGCTGTCTCGATCGCCCCCCTATCATTCGGGTATTTGACCTTTTGGTGATAGGTCGAGGGTATGGCCTTCATGGCATGTAGCCAAGGTCGGCCCAATATTGCGTTGTGCCCAGAATGGTCGTCGACCACTAAGAACTCCACGGGAACCGACATGGACCCTGTTGTGACACTGAGGACGATCTTACCCAAAGGTTTGGTCGTTTCGGAGATGAATCCGATCAGTGTGACATCGGTAGGCTGAAGATCTTGCAGCTTGAGTTCCATCTTGTCGAAAAGCTCTTTGTACATGATATCACAAGAGGCTCCTTGATCGACAAGTACCCTGCCGACTGTGTCTAGGCCGATTTGAACACGGAGGTTAATGGCGTCACCGTGGGGGTATATCACCCCTTCTTCGTCAAGATCCGAAAAAGAAATGGGCGGATATCGTCGTGGTGTGCACTGTCGTTTTGAAGTCGACGCCTGTGATGTCTTGGCTACTTGGCTAAAGTGGGCCAGCTGCCGTTGTCGTGATCGTTCCCCGCCTGGGCCCTTGGGTCGTGACATATGAACGACATTGATCGTTTTGCCTTGCCGGTTGTCAGATCCCTCGATGGCCAGTTGTTTGCCTTTATTCCCAGCTCCTTTGATGAACTTGGCTAGGTATCCTGCATCGCCCCACTGGTTCATTCTCCATCGTAGGTTACGGCAATGCTCAGTGAGATGGCCGTGATCCTCGTGATATGCGCAGAAGAGCTTGGAATCTCTCTGACTGGGGGGAGAGATGATCGGTTGTGGTCGGGAATACCAACTTTCTCTGCATATCTCCTTGAGGATATCTTCAGCAGACAGGTTGAAAGTGTATCGCAGTTCGACCGGTCCGAAAGTGTTTCGGAGTTCCCTCTCTTGGGGCCGAACCTGTTGAAATGGCTTGGGTGGCATCGGGTAGGTGAGCTGGAGCGGTTTATGTTCGTTGGTCGGTGTTGGGTATGCAATCTGGAGCGGTTTAGGCTCTAGTGCTCGTGGTCGCTCTCCCCTGCTATGGACCTCGGGCTCTTTGCCCTTTCTGGTCGGTTGGAATGCTTCTCCCCTGCTATTTCTAACTCTTTTGCGACCCACCTGTGCCTCACGGACCGACTCTCTTCTTGGTAGAGTTCGGTTTAGGAAACGCAGTTCGTCGTTTTTATCGGTGAGGTGGGTACAATAGGCTAGCAGGGAATCAGTGGTCGGGAAGTTTTTGCCTATGAACTTCCTTCTCGCCCAATAGCCATTAGGGATGGAGTTGATAAAGTTTTGGATGGCTATATTATTGGCGTATCGTGGAATCTGGTTTGCTACGTCGATGAAACGTATGCAGTAATCATTGAGCCTTTCATTTGGCATCATCGTCATTTTAAGAAGGGTTTCGATACTAACCTTCTTTTTTCGATGAGCAGCGTACCGGGTGGAGTACGCTCTTAGCAGTTCTGCCCAGTTTCTAATGGAGCCCCGTGGTAAGTTATGATACCATGACGAAGCCTCTTGACCCAAGCTGTTTTTGAAAAATTTGCACATCAGTGCATGGTCGTCACTCCACAGTTCCATCTTCGTCTTGTAGTGCCTCAGATGGTCGATAGGGCAACTCTTCCCGTCATAGAGCCTGAACTCGGGGATGACGAATCCCATAGGATTGCGGTACCGTGTGATCTGTTCAGCACACGGGGTTTCTTGGCATACGTTCCAAGCCTGTTGGAACGCGTCATCCGTGACTTGGTAGGGGGGAGGGTATCCTTCCTGATGTGGTGGTGGGCCATATCCCTCCCCGATCCTGTAATCGGGATATCTATCGTCCTTCGTGTTTGTGTGGACACGTTCCATATGTGTGTTCGGATGGACGATAGTTATTGGGACATTGCCCCCTTGGTGGGGGACTCTTGTATCGGTTCGCCGACCCGCTGCCTCCAGGGCGGCCCTGTAGGCAGAATCTTCCACTTCATGGCGTGGGTCTTTGTTGGGTTGGATAACTGGCAATACGATGCCGGCCGCTGTCATGGCCGTCATGCATGCCGCCAGCTGAGCTTGTAGCTGTGTGTAGTTCCTTTCATCGGCTAAGGGAACGACATGTTGTACCTCCACCGTGGGTGGTGTAATCACCCTCGGAGAATTAGTCGGCAGTCGTGGCGACTGTCCGAGTACATGATCCTCGGGCATGCCAAACTGATGAGCCTCGTCCGTTTGTAAACGGGCACCAGAGTTGACCGAGGTCGTAGGCAAAGGGACTCTTGAGCTCGGCCCTGCTTGGGACCCGGTTAAGCGTCTTCGTGCACGCCTTAATACGGGCACGTCTTGTTCGTCCTCCGAGGACGAAATGTGTTCGTCGACAATTCCTTCGATGAAATGTCGGGGTGGTTCGACCGGTTGTTCTTGGTTTGCGTAGGAGTTTGTTGGTTGGTTTCCGGATTGGATAGCTTCATATCTGTCGCGGATAGCGAGTAGATCGTCGAGGTCTTGTTGGCTAATTTGCGTGTTTTGGTTATTGGTTTCTACTATCTCGGGATGGGTTTCCTCTACATTGGTAACCATTGTCGCTCGTCTGGCAGAGTATTGGTATTCGAATTCTAAACTAGTTGGGAACTAGATGATTCCCGAAGACGGCGCCATTTGATAAAGCCATAACTTTGGTCGGTTGCGTTAGGCTTTTCAACAAAGATAAAAATGACAAATCGACCGTGAATAAATGATGCTTCCTGATCTTTATTATGACTCGGATTCTTGTACTTGTTCGGACTATTACACTTGTTCGGATTCGTATTCCGATTTTACAATTATGCTCGATATAACTATTTAATCTCTCGTCTTGATCTTTCTCCTCTTTTACTCGATGCTCGGCTGTCTTTTCTCGGTTTGTTTCTTGAAGTGATATGCTTTGGTTAGTTTCTCTCTTTTCTTAACTTCTCTCTATATTTTTTGGATAGATTTTCTGGTCCTTTTCTAGGAGGGGTAGTGGGCTATTTATAGGCAACTGCGCCTTCTAGGATAGTGACAAATGTCTTCATCCCAGGGATTTCTCAGACAAGGGTCCCCCTTTGATTGGGCTTGGGCTTTGGGTTGTAGCCCCTCAATCCCTACAACCAATATGAGATGACCCATTTAAGCGTTGGATGCCCATTTATAAAGTGGGTTGATCAGACCCGAATATTTTATTCGGGTCTAATTTTTGTGTTCTATCAACAGTATTATTATAATCCATATTCATTTACAAGGCCATCTAATATATAACTCTAGCCAGCATTATATTGTCATATAGCCAAAAATACTTCTAGGGAGTACACTGCAGTCACACTTAATAATTTTATGATCATAACGTTTGTGGTCTCGTATGAGATGTGGACATGCCTTACCATTAAATTATATATGTTGGGGTAATTTGTAAGTCTAGCTATGAATATATAGTAGATGATTGACAGACAAGACAATAAAACATCCGATCTTTTTAGGCCTTTTGCAATCCAACAACATAGCCTCATAGCATATTAATTTATGATATTTTATCTTTTAGAATAAAATATACCCAAACTCATGCTCCATCTTTTATTATGTACACCAAAATAATATTTCAGGGTTTATTATAAAATTACGTGTAATTTTGATCTTAAATTGTCGGAATGGAAATTTTTAAAAATTGATCATATATATAGTTCAAATGTTAAATTTAAAAAAAATTCATTTCGACAATTTTAATACAAATTATAAACCGGTTAAAATTACACATAGTTTCGTAATTGACAATTAAATGGGAACGGAGAAACGACTCGTTTTTAGTATTAAAGTATCAAACACAACATTACGTGGTCTTTAGCAGTTTTATAATTTGTATTATTAGGTATTAATCGATTACTAGTTTTTGCAATTAATATGTTGTATTCGTTTATTTTTTTTGGATTTTTTCTTCCAATTATGGATAGAATTAAAACAGTCGCATTCTTTCATCCAACTCATGGTTTTTCATCTAGAATTGGATGGAAAAAAAAAAAACACCTGTGCTGCACGATTTTGGCCATCATTAGTCTGTTTATAACCTTTTTTTTGTATTGCTTTACACGCAAATATGCATGTACAAACAACTCATATACATCCCATCCGACTCACTACTTATAAATTATAATAATGCAAGTAAGTTTTACGGTCTCACCACTAACATACAAATTTACATAAAATTCGGTAATTAATATCTCTTTTTGTTGTTTTGTTTGCCTCAAGAAATTAAAATCTTCTTTTGTAATTAATTTACACATACTAAAATACTACTTTTTCCGTACCTTTTTAAGTGTCTCTCTTATAAATTGATACTTTTTAATAATATTAATTTTTGATACATAAGTTACCAATATTACTCTTATAAATATCATAATTAAAGTTAATGCGGGTAACTTATTTTCTAAAAATTATTATTGTTGTAGTCATTGATGGTAAGTATATAAACAGTAAGATACTAAATTTGTTGCATTATAATTAACATATTGAAAACGCGGACACTTTTGAGACAACCCAATATGAAACAGGGGACACTTAATTAGAGACGAAGGTAGTAGATTATAAATATATCATGTTAAAATAATTATTTCACATCGTCTGAATAATAATCGAGCATGTGTTTTATAAATAGATATACATTTTTACCATTACGAGGCGTAAAATAATATGGATTCTAATATGTTATCATATGGGACATAACGATGTTCTCGGGCCACAAGCGAGATGGAGTGTTAGAGTAATTATGTCATATCGTGTAGATAATAATCAAACATATGGTTTATAAACATATATTTATTCTTACCGTTACGAAATCTTTTAATGTAAATGAATATGTATTCTAATATATCTTATAATACATGAAATAATAATATCTTATAATAATGATTTAAATTGGTTAAACTGAAGCAAATGAAAAAATTACGATATTACTTATAGTTTATAGTTTCAGTAGAATTCCCTTTTTCTGGTAAGGGCCGATTAATGGGCTAATAATAAAGGTACAAAAGGAGCGATATTTTGTTAGGAATGAAACGATAAGTTGTGCATGTAAATTCATTAAAAAAAATTTAAAAGACACTATGACAATATATATAGTATAAAAAAAATACTCAAATAACGACCGGATTAGTGACGGTATTTTTTGTTACGAGCTTATTAGCGACGGTTTTTGTGATGGTTTTGTGACAGTTTAGTCAATTTGCGACAGATTTATGACAGTTTTTAAAATTAACGACAGATTTATAACAGTTTTTGATTATGCTAAATAGAACATTATTTTATAAAGAAAACAAAAGCAGCTACTACGTATATATGACCATAAAATAAAAGCTGGTATTTGAAATTCTTGGGTGACGAGACTTACTTCATTTCTTACTCTTATTCCCAGGATTTTTTTTTGGATTCTCTGCAGATTCAAGCACGCGCCCTCTCTCTCTCTCTCTCTCTCTCTAATTTATTTACATTTATTTTATATTATTATATAAATATATATTTATTTATATATGTACGTATATTATTCTGTTTACCCCAATGCCCAAGCTTAGTAATTCTTGTCAGTGTATGGGCAATATCCCACGCAATTTTGTGGTGTGTTTAAATAACCTTCCTATTTGGCGCCAAACATTGCTGGCAAACATCTACCATACAAGTACGGGAATAAAAAATAGATCGAGTGTACTGTAATATTTATTTTTAACTGTTTAGTTATCAGACTATCAAATTTAACATATGACGTATTTAACTATCATAATATTTTAAATTCAGATACTGCTCTTAATTTAGTTGGATGAAAGTTAGTTTTACTTTTCATTTTAGTCATATTTTTTGTAATTGTATAAATTTAATCTTGTATTTTCGAAACATTACAATTTATAATGTTTCTACTAAAACACATACATAATAAGTATCCCAGTTTAAAAAACATATTATTTGACTTGATTTTTTTTTTAAAAATAAAAAAATTATGATTTTTTTTTTACAGTTTTTCTAAAACAAAAATAAAGTAAGTTTTAGATTTATGATATTGGAACAAAAATTATTTAAGAACACACCGTTTTTTGCAGTAAGTGTCGAAAGCTTATTCAAGCTCGCTAACCAAAGCATGAAGTTACAGAGGAGTTTTACTGTTGCAAACAACTTTAATCCAAGAGGCTCTCGTTTTCTCGAGCATAATAGTTTCCCGAGCCGATCCAACAGTATTACCTTTAGAATTAATGCTACAAACTTTTTTTTTAACTCATGGTGGATAAATTAATGCGACAGACTTTTTTTACACATAATTTTACATAGAGCTAATGACTGATATAATTGAACATCTTTAAACGGTATTTAAATGAGTACTTCATGTCTAACAAAATCTATATCATCAATTAATTCTCGTTAATTTATTTGACCTTGATCAACAAAACGACGATAAGTTTTCATAAGCTGTATACGATGATATATATAGCATTACTTTAAATCCAGTTTTAACTTTTAAATATGAGTGAATGGTGTTTTATAATATATATTTCACAGTATTGGAGGTCTGAAATTACATTTTTCAAAGCTTACATAAGAATAAATAAGATTTTTTAAATAACTTTTCGTTAAGTTTATAGAAACTGCACCATGTGAGTGCCTCCACTTTATTTCCTTGTTCTCCAAACCAAATAAAGATTTATGCAACATTAAGGAAAAAATAATATTGTTATATCCATCTAAAAACTTTATCTGCTGACGTAACGAACTAGATACACCAATTATAAATTAAATGAAAATATGATTTCAATATCGAAACAAAAATGACTGATACACTTAACCCGGCACATCACCAGGTAAGATTTTTCAATAAATATTTTTGGGTGACTGTATCATTTTCTCAAGGAAAAAACAGCACGGGACATGCAATTGTCACGATTTGATATTCTTATCATTTCATCCATATGTGGCTTTCGGTGTTCCTTTTTTTTTTTTTTTTTAGTAATGCTGATTGTTAATATTGAGAATAATGTCCGATTAGTACACGTTTCAATTCCATTTTTAAACAACGTACAAAAGGGATAAACTGAAACTAAAATAAATAGATCCACAATAGAGTTAACTCTAAAAAATCCAAATATTCTATTATAACCAAATACTTACGACTAAGTGGTAATGCATATGTTCTAAATTATTTGTTCATCGCTAAATTAATTAAGTTTAACCTTGACTGAATTTTAAAATTTAATCACAAAGATTAATATTTAAATTACTTCGTCGAGGACAAACTTTTAAAAACTTTTGTTTCGATAATTTGTATATGAGTTTTTTACCGGTCAAAATGTACATAATGTCGTACTCCATAGACACAGAATTTAGAATGGTGGAGTATATATCATGACTTAGAAAGGATCAAAGTTCCAAGTGTGACCGTTTCATTTATTTCTTAAGACTAATTAGCGTCTAATTTAAATATTGGATTCGGAAGAATGAATTTCATTAAATAGAACATTAAATATGGAGATGTTGTTATGTGCATGTTTTTCTCACACATTTTAAATATCCTCATGAAAAGACGAAATATTCATAAATGCAGTAAAAAAGAAACGTATCTCACGTATAAAAATTTGATGCCTTTCTATTCATAAATATCTCACGTATAAATATCTCAAATTAAAGCTAGAGGAAACAAATTTTGTTCCTAATATTTAATAAGTCAAAGGTCAGAAATGTCTAATAACGAATGTAATCTATTTGGATTATGTATGCAAACTTTTTCATGTACGATTTAATAAATAATAATAAATAAATAAAATCTAACGTATAAAAAAGAAACTAGATTATCCACATTAAAAACAAGATCATCAAAACACCCTGAGGTTTTCCTGAGAATAAAATACACTCCGCATGTTATGAATTTATTCAAAATACCCAATGCACATTTCAATAATAATAATAAAAACCACCCTAAAACTAAACTCCTAAATAGTTTGAGAATATTTGTTCCTTTTACAAAGGCTACCCACTATAAAGTTTAGCTTCACAATCAAACTAGACTCCTAATATAGTTTCAAAAATGATATTGAGTATATTCGAGAAAAAATAGCTGTGTCAAAAATTTATTTCAAAAATCCACTGTAAATCAAGATTTTTTATTCTAGACTATTTTAGTTTTTTAAGCCTAAAAATATGATTTGTAAAGGCTAAATAATTTGATTGTCGAAATACCCATAATTTTTTAAAATAAATAATTCCAAAAACCGTAAAAAAATATATGTTGTCAAACTGACCAAATGCTAACGTAAAAGAAGGATACAATGATTGGCATTTTGGTGTATATACATTGTAATCAAAATGTGAAGGGGGTATATTTATATAAAAATGTTGTAAATAAAGGTGTGTTTGAATGTCATGGAAACATAAGGGAGATAGTATTAATAAATACTCAACTGAAATACTATCAATTAGTAGTAATAAATATAGAATATTGGTTACACTATTTACGTGTATACACGCTCCATAATACTAGTATTAATTTTATAGATACTGGCATGGCTTTAATTTCATTCTGTTCTTTCTCTGTGCTTTTGACATAAACATCTCATAACTTCTCTTACATACACACATATACTTCCATAAATATTTATTTACATATATACTCTTTAAGTACTAGTAAATGTTTCTTGTTCATCAACAAAAATAAACATTTACATAAATATATATATATATTCATACAACTTGATTACAAAAAAAAAACACATATACATACATGCAACTATGTTTTCAGGGAAGGAAAAGCTGGTTGTGGAAGTGGTAGGGGCCCACAAGTTAATGCCGAAGGACGGCGAGGGATCATCCTCGCCGTTCGTCGAGGTTGAATTTGAGAATCAAAGGCGAAGGACGCAAGTTAAGTACAAGGACTTGAACCCTGTTTGGAATGAGAAGCTTGTGTTCTTGTTAAATGATGTTAATGATCTTCCTTACAAGACTATCGAGTGCCATGTGTTCAACGAGAGGCGGTCGAGTAACAGTAGGAACTTCCTTGGGAAGGTGAGTTTAGTAGTATTTTGGATTTGAGTGTGGTTTGTGTCATGTTTTGATTTTTGAGGTGTTGAAAAGATATTAGTTATGCCATATTTTTGTCATATTTTTAATTTATGGGGTGGTGAAAAACGAGTTAGTTTCTTACAAAGGTTAGTAGTAAGTAGAATTTGAAGGGTGGTTTGTGTCATGTTTTGATCTCTGGGGTGTTGAAAAGATATTTACTAGTTAGTAGTTATAGAAATTAGAATGTGTGGCCATGTGGGGGATTATGTCATGTTTTTGTGTTGTTTTTATTTCTGAGGTGTTTAAAAAGAGTTAGATTTTTACATTTATAACCCAATTGTTTTTGAGGAGGAATGTGAAAGTAGAAATTGTTGAATTTCATCAAGACCTTGTTTGGTGACAGCTTTAAAGCTAATAAAATGGATTTTTTGATGTTGAGAAAAAAGACAAAAGCTAGAATTTTCCAGCTTAACGGTAAGCTAGGTTATACTATTGTACAAAAAGCTAAAATGTTCAACTTAGCTAATCAAACAAATGCCAACAGATTCTTATGCATAAAAGGGGCTAGGGCTGGGTCCGGTTCAGTTCGGTTTTTGGCAAAACCGAAACCGAAACCGAGCAGATTTTTCGGTTTCGGTCTTTTTATTTTTTGGACCAAACCGAACCAGTTTGTTTCGGTCCGGTTTCGGGTTTTTTCGGTTTTATTTTTGGTTTTTCGGGTTTTTTCGGCTTTTCCAGTTTTTCGGTTTGGTTTTATTGTAAACCGAAACCGACCCGAAAAAGTTTCGGTTTTTCGGTTCGGTTTTTCCGGGTTTTTGCCCGGCCCTAAAAGGGGCTTTAAAGCTGCAAACAAACAATGCCATTACACAATTAATTTTTGAATTTCAACACATTTCTCGAGGAAGGGTGAGAAAGCAGACTATTCAAGTTCAGGAGGAACTTGTTGGGTAACAGCTTTCAAGCAAATAAGCTGGTTAAGTTGAGTTTGAGAAAAATATAGGTTCTTTCAGCTTAAAAGTTCTAGCTTTGCCAAACAAAACTCGCATAAGAACATTTTTTTCGAAGTGGTCAACGAAAAGTAAACCAACTTTTAAGCACTAAAATAGCTTTAAAGCTGCAATCAATCAAGAAACTGGTATGAAACTAGAAATTTAGCTGTTCTTTATTATCAGAAATTTAGTTTTGTGACACTTAGTATTTTACTGGTTAGGTCAATTTTTTTATATTTTAGATATGTACTACTTCTAGTTAAACTAAAAGATTTGACTCGGTTGTGACGAAAGGGTGTTAGATTCATAGAGGTAAAGTCAATATATCAAAAAAACAACATAATGCGACTAGTCCAAAATTTGCTATTAGAAGACAACTCTGGTCTCTCCATTATGGTAAAAAAAAAAAAAAATTGATACGATTTCAGCCCTTCAGTAGCATGGCCTTGAAATCCCACTAATTGTAATTGTGAAATGTTAGTTTTCCAACTTAAACATCACTTTTCATTAGCATACAATTTGGAAAGAAACTTATTTTTGTGAAGAGTTAAGTATATAATTTTGTATATTGAGATATCATAATTGGTTAAAATTACTGCCCAATCTAACTTTATGTACGTACAAAAACTAGACATTTATTAATTAGTATTTTTTTACTTTGAAAGGTTCGAGTATCCGGGTCGAGTGTTCCTGCTGATGACATGGCAGTGGCGCAGCTTTACACGCTCGAGAAGAGGCATTTATTCTCACACGTGCGTGGCGAGATTAGCCTAAGGGTTTATGTATCTACTACAGAGGAGGTGAAAGAGGTCGTGAGCAACGGCAATGTGGCTGGTTCTGGGAAGAAAAATAAGCGGTTTGTTTAATACTTTGAACTCCTTATTCACAGAATATAATTGATTGCACTGGATTGAATTTATTATAAACTCCTTAAGAGTTAAATAGACTCGTCTACTTGCGCAAATCAAAGAATATGCCGTTGTGTTTTCTATTGTTAATGTTGGTATCTTTCATGCTCCATATTTCTATTAAATATTAACTGCATCCATGTTGCTTTTTGCTTTTCCTCTACTTGTTTTTTCTGTGAGATTTAATGGTAAGAGCATGCATCACCACGAGTTTTGTGATAAGAGACGATCAGACAAAAAAAAAATAGTAGTAAAGGCTACAAAATACTAGTATGCTCTTTCATTTGGTTGTAGAAAGTTATTGTGCTTTCAGTTTCATCTCTACAATTCTTAAGACGAGTGTAAAAAAAAACAGTAATATATTTGTTACTGTGCATTCTGCTTTGTGAAACACCGTTTGTTTTAGATTTGGGTTTAGTGAGAATGATGAAATCTTATAGTACTATGGTCTATGGATTATTCATATTTGCAGCAAGGGAATTATTAGTTAGTAAGTACCCTCTTGAAAGTAGGCATTGGGACTTGGTTAAATGCAAGTTGTTTTACTGCTGGGATAGGTGCTGCTATTCATTACACCTTGAAAAGGACTTAAATTGCATTTGTCTTGTAGATCCTTGTATTGGAGTAGTGAAATACCCTTGCTCATTAAACTGATTCTTTTAATTTGTGATTAATCAACATTTCTCAATACTCAAAAGTTAACTTCTTCACCATAGTTAACAATATAAAGTGGTTACCCTTGGATTTTCTAAAGCTTATGCCTAAAATTTCTCACATGGACCACTTAAAGCTTTGGAACATTGATATAGAATTGAGTGGTCTTTTTGATATCATTATATCAATGTTTCCAGAGCTTGTTTCGAAACTTCAAAAAGCTTATTTCAGCTTGTATAGGAGATTAGACACTTTGATAAAAAGCTTAAAAAGTGTACGCTTTTCATGCTCTTATGCTTACGGATATGTGAAATTTTCATGGAAACGCTTTATCTAGGTCTTATAGATTTTAAATACCGAAATTACTGGTCACATGACTGCTATGAAATGTAATCTTGTACATTTGGTTCAATTCGTGAAAGAAGAGGAGATACATTTGGTTTAAATAGAATGTCTGCCCTTTTTGATTGTAGGTTCATTATGGTTCTTGAGATACCATTCATTTGCAATTAGAATACAACTTTTGACACTACGTAATTTTATTTTAACATATATTCTGATAAGAATAGCATTCTTGTTATTGTTGATATATTGTTCTTTCGCAGTTACATGGATATTACTAATTTCCTGAAATTTATAATGAAATGAGTAGCCCTTTCGATTTCACACCATTTTGGAGTCTGTTTCAACTTTCATATTCCATTAAAAATGTTAGCTATTCCTTCATTTTATAATATTTTTTTATTCAAGTTCCTGTTCATTGACATTGATTGACGTACTTTTTTCATATAGGTTGCAGAAACAAGGTATAAATATGTCAATTCACCAACAACAAAGCAAACAAAACAATCAAAGTCATCACCATCTAAAGCCACTTCTAGACCCTAACCAAGGTAACCTTAAGCCAGTTGTCATAACCACCGGCCCATCTCCGGTCATGCCCAACGCAAACATTGCCGCTTTGAGTGGCGGAATATTCTCAAACTCGGGCGACTATTCATTAAAAGAAACTAGCCCTCACCTTGGTGGTAACCCACTTAACAAGGACAAAACAAGCTCAACATATGACTTAGTCGAACAAATGCAATATTTATATATAAAGGTTGTCAAAGCTAGAGATATCACTGGGTATGGTAATGTTGAGGTTGTGGCTGAGGTTAAGTTGGGAAATTATCGAGGTGTTACGAAGAAAGTCAACCTAAACAATGCTGATTGGGATAGAGTTTTTGCTTTTTCGAAAGATAGTATACAATCATCGTTTGTGGAGATCTTCGTTAAGGAGAACAACAAGGACGATTACTTAGGTCGTGTTTGGTTTGATTTAAATGAAGTCCCCAAACGTGCTCCGCCCGATAGTCAGTTGGCACCACAATGGTATCGAACAGAGGATAAAAAAGGAGATAAATCAAAAGGTGTCGAAATTATGGTTTCGATTTGGTTTGGGACTCAAGCGGATGAGGCATTTGCCGAGGCGTGGCATTCAAAAGCTGCTAACGTTCACACTGGTGGGCTTTGTTCAATTAAATCGAAGGTGTATCTATCGCCTAAGCTATGGTATTTACGTGTACATGTGATCGAAGCACAAGATGTTGTAATGGGCGAAAAGGGCTCATCTTTGATGAGATATCCAGAGCTTTTAGCTAAAGTTCAAGTTGGTAATCAAGTTTTAAGAACAAGAATCGCTTCTCCAACTCCTAATCGTACTCTTTCCAATCCTTTTTGGAACGACGATTTGATGTTCGTAGTAGCTGAGCCATTTGAAGATTACGTAATTATTTCTGTTGAGGACAGAATTGGGCCGAATGTTGAAGAAATTGTTGGGAGGATCGTTTTACCTGTGGCAGCTATTGAAAAAAGATTAGACGATAAAAATGTGAATTCGCGTTGGTTTAATCTTGACAATTCGACTTTCGACTCAAAAGGGTCAGTGAGATTTGGGTCTAGGGTTCACTTAAGGGTCATGTTAGAAGGTGGTTATCATGTTTTAGACGAAGCAACTATGTATAGCAGTGATGTTAGACCCACTGCTAAGCAGCTTTGGAAACCTCATATTGGGGTTCTAGAAATGGGTATTTTGGGTGCTACTAATCTAATGCCGGTGAAAATAAAAGAAAATAGAGGTGGCGCGACGGACTCTTACTGTGTAGCGAAATATGGTCCAAAATGGGTACGAACTCGTACAGTTGTTGATAGCTTAGCGCCTAAATGGAATGAGCAATACACTTGGGAAGTTTATGACCCTTGTACCGTTATAACTATTGGCGTTTTTGATAATTCTTGGGTTGATAAAAATTTCACTGGGTCGACCCGAGATACCCGTATTGGGAAGGTTAGGATAAGGTTGTCTACGCTTGAATCTGATCATGTGTATACGCATTCATATCCGTTGTTGATGTTTCATCCTTCCGGGGTTAAGAAAATGGGGGAGTTACATTTGGCTGTGAGGTTTTCATGTGCTAACATGACGAATATGCTTCATATGTATGCTATGCCTTTGCTACCTAAGATGCATTATGTCCATCCACTTTCGGTTAATCAGCTCGAGAGTCTCAGGTAATGTTAAAACTTGAGATGTTGTGTTGTGTCAATTCTACTAAAAGCTCGCAATCCTGAATTAAGCAATACAAAACAGAAGAAAAACTGCCTATTGAGGCCGAGTGAAACAATTGAATTCATCTAGGTTAACATAGTAGATAACATTTTTCTTTATTTGAAATTACAATTCGAATCACTTACTTGAATAACTTTTATTCAACATTATATTGTCACATGTGTAAATATATATTTTCTAATCTCATCTTGCAGTTTCTCAAGTAAACTTGTTACCTTTTTTTTCCTAAATCATTTTATTAAACAACCGTATCTCTTGTTCTTTTTTAATTACATTCCCTATTTCCTTTTCCCATACCGTTTCTTATTTCCGTTTTTCTAGCTGGAATGTATATTGATGCTTGTTCTATTTCAGCTTCTAAGCAAGCAAAGCTTTCATCCACCTTAATACTATTCTAGCTTTTCAGGCCAAAACAGCAGATACTATTCTGTTGAGCTGATCATCCTAATAACCTATAATGCAATCTAGCTTTAAAACAAAGAAGCACAAATGATGAGCTTAAAAGCTGTAAACCAGTCAAAGCCTTTTTCCGACATCCTTTTGACAATTTTATGTAATTTTGCAACAGGTACCAAGCTACTACAGTTGTTGCCATGCGGTTAAATCGAGCAGAGCCTCCACTCGGGCGAGAAGTGGTTGAATACATGCTAGACCACGATTCTCACATGTGGAGCATGAGAAAGTCGAAGGCCAATTTCTTTCGTCTAATGAGTGTCGTATCTGGCGCAATCGCCTTGTCCAAATTTGTCGATTCTATGCGAAATTGGCAAAAGCCGGTCTACTCAACAATATTCATGATATTCTTTAACATCCTTGTTCTTATGCCGGAGTATATAATACCATTTGTTTTGGTCATTTTTGCTTTGGTTGGTATGTGGCGGTATAAGGCGAGACCACGTCATCCTCCTCATATGGATACGAAGCTATCGTATGCTGAGAGCGTTCACCCTGATGAGCTGGACGAAGAGTTCGATTCGTTTCCTTCAAGTAGGACTGCTGAAGTTGTTCGGATGAGGTACTTTTGAGCATATATATACGAAGCCTTTTTTGTTTGTATCTTTAATAGTTTGGAAGAGTAATTTTGTAGTGATTGGGTGAAAGTATACTTATAAGTAAACGCGTACGTGTTTGGCAAAAAGTGAAAAAGTAGTTGTAGTAGTGTAAATAAGAAAAAACCATAATTTTCAAAAAAAATTGTATTGCAACTTCAAAGCCAGACAATCTTTAAAATATCTACTTAAGAGAATGAAAGTAATCAGGTGTACTGTTTCTCATAGCCAAACAATATGTTTAATATTTTACGTCCATTCTTGTGACTTTGTAAGTAGAGAAGCTGAACTAATTATTACCAACAAGACAAATCATAGATTGCTATTTGCCAAGAAAAACAAATGATATATTGCTTTAATATTAAAATAGTCATTCGTATTATCAATATTCTTGTTTAACAGGTATGATCGGTTGAGAAGCGTGGCTGGGAGGATACAAACAGTGATCGGTGACATGGCGACACAAGGCGAAAGGTTCCAGGCACTGCTGAGTTGGCGTGACCCGAGGGCAACGTTCTTGTTCATAATCATGTGTTTTGTGGGAGCTTTCGGGTTCTATCTGGTGCCTATCAAGTGGGTTGTTGCTATGTGGGGATTGTACTATTTGAGGCCACCAAAGTTTAGGAGCAAATTGCCTTCCAAAGCTGTGACTTTCTTCAAGAGGCTGCCTAGTAGAGCTGATAGCATGTTATGAAAATTGGGATTTTGGTATTATGGATTTGTTTTGTATGTATGGTGAAAAAAAGGGAATTAGTTGTTCTGTATTTTGGGTATTTAAGTTGTCTATTAGGAGCCTAAAGCTAAAATTTCCTTGAAGATATTATTTAACTTTTGGAAACAATTGCATGTTAGTATTTTGCATCTCATTCGTTGCTTATATTTTCTTAAATTTGATTGCCAAATGAGTTTTGTGGATATCATGTTTTTATTTCCATCCACTTTGTGAATTGATTCTTCACCTCGTGACTAGTACAATTGATGATGTGTTATCCGAGATTAGATTCTATTTATTCTTGTCATTTTCTAACCATGAAAAGGGGAAAAAGTTCAAGGCTTCTTTACTAAACTTAAACTAGGCTACAATGCCAAGAAAAAGCAAAAGCCGACTTGGCTGGGGAAACAAGGGACACGAAATAAAATACAAAATGACAAATATAAAAAGGCCAAAAAGCACCTGGTAAAAATGTTGGGAACTTTACAAGAACAAAATTCCGCTTAAACTGGACTAAAGCAACACATTGTTTTGGCATCTCTAGATCATGATAAGGTCAAGAAACAATAATATCCAAGTATGCTTCGAGAGCAGAAACAAAAATAAAAACAATGACCAAGAATAGGTTTTTTTTTTAAGTAATAAACAGGAATAGTTGACAGTGTTATTATACCATTTTTATTGTTAAGATCTTACCAAGCGTTCTTTTTGTTACATGCTCACTAGTTGACACAGTCGATTTTCTACATTATGGATCTTTCTTAGTTTATATTTGACCTCAAAATGAATAATAATGTTAATATATTTCAATAACTTTGTTTCAAAAAAAAATATAAAATTCAATAACTGTTGCTTACAGGTTACACCAAAGACCAAAACTTAGTTTATATCTCTGACTTGAAAGAAGAGAAAAACAAAATCATGTCATTTTATTCACTTAAATATCTTCTATTTTAACATTTCAATTGAACTAGTAACTACCTAACTTCTGTTAAGCCGTCCTTAACTGCAAGAAAATAAAATATACAGCAATTTGTAACAGTTTTCGAAATCATAGTAACAATTAGCATAACTTTGAATTGTTACAAACAGACCCTGCTCTTGTACAAGGTCATATATTGCCAAAAGACAGATTACTTAAGGACGGATAAAATCATAAATAAAACAATCAGCTTAATCCAGCATGAAACCATTTGTTCAACATACATACACCAAAGAAAGACGTAAATTACATCTTCCTCACTGGAATTTTCTAATTGACACCGAAGGATTTTCCTCATCTGTCCACTTCTCCTCGTAATATTAAACTAAAGCAGTCTTTAACTCCTATTAACCAAACCACCACTTCTTCATTACAATGGTCGTTTAATTTCAGAACCGTACTGTACATCTAAAAAAAAGCACTCTAAAATGAACCATCAAACTCACTACCCTCATTCCAGCCGTGTTTCGATACAACACCTCCATGTTCACTCACACTCCCATTCGATCTATAAAATGATGGCTTTTTACGAACCGTTTTCAACGGACCAGATCTATTCCCATGCCTGATAGGTAAAAACAGCCCTTCCCCGAGCAAACTCGTTCTGTTTTCTCTCTCTTCAAGTGTACCCGAACTATACTCCATAGTTACAAAAGAAGAGGCATCTCCATAATTTAACCGAGGCGTTAAATTATCATTATTCCACCAACTTCCCTCAGAAGGGCCGAGATCGTACTTAAAATCAGAGTCTCGCGCAGATGATTCTTTCCTAGTAGAACCCCCGGCACAAGTCTCGTTTACGTTGCTGTAAATGAGTTTCAACGCTTGCACAACTTCGCCCATGAATGGTCTGTGAGTTACCTCTGGGTGAACACACATGGATGCGATGGCGGCCACTTTCCCCATGTCATCAAAATCATAGTTATTTGCTAAAGAAGGGTCTATTAATTGCTCTAATCCCTCTCTGGTAGTTAGTAATGGACGAGCCCATGTTACGAGATTTTCTTCGCCGGGTGGTTGAGACATGTCAACTGGTTTTCTACCTGAGAGAAGTTCTAATAGCACAACTCCGTAACTATAAACATCGCTTTTCACGAGTAAATGACCGGTCATGGCATATTCAGGAGCTACATACCTGCAGTATTATTCAACATTTATAAAATATATTAATACAGAAATTTGCTGCAAAGATCTAGATGTGGCACTACTTGAGTATTTCGTTACAGTAAACAAATATATAATAGGTTCTTTAATACTGTATAAAAGTGCCATATGAGGATCATTCTGGGTCTTTTTTTTAATCACATGATTATTTGACCATAAAAATACCATATTCCCAATCAAATTATCTAGATATTATTGGCTCTAGTCTGAGGTCAAATGAACACAATGGAACCGCCAAGAGACACGAGGTTACACTAGTTTGCTTTCCAATTTCAATTTTTTTTTTATCTATGAAACTCTGTCGTTGAAGGCCAAGACAATAACCTGAGTTTCCTAACAGTACTGGAGCATGCGACTATGAAATACTCTTCACTGTTTTTCCTATTGTTGTTAACTTTTACTTTTTAAAAAGGTGCTCTTGACTGATTCAACCCAAGCAATCAGGTTACGCATACTTCCTATCATAAAAAGCATGCTTAATGAACAAAGTGTAGCACAATATGGGGAGCTCTTTTAGCCACTGAAAAAGTAAATTAATCAAATAGACAAGTTATCTTTTCTCCCCCAGAATCTAATAACAGGTATGACAATAGAATCAAACGTACCCAAAAGTTCCCATAACCCGGGTTGAAATATGGTGGCTGCTTCCTTCTGTTGCTTCTCTAGCCAAACCAAAGTCTGAGACTTTAGGGGTGAAATCGTCTTCTAATAAAACATTACTGGCTTTAAAGTCTCTGTGAATAACACGAGGGTTAGAATCTTCATGCAAATAAGCCAATCCTCTAGCTGCCCCAAGTGCAATCTTTAATCTTGAATCCCAATAAAGAGGCCTATTTTTCTTCTCAACACCTGTAATAAAAGGACGTTACTGCCGATACATATATATTGTGCAGAAACCATTTGAAAAAATGATGTGACGTAGGACATTTTGACATTTTACAAGTGCGACTCTCCAACGATGATGGTAGTTGCCACATTATTCTACACAGCTACATACGTCCTTCTATTGTTTTTGTATGTATTCGAATATGTTTGCACCTAGCAGCATCAACTAAAATGGACTACCAAAGAAAAAGAAGATCCTTAACTACAAAGTAAGATACAACATAGATGAGCCGGGTATATTATGGTTTTGTACACTCAACTATTACGCATTTGCAATCATGTACACTCAACTTTATAATATAGGTTACTTAACAATGGTTCTTTGTCAATTTTGCTGTTCAACTCCGTACCCCCAAGTTACACTATATTTAAATTTTATACACTCTAACTTCCAGAATTGTGGGCTACTTTACATCACTCTTTTTAAATTCGACGGTAATTCAGTATGCAAAATTGAAAAAACTTGTCAAGTTTAGGATACAAAATGACCAAAGGGTACAAAGCTGAGATAGATTCGATATTCATACAAAAATTATAGTCTGCTGTACGAAAATGAAATTATGTAAAATTTCAGCATACAAAAAACCATATAAACCTAGATTAAAAGAATGACATACCATGCAGATGTGACTCAACACTTCCATTGGAAACAAGCTCATAAACCAAGCAACGAGTCTTATCTTCAATACAAATACCGATTAATTTTACAAGGTTTCGGTGATGCAATCGGCTTAGCATTTCAACCTCCGCAATAAATTCATGACCTCCATCTAGAATATCCCTGGTAAGCAATTTAACAGCAACTTTAGCTCCATCTTCCAGTATCCCTTGATAAACTCGCCCAAACCCTCCTTCCCCCAAAACCCTTTTCAAATTAAAATTTTCCGTAGCTTTCTCAAGCGCTTCACGAGAGAATGTTTTGACGGATAAAATGGAGATAGGCATTGGGGACAAAAAAGGTAGCGTTGTTGAGTTCGCCATACTGGTTGATATGATAGTCCCAATTCCTACACATAAATCAGAACATTAATATGGACAAAAGGGGAAATCAAAATAGATTAGACCCTGATTCTAACACCGGTCACTAATCTTGCATTTTTTGCAAAAAAATATTGACTATAATGTCTACATCCCGGCTAACAAACTAATTTATCTCTCTCTATCCTTGGTTTCCAATATAAGTTCTACGGCAACCATTATGGGTTGTTTACTGCAAATGCAAAAGTGTCTCTTTATTATGTAATTCTTACAGTCTTATGCAGAAAAAGAAAGTAACCAATCACTACACTAAAGTGGTTACAAACTACCTAGTAAAAAATAGAAGTGATGAACTATTAAGATTTGAAGTAATTAATTAAGAAGAAATTTACAGTATATGGTTGCTCTAAATCCTAATAATGCTGACCAGGTAAATATAACAACTTTATATGACTGTCCCTTTACTAGAATCAAACAAATAAGAAAAGTAAGACATGCTTAAGCGAAATATGTTTGTGTTTCAACCATAAAAGAACCACTTCATCATATTTTTCGGAACATTATATTAAAAACTAACAAACATGCATCAGTTTACATACCATTAATGCAACTCTTTTGAATATGGACTTGACTAATTTACAAAAAAAATATTAACAGTAACTTACCAGATATCTTATTGGTCGATGGTGTAAAAACAGGACCGACTGCATTTAATCGCCTGCTAGCTTTTCTCCATTTCACAAAAACACAAACTGCCACACAGCAAACCACTAATAGCACCACCACAGATAGAGAAATAACAGTAATAGTTATATCATTTAGCTTTTCTCTCTTGTTCAGAGGATCTGCACTGAAGGGAAAACTGCCAATACTTCCATCAGGTGATAGTGCAGGATCCATAGGAAGACCTGTTAATAACTGGGTAAGTACCTCCAACTACAAAAAAAGAGTAAAATGAAAATAAACCACGTGCTATGTGCGGTTGACCCTACGTACTCCAGATACATGCAATGAACGCCTATGTAGGATTGTTCAATATCCAACTTCTTAAATAAAATAACTTTGCACTCGAGCTCATTTTGGACAAATTTTGTTAGTTTAGGTATAGTGTTTGTAGATATGCAGTGTAAGCAGCCCAGAGCAGTTTAAACCCATATATTAGTAGTAACACAATATTATTGCTCTAGTCAAGTTTTTAAGGGTAAAACTATTCCAATGGACTTTTCGCCTAAACCACTATTTAATAGGCTTAGATATTAAAAAAATAAAATGTAACAAGGGAACAAAGGTCAAAATGGAAGATCACAAAGTTATACCAATTTACAACATGGTATGGGGTCTAATTGCAAATTATAGATGATGCATAGGGGTTATTTGCAATGCACTCGTAGTACGTTGGGGTTGTTTGCATATTTTCTGTAGAAAAAAGTGGACTACTGAAATCACAAAGAAGCTTTTGAGGTTGTTACCTGGGTAAGATATGTTAATAACTTCATATTCGCCAAAGAGAGACTTGTTCAAAGGCACTTTCTTTTTCCAAAATCTCTCATAAGTCAACCGAGCGGAGGTATTGTCAAACTTATCTCCCAATGGGACCAGATTAATATTTACCAGTGTTCTTTCTTGATTTTCAGTATCAGCTGTCGCACCAATTATAACCACTTGACTTTGCTGTAAATATGTCCCTGAGGCAACCTCTATCTCGAGTTCACGAACCTCAGGAAATATAGCGTAGAGAGATACGTACAAAAGAAGTCTGACTTTCATGGGGTACACACAATTACACTGGGGATCTAACGGTATTGGAGTAAGTGGTTCCACACATATTTGCTCACAACCTGGGGAAAAAAACTTGCAATCAGATAAATATTAGGGATAGACTAAAGGAGACGGCACGGAAGAATTAATGGAAATTTTGTATGCAATAGAATTAAAAAAGATAGTCTAAAAGGAAACAATTATTCTCTAAACTGGCTCCTAAGGACCGGAAAGACGATACGTATCTCCTTGAATCCCAGTTTCTCAAGTAAATACTTCTTTACACACAAAAAATAGCTGGAGAGAAACCACCCTCCTCATTTCAAATTAAGCATTTGCTACTCTAGCAACTGTATAAAAGCCTAATAGCAAAACGTTTAGAAAAACAAAATAATATATTTTGGCACTTCAGGTTTCCCTAGAGTTACACAAATCCCATAAATCTAAATAATTCTTACATTGTGTTTCCACAACAACTATTCAAAGTGCATGGACACCGACACGGTTTAGTAGCCGGGAAAAAACCTAATCAAAGGTTACCTGGTGCTGCGGAAGGGGCAGGGGTGAGAGGAGCATATTCTATATGATGATGATGCTGGTGTTGGTGGTGGTGACCACGATGATGATGATGGTGATGATGATGTTTGGGAAAGGTACTAGCCAAAGGACCTGCAAAAAGAGACAATTGATATAGAAGTTTTAGCATGAAAAGAACCACCAAAAAGAAAAAAACGACATGTAAAAAACATAGATCATTTAGACCGTTAAAATACTAAGTACCTTCATTTAAGGGAGAAGGAGATGGTACAATATAAAGCTCTGATAGAGGACCGAGCCGTGACAAATGGTGCGGCATTGATGCAACAAAGGGCATATTCATGGACAAATGTTTCCCTGCACATCATGATAAATCATGTTAGATGCGGGAATTTTTCTTCGCCATGTGGGACTTTAATTTTACTGTTACAATCAACAACTCAAATGAGAGATTTTCCTCGAAAATATAAAGTAGGAAAGACATCAAGTTAATAACAGCCTCAATAATAAACACAACTCAGTCATTCTAATTGCTTAAAAAGATTTAGCAAAACAAAGTTGCCTTTGTGCCATCTAAACTGGAAGAGGGAAAAAAACCCATCTCAAATCAACCCCATTTGGTAGCCAAACAGTCAGGCAGGGAGAGTTAGTACAATGATGGTTTTTGAAGTAGATTTTTATATAAGGTAATAAACAACACCGGAAAAGCATCGAAACAATACATCACTAGGCATAATTTTAGTTGCAGGAACACAATGAACCTCCTTTAAAATTAAACTTCATTTGGCTGCCGGATAAAATGGCGGTAAAGAGTTAGTAAAATGATGGTTTTTGAAGTAAATTTTTATATAAGATAATAAACAACACCGGAAAAGCATCGAAACCATACATCACTAGACATAATTTTAGTTACAGGAACACAATGAACCTCCTTTAAAATTAAACTTCATTTGGCTGCCGGATAAAATGGCGGCAAAGAGCATTAAAGTCTAATTACTAAAGAAATTTATATTCACATTGCATTTTGCTATCACTAGTCACCACTATTACTCTATCACCTAATTCTTTCCCACCCTCTACTTACCACTTTCTAGTTCTTGTGTGCTGAACATGGTTCCCCCTTTTTGCACTCGGCCAACCACACTAAGTAAAAACTAAAGCGGGTTGGTTCAATAAACTGTACTCAGTCAAATTGCATATACATTTAATTATCGTTTATCCTATATACTTGTAAGAAACGCTAACCACTGAATTATTATACACAATGACCAATTTCCAGACTCCAAGCAATAAAATAGTACTAATAGAAAGCGACAATGAGAATTTATCTACACTCAAATTATAAAAAAAAAAGGAGAAAAAAACATCAGACTCTAAAATAGTACTCAATAGAAGTTGGCATAAAAGTTTTAATTCTCTCCTTTCCTATTTGTAAGATGGGCTAAAAAACCATTAAATACTTAAACAAGAAACCCTAATCGCAAATCAAGCGAAACAGTATTTTCTAAAACAATAGGTTAACTTTGAGTCTTTACTAAGCTATATAATCGCACACAGTGGGTAATATCCTCAGCTCAGAATATCAAATATCTATTAGTCAAAACATTACATACCAATTTCCTTTCTAAACATATAACACACTCTAAAGTGCACTAATATCATAAATAAATAAATTTCGAGAAGCTAAACTCCGATAAAGTGAATGCAATAACTGGCAGTAGTTTTTATATACACACAGATTAAAACAAACTAAAAAAAAGAAAATAAAAAAAACCATCAGACTCAAAATCAGCTCAATAGAAGTTCGCAATTGGCATAAATTATTAGTTTTCTCAATTTCTAATTGTAAAAAAAGGCTAAAAAAGCAGTATATACTTAAAAACACAATAACTCCGGTCTTAAATTAAGCAAAATAGTACTTTTACAGAACAATTACTTAAACTCCAAATCTACAGTAACGTAAATTTTTCATCAAGCAATTTAAATTATAATCACACTAAGTAAAATCCACAGCTCAGAATATTAAACACTTATCATTCAAAACAATAAACATCAATTTCCTTAATCTAAACAAATAAATACACTCTAAATTAACTAAATATTTAAGAAAAATTAAAAACACAGTAATTACCGAAACAGTAAAAAAAAAAATACACAGCTCAATATATTATTTTCAGAACAATAACTTAAAAACTCCAAATCTACAGTAAAAATTTATCAAGCAATATAAATTATAATCACACCCACTAAGTAAAACACACAGTTCATAATACTAAACAAATAAAACTCAAAACAATACACATTAATTTTATACTCTAAACTAACTAATAAATTGTTAAATATTTACAAAAAAACAGTAATTACCAAAGATAGAAGAGACGAGAGTGAGAATAAGCAAAAAACGAGTCAGCATTGTCAAAAGAAGACCTCGCCGGAGCTTCGCCGGAGGTTTCTAGAGTTCCGGCGAGTAAACATGTATCTATATAACTAGCTCAAAAACCCTAACTTATATATATATATATATATATAATAGATAGATATACAAGTTGGGAGGTTTTAAGCAGGATTTGAGAGTGAGTTGGGAGCAATGACAGATCTAGAGAGAGAGATAGAGAGAGAGGGAGTGGGAGTAAGGGGGTGTAAATTGTTAAATTTTAGAATTTAAGGGTGTAAATTGATAGATATATGATATATGCATGCTATACGAGTAGGATTTGAGAGTTAGGTGTAATTAATAAATACGCAAACCCAGCACGAATAAGTTGAGTGTAAAAAAAATTATATAGATTCGTTATATATTTTATGGGTTGGTATAGAGGTGTGGTTATCAATTTTTCATTCGTTATATATTTTGTAGGTTGGTATAGAATTGTGGTTATCAAACCGTGTATTGCTCCGTCTCAATTAGGGGTGGATAAAAAATCCGTAAATCCGCCTCGTAACCCAACCCGCATGGATTGGGGCGGGTTGGGGTGGGTTGAATGTCCAAAAAAAATCAATCCGTCCCGCCCCAATCCGCTAAATATTTTGCGGGTTGGGTTAGAGTTGAAGTTCACAAACCGCGGGTTAATCCGTTCCAATCCGTTTCAACCCGCAATATATATATATATATATATATATATATATATATATATATATATATATATATTGTGTGTATTTTAAGATATCAAGATTTAATTATTGTTATATTTTAGTTTTATTACTTGTTCGTGAATGTTCTAAACGTACTTTGATTGGGTTTAATTTATATTTCTGTTTGAAATATTCAATTTATTTTAAAATTTGGGTTGATTATGCAAACTATGAAAAATAAAGGACCAAAATAAAAATTTAAGAATCAATCTAAACCCAACCCGCAATTTATTTTGCGGGTTGGATTGGGTTGGGTTGGGGTTTTAATTGTAACGGGTTGGATTGGGTTGGGTTGAGATTTAAATTTCATCAATCCGCCCCAATCCGCCCGCCATTTATTTTACGGGTTGGGTTAGAATTGAAACAAATCCGCCCCAATCCGCCCCGTGTCCACCCCTAGTCTCAACCCGTTTTAACTCGCAGTATATATATATATATATATATATATATTGTGTATTTAAAGATTCCAAACTCTCGATTTTATTATATTTTAGTTTTGCTACTTGTTCGTGAATGTTATAAACGTATTATGATTGGTTTTAATTTTTATTTATCTTTGAAACATACAATTTATTTTTAAAATTTAGGTTGATTGTGCAAATTATGAAAAATAAAGGACCAGAATGGAAATTTAAGAATCAACCCGCTCTAATTCGCAATTTTTTTACGGGTTGGGTTGAAGTTTTAATTTTAACGGGTTGGGTTGATATTTAAATTTTATTAATCCGTCCCAATCCATCCCGTAATTTATTTTACGAGTTGAGTTAGGAGGTCAATACGCCCATAGCCACCCCTCTCAGAAATAACTTGAGAGTGAGTTGGAAGCAACGACAGGTCTAGAGAGAGAGAGCGGGGGTATATAGTGCCGAGGGAGTTGGAGTAGGGGGTGTAAATTGATAAATTTTGGAAATTAAGGGTCTAAATTGATAAATTTTGGAATTTAAGAGTCTAAATTGATACGATACTAAATTCAATCTTTACCTCCAATATGTACGAAACAGGAGAGTAACAAATTTTTAACGTTGGGGAAAAATACAATTTTATTACCTCCATTTTAATATACTGTGAATAATAAAAAGAAAATTAAAAAAAAAAACCACTTCACACAAATTTCTACAGATTAGTGAAGAAATCTATTTCTCGTATGAGATTTTTTAAAAAAAATTAATTAGGCATTTTTATGAACTATTTTTTTCTTCTTATGGATTAAAGTATTCATTCAAGAGTCCCCCTCGTATTTTTAAAAAGTCCATCCCAATAGTGTAAAATTTGCTGCAGGTACACTTTGACAATAGTGGTTTAGACCCGCATATTTTATTTATTGAAATTCAGTCAATCTTGTATTTCTATCTTAGCTTCGCCACTGACTGGTTAAACAATTAGTCGTGTTTAGAAGGAGCAAGAAACCGAATTGCAACAAGGACATTGCAATGTTGCATCGAGCTCAACTCAAGTTTCTGAAATGTAGAGTTTTTAAATACAATTAGCATGAATAAGTATATTATCAAGATTGTATTATAACCAGGACGGCATGACCTAGATATATTAAGGGTTCATCTGGTATGTAGCTTGTTGTATTTGTATCGCATGGATAAGGCTTCGACATTTTTCTATAATTTCCGCTCGGGAAGCGGCATCCATACAATTTATCTTCGCAAAAATCCTATGTTGTATTCATATTTCATATAGAAAATTACTACTCTTCATAAGAATTGAAGGCATCATGTATTAACCAGCAATGCTTTCACGTAGGAACAAGTGGCGTCGCAAAATTCATATTTACAATTCTATCTTCGGTATTCGCTTGATTCCGTATAACTCATCTATGATTCTTGCAACTGGGTTTAGTATGATAATGATCACCATTAACAAATAAATAGGATATATTGAAATAAAAAGGGAGCTCCAAGTAGTTTTGTAGTTGGATAAGGGAGTAAACTATAGCGATGGACATTGCATCAAGCCCAAGTCAAGTTTATGAAACGTAGAGTTTTTATATACAATTAGCATGAATTATGTACATAATGTGTGTGATCATTAGTATCGAAATATATTATCAAGATTGTATTCTAACCAGGACCTAGGTTCGTCTGGTGCATAGCCTCTCGTATGCGTAACCTCTTGTATTTGTATCGCATGGATGCTTCAACGTTTTTTTCTATTTTCAAACAACAACTGCGTTCCCCAAAGCAAAATTGAGGGGAAAATAGCGATTGAACTGTCACAGAGACTCGTAAATTTTGGTAAAGATAAAACTATGTTGATTTCATGCCCAACCACAAGTGGAGTACCAAACTAGATAACATATATAACCAAGGATCAAGCTTCTCATAACAGGATAACGAAATCACAATAAATATTACATCTAGGTAGAGCATGCAAGTTTAAGCTGTCCAGAAATTGTATTAGAGAGTATATCTCAAAACTAATACAAATCACACAAACGAAACTGGTACCAATTTAACTTGCCCATATACTACTTGTTTCACATAAGTTTTTTCTTCAGTATCGTTTTTACTCCTTTGTAGCCTCAGTTCCACAAGCCGCGCTTATCTTCCTTCCACTTTGCAGCCACTGCTTCACTATAAAACAGTCGAGAAAAAGTTATAGGCAACTAAGATTAGAAAAATAATTCCAGTACGTATACAATTTTCATAAACAGAAGTGAAGGGAGCAGAACGGGGATAAAACAGATGATATGTACTCTTTTGCCTTCAATGGAATCAGGAAAAACTGATGTAAAAAATAAGTAACTCAAGGTCTAACTGGACCTGAAATTCTATTCAACGAAACTCAACAAGTCAATTATGTAACAATTACGTTACGAATCATCCATACACAATTAAATACCTCAGATATTTCCCCAATTTATAAGGTCATTTTACTTATCGGGATTAACATGTATCACTTTCCCCTTTTACACTTTGATATGGAAGTTTTCACAAGCATCCGAGAATGGGAGCGCGTAATTGAGCTTCCGAGACCAAAGCGTCGATTGATTAAACTCTGAGCAGAAAGCATGCTGAGCAACACAACTAAATTTGCCGTAGACATCACATCAAATATTTGAATAAACATAATGATAACTGTACCGAAACAGAATCCATTTGTGTTTTAGTATAAATGTATGGATTACACTAAACATAGTCGATCCATTTTTTTCAGAATCCATTTTTTTTTTGTTATTTATTTTCCCACTTCACCATTTGGTCCTGAATGATCAAATCTTTAAATATACATATATAGTGATAAATATACGGAAACAAAATATCCATTTTTTCTATGTTTCCATTATTTATCGTTGTTACGTGGCATGCATGGTTCTATTGGACCATGCAAGTCTAAACAAAACAAAACCACATCAAGTAATCTTTCTCAATCTCTCCCTATTTCTCTCTCTATATATAAATCTCGTTAATCTCCCCATTTACAATATTTAAGTTTCGAAATTGTGTTTTTTATTGGTGTAGTTTTCTTGTTATGTTTACGTATTAATTTATTATGGTATTTGTGTGTATATGTATATACAGCGTATTAGTTTGTATGGTCAGGAAAAGTTATTTTACCTTTTGCTAACACTAAAACTTACCACCCCTCAAGTTGGATTGAGCTCTTAAATTTGCTCTTTAGATCAACTTGATCATGGAGATACAAGGGAGACACCAGTACAGAGGGTATAAAAAGTAAATAGCAAGTTATCGTATCAAAATTTATTCTTAACAGGTCGGATAATTTAAACTGTTAGCAATGCGGTTTGTTTTGCCTTTTCTGATACTTTTTAAGCCTATCGGTTACTTGAATTAGGTGTGTATCTTGCTATCTTTTGTTACCATTTAAACGGAATGGTTATCATGGGAGCCTAACCCATAAACAGAATATTTTGTATCTTTTTCTATATTTAATAAAAGGCCGGATAATGGTTAAAAAAAAGTATATGCAGCATATTTGTGTACATATTTCCAGTTAATCTGGTGTTTCTTTTTAATAACTTGTCATATTATGCTAGCTAATTGGTGAGTTAACCGAATAAGTTTTCGCACCTCGCAACCCCTCTCCCGAAACCCTAGCTAGGATATTTGGGATTAGCTTTATCAGGGTATTTTTGCGTTTATGTTTTTATTTATTTCTATGATTAATGTCCTTTTTTGATTAATTGAATATGGTTGAAGAGATTAATTACCAATCGTGTTTTGCAACGATTGATAATTTTTCATTTTGTTAAAAAGATAAAGGACCTAACGAGATTTCACGTTCCATTTTGTCTTTTAACAGGATTGTGTTTTTTCTTAAAAGACTTTTAATTTTGTGTTCTGTAACAATGACTGCATAGAAGTTTTAATTTTAATTGAAGTTTGGGACTTTTCGTTCTTTTGATTTCCTCCTAATGAGATCCCAGCAGGTTCAATTAGGCCTTCGTCTAATTTTTCATATTTATTATTCGTATGAACTGATTAATACTATGGACAATTTTCAGTGTTTAACACTTGTTGTATTACTAATCAATTGCTATTTACTTGATATTTAACAAGTCTAGTTACTTTACTTGAATTTACATAGAAATTAATTAGTATATGAAAGGTCAGGATTGTCTATAAACTAGATTAATGGACAAACAACTTTTACTCTTTTAGCAGTGATTAAAAACTCTCATGTTTATTCTGTTATCAAAGTTTAACCAAGTGTAACCATCACAAAACCGAACAATTATCCAAAAATCATGTCAATGGATTTTTCTTCGACTATAGGAATCAGGAATGCCACCAAGTGTTAAACCTCTTGTCAAGAGAAAAATGAGCCAATTGAACCAGCTTAAATTCCTGTTGACCCACTGGTTTGATGGGTTGTTTAAGGGATTATTATTATTATTATGTGCCTCGTCCATTATTGTAAGCGTGCATAACCGCTAAAAAAAACTTTGCCGGCCGTTTTTCAAATCATTTTACTACCTTCTGTAAAATTCAACGCCACTCGTATTTTTGTATCATTGTATAGTTTATTCTGCTTCAGGGTGGTTTCACCTCGTTCGTGGCGTTTACAGATTTGGTAAGCACATTTCGTGCATATTATTACTATGCAATTTAAGTAGTAAAATGGAAGCAGGGACGGAGCTCTATGGGGACAAGTGGGTGCTGTTGCAACCCCACAATTTAGGAAAATATCAATTTTTGTCTACAGAAATTTATAAAAAAAGTTAAAAAAATTATGTTTTGCAACCCCATAAAATTACACTTCGTATTTAGCAACCCGATATAATTAGTCCTGGCTCCGTTCCTGAATGTATGTGTTACTATACTTGATATGTTTTAGAATGGTTTTTGGTGTGTTGTAGGGTTGAGAGGAAGCTCGCTGCAAAAAGTCCTGGGAACACAGGATCGAGAGACGCTGAAGAGAAAGCATGATTCAAGCGGGGTTTTTGTGTTTGGGCAAATTAAGTTTTGTGTGTTGTAAGCTATACTTGGGAAGTTGGCAAGTTGCTTACAGTAATTTAAAAACTGGCCGATGACTATTTTGCTATCATTTACTTTATAATGTTTATTCTATTTTGGCAGTCTTAATACTAAAATTTCTTCAACTTCCTTTTCATGTCAATTGCTTCTTTTTCTTTGTGAACCTACCCTAATTCTCTCTATTAATTTATACAATCAAAGACTGCCACTTTCATTGCCGTAAGAGACCAAATAACAAAGAAATTTAAACCATATAACCCTAACAGTAGAAAGGGACAAAGAAAACATACTGTTCATGAGGCTTTTGGACTATGATTAATTATATCTCCTTGTGTAATAAAGTACTAGTAGATGAGAGAAAACCAAGGAAGCTGTTCTTTTTTGCAACATTTTTTGCTCCGTTTTATTTTATTTTGTTTTGTTTTTGTCATTCTTGTCTCAAAATTTAATGTTTATTTGGCCCACCAAGGGGATTTGACACGGTGCATGCAATTTTACTGGTTATTATCAGAGTCTATCTTTTTTTATACAGTGGAAAAAGAAATATCTATACAAAGGTCTTTTTAATTCACCTCGTAATCAAACTGATGAGTTTCAATGTAGGGTATAGGTGTTGTAATTTGTCAAATGTGACTAGATTTTCAAGTTGATGATGTGGATTGGGTAGTCTTAACAAATTTTAATTAAACTCGTGGCGAAGATGGTTTTTGTTTTGTCAATGAAATTAAGTTAGCCACCTCAAAAAGCAGGATCATGACTAATTTCCAGTATCAACCAAGTCACCTCATTTTCTTTAAAATACAGCTAGACTAGCAATGTTATGGTCAAAGTGTGTAAAATTAACAGATTTCAGATTAAGAGAAATATTAAATGTTGGGCCCATGGTTATTAAAAAATGGTTTTTTTTTTCATTTATTAATAATAAATGAAACCTTGCAAATTTAGTGTTGGTGGAAATGTTTCATCTAGATATACTTATATTATTCTCAATTAATTGTTTATTATAAAACTACATGTAATTTTGATCGGCTAATAACTTGTATCAAAATTGTCGGAATAAAAATTTGCAAAAATTAATCATATAGTTCAAGCATTAAATTATATGATTCAGTTTTGAAAATTTTCATTTCGACAATTTTGATACATGTTATAAGCCGGTCAAAATTACACGTAATTTCGTAAATAACAATTAATTGATAACGGATAGAGTATAATTTAAGAATGTTGTTATTCCAACCAAAAAATTTACCTGTTTACCCATTGAGATGGATTGGTCCAGTCATTTTCATAACCAAGTATTATGTTTTAATCCAAAGAAGGATGTAATTAATGGAAAACAAAATAGTTATTCATATTTTCAAAAGTATAGTAGTAATTAATTAATGTCATGAATTTTTACACGCTTCATTTTACATTTCTTATCTATATTAAGACATTAATTATCTTTGACCCTAATTTAGTAACCTGTTATCATTGGCCAATGTATGTCTAAATATTTAAAGACATTTCTTATCTTTATTAAGACATTAATTATCTTTGACCCTAACTTAGTAACCTGTTATCATTGGCCAATGTATTTCTAAATATTTTAAGTTGATGAACTAGGAGTACGAAAATTTCATGAACAATGTATTAGACAAAACATAACTTATACCACTCTATAATATGATTTGTACATTTTCTGTATTTTAATCACAAAAATGTTATAGTTTTTATCTAAATAATTTGTTGTTTATAGTCTACTAATTAACAAGGCTAACTAAGATATATTTACTCAACAGTATTGTATAAACATGTGACGTTGTCATAATATTTTGTCCAAATATTTTTTTTTAAAAGATCCTCTTCCTTCTTTGTTAAAAGTTGCACGTATCAATTTATAAATGCAGTTTAGGAATTAATGTCTTGTCATAAATGCTAATTGATGATTGTATATTATGAGTAAGCATGATATGATTACTAGGTCTACCAGTCATCGGGTCTGTTTTTTAGGTAGGAAAATGTGTTAGATAAATCATTTTTCATAATTTAAATATACATTTCATAACCGGTTTACTCAATTATATATGCTCATAAATAATGGAATTGGTAATTTGATAGAACAGGATAAATGCCAATCAAAGTTGAAGTTCATGGTAGTGTAAGCTTCGAAAATGAAATTAGTCATAAAAGAATCAATATTGATTAAGTAAATAAAAGATTCATGAAAGGTATGCCCATAGCAGTTCCAAAAGGAAATCAATTTTTTTCTATGACCAAGTGGAAATAAAGTCCATTATATTGTGCTTGGATTTTAATTTTCTAATAGTAGTATTTCTTTCTTGACCTATATATATATTATCATTAATTATTGGAATTTCTATGCTGTATAATATACTGTGATCAGGACGTTCTGAATTTGTTGGTAATCTGTCGTTATGAACTAAGGATAGGTTAGGTCTTCTTTTGTTTGGAATGAGAATACAAGGGACTTTTTAAATTAAAAAACGAGGAATTTACTTATCAAAAATTACATCCTTATAATATAAATGACAAAACAATAATTCAGTAATATCTCCAAAAAATAGTTGAGAATTAGATGATCTTTTTTTGTTAGATCATACTTGTTCTCCTTGTTTATATGATGTTAATACCTCTGGTTCCTATATCCATGCTAGTGTATATAAGCAGTTTAGTAAAATACAATGTCAGTCTTAATTGTTTGGACAATTTAATTAGCTTTTAATTTAATTATTATGTAAAACTTGTAATATATATTTGTAAAAGTGCAAAGTATTATTCCATTCTAGAACTAAACTTTTTGTTTTTGTTGGTCGTGATATAGAGTATATGATGTGCTCCATCTTTAATTAGTTTATTCATGACCAACAAAAACGAAAGTTTAGTTCTAAAATGGAATAACACTTTGCACTTAACAAATACGTAATTACCTTACTTTAGCTTGATATGAAATGAATTCATTCAACCCTAGACAAAAAACAGTAGAAGAAATAAAAAACATTTACTATCAAGCTTATCAGTCAAATATAATACTATTTGTATGTAAAAAATGTGCCCAAAATATTAAATCAGACAAAGGTTACGTAGTATATCTTTTTTTTTTTTTTGAAACATACGTAGTATATCGACTCAATGTAATATTTTACTATGCGAAAAACAGTACCTCCTAAATTCTCTTTTCTTTACTTATAAATTTTCTTATTCTCTACCAAATTTGAGAATAATAAGGACCAAACTTTATTCTTTTATGAGACAGAAAAATATTCCTAGGAAATGGTTGAGATCAAAAGGGAAAAGTTTAACTTAATTAAAAAAAAAAATAGTTTGCTTCTCGAATACAATATGTTTCTTCTAATTAAGTATACACTAAAAAAAATACCCAAATAGCAACGGGATTAGTGACGGTATTTTTTGTTACGAGTTTATTATCGACGGTTTTTGTGACGGCTTTATGACATTTTAGTCAATTTGCGACAGATTTGTGACAACTTTTTAAATTAACGACATGCTTGTGACAGCTTTTGACTCTCACTAAATTAAATATTATTTTGTAGTGACAGTGGTTTAGTAGCAAATTAGCAATAAGTATCATTTTAATATATAGCATGGTGGGTTATTATTCTCTACCAAATTTGAGAGTATAAAGGACTAAACTTTTATTCTTTTATGAGACATAAAAATATTCCTAAGAAATGGTTGAGATCAAAATGGACAAGTTGAACACTTTTAACTTAAATTACTATGTGGTCATCATTCATCAACTAGTTTGCTTCTTGAATACAATATTTTTTTACTAGCAATTGTCTCTTTAATACTTGGTGGGTTATTTATTTTCGTAAAAACGTGGCTATATATACACGTGAGTAGTCTATTTTGTAACTTTTGTCAAACACTAGTATGAAGAAAATTAAACTTATTGAATTAGATTTCTAAGAATAAAAACGGAAATACCCGTAATATAATGACTTTCTGGGCACCGAAAGCATTTCAATCGATAGATGCCTGCTACCTTCCACCAACCTTCTTTGTCAATATCCTTATTCAACAAAATTGAAATCATTTCAAAGAAGATAATATAAATTTTAGTTAAATTTTGTATTTGATACCTTATCTATAATTTAATTAAAAATTATTTTATGAAACTGAAATTAATTAATTATTAGTCAATTTTTCCTAACTCACCAATAAAAATCTAAAAAATAGAAAATTTCCAGAAATTAAAAATGATAAATTAAAAATAATCCTAAAAAACTTTAAAAAGGCAATACTCCGAAAAAACACGAATAAAATTTTAAAAATTCCAAAAAATCTAAAATCAACAAAATTTCAAAAATGGGAAGAAAAAAAACACAGTCTGAGCCGACTTTATTTATTTTAAAAACAGTCTGAGTCATTTTAAAAATCGTATAAGTCATTTTAAAAATAATTTGAGTCGTTTTAAATCATTATAAAACAGTCTGAGTCGTTTTAATTCATTTTACAAATAGTCCGAGTCATTTTAAGTTATTTTAAAAACAGTCTGAGTCGTTTTAAATCATTTAAAAATAGTCTGAGTCTTTTTAAGTCATTTTAAAAACAGTCTAAATCATTTTAAGTCATTTTAATAACAGTCTGAGTAATTTTAAAAATAGTCTGGGTCGTTTTAAGTTATTTTAAAAATCGTTTTAATCGTTTTAATTAATTTTAAAAACCGTCTGAGTTGTTTTAAGTCGTATTAAAAACAGTCTAAGTAATTTTAAAAACAGTCTGAGTCGTTTTAAGTCATTTTAAAACCAGTGTGAGTCGTTTTAAGTCATTTTAACAGTCTGAGTAATTTTAAAAACAGTTTGAGTTATTTTAAGTCATTTTTAAAACAGTCTGAGTTGTTTTAATTCATTTTAAAAATAGTTTGAGTCATTTTAAGTCATTTTTAAAATAATGCGAGTCATTATAAATTTAATTATTACTGTAATTAAAAATAAGAAAAATTGTTAAATCTAGTATTGATAATATATATATATATATATATATATATATATATAACTCACACACTTCGTATATATTTGGAGGGATAAAAATATAATTTTTAACAAAAATATATTATTATACCCGTAACGAGTGTGCAATGAGAGTATGCAAGTAAATGGCAAAGTTGCGTACTATATTTTTCCATATAGTTAAGTACGCAACTTAAAGATTCAAAAAGTTACTATAAATACCAACAAAATATTATACGTGAGTAATAATTGTTTTTTTGTTTTTTTACACATGTAACTATATATATGAAATTGTTGTGTGACATATTAGCTCGTTATAGATATATGTATAGATATAGAGAGAGGTATGAGAAACAACAGACGAAGTGTTTATTCATTAATATGATTGTAGAGAGAGATACATCAAGAGACCACTGACCCTCTTTATATAATAGATGGTATGGTTACTGTTGACCCGTGTGGCTAAACTTTAGAGGGGGGGGTTGAATAAGGTTTATGGCGCTTTTCGCCTAATTAAAAATCTAAGTGCAACTAACAACCCAATTTTCACAATTCTAAGCTTAAGCGTTAATAAGTTTAAACAAATCAAACGCAAGCAATAAAATAAACAAAATATAAGTTGCGGAAAGTAAAAGTTAAGGAAGAAAATGACACCGTGATTTATAGAGGTTCGGCAAAACGGCCTACGTCCTCTCCTCGGTACTACCGAGTATTTCACTAAAAATAATCTTTCGGATATTACAATCCTATCGAGCTAATCAACTGATTAAGCTCCCCCTCACTCTATGAGTGTCCCGAATGAAAAGACCTAGAGCTTTTAAGCTTCACTTGCTTACAAAGCCTATATCCGATCACTCGCTCACAAATGAGTTTATAATTTCACTATTTACAAAATTTGTTACAACAATGTAACTACACTCACAATTTTATTTGCTTCTAAATAAGCTAATTGGTGAGTTTTTGATGTTGTTCGATCTTGAATCGCTTTCTCCTTAATTTCCCTCTTTTTTCGAATATATTCACCAAAATGGTGATTTTTGGGTTTTGTATAGATAGAGGTTGAAGGATGATGATAGGTTGAGAATGGATGTCATTGGTATGAATGTATGTGATCATTTGTCTTTGGAGAAGGGAATGGGGTGGTTTTATAGACCAAAATGTCTGTTTTTGTGTTTTATGACCGTTGGCAGTGGTTGAGGGTTTTATCCACAGGTTTTAAGCAACTTTCCAGAATAAGCTGAAAAGCTGTTTTTGAAATCTGCAGAAAACGATCGGTCGTTTTCTACAGTCGATCGGTCGTTATTCAGAAAACGATCGGTCGTTTCTGAGTTTCGACCGGTCGTTATTTAGACGAACTCTCTGGAAGAATTTGGACCAAAAACGATCGGTCGTTTTTGTCCAGTTGATCGGTCGTTTCTTCAGTATTCCCGGTTTTCTCGTTAAACTTCAAAAGCCCGTAACTCCTTCGTTTTAGCTCCGATTCTGGTTCCGCTTGAACCTGTGGCTTCGTTTTTCCGTGCTCTATCTTTCTGGCTTTCTGAAATTTACAAATTCTCTTTTGGGAAAAGACAAGCATTATATCATCGAAATAGAGAAATCGTAAAATCATTAAAAACATAATCAATGTTATAATCAAAATCAATTATTGAACCCCAAGTTCAACAGTTACATATGCTAGGAAAGCCCAAGATAGGCCCAATAGAGTAAGGCCCAATATGGCCAATAATATCCTAAAACACTCCCCTTTTGGACGTCTTGATTTCTTCGTCTTCATACTGTCGATGTGGGTCGAGTTCATTCGCAGTGCTGAACACATAAAAACCTTAGGGACGGAAAACCCAGTGTGGAACAAAACCGGTATCTAGGAGAAACTGTGTAGCCGAATGATATAGGCCGAAATTCTATGTAATTAACTAACCACAAAACAGTGTGTCTCATCAAAACCTTGGCAGAGCAAACCCAATGGGAAAATCTCTGATCGAAGGAAAAAGAGTGCAACAGTGGTAGTAGTAGGGGATCAACCACAAAACAGATGCCTCATCAAAACCTTGCTAGAGTAAACCCAGTGGAAAAATTAAACCTCTAGTCGAAAGAGAAAAGAGTAACAGTGGTAAGAAGTATACAACATGATACTCCCCCTAATTTCGGTAATCTTAAGTGAGATATAATGAGAACGTGTCTCGCTAAAAACCTTGCCAAGGAAAACCCAGTGGAAAAAAAACCTTGGTCTAATGACAAAAAGAGTACACGAGCATGCGACTGGATGCTCCCACTCACTTGCACACGACAGGGTGCGAGGATTTCGACTAAGTAGTAATTAGTGCAATAAGCATTCACTTGAATGCTCCCCATCACTTGCACACGACTGGGTGCAAAGATTTCATATTCCAATAAAGAGTACGAGCATTCGACTGGATGCCTCATTTACTTGCACACGACTGTATGCAAGAAAATATAACGTGGAATAAAACGAGCATTCGATAGGATGCTCTTAAACTTCATATGTGAAGATTTATTTCAACAAGAAATGCTAAATAGCATAATCTAGTCATGTCTCTCTTGATCGATAACAATAAGTTGTCCTCAAATAAGACAAGTGTTTTATCTGGATCGTGAGACCGAGCATACGTAATTCAAATATGGCTAATATGACCTCGAAGCCATATACACTCTCTAGTCGTCTCATAGAGCACGGGTAGATCAGAGTGATTCGTTTGGAGTCATTCCAAGACCTCCAATATATTGCCTTATTCCTAATGGTAAAGACATACCATGTTAGGAATATCCCTTATGCGGGTCTGATAAGTAACCGGCATCGGTATAACCGAAAAAGGGTTGCGTTAATTCGAGTACCGAATGGGGTAGGTACACTCGATGACGCAAATGGGATAAACTAGCCCACTTCCAAAATTACCATAAGGTAAGAGAATGTGTCTTTAGTGCCATTTCGATGGTAGCGTGTTAGCGCGATGCTGTGTCGAGCTATACCATTCACAGCATACGAGATGTTCGTCCTAGCACATTAGACCAAGTACAATGATGCATTTATTGTACTTAGATATGAACATCATGGTTCAATATCTCTTTGTCGTCTCATCAGGGACGGACCGGGTCTATATCAATGTCTAGTGATCGAACGATCATGAGAGAATCAGACGACTTAGCGTCATGATAACTACAACGTCATAACACCTTCTGGGTGTAGTCTGAATCATAGACTTAGATTCAATCTTTACGGGACTCGATCATCAGGCCGAGTCACTACCGTGTCTTTCCAAGATCCTTCATCTCGAAGGCAAATCCAAAAATGGATCGCGTAATAAAACACGCAAGGGCATAATACTTGTTCAAGTATCCCAAGCTAATCAAGTACTCACTTAGGCGGGTATACCACATCCGCTCGGATTATATTAATCTATATAGTGAACGTCTCATTAAATTGAGATCGTGTTCCGTGGTCAGGAACTACTTGATTCAAGCATTATGAAGTCACACAGGAACTTTCATCCACGTCTCTAGTCTAAATCACCACAGAGATAAGATCGTGACCACAATCACATGCTGCATAATCAGTTTTCCGGAAACTACTAAACTGATAAAGTAGAGGACCGTTATAACGTCCATTACGAGGAAATAAACTATCTCGTAATCAATTCCAAGGTGTGAGAGAAGTCTTGCGCTACTAGGCGAGCATTCTACAATTTCATTATTCTCATCACTTTTTCTTACGAATAACCAAATAAACGAATTTATTTAACATTGGTGGTGTTGGAGCTATAGGTCCGAACACACTTTCGCTAAGTAGTCTACTTGGATTGCAAGTTTCCATTAGTCCAGTCTATTCTACGTTGACTTCAGACAACTGTACATGGTTCTCTGTCATAATTTGTTCTCATTATTATTGTTTTTTTACACATGTAACTATATATATGAAATTAATTATTACTTCAATCCAAATTAATTAATAATTCATCCGTCCCATTTTATAAGTGTTATATGAAATCACGCACAATTTTGACTGACTTTGAACGTGTAACTAAATTATCGAAATAATTTTTAATTTTTTTATAATATAATTTAATATTTAAACTGTGTAGAAAAATTTTAAAACTTTTCGTTTCTAACCATTTAGTTACATGTTTAAAACCCGATCAAATTTGCATCTCGCACGGAGGGAGTAATTTAATATAACCTGTATTTTTCGACTGCAAACAATGTATTTTAATGTCAAAACCGTAAATCAGAACGATTTAGTTTTTTATTTCATACAAAAATATAAAAATAAATCGTAATTCTATAATTTTTTTAAATTACGTTAAAAATTATTTGTCTGGGTTAGAAAAATATACCCTCAATTCAATATTTTGACTTGGTCTCTCTCTCTTTCACGAGACTTCCATGCCTTCTTTGTGTTGACCGCCGGCACCTCTCTCTCTCTCTCTCTATATATATATATATATATATACATATATACATACACACATCTGTATATATCCATTCCCGCAAAAACAAACTCAAGCATAATATTCAAAACGTACACAACAATCCACCACTTTCTCTCTCTATATCTAACCATAAATCTCTCTCTCTCTCTCTCTCTATATATATATATATAAATATATAAAAATAACAATCTGTATCTATTTGAAATGGCGATGAAGAAGGTGATAGTGGGAGGAGGAGGATTAGCAAGGAAGCTATGGGCTAAGTATAGAAACGAGTCGATATACGTTTTGTACACGCCTTTCGTCGTTTCGCTGGTTTCTTCCGTCTTGGATCGTCGATCGTTTCTTCATTTTATTTCTCAACAGATCTGCTTCTTCAAAGCCTTTTCTCATGCGTAAATTCTCTCTCTCTCTCTATATATATATATCTATATCTATATTTATGTGTGTGTATCTTTGTGTGTGTTTTAGGAGTATAAGAAATTGGGGAAAGTCAATTGAGTTTGACTGAGAAATTAGTTGTGGAGATAATCTACTAATTTTCACTAATTAAAGGTTTTATTTATATATATATATATATATATATATATGTATATGTGTGTTTGTGTGTATTTTAGGAGTATAAGAAATTGGGGAAAGTCAACTGAGTTTGACTGAGATTATCGAGTAATTTTCACAAATTGAAAAGTAGATATATGTGTGTGTTTGTATCTATGATTTTAACTGTATTATTGGAGTAAGATTTTTGAGGAAATTTTGACTGAGATTTGAGGTGTGAAGATTATCAACAAATTCTCGAAAATTGAAAAAAATCGGATACTATATATATAGACACGTGTGGTTATATATATATATGTGTGTGTGATTCTATACAAAATATTTTATGTTTCTTATTTTATTAACGAAAAATTCTCACAACTTGAAAAGTTGTGATATGGTATATAGTATATATATATATACATGTGTGCCTATATCTAGGAGTTAAACTTGTATTATTATATGATTTTTGGGAAAAGTCGATAAATTTTGACTGAGATTTGAAGCTGTATAGATAACCATTAATATACTGCTTTTTCATAAATTGAATAGTTCTGATACTATACACACAGATATGTGTGGTTATTATATGATCCTATACATGATTCTATATGTATATCTATCTATGCAGGTTTGTGTTTGTGTGTGTGTTAGGAGTATGGAAAATTGGGGAAAGTTATTTGAGGTTTGACTGAGATTTGAAGTTGTAGAGTTTATCGGCTAATTTCCACTAATTGAATAGTTCTGATATATGAATAGTTTTAACTAGGGCTGGGCGAAAAAATGGAAAAACATAACCGGACCGATAACCAAACCGAAAAAGACCGAAACCGGAAAACCAAAAAAATTTCGGGTCGGTTTCGGTTTTCAATAAAACCGAACCGAAAAAGACCGAAACCGAAAAAACCCGAAAAAAACCGAAAAATCGAAAAAACCCGAAACTGGACCGAAAAAACCCGGTCCGGTTCGGTCCAAAAAATAAAAAAACCGAACCGGACCCAGCCCTAGTTTTAACTGTATTATATAGTAGATTTTTGGGGAAATTTTGACTGAGAGTTGAGGTCGTGAATATTATCATCAAATTCTTACAAATTTAAAAAAATTCCGACACTATAGTCTATATATAGACGTGTGTGTGTGTCTTTTAGGAGTATAAGAAATTGGGGAAAGTCAATTGATTTTGACTGAGATTTGAAGTTGTGTAGAGTGAAGATATTTCTTTTGTTTTTCTGTTAGCAACTCATTTTTACAAATTGAAAGCTACTTCATATATATATATATATATATTGTAGTATAAATTCGATGGAAAGTCAATTGATATTGACTGAGATTTGAAATTGTGAAGATAATGGACATAATTCTCATAAATTAAAATGTTCTGATACGGTATATATGTATGTGTGCTTATGTATTCGTACTGTTATATAATTGGGGTAAAATCAGTTAATTTTGATTAGCAAATTTTCATGACTTTCACAAATTGAAAACTTCTGATACGTTACATGTGTCATTTTGTTTATGATTCTTTATAAAAAATTATATGCATTTGAGTTTTGGGAAAGTCAGTTAATTTTGACTGAGATTTAAAGTTTTAAAAGACTAAACAATTTTTTAGAATTGAAAAGTTATTATAAGGTATATATAGATGTATAGTTATATCTGTGGCTCTGTATAAAACATTATATGTATCTGATTTTGGGGAAAGTTAGTTAATTTGACCGAGATTTGAAGTACTGAAGATTATCAACAAATTGTCACAAAGTGAAGACTCTTGATACGATATATGTAGATACAGCTCTGAGTATATATATGAATCGACATAAAATATTATTTGTCTCTGATTTTGAGAGAAGTTGGTTAAATTGAGTTTTTAAAGATTTATTGACGCATTTTCACAGATTGAAAACTCCTGATACGGTAGATCTACAAAAGTTTTTTATTTTTTATTTTTTATAATCAAGATACGTTGTGGTTATCTATGATTTTATATAAAAATATTGTATGTAACAGATTTTGGGGAAAGGCAATTAATGTCGACTGGGATTTGAAGATGTGAAGATTATCAACAAATTTCTTAAATACTGAAAACTTATGATACGATATAGATACATGTGTCCCTTATGATTTATATAAAAATTACTCATATGTATCTGTGCTAGTGTAAGATTTTGGCGAAAGTACCTTAATTTTGACTGAGATTTTGAAGCTGTGAAGATTCACGAAAAAAATTCACAAATGAAAACTTCTAATGCGGTGCAGACACACGTGTAGCTATACTTGTGATTGCATACTAATACTATTATTAGATTTGACAAAAACTCAAATTTGGAATATAGGCAGTTTTGAAAGACTGGAGTGTTTTTGTTTTATTATTTTGTTATTAGCAAATATTTACCATTTGAAAGCTACTTACATGTCTGCGTTTAAAATGCTGTTATTAGATGAAACAATTTTTCGCCCAGGGATCTGAATTTGTATTGAATTTGTCATCATCAATTTGAGTGTTTTGCAACTGAAAGCATAGACTTAAGCATGAGTATAGGTGTTTGTGAGCTTTCAGTATAAGATTTTGAGGTAAGTTAATTAATTTTGACTGAATTTGAAATTGGGAAGATTAACGACGGATTTTCACACATTGAAACTTATGAAGAGATACAGATTGTTAGATACATGTGTGGTGGTTATTGACTACATCTGTGATGGCTTGCTATTATTAGATAGGAGAGGAAGTCATAATTTCTACAAAGATGTGAAGTCGTGAAGACTAATGATTTTTTATTTTTTCTTTATCAATTAATTGTCGCCAACTGGAAGCTACTTGTACGCCTGCGGATATATGTGCTATCACTAGCCAAATTTAATTTAGTTTGTACTGGAATTTCAATTTATTTTGCTATTACCATTTTGACAGTTTTGCTGAGGCAGGAGAGTTTACTTATGTATATGTATAGGTGTGGCAGTATACACACTACAAGATTTTGTGGGGTAAATCCGATTATTTTAGTTGGTATATCTAAACTATTAGATGGTGTTTTGTACTATTGTTGACAACTTTGTCTTTTGATTTTAGGTATGAATTGGCGGAGGAATGTGCCGACGATGACGATGACAAGGCTTCAATCCGAAAGTTGAGAAAACTTGTGATGAAAAAGCTTGACGACCATAAAGATGCTGTTCAAGTAAGTACAGTTTTTTGGTTATTTTTAGTACTGTTGTTAAAATCTGACTCTTCATGCCTGGATTTCATATGATATTCATGTGATTAGCAGTCGACTCTGTATTCAACTAAAAAATGTTGTGAATCTTATATTCCTGTGGGTGTGTGGGTGTTCCTGTAATTAAAATTATTAATTTCCTTGAGTAGTGAGTACCTATCTTTTACCTGCTAACTTTCTTGTTCGCCTATCATGTCAGAAATTAGTTGCGATTTTGATATTTAACTTCAGTCAGGAAAACTATAAAATCTATCTATGTATAGAATATTGGGCAAATGTGTCAAATTGTTAACTTTATCCTTAGGCATGTGCTACAGTATATACACACACTGAATTGTTTCAGCAAACTTATTTGATGTCTTACGGTAGGAATTGCATAGTTCTGATACTAAGTTGAGAGTTCCAGTGCTCAAAAAGTTTTATGTTTTGGTGAACTTGTTGATCAAAGGATTAGCTAGTTTTAGCTGCAAGTTTGTTCTGATCATTAATTCATACAATATGTTTAGTTTACGATGTTTTCAATTAATATTAGTGATGATGCATACATAAGCTTAGTCTAGACAACAGGAAGGCCTGTGCAGTTAAGGCTCTGTTTGGCTTTTAAAGAGACTTGTATTTTTATTTTTTACAGATTTGAACCTACTTGTTCGTTTTGTGGGGGGTTTTCCCCGCTTTTTTATTCTCATCATTATTAACAAATAAAAAAGTGAGTTTTCCCCACCATTAATTTAAAAAAAGTAATATATTCCCTATTGTAGTTTTTCCTGTTCTCTTTTGTCTTGTTAATGACGCGATAGATACAAATGAGCAGCATGCCAACTCCATTAATAATTTCTGATTGTTACTATATTCTTCATGCTATGCAGGATTGGGGCTTTGAGCTTCCAATTGAGAGCATTCCCGATAGTGCCACAAATAAATACACTGATTTCTTAATAGCGACATCTTTAGGAAAAGTTGAAGGAGAAAAGTTCCCTGGTAAAATTGCGACTCCTTTTGAAAAGACAAAACTAGCTGCGTATACATTTGCTGCTGTGGCACCTATCATAAGGTTCGCTGCTTCTATAGCCAAAGAAATATTGGCTCATCAAAGTATTAATCAAAGTGATCACATCTACAAAAAGTGGATTGACAGTCTCCCTTCTCAGAATTACGAGGTTCGTTAAATGATTAAGATGCACCACTTGCTCATTATTATGAAATCTAAACCACATTACCTCATTCTCAGTGTAGGCCTCGTTTAGTTGCATCTTATATGTTTATATTTTTTTGGTCGAGGTGGAATAAAATATGCTTTTAAGTTAAGTATTGTTTATAAGTGTATTAGGTATTAGATACCAAGTATAACCTTTTGTATTGGGGTAGTGAAAAGTAGTTTATTTAAGTGTAAAATAAGTTAAAAAAAAAAAGGTATGAATATTACTTTTCTGTTTGAGAAAACCAATTTTTCTGTTCTGATTAATACCACACGCAGAGACTGAAGAACAATGTGTATACATTAGCGGCAGTTTACTCATAAAAAGGTTCTAACTTTACTGTGACCCTTCAAAATGTTTAGCGATTGCTTAGTGATGATGAAGTAGGTTCCACCCCATTTGTTTCCATTTTGTTTTTGATCTCTGCTATTTGCATTTTGGTGAAGCTAAACATGCATTTTTCTACTTTTGTACTTATAAATAGAAATTAGAAAGTAAATGGTTGCCAAACAAGCTCTTAATAACCTTTTGTGGTGTTATAACCAGGTTTTAGCACTGGAGATTGAAGACTTGCTTGAAAAGCTAAGTGTTTCTTTAACGGGTGAGGAACTCGAAGTGGTAGAAAAGATTTATCACCAAGCGTTGAAACTAAATCTACAGTTCTTCTATGCTCAGCCTGTATTCCAGAAAACTGTAGCCATATTTCCTCAACTTAATGACCAAAATAAACACGGATTTAACATTTTTTGTGATTTCGACATGACGTGTACTGCAATCGATTCTTCAGCCATTTTAGCTGAAATCGCAATTAGAACGGCACGAAAAGTTGATGTGGATTTAAGTGAGACCCAACTAGCTCGCATGTCATCAGCTGATTTGAGGAACACATGGGGATTTATTTCGAGCCGATACACAGATGAATATGAACAGTGCATAAACAACATCACTGCTGGGGAGAGAGGTAAATCATGTACCCGCTCTGTTTCGGTTTAAATCCATATTTTACGTATTTGGAATTTTGAAAAGTTTGAAAGTCCGTCTTTTAGAAAAAAGCAAAAAAATATGTTGGTACTTTTTTAGTTTTATTCTTCTCCCAACAATTTATTAACAGTTTATTGTAAACCTGAAGGTAAATCCAGAGGAAGTAGGTACAACTGTAAATAGATAAGGTAAATGTGATGTTTCTGGGAGCCAGATCCTCTTAAGTGACCCCTTAGGCTTGTTTAACTACATCTTTTAGCAAATAAGCTTGGATTTTTCAGGTGGAAAGAAAATCAGGGTTCGTCCAGCTTGAAGGTTTTAGCTTTTTCAGGTTCCCAGAATGTTTCAATTTTTAAGCTGATCAATCAAATGAAATCCAATTTTTAAACAAAATAACACACAAAAGAAAAAAACTGAGATTAGAAGCTGCAAGAAAACAAGGGGTGTATATACCCATTCTATAGGTGTCAGTTATATAGACAGTTTCTTGATTGTATTTTGATATTAATCAGATTTTATTTTTCAGCGGGATCACTTGATTATGAAGGTTTATGCAAGGCACTTGAGCAAGTGGCTGAATTTGAGAAGAAAGCGAATTCTCGTGTGATCAAATCTGGTGTGTTAAAGGGATTAAATAGAGAAGATATTAAGCGGGCAGGTGAACACCTCATCTTGCAAGAAGGTTGCAAAGGCTTTTTTCAAGAAATAGTTAAAAGCGAAAATATGAAAAGTGATGTTCACTGTCTCTCATATTGCTGGTGTGCTGATATGATCCGTTCTGCTTTCTCATCAGGTTCGTTTTATATTGCTGAGCAAGTGCTGACTCTCAATATAGTTTATGATTGTTGATGTAGAACTAAGCGCTGTTTTTTAGTGTCAATCTTGATTTTTTTTGTTTAAGTTCGAACTGTTTCTATGTTTGTATCCCTAAACTATGGTATTTGTTCTTTAAACTATGGTTTTTGTCTCACTTATGTCGCTGTACCTGTGTATTAAGCTTTATTAGTCCTTAACTTTTTGAATTAACTTAAGACTGTCAGTATTTTTAAGTATCTGATTTCTATTTGCTTTTTTTAAAACTGCTTTTTATTTCTATTAAATCCGAGTTTTATGGGGAACCAGATATGTAGTTTGAAAACAAAGCATGATTAATTAGAAACTTAATTGTTTAAACATAATGTGATACTCAAATATTTAGTGGAAAAACAAACAAGGTTAGGTTTAGGGACGGAAGTTGCAATTTTTTTGAAGTTCAGGAGCTAAAATTGCTTACTGGAAAAGTTTAGTGACAAAAATGGGACATTAACCAGAGTAGGAACTATAGTGAAACTAACTGGAAGGAAATGCAGTTCATTCATTTTTTAATCTTTATTGCTTGGGTTTGCAGTTTTCTAGGGAAGATAGTCCAATTTTTCGTTCGTGTTTGACTTTTAGTTTGTTAAGGACTAACTCATTTCAGGACTGTTGTTGTTGAACTAAACAAAGTCTTTTATTGTATCTTATTTTTCCCTCCTTAACTTGAGTTTATTTCGTTTTCTGTTACTAAATGGTATTCGTTCCCTAAACTATGGTATCTATCTAACTTCTGCCACTGTATTGGTAAGTTAAATTGGTCAAGTCCCTTACGAATCAGACTAAGACCCTTAGTATTTCCGTTGAAATTATTGTATTTTTTATTCATTTTTAAATGGGGAATTAGATATGTAGTTTGGAGACCACCCATGGTTGAAATAGAAGAAAAAAATTGTTTTACAAAGTATATGATGCTCGAATATTTGACGGAAAAACTGTCAGGGTTAGGTTTAGGGACGGAAATTGCACAATGGGAGCTAAATCTATGTAATGCGAAAGTATAGGGACAACAATGGGACAATGGCCATAATTTGAGGACTAAAAATGAGACCAACTCGAAAGAAATGTAGTTCATTCATCATCCAATTATTATTGCTTGGTTTTACAGTTGCTCTGAAAGTTAATCAAATTTTTATTGTGTTTACTTTATCAGGGGGCATGAATATTGAGGATGTACACTCTAACGAATTGGCTTATGAAGAAAACGTAACCACTGGTGATATGATAAGAAGGGTTGAGTCTCCCCTGGAAAAACTCAAGGTCTTCAATGAAAAAGTGGAGAAAAAAGGCGGCTTAACAAGTGTTTGTATTGGAGGTTCAGTGGGTGACATACTCTGTTTGCTAAATGCAAATATTGGCATAACTATTAACCCCAGCCGCAACTTAACAATGTTGGGCGATAAATTTGGTGTATCTTTTGTCCCTTTATTTACGGGTTTGGTGCAGAAACAGTTTGAAATATCTGAGGATAGCTCTTCGCCATGGGAGGGGCGTTCTAGTGTTATATACACCGTGTCTAGCTGGGCTGATATTCATGCATTCTTTTTCGGTATATAGATATAAAGAAAAAGAAAGAAGAAATTTACAGTATATAAAGTAACCCGTAAGTGATGGTTTATCTAGTAATAACGGTCAGCCTTGAGCAACTATTTTCCGACCCAAGGATTGGCTAATAGGACATGAAGAGTCCTAGAAACTAGGATTGGAGAAGTGTCGTTGATAAGTTCTTTGGGACAATAATATTCCCTTAAACTTCATTTATCCCCTAATATTTGTTGGGGAAAATATAGATATTTTATACAAACTCTGCACCCAAAGAGTGGTGTGACAAGATTGTTGTTGATATTGATTATTGGCTTGTATTTTTTGGAGTGACAAATGTATTTTATACTGAAACTGCTATCCTTTCATTTTTTATTCATGAAAGCTGAAATGTATGTTTTTTCGAGTACATACTATTATTTTCCACTCTGAGCAACATTGTTCATAAACAGTTCAGTCTTGTTGAATGGATTAAAATCATTTAGCCTCTGGATTCCTTAAGACGCGTGGATGAGTTGCTCAGATTGTAATTAGATGTGCAGAGGAGATCGGTTTTGTTCCGTTTGGTTTTTTGACAAAATAACTAACCAATTAAAATTCATCGGTTTCGAGCAAACTACAAAACCAAACCAAACCAAACCACTAATAAATGTTTTGATTTGCCTTTTCAAACTTATATCGAAGTATATAATTAGAGTAAATTAGTTTTTAGTGACCTGGGTTTTGGCCTATTTTAGGATAAGTGACCTAAATTTTTTTAATTTCGGTTTTGTGACCTAAGTTTAACTTTGTTAGCATTTAGTGACCTGCCATCCTATTTATCAAAAATAAAAACATATTTCTTGCTAAAAGGACTAAAATACCCTCATTAAACTGAAATTTTCCTCCAAAATCTAAGGGTATTTTAGTACTTTTAGCAAGAAATATGTTTTTTTTTTTTTGAAAAATAGGATGGCAGGTCACTAAATGCTAACAAAGTTAAACTTAGGTCACAAAATCGAAATTAAAAAAACTTAGGTCACTTATCCTAAAATAGGCCAAAACCCAGGTCACTAAAGACTAATTTACCCATATAATTAGAGAAAATCAATTCGGGTTGAATTTAGAAATGCTCAAACCAAACCAATTAAATCGGTTTTTAAATTTTTTAACCAAACAAAACCGAGTAGCACTTTTGGGTGCAACTGCCATCAGATAAAAGAGCAGACAAATAAACCAAACTGCTTTCGGTGTTGAGCCCGAAATAAACCAACAATGTTCAATAACATGAAATCACATTAGTTGAAAAATATTGGGTAAGACTTGTGGATTACGAAATTTTCTAAGGAACATCTTCACAAAATTATAATATATTTCTCATATTATATAACTCGATCCTTATGCACCGAAAAGATAAAATAGATCTTGAACTTACCAGTTAAAGGGAATATAATAGAGTTGTACATTATCAATTGGAAAAAAAAAACTGTATTACAATTTAGGCTTATCTAGCCTTCAAAATCTAAAATTATAGTCCTCATTGGTCCTCTGTTAGTATGATTTATTTACCTTAAGAACTGTCATCATGGCCATGATAAGAATATCAAAATAAGTTAAATATTCCTCTTCTAAAAAAACAAAAACAAGTCATTATTACACTTCTTATCAAGTACTATCAACTTAAGAGGGACCAGTAATGTCATATATTAAAAAAAGGGTACATAACTGCAAACATTAAAAAAACAGAAGGACTGGCGCAATAACTTTCCTCTCTTATTCTATTATCCCACATCGTAAATAGATAAAACTTTAAAATGATGTATATACAAAAACGAAGATGTATATGATTGTCCCTTCGGGGACAATCTGATAAAATTGGAACGATACAGAGAAGATTAGCATGGTGTGCAAGGATGACAAGCACAAATTGAGAAATGGTCCAAATTTTTTTGGACTTTTTTTTTCCGTTGTTCATCGTTTTTGTTCAAAACTTATGAACCTGTTTCTTCAAAAGTCAGCTTTGTAATATGAAGTACCACACTTTGCAACTGCATGCAGCAATGTCGTTTTGTCTTCTATTATCGCTTTCTGCCTAATAAATTATTTCGGTAATCAGATTGTGTGCTGATTATGTGAGTGATAAGAGTGATGTAAAAGTAGAATTGTAGAAACCATTATTTATAAACTAATCTTATATAGTTATACATGTAGTTTCGTGTACCAAAATTAATTGAATTGCGGGTCGGTCAGATGTTTCTGACTTCCTGTAATTGCTTTGTGTCTGCAGAATAATCGTACTTCTTTAATTTACGTCAATAATGTAGTATAAATTATGGATCAGCACCTAAGAAATCTTGCATTTGTAAATTTTGTGCAATTTTTTTCAATGTACTTTTTGGTGATTGGATTCAATATCTTGTTTGTCGTCATTTGCTTTTATGTTGTTGAAGCTTGGATTAATTTTTCTTCAACTATTCTGATTGTGTCTGATATTTTTTCTGCTGTTACCATGTCTTATGATTGACCCTTAGAACTCGTGTCCCATGTTTTTTTTTAATCTTTTTTATTGCGAAGCGACTTTTCGTGCCTTTATAATTTTACATAGTTAATAATGATTGTTTAGGTGTACGTGGAATTGTTTGAAGTGTAAAGTTGAGTAACCCGCTGTATGGAAATTAGCATAAGCTGCTTTTTGAAGGAGCTCTTGATCCTTGTTTGTCTATAAGTTGTGTTTGTATGCACTTTGAGTGAATCTTTAGGTGTAGCAGTGACCTTTATTTGTTCCTTTCTCCATGGGCAACTTTTGAGCTGTGTGTTTGATGTTTACTTTAGATGCTTTCAGTTTTCGATGTTTTGTATGTATCGTAATTTAGTGAATCGATCTTGTAACCTTGGTCCTTGTTGATTGGCCTTATTGTTGTTGTGTCTTTGAAGCTTTGCATATATGCAAAGAAGTTGAATTTCAGTTCTCTGTTTGTTGTTTTATGTATTGTCTGGCTGCACTTTGAAGAAAAAAATCTGGCTTATTTAAGACCGTAGGAAAAAGTTTGGTTCATCAAACTTGATACTTTTAAACTTCTCAGGCAAGAACGCGACAATCTGACCAAAGTTTGATCAATTGTTAGTTTTGTACCAGAACATTTGTAGTTTTCTGCAATTCGAGTTATTCTTGAATAGGCTTGGTAATCTAATACGAATTTGTTAGTTATCCTAACCATAGATTCGTCCTTAAGTTCGCATTTTGTCGATCCCAACTGGTCAATATGTATTTAGTGTGATATTATTGTAACTTTGTAACCGCTGTCTGGAAAAATTTAAGCTTTCATGTTTATCTTTAGTTATCTGCTTATCAATATCACCTAACAGTTTAGTTTGAGACTAGTTTATTCTAACATAAGTTTTACTCCTATCAGAGACAATTAAAATTTATTAAAAATACCGACTACGTTTGAGATCTTAAGCAGTGTAACAGTAATATTTTCTTATCTGTCTACTAAATTTTCGAAGTGTTTTATGTTGTAATTAGTTGTCTTTCTATTAGCCTTTATTGCTATTATAATAATCTAACCCTCACTGTGGAGGCGCCATGAATCTGTTGGTGAGCAGGGTATATTAAGGTCTTAACGAGATTTGACAACCGACTTTGCTCTATCACCAATTATTTATGTCTTTCTTCTTCAACTTTAGCTTGGAAGTTTGTCCGCCACTGGATATTTTAACAATACAAGTTTTTGTCTTTCATTGCTCTTCCCAGGATATTTCCTTACTACTTTCATTGAATATATATATATATATCTCAATTTTGGTGTTAATAATAAGGGGGAAAGGTAGAGGTTGTTAGAGATTTAGGGTATGATAATCCTGGATAACTTCGAAGAATCGTGTTCGTACACTTTCCGAACAAAGTATTTCGACCCTATTATTGCCTGGGTTCACGAAATCTTTGTGGGGATAATTCTTGAAGAACAATCTGTTTCTGGCAAGGAGAATAGATTAGGAATGTAGAGAGAATTTTCTTATATGTTTCTGTCACCAAAACCGAGGCCAAATGACTTCTTATATAGGAGATCAATAACCGAAACTGAAAGCAAGCAACTGTTCCGGAAAGGAAGCAAATTTTCCGGAAAGGAAACAACTGTTCCGGAAAGAAAGCAACTGTTGGGAAAGGGTCCAACTATTCAAAATTTTCCGGAAAGGAAGCAACTGTTCGGAAAAATTTTCGCTCGGGGCGCTGCCCCGGTGCCCGCCCGCTGTCCTGCAGCGGGACCCCAGCCAGGGGCTCTCGCCCCTTGGACCCCGCCAGGGGCTCTGCCCCTTGGAACCCCGTTTCAATTATTCATATTCAATTATACGTTGGCTCGACGAGCGTGCACTCCGCACTTCCCTAACTCGTTTCCGAGTTTAACGCATTATTGCATCGGCCTATAATAAATCACATTACTACTAAAATACATTGATGATACTAAAATCACCAACAGAGGTGAGCTTGAGTAGTCACCGAGAACCTCTTTCCCAATTCACAAACTCCTCCTTATATTTAATTGTAAAAGTTGTTCCGAGGGACCATTTTCAATTTCCCGTATCACTTTCCCTTTCTGTTTCTCATACTGATAACTATAGGCCAGACTGGTAAAGAGTCCATGCTCTCAGAATACTGTCATTGTTGAGGGTAAAAATCTGGTTTCCCACACCGATATTCTGCTAGTTTTCAGTTTTTTTTCCATTTAGTTGACTCTCAATAGTTTTTTTAACTACTATTCTCTTTGCAGGTGAAGACCTATATTAGGGGAAGGAGAGGGTCGACTATTTACGGTTGGAGTCCCTCTGGGCCTCTTATATGTCTCAAATGTCCAAGTCGTCGATGCAGTTATAGGGTATGAATTATAGTGGATATATATTGTTTCTTTTATCATCTTCTTATTTTCTTTTCGTTTCTATTTCATTTATTCTTTTGGAATTTTGGTATAATATGCAGGAAACCTGTCAAAGGTTAATATAAATATCAAGAAGATGGTAGCAAAACGAAAGTTGCAAGAGGAATCGATGCATCAGTGTCTATACTTTCTCGCCCTGAGATACTAAAGATCAGGGCTACACTAAGACCTGCATATGGTAATTTCCACCATTTTTGTTCAGGATTCAGGATATCCGTTTAGTATAGTAGCAGCAAGTGCTAAACATTGTGGTCGTAAACTTTAGCTACATTGATACCATACACGATATATGTTTCTCTAGAGGAATTAATAAATGGATTTCTTGCGAGTGTATATATCTATTCTTTTTATGTAATTGTTTCCAGTAATTTGTACATAGCATATTGTGGAACATTTGTCCAACGCATAATAATGTTCAATTTAATGGGTATTATGATGCTGCAATAAAATAATTTAGTAGCTAACTCATGCCGTTTTAAATTTAACTAATTTTTTTCTAAATGCAGTTCATGTTGCTTTGCAAATGGAAATTAACTTTTTAGAATAGCATCTTAAAGAACAATGATATGAAATAGTTGCCTCATTAAGAATTTAAACCTGTTACTGTCAATAATTTAAATGCAGCTCAGTTGTGTTCTATCTGGCATATCCTTAGTCATTACAGTGAAGGCTTTAGTTTCTGCTTTATTTTTTTTTTCAGTTTCTTAATTAGAATTTTGTTAGTAACTTACAAAGTCATATACACTGTTTTTTCATGAAAGGAGTTTTCCTCTTCTTCTTTTTTTGCAATTAGTTTTGGCTTTGATGTCCAATTAAGATGATATCTTATTTATATTTGAGTTTTATCAACCCAATTTTCAAAACTTGGGACAGAAATTGACCAAAACGCTGATTTGCCCTTGGACAATGTTTACAAAATTTTCTTCTTAATTCTGCTTTTGCACCAGGAGTGCTTTTTTATTTTTTATTTTTACACTTGTTCGTTGTTTTGCATGAGGACATTGTTCAAAGTGTGACACAATTTTTCTGGTAATTCTTATTTTTTTAAAAGATTTTTTCGTTTTTGTGCACAGCGATTTTTACACTGTTTGTACTTTGTATATGACAGTCCCCAACCCCAACATTTTCGTGACTTCTTTCATCTTTTGTATTTTCACGCGCGATGACAATGTTTGTTGCAGGGAGCTGTTTTCCTGAATGGGAAGAGTGTAAAAGGCAGGAGATAAGGCTGAATGGAACGAGTGTCAAAGCGTCTTCTAATCATTCTCACAAGAATACATGGTCATGTTAAAAGTTGTTAGCATGTATGTGATTCGGAAATGACTTTCTGCTTGGTACTTTTTAAGTAAATTGTTTCATGAATGAACTTGTTTCCTGCTCGGTACTATTGATCAAATATTTTGTTTCATGAATGAACTATGTTTCTTTATGTAGATCATAAAATACAAATTTCTTTTTGATTGGTATTGTTAACGTAGAATATTAACCTACAACAAAAAGGCTTTTTATAGTGCGCACATGAGCTATGAAGAAGACACAAAACGCGTCATCTAGAACAGTTCTGTCTTAAGTCGGATGGAATCATCAACATCGTTTTACGCATGCTGTAATAAGAATAGTTTTGTACGCTGCAAATAATTTTTTAAGAACAATCGCCACGTGTGAATAGTTTTATTAACGGCTTATTTTTTTCTATGCAAATAATTATTAACGACACACAAAGCTTCCGCCCAAATGTCAACTTAATAGTTGGTAAAATTATTTTCGCTTCTTACATTCCACGCCGCGAATGAACTACTCATCAACACATATTGCATGCTGCAAATACATACATCAGATCGTGTTTTGACACGAAGCAGTAAATGTTTGTCCCTTCGGGGACCTCCGATAAAATCGGAACAATACAAATAAGATTAGCATGCCCATGTGCAAGGATAATACGCACAAATCGAGAAATGGTCCAAACTTTGGTAACGATTTCTACCTACTTCTTTTTCATTTTTGTTCAAAATTTATAGAACCCAGGTTTCTTAAAGAAACAGTGCAATTTGAGTACCAGTTAATGGTATTGCATTAATTCATCTATCTTCTATGATTGCCTTTTGCTGAATTAAGAAAAAATATCACTTGCTCAAGAAATTAATCCTGAACTTATCTTTTATCAATTTGAGATTTTATATGGCCCCTGTAATATTTGTTTCTGTCACTGCTTGTGATGATGCATTGTTGTGTGTTGATTATGACATACGTCAATGATAAAGTGATGTAAATATCGGCATCAATCATTAGTAAACTAATCTTATCGAAATTAGACCATCCAAAGGAATACATAGCCAGATAGCCCCGTTTTTTCCCCCTATAAGCCCACAGTTAACGAGAGTTTTTTGTACTTTCTAGATGGCTACTCACTTAAGTCGACAAGTCCATCCAAGAGGGGAAGAAGGAACACCAAACAAAAACTTTCATTGACAAAACAAAAGGCACACTCCTATTCGGAGACTGACATATGCTCATACAGACCGTAACAGCCTACAAAATACAATAATGTCAAGCTCTATAGTTAAGTTTCTCATCAGTTATAAGATTACGAATAAAATTTTACAGCATCTGCACACTTGAACTTGAAATAAGCCCATTCGCTTCAGCTGTCCTCATGATTCTAAGCCTCTTCACTGAGTTGATGAACATCCTTCATATAAAGAATGGATTGAAAAAATTACCAAACAGAACTGTATAAACTTGGGTGCAGGTTAAACATATCGCCAAGAGTTTTAACATCAAAAGACTTGTTCAAAACAAAGGAAACTAACATGCTTAAACAGGACAGGAGGTGCCAAACTCCCCTCATTTTCACTTATGAAAATGTTCAAATGTTTAAATACTATTTTTCTATCAAATTTATGATTATGTTTATTTAACACTTGTCTTGTTAGGAAATCTTATAAAATTTAATTTACTAAAAAAATTTAACATTATTACTCTAAAATATGCCAAGCAAACAAATTGCATACAATTTATTTATTTTTACAAAATAATAAATGTTTTCAATGGTAACAGGTAATAATTGAATAACATAACTAAAATACGAGGGAAAAAATTGGACTTTATTTCAACATTTTATCGTGAGTAGGTGCTATGCTAACTTCCCCTCTACTTTTAAACCACATGCAAATGCAATTTCGTCATTACATAAAAAAATTACTTTTAGAAACCAGACTCATGAAACTGCAAATATAGGAGATAGATGCATACCCCCAAGGAACGTCACCAACGAGCATCCAATCTCCGTCTTTGTCTTCATAGGTCAGCACAAATTCAGATGATCCGTTCAAAAGATTTGAGGATGCTTTTGCCTCTACCATCATATTGTGTTCCTTAACACTTGATCCTAACAAAACAAGTGTTTACAATAAGCAAAACCCCCAACAATGAGACTAGGAAACAAGGCAATCAAGTTCGTATTGTTCTTTTTACTGTAGTCAGTTTAAGAAGAGACTGTTTTCAGAGCAACTCTGTTCTACAAGGTTTCTCTAAGATTAAGCAAACAATAATCCCCTCTTTGTCGCTAACAATAAGCACAAAACACTTCACGACAGGAGTGGAATGAGAATTTTAGCACATTATCTCTACGAAATACTCCAGCACTTCCAAACTTCAAATATAACACTTTTTTTCTAATTAACTTTGTATATTCCTATCAGGTTTCTTCATAGAAGATGATGAAAATAGAATCCTAGCCAAGTTTTCACCTTTTATAGGAGAGACAGTTTCCAGAACAAATGGGATGTAAAAGGTTTTTGTAGGATGAATCTAATTATAATTCTTTCTATGTAACCCAGAATCAGAAGGAAAAAAGACTATTAACAAAAACTAGTTAAATGAGAAAACTTCCAATTTCATTTCTCACGATATACTCCAAACACTGAAAAACTAGCCACTTTGTCTTTTATCAAAATTGTTGAACCCAATCAGATTTTGGCATCGCAGCTAAGGTTTACCACATTGCTAATTTAAATTGCTCTTGGTTTTAAGAAAACATTCAGTACATTAAACTGAAACCGGAAAGAAAAGACAATTCACTATTTTTTGTGCATACTCCAGAAAATTCCAAGTCTACAACTACAAAGTTTATAGTAAACTAAAGCGCTTTTTTCTATAGGAAACATATGGAAAGGATAAAAGCAACTCACTCCTTGTTGTGCATACACCAGAAAACATGTCTTCCATGGTTTGTGCCAAAGTCTCATAACAGCTATGAGCACTCAGATCAACCTTTCTTCCGATACCATTTCCATCTTTATTCACCTTCACAAAAATGGATTTTCTAATTTGCCCTTCCATTTTCATGTTGTAGTCCTTATCCCCTTCACAGTTCATGTCGATGTCATTATTTTGGATTTTACATTTTTCAACTGTTGGTCGAAATTCATCACTAGTCGGGTACTTTGTTTGGCTTACCATGCTGTTCATTCTATAAGCTCTTATGGGAGGCCATCCCACAACTTGGTTGCTGCATTCGTATAAAATAAAATAAAAACTTGAGGCGCACAAATAATCATTGCAACACAAGATCTTAAGAATGGTTTTCTGGATAAGAATTGCAACAGCGGTAAATATAGTAACAATTATTTCATCTAAGAATTCAGATATAATAGGAGACATGGATATCAGGTGAAAATTATCACAAATCATGTATGATTTCTAAAGAGTAAATTTGCCTACGCAAACAACTCAATGTTATGTTGTCTTGTTCCCAAATCATATTTTATTTTCTAAGCTGATCTAACGCATATATATACAGTTTAAAAATTATCATGCAATGTGAATATGTGATCTATACATAAAAAGGGCCAACCCGGTGCACGAAGCTCCCGCTGTGCATGGGTCTGGGGAGGGATAAGGCAACTGTGATCCCCCCCATATTTTACATATCAGATTTATCATAATCTTCTATTTATACCACTTGCAAAAATGATTTTAAGTAAACACAGTCGCTAGATTCGGATTAAAAAAATTGCCACTAGAAACTGCACCACCATGCCTGAGAAGCTCAATTTAAAATTGGGGAACCATTAGGGGTTACACGAGTTTATAAATTTCTCCAGGGGATTAAATATTCATATTTCTTCTAAAACTATTCAAATGTGTGTTTTCTCCTACTTTAGTTCTAATGTTTTGACCTTCTACACAGGTTTTTAAGTTCTAATGACTTTCAACCCTGGTTTTCCTCAAATTATTTCTATTCAAGGTCAGATGTTTGTGGTTATTTCCCTGAGTACTAGAGAAAATTCGTTCTTAATACTAGATCATCAAAGAAAACCTCTTTGATGAACTTTATTCTGAAATTTTCGTTATTGATTTTGTTGCTTTCACGTACCCCCATTTTTAATCAGATCATTACAGCTTAGCTTCTGATGTTTACGAAGGAGGATTACTTTACCATTAACAGTTGAGAATTAAGTAGACAATTAGGCCTCGTTTGGTTGCAGGATTGTTAATCCCGAGACTATTAAGTCCTATGGAATTGCAATGGTATTAGAAATGATGATGGTATTTCTAATCCCGGAAACTAATCCCATTGGTTGGTTGTTTAAATAAAGGTATAATCGGACAATTTTTTAAATTTTACAATTTTACCCTTTCTCTCAACAAATTTAAACAAAAATATAGTCTTGTATGTATCAAATGTAAAATAAAAATCACTATTTTATATATAAATATTATATATATAATTAATATATTGAAATAATAAAAATCATATAAGTATTACATATTTATATTTTTGTATTAAATAATATAATATAATATAAATAAATAAATAATATATAATATATAATGATAATATATATTATTTATATATATATGTATATGTATGTAAATAAAAAATACGCATAGATAATACATAGATATTTAATATTTATACATAAAAAATTTAATATAAAAAATTATATATATAATATATATTATTTATTTTTATATATAATAATATTATCTATATATTTAATATTTATATATAAATTTTTTATATTTAATATTTATATATGTATATATATAATATATTTAATATGTATATATTCTATTTTTTCTAATAGAAAAGTGAGATTAATTTGGTCATTTTAAACAATTGGATTAGACCAACTTCTAATACCATTCCAACATGGTATTCCAAATACCTATTCTCCTCATCATTTCTAATCTCACCTTCATTTCTAATACCATCATTAATACTCAAACAAACATCGGACTTATGGGTCCACATCATTACTAAATCCTATCCCACCTCCCAAATACTCCTAACAAACAAGGCCTAAAGGATAAAAGAATCTAAGGAAGGCAAAAGAACAATTTATCTTGTTTCAAGAATAAGATTCCTGTAATATAGTTCTATAACTAAAAAATATCACAAAAAGGTAGCCAGGCACACATAAAAGAAGGAACCTAGTGAAAGGAAGAATACAAAGGGAATCAAGATTTAACATTTACTCAACATCTTTAGCCAAGCTGTATGACTAATTTAAGGCAATCCTACGGTTAAAAGAGACACAGATCATTGCAATGAGAGTGATGTAAGTTATGGGCTGAGCACAAATAAAGGCAAGCACAAAGTGTTGATTCAAAACGACTCCCACTGAGTTTACTGACCCAGTTTATCTTAAGTCAAAGAGAATAAACGTCTAAAAGCCGCCAATGCCTAGTTTGGTGTGCAACAAATTGGAATGAAATCAACAAGCGGTTTAACACAACAAACAATAAAGGCAAATTTCATTTCATTTGCTTAAACCAACTAAAGGGAGAGAGATCTAATCACAATTATTAACTAATGAAGAATAGCTAAATTTATGGTTAAAAACAGAATCTCAGAAAAATATAAAAATGGTATAAATCAGTTATAAAGAGCATTAACAAGGCGTGAAACCTAAAAATTTGCCAATATATGATAAAAGATGTGCATGTTAATCTGTTACGTTACTCTTGACAAAAGAACATCAACCAATTTATGGATAGGGAATATCTCTACATATATCATCAAAATTAAAGGCAAGTACAAATACATATGATTCATGAACACAAAAACATACAAATATGAGTAAACTGGACAGAATCAGGATAAACAGACCCTGCAGAAAATCCGATCAGAACACTAGAATTAAACAGAAATTACACTGCAGAAAACAAACAAAAAGCGTTATTCTTCTTTGTTTAGGAAAGAACATAAACCTCTTAAAGGATTGGGGTATCTCTTAAGTAGATCACAAGAAGAGTTAGAAATTCACGTATGGAGTTCATTCTAATCAATAACATGGGAAAATAGTACTAAAATTGAAAGAATATGACTAATATAAATGATGAAGAATTAATTTATTTAGTATAAATTTTTACACCAGTGTTGCAACTAAAGAGTATGAACAAGGCCGAGTCACGACATTAATCATAAGTTCTTCCTAATATCCGAATGGATATGTTCCTCTTACAAAATATCAAAAGCCAACTTATGGATAGAAAATCTCTAGACCACATGGATATCATCAAAACTAAGGATAATGAAAAACACATATGAACAGAATCTCAGAAACCCTGAACAAGAGCCAATAAATTAGAATAGTAAATAAACAGCATAGGAACAAACAAAAATGGGAAGACCAATGTTCTTCTTCTCCATAAAAAAAAAAGATTTAAGCCAATTAGAAGGATTAGGGAATCTCTACCTAGACCACAAGTGGACTTTCATTTATATTTTAAAGTAGAGGGGGAGAGAAACCACAGTGCTTAAATTTTGAGGGTTTTAATTACTTAATAAACATGTTTGAGAAATTAATTTTCAATAATTACACTAAACAAACATAACAGGAACCAACAACAGCAAATTGAATTCACAACAAAATAAGATTGCTATATGCGAACTTGATCACGAGATCTTAACGGTGTATCTTATTCTTAATTCTTATTATCGTTATCATAAGTTAAAGAGTACAGAAGCATAGTGCTAAAATATACAGAATGTTGCCCTATTCTAAACATTTACGACAAAAACATTACTCACCAAAGTACAACAGTAAACAAATATAACAGAGACGGTCTAAAATCCATGTTCTCAGCTTTCGACCAGGGGAAAAAGTCAACCAAACCCTAAAAAAGTCAAATCCACACCGACAAGTTACCACCTTGAGCGAAATAATATAAATAAAAAGACGTAACTACGAGTTACGAGCTGTAAATTTGAGTTACAATTTGGGGCAGTCAAAGGTACTCAAGCACCCCATATTGATTGAAACCCGATCTTTTGCCATGTATCTTGAAATTTATTTATCGGTTTTAGTTTCGCCTAATTACGGTAAAATTGTAGTAGTTTCGCCTCCGTTTATATCAATCACAGGCAGAGCGCTACGATTGAGAGAATACGATTAGTTCATAAAATGAAAACGTAATATACAATCTAAACATTTACACCAATTTACCCTCCTAAAAAAAACACTAAACAAACACAAACCAAAATTAACAAATTACAAAAAAATAAAATTAATAAAAATCACCTAGCAGTAGGAGCAGATTTAGTAAAATTAACAAAAATGAAACAAAACAATAAACAAAGACTAAACAGGAACCCTATATACACATAAATAAATAAATAAATATATATATATATAATAAAAAAGAAAGAATGTTACCTAGCGGTAGTCGGAGGAAGAGATTTGGTGAGGTAATCGGAAGACGAAGAAGACGAGGAAGAAAAAGAATACGGAATCTGCGTTTTCACCGATACAAACCCTAGTTTATTACTCCTCCCAACTCCGCCTCCGCCGAGGGTGAGACCTAGTTCCAGTCCCGATTCGTCCGTCTCCTCCGGATTATTATTATTATTTAGCATCTCCATTAGTAATTATTATTATTATTATTATTATTATTATTAGTTATTATTAACTGGGGTGTTTTTGTTACTATCTGGGTTTTCAAGGGTTTTTGTGAAAGAAATAGAAAAAGATGGGGAAATGAAATGAGGAGAGAGATGGTGATTTTATAAAGAAGGGCGGGGGACACGTGGATGGTGCGTGGGACCCACTTGTCGGCTTTAATATGTCTCTCTCTTTAAGTCAAAACTACTATTCAAAAAGTCCTCTTTTTCGTACCTATTACTCAACATTTGTCTAAGTTTATGAAAAAAAAAATATTTGTGTAAGTTAATAAAAAATATACCTAAATGATTTTTTTTTAAATCTAATCATAAAATTTAACATTTGAACTATATGATCAACTTTTGAAAATTTTCATTTCGACAATTTTGATACAAGTTGTTGGTTGGTCGAAATTTCACGTAATTTCGTAATGGACAATTAAATAGTAGCGGATGGAGGGTAAAATGAATGAACGGACCCAACTACTCTATTGTGATATGTAAACGTTTATGAATCCATTTTTAAAATGTAGTAAGCATTAATCACTTGAGTCAGGTCGTAAAATTTTACCCTTATAATTTAACTAAAAAAAATGAAAACTTATTGCAATATACAATATATATATATACATATATATATATATGCAAAAAATGCTTCAAATCAATATTTAATTAATACAAATCTTCACGTTTTCACGACGGAAAGACAAATATATTTCTTGTTTTTTTTTTCTTGAAACGTATAATTTCCGGTAATGGAAACTAAGCTAAAATTTAAAATTTACTACTTGCAATTATACATCTTGGGACAAAAAACCGATACACATATTGGTATTTCCGTCATGAAATTGTGCACGTCTGTATAAATGAAATCTTAATTTGTAGTGTTTTTTATCGGAGTGTCAAAAAAAAGTGTCACTAGAACCGCACTCATATATATATAAATATTCTACATGAATAATTTCGAGACTGGAAAAAAATATTCTTATAAGGAGGTTATTTCTAAGCAGAGATTGATATATAAAAAAATAAAAAAATACTTAAATAAATGTTCCGCATAATAAAAGGTATATGTGTAACTAATTTGACTAATTAGTATAAATATTCAAGAGACAAATACATTTATCTATGTAACAAGTCAAACACATAAATTCAAAAGAGTTGGACAGTCACGAAACTAGCATAATTATGAATTTAATAAAATTTAACTAAGTAAATATTTATTTGGAAAATTAAGTACATGTATTTAGAAAGGTGGAAAGCCATCTAATTGTTTATCTAAAAAAATTTTTTACATGTATAAATACTATGTATAACATAGCATAGATTTTCATTCAATTTTTATACCTAAAGCAAGTTTATACAGTGTCACTTAAAATTAAACGTACTCAAATTACTAATAAAAAAAAATCGAGCAAATTTGGTGACAAGCTATTACATACCCGCAAATTAAAGGATATGGTGACAACCCAAAAAATCAAGACAATATCACACACTACATTAGATAAATATTTTAAATCGTTTTAAGTTCAATGTAACGACATATATATAATTTTACACATTTATGTAATTTATTCATATATGCAGGCAAATTTATTAAGCCGATACCATAAAAAAATTATGGAATATTACAATATGGTGGTTATTCTTATTTTGAACTGGCCCGATTTGGGACCGAACATTTGTATTCCTATAGTGAGTTTATTCATATATAGAATATTACTATAGAGATATAGAGAGGTTCTACTGTATATAAGAAGCATTTAAAATGTCGTCGTTTTGGACCTCTTGGTATATAAAAAAACTCGACCAGGCATGCCGCCTCTGATACTTATGAGTGATTAAAAAGAAAGTCTCGACCAAAACCGCATAATATATGAAACTGGTTATGGATACCAGTTTTAGCCGTGCAATTATTTTTAGCCTTCATATCTATTATGCTCCCCACGTTTCTTGTTTTTCTTATTTCACTCTAAACTCTAGTTATTGTTATTTAGCATATTTAATGTTTTCGTTTTATTTTTGACAAGAATGACTACTAACTCATTGGCTAGTTTTTTTAAAACCGTGCAACAATGGCCTTAGCGAGAACGCTTATTTGCCCGAACTCCAGAGCAGGGCTGGGTGAAAACCCGGAAAAACCGAACCGAACCGATAACCGAACCGAAAAACCGAAACTTCTTTGGGTCGGTTTCGGTTTACAACAAAACTGGACCGAAAAACCAAAAAAAAAATAAAGAAAACCCAAAAACAAAAAATAAAAATAAAAAAAACCCGAAAAAATCCAAAACCGAACCAGGTCCTACGCCTGAGTATGCCAATGTAACATATAGCATACATAATTTGGTAAACACTACTTTTGACTTCTAAATCATGGATTCATGATAATGATACAATACCACAGATTTAGGTACATTTTGTAAACAGAAACAAATTGAAAATTCACACGCACATTAAAAAAATGTTGAATCTTTAAAATGACATGTTGAGATGCGTACCAAGACCTTTTTGCTCCAAACGACAAACCGGCAAAAGTGGGGCCCTCATTTGCTGGGCTCAATTCATGCATACTATATTGAACCACGAGGAAAGCTAAGACAAAATTAAATTAACAAAATCATGTACTATAGTTTGATTAAATCTCAAGCTTTTCCCACAAGATTGACACCCCAATTAGGATTTATAGGTTAATTTTCATGCACCTTAATTAGGATTTTTTCAGAAAATTCTATACTTCAATCCAAGACATGATTTTTAGGGGGGGTAAGCAGGAGATAACAAATGAATTTTTACCATGTATTTTAAAGTATCATGCATATATTTAAATTTCATTATTATTTCCATGATTTTAAGAAGAGTCCCTTTTTCATTTGGTTTAGTTTTCCATCGTAATGGAAGGGTAATAATAAGACAGACAATAATACACTTTTGTTTAAAACGATCCAGTATCTTAAGAAAAACATTGGCTTTAACAAAAAATGCTCTATTTTCTTGGCTCCTAAACCATGCATTTTGCTTATTTTTGATATATTGTGAGTGATCGCTAAGGATCATTCTAGGCTTACAAGTTTTACCCTACATTTTCCATGCCAACGGTTCAGGCCTTACGAGTTAGTCACTAATCAGTGGCGGTCCTGATTCCGGCACCCCAGCCAAGCTATGATATCATGAGGCAGTTATTGAGCGGAAGACTTTGTCAATGCGATGCGTATATAACGCGTGGTTCAATCTAACGCTAGCTATAACAATTGAAAGTTATGTATAAAGATAAAACATAATTCATACCTTAGAAGACTATATTACCAATAACGAATTAATGCATCTATGAGTGAATAAATATTAAATCTAGATCAATTGAATAAAAGAAAAAAGTGAGCCATAGAAACAAAAGTTACATGTATGGAATGTTTAAATGAGTTTGAAAGTGAGGTGTTTGAAAGTTTAAAAAACAGTTTATTTTTATTTGAATTATAATCGTGTGTTTTCTTTCTTTTGTTTTGTAAATATTGTTTCTTATATGTTTGTTTTATAAATAGTTGTTCAAAGATCTCATAATACAGAATTATAGAAGTAGTTGAAAGAATTAGTGGATATTCAAGTGTGCAACTATTAAATTTAAAAGAGGAAGTTTCTTAGGAGTAGAAAATTTTATTTTATAGACTACTAGTTGTAGTGGGGACCTAAAAATTTCATTTTGGAGTGTATTTTTCAATAAGCCAACAAGAGTTTGCTTTTAAATATCAGCAAATATCTGTATTTATGATAATTAAAAGAGATATAAAAAGGGGACCAAACTACAAATAGTCTGCAATGTCTATATTGGAAACGTTACTCCATTTTGGGTCAGGTCTGCACTAAATTTAATTTTGGTTTTGTCTTACCTTTGAACCTCATCTACTTTAAAATAGTGCAATGAATATGTAATTAAAATTACTGCTCCGTACTCTTTACTTACTGTGGAAAATTTAAAAAAACCACTACTCCACAATCCAAAAATAAATTGTTAGAAGTTGCATCCTTTGGAAACAAACTAACCCCTATTCAGACTTTCGAAATCTCAATTAGCGAGTAAATAAGATTTTGTATATGCAGTTTCGGATCCAAGTAGGAAGGTGACCCTTAACTATCGATTTTCCAACTCTAGAAAAATAATTTGATCGCCGACGGAATGGTGACAATTCTTTTTCGTAACGCGGTGTTTGGGGACGGAAAGACGATGATTTTCAATTTTATAGATGACTGGAAATAAGCTTTAGACGTGTTAAACGTTTGATATAAATATCCTTAAGAAAACTATAAATTTTACCATTGATGGTATATACCATGGGCTTACCAAGTGATCAACATGACAACATCACTACGAGCCAATATAATGAACAATTCTCCAAAGGGAGAACTACAACAACTGTCCCCATAGTTTTATTAAAAATTGTAGTTGAGTCTTTTTGCTTCAAATGTAGTAGTAATAGTCTTCACAGTTTTTGAAATTTAAACAATTTGGCTTCTGTTATTGTCTACATGTTTGGTTTTAGTTTTAATCTTTTATATTGGTGTCATCTTCTACTATGACCATTAAATATTTTATCTTGATAATAGAAAAAACACTTGAGATTTACCAAAACTAGCACCTATTTCTGTATCTCAACATTCGATCACATATTCTCGTAATCCAAATCCATGGAAAACATCCGTTTTCCGTCGCTTCGTCTAAGTAACAACCATTTTTTTACAATTTTAATTTTAGCAAATGGACATTAATCTCTAACCATAAAAGCAAACACACATTAGTTTAGAGTCTTGGACTGATTGGTCATCAACTAAAAAATAAAAATAGTCAAAAGTAAAATTAAAACTTAGTCATAAAAAAATACACAACATTATTATTAAATGAGAAAATGTGGACCATAGAACAATAAATAACCTGTTGTGGGGCATTACGGGCCGTAAGGGGAAATAAAAAAAGGGTATCTTTGAAAACCAACGATTCTGTCTTGCACCAGGGGAACATATTACAACATTATTATTACTATTCAAAGGTAAATTAATTTATAGTGGGACCAAACTTATTCAGAAAGATATATTTCAGTCATGATTAAGATAGATACTCTCCCGTAACATTAATGATATGTCTCTTGTCTATTTCCTATTTTATCATCTTTTGACTATACTTTTAATATTCAACTAAAGGTAACGAAGGAGATTTAGCTTTCTTTTTTAGCACAAAACTGACTAATTAGTCCATATGTAACAAGGGACCATAATTTCATGTAACACCCTCAGTATCACGTCGCTAAAAAAAAAAAAAAAAAAAAAAAAAAATAGCGACCGGATTAATGACGGTATTTTTTGTTACGAGCTTACTAGCGACGGTTTTGTGACAGTTTAGTCCATTTACGACAGATTTGTGACAGCTTTTTAAATTATCGACAAACTTGTAACATCTTTTGACTCTCACTAAATCAAACATTATTTTGTAGTGCATATTCTCTAAACTTTTATGTAATATGATATTAATGTATTGATAAATTGAAAATTCTCATAAAGAACATAAAAATTTGGTTGTTTTTGTTCGATCTAATCTTCAAATTCATAGTTGAAACACTTCCTTCGGTTAAGACCGTAATTTGACCCGTGGCCGTTGGATTAAAATCCAATGGCTGCAATGAGTCCGAGTATCTTAATTTTGGTTTGCACATCTTACATCGGTAATGCAACAATGGTATTGGGTAATGCAATGGTATCGGATCGAACTTTAGCTGCTGATTTTAAGATTGATCACGATGAAGATACAACTAAATCACCGGTATTTCACAAGTCACAGCATCATTTACGAGCAACCGCACCAATTTACTTACACTTTTCCTCGTATTTAAGCTAATTAACACCACTTTTATATTTTTAGGATAACAGTTTAACTTTATACTTTTTTCAGTTTTCCTATCAAATTTCTTATCATAACTAAATATTACTCCAAATTAATTTTAATATACTTATATCAATTTTTTTCAACCCAAATTAATTTACTAGAGCAACCACATTAAATAACTTAGACGTTTTCTCGTATTTAAAGTAAAAAGTACACTTTTACAATTTATAAGGAAACGTTTTGGTTTATACAAATTATCAAATTTTTTATAAATGTATCTATCACAACTATACAACTCATCTTTTTGTTATTTTATTAATTTATATGTGAAAAGTACAAATAAATGAGAGAGAATTAGAAAAAAGTAAGAGACATAAATTATTATTTTAATTATAAGCGAACATCTTGATCTTTTATATTTGATAAATATTTGATTTTATGTATATTTAAGTTAATAGATAAAGAAGATTTCATGTATATTTAAACTAATGGATAAAGAAACTGATGCGTGTATAATTTTAAAATAATCTCCTCATATTTAAGGTAATTGATGATATAATGGAACTGATGCGATTGATTTTAACGTTTCTTTTTGCATAATTCTATTTCTTTTTCAAGTGAAAAAAAAACAAAATTTTGTTCACAGCTTATAACTTCCCTCATCTAGGATAGAAAGCCACAAATCCTAAATTCCTAGATTGATAGCCAAATATTTGCATAACAAATTGATAGAAAACTCCAAATATCTTATAGCTAAAACAACCCACAAAGAAAAACCCGTGAATGATTTTCTATGGCAAGTGGGAACATTTTGAGAGAAGGCTTGATTACAAAATTACAATATATAATTAAAAAACTTACAGAATTTACTAATGTCACACTACAAAATAATGTTTGATTTAGTAAGAGTTAAAAGTTGTCACGAGCCTGTCACAAATTCACTAAACGTCACAAAACCATCACAAATTGATTAAATTGTCATAAAACCGTCACAAAAACCGTCGTTAATAAGCTCGTAATAAAAAATACCGTCGCTAATCCCGTCACTATTTAGGTTTTTTTTTTTTTTTTTTTTTTTTAGGTGTAACACTTGTTAAACTTTCAATATTTCCCTCCTCGTGACAAAAAACAAAACTTATAATTAAGACAAGATATAATTTAAAACTCAGAAGAGAGAAAAGGGGGAAAATAGTGAAAGTTGGAGACATAATGTTGGCTATAAAGTGAAATTATATTCATGTATGAGAGAACAACTTCCTCAAAAGGATACTCATGCAAATTAACAAAGTAACAATCTATAATGATAATTATAATTATTATTGCAAAAAACCATTCTTCATCGGAAACGAGCAGTCACTTTGGCCAAGTCGTAATTATTCAAATCAATTTCCCCTTAAGTGACAGAACAATGTGCCGGTTATTCTACATTTTTTTTCTTACCTTATATGAGTTTTTCTTATCGTAATTCTTAATGATTTTAATAAAAAAAAATACATATAATTCTTCCTTGTTTCCCTTGTTAAGTATTCGATTCAAGATTTGATTCTTATAAGTATACACACACACACACATATATATATATATATAAATATATATTCGATCAAAAACATGATAGATTTTTTTTTTCCATCATATTATTTAAGGTCTTTCTATCATGTTCACGACATCATATACATACTTGGATTTTCATGTTGCAATTATGTACATATGAAATGAAATGAAAACTCATGAATAGAAGTGATGTTCAAGACAAAGCAGTCATTATTGATAGACAGAAAAAAAAGACGTAGGTCTCTCAACTGTGTCTGTGTACGTGGGGGCATAATTATGAGTTTTTTTTCTTTTCATTTTTCTTTCTTGAAACAGTATGAGCAGGGTTCATAAAGTAGGTAACATAATTTACTCCTAAATCGGAGTATAAACAAAAAAAAATATTGGCCTAATGGATAAAAGATGGTTACGGCTATAAAAATGATCATGAGTTCTATCGGTGGCAGACAATATTTCTTGTAAATATGGGAGGTAATGTGACGATAAAATCGATATTTTTTTTGTAAAATGCATCGTAAAAGATCGGGGTTTTTTTTTATTAATATGAGGGGGAATCGGTGTTATAGTCTCTTTTAGCCTACTATTAGTTCATCGGCTAAGTTTAACCAAATTCAATTGTATAGAAATACATTGCTCTTGTTGAACAGCTACCCCGACTTGAAAATGCTAACTAACGTGATTGAGCTGCCACAAAAAGAAAATTTATTTGAAGTTGTATTTAGAAGAATATAATTAGCATGTTTATATAGTCTCGTTTATCAGAACAAATTAGAATGCTACCACATTGTTCCAACAAGTATAAGGTCTTGTCTGCTGCAATTAAATACGCGGAGGCGGTCCAGACCTAAATCGAGTAAGGCTTATGCATTGGACAATTGATCATGGAAAAAAAATTACGTGCAACACCCGATTATATTTTTAATATACTTGGTACTTAAAATAGAAATATTAAACATAAATTTGTTTATAACATCAAATCATGGAACCACCTTTAAAATAGAGGCAAGTCACAAATACAACATGACTAAAGGAATGGGGCATGAATTTAGTGCTAAAAGAGAGGCTATCACAACTTATGTTTCCTTAGGGTAAGTACATAGTGTAACTCACATTATTTTTATATAAAAATAAAAATAAAAATGGGAAGAGAATTGAATTCATGAGCATTAAATATTAAACATTACTCCATCTGTTCCTATTTAATTGTCAATTACAAAACTACGTGCAATTTTGACCGGTCAATAACTTGTATTAAAATTGTCGGAATGAAATTTTTTAAAAGTTGACCATATAGTTCAAATGTTAAATTTTATGATTAAATTTCAAAAAAATCCATTTCGACAATTTTAATACAAGTTATAAACCGGTCAAAATTGCACGTATTTTCATAGTGGACAATTAAATGAGAATGGAGGGAGTAGTATATTGTATTAATAACCACACCACCATTAACATTTATAATAATATTTATTGAATTACTTTTTGATATTTTAACGAGGGCTCGTTGTTGATGGGAGGTCGCATTTCAATAATTTTTTTGTTTATAGGTCACTACTCTCATAAGATTTTTAAGTGAATGTCACCTTACAATTGATAAAAAAAAAGATATTATTTTCGTAACTTTTTGTTATCTTTTTTTTTACTTAATAATTCAAACAAACACTAAAAAAAAAAAAAAAAAAAACTATAAAAAAACAATTTTTAAGTTATTTTTTTTACACTTTAATATATTTCTCGTTTAGATTATAATATTTTTTTTTAGTTTAAAAAGAACTTTTGACCTCTATTTTACATTTTAATATATTTTCCGTATAGATTATAAGTTATTTTTTAAACTTAAAAACAACTTTTAAGCTCTTTTTTATTGGCCGGATGACTGGAACTTAAAAAAGTTTCGGTTCAGGACCTCCATTTAAAATGTAACCTATGATTAATATTCTCTTCTTAATAATAATTATTAATATATTTAGACTTACGGAGTTGACTTTTAAAAATATTTGGGCTTTCTTGCCCAAGGTTTAGAGCCTTAATGGACCGCCACCTGGACCGCCTTGAGGACGAGTTTAGCCTATTGGAAGCAGATTTTCAGCAAGCAGTATAGTACGACAGCAATGGAAGCAGATTATTATAACAATTGTATTCCAAAACTTCAATCAAGAAGCCAACAAAACAGCTATAGAGACTATTTGTCACGACTGAGTTCCAATTGAATGCAACTGAATTACTAAAATATATCATTCATACATAATCACAACTTAAATGTTACTACACATTACCCATCACTATTACTTAAAAAAAATTCAACTAAAAAATATTCATGTACCTTCGTCACTCAAAAGCAATCTTTTAATAGGCTATCAAATGATATTCAAGCAAGGATGATCACATGTCATAACTAAAAAAAAGTTCCAGGAAAAAGCCAACAATTAAGTACCAGAAATGACTGCTGCTTAAACACTGATAATATGTATGCTGTAATCTTAAAATAATACGAAGTCACATCTCAAGCCTTAAGAAACAAAATAAGAGGGTGGGATTCTCAAGTAGAGCTCTTAACTAACACCCCCTTGAGTCGCTAACCAAAGACTTAAAGATTTATTCAATAGCGGCTTCTAAAAATCGAAGTTAAAATTTAGGAGCATCTGGAAAACAAACAACTTACAGACCGTTCCTGGCAGATTGTTTAACAGGGCCTGAGCATAAAAATATCACAATTAACGGGCTAGAAAATGGTATTTTAATGGAAAAGGAATAAACGAAACAAGGCTGAATGATCCCAAAACATCGAAACTGAAAGTTAAAAAGCGTAATCGTCACAAAGAAAAGAAGCAAAAAACACAATCATAAAAAATAGACAGGAAACCCATATTTTGTCACAATAAACATATCGAAACCATGGGTAATAGTTACATAAACACCATGGAAACTGAAGCATTTTCAGCAACACAGCTTGCCTAGAAGCTAAGAAAACGAACACGATGGAACCAGTAACCGCCCATCTCTCAAATATCAGTATAATAGTATATAATATGATAAAGAATCAGAACTGATATAGGCAAAGTGAGAAGAGATTGAAGACAATGAGAGGCTGATAGAATTGTAGAGAGATTAGAATGTGAGCTTATTTCCTTCGTATAAAATGAGCTGAGACCCCAACGGGCTCGCCCGAACTAACAAATTGCCTGGACCTGTCCACTGAATAAATTAATATTTCACCTAACATGAATTAACTAATAGAGAGATAGACAAGGACCATAAGGTAAATGATTGGTTCTCATCACAACATTAACCTTATCACTATTGGCCAATTTGCGGAGTCGAATTCCAAAGTATTCTCCTTTTCAGCAACAAAAACCATCACTTTGGTACCTATTAGTTTTCTCTGCCAGAGCTGCTTTTACCATATTGCCCTCTGTAAGAATCAGTCTGGTAACGACCCCTACTTCTTCCCCTTCCTGATCCTACAAAGTCATCAGAGAACGAATATTTGAATACAACACAGTTTTATAGTATGGTCATGCATATTAACAGTTTTTAGCCAGTCTTTATCACGAAGCACATCAGATAGATGCCAACAGTAAAAATCAAAATAGAGAAGCTAACAGTATATATAATATTTTAACAAAGACTGTTGAATCCATCAGCATGGGTGGACATTAAGGCCTTGTTTGGTTTCACCTTTTAATCTCAGATTGTTCTTTTGCTCAAAGACTAGGCTGCATTTGGTTGACCAGCTCAAAAGTTGAGCTATTCTGAGTTTTGGCCTGAAAACTCTAGAAGCTTTAAGCTGAGTGAATTTAGCTAAATTGTCGGACAAAAAAAAGCTCAATTGCTGAAAATGCTGCAACCAAGTTAACATTTTTAGTGTTGCTTTAACAATCTATGAAACCGTATGCAAGCAATTATCTAAACTTTTCAAACATTGACTAGAAAGGTGAAATTTACTGTAAAATTTGAGAGGAAGACAGAGAGACACATACCGCCTCCTCCAGGAGCCCCGTGGCTGCTATTTGCTCTCCTCTCCATATGTTCTCTTCTGGTCAATCGTAATGGAGATGCCTATAAAGAGAGAATGACAAAATTGTCACAATACAATAAAATCAATACACAACATGGTAAGGAAAATTATCACACCAATACAAATTGCATTCCAATTTAAAGTGCTCCATCAGGTACGATACTATTGTGAAGCTCAAACTTATTTTAAACAACCAGACTGTATAGGTTATCAACTTGAGAATATATCAGTTGGTGGTGTAATTAACTGTGCTTTCGATAGTACTTGATAAATAATGTAACTTTAGATTTATTTACTAAAAGAAAAGTATCAAGCTGCTTATCTTTTAACTTGGATATAGAAAATTAAATTTCTACGGCTATTGCCAAAGAACATGTCCTATCATATCAACTGCTACAAAACTTGGTATCACATCAATTACAGAAGTTACTGATATTGATAGTCTTATTAAAGGATTATTTGATCATCTTCTTAAATTTGTCACTTTCAGTCAAAAGAGAACTGTGATGAAAATGGAAAGACGCAACAATACAAAAAACTGAAAGACTAGCTTAGCTTACTGCAACCAAGGTCTGAAACCAGCTCGATGAGGGATTGTCTTGTTGCTTTTAACCTCAGTTTTTTTTTTTTTTGCTTTTCTGCATTTTTTATTAAATGCTGAAATGCAGTTGGTTGCCAGCTAAAAACTGAGATTTTCTGGATTTTAGGCATTAAAAAGGTAGAACCGTAGAAGCATGCTAGACAGACATAATTTTTTTCCGGGATCTAAAACCCCAGCTTATTCGCCTGAAAATCACGACCAAACAAGCCCTGAGTACAACTACATGTAATATTTGCACAACTTTGTTAATTCTAACCCAATCTAATGATCTAATCCACTGAACCAGAGTACTCGATGATTTTCTCAATTTAATTTCTTCTAGTTAGTTTTAGTAAATAAGAACAAAATTAACAAAAGTTTGATTCTGGTTACCACACCTCTTCACTTTACTTTAACGCAAATTGTAAGAGTATTTCGATTGCACATCTAATCTCGCGCTCTTCTTTATATGTGCCAGTAGACTGTAAATACAAACTTTTCTTCAATGAGTGTTCTGTTTTTCAGGCTCTACCATATCACATACAGTATCTGTATGTATGTGCCTCGATTCTCTATTTTATATTGACAGTGAACATCACTCTTAGTTAACTAACACTTCATGCATACCAAAGCATAGTGGTCTTAGTATAGCTTAGTCATATATTCCTATCTATGTAAGTTTTTTTCAATCGAGAAGTGAAGAATAGACAAAACTGAGTTTCTCTGTAACTCTAACCTGAAAAAGATCGAAGCATAAAGCTACATGAACATAATTCTTTCCTGAATGTCAAGAAAATCGAGACATCTGCTTAAAAGTCACGATCAAACAAGCCCTGAGCAAAACTACGACATGCAATATTGTAAAGAACTGAACCCTTTCCCAAAGCTACGTGACTCAATCAAATAGCAATAATAAATATTTCGGGAACAAATTTCATTTTTTTTTTTAAATCTAATTAAGGAGGATCAAGGGATTTCACACCTTCCCCCTTCCCCCCTTAACAAGACTCGAATCCTGCACCTCCTAGTGATAGTGCGGGCTCTAGCCCACTAGGCAATTCCTAGTGGGGTGAACAAATTTCAGATATATTGATAATCGTGAGTACAAAAATGAAAGTACTGGTTATAATAGATCAATTAACGAAATTAACATAAAAGAAATTAGATTCATCTTCTTCATTAAACATAAGGGACCCATAACCTCTCTACATATAATGCTCATACTAACGAGTTGTCTAATAAACTGCAAACAGACCCCTTCGAACTTACATTATCTGCACTTAACCAGGTTTCCAATCTGCCATACTACTCTCTTAACCCACTCCTTCCCTCTAATTCTCCCCTTAATGGGTTCTTTACAAGTAGTTTGCACCACTCTGTTATGTCAAACATAAAATCCATTGAACCACAAAAATGCTAGATTTTCTGTATTGAAATTTTTTCAATTAGGTAAAGCCCAAAAGATTATCAAAATTCTAGTTTGCCTACCACTGCTCATCTCTCTAATGTACACTTTCTACTGCTCTGGTACATCTAACGCACTTCTCTACATGTGCCAAAAACTATCATGAACAACTTTCCTTCATTTAGGTTTCAGCTCTCAGACTCTACCATTCCATAAATCACCAACAGTCTTTGCACAATAAAGCATGGTGGTTTCAATTTAGCACAGATATATTTCTACCTAAGTTTTCTTTTACTAAAGGAGAAAGAAGAATCCAAGGTGCTGCCTAATTCCAAGGAACAACAAGAGACAGGGCAATACATCTTGAAACTATGAAAGGCAAATTTCAAGCTTTCTTCATCAACATGAGATACAATAAATTCCCAATTAATAAACTACTACCAAATAAGACGCGTGCAGGTTAAAGAAATCAAGCGAGTTAACAGATAAGGATAGGAAGAGATCAAATACTTTATCAATTAAATAAGAGAACTTAATAAAATTAAAACAGACTTTGCACCTTGACAGCATTATGAATAACCCAAAGATCTTGAAACTCAATCCTTCTTTTGTTTAAATAACTTCGTAGAGTTCAACTCTTACGCGGATTGCAAAGCATGTAACTGGAAATTACACAATGGAGGGACTTTCTTTACTGTTAAGGATAATACAGTATGTATTTAGCTTTTCCAACATCCCCTTCTTTACTTATGTCAGCATTCGTATGAAAATAAAAATATATCTGGTTCATCTTGTAGTGTTTGTCACTTTCTATTAAAAGTGAGCTGTGATTACATTTACAAGGGGAAAGACAGACAACAAAACAACATACTTAAAGTCTAATTCAGCTTATTGCAAGTAACGCCTCAACCAGCAAAATGAGTATAACTACTTGCAATATTATTACTATTCTGTCGAGTCAAACCACAACACTGAAAGATTTTCTCCATTGATATTATTTCAATTAGTTCTCAGTATAACCAGTTAAAATATCATTATCACCTACTTTTGGCTACCATGGCTACTGTTAGCATAAAGATGCTAACAGCTACCATACTTCTTCACATTACTTTCACTTAGGACTGTATGACAATAATGTTGTTGCACATCTAACAAACTACTTTATTTGTGCCAAAATCCATTTAACCAACTTTCCATTATTTGGCTTTCTATTGTCTTACATTTACACTGAACATCAACTCATACTTCACTAACACTTCACAATAACAAATAGCGATCTCTATTTTGCATAATTATATTTAACTATGAGGCAATAACACATGGTGGTCACAAAATCACATGTGACAATTGAAAAGGATGAGTAAATGAAGAAACCAATGAAAAAGTTCAAATCATTTATCAAATAAGAGACACTAATAGATATATAACAAATTTCGCACCTTGATAACATCATGAACTGCCCAAAGATCTTCAAACTCAATCCTTCTTTTGTTTCAATAATTTTGTAGAATTCAACTATTCGGCAATAAAGATCGTAAATCATGTAATTGTGATTTAGACAGCGGCGGAGCTTTCTTTACTGTTAACGATAGTATGTATCTAGCTTTTCCAATCTCTCCATTCTTTATTAGCCCTTTTAGTAGCATGCTAATGGTATCCACACTGGGAAACCAATTCTTTCTCAAACAATCTTTACAAAACGTGTAAGCCATGTTGAATTCCCCACTCTTACACAAATAATGTATCATGGTTTGATAAACCTTCATGTTGGGTTTTTCCTCTAAAGACGAAAAGACCCGTTTGGCCATCTCAAGGTAACCGGCTCGGCAAAAACCTTTAATCACCAAATTGTACGTAACTAAATCAGGAGTTATCTTCAAATACCTCATCATACCCATCAAGCTATTAGCTTGCCAAGCTCTTCCATTATTTATCAAGAACTGAATCCTAGCATTAAAAGTCACAAGATTAGGATAACAACCTCTTTTCACCATAAGGTTCCACAGACCATTCCCAATCTCCGGCTTATTAACTTTATAAAAAGCAGAAATAAGCGTCGTGTATGTATAAACATCGGGTCTTACACCAGACTTTTCCATCTGCACCATGACCAAATTAGCTTTATCAAGTATACCAAATCCGCAAAAAGCTTCAATCACTATATTAAAAGAAAAACTATCTAGCTCTATACCGAACTTAAAAGGAACAACACTCAAAAACTCCTCCATCGCGACCAAATCACGGTTCTGCGTCAAAACCTTGAGCATAGCATTGAAACACTTAACAGTCTGTTTACACCCAAACAAATGCATATTGTAGAAAGTATCAAGAGATTTCTTAACCATTTTCGCTCTTCCGTACAACATTATTATCCGTAAAACAAAGCCTTCGCGTCTTCCCTGAGGCAACGACAACTGTTGGTCTAAAAGTGCCTCTACGTAATCGAGCCTACCAGCGCCAGCTAAGCGGGACACAGTGTCTTCAAAAGCAAACCGATTTTCTATAACTACACGGTTCTGGGCGTTTTCCTTGAACAAACGGAAGAGCCTTTCTGGGTTTTTTTCGGCTTTTAATTTCACAAGAGCAGGTTCTTCTACGTCTATTAATACACGGTTGTCGATTTGGCGAATTTTATTATTATCGGCAACAGAAATAATAGCAGTAAAAGGGTTAGAAGAGGTGCCGAATCTGCGCGCGAATTGCCGCAGAATGAGCATAGTAGGTAAGGGCGTGTTTGGTTGTACCTTTTAAGCTAACATGGTACTAAAAAAGCTACCTTTTCAATGCTTCTAAGCTCTATTGTTAGCAATTAAGAGGAAACTCAAAAAAAGTTGAAATTCCCGCAGAATGAGCATATGAAGGGACTAAGGGTCTGTTTGGTTTTAGCTTTTAAGCTAACATGATATCAAAAAAGCTAGCTTTTTTGAATGATTTTAAGCTGTATTAGTAGAAATTAGAGGAAAACTCAAATTAAGATGAAATTTTCCACAGAATGTAAGGGTCTGTTTGGTTGTAGCTTTTAAACAAACATTGAATTAAAAAAAACTAATATTTTCGAATGATTCTAAGGAAATTCAAATGTGAGGTGAAATTTCAACAAAATGAGCATACCAAGAAACTAAGGGACTGTTTGGTTGTAGCTTATAAGCTAAAAAAGATAGCTGCTTTTAATGTACTTTAAGCTCTACTTTTCTGTAGCAAGAAAAAATAAATTGGCTTACCAAATATTTAAATTCTTATAATTAATAAATGGATCAACAAACAAATGAAAGCTAAATCATAATTAGATTTTAACCCTCTATTTTTACACCGAAAAAAAAATTAATGGGTATTAAAAAAAAGACAAACCTCAATTTATTATAAGAGAAAATTAGATATAAAATATATATATATATGTATATATATATAGAGAGAGAGAGAGAAACCCTAAAAGAAGAGTATAGTATAATTATAATAATATCATAAACACCCACTGATTTTTAAAATTTACAGATTTTACCCCTGGTTATAATATTCAATCAGTTATAAACCACACCTTTTAAAGTTATCTAACCCGATCAAGTTGCCATGATTGGTGATTTGGAGTGGAGATGTTGGAATGATTTTGTATTTTTGTTTTATCGTTATCGTTATAGTGTCGTACGCATATGGTACGGTGAATATCATCAAAATAACGTATCATACCGTTTAGGGGCGGCAAACCCATATGAACAGAGTTTGTCACGGCAACCCCACAATTTCGAAAAATAATTTTTTTTATTAGTGTTTTTCATAATAATTTATACATACGGTATTCTGGCAATCACTTAAATATTTTTTTTGACAACCACTCCCAAAATTATATATTGTTGGTGCAATAACATACCATGATTTTGTATGTGCTGATTATATATAAGTAATACTTGTAAAATTAATATAAGCAAGTGACACGTAACACACATCTTAAAAAAAAGTAAACAAAAATAATAATTAGAGTAGTGGTGGGTGCAAACAAAATTTATAAAAGAATTTTTGGTGGTTTGTATTTTAATTGAAGTGGGTATACTGAAATTGTGTAATAGATATTTAATTGTTCGTATATATCTATTATTTAATATACGTTTGATTTTTTCAGGGTTTTTCTTAATATTTTTTTTACATTCGTGTCTTAAACTTTTTACTTGTTATGTCTTGATTTCTTAAATTTAACTTTCGTATCTTTTTGGTTTCTATTTTATTTATTTTTTAGTCAATTTTAAAACGCTCAAATTTTTGACACATGACTGCACGTGACATTACTGTTATGTTTTTTTTTAGAGCTTGAAAAGAAATTCGAAATTAAGTCAAAAGTAAAAAAAATAGAAATCAAATACATTTTAATCAACAAACCAAGGTAAAAAAAAAAATGAAGAAAAAATGGTAAAAAAAGTTTAAAAAAATCCCGCTTTTCCGCATTTATACTTTGAAAAATATTGTAACGACCCGGTCCTCCGACCAGACCGCCACCATCTGCTTACTACCACCAATACTGTCCGCTTTGGCCCAATTTCGTCATCGATCGCTTCTTGGGCCGCACGACTTTAAAATGTCTTGATGATAATAATGAGAGTTTTGTGTGACAATACTTTCTCTTTACATCGGCATTTTCCTACGAAAATCCGGGTTCTTACACTTTTTCTCCTTTCAGGCACGACGTTCTCGTCGGACACGCCGTCCTTCCGGGGGTGGTTCACACACCATCGGCTAGATAGCGGCTTTGATACCAATTGTAACGATCCGGTCCTCCGACCAGACTGTTACCATCTGCTTTATACCATCAATACTGTTCGTTTTGGCCTGATTTCGTAGTTGATTCTCGGGACGCACGGCTTCAAAAGACCTTGGTGATAGTAACGAGAGTTTTCTTATCTTATATATCATATAGGTATTCACATATCTATGCGATTTGGGACAATACTTTCTCTTTACACCGGTATTTTCCTACGAAAATTTAGGTTCTTACAAATATCATACGTTTTTATTAATTTTTGCAACATTACACATTTAGTGCTGGTTTCGCACCTAATACCGTTGTGCAGGGTATGTTTGGTTGCAGTATTTTCAGTTAAACAAAAGTTTAGTGTGGTAACTGTAACTTGAGATACATTACCATTTACCAACATCGAATAACAACACCATAGAACAATATGAAAACATCTCATTTAAATAAAGTACAATTTTATGTTTAGTTGAAAAATAGTTGAATGACCATTTTGTATCTTAATGTTAACCACTTCTATAAATTTTTATATGGTATCAAAATTTATTAACATAAAATTAGGATGTTATGAAAATACATAAAATGTGGTACACGTAATACAATATAACAATTATTGCGGTCGTTTGGTAAAAAAAATTCTACCCATGCTCTTAAGCCTAATAATGTTACCCAGCTTTATTCGAGTAGAAAACCATTTGGTCCATTTTCGGTAAAGAAGCCATTTTTGTTATCTGAATAATTAAAATGCCATTTTATATTCTTTTAGTAAGCATACAAACAAATCGGATCAATTTATAAGCGTTTACATTAGTATTAACATGTAAACAGTTTTGAGCGGTTGTCATTAGAACACCAGTAACACCCAAATGGATCTAATAATTAATTCCGATTCTTTTAAACAAAAAACAGACATCGAATCAATTTCGTATTGCGACAAACCATATATCCACACGACCATTCACCAGTATTTCAAATTGCCAAGAATCTAAAAAAAATGTATTGATGTCCATTATTTATAGGTTAATTCTCAGCTAATGAAACATATGCAGTGGCGAGTAATTCTCTTTGAAAATGCATAATGTTAACGTTGCACGCCTGCACAATCACCCCTTCACATAGATTGGAATTTGAGATAATGGCTACAAAATGACCAACTTAACGGAGGAAAAAACATACAACATGCAACCGATCGTCAAGAAATGAAAAGGCAAAATGATAACCATCAGAAGAAAAAAAGCAGAGATCATAAATTACCAAAAATATAACTAGAAAGATATGTTGTCCCACAAAAAAACACATAAAGCATAGAAACTGAGAAAAATGTTACATAAACACTGGGAAAACTAAAGCAGTTTGAGTACCAAGAGGCACCAAGCTGCCTAAAAGAAAAAACAAGCAACATCAACCGTATCTCTCATTTTCTGAAATCGGGTGCTAAAGTGTTCCCTTTTCAGCTGCGAAAACCGTTGCCTCGGTATCTGTTGTCTTGATAGTCTCCTCTGCCAGAGCTGCTTTGGTATCTATTGTCTCGATAGTCTCCTCTGCCAGAGCTGCTTCTACCATATTGCCCTCTGTAAGTATCAGGTTGGTAACTACCTCTTCCCCTTCCTCTTCCGGATCCTGAAAATTCAACAGATTAGAACAAATATTTACAAACAATACAAATTACTGGTATAATCATGCACATTAACAGTGTTTTGTTTCCACCCTGTCTTTATCACGAAATCACATCAAATAGATGCCAACACTAAAAAGTAAAAAGAAACAAGTTATTGTGGAACCCGTCGGCATGGTTTGCAAAAACTAAAGACAACGTGTTAATTTTGTCTACCATTGCTTGTTAACGAGTTGTGCAATTGTTAAGCTTGCAAAATTCTACTTTTTATATAATGTTAGGAATTGGAGACCAATATAAAGTTGGACACATACTGCTGTTTGCTCTCCTCCCCTCTACATATATTTGCCTTCCAGCCAATTGTAACGGAGATGCCTACAGAGAAAGAATGATAAAATGGTCAGAATACGTTAAAATGCTACAACAAAATAATACATTAAACAACCCCTGTAATATAAGTTTCAACTTGGGGTTGTTTATGATATTTTTCTTTAGAAAAATATCACCATCACAATTGCAATATAAAGAACTGTGATTACAAAGGGAACAGACAAACAACACACCAGTCCAGTCAAAGGCTAACTCAGCTTATTGCATCAAATGCCGGAAACCAGCTTGATGAGTACAACTAAAAGCAATATTTTGCACAGTTACTCCAAATCAAAGACAATCAGATTATTTAACAAAAATATTCAACGATTTTCTCATTTGATGAGTACAACTAAAAACACGTTATCATAAACTTGATTTCCCTGCGTGCCTATCTGCACATCATATCCACCTAGATTCAACAGCTCTTATTGCTATTGCACACCCATCACACTACTTATACATGCCAAAACTATCTTATATTACCATCTATCTTATTTATGTTGTCTTTGTTCTCTATCTTTTTGTTCACATTACCCATTAACTCTTGTTTACTAACACTACATGCACAATAAAACCTGGTGGCTCAATGTAGCATAGTCCAGTTTTCAAGTCTAATTAAAAAAAGACAGGAGATGGAGTATAGACAAGATCCAGGGTGCTGCAGGATTAGAGAAAACAAAACTGGACTAGACATGCATACTGATACTAGTAAACCAACTACTTTTTTTGTCAAGACCAGATTAACAAACCCCATATAATATACTGAAAATATTATATTGCACAGAAGTTAAAGAAAATAATGAGTAAAAGAACAAGAGATAAGGAAGAGACCCAGTCGTTTATCAAACAAGAGCAACTGAGCAAGTAATAGATATGTGTGAAGTACAGCAACAGTCCCCATACTTTGGATCGATCTTAATTTGATCCCCAAAGTGTCAACTGCAACAGTAATGGTTCCCATACTTGAAGATAAAAAATCTACTTGACCCCGATAATTTTTTATCCCCATAGTTTGAGCAAGTTAAACTACTAGTACATACATTTTAGTAGGCCGCACAACTGGTCGCTCAAATTATAACATTGTTGATCCCCGTATGAAGGGACGACCGGTGTAACTTACTGAAACTAAGGGGGACAATACTGCTGCAATTAAAACTATGGGGACTTCCGGTATAAGGTATTTGTATTGTGATGACCAATAATGTCACAATCGAGAACATGGAGACTAGATCAAAGTTTCTCTCAAAGTAATGGGGATATTTCTGTTATTCTCTCTAGATACATAACAAACTTCGCACCTTGATAGCATTATGAACAGCCTGAAGGTCTTCAAACTCAACAAACGCAAAGCACACTCCAATTTCCTGCACCATAATTTTTCATCAATTGGTTCAATACATTCCATGGAGGACCATACTGAATAAAAGTTGGTACAAGTGAAAAACTAACCTGCCTATTTTTGACGACGACACCCTCAGGAATAATTTTTCCAAATGTCTTAAATTCTTGCTCAAGCTCAGAAGCAGCAACATTTGAAGGCAAGTTTCTAACATACACAGACTTCAACAAGTCAACTGAAAATGACACCAAATTCTTGTGTTAATAGGCAATGTAACATTTCACATGTACACCAATCTGTAGGTAGTAGTACTAGTACACTAAGCTATTAGGTTCATAATTTAGACACCACCTTACACAAATTTGAATAATTAGTACACAAACTTTGATATTTTAATTTCTATTTTAAGTTAACTATTCAAATAGTCTTGCGTACTGACCACAAATCTATGAAAAATCAAAGAACTCCAAAACCCGCTTTAAAATTTAAATGACTAAACACTGATGAATTTTGATAGGTTGCTTTGCCAGTTGTTTAACTTTATATAAACTGGTTTAAGACTTCGTAATTTTGATGGGTTGTTGAACTTATTGATCTTCTGTAGATTGGAGTAAAAAAAATGTGAAATTTGACAAGTGAACTAATTATTGTTAAAAGCCAATATGTTTGTGTACAAAGGAGATATTTCTGGTAAATAAAAAGGGACTGTCCTGCCAAAAGAAACCCAATAGAGAGAACAAAAGAGACATGCGCAAACGTTACCTTCTTCTTCTTGTGATAGATTTTCATGTGGTAACTCGTGACTAGGCTGCTCTGTTATAGTTGGTTGCTGAGCAGTCTGAGGTTGTTGAGCTGCTTTCTTAGCATAATTTGGCCGAGAAGTGACTGTCGTTGCAGATGACCCTTTGTAAGCTTGCAACTGTGAACGCCATTAACCAGAACAAAAAAGAATAAATAAATTAGGAACATTAATGCATTATGAAACACTTGTTTTGAAATGTGGGTTCTCAGTGATATTTTTCTAGAACTTTGCTTCAAAATGAAAGGAATGGAAATTGAGAAAGGATTCAAAACTGAAATTGAAGTTTTAACATAGATAATTTAAGTATATTAAGCTGATTCGAAATGCCCCCTATTTAATTTCTCCCATTTAAAACAAGTTACAGAATAAAAGCTAAACATATACTTTCTATGCCTATTTCTGTTCGCGTATATACATTTCTATACGGTGAGCCGAATCAAACCGCTATTCAGTTATTTCATCTCTCTCTACCTGTTTCTCTTCAGCAAACAGATCTGTCTCCAGGGTTATAGTTACAGATAATAACACTCATACACTAAGAAAGTACAGAAATCCCCACCATAATTGAACAATCAGTCATTTAGCTACTCATCATTACTCCTACTGAATAAGACCCCAGTTGGTTGACACTCAAAAAAAAGTTCACGCACAAAGACCAATGTTCTGTTATGACTTTGATAAATCATAGAAGATACTATAAAACAAGCAATGCTTCTCTATGGCCAATGACTGAACCAAGAAAGCTCTCCATGACACATTTCTACCAATAAAAAGTTAGCATCAGTGCATTAGCATGTATAAATTTTATACATTTATAAGTTTCAAGATGCATGTATTTTCTACTGTTTTCCAAGTTTCTTTTAGCGGAAAAGTAATTTCTGAACCCTGCAACCCTCGTTGCTGTAAAAGTATAAAGGTCAGGTATTTTAGATTAATTTAATAAAAGCTGTTTTAAGTGCTACTTTGCTAAATCGTTTCTTGGAGTACTGTCCGATTAGTGACTAAAACAATAGAACATGTAAAAAGATAACCAAAGGAAAACTTTAACTTGCAGAGACAATTGTTGCACAGAACCGACATAGTTCACCATTGGGAAACTGGTCAACTAAAACATTCCAAGTACTTGTAGATGTTAACTAGTTCTCTACATTTTAATTGAATCAAACCCCGATTCGGTAGTGCTCAAAGAACTATTAAATGAAGAGATCATCATTCGAGTATAGCACTGATAAAAAGTAAAATAAAATAAAACAAACAGTGCATACAAACACAATGAATGAATTAGGAAGAGTTTCCATGACATACTCATGTACAAAGTTTAGCATTAACATGCAGAAATTGATAAATTTCAAGTAGCATAAGATTTCTACTGTTTTCACATAACTTCTCAACTTCTCATTTTATAGTCTTTTTCTGAACCTACAAAACCTAGTTCTTGTAGATTTTAAAGGTAGGTTTTTCCAGTTTAATTTTTTAAACATGGTATCGAGTCTTCCTATACCCATAAACATGTAACATGTTAATAATATAACTAACAGAAACCTTAACCTTGCAGAAACATATATTGAATTTCATACCTCAGTGGAATCATATGTCCTGTAGCATCGGTGACTCACTTAGACTAAGAAAAGGCAAGATGCCCCCTAATAATAGAACTCTGGTAGTAGGTCAGATTTGGCTTTACAAACAAATAGGGCCCTTCATTGAGTTACAGACCAGACACAAAAGTAATGCTCGCATTGTTCCTTTTTGTTTGTCTACGTCTCCTTTTTGGAGGGTTGTTCGTTTTGTTTTCAGCAAAGTAACGCCGTTGCAAAAACTTACTCATTATGAAATCTAATAAAGATATAACGGGAAAACTAACATCCAAATAAAGCATTAATTGCGTATTTATAAAAGAAACTTTCAGAGTACACCACAAACCGGAATAAAGCGAGTTCGAATGAGAAGTAAAAAAGGTGCTTACTATTGATGCATAGGTAAATATTTGAGGTTTTGCAACAGGCTCCTCCGTGGAATATTGAGGTTCCTCTACAGTTTCCACGTGATTTTCATTGAACTGAGATGCTTCTTCAGACGGGTTGTTTTCCAACTCCGTGTAATCTTCTTCTGGTTGTTGGTATAGCTGCTCTTTTTGCTCTTCAATATTGCAATTATGTATCTGATTACTTTCTTCTATATGAACCGAGTTCACATACTCACCAGCCTCAGTCTCATAGTCACAGTGGTTGTGTGTGTAACCTACAACATCAACAAACAGATCCTCAACTCCTGGGATAAACTTGTTTGGCAACTTTGGCTGCAGCTTTTAAGCTCACATTTTTGTCTATAAGTTGCAGTAACTTTGACGGCCAATTTAACAGCTGAACTTTTTGGTCTTTTAGCATGGAAAATTAGACAGGTTAAGCAAGATGTATCAAGGTTCAATTTCAGCCTTAAATAAGGGAGGTTAGTTGCTAATAAGATGCAGCGGAAAACCAAAATTAAAAGGAAATTATGAAGACCAAAACACATTTTTTTCTCAACCAATACGAAGGTTTTAGAGTATAACACTATGTATGCAGCAAAACCCAAAGTACGTGAACTTTGCTGACATTATAATCAAATAATGAAAATTTAAGAAACGAAAAGTTTATGCTTAATAACTGGGATAGGAGGAGTACACATTGATCTTACTGCATTTGACTAATTTAGTAAACACGGACCAGTTGCTTAAGGACATTAAAAACAGGCGGTTTTGGTATAAATTTAATGGACAGCTAATTCGAATCCTGGCATCCTGCCCCTTCTATTATTCAGTAAACCACCGCCTATAATCAAGCTGCATATCACTCTGAAGCCTTGGTAATATCATATCACTAACAGGTGAGGTTGAAGACATGAACCTTTTTTTTTACAATCTCAATTTTTGTACACCGACCTATACGTTTTTAATAGTACATTAGACAATTTAGACATCATGCTTGCCCGAAGCACCAATGTATACAATATCGAACAATTAGTACGCCACCATTAAAATTAAATTTTACAGAATGGTGTACTACTTGTTCATTTTTGTGTCGACACCCGTCGAAATTGTGAATAGTGGTAGACTGCTGTACTACTTATTTGATTGTGTCTGGACTGTCGTCTAAATTTGAAAATTTGATAGTTTGGTGGGTTGGTTAGTGTCGAAAACCGTAATTTTCTTTTATTCATCAAGGGTCACAGCCCTTTTAAATCATTTTTCTGAACGTGTCATCATTATTGTCATCCCTCTAAGTTCTGAAAGCCCTCTCAAGCTTGAACTACACCACTAATAAGCTTTAATACCATCAATCTGAAAAAAAACAGTTCAAATAGTCGTACCTGAATTTTCTTGATGATGTGTTGAGACAGGTAACTGAGAATCTGCTCTATTCTCTGATAATACAGGCACTGTATGTTGCTGCTGTAAAACTTCTTCCTCGATAAAATTAAAAACGTCATTGAGAACAAAGAAACCCTTATTTTGAGGCGCAAGCAAAAAGGTCTCAACATAATTCCTTTTTCTGCTAAAATACTCGGCTCTAATACATCCAGAAACGACCACGAGGACCCCTCCATTCCAAGATTCGAGTGCACTGATCGTCTTGATCTCAATGCCAGTAAATTGTAACGATGAAACAAGATTATGGATTTGCTATAAAAAAGAAATAAATAATTTTAGTGTGCAATTGGTAGTCCAAGAAGTGACATTCAACTAGTGGGGTGATCAGAGAAAGTTTGATGACACAACAATTCTAAGCTTTATCCAATTATTTGTGCAATAGGAAACATGTAGCATACGGCATTGAAATAAATTACCATTTATCCAATTTCCAATCAAGTTTATTGTATTTGAATAAACAGAAACAAGGCAACAAAGCAAAAATATACGTCTATGAAGTCTACACAACCAAAGCTAGATGTAAAGTTATTCATTATATTTCACTATTGGCTCGTTTGATTCCAGCTTTTAAGCAAACAAGCTGATTTTCCCGAGTATCAGAGAAAAGCTAGGTTTCACCCACATTAAAGCTTCTTTCTCAGGACAAAAATTAGGCTGCAGTTTTAAGCTAGTCAAACATATGAGCCCAGTGTTTAAATAAGAGTCTTATCTTAAGAGCTGTGCCTATATGTTCACATGCCCCAACAAAAGTTCACAAATAAGCGTCTCATAAGGCCATCAATCATATAGACACACCATATAACATGGGTTCAGGCCGTACAAATAAATAAACGCATTGGAAAGTAGACGCTTGAAAACAATAAATTACATTATAATCATAGGGAAAAAAACAATATATCTACATTAAAACCATAGAAAACATTAACATGTAAGGGTCTTACGGATGAGATGGAGAACGATTAATCACACGACACTCGTGCTGTTTTCAGCTGAATAATTAAAGATTCATACGTCCTAGTCAAGAATAACAGAATTACTGATCACATCATGATTTATATCAATGAACTGATTGTAAAAATAACAAAATCCAACCAACTAGTTAACGTCATAAGCTACCTAACTTATTCTGTTGTATACTAAATATCCTTGTAATATCTGAAATAGACATTACTTAGGCATACTTTATCGGAATCGTGAAGCGGAATAACAGCAAGCTATAAAAACATGGCTGGGTATATATGAACATATATCTAATCAGGCATTTACCTTTAAATCCAAAAATTTAGGGACAGCGCTATAATTTCAGGTATCCTCACACCGATTCTTGTATTACACAGTAATAAATAATCAGTCCAATACTAAAACTGTCATGGTAAAAGTATAAAACACACACATTCATGTAAATCAACGATAACTGAGACTGCCTTATTTTCATCAGTTCATATGTTTTTACATTGAAATCCATACACAAAATCCTACCTTTTCCGATTTGGTGTCCACAATCTCTTTCTGGTAAACTGGTAAGTGGTACCACACTTTTGAAGCCCACCCTTGCAGATATAGAAACTAAAGAACCTAACCAATACTTAAACAGAGAGTATATGTATTATGTATACCTATATATATAGTCTGTTTTAACAACGTTCGCTTCGTAGTGAAAAAACTCAATAAAATCTCAGTTCAAAGCTTAAAAAACTCGTTTTCCACTTTTTAGATCGTTAAAATCTTAGGCTTTTTGCTCTCTTTGCGCTTTTACTGCAAAAATGCTTTAGTTAGGTTACCGCTTTCTAAAACACATATACACACACATAAACACAACACACACACACACACACAAAATATATATATAAAGTTCAAGAACTTACCAATAGGCCTGAAGCAGTTTCGGTCGAATCGCCATCAATACGAATCATGGAGCTCGAATCGGTATAAAACTGGTGAGCAAGCTCAGGTTGCTTCCCTATAGTATGATAATACTGCTTAACAAAATAAGAACCAACCTACAAAACAAACAAACAAACATTAAAAAAACTATTATATAAACCAAAATACCAAAAAGACATTATATAAGTAACAAATATACCTACAAAACAAACAAACAAACATTAAAAAAAACTACTATATAAACCAAAATACCAAAAAGACATTATATAAGTAACAAATATAGTAACCTGGGTAGCACTAACAGGTCCTGGATAAGCCATTTTTTGGGTTTATCTATCTAAACTCTAAAACCACCTTTTCAACACACTGGTCAAAATAGTGTATGTATAGATCTGATAAAGACAACCTTATCAAATTAAATACTATTATGCTATAAATGCTACTAATAAGTAGTTAAATGTGTATATATTTTTTTAGTGTGACAAGGAGAGTTGGTTATATAAATATAATAAATATATTACTTAGTTGTATATCATCCGGTATTAATATAACATAACCAAATCTGTCAAATTTTGTCTAATTTTTTTAAAAATACTTTCACTCTATTTTAATAATTACTCTCAATAAACCTAATGTAATTAATTAACAATTTTTCTTCACTGTATTTTTATAATTACAGATGTAATTTAAATTAATTAACAATTCGTTTTAACACAATAAATGATACTAAATATAAATATTATGATTAAAATAAAATAAAATATATTACATGTCTAACACGAAATGTGTGGTTAAATTTTACTAATAGTATAATAATAAAGTATATTATCCACAGAGAGCATAAGAAGGAACAAGACGTGTATATATTTTTTAGTGTGACAAGGAGAGTTAGTTATATAAAACTAATAAATATATTACTTAGTAGTATATCATCTACTATTAATATAATTTGACCAAAACTGTCAAATTTTGTCTAATTTTTTTAAAAATACTTTTATTCTATTTTAATAATTACTCTCAATAAACCTAATCTAATTAATTAACAATTTGTCTTCACTGTATTTTTATAATTACAGATGTAATTTAAATTAATTAATAATTCGCTTTAACACAATAAATGATATTAAATATAAATATTATAATTAAAATAAAATATATTATATGTCTAACACTAAAGGTGTGGTTAAATTTTACTAATACTATAATAATAATAAAGGATATTATCCAGAGAGTGCATGAGAAGGAACAAGACGTGTAGATAATTTATTTATTTTTTTGTTTGTTTGACCTTTCTGTTTATGTACTTGCATATTGACCTTTTTAAATTTTACCAACTGTAACAAATGAGATTATTCGTACTTTTAGACAATTTTAGTAATTAAGTACTGTAACTAGTAAGTTCCCATGTGACAAGAGTACAACTTAAGCACATTTCATCATTGTTGTAACACAGTACAAACTACAAAGTGTATACAGGGATACAGAGCATCAATATCATGTTGGTTTGAGAAGTAAACGGTTGCGCCGATCTATTAGCCAAATTATAAAAAGTAATGACGGGAGAATTCCGACTCTATGAAGAAACTCCTGGGTGTTTATATAACTTTTTATTGAATGACAAAAAAGGCAACGATAGCCTTAACTTTTAATTTTATTTGATATTCTGATGTACCAACCAAAAAAAAATCATGTTGCCAATCACAAACACATTAACGAGTGAGAAGAGAATCAATTTATCATTTAGTTATGTTTTAAATTGTTTAATAATTATATGTCTCGCTTATCCCATTAACTAGTACCACTATATTAATAAAATATATTGTTGCTAACCAAAACTAGTTAGTCCAACGTATACAAAAAATGCAGGTTAAAGTTAGATTGTATAAATGTAAGTTAGTGGGTATTTTTTTGCTTATTTGACAATAGTTAGCTAGTCAATTTTATCAAGCGTAATGTGAATGCTCTTAGAATGTATGAAGAATTTGGACTCCAAACTAAATTATTGTTATTTGCATTAACACTTTTGGATGGGATAAATCGTCAACGTGTTTCTCGTGTCTTTTAAAGTATAAACGACGTTTTAGAAATTGTTCGACACGTTAAATTGAGTATCGGATTTATCGAATGCATATATGCGTAGGACGCAAGAATTTTAACATTTTTGAACCGCATTATAAATTATACAACACATTAGACTGCACACATGATGGTTTAAGTTAATGGACTGATACACAACGGTTACAATATAAGTGGTATAAATTCGGATTTTAGGTACTTTTATGAATTATGATATCTTTAGCAAATGTAGTAATTATTGTACTGATAATAATTAACTTTAACTTTGGGGATATATATTATCTTTGCTATGATTTTATGACATCAGTACACCATTTTGTATTTTATACTACCGTCCAATGTTCCAAAAGACACAATGTGAATTTTCGATAAAAACAGGCCACCTAATGCATAATCCCGACTATATTTATGTACCAAACTAGTATGAAGTCGGATTCTCGGTATCTATGATATCTTTAGCAAACCTAATTATTCTTTTATTGATAATAATTAACTCTAATTTTGGGAGAATATTATATCCACTACGAGTCTTCGACATCACACCGCCATACTACTGTTTAATCTAGTGTTTTAAAAAACCCATGACGTTTTCGACAAAAAACAGGCCATCTAACGCATAACCCCGCCTACTAATTCCGGTCTAATTACGCTTACTTCCCATCTAATTCAATAAGCACCTAGGCTTCGGGTACCGTAAAAACTCAGTCTAATTCGGCTCATTGGTGGCCGGTCACCTTTTAATAATATTTTTGTTCATAGATCACTACTCTCATAAGATTTTTAAGTCTACGTTGCCTTAATAATTCAAAAAACAGCTTTTAAGCTGGTTTTTTTACGCTTTTATATTTTTTTTACTAAATAATTCAAACAAACACTAAAAAAAAATCTAAAAAACAGCTTTTAAGTTAATTTTTTACACTTTACTATCTTTCAAAAAGAGATTATAATATTTTTTTTAGCTTAAAAACAGCTTTTAAACTCTTTTTTATATTTTAATGTCTTTTAAAAAGATATTGTAAATTATTTTTTAAACTTAAAAAGAGATTAAAAACAGCTTTTAAGCCTTTTTTATTGGGCCGAATAACTCGAACTTAAAAAAAATGGGCCCATTACCTCCACTCAAAAAATATCATGAAATGTGACTTGAACATAATTATCTCCGTCTAATTTCCGTCTAAACCCGCCTCGTTTTAGCATGGTAACAATATTCATTTTAATCGGAATGGAACTTGTAAGCCCAGCTAAGGCCCATAAACAATATAAGCCCAGTTAAAGTTAAAGCCCAATTAATAATATAATATAAGTAAACCCCATCACCCATTCACTTTCCACTGACTATTTCCTTTTTAATATTATATACGAATTTATTAGCTTTTTTTTAATAGTTTAATCGAGTTGAAACGATTGGCTTCATGTTGTTTTTTAGATACATATTGTTTGTTTGCATTTTTTAAGAAAAATAAGCTTTATCGTTTTGCATTAACAAAATATTTTAATCTTTGAAGGTCAAAGTTCTATAAAAGTTTTGATTAAAAAAAAACAGATTTTTTTTTTAAGGGAAAAGGAAAATACCTGAGCTTAAAAGCTATTACCACACAAGTCCTTAGTGAATTTAGATGGAAATCATTAATTTATTTTTTATTTTTAAATTTTGAGTGGGAATATATTTTATTTTAAAGTTTTTTCATGGTTTTAATTTTGTTACTTATTTAATAGAAATGATTGGTATATTTAGTTATGTAGATACACAGGGCTTGTTTGGTCACCCTTTTTAAGCATAGAAGCTCCAATATTGTGGTTTTAACAATTTTAAAAAATATATTTTTAAGGCCAATATTCTATAGTTTTGCTAGATTAATTATTATTTTTTGCAAGGGAAAAGGAAAATACCTGAGCTTAAAAGCTGTTACCAGACAAGGCCATATGAATTAAGATGGATATTATTTTCGGGGTTCGAGTTGGAAATATTTGTTATTTTTAGGTTTTTTCATGATTGTTAATTTTAGAGTGAATTAAATTTTATGCTGAAGTGATTAAAAAATTCACTCATGATTAATTTTTGTTAATTATCTGATAGAAATGATTGGTATATTGTTGTTCTGTAGATACATATTGTTTGTTTGCACCTTTCAAGCAAATAAACTGTAGCGTTTTGTTTTAACAAAACGTTTCACTTCCTGAACTCGGAGGATATAACTCATCATATACTTCGATATGTGTATCATTTTGACAACGTGAAATGTGTTTTACCAAAACCTTTAACAAGAGTCGACGGATCCGAAATAGTTATAATTGAGATTATTTTAGGCATAAAGTTGATAAAATAACATTTATCTTTTAACATAGTGTGTAGTGCCACTATCAACCAAACAATCAACTGTTCCACAATTCATGTATAAAGTAAATGATTTAAAGTTGGTCACAAATAGAGGAATTTCTCAATGAAATAACTTTAAATTTCGCGAGAAATAAAATAACCTCAATTATTTAAAGATAAATGGATAAATTTCTATTCTTTCATTTGAGCCACAAAGAATTTGATTTTCGTGAGTTTCGACCATATTTGCTTCGACTTTTCTTCCCTTATGATAATTTAGAACTTCTTGGGGAGTTGTCTTGCATGTTCTTTGCATATGACCATAACCACCACATTTATAGCACAAAATTGACTATTCATCATTTTCTCTTGCTCTGCGACGATTGCCCCTTTTATTATTGTTCCTACCATGGGGCTGCCGAGGAGCCAAAGGTCCTCGGTTTGAACGCTTGTCCAGACCTCGCTTGGCTTGGCGAGCATTACGCTCCCCATGATTCCTTGGCTGACGGGACGACCGACCCTTATCTCGGTTCCCATATCGTGAACGTGGTCCACGAACAACATAAGTATCAGGCATTGGAATTGCTTTGTCCTAGTAGGACGAGAGTTGCTGTTTCTCATTAAAATGAGACTGTTTTTCTCGTCCAATAACAGCTGGGTGATGAGCTCGGGAAACTTGGTAAATTTTGACTGACGGTATTGCTTTTGAAGCAAATAATCATAGGTAGTAAATGTGGTGTAAGTCTTTTCCAATAAATCACTGTCGGTCAATGTTTCACCACAGTATTGGAGAAGAGCACGAATCATGCATACTTCAGCGTTATACTCGGTAACGGTTTTGAAGCCATGAAAACGCAGATTCAGCCAATCATGGCGGGCTTCAGGAAGCCATATAGTCTTTTGATTGTCAAAATGCTCTCTAAGAGGGTCCCATAACATCTTTGGTGAGGTGATTGCTACAAATTCAGACTTCATTGCGTCTGATAAGTGTCGGCGGAACAGAATCATCGCCTTAGCATTCATTTCATGAGTAACTTCGACTTCGCGTTCATCCTCAGCATAGATGACATTCAATAGGCCTTGGGCGTCTAGATCGTTTTGGATATCTTGAGTCTAATCCAAATAGTTCTTGCCAGCGGCATCCAAGATCGGAAAATTAAGTTTGATTGACATTTTTCTACAACGGGAGAAAAATAATAGATTAATCATCATATAAAACGACAGGTTTATATGTGCATGGTTTGTATAACCACAAACGTTGTTTCGAAATGACATGTTCGAAAGACACAATTTTTGCTTTTGTGAATAGGTTCTCATTGATCGAACGATAGGTCGATACTGAGATACCGATTCGGCAAAAATACAGCTATATAAACATACTCGGGGAACTTATTATTTACTCAACCCCTTTCGGTAGCTCTACTTGAACACGATCAGGAAAGACGGTGAGGGGGTGGGCCCGAATGCCTTTTAAAAACCGACCTTATTAGAAGAGCGACTTCCACCTTTATCTTTCCTAGACATCGTATCCAAATAGGTGAGCCTATTTGGGAAAGATTCATAATTATTCCAACTTAAATATGAATACATATACCGGATTTAGCAAATTTTCAACTCAAAAGCTACATCTAAATGTTTAACGTTGAGAAAAATTTCTACTCAAAAGAGATACATTGTAAAATGTTCAAATTCGAGTCAATTTATAAGCTCACGTAACATATAAAAATAGCTTTCAGCAAAATATAAAGGCATACCGTACTCATGTAAACTAGTCCTAACATGGAGTAGTAATATTAAAACACATGAGTTTGCCATTTTCTATGTGTAATTAATACATCGCATATGTTATATCAATTCATAGGTAATAAATGGTGGCATGCTAAGAGGTTAAATATAGTTAATGTCACACAAGCAATTAATACTATCATGCAAGAGGTTTTTTTTTCTACAAGATTTCTACAAATTTTAGAAGTTATAGCAATTAAATTTTAGATCATTTGCATGTAAATAAGTATTTTCGGACTAAACATTGGATAAACTCGTACATATATACTATTCTGTGTATAAGGAGTAACTACATGGACTACGAGTGTAAATAAAGGAAACTATATGCATTTTAAGGGTAATTACAGCTCTGATCCTATAGTTTCAGAAGATTTACAGAGAGACCCTAAAGTTCCAGTTAGTTATAGATTAGTCCTCAATTGTTCTAAAAATGACAGTTAGGTCCGACAGTTTATTATGTCTAACTATACAAGTTATAACTCGTTTTATAAGTGACATGACATACATGAGTTACAATAGCAATTTTTCATTAAAAAAAAAGCATCCATCATGTGATATAAATCTTAAACATGAGATTTCCGGTTTTATTCTAGATTAATCATGCAATTTCTACGTTTTATTACAAGTAGAAATTGTGTACCTTAATTCGAAAATGCTAAAGGATGATCGATATGTGATCTAGCAACCCAATAAACCCTCTTCCTAACTCGTCGAGGAAGAAATAGATCCGTATACTCACTTCTAATGAAACTATCTAGCTATTTCTTTATTCCGTCTTTAAGCAAAGTGCCGATAACGTATTGTGTGGCAACTATTAGCAAAGTATCGACATAGCAAGAAATGTATGGAGAGATAGTAAAGTCGTTTTATTCAAGTATGAATTTATATCTTAAAGGTAAGCCTCTTAACTCTTTATATAGTATAGGGGTGGAGTAAGTCACATGTATCACCATAATGAGAGGAAAGTTAGAAATACAATAGTTTTAAACTTAAAAGTTATACATAATGTATGTAAACTATACATGAATATGGACAACCACATAATGTATTACAACAAGGTCAAATTTCTACAGAAATTTTATTAGATTGATTATTATTATTTTAATCAATAAATGTGAATTTATAGAAATGATTGGTATATTTAGTATTGTAGATATACAGGTATTGTTTGGTTACCCCTTTAAGTAAAAAGGCTGTAATAATTGCTTTTTCAGAAGTAAAAGAAAGCTAGGTTCACTAATCATATAGCTTAAAGAGCTTAACCTGGCCAAAATTGAATAAAAACTCCCCTTAAAAACTGGTCAAGTAATAGTTTTTTTTTTTATGTAAAAAGCATAACAGCCGAGCTTATAAGCAGCAACACACAAGGTCTTTATGAATTAAGATGAATTATTTGTAGTTTTGACTTTTGACTGAAAGTTATGTGAATGTGTAGGATATTTCTCATCCACTATTATTTGTATTATGATGAACCTTAATTACGAATTTACTTACGATGGATTATCATACTATTATTTATGTGAAAACGGGTCATGAAGCCTTGATGCAATTATTTACAAAAAAATCTTAATAGTTTAAAAAATTAAATATTAAGGAAAGAGAAGAAATAAAATAAAACATTTGAAATTTGAAATTCTAAAAGTAGTGTAACTGTCCATATAGGCCAACTACATATTTATATTCTCTTTATTTTAAAACTTTATAACTTTTTATCAGTTCTCCTCCTCGTCTTATTCAGGTACAATCTTCATTTTTATTATATTTTTCGATTTTAAATGCTTATTAATTTGATTTATTCTTCAAATTAATACTATGGAGTTGTTATTGTTTCTTTTTTTACATATTTTTATAGTGTTGCATAAATTCACGCGTTTCACCACGCATCGCGTGGGCACGTTGACTAATTGTTATTTAATCGTAGTGGAAATGATTGGCATTATAGTTATGTACATGATGCTTGTTTGGTTACAACTTTTTTTAAGTTAGCTGGGGTTTTTTCAGTTTCACACAATCTAGGTTCATTTTCTTTAAGATTCTAGCATTTTCAGACCAAAATCCTAGAAAATCTCCGTTAAGTAGCTGTCAACTATTACTTTTTAAAGGAAAAAGTAAAACATTGGAGCTTATAGGTTGTTACCATACAAGGCCTTAATGATTATGTTGAATGCTTTATAGTTTTGTATTTTTTAGGTTTTTCCATGATTGTTTGTGTCTGATCTGGTGGATTAGAAACTGCGAATAGAATTATGTACAGATGTAATTGAATTGCTTTTGATTATCTATTGTTATTTATCCTTGCTATATTAGTTCTGTAGATACATGGTATTTGTTTGTTGCAACTCTAAGCAACTTAGCTATACCATAGTTGCAAGAAGCGGGAGCGAGGAAGCGGATGGTGTAGAAGTGAGGAAGCGTGATCGGAAGGGTCTAGGAGAATTTTTATTTATATTTCTATAATTTTATGTAATAAAATACTATTAAACGATAATAATTATCCCAATACTTGAAAAAATTAATAAAAAAATGTAGTACTCTTTCAGGTTAGCATAGAAATATGAGCCGATGTGTTAGGGTTGGGTTTATATGGATGTGGAAGTTTCCGTGAGCTTACGAAGCACGGAAGCACGGATGCGAGCTTCCGAGGCGGAAGCGTCGGCAGTTCGGAAGCTTCCTGCAACTAAGAGCTATACTATTTAGTTTTAATAAAATGCTAGGTTCGTCTTCTTAAAGAGCCTATTCTAGCCTATCGAGGCAAAATCCAGAAAAGGTAATTAAAAATTGAACAATTGATAATTTTTACGAAGTAGCTAAAGGCTAGGAGTTTAAAAGCTGCTACCACCTAATGCTGTAGTGAAGTATGGTCGTCTGTTTATGAACCAGTCACCAGTGAATGAGAAACTACGAATTGAATTACATACATATGCAAGTATATCTGGTAATCATCACTTTACACTTGATTACAAATGAACTATTGATTAGCTATTGTTATTTCAGTCGCATAGATAGTTCCGTAAAAATACGGTGTTTATTGTTGGAAAAAAAAAAACCATGTTTAACATGGTAGTTTCCGAATGGTCACGAGACCATCTTTGAGTCAAGATTCCAAGTGACAGCCGTTGTCTTTTGGCACCATACTCAAGACGGTTGAGTAGATGGTATGACAAGGTTCGTAACGGTATGTCGCATGACCTATTCGGAGAATGAGAGTGAATGGAAATTGGCGTCAAAGAATGGGGTTGAGAAAGAGGAAAACTCTTAATGCTGGAAAATGGGTTTAATGAGGATAACTCATTGGGAATTGTCCCACATTGAAAAGAAAAGAGCTCCTCCTCGGGAAAAGAGCTCCTCCTCGGGAAAAGAGCTCCTCCTCGGGAGGAAAGTGCTCCAGCTCGGCCAAGTGTCCAGCTCGGCCAAAGTGTCCTGCTCGGCCAAGTGTTCTGCTCTTTCAAAATTTCCAGCTCGGAAAAATTTCCTGCTCGGGAAAATTTCCAGCAAAGCGGTAACTGTTGCAATAAATATGAATTCATTGCAAAGTTAATACTGCAGTTTCGAATTTCGAAAAACTGACAGTAGTAAAGTGACTTTAATGGCTGAGATACTCAGCCAGCCTATAAATAGGCAGACCCCCCACAGGTCAAAGAGATAACATTCTGAAATCAAACACAGCAGCAAATATCATCTCTCTAAACAGTAGCATTACATTTTAGTTAGAGAGAGCCACCCACCAACAGTTTGACCTTGACTCGTCGCCAGTTTCCGGCGAGTCATCCGAGACGTTGTACCTTGGGATCGAAGCGCCAAACATAACCAGAAACCTCAAAGGTGGTTAGGCGAATATCGGTTAAGGGCAGACTGTTAAACAGTCGCCTCTTCTATTTATTTTTTTGCATTTTTATTCCGTCTTTACATTACTGCAATTTTATATTCTGTACATTTCAATTCTGTAATTATTTTTCCTGTTCTGTAATTTCATTTCAGTCCTTTTTCTTTTCTGTAATTTCTATTCTGTTCTGTAATTTATTATCCAGTCCTGTAATTTTATTTAATTCCAGAAACAGTCCAGCAGTTTAGTAATTATACTATCCTGTCTGGCAGTTTCTTTTAATTAACAAACAGTCCAGCAGTTTAGTAATTGTACTATTCTGTCTGGCAGTTTGGTTTAATTACAAACCAGTCCAGCAGTTTAATAATTTATATTAATCTGTCTGGAATTTTAATTAATTGCATTTACTTTCTGCAAGTGTCGGAATTTGTAATAGAGTCACATTCCATTATAGAAATAAAATTGTTTATTTTTTTTTAGTCTTTGCACTTTTAATTATTGCTTTTACGTACACCAAAACCAAGATTTATTTGGTTGCATATTTAAGCACATACCTGGATTTTTTTAGTTTCAGAAAAAACTAGGTTTACCGGCTTAAAGTTCTAGCTTCTTTTCCAGGAAAGCTCCGGTTAGAAACTGATCAGCCAAATATTTTCATGAAAAAAAAACGAGCTTAAAATCAGCAACCACACAAGGCCATATTTCATAATGAAGTAACATCAGTATTTTGAAATTGGGAAGTGAAATACATACAAATGGAGTTTTGTTTGCTGATCATCATTTTCTACTGAGTAATAACATTTTGATTAATTCTGTAATCATTTTTTTCTAGGGAGGGGAGGATCAGCTGGAAACAAGTTCAGGATGTCGCTTGGTCTTCCGGTGGCGGCTACGGTGAACTGTGCGGACAATACCGGTGCTAAGAACCTGTATATCATCTCTGTTAAGGGTATTAAAGGGAGGCTCAACCGCCTACCCTCTGCCTGTGATGGAGATATGGTGATGGCCACCATCAAGATGGGAAAGCCTGATCTCCGTAAAAAGGTCATGCCAGCTGTCATCGTCCGCCAGCACAAGCCATGACGCCGAAAGGATGGTGTTTTCATGTACTTTGAAGGTATTTTTTTTTAGATACTGATTTATTCTATATACTGTTATGTAATGTTTGTGATGACATGATGTTATCAATCACAGAACAATGGATTTAGATACTCTGGATTAAAGACTTGAAGTAGTAACTTTATTGTAGAGTGGGATTAATTGGTACCATTCTTTGCTTGAGGAAATCTTCTGATGGATATTGCATGTGTTCTCGTTACACATGTTAATCTTTTAAAGTGGGACCCGAATTTTTTGGATCCCGTAGGGTCAGGATAGTTTTATTCCGAATCTCCCGACATATTTTTTTATTTTACGACGAAGTCATTTTATATTAACAATTTTCATTTGATAAGTCTAAAACATGTTATTAACACGAAACATAATCATAGTTTAAAAATAACATTCCTAATAAATGGAAAAATAAATTAACATGTAGTAGAAAAAATAGTGTGAAACTACAAATAATGAAATAGATAAAAAAATTGATACGTTTTTTTATCAGATTATTTTATTATTTAGTTTTATTCAAACAAGCAACAATTATCTTACTAAATGAGATACATTATCATTAAATTTTTATAATCAGAAAATAATAATCATTTATCTTTCTTGAAAATAGCAGTATAATTTTTTAATTTAATTATATTTTTTATTTTAATAGTTTCATAAATTCAAAACTACAAATCTATATTATAACTATATAATTATAAATAATATATAAAATAAAAAGGATCGTAAGTAGAGTGCTTACATTGTATGCTAGAGGTACAAAGTTCGATTCTCAGCACTTGCATTTGATATAAATTAATTAAAAAATCGGGTCGGGTGGAAACATCATACGAAATCAAAATTGTCACCCGATCCCGAAGTTTGTCGGGTCAGGACAAAACCTGACATTTCCGGGTCGGGACTATTGTCGGGTTGGGGAATTTCGGGTCAGGTGCGGATCGGGTGTCGGGTCGGGACAAAACCTGACATTTTTTGGGTCGGGACTATTGTCGGGTCGGGTGCGGATCGGGTCTGAATTTCGGGATTTTTTCCCAGTTCTACTGAATCCTAAAGGAGAAATGAAAGGTACTTAACTTAATTTTTCTGTTTAGTTTCAAAAAATGTTAAGAAATTCTCCCTCGTATATTGAAATAGGTGTTATGAACCTCTTCCCCTACAAGCAGACCCAAGGGGAGGCTGGGGGTGGCCGTCGCCACCCCGACGATTTTTAATTTAATTTTTATTTTTATTATACATGTAATTAAAAAAATTCTGAGATATATACAATATTGATGGCCCCCGCTAGTTAAACAAAAGAGTTGCTGGTGTAATGGTAAAATTGGACTATAAGTTAGTGAAATGTTACAAGTTGAAATCATATTAGTTTATTTTTTCTAAAATTTTATGTTTTTTACTTTAAAATTACCAAATTTTCTAAATACCTATTGTTTTTTGCCAAACAAGATTACATAAAAAAAACGTCATTTGTCTTTATTTCATATTTATTTTATGTTACGTTGAACATAGAATTTTTATTTTTTTATATTAGACCCTATTTTTTTTTTATTCGACATATTTTTTACACCACAATCTTCCAAAAAAAATCATCCTGGTTCCGCCATGCAACCGTGGGTTGTGTAATATGTGGGTTGTGTAATAAGAAGTAAGAACAATTCCAGCTGTAGAAACTGACAGTAAAGTTGCTAGTCTTATGGGTTTTGAATTTTTAAAATTTATAAATATTAACACTGAAATTAGTATGCTAATTGAAATTTCCATGATTTCTCCCCTCTGCCTGTTAAACAATTTTCAGTTGCGTTCATAGCAGTAATGAGCATTGTCTAACACTGCTCCTTGTATCGTTTTTATACGTTTGTATGTGTTTTTCCTTTGTAGGATCTGCCATAACAGGCCCCATAGGAAAGGAGTGTGCTGATCTTTGGCCAAGAATTGCTAGTGCTGCAAATGCTATCGTCTAGTTGCTTTGATTGGATCGAGAACTTATTGAAATTCGGTTTTGTATTTTGAAACCTTAGCTATTATCATCGTTGGATATTGCAGTTTTCGTAATGCAACTTCATATATATACTGTTTAACATATTTGTCAACCCCTTCTGCAACGGGGCTCATTTCCTAGTAGTACTAAACTAGAGCATAACAAGCGACAACACGATTAATAATGAGACAACTCTAAAGACTAAATTGCTCATAACTCGCATTTAATTTAGTATCTTCATCTGGGCACATGTTATCATAAAGTAAACTACAGTATCAAGAAAAATAAGTAGAATATCTCAATCCCAACAGATTCATGACTAATATTCAGACAGAATCCAGATGAAGGCTAATACCAGCTATATAGAAACATGCTTGTGCAGACAAGATTATCACAATTCACAACACCAATATGACTAGACTGCAAGTAACTCAAATTTAAATTTTATTAACACTTCAGAAACGCGTAAACAATATGTTCTCAAGACACAAAAAATTAGTGAATTTGCCTTTTCCTCGGCCATCAAAAGTTAAAAGCTGTTTAAGAGTGAGCAAATTTTTACCATCAGAGGCAAAAGTAGGAAAAATACATGCTTATTAAGCACAAAGATCAGTAGATCTTCCAGCTCAAATAAAAAACACATGTAGTATCAAGAAACATGTGCAAGTGATTGGTTACATACAGAGACTTGTAAGACATGGTTTACATAATGGCATATTGCATAAGTATCCAGAAAAAAGCCTTTCAAGTAGATAAAGAGTGTTGGGAGTTTTATACTTTACAACTACACCAGTACCTACTTATCCAGACAAAGCCTGATACCAGCTATAGAGATCTGTTTGTACACACAGAGAGACTCGTTTTATACTGAAAGAAAACATTAAAACCGAAACTAGAAAATCTCACAGGCAAATTGAATATTTTTTTCTATTTTAGAAACCATATATAGTAGTACCCTGAGAGTTAAAAAGAAAATAAGGTAAAAATGAAGACGGTATGGTGACAGACGCGTTTCCCGTTGGCCATTAAAATATTTCTTAGAAGAAAGCACCAGTCCTCACTCAAAGTGAAAACTAAGAATTACGGATGAACTCAAAATACCACCACTAGCTAAAGGGTAATTAACAAGAAGCTGTATCTGTGACAGTTTATATAAGAACCTTAAGCTAGAAATAGTTTACACTTCTTTTAGAGACTTGGTCTACGAAAACTATCTGGATGAAGATCAATAGCCCCTATACTGTCTAGTGTCTATAGGGAGATCCGGAGATATATAGGATGAAAACAATAGATATACGAGATTATACATGTACAGGCATGAAGAATTATTAAAAATTAAAACCCGAGGAAACAACAAATTTCAAAACTACAATATCTCTGCATCATCTCATACCAGTTTAGGATTGTAAGAAAAAACTACTATAGCAACCTGGTATTTTCCTTAGCTACTAAAACATGTCCTAGTAATGCACCTTTTGCACATAAAGTGATATCAGTAAACACTAATAAGAAGCACCAACACTGATAAGAACTGAGATTTCACGATTGGGAAAAATCACCAGTTAATAGAAATCAAGACACGTGTACACAATGATATGCAAATCATTAGGCAACAAATGTATACATATAACATTCAGACAATATGAGAACCACAAACAAAGGGCAAAATTAGCTATAATAAAATATGCATGACAGGAGACACGATTCATTATTGAACCATCAACTCAAAAATGGATATTACTATTTACTACAACTTTAGTCATATACCCTGAAGCTTAATAAAAAATACGAAAGCACAAAAATCCCAGCAATCCTATTCCTTAAACCAACTACAAACTGTCCAAATCAATGAAACATCTTTCCGGTCTCCATACATAAAATAAGAACTAATTATCCCGAATACGACTACATATTACACTTAAAATATCACCAGCAGAGAAAATAGAGTGTAAATCAAGAAACACGCGTACGCGATAAGCCCACGGTGCTCATCCCCGCATGATGCCAGCTCTACAAGCAGCCTGGTGCACGCTCTTGTTGACCAAATAACAAAAACGCCAGACACAATAAATATTGCCAACCCCCCCTGTGGAAGGAAAAGTGCTAATGCTGACAGTATCACCATAGGTAACATGCAGTAGCCAATCAGGGATAGGCACCTGTACAGATCAAGATTCCCGTTCCTCCCAGCCAACATATTAAACACAATGTACAGGAAAAGTGATGCAACGGTGACCCAGCCGAGCAATATCCCAAAGTGGAGCTTACCTAAAGTAATACAAGATTGAAACAAAAGCATTTAATTTAATTTTACTAAAATATGAGATAAATTAGGAAATCATAATTCTAAAATAGTTGTATTTTTCAGTAATTGTCATTGGTTTGGATATAAGTTTCCAAGTTCCTACTGTTTTTATAAGGCTTATCCATATACCCATATAGTAATGAGAGGTAACCCAATCAGTAAAAGTTATAATTTCTCTTCTATAGAAAAAAGTTTCAGTTTAATGAATAACCTTTGAAACAAAATAATTTGATAAAATTGTAGCAATCGAGTAATTGTACTATCACTGTTGAAAAATATAACGACTTTTGGGGTCTGCAAACTCATCTAAGCTCTTCCTTAGGCCCAATTCAGAACGTATTACAAGGCAAACATTAGAAAATCTTTAAGGCTGAATAGGTATTCTTTTTTCCTACACGTCTTTTCTTCGTCATTCTCACAACTATTTTTGCACTTTACCTGCATGTATTTGGCAGAAGAAACCTTTCTTATCCTTAGAAGCGACCCAAGAAGGCAACTTTAATTTGATATTTTGTTTCAACAACATTGAGTAGGCACTCAGTTGCTACCTATGTCAACATTTGGTATCAAAATAAACAATAGCATGTGCATGCAACGCAATCAAATGATGCTTCAAGGTTGGGGATAACAAAAACCTACAAAGCAATAATATTTGCACCCTTATACCCTAATACAGTTTATAAAATTGCATTCATCTCCCTCATCTATTATGCGGCACTGTAAAAACACCATCTCTCTACTACCTACACAGTTAATGGTGTATACCTATATTTCACATCTATGTGTAAGTACTTTTCTTCCGATTCTGCCAATTTGCTATAAACAGGCCATTCTATAAGATAACATACCAAAGACGGATGATTGATGTACATAAATACCTAAGTGCTTTAGATAATCTACTGCAGGATGTAAAACTGGTTTGGTAATGAAAACTCGTATAAACGGTCTCAACACAAGTATGTATCCTGCATGATTACAATTATACTTGTCCTTTTAGTTTTCTTTCGACAAATGCTAGTCTACTAAATCGCTAAGAAAGTCGACTAGGAAATGTGAATCTTTGTATATCAGTATCAAAAATCAAAACAACTAGTAAACAAATTATAATTAACAGCACAAGCGATAATTGCTTAAGATAATCTACTGCAAATTGGTTCGGTTATGTAAGAAGGACTCGGTAATTAGTAGATACTGCAAGACAGACAAGAATTATTCTTGTCCTTTTATTTATTTTTAACAAACTGATGTCAAACAAATCGTCAAGGAAGCATACTAAATGCTCATTATATAGTATATAACTAAATTAGCATACAAGATCCAAACCAGTTCAGTATAAAATATGTAATTATTTAAAGTGCCACTATACCTGTATGGACTGTGGACACTTCAGGATGAAATTATTCGTGTCCTTGTGCTTTTTTCAACAAAATCAGAGTCTATTAATTACAAATAACGCAACTACCAATCATTATAACCACCATTTTATTTAGGGTAAATTATGCTTTAGTGACCTGAGTTTTGGCCAATTTTAGGATAAGTGACCTAAGTTTTTGTAATTTCGGTTTTGTGACTTAAGTTTAACTTTGTTAGCAATTTAGTGACCTGCAATCCTATTTTTCGGAAAAAAAACATATTTCTTGCTAAAATGACTAAAATACCCTCAGATTTTACCTTTATAGTTAACAGACGTGAGGGCACGTGATAGCACGTGTAACGTATTCTGTCCACTGAATTGACGCAAGGTCACTAAAACAATACAAAAGTTAAACTTAGGTCACAAAATCGAAATTGCAAAAACTTAGGTCACTTATCCTAAAATTGGCCAAAACTCAGGTCACTAAACCATAATTTACCCTTTTATTTATCTAAGCAAACCTAATACCAAATGATGAAGAAAGCATACTAGTTGCTAATTTTTGAATAGTTCTAGTAATATACAAAATCGAAATCAATATGCAATCAACAATACAGGAGCTGGAGCCCAGAAAAATCAATTCAACCCATCAATTCATAAAACTAACAATTTAACCCTTCCATAGTTCCATAGAGCTTATCATTTTCAACTTTTATATCTAAAATCCTGATTTTTCACAATCAAGTAGTACTTAATCCGCAAACACTTTCCATAAATAAAAATCTAAACACGAAATAAGTAGTTCGTTAAAATTCCTCACAGACCCACGAATGAATGGGACCCTATAGTTTGGTTGAATAACAATTTGACCCATCAAGTCGTAAAACAAAACAATTTAACTCATATAAAAATGATATTAGCAAAACCAACTAGTATACTTCAGGACAATAATTTTTCTCTTGTAGACCATGATTAACCCTAACAGGATTCATAATTGATACCGACTTAGACCAAATCTGCTTGGTATTGATCCCCAGCTTTTCCAATAACGGCATTTCCTGGTCGAATTTATAGGCCCACCGGAGCCGATGACGCGGGGGGGGGGGGGGGGGGGGTTGGAGGAGAGAGAAGCGGTGGAGAATACTAGTTCTCAGATAATTACAACTAGGTCCCTATAGTTTATTTTTCTCTACTTTTAGCCTGGAAATCCTTAAGTTCTTACAATCCAGTATAGCCACTTAAATACTAGTACAAATTTAAACACAGAATTGTAAACGAGAATTCTCCACAAAACATCATATTGGTCCCTATATTTATGGTTGCATGACAATCTAACCCATCAATTCATAGAATGAGCAACTTACCCATATAAAAAAGGGGCAATTAACAAAAACATACCCTACCTCTATTATATTACCAAAAACATACCCCCAAAACTTAAATTACCAAAAACATACTTATTATTTTTCTAATTAATTATAATCTAACCTAAATCTAATCGCTCTCTAATCTAACAGCACCTCTCTCTTTAATCCCACCTGTCTCTCTCTAACACGCGTTAAAAATGTCTAAAAGGATTGTTGAATTACCAGGAGGATCGATGTCACTAATAGACGAAGAAAACGAAGAAGACACTCCTCTAACTTCTTTTATTCTGTCACCAAATCGGGTAATTTTTTTAAACTTTATCAGTTTATCTGGTTTTTTATTAGCAAAATTATGTGTGTTTGGGATTAGTATATTAAAAGATTTTCCTAGCCTAAATTTAAAAGTTAGTGGGTTTTTCACTTTTTCAATTGAATTATACAGTAATTATTAGCCAATTTCAGATCCTAATTAATAGAGTTGATACCCTAAAAACAGATGTCATACCTAATTTGATAAAGTTCATATCCTTATTTTTAAAGTTGATACCCTTATTTAAAGATTTATATAGTTGTTATTAGCCAATTTTAGAGTTCATATCCAGATTAACAGAGTTGATACCCAGATGTCATACCCTAATTAGAAAAGTTCATATCCCTAATTTGATGAACTTCATACACTTGGTAGACATTAGTTGACAAACCTTACTTGAAAGATTTTCCTAGCCTATATTTAAAAGTTCATACACCCATTTAATAAGTTCATATCCTTATTTTTATAGTTGATACCCTTATTCAAAGATTTATATAGTTGTTATTAGCCAATTTTAGAGTTCATATCCAGATTAACAGAGTTGATACCCTAAAAGCATGTCATACCCTAATTAGAAAAGTTCATATCCTTTTTTTGTGTGGAATTCATACCCTAATTTTTTAATTTCATACCCTCATTCTAATATTTTTGGTTTATGAACCAGGAACGACGAAAAAAATATGTTAATGATCCACTTCAAAAAAAAAAGCTAATACACAACCAGAGCCAAAAAAGGAACCTAAAAGATCTGTAAAAGTTCGAAAAACTAAATATGCAGCTAGAAAAGCATCTACTCAAGCAGATTGTCCTCGACCCAAAAGGAAATCTTTATCCCAACCATCTTCTCCGCTTCAAACCAAAAGTACTTAAAAACCTATCGTTCAAACATGGTCAACTTATTAGTTCGATATCAGCTATGAATTTAACAGAAAACCATCTAAAAGCCATTGAAAAATATTGTCCTTTTTATAAACTGGTCCATGTTGCGTATGAAAAGCTATTTAGCGTATGACTTTAAAAATTAGGGTATAAACTTTAAAAATCGGGGTATGAACTTTAAAAATAAGGGAATAAACTTTAAAAATAGGGATATGAACTTTAAAAATAAAGGCATAAACATTAAAAATTAGGATATGAACTTTAAAAATTGGGATATGAAATTTAAAAATTGGGGTATGAACTTTAAAAATTGGGGTATGACTTTAATAATTAGAGTATAAACTTTAATGATTTTCCATTTTTTCGATTTCATTCTTTTTTTTTTTGAGTTCACTCTCTTTTTTTAGTTTATACCCCCTTTTATCGAGTTCATACCCCAATTTTTAAAGTTTATACTCTAACATACCCCAATTTTTAAAATTCATACCCCAATTTTTAAATTTCATATCCCAATTTTTAAAGTTCATATCCTAATTTTTAATGTTCATGCCCTTATTTTTAAAGTTCATATCCCAATTTTTAAAGTTTATTCCCTTATTTTTAAAGTTCATACCCCGATTTTTAAAGTTTATACCCTAATTTTTAAAGTCATACGCCAAATAGCTTTTCATACGCAACATGGACCAGATTATAAAAAGGACAATATTTTTCAATTGCTTTTAGATGGTTTTCTGTTAAATTCATAGCTGATATTGAACTAATTAAGTTGACCATGTTTGAACGATAGGTTTTTAAGTACTTTTGGGTTTGAAGCGGAGAAGATGGTTGGGATAAAGATTTCCTTTTGGGTCGAGGATAATCTACTTGAGTAGATGCTTTTCTAGCTGCATATTTAGTTTTTTGAACTTTTACAGATCTTTTAGGTTCCTTTTTTGGCTCTAGTTGTGTATTAGCTTTTCTTTTTTGAAGTGGATCATTAAGATATTTTTTTCGTCGTTCCTGGTTTATAAAACAAAAATATTAGAATGAGGGTATAAAATTAAAAAATTAGGGTATGAATTCCACACAAAAAAAAAGATATGAACTTTTCTAATTAGGGTATGACATATGCTTTTAGGCTATCAACTCTGTTAATCTGGATATGAACTCTAAAATTGGCTAATAACAACTATATAAATCTTTGAATAAGGGTATCAACTATAAAAATAAGGATATGAACTTATTAAATGGGTGTATGAACTTTTAAATATAGGCTAGGAAAATTTTTCAAGTAAGGTCTGTCAACTAATGTTTGACATGTCTAACAAGTGTATGAAGTTTTATAATTAGGGTATGAAGTTTATCAAATTAGGGATATGAACTTTTCTAATTAGGGTATGACATCTGCTTTTAGGGTATCAACTCTGTTAATCTGGATATGAACTCTAAAATGGCTAATAACAACTATATAAATCTTTAAATAAGGGTATCAACTTTAAAAATAAGGATATGAACTTTATCAAATTAGGGTATGACATCTGTTTTTAGGGTATCAACTCTGTTAATTAGTATATGAACTCTGAAATTGGCTAATAATTACTGTATAAATCAATTCAATTGAAAAAGTGAAAAACCCACTAACTTTTAAATTTAGGCTAGGAAAATCTTTTAATACACTAATCCCAAACACACATAATTTTGCTAATAAAAAACCAGATAAATTGATAGAGTTAAAAAAAAAATTACTAATCCCAAACACACATAATTTTGCTAATAAAAAACCAGATAAACTGATAAAGTTTAAAAAAAAATTACCCGATTTGGTGACAGAATAAAAGAAGTTAGAGGAGTGTCTTCTTCGTTTTCTTCGTCTATTAGTGACATCGATCTTCCTGGTAATTCAACAATACTTTTAGACAGTTTTAACGCGTGTTAGAGAGAGACAGGTGGGATTAAAGAGAGAGGGAGAGAGGTGCTGTTAGATTAGAGAGAGAGCGATTAGATCTAGGTTAGATTATAATTAATTAGAAAAATAATAAGTATATATAGGTATGTTTTTGGTAATTTAAGTTTTGGGAGTATGTTTTTGGTAATATAATAGAGGTAGGGTATGTTTTTGTTAATTGCACCACTTTAAAAATTGGGGTATGAACTTTAAAAATAAGAGTATAAACTTTAAAAATTGGGGTATGAACTCGAAAAAAAGAGGGTATGAACTCAGAAAACAAAATGTTTGAACTCGAAAAAAAAAGAGTGTATAATCTCGAAAAAAATGAGGTATGAACTCGATAAAAGGGGGTATAAACTAAAAAAAAAGAGTATGAACTCAAAAAAAAGGGAATGAAATCGAAAAAATGGAATATGAACTCGAAAAAAAAGTTATAAACTCGAAAAAAGGAAAAATATGTAAATGTAGCGTCTGTTGTAATTTTTTACTTATTTGGGAACTTAACTGTAACGTTTGAAAAATGTCATGCGTTCATTTTGAAAATTGTTCAAACTGTATAATAACATAATGACCCTAATATTTTCTAATTTACAAAAGTGAAGTCCCTGATGAAATTCAATCGTTCAACACACAACCACTGAGATAGAGAGAAATTCAAATCGTCGTTTCATTGAAAGATGATTAACAACTGAGATAGAGAGAAATCGATGGTAGATTGACATAGATATGCAAAGAGATAGCAGAGAGAGACGGAGTAGAGAGAGATATTAAAGAGACACTGAGATAAAAAATAAATTGAAAACTACGGAGACAGGGACGAAGTCGCCGGAAAACTCCGCTTTCATCGCTGAGGTCGCATCTCCGGCGACGGAGCTGTCCAGTATGAGATAGAGTTGTGGTTCAAAGTGAGAGACATATTCTAGTGAGAGAAAGTGAACTGTATAATGACAAAAAATAGAATGGATCACACCTTATATACTCCTGAATTTTTGTAAATAAATGATGTGTTACAAATAGTATGATGTCATCAAGGTATGTTTTTGATAATTAAAAAGTTTGGGGTATGTTTTTGGTAATTTAGTTACAGATGTGATATGTTTTGTTAATTTTTCCTATAAAAAATTCTAATCAGCAACAGTAAAAATCCTATTCTCTTTAGAATTAAGTAAAACACCCACTCAATGTGTACAGTACACCACTCTCCATAAATATAAATCTACACACACAATAATAAGCTAGAAACTCCATCAACTACGAGCAGGTCACTATAATTATGCTTACATAACAATTCACCCATCAATTTATAAAATTAGCAATACAACCCATCAATTGACTAAAATCAACAAACTAATCAATTCACAAAATCAACCTGCGAGTAGCTGGAACAAGCCGAACGAGAGAAGAAACAAGAACGGGCCGAACAAATCAGCATCCTCATGTAAACCATGATTAAACCTAACAGGATTCATAATCGATACCGACGCTTAATATTAATCGCCAGCTCCTTTAACAACGGTGGTTCCTCATCAAAATTGTATGCCCCACCGGGGCCGATGACGGAGGAGGAGGGAGGGTTAGAGGAGAGAGACGCGACGGAGAGAATTAGTTCTCAGATAATTACAACTAGGTCGCTATAGCTTATTTTTTAAATTTTTAGCCCGGAAATCCTAAGTTCTAACAATCAAGTATAGCCAATTAAACACACACCGAGACTTATAAACTGAAATTCCGTACAAAACAATGAAATCACGAATTGGTCCCTATAGTTTTAGTAACATAACAATTTAACCCATCAATTCATAGAACAAACAACTCAAGCCATATAAAAACTGTAACCAAATATAGGAAAAATACTAATTTCTTAATAAATTCCGAGCAAGTCTCTACAGTAATAGTTACGTAACAATTCATCCCATCAATTCATAAAGTTAGCAATTCAATCCATCAATTCACCAAATCAACAAACAAATCAATGGATTCACAAAATTAAACAGTTGAAGTACAATATCCATTCAATATGTACACCATTCTCAATAAACTTAAATCTAAGCACAGTATAATTAATATGCCAGAAACCCTATAAATTACGATCTGGTCCTTATAGTTTGGTTAAATAGCAATCGAACCCATCAATTCATAAATTTAACAAATCAACCCAAAAATTCACAAAAAAAAAATCAACATAATCCACATAAGTAAACAGTTTGGTCCACGTACCTGCGAGAAGCTGAAAAAGGCCGAAGGAGAGGAGAAAAAGAAAGGGTCCAGACAAATCAGCATCCTCGTGGAGACCGTGATTAACCCTAACAGGATTCATAATCGAAACCGATTTAGACCAAATCTGCTTAGTATTAATCCCCAGCTCCTCCAATAAAGGCGGTTCCTCGTCAAAATTATACGCTCCACCGGACCCGATGACGGATGATGAGGGAGGGTTAGAGGAGAGAGAAGCGGATCCGATGTCGAACGACATGAATGGGATAGATGGGTTGGACTGATGACGTGGAGGTTGAAACGGAGCGATGGGGCGGCGTTGCTGTGGACCTGTGGCGGAGTTAGGGTTTCCGCCGGAGGGAAACACCACCGGTGGCACGTTGAATTGCTTCTCCATATTATTATGTATATGCATAATATGTATGTATGTATATTTTGTAGAGAGAGAGAGAGAGAAATTGCGAGTTAATTACAAAATTTACAACACTTTAAAATACTCTACAACTCTACTCTTTTGTTTATTTTACTTCCATTATAAGTTTTTCGTTACTTTGGCTCTGTTTAGCATCAGTTTTTTTTTTTTTTAAGTAAAAAACTTCTTTCAAAAACATGTAAGAAAAAAAAAATAAAAAAACTAATTTTCAATTTTGACATTTTGATAAATTTCATAATATATTGTCGAAAAATAACAAGTAACACGTCAAACATAAAAATAAAAATTTAGCTGAGATACGATCAATATTTATTTAAATTATAAAAATTATAATGAAAAATCTATCAAAATCTCCAAAATGTGTGCTTTCTTTGTTTTTAGATTTTCTAGTTATATTCCTCCAAAATTTAGATTTTTAAAAGCTAATTAAAGTAGTAATATCAAACATACGTGACTTTTTAAAAGCAAGAGAAGCTAAAAAAACAAAAAACAAAAAGTTGATGTCATTTATAAAATATTCTGTCAATAATTTTTTCAAACTTATGTTTAACAATTTTATTTTGGAGTAATATAATTGTCTATTTATGAATTGTTTTATAAGGAAAGTATATCGGGTTTATATAAATTCCTTTAAATGAACCAACAAATATTGATATTTTATGTATAATTTACGAGTCCAAATCTTCTAAATCTTTCGTGTCCCGTTGTTTATTTTATCCAAATTTTTTTTCTAAAAAACTGAAAAAAAAATTATACAATTACTATAATGCATGTATCAATACATTTAAATAATTATTTTTAAAATAAAATTCATACACAATTTAATTTGGAATAAATGTATAAATTAGTGTAAATTAAACATTAAATCTTAAAAAATTTGTCTAAAACAATATTATGTCCAAATGTTTTAAAATTTGAATACAATATACTATAAAAACTTATAAATTTGCGGAACAAGTTGTGAAAATTTAAAATTTGATTAAAAATAAATAAGGAGACATGAAAATGGATAAAAAAATATAAAAAAAAGATTTGGACTCGTATTTTATTCTTGCAATCCAAAAACGTAAAAATTACAAAAGGGAACAGAAAAGAGAAGAGACGTCGTAGTTATAAAGAACATATGATACTTTCTCACACTACAGTATTTAAGTTGCATGTTTATTGAACATTTTCTCTACAATTTTTGTTTAGGTTTAATTACTCGTATACAAAATGGAGTACACGGATTATTTTTCTTAAAAACAGCGTTAATTTCTTTCATAACAGCCACATATTTACGAAATGTTACGATTCTGAATGATACATTTGAAAAATTAAATAAATAGAATAACATTAGCTGCACTTGTAAATTAATTAGCAAAGTCCTAACATTCTGTCATTTTGGCAGCTACATATGAGTACTGTATAGTCGTAAATTAGCAAAGTCGTAACATTCCGTCATTTTGGCAGTTGCATATGAGTGTAGTCGTATACTAGCAAAATCGTAACATTTTGTCCTTATGGATTATGGTATTTGCATACGAGTGTAGTCGTATATTAGCAAAATCGTAACATTTTGTCCTTACGGACCATGATATCTGCATATGAACGCACTTGTATATTAGCAAAATCGTAACATTCAGACCATCTCATAAATTAACTACTACATTTGAAAAAGTTTACTAAACTGCATGCAATATGAGCAATCTTGAGAAAATCTTGAATTCTATTTTTTTAAACTCTAATATCATTTTGGTTAAACTTGTCAAACAGCAATTTTAAATTAAAGTGCAAAAAATACATAAAACAATATATATGATAGAACTGAATTAAAAATAGTACTATACATAATATCAAATAAAATATGTATCATTACTCTAATTTTGTAAATTACATTTCGTACATTATGAAATTAACTACATGTTTAACAACATTTTTTTATGTATTATCTGATTACGGGGTCGATTAACATGGATTATTTTCTGGTGACTATATTTTCCCCATCATATCCAGGTATTATTTGATATTTTATTAATTTTAGTTGTGAAATTTGAGACTTTTATCGAGCTCTAATCTGATTTGATTAATGACAAAATATATTCTCACAACTTTGTCACTCCTTTATAATAATATATTTTAAAAAAAAATACAAGCATTGATGGGTATCATCAGAGCCAGCTGGTGCACCAAGAAGGTAATGTGTTAAATTTCGGCCTCCAAATTCTTAAAAAAATAATAATTATCAAAGTACTCATAGATTTAAAAAAGTACTCATAGATTTAAATATTAAGTAAAATAAATTACTACTCCTACATCATGTATATTCCAAACTATGTTGGGCATAAAGGAAAATAAAAATGATAACACTTGAAGTTACAGAATACAGAAGATTATTTTATTATTGGAATTAATTGTCAGTTTTGCACATTAAGAAACAAGAATGATTAGTATTTAAATTTGGTCGTATTACTACTTGTCTGTGTTACTTTGAATCCTTTATGCTATGTAAGCATGATTTATTTTATGTTGGATTTGATTAGTAGAGTATTAAAACTTCTACATTTTTGATAGTTTATTTTGTGTAATTCTTGTCGTAGAAAAAATAAAATAAAGCCACTTTTTTGGGTTTTATCTAGGCCTCCGAAATGCTATAGACAGTACTGAATGCAACGAGATAAGGTTAATGAGGTTAGCGATAGAAGACGGTAGAGGGTCTGACAAGTTGTTCATAGAAAGGTCCAAATCCCCCAAAGCCAAATTTCCAATGCAAGGCGGGATTGAGCCGAAGAAACTATTATCATAGAGAAACAAGTTCTTGAAATTTGTTAGAAGCCCGATTTCTTGTGGTATATTTCCTATAAAGGAATTGTTTTGAAGCTGTAATGATATGAGCTTCGTCCAATTCGATATAAGATAAGGCGACATGTTACTAATGAAGGAATTATCCGATAAACCCAAGTCCAACAGACTTTTCAGATTAGCTTAGACAAGGACATAGGCAAATTTTCAAACAAAGAATTCAGAGCTAGACTAAGGTATACGAGGTTGGAGCGTAGCCCAAAGTTCCGATGGAATAGTAGAAACTAACATGTTTCTTGCTACACGAGTGTTCGAATTTTAGAGACAAGTTTATTTCGTCTCAAAAGTTACTTAGAGACAAATTTTAATTGTCTCGTTATGTTCGTATGATATTGTCTTTAAAAATAAAAAAAATTCAAATTATGTGTCTAAAAATTAGATTTGAAGACAAAAAAATTATTTTTGTGTCAAATATTATTTTTGTCCCGAAAAATTAGAGTCCAAATCTTCTACCCCTATTCTCTACTCCCTTCCGTGCCTCCTTGCTTATTTTCACTCAAATTTTAAATTTTCATAACTTGTTCCGCAAATTTATAAGATTTTATATTATTTGTATTGTATTCAAATTTTAATTTACACTAATTCATACATTTATTTCAAAATAAATTGCGTGTGAATTTTCTTTTAAAAATAATTATTGTAATGCATTGCTACATGTATTATAGTAATTGTATAATTTTTTTTAAAATTTTTTAGAAATTTTTTTATATAAAATAAGAAAGGAGGTACGGAATGAGATAGAAGATTTAGACTCAAAAAAATTACCATTATAGACAAAATTTAGTTGCATATAAAAAAAAAATGTTTAGTTTGCTATATATATAATATATATATAAAGAATATAGTTAGATACCCCCACCTTGGTCCTAGTGGCTGATGTTAGTTTTATTACGTTTTGGGCAAGTACTCTGAAACTGAGTTTGGTCCCAAATGATGCAATGAAATGGGGTACCCCTTTTGGTTAGAAAAAAAAAAAGAAACATATATAAAAAGTTGTATTATGGGACCTAACATGTTACTATTGTTTCTTAGATATAAGTATTCAATCTGCCATATTTCCAAATAACAAAGAACCGGTGAACTAGGATTTATAACTAAGGCCAGGTAGTCAAATAAACGAAAGTTTTATTTGAAAACATGCATTCCGCTGAAGCGCCGAAAGACTTCTCAGATTATCTCAAGGGTGTATTCATCACTGAAGCGTTGGAAATTTCTTACTTAAAAATCAAATGATTTTTGAGGGTTTTGGATGAAGAAGAGGAAGAAGAGAGACAGTCTCTCTCTAAAAGAAAGTGATGAGTATACAGTATGCGAAGGGTTCACTGTAGTTAATACTGGGAAGGGTTCACTGTAGTTAATACTGGGACGCGTGTCCAAAGTTTTGGTTTATTCTTTTTAGTCCTCAAGTTTCTGTCGGTTTGCAGTTTGCTGCGTTACATTGTAATTATTACAATTTATCACTTTGTTTATTTAATAAAATTATGGGTTTCCCACTGTGTATTTAAAAAAAAATGCATTCCGCGTTACGTTTTATGCAGCTCGTTAATTAGCCATGATACCGATACCGATACCGTTACCAATAGTTTTTCCTTATTTAAACCCACCTAATACCTGAAAAAACTAGTCGTCAGCGGGTGACTGGTGAGCCAGTTGATCGAGTAGTCGAGAACTCCCATATCCGCATGTCTCGATATAGGAACAAAATAAAGAATAACAATATTAGGATGCTACGTACCTAATGCATATACTAATATATACATAATTGATATGGAATAGTACACGTACGGGAGAAATCACGACATGTGCGTGTGATGAAGGTCGGATTTTACCGCATCATCTAATTAACATACTCTAGAAAATAACTCAAGGAATCATACGGTTTCAATGTTAATCGTAGTTTTTCACATTCCTATAACGTGATTCTTTAACTTACTTTTTTATTTCTAGTTTTTTGTGTTTGGGTAGCCAGTCCCATTCTCATGAGTCCATACTCTCGAATATAGACTAAATAGTTATTTAAAATCGTGACTAATATATAGTATATATTAAGTCAATGATTGTGATTTGCCAGACTATATAGTCACCCATATTGACAAGTCGTGACTAGTAACTTATATATATTTATTTAAAATCGTGACTAGTAATTATAGTCACCCATATTGACAAGTCGTAAAAGAAATCGTTTTAAATTTAGATGATTTAGTAAGAGTACCGACATGCATTGATGTTAAAGAGTTTTTTTTTTTTTTTAATTTGAGCAAACAAATTAGACTAGCTTACGCGTTACCAAAGGTTGCATATATGTGAGCTAACGCCAATGCCCGATAAAGTGCACATATTCCGGTTATTGTAGAAATTTCACTTTGCTGTTTCTCATGGCAGTATATATGAGTATATAACTCGGGCTTCGTCTCGTAAATCGAAGGAGAGAATGACAATTAAGGGAATCTAAATTTTAAAACATATCAATTTATTCAATTAACTTTAGTAATAGTGATAGACGATCTCATTTTCATTCCAAAAATTGTCTTCTTAGAGATAGGAAATCAAATATTTTTTTCCTTTTTCCTGTTTTTTTTTTTTTTTTTTGCTTTAGATGAATTTACAAGGCTGTAAACATTAGATCTTGGTATCTCTACAACGTAATGCATGTCACTTTCTATCACAAATGTTTACATTTTTTTTTTAATTTTGGTAGGTCATATAAGAGGAACAAAACAAAATTGCATTCTTTGATCTCATCAATCTATTTGACTTTAGTAGTAATGACTATTTCATACTGCACCATATGAGAAATTTGTAAAATATGAAAATTCAAATTATATGTTTTCAGATGTAACATGTCTGCTTCCAGAAGACAATAACTGTTTGCTTTAAATATTGGAATTTGCTCATTCCCATATTACTTCTACTGCGCATTGTTATCTCCTATATATTGCGTTTTGCTACTTTGTAATCCGAACAATGATTTGATATCCCCGTATTCTTACGTCACTTAAATTAGTATTTAGTAGACGTTTATCTAAATTTGACACCATTCATATTCTTATGTCACTTAAATTAGTATTTGTTTGAGGGCTTGTATTTAAGCATCAATGTAAATAAGTTTCTGATCGAATAATATAAAAAACTAACGTTAGTAAATTAAATGTCATTTTCATGCTAGGTCTCATGTTAAGATCCCAACGAAATATAATACTAATAATACGCAACATTTTTTTTTGTGCATGTATATATAAATCGTTAGCCACGCGTTACGTGTGCGACGCGTGGTATATATATGATCCGGGTAAATAAATTTTTAAAAAGTATATTGATTGAATGAATATATTAAATTAAAAATCGTGAGTAATATAACGTTTTTGTTATACAAAATACACACAAAACGATTTTGTTAGTATACCATTATAATTGTTTTGAAAAGATGATGATTTTTTGTATTTTTTTTTATATTTTGAATTGAATAAATGTAAATGAGTAATTAGTAAAAAAGAGTGGGGACATTTTTGGAAAAAATGGCCAAAATTTGACAGTCTCATTTTTTTTTGGGTTGACTTATATTAATAAGACTAGTAATCGTGCCCCACGCTTTGCGTGTAAGATGCGTAATGCGATAAAATTTAGAAAATAAGTGTAGTTATGATACAAATATTTGGAGAATAAAAAAAATATAAGAGTATAAGATGAGAAGACTCAAAAGAATTTTGAGAGTTTAAATAGGGATAAAAAATGTTATTAGTTATTATTTTTTCTCTATTTTTTATGATAATATGGTATTATGGTAATTAATAAAAAAGTGTAAGGATATTTTTGAAAAAAAGTGGTAAAATTTGGCAGGCTCAACAAATCTTGAATTGGCTTATTATAATAGTATATATAAGATATGGATTTATTTATGCAACGACTTTTAGTCAATATATAGTTTAGAGTTTCTTTTCTTTCATAGAAATTCATGAGAATGGGGAACTCATGTACTTCCAACACTTCTAAGTATTTTCCAGTTCAATAATATAACTGGCATTCAGTCTAATGTTAATGCTTGAATTAGCTACGGTATATATAGAGCTTCGGTCATGAAATGTTAACAGTAATAGATGTCGTTTTACTATTCGGCAACAGAAAATGCTAGGTTGTCTAATGTTAGAGTAATTATCCCACATCGTCTAGAATCTAGATAATTATCGAGCCTGTGGTTTAGCGAGGAAGAGTGTTAGACTAATTATCACACAGATATCCATCCTTACTATTACGAGGCCTTTTAATAGTAAATGAATATGGATTCTAATATCTAACTTATTATATTGTCATGTAGTTATAAATTGGCCGGCTTTCCGGCTCCTTAAAATTCTGATGTAATACATCATTTTTTACAACGTTGGAGCAGCCGAACAAGACAAGGCTTTGGATACTTCCGGTTCTTGCAATTGGTATATATATAAAATTTTCTAAGATTTGAATAGACTAGGTATTAATATCCTATTAAATGGTAAAGTGATTTCTAGCTATTTGTTTTCTTGGTTGAACGAATTGACTATAGGTATGCCTCAAAGAAAGTATGTGTTTGTCAAACTATAGGTGTCCAAAGTCATTAGGCAGATATATAAAATTTAATTCTTGACAGTAATGCTTGGATATTTTCCTATAAGTTTAGTTGAAGGCGATAAAGTAAAATTCAAAAGCTTAGTTAGTTTGCTCCTTCAGCTCAGTGTTTTAAAATTCATCCCCTCTTTTTCACTTGTCTCTCCCACTACAATCAAGATAATGGAAGAGAAAGGTATAGCGAACGGAATTGAGGATTATACAGAGGATGGGACTGTGGATCTTAAAGGGAGACCGGTTCTAAGATCCAAAACTGGTGGATGGAAAGCTTGTTCCTTCCTTGTCGGTAATCTATTCTAGCTCTACTTTTTTTGTTATCTCGTACCTAACATCGAACATTTAAGTATGAAGTTTTTTTATCTACATAAATGATCTATATCGACATAAGTTGTCAATTCCTCTAGAAGAAGGGAAGTAAGTTGTGTTGAAGTTTTAATTATGGTCATGTACTTGATTAAACAACATTTTCCTCTTTAATTCCTAGTAGCCAATTGAGAAATTAAAGGTTTTTCATGTCTAGTTAAATGGAATAGAAGCATTAGGTGTTTCAAGATAGCGACTCCCACGGAGACAACAATTTTGATTTAGTGGATATGAAATAGTGTCGTAAAGTATACCTAGTTGTGGGAGGGATTGCTTGTTCAAAATGCTTGAACGATTTCTTTATAGAAAGTTTCATACATAAATGTTTTATCGATAGGATCTATACGAATTTATTCTTGCTACCATGCATGTTTTTTCAATTCTAGTGTCGTTTCCGATACTTGATAATGTTTTAGATGTGTAGTACAAAAATCAGCAAGGCACATGACAAAGATTCTCACTTCCATCTTTGTGCTATATATGGTTAATTGCAGTATATGAAGTGTTTGAGAGGATGGCATACTATGGAATTGCAACAAACCTAGTGTTGTATTTGACAAATAAACTCCATGAAGGCACTGTAGAATCTTCAAACAATGTCACCAATTGGATCGGCACCGTATGGATGATGCCTCTTTTAGGTGCATATATAGCGGATGCTCATCTTGGGCGATACAAGACTTTTATGATCTCATCAGTCATCTACTTTTGGGTACTATTTCAACATGGTTACATGTATTATTTCCGTATCAACTCTACCAAGTCTAACGATAATTTGCTTACAGGGGATGTGTTTATTAACTCTAGCAGTGTCGGTTCCAGCCTTAAGACCCCCATCATGTGGCCACGGGGTGAAGAACGACGAATGCAACAAAAAGGCTTCACATTTACAAGTGGGGATTTTTTATTGCGCTTTGTATATAATAGCGCTTGGAACAGGCGGGACTAAGCCAAATATCTCAACAATGGGTGCTGACCAATTTGACGACTTTGAACCCAAAGAGAGGTCTCACAAGCTTTCGTTCTTCAACTGGTGGACATTTAGTATCTTCCTCGGAACCCTTTTCTCCAACACATTCTTAATCTACATTCAGGATAACGTTGGTTGGGCCGTGGGGTATAGCCTTCCCACGTTGGGACTCGCTGTATCTATAGTAGTATTTATAATTGGGACACCATATTATAGGCATAAAATCTCTCCCGGTAGTCCTTTGACAAGAATGGCTAAAGTGCTCGTGGCAGCAGCGAGGAAGTGCAGAGTAGAGGTGCCGAGTGACCCGAAAGAGCTTCATGAGTTGAGTTTTGAGGAATATTCTTCCCCAGGAAAGTACAGAATCGACCACACAACTTCAATGAGGTATGTTATTCATCGCCCTTCTTGTGTTTGTTTTGTTTTGTTTTCGCTTAATTTGTCTCGTTATATAGAATTTTTATGTCATAAATTTGTTTGTTGTTCCCTGAAAAATGTTTTTCTTCCCACACAATTGATGTAAAAAAAGAAAATTATATGTCATGCATGGTGTACCTACCACTATAGGTGAAAAGCATGAGGACTTCTTGAAGCTACAAAAACGTTAAATCCTAGGCAAGCCTGCTACCCATTAACTACAAGAAATAGTAGTCGATGGAAAATTATGTATACATTGATTATCATAATCAGTGTTTAGCCAATTGTCTCTACTGAAATAAAATTATATATATTCATTAGTTATTTTCAATGAAAATTGCGGTAAGAAACAAGATGCTTGACTGTTTGTTGAACTTTAATTATGATCATGTCAATAATCACTCGTCCTTTATTATGGTTTATATCTACGTTTTAAAAGGCGCGTCTAGACACAAATTAGGCGGCGTGTAGACGGTATGTGAAGACTAGAAACCTAAGAGAATATGCGGATTGGGCGCAAATTAGGCGGCCCTAGGCGATAATATGCGCTAAACGGCCAATTTCGCCTGAAGTCCGTCTTTCGGCTTTTAGAACATTGGTTTACATACTCATTTGATTGATCCATCGTTACCACATCTTCATGTTTTCATATGAAGTTTGATATTTTCTTTTTCAATTATTTGGCAGATTTCTTAACAAAGCTGCGGTAAAAAGTGGACCGGATTCACCATGGAACCTTTGCCCAGTGACCCAAGTTGAACAAACAAAACAAATGGTGAAACTTATCCCTATTTTTGTAGCCACATTTATCCCCAACACCATTTTTGCTCAAACTACAACTCTCTTCATAAAGCAAGGCACAACCCTCAATAGAAGCATCGGACCCCACTTCGAATTACCCCCGGCTTGCCTCTCAGTATTCATAACAATTTTCATGCTCGTAACCCTAGTCCTCTACGATCGTTGTTTCATACCAATAGTGCGCAAGTATACAAAAAATCCAAGAGGAATCACTATATTGCAAAGACTTGGGATCGGTATTGCTATACATGTAGTAATTATGACCGTTGCTTTCTTGATTGAGAAAAAGAGACTTAGTTTTGCTAGAGCTCATAACATTACTGGGAAACACCAAATGGTCCCTTTAACTGTTTTCATTCTCCTCCCTCAATTTGCTTTAATGGGCGTGGCCGATAATTTTGTTGTGGTGGCAATAATGGAGATTTTCTATGATCAAGCACCAGAGGGAATGAAGAGCCTCGGGACATCATACTTCACAACGGGTATTGGAATTGGGTTTTTCCTTAGCAGTTTTATCCTTTCGACTGTAGCGGATGTGACCAAGAGAAATGGTCACAAGGGATGGATATTAGATAACTTGAACCAGTCTCATTTAGACTACTACTATGCTTTTCTTGCGATATTGAGCTTTCTCAACTTAATTTACTTCCTTGTCGTGGCGAAGTACTTTGTTTATAACGCCGATGTGGATACTAAAGCGATGAGACGGCTGCAGGATAAGACTACTGTTGAAACCTCAAAAGCTATGCAGGATCTTGAATCTTCAAACGCTAACTTGTTGGGTAATAAAGTGTGAATGACTTGAGCTGGTATAAATCGAAACGCAAGTGGTGATCGATTTGCTTCTTAGGAGTTAAATAATATCATATGTTTAGTCGCCCTTGAGAACTTCGTATCTCGAATGATGATAACTGGTTTAAGGTGCTCTAAATAGTCGGCATTTCATCATAATTTTAACAAATGCCAAATTACAAGAACTCTAAATATCATCATCATCAAACTAAGCCTTTATCCCAAATATTTGGGATCGGTTACATCAAACCATATAAGAATTTATTCATTTACAATTAACAGAGGAACTCTAAATAGTAGGATCTAATTAAATAATAGTAGGCATTGGTCCATTTTTTTTTAATCAACATCGTGATTGGTCCATCTTAATGCCAAACTACAGAAGCTCTAAATAATTGGTCCGTCGCTAAGGAGCTCTAGATCAGTTTTGGTATATTTCGGTTTGGTTTATGAAAATTTCAAATGATTTTACGGTTTGGATTGAATAATTTGAGTCTGTTTGCCTCGCTTCTAATTCAACTTGAGAAATCTAAACCATTGCAAGCATACTTAAAAGTTTGTGAATGCGACACTCCCTCTAAAGATAAAGTATAACCATTTAAAATCGTACCGTCGCTTCGGCGTGAATCTACATAAACACCTAATCATTCTTACTCGCTAAAATTAAATTGATACATCTACTTATGTTAGCAGTTCCTTTCATAATCAAGAACAATATCATTCTATCCTGAGTAATAAGCACAAGCTGCACAACAAAAAGTTACTGAAACTAAATCACAGATCACCCATGACCGATTCATGAATTATAAAATGGGTTTTTGACGATCTCTCTTTCGTAGTTTGGCATTAAGAATTTAAGATGGACCAATTATTGTCTACCATTAACGTATCAACCGAGACTATAAGCATCATAAAACTTTTTTAAAATATAAGCGTCTATCTTTTGTCATTTACATCGTACTAAAATCTTCAAAATTAACGTTTCAAATTTTTTAATTGGGTTGCAAATATGCCCAGCCGCTAATAAACAAGCTCGTGTTTGACTCATGTCCATTCATTTACCGGTGCTCCGAGACCAGACACGAACTCGTTTAATTATTTTAATATTTTTTTTATCATAACTATTTTTAAGTAATTTTTCCGAATACACACGAATGATAAACACCCTTAATTTCTCTAAATATAGTAAATACCTATTTTCTTATACTACATCAGTTTCTTATACTCATAATACGAACTCGAATTAGTACATATATTTTAGATAGTTAAAAAAATTGTCACGAGCAAAATACTAAATGAGACTGACAACGTATTCAGACTTAGTTCATGAACAGCTGGACGGAGCCGGAGTTTAAACATAATTTAAGGACTCATCAGAGCCGAATTCGAACATACGAGGCAGATTGACCATAATCCTAATCCAACACGCAAAATAAATGACGGGGCAGATTGGGATGGGTCGGTAAAATTTAAATCTCAACCCAACCCAACCCGTTACAATTAAAACGCCAACCCAACCCGCAAAATAAATTGCGGATTGAGGCGGGTTGAGTTTAGATTGATTTTTAAATTTTCATTTTGGTCTTTTATTTTTCATATTTTGAATAATTAACCTAAATTTTAAAATAAATTGAAATTTTAAAATAAAAATAAAAATAAAAACTAATCAAAATACGTTTAAAACATTCGCAATGTAAAGTTGATATCTTAAAATACACAAAATGTATACATAAATATCTAAAATTATTATTATATATATATTGCTGGTTGAAACGGGTTGAACCGGATTAACCCGCGGTTTGAAAATTTCAACCCTAACATAACCCGTAAAATATATACCGGATAGAGGCGGGACAAATTAATTTTTTTTTAACACTCCCCATCCCTACTCAACTCAGCCTCAGCTCGATACCAGCCAACTTTCATCTAATTACAGTCAAACCTACTGAGATTAGAAAAATAACAAAAACACCACTAAATAGTTTCAGTTAAGTACACAAGTTTCACAATAGTATCAAAAGTAGTCCAAAAGTAAGATAAAAAGTTCCAATTTCAAACTTTGCGGCCATTTCCGTAGTTGCTAAAACCCTCTCTCTCTCTCTCTCTCCTCACAGTAAATCCATCAATGGCGGCTTTAACCGGTTTATCTCGCCGGTCCACCTCACCTGCTCTCTCGCACTTCCGGTTCACCGTAAACCGCTCCTCCGGTTCATCTCCAAACCCAAACCACTCTAATCTCAACAAAACAGAAACACCTCTGAAAAACACGTGGCAGAAATTCGGGGACATATCCGGGCCGTTGAATTCATGGCCTGATTATTATGGAAAATATTCGGGAGTGTCGTCGGTTTTCGGGGAGAGGGGGAAGAGAGAGGAGATGTTTCCTGGGTGTGATTATAAGCATTGGTTGATTATTATGAATAATTTTGAGGAACGCGTTAAAACTAAAGAGGAAATGTTAAGTCGGTCTGTTCGTACACTTGCTAAAGTACTCGGAAGGTATAATTCTATTTAAATGCGATTTCATTTTATTGCCTTATTTGTGTTTTAAAGCATTATAGCATGTATGTGTAGTGTATCAGAGAGTATTTAGATGGACTTAGTAATTCAGTCGGAAATTGAACGGATTTGAAATAATATTTTGATATTAAAATTTATGATATCTTCAATCCGTTACATTCTATATCTGTTTATACTAAAACGTAATTATTTGGAAATTCGGGGATATATCTGGGCCGTTGAATTCTTGGCCTGGTTATGAAAAGTATTCACGACCGTCAGTTTTCGGGGAGAGGGAGAAGAGAGAGGAGATGTTTCCTGGGTGTGATTGTAAGCATATGTTGATTATTATGGACGATTTTGAGGAGCGGGTTAATACTAAGGAGGAGATGTTGGGTCGCTCTGTTCGTACACTTGCTAAAGTACTTGGAAGGTACTATGATTAAAGGAAAATGCTTATTACACTTTAATACTTGCACATAAAAGTTATACGCCATGATGTGTCATGTTTTCATTGGTTCATATAAAGACCTTTCAACAATTTCATAATATTTGAGGGACTAAATGTGTGAATGTTCAAAAAAGTTTACTTGCTTCGGTGCAAGTTTAAGTGTAAATGTTAAGTGTATATATCAATGCTCATAGTTAAATGCCTAGTCATTGCATTATGTAGTTATGTGTATTTTTGAGCATTATTGTATGTATACTTAGGGGTGGAGCGGGAATTGACGTTCTGGGTTTGCAAATTAGAAAGTGTTAATTTATCGGGTTGCAAAACGTATTTGGAATTTTCTTATGGCATTATTGTGTGTATATTGGGCAGTGTTCTAAAAAGCGAATTAGGCGGAGCCTGACGATTAGGCGCGATTAAGCTGATTATGGGATGATTATGCGGAACTAGATGGGATTAGGCACTAGGCAACCTATTTCTGCCTAGAATCCGTTTTAGGCCTTTTAGAATGTATGTAGCATTGACATTTTAATAAGAACCATTCTAGTCTCAACAACAATAATCATCACAAAACAGAAACACCTCCTAAAAACATGTGGCAGAAATTCGGGGATTTATCTGGGCCGTTGAATTCATGGCCTGGTTATGTAAAGTATTCAGGACCGTTGGTTTTTGGGGAGAGAGAGGTGATCCCTGGGTGTGATTATAAGCATTGGTTGATTATTATGGATGATTTGGAGGATCGTGTTAAAACTAAGGAGGAGATGTTAAGTCGGTCTATACATACACTTGTTAAAGTACTTGGAAGGTACAAAATTAATTGAATGTCTTGTTATTGCATTATGTAGTTATGTGTATTTTTGTGCATTATTGTATGTATACTAAGGGGTGGGGCGAGAATTAGCATTCTGAGTTGCAAATTAATGACCGGTCACTCTATTTGTACACTTGCTAAAGTAATTGGAAGGTACTATGTTGGAATGTGTTGTTATTTCATTGCGTTATGTGTATTTTTGTGCATTATTGTACTTATACTAAGGGGTGGGGTGAGAATTAACATTCTGTGATTGCAAATTACAGATTTGATATATTCTTATAGGAAAAAAGAGCATTTTGATTAATTGTGGGTTTGCGCTATTTGAACGAGATGATCCATCGCTCTATTCGTACGCTTGCTAAAGTACTTGGAAGGTACTGTAATTGAATGACTTGTCATTGCTTTATGTGTATTTTTTATAATTTTATGCATTATTGTATGTATATATAGTGTATTAGAGAGTATTTAGATGGACTTCTGTGAATTGAGCGGAATTAAAACAAGAACTTGATATTAGAATTTATGATATCCTCAATCTGTTACATTCTATAGCTGTTTATATTAAAACGTAATTATTTGAAAATTTCCTAATTGACATTGACATTGACATTTGAATGAGAACCACTTATGCTACAATTCAAAGTATAAGAATTGAGCAACAGCGTAAAACTGTACTCGATGGTGGAGCTAAAATCCGCGTATGGGGGTGTTGTGATTTTTTGTTAATGGTAAAAAGAATCGTTTTTTTTTAATAATTAAAATGGGGAGTACAACAATCTCATCCAGCTACTCCTAAAGACGAGATGATTGGGTCGCTCTGTTCGCACACTTGCTAAAGTACTCGGAAGGTACAATACAATTGAATGCCTTGTCATTTCCTCGTGTTGATTTTTGTGCATTCTTGTATGGATGCTCAGGGGCGTAGTGAAAATTGGCATTCTGGAGTTGCAAATTAGAAAGTGTTATTTAAATTTATTTGAAATTTTCTTATAGAAAATAGCACTTTCGTTAATTGTTACTAAAGACGAGATGACCGGTCTCTCTGTGCCTCTGTTAGTACACTTAGTTAAGTACTTGAAAGGTACATTTAATTGAATGCCTTATCATTTCCTTATGTGTAATTTGTGCATTACTGTATGTAAACTCAGGAGTGGGGAGAGAATTAACATACCGGGATTGCAAATTACAAATTACAAATTTGAAATATTCTTATCGAAAAAAAGAGCATACTTATTAATTGTGGGGTTTTATTATTTGAAATTATTTACGAAGGACGTGATGATCCGTACACTTGCTAAAATACTTGGAAGGTACGATAATTTAAATGCCTTGTTATTGGCTTATGTGTATTTTTGTGCATAAGGGGCGGGCCGAAAACTAACTCTGGGATTGCAAATTACAAATTTGAAATGTTCTTATAGAAAAAATAGCATTTTTATTAATTGTGGTGTTGAATTTTTGAAATTATTTACTAAGGAAGAGATGATCGGTCGGTCTATTCGTACACTTGCTAAAGTACTCGGAAGGTACAATGTAATTCAGTAATTGGATGCCTTGTCATTGCTTTATGTGTTTTAGAAGAGGTTTTAGCAGCTACGAACTGGAAAATAAGTTGAGTGTTTCTCTTTCTTCGTTTGATAAGAGTCTAGCTGGATAATGATTGTACTTTGAACAAGCATACGGCTTGTAAAAATTATCAATCTATCTTGTATTCAGATAGCCATTTCCTTTACCAATGAGATCATATTAAATATAAATCTAGGATCAAATTCATGTTGTTTTCTGACAACAGTCCGTGCTCAATATATGTATATATTATGTTCAGAACGGGTGCGGTTGGGTTATTTATATTTCCTTTTGTTTCTTTATCTGGCTTTTCTTCTCAGTTCCTTTTGACCGAAGTCTACGGTTTTTAAGACTTTGGTTTCCTTCCAAGGTCCACTGTTTAATCAATACTTATTAAACTGCTAATTGAGTGCTAGTATTAGTGTTACATATTCAGTTTTATTAATCAAATACTTTATTGTGATTTGTATTAGTGAAGAGGAAGCCAGGAAAAAGATTTACAATATATTCACTGATAAATACTTCGGATTTGGGTGCCAAATTGATGAGGAGACATCTAATAAGCTTGAAGGTTTGTGCGTTTTGCAATTAATTTTTCTCAGATTGCGAGGTTGTTCATATACAGTTTTACATATTTATTATCTCTTTTTACAGATCTTCCAGGTGTTATGTTTGCGGTTCCCGACTGTTATGCAGACGCTGAAAACAAGGATTACGGTGGTATGTTTTCCAAAAAGTATAATGTAGCATCTATGTGCTTATTGTGTTTAACATAGAAAGGCTAAAATTTGTGGTTGATTGATAGCTTACTTGCCAGGTATGGTTTTCATGCTCTTGTTTCATGGTAGCTGATTAGTCTTCTTGTGAAATCCATCATGTTTAATAAAAGCATTGTAATTTTAAATTAATGGACATGTCTCTCGTACTATTCTGTCTGGGAAAGTGTACATAATTCTGTGCAAACAACATATTGATTCTGTATATTCTTGGTAACACGGTTCTTCCCTAAGTGCCCATCAGAATATCTTTCTCCTGCTAGTATAAATGTACAATGCTTGATGTATGTGAGGTTTTTGCTTTAATCTTCCACGAAAATCTTTTCCACCTAAATTTGATAAGTTAAACTTTAGATTAGTTTGGCATATTGTACCTTTAGTGCGTAAGTCGGATCTAATAATATTGATGCAGAACAGTTGGCAGTTCTTTAAAAGTAACCGAGTAAGGTTGGATTGTAGGTTTTCACTTATATAAATGAGTATTTAATAACTCAGGACGACTTTTTCACTTTGTCAGTATGTTCTCTACATATGGGAAAAACCGATGCTCACTTTGATATCTACCTAAATATGGAAAGAATCGATGCTCACCCTTCCTTTTAACCTATGTGAGAAAGAAAAGCACGGTTAAGACAAATGCAACTTGTCACCGCACCCAATATATGATCTTTCCTTTTACCTCATCGTATTGTTATTTCAGTTTTCTATTTGCAGCTTATACTTTCCAGTTCCCAGCATGCCTTTTATATACATAATTATGGTATTCGTTTCTATTTTTTGTGACCCTCTTGTTTGTGCAGCGGAGTTAGTTGTGAACGGGGAAGTTGTCCAAAGAGAAAAGTAGAGCCAGTTTACCCTTAAGACGGATAAAAGTTCGATGATCAAACTCGTGCAATTTAGGAGTCTGCTTTATGGGGAGAGAGGTACATGGTTGATCAAACTACGAGGTTAACTTGATGAAATATTTGTTCTCGATTGGATTGTAAACCTGGTGTAATGATGATGTCTAATGAATAGAAGTTCACTAACAACTATCTAACTTTTCTGCAGTCAATGTGCTGAAATGTCAATTGTATATATCTTTTTAATTGTCTTAATTTTCATCTGGTTGTGGGAGCTAACACCTTTCGTAGACAACAGTAACATGCAATAATCTCCGCGTATTAGAATTTGAAAAAAAAAGGTGTATCGGGATCTTTGCTCCATGCGTAGCTGTACGGTCGTTATAGTTATGCGATTTATCTAAAAAGTCTAATGCATTATGAAGTATAAACCTCCTTCATGGAGGATAACAAATCTAATTAGATAGAGAAATACAGTGGCAAAAAATCTAGTGAGCATCCGCTTTTGGTTTCCAACTGAGGTTTCTTTACTATAGTAAAATCAGCTGTTTACTAAATAAAAACTATTATCATTTGACTTTATTAGTCTAATGTATAAGTCATGTACTTTAGAAAAAGATGTCCATAAAATGTAAAAAAATCGGTCAGAGTAGTTTCTAATGGCCTTATTGGTTTCTTTATAATATGTTTTATTGTTAGAAAGTTCTAAATTTTTTAATAAGATTAGATTTACTTTATAAGAAAGCATATTGTTTATCTCAACTATTTTTCCTATTATAAAAGCTTGACAGTTTAAATTATAAGTTGTAATGGACACTTAATTTACCAATGTCTGAGTATATGAAAGCATTATACAACAATGTTTGAGTATAGTTTCTCTTAACAGAAAAAAAAATAAACTGAAATAAAGCATTCAAAAACATTGCGGACATATAAGAATATAAGCAAAAAAGTAAAAGTAGGAGATAATTAACCTGCATCCATCGAAATGGTTGAAGAAACCATAATGTTCAATACCAAGGGAACAAATAAAAAGAAATTTAATTTGCTAACCCTTTGTCTTGATAATGCGTCCTTGCGTAGTTGTATGGCTCATTACAGAGCATAGGGCTATGCGACTTATTTGAAAAGTCGTCTAATGCATCGTGATGGAGTATAATAAGCACGACCTTTCCCCTTTCGTGAGTACCACAAAAATATTTGGTTAACAATTATTTTAACAGCCCACTTGTGAGCACGTCACGGGTGATAGAACACGTGCTAAGCAAATCCTAACTTAAAAAACTTAAAAAATACACATTAAAATTGCTAAATTTATGTTAGAAACTTCATTCATAACAATCTCGAAATTTATTTGTTAGAAACCATTGCATTTCTTTTAATTACAATAACAACTTTTACGAAATATTTCTGCTTTAGAATATATTTTAAAATAATTGTAGAGCGGTCTCTAGGATCTAAGATACACGACATAAATTTGAAATCAAAGGCCTTTTTATTTAAGTTTTTTCATGCATAGGGTTTATATTCACATTAATGCCAAACAGTGAAAGTTTTTAATATGTTTGAATAGAATATGGACTGTTTTGTAATAACATCAAATATTTAAAAACAAAACCTCTGTTTCTCTCTCTTTTTTTCTCTATTGTATTTTTTCTATAGCTTTGTAAAACCCTAATCCAACTGGGTTCATTTTCTCTAATAAAACGATAAAACAATAAAACGAATTGCCTATGCAATATTACGATTCGACCTTATAATTCACCATATATGCTGTAAATTAATCCCAATTAGGGTTTTTTTAACCACAAACTAGAACTAATCGGCGATTAGTCACGACTTATAGAACAAGTGATATATCTCTATAACTATACATATAATCTATATATGGCCTTAACCCTATCCCGCCGCTCTCTACTCACCGGAAACCGGTTTCTCCGGTGTTCATACTTTCCGTTCAACTCAAGCCCGAGATTCAGTAACCGGCTAGTGACCGTGACCCTCGGGAGGTATTTATAAAAATCCTCTTTATTTATATACGTATTGGATATATATATTTACAAGTAAAGAGTGAAAAACAGTCGTGAAATCGCTTATTTGTTTTATTAGCGGAAAAAAAAAAATGGATTAAATGCATTTTAGGAAGAAATTTGGGGTTCTATATCTGCTATTGTAATATTTTGTTTGTCTGTAACTGTATTATTTTATTTTCTACTATAAATGGATTGAATGCTTGTTTGTTTGTCTGTATTTCGAACATGATTTGATTGTTTATTATATACAAAACCCCTAGCTAGGGATGGCAATTTCACGGGTTTCAACCCGACCCGACTCACCACGGGTCTGGTAAAAATGCAATTCTATTCGGGTCGGGTTTAAATGGGTAAAAGTGCAAGTTAACACTGTCGCTCTTCTATCTCTCTCATATACATTAAACTCTCTCTCCTATAATAATAATAATAGAGAACATACGTTTAAATGGGTAAAAGTGGAACTTAAAAAGTGTAAGTTAACACTCTTTCTTTTCTCTCATATAAATTAAACTCTTTCTTGTATAGTTTAAATGGGTAAAAGTGCAATTTAAGAGACACACCCTCTCTCATCTCTCTATCATATACATTAAACTATCCCTGTTATAGTAATACATAACATACATTTCGGTGGGTTTCTTAAAAAAATCTTATATACAATTAATTTATTAATTAATGAAACGATATTTATAGTAAATGTGAATGAAATTTATTCATGTTAATTAATGACTAATATCTTATCGTCTTTGTTTATAGAAATTTATAGAAGGACAAACCAAATCATCATATCAGTCATATACATTTATATTACATTTTTACATATTGTAATGTTTTAATTCACGAAATTAATGAGCCAAAAGTAATTCAATAAACATGGAAATGTCAAACGGAATAATGCAAAATTTAAATCCGTAAATTAATGTGAAAGGATATTTAATGTCACGTTAGTATTTTTATATTATATTTCTAAATCAAATGATTTTTTACTCTACCTAACAAATTTTCTTTGAAATCTTTGACATTTATGAGTTTTATTTTTTTAAAGGGGAAAAAAGTATTTTTAAAAAACGGGTCAAATGGGTAAAAGTGTGAGTTTGTCCTCGGGTCGGGTCGGGTCGGGTTGAAACCCGCAAAATTGCCATCCCTACCCCTGGGCCAAGTCTTTGTTAGTTAGAGTGGATATCCCTTCATTATTAATATTTTGGTGTTTTCATGTATGCATTCATTTGTCTTCTACAGTATATAGTTACCGTAAATAGGGTTTTTTGACTGGAAATTCCGTGCAAAAAAAAAAACCTTGTGTCTGGTTTGTTTAGATGCATCTTTTAATCGAAAGCTCATTTATTTCAGGGTTTAGGGAAAACTGGGTTTATCCCACCTTAGACTTCTACTTTTTCTGGCTTGAAACTATTTAGGTCAGCATTTCTTGTGAGCAATATTTGTAGAAAAGTGAAGAACTTATAGGCTGCAACTAAACAAGCAGCCGTGAAGCAAAAGAGCAAGGAAATTTGAGCTTAGAAGTTTTTACCATGCAAGTCGTAGTCTCTAGGACTTGCTCCTTTTTGTAATCCTAGAAGAGAATATATGGATAACCATGTAGAAACGTGGAGAGAGAAGAGATAGTGTTTTTTAATGTTGTATAAAACCAAATGAAAGCTTAAGAAAATAATACAAACACTGCCACTAGTCTTGACATCTTTAGTTTCTGATCCTGGAACTATTTAAGATTGATTTGGACCGTACAGTATCTTGTCCTATTGGAGGATTGTATATTTAAGTTCAGTTCTCGATTGAAGGCTTTCCGAAGCTTTTTTACGTATAAGTTGTGCTCTTTATCTATTGCAAGTGAACAATACGAAAGCTTGAACTAGCCACCAGTCTACTTCATATCAAAGATATAAAACTTTCTTGGATTACATTCAAGTTCTTCTGATGGAGTATGTGTTCATAAAATTTACAAATTATGTTCAGAACAACTAATTTTTGGGTTCTCACATTCTGAGTTTCTCCATGTCTCTATGTACCTTGTATTTGAACAATGGCTTTTAAGTTTGTGCTTTGCTTTCGCTGTTAAATAATTATTTGTATAAAAAATAATGAATTGGAAATAGGAGCGTGAGTAACATCTAGTTTCAACAATCATATACTTGTCTATGATTTTTACCAGCGAAGAGGAAGCCATGAAGAAGTTTTACAATGTGTCTTCTGAGAGATACTCCGGGTTACAGTGCGAGATCGATGAGAAGACCTCAAAAAGGCTTGAAGGTTTGTGCACCTTGCTATTTATGTTCCACGTTCTGAGTTTGTCTTTAAACGATTATTATATTTTATTCTCCTTTCTACAGGTGTTCTAGATGTTCTCTCTGTCCTTCCCGATTCATATGTAGATGCTGAAATCAAGGATCATGGTGGTATGTTTTACATGAATTTGAACATCTTATTTAAGTGCTTACACTGTAAAAGTTGATTGATTAATTATTTGGTTGCTAAGTATGGTTATGATGTCTTCTTTTTGGCAGCTTATGTTAGCGATGGTATTAAATGCCTATGGTTGTTGGGTGTTCCTAAAAATGGTTTCAAGAGAAGTGCACTGGCATGCAGATTTGGCGAGTTTATTTCATATAATCAAGGTTATATGCATGGGAGAAATAATGGGTTTTGCACCTCAGTTTCTATAGAAAGTGTTGATACATCCAGTAATGCTAGTTTCTCGGATTTTAATGATGCAATAAGTGATTTGGAAAAGCCATGTGTAGATTCAAATAAAGACAGTATGATGGCAAAAACAAATGTTAAGAGCAATGGTAAACAGAAATGTATTGATTTCACAAAGTTCGATATCAGTTCGCTTCCGACAGTTCTTATTATAGGTCGACCAAATGTGGGCAAATCAGCTCTGTTCAATCGGTTAGTAATCCCTCCCCTTAGATTTTTTGAAGAATTTTCTCCCGAAATTTATGTGCAATTTTTGAAGCTAACGAGACTTAGTTTTTTGTCATGTTAGCTTGATTCGACGGAGGGAGGCTCTTGTGTACAATACTCCTACCGACCATGTCACACGTGACATAAGAGAAGGTGTAGCTAAATTGAGCGATTTGAGGTTTAAGATATTGGACTCAGCTGGATTAGAAGCTGAGGCATCGTCTGGTTCTGTCCTCGGGAGAACTGCTGAAATGACTAAGAATGTGCTGGCCAGATGTCAAATCGCTCTTTTCCTTATAGATGCTAGGTATATTTTTGTCTCTTCAAGCTTTTTTCATTTTCTTGCAAGTTGTAGGTCAAATTTTCTGCCTGAAAGATGAAGTTAGTGTTGACTTTCTAAGGTATTCAAGGTGTTCATTCGGAAGGTTAAAAGCTGTATGTAGGAAAATAAAAAAACACCTTTGTATGTTGAGATTGAGGGACAACTTAAGTGGCTTGAGCTTATTTCTTAAATTGCTCTGTAATTATCCTCTTTTCAGTGTCCTGATAATCTTGTAATCATCTCTTCTGAATAGCGTCTCTCCCCGCATACGTTTTCCAGCACCTGTGTTGGTTTTCGTGGTACCCCAAGTTGTAGCTTGTAAATTTTGATCAATTTGTATTACCACCACCACCACCATCATCATTATGAAGGAGAGCCTTGATCCCTCAAATTTGGGATCGGCTTGATGAAACCAAATTAAAAACACGTCTCACAACTGTGATATTTTTAAATCTTCATATCTTTCCAGGGTGAGATAGATCGTTTATATCCTTCAAAGTTATGATTCATAGTTTCATACATATATTATCCATACAAAAACTCATAAAAGAGCTTATGTGTCAATCTTATATAACCAAAGTCATGGATTTCTTACTTTCTCTTTACCAAACATGATTGATTTATAAATTTGTAAAATTCTGCAAGAAAAACTAGTATATTTTTCTAATCCTTTGTTAGAAAATATCTACTTTTGAAATTACATTTGGTCATATTCCGTTGCAGAGATGGTCTGCAGCCTATGGATTTGGATGTTGGGAAGTGGTTGCGCAAGAGATCCCCGGAAATGAAGATTATTGTAGTGATGAATAAAGCCGAATCAGTTGATGATGGTAATGGGTCTTTAGCTGCTGCTGCTGGTGAAGCCCATATGTTGGGTTTTGGTGAACCTATAGCTTTATCTGCTGAGACTGGATTAGGAATGACGGAGCTTTACGAAACTCTCAAGCCATTGCTTGAGGACTACTTGATCGATGTCTCAAAAGGTGAAGAAAAATTCATACTAACTTTTCCTTTCTTGACCTAGCCATCCACGCCTAGATATACTTTCTTAGAACATGCTTTACTTCTAGTGCACACTATTGAAAACATGTAACCCTTATTGAGTTTGAATGAACTCAAAATTTACTGTCTAGGATTTTTCTCATTTTGTGTCTGGTACTCTTTATAAGAGTTTAGTTGTGTTAATGATTGTTATTGTACAGGGTTTCTATTTGAACGTGTTAGGTTGTTACTACTTCATGAACTTAACTTTGGTTATTTATAATCCTATTTGCAGAAAACAGCAAGGAAGAGTGCCGTGAGGATGGGGGATCGAAGTTGCCATTACAGTTGGCAATTGTAGGACGCCCCAATGTCGGGAAGTCGACATTACTTAACACACTTTTACAAGAAGAACGTGTTCTTGTAGGTCCAGAAGCGGGGTTGACTAGAGATTCAGTCAGAGCTTCATTTCAGTATGATGAGAGAACTATTCATTTGGTAAATATCTCTTTTTGTAGCTTCATTTTAGTCAATTTAATTTGGCCACAAGTCCCTCTTTTCTCTGTCTCTCTCTCTTCTGTTCGCCGTCAGATTTGATTGTTAATCAGGTCCTCTTTCGCTCTCTTCTTTTGGTAGAAGCTAGGTTGTAAGGTTTGACTAATTGTCCAATGGCAGATGCTGCATCCCTTCGACGTCGCCTACAGGGAATTGGAGGGGGATGTGAAAATTTTCAATTTCAAATGTGTTGGTATTTTTCCCAAACTAGCTTTGAAACTTGTACCTTTGTTAATCAAGCAAACAGACTATTTACTTAACAGTTTCTGCAACTTGGACTGTTTCGGTGTTTCCTGTTTATCACAATAATTTAATGGGCAACTGTTGTCTTAAGAAGCAGAAAGTTACAGAACCTATTAATCCAATGCTATATAGTCTCTCCCAAAAGATGTACCATAGATTCAGATAATGGTTTGGTCCTGTAGCCCTGATGGTAACTTCTGTGTAGCTTTTTAAAAGGCTTTATGGATTTCTCCCTGCTCTTTCAGATTTGCAAAATTTTCCTAGTAAATCCCTGTAAATGTGTCTTTTTTCCCAGGTTGACACTGCAGGTTGGTTGGGAAGGACCCATCAAGAGAAGGGACCATCATCCTTGAGCATTATGCAATCAAGAAAAAACCTCTTGAGAGCTCATGTAATTGCTTTGGTCCTTGACGCTGAGGAGGTATATTTTTCATTACATCCTTTTGTTGTTTAGTTACTTTGTTGTGGATTTTTAGACACTTAAATGCCCTTACTCGTTGGTTTACTTGATCAATTCACATCACTAAATATTGACATTGTAAATAGTGTTAAATTTAGTCTTCTTTTGTGCTTGTCATGTAAACTGGTTAGGTTGCAGAAGCATGGAGGAGTATGACACATGCCGAAGTAGTGATTGCCAGACGAGCTGTGGAAGAGGGGCGTGGCCTGGTTGTGATTGTAAATAAAATGGACCTTCTAGAAGGAAAATTGCACGAAAAGGTTGTCAAAGCAGTTCCTGAAGCAGTGCAGACTGTCATTCCCCAGGTTTGCTAATTTTAATTTGAGAACGATTGTAATCCTTTAAACCCCCTTTATTAAAAATCACTTCACTGACATGGAACTTTACTACCAAGAATTTTTTTCATCTTTTGCAGTTGCAATTCAGATATTTAAAAGTCTCAGGTGTTTGAACGATCTTAAGTTACCACCAATTGAAAACTGAATAATCTGACACCAAATTTCCTCGGTTATAAATGAAATCCATTATAGACTTTTGAAACTTTTTGTCGTTATCCAACTAAAGTTGTCGAATGTCAAAGGAGTTAACATTATTATGTTTTTATAACTGTCTTGTAACTATTTCAAAGAAAATCTCAATCCTAGTGCTAGAAAACCGCTCATGTTGTGGCAAACAGGGTTCTCTAAAAGATAACGGAGAGCAAATATGTCTTTCATATCTGAAAATATAACTGCATTAGAAGCAAATGTTTGGTAGGTAAATTAATTGGCAGAAAATCTAGGGTCTTGTTTCTTGAGAGCCTAGACAGGCAAGAAAGGTGATACGACATATACCATCAAAATGAGAAAGAATGGTGCAACACTTTTGTTGTATGCTAAAAAGCAATTTCGTTTTTCATGCTTTTATACCTCCTTTTCTCTGGAAATTATAAAAATCATTATTGCATCGCAATTTATGATGAAAATGATGGAGCTGACCTGGCATTGACGTGATTTCATGACTAGGTGACTGGAATACCAGTAGTCTTCACTTCAGCATTGGAGGGAAGGGGTCGGACAGCTGTGATGCATGAGGTTGTCAGTACTTATGAGAAATGGTGTATGAGATTGTCGACTGCTCGACTTAATCGTTGGTTGCGGAAGGTAGTTAATGCCCCATTATTTTCTTTCATCTCCGTCCCTGGGCTTGCATTTGCATGCCTTACATATTGCATGGACTCGAATACAAAGTGTTAAGTTTTGTTTGTTCCTTGATACCAGACTTATTGTCTATTTGGTTATTATAACAAAACTCAGAAACATTATAACAAAACCTTTTCCTGATTAGTTTTCTGGAAATTATTTAGGAGTTCTCGTGAAACTTCTCCAGATTTGGAATGTATTCATATTTAGAATAGAAAATACATTGAAGCACGACAATTAGATGCATTGAAACTAAATCTTCAAAAGTTCGTTATTTATCGAACCACTATATATGTCAACGAACAGATTTCTCGAAATACAGACAGACATCTTTAATCCTTTGTATAGGTTTATAATTTTGTGCTCACCCATTTTTTTGGAATAAGTAAGTGCTCACATATTTCGTTTATTTGTATGTATCTTTAAAATTATAAACTATAAGTTATTGTCTTTGTTGGGTCAGGTTATGAGCAGGCATTCATGGAAAGATTCAGCAACTCAACCAAAAATAAAATATTTCACCCAGGTGAAGGCTCGCCCGCCTACTTTTGTGGCCTTTGTTAGTGGGAAGGCAAAGCTCACAGACACGGATATGAGGTTCTTGACAAATTCTCTGAAGGATGATTTTGATTTGGGAGGCATACCAGTCAGAATTATGCAGAGGTCTGTAGTTAGAAACTCCGAGAGTGGCAACAGTAAAAAGAAGAAAGGAAAGACCGGCCAGTCTGTTGCAAAAGTGGTCGGGAGGACTTTATCTGACAAACGTAGTGTCCTCTGTTAATCGGGTAATAAAATTGAGCATACATTGTTGTCAACGTTGAATTGATTATTAACGACTTTATTGCTTTTTGGCATTGAAATTCTGCTAGTTATTGGACCATGTCTTCTAATTGGAAAAGGAGGTTTGAAACATTCTGGGCACACTTATTAATTTTTTTAACAATTGACTAACTTGATAAGGTTTAGAATCAATTTGGTATTTTATGAATTTGATGCATACTAGTTTTGCTCATCACACAAATATATTTCTTGGCTGAGTACAATTACTTATTGTGTTTAGCTTATTGTTGAGGGATCTTGAGTTTTTTGCTGAAATGTTGATGGGTAATGGTTTCCCACATCACCTTTGTACCATCACTTGATCTGACAACTTAATTTTATGAGATAAAAGTAAGAGGGTTGTGATTGCAACAATTTTCAATTCTAGGTGAGCATAGATAAAAACTCGGTAGATGGTGTATTGGACAGGAAGTGGAAATGAATCGTAACAAGCTTATATCTTTACCTACTTGGATTGGAGCATAAATTATTTTTTACCTTATGATCTCTGACTGTTTGGAATGAAATTCAACCGTCTAGCTTTCTCATAGTGTTATAACATATGCCGTAATTTAAGAACACTAAAGTTAAGTTGATCTATGAAATATTGAGTTGAAGGTTGTTACATTTTCATTCCCCTTTTCACAGGTCTTCCAGATGTTTTGTTTGCTGAGCCTGATTCATATGTAGACGCTGAAAACAAAGATTATGGGGGTATGTTACTACAGATATTTCAATTAATTATCTATATCCTTATTGTATATAAAAAGAACAAGGCCTAGGTTCTTGTAATAGTTTGTAGTCGTTTGTTTGAGGCTTGAACCTCCGTAGTTATTAATTATTAATACTCGACCGGTCCGTTTATCCTTCAAAAGAAAACTTTAATTGCTGAGTATGGTTATTATGACCTTGTTATGTTTCATATTAGTTATTGTTTGCCTCGTTCTGAAATGTATCATGACAGACTTTTGCATTGAAATTTGAATAATTCTTCATGTCTTCTCTTACACTTTTTTTTTCCTAAATATCTTCTCTTACACAAATTTGCCCCTGGAAACCTCTACCTATTTGTGTGGGTACAGACAACATACTGATTCCTTTTAGATTGGCCTATTTGACAATCATGACCTAAATGTAATGTTTTTGCTTTAGTTTTTCACAAAAGAGCCTTCAAATGTATATCTGATAAGTTAAATCTTTAGGTTAGTCGAGGCATGTTGTTATACCTTTAGTGGGCAAATCGAACATTACTGATGAGCCCGTGCAGGACATTTTCCGATTCTTAGTATAAGAATCAGGCTAATTTAGATAAATATTTCACCTCTATATAGGAGTTTTGTGGCAGGCTGGTAGCATAACAATTTTTCCGTTGTTGGGTTGTTCCCTCAAGAATAGGTCCAGTTAATATCTATTTACCTACAAATGTTAAAGATAATTTTTGACTCGAGACTCGCTCTATAGATACTTTTGGTGTAGAATTATGTTTACGAAAACTTGTCAGACAAGCATGACTTTTCATATACCTCCTTTCATTTTAGTTTCACTTTTCTATTTGCAGCTTATACTTCCCAGCATGACTTTGTCTATAAATAAATATGATGGTTATCTACAATTGTAATGACCCTCATATCTGCAGCAGAGTTAGCCGTGGCCGAAAAATTCCGAAGGACCCTGAGTGGCGCAAGAAGCTCAAGACAGAAAAGGTACCAAAGGTCGAACGCTTCATCTTTAGGAGCCTGCTTGATGGACAAACGAAGGAGAAATTTTTCTCTGTCAGATGGTTTTAATCGATTTCATTTTGGTCATTAAGAAAAATATCAGCTTCTCTCAGTGAGTTTTTGTCCACAATGAAGTTGTGTAAGTGTTGCACAAACTTGTAATGATGTATAATGATATAGCGGTCGCTCTCAGTGAGTTTTTGTCCACAATGAAGTTGTGTAAGTGTTGCACAAACTTGTAATGATGTATAATGATATAGCGGTCGGTTGCACTATAGTAGTTGATTGCATTTCAGTTTTCCTGCAAGTGTCGGTATTACTATTAAACTACGGATCAAATTAAGTTGTAAATTATAATGTACTACTGTATTAGTAATATTTTACGCAAAGTTGTTTACCGATCAAAACAATTCAATTTGGTTGATTCACCTCGTCAAAACTAAAACACTTGAGGAATTCCATATACGTTACATGAGTCGAAATTCAGAAGGATTTTCAGAAGGATTATTATCATTATGTAGCCCCGATCAGGTTTGGTACATTGTCGATAATCACCCATTTATTCTGGTTTCGATATACTCCCTCCGTCCCAAAAAGATGGTCTTGTTTGGATTTTTAACAATATTAAGTAAAGTTGGTTAGAATAATTAATATGGTTACAATTTTACTAATTTACCATTTGACCAATATTAATGCTTAATATTATTTGTTATTAATGCTTATTTAATAAGGGTTTTTTTCTTCTCATTTAATAAGGTTGTATTTGAAATTTTAAACATAAAAATTACCTTGTAATTGAAAACGTGACCATAATTTGAGACAAATAAAAAATCAAAAGTGACCGTCTGTTTTTTTGGGACGGAGAGAGTATTAGATACACCCAAACTCTCACTAAATCATCAATGGATTTTCAATTCTTTTGTTCACGGTAAAGATTTCCTTTGAATATTCAGGAAAGTATTTACTAAATGAATATAACTATATAAGGTGGTATTGATTGACTATTCATTGAAAGTTCAGATACCTAGCTAGTTGATCCAAAATTTTGGCAGATGGGTATTGAACCGAACCGAAAAAGATCGAAACCGAAAAAGACCGAAACCGAAAAAAACCGAACCGAAAAAGACCGAAACCGAAAAAAAACGAAAAAAACCGAAACTGGACCGAAAAAACCGGTCCGGTTCGGTCCAAAGAATAAAAAGACCGAAACCGAAAAAAACCGAACCGAAAAATATGCTCAGTTTCGGTTTCGGTTTTGCCAAAAACCGAACCGGACCGAACCCAGCGATACCTTTAATCATCTATATGTTCAGGCTCTACCATTTAATTTCTCTCTGGGCACCACCAAGGCACATATATGAAAACAATTGTTCTTTTACTAGCCGAGTTTAATGATTCGGGATTCATCGTTAAAGTTTAATGAGCCTAATGATTACGCCGAGTTTAGATGAAAATATCAAGCAAATGAGCAGAGCCCAGTGCACGGAGCGTCCTTTTTTGTTCGTTTATATTTATTACTACTAATATACCGCGGCTACATGTGTTGCATGCATAGTTCAAATGTAAAACCCAATAAAAAGTTCAATGTACAAAATTTAAAATGATCATATATTGTAATTAAAAATATACTATCCCGAATCTTGTTATCACAAAAAAAAAAATATAAAAAACATATGTTATAATATTGAGATTACTTAGTTATTTGAAATTTAATTATCTAACCTTCATTTTATTGGATAAATCTGTATTAATTTAACAAACATGTCAAAATAAATGAAATAACTATAATGAGTTGAAAAAATCATTATTTTTCTATGATTTTGTACCGTATAATATTTTGGTTCTTAAAATATATTGAACATACCAATTCCCTTTTTTTTTTTTGTATATTTTACCAAAGATTAAGTAATATATATCCTATAATAACATATCATTTTTTTATTAGTTGGAAAATTAATTAGGTAACCTCTATATTTTGAATATTTTTTTTTACCTATATAAAAAAATTAAGTGCAATAAAAGTGATAACCAAAAAGGATAAATTAACAAAATATAATACTTTTGAAACTAAATTAACAAAAACATACCTAAAAAATTTCTAATTAACAAAAACATACCCAAAACTTAATACCTAATTTATATATTTCATACGCTTATTTCAAAAGTGCATACCCTTATTTCAAAAATTCATAACTTAATTTATATATTTTCATACTCTTATTCCAAAAGTTTATACCCTTATTTTACAATTTGATATCCTAATTCGTAAAGTTCATATCCCAATTTACAGAATTCATATGATTATTTACATAATTCATATCAATAATTTTCAACTTTATACCATTAATTCACGGAGTTTGTTGAACATCGTTTCTTCTAAACGATTATTTTGATGATAACAATATTTGTAAAATATGATAAAAGCTCGTTTTGCGTACTAATCATTTATCTAGTGTATTAAAGGTTCAAAATGATAGAATGCGTATTTACGAAGCAAATGGATCAAGCGGAACCACAATCGGATTTGAAACAAGTTAGTTACGAGGTTTCGAAGTTTGTCGAGAAAACCGAAACATACCAAGAACAAAAAACGACTGATCAGTAGACAAAACGATCGGTCATAGATGGACTAATTTTGTCCAGTGAGCACATCGTAAAAACGACCGATCGTCCATAGTTTCGACCGATCGTTTTCAGTGTAATTTTGTCCAGTGAGCACTCAGCAAAAACGACCGATCATAAAGCTGAAACGACCGATCGTTTCAGTGCGTATTTTGTTCAGTGAGTCCAATTGAAAAACGACCGATCGTTTTTCAGAAACGACCGATCGTTTCTGTAGAAATTCAAATTCTAGTTTTTAAGCTATTCCTGAAAATTGGGCGAACCACTGCATTAACCAGCATTCAATTCAGCCAACAACCTGCAACGGTCTGAAATTAAATGAAGACCAACTTTGGCCTACAAATAGCTTCCAATCTCTTTGAAGAAGCTCATCCAAGCATACACAACATTTAAGCAAATCCTACTAAGAAATTCTTCAAGCTTATACTTCCAAAATCTCACTTGTATTCATAATTTTTCTCGAGAGTATTATTCTTGTAATTCTATAAACTTCGAGATATTAATTGTTAGTGAGTTATACAAAAATTCAATCTTGTAAAAGAGTGTATTATAAACTCATTTGTGAGCGAGTGATTGGGTAGAGGCTTTTAAGCAAGTGTAGCTTAAAAGCTCTAGGTCATTTATTCGGGATACTCATAAAGTGAGGGGGAGCGTAATCGGTTGATTAAGCTCGTTAAGGTGTAACCTTGGAACGAAGATTTTTTAGTGAAACACTCGGTAGTGAAAATACCGAGGAGAGGACGTAGGCGCGTTTTGCCGACCCTCTATAAATATTACGTTATTTCTTTTCCCTAAATTTTTACTTTTCGCAAATTATTAATTGCTTATATTCATTACTTGCATAGATTAATTTAGCAATTAATTGTTAAAGAAATTGTTTAAGTCATAAAAACCGCAAATTTGCTTAGTCTATATCACATAGATTTTATTCCGCGATAAACGTACGAAAACCTTATTCACCCCCCCTCTAAGGTTTAGACACATACGGACCAACATTTGGTATCAGAGCTTAGCTATTTTATTTACAAAAATCTAACGATTTTATAGTTTAAAGATCCGCTATGTCTTCGTACGTCGACTCTAAATCCATAACTAGGCCCCCGTTCTTTGACGGTACTAACTATCCCTATTGGAGAGACCTAATGAAAAATTTTCTATGTGGATATGAAATAGATCAATGGATAAGTATTAGTAAAGGATATAGAACGCCTAGAAGAAATGGCGAGGATAAACTTGTAGAGGAACTAGATACCGATGAACGCCTTGCGTTTTCCCTAAATTGTAGGGCTATGACTTCCATCACTTGTGCGCTCTCGCCTAGTGAATATGATAAGATTTCCGGTTGTGACACCGCTAAGCAAATGTGGGATAAGCTAGCTATTATGCACGAAGGAACTAGTCAAGTTAAGGACTCTAAAATTAGCATGCTTATTCATGATTATGAATTGTTTAAAGTCGATGATGACGAGTCTATTGCTTCCATGTACACTCATTTTACTAAGATTACTAATGATCTTAAAAGACTTGAAAAGGTATATTCTAGCAAGGAGATGGTGACGAAAATCCTACGAAGTCTTCCGAGGAGGTGGGAATCGAAAGTGACGGCTATACAAGAAGCCAAGGATATGAACACACTCTCTCTCGACAACCTCATAGGATCCTTGAGCACCCATGAGCTAGATATGACGACTCGAAAACATGAGAATGACTCGAAAAAGAAGAAAGGCATCGCCTTCAAAAGCACAACAAAAGACGATAGCGACAATGATTCCTCTAGTGAGGATGACGACATGGCATTCTTCGCCAAACGCTACAACAAATTCCTAAGTTGGAAAAAGAAGGGTGGACAACGATTTCCAAAAAAGGAGTATAAGGGAGAGCCTTCCGACAAATCGAACAAAAAGGACGAAATCATTTGCTATAAATGTCATAAACCCGGACATATGCAAAACGAATGTCCTTTGAAGAAAAAGGACAAGTTCGGAAAGAAAAAGGAATACAAGAAGGCATTCTTGGCCGCATGGGGGAGCGATGATGATAGCTCCGATAGCGACAATGAAGAAGTCGCAAACCTTTGTCTCATGGCTAGAGACGACAATACCGAGGATGTAAGCTTTCACTCCTCTAACTCCTCTATTTCTAGTGATGATGATTTTGATATAAATGATGTGTTAGCATCCTTAGAAAAAGCTAGAGGTAAAAACAAATCTTTTAGAAAAATGCTAATTACTCTACAAGACGAACTCGAGAACTTAGCTATAACAAATGACTCACTTACGTCTAAAAATGCCGAACTTACAATAGAAAATGATAAGTTAGCTAATGACCTAAGTTCATGTAAAGAAAAGGTGGATAGAGCCGAACTCACTCTCTCTAAGTTCACTAAAGGAAGTAAAATGCTAAGTACTATATTAGCTTCTCAACAAGGCGCATATGATAAAACCGGTGTAGGATACAACCCTCTCTTAGCGGCTAAGCATAAAAATCTATTCACCAAACAAGTGGAGAAAAATGAAAATAGAAACCCAAGTTACTCCCGTAAGAACAACTTGTATAAAAAGAACTTAGTTTATAATCGTTTTGTTAAACCTATCTCGCATGTTAAATGTATTACTTGCAACCGTAGTGACCACTATGAGGATTATATATATTGCCCTAATAGGTATAAAGTAAGTAGAAATGATTTGGTTTGGATTCCAAAGGGTCGAGACTCTAACCCTCAAGGACCCAAAAATGGATTAGGGTACCAATGATCATTTTGTCTTGTAGGTATGCTTGAGATCATAAATCAACGAGGACAAGTGGTTCCTAGATAGTGGATGCTCAAGACATATGACGGGAGACAAAACAAAATTCACCACTCTTGCACCTAAAGACGGAGGCTTTGTGACCTTCGGGGATAATAGCAAGGGCAAAATCATCGGTATTGGTAGTATCTCTAAACCATCTAATGTCGTTATTGATAATGTATTGCTTGTTGATGGTCTTAAACATAACTTGCTTAGTATAAGTCAACTTTGTGATTTGGGTCACAAAGTCATTTTTGAAAAATCGCATTGCATTATTCATTGTATTTCGGATAATAAAACTATTCTCATGGGTCAAAGACAAAATAATGTCTATATGATTGATTTGAATAGTTCGGTGGATGATGAAGTTAAGTGTCTTGTTACTATCAACGGCAATGGTTGGTTGTGGCATAGACGACTTGGTCATGCAAGCCTTGATTTACTTGCTAAGCTTTCTAGTAAAGATTTGGTAATAGGTTTACCAAAAGCTCCTTATATAAAGGACAAACTTTGTCACGCTTGCCAATTAGGCAAACAAACAAAGATTTCTTTTAAGTCTAAAAATATTATTTCTACTACTCATTGTTTGGAGCTCATTCATATGGATTTAGTTGGCCCATCCCGTACACTTAGTCTTGGTGGGCGTGCATATGCTTTCGTCATGGTTGACGATTATAGTCGCTTTACTTGGGTATTATTTTTAACTCATAAGCATGAAGCATTTAGATAATTCTCTATTATTTGCAAAAAGCTCCAAACACGAAAGGGTTATATGATCAAAAGTATCCGAACCGATCATTGTAAGGAATTTGAGAATACTCCATTTCAAACTTATTGTGATGAAAATGGTATTGATCATAATTTTTCGGCACCTCGTACGTCCCAACAAAATGGGGTAGTAGAGAGAAAGAATAGAACCCTAGAGGAAATGGCACGGACCATGCTTTGCGAAAATAATTTGCCAAATTATTTTTGGGCCGAAGCCGTAAATTCCGCTTGTTATATTTAAAATAGAGCCTTAATTAGGCCCATATTAAAAAAGACACCTTACGAACTATGGAATGAGCGAAAGCCCAATATTTCTCATTTACGTGCATTTGGTTGTAAATGCTATGTTCATAATAATGGTAAGGATAATCTAGGAAAATTCGATGCTAAGTCCGATGAAGGAATTTTCATCGGATATGCAATATCGAGTAAAGCTTATAGAATTTTTAATAAAAGAACTTTATTGGTGGAAGAGTCGGTACATGTCTCGTTTGATGAGAATTTACCGACGATTGATAAACCTTTAATTGTTCATAATATTAATGATGATATTTTTCATGAAGCATCTTCTTCTAATCATGTTGCATCTAGCTTAGAGTCTACGCCTAGAATAGAAGTTGAACCCGTTGTTGATGAAGTCACTATAGATAGACTTCAAAAGGACTTAGAATCTAGCGTACACATTCATGAGGATTTACCTCAAGAATGGAGGTTTGCCAATCACCATCCGCAAGATTTAATTTTGGGTAATCCGGGAGAAAGAGTGCATACACGTTCTTCATTAAGAAATATAGTTAATCATTTTGCATTCTTGTCTCAATTAGAGCCCAAGAACATTCATGAAGCGGAACTCGATGAGAGTTGGGTATTAGCTATGCATGACGAATTAAATCAATTCTAGCGTAGTAACGTATGGACTTTAGTACCTAGACCGCGTGAGAAAACCATTATAGGTACGAAATGGATATTTCGTAATAAAATGGATGAATCCGGGATAGTCATTAGAAATAAGGCTAGACTAGTAGCTCAAGGGTATAACCAAGAAGAGGGCATCGATTTCGATGAAACTTACGCACCCATAGCTAGACTAGAAGCCATTAGAATGTTGCTTGCTTATGCTTCTTTTAAACATTTTAAGTTATTTCAAATGGATGTTAAAAGTGCTTTTTTAAACGGCTTTATTAATGAGGAAGTTTATGTAAAACAACCGCCCGGTTTTGAAAATCACGAGTTTCCTAATCATGTGTACAAACTTCGAAAAGCACTTTATGGTTTAAAACAAGCACCCCGGGCTTGGTATGAAAGACTTAGTAAATTTTTGATTAAAAAGGGTTTTTCTCGTGGTACTTTAGACACTACTCTTTTTATTAAAAAGGATGGAAAAGATATGCTTTTAATTCAAATTTATGTTGATGATATTATTTTCGGTGCTACTAATGCTCGCATGTGCGAGGAGTTTTCTAAGTGTATGCAAGGTGAATTCGAGATGAGCATGATGGGTGAACTCACCTACTTTCTTGGATTGCAAATCAAACAAACAAAGGACGGAATTTTCGTCAATCAAGCCAAATACACAAGGGACTTGCTCAAACGATTCAACATGAGCGATGCAAAGCCGCTAGGAACTCCAATGAGTCCGGCAACAAAACTGGACAAGGATGAGTCGGGTAAAAGCGTGGATCAAAAGCTCTATAGAGGTATGATTGGATCCCTCTTATATTTAACCGCAAGTAGACCCGATATCATGTTTAGTGTTTGCTTGTGTGCTAGGTATCAATCTTGCCCTAAGGAATCGCATGTTATAGCCGTTAAGCGCATTTTTAGATATCTTGTAGGTACTTGCAATTTAGGATTGTTTTATCCGCATGATACTTCGTTTGAATTGCTTGGCTATTCCGACGCCGACTTTCCCGGTTGTCGATTAGATAGAAAAAGTACTAGTGGCACTTGCCATTTTTTAGGAAACGCCTTAGTTTCTTGGCATAGCAAGAAACAAAACTCGGTTGCGCTTTCCACGGCGGAGGCGGAATACGTCGCCGCGGGTAGTTATTGCGCACAAATCCTTTGGATGCGTCAACAACTAAACGACTTTGAATTATCGTTTGATAGTGTACCTATTTTGTGTGATAATACTAGTGCTATAAACCTTTCGAAAAATCCGATCCAACACTCTCGCACTAAACATATTAATTTACGTCATCATTTTTTAAGGGATCATGTTCAAAAAGGGGATATTATACTTGAATATATAAATACCGATAGGCAATTAGCCGATATTTTTACAAAACCCCTAAACGAGGAACAATTTTGTTTTATTCGACGAGAATTAGGCATGTTTGATGTGTGAAATATACATATATATATTTATATTTGATTGATATTATATATATTTTGGTATTTTGATTTATTTGTGGCCAAATCAGTGTCGAAAACTGCAAAAAAATTCTGTTATGTATCCCATTTACAGTCGACCGATCGTCTGTAAAAACGACCGATCGTTTTTCTACAGACGACCGATCATTCCATAAAACGACCGATCGTTTTATGGTTGAGCCTACTGGAATTTTTTGTCCCAAATTCGACCGATCGAAACACAAAACGACCGATCGTTTTTCTGTTTCTCAGTGTTTAAACTCCTTTCAAAACCCTAATTTCTTTTTACATTTCAAAACCTAACTCTCTCTCCTTACAAAAATTCGTCCCCTTTATCTCCAACTCACCCAAATATCCCACTTTTCATCCGAAATCAATCCAATATGGTTCGTACTAAAAGAACTTCCCTCGTGGATGAAGATGACGAAGCCTATGTGCCTCCATCCCCTCGTCCTCGTATTCCTCGCGGTCGCCGAACCGCCTCCTCCACCGCTCCGCCATCGGGCCCCGGTGCCTCATCCGGCTCTCGTCCTCCTCTCTATCCACCCACGATGGGTAAAAGAGGTATTTTGTCAAATTTCACTCTAGATATGCCTCTATTCCGTGAACGATTTCCCGCTCTTATGCTCGATTTAAGTTTTCAAAAACTCGATACCATTCTCACTCTAAAAATGTCATTCTTCATTGAAAACGTATACGAATTTTATCACAACCTAGCTCTAGATAGGGATTCCGATGACGCACTTCGTTTGCGTTCATCATTTCACGGCCAACCATTCGTTTACGGTATAGACCGTTTACGACATTTATTACGCCTAGATAATGACGGCATCCATGAGTCGAGTGAGGAACTTTGTGAGACTCTTGAGATCGATAACTTCAACGATCTCAAATCTAAACTTTTTCATCCCGTCCATAACAATCAATCCAACAAAGCCCATGGCCTCTTATTCCGCAACAAATTATCCTATCACATCCTATCGCATATCGTCCTACCCCATACTTCCAATTTTACAGATGTTACAAATGAATACATCTTTCTACTAGGATGCATCCATCGCAAGGTCAAACTTGACTTCGCGTCTCTCATATTTTTTAAGATGAATTCGCTTAAAACGAAATCCAAGAACGGGTTACCCTACGGTGCTCTAATTTCGGCCATCTTAAATGACCTCAATCTCGTTCCCGGTGGAACCTTATTCAAAAATAAGGACAAACATATTTGGGACACTTCATATCTTTTCCAAATGTCCATTAAATTCCACAATGCCGATAAAACCATTACATGGTCCGGTAAGCGGGTATCCGGCCCCAACTATGCTCCTCTTTCTCCCGAAGAGGAAGAGTATGTTGGCCCCAAGGCCACACCGCGTGCCTCTCATGAGGACGTCGCTATCTCCTCTGATTCCATTCCCCCCGTCGATATCCCTATATCCTCTCGACGACAAGGAAAAGCTCAAGCGGGATCTTCTTCTCGTATCCCGCGCTCCGACAAGTTCTACGACTCTCTCTACATCAACCAATACCACAATGCGCAAATGACTCGTCGAATGTTTCGATTCATGAATCCGGGACAAGAAGAGCTAGACCGACTTGATCGTGAAAGCGCCGAGCAAAGGGCACAATTTCATGAATTCTTTCCAAACGACGATGACAACGATGACGACGAGGATGATGCGACCTCCCACCGTGACTAGGCGGATATATTATTTTTCATGTTTTTTTGATGATGTCAAAGGGGGAGAAATACCTCTCTCTTTTGTTTTTAAGTTGTATTTCTTTTCCGTTCTACGAACTACGTTGGTTTTTTATGTAATAACTAGAAAAACGTTTTATGTTATGAATCGTTATTATGTTGCTTTTTATAAGTGCTTATGCGTTGTGAGATTTGTGTATATGCGTGGTTATAATTGCTATTGAGATTTATGCACATAATTGCTAGTTGAATGGATTATTTGTATTGCTTTTCATTTGTGGCGATTGACCATTATTAGGCAAAACTATGGCCAATTTTTCGCTTGCATATAGATCTTCGTAATTCCTAATCGTTTAGCTTTGTTTTAACGTTTTTTTTAAATAAAAAAAAATCGGATGTTATGACATTTACTTACTTTTTCTCTAAAAACTTTTATCCAAGTAAAAGCGTCATCTACACATTTCGGTTATACTTGTTTTAAACAAAAAGAGCTTATAGTATGTTGAAGTCAATATTTTGTCATCATCAAAAAGGGAGAGATTGTTGAACATCGTTTCTTCTAATCGATTATTTTGATGATAACAATATTTGTAAAACATGATAAAAGCTCGTTTTGCGTACTAATCATTTATCTAGTGTATTAAAGGTTCAAAATGATAGAATGCGTATTTACGAAGCAAATGGATCAAGCGGAACCACAATCGGATTTGAAACAAGTTAGTTACGAGGTTTCGAAGTTTGTCGAGAAAACCGAAACATACCAAGAACAAAAAACGACTGATCAGTAGACAAAACGATCGGTCATAGATGGACTAATTTTGTCCAGTGAGCACATCGTAAAAACGACCGATCGTCCAGAGTTTCGACCGATCGTTTTCAGTGTAATTTTGTCCAGTGAGCACTCAGCAAAAACGACCGATCATAAAGCTGAAACGACCGATCGTTTCAGTGCGTATTTTGTCCAGTGAGTCCAATTGAAAAACGACCGATCGTTTTTCAGAAACGACCGATCGTTTCTGTAGAAATTCAAATTCTAGTTTTTAAGCTATTCCTGAAAATTGGGCGAACCACTGCATTAACCAGCATTCAATTCAGCCAACAACCTGCAACGGTCTGAAATTAAATGAAAACCAACTTTGGCCTACAAATAGCTTCCAATCTCTTTGAAGAAGCTCATCCAAGCATACACAACATTTAAGCAAATTCTACTAAGAAATTCTTCAAGCTTATACTTCCAAAATCTCACTTGTATTCATAATTTTTTTCGAGAGTATTATTCTTGTAATTCTATAAACTTCGAGATATTAATTATTAGTGAGTTATACAAAAATTCAATCTTGTAAAAGAGTGTATTATAAACTCATTTGTGAGCGAGTGATTGGGTAGAGGCTTTTAAGCAAGTGTAGCTTAAAAGCTCTAGGTCATTTATTCGGGATACTCATAAAGTGAGGGGGAGCGTAATCGGTTGATTAAGCTCGTTAAGGTGTAACCTTGGAACGAAGATTTTTTAGTGAAACACTCGGTAGTGAAAATACCGAGGAGAGGACGTAGGCGCGTTTTGCCGAACCTCTATAAATATTGCGTTATTTCTTTTCCCTAAACTTTTACTTTTCGCAAATTATTAATTGCTTATATTCATTACTTGCATAGATTAATTTAGCAATTAATTGTTAAAGAAATTGTTTAAGTCATAAAAACCGCAAATTTGCTTAGTCTATATCACATAGATTTTATTCCGCGATAAACGTACGAAAACCTTATTCACCCCCCCCCCCCCTAAGGTTTAGACACATACGGACCAACAGAGTTCATACCCTTAATTCACGTAGTTCATACACTTATTTTCAAGCTTATACACTAGTTAACAAATTCAACTCTTACCCGTCCTCCGATCTCGAACTTTCACGTCGTCGTCGTGAGCCTCTCATTCGATGATCGCATCTCCGTCGGCATCAATCCCGAGTTTTCGACATCGCTCTACACTTTCGCCGCCCATTCCGACGGATGCATCCGTCTCAATCTTCACCGAATAGAGAGATCAGAGAGAGAGTGAGAGCAGGAGAGAAAAATCGAAAAAAAAGAAAGAGAAGCAGAGAGAGATCAGAAAGAGAGGGAAATGAGGAGAGATCTGAGAGATGGAGAAGGATGAGAGAGATAATGAGAGCAGGAGAGAGACAAAATAGAGTGAGGGCATGGGAGAGATGCAAGAGATAACACTAATAAATGAATTTTTTTATTAATTATTAATTAAATGTATGTTTTTGATAATGTAACTTTTGATGCTATGTTTTTGTTAATATAATATATGCAGGTATGTTTACGTTAATTGCCCATTTTTTTATTAGTTGGAAAATGAATTAGGTAACTTTTATATTTTGAATATTTTTTTTTACCTATATAAAAAAATTAAGTGCAATAAAAGTGATAAACAAAAATAAAATCAATCTTTTTTATGTTACCATTATTTGTGTTTGATTGATTGGACCAAAAATAGTGAGGCTCTACCTGCAATAGTTTAGATCGATAGATATAAACCTGCAATCGAACCCTAGAGAAAATCTCTGCAGGTTTGTATCAACGTATTTTTCACTTTATTCAGATTTCTACCCCACTTTGCTAATAATGTTTGAATTAATTATTGATAGGTTTTGTTCTTTTGCATGCTAGTAATTTTTTAATATATATAAAATACTGAAAGATTACGTAGTTCTTAAGCCTACATTGAAGTCAATCATGTGAAACTTTCACTCGAAAAAGTTTATCATCAATTTACTTTTTTAAAACTGTAACTAACTGAGTATCGTTAAATTTTAGTAAATGAACTTTTTCTTTTAGTGTTTGCCCTGGAACTTTTTTTACACTTATTTAGAGGTCCAATTAATTATGAATACATGCACATTATTTCTATCTATGCGGTTACCAAGCTTGTGAATTTTGTTAATTTGTCATCAAATTCTATATTAAATTCAGCCCGCGAACGTGCATGGCAAGCCGAAAGATCCCAAATAAATAGTTTTTATGGATTTGCTATGTGAGAACTCAGAATCAGAATTATTGGGGTCATTTATCGATTCAGAATTATGGTTCTTCAGAATGAGACACTCTGATATTTTTATCGTTTCAGATTTCGTCTTTAAATTTTCTACATTATATTAAAATTTCAACATATATACTTAAACTATTTCAACTAATTTTCAAACTTAATGATAATTGAAAATATTTAAGATTATTTTTGCATGTCTGATTTATTGACGAATCATGAAAATCAAAAACAATTTTAGTCGAAGGTAGTGAAGTCTCACTAGTTTATGGTATAAAACGTTTTTTTCAATTTCACACATAACAAAAATTTGGATTATATGCTAATTTTTTTTATGTGTGAAATTGGGAGGAAATTTTTTCTAATATGACATATTTTTGTGTAAAATTGTCAAATTAGCCTCTCAAATTAATGTTTCTCAAATGTTACGTTACATGATTCTGTGATTTATTTAGACATGATTCTGTGATTTATTTAGACGGTAATACCTAAATTGGAAAGTTATTATAGTATGGTAACCAAATTAAAAAAATTAAAAGATGGATACCCAAATCGTTAACAGCACTATAGTTTAATGTATTTTTTGCAGTTTTGTTATTAATTAGGTTCTCTTTTACAATCAAGCAAATCATTTTTAAATCTCAGACCTATTAAAGATTGGTTTTTCTCTGGATTGTAAGTCATCTTCCGATAAGTCTTTTGTTATTTATATCTTACGGTTAACTTTATCCTTTTGACAGGGCTCTACATATATGGGCATGAGAAGGTAGGGTTTCACCTTGTTCCATTCTCATTTGTACTCCTGTTTGTTTGGTTCATTATAAAATGCTATAACGTGTGATAATTGCGCTGACTTGGTGCCTCGAAAATGACTCGGAGGTACCCGTTGTGTAGATTTAGAAGTTACAGTTTCGTCGCTGTATTTTCTGAATATACATAACTGTTTCCTCCATTCATTTTCGGGGCGTACTATTTTCGGTACAATAAGTATAACTCCATCTTACTACCAGTTCTTTGCTAGTTTCTTAGTAATATTTTTTTTTCTGTACCTATAGTGGAGTTACTTGTGAACGGTGAGATTGTCCAAAGGACCCCTGAGAGGCAGAGAAGAGTAGAGCCAGTGCCGCAAAGAGCTCAAGACAGACCAAGGTACAACGATCGTACTCGTTATGTCAGGCGCCATGAAAATATGCGTGGATAAGCTGGCAAGTTAGCTTTATATCATTGTGCTTGTTGTTTGGTGTTTTGTTTTTAGCTAATCAAATTAGGAAGTTCTGTTAGTGACGTTTTATGCCAAGATTTGTGGTACCAACTTAATTTTTGAAAAATGTAAGGTAACTGGATCTATGGGACATTCTATCATCGATGATTCGATGTGCTGAAATAAATATTTTAAATTCTATGAATAATGGAACTTTTTAATGTCAATGGGCTGAAATAAGTGCTTATGTTCCGATCTATTCAATGTCGTAAGTTAATTACAATCCAAAAATATATTACGAGGGCTGATTTTGTTAACCTTGGTCGTTAAAATAAAGATTCAACGGCCGGAAGTGCGCCGAAAATAAAAAAAGTTATGTCGTTCTTTTTTTTTATACAAATAAATGCATCTTGCCCATTGGATTTTAATCCGAGTTGCTGAGATTAAGATTTTCAGCTTGGATTTTATCTGTTTTGTTTTTCTTTGGCTATTTTCGTATGTAATCTATAACCTGATCCATGTCTATCCAAAAGCCAAAAATAGCTACAAAATAATTTTTAATTTAGTGATAGTCAAAAACTGTCACAAGTCTGTCGTAAATTGACAAAACTGTCACAAAGCAGTCATAAATTGACTAAATTGTCACAAAGCCGTCACAAAAACCGTCGTTAATAAGTTCGTAACAAAAAATATCGTTACTAATCCGTCGCTATTTGAGTATATATATATATATATATATTTTTAGTGTTGTTTAATGAAGTGCAATAATTTCTCATTTTGGACCAGTAATAGGACTACGACCCTACAAACCTATGATGGCTCATAGACATCAACAAAACTCATTTCACGTAAGCCATTATTTTTAACCAACAAGTTGCCATTAGTAATTAATTAGTATTGTAGCATTTTCTGAAATAATTATTGTAAAAGTAATGCGTAACCGAATGAATGACCGATGGTTAAACAATAGTTTAGCAGTTTATGTTAAAAAAATGATATATTTGATAGTATGTCGAACGATCATTATTGCGTTTGAGAAACGAGTAACCGTATGTGTCGATTATGTGAAATGCTAAATGTTTTGTTAACCGTAACGAATAGCTTAACAAGCTAGTGATGTGGATAAGATAAGATGGGTATATGTTTGACAAAGAAGTAATGCTTGACTTGTAAAATTAACATGTTCTTCTTCTTTTTGTAATAAAAAAAAAATATATGTATAATAAAAACACATATTAAAATTATATATGATGTATTAATGTAATGCAAGAGTTTGATTTTATTCCTTCCGTGTCAACTTTTAGCTAATGAAAACTAGTTAGTTTATGAACGCAATTGATCGAGTTATGCGCAAATAGTTCATTACAGCGGCCATGGAAAATTTCGGCAATTATCGAAGATATTAGGACTCATTTAAAACATCGTAATTGGAACTTCAGCTGGATTTCTAGGAAGAATAATAATCTGGCAAAATATTTAGATATCCAAGATAATAATGTAATTGAGCATTCGGATTTTTGGCCTGAACAATTATACATGTATGTTTCAGCCTTGGCTTAATAAAAAGTTTATCAGTTTTCAAAATAAAATAGAATGAAGGGAATAGCTTAAAGTAACACTATTTGACTTGACTTTCAAAAGAAAAAAAAAACGGCTATGTATTAGTTTTGATAACTTTTACTAGCTAAAATTTGCCACCTAAGCAAAAAGTGACCAATTAAATGACATCTATGCATGTCGAAATTATCAATTGATTTTACTACACATTGGACTTATTAACTTTTTCTACCAATATTACATATTGCATGCATATTATTAAATAATCAGACATTAATTTTCATTTACACTTGTTAAATTTGAGATCTTTTAACTCTAAAAATGAAATTATTAATATATTAAGTATAAATACAAATTTGAGGTATTTAATTATTACATTGTTAAAGTTTATGATACAATATTTATTTTACACATACCATATCATAACCAAAATCAATTTCGTAGAATCAACAAGACTTCAATTTTATTAATTGAAAAAACAACAAACTTCTTATTAGTAAAAAAAATATTTTTTTAAATCTTTCTAGAAATCTAAACTCATTATTATTTATTTTAGTTGTGATTTTGTAAATCTTATGCTACATGTTATACTGAGACATAAAACTTATTGTTAATTTACCTAAAAAGAAAAACTTATCTATAATTGTTGTACAAATACTTATATATTTTATGAAAATGAAAATGAAACCGAAACTTAATAAAACTAAAATATCAATATTGGTTTTGATTTTTGAGTGTGCACATGACTCACATGGCTTACTTTTAACTTGATAAATCACTTGTTAACTTTAACAATAGTTATGTAGGGTGACATCCAAAAAAATTGTCATGTGCACTATTTTGGTGCTTTATTTTGTGCACTAATTTTACTCAATATTTTATATCTCATTTTGTGTCCCTTTATTTTTAAACCCAAAATAGTTGATTAATTTTTTTTTAAAATATTACAACTATATTTAAACATGTATCAATACATTCCAATAATTTTATTCTTACGAAAAATTCAAATATGTATTATTTTGGAATTAAATAAGATATAGTGTAAATTAAATATAAAATCCAAAAAAAATAAAGTAATTCAACAATATATCCAAATATTATGAAATATGTGTAGAATACGTTATAACAGTTTATAAACATAAAGAAAAAGTTCTACAAATTCAAAAATAAAGCAAAAATAGCTAGAAAAAAACAAAATAAAATACAAATTACGGAGGTAAAGATTTTTACTTTTAATCCATACTGTCGATAAGTAACAATATTTGACTTTTGAATTTCTAAAAGCACGTACGTATTCTCCATTGCTATTTAATTGTTCATTACGAAAATTCATAAAATTTTGATCGACCAAGAATCTGTATCAAAATTGTCGGAATAAAAATACTCAAAAGTTGATCATGTAGCTAAAATATTAAATTTTATGATTAATTTTTTAAAAAAATTATTTAAATAATTTTGATACAGTTGAAATAATTACTAACGGATGGCATGATCTCATAAAAGCCGCAACAGTATCCGCTTTAATCACAACGCTCTCTTTCTCTCTCTATATCTTATATACTTTTAACAAAAAGTTAGTATCCTCAATTTTTTTACTATTAAAATAAAAGTCCACTCACGGATGAGGGGGGCCTTCCACGTGGCGATTATCCTCGTCGGAGCTCTGTCGGTGTATATAGCCGGCGGTGAAATATCCGGCAAGTACTCGAAGGTCTCCGGTATAATAATACCGGGATTCGCTTCGACTCGGTTGAGAGCGTGGTCGATATTGGACTGTCCTTATTCACCTCTCGATTTTAATCCTCTCGATTTAGTCTGGCTCGATACCACCAAAGTCCGTGTTCCTACCCCCTCTCTCTCTCTCTATATATATATATATGTATGTATATATATGTGTGTGTAGACCGTGAATATATGATTATGATACAAAATGTTGAAAGATCGAAACAGTTACAGTTATTATAACTAGTCGATCGAAATTGGTGAAACTAGTATATATATACGATCAGAGTACAAAATGTAGTGATGTAACTTTTAATTGCTAATATTAAGCTGATTGAAACTTTTCAATATATATACATAAATATACGTACTCATATATTTACTATACGTGTGTATATCAGTATAGGGAAAAAATACGTTTAGTACACCAAAATACGTTTAGTACACCAAACTATGTTGTTGTTAACGATTTGGGTACCCACCCATCTTTCAACTTTCCCAGTTTGGGTACCAAACGATAAGGAACTGTACAATTTAGGTATCACTGTCTAAATTAATCACGGAATCATGTCACATAACAACACGTGCTTGATAAACTTGAACATGAGAGGGTAATTTTGTCATTCTGTACCAAAATATATCATCCTTAAACAACGTTTCCCCCCAAATTTGGACTATGTGCTGATTTTTGTTATGTGTGAAATTGGGGGAAACGTTTTTCTAGGATGCAGAATAACAAAATTACCATATCACGTTAACGTTTGTCAAGCACGTGCTGTCACGTGACATGATTCCGTGATTAATTAGTACCTAAATTGGAAAGTTCCTTATAGTATGGTACCCAAATTGGAAAGTTTCTTATAGTGTGGTACCCAAATTGAGAAAATTGAAAGGTGGGTACCCAAATCGTTAAAAGCGCGTAGTTTGGTGTACCAAACGTATAAAAGCCCGTATCAGTATATAGATTGTAAATATACAGTTATGATACAGAGTGTTGAAAGATCGAAACAGTAACAGTTACTATAATTAGTCGATTGGAACTATTAAAACCGCTAAACTAGTATTGAATAGTAAAAAGGTTAGTATATGGATTATGCGTATATACGATTAGCGACTTATGAGTACAAATGTAGAAATGTAACTTTAGTTGCTAATATTGCACCGATTGAAACTTTTCAAATTTACTACTGTAGTTGTGTTAATTGAAGCTGTTGATGTTACTATGATTGAGCTGATCAAAGTAGAACTAAGTAGCTTATTGTACTACTAGTTACTTTTTATTTAACTAAAAAGAGCTGATTGGAATTGTTAGAATTTTAGTATAATGAGCCGATAAAAAAAGATTCATATATAGACCTACACTTCCCACTGCACACGCGTAGTATCATGAAATATTTATAATAACAAAAAAAGTAGAAATTACTTTTTAAAACTAGAAAGATCATTTTTTTTTTGAAATTACTATAAGTGAGTAGATTATAGCTGTTAAAATCACCAAAATTGAGCCGGTCAAAACTGTTAAAATTACTATATTGAGCTGAGCGGATCGGAACGGAACTGTTAGAATAACTGTAATTTAGCTGATCAAAACTGTTAAGTTTACTAAAATTGAACCGGTCAGATCTGTTAGAATTACTATAGTTGGGCCGATCAGAACCTAAAAATTAGCCAATCAGAATAGAATGATAGATAAACTTCCGCTTCCGAACGGCACACGCATCGTGAAGTGTGAACTGACTATAATAGAACATGAAAACTGTAAAAAGAATATTTGAAAGACAAAAATTGTTAATATCACTACATTAAACCGATGAAAATAAATTGATGTATAACTTCTTGTGTAGTAGTGGTGATGGCACTTTTGGTTAACTAAAGAGCTTTTTGTTTGTATAGATGTTTTTGATAGGTTTATCTTATGCCAAAAAGGTAGCTTTTGTGTGCATCTCTTTATAATTACTATGCATACAGATATATTGTAGTTATACTAGAACCTGGAAGATGAAAGCTATTAAAACTTAAAAGTACTAAAATTGTGCCCATTATATTACGTTGGTGTGTTGTACTATTGTCATTTGTGGTTAAATGGCAGTTTTTTGTTTGAATTGTTCTTTTGCAAGTGTTTTTATTGATTCATTGTACATCTTGTCTTATGCCTTCAAAGGTAGATTCCGTGTCTGTCTTTATTAGGAGTATTACCTGATAAGGCTTATTGAAATGTAGGAGTTTTTTTGATATGCCAGTTGCTTTTGTTCTTATATGGACCGGTTTTCTGGACTTTTGCTTAGTCTGGAACTTGGATTTTTTCTTAATTTTGCTTGGCACAAGGTTTGTTATGGATTTATTTTAAGCAATGTTCATTATTAGAGAAAACTGGTGGCAAATAAAATCGGGAGAAAGAGACAAATTGTGTTTTAGTTTTGTTATGTTTACACAATTGGCACATATCATGTATGTAGTTGGAAATTGGATGTTAATATAGTTACCCAGAAACTTTCTTGTTCTTAAAAAACTACTTGCTGGTTATCTGTTTCTAATACCGAAACTCCTGATATTCTCTCTTTCTATACATATGGTATCTTGTTCTTGCATTCTTCTGTATTAAGTTATTGACCATTTTTAGTTTGTTTTGCTTTATAGTTAAGATATTCTGGTCTTACGCTACAAAAGTAGTTTCTGCATGTATGTCTTTATTTTATCTGGGGCATCATTATAGAAATACTGGTATTATTTGTGTATTTCTTTTGCAAGGTCATATTGGATTTTATTTTTCGTTTTTTAATTTGTTGGAACTTCATTTTTATATACACAGATATTTGTCTTAAAATATCTCATGTCATCATTAGTCATTACAGAAGTGGTGAAATAGAGATTGAACATAAAATATAAATTTTATACATATCATTGGTTATTAGCGAAAAGTGGTGGAATAGAGAACTGCACATAGAGTATACATTTTGTAGGATTGTTATTTAGACATTTAGGTTATATCATAAACATGCATGCTTGCTTGGTAGCAAGCTTTTCAGGCAAGCTGGTTGGATTTTTAAACATTGGAGAAAGTGGTGTTCATCCAGCTTAGAACTTCTAGGCTTTTCATTCATGAGAACTGAAACAATTTGATTTTTTGCCAACCAACCGAATAAACGCATAGCTGATTTGTTGCAAATAAACAAGCCCATAATTATAAGTGTACGATACTAGCAACATACTACTGTCTATTTAACTTGATTACTTGATACTTCAGTACTTCACAGTTCAGTTGTTTATTTTGAGCTCAATTAATCAAATATATTTGCTTGTAAGATGCTGTGCATTAGTTAATCATTTATAAAAAGTTGAAACTTCTATCATTTCCTCTAGAAGTTTCAAGTTGCATGAACCTAGGTGTTGTCCAGACTCGAATAAGCCAGCTTAGTTTGCTTAAAAGCTGCAGTCAAAACAATCCGGCATGTGGCTTCAACATGTTTCCTAGAATTTTGTTTTGGTCGCTGAGACTCTATAATTTTTGACACAATGTGTATTTCCTATCTCTTCTTTAGACAAAATCATCCGTTTTCAGATTGTATGTTACTTTCATATCATTGATGCAGCTTCTGTCTGCTGTTAACTGCTGGCTCAAATGCATGATTCTAGACCCTTACAATCAAACGGATCATCCCGAATGCAAATCTCGTCCTGATAGTGGTCTTTCTGCAATTACAGAACTTGATCCTGGTTACATCACAGGTACTCATTGTTATATGCTAATTTGATGGTATATATATGTGTGTGTGTGTATTTGTGTGTGTGTGCGCGTGCATGCGTGCATGTGTGTGTGTGTGTTTTCAAGCTCTCATGGACTCTTGGTATTTTTTCCATGGGTAGGCTTTTATACGACATGAGACGGACATGAGCAATGCTCTATCTTTATGGTTATGTTCGATTTCCACGTAAGGGACTGGTACAATATAACATTTTGGTCTATCAAAATAGTGGTTTCTGGGTGCTATGTGATGGGGAAAAGGATGATCCACATACATTATCGCAACTTTAATTATGGATATATTTGCAATAATTTTACTATAACAAAGAAATCACATATCTAGTCCTTGTAGTCGTACTTGGATGCTCGGTTTTATGTTCAGTTGTTGCTATCTTTCTCTCAACTCACAAACTACTACTTTTTCTACTTCAGTTTCTTATCTTCGTAAATAGACCTCCCCCCGTGTCCTCTTTTGAGTACTCGTTAGTAATAATTTTTTAAAGCTGCTGGGTTCATTTATTGTTCGGTAGCTGTGAATTATAACCCTGACCAATGTGAATCCATGTCTTCTTATCAATGAAGTCACTTTTTTAAGGATTAAAACAATATGAAACATTTTAACCATCTAGGTTGTTAGAAACTGGCTGTAGCAACTAGAAATAAGAATCCCAGTTGCAGTAGCAAGTATATGTGCCTCTAGGAAAGTAACATCATGCCTTCTATTCTCAATTAGGATGGAAAAATAAAATACCCTGAAAACAATGCAATGATCTTCAGGTCCTCTTTCATCAGTGTGGAAAGAATGGATAAAATGGTGCATTGAGTTTGGAATTGAGGCTAACGCAATACTTGCCGTGCCATATGATTGGAGATTATCACCCTCCAAACTTGAGGAGAGAGACCTTTACTTTCACAAACTGAAGTTTGTACTTCTCCTGCATGTCTCTCACTAATGGCTCTTTTTACTTAAGCTTGTTTGGTTGCAGCTTTTGAGCTTTTAGCTTTTTTCTTCGTGTCTAAAAGCTGGAATGCATTTGGTTGATCAACTTAAAAGCTAAGTTATTCTAAATGTTTGGCTTGAAGAAGCTATATCAATAAGATGTACGAACCCATGTTCTTTTATCGAGCCAAAAATTCAGCTCATTTACTTAAAAAACTGAATCAAACAAATTCTATTTATGAAGGCGAGTCTGAGTCCATGTCTTGAGTATTTCTTAAACACCTGTTGGGAATAAAAGTATGTCTTTAATTTGGTTAGTGTAAACCTTTTTATCGAGGTACAACTCCCTGTTTTTCTAAAAACTAATAACACGCTTAACTGGGATCGACTAATGAAGCTTTTTAAACTAATGTTAATTATTTCAGATTGACCTTTGAAACTGCACTTAAACTACGAGGTGGCCCTTTAATTGTATTTGCACATTCATTGGGTAATAATGTTTTCCGTTATTTCTTGGAGTGGCTAAAGCTTGAAGTTGCCCCAAAAGATTATATCCCGTGGCTAGATGACCATATTCATGCATATTTTGCTGTCGGTATGTATTCTTTATTGAATTATTTACCTAAATTGCGCTCAGTCCGCAAAAAAATGGCTAGAAGTTTATGTTAATCTTTTATTTTGCTCATGAAAACAGGATCTCCTCTTCTTGGTTCAGCAGAAACAGTAAAAGCAACTCTTTCTGGATTCGCATTTGGTCTTCCTGTACCCGAGGTGACACCTTCTATAAAGATTATGTTGCTGATAAATAATTTTTAGTATGACTGTTTGAATCTCATAATATGATTCCCCCTGTATCTTTAATAATCACGAGTTACTTTTAGATGGATAATTATAAACATGATCCTGCCTCTTATTTACTTATAGCTGGTTATTTCGTCGTATGTAGCTGGTATTGCCATTTTTTAATTACCAAGTGACGTCAACATGAAAAGATACTTACACAAGACCTCAAAAAAAAAGTCAGTTCTTGCATTGTATGAAGTCAGAAACTTCTTTAACTCATGTGAAGTAAAATGACTCGGCTGTTCTATCCTATGCTATCACAACAATTTTAGTTTTCTTTAATTTGATTCCAGATAGTTCGTTACCTTTTAATTCCAAATTCCCAGTTGACAAAGCAGATTCATTTGGTAAATGCATACCCTGTTGAATGAAGAATAATCACACTTTCTGTTAAACAGGGAACTGCTCGTTTGATGTTCAATTCATTTGGGTCTTCTCCTTGGATGATGCCAATTTCAAAGTATTGTAGAACAGATGATATATACAAAAGACATTTTTCTGGTGGAAGAAAAAAAGATCACTACCAATGTGATGAACGTGAATATCGATCAAATTACTCTGGATGGCCTACAAATGTTGTTAATGTCGAAATACCATCAACACCAGGTATGACTGCAGCAGTTTTTTAAAATATATGTGAAACTAATATAGAAGTTACATATACTCAGGGCATAACCTGACTAAATTTCTTTAAAGAAGCTACAACACAAAGACTTTCCTCAATAAATTAAGGGAAATTGTCATTTTTGGACACCACTCGTCAACTTTTTACAATTAGTATATAAGTTTCACAATTTGGACAAATTACCAAAATCGAACTATTGGGATACCGGTGTTAATATCCTAAGTTAAAGCATTAGTAATGCACTAATGGTTCGATTACGTTTGGGTATTAACTATTAAGCACCAAACCATAAGTTAATACACCAAGAATAAAACTTGAAACTTTTTTATCACAACTCGTAAATATTACTAGTATTGAAATACTAATCGTGAGCATTTATTTAAAGGGGCAATTAACATAACCATACTCTACATCTATTATATTAACAAAAACATACCCTTAAAAGTTAAATTATCAAAAACATACCTTCAATTAATAATTAATAAAAAACAAAAATGCTGATTCATCCCTCCCAATCTCTTTACTGGCTCTCCTCCTTCTCCCTCCCTCCGATATCTCTCCTCCTCCTTCTCACTCTCTTCGATCTCTCATGCTTCCTCTCTCTTTCAGATCTCTCTTCTCCTCCTCCCTCTATTTTTTCGATCTTTTTCTCCTCCTCTCTCTCTCTCTGATCTCTCTCTTTGGTGGAGATTGAGACGGACACATCTGTCGGAATGGGTGGCGAGGGTGTAGAGCAAGTTCGAAAACTCGAGGTTGATATCGACGGAGATGCTGTCGTCGAAGGAGAGGCCCAGGACGGTGAAGTAGTAGTCCGAGATCGGAGGACGGGTAAGAGTTGGATTTGTTAACTGGTGTATAAGGTTGAAAAATAAGTGTATGAATTTACGTGAATTAAGTGTATGGTGTTGAAGATTATGGATATGAATTATGTAAGGATATGAATTCTGTAAATTGGGGTATGAATTTTGAAAATAAGGATGAACTCTACGAATTAGTATATGAACTTTTGAAATAAGTGTATGAACTTTTGGAATAAGGGTATGAAAAATACAAATTAGGGTATGAACTTTTGGAATAAGGGTATGAACTTTTGGAAGAAGGGTATGAAATATACAAATTAGGGTATGAACTTTTAGGTATGTTTTTGTTAATTAGAAATTTTTGGATATATTTTTGTTAATTTAGTTTCAAAAATAGTATGTTTTGTTAATTTATCGGGGCAATTAACATAAACATACTCTACATCTATTATATTAACAAAAACATACACTCAAAAGTTAAATTATCAAAAACATACCTTCAATTAATAATTAATTTATCCTTATTTAAATTAGTGTGTTAATTGTGGTTTTTGATCAGTTGGTGTACTACTTGTAAAAGACGATAGATTTGTTGTACAAAAGTGACTTCTCTCATATTAATAGGCATCCAAAATGAAAACTTGATTGTAACACGTTATATGCTATTTTTGTTGCCTTTTATTGTCAGGAGGTACAGCTTATCCACCAATTCCAGAAGTAATTCAGGCTAATATGTCGATTATGGAATGTGGATTGCCAACTCAGCTATCTTTTTCTGCTCGTGAAGTGTCGGATGGGACCTTTTTCAGAGCAGTAGAGGATTATGATCCTGACTGCAAAAGAACTCTACATTTATTAGAAAAGTCAGTAGTTACTTTTTGCATGTTATTTGAAGCTTCTTCTAATTTCCAACAAATAGTCAAGAACAACAACAGCAACCAAAAAGAGAGGGGGAGATTTATTTATTTTCCGAATAATAACCCATAGGAGGGGGAGATAGTAATGTGCTTTACAATAAACGGAAGATGTGATGTGGATGTACTAAATGGCAAAATTCTATGATTTCCAGTACATTTAATCAAAAGAACAAGTTCACAGAGAGGGGGAGATAGTTTCTTTTTTGTATACTAATTAAAACAAGGGGTAAAGAAGTAACATACACTTTAAAACAGTTGTGTGCTTTACAAATTATCGGAAGATGTGACAAATTATCGGCAGAAGATGTGATGTGGGTGTACTAAATGGCAAAATTCTATGATTTCACTATACTTATCATAAGAATTGATAAGTTGGTGTACTAAATCTTAAAATCGTGATAGTAGGTTGACTAAACTTAAATTAACACGTAAAAGCTTGTACAAGTAACACATATAAAACAAAGTTAACCTTTTGACATTTCATCGCTCAAAGGTTCTTAAAGAGTTAGTTTCTGTTAGGCTCATCTTTAGAGAATTTTGTCTGACATTACTCTCTTGTGTACACTTTTACCTCTTTAATTATGGTAAATCCTGAGTGAAAAGATTTCTTATGTTATTATAACATTCAGTACTTAACTCATAATTGCATTTATATATTATGTGATACCATGTTTTTGATAGGAATGTTAATGTAAAGTTCATCTTCTTATTCAGGTCCTATCATAACGATCCAGTTCTAAACCCACTTTCACCTTGGGATAGACCGCCCTTAAAGAATATATTTTGTATATATGGAATAGATTCAAAAACTGAGGTATCTACTGGTTTTCTGAGCTTAATCTTCGATTTACCTTGACTAATGAGTAAACCACCCTCCGGGAAACTACTTTTTTATTCTAGGAAAAAATGGTTTTGAAATCAGTTACTTCATTTTCTAAAATTATCAAGACAGCTCCTCTTGTGAATCATCATACTGCAACGCTTGGTATTAAGTGGAAGAAAGGTAGAGAAGTTCAGATTCCTAAGAGTAATTTAGAAAAGGTGGAGAGATATCTGCAATTCGGAATGTGATCCTATTGTAGTCTTATGAAATAATTAATCTCAACAGGGCTATTTAGGACTTTTTTTACATCCCCTTACTTTACTTGCTTGATATTTGTGTTTCATTTTTGTAATTTAACTGTTAGTTTTTGCATCTTTTTAAATTTGGTACAGGTTGGTTACTATTTTGCACCTAGCGGCAAGCCGTACCCTGATAATTGGATAGTAACTGATATCATATATGAGATAGAAGGGTCTTTATTTTCCAGGTAACTGTCAGTTTTTTTCTTTTTTAATAGTTAAGTTTTTCTGTATCATTTACGTTCGTTCATCAATGTGGATGTGTTAGTTTTAAATATGTGACATAAGAACAACTTGCAGAGAATAGTAATCTGAATTCTGAAAGAACACTTGTAGTATATGGGTAGATTTACTTCATCTGAAATGTCGGCCACATATAACTGATTGCTTTTCTACAAGAATTCGGATATTAATTGCTTGTTTGTAAATCTGAAATATCTGAGGAAAAGGTAAAGACTACACACCAATACACATGAATATTTTCACCAATGCTTGAGGCTTTAAACTGTTTTGCTTATTCTGTGACCAAAATGTTGTTCCTTGAATCTGATGAAAACTCTCAAGACAAATTGTTAGGAAGCTTAAATTGAAATGTATGAATTTAATCTTCTTATCCATAGCTCTAATATTCGGCTACAACAAGTATTATTTATCTACGAGTTTTATTAATATAAGTTGGGATTGCCCTTATATATGCATATCTAAAATATTTTCAGAACTGGCGAGCTTTCATATGCGTAATCTTTTATTTTGTAGGTCAGGTAATCTGGTTGACGGGAACCCGGGGGTCGCAAGTGGGGATGGGACGGTAAATAAAGATTATCTTTTAATTGGATATAAAACACTGATGTGTTATACAGACCCTACGATTAAATCTAAAATAGGCACAAGAATCAAACCCGGAATATAATGATAGGAAACTTGAAAAATGGACCCTTGTCACAAAAAAGATTTTTGAGTACCCACACTCTAATAAGAAGAGTAACTCGTTCGCTCAATACTATTTTCACAATTCATTCCACCGCAAAGTCTAGTGAACTATGCTGGTTATTTATTTGCCAAGGAAACCCTAAGAAATTTTGGAAAATCTAAAAGACAACATAATGACACATCAAAAAAAAGATTAATAAACCTAAGTTACTAACATGAAAATGCATCATTAATTAGATTCAAAAGATGGAATTTAGATCAACTGAACTTGTCTCTTGCTCTTTGTGATTTGCATCAAATTCCTTTGTGACTCTACTCTTTCAAATGTCTCCTATAAAATGTAGTTGCTATATTTTGGTTGAGTGTTTTAACTTTTAAGGTTATTTTGTTGCAGGTACCCTACCACTCTCTCTCTTGGTGCAAAAATTGGTTGGGACCAAAGGTTAACATCACAAGAGCTCCACAGGTACTCTTAGATATTCCCAAATTTATGGTTACATCTGATTGGCAATTGTAAAGACTGACACTTGTAACTAGGGAAATTCACTATTGAGTGTCGTATTCTAGATTTAAGTCCCAGTTAGTCACAAGTGAGAACTTGTTTCTCATTTAGTGCTACTATTGATGGTCCTGCATTTCAATGAACAGAATTTCATTGACATGTTCAATAAACTGATGTCGTTTTTGATGGTCCTGCATTTCAACGAACAGAATTTCATTGACATGTTCAATAAACTGATGTCGTTTTTGATGAGCATGCATTTCAATGAACTTGTTTTGGATAGCCAAGGTGTCTGAAATACAGATTTCATGTTTGATTTGCACTCACGTCATAAGACTCATAACTAAAGTTTTATATATATAAAGACATACATAGCTTTGACTAAAATATAATCACTTAATGGGAAATTTCTTTTGTCAGGAGTAGCCTTTTTCCCTTTTGTGTGGAATTTGACTTTTTTCTTTTTATATTTATTTGATTATTGTTTATGAGCAGTCAGAGCATGATGGGTTCGATGTACAAGTTCAAAATAATATTGAACATAATCATGAAGAAGATATAATTCCCAACATGTCAAGGTTACCTGGAGTTAAGTATATAACCTATTATGAAGATTCTGAAAGCCTTCCTGGAAGAAGGACTGCAGTTTGGGAGCTTGATAAGGGTGTGTGAATTCTCTTGCTATTTATTAACTTATTTTGTTGTAGCTTTTTAAGCAAATAAACTGGATTACTTGAAGTTCAGAAATAAGTTAGGTTCATCCATAAAAAACAGAGAAGCTCGCTTCTAATCTGGACAACCAAATGTAGTCCAGCTTTTGAGAAAAAATGCTGAGCATACAAGCTGCAATCAAACAAGGCCCAATTACCTCAACTGTTGGTGCATGGGAAATTGCAAGACATTACTGTAGAGTGTTTTTACAATTCCTTTGAATTAAACAGATTTGGCGTGAAAAAGTTTTGAAACGTAGAAAAATCCTGCTGATCTTCTTTTACTGGTCGCTTTAACCCTCGAGAGTTTTTTCTTATTAATGACAGAACACAAACAGTTTAAGGGTCATTCTAAATCTCATGGACACATCACATCACACATACATATTTCTACTTTTATAATGAAGTCTTGCTGAAATATAATAACATGCATGGATCCAAAGATTACTGAAATTCCCTTTTGTATTTCTTCCTTGATTATGTTCAGCATCCACTAAAAAAGAAACATAAATGAAAACAAATTATCTCAACTTTAAGCACTATGCTAAGATGAAGGTTCACATAGGCATTTTTTTTTTCCGTATTGGATGTTCAGTGTTAATTTCTTATCTCTTATTGTATTCTTTTCTGAAATCTCTATGTAGCGAATCACAGGAATATTGTCAGATCTCCAGTTCTGATGCGGGAACTGTGGCTCCAGATGTGGCATGATATCCGTCCTGAAGCTAAATCAAAATTTGTTACGAAAGGTTATTCTTCCCCCTCCCTCCTTGCTTTTCCATACTTGATTCATTATTTTTCAAATTATAACCTCTCTTTAATATCCATCTAACAGCCAAACGTGGACCTTTGAGGGACCAAGACTGTTACTGGGATTATGGAAAAGCTCGTTGTGCATGGCCAGAACATTGTGAATATAGGTATTTTCCTCCAGAAAGAGCTAAGGCATTCGTGTCTCGAGAATTTATTTCAGACTTAGATGATTTACAGGTATATTTTTGGCGATGTTCATCTTGGGCAAAGCTGTAGACTGAAGAATTCTTCAGCTGATCTTCTCTTGCATTATGCATAATGTATGTTTTACATATTTTCTTGCTCTTCCTTTTTGTTCTTAAAAGTTACTGAAATTTTCTATGTTTGTCTTTATTAGTCTCTTCACTTTTTATACTCGACCTGTGTTTAAAATGTCATGCTGGTATGAGTTAACCTTTTTCTATATGCTTTTTCAGGAATCTTTAGAGGTATATTTTTTCTGAGAGCTGACATCTCACGATACAGATTCAACTTTCAACTGTAATACTATGGGAACATACTAGGTAAAAATATATAAAGTTTAAGTATGTGCATTCCTAAAACTCTTTATCCTATTGGAAAATTTTCCCTGCTTTTCTCAGAAATAAATTATTAAATGTTGTGCATAATATTCTGACTAATATTAACTCAACCATGTTGTTGCAGTATGCAGATCGTTGGTTATAGAAGACAAATAAGTTCAGTTATACTCGGCTAAAGTTGTAAGCTAGCTCAATTCTTATCTTTTTCGGTACCGATTGAAGATTAGAATTGATTGTATGTAGCGGTAAAAGGACAGTGCATTTGTCTTATATGGCCGTTTGAGAAATGAGCTTTAGTATATGTTGTATAGAATAAAATCATAAAATGATAATAATTATATCCAGATTAATTCGTTGATAGTACAAGTACCTTGACATAGCATCTGTATATTGCTGATTTTATTAGTTCTTCTGCAAAACCATAAAGAAAATCGAATTTTGTTTCTTTCTTCTAAATAGAGATTTTCGTACTCCTGAAATGATTACTGGTTTCTAAGATCATTGTAAGTTTGTAACCACTAAGTTATTGAATGATCCATTCAAAATTAGCATGCTGGCCTTTGTGCCTTAACAATTAACGTTGCCACTAACCGATTAGGTTTAATTAGACGCTTCATTGGTGTAGCTAAGTGCCATAACAGTCTTACGAGTCAATGACTCAATGTTCACAGAAGCCCCCAAAGCAAATTTGGGAAAATGACTTTTAGATTGGAGTATTGAGCAGATACTAGTACTCACTTGGGCCAATTTCTTATTTTATTATTTAAAAAACCTTCTTTTTTTTCTGTACAAATTCCCTCAATCAGTATAGATGGATTAACCTGAATGCCTATCGTTCGTGTTGGAGACTTCAATTTCTGTTCAATGGTCTATGGATACGAAAGGTTGATGCTGTAGAGGAGTTACATTGTGGTCATGTTTCTGGATATATATACGTGAAGCTGGACCTTATTTGCATAATTAATGTAAGGGGAAATTTTACTTATTAAAATTTGGATAATAACCATCTCTTTTTTGGCTGCCCTTTTTGGTTTAATTAGGTATTGTAGCCTTTTTAGCGATGTGTCGTCCTTGCAAAACAATAAATGAATACTCCATCCGTTTCAAAATATTGGAGTTCTATGTATCTACCGGCAAATATCTCGTCTTTAAATTGTTGAAATGTAAATTTTTAAAATTTATTCATATAATTTAACATTTGAACTATGTGATTAACTTTTGAAAAATTCTATCTCGACAACTTAGATATGAATTATTTGTTGGTTAAAATTACACATTATTTCGTTTATCCCTGACCATCATTTGGGACGGAATGAGCATGAAATAACATAAGAAAGGGACATGGGAAGAGACCTATAATAGTTAATACTATTATAGTGAAAAATTGAACCAATCACGTGGATCTCATTTAAAATGTAGAAAAGGGGGCTGCTCCACTGTAGCTTGTAAACGGCTGATTAAAATGTCAAACTAAGGGAATAGGGCCTCCAATAATTCCCAACTAAGGCTTGTGAGTTGAGGTGATGTTAAATTATTACGTTTGCTTGCAGTAGCCTGATATTCAATAGGAGTAATATTGGCAAAGAAATCAATGCAAAACATAACATTTTTGCTTATTTAACGTTCGGGGAGACTGTTATACTACTTTTTAGTTTTGTATTTGAAGTTGTAAGGTTTGTGTACTTTTGTATGTCTTGACTTTTTGCGATTTTATACACCATAGTGTCAGATTATTTAATTAGTACATCATACTATCATTTTTCGGTAATTTTATACATTTTAGTCCAATAAAATTAAAAATTCCATCTAAAAATAATACGTGTTAAGAAAATACTTCATTATTTGACCTAAAGTTCAAGCAGACTTTAAAATTTAAACGGGTTTACACATAATTAATATGTGATATCGAATGAGAATGATAAATGTGAGGTCAGTAGGCTATATGAATCAACATATGCAACTGATATTACGGAAGAAAAAATGTGGGTGTAATATGTGAAAGTCGAGTGGGTAGAAATTATTATACGAAAGTGTATAAAATCACCGAAAAGTGATAGTATGGTGTAATAATTAAATAATCCGATGGTATGTTATATAAAATCGTAAAAAGTCAGTAGTATGATATACAAAAGTGCAAAAAACCTAGACGGGAATACGGAGCCGACCAATATATTTGGGTTGAAATGTTTCGTCTGTAAGAACGGTTTGAAATAATATATGGAACATATAGTCGAGTACTTCCAAATTATACAATAGTATACGTTTTGTTTTGTTTTGTTTTAGTTTTGTTTTGAATGTGCTAAATAATATAATTACTAGGAAACAGTAACCATATATAATTGGTTCATAACCCGTTAGCATAAAAGTATGTCAAATGGATTAAAAAAAAATTGATTAATATTTAAGTTTATGATAGAGCCCCATAGAGTTTTATATTTTTATTTGAGTTTTTAGTATGTTGTATAATTTATTTTTAATTTATCAAATTCTAATTTGTTGAAAATATAAAAAATAAATTAGTTATCTAACCATTTATTTTTTAACCATTCATTTTTTAATTTAAAGATTACCGTATCAGAGTACATCAGTGTTTTGCTTTAATCAAGTGACAGAGGATGTCATGTGTAAAGCACGTGTCCTTTAAACAGTCACCGAAATGGTATATTGCCCAAATGCCACAAATTACAATGAGACTAGTACATATATACTTGGTAGTTTTTTTATATTTTTTGAAATGATATATACTTGGTAGTTGACAAACTGTGTAATATAACAGAAACGGAAATGTGTAATGTAGAAGAGATATGAAAAAATTCTAAGATTTAGGCATAGATATAATAGAAAACGGAAAGCCAAAAGTGGGAAATGTGAAACAAGATTTTTGAAAGCGGAAATTAGTTTCCCGATAACTATAGTGTGATATTTACCTCCATATAACAATATTAATTAATTAGTAATTATCTGCAAGCGAGAGATTGATACAGTAATATGGATGCTAAAGTATGAGACTGTGACAAATGAGCTTCATCTAAACATTAATTAGTAATTTATGTTTTTGTAATGCAATTTTTTATTATGCATTCGTGCTTTCTTTCTTTTTACTAGTACCACGCTTCATCTAAACAAATGAACTTTTTCAAACATTTATGCTACGTGTATAGAACAATGTTATGTTAAGCATGTTTTACGGACTTGTATCAATCGATTTTCGAGCCGAACCAATTAAGTCGGTATCAAAAGTTTGGTATACCGACATTACGATACAACCGAACCGATCTTTGAAAGTCGGTTCGGTTTCGGTATTCATTTGGTGAGTTTGATATGGTACCGATTCAAACCGAAATATTAAAATATATTATATAAACAAATAAACTAAAAGACTTATATACACTTAATTATTAACATTGTTATAATATACTTATATTACTTTTTCTAGTGAATACTTATGACATTTTCTTTCTTTTTATTTATAACATTTACTAGAAAGTTCTAGTAGTGTTTACTCTTTTAGGTAAAAAAAACAAGAAATGTAACAATAATATAAATAAATATATATTTTTAATCTATTACTTTTAAAACATTATGCTATGTTTTTTTTTCAATACACACCATTTTTCTATCATCACTTGTAAACTCTAAAGTTTGGTATAAAAACGAAACCGAACCGAAACTACTGAATAGTTTGGTATACCGAAAGTTCGGTATACCGAATTTTTTGGTTCTGTAATGGTATAAAAATTCTCAAAACAAATTAGTTTGGTATGATATCGTTATATAGTTAAAAAATTCGATAACGAACCATAAACCATACTATCCCGATTGTTAACTGTTAACATGGCAACTCTAGTATTTGTATTGCATTGTTATATATTTGCATGCTTGGTGTTTATTTTTTGAAAGAGAATCGATTAATGAACACAGTACTATATGAACACCGAGTAAATTGAAACGTCGAATTGATTGGAATTTTTAGATAAGCTCATATTAAATTAGTAAATAGCCTCCCAAAAGTTTGGACACTAGAACAATATTTGTCATGATGGATAAACATTCTTACTCGACTATTTAAGGCTTGTATTTTATAAGTAGATACAAAACAGGTTCTGATTCTTTTATTCAATTTAGTTGGTGAGTCTTGTTTGTCAGTTGTGACAAGTCTCATCATTATTTTGTCTATACAAGCAAGATACCAAAACATGCTTATATATTTTGGACAATTCTCTCTAAGAAATGCTTTCTCAAATCTTACTAGTTATCTATGTTTGCAATCATGAAATAAATGGATTATATGTACCAATTCAATGCTATCTTTTTTCAAATTTGGTACAATCGGCTACTTTAACTGAAGAAATCATAGGTAAAAGAAATTTGATGTCGTGACCCTTTCGCAATTTATTTGTCAGGCAAGTTTGAAAGGAAAGTAAGATTCGTTAGATTCTCAGCTCGATTCGTTCGCATCTTTATTTACAGTTCAACTAATACAAAATCTAAATATATGGTATCGGTATTGAATAACGGTCCAAAATAACTGTTAGAGCCATCGAAAACAAGCTACAAAGAAACGAGCTTGCAATCGAGTTTCGTGTCAACCAGCATATGGGCATCGGAGGAGAGCAAGTGGACAGACTAGTCGACGGTGGAGATCGGGAGAAGAGAGTTGGAGAAATCGAGTTTCGTGTCAACCAGCATGGTGACTAAACTGCAATTAAGATATGAAGTTATCGTTTTTGCTGAATAAATCCTAAAGATTTTATATGGAACATACGAGTCAAGTACTCCAAGTTAATGCTAGAGTATACATTTTGTTTTGTTTTAGGTTTTAGGTGATTGATTTAAATGTGGTAAAACACTAAAGTACCTTATTAAGTGCATCAGTTTCTTTATATCACTCATTTATTTTAAATATGAAAAAATTATTCTAAAATTGTACACGCATCAGTTTTATTATCCATTAACTTAAATTTACATGAACTCAAATATCACTCAAATATAAGTGATCAATATGTTTTATTTGTTGTAATACACTATTAGCTATGTATTTAGGGAGACAGAAGTAGAGAGAGAGGGGGAACAGTATAGTCTTTTATTATGAATGAATATGAATGGAATGTCAAATACAAGACCCCTAGCCCTCTTTATATAGATAGAGGGTTAGGGTTACAAGCCCATCTAGGCCCATTAAGTAAAAGCCCAAGAGTCCAATAATCTTACAACACTCCCCCTTTGGACGTCTTGAATTCTTCGTCTTCATGCAGTCGATCTGAGTCGAGTTCATTCGCAGTGCTAAACACATAAAAACCTTAGGGCCGGAAAACCCAGTGTGGGACAAAACCGGTACCTAGGAGAAACTGTGTAGCCGAATGATATAGGCCGAAATATCATGTAAGTAACTAACCACAAAACAGTGTGCCTCATCAAAACCTTACTAGAGCAAACCCAATGGGAAAATCTCTGATCGAAGGAAAAAAAGTGCAACAATGGTAGTAGTAGGGGATCAACCACAAAACAGGTGCCTCATCAAAACCTTGCTGGAGTAAACCCAGTGGGAAAAAACCTCTAGTCGAAGGACAAAAGAGTACACAGTGGTAAGAAGTATACAACAGGATACTCCCCCTAATTTCGGCAATCTTAAGTGAGATATGATAGGAACGTGTCTCGCTAAAAACCTTGCCAAGGAAAACCCAGTGGGAAAAAACCTTGGTCTAAGGACAAAAAGAGTACACGAGCATACGACTGGATGCTCCCCCTCACTTGCACACGACAGGGTGCGAAGATTTCGACTAAGTGGTAATTAGTGCAATAAGCATTCACCTGGATGCTCCCCCTCACTTGCACACGACTGGGTGCAAAGATTTCATATTCCAAGAAAGAGTACGAGCATTCGACTGGATGCCTCATTTACTTACATACGACTGGATGCAAGAAAATCTAATGTGGAATAGAACGAGCATTCAACTGGATGCTCTTAAACTTCATTTGTGAAGATTAATTTAGGCGAGAAATGCTAAATAGCATAATGTAGTCATGTCTCTCTTGATCAATAACAACAAGTTGTCTTCTATGACAAGTGTTTTATCTGGATCGTGAGACAGAACATATGTAATTCAAATATGACTAATACTAGCTCGAAGCCATATACACTCTCTAGTCGTCTCATAGAGCACGAATAGATCAGAGTGATTCACTTGGAGTCATTCCAAGACCTCCAAGATGTCGCCTTATTCCTAATGGTAAAGACATACCATGTTAGGAATATCCCTTATGCGGGTCTGATAAGTAACCGGCATCGGTATAACCGAAAAAGGGTTGCGTTAATTCGAGTACCGAAGGGGGTAGGTACACTCGATGACGCAAATGGGATAAACTAGCCCACTTCCAAAATTACCATAAGGTAAGGGAATGTGTCTTTAGTGCCATTTCGATGGCAGCGTGTTAGCGCGATGTTGTGTCGAGCTATACCATTCACAACAGACGAGATGTTCGTCCTAGCACATTAGACCAAGTACAATGATGCGCTTATTGTACTTAGATATGAACATTATGGTTCAATATCTCTTCATCGTCTCATCAGGGACGGACTGGGTCTATATCAATGTCTAGTGATCGAACGATCATGGGAGAATCTGACGACTTAGCGTCATGATGACTAAAACGTCATAACACCTTCTGGGTGTAGTCTGAATCATGGACTTAGATTCAATATTTACGGGACTCAATCATCAGGTTGAGTCACTACCGTGTCTTCCCAATATCCTTCATCTCGTAGGCAAATCCAAAAATGGATCGCGTAATAAAACACGCAAGGGCATAATACTTGTTCAAGTATCCCAAGCTAATCAAGTACTCACTTAGGCGGTATACCACATCCGCTCGGATTATATTAATCCATATAGTGAACGTCTCAGTCAATTGAGATCGTGTTCCGTGGTCAGAAACTACTTGATTTAAGCATTATGAAGTCACACAGGGACCTTCATCTATATCGCTTTGTCTAAATCCCCATAGAGATAAAACTGTGACCACATTCATGGCTGCATACTCAGTTTTTCGGAAACTAGTAAACTGGTAAAGTAGGGGACTGTTATAATGTCCATTACGAGTAAATCAACCATCTCGTAATCAATTCCAAGGTGTGAGAGAAGCCTTGCGCTACTAGGCGAGCATTCTACAATCTCATTATTCTCATCACTTTTCCTTACGAATAACCAAATAAACGAACTCGTTTAACATTGGTGGTGTTGGATCTACAGGTCCGAACACACTTTCGCTAAGGAGTCTGCTTGGATTTTAAGTTTCCATTAGTACAGTCTATTCTCCGTTGACTTCAGGCAACGGTACATGGTTCTCTGTCATAATTTGCTCATATTATCAGTCGTCACCGAATATATGAATAAGTAATCAATGACAGTCTCGTTTCGCTTCAATATCGTCTAAGATATCATGATCGACAGATATTTCGAGATTCTTAGGATGAGGAGGAAATCACACATCTCCTTGATCCTTTATAATCTCGTGCGACAAACGAGTTTCAGTTCACCACCTCTGGGGCTGAACGAATTAAGAACCGGTCAACTTCCTCATATCTTGGGAAGGACGACAGACTGACGGCCGACTACAGCGTCCTTTGCTTGGCGGGTTCGGCCAAAGCAACGTGTTACGACAGGAACACGGCGTCCGACAGGGACGTCTATCCTTGCAAGCATTTTGCAGCAGGTATAAATGATCTCGTGACATCTCATAAAGTCATTAAATGCGTCTGGCATTTAGTTAGACTTGAGGGAGTCTATGCACTTACTTATCACTAAGTGCAGTTTTGGGGATCAAGCTAAGACTGAGTGGGTTATGCCACGTTACTTCACGTCGTTTCTTATCAACGGTAACGTGCAAATATCCCCCTAACGACGGGGAGAACAGTCTTAGCGATGTCACTTTCGCATATCATGCGGTAAAGAGATCGCTTGCCAAGGTTACTCTATCAAATGATAGGTATGGGATTCATAATCGACTTATGTCCCCTTCAGAGGTCCATATTTTGAACGCTATAGCGGCTCAATCAAAATATTAATTAAGCACTCCAAACACGCGTTAATATGAGACTTCTGACTCATAACAAGTAACCAGCTCGTACGCATATGGTGTTTGAGTGTCTATGGGCCTCATGACGGACCAATGCAGCAAAATAGCATGACCCCACACGGAAATATAAATCTTGGTGCGCAAGACCAAGAAGTGCGTGCAACCATTTGTAGTTGCATCATCAAACTTTCCGTGAGTCCATTTGGGTCTGAACATAATCGACATGATGTTCAATTTCAATTTCCAAACTCAAGTAATTCAAATCGAAATTTCGATTTTTACTCTTCGGAATTATCAAGTCGACTAGACTTTTCAGGATAATCCGGATCATGAGCCATCAACTTAATGATAGGGCTAAAAGTTTGGGAAGTGCTGCATTTATGTGGACAACAGTAAAATGTGACCATATTGTCGATGCATCAACCATAATCATTTATATTTATGGTCCGTCTTATGGTTGGATAAGTCCACAATAACTCCTTCAATTCTTTACAAGAATTCTACGAGTTCATTTCGTGATCTTTACACATACTAGTCTTTCAAAATGAGCATTAGTGGCATTAATTTCGGATTAATCACGAAATATATCCTCAAAGAGAATTCAAATGCGATGCGATTATAAATCAACCATCGTCTTTTGACCCGGGAATATCTCATCCGGTCAATGCCACAATATCAAAATGCTCTTATCAATCGACGACAGGCGAATGATAGTACAGACAATCATGTCTTAGCATCTAAATCATTTATCATTCGACGACAGGCGAAATGATAAGGTAACTTTAAATGCTTTAAAAAATATGGTAGCAACCACTTGAAAGACATTTCAACTCCTCTAAAATACGCTTTTGATCGTATTGAATGGAGGATATGTAAAGAAATTTCAATTCTTTTATGAGCTATTACCAGATAACACTGGTTTTCTCGAATATTTTATAACTCAACAAGGTACGACAGGACCTATAGGAGTATAACGCCTCATATTTGACAAATCAATTTGGCTTTACCAAAGATTTCGATTTTGGAACGACAGGTCCAGAATCGCTGTCACTGAGTACACTTTTAGGCAAGTAGTTGGTAAAATTATGTGGTACACTGTTACCCACTATTTCCAGAAAACCAACTACACCACAAGTATTGCCTAAAATTTCATAATTTAAAGTTTGGTCACATTTGTCAAAAGAATTTGCTCAAAAAAAACACTTTAAATTATTTCGAGAAATTTCGTAAACAGGCAAACCATAATCCAAAAGTATAGTCCAAATGGAAAAATAATAATCCAAATGGAAAACATAATCCAGATGAGCGAAAAAATGGCTCAATGATTTATCAAAATCAATAAAGAAAGGTATCAAACTCATTTGAGCCACAAAATCGGGGGTCTCAATAGTTTCCTTTCAATTAACTTTAACCACATTAGCATTGGTTTTTCCACCTTTATAATAGTTGTGAACTATTTAAGGAGTAACCGTGCATGACCTTTGTCTTTATAGCATAGAGTTGGCTCATTGAGCATTATCTCTTGCTTTGTGACAACATGCCATATTGTTCCTTTCAGTTACTGTCTTGGAGCCACAGGTTTTCGATTTTGATAATTATCTAAAATCTCGCTTGGCTAGGCGATTCATCGGGATCGTGACAGTTCGAGGCAAGTAACACTTGTCTCGATTCTCGATTCGTGGAAAAAAATATACACGAAGAGCATTAATATCAGGCAAACAATTCGCCATTGACCCAATAGGATTAAAACTACTCACCGGGGTAATTTTCCTATCCAATAACAGATGGGCGATAAAGGAATATGGTGAATATAAATTCACGATACTGCTTATGGAATACAATTTCCAAGCTAGTATTTTGGTGAAGGATAGTTCCAATATGTCAATTTCAGACATTTGTTCACCATAGACGTCATCACGTCTCAAATGTGGCGGCGGAATAAAATCAACGTCTTAGCATTCATCATGAGGGTAACAACAAACTTGTGTTTTACTCATCAAAGATGGCATCCAAAAAAAATTTTTGGGCATCACATTTTTCACACATCAGGGTGAGTAACATGTGGTGACGGAATAACATCAACGTCTAAACAGTCGCAAGTATGTTTTGCGATTTTTCTCATCATAGATGGCATCCAACTTGTGTTGGGAGTTCTGGATTATTTATCATATAAAACGACTGGTTTATATGTTTATGGTTTGCACAAGCACAAACTTTTTTTCCCGAAACGACAGGTTCGAAAACATTAGTTTTGCTTTTAATGTGAATTGGTTCTCATTGATCGAACGACGGGTCGATACTGAGACACCAATTCGGCGAAACATACATCACTATATAAACACACTCGGGGAAATTATTATTTAGTCAACCCCTTTCGGTAGCTCTACTTGAAAAACGACCAGGAAAGACGGTGAGGGTGGAGGGCACGAATGCCACTTAAAACCCGACCTCATTAGGATATCGACTTCCGCCTATATCTTTCCTAGACATCGTATCCAAATAGGTGAGCCTAGTTGGGGAAGGTTCATAATTTTTCCAACTTAAATGTGAAAATATATGATTTCGCAAATTATCATATCATAAACATGGCAATAAATTAAATATAGATTGTACCTGTCTATATTAACCATATATATATAAACATGCAGTAAATATATTTTAGGTATCTAATCATGCAGTAGATTTGGTGTTATAAACAAATCACTTTAAGATTATCAATCAATCTATAAAGATTCTAACATATCAAATCAAATCTATTTAAGATTATCAATCTATCAATAAAGATTCTAACATATCAAATCAAATCTATTTAAGATTATCAATCAATTCATGAAGATTCTAACATATCAAATCAAATCTATTTAAGATTATCAATCAATCCATGAAGATTCTAACATAATCAAATCAAATCAATTTACATGCAATTTTTTTTATTCGTTTGCCTTTTAATAAAAAAATTATATGCATGTGTGTGTATATTTACCAAATATATCTTATCAACCATATGTACTGTTTTCGTATAAATATTATACTACAGGACCATGCGTGTAATTTACAGCAAACTATATATCTATTTACAGCATTATTACATATACAGTCCAGAATTTCAGACAAGTTTCGGTTTAGTCCTTGAGTAATTTTACAGCTTTCAGAGAATTACAATTCAGTACATACGTTTCAGTTTTTTTTCAGATTTAATCCGAAAAATTAATACATGTTTTACAATTAGATCATTAATAGTTTAAGAACCTTGATTATGTATGCATGTACTCAGTACCAGTAGCATAAGAATTTTTTATTTTATATTTTTAAAAACCTACGCAGGAATCTACCCAGTGCCTTGATGATGGCAGTAGCAGTAGCATGAAGTTTCAATTTCAATTTACAAATTTAAGTAGATGACATGGTAGTGGCTAGTATTATTTGTTACTTTACCGGAACATATATAATCATGGCAGTAGCTGTAAAAAGGATTTTCTTTTATACTAGGCAGAACATATACTTTAGGTGTGGCAGTGGGATTTAATTCCAAACAATACATGCAATTATAATTAATTCGAACACGTATATACTACAGGCATCATACAGTGTTACGGAATTAACTGAGTTTTGGAGAAAAAAAATCGATACCTTACGCACGGTATGTTGGTGAAGATCGATATAACAATAATCCAATTAAACCCGGAGGTTTGTAAATACTCTATATCCGTGTGTTTATCCAAAATTTCCAATATCCGCGAGCGTATAAGCTAGTCTCCGGGAGCAAAGTGCTGATAACGTGTTGTAATACACTATTAGCTATGTATTTAGGGAGACAGAAGTAGAGAGAGAGGGGGAACAGTATAGTCTTTTATTATGAATGAATATGAATGGAATGTCAAATACAAGACCCCTAGCCCTCTTTATATAGATAGAGGGTTAGGGTTACAAGCCCATCTAGGCCCATTAAGTAAAAGCCCAAGAGTCCAATAATCTTACAACATTATTATAATTAAAGTAATAATTTATCTTTCTTATTTTTCTCTTATTCCCTCTCCTTTATTTGTACTTTTCCCATATAAATTAATAAAATAACAAAAATATGAGTTGTATAGTTTTGATAGATAAATTGATAAAAAATCTGATAATTTGTATAAACCAAAACGTTTACTTATAAGCTGTAAAAATGTGCTTTTTACTTTAAATAAGAGAAAATTTGTAAGTTATTTAACGTGGTTGCTCTATTAAATTAATTTGGATTGAAAAAAATTAATAGAAATATATTAAAATATAGTAATATTTAGTTACGATAAGAAATTTGATAGGGAATCTGAAAAATGTATAAAGTTAAATTGTTATTCTAAAAATATAAAAATAATGCTAATTAAATTAAATATGAGAAAAAATATAAATAAACTCGGTTGGTCTAATCTCATATCATATCTTTTATATTTCAATAATAAAAAAAAAAAACTCAAATTGTATCTTTGATTGCATCAGATTTTGCTTTATATATATATATAGAAAGGCCACTAGACTATTTAATACTAAAATACTACAACTAATAAAAAGATGTCATGTGTAGAGTATGTGTCCCCTTTAAACAGTCATCTAAATGATAGTAGTATTTACAGTATTGCTATTGGCCTATTGTCCAAATCCCACAAATTACAATGAGAATAATACATACGAGTAGTTGACAAAGTGTTTAGTGTGTAACGAGACGTATAACAGAAACGTGTAATGGTATAAGAAATATAAAATTATTATAATATTTACATATAAAATAATAGGAAACGGAAAGCGAAAAAACGAAAAATGTTAATGAGTTTTTTGAAATAGGAGATGAGTTTTTGAGTAACTATTGTCTAGTATTTACCTGCATACAAGAGTCTTAATTAGTGATTATCTGCGAGTTGGGAAAACTGATACACTTTTACAATGGTTGTTAAAGTGCCAGATTGTGACATACAATTATTTACTCCCCGTCCCTAGGGATGTGGGATGTAAATGAGACGAAAATATCGTGAAAAATATCGTTTTCGTTAAGAGATCGTCTCGTTTTCGTTCATTACTAAATGAAATGATAATGAAATAAAATATAGATTTTGTTTAGTAAGTGAGATGATAATCATCATACCCTTATTCATTTCGTTAAATTTCATTTTCGTCTAATATAATAGTCCATTAATATGAATGGGCTCCCAAAAGTTGAAAGAATCCAGATACATGGATATGCAGTAAATTGAAACGTCGAATTGATTGGAATTTTAGATAAGCTCATAGTATTAAATTAGTAAATGGCCTCCCAAAAGTTTGGACACTACAACATTTGTGATGATTGATAAATATTAGTCTATTAGTTATACTCTATGAAATTACGTATAATTTTGACTAATTTATAACATATATCAAAATTGTCGAAATGAAAATTTTTAAAACTAAATCATATAATTTAATATTTGAACTATATGATTAACTTTTAAAAAATTTCATTCCGACAATTTTGATACAAGTTATTAGACGGTAAAAATTACACATAGTTTCGTAATGAACAATTAATTGGGAATAGATGGAGCAGTAATACTATTATTATTTTTTTGATAACAGATTGATAAATATTATTACTCCGACTCTTGTACTATCATTCTATTATAATAAGTCAACCCAATTTAGCCTGCCCAATTTAGCCTTTTTTTTTCCAAAAATACCCCTATACTTTTTTATTAATTACAATAATATCATACTCACATAAAAAAATGTAAAAATTAATAAATAATAACACTATTTATCTCTCTTTAACAATCAAACATTCTTTTAAGTTCTATCATCTTATATTTTTTTTTGCATTATTTATATATTTGTATCATAACTACACTTATTTTCTATATTTTAATTGCATTGCGCGTCATACACGCAACGATTAATAGTTATAATATAGCAGACCTATCATAGGTGAGCAGGCTTGTATTTTATTCAAATGTAGTTGAAGAGTCATGTTTGTCATACATAATCAGTCTCATTATTAATTTGTCTATGCAAGATACTACATGCTTATATATTTTGGGCAATACTCTCTATGAAATGTTTAATCAAATCTTACTAGCTAGTAGTAGTTAATAGTTACTTATGTTTGCAGTCATGATATAAAATGGATTATACACTAATACCAATTCAAATATTCATGAATGTTATCGTATTCACATTTGGTACAATCGGTTACTCTAAAGAAATTATAGGTGAGAAATTTGATGTCGAGACACTTTGCAATTTATTTGTCCGGCAAGTTTGAAAGGAAAGTAAGATTCGTTAAATTCTCACTCGATTCGTTCGCATCTTTAACTACAGTTCAACTAATAGCAAACTATAAATACATCGTAGCGTGTCGGTATTGAATAACGGTCAGTAAGAACTGTTCGCGCCATCAAAACTAAGATACGAATTAACAAACGAGCTTGCAATAGCTCACGTATTACTTTTTAGTCACCAATATTCTCATCATGAAATCAAACATTCACTTGGAGTAAAAAAAAAACTTAACTATCTGAATATGAGAACAGCATTCTAGGTAGTTTAATTATTATAAATATTTCATTATGAAGATAATATCGAATTTTCAATGTTAAAAAAAAAAGTAAAATTAGTAGATAAGAGATGTGATAAAGTTTTGGAGGAGTCACATCATCTATAGCATTTGGTAAGTACTTTATTATAATAATTTTATTATTCATTATTTGACACAAACATCTGTATGTACATTTTATAAAAGTAAAATTCACATCACTAGCACTAACATTATTACCGTTTTCGGTTGGTATCTTTATCAAAATTAGTAAATGCAATTTGAAAAATAAGGAAATACCATTCAATAAAAGGACCACAATCGAGAAAAACCGACTTAGTCTTTTTTCTATTTTCCCATGGTATTCACCGTAATTATAATAAATAACGAGGGGCAAACATGTAACATATTGTATATAAATACACCCCATCTCCTATTCTCTCTCTCCATTCTCTCTCTCTCTCTCTCTCTCTCTATATATATATATATATTATATTATATATTATTTATCACCGGATTTTTCTGGTGCCGTTAAAAATTTCTCCGGTGAAATTTCAGTTTCTACAATTTACCCCCTCCTTTTTCAGTTTTTACATTTTACACCCTCCTTTTTCAATTTCTTACAATTTACCCCCCTTTCTATTATCCATTTTTAAATAAAAACCACCCACAGTTTATTTTCTTTCTCCTTGTTCAGTTTTTACATTTTACCCCCTCTCTTTTCAATTTCTTACATTTTACCGCCTCCTTTTTCAATTTCTTACAGTTTACCCCTCTTTTTTCTCTCAGTTATTATTTTATATTTGTGAAAAAAATATCGTCCATTTATTAAAAAATAAATAAAAAAATACCACCCACCGTTTCTTTTCTAATTTTCTTGTGCATATCCAACTAAAATTGGGTTGCTTACGTGGCATGAATCTAACCCCTCATGATGATAAGCAATCACGACCGTCGATTCGTTTTAGGCCTACCAAACAAACGTAAGATCTTAGATGGGCCAAACCCACCATTTAAAAGGCCCAATAACAGCCTTACCGGCCCAATAACTAATAAAGACCCAAAACAGGCCCAAAACAATCAGATCTTAGCGGGCTATTTAGCCCATGAGTTTTTAACGAAAGGGTCTTTGTTCGGTGAGGCTTGGGACCCGGCACGTGCGGAGTCCGTGCCGGTATCCGCCGACTCGAGGAAAGAGAAGGATTTGAAGAGAGAGAAGGGTTTGAAAATAGATACATATGTGTCCGTATCGAATTTGTTGAAGACTGATGGTGTGTGTTTACCGGATGTCGTTAACCCGACCCAGTTGGGACGCTTTTTACAGCTGTGAAATCTTACTTTTTTACCTTTTTACTGTTTTTTTTTGTTACTAGAGGTTATGAAAATGACAGTTGCAGTGATGTGTAGGATGATTTGTATGTAAACCCTGTGGTGGTATACGCATATGCAATTGTTGCTATAATGAAATTATGGAATATTTAAATTTACTTTTGTTGTATTGGAAAAATTTGCAAGTAATTATTGTGTGTGATCATAATATTTGGAAATTGGTATGTTAATGTTGCACAACATTTTGTATATTATAAACTTATAATTGCAACGATTTTTGTTTTGTTATTAGGATTAGTATGATAATAGAAAATTACTGTAATTGTTATCACCAAATAGGAGTATGTATTAAATGAGTTTTTTCTCCTGTGACTTTCAACGGTACAAAATACCGTTAAATAGAGGGCCATTAAATCATTTATTTTAAATTTAGATCGTAAGATTTTAGGGTAAAACAGTAATTTAAGAGTTTTTTTTAATAGGGTTTTAAATCATACGGTTCAGATCTAATCTAAAGTAATCAAAACGGTACACGAATTAACGGTACAATGTGCAGTTCAAACACACTGACTGCATAAAAAGGGGGTCCCGTATTAAACATTATAAAATAATATAGATTTTGTGAGAGTCAAAATCTGTCACAAATTTCACAAATTGACGGTCCGGTCATAAACCCGTCACAATTCTCATAGTTATTAAGCTCGTCACAAAAAAATCCGTGACAATTTACATAGCTATTTGTAATTTTTTTTTATAGTGAAAACTTAAAAGACTTTACCCACCAATGATATTATTTTATATATCATTTTTTTATTAAATAGAAAGTAATTGGATCTTTATCCGAATGCCATCTAATAACCAATTTTGTGAAAATCCATATAATTATAATTGTATAAACTCTAAACCTAAAAGAATTTACGATAATAATTTGAAGTATACAAAAGAAAAATAAATACTCCATAATGGTCCATATAATCATCCACATCAACAGTAAGATGAGTTTGTGGGTGCTCATAGAGTCATAAGTACATATGAAATAGAGACTTGATATGATTGATATTTCAATCAAAAAATATATTTTTTCTTTTATTATTTGACTATTTCTAAAACAGTTTAAACCACTACTAGACAAATGACCAAAGGTAAACATTTTGAATCACCTAAACTTTTTTTTCTAAATGCAATCTATTGTAATTTGAAAAAAATCTATGCTCATTAAAAATATTTTATGGTCATTTTAAGACAGTATGTGGTCATAACTGTAGTTATTACATAGGAGTACATTTGAAATGAATGATGTTTTCAAGTACAGTTTAATTACCAAAAAAAATCATTTGTCACGGTTTTCCAAAGTATTTGAAAACTATTAAGCTTGTTAAAATTTTAAAATAAATGGTCTAAATTGTGTTATGGGTATTGCTATTCCAACATGAAAATCATACCCAAAATGTTTACATGATGACGTGGCTAAGTCCAGTCAGCCTCATTAAAATATTATTGTATTATGTTCCAATCTCAAGAAGTATGGAAAATAAAACGTTGGTTAAAGTGATATAAAAAAATAAAAAATATAGCCGTCGGGAACAAAGACACCGATACCGCCACACATAGTCGGTGGTCCGTGTTTTAGTTAGAGTCAACGTTTCGAATTTGACAAAAAGTGGTTTATATAATGGTCCAAAACCTAAACATGTTTAGTAAGAACGACTTAAAAATTAAATAGTTTTTCGATTGTCCTAAAGCTTAAATAATTTCGTTTTTCCGGCTCGTCCTTATTTTTTCCTTCTGAACTTAAAACAGGGGTGGCAAAAAAGACCGAAACCCAAAAACCCGTCCGAAAAAGAAAAACCGATAACCGCTTTAAAGCCGAATGAAGTTTTGACCCAACCGAGACCGATGGTTAGGGTTAGGGTTAGGGTTTGGGTTTGATTTTCGAAACTATGACCGTCAACCTGACCGGAAAACCGTAACCAAATCATTAAAACCGAAAAATAACCAATGTAATATATATATATATATATATATTATAAATAAAATTTATAAGTTACATTGTTTTAAAAGTGGTTCAACATTGTTAATACATTACAAATTTATTTTAATTCATGAGTTTTATTTACATATTTTCTTATATAATAAGTTCCTACCAACAATTTATACCATAAGAAAATTAATGTAAAACAAAACAAATAAACAAGCGTTATAATTTCGAAGTACACAATTTACAAAAATACAAGAATCTAAAAGACGGTTAAAACCGACATATCCGAACACCCAAAATCGCTTTGCCGATCGTATATCTAGGTACCGAACGGTTATTCTGCATAATCCGAATCCGACACTAACTTAAAGTTACAAATTGGGCCACTCACCAAGTTTGGGCTTTCAATCAAAACACTATCCAGCCCATTTTTGCCTCAATATATAATACTCAAAACCCTATTTTCTAATTCTTCTCTAGTTTCTCTCTCTTTAGTAACAAGCTGCAAAAATGGTGACTCTCTTTCTCTCTCTATATCTATATTATATGCATATACATATTTAAATACATACATATAAATAAAAATAAGGTTAATTTTGTTTTAATTTTGGTTTTTTTTTTTAATTTAAATGTAGCCTTTCAAGAGATACGTAGAGATAGGGAGGGTGGCTTTGGTTAACTATGGAAAAGATTACGGTCAGCTTGTCGTCATTGTTGACGTCATCGATCAAAACAGAGTATGTATTTTTTTACCCCTTTTTTTTAATTTATTATTTAACCTCTTTTTCTTTTCCTAGTATTTATTCTTATTTTCGTTTAATTTGAGGAATTTTCTTAACAATAGGGATTAGCTATTTAGAAATAGTCATATTATGAGAGTAATTGAAATAGGAATAGACATTTTGAAATAATCATATTATGATAATAGTAGAAGTAGCGATTTACGACTTTGAGATATTTGTTTTTATGATATTGGTAGAAATAAGGATTAGTCATTTTGAAATATTCTCTGTATATGTAAAAATGTAATATAAATGTATATGTTAATTTGTTTCCCGTAAATCCTTCTAAAAATAATGACGATAATGTATCACTAAAGTTATTAATTAACACATTAACATTTACCACAAATATCATTAATTAATGTATACAATATTTATTTAGGAAACCACCGAAATGTATATGTATGTATTACATACCATAACTAAAGGAGAAAAAGAGAAATTAATGTATAGGAGAGAGTATTAAGTTGTGTAAAGTTGCACTTTTACCGACTCGACCCAAATAAAGTTGCACTTTTACCCGACCCGCTGTTGGTCGGGTCGGGTCAAAACCCGAGAAATTGCCATCCCTACTCCCAAGTATTATCATGACTAATTAACAATGCGAGATTCCAGGAAATGAAGTAATGAGATACTTATCAAGCCTATTTATGTATAGGGTTAATTTTGTAGGGGATTTGTTCTCTGGACATGACGATCAAAAAGCACTAGAATCATTATGCAGCCATAATGAATAACCATTATTTGGGATTGTTTGCAACAATGACATTTTTCTTCCTTTCATTTGATATTGTAATACTAGATTCAAAAACTGGACTTTTCTTAATGTTACGGATGCAAATGAGTGAATTTTGGTTATCTGATTGTTTGTTCTGCCCTGTCACATATATGATTATAAAACATACTTTATATCTTAAAGCACCCTGCTTGTAATAGTAATACTATCATTCAGTATCATTTATACGAGAGATTATCTGTCTATTAATTGTTTGTTCCGCATCTTTTATCTCAAAGTAAGAGTTCTTAGTTCAATTGCAATCTTTCTTTCGTAAAAAGATAGTTTTTTTAAAACCAAACCTCACAAAGCGCGGTTCAGTGTCAATCTCTGCTTGATCAAGTTTCGCATACGCTAATTTTGTGTTAGCTTATATTTTAATCTAACCATTTGCAGGCCCTTGTTGATTCTCCTGATATGGTTCGCACTCAGATGAACTTCAAGAGGCTTTCCCTCACAGATATCACAATTGAGATCAAGAGGGTTCCAAACAAGAAGACTTTGATCGCAGCAATGGAAGCTGCTGGTGAGTACAACATCACTTGTACATATGTATTCTTTTTATTCGGAATGTGGGCTTATAACAATTTACTGGGTTTTAATTTGCAGATGTCAAGAACAAATGGGAGAAGAGCTCATGGGGAAGGAAGCTGATCGTGCAGAAGAAGAGGGCTTCACTTAACGACTTTGATAGGTTCAAGATTATGCTTGCAAAAATCAAGGTTTGTATCACTACTACTACTTTTTGTGTCCAAAATTTTTTCAGTAACCTTTTCTGTCTTGTGGAAGTGTCAGACAGCTCTTTATTGTTTAATCGTAAACTCATTTATTTTCATGCCATAGGTTTTCAAATTGTTTTATGTTTTAGAACTGTAAGTAGGCTTTGTCTGATTTCATGTAGATTTCATATAAGAACGAAAACAACATTTTCTTGAACTTTTAGATCCCTTGTTCTATCTTCCATGTAGTTTTTTCCTTTCTAAAATAAAATAAAAATTGGAATCGGAATTGAAACAGACGTTGTTTAGTTTATTGCTTACAAACAGTTTTCAGAATTCAAGTTTGTTGTATTATTAGCTGGTTGGTTTTGATAGTACTAATATAGATTCATCAAGCTGGTTTTTCTTTATCTTATGGATGTTGTTTAATATTATTAAATTAATTTTTTGCTTTGCAGAAAGCTGGAGTCGTGAGGCAAGAACTTGCAAAGCTGAAGAAGCAGATTGCAGCTTAGATCTCTTATAAATTGTAACGTCTGAGATATTAGTTTTGGAACCTATTGCAGTTTTGGTTTTTCCCTTTCGTATTTTTGTTAGCTTTGCCAAACTAAAAATGCACCGCTGTTTTATTTTCTTTATAACAACTCCTATTTTGCATATTGTTGTGTGGTTTCATATTGTGGTTCTGAAATATGAGGTGTTGGGATGAATTTTTTGAATGTATTGTGTGCAATGTGCTCGAGTTCCGTACAGTTCTCCAACATAATAAGGATTTGGAAGGTATAGAACTTGAACAGATACTGAATTCCTTTCCCAATGAAAAACTGTTAGATCGGCTCTCTGTAGTCTGTATGATAAATTAACAAAAATCGTTGAACTTTCCCAAGTCTAGATAACTGATGAAACCAACGTTACAACAATGGCTTGTAGAGTTGGTATTAAGTAGCTTGTAGTTCGTTTAATTTGCAAGGCTTCGCCTCCTTAATATATTTATTGGTCCGTTTATGTTCCAAAAAAAAACGTTACAACAATGGCCTTATACTTAATGAGAGATTTTGATTTAGTCCTAATAGTTAACTGCACACTATTGGTCCTTAAATTTAAGATAAGTTACACTGATGGTCCCCATCTCCCATCGTTTCAATTACAACGTAATTCCCATAATTTACACCACGAGAACCTTTTCAGAGGAACAAACAGTGTTCAACATGGGAATCCCTTGCAACCTATTCAACATGTGGATCTGTTAGTGTAACATTCTCAAACTATGGGGACCAATGGTGATTAAATATAAACTATGGGAGCCAAATAGACGTACAACTAAAGTGTAAGGACCATTAGTTTTGCAAGTTAAACTATTCGGAGCAAGTGGAATTTTGGTCTTGCTTCATTTCACCTACAAACAGTGTTTCAAAAGGCAGTCGCGAGACGGTGAATGCGCTGGCATTAGCCTGACCTAGGCAGAAAAAAAACGGTCTAGGCAGGAAAAAGGTGGCCTAGGCGGCAAATTAGGCGCCAGGCGAACCTTTTCCACCTAGCGCCTTTTAAAACCTTGCCTAAAAACATACACGACAAGAGTCAACTATCCTTGTTTTACAATCTACAAGACTTGAATAAGTAAAGAACATGTGATTTTCTAAATAGAGCAAAAAGAACACTCTCATTCAAAGATATTTCTGGAGTATAAGAACTCTCAAATTCCAACAACATTCCATTTCCATATAGAAAAGTGTAACATACGAGAAACCACCGCTACAGCTGTAAACAAAAACGTCTGCTGGCCTAAGGTTAGATCTCCCCTCGGATAGATGCATAAGAAATTTCACACGTGTCATTTTTTTTTCTTTTTCCAATTTTCAATTTTCCAAACAAATGAGTAGAAAATAATTTCATGTTAATTTTCATTTATTTTCCTTTATTTTCTCTTTATTTTCTTTTCCCGCCACATTTCCGAGTTACAAATACATCCTTACAAATATTAATGGAGCCCGTATGTATAGATTTTCTAAGTCCGTAACTCCTTGCTTTTTAGTGAACAATATCATATAGTTTTTGACCCATTCATTCAACCCATTGTTCATACACTAGTTCTGTGGAAGGTCTGGTTAGGGCAAAAATGGTTTGAGATATTACATTTGTTGAAGTGCCTACGGGTTACGGCAAAATAATATTAGAATCCTAAAACTACCTCGGAAGCTGCATGTTCCTCGAAGCCAAAAACGAGATAGCAACTTATGCACACAAGAACCTGATACTCAGCTCTGAACCACATCAACCATATGAATACAAGAAGCTACTGATATTCCTTCATTTAAAACTAAATCAAACAACAAACAAAGATCATATTTCCCGATAAAATGAAGATTAGAACCATGTTAACTATCACTTCCCTTGAGCACGATGTTTTTTTAATGTTCATAAAATAAAATAAAAAAAACACTTGTGTATCTACCTTTCTTTATTTTATACATTAGCAACTCCATTTCTTTTGATACTTATTATATATTCATCCATAGAGACCAATGTTGGGAGCTATTTTCCATTTCTTTTACATGTCTTTCGAAGAACTAAACAGATATCACTAACAGTAAGAGGAGCGTTATTCTTTATATAATCATTAACCAAATGAATTTAAACTTTTGAAACCAAGTTCCCTAATTAAACTAACTTAAAACCTTCCCAACTTGATCCTTTTAAGCCGAGTGAGGTCCCTATAGTGTGATTAAGCTCAAGTAGCTCTCAAATTTAGGTGTAGCTCATAATCACTCTTCAATCGCCAGTAGCTAAAATAATTAATAACTCCATCATCTAGCTAGATTGTACATGTGTGTATCAATGTTAAGTAATACCAATTTTTTTGCTGCATTTGTCAATATGTATGACACAACTCGTAAAAAGAGATTTTATAACCACTATATGAATTTAAATACTCGTTAAATAGTAAAATATGTGTACGATAATATTTTAGCTGATTTTTGTGAATTAAATAGGCGAAAGTTATAGATTCGGCCAAAAGGCCGCCAATTTAAAATAAAATAAAGTAATGATCAAATCAAGAATTCATGTAACTGTTCCAGAATTACTGGTTCTTATTATAGCAATTTAATTATATTTTGTAAAAACTTAAACTATAAATGACCATGTGCATTTAAATAAAATGATCGTGAGGAGTCTAATAATATTATTAGCATAGTGTTTTCGAACCATGCATATTATCATGTAACTGAGCTAAACATCGAAAAAACGTTGATGACGAAACCAGTGTACGACTTTGTTGGTGCTCATAATGTGTAAAGGCGTCAAAGTTTTTGAAGTGAAGTAATTATTATCAAATTATTGAATAATTGAGAGAATTTATAATAAAAAAAACTCTCTCTAGTTTTATTTACATATATATTTTTATTATTATTGGTATTGTTTACGGGACTCTGTTATTGTAGGTTATCGTTATGATGAGAATTAACATCTAGATAATGAAATTGGAACCCAAATTGAAGCTTTTCACTTTTAAACTTAAATCCACACAAGACACAAGCTTATCCTCTGAGTTGGCGAAGTTTAACTTGAGCACAAAGCCTACACATCGTGACCTGATCTTCGACTAGGCTCGGAACTGTTTCGGAAGTTATAACCCTTGGTTCTCCATTTGTATAATTAGGGCAACCTCTCGGGACCTGATATTCGACTGGGCTCGGAGCTCCTATGGTGATAAATTCCGTAAACCGTGGCTCTCCATTGTTTTGAGGACAAGCTGATCCTCACATTTCGCTTATTTCGTGAAGTTTAGGCTGAGCACAAAGCCTAGGAACCGGGACCTGATCTTCGACTAGGCTTGGAGCTGGTTCGGAGATAAAATCCATAACCCTTGGCTCTCCATTGTTTTGAGGACATGTCGGTCCTCTGAATTCCCGAAGTTTAGCAAGGGAACAATGCCAATGTCTCTGAACCTCATCTTCGGATAGGCTCAAAGTTGGTTTGGAGATAACTTGGATAACCCTTGGCTCTTCATTTTTTTGAGCGCAAGCCGATCCTCCGAGTTCGTGAAGTTTAGCCTGAGCACAAGGCCTATGTCTCGGGACATGATCTTCGACTAGGCTTGGAGCTGGTAAGGCCCCCCCAACATAATGGTGGATAATAAAGCCCTTCATCAGGCTCTTCATTTGGTTGGTTCCCTATATGAAAAGGGAGACAACACAATGAACACATGTTGTTTATAAGTTGGCTCAGAAACATTAACATGATGAGAGAGAAAATACTACTCTGTTATATATGAGTAATGAGTGTGTGTACGTGTGTTAGGAATGATTATGTAAGATTCAGCTTATTTGACTGTTTATTCTACAATTAGTTTAATCATCGTTACATTAGAAAATACATGGTTAGATGATGATTTTTAATAAATATTTTATTTTTTCTATTTTCAACAAATTAGAATTTGATAAATTAAAAACAAATTGTACAACATACTAAAAACTCAAATAAAAATATAGAACACTAGAGAGCCTACTATGAACTTAAATATTAATCAAAATTTAATTTAATTTTTTTCATTTGACACATTTTTATGCAAACGGATTGTGAATCGGTCATATAGGCTGACTGTTGTTGGAAAATCATGTTAAAACATGGTAGATTCCGAATGGTCACGGGACCATCTTTGAGTCAAGATTCCAAACGACAGTCGTTGTCTTTTTGACACCATACTCAAGACGCTTGAATAGATGGTATGACAAGTTTCGTAACGGTATGTTGCATGACTTATTTTTATTGTGGTTAGGCGAATATCGGTTAAGGGGATACTGTTAAACAGTAGTCTCGTCTATTTCTTTTCTGTCCTTTTTTTATTTTATTTCACAACTATAATTTAATTTCAGTATTTCAATTTATTGTCATTAGTTGTAACTTTTAAATTCTGTTTTATTTTTCTGTAATTTATTGGTATCCAGTTTTGATATAATCCTACGGGCTACTTCCCTGTGTGAAGAGTTTCATTCAGCATTTTTGGACTAATAAAATCAAATATACAGTAGTTTTCAAAGATAAAAACAAACTTTATTCGACTCAAATTCCACGACTTGTTTTCGTTTGGAACCCTAGCAAACATCATTATGGATTCCTTATTTATTTCTATAACATGCAAAGGAAAATTGTGTTTTTATTTTCCAAAATCATCCATATCAACCCCAGGTTGAGCTGGCACATTGAGATCCAAAAGTGGCCTTTTCCGCGGAGGCTCATTAAATGGTCCGGCCCTATCCAGCGAGACTACAGTCTTTCTCTTCAGTGTACCACAACATACCACTTGTAGGTGCTCCAGAAACTCATCCATCGTGATCATCTCTTTTTTTGTATCCATTACAATAATAGTACAAAAGTCTATTAACTTGATTTGGAGGTTTTGTTTTTTAGGTTTCGAGTTAGGGTTAGGATCAAGATTAACTTTTGATTCTTCGTTTTTAAGCATGATAAATCTCTTGTAAGATGAATATGATCTCTTTATCTTATATTTGTGGGGAAGAGTGAAAGTATGCAATAGTAGTGCAATTGGTCTATTGATTATATAGTGTATCACTTGGTGATATTTGTATTCCTTTTTATTTATTTTTTATTTTTTATTGTAGTCCTTATTTGTAACTATTCAATAATTTTAGTAAACTTCACTTTCGCTTGTGATATATAATGAGTTACTCATACTTATCAATACGAGACTTTTTAATGGTAATATATATGGAGCTTAACATGGTATCAGAGCGGGCCTAACGATGTTGGGCTCAGCTCCACCCATTTAATATGTCCGCTCGTACAACCATTGAAATGTCGGGCCACGAGCAAGAAGGAGTGTTAGAGTAATTGTCTCACATCGACTAAAATATGATGTAGTCTAACATGTTTTTTAAAAAAAATTCAATTAATCGAAGATTGGCATTATGTCATGCATGTATCTTCCAAGCTGACTACATATTACTCTCTCAATTGATCATGTTAACGTTGATAAACATCGTGTCATTGATAATAAATTTCCGTAATCTGTATTAAATTATATAAGTAAAAATACAAAATAGTAATCTATGATGGTCATATTCCGTTGTCGCAATATTCTATATTTTTTATTTCATGTCAATAATCAAAATACATAAAAAAAAAAATTAACAATTCCGCTCGTAGAACCCTTAAAATGTCGGGCCACGAGCGAACAGAATGTTTGAGTAATTATCCCATATTAACTAAAATATGATTGAGCCTGTGTTTTATAATGAGTTACTCATCCTTACTATTACAATACTTTTTAATGGTAAGCTATATGAAGTTTAACATGTTTTTTTAAAAAATTCAATTAATCGAATACTGGCTTTATGGCATGCATGTATCTTCCAAGCTGACTACAGATTACTTTGTCAATTGATCATGTTAACGCTGATAAAAATCGTATTATTGACAACAAATACCCGTAATATGTATTAAATTATATAAGTAAAAATACAAAATATTAATCTACGATGGTCATATTCTGTTGTCGCAATATTTTATATTTTTTTATTTCATGTCAATATTTAAAGTACGTAAAAAAATTAACTATTTCGAGAACACTTCAACCAATCCTTATAAATGAAATGTTTTTCGGGGAAAATTACGTTTAATGTATTTTACTAACGGTGGTTAACAATTTAGATAATATAATACAAATTTTAACAATTTTGGTATTAATCTATCAATTTTCGGCCATACAGTTCTCCAACATTATTAAACAGTTTTCAGAATCCAAGTTTGTTGTATTATTAGCTGGTTGGTTTTGATAGTACGACATCAAGCTGGTTTTTCTTTATCTTATGGATGTTGTTTAATATTATTAAATTAATTTTTTGCTTTGCAGAAAGCTGGAATTGTGAGGCAAGAACTTGCAAAGCTGAAGAAGCAGACCGCAGCTTAGATAGATCTCTTATAAATCGTAATGTCTGAGATATTAGTTTTGGAACCTATTGCAGTTTTCGTTTTTCCCTTTCGTATCTTTGTTAGCCAAACAAAAAATGCACTGCTGTTTTCTTTTCTTTATTACAACTCTTATTTTGCATATTGTTGTGTGGTTTCATATTGTGGTTCTGAAATTTCACGTGTTGGGATGAATTATTTGAGCTTTTTTGTGTGCAATGTGCTTGAGTTCCATACAGTTCTCCAACATAATAAAGATTCGGAAGGTATAGAACTTACACAGATCCTGAATCCTTTCCCAATGAAAAACTGTAGGTTATCGGCTCTCTGTAGTCTGTATGATAAATTAATAAAGATCGTTCAACTTTCCCGTTTGTACAGTATGATAAAGATAGTAAGAAAAGGAGCTAAAAATACCAAGTCAACTTGTTTATCCATAGGAACTACCGGGACATTGTTAGCAGTAAATTGATCTAGTTCTGCACGAGTCCGAGATCTATTCTTTTTTATATAGTATCAATAGTTGACATGAGCCGTTTTAAATCTGGTTCGAGAAAAAGCCACAGCTGAACTTTGTACATTCTGTGATAATCAAACAAGGACTCATGTTACCTGTGCCATATTAGCTTGTTAAGCGCCATAGTAGTTTTAGTTTTATTGGCCGTGCGATCGCTGCATTTCAAGTCCAGTTCAGCAATTAAATTGTAAATCTTTTTTTTGCATCAACGGGTATATATAAGGGGATGATTTATTTTTTTCGCAAGCTTTATTTTTGAAGGGACATTGGATGCAAATGATTGATCTAGATTTCCTGTTTCCGCCACTGCGATTGTATCATGACTGCAGCAACCACAGATCAAAATTCTTTCAGAGTACCGTCTATGTCTTAATATTTGGTACTATCACACGACGAAAAGATATTATTATGCTAATTTCTCATAATAGCAACTGTAATTTTTTTTTTAATTAAAACAAAACTTTATTAATATAAAAAGGGACCTGACCCAGCTTACATTAACAAAGTGAAAGAAAAACGAAAATTAAAAGAAAAAAACGACCCTACCACAAACTATTACAAACATTTATCATATTCTCTGCTGAAATGAAAAAAACAACACCGAAGCACAATACAACTAAATCTTTGCTTCTACCTAAACAAACTCGATTTGCATCACAAATCCACTATTTTACTTAAAATACAATACCAAGCTAAAATAGATAAGTGCTCATATATGAAGTCAGAATTTAATCGAGCTATTACTTCAGGCATAGAAACGGCGGCATAAATAATCTCATCTTGTTTGTACTCGATGCTCCCTAGTAATCATGGAGTGTTTTTGATTTCTGATATTCCGACTAGTGACATTATTTGCCCCAAAATAAAAATTAACACTATAGCCATCGGTTGAGAAACCTTCGTCATCGTTGTGATATGATGAGTCCAAATTATAGTCGTTCATAAGCTCCATTATATTTCTGTTTATCTCGTGAATTTATAAGAACTGATTGTTCATAGTTTTAATTAAAAAATTATCTTAACTACAGAAAAACTTATGATGTGTTTGGAACATGAAAAATTGATGGGAAAAGCAAAATGATTTCCTAGGAAAATAATTTTTCCTGTTTGCTTATATAAGAAAACCAATGAAAAAAATTTGAAAGAAAGTATGGGAAAATTGTGTGTAGAATGAGAGAAATGATTTTACTTCCAAAAGTGGAAAGAAAATTAAAACCAATGAGAAAAGTGAGTTTATCTCTTTCTGCTCTTTCTTTTATTTTTCTTTTCTTTTCTTTTATTTTTCCAATTTTCAAATTTCCAAATAAATGAGTAGAAAATGATTTCATGTTAATTGTCATTTATTTTTCTTTATTTTATTTTCCTGCCATATTTTCGGGTTACAAACACATCCTTACCTATATTAATGGAGTAGGCATGTATAGATTTTCTAAGTCCGTAACTCCTTGCTTTTTAGTGAAGAATATCATATAGTTCTTGACTCATTCATTCAACTCATTGTTCATACACTAGTTCTGTGGGAGGTCTGGTTAGGGCAAAAATGGTTTGAGATATTACACTTGCTGAAGTGCCTACGGGTTACGGAAAAATAAGATTAGAATCCTAAAACTACCTCGGAAGCTGCATGTTCCTCGAAGCCAAAAACGAGATAGCAACGTATGCACACAAGAACCTGATACTGAGCTCTGAACCACATCAACGATACGAATAAAACAAGCAAAAACTAATCCTTCATTTAAAACTAAATCAAGCGACAAACAAAGTGCATATTTCACGATAAAATGAAGATCAGAACCATCTTAACTATCACTTCCCTTGATCACGATGTTTTTTTAATGTTCATATAGTAAAATAAAAAAACACTTGTGTATCTATCTACCTTTCTTTATTTTATACATTAGCAACTCCATTTCCATATGATACTTATTATATATTCATCCATAGAGACCAATGTTGGGAGCTATTTTCCATTTCTTTTACATGTCTTTCGAAGAACTAAACAGATATCGGTAACAGTAATAAGAGGAGCGTTATTCTTTATATCATCGTTAACCAAATGAATTAGAACTTTTGAAACCAAGTTCCTTAAACTAACTTAAAACCTTCCCAACTTGATCCTTTTAAGCGGAGTGAGGTCCCTATAGTGATTAAGCTCAAGTAGCTCTCAAATTTAGGTGTAGCATACGTTTAACGGTCAAAATTGAACGAAGCAAGCCATTTACCCTCTTTATTAAGAATTTTATCAAATAGTAGTAACTGATTCGTAAAGCTGTAGAAAATTGTGTACTTCCGCGTCTTAATTAATTATAAATAATTAATGGAACAAAAACCGATTATCAATGATCGATATTGGAGCAATCATTAAGTTACGACGCAGATTTACTTTCGGAATAACTAAATACGGAGTTGAATGTTAACGGCTATGATCCACACACCGACAAGATTTTTATACTTAAAATTGGTATTAAGCACCAAAATTTATACGCCACAATTAAGAACCTAATGGAGTATTACTTGATACTAAGAGGAACGTTACTTCATATATACTTCTTCATCCTAGGTTTTATGCCTTTTTATATATATGAGAAAGAGTTTATTTCCACGTCGACTGACGCCACGCGCCACATCTTGTTGAAACATATGATGACTAGCTAAAATTAGATCTAGAAGATTGAATTGGTATCCAGTTCTATAAATCCTACTGGCTACTTCCTTTTGTGAAGAGTTTCATTCAACATTTTTGAACTAATGAAATCAAATATGCAATAGTTTTCAAAGATAAAAACAAACTTTATTCGACTCAAATTTCATAACTTGTTTTCTTTTGAAACCCTAGCAAACATCATTATGGATTCCTTATTTATTTCTATAACATGCAAAGGAAAATTGCGTTTTTATTTCCCAAAATCATCCATATCACCTTCAGGTTGAGCTGGCACATTGAGATCCAAAAGTGGCCTTTTTCGCGGAGGCTCATCAGATGGTCCGGCCCTATCAGGCGAGGGTACAGTTTTTCTTTTCAGTGTGCCACAACATACCACTTGCAGGTGCTCCAAAAACTCATCCATTGTGAGCATCTCTTTTTTGCATCCATTACAATAATAGTACAAAAGTCTATTAACTTGATTTTGAGGTTTTGTTTTTTTAGGTTTCGGGTTAGGGTTAGGATCAAGATTAACTTTTGAGTCTTCGTTGTTAAGCATGATAGATCTCTTGTAAGATGAATGTGGTCTCTCTATCTTATATTTGTGGGGAAGAGTTATTACATAAAAGTCTCTCAAGTTGTAAACCTTTGCTTTTTACCATTTTATTTCCCTTTTTTTATACTTTTAGTGTCACTAATGGTGATGCTATTTATTTTCATCTTCATTAATAAATAAATAAATGTGGGTTTTTCCCACCATTTATATAAAATAAATATTTGTGGGAAAGAGTGAAAGTATGCAATGATAGTGCAATTGGTCTATTGATTATATAGTGTACCACTTGGTGACATTTGTAGTCCTTTTTATTTAGTTTTTAGTTTTTATTGTAGTACTTATTTGTAACTATTCAATAATTTTATGAAAATTTCACTTTCTCCACATTATGTTGGTTTATATTACAGGTCTCACGTAAACGTTTAAAGTGACTAAGTAGTTTGTTCAACAGGTCATAGTTTTTTCATTATATATATATTTCCATCATGAATACAACCAAAAAATTATTATCCACTTAGATATATTAAAAATTCTTTTGAAAATATATTGACTTACAATGAATATCTTTTACAATCAGATTTCAAAGTGCTTATATCATTTTTTGTTCATCCTAAGTCCAAAATTAAACTTATCAAATATAATTGTTGGGGTCGAATTCTATTTTCGTGATAATATGAGGAGTTGGTGAGAAAGTTATTATAGTTCAATTTAAAAATATCATTTTCATGTAGAGAAATTATTATTTGCTATATTTGATTAAATACAGGATCTCACCTTGTCATTAATATGATTTTACTTTTTCACACAGTATATTATATGTACAGTTGAGTCGTTGACCACAATAAATATGAACAACTTAATTATGAAATGGTGGTCAGAAAGGGAAAATAATTATAAATACTAATTAAACTAATATGATTATAAGCATACCAAGATATCAAACATTAAGGATGATGCACCAGTGAACAACCAACTGTCGTTAAACTAATATTGTTTTGTTAGAGTAATCATCGCACATCGACTAAAATGAGTTATAATGAGTTACTCATACTTACCATTACGAGACCTTTTAATGGTAAGATATATTGAGCTTAACATGGTATCAGAGCGGACCTAACGATGTTGGGCTCACCTCCACCCATTTAATATGTCCGCTCGTACGACCCTTGAAATATCGGGCCACGAGCGAGAAGGAGTGTTAGAGTAATTGTCTCACATCGACTAAAATATGATGTAGCCTAACATGTTTTTTAAAAAATCTAATTAACGAAGATTGGTATTATGGTATGCATGTATTTTCCAAGCTGACTACAGATTACTCTGTCAATTGATCATGTTAACGTTGATAAACATCGTGTTATTGACAACAAATACCCGTAATATATATTAAATTATATAAGTAGAAATACAAAATAGTAATTTGTGATGGTCATATTCTGTTGTCGGAATATTCTATATTTTTTATTTCATGTCAATATTCAAAGTACGTAAAAAAAAATTAACGATTCCGCTCGTAGAACTCTTGAAATGTCGGACCACGAGCGAGCAGAGTGTTAGAGTAATTATCCCACATCGACTAAAATATAATCTAGCATGTGTTTTATAATGAGTTACTCATATTTACCATTACAAGGCTTTTTAATGGTAAACTATATGAAGTTTAACATGTTTAAAAAAATAATCCAATTAATCGAATATTGGCTTTATGGCATGCATGTATCTTCCAAGCCGACTACATAATATTTTGTCAATTGATCATGTTAACGTTGATAAACATCATGCTATTGACAACAAATATACGTAATATGTATTAAATTATATCAGTAAAAATACAAAATATTAATTTATGATGGTCATATGGTTAATTTAAAAATAAATAAATATATTCTATATTTTTTATTTCATATCAATATTCAAAGTACGTATAAAAAATTTAACTATTTTTCGAGAACACTTCAACCAATCCTTATAAGTGAAATGTTTTTCAGGAAAGATAAACTTAAGATCGACAACATTTGCCTCGAGTTCTTATGTATATTTTCGCTAGTAGCTAAAATAATTAATAACTCCATCATCTAGCTAGATTGTACATGTGTGTATCAATGTCAAGTAATACCAATTTTTTTCCTGTATTTGTCAATATGTATGCCACAACTCGTAAAAAGAGATTTTATAACCACTATATGAATTTAAATATGTGTACGATAATATTTTAGCTGATTTTTGTGAATTAAATAGGCGAAAGTTATAGATTCGGCCAAAAGGCCGCCAATTTAAAATAAAATAAAGTAATGATCAAATCAAGAATTCATGCAACTGTTCCAGAATTACTGGTTCTAATTATAGCAATTTAATTATATTTTGTAAAAACTTAACTATAAATGACCATGTGCATTTAAATAAAATGATCGTGAGGAGTCTAATAATATTATTAGCATAGTGTTTTCGAACCATGCATATTATCATGTAACTGAGCTAAACATCGAAAAAACGTTGATGACGAAACCAGTGTGCGACTTTGTTGGTGCTCATAATGTGTAAAGGCGTCAAAGTTTTTGAAGTGAAGTAATTATTATCAAATTATTGAATAATCGAGAGAATTTATAATTAAAAAAAACTCTCTCTAGTTTTATTTACATATATTTTTTTATTATTATTGGTATTGTTTACGGGACTCTATTATTGTAGGTTATCATTATGATGAGAATTAACATCTAGATTATGAAATTGGAACCCAAATTGAAGCTTTTCACTTTTAAACTTAAATCCACACAAGACACAAGCTTATTTTGCACTTAATTAATGAAAACTCATAATTCAGTATTAACTATTTCCTTTAAATAAAAAGACAAGAAATAAAATAGAATAGAGAGAAGTTAAGTTTTTCAATTTCATTTTTAAATTTAAACCCCACAAGGTACAACAAGCCTTGCAATGTGCTTATAGTTTGCATTTGATTAACCATACATACGGGCAACTGGAAATTAAAATTTAAGATCTTCTCATTTCTCTAAATAATTGGACCAAAAATTCATTTTCTAAAATCAAATTTTCATACAAAATGAATTTGGAAAATCCATTCTATATTTTTAAATAAAATGATTTTATCCAATTTTAATTTAGAGAAAATGAAAAGACACCTTAATTAATTGCCTATAAACTCATTGAGAACATGATCAATATTAGGAGGGCAAGCCGATCCTCTGAGTTGGCGAAGTTTAACTTGAGCACAAAACCTACACATCGGGACCTGATCTTCGACTAGGCTCGGAACTGTTTCGGAAGTTATAACCCTTGGCTCTCCATTTGTATAATTAGGGCAATCTGCTCCTTCGAGTACGCGAAGTTTACCCTGAGTACAAAACCAACCTCTCGGGACCTGATATTCGACTGAGCTCGGAGCTTCTATGGTGATAAATTCCGTAAACCTTGGCTCTCCATTGTTTTGAGGACAAACTGATCCTCTTATTTCTCTTATTTCTCTTATTTCGCGAAGTTTAGGCTGAGCACAAAGCCTAGGCACCGGGACCTGATCTTCGACTAGGCTTGTAGCTGGTTCAGAGATAAAATCCATAACCCTTGGCTCTCCATTGTTTTGAGGACATGTCGATCCTCTGAGTTCCCGGAGTTTAGCAAGGGAACAAAGCCAATGTCTCTGAACCTTATCTTCGGATAGGCTCAAAGTTGGTTCGGAGATAACTTGGATAACCTTTGGCTCTTCATTTTTATGAGCGCAAGCCAATCCTCCGAGTTCTTGAAGTTTAGCCTGAGCACAAGGCCTATGTCACGGGACATGATCTTCGATTAGGCTCGGAGCTGGTAAGGCCTCCCGAGATAATGGTGGATAATAAAGTGCCGTCTCCAGCATTTCGGAGACCCCAATCGAACATGAAAAATGGGCCTTAAACATTGGCATAAACAAAAACATTAAATCTTCAAAAATCCAAGAAAAATGGTGGTCATTAACAACCTTTACAATTTAGCAGACTTAACTTAGAGATATAAATATTTTCGTATTAATTAGATTAAAGGAAAAGAACAAATTGAGTATTAGGAAACTGTAAGACTTGCTAAAAAAAACTGTATGAAATTATTGTAGGTGTGATGTAATTAATTGTAAGAATAGACTAAAAATGCTTAGACATGACATAAGCATTCTATAACTTGGATTGTTATGTGTTTAGCGTAAGATATGTATGTATATCATTATATTCTATTATAATAAACAAATTCAAATGAGTTTTTTCTAAAAATACCCCTATATTTTTTTGTTAATTGTAATAATAGCATATTCACATAAAAAAGAATAAAAAGTAATAACTAATAATACTATTTATTCCACTTTAAAAACCAAATATTCTTTTAAGTGTTATCATCTTATACTATTTTTTTTTATTATTATCCACGTATTTGTATCATAATTACACATATTTTTTATATTTTAATTGTACCGTGCGTCACACACGCAACGCATGAGGTACGATTACTAGTATTATAATAAGCTAAATCAAGTCAAATGAGTCTGCCCAATTTAGGCATTTTTTTTTCAAAAATACGCATATATTTTTTTATTAATTACAATACCATACATAAAAAAAAAAGAAAAAAAAGTAATAACTAATAACACTATTTATCACTCTTTAACAACCAAACATTCTTTTAAAATGAATTAAATCGACTCATACTGTTTTTAAAATGACTTAAATCGAGTCATACTGTTTTTAAAATGACTTAAATCGAGTCATACTGTTTTTAAAAGTATTTAAAACGACTCATATTGTTTTTAAAATGACTTAAATGGACTCATACTGTTTTTAAAACGACTTAAAACGACTCATATTATTTTTTTTTTTTTTTGTGTTTTTGAATTTTTGGTGATTTTAGATTTTTTGGAATTTTTAAAATTGTATTCGTGTTTTTTCGGGGTTTGCTTCTTTTAATTTTTTTTTGGATTTTTCAGATTTTTTTGATTTTTTGATTTTTTGATTTTTCCATTTTTATTTTTTGATTTTTTTTTTCTTATTTTTTCCATTTTTATTGGTTAGTTAGGGGAAATAGAGCAATGCTTAATTAGTTTCAGTTTTATAGACTAATTTTTAATTAAGTTGTACATAAGATAACAATCCAATATTTACCCTGCGAATAACGGACTTAAAAGATAAAAGATAAAAGATAAAAGATAAAAGATAAACATGTCTTATATATATAAATTATTTAGTTTACCGACTAGCTTTTATATGAATCCTATTTTGATTTTAATATATGTTCTTGGTCTTTAAATGATGTTATATGCTAGATATAAAAAGTAAAACTGTGGTTCATTTATATGAAAATTTCGATATTAGTTGTACTCTTTAGTATAAAATATAACTACTAATGCATTATTGTAGTAATCATCTGATTGGCGTTTTTTTTAAAGAAAAATATGAGGTGTTGCACGAGATTCGTTTAACTAGGCTAATATAATGCCTTATTTTTACTTTATCAAACATGACTTAAACCTCTTGATCATTTGCTTTTCATTGATGCTCATATTGTCTGGTTTAGGATTTTGTTAAAAAGTTTATAATTATTTTTAGGGCAAACGAACCGATTAAAGATATATCAAGGCGAAGCCTTGTAAAATACAAACTAGCTACTTGTTAAGGCTACTTTTACACTACTCTAGTCACCGACAAACTCGGGACTTCGGCAATGCCAACTAACAAATTTATTTCTAGCATTATTTTCTACATATATACGTAATAGATTCATTCTATTTACAACATTAAATTCTACTCTTTTATATCATTCTCGGGCGTTGATAGTTTTCCCTACTTGATTCATTCTCGTATTACTTTCTCTCCAAATAAAGTAGACCGGAAAAGCTAGCTAGGAGACACTTCACTTCCCTAACTTGGCGGGCGGTTTTTTAGCCTTTAATGTCATTAAAACCCACTTTACCCACTCATTTCATGTAGAACATGAGCCAATAAAACCTGACTTGGAACAACTTATAGACCAAATCTGCCTTGTAGAACTCACTTTGAAAAAAAAATGATCTATGCTTTCCGTGCCCGTTAGACATAAATGGCAACCATTTACTCTCACAATCCACATTCTTTGTAACCGGTCAAATGTAGTAAAGCTTATTAAGAAAATCTAGCCAAAGGATATAAATTGACACCCTGGTGGCAAAATATTCCCCCAAACTATATAGTGCAAATCAACCTTTACTTTTCTTCTTCGAATTAACTCGGGTCCAAACGTAATTTACCAAGAAATCACGAATTGGATCTGGTATTCAAGTATGCCTTGTCAATGCCTGCCATTGTTGTCGGGTAGGATGGTGTTGTCGTATTCGTCAACGGTTCTGTTGTGGTTGTCGATGCTGTTATCGTTGTTGTCCTAGGCTCTCTTCTTTGTGAACTTGTTGTTGTCGAAGTTGTTGAGCCGAAACGACCACTCACTCACATAAAATGACAACGCAAAACATAGAGAGGGAAGAACTCTTATAATATCAAACTCAAACTAAATTTTGATGTACTTACAAATGGAAGTAGAGCACCTATTTATACTAAACTCAAGAGAACATCAAAGGTCTTGAGTTATCAATATTTATTCTAGAAAATCAAAAGACAACTTATTTATGCATCCATATCAAAGGTCTATGCATGTATCCGAAATGTTCATGGCATTAAAGCAAACATTGAACCAAACAATTTATTATTTCAACACTCCCCCTTAAACTTGTTTGGTAACTCCGAGTGAACTTCTTAATCTTCGAAAGTCTTCATACTTTAACGCCTTTGTAAAAATATCCGCCACTTGGTCTTGTGACTTCGTGTACTTCACTTCAACATCTCCTTTTTCAACACACTCACGAATAAAATGATAACGAATATCAATATGCTTACTTCGATCATGGAACACCTGATTCTTAGCGAGGGCAATCGCGGATTTATTATCAACAAATATTTTTGTAGCTTCATTTTGCGGCATTCCCAATTCCTTCAACAAATTTTGTAACCAAATTGCATGACAAATGCATGCATTAGCGGCCACATACTCGGCCTCACAAGTAGAAAGCGTTACAATAGGTTGCTTTTTCGAACTCCATGGAAATGCCTTATCTCCCATATAAAATACGAATCCACTTGTACTTTTTCGATCATCAACGTCGCCTCCCCAATCGCTATCACTATAGCCAATCAACTCATAGTTATTAGAAAATGAGTAGTTTAACCCAAAATCAATTGTACCTTTTATATAACGAATAATCCGTTTCGCGGCCTTCCAATGCGATAAAGTTGGTGCCTCCATATAGCGACTAAGAACACCAACTCCATATAAAATATCCGGTCTCGTAATTGTCAAGTAACGCAAGCTTCCAACTAAACTTTTAAAGAACGTTGGATCCACACTTTCTTCTTCAAAATACTTCGATAATTTTGTAGCACAATCCACCGTCGTATTAATTGGTTTACACCCTTCCATTTTAAACTTTTCAAGGATATATTTTGCATACCCTTCTTGCGAAATAAAAATACCATTTTTATTTTGCTTCACCTCAATACCAAGATAATAAGACATAAGTCCGATATCCGTCATTTCAAATTCACGACTCATAAAACTTTTAAAATCCTCAAATAGTTTTGGATTATTTCCCGTAAAAATCAAATCGTCCACATATACACAAACGATCAAAACATCTCCATTTTCATCCATTTTCACATAAAGAGAATGCTTGTGAGGACATTTTATAAAATTATTTTCTTGGAAATACTTATCAATTCTAGTATTCCAAGCTCGCGGAGCTTGCTTTAAACCATAAAGCGCCTTTTTCAATTTCAAAACTTTATTTTCACGACCTTTTATTTCATAACCCGGCTGTTGTTGCAAATAAACTTCTTCTTCTAAGTTTCCATTTAAAAACGCGGATTTCACATCCATTTGATTTATTTTCCAATTATTTTGTGCTGCCAAAGAGATTAAAAATCGTATCGTTTCCAAACGAGCGACGGGAGCAAACACTTCGTCGTAGTCGATGCCGGCCTTTTGGTTGTAACCTTTTGCGACTAATCTAGCTTTGTATTTTTCAATTTCTCTTTTTGCGTTCTTCTTCTCCTTATAGACCCATTTCGCGCCAATAGCTTTGTGCCCTTTCGGTAAGTCCGTCAACACCCACGTATCATTTTTCATTATCAAGTTTATTTCTTCATCCATAGCGTTTCTCCAGTTTTCATTTTGCATCGCTTCTTCAACGCCGATCGGTTCACAACCTGCAAAGAGACAAAAGAGAGTAACGTTGTCGTCGATTCTTTCGGTCACTTCGTATAAGTCTTGTAAGGTTCGAAAACGTTGGGGCCTTTCGCTTGAACTTTCATTGCTCGCGGATCCTACTTCGCCATGCGAAGGAGGTGATGGTGGTGGCGTCGTGGGCTCCTCTTCTACTTGAACTTGCTCGTCTTCCTCATCGCTATAATAAGGAAAGAAATTATAGTCGTCATCCATTTTGTTGAAATTCCACGTTCCTTCTTCGTCGAACTCAACGTCTCGGCTCACAACAAATTTTCCGTTCTCCGGATTGTATAGCTTGTAACATTTTGCCCTCGAGTCGTAGCCAATGAATATAAACTTCTCGCTTTTAGCATCCAATTTAGACTTTTTTTGGTCCGGAACATGAGCATATGCGATACTCCCAAAAACTCTTAAATGCGCTATTCCCGGCTTTCTTCCACTCCATGCTTCTTCGGGAGTTTTACCCCAAACACTTCGAGATGGGGATCGGTTCAACAAATAAACCGCACTATCAACGGCCTCGGCCCAAAATTCTTTTGGAATATTTTTGATTTTCAACATACTACGAGCCATATTTAAAAGAGATCGATTTTTTCTTTCAACAACCCCGTTTTGTTGTGGGGTATAGGCAACCGTCAAAGGACGAAAAATTCCATTTTATTCGCAATAATTTTCAAATCATTTGAGAGAAATTCTCCCGCTCGATCTGATCTCATAGAATTTATTTTGTGACCACTTTCATTTTCAACACGAGCTTTAAATTTTTTGAAAGCATCAAAAACATCGTATTTTTGCTTCAAAAAATAAACCCAAGTCTTTCGACTAAAATCATCAATAAAAAGAGCAAAATAATTGCTTTTTCCAAGAGAACTTGGTTTAATAGGACCACAAATATCTGTATGAAAAGTTCCAACGGTTTTTTAGCTCTTGTAGTCGTTTGTTTCGAAAAACTTTTTCTCGGTTGTTTTCCAAACAAACATGCCTCACAAAGTTCATCAACATGATCAATATGAGTTACGTAAACATTTCACCATATTTTTACTACTCAACAATTTCAAACCAACAAAATTAAGATGCCCAAATATCAAATGCCAAAGCCATGATTTTTCTTTAAAACATGCTTTCAAACATTTAGCCCCAACATTTTGAATATCCAAAGAAAACATTCTATTTTTCGACATCGGGACTTTTGCAACCAAATTTCCATTTTTATCACTTAATAAAATATTATAATTTTTTGAATGAATATCGTAGCCTTTTTCCAAAAGTTGACCCAAACTCAAAATATCAGACTTCATATTTGGCACATAATAAACATTCGAGATAAAATCATTTTCTCCATTTTTCAATTGGATTAAGACTTTTCCCTTCCCTTTCACCGGAATTTTAGATTCATCACCAAAATAAATATCTCCATTTGCCGTTTCATCAATTTCGGTAAACATATTTTTATTACCACACATATGGTTGCTAGCCCCCGTATCTAAATACCACGTAGTAATTTCTCCGCTTTTATTTTCATTATGCGCAAATAAAAGTGTAGAACGTTCTTCATTTTCTCTAGCAAAATTAGCCCTTTCCTCAAATTTATTATTACTCAATCTACACTGAAAAACGTAATGCCCAAATTTTTGACAATTATAACATTTAATTTGGGACTTATCATACCTCGGTTTTTCATTATAATTTCCTCCTCTTCCACAGCCTCTTGTCGGATAAGAGTTTTGTCTCCTCTCTTCTTTTTTGAAAGAGTTGTAACCACCATGACCATAATTTTGACCTCGATCTCTTTCTCGTTGTCTTTTCGAGTTACCAAAACTTTTCTCGTTCATGCTAAATTTCATTTGAAGAGCTTGCTCGAGCAGCTCTTCTTTCACAACTCTTTTGTTGAGTTTTTCTTCATGAGCTTGGAGCGATCCCAAAAGTTGATCCACCGTCATAGATTCTGTTGAACCATGGGGTTCAATAATTGATTTTGATTATAACTTTGATTATGTTTTTAATGATTTTACGATTTCTTTATTTCGATGATATAATGCTTGTCTTTTCCAAAAAGAGGAGAATTTGTAAATTTCAGAACGCCAGAAAGATAGAGCAATCAAATACGAAGCCAACGGTTCAAGAGGAACCAAAATCGGAGCCAAAACGAAGAAGTTACGGGCTTTCGAAGAACAACGACAAAACCGAAAAACTGCCAGAGAGAAACGATCGATCGTCTGGACAAAAACGACCGATCATTTTTGGTCCAAATTCTTCCAGTGAGGACGTCTGAAAAACGACCGATTGTTTTTCAGAAAACGACCGATCGTTTTCTGAAAATGACCGATCGACTGCAGAAAACGACCGATCGTTTTCTGCAGATTTCGAAAACAGCTTTTCAGCTTATTCTGGAAAACAACTTAAAACCATTGGATAAAAGCCCTCAACCACTTTCAATGGTCATATACAGAAAAACAGACATCTTGTTCCATATAAACCACCCCAAATCTCTCTCCAAAGATATCGATTCATACATATTCATCATCCTTCAACCTCTCTCATTCATAACACAAAATATCACCATTTTGGTGAATATATTCGAAAAAGAAGAAAATTAAGGAGAAAGCATTTCGAGCTCAACCAAAGATCAAAACATCATCAAACCACAAATTAGCTTATTTAGAAGCAATCAAATTGTGGGTGTTGTTTTAATTTTCGATAAATTTGTAAAGAGCAAAAATTATAAGCTCATTGTGAGTGAGTGTTTGGGTAGAAGCTTTTAAGCCAAAGTGTTGGTTAAAAGTTCTAGGTTAAACACTTGGGTACTCATAGATTGAGGGGGAGTCGTTGACTCATTAAACGTGTTCGCTTGCACTTGTATCAAGAGTAGGAACCTCGGGTAGAGGGTGAGCCAATCGGTCGATTGAGCTTGATAGGATTTGTAAAATCGGGAAGATTATTTTTAGTGAAATGCTCGGTAGTACCGAGGAGAGGACGTAGGCCGTTTTGCCGAACCTCTATAAATCACGGTGTCATTTTCTTCCTTAACTTTTACTTTCCGCAACTTATTTTGTTTATTTTCTTGCTTGCGTTTGGATTGTTTAACGATTTTTAACGCTTAAGCTGAGAATTGCAAAAGTTGGGTTGTTAGTTGCACTTAGATTTTAATTAGGCGAAAAGTACCAAAAACCTTATTCACCCCCCCTCTAAGGTTTAGCCACACGGGCCAACAGATTCTACGTCTTTAGATTCCTCGATAGCCACAACAATGTAATCCCATTTGGAATCTAAAGAACGTAGAATTTTTTTGACAACACGGGTGTCGTCCAATTTTTCTCCGCATCTTTTCATTTGATTGACGACCTTTTGAACTCGTGAAAAATAGTCGTCAACCGATTCGGAGACTTTCATACATAAAGCCTCAAAATCACCACGTAAGGTTTGGAGTCGAATCTTTTTTACCTTGTCAACTCCTTTGTATGAATTCTTCAAAATATCCCAAGTTTCTTTGCTCGTGATTGCACACGCCACCTTTTTGAATATAGTTTCATCCAAAACTTGATGTATGATATTAAGAGCCTTTCGATCCTTCTTCTTTAAGTCCTCCATTTGAGCCTGAGTTACGTCAGCGTCTTCTTCGGATTCATTAAACCCGGTCTCTACTATTTTCCACACATTTCGGGAACCGAGAAGCACTTTCATTCTTATGCTCCAATTATCGTAGAAATCTTTCTTAAGCATGGGGATAAAATGGGTCATTCCATCGGCTATTTTGGGACCGTTGGCTCTGATACCACTGTTGAGTCGAAACGACCACTCACTCACATAAAATGACAACGCAAAATATAAAGAGGGAAGAACTCTTATAATATCAAACTCAAACTAAATTTTGGTGTACTTACAAATGGAAGTAGAGCACCTATTTATACTAAACTCAAGAGAACATCAAAGGTCTTGAGTTATCAACATTTATTCTAGAAAATCAAAAGACAACTTATTCATGCATCCATATCAAAGGTCTATGCATGTATCCGAAAGGTTCATGGCATTAAAGCAAACATTGAACCAAACAATTTATTATTTCAACACATTGTCGTTGTCGCTCTTGTCGTTGTCTTCCTTGGAACTGTCGCAGATGAAAATGTCGGTGTTGTCGATGTCAAGGTCATCAGTGGCCGCCGTTATTTTATTTTTTGTTAGTACAATAACAATAAACGATATAAAAGCCAAAAAAACATGAAATTTAAAATTTAGTTGACTTGTCTATTGATCTAAAAATTTAAAACATTGTTTTTTTTTGTTAGTATAATAACAGTAAATGGTATAAAAAACCAAAAAAATCTGAAGTTTAAAACTTAGTTGACTAGTCCATTGATATAAAAATTTCAAACGATACAGGAAAATTGACTAAAAATACAAATTTATAAGTTTAAATTTTGTTTTAATATGAATATGAAAATACACAAAAATATTTATTTATAAAATCTTGTAATAGTACTTTAAATATGTAATTAATTAATGAAAAAGTCAAATAATAAGTAATGTTAATTAAACGAATAGTAAAAAATAGTCATAACATTTGAACTAGTGATCTTGTGACAACACAAAAACTTTACGTTTATCATTTGAACTAAGTTACTATTTATTTATTTTGGGGCTATTAATGTATAAAATCTCAAATATCCGAATTTTTCTATATAAAAAAATATTAAAATTTTTGGGGTGGCTGTGACACCACTTGCCATCCACTGGTACTGCCCCTGAAGGTCATGCTTCGAGTTGCTACCGTCCTTTGAGTAGTTAGCATCGTATTTCTTGTCCTTCGATTTGCAACTATAGAAAAAACTTAATCGGAGCTGGCTTATGCTTCTCATTTCAATTTCCTCTATGGACTATTGCTCATATACTTCTGCGGCCTAATAGCATAGCTAGATCAGCAAATGGGGTGCTAGATTTTAAAAATTCAGTATGGGGGTGAAATCATTTTTTTTCTTTGCACTATAAAAATTAGTGTTTCAAAAATATGGGACGGTTGTTGCCTCTGCCGGCCTTCAACTAGCTCCTCCCCTGATGTGAGCATCAAGAAAACATCATCTAACGCTAGAAAAAAAAGTTTGAATGCTGACAGATGCTTTGTTGCTATAAAACTCCTCCTCCTCCTCTTCCTAACCAACATGACATCTTCTCTCTCTCTCGCTAAGTGTTTATCTGTGAATTGTGATTTTGGCGGGTGGTGGATCAGGATTGGGTTCTCTAAATCCTGCTTATCTACATTATTTCTTATTTCTGTTTTTCTTTTACTAATACTTAATTAGTTACGGTTGGAGTTTGCAAATGCTATTTCTATTCAAACTATAGTGTTATACTAGTAAGTAATATTTAAAGTAGTAGTACAAATTTAAACTCCTTTTATAACACATTTTGTATTTTAAGTATGTATCTATGTAATTCTTCAGTTTTTGGCTTAACTAACTACTCCTTCAAATACTATGAATTTTTTTTTTATGGTTTAGGTCGGGGAAAATTACGTTTAATGTATTTTACTAACGGTGGTTAACAATTTAGATAATATAATACAAATTTTAACAATTTAGGTATTAATCTATCAATTTTTGGCCATACAGTTCTCCAACATTATTAAACAGTTTTCAGAATCCAAGTTTGTTGTATTATTAGTTGGTTGGTTTTGATAGTACGAAATCAAGCTGGTTTTTCTTTATCTTATGGATGTTGTTTAATATTATTAAATTAATTTTTTGCTTTGCACAAAGCTGGAGTTGTGAGGCAAGAACTTGCAAAGCTGAAGAAGCAGACCGCAGCTTAGATAGATCTCTTATAAATCGTAATGTCTGAGATATTAGTTTTGGAACCTATTGCAGTTTTCGTTTTTCCCTTTCGTATCTTTGTTAGCCAAACAAAAAATGCACTGATGTTTTCTTTTCTTTATTACAACTCTTATTTTGCATATTGTTGTGTGGTTTCATATTGTGGTTCTGAAATTTCACGTGTTGGGATGAATTATTTGAGCTTTTTTGTGTGCAATGTGCTTGAGTTCCATACAGTTCTCCAACATAATAAGGATTCGGAAGGTATAGAACTTACACAGATCCTGAATCCTTTCCCAATGAAAAACTGTAGGTTATCGGCTCTCTGTAGTCTGTATGATAAATTAATAAAGATCGTTCAACTTTCCCGTTTGTACAGTATGATAAAGATAGTAAGAAAAGGAGCTAAAAATACCAAGTCAACTTGTTTATCCATAGGAACTACCGGGACATTGTTAGCAGTAAATTGATCTAGTTCTGCACGAGTCCGAGATCTATTCTTTTTTATATAGTATCAATAGTTGACATGAGCCGTTTTAAATCTGGTTCGAGAAAAAGCCACAGCTGAACTTTGTACATTCTGTGATAATCAAACAAGGACTCATGTTACCTGTGTCATATTAGCTTGTTAAGCGCCATAGTAGTTTTAGTTTTATTGGCCGTGCGATCGCTGCATTTAAAGTCCAGTTCAGCAATTAAATTGTAAATCTTTTTTTTGCATCAACGGGTATATATAAGGGGATGATTTATTTTTTTCGCAAGCTTTATTTTTGAAGGGACATTGGATGCAAATGATTGATCTAGATTTCCTGTTTCCGCCACTGCGATTGTATCATGACTGCAGCAACCACAGATCAAAATTCTTTCAGAGTACCGTCTATGTCTTAATATTTGGTACTTTCACACGACGAAAAGATATTATTATGCTAATTTTTCATACTAGCAAATTCTTGTATGAACGTACTCCCAGTCCCAGATAATAATATTTTTAAAGAACATGATAATCCAAAAGCTAATAGCAACTGTAATTTTTTTTTTTTAATTAAAACAAAACTTTATTAATATAAAAAGGGACCTGACCCAGCTTACATCAACAAAGTGAAAAAAAACGAAAATTAAAAGAAAAAAACGACCCTACCACAAACTATTACAAACATTTATCATATTCTCTGCTGAAATGAAAAAAACAACACCGAAGCACAATACAACTAAATCTTTGCTTCTACCTAAACAAACTCGATTTGCATCACAAATCCACTATTTTACTTAATATACAATACCAAGCTAAAATAGATAAGTGCTCATATATGAAGTCAGAATTTAATCGAGCTATTACTTCTGGCATAGAAACGGCGGCATAAATAATCTCATCTTGTTTGTACTCGATGCTCCCTAGTAATCATGGAGTGTTTTTGATTTCTGATATTCCGACTAGTGACATTATTTGCCCCAAAATCAGAATTAACACTATATTCATCGGTTGAGAAACCTTCGTCATCGTTGTGATATGATGAGTCGAAATTATAGTCGTTCATAAGCTCCATTATATTTTTGTTTATCTCGTGAATTTATAAGAACTGATTGTTGATAGTTTTAATTAAAAGATTATCTTAACTACAGAAAAACTTATGATGTGTTTGGAACATGAAAAATTGATGGGAAAAGCAAAATAATTTCCTAGGAAAATAATTTTTCCTGTTTGCTTATATAAGAAAACCAATGAAAAAAAAATGAAAGAAAGTATGGAAAAATTGTGTGTAGAATGAGAGAAATGATTTTACTTCCAAAAGTGGAAAGAAAATTAAAACCAATGAGAAAAGTGAGTTTATCTCTTTCTGCTCTTTCTTTTATTTTTCTTTTCTTTTCTTTTCTTTTTCCAATTTTCAAATTTCCAAATAAATGAGTAGAAAATGATTTCATGTTAATTTTCATTTTTTTTTTATTTTCTTTTCCCGCCATATTTTCGGGTTACAAACACATCCTTACCTATATTAATGGAGTAGGCATGTATAGATTTTCTAAGTCCGTAACTCCTTGCTTTTTAGTGAAGAATATCATATAGTTCTTGACTCATTCATTCAACTCATTGTTCATACACTAGTTCTGTGGGAGGTCTGGTTAGGGCAAAAATGGTTTGAGATATTACACTTGCTGAAGTGCCTACGGGTTACGGAAAAATAAGATTAGAATCCTAAAACTACCTCGGAAGCAGCATGTTCCTCGAAGCCAAAAACGAGATAGCAACGTATGCACACAAGAACCTGATACTGAGCTCTGAACCACATCAACGATACGAATAAAACAAGCAAAAACTAATCCTTCATTTAAAACTAAATCAAGCAACAAACAAAGTGCATATTTCACGATAAAATGAAGATCAGAACCATCTTAACTATCACTTCCCTTGAGCAAGATGTTTTTTTAATGTTCATATAGTAAAATAAAAAAACACTTGTGTATCTATCTACCTTTCTTTATTTTATACATTAGCAACTCCATTTCCATATGATACTTATTATATATTCATCCATAGAGACCAATGTTGGGAGCTATTTTCCATTTCTTTTACATGTCTTTCGAAGAACTAAACAGATATCGGTAACAGTAATAAGAGGAGCGTTATTCTTTATATCATCGTTAACCAAATGAATTAGAACTTTTGAAACCAAGTTCCTTAAACTAACTTAAAACCTTCCCAACTTGATCCTTTTAAGCGGAGTGAGGTCCCTATAGTGATTAAGCTCAAGTAGCTCTCAAATTTAGGTGTAGCATACGTTTAACGGTCAAAACTGAACGAAGCAAGCCATTTACCCTCTTTATTAAGAATTTTATCAAATAGTAGTAACTGATTCGTAAAGCTGTAGAAAATTGTGTACTTCCGCGTCTTAAGTAATTATAAATAATTAATGGAACAAAAACCGATTATCAATGATCGATATTGGAGCAATCATTAAGTTGTATACGACGCAGATTTACTTTCGGAATAACTAAATACGAAGTTGAATGTGTTAACGGCTATGATCCACACACCGACAAGATTTTTATACTTAAAATTGGTATTAACTATTAAGCGCCAAAATTTATACGCCACAATTAAGAACCTAATGGAGCATTACTTGATACTAAGACGAATGTTACTTCATATATACTTCTTCATCCTAGGTTTTATGCCTTTTTATATATATAAGAAAGAGTTCATTTCCATGTCGACTGACGTCACACGCCACATCTTGTTGAAACGTATGATGACTAGCTAAAATTAGATCTGAAAGATTGAATTGGTATCCAGTTCGATAAATCCTACTGGCTACTTCCTTTTGTGAAGAGTTTCATTCAACATTTTTGGACTAATGAAATCAAATATGCAATAGTTTTCAAAGATAAAAAAAACTTTATTCGACTCAAATTTCATAACTTGTCTTCTTTTGGAACCCTAGCAAACACCATTATGGATTCCTTATTTATTTCTATAACATGCAAAGGAAAATTGCGTTTTTATTTTCCAAAATCATCCATGTCACCTTCAGGTTGAGCTGGCACATTGAGATCCAAAAGTGGCCTTTTTCGCGGAGGCTCATCAGATGGTCCGGCCCTATCAGGCGAGGGTACAGTTTTTCTCTTCAGTGTGCCACAACATACCACTTGCAGGTGCTCCAAAAACTCATCCATTGTGAGCATCTCTTTTTTGCATCCATTACAATAATAGTACAAAAGTCTATTAACTTGATTTTGAGGTTTTGTTTTTTTAGGTTTCGGGTTAGGGTTATGATCAAGATTAACTTTTGAGTCTTCGTTGTTAAGCATGATAGATCTCTTGTAAGATGAATGTGGTCTCTCTATCTTATATTTGTAGGGAAGAGTTATTACATAAAAGTCTCTCAAGTTGTAAACCTTTGCTTTTTACCATTTTATTTCCCTTTTTTTATACTTTTAGTGTCACTAATGGTGATGCTATTTATTTTCATCTTCATTAATAAATAAAAAAAGTGGGTTTTTCCCACCATTTATATAAAATAAATATTTGTGGGAAAGAGTGAAAGTATGCAATGCTAGTGCAATTGGTCTATTGATTATATAGTGTACCACTTGGTGACATTTGTAGTCCTTTTTATTTAGTTTTTAGTTTTTATTGTAGTCCTTATTTGTAACTATTCAATAATTTTATGAAAATTTCACTTTCTTCACATTATGTTGGTTTATATTACAGGTCTCACGTAAACGTTTAAAGTGACTAAGTAGTTTGTTCAACAGGTCATAGTTTTTTCATTATATATATATTTCCATCATGAATACAACAAAAAAATTATTATCCACTTAGATATATTAAAAATTCTTTTGAAAATATATTGACTTACAATGAATATCTTTTACAATCAGATTTCAAAGTGCTTATATCATTTTTTGTTCATCCTAAGTCCAAAATTAAACTTATCAAATATAATTGTTGGGGTCGAATTCTATTTTCGTGATAATATGAGGAGTTGGTGAGAAAGTTATTATAGTTCAATTTAAAAATATCATTTCCATGCAGAGAAATTATTATTTGCTATATTTGATTAAATACAGGATTTCACTTTGTCATTAATATGATTTTACTTTTTCACACAGTGTATTATATGTACAGTTGAGTCGTTGACCACAATAAATATGAACAACTTAATTATGAAATGGTGGTCAGAAAGGGAAAATAATTATAAATACTAATTAAACTAATATGATTATAAGCATACCAAGATATCAAACATTAAGGATGATGCACCAGTGAACAACCAACTGTCGTTAAACTAATATTGTTTTGTTAGAGTAATCATCGCACATCGACTAAAATGAGTTATAATGAGTTACTCATACTTACCATTACGAGACCTTTTAATGGTAAGATATATTGAGCTTAACATGGTATCAGAGCGGACCTAACGATGTTGAGTTCACCTCCACCCATTTATATGTCCGCTCGTACGACCCTTGAAATGTCGGGCCACGAGCGAGAATGAGTATTAGAGTAATTGTCTCACATCGACTAAAATATGATGTAGCCTAACATGTTTTTAAAAAAATCTAATTAACGAAGATTGGTATTATGGTATGCATGTATTTTCCAAGCTGACTACAGATTACTCTGTCAATTGATCATGTTAACGTTGATAAACATCGTGTTATTGACAACAAATGCCCGTAATATATATTAAATTAAATTATATAAGTAAAAGTACAAAATAGTAATTTGTGATGGTCATATTCTGTTGTCGGAATATTCTATATTTTTTATTTCATGTCAATATTCAAAGTACGTAAAAAAAATTAACGATTCCGCTCGTAGAACTCTTGAAATGTCGGACCACGAGCGAACAGAGTGTTAGAGTAATTATCCCACATCGACTAAAATATGATCTAGCATGTGTTTTATAATGAGTTACTCATATTTACCATTACAAGGCTTTTTAATGGTAAACTATATAAAGTTTAACATGTTTAAAAAAATAATCCAATTAATCGAATATTGTCTTTATGGCATGCATGTTTCTTCCAAGCCGGCTACATAATATTTTGTCAATTGATCATGTTAACGTTGATAAACATCATGCTATTGACAACAAATATACGTAATATGTATTAAATTATATCAGTAAAAATACAAAATATTAATTTATGATGGTCATATGCTTAATTTAAAAATAAATAAATATATTCTATATTTTTTATTTCATATCAATATTCAAAGTACGTAAAAAAAAATTAACTATTTCGAGAACACTTCAACCAATCCTTATAAGTGAAATGTTTTTCAGGGAAGATAAACTTAAGGTCGACGACATTTGTCTCGAGTTCTTATGTATATTTTCGCTAGTAGCTAAAATAATTAATAACTCCATCATCTAGCTAGATTGTACATGTGTGTATCAATGTCAAGTAATACCAATTTTTTTGCTGCATTTGTCAATATGTATGCCACAACTCGTAAAAAGAGATTTTATAACCACTATATGAATTTAAATACTCGTTAAATAGTAAAATATGTGTACAATAATATTTTAGCTGATTTTTGTGAATTGAATAGGCGAAAGTTGTAGATTCAGCCAAAAGGCCGCCAATTTAAAATAAAATAAAGTAATTATCAAATCAAGAATTCATGTAAGTGTTCCAGAATTACTGGTTCTTATTATAGCAATTTAATTATATTTCGTAAAAACTTAACTAAAAATGACCATGTGCATTTAAATAAAATGATCGTGAGGAGTCTAATAATATTATTAGCATAGTGTTTTCGAACCATGCATATTATCATGTAACTGAGCTAAACATCGAAAAGACGTTGATGACGAAACCAGTGTGCGGCTTTGTTGGTGCTCATAATGTGTAAAGGCGTTAAAGTTTTTGAAGTGAAGTGATTAGAATAATTATCAAATTATTGAATAATCGAGAAAATTTATAATAAAAAAAACTCTCTCTAGTCTTATTTACATGTACTGTAAATTTTTATTATTATTGGTATTGTTTACGGGACTCTATTATTGTAGCTTATCATTATGATGAGAATTAACATCTAGATTATGAAATTGGAACCCAAATTGAAGCTTTTCACTTTTAAACTTAAATCCACACACGACACAAGCCTTAACATATATGTGCTTATTTTGCACTTAATTACTGAAAATTCATAATTCAGTATTAACTATTTCCTTTAAATAAAAAGACAATAAATTAAATCGAATAGAGAGAAGTTAAGTTTTTCAATTTCGTTTTTAAATTTAAATCCCACAAGGTACAACAAGCCTTGCAATGTGCTTATAGTTTGCATTTGATTAACCATACATCCGGACAAATGGAAATTAAAATTTAAGATCTTCTCATTTCTCTAAATAATTGGACCAAAAATTCATTTTCTAAAATCAAATTTTCATACAAAATGAATTTGGAAAATCCATTCTATATTTTTAAATAAAATGATTTTATCCAATTTTAATTTAGAGAAAATGAAAAGACACCTTAATTAATTGCCTATAAACTCATTGAGAACATGATCAATATTAGGAGGGCAAGCCGATCCTCTGAGTTGGCGAAGTTTAACTTGAGCACAAAACCTACACATCGGGACCTGATCTTCGACTAGGCTCGGAACTGTTTCGGAAGTTATAACCCTTGGCTCTCCATTTGTATAATTAGGGCAATCTGCTCCTTCGAGTACGCGAAGTTTACCCTGAGTACAAAACCAACCTCTCGGGACCTGATATTCGACTGAGCTCGGAGCTTCTATGGTGATAAATTCCGTAAACCTTGGCTCTCCATTGTTTTGAGGACAAACTGATCCTCTTATTTCTCTTATTTCTCTTATTTCGCGAAGTTTAGGCTGAGCACAAAGCCTAGGCACCGGGACCTGATCTTCGACTAGGCTTGTAGCTGGTTCAGAGATAAAATCCATAACCCTTGGCTCTCCATTTGTAACATCCCGTATATTTATAAATGTTTTTAATTAGGAATTAATTTATCCAAAAACGTTTTATTCAAAATTTTACCAAAAACCGGTCACTCGACTAATTTTTAGCCAAAAACCGAAAGTCTTCCGAAAAACCTTATTTTAAAAACCTGTTACTAATTTTACTAATAAAAAGGACCCAATAGATTTGTTTCTAAAGATTTGTTATTATTGAGTAGTTTATTAATAATTTTGATTAAAAGTTAGCTTTTAGAACTTTGGGGACCAAATAGTTCGCTTCCACAAACTATCTAAAAACAGTTTTTTCTAAACCAAAAATCAGCCCACTTCTTTCAAAAACAAACCTAAAACCAGCCAAACACAAGAAAGAAAAAGAGAGAAAAGAGAGAAGAAGAAACCACGCTAGCGGATTCTTACCGGAAGCATCTCCTCTACACGCTAAGGTAACGGGGGTTATCCATAGCGACTAGACGAGGGTGTATGTTAGGATTATGTTTTACGTTTAGTATAAATTGGGGGTTTTTGCCTTTTATCTAAATTAGTTTTATAAATTGTTAATTGGGTTTAGTTGTTATATGTTTAATTCACTTATTTGTTAATTGGGTTTAGTTGATTATATGTTTAATTCACTTATTTGTTAATTGGGTTTAGTTGATTATATGTTTAATTCACTTATTTGTTAATTGGGTTTAGTTGATTTTATGTTTAATTCACTTATTTGTTAATTGGGTTTAGTTGATTATATGTTTAATTCACTTAATTGTTAATTGAGGATTTAGTCGTGTTAATTTCGGATTAGCGAGAATATGGATGAGTTTGCATGTCTTTATGTATTGATATTGTGTTATTATAATTGTTGTTAAATTGGGTAATTTATTGTTGAATATAGATGCATTGTAGTTTATGCATACAAGGTGTTTGCTAGAATGCTTGAATGAGTTTTCATGTTGATTAGACTTGTTTGGCTAGTTGCGAATCTAGCACCTATGCTTTTGGGTTTCGTTGAATTACGTTAGAATGACGTAAGAGAATGTGATAAATGATTGGTTTATTATTTATTGGCCGAGGCCTTAATATTTGTATGTATGAGAATGTGTTATATGAATAGTATAATATTATCGGCCGAGGCCTTAATATTGATACATTAGCAATGGTCTCTGTCTCTTCCTAATTCCGGGGACAGAAGACGGCAGTGGGGATAGGGAATGACTCGTCTTACGGACTGGGGCGAGTGGCATGAGAGGTCCTAGTGTGCACTATATTTATTTTTATGTTAGCTATGGTCTCTGTCCCTTCCTAATTCCGGGGACAGAAGACGGCAGTGGGGATAGGGAATGACTCGTCTTACGGACTGGGGCGAGTGGCATGAGAGGTCCAAGTGCGCACTTTAAATCTACTTTTATGTTAGCAATGGTCTCTGTCTCTTCCTAATTCCGGGGACAGAAGACAGCCGAGGGGATAGGGAATGACCTACCTTACGGACCGGGGTAGGTGGCATGAGAGGTCCATGTTTGATATTGATTTGTGTTGACGTTATTTAATTTATTTAATTTATCCCGTTGTAGAATGTTATTTTATTTCTTTTTATACGTCGATTATCGTAGTTGTAGAATTTGTGAGCTCTTGCATTTAAGGGATGGAGTGACGGTATTTGTGGTGCCGTCCCGTCTAGTTACGTGCGTGGGACTCACCGTTACAATTTTTGTCTTTCAGGTACAAATTAGATTGAGGCGTTGGCTAGGTGCATTAGCGCGGTATCGCATGGGTTCGGGGCTTCTTTAATCGCTTTCTTTTTATTTAGTTCATTTTGAGGTTGTAGCCTACGGGCGATTTACTTTCGTTTATTTTCTTTTATAATTTTGTCGAAACTATCTCGTCTTGTAGCCACGTTTGGCAAACATTTTATGTTATTCATTTAATTGTTCCATTAGCTCGCAAGTCTTTTTCTTTTAAAAATTTCAATTTTGTACCAACAGGTTCTCTTTTCTTTTGTGTTAAAAAGGTCATGCCTCGATATTCGTTTTACGGATTTTGGGGCGTGACACCATTGTTTTGAGGACATGTCGATCCTCTGAGTTCCCGGAGTTTAGCAAGGGAACAAAGCCAATGTCTCTGAACCTTATCTTCGGATAGGCTCAAAGTTGGTTCGGAGATAACTTGGATAACCTTTGGCTCTTCATTTTTATGAGCGCAAGCCAATCCTCCGAGTTCTTGAAGTTTAGCCTGAGCACAAGGCCTATGTCACGGGACATGATCTTCGATTAGGCTCGGAGCTGGTAAGGCCTCCCGAGATAATGGTGGATAATAAAGTGCCGTCTCTAGCATTTCGGAGACCCCAATCGAACATGAAAAATGGGCCTTAAACATTGGCATAAACAAAGACATTAAATCTTCAAAAATCCAAGAAAAATGGTGGTCATTAACAACCTTTACAATTTAGCAGACTTAACTTAGAGATATAAATATTTTCGTATTAATTAGATTAAAGGAAAAGAACAAATTGAGTATTAGGAAACTGTAAGACTTGCTAAAAAAAAACTGTATGAAATTATTGTAGGTGTGATGTAATTAATTGTAAGAATAGACTAAAAATGCTTAGACATGACATAAGCATTCTATAACTTGGATTGTTATGTGTTTAGCGTAAGATATGTATGTATATCATTATATTCTATTATAATAAACAAATTCAAATCAAATGAGTTTTTTCTAAAAATACCCCTATATTTTTTTGTTAATTGTAATAATAGCATATTCACATAAAAAAGAATAAAAAGTAATAACTAATAATACTATTTATTCCACTTTAAAAACCAAATATTCTTTTAAGTGTTATCATCTTATACTATTTTTTTTATTATTATCCACGTATTTGTATCATAATTACACATATTTTTTATATTTTAATTGTACCGTGCGTCACACACGCAACGCATGATGTACGATTACTAGTATTATAATAAGCTAAATCAAGTCAAATGAGTCTGCCCAATTTAGGCATTTTTTTTTCAAAAATACGCATATATTTTTTTATTAATTACAATACCATACATAAAAATAAAAATAAAAAGTAATAACTAATAACACTATTTATCACTCTTTAACAACCAAACATTCTTTTAAAATGAATTAAATCGACTCATACTGTTTTTAAAATGACTTAAATCGAGTCATACTGTTTTTAAAATGACTTAAATCGAGTCATACTGTTTTTAAAAGTATTTAAAACGACTCATATTATTTTTAAAATGACTTAAATGGACTCATACTGTTTTTAAAACGACTTAAAACGACTCATATTGTTTTTTTTTTTGTGTTTTTTTTTTTTGGTGATTTTAGATTTTTTGGAATTTTTAAAATTGTATTCGTGTTTTTTCGGGGTTTGCTTCTTTTAATTTTTTTTTTGGATTTTTCAGATTTTTTTGATTTTTTGATTTTTCCATTTTTTTTTTCTGATTTTTTTTTTTTCTGATTTTTTCCATTTTTATTGGTTAGTTAGGGGAAATAGAGCAATGCTTAATTAGTTTCAGTTTTATAGACTAATTTTTAATTAAGTTGTGCATAAGATAACAATCCAATATTTACCCCGCGAATAACGGACTTAAAAGATAAAAGATAAAAGATAAAAGATAAACATGTCTTATATATATAAATTATTCAGTTTACCGACTAGCTTTTATATGAATCCTATTTTGATTTTAATATATGTTCTTGGTCTTTAAATGATGTTATATGCTAGATATAAAAAGTAAAACTGTGGTTCATGTATATGAAAATTTCGATATTAGTTGTACTCTTTAGTATAAAATATAACTACTAATGCATTATTGTAGTAATCATCTGATTGGCGTTTTTTTTAAAGAAAAATATGAGGTGTTGCACGAGATTCGTTTAACTAGGCTAATATAATGCCTTATTTTTACTTTATCAAACATGACTTAAACCTCTTGATCATTTGCTTTTCATTGATGCTCATATTGTCTGGTTTAGGATTTTGTTAAAAAGTTTATAATTATTTTTAGGGCAAACGAACCGATTAAAGATATATCAAGGCGAAGCCTTGTAAAATACAAACTAGCTACTTGTTAAGGCTACTTTTACACTACTCTAGTCACCGACAAACTCGGGACTTCGGCAATGCCAACTAACAAATTTATTTCTAGCATTATTTTCTACATATATACGTAATAGATTCATTCTATTTACAACATTAAATTCTACTCTTTTATATCATTCTCGGGCGTTGATAGTTTTCCCTACTTGATTCATTCTCGTATTACTTTCTCTCCAAATAAAGTAGACCGGAAAAGCTAGCTAGGAGACACTTCACTTCCCTAACTTGGCGGGCGGTTTTTTAGCCTTTAATGTCATTAAAACCCACTTTACCCACTCATTTCATGTAGAAAATGAGCCAATAAAACCTGACTTGGAACAACTTATAGACCAAATCTGCCTTGTAGAACTCACTTTGAAAAAAAAAATGATCTATGCTTTCCGTGCCCGTTAGAGATAAAGGGCAACCATTTACTCTCAGAATCCACATTCTAACCGATCAAATGTAGCAAAGCTTGTTAAGAAAAACTAGCCAAAGGATATAAATTGACACCCTGGTGGCAAAATATTCCCCCAAACTATATAGTGCAAATCAACCTTTACTTTTCTTCTTCGAATTAACTCGGGTCCAAACGTAATTTACCAAGAAATCACGAATTGGATCTGGTATTCAAGTATGCCTTGTCAATGCCTGCCATTGTTGTCGGGTTGGATGGTGTTGTCGTATTCGTCAACGGTTCTGTTGTGGTTGTCGATGCTGTTATCGTTGTTGTCCTAGGCTCTCTTCTTTGTGAACTTGTTGTTGTCGAAGTTGTTGAGCCGAAACGACCACTCACTCACATAAAATGACAACGCAAAACATAGAGAGGGAAGAACTCTTATAATATCAAACTCAAACTAAATTTTGATGTACTTACAAATGGAAGTAGAGCACCTATTTATACTAAACTCAAGAGAACATCAAAGGTCTTGAGTTATCAATATTTATTCTAGAAAATCAAAAGACAACTTATTTATGCATCCATATCAAAGGTCTATGCATGTATCCGAAATGTTCATGGCATTAAAGCAAACATTGAACCAAACAATTTATTATTTCAACACTCCCCCTTAAACTTGTTTGGTAACTCCGAGTGAACTTCTTAATCTTCGAAAGTCTTCATACTTTAACGCCTTTGTAAAAATATCCGCCACTTGGTCTTGTGACTTCGTGTACTTCACTTCAACATCTCCTTTTTCAACACACTCACGAATAAAATGATAACGAGTATCAATATGCTTACTTCGATCATGGAACACCTGATTCTTAGCGAGGGCAATCGCGGATTTATTATCAACAAATATTTTTGTAGCTTCATTTTGCGGCATTCCCAATTCCTTCAACAAATTTTGTAACCAAATTGCATGACAAATGCATGCATTAGCGGCCACATACTCGGCCTCACAAGTAGAAAGCGTTACAATAGGTTGCTTTTTCGAACTCCATGGAAATGCCTTATCTCCCATATAAAATACGAATCCACTTGTACTTTTTCGATCATCAACGTCGCCTCCCCAATCGCTATCACTATAGCCAATCAACTCATAGTTATTAGAAAATGAGTAGTTTAACCCAAAATCAATTGTACCTTTTATATAACGAATAATCCGTTTCGCGGCCTTCCAATGCGATAAAGTTGGTGCCTCCATATAGCGACTAAGAACACCAACTCCATATAAAATATCCGGTCTCGTAATTGTCAAGTAACACAAGCTTCCAACTAAACTTTTAAAGAACGTTGGATCCACACTTTCTTCTTCAAAATACTTCGATAATTTTGCAGCGCAATCCACTGTCGTATTAATTGGTTTACACCCTTCCATTTTAAACTTTTCAAGGATATATTTTGCATACCCTTCTTGCGAAATAAAAATACCATTTTTATTTTGCTTCACCTCAATACCAAGATAATAAGACATAAGTCCGATGTCCGTCATTTCAAATTCACGACTCATAAAACTTTTAAAATCCTCAAATAGTTTTGGATTATTTCCCGTAAAAATCAAATCGTCCACATATACACAAACGATCAAAACATCTCCATTTTCATCCATTTTCACATAAAGAGAATGCTTGTGAGGACATTTTATAAAATTATTTTCTTGGAAATACTTATCAATTCTAGTATTCCAAGCTCGCGGAGCTTGCTTTAAACCATAAAGCGCCTTTTTCAATTTCAAAACTTTATTTTCACGACCTTTTATTTCATAACCCGGCGGTTGTTGCAAATAAACTTCTTCTTCTAAGTTTTCATTTAAAAACGCGGATTTCACATCCATTTGATTTATTTTCCAATTATTTTGTGCTGCCAAAGAGATTAAAAATCGTATCGTTTCCAAACGAGCGACGGGAGCAAACACTTCGTCGTAGTCGATGCCGGCCTTTTGGTTGTAACCTTTTGCGACTAATCTAGCTTTGTATTTTTCGATTTCTCCTTTTGCGTTCTTCTTCTCCTTATAGACCCATTTCGCGCCAATAGCTTTGTGCCCTTTCGGTAAGTCCGTCAACACCCACGTATCATTTTTCGTTATCGAGTTTATTTCTTCATCCATAGCGTTTCTCCAGTTTTCATTTTGCATCGCTTCTTCAACGCCGATCGGTTCACAACCTGCAAAGAGACAAAAGAGAGTAACGTTGTCGTCGATTCTTTCGGTCACTTCGTATAAGTCTTATAAGGTTCGAAAACGTTGGGGCCTTTCGCTTGAACTTTCATTGCTCGCGGATCCTACTTCGCCATGCGAAGGAGGTGATGGTGGTGGCGTCGTGGGCTCCTCTTCTACTTGAACTTGCTCGTCTTCCTTATCGCTATAATAAGGAAAGAAATTATAGTCGTCATCCATTTTGTTGAAATTCCACGTTCCTTCTTCGTCGAACTCAACGTCTCGGCTCACAACAAATTTTCCGTTCTCCAGATTGTATAGCTTGTAACATTTTGCCCTCGAGTCGTAGCCAATGAATATAAACTTCTCGCTTTTAGCATCCAATTTAGACTTTTTTTGGTCCGGAACATGAGCATATGCGATACTCCCAAAAACTCTTAAATGCGCTATTCCCGGCTTTCTTCCACTCCATGCTTCTTCGGGAGTTTTACCCCAAACACTTCGAGATGGGGATCGGTTCAACAAATAAACCGCACTATCAACGGCCTCGGCCCAAAATTCTTTTGGAATATTTTTGCTTTTCAACATACTACGAGCCATATTTAAAAGAGATCGATTTTTTCTTTCAACAACCCCGTTTTGTTGTGGGGTATAGGCAACCGTCAAAGGACGAAAAATTCCATTTTCTTCGCAATAATTTTCAAATCATTTGAGAGAAATTCTCCCGCTCGATCTGATCTCATAGAATTTATTTTGTGACCACTTTCATTTTCAACACGAGCTTTAAATTTTTTGAAAGCATCAAAAACATCGTATTTTTGCTTCAAAAAATAAACCCAAGTCTTTCGACTAAAATCATCAATAAAAAGAGCAAAATAATTGCTTTTTCCAAGAGAACTTGGTTTAATAGGACCACAAATATCTGTATGAAAAGTTCCAACGGTTTTTTAGCTCTTGTAGTCGCTTGTTTCGAAAAACTTTTTCTCGGTTGTTTTCCAAACAAACATGCCTCACAAAGTTCATCAACATGATCAATATGAGTTACGTAAACCTTTCACCATATTTTTACTACTCAACAATTTCAAACCACCAAAATTAAGATGCCCAAATCTCAAATGCCAAAGCCATGATTTTTCTTTAAAACATGCTTTCAAACATTTAGCCCCAACATTTTGAATATCCAAAGAAAACATTCTATTTTTCGACATCGGGACTTTTGCAACCAAATTTCCTTTTTTATCACTTAATAAAATATTATAATTTTTCGAATGAATATCGTAGCCTTTTTCCAAAAGTTGACCCAAACTCAAAATATTAGACTTCATATTTGGCACATAATAAACATTCGAGATAAAATCATTTTCTCCATTTTTCAATTGGATTAAGACTTTTCCCTTCCCTTTCACCGGAATTTTAGATTCATCACCAAAATAAATATCTCCATTTGCCGTTTCATCAATTTCGGTAAACATATTTTTATTACCACACATATGGTTGCTAGCCCCCGTATCTAAATACCACGTAGTAATTTCTCCGCTTTTATTTTCATTATGCGCAAATAAAAGTGTAGAACGTTCTTCATTTTCTCTAGAAAAATTAGCCCTTTCCTCAAATTTATTATTACTCAATCTACACTCGAAAACGTAATGCCCAAATTTTTGACAATTATAACATTTAATTTGGGACTTATCATACCTCGGTTTTTCATTATAATTTCCTCCTCTTCCACAGCCTCTTGTCGGATAAGAGTTTTGTCTCCTCTCTTCTTTTTTGAAAGAGTTGTAACCACCATGACCATAATTTTGACCTCGATCTCTTTCTCGTTGGCTTTTCGAGTTACCAAAACTTTTCTCGTTCATGCTAAATTTCATTTGAAGAGCTTGCTCGAGCAGCTCTTCTTTCACAACTCTTTTGTTGAGTTTTTCTTCATGAGCTTGGAGCGATCCCAAAAGTTGATCCACCGTCATAGATTCTGTTGAACCATGGGGTTCAATAATTGATTTTGATTATAACTTTGATTATGTTTTTAATGATTTTACGATTTCTCTATTTCGATGATATAATGCTTGTCTTTTCCAAAAAGAGGAGAATTTGTAAATTTCATAACGCCAGAAAGATAGAGCAATCAAATACGAAGCCAACGGTTCAAGAGGAACCAAAATCGGAGCCAAAACGAAGAAGTTACGGGCTTTCGAAGAACAACGACAAAACCGAAAAACTGCCAGAGAGAAACGATCAATCGTCTGGACAAAAACGACCGATCATTTTTGGTCCAAATTCTTTCAGTGAGGACGTCTGAAAAACGACCGATTGTTTTTCAGAAAACGACCGATCGTTTTCTAAAAATGACCGATCGACTGCAGAAAACGACCGATCGTTTTCTGCAGATTTCGAAAACAGCTTTTCAGCTTATTCTGGGAAACAACTTAAAACCATTGGATAAAAGCCCTCAACCACTTCCAATGGTCATATACAGAAAAACAGACATCTTGGTCCATATAAACCACCCCAAATCTCTCTCCAAAGATATCGATTCATACATATTCATCATCCTTCAACCTCTCTCATTCATAACACAAAATATCACCATTTTGGTGAATATATTCGAAAAAGAAGAAAATTAAGGAGAAAGCATTTCGAGCTCAACCAAAGATCAAAACATCATCAAACCACAAATTAGCTTATTTAGAAGCAATCAAATTGTGGGTGTTGTTTTAATTTTCGATAAATTTGTAAAGAGCAAAAATTATAAGCTCATTGTGAGTGAGTGTTTGGGTAGAAGCTTTTAAGCCAAAGTGTTGGTTAAAAGTTCTAGGTTAAACACTTGGGTACTCATAGATTGAGGGGGAGTCGTTGACTCATTAAACGTGTTCGCTTGCACTTGTATCAAGAGTAGGAACCTCGGGTAGAGGGTGAGCCAATCGGTCGATTGAGCTTGATAGGATTTGTAAAATCGGAAAGATTATTTTTAGTGAAATGCTCGGTAGTACCGAGGAGAGGACGTAGGCCGTTTTGCCGAACCTCTATAAATCACGGTGTCATTTTCTTCCTTAACTTTTACTTTCCGCAACTTATTTTGTTTATTTTCTTGCTTGCGTTTGGATTGTTTAACGATTTTTAACGCTTAAGCTTAGAATTGCAAAAGTTGGGTTGTTAGTTGCACTTAGATTTTAATTAGGCGAAAAGTACCAAAAACCTTATTCACCTCCCCTCTAAGGTTTAGCCACACGGGCCAACAGATTCTACGTCTTTAGATTCCTCGATAGCCACAACAATGTAATCCCATTTGGAATCTAAAGAACGTAGAATTTTTTCGACAACACGGGTGTCATCCAATTTTTCTCCGCATCTTTTCATTTGATTGACGACCTTTTGAACTCGTGAAAAATAGTCGTCAACCGATTCGGAGACTTTCATACATAAAGCCTCAAAATCACCACGTAAGGTTTGGAGTCGAATCTTTTTTACCTTGTCAACTCCTTTGTATGAATTCTTCAAAATATCCCAAGTTTCTTTGCTCGTGATTGCACACGCCACCTTTTTGAATATAGTTTCATCCAAAACTTGATGTATGATGTTAAGAGCCTTTCGATCCTTCTTCTTTAAGTCCTCCATTTGGGCCTGAGTTACGTCAGCGTCTTCTTCGGGTTCATTAAACCCGGTCTCTACTATTTTCCACACATTTCGGGAACCGAGAAGCACTTTCATTCTTATGCTCCAATTATCGTAGAAATCTTTCTTAAGCATGGGGATAAAATGGGTCATTCCATTGGCTATTTTGGGACCGTTGGCTCTGATACCACTGTTGAGTCAAAACGACCACTCACTCATATAAAATGACAACGCAAAATATAAAGAGGGAAGAACTCTTATAATATCAAACTCAAACTAAATTTTGGTGTACTTACAAATGGAAGTAGAGCACCTATTTATACTAAACTCAAGAGAACATCAAAGGTCTTGAGTTATCAACATTTATTCTAGAAAATCAAAAGACAACTTATTCATGCATCCATATCAAAGGTCTATGCATGTATCCGAAAGGTTCATGGCATTAAAGCAAACATTGAACCAAACAATTTATTATTTCAACACATTGTCGTTGTCGCTCTTGTCGTTGTCTTCCTTGGAACTGTCGCAGATGAAAATGTCGGTGTTGTCGATGTCAAGGTCATCAGTGGCCGCCGTTATTTTATTTTTTGTTAGTACAATAACAATAAACGATATAAAAGCCAAAAAAACATGAAATTTAAAATTTAGTTGACTTGTCTATTGATCTAAAAATTTAAAACGTTATTTTTTTTTTGTTAGTATAATAACAGTAAATGGTATAAAAAACCAAAAAAATCTGAAGTTTAAAACTTAGTTGACTAGTCCATTGATATAAAAATTTCAAACGATACAGGAAAATTGACTAAAAATACAAATTTATAAGTTTAAATTTTGTTTTAATATGAATATGAAAATACACAAAAATATTTATTTATAAAATCTTGTAATAGTACTTTAAATATGTAATTAATTAATGAAAAAGTCAAATAATAAGTAATGTTAATTAAACGAATAGTAAAAAATAGTCATAACATTTGAACTAGTGATCTTGTGACAACACAAAAACTTTACGTTTATCATTTGAACTAAGTTACTATTTATTTATTTTGGGGCTATTAATGTATAAAATCTCAAATATCCGAATTTTTCTATATAAAAAAATATTAAAATTTTTGGGGTGGCTGTGACACCACTTGCCCTCCACTGGTTCTGCCCCTGAAGGTCATGCTTCGAGTTGCTACCGTCCTTTGAGTAGTTAGCATCGTATTTCTTGTCCTTCGATTTGCAACTATAGAAAAAACTTAATCGGAGCTGGCTTATGCTTCTCATTTCAATTTCCTCTATGGACTATTGCTCATATACTTCTGCGGCCTAATAGCATAGCTAGATCAGCAAATGGGGTGCTAGATTTTAAAAATTCAGTATGGGGGCGAAATCATTTTTTTTTCTTTGCACTATAAAAATTAGTGTTTCAAAAATATGGGACGGTTGTTGCCTCTGCCGGCCTTCAACTAGCTCCTCCCCTGATGTGAGCGTCAAAAAAACATCATCTAACGCTAGAAAAAAAGTTTGAATGCTGACAGATGCTTTGTTGCTATAAAACTCCTCCTCCTCTTCCTAACCAACATGACATCTTCTCTCTCTCTCTCTAAGTGTTTATCTGTGAATTGTGATTTTGGCGGGTGGTGGATCAGGATTGGGTTCTCTAAATCCTGCTTATCTACATTATTTCTTATTTCTGTTTTTCTTTTACTAATACTTAATTAGTTACGGTTGGAGTTTGCAAATGCTATTTCTATTCAAACTATAGTGTTATACTAGTAAGTAATATTTAAAGTAGTAGTACAAATTTAAACTCCTTTTATAACACATTTTGTATTTTAAGTATGTATCTATGTAATTCTTCAGTTTTTGGCTTAACTAACTACTCCTTCAAATACTATGAATTTTTTTTTATGGTTTAGGTCGGGAAAAATTACGTTTAATGTATTTTACTAACGGTGGTTAACAATTTAGATAATATAATACAAATTTTAACAATTTAGGTATTAATCTATCAATTTTTGGCCATACAGTTCTCCAACATTATTAAACAGTTTTCAGAATCCAAGTTTGTTGTATTATTAGTTGGTTGGTTTTGATAGTACGAAATCAAGCTGGTTTTTCTTTATCTTATGGATGTTGTTTAATATTATTAAATTAATTTTTTGCTTTGCACAAAGCTGGAGTTGTGAGGCAAGAACTTGCAAAGCTGAAGAAGCAGACCGCAGCTTAGATAGATCTCTTATAAATCGTAATGTCTGAGATATTAGTTTTGGAACCTATTGCAGTTTTCGTTTTTCCCTTTCGTATCTTTGTTAGCCAAACAAAAAATGCACTGATGTTTTCTTTTCTTTATTACAACTCTTATTTTGCATATTGTTGTGTGGTTTCATATTGTGGTTCTGAAATTTCACGTGTTGGGATGAATTATTTGAGCTTTTTTGTGTGCAATGTGCTTGAGTTCCATACAGTTCTCCAACATAATAAGGATTCGGAAGGTATAGAACTTACACAGATCCTGAATCCTTTCCCAATGAAAAACTGTAGGTTATCGGCTCTCTGTAGTCTGTATGATAAATTAATAAAGATCGTTCAACTTTCCCGTTTGTACAGTATGATAAAGATAGTAAGAAAAGGAGCTAAAAATACCAAGTCAACTTGTTTATCCATAGGAACTACCGGGACATTGTTAGCAGTAAATTGATCTAGTTCTGCACGAGTCCGAGATCTATTCTTTTTTATATAGTATCAATAGTTGACATGAGCCGTTTTAAATCTGGTTCGAGAAAAAGCCACAGCTGAACTTTGTACATTCTGTGATAATCAAACAAGGACTCATGTTACCTGTGTCATATTAGCTTGTTAAGCGCCATAGTAGTTTTAGTTTTATTGGCCGTGCGATCGCTGCATTTAAAGTCCAGTTCAGCAATTAAATTGTAAATCTTTTTTTTGCATCAACGGGTATATATAAGGGGATGATTTATTTTTTTCGCAAGCTTTATTTTTGAAGGGACATTGGATGCAAATGATTGATCTAGATTTCCTGTTTCCGCCACTGCGATTGTATCATGACTGCAGCAACCACAGATCAAAATTCTTTCAGGGTACCGTCTATGTCTTAATATTTGGTACTTTCACACGACGAAAAGATATTATTATGCTAATTTCTCATACTAGCAAAATCTTGTATGAACGTACTCCCAGTCCCAGATAATAATATTTTTAAAGAACATGATAATCCGAAAGCTAATAGCAACTGTAATTTTTTTTTTTAATTAATATAAAAAGGGACCTGACCCAGCTTACATCAACAAAGTGAAAAAAAACGAAAATTAAAAGAAAAAAACGACCCTACCACAAACTATTACAAACATTTATCATATTCTATGCTGAAATGAAAAAAACAACACCGAAGCACAATACAACTAAATCTTTGCTTCTACCTAAACAAACTCGATTTGCATCACAAATCCACTATTTTACTTAATATACAATACCAAGCTAAAATAGATAAGTGCTCATATATGAAGTCAGAATTTAATCGAGCTATTACTTCTGGCATAGAAACGGCAGCATAAATAATCTCATCTTGTTTGTACTCGATGCTCCCTAGTAATCATGGAGTGTTTTTGATTTCTGATATTCCGACTAGTGACATTATTTGCCCCAAAATCAGAATTAACACTATATTCATCGGTTGAGAAACCTTCGTCATCGTTGTGATATGATGAGTCGAAATTATAGTCGTTCATAAGCTCCATTATATTTTTGTTTATCTCGTGAATTTATAAGAACTGATTGTTGATAGTTTTAATTAAAAGATTATCTTAACTACAGAAAAACTTATGATGTGTTTGGAACATGAAAAATTGATGGGAAAAGCAAAATAATTTCCTAGGAAAATAATTTTTCCTGTTTGCTTATATAAGAAAACCAATGAAAAAAAAATGAAAGAAAGTATGAAAAAATTGTGTGTAGAATGAGAGAAATGATTTTACTTTCAAAAGTAGAAAGAAAATTAAAACCAATGAGAAAAGTGAGTTTATCTCTTTCTGCTCTTTCTTTTATTTTTCTTTTCTTTTCTTTTCTTTTTCCAATTTTCAAATTTCCAAATAAATGAGTAGAAAATGATTTCATGTTAATTTTCATTTTTTTTTTATTTTCTTTTCCCGCCATATTTTCGGGTTACAAACACATCCTTACCTATATTAATGGAGTAGGCATGTATAGATTTTCTAAGTCCGTAACTCCTTGCTTTTTAGTGAAGAATATCATATAGTTCTTGACTCATTCATTCAACTCATTGTTCATACACTAGTTCTGTGGGAGGTCTGGTTAGGGCAAAAATGGTTTGAGATATTACACTTGCTGAAGTGCCTACGGGTTACGGAAAAATAAGATTAGAATCCTAAAACTACCTCGGAAGCTGCATGTTCCTCGAAGCCAAAACAAGATAGCAACGTATGCACACAAGAACCTGATACTGAGCTCTGAACCACATCAACGATACGAATAAAACAAGCAAAAACTAATCCTTCATTTAAAACTAAATCAAGCAACAAACAAAGTGCATATTTCACGATAAAATGAAGATCAGAACCATCTTAACTATCACTTCCCTTGAGCAAGATGTTTTTTTAATGTTCATATAGTAAAATAAAAACACTTGTGTATCTATCTACCTTTCTTTATTTTATACATTAGCAACTCCATTTCCATATGATACTTATTCTATATTCATCCATAGAGACCAATGTTGGGAGCTATTTTCCATTTCTTTTACATGTCTTTCGAAGAATTAAACAGATAGCAGTAACAGTAATAAGAGGAGCGTTATTCTTTATATCATCGTTAACCAAATGAATTAGAACTTTTGAAACCAAGTTCCTTAAACTAACTTAAAACCTTCCCAACTTGATCCTTTTAAGCGGAGTGAGGTCCCTATAGTGATTAAGCTCAAGTAGCTCTCAAATTTAGGTGTAGCATACGTTTAACGGTCAAAAGTGAACGAAGCAAGCCATTTACCCTCTTTATTAAGAATTTTATCAAATAGTAGTAACTGATTCGTAAAGCTGTAGAAAATTGTGTACTTCCGCGTCTTAATTAATTATAAATAATTAATGGAACAAAAACCGATTATCAATGATCGATATTGGAGCAATCATTAAGTTACGACGCAGATTTACTTTCGGAATAACTAAATACGGAGTTGAATGTTAACGGCTATGATCCACACACCGACAAGATTTTTATACTTAAAATTGGTATTAAGCACCAAAATTTATACGCCACAATTAAGAACCTAATGGAGTATTACTTGATACTAAGACGAACGTTACTTCATATATACTTCTTCATCCTAGGTTTTATGCCTTTTTATATATATGAGAAAGAGTTCATTTCCACGTCAACTGACGCCACGCGCCACATCTTGTTGAAACATATGATGACTAGCTAAAATTAGATCTAGAAGATTGAATTGGTATCCAGTTCGATAAATCCTACTGGCTACTTCCTTTTGTGAAGAGTTTCATTCAACATTTTTGGACTAATGAAATCAAATATGCAATAGTTTTCAAAGATAAAAACAAACTTTATTCGACTCAAATTTCATAACTTGTCTTCTTTTGGAACCCTAGCAAACACCATTATGGATTCCTTATTTATTTCTATAACATGCAAAGGAAAATTGCGTTTTTATTTTCCAAAATCATCCATGTCACCTTCAGGTTGAGCTGGCACATTGAGATCCAAAAGTGGTCTTTTTCGCGGAGGCTCATCAGATGGTCCGGCCCTATCAGGCGAGGGTACAGTTTTTCTCTTCAGTGTGCCACAACATACCACTTGCAGGTGCTCCAAAAACTCATCCATTGTGAGCATCTCTTTTTTGCATCCATTACAATAATAGTACAAAAGTCTATTAACTTGATTTTGAGGTTTTGTTTTTTTAGGTTTCGGGTTAGGGTTATGATCAAGATTAACTTTTGAGTCTTCGTTGTTAAGCATGATAGATCTCTTGTAAGATGAATGTGGTCTCTCTATCTTATATTTGTGGGGAAGAGTTATTACATAAAAGTCTCTCAAGTTGTAAACCTTTGCTTTTTACCATTTTATTTCCCTTTTTTTATACTTTTAGTGTCACTAATGGTGATGCTATTTATTTTCATCTTCATTAATAAATAAAAAAAGTGGGTTTTCCCCACCATTTATATAAAATAAATATTTGTGGGAAAGAGTGAAAGTATGCAATGCTAGTGCAATTGGTCTATTGATTATATAGTGTACCACTTGGTGACATTTGTAGTCCTTTTTATTTAGTTTTTAGTTTTTATTGTAGTCCTTATTTGTAACTATTCAATAATTTTATGAAAATTTCACTTTCTTCACATTATGTTGGTTTATATTACAGGTCTCACGTAAACGTTTAAAGTGACTAAGTAGTTTGTTCAACAGGTCATAGTTTTTTCATTATATATATATTTCCATCATGAATACAACAAAAAAATTATTATCCACTTAGATATATTATAAATTCTTTTGAAAATATATTGACTTACAATGAATATCTTTTACAATCAGATTTCAAAGTGCTTATATCATTTTTTGTTCATCCTAAGTCCAAAATTAAACTTATCAAATATAATTGTTGGGGTCGAATTCTATTTTCGTGATAATATGAGGAGTTGGTGAGAAAGTTATTATAGTTCAATTTAAAATTATCATTTCCATGTAGAGAAATTATTATTTGCTATATTTGATTAAATACAGGATTTCACTTTGTCATTAATATGATTTTACTTTTTCACACAGTGTATTACATGTACAGTTGAGTCGTTGACCACAATAAATATGAACAACTTAATTATGAAATGGTGGTCAGAAAGGGAAAATAATTATAAATACTAATTAAACTAATATGATTATAAGCATACCAAGATATCAAACATTAAGGATAATGCACCAGTGAACAACCAACTGTCGTTAAACTAATATTGTTTTGTTAGAGTAATCATCGCACATCGACTAAAATGAGTTATAATGAGTTACTCATACTTACCATTACGAGACCTTTTAATGGTAAGATATATTGAGCTTAACATGGTATCAGAGCGGACCTAACGATGTTGGGTTCACCTCCACCCATTTATATGTCCGCTCGTACGACCCTTGAAATGTCGGGCCACGAGCGAGAATGAGTATTAGAGTAATTGTCTCACATCGACTAAAATATGATGTAGCCTAACATGTTTTTAAAAAAATCTAATTAACGAAGATTGGTATTATGGTATGCATGTATTTTCCAAGCTGACTACAGATTACTCTGTCAATTGATCATGTTAACGTTGATAAACATCGTGTTATTGACAACAAATGCCCGTAATATATATTAAATTAAATTATATAAGTAAAAGTACAAAATAGTAATTTGTGATGGTCATATTCTGTTGTCGGAATATTCTATATTTTTTATTTCATGTCAATATTCAAAGTGCGTAAAAAAAATTAACGATTCCGCTCGTAGAACTCTTGAAATGTCGGACCACGAGCGAACAGAGTGTTAGAGTAATTATCCCACATCGACTAAAATATGATCTAGCATGTGTTTTATAATGAGTTACTCATATTTACCATTACAAGGCTTTTTAATGGTAAACTATATAAAGTTTAACATGTTTAAAAAAATAATACAATTAATCGAATATTGTCTTTATGGCATGCATGTTTCTTCCAAGCCGACTACATAATATTTTGTCAATTGATCATGTTAACGTTGATAAACATCATGCTATTGACAACAAATATACGTAATATGTATTAAATTATATCAGTAAAAATACAAAATATTAATTTATGATGGTCATATGCTTAATTTAAAAATAAATAAATATATTCTATATTTTTTATTTCATATCAATATTCAAAGTACGTAAAAAAAATTAACTATTTCGAGAACACTTCAACCAATCCTTATAAGTGAAATGTTTTTCAGGGAAGATAAACTTAAGGTCGACGACATTTGTCTCGAGTTCTTATGTATATTTTCGCTAGTAGCTAAAATAATTAATAACTCCATCATCTAGCTAGATTGTACATGTGTGTATCAATGTCAAGTAATACCAATTTTTTTGCTGCATTTGTCAATATGTATGCCACAACTCGTAAAAAGAGATTTTATAACCACTATATGAATTTAAATACTCGTTAAATAGTAAAATATGTGTACAATAATATTTTAGCTGATTTTTGTGAATTAAATAGGCGAAAGTTGTAGATTCAGCCAAAAGGCCGCCAATTTAAAATAAAATAAAGTAATTATCAAATCAAGAATTCATGTAAGTGTTCCAGAATTACTGGTTCTTATTATAGCAATTTAATTATATTTCGTAAAAACTTAACTAAAAATGACCATGTGCATTTAAATAAAATGATCGTGAGGAGTCTAATAATATTATTAGCATAGTGTTTTCGAACCATGCATATTATCATGTAACTGAGCTAAACATCGAAAAGACGTTGATGACGAAACCAGTGTGCGGCTTTGTTGGTGCTCATAATGTGTAAAGGCGTCAAAGTTTTTGAAGTGAAGTGATTAGAATAATTATCAAATTATTGAATAATCGAGAAAATTTATAATAAAAAAAACTCTCTCGTCTTATTTACATGTACTGTAAATTTTTATTATTATTGGTATTGTTTACGGGACTCTATTATTGTAGCTTATCATTATGATGAGAATTAACATCTAGATTATGAAATTGGAACCCAAATTGAAGCTTTTCACTTTTAAACTTAAATCCACACAAGACACAAGCCTTAACATATATGTGCTTATTTTGCACTTAATTACTGAAAATTCATAATTCAGTATTAACTATTTCCTTTAAATAAAAAGACAAGAAATTAAATCGAATAGAGAGAAGTTAAGTTTTTCAATTTCGTTTTTAAATTTAAATCCCACAAGGTACAACAAGCCTTGCAATGTGCTTATAGTTAGCATTTGATTAACCATACATCCGGACAAATGGAAATTAAAATTTAAGATCTTCTCATTTCTCTAAATAATTGGACCAAAAATTCATTTTCTAAAATCAAATTTTCATACAAAATGAATCTGGAAAATCCATTCTATATTTTTGAAATAAAATGATTTTATCCAATTTTAATTTAGAGAAAATGAAAAGACACCTTAATTAATTGCCTATATATAAACTCATTGAGAACGTGATCAGTATTAGGTGGGCAAGCCGATCCTCTGAGTTGGCGAAGTTTAACGAGCACAAAGCCTACACATCGGGACCTGATCTTCGACTAGGCTCGGAACTGTTTCGGAAGTTATAACCCTTGGTTCTCCATTTGTATAATTAGGGCAAGCTGCTCCTTTGAGTACGCGAAGTTTAGCCTAAGTACAAAACCAACCTCTCAGGATCTGATATTCGACTGGGCTCGGAGCTCCTATGGTGATAAATTCCGGAAACTTTGGCTCTCCATTGTTTTGAGGGCAAGCTGATCCTCTTATTTCGCGAAGTTTAGGCTGAGCCAGGAAACGGGACCTGATCTTCGACTAGGCTTGGAGCTGGTTCGGAAATTAAATCCATAACGTACCCTTGGCTCTCCATTGTTTTGAGGACATGTCGGTCCTCTGAATTCCTGAAGTTTAGCAATGGAACAATGCCAATGTCTCTGAACCTCATCTTCGGATAGGCTCAAAGTTGGTTCGGAGATAACTTGGATAACCCTTGGCTCTTCATTTTTATGAGCGCAAGCCGATCCTCCGAGTTCTTGAAGTTTAGTCTGAGCACAAGGCCTATGTCACGGGACATGATCTTCGATTAGGCTAGGAGCTGGTAAGGCCCCCCCAACATAATGGTGGATAATAAAGCCCTTCATCAGGCTCTTCATTTGGTTGGTTCCCTATATGAAAAGGGAGACAACACAATGAACACATGTTTATAAGTTGGCTCAGAAACATAAACATAATGAGAGAGAAAATACTACTCTTTATATAGAACTAGAGTGACGTTATATATATGATGGTGACAAATACGTATGTTTAAATCATTTTTTTACATTAGGGCAAACTAGCCAACTAGAAATAAGGGGATATTCTTTTGTTCATTGCATATACTGTCTAAATACTATTAAATAGACCACATTCACGTATCTTGTTCTGAATAGACATGTTAAAATTGGTAACATTTAAGTTAATTTCCTGTTCTATGATTCTATCAGTGGCAAAAACCAATTCTGGTTGAATGTTCAGTGCATGAATAATTATAAAAAAAAAAAAAAAAAAAAAAAAACAGGGAAACTGCAAATAACGGACCTAAAAGATAGTGAAAGATAAATGTGTCTTATATATATAATTTTTTTAATTTACCGATTAGCTTATATATGAGTCCTATTTTGATTTTAATATATGTTCTTGGTTCTTTAAATGATGTTATATCTGGATTAGCAAGCTGTGTTGGAATAAAATCATACCTGTGAAAATATCTTATTTTATCTGGAAATTCTTCAATAAAGCTCTTCCATTGGATCCTGCAATTCAAAAATTGGGAATTATGCTCTCCTCTAAGGCTCTGTTTGTTTTGTTGTAAAATGGGGTAAACAAACATTTACGGGTAAAATAGATTTTCCGGGTGATTGGTTTAACGTAAAACATTTTTTTTTGGAAAACTTTTCCCACATATCCAGTAAAATTGGGAGAAACGATTACCCCGCAAATAAAATTGTAAACGGTTTACGGAGCCTCTCTCTATATTATTTCTAATACTAGTATTATAACTATTATTAATTAAAGGTCTATTCTTTCAAAATTATTTAATAATTAGTCCAATTCTATCTACTAACTAATAAAAAAAAGGAAAAAACACGAAAAATTCTAAAAAATAACAAAAATGGGAAAAAAATAAAAAAAAATCCGAAAAATCTAAAAAACCCAAGAAAATTTGAAAAAGCTAAAATCTAATTAATCAATAAAAATAACAGAAAAATGGAAAAAATAAAACAAAAAATTCCGAAAAATCTAAAAAACCCAAGAAAATTTGAAAAAGCTAAAAAAAGTCAATAATATCTTCTATACTTATAATTTTATGAGTTTATATGTTGAAAAATATAAGTTATTATAAGTGACGTATATAAAATAAAATATGTGTTTAGGTTAAATTTCCTATACATGTTGAAGAAGTTCCTTTCAGAAAAGTAGACGAATTTTTAGCTTTTTTTCCGTCAAAATAATTGTGATTTTAATCACTAATGTTTTTAAACTTTCACGAACTTATTAATTTTTGTGACTTTTAGTTAATTTTTGATATTTTTCATCTTAAAATATTTTGTTTAAAGTATGAACAATGTTTATTTATTTATGCATCGAATTTGTCTACTTTAAATAACTAATAGATTTTTGAATTTCAATAGAATTCCCATGGGAAACCTTTGACGCACCAAACACCCGTAAATAAAATGCAAACAAAAGTTTGCACCGTAAAACTTTACCCGAAAAATATTTTTTCTCCGTAAATATTTTACTACGAAACAAACAGAGCCTAAATGTGAATACTGTGGATGTAATGTGGAAGAAATAGAACACGTATTCAGTATTGGGCCTATAGCTACAGAAGTGTAGAATTACTTTAATAAATTAATGGGAGTTATAAATATTTTAGAGCAAGTAAGGGGCAAATTTATTTCTTGGTGGTCTCAATCAGGTATTGTTATCTCTAAACTACAATGGAAACTCTGCAAAATCATACTTGTGTTTATTGTTTGGTAAATTTGGAAAGTAAGATCAGTAGTAAATACAATAATAAAAAAATGAATGGAGCAATGATATGTGAGGAAGTCAACAATTTGATTAAAAGGTACTCCAATCAAAAAGGTACTCCAGCAAGGATAAGTGCTTTCATTCAAATTTTGATATTAAAGTTGGAATAAATGCAATGGTAAAAAAAAAATAAAAAGATAAAAGTGGTAAAATGGTTATGTCCTTCTAAAGGATATAGTAAAATAAATATTGATGGGAGTTTTAGAAGTACCACTAATAAAAGTGGTGTTGGGGGTCTAATGCGAAATGATCAAGGTAAGTTTCTTTTATGGTTTTATACTTCAATCAACAGCAACTCTGGTCTTGAATCTGAGATGAAAGCACTATTATTGGGAGTTCAAATTGTTGGGGATACCAATATAGTTTTTGAATCAGATTGCTTACAATTGGTGAATATTATTCAAGGGAAGAGTAATTGCCCTTGAGACTTAATGTATCTTATGGATCTAATAAGTCAGCAATTCAAAATACGTAAATTAAAAATTATGCATATAGAAAAATAAGGTAACAAGAGAGCAGATCACCTGACGAATTTAGGGTGTGAAGAAGAACCAATAATTTCGAATTGTTTAGAATACTTCTCAGATTATTTCAAGGATGTAATCATCACTGAATTTCTGAAAATTCCTTATTTACGAATCAAATGAGTTTTGAAGATTTTTGAAAGAAAAAGAGAGACAGTCTCTCACTAAAAGAAGAAAGTGATGAGTCAACCGTAGACGAAGGGATCACTCTATTTGGTACAGGGACGCGTGTTAAAAAATTTTATTTTTTATTTTTCAGTCCTCAAGTTTCTGTCGGTTTGCAGTTTCAAGCGTTAGTTTGTAATTGTTACAATTTTTCACTTTTTGCTACTGTCTTTTGTATTATTTAATAAAATTGACCCACTGATTATTTACAAAAAAATTTAAATGATGTTATACGTGAGATATAAAAAGTAAAACTATGGTTCATGAATATGAAAATTTCGATATTAGTTGTACTCTTTAGTATAAAATATAACTACTAATGCATTATTGTAGTAATTATCTGGTTGGCCTTTTTTTTTAAAAGAAAAATATGAGGTGTTGCATGAGATTCGTTTAACTAGACTAATACAATGCCTTATTTTTACTGTATCAAACATGCCTTAAACCTCTTGATCATTTGCTTTTCATTGATGCTCGTATGTCTGGTTTAGGATTTTATTAAAAAAAATTAGAAAAATGATATAACCACCCAACAACCTTACCCGCTGATGTGGCACGGGTTAAGTTTACAAATCATTTTTGTTTCGATATTAAAATTATATTTTCATTTAATGCATAATTGGTCTACCTATTCTGTTACGTCAGCAGGTAAGATTTTTGGATAAGGTTTTTAAATGATTATAACAATACTAAAAAAATTGTACTTATTTTTAGGGCAAACGAACCGATTAAAGATATATCAAGGCGATGCCTTGTAAAATACAAACTAGCTACTTGTGAAGGCTACTTTTACACTACTCTGGTCACCGACAAACTTGGGACTTCGGCAACCAACTAATAAATTTATTTCTAGCATTATTTTCTACATATATACGTAATAGATTCATTCTATTTACAACATTAAATTCTATTCTTTTATATCATTCTCAGGAGTTGATAGTTTGCCCTACTTGATTCACTCTCGCATTACTTTCTCTCCAAATAAAGTAGACCCGAAAAGCTAGGAGACAGTTTTCTAACTTGCATGGCGGATGGTTTTTTAGCCTTTAATGTGATTAAAACCCACTTTACCCACTCATTTCATGTAGAAAACGAGCCAATAAACAACTTATAGACCAAATCCGCCTTGTAGAACTCACTTTGAAAAAAAAAAGATCTATGCTTTCTGTGCCCGTTAGAGATAAAGGGCAACCATTTACTCTCAGAATCCACATTCTTTGTAACCGATCAAATGTAGCAAAGCTTGTTAAGAAAAACTAGCCAAAGGATATAAATTGACACCCTGGTGGCAAAATATTCGCCCAAACTATATGGTGCAAATCAACCTTTACCTGTCTTCTTCGAATTACCGAGAAATCACGAATTGGATCTGGTATCCAAGTAATTTTAATTGCGGGAGAGGGTACCTTGTTGTATTCTGTATGCCTTGTCATTGCCTGCCATTGTTGTCGGGTTGGATGGTGTTGTCGTATTCATCAACGGTTCTGTTGTCGTTGTCGATGCCGTTATCGTTGTTGTCCTAGGCTCTCTTCTTTGTGAATTTGTTGTTGTCGAAGTCCTCCTACCCATTGTCGTTGTCGCTCTTGTCGTTGTCTTCCTTGGAACTGTCGCAGATGAGAATGTCGGTGTTGTCGATGTCAAGGTCGTCAGTGGCCGCCGTTATTTTATTTTTTTGTTAGTACAATAATAATAAACGATATAAAAGCCAAAAAAACTTGAAATTTAAAATTTAGCTGACTTGTCTATTGATCTAAAAATTTAAAACGTTGATTTTTTTTATTAGTATAATAACAGTAAATGGTATAGAAAACCAAAAAAATCTGAAATTTAAAACTTAGTTGACTAGTCCATTGATATAAAAATTTCAAACGATACAGGAAAATTGACTAGTCCATTGATATATGGTGCAAATCAACCTTTACCTGTCTTCTTCGAATTACCGAGAAATCACGAATTGGATCTGGTATCCAAGTAACTTTAATTGCAGGAGAGGGTACCTTGTTGTATTCTGTATGCCTTGTCATTGCCTGCCATTGTTGTCGGGTTGAATGGTGTTGTCGTATTCTTCAACGGTTCCGTTGTCATTGTCGATGTCGTTATCGTTATTGCCCTAGGCTCTCTTCTTTGTGAACTTGTTGTGGTCGAAGTCCTCCTACCCAATGTCATTGTTGCTCTTGTCGTCATAGTTTTCCTTGGAACTGTCGCAGGTGAGAATTTCGGTGTTGTCGATGTCAAGGTCGTCAGTGGCGGCCGTTATTTTATTATTTTGTTAATACAATTACATTAAACGATATAAAAAACCTCAAAAACCTGTAGTTTAAAACTTAGCTGACTTGTCCATTGATCTAAAAATTTAAAATGTTGATTTTTTTTGTTAGTATAATAACAATAAACGGTATAAAAAACCAAAAAAAAATTGAAGTTTAAAACTTAGTTGACTTGTCCATTGATTTAAAAATTTCTAACGATACAGAAAAATTGACTAAAAATACGAATTTATAAGTTTAAACTTTGTTTTAATATGACTATGAAACTACATAAAAATATTTATTTATAAAACATTGTAGTAGTACCTTAAAGATAAGCCATGTTAATCAAACGAATAGTAAAAAATAGCCACAAAATTTGAACACTTTCCGACATAAAAATTTATGTTTACCATATGAACTAAGTTACTATTTATTTATTTGGGGGTTATTAATGTATAAAATCTCAAATCTCCGAATTTTCTATATAAAAAAATATTTTTAAAATTTTTGGGGTGACTGTGGCACCCACTGGTTCTGCCCCTGAAGATCGTGCTTCGAGTTGCTACCGTCCTTTGAGTAGGTAGCATCGTATTGTTGTCCTTCGATTTGTCTTGCATAATTTGTCCTTGAAGCTTCTTGTCATAATGTCACATTCGTTCTCCTCACCGCTAGCAGGGGCAGTGTTGTCAATGTCGTCATGTTCAAATCCGAAGTTTGTTATTGCTGTCACTCTCAATGAAAGGGTAGGGGCGTTGTACTTGTCGCTGTCGATACCGGTCTCGTTCTCACCATCACTAGGTGTGGCGGTGTTGTCCTTGTCGAAGCCGAAGGTACCAAATCCATTATCAATGTTGCGAAGGTAATTTGTCCTGATATATGTCGACTCTGCATCACTCATTGGTACTACCTCTATAAATATGTGATATTGCTCTCCAATGTTAGAGACATTTTTTTTTTTAAATAATTAGTGGGAAGCCCACATTTTATTAATGAAAACCGGAGGAAAAAATAACCCCACAGTGAAACAAAAGTAATTGTGAAGATATTTACAAACTTCGTGACCCCAAAAATATAATATCAAACTATTACACTCAATTGAATTAATAGAAACTTAAAATCCGAAAACTGAGAAGCTTGGATTCAATAGCATAGTGGAGTAAACTTGAGGGACTAAAGTGATAATAGATGTAATAATAACATCTGTCTTCTCCACCTCTTCATTTCCACCTCTTCATTTTTCTGAGAAAAAAAAAGAACCCTAGGAGAGAGAAACTCTCCCTCGCCTTTCTTCTCCAACTTCATCTGACCCTTAGATTAGAAAGCCCTCTTGCCTCCGTTAAAATAATCCCTTTCAATAGCTTTGGAAAATCATCCGGACAAGAAGAAATGAGGTCTTTCTCCCAATTAGCAAGTAAATCAGCAGCTTTGTTACCTTCTCGCATGACGTGCCTGAACTGGTATTCTCCATCCTTTAACAATTCTTTGATATAATAAAATAAGTCTAAAATCTTCCATGGACATTTATTTTTACCTTCTATTATATTAATTAATTGAAGAGAATCACTCTCAATAATTAACTTTTTTTTTGGAGAGAATAGAAGGCCATAGTAGAGAGCTTGAAACTCAGAAAAAAGACCTGAATTGCTGTGTATAGACCTAGAAAAACCCTTCACAAAAAGTCCTTTTTCATCTCTTATTAAACCCCCAATACCATTAAGGACCCCTGATTGTTGGAAACAGCCATCTATGTTAAGTTTCAAAAACCCAATAGGAGGATGAAGCCACTTAATAAAGGTGACTTTTTTAAATTTTTTTTTGCCACTGAAAATAGAATAGGAGAAATCCTTCTCCCTATAACCAGATTGAATAATCAACTCTTCAGAATTTCTGATAATACTGCCTGTCTTCATTTTGATGTTCTCAAATTTACATGAACATCTAGATTTCCAAATATTCCCAAATAATAATAGAAGGTAGAACCTGGAAAATCTTTTTACCAGAAAAAGTCTTTTTCTTAATGATATAAGACCACCAACTGTTAATTCTTCCATATAAAGAATTATTCTGAATAATTATTCCCCATTTTCTTTCAAAGTAGTTCCAGACTTCATTTGCAACTTTACCAGTACTAAATAGATGGTCAAATGTCTCTTCTGACATTTTACAGCAACCACACATAGAAGCTATGCTAATACCAAATTTATACAGGTTGCAGTCCAGAGATACAGCTTTGTTAAAGAGTTTCCACATAAAGCAAGAGACTTTTAAAGTTATCATTCTGTTCCATATAAAATTGCTTCTCCAGTTTTCAGTATCTACCTCTCTAGAAATTTCCCATGCTGACTTAATAGTAAAATTCCCAAGAGTATTAGGTTTTCAAATAGATTTTACCCCATTTTCAACTGTAGTAGTATTATTATCAGTCACTTCTCTAACTTGAAGCATTCTGCACCAAGTATTATTTCCTTTTTTAATAGGAATGTCTTCTGGTAGCTTATTTATACAATATTTAGCCTTCATAAATGTGGACCACAAAGAATCTATTGTTTTGAATTTCCACCAAAGTTTCATAGCAAATGCTTTTGATATATCATGAAAGCTTTTAACATTCAAACCCCCTTCTTTCACAGGTGTACAAAATTTGCTCCATCTAACCCAATGAAACTTATTTTTACCATTTTTATTCCCCCAGAAAAAATTGGATAATATAAGATCTATTCTTTTAATCACTTGTAGAGGTGGGTTCATAGCTGCCAATGTATATATAGGTATAGATTGAAGAACATGTCTTATCAAAATTAATTTTCCACCCAGATTTAACCAATTACCCTTCCAAGAAGACAACTTACTTCTAACTTTTAGAATTAATTTATGAAACATTATACACTTTTTATGCCCAGAGTATAATTTGCAGCCAAGATAAGTAAAAGGAGGATTCTTACTTATAATGTTCAGAACTTTACATATTTTCCTTTTTTGAATTGTACTGACACTCTTTGATAAATAGACAGAACTTTTGTCTAAACTTATTTCTTGACCAGAATCTTTATTGTAGCATTGCAGAGTGTTGCTTATCTGTTTGATGGAGTGGAGATCTGCTGAGCTAAATATAATCAGATCATCAGCAAAAGCCAGGTGAGTGATAATAGGACTTCCAATAGGAGCTTTAAAAGCTGACCACCTTTTGTTGTCAATTAAATAATTTAAGTTCCTGCTTAACACTTCAGAACAAATAATAAATAGACTAGAGGATAGAGGATCCCCCTGTCTAAGACCATTTCTGGGAATGAAAAGCTCAGTAGGATATCCATTCACCAATATAGAAGTATGATTTCCAGAAATAATTCTCCATACTAGGTCTATAACCTTCTCTGAAAAACCCATTTTCCTTAAAGTAGAAATGAGAAAATGCCAAGATATTCTGTCATAAGCTTTTTTCATATCTAACTTTAAAGCAATATTTTTACCACTAGTCTTTTTATTAAGAGTTGAAATAAACTCCTGAGCTAGGAGAATATTGTCCACTATATCTCTAGATTTGACAAAGCCACTTTGATTTTCAGAAATAATATAAGGCAATACATAAGCAAATCTAGAAGCCATAATTTTAGAGATGATCTTACTGCAGAATGTACATAAGCTGATAAGTCTGAATTCAGCAAACTTCTTTGGTTTTACCTTCTTTGGAATAAGAGCAATAACAGTGGTAGAGATAGATTTAGGTAGTAGATTACCCATGAAAAAAAGAATAATAGCTTGGATGACATCTTCTCCAATTAGGTCCCAACATGAAACATAGAACTGTCCTGTAAAACCATCAATACCTGGTGCACTAGATTTACTAAGAGCAAACACAGCTTCTTTTATCTCATCTTTAGATGGATCTTTGTCCAATAGATTATTGAACTCTTCAGAGATTAATAAAGGAATTTTATTCAAACTTGAATATTCAAAACAAGATTGTTCTGCTGCTAATAGGCTTTGAAAATAAACAATAGCCTCTCTTTTAATAGCCTCTGGATCTCTAATACAAGAACCATCTTCTAATTCAATTTCACCAATAGCACACTTCATTCTTCTTTTCTTAACTATACTGTGATAAAATTTAGTATTAGCATCCCCCTGTAAAACTCATTTCAAATTAGCTTTTTGGGCCCAATATTTCTCTTTTGTACTAAGTTTAGCTTTAAGAATAGCTTCCTTCTTATTGAGCTCCATTCTGTTGGCAGGTGATGGACTCATTTCAAATATTTGCTCTGCCCTCAAGAGATTATCTTCAGCTTTTATGACATCATGGAAAATATTCCCAAAGGTAATATGATTCCATTCTTTCAATTTCTTTCTAGTAGCTTTTAAATTAGAGGCAAGATTTTCCAAAGCATTAGAATTAGAACTAGGAACCCAAACATCTTTCACTAAATCTTGAAAACCATCTTGATCTACCCAGAAATTTTGAAAAATGAACCTTCTAGGGCTATTGACTTGAACCATCTGTAATTTTAGCAATAAAGGACTGTGGTCTGAAGTAGCTTTACTCAAATGATCTAGGTAAATGTTGCAAAATAAATTGGCAAATTCTTGATTAAATAAGATCTTATCTATTCTTTCAAATATAGCATCCAACCCATTACGCTTATTCCACCAAGTATATTTAGAACCACTATAGATAGCTTCTGTAACACCCAAATTATTCATACAAGACAAATAACCAGCTGAATTAATATTGATAGGCAAACCCCCAATTTTGTCTTCTTCAGATGAAACGGTATTAAAATCCCCCCCCCCCCCCCCAAATCAACCAAGGATTATTAGTAAAAGAGTTTTCTAAGAAACTCCAAAGAGCTTCTCTTTCAGCTGCTAAACATTTGGCATAAACCACTGTAATTTGTAACTGTAAGCCCAAATAATCAATAGAAACTTTCAAATTTACAGCATGATTCATTTGATTAATAATATTAATATTAATCTCTTGCATATAGAATACCCATATTTTGTTATCTTCATGTACTAAAACCTCATCAAACCCAAACTTCCTTCTGTAGAACTCCACTTTTTCTTGTTTTTGCATTGGTTCCAAGCAGACTAAAAACATAATTTGGTGTAATTTACAAAGCTTTTTAATACGCCTGGTTGTAGATTTTGTACCCACTCCTCTAATATTCCAGAAGAGTGTATTAATCATTTAAAACTCCTTTTAACCCCTACATTAGAGGATCTAAGAATCATAGCATCTTTACCAATAGCAGATGAAATTTTGCCCTGTTTTCTTTTAATTTTTAGAGTTTTTCATTCTCCTTCTTCTAGGATTATTGGGATTACTCTAGGAAAGAGACCCAGATCAATTCTGAGAGACCCAGATCAATTCTGAGATTTTTTGATATGTCTGGGGCATCAATGAGACTAGAGTCTCTCGTAGTAACATTTTCATCATATATAGGAGTAATAATTAATGGACTGAGTACTGGTGAATCACCAGTGAATAAAACCATATCAGTGTTTAGATTACACTCTTCACCATTACCATCCTCCAATAATGAAACTATTTTGTTATTTTCAGGGTTATCTTCAGCTGACTTTGCAGCTGTTTCTTCATCAATCAATTCCTTATTAAAGTTCTTTGTAACCCATTCTTTTGTGCTTATTTTCTCCTTATTTTTGTAATAATTGGCCTTTATATACTTTTGCTTAGCTTGCTTTTCAGTACCTTCTTTATTGGCTTCTTCACTGGCCTTTGCAGACTCTTTCTTTTTGTTATTATTTTCTTCTTTGTTGTCATCCTCTTTCCTAGAAAACTTATAATTCTCGATAGAATGACCTAACTTAAGGCATTGAGAACAATAATTAGGAATTTTTTCATATTTACAGTGTTGCCAAAAGCCTTCACTTTCACCATAGTTAATTCTTACTCGTTTTATTAAAGCTTTCCTTAGATCAATTTCAACGCAGATTCTTGCTAGACCTGGTCTAGTCAGTTTCACTGTTGGTTCATCTACTTTTAGGGGTTTTCCAAAAGCTGAAGCAATACTAAAAATACTACTTTTATTGTAAAGATGAATAGGGAGTTTAGATAGGGATATCCAAATAGGAGTTACCGGAGATTCTATTTCTGGACTAAATTCATAGGACCATTTGAAAGTTCTCATAGGGCAATTATCAATAAACCAAATTTTGCGCATCCAAAGTCGTAGAAAATCTTCTTCATAATAGCATCGAATTAATATATGTTTTGAGTCAATAACTCCAATATGGTAGTTGGCTTTCAAATCCATAGAATTAAACGTTTTACGAATAATATCTATGTGAGGCTTACCGTGTGAGAATTTTCCTACTATGGTATATTTGAAAGGTTCTGATAGAGTATTTAGATCTTCGATCGAGTAATGAATCATTGGTTCTCCTTCATAAGATTCGATTACTTTAATAGGGACTTTAGGTGACACAATTTGGGTTTTTAATAAAGAAGCGAAAGATTTAGATGTAGGTGGGTCCGGGGATAGGGTTTGGTTTGGATCAAGTGATTGAATGGCGGTAAACGTTGGACTAATTGTCGCAGTTTTGGTTTTTAGAATAGATGCAAAGGTTTTAGCTGTGGGTGGTTCCGAAGAGATGGTTTGTTTGGGATCAGGTGGTTGATTAGCGGTCATCTTAACGGCGGCTAGGGTTTTTCACCCTAGTCGTCTCTCTCTCTCTCTAGGGCCGGCTACTGTTGATGATTTTTATATGTATATATATGTATATATATATATATATACATATATTGTTCTAGAAGGCGAGCCTAGCTGCAAATTGGGTGTTAGGCTATTCCAGGCGCAAATTAGGCAGTATGGGGAACCTATGAAACAGATGATACAAAATAAGCATGAAATGATTTTTCGTTTGAATCGGAACGTTATGTTTTCTCAAAAATGAAATCCCAATGTTAGAGACATATTTGACTTGATTTGTTTACATAGTTATGTGAGTATATTTGTATAATAATCTCTTTGCAAGTATAAAAAAAACTTAATTGGAGCTGGCTTATGCTTCTCATTTCCATTTCGTCTGTGGACTATTGATCAGCAAATGGGGGTGCTGGATTTTAAAATTTCAATATGGGGCTATAAAAATTTGTGTTTCAAAAATATGGGATGTGAAGAAATATAATGTAGTTTTAAGTTTCTGTTATGTACTTAATATGTCAGTTTATTTGAGTTGCTGGACTTATTTGTAACAAACTGAAACTAAGTAGAGCTAATTGTAATATGCTTATAAGTTTCTGTTAGTTAGTTATGTCAGGCTGGCAATAGCTGATTGGCTGAAACTGTATATAAGCGTATAGCTGTGTAAAGTTAGTTTTTCACTAAGAATAAATAAAATCCATCTTTCTCTTTCTATAATCTTTTTTCTTGTTTCATTGTACGCATATTTCATGATAGCTCTGATACCATGATAAATTGCACAATTTATTTTTGTATGGTCGCCATTTATACTCTGTGTTCTATTAATTGTGTTAGTTTCTCTTGGGTTTGGGTTTATTTTTCTAGGTTTTCCATCAAATAGAAGGATTGTTATGCAGAATACCTTCTATTTAGACTTTTTACGCTCTAAATCTTGCCTTTTATGCTTTACTATAGGAAAATTACCTTAACTGGATTTATTCAGTGTGATAAAACCCCCTCTTATATCTTCGATATTTTTTGAATCTGAGAAATAACTAGATGCCGAGTTTTTTTTTTTTTTTTGCTTTTAAGTTGGACTATACTTAGTTCACCATCTTAAAAATTGATCTATTATGCTTATAAGAAAGAAAAAAAAAACTTGGTTTTATTTGAGATAAAGCCAGACTGTGAGATTTCTTTGGTCTAAGTAGTCATGAGAAGCGTGAAAAGAGGTGCCAAAAACTCTTACTTATTTGCTTAAAAACTGTGACTAAAGAAGTCTTGTGTTCTTTTGCATTTTACAAGATAAAATACTTGAAAAGCCTAGTTTTTAATTAATTTTTCTTGGACACAACCTGCAAATTTCTATTACTTCTTTTTTATATAGATGGGTAGCAGAGTACCTTTTGAGGTGGTCGTGTAAACTAACACAAGCTTTTGTCAAAAAGAATTCGGCGAGAATCAATGTAATTGATTTTTTTCCTTACTTTATTTTTTGTATATTCAATTTGTTGAAAAGTTTTTATTTGAGGTTCACTTGTGTCGTTTTTATTTGTTGGTTTTTGCTGAGTTTTACATGAACAACATTTTTGCTGGATAAATGCTATACATGAGTGATGCCAATAACTAATTGTACCAACTCTACTGCAGTTGCACCAAACTATAAGCACTTGAAGTAATATATGTTGCAGTTACCATGCTGCAGCACCCTCCATAAACCTAAAAGTTTACCCAGAATATACTAGTGTTTTAAATAGCGTTATCGCTACCGTAGCGTTTTTTCGAGAGAAACGCTAAAAACGCAAATAGCGTTGCTACATAGCGCTTTGCGGTGTATTTTTTTTTTTTTGCCAAAATACATATAAATATAACATTAAATTCAAAACATCTAATAAAAATTAACTAAATATATAAAAAAAAATTAACTAATAATCACAAAATGATTATACTTGAGATGCCAGAGTATTTACTTTGTTTGCAAGAGTTTTGAGATTTGATTCTCTTTAAGCTCTAATAATTTCATTAAAATTTTGAAAAAAAAAAAATATATATATATATATATTTTGGATTGCACCCGCTATAGCGTAAATAGCGTCCGCTATAGCGTAAATAGCGTTCCTATAGCGCAAATTTAGCGTTTTTCTATCCAAATAGCGTTGCGTTTTTCTTTTAAAAACCACTATATCGCACAACGTTGCGAGCTTTTTAAAACAGTGGGCATAAACTAGGAGACAAGTTAAGAGGGGAGAGGGGAAAAAAAAGCGAATTTCTTTGAGAAATCAAGGCACATGATGTATAACAAAGGTCAGGAACTTTCATCATACCTTTGACATTTTTTTATCTTCTTTTAACGTTTTTATTCGCTAGTCAATGATGGCTCTTTTAGGGACTGCATACTGAGATTAAATACTTGGTTGTTCTTCTTATTTTGGATATTACATCCCACTGTTCTATAATTTGGTATTGTTATTTACAGAAATATATCCTAGCATGTACAACTTTTAGGGAGCAAGAGGTTTACAATCACTTTTGAGTAGAACAGGTATGTGGGTTTAAAACTCATATATTTTCTAAAGTTATAGAGAAGCAATTTTTTTCAAGTTGAAATGATATTTTGTTTTTGTTTCGTATGTAATCTGAGAAGAAACAGTTGGTTTTTGAGCAGATTCTCTTTCGATTTTACAAATAAAGTTTGTGATATCGATGCGTGTCTATGGAAGAAAGAGAAACATGATATTTTCTTCGCTTAGTCTAGCACCAGGCATGTCTACTTTTATGGTTTATTATTTTTTGGTTACATTTTGCAGTGACCATCACAAGGTCACAAATTTATAGCTACTTGTGTTAGCAGTCACAAATTTTAGTTGATGACAGTACACCTTTTACCAAATTGAGGGTCATAATGGGAATTATGGTGGAACATCCCTTAGTTTTCATTTGTTACCGAATAGTATAATTACTTGGACGATCATCTGTTTTTTATGTGAACTACTATATCAACAGTTTAGTTCGTAGCGATACATTCTGGATTTTGTAGTGTTTTTGGATATGTTCATTTCTCTCTTGGCTCCTCACATTCCGATACTTTATTAGCATGGAATAGCTCTTGGGTTAGTACAATCAGTAACATGGAAGAGATTTGGGTTTCACCAGTTTATGCTCGGTGAAAATAATTCAATGTTTTGTCCCTTTTATGTAATTTTGCTGGATAAATGCTATTAGCCTTTTGTTTGAAGCATATTAATTGATGCCTCCATAATTTTCTTATAATGTATGCATTTCAGTGATCATGATGCTTTTTAGCTTGTGTTGGTTGTTAGCTTTGTCATTTATTTTGTTCTTATTATGTCTTTGAACTATGATTTTTCTCTTTTATTTCAACTGCATCTAATGCAAGACTTGTGATTGTGTATGGTTTAGGTTCGCAAAGCTTATCTGGAGGTTGTAGGCGAAACAAACAAGGATGGATGTGTATAGTTAAGGTTCGCAAAGCTCATCTGTCCGTCAGACAAAGTTCAGCAGGCTTGTGAATGTGATTCAAGAAATTATCCAGCAGGCTTCCATCGACTTCGACTTATCTCATATTGTGGGCAAGTAACCGTGTATTAAGTAAAAAGATTCGGTAGTATGTTATTTTGGTGATGATTTGTTGGGTATATCAAATTTTACAAAAAGTTGACATGATATATGGGTAATAGCCGATGTCAATTTAGGCTTCTGAAATGTTATTGTAAAAGTTGTATTGAATTGGTGTTTTGAGAGTTTAATTTTATTTTAAACATGAATTTGTTTGTTATGTTTTTGAGTTTTTTTTAATATTAGTATATATTAGATAAATATAAACTCAATATTGAGTTTGCAACATAAAAGTGACAATGTCTAAGCATAGAAAAGCAACTTAACACTTGAAAAGCAGCAACATTTTTTTTTCCATAGCAACATGATAGCAACACAAAATGTAAACGAGCATTTAGTTAAATGTAAAACAAAATATTTTGAATGTTTTATACAGCAACAGATTACCAACACTAATATTTTCTGTTACAGTGTACTGTTTCTTCCAATTCAGTTCCGCAACAGCTTAAAAATGTTGCTAAACTGTCGCCTGTTTTTGCAGCCTGTTGCAAATTCTGTTGCTATTAATAGCGACATGTGTTTTGCCGTCAGTTTTTTTTATGTTACAAATCTGTTGCTAACTATTGATTAGCAACAGAATCCCTCAATCAGCAACTTATTTTTCTGATGGCAAACTTACTTTTTTTTTTGTAATCGAACAATTGGTCCGCATTCTATTTGGTACAAAAAGCTTTTTTCTAGAACTCTCACCAGGCCGAGTTGGGTAAGATTGACAGCCGATATGGGGCAAGTCTGTGAAGACCCATAACAGTTTCAGTAGCTGCCTAAACTAGCATTAAACTTGTTTGGACGCAACTTTTAGGCAAACCAGTTGAATTATTGATATTATAGATGTCGCAGCAAAAAGGTTGCAGTTTTTTTGGATAATCTTACAGCACTTTAGATTTTAATTTTTAAGATAGCAACCCAAATGCAGTTTTATCTTTTAGGCTCTGTTTGTTTTGTTTTGGGGTAAAATGGGGGTAAACAAAGGTAAAATAGATTTTTCGAGTAATTGGTTTAACGTAAAACATTTTTTTTGAGAAAACTTTTTTCACATATCCAGTAAAATTGGGGGAAACGATTACCCCGCAAATAAAGTTGTAAACGGTTTACGGAGGCTCTCTCTATATTATTTCTAATACTAGTATTATAACTATTATTATTTATTGGTGTATTATTTCAAAATTATTTAATAATTAGTCCAATTCTATCTACTAACCAATAAAAAAAAAGGAAAAAACACGAAAAATTCTAAAAAATAACAAAAATGGAAAAAAAATAAAAATAAAATCCGAAAAATCTAAAAAATCCAAGAAAATTTGAAAAGGCCAAAATCCAATTAACCAATAAAAATATAAATAAATAGGAAAAAATCTAAAAAATAAAAAAAAAATGGAAAAAATAAAACAAAAAATTCTGAAAAATCTAAAAAACCCAAGAAAATTTGAAAAAGCTAAAATCTAATTAACCAATAAAAATATAAATAAATAGGAAAAAATCTAAAAAATAACAAAAAAATGGAAAAAATAAAACAAAAAATTCCGAAAAATCTAAAAAAACCCAAGAAAATTTGAAAAAGCTAAAAAAAGTCAATAATATCTTCTATACTTATAATTTTATGAGTTTATATGTTGAAAAATTATAAGTTATTATAAGTGACGTATATGAAATAAAATATGTGTTTAGGTTAAGTTTTCTATACATGTTGACGAAGTTCCTTTCAGAAAAGTAGACGAAATTTTAGCTTTTTTTCCCGTCAAAATAATTGTGATTTTAATCACTAATGTTTTTAAACTTTCACGAACTTATTCATTTTTGTGACTTTTAGTTAATTTTTGTGACTTTTAGTTAGTTTTTGATGTTTTTCATCTTAAAATATTTTGTTTAAACTATGAACAATGTTTATTTATTTATGCATCGAATTTGTCTAATTTAAATAACTAATAGATTTTTTAATTTCAATAGAATTCCCATGAGAAACCTTTGACGGACCAAACACCCGTAAATAAAATCCAAACAAAAGTTTGCACCGTAAAATTTTACCCGAAAAATATTTTCCCTCCGTAAATATTTTACTACGAAACAAACAGAGCCTTAAGCAAAAAAAATGCAAAAGTTTAGCTTAAAAGCTGGAAGCAAACAAGCCCAGGAAAGAGAAGAGGCGTATACACGGTATAAACTTTTCAGGCAACAACCACTTTGATATATTTAAGACCAAATGAGATGAATTTACACGGGGCCAACAAGTCCGAGTTAGAAACGGAAATTGCTGTAAATACACAAATTGTGTTTGAGGGATGATACATTTCCAATATACAAGAAAACAACAAATAAAATAGAGTTTTTTGCTCATTTCCTCAGTGAGAGAAACTCAAAATTGCGTAGAGGGTCATCTCGTGAACTTTTGGTGATTGTATTACGAGTAAAAGACGATGACTTAGTTTCCATCCCTTGTTGAACTCGGTGTGTTGTAGATAAACGTGCACCACTTGATGTTTGCCTACTAGAGCGCATATCACTCATCTCATTCGAAGAGGTCACTGGTCTGGTCATGGAAACAACTCGTTTTGAAGAACTTCCATTTCGATAAGCTGGGGCTTTTTCTGAATTGAATTCCTAAAAATAATTTTTTTAAATAAAAGTTATTAAATTCTGAGATACATTCAAGTCTTGATAACTGATGAAACCAACGCTACAACAATGGCCTTATACTTGATGAGAAATTTTAATTTAGTCCTAATAGTTAACTGCACACTATTGGTCCTTAAATTTAAGATAAGTTACACTGATGGTCCCCATCTCCCATAGTTTCAATTACAACGTAATTCCCATAATTTACACCACGGGAACCTTTTCATAGGAACAAACAGTGTTCAACATGGGAATCCCTTCCAACCTATTCAACATGTGGATCTGTTAGTGTAACAGGCTCAAACTATGGGGACCAATGGCGATTAAATATAAACTATGGGAGACAAATAGACATACAACTAAAGTGTAAGGACCATTAGTTTTGCAAGTTAAACTATTCGGAACAAGTGGAATTTTGGTCTTGCTTCATTTCACCTAAAAACAGTGTTTCAAAAGGCGACCGCCAGGCAGTGATTGCGCTGGCATTAGGCGGACCTAGGCAGGAAAAAAACGGTCTAGGCAGGAAAAAGGTGGCCTAAGCGGCCAATTAGGCGCCAGGCGAACCTTTTCCACCTAGCGCCTTTTGAAACCTTGCCTAAAAACAAACACAACAAGAGTCAACTTTCCTTGTTGTTTTACAATCTGCAAGACTTGAATAAGTAAAGAACATGTGATTTTCTAAATACAACAAAAAGAACACTCATTTAAAGATATTTCTGGAGCATAAGCACTCTCAAATTCCTTCAACATTCCATTTCCATATAGAAAAGCGTAATATACGAGAAACCAACCAAAATTAGCAAGCTTTTAAAGCTCCGTTTGATGCAAGGATTACTTGATGGAAAATGCAAAAAAAACCTCTTCAACATAAAACTCACATTTTTCCACGTGAAATCATTGCACCAAACAGAGCCGTAAAAGCATAAAAACTTAAAACAACTAAGATGCAACTCAATGAAAATAAATTTAAGACCAAAAATTTTTGTTTTACCACAAAGAAACCGTACCACATTCTTGGACGAGGGTACGATCTCAGAAGTCCTGTTTTTGGAGTGATCACCATACCGATTGGCTCCGGAACCATGTCTTCTGGAGAAATTTTCAACAGCACCAGAGTATTTTTCTTTGATTTCTTGCCCAACTGTATATAATATATATAATACATACAAGTTAAGCACATCATATAAATATGTCAACAAAGAAATGGACCAAACAAAGCCCTTACACTATGATAAAAACACTCAGTTTACAAGTTGCAGCAGCTTCAACATGCTTTAGCTCGTAAAATGAATTAAAAAAATGAAAACAAGCAGTTAAACATTTAGAATGCAAATTAATCCCTTATCAAAGTTCTGTCTTGTTTGATTGCAACTTCTAAGCTGTTTTTTTTTGCTTACAAGGCTATAAGCGGCATTATAGTTTTATTCTGGATTTTCGGCCTCGAAAAGCATAAGCTGGATGAACTGAAGTTTTATTCTGAATCGCAAAAAATCACCATATTTTCTTTAAATCTGCAACCAAACAAGCCCTCTATATCCAATGCAACACAAATTTGGTTAACCAATAGCACTAAAAAACTGTAAATCTCATAGTACATGCATTCCCATATCTAAACTAGGAATGTTTGCTGAAAAAACATCATTATAATGAGATCTTTATCTATTTATATACATTATACAACACGAAGTTATAGTTATGTTAAACTTCAAAGAAAGATACCTGAGGTCCTTTCTGGTTTTTCTGCATAAGGTCCGGGATTTGAGCCTGGAGTTCCATTAGGAATCTAAACACGGAAAAATTAGTCAGCTAACGTTAGAGGAGTGATTTAAGTTTTTTTTTTATTATTATTATAGTTACTATTCTAGTTGCCACTAAACAAAGTAATTGGCAAAAGAAAAATAAATTGCAAGATAGAGTTCCAAAGAACTGACCCGTCCTCTAGAACTGGAACCAATTTGGGGATATTTCAATATTGTCCAGTCAAACACATTGTCGAATTGATAACCTAGGGAAAATAAGATAATAAATAAAACAGTACATTGATAATGTTTTGTTGAGAAGATAATTTAAAGTCACTATTTACCTTCTCGAATGAATAAGTCACGGAAAAGCCTCTTCAAGTATGAGTAATCCGGCTTGTCTTCAAATCTTAAGGATCGGCAGTAATGGAAATATGAAACAAATTCTGATGGATATGATTTACAAAGCCCCTGTATTACGACGGGTGTTAGAATAATCCAAACACAAACTTTTTTTTTAATCAAAATAATTCTAAACACAATAAGATAAAACGATTGTCTATATTTAAATTAATTAAATATTAGGTAAGTTATAAGTAAGTGTAGTATAACAATGACAAATGAAACGTAATCCAGATATACAATGAAGAGCAGCGAAAATCAACCAGGTGCCAGTATGTAACGCCCAATATCTAAAGAGAATCTGGATAACATCAAAGTCCAAGAGTTAAAACTTAAAACTCTAAATAAACGAACACACAAAATCGAAGTCATCAATCAACCTGAAATCTCCACTACTCATCGAAGACTCCAAAGGATTACTAAGTAACCAGGTTTTTCCCCAAATAGTATGTAATGCCCAGTATCTAAAGAGAATCTTATACTGGTTTATCAACCCAATTTCTCAGTTTACCGCCAAAACAAATGTAATTGATACGATGACCAAACCAGGAACCCAAAAACGCATAAAGCAACCACGCAAAGTTCAATGTAAAGCTTTGCCGATCTATAAATAAAGGTACAAGCCAAACAGGCAGAAAAACGTAGAACCAGGCAGTAACAAACGCAAGTACACAACTAATGTAACCAAGGGGGTAAAGTGGGGCTTCTACAATCCAAACCGGGGTTCAGATACATAAACTCGAATCAGCTGAGAGAAAGGGGTGAGAGGCTGAGAACCACTTGGCGAAACAGGGGTACTACAAAACAAATCTGAACATGTTGTGAGCAACACTGCTCCACTCGACCAATGGGGGACTACAGACCAGTCTCAGATCAGCGAAACAGATCGAAACCTGCTGCGAGAAATTCGGAAAAATAGTATAGTGGTAGGCGTACGATGGATGTAGGAGGTTGGACCAGATAGGGGTTAGACGGAGCAGAGATCCCCCACCAAGAGCTATGGTGGCGGCGGCTTTGTCCTCTCTTTCTCTTTTTACACACAATACACACACGTGTATATATTATAGTCTCAGGTGGGTCCGCAAGAGGCATACTCAACTCACCAATAAAGAAAAGGGTAAAATGTATAGGACTGTGCTTATTATCAATACCTCTATCGGGGTTGACATCTTCTTTTCACTGATCTTGTCGTATTTCTGCTTTTTGGTGCCAGCTCTCATACCTTGCCAGGGTAAGCTGATAAGAAAATAATGAAAAATAAGTGAGAAGAACAACCTGAGCAAGTCTCGAAAGCATAAATAAAGTACCAAACAATATTGAGGAGTTATATATTTTTACCTTCCTCTTAAGAAATACATAAGCACATAACCAAGTGATTCCAGATCATCCCTTCTGCTTTGTTCTGCAAAAAAAAAAAAGGAAAAATGATTACTAAATAGTATGTCAGATATATATATAAAAGATGACAACCTATTAAATGGACAAGAGAACATGATGAGAATACACCACTCACCAACTCCAAGGTGCGTGTTAACACTAGCGTAGCGAGCAGTGCCAGTGAGGTTTTTGTTTTCTCTGGGAAATAATTAGAGAAGTTTGCAAATAAGCAGAGAATGAAAGTAAATAAAAGAGAAGAAAGTCAATGTCAAGGAAAGAGACAGTTTGCAGCATATTGTAATAGGCATTCTGAACCTCGTGCGATGGCAGAAAAAAAATGTAATATTATAATTCTGAACCTAGTTCTGTTAGTACTGAAAACAGTTAAATTCATAAGAAACATGATATACACATTGTGAGATAAGTACAAATAACATACCTGTAAGGTATGTGCTTGTGTGTCTGAAGATCCATGTACTTTTTTGCAAGGCCAAAATCAATGACGTATACCTACATAAAACATACCTATGAGGTCTTATTTATGCAAAGTTACAATAATCTGTCTAGTAGGGCTTATGTAGATTCAGGCCTTATTAAGAAGCAGCTTTAAGCTAAAAAAATTTGGCTTAAAAGTTGGACTTGGTTGGCTGATTGGCTTAAAAGCTAAGTTTTTTTAATAAACTAGAAACTTTAAGCTGGATGGTTCAACTTCAAACAATCCTTATCTGCTTTAAAGATGCAACCAAAAATTCCCTTAGCATGGATTGCAGAATCAATAGCAAACATCAATCTTGTACCTGGTTTGCTTTACGTCCAAGGCCCATTAAGAAATTATCAGGCTTTATATCACGGTGAAGAAAACCTCTAGAATGAGCATATTCCACTCTGTTGATCTAAACGATGATACAAATTAAAATTAGACTAAGATATAAGCCCAACTGCCCAAGACTAATGTGATAGCTAAATGACCTATGGCTATGAACTTACTAGTTGATCTGCAAGCATCAACACTGTTTTCAAAGAGAGTTTTCTGTTGCAATAATTAAAAAGATCCTCTAAGCTTGGTCCAAGAAGATCAATAACCATGACATTGTATTCGCCATCAACTCCAAACCATTTTAGATTAGGAACCCCAGCTGCATTAGAAAAAAAGGCCAATTAGATTTTACAAATTTCGTGAATGGGTATACCAGGCTTGCGTGCACTTGAGTGAATGACAGAGAGAGACCATTACTTCCTCCTTGGAGAATCATGTAGATTTTTGACTCATAGTGAAGCTGAGGGTGCCTGGTCTTGGAAGATTCCTGAAATTATAATCAATATAAACAAAATCAAATGATGCATTGTGAGGGGAAATGAAATTTTGAAATTATGTCACGAACTTCAGTGTAGTAAATACAAAAGAACTCTCAAGTGGAGCAATTATGCACTCATCGTTACATTATAACGTTTCATTGCAGCTTCTAAGCAAATAAACTGGAAGTTTTTTGGTTGCGAAAAATTTATTTTCATCCAACTTCAAGCTTTTAAAATATCCACGCCAAAATACCAGAATGCTCAGATTTTAATCAAACAAATACAGTCAAGCTTTTACACAGAGAAAAGTGGAAGAAAATGAATGAGCTGAAAAGGACTCATAAAGAATAGAAATTCTTAACAATGAATCCACTGCCTACCATACGGAGCTCATTTGATTTTAGAGGGAATTGTTGCATATATGTGTGTTCATCCGTTAACGAGTAACGAGAGCGTAAAGAATGCTATCCACTAAACAGAAACGGAAGTGAAATCACAAGGCCAAATAATCAGCTACCAGAAAGAAGGACAGTTAAAGTTATAAAACCCATGTGAAGTACAAACTTCAAAATTTATCATGGCAATAAGATGTGCAGACATGCAAAGATTGAATATAACATAAAAAGGTAAATAAGCTTATATTCCCTCCGTTCCTATTTAATTGTGCACTACGAAACAACGTGCAATTTTGACCGGCCAAGAACATGTATCAAAATTGTCGGAATGAAATTTTTCAAAAATTGATCATATAGTTCAAATGTTAAATTTTATGATTAGATTTAAAAAAAAATTCATTTCGATAATTTTGATACAAATTATAAGCCGGTCAAAATTACACGTAGTTTCGTAGTGGACAATTAAATGGGAACGGAGGGAGTATAATTCATCAGTCGAATGAAACAAGTCAACAACCTAGCCCCAAAATCTACCAAAACAACTGCAAAACAACTGCAAAACAAGGTTCAGAAACATATTCCACAAAAGTAATGATATACAAAAATTAAGTATGCACTCTTTTGGCAAACTTTCACCCACCTGCTTAAAACGCATTAAATTTTCAAAAGTCACTCAGTTACACTACTATCATTATCACATCAATACTGGCATACACAAATTTGTATGCTTATCACTTTCCATCAATAAACTACTCCTATAAGACACACTTTCACATTTATTTCCAAAAAAAGTATTAATAAGAGATACAAAAAAAAGTAATATACCAGCTTGATAGCCACTTCTTCTCCAGTCTGAATATTGACACCTGCATTAATAAACCAACCATATTTCAAAGATAAAAACACTCAAAACCAAAATACACCTACGTAAAAAAAAATGTCAAAAATAAAAAATAGGTTTTTTTTTCTTTTCTATTTACCTAAATAAAGCTCCCCAAAAGAGCCACTCCCAATTTTCCTTCCCAACTTAAACTTATGCCCAATAACATGATCCATGTTCTTATAATAAAGCAGCTGCCTTTTTCCAACTTAAATCACCAAAATTGGCTAATTTCCCACAATCAGCTTTCAAATAAATCAAAAATTAACGAGGTTTCGCAAAATCTTAAAATTCCCTAATTTGACCTAATTGAAAAAATAAAAACTTTCTCCAGCTACAAAATCTGATAATAATAATAAAGCAGCTACCTTTTTCCAAATGAAATCACCAAAATTGGCTAATTTTTCACAAACAAATAAAAAACAGACCGAGGTCTCGCAAGATCGTAAAATTCCCTAATTTGATCTAATTGAAAAAACAAAAACCTTATCCAGCTAAAAAATATGATGAAAATCAAGCCTTAATTTTACATAATTAATATAATCACACAAATCTCAATTCCATAACAATTAAAACCCTTTTTTTGCAGAATCAGCGTGTGACAAAAAAATGATAAATAGAGTAGCTATTAATTGTTGGATTTTAATATAAAAAAAATGGAAAATTAGAGGAAAAAGTGAAGCCAATAATAAAAAGGGGTCACAGCGATGAGACCGAGATAATTGGGATATGAGAGAGAGAGAGAGAAAGAGAGAGATGGTTTTATTTTTATATCAAATTTGCAACAAATAGAATAAATATTTTGATTTAAAAAAGAATAAAGATGTATTGGAGGATTATATATACTTTTTTTTTAAAAAAATAAAATTTAAAGGCTTAGACGAAAACATGTCGTCTAATGTCTATCTAATCTTAAATAATATATTCATCTTTTCTTAAATAATATATTCATTTTTTCGAAAACCGTGATATTTAATGATTTGAAACAATTTTAATAAAAACTTAAAAAAAATATTAAAAAATTAAAATTTTTAAACAAAATGTATTTTTTAATTAAAATGTAAACTTTTGAGTATAATTTTATTATATTTAAACTAATAAAAAGTTTTTTTTTAAATTACTAAAAAATGAAAGCGGACGAAACAATTTCGGTAAAAACTTAAAAAAAATATTAAAAAATTAAAATTTTTAAACAAAATGTATTTTTTAATTAAAATGTGAGCTTTTTAGTATAATTTTATTATATTTAAACTAATAAAAAGTTATTTTTTTTAAAAAAAATTACTAAAAAATGAAAGCGGACACTTATTTTGGAAAGTACCAAAAATAAATACGATACACTTATTTCGGGACGGAGGGAATAGTGTTTTAGAATTCAAACCTGTGAGCTTAGTATTTCATTTAATTGTCGTCTCGGTTGTTTTTTAGAATACTGAATATACAATACTTATTACTTATCTTCTGATTTTCAATATTATTTGTTTATGTTTAAAATATTTTGTTTAATTTATAAGATAGTGGCATGTTTATAATTTATATCAATGGAGGGATGCGCAGATCAAACCTAAACAAGTTTTCTACTTTGTGTTTTCATCTCTAGCGGTGAGTAGATACATTCTACGGTTGTGTCAGTTTATCTTTTTTATATTTTGTTAGTCGAACGGCTGCGAGAAGTCTCGCCCCTTAGCCATACATACACCCATGCAGATATGCTTGACTAATCTATGTTCAAATGTTGACAATATTCAATCAACAAACTATTCATTATATTATTGTTCCCTTCGCAACTAATTATAATATAACGCTATTAAGTCTTAATTAAAGTCCCAAATTATACAAAAGTACATCAAACTATAATAATAATAAATAAAAAATGTCAAAATTCAAGCCGTGATTTAAGAAATATCATAGCATTTAATGGTAATGCTCGAGACCTACAATAATTTTAAATTCAAATCCGTATTTACCCAATATATTCATCTAATTTAGATTTGTAGTCACCGTAGCGTTTAACATTTAACAATATAAAACAGGTTTAACTAATATTATAACCATAACAATGGCATTTTTTGGTCTATCTTATAAGTTCAAAAGCCTATTTTATTAACAGTGAAAAAGTATAATTATTAATACAACTATAAGTATCTATAAGCTTATCTAGTAAAACGTTTAAAAATTATACAGTGATTGATGAAAAGTAAGTGATAGTAGTGTAATATTATTGAAAATTATACTTATTTAGAACTAAAAACACGAAACTATTAACTTAGACATAAGTATACTTTTTCATGTCTTGAAAACACAAATAATTACTTTCCATACTTTTACGGGTCAGCTAAACATCGTTCTTACTTTTCCGTACTTATAAGTACAAATTAAATATTGTCACCAAATTGTAAATTTTTTAAGTATGGCCACCAAATTGTACAAAATTTTAAAAGTGAAAAATCGGTCGTGTACTCGTGTTACCGGTTACTAAAAATCTACGTTTACCGTAAATCTTCCATGCGAAGTATATTTTATATTACGTTCCCAACTTGCAATACATATATACTCCTCCTACTAGATTATAAGTCACGCCAAATTTTTAATGTCAAATAACTCGTATCTATTTTTTTTTTTAATTTTACAATTGGCCTTGTTTGGTTGTCATGACAAGTATACTTATTTACTTACTTTTACTTTTACTTATTTTGCTTGTTTGGTTTGCACAAAAATAAATATGCTTAAGTAAAAGTAAACCATTAAGTATACTTTTGACATATTTTATTTTTACTTATATTTAGTTTGTTTGGATGTCATCTCATAAGTATACTTTTGGTGAAAAGTAAATGTCTATAAATAGACTTTTTAAAAGTAAATTTGATGATACTTTTACTAGTAAGTAAAATACTGCTACTGTTTATATATGTTATATGATAAACCTATTTCAGTATTGAATCCAACTTGTTGAACCTGAATGTACAAAATATGTTATATTACTCAAGTTTTCATAACCAGATTAAAATTTAGGTTTTAATCTGAATGTGCAGTTCAAAACCTAGTTCCTATCATCATTATATTTTTTTAATTTTGTATTTTTTAATCTTTAAACAATGAAATGTTTTTTTGCTAGTTAATTATTTTGCTTTATTCTATTAATCGAAATAAACAATTCATTTTCAGTCAAAAAGTAAAAGTAAATATATTTTACCAAACAACATTTTTAATGAAAAGTATACTTTTACGGTGTTCACCAAATAGCATTTACTTACTAAAAAGTAAATATAAAAAATATATTTTTAAACCCAGTTATAAAAAATATACAAAGACGAGAACATTATATCAAGTAAATTAAACATTTTAACAATGTATATAAATTTTAAAATTGTTTGTTTCGTGAATTTAGTTATTACATGTAAAAATCCGGTCAAACATGGAGGGAGTATTATATATTTTAGAGAGAGAGAAAGAGAGAGAGAGAGATTCATGGTTATTTCCCGATCAAAACTTAAATAATCGCATCTTAATCTTTTATTAAATAAACGATAAGGTATGATTCGAGCTCTATGTTAGGGCTTTTGTTACATTGTTATAATTATAGTCATGTGTTACGATTATTTATCTACTTATTTTAATCACAACTGGTTTAATTCCCGTTATTTAATTCCAATTCTAAAGCTAGGGTTTGGTTTCTGTTTTGGTTTTATGTTAGGGATTATATTATAATTCGCGATATTCTGTTTTTTTTGTAATTGTAAAGTGAGGGCTTGGTTTAGCTTTCGGTTTTGGTTTGTGTAGTTAGGGTTATTAAAGCTACTTTTATTTGCTTTTAATATCTTAATTTGTAAGAAAAACTATTAACTATTCACTTAGTTAAGCAGTGTTTCAAAAGAAATTCCGATGACAATTAGAAATTTGTCGTCGTAATTTACGATATTGCCATTTTCACCTCGTCACGTATTTACTTGAGTAAGCACTATATGATTGTCCTGGTTAATGCCTATTATTAGTTTGTAGTGATTGTTATTGCTACTTTGTTTTGGTTGTTAATTATTTTTTAATGTTTTGTGAAATAATATGTTTTAGGCATTTAGCTGCTTTTTGGGCCGATTTGTGTGCTCGGTAAGGCTTTTCCAAGCCTTTATTTAAATTATACTTTAAAGCGAAATCTTATTGTAATTTTGAAAAATAGGCACAAGCCTATAGTAACTTGAAGCTATCTTATGGCTTTAAGGTCTAAATTTATAAATTTACAAATTCACGGAATATGGTTCTGTTAAAAAAAAAACAGGACTTGATAGTAGTGATGAAATTAACAAAATTTCAAAAGAAATACCAATGACAAGCGTTTTACAGTTACAAGCCTGTTGCTGCAATTTACAATTTTGCCATTTCCACATCGTCACGATCTACATTCACAAGCACTATATGATTGTCGTTGTCCTGATTTATGGCTATTGTTCGTTTGTTTCTAGCTTAATGTGTTGAACTTGGTGGCGATTTTTACATTATACTTTGTTTTGGTTGCAATTGTTTCTTACGTTTCGTAAAAGTCTAGGGATTAGACGTTTAGCTGCTTTTTTGGGCTGATTGTTTCTTCGATAGGCCTATTCAAGGCCTCCTATATTCTACATTAGAGAAAAATCTTATGGTATTTTCGGAAAAAAGAAGAACAAGACGATAGTAAACTTACTTATTCATTTCTCAGTCTCAGTTATTTCCATTTAATGGTTTACTGTTATGTTGTTGTCTCAGCGTCTCCACACATTTACATAATTGGTGTCTTAATTTGCACCTCCTAGGTTGGCAATTTTTTCATTCTATTTGAGTAATCGGTAAGTATAAATTAGTAATGAACCTCGGTGTTAGGCAATTGGGGTCTGTTTGACAACAGATTATTTTAGCTGTTTTTTTGGATTTTTTTATTTTGAAAATTTCATATTATGTAGCTTTTAGAATGCATTTTTTTAGACTAAAAACCTAGAAAAGCTAAAAATAAAAAAATGGATTTTTAATGGTTTTTTGAAACAGAATTTTTAAAGCTGATTCTGGACCAGAAATATTTTCCAAACACAGCCTTTGGCTTACAAAATTACGTGTCACACGATGTAGTTGACAATTACTCGTCCCCTCCAAAATTGCGCATTGTCACTTAAAAATATATAGTTATTGTGACATTATTATATATTTAAAATTACGGATGCATAATAGTCCCCGTTTTTTTTTGGTGCAAGGTGAAATAGTGTCTAGCTTGAATTTGGTCTGAGTAGTTGATACTGAAATGGAAGCCGAAGAGGAAGATAGGGTCTTGCTTAGCAGTCTGGGTGTCACATCTGCAAATCCAGAAGACATCGAAAGAGATATATTAGTAGAGGTTTGTACTTTAATTTCTTTTCAAACTGTTTGGAACTCATATTTTGCTGAGGAAACGGAATTCTTTATACTACGAAAACAATTTCTGTTGTTCAATCAGCCAAAGAAAAAGAAAAGGAAGGAAACTGCTCGTAAATTGTGTGGATGCAACATCAACCGAGATTAAACATAGTGTAAAAGTGGCTTTCATAAAGATATGTTTTTTTCCTTTTAAATTTTTTCCATCATATCCAAACTGACATTGAGAACATCATGGTCAGTAATTTATATTTCTCCAATTAAAATCACTGTTCTTTATAGTCGTTGACAATTGTTTTTAGTGTTTAAGTGTCCTGCTTTGCTTTTGTAAAGTTCCAAATTTTGGGTGTTAATTACATTTTTTAGTCAGATAGTTTTAGCTGTGTATGCTTCCACCGTTTCACATTAGCCATCGTTGCTTGACGATAAATGTAAGGCCTTACTGAGATTCATTACTAAACTGCCAGTGCTTGACAAATACCATTATGGTCTAATTTCCTATGCAGTTCAGATTCTATTTTACTGGTATTTGGGAGATCTAATATATGCTTACTAGTTGCTCCTTTATTGGTGTGCTTGTACTAAATTATTACTCACAGTTATAAATGCAATTTTTGTATCATCAACACAAAACTGTATTTTAGATTCACTCTTTCACGGTTTCACCTTAGGAGTTCACGGATAGACGTTTGAAGTACAGTTTGATTGTGAGTTTGGTAGTTGGTGTAGTATTTACATGATCACTGTTTCGGATATGTTAGCTATTATCATTAGTTTATCGAAAAAGTTTTTGAAGTCAAGCTTTTGACAATTGACAGGCGGCAAATAATGATGCGAAAGATGAAATTGACGAAAATAAAGATGAAAAACATCTTCGCAATCCGAATGAAATATCATCTACCAACCACGATGAGCTTTTAAATAAATTGAGTGCAGTGGAAGTTGAAATAAAAGCAGTTGCATCTAGTATTAAGCATGTCAAGGACTTCGCAAGAAACGAAAAGTTTAGCTCTGATGACTATGATGGCAATGATAAAGAAACCACTGACAGTGACAAAGAAATCCCTGACAGTGGTTTAACTCTTCAACATGCCCTAGCAGCTGATAGATTAAGAAGCCTTAAGAAAACTAAAGTTCAACTTGAGAAAGAAATCTCGGTTTTGTGCAAGGATGATCCTTCCACGAGTAAAAAACATGAAAACCTTATGAAGGATCTCGTGAAAGAAGAGCCGAAGCGCAAGTTAAAATCAAAAGAAGCCCAACCTTCAAAGAAGCCTCAGAAGAAGCGTCAAAAGATTGTCTCATTTGACGATGATGACAATTTTGATGCAGTTTTGAATGCTGCCTCCACTGGATTTGTGGAAACCGTATGTTAATCCTAAATTAAGACTTTTTAGTGGTTTGTTGCAGCTTATGAAGGTCACCTTTTTTGCTTATTTTGGTAAAAAGCTAGTCTGCATTTGTTTGACCAGCTTAAAAGCTGTGCATTTCTATATTTTTTTGTCTAAAATATCTAGAAGCTTTAAGCTGGATGTACCCAGCTTTTCTCTGAAATAGAACTTTCCAGCTTATTTGCTCAATTAGGCTGCAGTTAAACAAGCCCAGATTCCCAGTATAAGATGGAAGAATCTTGTAATACCTGCTTTTAGTCGAACCAAAACTTAGACCACTAGCTCAGAAGCTTGCACCGAATAATAAATAAATCAAACTCTCATGATAAATATATTTCGGTTTGTTTGCTTGCAGCTTTTAGGAAAATTAGCTGGATTTATTGAACTTGAGAAAAGAGCTAGGTTTATTTAGCTTATTTATTTGTAGCTCTTCAGAACAAAATAACAAAAAGCAGAGCTTCTTAAACTAACCAACTAAATACACTATTTTTTAAGGAAAAAGCAAAAGACCTGAACTCAAAAGATGCGACGTAAACCGGTGTTACTGCCTCATCTTATATTGTTTTTATTACCTTTATTTATTTATTTATTTATTTTCTTCTGGTAAAGTCTTTGTAAAATGCACTGAATATTATATTTTACGAGTTAGGAAAGAGATGAGCTGGTTCGGAAAGGAATTTTAACCCCATTTCACAAGCTCAAGGGATTTGAGCGTCAGATTCAACAGCCAGGCACATCTAATAAACAAAATTTACACAATGAAGAGGAAAAAGATGATGATTTTGCTTCCACAAGTATTAATAAAACTGTGCGGTCAATATCAGAAGCTGTCAAAAATCGCCCAACGACAAAGCTACTCAATCCAGATTCTCTTCCAAAACTCGAAACCCCTACTCGTCCTTTCCAAAGACTAGGGACACCATTGAAAATTGCAAAATCACCAGAAGAAGATAAGAGGAAAGGCACGAATAAGAAAAAGACAAGGCCATTACCTGGAAAAAAGTGGAGAAAGAAAGTTTATGCTGAAGACGAAGTTGTTGAGAAATCTGGTATGATATCATTTTACGTATCTGTTAGATTTATTTATTTCATTTCTATAATGGACCATTGAAATATGTTGATCTTAAAGTATTTTCACTTCCCATTATTTATTGTTTTCCTTGACTCCTAAATATGAAGGTTAGTTACTTGTACATCGACGTATTATCAGTTTTTTTTATTTTGTACCCCAACATACAAAGCGTGACAGTTTGTATCCTTAACTAATGTTTTTGGGTTCTTACACTACATGGAATAAAAAAATGTAGTTTTGGGACTAAAACAGGAAAAATGTGATAGGTTACAATACATAACATAGAAAAATGGCTAGAATACTATATAAAATATTTGGTTATTTTTCCATTTGATAAACTATGCGTACGGATTTGCTGAGAAATGAAATATCGAGTGTATCAATCACAAATTTTGTAGGCTGCTGTATAATATCTAAATAAGATGATATGTAGATATACAAAACTGTAATTGCTCCAAATTTATGTTATGTTACTGAAAGATTGGCTGCTTACAACATTTTTAATAGATGAAAAGGTTGATGGAGTGACCTCTAGTAATGAGGAAGATGAAGAAGAAACTAACGGGACTGAAATTTGTTCTGTGACACTCGATGGTGGACTTAAAATCCCAGAAAATGTTTTTGAAAAACTTTTCGATTATCAAAAAGTAGGTGTACAGTGGCTATGGGAACTTCATTGCCAAAGAGCAGGTGGGATTATTGGAGATGAAATGGGTCTTGGTAAAACCATCCAGGTTTTATCCTTTCTCGGCGCGTTGCATTTTAGTAATATGTACAAACCGAGTATAATTATTTGCCCCGTTACACTTTTACGTCAATGGAAAAGGGAAGCACAAAAGTGGTATCCAAACTTTCATGTGGAACTATTACACGATTCTGCTCAAGACCCTGTCAGTAAAAAAAGGAAAAAAACTGAGGACTCTGAAAGTGATTACGAAAGTGAATTTGACAGTGAGATTGAAGATAAAAAAAGGTCAAAAAGTTTTAGAAAATGGGATTTTTTGATAAATCGTGTTTTGAAATCTCCGTCAGGGTTGTTGATTACGACGTATGAGCAGCTCCGTTTGGTCGGGGAGACATTACTAGACGTTGATTGGGGTTATGCGGTATTAGACGAAGGGCATCGTATACGCAATCCAAACGCGGAAGTTACATTAGTATGTAAGCAATTGCAGACTGTTCATCGAATAATAATGACTGGTGCACCGATACAGAACAAGCTTAGTGAATTATGGTCATTATTTGATTTTGTGTTTCCTGGAAAATTGGGAGTGTTGCCTGTGTTTGAGTCAGAATTTGCAGTTCCTATTTCCGTCGGTGGTTATGCTAATGCTTCACCTTTGCAAGTATCCACTGCATACAGGTGTGTATAAGTGCAGTTCATTTTTTAATGAGTTGATTACAGATGTTGTACATAAAACTTAAAAGTATCATCTGATTTTGATTAGCAGTTAGTACATGAACCTTACATTTCTTTTTTCTTAGCACTTAGTTTACCGAATGAAAAATACGCAAAAGTTTGGCTACTAATTAGTTAACAAAACCAATTGTTATAGAAAATTATTTCACATTTTACGCTTTTGTAAATATGATTGTTTGATTTTCCACAAAGATAACGAAAATTTAGTTTAATTGTAACAATAGTAAAGTATTATGATTTCCCTAATATGTCCTTCATTGGAAATTTTAAAGATTATTTTTGTTGATATACATGAAATTAAAGGAGGGTATGGAAGTAAAAAGTTTGCTCTTGCCCAACTCTCAACTTAAAATAAGCCTATAATCGGTACATACCAAAATGGAAGTTTAGGCTGGCCTATTTTTTAGGGACGGAGTGAGTAATTTTCATATGTTGGTGCACACATTTGAAGTATGTTAACGTACAAAAATGCAGTTTTGTCCTTTTTTGAATGACAACATGCACCTAAATTGTAGAATCTGTCTAAATGTTTGGTTTGTTTGACCCGGCAATCTAAATCTTCACTTTATTGTCATTCAATATTTTATATGTATAAACAATATTATCTTGCAGGTGTGCAGTGGTTCTACGTGACTTAATTATGCCTTACCTACTACGTAGAATGAAAGCAGATGTAAATGCTCAGCTTCCAAAAAAGACCGAGCATGTCTTATTTTGCAGTTTAACAGAAGAACAACGATCAATTTACCGAGCATTTCTTGCTAGTACAGAGGTGGAACAGATCTTCGACGGGGGTCGGAACTCTCTGTACGGAATTGACGTCATGCGTAAAATCTGTAACCACCCTGATATTTTAGAGAGAGAACATGCTTCCAGCAATCCGGATTACGGAAACCCTGAAAGAAGTGGGAAAATGAAAGTTGTTGAGCAAGTACTTAAGGTGTGGAAAGAACAAGGTCACCGCGTTCTTCTTTTTGCACAAACTCAGCAAATGCTTGAAATTCTTGAGAATTTTATGATTGATGCCGGGTATAATTACAGAAGAATGGATGGTTTAACTCCTGTTAGGCAAAGGATGGCGTTGATTGACGAATTTAATGACTCGGGTGATGTATTTATATTCATTTTAACAACTAAAGTTGGTGGTTTGGGTACGAATTTGACTGGCGCAAATAGGGTAATAATCTTTGATCCTGATTGGAACCCTTCTACCGACATGCAGGTTCGTATTATCATTAAACTTATCTAAATAAGTTTTAGGTGAAGATGGTGCATTTTGTAGATCTACAGGATTGTAATACTTTTGTACATCAAGCCTATCAGCTTTTTACAATCAGAATTAACACTTTAGATGCCAATCTGCATAAAATCAAAAAGTTAATTCACCAACCTCACTACTTTTAAATTTAATTTTGTAGTACTGATCGTTCAATTTTGTGTAGATTGGTGCTAAAGGCGTAAGTCGTCAACATAATTAAACAGTTAATGCATAATTAATGCTTTTGAGTTGAAATTGTGATGGTTTACTAGTTGTTTGATGTGTGGATTGGAATTTAAAATTTTAAATTGTGAAAGCTGAAGATGTATGGTGTATTAATGTAAAAAGTTGATGCTTTATGTACTAAATAGTACTCATTTTTTTCTAAACCAAGAAGATAGTTTGACACGTTTGAGCTGGCATTTTGAGCAGGCAAGGGAACGTGCTTGGCGTATCGGCCAGACTAAGGACGTGACTGTGTATAGACTTATAACTCGTGGAACAATAGAAGAGAAAGTGTACCATCGACAGATTTACAAACATTTTCTTACAAATAAAATATTGAAAAATCCACAGCAGAGAAGGTTCTTCAAAGCCCGAGATATGAAGGATCTCTTTACCCTTAATGAAGGTCAAGAAACTGGCTCTACTGAAACTTCTAATATATTCAGTCATTTATCTGGAGATGTAGATGCAGTTGGGACTTCCACAGATGGCCAGGATAAGAACAAACCTGTCAAGTCGATAGCTGAAGATTCTGGTGATGGTGATTCAGATATCAGACCATCTGAAAACAAGGGTAAAGAAATAGCCGATAATGATGAAAGTCGAGTTGATGAAGAAACGAATATATTGAGAAGTCTTTTTGATGCTAATGGAATTCATGTAAGTTTCTGTCTCTTTTTAAGAAACAGAAGTTCTGATATCCCGAATATTTGTAACATTATAATGAATAGGATGTTTCAAACTTGTCATTGTAGAAATAATTCGCCATACTCGGTAGATTGAAAGTTGAACATCTGAAATTTGAATGAGGAACATGTTTTTTAACACGGAGAGTAGAAGTCCTGTGTATATTTATGTTTCTAAACGTAGGAATTGGTTCATTGGTGCAAAATTTGAACTAAGAAAATGTTCTTTTAAGCACAAGCACTATGGAGAGTACATTTTTATATGCGTAGAAATTGTTAGTAGTTGCGAAATTTACAGGGCCTTCCTGAAAAGTCAACTCCTTTTATGGGCTTGTTTGGTTGCATCTTTTAAGCAAATAAGCTGGAATTTTGAGGTGGAGATTTTTTCTTTGGGTTCATCCAGCTTAAAGCTTAAAGATGCAACCGAACGAAGTCAACGTACATCACATCTGATTAGTTTGTTCTCTTCCTTTCTCCCAGAGTGCAATGAACCATGATGTGATAATGAACTCCCATGACGAAGAGAAGATTAGACGTGAAGAACAAGCTTCTCAAGTTGCCCAAAGGGCTGCAGAAGCTTTACGTATATCACGTACGCAACGTAGCCAAACAAGTATTTCTGTCCCAACCTGGACCGGTAAATCAGGGGTAGCAGGGGCACCCTCGTCTTTTCGTCCCAAGTTCGGATCAACACAAAATACCCAAATAGTTAGTAACTCTAAAAGTAACGGAACAAACGTTACAAACGGCTTAACAGCAGGCGCATCTTCTGGGAAAGCATTATCGTCAGCTCAATTGTTGGCAAAAATAAGAGGGAGCCAAACAAACGCAGTAAATGATGGGATTGAGCATCAATTCGGTTTGGCTTCGAGTTCTTCGAGTGGAACAACGCCAAGGAATGGTAAGCATATTAGTAAAAAACATAACTTATCAGGGGTACAACCGGAAATTTTGGCCCGGCAGATATGCACGTTTATCCAACAACGAGGTGGGAAAACTGCTTCTGTTAGTATTGTAGATCATTTTAAGGACAGGATTCCTTCGAAGGATTTACCACTTTTTAAGAACCTTTTGAAGGAGATAGCAATTTTGGAAAAAGGAGCTGATGGGTCATGGTGGGTTTTGAAATCTGAATATCAATAGCTTCTTTGGGTGTTTGAACATAATAGATTATAATCTTAAGATTGCATTTGTTATAGTGTTGTGACCATTTGAGGAATTGTTTTAAAATTGCAGCTTCTAAGAGAGGCATAACTTTAGGATAAGAGCTCTTTTGAGTGAGGAACTATGGGTATTCCCTTTTTGTAGTTCTTTTGCCCTTAGTTTGGTACCACACAATTTTTCAAATACTTGTACAGTTACAGATATATTTCATTCCATTTTGCTAGTTAATATGCATCTTTCAAGACTGTTAAATGTAAGGCATTTAGTTGATCCTTATTTCAAGAACCGGAGGAATTGGGATCTGTCTTTTGAGGTGCTATTATGCTACTATATCTTAATCCTTTAGAATCTGTGGTTACTTGAGATGTGTCACCATCGCTTCACTTGTATTTCTACCAAGTGTCTCAACTTGATATCAGTTTTGATAATATTAAGATTTGGAATAAGAGGCCAGCTTAATTAAGTGTATAAAACAGTACTTTTCGTTTGATCTACCACATATCAGTTATGTGTGTTTTTTTATTGAACAAACACATCGAACGGAACAAAATTTGGACAATTTTATTCAGATTTTTTAAAAATGATTATTCAATTTTGCACATGTCCAAACTGGTAATCAGGAGTTTAGTGGTTGCCAACTCCAACTATGAATTCAAGTTTCTACTTTTATGTCAAATATTGGTTTGTTCATGCATTGCATAGTTTGCCGATTAATATGAATTCAAATAAATTACTATTTGGAAAAAAATGAGTTGACAATATTGCTTGGTATAACTGCAATACTAACATACTATCAGGTAATCATGCATGGTATCAAGTTTATTATAATATACTTGTCCCCTTTTACATATTCGTTTAGTAATTAAGTAGTGCTTTTGGTAGGAAAATTCATACCCATTATTACCCCATGAAGCCGCAGATACACTTATAAGAGAAGTTATGCAATTATGTGTATTACGTTTATGTAAAACCAACTTTAAAATTCGATTATGCCTCAAAAACCTTACTGAATAAGAATATGCCAAATATCAATCATTCTTAGACCAACCTGGGCCTGGTCGGGTGTAATAGACAGAAAAAATATTTGATGTTTCTTAAAACTTCGTAGTTCAAAGTACTTGTAAATGTATAGCATTCTATAAACAATGTATCCTTTAAATTTTAAGAGCTTCGGAAATAATTTCGATTCAGTATGTGTCAGTTGGCTCGGTTAGTATAATGTGATAGCACGGGTTAATTATAGCAAGTGCTTATCCGTGTGAACGATCGATGATCAGTAGCTAGAATTGTTCCGCACCTGCCATAACATTATGTTAAAACTTATATGCTAACTAACATTTTTTCTAATCATGTACATATAAACAAAACTACTATCATAAAATAGCTAGTAGCTTTATGGATTTGGGCAAAAGTGTGTCATGCAAATACAGGTGGTGCTATGGCTTGTGAAAGAAAATTCATGCTCAATAGATTAAAAATGAATTAATTAGTCCACAGAATATCAAGCCATACCCAAATTTCCTCCAAAATTTATAGCAATTGACACACTACACCAATTTAATATGTAAATAAAATGTAGCCCTTAGTCGCATGATTCTGCGAATTAAAATAATTCAATACTTTAAACCACACAAGTTAAGTACGTGGACTATTCTTTCACAACAACAACACCACCAGAATTAACTCCAGTGTTATAATTAGAATAATTTCCATGATCATCAATCTCTCTCTTTCAGCCTGCATTAGATTTTGGAAGATAATTGATACCACTAGAAACATAACATAAACTATAAGGCTCATAAAAAACAAAGTTAACAATAACAAAACTAATGTTCTACTACAAATTAAAAGACTAAACTTAACCAAAAAAGTTTTTCTAAATCCCAAAGGAGCTTGAAAGCAAGCATAACAAAGAAACAGCTACCACTACTATCATTATATTAAGAATAAATAAAATATACTACATCCGTTCCCATTTAATTGTCCGTTATGAAACTACGTACAATTTTGACCGGCTTATACTTGTATCAAAATTGTTGAAATGAATTTGTTTTAAATCTAATCATAAAGTTTAACATTTGGACTATATGATCAACTTTTGAGAATTTTCATTCCGACAATTTTGATACAAGTTACAAGCCGGTCAAAATTGCAGGTAATTTCGTAGTTGGACAATTAAATAGGAATATATATAAGCTAAATGAGAGACATGCAGTGGTACTTGCCGGTAAATATGACCAAGCTTTTTCTTCCATAATCAGCCAATATATATTCTTTAACACACGCTTGTATGGTATTCTCTTTGTTTAGCAATAACTTTTATATAGATTTGAAATATCCCGACCATGTTAGCACAAAATTTACTCATTTTATTAATTCCAATGTTTAGGATTTGAATCTCTAGTAAATGCACAACAATTTAGGGCAAAAACCTTGTCCTAAACCACATTATGAAATCAAATCGTACATATGATTTATATATACAATACACTGCTGTACCAACTACCAAGATTAATTTCCAAACCATATTATTCATAATAAATATTGTTAATATAGTAGATCTAGTGATCCACTAGCCTACATTTTGAGAAACATATGCTGAATACACATAATCTGATGATCATAACTTCTAAATGAATTAAGTACTTGTAGATATATATATATAATGCGTATATGAAAAAAAATATATCAAAGATATTACACGTGAGTTAGGGCGGGCTGGTATGCGGCAGCTGAGATGTCGCGAAATGCGACATGGGTTCCTGCTGAGGTGGCGACGGAGGTTTTTTTCGCTTCTTCTTTTCATAGCTAATCCCTCTAGCTTTTGACTGCAAGTCTCGTACCTCGCGCAGGTACAGCCTAACCGCTCTCTCCCCAAAAGGATTCACCTGGGGTGCCCCACCATTCTCCTCGTAGGCTGCTCTGAGACGGCCTACGATAGCATCCAAACTGCCCCAAGCCTGCCTGAGAGGGCAGGGGCATGGCGCAGGCGGACAAGGGTGCCCAAAGTAAGGGCATGCCGGAGTGTGTACCTTGGTCTTTCCAAACTGATCGAGGTACCTGTACGTATTAGTGGAACCATAATTGTTTTACTTTTAATAATACCGGGTAAAATCTTGTAAATGTTATAGTGATTAGCAACAAAGGCTATCTTGCCAATCTTGTTTTTATATGGCTTTTTTGCTAAATTAGTAAATTTGCAAGCGATTTTCGTGACAAGCCAACAAGTTTAATTATAGTGACTACTTACTATTTCAGTCGTAATTTGCTTGGAATCTGAGCGACCGCTTTTATTCGGTCGCTATTTTAAGTCGCTAAACCGTACTTTTCTGGTAGTGTTTACGAAATACCACGGTTGCTATTTTCTTTGTCGCTAATCTGACTCTATGATGTACTGAATATTAACTATTAAGTAAAACAAAATGTAAAAAGTTTTTGTTTTCTCCGATGTACCTGAGAAACTCTAGGACATGTGCCCCGCTGCATCTCTCGAGGGTGAGAGGGGGTCTGTGGTTGCGCAGGTAAAGGCCGAAAGTGTTCCAGTCACGACGTTTCTGATTCTCATACCTGCTAGGTGTAGATGACGTGGCAGCAGTGGCGGTGGTGGTGAAGCTTATTAGGGTTTCTTGGGTATGATTTTGAGCATGATCTTGAGGGGGATCGGCCATTATGTATTCAGTTAGGGCTATTTTTTCTTGAATTTATAATAGGATTGTAATTCTAGCTAGGGTTTACTAGATTAGGTAGTTTTTGTCATCCTTTCATTGGCTGATGAGACTTGATCTGACTAGAATTGGTATTATTATTGGATGATTGCCTTTTATGTAATTTTAAGTGGTGATAGAGAAAATCTGGTTTTACTGGATTTTGTGGTTTCCTTATTGGGGGTGAATGATGTGATGTTGACTGTAATAGTACCAGTGAGTGTACTCACTTCACTTATTGGTTGCTTTTAGGGTTTTACCATTTGTCCCTTTTCTTGGGTAGTTGAGTTACTATTTAGGTCAGACCTTGATATAAGAGTTTCACTATTTATTTACTGTTTGTATTTAAAACCAAGTATTTCAAAATTTGTTAAAAATTCCAAAAATATAATTATGTCATAAAAAGTTTATAGTTACTTTTTCAAATAAAATGCAAAAAAAAAGTCAGATTTTTACTTAAAAGTTAAAACATCCTAAAGTCTATGAGTTCTTTTAATTAAATGAAGGAATGATTTATTCAAGGCTTTAAGTTAATTAGTTGTGGTTTTTTGCTTAGCAAAAATTTGGCTTGTTTAGTAAAATATTTGTTGGGGATCTTTGTCAAGCTATAAATTGTTTCCCTTTTAAGTGAAGTAAATGTTTTTGAATCAAATGACAGCTACTTAATAAAATTAGAAAACTAATTAAATTGTTAAAATTGTCATTTTCATTATTTTATCACAATACATCTATAAAAGAGAAACACGTCCTATTTTTTTGTCTTTGGTTAATTTTTCTTGGAAATAGATGGAAAAAAATAAGGACTAAGAGCATTTATAATAATGTTGTTATCTCTATTGTTAACTAAAATTTTTTTGTCTCAATTAGTTATGTTAAATCATGTGTTATCTTTATAGATGTTAAAAAAAATTGTTAAATATAACAATGATTTTAATGTTGTTAGAGCATCCACAATAGTTATGTTAATTTTTACAATATTAATTTTGACACATCATCATTTAATTGCATGTTAAATGACACATATGTTACTTAAATTTAACTTTTACATTAGTGTATTAACTTAACAAAGTTATCTAATTTTAATTAAAATTAATTATCAATTGAAATCTCATTAATTAGTCATTTTGTAAACCCTCGTTAATATAGGAACTAATTACTAGGAGTATTTGAAATATAATTCATGTTTTAATTAATTGTATTTTGCCACATAATTCATTAACAACATTAAAAACATTGTTATATTTAACAACTTTTTTAACATCTATAACGATAACACATGATTTAACATTGTTATATTTAACAATTTTTTTAACATCTACCAGGTGCTAAAACAACGTTACATCTCACAGGTGTTTCACTGTTTTGTAAGATTCCCCTCGTAGCTTTCTTCTTTTGAAACAGGAAAATCCCTACTTCTTTTTGAAATGTGAAAATCTGCTTCTTGTTGTATTATCCAACAAAATATATTTACAAAAAATATTTTTTAGGTGAATTCATTCGATCTTTTTGCCAAAACAAAGCTTACCAATAAATATTAATTAGGACTTAGGAACATATATAGGACATGCGTCGTGATTCTCTAAATAAATCAATATTTCACATTTGAGTTTTTTTTAAAACTGAAACTATACTTTCTACTATTTCTTGAACAAGGTTTGATATATTTGCATTGTTCTTTGCTGTAAAATTGGATATGCCAATGAGCTATTACGTACAATCGAGTAGGTCGATTATGTGGTATGTGTACATTTGATTGGGCTAAGTGAACAAGAGCAATCGTGATGGGGATGGTAAACGTAGGATTTGAAAACCGACTTGGTGTTAATTAAGTTCACTGATTTAGTAATAATTGTTGGATATTCAATTATCCACGTCTTTCCTATATTATCAAATAAGCTTTCATTTCTTAACAAAAAAACTTCGTTGGAGAACAATTTTGGAGTACTATTTGACTGGACAATCCGAATATATTGATAATACATATATTATCCAAAGGTATTGATTGTTAATATAACAATGACAACAGTATCATCAATTTTCTTTTTTGTTACGGACGTTGTTAACCTAATTATATTAACCTCCTTAATTACAAAAAGGCATGTCACATGTGCAAACACATGATATCTAAAAAAAAAAGAAAAAGAAAAAGAAAGAAGTTAGATCGCACAAATTAGTGACATATTTTGGTTATCAACACCCTACTTAGGGATGGTATGACGATTAATTTCAATTGTACTGACAGATATTGTAATTTAACGACAGGTCTCTGACATACGTTCATAATTGAAACTTTTTTTTAGTAGAGAACTATGGCCTACTAGCCATGACAAAGCCTATATACACATTACACCTGTCAATATGCACTTAATTAAATATGACACTAGATAATAGGTTCGTAGGATACTTTTAAGGATGGTGCGTGAAAGTATCAGTTACTCCATAATATAGCATGTTGCTAATGTATGAAAATTATTTTGACCACGTATGGTGAACTTTGATTTTCGTTGTTAAGCACTTGACTTTTGGATCATTTTTTCTGTTATTTCTCACTAACCATAATTTAGGGGTGGAATTTCTGTACTTATGTTTAGCAACCTATCTAGCTACCAATTTTTAATCCGAGTTGGACAAGTTGAAACTCAAAGTTCCGTATACGGTATACCGATACTTCGTTTCAGTATTGTCGTGCCGAATTTTAAAAATCGGTTTGGTTTTGATATATCCATTTTGTGTGCTTGGTATAATACGACTAAACCGAAACGTCAGGAACTATATTAGTACTAATACTGTGTCTGAAAAAAAGTGGATATGTAGATATAGACGAATAATCTCAATATAATTGTTTATTTAGGAAGTCAAATACATAAAACTTGAGTCTCTTCATTTTATCAAACCCTATAAATTAAAGGAATGCTTACCAAAAAGTTCCAATTAATTGACAAACTATATTTCCAAACAATGTTACTGTCTCACATTTGTTTTCAAAAGTGTCATTTTATCCGATTGTTTGTGCACTTGTGATTCATTTTTGACGATTGTCATGTTGGCTTTGATACTATTTCGAACAAACAATAAAATAAAGGACAATAAATTAAAAGACAGGAACGCAATGGAAATAAACAATTTTATATCTCACAAATGAAATATAAATTACAATTCCTGATTCAACAAATAAACAAACTGCCGGACTGTTTTGTAATAAAACAAACTGCCGGACTGGTTTTGTAAAAAAGCAAACTGCCGGACTGGTTTTAACAAATAAAAACTGCCGGACTGTTTTGTAATAAAAGAAACTGCCGGACTGGTTTTAATAAACTGCCGGACTGTTTTGTAATAAAATAAACTGCCAGACTGGTTTTGTAATAAAACAAACTGCCGGACTGGTTTGTAAATAAAACAAACTGCCGGACTGTTTTAATAAATAAAAAACTGCCGGGCTGGTTTTAACAAATAAAAAACTGCCGGACTGGTTTTGTAAAAAACTGGAAATTACAGAACTGAAAAGTAAATTACAGAAATAGAAAGACTGAAAGTAAACAGTACTGAAATGTAAATACAGAAAAGAAACAGTACAGAAAAGTAAATTACAGAAATGAAACAGTACTGAAATGAAATGGACAGAATGTAAATGACTGGAAAATAAATAACATAAATATAAAAGAAGAGGCAACTGCTGAGCAGTTTCCCTTAAACAATATTTCCCGAACCACCTTTAAATGTTTCTGGTTTCGGGACTTTGTTCCCAATGTACAACTTCTATCTCAGAGTGGCTCGTATGGAAACCGGCACCGAACCACAGGTCGAGCTGTTGGTGGTGCGGTTCTCTCTCTCTAAGTGTATGCTTATGCTGTGAGGTTGTGTGTATTCTGGTGTGTTGAAATGAGAGGGGGAGGGCTGCCTTTTATAGCATCTAATGAAACCGTAGCCATAAATGTTGGTCATCAATTCTGGGAGTTACACCCCCAGAATCCGCTCAATTAATTCTGAAACCGCAGCATTTAATCTCATTCATTGCTGGAGCGTTTCTGTTGCTGGAAACTCTAGGAACTGCTTTGTATTTTATACAAAACTCCCTATTCGGGTTTGGACCCAAGACCCAAGACCCGAGACATTCCCCAAATCCCAAATCCCAAATCCCAAGCCCAAGCCCAAGCCCACGCCCACGCCCGAGCCCGAGACCCGAGACACGAGACACGAGATACGAGCGAGCGCGCGTGTGTGGTACACACTAATACTCTTAGGTGTATGTGGACATGTTAGTTTAATAACTACATGGGTTGGTATGGTATATATATTGTAAAATTAACTCTTAATCTTCCAATATGGGATTATACTAAATGGTTTTCTTTTACCATTTCGGTTTTTCCAGATTTGAGCTTTCGAGGCACCAACTTTGAAGCCACTTTGTATTCACACCCATTCTCCGAATAGGTCATGTGATATATCGTTACGAAGCTCGTCACACGGGCTACTCAACCACGTTGAGTACGGTATAAACAACTCAGCGCTGTTACATGAAATAATGACTCAAAGTTGGTCCAGTGACCATTCGGAAACACCCATGTTTTCACATGTTTTTCCAACAACCCCCCACATGAATGCAATTGGCTGAAAATAAAAATGCTCCTAAATGCATACGAGAGAACCGCAAGAGTTCACTGCATAAGGACAGGTAGCGCGCGCCTTGAACCTGCCGTAGTGACGTAAAATCTGATATGCTACTATTGGGTAGCCTTTAAGCCTTGAACCCTTTAGCATTTGTGCATACCAGGGTAATGCGCACACAGTGTCCTCTCCACACCACTTACTAAGCCCTTTGGTTGTTGTCCATATTTGGCCGTGGACTGCCTTGGCAAATCAACCGAGTGCTCTAGCGATTTAGCTCATGGCTCATCACATAGTATCGGCCATACACACTCGTCATAGGTGATTTCAAGTCAAGGGTGTCCTGACTCACCCCTCTCGACCTTCGAGATACTTGTTTTCATTAAGAGCCTCATGCTCACCCTTAGGATGGTCTAGGTCTATCACTCTTTCATCGTAGAAATGGGCTGGGAACTTAAGTTCCCGAGTGCTTTGTTCGGTCACCCTCACAGTTCGGTTTTCCCGTTGAACCCGAGGCTGGAGAATCCAGTTCGGGTTGGGTTGCCTCTGAGGAGGTTTCCAGTTTAATGGGCTTCAACCCCATTCCCCTCGATGAAACTTCAACTCCTACCTGAGTTAAGCCTTTTGTAAATGGATCCGCTATATTGTCTTTAGATCTCACAAAATCTAATGACACCACACCGTTAGCTAACAATTCTCTTACGGATTTATGTCTCCGACGAATATGTCGGGACTTTCCATTATACATATGATCCTGCGCCCGCCCAATAGCCGACTGACTATCGCAGTGCATGCTTATTGCAGAGACAGGTTTCGGCCACATTGGAATTCCTTCCAGAAAGCTTCTCAGCCAGTCAGCCTCTTATGTTGCTAGATCCAAAGCTATGAACTCAGATTCCATAGTTGATCTAGCTATGCAGGTCTGCTTGGATGATCTCCATGACACAGCTGCTCTTCCCATCACGAACACATATCCGCTAGTGGATCGTGTAATGTTGGAATCCGAGATCCAGTTCGCATCATAATACCCTTCCAGTACAGCTGGATATCTAGTATAATGCAACCCTCAGTCGGCTGTGTATCTCATGTATCTGAGAAGTCTCATGATGACCTTCCAATGTTCTTCATTGGGATTACTGGTATACCTACTCAGTCTACTCACTGAGTTGGCTATGTCTGGTCTAGTACAGTTCATAACGTACATCAGACTGCCTATTATTCGAGAGTATTCCAATTGTCTCACACTCTCACCAAAATTCTTTTTCAGGGTGGTTGAGATCTCTATCGGAGTTCTGGATGTAGCTCTACTATCTTTATCAAATTTGTCAAGCATCTGCTTGACATAGTGAGTTTGAGATAGCGCATTTCCGTCTGATGTCTTGGTAATTTTCATACCAAGTATAACATCAGCGACACCCAAGTCTTTCATCTCGACTTTTTGTGACAACATTTTCTTAGTGGAGTTGATGTTATCAATACTCCCTATTATTATCATGTCATCTACGTAGAGGCAGACTACCATGTAGTCCTTTTCATTACCTTTCACATAGACGCATTTGTCACATTCGTTTATTCGAAAACCGTTTGATAGCATCACTCTATCAAATTTTTTGTGCCATTGTTTAGGTGCTTGTTTAAGTCCATACAAGGACTTCACAAGTTTACACACCTTGTGAGTTTTACCTGGAACCACAAACCCTTCCGGTTGTTCCATGTAAATTTCCTCTTCCAGCTCACCATTCAAGAACGTTGTTTTAACATCCATTTGATGTATTTCCAGATCGAACAGTGTTGCGAGAGCAATGACTATCCGGATTGACGTCTTCCTGGAGACAGGAGCATAGGTGTCAAAGTAGTTGACACCTTCGGTTTGTTTAAAGCCTTTAACTACAAGCCTCGCCTTGTATTTCTCGATCGTTCCATCGAGCTTTCTCTTCCTCTTGAAGATCCACTTGTGTCCTAGTGGCTTACACCCGGGTGGTAAATCCACTAGTTCCCAAGTGTGATTTTGTAATATTGATTCAACCTCATTGTTGATCGCCTCCTCCCAATATTGGGCTTCCGGGGATGACATTGCTTGTTTGAATGTCGCCGGTTCGCCTTCTATCATGAAGGTTACAAAATATGGACCGAAAGTCGTTTCCTTTCTAGCTTTTTTACTGCGTCGAGGCTCTTCTTCTTCTTCCTCCAACGGTTCACTTGCCCCCACATTTTCCTCACTGTTTGACTCCTCAGTCTCTACAGTTATGGAAGACTTGCGGGGAAAGATCTCCTCGAAGAAAGAAGCTTCTCGAGCTTCGATGATAGTATCTACATGCACATCGGGATTATCCGACTTGTGCACGAGAAAATGATAAGCACTACTATTTTGTGCATATCCTATGAACACACAGTCTACCGTCTTTGGCCCTATTCTCATTCTTTTCGGAAGCGAGACAAGGACCTTTGGTAGACAACCCCAAATCCTTAAGAATTTATAGCTCGGCCGATGGCCTTTCCATAGTTCATAAGGTGGTTTATCACGCTTCTTATGCGGTAGCTTGTTCAATACATAGTTGGCGGAAAGCAGCGCTTCCCCCCACATGTTCTGGGGTAACTCAGAACTTATTAACATGGCATTCATCATTTCCTTGAGCGTTCTATTCTTACGCTCGGCAACCCCATTCTGCTACGGAGAGTATGTGGCTATGGTTTGATGTATAATGCCACTTTCTGCGCATATCTGCCCAAACGGTGCCTCGTATTCACCGCCTCTATCACTCCTCAACATTTTAATCTTTTTATTGAGTTGATTTTCTACTTCGGTCTTATAAAGAGTGAATTTCTCTACCGCTTCGTCTTTACTACTCATTAAGTAGACGTAGCAGTATCTCGTACAGTCATCTATAAACGTGATGAAATACTTTTTTCCTCCTCGCGTTTGTATAAACTTTAAGTCGCATACATCCGTGTGTATTAGGCCGAGAGGTTCAGTACTTCGTTCAATATGTTGATACGAAGACTTGGTTAATTTTGCTTCAACACAAACCTCACATTTATGTTGTTTATCAAATACAAAATTAGGTAGTAGATTCAGTGATATTAATTTCTTTATAGAATTAGCATTCACATGACCTAATCTACCATGCCATAAATTAAATGAATCGCAAGAATAAGCAAATGAAGTTTTATTGGCCACTTGGGCAACATTAACGGTTACATTATTCTTGGTACTGGCCTCAGCCTTAGTACCCACAATAGCAGACTCCGCTTTAGGAGCCGGAGTACCAACATTTAATTTAAACATGCCGTTGGTCATATAGCCACGGCCTACATACATTCCATTTAAGGTGATTACAATTTTAGCAGATTCAAATACAAGTTTAAATCATTTGTTCACCATAACAGACCCGGAAACCAAATTCTTGCGAATTTCCGGCACATGGAGCACGCCATTCAGTGTGAGCTCCTTTCCTGATGTCATCTTCAGCAGCACGGTTCCTTTTCCTTCCACCTTGGAAGTAGCCGAGTTCCCCATGAAGCAGCTCTCATTGTCCACGGCCGTATAGGTCTTGAACATCCATTTGCTGGCACAGATGTGACTGGTGGCGCCTATGTCCAGCCACCATTCCATTGGGTTGCTCCCTACCAGGTTCACTTCCGAGACCACAGCACTCAGGTGCATATAGTCCTGTCCAGCATCATCTCCTCCTTCAGTTACATTTGCCTGAGCAGGTGCCCTCTTCCTCCCTTTCCCTTGGAACTTCCTCTTTGGTGTGTGTGTGGGGGGGGGGGGTTTGGGCTTGTCGATGCGCATCTTACAATCCGCGGCACGATGGCCCGGTTTGTTGCACACAAAGCAATCTCCCATGAATTTCTTCTGGAGAGAAGCACCGACTACGCCGTCAAAGCATTTCCGCTTAGACATAGCGTTCTCAACCACATGGGCCTTGGCAACCGCATTGCCTGCTCCGCCACCGCCTTTCCTTCCAGATCGGCTGTTGCTTTGCTCAACGTTGAGCCTCTCAATGAGTCCCTCCAAGGTCATAGTCTTTCGCTTGTGTTTCAAGTAGTTTTGAAACTCTTTCCAAGAAGGTGGCAGTTTCTCAATCATTAATGCCACTTGGAAAGGTTCGTTGATAACTAGCCCCTCAACCTCAAGCCTATGGTATATGAGTTGGAGTTCCTCAACCTGCTCGATAACACTCTTCCCATCAGTCATCATGTACTCATGAAAGTCCGTGACGACAAATTTCTTTGCGCCAGCGTTATTCACTTTGTACTTTCTTTCGAGAGACTCCCAAAGCTCCTTTGCAGAAACCTTGGGCTCGAATACACTGAAGAGAGTGTCATCCAGAGCACACATGATGTAGTTCCGGCATAGGTAGTCGCCGTGTTTCCACGCTTCCACCACCGAAACCGTCTGCATGTCCTCATCATCCTCGCTTAGGACGGGTGCAGTCTCCTTGAGAAACCGAGTCAGGTTAAGGGCAGTTAAATAAAACAGCATCTTTTGCTGCCAACGTTTGAAGTTGTTACCCCTAAACTTTTCCGGCTTCTCTAAATGAGAGGTTGGCAACATTGGCATAGACGGCATTGCCGGAGCCTTGCCCTTTGCCCTAGCCGCAGCCACAAGCGTTGCCTTGGCCGCAGCCTTAGCAGCTGCCTGTGCTGCGGCCGCAGCCGCAGCCATAGCATCGGCCTCTGCCATAGCGGCGTTGGCCGCAGCCTTTGCCGCAGCAGCTTCGGCCTCAGCCTCAGCCTGAGCCCCCCCACTCGCAGCGCTCGCATTGTTATGGCTACTGCCAATCACAAGTGCACCCTGCACGTTTTCCGAAGAAACGGTGGGTATTTGATCCTCATTAGTCATCTGAAATGACAATATAACAACCGTTTAGTTTCTCGTAAGAAAACTAAAATTCTTAATCGCAAATACTAATTATAACTTAATTAGTTTGCTTCAAAAGAATAAAAACAATAAAAAGATATTCTAGCGTGAAAATCAAATCACTTTTGATTTCACTAAGAATTCTTTATAGTATTTTAGAATAAAAAGATTAAAACCAATTCGGATTTATTCTATGTGCAAATTTCAATTTCTAGTAAACTAGCAATGATTTTGCGAGAATAAAAACCGAGACATCAACAAACAATAAAATAAAAAAAAAGCCCTTTTCTTTTCGAAAATAGTAAAACCAAAAAGGATATTGTTTAAGATTGTTGGCTTTGGTACTATTTCGAACAAACAATAAAGTAAAGGACAATAAATTAAAAGACAGGAACGCAATAGAAATAAATAATTTTATTTCTCACAAATGGAATATAAATTACAATTCCTGATTCAACAAATAAACAAACTGTCGGACTGTTTTGTAATAAAACAAACTGCCGGACTGGTTTTGTAAAAAAGCAAACTGCCGGGCTGGTTTTAACAAATAAAAACTGCCGGACTGGTTTTAACAAACTGCCGGACTGTTTTGTAATAAAATAAACTGCCGGACTGGTTTTGTAATAAAACAAACTGCCGGACTGGTTTAACAAATAAAAAACTGCCGGGCTGGTTTTAACAAATAAAAAACTGCTGGACTGGTTTTGTAAAAACCTGGAAATTACATAACTGAAAAGTAAATTACAGAAATAGAAAGACTGAAAGTAAACAGTACTGAAATGTAAATACAGGAAAGAAACAGTACAGAAAAGTAAATTACAGAAATGAAACAGTACTGAAATGAAATGGACAGAATGTAAATGACTGGAAAATAAATAACAGAAATATAAAAGAAGAGGCAACTGCTGAGCAGTTTCCCTTAAACAATATTTCCCGAACCACCTTTAAAGGTTTCTGGTTTCGGGACTTTGTTCCCAAGGTACAACTTCTATCTCAGAGTGGCTCGTATGGAAACCGGCACCGAACCACAGGTCGAGCTGTTGGTGGTGCGGTTCTCTCTCTCTAAGTGTATGCTTATGCTGTGAGGTTGTGTGTATTCTGGTGTGTTGAAATGAGAGGGGAAGGGCTGCCTTTTATAGCCTCTAATGAAACCGCAGCCATAAATGTTGGTCATCAATTCTGGGAGTTACACCCCCAGAATCCGCTCAATTAATTCTGAAACCGCAGCATTTAATCTCATTCATTGCTGGAGCGTTTCTGTTGCTGGAAACTCTAGGAACTGCTTTGTATTTTATACAAAACTCCCTATTCGGGTTTGGACCCAAGACTCAAGACCTAAGACCCGAGACCCGAGACATTCCCCAAATCCCAAATCCCAAATCCCAAATCCCAAATCCCAAGCCCACGCCCACACCCGCGCCCGCGCCCACGCCCGTGCCCGAGACACGAGACACGAGACATTGCTTAGTCACAAATTCGGTACTAAACCGAAGTGGCTTAGTCACAACATTGCTTATTTGCTAAGTTTAAACGAGCAATAAGTATAACTAGAGATGTAGTGTTTTAAGTAAACATTTTAAAGAAGATACTCCTCAAATAGTCTTTAAATTGACGATGATATATAATTACATTGCCATCAATCCTCAATGGTGTTCATCGTTGGACTTAACTGAATTCTTTCGATCCATAATCAGAATGTGTTGGCGTACGTTCATGAAATATATATATTATTAACGAAAGATCGATACACCGTGCTTCTCTTCTACGCATATTTTATATTAATGATATGATAAATGATACTTTCGACATAAAACATCACGATAACAACATACATCATGTTGCTATGCTAATGATAAAGTGAGTGTTGTTAAATTAACAACATTAATTAGTTGTTATTCTGTTGGTAATTTTAACGCCATATAGATACTTTTGTTGAGTTGTGGAGCCAAATGAGTTTTGGCCATGTTTTCTAATTATCCCACATCGTTTGGAATTGTAATAAAATCCACTTTGGGTTCTATATATGTCCTACTATCTTGTATATTTTAATTACATTATTTACACATCACAATCACATATTTAAGAGAGAATATTGTAAATAAAGAGTTCTATTTATGAGAGAACCATAGATTGTGATTGAGCTAAATTACGATTGTAATCCTCATTATAATAATATTAAGTGCCACGTGTAGCGGCCCGGAGACGTAGCCAATTTGGGTGAACTCCGTTATCAAAGAGTGTGTGCTCAGTTTTAGTTTTCTGTCTTTCTCATTGTTCACCTGATCGACCCAACAAGTGGTACCAGAGCTTGGAAGATCGATGGCGAAAGAAGACAGAACCGCACACGGGATCGAGAAGTTCGACGGGAAGGACTTCGCATTCTGGAGAATGCAAATAGAAGACTACCTTTATGGGAGGAAGATGTATCAGCCACTTCTCCTTGAGGAAAGGACGACCACGACCACCGAGGAGGCGTGGAAACTCTTAGACCGACAAGTGTTGGGAGTGATCCGCCTAACACTATCTAGGAATGTAGCACATAACGTCGCAAGAGAGACAACGACGATGGGGATGATGAAGGTCCTCACCGACATGTATGAGAAACCATCCGCGAACAACAAGGTACATCTCATGTGTAAGTTGTTCAACCTACGCATGGCTGAAAACACACCTGTCGTAAATCACGTGAACAAGTTCATCGACACCGTAAATCAGTTGGATGCGGTGGAGATAACTTTTGAAGACGAAGTGAGAGCCCTTATACTGCTAGCATCTTTACCGAACAGTTGGGAATTCATGCGAGCTGCTGTTAGCAACTCAATTTGAAAGGAGAAACTGACTTACAACGGCATCCGAGATCAAATACTCGTTGAGGAACTCAGGAGATTAGACATGGGTGAATGATCAAATGATGGAGCAGCCTTGAACGTGGGTTCAAGAGACCGGGGTAAGGCCAGGGTATGCGACGTTAGAGGACGTTCGCAATCCCGAGGTAGAAGAGGGAAAAGCCGAGACGGCAAAGATAGCGATCAAAGTAAGAAGAATCTTCGATTCTATAACTGCCAGGGTATGGGGCACTTCAGTCATGAGTGCAAATAGCCGAATAAGGGTACCGGCCGTGATCACGTGGCTAATGTTGTGAGCGATGAGGATTCGGGTGACTGTTTATTGCTTGCCGAACAGAGAAATATAGAATCGTGGATTCTAGACTCCGGGGCATCATTTCACACAACCCCTTAGAAGGATTTATTCGAAAATTACACTGCGGGTAATTTCGGTAAAGTGTATTTAGCCGATGGAGAAGCGTTGGATGTTGTTGGAATGGGTGATGTGAAAATTCGCATTCCAAACGGGTCGGTATAGAAGCTAACGAAAGTGAGGCATGTTCCAAGGTTGACCAAGAATCTGATCTCAGTAGGTCAACTCGATGTAGAAAGACACTCCATTTCGTTCAGCAATGGAGCTTGGAAAGTTTCACGAGGATCTATGGTGATAGCCCGAAGGAGCAAGGTCGGTAAATAGCAATGGAGCTTGGAAAGTTTCACGAGGATCTATTTCTTGAAACACAAGTCTGAGGTATTTAAGAAATTTCAAGAATGGAAGGCCATGGTCGAACTAGAGACCGGGAATAAACTCAAATGTTTGAGGTCCGATAACGGCGGAGAGTACATTGATGCGAAGTTCGTAGGGTTCTGTGCACAGAAAGGCATTTGAATGGAGAAGACCATCCGAAGAACGTCACAATAGAATGACATGGCCGAAAGAATAAACCAAACAATCAATGAGCGTGCTAGGAGTATGAGACTGCAAATTGGGTTGCCCAAAGCCTTGTGGGCACATGTAGTAAGCATGGCGGTTTACCTCATTAACCGCGGACCCTCAGTGCCATTAGAAATGAGAATTCCTGAAGAAGAGTGGATAGGAAAGCCTATCTCTTATGAACACTTGCGAGTGTTCGGTTGTCTATCATATATCCATGTCGATATAAATGATCGTACCAAACTTGACTCGAAATCCAAAGTGTGTTACTTTGTGGGGTACGGTTGAGCTGAGTTTGGATATCGCTTTTGGGATGGTCAAACAAAGAGGATCATTCGCAGTAGGGATGTCATCTTCAACGAAAGCATTTTGTACAAAGATCGATAAAATGTGGTGGTGGAAGAACACGTGCTCCCGTCCGAGGAAAGTGGTATAGTCGACATGAATATGTTTTCAAGGTTGGAGTTGGAAATTGACACTGAAGATGAGCCAGTGGTGCTCGACAACCTACCAGCACATGCTGAAGAGGACGAGGAGCTGCCCCAAACTCCTCGACCTGAATTGGGCCGAGGTCATCGCGAGAGGAGACCTCCTGTCCGATACTCTCCTTGCCTGCATTACATATTACTCAATGATTTAGGCGAGCCCGAAAGTAGAGAGGAAGCTCTGGAGCTGAAAGACTCGAGCAAGTGGGAGCTCGCGATGAAGGATGAGATGAAGTCACTTGAGAAGAATGTGACTTGGCAGTTAGCCGAACTGCCCAAGGGGAAAAGGGCACTGAGCATCAAATGGGTGTTCCGATTAAAGGAGGAACAAGATGGCTCGAAATGGTATAAGGCACGATTAGTAGTCAAAGGGTTCCAGCAAAAGGCAGGAATTGACTACACCGAGATTTTTTCACCAGTCGTAAAGTTGACAACTATTCGGCTATTGTTGAGCATTGTTGTAAATGCGAATCTTCATCTTGAGCAGTTAGATATGAAAACTGTCTTTCTCTATGGAGATTTTGAAGAAGAAATTTACATGCTCCAACCTGAAGGCTTTGCCGAAAAGGGAAAAGAGAAACTGGTCTGCAAACTGAGGAAGAGCTTGTACGAGCTAAAACAAGCACCACGATAGTGGTATAAGAAGTTTGACAGTTTCATGGTGGATACCGGGTTCTAAAGAAGTGATAGTGATCACTGCTGTTTCATGAAGAGATTCGAGAACTCTTCGTATGTCATACTACTTTTGTACGTAGATGACATGTTGCTTGCCGGGTCGAGCCTTGTGGAGATTAACAAGGTGAAGCAACAGTTGGCGAAACAGTTTGAGATGAAAGATTTGGGAGCCGCAAATCAAATCCTTGGTATGAGGATTTCCCGAGGAAGAGATGAGTCTTTGTTTCTGTCACAAGCCGAATATGTGAAGAAAGTGTTGGCACGGTTTAGCATGAGTGATGTCAAGGCTGTAGGCTCACCGCTAGCCGCACACTTTAGCTTGTCGAAGAAACAATCACCCTCAGACGAGGAAGAAAAGGATTGTATATCGAACATACCCTACGCTTCAGCAATTGGTAGCTTGATGTATGCTATGGTGTGTACAAGACCGGACATTGTCCATGCAGTGGGAGTTGTCAGTCGTTACATGAGTAACCCAGGAAAGCACCATTGGGAAGCTGTGAAGTGGATATTGAGATATCTCTCGGGTACAGTGACTTTGTCATTATATTTCCGAAAGACCTCGGAAGGCCTGCACGGCTATATGGATGCTGACATGGCCGGTGATCTGGACAGCCGAAAGAGCACAACGGGATGTGTTTGTACCTACGGTGGTACTGCTGTGAGTTGGACATCTAAGTTACAAAAGATTGTTGCATTGTCAACCACAGAGGCTGAGTACGTCACGGTGACGGAAGCAAGCAAAGAGATGATTTGGTTGCAAGATTTCTTAAAGGAGCTCGGTCAGAAAACCGACAAGTGAGTTCTGCACTGTGATAGTCAAAGTGCAGTTCAGCTAGCTAAGAATCCTGCATTCCATTCACGCACCAAGCACATACAGATTCGTTACCATTTTATCCGAGACGTTCTAGAAAATGGAATCTTCGCGCTAGAAAAGATTGAGGATACTAAGAACCCCGCCGATATGTTAACGAAGACTGTTACAATTGACAAACTGAGCCTGTGTGCAACCTCAGTAGGACTCCGAGCTTGAGGCTCAGGGTCGCTGCTACATGAAAAATGAGCAACTCTGAAGAGTAATAATTATTATACAAGGATACCGATGGGAGCATTCTGCTCGGTGGAGCACAATGAGTTCGGTAGTCGGGGATAATCAGAATTCTCTTGAAGCACTTGACATTTGACTCTAAGTGGGAGATTGTTGAGTTGTGGAGCCAAATGAGTTTTGGCCATATTTTTTAATTATCCCACATCGCTTGGAATTGTAATAAAACCCACTTTGGGTTCTATATATGTCCTACTATCCTGTATATTTTAATTACACCATTTACACATCACAATCACATATTCAAGAGAAAATATTGTAAAGAGAGAGTTCTATTTGTGAGAGAACCATATCTTGTGATTGAGCTAGATTACGATTGTAATCCTCATTATAATAATATTAAGTGCCACGTGTAGCGGTCCGGAGACGTAGCCAATTTGGGTGAACTCCGTTATCAAAGAGTGTGTGCTCGGTTTTAGTTTTCTGTCTTTCTCATTATTCGCCTGATCGACCCAACAACTTTAGCATCACGACAACAGTTACATGTATCTTATTATTCATATATTTTTATTGCACCAACTGCCATTTTATTTTATTGGAGGTATGAACGAAATATAGCAAGATATGAAAGTGTCGTTTTCACTCAACATTATGCATTTATGCACAGGTTAGTAACACAAGTGCTACAATAAATTAAAGTTCAACTTTACAATAACATAGACAATTTTTTAAAAGGCGTAAAAAGAATTTTAGACGAAAATTGGTCGCTTATTACGTAATCATGACTAGTTCTGTTTTTTACTTATTTTAATTTACGAGTGACTTGTAATTATACAAATAATTTAATTAAAAAAAAATCTAATCTTAGAAAAATTTATGTGTAAGAGGCTGAGAGCTAAAAAAAATCCCCACATTCCTATCATCTTTATTTTTGAGCTCATCTTTAGCCTTTTTAAGCAAAAAAACTAGGAAAAATGATAATTTAATATATATTTAGAAACTTATTTACAAAAAAACCCGAGTGTTTTGAATTTGATGACTCTTTTACAAAAAAATATATATTATGTGAACTTATTTACAAATAGGTACATATGTCATTAAAAAAATTCCAAAAAATCCAAAAAAATATTTAAAAATTAAAAAACGAAATTAAAAAAAGTAAATTTTTTATACAAAAAATATGTGTAACTAATACTGTTTAATCTTACCTAATCATGTCTAATACTGTTTGATACTATGTATAAATTTTTTTTATTTTTTTTTTTGTATTTTTTTTATGACATATGTATCTAATTGTAAATACGTATATGTAACTAATTTTAAAGAATTACGCATAAATGAGTTTTATTTAATTAAGTTGATTGGTATGTAGCTATTTGTAAGTCTTCCAAAAAACTAGCTAGCTTTTAAAAATCTGACATACCGAACACTCATAACTTTTTCTTAGTAAAAAGAAAGTTACGAGAAAAAAAGTTTTTGCGGTGAACATGGGGCTCATTGGTATGAGATCACATTTAAATAAGATTTTTGTTCATAAGTCACTACTCTCATAAGATTTTTAAGTGTATGTCACTTTACAAGTGATAAAAAAAATATTATATTCGTAACTTTTTAATATTTTTTTTTACTTAATAATTCAAACAAACATTAAAAAAAACTAAAAAAAAAGCTAAAAAAATAGCATTTAAGTTTTTTTTTTCCACTTTTATATATTTCTTGTATAGATTATAATATGTTTTTTAAAGTTTAAAAACAACTTTTAACCTCTTTTTTTATATTTTAATATCTTTTCCGTATAGATTATAAGTTATTTTTTAAGCTTAAAACAACTTTCAAGCTTTTTTTTATTAGGTCGGGTGACTAAAACTTAAAAAAGTTTCGATGCAGAATCTCCATTTAAAAAATCTTGTAAAATGTTAACTAAGACTAATATTCTCCATACAATCTTAAAAATAAATAAATAAATTGTGCACATACTAGAGCGGAATAAAAACTTGACCCAAAAATTGGGCTAGTTTTGGCATTGTCCCAAAATAAAATCTTGGCCCATAAGCCTGGGTGTATACGGGACGGATTGGGGCGGATTTGTTTCAATCCTAACCCAACTTGTAAAATAAATAGCGGGGCAGATTGAGATAGATTGATGAAATTTAAATCTCAACTCAACCCAATCCAACCCGTTACAATTAAAACTCCAACCCAACTCAATCCAACCCGCAAAATAAATTGCGGGTTGGGTTTAGATTGATTCTTAAATTTTTATTTTGGTCCTTCATTTTTCATAGTTTGTATAATCAACCCAAATTTTAAAATAAATTGAATATTTCAAACAGAAATATAAATTAAACCCAATCAAAGTACGTTTAGAACATTCACGAACAAGTAATAAAACTAAAATATAAAAATAATTAAAGGTTGGTATATTAAAATACACAATATATATATATATATATATGGGGAGTATCTATACACACATAAAAAAAACACATTATATTTACACATCAATCACGACCCTCCATTTACTAACTTTTAATGGTAAAGATTATGTATTTATTCTTGTTATTAGATGAACTAATCTTTACCATTAAAAATAAGTAAATGGAGGGTTGTGATTGATGTGTAAAGATAATGTGTTTTTTTATATGTGTATAGATCATTCCCTATATATATATATATATTGCGGGTTGAAACAGATTGAGACAGATTAACTCGCGATTTGTGAACCTCAACCCTAACCCAACCCGCAAAATATATAGCGGATTGGGGCGAGACGGATTGATTTTTTTTTAGACATTCAACCCATCTCAACCCGTCCCAATCCATATCGATTGAGTTACGGGACGAATTTACGTATTTTTTCCCACCCTACTTAACTTTTAGAAAAAACAAATCGGGTTTATTAAATAAAACCCGACCCGACCCGACCCAGTCGAAAACCCTACCAAATCACCTCTCTCCCAAGTCACAAATCTCTCTAAACCCTCTCTCTCTCTCTCTCTCTCTCTATAATGGCAACCAGAAAACTACTCAGAGATTTACTCTTCAATAAAAAACCCTTATACACCCAATTATTAACAGCTTCTAAACAGGTTTTTGTTTTTAATTTTTTATTTATTTAAATTGATTTGAACTTTTTTATTACAAATATGGAGAAAAAAGGGTATTGAATTGTATTTGTTTTTGTTAATTGGTTTTTTATTTAATTAACAGGTTTCAAATTCAGCTACAAGGGTGAGAGTGATAAATGAGAACAGTGTTTGGGTTAATAATAATTATAATATTCGCCAATTTAGTGTTTTGAAGGATTTTTCCAATAAAGTTAAAGGTGAAGCTACTAGGTACATATTTATATATATATGCAACTTAAGTTTCTTTTCCTTTTATTTTGTTCTTTCCCACTTTTTTTTTTTTAAATGTTTATATGTTTATGAATATATATATGCAACTCAAGTTTCTTTTCCTTTTATTTAGTTCTTTCCCACTTTCATTTTTTTTAAAATGTATATGTTTATGTATATTGGTAAGTGTAGGAAAATGAAATTTTAGAGATTATTTTAGCTGCATATTTTTGGAGAAATTTAGGAGGCTCAGGTTGTGGATATGAAAGAATTTATGGCTTTTCTGAGGCTAGGTAAAAAGTTTTTTTTTTTCTTCATGTGAAGCTACTAGGCAATCATCTCGGTGTGTAGATATATGTACAATGCCGCCTTGTTTCTGTTATATGTGTGTATATGTTTAAAGATGGAATTTTTAGAGCTTATCTAGCCGCTTTTTTTTAGAAAGTAAGAAAGCGGCTTACATGGGAATAGGAAAAAAAATGAGGTCTATTCAGGTTAAAAACTTTTTGCTTAACAAAAAAATAAGTTGGCTTTTCTGAGGCTAAGAAAAGAAATATATATTTTTTCATGTGAAGCTACTAGGTTATCATCTCGGTGTTTACATATATGACCAATAGGAAGATGGCATTCTTGGAGCTTGTTTAGCTGCATTTTGAGCCAATAAGTAGGTTTACTTGACTCTAGGAGTTCAAGTTTTTTTGTTTAGCAGAAAAAAGGCGATTTTTTTGGGCAAAAAAGCCGGGGGGTTTTCATGTGAAAGTTTGGAACTTTAGCAAACAAGGTGTCTCATTTGATGCTAGAAAGGAGTATTTGGGTTCGTTCATGTTAAAGCTTCTAGATTTTAGAAAACAAAGTGGCTTCTTTGAGGACTAAGAAGGATGGTCTGTTCATATTGAAGATTTTAGCTTTAGCTAGTAAGTTGGATTATTTGAGGCTAGGAAAAAAGTTAGGTCCTTCCATATTAAAGCTTCCAGTTGTAGCATATTGGGTGGATTGCTTGGGATAGTAAACTAGTAGTGTTCGTTCAGAAAAAAAGCTTCTAGCTTTAGTAAATAATGTGGCTTGTTTGAGGCTAGGAAAAAGGTGGGTTTGTTCAAATTAAAGCTTCTAGCTTTAGCAAATTAATTGGCTTATTTGGGTAAGACTCGATTGATCCGAGCTCTTGGAATTGGGGAGAGAGCAATAACAATTACTTGTCGCTTGCAGTCATAATTAATCCTGAACATTCGTTATATCCAATGGATTATGAAAAAAGAGCTTAGTAAATTCATCTAGACCATTCAACACCGAATCTCCTCCCCATCTTCTCTCCAATAAAGATATACCCTTTAGATTATTATCACATACAAGGATGGCGAACTGTAACATTTATCAAGATTTAACGAGTAACGGGTATAAATTAGGCATGTGATTAAATTTGCAACTATTGACAAGGTTTTTTTGATAATCTGACAATCATCAAATTTTCACCTTTACAACTATTGAAAACTTAGTTGTTTGATTGTTTTCCTTTGATAGATAAAATCGATTTGCTCCTACTAACATTATTTTCTATGTAATTAATAGCTAAATAATTCTGAACTCAAATCCCACCGAAGTCTGAACTTTTAGGTTTTAGAGAAATTATTGTGTTATCAATCTGTTCAATTTTTCCAATTGCATTCCAAAAAACAATACTTTAATTTATTCTCAAAAGAACCATCCAAGATCTAAATCTGGGTTTGGGTTTTTGAGACACGGTAATTCGGAAAATTGGAAAAAAAACTTTGGGTAATTCTGATATTGCATTAGTTTTCTATGACCAAACAATCTTATTTCTAATTGAGTGATGAGGAAGTATGGAACGGCTACCCTCTCTCTCCAAAGAAGTTTGTGGATTGTGAGAAACTTATAATTAATTGAGTCAAATGGGGCCTATTTTTTGTTTAAACCGTTTGATGAAATGGTAAGGCTACGATTGAAAATGCCGCATATTGTGGCAACGTAATTGTTACGCCCCCACTTCCAGCTTATTTGAGGCTACGCAAGAAGTTGGGTTCGTTCATGTAATAGAATACGCACCAATATGCTCGATTGAATATAGGGTAATGTTGGCTGTATTCTTTTTGCTGGCTTAGTGAACCAGAAACAAAATTGTCTTTGAGGTTCTCCAAGAGTTCTTTTGTCATTTTGAAATATTACCAGGCAGACTTGCAATAATGATTTACTGACAAAAAGGCTGCCCTTATTGCTCCCACTTTCAATCTCAACTGTGACTGGCTAAAAAAATCTCATTACATGATTTTTCACTTTCCTTTACTCTGATTTTTTGTCTTAAATGTTTACAGTAATGAACAGTTTCAAAAAACAGTGAAGGAACTGAAAGAAAAAGCAGGGGAGTTTAAAGAAGTGACTGAAGATTTGAAAGTTAGGTAAATTTGCGACAAGTTTTAGTCTTTTTATCAGACTTTAGCTTTTAAATTTTCATGTATTCCGGGTTTAAAGGCTGAGACATACTGTTGGTATGTCAAGGCTGGCAGACATTTCACGTGAAGATTGAGTGGTAAAAAATGGCGAATGCAGATCCAAGCAAACAACTGAGAAGCTTTACAAGCAATTAGATGGTGCATGGACTGGGGCTGAAGCTACAGCTAAGAAGGTATTGTCCAAATCTCTTTCGTATTTCTCTCGGTAGATCAAAATCTGCACAAATTGTTACTCCGTATGACTGTTGTCCATTCTCTTGGCTAGTAGATATTCTAAGGTGTATGATCAAAGGAGTGCACTTAGAAATTCAGTTTTTGTTTTTATTTGATAATGTTCACTTTACTACCATTCTAAGGTGGTATGATCACTAAAGTGCACTTAGAAATTCACTGTTTATTGTTATTTGATAATGTTCACTTTTATGCAAGTTCTACAAGTTCTAATTATTGCTGTGTTTTGTCTTTGTAAATGATATAACCTGTGGTGTATGACCAGTAAAAGGCACTTCCAGAAAACAAATGACGACCTGTTACATACTTACGTCTGCTAATTTTTTATTTTTGTTTTGGCAACATTCACTCTGAACTTGTTTTACTTCCATTTTGGTGCTACTATATAGAAAAAGGCCGCCTTTGATAAGTTCAGCAACATAAAAGCTTGAAAGTTATGTATTATTTAGTCTCAGTTGATATCATATTGTTTGCAGGTTTCTGAAAATCTGAAGGAAAAAATCTCAGCAGCCACTGAGGAGGTAAGGTTTCAACATTTATTTTATCACTTTCCTTCTTTTCCGGGCAATAGATAATGTATGACAGGAGGTTAATTGACAACCTTACCTATAAAGTGTAAACTATGTCATCAACTCATCATAGTTGGTTAAGGACGTGTTAGCGTGATCTACAATTTATCAGACATTAGGGAAAATAAATAACGTTAGTTGTTTATATGTGGAACAGGTTAAGGAGTCTTTTGGGAGTGGTAAACAAGAGTCTGCGAAATCTTCCGACGGGTCACCTGAAGCTGAAAGTGATGCAAATAAGGAGAGAAAAACCACTTCTGAAGAACAGCCTGGGGCTGATAATGATGCAAATGCATATTTTGGAAAGTTTAAATCAAGCTTCTCTTCGGTTTCTCCTAAGGTTTCTGTTGTCTTTAAAAAATTGAAAGAGGCAAAACCTGTTGACTTAGCTAAGAAAGGGTATGATATTTTTAAAAATGAATTGAGTGGGACCCCAAAAACGAGAAAAAGACTTGAGTATGGTCCTCCGCCATCAACTCCCTCGTCAACGGGAGAGAGAAGTACTAGAAAAGACGTAACGATTGTACCTGTGAAGCAATCAAGGTTTAATAAGAAGTTCGAAGCACTCAAAGCAAAGGTCTCAATCAGTTTGAATTATTTGTTAACACATGATGGAATGTCTAATTGTTTTACTATATACTATTGTTTTCTTCTGTATAAAAATTTGATGAAATATTTTCCTGTAGATACAAGGTCATCCACTTTTCAAGCGAGTCACCGGCATGAGCGAACCTGTGGTGGTTAAGAGCCAGGAGGTATAGTTTTGATATTTCTGTGACTAAAAATATTCCTTCTTTTTTATGACATTTTCTTCGACAGTAGTCATTTTTACTGTAGATAAGATGTTAAATTTGGTTATGAACTGGTTTATTGGACTAAATTTTAGTGTCGGCAGTCTTTCCTAATTTCCATTGGCTGGGTTTGTAAATTAACAATATTTTGTATTTGTATCATCTCTCCCTACTTTTTTTATTTACTATTTTGTGGGAAATTGCAGCTTGCAGAAGATATACGTGATAGATGGGAAACTTCGGATAGTCCAGTCGTTCACAAAATTCAAGAGTATGTTGCCTAACTGTTTACGATCCGCAATTATCTAGCAGACAATGCTGTATCAAGTTGTCCTAATCATGTACTTGCATGCTCTCTTTAACAGTCTCAGTGACAAGGTTTTGGGAGAAACATCTGCTGCACTTTCGTTTAAGGAAATACGTGCCCGTGACCCGTAAGCTATCATTTTCACCGGATTCTTTTTTCGTACTTGATCTCTCTCTCATCTGTATTAAATTTTATTTGTCTGTGTCTTTTAGGTCTTTCTCTTTGCCGGAATTTTTGGCAGAGGTTCAAGAAATCGTGCGACCGGTCATAGTTGCTTACTCCAAGGTGGGCTGGTTAGAAAACACAAACAATTTTCTTAAGAGTTCTAGCTTTAAATCATGTATATCCACCACTAGGCATGTAATAATATGTTGGTGAAATAGTTTAAGCATACTATAAGACTAATATGGTATATTTGATTGCAGGGTGATGTTGAAGTTCTGAAGAAATACTGCAGCAAGGAAGTGATTGAACGATGTACCGCAGAGCATAGAGCTTTGCAAAGCCAAGGTATCTTCTTCGATAACAAGGTGGGTTCACTGCTTAGAAATCTTTAAGTTTCCAGAATTGCCTATATATAATTTTGCTAGGCTTGGAGAAATAAGAACTGAAATCACATGCAATTTTTTTAACCAGGAAATAGCATTTGGTGTCAGCTTGTTAAATTATAAAAACCATGTCTTGTTTTGATGGATTAAAAAAAAAATTATCTTATGCCAAAATTTGGATACCATATTTTTCTGGGAAGAGCTAACCAAACCCCCTAGGCATTGGTTAAATATGTATGCTATTTGTTTCAACATGTTTAATATTCTCATTCATGAATAAAATTTCCATAACTTAGATTACGGACATAATTTTTGTAAACCAACAATGTTATGATATAAATGCAACCATATTTGTATTAATTGCAAAACCGTATTTTTTTCTTCAATATCAATATCCCACAGTGCAGACATTTAATTCCATCCGGAGCCGTATAAAAGCAAGAGCTTTGAGAATAAGCTAGCCTTCATATGAGAAACCGTCATTTGTCTTTTAGCATTGGTATTTCATAGATGATTTTTATATTTAACATTATTATTGTTACATGTTACTTGACTAGTTTCACAAAACCACATTTCCTTTTACGTCGAACATAATCTTTAAGAATAAGTTACCGGTGAAGAATCATTGGTGCAACATATATTTTAACAACTATGAAGATAATTGTTTATTTGAGTGGAGTGGTTTTCCCAATATACAAATCTCTTTATAGCTGGATAAGTAAAAACATGTCTGATTACCATAAGAACAGTTCTCAACGCCATTTAGCTTGCAGCTTTTAATTACTTTATCTTTTTATCTCTATTTTATGCAGATTTTACACATTTCTGACGTGGAGATTAAAGAGACCAAAATGATGGGGGATACTCCCATCATCCATCTAATGGTGGGCACTTTTCGGCACTACCTGTTTACATATTCCACCCCCCCTCCTCCTCTCTCTCTCTCTCTCTCCAATTGTCCTCTTTTTCTCCAGTTTCAGATCTGATATAAATGAATTGTAACTTTTCACAGTTTATGACACAACAAGTGTACTGCATACGCGATAAGCTCGGTGCAATAACAGATGGTGGAAAGGTAATAATTAAAATTCTTTTCTTCCTTTTTCAGTTAACTATATCCATGACTTCAACAATGATTCTGGTATTTTTATTCAAGAATATCTATCATGGGCAAGGTGCAGATGCATTAAATGATTATACATGGCGAACTTAGGAAATGGAAAATGGCCGTGCTGCGCTGACCCTATCTTTTACTGTTATCATATTAAAATACATTTATTAGCCCGCTCTCTTTATCAAACTGCATGGAAATCCCAAATCTGCCATTTATTCTTTAGATCATATAGTTCGTTTTTTAACATAATAACTATATAAACTATTTTTTTACATCGATAAAAGTCTACATTACTTGGTTATATAATGTACACGTTGATTCCATAGATCATTTTTAACATAGTTATGTAAGCTATTTTTTTTGACATTAAGGAATTTTGCAATGATAAAAAGCGTCATTAGTCGGTTACCCATTTGTACACATTGCGTCTTCCCGTTTAATATGCCACCTATCAAAGTGTTGTACATATGATGGAATTGTATTGCGAATATACATTGAAATTTGAAAGGCTAATCATGTACTTGGTAAATTTTTAATTTGTCAAGGCCTATAGGTTCATGTTAACTTGGTATAGAGCTTCGTCACTTGTTAGAAGTCTTAACTCGTTACTTCATTTATATGGGTATTTTCTGCTACTAACCTAAGAACAGTATTCGTTCATAAATTATTTGATATTCGCTTCCTAATCAGGACACGATCCATACTGTACACTATGGGTGGGCCATGCAACAACTCGATGTTGAAGAACTTGCCGAAGGTGCCATTTTCCCTATTTGGAGGATTAGACAGGTGCAGCAATTTAACGTTGAGGCTTTAATTTAATTTTGTATTTACTGTTTACCAATTCATGGAATTTGTAAGCTGAATACTCTCTCGGTTCTCCTCAAATTAATTTATTAAGCATCTTATTTTTTGATCAAATAAGGCGGAGTAGCAAGTGGTTCGGCGAACCATGTTTATCTTTCTTCTAACAATTTTGTGAAATCAAATTTATTGTATACTAAGCAAATTTGTATAAGCGATAATATAAGAAATCAGTTATACCGGAGTCAAAGTAGTTAACTGTATTATTAGTTAATCGGAACATATTTGAAGTAGTATTTTTTTATTTTTTTGAAAGCCGAAGCTGTAGTTTGGTGATCAAGCAATTTACTCTGAGGCCATAAACCCCCAACAAATTTATAGGGGGGTAAACATAAACCAAACCAAACTAAAATTGATCAAGCCAAATCTGAGGCAATTAAAGACTACATTAGCGAGTCAAAAGAGGATTGAGATCTGAGATGCTCTAATAATATTCCGAGCCCTATTTGCGAGGCAGGTCATATGCTGTTACGCTATTCGCAGACCCCCAAAGAAAGATAACTTTCATATAATACTATCATGCATTTGCGAAATCATTAACTTAGCCTGTTCATTCGTTTAAATCCTACATGACTTTGAGATTAAGCATTTGCACATATCTTGATGGATACACTCTTAATTGCAAGCTGGTTTTCAAGAGTAAATTTGTATCAATTGTTTTAGGAACGGGAGTGTCGAATGTAACGTTATTTTATGACTCGTAAACATATGTTTACTGTTAACATATGTTTCCTAAATACTTAGGTGTGTGCGTGTGTGTGTGTGTAATGATGTTTATGTAAATTATTTTACCTGGGAATTTCCGCTTAAGGCGGAGACCAGTGTGTTACTTAGATCCAACTACTAAAATTTAGTTAAAATCGACCCATTTGCGATGCCCATGTGGGTAGTATACACCGGAAGCAAAGTACCTGACTCTGAGTCAGGGTTACTCTGCTTCCCCTAACCATTGGATCTGTATTTTATTAATACTGTATTGATAAAATAACAGATCCAATGGTTTAGGAAGCAGAGTAACCCTGACTCAGAGTCAGGTACTCTGCGTCCGTATACACTACGTCCATGATCAAATGTTGGATCCTCGTCACATTCAATGTGTGGTTCTTTAATTAAAAACAAAAACAAATCAGAGAGAGTATCTGTAATATTGCTTGTAGGGAGAGGATATATGAACATCATGAAAAACACCCAACTAGACGCTTTTTCGTAAAAACGTTCCAAATCAAGATTTGGTTAATGCAAATCTCCACGGTTTCACGACGGGAACACAAATATGCGTCTTGTTTTTTTTCCTGAAATGTATAATGACATGTTTTGAATTTTTAAATTTTACCATAATTTCGAAAACATGTCATTATACATCTCGGAAAAAAAAACAAGACGCATATTTGTGTTTCCGTCGTGAAACCATTGAGATTTGCATTAACCAAATCTTGATTTGGAACGTTTTTACGAAAAAGTGTCTAGTTGGATGTTTTTCATGATGTTCATATAACATTTCGCTCGTATATAATCTACAATATTCATAATTCCTCTTGAAAAATACAACTCCATAGTATTATATACAGTTTTACCATTGGCCTTAAACGTGTCAAGTTTACTTCCAATTAAACCTTTTGATTTTTTTAAAGCTTTTGGAAATTATTTATTTGAACAAAATAGAAAAGAAGTTGACAGTTCAATGCACGAGTGTTGAAAAATAAAAAGTAGAATTTGACCATCCAAATGGGATTGGTTTTGGCTGCCTACAAAATTGAAGTCAGTATGTCTTGAATTTTTAATACAGCAAAAACCAATCCGATTTGGATCCATTTAGTATATTTTTTGGTTCATTAACAGGTGTTAGATTTTTAGTATGTGACACATCCAAAATAATAATATACTAGATTTACGATAGTGTTAATCGTTCGGTATTCATTCCAAAATGTACTATTATTTAGGGTATGTCAACCATAGTATTTTTTAGTTTTAATTTTAAATTAATTTTAGGGTATATATTTTTGGGTTTATTATATGTGTTAAATTTTTAGTATTTTTTAATTTTAATTTTGAATTAATAGGATATATATTTTTGGGTTCATTAATATGTGTTAGGTTTTTAGTATGTGACACACCCTAAATAATAATGGATTAGATTCACGATAGTTTTAATCGTTCAATATTAATTTTAAAACATTAAAATAAAAAAAATAGCATACAAAATTACACATTTTTAGTGTCCAAAAAATTTAATACATATTGTCAAGCATCAAAAATGGCTTTTTCCACACAAGTGAAAGTGACTTGTTAGGAGCACTTAAGTAAGTCAAAGATTTAGCTGATAAATCAAAATAGGACGATATGCACCAAAAGGGACATTTCATGTCTTTTAGAAAACTTGGACACTTATCCAATCCTACATTATGACCTTAGAGAAAAAGCATTCTCATCATCACTGACAGAACCATGACAGTTAAACGAGAGATACCGAAATTATATACGTTACAAAATAATATTTGATTTATTGAGAGTCAAAAACTGTCACAAGTCTGTAACTAATTTAAAAAACGGTCATAAATCTGTCGCAAATTGACTAAACTGTCACAAAACCGTCACAAAAACCGTCGCTAATAAGCTCGTAATAAAAAATACCGTCACTAATTCCGTCGTTATTTGAGTATTTTTTTGTACAGTGATACAGATTTTTGTATAGTATTTTTTTTTTTTCGGAATAGAAAGGGTGGAGAGAGTTAATTTTTGATCAAAATAAATAAAGAAATCCAATTTTTGGGTGATTTTTTGCAAAATGGATGGACGACAATTAAACTGTTCAATGTTTGTAATATCAACCGTATACCAACCTAATAAAAATGAGACGGTTATGGACCTTGAAAGAATAACATGAATAACATAATAACTTATAGATACAGACATACAGTTTCATTAGCTATCTTAGAACATATTCATGATTGTTGAATAAAGTTTCCAAAACCCTAATTATATATAAGCGTATTGTTTGAGGATTCACTTATCCGAATCCGAGCAAAAATTGAACCAATCTAAAACCTTAAATATAGTGCGTAGTCCGTACCTTGAATTGAAGCCTTTACACTTAATAAATGAATCCATTCCGAATCCGATCAACAAGCAGTATAACAAGCATAAGCCTAAAAAGATATACTAGTATTTGTTAACTATTAGCAGAATAGCACAGCATGACAGCAACATTGAAGAGCTCCAAAATGCACCACATTTGCAGCTTTGCTTATAATTATTTAAGAGGCTTTAAATGCATTTATCTCAACATCGTTAGAGTGGATTATTATTTATATTTTAATAACAAAACATCAGACTAAACTCGTATATGCTAAAAATTTAGTATTTTCATGACAAACCAGACGTATCAATCAAAAGTAACTAAAAAATCACTGAAGCTTGTCTTCTATCTGTAGCTGGGCATACCATAATTATTGAATCCGTTTTTAGCCTATCCTGAATCCGTTTTTGAGCTATTGGATCAAAAAACAATCTAATTCAAAGGGTTAACAAAAAATATGGATGATTATGTGGTCTTTTTTAATAACTAACTAATTTTTTTTTTAACAAATTAGAATTTGATAAATTAAAAACAAATTGTAAAATATACTAAAACCTCAAATAAAAATATGAAACATTAGAAGGGACTAGGCTAAACTTAAATACTAATCAAATACTCGGTATGATTAATGAGTATTTGATTAGTATTTAAGTTTAGAATAATACCTCCTAAGGTTTCATATTATTTATTTGAGTTTTTAGTGTGTTTTACAATTTATTTTTAATTTATCAAATTCTAATTTGTTAAAAATAGAAAAATTAAATTAGTTATTTTCCTTATTCTCGACCATACTTTTTGTTAACAGTTGGATTGGATTGTTTTTTTATTAAATTACTCAAACAAATTCAAGGTAAGCAACCCTAATTATAAAACTAAGGCAGGAAAAACAAATCCATATTTATAATCCATGATATGAGTAGCTGTAGCATAAATTATGGTGGGTGTAATTCATTAATTAGCTGAGTGAAAAATATTATCATCTTATGCTTTCATAACACCTCTTTTTTTGCTAAAAGGCCAGCCACCTTCTCTTTTCTAAAATATGTACAGTTTAAAAACCACCAAATTCATTACGGTGATCATAACATCTTCCCAAATATTAATCAACTGTAGCATGCGAAAACCGCATTGTTCGGAGCAATATTTTATTTATATAGTTTTCAGTATTTAAGAAATATATTTAACTCTTATTTCTTAAAAGAATTTAAGAATAGATTACTAAATTTTAACACCTATTTTAAATTTCGTTTTTGAGATATTTCGATTCCCCTTAGCTAGCTAGATCAAAACATGCATTGAACGGCTATTTTTGCTCACGTAGAAAAACTTAATATTTTTCGGCTTTGCTGTCGATTATTTCCATTTTTCATTTTTCATTTTCCACCTTTTCTGTAATTTTTCCAAATTTTTTACAGCTCTTATGAAACAACATGCATGAATCATGATGCATCCGCAGTATATCAATCCCCATCATATATGCCGACGCTAGCATATCACATAAAAAATTTCAAAACGTGCATGTAAAACAAATACTACAGTATAATATTACATGACATTATAACTATATACATCATTATAGCCTATGTTCATTTGTTTATTTATTGCAGCCTTGCAGGGGTAACATATATACATCTTATAAATAAAAACGTGACTCAATTAATAAAAAGTTACCACTAAGAAATTATACTGTTGGTCTTAATCATCCTGCGTGGAATGCATTAGTATAATTTTGGACAAAGGAGTGCGATTCTTAGATTAATCATTTATCTTATAAGTAAATCATACTGAAGATCGACGTCGAACCCAACTTGCAAGTACCATGTATATGTCATAAGTTATATAAAAAAAACAAATTTTATATTTGCTTTTATCACGTGCAATCGTAATTATTTTAAACTAAAATAAATGTTATAAAGTAATATCAGTGTGCAAGTATTTAATTTACAAATTTATAAAGTACTATGCTTATTTTTATAACTGATCACAACTTTATCGGTACATGTTATAATTTCAAAATTCATGCAGTATTGAAACTTTAATAATCCAAAAACCAAATTCTTAATTTTCAAGTTTATAATCTGTTTGTCCATCTTTGTGGAAATATATTTTAATGGATACTTAATTAATGCTTTGTTTGGATGTTATTCCGTACTGTACGCACCTCTTATTTAATTTTTTAAACTAAATTCTTTATATAATGCATTTAATTTGCTCAAAATGAAATAGTGTGTATGAGAGAAGTTTCCTTTTTAGTTGGATATATGCCAGACTTATAAAAGTATTTTATAATCTTCCATATAATAATAAGAGTAGTGAACAAATAAAATGGAACTTGTTATGGGGCTATGAATAAGTTGTTCACATGTCATATATTGTTTGGACTTTGGAGGAGAAATTGATGACAAAAGTAAAAGTAATCACACACATGAACAATAGCCAATAAAGGGTGAACAAAACATGTCGACTACGTACATGTAAAGCATCTATATAAATGTCGGAGTGAATTGGACCACATATTAAACCTTAAATGAAAAATATAAAAAAGACTGTTTTTTAGTGTGACAATAAAAAATGCTTTTATTGGAGCATGACAATCTTAGACTTTATGAAAGATGATAACCCAAATCTTGAGAAATGCCTAATAAAATCAACAATTTGTCAATGAAATGCTTTTAGTGGAGTCCCACTAAAAACTCAGCTGATTTTGAAGCTCAATATCATGACATGAGTTGCCAGTGGAGTTTAATTAAATAACGCACCATCTAATAATCACATGATTATTAATATAATTTAACAAATTAACCATAAAGCTCGTGAAAAACCTGCACAACTTTTACGACTTGCTTGTGTAATTGACGCATTTAGGAGAGAATGAATGATTAACCTCTTTATCCACATTTTATACCTATCTTTACTTTCATCAACACAATTAAAGCTTTACTTTACCAAATGGTTGATGTCACTAAAAAAACCCACAAGCTTTACTTCCGTAACCGAATCACATTTTTTCATGTATCATTAATTATTTTTACAAACGGACACTTGTTCTAATTATTTACTGATTGTAAATTTATCGAAAACATAATGTTATTGTGTTAACCCACGATTTTGAACTATGAGACACACGGTACATTTGTAATAGCCGAAATGGTGTGCATCTACTTAATGCGCGCCATAAGTCAGTCAGTGATGGCAGTAATTGAAACTAGAATTCGCTCAGGAGAGGAATTGAAGTTAAAAGTTCTTTCTTGTATGAGAGAATACTGTTATATAATATGAAGAATTGGGTTTAAACAAAAAATAAAAACACAACACCAATTTTTTGAAGTCTAACTGCTTTCCTTTATTACAGTTTGATACATCATAAAGATACTAAATTTCAACACAACATGTAAGGAATTTAGAATTATGTTAAATTGTTTAGAAACAGCTATATATATTATATATATGCTAGATAGACTTAATTATAAGTTTGTTCTTGTACTGTTTAGAAAAATGGTAACTACGATATACTCTAGGCTTTGCTTGATATTCAATGCAGTTTATTTATAGAAAACAAATTATCCTGAGTGTTTATCGTCATGGCGTTTAATACTATTTAAATATAAACTTGATTAAGTATAGTATATGATTAGTTTTGTCTTGTAGTTCAACTTTCAAGCAGATAAAAGAAAAACAATAGCACATGTGAACAAATTTATGTATCATTCCAATCTCTTTTTCATAGTATTCTCTATTACAAATTAACTTTTGCGACACAGAGTTTTAATACTCTTAAGGTCAAAGCGGGCGGCAAACTATTACAGTTTCAGAATAAAATGAAAAGATGCTAAGTAAGAAAGGAAAATAAACACAATGTCAACCTCAAATCAAAATAAAAAAGTGTCAAGAGAAAATTTCAAATTCCTAATTCTTTTGATGATAAAATTCGGGCAATTCTGATTGGCTGAACCAAAAATCCGTGCTATCAATCATAGAAGAATTATAATCGCATAAAAATTCTTCAACATTCATCGGAGAGAACTGAAACAGCATTTGTGGGTCCGCTCGGTTTGAAAATTCACTAGTTGTGTTTGCATTTTCAACGGGAAACATTTCGGACCAAAAATCCGCATCAACCTCGGGAAAGTAATTTTCTAATACAATATCATGATCTATGGAGCTCGATGACGAGTCAGTAACGCCCGAGTGTTGGGGGCTCTCGAGTCTTATTATTTCACTCGAAGAACTCATGGCTTTGGGATCTTGGTCTTTTAATTCATCAGAATTAATTTGTGGGTTTGCATTAGAATATTGACGGACCGGATTTATTTCCTTGATAATTTTGTTCTGTCTAGCTCTCTTTTTTAGATGAGTGTGCCACACATTTTTTATTTCGTTATCTGTTCTGCCAGGTAATCTTGCTGCGATCGCTGACCATCTATAACAAGAAAATCGCACAATAAGTCAATTTAGCTCAGTAAAGTGTTGCAAGGTACACAATGATAAGAAGTAGAAAAGAATGTAAGCGTAAAAATTCCCTTGAAAGAGGTCTTAAATGTGAGCCAAACCATTTTCTTAAGTAAATTTCTTGTGTTTACTAATGTCAACAAACCCTTGATACCTTTAAAAACTTCATTGCAGAGAGTTTGTTCAACAAAAAAAATCAAATATACAAGGATTGGGGTTAATTTTAACCATATATATTGAAAAGTCAGGGACCAATGCATTACTTTATATAAATTGGATGGAGTAAAATAAAATATAAGTTTACTAATTTCCTCACCTATTTCCCAACAATTCATGCAACTCAATAATAGCCTCCTGCTCTTGTATGTCAAAGTTTCCTCTTTTAATATCTGGTCGCAGATAATTCACCCATCTAAGCCTACAACTTTTTCCACACCTTAGTAAACCTGAAAAAAAGAGTTAAACTACATCAAAAAAATTATTCAAAAGTACCATAAAATTTTCTCAAGATAGAAATATTAGCAATTTTACTTACCAGCTTGCCTAGGAAGTGCTCTCCAATTACCATGACCATACTTAGTGACATAATTAATCAATATATGATCTTCTTCGATCGTCCACGGGCCTTTCTTGAGTCCCATTTTCTCGCAACAAGGAGCTCTAACCATTTTCTATTTTCCAAAAATTATGATATGTATATAAGGGTTTCACTTGGAATGTGATCAGTTAAGAAGTGAAAATGCTTCTTTTGTGTGTTTATGTGTTTTTAGAAAACTTGGTGCTGAAAATGGTTCAACTATGATCAGTTATAAGTGGGGTATATATATAACGACTAGTGAGTGAGGGAAAAGTCTGTGAAAGTACAAAAATTATGAAAGCAGGTACAGCCAATATTTATTTTAATTTTAGTCAAAAGAACACGCGGGGATATTGTATTACCCTACTAGTAATATTCAACTTGAATGTGAACATGAAATTTAATCGTCCAGTGGTTCCTACATATATAATGGATACTAGGGCCAAGTAAGACTTAGCTTTATATATGTCAGCAATTTAGAATATGCTACATTTTCCCTTCTAAAATTGATGATTTAGCTCTACATATATATATATATATATATATAGCATCCTTTTTTTCTATTCTTGTAATCTTTTCCCTTGCCCTACAGTACTATTAAAAGTCCTTAATTACAATTTACAACCTATATGTCAATATTTTTAAGGATTTATCTTTTTATTAGGCGACATTTTAATTTACATTAAAGGTAATATTTTAAATGACCAATTTACTTCTATTTTACAGAACCCTAATTAACTTAAGCATCAAACGAGTCAAATATTAGAGTTAAAATTCTATTGTCTAGTCAAACCTTGAAATGCTTCAATTATATGATCACTAGTTAAATTAGACCCGGTGTAATTAAGCTTAATGTTTTTAGTTTAACACTAATTACAAGTGAAAGATTACAAAGGGTTGGCACCAGGAACTATCCCTGCCATTTAATATTCTAAGTGGTCTTCATTAATATTAAAGGTATCATCCTTTACATATTAAATTGAATTTTAAATTGTACATACATACATATATATATATATATATATATGCATATATCATTTTATTATAATAAGTCAATACAAAATTTGTTGAGACTACCAAATTTTACCATTTTTTTTTAAAATTACACTTACATTTTTTTATTAATTACCGTAATGTCATTCTCATAAATAATAGAAAATTAAAAAACTAAGTAGCGTGTACTCTTTATCCATCTTTTAACAACTCAAAATTATTTTAAGTATTCTCATCTCATATATATATATATATATATATATATATATATATATATATATATATATATATATATATATATATATATATATATATTATTCTTCATATATTTATATAAGAACTATACTTATTTTCTATATTTTATTCGTACTACGCGTCGCACACGCAATTTGTTTCCAATATCTTAATTATACTAATTTATGAAAATAAATTGATGTATTATTAATTATTCCACCGTGTCTTGTAACATGTGGTGCATTAACTTTAAGGACCCAATATAAAAAGAAAGAAAAAAATGTGGTGCATTAACCAATTTTTTTCTATATTTTGCATTAATTACATTGCTACAACATAGATAATGCCGATCCAATCATTTATATAATTTTATTAAGCGTGATGTTTATATTATTGATAAATACTTTATTGTGATTTTGGAGAGACAATTTTCATCAATTTCATGAATATTTAATGTGAATATAATATTTTATTTTATTTAATATTTAAGTTTAGAGTAATGTCAACTAAGGTTTTTATATTTTTATTTGACTTTTTATTATGAATCTATATTTTATTTTGATTAATATTTAAGTTTATGCTAGTATCAACTATAGTTCTATATTTCTCTATTTGAGTTTTTATTGTGTTAGAAATTTAGTTTTTATTTTATCAAATCATGATTTATTTTTTAACTAATTAAAAAAATTAAAAGAAAATTAACTATGAAAAAAATACACATTTAACCTTCCATTTTAAAAGTAATTGGTTTTCCATAGGCATTACCTCCGATTTCAAATATAGTTGTTATTAAATGTTACCATATTTGTTCTACCTAATATGTACATTAGAGTCACATGTTAGGGTAACCAATATATATATATATATATATATATCAACTTGTATATTTTTTTTTAAAAAAACGATACAAATGAACATTTGATTCATGCAAATCTCTACAGTTTCACGGCTGTAACACAAATATGCGTCTTGTTTTTTTTTCAAGATGTATAATAACATGTTTTGAAAATTATGGTAAAATTTAAAATTTTAAAATATGTCATTATACATTTCGGAAAAAAAAAAGACACATATTTGTGTTTCCGTTGTGAAACCATGAAAATCTACATTAATCAAATTTTGATTTAAAACGTTTTTTTAAAAAAAATATTCAAGTTGACATTGATAAACATATATAAATATACTAATTTTGAGACTTCAATCATATCGAAGAAGATATGTGGATTATGTTTGGGAACTTAGTAATAGCTTGTGACAATTCAGTCAAAGAAAGAGGCCAATGTCCCTTTGCCAAATCGCATGTATATATCTTTGTCTTTAACTAGATGAAGGGCTGTGATATATATACATCTATTAAATACAAATACTCTTTTGCAGTATTTATTTTCAAATTGTGAAGTCAATGGAGAATAAATTAAGTATACTCTAACAAACCCAAGTTGCTGCTCTTTTCTGGGAAAATATCATTTAATACATATTTTTATGTATAAGAAACAAATGGTTAAAATCTATTTTAATTTTGGGTATACATGTATGCTAAAGGTAAAATGATAAAAATATACATGTTTTTGTTACTTAATTAAAAAAAAACTTATATTTTTAAAGATTAGTACATATGCTACATAATACTAAACATTTTTATTCATTTTTTTAACTTTGATGTCGCATGATTCTACATTATAAGTACTAAATTTTAAATAAGATTTGAAATTTTGTGCTTTTGGAAATTAAGTACGTTTTTATGTACGAATCAATCATTCTCGTTATGCTTAATTATGTCAACGGTATTACTTCTTTTTACTCTTAATTTGTTTTGAACGTTCATACCTATGTAACAATTCTTGAACAAGAAACACGTATTGTGAAATGGAGGTTTTGATAATTAACGCGGAACGTATATATTAAACATAAACTTTCTCTTGTTCTGTTTACAGGTTTTTTGGCTCGATGTGTACTGTGTGCAGGTTCTTGTTCGATACATTCTCAATAAATAAATGCAATTAACTTAATAATATAATCTTGTTGAATGTTCACAAACGTGTAGCCGACTTGGAAAAGTTTCTTTTTTAAAGTTCATGTTCTGATGTTCCTATAAATTTTGGAAATGGTACTACATATAGTAATACATTTTAGAAAAGATAGGAAATAAAGATCTAATAATCATTCACAATGCTTAAGTATAATTATATTGAAATATAAGAGTACTTTTTTTTAATACGACAAGATCCTCCTTATTTGTAGAAATAAATAAAGCTTAAAAATGAATCCAATAAAAATATATAAAAAAGGCCTAAATAATGTATATATTAGTTAAGTGAATCTGCATATTTAAACTCGTTTCTACGCAAAACACTCAAACTCCGGACAAAAAAGCACGAGTATAAATCGATCAAGTAATTGTAGGTTCACTCGAAAGTTTCTGTACACAGTACATATTTTTGTACCTGCCATATGTATTTTGACCCCTTTATGATTCTTACTAGTGTTGTTTCGCGTTAGTGTGAACGATTTAAGTGAAAACTTGAATGCCGGAATAGTAATTACGAGCGGGTCTTTTTTGAACTCTTGAAATAACACCTATATTGTAGGCTAATTTTTACCAAAATAATACTCCATGTTACATGATCTCTGATGAACATGTTTGGCCTATATATCCATATCATGTTATAATTACTCAAAATCATGAAAATGTCACATTTCTTTGCTCATCCGTGTACTAGCAACTCGTTAATGTTTTTCAATATTGGCACCCTTGTGAAGATTGAAAAGCATAACATTATTAACATAGCTAATAAATTGGCTGCTCAAAACTGGTTGCCATTTTTTTATAGTTGAGGCAAAGATTCATTATTAGCTGGCACAACACGCATTTGCTGAACTGGGGAAAAGATATTTAGCAAAATCTTTTGTAAACCATACTTAATTGTTGACTATTGTTGTACGATTTTTTAGTAATTTATTTCAAGAATATCGTTTGAATACAGATGTAATATTTTTCTTTTCTTATGATTATTGCTTTGAAAAGGAGCACATCCTACCACAATACTAATTTTTTTTGTTGATATAATCTGTCATTTAGTCGCTGAATTAGTTTACCTGGTCATTAATTAACCAATATTTAAACAGAAAACATTGGGGTCTTCTACGTATGATTAATTAATTATTTTGTCATTTAGCTGCTGAGTTACACTACAAAATAATGTTTGATTTAGTGAGAGTCAAAAGCTGTCACAAGCCTGTCGCTAATTTAAAAAGTGTTACAAATCTGTCGTAAATTGATTAAACTGTCACAAAACCATCACAAAAACCGTCGCTAATAAGTTCGTAACAAAAAATACTATCACTAATTGCGTCGCTATTTGAGTATTTTTTTTTTAGTATTAGTTAAACATCATTTGAAAGATTAAACAATCAATCTGGGAGTCAAATTATTAATTTTAATATGCTAAACATCTCTTGTACGTACATATATGGGTTCTTGTCGTTTTTATTTATTTATTATTATTAGAAATGATACTACTACAACAATTTTGAATAAACTTCAACATGCGATGATGACAGTTTTGTAATATTGACAATACTTATTCAATTTCAGGACACCAGGAAATTATGAATGTATGTTAAAAGAGCTTGGTGTGAAAAAAATATCATTCTATTATAATAAGTCAATTTAACAGAAATGGATCTGTCTAATTTTACCTATTTTTTCAAAAATACACTCACTATGTTTTAATAATTACCAATATATCTAATATAATTAATTAACAATTTGTCCTCACTGTATTTTTCTAATTACGGATCACTACAAAATAATGTTTGATTTAGTAAGAATCAAAAGTTGTCACAAGGCTGTCACTAATTTAAAAAGTTGTCACAAATCTGTCGCAAATTGACTAAACTGTCACAAATCCGTCACAAAAACCGTCGCTAATAAGCTTGTAACAAAAAATACCGTCACTAATACCGTCGCTATTTGAGTATTTTTTTTATAGTGGATGTAGACTAAATTAATTAACAATTCGTTTTAATCTGCATAACTTCAATAAATGATACAAAATCTGAATATTATTTTCAAAATAAAATATATTAGGATATTTATGTCATTACGCATCTCACACGCAATGCGTGGGCAACTTTTACTAGTGTCGATAGAAGTAAGGACAATACATGTAATTATGCAGATATATAATATTATTAAGCAAAAATTTTAACTAATGCATATAGTTTTTGTTGCAATATGTTATTTGTAATAATTTATTAATAAATTTCCACAATGTGAGTAAATTAAAGACATATATTTGATAAATTCAAAATATTATGATATAAATGTAACAATATTTATACTAAATACAACTTTAATTTAGAAATTTATCCAATAGTTAAACGATTTCCCGAATAGACTCGTTAACCAAACCGGTTATTAATTATAAAAAACGGCATCTAATCAGGGGGATGTGTTCAATTTTTGTAATGATGAAGTTGCCGAGTTGGTATAAAGTTTGAGTTCCACTCTCAATTCTTTTTGAGTAATTAATCCTTGGTAAAAAAAAAATGTGAAATGTGGACCCATTTAAAAATTCTGTAAACGGCTGCATTAGTGAATTCAGATAATGCTTAAATATAATCTCCTCGATTGAAAATTCTACAAGTTACATAAAAGAAAATTAATCCTTTCCAGCATGGCCCAATGAAATTTTAAAAATGACATTTATTCCAATATTATGTCATCATATCCTCTTGTCATATACACTTATACGTCTTTGTTAAAACATTTAGTCATCATTTATCATATGTCGAATTTAATTGCTAATTTCTTTATCAATTACAGTGCCTCTAGTCTCGAACATACAGTGTCGGATTGTTAATTTCTTTATCAATTACGGTGCCTCTAGTCTCGAACATGCAGTGGCGGAGTCACATTGGGTCTAGAAGGATCACATGACCCCCCTCAAATTTTAGTAGTTTTTGTACATTTATACCCTTACTATTTATAAGTGCAATATCTATATTATTTATAAGGTGAAGTAAAAAAATTGAAAAGAATAGATTATAGATAGTACTATCAATTGTAAATTTGTTACTCATATTTCGTTGTCAGTAAGCCACTAGATTTTTTACAAAAATTACAAAATATTACTTCCAAACTCAATTCATATTCTATTTGGTCACTTATTCAAAAAAATTAAGATTACACTTTGTGCCTACAATTTTATTTGCAAGACCAATAGTGGCATACTATAATAATTTAAACAAGATTGATCTATAAAACTTCAACAGTTTTATTTCTCGAACCTAGTCTTTTTCTAATTTTCATATCGAGAAAGTTTATAGTTTCTATTAAACAATCACCGAATCATAAATTTTCTGGGTTTGATAGTAATTTTATTTGTGTTTGATAGTAATTTTATTTTCGAATTGTCTTGTTTGGGTTTTAATCAGACCCTAGTGAGCAAAAGTTCTGGCTGCCACTGGGAACATCAGTATTTATCTTATCAATATCAATTAAAATTGCATTTTGTTTTTGGGAAAACATGCATAGATTAAACCAAACCAGATCACATACAAGTAATTCGAAGATTAAAAGTAACAGGCTGCCGTAATATTTAAGCACAATTAAATTTTAGAAGAAGATGAAAGAAAAGCTACTGCAATCTAATCGCAAGTAAGAATGAAAAAGGGAAAACACTAGGCCTAGCAAAGACGTACGACAACAGTAATCCTCATAAAGATGTGAAGTTTGTGAATGAGCACTTCCGAAAACATCTCGAAAGTGTTCAAAGCTATAAAAAAAATACCGATAAGACTTCTGGCGACCATTCTCAAGAGCGGGGTAACTTAGAATATTTTCCTAACTGTTTTAGCATAAATATTTTTAAAACTCAATCAAACCAACACCATGTCTACTATTCTAGGTATACCTAGTCTTGGGCGTCTCAAGGTAATTCACAAAATATCCTAGATATTATAACATAAGTGTCCGAGGACGACCGAAGTAGCTAGAGTAATGTGATGACGGGAAGTACTAGAATTCCGACCAAAAAGCAAGCAGCGACAAAGGTTGTTCAAAAGACTTTCGAGAATCTCATACCGAAAGTGGAACTGTAGAACCAAACGTTAATTAAGGAGCAACCATAACAACGAAACTTCATACTTACAAGGCTGAAACACAAATTTGACCATGACAATTCAGTAAATCGACACATATTTGATATTTCTTGTACTTCTACAGTGTATTGACCTGCCAAAATATTGCACAAGAGGTGACTAGTCTTGACTAATGATCAGTCAAGATAACCACATCTAGAACTGCATATTTATAGCTTAAGATAATTATTGTTTTATTCTAATACCAAATATTGATTATCAAACTTTATACTACCAAATTTTCTAAAAAGAAAACTTTATACTACTAAAAATTGCACAAGTGATGATAAAACATGATACTACCCAACATTACGTACTTGTTACTTCTTCTTTTTGTGGAAGCAGATCATGATAATTTACACACATGTACAAATTAAGTACTAATCTTAATTAGTGGTCGACTAATCCCGCATAATGAATGAAAATGAAAATGAAAACATGGAATTTTGTAGAACACCACCACTTTTTATCCAATAGAGAAGAGAGAATTCCAAGTAGAAATCTAGCTAGCTAGCTAGTGCAAGTAGACTAATTATATGGGGTCCAAGTATCATGATATCTTTGAAAGTACAACGTTTTTTCCACATTCAACATTGTCATATTATGAAGTATTTATGTTAATAATTGACTTCAATTTATTGCTCGAGTTGCTTACTCTTAGTCAAAGAATAATACCACAAAGTAAATATACCACTCGGGTAAAAATATATATTAGCTGCAGTATAACCTCTCACACTGTATAAGAATAAAATCACTATAAAAATAAAAAAATTCCATCAATCATTTCAAAATAAAAATAACCTCTACATTATAATATTACATTACATGATTTTTTATGATCTTGTCTTAACAAATTTGCAAACATATAAGAATAAATTACATAAATGTGTTAAATTATATATATGTCGTTACATTAAAGTTAAGACAATTTAAAATAAATGTAAAATTATAGCTAGTATTTATACATGTAAAAAAAAGTTTTAGATGAATTTTTAGATGACTTTTCATCTTTCTAAATACATGTACTTAATTTTCCAAATACATATGTACTTGGTTAGATTTTCTTAAATTCATGAATATGCTATTTTTGTGACTTTTCAACTCTTTTGAATTTATATGTTTGACTTGTTACATAGATAGATTTTAATATACGAAACATTTATTTAAGCATTTTTTTATATATCAACATCTACTGAGAAATATAAGCTACTTATAAAAATATTTTCTTTCGGTATCAAAGTTATTGTTGTAGAGAGGTTTTACTGCAGTATTATCTCACTTCTTCAAGTTTTCTCTACCTCTAGATTAGTTTTAAAACAATGTTTTTAGCTTTGTCGGCCAATAAAAGACGATATCTTCAATTATTTCACGTGACAAATCTACTTCACACAATATAGTAAATACAGTTAATATGTAAAAGGCACACTGTGCCGACATATTTATTATCATTTTTAGTTTTTAGGAATAAGAGGATCGGTTAAAAACTAGTTCACAAATTGAATATGTGAATTCTATATAAACACCAGTAAAAGTAAAAAAGAATAATTGGTTGGTCTTTTACATGAAATGATGGAAAAGGCACCGCATTTTAGCTTTAGATTATTTTGATCAACTGGTTTTATCGTTTTGATATGGGTTATCTTTGCAATAGTCAAGCCCATCAAGGTAGAAGTTGGTTAATTCTTTAATTTCCTTAAAACACTTTTGACAAAAATCAAACTAGGATTTAAGTGGAAGAGTAGGATAAGAATACCTCATTGGGTGTGTATCCATTTGAGTTCTATTTCGCCTACTAAAATTAATTCGTACTAAGATTTATGAGGCAATAATGGCGATAGATTGTTAGAGCACTTGTAGCAGGCTCAATAAATGGGTATGCTATGTATTATTTACATATCCAAGTCAAAAAAATTTGCTCCATCATGCTAATAACCTACTAGTTATATTTAGTTTTGGTAAAGTGGCCAGTCAAAAGTAGCTAGCAAAAAATATGGCCATGTTTATTTTAAAAAACTATATTTTATCTCTCCGCACTTTGTTTCCCCTTGTACTCTCAATATAAATTTCATAGGAATATTTATAGATGGCATGCAATTATGAGTATATGTAAACTTAATAGTTAAAGTTAATAAAGTATGATTTTTGTGTTTAGTATAAAGAAGGGTATGTATAGCCTAAGGTGGATGCTCTTATACCTATACTAGTGTTTTTTTTAATATAGTTGAGGTGCGTGATAGTAATAGAAGAATAATCTTGCTATACATATGCTGAGAAATGGCAACCAACTAACCAAGATAATGCTTTTTTATATTGAACTTTCAAATGCCAAATAATAAACTTGAATTTCGTTGACATATTTAAAAAAAAAAAAAATCAACCTAGAAAAAATATTTAATTTCTCCATTGATTGGGATTCACATATAGCCAAGTTAAAGACTTTTAAGCCGCTTTATACTCCTATCTTTTTGTGGTCAGCAAGTCAGCTGGTCATAGTAATAAGTGAATTCATATAGTCTATACTTCACTCATGGAGTATAAAAGTTCTTTTCAAAATAAATAAATAAACCTCATATAAAAAGTGAAATTTGTAATTGGAAATACAACAAAGTGAAATTAAGGGATTTAGATAGTTAACCTAACATACTAGTTCTGTTAAATACTTGATGCCATGGTCACTTAACAGTACTGTTTAAAAGAGAGATCTATCACTACTAGTAATTTCAATAAACAAATGCATCTGCTTCTTTTTTTTTTTTAAACAAAAATAACGACTTACATCAAAGCAGTTGACGCTAGTCGCTCGCATATTGCGTTTGATACATTAAAGCATAGTACTAGTAAATAAATGATATCTATATAACTTGAATCCGCAGATATAAGGGCTTTTATGCGTCACAAGAAAGAATCGGGATCATCTTCGTAGTCATAATCAGCATCACTTGATTGCTTCAGTCTCTTAGCCTCTCTAGGCCCTCCTCTCCCCCTCTTCGGCTTTCCCCTACAGATTTCACAGACAAACAAGAACATTAATTTTTCTACATTAAAATCATCTTTATCTAAGAAATCAAGAGGTGGTTAACTAGTGTTTTCAGAATTTTATTCTGTGTTTTCCTTGTTCTTTCCAATAGCCTGAAAACTGTGAAATTCATGATCACACAGTGCTCTTATATTTTCTTAATCTCCAACTGAGTGGGAGTTTCAGAGCATACAAAAACAACATTCAGAAGGCCTGAAGAAAGTAAATTATTTTTTGGAAAATCTTTTTTATGACGTTTTCAGATACCTTCCTGCCAAAACGGACCTGTATTTAATTTTTAATAGGGTTTTCGAACTAGAAAACAGTTATTATCAGAAGCAAAACTTACGGCTTGTTTGGCTGCACTTTTGAGCACATGAGTTGGATTTTTAGAGTTGCATTAAAAAATTAGGTTTGTCCAGTTTAGTGGTTCTACTTTCTCAACCCAAAAGATCAGAAAAATCTCAGCTTTTAAGCTGGTCAACCATATGCAGTCTAGCTTTAGGCAAAACTAAAAAGACTGAGCTTATAATCCTCAATTAAATAAGGCCTAAATGCACCCAAAGAACTTACTGTCCATATGCGGTGAAACCTCCACCATCTCGTCCAGCGGCTTGCTCTTCTGCCTGTTAGAAGTGAACAAGAACAACAGTTACACAGACAGATTCAGCTGTACTTCAAAATGAAACAATAGTGAAAATCATCAAAAGTATGATTCCCAAAGAAGAAGCGATTAGAAATTTGATACTTACAGCTGGTGAGGTTACTGAAGACAACGAGAACAGCCTATCTTCCGGTTGGAACTTTCTGGAACGTTTCAATCTGCACCCATAATTCTTAAAAGGCTAAATTTATAGTGTTGATAAACAACTAAGGCCTTACATGGTTGTAGCTTTTAAATTCACCTCTTTTACATTAAAGAAAAACGTATTTAGTTGCACAAAATTATTTGGCCATGAAAAAATTGAAGCAATAAGCTAGGCGAACCCAATTTTTTTCTCAACCTTAAATCAAGCTTCATTGCTTAAAAGCTGCAACAAAACAAGCCCTGAAAAATGATAGAAAATTTCTACTGCTATTAAGAGAAACAAGTAATTATGTGACTCAGTTGATACGTATCTTACCTGCCAGTACATAGGAAAATAGAACTCATAATAATCAACATGCAAGTAAAAGTTTAAAACTTACAGAGTGGTACTCTTAGACGATGAAAGGAACCCTTCAAAACCTTTTAGTACATTGCCACATTGACTTGGATCTTGTAAATAACTTGTCTCCATGTCATATACCTACAATTAATATGTAAACATAATATTGGTAAGACAAAGTTGAATAATAATAAGCTACTTGAACCAATAGAATTTGACTTTATTTTTGTTGCGAACTAAGCTTTATTTTCATCATATAAGGTACGGAATAACATTTCATAAAGACAGATACTTGTAATGAAAAAAGACTAGCGTGTACCATATCAACTTAGCAAGTAACATACTTTCAGAAAAAAAACTAAGAAATACCATTTCAAACTAATGATAATCATTAAGCAAGTAGAAATTTACGAGAGTATCACGAAGAATACAATATGGAGTTGCTTGCTTGCTGTTTATCCAAATCCAAGAAACAAAATTTCATAAAATACTCTATAACAGATCCAAACCAAAAGGTGTACATATGAAAATTGTGTTTCGGGTAGACAACGTGAACGAATTCCCTAATGCGTACAAGTACGAAGAAATTCCTCCAAACTAAGAGCCTGTCTTTGATATCTTTCAATGAAACTGGCCGAATATAGCCAAAAAAACTAACACTATTTTAAGTAACTTCAAAGTGAACAAGAAAGGAACTACAGCAGTGACTGCACTAGAGCTGCTTATCCTTGTCTTGATGTTTTTCTAGTTAAATACAAGAAGAAAACAAATCCCTGAGAAGCAAAAAATAAAGTACTTATTTCGGAAAAAAAAGAAAAGAAGTTTCTTGGCCTTAGAATAACGCAAAAGATTGTACAAAAAAGAAAAAAAAAGACCAAATTTGGCATAAACACTGCTATTTTGGTTTAGCAAGGACATCTGAGATACAAGGTTAAGTTTCTTTTTTATAACCTCCCTTAAAAAGATCGAACACGAAGTCCATTGTTTTACATAGAGCTTGTTTTTTCTTTTCCCTTTTAGAAAATAATCCGCCTTACTTTAGATCGGAACCAAAAACTAGAGTCATTTAGCTTATATTTTCATATCATTTTCAGGGCAGAAAAGAATCAGGTTTTAAGCTTGCAAACCAAATTCACCACAACTTACAACAAAAAAATAAAATAAAATGAGAGCTTAAAATCATTGACCAAACGAAATGTTATCCCAAAAAGAAGCCAAGTAACTAAGAAAGATATCACAATTCACAAGGAAACTAATGCACATAGATTAATACATACATATTTAAAACCACAAAGCTGAAATTACAGTACTAAAAAAACTTGGGTCAGCCAGCTTTTAGTTTTTAGCTTTTTCAGGAAGAAAAAAAACTCAGCTTTTAAACTTTTCGACCAAACATGGTACATCCTATCACTCAGGAAAAACACCAAAATAAGAGCTTAAAAGCTGAAACAAATATTAAACTGAAATTATAATACTTCAGAAAACTTGCGCCAGCTAGCTTTTAGTTTTTAGCTTTTTCAGGAAGAAAAAAAACTCAGCTTTTAAACTTTCCGACCAAACATGATACATCCTATCACTCTCAGGAAAAGCACCAAAATAAGAGCTTAAAAGCTGAAATAAATATTAAACTGAAATTATAATACTTCAGAAAACTTGCGCCAGCCAGCTTTTAGTTTTTAGCTTTTTCAGGAAGAAAAAAAACTCAGCTTTTAAACTTTCCGACCAAACATGGTACATCCTATCACTCAGGAAAAACACCAAAATAAGAGCTTAAAAGCTGAAACAAATATTAAACTGAAATTATAATACTTCAGAAAACTTGCGCCAGCCAGCTTTTATTTTTTAGCTTTTTCAGGAAGAAAAAAAACTCAGCTTTTAAACTTTCCGACCAAACATGGTACATCCTATCACTCAGGAAAAACACCAAAATAAGAGCATAAAAGCTGAAATAAATATTAAACTGAAATTATAATACTTCAGAAAACTTGCGCCAGCCAGCTTTTAGTTTTTAGCTTTTTCAGGAAGAAAAAAAACTCAGCTTTTAAACTTTCCGACCAAACATGATACATCCTATCACTCTCAGGAAAAGCACCAAAATAAGAGCTTAAAAGCTGAAATAAATATTAAACTGAAATTATAATACTTCAGAAAACTTGCGCCAGCCAGCTTTTAGTTTTTAGCTTTTTCAGGAAGAAAAAAAACTCAGCTTTTAAACTTTCCGACCAAACATGATACATCCTATCACTCTCAGGAAAAGCACCAAAATAAGAGCTTAAAAGCTTAAATAAATATTAAACTGAAATTATAATACTTCAGAAAACTTGCGCCAGCCAGCTTTTAGTTTTTAGCTTTTTCAGGAAGAAAAAAAACTCAGCTTTTAAACTTTCCGACCAAACATGATACATCCTATCACTCTCAGGAAAAGCACCAAAATAAGAGCTTAAAAGCTGAAATAAATATTAAACTGAAATTATAATACTTTAGAAAACTTGCGCCAGCCAGCTTTTAGTTTTTAGCTTTTTCAGGAAAAAAAAAAACTCAGCTTTTAAACTTGCTAGCCAAACATAGTACAACATATCACTTTCAAGAATAACACCAAAATAAAAGCTTAAAAGCTGAAACCAAACAAGACTTTATTCCCTAACACAAGCCACCTAACACAACAAAACATGGGTCAAAAGATGCATAAAGATACATATTAGTAACCACAAAAAAAAGAAAAAAATAATAATAATAAAAAAAAACCTGTTTTTCGATGTTTCGAAGCTCTTCATGAAGCTTAACCCTTTTGCACAAAAGAGCCGCCAAAACGGCCGATGGGTTCGAAGAATTTCTTTGCCCTAAAAAAAACCCCAAATTAAAAGTCAACACAAAATATTCATCATTAAAATTGATATAATAAACAATAAGTATCAATAGATGTTAATTAACTACCTTCTTGATCCATTGATTGATATTATATTGTTGAATTTGATCGAATTTAAAGAAATGAAAATTAGGGTTTTTTGTGTTTCGATTTTTAATTTTGATCTGAATAAACGGTAATGTTATAAATGGGTCGGGTTTTATTATTTGGCGAATTGTGTTTTTCAGTCTATTTGTTTTTCGATTGTTGCAAAATTAACCCATGTTTCTGTTTTAAAACACGTTTCACATATTGGGTGACGCGTTTCTTTTAATGATTCGTTATTAACGTAGATCTTAAACGATTATTGTAAACTGAATTACTGATGATTAACTCAATAATTAATGAAATGATTACTCTGAGATGGAAGGTAAGCGAATAAAAACATGCGCCGTTAGTGATGATTGTTTTTTAAATACTGTTCTTAATTATATACATGTTTCTGTTTTAAAACACGGTTCACCTATTGGGTGACACGTTTCTTTTAATGATTCATTATTAATGTAGATCTTAAACGATTATTGTAAACTGAATTACTGATGATTAACTCAATAAGTAATGAAATGATTATACCGAGATCGAAGGTAAGCGAATAAAAACATGCGCCGTTAGTGATGATTGTTTTTTAAATACTGTTCTTATATATGTTTATCGTAATTAATATGAATCCATATATTACTCTTACTTCTATTGTCTATTCGTCTCCTGTGCTTTTGGTTAGACCGTAAATTATTCTTGTATGATGATCTTTTTACCTTTGGTTTCTCCGAAAATTCCGTAACGTTGCCATTGTTATGCTAACAAGCTTTCAATGCTAATTCCCGCCCCATCGTTTGTACATGTATAATCATACTATATATATAAGTCAATCCAATAAAAAATGAGACTGCCAAATTTTGATATTTTTTCCAAAAATGTCTCACTCTTTTTTACTATTTACTTATATACATTTATTCAGTTTAAAATATATAAAACACACAAAAATCATTATCTTTCAAAACAATTATAATCTTATACCAAACAAAATCGTTTTACGTGTATTTTGTATAACAAAAACATTATATTACTCATTATTTCTAATTTAATATATTTATTCAATAAATATACTTTTTAAAAATTTATTTACCCGGATCATATATATATCACGCATCGCATACGCAACACATGGGTAACGATTATTGTTGTATGAAAGGTCCATTTTTCCTTTAAATATTAATCACTCTTTGTTGTATGTTCTCTCTTATTTTATTTTTCTTATTTGAGTTAAATAGTGTTATGAAATCCCAGCAATTAAGTTCCTAACATCTCAAACATCATCAACGGTGTTTTTAGTAGTTATCATTTCAAAATAATGTTTAATTTAGTAAGAATTAAAAGTTGTCACAATACTATTACTAATTTAAAAAGTTGTCATAAATCTATCGCAAATTGACTAAACTGTCACAAAACCATTACAAAAACCTTCGCTAATAAACTCGTAACAAAAAATACCGTCACTAATCCCATCGTTATTTGAGTATTTTTTTTGTAGTGTATTTATTGTATTTTCATTATCCAGTTGTGCATGTTTGTTATTTGGTTAAATAACGTTTTTTTAAGGCTATCTGTACATAGCTAGCCTCTTACTTTTTTTATCATGATATGAATCGAGTGTTTTATTGAAATAGGCTAAAAATTGCAGTCTTATTACGACACTCTTTTTTTCTTTTGATCACCTTTTTTTACCTTTTTTTTCCTGGAAAACTACTGTATTCGTATTTTCCAATGTGTGTACTCAACGATTAAAAAAACTAGAATTTTTTTTTAAAATAAACCTAATGTTGTAGTCTAGGCAAGAAATCAGTTACACGGAAGTGACGGGACCCATTTTAGCACTTCTTTTTTGTACATATTTAATTATATTTGATTTATATTTATCTTGCTTTTAGTGCGCTAGGTATATTTATATTATCAGTCTATATATGTCATTTTTATGAATTAGAAATGGATTGGTAAACAGATTATTTTACTGTATTAATTAAGTACTAATAAATTGAGAAACGATAAAAAATAAAAAAAATAATTGAGAAACGATTTTCACATCAGTTATATATATGTGCATAGTATCGAACCATTCATAATTTTGCACCATGACCTCTTTCAACTTTATAAGTTGCATTTAGCTATTTTTTAGGGGGTAATTAACAAAAACATATTCTATCTCTATTATATTAACAAAAATATACCTTAATAATTTAAATTATCAAAAAAATACGGGTAAATTTTGGATTGGTCCATGAAAACAAAAGTATTTAAGGATTGGTCCATGAAACTGAAACTAATTAAGGATTGGTCCATTTCCCCTAACTAACCAATAAAAATGTAAAAAATCAGAAAAAATTCCAGAAAATAAAAATACAAAAATACAAAAATAAAAAAAATATGAAAAAATCAAAAAAAAAAAATAAAAGAGGCAAAACCCCGAAAAAACACGAATTTTTTTAAAAAAATCAAAAAAAATCCCAAAAAATCAACAAAAATCTAAAATCAACAAAAATTCAGAAACGTAAAAAAAAACAGTCTGAAAACGTAAAAAAAAAAATCTGAAAAAAAAAATCCAAAAACGTAAAAAATAAAAACAGTCTGAAAAATAAAAACAGTCTGAAAAATAAAAACAGTCTGAAAAAAAAAAACAGTCTGAAAAATAAAAACAGTCTGAAAAATAAAAACAGTCTGAAAAAAAAAAACAGTCTGAAAAATAAAAACAGTCTGAAAAATAAAAACAGTCTGAATAAACAGTCTCAAAAATAAAACACTAACATACTGCAAAATGTAGTGAATAAAAGTTCAACCATCAAAAATGTAGTGAATAAGGATTTTGCAAAATGTAGTGAATAAAACAGCCTGAACAACGATGACATGGCAAACGTACATTTTACACAGTCCTTCGTAATAATAATAACTAATTTGTTTAATTCATAAAAAAAGAGTCGAGCATTATCATCTCAATCAGAACCTGTAACATTGATGACGTGACGAACATAGTTCTCGAGAAGACTACCAACAAACCTATCTGCGTATTCAGGATTAACAGGCACAAACCCGCTCTTCGACAACGCTCGTAAAAACACCCTTAAAACCGTCCCATCAACCCTAGAAGACTCATCCTCGATGGCATTCACTACAATATCCCCTACAATCTCCGCAGCCTCGGACGCCACATCAGCATTGATAGACACGTACGTAAACAGATCGGTGTAGAATTTGGAGACGGATTGAACAGAGGAGTGAGATTGGGGAAAAAACGAGGAAGGGGAAGAAAGAGAGAGAGGGAGGAGGGATCGGAGGAAAGAGAGGAGTGAGGGTCCATTTCTCTGTTTTAGAGAGAGAAAGAGAGAGAAAGAGATGGGTTTCTCTTTTTTGTATCTCTATATATTATTCTGTATTTATTTAGGGTGGGTTGGTTTAGAGAGAGAGACGGAGAGAGACGGTTTAGAGAGAGAGAGATACACTTTAAAAAAACAGAATATGTATAGTATATATAGTGGACCAATCCTTAATTAGTTTCATAAATAATGGACCAATCCTTAAATGAATTTTATAGCCGGACCAATCCTTAAATACTTTTGTTTTCGTGGACCAATCCTTAATTTTCTCAAAAAATACCTATATATAGTTATTATTTCTTAATCTAGTCTCTCTCTATCCTAACATATATATCTCTATCTAATCTAACATCTCTCTCTAAACTAACATATCTCTCTAATCGTATCTATCTCTCTAACACACGATTATCGCACCTCTTTGTAACACGTGCTAATCACCCATCTCTCTCTAAAAATGATTAAAAACTTACAAAATATGCATATGTTAATTATAAAATGTCATACCCTAATTTTAAAACTTCATACCCTAATTTCAAAAACTTCATACCCTAATTTTAAAACTTCATACCCTAATTTTAAAATTTCGTATTCTAATTTTAAAACTTTATACCCTAATTTTAAAAATTCATACCCTAATTTCAAAAGTTTATACCCTAATTTTAAAACTTCATGTCCTATATATGAATTTCTCTCAATATTGTACATATGGATTCTTCTCTTTCAACTTGAAACCCACAATGTTTACAATAGTCTCAAAACTTAATAAATAGAAAATAATCTCACCAATTTCATATATTTTTCATATATTACGGGGTATCAAATAGTGTAATATTTGTATATTACGTATGTATACATATGTATTTATATGTATATGGATATCTATATAATCTAGATGGTGTTCGGTAATTAGTGAGGGGTTTTCGTGGTGGAGGAAGGGAGGGAGATAGAGTGGTATATTAAAAAAAAATACATAGAATAATGGATGAGAGAGAGAAAGATCAGAGAGAGATAAAGAGAAAAATTGATGAGAGAGAAGAATAAATAGATACATAAAAGAATTGGTGAGAAAGAAAAATTGAGGAGAGATAGAGTAAGATGAGAGAGAGATAGAGAAAAAAATAAACAGTATTAAATTTAAATTTGTTTGATATGTTTTTGATAATGAAAAGTTTTTGGGTATATTTTTGTTAATTTAGTTTAAAAAATAGTATGTTTTGTTAATATTTTTTTTTAATTTGAGCGCTGAAACCTGATTGTGATTTACTCTATTTGTGCCAACTTAATTAGATGGACTTTTAGATATACATCAATTTTATTATTAAATATATTTGTAATTAGTTAAAATTTCAAAAATAAGTCACCTTATTAAGGTAGTTAATTAACCATACGATGCAAATCTTGAAATAGGTGTTGTATCAATCATTTCTCGTATAAAAGATGAATTGATCCTCTATAAGATTTAATCCAAAGGGTGAATTGCATTGTTGAGACCAATCTTTTGATTAAAAAAAAGTGTACGGCCAATGCAAAAAACAATTGCGCACATAGCTAGGTTACTTGAAGTAGTGCTATGTTTATTTCTCTTACAATAATTTTGTATACACTCTTTGCGAGAGAAATGAAACTAAAACAACACATGACAAAACTACAATTTTGTCCTCGCTTCTCTTATAAGTGTAAAATGCGTGAAAATATGTCTTCTCGGTTATCTAAATCTCAAGTTTAACGACATTTACGGCTTTTGGAGGGTGATTTACTGATTTGGGAGACGAGAACCAGTTTACAAAAACCCGTGCTGCAAATATATAGAGTACTTTATCGTATTACCTAATTACCCTAGACATGAAATGATTAAAACTTTAAGCAAACAGGGAAAGGTGTAATAGCTTAAGGAATAAATAAAGAAAATAAACTTTACTAGAAATCGAATCTAAGATTATGTGTTGCTAATGATTCACTAATCATAGGCTACTTAGCTAAGCTACTCTTACTTTTGTTATCATCTAGCTTCGACCCCCTAGGACGTAGCTAGTATTATTATAATTAACTCGTATTATCACCTCCTAATTAATAACGTTATTAAATTATCCAGATGCATGAGTTCAATTAATCTGACCATGTACTCCAAACTATGAGGTCAATTCATCACCCCTAAGTGTATTCTTAACAATATCTTTAATAATGAAAAGTTATTTCTTCCTTCCCCTAATCACCTCTGGTTTTTAATTAGTCAAATTAATGTTTAGTTCATATTTTTTGTATTTATTATCAAAAACCCGAATTTGTATTTCTTGTTTATGAAATATATAGTATATATATCAACGTAGGGTCATTAAGAATCAACCATAAATATAACAAGAAAAAAGAGACATCGTTAAGCATATTTACCTAATCGAAATTTAATTTCAGATTTTTTATAATTATGTTTCAACTTTGTACTCGTTGATCATTTCTCCTTCTAATTATTTCTTTAAGTACGTTGAACGAATAAACAAAATTATGTTTCAGATTACTTGATAACTACGTAAATGTAAATTGTGTATTATTATTTTTACCCTATGATCGTCATAACTCATACTGTATAAGATTATTATGTCTCCCCATGAGAATGGTAGAATTTGGTGTTGAAATAAACTTCCTAAAATACCAGAATGAATTTGACACAATAATTTTTGGCCCTTAATAATTGGTTAATTTCTTTTCCAATAATAGATATTGTTATAGTCGGCTTTATAAATACTTAATTACTCCATCCGTTCCCGATTAATTGTTTTTTACGAAATTACGTGCAATTTTGACCGGCTATAACATGTATCAAAATTGTCGAAATGAAAATTTTCAAAACTGAATCATATAATTTAATGTTTGAATTATACGATTAACTTTTGAAAATTTTTATTCCGACAATTTTGATATAAGTTATTGACCGGTCAAAATTACACGTAGTTTCGTAATGAACAATTTGTTGGAAAAACATGTTAATAACATGGGTGTTTCCGAATGGTTACTGGACCAACTTCGAGTCATTTTTTTATGTGACAGCGCTGAGTTGTTTATACCGTACTCAACGTACTTAAGTAGCCCGTGTGACGAGCTTCGTAACGGTATATCGCATGACTTATTCGGAGAATGGGTGTGAATACAAAGTGGCTTCAAAGTTGGGCTATCGAAAGCTCAAATCTGGAAAACGAAATGGTTAATGAGAAAACCATTTAGTATAATCCCATATTGGAAGATTAAGAGTTAATTTTACAATATATATATACCTGTTGCACTTAGAGTTCAATAATAGATTTTGATTATAACTTTGATTATGTTTTTAATGATTTTACGATTTCGATGATATAACGCTTGTCTTTTCCAAAAGTAGTAAATGAAAATTTCAGCACGCCAGAAAGATAGAGCACAGAAAAATGAAGCCACAGGTTCAAGCGGAACCAGAATCGGAGTTAAAACGAAGGAGTTATGAGCTTTCGAAGAATAGCGAGAAGACCAAGAAACTGCCAGAGAAAACGACCGATCGACTGGACAAAAACGACCGATCGTTTTTGGTCCAAATTCTTCCAGAGAGCTCGTCTGAATAACGACCGGTCGAAACTCAGAAACGACCGATCGTTTTCTGAATAACGACCGATCGACTGCAGAAAAACGACCGATCGTTTTCTGCAGTTTTCAAAAATAGCTTTTCAGCTTATTCTGGAAAACTGCTTAAAACCTGTGGATAAAACCCTCAACCACTACCAACGGTCATATACAGAAAAACAGACATCTTGGTCCATATAAACCACCCCAAATCTCTCTCCAAAGACATCCATTCACAACCTATTATCATTCTTCAACCCCTCTCATTCATAACACAAAATATCACCATTTTGGTGAATATATTCGAAAAAGAGGGAAATTAAGGAGAAAGCATTTCGAGCTCAACCAAATATCAAAACATCATCAAAACCACAAATTACCTTATTTAGAAGCAATCAAATTGTGGGTGTTGTTTTAATTTTCAATAAATTTGTAAAGAGCAAAATTATAAGCTCATTGTGAGTGAGTGTTTGGGTAGAAGCTTTTAAGCCAAAGTGTTGGTTAAAAGTTCTAGGTTAAACACTTGGGTACTCATAGATTGAGTGGGAGTCGTTGACTCATTAAACGTGTTCGCTTTCACTTGTATCAAGAGTAGGAACCTCGGGTAGAGGGTGAGCCAATCGGTCGATTGAGCTCGATAGAATTTGTAAAAATCGGGAAGATTATTTTTAGTGAAATACTCGGTACTACCGAGGAGAGGACGTAGACCGTTTTGCCGAAGCTCTATAAATCACGGTGTCATTTTCTTCCTTAACTTTTACTTTCCGCAAATATTTATTTTTGCTTATTTTCTTGCGTGCGTTTAGTATTTCTAGCAATTCATTAACTATTGTTAAAACGCTTAAGCTTAGAATTGCATAAGTTGGGTTATTAGTTGCCATTAAGTTTTAATTAGGCAAAAAGTGCAAAAACCTTATTCAACCCCCCCTCCCCCCTCTAAGGTTTAGCCGCATCGGGGCCAACAATAATGAGAAATAAATTGCAGCAGTTTCAGAAATTAATTGAGCGGATTCTGGGGGTGTAACTCCCAGAATTGATGACCAACATTTATGGCTGCGGTTTCATTAGAGGCTATAAAAGGAAGCCCTCCCCCTCTCATTTCAACACACCAGAATACACACAACCTCACAGCATAAGCATACATATATAGAGAGAGAACCGCACCACCAACAGCTCGACCTGTGGTTCGGTGCCGGTTTCCATACGAGGCACTCAGTGACAGGAGTTGTACCTTGGGAACAAAGTCCCGAAACCAGAAACCTCTAAAGATGGTTCGGGAAATATTGTTTAAGAGAAACTGCGCAGCAGTTGCCTCTCCTTTATTTTTCAGTCCTTTTAATTATGTTCTTTCATTTTCTGTCCATTTAAATTCTGTTCTTTCATTTCTCTAATTTACTTTTCTGTACTGTTTACTTTCTGTATTTGCATTTCTGTACTGTTTACTGTCTGTAATTTCAATTCAGTCCTTTCCTATTCTGTATTTTTTCAATTCTGTAATTTATTTTCTGTATTTACTGAAACAGACCAGCAGTTTAGTAATTATACTATTCTGTCTGGCAGTTTCTTTAATTGTCAAAACATTCCAGCAGTTAGTAATTATACTATTCTGTCTGGCAGTTTCAAACAATTACAATTCAGTCCAGCAGTTTAATAATTTATATTAATCTGTCTGGAATTTTTATTAGTGTAATTTAAATTCTGTACGAGTCAGGAATTGTAATTTATATTCAAATTGTGAGAAATAAAATTATTTATTTCCTTTGCAGTCCTTTGTTATTTATTTTATTGTTTTTCGATATAGTACAAAAGCCAACACAATTAATTGGAAACGGAGGGAGTAGTATCATCCGGTTTGTCACGACGGTCATTTCACATTAATAGATTCGAGCACTTAATTTGAGTGTATAGTCTCAGGATTTGTTAATGTAAGTGTGTTGCTTACTGATTGTGCACTAAAGATATGTCCTAAATATATATTGTACAAGCTAGAATAAATATCAGAAAAGATATGGCTATGCCTACATCACTAAAAATAGGGTGGTGTTACGAAAAGATCTTGGAATCTAAATTCTAGAATGTCTTTTGTGTGAGGTGGAACTTTTGAATTAAACATGCTGTGTAAAACTATACTTTTTTGTATAGTTAACTTAACTATACCTTGTTTTCTTAATAAATAATTGTATTTTTTTTCATTTTTTTTAATAAGGCCTAATTATATATATTTATAACTTGAAACCAAAATTTTTTTAAAAAAAAACCATTTATATATTTTTTGAATTATATCTCTTTAAAATGTCAAATAACGCCAAAAAAGCAATTAAATTGACAGTAAAAACATGAAAATCGGATTTTTAAAAAAGTAACTATTAACAAAACAATGAAATCACCGACTTTACAAAAAATTTAGAAATTTAATAACATTTATTAGTGAAAACAATGTATGGTTAAAAAACTATAAAAAAAATGTATAGTTAGGCTAGCAGCCTCGCACACTAAATAATAAAAAAAAAAAAAAAAAAAGGATTATCATCTAGAGCAAAAGTTATTTCCCATTATAGAGAATAGTCTTTTTTTAAGCAAAAGCTTGGTTTTGATTTTGATTCAAACAGAAGATCTAGGTCTTCCGTACCTGCCATGTCATAACTAGAATCATTATTTAAATCAAAATTATGGAATGGTTAGACTTTAGAGTTTAAAGTATATATATGCATTCATGTTGCTAAAAAAAATAATGTTAATTTATTAAGGGTCAAAACCGTCACTAACCTGTTTTAAAATATTGTCACAGAACTGTTACTATTTTAAAAAACTGTCATAATTTTTATCACAGTTTTAACATTTTTTATAGTATGTCACGTCTTTATGCTATGATCTAAGCGGCTATGTAAACTGTAAAGTTGTCTATTTAATCATAATTTTGAGCCTGAATTAATTCACGTTCAAGGTACATCTAAATTGGGTGATTTACTGATCTTGTTAGCATTTTCCCGACACCTGTGAACTGTTTTTCTTCTCTTCTGACTGGATATATAGAAAGACGAGAGTATATATGGACATTAACTTGGATATTTTTTTTTTAAAAACGTTTTAAATTAAGATTTGGCTAATACAAATCTCACGGTTTTACGACGGGAACACAAATATACGTCTTGTTTTTTTTTTTGGAGATCTATAATGACATGTTTTGGAAATTATGCTAAAATTTAAAATTTCAAAACATGTCATTATACATTTTAGAAAAAAAAAATAAAACGCATATTTGTGTTTCTCTCATGTAACCGTGGAGATTTGCATTAATGAAATCTTGATATTAGCGTTTTTGTAAAAAATTGTCCATTTGAATGTTTTTTGTTATTGTGTTCGTATATCCTTCCCTACCCCTCAAAATATATATCCTAAAACACAACTACATATTTCCTAGTATTCCAACTTATTTCAAGTGTGACATGCAACATAGCAGTGTAGCTTTTGGACATGTAATCAATAGATATCTTGTTAGGGATGGCAGTTGGGTCGGGTTCTTTAAAACCCGACCCGAATGAAACTGACATAAAACTCTGTACCGACCCGAATGAGCTCGACCCGAACCGTGACCCGCATTTTTCTACCAGTTTATTTTTTAGTTGGAAAAAATATGTTTGATACATACAATTTTGCTATTGAGATCTAAAAAAGCATGTTTAATAACAATTAATATTAATATGATAACACTACTATAAAGTGTTATTTATGGTAATAGTACTGAAAATAGGGTTAAAGGAGAATTTGTAGGAGGAAACGCATCATTTTATTTATATGACTCATTTACCTTAAATATGATGAGATTGTTTTAAAATTGTACACGCATCAGTTTTTCTATCAATTAACTTAAATTTACATGAACTCAAATATCACTCAAATACAAGTGATTAAGAATGTCCTCTTATAATTAAAATAATAATTTATGTCTCTTACTTTTATCTTATTCTCTCTAATTTATTTGTACTTTTCACATATAAATTAATAAAATAACAAAAAGATGGGTAGTATAATTTTGATAGAGAAATTGATAAAAAAACTAATAATTTGTATAAACCAAAATGTTTACTTATAAGTTGTAAATGTGTATTTTTTACTTTAAATACGAGAAAATTTGTAAGTTATTTAATGTGATTGTTCTAGTAAATTAATTTGGGTTGAAAAATGTATAAAGTTAAATTGTTAACCTAAAAATATAAGAATGATGATAATTAAGTTAAATATGAGAAAAAACGCATGCTATAATAATACTGGAAATAGATCTGTCGGTGGAGCTTGGAAACTAGACCGTACTTTCTTTAAATAGTGGTTGAACTTCAAATAACAAAACCCCTAGTTAATTAAGTTGATTAAGTAAAATTTATAAATCACAGGTATAAAAGCTGATATGGGATAGAAGTACCAATAATTACTGAACCCTTTATTTCATTATAGAAGACAGAGTGAACAAAAGTGATCATTAGACATTCATTATTAAGAGTTCTCATTTGTGCACATTAATTAGTATTAACACACACAAGACAGAAAAGTTACAATCCATCATTATTCATTAATTCACACCAATATCATGGCATTAATATTATATATATAAGTACATTATCTGTTTCTCTTGGTTTTCTTTCCATCTTCATACCCCAGCATATCTTCCAAGACTTGATCATCCAAATACTCAAACTCAAACACCTCTCGACTATTTGACGAAGACGACGTATTCATGTTAGGGTACTCCCCAGGAAAATTAAGAACTGCTAAATGACCTCTCATATTATAAGCGGCTTTATCGTAAGCCCTTGCAGCTTCTTCAGCAGTGTCGTAAGTACCGAGCCAAACCCTAGCCCCATGCCTAGCTGAGTCTCGTATCTCAGAAGCGTACTTTCCCCACGGCCTCTTTCTCACGCCTCTATACCTCACTTCCTCTTTCTCATCTGAAGATTTCGCCTTGCCATTACCATCCATGTCTTTTTAGTACAACTTCTTACTAACTTGTTTTAAACTCTTTTTTATAGGGATTGAAAAGGGAATCAATAGGAACCAAAGAGTTGTTTATTTTTATAATAATGTGCTCTAGAAACAGTATCGAGTTGGATTAAATGTATATATAGACACAAAGGATTCACCTGGGGGTTTATCTAATGTAATTGTTCATGTGTTAGTTCACAACAAACTTAAAAATTATAGAATTTTTTTTTGTTAGAAACGATTAAATTTTATCTCCAAATCATAATTTTTCAGGATAAAAATAATTTTTTAGACACAAAAATAAATTATTTGTCTCCAAATCTAACTTTTAGTTACATAATTTGAAGAAAAAAAAATTCTCTAAAAACAATCTCATACGAACATAAGAAAACAATTTAATTTCGTCTCAAAAACTATTTGAAGACAAATTTTAATTGTCTCTCTGTGTTCGTATGAGATTGTATTTGCAGACAAAAAAAAATCAAATTATGTGTCTAATAGTTATATTTGAGAAAAAAATATATTTTTTTGTTTAAAAGATTATTTTTATCAAGAAAATTTATAATTTATACACAAAATTTGATTTACATTAATAATATTATTTTTAATTTTTAAGTTTATTATAGTGCGGTAAACATTGAACAGTGAGAATATATACCCACTCATTGGTCGAACATGTTGACTTCTAGATTGACTGTTTGCACTTTTATGAGACCTCATATTGGTGATGTGATATATTAACAATTATTTATTACCAACACGTGCATAATATAGATTGTAACAACAGAAACAGTACTTGACAAAAATGACATTTTTTAGTTTCGTATAAGTTTTTTTCAATCGTAAAGATTTAGTTGCATGGATATCGGTGGCGGAGACAGTAACATTTTATTGAGGGCGTGGCATGATAATTATAGTAGTTTGATCATATAGTTATGTTTAGTACTTAGAAAGAGAACTAGTTCTGATAACTAAAATATGAAGAGGATGTTAATATCTTTGTCAAATTGCGAGTAACACCGTTTTTCGTAAACACATTTCATTAGTGGAAGCAGTTGCCTTTTTTGTCTTTTTTCTGTCAACCCCGTGATTTGGGCATAGATCGTATTTCCCTTATTCTACGACCGCCTAGCGAACTCAGAGAGCTTCTTTATTCATCTGCTCTTATATTAAGTTACAGTTTTATGTGTAACTTAATTACAACTTATATATTATGCTTTAAACGTTATTAACATAACTATGTAATACTTTTTTCTACATGATGATCATACAATATAAACTATAATAGCTGTATCGAAACAAATACGTTAAGTCATGCGGAAGTACGGTAATTTCCGAACTTTATACCGGAACTTAAGAATTTGGTTCGTATGTCGGAGATAGATCGCCGGGGTAGAAAGTTGAATTTTTCCTCTTCGCATATCATTAAACTACTTTGTGTGTTGTTTATGTGTGTGTATATATAACACAAAATGAGATGGTATTTTATCTTTTATATAGGTAGGAGAAGTATCCGAGACTATTGATATACTTTCGATATTTACCGTCCATCAAGATAGGATCAATCTAAATCGTTTGTTAATGTGGAAATACATAGAGTTTATTAAATCACAATTTATTATCACTAAGTTATAAAATCTTCTAATTTATAAATGTTAAAAAAACACGCTAATGATCAAGAATTATTGTGTTGTAATTTTTAAGAGGGAGATTAATTCTTACGTTATGTTATATTTCATTATCCCTTTTCTTAATACCCTTGTTCTCCCTTCATCTGAAGCTGTCGTAACTTGGCCAGTGATTCAAGTAGCTGATCTCTGGCCGCCTACGAATATTTTAGTTCTTCCGATTGCGGAAAGCAACCGGCATTTGATTGACCTCTGTCTGTTGAAAGGCAACCACTTCGATAATTTTTAAGTTTTTTCAATGGAGTATTTGTAGAAGAAAATTATACCCCGTATTATATGTATTAATTGAATTAAAAGCTAAAAGTTACAAAAAGGAGAAGAAAGTTTACAAGGATTTGAACCCATAACCTAAAGAAAATCTAATAATTAGCATAATCAATATGATAGTTATATATTTGAGCAAATAAATAACGATTTAGTTGTGTATTTTACGGCCACGGTATATATTTTTCCCATGTTATTTTCATTTTTCCCATGTTATTTTCATCTTTGAAATTTCTCCACATTAAATAGGTGTTGGAGGCTACAAGTGGACAAGCATATAGCAAAGTAGCAATCACATTTTTACATACAAATGTTCCATCTACAAGACTAAAGATCTATAAACAAATGACTTTTGTCAAGTAGTCATGCAAAACTGCTTAATTATTTCGTCACACTTTTACAAATAGCAAAGTAATACAAACTCAAACTTACATGTGTTTACATTAAATCTATATGTTACGCACTAGAGGTAAGGATCCATTTTTAGGCCGTTTGTCTTCAATTTTTTAAGAAATTGTAATTTTATACGTTACATTTTTATTTTTATTTTTTAGAATCAATATCGAACGATTAACACTATCGTGAATTTAATCCATTATTATTTAGGGTGTGTCACATACCAAATATCTAACACATATTAATGAATCCAAAAATATCTATCCTAAAATTAATTCAAAACTAAAACTAAAAATCTAACACATGTTAATGAATCCGAAAATATCTATCATAAAATTAATTTAAAATTAAAACTAAAAAATACTATTGGTTGATACACCCTAAATAATAATGCATTTTGAAATGAACACCGAACGATTAACATTATCGTGAATCTAGTACACTATTATTTTGGGTGTGTCACATATTAAAATTTTAACACATGAACTTAAAAATATACTAAATGGATCTAAACCGGATTAGTTTTTACTGTCTTAAAAAATCAAGACGCATTTGTGTTGAATTTTTCAGAACAAGCAAAACCAATCTCTAGTATACATATGATTGGATATGTGCATGTTAAAGTGGTTGCAAAATTTAAGGCAATAATATATATACTATTTACACACTCATTCACGCACTAACCACGTCATCAATTATACGTGTTAGTAATCAAAATAATTTTTCATCAAATATGTTCAAGTGTTAACGAGTTTGTTATAATTACATTTCGAGATGTGTAACTATCTGAAGCAGTGTAAGAAAATTGTATATATTGTTACTCCAAAATTTACCTATAGTGTTGGCTTTATCTGGCCAATTATCTTATGAATGTGTGGTTCTAAAGGATTGCAAGTGTGAGTCAAAGAATCTTTCCATGAGTGAACCTTATCTTTAGAGAACAATTTTTTATTTTTTTTTTGAAAGGTTATCTTTAGAGAACATTAAACTGCTACCGAATAGCTCACTCGGTTTTTTTTTTTCGTCAGAGTAAAATGAGGTTTTATGCTCTGCCTGTAAGTATATTTTGATGATACGTGTTTTGATCAATTTTATAATTAGCTATTTAATTTTTAATAATTTTATTTTAATGACATAAATTTATAATTTGAGTTGTTTTATTAAAAACCGTTTTAAATTTTCAATTTATTCTGTATAGTTTAAAATTTTACAATAAACGTTTAAAAATTGCACACTTATATAAAAACACTTATATAGTTATATGAAATCTTATAAAACTATCAAATAGAAGTTGCATTTTCATATGGAAATTGAAAAAAAACAAGTTTTGTATATGCAAATTTAAAAATGATATAAAATTATCAAAAAATATGTTACAAATTAATAAATATAAGCTAAATCGTTTTTTTTTTCATGCTACGTAAGTTCACTATATAACTTATTAAAGACATATAAATTTTTGAGTGATTAGTCTTATGATAAAATAAAAATAAGAGTCTAATTAGATTTTAACTCATACATATTTGGTTTTATTATGTCGAAATTTATTTATATAAGATGCATGATATTAACAATTTTTGATTTTATTCTATATATTTAATTATACGTGAAGAAATGAAAAAAAAATAAAAAATTAGTAAAATTAAGTTGTGAGTAAGTATCATTTCAATTCATTAGATTTGTAAAAATATATTTATATCATCCTAACTAATAAAATTCATATGATGTTCGATAATTATATTCATTTTTATTTTCTAATTGTGCAACTCACTTATACACATGTTTTATATAAATGTGTAATTTAAGTAGACTTATATAATTGTGTAATTCTTATAATTTTAACCGTTTATCGTTAAGTTTTAAACTATAATGACTAAATTGAAACTACAAAACGGTTTTCATCCAAAAAATGTAACGGCGGGTTACTAAAATAATTCAAACTAAAAATTTAAATCACTAAAATGAGATTGTTAAAAATTGGGTTAAAAATCCTAAAAATGATCCGAACATATGTCAACAAACCATTTTTTATTTTTATTTTTACAGAACACATAGTTTACATACACAGTTTTTTTTTTTTTAACAAACCAACTTTTATTAGAAATTAATAGTCTTACAATACTTTGAAAAGCGATAAATTACAACCGGTTTCAAGCGATAAATTACAACCGGAAACCAGTAATCAACCCAATTACAAAACTGGGGAATGTGTTTTAAAATAAATGTGTTACAAAACCGATAATTCTACTACCTGATGCTTAACTACCAGGTCACCAACTTGAACATTGTCTTCACTCAAAAAACCAGATATGGACCCAGATACATAGCCAGAATAAGCATATTTGCCAACCATTCTTCTTGTAAGTGCTTGATTCGCTGGACTTGACGTGATACCAGCATAAAAACAATAGCCGACATTTGGATGACGGCACCCACAAGTTAGAGCTGCCAGTGTCAAAGGACTTTGAAGTTCTTAGGGGGCGTTCCAATACCAATTTCACCATAATAATCGCTGTTAGTGTTCAATAATATGCTTCAGAAAATATTCATCACTAGCATAGAAAAGCCAGGGCCGAAAGCAAGGCTTTAACAGAGGTACTAAGACCAATCAAAATTTTAAACCCACCAATAGTGAAAATCGTCCAAACCTTGCTTCAGAGTGACCATCATTAGCTAAAAACCAACCATACCCGAGGATACATCAAACACAAAAAGTTTTACCCCTAAAGCTAGGGGTTTCTTTTTGGTCTAACATATACATAGCAAACACTTTATTAGGCAAAAAAACAGGGAAATGCATAACTAGATCAGCGCCATTAGCACCCATCTTTGCCAAGGCATCCGCTACTTGATTTTGCTCTCGATAAACATGAACAAAGTCCAAGCCAATCAAATTTATCAATTCACAAATATTACTCCATATAGATTGAAATTTAAGACCGGGAGTGGTATCATTCTTCCACCAATTGACAATAATCTCAGAGTCAGTCTCAATATTAATGCCATAAATATCCATACCATAACAGATAAGCAAACCATTGTAAATAGCCAAGAGCTTAGCTAGCGTATTAGAGTTAGATATATGATGAAAAGAAAAAGCAACTATCAAAAGACCATTGCTATCTCTAATCAATCCACCATTGCCTGAGTTATTACCTCTAGTTGAGCCATCAATATTAAGCTTGAGCCTACCTGATGGTGGGCATTTCCAGCTAACCAGACAAGGTTTTTTAACCCTGCATTCAATTAACTTAAGGCCCAAACCATCAAGGGTAATATTTTGAAAGTTATTAGTAGGGCTGATAGGTTTAATAAGAAAATTGATATCGCTTAACCAATTAAGAACTTTAGCAATAATTTTAGTGGCGCACATGGGAGTATTATCATGTTTATAGCTGTTCTTAATCAACCATATTTCCCATAAAATAAGAAAAGGCACCAAAGCCGCAGTTTTACCAAAATGAGAACCGTCACAGTTGCTGCACCAATTCTGCAATTTCCTCTTCCAATCATTTCGACAATGCTGAAATCCGAAACTATTGCAAAAATAACTCCATACTTTGTTAGAAACATCACAATGCCCCATAAGGTGACAAATGGAATCGCAAGTATAATTTGTACAACAAGAACATTTAGAAGCTAAATTGATGCCATACTTTTTTAAATCCTCCTCTAGTTTAATAGCATTATGCCACAATTTCCACACAAAGATTGAAACTTTAGTAGGCAAAAGGGGATTCCAAATGTGTTTAGCCATATTAAGAACAAGATTTTTCACTCTAATGAAATTAAAAGCACTTTTAAGAGTAAAATCACCATTATGAGTAATAGGCCAAAACCTAATATCAGAACCAACGCTCAAGCTAATAGAAAGATGAGTTACCATATTAACCAAGGGTTTCCCCCCCATAAGATTAAGCAGGGGTAAATCCCAAGCATTACCTTGAATAACTTGGTTGAGAAGCACGTTAGGAAATACGACACCAAAGTGCTCGCAGAGAAGCCCCTTTTGTTGAACCATGGGGTTCAATAATTGATTTTGATTATAACGTTGATTATATTTTCAATGATTTTACGATTTCTCTATTTCGATGATATAATGCTTGTCTTTTCCAAAAGTAGAATTTGTAAATTCCAGCACGCCAGAAAGATAGAGCACAGAAAAACGAAGCCACAGGTTCAAGCGGAACCAGAATCGGAGCTAAAACGAAAGAGTTATGAGCATTCGAAGAATAGCGAGAAAACAGAGAACGACCGATCGTCTGTACAAAAACGACCGATCATTTTTGTACCAAATTCTTCCAGTGAGGACGTTGAAAAAACGACCGATCGTTTCTCAGAAAACGACCGATCGTTTTCTGAAAACGACCGATCGACTATAGAAAACGACCGATCGTTTTCTGCAGAATTCGAAAACAGCTTTTCAGCTTATTCTGGAAAGTTGCTTAAAACGCTGAAAAAAAAAGCCTCAACCACTTACAACGGTCTGATACATAAAAAAAGACTTTGGTGATTATATAAACCACCCAATCTCTCTCCCAAACCACCAATCAATACACTAATCCATTATCCTTCAACCTCTAAATAAAAAGCCTAAAATCACTTTTTTGGTGAATACATTCAAGAAAGAGGGAAATCAAGGAGTATACGATTCAAGCTTAATCATCATCAAAAACTCACCAATTAGCTTATTTAGAAGCAATTAAAATAGTGAGTGTAGTTAAATTGAATGTAACGATTTTGTAAAGAGTAAAATATAAACTCATTTGTGAGCGAGTATTCGGATAGAGGCTTTGTAAGCAATTGAAGCTTAAAAGCTCTAGGTCTTTTCATTTCGGGATACTCATAAAGTGAGGGGGAGCTCAATCGGTTGATTAGCTCGATAGGATTTGTAATAATCCGCAAGGAGATTTTTAGTGAAATACTCGGTAGTACCGAGGAGAGGACGTAGGCCGTTTTGCCGAACCTCTATAAATCACGGTGTCATCTTCTTCCCTTAAACTTTTACTTTCCGCAAATATTTATTCTTACTTGCTTGCGTTTGAATTTATTAACGATTATTAACGCTTAAGCTTAGAATTGCGTAAGTTGGGGTGTTAGTTGCACTTAAGTTTTAATTAGGCGAAAATCGCCATAAACCTTATTCACCCCCCCTCTAAGGTTTAGCCGCACACGGGCCAACACCTTTCCTGACCAGTTCTCGTACCAAAAACTCACAGACCCTTCCTTAACACACCATTCACTTTTAGCTATAAGAGTAGGAAAGTTAGAACCAAATATCTTCCAAGCATTAGAGTGATAAGATAAAATAACAGGATCATTCCAATTAATATAATGAGAAAAATACTTTTGATACATAAAGATAGTCCATGGGGATTCAACATTCAAAAGCCTCCAACTCATCTTGAGATGAAGAGCTTTCATAACCTCGGCTATATTTCTAATCCCTAGACCCCCCCTCATTGGTGGGCTTAGTAATTTTGGACCAACTAATCCAATAATGACTATTTTCTCCCTCAAAAGAGCTCCAGAAAAAGTTAGAGAAAGCAGTATCAATCTTGTCAGTTGTAACTTTGGGAGGATGAAGAACTGCTAAAAGGTGCATAGGAAAAGAAGAGAGTACATGTTTAATAAGTATAAGTTTAGCACCAGATGAAAGAATAGAGCTTTTCCAATTAGATACTTTTTTGTTAATTTTATCCACAAGTGGATCATACATGCTAGAAAGAAGCTTCGCGTGATGTAGAGGGATGCCTAAATATTTAGTAGGAAAAGTGCCCTCAGTAAAACCAGTAGCTGCTGCAATAATGCTATTTCTATTAGTATTACTATTGTGATTGTTAGTTAAGAAAACACTTTTTGACTTGTTTAACAATTGGCCAGACGCTAACTCATAACTATTAATAAACTGCATAAGCTTGTCTAGATTTTGTTTACTACCATTTGTAAAAATAAGAACATCGTCTGCAAAAAGAATATGCGAGATAGCAGTTATATTAGTGGGAATTTTTTATGGAATAAGTGTACCATCCAAGTTAAGTTTCTCGAGCCCTCTGCTTAGGACCTCTTCTGCAATGATAAACAAAAGGGGAGAGAGAGGTTCTCCTTGTTTAACCCCTCTACTAGAAGAGAAAAAACCTGATTGAACTCCATTAATACAAACAGAATAATTAGCGAAACATACACATTTGAGAACCAAATTAACCCTCAAACTATCAAAACCAAAGGCCAAAAGAGTATTTTTTAAAAATTCCCAATTAAGTCTATCAAAAGCTTTTGCCATATCAAGTTTAAAAACAACATTCCCACCCCTAGTGGTGTCACCAAGATGCCGAAGCAGCTCTTGAGAGAACAAAATTGCATCAGTAATACATCTGCCATTAACAAAACCACTTTGCTGTTGAGAAATAATATTAGGCAAAACAGTAGCAAGTCTTTTAGAAATAACTTTAGTGATTATTTTATAAAAAACTTGACACAAACTAATGGGCCTAAATTGAGAGAAATCTGAGGGATCGTCAACTTTAGGGAGAAGCACAATAAGAGAAGAAATGAAAGTCTGAGGGAGCTTATCCCCCTCAAAGAAACTCCAAATTGCTTCAACTAAATCACATTTAATAATAGTCCAGCACTTCATGAAAAAAACAGAAGAAAACCCGTCAGGAACAGGGGAGGAGTTCATAGGATTAGAAAAGACAGCAATTTTAATTTCCTCTTTCGTGGGTTTGCACATAAGCATTTTATTATCAGAATCGGTGAACAGCTTAGGAATTACATTAATAAGATATGGGTTACTAACAACCCCTTCCTCAGAAAGGTGACTAGTGAAAAATCTTTGTTCCTCATTCTCAATCTCATTTAAATTCTCTGTAACACGACCACAAGGCAAAGTAATGTTCTTAATGCTACCCTTAGACCTTTTGTGATTAATCATTTGATGAAAGAATTTAGAATTTCTATCTCCTTCTACTAACCATTTAACCTTAGCTTTTTGTTTCAAAAAAATCTCTTCTTGCAGAATAGCTTTTTTGTACTTAAGCAAACATGAATTGTAATCATCTAAGTAGGTGTCCCCTAGAGTAACTAAGTTGTTTTCGGCAAAAATTAAAGCATCATTCATTGCTGCCACATTGTTAAAAACATTCCCAAAAACTCTTTTGTTCCACTCTTTCAGACAAAACTTGAGTCTTTTGAGCTTAAAAGCAAATTTATTTAGACCAAACAGATGACAGGACTGAGACCAACTATTACTCACCGCACTAGTAAAATCGTCATGCGTAACCCACATACGTTGAAACTTAAAACAAGTAGGACCATGGGCAGTAGCAGTAGATGTAGTAAAAACCAAAGGAGAATGATCGGAGACCGTTCTTTCTAGAATATTAAGTTTAAGAACAGGAAAAAACATTTCCCAATCAGTGGTGGTTAAAGCTCTATCGAGCTTTTCAAATTGAACTTTTCCTTTACTTTGCTTACTCCAAGTGAAGCTAGAACCTGCATGAGCTAACTCAATAAGACCATTACTATTAATAAAGTCAATAAAATCAGCTTTATCTTTACCACCCCTGCGTTGACCTCCTAGTTTCTCGGTTTCATTTCTAATGGTATTGAAATCGCCTACAACCAACCAAGTTTCAGAGCTAAGGTTCAAGTTGCTAACAGTATTCTATAAATCTCTCCTAGAAATGTAGTCACACTTAGCATAGATAAAAGTGATGAAAAAATCTTGCTGAAACTGAAATTTAAGAGTAATTTCTTGCCTTGTTGAACTTACAATATCTATTTTAAAGTGACTTTTGTATAAAATCCAAATTTTACCCATGCTAGTTTCATTAGAAATAATAGAGTCCATATTGAGTTTTCTCATAATGACAGCAGCTTTAGAGACACTAATCATAGGTTCTAAAATAGCAATTAAATCTAACTTATATTTTTTTAACATAAATAGATAGTTGGGCTTGCGAAAGACTATTAGCAATACCCCTAATATTCCAAACAATGAAATTAATCATGAGAGAAAGAAAGTGTTCTCCTTCCTAGTATCTATACTAGAAGGAGTGTACCTGACTGGAGGCTTGCTTTGCCTCTTATCTCTTTTACTGTCACCATCAGAGTGGACCTGAGATTTCTCATGCCCTGCTATCTCCACACATGAATCTAAATGAAGGGAATCCACTAGACTTTCAATAGTGTTTTGAACTATTACACTCTCAACAACTTTAGGCATTTTAATAAACCCGGACTCAATGTCGTTTTCTAACTGTAGCAATGTCTTATTTTCCTTGTTTCTTTTTTCCTTCTCTTTTTTTTTAGTACTTTTGTTTACGGTTACCTCACCCTCTACAAACTGGCTTTTGCTCGGTTTTTTATTAAAATCCAAGGGTCAAACTACCTTGGGAGTACTATCAATAGGGGCAAGTAGACTCCCATTCTCATTATCACTATTAATTTTCTCGATTTTCAGAATCTTTTCTCCTTCTTTAGGTGTACCTATGATTATCACGTCTGGATTTTCTTCACTTTCTGTATCCATTATTATCTGTTCTTGCTCCTCTAGATTAACCAGAACCCATTTGTTACCGATTTTTTTGTAAAACTTATTGACCACAATATGCTCCACAGTTTCATTCTGAGAAGTAGAAATTTCAGAATTTTGTTTTTGAGCTACCTCATCCAACTTTCTTTTACCCTTTATTTTGTCCTTGTTCTCTTTTACCTCACTAGGTTCAACCAATTCAGTAACTATCTTTCTAGGTGCCCAACCTGGCTTCACAACTTTTTGTTCAGCATTAGGCGTATGCTTTTTACATTCACTAGATGTATGACCTTGGAGCCAACATTTATCACAATACTTAGAAAACTTCTCAAACTCTACTTTTTGCCAATACCCATTATCAATAGATGTGCCAATCCAAATTTTGTCTTCCCTTTTTTCTAACAAATCCATCTCCACGCACACACGTGCAAAAGCTGGTCGAGAATGTGTGAGGGTAGCTAAATCGGTGACTAAAAACCTACCATAAGGTTGAGAGATTGTTTTAAGATAGGAGGGAATACATAGATTTAGTGGTAGCATAGGAAATCTAATCCAGACAGGGGCTATAGCTGATTCTGTGTTAAGAGAAAAATCCGCAGTCCATTTAAAAATTCTAAATAAGGAACCCTCAATTTCATGATTGTTTCTGGTCCAAGCCTTATTAAAATTCTTTGCATTCGTCATTTTAATAAACACATGCCTGAAATCCATTATACCCACGATTGGAATTTCAGATAAGCCCCAATTCTTAACTATATGATCTCTAATAACCTCAATTTTGGGTTTTCCCCTACTGAATTTGGCAATTAAAGCATATTGAAGCGAAGTTTCAGACCTGTGGATCTCTATATTAGTAAAGATGATGGCCGGTTTGGAATCCTTAGTTCTAGTTTGCCTACTCGGTAGCTGTAGATCGTTTATAGGAATTGAGCTCAGGTCTACTTTGTTAATAGCTGGTTTCGAGCTATTACCTGTTAAAGCAATAGCATACGATACAGGTTTAGTTGTGGTAGAAGACGTATTGGCCCCTGTAGTTGGCGATTTAACCGTTTCCTCGCTGGTTTGTCCCTTTTGATCCATGGTGAAAAGAAGCCCTAATCTAATTTAGGATGTAGAGAACTCTCCAAACAAATCGCGGCCTCTTTCATCAAATTTCCTGATACTCTGATTACCTGCTTTTCAATAACTAAATTGGTAAATATTATGATAGTAAATAGACATACTTAGAATAAAGTTAGGACTGAAAATAATGAACCTGAAAAAGTGGGGATTCTTGATTAACTTGGAGCCGGTCCTTCTTTTCGTACTTTTACGTATATGAAAATAATGAGAAAATCAGTTCCTCACTTGCATTCACGATTTGTCTAGCGGCTTCACACTGATCCTTTAGAGAAAGATCAATAACCGGAATTGACTTACATGTAGCCATGTCGGCACTATAAGATTACCAGGTCTCTCTCCATGTGGGAAAACATAACTATATATATAGAGCTTTCTTTCTTACATGTCTAAAACAATCGTGACATTTTTTTCAATTTGAGTCTCCTTTGGTACAAAAGTTTCATGTGTAATTAGGTTCATCTTCTGTGACGAGGTCTTATTTTCCATTTTATTTTTATTAAGAAATTTTTGTAAGAATCAGAGTCTAAAGTTGCAACATGTCAACTAGGTTTCAGCTAGCAAATAATATGGCCAAACTACTAAATATAACGAGATCGGTTTAAACAAGGTCAATTTTTTTTTATCATATGTCGAATTTTTTTTATCTATGTTTGTTATGTAAAAAAAAAAATACATATTAAAAGTCACATATGAACGGCAAGCACTAATTAAGTAGAAGAAATTTGATTAGAAATATACCAACAAAAGCTTAACATGTTAGCCAGTGAAATTATGATCAGTATAGCCTATTTTCTTCAGCCACATGTTAATTTAATTATACTTGCTGTTTTTCCAAATCTAGATGTTATGTCTTTATATGTTACAATAGATTTTATTTGTAATAACTTTTTTTGTGGTTTTTGCTTCTCCTTAAAGATGTCAATCCCTTCTTTTTTACATTTGAATCTACGCATTTAACTATGTTTTTTATATTACATTGATCAGGCTGTTACAGAAATATAAGGATAAATGTCATAAGAAGTAAAGAGCAGATTAAAATGGCTATTTTTGGGCTTAAAAGTTGGGGATTTAAACTTTTAAAGTGGTAACTTTTTACACACTTTAGCATGCTAGTTACATATTATAGCTTTTTGTTAACTTATTAGTAGTTTATAGTTTTCTAGTTGACAGTATTTTTACAGACTTTTATCGGAATAGTTATTGTGGAGGCTTGGCACACGAATAAATATTTATTTGGTTACGTTTACTAATAATAAAATGGACAAACTCTGGTTTTTAGACAGCTTAAGGTTTCATAAAATATTATTAATTTGGAAAAAAATAAAAATGTGCCAATCATGCTTTGGTCGTTTACAAATCATGTGAAGGCTTGGAAATTATGGTATACTTTTTGTTAATGGCATTAATAAATTTCTGTTCGACAAATTGTGGAAGCTAGTCAACTGATATGGGAATATAAAAGGATAAATTTCAAATTGGTCCACTATCTATATACTATACTATTAGGGTAAAACGTTAGCATACTCCGAACTTCTTTTGGTTGCTTAATCTGTACTATTATTATAAGTAAACTCAATAGTTTTGAAACTGTTATATCTTGTTATATTTTTTCAAAAATAATCTTAATTTTTTTTTATTAATTACAATAATACCATAGTTACATAAAAAAAATATAAAAAGTAATAACAAATAACATTATTTATCACTCTTTAACGACCAAACATTCCTCTAACTCTTATTATCTTATGCTATTTTTTTGTTATTATCCACATATTTATATCATAACTACATTTATTTTTTATATTTTGATTTCACTGCGCGTCGCATACGCAACGCGTGAGTCACGACTACTAATAGAGTGTGGACTATGCCAGACCTTATAGATTAATTAAAAAAAATAGTAGGAAGTTGATGTTGATTAAGGAACATAATTTATGTTTACTTACATTACTTGATATATTTTATTTTATTCGAACGGCTTGGAAATTTGAATTAAATAAATTAAGGTCGGCCGGCAGGAAGGTGATGATCATCATAGAACATAAATCTGATCTAATTAATTAGTAGACTTGTTATTTTCCGCATTTCACCGATAGAAAGAAAGATATAGCCATACTTTTTACTAGATCAATTTATTGATCAATAGAAAGAAAAATTATGGACTTCGGAAACAAGATCACAGCATGTAGCTGGAGTTTTATGTTGTTCTTTTGATCAACTTCTAGTTTATGATTGTGTTTTTCGAGCTTCGTTGTATATCTGGTTTAGGTCTCCTTTTTAGTTTTATACTTGTATATGCTTACTTACCCAAAAAAAAACTTCTAGTTTATAGAGTATCAGTTTTGTTTGCTTCTCCTAGCGGTTAAAAAGTAGTTTTCGATGGTTAAAGGTCTTGTTTCTTATCCTGACTAGTATAGTTTATTCTATAGTAATGTTTGTTTGATGTAATAAGTTAATTTGTTCAGTCCAAGTATCCCTTGAAGAAAAAATTGTTCTTTCGAAAAATGCTTTCATTTTCATATCTTCTACGGAACGAAACAGTTATAAGAGATCAGTCGTAGTCCATCCAAGAAAATGTCTATGCAATAAAGTTTAATACAACTTGGCTTTCTTGCGGATTGGAATATATAACTCGTCGGGCCATCAAATTTTAATACAACTTGACTAAAATCTGACAAATAATGATTCAAGCGGGATGCTATCTTGCAGAATAGATACATCACGGGGTAATTAGAAGGGTATTAGCACACTTTTACGGAAGACACCACTGAAAGATAGGTAATCGATAAGTTGAAGTCGACATATATACAAATTTTAGCACTTATAGACTTATCGTCTAATGTTTGTTGTAGCCTAAAGTTTATCAAAATTAACCTATCGTCGTCTGCATTTATCAAAAGTATCCTATGGCCGTCTGCTTGACTAGCCTAATTTAATTAAGCTTTAGCCGATACATTCACAGGTCACCCGAAAGTTTCTTCCTTTTCTTCCTATAGGTTCTTCCACGTCATATATTTACTTACAAGGTCGACAATGATTGTGTAAGATAGAGTAGTTATTTGACAAAACACATAAAGGCATACACCAAAAGATAAATGCTTCACCAATTTTATTACTAAGAGGTGAAACTCATAAGTTCTCCATATTCCGCAGGTTATCGAGAGTAAGATCATCCCCATCTCGGTCTCTCTATCAAATTATTCATATTTATGGAGAAAAGTACACTTTTATAGGATTCAGAAGACCCATTTATATTTTGTGTTAAATTTCAACATCTCTATCAAACTCTATGTAATACTAATAAAATATTACTATTAATCTAGTGTTATAATAAAATATTTTTTAAGTGGAAAAGAAAAAACGAAAAAGAGTTGTAATAAAATAATACTATATTGTTATGAATATGTGATGATATTCTGTTTATATAGAGAGACAAAATGGTTTTCTTTATTAATAAATAGAGTTGCTTAAGAGATTGATGCAGAATAATTTTAGTTTGTGGAAACTGCAAAAATTGGCATTTTACATTCACAAATATCAAATACAATTTCAAGTTGCATTACACAAAACAGATAACAATCAGAAACTAATTTTGCAGAAGCGTTGTCTCTTAAAAGAAGCACCAAAACATAATACCAAAGCTTATATAAAACTGTGATTATGCAGTAGTATCACCACAGTGGGAAAAGCTAGTCTCCACATATAACAATACAAACTCAGATGGAAACACAAGTTTAGTATGAGAAAGCATATAAAGTAGGAAACAATATTCGATAAAGTCTGTTCTCTCTTAAACACCAAATTTACTTAAGTTTATATAAGTCCCAAACTTGTTCAGTATTGCCATAGTGGGCAAAGAAAGTCTGCATAAACTCCCCTTCAACGTAGTCCTTATACCGTGGGGGGTTGTGTGCATCAATAAGTCGTTTTGCGGGTTGAATGAAGCTATCAAACGAAGGAGTAAACAGATTGGCCATAGACATCCGATCCGTTTCAGAATTTGTCATAACCCGATGATTAGTACCTTTTAGCTTTCCATTAGTGATGACCTGTAACCGTACAACTTGTCATTAGCGAATACTATAATGTTTAGATCTAGGTAAGCAATCTTCTTCATATATCAAATAACAACCTAAATTAGATCTCAAAAGACAACTATAATTTACCAAATATATCTCTTGGCCAACAATGTACAAAGTTACCGGATACGTATATATACCTCTAGTTGGTAGCCATTGTTGAAAACAAATGCATTAGGAATCGAATCAACCCCAATCCATTCACCGTCCTTTTCTACTTGTAGCCCATATACATTCTGTTGAAGGATAGTTATGATGCTCGGGTCAAGATGTGCTCCTGCTCCCCAAACCAAGCTAGGGTCCGGACATAATGGATAGTAATTCACTGCCATACCATAGGTTTCTGTCATTTTATCTTCGAAATAGTCTCCTTCAAGACCAAGACCTTCAGCTATTAGGGTCATAACTACCGAGCACAATTTCTTCACACCTAGAGAATATTCACCAACAACCTCGCTGCAAATATGACCTCACATTCTATAAGTTTTTTCTTTAAAGAAAATTTTGGTATTACACAATAGCTTGATCAAACTACGTAAAGCTTGAGGAGGTTGTAGATTTTACCGATATCCTGCTGGTTTATCTGGCCAGTTGTGAATGTGTTCTTCCAGAGGGTGGCAATAGTGGTTCAAAGTATCTTTCCAAGCATGAACCTTATCTTTAGCGTACATCATACTACTTGTGTATAGCTTGCTCGGACTTTTTACATCATCGGTGTAAAAGCCTGCCTTTTCCTCTTCAGACATGTTAAAGAACTCCTTAAGCAAAGTTTCCGTCTTCTTCATCAAATTATCTGGTACTGCGTGGTTAATTACCTGATTTTGAATGACCATAGGTGTTAAGATCTTTTCTAAACTTATGAAACTTGAATTGGAAGAAAAAGATTAGAAATACCAAACCTGAAAAACACCATATTCTTCACTAGCATTAACCAATTGTCTAGCAATTTCACATCGATCCTTCAGTTTAAGATCGATAACTGGAATAGATTTGCATATAGGCACTACATGATCACCAGGTCTCTGACCGGGTGGGAAAACATAGCTGTCGGGTATGGTGTTGAGATTTTTAGACCATGTTGATACCAGTTTCGACATCCTTTTTTGCTTATTAATATTCTTATCGAAAAACTACTCTCTGTGTGAATTGTGGAATAGAAAAGGATGATGGTAGGTTTAAATAGAGCTCTTTGCAAACGAAAAAAACTTTATGTGCTTAGGAAAATGATAATTTTACAAGTCACAAGATTCCAACCAGAAGCAATCATCAAGCTACCATAATCAGACTAAGATTAAACAAAACAAACAATTCTTAATAACATTAAAATATTTAGCAAAATATTCGTGTATGCATGAAGACATTTATATTGATAGTCAGCATATATATATATATATATAGAAAATGATGTTTACATAATTACATTTATATTGATATGCATGGACGGCAAGGGATGCATTTTTGCTGCCCTATTTTAATTAAGGCAGCATGTCCTAATTTTCTCAACCATTGGATCAAAAATCATCCAAATGGTTTAACCAAAATTCTTAGAAAATGACTATTTTGTCCCAAAGGATTGCAACATTGCATACATTTTTTTTTGAAGATTATCTGTAAAGAATGAAACGAAGGATTGCATACATATATACACACGCTTTTTAGAATAAAATTACGTTTGCAATTTGTAAAACTCGGTTTTATATTGTTAAAACTCGTTTCTAAAATAATTTCTTGTTTACAATTTGAAAAAAATAGAACAAAAAATGTGGAACACACTTTTCTAATCCAGTCCCACAACTCCGATATACAACATTGTCGACTTTTTTTTGGGCTTTTTTTTACTCAATTCTCATGATTTTTTGTTCTAGTTTTTTTCTTCGATTGTAAATTAGAAATCTGGGTTTTACAAATTAAGTTTTTCAATTGTTTTTATTTTTTGAAAAAAAGTTGTTGGAAAAACAAGAAATAATTATAGAAACGGCTTTAACAAATATAGAACTGAGTTTTACAAATTAAAAATGCAATTTTATTCTAAAAATCGTGTGTTGTGTGTGTATGTAATACTTTGGGGAAAATAGTCATGGTTGAGAAATCTAAGACAGACTGCCTTACTTAAAAATTGTATCCGACGGCAAGTATTCACGGGAAGTAACGTGGTTTAAAAAACAAAAGTTTTCCAGATAGACCAACAAGACAGTCAACTAATCCAATTTTTCTGTGAACAATTTAATTTCAAAATCTTATGATACTACTCAACAAGCTTGTATATTATAAATGTTGCACCTTTGATACTTTGTTTTTAATTTTGTGGGTTTTTTTCCTGCTTTTTAAATTCAATCATTAACAAAAAGTGAGTTTTTCCCACCAATTATATATATATATAAAAATAGTCATCGTAATTAAGGTTTCCAAACAACAGAAAGATTGATAAATTGAAGAAAGAAGAATTATGTACAGCTTTCAGACTATACAAACATGCACTAATTTGTTTGTAAAAGAGAAATGATATGTGCACCGAAGGTTCACATAAGATAACCCTGCATAGTGTTAGATTTAGCACTCCGATCCTTGCATTTTTAGTGTCATTTTTTCGGTAAACAAGTGGGGCAACAAGCATTTTTCTTGAAAAAAAATACACTTGTCTAAGGTGTGTAACCGCCTAACCGGAAAAACTATGTAGTCATCTAAGAGAACTTCTCGACATGGATTCTTAGCCACAAAAGTGTTGCCCCGCAGACTGGCAGTCGGAGAAAATAAACAGATAATTCTTGTACGAGGAGAAGTCTTTTTAAAGCTCTAAATAATTTGGCGTGTAACTGCTTGCGGTAAGTTTCAATATATATATATATATATTCTTTTAAAGTATGAGATCGAAGATTTGAAAGATTCATTATAGCAGGTTGACAGACTACGACATTTCCAATAAACAAAATCTCAATGCCAACAAGCAGAAGAGAAATGATCCCAAAATCTCAACACAGATTGACAGTCTTCAACATCGACATCTTCATTGCAATAGCTTACGAATATAATTTTCCCAATACCAACAAGCAGAAGAGAGATGATCAAGTTGATTGCTTCATCTGGTTGTTGATGGCATATTCAAGTTTTTTTTTCCTGATTGTATGTGCTGTTTTTGGATTGTATTATTGCCATAACTGTAGAATTTCATATAGGATTCTTGTTGTTTTTAGTTCAAGGTTACAGATCCTTTCATCAGTTATAAAAAAAGGTTTACAGCAAACCATTGTATAATACGATATCAAATGTACACCAAGGCCTAACAGTTGAAACAAATAAAATAAGACAAGAAGAAAAATATATTCCTTAATTTAGAAATTCGACATTAATTAACATATTACTGCCGACTTCAAATATAAATATAATATATAATAGTGTAATTGACTACTTCAGCATAGCATATTTAACCCTCAAAATTCCAACTTACTTGTATTTTGTACACATTTCACTAGAACATATAGATAGAGGGGAAAAAGGTGAATTGGTAGCAGGTACTATTTTGCAAAAACAAAATTAAGACTTAGGCAAGAAACTGAGTAAAGGACCAATTACTTAAAGCCAAAAAGGACCAATTGATATTAAATATGGGATAAATGTAATGCTTAAAAAAGCTAAAAACGTTAAAGTGGTAAAAGTGCTTATGTCCTGTTAAATGATATAATAAAATCAATATTGATGAGAGTTTTAAAAGTAACACTAATCAAAATGGTGTTGGAGGTGTAATGCGAAATGATCAATTGAGGTTTATTTTAGGGTATTATACTTCAATTAAGAGCAATTCTGGTCTTGAATCTGAGATGAAAGCACTTTTAATGGGTGTTCAAATTGTTGAAGAAAATAATATAATTTTTGAATCAGATTACTTACAATTGATGAATATTATTCAAGGCAAGAGCAATTGCCCCTGACAGCTAATCTATATAATGTATCTAATAAATCAGTAATTCAAACTACGTGAATTACGAATTATGCATACAGAGGGAGAAGGTAACGGAGGAGCAGATCACCTGGCGAATTTAGTATGCGATGAAAACCCACTACTTCCGAATTGTTTAGAAGACTTCTCATATTATCTAAAGGGCATAATCATCATTGAAGCACTGACGATTGCTTATTTACGAATCAAATGATTTTTAAAGAATTTTGAAAGAAGAAGAAAGACAGTCTGTCACTAAAAGAGAAAAATAGATGGTCTCCACTGTATTACGAAGAGGTCAATATATCTGAAAAAGTGACGCGTGTTATAAGTTTTGGCGTTTTATTTTTTAGTACTCAAGTTTCTGTCGATTTGCAGTTTGAAGCTCTATTTTGTAATTGAAACATTTTTCCACTTTTGCTATTGTTTTTTGTGGGTTTTCACCCATATTTCTAATAAATAAAAATGTGGGGTTTTCCCACCAATTATATATATATATATAAAAAAAATAGGCCGTCACGTTTCAGAGAAGTTTTTTCCTGACCTCAATTTAAATACAGTAGAAACTATCCTCAAAGGGAAAAAATAATAAATTTTGATCCAAAATTTAAGTGAATGGTATTTAGTTCGGCTTAATATTTTGAAACCATTATAAATTTTATAGGAGCATTGTCGTTTTCGTTCAAGCACAAAAAACTCAATCACAAACTTTGTATGGATTCATTGTTGGTTCAGTAATACCATAGTGGGAAAATAAAGTCTGCAAAGTGCTTATATTGTGGGGGTTGTCTACATCGATAAGTGCTTTTGCAGGTTCTATGAAGCTACCAAAAGACTAATCAAATTCGGCATCCGACAAGTGTGTGGGTTCGTCGTCATAACACGATGTAGAGAAGTGCTTTTCAGCTTCCCTTTAGTGATGGCCAATATAATCCATTTGTACCAAACAAACTGTTGTGTGTAAGTAGGGCCGGCGAAAACCCGAAAAAACCGAACCGGAAAAAGACCGAAACCGAAAAACCGAAACTTTTTCGGGTCGGTTTCGGTTTACAATAAAACCGGCCCAGAAAAAACCGGAAAACCCGAAAAAGACCGACGAAAATAAAACCGAAAAAACCCGAAGAAAAGCTGAAAAACCGAAAAACCAAAACCGGACCGAAACAAACCGGTTCGGTCCAAAAAATAATAATACCGAAAACAAAAAAAAATCGAACCGAAAAATCTGCTCGATTTCGGTTTTGCCAAAAACCGAACCGAACCGAACTCGGCCTATGTAAGAGTCAAAGTATCCAATATGTGTAAGCATACAGACAGTCAAAGTATCCATTTTTTCCCCTCTACAATCACACCATGAAGTCCATAGATGCTTATCCATAAGTTCAACAAAAAAAAATGATTTAGTTGAGCATATACTTTTGGCTATATTCTGTGAATGTGAATTACTTGCTCTTAAACAGTGAAAATGTGTTGCGGTAAAAGAAAAGCGAGTGTGTGTGGAGATAAATGGGCTATGTATGAAAAGAAGAGAATGTTAACAGAGGAAATACATGTGTGCTGATTATTTCCTGCCAAAATAGTAAACTGACAATTTACATCGATTTGTACATAATTTGTCAAATGAGCTACGGCGGTATAGGGGATCATTTTTCTTAAAAACTTTCGGAAAAAAAAGAATCATGGCACCAGATCTTACTGATAAGTGGTCGGCTCATTCAAGAAAACTGTCATTCAGGAAACCATCTCATCGAATAGTGATAAACACTCTTACTGACCATAGACAAAACCAATCTTAGCAGTTAACCATCTTTTTCATATGCATGCTTGATGCTCCTAGCAAGGGTTGGCGCACGTAATATCTGGTAATATTATGCTTATTGGAAAAAAAAGAATCACGTCACCAGATCTTACTGATAAGTGGTCGGCTCATTCAAGAAAACTGTCATTCAGGAAACCATCTCATCGAATAGTGATAAACACTCTTACTGACCATAGACAAAACCAATCTTAGCAGTTAACCATCTTTTTCATATGCATGCTTGATGCTCCTAGCAAGGGTTGGCACACGTAATATCTGGTAATATTATGCTTATGAAACTAATAGATGCTGTACCAATATTTAATATAAACGAATCAATTAAAAAAAACATGCCACGTAATTCGTTTTTTTGCAGATTCTCAGTAAAAAGCAAGTAATTAACTGAACCAAAACCTTTACTTTTCACAATGCCATACAATATAGTAGAAAACAAGGAGGCTTACTACCAATTACCACACAGTTAAGTTCCCATATAACAAGCATAAACGTGGTCATGAGTCTCATGACCTTTAGATGGTGTTTTCTTAAAAGTCACTAAATCTGAATAAGATTTCACAAGCTTGAAAATCATACACAAACGATATGAATTTGGTAAATAGTTAAAAACAACCTGAAAAAGTGTGGCGGGCACACCAAATGGCTTTTGGATTCTAATTACCAGGCAACTTAAAAACGCTCAAAACCACTGAGCCATTCAACGAGAACTTTCTTCAACTACGAAAGAAGAGACGAGAAAAGCACACAAAGGAACCACTGAATAGAGAACCCCATGACCAACAAGGCCTTTAACCATTGATCGTATCCCACTTCTTCTTTTTTTAACTTGTGCAATCTTTCAAAAAAAATTGGGATAATCATGACAGGTACAAAGTGCAGCGAGCAAAAGTAAAAATTACAACATAACTAACTGTTTGTAATACTTAAAACATTCATTTAAACCATGGTCACAGACACAGTTACAAGCAAAAAGCTAACCGAGACTGCTAAGATGCACGTGATGTAAGAAGGTACCATCAAGTTGAGGTGCTCTTGGTAGAAACAAATTCATTCCTGCGGGGCAAAGGTAATGCTTTTGCAAGTGGCTCATTCGAAAACATTTCACAAGATTTGTCCTGTAATTGCTCAAGAACTCTACGAGCTTCTTTGAGTTCGTCTATTGCACTTGGGCCATGGCCCTCCCAAGCTTCAATCACCTGCTCCTGGAACTTTATTGCCAACTGGTAGCTGCAAAACCGAAAAATAAAACTAGGTCGTTATTACAATCTTACCTACATAACCGGAAACTACAAGTACTTGTTATTTGTCTGGAAACAAAAATTATATAAATATAACGTGGATAATAGTTTGACAATAAAAAAAAGAATACCGAAATGAAATAGCAGTAGTAGTTTACCACTCACGAGACACTAGGCTTATTTCATTTTTGGTAGGCATACAGTTAGGATCTTTCTAATATGCTAGATGAATTGAGTACTTGTGACCTTTGACATATTCATGTTTATCAAACAAACAACTAATCAATAAATCACAATAAGGCCCAAGGACAGAGCTAGGGGGTGATATAAGAGTGCGAAGAACCCACCGTGCCCCCAGTTGACAGAAGTTGATGAAAATTACAATTCTTTCGGTTATAGCCCTTTTAGCCCCCCTCATAATAAGAAAATATCCAACACTTAAATTTCAGTCCGTCCCCGAATTCAATCCTGGTTTTGTCTTTGTTTGCAAAAAAAGTTAGAAACTAATTTCTACTTCAGAGACAAAAAAGAAACCAAATGGAAGAAGTGATCAGATAGACTAAACAAAAATAATTACGCTGCTTTAACAGTTCACCAATAATGAGACACTATGGTGATGTTTACCTAAGTGTATTTACCAATATACAGAAACAATAAATCCCAGGTGACAAATACAAAAAAAAAAGAACCAAATTGCAAATATAAACATATATGAACTGTTATCATCAATCAATGATTATCTATAGATGCAGAAAAATATAACCGATTCCCTAATAACAAATCGTACAAGAGTTTACCTTTTCATTTCACCATAAGCTTTCGAAAGATTTTGGCACGACTCAATAGTATCCACATGTGCAGGTCCCAAAGAAACGTCCATAATATCCTTAGCAACCGCAAACATCTGTGCAGCCGATTGAGGCCTATCTAATTCCAAATAAGCCGCGCCCAAATTATTATAGATATATCCAACCCCGTAATGTTTTGCTCCAAAACACTCCTTCATTTTCTCAGCTGCACCTTCCAAATAAGGAATAGCCTCTTTCACTTTACCGGTTAATAGTAACAACCAACCTATTCTAGCACAAACGGACCCTTCACTGTGTTGCTCTTGTGGAAGTCTTTCTAATAAATTTTGCGTCTTTTTTAGCAAAATAATTGCTTTTTCAAATTCGTTCATTGTTTCGTATACCATCGATATGTCCATATACGCCTCGGATACCTCTAAAGGAGACGAGATCTCCTTTTTATCGAGAACTGCACATGCTAATTCCATACACTTCTTCGCGTCTGGAAACTTCTCCTGATCACACATAGCTTTTCCCATCGAAACAAACACCAAAGCTCGATCATAGCTATCTTTGTCCGTCTGTCCAACAATAGTTTTCAAAGTATCCACAGCCTCGTCATATCTACCCAAAGCAATATGAATATTCGCAGCATCGATCTCAGCCCTCAAAAGCTCATTACTAAGCCCCCAATTCTTCAACACCTTTTGTGACAACTGGTTTTGCAATAAAGCCTTCTCATGCTCCTCCATACCCGTATATATAACCCCGAGCACACGCCTATCATGCGCCACCTCAACCGAATTCTGTCCTAACTCCGCCCTATGTATCTCCAACGCTTTCGTACAAAACGGCAACGCCCCTTTAAAATCCAACACCGCCACATAAGCCTCGGCCAAATCCCTATTAGCATCCCCAAGCTCCTTACCATCTTCCCCAAACATCATTTCTTTTAGCTCCAAACATTTTTTCAAATTTCCCAAAGCCTCTTCCCGCCTTCCCAACGCGGTCTTCGTATTCGCCAACCCTAACTCCACCGCGTGCATAATCGGGCGTAAATCCTCAACATTACAAAAACCCTCTTTTTCAATCTTACCCAACAACCTATTAGCCTTGATTAAATACCCTAAGCTGTCATTAAACCTTTTCAAGCTAAAACTAACGGAACCCAACAACTGTAAAGTCATAGCAAGCGGTAAATTAGTCTTATCAACGTTCTCATTATCGCTATTCAAAGAAACCAAAGCCTTTTGTGCAAAAGATAGAGTCTTTTCAGGGTCCTCACCTTCTTGATCAAGTTTTAAGCCTATTTTCAAAGCGGATAAACCGAGCTCTTTCGCAGTGAAACTTGGTTCCATTTGTTTGAACGCAACGAGCATGTCTTGTGTCGATTTTGCAGATTCAAAGGCGTTCTCGAGACGGGTTTTTTCTTGGATTTTTTTCTGTCTTGATGGGATTTGATCAGCTATAGTATTGAAACTGTGAAAAATGGTATTGGGTATTGTTGATAGTAATATATGAGGTTTAATGTGGGGTTTTGAGAGGTGAGATAAGAGGATGGATGAAGCTCTTTTCATTGCAAATATAATATATAAATATGTATATAATATATATGTATATAATATATATGTATGTATGTATATATATATAGAGAGAGATATATGATTTGCTTAAACCCTACCTTTGATTGGAAAAAAACTTTATTTCTTGTAAAGCTAAATTCTGGGTAAAAATTAGAGTGAAATGAAAATACTTCAAAATAGTATATGTACAGTACTATGGTTAACTTTCAAATAAAATGGTAAAAATGTTAAAATGGTAACCGTTTATTACTTGTTACTGATTTTGTATCTAATCTAACAAAATATACACTTTCGTTCCAATTAAAATGTTCAACCCACGTCTGATCATTTTAACTTAATTAACTCAAACATGTTAAGTAGTGGTTTCATTTTAAATTATTTAATACAACAATTGAAGATTTAACATAGGTTAATCAATAGTAAATGAGACTTGTTATGCGTTAAAAATCGATGATCGAATGCAGATTGAGTCCGTTAATTGGACTGAATATGTATAGGTTGGGTACCAAATTAGAAAAAATGTTAGCTTGGATACCAAATTAGAGCGAAGCAGGTTATTAGAAAAAATGTTAGGTTGGGTACCAAATAGCTAAAAGTTGATAGGTTTGATATCATTTTAACAATTTTTCCCAAATAAAAAAGATGATATAAAAACAAATTTTTTGACATAATCATGATTTACCCCAATATACATGTTTTTCATATACATGATCTTACGATGCACATTGAGTTTCTACGAGAGTATATATAAAAAAAAAAATATCTTGTTATATCATCAATTTTCAAATAAACCCCAAGTTCTTTGAGTTTTGTGCAATGGGTTATCAATTTTCAAATTGATGGTAAATATCTTGTTATATTATCATTAGTTATGGTATTACTACTATATAGTAGTATTGCACTTTATTTTTATTTGTAAATAAGCAACTTACTCTATAATATTCACAATTAATGCCAAATAATAGGGGTGGGCACGGGGCGGATTGGGGCGGATTGGTCTCAATCCTAACCCGCCCCGTAAAATAAATGGCGGGACGGATTGGGGCGGATTAGTGAAATTCAAATCCCAACCCAACCCAACCCAACCCATTATAATTAAAACCCCAACCCAACCCAACCCAACCCATTATCAAGCGGGGCGGATTGGGTGCGGGTTGTTTCTTGAATTTTCATTTTAGTCATTAATTTTTCATTATTTCGCATAATTTACCTAAATATTTTAAAAAAAAAATTCAAATAGAAATATAAACTAAAAGCCAACCAAAATACGTTTAGAATGTTCGGAACAAATAACAAAACTAAAACAAAACAAAACAAAACAAATTGTTATTCATCAACATAATCAAAATAAAGTTCAATAGCTAATTGAATCCACAAGTTCAATAGCTACAGATTTCGTAATAACTTTATATAACTTCATATTTGACTATACTTCAATTACAAATAAAGTTTTTAAAAATAAATTAACCACCCATACTACCTAGACCCAGATTAAAAATTCTTTCTTTTTGTAAGTACGAGATAATACATTGAATTTATAAGACAATATATCAATCAAATCATTAAGCTTAAGTTTGGACAATCCAAAGATTTTTTGTCTATATATATAATTTTTCTTAAATCAATACTATTATAATATAGAAACTCTTATTAAAAAAGATCTTGAGAAAATTTATATATATATATATATATATATTCGGATTGAAACGGGTTGAGGTGGATTAACCCGCGGTTTGGAAACCCCAACCCTAACCCAACCCATGAATTTTTTTACGGATTGGGACGGGGCGGATTTAACTTTTTTTGACACTCAACCCGCCCCAATCCGCCCCAATCCGTGCGGATTGGATTACGGGACGGGTTTACGGATTTTTTGCCCACCCCTACCAAATAAGGAAGAGTATATTAACTCGCTTACTATGATGATTGTTAAGTTTGCATAGTCTTTTACGCTTAATCTTCTCTATCACAATGTGTATTTTGACAGTATCGATCAAACAATAGTAAAATATAGATCATGCGTATATATTTTTGCAAAATAATTTAGATAACTAAACTCCCACTTCATTTACAATGTTTTAAAATGTACAACAAGGATTCTACACACAAAAATCTGGACTAATGTCTGACCGCTTAATCCTGTTTAATTCACTAGATGTTTAGGCTACGTCTAATTTCCTCGTAAGCTTGACTTTTATAACACGGCCTTACGTAACCACGCATCGCACCATATCCCCCTCCCTTCTAATTAATATGGTGATCACGACAAATTAATCTGGCATTATCTCGACGAAACAATAATATAACTCTCTTACGCAATGTTTAAATGTCACAAGATGGATTCGAGACAAAAATATATCCATAAGCGCCTAATTCCCCATACTATTCGCCAAATCGCTTAATCCACTCTGCCTAAGTTACTTATTGGTTCGGCTTTTATAATTACACTAGTCATGTCTACTGTTTGAAAAGCTACTATCTATTAGTAAAATATGTCTGATTCAAATCTCGATAAAAACTCAATTCATAGCTTAAAATAGCCTAGAAATCCGATTCATATCATAGTATTAAAAAAAACTTAAAAAGATCATTTTTGTTTTTTGGCCGCTAAAAACTCGCACTTTTTACGCTTTTAACATAATTATTAAAAAAAGGCTTTTAAAGCTAGTTTTTGGTAGGGTTGGATAAAAAACCGAACCGAAAAAACCGGAAAAAGACCGAAACCGAAAAACCGAAAAAATTTCGGGTCGGTTTCGGTTTTCAGTAAAACCGAACCGAAAAAGACCGAAAAAACCCGAAAAGACCCAAAAAAACCGAAAAATAAAAAATAAAACCGAAAAATAACCGAAAAAATTTCGGGTCGGTTTCTGTTTTCAGTAAAACCGAACCAAAAAAGACCGAAAAAACCCGAAAAAGACCGGAAAAAACCGAAAAAATCCGAAAAAGACCGAAAAATAAAAAATAAAACCGAAAAAAACCAAAACTGGACCGAAAAAACCGGTCCGGTTCGGTCGAAAAAATAAAAAGACCGAAACCAGAAAAAATCGAACCGAAAAATATGCTCGGTTTCGGTTTCGGTTTTGCCAAAAACCGAAACGGATGGAACCGAACCCAGCCTTAGTTTTTGGTTTATTTAAAAAAAGTAAAAACGCATCGCACCAGATCCCGGCCCACTCCCATTCCTCGCGGGAAAAAAATTTTTTATTTGGCGCGCCAAATCACTACACACACATATATATATATATATATATATACACACATACCACTCTCTATATCAATATATACATATCATATAGCAATGGAATCCTCGTCCTCATCGTCGCCATTCCGATCCTTCAAATCGAAGAAGATCCTCCGATCCGCTCCGGAAACCCCGGAAACTCCTCTCCGGAAGCAGCCTCGGCGCTGCCTGATGTCGGTGAAGGAGGTGAGAGAAGTAGCTTTGAAGATCCGTTCGTGTCGAAATATTAAGGGAGGTGGATCGGGGGAGTCCTTAATCGGGTCGGGTCAGGATTTGACCCGGAAAAGGAAGAGTGGGTCTGGTGGGCTTCCGGATAAGTAAGTTTCTTTAATTATTTATTTTAATTGGATTTATTGTTTAATATATATAACGATAGTGTTGTTTGAGTTGTGTTTTGTTATTGGGTTTATGGTCGATTAATGGGTCGGGTTGGTTATTATTTATTAATTAATTGGATTATTATTAAAGTGTTTGATTATGTTTTTGATTGGCAACAGCTTATTTTCTCAGCTTATTTATTTAAAAAAAACCATGGATGTTTGTTAGTTATGTTAGCTCCTTTAGTGTTTTAAAAGCTATCTTTAGGGTCATAAAAACTTAAAAAACTCGAAAACTCGAAAACAAAGAAGCTAAGAATTTGAAGTTGTGATTAATGGGTCGGGTCAGGGCTTGACCCGGAAAGGGAGTGGAAAGATTGGGTCGAAGGAGCTTCGGTTTTATTTATTATTAATATGATAATAGTTGTGTTTGTTATTGGCTTTGTGGGTTTGTTTGTTTTAAATACAATTAATCGGGTCTGTGTTTGCACTATAAAAAAAAAATATGAATTGGGGACGGCCAAATTTGTCGCTAAATGACCAAATATGGACCAAATATGTCAGTAAAACAAAATTCCGTCACCATGTTGTGCCCGATTAGTACGTTAGGAAGCAAAATATGTTACTATTTCTGTTATTTCCGTCTGTGATTTGAAATATTTTTGCAGTGTTGACCCGGAAAGGGAATAGTATTGTATACGGATAAGTAAGTTTTTATTTTTTTATTCATATAATTGGATTTATTATTAACATGATAATAGTGTTTGAGTTGTGTTTTGTTATTGGATTTGTGGGTTTGTTTGTTTTAAATACAATTAATCGGGTCTTTGTTTGCACTATAAAAAAAAATCAATCGGGGACGGTCAAATTTGTCACTAAATGACCAAATATGTTACTAAAACAAAAGTCCGTCACCATGTTGTGCCCGATTAGCATGTTGGGAAGCAAAATGTGTCACTATTTATGTTATTTCCGTCTGCGATCTGAAATTTCTTTGTAATATTGACCCGGAAAGGGAATACATACACACACATATATACACTATTATTAATACTCCATCCGTCTCTAAATAAGTGTCCACCTATTCCATATTTGACTGTCACAAAATAAGTGTCCGTTTTCCTAATTTATCAATAAAAAAAATGATAAAAGTACTATAATATCCTCAAATATTGTAATGAATACATTCCAAAATTTTACAATAATAATTATTTAATTTAAATTAGTGCTATATTTGTAACTTTCTAATGCAATTAATAATATACCCTTTAATATTTACCAAAATAAAGACTTATATTTGGCGCGAATTCTCTGCCACCTCACCCTTCCCGCCAAATCAATACATACACACACATATATATATACATACATGCATACATATAAATAGTCCTAGTTCATTGTTTGTTTCCTTAAAAGAGATAATAGGAAACATATATTTGACTTAATTTATATTCCTTTTGAAATTTTAGTATAGAGTTTGTTGCATATAAAGCAACATTGATGGGTGTGTGCCAAAACCATAACACAGTTAATTATTTTTTTAATCACACACATATACATACATATCATCTAGCCATGGAATACTCCTCCTCATCGCCTTTCCGATCCTTCAAATCGAAAAAGATCCTCCGTTCCGCTCCTGAAACCCCCGAGACTCCTCTCTGCCAGCCTCGACGCTGTTTGATGTCGGTTAAAGAGGTGAGAGAAGCAGCTATTAAGCTCCGTTCGGGTCGAAATATTAAGAGAGAATTGAGGGAGGATTTGGTGATTGGGTCGGATCGGGATTTGACCCGGAATAGGAAGAGGGGGACTATTAAGCTTCCGGATAAGTAAGCTTTTTCATTTTTTTTGTTTAATTGGATTTAATTGTTAGAGATTTTGAGTGAATATGTAGCATCGAATGTAAGTGTTTTATTTGGATATAGTAGTTTTTGAGTTATGTTTTGTTATTGGATTTGTGGGTTTCTTAGGATTGATTTATCAAAGTTTGCAATTTGGGATTTTTTTAAGATGTAATTTTTTTTTCTGATAAAGTGACTTTTATTTAGATATGAAGTAGTATTTGAGTTATGTTTGGTTATTGGATTTGTGGGTTCTTTAGAATTGAATTTTTGCAAATTGGGTTTTTTTTAAGGTGTAAGTTTTTTTTCCTGATAAGTATTTTCATTGGTTATAAAGTATTTGAGTTATGCTTAGTGGGTTTTAGATCTGCGTATATTCATTAGTGTTTGTAAATTGGAATTGTTTAGCGGAAGCAATTTGAGTGATGTTTAAATGGGTTTTTTTTTAGATTTGGGTTTGATTGATTAATTAGGGTTTGTAAATTTAGGATTGTTTAGCAGAAGCAATTTGAGTAATTTGGGTGTTGTCTCACAATGACTTGGGTTTTTAAAGTTGAATCCATAATATTTGAGTGATGTTTGGTAATTAATTTGGTATGTTTATAAGATTTAGGTTTGATTGATTTGTTAGGGATTTAAAAATCGGGAAAATTGGGATTTTTAGTGCAAAGCCTTTTTAAGTATTTTTAGATGCTGTTTTACAATCGCAGGTGTGTCTACCAGTCATATTCAAGGTATTTGAGGCTGGTTTGGTAATTTAATTGATGTGTTTTCCAATTTGTGATTGACTAATCGTAAATTAGTATTGATTGGCAGTAGGTTTTCTTAGTAATTTGGGTGCTGTTTTTTCAAACTATTTTGGATCTGTAGATTGAATAGGGTTTGTAAATGTGGTATATTTGGTTAAACACTTTGTTAACCAATTTTTATTTAATTGAAAAGGTTATGCTTGTTTCACATCTACCATTTCCTGCTTCAAACAGCTAGTTTTTCTCCAGTAAAATGAAGGTGGTTTAATCTATGCATATCTATTTCGCTCGTAAGATCTGATAACCTGCGTCGGAGATATTTATAATGGAGTTAAAACTGTTATGATTTGAATTGTTTTTGTTTTCTTTACTGTGAAGTGTGAAGCACCTTTTTAAAAAGCGTGCTTCATAGTAAAAAAACTAATCTCGATAAAAGCTCGTTTTTCTGCTTTTCAGGCCGCTAAAAGCGTACAATGTTTACGCTTTTAAATTAGCTCTTGCGAAAAGCTTTAGTTTTGCTTTCAAAACACTGGTGTGAAGTAGTGATCACTGTGACGCTCTTATTATTTGATAACCAATTCAATTGTTTTTCTTACACAAGGGTTAAATTGCAGTTTCTTTGGGATGAAACACCTTTACTTTGATTTTGATCCATATTCACTAAAAGGGGCATTGATAAATATTTGCTTGGTTTTTGATAAGCAAATTTCAACAAGGCGACTCCAGCTTAGGCTGAATTTGCAACATATCTCCTCGCCTGCATATAAATACAAAACTCATTACATGGTTTTTTACCTTTTATATATCCATTAACATTTGACAGCAGTTAACAAGTGCTTAAATGTATTTGCAGGTTTGAGTTATTGTGTACCTTTTTCGACAGTTTGCATTCTTCACTTCGACTGCTTCGAATGAAGGGCCAAGTTCCCTCACTTAAGAATATAACTCTCCAAATTGAGTGTATAACAGATAAGAGATTCTCTATCGCGCATTTAGCACAATTTAAGTACATTATACCTGAAGCCATTGAGCTAAAGAAAGTGCTTGTACATGATGAGAAAACATTTTGCATGAAGCCGGATCTTCATGTCACATTGAATAACAATGATTTAGAAAATGTCCTCGATCAGAAAAAAGCAACTGAAAAACCTGATATGAAGAGGCTGTTTCGTACTCGTGTGTTAGAGTTCGTAAAATCTCACCCCGAGGTATTCATATTTCTTTGCTTCTTGCTCTTGCTTTTATTGCCTTTCTAATGTAGGACATCAAACCCTAATCACAAAATTGTTCTAAAAGTTGAATTCAATTCTAACTTTGAATGAATAACAGAAAACTAACCCTTATCAAGAATAGCACAATCTTCATAGTTCAAATTGATCTTGACAATTTATATCAAATTTGTGATTAGGGTTTAGTATCTTTCATCACTTTGTTTCGCTATTTATGTTGTTCAGGATATTTTATTTTCTAATTGCGTTTATTCTCATTTAGGAGGAAATACCGGAAGGGGAATTGCCAGAGCCATTTAATCGGTCAAAAATAAATCTCGATGTCAGCTCAGAGAAGGATTCTGACTCGAGCTTGCTAAATAAGAGAGAAAATGAAGCAATTACGGAACAAACAGCCACAGTTGCTTCTCATCTACCAAATAGTTTCCAAAAGCGCTTTTCAAAACGAGTCTTATCTCATTCCTTAATGGAATCTATTTCAAAACCAATCAGCCAAGTAAAGAGTTTATTGGTTGTTGAATCTGAAGCTACTGTTCCGTTATATCCATTACCCGAAACACCAATTAAAGGAATAAGTTCTTCAGAGAATAAAAATTATTTTTCCAAAGGAACACCTTTAAAAGTGGATTCTACCCCTGGGAAGCTAATGAGTGTGACACCGGCATTGCCAACGCAGAAGAGATGTTATTTAACACCAGATGCTAAATTGACGAATTCGCCCAACAAGTTGGTTAGACGTTCAAATCGTAATAAATCATTGAATTTTGATACCCTTGTCGAAAGTCCACATGATGAGGATGAAGTGGAGAGCTCAGCCGGAAGTTTCTCATCTGACGATGAGATATATGATATACTCCCAAAGAGCCTTGTACAATCTGTAAGTGTCGGAGAATTTTTAATGTGATTGAACTCCCATCTTATATAGCTATTATTTGAGAAAAAAGTTAATTAACGTGCCAACTATTTTGCTTATTTGCAGATTAAAGAGAAAGAGATGAAAATACAAGAGGATAACGACCCAGCAATATCACAGGCAAAGAGGCGTCAACAAATGATTACAAAGTTGCCGAGTTTATTTGACATGATTCGTTACTCTTTTCAGTCGTCTAAAAGTCTTATCACAAAAGAAGAGCTTTTGCACAAAATAATGACAACCCAACTTGGTATCACTGATAAAAGTAAGTGTTTTAATCTCTTTTGCAGCTTAAGTTGTGATAACTATGGAACTTCATTTTGAGCTTATACAAGTCTTGTTCTTTTAATTTACAGAAGAAGTTGAGGAACAATTTGTCCTTTTGAAAGAATTGGCCCCTGACTTTATTTATGAAAAGTTGGCCTCTAGTGGAGATCTTCTCATTGGGTAAGCCCATATTCCGATTCACTTGATTCATTTTCTAACTTGGTTATCACTTGTATTGAATATTTCAAAAGTAAAAAATCAATGCTGAAACAATGTTTGGATTACCAAAAACGTAAATATATGGTTGATTTTGATCTAAAAATTTGGTTTCCGCAAGATGTAACAGTAAGCAAAGGGCTTGTCAGGGCGGTAGAGTTCAAGGAAATAAGTTGGCTTATTTGAGGTTATGAAAAAAACTTGTATTATGTCGTCAAATTTAAGTGGTTCTAGTTCTTTTAGGTGTCTTATTCGTAGAATAGCAAAAACTAGTTCATTGATAAAAAATGGTCAGCATAAAATAGCAAAAGAACTGTTTACTAATTAAAGTGGCTAATCTACTCTCTTTTTTCTGAATTTCTGCAGTATCAACAAAATATCGAGTCCAGAGTTGATCCGAGCAAGATTGGTGGAAGCAAAATGAGCTTGATACTCGAAACAAATTTTAAAATCCTTGAGCTAATTAAGAAACCATAATTGTAGTTCAAAAGGAGGCTGCTTGTACATGTTGGCTTAACTTGGTAGATATTCTCTTTGTATAAGTTCCCTGAAATTTAAATTATAATGTAATGGAAATTACAGATGGGATGCAATGTTACATTGTTTGCTTTTCTATTTTGTAATACACAATGTAGTAACCAATGCCGATTTCTGTTGTTTACGTAGTGCTTTCCAGTTGTGATACAATCAGTGACTAAAATTTTCATCAACGGCTCATATCATATACAAATAATTGATGCAAGGGAATTTGGCTCTGCCATGTGTGTACCTGGTTGCGAACTGAGCCATGTTGCATACATTTTTAAGTTTATCTATTTGCTGTTTCCTTCTCGTACTTCTTTTTGTATTTTGCCTGTGAGTTATGACCCTCACGTTATATCGAAAGAACACCTATAGAATTTATCGACATTACTTTGTACTCCAAAAAACACATTGTTTTTACCACCTTATCTTGATTGCATCTATACAGACAAAACTTAGCTTTTCGTTACCTTACTATCGTACCATGTTTGATGTTTCCTATGGTGTTTATTTAAGAGCATGAATTATTTGTTTTTGCTGTTAGATTCTTGAAATGTCGCTGATTATCATTTCGCCCCCATCGGCCACACCAGCACTGTACAAATACAAGAAGTCCCTTGGCTTGTCTAAATAAGTGCGTCATGTTTCACGGTTATATGCTTGCTCGGAGTTCTTTAATTATGTTTGTGTGCTGATTTCACAGTTTATAGTATCAACTAAGCCGTCTACGCACAGTCTTTTCCTGGTTTCATAATATTAAGCGCCTAAGCGGAGTAATTGTTAATAAGCCGAAGGCCCAAGGTTCTTAATATATGCGTCAAATAAACCAAAAGTACATTGAATATTCCACCCAACTTTTTGGTGTGGTTTAGTCTATAAAATGAAAATAAGATAAAATGTTAAGAGAGAGAGGTCAAAAGTGGATAGAGAAAAGCAATATGGCAATGTCAAGGGAGCAAATAGTAGTGTTTAGAACACCACAACATCCATCTTTGGGTACTAATCACTGGGGGGGTGCCTCTCCCTTACTAGCAAGGAACATACCAAATGAGTCACTTGAACAAAAGTATACAAATCTTAACACCACTCGAACACGCGACGAAATCTTTCAAATCGAACATGATTTTTTCAAACACTCTAGACCGAAAAAAAACCATGATCATCAAGCGACGCCTAGCCGAAGAAGTAGACTTGTAGCTAAATTGGTTTGGTGGCCGAAGAAAGAGAAACCTGTCAAAACCGCCACTTTAGGGGGTGCGGATAAAAAGCAGAAGAGGAGATGGTTGCCTAAAATGGATAGCAAGACTAGATGGCCTCAAGGTTGGTAACATGGTGTTAACTAGTAGTATTCTTAATAAGAATAAAGGATTTATTGTGGTTCCTTTATTTGGTTCTTGTGACTCGAAGAACTCCGAGGAAACGGAGAAGATATTTGTATCATAATTACGTACAATCATGAACGTGATATTGTTCTTGGTTTCAGTTTTGGTTCGAACTTGAGGCGTGTGATAGTTAACTTTTTATATATTGGTTTCCGCTTCGGCTTTGATTTTGTGTCATATTTACAAGTCTTGTTTCCTTGTTCATGAATCAATGATTACAATTCGTTTTCCTCTGCACTTTTTGACTATGTGGTTTTGTGCTTGCAAATCCATTAAAGTTCACAACTTTTCAGAGCACGAGAAATTAATATTGACAATTTGCACCCATCTAATTACACTTCACATTATTTCAAAAAGAAAATATTAAACTTCACTGAATAATCTAACTCGGGACGTTCGTGGTTACATTCCAGATATATTTTTTTATAGTAAAATGCGACCAATAAAAAACGGATTGTTCGCAAACAAATCGTAGTCTGTTTGGTTCAGTCAACTTAAACTTTAATAAGAACACAATTTTGTTTTTGAAAGTTACATTAGATTGGCCATTTTTTAACATATATTTCATTTAAAACTTTGAACCCGTTCGGTTTGATCGGGTAGGTTCTCAACATATATACTCCATCCGTCCTCATTTAACTATATTTTACGAAACTGTGCAGTTTTGACCGATTAATAATTTATATCAAAATAGTCAAAATAATTTTTTTCAAAAATTAATAACATTATTTAACATTTAAATTATATCCCAACATATTGAAGATTTTCCTTTCCTACTAGTTTGATACGACTTACTAACACGTACAAAATGCACCAACTTTTGATAAATAAAAAAAAAAAATACGTTTAGACTCGGGCTAGTACATATTAGCAGACGTTAATAAAAAAAGTACCAAACTATCAAGGTTAACAATTTAAGTACCAAACTGCATACTTTTGTCACAAACAAATCTTTCCGACGAAATCGATCTCAAAATCACCCTTATTTTTCGCTATAAAAATAGAAAAGATAGAAACATATAACTAAATTTCACCATTTAATTCGAACCGAAAAAACGAGGGCAAACCGGTAAAATAATTAAGATCGATTTAGTCGAAAAGATTTATTTTTAAAAAAAATACGTAATTTAATATTTAAATTGTTAATGTTGATAATTTGATATTTTTTATTTGATAACATAAGTTAGTTGTGTATAGTATGTATTTTAAAAAAAAAAAAACTGAGTGATTATATATATATATATATATATATATATATATTTAACAGATCTGACTTGCTCACGAAGTTACTCAGATCTCTCTCTCTCTCTCTCTCTCTCGAGGTTAGTATGAGTCTCGATTAATTAAGCATCAATTAATTTACTAATATTATATATTTTATGATGAATTATTTTAATGATTTGCTTTCGTTCTCATTTGTTTGTTCTTTTGGAGATTATATTTGTATGTGAAATGTGTATCAATGTATATGTGATTAAATAGTTTCATTTAATGAACAAGCATAAATTTTAATGTATTTATTACCTGTTTATCTTTTCACTTTTCACTTTTGATTGTGTGTTGAATTAGTTTGTCCAATTTGGTTTATTTTATTTCTTTAAATTTATGGAAAAGTGAAAACTTGGGAAATACTTAAAAGGCTAGGAGTTTTTTTTTTTTTTTTTTTTTTTTTTTTTTTGAAAAAAGTTGTTTAGTACCATGTAGTATTGAGTTTTTCTTTTGTGTAGTCACTCTGTTTGACTGCACTTCTTTTGTGTAGTCACTCTGTTTGACTGCACATTGTGCTGTTAAATAAATGATCGTCACTTTATATCTTTACCGTAAAATTTAAGGGTAGAATAGTAATTCCAAGGTTCTTTTTTTTTAATAGGGTTTTAGATCCTATGGTCCAGACCTAATATAAAGTGATCAAACGGTCCTCTATTTAACAGCACAATGTGCAGTCAAACACAGTGACTGCACATAAGGGTGACCCTGTAGTATTATTGAATTTTACTATTTTGGTACTCAACATTTGATTTTTTCCAGTTTAGATCACCACCTACCTATTTTCGTCCCATTAGGGGATCAGTGTTCAATAAAACGACGAAAAATAGATTTCAAAATGTGAGATAGAGTGACTGCAATTTTATCAGTTATTGTCAAGAGCCTCAGTTGGACGAAATTTGGTAGGTTGGGACCTAAATTGGTAAAACTTGAAAGTTGGGTACTAAAATGATAAACCCGATAGTAGAGGGTACTTATACTAAACAGTTTTTTCCCCTATCATAAATGTTAATACTTTTATATTCCGATTCTTTTTGCTATATTCATACATAATTACATATTGGTGTACTCGAAGCGCGAAAAAATTATGCATCTTCTAACGAGGATGGTGTGATCGCTGATGTACGAGAGGATATAGAAAAAATAATATGAAAAAAAGGTTGGAAAATTGTGTCTCCGTTCGCAAGACAAAATTAGAAGAATTCACTATATAATAGTATTATTTTGAAAAATTAAATAGAACACAGCATATTCTAGTTTAAAGTTAGAAAGAAGCCCTTGCCCTGCTGCCATGAAAGTCTCGAGGGCTGATATTTTGTATGATTCTTTTCGTCACAGTAAACGAAAACTTAGCGAAAGCGTTTTTTGCAAGAGCTACTCTAAAAGCGGAAAAACGAGCTTTTTAAGCTTTGAATTTAGATTTTATCGAGCTTTGAATTGAGTTTTTTCACTACGGAGCGAGCTTTCTTAAAACAGTGAAATTTAGAGATTGTACCAAAAGACGGAAAATTTACATTTTCGTCGATATTTCTCAAAATGGGAGCTATTGCTCCGATTGTCTCCAACTAGTTCCACAGTTGCCCGTTTTTCTTTCGAGGATTATGATAAGAGGAAGTCTCTAGTAGTCGTGAAGCCTAAGTGCATTCTAGGCATGGGTTTGGAGTACCTCTTATCAATTTTACCTGATTTTTTTTTTTGTATATTATATTTGAGCTCTTCCCAACATTTCTTTCTCTAGCTTTTCCCTTGAAAGTAAGTTATGAATGTAAATTAAGATTTAAGTTTTCCTAATTTTTTCCCTTCTGAAATACTGCCAGTATCTACCGAAAACAAGATATTTTGCACTTCGTATCATAGAAATGTATGATAACCTGGGGGGCCAGCCTGGTTTAGGAATACCAGCTTCAAATCAACAGCCAAATCCTTTTGGTAATGCATTTGTGGGAGCTAGTTCAGGATTTATAAGAGGTGGATTGGGTGCATATGGGGAGAAAATATTCGGGTCAGGCTCCGAGAATGTGAAAAGCAATGTAAGTGGCATGCTAAGATATTTAATTTTGAACTATAAAATGTAATCTTTATTTGACAGCTTCCTGAATGTGGGTTAGTTGCCGAAATGTTTTATAGTTTGTTGTGGAAGCCCGATAACCCTGAAAGTACTAGAAAGACGCTCTTTATATACTCCAAATACAGTACCTATTTATAAAATGTGAAGAGATCTTATGTTGTCAGCAAAAAAAAAAAAACGTAAAAAAAAACCTTAATGAGGCTATTATGCTCTGACTATGCAAGTCAAAAACTAGCCCCGTATTAAGCAAGTTTAACCTTAAAGTTCTACTTTCTTCGTAATTTAGAATTGCTTATGGATTAATAATGAGCACAAGTAATTTACAGTTCTTTTTCTTCCATTGGCAGATAAGTCGGTACTTCTCTAATTCCCAGTACTATTTCCAAGTGAATGATCACTATGTGCGGAACAAGTTGAAGATTGTCCTATTTCCATTTTTGCACCGGGTAAGCGCACTTGACTTTGTGCTTTTCTTCTATCTTTCTTATATGTTCATTTATCTAATCTAAATCCCCAACTCTGGGTAAATACAGGGTCATTGGACGAGAATTACAGAGCCAGTAGGGGGTAGGCTAACTTACAGACCACCACTTTATGATATCAATGCTCCTGATTTGTATATCCCACTGATGGCGTTTGTTACGTATGTCGTCCTCGCTGGCATCTCGTTGGGTATTCATGGAAAGTAAGTAATTGTAGTTACTTAAATATAAAAGTTATGCTCCTGCCTCTCTTACACATTCTCATAGTCACAGTGCTCATGCTTCTCGTTAGGTAGTCGAGGAAAGTAAATGATTTCTGTTAATTTCATATTGACTAGCGAGAATTTTACTTTCTTTCATGAACTTTTTTCAACAATTAGTACACTTCTTCACAATTGGCAAACCATTCTAAATAACATTAAACAATTATTACACTAGCATTAATATTTCACCTCAAAAGCACTAGTTTTGTACAAATTGTTCGATCACTGATGTGCTAAGCAACAATCTACAGAAAATTAAAAAAAACTGGTTCTGATGCGGTAGAACGTAAATTTTTAACAGCACCTGATATGTACTGTTTGTTCAGTCACTTGGTCACTTTTGCCGACTAATTCTTCAAATTTTTTAGATTGGTGTCCGTATCATGACTTTCCGTAGTACGGTGTAGGACCTGCTCAATTTTGTGTAGATTGGTGTATAAATTCTGAATCTCAATTATATGGTGTACTAATTGTCAAAAACTGATAGTTTAGTATAGAAAGTTGTAGTCTTTTATTGAACATTTGCTCCTATCTTTCATACTCGTGTTTCTAATTTACTATTGTATTATGTTGGCAGATTTAGTGCGGAGGCTCTGAATTGGCTCGTCATCAAAGGGTTACTAGGCTGGTTTTTTCAAGTCTCCCTTTTAAGGTTGTCACTTTTTTCCCTGACTAGTGCAGAGGCACCTATGCTCGATATAGTGGCCTATGCAGGTTATGCATTCACTGGGATGTGCCTAGCTGTATTAGGAAAATTGGCATGGGGATATTCTTATTATTTTTTAATGCCGTGGGCGTGTTTGTGCACTGGAATTTTCTTAGTGCAAACAATGAAAAGGGTTTTATTAGCAGAAGTGAGGAGTTTTGACTCAAGCAGGCATCATTACCTCTTACTATTTATTGCCTTGGCTCAGATCCCGCTTTTTGTTTGGCTTTGCAATATCAGTGTCAATTGGTTTTTTTGAACTCTATATTTGTTTTAGTGGATTACGAACAAATAATAGTGTTGATAGTCTATACTATATAGGGTTTCTTGTAATCTAATAGTCCATACATCTTTAAAGTCAATTGATTCGAGTTGATGCTAGTGTTCCTGGTACATGATTCTGAATCTAATGCAGCTTTTACTCTTATTAGAAGAATCTATACATGAATTTGGTAGAACAATGTTATTCTGCACACAGTTAACTTTTGAAATTTCTTTACGACTTCACGGTTCTTACCTGTGCTGCTGGTTATAGGGCATCTGTGCTGTCAATATTATGGCTTTATAAGTCTTGGCTGTTTCTTTTCTTTTAGTTGTAAGGTTTTTCGTGAAAAGAAACTGATCTTGTAAGTTCCAATGTTCAGATCGTGAAATAATAATTAGTTCTGATACGTTATTAAGCAAGCATGCTCTATTTCTTCAATTGAATGCAGATGCTTCATTCTTCAACAGAATATAAGAGAATTCACTTTGGACCTAATTGATCTTCATAAACCTTTTGGTTATTTTAAATCTAAGTGCTACATGCTACGGATAGATAAAATATTTATAGACTATTTTTTGAGATTTCCCGTTTCAGCTTGAAGTGAGGCAGTGCTGAGGTTCCGTCTAACCCCTTTGACCTGTAGTATGCATGATAGTCACTTATACTTGTTTCTCTGTATATCGGTTGAATTTCATCTGATAATATCTCTTCTATCGGACCATAAGTTTTAGACATCTTTGCTATACTTGGATAAAATAAACACGCCGCTGAAATCCTAGGACCCACTCGTCCAGCCAACACCCTATGTTCCACGCTTCTGAACTTGTCATTGGTGATAAGCTGCATAAACATAGGCATGGAAAACATGTTTGAAATACTTGTTTCCCAATAGGATTGCAGATATATTGTATACGGTTAATGACAGGTAGGTACACTAACATAAAACCACCCTTTTGATTTTTTACACCACGTATAAACTTAGCAGTCAGAGATCTACATTTTTGGACGGTTTCGGTACACTTGGGTACCACATCAAAATGGGTTTTTTATTTATTCAGAAACAAGTTAAGTTAGTGAACAGATTGATTTTATTTTATATAAAACAGTAAATATCCCTTTCTTTTATAATTTCTCTACTACTGTGACATGATTTTTCCTATTTTAGTCCTCAACCTATGGTTTTCCCATTTTAGTACCCGATTTGTGCTGTTTATTGTTGTAAAGTTAAGTGTACTGATGGCTATCTATTGTTTAGGGTAAACAAAATTGAGTTCTGCTGATACATAATAATTGTAAGTTCATGCATCTTACCTGCATAAGATCTCCTATGTTAGCGATTAGCGCTCCCTTGAGAGGCACAATATCGACCCATTTTTTTTTATAAAGCACTTGAAGGCCACCTATATTATCTTGCAACAATATTGTAAGAAAAGACGGGTCTGAGTGTTTGCTCGTGCCCAGAGTTAACTCGGGCTGGGGACAACAAGGGTAGTAGTGGCACACCAGTGATGCCGTTCTCATGCAATCTATTTCTTCTAGGAAATTATTATTAAGTCCTAGGGCTTCTGATAGTAACTTGGCGAGTTCCTCTTTGAGTCTCATTATCCCTTCCATGTAACTGCTAAATTCTTTCCTGCATATTTTAAAATTATGTTGGGTAAGAAAAAATTGTTTGAATACCTAAACAGCCAAAAAGAATGCATTCTAGAAAGACGCTCTATTTATAAAAACTAGTTTCAAAACGCCTCTAAGCTCACTCTTTAATGAAGAGGTTTAAAATTTTGTTACTTTGTATTAAAAAAGCTCTCAGCTTATGCTTTTAGCTTTCTTGCATTCTCTTTAATGAAGTTATTTTTTTCTTTCCGAATATGATGTATGTTAATTACTATTTTGTTACAGACAAACAATGATACACCTTTTTCTATATTATCATTCGCAATTATGAGTAGGATTTTTGGTGAAATTTCATCATGAATTCTGAATTTCACTTTGTCTTTGCATGATCTCATTTAGCTATGTGCTTTTTGCTTTATAGCTTTTTAACAGAATACAATATGAATCATACAATGTCATATAAGCTATATACATTTTTTTTTTTTTTTTTTTTTTTGCATTTTAGATCAGTTCCAGTAATATATAGAATTGCACCCCTATTGAAGTAGTCATAGACTAAGCTCAAGTAATACCTGCATATAATAGGTAATGCTTGAGGATCTAGTACACCGTCGTTGTAGTTACACCCTATTGAATCCCTCCAATTTGCAGCTTTTGCAACTAAAAGATCTCCATTGCAATAAAATCTAAATTTCTGCTTGACATCACGCGAGTACCATGCCATCTTTTCCTCCCTAGGCTGCTCGTGGAATTTTTTAGTGCTTTCTATCATAGCTTCTAGTACATCATTTTTTATCCCATGGTTCACCATCTGAAAAAAACCCCATTTTTCGGATGCTCGATATATTTCTTGAATTATATCGGCTCTTTTTCGGTTTTTAAATCCTCCAAGATCGATTACAGGGACTTGGAGTGGAAGATTCTCTTCAAGGGGTATTTTTTTTGAATTTTTTAAATTTTCTGGTGGGTGTATAAATATTCGAGGTATTTTGATTATACCCTCATCTAAAAGTCCTTTGACGCCAGCTTTTGTTTGGTCAAACGCCTTCACTTCTTTTAGTCTATCATAACCCGCTTCAAAGTTAGACATAGTGACCAACTTTTGGTTGATGAAGGTGTTAAGTAGGAGAAAATGTGGTTTGATGTTAAAGACTGACTTCCTAGGGGTGATATATGGGCACACTTTTGCTGCAATTAATTTTTTTAAAATAATTGACTACTATTTGATTTTTCTGGTGTTGACATGGAAAATGCAACTTCTAATTGTGTTTTATCATTTGGACAAATTCAACGCAACTGGTATATGTGTTTTCCTTACTATTTACTCGTATAGTCGTATATGAATTGTACCAACCGTGTCCCCATGGACGAGAATAGATAAGGAGAGAGAAGAAAAAAGAGTGAGATGGTACCAATGTTGGCATTTTGTGAAAATTGTTAATGGAACATTGAATTGGAAAACGATGGTGCCAAAAGTTCAGAATGGATAGATTTTGTTGGTTTCTGAGATATTATTTTTGCTTATTTTCCCAGAAAAAGAAAGATTGGCTGTATGTTATTAAGGTATATATGTACAAGCGCTAATAGATTGAAATTGAATGTAGATTGAGACCACTGCAATCAATGTTTATATACAGACAAAGTTATTCACATGCTAAAAGAATAGTTTGTAGACTTGTGCAAGTATTTTGGAAGTACAGTGTACTTAACATATCATCAATACTATGATAATTAGGTTTTGTCTAAACCCATATGTGACAAAATAAGTGGCTAATATTGATTATGATGTCATAGAAGTTAGAATTATCTGGTTTCAGGTTACACTCAAGTTTGGCATAGTGATTTTTGTGGTTTAAATTGTTAAGGACTTTTAAAAGTTATGTCGACGGATACCCTTGTCTTTAGTTAGCGAGATATATCTTGAGTATTCAAGTAGTAAACCATCTTAGCATACATTACCTAATCAGAATGGAATCATAATGTGTCACATCTCGACATGTGAAAAACATTGTTATCGTAATGGATAAAAAGAAACTGAAGTACCAACTAGGAAACTACCAAACAACTTATCAGTCACTAACCTGCAAGTTGAAATTTGATATTTGGACTTGCATTGATCTAAGCCAATAATATCATTCGAGCTAATATGAGAAGTCTCAAGTGCCCATTAGCCTCTTAACTTCTGAAATCTCTCAATACCGATCTTTTTGGAAAATATACTGTATAAACGAAGATAATATTGAAAGCAAAAGCAGTCTGCAATTAACAAGCCCTTCCATGTCAAAATAGCATTTGCTAAGGAACCGAAGAACTTAAGATAATACAGAGTTATACACATGTTACATGGGAATATACATCCAACTTATTAAGGTTATGCAAACTTGTCCACTGTGCCAGATAAGACCCCGAAAGATAGCACAACCTGATGGGTGTTTTGAATTCCTATTAATAACATCATCAATCTGGAAACGAAGACATGACTGATCGTTACACCTTAAAATGAGGAAGTGCAGAGTTGCCATCGAGTCCTTTAGCCCGATAATAGGTGAAGTACTCGCCCACCATAATATCTCTATATACACGTGGTCGTTTAAGGGAAATTAACTCTTTAATCGGTCCATAAGCCTTTTCTAGAGATCTTGTATTTGGAGAGAAGTGACAAGCGACTGATGATCGGGATTTTAATCCAGCTAAAACCCTATGCTCCACACTCTTGAATTTGTCGTTTGTAATAATCTGCGTATTATCATAACTTATAAATGTGAATGACAAAATACTAGTTTTTTTTGTGACTTTTACTAGCCTTAACATTGCTATCGGAAGTGAAAACGGTAATGTATACATAAGAAGGGTAAAATGGATCAGCAAGCATAAAAACCTAATCACAGATCATTAGTAGTAAAAAGAAAGTTTAATAAAGCTATACCGCTCTGTTTCCTATTATATGGAGTCATTCGGTTTTACACAATGACTTCACGTTTCAATTCTCGGTTTTCTCACAAAGCAAATAGGGAAATGATACATACAGCTGGTCTTGACCATAAATTTTATGTCGCTCCCTGCAGTTTTTCCAATTACAACCATTACTTTTCATCTAGTTTTTATTGTATTAAGAAAGCCCCAAATATTTGCTTGCTTTGGTTTTTTGTCTGAAAAATCTGCACGAGTGGGAAAAATACTTGTGCCCAGGCAAATGAAGTCTACCGGAGCCATTGCTATTTCAGTAAAAATATAAAATTTCGATCAAAATGGCAAACTGTGACCGATATATTATATATGTTTTTTTGTTGCCATGTTCCATGAATCAAATAAATCAATAAGTGCTAACACAAGTGATTTAAAACGCATAATATATGCAGGTTAAAGATGAGCTTTACAAATACTCCCCTATTAAACTGTCTATCCATAAGCTGTGTACATATCTAAAACTACATTGCATAATTCATAACCATCAAGTTAAAACTTGAAAGAAAGAACATGAAACTCAACAAATTCATGTAAATACAAAATGAACCAAAGGTTTATAAACTAATTTAAACAAGAAACATATCTGCTTATGCTTATAGTAAAAAATTTTTGATATAAATGCTTATAGTAATTTATTACAACAGAAAATGGGAAATTCAAGATTATCCTTTGAAGAAAAAATCCAAGTTCAAGCTTTTTTAAGCTTTAAATATTAAAAAGCTCTTCACAAAGCATAAGCTCCTGAGTTTTCTAAGAAAACGTAGCAAGTATTTTTACCTCGTTCTGATTTAACCATTAGACAAGTAGGCTTGACTGGTTGCAGCTTTTCAGCAAATAAGATAATTCTTGAGTTTTAGGAAAAAAACTAAGCTCATCTTGCCTTCCAGCTTATTCAGGACAAAGTTCTTGAAAAACTCAGCTTTGAAGCTGGTGTACCAAATACAGTCCAGTTTTTCAGCAAAAAATTCCAGAAATTTGAGCCAAGCTGCAGCCAAACAAGGCTGAACATTCCTTTCATTCTATCAAGAAATAGATGAGGCATAATACCTGCATTAAATCACCAAGATTTGCAACCAAAACCCCAGGCACAGGTGGGAGATCAACCCAACAATCTTGATGAAGAACTTGTAATCCACTAATATCATCCTGCAGGAGTATGGTAAGTAACGACGGGTCGGCATGTGCTGGAGCACCCATGGTGAGCTCAGGCTCAGGACAAGCAGGATAAAACTGGCATGATAATGTCTCGTTTTGCATACATTCCACATCTGATAAATAGTTTTTGCGTAATCCGAGAGCTTCTGAAAGTAACTCCGATAGAAGATTCTTTAGCTTGAGTATGTATCTCATGTACTCGTCTATCTCTTTCCTGCAACACGCTTAAACAGTTAAGCATGCTTCCAGTGTTCCATATCTAGTATATTTCTATTGCAGTTTTAGGTTGACCTTCTTTTTATTGGCTTAAAAGTTAAACTGTGTTTGGTTGATCAGCTTAAAATCTGACTTTTCTGGTTATTAGGGCTGGAAAAGCTAGAAGCTGGTTAGAATCAACTTGTTTCCTTACAAGCTGTAATCAACTATTACTATGGAGTTATCTTAACACCACAAAGAAACAAACAAAATACGATCCTTATTTGGTTGTAGCTTTTGCATATTCCTTTTCTTTGATCAAAAGATGAAATGTGTGTTTACCAGCTTAAAAAATGAGATTTTCTCTATTCTTGGACTGCAATATCTAGAAGCTCCAAGCTGAATGAATCTATGTTTTTTCTTTTCTTTTATTCTTTTGAATCAAATAATTCAATCTTGACCATCTCATGTAATCAGTATATATATCTCCTTCCTATTTGGATCAGTTGAGCATGCTAGCAATGTTCCATATCTTTAACTGTGAGGTTCTCTTCACACAACAAACAAACAAACAACACTCAGGCCAATGTGGTTGCAGCTTTTAAACTCAGTTTTTTTGCTTCATTGGTTAAAACTTGGACTACTTTCAACTGGCCAGCTTGAAAAGTGTGTTTTTCTAGATTCATGGCTTGAAGAAGCTAGAAGATTTCAGCTTCAAGAACCTATCTTCTAAGTGATGATAAAAAATCCAGCATAATTGCTTAAAAGGTGCAAACAAACAAGTCATTACCTAATTCTTGTGTTGCACCTGATTCGAAACACCCAAATAAATATTACACTTCCGTAGGAGTGTTTAAACTCAGATAAAGCAATTCTTCAACCAAAACTAACAAATAAAGCAAGACTATAAGTATTATGGTATGTGCGTTAGTCAATTTTAACACAATAATGATTTACCAAATAATTCACCATAAGGAATCAGAAAAAGTACCGACAAACCATGGGCAACGATTCAACATCGATCATATCATCAAAAAATTGACAAGCTAATGTATCTCTCCAAGAAGCAGCTACAGATCTATACAGATCTCCGTTACTAATGAACCTAACTTTTTTCTTAGCATCACGCGAGTAAAAATCCACCTTAGCCTCACTATCTTGCTCATGGAATCTCTTACCCGCTTTTACTAAACTCTCCATTACATTACATGGGACCCCATGATTAATCATTTGAAAAAAACCCCATGTTTTCGATGCCTCCATGATTTGCTCTACAATCTCTCTCCTCCTTTCACTCTTTTCCAAGCCATCGAAATCTATCATCGGTACTCGAAAGTTGTTTGTTTCAACAATTGTTTTTTTCAAAAAATTCACATCCGGATGTATGAACATACGAGGGACTTTTGTCAATCCTGTGTCCACTAACCCTTTCACTCCAGTTTTAGATTCATCAAACTCTTTAACTTCTTTCGCTCTGTCGTACTTTTCAGTTTCAGATTCCCCTAATATTGTCATGGTCTCTAAGGTTTTGAAATACGAAAATTTATTGGACTAACAGGTATAATGATATTCCCTACTCAAGATACAAGTATCAAAGATGACATAAATGAGTGTTTTTTAGTCAATAGAAAAATAGATTCATTTGATATATTGCAACATTGGAGAACAACCATTGGTCTGCAGGTTTGACTTCACAACTGAATAACAACCCAATACCATGTGAGAAAATTTCAGATTAAAGGACTATTAAATACTAAAAAAAAGTGTTTTTAAGTTAAGGGTTTTGAATTTACTTGATGCCATCAGCAAGGACTGTATAAAGTTGACTACAATACACAGTTATAGAATTAGTATATTTATAGAAATGTGTAATGTCATCATCATATATTCATAATGAATATTTAATGAGCCAAAGGAGATAGAGATGGGAAAACATAACTACAAACCTTCTTGTATATACTAGAACTCACACAAGAAAGGGATATTCTTTAAAATAATTAGACCTGGCAATTGAGAGCATACAACGATATTTCCAAAACTGCATTATTAGTTAAGTAAAGTGCTTCAGAGTGCTAGAAGCTTCAGCCTTCTTAGCAACAGTTTGTGACTAAACTTCTAATCAGCAGCATTAATCTTAGCCCATCTGCTAAAATCTAGAAAAATACCAACTCTTCTTCAAGCAAAAGGTGACTATTATATCCTTACATGTGCACATTCAGTGACTAAACTTCTACACAGCAGGTTTTATCTTGTACATCTGCTAAAATCTAGAAAAGTACCAATTCTTATTCAAGCAAAAGTTGACTGTTATTTATGTAAGTACCTTAAAAATATACGATATACACTACCACTCTACATGGTTCACATTTAACTTTGTTTTTTAACTGGTATTATTTACAGCAACAACATTCCACTTGTTCAACCGATTTTAACAGAAACAAAATTACAATAAGCAGTTCATACTTCTGCAATTCATGCTTATCCTTGTAATGTAGAAATATTGAGCCTGAGACATTGTTTGTTTTACCCGCTAAATCTTTTGTTCTTTCTACTTTGATAAATCTTACTCATCTGTTTTTGTATTCAACTTATTTGTAATTGTTGAAAGGAATTGACAGGGATTCGATAAACAATTAGTTCAAGTAAAGGGCAATTTCCTTGGATCATAAGTTTGCTATTTAGTGAGTACCACTCAGTCTTAAACAAGAATACAGTATACAGTATACAGTTGGTCATGTAATTATGTAGGGTTAATCAATTAATTATAGGAATCAAATTGAGAACTTTGCTTGGCTAGTCTTGCTCTAGTAAAAATGTCATTAATCATTAGCCATAGTCCATGTGCTCCAATTCTATCATGTATTATTTTCAGGAGCATTTGCTCAAAACTCAGATGTAATGTAACCCATGTTCAAAAATTACACATCAACAATCAGAAAACTCTTCATCAAATTATCAAATTTGAGTCAACTCTGAAAACCTTTTCAAGCTAAAAAGGCTTGAAAATTAAGAACAATGTTGACATAAAGATATTGCACAAGTTTTGAGCTCCACAAACATTTTATAATTGTCCTGAGAAGCCTTCGATATGTGCTTGATTCCGCTAATAGAACAAAAAAAATCATTTTTTCTTTTCATACTTTTACGAAAACATTAAATTTATATTTCCTTCGGGAAATCATATTAACCAAGTATAGACTTTGATAAGAAGCAGGTAAACAAGATCCACGAACGAAACATGAATCAACCTTCTAAGATATTTGTATTATAACGATTAAGTTTATATATCAAGGAGAATGATCAGATAGAGCTAATACATTGTCACCATCATTCTGGTGGATCAAACCAATAGGGAAATTAATCTAATCATCATATCATTCTCCAACAACATAAAAAACATATTCAGACAAAAATATCTAAAATTAAAGAGAATGTTGTGTACTAGGCAAAACAAAAAATTTAAAGCAAATCAAAAGAATTGATGATTGACTTTGCAGAGAATGATCAGCTAGAGCTAATACATAAGATACCATCATTCCGGTGATCAAACCAATAGGGAAATAACCTAATCATCACCTCATTCTCTGTTCGGAATAGACAATCGAGAACAATAGAAAAAACATCGTTTTTTATTGAAAAATCACAAACAACTTTTCAACACGGAGCTCGCATTAGAAGTGCATTTAGGGTCCGTTTACAGTATCAGAATTTTGATCAAAAAACTGTTTTTTAAAAGAAACCAGAAAAAAACTTGCTTAAAAAAAGCTGGCTTACAGTAACTTTTTTACTTATAAGTGACTAACAACTTATTTTTATTGATAAGTCATAAATCTCCTATTTCAGATTATAAGTGAGTTGTGAAAAAACTTTTAAAAAATCCACCAATTCTTAGCTTCTTAGCTTTTAAGCTTTTTTTAGATTCTTTGACACAAAAACTAGCTTTTCAAAGCTAAACAATAAGCTAACATACCAAACACACCAATGGATATTTTAATGAAAAAACTACAAAAAACAAAATCACCAAAAACACACAAAACAAGGGCAATAATAAGATACATAGGCATTACTTATAATAGGTTAAATCAAAATAAAAGCTAAAAATAATATGAAAAAAAAAAAAAACATAGTTTGTTGAGCTAAAAAGAGAATGATCAGCTAGAGCTAATACATAAAATACCATCATTCTGGTAATCAAACCAATAGGGAAATAACCTAATCATCATCTCATTCTTTTATAACAACCCACAAATCAAAAAATCTGCAAAATAAAAATAATTATATAGGCAATTTAAATTCATTTTTAAACCATAAATAATCACACACACAAAAAAAACTCTTTACCACCAAGTTATCATAAAAATACACAGTTACAAAAACAAGTTTGAATACAAATAAAAAGGTCGAATTTTGTGGCGGCTATAAATTATTTTATTATGAAACCCTAGTTATGAGTTTGTGGTATTTATAATGGGAGCTGAGCTAAAATAACATATTAAATCCTTTATTTTAACTTTATCTATACTATCTACTCTTTTATTTTATTTCAATAACTATGGTTATGGGCCCATGGTTATCGGTTGTAGAGCTGGTTTCGGTTCGGTCCGGTTCGGTTTTTGACAAAACCGAAACCGAAATCGAGCATATTTTTCGGTTCGGTTTTTTTCGGTTTCGGTCTTTTTATTTTTTGGACCAAACCGGACCAATTTTTTCGGTCCAGTTTCGGTTATTTTTCGGTTTTATTTTTTATTTTTCGGGTTTTTTTTTGTTTTTTCCGGTCTTTTTCGGGTTTTTTCGATCTTTTTCGGTTTCGATCTTTTTCGGGTTTTTTCGGTTCGGTTATCGGTTCGGTTCGGTTTTTTTGGTTTTTTGCCCGGCCCTAATCGGTTGTGAAAAAAAAAATGCAAACCCAATGCGTAACTCGATTCGTATAAATTGGGATGAGTTTGGACGGATAGAGTGTTTTAAGTTATTAATCTCTATAATTAATTGGCGTAGGCACTTCTTGGTATATTGTCATTTTATTCATGTTTTTGGAACTAATCTAATAGCAAAAAAACTTCATTCTGCTTATTTAAGTTATTAATCTCTATTATTAATTGACGAAACAATTTATTAGGCAATTGTTGGTATATTGTCATTTTATTCATGTTTTTGGTACTAATTTAAACTCTATTATGTTTATTTAAGTTATTAATATCACCATTATTAATTGGCGAAAAAATTGGTAGGCGCTTCTTGGTATATTGTCATGTATTTGGTATTAATTTAATGAGGAAAAAATTCTATACCGCTAAATTAAGTTATTAACATTTATTATTAATTGGCGAAACAATTTGTTAGGCACTTCTTGGCGAAACATTTATTCATGTTTTTTGTACTAATTTAATGGCAAAAAAACTTCATTATGTTATTAATCTCTATTATTAATTGGCGAAACAATTTGTTAGGCAATTGTTGGTATATCGACATTTTATTCATATTTTTGGTACTAATTTAAGCTCCATTTTGCTTATTTAAGTTAATATCACTATTATTAATTGGCGAAAAAATTGGTAGGCACTTCTTGGTATATTGTCATGTATTTGGTACTAATTTAATGAGGAAAAAACTCTACACTGCTTATTTATTTTGCTGGTTGGATTGTATTGAGTTGAAATTTTAATTATAACGGATTGGGTTGGGTTAACATTTAAATTTTATCAACCCGTCCCGTCATTTATTTTACAGGTTGAGTTAGAAATAAGGTCAATACGCTTCAATAGACACCTTGTCCACCCCTAATTCTCACTTTCTTACACATAGAGATACAGGGGAGTGATTGAGCTTATTAGTTAGAAATAGAATAGCTAAATATATTTTACCCTATATTTTAAATACAATGACAAACACGGTAACAAAAACCGACCCGACCAATACAGTAACAAATACGTTCATTACAATGTACGCAAACACTAACCCAAATGAGCTAAATTGAACCAATAAAAACCCGAATCAGACCGATTAGTAATTGGTTTAGATCGATTTGAAATGAAATGATTAATTGGTTTAGATTGCGGTTTTAGTGGTTTACAAATTAAACCAAACCGAACCGAACCGATTATTTTTCTTCAAAATAATTTATATATAAGTATTTACGAATATACATCAATAATAAGTTGATATATGATTTTTACTTACTATTTATAGTTATTAATAGACATATTTTGTTAAACATTTGTTGATTTACTTATTATTCGATTTTTAATTTAAAGTTTGAAATGAAATACCAAGTTAAAACTTTACGAAAATAGCATACTATTGAATTTTATTTAATTTTTTATTTGGTAAAGTTCAAACTGATAATGGTTGGTGGTTGGTTTGCTTTGGTTTGGTTGGATTCCGATAATTTTTTTGGTCAAAACCGAACCAAAACGAACCAATTATTTTTAATTTGTTCGGTCGTATTGTACTTAAAAACGGAATCGGATTATGAATACCCCTAATTATAGCGTACGATTTACTACCAATTTTAACGATAAAATTACTAATCGACGAAATTGCTCACATAATATTATATTATATTGCCTATCACATAACGAGTGCAATTCTATCAACATACGTAAAAAATATATGTTCAAATGTGAGATATAACCACTATAATTTCATCGATTTATGTTGTTAGTCTCTTAATATGATAAAATTTCATCGATTTATGTTGTTAATTCTTTTAATATGATGAAATTTCATATAGATTAGTATCACAATTGTTATTGTGGTACTTCGGTATCTAAATTGTTAACCACTAGTGTGTATGTATATCAACATTTTTTTATTATATTTTTTTTTATTAAGAATAGTTTTTGAGTGTTTGGTATATCCCTTTTTTTTAGTTTTTAAAATAGTAAATTCTAGATATAAAAAAAAATTGTGAAACACAAGTCTGGGACAGCTGGATGATTGGGCTTATATATTAGTTAAGGAAATTATGGAAAAATAAAGGGTTCTTCATCAAGGGTAAGTTTTTTGAGCTTAAAATTCGCAAAAAAAATTATGTACAGAATGTAACTATAATGATAGGGTGTATGTAATCCGTTAAGAGTGGATATGAGATTTTATGTGCGTAATTAGTAATTAATTTTGAGTGTTAAGAGTGGATATGAGATTTTCCCATTAAACAGGTGGATATTGGAGTTACTGATGCGAATGCAAGCCGGGGTGATTGACGCGAACAATGGAAATCTCTTATACGTCTATAACTATATGTATTTTACAATTTCATATTATCATAAAATTGTTAAGCTTTCGTAATATCTATTATGCGATATTTATTTTTTCATTTCAGTTGAAAAAACTCAAAATTATCGCGCGAGAGTATAATCAGTTCCCAATACTCGATAGGGTTCATGACACTGATAAGATCGACAAATATTTGTCGGAATGTAGTGGTTTGAGTTTAGAAACCACGACTTTTTGTCGGCTTGTTCTTCATTAAGAGATTGTATTTCCCAAGAGTTTCACTCTTCAAATTTAAGAGTGAAACTGAGTTGCAGTGGTTAAGAGATTGTATCTCCCAAGAGGAAAAAGGAAAAGAGGATTGGGATCGAATTGCTAGAATATTGCGATCAAACAATTCGGTAGATTGCAAAGAGGCCGTTTTAAAAATCCTAGCCGAATCTCAAGATATTTATCAATCACCGGAGCATCTCATCCTTACAACTGGTGAGGGTGGTTCGATCGTGATGGATGGACATGCTATGGTAACCCCTTCACTATTTAGTCCTTGAATAAAACCTCATCCTTGCAACCTTGAGAGTGGTTTAAATGTCCTTACTTTTTGGTCAAATAACGTGTCTTTTATTACAGTTTCTTCATTTAAGAAAAGGTAAATTATGAAAAGGGAAATGATTACTTCTCAAATTTTATAGTTACTGTTTTTGAAAACTGATTTACCGAAATTTGAGCTTTCTCTTTATCTTCCTTTTCTATGGCTTCATTAAATTTTCACCCATAAAATCTATGATTAATGATTTTATTCAAACTATTTCTATTCAAACTTTATGCGTACTATCAAGATAAAACATAGCAACTGATAGTGATAACAGTTTCTGAAATTTGGGCTTGTTTATTTTCAGCCGACTCGAGACCAGTTGGACCTCATTGTGGTTCTGTACAACAGACTCCTAATTCCCAGTAGGATTTGAAATACCGATAAAATTGATATAGCGCTCGCGAAAGAGACTAGAGTGAGTTTGGGTATAGCTCAACTATGTCGTTTGACTCTTCAACTAGGGATCTACGAATCATTGAAAGGCACGGAACCTCCTAGATGAGCTCGGAAAATAGACAAAGATATGCTAAGAGAATGTGCCATGCAAGAAAACTAGGGATCTACGAATTATTGAAAGGCACGGAACCTCCTAGACGAGCCCGGAAAATAGACAAAGATATGCTAAGAGAATGTGCCATGCAAGAAACGAAAGGTTTTGAAGACTTCCATCGCATTGCGAAAATATTGCATTTACAGGATTGGAAGGTAGCCCAAGTGTATAAGATGAGAGGAGTTGCTGCATAAGCGGCCGCTTTAGATCGCCGCTTTAGATGTTGAGGGTGAACCCGATTCAATACTTGTGTTATATTGTGGAGACTATTGAATAATTTAGTTGTGTGCTTAATTAGTATTTGCTCACAATACTTGTTTCAGTATTGTTTGGTTGTCTATCAATTAACTTAATTTAAAGGCAAACCTTAATAATCTTTCAAATTCACCTTTTAAACTGGAATATTACCTCTTTAGCGGGAGCTCATTCCGGAGTATGGACTTTCCTGAGTTTTTCGGATATCGTTTAAAAGTCCTGATTCCGATCCGAAACCCGATAATATGTATTTCCGATAATTCGGGATCCCGAAAGGACGGGACGGGATTTCTCGATACTTCATACCGCTAAAAAAAATGTGTTAAAAAGTTATAACATAACTAACAATTTTGTTAAAAAGTTCGTTACATTTAAACAAAATCAAAAAGTGGAAAAATACTTGTTGATATTGTATCCATTTATAAGATTGATTGTCAAATAAGACAACTAATTATAATAAGTTTTAATAAAAAATAAATAATAACATAATTCAAACTAAAAATACCAACTAAATGTTATAATTTTAGTTATTCAAGATTAATCTGAATATGCAATAAGAAACCCGAAATAAAAGTGTGTTACTTAGTAAATAGAGCAGATGCGATAATAAGTTTTTTTTTTTAATAAGTATAAACTGATACTATTCATAATAATTTTTTTTAAATGTATATTAATTCTATCGGGTCGGGTCAAGAAATCCATCGGGATTGAAAATAAAATCCGATCCCGAGGCGAATTACTTTGGGACGGGACAAAAATCCGATCTTGCGAATCGGAACAATATCGGGTTGAAAAAAAATCGGATCAAGAGCGGATTGAATATCAGATCGGGTCGGGATTTTGGAAACCGGGTGCTTAAAAAGCAGTATCACGTCCTTGCCATGATGCATGTAAGTGGCTGTCTTAAGCAACACCATCTTACATAAAATTAAAATGAATAAATAAATGAAAAATTCAAAAAATATTAAAAAAATTATACATATTATCAAACATGATTAGAAATGATTAGACATACAAGATTACACATGATTGGACAAGATTAGACATGATAAAACATAATTAGACATACATGATTATACATGATCACACATATTTCTTGTATGAAAAATGTATTTTCTAAAATTTTGATTTTTAATTTTCAAATATTTTTTTCGATTTTTTAATGACACGTGTACCTATTCTAAATAAGTTCATAAAATATGTAATTTTTTGTAAAACAGTGATCAAGTTCAAAACAAACGGGTTTTTTTAAATAAATTTCTAAATATATACTAAATTATCATTTTTTTTAAAATCTAACACATGTTAGTGTTAATAAACACAAACATAACTAATCTAAAATTAATTTAAAATTAAAATTAAAAAATAAAAGTGAAATAATCCCATTATACTTGCATTATTTTCTAAAACCATACTAGTACGTACTAAAAGTCTAAAACGGTGGATTTATTTCCTCCACCGCAACCGCCCCGGCCGGTATCTCTCTCTCTCTCTCTCTCACACACACACACACACACTTAAACACGCAGTTAGTTATATAAATGGTGACTGGATGACCTGTTTTCACCGGTAAAATGGCAACTAAATCGATTAAACGTCTTCTCACTAATATCGGTATTACACTAACCCTTTTTATTTATTTATTTATTTATTAATATCATTATTATTATTATTAATTGGCGAAACAATTTGTTAGACACTTATTGGTATTATTGTCATTTTATTCATGTTTTTGTTACTAATTTAATGGCATAAAAAACTCTATATTGCTTATTTAATTTATCAATATCATTATTATTAATTGGCGAAACAATTTGTTAGGCACTTATTGGTATTATTGTCATTTTATTCATGTTATTGTTACTAATTTAATGGCAAAAAAATCTCCATACTGCTTATTTAATTTATTAATCTTTATTATTAATTGGCGAAACAATTTGTTAGCCACTTATTGGTATTATTGTCATTTTATTCATGTTATTGGTACTAATTTAATGGCAAAAAAATCTCCATACTGCTTATTTAATTCATTAATATAATAATTATTAATTGGTGAAACAATTGTTAGGCACTTATTGGTATTATTGTCATGTTTTTGGTACTAATTTAATGGGGAAAAAACTCTATATTGCTTATTTAATTTATCAATATCATTATTATTAATTGGCGAAACAATTTGTTAGCCACTTATTGGTATTATTGTCATTTTATTCATGTTATTGGTACTAATTTAATGGCAAAAAAACTCCATACTGCTTATTTAATTCATCAATATAATAATTATTAATTGGTGAAACAATTTGTTAGCCACTTATTGGTATTATTGTCATGTTTTTGGTACTAATTTAATGGGGAAAAAACTCTATATTGCTTATTTAATTTATCAATATCATTATTATTAATTGGCGAAACAATTTGTTAGCCACTTATTGGTATTATTGTCATTTTATTCATGTTATTGGTACTAATTTAATGGCAAAAAAACTCCATACTGCTTATTTAATTCATTAATATAATAATTATTAATTGGTGAAACAATTGTTAGGCACTTATTGGTATTATTGTCATGTTTTTGGTACTAATTTAATGGGGAAAAAACTCATATTGCTTATTTAATTTATCAATATCATTATTATTAATTGGCGAAACAATTTGTTAGCCACTTATTGGTATTATTGTCATTTTATTCATGTTTTTGGTACTAATTTAATGGCAAAAAAACTCCATACTGCTTATTTAATTCATTAATATAATAATTATTAATTGGTGAAACAATTGTTAGGCACTTATTGGTATTATTGTCATGTTTTTGGTACTAATTTAATGGGGAAAAAACTCATATTGCTTATTTAATTTATCAATATCATTATTATTAATTGGCGAAACAATTTGTTAGCCACTTATTGGTATTATTGTCATTTTATTCATGTTTTTGGTACTAATTTAATGGCAAAAAAACTCCATACTGCTTATTTAATTCATTAATATAATAATTATTAATTGGTGAAACAATTGTTAGCCACTTGTTGGTATATTGTCATGTTTTTGGTACTAATTTAATGGGGAAAAAACTCCATATTGCTTATTTAATTTATCAATATCATTATTATTAATTGGCGAAACAATTTGTTAGCCACTTATTGGTATTATTGTCATTTTATTCATGTTATTGGTACTAATTTAATGGCAAAAAAACTCCATACTGCTTATTTAATTTATCAATATCATTATTATTAATTGGCGAAACAATTTGTTAGCCACTTATTGGTATTATTGTCATTTTATTCATGTTTTTGTTACTAATTTAATGGCAAAAAAAACTCCATACTGCTTATTTAATTCATTAATATAATAATTATTAATTGGTGAAACAATTGTTAGGCACTTATTGGTATATTGTCATGTTTTTGTACTAATTTAATGAGGAAAAAACTCCATATTGCTTATTTAATTAATGGGACGAATGTGGATTTAGGGCCTGTTTGGCATCAGTTTTTTTTGGTTAAAAAGCTGCTTTTTTAAAAGCAACGAGAATAAAACTAGCTTAAAAAATATGCAGTCTAGTGTTTGGCACCACTCTTTAACCTTTTTTACTTATAACTTTTTTTACGGATTGCTTTTTTAATGGGATAACTGTAGGGGCCCCGTTTGGCATCGTATTTATTGGTTAAAAAAATGTTTTTGAAAAGCAATGAGAAAAAAGGTAGCTTAAAAAAACTTGCAGTAACTTTTTTACTTATAAGTGACTTATAACTTATTTTTATTGATGAGTCATTGATCACCTATTTTAACTTATAAGTGAGTTGTGAATATACAAACACATTCAATTAAGAAGTTTTTGTTTTTTGAAAATTTAATGTGAAAAAGCTAAAAAATTTGCAAATTCTTGGCTTCTTTGCTTTTGTGTTTTTTTTTTTTTGTTTTTTAGACCCAAAAGCTAATAAAACGGACATACCGAACACTCATGGATTTTTTTAGTTATCATAAAAGCTAAGAAAAAAGGTGTTGCCAACCATGCACTTAATGTCATATGCCCCTGTTTCTATTAGGAGTAAAGCTTAAATAAGTAGAATAAAAGAAAAGTTCATGTTTGGTACTTTGGTAGTACAAAATATCGGACTTTATAATACAAAACCAGTTTTTTTGTTTTATGTTTTATGTTTAAGATTAGCTAACGTATCAATGCAACACCAGTGAGCATCATTCGGCATTCATACCTAACCTTTAACTAGATTTTAGATCCGTTTTATTTTAACAACTCTCAAACTTTGTACTAAAGTATAATTTTCCCAAAGAAAAACTGCGCCTAATTTCAAGTGCAATTGTATGAGTAGGTTTTAAAGTTAACTAAATGAATATAGGTAGTTGGAGATTATTTAGCTCCCCTTGAAATAAATAAATAATGATGATTTTTTACTATCATAGGATTTTGTTGAATTTAAGTAATGTTCATCCCAGGGTGAATCTAGTGTCTTCCTCTATACATATTTGATAGAAAACACGTGCATTTGTTTAGGGTTTTGCTAGTAGTTTATCTGGAGTGAGCCAGTAAGGCTATTATGGGGTTGCTAAATACAAAGTATTATCATTTTACGAAATTTTGTTGTAGAAAAAATAGCATTTTTGTAAATTGTGGGGTTGTCACCGACACACCGCACCCCTTTGCACCCTAGAGACTCCACCCCTGTAGTTTATTCGATAATCTCATCTTGATATATCAGTGTTTGATTCTTGTATTCTTTAGTCTGCTCATCTCAGTCAAAAGCTTAGCATTCGAGAACGGGGTGCCTACCTATGCTTCTATGCGGATATGTTAGTTTATAATGATAAAAGATGGGTTATTTTCATTTTCTTTTAATGAAGATGTGTTTCCTTTAAGCGTTCTGATCAGCTAACACAACACATTAAGCAGAAAGCGTTCTGTTTTTTTATTAATAACTGTCATTAGGGTTTGGCAGGTAGTGATTGGATTCTCTTTGTTTGCTTCACATATTCAATTTGATTATTCCACCTGGAAGTGTTAACATAGAACGATTGATAAATGTAACCTTATGGTCCTTTTTTAATAAATATATTGTAATCAACCAATCAGCTACTAAAACGCATTGAAAGTCTGCATATTTTTAATCTAAAGTTTTGGATGCCTGTTCCGTTGTATCTTTTAGATCAATTTTGGCTTAACAGATGCATTGCATTTCGTTTGTCAGCTAAAAACTGAGTAAAATTTTCTGCTATTTAAAAATCTAGAAGTGTAAAGCTGGATGAGACCAGCTTATTATCTATAAGTAATGTGGCTTGGTTGTTTCATTTATTAGGAATGAAGATGCTAATTTATAATAAAGTTATCATGTTTGGGTTGTAGATTATAGTTTGAGTGCGTTAAGGAAAGAGGTGTGGTGTCGTGGAAGGTTCGTCTATAATGTCCTTGATAGGTATCAACCACAGTGGTCAAAGGCAGAAAAGGATGATATCACTGTACAAGAAACTAATTATGAAAAAGCAATATATTCGGAGGTGGACAAGAATGTAAATTTTGATTCCCGTGTAAACAAATACAGTTCGTCTTCATCTTCATCAGATGAGGATTCTAGTGAGAATAAATGGAAATTAGAACTTAGTTGGCTCACAAAAGCTATTGAACCTGCTGTGCGATTGGGTCGCTGGGCACTACCGACAGGTAAGCTTGTCAACTTTACATGATCATATATTCTGCTCGAAATTAGTTCAGTATCTTATTATGTTTATATTAGCCTCATTTGGTTGCATCTATAAAGATAGGTGCATACTTTTTAATCGGAGGTAAAAAAGTATACTTTCTAGTTTTTTTTTTTCATTATTATTTATTATTAGTTTTTTAGATTTTACTTATCAATACTTTTGGTAATTATAGAAACTAGAAAGTAAACTTTTGTATTGCGAGAAGGGAAAAACAGTTTATAGGAGTCTTAAACTTGCGATAAGTATAATTTTTATGGAAAAAAATATCAGACCCAATACTATTAAAAAGTATACGTTTAAGTGTGTAGAAGTATAATTTTATTGTTTAACCAAACAACATGGTTTATTTTTGTACTTTTAAGTACAAAGTACCAAAAGTAATGTTTACCAAACAATCTCATTATACTCGAACACTCATCAGCATGAAATGGCCAGATTTGAGTAAGCCGACCCAATTTTTAGGGAGATCATGCACATGTAAAATTTATATTTCTTAAAAATGTACTGGCCTATTTTAGATGCGAAGAGGTGAACATATGATCAAGGCTTCTACATTGTAAAAATATCAGTGCTTTCAAAACTTCAAGTTACTAGCAGGATAAGCTCTTCTTTGTTCACATTATTTTCCAACAGCGTTCTTGTGTAATATGCTTCCTCTTTACAATACCGCCATATATATATAGCTCATTATGCAGTGTATTTACTCTAGAGGCAATGCCATAGTGATTAGATAAAACTTAATATAGCATCTGGTCCTAAGTTTTTGGTAACTTAATTTTTTTATGGATGTTTTACAAGCAGATATTTTTGGAACTAAAACCCCACCTGGTAGTAGATCACTTATGGAGATAATGACAAGTCTTCAACGAAGCAAATATGGGCTTCAAGATTGGAGTTTCAGTGACTTAACAATTGGTTTGTATCTTATATACCTTCAACAAGCGTCCAAAAAGCCACTAGAGGATGTTACTGGAGATCTAATTTCATCCGATGCCATAGTAAGTCATTGTGAAGTTCAGTTTTTTTTTTTTCTGTTCATGTTTGTGCATTTATCTATTTTCTAATAAATACGTTTTATGTTTAATGTCACGTGGATTTTGTTTAAATAATAAATCCACGCAATCCCTCTCCCTTGCAATTTGGTTGAAGTTTTTTTATCCAACTTTTTAAACATATATAACTACTTCGGGTTTATCAAGGTTTTGCCGTTTTGTTCACCCAACTATTAGGCAAATACTATTTTGGACACTAAAGTATGAAAATTTTGATTGCTGTACTGAACTTGTAAAACTCAAGTTTGTATCCCACCGTCAATTTTGTGCTCCATACTTCAACGATTTTGATTTTTGTATCCCAAAATAACTGATTATTTCAATTTTGTACACTTGTTTACCATCATTCTTAAAAAAGTGACGTAAATACCATAATATACTGATATTTCAGTGTAAGGAATTGATTGTTTTTAATTAAAAAAAAATTGTTTTCTTTGTGTGTAAATTAGAGTACAAATCACTAGCAGTGTACAAAGTTAACAAAAAATTGCTGTTTCGTACACTAAATCGAAATTTCCATAGTTTTTTTGTTAAAAAAAAACTAGGTACTGGTTAATAAACCCTAATTATTTCACTGCCGGAAGTATTCTTCTAATTTGATTGGAAACCGTGCATTTTCGTCTTATTCAACAGCAACTATGTACCAATTAAAATAACTATAAATGAAGGATACGTAGATCCTACTGAAAGACGGTTGAAGATATTAAAAAATTCCCTATCCACAATCTGATTACATATTCATATTCAGGTCCATGATCTGATCTACCATTTAGAATTAGCTAAGGGGACATATAGACAAAGTCCTGCTGGTCTTGCAAGAAACAGTATGCTTAGAGAAAACAATATAGTGAAGTTTATCAAAGAATCGAGTGTAATGAGGCCCGGATATTATATCGGAGTTGATTTCCGCAAGAAATTAGTAATTCTCGGTATTCGTGGCACGCATTCCGTATATGATTTGGTAACTGATGTTGCAACTTCAAGCCATGAAGAAGTGACTTTCGAGGGATATTCGACACATTTTGGTAATGCTGAGGCTGCTCGGTGGTTTCTTAGACACGAGATTGGGACACTAAGGAAGTTGTTAGAGAAACATGAGGTTTGTGAATGTTGATATTCTTTTACCATTACTTATATATTTATCGATTTTTTTGGGATAGTATCGCTTTTGTACACCAACCTATTGGCTTTTAACAATTCCTAAACCATGCCATTATATATATTTCAATGAAGTTGCCATATTACATAAAATAGAAGAATTAGTAAAATGCTGTTTGAACTTGATTGCAAGCACTAGTTATGTTCTAAATTACTAATTGTTCGATCAAGTTGTAATCACATCTACAGAAATTTGAATGGCAAGTATATTAACTTTAGAATCTAAGATTTTAAGCACTCCTGAGTTCTGATAGGTTGACTCACTAATTCTCCAATTTGTGTAGAATTATATCTAAACTGTGAAATCTATTAGTATGTCGTAGTTCAGCCGACTTGCTAGTAATTAGTGTATAAAAGTGATATTTCCCCTTTTGTCGTAAAAGTAGTATTTCTAAGTGGTAAGTAGAGTAACTCTTCTTTTTGCTCTTTTCGTTTATAATGAGCAGATGGTATCTGGATGTATCTTATGACAACGTACCACGGTTGCTCTTAAACACATTCCATCACTTCACCTAAGTATACTTTGTTACTTTTAACTCCAAATAATTAATTTTCTTCTGATTTATTTTTTGTGAACTATATAAGCTCGTTTGTTTTCAGCTTTTGAGCTCAGTTTTTTTCTCTATTTTTGCTAAATTGTGGGCTCCATTTGGTTGATCAGTATCAAATTCCGGTCTTGTGGTTATTTTACCTGAAAAGGCTAGAAGTCTTAAACTAGGTGAACACAGCTTTTCTCCGAAACTTAATAATCCATCTTATTTATCTAAAAGCTGCAGACATACTAGTACTAACCTTCCAAATTAAAACTTAATCTCTGAAATTGCTATTACTGTCCTTTTTCCTACTTTTTTTGCCTAGATAAGTATTATAAGACTTGTTGATTTACAGGGATTTAAGTTAAGGCTAGTGGGTCATTCTCTTGGTGGGGCAACAGCTTCTTTATTAGCAATAATGCTTCGCAAAAAAACATTTAAGGAGCTAGGGTTTAGTCCTGACATTGTTACTTCTGTTGGGTATGCTACTCCACCTTGTGTATCTAAAGAGCTTGCCGATTGCTGTTCTGACTACGTCACCACTGTTGTAATGCAGGTTGGTAGTTAATTTATGTGTTGTATGTGTAATTTTATTTCTTCTTAGAATTTTTTTAATCTTGCTTTATCGAGTTTTGGAAATGAAAAAATGAGCATTCTAAAATGATCTCTACTGTTATTCTCTTAGGCCTTGTTTGGTTGTAGTAGCTCTTAAGCTTAGGTTTTTAGTTATCTTTCTTAGAAGCTGGTGAACTTAAAAGTTGAGCTTTATGGCGTTTTGCCCTGAACATGCTAAAAGTTGGATAAGCCAATGAACCCAAATTTTTTCTTGGCTCAAAAAGTCCAGCCTATTTACCTAAAGCTGCAACTAAACAAGCTCTCGTATTTCCACCTATTTTTTTTTTTTTAAATCAAGAGAAAACATCTCTCCAATCTCCATTATTCCGGTCGTTCCCGTTGGTGATTTAAAGAAAAAATCTCGCATGAGCTGAATTTTGAATTTTAAAATTTAAATGTAATTTTCAGATCCTTAACTAATTGCCGTCATATTCTGTAGTAAAGCGTTATTCCATGCGTGGCTATTTTTCTTTTCTAATGAATATTGTTATAATTTCGTCTATTTAACAGGATGATATCATCCCTAGGCTGAGTGTGGCTTCTTTAACCAGATTGAGGAATGAAATTCTGCAAACTGATTGGTAACAAATAGCATTATCTATTCCTCTCACACTTTCACACCTATAAACTTGTCTTTTTCCTAATGGTTGTGTTTAACAGTAATTTTTTTTCCCCTGCTCACAGGATGAAAGTGTTAGAGAAGGAAGACTGGAAAAATGTTGTAGGATTGGTAACAAATGCGAAACAGTTTGTTACTTCTGTACAAGATGTTGCCAGTAAACTTGCTGATTATGCAAAGTTTAGAGGCGAGAAAAAAGATTCTGGTAAGTATAGCTGATATCTTTTTTTAACTTAACTATTTTTGCAATTTACAGAGAGTATGGTGCCGTTTAGGTTCTGTTTGTTTTGATGTAAAACAGGAGGAAACAAACATTTACGGGTAAATAAATATCACCGATGTTTGGTTGAAAGTAAAACAAAAAAAGATTAGAAAATGTTTTCGGTGAATCATGTAAAAGTGGTGTAAAAGAATCCCACAAATAAAACCAGGAAAACGTTTACAGAATACAGATGAATTAAAGCAAATACACACGTGCATATCTTCTTATATCTTCTATCCGTAATTATCTCAAACATCACTCAAATATCTCATTTGTTCAAAAATCCACCAGATAAGACTCAACTACTATTTCTATACTTCTTTGATATATTTATTAAATTAATTAAAACGGACCTATTGAAAGTCAACAACATTAAGATCCATATGTAAATATATCATTCTATTATAATAAGCCGATCCAAGTCAATTGAGGCTGCCCAATTTAGCCATTTTTTTCCAAAAATACCCCTATACTTTTTTATTAATTACAATAATACCATGCTCACATAAAAAATAAAAAATAACAACTAATAACACTATGTGTCCCTCTTTAACAACCAAACATTCTTTTAAGTCTTATACTATTTCTTTTTGTATTATCCACGTATTTGTATCATAACTACACTTATTTTTAATATTTTAATTGCATTGCGCGTCACACACGCGGGCACGATTACTAGTATATATATATAGAATCATAGAAACACCATTTTAGAGTATTTTTTCATAATCCTTAATCTAGTTTGTTGTAAGCTCTGGTTTTAATGTTTTACTTTTTCTTATCTTTCTAATTATTTATGTTCTTTTTCATGAAATTTTGGTTATTTATGCTGTTGATGATCCTTTTTTAAATAATATATATGCTGTTTTAATCTTTTCATCGAATGTTTTGTTTGTTTTAAGAAGTGAGTTACAAAAATTAATAAAATATTTGCAACTTTACATGAAAAAACTTTTATGCGCCAAACATCCGCAAATAACCGTAAAACAAAAGAATCCGGTTTAAAACTTTTCAGTGGGAAACATTTACTAGGGAAAATACTTTACTGTGAAACATTAAGGAAAACATTTGCGGGTAAAAATCATTATATTGCCATAAGGAAAGCTGGTTATGTGATCTTTTCCTTGCTCCGGATTACGTTATGTATCTAAAAGTTTAAATTTGTACATGCCTGATGTCAGTTCCATCAGATTGAAAACTCTATAGAGATATAATGGTCGGATGCAAAGCTCATAGAAAGTCTGAATAAATTTTCAAAACTAATAGCCAAAACAAATCTGTATGGCTGTGTTGGCTTGTTATCAAGTTATCAGCTATATCAGGTGTCTTATGAAGCAATTATGGCATATAAATGATACCAAAATGCGCATCGATGTAATTAGTTGCCACTGAGATGGTAGTGAACTTAATGAATTTAGAAAAAGGCACACAAATGGCAAATGTGAAAACAGATTTAATACGGCCTAAATCGGGTTATGGGGGTTGTTCCTGGTAGGCAGTTTTTATCCCCTTACCAGTGAAGATAATTCATTAGCATTCATATTACTGCTCCAACACTGTACTTCCTTTTTAGTTGATGATGTAGAGATACTTCTTCTGTATGAGCAGATTCCTTACTCACTGGTCCTGGATTTTATTCGACTTCTAAGGTGACGAAAGATAACGGTGTTCTTCTTAAAAGAAAAGATACTCTATCTGAAATGGCTGAGTTGTTTATTCCTGGGAATGTATATTATTTGAAGAGGAACATCTACAGCGGAAATGATCATGAAGGGAGGGAGTTTTTCACACTTTTCAGACGAAACCCAGGCGAGCATTTTCAGCGGATACATCTCTCTACAAATTTAATTTCGGATCACAAGTGTGACACACACCTCTATGCTCTGAGGGATGTTATGAAAGGCTTTCCTGGCCACATTGAAGAAACCATATACAGAGGAGTTTAGTGTTTATGTAGTATTAAGTACTAACTACTACTACTAATTAAAGTGGTATTATGTAAATTATATATGTATTCCTTTTATTCTTTGGTTACAATTTTTATTATTTCGACGAGAAACCTATAATAAAAGCAGTTTTGTTGTTGTAATCGTCACCTATCTTGCCGATTTAACCTCAGCAGTTAGGAGGATGTCAGAACTTCTGTTTGATAAAGTTTGTAGAGTTTAAATAAAACTTGCAATTAAAAGTTCTCTTCTAGATATTGATTCTTTGTTGCAGGTTTTTATCATCACTTTTCTGTTTTCTAATAAGTTATAGTCTGTAAGCTAGGTTACAAACTGATTTTGATGTTATTTATGTTTCTTACTTTAAAAAGTTATGTTGTTGTTAGAATCTAAGAACAGTGGTGGTACCACCAGAATAATCGTATGCGAGGGGTCGAACTCTTATGTGCCTAATATATTTGTTTGTCATGTCAAGGCTGATTCACAATTCCCGTTTATATTTAGATCGTTTTTTCATTGATATCTCCAGGGTGACAACGACCCCTTTTAGCTTCCACCTGGTTACACCTACGTCAAAGAAGCCAATCGTTTACTTGAAAGATTGGGTTACGACTACTGTAATCCATTTGTTGTCAATTTTATTAATCTTCTTAAAAAAACATCAAACAAAGGGCTTTGCTTATGAGGGCTGCAACATCAATAAGCTGGAGAGCCCAACGCGACACGTAAAACCACCATAATCTACAAGGGTGATGGGTTTTCGAAAACTTTGCTCGCCCATAAAGAGAGCTATATATATACTTCCCCATCAGCTGTAAAAGAAATCAGATTTTTGGTAACATATTTTTTGTTCCAAAATCAGATTTTTACTTTTAAAAATTCTTTTTTAATTATCCACTAAAACCCGGATTTTAAAAATCTTGATTTTTTTAGTTTTTTCAGTATAAAAATCAGATTTTTAAAAACTGAACTAATCCGACTTGCCAAACACCTACATATTTTTTAAATCCAAAATCCAAAAATCCAGTAAAAAAATCTGTTGTCAAATGGACCATAAATGTTGTTATCTTAATCATACCTTATAAGGAAAGTTATTATTTAACAGAAAAATATCATATAATATACAGTTTGAGACTTATTTATTGAAAATTAAAATTAGGTATAGATGTTCAACGATAATGCAAACTGCGAAGTTTTTCATTGTGTTGATCGTCGATGCTCAATTATGCTACATTGATATGTACCAATTTTAAATAATTATTATATTAAGCATCCCTACTATTTTTTAAATATTCTGAACTAAGGAGACTGGGGTACAGTTTGTGACGGCTTTGTGACAGTTTAGTCAATTTGTGACAGATTTATGACAACTTTTTAAATTAGCGACAGACTTGTGACACTTTTTAGCTCTCACTAAATTAAACATTATTTTGTAGTAATTTTTAGCTCATCATTGATATCATAACCAAGCCTAAGCTATAGGTTTGTTAGCTTTTCAAGTAAAGATAAAAGGTCTAATATATTTAGGAAATATTGATGTGTCAGCAGTCTACTAATGAGTTAAAATCTAGTCATTGTTAACACTATGAATTAATTAATTGGCCTATTTTAGCTTTGAAAGTTGATAAAAACTCCAAACCTTTCGTCAATTTCTTCATGAACAAAGACAAAAATCACTATTCTTTCTAAAAATATTCTCCCTCTTAACCCTCATGAAATGACAATCAACTTGTCCTTAAAGATAATTAACATGATCAAGCTTCCCCATATCATGGTTTAGACTTTGAATAAATGCTTCTTATTCAAACTACAAGCTCAAGTGTAACTCATTTTATTATAACTTAAACCAGCTAGCAAATATCTACATCAATGTTCAATCGTCACTATTTACTAACTCTTGAAAGTGAAGCTTTTAAACTATGTTCCTTATAGTCAAAGACTCAAAAAAAAAAATAGCATTCTCGCCACCGCTTAAATTGTCGGTATCGAAGCTGTTAATTAATGTAATTTTAGTGTTGGAATTGTACTTAACGCACGAGCTAGCCCTTCGAGCTGTATAACACTACTTATTTCTCCAAAACAAGCTCCTTTTTTTTTTTTTTAATGTGCATTAGACTGTTAATTACTCAGACTATTAGTATATCACATTATTTTGACAAATTCTTGATCAGTACGTAGTTTATGGCTTTTATTTTCCGTTGCTTCTAACTGAACCCGCAGAAGTGCTTGCCAAACATGTTTTCATGATATACACATAATATTTTCACATATCTATGTATATATATATATATATTTTTTTTTAATGTATATAAGCAGCAGTCGTTTATTTGGTTGATCAAGATAGGAAATAGGTTTTTTTTTGGATTTTTATAATCTGATACAACTTTTGTACAAGAGGGAAATCATTATTGGTAATTGGTATCATTAATTAGTATTATTATAGTATCCCCATTTATCGTATTTGGTACGAAATGAACGCTAAGAATCTATGGGTATACCATATTTTTAATTATCGAGTAGGATTGCTAAAGAAATAGAAGTTTTGACTACTAATAGTTAGCATTTGCCATGCAAATATTTTATGTCTCAATTTTATAATTAAAGAACTCGGTTATTCGTCTCAGATGTGTTATATCAATCATAGCTAATATCCAGTATTCACATTTGAATAATTGCAAAAATAATAATAATTGAACTTTCAAAGAAGCACCCGTGTTATGGAAATTTACTAGTTGTACACATAATGACATCATAATTGTGTTTGCATTAATATTTAGTTCATGTCATTCTGTGACTTTACTGTAGGCCTCATTGTTTTGGTCTAGATTGAGAAGATGATTAGTTTAAATTAGTTTAAACAGATAATATCATTGATTGTGATACAAGTATATAAAAAAGATACAAAAGAATATAAAAATAAATTAAGCCCTAGATATTAAATGATGATGTTATATATACACGTGCGATGGTCCTACGTGCGGCAATCATGTCTGCTTGACCAAAAAGAGTTGGACAAAAGTCCGCATCATTCCCTAACACCGTCTTTTGTCTGTCCATCCAAACATGCCCTTACCTCTCATCACCTCGGGATCAATAAATTTACGTACTTACTCCGTATCAAATTGTCTGTCCATCACAAAACTACGTTCAAAGTGACCGATGAAAAACTCGTTTCTAAATTAGCGAAATGGATTTTTTTTTTAAAGTTAATCAAATAGTTTGATATTTCAACTTTATGGCGTTTTGACTATTTAAATATGAATTTTTTGACGGTAAAATTGATAGTTTCATGGTGGACAAATAATGTGAAACCGATGAATCAATTATATTTCAAATATAATATCCCGCTAACTATATTCGATGAAATTGTTTTGTCGAACATGATTGAGATTTTATTATCTTGCTTACCACCATTGTTCAATCGTTTGTGCTTTAAAACGAAGAGTTGATAAGTGAACGCTGATATTAAATCAGTAAATTTACATATGTAGTTTTTAAAGATGATTAACGCGTGTGTATAGTGTTTCTTTCTTTTCTAAACGAATGAGCATATTTTTGTTTTGTTATGTAAAGTGAAAAAAACAGTAATAAAAATAGGTTTACTATGCGTTTGTGGAGACTAATTTAGTCTTTTGTAAATGATTATCCAACTTTTTTCCCCAGGACTACAATGAAGTGAACTCAGACCGATGGGTCTGTCACCTTTCGACAAATCCGTCGGTCTGCTAACATGTAGTATCCGTTTAGCCTCTGAGACAGACTCTTGTGTGACAGATCGGTTTGTCACACAGGTCGGTCGTCTTCCAATGCACATTTTAGTTTTTTGATTATGCTGTAATTTTAGAAGACTTCGGGCCTTCGGCCCCTCATTTCTTTTATATATTCGATATGTTGAGTATTCCTTAAAAAAAATATTTTGTTTTTGTATGTCTTGCATTGTGGGTGCCCAAAAAAAAACAGTATATGCTTACATTGTATTCTATAATCGTTATTTTCTCTGAGCCAAAATAAAATATTCTGTTTTATCAATTTAATTCATTTCCGAAAAAAGAGGTAAGAATGTCCTGAATTTTGGCACGACGTATACCTAGGAATGTTTGCTTTAGCGATGAGGACGGAGCGTATTGGGGGAGAATTAACCTCAATTCTTACATAACCTGCAAAATAAATGGCGGAACGGATTGAGGCGGGTTGATAAAATTTAAATGCCAATACAACTCAGCCCAATCCGTTATAATTAAAACTCCAACCCAACCCGCAAAATAATTTGCGGGTTGTGGCGGGTTGGATTGTAATTGATTCTTAAATTTTTATTTTGTTCCTTTATTTTTTATAGTTTGCATAATTAATCTAAAATTTAAAATAAATTAAAATTTTCAAATAGAAATATAAATTAAAGTCAATCAAAATATTTTTATAACATTCGCGAACAAATAACAAAACTAAAATATAACAAGAATGAAATGTTGATATATTGAAACACACACAATGTATATATAAATATACATATTTATAATTATATATATATTACGGGTTGAGACGGAGTAACCCGCGGTTTAAAAATTAACCTCAACTCTAACCCAATCCGTAAAATATATAGCGGATTAGGCGGAACGGATTGATTTTTTTTATACACTTAACCTGCCCCAATGCGCACAGATGGATTACGGGTTGAGTTTGCAGATTTTTTGCCCACCCCTGGTTTCCTTAGTTTTCTACCCAATGATGAAGTTAGAATTCGACTCCGGGCCTACTTTTTTTTTCGTAAACGAACCATTTATTTATAAAGTCAAACATTACAAACTTCCATTAGTATTTTTTTTCGTAGCTTAATCTTGTGCTCGGTAAATATTGTAATTGATTTATAGTGGTTAAGTTAGAATGAGTTTGCTCTCTACGAAACGTGTCGTTGTGTTTTGAGTTCAATTGTATCGTGTAATTTTTTAATATTAATCTAAAGCTTAATTTCAAACAAAAATAAAAATAAAACTTCAACCGCAAAAAACATAGAAGAGTTGCCTCTACGAGCCTTTTCCTGTCTTGCCTTGGATAATATTAAATGAAAACACAAAATAAGTTTAATATAATTTTAAACTTCGGAGTGAGTAAAAAAAAATATCAAAATGGTTTGGGAACTTGAACGAGAAACAAAATCTTGCGTCACTATGATAATACTAATCATTAAAATCAAAACCGGGGTTTGAATGGAAAACGTAGATTAAAGAACATTTTTCATATAAAAGTTCAATGCAAATCAGACGCGTTTTGTTTTATGCATGGTCACAACAAAAAATAACCGAAAATCAATAGTTTAGTAACAATTTGTATGATATTATTATATTATATAAGTTGATAATTGTTGTTTTGGTGTTGCTATAGTTTTAGCAACAAGACGTATAATATTTCCCGCACTTTCGCTGTCCTGTAAATTTCTTGTAGTGGGTTCTTTTCCGAATACAAGAACGCACAGACTTGTGATTTCAGTTCATTATTTTCGGGTAATATGGTACTGATTCTTAAGAAATTTAATTGATATATGCAACAAAATGCAATAATACGATATCTTAATCTTCTAATGTTCTTTTCGGTTTTTCTTTAATCAATCTTCTAAAGTACTAATGACTAAAATTTTACTTCATTCACTATAATAAAAAATTCATTTAGTATTATAAAACTTTTTTAGTTATGTTGGTAAATTGGTTGTGACTAAATTTTAGCAAACCAATTTGTTGCTAAAATTTAGCCACACCCATTTTTATTAACATAACTGAAAAAGTTTCATGATACTATTTTTTATTGTATTGATTCGGAATGTGATTTATATTAATAAAGCTGAATAGAGTAAAATTATTACATATGAATTTGAGATAAACGGACAACAAACTGCGCCATTAGTACTCCTTGAATATCAAATACTAACATTCTAAAGAAATATTCAGTCGAAACTGCAATTAACTCATTTATGTTCATAAATTTTTACACTCTCCTAAGATGCTCAACAGAAAAGGAACGGTGCTTTAAATTAATAACAGCTGCATACAATAATGAATCGTTTGTTTTCGTGCAAACTTAATCGATCTTTTTAAGAATCAGATCCAAATTATCAGTATGCATGAGTCGATCCCTTCGAGTATTTCAAGTCTTTATCCATTAAAAACTTTCAATTATTTTCATCAATCTATTATATATCTATTAATTAGTACATGCTGCAAAATGTTTTGTCTGTTATAGGTAATGGAGCAATGGAGAGTGTGAACTCTCATGAAAACAAGGAACAATTAAAGTGAGCGAAACCTAACCCGTAACCATAAGTTGTCACGACATCCTCGTAATTTTAAAAATCATACATAACGTAATTTTTTTCTAATATAAATATTTTAAAATTATATGGACACCCCTAAAAGTTTTTTTTAAGCATTTTCAGTTAGTACCCCCCTAAGCGACTAAAGAATTATGTCAGGTTACCTAATTAAATAAGTATCATGTTTTATTTTGCATTTTACTACTAACATATACTCACATACATATATTGTGATACTCATTATTCAGTTCATAGAAAGTTTAATCAAGTAAGCACGAATATAATCGTCGGTATACACATTATCAAAATTTAAATTTTAGAGTCTATTCCAGTCATCTCTATATTTACATTATCAATCGATCTACAACTCTGATATCCCATCCCAAAAATATCAAGCTAAAGTTGAACTTGTTGTGAACCCCAGTGGGGAGCCACAAATGGCCGAGAGACGGTTGAAACTCGCTTGTCGGAATTTTTATTAGTATGCGGGGGAGGAAGTACTATAAAGTATTTGTTATAGTTAAAACACGAGATAAAATTTCGAAAGTTGTGACTTGCCCTTCTCCCAATATAACGCTAACTTCCTTAGATACCGTTCTCACTTATGCGGTTCTCTACAAAGAGACCGGAAAAATAGAAACAATCACTGAATCACTACGAATTAATTTTCAAAGGCACTGATATTAGAACCATAACTATTCGAACAAGAGATCAAAATGCATATAGACGATTTTGCTGGGGGACTAACAAATATAAATTTGAAACCTTGTGACATAATTAAACATGGTGCTACATATTATTATTTATTTGAATATGGGGCGGTTGTGATCCTTTCTATTATATAAATCATACATTATTTGGACAACATGGGAGATTATTCGCTCCAAAATAATGTTTGATTTAATAAGAGTAAAAAACTGTCAAAAAACCGTCACAAAAACCGTCGCTAATAAGCTCATAACAAAAAATACCGTCACTAATCCAGTCGTTATTTGGGTATTTTTTTGTAGTGTTTCGGGTTAAACCGTTGCCCATTTGCTAACCCCAACTCGCTTCGACAAAATCCAAACTCTTAACATTATTATGAAATTCAGCATTCTATATATTAATGGCTAAAAATGAATTCCGCTCTAATTATAATATATCACTGTTTTTAAAAGCAAAAACCTTAGCTAAAACATATTTACAAAGAGCCACGCTAGAAGAGGGTAACCTTTTAACGGCCTAAAACCCTAAAAAGGTGAACTTTTTAACTTTTTTCCACTTTTTTCAGGCATTGAAGTGACCTTTTGGGAGTTTGAAATCCAGGTTTTTACTACGTAACACTTTTTAAAACAGTGTTACATACACGTCTTAACAGACTACACAAGACCCACCTCTTTGGATATAAATGGTTATGTACCGTGTCCAATATAACACTACAAAATAATGTTTGATTTAGTGAGACACAAAAACTGTCACAAGTCTGACACTAATTTAAAAAGCTGTTACAAATCTGTCACAAAAACCGTCGCTAATAAGCTCGTAACAAAAAATACAGTGACTAATTCCGTCGCTATTTCAGTATTATTTTTTTTTTTTTTTTTTTAATGTAATAAACTTAGTTTGGAAGTGGTGTGATTATTGAGGTGATGTAAAGAGCACCTTTTCGGGATAAAAGGAGCTTATGGAACAAAATAAAAGTGGTTTATACATATGCATATGTCCTAAAAAAAAAATGCAATTTTATCTTTTCCTCTCATGATTAATTAGTGGCCAACAAATACATGCACGTGTAACTGTGTAAAAGTAGTATGCATAATAAGGCCTTTCTCCACAATATAGTGTCTGCCAGTTAGGCTATGCCATGTAGAAAGTAACTTATAGTTATCTAATTAAAACGACTTATTTTTATTTATTGGTGTCTTGTTTTTATTGCTCCAATTTATCTTAAATCATTACCATAAAAAAATTCATTTAACATCATCAAATTTTTCGCTTATATTGTGTTAAAGTATCTGTAGCTAATTTTTAGTAACAGTTTAACAACAAATAGCAACATAATTTGTTGTTAAAATTTAACCACACCTATTTTAACAATACAACCGAAATTTTTTTATGATACTAAATGAACTTTTTATTGTAGTGAATAGTTTGGTTCTGAAAAGTTTATGCTAGATAATCAAGCTAATATTATAATCAGCCGTTTCAAACCGAATTGCAAACAAGAATAATGTAGCTGTTTGAGTTGTGCTGCCTTTGCTGCTACTCGGTGTCTCGACTCATTTGACGACTTTCACGACAATATTTCATTGTTTTTAGATGATCGTCGAGATGAGTTTTATTTTGATTTCTTGTGTTTACTTTAATTCAGATGAAATGATTTATGTAATTTTTTAAAGTTGCGGTATAGTGTGCCTATGCATTTTCTAAGTATTATATTTAGCTTTTTAAATTTTGCTTCACATACAATGATCCTTATATTAGTTTCTTATTTTGATTAATGATAAGTCTAATTACTTTGAAAAAATAAAATTATATATATTTACACACAGGCTGTTTTGATGAGCTAAAGTCAATATAAACTAAGATGGCATGCCAAAAATAAAATTTATGTGGAAAGTATGATCATAATTGCTCAATGAAAATCTATCGGGATATTCTATAACACTAATAAGTAACACGTAATATTACTTTCTAATGAGGAAAAGCTATAATGAATTAACAATATGTTCTTACCGAAATATGATACCTTCTAATATCAATCAAAATATGATCAAGAACAGAATCATACGATTTGGCAACATACGTGAAAAACATTTATCGTTTTTTTTTTAAAAAAAAATGCTAGGGATTAGTGAGTTGATGGGTCATTATTAAAGGGGCAACAACTAGGTCCACCTGTTGGTGCTTATGCGTAACACGAGAAAATGATTAGTGATGATATATGACTAAATTAAATGATAACTAGCAGTACAATATTATTGCTCGACAAACTGTGACTTGCAAGACTTAAACAAACCAAATGAATAAATTATATATTTGTTGAATTAAAAAGCAAGCTCTCTTTAATTCCCTATCTACCCCGCCTACTCAAGTGTGTGTTCTATTCGTCACTATCTTTTGTTTCTTTCATTTTTAGAATATGCTTCTTATTTTGGTAAAACACACTTTTTAGATCGTTTGTGTATTCTTATAGCAGGTTGACAAAATAGTTGACACTTTAACTATATTAGCTAGAGTTGTATATATATTGAGATTATGTATAAATTTTCCTATAATTTCTTGATTCCAGACAATATTAAAGTAAGTAATGAGAGTTTAACTACATAATGCACGAGCAAGAACGAGAACTTATTTGTGTTGCAGTTTGATACCCCTTTGATGACATATTTAAGATACAAAAACTTATTTAAGAAAAGTACTATTTGCATTATGAGATTGAGATGAAGATTCCATATCTTCACTTCATCGATCATTGACTAGATACAAGCTAATATACTTGGCTAGTCGTCAAGAGTGCCATGGGTAACTGAAAAATTAAAATCCGCTTTACAGAAAACTTGTTAATTTCTGTGTGATGATTATTAGTTTCGCACTTTCAGTCAAAACCTTTTTGCTCCATATTTGAGCATAGTTGTGACAACAATTTTTCGATTCTTAGCAGCATTTTTGTAGCCTAAAAATAGCATTTTATTATAAAGCGAAAACGGCTATTCTTAACAGCATATGTGACTTCTAAGGTGACTAGGTGAGGCTTGTTGATTACTCCGTCTAGAAAACCATGTTATACATGAAACAAAATAAGATTACACTACCTGATTATAGATACGCTTTCAGCAAAAAAAACTATATGCTAAACTTGCTAGCTAGATCCCTGCAATTCCACCAAAAGGATCCGCGATAAAATGGAGAGTAACTCATATTTGAACCATGATAAATATATAGTCGATGTGTGGGACAATAAACTCTAGCACCAATAAGTAATAACTCACCGAGAACAACTTTAATAAGGATCGATAATATGTTACAAAAGATATTAGGAGGAATTTTCAATTAATGTCTACAGGGCAAATATTTCCTAACATTTTACAGTCAGTAGTTAGATCATAGATGCAGTTATGAGATGCATATATTAATCTCAAGGCCTCAAAGAGTGAGCTGAAAAGATCCAATCATCAAGCCAACATAAGTGCGTTTGTTATTTGTCTTTTAAAGGGGCTTGAACATATATATTAAATAGTCTATTTTTTATTTCTAAAATAAGCATTGAAGCATCGTATGATTATTCTAACAAAAAATAAAATAAATAAACAATGCAAACTGTACGCCATTAAGGGAACCAATTGCTATTAATTAATCACTACAATACAATATACCCTCTCTTCCCTATAGTGTATATAAACATTCTAAAATTGATTCGACTTTCACAAATCTCAGAGATTGATTAGGTTATCATCAAAACCCTCTAAAGACATAGTAAAATCACAAAATTGTAAAATCAAAATGACAGGTTCTCCTTGTGGTGCTTGCAAATTTTTGAGGAGAAAATGTATCAAGGGGTGTGTTTTTGCCCCTTACTTTTGCCACGAACAAGGGGCTACTCATTTTGCAGCAATTCACAAGGTTTTTGGAGCTAGTAATGTGTCAAAGCTTCTATCTCATCTTCCGGTGAGTGATCGTTCCGAGGCTGCAGTTACAATCTCTTATGAAGCTCAAGCTAGGGTTCAAGATCCCATTTATGGTTGCGTTTCACATATATTTGCTCTCCAGCAGCAGGTAAAAGAAAATTTCCACCAACACAATTTCTACAAAAAATATGTTAACAAAGTACGGTTCACGCGACAAAGTCATATAGTTTTGGCCCTTATTTTCACTAATAGTGTGTTTCTGAGAATTAAAACAACAATGATAGAAACAGTATACATCATTATTTTTAAGAAAAAACAACTTTTTACCAAGTTCTACATATAAACATGTGTCATTACAAAAAAACTCTACAAAAAATATGATAACACAAGGTTCATGCGAATCATATAGTTTGGGCCCTTCTTTTCACTAAACGTGTAAACAGGCATTATTAAATCAACAATGATATAAGCACAGTATACAGCAGTAATTTTGTTTGTAAAACTATTTTTTGTAACCAAGTTCTGCATATATGTGAGTCACTACAGGCACAATTTTCCTCTTTTGATTTCTTTATAGTTTATACAGAGTTATAACCCTAAAATTCATTTCTAGGTGGATATATTGCCTTTTTGGAATTTGCCTCTTTTGATTTAGTTTTCAAAGATACTCTGTAGTCTGTAATATATGCATATGAAAATGCCTTTTACATTAATACATTAAAAGTTGTAACCCTAATTTAGTTTATTTTTCAAGCTTGAGTATCAAATTTGGAACTCACACCCTTCACTTTTATTTGCCAGGTTGTTAATTTGCAAGCACAACTTTCGTTTCTGAAAGAACAAGCGGCTCAGGGGTACGCAAACCCTAATGATAAATCATTTTGTGGAAACAATAAGTTTCCTAATCCTAACAATTATACAAAAGATATCGAAAGCTGGTTTGATCAGTCTCAAAATTCAAACATGAACCCTCAATTTGACTTGAGTTCTAATTTTGAAAACATTAACCTGTACTGCGAAAACGGTTTTACAAATCAGAATTTCGTGGGGAACAATTTTGAGGATATGAATATTCAAGAAATGAAAGTTTCGATTTCTAGCTTTGAAGAGGGTTCTCATTCAATGGACTCACTCAATAGTAGACAATGGCCTTATCAAGATGAAGCAAATGATTTCCAGTCGATGGCTTTTGGATATACTCAGCTTTGATTATATTCAAAATAAGGACGTTTTAAAAAAAGTTTTAGGCCAAGAGTATAAGTTATTCAATTATGCTCTACGTACTGTTATTTGCACCTTTTTAAGAAATGCAGTTTTGCTACTAGAAATAAATTATATATTAACACAAGATATGTTGATACCATTGAAGAACCTAGAGCTGTACCAAGATTGAATACTCTATGATTGTTTTTTCTCTTGCTTCTTATATAACCTTGAACTTAGTGTCAGAATGTTGGCATGGATCGCTGGCATTCATTTTTGTTTTTAGGTTTCTATCTTGTAGACTTGTAACATTTGTGCTTCATTAGTATCTGGTAAAATATAATACAGATGAAGAAGTTGAATAATTGGACCCGTGTGCAAAACCAAGCATGACTCAGAGCTCCGGATAATTTTTTATTTTTTTTAAGTTAACAGGCTTGCGTTATATTGAAAAAGGAAAGAGTAACTGCATGGGTCATGCTCCCGTGCTAGCAAATCCGATCAGAATACGATAAGGACAAATGATGCTGCAAACAGCTAAAGGCCTAGTAATATACTTAAGAGGATAAAAGCAGAGCTGGTAATAGACTTTTAACAAAAGAACTCTTGGCATGAACAAGTGAATGAGCCTAATCCTTTTCTCCTTATAACCCCTAACCTTTTAACGCCCTTTTATAGCTCCAGATCAAAGTGCGTTTTGAGAGCAACCAAACACATTTGCTATGGAATTCCATGAAAAGTCCAAAACCTGCCTAAAAAAAACCCTCTAAGCATACCATACAAACTATTAATTGGGTGATTAAAAATCATCCTAAGATCATGAAATTTGGAACAAAAGGTCCATAATAAAACCATCAAGGTAATCAAAACAATCAGCTTCATAACATTTTCCAAGATCTCCACTAGCTTCTTGTACTGTGAACACACCCCATCACCTGCAAAACTGAGATCAATGCACTTAAAGGAATCTTTAAAATGGTTAAAATAAATGACTTCAGAGCAAACTCATCACAAGTCTGAAATACAACAATAAGGCATAAAAGCCGAAGTAGGATCAATCCATCTCCACAAGAGAGTAAAAGAGGCAACAGGCTTCAGAGTAAACTCATCATAAGCACCCGCACGTAACCAACCGTGCCACAAGAGCACTGAGCATTAAAGATTAAAAAATTTCCTCTAAAACAAGCATTTCATGAAAAAGTGTTTAACTAAGCAGCTGAACAAATACCCAGTGGTGGCCGTGGTGGCCCTGAGGGGGTGCAGAAGGTGTGGCCGCATCAGGTCTCACGATTGTGGTGTATTTTCAGGGCCCCATAACGTCGACCAAAAATAATAAATATATATATATATATATAAATTTGTACTTATAACTATATGCTAGTAAAAAAAATTATGAGTGAGTGAAAAATCACAATTCTTTTTATATTAATGATTTTTTTTAGAGTTAATATTCAATTAAACTACTATTAATATATATTATATAGAAATTTCATATTTGAACGGCAATCGGAAAAAAAACCCTATTTTTTTTCCTGTACCGGATAACAAAAAGACCCTGCAAAATATGGCTCATTCACATTTAATATAAGTTTTAATATAAGAGCATCCGCACCAGCTACTTCAACAATTTTCTCAAAACTAACACATTTTATACCTTTTAAGTAACCGTTTACATTTACACAAAATTTCAGCTTCCTTATTAATTTTCTTATAATAACCCTACATTTTTTTTTGTTTATTATCTTTTAATAATCATAACAATATTACAACCACAAAAATGTGGACCCCATGATAGTTTATTACTATTATACTCTATTCGTCCCTAAACAAATATCACCTACGAAAATACATGCAACTTTGACCATTAAAATTTTCGTATCAAAATTACCGAAATGAAAAAATTGAAAATTTCATCATATAGTTCTAACCATAAACTACGTGATTAACTTTTGAAATAATTTTTTCCGGTAATCTAAATATGAAAAAATTATCGGTCAAAATTATACGTATTTTCGTAGGGGACATTTGTGTAGGGACTGAGGGAGTATTAATCTAGGGAATCATATACATTTCTCGTATATAAGGTGAATTTTGTGTTTTCTTAAATTTAGGGAATTTCTAGGGGTTCCTGATACATGTCACTTTTTATACTATAATCATCAAATTTAAAAAAAAAAAATGCTTTGAGAAATTAGATGCGGATGCTGTAAGGTAGATAAACATTGACCATTTGATTTTACACCATTTGTTTTTCTAAGCTACATTTAGTTTGCATAGGTTGGCACTCGGTTTAGCCCACTTTTATATTTGGGCCCTGACTAAGAAAAGATCCCAACTTGACTAAGTGGACCATACTAGACATGTATTAATTGTAAATTTGTATCTTCTCATTTGTGTCATGTGTGACAAACAATGCAATTGAGAAAAAATAGCACTTAGCACATATTCTTTGTATGCTGTAAGCATGTAACATACAGTTGTGTGGAAAGTGTGATGTTTTTCCATAAACAAAAAAATTCAATTGGGACAGGCAAATTTGTAACAAATAGGTGAATAAATAATCAAATCTGTTTAGTAAAATAGAAATCCGTCGTCATGTCGTCCCCAATTAGAGTGCTGGAAAGCAAAATCTGTTATTATTTCCTGTGATCTGGACTTTTTTGTAGTGTTAGCCGCCATGTACAATTTACGGTCAAATTTTGTTAGCACATCGAAGACCTACTTGGCTAGGCGCTAGCTAGTGACTACTCCCCCGTTCACATTTAATTGTTCACTATAAAACTACGTGCAAATTTGACCGGTTTATAACTTGTATCAAAATTGTCGATTTTTTTTTTTAAATCTAATCATAAAATTTAACATTTGAACTATACGATCAACTTTTAAAAATTTTTATTCCGACAATTTTGATACAAGTTATTGGCCGATCAAAATTACACGTAGTTTCGTAGTAGATAATTAAATAGGAATGGAAGGAGTACATAGAATGACATTTCTATATATTTTTGTATTACTGAAAACAACTCCCTTAATCGCTAGCAGAATAAACAAACAGAAGGATATCGTTTTCTAGGATTCACAACACTTAGAAAAAAGTATGCTAAGTAAAGACATTTCATTCATGGTCTCGATACTTTGTTGACTTAAGTCCCTTGGTTTCATGAAAACTTCTACATAAATCTACTATAGTAAAATAGTTTGACTTTCTTAGCTAATTAAATTTTTAGGATTTTCCACAAAATTTATTTTCCCCGTAACCTTAATGAGTACAAGTAGGTTAATGTTTGTGAAGTATCCTTTTTTAGCGTATCAAGAGAAGGATCTATCTACCTTAGGGAAAGTTATTGTTTTGTACAGACTTTATTAAGAGAAAATCAGTAAATATTTGTGAATTTTCAAGAATGGGTACATATCAAACTTAACATCATTAAGAATCGTAAAATTTCAAATGATAAGCACAAAAATAAAAAAGAGCATCATCATGAGTATTATCAAGCATATCCATATATAGCAAATCTTAGAAAAGATTTTAATCGTGTAACCGTGTTACGTATATTTTCTTTAATAAAGTCCCAGGACTTCTACTATAGCATAACTTTACCTATAAGTTAAAAAAAAATGCTCAATAGTTAATAATTATACATACAATTTTTTGAACTTATGATTCACATTCGTACTCCCAAGACATTTGATTTCTCATTGAATCACAACTAATTAGTCTTAATCCTTACATAGTAATCATGAATATATAGTTTTTCGAGCACCAGAGAGAGTCATAACTTTTATAACCTTAACGTCCGAGTTCATATACCAGCAATCCCAAAGTCGCATTGATATAACTTCATGACCCTAACGTCCGAGTTCATGGAGTTGTCTCCTCCTTAGTAGCAATACCAAAGTGGCATCGATTAACATCACAATAATTTTGTTCGGATGGACTAACTAATTTGTATTAAACCTAGTCTATTTGATAACTTGTATGAAAATTAAGGTCACTTGCTTATGATTTAAACAACAGTTTTAATAAGTTATAAATGAATAAATTAAAATTATTGACAGCATCATATATATCATAACCTATAAATACGTTTTCAATAAAGCATACACCAGTTGTACACTAGCAAGTAATTAAGCAACAATGTTGTTTTGTCACGTTTTAGACGTGGACCACCACTGCTTTTTTTTTTTCAACAAGACCAAATCAAAAGTAGCGACCAAACCTTCTCCCCTTTTGATTCAAATCATTTTATTAGCACCACTTCTTCTTCTTTTCTCTACCTTTTCTTATGCACTATTTTAATTTTCTTAGTAATAATTTTTTTTCTCCTCCAGCACACGTTCAACAAAAGAGCATTCAACAACAAAATAATATATTAGTACTTGAACGAATATTTGCTTTACAAGTACAATTAATGGAGTGTAAAGGTGGCAACATACACTATTTTTTTCAATGAGGTTAAATTTTAACGCCGTAATGAGGTTTGAAAAGTGATTGACTTGACTAATTGTGTATAATTTTCGTTTGATATGGCAATGGGCTCGAAGAGCTTATGATTTGATTAATGCACTACAAATCATATTTGACTAGACTTATTGATCATCACTCCCTTTCATGAACATTTAACTTAAAAACTTATGTAGTTTTTGCATCATTCTTATCCCATACTAGGCAAGTTAATCTTGAATTAAGATATATGTATATAATTAACGTCACAGAATTAACGCTTTAATGAGGTTTGAAATAAAGTGATTGACTTGACTAATTATGTATAATTTCCGTTTGATACGGCAATGGGCTCAAATGGGTGCACATTTGCTCAGATTACATTCATCAGGTTATCGGCTTTTTCAAGTGTTTTCGTAATTATTTTTAATTCGATGTTATTTTTTAAATCAACGTTAAAAAAAACTGTAAAATTTGACATTTTATGTATTTTTTAGTATTTAATTGTGTTGGGTGTTTTAATAATTTCAACAAATTGTTTGTTTGGAAATTCATAATTACAAAAGCACTTAAAAAAAACGATAAACTAATGAAAACCTGATGAATGTAACATGAGGAAATGTGCACCGGCTCGAAGAGCTTATGATTTGATTAATGCATGCACTACAAATCATATTTGACTAGACTTACTGATCACACTCCACAGATCATCACTCCCTTTTATCATACATTTTACTTAAAACTTAAGCAATTTTTGCATCAATTCTTATCTCAATTAGGCAAGTTAATTTAGAAAAATACATGTATAGAATTAATTAACATCACGGAATTATGTATATAATCGTAGTCATTCTCAGAGAGCATGTGTACTACTAAAATCCTTACTAACTAATTAATTATGACTCAGATATTAACCAGTTTGTTTGCTTAATAAACTTTTTCTACCAATAAGTTTTGCAATTTTGTAAGTAAAGTATATACAGTATCAATCAGAATACAGAAAAAAATGATAAAAACATTAAAACTATAATTTAAGAAAACAGCTCTAGCTAGTACCAGCCATTTTTTTTCTAATGTTTTAATAAACAGATTTCATAAATAAGATAAATGTATCAACGTATGATTTGGATTACCAAATTTTTTACTAACCTAATAGGGTTTAGTAGGAGTAATAATTAATTGCCATTGTTTCTCACTCATGACGTAGCTAACTGCAGCCAGTAAAGGGAACACTTTGTCTATTAATAAGTTTACAACCTTATTAAACTAGTACATATTAGAGGTGTAAACAACACTTAAGTTTGGTAAAACCTACTTATTAGAGCATAACCCCTAGATTAAAGTGGGCCATAAGTTTTTCTGAACTAGCATTGACTAATTTCAAGATCCCTAGTTACTAAGTACGGAGAGTTCTTACACCCAGGGTGGTCGACCAACGCATACGTACATTGTGCACACGAGGATCCAATATATACTTTGAACTCGTATTCATATAAAAAGTTAACTCAAATAGAATGGTGAGTCAATCGTATATTAAGGAACAACTTCGTTTATCTCATCATCGATGTGAGACAATTCACATCTTCACAATCTTTGCACCAAGTCCTTATAATGTATATGTGTAGTAGAATTACCAAAGTTATCATGTTACTCAAAATGGATCCATCTTTTTGTCTCCTAATTCCACATGTACGGCAAAAGAAATTTAACATAATCCCTCACAGGAGACATTATATATATGTGTATATAGTTTTTTCTGATATACACGTACTTCATTACGAGTTTTTTTTTTTTGAAAAGAATTACGCGTTTGTATATACACTTGAAGAACAAAACAACCATCCCGGTAAAATAACACTTAATGGGTGCATGTATGATCCGCCAGGATATAAAGTTGCCAAGATTGCACAATTTGGAATGTATCTCAAACATCCATAAGCTATATATCAACAACCAATTTATTTTCGGATATCAGATAAAATTCAGCCTTTATTTCAAATTATAACTTTTCTCCTGAAATGTTTTCACGTATTGAGATGTCATCTCTGTTACTGCTAGTGCTGTTATGCTGTTATTAGTAATTCTTTTCCAGCATGAGGAAAATGATTAACTTCCTTACCAAATCATGAGACGAGACATTTCTTTGTTTCGTTTCTTGAATTTTATGGGTCATCCTTGCACAGGGAACGAATTTTCTGGGAACTAATTTTCTCTTTACGTTCCAATTTTATCGGATATCTCGGAAGAAACTTAATTTCTTTATTAGTCAGCTGCGCGGTTTTCCTAAGTTAGCCAGGAACTTAATTTCTTTATTACATTGAAGCCAGTTTTACCAAGATTACTTGGAAAATGATATAAGAGAAGAAGTATAAATGTAAGGAGTTAAGCCTAATGCTATGTTCAAAAAATCTTCTACAAACAATAAAACCAAATTTGACTGAATCTCAAAGGAAACGAATTAACATATATGCGCTCTACTCATTGATGCCTAGTTGCCTACTACTCATAGAAATATAAACCATGCGTGTCATATATATTTTTTGTTCCATAGAGCACTTAATAAATCTTAATTTTATAACAATCTAATGTGATCATCATTCATCATTCCAATGTTGCTTTCAGAATGTCAAATAGGGCGTCTCTATTATTGTCCCAAAAGAGTAATAAACTAAACATCTTCATAAAGTAAAGTTTCTCATCTCCGAGGACACAGTGAAAGAGAGTATATAGTACTACTTTTTATGGTAGTAACACTTTATGAGAAATGAACAAATTATAAACACATTTTAGGAATGTAACATTATACCAAGTTCCTTAAAATTCTCCATCTTTACACCAATTGCCCACGGTAAAACGATCGAAATCGAGATTACACGAAATTAGATTCTCTAGCTAATACAGAAATTGCAGCAAAACGGTTTTGATTTCTAACACATACACAGCCACTTTCAGCAACCATGGGATTTTATATGGCCACTAAAGGTTGTTACAAAGAACTGACTTGTTTTTGTTCCCAAAAGTGACCTCCTTTATTGTAGTGTGTATACATATTATAAACTACAATTTAGTTCCTCATCATCCTAAAGGCTAGTTCTTGGAGTTCACTGAGGTCTGTTTGTGAAGGCCTCTTTTTTGTAGGGTTAGTATAAGCTTGAAAAGATAAGGCTTCATCTTGTCTGCTTTGAATCTCTTGATATAATCCCAATTCAGCGCTGTTGTGATCGATTGTTTCAAGTGAACTTTGTGGGGAGATCGAGTTTAAGTTGTATTGATTAGTTGGATAATTTGGAAGAGATTGATGATTAATTCCTAATATATTCCCATTAGGCCATTGATTCTCCATATCCCTTGAGTCTATTAGGTTTTGAGCTAGCTGAGTCTTCACTTGCATTAGTTGAGATTGCAAGCATGCCACCTAGACAGGGAGAAAAAAAGAAGTTAGCTAATCATGATGACTATAAATAGTTTCAAAAAATACTTTTATTCAAGTATTACTAATAGGGCTTGATGGTTGCCATTTTTGAAAAAAGAAAAGAAAAGAAAAGAGGCGTAATCAAGGCTAAGAAACAATTGGTTTCTTTCTAGTTTTTTTAGGGCAGAACAAAAAAAAAACCTCTACTTGAAACGTTGAAGTCAGTCGATGCACTGAAATGCGCGACTAAATAAATACAATACAAATAGCTTTCAAGCCATAGTAATGACACAAATTGATCATAGCTAGCTATTTAAAGAAGAGAAACTGGAGTGATGAATTTCAGTTTATCTTGTATTCAAGTTCATATCTTTTGTCTGGTGGCGACATTCATCAGACTTTTAAGCAAACTTCTAAACATGCATTAAGCTAAAACTAATTAAGATATACTATAGTTTTTAGTTTACATAAAATAACTTACTCGCCGTCCCATTTTGTCGTCATATTTGTTAACAAGCTAAGTAATTAATGTGGTTGCTTAAGAAAGTAGCAGAAAAATACGTTGGTCAAGGTCACCCCCAAACTTGCTAAAATCCTAGAAGGACAAAATTTAATTATGTGGATAGTGGATACATGAACAACCAAAATATATATCATTTTCATGATAAAAAAATGAGATGGATAACCACGCATGGATGATAAGAAGTTAACTGATCGAAAGATCAATTATTAGTCCATATAATTTCTCTCAAAAGTCATAATCACTACCAATATACACTGATACTTTATTAAACTTGCTGGTGGAGTGGGGTAGATAAATAGTTCACCCACAAAATTAAAACTATATTGTGTAGGAGTATTGTTTTTCTCCTGATAAATTATTTCTTATAGAAAAAACAAAAAACTTAACTTATTATATGCCCTAAGTTGAACTTGAAACAGATTCATATATATATGGAAAAAAAAAAAATACATATTGAAAAGCTTGTAAAGTCAAAACCCTTAACCATCAGGAATATAGAAGATCATTAATGAAATAAAACATATCCAAGGGCCAAGAAAAAGATAAAGAACAATTATAATAAATAGTTAGTACTTTAGGAAATGCAGCAGGACTTTAACAATGATGATCCAAAATGAACTGAAGAAAAATCAAATTTTTTACACACAAAAAAACTTAGGTTTTGAGATAAAAAATGCACCATTATCAGAATTTCGAAAGATCTTTTTATAAATAACTCATCGTGGTAATACCATGTTGAATTTTGGAACACGTCTTTTTGTTACAAATCACTTTTAGAGTTATCTCATTATTCAAAAAGGAGAGAAGTACATTAAACTGAATTTTCTTGCAGTGATAGTGAGTGCACCTCAATGTAGGTATAACTTCACAATTATGAGGGTATGAGCTTAAAAATACTCCAATATTGCAGAAAAAAATAAAAATTAACTCCATATACGTATCTAAAATTACCTGTTGTTGCAAGGCAAATATATGAGCAACACATCCATAGACGGGGTCTCTTAGCCGAGCTTGAGCCTCATAAGCAATAGTCACCACCGCCTCGCACCTATCAGCAACTGGCACGTGTAACAGAAGTTTTGAAACATTACTAGCACCAAATACCTTATGTATAGCCGCAAATCGAGCTGGTCCTTGCTCAGAGCAAAAATACGGTGCAAAAATGCAATCAGCAGCACACTTTCGCCTTAGGAACTTGCATGCCCCGCAAGGTGAACCCGCCCCGGTCGCCATCTAATAAGAGTGATAGTGAGTTGAAATATTTTTATTTTTGTTATAAATTAATTTGTGTAAGGCACACGGGCAGACTAGGAAATGGTGCTATATACAAGTACTAAATAGTGTGTGTGTGTGTTGAGGATTTGTTTAGGGAGAATGGGGTTTTAATAAGGGTTGAATGGGGGACAAAGAAGGGTCTACTTGTAGCAAAATAAGGAAACATAGACTAATGGTTTTGATGCAATACAATTATATTTATATATATATATAGTTTCTTAAGTTATGTTTGAATATTTATCAGTTGGACTAGCTTTACAAGTGTGTGAAATGAATATAGAGAAGGAGGATAGTGAGGTTTTTCTCATTTTTTATTTCTTTGGTTTTGTTTCTTTGCTCAACTAATTGAGTTTGATTTTTAAGCCTTTTGTGAAATAAAAATTATATTTCCGCCGATCGCCGCACCTGGGAACTGCTGCTTACATATTGTTGCTTTGTGGAATTTGCGAGTGCGGTCCAGAACCAAGTCGAGTAAGCTTTGGTTCTTAAACTGATTGATCCGGAAAAAAAATTATGGGCAACAGCCGACTATATTTTTAATATACTTGGTATAGTTAAAATAACAATATTAAACCTAAATTTATTTACACTGTGTTGCAATATCTCAAATGATAAAAATAGTTTGTTATTTAACATATGAGATCATGGGTCTGAGACTCTTAAATTACAATTTATCTTTTTTTTATTTTGATTTGTATTTATCGAGTAAAAAAAAAATCGAGCATTAGGCATTCCGACATACCGGACCGGCACCGAGAATTTGTTTCCACTGAATTGTTCAAGATAAATTACACTACTGATTCATATACTTTGGTACCAATTTCGCTTAAAACAGTAAATAAGGGATTAGGATGTGACAGAAAGATTAACCAAAAACTCGTTTCGACGTATTTTTATTTCCCGATTTGCGATTTCATTTATTAACATATAAATCTATCAAATTTTTTCATTTTGTCATGTTTCGTATTTCCGTTTCTAGCTTCCTGCTTCAGTTTTTTAAAATGGAAAAAGAAAAGGAGAAAAAAAACGTACTTTCACCCTGCATTGCTTGTAAGAATTGTAATTATATATAGAATTTTACGTAACCCCACCCATGGACATAATTTGTTAATCATGTGTCAATGCATGTCTCCCATAATTCCATAAACATAAAATCGATATTCAATTTAGAAAAATAGCATGGAAAACATAATAACAAATATTAGGGATCGAATACATTAATTTTAAAAAATATGGTGCTGGCTATAATGAAATTAAAAGTATAGAGAGCACAATGGAACATGTATACACACTACAAAAAAATTACTCAAATAGCGACGGGATTAGTGATGGTATTTTTTGTTACGAGCTTATTAGTGACGGTTTTTGTGACGGTTTTGTGACAGTTTAGTCAATTTGTGACAGATTTGTGACAGCTTTTTAAATTAACGACAGACTTGTGACAGCTTTTGATTCTCACTAAATCAAACGTTATTTTGTAGTGATATATATATATATATATATATATAGTATTTGAAACTTCAGTGTTCACTGTTCAGCAACAAATACAATTGTTTGTTTTGATGCACATAATATTCCTAGTACATATAAGTTTTTTTTCTAAAATAAAAAACATATTTAGCAATTTAGAACGACTAATTAATTTAGTCAATTACTTCTGCATATCTTGTCACAGAAAAGAAAAACTAAGATTTCATCCGTTTCTTCTCGCTTTTGTTTACAATTACACAAGTTGTGATGAACCGCCTCTAATTAATTAGCCATATTTTGGAAGTCGCATTCATTAGGTTAACAGGGAGTACAATGAACATAAATTCCGATGTTCTACGCGTCAAACATTACCAAGTAGGGTGGACAAAAAATACGCAAACCCAACCTACACGGATTGAGGCGGGTTGAATGTTCAAAAAAAATCAATTCGTCCCTCCCTAATCCGCTATATTTTGCGGGTTGTGTTAGGTTTGGTTGACATTTCAAATTTTATCAAACCGTCCAAATTCGTCCCGCCATTTATTTTACAGGTTTGGTTTGAATTGAAATCAATACGCCCCGTGTACCCACCCCTAGAGGCCATATAATCTTGAACTCAGTAATCCAAATTAAAAAGGTGAAACGAAGAATAACATTATTTGTTGCATAAGAAACTAATTAATAAACTTGAAAAGCGAATTAAGAAAACAGGAAATTTGATTTTTTTTTAAGGGCGCTTTGACTATGATGGAACTAACTTAATGAGGGGGAATTATGAGAATTTAATTTGTATAGTTGGAAATTGAGTCATACTCGGCACCAAATAGCTAGGTGTGAGGATCAGTGTTGTCTTTGTTGAAAATGTAACGCCATTTATTTTATTTATTTTTGAAATAAGTAACGCCATTTATTTATGGTTTAAAATGGAGTTTGTAAACTTGTGAGAACCCCCTCGTGTATAAAGTTCATTTACTTATATAAGACAAAAAACAGATCAACTGAAAGTAGCTACAACAAAACTACCATAAGTATAATTATGAACAGAAAATGGGCCTTGCTTGAAATGAGCTATATCAGACCCAGAAAAAGCATTTAAAATTCAGACCAAACAAATTTAATTAAATGTATGGAGTTTTGAGTCTTCTACCAAATGCTATACAAGTCGTATAATTGACAACAACCTATTCAATACCATGAATAATCCAAAATAATAGGTATGGTTTTCATGAAGGACCAGATTCATTTTTAGCATTGCCTGTATATATCAGGATTACATACATGATATCTTCCTACTTACACTGTATTTATGTATTAGATCAAAATCTAAAAGCGAAGCGTAATTCACATGGCCGGAGAAGGAAACAAAAAAAGGTAAGTAAAAGTAAGCATCAGCACTAACACAGGAATCTGGCTGTTAGCAGCAAAAAGGCTATTCCCATAATTATTTTCCGCCTTACATCACTAAAGTCACCGCCAGAATACAAACGATAATACCAAAAAAAGAAGGAAAAATAACGTATGGTCTCGTTTGTGTGTATGTAACTTCATATTTACTCAAATTCGATGACACAAATTAGCATCAGCAATGCACATGGCATACATGCAACAGCAGAATCTAATCAAAAAATATAAGCACCATACCTTCATCCCATGCTATCAAGAAATTTTAAGTATTAAAGCTTATTTAACCCTTTTTCTTCTACCGGGGGTACAGGTGTCAACCGCCTTTATTAAGGTCGTTCTGTCACACGTACAAGTCCGACCCTATTACAGCTAAGCAGAAGACGGTTACACATTTGACTGGATCGGAATAGATAAACTTGATATGCACAAGATGACCAAGACTTTTAACAATTCTGTTGCCAGAGACTATGTATACAGGATAAGCAAGTTGAAAAAGAAGGCATAGACACATTTTCAATGACCCAAGTACTCCCAACAACAGGCATAGATTTTCAAAACATCCCAGAATGAGACCTGCGCACAAAATCCAAAGCAAAAACAAAGACTAAAAACCACCCAGTTGACGATTTTTGTTAGTTTTTAGATCAAACAGAGAATATAGACGTCCAAACAACAATGATACCAGCATACACTTGAGATGAAATCCGACTTTCACAAGAACTGCATCTTAACCTATCTAAAATATCAATGTCTAATAAGAAACAATGCACATTATTAAAGTGCAATAATACCTTTCCATGTTAATTTGACCAAACAAAACATCTAGTTGCACAAAAATTTATTGAGGCTTGCAGTATAACAAGACCTGCCCTTCCACTTCATAACCTCGCTAGGTCTGAAAAGTATATCTATGCTAAAACTACACAACTATAGACAGTGTCCATGTTGGCAAATTGAGCTAGATTATAGGTGCGTTCAAGTATGGGTAGAATTAAAATGACAGCTATGGTAAAATCTATTAACAGAATTGGTACGTTAAACTAGACATTAAAGTACTGCCAGTAGAAGTCTAAAACTATTTCCCTGTACTGCTTCTGTATTAGAAATATGCCCAAGTTAATTGAAAAGCAGAAGCTGCTACAAGTAAACTCCATACAGGGAAAAAGGAAAGTCTACAAAACACAGAATTTCACTCTTTGAGAGCTCTTAAAAAGTGATTTCAAAGTAAGCTCCTTCACTCTTATAGTTCATCTTAACAAGTAAACCTGGGACAAAATTATGGCTATGTTTGGCAACAGATAATCTTGTCTAAGATTTAGGTTTAAAAAATGTGTTAAAAAATCCACTGAATCCGTTTTTTTTGTAAATATATTTTTTTAGCTTTTTTAGACTAAAATTCTGCATTCTAAAAGTTAAATAATCTGACTGTCCAAACACCCACATATTTTTCAAATCAAAAATCCAAAAATCAACTAAAAAAATTTGCTGCCAAAACGGATATATAAACAAGATCTAACACTAAAAGGTTCTCCAAACCCAAAGAAAAAAGCTTTTTTCTGACTCTAAAAACCCAACAGCATATTTTCTTAATTTACACGACCAATAACAATATAACACACAGACTCGTGGTTGTAAAGGGTTACACAGAGAAACACAAAAAAAAAAACTAAAATGACATTAAATAACTGAATTTGTACATACTGTTATTGCACAGAATGTGAACCCAGCAATGTTTAAATTCAACTGCCTTCAAGAAATAGGAACTCAAAAACACAAGAACAAATTCCATACAACCTCAAAAGCAGTAGGAATAGATTCAAAAAAGATACATATGCATATATGAATATATGATGTACTGGAAACACGACATCAGTGAACAAAGAATGGGGGATTCTCGGAACTATTCTTCTCTATTACAATTGCTAATCTTGCCAATACAGTTCAGTTTGGGGGAATTGTATCGGTACTTTAACTGTTCTTATAATATCCGCATAGTTGTTCTTTGCGAGAAAGCCCAAAAATGAACCGAATAAGTGTTTAATAAAAACTTAGAATATCACAAAGGCCAAGTGTCTCGTGAATCTTAGCCTAGATACAATCTTAGCATACCTGTAATTACATATAGCCGGACCCTAATAAAAATTGGTTTGCCTAAATTTGAGAAATAGATTATTGAGCACCTACTAATTAAAAAAATAAAATTGGGACAGATCTTGAAGGATAAAATGGCATAGATAATCATTAGTAGGTAAGGAATTGTAATATATGCTTATTATCCTTCGATTCCTTATTTTTATAAAGATTACGATGAGCGTATACAACCAAACTAAAAGGGGGAATGGGATATATCACGAAAGTAGGCTCGGATATCTGTTGAAACTCTATATATATCAAAAACTCTACATTATCAAGATTGAACTCAAAACTCAAAAGAGGCGTTTGTATTGCCGCGCTAAATTGTTTAGTAGGATTAGACTTGTACTTACAAAACCAGGTCTTCTAAACACTTACATATGTTTGCACATACTTTTCCAGAAAGCTAAGACAGAACTCCGAATCAATAGCCTCATTTTTACCTCTAAGAAAACATAAAAATTGATATAGACAAAAGACTGGACTGGGTTAGTTTTTCTGAGGTATGTAAATGCTGTTCTATTTTGCCATGAAACTAAGATTAGATTCAAAGCAATGTATCGATCAATGAGAATCAACCAATACCAATAGTAAAAAAAAAAAACAATAGTAAATAGTCAATACTATTATTTCAATATCCAAACAAAAAGGAATATTATTAAGGATTAATATTTAAAGTACAACAAATTACAATTTGAAGAAACTAATTACGCCATAATCTATAGTACTCATAAGATAGAAAATAAAAGAATAGTGACCGTCTTGAGTTGGAGGTATAAGAGCCAACAGTTATCTGGTCAACCGAAGTAGATTTAGGACACAACTTCTTCAGCTTGATGAGGTGTCTGCATAAAAAAGTACTGCACAGAAGAATAATTTAATTAAGCGTTCCATTATCATTCCAGGAAAAAAGTAAAGATAGACTACAGAGAGTTTTTAGCTAAAATGGCCTACGCCCCCCCCCCCCCCCCCCCCCCCCCCCCTTGAATTTCCAATATGCCACAGCTTACTTCTAGTTTGCCAAAATGACCCAGTTGTTCAATTTCATTAAAACTAATGACAGACAGTCCATAAAATAAAACTCGTCAAAAAATTGACTAAGTAGTTGACGAAATGTATTCAAGAAATATTTTGCTTTAGCCATAGTCTAAAATAATATTCTATTGATTGTTTATGAAAAAAAAAAATTTAAATAAAAAGAAAATTTAACAATTAAGTCGTAAATTAGTAAACTTCTGCGGTATCTTTTTTCTAACACAGATGGATTTTTTTCGATACCTTTTGTTGCAAAAAGTTAAAAATACCTCATTTAGCTTATTTGTTTCACTCTTTTTTAGTTCCAACGGAAGTATAAAACCAAGTAGTCTATGTAGCACTGACAGGGATACGAGTGTCGGAGTCGACATAATACAGACACCACCGTATGCCAAATTGATAATATAGGACCACTCCACAAGCATTATATATATCAAACAATAAAAATTATAAAAAAATTGACCGAAACTCACAAAACTTGGTCGTAATTGCTAATCTTGAACATTTTTTCTCAGTGCAATATTAATTTTTGAGATCTAAGAGCATAGATTTAAAATTAATGGACTTTTCTGTTGCATAATTCTTTTCCTGATCCTGGTCTTGTTTGTTCACAATTCATGTTGCCATGTTCAACTCTCTATTATTTAAGAAACTTTTATTTCCAATTTTTTACCTATCCTGAATGTCTCTCATTTGATACAGTCTGGATTCTTTTCATAATTTTAGTACACAATAACAAAAAAAATCATTTAAAAAATATGTTCCGCAATTATAGTAATGAAATAAATCTGTAGGCCCACTTATACGTGGTAAACGGTAATCAACAAATGAAGTAGCATAATCTTAATCTGTGACCTATTTGATGACATGTCAACGGTTTATTAACAGTGAAATCTTATTTTGTCAATCTGTTTGACAAGTTATGGTTCGTCTGTTTCCGGCTAATACGTCATTAGTATTGACGATATTTGACAACTAGGCCATTATGGAAATTTAAAAGCAACCCATGTAGGGTATTTTGGGGCCCGTGGGCCATTTTTGCAAAGGAATTTCGACTATAGAGAGTTGTAGAGAGAGAATGAATACCTCAAAAGCTTTTCCTGTTCTCTCGAATTCGAGCATGCTAAGTGCTACCTCGCAGCTCTGGGAGACTATTGGCTCAGGATCTTTAACAAATTCTTCTAGAAGTGCTACATATTGGTCATCTTCTCGGCACATGACAAAATGAAACAAGACAAATTCCAGTGAACCATTAGATAATTAGAGTGTAAATTGTAAAGTATAGTGGATAGATTAAAACTACAACTAGGTCTGAAGACTCCCAACTAAAAGAGCCAAAAGGTGAAAAAATCAGATTTTTTTCCCTTTAAGAACTAGCTTTGCCTGATGACAAGTGCAACAATACTAAATATATTGGAGGGTTAAATACAAGTTTATACACTAAAATCATTAGATCTATCTTGCACACCAACCTATAAAAACTGGAAAAATATTGAATGGTCCAGGTCCACCCACTAAAATAGTGGTCCCAGACAGTAGTATTTTAGTTAAATATTTTATTTTTCATAAAAACTAGTACTTACTGCAGTACCTTAAACTGGCATTTTCTTCGAGTTGCTACATTACAAAGAAAAAAATTGATAGTCTAAGCGGAAAACAAACAGTATAGAATAGTGTGCAATGTACTAGGTTATCTTCTTATTAGTATCCAAACTACAATTTGTTTCTTGTTTCGTAAACTAAGTGCAACGCTGGTAAACATTATGTTAAGAGTACTAAGATATTTTCTGGTGTACGAATTCAAAATCAAGTCTTTATTGGCCAGTCAAACTCAATTGTAAGTGTACAAAGCTGTAGTTAACCTAAATGTTACAACATCAGGTTTGCTAAATTGGACAGTCAGACTCAATTGTACTTGTAAGCCTTTCGCAATTGCGTTATCATGAAAACATTAAGCAGGAAATCTGAGATATAAAGCCAGGAGTTGCAATACATACATACATATACAGTATACACAGATACACACATGCATACCTGCAATAGATCCAAGAGCTTCGGCAGCTTCGTGCCTGACCATTGGGTGCTCATTGGTATCCCTGAGTACTTCGCACAGTGCAGTCGAGGCGGTCTTGTCCTGCAACTGGCCCAAGACATATGCAACCTGCCGGAAGAAAAATAAAATAAAATTAATAAGGAAAAAAAGATAGACAACAAGCAGAAGTGTCAACTATTACATGTCAAAGGTTTAACCAATCACATAGACAGATAAAGACAGGTGCTCTAAATCAAATTGAAACAGACTACAATTACTAAGGCCAAACGAAGCTTCTTGTAACCATTAAAAGTCCAGGAGACGCCGCTTTCAGTTTATATACCTTCGACGAAATCATATTATCGCAAAGCTATTCACATGCTTTCTTCATTCTAGTAATAGACCTTACTGCCTTTTCTTCATTTTCTCTATCTCTCACCCTCATTCTCCTCACAAATTACAATTTATCATCCCTATCATTCACGGTTGTCCACAGTTAAACCAGACCAAAATTTTACAAGATTGAAATTCCACACTCTCAGAATCATAGAAAGCCAATAAATGCTTTCAAAATTAAGATCATTTTGAAAAAAACGGGTTGGACAAACAAGCTTTTCTGGAAGTTGACAGAGAAAGAAAAATGTGTGGGAAGTGATAACTTAATGTGTTTTTTGGTCATCATCAAATTAGAAACTTCAATAGACGATGAAAATATTTGATTCAGGAAAAGGGAAAGTTGCAAAGTGAATGGATAGAGCAAACAGAATGTTCAAAATTGGATGACAATATGCAATATGAAGCCAACTGAGATAGCATACATACACACACACACACACATTTATATAGATAGATACACACACATTTGCTGAGGGAACATGGTGGTGGTAACTGATATCTCATTTACTATGGAGAAAATGGCAATTTTTCCAAATAGACTAATTCTGGTAGATAAACATTTGTATGTATTTGATAACCAGACTATATCTAAGAATTTTTCTTTATCCATTCTTATACGGACAGAAATAACAGTCTGGCATACAAATTGAGTCCTAACAGTTACTGAAGTAAGTTTTAACATATACTCCCTCCGTTCCCATTTAATTGTCCACTACGAAACTACGTGCAATTTTTACCGGTTTATAACTTGTATCAAAATTGTCGAAATGAATTTTTATTAAATCTAATCATAAAATTTAATATTTGAACTATACGACCAACTTTTGAAATTTTTCTTTCCGACAATTTTGATACAAGTTCTTGACCGGTCAAAATTGCACGTATTTTCGTAATGGACAATTAAATAGGAACGGAGGGAGTACAGGATAAAGAAAAACTGAAAAGTTATAATTTAGCGATATATAAGTTTAAGTGTTTCATCATGATATGCACAGCAACAGGTCAACTTGTGAAATCTAATTTAAATTCATGACTGGCAATCAAACATAATGATAACAAACCTCATGCTTCAATAGAGCGCTCTTCGAACTTAAAGAGTCAATTATAGCTGTAACGGCATTGCCTCCTCCAAGGTTTCTAAGCGCAAAAAGAGCTCCATAACGCTCGTACATACTCTTTTCTTCGTCCAGCAAAACTTCCCTGAACCAGTAATTTTAGCCACATCAGATTTATGCAGAATGATTAAAATCAGGAAAAGAACAATTCCGCTCCTTTTAATTTTACTTTTGCTATCAGAGAATTCAAAAATGTTATTTAAATGAAATTGGAGAGATGGAAAAATAACCTACAGATATGTATACAATATGAACGATCCTAAACCCATACTGTAACAAACCCACTAGGTCGGAAAATAGAAGAAGAGACAAAAATGGACATAGAAAATACAGTTTGAGGATTTGAGCATAAGCAATTGAGGATAGAAGGGAGCATAGTGCAAATCGTGGAAACTTGGGGGTTCCCTTTGGAGTCCGAATCCTCTACCTCTCTTTTATACCCCTTGTGTCCCCCCTTGGCTTTTAAACCCAAAATACTTATTCAAAAAAACTTGAAAAGGTTGCCACAATTGCGATTAGACATGTATCAAGACATTCCAAAACTTTTTCTTACGGGAAAGTCATACATTATTTAATTTGGAATAATAATAAGAACTAGTGTAAACAAACCATTAAAAAAAGTTATTTCAATCAATATAATGTCCGAACATTATTAAATTTGTCCAGAACATGTTGTAAAACTTTATCAACATACGAAACAGTTAAAAAATTCAAAATTTAAGTGAAGATAGCCAAGGGGGCACGAAAAAAGTACAAAAGAGGGGATAGAGGATCCGGACTCGTTCTCTTTGCTATTTCCAGAAAGCTATTTCTTTACTAACAGTATATAGAGAATGAGGATGAAACATTAGAGGAGGGTGAAAAATTATGCTATTTTATTTACTTCAAATCATATCATCGAAATTATGCTAACTTTCAGGAGGATGAAAGTTAGCATAAAATTATGCTATTTTATGCTAACTTTCAGCTTGTAAAGCTTGTTCTTACTGTATTTTCTCTGAATCATACTTTGATTACCTATATAACCAAAAAAATGCCCCCAATATATTGTTGCTTATCTTGCATTTGCTCAGTCTCTTGTTCAATGAGAATCGACCGCTAACCCCTGTCTTGGGCCAATCGATTAAACATTGAAAAACTATACCTTTATTGCTTTTGGCTAAGATTAAGTGTAATTTTATTCATTCCAGTGTTACTCCCTGATAGATGGATCAATTGTTCCAGAAAACATGTGATGGATTAAATGTAATTTTTTAAGGGGAAATGTCCAATATCAAGAAAGACAAATTAAACTTTAACAAACCTGAGTTGATCAACAGATGTACAAGCAGTAGGCTTGGCAGGGTCCACTGACAAAAAGGGTGATTCTATGTTAGAGGGTCTATCACAATGATCCCTATCCTTTAGTTCCTCAATTCGACTAAGAGCCAATTCACATGTCTCTCTAACCTCTTGAGCTGGATCAGATACCAAACTCTTTTTCAGTAGAGAAATGTTGGTTTCTAAACCAATTGCACCAAGGGCTTCTGCAGCCTGGGGAAAACATAAGGCACGACTAAGTTACGATAATATAATACACAAGGGAAAGTGCACATAACTACCATGTCCTTCAGGTTTGCAAATAACCCAGTCTAGCACCCCCAAAAAAAGTCTACTAAAGTGACTAACAACAAATGGCACCAGCCTGTATTTGGCTGCTTACACTACATTGATGTCGACTAAGGTTTCGAAAGGCACTAGGACAGGTCTAGGCGTGAGGGGTCAGCCTGGCGCCTAATTGGCTGCCTAAGCCGCCTTTTTCCTGCCTAATGCCTAAGCAGCTGGTCCCTGCCTAGGCGGCGCCTTGACCACCTTCTGAACACTGATGTCGACTTTATAAACAAACTAAAAAAAAGCAATGGTCAACGCTGACCATCGAAAGCATAGTTATTTCATCATAAAATTGACTATAGGGATTGATCGCAAAACTTAGATATACTCAAGGTTAATTGAAAGTATCTGAACTACATGGGGTAACTTGCAAACCAGCCATAAAACATCGGGATTATTTGCATTTTAGCTAAAATCCAATTAAAAAAAAATTATACAGTCATACCTCATGGCGAACTATGGGATGCAACGAAAAATCGTTAAGAACGGCTTCTAGAGCAGGGATAGCACCACTATCTTGCATTTGACCCAAGGCAAATGCAGCCTCATGTGCGAGCAGATTTGAGGAGTCCCTCGTTGCTGCAAGAAAGTGTGAAAGCTTTTACTAACTTACATATACAACGCATGAGAAAATCAGTTGAGAATAGCTTGTTATCTTTCTAATGGAAAAAAGGGTATACTCCCGCAACTCGTCTCAAATAGATTCCTAATAATAAAACTATCTTTTATATTTCACACACACAAAAAAAGCATCACTCTTTTTCTACAAAAAATGTAACTAAACATTCGAATTGTTCGCTTTATCAAACCGCTGGGCGGGAAACTAACATTTATAAACAAAAAAAGCATCACTCTTTTTCTACAAAAAACGTAACTAAACATTCGAATTGTTCACTTTATCAAACCGCTGGGCGGGAAACTAACATTTATAAACAAAATATTCAAATTTATAAAATCTACATAGCTGAACACTCAAAACTTGTACACTTCATCAAACCGCTAGGCACGAAAGTTCAAATATATATACAAAAAATCCTATCAACTTTATAAAATATATCGTATTAAAACTCAATTTGTAGTTGTAAACTTTATCAAACATTACGCATAAATTGAACATACATAAACATTTCACATATAGCTGAAATGTGTAGATACTACTCAAAATTGAAACCTAAATTCTATCAATTTTTTTTAAAAAAAACTCAGTAACTAAAAAGTAAACTTGTACACTTTATCAAACATTAAGCACAAAAGTAAACATATATAAAAAATTAGGCATCTAACTGAAAAATTAAACATAAATAGGAAAAAAATGATTACAAACTATTTAAATATTTCTTAACTAAAAACTCAAATAATACACTCTTATCAATTAATCAAAAAAATACACACTTTATCAAACAACAAGCACAAAATTAAACATATATAAACATTTAGTTATAGCTGAATTTTGCAGAAACTACTCAAAATAGAACATTTTTTTAAAAAAATCCATCAATTGAAAAAAAAACACTTAATTAAACATATATAAACATTTAGTTATAGCTGAATTTTGCAGAAACTACTCAAAATAGAACATTTTTTTAAAAAAATTCCATCAATTGAAAAAAAAAACACTTAATTAAACATATATAAACATTTAGTTATAGCTGAATTTTGCAGAAACTACTCAAAATAGAACATTTTTTTAAAAAAAATCCATCAATTGAAAAAAAAAACACTTAATTAAACATATATAAACATTTAGTTATAGCTGAATTTTGCAGAAACTACTCAAAATAGAACATTTTTTTAAAAAAAATCCATCAATTGAAAAAAAAAACACTTAATTAAACATATATAAACATTTAGTTATAGCTGAATTTTGCAGAAACTACTCAAAATAGAACATTTTTTTTAAAAAAATCCATCAATTGAAAAAAAAAAACACTTAATTAAACATATATAAACATTTAGTTATAGCTGAATTTTGCAGAAACTACTCAAAATTGAACATTTTAAAAAAAATTCCATCAATTGAAAAACAAAACACTTAATTAAACATATATAAACATTTAGTTATAGCTGAATTTTGCAGAAACTAATATTTATGGGATAAATAATAAAGCGATAAATAAGAATAGATTGTAGTTTAAAGAGGTAAATAAAAAGAGGTTTAATAATAATAATAATAATAATATAATAAAAAATAAATAAAAAACGAACCGGAAATAAGGGCGTGACGTGGCAGTGGACCGCGGAGATTACGAAGGGAGAATAAGGCTCTGAACCGGTCCGATATGGTTTGAGACCGGTCTAATAACCGGTTACATAGAAACTCCTCTGTTTCGGTTGATACCACGAATGAACCGTTCTCGTTTGAACCCATTATATATATATATATATATAATATAATATATATATATGTTATATGTATGTGTAAATTGTAATGTTATGTAAATGATCGTATTAAAAGGCCCTAGCTTAGGAACAAAGCTAAATTAATTACAAACGAGTCCTTTGGTTTTTTTACATTTAGAATCTCTTAATTCTTTTTTTTTTCTTTTTTTCCCTAGCGGTTTGTCGGGGTGCTTACGATTCGGTTCGGTTTTTAAGGAATATACAAACCAAAACGATTGAAAATTATTGGTTCAGATCAGTTTGGTTTTGACCGAGCAAAAAAGTGGACATTTGTATGTAGGGGAAGACAGGATTTCGATTGAGCCGGGGAACAAAACCTCCATTTAAAAATGTACATATGTATCTTATTTTTCTGGATACGATAAACGTATTGTAAATAATGTTTACTGCTCTTCAATAACCTCCATTGATTAATTATGGGGGTTTTATAGGTTTATTACACCAAACTATCTGTTTTTCATGATTTGGGTACCCACCTTTCAAATTTTCCAATTTAGGTACCACACTATAATAACTTTTCAATTTAAATACCACCGTCTAAATAAATCACGGAATCATGTCACGTGACATTTGACAAACATTAATTTGAGAGGTTAATTTGATAATTTTGCATAAAAATATGTCATCCTATAAAAACATTTCCCCCAATTTCATACATAAAAAAAAATTAGGATTATATGCTAAATTTTTTTATGTGTGAAATTGGAGGAAAATTTTTTCTAATATGACATATTTTTGTGCAAAATTTTCAAATTAGACTATCAAATTAATGTTTGTCAAATGTTACGTGACATGATTCCGTGATTTATTTATACGGTGGTACCCAAATTGAAATTTTATTATAGTGTGGTAACCAAATTGGAAAATTTGAAAGGTGGGTATCCAAATCGTTAACAACACTATAGTTTGGTGTATTAAATGTATTTTTTCCTATCGATTATATTGTGCACATGACATTTTTTTTCAATTGCGTTTTGATAAAATCAGACAATATACTTTACTTACAGTACAATTAATTAAATAAAAGTCTCCCATTTGTTTTTAGAAACTATAAAATATTTTTAAAACAATCAAAATTATTGTTAAAATATAAAAATAAAATGTTATGCTAGCAAAATGTTAATTAAAAAGAAATGTTATAAGCATAAACTCATTACAAAATGTAAGGATCAAATAGTTTAGATTTTTATTTCATTTTAACATCTTTCGAAAGCTAAAAAAATATATTTTCATCTAAAAAGGTGACAAAATTTGTTGATAAGGGATTTGAACCGATGATCAAAGGGACGAAAAAACTTTAAAAGTCAACACTTAACCACTAAGATACAAATAACTTTAGCTAGATATTACATATACAATAATAATAGTTCAAAATTCAGCAGGTACTTTAGCCTTACTTGACGTATATTGGCTCCACCCCAGTTTTGTATGTATTAATGTTATGTGATGATTGTTATTGTGTATGGACTAGGTTGGGATTAAGATTTATTTGATTTAAAAAGCCCTGTAGCTTATTTATAAAGCTGAATTATTTATAAACGCATCCTTTGGTATTTCAAAGGTTACATTTAGATCTCTTGATTTCTTTCTTTCTTTTTCTTGTTTTTTATCATATTGGTTTGTTCTTTTTATGGAAACTTTATTATGGTGGAATGTGGAATGGAGTTGTTAAATTTCAATATGAACTTTAGCGGCTAAAGTTGCATTGCGGTCTGTTGGATTTGTATCCAACGCTCAAGATCTCTTGAAGTTTTTTTTTTCTTTTTGTAACATGTAATTATTTGCGTAGAAGAACATATGAAAGTCTGAAGTTTTTTTATTATTATTTAGCACGATAAGTTTATTTATTTGATTTTTTTTTGTTCTAAGTTGATTTTTTTTTTTTTGTTTTAAGTTGAATTTGTGTTACAATTAAGCCGTGACATCACTGATTATTAATGAAATAGTGAGTTTATCCACCAATTTGTATATATATATATATATATATATATATATATATATATATATATAATCGTTATAGTGGTTGGATGCCAACGGCCTATATCGCAATTCGCAACTCGCAACTTTAGCTGTTAAAGTTCCATATGAAGTTTAGCTACTCCATTCGCCGTAGACCGGTAGTCTCACTTGTCAAATGATAATTTAGTTTGAATTGTCCTCTATAGCCTTTATCAATACCATACTTAGGTTGAGCTATGTACTTGTATACAGTGTAAAACATACAATTTTTTTCTTGTATATGTTGTCTTATAAGTTCATGAGATCAATTTTTTCACTTTGTAGAGGAAGAAAGATTTCCTAAATATTGGTACAAAATTATAATGTTGACCACATCTTTTTTAAAACATATAAGATTGATCCTATTATACTGTCTTCAAAATATTTATTACAATTTGGTCGAAACTTGAATCTCTGGTGGAACAAGCTCCTTGGCTTCAAATATTTGTAATGTTTACAATGGGATATATGAAAATTGGGGGAAATATATTATGCTATACTATAGCGGGGTCATAGTGACGGAACCAAGATTCAATTCTTGATGGACCATTTTTTTTTTGTTATTACAATAATAATAAACGGTATAAAAAATCAAAAAAATCTAACGTTTAAAACTTAGCTAACTTGTCAATTGATCTAAAAAATTAAAACGTTGAATTTTTTTTGTTAGTATAATAAGAATAAACGGTATAAAATACCAAAAAAACTTGGAGATTAAAATTTAGCTGACTTGTCCATTTATCTAAAAATTTCAAACGATACAGAAAAATTGATTAAAAATACGAATTTATAAGTTTAAACTTTGTTTTAATATGACTATGAAACTAAAAAAAACATTTATTTATAAGAACTTGTAATAGATCCTTAAAGATGCAATTAATTAATGACTAAGTCAAAGAGTAAGTTAATATTAATTAAATAAATAGTAAAAAATAGACACGGGATTTGAACTAATGACCTTTTGACACAAAAATTTTATGTTAACCATTTGAACTAAATTACTATTTGTTTATTTGTGTGTTATTAGTGTATAAAACCTTAAATATCGGAATTTTTTTATATAAAAAAAAATATTTTTATTTTTTTTGATGTGGCGGTGACACCCCTTGCCCCCACCGGTTACGCCCCTAGGTACCCTAGATCAAAAGGCTTCCTGAACTTTTATCAATATTGGACAAACAAATAAGTGTACCATGGTCGATCCATTACTCCTGTAACCTAAAGTGCCAAACAAAGTAGGATAGCAAATAGAAGTTGGTTGTACATTTCAGTACCGAGAAAGTTCCCCCTATGGATGCTCAAATCCGTCGCTAAATGACAAAGACCGTTAATAAAAGTGAAATATACTGCATTTACGTATACAATCATGCCATTTGAAGAAAACTGTCATTATTTTCGGTCGACAGCCTAACCTCTTCCTAAAGTTTTTGCAAATTAACAAGAGTTCGAAGAGAGACAAATAGAACAACTTGATCAACTAAAGAAAACTATAGCAGATCGAAGATATAAAAACTTTTTAACTACCCTACCGAAAAATATACTCAACAGAAAATTCTGTAATAAAACCTAATAACATTTGTTCATGTTTTACTCTGAACTGATAAACTAAGGTCAAGCACCGGAGCGTTTTGACTAAGAGTTCTCATTCACCCAATATTAAGATCATCGCAATGAAAATATAGTTACTATGAACAATGAACATAACTTCCAATTTAAATCATCATAAGTTTATCACCACGTAAATTTATTCTGGAAATTTAGCAAAAACTCCTGCCAACTTTTAAACATCATTTCTAACGGCCAGCATTCTGTAGATTTATTTTTTTATTTTTTTGGCAAGGTTAAATGATTTTATTTACCAAGTAAATAATTATAATAGTTACACAAACATCTGGTGGGGATTGAAATTACATCTCCCTCACCCATATTAACTCATCGAGTTACAGAAGAGCTTATTAATCAAACTAGCCCTAGCCAGCATTCTGTGGATGCTCATATGCTTTCATAAAAATATTTTTGTTTGAGGTCTAACTAAGCACAAGCTCGATCTAGTATGTTTTTTAAGGTACATCAGAAGCTCTACTAATTTTTGACCCAAAACCATAGACCATGAAGGCTAAGATCATAAAGAATTTTGCTTTAAATCACAATTACTTTTGTTCATGAATAAATTTCATGGCTAGTAAGAAGGAGATTCAGTTTTCTTCTCAAGAATTGATGGTATGTTGTTTTCAGGGTCACGATATAGATTGAGTATATTATTTAACAAAAGACAATTAGTAGAGATGATACCTTCTCCTTCATTCGAAAGCAATTAGTAGTGAGGATCATTCGTGCTTCATTAGAAGGAAACTTGATTTACGAGTTTGTATGAGACATGATTTAACGAGTTTCAAAACATTGAAAAATCAACTTTTTAAGCTCAGCAACTGGATTTCCCTTCAGTGCAATCGGTTAATTGCCTAAGCAAAGCGTGCATTGATGTTAAACCATCTTCTGATATTTGTTATCTCTTCTCTCAATCTTTCTAGCCTAAACCACCCACTATCAAACTTTGAACATTAGCTATCCCACCATGACTAAGGGATTCAATGAAAACTCAACTTTTTATGAGGAACACCACATTTTATCTACCTTTAATCCGAAGGGAGACGTCACTGTCTTAGATATTGAATATCTTCTCGACATTATTAATTATGTGCAAAAAGGAGATCATTCAAATAAAGAGATGCAATAAGTTTTTTTGCCATAGTTTCCTTTTCCTCCCTATAAATTCTCTCAAAGAAATTATCGTCTTATTCTGAATGGTTCATCTTTTATGATTCTACTCCTCTTCCTAAAGCAAGCATCCTTAGTGTCCAATCCTCCATTGCTTTGGAAAATCTTATATGATGCTTCGTATATTGCTATTAATTACTACAATAGACAAATGACATATGAACTTTTCTACTTTTTGTGTGCCCTAGCAATGAGAAAGCTTGTACCAAACCTAGCTAAATACGATAGAAGAGGCCATATGTATGTAGTATGTCCTATATCATTCTTTTATATTTCCGAAATCTCATTATCAGCATCTATTTCCTCGAAACCTATAATTTACTCTTTTCTCTTTATTAACAGCCAAATTGTTATTGATGTGATTGTCATATTAGGGTATGATTAAAGATACATGTAAACATCAACGGGTAAGAAAATTTAAAAGTAAATGGCACTAGTTGTTAAGTTATTTTATAAAAAGACTAAAGATCGGTTTGCAGCAGCGGAAGGAAATTAGCTAGGGTATACAGTTAAATGTATATATGAACTTGGCAAAAAGTAAAACCTTTTGCATTTGCTGACAATGTTAAAAGTGTTATATAAATAACTTGAACATGATCACAGAACATAATGTACTCACTTACTTAAAAGAGTACTGAATTATTTAGCATATTGTAGATTTTATTACACAAACAAATAGAAATGGTTTATGGAAAATTGAAATCTATGTATATTTGCAGAAGGAAAGAAATCAGAAAATATTATTATCACATGCCAAAACTTAGATATAGCTTGTGTGGTAATAACCCGACTACCTGACAGTGGGAAGTGATCAATGAAGAAAATATGTAAGACAAATCTTCGTCAGCAGCGCTCCTAATGTCATATTGTGAGAGATTGCCTCAAGCATAAATAGGCTTCTGCAAAAGGTACCATTTCCAATAACGTCATACAAGAAAGGAATTTTCTGTATTAGTCGAAGATACAGCTGGAAAACATAGCTGTACACAGTCTAGAAATCGAATCTTGATGAGAAGCCCGTAATAAAAATCTCTAGGGGTTATTGCCAAGCCTAAGCTCCAAATCCAACTCAAGTTCTTCTCTTTGAGTATCGATAGTGTTTTTCTCTTTACGGTCTTCTTCTTCGAATTGTAAGCTAAAATTCAATGGATCATTAATAATCGGCGGTAGTTGATCATAAGAACCATAGGCATGTTGTGCAGATAGAGGTCTTTGATCGGATGTAGAATCATCTTGAATAAATGAATGGTAATTAATGTAAACATCTTGATCTAGAAAATAGCGAGGCGGACAGCCAGAAATCTGAGGGAAGTATGTAGTACTCATGACATTTGTCTCCTCTTTCTCATATGAACTTGTCATAGCCGGCCTGTTTTTGGCTCTATCTCTTCGGTGAATATTCATGTGGCCGCCCAAGGCCTGGGCTGTGTTGAAACCGCGTTTACAAAAAACGCACTCATACGATCGGCCTATGCCTATTTGTCTCTTTTGTTGACCTGGTTGATCAACCTCTTGATCATCGGTCGATGAGTTCATTAATCCCTCTTTCAGTTAGAAATGATTTTTCTCAAGTATACTATTCATCAAGAGAAGAAAGGATGATATTTATGAAGAGATGAGAGACAAGTAAAGGGACTATAAAAAATAATCAAAGACTACCGAAAATCAAGGTCTTTTAGGTGCTTATTATGATAAGACTTCTTCTTTTAGCCGGCTAGTGTATATAATAGTATATGTTTATGAGTCTTATATAAATCTAACTGGATTCACTTCTTTAATCACTTGTCTCCCATTAATTAAACTCTTATATGTTGCTTTCATCTAGGTTTACTTTCTAACACGATCTTTTGTTTTTATCAATTATAAATGCATAGTTTAATACTTTAAATTATGAATTACTGTTACAGCAAGATTAGTCATGGTAATTTTAAAAAGCATGTCACGGAGTGCTTTTCTTATTATAAAATGACAAATGGTTAGATATAATCAGGTCATTAATTATTATTGGTGCTGTAATACGATTTCATGAGACAAAGTATTGAGCACCACCGAAACCGTTTTCAGAGTTTTGGGGGCTTAAGCCCCCTTAAAAGTGGGGATTTTTTTTCTTCGTAAAAAAAATAAGGTATTTAAATAAAACTTATAAGATACGATTAATAAATGGTAAAATATTAAGGTATAAAATATTATATGAAATAAGTTGAGCACATTTAACAAAAAAAATCAATGATACGAAATAATTTTTTACAAATTTCGCATTCGAACTAAAATTATACTATGATTTTTCAAAAAGAAAATCAATGACTAAATCTGTTATTTATTCAACAAATCAGGTTCTTACCTGTTTTTTTTTTAATATAGGAGACCACATAGAATGTTACATAAAATTAAACGGTTCATTAGTGTACTAAATTCTATAATAAAATAAAAAAATAAAATATTGTCTCCGCAAATACTTGAAAAATGATTGACTAAACTTTTTAGTAAGAAAAACAACTATTCGGCCACAGATAACTATTGATTAGAGAAAAAAATTTAATTATATATATATATATATACATATATATTTAATATTTTGTCAAACGAGGACCTTAAAAATATACGTTTTTTTGGGGCTATAGGCTCGTGGCTCTTGAGCCTAGCCCAAAATCCGGGCCTCAGCACCACTTGGTCCTTCGAATGAACTACATACTTTAAATTATCCTCTTATTAGTTAATTTCGGTTCTAGTTTTTTTTTTCCGGTGCATTAGTGTTGTTATGAGCGCACATGTAGTTCTAGTTTTTTCAATAATTGGTACGGTCATTTATTAGCTCATTCTTTTGCGTAACGGGTATGTTTACAAAGTCGATCATATTAATTTATACATTTTATAAGAAAAACATGAAATTTGAAATAGGGGTCTTCAACTGCAAAAAATCTCAAACTTTACATTCTTGCTTTTAAAGGGGTCTTAACATAATTCTCTAGAAATCCGTACAAAATTAACATGAAGTTTGGAATCGTATTTCATTCCACCTTAAAGATATTTTATGTCCAAAATTCACGAGTCGGTCGATTGCGTGTTTTCTATTGGTTCCCGTAGCATTCGTTGACATGCTGTAGGTTGTTTGCTCTCCGTTGTGTAGAAGCTAGGTAGAGACTGTAATATAGCGACAATACACAATGCTCCATAATTAGAACATCATTAAACTTAAAAATTTGGAGTATAAATGGGCATAGTTTTTCTTTGTTTCGCAAAAGGAGGATAGAACCCTACAAAACTTATTATTATGACTAAATAAGTTAATTTATACAGATTCTCATATATTCAGTAGCATGGTTTTGTTTGATAGAATACCAGTTTTGTGTCACAGCTGACATGCAAATATTTATTTAAAAGAAACAATTGCAATTTTCTTTTGTCAGCTTGTTTGTTAGCCTTATATGTTGGCTTGACTCACTATAGTCTCTAGCCATGACAAAGATCATGTACATTTACCAAATCTCATTCTCTCTCTAGCAGGCCCAAGATATTATATTAGGGCTAGCTGAGATAATAATATAGATGTGTCTCTTATTAGTCTAACTCTCAGTCCTTTCGTGTACACCTTTGTGCTCTTTTCTGCAATCACCGGTTAACATGTTCATGTATCTCCTATCTCCTGTTTAGGTTGACTTGCACGGCAATATTTCAATTTTCATTAATTTAAAGTATTTTTTGTATTTATGTCTTTTTTATTACGTTTTAACTTGTCTGTTTGGAATGATTTAGATAAACTTTTAAGTATACGGGACATTATGTGATATGTAATATTTAATTTTTCTTAGCTTTTGGATCCTATTAAAAGGATATTTGATTTTTCTTAACTTTTGGATCCTATTAAAAGGACAATGACTCTAATAGTAGTTACACACATAATAACGAGTATGGCGATGTTGATTAAAAAAAATAGATGTGCCTGCAATTAAATTATTGAAACTACTGAAACAGTAAACTGTTTTGTTCTTCAATTAGTTGTTGAATGAGAAATTTGTGGTGGAAAGTTTACTAAGTACTTGCTTAAGAGTTGAACAATGAGCACTAATTAATTAACATCGAGGTATTTAAAGGCTAAATTCCTAGGGTTTCAAGAAAAATTGTAGTCATACTTATACATACACTCATCTGATAGTAATTATTTATCAGAAATATAATACACCATGGAATTTTGTTTTAAGCAAAATTGACATTCAAAATCACAGAAGTGTCACTGCAACATCATTGTACACATGTATATATACTTTCTATAATTATCGTAGTTAGGCCATGCATGCTTGTCTATCCTACAAGGCCGGCCCTGTTTATGAGTCATAATCTGGCTTTACAATAAATACACATATTACAATTTTTTTTTATAAATTGTTAGGGAGACAAAAAGGAGAAGAGTGGTTCAAAAGGATATTGATAATAATTAAATAAAACGATTTGTTGCTTAACTAAATGAAAATAGTTATCGTGATGAATTTGTCTTGATCCAAAAATGCCAATGCTTTATGGTGAAATTAGTATTATTTTGGTATGATTAAGATTTGCTAAAGGGGAGAGGTTAGGTTAATTTAGAGTTATGGACAATGAGTAAATTTAACATGAACGACAATAACATTAGTAATTCTTCAACAACTACGGAGAATTATCTTTAAACGACGGTCAAATGATTATTTTAATTTTTCTTTTTAAAAATTATCACGGATTTTGGGTCTATTTGCAGTTTAGAGATTGGACAATATATCTAAAAAATGGGATTCTTCCCTACAACAAACTTAAGAATTAGGTACATGTTTTTTTAGAAACAATTAAATTTTGTCTTCAAATGATAACTTTTCGGGACAAAAATAAATTTTTTATATGCAAAAATAAATTTTTAACACAACGGTCAAATGATGATTTTAAATTTTCTTTTATAAATAAATAAAAATTATCACGGATTTTGGGTCTATTTGGAGTTTAGAGTTTGGACAATATTATGCCACTGCAGGTAACTTTTAACATCCAACTCTAAAATGGAGACCAATTTCACTTTCTTCATCATTAATTCATTCATCATCTAACTTTTTCTTGTTATTTTCTGATTTGAGTTTCTAAACTCTAAGAGATGTCTATACGTACTGAGACTACAAAAGTGTGGTCGAACAAAAAAACAATGTTAAAGGGTTAGTGGTCGCAACAATTTCGATACAACAAATTATTTTAGATAATATTAGCAATATTTATTGCATAAAACGTGCATTTACCATTTATTTTTAATGGAAATGCTTAATTTTGGATGAACAAAAGAAATTATTGGTTTGAAGTTTATAAATGCATTATATTATTATTATTTTTATTTATTAAAGAAAAGTATATGAAAATAGTGGGACAAAACCCCCACCATGGTCTGAACAAATAAAAACTGATACGATGAAACAAAAATCTTAACTCTCTTAAAGACAAAAAAAACCCTATTGTGCTGCAATTTGAGAAAAAACATTGCTAATAAAAGTTATACATCAAATTAAAAGACTAAGGAAAAGAGCTCAAAAGCTCTTCTTTGTCCTTATATCCCCTATCATTATAACTCCCCTTATAACTTCAAGATCAAAACGATCTAAATTGAGCTGTTTTGAAACCCAAAATCTCAAAATCCAGTTATTTGAACACGGCTTAAATTAGCAACCAAAATCTCAAATCAGCGTAAAACTAAAGAGAGAAGATCTAAATTTTACAAATAAAATTGTGATATTGCAATCAATAACAAGACACCAGCTAGATCAGGAAATCTTCAACACACCATCTGTCTTGTCGTGTAATAAAGGTTAAACTAATAGAATGTCCTGATCATAAGGCAACTAAAGCTCAAGGATGCTTCAGAACAGGATCTTCATAAGCGAATCAAACACAAAAAGTTTTTTTCCTAAAATAAGGCGTTTCCTCTTGGTATAATTTATAAAAAGTATACACCTTTTTGGGTAAATGGCTAGGAGGATAAATTGTTATATCCGTGCCTTTAGATCCAATATTGACAAGGCCATCCGTCATCTGATTTTGCTCTCTGAAAATGTGATAAAAACTAACATTGACCAAGTCAATTAAATCACAAATATTAGTCCAAATATTTTGAAATTTGAGACCGGGAATGGTCTTCTTTCTCCACCAGTTAACTATAACCTCAGAGTCACTTTTAATAGAAATGTTATAAAAATCCATACAATAGCAAATAAGCAAACCATTGTAAAGAACCGTCAGTTCAGTAATAATGGAAGAATTAGAGAAATGCATTATATTATAATAACTCTCACTTACCGACTTAGGCGACACATGCACATCCACCTATATTACTTCTAGCTTGCCCAAGTCTTATTTAAACTATACAGAGATTTCCAATGGAGCGGGTTAGAGCCCTATGAATTAGCATGGATGAAAGACAGATGAATATTGGGATCTCTAATACCTAACGTCCCATGACCTAGCTATCTCTCGGAAGGTCGCTTAAAATGACATTAATCTGATCAAGCTCAATCGCAAAAGACTAAAATCGAGCTTTTTTTAATTAATAGCCACAAGCCTGTAAACACAACTCGCATGTTGGCTCAAATGATTTGCTTTATTCAGAACCTCGCCAAAGAAACTCAAAGACTTAAGAAATTGAATGAGCTCTCTCCTATCTTTCTCTTTTCTAACATAATCTACATTGAGTTTGAGCTGGTATTGGGGAGGCCGGAGGCCCCAACTATGACATCAATGCGAACGGGATCCGGATTTGTTGAATGTTTATTTTTGTTATTCAGCCGGAATATATCATTTCAGACCCTTGGATGCTTGTGAGATCATTTGGATGAAACTGTATGACTCAATAAAAAGGAACAGCAATATTTTTGTGTGATTGATAAGACTTTAAGTAATTCATTTTTGGATAAATTGTCGCGATTCCGAGCTCTAACGGATCATAGGTCTTACGAGACAAAACAATAGCTAGTCAAAAGGAAAAGAATGAATCATATTATGCACAAGGACGGAACTAGAAACTTAATAAAGCTGAGGTATTGAAATGCTAATTTAATAAAAAGGAGGCTGTAACGCCATTTTAAAAAATAAAATATAACCATAATACATTGACATTCAATTTTCTCGGCCAAATGACTACACCTCTTGCGTTACTCAAATTATGAAAGATTATTATATAACCAAAGCTGATAAATGTAAATGCCCAGCCAAGCAAACAAACGTCATTGATGAAGCAATCAATATTGAAATATGTATAATCAATTTAATAATATTGGTCTTGCTGTAAATAAATTTCGTAATGAAATCGGAGGGGCATGGTTCGAGTTTTGTCAACGTTAGGTGTGAAATCTATTTATACTCTTTAATAAAATTTTAATAAAAGGAAATTTCCTAATGAGGTGATTTTGTTTTTTAGTCTTTCTTATTCAAACATAACCATCAGTTCGAGTTTTCTTCAATTTATATTGGATCTAGCTTGTATACAAGGCACACAAGATTCATCCCGCTACAAATGTCTATAGGATTACAATTGTTAAAGCATAAAACAATTGTAACTAATTTACAAATAGTTACAATTCAGTCCTTTAATTACACAATGTTACAGATAAAACAAACTACTAATATACTTATAGTTAATATGTATCCTTATTACATTTCACAATAGGTAGAAAAAATAGATAAAAACATTAATTTGAAACTAGACTACAAGCTAGAAACAAACATTTGTAACGAAAAAGACCAAATATAACAAATGAAATAGTTCTACTCTCGTCTCTCAATCCGTACTGGAAAACCATCCCTCATTTTAATAGTGAAATGTGATACGAGTACAGGTTCGAAATCCGATACTGGCACAACTGTAAACCGTCGCAAAACTTCGGCAGTCACTCGTTTCATTTGCAAATAGGCCATATCTTTCCCGATACATATCCTCGGCCCCGCTTGAAAAACAGGATACACAAACGAATTCCTTGCCTCAAATTTCCATCTTTTGTCCATGTTATCTCTTTTCAGCCACCGCTCAGGACGAAAATCCGCCCAATCTTTTCCCCAAATTTTCTCTGACCTACCTGTTGGACAGTAATATAGATGGTTTACAAAGTTTTAACTATTAGTAAAAAAAAGTCAGGTAAATTTTCATCGTAACTGATAAAAGTACTGTTGCAGAAAAGCCATCAAAATGCGTGTTAATATCACCATAGTTAGTTATTGGAACTTTTAGTAGAAACGAAAAATAGAATAACATTACCCATTGCATACGAGAGATAAGTCACGGTTTCGCCTTTTCTCACTTTTAGCCCACTTGGCAAAACATTATCTTCTTTAGCTACTTTCGGGTTGACTGGAACCGGTGGGTATAACCTCATGCTTTCGGTGAATGAGGCGTGTGTGTACACCATGTCCTTCACTTCATCGTAAACAAGTAATTTTTCAGATTGGTCCTTGATCTCTTTCAAAATCTCGCTTTCCACCCTATGATTTTTAGAAATTAGCCAAAAGAACCATGTCAATGCTGTCGATGTGGTATCTCGTCCTGCCAATATGAAATTGATGATTACATCTGCAGCAAGTTTTTCGTCACTAATTCCAGAGTTCAAGAACCTCGATAAAATATCTACTGATTTGAGCTCGGATTTCTCCTTGAGCTCTTGTTTTTTATCCTTGATGACTTTCTTAGTAAAGCCGTTGATCAAATTTATAGCATTTTTTAGCTTCTTTTCGGACCCGATATTGAAAAATCTCTTGGTTTTCCAAATTATTGGATAAAGTTGAAAGACTCTGTTCCCGCTAATCTCAACTGCATCATCATAAGCGGTAACAAACTTCTCTTTCGTAAGAGATGGCAATAGATACGCAGGATCATATCCAAAAGCGATGTTGCAAATAGTATCAAACGTGAATCTTTGTAAAATATCTTGAAAATCGATCACTGTATTATTTTCTGCCGCTTTGGATAGGATCGGGATAAGGCGGTCAGAGATCTCAACGTCCACTACATTTTCAACAAACTTACGTAACGACTTAGTGCTAAATTCGTTACTCGATACTTGCCTTTGGAATTTCCATTTGTCACCATCGGTATTGAAAATACCATCACCAAGGAGATCGTGGTTGAACATTTTTAGCATAGTGTCCTTTTCGTATATGTCGAATCGATCTTTAAGGATATGTTTGACATTGGCGGGATTGGCGGTGCCTATGTGGTAGTGAAATGGAGAAAAATAGAATATAAAAGTTGAAGTAGGCGATTTTAAAGCGAGGTTCGAAGTATATTGGATGTGTTGTTCTCGTTGTGGAAAGAAATCCCAAAACGAGCTAACAAATACATCCGATTTTCTTTTCGAAAATAATTTGTGAGTGATGAATAAAATGATTAGTATTAATGGAACAAGAGAAAAGTAGAATGATAAAGAAAGCTCAAACCCTATCAAAGTAGCCATTATTGATATTCTTTTGAAATGGCAAGTGGGAAAAGGCTATATATAAACTTATAGAGATGTGGTTTAGTACATGATCATTTGAAACTAATTCTATTATTATAAAAGATTTGCTAAGATATGCAGCCGGGATACATGTTATGAAAATGGTTGACCAATATTATATATATTATATCATTTTTGATTGTAGAAAAACACGGAATACAAATTTTATAACGATAATAACAACAATATTTCATCCAAAAATTTAACTAATGATGTCACAAGCTTGTGTATTAATTAATTCGGTCAATTAATACTTCTTTTTTAAATAATAAAGATCATCCAAATATGTAATATTTTTTGTTTATTTTTTAATTAATTAAAATATAATATATAATTTGATAAACCAAAATATAAATATTCAACTCAATAAAACCCAACATAATAAAAACTCAAATAAAAATATAAACACTAATCGAGCCTATTCTAAATTTAAATATTAATTAAAAAAAATATTACATATATTTTTTATTACTAATATATATATATATTGGTTATGTTTCTTAATTAATATAATAAAATTAAGTTATAATATTATAGTTCATTCCAAGATTAATTATGGTCATTCAATGCTTTTTATATTTTCAATGACTATAATTAATATGTAACTTTCAATAAAAATTGCAACAAATGTTCTAAATATATGGTGGATTAACATAAGAAATACAACTCTTAACATTTGACTTATTATAATTAAGTTTGCATTATTGGGCGGCAATGGATTTTATAACTCTTTCAGGAGTCAATTAAAAATGATTAAGCTTTAATTAACGCAGACATATATAATTTAAAGCTCACATTTAAAACTTAAAAGTACCAATGAAAGCAATAGTATTTATATTTAAGGCCGGGATTAATTAGTTGTATAAGATCATAACGTGTGAAAGATTACAAACAAACAACATAAAGTGACGTTATTAATTAACAACTCGTAAAAAAGTGTGTGTGTCAAGTAACCTTGTAAAGTACGTTACCGATTGCGTTGAGCTTGATCGTTGATCATCTTAATTATATTCCGGATCATCTACCCCTATTTTCTATCGTTTTCGTGCCCCATCAGCAATTGAACATTCCAATATATTTTTATATTTTTTATTTTAATTTAACCGAAACTTTTATTGAAACAACCGTAACAAGCTACAAACTTAAAAGTTACATCTACTAAACTTTAAAACCTACTCCTTACTTCTAGCTTTTAAGAAGATAATGCTCATGATTTGATTTCGAATAAATATAAATGTCGGTGTAAAACAAACATAAAATCTCTAGAGCAGCAATATTATACAACTAATTATCCCAGCAAAAACTTATAAACGTAAGAAATAAGTTGTACAAATCTGACATTTGGGCGACAATAACTAATGAGGTACAGAAGGGAGAAAAAAAGAGAGAATTCGGATTTCCGGACGCCCTTAATTTGGAATGATGTTAATACTTCTAGTAAAAAGCTAACTTGTACCGCCCCGGGGAACACGTTAAGAGTATTAAATGTTATCCAATATATCACCTATATTTTAATTATACTAATAGTATATGGAAATGATTTGATGTAGAATTAATTATATTTAATCTTGTAAATAATGTAGTTAGTGGAAGATAATTATTTCTATAATTTGCATTTATTATTTTGTTACAATATTAGATACTGCTAATCCAAATTCATTCCATATATTTATTTTCCAATTATAAAGTAAAATGTTGTGTTTACATTTAATGTTTGTTATTCCATTGTGACTTCAGATGTAAATAATTTTCAATTTCACTTAAGCTGAGTTTTTATTTGGTACACATAAAATATATAACTTTTTTATTATTTTTAATTAATATTTAAGTTTAGAATAGTCTAAACTATGATTCTATCATTTTATTTGGGTTTTTATTGTGTTGTAAAGTTAGTTTTAATTTTACAAAATCATAATTTGTATTTTATATAACAAGATTATATAAAAATTAAATTAGTTATAGGAAATGAATAATCTAACCCTCCATCTAATTTTTTTTTTGTTTGCTAATTTTGGGCTTATATTAATTTCGAAATCAATTGATTTTGAGTAACCAAAATCTTCATTTCCAAATATACACTATACAGAATCTTATAATAATAACAGTAATAGTTGTTGGTTTCCGTGTACGAAATAATAATTAATAATAAATAAATGACTAAACAAGAATTAAATAAAACCAGTGTAATCTTTATTAATTTCCAAATGAAATACAATAAACTGATTACAACATGTAGGTACTAAAAAATAATTAAAGCAAACGTTATCAGATTATTATTAATTAATAATCTGATGTACTGATTTGCAATTAAAAGAAACTGCCGGACTGGAAAGTATAAACTTAACAGCCGGACTGTTCTGTTTTAATTTGAAAGTACATGACTGAATTGAAACTAATCTAATTACAGAATAGTAATTACAGCAAAAAACATAACTTTAAATTAATTACAGAAAGGTACAACAGAATAGAAAAGGTACAGCTAAATACAGAAAATTAAAATACTGAATTGAAAGGACAGAATGTAAAAAACAGAATTTAAGTGCGGAAAAATAAATGGACAGAATAGAATAAACAATCAGACGAGACTACTGTTAACAGTATGCCGTTAACCGATATTCGCCCAACCACCTTGATGTTTCTGGTTGCGTTGGCGCTTCGATCCCAAGATACAACGTCTCTCGAAAGACTCGCCGAAAACTGGCGACGAGTCTAAGTCGAGCTTTTAGTGGGTGGTTCTCTCTGGTTTCTAAGTGCTATGAAAAAAATATGCTGTTTTAGAGAGAAGAGAGACTGATTTCGAATGTATGAAATGTGAGGAGATGGCTGCCTCTTTAAAGAGGAATTCTGAAACCCAGAATTAATTGGTCATTTAATTTTGAGAGTTACATCCCAGAATCCGCCTCCATTACTGCTGTAGTTTCAAACTTTCTGGAACTCTAGGGGACTGCTCTTGGAAATATGCAAAAGTCCCTTTTTCAGTACCCGAGACATTCCCCAAACCCCGCGTCCCGCGTCCCGAGGCCCGAGACCCGAGCGAGCGCGCACCTGTGTGGTACACACTAACCCACTTACCAACTACATGGGATGGACTTGTATATATAGAGTAAAAATCAACATTGATTTTCCAATGTGGGATAACCCTCATGGTTTATTCCCACTCTCTACTCCATTTTCCAGATTTCGGTTTTTCCCTCTTTCGAGTACCAAATTTCGAGTCCAATTATCATTCACACCCTTCCTCCGAATAGGTCATGCGATATACCGACGCATAGAGTATGGCCTCAGAAAAACTGAGGAGTCGTATTAAAATTTGACTTAAAGATGGTCCCTGACCACTTGGAACAACCATGTTTAAACTACATGTTTTCCAACTTTTCCAACAATAGTTATTACCCATTGTTAGATTAAATTCTATTATCATTTTATAATTATTTCCATATTAGATTTAAGTTAATATGTGTCCCGGGGCATACGTTACCTCGAAGTGGTCACGGGACAAGAGAGGCATAATTGGATTACCCCCCTTGCAAGTTGTAACTTAATAAATCCTATACTAAGCTAATTTTGATTATGACTTTGGCGTACGTAGCTCGTATATATATATAGTAAGTATAATTATAATTGTTGTAACTTTCAATATATTTTCTTACTCTTATTCGTATATCAGATTTGATTTTTGCTGATTAAACTATAGTCTATAGAAGTAATCAATTAGTTATGAGTAGACTTTTTAACAAAATAATTATTTTGTTTCTTTTGTTGTTTGGTATAACCGTATAAGATTGACTTTTGCCTTATTAAACAATTAATAGACGTGCAAAACGAGTAGATATCTAGCCACTATCGGGTGTATTGGAATTTTAAAAATAAAAAATGACTTCAAGCGCAAAAAAAAATTGGAGGGGTGTTAATTTGCTCTTCTAAAAATTTATACTACGTACGTAAAATAACATGTACTGTTGTTGAGGTTTTTTTTTAAAATATGTAGTGTTCTAAACCCTAAAACGCGCAATACTTTAATTGGGAGCCTTCTTAACTGATAGTGTAAAAAAATTTAACAAAGGAAAAAAAGTAAATTTGACCGAAAAATAACAAAATCACCACCATGAGATTTTAAAACAAATTATCGTCTTTTTTTATAACACAAAATAGGCCATCAACGAGAATAGACTCTTCTTGTATTGTATGAAGGAAGAAAAACGACTTGGTTGCCTAAAAACAACACGATTGGCCGATGTCTTATCCCTCTGTGATCATGAATCGGATTATTTGTTAAGTGAACAATTGATGATTTTCCCATTCAAATGACCATAACTTATGAAGTTTGATTAGAACAAATGAATATATAGACTGTGACATGGAGCAGCAGTTTACACCGTAAAAATTTCGATATTCAAGTGTTACTCCAATGAGCAATGATTTACTGCGAAAATAAAAATTGTTCCATGATTACATGTACTTATTTAATTAGTCATTTACTATGGATGTAAAGCATTCAGAACCGAGACAGTCGGACAGATTAGTTGAAATCATAAATAAATCCTCACTCGAACTTTGTACTATTTGTTTGTTGCTGTATCTGATATGCAATTGGTATAGGATTATACTTTTTTTGTTCTTCTAGCCCATAGTTACTGAAAAACTCGCTTCCCCTTTAAAAAAATCTCGTTTCCCGCTTCCTAATATTGCATGGGTAATATTTTATTTTTATTTTTTTCATGTTTCCGTTTCTAGTTTCGTATCCCGCTTCTGTTTCCCAACATGGCAACGAATCTAACCTGAGATGAAGCACACTGGTATGATGGTTGTACAAATGGTTTCAGTGCAATTTAAAAACATTTCTATTGTTCCTGTTTGTCAACATTTTTTTGTATATTCTAGGAGTAGACGGGATTTGCCAAATTTTTTTGCCTTTCTTATGCCATAGAAGGCTCTCTCCGCAAAGCAAATGCCATTGTTTATAGTGTGAATATTAGTAAGGCAATCAGAATCTTCTGATTGACTTGGGTAAATCTTAAGTCGCTTTAAAAGAAAAAACTGCGAGAGTAGTAGAATTATTTTGGTCGGGAAAACAAGTTTCTTTTATTTCATCTGTAAGTTTATGTTCATGTTAGTCTTTGATCATCGAGATTCTTTGAAATAAGTTCATTACATTTTTTCATGGTTTTGGTACTCAACTATTAGAAATTCTGTACAACTGTAGGTTAATAAGCAAATTTCAAAATTTGAATCTTGTGCAGTTGTAAAAGTATGTTACATATGCTTATCAAGAAATATCTAATAGTAAAGTACTCCGTGATCAACTTTCCTAACCTTTTCGCTATTATCGTGAATCGGTTCTGCAGTTGTAAAAGTGTGTTACAAAGGATTGTCAAGAAAGAGCACTCCCTGATCAACTTTCCTAACCTTTTTGCTATTATCGCGATGCACACGTTTAATGTTTATTCCCACTATCACGAGACTATGCTGAATCGTTGGTGAAAAGTCCCTTGGAGGTTGGTCCTTGACATCCTTTAGATCTGATCGGACGGAAGACAGAAATATAAGCATATATAAGTTATCTTTTTATAGAAGTATTGTCCCGATAACATTTTATCATTCATTAGGCTCCAAGTTTGGCCAAAACTGGAAAACAAAAACTTATTAATAGTCATGCTACTTTTTTTTTTTATCTTTTAGCTTCGGTCGAGCTCCTACGAATGGTTATTGATGACGAGCTTTTCAAATTTCAGCCAAGAAATTTTCCATTTTACTACTCCCTATGATATTACCGAGTCATCGAGTAGGAAAAACTATGCATCCACTACCGAAACTTGTAGGCATTCTACGACATAAAAAAAAATTAGTACATAATAATATTGTAATATTACACTAGAAAATTATACACACCACGATACAAAAGAAATATGCTGGTAAGAGGTTACTCAAAATATCAAAATATCGCTATATCGACACACGACGTTCAAAACCATTTCTTCAAAAGCGCATCCTCTAATTTCTTTCCACAATCGTCACCGGGAGTCCCCCTTCCATTTTCGATGTTAAATACGCAACAAAAACTGGCTCGATGCCCTCCACAGGCACAACCTTAAACCGACGCAAAACGCCTGCGATCACCCTCTTCATCTGCAAATACGCCATCTCTTTTCCCAAACATATCCTCGGCCCAGCCTGAAAAACCGAATACGTATACGTATCTCTCCCTACAAACTTCCACTCTCCCGACAGTTCCTTCTCTAACCATCGCTCGGGCTTGAACTCACGCCAGTCCTGCCCCCACAACTTATCCATCCTCCCCATCGAATATGGCGCGTATGTAATTCTTGTACCCTTTTTTATTTTTGTTCCGTCAGGTAATACGTCGTCGTTCATAGCTTCTTTTGTGTCAAAAGGGACCGGTGGATATAGCCTCATGCTCTCGCTTATAGATGCGTGAGTGTACACCAACTCCTTCACCTAAGCAGAAAATAGCAATGAAAATCATTGAAAAACAAAAACTTACCCCTACTAACAATATGCGTTGTTATTCCACCATTTACTTAACATGACACTATAGGTCTAACCAATCGATTTTATTCGACTAATAGACCTCATTGCTTCTTCAAAACTTATAAAACTAAAAGTAAACGATTTAAAACAAAATATATAAACATGAAGTTCCTTGCTGAATCGGGTTCGCTTAAATTAAATCTAGCATACAATACTCATAAGGAGAGTTTTGAATGAATGATACATTGATACTATATAAAACATATGACTAAAAAGTAGATATTTTAGTAGAACTAGTAACTTGACATACCTCGTCGTAGACCGAAGAATCTGAGCGTTTCTCGTTCACTTCTTTGAGGATCTCACTTTCGACCCCACTATCTCTTGAAAGTAACAAAAAGAACCATGTTAATGCAGCCGAAGTTGTGTCCCGACCAGCTAACACAAAACTGATTATTATATCTATGACGAATTTTTCATCCAAATGACCCGAGCTCAAGAATCTTGACAATAGATCAGCGGATTCTAGAGCTGATTTTTCGTCGAGTTCCTTCTTCTTTTCATCCATGATTCTTCTAGCGAATTCACGGATATCGTTGACAGCTAATCGTAGCCTTTTCTCAGACCCAATATTTAGAAGCTTTTTGAGTTTCCAAATAAGAGGAAATAATGAAAAACCTCTTAGGTTGCTCAATTTTACGGCCTCATCAAACGCCACCGCAAACCTAGCTTGTGGGAGAGACGGTGCTAAATATTCAGGATCGTACCTATTAAAAATACAGATATCTTGTAAGGTTTAAATAAATACAAAATACTGCAAACAAGCCTATAATGTGTCGCTTAAAAGCTGGAGTGCATTTGGTTGCCTAGCTTAAAAAATAAGTTTTTTCGGGTTTTCTTCCATTAATAAGCTGGATCAAGCTAGCTTGTGTCCTTGATCTAACAACAGATCAGTTTATTTGTTTAATTTTTGTAACCAAACAAATCCATCATGGGATCAGATTAGCACAAGCACTTGTATAAGGCCTTCCAAGGCTTTTAAGCTCTTTTTTTTGCCTTTGCTTATAAGTTTGACTATTATAGGTTGTCCAGCTTAAACAGCGACTTAAAAGCTGAGGTTTTCAGGAGTTTTCGCCTAGATAGGCTAGAAGCTTTAAGTGGATTTAAATAAGTTTTTTTTTTGTTATAACTTAAAAAAAAACCAGCTTATCACTATAAGAGCTGCAATCAAATGAGTTCATGTAGAGACTAATCTAGAGTTATTTGTAGTGAGATATAAGTATTAAGTTCATTTAAAATTTATATAATTACCCGAAGGCGATCTTGCATATGTTATCGAACGTAAACCGCTGTAGAATATCTTGAAAATCAAGCACAGTTTTATTTTTAGCTGCATCCGATAGTATCGGTACTAAACGTTCCTCGATCTCGATATCAACCACGTCTTCAACGAATTTACGTAAAGACCTCGTATTAAACTCGTGGCTCGAGACTTGTCTCTGAAACTTCCATTTTTCACCGTCGACGTTAAATATCCCGTCCCCAAGTAAATCTATGAGTACGGAACGAAAGGATTCGCCTTTTTCGTAGTTGTCAAAACGTGTTTTGAGAATGTGTTTAACCGTGAGGGGGTCGGCTGTAAATACTCGAATATTTCCCATCGGTTGGTGTAAAGTTATATTCGATGAAGGGGAGTTTCGAAGCATATCGGAAATCCATTCGTATCGTCGGTGTTTGTTTGCGTTTAACGCCAAGAGAGAGCCGATGATAGGGTAAGATTTGGGAAGATTGGGATTTTGGGGACTCTTTTGTGAGAAAATGAAAGTGTAGGTGGTGTATAGCAAAATGAGAAATGGAAAAAGGTACAAAATATATGATGGTGTGAATAGCTCATTAGTTAACATGATTAAAAAATTTGAGTTACAACAACATACAAGTCTTGGTTGAGAGGGGTATTTTATTCAAGTTTTGAAATGATTCTAGATAGTAGATACATATACACATTGGAAAAACTAGATTGTTGATTTTGTCCCTACATGTTCACATACTTGGTACAAGTAAACATTTGTGGAAGTAATTGGGTCAAAGATCTCATCTTAACTAGTAATAGTATCCCATTAATTAAAAAAAATTAAAATAATAAAAGAGGAAAATAACTATTATTACAATAATATTTAATTATTGATCAAATTCTTTACTTATTCATTCAATTTTCTTTGTTTAATAACATATCAAGCAACTCAATATTTTAAAAAAATTTGTTGCTAATTTTTTTCTAACATTATTAATCGAGTAATGTTATACACACAACTTGCACGTAACTCACACATAATGCATAGCCAAATAAAATACATATTTATGACTCTAAATATATATAAAATATAATGTATAATCAGATAAACTCAAATATAAATATACAATATAATCCTTTTCTGCAATAGAAAATAATATTGAAGAGCCGGTCATTTTTCTAACATTTTTTCGTTTTATTCGCAGTGTTATTTTAGTATAATATAGTTAACAAAGTAGTATCAACAAAAGATTTTTCTTTTTTGTAGTAGATAGTTGCCAAGTTGGTGAGTGACGAGACGACTAATATTTGTATAGTAATTGTTTTATGTCCACACAGCAGCAAAGTCACTAATGGTGGGCTGCACTTTTTGACTTTTTTTTTTATTTCTAGAAACCAAGATGACCTGTTTGTGTGACTATTAGGCTCGGTTAATTTTTTGTTCATGTTTGTTCGTTTGTAAATGACACGATAATAAACAAGAATACAGTGTTTGGATGCTAAATGAATTGAAAATTAACATGGCTCCGTTCGGTTCGTCTAAGTTTGTGTTCGTGTAACTATATACAAAGTTTGATAAAATAAAAAAAACTAAATATATTAATGATGTAACAAAAACTAATATTACAACACAATTAATAAACTTATTTATGTTATGATAATATAAATGATATGTTTGTATTAGTTCGAACTTATTATGGTAATTTAGATAATTATATTATAAATACAGTCACCGATTTTATCGTTAAGTGTTCAACTCGTTAAAGTAATTATACGTATGTAAAAAATAATTGATACAATATATAAACTTAAAGTTATACGTGAATTAGTTTATCCTAGTTAAGAATATAGTGATATACGATAAAATTAAAATATATTTTAAAAAGAAAGAAAAATAATTTTTTTTTTTAATTATTGAATGTTTTGAAAGAAATTAGATGTTCGCAAACAAGACAGGTTCAGCTCGTCAAATGTTCGGTTCATAAACGGAACATGAATATAGACTTGTTCGTTTTATTTCATTTACACCGATAATCAACAGTAACAGTAAAAGGTAGTAAAACACTACTCATAATAATACTTCTATTTTACTTTTTATATTAGCAAGTTACAACTCTGATCTGAATTTAACAAGAGTAAAAGTGATCAAATACTTCTGAAAAATTATTGACAAAATAGTTCTAGCATACTAGAATTTTAAAATTACTTCTATCGGTTAAATAAACATTCATAAACACACTGGGAATAAAAGGTTTTTATTCGCTAGGGCGCGAAGAACTGAACCAGGATTCTAAATGGAGAGACCGGTACGCGGATATAATTTTTTTCACACCGTATATGAGTTTTGTTGTCTTCCGCTCTGTTATGGGCACTACAAGTTTACAATCAAAAGACCCAAGAACCATCTTAAAGAATTGGAATCGTCAAGGCAGAGCCCCTACTTCAATTTACGCTGGGTGATATACGATAATTATCGAGCTTTTCAAATAACTAATTTTTCACAGGAAAAAACTTATATCGGAGTTACTAAAAAGGTTTCCACTACATATCTAAAGCGGATTTTGGCATTGTCGACATCAAACATGTTTTGATTTTATTTTCCACGAAGATAATTGTCAACTAAGTTCTCTAAAGAAATTATGTTTTATTGATCATTACCCGGTGAGAAGCTTTTAAATTGTGCTATAAGTTAACCCTGATATCACTACCCAAAGTATCTATCACTACAAAAATAAGTTCAATCAAGAACGACCAAATCTATCAGAAATCCATCGTGAAATAACAAAATCCGTAAGTAAAATTAAAATCCGTCACAAATCCGTCTGCAATAAGGACGTTGAAGAATAAATCTGACACAAAATTCGTCCCTGATTGAACTTTTTTTTTGTAGTGTATTTATCTTTACAATAACAGCTCAGGTATTTTCTCAATAGTAAAAAATATTGGTGCTCTCAAAAATTTGATGAACATACAAGTAAATTGTACTAGGACTAGCCCGTTTCCGCCTAGTTTTCAATCCTCAATCAGTTTAGTAACATTGTTTCAATTCCAATTTCAATCGTTATCCTGAGATTACAATTTGTTTTCGTTTGTACACGATCGGAGTTACTACAGAAACGAAATAAGAGATGATATGTAAATCTCCCATTTGAGGTCTGAATCTAGAGGGACTTCATTTTGAACTTTTTGTAACCTGAAAACACACCACAGTGCCCAAATGAAATAGTCTGGAAAAACTGTAAAACCATATATTTTTTGTGCTATGATACTTTGCAACAGCACATTCATTTGGCAAACACAATTATAAAGACCAACTGTACAAACACAAAACAATTAAAAACTAATGTAAAATATGCTGCAAAAATAAACTACTTGCAATATGCTGAAAAAATACTCAACATCACTGTGTTAAGTATTCGAAATTCCAAACTAAAACATCATTCATTTATGTAGAAAATATTTTAATTTCTCTCCACGATCCGCACCGGGAAACCGCCCTCCATTTTAGACGTTAGATACGCTACAAAAACAGGCTCCACAGCTTCTTCCGCCACAGGCACGACCTTAAACCGTTTAAGAACGCCAGCGACCACCCTCTTCATCTGCAAGTACGACATCTCTTTACCCAAACATATCCTCGGCCCAGCATGAAAAACTGGATATGTATACGCATCTCTCCCCATAAACCGCCAGTTCCCATCCTCCCCTTCTCTTTCTAACCACCTTTTGGGCCGAAAATCCGCCCAATCCTCTCCCCACAGTTCTTCCATCCTTCCCATTGCGTAGACATGATACACCACTCGTGCACCTGTTGGAAAATAATACAAGTGATTAAAATGTCGTCCTTACTCCTTACTACTAACAATTACTCCGTATTAAACATGGTAACTTAACATCGTACAAAAAAAGGTCAGATCGCAGAACAAACAGTGACAGATCTGCTTCCCAACGCCTTAATCGGGGACGGCATGATGACAGATTTTGGTTTTAGTAAAAGATATTATCATCTAGCGACAGATTTGGTCGTGCCTGATTAGAAACTTTTTTTATAGTATAAATGTAAGTTGTCCATAGGAGTTACTAGTAGAATTGGTAACTTATCATTGTATCAGAACATAAATGATTGAAAAGTTGTTGCTAAAAGTTAGTTGCAGGATTGGTAACTTAACATCGTTTCGAAAAATAAATTGATTAAAACTTTATCCGTAAGAGTTATTAATAGAATTGCAGAATTATATAAATTATTGTAACAAATAATTATCCTAATAGCCGTTTGATTTTTCTGTAAAATTTGGTAATTTACTTACCTTTTCTTACGAAACTCCCATCTGGTAGCACGTCGTCGCAAATTGCTTCCTTTACGTCGATAGGTACAGGAGGATACAGCCTCATACTTTCAGTTAGCGCCGCGTGTGTATAAACCATTTCCTTCACTTCTTCGTAAATTGTATTTTCCGATTTCTCATTAACCTCTTTTAAAATCTCTTCCTCTACTTCCCGATTCTTCGAAATTAACCAAAAAAACCATGTCAGCGCTGCTGACGTGGTGTCACGGCCCGCTAATATAAAACTAATAACAATATCTGTGACGAAATTTTCGTCTGAGTGGCCAGAGCTCAAGAATCTTGATAACAAGTCAGGCGACTGTTGTGATTCTTTTCCTAATTCTTCACTCTTTTGCTTAACTACCTTTTTTGCGAAATTGCGAACTTCATTGACCGCATTTCTAATCTTCTTCTCAGATCCGATATTTAATATTCTCTGAATTTTCCATATTGAAGGAATAAATGTGGAACCCCTTTTGCTACTGAATTTAACTGCATCGTCAAATGCAACAGCAAATTTAGCTTGAGGAAGAGACGGGATAAGGTATTCAGGGTCATAACCGAAAGCGATCTTGCATATATTATCGAACGCAAACCTTTGTAGAATGTCTTGAAAATCGAGAACTGTCCCATTTTTCGCAGCAGATGATAGTATAGGGACTAGACGGTCATTTAGCTCAACATCGACAACGTGTTCCACAAATTTCCTCAGCGACTTTGTATTAAACTCATGGCTTGAGACCTGTATTGGAGAATAATTTAAATGTTTCAAAAAATGACCCTACTAAATACTAACAGTTTTAGATTATAGTAATTGAATTGATTGTTAAGAACCTGTCTCTGGAACTTCCAGTTTTCGCCATCTGCGTTGAATATTCCATGCCCAAGTAGATCAGAGTTTGTGGCTCGAAAAGAGGGTCCCTTTTCGTATATGTCAAAGCGGGTCTTGAGGACATGTTGTATGTTTTGGGGGTTAGCTGTAATAACTCGGAAAATGCTTGGAGGAATTTGAATGGAAACGGTATTAGCCGGAGAATTTCTTAGAACCTCGGTCATCCATTTCATCCGCTGGTTCCGATTCTTGTAGATTGCGAAATAGATCCCTACTATTGGGTATGATCTTGGGAGACTTTTCGAGTTTTTAGTATTGAAAATTATAACAGATTTGATCAGTAAGAAGAGGAAAATAGGAACAAGGCACATGAAAAATGAAGATATCAAGTTTTCCATGACTAACATGGTTTAAGATGATAATATTTGAAATAGTTATACAGATTTAAGAAAGTGATTTATCATATTAAGTTATGTAATGAGTCAGTTAGTGTACCATATAATTCCAAAATTTTCAATTCATGAAATTTAATTAGAGAATGGGAACATTTTTCTTGGTACATGAGACGACTTATTGAAATTAAACTTGTCTGGTATCGAAATTTCTTCTAGAAGTCGTATATGACAATATAACACTAAGATTCTTTGGTGACATGATATCAATTGAAACCAGTAGTTCCATCTTTTGAATATGAGGCATATACATTTAAGTATATTGTATTACTTTCGTACCAAATTGTTAGCGCTATACGAAATTACGTGCAATTTTGACCGACAAAAAACTCATATCTAAATTGTCGAAATCAAAATTTTCAAATATTAAACTATGTGAACACATTTTTAAAATTTATATTTTAACAATTTAAACATATATATTTACCGATCAAAGTAGCACATAGATACATAAAGCTCAAATTTTCGAGAAGGATAGAGTAATGTAATAAGTCCAAGTAACACTTTGTAGGGTGCCAACTTTTGTCACTCTCTTTCAAACATAACATTAAATCATTTGTACCGTATCATTAAGGGGTAGGTTGGCTTATAACCATTTTACCATTTTACAATCATATCTATATTTGAGGATACAACTTAACTTTAACAAAATAAACTACCAAGAATAACCTATACTTATGTCGATTCTTAAAATAGTTACCAAAGATGCCACTTTCCCAGAACTGACCACTTGACCCATTGACCAAGATTGCTATGTTAAACAATCATGTATAACGAAAAAAGTATGCATACCACTCGAGTATAATAAGGATAATGATAACTACGTGTCCTACACTATTTCCATACTTCGACACACTAACCACGTCACCAATCTTATGTGACAGATACTAAAACAAATTTACATCAAACATGTTCAAATATTAACGAGTTTGTTATAATTACATTTCGTCCCCTTCAAGGGTTGAGAACACTGTATGTATTTCTACCCATGAAACAAGGGATCTACTACTTTGATAATACATTCAGTCTGTTGTTGTTAAATAATTCTATGGTTAGGAAACGATTGTAGATGTTACAAATCCAAAAACAAAAATTGTATTTCAAGATTTCGCAATTTTTTTAACGGTAATTTGTTAAAAAAATCATTTTACATGTTAAGAGAAGTTTTTAAAAGCTACGAGCTACTTCATGAACTGGAAGATAACCACCCAATCTCGATACCAAAATGAACCACAGTCCATTAAATACAACACGGAAAGGGTAACCTACATTCGGGTTAACGCTTTTGAATATAAAGCAATGTAGAAAATAGAGAAACCTGTCATACACGATAAGGTATCAACTTGGTTCTACAACAAATATTCTCCATGACACCATCTTTCCGAGTTCTTCACGTCTATTCCCTCAAAAAGCAAGTTAGTCTCAAAAAGACATACCTAAAAACTACTAATTTTGTCATTTTGAATCTCAAGTTTAATTCCCCCAAAATATCAACTACCACCATTATACCCCCCAATGATAGACATAAATTACAAAATTAAGCAACATTTGTGATTAATTGGGACTTCTCTATGCGTTTGCTGGCGGACTCGAGTGATTATGGGCACCTTCGTAGGTTATGCTAAGCATCAAAGGATCCTCTAAACATCTCTCTACTTGCTTCCTTGCAGGGCAACCTCTCATGCTGCTACACTTGTAGTATCCCCTGAGCCAAGAAAAAAGAAAAAAACAATTCTTTCAGTTTTACGATACTATTTAATACCAAACACAGAGAATTGATTTCACAATAATAACACAAGCACGAGCAATCCTCAATGTCAGTGGGAAAAAATATGGTTCAATATAATGAGTATTATGTCGACTTATCCCAAATAATGCATCCATTATAACATGGTACTTTCAATCTTTGAGTATACGCTAAAGGAATTATGCATATCTCGTAAGCTTCAGCCAAATGTAAGACACAGTTCCTAAACTAGTTAGCTCATGAAAATGGGTTTGAAATATCGAAACTGTGGCTGAAAACGCCGTTTAGGCAATTGGGCCATGTGGCAGTTTCAACTCTAACAAGTGAACCTAAGCCTAATTATTAAAAGACATGGTTAGCAAATGTAAACACAGCTCCCCCAGAAAAGCTATAACTCATGACAATAAGTTCAAACTTACAGCGAAATAGTACTTTAATCATAAACTATCTTCAAAGTTCAAATAGCTCAACACAAGTTTGTCAACCCATCCCATAAACATTATAAGTCATGACTGACAGAGTCACGCCTTATTATCGATTGACTTGATAAAGGATACATATAATTAAGTGTCGGTATAATCCTAAATAATGACTAGATAACTAATATATGTCCTTTTAAAAAACAAATCTAAGCATCGTTTCCTGATAGTTTTAATATATAAAAAAAAATTGATTTTTACCTAGGATGAGGAGAGCCTTTGATTGGTTTCTGACCGTATTTCCTCCATGAATACTCATCGGATGGGATGTCGGCAAGGTTTTTACTGATGGCAGGAACCTTTATCGAACTCTTCACCCTATGTTTCCTAGAGAAAAACCATAACCAAAAAATTATCAAATTGTTAACAAACTGAAACCATAAAATTAGTTATGCAGCTGCAAAAAAATCCATAAAAGACTAAGGTGTCAATGCTGGGTTTTCTCTAACTCGATTTAAACATCAACATATCCATTAAGAACCCTATTTAAGGAAAACATTTCTTGGGGCTTGTTTGGTTGTAGTTATTATGCAAATATGCTAGATTTTCTGGTTGAGATAAAAGCTGGGTTCATCCAGCTTAAAGCTTGCAGATTTCTCAGGCCGGATACATGAAAACGCAATTTTTAAGATGATCAACCAAATGCAAGGCGACTTCTAAACAAAAAGTAAAAAGGGAAGGTAATAAGATGCAACCAAACAAGGCCTTAAGCAAATAAGCTGGATTTCTAGTTGAGAAGAATGCTGTTCTTTCCCCAGTTTAGAGTTTATATCTTTTACAGGTCAAGAAACCGGAAAACATCAATTTTTGAGCTTATCAACCAAATGGAGTCAGGAGTTAAAGCAAAACAGCATGCAAAGAAGAAGGAACCAAACAAGGCCTAAGTGAAATAATTCAAAATCAGCATGAAATAAAGATGTGCAGAGAAATTTAAAACCTTTTCTTTAACCAGTGATTTCGACCACTAGAACCGCAATTCACACTCCCATCCTCTCCGTTAGAACACTTCACTTTATTCGAGTTTTGATCCGACGGCCCAGATGCTCCGATCAAATGAAATGAGCTCTTATCCATACTTAACGAAGATATATACGATCTAGTAGATGACACGGTGGGTGTACATACCGAGCTGTCAAAATTCAAATTAATCCCACTACTGCTCCGGTTATACATCGGTTCAGCTCTCTTTTTTACCTCTTGCTGTTGTAGCTGATACATTTTCTGATTATGCTCATGTTGTTTACGGAGAAAATTATGGTAGTTTATTCGAGCCTGTTCCTGAGGCGTTATTTGAGCGATTGGCAAAGGGCATTTTTCGCTCAAACCCAAATCCAAAGACGAAATCTTTACGTGCGATTTTATATCTTGGTCCGTTTTTTCGAGACAGTTATATGACATTTGTTGAACGGTTTTTAAGTGAGTACTACAAATCGGAGTGCCTAAAAGGGTTTTCTGTGGGAAATGGGATTGGAATTTTCGGACTCTAGCATGACCTAATTTTGGAGCATCTAAAAGCGAAACGACTCGCTTAAACCTCGAGACAGCCTCGTTTGTTTGTGAAACTAAATGGTTAAGCTGAATTTGGTTATTCGGTTGAGAAATCAGTTTAAGGACTTTATAAGTACTCTCAATTGCTGCTCTGTTAGCTTTTTCAATGTCTTCCATTTCACCCCCAAAATATATCCTCGAAATGAAAATAAAGAGCCTAATTACTAAACCCTAAAAAGATCTCTACTTTAAGCTAATTTAATAGTTCCACTTATCAAACAAAATCTCATTTTCTTCAAAAAGGCTAATTTTAAAAAGCTAAATTTTTTTATCTTTAGCTAAGTGAATTTCATCCTTTATGAGTTCAAATATCCTGTTTCTTATTACCAACATAAAAAATAAGAAAAAAAAAATCTAGACCCACAAAAAACTACAATTAAAGTCTAAAATTTCGGTTACGATTTTCATCTCCAAAACATTAAAAACAAATACAAATACAACTACAATCCTAGATATGCAATTTGATTAGATAAATTTTTAAAACCTAAATGGGACAAATTATAAGGCTAATTTCCATGATAGATAGATATATACATAATGCATTGATACAACTAAACTAAGAAATGAGAAAATATTCAAGTAAATAAAAAAGGGTAAAAGAGCTTAAGAAAAAAAGAAAAACAAATCCTAGGTTTTAGTTAGATAAGTGATGTTGAGACTTTTTTGCCCAAACAAATACAATATGGAAAATCTTCACATTAATAGTAATTACTTATAATAGAGAGATAGGATATGGAGAGAAATATATTACTAATAATAATAAAGTGATATCCAAATGGTTTTCGACAAAAAAACTCATTTAAACTTTTTAAAGTTTTGATTGAATTAATAATAGGGCCAAAACTATGAAAGGGTGATAATTTCAGCTCTTCGAGTTTTGGAATGTTGATAGTAGATGCCTAATTCGTAGAGTTTTGATGTTAATAATTTCCATTCGTTACTTTTTTTATCGTGTTCGAAAGTAGAACCAATGTAAATATTTACTAAGACAAAAAATAACAAAAGAAAAGACTAATTTTGCTTTTTTTTTTATTGTGTCGGCAAAATATCCGAACTTAACATATCGTCCTGACTTTAAGAAGTATGAAAATGTTCGATCCTTCTACTCCACTATCGTCATGCTTGTCGTGCTGCCACTTTCGCTACTTAATAAAGATTGTAGTTTATGATTAGATGTATTCCAATGTTATTTGTCGTTCTCCGTCGTCCTTAATTCTTATTGCATGCTTGAAACTTTATTGAAAGAATTAATTAGGGTTTGTTTCCATTGAAAATAGAAATAATTCTTGTGGAAAAAAGACGAATGTGGAGATTAAGAGGAAAAATTACGTGTATGCACGGCTTAGGTATAATAGTTGTGAATACTTTTTTCCGTAATATGGATAAGTGGACGTCACAATCACGTTGTAAGAAAATAGAACCATTGTTGTTGTAGTTGAAATTATGGAGCTCAAATAGAAGTTTTTTTTAACACAAATAAACAAAGTTAAGGACTCTGGATTTTCTTTTCCTCAGTCACGGTCTTCAGACTTGGACAGACTTTTTTTGTCACATGTTCTCAAAATGGGGACTTCATTGTTATCGTATTCCTTTTTATTATTTTGATTGTATTTACCTTAGTTTGCCGTCAAAATATGAATTTAAGGAGACATCATAATTTCATAGTTTCCTAACTTTGGTACTCCGTTATATGATATGAAAAATACATAATTAGCCATAAATACGCCGAATTTGTAAGAAGTGTATGTGTCACGTTCGTAGTTCCAATAAAGATTGTGATCAGCCATTTTACCATATTCTCACATAGTAGTGCGTCTGCAATGATCATTTTCTTACTGAACTTAAATGCAAGCATGCTTAAGATTCTTGATATGAAACTTTTTGCATTTCACTAAACTCTTAGTCTTGGTCTCTGTGTATTTGTTTATCGAAACTTTTTACATTTATGTTATACTGTGCATATTAAAGTTTTAAAACTTATAGTTTTTATGTAACCTCTATTTAAACATTACCTCCCAATAGTAACTTTTTCTCAGTCCCAAACGTTAGAAAATGAAAAAGACGCCTTAGTGCATCGTCTATCAGACTATGATGCAACGGCTCATTTTCTTTCCGCATAGAGGTGTTTCCTCCACAAGATGACCTATGGTGACAAATTGATCAGAGTCGGACATAGAGCTACATCATTAAGTTGGCAACCATAATCAAAACTTTGCCCATTTCACGTCACTTGACTCTCACAACGCATTTAGAGCACAGCAATAGAAAAACACCACATAAAAAAACAGTAATACAAGCTCCTTAAGAAAAAAATCTCCATTCAAGTATTTACTACTAGTCATAGACTCATAGTTGTCGAAGTTAATCTATCCGCAAAACATCGAGAAAAACCCAAAACAACTTGGCAATACAAAATTGGAGTAAGCGACACCATTTTGTATGCTTTTGAATTAGTATCCTGACATTATTGTTTCCTTCCTCGTCCCTTCTTCGATGGTTGTACTTCCATTTGCTCTTTTCCAGTAACTTCCGATACATCAGCTGCGTAAAAACAAGAGATTTTAAAGCTCAAAATAAATTCAAAAGACGTGCGCAAGTAATACAGGGGAGAGGTTGCAACTTTTTATGCTAAGTAACAAATACACAGACAGAGGGAACATAAGACATTCTAAATGTACTTATCAATAATTTAATGCTAAAGAAACCAGATTCTATAGCGTTTTTCAGTCAGCTAATACTGTTAACTAACAAACACTTGATGAAATACAGCACATGGTTAAATAAGAGAAAAGGATGGACTTTATCATGGTGATATGAACTACTGGCCTCTCAGATAATCAGATGTGAATTCTATAAATAGTTCAAACCAGGACCACCTCCACAACTATGGTAAGGAACACTACTAAGAACACTGGAAGGGGTTGGCAAATCCTCAATTAATCTAGGTAAAACACGACTATAGTTTTGGTCTTAGTCACTTTGTACCTTCAGTAGGGACATGACAACATTGATAATTGATCCAAATATCAAAAAATCAGTTCCGCGCAACATCATAAAATATATATCTGAAAATACAAATTATAAAAAAATTAAGGGACTTGAGCTCAAATATGATTCAGGTGCTAACAGTTCAACTTTGAGCCTAGAATAGGAAAGCACACAAGGGTCTCAGCCTTTCAGATCATGGCAGTTAAACCACTTGGTATGTGCTGTATTTTCCCCTATATAACCAATTTACTTGATTATGGTTGAGTTCTATGCGTACACAATTGGCCGAAATCAACATATAATCATGATAACTGTTGTTGATTACCAACTCATGCTAAGTTTAAAGCAAAGATTCATCAAGCACAAATGTAGCAGAAAATAATATTTTTCTACATATAATTTGTTCAAAACAAGAATGTTTCCTTCTCTATCAGTTCCTCACGAGAAATTCTTGCAACAAACATCAACATGTAATCATTTATTTGACTTCCTAAAAGTGGCAGTAAAATGATAATACCTTCAGGACCACGGGACATCAGTAAAAAGAAAATGTTGTTAAGCTTCTCCATTTTCTTGGCTTCTTGTGCCTGATCAGTCTTAAACTTGACACACTGTCATTAAATAAGAAGAAAAACAAGCAAAATTTCAAAGTTGATTAGGGCATGAAGGTTCAAGTTCTAAAGTTCTGATTACCATTATTATCAAGGCATATTACAGAAGAAGACATCTATTGCAACTTTAAACATGCACGAAAATAATTGGAAGGCGTAGTGTATTTCAAAACAAAACCTGGTCCACATAGTTCATAAGGTTTCAAACACGCATCCAGAAAATCAAGCTTCTCATATACATCAATTAAAACAAATGTGACTCCTAAGAAAAATGCTTACAAAGACGCACAGAAATAAACAGAAACGGCATTTAGAGTTCTAAGATCACTGAAATAACTGACAACACTATGGTCTATGGCACAGAGATCGTATCATAAAGACAGACAAGAGCAACATAATAAAGCATCCATGGCACTCGAATGTTCTTTTACAAAACTTAAGGTGGATTTCATGAAAGGAGAAGAGTTTCAGCCTTATTGTACCAAAAAAGGAACTACCATTCACACTTTATACCATATAACATCAAATCACACTTCTTCCCAATCATTTTCCAACACTAGAACATCAAATTCCCATTGAGAACAACTTCATAGTTTACATCACGACTCTTAATGAGTACAAAATGTAGAGAATAGATCAACTCTTCCTATCCCCAACATACAAACAAAACAGTAAAGAAATGGCTTCATGGAGATCAAAACTTAAGTGAATTTAATTATTACCACAACCATCCAGTGTATACTTGCATTCACCCCTCTTTCGTCTTTTGTTGAAAATTCTAACTGAAATCGAATATGTTCAAAAATACCAAGTACACGGCTAATTAGAGTCCCATGCAGCAGCTGATTTCAAGTAGAGATTTTTATGATTGAATGTAAGTTAAGGTGGCCAAACTAAACCCAGATATATAATAATCTCCTATACAGTATGTGTGTGTGTGTGTACATATCTTTTGATAACTCAGGGCTCATGCTGAATCTATAATTAAAACGATGGCAACAGTAACCTTAAGCATGCGGTAGCAATATTTTGAGTCACATGTAAAAGTGTGATTAAGCGCTAAAGGTAATCAACTGTGTACAAGGATCTACACAACCAAGATATACAAACTAAATTAATAGAAAAATCTAATTCAAGTTCCTAGCTTGACTTTAGAAAGGTTTCAAATCTATATTTTTTTGTTTGAGGTCAGAAACTAATAACAGCTTAATGTGAAACACTAGATAAAATACCGAGGGGAACGTACTCTCCTGGAATACAAAGATATCAACATAGTAACTTGATTGCGTTCTGTAAACACCTCAACCGAACCACAGTTCATCAAAACCGGTATGAGTAAAAATAAAGGCTTATTTGGTAACAAATTTGGGATTATACTAAAATTCATAATAAGACTTGATTTCAGGTAATCCACGGCGTTATAATTGATATACGATTGAGCTGACTAAAAATGAATCCTTCCTATTTCAATTGCCATACACAAAAAATATCAACTTTTCTCCCAAATCCAAAGTAAGCTGCCAATATATATTTATATGCATCCTTTATACTTCAAGTGCCATGTATGACATAAAACAAATTTTCTCCTAAATGCAAATATATTAAGAGAGTTAATAGCATTCTGAGAAAGTAATCATTTGATGCATGCACGAGCCAATCTAAATAATAACAAAACCAAACACTAAATAAAAACCATAATACACATGCAGATCAATCAATAGGACGTAGATATAGCCACATACAGTAACTACAAAACCAAACATAGAAGGTGTATTTCAAAATACTAATCTATTAACGCTTTCGATGTTTTTCAAATTTCAATCGGCATATATGACATAGAATTTCCCCCAATTGCAGATATAACAAGCCTAGTCGTCACCGGAAAGAAGTAACCGTTCGGTATATAAACGAGCCAATCGAAGTAACAACAAAACCAAGCATTACATGTAAAACTAATTTACACAAAGTTCAATCAATATAACACAAATACTACGCGGCATACTATCACTACAAAACCAAACACATTCAATTAATCTACTAACAAAATTACAAATATCAAGTCGATACATGCATGAACCAATCAAAATTTTAACAAAATCAAACACTATATAATCCTAATTCACATTAGAAGTTCAATCAATGCAAGCAGATAACATCCACAAAAAGTAACGACAAAAATCAAGCATAATCCCATTAATCAACTAACATAAGGTAAATATATTAAAACGATACTTATTGATTATCATAACGACTGCGTCTAGATAGAATTTTCTCCCAATTTTAAATAAGTTAACCCTAGTTTTAACTCAGGGTAAGTAATAGTTCAATACATACACACGCCAATCAAAATAATAACAAAACAAAATACTAAAAAAAAAACTTTTACACATAACTCTAAATCATTAGAATAACCAAACTAAACTATCCACATACAGTAACTACAAAACCAAATTATTAACAAAATCCAAGACTAAATCGGTTTTCAATCAAAATAACAACAAAACTAAAGGCTAAACGACAACCCTATGTCACAAAAAGTTCAATCAATAGAATATAAATTCCATAAACATACAGTAACTACAAATCAAATTATTTAACAAAATCCGAGTCTAGTCGATTTTCAATCAAAATAATAACAAAACTAAAGGCTAACGATAACCCTATCTCACAAGTCATAAAAAGTTCAATCATAGAATTTAAAATCTACAAACATAAAGTAACTAAAAAACAAAACATAATGAATTAATCTACTAACATAAAATGCGTAAAAATTGAGATAAATGATAAAACTTTTAGCGATTTGGTACCCAACCTAACACTTGTTCTAATTCGGTACCCAACCTATACGTTTCGCTCTAATTTGGTACCCAACCTAACATTTTTTCTAATTTGGTACCCAACCTTTACGTACACGGTCCAATTAAGGGACTCAATCTGTCTTCGATCATCGGTTTTTAACGCATAGGTTGGGTACCAAATTAGAAAAAATGTTAGGTTGGGTACCAAATTAGAGTGAAACGTATAGGTTGGGTACCGAATTAAAAAAAGTGTTAGGTTGGGTATCAGATCGCTAAAAGTTAATAGGTTGGGTACCATTTTAGCAATTTTCCCGTAAAAATTTAATCGATACCTGTTTGTTATCAGTGACTTTGAGTACCAATTTCCCCTCGCAATGTCGGTACTTCATAACATACCGCGTCTAGATTCAATTTCACAAAAAAAAATATTCGATTAGTTATTAGATAATCCAGAGATTTTACTGAAGAGCCCTAAAATCTAGATAATCGGCAAAAATAATATTTTGATGGGAGAAAATTTCGAAAATTGTAAAATCAATTAGTTAAAACAGATAATCTACCGTCATGATTCTACTTAAGAAACCTAGAATCAGATATTTTGAAGATAATAATATTCAATAAGTTGAGTGAGAATTTCGTAAATTAAAATAATCAAAACTGAGAGGAAATTTCGTAAATTAATAAAATCAATTAGTTAACAGATAATCTACCATCATGATTCTACTGAATAACCCTAAAATCTAGAATTTAACAAAAAAATTACCATTCAATAAAATTCGCCAATAAAAAAAATCAATTCGTTAACAAAACAGATAATCTACCATCGTGACTGAATAACCCTAAAATTTAGTAAATTGACAAAAAAAATTAATAAATAAGAAAATATAGAGAAAGAGAGTATACGGTTTCGGGACTGGCACGGAACATCTGTACGGTTTTCTCAACGAATTCATCCCACGAAGTTAGATACACCATTGTTGATTATATATAGATATACAGATATATATATATATATATATATGTATATATATAGAGAGAGAGAGATTATATTTTGTGAAATTGTATTAATTTAAGGGTTTTGTGCTGTTTATTTGTTTATTAGCTACGTAATTAATTAATCTTTATTTCAAGTCAGATCGAGTCGAGTATTTTTTTTTTTATGGGCGTTGGGGATGAATTAAAGTGACGGAACCGATTTCGTGATCGTTTTCGTTCATGTTCGTGTTCGTGTTCGTGATGAAATTGTGTTTGTCATCGTTCGTCTAGAAATAAAAATTGTGTGGGTTCGGTTTGTGAGCATAAAATAGTTTTTCATAAACCTTAAAAATGCTTACTTTTAAGTTTGGGACTTAAAAAAAAATTATAAAAAAATGGGTAATCGAGAATATCATAAAGATTACTTACTGCATTCGTTACCACGAAACTATGTGCAAATTTAATCAGTTAATAATTTGTATCAAAACTGTCGGAATGAAAATTTTCAAAAGCTAATCATATAGTTCAAATATTGAATTAAATATTATTAAATTTTGAAAATTTTCATTTCTGTTGTAATACACTATTAGCTACGTATATAGGGAGACAGAAGTAGAGAGAGGGGAGAACAGTATGATCTTTATTAATAAATGAATATGAATGTATATGAAATACAAGACTCCTAGCCCTCTTTATATAGATAGAGGGTTAGGGTTACAAGCTCAACTGGGCCCATTAAGTAAAAGCCCAAGAGTCCAATAATCTTACAACACTCCCCCTTTGGACGTCTTGAATTCTTCGTCTTCATGCAGTCGATCTGAGTCGAGTTCATTCGCAGTGCTAAACACATAAAAACCTTAGGGCCGAAAAACCCAGTGTGGGACAAAACCGGTACCTAGGAGAAATTGTGTAGCCGAATGATATAGGCCGAAATATCATGTAAGTAACTAACCACAAAACAGTGTGCCTTATCAAAACCTTGTCGGAGCAAACTCAATGGGAAAATCTCTGATCGAAGGAAAAAGAGTGCAACAGTGGTAGTAGTAGGGGATCAACCACAAAACAGGTGCCTCATCAAAACCTTGCTAGAGTAAACCCAGTGGGAAAAAGCTCTAGTCGAAGGACAAAAGAGTACACAGTGGTAAGAAGTATACAACCGGATACTCCCCCTAATTTCGGCAATCTTAAGTGAGATATGATGGGAACGTGTCTCGCTAAAAACCTTGCCAAGGAAAATCCAGTGGGAAAAAACCTTGGTCTAAGGACAAAAAGAGTACACGAGCATGCGACTGGATGCTCCCCCTCACTTACACACGACAGGGTGCGAAGATTTCGACTAAGTAGTAATTAGTGCAATAAGCATTCACCTGGATGCTCCCACTCACTTGCACACGACAGGGTGCGAGAATTTCGACTAAAAAGTACGAGCATTCGACTGGATGCCTCATTTACTTGCACACGACTGTATGCAAGAAAATATAACGTGGAATAAACCGAGCATTCGACAGGATGCTCTTAAAATTCATAAATGAAGATTTATTTCGATAAGAAATGCTAAATAGCATAATCTAGTCATGTCTCTCTTGATCGATAACAACAAGTTGTCTTCTATGACAAGTGTTTTATCTGGATCGTGAGACAGAACATATGTAATTCAAATATGACTAATACTAGCTCGAAGCCATATACACTCTCTAGTCGTCTCATAGAGCACGAATAGATCAGAGTGACTCACTTGGAGTCATTCCAAGACCTCCAAGATGTCGCCTTATTCCTAATGGTAAAGACATACCATGTTAGGAATATCCCTTATGCGGGTCTGATAAGTAACCGGCATCGGTATAACCGAAAAAGGGTTGCGTTAATTCGAGTACCGAAGGGGGTAGGTACACTCGATGACGCAAATGGGATAAACTAGCCCACTTCCAAAATTACCATAAGGTAAGGGAATGTGTCTTTAGTGCCATTTCGATGGCAGCGTGTTAGCGCGATGTTGTGTCGAGCTATACCATTCACAACAGACGAGATGTTCGTCCTAGCACATTAGACCAAGTACAATGATGCGCTTATTGTACTTAGATATGAACATTATGGTTCAATATCTCTTCATCGTCTCATCAGGGACGGACTGGGTCTATATCAATGTCTAGTGATCGAACGATCATGGGAGAATCTGACGACTTAGCGTCATGATGACTAAAATGTCATAACACCTTCTGGGTGTAGTCTGAATCATAGACTTAGATTCAATAAAACACGCAAGGGCATAATACTTGTTCAAGTATCCCAAGCTAATCAAGTACTCACTTAGGCGGGTATACCACATCCGCTCGGATTATATTAATCCATATAGTGAACGTCTCATTTAATTGAGATCGTGTTCCGTGGTCAGGAACTACTTGATTCAAGCATTATGAAGTCACACAGGGACCTTCATCTGTATCGCTTTGTCTAAATCCCCATAGAGATAAAACTGTGACCACATTCATGGCTGCATACTCAGTTTTTCGGAAACTACTAAACTGGTAAAGTAGGGGACTGTTATAATGTCCATTACGAGGAAATCAACCATCTCGTAATCAATTCCAAGGTGTGAGAGAAGCCTTGCGCTACTAGGCGAGCATTCTACAATCTCATTATTCTCATCACTTTTCCTTACGAATAACCAAATAAACGAACTCGTTTAACATTGGTGGTGTTGGAGCTACAGGTCCGAACACACTTTCGCTAAGGAGTCTGCTTGGATTTTAAGTTTCCATTAGTACAGTCTATTCTCCGTTGACTTCAGGCAACGGTACATGGTTCCCTGTCATAATTTGTTCATATTATCAGTGGTCACTGAATATATGAACAAGTAATCAATGACAGTCTTGTTTCGCTTCAATATCGTCTAAGATATCATGATCGACAGATATTTCGAGATTCTTAGGATGAGGAGGAAATCACACATCTCCTTGATCCTTTATAATCTCGTGCGACAAACGAGTTTCAGTTCAGCACCTCTGGGGCTGAACGAATTAAGAACCGGTCAACTTCCTCATATCTTAGGAAGGATGACAGACTGACGGCCGACGGCAGCGTCCTTTGCTTGGCGGGTTCGGCCAAAGCAACGTGTTACGACAGGAACACGGCATCCGACAGGGACGTCTATCCTTGCAAGCATTTTGCAGCAGGTATAAATGATCTCGTGACATCTCATAAAGTCATTAAATGCGTCTGGCATTTAGGTAGACTTGAGGGAGTCTATGCACTTACTTATCACTAAGTGCAGTTTTGGGGATCAAGCTAAGACTGAGTGGGTTATGCCACGTTATTTCACGTCGTTCCTTATCAACGGTAACGTGCAAATCTCCCCCTAACGACGGGGATAACAGTCTTAGCGATGTCACTTTCGCATATCATGCGGTAAAGAGATCGCTTGCCAAGGTTACTCTATCAAATGATAGGCAGGGGATTCATAATCGACTTATGTCCCCTTCAGAGGTCCATATTTTGAACGCTAGAGCGGCTCAATCAAAATATTAATTAATCACTCTAAACACGCGTTAATATGAGACTTCTGGCTCATAACCAGTGACCAGCTGGTACGCATATGGTGTTTGAGTATCTATGGGCCTCATGACGGACCAATGCAGCAAAATAGTATAACCCCATACGGAAATATAAATCTTGGTGCGCAAGACCAAGAAATGCGTGCAATCATTTGCAGTCGCATCATCAAGCTTTCCGTGAGTCCATTTTGGGTCTGAACATAATCGACAGGATGTTCAATTTCAATTTCCAAATTCAAGTAATTCAAATCGAAATTTCGATTCTTACTCTTCGGTATTATCAAGTCGACTAGACTTTTCAGGATAATCCGGATCATGAGCCATCAACTTAATGATAGGGCTAAAAGTTTGGAAAGTGCTGCATTTATGTGGACAACATTAAAATGTGACCAAATTGTCGATGCATCAACCATAACCATTTATATTTATGGTCCGTCTTATGGTTGGATAAGTCCACAATAACTCCTTCAATTCTTTACAAGAATTCTACGAGTTCATTTCGTGATCTTTTCACATACTAGTCTTTCAAAATGAGCATTAATGGCATGAATTTCGGATTAATCGCGAAATATATTCTCAGAGAGAATCCAAATGCGATGCGATTATAAATCAAGCATCGTCTTTTGACCCGGGAATATCTCATCCGGTCAATGCCACAATATCAAAATGCTCTAATCAATCGACGACAGGCGAATGATAGTATAGACAATCATGTCTTAGCATCTAAATCATTTATCATTCGACGACAGGCGAAATGATAAGGTAACTTTAAATGCTTTAAAGAATGTGGTAGCAACCACTTGAAAGACATTTCAACTCCTCTAAAATACGCTTTTGATCGTATTCAATGGAGGCTATGTAAAATTTTTTTAATTTTTTCATGAGCTATTACCAGATAACACTGGTTTTCTCGAATATTTTATAACTCAACAAGGTACGGCAGGACCTACATGAGTATAAGAGTTCATATTTGACAAATCAATTTGGTTTTACCAAAGATTTTGATTTTTGGAACAACAGGTCCAGAATCGTTGTCACTGAGTACTCTTTTAGGCAAATAGTTGGTGAAATTATGTGGTACACTGTTACCCACTATTTCCAAAAAAATCAACTATCCCACAAGTATTGCCTAAAATTTCATAATTTAAAGTTTGGTCACATTTGTCAAAGGAATTTGCTCAAAACACTTTAAATTATTTCGAGAAATTTCATAAACAGGCAAACCATAATCCAAAAGTATGTCCAAATGGAAAAATAATAATCCAAATGGAAAAACATAATCCAGATGAGCGAAAATATGGCTCAATGATTTATCAAAATCAATAAAGAAAGGTACCAAACTTATTTGAGCCACAAAACCGGGGGTCTCAAGAGTTTCCTTTCAGTTATCTTTAACCACATTAGCATCGGTTTTTTCATCTTTATAATAGTTTTGAACTATTTAAGGAGTAACCGTGCATGACCTTTGTGTTTATAGCATAGAGTTGCCTCATTGAGCATTATCTCTTGCTTTGTGACAACGGGCCATATTGTTCCTTTCAATTACTGTCTTGGAGCCACAGGTTTTAGATTTTGACGATTGTCTAAAATCTCGCTTGGCTAGGCGATTCATCGGGATCGCGACAGTTCGAGACAAATAACACTTGTCACGGTTCTCGATTCGTGGAAAAAAAATATACACGAAAAAGCATTAATATCAGGCAAACAATTCGCCATTGACCCAATAGGATTAAAACTACTCACCGGGGTAATTTTCTTATCCAATAACAAATGGGCGATAAAGGAACATGGTGAATATAAATTCACGATACTGCTTATGGAATACAATTTCCAAGCTAGTATTTTGGTGAAAGATTGCTCAAATATGTCAATTTCAGACATTTGTTCACCATAGACGTCATCACGTCTCAAATGTGGCGGCGGAATAAAATCAACGCCTTAGCATTCATCGTGAAGGTAACAACAAACTCGTGTTTTACTCATCAAAGATGGCATCCAAAAAAAAATTTGGACATCACATTTTCACACATCAGGGTGAGTAACATGTGGTGACAGATTAAAATCAATGTTTAAATAGTCATTTCGCAAGTATGTTTTACGAATTTTCTCATCATAGATGGCATCCAACATATGTTGGGAGTTCTGGATTATTTTTCATATAAAACGACTGGTTTATATGTTTATGGTTTGCATAAGCATAAACTTTATTTCGAAACGACAGGTTCGAAAAATAGTTTTGCTTTTAATGTGAATAGGTTCTCATTGATCGAACGACAGGTCGATACAGAGACACCAATTCGGCGAAACATACATCACTATATAAACACATTCGGGGAAATTATTATTTAGTCAACCCCTTTCGGTAGCTCTACTTGAAAAACGACCAGGAAAGACGGTGAGGGTGGAGGGCACGAATGCCACTTAAAACCCGACCTCATTAGGATATCGACTTCCGCCTATATCTTTCCTAGACATCGTATCCAAATAGGTGAGCCTATTTAGGGAAGGTTCATAATTTTTCCAACTTAAATGTGAATATATATGATTTCGCAATTATACCATTCATGGCAATAAATAACAGGTATATCTTTTCTAGATAACCACATATATACAAGGCAGTATAAAATATATTCATGATATATATCTAATCATGCAGTAGATTTGGTGATAAACTAAATCAATTCAGGATTATCAATCACACAAATTATATCATACCAAATCAAATCAAATAAATTAACTGCCATATGGTATATTTATATCTATGGTAATATCAAAAGATATGTTGATTATACTAATAAGATATCAATCAATTATCTACGGTTTATTGCCATATAAGTAATTCTATACATGGTAGTTCTAACATGCAAGCAAGTAATATATTTTTAATTACCAATCAATTCTATATATGGTAAAAAAATATTTTAACATGCAAAAGGTTAAATTTACATGGAAACATATCAATTTATTCAATTAACATGCAATTTTTATTCGCTTGCCTTTTAATAAAAAAAAATTATATGCATGTGTGTGTATATTTACCAAATATTATAACTTATCAACCATATGTACTGTTATGCATGTAATAATTCCAGAATCAATTAATTCAAATACTATGCATGATCACAGTAATAGTACAAACATGCAATTCGCAGCAGAGTATAAACAATTCAATAACATGTACCAATACATGTACCACCAGTAAACAATTCAACCACCAGTAAACAATTCAATCAATCAAGCAACAAGTAACTTAGTACAAGTAACTTAGTACCACAGTAGCTATGTTATATATGCAAACGTATCACAGTTGCTATGTTATTTATATGAGTACAAGTAGTACAGAACATGCAATTTATAGCCGTGTTTCATAGCAATATATTTTTATCAACCGTTAACATGTAAAAGTTGTACAGTTAAAAAAAATTATATCCGGATACCTTACGCACGGTATGTTGGTGAAGGTCGATATAGCAAAATCCTAATAAAAACCCTGATAAACCTCAAGGTTTATTGAATCTATAATCCGTACTTCGATCTCCGAGAGTCGTGCTGATAACGTGTTGTAATACACTATTAGCTACGTATATAGGGAGACAGAAGTAGAGAGAGGGGAGAACAGTATGATCTTTATTAAGTAAAAGCCCAAGAGTCCAATAATCTTACAACAATTTCGATATTTTTGATACAAGTTATAAGCCGATTAAAATTGCATGCAATTTCGTAAAATATAATTAAATGAGAATGAACGATGTATATAATATGGTTAAATTTTTTAAAATAGTATGTCGATTTGTATATGTTTATATATTCAAATCAATATATATTAATGATATAACTACCGAACACGAGTATTAACAAACGTAACTGTGATATATTCATGTTTCATTTCCATATACCAAACAAAAGGTTCATTTTTTTTTCATATGGTCGGTACGTATAGAAAACAAGCAAATGTAAATCAAACGCTTAACGAACCTAACTTATACTTATAAGCTTATACGCTACGCTTGTCATCTAAAAACCATCTTAGTTTTCCTATCTCTGCCTCGCTGTTTTTAAAAGTGCAACATAGGTTACAGCCACATGCTACGTACAAAGATTATAGCCTAATTGTTAACCTCAAATAAGGTGTTACACCGACACTCCGAGCTTTTAATCTTTTGTAAATATAGATTTTTTTCCAATTGTATTTTATCAAATCATATTATAAATACGTTTTTTATATTCTTTTTTTGACAATTTATGTTTTGAAAATCTCACAAAACACAACTAAATCCAAATAAATTATAAGAATGTAAAATTTTCCAAAATTAGAAATACTAACATAGGGAAGGGAGTATATAAATTATGTATTTACAGAATGATTTGATTAAACAAACTTTATTTACATGGATGTTAGATTTTTAGACTGCAAAATGTCTGTTTTAACGCCAAAATCGTAAATTCGAATTACAAAACCGTAATTCGAATTTACGATTTACGCATGAAAACAGATTTTTTACAGTCCAAAAACCCAGCCTTATTTACATGACCAGTATACAGTATTTTTTTCGTATTTTGTATGGGAAAAAATACGTTTAGTACACCAAACTACACTATAATAACTTTTCAATTTATGTATTACCGTCTAAATTAATCACGAAATAATGTCACGTGACATTTGACAAACGTTAATTTAAGAGGGTAATCTGACAATTTTACACAAAAAATACGTTATCTTAGAAAAAAAATTCCCCTAATTTTACACATAATAAAAATTAGTATTTGGTAGGTGTGAAATTAATGGAAACATTTGTCAAAAGATATGATATAATTTTGTGTAAATGATTCCTAATTTAGACAGTGAATCATACTAAAACACTCTTTTGTATAAAGTTTAAACATGAATATAATATCTCTCTTCTCTTAAATACAACCTCAAACCTAGGGTTCTGTCTCCATCTAATCACAGGTAATATTTGTGACTTAATTGAGTACAAATATAATATGAATTTTTCAAACTTTTCTATAAGCTCACTGTACTTAAAAGACCACCAACTGTTTAGTGGTATAAATAAATAAAAGTGAATATTATTTTTTAATAAGTTTCCGCTATGCGGCACGTGATGCCGTTACTAACCCCATACGGCACGGAAGAGACCTCCGTTGTTTACTCATCATAGGAATGAATTAAGTAAGAGTAACTATATGCACGATAACTGATCGATAGAAAGCCTAAGCCGGATTCTAAAAGTAAGCTATGAAAAATTCCATCTTGATGTTGTGTTTGGAATATAGTTCGCGTTACGCCATTTGAAATTCTTAATGTTTTTTTTTTTATCAGAAATTCTCCGAGATTCAAAATTCTTGCTTTCCATTTTAAGTTTGTAGCTTAGGAGCTATTTAATTATCCTCTACAAAACGACATGCAGTTTTCTGTTAAGTTAGTAGCTTAGAGCTTGTAAAATGCGAACGTTTGAATTTAACAAATTGTTCGGCAGCTGCTTTTGAGAAAAGAAAGCTAGATTTTTGTTTTGTTAAGTTAGTAACTCAGGGCTTGTACGAAGGCAAGTGTTTAAAATTAAGGAATTGTTCGGCAGCAGCTTTTTTTGAAAAATAAGTCAGATTTTTTTGTGTTAAAAATGAAGTTCTGTTGATAAAGCTTAAAAGATTGTAGCTTTTTCAGTGAATGAAACCAAAAATCCCGTAGTCTAATTTGGTTATGTGCAGTCCAGATTTCAGGCAAAAAATAAAACGCAAAAAGCCAAACCTTTAGCTAAAAAACTGAAACCATCTTAAAGATGTGTTCCATATATCAGGCCTAGGTTGACTTACTTGAGAATTGAGATTATGTGAATAATGTATTCCATCTTAAAGCTTCTAGCCTTTTTAGCCGGAAAACTAAGAGGAGAAACTATTAAACTGACCAACCACATTTACTGCTACCTATAAGCAAGAAATAATGCCGACCTTGAAAGTTCAGCCAAGCGATCCCTTACTTAGATGTTTTCAAGAATATATCGTTAAGAATTAGACATACTTGTTTCTCCGCTTTGCACGGATATTCGATATAGATTTAAGGCCATTTCCCCCACTTTTTTCATTTAGCCATCGCCATCACTGTTAGAGTTTAGAATGTAAAGTTAGCTCATGTTTCTCTAATACCAGTTGTTCTCGCTATTGAAATTTACAGGGACAGCATGTTTTACTTGAGTGAGCTGGAGCACACTCTGCGATTGCCTCCACGCCTCCTCAATCTCCCTCTTCAAGATGCAATTAAGGGAGAGCTCGAGCGACTTTTTCTAGACAAGGTAGTTGGTTCAAACTACTTATTATTTTATCTTACCAATTCCTTTTTGTGTTTATTTTCAAGTACATAAATACCATCACTAGGTTTGGACCTTTCATTAATTTTATGGTGAATGGGTTTCCTTGTAATTTTAGGTCATTTCAAAATTGGGGCTTTGTGTCTCTGTATATGATATCAGGTCCATTATAGGTGGTGAGGTATATCCTGGAGATGGTGCTTCGACCCATACGGTACACATTATTTAAGTTTTCCCTTATAAGTGTTTCCCCTGCTTTCTGTTTAATTTCTTTTGGTTTTTCCGTTTTCTAGCATTCTTCCTTTGAAGATAGATGACACCATATATGGGGTGTGATAACACGCGATGCATGTTTTATGTGCATGAAAATATTTCAAATCTCTCAAAGAACTTGTTTAGAATTGCTTCTCCTTTTGGAATGCATAATGGAAAAGTTAATCGAATATTAGTGATGGTTTCATTCGTGAGACTGGAGTAGAAATAAGTCTCCCCTTTTATTCATTTTCCTTGGATGCTTGGATTTGCAAAGTTGTTAATGGAGAGAGTTTTTATATCACCGGGATTAGTTGTTCCACTCTATATCCATTAGTCATTATTTGTCCCAATTTAAGGTATGTTCATCCATCCCATTACCACGTTTTAAACCAGCCTAACAGTTTATTCTTGGTCTTTCTGGTCGGTTTTCCTAGGAAGCTAATAATTCAGTAACAAGTACTCTAGTGTTTTAGACTTCAAGAAGTTATAATCTTGAAGATTGTTTTCGATATCTACGGAGGTAACAAAATGGTACAGTAACGATGCATTACATTTTAATACTAGTCCCTAGTCTTTTTATAAGCTAGAGACATAAAGGGTGAAAATCAAAATGCCATGGGTTTGTAGATGTGGCAATAAAGTTGCTCTTAATAAGTACTTTTTTTTTTCTCTCTAACAATTAATTGTCATCATGGTTTGTCAGGTTCAGTTCAGGTTGATAATGTTCCGTCCATTCATTGGGGAGGTTATAGCTGCTAAACTGAAAAGATTTGATATCAACGGCTTACAGTGTATAACATATTAACCTCTAGAATTTTAAGTTTTCCGGAAGGAGTGACTGTAGAATTTAAATACTCCACATCAAACCGAAAATCTGCTTTCTGATTTTGTAATCGTTTTTCACAGTATCACTTGGGTTTTTTGAGGACATCTATGTACCTATACATCTAATGCCATTTCCATCGAAATATGAGAAAGACCCAAGTTATCTTGAGGAAGATCCTGAAACCCCGTAAGGATCTATATTCTAAGAATTTATTGTTGTTGTAAGCTCCTATATTAGTTTACTTCTCCATTTTTCTTGTTATAGTTTCGTTTATCTTTTACTTTTTTGTTCTGTGTTACACTTAATGGTGTGATCTTTGGCATTCCCAGGAAACACTTCTGCTGGGTATGGGAATCCGATGGAGGAAAATACCCGATTGATGGAACGGACGAGGTTTCTTCTTTTCGCATCCTCTTTTATCTCAAGGATTTTTAAAAATGTAAACTTGACTAATATAATGGTAAGTTTTATTTCTACTCAATTTTCATATGCAGATTCGATTTCGTGTTGACAGTATAAAATATCCTTCAATACCAATTATTCAAGAACTAGATTTACAACCTGATGAGAAACCAAAACAGAAGAAGCCCTTTGCTCCTATGGTTATAACAGTAAGTTTCATTTGAAGCTGTTTCCAAAGCCGTTAAAAACAAAAAGCATTACCAGGTATTCATTCCCTCATTGTATTTTCTGGGATATTTATTTGCAGGGTTCATTGGATGCCGAAGGTGGACTGGGACCCTTATCGTGGTGGGTATAGGAGAACTGCTACTAGATACCTGGCTTCGGTATTCTAGATGAGAAGCTCTAGACACTTCGCTATAGATGATTTGTTTATTTTAATACTTTTTTTTTCATCTTCTTCAAATTGCAGAATCTTATTAGTGTTGCGACACAGCTTTTTATTGTTCATTATAGACGGAAACGATCTATTTATTTTAGTATGTTGTTTCATACGGCGATGAGTTGTCATTAATCATTATTATCATCTATTGAGATATATCGTGTGTACTCATATAATTTTTAGCCTGTTTGTCAATATGGCTGATATGTTATACTTATATCTACAACTTCAACTTGACTTTGAATGGAGGAAGTCCGAGTGAGTAGAAGTGTAGAACAAATACCTTATTGCAAACTGTTATTACACTTACACGAGAGCAAGCCAAAATAAGCCGAAGACTTAAAACACAAGAGTTATTCGTTCTCAAAAATAAAACTGCAAAACGATACAATGTGAATACAAAAGTTTTTTCTCGAATAACATATAACACACTACGTAGACATAGCCAAACGTACCCTACTCGATACATCTTTGAGCAACTTTTATTTTATAGTTTCACCTCGAATAGGCTCTCAATGATGAACGGAGCAGGGTGCAGTGATGCTTTTACTTCACCCAGTTTCTATTCTTGCACTTTTCCATTGCTCTTGGTGCTGAAAATTAATACTACAAAATTTTAGTACACAACTTCATAGAAAAAGGAGAATAAAAGAAATACACAACTTAGCTAGCTAGTTAGTAAAACTTAATTGGACACATCGTTCAGTACAAAATAATAGGGCTCTAAATAAAACGAAACAAACCGAACAAGTATCTGTTTAAAACCCTTGTTTATGTTCAGTTAAATACGAACGAACATTTAACGAACATGAACCAAACATTTGACGAGCCGAACACGAGTTGTTCGTGAACATCTGATTTCTTCCAAAACATTCAATAATTGAAAAAATAAATATTTTTCTTTATTTTTAAAATATATTTTAATTTTATCATATATTACTATATTGTTAACTACGATAAAATAGTTCACATATAACTTTAAGCTTATATATTGTATAAATTCTTTTTTGTATACATATGATTAATTTAACGAGTTGAATACTTACCGATAAAATCGGTGATTGTATTTATAGTATGATGATATAAATTGTCATAGTAAATTCGAAATAATACAAGCATATCACTTATATTATTATAACATAAATAAGTTTATTAATTGTGTAGTAATATTAGTTTTTGTTACATCATTAATAGATTTAGTTTTTTATTTTATCAAACTTTATATATAGTTACACGAACACGAGATTAGACGAACCGAACAGAGTCATGTTCATGTTCAGTTCACTTAATAGACGAATAATATATTCTTGTTCATTATCGTGTTCATTTAAATGAACAAAAATGAACCGAACCAAACACGAACGATTCGACGGACAACTTATTTACAGCCCTACAAAAGAGAAGTTCTTTAAACAACCAAACTGTGCTGATAAGTGACACATTTTTATAAATCTTTGGACAATGTTCAATGTAACATTCTAGTTTTTATAAATCTTTGGACAATGTTCTTTTTAACATTCTAGTTTTTATAAATAATGACCTATCATTAACCAGATTTTTCTGTTCCATTTAGCCCTTTTAATGCATGTTATAATTGTAAGAACGACTAAAAAAATTATTTATTTATAATATGGTTAACAATTCACGTATATTGTTCGATTGGGCAGATCATTCTTAAATTGAAACTAGAGCATATGTGTGCCATTATTATAGGGGGTTATTTTTGTTTTCATTACCTGTACTAACATTCCATTTTGTTTTTAAATCCCGTACTATCATTTTTTTCTTGGCTTCCCTCTACTTACAATCTTTCTCTTTTTTGGGAAACAGGTGCGGAATACTTAACAGAATTGACAACACGTGCTGTCACGTGACATATTTCCGTTAACCCATTAACAATGAGTCTAAATTACGGCCGGTCCGACGCATTTTTACACCTAATGCGTACTTTTTTTGGCGCATTTTTTAACTTTATCCAACAATTTTTTTTAACTTTGCCCCTTAATTGACAATATTTGACAATATTTGCCTCTGCCGTTAACGTAAATGGATCATGTGACAGAACGTGTTGTCAATTCTGTTAAGTATTTCACACTTGGTTCCCAAAAAAGAGAAAAATTGTAAGTAGATGAAAGCGAAAGAAAAAAATGATAGTAAAAGGCTCAAAACGAAATGGGGTGTTAGTATAGATAATAAAAACAAAAAAATCCGATATTATGGGTATACAAATTAATATATGTGCTATTTCCTTTTAATAAAACTATAAAACTAATTTATATAAAGAATGTAAGTTGCATACCAAGCCCGATTGCCTCTTTTCCTTTCATTATGTGCAGACGCTTGCAAGAATGAACAAACATCCTGGTTCAGATCAAGAAAACAATATTTAGAAGAGGAACGTAAAGTACATTTATCAGCTCTACAATAAAATAACCGGATAGCAATAATTAGTCAGTTACTATACGGCTTGTTGCAGAAAATTCGGCAACATAGTTATCAACACTTAGCAACAGAAATTGTTGCTATATTGTTGCTAAATTTCAGCAACAAGCCGTGTAGTATTAGACAAACTGTAACTAAACTGTTGCTATATGGATATATCGTTCTCATGTTCCAAAAATTATATTGACGTGAATGCTATAGTAGGGATATATATCCCTACTATAGCATTCACGTCAATATAATTTTTGGAACATGAGAACGATCATTATCGTTTCACGATATCAAGATATATACCATCCCAAGTGCGGAAGTTTCTATCGAAAAATTGCATTTCAGTACTCCTATTTAGAATTTTTCTTAAATAAATGTTTTCGAAATGCATTTCAGCTTTTCGAAAATTTATATATTAAGAGAAAATGGACTTACTCCTATGGTACATCGCCCACAAGCATCCAATCATCATCTTTGTCTTGATAGGTTGGAACATATTCAGAACCACTCAAGACATCCATTAGCTTGCTTTCATTCATGAAATCTTTCATCCCTTGTGATCCACATTTACCTTCAAACCCCCTCCCCAAAACAATTTCTTAAAATTAATTAACAAAAATATAGTAATAGTTTTAGATGCATCTAATTAATTGAAGCGTTTTTTGAAACGTGAAATCCTGGCACAGGTTTTTTTGCAAGTATTTTACTAAGGCGTATGCTTTTTAGAGCAAAAAGAGTAATGTTTTCGAGTTATCTCAAACATCTTTAGATCTAAAAAGAATAGAGATTTTAATCAAGCTTTTTAAAACAAGTTTAAGCAAACAATCCACAGACTGAAGTAGTTGTAAACATCAACCTATTTCGAATCATAAACTGAAATCCTAGATGTGAACTAACCAAATGCAATACAACTTATAAGGATAATAAAAGCAATAGACCTTAGCTATCTCAATGATTATACAATTTTTAGCCAGCTCATGATGCTTAAAATCACTAAGAAACTCACTACAAGAAGTGTCGGGATAGCAGACGGATTTTTAAAAACTGTTGCTAAACTGATCAATATACATAAAGTAAATGAAGATGTTGCTTACCAATAGTAAATGAGCTAAACATGTTAGCCAAGGCATTGGAGAGGTCTTGGTAGCTCTTATACATCTTGAGATCCACCTTACGCAGATAAGGTGCACCATCCACACTCACCTTCACAAATGCCACCCCATATTCACCGTCGATCTTATCACTCTCTATCATGCTGCTCTTTTGGACGGTCAAGATGTTCTTGCGAAATGACCGAACTGGAGGCCAACCCACAACCTGGGCCCTATACAAATTAATCATTATATAACTAATTAGTTTTATCAAATTAATCATTATATATTGCCCTTTGTTAGTTGAATCATATTGTTTAACCAATAAATAACCTTTCAAAAATGGATAACATATACTACCGTTATTCGTGCAAAATATTGTAATATTTATATAATGGAGGGAAATCTTGACGTGCGCCAAGCGAGAAATCATTAAAATGTTGAAAATTCGTAAATTTAACCGAAGAAAAAAAGAAAAAGGGTGAGATTTTTACTTGGGTGGAGGCTTAGCCGAAGCATGATCTTCAGAAGGATTAACATTAGCATTCATGTTAAGGATATTCTCTTTGAAATTAGTAAGATTGAGCTTGAAATCCACATTGTCATCATCACTCTCATATCCCCTCTTTCCATTTGAATTAGTTGAAACTTTAGTAGATAAACCGAGCCTCAACTCAGTCTCCTCATAACCTAACATTGAACAAATCTCAGCCATTTTTTCCCTTCAAGTTTCTTGATAATGTTAAGCCAGCTATATATTTTTCTTTGTTTTTCTTTGTATATATATTAATTTGGAGAAAGGTATTTGCTTAGAGTGGTGCTATATTTATGAGTACGTGTGAGAAAGGGAGATCTAGTACTGAATAGTCAAGTTTATGATAATGTAAATGGTAGAGCTATATGGTAAAAAACACAGCAATGATGCAATGTTTTGAATAAGAAAGGAGGGTGTGCTTAGGCTTATTTGGTAATTGTCGATGGCTTTAACTTTAAATATTTAAAAGATATTTTACTTATGAAAAAAATTATTAAAGAGATTATCTGTCCGAAAAGTTTAGTTTGTTTTATTTTTTGTGCAAATGCAAAATGTTTGTACGATTAATATCAGAGTGAATTACATGAATATTCCTTATACTATTCGATAAGTTTATGTAGTCCCTAGTATTAATCAAAACATTACTTGCCAATAGATTTTGAAATATGATGGTTTGCCTAATAATTGAAATAGATATTGATTTTGTTACTTAACTCAAATCTTTTAACTAAATCATCACTTGTGCAATATTTGCTCCATCGTACTACTTATACGTAGAGCCGGAAAAAAATTCCGAAATTCCGATCCGATCCGTGTCTTGACCTGCATCCGATCCGAAAATTCCCAACCCGAGAAAATTCCCGACTCGAAAATATCAGGTTTTGTCCCGACCCGACAAACTTCGGGATCGGATGACAATTTTGATTTCGTCATGTGTGCCGACACGACCCGATTTTTTTAATTAATTTATATTTTATATTATATAAGATGGATTTTTTTATTTCAACACTAAAATGTAAATTAATTTATATCAAAATGTAAGCATTCTACCATATGAGCTAAAAAAAATTTTGTTTCATATATTAGCTATAATTACATAAGTATAATATAAATTTTTAGTTTTGAATATATGAAACTATTAAAATTAAAAATATACTTAAATTAAAAAGTTATATTGTCACTTCAAAAAAGATACATGATCATTATTTTTGGATTATAAAAATTATAATGATAATTTATCTCATTTACTATGATAATTGTTGCTTGTGTGAATAAAACTAATTACTAAAAGAATCTGATAAAAAACGTATCAATTTTTTTATCTACTCAATTATTTGTAATTTCACACTATTTTTTTTACTACAAGTTAATTTACATTTATTAGAAATGTTATTTTTAAACTAGAATTATGTTTCGTGTTAATAACATGTTTAGATTTCTCAAATGAAAATTGTTAATAAAAAATGACGTTGTCGTAAAATAAAAAAAATATGTCGCAACATTCGGGATAAACCTATCCCGACCCTACGGGATCCCGAAAATTCGGGTCCCGACTTTTGTGGGTCGGTGTCGGGATTTTTTTTCCCTTCCAAATGTAATCGGCTCGGAATACGGATCGAGTGTTTACGAGTCGGGTCCTGACTCTAACTCATCCCTAAACGATTAAGAATCTCTAGCTTTGGGTTTAGCTTTCTTTATACTTTTAAGTTGACAGTTGTTAAGATACTGCTCATAAGATTCATGCATTTAAGTTGATGCGGCGTGCTGAGTATACCAATCGTTTTTCCTTTGATATTGAAATCATATTTTCATTTAATTTTATAATTGGTTCACCTAGTCCGTCACGTCAGCATGTAATATTTTTGAGTAAAGTTTTTAGGTGAATATAGCAATCAGTAACGCTATAGAGTCAAACTGGCTTAACCAGACTGATTACCAGACAGTCTTTTATGTAACTTTTAGAATTCTTTTGACACGCAACTAAAACAAAAATAAAATCTCAAATATAATATTTATGTAACCCTAGTTGAGACTACCCTAAATTTAAATATTAATTAAAAATATTTAAAATTTTAATGATTTTAATATATTTTATTTGACGATTCAACAAAATAAAAACTCAAATATAATATTATAGAACCCTATTTGACACTAACTTAAACTTAAATAATAATTAAAAATATTAAATATATGGTCGAATAGCATACTCTTAAATTTTGGGGTGAAAATGAAATTCTAAATTTATATTAAAAACTGATGTGTTAAGAGTCTGATTGAGTATATATATGTCATTAGTATTATTGTATAGCAGTACTCTTTTTATAATTTGGGAAGAAAAACAGGCTTGATAACTTGACTGGATCATCACCTCAAATAATGAAAAGTGGGGTGTACTTATAATTATGTCTTAATTATGTTTATCTATTTTTGTGAACTTTGAAAATGAGCTGGATTTTGTCATATTTGCGAGACAATAAGAGGGGCAAAGTGATGCTAAACTTTCCCATAAATGTGCATTAATTGGCCTCTCTTTGGCTTTGTCCAAACTTTGCCCCCTAGATCATATGGTATGTTAATATTAAATATTGTTTCCACCGTTTTCAGTATGTTAAACTATTTGAACAAATTTTATAAATTTAGATTTTAACAATTTAAACATGATATATTTACGATTAAAGTTGTACGAAGATATATAATTCTATGGGGGAGTACTATAATCTTATTATTAATTCCATGTTACATGTCTCATTGGTAGTTGTATATATATTAGCTGTTTAAAATAATTGTGTACTCTCTTATGCCTACATGAATTCAAATCAATTCAATATGTTTTTCTAGTGACTAATCTCCTTAGTTCTTATTTCGTACCAGACATTTCCACGAAAAAGATGAATGTAGAAACTTGTTTATAGAGATATGAAATATTGGTGCAGAAGAAACTAATGGAGCAATCCTGTGGTGAGAATATAGGTTTGTACAATGAGAAAAATGATGAAAATATACATACTATTGAGTATTGATATTTAATTAAGGAAAATTCACACTTTAAAATAGTTTTAAATATTAATACATATGTTATATGATATTACTAAATATGTTACATGATACTATTTCTTTTTAACTTTGATGTCCACTGATAATACATTATATGTACCAAATCTTAATTTTAAATTCTGGTTTTGAAAAGATTTGGTGTTATAAATTGTTATTACTTAGTAAGAATCTAGTATTTTGAAGGTTGAAAATCATTTTTTTTTTGTTGAAAATAGTTGAAAATCAAAATGAAAATGCTCAATCAGGTAATGAGGGGGGTCTGAAGAAAGCCATTTTTTATGGTTGTTTAAGGGCTTTAATTTTAATAGAAGTTGAGCCTCTTAGCTTCCTCTACATCACTGTTTTTTTTTTCCTGAGACAAGGTGTGAAGTTTAACAGATTAGCAACTTTTTTTTTCTTTTTTTAAGGAGAAGATTAGCAACTTCTACGGGGCTTTTAAGTCATTTAGTTCCCTTTTGTTATTGAAACTTGGGTTTATTTTATATTTTATCTCCGTCCCACATTATAAGTTATATACGAAATCACGCGAAACTTTAACCGACAAATAATTATATATTTAGAAATTTTTTTGAATATTTTAGTTTCGCCAATTTAGTTATATGTTAAAAACCGGTTAAAGTGTCACGTGGTTTTGCATATAACTTATAAAGTGGTATGGAGGTAGTCATTTTCACTTTGAAAGTATGTTCTGCTCTAGCTTATACTTAGGTTGCCATGTTTGGCTTGTTCTAGCTTGTATCTAGTATGTTTTATTTTGTGTCTTTTAGCTGGACGACTTTCTTGATGTAAATGGGTTATGTCCCAAATTTTATCAATAAAGTGTGTGTTTGATTTAAAAAAAATATATCAAATTTTAAACAAAACTCGAGAATATGATCTTAGAAATTAAGTATATTTTTATATATTAATCAATGATGACATATATAATTATAAGAAACGGATACAACTTGCGAAGATTTATAATCTTTTATATTATATTGTATTCAAAATTTTAAAATTTCACAATTTGTTCCGTAAATTTAAAATATTTGGACATAATATTGTATTCAAAATTTAAAATATTTGGACATAATATTGTTTTATACAATTTTTCTAAGATTTAATGTTTAATTTACACAAATTTATACATTTATTCCAAAATAAATTGTGTGTAAATTTTCTTTTAAAAATAATTATTGGAATATATCGATACATGTTTTATAGTAATTGTATAATTTTTTTCAAAATTTTTAGAATTTTTTTTTAAAAAAAAAATAACCAAAAGGGTACAAAAAGAGTTAAAGAATATGGATAAAATATGCGACTTCGTCCCATATTTTAACTCTTACTAACTGTTTAAAGAATATGGGACTTCGTCCATATCTTGTTTAGATATTTGGTCATTAATCGTAGACTGTTTAACTCTCCCTAACTAACTAAAATGTACTTTTATAAGAGTACGTTAATTTATACGGATTTATTCTGATTTAATTTCTTTTTAAAAATAAACAAGAGGAAAGCTTGTAAAATTCTCATTTATGTTGATCCTTTATAAAATTTTCAAACCACCTCACACAAGTAAAACATGCACATACTAATAATTAGAGAAAATAAAATAAAAATGTCACCTGCGGCAGTCATTAATCATTATCATAATCGTATGTAAAATGTAAAATGTAATTTATGTAAAATTATGTTGGTATTTTAACCGTATGTTTATTTATTTATTTATTTATTTGCATATTTTAATTACGTGTTGAATGTTGATAGTGATGTATCTCCAACTCTAAAATGAATAGTACCAAATCTAGTTTTCAATAGATCTCACCAAAGTGCTTACACAAACATGCTCATGTTATGTGTTGGCTTGTTCCCCATGTTTTTCTGCTTTAAAGTACTCAATGGAAAACAGTTGAGCAATAGAAGTGCAGATATATTTAGTGCATTAATTTGGCATGCAAACTCGAAATGTTTTTTTTTGTAATATAAAGCATGCTCACTACTTTATGTGATTCAATATGCAAAACTATTATTGATGTACTTATGTAGCAGTACAACTAGAGTTAAGTCAGGGGCGTTATCAGAAAGTAATCTTTGGGAACACTTAGAGTACTCGAAACCGAGTTTAAACGCTCAATGTTAATAGTTAAAAAAAGACGAGATGATCTACGAGAAAAACACAATGAATTTGAAATCCAAAAGGGTTTTTTATTATGCTAACATTAAAAGAAAAGTCTCGAATAATATTATGTTTGGCTTTCTCTACGAAAAAAGATATAAGCATATGATATTATTGAATAATATGAGAAATGAACAGTCAATCATGTCATTAGTTGATTACAAAACAGACAAAAATGAATAAAATGGTAATACCATTTATATGGTCAAAAGTTGAACCAATTACACCTCTTAAAGAATATGAAAAATGTTACCAATTTATCTAAGTACGTACATGTTTATGTTTTAGAAGTGACTATTAAAGCCTATAACATAATATTATTTGAAATTTCTCATATAAAAAATATTTTTAACATTTCTCGAGTGACGGTGGCCACCCCTAAATCCGCCCCTGACTAGACTAACATGAAAAGTAAGCGATTCAACATTCGTACCAGTTTTTTCTTTTTCTTTTTTATAATCACAAATTTACTTTTATACATTATTCCGCTATTATATTTCACTTGCTACCATATTTTGAATTATGGTGTTCAAAAAAACCTCTCTCTGCGTCATATTGGAAACAACTACTTTATCGAACAAAGTTAAAATAGTCATACTCTTGATTATCACGTCAAGACCTTAAGAGCATGTTTAACGATGTGTTGGTTTAACTTAATTTTAAAATGTTGGTTTGTGATGAACGACGGTTCAAATTTATTGGTGTGTTGGTTTAACTTATGTATGATATTAAATAATAAATAATTTTTATTATATAAATTTATTTCTGTTTTATTTATGTATCTCTATTATGAAATAAAAATAATATTCATATTTTTTATTAAAAAAACTGATAAAAGAACTGGATTGCAAGTAGATTGAAATGACAAGGGCCAAATTTTAATTAATATCAGTCCATATATATAATTTTAAAACTGATTTGTAAGTTAATGTAAATTACAGGTATCCAATCCTATAATTTACAGAAACGAACCAACATATAGAGATGTTGGTAGCGAGCAGACAAGTGGGGAAATATAACCCACACTCTCACCGCAATCTCAGTCCCAAATCCATCCGATAAAAATGACCCAACGTCCGCACGGAGCTAGCCCACCGCAGCTCCGCTACGTTAAACATGCTCTAAACTATCAGATCTCAGTACTTAATACAGAATAAACAAACGTTGCAACCCACCATTGGAAGGCTGTTCAAACCCCACAAAATAACAGATCTCATTATCCAATATTTTATGTTTAGTGGTAAACATAATGTCAACATATCTGGAATGAAATTGAAAAAATAGAAACCCCAAAAAATTTAGGGTTATTTACAATAAGTAGATAGTACTTATAAGTCAATTAGAAATGGACCATTTGCAAATAATAACTATGCTGCATGGTTATTATTTGCAAAAAAACATAGTACGTGTGTGATTTTCTATTTACCCTCCTATTTTGATAAACTATACACTTGCACACACATTTTACATTTCTATTTCTGATGAATAAAGATATGAAACTCCAGATGCCATTAGTCAAATTATTTTAATTCAAAAAAAAATTAAGTCTACTCATGTCCATGAAACTTGTTATTTTTTCAAAAACCTCTTTTCTTGGTTTTCTATTCTTTATTCTCGTTTTCCACTATTTTATGTACAAAGTCTTCAATTTTTTTCATTTTTATTTGACATTTCATGTTTTTTTTCCGTCTCTCTTCCATTTTCCTATACCCGCAAATGTGCTCTATAATTTTCAAAACTAAACCGCTTTGGTAGAAGTACGTTCAATGTTCACACCATTCACTGTTGCCTCTTATTTTATTTTAGTTTTCTTCATATATTCATGTAATGAACGTGTTCGCAATTACCACATTTCCTAAACCGTCAATCCTATGTGTTAGAGACCAAATAAGAATTAAATCAAACTTGTTGACAGTAATTTCTCTCTACCCTCTAGAAGTGTTGTCCGAATTCGTGTAGCAATCGTAAACGCAATTCACCCTGTAAAAACTAAAATTTCAAAAAGAAAAAGGCTCAAATACTATAGTGTGATTGAAACCCTTCTATTGTTCCTTCTTACAAATTGAGATCAAGTCAAATTTTAAGCTTTATAGTATTTAATAATAATTAAACAGGACTAGACGTACCAGAAAGATATCCGATTTTCTTTGAGAAGGTGAAATAAATATTACTAATATAATTACATGGGTGCCCATACATGAATCTGCCTGCATGGTTACATATACAAACTTTAGTATAGGAACCTATAGATACATTTAATTGTACTTATACATGAATGGAGATGATGCATGAACATGCAAGGTCCTGATATAATTCCAATAGAAGGTAATAGTAATCGTGACCCACACTGTGAGTGTCTGATGAGTAATGTATTAAAAATATAGAAAATAAGTATAGTTATGATATAAATATGTGGATTAAAAAAAAATTTAGTTTAAAATTTAAAAGAATGTTTGGTTGTTAAAGATGAATAAATAGTTTTATTATTTTTTACTTTTTATATTTTTATGTGAGTATGATATTATTGTAATTAATATAAAGGTGTACGGATATTTTTTAAAATAAATAACTAAATTTGACAGACTAATTTAATTTAAAATAACTTATTATAATATAATGATACGTCCGTTGTTGTAATCGAAAATAAAAAAAGTAAGGCCAAAACACCATTCCTCACGTGTGATATAGTCCCACGCATATCCCATCAACGTTTAACACCCACACGTGTGTGACCCCAATCTTTGCTAAATTACGGTAATTACCTTATTGTAATTTAAGAATTTCTTAGATTAATTTAGTATCTCAGAATTTAATTTATAAGAGGTTCAGTAATTGATTAGTAAATCAGTCTCAACCTCTTATAAGACGTTAGTCGCAATAATACTGATAAGTCACATAGATTCAACCACACTCTCAATATTTCGGTCCTTAATTTAAATTTAAAATTTTATTTTCACCCCGAAATTTAAGAATATGCTATTCAGTCATATATTTATTATTTTTAATTAATATTTAAGTTTATGTCAGTCTCAAATAGCGTTCCATAATATTATATTTGAGTTTTTATTTTATTGAATCGTCAAATAAAATATATTAAAATCATTAAAATTTTAAATATTTTTAATTAATATTTGAGTTTAGGGTAGTCTCAATTAGGGTTACATAAATATTATATTTTGGGTTTTTTTTTTTTGTTTTGGTTGGGTGTCAAAATAATTCTAAAAATTACATAAAGGACTGTCTGACAATCAGTCTGGTTTTATAGCGTTACTGCGTTAGTCGGATATAAAAAAACAGTAACGCTATAGAGCCAGACTAATTGTCAGACAATCCTTCATGTAGATTTTATAATTATTTTTACACCCCAAGTAAAACAAAAATAAAAACTCAAATATAATATTTATGAACTCCTAGTTGAGACTAGGCTAAACTTAAATATTAATTAAAAATATTTAAATTTTTTAATAATTTTAATATATTTTATTTGACGATTGAACAAAATAAAAAACCAAATATAATATTATATATCTCTATTTGAGACTACCCTAAAGTTAAATATTAATTAAAAATATTAAATAAATTGCTGAATAGCAGACTCTTAAATTTCGGAATGAAAATAAAATTTTAAATTTACATTGAGTACTGGTGTGTTGAGAGTCTGTCTTAGCCTATATGACTCACTAGCATTATTTATTAAAAAAAAAAAGTTGTCGGGGTGTTAAAAGGATAGGGGTTATATATAAGGATAAAGGAGTGTTTTATTAATGTTGAGCTTAATATGATGTTTTGATTTTTGATCATTGTATTGAACTTTATTTTATGGTAATATTTCTAGCACCCATATATTAACTTCGATTACCTTGAATAATAAGAATGCAACCCGTCACAAAAAAAAGTTTATGAATTGGTTGGGAAAATGTTGAAGATTAAGAAGAGACGATTTCAGGTAAAATAATGTTTGATTTAGTGAAAGTCAAAAACTGTCACAAGTTTGTCGCTAATTTAAAAAGCTGTCACAAATTGACTAAACTGTCACAAAGCCGTCATAAAAACCATCGCTAATAAGCTCGTAACAAAAAATACCGTCACTAATTTGATATTTTTTTTTTATAGTATTGCACTTATTTTTCGTATATATTTTGGAACAAGGTATATATGTTTGTGGTTCAGGTAAGATATGAAGTTGAAATTTCACATTACTAATAAGGAAAGGATCGGAGAGTCAACTAACATGTCTCATGCAAGCCTTTTGGGGCTCTACCATCATTTATGTATTTCATGTGGTGTGTTTGTTTCTTTGATTTCGTATATCATTGTACCCTTGTTTGTCGGTTACTTCTCTTTTGGATTTTTGGATTTGAGTTGTAATGCGGGGTGTTAAATTTTCGTTTAAACTATTAATGTAACATGGAAAATGTATCAATATCTAATTATTTTGATGATTTTTCAGTCAAATTAAAAGGAATTATAAAATTGGCTAGAACGATAAGGAGTTCCTTACCTGAGAGTTGGAAATGAAGTCGACCTATGAAGATGCGACGTAAGGGAGATAAAGTGCCGGAGTTTCTCTTACCTTTTGGTCTGAAAATGATCTATCCGGTGCAAGGGAAGAGGTGGATAAGCTATATCTGTGTCGAATCCCTTCAAGTTTCAAAGAAATTACAGCGAAGATAGGAATTTTTAATTTTGTTGATTCAACTTTTTCTTTTGTGCGATTAATGATGTTGTATTTTCTCTTTTTCACATTTGATACTCTATTTTTCTTTTGTTGGGTTTTTCCCCACTTTTTTATTGTTCTCATATAAATAAATTAAAAAAATGGATATTTCCCACCATTAATATAAAAAAAATATCAATATCGTCACAAATATAAGCTTGTAATTCCGAAGCTAAGTGGCTCTCGAAGGGACAAAATGGTGAAAAGACAGGTTTCATTTCACAGTAAAAATTAATAAAAAATACTAAGTAATTTTGATAACAAATTAAACCTAACTTCGTTTTACCTGGCCATTGAAAACTGGAATCAAATTTCTGAACAAACTATCTTTAATTTTGACGTATTTCTTTTTCTGGATTACAGGGCAAAGCCCTTGCTGTACTTACTTGCTATTACCGTTCCGTTCTCTCCGAGTTAGCCGAAGATAGCTCGAGTGATTAAGATGTGTTCGGTGTTCCATGCAAAAATTAGAAGTGATTATTAAAGTGAGCTCACTAATTAAATGTATATGTTTGTGATGAACTAACATATGCTAGTTCTCTCAACCGGGAAGAAGTTTGTTTTGCATTGATTTCTAGTAATTGTGCTTTAGATAGCAATTTGTGCTATTAAAGCCTCATATTGTATTGATTTACCTTGTGATATCTCATGGTTAACTTGAAAAAGAAAAAAAAAACTATTTTCCTTTAAACCGCATAAATACATACTTCATCCGTTTCTAATTAATTGTCCATTACGAATCTACGTGCAATTTTGACCGGCATAACTTGTATCAAAATTATCGGAATGAAATTTTGTAAAAGTTAATCATATAGTTCAAACATTAAATTATATGATTTAGTTTTAAAAATTTTTATTTCGATAATTTTGAAACATATTATAATGCCGTAAAAATAACATTAATTTACTAAAATACAAATAATTGGTAATCGAAGAAACTGATAAGTTGAGCTGAGAAATTTAGGTACTTACAAGTGGTACCTGCATTAGGTTGGGTATATCACATATGTACGTCTGTAGGGACTTAAATGCCACCATTATTGCATGGAATAGCTTTGCCAACTTCAAATTGATTAGCGTTGGCATACTATGATATAAATTATAATCTTTGAATTTCATAAAGGTTTGTTCATGTTGATTAAGGGAGCTTAACTGTTACAGAGTACTTCACAAACTGAAAAATCACGGGTCACCGGTTTTCGTCTACCAATGTTTTATGACTATGTTTGGTTGCTCGAGGTCATGATTATGAGTATTTTTCCGTGCTGGTGTGCAATTTATCATTTAGATAACTTAACTTGTACTTTAACGGAATTATGATAATGACGACTTTAATCGTAACTCTTTACTAATCCAATTATCTGTTAAGATGTGTTACTTGATTGTTGCTGTAATTTACTGTATAAAAAATGTTGGTTTCCGTGTACGAAATAACAATTAACAATAATTAAATGACTAAACAAGAATAAGCAAAAACCAGTGTAATCTTTATTAATTTCGAATTGGAATAGAAATTAACGATTACAACATGTAGGTACTGAATAGTAAATAAAGCAAACGTTATCAGATTATTATTAATTAATAATCTGATGTACTGAATTGCAATAAATAGAAACTGCCGGACTGAAAAGTATAAACTTAACATCCGGACTGTTCTGATTGAAATTGAAATTACAGGACTGAATTGAAACTATACTAATTACAGAATTAAATTACAGAATAGTAATTACAGCAAAGAAAAAAACAGAACTTTAAAGTAATTACAGAAAGGTACAAACAGAATTAAAAGCTACAGCTAAGGACAGCAAATTAAACTACTGAAATAAAAAATACATAAATATAAATTGCTGAATTTCAAACAGAATTAAACGCTACAGCTAAGGACAGCAAATTAAACTACTGAAATAAAAAATACATAAATATAAATTGCTGAATTTTAAATAACAGAATTGAAAGACGAGGCTACTGTTTAACAGTATGCCCTTAACCAATATTAATACATATTTATTGCAACAATTACACATTTGCTGGAAGATTTTTCCGAACAGACGCACTTTGCCCGACGAGCAAGTCCGCCCGACGAGCAAGCGCATGTGTGTGGACACACTACTTAATATCTACATGGGATACCTTAGTATATATATTGTAAAAATCACTCATGATTTTCCAATATGGGATAACCCTCATGGGTTAAATCCCATTTATTTTCTCATTTTCCAGCATTGACTTTATTTTCTCTTTCGAGTACCAACCTTCGAGTCCAATTATCATTCACACCCTTCTTCCGAATAGGTCATGCGATATACCGTTGCGAAGTTCGTCGTACGAGCTACTCAAACGCTTTGAGTATGGCCTCAGAAAAACTGAGTAGTCGCATCGAAAATTGACTCAAAGATGGTCACTGACCACTTGGAACAACCATGTTTAAAAACATCTTTTCCTATAATTTTTCCAACAAAAAATGCCTTGTTTTGTGCTTTGATGAGCATATAAATCAATGAAGGTACTGCTAACTACTCCTACTACTCAGTTGATCGAATGAAAGCCATGGTCGAAGCTTCAGAATGATATTTATATCTTAATTAGAAGTCAAATTCGTCTTCTTTTCTTTTTACAATATAGTTACTTTGTGTATATGAAATTTGAAGGAGACTAAAATGTTTATTTTAAACCCTAGCTCGGTGCACTCTATTGGGGTCATTGATGCTTGTGCTTCTGTAAGCGTACGATCTCAAACCCTGCTAAATGAAATTAAAGAGTTTTGTGCGGTTTCCATACTTATCTCAAGAAATAATATAACCATCTTACAAACCAATTTAAGAGATGTGTAAGTTGTGGCTGATTTTAGTAGTTTCATGAGGTTGTCTTTTTGTACTACATTCTAAAACGCTCGAGGCCTTGTTTGCTTGCATCTTATAACCTGCAACCTGGGCTTTTGCTTTAAAGTTAAATTCAATTAGGCCAACCAGCAAAACTTTTTCAACTTTTTAGGAAAATTTTCCGGGAAATTAGGCGACATATGAAGCTATAAAGGGCCTTGTTGTGTTCTCATAACGAATCCGTAGAAAAGAAATCTGAACTCTAAAGTATCCGCTAGTTATATAGATATTTGAATATGATTTAATAAAACGTGGATAACTAAAGGAAATACAGTCCTCTCCACACAAAGTACCTTATCTCTTAATTTGGCCAATATTCTGAATTCAACTTTATAGCTAGAAAATGAACCTAAAGGCATAGATTTTTATATCCGCCTAACCAATAAGGGTAAAATAACTAACACATGCTCCTTTCATTCATAATTAATTGTTCATTACGAAACTACGTGCAATTTTGACCGGCCAATAACTTGTATAAAAATTGTCAGAATGAAAATTTTCAAAAGTTAATCATATAGTTCAAACATTAAATTATATGATTTAGTTTTGAAATTTTTCATTTCGACAATTTTGATACATGTTATAAGCCGGTCAAAATTGTACGTAATTTTGTAGAGAATAATTAATTGGGAACGGACGGAGTAGGATCTAAGCTGATATATACTCATAAATATATAAAGGTTCATGGAGTTTCAAGGAAACTGAAACCAGGAAAACACGGTTTAAATTATCACACACTTTTAATGAAGTTGTAAAACTCTACTAAAAATAAAAGAGAAAAAGGAAGAAGAAAGGGGTTTCTTCAATAAATCAAGTGAGTTAAACCAATAAATCTGTTACTGATCACTAGCTTAGGAAGGTAAATATATGTAGTTTACTTGGGGTGATTGACCATCTTTGTACACATTGATGATTTTCTATTAAAAAGAAAACGTTTTCTCGAAAAAGAGTTTTGATTTGATATACGCTTACGGTCCTGGATCCACACTTTCCCCACCCCACAATCATAAAAGTCAAGGGTGGTTGATTATAGGAATTGATGGTAGGTTTCTTAAGTTAAGAGTTAGGCGATAATTTTAAATATCGTTCTAAAAGTGTAACTAGTTACGGTTCTCCAGTTTTGGTGTAAATGGGAGTTTAATAAAGAGATATGGTTGCTCGTAAAGATATGTTATCAAGTATTTCTTAATTCTTAATGAGAAGTGACGACTGCGCCGGCTTTAGAATTTGTTTTTGTACACAGTTAGGCATGTCTAATTAGTTGCCTAAACATTTAAGTGGACTTAAAATTAACTTAGAATGGATTAGCTCTATAAAAGCTTGAAGAAGTAGTTTTCTAAATCACATCGTCCAAAACTTGGGTTATTTTCTGTTCTGGCTACATAATGATCCACTTTCTAGACGACATAAGCCTCATTTCATATGCTTTCTTTCTATGCATTTCCCTGCCTATCCTCCTCGCATATGCTCTTGTTCGAAAGCCCTATCAGAAAGTTTTCTTACTAGATTTTGCATGCCACAAGCCCCCAATTAACCAAGCCATTACCAAGGAGATGCTTATTGACAAACTTGAGCGTTACTATGATAGTAACGAGAAAACTATACAGTTCACGAAGAAAATAATGAATAGAACCGGACTTGGCGAGTCAACCTATTTTCCCTTGTCTCTCATAAAAGACCCTGTTGATGTCTCATTGGAAGGGGCTAGAACAGAGGTTGAAACCGTCATTTTTGGAGTTGTGGACCAGGTGTTAGCGAAGACGAAAGTGAAATGTGAGGACATAGGGATATTGGTGGTGAATTGTTGCATTTTTAGTGTGACGCCTTCTCTTTCAAGCATGGTAGTGAATAGATACAAGCTTAAAGACAATATCGCAAGCTATACTCTTACTGGGATGGGTTGTACGGCTGGTCTCACGGCTATTACACTTGCCAATAATATGCTTCAGGTGAATATATATATGAATACTGTGTGTGTATAAGCGCGTTTTTGTTTTTATATTAAACAAATGGAGTAGTAAATTGCAAGAACAATATGTGAGGGAACTAGAACTGCTTTTTTCGTAGTTATGGGTGTGCAAAAAGCCTAAAATGGATTAAATAAATTCAAGATACATAGTAAAAGATCGATTTCTTTTTCAATAGGAGGGGTGGTGAAATCTCTTTTAGCTACCGCTAGTTACTCACTTGATAACAATGACCAACGGGCATCCCATGTCATACTATTTTTCTGACATGTGTAGTTGATGTGTTTCTAGGTCGAAAATTTGGTCAGCATCAAGTGATGCTTCCTTTGACATAATATCAAACTATCATGTAGTAATTATATGGCAAGCTACAATAATGTCATTACCAACCTCAAAACAAAGAAAAAGAAAAGAAAAACAAACAACACCACCTTTTGTGTTCACTCGCTTACGTTGCCACACCATTCCATTCGACACTCACTCTCTCCAGACTTCGTTTATCTCATTACGTACGCAGAAAAGCACCTCAAGGAGAACTCTCACGAGGAAAGATCCTCTGTGGCGTAATCTTCAAGTGTCGACCTGTTTTTTTTATTATAGAAGACAACTGTTACTGTTAGAAGATTTTACCTAAATGAGTAGTAAAACAAATCGCTTTCTTGTGTTGCCGCATAATTTTCAATGAAAAAGGTACTACTATTACTCCTTGCATGTATTAGTGTGTGCAACAGAAGAATATCCTATTTTATAGTACTAGACTACACAATTTGCAAAAACTTTCATGACATGTGCCATACTTCTTGCAGGTGCATCCCAATACTTATGCCTTAGTGGTGAGTACAGAGAGTCTCACACAACACATGTACTCTGGCAATGATCTATCCAAGGCTGTTCCCAACTGCGTGTTTCGACTAGGTGGGGCCGCTATTATTTTATCGAATCGACCATCCGATCATTGTTCATCAAAGTACCAACTGATCCACACCGTACATAATAACACAAGTTTCTCCGACCCTGCATATGGTAGCGTTTATCAAGAGGAGGATCAAAAAGGATATTTAGGAATTACCGTTACTCGAGAGTTAGAGAAAGCAGCGGTAAAAGCCATCCAAGCAAATATAACATCGTTAAGTTCCCTGGTTCTTCCTGCATCTGAAAAAATAATGTATGCTCTCAAATATACTGCTATGTATCTCAAAATAGTCGAGAAAAAGCCAATAGTTCCTAATTTTAAGAAATCATTTGATCATATTTTGCCACATGTTGGTATGAAATCGGTGTTGGATGCGCTCGAGAAGACCTTGGAATTACCTCAGATTTATTTGGAACCTTCAAGAATGACCTTGTATAGGTTCGGGAATACTTCTAGTAGCTCAATATGGTACGAACTAGCTTACGTTGAAGCTAAGAAAAGAATAAAAAAGGGTGACCGTGTGTGGCAAATGGCATTTGGGTCCGGTTTCAAATGTTGTAGCGTGGTTTGGCAAGCGATCAGGGCCGTTGATTATGAGGAGATGAACCCGTGGAATGATGAGATTGATAATTTTTCTGTGGATCTCAGTCGATCCCCGATACTTTAGTTATTTAGTTTTTCTTATTTAAGTTAAAATTCCCTCTAGTACGTAGAATTGAATAAAACCTGGTTAACCGAATAAACTATATCGGACAACAGGCTGTGTCACACCGATAAGAAATGATCGATGCCCTTTTAGTCTCGCTTCAATTGTTTTCTACTGATATAAGAAACGCAAATATTAGAATATTAACATACACATTTGGATTAAAATATATAGACAGTCTTATTATGGTAAACGAAAAGACGGTCTAATGATTAAAAAAAAAACATGCAAACAAATCTCAAACATGAAAATTAATATTCAAAGTATTACTATAGTGTTAAAGGGTTAAAAATGTTTGGACTATTTGTAAATCATTAGTTAGTTAAAGGATCAAATCATAATTAACATAAATAGTTGAATTTACAAATCTAGTTAAGCTAAGGTTTGGTTCACACCAAGCAAATGTCGCCGCATTTAAATAAGTAATGAAACACGGAGGGGTAGAGAATAGAAGGTAAAAGATTTGTAATCGGTACAAGTACATGTGATTTATTTGCTAATGCTATCCGATTTGCCTCTAGCATCCAATCTACACTCGCCATTTATTAGTTAGAGGAATTAATGCTCGTTTTATTCCATATTAAATTCCCCCTTTTGTTAATCAGAAATGCTATCCCTACAAACTGTTTTATCCATAATGAAATACAACTGGTTCCCTAATAAATTTTAAATTTCTAAATTCACCCTTAATCAATATTAGTAAATCGCTAAATTTTCTTTCCTCGGTCTAACTACGCTATCATTTCCATCTTTGATCCAAAAACGTTATCGATACACTAATACATGCCATTTATGTTAGAACAATATACTAAATAAAAAGTTATGTAAGTTGTGTGGGTAATTTAGTAACTTGAGTAACTTATTTTAATTAATTTGACGAGTATATAAATATGACAAAAATCATAATTAAGTTCAATATACTATTATTAATTTTGGTAGTACATTATATATAGGGTTGCTAATTTCACCCGACAACACCCGACCCGACACAACGGTTTTTAGGTATTCGGTTAGCGGTTTTAGTCGTTCTCTCGCCATCTACGAGTCGGGTCTTGATAACTTTTTATACTCATTGTACGTACCCGACCCATACCCATATTTGAAATGTGTTTAACGATTCTCGGTGCGGGTATATATTCGCACTCGTTTATATTTGAAAAAATGTAGAAAAATAATCCTTCATGGAAGGGAAGGTAATTAGTCTTTATTTTCCCATTAAAAAAATAAAAATGATTTCCTAAATTGATGAAGAAAATAGTAGTCAAAACAAAGCATACAACTTGGTGTGGTAGACTATTTTATAGGAGAAAATTAATTATTTATTGAATGTTGATTATTAACGTTAATACCACATAAAATTTTAAGATATTGCGAACCTTAGAAAGATAACGAGTGAAGATAACATAGCTAATTTATTTGTAATGCGAGAAATAAAAAGGTTGGAACATTCTGTGAAAGTCATCAAAATTCGTTTTAATTTATTTATTTTTGAACAATTTTGCTAAATCTCATGTCTAATTTTGTAAAAGATAATCTTAAATTTATTGTTTCACTTCATTTGTCATTGTCAAATATCATACAAATCTCTTCATACCCATGTGTTTTAATATAAATTTATATATACATGAACCTAATATAACAATAATAATGTTTATTCAAAATATGGGCAACTATTGCGGTTTTGCGGTTTGGTTCTGCGGGTCGGTTCTATAATCAGTTTTACAGTATTGAAAACAATACCCGATCCTAAAACATGTTGGGTAGACCCAAAAACGATTTTGTGGCGGATAGCTTTTTAAGGTTTTCTAATTTCGGCTATTATTATAAATTTAGTTCAAAATAGTATCTATTAGTGCATTTCACAATTATTATGTACGATTTTGAATTTTGAATTTTTATAAAAAAAATAGAAAAAAATTCTAATAATAAAACTGGGTTTATAAAGGTTATAAACAGGGTTTCAAAAGTTATAAGTTATTTTTTGATATTATTTTGTATTTTTTGACTTTTTTAAAGGTTTTTATAAAGGAAAAAAAAGTACAAATAAATAAATAAAATTTTGTGAAAAAATATAAAAAAAATTATTTTCAAAGTTTTAACACACTTTGTAACTGTTCTAGCCAAGTTTTATAATTTACTGTTTTTTTTAATTTTTTTGATGTTAATTTATAAAAACCTTTAAAAAGTCAAAAAATCAAAAAATAACTTATAACTTTTGAAACCCCGTTTATAACCTTTTAAACTCAGTTTTATTATTATAATTTTTTCTGTTTTTTTTTAAAACTAAAATCAAAATCATACATAATAAGTGCCAAATGCACACTAGATAATATTTTAAACTATATTTAGAATAGTAACACCGGGAAAAGATGCACCTATAAACAAAACATTGATCATTCTGGTTATATTTAGTGCTATCTAAACCAACTACAAGTCAAAAATATCGAGTCAACATGGCTATGCTTCACCTAAAAAATGATTTTTTTTTTTTGTCTCCTCTATTCTCTCCCTCTCTTTCAAAGGGATAAATATAAATTGCAAGAACAATATGTGAGGGAACTAGAACTGCTTTTTTCGTAGTTATGGGTGTGCAGAAAGTCTAAAATGGATTAAATAAATTCAAGATACATAGTAAAAGATCGATTTCTTTTTCAATAGGAGGGGTGGTGAAATCTCTTTTAGCTACCGCTAGTTACTCACTTGATAACAATGACCAACGGGCATCCCATGTCATACTATTTTTCTGACATGTGTAGTTGATGTGTTTCTAGGTCGAAAATTTGGTCAGCATCAAGTGATGCTTCCTTTGACATAATATCAAACTATCATGTAGTAATTATATGGCAAGCTACAATAATGTCATTACCAACCTCAAAACAAAGAAAAAGAAAAGAAAAACAAACAACACCACCTTTTGTGTTCACTCGCTTACGTTGCCACACCATTCCATTCGACACTCAACTCTCTCCAGACTTCGTTTATCTCATTACGTACGCAGAAAAGCACCTCAAGGAGAACTCTCACGAGGAAAGATCTTCTGTGGCGTAATCTTCAAGTGTCAACCTGTTTTTTTATTATAGAAGACAACTGTTACTGTTAGAAGATTTTACCTAAATGAGTAGTACCACAAAGAGAAAATTAAGGATTGTTCCACGAAAACAAAAATATTTAAAGATTGGTCCAGCTATAAAATTTATTTAAGGATTGGTCAATTATTTCTGAAACTAATTAAGGATTGGTCCATTTCCCCTAATTAACAAATAAAAATAAAAAAAATCAGAAAAAATAAAAAAATTCCAGAAAATAAAAATACAAAAATGAAAAAATAAAAAAATATGAAAAAATAAAATAAATAAATAAAAGAGGCAAAACCCCAAAAAAACACGATTTTTTTTTTAAAAAATCTCAAAAAATCAAAAAAAAATCCCAAAAAATCAACAAAAATCTAAAATTAACAAAAATCCGAAAACGCAAAAAAAAAAACAGTTCAGACTGTTTTTAAAATAGTTCAGACTGTTTTTAAAATAGTTCAGATTGTTTTTAAAATGACTTAAAAATAGTTCAGACTGTTGTTTTTTTTTAAAAAAAGTTCAGACTGTTTTAAAAAAAACAGTTCAGACTGTTTTTAAAAAAAAAAGTTCAGACTGCTTTTTAAAAAAAACAGTTCGGACTGTTTTAAAAAAAAAAACAATTCGGACTGTTTTAAAAAAAAAACAGTTCGGACTGTTTTAAAAAAAAACAGTTCGGACTGTTTTTAAAAAAATAACAGTTCGGACTGTTTTAAAAAAAAAAGTTCGGACTGTTTTAAAAAAAAAAACAGTTCGCACTGTTTTAAAAAAAAACAGTTCGGACTGTTTTTAAAAAAAAAAACAGTTCGGACTGTTATTAAAAAAAAAAAAGTTCAGACTGTTTTAAAAAAAAACAGTCCGGACTGTTTTAAAAAAAAACAGTCCGGACTGTTTTAACTGTTTTTAAAAAAAACAGTCCGGACTGTTTTTTAAAAAAAAAATAGTCCGGACTGTTTTTAAAATAGTTAAGACTGTTTTTAAAATAGTTCAGACTGTTTTTAAAATGACTTAAAAATAGTTCAGACTGTTTTTAAAAAAAAACAGTTCAGACTGTTTTTTTTTAAAAAAAGTTCAGACTGTTTTAAAAAAAACAGTTCGGACTGTTTTTAAAAAAAAAACAGTTCGGACTGTTTAAAAAAAAACAGTGCGGACTGTTTTAAAAAAAAAAACAATCCGGACTGTTTTTTAAAAAAAACAGTGCGGACTGTTTTAAAAAAAAACATTTCAGACTGTTTAAAAAAAACAGTTCAGACTGTTTTTAAAATAGTTCAGACTGTTTTTAAAAAAAAACAGTTCAGACTGTTTTTAAAAAAAAACAGTTCAGACTGTTTTTTTTTAAAAAAAGTTCAGACTGTTTTAAAAAAAAACAGTTCAGACTGTTTTAAAAAAAAACAGTTCAGACTGTTTTGAAAAAAAAAAAGTTCAGACTGTTTTTAAAAAAAAACACTTCGGATTGTTTTAAAAAAAACAGTTCGGACTGTTTTAAAAAAAAAAACAGTCCGGACTGTTTTTAAAAAAAAACAGTGCGGACTGTTTTAAAAAAAACAGTCCGGGCTGTTTTAAAAAAAACAGTGCGGGCTGTTTTAAAAAAAAACAGTCTGGACTGTTTTTAAAAAAAACAGTTCGGACTGTTTTTAAAAAAAAAGAGTTCAGACTGTTTTTAAAATGACTTAAAAAAGTTCAGACTGTTTTTGGTTCAGACTGTTTTTAAAATGACTTAAAATGGTTCAGACTGTTTTTAAAATGATTTAAAATAGTTCAGACTGTTTTTTTTTTTTTTTGCGTTTTTGGATTTTTGTTGATTTTATGAGATTTTTTTTTTTTTTTTGGATTTTTAAAAAAAAATTCATATTTTTTCGGGGTTTTGCCTCTTTTAATTTTTTTTGCATTTTTTCATATTTTTTTTTATTTTTGCATTTTTGTATTTTTATTTTCTGGATTTTTTTTATTTTTTCTGATTTTTTACATTTTTATTGGTTAGTTAGGGGAAATGGACCAATTCTTAATTAGTTTCAGTTTCATGGACAAATCCTTAAATATTTTTGTTTTAATGGACCAATCCAAAATTTACCCCAAAACAAATTGCTTTCTTGTGTTGCCGCATAATTTTCAATGAAAAAGGTACTACTATTACTCCTTGCATGTATTAGTGTATGCAACAGAAGAATATCCTATTTTATAGTACTAGACTACACAATTTGCAAAAACTTTCATGACATGTGACATACTTCTTGCAGGTGCATCCCAATACTTATGCCTTAGTGGTGAGTACAGAGAGTCTCACACAATACTTGTACTCTGCAATGATCTATCCAAGGCTGTTCCCAACTGCGTGTTTCGACTAGGTGGGGCCGCTATTATTTTATCGAATCGACCATCCGATCATTGTTCATCAAAGTACCAATTGATTCACACCGTACATAATAACACAAGCATCTCCGACCCTGCATATGGTAGCGTTTATCAAGAGGAGGATCAAAAAGGATATTTAGGAATTACCGTTACTCGAGAGTTAGAGAAAGCTGCGGTAAAAGCCATTCAAGCAAATATAACATCGTTAAGTTCCCTGGTTCTTCCTGCATCTGAAAAAATAATGTATGCTCTCAAATATACTGCTATGTATCTCAAAATAGTCGAGAAAAAGCCAATAGTTCCTAATTTTAAGAAATCATTTGATCATATTTTGCCACATGTTGGTATGAAATCGGTGTTGGATGCGCTCGAGAAGACCTTGGAATTACCTCAGATTTATTTGGAACCTTCAAGCTAGAATGACCTTGTATAGGTTCGGGAATACTTCTAGTAGCTCAATATGGTACGAACTAGCTTACGTTGAAGCTAAGAAAAGAATAAAAAAGGGTGACCGTGTGTGGCAAATGGCATTCGGGTCCGGTTTCAAATGTTGTAGCGTGGTTTGGCAAGCGATCAGGGCCGTTGATTATGAGGAGATGAACCCGTGGAGTGATGAGATTGATAATTTTTCTGTGGACCTCAGTCGACCCCCGATACTTTAGTTATTTAGTTTTCCTTATTTAAGTTAAAATTCCCTCTAGTACGTAGAATTAAATAAAACCTGGTTAACCAAATAAACTATATCGGACAACAGGCTGTGTCACACCGATAAGAAATGATCGATGCCCTTTTAGTCTCGCTTCAATTGTTTTCTACTGATGTAAGAAACGCAATATTAGAATATTAACATACACATTTGGATTAAAATATATAGACAGTCTTATGGTAAACGAAAAGACGGTCTAATGATTAAAAAAAAAACATGCAAACAAATCTCAAACATGAAAATTAATATTCAAAGTATTACTATAGTGTTAAAGGGTTAAAAATGTTTGGACTATTTGTAAATCATTAGTTAGTTAAAGGATCAAATCATAATTAACATAAATAGTTGAATTTACAAATCTAGTTAAGCTAAGGTTTGGTTCACACCAAGCAAATGTCGCCGCATGGATTCGGTCCCCGGCCAGAAAGGGACTGTCGCCGCCGACATTGGAGAGATAGGACGTCGGGACTGGAGAGAGACTGAAGGTGGTGCGGGGGTGGGGGGGGAGAGATAGAACGACAAATAGCAACGAAGTAAGGGAGAGATGGCCGATATGATAATGTGGCAACGGAGGTGGGGGTTAAACCTTATTCGATGGAGAGATGGGAGAGAGAGATCTAGAGATAGAGAAGTCACATAAACGGAAGAGAGATAAACCAGCTCATTCGTCTTAACTTTGGCGACACGAAAATTGTTAGAGCAACCAGGAAATTACTACGAAACAGTTACCATATATGATTAGTTCACAACCTATTATTATAAAAAAATGTCAAATGTATAAAAAAAATGTCAAATGTATAAAAAAAAAAATTGATTAATATTTAAATTTAGAATAGGCCTTCACAGGGTTCTATATTTTTTTTTTGAATTTTTAGTGTGTTGTACAATTTGTTTTTAATTTATCAAATTCTAATTTGTTGAAAATAGAAAAAATAAATTAGTTATTGAAAAATATTATCTAACCATACATTTTTTAATTTAACGGTGGTTAAGGTTACTGTTCCATAAACGACTCTAACTCTTTATCATGCTATCTATATTTATCATAAAAATTACACTTTATTAATTTTATCTATTCATTTTACATGCACCCAATATCACACGCTAGATATTCCCACTCTTCGTATTTTCGATCGTCACGAACACATAATTTTCATATTTCCAAATATTTAGGTACCTTTTTCCCTATATTCATTCTGAATGTGCATATCAAGTTCTTTCTCCATCCTAATTTGTTGTCATTGTAGTATATTTCAATGTCCACACTCTTGATCCATACTTTTTTTATACTCTACATCAGTTTATATTAACGTCCAAGTTTCTCAACACTAAATTCTATCATCCCATGCAATTAAAATGATCCCAATTTTGTTTTTATTTTTATCAATAAAAGACAGGATGAATCCAACAAATATTTATTTGGATTTCACATGAATTTTATTTGCAATATATATTTATCCTTTTGAAAGAAAGGGAGAGAATAGAGGAGACAAAAAAAAAAAATCATTTTTTAGGTGAAGCATAGCCATGTTGACTCGATATTTTTGACTTGTAGTTGGTTTAGATAGCACTAAATATAACCAGAATGATCAATGTTTTGTTTATAGGTGCATCTTTTCCCGTGTTACTATTCTAAATATAGTTTAAAATATTATCTAGCGTGTATTTCGCACTTATTATGTATGATTTTGATTTTAGTTTAAAAAAAAAAACAGAAAAAAATTATAATAATAAAACTGAGTTTAAAAGGTTATAAACGGGGTTTCAAAAGTTATAAGTTATTTTTTGATTTTTTTACTTTTTAAAGGTTTTTATAAATTAACATCAAAAAAATTAAAAAAAACAGTAAATTATAAAACTTGGCTAGAACAGTTACAAAGTGTGTTAAAACTTTGAAAATAATTTTTTTTATATTTTTTCACAAAATTTTATTTACTTATTTGTACTTTTTTTTCCTTTATAAAAACCTTTAAAAAAGTCAAAAAATACAAAATAATATCAAAAAATAACTTATAACTTTTGAAACCCTGTTTATAACCTTTATAAACCCAGTTTTATTATTAGAATTTTTTTCTATTTTTTTTATAAAAAATCAAAATTCAAAATCGTACATAATAATTGTGAAATGCACTAATAGATACTATTTTGAACTAAATTTATAATAATAGCCGAAATTAGAAAACCTTAAAAAGCTATCCGCCACAAAATCGTTTTTGGGTCTACCCAACATGTTTTAGGATCGGGTATTGTTTTCAATACTGTAAAACTGATTATAGAACCGACCAGCAGAACCAAACCGCAAAACCGCAATAGTTGCCCATATTTTGAATAAACATTATTATTGTTATATTAGGTTCATGTATATATAAATTTATATTAAAACACATGGGTATGAAGAGATTTGTATGATATTTGACAATGATAAATGAAGTGAAACAATAAATTTAAGATTATCTTTTACAAAATTAGACATGAGATTTAGCAAAATTGTTCAAAAATAAATAAATTAAAACGAATTTTGATGACTTTCACAGAATGTTCCAACCTTTTTATTTCTCGCATTACAAATAAATTAGCTATGTTATCTTCACTCGTTATCTTTCTAAGGTTCGCAATATCTTAAAATTTTATGTGGTATTAACGTTAATAATCAACATTCAATAAATAATTAATTTTCTCCTATAAAAATAGTCTACCACACCAAGTTGTATGCTTTGTTTTGACTACTATTTTCTTCATCAATTTAGGAAATCATTTTTATTTTTTTAATGGGAAAATAAAGACTAATTACCTTCCCTTCCATGAAGGATTATTTTTCTACATTTTTTCAAATATAAACGAGTGCGAATATATACCCGCACCGAGAACCGTTAAACACATTTCAAATATGTGTATGGGTCGGGTACGTACAATGAGTATAAAAAGTTATCAAGACCCGACTCGTAGATGGCGAGAGAACGACTAAAACCGCTAACCGAATACCTAAAAACCGTTGTGTCGGGTCGGGTGTTGTCGGGTGAAATTAGCAACCCTATATATAATGTACTACCAAAATTAATAATAGTATATTGAACTTAATTATGATTTTTGTCATATTTATATACTCGTCAAATTAATTAAAATAAGTTACTCAAGTTACTAAATTACCCACACAACTTACATAACTTTTTATTTAGTATATTGTTCTAACATAAATGGCATGTATTAGTGTATCGATAACGTTTTTGGATCAAAGATGGAAATGATAGCGTAGTTAGACCGAGGAAAGAAAATTTAGCGATTTACTAATATTGATTAAGGGTGAATTTAGAAATTTAAAATTTATTAGGGAACCAGTTGTATTTCATTATGGATAAAACAATTTGTAGGCATAGCATTTCTGATTAACAAAGGGTGAACTTAATATGGAATAAAAGGATCACATGTACTTACCGATTACAAATATTTTACCTTTTATTCTCTACCCATTCCGTGTTTCATTACTTATTTTATTTAAAAAATAATTAAAAAAAACTTGAAATTTTTTATACAATTACTATAATATATGTATCAATACATTCCAATAATTATTTTAAATAGAAAATTCACATGCAATTTATTTTGGAATAAATGTATAAATTGGTGTAAATTAAACATTATATCTTAGAAAATTCGTCTAAAAGAATATTATGTCCAAATGTTTAAAAATTTGAATGCAATATAATATAAAAATTTATAAATTTGCAGAATAAGTTATGAAAATTTAAAATTTGAGTGAAAATAAGCAGTGGGGCACGAAAGAGATAGGCAATATGGGTAGAAGATTTTTACTCTGATACGACAACAAGTTTTTAAAAATTGAATACGTGAATACAAAAATATTTATATATTAAGTTACAAATTACAATCTCTTAATAACAAAACTATTAACTAATTAATGATTTTGGCATGTACAACTATTAACTAATTAACGATTTTGGCTTAAGTACAACTATTTCCACTAAATGTTAATAAAATTTCATAAGTAGGGTCTAAATCAAATTTAACTAAACTCATCATTATTGTATATTATAAAATATTCACATACTCATATTAAAAAACTTATATTTTAGTTAGTTTTCATGAATTTTTTTTTTAACTTTCTCAGTACTTATGTCGTATACAAGTGGTCAAAGTAAAAAAAAGTCAACAGTAATTGAAATGTCGTAGCTGGTTCTTGAAATGTCGTATGGTACGACTAACGAACCCGTGCCAGAAAATTAAGAAAAAGGAAATCTAAACTGTGAATTAGTTAGAGAACTGAGTATGAATTTGTAACAAGTAGATATAACTAAAGAGAATTAATCTTATCCGCCTAAGCTAATTTCATTTACATATATAACCACCGATAATCGTAGTCTACGCGTTGCGTGTACGATATGTATATAAAGATGATCTCGGACAAATGAATTTAAAATTTCAAAAAAAAATTGATAGAATTAATTTAGTAAATTAATAATTTTATATAAGAAGTAATATGCTGTTTTATTGGCAAAATTTGACAGATTCATTTCTCGTGGGTTGACTTATATTAACGGTACGATTGTTCAATAAGATTTTTCGATTATTAAAGTGACTTTTCCTATAATGGGAAAAGAGCACAAATGTGCTTAAATTTGTTGTGGCATAAAATTTTCCAACCTATGAAATATTATGTCCCTTGTAATACGAATATTATGATCATCCCACTCTTCTCTGTAATGTATCTAGTACTTATAAAAACGTATAATGTATAGGTTAGAAGGCTCATGGAATTCTAATAAAACTGAAACCAACAAAAGCAAGGTGTAAACTATCACACTCTTCATGAAGTCGTAAAACTCGACAAAAATAGAGTAGACGTAGAGATAGAGTAGTCGTACGTAAAACATTACAGGTAGACCCGTCTTTATATGGACAATTACTGAGTAGGCAACAGAATTTACGTACATATGGTAGTCTTTTAATCAAATCAAACCAATGTCTTCTGCAATATATATTTCTTCTAATAAATAAAATAGAAAAAAAAGGAAGGAGAAAGGGGTTTATTCCATGAATCAAGTGAGCCTTATGGAGGTAAATGTTATGTATATGATAATTTACCATCTTTGTACTACGTATTGATGATTATCTATTAAAAATAAAATGTTTTCGCATAAAAGAGTTTTGATATGATACAGGCTTTGTGGTAGAGAGTACTATTCTCACGTCGAGGGCAGTGCACACGTGTAGATACGGGTCTAATATACGTATATAAACTCGTATTCATATTAAAAAAAAAGGTCAATCCAATGGTATGATGAGTCGTCGATATATATATAATAATAGACATCAATTTTCATACCAGTTTGAATTGGGGAAAAGTGCCACTTGCTAGGAAGGACCGATATTTTGATGAGTTCAAGGTATGTTAATAACTCTAGTTTTTACATTTTTTGGAAAAATGCTTTCCAAGTTAAAAAAAAATGCTAACATTTAAGTTGAACATAGAGATATTATTGGTTCCTACTTATTTTTTAGAAATATTTTGTCTTCACCTAATTAACAAATTACGTTTTGTAGTTTTTGTTAGTATATAAGGCAGACTTTGTTAAAAATTGGCGCTTTTAAATCAAGTGATTGTTATTATTGTTAAGATTGCTACTTTTATTCTAAGTGATGGGTTACAATGTAATATTAAGCCGATATTTTTTCCGGTGTTTACTAAACGTAACCATAGCTTATATAAATATACGTTTTCACTTCACCACCAATATCTCTCTGTTCAACCAACAATATCTCTCTGTTATTTTAAAAGGTATTTTTGGCCTTGAAAAATGGGAGTTTTAAGTTAAATAAACTTAACCTTTTTTTTCAGACTCAAGCAAACTATTTAAGCCACTAAGTTCTGCCTAGTATGCCCATAGACAGTGTGCACAAATACGCGATTGACATAAACAAGTTTTGTGTAGCATTTCCGGGTGTTTGGATCAGATTCGATTTTGCTAATGTTGTTTGGTATACTGTGATTATAAACTTTACTCCTGTTTTTACTAATGCTGTAAAATCGCATCCGTTTGGATCTATCATAATATCTTTGTTGTGTCAAACAGGAGGGGTATCAACATCAATTAAAAAAGCAAAAACAAGAGAAGTCACAGAATGTGACTCCTGTTGATGACAATGCTGCATACTTGAAACCCGCAGGTGGGGTAACCAAGTCAGGCGTGTACGGTGTTGACAAAAGGCTTTACTATGACAGTTGTTCTGGTTCATCTTCCAAGAGTCTAGGTAGTTCAGGGAGCTCTCTTGTAAGCAAGGTGGAGCAGTTGAGTGAGGGATTACGCATCGAGAAGGAAAAATCTTCTAAAATGGAGAAAATGATGGCTCAATGGGTGGTTATGTTCCAGGGAATGCCAAACATGTCAACACAGGGTACCAATGAAGACCTTGAGGATAATAATATTTGCCATGACAACTTGGCCTTGGACTGATTTCTATTTAGTGTTTAGTGGGTGTAATTGACTAATTATGTTTAACACTTGTATTTTGTATGGTATTTAATTTCGAATCGTAACTATGATCGGAATTGACTTAGACTCGAAGTCTTTTGTATGTTATTTGATTTGGAATCGTAACTTTGATCGAGGTTCGTTGTTTATTTTTAATGAAATGCCGTTTAGCGTAACTCGCTTTTAGTTTTTATATTACTATTTGAATGTCAATTATTAAGATTAATCAGCAATTTCTTTTTAGTTAGTAACACCAGTTAGTAAATCAGTAATTGATAAAATCAGTTGGTAATTTGTAACTTGATAAAATTACTTGGTAAGTTGTAACTGATTAAAATCAGTTGGTAGTAAGTTGTAACTGATAAAATTAGTTGGTAGTAAATTGTAACTGATAAAATCATTTGGTAGTTCACTTACGAAATAGTAACTGCTCATTATTTAGTTGGTATAATATACTAACTAGGCTTTTACTAACTGATTGGTTAGTTAAGAAATCAGTTCCTAAATTGGTTTTACTAACTGATTTAGAGGTTTACGAACTATTTTTTTAGTTAGTGTTTGATCATTTTCTGTTGGTTTTGGTGTACGTAAAAGAAACAATTTTATTTCTATAATGGAATATGACTCTATTACAAAATTCCGACACTTGCAGAATGTAAATGCAATTAATTAAAATTCCAGACAGAATAATATAAGTTATTAAACTGCTGGACTGGTTTGTAATTAAACGAAACTGTCAGACAGAATAGTATAAAACTAAATTGATGGACTGTTTGTTAATTAAAAAAAACTGCCAGACAGATTAGTATAATTACTAAACTGCTGGACTGTTTCTGTAAATAAATTACAGGACTGAAATGAAACTAATCTAATTACAGAATTGAAACAGTACTTTAAATAAATTACAGAAAGGTAAAACAGAATTTAAATGTTACAGCTAAGGATAGGAAATTGAAATACTGAAATTAAATTACAGAAATAAAATGAAATAAAAAAGGCATAAAAGAAATAGACGAGGCTACTGTTTAACAGTATGCTCTTAACCGATATTCGCCTAACCACCTTTGAGCTTTCTGGTTATGTTTGGCGGTTCGATCCCAATGTACAACGTCTCGGATGACTCGCCGAAAACTGGCGACGAGTCAAGGTCGAGCTGTTGGTGGATGGCTCTCTCTGACTAAAATATAATGCTGATTTGGAGAGATGATATATCTCAGCCATTAAAATCACTTTACTACTGTCAGTTTTTGAAATTCGAAACTGCAGTATTAATTTTGCAATGAATTCATATTTATTGAAACAGTTACAGCTTTGCTGGGCGCTTTTCCCTAACAGGCGTGCTTTTGTCGAACATGCGCACTTTTGTATGTGAATGCACACATGTGTATGTGAACACACAACTTAATATACACAATGGATAGCTTTGTATATACATTGTAAAAATGACTTTTCATTTTCCAATATGGGACAATTTTCAATGAGTTATTCTCATTTAACCCATTTTTCCAGCATTAATAGTTTTCCTCTTTCTCAACCTCAATTTTTGACGCCAATTTTCATTCACTGTCATTCTCCGAATAGGTCATGCGACATAATGTTTCGAATCTTGTCATACCATCTACTCAACCGTCTTGAGTATGGTGTCAAAAGACAATAACGGTCACTCGAAATCTTGACTCAAAGATGGTGTCGTGACCATTCGGAAACTAAGATGTTAAACATGGTTTTTTCCTACATTTTCTTGTAGTGTTTGGTGTGATAATTTAATATGCATCCTAAGACTCGTAGGGATCCACACTTTTCCCACCCAACAACCATAGTAGACGAGGGTGGTTATAGGGAACTGTGGTCATGTTATAAACTTAATTTAAGCCAGTTTTGGTGCAAATGGGGTTATGACAAGTGACAACTGAGGGATTTATAATTCGTTTTTGTAAACAGTAAACACATTAAATAGTTAGGCATGCTATCCTAAACATTTTAAATGGATTGAAAATTAACTTAAAATGGATTAAATCTATAAAAGGTCAAAGAAGTAGTTTTCTAAATCCATCCTATCAAAATTGGGTTAAATTTTTGTTCTGGTTATACCGCAATGATCCATTTTCTAGACAACATAAGCCTCATTTCATATGCTCTCTTTCTATGCATTTCCCTGCCTATCCTTCTTTCATATGCTCTTGTTCGAAAGCCTTATCATAAAGTTTTCTTACTAGATTTTGCATGCTACAAGCCCCCAATTAACCAAGCCATTACCAAGGAGATGTTTATTGACAGACTTAAGCGCTACGGTGATACTAACGAGAAAACTATACAGTTCACCAGGAAAATACTGAATAGATCGGGGCTTGGTGAGTCAACCTATTCTCCCTTGTCTCTCTTAAAAGACCCTATCGATTTGACATTAGGAGGGGCAAGGACAGAGGTTGAAACGGTCATTTTTGGAGTTGTGGACCAGGTGTTAGCGAAGACGAAAGTGAAATGTGAGGACATAGGGATATTGGTGGTGAATTGTTGTATCTTTAATGTGACGCCTTCTCTTTCGAGCATGGTAGTGAATAGATACAAACTTAGAGACAATATCGCGAGCTACAATCTTACTGGGATGGGTTGTACGGCTGGTCTCACAGCGATTACACTTGCCAATAATATGATGCAGGTGAATATATATATATATATATATATATATATATATATATATACCAGTAATCGTGCCCCACACGTTGCGTGTGTGACGCACAATGCAATTAAAATATAAAAAATAAGTGTAATTATGATACAAATACGTGGATAATACAAAAAAAAATAGCATAAGACTTAAAAGAATGTTTGGTTGTTAAAGAGTGACACATAGTGTTATTAGTTGTTATTTTTTTTTATTTTTTTTTTATGTGAGCATGATATTATTGTAATTAATAAAAAAGTATAATGATATTTTTGAAAAAAAAAAATACCTAAATTGGGCAGGCTTATTTGACTTGGGTTGACTTATTATAATAGAATGAAGCGCAATATAGCAGTTTTCGAAAAAAAATGCATACGCTAAAACGCTATTTAGGTGGAATTGCCCAAAAAACGTGCTATTGGGTCCAAACGCGCGATATTTTGGACCAAAAGAAAAGGAAATAAAAAACATGTAATGGTTATTGGAAATAAATAATATATATTGTATAGTTTTTACAATTATTTGTTTAGTTCGGATGATTGTGACACTATACTGCCTCCGGTAAGACCCAAGTTTAAGATCCAGCAGCAACATAGTTTTTTGTAAATTTTTCAATTATTTGTATTTTTTATTCAATTCGATTCTTAATTAAAATAAAATAAATTAGGCATAAATTTAAGTCTGAATATTTACTAATTATTTGTTTATATTTATTATATATTTTGATTTTTTATTAACTATTTAATGCTATATTGTTATATTTATAGGTAAAAAAAATTACACCACAAACCGTTATATTAGTACGCTATTTGCGCTTTTAGCATAGCTATCGAAAAAACGCTACGTCAGTGATAACGCCATTTAAAACTATATACATCTGAATATTGTGTATGCTTACTAGCACGCTTTTGTTTGTTATATAACCATGGGGTATCCGCTGAAGGGCTGATATTCTATATAATAATTTTTTTTTACATAAAGGAATACCGCAGCCTTTTCAGTTTATGCAACAAAATGGAGTAACATTCTATCTTTGACTAGACTATACTATTTGCAAACATTTTTATGATATATCCTATACTTATATGCAGGTGCATTCCAGTACTTATGCCCTAGTGGTGAATACAGAGAGTCTCACACAACAAACGTACAATGGCAATGATTTATCCAAAGTTCTGGCCAACTGCGTGTTTCGACTAGGTGGGGCCGCTATTATTTTATCGAATCGACCATCTGATTATTGTTCATCAAAGTACCAAATGATCCACACCGTACATAATAACACAAGTTTCTCCGACTCTTCATATGGTAGCGTTTATCAAGAGGAGGATCACAAAGGAAATTTAGGAATTACCGTTACTAGAGGGTTAGAAAATGCTGCGGTAAAAGCCATTAAAGCAAATATTACATCATTAGGTTCCCTGGTTTTTCCGGCATCTGAAAAAATAAAGTATGCTCTCAAATATATTACTATGTATCTCAAAATAGTCGAGAAAAAGCCAATAAATCCTGATTTTAAGAAGTCATTTGATCATATTTTGCCACATGTCGGTATGAAATCGGTGTTGGATGCGCTGGAGAAGACCTTGGAATTACCTGAGATTTATATGGAACCTTCTAGAATGACATTGTATAGGTTCGGGAATACTTCCAGTAGCTCAGTATGGTACGAACTAGCTTATGTTGAAGCTAAGAAAAGAATAAAGAAGGGTGATCGTGTGTGGCAAATAGCATTCGGATCCGGTTTCAAATGTTGTAGCGTGGTTTGGCAAGCGATCAGGGCCGTTGATTATGAGGAGATGAACCCGTGGAGTGATGAGATTGATAATTTTTCTGTGGACCTCAGTCGACCCCCGATACTTTAGTTATTTAGTTTTCCTTATTTAAGTTAAAATTCCCTCCAGTACGTAGAATTTAATAAAACCTGGTTAACCAAATAAACTATATCGGACAACAGTAAATTTCACGTCGTTTCTCGGTTTTGGACAACCTTTTTTCTGTTTCAAATCACTTCAATAGTAGTAATTCAATTCGGTACCAAACACGAACCGTTTTGTGAAGTTTAATCCGTCTATAAACGATCCATCAATGTTTGACAAAACCATTTTGTTAATAACAAAATTCCACCAGATCCAATCCTGAGACCCTCAATGTGAAGGTTGTTGATTATTAACAGCAAGAAAACCACTCACAGTTCAGATCTATCACCACACGAGTACTCAATTTGTTATCAGAGTAGCCGTTAAACTCCCACTGGTGCAATTGCAGATGTTCTTTCCTAAAAAAAGGTTTCTCGCTTTACTCAAGAACTCTGCACCAAGTTTCTTGAAGCAAAATGAGTTAGGTCTGAACCTGAATGGCCCCATTTGATATATTGAGAAATGAATATTAGGGTACATAATTTCTTGAACAAAAGTCTATGTGCTCCACTCGACAATAAAAAATAACACACGGTAAGTCGATAATTCCAGATCTTGAATCAAGAGTTAGTTATTTCTGGTATGAGATATATAAAAAAAATGAGATTGCTTATCACACACATGATAAAATTTATTATTTGCTCCTCGAATCGTACACCGGAAGCTCCCTTCAAAACTAGCAAATTCAGCTTTCAGAGTTGGTGATCAATAATATTTGAGCAAATCTTACGTTTCAAATTTAGCCATTGTATCTAGGGATGCCAATTGGGTCGGGTCATTCAAAATCCGACTCATATACTTTTTTTATATAAGTTGTGGGGATAACCCATATTTTATTAATAGAAATAATTCCAAGTACCATTACACAAGATGTCACTAAATTGACATAAAAGAAAACTTGAAAGCTAATTACTTATCTTTACAACTTGCTAGACTTAAATGAAATTAATATAAAAACTTGATGGACCAAAAACAAACTGGTCTTTGATATCTCAGACCAACTGTACACGTGTTGATAGATCCCCATTCATTTCCTTAGGATAGAAAACATCACTGTGAAGAGAGATACTCTCCACCTCTTTGCCTGCTTATCTTCTTTCTTTAGTCCTCTTTTTATCATCAAAATCTGAGTTTTGGTAGCCCTTTGGCTTCCAAATCAATGATGTTCTTCACCTGTTGAATCAAATCCTCCTTTTTAAAGAACTCTTTAAAACCCTCAATACATCCAGAATTTGCAAGTTTATCTGCAGCACAATTTGCCTCTCGAAACACATGCTTCATCAGGTAATTTCTTCCCTCTAACTTGTTTTTGATCGCATCTATAACAATTTTAATATGCCAAAGAGCTGAAGTATTTTTATTAAAAATATTGACCAATTGAATTGAATCAGTTTCCAATATAATATCTGACATATTTGTTAATTGTAGCATAAATAGGATTTTTTTTGCTTCTGCTTCTATAGCTGATATACTCGTTACCATATCTTGGAACCCATAGATAAAATTACCATTAACTCCTCTAATTAACACCCCTACACCACTAGAATTTGAAGAGGATTTATAGCACCCATCAATATTAATTTTCACGTACCCAGTTGGAGGATTTAACCATTTCACTATGGTTACCTTCCTGGGATTTGCAAACTTTTCTTTAATAAATATTTCATTTATGTTTCAAAACTGTGGGAAGTTTTTATTTTTTTTGGAACTTAAATTTAATATATCAATAACCTGTGAGCAAATAGCAGTAGTTTTCATCTCCTTATTGTTGAATTTGTAGTTACATCTTGCTTTCCAAATCTCTCAAACAATCATTGAAGGTAGAACCTTTTTCAGAAAAGAGTCAGTAATTGTACTACCTGTTGTTGAAGAAGACCACCATGATAAGAATCTCCCCTTAATACTGTAATTAGTATTAATAATACCCAACAAGTCATCAAAATAGGTCCACACTTCTTTTGCTAACTTCCCTGAACTAAACAAATGTTCACTATTTTTTTCTTTTACACCACAACACTCACACTTCGAAGCTAGCTGAATTCCAAATTTTCTTACTGTAGAATCTAGAGGTAGAGATTTGTTGAAAAGTTTCCACACAAAACATGTAATTTTCAGAGGTAAAGCTTTATCCCATTTATACTTATTAAACCAACTTTCTTCATACTTAATTCTTGTATTTTCCCAAACTGACTTAAATGAAAAATTTCCCAATACCTCCTTGTTCCATATGATTTCATCTTTTCCATGTAAATTTACTTTGAATCCTTCATTAAACAAATGTCTTAAATAAGTAGGAATTACCTCATTAAGAATTTGTCTATCCCAAATTCCATTTTGCAGCAAATCTTTGATCTTTAGACTATTATTGATGTTATCATCATTTATTTTACCTATTCCCAGCCAAATGTCTAGATTTACAGAAATATTGCCATCTCCAGCAATCCATTGCATACTTTCTTCTGCTTTTTCCTTTATTTGCTGCATTCTGTTCCAAGTATTATTCCCTTTTCTATTTTTAGCTGCAACAGGATGAACATTTTTACAGTATTTGGCTTTCATAAAATTTGCCCACAATGAGTTTGAAGTTCTAAACTTCCACCATAGCTTCATAGAATAAGTAGCAGCAATATCTTTCATACATCTAATTCCCAGTCCATCTTCTTCCTCTGTTTTGCAAATATTTTTCCATTTGACCCAGTGATGCTTGTTTTTTCCATCTTTTTCTCCCCATAAAAGTTTGCCATTATTTTTTCTATCTCCTTTATAACCTGCTTAGGAGGATTCATTGCTGCAATTGTATAAATAGGAATAGAATTTAATACATGTTTGATAAGAATCAACTTTCCTCTCATATTTAAATATTGTACTTTCCACCCAGATAGCTTCTTCCTGACCTTCAATATCAATTCATGATAAATAATGCATTTTTTCCTTCCAGAATATATTTTGCAACCCAAATAAGTAAAAGGTGGTTTTTTACACCTTATACCTAATAGTTGACTCACTTTATTTTTTTGAGCATGACTCACTCCTTTAGAAATGTACACAAAGCTTTTATCAATACTTATTTCTTGACCAGAATCTTTATTGTACATATCTAGCACACTTTTCACACATTTGACTGAGCTTGTGTTTGCTCCTGAAAAAATAATAAAATCATCTGCAAAAGCTAGATGAGTAATAATAGAACTTCCAACTGGTGCTTTAAACCCTTTCCACCTTCTGTTATATACTAATTCATTTAAATTTCTGGACATAAGTTCAGAGCACATTATAAACAGGCTTGAAGATAATGGATCCCCTTGCCTCAGACCATTCTTTGAAGAAAAGAAACCTGTTGTAGCACCATTGACCAGCACAGTCACATTATTTTCAGAGATAAGTCTCCAAACCCTGTCTATCCATATTTCAGAGAATCCCATTTTCCTTAGAGTAGAAATTAAGAAATGCCAAGAAATTTTATCATAGGCTTTTTTCATGTCTAGCTTTAAAGCTAAACTACTACCACTACTTTTATTATCTAAATTGCAGATAAATTCTTGAGATAAAAGAATATTATCTATTATATCTCTTTTCTTCACAAAACCACTTTGATTTTCTGATATGATAATAGGCAGAATATCTGAGAGTCTAGTGCACATGATTTTAGAAATGAGTTTGTTGAAAAAAGTACACAGAATTATAGGTCTGAAATCAGCATAAGAAATAGGATCATTTGATTTTGGTATCAATGCTAAAACTGTAGTAGTCATAGCTTTAGGCAAAGTAGCACCTGAGAAAAACTGTAAAACAGCTTGGAACACATCTTTACTAATAATATCCCAGCAAGCTGTAAAGAAATGCCCATTATAACCATCAATACCTGGGGCACTATTCTTGTTTAACCCTCAAATAGCACTTTTAACTTCTTCAAATGTAGGATCTTTTGCTAGATTTTCATTGTCTTCATCATTAATAACCTTTGTTACACACTCTAAACTTTTGTAAATGTAGCTATTTGTAGTATAGTCAGCAGCAAGAAGGCTTTTGAAAAAATTTACAGCTTCTTCTTGTATTTCTTGTTTTCCTGTCATAGAATCCCCTTAAGAATTTGATATATTAGTAATAATACTCTTATTTCTTCTCTTTTTCACAACTCCATGAAAGAATTTAGTATTGGCATCCCCTTCTTTAGCCCATCTTATATTGGCTTTTTGAGCCCAAAAGTCTTCTTCTATTTTCAACCTGTAAATTAAATTTGCTTTGGCTTTCATTAACACTTCTCTATTAATAGGACTTGGAACTTCTTCAAAGAGTTTTTCCATTCTCAAAGACTATCTTCAGCATCAATTACCCGTTGGAAGATATTCCCAAAGGTACTTTTATTCCACTTTATAAGTACTTTTTTCAAGAACTTTAAATTATCAACCAAAGAGTATAGAGCATTTCCTTTAGTAAACACTTTCCAATTTGCACTGACCACTTTTAGAAAATCTTGATTTTTAGTCCAGAACTTTTGAAAAATATATCTTCTAGGATTATTATCAATATCTAATTTCATAGACAGAAGAAGAGGACTGTGATCAGAATTAATCTTGCTCAAATGCTCCAGAATAACATTATTGAATAGATTAACTCCTGCAATATTAAGACAAACTTTATCAATTCTCTCAAAAATAGTTCCATCTCCACTTCTTTTATTCCACCAAGTAAATTTAGATCCACTGAACTTCAATTCTGAGACCCCAATTCCATCCATACAATTTAAGTAATCATTAGCAGCTCTGAGATTTATAGGTAGGCCCCCTACTTTATCTTCTTCTTTAGAAACTGTATTGAAATCCCCTGTGGCAAACCAAGGCCTTAGAGTAAAATTTTGCTTTAGAAAATCCCATAAAGCCACTCTTTCTCCCATAGTACACTTTGCATATACCACAGATAGAAAAATTAATCTGTTTTGCCATTGAATTTCCATATGCATACATTGATCCATTTGCCTCACTAATTTTATCTCTGTATCTTCATAATAAAATAGCCAAATTTTATTCCCCTCATGACCCAAAACTTTATCAAAACCAAACTTAATTCTGTATTTGTCTAACTTTTCACCACCCACCATAGGCTCTATGCAAATTAGAAAATTAACTTTATTCACCAAACACAATTTTTTAATCCTTCTAACAGTAGCTCCATTGCCTAACCCTCTAACATTCCAAATAAAGGATGTAATCATTTATTATACCTTTTTCTCTCCCCCACATTAGAGGATGATCTTAAGCTCATCTGATTTTGCTGTTTCTTTGAATTTTCTTTTTTAAGAGCCTTCTTTTTCTGACTTTTGGATAATGTTTCTTTCCAAACTGCTTCTATTTCTTCATTCTCACTTGTAGCTTTACTATTCTCTTCTTCTTCTTCTTCTAGGAAATCCTCAATTTCAGTGATACCCATAATTTTGCTTAACAGTTGAGTTCCCATAACATTTTTAAAACTGACCATAGTTAGCTCTTTATCATATTGTTTTAAGCAGACATTTTCTTCTTCTTTATCCTCAATTAGCTCTCCTTTTTGTTGAGTATCACATATTATTTCTTCATCTATAATCTCTTCTTTATTATTTCCTTCACTTACAGTCACAACTTCTTTTATAGGAACTGCTGTATTGGTATCCAGAGCTTTGCTTACACCACCATTATCTTCTTTTGGATCTACTTTGATTTTCTGAAAAGCTCTTGCTCTACTGTATGAGCGTCCCGAAGTCTCGAGCCCAATCTTTGGTACTTTCTTTCTTTCTGAAACTGGTTTTGTTCAATATGACACTGTTTGTTTTTTTGCTATTTAGCTCCTTGATCTCTTTTTCTTCTTCTTTTTTGCTTTCTTTTTTATCATTCTTGAATTTGCATGATTTTATTGTGTGACATTGCTTATAACAAAAACTGCAGTAATTAGGTAATTCTTCATACTCACAATATTGTCAAAACCCCATATCATTATCTTCACCATAACCAATTCTAACTCTTTCAACTAGCTCCTTACTAAGATCAACCTCTACACATATCCTTGCTAAGCTAGGTCTTGTTAGCTTTGAAGTAGGTTCATCTACCCTTAAAGGATTTCCAAAAGCTCTTGCTATAGAAAAAATACTGGAATTATTATATAAATGTATAGGCAGTTTTGGTAGATTTATCCAAACAGATGCTATTGGGGTCTCAAAATCTGGATCAAAATCATATGTCCACTTAAAGACACGCATAGGGAAATTCTCAATGTACCAGATTTTTTAAAGCCAAATTCTCGTAAAATCTTCTTCATGAAAACATCGAATCAATATATGTTTATGATCCAATACACCTATATTATAGTTTGATTTTAAATCAAGCTTTCCAAACAATTTCCTTATAACTTCCACTTCTGGTCTACCATGTGTAAATTTTCCTACTAGAGTATACTTAAAAGGTTCCGATAGCTTTTTTACATCATCCATAGAGAAATTTATTAGGGGTTCTCCTTTATAACTTCCTACATCTTTCAATGTTATTATAGGTTTCTTTGGCTGGGAACTTACTATTGCTGCAAATGTCTTTATAGGAGGTGGATCCGGCGACATACATTGAGGGTTTCGTTTTATAGCTGTGGTTTTATCTCTGACCGGAGAAGAATCAAAGACAGAAATCGGTGGCTAGGGTTATTTACCCTAGTCGTCTCTCTCTTTCTCTCTCTAGGGTTTTTTATCCGACTCATATACAAAGTTACACTTTACCCATTTGATCAGACCTGACCCGACCTATTTGACCTGTTTTTTATAACATTTTTTTTTCATTTGAAAAGTAAACCTTATAGATGGCAAAATTTGAAATAGAATTTGTTAAAAACTCATATGATAAAGTAAAAATTATTTGATTTAGAAAGATAATATATAAATAGTAATGTGGCATTAAATAATCTTTCATATTAATTTAGTGATTTAAATTTTACAATTTTCTTTATAACATTTCCATATTTATTGAATTAATTTGGCCTTATTTATTTCGTCAATTAAAACATTGATATATGTAAAAATGTAATGTAAATGTATATGATTGACATAATGATATGGTTTTACGTAAATTCTTCTATAAATAAAGACGATAATATTAGTAATTAATTAACATGAATAAATTTCATTCACAATTACCATAAACATCGTTTCATTAATTAATAAATTAATTATATATAATATATTTTTTAATACAACCCACCGAAATGTATGTTATGTATTAATATGGATAGAGAATTTAATGTATGTGAGAGACACCGATGAGAGAGTCTTAAATTTCACTTTTTAAGTTGCACTTTTAGGCATTTAAATTACAGTTTTACTCATTTAAATGTATATTATCCATCTATTAATATAGGAGATAGAGTTTTATGCATATGAGAGATAGAAAGTGGGAGTATTAAGTTGCATTTTTTTAAGTTACACTTTTATACATTTAAAATCGATCCGAATAGAATTATATTTTTACCCGACCCGTCAGATCAAAATCCAAAAAATTGTCATCCTAATTGTATACTTATCAAAGTAGTAACTCTTTTTAAGTGTTAGTCTTATCCGACTATCTCATTAACCACTAAAACATTATGGAAAGATTAATTATATCTATTCACTACATGTACACGTTGTGCCTATTATTTTGATTTTTGAAAATAAAAAATATTCTATCCAGTTCACTTGCACTTTGGTGCTCATTGAAAATGGGTGTACATCTTAACTTATGCTTCAAGCCCAAAACACACAATTTATCTTATACCCTTTTGCTTAATAGAGTGCAATATCGATTTGCAAAGTAAAATGTTGTTTAACCGCTGCTCATACAGTTAATGAAAATAATCGATCCTCTCTCGGTTGACTGGGTTTGAAAACAGCGAATGGAATTGCTAAAATTTCAATATAGCAAGGCTGTAATGATCGTGTTAAAATAAGACGAAAGAACTCCCAACAGATCTTGACGTTGGATACAAGTCCAACAGAGTACAACTTTAGACGCTAAAGTCTATTCCCCGTAAAACATTCTTAATTTGTGCAGTTGATGACATACTCAAATGGCGTTTCGAATCTACATGAATCCGTTTACATGAAAACGTAATGTTAGCGTTGCACGAGTGTGGATTGTAGCTGGCATAACGTACCGAAATCGTGCTGTGAATTTAGAAGAAACAACAAATTCATTTGCCGTTTCAAACCTGGAGGCAAGAGTAGGTGAAGATTGTTTTCTCCATGTGCACTCTCAAGGCATAGAGGCCGTTACAAAAATTTAAAAAAAATTGAGATAATGATACTATATAGTTACACGTAGCTATCAATATACTTAGAATATGAAATGGTCCCTTTGAATCAAAATTCGAACATTTTTAAATAGGTACACTGAAGGAAAGGTACCCCAAATTCAGAAGCTTTTATGTCTTGTTTTTGGTGTCTTTCCGAGATTCTGCAAGTGCAATGATAGCAATGAGGTAGGTACAACAAATATATGCAAAAATGAACAAATATATAGTATCAAAACTTGTCTATGCCAGGCTATATTAAAGAAACCATACAGCAATATAATAACAGTGCTCGAAAACGACCTTTAAAGGCCAAACCACAAAAGAGTATAATAAAGAACTACTCTTATATAACATAATGCCAAATGTAAAAAAACGACCATGGACAACCACATTACATATCAAACATACTCGATTAACACTACCCGGTATCCACACAACTTTTCCGAAGATCGGTAATTGCTACAGCACAAACCCAATATAAAGAAGAAAAAAAACAAATAGACTAAAAATCGCAAAACCCAATGTAGAGTAAAAACTTCAAATTACATATTGCTTGGAGAATTTTTGTAGTGTAAGCCAAGAGTATTTACTTAAGATATGATGAAAAGCATTCACTAATAGCAACAAACGAGAAACGCTACATATCCACACAAAAAACCACACTCCATCAAACTGATGAACAAATTATTTGAGGCGAAACATCAATATTTGCTTTATTTATTACACGAGACGTATTAGGAGGTTGAACCCTTACATAAAAAAGGAGAAGGGATATTTTGACATATAGGTTACACACCCTTACATAAAAAAAAGAGAAGGGATGATCTACTCTACTCTCGGAAGGTCAGAGACTAACCTAAGTTTCTAGTACATATCTTTCTAAGCTTTTAGAAACAAAATAGGGGAAAACACAAAACGAAAGGCCAAAAAAAAAACTCATGGTTTGTTTCCATTAATAACAGGAGCAAAACCAGTGATAACCTTCGCATCAGATGAAGACCTAGATTTTACTTTCACCTCCGGTGATTTCACTGTGCTCGTCTTCGCCTTTTCTTCTTCAACAGAACTGTAAGACAAAGTAAACACACAATCATCTTCACCAGCCTCGGAGAAAGGGACACTGTTTTTCAAAACCTTGGTGGAAACAAAGCTTTCTTTGGTTCCAAATTTTTGATCAGACGTGTGGGAATTTGCGTCACCTAAGTCAAGAGTTGAAGTCGGAGTGATTCGGGTGTAGGGAGAGAGCCATTTAGATTGAATATAATCAGCTTTTCTCCATGGTGGAAAAGGCATTCCCTTTTTCTTTAGGCTCTGTTTGGCTGCTTCAGATACAATGGTGATCATTTTCATGAGACGATCAGATTGTCCTACAAATATAGTCGGCAGGGTTTGAAGAATGGCTTTATAGGAATTGGTAGATCGTGCGATCTCAAACTCAGATCTGAAATCGATGTCAACTATCAATCTCACGCCTTCTATGATCACGTCTACATATTCATACTCTCCTGCATCATACATACATTATGCTTTCAGAATCTACCAAAACTTTTAGACCTTTACAATATACTCTAGTCGACGTCCATATCAATTTCTCTTTGTACAACAATAAAACTGCTGACATAGCAAATTCATTTGCAAATGGTATTTTCAATAAAGGGGAATTGATTTCTGTGAGTCCTATAATGTGTGTGGCTATGGAAAATCACAAACCTATTTTATGAACCAACTCGCAGACATATTTCGGCCCAATTCTTCGTTTCAAACCCAAAAAGTATATTTACATATCATAGTCTACCTCTTAAAGAGTTCACAAATCTCAAAACATTCAAATAGATTATTATAACCAACACAAAAAATTCTTAGCCTTTACATGCACTGTTCTATGCAGGAATGGATCATGTTAAACAAGACTGTCAAAACTAATTCATAAGATTGCAGTAGGATTTTCCGAGTACCTGCTGGATAGGAAGGAGATTTATCCCAACGTGACTTGCATATAGCAGCATCATATCCGAGTTCGACTAAACCATCTCTCACTATCTCCCCACGGTTATCGACTTTCCTCTCAGCTATCTTGTTATTCTCGACTATTTTCGAAGTGTCTGCCAACAAGTTTCTCTCGCATACACTAGCACAAGGAACCAAACTCTGCCAATCAAAACAATATATCAGTATTCATGTAAAACGAGTCGATTTATTTCATTGCAGCTTCTAAGCTCCACATTTTCCCTAATTTGCTCATAAACTGTACTACACTTCATAACCCGATAAAACAGTTTTCTTCAATTATAAACTGAAATTAGAATAAGCCAAGCTTATTTGCATGAAATATTGTGCGAATATAAACGTAATCCCACCTTCAAGATTTCACATCCATCACTCGAGGGGTTCGATTCGTTATCCGAGCTGTCGCTAAAGCTTCCGTTAAAGCAATTGCACCTGTTCTTCCCGGAAGATGGTTTATCGTTTTCCTCGATGAAATTCCGCACCATTTTTGCCAAACAAACCGAGTTTGGCTCGCACTCTGAGGGACCATCGGCTAAGACCTTCTCTATAGACGAAGTCCTAGAGATACTAGAGAACTGCTTCTCGAAAATCCGCTTAAGCCTTGATTTCGTAGCAGGTTTTGGTGATTCGGGGCGAGTCGTTTCCTTCACGCATATTATATCTATAGGTTGTATTCTTGAAGGGCCAGGCATAATAGCACAGTCTCGAAAAAACAAAGTGCCTATGAATTATTCGAATAAATTCATGAATTCTATCCGAGACCATTAACTATTAAAGCTACATTTTTCATTTCTCTAAAGGAATGAGTTCTGAAAGAAAGCTAAAGTTTAACAGAAACGATGAAAAACTACAATTATTATTTTGATACGCGCCAAAGCTCCTAAACGACACTGTAAATCTTGTAACAAATTACTAAATTTGATAATCAAAACCTAATCAAGTCTTATGATCAACTATTAACGCTCCATTTCTTGTTATAAGAAAGAAATGAACGATAACGATTAAACCCCAACGGAAATGTAAAACAACTAAAAATTGATTAAAAAAATAGCGATTTCGAAGCTGCCAGAACAGACAAATATTTCAACAAAGCTTAGCAGAAATAATCATTAGTAATCACTATTAAATCTCATAAATTAAACAACAAATTTTATAATCTAATAATCCACCAAAACATCTAGAAAACACTTGTCACCTAAAACCAGCAATTTCCGCTAATTAATCGAATAAAATAATCAAAACTAAATAGAATTAGGTACAAAATCATACCTTGACCAATCCGAAAATCGATAATTATTATCCATAAATTTGCTTAATAAACACAATAAGAGCTAGGGTTTTGCAGAAATGACGATTAATTACAAACTAGTAAATATTATAATCCACACATGTAATTATCAGTGATCAAATAATTAACCTACAAATTTCATCATTTAATAATCCACCAAAACACCTAAAACCAGTCATATGCCCAATTTAATCGGAAAAAAAAAAAACACAATCAAAACTAAATAGAATCAGGCACAAAAAGCCATACCTTAGTCTAACCGATTATTGATTAATATTATATTATCCATAAAATTTAATTTTCCAAAGCTAGGGTTTTGGAGTAGTTTTAAGTCTTTTTAAAAGTGACGTCATAAATAGAAGATCTCGGCCGGCAGATGGTGACGTGGCCGGCTAAGAAGAGAACATAAAGCGTTTATATATATACACACACATGTATCTATATTTATATATATCTATTTATCTATTTATATATAGAGAGAGAGTATATATATATATATTTATAACAATGCGTAAGAATTGGGGATTTTGGGGGGGTATATATATAGACGAGGACGGTGGAATTAAAGACGATTTGCCACGTTGTCATCCTACGTGCCGTTTTTCAGAGTTAAAAAATATGATAATTTAGAAATTTATTTTAAAAAAAAACAAAAGCTTGTTTTTAATTTAATAAATATTTTATAATATATTTTATTAATTTATTTACAAATATATATATATATGTCATTAAAAAAATTTAAAACCAAAATTTTAAGAATTACTTCTTTTATATAAAAAAATATGCGTGATCATGTCTGATCCTTTCTAATCATGTATGTCTAATTCGAGTCCAAATCTTCTACCCACATTATATAAAAAAATTGTGTGTATTTTCTTTTAAAAATAATTATTTGAATGTAGTGATACATGTATTATAGTAATTGTACAATTTTTTTCAAGTTTTTTAGAATTTGTTTTTGGATAAAATAAACAAGGGGGCACGGAAAGGCGTAGAGAGATGGGACAGAAGATTTGGACTCGTATAATCCTGTTTGATCATGTCCAATTCTGTCCAATCTTGTATGTTTAATCCGGTTTAATCATATCTAATCATGTCCAATCATTTTTAATACTGTTTGATATATACAATTTTTTCAATTTTTTCGATTTTTCGATTTTTTTATTTTTTTATTTTGTATATTTTTTATAACATACGTAACTAATTATAAATAAATCTATGTAGTTAATTATAAATATGTATTTTTTTTTAATTAACTTGATTGATTTGTATTTATTTGCAAGTCTCCTTTTGTTTGTTGTAGAACTGTGGCCGTACACGTGTCGTCATCTGAGACGTCCATTATTATCTTGCCCAGCACACTTTGTTGGTGGATTTGATCCAGGTTGGTGCTTACACTGTTAGTTCCCTTATTTCTATTCTATTGTCCAGTTGGTCCTCACTCACAACAAAAAGCAACAAAATAATGTTGATAAGGTGATAACGTCACAAATTGAAAAAATTGACACAAATCAATCAAGTAAACTATCACAAAACGGTCACAAACACCATCACTAAACAACTCGTCACACAATTAGCTATTAGTATTTCCGTCACTACCTAGACATTACTTTTATAGTGACTACTCATGGTTTGTGTTGGAAATATAACGAGAGTTCAAAGTTATTATCAACTCCTGTTTACATAAATACTTTTTCCCCGTTTCACATGTCGTGCTCCGTTGTTTGATGTACTTTGTTGCTATCTTGTCACCTGCGCTTTTTTGTTTCTAGTGTATTGTATTATGGTTGGTGCTTACATTATTAGTCCCTACAGCTCTATTCTAGTATCTAGTTGGTCTCCAATACCTATGAGTTGGGTTTGAAATAAATTAATATTGAGAACATAAACTAGATTCGTGTTTCATAGATTGAAGAAATTGGATTTTCAAATAACCATTATTCGACGTAGTTTGTCGCAATCGAGCGCGTTTGAGTTTATGGCGGATTTGATTCTGTTTGTTACTTACACTATTGGTCCCTCATAATTTTGTTTTATGTTTAATTGGTCTACCATGTTTTTTTGTTGAAATGGTGGTAGTTAGAAGAGTTGTAAATATGATTATAGTTACCTGAAAACTCATTTCCGACTATCAAAACAATGTTTCTTGTTTTCCATGCTCAGTTACATACATTAAGGATTCATATAATTCCCTTTCTAATGGTCACTGCTTTGATTTTTGAAAGAATAGTTGTTAAAAGATTTCAACACGAAATCATAATTATATCTAAACTAGTTTCTGGCTTCAACGCGTAATTGTAGTTCTCGTTTCTTTTTCAATTTCCGCCTCTATGTCAGAGACATTTGTTGAACTTGTTATAGATTAAAATGTATTTAGACAGAAAAGGGTATTTTAAATTTACCATTACGTATTGGCTTAGGAATTCTCGTTTTTGTTTCATTTGAAAACATTTATTTCTATGTTGTGTTTCTATTGTGAATGCTTGCAAGTTTTATGTGAGCGAAATTATACAGCGAAAACCAATACGTCATCTTAATATGTAGGAACGAAATCTGCCTGATTTAAAAACCTTGGGGGCCTATTGTTATAATGTTCTAGTTGAAATTTCATGTGAAAACAAATTCTTATACTATACTTGTTTGTAATTATGTCATTTAAGAATCTGTTTTCACACACATGTTTGATGTTTCTTCTAAAGTTTCTCAAAAATAACCAAATATTAGAAAAGTTGGTTATTTTTGAGAAATTTTAGAAGAAACATCAAACATGTAACAAATATTTGTTACCATTTACCAATTTTTCTAATTAAGGTAACAAATATCTGAAGTTTCAGAAGCTCATAATCCATTTCCATTTAATATTTCCATGTAGAAAATAACTAGCTGAAAAATACTAAAGTTAGATGTAGCAGACAAGAATAAATTAATAAAAAGGGAAAAAAAGAACATTAAAGATGTATTATCACTTTTAGTAAGTGCTAAAAACAAATTAATAAAATTAATCTTAAGCAAAAGGCATCACTTTAATTATGCCCAAAGTAAAAAGTATACCTTGCTTGCTATAAATAGTTGATCCACGTTGCGTATAACATTTCTTACCATACTACTTTTTCCAAAGAGGCCGAAAGTAATAATAAGAAGAGACCAGTGTTGCATTTACCTAAAATCCAAATATTCTAACCGTTATTCTCTATCTCCTTTTTTATTTTATCAAAAACAAAATTCCAAAAAAGTTGAAAAAAATCGTACAATTACTATTAATACATCCCAATAATTATTTTTAAAAGAAAATACACACGCAATTTATTTTGGAATAAATGAATAAATTAGTGTAAATTAAACATTAAATAATAGAAAAATTGTCTAAAACAATATCATGTCCAAATATTTTAAAATTTAAATATAATATAATATAAAAACTTATAAATTTACGGAACAGGTTGTGAAAATAAATAAGTGGACACAGAAGTGGTAGAGAATATGAGGTATAAGATTTGGACTCATTTACCACCTAACCATTACATATAATTTTGTTGAACAATTTTATTTTTCTTTTTAAAAAAGGCAATAATGTAGATTTAATTCAGGCCAAGTTTTAGATAGAGGTAATTTAAATCGAGTTTTACAAATCTACTACTTAATAGCCATGAATTTAGCATTACACAATAAAATTTTGTAACCATATCTTTAGGGCATTTTTTTCGCATTACAAATGTAGATTGATTTTCGCTCCCTTATTTTTTTTAGGGCATTTTTTAAACTCATTAGATCAAATGCAAACTCATTCAAGGATCCACAAAAATTTTAAACAAAATTATGTATATTGTCTCAACATACGGAAAAACAATTATATGAGTGCACTATTATTTAGATGTTTCAACCAATAGTAGTTTTTAATTTTAATTTTGAATTAATTTTAATATAGATATTTTTGAGTTTATTAATAAGTGCTAGATTTTTAATATTTTTTAATTTTAATTTTAAATTAATTTTATGATAGATATTTTTGTATTTATTAATATGTGTTAGATTTTTAGTAGGTGACAAAGCCTAAATAATAGTGGACCGGATTTACGGTATTGTTACTCGTTCGGTGTTCATTTCAAAACATTAAAACAAAAATATTTTTTCATAGTTTTTTTTACCATTAGATTAGATTTATTTTGATCTAATGATCCTCACAAAATATAAGACAGCCTATCTTAAAAATATTAATGCAACAAAAATAATCCATATTCAACAACATGTGCAATACAAAGTTCAAACAGTATAGATCATGATATTTAAGAGTATAATTGAACCAAGTTATATACAAAAGCTGACCAAATTTCTACATAATCATTTCAGAACAGAATTACAAATAGTGCGATCCTTGTCCATTACTTTTTTTTACTCATTAATAAAGATTACTAATGATGAAAGCTCAAATTATATGCTTATAATACATTTATGTCCTTTGATCACACATGTACGTCAATCATTATGATATACTGAAAAAACTAATAAGCTTTAATCTTAAATAGCATCTCCATCAGTAACTAAATAAAATCTAGATAAATAGAAAAGGGGAAATAATTCACATAAAGAGGTTGAATTACTGCCCCTCTGATATGTTTCATCTTCTTTGGTGAAAATATAGCTCGGAGGAACGAATGTCACAACTGCAAACGCTCCTCCATATTGTTCCGTATTCTTTTTAGCATTTGTTGTTCCCTCCCCTCTCCGTCCTCCTTTTTTTCTACATAGAACAACATGCCATTTTTTTTAGTTATAGTTTCGATAAAGAAATGAATGTATTTGTTCTTGAAACATAGATATTGCTTTTTCAACCCTGTACTCAATGATCAAGCAAAATGGGACATTTCTCTAATTTTATGACAAAGTAATAATCATCACTTAATTCGAATGAGTTCGATCACCTCACAGTAGAGGTGGCAAAGATTGCTTTTTCATAACCACTTTGTCATGAACACGGCCTATACTAAATTCTTAACCAATTTGTCAACACTCGTTTTACTCTTCATCGAATGGCTCATTGGTGGTAGGTCAACTTTTAATAAGATTTGTGTTCATAGGTCACTACTCTCATGAGATTTTTAAGTGTAAATCAGCTTACAAATGATAAAAAAAGATATTATTTTCGTAAATATTTGGTATCTTTTTTTTTACTTAATAATTCAAACAAACACTAAAAAACTAAAAAAAACTTTTAATTTATTTTTTTATACTTTTGATATCTTTTTCGTATAAATTATAATATTTTTTTTTAAGTTTTAAAACAGCTTTTAACATATTTTTTACATTTTAATATTTTTTCCGTGTAGATTATAAATTTTTTTTAAGGTTAAAAATAATTTTTAAACTCTTTTTTATTTGACCGAAACTTAAAAAAGTTTTGGGTCAACACGTCCATTTAAAAAACCTATGATTTATGACTAATATTCTCTTCATTGAACTGTATGTTTTCAAAAATGAATTTTCATTTTGGGTTGAGCCAGTAATATAAAAGCCTGCCAATAACAAGCCCAATTAATAAAACAATACTTTTCACCTATGACTTTCCTAAAACTAGTTAGGCACATGACCAAATGCTATAAGGCCCTTTGCAGATTTCAGTTTCCTTTTTCTGGCAGCAAAAATAATGATAAAGCATGAGATATATAAGCGATTACGTTATCGGCTTGATAGCTCGGAGGACACAACAATATTGATGTTGTAGCCTTGCTTATTAATGTCTTGCCACATTCGGCTTGTTTTGTGTTTCGCATAAGTCCCCATGTTTGTCACAAACTCAACATAGATTTGTACTCCAGAGACAATCAAGGTTCATCATTGGCAGGCCTGGCCTATAGAGTTAGCATTGTTGTTTCTTAGGTTAACGGAATTCTAACTTTCTATGAAGAAGACCTTCTCTCGTATTAAAGAAGGATGTATAATTTGCCGTTTTTTTGGTATTCGTTTAAGTTTCACATGTTGTATAAGATTTTTTCTTTTGTACCCAACTTCCGGTGACAAAACAGAAGCAGATTGATAACAAACAACGAAACAATCAACTTTAAAGGTCGTAACTCGTAAGTGTCAACTTTCTTCTAACCACTAATTACACATTAGACTTCCCACGATTTCAATGGGATAATCGAAATTCAACCAGAGTTTTCAAGATTTGATGTCCCCTTATTTGTTATTATCATTTTAATCTACTGGACCGAGACCGAGACCGGTGATTCTTTTTCAGTTAAAAGTCATACTATTTCTTTTAGTTATTGTGGGATGCACCTAACACTTGGAAAATGCCAATATAACTATTCTAGATTTCTTGTTTAGTACATTGAAATCACCCCTAGCGACTGTTCCAAAAGAACAATGAGTAGCATAAGTAGAAACTCTCAATTAATTTAATGTTGAAAACTCGAAAGTTTTAGTATCAAGGGTACACTATGAACCATTTCGAAAGAAGAGCAAATTCGTATGCAAAAATGGAGACAACTCAATAATATTTACATAAACACACAGACAACAACAAAAGTTTATTGGCATTATAAGTCAAACTAATCCATCTGGCAACACCATCAAGTGAGTAGACAATCAAACCACGTAAAGAAAGAGTGACCACTTATATAAATCATGCATATACTTACATAACTCGTGCTTGTAAATCTAGAACCTCAACAGACAATAACATGTGAATTTTGCCAGTACTATAACAATTATCAATATCTCTATAATTAAGGACGTTATTAGGCTTGTTTGTGCCTTTTTATGATAATAAATGAGTGAATGGCCACTCCATAATTCCCTCAAAGTAAAGAAACTGAGAAGTATTAATTAGAGGCGTTAGAAAGTCATATATTAGAGTTTTCTTGTAAACTATGGATTAAAAGTTTAAAACACACAACTACACAAGTGGTTGAAAATAAGTTCATTTGTTATTATAGGAAGGGCTATGACTGCTTGTGTTAGGTATCGATTACTATTACTAGTACAACATATGAACCTTGAAATGATCACATCATGAATATTGTTTTGAGTGAAAGGAATAGCAAACATTTTTGTATAACATTGTGTTGAATTAAGTGTTCATCTACCTGATATACTTAATTACACCACTAACTACAAAAGCATTACATAATACTCCCTGGCCCCCGTCACTAATTAAGTGTTTTGTTTTCTATTAGGGGACGTGCCAAAATAAATGTTCATTTATTTTAGTTGATTTTATATTTTAAATTTTTTGAAATGACCATTTTTGTTAGGTATTCATATCACATACACCCCATGTAGACTCTCACATTTTAAGTAAAAAAAACGTTTTTGTTTGAGATTCTTGATGTTTTGTTTCTATACGTAAAATTGTTTCAAATAGTAAAATAGCACAGTTTTAAACTAGTACACTTATTTAGCATAGCATATATATAAAGCCATTAATATTATACGGTAAGAAAAACATGCATTCTTCAATTTACACGATACTATTATCGCTATATCGATCATTATGAGTTATGCATAATTCTATTCAAAGCAATTCCCTTGATGATTGGAAGTAATTCCCTTTCAATGTATTAGTTTAACAATGAATTTATCTCAATTTAAGCTCAAGTACATTAATTTCTTGTTCAATTCAAGTTATTCATTGTTCAAGAAATATAAGATAGGAGAATGTTATTTGAATTAATAGTGATGTGCATAATAGCATCATAAGTTATAATATAAGTACAAAATGCAATGTATAGGGCCTAGGGATTAAATGATCAATGGCTACTCTGTTTGAGGTATTAATCATAATCCATAACATGGGAATACAGTTACACATCATATAGTGCCACATGATTTTTCACTATTCTACTATTCTAGTATGGGGATACCAATTTGGCTAGTATTGTTGTAGTCCACCAATCTCATCACAAGGAACCAAACAAACCCTATTTATGGTGTTTAACAAAATGTGCACTTTGATACAAAGATAATTGGGTCCACACTAGTTGATAGAAACTCATAATAGAAGACGAAATTAAAATTGAAGGCCATGTTCGAAAAGGTAGCTTAATCAAGGTGTACCATATTCGATATCTCCTTAGCTCCCCTTCAATCGAGGTTTTCATCATATAGCTTATACAATTGTAATTTTTTTGAAGGTGCACATGGCAAGATCTTTGACACGACAAAATTTAACCATTATTAGTCGACTTTTTACACATTCCTCGTGGTTAATGCACGTAGACGGTAGAAGCTTGAACTTTCCCAAATATCCGATTTACTAAACTCTTCTCAGAAATATACACTCTAATTAAAAGTAATCGGGGTACGTACTTGATGGGTGAACAACAAAATCCGATTCAACGAAAAATAATGAGAAATGCATGTATATTAACTATGTGATTCTCATTTTACCTACTAACAAGCAGATAACTCGGTGTCTGTAACGAAATAATGTCATTTTTCTCTACTTGTACAATGTACTCGATAAATTAGAAGAATCGTTCCGTAATTGCTAAATTGTCGACGCCCTAGCAGTTAGAGACTTATGGAATGATATATAATACACGCAACGGTGAGCAAATTTTGATTAATCACTAGCCCCTATAAAATCACAAATGACCGATGCAGTTTTTTTTTTAACTAAACGTAGACAAATATACATAACAAAATACAAAAGTAAGTTACAATACAAATTTATCTTTTTCGTTCTCTACGTTTTATCATACAAGTATTGGAATAAAAGTTAATGTACCAAACTGGAAGTTTGAAATATTATTCTATTATAATAAGTCAAGACAGACTAAACGAGTCTGACAAATTTAGTCACATTTTTTCAAAAATACATATATAATTTTTTATTAATTACAATAATATCATACTCACATAAAAAAATATAAAAAAGTAATAACTAATAACACTGTTTATCTCTTTTTAACAACCAAATATTTTTTTAAGTCTTATCATCTTATATTATTTTTGTTTTCTATTATCCTCATATTTGTATAATAACTACACTTATTTTATATATTTTAATTGCACTGCACGTCGTATACTCCGTGTCAATGATTATGACACAGAGTAGGCCGTAAAATGCTGTGTTATTGACCTTAGGGCACACCTAAATTGAAACTTGCCCCAATTTTTCCAGAATAATATCATTGCAAATAATTATACTGTGTGCCCACACTAGCCCACATTATAGATATCTCAATACTTTTAAAAATAATAGCATTGATATAATCGGCTAAATGCACAAGCAGCACAAGTAATGAAATTATTGTTTTTGTTGTGCAAGTGTTCTCGAAACATTGTTCTGAGAAAACGATCAAATGAATTAGACTGAGTTAAGAAAATCAATCATAAGGTTTGGTGTAAGTAAAATTCGTGAATCCGATCCGAATAGCTGGTTTGGTTAGGTTTATTTTAGTTTTTGAATACTAATGATTTATTTTTGGATTCAAAAATTTCAAATCCGTCGTTAATGATATGTTTTAGGTTTTAATTCTGTTAATTCGAACCAGACCAATCTGATCCAAACCATTGAATCCAATGCAAACCAGTAAACTTAATCCGTTATATACATTAAAAATAAGCATTATTATTTACCATACTTATGAAAAAAAAACCTAAAAATTCTTTCTCATATATATAAGTAATAATAAACGAGCATATATATATATATATATATATATATATACTCCTTAATCTAATGAACAATAATAACTGTGCGACAGATTTCAAATGTCTTTTAACTTTTATATTATTTCACTACTACTTATATGAGTCGTATTTCTTTATTGAGGTTTGATTTTTCGACTGCAAAATATCTGTTTTCACCCCAAAACCGTAAATTCGAATTACAAACCGTAATTCGGATTTACGCATGAAAACAGACATTTTGTAGTCGAAAAATACAGCATCTTCTTTATTTTCTAACCGAATTAATATACTGTTATGCATTATCCGTGTGGTTGAGCAGAGTATATCAAAGATGTTTGTACTTATTAGTGTTGCTTATATATTGTTTGAAATCATTTTTCACATTATTTTTGTTTGTAAATAATTGTCATTAAAATATGTATTAATTTAGATTAAATAACGAATGACAGACATTATTAAAACACAAATCCGATCCGAATTTACACAGAAACCATTGAATCCATAAAATCAACCCAAACCGATCCGTTTGGTTTGTTTTGAATTGAAAAAACAAATAGTTTGGTTTGAATCCAAAATTTCACAATCGATTAGCTTATGATTGATGATAATCCGTTTAAATCCAAACATCTATGCTTTATATATAGAGCATGTTTAGTAAATTAGTACTACTTAGTTATTGAAAAACAGGAACTTTAAAGTTACAAGCACACACATGCACATCTTACACTTGCCTATCGCGATTTTAAATTATCCTAAAAAAGCGAAAAGATAAAAACAAAATCAAACGGATAAAACTTAAGAAATTAACATAAAGACAAAAGTAAGGCGTTTAAAAAGTCGATTCACTCTTTTGCCTTTTCCTTCAGAAAACTAATTTTCTACGTAGCCCGGATAACATGTTAAGACCACCAGGGGTCGCAATATCATGAATAGTCTCGCCAACAAGATCCTTGAATATCAACCGTTCGATATCCAGCACTGCCTCCGACATCTCCACATGGCAATCTCCCCACCCGTTGATCGAATCTCCCTCCAAATCTTTACGTAAAACACTACAAATTGTATCAAACAAGTCCTCTGACGATTCCCTCTCTCTAATTTTAAGAAAATCCGACCAAATTTTTGAAATCAAGGGTTTCTCTTTGCCAAAATTAGGGCGGAGTGGGAGCTTCCAAGGTGGCAATTGTCGGTTTCTATCGAGGATTTCATTTATCGTGTCGAAAATGAGCCTTCTTTTCAGTTTTGATGTCTTGGAAGTGTCGTTACCTTTTAGGTATTGTTGTTTTTCGAGTAAAAGGAACATATCCGAGTCGTCAGGTAGGTAACTACAAGCGCGAAGAATATCGGAGATGTATGCATAATCACAATCGCGTATTGTGTCTTCCTTTTGTGATTCGATAGGCGAAAACATAGGGCTCCACGTGTCCTCTTCAAATTCTCTATCTGAAATGGTGTCACAAAAACATATATTTAATTAGTACTTTTAGCACATTTCATTTGAACAAGGTTTATGGCAAAAAAAACAAAATAGATCAAAAATCACGTTTGAGCTTCTTTGTTTAATTTCCATCTTCTAATAGTAGGCATTATATTCTACCCATTTTATATTATATGATTGTATTGGTTTATTTTGGATCAGCCTAGTGGGTCAAAACTCACACTCTCAATGTGTAAAGTTCAAGTCTTTTAAACGCCTCTGATAAAACATTGATCATCTTTAAGAAAGAAATAAATAACCGTTGTTCCCTTTTCGTGCAACAATTTTGGATTATATGGTACTATAAAATGTACACAAATTTACGTTTTGTATACAGTATAATCTAATTAGTACTTAGTAGACATCAATATATACATGCAATAACAACTCCCCCAAAACAACTCGTTATATACAACTTGGAGTGAAATCAGTATTTTAAATAGCGTTATCGCTATCGTAGCATTTTTTCGAGAGAAACGCTAAAAGCGCAAATAGCGTTGCTACATAGTGCTTTGCGGCGTATTTTTTTTTTTTGCCTAAATACATATAAATATAGCATTAAATTCAAAATATCTAATAAAAATTAACTAAACATATATAAAAAATTGTAACTAATAATCACAAAATTATTATAATTGAGATGTCAGAGTATTTACTTTGTTTGCAAGAGTTTTGGGGTTTGATTCTCTTTAAGATCCAATAATTTCATTAAAATTTTGATCAAAAATAAAAATAAAATTATTTTTTTTGGACTGCTTCCGCTATAGAGTTCCTATAGCGCGAATTTAGCATTTTTCTATCCAAATAGCGTTTTAGCGTTGCGTTTTTCTTTTAAAAACCACTATATCGCACAACGTTGCGCAACGTTGCGAGTTTTTTAAAACAGTGGGTGAAATAACTAGGTAAAATGCTAAGGTTCTAAAGTTGAAATTTCATTGCAAATTATGAGTAAATCTAGAACCTTTTTAAGTGTAAACATATGAGACCTAGCACATTGTGAATGTGCCCTTTTTATTTATTACAATTTACTAAATCCAATTATGCAGAGTCAATGTTCATACTGAAATATGTTCAGAAATTCAACAAAACCTGACGATGAAAACAACGAAGCTTTTACGATCATTTATAGTACTAGTGCTTTGATTGGGTAAGATAGAGTACAATTAAGTTGTCTAGGGACCAGAGCTAGCCTTTTTTATTAACTTTTCAAAGTCAGTATTAAATATTTCACCTGTAATTCATAAATTTTGTGATGGTTTTAAAGTCACTCTCCAAATTAATTTCCGTCATCAAATGCAGTTAAAGGTCCATCAGTCAAATAAATGATTAAAGATCATCGCCCAAATTTATGATTAAAAGACGTATCACATATTCACATATTCACATACACTCCCCATTTATATGGTGGTCAATCTCACTTCCACGTGACTTTACCAATCCCACATAATCAAGTTTTATTTTCCCCAAAATCTCAATATTTAAAATCGGTTACTTAAATCATAAATCTATAAAAAAAAAAAAAATACTATTGCTACTCATACCACAAAACTATAGACCAAAACAAAACTCACAAAACTACGAGTTAATATTCATACTCACAAAACTACGAGTTAATATTCAAATCCCGATCCCCTTACGTACTAGCAAGTGTGAACCAATATTCATACTCACAAGTCGCAAATCCCGATCCCCTTACGTACTAGCAAGTGCGAACCAATTATCAACTGTTAAATCTTCGATTAATTTTTGTCAAGATGAACATCATAATTCTAGAATTTGTACCCCTTTGTAACTTATAGGTACTCTTTATTGAAACTTTTTAAAAGGTTAACTAAATGAAAAAACAATTCAAGACGATTAGTTGAATAAAAGACAAATGTATATAAACTATAGAACAAAGAAACTAGGTGTGACGGTGCATCCAAACAAGCCTACAATATAGTATAGCCATAAACTTTCAAGTTTTTAACCATATTGGTTTTGTAATTATTCTAGTGACAAAAGATTTTATCTAATATGACAGTGTACTTACTAATAAACAAAAAAGTGGTGACATGACAAACTAAACTGGTAGGGCTATTTTGGCCTTATAGTCAATCTAGATCTAACCAATACACACGTCATCTGACATAGCATAGTCAAAAGAAAAATCTAGCCAAAAAAATCGCAGGTATGGGCACTACCAAAATGTTCAGTACAATATATAAAAGCTACATAAGCATTAGTATATCTATCCGTTTCAATTTAATTGTTTATTACGAAACTATGTGCAATTTTGACCAGTTTATATCTTATATCTCAAAAGTTTCATTCCGACAATTTTAATAGAAGTTCTTGGCCGGTAAAAATTGCACGTAGTTTCGTAATTGACAGTTAAATAGTAACGGAGGGAGTACAAGCATAGTAAATATAATATATTGAAAATTACCTTTAAAATCGATGCTTCGCTTCATTATTGGCGACGGCGATGACGAATCGTCCTTGTAAAACGATGAGTCGAGTACCGAGACCGGACTTGGTTGCAAATCGGCGGCATTCATTTCCGCAATGCTGTTTAACAGCTTGTCACACCTTTCTAACAAATTTCTACCTCCTTTGCTTACTTCAATTTTAGATCTCTTCAATAAAATAAAATAAAAATCACAAAAAATAATAAGACTGGGAAACACTATACAAGATCAAATGAGAAATTCAACACATTGGCTAGATAAGTATAAGGCGGTCATAATCGAACCACATATTCGAACTGATTTAGCAATTACGAACATATCACACTATTTTATAGTCGTATGTTAAAAAAAGAACTAGCGAAACAAGTTTTTCCGTTATATCGTTTCCATAATATAAATGTGGCGTTGGCGCAATGTCGAAACTCACTTAGCAACAGATAATATGCAAAATTTTAACAAAAATCCGTTATATAAAATCATTTTTTCATCAAATTGTAACTAAAAGTCCAAAATAGATGTCCGTGTTACCAGCTAATTCCTCTACTGCTCAGACCAGCAGAAATAACAGAACAAGTTTTTAGATTTTAGTTAAGCAGACAAATAATAACCAAGTTCCAATAAATGGCAATGTTGACTGGTTTGGATCCAATTAATTACCTCCGTATCGGTTTGGGACGACGTGCTAACTGTACTTTCAGTAATCGATGAAGTTTCGTCAATAAATTTCTCTTTAGTCTCAACAACCACCGGTCTTCTAGTTCGCGGTGACCGATTATTCGGATCCGATCCAACCCTCCTCGGACTCAGCCTTGGCGAACTCACCGGAGAAGCTCTCGACTCATTTGTTCTCATTTTAGTTTCAACACCACTAACAGGCCTTCTCCTCACCGGAGAACAATTCGGACTATTCTTAGCACTGTTCTCTCTCCTCGTCGGCGAGCAGTTGTTACGAGGCCTCTCCCTCTCTCCTCCTCGCCTCGGCGGAGGAGTGCGCGACCTGGCAGGCTTCATTAGGACTATATTATTATTTTCCTCATATATATAGTTCATTTGTGTCGGATTATTAGGGCGCTTGTTACGTAACAGTCCCTTGAGCTGCATAGCCTCCAGTATCTGTTTCAAAGTCTCGTGATCCTTGCAAGGCTCGTCGATCCCTCTCATCTTGAGCCTCCGTTCGATCTCGTTGTAGATCGAGCCGTTCTGCTTCGGCTCGGGGAAGGAATCCTCCGAGTCAAAGTAGTTTCTGTTCCTCCTCTGCTGACGTGGCGACCTCCATGGACGGGATCCAGGATCCGCAGTCGCAACCCTCCTCCTAATATTTTCCTCCTCGATTTTCGAAATTTTTGAAGCCGTAGGAATATATTTAGTAGTGTTGTTTTCGAAGGATCTGTCCAGGTTCATAAATCTGGACAGATCCTTCGACAGTCTAGGATCAGACGATTTGTCCAGGTTCACGAACCTGGACAAATCCTTAGACACTCTAGACTCGGAGGCGGATCTTCTCAGCTCCGCCTTCTTAGTCTCCTCCGAGAGGGGCTCGAGTCCCATTAGTCGAGCAATGACGCTAGTGGACCTTCGTTTCTCATCTCCACCGTTATCGATCTCGGACGGTACGACTTTAGCGTAGAGCTTCCCTTTATTATCGACGGTCGCTCGGCTATCTAAAGAGAGCCTCGGAGCCTCTTTTCCAAACTTCCACGGCGAGCGTGTACCCTCTTTAATCTCCATTGTCGGAAGCGTTTTCTTCGCCGGAGTTGGATTTTCCGGTGGCGGAGGAGTCTGTTTCGGTTTCTCCTGCTCCAGTGCAATATTGATGACCTATATTATAATCAATAATTCAATAATCAGAACAACATTTCCGATAATTACAACATAAAAACAGTCGATTTCCATATTAGTAGTAATGCTAATTAGAATCTCATTTAATACTTTTGTTACTGAATAATCAAAGTCATTGCTCTAGTATTCAGTAGCAACAATAAACGAGTCAAATAATTAAAAACATAAAATGAGATTTTCAATAATTACCATAAATAAATAAAAAACAATATTAGTAATAATGCTAATGAGAATCTCAATTAATATTGTTACTGAATAATCGAATTACAACAATAAACGAATCAAATACTTTAACAACATCAAATGAGATTTTCGTTAATTACAATTAAAAGAATCGATTTCAATATTAGAAGCAACACTAATTAGAATCTCATTTAACAATATTACCGATTCATTGCTCAATTATTCAGTAACAACCATAATGATTCAAATAATTTAACAATTAAAAGAATCGATTTCAATATTAGAAGCAACACTAATTAGAATCTCATTTAATATAGTTACTGAATAATCGAGCACATTGCTCGATTATTCAGTAACAGTACTAAATGAGCGAAATAACATAACTAACATATAAATAAAGCAATAATTACCGGAGAAGGGGGAGAGGTTAGGCGTTTGGTGTTGGAGTAAAGGCGTTTACCGGCAAGTATATGGTGTCGATCGAATAGTTGAAAAAAACCCGCCATACAACCCATCTGCTTCTCTATATGTTTCTCTCCGTGTATTATCCCCGTCGTCATTTTCTCTCTCTCTATATATATATATCTAATATTGGAGAGTGTGTGTTTGTGTGTATATATATATATATAAATATATTTGTATGTATAGATTTAGAGGAGTGTGAAGGTTATAATAGAGATGGTCATATCTCTATCTATCTATCTCTTTCTCTCTCTCTCTCTCTGTGCGACTCCCGCTTTCTTCTCGGTTTTAAAGGGGTGTGGGGAGCGCGTGGATGAGATGGATGATAAAATTGGAGAAACTAAACTATTCATCCCTGTAGTTTGATTTTATTATTTCTCATTGGTTTTTTTTTTTTTTTTAAAGGTATGTGTTTGGTGCGGTTCGATTTGTTTTCACCATCGGGAATCCGAGCAGATTTTTTGGTTCGATTTTTTTTTGTTTTGCTCTTTTTTTTTAACTGAACCGAACCGGTTTGTTTCGGTCCGGTTTTGGGGTTTTCGGTTATTTTTTGGTTTTATTTTTTTGTCTTTTTCGGTTTTATTTTTGGTATTTTTGGTTTTTTTGGTTTGGTTTTATTATAAACCGAAACCAACCCGAAAAACATTCGGCTTTTTGGTTTTGATTTTTTCGGTTCGGTTATTGGTTCGATTTTTTCGGGTTTTCGTCCGGTTCTATTTGTGACGGTGGATCATTGAGATGGTTTGGTAAGATTTCCTATCTAGTACTTGTACTATATTTATTGTCGCTTATAGTATCTATAATAGTGTTTTTATCTTTATTGTTAACTAAAATAGTTATCTTATAATGTTTTTTTTGTCTTCATTAGTTATGTTAAATCATATGTTATTTTTATAGATGTTAAAAAAATTTGTTAAAAATAACAATGTTTTTAATATTGTTAATTGATGATGTGACAAAATACCATTAATTACAACGTTAAATCTATTTCAACTACTCATATTCTAATTCCTATTTTAGTGTGGTTTTACAAAATAACTAATTAATGATATTTCAATTAATAATTAATTTTAATTAAAATTAGATATTTTTTTTAATTTAATACACTAATGTGAATGTTAAATTTAAGTTATACATGTGTTATTTAACATGTAATTAAATAATTATGCGTAAAAGTTATTATTGTTAAAATGATGTTCTTATGGTTTAGATTTAGCTTCTATTCTCTATCTTTTGAACTGTAACACTGGATAATTGAGATGTTTTGGTAAGATTTCCTATCTAGGATATATAGAATATTTGTAGAATGACATTTCCTATCTATTCGGTTCTTATAGTTACATATGTATCATTTAAAATACAATTAAATAATTATGTGTCAAAATTTTATAATTATTATTGTTTAATTTCTTTGAAAGTGAAGAAACTACATCTCACGTCCCTATAGTTTGGATTTAACGTCTATTCAATTCTTTCTGGTTTGAATTGTAACGCTAGATGACTTGGATGTTCCGTAAAATTTCTCATCTTTTGGAGTATAAAAGAGTTGTGCTACTTATAATATGTTATTAAGATTTACTTTATAGAATGGAATTTATATATTGGTGGAAAATTAAAAAAAATGGACGGTTTTGTATTATTTACAAGAAACTGTGATAATAGGAATGCTTAACTTTGTGGATAAGGCTTCTTGGTTGACTTGAAATACGTTCATGTAATTTGGAAAATAAGTGTTGAATCTGTGTTTTATATAATTCAAAAGAAAGTTTAAGGAGAACTATATTTGATTTTCAGATTTTGTTTTTTCATCAAAGGGACTAAATAAAATTTAAAACTTAAAACATAGCTAGGTACCATTTTATTCTAAAAAAAGATATGACGATCATTAAGTGAGAACAGGCTAGAATAAATAAAAATAAAGTATAACCAACTAACTGAGTGATAAGAAAATAAAAAGACTCCCTTTATAAAAATAAAAAATAACCGACTGATAAGAAGAAATAAATAATAACCGAGTGAATAGTGATCACATAATGACTACGAGGGTAACACTATAAAAAAATACCCAAATAGCGACGGGATTAGTGACGGTATTTTTTGTTACGAGCTTATTAGCGACGGTTTTGTGACAATTTAGTCAATTTATGACGGCTTTGTGACAGTTTAGTCAATTTGTGACAGGCTTGTGACAACTTTTAACTCATTAAATCAAACATTATTTTGTAATGTAAACTGATACTAGTTTCATCCGGCTCCATCCGTTTCTAATTAATTATATTTTATGAAATTACGTATAATTTTGATCGATTTATAACATGTATCAAAATTGTCGAAACGAAAAATTTCAAAACTAAATCATATAATTTAATGTTTGAACTATATGATTAAATTTTGAAAATTTTCATTCCGACAATTTTGATACAAGTTATTGGCCGATCAAAATTACACGTAATTTCGTAATGAACAATTAAGTGAGAACGGATGTATTATATGATTGCAGGATAAATACTGTTTGCCTTGGTTGTCGTTTATGTTGTAAAAATGCTATTTAAGATTTTTACTTTAGGTTAAGGATGGTAATTCCTTTTTTCAAAGTTAGTTTTGCTCTTGAATATTTGCTCCTTGATCACTCCGATCTTGGAGTTATAAGTGGTCATAAGGTTTGGAGAGATAAGGAGACGGATAAAAGATTATCATACCATTTTTTTTTACGCTACGGGATTTACATTATTAGTTTTGTAGCTTTTTTTTCTTACTTCGGCAATATTAGGCATTTACTGTATTTTCGATCGTGGGACGTTAGTTGATTTTGTTCAATAATATACTATGTGAGGTTGGTCCATAGAAGTACATTATCTTTTACGTAATAATGACAGGCGTGTTATCTTTAAAAAAAAACTTCACAATAAAATTTATAATCCCTAATTTGTATCAAAATCCTAGATTTCTTTGCTTAATTTAATAATTGACTTTTTTGGAAGACTTTTTATGATCATAAATTCACAATGTTATCTGATTGAGTAGTTAAATTACTCCACTTATTTTATGCAGTATACAGAAATGACGATTAACCGAAATTAAACGTTTGATGGATTAACAAACGACTGAAAGGTCAGAGTCGAAATTGATCAGACAAATCGTAATAAATTAAAGAAGTCGGTGATTTAAACACCATAGGACAATTAAGTTTACATTTAAACAAAAAATTATCGTTCGATGATTCAATGATTGATCGGTAAATTGGTGGACACTAGCTTGGTGAATGGCCATTCCTATCATTTTTTAAACCTTCATTTTTTAGACATATTTTTTTCTCGGTAAAGCCAAAAGAATTCGTCTTACTTAAAACACAATTCTTATACGAATTTGAAACAAATAAGCAATGAGCTCAATCACCCTTGCCTTTTCAATTTCCATTATTGTTATTGGGTTATTAACAATCCATTAAATTTTAAACGATTAAATTATTATTTGGGGGAATTAACGTTTACTACAATGCTATGAACTTAATAACATTATTATAATGTACTAAAATGTTCTTTCCTTAAATTTCTCTCTTTTTAATCTTGTAAAATTAACTCTTGTTGTTTTTTTACCAAACTATTTGAGATTTCGAATTTCAATTGTGTAAAAATTTAGGGAATTTGTTTGAAAAAGATCTCAAGATTCATTTGAAGAAATAAAATAGTGAGCATCAAGATTTTTTTAAATTTTTTAAAGAAAAATAGATAGCGTCATAGATCATCAATTTTAAAAAACAATTTAATACTAATATATACAAAAAAAAAACTACATATATTGAAAAATTATTTGTAGCATTTGATAGCATCGTTATAGTATCACATATAACATCAATGTTGTTAAAATAGCAACAACAAAAATTGATAAAATGTACAATCATTGGTAAATTTTTATAAAAAAAAAAACACAAAACAAAATAGAAAAACAAAATAGTATTTAGAGAAAGAATGAAAGAGAAAATTAGTTTCTCGGTATTTTTCATTAACCGCCAATAGTGAGATAGATACTGATTTATATACTCAGCCAATTCTGTTACAAATCTGTTGGATGGTTTGAAATGATTACAACATCGAAAGTAAAATACAAATCACTTTTTCCAACAAAAATCAAATCGAAAGCCTAACAATAATTAAAACATCCGAAATAAAAATAAAATAAAATAACAATCTTCGGTCATTTTTTAAAAGATAAGCTTCGATTAGTATAAAGGAAGTAAAACAAAAGGTAACATTGAGCATCAAAGAACATAAAAGCAAAACAAAATAGATGCTACCAAACATAGACTAAAATTCAAAAGTAATTACTTAGTGAGAAACGAACTCCAAATGTAACCATATAAACATAAAAACATGCCACACAAAATTTCAAAACAACAAATCTGAAACTAAACTATACAAACTATGTCCAAATAAATCGGGGAACTGTGACGAATTTTTTTATTACGACCTTACAAGTTATGGTTTTTATAACGGATTTGTGACAAAACAGTTAATTTGTGGCAGTTTTGTGACATGATAATCAATTTGTGACACTTTTGTGATAGAATTTGACTTTCATAAAATCAATATTATTTTGTAGTGATACTCCGGAATCAAATATAGATGACGTCTTTTTTCTTTACTTCAAAAATATGAAGAAAAAAAAATAGAAAAAGATTTGTAAGGCTTATAATACATGAAATGACATATTTTCTTTAAAAGCCACTGAGGCCAAAAAAATAATTACAGTTTAGAATCCAAATCTCAACATCAGTTTCTATCTTTCCCACTACTTATTCAAGTTGTTTCTAGATTTGGTGTTACTTCTAATCTTATTAGCCTTATAAAAGTTTTTTTTTTTCCGATGGACTATTAGATAATCTTGATTATATAGCTGTTACCGAATTTATAACTAAATAAAATACTGTTATGTTCTGTTATCTAACATCACTTACTGTACTCTGATGTATGATCAGGGTCGGTCTTTGTTTAACTCAAGACAGAGACAAGTTACTTGGGTGCCGAAAATTATTTTAAAAAAATATATATATACAGTTTTCAGAATGTAAAATTATCATTTTAGTGCGTCTATTTGTAATTGTAAATAGACAGAGACAAGTTACTTGGGTGCCGAAAATTATTTAAAAAAAAATATATATATACAGTTTTCAGAATGTAAAATTATCATTTTAGTGCGTCTATTTGTAATTGTAAATAGACAGAGACAAGTTACTTGGGTGCCGAAAATTATTTAAAAAAAATATATATATACAGTTTTCAGAATGTAAAATTATCATTTTAGTGCGTCTATTTGTAATTGTAAATACATGTAGCGTAGTGATTTTTAACTGAGTCTAACATCCAATAGGTTTTGAGTTTGAATAAGTAATAACATCTTTTTTCACATATATTTCAAGGGTAAAAAACTGATAAATATGAGTGGTTTTTGTAAGGCTCGAGAACTAGAGACCTCTCAGTTACAAAAAGAATACTTTACCAGTAGTCTAAAACATATTTGTATAAGTACATTGTAATCTTTTAGTTATGTCATATTTTTTAGTGTTTAAATTTTATTGCTAAAAGAAGTTTTTTCGTGTGCGATAAATTGATGTATTAGGTGCTCTACACCCTCTGTACTATTTACTCACCATGTGCTCCTTTTGTATTTTGTTTTAAACATCTTGGTCTCGGTAGAAAGGTATCCGTTTCAAGAATATTTTCTAAATATTTAATTTAATAACCGTCGAATAACCAACTCTTACTACATGATATTTGAAAAATAGGATGGATTAAGAGGTGCGAGTAAATTGGTTTTCGTGAAACCAATTTATTTTGTGAGAGGTGCGAGTAAGAGGTGTGACCTCTCAATTTGGACGGAATTAGCATAAATTGGATCAATTATTAACGTTCAGATACTAAATTGTTTTTCGTGAAAACTCAGGATACTAATCGCTACTCACACAAAATACAAGTTATTAATTGGGAATTAACCCGACTCTAAGAGGACCATCAATGTCATTCAAGCAATCACCATTAGAAAAAAAAAAGGAAATGTACAAGACTACAAGTCTACTATTTGTAAACATTACAAGCCAAGTACACACTATGAGAGAGAAAACATCCTTTGTAATTTCAAAAATTATAATTTTTAAAATTTTTAATCATATATTTTCACTAAAATATATTAAAAACGTTGATTTGACACCTCTCATTTTTTTTATTTAACTTGATTAATTTAGTAATTAATGTAAATTTTGATACCCCTGTAACTCATTCTTGGCTTTGGCCCCTAGTTGTTAATACTATGTTATGGATTGATACAATATATACTATAAATATAAATGTAAAATATATGTAATTAAGGTTTGGCTATAGTAGGCAACAATATTACAAGACAATGGTGCTTGCTCCCTTATAAACAGCACATTCAAACAGAAGAGGGCAACCCCTTAACATGGCAAAAGTAAATGAAACAATTTTCCCCCCATTTCAAAATAGATACTTACAAGAAAAACAAACATAACACTATTCAAAATAAAGCATATTACATTATTACTCAAGCTTTTTTGTTGGAAATTTCGAAAATACCGTATCGAATAATCCATATTACATATACTGTTGGAATTGGAAACTGAATATCCACACTGGCTCCCTACTGACCTTTGAATAGATATGGTCAAGGCCATCACTTATTACACATTTTTACATAAAAATAATACTAGTATATGGTCAAGGCCAAGTATAAGTATAAGTATAAGTGGGTTCCATTGCAATTTTTTCATCATCTTAATAAAGATTAAAGGGTCAGGCTGTCCAGACCCATGTGTGCTGCCTTCTAAGACAAAAAACAACCATTGCTTTCTTGTGCCCTCCATGTGGCCCTCTTAGAAAATCTCATTATATTTATTAGTTTCAGAAAATAAATGGAATACAATACGTGCTATAAGGATATGAAAATAATACTCAAGGGTAATGGAAATCAATTTTTCACCCGATCGGAATTTCATCTATCTTAAAATTAATTTGTACATCTGAGTTAGAGATCTTTACCGATCCGAATGAGGAGTAATGAAATCTATTTTGATTTTGGTAAAAAACAGTTTTGACGCGCTAAACTAAATGTTTTCCATTTCATGGTTGTGTTACTAATACTTGTATATAATGAGAGAAATTCGTTTATGATTTCATGTTTTAGAAATTGGTTAAGATTTTGTTCAATTTCTTTAGTTTGGAAAAAATGTTTAGAAAGATTGATATATATATATATAGGATGGAGGGGTATGCATTTTCCAATTTTGTGGAGTTTGTATGTTTTTGTTTTATAATATTGGTACGATTATTTTTGGGATAGACTATTAATACAATAACATGTCAACTTTGTTTTATAGTTTCATCCTGCTGTGACTATTTAGTTGTCAGTTTATAACCAAATCAGAGAGTAGTTAGTTTGGTTAATCAGTTTATATTTGATTCTATTCCTCAAATATAAATATTTTGTAATTTCTCTCCTACTTTATAATGTCGTGGTAAATGAGCAAGTTAAAAGTGGTGATACAAATATTAACAATATATAATAAATCAATAAAATAGAAATATGAGGAAAGTGAATGAATCAATGATAGAGAGAATTGGAAAAAAGTAAAGTGTTTTCATATAAATTGTAGGGAATCTCATGCAGTTACTCTTGGGTGCTACTTAATTAGAATTTATAATAATGGAAAAGGTAAAGCTGACTTTTCTATACCCTTTTATCATCTTCTCTTCTTTTGTAGTTTAACCCACATGCATTTCCCAGAGTGCATGCAGAGCCCTTTTTACCTTCATAAATAACTGGTTAATTCACTTCTACTCCACCCTACTTCTTTTCTTATATATTTATGCACATACATTCTTGTATCTTGATTCTTATATACTTACATTGTATCTTGATTTTCTACTAATATAGTAATATTTTTTTAAAAAAAAAAACTGTTGATAAGTGGGTGTCCATTACAAAATAATGTTTGATTTAGTGAGAGTCAAAAGCTGTCACAAGCCTGTCGCAAATTGAATAAATTGTCACAAAGCCGTCACAAATTGACTAAACTGTCACAAAACCGTCACAAAAATCGTCGCTAATAAGCTCGTAACAAAAAATAGCGTCACTAATCCCGTCGCTATTTGAGTATTTTTTTGTAGACGTCGCTAAGTTTTAACAACAATTTAGCAACAAAAATTGTTGTTAAACTGTTGCTAAATTTAGCGATACTCATTTTATTATCAGTTTAGCAACAGATGCTTGATGGTAAGCTGATATTTTTTTTATAGTGCGATATATATATATATATATATATATATATATATGGTAAAACAAAATTAAGGTGAAAGAATAACTTGGATACTTCTATCTATACATAGTTTATTGAATTTTGAATTAATCAGTGTTAAAAACCCTAATTTAGTTTTTTTTGAGGTATATTAGAGTCTAGAATCTAACTTAATTACATGTCAGTCATGCATGTGAGTGACAAGGAACAAAATTAATCTTGAATTGAAATTAGTGGGCCTTCTTTCTATACTGAACGGGTGAAAGTACGTACTACATTTTATAACTTATAATTCCCATGTTATCTCACCGACACACACACACTGCATAATCACTATGTATCTAATTCCTTTAATAAGTTAATAATCTGTTTCTCATTTCATTGTTAAGGGGGTTGAATTTGGATTATATTATAAATTAGAGAGTAACCTCATGTGTAAATGACAAAACTACCCTTGATTTGATCAATGTTTGCTTTATAGAATGGTGGGTAATTTATTCCCTCTTGCTGCAAATTAAGTAACAATTAGCTTAGGGGAATCTGCAAAAGATCAAGGATTTGTTTTAAGTTAGCTTAAAAAGCTGTCTCATTTAAAAATTGGTTGAGACAACTATGCAAGATAATGTTTTTGGATTTTGGATTTTGAAATTATGTGGCTGTTTGACAAGTTAGATTATTCGGTTTCTAAAAATCTGATTTTTAGACTAAAAAAACATTAAAAATCAAGATATTTAAAATCCACATTTTTAATGGATTCTTAAAACAGATTTTAAAAAATCTGTTTTTGCAACAAAAAATTTGTTAGTATTAAACATAGCAATTGAGTTGGCTTTTTTCTTAGCTTAAAAGATGAAGTTATATTCTTTAGTTGTTTTCACGATCAGGAAAAGATAGAAGCTAGAAATGATTAACCAATATATATATCAGGGCAAATTTCGCTACTGGTCCCCATTCAAACAAATTTAATTTATTCTTCATGATATCTACTGCAAATTGATGGTCCAAGATGTTGATGAAGACTAAATCTTTTAAATTATTTGTAGATGAGTACAAACTATTAACTAGAGTCACCCAAGGTTTAGGACCACAAATGTTAAGGCACGAGATTAGGAAAAAGAAACATTGCTCAATTAATTTTACTTGATATGCGTTATAGCATTCATATATATGTATATATTGTTACAAAATACATGTTATGATAGTTTACAAATGTACATAATAAGTTGTCATAAGTTAAAATAGTTAAGAAAAATAGGAGGTAAAAAAAACGGTAGAGGATACTCCTATTTTCCACAATTAATTTTATGATTGGGGTAAAGATTTATTTTGGGAAAGGTGAACCAATCATGGAGATATGTGATTTTAATTTATGACTCCCCTCTAGCTTTTCATCGATTTCTCTAAATTTCAGAAGTACTATATATATAGTGGACCACAATGAAGATTGTTCTCTTATAAAATCTTATCACCTAATCAGAAAAATTAAAGTTTCTTCCCAGGTACAAGATGACCAACTGCATGATATATATTTCTATTTTTATGCTGAAATTTTGTCTCATACAGTGATACTTTATTTAATTTCATCAGCTATGTACATCAGAAACTGTATGCTCAGAACAACGTTTCAGTGTTTAGTTCAATTTAATAAACTAGTTCACATAATGAAATATGGTGAGTTCGAACTTCGAATTAACTAGACTCTCTTCATAGATTTTTCGCGCTCAGTGCATATCGAGTTATATACACCAAAAATATGAGCAAAAGAATAATCAATTAAGAACTTAATATAATCTAAGTTAAATATAATTGTACACCAGTGCCTTCTTAGATAAACAAAAAGTAATAATTTGACTAGTAGTGATGAATGGTGATTATATATACTAATTTACATGGATGCTGATACTATTTATCAGTTTATCTCCTCAAAATAATCCAAATAAATTACGTACGTACTCGTTAACCTAATTATCTCACATATAAGAAAAAATATATTCCTTATAATTAAATTAACAACAATATGTTATAAAGATAATATGGCAGTTAAATGTTCGTACTTGAAGTGAGGTGTTAAAAGTTGGTTTATACTAATTATTTCCAATCAAATTAAGAGCCATATGCTTCATGATAAAACCTGATCAAATATTTTGTTTTCTACCTTTAATTGAAGTATCTTCGCATCTGATAATAATAGTAAAAGTGCAGAAATCACTACCTAACACATGACATCTTTACCCTAAAAAGAGAAATAATATAGATTAAGGAAATAATAAAGTGCTAGCTAAAAGAAAAAGATGTAAAAGAATAATAATCACGCACATGCATTGCACAGGTGTAGTCCCAGTAGCTTATCCTTATGTTAATTGACAAATATTAATCCCATTTACCAGATTATATATATTGAATGATTAATTATTATCCTACTTTTCCTTTTCCGTTTCCCCTGAAAAAACTTTTATTTTAGCATCAGAAAAATCTTATAAAGTTATTATAACTTTCTGCGCAATATGACGGGCTCAAGGAAACACTAGCCATTTGTAAAAGTGGTCAAATGTGACACATGAACAAATTCTTTTTCTGATACTATGATAGTATAAATTAAATAGTACTGTTTCTTTAGTTAGGGATGTTTATATATATAATATAGTATATTTAACCCACCATTTATTAATTAACACATCCCCAAAAATGGAATCAACCGTTTGGTTTAGAACATTACTAATATATTAGTTTTGATCTGATCCTTATTTTCATCCACTATATACATAAATTTTATCTTTACCTTTAAAATATTTGAATTTAATTGGTTATTACAAACTAATCTCTATATTTTGGAAACTCAAAAAAATCTCCACCAGATCCAATAATATTACTTAATAGTTTCCGAAAATTACACAATACGCCTGAAATTCTACAAAAATGCCTTTTTCGGCCAAATGATTAACCATAATTAATGTCGGAAAATTGTTGAGTCAAAGGCTTTTGATTAATTACTGATTACAACGTCGAGGGAAACAAATTATGTTTTTATTATTTATTGTTACAATTGAAAAAAGATCTACCAGCCCGAGTATGACTAAAATTGGGAAAGCGCACAAAACATTGGGCTACCTAGGCGTAAAAAAAAGACGGGCCAGCTTCAAAAAAAGTTTCAATCATGGACGGAATTTTGGACATAATTTTTTCTCAACGCCCTTACCTTATTGCAGGCAAGATAGAAATGCGACGAATTTCAATTTTACTCACGGTTTTTGTAATTTTGCGACAAACTTCTCATAGATTTGATTTGAGATTGAACTTAGCGCTGACTCCCAAGCTATATAATTGCAACACCTTTAAGTCTTTATAGGGAATTTATATAAAATATATGGTAGATGATAGTATTTTATTTAGCATTAATATGGGAGGTAGTGAAATAGTTGCAGACATGCTAAAAATGTAATGTAATCTAGTGTTGGCGTTACTCAAAAGCAAAGCACCCTCAAAAGAGTCACTGTTCACAAGGTCTTGGTATGGAGGCATGTACTATACTCATGAGCTTATAGAGAAGGCATGTGAGTTAGTATAAGTTTAATTATAATGGTGCATTCTCCAAGAGCAAGGGAAAAATAAATAAATTATATATAAATTAAAAACTACTAATATATTGAAGAGAACATAGTGAAAGAGATGGTAAAATAAGATGTTTAACGGTCTTTTAGGTTTGATTAGGGATGAGTTCGGTCCGGTTGGGATAGGTTTTTGGCAAAAACGAAACCGAGTAGATTTTTTGTTTCTCTTTTTTTCGGTTTTGATCTTTTTATTTTTTAGACCGAACCGGACCGATTTTTTCTGTTCCGGTTTCGGGTTTTTTCCGTTTTTCGGTTCTTTTTCGGTTTTATTTTGGGTTTTTCGGTTTTTTTCAGTTTCGATATTTTTCGGTTCAGTTTTATTATAAATTTTGGGTATTTTTTGGTCGGTTTTTTTTTTCCACACTTACATTTTATAGTATAAAACTATAAATTAACAAATGTTTTTACAGTAATGATTTCTACTCCCTACTCTCCATAGTTTTAAGATATGTTTTATTTAGCCTCGCCAGTTTCACTTTAATCATGATTAATATAAGTTTGGGAATCGTTGATATATAGAGTAGGGTTTTATTTCATAATTATATATCCCCATCATAGCTAAATTATGAAAATTGATCCTAATTGTATCTAACATGGGAAACTTTAGTTTAATAGTGTTGCTAATTAAAAGAATTTATGTTATCTCCGTTACCGTCTATCCAAAAGGGGCTTGGATCGTTTTTTAATTTGATCAACTCGTCTATGAATTTTTTTTTTAATCAAATGTACTAAGGTTACTTGTATTTATTATAAAACTACATATGAATCAAATTAGGTTTTTCTTGTTATGTGAAAGTTGTTTGCGTTTCGATTAAAACTCAAGTAAAGTTTGATTTACCTTATAGGGAGTCTAATTGATTTGTTTACATAGTTCACGAGTCCATACAAAAATTAAACAACATTCCAAATAAAAGTGAACTCGAGTCTCTACGTTGGCGGGTTTTCTAATATTGTAAGCAGATTTATGATATAAAATTATACAAAAACGAGCATTCATCTCTAATTTATGCCAAGTATGAACGTGTAACAAAACTTGACAGCACAAACTCATCGTCTATACGCTGATACATTACATGCATAGATTCATAATTATTCGACTAGGAATATGTTCATTAAGCAAAAACAAACAATACGTTATGTTCCATACATAAAGACATTGCAAAAATGTATATATTTATCTTTATACAATGTTGCTACTGGTGGACTTAGAAAAGTTGATAATTTTTTAGTGCAAGTGTTTTTTTTCCCCTTGCGGATTGGTTCATTGTAACCAAGTATTCTGTTCTTATAATTTTTAGTAAACAACATTGATGTTTTTTTTGTTGGTTTCTAATTCTAGTAATCTTGATTTTTAGTAGGGTTTTGCTCTTGAATTTAACCGCTTAGATCACAGTGATCTTGGAGCGACAAGTGGAGATATAAGGTTCGGAGTGATAAAAGAGTAAGAGCTTAAATCATCGTAGCAAAACTTTCCTAAATTTTCTAAGATGTAAAGACTTTTAAGTTTTTTTGCCTCTCTGGTCTTATAAGTTATCAAGCCGTATCTCATCCATACTGTAATGTTTATATCGTTTTCTTTGAACGGATTTAGCTCCCATGAGAGCTTAACTCATGGACTGAAACTTTTTTATATTTTATGAAATGACCTAGTATTGATTAAATTTTTTTTATCTTCATACATACTATCAAAGCAAACATAGATGGTATTACAATTTACAATACTCTTATATAATACAATCTCGCTGGTTTCCTACATATATAGTTGGAATAAACAACTAGCCTTAGGCCGATATGCAAAGTAATGATTCATATACTATTTCACATACTAACCACGTCATTAATTTTACATGAAAGTGAACAAAACAATTTTTCATAAACAAATGTTGAAGTGTTAATAAGTGTATGTATGACTACCCCTGATGCAATTGATGACCCTATCCCTATAAAATATATTTTACTAATCCGTTCAAAACAAATTTTCAGTTTCATAATTATATAAGATACATGATAATTTTTGAGACGAAATGAATTACAAAAAATGGTACTCTATCCGTCACCATTTAATTATCCATTACGAAACTACATGCAATTTTGACCGGTTTATAACTTATATCAAAATTGTCAAAATGAATTTTTTTAAAATATAATCATAAAATTTAACATTTGAACTATATGATCAACTTTTAAAAAAATTTATTCCAAAAATTTTGATAAAAATTATTGTGTATCAAAATTGCACGTGGTTTCATACCTAAACAATTAAATGTAAAACGGGTAACTGCATAATAAAATGGCTAAGAGATTATACTACAAATTATAAATTAATATTTTCCGTATTATTTCTCCCCCAAATGAAGTGATAAGGTGACATACTAGCATTATACTTGGGAAGTGTAGCCAAGTTGAGAATAGCTAAAATGGGGTTCACATGGTACATGACCCTATCTTCCTATAGACCTGTTTTGCTCAGTTAATTCTCTGACTAATGATATATATTTATTTATAACTTTGTTGCTGTTTTGGTGTTATCCATGAAATAACTATGATTTTTGTTAATTTGTCAATACATAACATGTGTAATTAGTTAGTTTAAACATGGTGTTTTGTTAGAATTTTGGTCCTAAACTAGTAGGTATGCCAAGTTGTCTCTACATAATGGTCCTTCACTGATTTGATCTGATTTTGATAGTAATGCTTTTATTTTAATAATTTCAAATTCTATTGTAATAAAACAATAAAATAAAAGATTTATTGATACTTCCAAATTTTATAATTTTTTTTTTCAAAACTCTCATAAATAATAAAAAATTAAAAAACTAATTAGCACTCTCTATCTATCTTTTAACAACTCAAAATTATTTGAAGTATTCTGCTCTTATATATATTTTTTTATTCTTCACATATATTTATCAAAACTATACTTATTTCATATAGTTTAATCGTACTACACGTCGCACAAATAACGTGTGATACACTATTACTAAAATATTTATATATATTTACATATATATATATATATACTTGTATATATTGTGATTTGCAGAGTTATCCATGAAACAACTATTTTTTGAGAACAATTACCAATGCATACATAAATACAGTACACCAATACTGGTCAATGATGATGACGTTTTGATTCTAAAATAATTCTTACTTATGTACTTCCGTTACTGTTTAATTGTTCAGAATAAAATTATGTGTAATTTTGATCAGTCAATAACTTATATTAAAATTATTGAAATAAAATTTTTTAAAAGCTGATCATATAGTTCAAATGATTTTCTGATTAGATTTAAAAAAAATTAATTTCGATAATTTTAATATAAGTTATAAAACGATAAAAAAATACACGTAGTTTCGTAATAAACAATTAAATAAAACAAAATGTTATTATAACTATAACGCATGTTTCTGAAGTTAGTTGATCTGATTGAGGGATTTATTTTTGCTGGTATGAATTTTCAAGACCAGCTGTCATGAAAATTCAAGACCACCTGTCATGAATTTTCAAGACAGAATTTTTTTTTTTTTGAAATAATTTAATTTTGTATGTTACATCTTAACACATATTAATGAAAAAAAAAATATCCATGCTAAAATTAATTCAAAATTAAAACTAAAAAAATACTAAAAACTTAGCACGTGTTAATGAACCCAAAAATATATACCTTAAAATTAATTTAAAATTAAAACTAAAAAATATATAGGGTGTGCCAACCAATAATATTTTTTAGTTTTAATTTTAAATTAATTTTAGGGTAGATATTTTTGGGTTCATTAACATGTGTTAGTTTTTAGTATGTGACACACCCTAAATAATAATGGACTAGATTCATGTTACTATTAATCGTTCGATATTGATTCCAAAACATTAAAATAAAAATGTAATGTACAAAATTATATTATTTAAAAAAAAAAAAATCATATTTTGTTGTCTTGAAAAATTAAAGACAGACTTACTTAAATTTCTCGAGTAATAAAAAATGTATGCCTGATTTAGTAGTAATGTTAAATGAAGTTAATATATAGACACCATCAAGCCAGTGGGTACCTTCATTGCTGTAGTTTGTGTCATATTTTTCATATGAATAGATGAGAAAAGTTAAGAATAGTTTTGTTTTTGGTGTCATATATTTTTCATATGAATAGTTGAGAAAAGTTAAGAATAGTTTTGTTCTTGGGGTCATGTTTTTCATATGCTGCGAGATTATGAATTGATATATCTTAAAATCAGTTAGACATACTCCGTATTATTTGTGCAGTCGTATAGATAGTGCAATCGCCAAAATTGACGGGGGTAAACGGAGATGACCGAAAAAATCATTGGAAACATTGATGGAAGTAGATGACCCGGCCAAAAGTACTTGGAGGAATGAAATTTTGAAACCTCTGCATAATCAAGACCAACGTTCGACGAATGTACTTAAGGTTATGTATTTCCCACATTAATGTTGCTTATTGCAGTTAGAGGATCCCGACCATTCTAGGCATGGACAAGCCTTATTAAAAAGACGGTCTAATATTCAAAAAGGCTTACCTCGTAATGTTGAAAATTGGGATTCAAAAAGCCTTATTAACAATTGCAAATAGTTGTCCAGTGTCGTGGGAGATCCACGTAATCGTCGATGGCATTATTAATCTTTTCGGTAACAGAAGTTGGAGTTTTGATTGGTGATGAAGATGTGTCAACAAACCTGCAAATTGGTTAGCAGATGTGTCTAGATGTATTAGTGTATAAAACTTTACTTCTTGTTCAACCTGACCATTATATTTACAAAAAAAAACTGTTAGCCCAGATAATATGGCTAGGCCATGCTAAAAGGTAAGTTGTGAGAGGTGATTTCAGGCCCAAACTAAGTTATCAGGAAGTGACAAAATAAGTTTTGGCAAATATTGCTCAAAGTTCAAATCGAAGATTAAGGCTAATAAGATTCTCAAATCAAGCTTGAACCTGCAACTTTGACGCAGAAACCAGAGCTAGATAGTAATTTGATAAAACTACATCAAGGTGATTTAAAGAAAAATAGAAGTTTACTCTTATTCTTATGTATGTATCATAAACGCCGTAAGCTAATTGTAATACATGATTGAAAGTTTGTAATTGCGATGAAAATATTCGCCTATTAAGTCCAAATCAGTACTGCAGTAAGCTATACGGCATGCATAACTTGTAATTAGTAATGTGACAAAGTTGTCAAAACAAAGTAACTATTGTATGTTTGAAAATGTAGAATATAAAGCAATAACAAAAATTTGAATACCATACTATCTGTTATTACACTTCAAAAAGTATATATATCGAACGATCAACCACGAAAGCAGTGAAAAAGAAAACCGGAGCATGCAACCCAAAACTTGTATAAGACTGCCCACCGTCGCATTAGACTTGACAAACCTTTTTATTAAACACATTTTCAATTTAAAATTTACTTTTGTGGCCACACTGAAAAACCGAAACATTCCCAACATCAAAAACACGATAGCCCGTTCTCCTTGGTCTTCATTTCCTGATCATGCCCATAATCCAAATCATTTTTTGCTTCCTCAAGCTTCTCCCCATCACCCCACAAGGCATACGCCTCTTCACCATGCACTGCATCGTCCCCGATCTGCAGCTCCGCCTCAGATAACCTCTGTTTCCAATGTAATTTTTTTTACATGAATAAACAATAAGTATAATTTCATAGTAAAACATGCAAATGACATGTTTGGAAGTCACATTAGTAGCTTAGTCTTTTTTATAATAGGGTTGAAGTTATGGAACCAAACCAAATCTTGTTCCAAAATTTAAAAATTATTCTGTAATCTCACTAGATTTCGTGAAAATTTCAAATTTGTTTACAATATTGAAAATTTTAATGGAAAGAAGCTACTGTTTTCTACATAACTGTAATCAACCCTATAGAATATTGATCAAACAGCTCAGATTTCATGAATGATTAAAGAGAAAAATCCCGAGAAAACCAGTACCAGTAGCACAAATATCCTATCAACCACACCGACGAGGCTCGTAACCACCACATCAAACTACTGAGGACTAATAGGTTGCAACTGAAGCTTTGAACCAAACTAAATTTTGTTCTTAGCTTTAAAAAATATTTCTGTAATTCCTCATATGCGATGTGAAAATTTAAACTTGTCTACAATAGAGAAAAAGATTGTGACGTTAGTGTACTAATTGCGAAAATTTATAGGTTGATGTACAAAATCAAGATCTGCCGCTACCTTAATCGACAAAATTGTAAATAACCCTATAGAAAATTGATCAACTAACTTCGATTTTGAGAATGAAATAAAAGCAAGTACCAGTGGCACGAAGATCCTAACGACCAAACAGACAAGGCTCGTAACCACCACATTCCAGCTCACAATAAACGCAATCCCAACCAACTGAACACCGATTTGTCGAAAACCTGCACCTACCCGACCACTCTGAAATCCGTATAAAAGACCTATATAGTGTTGCCAATTATCGACAAGGTAGAAGAGGCGGCATAGCTTTGGTGAGGCGAAGAGGCCAGTGAGGATGCCTCCTAAGGTTCCTGCAACGGCATGGGTATGGAAGACCGCCATTGTGTCGTCGACTTGCTTGAGGAGTGGAATCTTTTTGTGCAGAACCATCATTGTGAACCACGGGATGCTTCCGGATAATACTCCCATTATTATAGCCGCCCATCCCTGGACCACTCCTGCAAAATCACATGTATATATGGATTAGTTTCTTATATGTAAATGGTAAAAACTTATAAATGGAATAGTACTCCGTTAAGTTTTTGCAGTTTATGATTTGTTTGAACTCTTAGAATTAATTTGATCTTGATTCTAGGCCGAAAGTTGAATGGACATTTCAATGCTACTCTTCAGGAACAAAAATATTTGACATTTTTAGGAATTCTTATGAGTTCACGAGACAAGATGTTTGATACTACTTCTCATGGCCAAAACAGACAAATTTACTCGGTAATTTGGGGAAAAAGATGCTTTAATGTCAAATCGGGATCATCTAAAAAATAGGCAAGTTGAGGAGAAATATTTTTCTTGATCCAAATGCAGAATTTTCATTTTGACTATATATAGATCGATGTTTATATATAAAATTTAAATGAGTATATGGAGAAAACACAAAGAACATTGAACTTATAAGTTATAAATGGACTTATACCAAGTTCAATAACATGTTGTCAAGGTCAATTAGGTGATAACTGTCCAAAATTCTAGAGCATGACTGAGATGAGGTTATTATCACCCTATCATGAACCATGGGGCCATGCCCAATATAGTAGCGATACCAAATTCATTTAGTTCAAGGTATGATTCTTTGGGGAAAAATAAATCAACAGCCAACTTCGGAGGACATTCACATTCTGTTTTGTAATAAATCGACAAATACAGAAATACTTGAAGTTTGTACCAGCAGCAGGAGTGATGCAAACTAAGCCAGTGATCATGCCCTGCGTAGCACCAATCACGGATGGCTTCTCAAAGAAGAGAATGTCAAGGAGAAGCCACGTCAGCAAGCTCGTGGCTGCACATACATGTGTGTTGAGAACAGCAAGAGATGCGTCTATGCTGGCCACGTAAGGATCTCCACCATTGAAACCTGTCCAACCCATCCATAACATTCCCGCACCAGCAAGCATCAAGATGATGTTGTTTGGGGGGAACCTTTCCCGGTCTTTCGTTGTTCTTGGTCCCACCTACAATGTTTATTTCAGTTCTTGTTGATCGTTACTACTATATACTTATAGTAAGTAATGGCAAAAACTAGTTAAGTTACATGTCTTGAGTGATGGAGTTGGAGATGTAAAATTATGGCAACCAATTCATCAAAATGCATTCTGCTAGGATACGATGTTGTAGCACTCTAAAATATCATTTCGAAAATGACAATGAAGTTAGTTTGTTAATTATAACAGATTCTTTCGTACCTCCCGCCTAATGTTAGAGTGGTAGTTGGCGAGTTGCTAAGATTTCGGTTCAACAAAATTTCTTTTTCGGTGTAGTAGGTTTTAGTCCCTCGAATTCCCAGTAGCTGTAAGCTTCTTAGGTAAAAACAACTAAATTTGTGTTCATAAACGCGTATCAAAGCTCAAAAAGAATAGATTATGTACTAATTACTATGAAAAATCTCGCAAACCATCTTAGTGCTGATCTCTATTATATGTACTTGTTCAGAAGTTTGTTGCCTAGCAACTTCTTAACTCAACTCTACTTTTCTGGCGTTTAAAACTTGGAAATTTTGCTACTTGGCTTTTTCACCAAACTTTTACTATTCTGGCATAGTTAAGCTAGAAGCTAAATTAGATTGCCCTACTCCTTAGCCTAAATCCCGAATTAACGATAATAATAAGGCTAATATCTAACTACTGTCATTGAAATTATTTGTTTTATTACCGTAACAATTTTGTAAGTGCAACTGTACTTACCCAATAAGCAGCAGTAAAACCGGCAACACCAGAAGATAAATGGATAACATAACCACCCGAGTAATCAATCACTCCCAACTTCGACAACCAACCATCAGGGCACCATAAGCTATACGCACCGACAGTGTATGAAAAAGTAAGCCATAACGGCACAAACATCATCCACGCATAAAAATTCATCCTACCCAACAAAGCCCCCGCAATCAGAATCAAAGTAATAGCCGCAAACACAAACTGGAAAAAAATCATCGTCGCGTTAGGAAACGAACCCAAAAACGCCTGGTCAAGAAGAAACTTCTGGTCCAAGGAAATGTTAGGCATGCCGAGGAAATTGATGAATTTGTCGCCAAAAGAAAGACGGTATCCCCAAGTTACCCAGCAGATAAGTACAGCAGCAAATGCGTATAGCGCCATGAAGGCAGAATTTACAGCCCATTTCTTTTTTACTATGCTTCCGTAGAGAATTACTAGGCCGGGAACACTTTGGATGCCGACCAAGGTTGCAGCAGTCAGCTGCCACGCATTGTCTCCCTTGTTCAACCAGTCGGGACTGGCTTCGGTGATATTAAGGTTTGATGGTAATGTGAAGTTTGATGGTAGGCTTGACATTTTTTTTCTTTTCTTTTGGTGTGTGTTTTGTTTGATTAGTTAAGTTCTTGAAAGTGTGTATTTATAGGTAAAGCATGTGGCGATGTTTGCAATGTTTTTGGTGTAAAACTAGCTAGCATTGTGGATTATGTTGCAAAACATTTTCCTTTTCGACTTTCATTCTTAGTGCTTGTCGGTTGTAAATATTTGACAAACAAGGTTTACTTATTTGAGAAAGAAAAAAACTGGCTTCTTGTAGCTTAAAATTCCTATCTCATTGGTTTTTAAATCCAGAATTGCGTAGTTTCTAGGGTGACTAACCAAATGAATTGCGGTTTATCGAAAAAATGAAAATAACCCGAACTTGAAATGTGCAAACAAACCAAGACATTTGTTTGTTATGTTTGTGAGCTAGTGTTTTATTAAGTTTTGAGAATGTAATTTAATTGTTACACAGCCAATTATGACTGAGAATCCCAAGCAAAGGGATACAGAGAAATAAGCCTCAGGAAATTCCGTCAATTCATAATAATTGTTATTTGATATTTCCTAAGGATCAAGGGATACTAGGACTTGTCTGGGAGACAACTGTATGGAGTATTATTTAAATTAGTTCCTTGGAAAAAAAATCTCAACTTATGGAACTATGAAAATAATTAAACAATGAAAGAAAAATAAGACTTTCAAGATCATGTCATGTTGTTGACAACACATTTTAAATTTGTTTCAGTTTATTTTATCACCCGATTAAAGTAACTCAGCTTTACGTATATTAATTGAACTTCAATTTTGAGGTAATTAACAAAGTGTATATTATTGATTGCATCTTGGTTCAATAGTCGATAAAATTCGTTCATGTTCCTTTTACGGTTCCTTCTAGGTGCCATGGCCGGTAGCTATTCCGTAATGGTTCCTATTTACATGTGATGGCTTAAAGTTCAGATTGTTCCCAAAGGTAGACGACGAGTTTAAGACAGTGGAATATGAGCTACTTGTTTCAATTCACAAAGGTCTTGGTCATTTACAAAAGATGATCAGCGAGCTATGAACTTGACCTTTTCGCAATATGTACATTGGATCTTCAACTATCTAAACATACTTTATTGTCGGTCTTTTTTAATAATAATTAATAAAATCAAATTGATTACGTCGAAACAGGAATCGGATCAGAATGCAAATAGCTGTTCTTGATTACTAGTGCTTGACATATTTACTTGGTTAAATACTCGTAGCTAATTTACAATCTGATCAACTGTATAATTCGCCACATTATTGCGAACACGTATTACCAAAACTAAGTTCTCTCTTCGTATTCTGTTTTGAAGTTTGTTTATCGGTCCACTTTATTTCACTACCTGCTACAGTAAAGAAAAGTTATGTGATTATGTCAGTCAAAACTCGCAGTACATGTATAGGAAGTGCATTTCGTAGAAAAAAGATTTCCATCATTATGACTCCGAAAGTACCAAGCTTAGAATCACTGGGAGAAAAAGAGAATACGCAAGTGCCTAGACCAGAAGAAACAGCAGCCGTAATATGTACATAGATTTTGCTCGGATAACGCAACAAAATAACAATTGTAACCATATGATATGCTAGGTGACATTATCAGAGTCTATCAGGGTCTCTCCATCTATATCAATTTCCTCATAAGCAAAAAATAGCCGCTCTTCATCTTCAAAGATGTTCTTTCTGATCAGAGAGTTAACAAAAATCCTTGAAACTACAGTAAATTACCATATCTTTCCCTTGATCCAAAAGAGGAGAATGACAACTCCAAGTACAATTGCCACAGGAGCCCATTTCCGAATCAAAACCTGCAGAGTACAAATAGTACATATGTAAGCAATATGAGATTAACATAAGTCGGTACTGATGATATACATTAACATATCCCGCGCACAGCGGGAGCGGGAGCTTTAACAATGGGTTTGCCTTTAGAGAGGCTAGCCATGGATAACAAGTACAGAAAAAATTCAAAAAAGTAAATCATATGTTAAGACAAAAGCTGGAGAATTGACCACTGTTTTCTTCATTTACGTCTAAAAGAAAAGAGAACAATAACAGGACCTTAAAGGCACAATGGGAAAACAGACGCTGAGAGACACGTCTATACATTTGGGGAATCATTTGGGAGATTTTAGATGATTAATCATAAGCATGTGGAAAGCTGATAGTAAAATCTACAAGTTGATCTAAAAAAGAGTTGACCAGTCTAGCAACTAAATCTAAATTACCTGATGATTTAACACTTTCGCCTTTTTAGCAAAGTCGCGAGTACCTTCGATCAGGCTGCTAGACCTTTCACTGACCTCTGCAGAAAGTAAGATGAAAATAATCAGGCAGAAAATTAAAATATAACCAGGAAACGGCAGAGATAGACTGATAGTACCAAATAACTGGAAATCTACATCATAGTAATGAGCATCGGGGTGAAGGCATGAACTGCTGTTTTAGTTACACCCATATTTCAAAGCTTTCGCTATAAACAAGGCTTATAGACAAGGTTTTTTTCCCGTTAATACCCTTGGTAATTGCATACAAGAAAAACTGTCATGGATAAAAATGCTGACATAATTGAATATGGAATTTTGCTAAAGTAAAGACCCCGAGTACCCAATATGGGGAAAATTTATAATAATTTAAGTACTCTTTCTTATCCCAAAAACGAGACAAACTTACAATTAATGTTCTAATTTGTGTGTAGTTAAAATATTTCAGCTTGTCTGCCATACACTTCTATGTTTTGGCATTCTGTGTACAACAAAATTATTTCATAATGACAAAGTCATGAAACATCAAGCTGATTGTCAACAAGTCAGTGGAAAAGAAACAAAACGTCGGTATCCAAAGTATAAAGAATAAGAGAAGAATAAACAAGTTAATTAAGAATAAACTTACCATTCAACTTTTCACCAACACCCAAAACTTCTTGCACATTGCGAGTCATAATTTGGTGAACTTCGTAAAGTTCATCATTCAGCTTTGCAATGTTCCGCTGAGTTTGTGTATCCTGGTAAAGTTTCTTTGTTTTCTGTATGAATGTATCTTTAGGACAAAAGAAAAAACTAATAAAAAAGCTGCAAAATGTAGGAAAATGAAAAGAGTTCAGAATACAAGTCGAAAAGAAATATAAAATTTTACCAAATTTTATGAAGGTATATGGGCGAGCTGCAGTTTCAATTTGATCCCCATTAACTCGCTCAAATTCATTCTTAAGGTCTTCTAAATATTGAAAGGCAAGTTTCTTCGGATACAAACGGTCACACATAGTCAAATAACAAACTCTTCCCTCAATAATATAACTTATTTGACAGGTTAAGTTGACAAAATAAAATAAAAATAGGTGCACTCATACAATTCCAGCAAAATCCCAGTGTAAAGTTTAAAGAAAAGGGGAAAAAAAGTTAAAAACAAATTGATACGATGAAACTGTCAACATGAAAAGCTGTGAGGAAGTTGCCAGTACAAACATCCTAAAATTGAAAGGAAATGTAAAGCCTCATCCTTTGCAGGAATACTCAGCAGAAAATCTGGACTTTCGAGTTACTAAAAATATCTGAAGCAACACTAATTTGACGGACTTCGTTTCTATTCTTTTCGAATTTTAATTGCACACACTACCTAAAGTTTAAAACAGAAAAACAACAAATATGGAAGCTGACTCTTTGAAAGAGCTAATTAGACCTTAGATTAGGTAACTTGATAAAATAGGAGGTATATCTGGGAAGAGGGGAATATATTATCTGAAAAAAGGTGTAAAAAGTTACTAGTAATAGCTAAAGCAAATTGACCCCTAAAAACTAGTAAAAAGAAAACGAGGAAGAGAAACTTTGACAACGACTAAGAATTACTAGAAATCGCATTCTTAAAAATGAAGCAACTAACTAAAACTCTAAAATTGAAGAAGAAATAAATGGCAGCTACCTCTTTTCTGAAGCAAATAATATTTTGATCATGCAGTAATACAGAGTAGCAGGTATAGGGCCATAGCTACGGAAAGGGAGAATATAACCCCTCAAAAAGTGTAAAACAAGTCACTAGTAGTCAAGCTGATGCTTATCAACCCTTGCAAACTAAAAAAAATAAGACCACGGGGAGAGAAAAGTTCAAAATCGAAAAACAAGGATACTGGAATATATATGGACCAGTTTCAATCGACATTCTTGAAGGCTCGTTTTGGCCTCTTGAAAGGTTTTTGAACAAAGATTTTACTTGCATTTTGTATTGGTCAGCTTCTAGAACGTCACGGTCATCATCGAATCCCTCTACTAGTAAAAGCCCGTCAGTAACACGAGCAAGCATTGTCAATTTCAGCATTTCTCTTCACTTTGCAAACTGTCAGGTATCTAAAATATTTAGTAAAATTAAAATGTTACCAAACCATTTGCAAATTGGAGAGGCACAAAAGAGAATTAACCAACTATAGACATTAATTGAGCACTCAGATCCAAGAAAATACAAACAATTTCAAACAGTCACCCGGGTGCCGGTTTGAGAGTGTATGTTTCAAGAGCATAGGATTTGGCATTTTAGAAAAAAAGTATACTTTTTTCTCATTAGTGCATTTACTACCATAACTATGTTTTCAATACTCTAAAGTTAAAAGTATTCTTATTTTACTTTTTAGCAAACACAGATTAACTTCTAGACTAAAATAAAAGTAGAATTACTCACCTGATCAAAAAAGTATACTTTTGCATTCAGATACAACCAAACAAAACAAACAGGAATCTCAGAGAGCAAGTTGCAAGTGAACTTAGAACTAACTGTGCAATAGGAAGTGATGGAGTATGCAAGTGTTAAAGATCACATACCCAAAAATGTAAGTAGCTAAATTACCTTACCAAATCACAATAATGGGCTAGTCCTGTTGTGTTCCAAACATGTAAATGTTGGACTGAGATGTGTACAGTGGAAGATCAACTTATCAGCTCAATGGTGGTGGGTGGTGGGTGGTGGGTGGTGGGTGGTGCATGAGTTTTAATCAAAAAATAAAACCATATATTAATATAAAAAAATCACAAAATGCAAACAACCAACATATATATTTGATAGTTTTCATATATCAGTATGTGCTTTAACTTGTCGCAATAAACAATCGGGTTTCTTCTGTCATCTGGCCACCACGTAACAGTTCGTTCTTTTATAATAAATCGCCACTTCCACTTGTACTTATACAACTAGTAATTAAGCACGTTACTCAAGTTGCTCACTTGATGATATTGACTGAATTTCGAGAGAACTCTATGGTTACCTCAATGATTTCTATTCTCTTTTACCAATCCCTACATTTTTTCCTTAAACGTGTGGGTTACCAATTTCATTAACTGAATTAAAAAAAAATTCGTTGATATAAGTTATAGTCATGATTAATGTCATATGACTACCTGAGCTAACTCTTCAGCAAGTAATAATTACAAATATTTAAAAACGTAGTAATTGTAAAAGATGGATAGCACATGATACGGTGTGGTAGTCATTTGCATTTACGCCTATATAGAAAAGTTCCGCTGCCTTTCATTTTTGCCTATTTTTTTATTATTCGGGGAATGTAAAACAAGACCTAAGTTCTAAAGTTGCGACATCGAATAAAGTAAAAGTTGCGACATCGAATAAAGTAAACAAAACATAACTAATCCATCATTATGTTCCTAATTCCTCCAAGGAAAAGGTTGTATCAAACTTTCACAAATTAGACTACAACTAACAAAGGTGATTATTAACTTTACGTATGCTTGTATTTTAAGGATAAACCAAGATAAACCGGAAAATACCCAGGGCATATCACATTCCTTAAACACACATCTAAACACGGATAATAAAGCATAACTGCATTTAAAAACAGTTTCCTTTGCCTTTCACTTTGCCTATTTTTTTTCGCAAGTAATGGTTATCAGAAGATTCAGAACTTACAAATGTACTAATGTAGCCAACTCTAAAAATTGGGTATTACATTGTCCGACTTGGTGGTTAATCCCATTTCTGTCGAAATTGAACATGTTCCATTGCCTTAGATTTTATGCTATTTTATTTCTTCTATTTTGCCTATTTAGGCTTAATCGACAAAATGGGAGCTAAACATCAAATAAAGAAAACCGAAACAAAATTAATCGAACAACACGGTCCTAATTTCATCAAACTAAGGGACAAGTGTTAAACAAAATGACGAAATTGCAATCACGTTTTGTCACTTATTACATAATGAGTGTAATTCCGTCAACCTCCATTAAAAATATATCCCCACATGTGAGTTACATTGACTGCAATTTCATATTTATTGTTGTCAAACCCTAAATTGAACGGAATATGGTAGATTGTTGACCCACATTGTAAAACTTAGAGGTTGAGTATTAAAACCGTAAAAGCCGATAATACAGGGTACTAAAAAGGCTTTCTTCCCCCACAAATAATGAATCTTTTTGCAAAATTTCCGAACATAACGGTTACGAGAATTTACAAATGTATCCAATTGTAACAAAAAATGGATAGCACGTATTATACGACGTGGTGGCCATTTCCATTTAGGCTAATAACACACATTACCTCGCCGTTCGTTTTTTCTCTTTTTTTTTTTTTTTTGTTTCTACCTATTTTCATTTAGGCTAATAACACAGAAATATAATTCTATGTCCTTTAAACACGCATATAAACATAAGTAATACTAACAAAGTAAACAATTAACTACATTTTAGCCCATTTATCATACAGAGACATATGATATAAAAATATGGATAAATAATAAATTACAGAATTATAGATACATGAAAAATCTGATTGAGAGAGAGAGAGAGTATATAACCCAAAAATTTCTCAAAGGCTATATATAAGATATTTGTATACGGGTCGGGTCCAATTTAATCGCTATATTGGTCCCTACAGTTTTGATAAATTATTCTGATTATGCTAGGGCTGGGTCCGCTCCGATTCGGTTTTTGATAAAACCGAAACCGAAATCGAGCATATTTTTTGGTTCGATTTTTTTCGGTTTCAGTCTTTTTATTTTTTAGACCGAACCGGACCGATTTTTTCGGTCAAGTTTCGGTTTTTTTCGGTTTTTTTTTTCCGGTCTTTTTCGGTTTTTTGAAGTCTTTTTCGGTTCGGTTTTACTGAAAACCGAAACCGACCCAAATAATTTTTGGTTTTTTTCGGTTTGGTTTTTTTGGTTTTTCGTCCAGCCCTAGTTAATGCAATCACGAGTGTACATAAACCGAACCAAATCGATAAAAAACCGAGCCAAACCGATTAGTAATTGGTTAGGATCGGTTTGAAATTTGATAAACCGGTTTAATCGGTTCGGTTTATGGTTTTAGTGATTTTCAAACCGAACCGATCTGAGTATTTTTACTCATATATAATTCAATAAGTTGATATATGATGTATTGCTTGTTATTTGTAGTTATCAATAATATATTTTGTTAAATCATTTGTAAATTTACTTGTTATTAGACTTTTGGTTCAAAGTTTGAAATGAAATATAAGCGAAAATTTTACGAAACTAGTATAGTTTTGAATATTGTGTTTTTTATTTGTTAAAGTTCAAACCGAACGAACCAAACCAATAAAAAACAACCGATTTGATTAGCATTTTACTCAAAAACCGAGGCGAGCGGAACCGCGAACACCCCTAAATGCAATCTAAACAAATTTGCAAACATTTGTTTTAGTTTTACAAGTTTAGTTTGTAAAAATTTACTGATTAATCATTTACTTGTTAGTCTAATTAATTAATGAGTGGGCCCTTTGGCCAATTACATGTCGGAATTGGAAACATACAAATAAATTCTAGAGATTGTAATTACATAAATAGAAGAAGAAAACCATGCGATTAAGTTTAGAGTTCGCAATTAAAGGTTAAAATTGAACAATAAATCAAGTTTTTATGATAATTTCAGATTTTATCCCTGTAATAGTGAGTCAGAATCAGAAAACCTTCTTTTAAAAAATATAGGGGTTACATTAATATAATAGCACATCTTGGGATTAAATATATCAAAAGATTATAAAAATAAATACAAATGGAGATTACATTAATATAATAGCACATCTTGGGATTAAATATATCAAAAGATTATAAAAATAAATAAAAATGGAGATGCGGGGTATCGAACCCCGTACCTCTCGCATGCAAAGCGAGTGCTCTACCATGTGAGCTACATCCCCATGTTCATTCATTGATAAAATGTTTATTTATTTATCCACTGTATAAGTTGGCCACACAAAAAGGTGCCTCACATTTTTTCTATCCTTTTATTTTTATTTTTATATTTCACAAAATATATTTCTTCAACTTTATAGAGTTAGAATTACTCTGGCACCGAGTTACTATGACCATAGTCTAATTTTTATTTTATTTTGGAAAAAATAATCACAATTTAATTTAAAAGGTTGTAAACTAAATGAAATACACATACACACATGTTTTTAAAATATAAAACTTATGCTTGTTTTTACGATATATTTTAATCATTTTCATTTGACGTTTTACGTCCCAATGCTAAGAAAAAAATGTTACATCGGCGTCCTTTCTCGCGATCCATCCCTTTGTGGTTTGAAGAACACATGAGTTGATCGAAAAATTCAATATATATTATTATGAGGCTAGATTTTTCTACTATAAAAAATCTTTATTCACTCTCAAACCGTAAATACAAATTACAAATCGTAATTCAGATTTACGGTTTGCCTTTTTAATTTTTTTGTGAAAAAAATCATAAAAAATCTAAAAATAGTTATAATACTTTAAAATCGAGTAAAAAATATTTCAAAGTTAATTTTAAATTTTTTTACCGATTTTTATTAAATTTTTGTCTTTTATTGCTACTTTTTACAAAAAAAATACTACCAAAATTGTAAAATTAATAAAACATGGTTGGAAAAGTTAGATATTAATTTTACAACTATTTTGTATTAATTTTACAATCTTTGTGGTATTTTTTGGTAAAAAGTAGCAATAAAAGCCAAAAAATGAATAAAACCCAGTAAAAAAATTAAAATTAACTTTAAAAGATTTTTTACTCATTTGTTAACTAGTATAACTAGTTTTAGATTTTTTGTGATTTTTTATTAAAAAAATTTAAAAACTTTAAAAAAAAAAGGCAAACCGTAAATCTGAATTACGGTTGTTAATTTGTATTTACAGTTTGAGAGTGAAAAAAAAAATTGTACTGAAAAAATGCAGCCTCTATTATTATATAGCAGCTCGCGAAACCTCCTCTAAGTTTGAGAGTCATGTTGGATCTTGTTGAAATATTATCAAACCTTTCTATACCTCGCCGGAGTTTACGCCAAAACGGAAAATATATACCTGTATCACAACTTTCGTACGTAGAGCTAGTAACACTCGACGAGGAGGAAAGAAAAAGAAAATGAGTTATGTAAATGAGACGGTTAATGTTTCCGAACAAATAAATTAAATAATAAGTAATTAAGTTCTCTTAAACTTCATGCTAATTAATAAAATTTTAAATCGGAAAATCGGATGAAACTGAAATAACCCCTATTAATCAACTTACTCAATAAATTATATTTGTCTCTACTCTATTGTTTTCTGTTTGATTAATCATCTCAAGAAAATTCAAACAGATGTATAGAAATTCCTCTATTACTTTTGACCTATAAGTCTTGATTGGGATTGAGTGGGAGGATAATACAAATAAAAAACTCGATAAATTAATAGTCGATTATTTAATAAAGTTTCTAAGATAATATTTTTGGCCGGTCCCGACTCGGGGATAGGGTGCTAAATTAATAATTCGTTAAAATTATAACATAATACATTTTTGATAATTTCTTTAAACCCCATATAAAATATAAATTAATAATTCCTTATATATAGCATATTACATGAATGATTTACGAAGGTTTCTTGAAAAATGACTCAATTGTCTTTTGTTTTTTGTTGAAATCAATTTCCCCTTTAATCTCGTCTCTAATTTTTCTTAGCATGGTAAGAACTTCTGGTGTTGTTTTCTCATAGCTCAACAAGAAATTGTTCAATGTGATTGCCACTTTAATAGCTTCGTTTCGCGAAGGGGGCGCCATTGTAGAACTTTCATCATCTTCTTCATCGATATCATCTTTATTAATTCCAATAACGCTTTCAATAATTTCTTCATCAGTCAACAACTGTGCAACTACATTTTTTTCTGGGTGAGTCAGAACATTTTCGACATCCATTGCATTGCGATAACCCAACTCTTTGATCAAATTCTGGAGTTCTTGAGTGCTTTCACCACCTTCATCTGAGTTCTCAAAAGTCACGTTATCTGTTGATCGAAGTTTACAATGACGAAAGCAGTTCGCAATTGTATTTGCACGAACATCCATAGTGGAAGCTTGAAAGGTGGAAGCTTGAAAGGTGTTTGTAAACTAAGTATTTTACTATAAATTAATAAAATATTAATTAATATATAAATTAATAATTAATAATTTATCGATTAATTAATAACTCTTTTAATTAATAAATTTTGGTCGTACCAAGTGTATTATTTTATAGAGTTTCTACTGTATACTGGCTGTAAAATTTGACAATTCAATGATCTAAAAGACAAATCTCAGGAATTGCATGATGAGATTTTGACCATATAATATTTCTTGACTAAGTTGATTTCTATATTCTAATAATAAAATATTATCTCATATCATGGTAATATCACTATCTTTAAAATCTTTCCCATAGGAAAGAGTAACAATATGATTTTTTCTATCTCAAAAAACTGTGGTCATATCACTACAAATTTCTTTTTTAATAAGATTTGTAATAAAGCTAATTTTGTCTTTTTGAAAAATAAGTTGTTTAGAAATATTCATAAGTTTTAAATCTTTACATAAGAAATTGATTTGATTTTCTTTATAAATCAAGTTGATTTGATTTGCATATTCTTAGAAAGTTCTTTAATATTTATTGACTAAGTTGATTTGCATATTCTAATAAGAAAATATTATCTCATGCCTTGACTAGAAAAATTTGCACATATTTGAGTACTAATTTGAGTCAAGTAATTACGTGTGAGAGAGTATTTTGTTATTTTTGTCTAGTTAGATATTTGACCATTTCCAATTAAAAATTTAAAGCAAAACTTTCTAAGAATATAAGCAAAACTTTCCAATTAAATTAACCTTCTAGATATTAGCCTGTTCATGCATATTGACACTTTACTCTCAAGTTTTCAATACTCCACTTTGATTAATAAAGACAGTTACGTACTTATAACAACACAATATTCTCATTAATTAATAGTCTTAGCAAAAAAGAACAATATTTGAACCTTGATTTGTCATAGTAGCTAGGTGGCACTGTTACGTAACATTTCAAATAGGTTTAGAAAATTATTTTTAGCATCCTGAAATTAATCCTATTAATTAATATTGCGTCGGGACTCCTTTTTTTTGTTTAATCTAATGGCAAATCATAATTTCAGTCTAATTTTTTTTGGCCATACCGTTGCCGTTGGGCGGTTTTCGTACCGTGGGCAGTGATGTAACCAGAATTTAATTCTTCGGGGACCGTTAATTTTATTTTATTTTAGTAAAATAACAATAAACGGTATAAAAAACCAAAAAAACATGGAGTTTAAAACTTAGCTGAATTGTCTATTGATCTAAAAATTTAAAACGTTTAATTTTTTTTGTTAATATTATAATAACAATAAACGGTATAAAACACCCAAAAAATCCGGAGTTTAAAACTTAATTAACTTGTCCATTGATCTAAAAAATTTAAACGATACAGAAAAATTGACTAAAAATACGAATTTATAAGTTTAAAATTTGTTTTAATATGATTATGAAACTATACAAAAACATTTATTTATAAAAACTTGTAATATACCTTAAAGATGCAATTAATTAATGGATAAGTCAAATAGTAAGTTAATATTAATTAAATTAAGAGTAAAAAATAGCCATAAATTTTGAACTAGGGACCTTGTGATACAAAAAAATTATGTTTACCGTTTGAACTAAGTTACTATTTATTTATTTGAGCGGTTATTAATGTATAAAACTTTAAATTTACGAATTTTTTTATATAATTTTAAAAAAATAAAATTGGAGTGACGGTGACACCCCCTTGCCTCACCGGTTCCGTTCCCTGACCGTAGTTTAGTTATAAGGCTGAAGGTTCACTCTGGACGAAAATCAAGCGCATGGTCAATAAAATTTGCTTGAATACATGCTTGGAATGGTATACGCTAGGGACTTTTCAATCCTGAGTACCCTTTAGAATTAGACAACGACAAAACTCAAATAAAAATGAATGATTTTCTATTTTTATTCTTTTTAGATATTTCAATCTAGCAATTACATTTTAAAAAAGTAATCATTTTTCGTCAGTTTTTTTTTTAAAATGGTTGGGACCATACTGACCTTGACCGGGGCAACTGTTCAACTTGGCTAGGAAATATATATATTTTATATAGGGCTCTATGTTTTTCATAACAAAGCAATTAATATTCTTCTAAATACTCTTAATATAATTTAGCTATGTGGTCTTGCATAGCTATTTATATAGTCGTCTTTTGTGAAAGTATGTAATATATGCGATTTTTGGTCTAAAATCACACTAAATTAAACTGAATAATAACCCAACTTTCTGACAATATGAATATTTATTTAGATTCAAATAAAAGATGTATCTTGCATGGTAACTAATATATATAAAAAAATCTTGCATGGGATAAGTTGATTGTATATAAAAACATACTTGTTCTAGACTTCTAATATGCAAAATCACGTGTTTTTTTAGTCATAGTAGTGACGTGATAAGGGGAAGCTAAGTGAGGATGATCGGGTGTCACGGCACCTCCCATAATTTTAGAAATCCCAAGTGACGTAATTTTTTTTTAGTACAATTTCTTTTTACTTGTAGATTTGGCACCCCCATAAAAATATGTTACTTGTACATATTTTGGCACCCACCATTTACACATCCTGGCTTCGCCTCTGGCTCACGTGATATTATATAACATTTAATAATAACACCAAACTCTGCATTTCCCTATAAATAGGATATTGGAGCTATACCACTACCCTCACACCAATTTACTTTTAATAGTGTATATCGATCCCAGCCTTCATTCTTAGTCTCGTTGATAAGGTAACCCAAGAAGCAATTTAAATTTCTATAGGCAGAATCATGAATTATTATATAAAAACATACTTGTTTTTTTAAAATTTTGAATTTTTAAGTCTTGTTTAAAATTTGCTACATATTATTAAGTTTATTATCTCATATCACTTCTGCATAGATCGTGATATGTGTTTAAAATGAGTTTCAATATATATGCTATCAGAACCGTTTATATCAAGTGATGTTGAGTCATCTCGCCCGTCCCATAATGGACGTTATATTATATTTGTTGGGCTTGTTCGGATTTAGTCAAGCTCACATGTACTATATGTAGTACTCTTTAAAAAACTGTTTTAAGGTTCGAAATTTTGATAATTAAGTATCACTTATATATTACTTTTCATCATTTTCTTATTTTTATACCACTTAGAAGAGACGTAAACAACTAGTGTAATTAAGTTAAAAGAATAGAAAAACAGGTAGAAAGCAAACTATTTAGTAATTCACCTTTTTACAGGTAGAAGTAATTAAAATCACAAGGCTAAAGTACTTGTTTAGTAATCCACCTTAACATTTTCAAGCAATACTTAGAAAAACCCTTGTAGATAACAATTCATTATAATAACTGATAAACATGTACTTAATTTAGTACGTATGACTGATAAACTAATATTAGACAAAATATAAAGATATAACATGTAGTATTATAAATTTGCAGTTCAAAGTTCAGACAATATATATACGTGTATAACCATTTTATCAATTCTGTCCCGTTAGTTATACTCATATAAATTACTCTTTCGTAACTTTTAATTTTCTTTCTTTGCCTAGTTTGACCATGGGTGGTGTAAGGTTCATACAACACAAGAAAGAGGCACTGTGGTTCTACAGGTTTATTTCAATTGCTTATGATTTCATACTAAATCCACCACATTGGAATTTGGCCATGAGAGACGGTGCACTTGAGCCTTTGGAATTAAATGACCGTAACCTAGTAGTCGTGGATGTTGGTGGCGGGACTGGATTTGCGACCGAAGGGGTAGTGAAGTACGTGGACGCAAAAAATGTGACCCTTCTCGACCAGTCTCCTGACCAGTTGGCTAAAGCCAAACGAAAACCAGCACTGAAAGAGGTTACCATTATCCAAGGCGATGCAGAAGATTTACCTTTTCCTACGGATTATGCTGATAGATATGTCTCCGCGGGAAGGTATCTATCTAGTAATTTAATATATTTGAGGATTATTTAGCACACCATACAAACCATCGACTAATGATATCTGCTTGTAACGGCACTTGAACTCGAAGTGAGTTTTTATTTGCATGCATGACCAAATTAATAGGGTATGGACTAGGCTAATTATCGCCAATTTGGAAGAAGTTTATTCTTATAACATTTTTGGCAGAGATACTATATATTGTATATAATTATAAGTACCAAAAAACTGTATGATTAGAATATTATCAACTTGTATATAATTGTTTTAAAAAAAAATCGTATAAACCCCAATATTTCTTCCATCCTATGTACGCTTCAAGGAAATAATGTGTCATTAATCATAATACAAGTGATTTAAACGAACCACGATTTTGTTTCTTTCATATATACCAAAGCATTTCCGGTATTAATAAGTGTCTTTTTTAATATTCTTTGACTTTAATTGTGTTTAATCAGCATTGAGTATTGGCCTGATCCACAACGTGGAATCAAGGAAGCATACAGAGTGCTAAAATCCGGTGGTAAAGCATGCATGATCGGTCCGGTCCATCCAACTTTTTGGTTATCCCGAATATTCGCAGATGTGTGGATGTTATTTCCAAAAGAAGAAGAATATTTTGAATGGTACAAAAAAGCGGGTTTTGTTGATGTAAAGCTTAAAAGGATTGGTCCAACTTGGTACCGTGGTGTTCGTCGTCATGGTCTGATTATCGGTTGTTCTGTGGTTGGCACCAAACCTGCTCCCGGAGATTCTCCTTTGCAGGTAATAATAAGTTTTGTGATTTTGAGCGTTAATACGGATTTTGTTGTTTTAAAAATAACAATATATTCAATGAATCATTGTTTTCTTGTGCAAATTAAATATACAATACAAAGAATTGAAAGTGCCTAGCTAAATTAGTTACAGAAAAAGCAACAATTTTTTTTAAAAGAAAGTTAAGTATTTTGTTATTAATTTAGTCACATTCACTAGATAGTAGCATAGCTTCTTTTAGTGCTATAATCTTGGTATTAGTTATTAGCAACTTAACACCTTAAATCAAATGAATACTCATATTTTATAATTTTTACACTGAAAACTTTGTTTTTTTAAGTTTCCAATAATTTGTTTAATTACATATTGGATGTGGTTGTTATTACAGATGGGTCCGAAAGCTGAGGATGTTGCAGCTCCTGTAAACCCGATAATGTTCCTCATACGTTTTATCTTAGGGTTTTCGGCTGCTTGGTACTTCATGTGGGTTTCCCTCTATATGGGTATCAAAAATTTCATTTTCCCAAGCGGATTGGAAATTTGAACCCCGGTCGCGTTTTCAAAAAAGTTATGAAGGAATAAAATGCTTATATAATCTTTTCGATTATGAGGATCGTGTTTTATAGAGTATGTATTTGCCCTTGTGTCTTTAAAATGTTTTTGCGGCTTCTATGTAATGATGCCTGTTTTCCTTGGCCATGTATAAGTACGTTTATAAATGCAATAAAGGTCTTTGTTTGAGTATGGTTTCTTAATAATTTTATTAACTTGATTATAGTGATTGTTTACTTACCCAATAAAATGATAACATCATTGCTGCTTCTCACTAACACGCGACTGTGTAATGTATTATCGGAAAACTGTTTTGTTTTCTCGCTGGAAAAATTGGTGAAAGTAACATTTTAAGGCAAAAGTAATTTACGAGTATATTTATCTTGTGAATTACTCCATCCGTTCCTAATTAATGGTCATTTACGAAAGTACGTGCAGTTTTAACTTACTTATAACATATATCAAAATTGTCGAAATGAAAATTTTCAAGCCTAAATCATATAATTTATTGTTTGAACTATACGATTAACTTTTGAAATTTTTTATTCCGATAATTTTGATACAAGCACGTAGTTTCGTAATGGACAATTAATTGGAAACTGATGAAGTATGGTGCAAATCACTTCTCCATCATTTAATATTGCTGCATTCCAGTTTTGCACTAAAATCTGTTGAAAGGTCTACAATTCATCTGTTTTAAGGTTGCATCTTCAGACGGTTCCGAAAGTGATTAATCTCGCATTGACAATGCATATGTTAACCTTTTGAGCATATATATTTTACTAAAAAAATAAGTCCAGGTTTTTTTTTTTTTTTTGTAAGCAAATGAGCAAACTTTCATTTCACGAACATAAACATGAAACCAACCCAGATTACATAGAAAACCTTGCTAAGAACATGTATAAGTATAACCAAAACTATCAAGGGATCCAAAATTAAACATCTTAGATATTTGAGCTATATGCACAAAAGCTAGAGACATATGAGTAAGTAATCAGAAAGAAAAAAAAAGAAAGATAAAGCCATTGTGCCTTGAATCGCTGGAAAAAAATACGATTAGTGTACTGTATTACCTGTGTTTAACTATTTACGTACCATACTATCACTTTGTTACAATTGAGGTACTGAACTATCATAATGTTCACAATTCAGATACCGGCATTAAATTAATTGGATGAAAATTAGTTTTATTTTTCATTTTGGTCTTATTTTTTGTAATTTGTATAAATTTAACCCTTAATTTTCTGAAATATCTCATTTTAGTATAAATTCAAAAAAATTAGATTTTTTTAAAAAAAAACTAAAATACCAAAAAATTTTTTGAAAAAACCTTTAAAAAATTAGAAAACCCAAAAAACCACGAAAATAATGTAAAAAAACCAAGAAAAATCTAAAAAAGTTCAAAAAAACCGGGAAACCGAAAAAACCCAAAATCGGTAAAAAAAAATTTTGTTTATTTGGTTTTTTGGGTTTTTTTGGTTTTTTAGATTTTTCTTGGTTTTTTACCATTTTTCATGGTTTTTTCGGGTTTCCTACTTTTTTAAAGGTTTTTTCAAAATGTTTTTGGTATTTTAGTTATTTTTAGTTATTTTTTTAAAAAAATTCTGATTTTTCTGAATTTATACTAAAATGATATATTTCCGAAAATTAACGGTTAGATTTATACAAATTACAAAGAATAGGACCAAAATGAAAAATGAAACTAATTTTCATCCAATTAATTTAATGTTGGTAGATGAATTGTGAACATTATGATAGTTCGGTACTCAATTGTAACAGAATGATAGTATGGTACCTAAATCGTTAAACACATATAGTACATTACACTAATTATATTTTTTCCCTGAATTGCTCCAACAGATTCTTTAAATGAGTTGTGTATCCCTTAGATGGGAAACTCATTGTGTGCCTTGATTTCACAATCTTGAGCTAATTTTCCTTATTAACCTAAGCCATTATCTAAAGAGCCTACTTTATTTTCAATGTCCATCAGAGCCTCACACACTCACATATGTTTGCCAATATTGTTAGGGTTTTTTTTTTATCGACTTGTACTAATCGAACGATTTTCGAACCGAACCAATCAAGTCGATACCAAAAGTTTGGTATACCGACATTACGGTACGGTACAAACGAACCGATGTTTGAAAGTCGGTTCGATTTCGGTATTCGTTTAGTGAGTTCGGTATGGTGCCAATTTAAATCGAAATATTAAAATATACTATATAGACTAATAAACTAAAATGCTTATATACACTTAATCATTAAATATTGTTATAATATACTTATATTACTTTTTCTAGTGAATATTTATAATATTTTCTTTATTTATAACATTTATTAGAAATGTCTAGTATTGTTTACTCTTTTATGCAAAGAAACAATAAATGTAACAATAATATAAATAAATATATATTTTTAACCTACTACTTTTAAAACTTTATACTATGTTTTTTTTTTTCCAATACACACAATTTTTATATCACTACTTGTAAACTCTAAAGTTTGGTATAAAAACGAAAACGAACCGAATCAACCGAATAGTTTGGTATACCGAAAGTTCGGTATACCAAATTTTTTGGTTCGGTAATGGTATAAAAATTTTCAAAGCAAACTAGTTTGGTACGATATCGTAATGTAGTTAAAAAGTTCGGTATCGAACCAAACAATGTAATTCTCCAGCTCACTTGTTTCTGCAGTAGTTTACTCATCAAATTCTCAATGAGAAACATAATATATAATTAAGGAACCGACGCTAAGGTATGACTAGCATATTTTGACAACAAACATCTGATGTGCAATTATACATATAAACGGTTTTGCTAACGAGGATCTCTGGTGCATCCTTTAAAAATTTAATATATTTACAAAATCGAGTTTCATTTAATACCAAAACACTTTGTATTTATAAGATGTGATTGTTATATACTACCATAACATTACCAAAATTATGTATTTAATCTACTTAAATAAATAAATGTTACTAATGAATTATTATATATACTAAACATTTTAAAACACATACCAAATATTATTAACCAATGGTTAAGGAGTATTTGGTTAGCTTTTACCATATCATACTATTATAATAAGTCAAATGAGTCTGTCCAATTTAGCCATTTTTTTTTTAAAATGTCACAATAATACCATACTTCCATAAAAATATAAAAATTAAAAACTAATAAAATTATTTATCCCTCTTTTAACAACCAAACATTTTTTTAAATCTTAAACTATGTTTTTTTTTATATTATCCACATATTTATATCATAACTATACATATTTTCTATATTTTTATTGCATTACGTGCCGCACACGCAACGCGTAGAGCACAATTAGCAGTGTATATATATATATATAAACTCTGATGTGGAATGAACCAAGTATAACAAGACCAAAATATCGTAGTCTTCTAGCTTCTTCTTCTTTTTTTTTTTTTTTTTGAAATAAGTCTTGTAGCTAAATTATTGTTTTAATTTTGCTTTGATTTCCGAGGCCTTTCCAGGGACGTCCCAGTATATTAGCAACCAAACCAATGGTTTGGGCTTCTAAAATGTTTATTAATTTATCCATTGAATATGGTGGCCACAAAAAAAAAAATGTGCTCACATTTTTTCTATCCTTTTATTTTTATTTTTATATTTGACAAAATATATTTCTTCAACTTTATACGTCACTTTTAGTGAGTTAGAATTACTCTGGCACCGAGTTACTATGATTATAGTCTAATTTTTATTTTATTTTGGAAAAAATAATCACAATTTAATTTAAAAGGTTGTAAACACTAACAAATGAAATATACATATACCACACACACGGGTGTCTGGTTTTTAAAATAGAAACCGTACGTTTATTTTTACGATATATTTTAATCATTTTCACTTTACGTTTTACGTCCCCATGTTAAGAAAAAAATGTTACATCGGTGCCCTCACTCGTGATCCATCCCTTTGTGGTTTGAAGAACACATGAGTTGATCAAAAAATTCAATATATATCATTATGAGGCCGGATTTTTCTGCTACAAAAAAATCTTTATTCACTCTCAAACCGAAATTCAGATTTACATTTTGCCTTTTTAATTTTTTTGTGAAAAAAATCATAAAAAATCTAAAAATAGTTATAATACTTAAAAATTGGGTAAAAAATATTTCAAAGTTAATTTTAAATTTTTTTACTTTTTTTTATTAAATTTTTGTCTTTTATTGCTACTTTTTACAAAAAAAAAATACTACCAAAATTGTAAAATTAATAAAACATGGTTGGAAAAGTTAGTTATAATTTTATAACTATTTTGTATTAATTTTACAATCTCTGTTTTATTTTATTTTTGTAAAAAGTAGCAATAAAATCCAAAAAATGAATAAAAATCAGTAAAAAAAAAATTAAATATAATTTTGAAATATTTTTTACTCATTTATTAACTAGTATAACTAGTTTTAGATTTTTTGTGATTTTTTATATAAAAAAATAAAAAAGTCAAACTGTAAATCTGAATTACGGTTTATAATTTGTATTTACAGTTTGAGAGTGGAAAAAAAATTATAATGAAAAAATCCAGCATCTATTATTATATAGCAACTCGTGAAATCTCATCTAAGTTTGAGAGTCATGTTGGATCTTGTTAAAATATTACCAAACATTTCTAAACCTCGCCGGAGTTTGCGCCAAAAGAGAAAATATATACCTGCATCACAACTTCAGTACGTAGAGCTTGTAACACTCGAAGAGGGAGGAAAGAAAAAGAAAATGAGTTATGTAATGGGGCGGTTAATATTTCCGAGCAAATAAATTAAATAATAAATAATTTTCTCTTAAACTTCATCCTAATTAATAAAATTTTAAATCGGAAAATCGGATGAAACTGAAATCACCCCTATTAATCAACTCAAGAAATTATATTTGTCTCTACTCTGTTATCTTCTGTTTGATTAACCATCTCAAGAAAATTCAAACAGGGATATAATTTCCTCTATTACTTTTGATCTATAAGTCTGAGTGGGGAGGATAATACAAATAAAGAATTATATACTGGGTGTAAAATTTGACAATTCAATGATCTAAAAGACAAATCTCAGGAATTGCATGATGAGATTTTTGGCGAGGGAATGTCAGCATCCCCTCGTCCGGGGCAATAACGCCCCCAAAGCGGGCCGTCCGGGCCTCATCAACCCTGAATGATGCGACGCCCCGGATTGGGAGGGCCGAGCCGTGCTGAGGCCGGCCCAAAGAAGACTGTCGAGTACGCTTCCCCAATTAATGTTGCTGCTCCCTTGGGGGACCCTCCTGACGTTTCACCGACGTGGCCCAATCACAGGACACCTCCTGTGGGCCCCGGGAAAGGACAGTACTCTTGTCAGAGTCATAAATGACCTAACGCCGTTGGATCAGCATCTCCCAGTACAGTGATCCAAGGGTTAATACATCTCTGAACCTCACTATAAATACCCCCCCTAATCCTACTTAGGAGGGGGAGGGAGAAAAAGAGTGAGTAGAGAGATAAAACTGAAACAGCCCGTACCAAAGCAACATAATCCCCGGCATCAGACATCACCTCCTGTACCTGGTCCGACCCCCCCTCCCTACACTTTGTACTTTCAGTCTTCCGAATACTGACTTGACCGTTGGAGAGGGAAAACCCGGCAACAACCCCGGGCCCCTGTTTGGTCCTTGTGCAGGCACGAAGACCACCTGACCGCCGGAGCATACCTGACCGCCTCGAAAGATCGGAGCCAACGCGAAGTTGATTAAGTCGAGCTTGGGAAGAAAATCAGGCTCGCCAATTGGCGCCGTCTGTGGGAAACTGAACGCGTTAGCTTCGACTCCCCGTCCTTAAAGGAAACATGTCTGGCAATAACCGATTTGACACCCCATCGTCTCAACCCCCCCACGTTCTTGGGATGCCGAGAACGCTTTCTTTTGATGAGACCCCTAGGACCGCATCTACCAGGGAGCCCGTTCCCTTGACCGCAACAGCTCCCGCACCCCGATCGCGGACCGAGCTAACAGAGATGATGATCGATATCCACCAAAAAGAGCTCGTCGCTCTTGCGGACCAGAAAGCCTTGATAGCCTCGCTGATGGAGCCGGAACTCGAGCCCGCTCAAGGCGCGAGCCAAGACAAATCGGTTCCAGTCCCCGTTAAAAGCGTGATGTCGAGGTTGGGACCCCTCCGACGACCCCCCCTAGAGACTCCCAGGGAGCCAGCTAGGGGTGCGGAGTCGGAGCATTCCCAAGAAGGAAATTCTCGCCGCGATAACGAGCGGAGTATACGTTCTCGGCTCCGTTGGCAGGATGGTAGTCGGGACTCACGGCCGGAATCTAGTCACGCCCGAACCGATAAGCCACCTCGGACACGGAGACGTGGCCGACGCGGACGGCACGATGCAGCTGGTGAGGCAGCGTTGAAAATCGTGGCCTCGACCCGCAGCACCCCGTTCTCGGACGAAATTGAATACAGTACCCCCCCCCCCCCCCCCCGGGAACTTTATCGCCCCTATCCTCCAAACCTTCAACGCGGACTCTAATCCAGAGGCTCATCTCCGACACTACCGATACCAGATGAACCATTGGTCACACCTTGACCAATTAATGTGCAGGTGTTTTCCCGCCAGCCTGGGAAGGCTCGCTAGTAAGTGGTTCCAGTCCCTGCCCGTCAATTCTATCCACTGTTGGGACGACCTAGCTTATGACTTTGCACACCGGTTCATAAACTTGAAAGAGAGAGCTGCCCAGCCGGAGCAACTCTATCAAGTGAGGGTCCAATCTAAAGAGACCCTCGAGAATTATGATAGTCGGTTCTGGCAAAAACATGCGGAGTGCAATGAATGCCCCGACTCAACCGCCATAGCTGCCTTCAGGCAGAACATGGTTGTAGGAAGTAGGATCCGAAACGAGATGATTGCGACCCCGCCTAGCACTGTCTCCCGACTCAGATCGCTGATAAAACAGCACATTGACATTGAGAAAGACATGAGATCTGCTGGGGTAATCCGTTCGGTCGCCAGCATCGAACAGGCCCGGGAGAAGGTCGTCGTCAGAAGTCCTCGACAAGACCGACCCATGGCCGAGAGGATTGGAAGACCTCGGATCGAAAGGAATCCGCAACCGCCGCCCAAAAGAAGAAGAGAAGAGCCCCGCCGAACTGGTGCTTCAAACCCGGGAACTGCTTACTCCACCACCTTCCGCCTCCCACTGACCGACCTCTTTAGGGAGATCGAGAACGAACCGTTCTTCTCCTGGCCGCCACCACTCCGGAACGAGCCCGCTTGTGGGCCCCACGACAAATTCTGTGAATATCACAGAGGCCGTGGCCATAATACTGACGAGTGTCACGGTCTAAAGGCGAGGCTTGAGTGATGGGCCCGAGACGGCCTCCTGAATCGATACGTCAAGTCACAAAGAGGCTCTGATCGAGGCAGGGAGGAAGAGGCTGGCGAAAGGCAACCGGACCTCCCCCCACCTGTGATGACCTGTCAGGTTATCCATTTGGGGCCGAAGAAACCTAAAGCGAGTGGGGCGGAGAGAACCGAGGACCGCGAGGCGTCAATGAAGCAACACGTCTGCCTCGCCGATAGCCCGGGCCCTCGGAAGAGATTCAAGCACGGTAAGAAGCCGGACCTGAGCTTCACCGACTTTGACTTAGTAGGGGTGGACATGCCCCATTATGACGCCCTTGTTATCACGGCCCAAGTAGGCCACTGCTCAGTCGGACGCATCCTCGTTGATCAAGGAGCGTCGGTTAATATAATCTTTGGAGACCTTTTCGAAAAGATGGGACTGACAGAAAGGCAGCTAGATACCAATGCCCCTCCGCTGTACGGATTCAACTCTGAGGCTGTTCAGCCCAGAGGGAACATAACCTTGCCTGTTAAAACGGGAACCAAGGTTATGAGTGTGGAGTTCACGGTGGTGGACGTCCCCTCCGTTTACAACGTCATACTTGGGCGTGCATGGCTTCATGAGATAGAAGGCGTCTCCTCCACTTTGCACCAAAAGGTCAAGTACCCGACTTTAACTGGAGTAGAGACCATATCGGGAAACCAAAAAGTTTCGCGAAACTGTACCATGGCCGTGTACTCCGGCAAAACACCAGTGCCCGTTCAAAGCGCCATGAACATAGGAACGGAAGACCCTAAACTGCTGAGGGAAATGAACAAAAAGATGGGGCCAGAGGCGGAAGAGAAGGTAGACGGGGGCTTGCTAAAAATCCAAATCCCCGGACACGACGAGGACCACTTTTTCATGGTGGGCGCTAAGTTGAGTGAGCCCGAGATAGCCGAACTCACTGAGCTTCTACTCCAGTACCTCGACAACTTTGCATGGGCCCCGAGCGAGATGCCTGGCATTAGCCCAGACCTCGCCAGCCACCAACTAAATGTTAACCCTGGTGCCAGGCCTGTCATGCAAAAGGGGCGCCGCGTTAGCCCGAAACATGCCGACGCCATAAACGAGAAAGTACAAAAGCTTTTGCTTGCCGGGGCCATAAGAGAAATCTACTACCGCAGATGGCTCGCCAACCCCGTTGTGGTCCCCAAAAAGAACGGAAAGCTACGGGTGTGCATCGACTACACGAGCCTTAACTCGGCCTGTCCAAAGGATCCTTTCCCCTTGCCTAAAATTGATCAAATAGTCGACTCCACGGTCGGAGCCGCCAGAATGAGCTTCTTGGATGCCTGTTCCGGCTATCATCAAATCCCCATGTCGGAAGCTGATCAAGAAAAGACCGCCTTTATAACCCCAAGGGGGAATTACTGTTACAAGGTGATGCCATTTGGGCTCAAGAACGCCGGGGCTACGTACCAGAGGATGGTCACAAAGATATTCTCTAAGAATATAGGCCGGACTATGGAGGTCTATATAGACGACATGGTGGTAAAGAGCATCCAGGAGGCGGACCACCTGTCCGACCTAAGAGTGGTGTTCGAAACGATACGGAGGCATGGCTTGAAGCTGAACGCCTCGAAGTGCGCCTTTGGGGTTGGGGCAGGGAAGTTCTTAGGGTTTATGGTCACCCACCGCGGCATAGAGGCAAACCCGACCCAGATCTCTGCTCTGCAAAACTTGAGAACCCCTGAAAAGCGAAAGGACGTGCAAAAGCTAGCCGGGATGGCGGCTGCCCTTAACCGGTTCATTGCCCGCTTCGGAGACCGGTGCAAGCCGTTCTTTACAGCTCTGAAGGCTCAGAAGAAATTCGAGTGGAACGACGAGTGCCGAAGTGCGTTCACGGAGCTCGCGAACTATCTCGGCAGTGCTCCCCTACTGACCAAGCCTGACACCGGCGATACCCTTGCCCTGTATCTCGCCGTGTCCGAGATAGCCGTTAGTGCCGTCCTTATAAAAGAGCTCGGCCGGGAGCAAAGACCAATCTATTATGTGAGCAAGACTCTTCTCGACGCCGAGGCAAGGTATATGCCCCTAGAAAAACTTGTGCTTGCCCTCGTTATGGCCTCGCGAAAGCTAGCCCACTACTTCGCGGCACACAACATCGTGGTGTATACGGACCAGCCCATCAGGGAAATACTCCGAAAGGGGGATCTGTCTCGACGAATGACGAAGTGGGCTTGCCACCTGAACGCGTATGATATCCGGTATGAGCCTCGAACGTCCGTCAAAGGGCAGGCACTAGCCGACTTCGTGGCAGAGTTTACCGGAACGACCACGTCTCCCGGCATCGACGGAACCCAGGACACATGGACCTTGCATGCAGATGGAGCGGCTAATAAAAAGGGATCCGGCCTCGGTGTGGTACTCCGGTCCCCTCACGGCGAGGTGATCGAAAAGTCGATTCAGCTAGGCTTTCGAGCCACCAATAACGAAGCAGAGTATGAGGCTGTTATCGCCGGCTTGAAGATGGCCCGAAGTCTCGGAGTCAAGAAGATACTGGTGCATACAGACTCCCAGCTAGTCAGTAGCCAGATTAGTGGTGAATTCCAGACAAAGGACGAAAGAATGGCAAGCTACGTGGCCGTCGCTTCCGGAATACTCCAAAGCTTCGAATGTCGAGAAGTCGTCAATATCAATCGGAATGAAAACTCCCACGCCGACGCTCTAGCCACCCTAGCCTCGGCCATGAATGATAAAAAAGAGAGAGTCATCACCGTGGAATACGTCCCTTCTCCAAGCATTGAGTCTAAGGCCAAGATTAATGTGGTGACCGACCTCCCCCCGGAACCGAGCTGGATGGACCCTATAATCGAGTACCACCGCTCCGGAGACCTACCCCACGATAAGAGAGAGGCAGAGAAAATAAGAAGAAAGGCACTGGGATTCTGGCTGGCACCCAACGATACGCTCTACAAGAGGTCGTTCTCAGGGCCATACCTGCTCTGTGTCCGTCCCAACGTAGTGGTAAGGGTCATGGAAGAAATACATGAAGGGACATGTGGAAGCCATACCGGGGGCAGATCGCTAGCAAACCGGGCTTTGACCCATGTGTATTGGTGGCCCCTCATGCAAAAGGATTCGAAAAATTTTGTGCTAAGGTGCGATAAATGCCAGAGATACGCGCCCATACCGAGAGCCCCAGCACAAAAAATGTGCTCTATGACCTCCCCTTGGCCGTTTGCACAATGGGGGATGGACATCGTTGGGCCGTTCCCTAGAGCCCCGGGGGGGAAGAGGTTCCTCCTAATGGTCACTGACTACTTCTCGAAATGGGTAGAGGCCGTGGCGTTGGCAAAGATAACGGAGGCCGAGGTGATCCGTTTCCTCTGGAGAGACGTAATCACCAGGTTCGGAATCCCCCACTCGATAGTCTCGGATAATGGGGGCCAGTTCACAGGGGCTAAGTTAAAAGCGTTGTACGCAAAGTATCATATCAAGGGCTGCTATTCCACCCCCCCGTACCCTCAGTGCAACGGACAAGCCGAGGTCTCGAATAAGACCGTGCTCGTTGGGATCAAGAAAAGGTTAGACGAGTCCAAAGGGCGGTGAGCCCAAGAGTTGCAGCACGTCCTATGGGCATATCGAACGACACGAAGACGGGGCACCCAACAGACGCCCTACAGCCTAACTTACGGCATGGAAGCGTCATCCCGTTGGAAATCAGGCTCCCCTCCCTACGAACCGACATGGTCGAGGACGGCCTGAATGAAAGGATGATGGGACTCGAGCTCGATTATGCAGAAGAAAGAAGGGAGGTTGCGGCCATCCGTAACGCAGAGTACAAGAACGAACTGGAACGTTCCTATAACAAGAGAGTGAACGCCAGACGTTTTCAGGACGAAGACCTAGTACTACGAAGGGTAAACAACAACTCAAGGGTACCGTCCGACGGAAAGCTAAGCCCCAACTGGGAAGGCCCCTATCGAATCCTTGGCACAGTAGGGAACGGAGCCTATCTTTTGGGCCGCCTTCCTGACAATGCCCCGTTGGACCGACCTTGGAACGTCAACAACCTTAGAAAGTACTATCAATAGGATGACTTTGACCTTCATGTTTTGATGTAAATCTGGTGTAAATACGCCTGAGGGCTTTATCAATAAAAATGATGAATTTTTCAGTTCATTTAATATTTCAAGTGTTTCAGAACACGAGCCTATACGGCACCCCGGTCTATATTTATTTGAATTTTTCAGTTCATTTAAATCTCCAGTGTTTCAGAACACGAGCCTATACGGCACCCCGGTCTATATTTATTTGAATTTTTCAGTTCATTTAAATCTCCAGTGTTTCAGAACACGAGCCTATACGGCACCCCGGTCTATATTTATTTGAATTTTTCAGTCCATTTAAATCTCAAGTGTTTCAGAACACGAGCCTATACGGCACCCCGGTTTATATTTATTTGAATTCTTCAGTTCATTTAATTTTAAAAGTGTTTCAGAACACGAGCCTATACGGCACTCCGGCTCGAACCTATTTATTTCCTAAAGTGTTAATTCGAATTGTGAGGTATATAAAATGAGTGCCCCCAACGCCGAAGCGTAAGGGCCCATTCATTTGGGAGCACATACACATATCAAACACGCAACGGGAGTTAAAAAAAAAAGAAATAGAGAAGAATGAAGACACGAGTTCAACAAGCCAAAATTGTTTTTCATTTCATTTCTTGAGAGCTATTACATACTAAGTACAAAAAGATTGAAGATTGCATCGAAAACAAAAAATACGAAAGCCCTAGCTGGCTCCTCCTTCATCTGCCTCGTCGTCCGAAAGGGGCCGAGGAGTTAGGGGAACGACCTCAGGGACCGGAGCTGAGGGGACGGGGACAAAGATATTCTCCATCTGCCATACCGGATGATCCGGTCCTGCTCTCATAAAAGCAGCCGCCTCAGCCCAGCCCTCGACATAGAAGAAATTGAAATCCTTCTGTGTCGATAAGGCCAAGGCGGCGCTCATCTCGGCCTGAGCGGTTTCGACCGCGGATTTCACCTTTTCGGCCACGTCGGCCTCGGCTTCAGCTCGAGCAAGTTCGACCGCGATCTTTACCTTTTCGGCCACACTGGCCTCAGCTTCCTTCAGAGCCTCTGCCGCGGCTCGGGCACGCTCTTCGGCCTCTACTTTAGCCTGCGCGGCTTCCGCTCTCTTGGCCTCCACCGATGCGATGACGCCTTCGGCTTTATCGGCCCTTTCTCGGGCCTCCTCTGCCTTCCCTAGGGCCTCCTCCGCCTGTTTGGCGCTAGCCTCGGCCTTTGAAGTCCATGACCTGATCAATCGGCCTTGATGATAGACGTACTGGTTCATCGTCAGGTAGGCCTACAAAAGGAAAGAAACACTTAGCGAACGTAGGAAGAAGACAGATACATAACGATGACACTACAAAAACAACAAGTTACCTGGGGGATCGCAGCCATGGCAGACGCCATAGAAGAGACGAGGTCGTGACCGCGATGGTCGGCTTCGACGGTTTGCTGCTGGAGCGCAGCCAGGGCGAGCAGGCCTGCGGAAGGGTGGCCCTCCATGATGCTCCGCACCCCCGTCGCCGCCTTGACCTCCTCCGGGGTCTGAATAGGCATCCTCTGTGACGGGGAGCCAGAGCTTGAGTTTGAGCCTGAAGCCGAAGCACTCGGCATTGGACCCTTCGCCTGAGCGGTTGGCACCGCTCGTTCTTCCGCAACGACCATTGGTCGGCTTGGCTCCGAGACGACCTCGACGATCCGGGCCTTCTTCGCGCCACGAAGGGCCATCGCCTCCTCCCTTTTTCTCTTATCAGCTTCATTCTTGCGGGCAGCTCGCTCACGCCTTGCCCGCCCCGCCAAGGCTTGTAATTTTTCTAAGGCCTTTGCCTTAGCATCACCGGCATCAGCCTCGGCCACCTCCTCCTCGCCATCCCTGGCCTCGACCACCTCCTCCTCGCCATCCCTGGCCTCGACCACCTCCTCCTCGCCATCCCTGGCCTCGACCACCTCCTCCTCGCCACCTCTGGCCTCGACAATCTCCTCCTCGCCCCCGGCCTCGGCGGCAACCTCCTCCTCTTCCTCGTCAGAATGGACAACCTACATGGTTTAGACAAAAAACCGGGGGTCAAAAAAAAATTTACAAAATTTAGTCAACTGTGAAGCTGAAGAATGGAAGAAGGGAAGCTGACTCACCATAGTCCGTGAGGTGCCCAAGGCTGGCCCGGTGGGTGGGGCCTCAGGAGAACTATCTTCCAGACGAAAGAAGCCCGTCGTGTCCGGTGCCCTCGATCTCAGGGGAGGGACATCAAGCAACGGTTTCCCATACTGGTCGATATAGCTGCGGGTACCGTCCGCCCCCTCCCTATAATGGAGGACGGTACCATCAGGCCGGGTTTCGAACCCAACCCCGGCCGACGCAGGAGCGAATGAGGTCACCTGCACGACCTTCGCCCTGCTGCTTGGCTTCGGCTTCGTCGCCTTCTTCGCCACGGGCACAACCTCGGCCTCGGCCTCAGCTTCTTTGATGGCCTTAGGTGGGAGGGTGGATTCAAAACCCTTCTCTTTCTCCCACCGTTCCCGGGAGTACCCCACGGGACAGAAGGTCCTAGGGGGCCAGAGGAACTCGTTCCCCTTACAGCTTGTGAGGGAGCCACATAGTAACAGGCGCTCCGCGTCACGAGCGCCTGCGTCGGTCCCGTCCGGACCCCACCAGTTCAAGGCCAACTCGATCGACCTCACATTCGGCTCCCCAAGACCCCTTAGCCTCGCGGCCACCGTGGCCTTGTTCTCTTTGTTACTTAGGACCCTCCCCGGTCTGGTTGGGAGGATCAGGTCATCCCGGCGGAGCCAGTTACCCTCCACCACGATTACATCTTGTGTGTAACCCCGATTCGAATCAGAGTTACCCAAGATGAGCTGGTTATGCGACCGACACCGCAGGTACGGCTGCCTGCTTTTGGCTTGGGAGCTAGGCTCGCTCTGTAAAAACTCGTAACAAGCGAGCAGCTCCCTTAACCCCAATGGCTCCGGTAGAGTCGAGCCCAATAGTTCGTTTAGAGCCTCCATCCCGGCGCAGATCCGGTGGGCTTGCAGAGGCCACTGACAAGGGAGAGTTTGCGTCCAGGCGCATAACTCCGCCAGCAGCTCTGGGATAGGGAGGTGAGTGCCCCCGTACAGAAGGGACGAGAGAGAGAGCGTCACCATGCTCTTCGGATCCGCTACGATCCCGTTCACCTCGTCGGAGTTCTGACACCTCCGAAGACGGAACCCTTCGCCGATCCCGCAGAGTTGTCGGAACTCTTCGAGATCGGACCCATGAGTCCGTACCATGATGCTGCTGTCGTTGCCATCGACGCTCAGGGACGGGTCGAGGACCATAGCCCGGAATGGGAGGGCGTTGGCCATCACGGCCAAGCGTTGCGGAGTAGGGGCAACCATCGGGCCCTTGCCGGCTCCGTGTTTAATAACCATTTTCTGGCTTAAGTGTTCGAAGATGAAATTTGCTAAGGGTGGAGAAGGAGAGAGAGAATGTTTGCTGTGGAATCTTGTAGAGAGAAGTTGAAAAAAGTGAAAAATGGTTTTCACTGAGGGTATTTATAGGCCCCTAGTGGAAGGTGAAAAGACATTTACCAGAAGGTGAAAAGACGCAACGGCTCATTGCACGAACTCCCACAAATAACCGCCGCCACTCAATCAATGTCCACCACGTGTACAGCATGTAGAGGCCATCTGCCAAATGTCACTCACCAGCCGTTTTAGCATTAATGACGTTGTAGAAATCAAAGGGACAAAGACGGCGCCTCGTGTCCACGTGTAAGAAATCCATGAATGGTTGTACACGTGTCATAAAACAGCCATGCATGAGCATATTTGCACCGACGAGCACGAGAACAAAATGACCGGAGCCCCCGTAACGACCAGAGATCCTCGCCGACCTCGTCCTTAGCAACGACTCCGGACAGGGAGCTGTTGGCGAGGGAATGTCAGCATCCCCTCGTCCGGGGCAATAACGCCCCCAAAGCGGGCCGTCCGGGCCTCATCAACCCTGAATGATGCGACGCCCCGGATTGGGAGGGCCGAGCCGTGCTGAGGCCGGCCCAAAGAAGCGTGTCGAGTACGCTTCCCCAATTAATGTTGCTGCTCCCTTGGGGGACCCTCCTGACGTTTCACCGACGTGGCCCAATCACAGGACACCTCCTGTGGGCCCCGGGAAAGGACAGTACTCTTGTCAGAGTCATAAATGACCTAACGCCGTTGGATCAGCATCTCCCAGTACAGTGATCCAAGGGTTAATACACCTCTGAACCTCACTATAAATACCCCCCCTAATCCTACTTAGGAGGGGGAGGGAGAAAAAGAGTGAGTAGAGAGATAAAACTGAAACAGCCCGTACCAAAGCAACATAATCCCCGGCATCAGACATCACCTCCTGTACCTGGTCCGACCCCCCCTCCCTACACTTTGTACTTTCAGTCTTCCGAATACTGACTTGAACGTTGGAGAGGGAAAACTCGGCAACAACCCCGGGCCCCTGTTTGGTCCTTGTGCAGGCACGAAGACCACCTGACCGCCGGAGCATACCTGACCGCCTCGGAAGATCGGAGCCAACGTGAAGTTGATTAAGTCGAGCTTGGGAAGAAAATCAGGCTCGCCAATTTTGACCATATAATATTTTTTGACTAAGTTGATTTGCATATTCTAATAAGAAAATATTATCTCATGCCTTAACTAGAAATAAGAACTAGAAAAATTTGTACAGTCCAGAGTGCAGGTATATATATTTGAGTACTAATTTGAGTAAATTAATTACGTGCATGAGAAGAGTCCAAATATTCTATCTCTTATTCTCTATTCTTTTCATGCATTTTTGTTTATTTTCACTCAAATTTTAAATTTTCACAACTTATTCCGTAATTTTATAAACTTTTATAATATATTGTATTCAAATTTTAAAACATTTGAACATAATATTGTTTTAGACAATTTTTTTAATATTCAATGTTTAATTTACACTAATTTATACATTTATTCCAAAACAAATTTTGTGTTGATTTTGTTTTAAAAATAATTATTGAAATGTATTGATACATGTATTATAGTAATTGTACATTTTTTTTCAAGTTTTTTAGAATTTTTTTTTTGAATAAAATAAGGAAGGGGACGATAGAAAAATGGGATAGAATATTTGTAGTTGTGGGAGAGTATTTTGTTATTTTTGTCTAGTTAGATATTTGACCATTTCCAATTAAAAATTTAAAGCAAAACTTTCTAAGAATATAAGCAAAACTTTCCAATTAAATTAACCTTCTAGATATTAGCCTGTTCATGCATATTGACACTTTACTCTCAAGTTTTCAATACTCCACTTTGATTAATAAAGACAGTTACGTACTTATAACAACACAATATTCTCATTAATTAATAGTCTTAGCAAAAAAGAACAATATTTGAACCTTGATTTGTCATAGTAGCTAGGTGGCACTGTTACGTAACATTTCAAATAGGTTTAGAAAATTATTTTTAGCATCCTGAAATTAATCCTATTAATTAATATTGCGTCGGGACTCCTTTTTTTTGTTTAATCTAATGGCAAATCATAATTTCAGTCTAATTTTTTTTTGGCCATACCGTTGCCGTTGGGCGGTTTTCGTACCGTGGGCAGCGATGTAACCAGAATTTAATTCTTCGGGGACCGTTAATTTTATTTTATTTTAGTAAAATAACAATAAACGGTATAAAAAACCAAAAAAACATGGAGTTTAAAACTTAGCTGACTTGTCTATTGATCTAAAAATTTAAAACGTTTAATTTTTTTTGTTAATATTATAATAACAATAAACGGTATAAAACATCCAAAAAATCCGGAGTTTAAAACTTAATTAACTTGTCCATTGATCTAAAAAATTTAAACGATACAGAAAAATTGACTAAAAATACGAATTTATAAGTTTAAAATTTGTTTTAATATGATTATGAAACTATACAAAAACATTTATTTATAAAAACTTGTAATATACCTTAAAGATGCAATTAATTAATGGATAAGTCAAATAGTAAGTTAATATTAATTAAATTAAGAGTAAAAAATAGCCATAAATTTTGAACTAGGGACCTTGTGACACAAAAAATTTATGTTTACCGTTTGAACTAAGTTACTATTTATTTATTTGAGCGGTTATTAATGTATAAAACTTTAAATTTACGAATTTTTTTATATAATTTTAAAAAAATAAAATTGGAGTGACGGTGACACCCCCTTGCCCCACCGGTTCCGTTCCCTGACCGTAGTTTAGTTATAAGGCTGAAGGTTCACTCTGGACGAAAATCAAGCGCATGGTCAATAAAATTTGCTTGAATACATGCTTGGAATGGTATACGCTAGGGACTTTTCAATCCTGAGTACCCTTTAGAATTAGACAACGACAAAACTCAAATAAAAATGAATGATTTTCTATTTTTATTCTTTTTAGATATTTCAATCTAGCAATTACATTTTAAAAAAGTAATCATTTTTCGTCAGTTTTTTTTTTAAAATGGTTGGGACCATACTGACCTTGACCGGGGCAACTGTTCAACTTGGCTAGGAAATATATATATTTTATATATCCTTTTGGGGGGGTGGCTCTATGTTTTTCATAACAAAGCAATTAATATTCTTCTAAATACTCTTAATATAATTTAGCTATGTGGTCTTGCATAGCTATTTATATAGTCGTCTTTTGTGAAAGTATGCAATATATGCGATTTTTGGTCTAAAATCACACTAAATTAAACTGAATAATAACCCAACTCTCTGACAATATGAATATTTATTTAGATTCAAATAAAAGATGTATCTTGCATGGTAACTAATATATATATAAAAATCTTGCATGGGATAAGTTGATTGTATATAAAAACATACTTGTTCTAGACTTCTAATATGCAAAAGCACGTGTTTTTTTAGTCATAGTAGTGACGTGATATTATATAACATTTAATAATAACACCAAACTCTGCATTTCCCTATAAATAGGATATTGGAGCTATACCACTACCCTCACACCAATTTACTTTTAATAGTGTATATCGATCCCAGCCTTCATTCTTAGTCTCGTTGATAAGGTAACCCAAGAAGCAATTTAAATTTCTATAGGCAGAATCATGAATTATTATATAAAAACATACTTGTTTTTTTAAAATTTTGAATTTTTAAGTCTTGTTTAAAATTTGCTACATATTATTAAGTTTATTATCTCATATCACTTATGCATAGATCGTGATATGTGTTTAAAATGAGTTTCAATATATATGCTATCAGAACCGTTTATATCAAGTGATGTTGGGTCATCTCGCCCGTCCCATAATGGACGTTATATTATATTTGTTGGGCTTGTTCGGATTTAGCTCACATGTACTATATGTAGTACTCTTTAAAAAACTGTTTTAAGGTTCGAGATTTTGATAATTAAGTATCACTTATATATTACTTTTCATCATTTTCTTATTTTTATACCACTTAGAAGAGACGTAAACAACTAGTGTAATTAAGTTAAAAGAATAGAAAAACAGGTAGAAAGCAAACTATTTAGTAATTCACCTTTTTACAGGTAGAAGTAATTAAAATCACAAGGCTAAAGTACTTGTTTAGTAATCCACCTTAACATTTTCAGGCAATACTTAGAAAAACCCTTGTAGATAAACAGGTACTTAATTTAGTACGTATGACTGATAAACTAATATTAGACAAAATATAAAGATATAACATGTAGTATTATAAATTTGCAGTTCAAAGTTCAGACAATATATATACGTGTATAACCATTTTATCAATTCTGTCCCGTTAGTTATACTCATATAAATTACTCTTTCGTAACTTTTAATTTTTTTTCTTTGCCTAGTTTGACCATGGGTGGTGTAAGGTTCATACAACACAAGAAAGAGGCACTGTGGTTCTACAGGTTTATTTCAATTGCTTATGATTTCATACTAAATCCACCACATTGGAATTTGGCCATGAGAGACGGTGCACTTGAGCCTTTGGAATTAAATGACCGTAACCTAGTAGTCGTGGATGTTGGTGGCGGGACTGGATTTGCGACCGAAGGGGTAGTGAAGTACGTGGACGCAAAAAATGTAACCCTTCTCGACCAGTCTCCTGACCAGTTGGCTAAAGCCAAACGAAAACCAGCACTGAAAGAGGTTACCATTATCCAAGGCGATGCAGAAGATTTACCTTTTCCTACGGATTATGCTGATAGATATGTCTCCGCGGGAAGGTATCTATCTAGTAATTTAATATATTTGAGGATTATTTAGCACACCATACAAACCATCGACTAATGATATCTGCTTGTAACGGCACTTGAACTCGAAGTGAGTTTTTATTTGCATGCATGACCAAATTAATAGGGTATGGACTAGGCTAATTATCGCCAATTTGGAAGAAGTTTATTCTTATAACATTTTTGACAGAGATACTATATATTGTATATAATTATAAGTACCAAAAAACTGTATGATTAGAATATTATCAACTTGTATATAACTGTTTTAAAAAAAAATCGTATAAACCCCAATATTTCTTCCATCCTATGTACGCTTCAAGGAAATAATGTGTCATTAATCATAATACAAGTGATTTAAACGAACCACGATTTTGTTTCTTTCATATATACCAAAGCATTTCCGGTATTAATAAGTGTCTTTTTTAATATTCTTCGACTTTAATTGTGTTTAATCAGCATTGAGTATTGGCCTGATCCACAACGTGGAATCAAGGAAGCATACAGAGTGCTAAAATCCGGTGGTAAAGCATGCATGATCGGTCCGGTCCATCCAACTTTTTGGTTATCCCGAATATTCGCAGATGTGTGGATGTTATTTCCAAAAGAAGAAGAATATTTTGAATGGTACAAAAAAGCGGGTTTTGTTGATGTAAAGCTTAAAAGGATTGGTCCAACTTGGTACCGTGGTGTTCGTCGTCATGGTCTGATTATCGGTTGTTCTGTGGTTGGCACCAAACCTGCTCCCGGAGATTCCCCTTTGCAGGTAATCATAAGTTTTGTGATTTTGAGTGTTAATACGGATTTTGTTGTTTTAAAAATAACAATATATTCAATGAATCATTGTTTTCTTGTGCAAATTAAATATACAATACAAAGAATTGAAAGTGCCTAGCTAAATTAGTTACAGAAAAAGCAACAATTTTTTTTAAAAGAAAGTTAAGTATTTTGTTATTAATTTAGTCACATTCACTAGATAGTAGCATAGCTTCTTTTAGTGCTATAATCTTGGTATCAGTTATTAGCAACTTAACACCTTAAATCAAATGAATACTCATATTTTATAATTTTTACACTGAAAACTTTGTTTTTTTAAGTTTCCAATAATTTGTTTAATTACATATTGGATGTGGTTGTTATTACAGATGGGTCCGAAAGCTGAGGATGTTGCAGCTCCTGTAAACCCGATAATATTCCTCATACGTTTTATCTTAGGGTTTTCGGCTGCTTGGTACTTCATGTGGGTTTCCCTCTATATGGGTATCAAAAATTTCATTTTCCCAAGCGGATTGGAAATTTGAACCCCGGTCGCGTTTTCAAAAAAGTTATGAAGGAATAAAATGCTTATATAATCTTTTCGATTATGAGGATCGTGTTTTATAGAGTATGTATTTGCCCTTGTGTCTTTAAAATGTTTTTGCGGCTTCTATGTAATGATGCCGGTTTTCCTTGGCCATGTATAAGTACGTTTATAAATGCAATAAAGGTCTTTGTTTGAGTATGGTTTCTTAATAATTTTATTAACTTGATTATAGTGATTGTTTACTTACCCGATAAAATGATAACATCACTGCTGCTTCTCACTAACACGCGACTGTGTAATGTATTATCGGAAAACTGTTTTGTTTTCTTGCTGGAAAAATTGGTGAAAGTAACATTTTAAGGCAAAAGTAATTTACGAGTATATTTATCTTGTGAATTACTCCATCCGTTCCTAATTAATGGTCATATACGAAAGTACGTGCAGTTTTAACTTACTTATAACATATATCAAAATTGTCGAAATGAAAATTTTCAAGCCTAAATCATATAATTTATTGTTTGAACTATATGATTAACTTTTGAAATTTTTTATTCCGATAATTTTGATACAAGTTATTGGCCGATCAAAATTGCATGTAGTTTCGTAATGGATAATTAATTGGAAACGGATGAAGTACGGTGCAAATCACTTCTCCATCATTTAATATTGCTGCATTCCAGTTTTGCACTAAAATCTGTTGGAAGGTCTACGATTCATCTGTTTTAAGGTTGCATCTTCAGACGGTTCCGAAAGTGATTAATATTGACAATGCATATGTTAACCTTTTGAGTATATATATTTTACCGAAAAAATAAGTCCAGGCTTTCTTCTTTTTTTGTAAGCAAATGAGCAAACTTTCATGTCACGAACATGAACATGAAACCAACCCAGATTACATAGAAAACCTTGCTAAGAATATGTATGACCAAAACTATCAAGGGATCCAAAATTAAACATCTTAGATATTTGGAGCTATATGCACAAAAGCTAGAGACATATGAGTAAACCAATCAGAAAGGAAAAAAGAAAAAAGATTAAGCCTTGAATTGCTCCAAAACCGGTCCTTTAAATGAGTTGTATATCGCTTACCAAAATTCATATTTATCACACTCACATATGCTTTCCAATATTGTGATCAAACAATCATTTGTTTCTGCAGTAGCTTACTCATCAAATTCTCAATGAGAAACATAATATATAATTAAGGAAGCGACACTAGTGCTGGGCAAAAAACCGAAAAAAACCGAAACCGAAAAACCGAAATTTTTTTGGGTCGGTTTTGTTTTACAATAAAACCGAACCGAAAAAACCCGGAAAATACCGAAAAACCAAAAAAATAACCGAAAAAAACCTGAAAAAACCCGGTCCGATTCGGTCCAAAAAATAAAAATACCGAAACCAAAAAAAATTGAATCGAAAAATCTGAACCCAGCTCTAACCGACACTAAGGTATGACTAGCATATTTTGAATAAATGATCATATTCGAAACTACTGTTGGTATTGTTAATACAAGCTATTCCTGCCAAGTCGAAAAAATAAATAAATTATTGACTCGTAACTCATTCCGGATTGATGGGAAATTCAAACCGGTTCAAATGCTATATATATATATATATTATTTTATTTTTAGAAAGTAAATAAAAATGAATATTATTACCAGTAAAACTGCACGAGAACAAACCTCTCATGTGCAATTATATATATAAACGGATTTCCTAACGAATGCCTCTGGTGCATCATTTAAGAATTTAATATATTTACAAAATCAAGTTTGATTTAATACCAAAACACTTTGTATTTATAAGATGTTACTAATGAATTACTATACTAAACATTTTAAAACAAATACACTTTGTATTTAATCTACTTAAATAAATAAATGTTACTAATGAATTACTATACTAAATATTTTAAAACACATACCAAATATTATTAAACAATGGCTAAGGAGTATTAGGCTAGCTTTTACCATATGTATAAAAACTCTAATGTGGAATGAACCAAGTACAACAAGGCCAAAATATATTAGTAGTCTGCTAGCAACCAAACCATTGGTTTTGGGCCTCAAAATAGTTAGGGTCTGTTTTTTTATTACTTATTAAATTACTAAAATATTCCTGATTTTTTTTAATTAAAAAATATAGAAACAAATTAAATGTAAGGGTCACGGCAAATTAAAACAAAGTTACCCCTCCGTATACAAATATTAATTATATATTGGTGTTTGAACACTCAGATTATTTAATTTATAAAATTATGATTTTTAGGCTTAAAAAGCTAAAAAAATCCTGATTTATAACATTTATACTTTCAGTGGATTTTTATAAAAAATTTCAAAATCTGATTTTGGACAGAAAAAATTAGTTACCGAACCGGCCCTATATATGTGAAGGTAAAGTTCTGAAAGATTTTAATATATGATTCCTCATTTTAAAATAACTTATATATTTTTGGGTATAAATCCAATGATATTAGCCACATCTGAATTCAAAAAAACAAAAACAAAAACAATCTAGTTAAATTGTAGAGAAGGGACAATGTATAGTTAAAATAGTGTCTATCAACTATCGTAGTTAATAAGGTATAATCATAACAATCTACTTTAAACACGGTTTAAATATCAAAAATTCATTATAACAATGATCGTTATTGAAAAAACTGTAATAAAAAAGCTGTAATTTAAAGGCCATTTTCTAAATTCGATTTGGGCCTAAAAAAAGACGACACTAGGCCTTTCAAACATAGCTTGAAACTTTTATAAGTTTTACTTTGATTTGGATCCGGTTTCAAAATGAAGCCTTGTGCCGTAAAAACAAAACGAATAAATGATGTAACTAAAACATGATTGTCCCATAGTTGCTCTTATTATGACATTTAGCAATAATTAATGATTAATCTATTTCAGATCACCCAAATGCCACAATTATTTTACAAATAACGTATTGATCCATTTTAGCCTGCCTACATACATCTTTACAGGTTTACCTCACATAACACAAAAAGAATGAGATAAAGCCATAAGGTGGGGAGAGACAACGGAGACTCCATCAATTAACTAAGACATATTGTTAGGTCCAGTTTAGCTTATTAAATGGCCAGCTTAAAACTTAGGCAACAATTTATAACACATATTGTTGGCCCGTGTGCCTAAACCTTAGAGGGGGGTGAATAATTTTTAGGCGTTTTTCACGAAATTAAAATTCTAAGCGCAACTAACAACCCAACTAGCTCGATATCTATTTGCGACAGTAAATATGCGATGATAATCTATGAATAAATTGAAACATGCGCACAATCACAAATAATATAAGTTGCGGAAAGTAAATAGTAAGAGAAGAGATTGACACCACGATATATAGAGGTTCGGCAAACCCGCCTACTCCTCTCCTCGGTATTTACGCTACCAAGTATTTCACTATAATTTTCTTCTCAAGATTACAAATCCTAACGAGCTAATCAACCGATTTGCTCAGATAGAGGATACAATCTTGATACAAGTGCAAGAGTACACAAAAGACGATTCAACGACTCCCCCTCAATCTATGAGTACCCAAGTGTTTAACCTAGAACTTTTAATCAACACTTTGGCTTAAAAGCTTCTACTCAAATACTCACTCACAAATGAGCTTATAATTTGCTCCTTACAATTTTGTTACAACAATGTAACTACACTCACTATTTTATTGCTTCTAAATAAGCTAATTGATGAATTTTTGATATTGTTTGAGCTTGATCACTTTTCTCCTTATTTTTCCCTTTTTGAGCTTTTTTTTTTCAACAATGGAGTTTTTTGTGTTTTTGATAGAGATAGATTAAGGGATGGTGATTGGTGTATTTTGGAAAGGGATTGGGGTGTATTTGAAGAGCCAAAATGTCCATTGGTCCATAGATGAATGTTTGAAGTTGTTTGGAGTATTATCCATTGGTCCATAGATGAATGTTTGGAGTTGTTTGGTATATTATCCAATGGATAAGGATTGTTTTCAAAAAGGCAAAAAGCAACTTTTTTGAATCGGACTGATCTCGATCGATCAAGATTTATGGAGAAAAAATGTACTGCTATAATTTAGATCGATCGGACTGCATCTCGATCGATCGAGATTCACTGGAACTTTCTGGACCATTTTCGATCAATTGGACTATATCTCAATCGATCGAGATTTCTGGACTTGGTTTTCCTACTTTTTGAAACACTCGTAATTTGCTCGTTCGGACTCCGAATCGACTTCCGTTTGAACCGTTGGCTTCATTATTGAGTGCTCTATCATTTTAAGTCCTGAAATATACATTTTCTCTTTTGGGAAAAGATCAAACATTATATCATCGAATTATAAAATCATTAAATTATAATCGCACTTATAATCAAAATCAATTATTGTACCCATGGTTCAACAATCTCCCCCATTTTGATTATGACAAAATAATGACGATTTTACAAGTATAAAACATATCACCCCCATTTAAACAAATCACATTTCTCTAAATATCATTTTTCTCCCCCTTTGGCATTATCAAAATCCAAATAAAATTGAGGTTTTATGGAAAGTTTTGAAAGAATTAATAAAACATGAAAAATGTTATCATGATGCATATAACCCAACTAATCACATATATATAAAGATTATAGAGTAGAATGTACCGAATATATGATATCGAGTCCGCTCTTTAATGGCATTTGCATTGAGCATTTCCAAGTCCAAGTATGTGGTACCACTTGTTGGTATGCCTTCCACTTTTGTCGATCAATGGTACTTCATTCTTTATGGTGGAGTCGATTTTCTTGACTTCCACGAATTTTACCGGTGTTGTCAACCAATTGTTGATTTTATCCTTTTGAATGGAGATACCTACAACACGAGATTTGTCTTTTTGTCCCCAATTTCTTTTGGGTCCGACATTGTTAGTAGCATTGGTCTTTACTACCCATTTCAAATCGCTTCTACTAATACGAAAACGATAAGGACATCTAGAAGAAATATGCTCATTTCTACTACAATGTATACAATGCATAGACTTTTTCGCATAACGAGAACTATACGACTTTTTGTAGGAATTTTTAGAAGTTTGATGAACGGTTTTGGTTTGAAAACCTAAACCTCTTCTATCATTGCAAGAGTTTGGCAAAACTCTTGAAATGCTCCCTTGTGTAAAAACAACCTTTTGTATAGGCGGAATAGGAGTTGTAGACATGCTAGAAGATTTGACAAAGCGGGTTGTGCTTGAGCCAAAAGTGTTGCAATCGAAACTCAAACCGCTTTTGTCATTGATACTTTTTGACAACTCAAAATTTCGTCCAATACGGTTTTCCATTTGGAAAACCTTGAGATTGTTAACTCAAGTTTTTCGACCGTAATGACAAACTCATCGTTTTTCTTTTTGAAAGAGTCATTCTCGGTTTTTAAAAACTCGTTTTGGAGAACAAGAGTATTGTTCTCATCTTTCAAGTCTTCATTTTCATCATAAATGTCATTAAACGAAAATGATAATTTGGGATTAGACTCATTTTCAATTTTATCTCTTTTCAAGGATCTTATTTCTTCATTGAGAGAAGAATTTATCCTTTTAAGAGATTTAACTTTTTCAACAAGCTTAGGAATCTTTTCGGAATAAATTCCACACATATGAATTAATTCATCATGAGATAAATCTTTTACATCATCATTGTCACTTTCGCTTGATGATGATTGGTTAAGTTCATTGTTGTCTTCCATGGCCATATAACAAGCAACATGACCGACTTCGTCTTGGTCGGAACTATCGCTAGAGCTTGAAGCGAATATCTTCTTCTTCACTTTGCTCTTGCGATTCTTGACGCAATCTCTTGCTATGTGTCCTTCATTTCCACAAGCATAGCAAACAAAATCATTAGAAATAATTAAATTATTTGTCGATTTACCTTTATGTTTGCGTTTGCCTTTAAGTTTTAGTACTTTCTTGACGATTCGAATGATTTGCATTGAATTTTTCTCGTCATTGGATAGCTCATCATTTTCTTCACAAGTTGTTCCTTTGAAAGCTATCTCTTTCTTATTCGAGATTGGCTTGTGCCTATTGAGGGTGATTTCGTGAGTAATGAGTGAACCCGTCAACGCATCAAGTGTGTATGTGTTCATGTCGTGCGCCTCTTGAATTGCGGTGACCTTTGGTTCCCATTCTTTCGGTAAGCTCCGAATCACCTTCGAAACCATTTCCTTACAAGATAAATACTTACCAAGAGACATTAATCCGTTAGTAATAGTGGTAAATCTAGTAAGCATATCGGAAATAGTTTCTCCATCGCTCATCCTAAAAAGCTCCTAGTCATGAACTAAAAGTTGGAGTTTGCAATCCTTAACTTGGTTAGTTCCCTCGTGCATAACCACTAACTTATCCCACATACCCTTAGCCGTTTTACAAGCGGAAATTTTGTTGTACTCGTTAGGTGAATCGGCATAAACAATAGCGTACATTGCTTTAGCGTTAGTAGAGTAGGCTTCTAGTTGAGCGTTATTTAATTCCTCTACGGGGATTGGGTTTTCACTATTTTCGAATGTAGGTGCGGAATATCCTACTTTTATGCTCATCCAAAGTTTAACATTGTAATTTTACAAAAACATACTCATTCTATCCTTTCAATATGAATAATTTACCCTATCAAAAAATGGTGGAGTATTGGGCGATGAAGCAATACCAGAAACGAAATTAAGTACGTTAGCCATCGGGATCTAAACTCTTAAATCGCTAGATTTCTATACTAATTGTTGGCCGGTGCGGCTAAACCTTAGAGGGAGGGTGAATAAGTTTTTAGGCGTTTTTCGTGGAATTAAAATTCTAAGCGCAAGTAACAACCCAACTAGCTCGATATCTATTTGCGACAATAAATATGCTATGATAATCTATGAATAAATTGAAACATGTGCACAATCACTGTTGAACTTAGAGTTCAATAATTAATTTTGATTATAACTTTAATTATGTTTTTAATGATTTTACGGTTTTACGATTTCGATGATATAATGCTTGTCTTTTCCAAAAGAATAAAATGTAAATTTCATAAGGCCAGAAAGATAGAGCACAGAAAAACGAAGCTACAGGTTCAAACGGAACCAGAATCGGAGCTAAAACGAAGAAGTTATGAGCTTTCGAAGAATAGCGAGAAGACCAAGAAAACTGCCAGAAGAACAGTCGACCGATCGACTGGACAAAAACGACCGATCGTTTTTGGTCCAAATTCTTCCAGTGAGCAGGTCGAAAAAACGACCGATCGTTTTTCAGAAACGACCGATCGTTTTCTGAAAACGACCGATCGACTGTAGAAAACGACCGATCGTTTTCTACAGATTTCGAAAACAGCCTTTCAGCTTTTTCTGGAAAATTGCTTAAAACAGCCTCAACCACTTCTAACGGTCAAAATACAGAAAAACAGACTTTTGGTCTATATAAACCAACCCAATCTCTCTTCCAAAAACACCAATCAACACACCAATTATCATCCTTCAATCCCTATATACAAAACCTTAAATATCACCATTTTGGTGTATATATTCAAAAAGAGGGAAAATTGAAGAAAAAGAGAGTCAAGCTCAAACATCATCAATCTCACCAATTAGCTTATTTAGAAGCAATAAAATAGTGAGTGTAGTTACATTATTGTAACAAAATTGTAACGAGTAATTTATAAACTCATTTGTAAGCGAGTGATCGGGTAGAGGCTTTGTAAGCGAGTTGCTTAAAAGCTCTAGGTCTTTTCATTTCGGGACACTCATAAAGTGAGGGGGAGCTTAATCGGTTCATTAGCTCGATAGGATTGTAATATCCGAAAGAAGATTTTTAGTGAAATACTCGGTAGTACCGAGGAGAGGACGTAGGCGCGTTTGCCGAACCTCTATAAATCGCGGTGTCATTTTCTTGCCCTTACTTTTACTTTACGCAACTTATTTTATTGCTTATTTTCTTGTTTGCGTTTAGTAATCCTAGCAATTCATTAACTCTTGTTAAAACGCTTAAGCTTAGAATTGCATTAGTTGGGTGATTAGTTGCTTAGAATATTAATTAGGCGAAAAGCGCCAAAAACCTTATTCACCCCCCTCTTAGTTTTAAGTTGCGGAAAGTAAATAGTAAGGGAAGAGATTGACACCACAATATATAGAGGTTCGGCAAACCCGCCTACTTCTCTCCTCGGTATTCACGCTATCAAGTATTTCACTATAATCTTCTTCCCAATATTACAAATCCTAACGAGCTAATCAACCGATTTGCTCACCCTCTACCCGAGGATACAATCTTGATACAAGTGCAAGTGTAGACGATTCAACGACTCCCCCTCAATCTATGAGTACCCAAATGTTTAACCTAGAACTTTTAACCAACAATTTGGCTTAAAAGCTTCTACCCAAACACTCACTCACAAATGAGCTTATAATTTGCTCTTTACAATTTTGTTACAACAATGTAACTACACTCACTATTTTATTTCTTCTAAATAAGCTAATTGGTGAGTTTTTGATATTGTTTGAGCTTGATCACTTTTCTCATTTTTCCCCTTTTGAGCTTTTTTTGTTCAACAATGGAGTTTTTTGTGTTTTTGATAGAGAGAGATTAAGGGACGGTGATTGGTGTATTTTGAAGAGGGATTGGGGTGTATTTGAAGAGCCAAAATGTCCATTGGTCCATAGATGACTGTTTGGAGTTGTTTGGTGTATTATCCAATGGATAATGGCTTGTTTTCAAAAAGGCAAAAAGCAACTTTTTTGAATCGGACTGATCTCGATCGATCAAGATTTATGGAGAAAAAATGTACTGCTATAATTTCGATCGATCGGACTGCATCTCGATCTATTGAGATTCACTGGAAATTTTTGGACCATTTTCGATCAATTGGACTATATCTCGATCGATCGAGATTTCTGGACTTGATTTTCCTACTTTTTGAAACACTCGTAATTTGCTCGTTCGGACTCCGAATCGACTTCCGTTTGAACCGTTGGCTTCATTATTGAGTGCTCTATCATTTTAAGTCCTTAAATATACATTTTCTTTTTTGGGAAAATATCAAACATTATATCATCGAATTATAAAATCATTAAATTATAATCACACTTATAATCAAAATTAATTATTGTACTCATGGTTCAACAATCTCTCCCATTTTGATTATGACAAAATAATGATTATTTTACAAGTATAAAACATATCACCCCCATTTAAACAAATCACGTTTCTCTAAATATCAATTTTCTCCCCCTTTGGCATTATCAAAATCCAAATAAAATTGAGGTTTTATGGAAAGTTTTGAAAGAATTAATAAAACATGAAAAATGTTATCATGATGCATAAAACCCAACTAATCACATATATGTAAAGATTATAGAGTAGAATTTACTGAATATATGATGTCGAGTCCGCTCTTTAATGGCATTTGCATTGAGCATTTCCAAGTCCAAGTATGTAGTACCACTTGTTGGTATGCCTTCCACTTTTGTCGATCAATGATACTTCATTCTTTATGGTGGAGTCGATTTTCTTGACTTCCACGAATTTTACCGGTGTTGTCAACCAATTGTTGATTTTATCCTTTTGAATGGAGATACCTACAACACGAGATTTGTCTTTTTGTCCCCAATTTCTTTTGGGTCCGACATTGTTAATAACATTGGCCTTTACTACCCATTTCAAATCGCTTCTAGTAACACGAAAACGATAAGGACATCTAGAAGAAATATGCTCATGTCTACTACAATGCATACAATGTTGGAAAAATAGGAAAAAACATGTAGTTTAAACATGTTTTTCCAAAGTGGTCAGGGACCAACTTTGAGTCAATTTTTAATGCGACTCCTCAGTTTTTCTGAGGCCATACTCTATGCGTTTGAGTAGCTCGTGCGACAAGCTTCGCAACGGTATATCGCATGACCAATTCGGAGGAATGGTGTGAATGATAATTGGACTCGAATGTTGGTACTCGAAAGAGGGAAAAACCGAAATCTGGAAAATGGAGTAGAGAGTGGGAATAAACCATGAGGGTTATCCCACATTGGAAAATCAAGGTTGATTTTCACTCTATATATACAAACCCATCCCATGTAGTTGGTAAACTAATAAAGTCCGCATACCCATGAGTGGGTTAGTGTGTACCACACACGCGCGCGCTCGCTCGGGTCTCGGGACTCGGGACTCGGGCCTCGGGTCACGGGACGCGGGATGCGAGATTTGGGATTTGGGGAATGTCTCGGGTCTTGGGTCTTGGGTCTTGTACTAAATCTGAAAAGAGACTTTTGCATATTTGCAAGAGCAGTCCCTAGAGTTCCAGAAAGGTTGAAACTCCAACAGTAATGGAGGCGGATTCTGGGGATGTAACTCCCAGAATTAAATGACCACATTCAATTCTGCGGTTTCAGAATCCTCTATAAAGAGGCAGCCATCCCTTCACATTTCATACATTCAAAATCAGTATCTCCTTCTCTCTAAAAGCTGCATATAATTTTTATTCATAGCATATTAGACCAGAGAGAACCACCCACTAAAAGCTCGACTTAGACTCGTCGCCAGTTTCCGGCAACTCTTCCGAGAGACGTTGTACCTGGGATCGAAGCGCCAACGCAACCAGAAACCTTAAGGTGGTTGGACGAATATCGGTTAAGGGCATACTATTAACAGTAGTCTCGTCCGTTTATTTTTACATTCTGTCCAGTTTTTTATTTTTTCAATTCTGTCCAGTTTTATATTTTTCAATTCTGTCCAGTTTTAATTCTGTCCAGTTTTTCCAATTCTGTCCAGTTTTTCAATTCTGTCCAGTTTTTCAATTCTGTCCAGTTTTAATTCTGTCCAGTTTTCAATTCTGTCCAGTTTGTACTATTCTGTAATTACTTTAAAGTCCTGTTTTTTGATGTAATTACTATTCTGTAATTTAATTCTGTAATTAGAATAGTTTCAATTCGGTCATGTACTTTCAATTCAAAACAGAACAGTCCGGCTGTTAAGTTATTTACTTTCCAGTCCGGCAGTTTCTTTTAATTACTTTTCAGTACCTACATGTTGTAATCAATTTATTGTATTTCATTTGAAAATTAATAAAGATTACACTGGTTTTATTTAATTACTGTTTAGTCCTTTATTTATTATTAATTGTTATTTCGTACACGGAAACCAACAATCTTAACCGATACTGTGTTGTTTCTTTCGTGTATTGATTAATACAATTATTTATTTTTATAAGGAATAATGCTTTCTTGTTTTCAATTCTAAATTATATTAGAAATTGAATTACAAAGAATAAATTCCAAACAGTTTTAATTTTTATTTTATTTTCTTGTTGATACCAACCGTTTTGGTATTCAATAAGAATCGTTTCAATCCTTTTAATATCAACCGTATTGATATTTAAAGGGATAAGAGTTTATTTTAATTTTGTTTGGTAATTCTTTTACAAACCCAAATTTCAGTTTTGGTGTTTGTTTATAGAATTGTTTGTACACGTATCTCATACGTTTTGTGTTGTCGTTTCAGATGACAAACACGTCGCCTATTCAGTTGCCTATCGGAAGTGAGCATGACCCAGTGGTTGGTGGAGATGTCCATAACACTGGGGGCGATGCGATTGTGGGGGCTAACGCCGATGACGCAGTTGCAGCGGCTGAGGCCGTCGCGGCTGCGGCTATAGCGGATGCTACGGCCAAAGCTGAGGCTGCGGCCGAAGCAGCGGCCACGGCCAAGGCCGCAGCTAAGGCTGCGGAAAGAGCCAAGGCTGCGGCCAAGGGCAAGGCACCGATGTATTCGGCTGTGCCTTCTTTGCCGACTTCTCATCTGGAGAAACCGGAAAAATTCAGGGGAGACAACTTTAAACGTTGGCAGCAAAAGATGCTGTTTTATCTCACCACTCTGAATTTGACCAGGTTTCTTAAGGAGACTGCTCCCGTCCTAAGTGAGGACGATCAGGACGAGCAGTCGTTCTCTGCGGTTGAGGCATGGAGACATGCCGACTACCTATGCAAGAACTATATCTTGTGTGCTCTAGATGACACGCTGTTTAGTGTTTTCGAGCCCAAAGCTACTGCAAAGGAGCTGTGGGAGACTCTCGAAAATAAGTACAAGGTGAATAACGCTGGCACAAAGAGATTTGTTGTCACGGACTTTCACGAGTACCGTATGACTGACAGCAGGGGTGTCATGGAGCAAGTTGAGGAGCTCCAACTGATTTATCACCGCCTTGAGGCTGAGGGGCTAGTTATTAATGAGCCTTTCCAGGTGGCACTCATGATTGAGAAATTGCCGCCGTCTTGTAAAGACTTTCAAAACTACCTGAAGCACAAGCGGAAGGAAATGAGGTTGGAGGGGCTCATTGAGAAGCTCAATATCGAGGTGAGCAACCGTCGCTCCGTGAGGAGAGTCGGTGGTGCTGTCATCCCGATGGCAAAGGCCAATGTGGTCGAAAGCTCCAACGTCAAACGGAAACGTTTTGACACCGGAGGCAGTGCTGTTGTCGCAAAGAAATTTGCGGGAACCTGCTTTGTGTGTAACAGGACCGGCCATCGTGCCGCGGACTGTTATGACAATAAAGGCGCTGCTAAGCCTAAGCCCCCCCCCCCCCCCCCCCCCCCCCCCCCCACCCCACCCCCCGAGGAACTTTAAGGGCAAGGGAAAGAGGAAAGCTCCAGCACAGGCGCATCTGGCTGAGGGAGGACGAGATGACGACCACTTTACTGTTGTGGTCTCTAAGGTCAATCTCGTGGGGAGCAACCCCAAAGAGTGGTGGCTGGATACTGGCGCCACAAGCCACATCTGCTCAACTAGGTGGATGTTTAAGACCTACGAAGCGGTAGAGGGAGAAAGCTGCTTCATGGGAAATTCTGCTACTTCCAAGGTGGAAGGAAAAGGAATGGTCGTGATGAAGATGACCTTGGGAAAAGAGCTGAGGTTGACAAATGTGCTTCATGTTCCAGATATCCGCAAGAATCTGGTATCAGGATCGGTGATGGTGAAGAACGGGTTTAAACTAGTTTTAGAATCCGATAAAATTGTAATCACCAAAAATGGTGTCTATGTAGGCCGTGGCTATATGACCAACGGCATGTTTAAGTTAAACGTAGGGACACCTGCTCCCAATAAAGGTGCTAAAGCTGAGGCTAGCACAAGTAATGTAATGACTGTTGCCCAAGAGGCCAATAAAAATTCCGAGTTTAATTATTTATTTGAGTCATTTCATTTGTGGCATGGTAGATTAGGTCACGTGAATTATAATTCTTTAAAGAAATTAATTTCACTAAAACTAATACCAAATTTCGTTTTTGATAAGCAACACAAATGTGAGATTTGTGTAGAAGCAAAATTAACGAAATCATCGTTTCAACATGTTGAACGAGAAAGTGAACCTCTCGGTCTAATACACACGGATGTATGCGACTTAAAGTTTATACAAACGCGAGGAGGGAAAAAGTACTTTATCACCTTTATAGATGATTGTACTAGATACTGTTACGTTTACTTAATGAGAAGTAAAGACGAAGCAGTTGAGAAATTCGCTCTTTATAAGACCGAAGTTGAAAATCAACTCAATAAGAAAATTAAAACATTGAGAAGTGATAGAGGCGGTGAATATGAATCACCGTTTGAACAGATATGCGCTGAAAGCGGCATTATACATCAAACCACAGCCCCATACACTCCCGAGCAAAATGGGGTTGCTGAGCGTAAAAATAGAACGCTAAAGGAAATGATGAATGCTATGCTAATCAGTTCTGGGTTACCCCAGAACATGTGGGGGGAAGCTGTACTTTCCGCTAACTATGTTTTAAACAAGTTACTACATAAGAAGCGAGAAAAGACTCCATATGAATTATGGAAAGGTCATCAACCCAGTTATAAGAACCTGCGGGTTTGGGGTTGTCTCGCAAAGGTCCTAGTTCCCACTCCTAAGAGGATGAGAATTGGTCCTAAGACGGTGGACTGTGTGTTCATCGGATATGCACAGAATAGTAGTGCATATCGGTTTCTCGTGCACAAGTCGGACAATCCCGATGTGCATGTAGATACGTATATGGAAAGCCGAGAGGCCTCTTTCTTTGAAGATATCTTTCCCCGAAAATTACCTACATCTGTACCAACTGAAGAGTTGAACAGTGAAGGAAATGTGGGGGCAAGTGAACCGACAGAGGAAGAGGAAGAGGAAGAGCCTCGGCGCAGCAAAAGGGCAAGGAAGGAAACTTCCTTTGGACCTGATTTCCTAACCTTCATGGTTGAAGGCGAACCGGCGACATATAAACAAGCTATGTCAACACCGGATTCCCAATATTGGGAAGAAGCCATTCAAAATGAAATTGAATCAATCATGCAAAACCACACTTGGGAACTAGTGGATCTTCCGAAAGGATGCAAGCCCCTAGGTCACAAGTGGATCTTCAAGAGGAAGTTAAAGGTTGACGGCACGATTGAGAAATACAAGGCGAGACTTGTAGTAAAAGGATTCAGGAAAACGGAAGGTGTCGATTATTTTGACACGTATGCCCCAGTCTCCAGGAAAACGTCTATCCGAATCGTCATTGCTCTCGCAGCTTTGTTTGATATGGAAATACATCAAATGGATGTAAAGACGGCATTTCTGAATGGAGAACTGGAAGAAGAGATTTACATGGAACAACCGGAAGGGTTTGTAGTTCCTGGTAAAGAGCACCAAGTGTGCAAACTTGTAAAGTCTCTATATGGACTCAAACAAGCGCCAAAGCAATGGCACGAGAAGTTTTATAGAATTATGCTATCAAACGGTTTTCACATTAAAGAGTGTGATAAATGTGTCTACTCTAAAGGAAGTGGAAGAGACTGTGTTGTAGTCTGTCTCTATGTGGATGACATGATCATAATTGGGAGTAATGATAGAATCAGCTCCACAAAGAAAATGTTCTCACAACACTTCGCTATGAAGGACCTGGGTATAGCTGATGTAATACTTGGTATGAAGATTACCAAAACATCTGAAGGGTATGCCTTGTCCTAAAGTCACTATGTTAAACAAGTTTTAGACAAGTTTGACAAGGACAGTAAAGCTATGTCAAGAACCCCAATTGAGTTCAACTGTAACCTGAAAAAGAATTTCGGTAAAAGTGTGAATCAATTGGAGTTCTCTCGAGTCATAGGCAGTCTCATGTATATAATGAATTGCACTAGACCAGACATAGCAAACTCAGTGAGTAGACTGAGCAGGTACACCAGTAATCCAAATAAGGAACACTGGAAGGCCATAATGAAACTTCTCAGGTATATGAGGTTTTCAGCCGATTACGGGCTGCACTATACCAGATATCCAGCGGTACTGGAAGGGTATTCAGATGCCAACTGGATATCAGACTCCAATAGCACAAGATCCACGAGTGGATATGTGTTTATAATGGGAGGAGCTGCTGTGTCTTGGAGATCCTCCAAACAGACATGTATTGCAAGGTCAACTATGGAATCAGAATTCATAGCGTTAGACTTAGCAACCGAAGAGGCAGACTGGCTGAGAAGTCTATTGGAAGGAATTCCAATGTGGCCGAAACCTGTTCCTGTAATAAGCGTGCATTGTGATAGTCAATCAGCTATTGCGCGGGCTCAGGATCATATGTATAATGGAAAGTCTCGACATATACGTCGGAGACATAAATCCGTAAGAGAATTGTTATCCAATGGTGTGGTATCCTTAGATTTTGTAAGATCAAAGGAAAACATAGCGGATCCATTAACTAAAGGCTTGACTCAAGTGGGAGTCGAGACGTCATCGAACAGAATGGGATTAAAGCCCATTAAATTGGTGGCCCCCCCATAGGCAACCCAACCTAAACGGAATCTTTCCTGATAGGTTCAAAGGGAAACTAAACTGTGGGGGCAACCGAACAAAGCACTCGGGAACCTGGAGTTCCCAGCCCATCTCCGCGATGACAGAGTGATAGACCTGTACCATTGTAAGGGTGAGCTTGAGGCTCTTAATGATCCAAGTAACTCGACGGTCGAGTAAAGTGAGTCAGGACACTTTCGACTTGAAACACCTATAACTAGTGTGTAAGGCCGGTACCATGTGATGAGCTTGGGCTAATTCACTATAGCACTGAGTTGAAGTTGCCAAGGCAGTCCAGGCCAAATATGGACAACAACTAAAGGGCCTAGTACGTGGGTAGAGAGGGCACTGTGCGGGTGCCATTCTGGGATACACAAAGCTTGATGGTTCAAAGCTTTACCGCTACCTAATAGCAGTATTCTGGGTGGTACTCCGCTACGGCAGGTTCAAGGCGCGCGCTACCTGACCTTAGGCAGTGAACTTTTGCGGTTCTCTTGATTTGCATTTAGGACATGGGCTTTCGAGCCAATTGCATTCATGTGGGGATTGTTGGAAAAATAGGAAAAAACATGTAGTTTAAACATGTTTTTCCAAAGTGGTCAGGGACCAACTTTGAGTCAATTTTTAATGCGACTCCTCAGTTTTTCTGAGGCCATACTCTATGCGTTTGAGTAGCTCGTGCGACGAGCTTCGCAACGGTATATCGCATGACCAATTCGGAGGAATGGTGTGAATGATAATTGGACTCGAATGTTGGTACTCGAAAGAGGGAAAAACCGAAATCTGGAAAATGGAGTAGAGAGTGGGAATAAACCATGAGGGTTATCCCACATTGAAAAATCAAGGTTGATTTTCACTCTATATATACAAACCCATCCCATGTAGTTGGTAAACTAATAAAGTCCGCATACCCATGAGTGGGTTAGTGTGTACCACACACGCGCGCGCTCGCTCGGGTCTCGGGACTCGGGACTCGGGCCTCGGGCCTCGGGTCACGGGACGCGGGTCACGGGCCGCGGGCCGTGGGATGCGGGATGCGGGATTTGGGATTTGGGATTTGGGATTTGGGGAATGTCTTGGGTCTTGGGTCTTGGGTCTTGGGTCTTGGGTCTTGGGTCTTGGGTCTTGTATTAAATCTGAAAAGGGACTTTTGCATATTTGCAAGAGCAGTCCCTAGAGTTCCAGAAAGGTTGAAACTCCAGCAGTAATGGAGGCAGATTCTGGGGATGTAACTCCCAGAATTAAATGACCACATTCAATTCTGCGGTTTCAGAATCCTCTATAAAGAGGCAGCCATCCCTTCACATTTCATGCATTCAAAATCAGTATCTCCTTCTCTCTAAAAGCTGTATATAATTTTTATTCATAGCATATTAGACCAGAGAGAACCACCCACTAAAAGCTCGACTTAGACTCGTCGCCAGTTTCCGGCGAGTCTTCCGAGAGACGTTGTACCTTGGGATCGAAGCGCCAACGCAAACAAAAACCTTAAGGTGGTTGGGCGAATATCGGTTAAGGGCATACTGTTAACAGTAGCCTCGTCCGTTTATTTTTACATTCTGTCCAGTTTTTTATTTTTTCAATTCTGTCCAGTTTTATATTTTTCAATTCTGTCCAGTTTTAATTCTGTCCAGTTTTTCCAATTCTGTCCAGTTTTTCAATTCTGTCCAGTTTTCAATTCTGTCCAGTTTTTCAATTCTGTCCAGTTTTTCAATTCTGTCCAGTTTTTAATTCTGTCCAGTTTTCAATTCTGTCCAGTTTGTACTATTCTGTAATTACTTTAAAGTCCTGTTTTTTTGCTGTAATTACTATTCTGTAATTTAATTCTGTAATTAGAATAGTTTCAATTCAGTCCTGTACTTTCAATTCAAAACAGAACAGTCCGGCTGTTAAGTTATTTACTTTCCAGTCCGGCAGTTTCTTTTAATTACTTTTCAGTACCTACATGTTGTAATCAATTTATTGTATTTCATTTGGAAATTAATAAAGATTACACTGGTTTTATTTAATTACTGTTTAGTCCTTTATTTATTATTAATTGTTATTTCGTACACGGAAACCAACATACAATGCATAGACTTTTTCGCATAACGAGAACTATACGAATTTTTGTAGGAATTTTTAGAAGTTTGATGAACGGTTTTGGTTTGAAAATCTAAACCTCTTCTATCATTGCAAGAGTTCGGTAAAACTCTTGAAATGCTCCCTTGTGTAAAAACAACCTTTTGTATAGGCGGAATACGAGTTGTAGACATGCTAGAAGATTTGACAAAGCGGGTTGTGCTTGAGTCAAAAGTGTTGCAATCGAAACCCAAACGCTTTTGTCATTGATATCTTTTTGACAACTCAAAATTTCGTCCAACACGGTTTTCCCTTTGGAAAACCTTGAGATTGTTAACTCAAGTTTTTCGACCGTAATGACAAAGTCAAGCTTTTAGAGACCGAGAATGAAACTTTGAAAAATAAAAACAACGAGTTTGTCATTTCCATTGAAAAACTTGATTTAACAATTTCAAAGTTTTCTAAAGGTAAAACCATTTTAGATGACATTTTGGGTTGTCAAAAAGATTTCAATGACAAAAGTGGTATAGGTTATGATTGCATTAATTCTAGTCCAAACATAACCCACTTCGTCAAAGCCTCTAATATTTTTAAAACTCATATTCCACTTCGAAAAAGAGCTTGTTTCTACTAAAGCGAGTACTTCAAAAGTTTTTCAAAAATCTTTCAACGATAGGAAAGGGTTGGGGTTTCATAACACATAATAATCTAGGTATTCTCTATGACTCATTTCCCATAATAATCTAGGTATTCTCTATAACAGGATAACAACAATCGGTCTGTTACTATACGGCTTGTTACAGAAAATTCAGCAACAGTATAGCAACATTTATCAACACTTATGAACAGTTTATGTTGCTATGCTGTTGCTAAATTTCAGCAACAAGTCATACAGTATCAGACAAATTGTAACCGAACTGTTACTAGCAATATTCGGTATCTTAAATACTAATGTATATTTGTGTGGTTAATTTTATGAATTTTGTGTGTAGATCCGTACTACATTTTAGTTAAACTATAACATGTCAAAGTTCAAACATTTCCCTACATTAATATATATATATCTATCAAATTTTTTAATGTTAATTAGCTCACCCTCATGTGCCCTAAGTGAAGACTTTGATCAATATTCAAATAACGTACAAACTATTTTTGCGTTATTCTATTGACTTCTATCTCTATCTTGGACCCTCCATGGTGGCATGAGAAAATATTTTGAGACTTTTTGAGTCTTTGACCATACATGATTGTAACCCAAGTTCAAACATAATGGGGGTAATTAAATAAAGTGAACTTAATTAATACTGATTTGAATTTACAATATTTGCATGTTTAACGAGTTCTAGCTTGCATTGCTTTTCTCTAAACCATTTTCTTGATTGAAATTGATCATCAAGACCATTACTAAAAAAATTATTCTAAAAAGGTTAATGGCCTAAAATTAAACAAATTTATGCGTTTTTCCTAAGATATATACCCCCAAATCGATCTAGAAATGTGTAATGTATTTTGTTTTTGACTGTTGAATAGAATTTAATTAGTGCTTGACTTTGTCTAGGGGCATGTTCCATTTGTTGAACATTTCTCTTGCATACCTACTAATGCAAATTGATTGCTACATATACGTACTTATTATATAAAGTGATCATCAAAACTCTGCTTTAGCTATCAATATATTCCTTCATCTGCTTTCTACTAAAATAAAACGAAAAATAACTATTATTTTCAGTCCTGTTTAAAGATATAGTGACTAAACCTATTATCAGTGCAACAAGATTACAATAATACTGTTCATATCATCATGGGCTGTGCTTTGACAGAAGAACAAATCTACGAGTTTCACGAGGCGTTTTGCTTGATCGATAGAGACCGTGATGGTTCGTTTCTCTTATTTATTCATTTTTCTTAAAACTAATGATTTCAGTCCCGAAAATGCTTGCTTAGTGATTTATAACCAAACCGTTTTCTTGATTGATGAAGAACTGGAGATGTAATTTTCCCCATTCCTGGAAAAAAGTTGTGTCTGAGTTGTTTCTCTAGGCAAAAGTTAGATAAGAATCGATGTGAGATGTGTTGACATTAGCGCTACAATATTAGAGTAGATTGCGCTTTTTTATTAGCATCGTCATTGACCATCTACCTAACAAAACATTCCATTTACAACATACGTTTTGAAAAACTATGCGTGATCGTCACTATAATTGACAACTGAAATAAACCATCTCAACTAGTGATTTACTAGCAATACCACACAAACCATATCTACTAAATGCTGTGAACTCGTTAACGATATTATTTCAAGAACCTTGGCGCTCTCAGCAACGATGACGAGTATGCAAGTTTAAATGAAATGTGATCGACGGAGATTGAAGGGTACACACAACCGTTATGAACATAAACGCTATTGTAGACTAGGTTCGATATTAATTATTATGGATAATTGTATTCAGGTAAATGAATCGACCTCATGTAGTTTTAGGTAAACACATTTTGGTTAATTTTTTAAGAAATTTAAGGCGAGATCATGTATTAACAACAAAATCCTCTCAATGTAAATATACTCACACAGCTGATTTACACATATAAATGGTGCTTAATTTAATTTAAACCACCAATTGTACCATTCAACTGCAATATGATTCCTACACCGCTTTTAGAATGTTAAAAATCAAGTTTTGTTTATTTTATAATGAAGTTTATGTATACACAGGCTCGTTAACTATTGAAGAGCTAAAGAGAGTGGTACAAACCTTGACCGAACATCCCACGGAAGAAGAGATCCGAAATATGATCGATGAAGTGGATGCCCAAGGACTTGGGACTATTAACTTTCAAGTGTTTTTTAGTATGATTGCAAGAAAAATGCAGGTAACATTCCATATCTACATTCTTATAGTAGCCGATTTACTCACTTAATTATAATAACATCTGTAAACACTTTAAACTCAAGCCTGCAAATAATAAAATTCACTCACCATGTACAGAATTTGAAGCCAGACAATAAATTATCTACTTTGTACATGAGGGTGAATTTGCAAGAACTTATAGTAGTGTATAAAAGTAAACCAATAAGAGGGGGGCGGAGCCAGAATTTCAGTTAAGCGGAAACATAATATAATGTATATATATCTTATTTTTTAGATATGATAAGCGTTTTGCAAATGATGTTCCAAATTCTCCAATACTCTCCGCTGATTAGTTAAATTGAACGATGACAATAAATAATCAATTGCATTTTTAATAAATTCAGACCATGCAGTTTATTTATATTTAGTACAACTACAAAAATGTACTAGTGGTTTTAAATTTCAATATTTATGAAGATTTTGAGAAAATATACAATGTTTTTAGACTACTTTTTTTGTAAAAATGAAACAAAAAAAAAAGTTTTTATCACATCATATAGAACACAAATAATAGTACAATTATTTTTTACCAAAAACCCAAAATATGATAATTTCTCCTATGGAGATTCGAATCAACAAACAAACACCACATTAAAGTTTCTGCTTTTAACATCGAACCATCATGCTACACTAAACTTTGATTAACAAATACATGTAAAATAATAGTTTGTCAAATTAAAACGGGGGCTACAACCCTCACTGGGCATACATTGGCTCTGTACCTGCCAATAACCATATAACATCCGGTATTGTATTGAATTTTGTTAATTTTGTGCTAAAAGCACAATTATCCTTTGATTATGACTAAGCATACCCATTTTTTCACTTGCAATAATATACATGAAATTTACTCCAAAAGTTTAAAGAGTATAAGTGATTGTGACAGGAAAATGCAGCAGAGGAGGTAAAAGAAGCCTTCAAAGTATTTGATCGAGATCAAGATGGATATATATCACCCACTGAGGTATTTTAAACAAAGCATTGTTATCAAAATAGTACAATACATGTTTTTTTTTCCTTTAGTATTAATTAACAAGCTTTTATATGTTTATACATCAAACTATCTGTTTTTAACGATTTGATTACTCATATTTCAATTTTTCTAATTTTGATACCACAATATAATAACTTTTCAATTTAGCTACCACCATCTAAATTAACCGCGGAATCATGTCACGTGACATTTGACAAACGTTAATTTGAGAAGTTAATTTTGTCATTTTGCACCAAAATATATCATCCTAAAAAAATGTTTCCTCCAATTTCACACATAACAAAAATTAACACATAATCCAAATTTAGGAAACGTTATTCTAAAATTATATATTTTTGTACAGAATGACAAAATTATACTCTCACATTCAAGTTTATCAATCATGTACTGTCATGTGATATGATTCCGTGATTAATTTAAACAATGTTATATAAATTGAACACTTTCTTATAGTGTGGTACACAAATTAAGAAAGTTGAAATGTATGTACTCAAATCGTTAACAACAACATAGTTTGGTGTACTAAACATATTTTTTTTCCCTTAATTAACTCAAATTTCATAACAGTGTTATTGTTATTTATTTATTTATTTATCTTACAGTTGAGACATGTAATGATGGACATGGGAGAAAGACTAACAAGTGAACAAGCTCAACAGATGATTAGTGAAGCAGATTTGGATGGAGATGGTTTAGTTAGCTATGAAGAATTTGTTAAAATGATGATGTCAACCTAACTTAACTATATAAAAAGTTAACAGTATAAGATAAATTACCATGCATTTTGGGGTGCACAAATGAATAACTTAACTAGGATGTAAATTTAATTCTTATGATAAATCATGTTTAATAATTTAACAATAAACTCACTACTTGTCTATGTGAGAAACAAGACCATTAGGCATGCATTAACTAGAAACTCACATTCAGATTGTAAAAGATTAACTTATCTTCTTTCTTCTTTTGAATATGTGTATCATAAGCTGGACGATTTAACTACAATGAAACATTGGAACTGTAATATAAAGTTACAAATTTGTTACTTCTCTTATGATTTGGGAATCAAGTCAGGTTCTATAAACTTTGATTTCCGACGCTTACGTGATATTGTAACACCTTCCTTGACTAAATTGCACAAAATACTATAAATAGAGGAAGCTCACTACACAAACATGAACAACAACCTTTCATTTTCAATAAGCGGGACTGGGGGAGGCAAGGGGGTGTCGTCGCCACCCCAGAATACAACCACCCCCCCCCCCAAAATAGATAACATGTCATGTGTTCGAATCCACTCTTTTGTAAATTTTTTTCTTTAATTATCGTTTTTAACGACAGCCCCAAAAAGCAAGTTCTGATTCCGCCACTGCTAATAGTCATGTTCGTCTAGTGAAAAGGTTACTCATATTTATTTATCAACAAACAATCATGAACGAAATGTTTGACGAGCCGAATACGGGTTTTTTCACGAATAATTCTAACAACTCAAAACCTTCCAAGCAAGTGAGGATAACATGTTCCTTCTTATATATCTATCGAATGATAAACTAATAGAAATATTAGTATCATATGAAAATATATAGCAAAAATATTTACTTATATGTATTTTACAAAAAATATTTACATATATATCGATAATTTTAACTATCCCATGATTAGTTTGTTACAATTAAAATACCTTATCTTTTGGAAACACAAGAGTATCTTATGGCTCTTTGTACCCGCGTGGACCCGATATTTTGGAAAAAATATTGAAAAAAAAAAAAGAAGAGGAAAATGTTTCAAATGGTAAATATTTAATGAAAATTACTAGAGAGGCTACACTAAGCATAACTATATAAAAGTTTCTCTAGGTCAATGTAACAATATAAACTTTTCATTGAACCGACAATTTAGTGGTTGAATAAATTATAATGAATGATAAAAGATTGATAGATAAATAACAAGAAATACTGTTATATAGTTATGCTTAGGGTACTGATAAGAAAGTTGCAAAATTGTAAAAAGATAAACAGTTCATTAAAAACATAAAAATTGTCCTTAATTTAAATTTAATAAAATTTAAAAGATAGCTGATACCGTTACTTTAATAATAATGCTAGCTATCTTGGCCTAGTTAATTTTAATATAAAATAAAGATCTCCTTTTATGAAGTCTCTCAATTTCACATATTAAAAAATACAGAAGTATTATTCATGTTAAATTTGGAGAATGTGCATCACTACTTACCTCACGGGTTATCTAACATATCTATATATTAATAATAAACTCTTTATAGGAATAAAAATGTTCGGTTTCAATTCGGGTCAATTCAAAATAAAAATAACCTCCATATTGTAATATTTCACGATTTGCTATGGTCACGCCTTAATAAATTTGCCTTTATATAGGAATAAATTAGATAAATATGTAAAATTATATATATGTTGTTAAAATAAACTTAAGACGATTTAAAATACATGTAAAATTATACATATTATTTATACATATAAAAACAAATTTTAGATGACTTTTCACATTTCTAAATACATGTACTTAATTTTTCAAATACATATGCATTTAGTTAAATTTTCTTAAATTCATAAATATGCTAGTTTCGTGACTTTCAACTTTTTTGGATTTATGTGCTTAACTTGTTACATATATTTGTCTCTTGAATATTTGTCCCAATTAGTTAAACTAGATACATATATACTTTTATTATGCGAAATATTTATTTAAATATTTTTTTTATTTTTTTATATATCAACTTATATTTAGAAATAACCTCTTTATAATAATATTTTTTTTAAACACAAAGTTATTACCGATTTTCTACTGTAGTAGTATACTGTACTTCATAAAGTACAAATGAAATGAATAACCAAAAGTAGTAAAAAAAAAATCATACAGTAGATTAGTTTGTGTCAGTGGATTTAATTATCACTTTTCACCCGCTCTATTTTTAACCGAACCACTAAAAGAAATCGAACCAAGTTAAAAGAATTTAATTAAGGGTAAAATGCAAATAACCCCCTAAAACTATGAGTCATTTTCAAATAGCCCCTATAAACTATCAGTTATTATAATTGACCCCTACAAACTATCAAACTTTTACAATTAACCCCCTAAAGTCATATTTTAAATGGTATAAATTTTACGTTCGATGATCCCATTTGGTTGATTTTCCAATTATTATAATCACTTATTTGATATCATGCATGTCAAGTAAACTTCTTATGAAATGACACAAGAAAACAGTTTTTCTCATTGAAATGATTTTTTTTTAATACAAAGTCTGTTATGATGGCTTTTTACGATAATTGTTATCTTAACTCGTGTGAATTGAAAAACTACATACGTCAAATTTCACAAATAATTTAGTCAACCGAACAAAGGAATAAAAAGTTATATGTCATTTTAAAAATGAGTTTGAGGATGAGTCCACATTTTATGCAGTCATTGAGTCAGACTGTACAATTCGCAGTCATATTTACAACCATTAGATTAAAAAATAGAGAGTTAGATATACATTTTAAATAGGGTAATAACTAATTTAATTTTTCAATTTTTGTTATATATTAGACAAATTATGATTTAATAAATTAAAAATAAATTTTACAACACAATAAAAACTCAAATAAAAATATAGAACTCTAGTAGATACTACTCTAAATTTAATTATTAATTAAAATTTAAAAAATAAAATAATAATTGAATATTTATTTTTTAAAAACGAAATTTTGTACCCCTTGGGAATAGTTTGTTGAAAAAATTGTTACTTCCATGGGTAATATTTGCATTTTACCATTTAATTAATTAAACTCCTCGCTGGCATTATTCGCCTGTAACCAAATCCTATTCTCTATCTCTCTCTATACATATAGATATATATACGTACTTGTATCTGTATATATATATATTTATAAATATATATAATTATAATTATAAATATATACTCACTCTTGATCGCGATCCGCCACTAGCTTTGCCTCTCTATCTGGCGGCTATTTTATATATTTAAATATATATATCGATATATATATATATTTATATATATATAAGTCGGCGATCTCATACTCTCTCTCTCCAATTACGGTTAGATTTTATATCAATCTCTCTTTCTAATTAACTAATTAGTGAATTATTTAATTGTCTCGTCTTAGGATCTGTTAAATTCGTAGCAATTGGCTTTTTATTTATTTATTTATCGATCACGCCTTATTATGTTTCTGATTATGAGTTTATTTATCTAGGTTTCGATTTTGCTACTTTGTTTGAGTTTTGGTGAATTGATGTGTTTGGATTACTTTAAAAAGGTTTATTTTAACCTGCAAATTGGTTACTAATTAGTTAAAGAAAGTCGAAAATTTGGACACTTGTATAATCCTTTTACGCTCTTATTTATCCAGGTTTCAATTTTGCTACCTTGTTTGAGTTTTGGTGAATTGATGTGTTTGCATTGCTTAAAAAGGGTTTATTTTTAACCTGCAAATTGGTTACTGATTAGTTAATAAAGTCGAAAATTTGGACGCTATTCTATAATCCGTTTACGTTCTTATTTATCTAGGTTTCGATTTTGCTACTTTGTTTGAGTTTTGGTGAATTGATGTGTTAGGATTACTTCAAAAGGGTTTATTTTAACCTGCAAATTGGTAACTAATTAGTTAAAGAAAGTCGAAAATTTGGACCCTATTGTATAATCCTTTTACGCTCTTATTTATCCAGGTTTCAATTTTGCTACCTTGTTTGAGTTTTGGTGAATTGATGTGTTTGGATTACTTCAAAAGGATTTATTTTAACCTGCAAATTGGTTACTAATTAGTTAAGAAAGTGGAAAATTTGGGCACTATTCTGTTATCCTTTTACGCTCTTATTTATCTAGGTTTCAATTTTGCTACTTTGTTTGAGTTTTGATGAATTGATGTGTTTGGATTACTTCAAAAGGGTTTATTTTTAACCTGCAAATTGGTTACTAATTAGTTAAGAAAGTCCAAAATTTGGACACTATTCTATAATCCGTTTACGTTCTTATTTATCTAGGTTTCGATTTTGCTACTTTGTTTGAGTTTTGGTGAATTGATGTGTTTGCATTACTTCAAAAGGGTTTATTTTAACCTGTAAATTGATAACTAATTAGTTAAAGAAAGTCAAAAATTTGGACACTATTCTATAATCCTTTTACGTTCTTATTTATCTAGGTTTCAATTTTGCTACCTTGTTTGAGTTTTGGTGAATTGATGTGTTTGCATTACTTCAAAAGGGTTTATTTTAACCTGCAAATTGGTAACTAATTAGTTAAAGAAAGTCGAAAATTTGGAACCTATTGTATAATTCTTTTACGCTCTTATTTATCTAGGTTTCAATTTTGCTACCTTGTTTGAGTTTTGGTGAATTGATGTGTTTGGATTACTTCAAAAGGATTTATTTTAACCTGCAAATTGGTTACTAATTAGTTAAGAAAGTGGAAAATTTGGGCACTATTCTGTTATCCTTTTACGCTTTTATTTATCTAGGTTTCAATTTTGCTACTTTGTTTGAGTTTTGATGAATTGATGTGTTTGGATTACTTCAAAAGGGTTTATTTTTAACCTGCAAATTGGTTACTAATTAGTTAAGAAAGTCCAAAATTTGGACACTATTCTATAATCCGTTTACGTTCTTATTTATCTAGGTTTCGATTTTGGTACTTTGTTTGAGTTTTGGTGAATTGATGTGTTTGCATTACTTCAAAAGGGTTTATTTTAACCTGTAAATTGATAACTAATTAGTTAAAGAAAGTCAAAAATTTGGACACTATTCTATAATCCTTTTACGTTCTTATTTATCTAGGTTTCAATTTTGCTACCTTGTTTGAGTTTTGGTGAATTGATGTGTTTGCATTACTTCAAAAGGGTTTATTTTAACCTGCAAATTGGTAACTAATTAGTTAAAGAAAGTCGAAAATTTGGACCCTATTGTATAATTCTTTTACGCTCTTATTTATCTAGGTTTCAATTTTGCTACCTTGTTTGAGTTTTGGTGAATTGATGTGTTTGGATTACTTCAAAAGGATTTATTTTAACCTGCAAATTGGTTACTAATTAGTTAAGAAAGTGGAAAATTTGGGCACTATTCTGTTATCCTTTTACGCTCTTATTTATCTAGGTTTCAATTTTGCTACTTTGTTTGAGTTTTGATGAATTGATGTGTTTGGATTACTTCAAAAGGGTTTATTTTTAACCTGCAAATTGGTTACTAATTAGTTAAGAAAGTCCAAAATTTGGACACTATTCTATAAGCCGTTTACGTTCTTATTTATCTAGGTTTCAATTTTGGTACTTTGTTTGAGTTTTGGTGAATTGATGTGTTTGCATTACTTCAAAAGGGTTTATTTTAACCTGTAAATTGATAACTAATTAGTTAAAGAAAGTCAAAAATTTGGACACTATTCTATAATCCTTTTACGTTCTTATTTATCTAGGTTTCAATTTTGCTACCTTGTTTGAGTTTTGGTGAATTGATGTGTTTGCATTACTTCAAAAGGGTTTATTTTAACCTGCAAATTGGTAACTAATTAGTTAAAGAAAGTCAAAAATTTGGACACTATTGTATAATCCTTTTACGCTCTTATTTATCCAGGTTTCAATTTTGCTACCTTGTTTGAGTTTTGGTGAATTGATGTGTTTGCATTGCTTAAAAAGGGTTTATTTTTAACCTGCAAGTTGGTTACTAATTAGTTAAGAAAGTGGAAAATTTGGACACTATTCTATAATCCGTTTACGTTCTTATTTATCTAGGTTTCGATTTTGCTACCTTGTTTGAGTTTTGGTGAATTGATGTGTTTGCATTACTTAAAAAGGGTTTATTTTTAACCTGCAAATTGGTTACTAATTAGTTAAAAAAAGTCAAAAATTTGGACACTATTCTATAATCCTTTTACGCTCTTATTTATCTAGGTTTCAATTTTGCTACCTTGTTTGAGTTTTGGTGAATTGTTGTGTTAGGATTACTTCAAAAGGATTTATTTTAACCTGCAAATTGGTTACTACTTAGTTAAGAAAGTCGAAAATTTGGACACTATTCTATAATCCTTTTATGCTTTTATTTATCCAGGTTTCAATTTTGCTACCTTGTTTTGGTTTTGGTGAATTGATGTTTTTGCATTACTTCAAAAGGGTTTATTTTAACCTGTAAATTGGTAACTAATTAGTTAAAGAAAGTCGAAAATTTGGACACTATTCTATAATCCTTTTACGCTCTTATTTATCCAGGTTTCAATTTTGCTACTTTGTTTGAGTTTTGGTGAATTGATGGGGTTGGATTAATTCAAAAGTGTTCATTTTAACCTACGAATTGTGGTAAAGGGATTTTTTTTTTGAAAATTGTATTAACAAAATTGCAAGATATTAATTTAGTACACTTAGTGTAACCCAACGAGGTTACTAATAAGTTACGTAAGACAATACTTTGGACACTATTCTATATTTCTAAAATCCTTATGTAACTGTTTTTTTATTTTTGTTCCCAAATTATGTTTTATTTTATTTTATATGTAGGACAAAATAAAGCGACGTTAGGCTTAGGAGTAACTTTATGTGTTGGTGTTACGGAGTTTTATTTAATCCTGTTACGAATAACAAAGTTATTGCATTTGATAAATCGACCAAATGCACCTATCAAATAGAACTATAGCTCACTGCATTGGTAGACCTAATCATTTAATTGAGTCATCTCAAGATCTGTTTTTTTTTGTAGCAATCGACTTTTCTTTAGCGACCACTTTTATTAATTTTCTGATTATGAGTTTATTTATCTAGGTTTCGACTTGATACTCTTGAATGTGTGACCTTTTTTAGTTGAGTTGATAGGTTTGGTATTTTATTTGTGTTTGGGTGAATTGATGGGTTTGGACTACTTCAAAAAGTCCATTTTAACCTACAAATTGTGATAAAGGGATTTTTTTTCTTTTCTTTTTTGAATTTTGGAAAATGTATTAACAAATATCTTAGAATTAATTTAGTACACTTAGGCCTCGTTTGTTTGAGGTTGTATTGGAGTGGGATTAGGGTGGATGGTATTAGAAATACCGTCGGGCCCACAAGTACCGCTTTTGGTATGAAAAGTGGAGGCGGGACTATTAGTAACATGGGATTATAAATGATAAGAAATGGGGGTATTTGGAGTAATAGGGGGGTGTGGTATTGGAAAATGGGGGTATTTGGAGTAAAGGGTGTGTGGTATATATATATTAAAATCATATATATATATTAAAATCATATATATATGTGTATTTTGCAAGTTATTTATTATGGATATAAATGTAAATTTGTAAAATAGTGCAACCCCAATAAAAAGCAAACAAACACTTCATTGATATTTCATGTCTATACTGTTAATCCGGCCTTCATTTGTTATCCCGCCATAGTCCGAAGGTATTGCTAGTCACATTACTACTACAACCAAACGAGTGTAACCCAATTGGTTACTAATTTATTAAGAACGCGATAATTTGGACACTATTCTATAATCCTTTTACGCTCTTGTACACTGTAGTATCATGTTTTCCAATTTTTTGTCCTCAAAACATGTTTTTAATAAGTAGTGTGCAAAAGTAAAGCAATGTTAGTTGTTAGGTTGAGGAGTAACTTTAAGTGTTGGTGTCATGTCATGAATAACAAAGTTGTCCCATTTGAGAAAACAACAAAATGCACCTATCAAAAGTGACTGAACTAAAATTGTTTTTTCGTAAGTATGGGGGTACTGAAGGTTATAATCGATTTTTTTTACAAGTTACTTGGTGACAGATCGGTTTTTTCTTAATATGGGGGCGTTGCAGTTCCTTTTAGCCTACTACTGGTTACTCCGCTGCCTATCATGCAGAACTATAACTCAAAGAGTTGATAGAATTTCTGAGATGACTCGAATACTCAAATCATGTTAGAAGTTTCTCACAGTTTGTGCAAATTTTTTGTTTGGTCGTTAGTGATGGAAAAGAAAGATTCAGCTCGGTGTTTTGGCAACAATATTACCACATTATCACTTTTTATTTTTTTGTCATTCCAAACCGCTCTTTACAACTAGTGTTCCCAATGGGTATCGGACGGATAATTTGGATTCTGTTCTATGACCCTTTTACGCTCTTGTACTCTGTTGCACACATTTTCCTATTTTAGTGGTCAAATTGTGTTTTTCTATATGTAGTGTGCAAAAGTAAAGCAATATTAGGTTTAGGAATAACTTTTACGTGTTGGTGTTATGGAATTTTATTTAATCATGTCATGAATAACAAAGTTATCGCATTTTTTGAGAAATCGGTAAAATACACCTATCAAGTAGAACTATTACTCGAAGAGTGGATAGAATTGCTGAGATAACTCGAATACACAATCACCTTAGAAAATTTTCACAGTATGTGCAGTTTTTTGAGTGGTTATTAGTGATGGAAGAGAAATATTCAGCTGGCTGTTTAGGCAACAAAACCGTATTATCGTTTTTTTTGTCATTCTAACCAGCTCTTTACAACAATTTACTCAATGGGTATCAGACAGATAATTTGGACACTGTTCTATTACCCTTTTACGCTCTTCAACACTGTTGTATCACATTTTCCTATTTTAGTCCTCAAACTACGTTTTTTATATGTAATGTGCAAAGAAAAACAATATAAGGTTACTAATAGCTAACTTTTACAGGTTGGTGTTTGAAACAAGATCAGATTATACTTTTTTCAACATGAATATTATATTTTGATCCTGTTATAATAATAAAAAAAATCTCATCGATAAAAGGACAAAAACACCTGCCAAGTAGAATATTAGCATATAGAGTCGATAGAATTACTCAGATGACAATAACCATTGATTTTTTTTTTTTCAGTATATGCAATTTTTTGTAGGCATAGGTGGTGGTTAGTTTTTTCAGTATATGCTATAAGGATAAGCTAGATGTTTAGGCAACAACAGTACCATATTATTTCTGTTATTTTGCAATATGAATTTTTGTTTACCTGGTAGATGTTCTAATTTTTTTGACATTATATTCCCACGCTTCTTTTTCTACTCCTCCTTTTTCATGTAAAATGTTCAAGTTTGGATGTACTGGGCTTGTAATCTTCATGAACGCACATTATCCCATATCTATACAGGACTGTTTATGGAAGCATAGGCATTGCGAGGATATCAAATACGAGATACAAATAATATGGGAACAGAAAATAACGTTCGTGGTAATTTCCCCCAAAGACCAGTTAACCGACCCTTTGCTCCTCCTCCTCCCCTCTCATCACCTTTTTCGTCATCCGGCCCTGTCGTTGGTTCACAGCCCTCTGGATTTAGGCCCAACCCACCTGTGATTACACAGCCTCAAAGGCCTTTTTCGTCGTCCGGGCCAGTGACTGGACCACCACCACCATCTGGTTATAGACCTATAAATACGGGGAGACCAAATGATCAATCATCTTATGGCCCGACGCCAGTTGGAACTTTCCAGAGATTCCCGTCTCCACAGCTTCCTCCGACAGTTCAACCACCTTCTTCGCCATCTCAGCAACCATTTTCTCCGCCGTTTAGACCTCCTCCAGGCACAATATCTCACTCCTTCCGTCCACAACCACAAATACCATCCGTGCCCATGGGGTCTCCTCCCCCTCAAATCATGAATCAAAGGCCACCTGGCATGAATGTACCTCCATCACCTTTGCCTGGTTATCCTACTAACCCAAACCAAGTACACTCTACTCCATTTGGTCCCCCGCAAGGTATTATACTACCCCGCTTTTGTTCTTTTTAGTGTCGCCTTTTTCTACTCCCTACGTCCCATAAAGATTCGGTTGGTTCTTTTTTCACAAAGAATAAGAAAAGTTAATATGCTCACGCTTGTTACTAGTATACCCATAGATGAATTATGGTTGTTTCTAACTTTTGTTTTCAATCCATATTAAATAGGGTATGTTAATAATCTAACCAATAAATGCTATTTAAAAACAGAAAGTGGCCTAAAGTTTGGGATTGATGAAGAAGGAAACCAAGATTATCTTGAATGGACGAAGCGATTAACTTTTTTTTTTAAATTTGCCAGCGTTTTGCCTTTTATCTGTTTCCCGTCTCTCTTGCATTTTTGTGTTCTTTTTGTCTTTATGGCATTTCTTAATTTTTTTGACTTAGGTGGTTATAATATGGTTCAGCCGTTAACAGCTCCCCCTTCATGGGGACAACAGAGAGGCTATGCTCCTCCTCCACCAGTTGGAACAACTCCATTTGGTAATATGCAGGACGTGATGGCAGACTTTAGCTCTCTCTCTCTAGCTTCTATCCCGGGATCAGGCGACCCTGGGCTTGATCCTAAAGCTTTACCGAGACCGTTGGATGGTGATGTTGAGCCAAAAGCGTTTGTTGAGATGTTTCCCATGAATTGTAACCCTAGATATCTGCGCCTTACAACTAGCGCTATACCGAGTTCTCAGTCTTTAGTGTCCAGGTGGCATTTGCCTCTTGGAGCAGTGGTTTGTCCTCTTGCTGAAGCTCCTGAAGGGGTGAGTACCAATTATCATTTTTCATGTTACACACACACACACACACAGATATATATATATATATATACACATACATATATATGTGTGTGTATACTGTATATCATTTTGGTGTTGATTTTTTCTTTTTGATCGTAATGTAATCAGGAAGAGGTGCCAATAGTTAACTTTGCCTCGACTGGAATCATTCGTTGTAGAAGATGTCGAACATATGTGAACCCGTATGTCACATTTACAGATAGTGGAAGAAAATGGCGGTGCAACATCTGTGTTTTGCTCAATGAAGGTAATTATTTATCATTCAAGGAATAGAGATTTAGTTATATTTGGATTTGGAAATGCAAGTTATGTAGAACTGAAAGATGTAAGATTGAAATGCAGAAGAATACATTTTTGAATTTCGAAAAATAAACGTCTTTTTGCTATTGCTTGGAGTCATTTTTTTTCTTTTCTTTGCAGTTTGCATGGTGCTGCCTATTATACCTTAGTTGAGAAAATATTCAGTAGGGCGAGTGTACACCAAAGTAGGGTGCACCCCACCAATAGTTTTGCAGGGATTCAAATTAACTGTGGGCCCCACAAGGGTTCCCTCCCTTTTCTAGGGCTTTTATTGGAGGCCACACCCACCTTTTTAGTAGACCCGCCCTACCGAATACTTACTCACCTTAGTTCTATGTTTGTCCTCTAGGCGTGTCACTCCTGTAAAAGTGGCACAAAAAAGAAACTCATGAGTAATCTGCTAGATGTTACAATCATGAATCATAACGGACAGGGTGTGTATACGTTTAACTGTGTCTGAGCAGTACGATACCCAGACAATCCCATTTTTTATACCGTATTTGCAATTAGCGTTTCACTTTTGAGTAGATATATTTGCTATTATTATGAATTCTGCAGAAAATTCATGTATATATTGTGCACTTGAACAGGATTATTTGAGTTTCTTTCACTATGTTACGGCTTAACTTATGCTACCTCCATCCCTGAATATTTCCCTTTTGGAAAAACAATTTTAAGAGAAGTTAATGACTTCTACTATTTAAATTGCCAGAGAGACTTTCGTTTAAGTTGAAGTACATATGTTTTAGCTTTAGTCACTATTGGAATTCTAAATGAGAGGTAAATAGAGTTATTTAACCATCTTTAAAGCTCGAACTACTATTTTGGGAGAAGGATACTCACTCATTGATAGAGGGAGTATTAAGATTTGTGTTTGTAAATGTCAACAATTAAGCATAATATGCTGTATTAATTCCTTTTTTATGTTTCTTTTGCATCTGTTTTTTCTTTCTTTATTCTGGCTTAGTCTAGGGGTAAGTGTGTTACAATTTAGTTCTTTTAGTAGCTCTTTTATTTTATTTTGTTTTACTTTTATCTTTGGATCCATTTATATTGATATAATAAAATCTCACTGCCAGTGCCCAGTGATTATTTCGCTCCTTTGGATGCCAACGGTGTCAGAATAGATATTAATGAACGCCCTGAGCTTTTGAAAGGCAGTGTGGAATTTCTTGCCCCAACTGAATATATGATTCGACCTCCAATGCCTCCATTATACTTTTTCATGATCGATGTATCTCATTCTGCTGTTCGAAGTGGAATGCTTGAGGTATGTGCTTTTGTCTGAAGTATATGAACTTAAGGAACTTGTATTTTCAATATTCTAAGTTTGTGGACCGGATAAAAGTTTTGATATTACAACAATTGGTGTATTAATTGAGTTATTATAAGTTGTCGAATGCCTATTGTTAAAAGCTGGTAGCGTGGTGTCAGAAGCGATTTAATCATCTTGCCTCTCTCTCCTGTCAAATGAACACTCTGGGTTACCTTTTCATTTTCGCATTTATATCAGTCCTTTTTCTCACTGGAATAGTGTTTGTCTTTTTAACTAGTCTATGATTTTTCTTTTTTGTATATAAACGTCTTACAATAATAATGTTAAGCCTGGCTCATGGACATGGTATGTTTCCTCATCTTTTGCAGGTTGTTGCAGAAACTATCAAGTCTTGTTTGGATAGATTGCCCGGTTTCCCCAGAACACAAATTGGGTTCATTACTTTTGACAGTACCATACACTTCTATAATATAAAGGCAAGTAAAACATTCCGTGATTATTCGCTCTTTTGCCCATTGTTATTTTCTTTGCATGTCTAATTTTTAATGCTTTCCTTGTGCCAGGCATCTTTGACACAACCTCAGATGATGGTTGTCTCAGATCTTGATGACATATTTGTTCCTTTACCAGACGATCTTCTTGTCAACTTGTCAGAATCAAGGAATGTGGTGGATTCTTTTCTAGATAATTTGTCTTCCATGTTCCACGACAACATGAATGTTGAATCTGCTTTTGGTCCTGCTCTTAAAGCGGCATATATGATTATGGTATGGAACTATAAAACACTTTCTTTGCTTTTCCATGTTGATCTTTTAATTAACTAGTGTAATTGGAGGCTCATCATTGCTTATCTAGTTGTTAGTTTTAGAGTAAACTGCATATATTTTCCATGTACTATGACTGGTCTGCAAATAACCCCGCATAGTTGAGAATTGAGATGCTTGCAATCAACCCCCGGGGTATTCAAGTTTTATTATCAACCACCATGCACAACGTTAATGAAATTAGTTTTTTACTCGGTGGTCAGATTTGGGCAAAACAAAATTGATTCTATTTATATTGTTGGTATTAACGCAGTGGAAGTATCCAGATATTGTTTGTCATGCTATTGTTTATGTAATCAGTTTTTTTGCTTTAGTGGACTCTTTTGCGCACGAAATGCTGTAAATGTTTTTACTTTTGGGTTAATCGTTGTTTTACATGCATAAGATATGAACAAAAGCATGTATTAGAAGAAGAATAAATTCAAAATGGACTGGCAAAAACAAGATATTTTCATTTTAAAAATGGATACTGTGGTAGATGCAAAACGTAGATCGTTCATGGTTAAGACAGATGTCAAAAGGATATGAGGGTTATTTGCAAAACAGAGTACATGGGCTTATCATTTAACCCCGAAACGGATTACTTGCATACTCCCTCATTCCCACTTTGGGAAATTTACTTATCATTTTAGTCTTTTCCCCTCATATATGCAGGGTCAACTCGGTGGTAAATTGTTAATTTTCCAGAATACTATACCTTCACTTGGTGTAGGCCGTCTAAAATTGCGTGGAGAAGACATGCGCGCGTATGGAACCGATAAAGAACATGCCTTAAGAATACCGGAAGATCCGTTTTATAAACAGATGGCGGCTGATTGCACAAAATGTCAAATAGCGGTTAATATCTATGCTTTCAGTGATAAGTACATCGATATTGCGTCACTTGGTAGGTGTTTTTTTTATAATCATTTTTTGTGCTGGATATGTATTTTGTTGAGTTTGACTTGCTTGATTGACTTGATGGACATATTTATATTGCTTGATTATGCTAAATGTTGGTGGTGTGTGAAAGTTGACGGGTTTGTCTTGTTGTTATGACTTAATATCAGTTATATTTATCATACTAAGGAGTTTTTTATTTAGTGTACCGAACAACATTATTTTGTTAACTTGATTTTATCCCCAATTTACACAAACTTTCAGCTTTACCAGAATTTTGGTGTACATGTCATTTTTTTTTAAAATCTGACAGTAATTCACTGTACAAAATAGAAATTTCGTGTAAGTTGGGGGTACAAAATTGACAATAGGGTACTATTTTGGAACAATTTCGCTGTTCGATAAAATCTGAATTTTTTTAGTCTGATATTCTGGTACACAACTGATATTACTTGATAGGATTTTTTTATTAGCAAATACTTCGTAATAGTTAAATCTACTAACGCGTGACGTTGTTGCAACTCGTCAGTGCCAATAAAATTTGCTTTTTTTATGTGTAGAGTGTACTTGTGCAGTTTACGTTCGCATATCCTGTTGAGCGCTTTCTTAAAGAGACCTTTTGCCTTTCTTGAACAATATTTCTCTTTTTCATTAAAAACTATTATACTTCACATTTTTTTTGTATAGGAACTTTGGCTAAATATACTGGAGGACAACTTAATAACTATCCAGTTTTCCACTCTTCAATTCATAAAGAGAAGCTGAGACATGAATTAGCAAGAGACCTTACCAGAGAAACTGCCTGGGAATCTGTCATGCGTATACGGTGTGGAAAAGGTTGGATATAACGATTTTCATGATTAGTCACGCTTTCATGTGCGTTTGGATTTTTTTACAGCTAATATTATTTCTTGTCTTGGTAGGCGTGAGGTTCACGACCTACCATGGAAATTTTATGTTGAGGTCCACGGATTTATTAGCCCTTCCAGCTGTTGATTGTGATAAAGCGTATGCAATGCAGATGAATTTGGAAGAGACATTATTGACCACTCCAACGGTCTATTTCCAAGTTGCTTTGTTGTATCCTTTTAAAAATTTGCCCAAGTTTCGGAAATAATAGTTTTACACGTGCTGGTGCTCATGCAATTTCTGGAGAAATTTGTTTACCACTATTATGCAGCTTATACGATGAACAGCCAAATGCTGTCCAACTTTTAAGCTAAAAAAAACTAAGCTTAAAAGCTGCAATCAAACAATACCTTTAATTGCTGGGACGTGCGCATATATGCATGTGATATATACATTATGTTAACTGTGCCTATGGTGTTATATTAGCATGTTTAGTAAGATAAAACAGTCAATAAGTAAGAGCCTGACTTATTTTAAAATCATCCTCTATTTCTTTTCTAATTTCCAATTTGGTTCTCGGATTTTTTCAGCAAACACCATTTATTTGATGAATTCTGGGTAAGATGTGTGGAGTTACTTGTTCTTGATTTCATATCATTACATATTTGAAACAGCTTAACCATTAGAAAGATATACTTCATCTTCTGGAGAGAGAAGAATCAGAGTGCACACTGCAGCAGCACCTGTTGTGACAGATTTGGCAGAAATGTACCGTCAAGCTGATACTGGTGCTGTTCTTTCTTTGCTCTCCAGGATAGGTAATGTTCTCCCTCCCTCTCGTCTTATTATAACGCTCTTTAGGAATAAATGGAGTTTTGTAAATTAATGTATCATCAATGTATCATCTCATTTGGATCATTTATAGTGACCTGTAAATATTAGTGATTAGTAGTATAGTACACTCGGCATACCAAATAGAAAAAGATCAAAGGTTGGCTGCTAATTAATCAAGAAAATCAATTATTATATACACTATACTATCGAACTTTTACTATCTGAGTCCCCAAATTCGGACCTATTATTTATGTGGTGTACAAAAGTGAAATAATATGTTAGGTTAGGGTAATAATTGATAAACTCGTATAGGCTGGTGTACCAAATCGAAATCTTATGACAGGTTAGTGTATACAATTGCATATTAACCCTTTTTATTACTTTTTTACCTTTTGTGTTTTTTAAACAAAATTAGTTGGATCTAATGTGCAGCAATTGAGAAAAGTCAATCAGCGAAACTTGAAGAGGCTCGAAACACAGTTCAACAAAGAATTGTCAAAGCTTTGAGAGAATATAGGAACTTATATGCTGCACAAAACCGCATGGGAAAAATGATATACCCCGAGTCACTGAAGTTTTTGCCTTTGTATGGTTTAGCATTATGCAAGTCTACACCACTTCGTGGCGGGTATTCAGATGTGCAACTCGATGAACGGTGTGCAGCTGGTCATACCATGATGACTTTACCAATTAAAAAACTTTTGAAGCTCCTTTATCCTAATTTGCTTCGTGTTGATGAGTTTCTTGTGAAGGTGCATACCAGTTCTGGTTTGAAATTTCTGGAAATTTTCTCTTAGTTTTGATTTTTTATTAATTGGGAGATGTCAATTTTCGCACCAACTTGTTAGCACATCAAATTTTATGATTCTCACAATCTTGTTAACAATTTACACAAAATCAAACAATTAGTACCGAGTACACCGACCTATCAAAACTTTCTATTTACACCAATTTAGAGAACAATAAACAACTACTACACCAATTTATCAAAACTCATGCGTGACCAAAATTTAAGTTTTAAAGCTGCTGTATTAATTGTTAGATTTTGTAGAATTGGTGCTTGGTACGCCAATTGATATAACAATTAGTACATAACTGGTGCTTTTAAGTAGAAAAATTAACTCTGGTGTACTAACTATTCCAATTTCTAGCCTCTAAATTGGGAAATCGAATTGTGTGTTGTGCTTATTGTTTAAAAAAGCGTTTAGTTTGATAGCCAAAAATGATATCATTTCTTTTATTAAATCATATATTCTTAGCTCTCTTCCTTGCAGGCATCCTCCAAAGCAAATGAATTTAATATTTCGAGGTTGCCGCTTACAGCAGAGAGCTTAGATTCTCGAGGCCTTTATATTTTTGATGACGGTTTCCGTTTTGTTATATGGTTCGGTAAAATGAGTTCTCCTGATATTGCTATGAATCTACTTGGAGAAAACTTTGGGTTGGACTTCTCAAAGGTGTGTTTTTTCTCTCTTACATCAACTACCTTATCTTTATTTATAGGATTTTCTCTCTCACTAAGTTGTGCTGTATTCCATTTCCATTTCCTGTTGCCTGACAACTTATTCTTTTTGCTGCTTTTGACTCCCTATAGAATCAAGTCTCTCTAAGTGTGCGAGATAATGAAATGTCAAGAAAGCTGTTTGCCATACTTGGCAGTTTTAGGCAAACTGATCCTTCGTATTATCAGCTGTGCAATCTTGTGAGACAAGGTGAACAGCCAAGAGAAGGGTACTTTTTGCTTACAAACCTAGTGGAAGACCAGGTTGGTGGAACAAATGGTTATTTAGATTGGATCTTGCAAATTCACCGACAAGTGCAACAAAACTCTTAAGATACGAGGTATAATGTTGCCCTTTATTGGCTCGCCGATAAGTGCAACAAAACGCATAAGATAAGAGGTATGTTGCCTTTTTGTTTACTGTTGCATCTCTATTTCTATATTTGTGTCCCCCTCTTTCTAGCTGCTGGTATTAAAGAGCTCGTTTAAATGTATCTTACAAGAAGAAAGTATGCTTTTCCGGCAGAAGTGGAAAATATACTTTTACATAGTGCTTGTATTTTCAGTGTGTTTGTAAAAACGAGAAGGTATACATTTTTCTTTCTCAAGTAGCGAATGTATTTAAAAGAGTAGTCCTTTGGAAAAAAGTATGAATCATTTTTTTTTTTTGAAACTATAGTTTTCTACTCTATAAGTATATTTTTGTAAGATGTGCCAAACACCCCTTATTTATAAGATGAAAAAGAAACGTTAGTATGAATCATTTTTTTTTTTGAAACTATAGTTTTCTACTCTATAAGTATATTTTTGTAAGATGTGCCAAACACCCCTTATTTATAAGATGAAAAAGAAACGTTGTGAAACACTTGCCTGAAATAAGTTTACCAGTAGTGAAGGCTAGTGATTTCTTTCAAAACTTGGTCTCTGCATTTTTGTTACTTGTTGAGTAGTTGTGTTACTATTGGTATGTAGTCTTTTATTCGCATTTATCTCGTACACTCATATTTTGCAGATATTATATTGTAGGCATGGTTGATCGATTGCTTCTTCCAGCTTTTACTACTTATATGCGACCGGTATATTATTTGAAATCAGAGGGATGTGGCGTGTGTTGCTAGATCCATTATAATTTAAGACAGTTGTGTTTTAGATTCTTTAGAAACTGGTGTGATATAAGGGTCTGCAAGAGCATTCCTGTTTTATTTGTGAGATTAAATTTACTAGAGGCTGTACAATCGGTTATAAAAGTTGTGCTTATATTTTTTTCTAGCAAAAGAAGAGGATCCATTTTTGATATCTGCTAGTACTATTTGATTCATAAAATAGTAGTCACAGTGTTAGTTGTCATTTGTTTCTGTTGCTTGCTTCACTTTGCCGTTACTTGCATTAGACTGCTGCTTAATCATGTTCCAAATGTGTTTATACTTTGAACTTGGCAACTTTTTGGCTAACTTTGGAATGGTACTACCAATGAGTATTATTTGAACTCTATAGGGAGAAAAACAAGCATTATTGGCAGTAAAAATTGCTTTACCTTTGGTTTGGTATTGACGTCTTTATATGTAAACTCATACGAAAGGTCGTCTTCTGGCAAAAATTAATCAACACATTCTTTAGACTAAATCTGTTTTGAGTTCAGAGTTTTCACATAATTTATTTCACCTATTGAGTTTAGTGCTTTATTTTATGGTCGATAAAATTATACATGTACAGCCACTAGTAAAAATATGGCCAAGTTTGTTTGAATATTACAATGACCGCATTGTTTAAAAAGTTCCTGAGTTGTGACCGGTATTTGTCACCCCTTGATCATATAGGACATGCAATTTCAGAAATGATAATATTGTCCCTTTTATAGGAGATTCATATTATCGTAACATATAGCAAACTGATGGCATTATAAAGTATGTTTGGTAGAGACTAAAAAAATAAGTCATTATAGCAAACAACCTATATAACAAAATATATTTTGTAGAGACTCAAAAAAGTAAGTCATTTTAGCAAACAACCTTATATAACAAGATATATAGTTTTGCAATGAAAGGTCATTTATTATTATATGTAGACGAATTTCTTACCCACTAGATTCAAAAATTTACGAAATATGACAAATATAGAATTTATTCTTATTTATAATTGGTTTGAGTTGGAACTAGGAATTTCTATGACCATATAAATTAGTTCCTATATAAATGATTCAAGTGTTCCAAAAAGGGTTCAATTTTTAAATCCAGTGAGGGATAACATTAAATTGCATACAAATATTCAATAAAAGTTTAAATGCAAAAAAAGGGATGAGAAACATCTACCAAGAATTTCTCCAAGCTATTTGTATTGGTACTTAACAAGATACTTGTTTTAACCAACCATGTGTACTTTTTCTGACTATGTAAACTTGAAATATTTAGCAATTAGTTCTTTCTCATTGTGCCATTTTCATTTTATGAGTGAAATTATGAAAAGGAACACCGAATAGTATATTAGGCAATTTTAGAGGCTCTTTTGGAATCTATTAAATATAAAAGGGATACTTATTACATTCGACCATACAACTATAAGTACATCATATTAATGCTAACACGTTTCCATTTTATTATGGGTCCAAATGAGACAAAACATTAGGCGAGTCTAATACCAAAAAAAACATTACGCGAGCCTAACCTCCAAAATACTCGTTCCGTCTCACTCTATAACTCTTATACGAAACCATTTGCAATTTTGACCGGATTTAAACATGTAACTAAATTGTCGAAACCAAAAATTTTAAATTTTTTTCTATATAGTTCAAACGTTAAACTATATGATAGAATTTTTTTAAAAAATATTTCGACAATTTGGATACGAGTCATTTGCCGGTCAAATTTGCGTGTGATTTCATACGAGACTTATAATGTGGGACGGAGAGGGGTTGAACATTAGGCGAGTCTAAAGCCTAATCTAATTATCAACGTCATTTGGGGATTATTTTATTTCATTTTTCCAGAAAAAAGAACAATAGAAAGTAAAGATACGCCTCGGGGACGGCGGACCCTGTATTTTAATAAATATTAATGTTTTTCTTCTATGCATTTTGATTAACATTTTAAAAAAATAGTGTTTCAGCCCCATTTACTAAAAATTAGCATTTTAGTCTCTTCGCTTTTGAAATTCATTGTTCCGTCCATGCTAACAAACCTAAAACGATAGGAATCAAATGGACAGCAAATTGTTCCGTCCATGTTACATTTGGTTAATTGATTTTTTTTCTGAACCCGGGTTATTTTCGGATAGGAATCGTGGCCAAATTTTAAAACATCGGCAAATTTTAGTGACATTTGCGTACATAAAAGTCTGGTTTACTATATTTAGCTTTGAAAATCTTGATTTACAGAATTTACCAAATAAACTTGATTTAATGTACTAATGTTTCATATTAGTGATTTAGGGTGTCAAGTTCATCAACTTACTTGATTTTAGTGTAATTTTTATATATAAAAAAAAATTGATAGAAAAAAAACATGCCAAGGTGACTTTATTTTTGTTACTAGAAAGGGTAAATAGTATATTTAACTCTTAAACACTATAGAGTCGTAATTTCTCCAATTTTTAGAATTTATATACTAATATACATACATATATAAAATCACGTGTAAAAGTCACATTTTATTTCCGTCCAAAAAGTTGATGGAAGACACGAAACCAAGTTTATTTGCTAAACTTGGTACACTAAAACAAGTTAATGAGCAAACCTAATACACCAAATCAAGAATTTTGAATCATGAGTACACAAAATCGAAGTTTTGTATAAACAAGACATTAACGTGTAATTTTTCTAAAGTATAGTAAAATTATATTCATTTTATAACTCTAGAACGTACCTACAAAATATGAAAGAACGGAACTACGTTGTATACGAATTATTAAGCAATACTAATTGAAGTACAAAGGCTTGTGATCATCATGGCACAATCTCAAGAGCTTGTTCCTCCACAAGAACACGTCGCACTAATCGTAGGCATCACGGGAATGATGGGCGTAAGCTTAACCGAAGCCCTCAAATCTCCCACTGTACCTGGCGGTCCGTGGCAAGTCTACGGAGCCTCAAGGCGGTCCTTGCCGTCTTGGTTCCCTACTTCAGCCATCGACCACCACATAATGTTCGACGCAACAAATAAGAGCGGCACTTTAGAGAAAATGGGCACGGTCTCCAGTAAAATCACACATCTTTTTTGGTTGGCGATCATGGTTGGTGAGACCGAAGAGGTTAACAAGGTAGTCAACGCTGCCATGTTGAACAATGTCCTCGGTGCATTGACTAACTCGCCTCTTCGCCATGTATGTCTCCAAACTGGGACCAAGCATTACATGGGTCGTATCTATGACCCATACATTGGAAATAAGTTCATCATGTATATTCCTCAGACTCCCTTTGAAGAGGACTCACCTAAAACTTTCCAAACTTCTACTATGCTTTGGAAGATCATATTACTTCTTATTCACCAGCTTTTACTTGTTCAATTCACAAGCATGCTTTACAACAATTATCTTCTTGCACCTTAGAGGAAACTCCATGTTTTTTATAAACGACTTTTTAATTAATGTTTCTTTACTACATGCCATGCTTTTTTTATAGGTCATCGATCTTTCTTGTAGCGTCTTCAAGGAGCGTATATAATTGGTTGCTCACGATGTGTGTTTATACCGTGATATGCAAACATGAAGGCATGCCTTTCAGGTACATCAACGATCTTCAAGTCATTGGTTTATTTTCTTCTGAAAAGTGGATATTATATGTTTGAAGAAGACAAAGGGTTGACAGTGTTTTAAAAAGCGAAATCTTACCTAAAGCGTTTATATGATAGAGATGTTAAAAGCATAAAAAGCGTAAGATTTAAGCGGCCTAAAAAGAGAAAAAGCGAGCTTTTTAAGTTTCTTAAGCTTTGAATTGAGCTTTTATCGAGCATTTTCACTACGAAGCGCGCTTTTTAAAACAATGACGGGTTCTAGTCCCTATTTTGAGTATTTCAAGGGAGATTAAGTTGCTGACAATATTTTGTTTGATGATCTTTTGCCAGTCTCCTATGATTAAGCTACACTGTAGTGTTACTTTATCATGTTAGTACTATTTACTCTTTTCATAAAGTCATCTCTTACCTTGTAATACTGTTATTTTGGGATCCGAACTCCCCTTAAGTTAGCAACCTGTGCTAACTGTGTCTTTGTGTTCTTTTCTTTTATAATATAATTGTTACTACTTGACTTAAAAAAAAACATATACAAGGCTAGGAACTAGGAACTAGTACTAAAATCGAACTACGAGTGCTTTAGGTATCCAGGGACAAGATACACATGGGAACACTTTTGCGATTTCGCTGATGCAAGAGAGCTGGCGGAACAGCAAATATGGGCTGCGGTGGCGGGAGGAGAAAAGACAAAAAACAAAGCTTTTAAGTTTTAATTTCACAAATGGTGATGTTTTTACTTGGGAGAGGTTCTGGAAAGAACTTTGTGAGATATTTCATCTCGAGTATGTTCCGTATGATGAAGATGCACATAAGTCTGACTGGGCAGACGAGATGATTAACAAGGAGAAGGTGTGGGATTTGATTGTAGAAGAACATGGTTTGTACAAAACCAACTTGAATGAGATTTGTTGTTTCGAAAGCTTCTATATTTTGTCAGAGTTTCAAAATGTTAGTAGCATGAACAAGAGCAAAGAGTTTGGTTTCTATGGATATGCAAATACAATAAAAAGTGTTAGGTTTTGGGTGGAGCGACTTAGGCAAATGAAGATTATCCCATGAAGCCCTAGCGTTATCTCATTGAAATATCTGTGAATTTATATGCAATTTTTTTCAGTGTATCATGCTATAATAATGGCCATGCCTTGGGATAGCATCCGATAAGACAAATACCCAAATGGGATTCTTGTACTCGAACATAGACTTAAAAGATACTATCCGGTTTTAGCTGAATAACTCTGTCACTTGTTCAAGTAACAAGACTCGAGGAGATATGAAATGGAAATAACTGGTTTCATTATCACAAGAATAATATGTAATTCACTACTTTGGGGAAATGTTTTCTTCTTCAGTATTGTTTCGACCATACTTCACACCTTACATATTAAACATGGTGAAACTCAATAGTTAAAATTGATTGTTCTATACATTACAGTCACCAGAAATCACCACAAGAGCAGACACCACCCTCAAAATGATGGAATCGGTTAGAATCCCTCACAATGATTTTCCGTTCAAATAATTTCGAAACTAATTTACTATAATTATGGCAATCTTCACAAACCCTCAGGTTCTTAGTGATTCTGATGGGGGCATCATTACGTAGACTTAACAAACCGTAAGCAATGGCTAATCTCTCACTATGCCCGTATATCATCTTGATTTTCTCTTCTTCTTCGACATTGTGGAATACATATCTGGTATCCGCCACATAGCCCCCGTCATCCTTCAACCTCTCATTAATTTGCTCCAATCTTCTATATATTTTATCTGCACAAGGATGAGATTTATCCCTTGCGACGAATGTGTGAACCTTGTTACCCACTTCGATCCAACTACAAGCGGGTTCTTTCTTTAAACTCTTATTTTTCATCAATGTCCTCACTTCTAATACATCTTCCCATTTCCCCATTGCAGCAAAGGCATTAGATACAAGTACGTAATTCCCCGCGTTTTGGGAATCTGTTTCTAGAAGCTTCCGTGCCGCAATTTTTCCCAATTTTTCATTCGAATGTACCCGACAAGCACTTAGTAGAGCACTCCATAGAGCAATAGGAGGCTCAATTAGCATTTTTGTCACTATCTCAAATGCTTCTTCTAATTGATTAGCTCGGCCAAGAAGATCCACTAGACAAGTATAATGTTCTGGCCATGGTTCCAATTTATATTCACTTGTCATTATTGAAAAAAATCTTTTACCTTCATCGACCAATCCCGAGTGGCTACAAGCATAAAGAACGGCCAAGAAGGTGATATGATCCGGAACAATATTTCCACTTTCCATTTTTTTAAATAGATCGATAGCGGCACAACCATACCCATGCATTCCATTTGCATTGATCATAGTAGTATATAAAACTAGATCTTTATCTTCTGTATTATAGAAGACCTTGAGTGAGTTCTCTATAGTACCACAATGAGCATACATATCCAAAAGAGAACTTGCTATAGAACCCCCTATACTAAAACCCTTTCTAATTAAAAACCCATGAATCTCCTTACCTTTTCTTAAAGCAGATAAGCTTGCTATAGCAGAAAGAAGAACCATTAAAGCTACAGAGTCTGGTTCAATGGCAGTCTTTTTAAAATATTGGTAATTCTCAATAGCTTCATTAGCAAAGCCATTACGAACAAAAGCACCGATCATGCTTGTCAAAGATACAATATTTTTATCTTTGATGGATCGGAAAACACGAGAAGAATAGTCTATATTTTCACATTCTCCGTAAACATCCACGATTGTGTTTTCCAATACAGTATCAAATAATCCTCTTTTTAGAATATAGCTATGGATTTCTTTCACAAGGGAAACATTTTTTAGACCACTACAAGCTTGTAGAATGCTCCCAATCATCATAGGGTCAGCCTCGATAAATTCTAATTGTGCTTTTCGGAATAATTCCAAAGCCTTCAGAAAAGAACTGTTTTGAACATAACTAGCAATTACTGTTGTCAAAGAAACGTGATCCTTATATGGTAACCTATCGAAAACACGATCCATATAATGTATATTAGAGCACTTCCCATATAAACCTATGAGTGTATTTCCGATTTGCAAGTCACAATCCAGTCCGTTTTTTATTGCAAAAGCATGAACTTCCATACCAAGCAGCATATTTTCTAATTTAGCACATACAGAAACGATACTAACAACTGAGGCCTGGTCAATTCTTTGACCCTCTCTTAACATCCTATGAACAAAGTCCAATGCTTTAACGTATAGACCGTTTTGGACGATACCAGATAGCATCGAGTTCCACGATATACAATCCCTCTCTTCAATTTCATCGAAAACTTTCAAAGCTTCATCAATCTTACCACACCTTGTGTACATAACAAGCAAAGCATTGGCCACATATACATCAAAATGAAGACAGTGTTTCCAAACGCTAGCATGGATCGCCATGCCGAGAGTTCCTAGACTCACCTCATCACAAGCTTGTATAGCGGAAACAAACGTATACGTACTCGGGTCAAGACCAACATTTAGCATCTCTACAAAGAGCTTCAAGGCCTCCAAATTCTTCCCATTCGCACAATAACCCGAGATCATCAAGTTCCAAGACACCACGTCATCCCTCCCCTCAATCCTTTCGAACACGAGCATCGCATCATCGAAGCAACCACACTTAAAATACATACCCGCTAAAGAATTAGCAACAAAAACATTATTACCAAACCCGAGCTTAATCGCTAGGCCATGAACCTCCCTCCCGCTTTCCACAATCCCTATCTCCCCACACGCCTTCAAAACCGACGGAAAAGTACAAGAATCAAGAAAAACACCAAAAACCCGCATTTTACAATACAATTCTAACGCATTAAACGCTAACCCATTACCAAGATACGCCCCAATCATTGCATTCCAAGTGAAAATAGTTCTTTCATCCATTTTATCAAACACCTTCTCCCCATTCAAAACACACCCACACTTCCCATACATAAACACTAATTTTGTACCCAAAAAAACCGAATCTTCGACAAGATTGGATTTTTCGATATGGGTATGAATCTGTTGGCCTTGTGATAAACATTTTTGGGTTGAGCAAAGCTCTAAAATTAAAGCATAAGCTTTGTCTAAGCAAATTTTAGTATTAAATGAGTTGCTTAGTGATTTAAATGCCTCTTTAAGGTTCCCTTGGCGGCAATTATCTTTTAAATATTCCAAAGATGATGTTTTAATAGTTTTATATGGGATTTTGGTTGTTTTCTTATATGGGTTATTATGGGTTTCTTTGAAATTAAAGGGTTTTAGTGAATTAAAGAGAGAATAATGGATTAAGGAGCACATTCTGATAATAAATAAATAAAAAAGATCAATGATATTATGATGATAGTGTTAGTGTGAATAAATTATTAAATTATTTAAATAAATAGCAGATAACATTCGGATACAATTGCAATAATTCACTAGTGTTGCATATTTATAAAGTGTGACATTTTGGTCATTAAATATAATGGAAGTGGTTATGTGTGGTATCTTGTATAGATAGTTATCAAGAAGGGAAACGAAAGTGGGAATCGAAACGGTAAACGGAAACGACAAGTGAAAAACGAGAAACCGAGTTTTAAACTGATGAAAACTAGATAGAGATAGTCGGCGTCTGCTGACCTCAAAACAAAATTGATGAAAAATCCAAATTTTCTATATATTTTGATTAAAATTATCAAAATTTAACGTTTCTACCCCTCCTAAGTTCTTGGATCCGAAGACCTATGTAAGTTTATAATCATGAATGTATAATTTTCTCAGAATAGCCACCAATTAATTTTACTTTGCATCGGCAAAACAAATATAAAAAAAAAAAGAGGATGAGTGTTTCAGTTAAATTAAAACTAATATAATATTTTAAATAATGATTAAGTTAATAATAATCCATTGTCGTCCAGCGGTTAGGATATCTGGCTTTCACCCAGGAGACCCGGGTTCGATTCCCGGCAATGGAACCTTTTTTTTATAATTACCATTTGAGATTTTTAGTGTTGTAAATTTTATTACGTTTTCGAAAGGAAAATATCAACTGTTTAATTAATCCCGAGTAGACGAGAATTACAAAATTATCACTCATAGCTTTGATTAAAATCTATTGTATTTACAAATGAAATGCTTAAATGATGCCTTGACACTTATTTTGAACAAAATGAATAAATAATTATTGTTTTGAATTTTGTAAATCAGAGATCAACCATATCATGAAATACATATAATATTAAAATGTTGAAACCTATACGGCTATACGCCTATACCAAGCATTCTATTTAGCAAATCTAAAGCAGAAGCGCATAAGAAAATATAGTAAATTCCGAATTGAGAGTTCATTACCATAGAAATGCGTTTAAAACCTTCGTAAGGGTTGAAAACGAAAATAAATCAAACTCGTTAACACTTCAATATGTTTTAAGTTTGTTTTGGTCTCTGACTCTCTGTCACATAAAATCGATGACGCGGGTCAGAGTGTTTGATTTGTAAACTTGTCATTCCCCCATAAAAGGATGATGGAGAATGAAGCTTTGCATTTTCAAAATTTCTGCACCTAAAGAAATACTAAAAAGTTAAGTTGATAGCATCACTCAACCTCCATCACGAGGTGTTCGCGTAGAATATTTGTTAACAAAAATATGTTTGATTACACAATGCATAAAAAAGTTCAGAAAGTGCTAGTAATGATCGGAACATCTTCAAAAAAGAAAAACAGACACCAGAACTCAGAAAATAAGGGCAATAAAAAAATTTAAATGGCAACTAACCATTAGAAAATTTAATTCAAAATTTCGGAACATGGGGAACATTCACAGCCTAAAAACAGTACAAAAATCTGATATACGTGTGACCTTACATTTGCACATGTATCTGCAGATGAACAAGAATAATGTACATTTCACAACAAAAAATGAAGCAGCACTAGCACAAGCTAAGCTCCCCATAAAAAACCAACTCAACAAGTTTTCTTTCTGATCAATATCCCCTCGATCCGCAGGCACCTTTCTATATACAAAACAGTTGATTATATTTCACCCTTTTCTATATACAAACAAGTCTACTACACTTGGCCTTCCCTCTCCATGCCAAATAAAACCCATGACATCAAATAATCAGTCTTCATCACTGGAAACAAATAAGCATTCCAATTTTCTTGTGTCTTCCTTCAAGGCCAGCTCTGCCAAATCATGCGTTTTCCCCTCTCTGTAGATTCTGAAAACTAAACCCCTTAAGGGTTTTGTTCAAAAATGGCTCACCCCTGATTAAACGACTTTTTTATACTCTCATCTGGTAGTGTCCATGAAACAAGATGCCCATCAGAATCTCCACTCAACAACTGTTTTAAATCAGTCGTTAAATGAAGGGCTGTAACTGGATTTTTATGAAATTTCAAAACCTTGTGAAGGACAAATCTATACTCGGGTAATCTATCTCCCAATCTCAACCCTCCATTGCTAGGCGACTTTCTCTCTCCACTCCCTTCGCTCGAGCAATGCACCATTTTCCAAACTTTAACCGCCCCACTCTGATGACCTGTCACATACCATTCTGTATCTAAACAATCCGAAAAAGTGCAACTACTCACTGAGAGGATAAAATCTGAGGGAAGTTGAGACGTATTCACCACCGCCAGACAATCGCCATTTACCGTCCAAACGGCAAGTAAAACCCCAGCAGCCGTAATAATTTCTCCCGTTAAATCATTGACGTATATTGCGGAAATTGGAGACGGGAACTCAGGTAGCTGCCTAACAAATGCCAATGAGCTAAGATCCCATAAAATAACAGTGCAATCATCTGATCCAGTCACAATCATCATATAAGGCTGGCTAACTCGAAGGCATGTAATTTTACCCGTATGAGCACATAATGATTTTTCCAGATCTAATTTCCGTATAGCTCGTGGGCCGAATGTACTGATTCTCCATACACATATTAAACCATCTTCAGCTCCGGTAACAAGAATTTGTCCATCGTGGCTAACACCAGCACACTGAATTTGGTTACCTTCGTGTAAATTCTCATGAGTAGATAGAAGTTTATCCTGATCATAACTCATAAACCTTAAACTACGATCAGGAAATCCCCAAGATACATATTTTGTATATGTTCGGGGTTTAAGTAAATTGTTTGTACCAGTGATGAGAATTTTGTCGCTGAAAGTAAGAATTTGAGATACTGGGGATGAGCTTTTACGTATCTCGTGAGGAACGAGAAAACTCGAGTGCTTGAGAGGATGGGGTGGAAATTTCTTATCTGTTCTTCTTTTGACATGTGATTTAAGAAACAATTGTTTTGGGGTTTGCCCAAAGTGATTAATCTGAGCGAGAATAGAAGCTTTCATGGCGGGATCGGTTACCGAGTCTATATCTACACTCCCTTCGTAAGTATAATGATAGAATACGTTTGCAGCTTCTTCAGCAGCCTGTTTGATCATAAAATTTCTTTTAATTAGGTGTAATTTGACTTTGGCCCAAAGAACAGACTTATATTACTCTATCAAAGTACTTGGCATTTGGTCAGTTTTGTAACTGGTAAGAGTAAAAGACCTATGGTATTTTTGGAATAACTGTCAAATAATCTCATAAAAATAAAAAATAATCTGGAAAAAGCCACAAAAACTCGAAGAAGCCAAAAAAATCAGGAAATGGCGGAAAAGAATATCAGTGATTACCTTTCCCCTTTGTTTGTAACCAAATATCAAGTCTATCCAGTGATGCAGATTTTCAGATACATAATCGGATTCTAATGCATCCCGATGTCTTCTTATAAACTCTCTAACACTCCCTTTAGCCCAAGGAGGTAAACCGACATGACCAACCTAGAAGAAAAATACCATATGGTATAAGACTTCGAAAGTAGAAAATTTTAAAAACAAGAAAGACAAAGCTTAAACATGAATCCAAACATTTTTGCTGGAGGTGAAAAGGTACATACTTTCAGAGCTCCAGTAGCTCTTTACATAAAATAATAGTGTGTTTAGTAGAAAGTAGAAGAGTATAACTTATTGGTACTTGGAGTAGTGAAGTGCAGTAGATGATAGTTTAAAATACCTTCACATTTTACTCTTTTGCAAAAGTAGATGCTTACTGTTTTAAAAGTAAACTTTAACTTACATAGAAGTGCATTTTCTTAGGTAGGTTTAAACATACTTTACAAACAATGTGTGAGGAGCTGCTAGAAAGGTTTAAACATACTATTGCTTTACGAACAATGTAAACTGCCTCCTTGAGCTAAAATAAAGAAACGGTGTTTATTAGCAAAACTTCCCCTTGTTACTTCTGTGCCTCCCATGAATCAGAATATGTACATTTTTCAGCTAATCTGGGATTACGAAGGCACTCTAAATAGAAGCCAACATATTAAAAGAACAATGAACTGATCTCAATTTTTTTAAATCAATCGCCACTAGAAACACTAAAGACAGACAAGAAGCAGACTGGCAGTCAAGCAGAGGAGTTCAAAGGAAGATATAAAAACCTTTTCGCCTGATTGTTTCTCTCCCAAGTCGAGATTAAACCGATTTTCCAAAAATTCAGGCATGTAAAAAAACTCAGGTATCAATTCCTTTACATCTGATGTGTTGCCTTTGCCTGCAGCACTTAACCACGTATCCCGTATATTATTAAAAAGACGATCAGCGTGATCGAATTGTCCTCCTTGTAGCTTCTGATTCTCAGTACTAAACGGAGGTAACCGTATAAGATAGAAAAGAACAATTCCAGCGCTCGAATAATGAGACCCATAATGAAATTTGGGAATCTCTGGATCGTCCCAGCTTTCGTACCTAAAAAATAAAAGGAAAGAAAGCAATGTTTAAAACAGGAAAATATAAAAGAAAAAGGATACAATAAGTTTGTGCAGCAGCCTATCAGCTCGTAGCAATTTATTCACCACAATATTGCATTTAACCATTTCTCAGCAATCTACACAGAATCAAATGCTTACTGCCACAAACTATTCACAATTTACGCCTAATTACGTAAAGTTCATGGTTAGAAAACCTAAAAAAAATTACAAGTGCTTAAAAGGTCAAACTTATGAAGCTAATGTACTAATTATTTGATTTTATGCATAAGAACAATAGCACATACACACAGTTAGTGCTTTCAAGTAAAAAATTTAAAGCTTGAGTTTTATTTTATCAAAATTATGAGCTTGACATATAAATTATGAATTTCATTAAAACATTGCATTACATACTAAAAGCTGTCGTATTGGATCCTAAAAATGATACTCTTCCAATTCTTACGTGAGGACTAGTAGAATATTTAAAAAAAAAATGCAAAGTATATACACATTTATATACATATATAATGATGGGCAAACCTTTTTCGGAATTCTTCCTCCCCCTCTGTTGTTTGACAACCCATTGGCTTCTCAAGCTTACGGAATGTTTTAGAATCAGAAAAATCGAGAGTTTCACTCTCATAATCTGCAAGGACCCAAGGAAAAACTGGGTATTGGGTTAAATCGCTATATCCACGCCCAGCTAGAGTATTGAGGTGCATAAGATACTGAAAATTGCTTATCTCTCCATTTTGCCATCTCTTTGAAAAGGATTTAGCGACAATCTTAAAAAGACGACTACCCTCGTTTCCATCTTGCTTCATTGACCCAGAAATTGTAGTGTCCAACCTGTAAAAAAATGCAAATTATAAATGCCTAACAATGTGCATGTGAAAGAGCCATAACATGAACGCCATCATATAGTACTAATATACAGTACTATACAATATTACAATGTGTATCAAATAAAAATGGGGTACGTTTTGTCCACTAATGTCTCACCATTTTTCGTTTTTGTACCCCAATCTCCAAACCTTTGCTATTTGTACTCTAAAATTACATTTCTGGACAAATTTAGAACACTTGGTGTAGCAAATCGACAGAATTCAATAGTTGGGGTAATAATAATTACAAGAAAAAAAAAATTATAGTTCTTTACTCCACTCAACCATGTTTACCCTATTTCAGTCGCCAGTAACCAGTCTGTTTATTTTTAATTCTTTCCCCAATCTATAGTTGGTTTCTTATGTGATATGTAGTGTCGTTAATAAATATATGTAAAGTTCATGTACTAACTACTAACCCACTAATTTTTAGGCTGATTATACAAAATCTAAATCGTGTGATAGATTAAGGTACGAAACTGCAATTTCCCCAATAAAATTGTGCAAAAAATGAATGTTAGAGCAATTTAAGCTAAAACGCTCAGCAAGAAGCAATTTCGAAAAAACACAAACACGAGCTAAAATGGAGAACTTTACATACATGCTATTTCTCGGCAAGTTCATAGAGACCAAGTTCTTGAAAACCTCCTCTCTCTCTTTCTTGTGAAAAACCAGAAGATCATTGCAACCATCCATACTAAACAACTCAACAGCAACTGGTCTCAACTGATAATCGCGTTTTAAAATCTCATGAACAGTGTCGAGTTTCCACATACGCCATGAATGAGGTACATTATTACCACTAGACCCCACTTTCTCTTTCCCCCATGCCCCACCATTATAAGCCCATGCCCTTCCACCAACATAAGCTTTTACTGTGTTACCCCAACTCGAAGTTGACTTAATATGAGAATCCATACTATTGAAGTCTTTTTTCACACCTAAGGCTTGGTCTATAACAGAAAGCTCGTCTTCAAATTCCTTTTCACATATAGACCCGGATTCGTCTATATAAAAGTTTTCGATCACGTATAAGGAAAGCTCACCAATGAGAAATATACCGTCATGTTTGTCAAGACCTAATACTCTTTCGCAATTATATCGGAATTTTATTTTCTCAAAAGGCTCAAGATAAGGCCGGATTAAGTATTCGCCATTATCCGTAAGTTCTTTTTCAGATTTATCATCTGTTACTTTTGTTTCATCGATCTGCACTGAAGAAGACCCGCGTAATGATCCTAAATTCGATTTTTCTTGTATAGATTCTGAAGTGGATTTAACGCCAAAATCAGCAGCAGAGTGAAGACTTGCATCATTAATGCTACTCGCCACGTCATCATTAAAAACTGGTCCATCGTAAAGATCATTATCCAAATAATCTTGTTTTACGTTATTTGTTAAAACATTGAAATACGAATCAGATTCAGCATCCGAACCGTCAAAATCATTCTCTTTCTTCTCCTTCAAAAGATCTATGTCTCCCAATTCAAAGTGTCCGTTCAGAACATTCTGTATCGTATCTATCTTCAATTTACACCTCTCGAGTTTCTTCCGCGTTCTATACGGTCCCTCGATTGGACAAAGTTGCCATTCAAGGTCCTCACAAATAGAAGATTTCGACATTGGGAATATTCCTCTTTCGTGTACAAGTTGTTGTAAATTCGTTTGCCATTCACTTTCGGCGTGTAATACCCATCCGTATTTATCTTGACGAACAACTCTAAGTTCAGTCGACATAGCTTCGCGTACCAATTCTAACGCATATCTCTTTTCATTTATCTGTTCCCAATGTTTTTGGTCTAATCTCGAAATATCCCTCTCTCTTCTCCCAATCTCTCTCTTTCTTCGACTATCCATCCCCTTAATTCTCACACCTGGAAATTTACTCGATCCCGCAATATACTGTACCCACATAATACCGGCACATTGTTCCAACACCTTACTAACAGCTTGTTCAGATTTACCAAACCAGTCATAAAAGGTAGATAAACTCCCATTTATAAGTATGTCAAAACCACCATGTAGAACATCTAATTGTGGCCCTTGGTTTGGTTTCGAAACAAGTAGATCTTCCAATGAAGGCCTACGATGAAGCAATATATACTTTAAAACATCAACTGCCATGTTCTGCACATGTTTTCTCTGTTCGTCGAGAAGATAAATTAAATTTACACAAAGACAGCAATTGATATCGTTATCGATGTTGCTAGGACAGAATATTATTCGCCTATGGGCAACTAATAACTGTAATACCGTGCATATATCAACCCCTGTGTCTATATCCGAAGAGTTTCCGCTGGTTATCTTTTTGTTATCAATTTGTAATCCCAGACGTGAACAAAGACCATCTTCTCCAATAGTCAATAAAAACGAAGGAAGAAAACAATATAATATCATACGATTCATATTCTTCAAAATGGCATGTATATACGCATCAAGGTGCTTAATTCCTCTTGCCATAGACAAAAGTCCTTTCCCCGTAGGAGTCGTTTCTTCAATTCGTCCATCTTTATTTGCCAATTGAAGCATTGAAAATAAAAATTCCAAAGTCCGTAAAACACCAGAAGGTTGAGGAAAAGCCCCCATATAAGCACGATCTACGATCACCCAACATAACGCGTCTAAATTCGTCGACCATTTCGTCTTATCAAGTTTTTTATCGTTTTCCTCATCATCGCGTATTAAGCGTCTCTCTAGAAAATTCATTAGCCTACTAAGGCAAAGTCCCTGAAAAACTAAAACAGATTCGGCGTCTACATATAAAGGGGCACTTTCCAGAATACCCTCGATGACTTGCGCTGCTTTTATTTGTTCTGTTACATATTCCGATAAAACTTCCGCTAAAAAATCTAAAACGGCAGTAGCTCCAGCGAAACACGGGCCACCTCCATATCCGGAATCGTCGATCTCGATAAGAAGCTTTGGATATACGGTAAAAAACGTACTAGCTGAATATGGGTTTTGAGAATTGGACCTCGAATCTGAAAACAACTCTGGTTCGTTCATAGATACAGAAGACTCGAAGGACGGTTTAGATTCGCTATAACTGGAGCTTCCCAGCCAAGATGCGAGAGGGGCCCGATGACCGGATTTTTCGGATAAAACGGGAGAATCAAATATTTTTAAAGACGAAGAACTCTGAGAATAAGAATCCGCCTGGGTAACATTCTCCTGGTTTTCTTTCACGTTATTGAAACTAAATTCGCCAGTGCTGGATGTTGCAGTTGACACCTGATCAACTTCCCTCTGAGCCGGTTTGCCAGATTCCTGCTGAGAATTGGAAATTTTCTCATCTTTTTTATCACCAGCCGTATTATATATAGGCGCATATATATCGTCTGAACTTGTACTGACCTGTCCTGGAGCAAAGCTACCAGCACTAATGGAGGTTTTAACGGACTGTTCTGGTTCATGAGGCAAGCTAGAGAAAGATTTGTGGGAACTATTTGTATCATCAATAACATCATTAGTACTCTTTTCTTCAACTGTTACAGAAAGTTCTTTAGTCATCTTCACTGCATGAGCAGCCCTGCGCCACAAAAATCGAAGAGTAAAGCATATTAAAACATAACTAATGCTATAAAAAAGGAAAATATCACCAAGCTATCAACTTCTAATAATTAGTAACTCATACTAATGATTTTCATAATTTTATTCGCAAATGTCCACAAAACGAAATGATTACTACACTGGCCTTACGAAGCTCAAAATAAATACACGCTGGCGCACCAAGTACCAGCGCACACAAAATTGAATATTTACAAAACCAGCATTAAAATATACTTTTTTAAACGCCTGTGGTAGGCTAATGTCTTAATTGCTCGATTTTAGCTAGACTGGTATCTAAATTGTGAATACAGATACCAATCTACATAATAATAATAATGCTACAAAAACGGGGAAATTAAAGATAGAAATAAGAGAGTAATTACAATTCTGCAAACTAACACATCACCTGGTTTTTATTTAAGCACCAACCAACAAAATTATCAATTAGTACACTAGTATTATATATCTCGACAATTTTCGTTCACTAAGAAGGAAACAGACATATAGAGTAGACAAAAATAGAAAGAGGGAACCATAGCTTCGGCAGGAAATCGGAAAACATGACATAATAGTATATAGCATAACAATATGTTTTACTCGAATTAGTATAATCTAATTTTTTTTATTGTCATAATTATTTAGTACACCTACCTTTGACTATTTTCCATCTATTTTCCATTTGGTATATCAAGTGAGCTAAAATCATCGAGAAATGTAACGCTAGTATGATAATTGTTTTTTTTGGTAGGTTGGTGTACAAAACCGATATGACTATATCTATTGATATGTTATTGTATAAAACTGTAATAACTAATAAACATGGGAAGAAGAGAATACACGTTAGGAAAAGCATAACATACCTAACACACGAAAAATAAAGGTCGATACAGCTCTCTAAAAATTCTGACCGTCTGCAAACTGAAGAAAATAATGGGCACATCTTTGCCAGATCAACCATAAATCTTAAAACAGAAGTTGCAGCAGCTGGTGCCGCAGCTTCGCCACCCATTAAACGGGCTGCATATGTTTTATGCATTAAAGCTTCACCTTGAAGCTCACCAGCCATATCTGAATTATCTTCAGAAAACTCCGCCATAGTAACCTGTGAAAGAATTTGTTTTACGTTTTAATTTAAGATCTTTAGGACTAGTTTTGTTGTAGCTTCTATGCGCAATTTTTTTAGCTATTCTGCGTAAAAGCTGAACCAAAAGAATAAATAGATTGCTACGTTTGGGCTTTGTTTGGCTGAAGCTCTCTACACTCGGATTTTTGTTTGTTTTTTGATTAAAAATTGGACTGTGTTTTCCTAACCTACTAACTTGCTTTGAAGCTGGAACCATAAAAGTCCAAAATTTTAAGTAGGAGGTTAGCTGCTTGATTTAGAGATTGCAGATTTTAAGCTAAGCTCTGTTTTGCATAAAAGCTGAATTTATTTTGTTGACCTACTTATGTTCTTAAAAGCAGCAAGGGACAGGTTTGAAGACGACGCAAATATAAAAGGCTTATTTTAGGCCATGTTTAATTGCAGCTTTTAAGCGCTTTTTTGGCTGTTTTGGTTGAAAGCTGGACTATATTTTGTTGACCTACTTATATTTGCTTAGAAGCTGAAACCAAACAAGCTTTAGTATAAGGACAAAGTTGATATATGACTTAGTTTAGGCCTTGTTCGTTGTAGCTAATAAGCTCAACTTTTCATTCTTCTCTTAAAAGATGGAGAAGTATTTCTGGTCGCCCTTCTACAAAGGATTTGGTTATATATTTTCATTTAGGCCTCTCTACTATAGAGATTTTGTTATATGGTCTCATTTAGGCCTAGTTTGTTACAATTACCTGAGACAGATTTCCAGTTTGGTGGGCAAGCATTGATTGCATACACAAACTATCAAATGTAGATTTTGCCATAGCAATCACCGAATCTAACAATTCTACGAATTTCAAATCTCCATAATTTCCGTCACTCGGCATAAGTGCGTGAAAATCCAGCATGCGAACTTCCGGCAATCTAGGATAAACCGGCTTCCCGAGAATCAGACAAAAAAGGATATAATAAATATCCGGTGAGTCATAGAAATTCGGCAATACACGTGCGAGTCCCTGATAACCTCCACTAGTACGAAATTTAAGTGCAAAAGTAGGTGAAGAAACGAGACAAACCCCTAGTAGAGTCATTATCCACCTCATACTTGAGGGGTGAACAGCTTCGTCGAGGAAATACGTAATTAGCTTTGAAGAAACTATTTTATGCCAGAGTTCGAGCAGCTCTTCTGATTTTATTGTCACTTGTAAATCAATTAGCATCTCCAATAACATATTTCGAACAATTACATGTTTTCCCATTGGCTCTCGTACAATTTGACTACGAGATGATAATTCCGGGGGGTCAAATGTCATAATCACAAACCTAACCACATGTTCTAGTTCAGAAGCTAGGAAACCATCTTCCAAAATTACTCCCAACAATACCACCAATTTTTCCAATACAGGTACTTCAACATCTCCTCTTTGTAGGGTGACTAAAAGATGTTGTACGAGGTTAATTTTACGTAAAATGGTAAGATTATGATATCTGTACCAGTGCATAGATACTAAATGCTCGAGAAAACCCAATAATGCTATCTGGATAGATACAGGTGCTGTAACCCATAATGTCCAATCTAATAAAACATGTTCAACCATATCCGCATTTGATAAAACAATGCAGTTCGAGGTTTCAGATTGAAGGTCGGAATTTTCAAGTTCTGATAAATGACTAAAAGAATCTTTATTTGCAGAGAAATCGTCCATATCACCATGAGAACCAACCGAAGAAAACTCTTCATGTAATTTAGACAAACTCAGATCGTCTAAGCTTGTTTCGTTTATACTCGTGGCCGAAGAGAGAGAAGTACGATTATGTTCGAGTTTTATCGGTTCGGAGAAAGAAGCTTCACACGCAGCTATTTGGAAAAATATTTCCAGTGATTGAATATCAAATAAAGACATTCGACGGTATAGGAACAGGGAGAGAAGATGGTATCCTCGTAACTTTTGCATATCTTTGACGTTTTGAGGATTTTGATGAAGGGCACATGCGAGTAATGCTAGAGACATGTGTAGCATATTCCTGGTTTCAGAAGCTTCAACTAGAGAGAGAACAACAGCCATACCGCCAACAGGGCGAATGCTATCACCAATCACATATTGGCTACATATGTATATATCGCCATTCAGACGTCCAAAACGCGGTATCCCTAAAGGTCACCAAGAAAGAAGAGAGACGTGTAAAAAATACGGGATTTCTAGACAAACCTATCAGCTTCTTTTAATAATTTAGACAACCACCTATCAAATTAGTCACCAATCTACACAAGAATCGAACAAGTAGTGCACCAACCTATCAAGCTTGACAATTTTAATTCTGATCTACAAAAGAGTAGAACTATTGATATAACAACCTATCATAATTTAGGAGTGCTTAAAAGTGTAAATACTGATGCTGTTAACTTGGTGCACTTTGTTCATTGAAGGTCAGCGTAATCAAACATTTAATAACTAGCTTAGTCCTTTTGATTTGAATTCGTAGCCATGGTGTACTAACTGTTTCATTTCATACAGATGGGTGTATATAATGTAAGCTTTATTACTATGGTACTAACTTTAAACATTAGATAGGTGTACGTATAAAGGTGGTATGTATTCCATTAAAAGGTACATGTATTAATCGAATCACAACATTGCTCATAGCATGTATCACGGTAGCAGAACATTACTAGCAAAGCACGTAGTAAGCTGCAAGGAGGAGAAAGAAAGGTCGAATAGTAAAACTCTACTTGTGAGACTGGGACAAATGGAGGAATATAAATTATAATTACATACCACCAATAGGAGATGCAGCCGCTGACATAGGATCCACTAAATTGAGCATAGAAAAAGTTCCAGATGATCGAAAAGCTTCAGTACATGTCCCATCAAATGCAAATATAAGCTTCTTTCCAGAAAGTTGTAGAGAGAGATTCCCTAGTCTCTCCAGGTCCCAAACAATCCCACTACAACCAGTTTTAGAGCTCGCTTGCTTATTAGAACTCTCAGGTCTTTGCACAGTATTAGTACCTAAAGACAAGTCCATTTCTAATGAATCTAAAATTGACATATTTCCACCACCACAGGCCTGATTTGGAACAAACCCCAGCAAATCTGTGTCTTGGAAAAGACCCCTATACCCTCTCCCAAGAATATACATAAAACAAATTGAACCAGATGTGAGAACCTCTTCGAAGAGAAAACAGCTTCTGAGTTTCCATGATAAGTTGCTAACCCTAGAAGAAGTAACAGGGGTACCAATAGTAACATGAAGAGGTTTACCAAAAGGAGAGGGAGAATATCCTAATTTCCCAGTGTGCCTTAATTTCCCATTTAAATAAACAAACGCAACACTAGCTTGGAAAAGCCCAGCTAAAGCATTTGGTTTGCTATGAACAACTGCAAGGTGATGCCATCTATTTTCCTCCATTTCTAGCCCGGAAAATGATAAAGAGCTGGAATTACTTGTCGCAAGGGTCAAAATACCGTCTTCTTGTAAATAAAGTTCTGCGTAATATGTGTTTAAATTATCCGCTGAACCAACGGAAAATATTCTAAGATTTTGCAACCCACCGGTATTAGTCCTCTTTTTAAAGGGTCCAGATTTGGACAGTTCTGACTCTTTTGTTTGTGATTTTAAAAAATTACGAAATTGAAACCAACAAACAAAAGAATAACCAGCAGCAGGCGGCCAGGATCTCTCTCCTAATGATACTTGTATAGAACCATGCCCAGTTTTACTCATGTCCATTTCTACAAAAGGTGCCAAGGAAACATTTTCTAAAGCCGTATTTTCCATGAGAATTAACTTCTCCATCATATCCACAAGACAATACCCTGTATTATTGACAAGTCTCATCTGCATAACATACCGAATAAGCATTCGGACTTCTGAAGCTGACAACCTGTCACCAACAGAGTAAATTGTATTTTACAATCTAATTTCATAATTCAAAAACTTGTGAATTTGAATTCGATTAATAAAATTAACCTATAAGCTCCAAGTATCTCGACAATCTTCAAAGCATGAGAAACTAAAGGGGATGACCCTGACAGAAACGGATGTATAGTTTCCAAAAGAAGTTCCACACAGCCTATATCCAGATATGCAAGGAACAGGAAATATAACTTTCGTTAGTTGTGGCGAAACAAATTGTAAGAGAAAATGGAAATGAAGAACACTGGGTGCACATATATATGCAGGGTTGATTACAGCTTTATACACACTATTATCACGATTTTTCGATTTTGCAACCGAAGTAACAACTTTTTTATAAAGTGCGCCAGATATTCGGGTTTTTCTCATTTAGTCCACTCCTGTCCCGTTTTCCATCAAGTTGGATGTAAATGGAAGAAGATTGTAGAAAACTGTAGCCAACTCTACAAGAATAGTGTTATAGAACGCAAACAGCAACAAATTTACAAAAAAGACGCACCTATAGAAGTCAGATTTTCCTTATTGAAGGGTCCAGCGTGAGCTAGCTTTTCTATTAGATTTAGCAATTGTAACTGCACTTTCGGAGTAAACAACAAAAGTGAACGTATAAGCACCCTTATAGCACCACCATTATACACTCTCTCATTATCAGGAACAAAAGATCCTCCCTGGGTTGTAACCAGAAACCCGGCTGACTCGTTTCCTCCGCCGCTTAATGCCACATTTTCCGCAATAAAAGGAGGAATAACGAGTTCAAGAGCAAGTTCTAATAGCAACTGTATAACTTGCCTTTCGTAATCAACGCAAATCAGTCCACTATCACATAAAAGATCGTAAAACGTTTGAGACGATATCACCGTGTGCAATTTCATCCTATTAACAGCATTATCACATACCGCGACAGTCACTAGACGCAGTAAGGAATTGAACATTTTAATGTATGTTGTTAAAGAAGATTGAGTTGTGTCTTCAGGATCACTTTGAAAGCTATGGAGTGTGGTTAGCAAAAGGGAAAAACCAGTGGATTCGCCAAAAACTCTTTGAGCTGAGCTGTTAACTCCAAGTATTCGCCACATTGCTCCAAATGTATCACACTTTGCATCACTAAGGAGTTTGTATTGAGATCCTGCAACACTAGTGACCATTCCACTTTTCATTACCTCAACGAGTGCTCCTAATTCTTCTGAATGGACCTGGTTTTCAAATAATTTTTTAGATTTTTATAGCTATTTCATTCGCAAATAACAGATAGGCTTAGAAACATTAAGTTAGGGTGACTTTGACAGAAAGGCAAGTCCCAAGAGTTTGACAACAGAACACATAGAACTCCAATGCAAAAGGCATTTTTTTTTACTTTTCTTTTGAAAGTGATTATTTTTTATAACCTATCAGGAATTTTTGACTTAGCACACCAACCTATTAGTTTATATGTATGCTACAGTAATCTAACGTGAAATTGATCAAATAGGGTACCTATGTCTAAATTAAAGGAAACCCCACCTTTTTATAATCACTTTGTACACTATCATCTTCGTGGTTATCACTTCTGCACTAACCTACTGACCAATCATCACTTTTGTACACTAACCTATATGCTAAAATTAAGGGCGGGGCATTGTTTGAGAAATAAACGTCAGATTAGTGTACTAGAAAAAAAAAATATAGTTGGCGTACAAGTATGAGGAATCGTACAGATTAGTACACGAAACAGTAAAAACTTTGATATAAAAGCTAATAAAAGAAAACTAAATTAAAAAGGTACATAAAAAATAAAAGGAACCTGGAAAAGTCAAAATACCTGCTTGACATCTTCAATAATTAAACACGACAACAACCGCAATACCCCAGATCGATGAACATTTGATGCCAAAAAAGGGAGAATAAAAGTAACACCATTAGCCGAACGAAACGCCGATTGATTAGCATCAGCTTTTTTCAATAACGACACCATACAATCCCACGCAACCGCAATTGTACCCTCGGCTTCAAAAATCGGGAACCTTCCGGAACCTGATTCCAATAATTTTGGAGAAGAAAGAATTGCGTCTTTATTATCCAAATGTTTTTTAAAACTATTTCGATCTACAAGATGAGGATCTCCATTAGGTTGGTGGTCCGTGCCCGTTAAATATTTGTGTTGCTTTAAATCATCTAGCAGAACTTCAAGTACCCCAACTTCCCGTAAAACTCTTTTATATTGCTGATCAAAGGATAAAAGTTTTACAAAAAAAGAAAGAATCGTGTTTTTCAGTTCTGACGTGATGGGTTGTTGCAATAAGCAGCAAAGTGAGAGCAATTCTTGGTCCGGAATGCAATTTACGACTGTTACGGCGTATTCAAGAATTTTTAATATTATTTCTTGAAATGATTTGGGAAACCCTCCCATATTCAGGATCAAAAGAGGCACTGTTCTTAATTGTTGACACAATTTGTAATTTTCCAGATGACTTGAGAAAATCTTGAACATTCTATTTAGAACTTCGGATTGCAGTTCTCTACTTTCGGATTTCAGAAAAATATCTTGTAATATTTGAACAGCTTCTAAATCCTTAACTTTGTCGTTACATTTTTCGTAAATATCATCATTAGCCCAATCAGAAGATGTACGGCTTCTACTATGCCCATGTTTGTGGTAAGAATTTTTTGACGTTTTTGACCCTGTTTCTTCAGCGGGACCTGTTTGAGCTAGATTAACGAGAACGTCAAGCAGCCTAGAGAGAACAGGAGAGAGGATTTGATCAAAGCTCCCCCCTCCATTTTCTCTAACTTCTGAGTTTTCCAAAGTGTGGTCAGATAGAGGCTCGGAATTTAAAACTTGAAAACTTGGATTCTTCGATAGGACCAATGCAAATTGTATAAGAAACTGATAACCATGCGCATTATGAATATCCTCCCTAAGCCTGACACCACCAGATTCTACAAACCAAATATGACAGTTAAGCAAGGGTTCAAAGATAGATAAACTTAAAATATAGACTTATATTATGAAAATGAAGGGAAAATACCCTATACCTTTTAAAACCAGTACAATCTTTTCAAAAATTAACAATTTTTAAACCAATCTTCATAAAATGAATCGATTGATACAACGCCGTTAAACTTTAAACTAAATGCAGAACTTATGTTTTAATTGTTTAATTATGCCAATGGAATAAGCATCAATCTATACAAAAACAAACATTCCATACACCAGCATCAAAATTTGAACTTTTAATCCCTAATTGTTTGGTATACAATTATTCGATTTTTCTGTAGATTGGTATTTAAATTGTTAGTTTACTTCTTGTATGATATTTGTAGACTAGTGTCTAAACTGTGGATTTTGATAGGTTGGCGTACTAATTACCAGAAGCTGGTAAATTGTTATTGGTTTGCAAAAGCAATGAAATGAAATTATGGTAGAACTTCATAAAAAACAATAGAAATGTAATTTCTTTTCAAACTAACAAATCAAAATACAAGGCTTGTTACAATAGTTTAAACAATTTTGAAAAATGGCACCTACAACTCTACATGTAAGATTAACAACCAGCTCAAAAGGTATTTTAAAATTCATGTTACCAGGTTTATATGATAATTCAACACACTCAAGCAGTAAGTCCACAATTCCCATAGTATATGCGGGGTCACCACAGTCTGGATTGAAATCCTTTACAGCCATTAACAGAACTTTGATCTGTACCAAAACATTTGCATTAACGGATGAGATTTTACTTTTCATGAATATAGACAAATCATTAGCTGCATAAAAAGCTAAAATTTTATTTACTTCCAATAGGAGAGATGCCGAGAACACATTTTTCCAAGACATTTTTGTTTTACTCAAACCTAATCGTGAAAAATATCTGTTATAAAAACTAAACATTCTCAACAACTTCTTTTCCTCACTTGATGCATAAAGCTATGTTATTGTCCTCGTCCATTTTATCATCCTCCTGTTATTTATCTGAAATACGTCTATTTCTTGATATTGAATAAAGAGATCGGCTGAAAGTTAAATGAAGGGTTCACATTGTAAATCATTGACGTTTCATCAGTTTCTTTTTCTCCCTCGATATATGAGCCATATTGTTGCCTTCATCTATTTCATTCTCTAATATTGTTTATTCGATACCACCTATTTCTTGGTACTAAAAGTAAATTGTAGGCTTCAGATTACAGATACATTGACGCATATAAATTGAACAGCACCAAAGAGTTCAGGGAAGAGAGGATTGTATATGGATAACGACCACATTTATGCTATAAGTAGCGGAATAAGGTTTAAAGGATCTTGAGGGGGAAACAGTCAAGATGATAGCATACCAGATGATGCTTGCGTATATATTTGGCTGTGCTACCATTATCCTTTTCCAAGAGAAGGCGGAGTATCTGAAACATACCAATACAAAGATTAATCATAAAAGCAACACCCCAGATTAGAACAGTCCCATTTACGGGTTAATTGCAATTTTATATACCATACTATCACAATTTTTCGATATTGAACACCCTGCTAACAGCTTTTCAAATTAGTGCCGCAGATTTTCGTTGTTTTCATTAAGCACTTCTGATACGTTTTCTATCAAGTTGGGCGTGAAAAATTGAAATAATTAGGTGTGCAGTACTGTAATCATTTCCTAATGGATATACCGAAGTGATTTCACATGCCATCTACTCTAAATAAGAGGAAAAAACTTAAAGCACAATGCAGTAATAAAGAGAATCGGTACTTGGGTGTACTGAATAAAAAATCATGATATGTAGTTTGACGTACAAAAATATCAATAAAATTAACTTTCTACGAAGTGACAACCTGCATTGCATGTCTGTGAAGCTGGATTGTATGTAATGGGATGAGACCTTCTTTATACTGAGAGAAAACAAGCAAAGATCCATTGGCAACTGTCTGAAACAGTGACTGCAGAGAATTATCTTCAATTAAACTTTGAGCAGCTGAAGGATGGTTAGCTAATGCTTTCATTATATGAACAACACTTCCCTCTATCTGCAAAAGTGAGGATGAATTTATTATTTTGGCCCAAACCTTAAGTATTACTGTAATACGGTCAACTTCAACTTTTAATTTCTGATTCTAATCAATGAGCAAAGAAACTAATTAGAAATGGCCAAATAAACCTGTTACAGACCATTAGTAAGTAACAATCCAAGTATCCATGAATTATATGTGTTTTGCAAATAACCCCCCTGTACTTCAGTTACTAGCAACTGACCCTGACATACTATCTCTCAAGGTTCCATTTTATATGCATTATAAAAACAGACAAAGTTCTGGGAAGAACCAAGTTCTAGACCGATAAAGGATGCTTAGTATTTATGCATTGCCTTTTGATTGGATAAATTGACATCATCATCTTGATGAAACATAAAATAAAAAAGGTCTTCTTTACCAACCGTGTCAAACTTTACACTTTAATCCAATTTGTAATATAAATTATCATTTCGTGTACACTTTTTAGACCTCAATTTACTGCACATGGCCTAATGCGGGTTCAAACCCTTTTTAACTATTAAAAAAAAGTGCAAATCCCTCTTAAATGTCTTTTCGCATAAATATGCTTCAAATGAACTTTTTCGTTAACCTGCCTTGCATACAGCCATACACTAACAAAATACATGTATGAAAACTACAATCATCCAAACGGTCCATCAGTCACAATGTTATGCAATTTTTAAGTTGGCCCATGGGGAGGTTAATAACAAAAGTTAGAGAGTACATAAGCAATAAGTGCTAGTAACCAGAGTACGTAGATATTACTTGCAAAACACCCCTAGTATATGGGGGTTACTTACAAAGAGTAAAGTACGTAATCACTCTCTTAAAATATTTTAATTGAAAATTTCTTATGTTTAAAAGTCGTAATAACACGTTTAGAATCATGTGCAAGCAAATAGCCAACACTACATTCCTGATATTAGCATTCTCATGTTGGACATGACACTAATCATATACTCATGTGACACGAGCCCAAAAAATTATGTTTCGTAATTGATAAAGCCAAAACAACAGGTTGCCAGTTCCAGATAAGTATTACTTGTTTCACTAAAAAGTTCCACTAAAGCCAGGTTCCAGAGTGGATTGTTTCAGACAATACTATAACCAACTCCTGAATCACATCGGATACCCTTTAGATCAAATCAGTCAATAACAGGAAGTTCTCTGCACACAAGGTTATAATATAAAAGGCAAGTTGTAGTCAATAGAGTCAAAAATTTAAGTGAAGCATGGAAGACTATACCAACATTTAATTTTCCTTTCCTCTACAAGACTTGAGTTAATTGACCTCGGTTAACACGATATCCAGGTATGCAACAAAAGAAAAGAACTCACAGACAAAAAAATATGACTTTTAATGTTCTTGGTTTCTGGCAATTTAAAATTAACGAAGAAAGATGTGACAGTCAAACTTGATCATCTTTTTAACATTGATAATACTGGAAGGATGCAACAAACCTCAAGCCTGTGGACTTGACGGACATCACTATCATAATTGTCCTGAGCTGGTTCCATATAATCTTCACTAGAAGCCTCTTTCTTATTTCCATCATGAGGGCCCAAAAGTGCATTAAGAACATGGATGAGGCAACATAAAATTCCAGAGTCTATAAGGGACTGTTTATCAATGGGCTGCAATAAAGAAAGACAAACAACACTCGGCGGATTACTTTGGAAGAAATAATATATTTGCGTTGAAATTTTAGCTTATATAACGTCTACAGGTATATAACCATGCAATCAGTACAATGTCAATTATGAACGTGCATGAAGGGTTATACATAAAATACAAAAAAAATAATAGAGCCCAATGTAATAAATTAAAGGGTTATTCCAGCATTGTACACCAAAGTAGCACCTTAGTTTGTACTACACTAACATCACATTTCTTGGCGATCCAATACATGTACTTTACCAAATAATAAAGAAATAGGCTCGGATACTAATCAAGAAACCAACATTCTGTACATTACCTTCTCTTCACTATGAACATTATTTATCAAATTTTTCCAATCTTGCCCCCAAATTACGGGTTTTTCTTTGTAATGCACCAAATGGGAAAAAACATGTTACACTGGTAATTATTGCTACTTTCATAGCTTGGTGTAGAAGATCAAGATTTGATTACTGCAGAAAATTGTAAATAACCCTAAAAAATATACTACATAACACAGTTAATATATAGACAATGAAGCATAGAGATATACCCCTGACACAAGGACCTCCACCGCATGTAACAAATTAGAACCAGGTCTTATACCGTCCTGTTGAAAAGTAGACATAAGTTAAAACACTAATATTATCACCAAATTTTATTAAGAGAAACAAATATATCGGGAGGATCGAGAGGAATAGCAAGGAAAAGGAAGGAGAGTAAGAGAGACAGCAATACTGAGATAAAAGCACCTATTATACTAACCTTGACTTCTGAGAAAAAGTGTAAAACTCTCTCAACATCCAAAGATCTTGATCTGTTACTTATTTTTAACTTCTCTATATCAGTTACAAATGCCCTCCCAACAACAAAGGAGAATATATGAGTTTCAACTAACCTGGAGCATAGCAGTGAAAAAAAATGTATTACTAAAAGATGAACGACGTTGTTTGTATCTAATAATAAGACGATTTGCTACTTAGAAATAGGAGGGTTTTGGTGTCCTCTAAGTTACTTGACTACTTTCACGAATGTAAATGCAAATTTTAATAATCAAGTAATAAAATATGTAAAAGGGAAGTTCTTACATGGTTAGCAATTGAGCTACATTAGTGTGCTGTCTAACTAATCTACAGAAAACATCTACAGTAGTATTCAAAGCTACTTCTTTCTCCTGCATGTACAAAAATAAAGCATTAGTTTCTTTAACAAACTACATACAAGCGAAAAGGGAAACATTACCAAAATGTAGCTATGGTAAAATAGAAAGTTTGAAAGAAAGGAGACTAAAAACATAAGGTATCTCTTTAGTTGCAAGTGGTACCTTCTCAAAACTTGATGAACGAAATTCTTCCCAATGCCTCTTGAAGTCCAATTCCAGTTCAAGTGTGTCCCTGATTTAGGTTGAAGAGAAGAGAGAAAAAGGGAAAATCATATGTCAATAATGGGATTATTAAATAGGTAAAATTAAAAAAAAAAACGTGTTGATGTTTAACATGAACAAAACTGCTCGTCATATAAGCCAAAAAAACATATTTCATAAGTTATACAATATTCCTGTGTAATAACCTCAGTTGTCAACACTGTGCTAACTGCTAACAGAGTACAGGTCCCAATAAGAGATAAAATGATTATCTGATCACAATAAGCTAAGCATTTAACTTTTTGCTTTTCTTATCAAGGTAGCATTAGGTTGTTCAGTTACAAATCTCAACGTTTTTTTTCCTTTTCTGGTCTAAAAATTTACAGTCTTTAAGCTGGATCTGTCTAGGTTTTCCCAACTTGGAAAAGATTTATTTCCTTCTTTTTATTCTTTAACTCTGCAGCCAAATAAACCCCTTAAGAAGGTCCAATCATCTTCAGTTCCCACAACATCCAACTGTTACTATAAAGTTTATGAAGGTTGACAAATCAAAAAGTGCAAACTTCATCAATCATCAATCCGACATAATTTTGGACCAGTATTCAAAGAGGGAAAACGGCATAACAAGATGGAGAGACCATTATTACAAGCACGATGCTTAGGAACCTTATATGCCTAATGCGAATAGGCCTTTTTCTGTCTGCAACTTATAAGCTGCTTTATTAGAGACTAACAAGATAGCAGGGTTATCCCTTTTAAAACGTCTATTTTTCCCCTGATGCTCAATTTTAAGTTGGTTAACAAATTAAATTACAGCTAAGTATGGATCACAACGTTGGTTAGATTCGTTGAACCTCGGAGAAGAAAAGTCGAAGACCAAATAAGCTCAACTTAAAGTTAGCAATCAAACAAGCCCTAGTAAACTACTATTTTCTCACAATTAAGCGTGACTTTAAGTTGGTCAACTCGAGCACCTTATAACGGAGAAAACAGGCTAAGAGTACAAAATCTACACAGAACTAACCCTTAAAATTAGATCACAAAATTGTGAATAAATATCCGACGATGTAAAAACATCTCTATCAAGATTAAGATGGCAAAGACTATTATTTTCAAAAAACTACTATACAAGAAAATAAGCTTCCCATGTCTATTGCTATAATAGAGCTCAAAAAAGATCCACAACCAAACAAGCCCTAGAATTGAGATTCCAAATAAGCTCAACTTAATGTTAGGAATTATAAGCCCTGGTATTCTAGCATTTCTTGCTATATATACAAATAAGCTTGACATTAAATTAGTTAACGCGATACGCCATGAAGCCAAAACCATAAATTAATAATAATAAATAAATAAATATAACAATGAAAATTAGATCACAGTGTGGGGAACTAATTTCATTATACTCTCTATTACAACAAAATATAATATAAAATCCACAACCAAAAAAGCCCTAGACTTGAGTTTCCATACAAGCTCAACTTAAATGTAGGAATCATAAGCCCTGGTATTCTAGCTTTTCTTGCTATATACACAAATAAGTACAAAACCAAAATAATAATAATTAATAAAATAGTACGAAATCTACAACAAAACTAACTCTTAAAATTAGATCACAATGTGGGGAACTAATTTCACTATTCTCTCTATAATAATAAAATTTAAAAAAAAAAATCACAATCAAAAAAGCCTTAGAATTAAGATTCCAAATAAGCTCAGCTTAGAAGTAGGAATCATAAGCCCTGGTATTCTAGCTTTTCTTGCTATGTATACAAATAAGGTTGACTTTAAGTTAGTTAATGCGACACGCCATAAAGCCCAAACAATAAAATAATAATGATAAATAATTAAATAAATAAAACAATAAAATTAGATCACAATGTGGTGAACTAATTTCACTATTCTTTCTATAACAATAAAATATAACCTGAAATCCACAGCCAAACAAGCCCTGGAATTAAGATACCAAATAAGCTCAATTTAAATGTAGAAATCATAAACCTTGGTATTCTAGCTTTTCTTGCTATATATACATATAAGCTTGACTTCTTTTTTTGAAGTAAATAAAGTTGACTTTAAAGTTGGTTAAATCGACACGACATAAAGCCAAAGCCAAAGCCATAAAATAATAATAATAATAAATAAAAGAGTAAGCTATCAAAATTAGATCACAATGTGGGGAACTAATTTCACTATTCTCTCTTTAATAATAAAATAAAATATAAAATCCACCACCAAACAAGCCCTAGAATTGAAATTAACAAGTTCAACTTAAATCTAGGAATCATAATTCATAACCCCTACTTAAATAACAATAATAATAAATATAAAAATAAATAAAATAGTACAAAATCTACAACAAAAAACTAACTCTCAAACAAAATTAGATCACAATGTAGCGAAACAAATTTCACTATCCTTTCCGTAACAATAAAACACAATCCGATTACAAAAATAAAAACCAAAATCCAGAACAAAACAAGCCCTAGAATTAAGATCATCACCTCGAAGAAGAAGAGGGAGAGGCCGCCCCGAGGTCCACCTTGACGGGGCCCACATTGTTACCCCGATTCGACGAAGACGCTGACGAGGCAGGAGATGATGACGTGGACGTAGACTGAGATAAACCGACTTTCTCCTTAAAGTCTTTTAGCAATGATACCCATTTCATCCTTTAAATTTCTCTAATAATAATTAATTGATTTATAATCCGATTAATTGCTAATAATCGGATAAAAACACCATTTGTAAAGGTAGATCCCACGTTATAGAAGGATCCCCTTGATTAAACCCAATAATGATGAAATTTTATAAATTGGATTTGAGATCTATTGAGCTGATCGTGTTTTTTTTTTTTTGGAGATAATAAATTATTTGTTTTGGTTTAATTGATATTTTGTGCCCTAGAGAGATGGGTTTTGAAGGTGCGGAGAATTAAATAGCAGCTCTCTCTCTATATATATATCTATATATATATATAAAAATATAAAAATATATACAAATATGTATATATGTATATGTATGTATATGTGAGCTTGATTTGGGAGGGTATCGCCGCGCCTTGTTTCTCGCTCTATAAATTACGATAAAGGTCCCTTTGGTTTAGAGTGAGATTCTACTTAGTTTGTATTGGTCATTATACTCCGTTAGAACGTATTAAAAATACGTCAGTCATGGTTTTTTGAGTAGTGAAAGATAGTTATTGTCGAATAGAGGTTGGAGGCTCAGCTGGTGACACGCTGACTCTATTGACAGTAAGTCTAAAACCTCATTCGTGCGCGCACCAAAACCTCTCGTCGACTCGTAAGACAAAAGGGCAAAATATGTTTTTAGTAAATTGCGTTTCCTGTTTTCCGTTTTTTGTTTTTCGCATTCTGTTGTTTCGTGTTTAAATTTTAGTTTTTTTTAAAAAAAAAATTCATGTGTTTCGTTTTGTTTCTCGCTTCCGTTTTCCGACCAACTGTGAATAAGCATTATTGTCTCGTTTGGTTGCCTATTACGAAAGGAGAAGTTGAGTGAAGACTGTCGGGGATCATCTACACTCATTTTAGTCTAGAATTATATTTTGTAGCAGGTAGTTTTACTATTTTTTGTTGTAATTAATGATTTGGCATCCCCGTATTTATATCATTCGTACTGCCTATTTTCGCCCCTACCGATTACATGTGTATTATTTTTATTTATTATGAAAGAAGTAGTGAAAGTATATTGGATATAAGTAACTTTTAAGTAAAATTAATATTGAAAAACATAATTGGTGGAATTGAAAATTTGTTATCATTTTGACTTGAAAATCGTATTTTTATGTTGTCGAAATAGTTTATTGCTATAAGATACAAGGAAATGTTGTCTATGAGAGTTCGATAATAACATGCGCCATTCTCGTATTTGTTCATAATAGATGCTTCCTGAACTGCCCCCTTTTTTTTTTACTTTATAAGTAAGAAAAAGAGGTGGTATCAAAATAACATTTTTTTTCCTTTTTTACATCTAAATGAAAAGTACGAAAATAAAGCCACTATCAAACATGCAAATTATCTAGAAAGGCCGTTAAACTTCGTATAGAGGTCAGTGACATTAATTTAATGTAGTCTAAATTTAGTCAATTTGATAGGTAGATTATTATTTTGTAAGTGTGACTCAATTAAAGTTCATAGTATGAATATATGTTATTTCATATAAATATTACTTTGTACTTTAAATTTTACATCTGAACACATTATAAGATGGTTATACGTTGAATATACTAGTATCTTTAACCTATACACATACACCAAACAAATAATGCAATTCTTAATGATACCTTAAAAAATATAATAAGATTCCATCTCAAAAATCTTAGTGGGTGATAATATTAATGTTTATTGTTTACATAGTATTTTTTGAATTCTTAAATATTCTAATTGTCATAAGAGATAATAGCGACATAAATAACTAGAAAAAACTTAATTTGATATTGAATTACATATAGTCAGTTAATATGAGATCACTATTTAGGATCAAAATTGATGTTTTTTCCAATCCTTGGACTAATAGTAGGGAAACTAAAAATATAGAGAAATAGTAGATATCTATATAAAACATGGAAGGTAATTAATGTAATTTTAAATTAAGAAAATTAAAACTTTGTTTCTCTCTCTAGACCAGTGTGAGCTCTCCCGCTCCTTCATGACGTCAGCGTGGGATCCACCTCTCTTAAGCCTCCACGTGGCATCTCGTGATCTGCTTTCATTTCAATACGTGATTTCCTCTCCTTTTTTTTATAAATTTTTTAAAAAAATTTAGAGAGATAATAAATGATACAAACACATAAATAGTCTGGATTTTTCCAATCCAATTTATTTGTTTTCACGGGATGAATACGTCGTGATTACGGTTCGTAAATATTTTTTTTTAATTAATTAGATTTCTGAAAAAAAAAATTCATATAGCTTGGCTGATTGATCGGTCTCTGTAAAATTTTCAGATTTTAACGCAGGGGCAATTTGGCAATTTCACAGTCAAACCGTAAATTTGATTTACGGTTCGTAAAAAAAAATTACGGTTTGAACGTGAAAATAGGTAAATTGCAGTGGAAAAATCTAGGCTCTTGTGGAAAAAAGTTGGAAGGTAGTATATTTTTTTGGTATAAAATCAGATTTTGAAAATTGTTTAAAAAATCCTATGAAAATTTAGATTTTAATTTTTTGTATTTTCTACGTTTTTCACATTTTCAAAAGCCAAATAATCCCACGGTCTAAACACACACATATTTTAAAATAAAAATAAACTAAAAATCAACTAAAAAAAATCGATGTCAAACGTTCCTATATCATTTAATTTATGTATAGATTAATGAGAAGGTGGAAATTCAACTTTTGTGATTTATATTGCTACTATAGTGGTTTGGGGTAATACCCAAAATATATAATTAATCAAAATATAAGATACCTACAAATTTATTCTCAAAACATACAAACATATAATTACACATATTTATTAGAGTTATATGTTTTGGAAATAAAAATTTTGGTTTGTAGTTTTTGGTAATTAGACTTGAAAAATTGTAAAAAAAATTTGTAATTTTTCCTAGTTTTTTGTTTTTTTTACTATGTGTAGTTAGTGTAATACATAGTTAATTTGTTTACTTGTTGTATATTTGTCTTAACTTATTATCATTTGGGGCTTGCCGTAATAGTCATTTGTTGTCTTTTGCCTTTGTTTATATTCTTAGTTTCCTTACAACAATTTGCAATTTATAATACCTTGCCGTATCAAACAAAATTACAAAAGACAAAGAATAAACATCCCAGTCCCTAAAATAAGGTAATTCTTTTGAGATTTTTTTATCTTTTTATATTTTAAAAATACTAGCTAGTATTATATAAATCTTGATAAGTTCAAGATTTCTTACTAATTTATCTGGTACCAACTTGCAATGTGTATGGCAAAAAATATTACTAGCATTGTTGCTTGAGAAAACCATCTTACTATCATGTCCTCCGCGAAAAACCAAATCGAATCGATAACCGAAAACAAAAAAAATTCGGATCGGTTTCGGTTTTCAGTAAAACCGAACCGAAAAGAACCGAAACCAAAAACACCCGAAAAATATCGAAAAAAACAAAAAAAAACCGAAAAAGACCGAAAAATCAAAAATAAAACCGAAAAAATTGGACCGAAAAAACCGGTCTGATTCGGTCCAAAAAATAAAAATACCGAAAGCAAAAAATATGTTCGGTTTCGATTTTGACAAAAGCCGTACCGGATTGGACCGACCCAGCTTACTATATATCTTAGTATCTTTTTAATCAAGACTTACTAAAAAGTCAATCAATTATCCTAACGTGTAGTCTTGTTCTTGTAAACTTACATAATACCCAATCCATAGATCAGGACCAGAAAATGATAAACTAACCACCTTGATTGTGGGTAAATTTCATTTCAACACAATAAAAAAATAACAAAAACTGTTACTTGGTTACAAATGAACCACTATGTAAAAGATATTGCACCTTGTCCCTCGATTTGTTTTCTTAACTAAATAAAGTAGTAGTTGTCATATTTATTTTCACTAAGCTAGTTTTCTCTTAGTGACAAAGTGCCAAAGTGGTAGATCTTCATGGGTTAGGTATTTGCTTAATTAATATTCTGGGTATGAAAATGTCAATGCAAGACTAAATACCAAGCTAGTGTGAACCAATCTCAAATTAATATATTGCGTCAAACAAAAGTCATAGTGGACTACTCCTAACGTGTGACACAAATTATTGAATTAATATAAGGATCATTTGTGATGTATTTGAAATGGTATTCTATAGTTTAGAATTAGACCTTGTGGACACGCCAAAGAACAAATTTTATCAAACATGTGCATTCGGAAACTAGATAAAAAATTCGTTTTCAAAAATACACGCGAGTGTTTGGAAAAAACTTAAAACAGCTAACTTTCAACGTATTGATCTTTGGTATTAGCTAATTACTTTTTGTTTTTTCAATCAAAATGACTTAATAAGACATTTTTTTGATAAATTTTCATAATATCATATTTAAACGAGCAAATAGCGCGTAAAGTAAACGAATAAAATTTTAGTTGAGATAAGATTAATATTAATTTAAATTCTTAAAATGGTGGCGAAAAAGCTATCAAAATCTTTAAAATGTGTGACTTTTTTGCTTTTAGCTTTTCTAGTTATATTCCTCCAAAATCTAGATTTTTAAAAGTTAAAAAAAATAGTGATATCAAACGAACGTGGGTTTTTAAAATCAAAAAACTAAAAAAACTATAAAAAAAAAATTGATGTGAAACATGGAGATATTATATACTTAGTTATGCATTTGGCATTAAAATTATCAGTGTAATGATGTGGAAACACTTGCATGACAGATTTGAATATTACTAGTTCCATTCAGACATAAGAATATTCAATACGAACCTTGCAATGAAAATTAATCTCTTGCTAAATTCATTATAAAAAAATGTTTGATTTAGTGAGAGTTAAAAGACTGTCACTAATTTAAAAAATTGTCACAAATCTGTCGCAAATTGACTAAACTGTCACAAAGTCGTCATAAAAACCGTCGCTAATAAGCTCGTAACAAAAAATACCGTCACTAATCCCGTCGCTATTTGAGTATTTTTTTATAGTGATTAAGTGACGCAAATTAAATAAGTTTGTCTTAGTTATCAACTGTGAGTCTGTGATTACGATTTGTTTTTCCGAGCATATCCAGTTAATTAATCATCTATCTAGATATGTGATCGATCGTGTTAACCTAGCTAACGTTTGTCTATTTACAGATATCGTCTTGGTTTATAGTATTGTGAAACTCTTATGTTCCGGAGTCAATATACCATCTTAATTAGGGATGACTTTCGTACGGTATCGATTTTTTTGACCATATACCAATATCGAACCGAACTTGCTTGGTTTGAAAAAAATTATACCATAACAAAATCAAAACGGTTGGTACGGTTCGATTTTCCGTTTTATACCGAAACATTATTATTATTAAAAGATAATTCTTGATAACAATAAAATAGCAAAAAAGTTTGTAAAAAGTAAAATGTGTACAACTATTCTTATACTTGCTACATTTATTGTGAACTTGATTAAAATAGTAAACACTTATAAAATAAGAATTCTTTTAAAACACCAGATAAGAAAATGGAGAAATACGAAATTATTATATTTGACTTCGTAAATAGTAAAGTAAGTCCAAAGAAAAATTAAAATAAACTATAAGACAATTTATTTGTAAATTATAATTATGTGTAGATTTCTATATATTTTATAATTTTAATGTTTGGTTCGGTTCGGTTCGGTATTGTACCAAACATACGAAATGGATACCGAAACCGAACCGACTTTTAAAGTTTGGTTCGGTTATACCGTATCGAAAAGTCGGTATACCGAACTTTCGGTAACAACTTATTTGGTTCAGCTCGAAAATCAATCGATTGGTGAAAAAAATAAAAAATCCACCCTCTTAATCCAAAAGTTTTTCGAGGCTTATAGTCTCGACTTTCTTCAGGGTAAAAGAGAAGTGTGATGTACATCTTTGAATGATTTGTGAATACCAAATTATGTGTCCTCTCATGTAATGGTATATAATTTCAAAGGACAAAAAGTTTATAAAAAAAATCATATCGAAATTGAATGGACTATATACTATATCTAGTCATCATAATAATGCAGCAATGAACATTAATTAATTATGATCTACACTGTGCATTCATTTTAAAAAAATAAGAACTATCGAAAAAGAAGATTGGATTGGCATATATATTGACGCGTTTTACAAATTTGCAAGATTCTGGTACAAACAAATTGGCATTAATTAGCGGAATGGAATAATATTTTGGAGATGCATGGGTCCATCCATATATTCATACGTTACATTACATGGTGACATATATATGATTTCGATAAATAAATTTAATATTTTTTTAAAAAATTTAAATATTAAATGATTAAATATAATTAATTAATAATTGTATATAAATAGTAAAATAATGTTCTACTATTATAAAAAATACACAACGATTTTTTTGGAATATAAATGTGTGTAAAATAATATTTTTTTAAGTTATTTATGTATTTGAATTGAGTGATGAGATTTAAGGGTAATTACAATATTAGAGTGAGGGTATTTTTGAAAATTTTGGACAAAATTAGACAATCTTAAAATGTTTGGTTTGGCTTATATTAATAGCATGATATGATATATTAATATTCATAAAGTAAAAGTGTGACTGGAAGTCCTTGATAAGTACTTACTTTATTGTTCTAACTTCAAAATTAAGAGCGCGACTACGGTTAAGAAATGGGACGGATGGGGCACGTTCACGTATGACCTTTCCGAAAGTTTATTGTTTCATATTCGTGTTACCATGTACAGGGGGAAGCTAAGTGGGGACGATCGGGTGCCACGGCACCCCCATAATTTTAGAAATCCCAAGTGACGCAATTTTTTTTTAGTACAATTTCTTTTTATGTGTAGATTTGGCACCCCCATAAAAATATGTTACTTGTACATATATTTTGGCATCCTCATTTACACATCATGGCTTCGCCCCTGACCATGTATTATAAATCATCCTACTTTCATTTATTACCGATTCACAGATTGGTCTGCGATTACTAAGCTAACTTGTTACTATTGCACCAGGTTTAGAGGGTTTTTTTTTTTTTTCAAATTTGCTCGAATGACGTAAAATGAATTTTTATATTCGAGTGGATTGAACAAATTTTCGTCGTCCGTTTAGACGTGATCAGTACACAAAAGTGACGATAAATTCGGAGGTCTCTTTGTTAAAATGTTGGTCGATGATGTTCAAAAAAAATTAAAAAAAAGTGGACAAAAACAGTTGAAAGAAAACCGACTAGTATGGACAAGTTTGTTTGGTTGCAGCTTTTAAATTCAACTCACTTGTCTCTTATAATTTCTTAAAAGCCTAGTTAAGTTTAAGCAGCATAATATCAGTTTTGTTTTCATCTTCAATTAAGCCAGCCTAATTATTTAAAAAGCAGACAAACAGAGGTCACTTCCAAAATTGTTTAAAATAAAATAAAAATAGAGAGGTCAGTTCCAAAAAGAATGAGTAAAGAACAAGGAACAGAAATGGAATAGAAGCACTTTTGCCTTTTTTTTTTCCTCTTTATCTGCTTGCATCAGATTAAGCCATTGCATGAATATTTCAAAAATAAATAGTACTCTCCTCGTTTTCATTTAATTGTCAACTACGAAATTACGTGCAATTTTGATCGGCTTATAATTTGTATCAAAATTATTGAAATGATTTTTTTTAAAATCTAATCATAAAATTTAACATTTGAATTATATGATCAACTTTTGAAATTTTTTATTCCGGCAATTTTGATACAAATTCTTGGACGGTCAAAATTGCACGTAATTTCGTAGTTGACAATTAAATAGTAACGGATGGAGCAGATAATAGTAAGTCATTGCATGTGCTCACTTTCTCCTCTTTTGCAGCTGTATCTCATCTTTCATGCAATCATCTCATATTATGAACATTGGAGAAGTTCTATCAACTACATTTTACACTTAATTTTCAAGCACGATTTACAGGATGTACATTCAAAATTGTATATGAGACACGAAAATTACGATAGTTTAAGACAGCTGAAAAACCTGACTTGATTGTGGATAATAAAGACCGGACATGAAATGTATCTAGGTGGTAAAATTCGCATACCCAACCATAACAAGCAAATGCAGTGTCTACAGATTTGCACAAAACTGAAAACTGAAGCTCCGTTTTTGCACTAATCACTATCATTACTTTTGCGTACTTTCTCAGAAACTCTCTACAAGTCCAGTAAAATCATAACCGCACAGAGATTATTAGTGTGAATGGACAATAATGATATGAATGGGCATAAAGAAAGAGCAACTCGTCGCGTCTCTTAAGAGTTTGCATAAATAATGTGGATTTAACATTAGTAAATGCCACTCGAAATGACCTCAAACTAAGTGTCACTGGCATTAAAGGACTGCCGATCTGTTAGTCTTAGTTCAAGTATAATTCTGAACTGACACAAGCAAAAAACAATATCTTTATTTTGCTACATTTCATTACAAGTTCAGGTAACTTTGGGTAGAGAAATAATTAATAACTTTTTGAAAGGACGGTTTCCGGATGAAAAGTAAATTAGGTTCCACTCAAAATTACTGCAGATCGAAGGTTGTTTAACTCTGACCTTATATGAGAACAAAATGTATACTGTCAGGCATGAACTTGTAAAGAAACTAGTCGACTACTGAATCTTCGTTACTCGGAAGTCAAAATTACTGCAGATTTAAGTATGCTAAAGTATGACCTTAAAAGAGAATAAAATTTGTTCTGTCAAACAGGAACCGATAAAGAAACTAGTACTAAACTAGCCAACTAGGCACCATATAATAACACTTCAGAGTTCAGATCATATACACAATACCAAAAATTGTAAACAAGCAACCAAAGACCAGGCAAAAGTAACAACCATCAAACAGCGTAAATCATTGATTGTCAATTTGTCATCATGATTTAGTATACTTTTGAATATATTCATTATAAACCTTAAGCTAGTATTTATACTCCAATTGTCAGATCAGAGCACAACTTTGCTCCATCTCACTAAGTACTAAAAGAATCCCAAACCTACAAAAACTTTCAAAAGAATTAACTATATGTATTCTTCTATAATTCACATTTTCTGTCTGCAGATTCTTGGGAAGACCTATGCGATTGCAGTGGGATAACAATAACTGACAAATTATCACCACTGCCTCGATTATATGCTTCTTCAACAATGTAGTCAGCTAATGAGGAGAAGTTTGACGAGGTTGTTGATGTATTGTTTTCTCGAATTTCTATGAGACCACATATTTCCTGTGGACTTTGACCTTCAAAGATGCCATCCGAAGCAACTACCAGAAAGTTATCGTTAGCAGTTAAATTTCTCCAACCAAACAACTCTGGCACAGAACTAACTCCATATCTGGAAATAGTTTGAGATACAAAAAATTAGTACAAATATCCATCCTTTCTTTCATTTAATAACTACCTTCTTGATAGACGTGAGACGTCTCACGTAGGGTAGTTGCAAGTTGAAACTAATGACAGTTCAAACCAATATGTTAAGAAACCAAGTCAGAGTAAGTTCAAATATTCGTAGTTTTACAGACAAATCAACATGGTAAATTACTATATTCGAGTAGCTCAGTCTAAACAGGTTTTTAACTTATTGGATATATTCGTTTTGCTTTCTTCCAAATTAAACGGAATCAGAATGATGTGTCAATAAAAAAATCAGATGTTCACTTTAGAAAGTGGGTCAAACCACAAGAGAAGGTAAAGTTGGCTCTGCTCTTCTGTTTTAGGTAGTATCATGCTAAATTTTAAAAGCCTCAATGCATAAGTTAAGAAAATGAGCAAGGGCAAAAAGGGCAAACCCGGTGCTAAAGCTCCCGCTATGTGCGGGGTCCGGGGAGGGGTCAGAAAATGAGCAAGATAACCATAGATATGATGCAGGATCAAGATGATCAGAACATTACCAAGTTCCCCATATAATCTGACAACAATGACTACAGAGGCAGATTTAATAACTACAGCGAAAAGAACAGAGAAACTTTGAAAAAAAGAAAGAGCATGTAAACGACTACATAATTGTTATTTGGAAAAACACACCTTTTCAAGTACAGATCACCAATTGCTCGGGATACAGCTAATATACCATTTACACGAGGCACTCCCCATGTACGTACAAATCCACCAGCTGCTTCTATCCTTTCTCTCTCATCTTCCCTGTCTGGATGATGATCTATTGTCAATTCTTCCACATACAGTCTTGTTATGGAAACATCTGTTATCCAAACAACCACATTAACCTTAGTAGAGTTCTATAAACAAGATAAAAAGAAAACAACAAGCTGATAAAACAATAAAAATTATCCAACAAAGCCCAATAGAAACTCAAAGACTAGATAAATTAGAAGGACGGGTTTTATAATGCTTTACTACCCTATACAATCAGTATTATCAAATATATTCAATTAATCACCATGTACTACAAAGATTTCAATTTATTACCCTAGACAACTGTTCTTGGTCAATTTAGTTCAAATCCGTCAATTAAATTGACGGAAAACCTCCAAACATAGTTTAAAATAACCAACATACTCTTATATCTAACGGTTTTTGTCCAAACATTAACCCAACTGGTAAATTATTTGTCAAAACGATCACCTAAGGTCCTAATTTAAAAATTAATAAAGCGCGCCTTATAGGGTCTGAACCATAGAATGGAGAAAGAACCTTCAATTTCCTGATGAGTTTTCGTTCTTTTTGAGCATAGAAGTGCTTTTGTATCACCAACATTAGCAACTAAAATTTGGGAATCTACCAAGAGAACAACAGTGGCAGTCGATCCAGAGATGTATCGATTACTCCTAGCTTCCTAGAAATATCAAATGACAAGATTACTGACAGTTAAGAGAAACACGGGTTTCTATACAACAACTGAATGGCAATATTACTTTCTCTTAGAAATTTCCAAAAAAAAAACTGAATGGCAATATTACTTGTGAAAATTTAATGTCAATATCACGTAACGTCCTCGTCAATGCAATCTTCAAAATCTTCTGGAATTTAACATCTTCAGCTACATGGACTCCCTCAAAACTATGACAAAATGAACAGACTACTAGTCATATTAATTTCAACATGATCCTAAAGGGAAGTCATCTTCAAATGCATCAGATATTGACAAATTAAGAATCACATTTACGACATAACAACCATGTATATTTGCAGATGGACCACTTTAAACACTTGAACAAAAGAACACCATCTCCGGACCATCCTTTTGTGATTAATACTGGTTATGCTAGTTCTATACTTAAACTAGAGGTAATTTCAAGAATCAGACACAGAGGATAAATTAAATATAAGAGAACCTCCTTAAAATATGATGACAGGCAAAAAATTATCTTAAACAAAATAGAGGTAATATACCATGTCACATAAGAGCCTAGCTAAAATATTGCATAATTGATTTGATTGAGATTTCTCTAAGTTCAGTAGTGACGACTTTCCAAGAAAAACTAATAAAATAGAAGATAAACCTGTGTTGATGTGGACCACAAAGCAGTTCTATGTCTTTGTTATTCTCTTGAGAATATAAATCACTTCCTGAGTTACAAAAGAATTCCTGCTGGTATGAAGCTAAAGCAACATGAAGGGTAAAATATCCCAACAAGTTACTAGAAGCCAGCTCACTAGCCTCTTTTCCGCCATGACCATCGAATATAGCCGCCACACCAATCTTTACCTCCTTCGACCCATCTTTTCCTAGAATGTGGAGTAGCAGTTAGGAAAATAATATTGAGCTAATGAGTCAAAAAATTCCTAAGATACGGTCTTTATCAGATCATTTGGATGCCTGTATAAACATCATGTTTAACAGAAGAAGCTAACTATTCTTATTTCTTTACAAACGTCAACTTAAGATAAGAAATTTCTAACATAGGGGCAAATATAATTAAACATTACGTGACATATTGGACTAATTTTTCATTAAGTGCCAGTGGGAACTTGTCTTTGCCATTTTAATGGTACTGTATATACTCGGTCTGTAAATCCAAAACTAGTACTCCGATTGAAATCTATGCCAGTCAAGCGGAACAGTATGCAAATTCACTACTTTTATTGAAGTGTATATCTACATCCATGAAAAATAAAATTAATTTTATTGGACATTGTGTCAATAAAAAAACTACTCATTGAAGTGTATGCCTGTCAAAATTACCACTAAACTGACACAAGTTTTACTTGTCACTAAATGGGAATTAAGTCCAACCTATGCCACCTAATAGGAATTTTTCTATTTAATTCAAATAAAACTAGAAAAAGGTCAAGTGCCCGTGAAAAGTACCAGTAACACTGACGTTTAACTGAAGATTGCAAGTGACACGATCCTCTTGATAATCCCTACGACCCTGGAACGTGGAAAAATGACAATTCCGGCCCTGATCTGGAGATATAGATGAGGGGTTCCACTGAGGACACTCTAGCGAATCCAAAACCAATGGAGCACCGCCTTCCTCATACAACTTCATGCACGTTGTAGAAACCTCATTTGTAGCATATGAAGTTACAGATAGTAATGACATAAGCACTGCAATCGTAAATCCTTTTTCCATGACGTTTCTCAACTTGCAGCCCTGGAAGTACAAGAAAAGTACCGGTATTAATAAAATACTAAAAGGATTTCGATATGACAGAACAAGATATTCATTGTTCTATACAAACAAAATGAAAACAACTCCACCCAGGCCTCAACTGGAAATGAGAAACAATATAGACGAAGGTTACGTAAAATCATAAAACAAAGAATGCATATGGACCGAAACAGACATGTTTGCCTTTTTTACTTGCTCGTTAATTTTTAAGCTCGGATAGACTAATATCATCCTTTGCTACAAAAGGGAAACCCCAAAATAGTGAAACTCTAGACAAAGAAATCCCATAAGTCCAAACCAGATACTACAGACCATACATATGCTATTATCGCTGAAAAGTAATTTCTCTTTACAGAACACGAATAAACCTCCATAAACAAATCAAAGAATACTCCTTGCTATGCTAATTACCACTAGTTCTTCAAATCAAATGTAAAAAAATTCTCCATACATGTCTTTTTTCTAGAATATGCTGCAAGAAACTACATGGCAACGAGGGGGAAAACATGAATTTCCATTTTATGTGCTGAAGTTTATACTTGTGGCCGTCCCATACAAAGAAAAAGATACAACCTAATATAAACCAATACATGCGACTTTCAAAAATGATAGCAACTATGTGTTACGCATTGATGCAACAATGAAAGATTTGTAATTTCAAGAGACTAAAGTGCAGTTTTACTATTCTAGATAGTGAACCGTTACATACCGACAAAACAATCATGTTGATGTAGCATAACTCACACACATAGTTGACATCGTACGAATAAAATTTTGGGTTGTTGCAATTCGCAATTTTGTACACTAAACCATAGTTACCAGGAAATTCGTTTCTCCTCCCAAAAAAAACCCCTTTCCGGCTTCCTATTATTTCTAGTGTAAATTTTAGTTTTTTTTTTCATTTTTTTCACTTTCAGTTTTCCGTTTGCCATTTCGTTTCTCCCTTACGTTTCCCTTCCTGTCAACTATGCACTAAACTATCAACCCCGCATTTTACAAAAATGTTACTTTTTTAATAAGGAAAATTCAAAAAATATATAAAGAATGTATTTTGCAACCCCGTAAAATAACATTTTGTATTTAGCAGCCTGATAATAGAGATTCTGGCTCCGCCCCTGGTCCTACGCATACCCCGCTCAAAACCAGAGTTCGATCATTAACATCTCCAAAGCGAGGGTTATTAATTATTATATTTTTAAAAAAAAAACTATCAACCCTAGAAACATTCCTAATATTGGTTACTCATATATATGTTTCGCCACAATCGAATCAATTTCACATAATTGATCTCACAAATGAGATGAAAAACACAATTTTATTCAAATTCCCCCCCACTCATTTTTTCTCGTATGGTCTACAAATTGTCAAAATTAGAAAATCCGTATGCAAATTGTAATAAACTGGAGAATCCGTAAACAAAACCGCAAATTTACACTAAAAATGAAAAAAAAAAAAACTAAATAAGTACACAGATTGTTGATAAACTGAATAAACTGGTATATAAAACGGAAAATTAAAACGCTAAATAGAAACAGAGATTGTTAAAAACTGGTAGATACATACATACATATATATATAGATATATATATATAAAAAAATATATATATATATATATAGAGAGAGAGAGAGAGAGAGAACTCACCAGTCAGCTGCCACGTCATCATTAAGTTGAACTATTGTAATTTGTTTAGTTATAAAACGGGTAAAAATAGCGTTAGTGGTCCTCGTAGTTTCAAAAATAAGTACTATTTGTCCCTATTATTTCATTTGATTAGCTTAAAAGTTAAAACATACTCCCTCCGTTCCTATTAAATCGTCCTCTAGAAAAATACGTGCAATTTTGATCGGATTATAATCTGTATCAAATTTGTAGAAATAAAATTTAATCATATAATTCAACATTTTAACTATGTGATTAACTTTTGAAAAAATTCATTTTAACAGTTCTGATACAAATTCTTGGCCGGTCAAAATTGTATGTAATTTCGTAACGAACAATTAAATGGGGATGCAAGGAGTACTATACTATAGATCTATTAATTGTATGTCTTTTTACAATTGGACAATGGAGGTTAATGACTACAACAAAGGTTATGATTCAGCTCTGACCGGAGTCAGTTAAGGCTTGAGCATTTGACAATAATTTGATTATTTATCTTTTACGAGTAACCCGTCTACTTCTTTTTTAAGTATATCCCGTCGACTGCTTTTTCGTTTTCAGATCCATTCGGCTCTTAAAGATATGCTTACTAACTGTATATAAAATAGTAAATAAAAACTCATTTATATATGTCGTATCAGCCTCAAGTGGTCCATCTGCAAATATATACATCATTGCCGTGTCGTAAATGTTGTTGTCGATATGTGATGCATTTGAGGATAACTCCTTTAGAATCAAGTTGAAATTAATACAACTAGTAGTCAGTTCTTGTTGTTACAGTGCGGAGGACGTCCATGTAGCTGAAGATGTTAAATTTCAGAAGATTGCATTGACGTGACATTACGTTTTATACATTATTCTTACGTTTTGTCGTCTTCATAATCACGTTTAGTGGCCTGATATATCAGTTCAGAGTAAAGATATAGCAGTTCATATGATGAGCATTAGAAATCCCCAGACAAACTAAACAGTATGTAGTATTCAATCACTATCAAAATTCTGAAATATAGATTACCAAAAGAGGGAGGACATTTTTAACAACTTGGGTATGATCACTAAATATATAAACTTTGCTAAAATCACAGGATCAACATATTACAGAATCTATAGGATGACCAAAGAAAGTGAACGCTACACATGTAATACAAGTACATGAATCTCCCGACAGTTTTTTTTACCATTTTTCTAGCGAAGGTTTCATGGCTCTAGACTGTTAACCCGCGTATGAAGCTCGAGCATCTCTTGATGAGTGGGGTCCACCGAGAGAGCCGCTCTACAGTCCCTTAGAGCCCCCAACACGTCACCAATATGCTCATGAAAAGCAGCTCTAAGGTGGAGAAGGTTAAGGTCCGGTTTGAATGAAATAGCTCGAGATAGTTCCGCTATTGCTTCTTGCTCCTTGTGGTTGTCCATTAACACTGTAGGAAAACAAAAACAAAACATTCAATATCATCTAGTGGTGGAAGCAGGAAAATTTCAGGAATGTCGAAATTTAGATAAAAATAATAATGCCAATGGAAAATTTGGGGGGTCAAAACACTATTATAACAAATTATGCTGAACATATATTTTGCCAAATGAGTATTTTTATGTATAAGTGCGAGTGCGGTGGCATCCTACTGTCAGAAGGTAGTTCCTCCCCTCATCATCACTCATTTCGGAAAACTCTGGTATGGGTATGTTGAGCAGTGAAGGAACTAGGTGGGTGACTGTTAAAGTAGAGGGGCATAACCCTCCATATTGACCAAAACACAGCAAAAAAATGATTTTTAACCAAGTCTTCTACCTAAAACTTTCCGTTATACAGTTAACCCCAACAGTGACAAAAAATCCCAATCTTAGTTTGTCACTAGTGTAAAGTTTCCAGTGGACCAACCAATACTATATACACGATTTATGCAGAGGCCCGGGAAGGGACACGCTTTCATGTACAAGTCACATTACTGAGTTTACAAATTTGTGCATACTCCTCAACACTGAACATGCACCTGACAAGAAAAAAACGAGGGTCCATTGCAGTAATGGTCCTATCAGTTTTTCATCCAAGTATTTATTCGTTCCAGTTATATCAATTGAAGAACGTTACTTATTTGGTCAATATATGAACAGAAAGCGATGTCTGGTTACGGTAAATTGGTACTTCCGCAACCATTTATGTTACTATGATCTTCTCTTTTAGCACGTTAGGGTTGTCAATAATAAGGAAACCTTTCTACAACGGTGTAACATATTACCAAAACCATGATTCCATATGGAACATATAGTCATACTTAATAGACAGGTGTAAAAGAAGTAACTAAAGGAGAATTTTCCCTAACCTGCAGCTCGATATCTATAAGGATAAACGCGAAGAGGATCCAAACGAGTGACCATTTCTAAATCCGCCTTAGCAAGCTCACGTTCACAATATTCTGACCTTTTCTCATAAGCAGAAGCGTTATTCTTTGCCTTTTCAACAAGTTTAGTCATCTCCTCACATGCAGCTTTTTTGTCGTTTCTAAGGTAATAAACTCTCGCAAGACCTTGGTGGGCCCTTGTGTGTCGGATTTTCAACGCGTTTATGTAGCAATCAGCTGCTAAGTCCAAGTTCTCACAGTCCACGTAAACACTTCCGAGATTGTTCAGTGCCTGAGAGGTTCATATAGACCATCAGGATTTTTTTGGCTTCTAATTGTAAACAAACATACTTATGAGCTATCTATGTCATATTGCCACCAGATCAGAAACCACATATGGTCAGTCCTGACACAACTTTTTTTTGATATCTGAAAAAGCATGTGGTACCAATCTGGTTAATGATCTGGTAGCCAGCCAGTATGGCTACCTAACATTACTCCATAATTACGTATATGCATAATGAGGTGGCAAAGACAAAATTGGAATTTCAAGTGGCAGTTTGGTAGTTGTGAGATGATTTTATGTGTTTCGTTTCTTTTAGAAATGTGTCGATGAAAGAGTGACAACATAATTATGTACAACGCCACTTTTTAAGATAAAAGAGTTCTTACTCCTTATGTGTTCAAGCAAAGATAACTCAATTGCTGATGTTTTGAATAACAATAGTAAAAAGTAAAAACTGAAAATGCGTTTAATGAAGGGGACTGAGAACCGACGTGAAGAAATTAATGAAAGAATTTTTACATTGTTCCCTGCTCTCTGTTTTCAGTATTGCAAACTAACGAGTATGATATAAGTTTGTTTTTCTTTTCTTTTTTTGGCTTTGTTAATTGTCGTTTTATAAAAACAATAAATGCAAACTAACGAATTTGTGTTTTGAAAAACGCAGAACAGGCTACAAAACACGAAACTTATGAAAATGGCTTTGAGTTCTGGATTTAAATACATGCTACCCAATGAATCTAAATACAGATTAGTTCCCAAGAAACTTTACTGGGAAATAAAAATAAAGAGAAGTCATTTTTCTGGGTTCTTTTTGGTACGAAACACCTCAGTAAACGAAAAAAAGAAGAGTAAAAACACCTCAGTAAACGAAAAAAAGGAGAGTACGACCGAGTTTAAAAATAGAACTAGAAATGACTCAAACAGGTATTACTTTAAGAGCATCTCCATGAGATTCAACACTGTTACTTACACAGATCTGTACACAGATTTGAAGACCCCTAGAATATAAAACAATCAATATGTATTAAGTTATGTGGGACCCACAAATCTGTCTAGATATGTGTATAAAACATGTTCTAATGGGATGACCCACAACCTGCCATTACAGAGGGGGAGAGAAAAAAGCACACCTGACCCTTCCGCAACCGATCCGATGGGCATTTCAACGCATCTTCAAGAAGCGATATAACAGTGGTCGAAGAAGACGGGTCTTGGCTAGAGTCAGCCAACGCATACGCTTTCAAGAAAAAAGCCTCGAAAGATCTTTTAAGTTTAATAGATTCCTCGGCCTTTTTTAGGCCTTCCTCAAAATGACCTGTATCGTATAATATCCACCCCTCGTAAACTAATCGTTCATAATCACAAGACGCGTGTTGGCGGGCTAATTGTAGACTTCGCATGGCTGCTTCTGGACAGTTTAATCTGATCAAAGATTAATCAAGAAAGTAAGATAGTTTAATAAAACTCAACAGTTTAAAATTTTAAAAACAAATTGAAATTTGGGATGCATCTCATTCATTGCAGAAAAAGATGAAGGAATAAATTATTTTTTTGTTGAAAGAAGTAAACTTTGTAATGACCAGTGAGCATGCCTATGTTCAAATATAATCATACAACTGATAGAAGAAGAGGAGAAAAAAAGTATCCAGCTTTTTAGTAAGCCAACAATTATCCTTTTTTATCACAACTTTTCTGTTTATTTTCCCTGGCTAACGCGGAACTTTTTAAGGATGGGAACATTATTAATAGCAACATGATGAATATTAGGTTTAGGTTTTTGGTTGCCTTATATGAGTATAAATGTATTGAAATATAAAACACACACACACACACACACGCACATATAACAATAAACATGAGGTGACGAGGGAAACACTTAAAAATATAAGCGAGAGAAACCATGGATCCAATAATATTTGTCGATTTTGATTGAAAGGACAAAAATGAATATATAAGCGTGCATTGAGCATCCCTACGTCAAACTGAAACATCCAATAGAAGTTATGGTATCCATTCCAAACTGATCAAACAATAATAATGCTTTTTCACATAGATATTTAGATATTTTTAAAAACATTATAGGAATGTTATTTTTATATTTTTAAGAGTATATCAGCGATGCACATAACACAAAGAAGATAGTTATCCATCACACGATTTCGAGTAACAAAAAATTGCTAAATGGTTAGAAACATAATCAAATTAATTAAACATACCTCAGCAGAAGCAGCGATTGCCTAAAATATAGAACTCCCTTAGCCGCATCAGACTCGAGCATCTGGTAAATTACTGATAATGACCCTATATCATCAACAGAAGACCATTTATCATATAGCTCTAACCAACAATCCCCTTTATTTGGATTCTCAACATGCTCACCAACAAGCATGCGCAACTGCGTACACGCAACTTTTCCCTCAAACATACGGTAACTTGGCGAAAGCGTAAGTATCGCTTGAAGATCACAAAGGGCAGCATTGTAACTTTCCAACGATAAATAGATACAGCACCTTAGTTCCAAACACTCTAAGGCTAGTTTAAACCCGAGTACCCGATTGACTTCTTCAAGGGCAGATTCAACATTTTGCTTTTTCATGAAATACGCTGCACGATACATGTAAGGGTAAGTAAGTGTCGGATCCAACTCAGTTGCTTTTTCCAAATCTTTCATCTTTTTATCTCCATCACAGTATAAAGATCTCTCTTGGTACATCCACCCAAGAGGATTAACACTTGAAATAACAGAATTAAGATTTTCATACGATTTTTGTTTATGACCTTTTATATAATTCAATCTAGCCAAACCAACGATTGAATAAGTGTGACCTTGTTTAAATCCTTTCTCAAAAAGCATTTTAGCTTCTATATTCTCTTTTCTCAATAATCGTACACACCCCAATTGATGATAAGCTATAACTCTTTCTCGATCATTTTCTGCACTTTCTATCAATTTTTCCAAAAAAAGCACTGATATATCTGATCGAGGGTCTAATCTCATCGCAACTTCACTTAATAAGCAGTAAAGAGAAAAAGAGGCTTTACCCACCATGATAAATAGATGTTGCTTAGTAGCATGTCCTAGTAGTTGAACAACTTTTTTATCGCTAATAGACTCGGGTAATTCTTGTAAAAACACTTGTAAACAGGACGAGGCTAAAATTGGAGAATTCTCTTCAAGAGCATATTCAATTAGTTCAAGGGCATTTCCACTAGACGAAATAAAAGAAGCTAGTTTCCGATCACAAGCGTCTTTTAGCCTTTCGCAACAAAATTTGTTGGCAAACACTAAAATCTCTAGTAGTAGCTCGGGGGAAACTTTGTTAAAATGACCCATTACTGTGAACTCATTGATTAGCCTCATACCTATCGGAGAAATATTGTTCTTCGAAAAATCAATTGTCTGGGAACTCGATTCTCTAAAACAGCCGTTTAGCATGGCATTAAACGGCTCAGATAAACAAGAAATTTTATGCCTATCACATTCTATTTCTTCATCTCCGATTATAAAAAACACGGAATTTGATCTCCGAGACGTATTCATAGCCTTATTTGAAACCGCATCTACATTGATAGGGACCTCAGAAGCTATATTTATAGGTCCAAATTCCTTAGCATTTTTACCACAAGATTTAAGTAAATGACAAATTATCTCTTTGCCTTGTCTCTCATACTTTAACCAAGCTGCAAAAATAACTTTTTCATGGATGGAAATTGCGTTCGTATAAGCCAAACGAAGGCTTCTTTGCATCAATTTCAGTTCCCCAAGGCCCTTAAAGACGTGAAATTGCAACAAATATAAACTCGATCTCTCGTGTGGTTGGCAAGATTCGAGTTCCTCGTGTATTCGAGATAAAACCTCGACATAATCGACAGGCTTAAATAATGGAAGAACTTGTGGTTCAGGGACTTTAATAAATGATTCTCTGCATTTATAGGAAATTGCAATATGCACTCATTACAACAGAAGAAAAACAAGCAACAAAACTAGGTTCACAACATTGAAACTCTAAATCATGCTCCCTATATCAAATCCTAGGTGACGGTGACTGAAAATAAGTTATCGCAAACTCATGGGATTTTTGGTTGCAGGTTTTAAGAAAGAAAGCTAGATTAATTTATCGGGGTACCATATGAAAAAGCTATGTTCATCTAGCTTATAAACCAAATAACTTCATCTTCATGCTGGTCAACCAAATGTAATACAAAATTTAAGCAAAAAAACCGAGCTTAGAAGCTACAACCAAACACAGCCTCAACGAATAAAGTTAGCAAAATTCTTACTTTTCAAAGAGTATGAGTTTAAAAATTGTGAATTGAACAAGACCTAAAAGCAAGTCTTTATGTGTATTTACTCAAAGAGAAGGGCTTACATTGAAGATGACGATTCGGACGAGGAACTAGAATGCTTTCCCCTTTCAACTTGAAGCCATGATTGCGGATTTAGAGCATTAAATTGAGATTCTTTACATGAATCAGAGGAGGAAAACACCCTCATAGGACATAAGAGGTTAAAAAAGTCCCAAATCTCCACAGTAGCCAGATGGGATTCAACACAACTACACGAAAATCAACGGAATCGAAAACGAAAACCAAACTTTACTCTCTTAATTTTTGCAAAAACCACTTCCCCTAAGCGTAAGAGCTCTTTTCACATCACCTAATAAAATAAAATAAAAACCCAAGGATCCCCAACTCTCAAGATTGGATTTTTATCTTATCCCAACAAACAAATTCACAGTTTATGAAATCAGAATCATTTAAATCAAGGGTTTAATTTAAGGTTTTTCTATCATAAAAGAAAGGGGAACAAACCTTGGAATTTGAAATCCAATAGCTTTTTTGCCAAAAATTGCCAATTAAGTTTAAGCTAATGTACAATATAACAAAAAAAAACCCCAAGATAAGTAGTTTTATGATCTTTACCAAATCCAAATAAGAAACCCAAAAAATGGAATAACAACAAAAGTGATTACAAAACCCAAAAAAGACAAAAAAACTGAACCCAACCCACTATTTTTTTCTCATTTGGGTAATATAATAAGATTCTCAAATTTTAAAAAAAGTTGAGTCTTTTACTTTCACTTTATCTCTCTCTCTCTATGGGTTTGGTAAAAGGCAAAGTTTCCCACTTTTTTTTTTTTTTTTTTTCAATTTTTTATCCCACTAAGCAAAGGGGATTGCAGCTCACTCATTACTGCCATTTTAATTATTATAAATATTATTTTTATTTCAAATTTTGGGTTAGCTGAGACAAGAAACTTATTCTTTATAGAAATCGGTGAAAAGTGTTTATGAATTAGATAACAGACATGATTACTATAAATTAAATTAAATTAAATTAAATTAAATTAAATTAAATAAAAGTGAGTGGTTAAATATTGTTTTATTACATCTCTGGTGGTAATTTGGTAATGTATTTTATATATTTTAACTAACCGTTTATATTTACATAAAAATTACAGGTTGATTATTAATTTACTTATAATAACCATACATTAATTTTTTTTATTTGTTTATTATCATTTAATAATGATAACAATATTACAACAATAAAAATGTGGACCACGTGATATTAATTATTATTATATTCACCAATGGAATCGTATATATTTGTCGGTTAATTTTGTGTTTCCTGACATTTAGGGAATTTATAGAGCTTCTGATGCATGACACTTTTTATACCATAATAATCAAATTTTAGAAAAAAATATGTTTTGAGTTAGTAGATGCGGATGTTCTAAACTGTAGAATACTGTATATCGGAAATTAGTTTATAAAAAAATCAGAGTTTTTAACCACACTATTTTGTAAAAAAATCACCAACAATAATAGGAGGATTTAGTTATGTTTTTGTTCATTCGAAAAACGATTTATTTATCTAAACAAAAGCATCACACCACTATGTTTTGTGCGTCACTTTTGTATTTGTATGTGAACTTATGTTCCCCAATATTGTGTGATGTATGACGTTTAGTAAACTTATTCTCTCGATCTTATGTGTGATATTGTGTCCGTCGATCATATGTGATATTATATCCCTTGATCATGTGTGAAATTGTACCCCAATCATATATGTGCTCGATTTTATTTTATTTCGTCTGGTTTTGAACGAATTCCTTTATTTTTTCGGTTTTCCATTTTTTTTTTTTAATTTTCCATTTTTTTATATTTTTATTCCTTTATTTTGAATTTTCATTCGTGATCATGCGCTCTTCGGTCATGTATGGTCTTGTTATTATGTGTGATCTTTTTTGTACTCCCCTGTATAAGATGTATCTATAAACAATAAATTGATTCAATAGGGAAGTTGTAACAATAACAATAAAGAACAACGTATACAAAGAGTTTAAACGTATAATTAAAAAACATAATATATAGTTTCGAAAAGTATAGGGTAAAAACAACAACGAGAATGGAATGGCAATTCGTCAAATACCACACTCCATAAATGTACAATATAATCAAAATAAATGCGTTTACGCTATATCTTTATCTTTCCGTATTTTATCCTTTCAAGTAACTTCCTTTCATAGAATTTCCCTTTATAAATATTAAGTAAAAGTTAAACAAACGTTGCGTGTAAAATGCGTAATGACATAAATTTTGTAAAATATTTTATTTTTAACATAATATTCATATTTGATATCATTTAATGTAGTTATGCGAGTTAAAACGAATTGTTAATTAATTTATGCTATATCTGTAATTAGAAAAATATACTAAGTACAACGTGTTAATTAATTAGATTAGGTATATTGATAATTATTAAAAAAAAGTTAGGGTATTTTTGAAAAAAATTGCAAAATTTGGGAGCATCAACTTTTCTTGAGTTTGCTTATATTAATAGTATGATGTACACAAACAAGTAACCAGTGTGTCCGAGTGTCTCTTTGTAACCGTCATCTTATTTGATTGTTTATGCTACAGTCACCTTAACCACCGTTATATTATAAAATGGATGGTTCGATAATATTTTTTAATAACTAATTTATTTTTTCTATTTTCAATAAATTATAATTCGATAAATTAAAAACAAATTGTACAACACGCTAAAAACTCAAATAAAAATATAAAACCCTATGTGGGCCTACCTTAAACTTAAATATTAATCAAAAATTAATTTTTTTTAATCCATTTGACACATTTTTATGCAAACGAGTTGTGAACCAGTCATATAAGGTGACTGTTCCCTAGTAATTTACGGTGTCCAATTCTGTTTTAAAGTCTTTACTAATTACCAGTATGTAGGAATATTAGTTTTGTTACATATTGGATAATTATAATCAATTGGCCATGTACACAACATAGCTAAGGTAATAAGCAACACATACATTTGGAACTAGTTAAACTTACTTAGCCCAAAGGTAGAAATAATTACTACTCAGTAAAGAGGGTTAAATTTTTTTAACAAGTTAGGTAGAAATAATTACTACTCAGTAAAGAGGGTCGATAATTTTTTTAACAAATTAAGATACTAATCTATTTTTGAATTATTTTACATAAAAATAGATACATATAAAAAAAAAAACTTTATTAAGAAAATATTCTGCATAATTGGTCGGACTTAAAACGTGTTATAAAATAATATCATTTTTACCTAGCAAGAGTACTAGGGCCAACCGTAGTTTTATTATTATAAATACAAGTTCGTTCCACGGAGACAATGTTAATTTGTTTTTAATTAAACTAAAACTAAACTAACAAGCAAGGATAGTTTATAAAATGAAACAAGGCATGTCAAGCCTTGTTAAAGCGATTAACTAGCAATTATGCGATTAACTACGCAATAAATTAAAACGAATTAAAATAAAGGGATAGATGCTACTTGTGAAGTAAATCGCAAGCAAGAAAGAAGATGAACAAGCTCAATAGGGTGACAAGGGACCAAAACTCTTCAAGTTGAAAGAAAAATATAAGAAAAATACTTAAGTAGAAAGAAATATTTTTAGAGAGAAGGAAGAAGGAAAAAAAATATATAAAAAATGCCTATCGTTAATGAGAACAGCCTACAAAATTATTGTAGGCTTTAGGTATTTATACAAGTCAGCTCAGAAATTGCAGAACCTAAACCCTAATATTCCCTTATTCGAATCAGAGTTGTCTGATTCGGATAAGACTCTGTTTGTCCAATCAGACTACAACACATCACTAAATTATGGCGGCGTAAGATCTCTGATCCGGATAAAAAAGTCTGATTCGAATTAGCTGGCGGAGAACTGAATTTTATTTCCTTTTTGGTTAGATCTTTTGCTTGTTCTCCGATTACCAAATTTAACTTTGATATTGTCTTCTTTTAAGTTCTTTGCTTCTCCAACTTGTAAATTGAGTCATTTCATTTCATTTATTCACATATTTGCACCTAAAAAGGGCAATTTTCACACATAATAGATAAATGGTCTCATAAATACTAAAAAAAACAACCAAATGATATAATCATACCTATTTTCGCTATAAAAAGTCGGTTTTAATACTATAAATAAGGCCGAAAAATGACATATTTTAGGCCGAATCAATAATTAAGCTTCTTTGACATCATTATCATTATAGGTACAAACTGAGATGCTACCGCACCAACAATGGGAAAAACACCTGCATCCTTGTCAAAATACAAACTAGACGTTATTTCCTTCGCTTACTCGTAAGCCACACTTTTCTCTACTTTTTTTCACGATCTATTTTTGTAAGTGGGGCCGGAAGGACCATAGATTTATTTTCCATCCACAACTCCCTGAAGAGGACCCAAAAGATCTTGAATGGTGATATGGCCGTGACTGTCGAGAATTAGCAGGAATAGAATTAGATTCAGATTCAGCACGTCTTTGTACAACTTTGATCATTTTTTCATCTCTTGATAAATTAACACAAAATTTTATACCAAAATGGGCTATGTGAAGACACCAGAGAGACATTTATATCTAGGACCAAATAAAAGACGTCGGAACTGACCTCCAAGAAGTACTGTGTTATCATCACGGAATGTTGATTCATTTGTAGTGCAGATATGTGTTATACTGTTATAGAATACAAAGCTACCAAAGCAGAAACAAATGGGAGATTTCTCTGATGAATCCCATCTGCTCCTAATGGACCTTATTTAAAGCGGAAATTACAGTTTTGTTCACTTACATTTCATCTGATTTCAATTTCGTATAGTAACTTAAAAATAAGGGATTAGTACGCAGACGTTACATATCACGGCGATTTAATACTGTGTACCAAATTGGGAAGAAATCAAAAGTCAGGCACTAATTAGTTGATCTACAATATTGATTATTCTATTACAATTTTTTCTATTTTGTTGCAAAGCTAAGGGTTTCTTTCTCTGCATGATACACGAGAAAAATAATACTGTAATTGTTAGTCTAGGGTATGAATTGCTAACTTTTGCAGTTTGGTGTACAAACTGATGACATGCTAGCGGTTAAAACTGTAAATATTCTTATTCAGATTTGGGGAACTTTTAAGTTTTAAAATGTTAACTTCATAAGGATGAGGTCAGAGAGCCTTAAATTTAATTTTTAAAAGACAGTAGCAGCCAGTTTTTAACAATTATGCTATGAATATTATGTCTGGGTCTGGTAAGATGACCACGATCTGGTAAGATGACAACCGAACAAGCGTATTACAAGCAAGCACCATGTTCATAATTCCAGTTATGAAGGGCTCCTATTTGAGCAATCTTAAATTCTTTAGGTAGGTTCTTATTTGAAGTGAATATCACAGTATTTGGAGAAAGCACAGGAACCTCATTTTTTGCATTTTCAATTTTTGTGCAGGTACACGAGTGTTCTTCTTTTTCTAAATCAACAATCTATGAGAAAAGGCTGTAGATTCCATAATTTAGAGTCGTAGATCACATTTTGGTGACAATACTTTTTTTAACAAGGTATCTCTCTTGAGCCATTTGGTTTTCAAATTCAACCTCTAAAAACAGAACAGCTACAAACTCTACCAAAAGATGGCCATTTTGACCACGAAACTAACCTGAAAAGGCCTCAACAAGCTATCACCATTGCCATCGTCAATACGTCATCTCTATTCTGGCAGTCTATATTTCCTTCTTCATTGTCATCATCCAATGCTACATTATTATCCAACACCGACAGGTGACAACAACCAATTAAAATATTCTAAAAAACCCCAGATTTTGATTTCAATAAGCACATCAAAATTGTCTACTGGTTAAAGCATATTACATAGTAAGACGTAACAAAAGAAAGATAATAGCAAGTTGTAAAAAAAGAAATATAATAGATCAAACAATTAACCACTTCGAAAATAAAATTATACTGTGAACTAATAAGCGCAAATGTCTAAGCATGGATCATTGCGACATAACACTCTTATTTTAAACCACATCTTTCGTCTATAGAATTGTTAATTCTTACTATTCCTATTATACACCAGGCAGCATGGCTTCCATAGTTTGTAATTCTATTGAGATTGTTCTGGTTTGTAATTCTATTGAGATTGTTCTGGTTTGTAATTTCCGAGTGATTTGCACTGGATACTTATGTTACTCTTGTGAGGAAAATACATCTTTACGAGGTAACCACTAGATCTTATAAATCCGTTGTTCTCCTTTTGTATAGACAAATAATTAAATTTTCTGAGGAATAATTATTCCATCTAATTAAAACCTTTTTAGACTGTATCAAACTGTACTTCTGAGATGAAAAACTATAGTACTTTCATACCTTGTTTAGTAGGCTTGTAAGGCAACTGGAAATAATAATTAAAAATAAAAAGGAAAACACGCCTCTTTTCTTTTAATTATTGTCACTCTTAAAAAGAATGAATACCTCTTTTAAGGGATTTAATTCCAACTTTGATGAGAAAATTCAATAACTTCCATGTACTAAATGTGGCCATTGTACCTTTTCACTAATAAAAAACCTTTACACTTCAAAACCATATGCACCTACAGTAATTTGAATCACTTAGAAGGTCTATTGTTGCAACTCCACCGTAAAAAAAAATACCACTCCTGTGATTTTTTATTTCTAAGATGCAGAAATATTTTCTCTCTACAACACAAGAACCATAATTGATAAAAACTTAAAAAATAGCAGCATATTTGAAAATTTTAAACAGACAAGAAACTAACATCGCATTCTTTGGGCAATTGGAACAAATCTCTCGTGTTTTCTTGTTGTCCGTGATCTCTTCTTTAGCCACTGACCTTTCCGTACTCGTACACGTCATCAGCCTCTTCATCAGAGTTGATCCTTGTCATCAACATAGTCATTGTTGGGCAAACGCGGTCCTTTAGGCTTCTCAGTTTGATCTCAGTTTTTAAGTACAAGGTGATAACATCATGGTGCAAACCCTTGTTGAAGCTAGCTATACATACAAGATGATGAAATTCTGGTTTAAGGATACAGAAATCATGCAATCACCATCATCCATATTATTTTGCATGCTATCATCCATGAAAAAAAGATTATGAGAGGATCATACGGCTCGTGTATATGTACCTTAATCTCAGAAAAGAAATACACCATATGTACCAAATACCAACCCATTGCATATCAGCATATATCAGAACACGATGAGGTGAAAATTATTTGTTCGACTGTAACCCCCTGCCACCATAATATTGTTTCGTTGTTTCTTGAGAAAATTCAGCAAATGTCATGCCCTCTTTCAACCTTGACGAAAGTGGTGGCACTATCTTATAAAGCTCTTGACCTAACATATTATCTTCATTTTCACCCTTTAAAGTGTCTTGTTCACAATCTCGAACTTCAACTTGAATATTGTCAATAGGAGAATCAGATATGGAAAGAGTTTTGTCCCATCGTGGTTGAAGAAAAACAACAAATGTTTCTCTACTCAGTTCTAAATTATTTTCAAATCTACTAACAGAGTGAAGGTTGGCACAAAGCTTCCCTTTTGATAATATTTCAGCCGCTTCCCCAACTTGAATAATAAAACTATCCGGATCTGCTTTTACCATCTGTGCCCTATTTTTGTTCTTATTAAATATTTTCAAAAACGTATGCCTGCTCGGAGAAGGACATTCTTGCTCACGATCCGCGCAAAACTTTCCTTCTTTTTCATTTTCTTGTTTATGACAAGGCAATATAAACATTGGAGATGTAAGAACAGTGAAAATGCCGTAATCATAATGCCACTGTTGCCACATATTCGAATTAATTCCACATGATGTGATTTGCTTTTTGTTAGATGGTGGTCTTTTGCCTCCCTCTTTCAAAATATGATTATCTAGAGATGAATGGTAATGTATGAGACGTCCTTTTGCCATGCATGATTCTAATAAACTATTTTCTAAATCTGATCCACCTAGGGCACGATCACATATACGTGAAAGGCAAATCCCTAAATCCATCATGCAAAACCCAAGCTCTTTAAAAGTTTTACCCAGTTTTTTAAGATCACCTTTTCCTCCAATGGCAATGTTATCCTCTTCATGACACGTCTCATAAGAGTTGCTATTGTCACCTTGTGAGTACTTTAGTTGCATAGAGAAAGACGAGACAAGTCTATTGGGATTTTTAAGAGAAACATCGCTTCCCAGGCTGTGCTCCTGCAAGTGTGGGAGAGGCAAAGTATGTTGGTGATATTCATGGACAAAATAGAGTAATACGTTTTTCATAACCTGTTTGATTTACCTTAATAAATTTACTTTTTTTTAAAGCAAGAAAAAGAAGAACTAAACAAGGAAAATTTGAAGGTACTGAACTAAAATATGAAGTTGAGCATGCTGATCATTTATCTGATGATCATTTAAAGCAATATAAAATTTTCATATCCTGTTTGCTTAAAAAATATGAAGGTACCAATATAAATTTATTGAAGGTACTGAACTAAAATATAAAGAAAGATAAATGATACTGAATCCAATATAAGAACATACTGAACTAAAATATGAAGTTGAGCCTGCTGAAATAGTTCATAAACACCATTAAAGCTGTTTTTTTTTTTTTTACAGCAGGAGCCAGGAGAGAATACCAACTTCAATTGTTAAAAAAGACTGATTAAGTTTGGGAAACGTTCTGGTCAATTACAACGAATTTCATCTTTTGATATTAATTTCTGTCTACAATAGGAATCGACTGTGACAGTTTTCTGTATAGTCCCAGACGCATAGCATTGCAATTGAAAGTGTAGTGACCAAAACAGAACTTCTGCAACATTTATGGAATGGAATCAAACTTTTTGAATTTAGGTTATCTATGCAAGAATTCTCTTCTAAACGTACGCTTGTAGCTATATGCAAGGACATTTCATCAAGGCCATTTATAATAAATCTAGTCCTTACATGAGCCCCTTTTTAGTATAATTATTAATATGTGAGACTCACCCGACACCTAAAGAATAGGAGTACCTGTAACTATGTGTCAAATTATGGGAACATCGCAGCAGTTAACCCTTTTCAATTCCTACACAGTAACGACTTAGTACACTTAATGTAACAAACCGGAAAAATCCATTCATTACGTTACTAATTAGTAACAAAAGGTAAATATTTTTTGGTTTTTTAACTTCTTTAGCTTTTAAAAAGGATTGCTTTTTCTCAAAAAAAGCCTAAAAAACTCGAAAGCCGGAAAGCTAGCAATTGATGTCTTTTTAGCTTTTTTTCCTTTTTTTAAATTAAAATAATACTTGTAAAATTTGTTTGTATAGCGAGTTGTCACACTCAAAAGTTAAGAAAAGTAAATAAGCAACCCAGCCTATATCATGTTTGGTCAAAAAGATGCTGAAATAAAGCATATTTTTAGCTAAAAAAGCTTAAAAAACCCAAAAATCAAACATCTAAATTTTTGTTGGCTTTTAAAACATCTTTTTTAAATTTGATATTTGACCAGATAACCTGTCGCCAACAAGGCCTAATTTAACCATAATTCAATTATTATTATTCAACCAAATAGAGTTTTTTGAACAAGCTAATCAAAAATTTCCACACAGTAACAAATTCAGTACACTAATTCAGAATACGACGACATGTTAACGAAGCACACAAAACCGAACCGACAATACTGTAAATACCAAAAACCTGTCCCGAAAATGCAAACATAAATTCAATTCAATCAAACATAATTCAATTATTATTATTCAACCAAACAGAGTTTTTTGAACAAGCTAATCAAAATTTCCACACAGTAACGAATTCAGTACACTAATTCAGAATACGACGACACGCTAACGAAGCACACAAAACCGAAACCGACAATACTGTAAATACCAAAAACCTGTCCCGAAAATGCAAACATAAATTCAATTCAATCAAATTAATTCCAACCAAACAGATAGTATATCTTAACAAACTAATTAAATAAATAATCACCTTTAAAACGATTTTCCGACTAATTAATCAGATTTTTTGTAAATAATTGTCTGTCCAAAGATTTTTAAAATCAAAATTTAAAAAATCAGCTAAAAAATCTATTGACAAACGGACCCCTTGCTACACTAATTCAGAATATGGTTATGAAACGTTAGTGAAATACACAAAACCGAACTCAGACATTGCTATAAATACCAAAAATCTGTTAACAAATCCAAAAAAATAAATTCAATTCAATCAATTTAATTCCAACCAAACAGATACCTCTGAAGAAGCTGATTAAACAAATAATCACATTTAAAACCCACACAAAACAGAAACCGACATTACTGTATATACCAAAAACCTGTTCAGAAAATGCAAACATAGATTCAATTCAATCAAATTAATTCAAACCAAACAGATATTCTGAATAAGCTAATAAATAATCGCCTTTAAAACGATTTTCCGAACAGTAACGGATTTAGTGCACAGTAACGACTTAAGTACACTAATTCAGAATATGACAAAACGTTACCTAAATATATAGAACTGAAAGCGAACAGATTAAATTTAACAATGTAATTCCGACCAAACATATAGTATCAGTATCTCTGAACAAGTTAATTAAATAAACAAACAATCACCTTTAAAACGCTTTTCCAAAGATCCGCGTCGATAAGGGCGAGTGTACGGCCAAGGTTTTTTCTCATTGCTTTTTCATCAAAAAAGCCGATGCCAAACGCGCCCTTAGTTTTAAAACAGTTTTTTTTCAAAATTAAAAATACAAGTTTTCAGACAAAGTATGTTCATATAATTATCATTATCCAACCAATTAGAATTTTCTAGACAAGCTAATCAAATATTTCTACACATTAAAGAATTCGGTACACCAATTCAGAACACAACGAAATGTTAACAAAAAGTTGAAAACACACAAAACCAAACTCGACATTAGCCTAAATACAAAAAACCTGTTCCGAAAACACAAAAATAAATTTAATTCAATCAATTTAATCCCAAACAAACAGATATCTCTTTACAAGCTAACCAAATTTATTTACACATTAACGAATTCAGAAAACGTTAACGAAACACAAAACCGAAACCGACATTACTGTAAATACCAAAAACCTGTCCCGAAAATGCAAACACATATTCAATTCAGTCAAATTAATTTCAACCAAACATATCTCTTTAAGATACTAATTACGTAAAAAAAACCTGTTCCGAAATCGCAAGCACAGATTCAATCAATTTAATTACAACCAAACAGATAGTATCTCTTAACAAACTAATTAAACAAATAATCACTTTTCAAACGATTTTCCGATCGTTTTTTTTCTCATTGCTTTTCCAACCCAGCTTTTTCACCAAAAAGCCGACGCCAAACGCGCCCTTAGCTTTTAAATGTTTTTTCTATTATTATACAAGCTTTCTAAACAAGCTAATCAAAAATTTATACAAAGTAACAAATTCAATAGATAATTCAGAATAAGACGAAACATTAACCAATAAGCTAATTAAAGAAATAAACAACCACATTTAAAACGATTTTCCGAGAATCAGAATCGAGAAGGGCGAGTGTACGGGCCAAGGGGAGGAGAGTTCGCCGGAGACGGCGAGTTTGAGGAACTCCGGTGACGGTTATAAGGCCGGGTCCGGCGGGACCTAAATTCTCCAATAACGATCGAGTAATAATATTATTAGTATTAGTGATATTATTATTATTATTATTATTATTATTATTATTACGTTCTTTTGGTAAATGAAATTTATTTGAGCTTAGTAATTTAAGATCAGAGTATTTAATCTCGTAAGGTTTTATTATTTCTAAATTATTATCTTCTCCTTCCATATTTCTCTCTCTCTCTCTCGGAGAGATTTTTTAGCAGCGGGAGGTGTTTCAGATTAACGCGAGTATTTTGTTTTTGTTTTTTTGGTTTTTTCTAAATGGTGCTAAAAGATTAAAATTTCATAAATTTGTACCCAAACTATCAGTTTGTGGCAATTCAATACTTAAACAAACTGCCTACTATCTTCATTCCTATTTAATTGTCCACTACGAAACTACGTGTAATTTTGACCGGCTAAGAACTTGTATCAAAATTGTTGGAATGATTTTTTTTTTTAAGTTGATAATGCATATAGTTCAAATGTTGAATTTTATGATTAGATTTAAAAAAAATTCATTTCGATAATTTTGATACTACAAGTTATACGCCGGTCAAAATTACACGTAAATTAGTAATGTACAATTAAATGGGAACGGATGGAGTACTTTTTAAAATTAAATCAAGTTTAATGGTTTATCTTCAATTAATACATTTTTGCTTGTTGTCTCTCTATTTTTTTAATTGAAAAACTCGTTGTTTAATTACCTATATTAACATATTTTACTAATTTGATACTTAACATACAGTATATGTGGTCAAACTAGTACAAATACTTGCCAACTTTTACCAATTTGGTAACAATTTATAATGCTTATTTTGACACGAATGTCTTAATTGGATGTTAAGCATAAAACTTTGATACCAATTTAGAAAAATAAGTAGGTTGTGTACTTAAATTGCTAAAAGACGATAGATTATGTATCAATTTAGATTTTTTATCATTAAAAAAACAATGATATTTTCCGAGTATGTGCATCAACAAGGACGAGTTTACGAGTCAGGAAGTGGATAGTTCACCAGAAACGAAGAATTTTGGGAATTCCGGTGACGACTATGCCATCGAGTTCGGCGGGGCCTAGGTTTTCCAATAACGATAGAGTAATAGTAATAGTAATATAATCTTGTTCTTTTGGTAATTGATTTTTATTTGAGATGTTAATATTACTTAGTAGTCTGAGATCGAAGTATTTAAGCTCCTATGGTTGTATTGTTTCCAAATCTTTCTCTTCACCTTCCATTTCGCGAAGAGATTTTCAAACGACAGGTGGGCTTTCATATCAACGCGAGTACATTTTTTTCTTTTTTTTGGTTTTTTTTCTAAATGATACCAAAAGATTCAAAATTAATAAATTCATACCCAAACTATCATATTCTAGCAATTTAATACTTAAACTGCCTACTTTTTTAAATTGGTACCTAAACTTTTTATCTTCAGTTAATTCACTCTTCCTTGTTACAACTCTATTTCTTAATTGAAAAAACGTTGTTTATTGCCCTATACTATCATCCTATACTAATTTGGTACCCAACTTACAATACACGTGGCCAAACTAGTACAACTTTTACCAATTTGGTAACAATCTTTAATGCTTATTTAGACACAAGTGTCTTGATTGACGTTAAGCACAAATTTAAAATAGCATGTAGATTGAGTACTAAATATTTAAAACTCGATAGGTTGGGTAGCAATTTAGAAAATAATATAGGTTGAGTACTAAATAGCTAAAATTTGATAGGTTGGCTATCAATTTAGAAAATAAGAAATGATGGGTACTAAATAGCCAAAACTCCATAGGTTGGATACTAATTTAACATTTTTATCATTAAAAAAACAACGATTTTTGTTCAAATAAACTGCAACTTTAATTATCAAAAAAAAAAAACAAAAAAAACTGCAACTTTAAGATTCTTACAAATAATTTACTTGTGGTTTATATAAAAAAAAAATAAAAAATCTGGTTGTTCTTTTCGTTTTGTAGTTGTTTGACTTGTTAAGTTTAAGAATTTTTGCTACCGATCAACCCATCATTCTCTGGAAAAAGGAATGTAACAATATCTGATTGACGGTTTGCTATTTTTATTTTACAAGCTCTAATATTCAAAATTGTTTGCGTTTCGATTTTTCATTGTCAACGTTGATTCTTCCTCTACCCGTATTAAATAGAATGTGTTGAGCGAAATCTCTTTCATAAAAACCTGCTTGATTTAAATCGGAGAAATCACATGTTTCATGAGACCATGGGCTATGACTCGAATCCATAGTCAATCGTATCTTCAATAGGGATTTTCTCATTGTTTTCATATAGTAAAAAGTACGAAAAGAAGGACCCATTCCAAGTTTTTCAAGAATAGTGGTGTTAGAGTCTCTCGACCATTTGCCTTGCCGTTAGTCAATTCTATTTCTTGTTGCACCAGAGATATAACTAGTGTCACCTGAAAGACCCAATAGCCAAAAAAAAAAAAAAAAACGCAATTACGAATACAAAGTTAATGATGTGTCATGTCAGCAAAACAAGAATCTACGGCGCCGTATTCATCACTTGTTTCAAAATCCTTCCTCACTTATGATTAAGATACATCTAATAATCATGAATTATATATCTTTTTTGCTCTTACGCTTCAAATTATAGTTTCTTTGCCTGACAATACTATAAATTAAGAGCATAACAGAAATTTGTTTAGGTTTTTTAATACAAAGCATGCTAAATCTTTGTATGATTGTATGTATCAATGTGTGGAGGTCACACAGAGACCAAGTTAATCGCTGTTATATATAATCGGGAAAAAAGTAACAAATTAAACTCAAGGATAATGATGTCTACACTATTTATACATTAACCATGTCATCAATTTTACGTGACAGAGATCAAAACAAATTTTCACCAAACATGTTCAAGTGTTAACGAGTTTGTTATAATTACGTTGCAGCTCATATAATTGTGTAAAAAAGCATATAAATAGTGTATGTATCATTACCCTTTTAACTCCATTGAACATGTCCTAAACTATACAATCAACTTAACACCATCTTATATGCTTATACTATAATAAAAACTATAGAAAAGTAAACTCATATAATTGTGTGAAAAAGCATATAAATAGTGTATGTATCATTACCCTTTAACTCCATTGAACATGTCCTAAACTATACAATCAACTTAACACCATCTTATATGCCTATACTACAATAAAAACTATAGAAAAGTAAACTCCTATAATTGTGTGAAAAAACATATAAATAGTGTATGTATCATTACCCTTTTAACTCCATTGAATATGTCATAAACTATACAATCAACTTAACACCATCTTATATGTCTATACTACAATAAAAACTATAGAAAAGTAAACTCCTATAATTGTGTGAAAAAGCATATAAATAGTATATGTATCATTACCCTTTAACTCCATTGAACATGTCTTAAACTATACAATCAACTTAACACCATCTTATATGCCTATACTACAATAAAAACTATAGAAAAGTAAACTTTATGACACTATTTTAACTACTTTATTCTGTAGCTTTGTGGAAACATATCACAACTCTCTTTTATCAGACACCATATTAATGGGAGAATATTTCTGGGCCTATTTTAACCTTTTAAGCCATATATACTTGTCTAAATTAAATTAACGGTCCCATGTTTCCACATACAAACATTTTTAAAAAATCAAATGCATGTCTTTTTAACTCAATAATCGTAATTTCCAATAGCATTAACAGTATACCCATGTCTGATTGCGGGAACATGTCCTAATATTGCATGCTTTCGAATGACGACTTATAAAAAAACCAGTGGGTTACTACTTACTATACTGTTTGTACACGATAAAAGTAGCTTACATATGCATAATTCTCAGGAAATGGGGGTGGTCAATGCAGATATACATCTGTAACCACTAATAAACATGTATAAATGCTAAATTATTGTGTTAGAGTCAAACAATAATGCAAACAAAAGCATTTCCCAAACATATTTGATGATTTTATATTTCTGGAATTATTGTTGTTGATGCCAACACATGGATAATGTCAGCACCATTTTACTCATTTTTGATAACGGGTCAACTTATAGTATGATTAGAGGAATAAACTTGAGTATGTGAGGAATTGCTACGATAGACCTACGAACCTACTAGGTACCGGTCTTTTTTGAATGTTCCTCGACTTTTCGAGAAAACAAAGGCTATTCATAGGATATACACTTGGTTTCTTTTCGAAATGGATTATTCTTGGAAATGTATATATTACTCGCTTGAACCGCGCATAGACACGTAAAAGGCAATGTTAGTACTTAATTAGTAGTTATCAAAACTACCTTAAAACTGTTTTAAACCAGATGAAATTAGACTTACTTTGCAGTTAAGTATAATCAGACTATCAGAGAGCTATGGCGAAAGTTGGAATTGTTGCACTACGGAACTTTTTTCTTCTTGGTATATACTTAAATGATTTTGCAATCTCGAATAATTTATGTTAATTATTTACATCATAAATTTTGATCCATTAACCATATACGGTATGATTGAAATTTGAAATATAACAAAAAGTTGCATTATCTAGCTAGTCGCAATTATTTTTCCACTATAGTCACCCATTCATGCATGTCGATTGATTAAAGAAATATAGCTCCTAAATCGGATTATGATAAGAGTGTTGTAAAAGAAAAAGAAAGGTACTAAGCATCTTAGGGTTAATTAAGTTAGCTCAATGAATGCTGTACAAAGATTATGCATGATAGAGTAGAAAACATACGAAGTTGAAGAAAAGCGAAAACATACGAAGTTGAAGAAAAGCGATATCGCCAAAAATGTTAAGATTAAACTTGTTTCATACCTCACAGAGCTCGTCAATTACTCGTTTCATCTTTGTTTCCTTATCGTTTTTTTGGAGGGAGAAGTTTAGCATATCAACTGTTTTTTTATAAAATTGGTGCAAAAGCACATATTTTTATTAATAAATGAATAAAAATGTGAGGGGAAAAGCCCACAAAGGTACAAAAATAAAATTGTTCAAAAGTGTTGCGATCACAAAATGTAACTTAAATAAGCTTCTAAACATCAATTGTTCCCTACGTATTAGAGATTTATTTTTTTGGATGTGTTTTGTGTATTAAAATCTACCGGAATGCAAATCGATAGAGTAAAAGTAATGAATATCTTCTTGTATAGTGATATAATGTTTTAAAAGAAAAAAAAAAAACGAGAGATAAAAAGATTCGAACTCACGACCTTTAGCATTCAAAACAAAAACTAATCCAATAGACTAGGAGGACAAGTATAAATATACTTAGTAATCGTAGCTAATGCGTTGCGTGTGCGGCGCGTAATTCAATAAAAATATATAAATTATGTATAGTTATAATATAAATATGTGAGTAATACAAAAAAAACATAGTTTAAGATTTAAAAGAATGTTTGGTTATTAAAGACGGATAAATAGTTTTATTAGTTTTTAGTTTTTATATATTTATTTGAGTATGATATTACTATAATTAATATAAATGTGTATGAGTATTTTTGAAAAAAAATGACTAAATTGGATAGACTCATTAGACTTGAGTTGACTTATTACAATAGAATGATAGTTAAATTAAATATTACATATCTAAACAGGTTACATGTATATATACTTGAAAACATCGAAAAAGAATTTTTTTTTTCTTTTTCCGGACCGCGCAGGGGTGCCCATAGAAGCATCCGCGCGCCCCTGCGTATACTAAACAACAATGTCAATAGAAACTCGATATTCTCTTGTATTTCATGTGACACTATTTTCCTTTCAAATGATTTAACGTTGGTTTCGATACGACAACAACCAATAAAAGTTGGAATAGTTTTCCATTTGCATGTTATAGATGTCCATGGTAATCTATCCAAATGTTGCACGTATGTAAGATTCCCAACGTCCTCTCAAACGTGTAAAATAAGAAGATGATAAAAAAGACAAGTCAAAGTTGGTCTTGCTTTGTGCTTTCTAAGTTCAACTTAATTAGCGATCAACAGCTAGCCACAATAATTATTAGTCAAACGAGTCTATCTAATTTAGTCATTTTTTTTTTTCAAAAATACTCATACACCTTTATATTAATTACAATAACGTTATACTTCCATAAAAATATAAAAAATAAAAACTAATAAAACTATTTATCACTCTTTAATAACCAAACTGTTTTTTTTTATTATCCACGTATTTATATCATAATTATATATATTTTCTATATTTTTATATATTACGAAGCACGCGCAACGCGTATGACACGATTACTAATATTGCTATATTTTTTCTAAACAAGAATTCAATAATTATGCCGTGTTTTAGTCTTCTACAGAAGAGAACAAATCTTATATATATATTCTCTACCCCATTTCATGCCCCGTTACTTATTTTATCCAATTTTTTTAAAAAAAAACTTGAAAAAAATTATACAATTAATATAACACATGTATTAATACATTTCAATAATTATTTTTAAAAGAAAATCCACACACAATTTATTTTGGAATAAATATATAAATTAGTGTAAATTAAATATTAAATGTTAAAAAATTTATCTAAAACAATATATACTATATCCAAATGTTTAAAAATTTGAATACAATATAATATAAAATCTTATAAATTTGCAGAACAAATTATGAAAATTTAAAATTTGAGTGAAAATAAGTAAGAACACACAAGTGATAAAGAATATGAGGTAAAAGATTTGCACTAGACTATCATAATGCGTTGCCTAAACCTGTATCTTTTACACGGTTATTGGTGTCTGGAAAATAAAATTACTATATAATCATTTCAACTATAAGAAATATCTTGTTTATACTACTTAAAAGTTTTTATTTCAATCCAATATAGTTAACTGGAATTCTGGACCTAAACTACGTACGGAGTAATTATATTTTTTGGATCTAAATAAAAAGTTTTCTATAAAAAAAAAATGGAGTTTTCTTAAGCCCCTTGTATTTTTATAATACGTAGTAGTTACATATTGGTTAGTATTGCTCTACAAAGGTTGAATTTAATTACGATATTGCGAATTATATGCACATCTCTCATGCACAATGCTTCCTATACTTATTGTTAATTAATTATTTGTGGAAGAAATTAGACAAAAACCCAGGTTAGAATATTGTACGTCTATCAATTAAAGAATAAAAAATCTCAATCTGTTAATTATTATAAACACAATATTTTCCGCTAAACTCGATAAGCAAAGTAGTTTAGTAGCTTTTATAGAGTTATAATAGACATGATCAGCAACAAACAATTAATACTGCAATATGCAGCTATAGTGAAATTATACAATTATACATGATGTTCTTGATCTTATTAGATTTTACACTCTTTTTTAATCTTATTATTCAAATTAAGTACTCAGTTGAAGGTTCTGTTTTCATAAAAGAAATAGGGAAACTTTGAAATATTCCCATATGCAATATGAGGCTATAATGCAATACATTTGTGTAGTCAAGATCAACAAGCTTTATGTAGCAAATTAATGCTTGAAAATAGTTGTTACTTGTTATGCTTTTGTGATGTTTTTTTTGAGAAAATTGAAAATGCATATGGAACCAAAAATGATTTCTTTTCACTTTTACTACTTAATGATCTTGACCAAAAATGCATTTGATTTGCAGAAAGTAGACAATTCAAACAACCCTTAATATATTTATTTGTCTACAACAAAAGAAGCAAATTAATGATTCATCAACGTGTATATAAAACCAAACAGCTTGCGTGACTATACTGTGGTTGTCGTAATTGACAACATACAATAAAAATGGACTATATAAAGGTGAAATTATAGATTGTTTTTGACTTTTTTTAATTAAATAAAGAGTTGATTTTATTTCAATTCTCCAGCTTAAAATGAGATTATGTATTTCTTCAAGCGAAGATGGCTTGATTAGTACTTCAAATTAATCAATCAAATGCATGAAACATTAATAAAAGAACACAAATTAAAATCGAGTTCAAGAAAACAAGCCTTGTGAAAATGTTATTTTTTACAATGACACTTCTAAAATGATTGAAACGTCGAGAGTTAAACATTAAATTTGCCAAAAATTTGCACAAAGCTGTAAATTCGTGGGGCAGTTTAGAAAAAATGAGTAATTAAGTCGGATAGGTAATATATGTCCAAAAAACAAGCCAAATAAACGTGTTAACATTTTTATGGTACTCTTGCAGATAATTAGCCAACGAAGCAGGTGATCCACTATTAGTGCAACAACACTTTAATTACAAATCACCATCACTCATTTGATCATAACATTTAACATTATGATGGGCGCTAAAGGCCACCACAAACAAGTTGACCAAAATGGCTTCTAGTGAAAAATTTGATAATAACTAATCCTAACATCAATACGAAATTCTCAAGATCGATATATAAGTTGATACATTAATATCATGAATTTGTTGACGTAGCATTGTAGGAACAACGTTTTCATAATCCAAGTCTAGATTGATCATCTTCTAATGTGGAAACTATAGGTGCTTACAAAATAATTGCGCTCGTCTATTAATTAACGGGGTTGAAATCCTTTTCTTTCGATCGGCGTTCATTGTCTAATTAAACAACACCAAATTACCTTAGTGTTTTTTGAACGGAATGACTATCATGGGGCTTGTCCCATGAAGGTAATATTAATTAAAAAAACAACGACACCAGATTTCTTTGTTTTTTGAAAAGATTCGAGTAAAACAACGACATTGATGCAGAAAATCAGAAATGAATTTTAGCTATACGACATCAGCAAAAGACGATAGAGGAATATACTACATGACGTGCCAATGTGATGGGCTTTATGGCTTAATAATTGGCGCGCAGTTGAATTTACTATAATTAAGGCAAAGATAAAAATTGTAAAATTCCAGTTAATTACAAAATAACGAAGCCAAGATGAATCTCTTTATTTAGATGGCTATCAGTGCTTAATTAACAAACAATTATGCCTATTATATAGATTAGTCAAAAATAGTATTCTTATAAATGTTCACATGTTAATTTAAGGCTTCTATAGTCCAAGTTTACAGTTAAGTTCTTCTGCGATCCAACATCATTAACCTAATTTTCTTGCCTGTCTGCCAAAAATAAAATAAAATTATTTAGCATCTTACGTATATATAATTTCTCTATTTTTCAGTAGGTTTTAATGGCAAAGAAACAAAGTTATATATAGGTTACTATTAAACTACTTCTTTTAAGCATTAAGTATGAACATTTTCATGTGATTGATATATACATGAACCGAAAATATGTAGAATATTAAACTGATATCACACTATAAAAAAATATCCAAATAGCGACGGGATTAGTGACGGTATTTTTTGTTACGAGCTTATTAGCGACGGTTTTTGTGACGGTTTAGTCAATTTGCGACAGATTTGTGATAACTTTTTAAATTAACGACAGACTTGTGACAGCTTTTGACTCTCACTAAATCAAACATTATTTTGTATTGTCATTAGGACAGCCAAATTATTCCCCAAAAATATACTTACGTGTATAATAAACTTAGGCAATGTTTTTTTTTTCTCTATGAAATCAAAATTGCGTGCAGTTTAAATGAAAGAATCGTTTCAACCCACTCACGTGCTAAATTATATGATACTAATCCTAATTCGCACACTATGTGTGACACTTAATTGTATAAAGTCAATATTTTTAAAAAAATTACAAATATGATGAAATGAATATATTAAATTAAAATTCATATATATATATATATAATGTTTTATTGTTATAAGAGTATAAAAATACATGTATAATGACTTTTTGGGAGATGAATTAATATGTGTGAAAAAAAAAACATATTTATTACTTATTTATGTATTTAAATTGCATTAAGCTATTTGAGTAATTAATAAATTAAAATAGAAGCATTTTTGAAAAAAATAGGTAAAATATATTAATAGTATAATAAGGTCCGCACTTTAAAATCAGGATTTTTAGAAGCATAAAATATTTCTAAGAATCACAGCTTTCAGAAAAATCAGACACCAATTCTCCACATATAATAGGTGTACATATATGTATGCCGTGTACATATGTGATAATTAATTGATAGGGATATGGCTATATTAATTACGTTACATGTAATATTGGCTAAAGATAGATTTCCCATTTAATGAAAGATACTAATTCATTCTATATGGATAAAAAAAATAAGAGTTACTTACAAATAAATATATACAAATCAATTTAAATAAAAAAAAACTCATCTATGTGTATTTTTTTTTTTACAATTATGTACATATACTTATTTACAATTAAGTACATATGTTATAAAAAAACAATAAAATATCAAAAAACGAAAAAAATCAAAAAAATCAAAAAAACTAAAAAAACGAAAAAAACGAAAAAAACAAAAAAATTAAAAAAAATTAAAAAAATTATACATAGTATCAAACAGAATTCGACATGATTGGACATGATTAGATATGATTAAACAGGATTAGACATATAATATTTGACAGAATTAGACAGGATCAAACATGATTAGACATATAAGATTGAACAGGATCAGACGAGATCACACATATTTTTTGTATAAAAAATGTATTTTTAAAATTTTTAATTTTTAATTTTTTTAATTTTTTAATTTTTTGATTTTTTAATGACATATGTATCTATTTGTAAATAAATTCACAAAATATGTATTTTTTTTTATAAAAAAAGTCATCAAAATCAAAATAACCATATATATATATATATATATATCTTAACACGTGGGTGTTGTTAATGAATGTAGATATGCATGGATGTGTACATAAAATACGTGACCTCTTAGTACTTTGCTTCATCCATTGTTGAATAGAGAATTTATTAGAATCAAAGTTTTGTGTCGACTGCCGCCATAAGTCCCCAAATTAACATAATTATAAGTACTCTTAAAAAATGTATTTAATTAGTTCCTTAAACTATTAAAGATTAATAACTTTCATTAATATAAATCTCATGACACTGTGATCAATAATCACTTGCTGTTTTTTGTTTGTAAGATAATTAATATTGGCCAGGCTCATGATCATGTTTAATATTATATTTTGTTAATTAATCTACCTAAAATTATGCCGTATTAGAATACATTTTAAAAAAAAAATGGTTAGAGAACATGTCATTATTTGAGATGCTATTAATATAAGAAAGAAACACTCAACTTGTACTTTATTTGGATTAGGATTGGTATATATATACAACTCAAATAATTGATACTTCGTACTCATACTGATATAAATGTCCAAGCCCTTACCCCCTGTCATTTTTTTAAAACAAATTATACTTAATTTAGTGTTGCTAATCACCATATTTTATGTTAATTAATGTGGTTTCATATTAGTTTATATATGAGCGATTTGGCTTAACTAGCTTCTTGATTATTTAATTGGTTGGAAACCTCACTACAAGAAAAATTGATTAGCAACAGCATAGTTACAAAATATCAACGTACATATATAAAATTGTTGTTACTCTGAAAATATATATAATAACAGGATCAACAACATTTCCCTAACTAATTAACCCTTAATTATCCCAAACTGGAAAAATATATACACCGTTTACTAATATGAAATATCATAACTTTGTAACTAAAAGGCGATAATTTCGTGCGGGATTATGTATAATTATTAATTATATATATACATGAAGAAGCTATAAGTAGTCGGATTGTGCAATCATTTTTGTTAAGTTTACTAAAATGTGGTATATGTGAGTATATTTCTAGAAATAAGAACATGTTAGCTCAAACCTTAAAATTATAACTTCATTTGTTATTTCTTCACATAAGGCGAATCATTGGTTGGATTGTATTACTATTTCTATTTTCAAAATATATTAGTGCTGAAACTGATGAATAGAAAATAAATAAAAAATAAATGGACAGAAACTCGATCTTACAATTTTATTTTAATTTAATCACTAATGTCAATAAGAAAAATAATGATCATTCTTTGCGATAAAAGAATTACATATAAAAGACATATATACAATAAAGCATAATGGAATTTTTGATTAATTATATCAATGGTCCCCATAGTTTCAACTAAAGTTTGTTCTGGTCCTTTTACTTCCATTTATAACAATACAAAATTCTATCGATTGACCTTTCCTTGCTTCCATTCACAGAACCAAATTTATGTCTAATCTATTGAGAGGAAAAGTGTAATTCACCTTATCATTATATATGGAGATGCATAAGTCAGGCAAACTTGTAATATTCAACTACAAAAAGTTAAGGGGCCCAAAAAAGCACTCACAATATAGATACATACCATGCATCTCTACTCACTACTATATATATTATCCATCCAAGCCCTCATTCAAGCTCAAAGAGTTCATAACCAACCCCTTCACCACCACATTTATCCCCACTACAAAAAAAAAAAAACACATTCGGGTCGGAATAAATTTGGTGCGAAGTTGTCGCAACTGACCAAATCGGTGTGTTTTCATTGTTTTAACTCTTTTTTTTGTAGCACTCTTTCTCTCAATGGGAAATGACGACTACGTGTACCCGGTGGAGCGGGCTCGCCCTGTGGAAATACCGCCACCTCGTCCCTTCATCAAGTCCCTCGGATCCACTTTTAAGGAGACCTTTTTCCCGGATGACCCTCTTCGACAATTCAAGAACAAACCCTTGTCTAAGAAATTCATACTGGGTCTTCAATACTTTTTCCCGATATTTGAGTGGGGCCCACGCTATACTCTCGACTATTTAAAATCTGATTTAATCGCGGGTATTACTATAGCCAGCCTTGCTATCCCTCAGGGCATTAGTTATGCCAAGCTTGCTAACTTGCCACCTATTCTTGGACTATGTAAGTAAGATTTTTATGATAAGTATGATAACAAGGGAAATCAGATACCTAAAAAGAGTTATTTGCAAACTTTTCCTACAGAATTTCGAAAAATATACTAAGGGATATGCAAATGTTGAAATTGTGAACTGTATGTAAATCTTTCCGGGATGAGGAGACGAATTCCTCGTAAGCTAAAGCAAAGATGTAGGCAAAGTTTTGTGGCATGCACAAGTGATCAAATTGCAAATTTTAACTTCTTAGGAATTCGATCCTCACCTCATCCCGGAAAAAAAATACATACAAGTTTTGTGTTTAAAGGCTAGATTAACCAATATCACAGTGTCTTAACATTTTGTGTTCAAAATTTAATTAACTTGTTTTCAGATTCAAGTTTTGTGCCGCCACTTGTGTACGCGATGATGGGAAGTTCGAGAGATTTAGCTGTCGGGACAGTCGCTGTGGCTTCACTGCTTACGGCTTCAATGTTGGGAAGTGAAGTGAATGCTAATGAGAACCCAACTCTTTATCTTCATCTAGCTTTTACTGCTACCTTCATTGCTGGCCTTTTACAAGCTTCTTTGGGATTATTAAGGTTAGTTATCATTGATTACTCCTTTCGTGCATGGCCTTTTTGTACATGGTATTTCACTCACTCAAAAATGGCGAAGGAATCTAGGCATTTTCTCAACATAAAAATATAATGGTCTGTCCAACCATTGATTTTAGTGGTGTTCACGGTCTCGGTTGTAACGGTTTTTCATATTGAAATGGGTTGAAAAAAAATAACCCCGGATCAGACTAGTATAATTTTCAGGCCAAACCAGACCCGACCAACAGTCCGGTCTGGTTTCAGGCTGGCTTACGGGTTAAACGTTTCGTTTCGGTTATGGGTTGAGTTTTGAATATTGTCGCGGTTTCACAATAAATGCAACATAGTAAATTGCCTTTCCAAAAAAAAAAAACTCAAACAAATAATGGCTATGGTTATTTATTAATTAGGATTAAAAATCAATGGCTGAGATAATTTATATTTATTATACTTAATTTATTATATAATTTGTTAATTAACATATATATATATATATATATATATATACTCGGGTAGTTTTAGTAGGTTAAAACAGTTTTCACGGTTTGGTTTTAACGGGCCAACACAGTTTGGTCTGGTTTGGTTCGGTCTGATTTTTTATTAGTTAGACATAGCCTAACTCATTAAGAACGGTCTTGAATTTTTTAAACCCTAACCCTAACCCAGATCAAGTAGGTAAAAATCCAAACCCGACCAGACCAAAATCTTTCTAAATACATGTACTATTACTTTCCGGGCTAGTTAATATCTACTTTCTTCTCTCCTTTATATAATCACCATTCACCAAGCCATGATTTTTTTTTTGAAATTATCTTTTTGCAAGCTTTTAACATGAAAAATATAAGAGACTATTTATTGATAGACTTAAGTGATCAAGACGCTTGAAAACGTCTTGTTTGGGGGTTGAGTAGACAAATTATCAGTAGATTTTCTATAATAGACAAACATACACTTATCAAGTTGTTTACTACCCTCTCTCCGTTCCTAATTAATTGTTTATTACAAAATTATGTGCAATTTAATCGGCCAATAACTTGTATCAAAATTATCGGAATTAATCATATAATTTAGACATTAAATTATATGATTTACTTTTTGAAAATTTTCATTTTAACAGTTTTAATACATATCAAAATTGTTATCTTTCCTTCTCCCTTCTGGAGGGGATTAATTATCTGTAAAATTATGGGGATTCTTAAAACCAAATAAACATTTGCTTTGGGATTGATAAAGCATTAATTCAATAAATAATTTAAACAATATTAAATACTAGAAATTTGCAATTCATATAGAGAAATGAAGTTTACCCTTATTTATTGTTGTAAATGTCGCAGGTTAGGGTTCATAGTGGATTTCCTTTCACATGCGACCATAGTTGGGTTCATGGCAGGTGCGGCCACGGTTGTGTGTCTACAGCAGCTAAAAGGGATACTCGGACTTGACCATTTTACCAGTGCTACTGATCTTGTATCGGTTATGCGATCCGTCCTCACCCAGACACATAAGGTCTCTTCATCAATTATAATTTACACATCTCCATCACCAATAAACATATATTTAATATTCCATCACCAGTATTAATCTCTCCTGAACATTTAATTCTTTTTTCCATATAATGATAGTAATGTGTGGTTATACTATCTTTTATTACTAATTAAGTTATATTCCTTACAAGCACAAAAATCACTCAAAAAACAAGACTTGGAAGTAAAAAAAAAGAAACTAATTAAGTTATAAGATTTTTGTGTTTATAATTCCATTAATTTTTTAAGTGGAATATAACTCTAATTATATTAACTGTGCAAGATCTCTCATATATAATAGATACTTATATTATTTAGGGCATATAAATAAGCATATTACTAATATTATTGCTTGATTAAATACAGTGGAGATGGGAAAGTGCTGTGTTGGGATGTTGTTTCTTGTTCTACCTCCTCCTAGCTCGATATTTTGTAAGTTATCACTTTTGTACCCACTCCTTTTACATGTATTTTTTAATCTGAGTTTAGTACTATTTTCAAAACAAACCAAAATTTCAAATAAATTGATTAAATATAAACAGAGTAAAATAATAGTAATCGTAAAAAGCTTTTGGAGCTTAGGTAAGTCAAATGGTTTTAAGAAAGCAGGTGATATTATTGGACTATTGAAATTGAAAACTTGTACGATTACTTTTTTCCGCGCTAAATAATTAGAGCAATAATGTAGCAACTTCAATAATACGAGTGTAAACAAGCTAATTTTCAACATTAAGCTGCTCCCACTACAAAAGTAATTAAGTTGTCTGGGGAAAACTTTTGACTTATCGACTGTTGAAACTTCGCTCAAAATTTCAATAAAATCTGGTCAACTAATTTTTTTAAAACACGTCAAGAAAATTAAGCTTGTTTCTCAATTTTCATATAGAATTAGCCACAAACTATAGAAGAAACGAATAACATGCATACACATGCATATCATAATTATTTAAAAACATTTTCTTCTCATTCTAGTTATGTGGTATTCCACTTTGCCTATTTGTAAAAAGTATGTAGATGAGAAAAAGGTTAATTATATACATCTCAATGCAAATGTTTTGTCACTTGTGAGGTTTCCTTAGGGATTTAATTTTTAAGATTTAACTTTATACTTTAAATAATTGTCTTAATTTTGATAATTACATGGCAGAGCAAAAGAAAACCAACTCTATTTTGGATATCAGCTATGGCTCCTTTGACATCAGTTATATTGGGAAGTGTTCTTGTATATCTCACTCATGCTGAAAAACATGGTGTTCAAGTGGTGAGTTACATTACTGAAAAATTCAAGCTTTAAGAGCATTTTTTTGATAGATTTTAAATAGATTTTATAACATATCAAAAACCAAAATAAAAATATAGAACTGTAGGTGAGCCTACCCTAAACTTAAATATTAATCATTTTTTTTATATCCATTTGACACTTTTTTTATACAAACGGGTTGTGAACCAGACTATATGACGACTGTTCCACAATAATTCTCCAAAACAATTGTATAATTAAAGAAAGTTCCCAGTATATACTACAGTATCATTTTATATGCAATAATCATGTATTTGGGAATGTTAATAAGAATATTTAATAGATTAGGCAAGAGTGTGGAATTGTTGATGAAAATTTGGTCCATCCATGATCCAACCAACATTTTGTTGCTTTTACTCAATTAAGGCAATGGAAAAGCCTATCAATAGAGACATGTGACACAAAATGACATATAATATTGGGGCCACTAAAATGTGTAATATTGGTGACCTCATTTGCTCCCTTTTTAGTACAACAGATCAACACGAATTTCAAATAATTGTCCCAAAACTTATTAAAATTATCAAAAGAGTTGGACCCATGTACTAGTTGATCGATATAGCTAGTCCAAAAGTATATATACTTGATTGGTTGTGTTAAAAGACAGGTTTCTTTTGCACATGGACTTAATTGGACGGTTCTAATTGGTGGCTTTCTTTAAAAGTATCTTTTAGTTGGACTTTTAATTAGGAAAAAAAATTACACAACAAAAAGAAATGGATAAAAAGTTGCTCAAATTTCAAGTCAATTGCAGCGGCTAAAATTATGAATCTGAGCAAATAAAATACAACATTCTTTACGTAATAAAAACAAAAAGTTAGCTCTTTTTTTTTTTCTAATTTTTTTACTTGTCAGACTTAATGTACTTATTTAGTCAACCTAAGAGCCTGAACATTAATTCTTTTGACTGACAGTTGACTATTTCTTTTGATTTTTTCTTTAAAAAAATCAGATTTTTTTAAAAAAATTATAAAACATGTTTATAAAATTTAGAATTGAGTTTCAAAATTTACTAAGTCAATTTTCTGATTTTTGTTTGTGTTTGTGTTTGTGTTTGTGTTTGTGTTTGTGTGTGTGTGTTTTTACATTTTTTTACCTTAACTTTATTAAACTTTACAAAAACTCAAAAGAAATCGTAAAATTATAAAATTTAGGTTCCGTAGTTAAAAACTGAGTTTTAAAAATTACAATAAAATATTAGTATGGACGTGAAAAAAAGTTCTGATAAAATGTGTTTTTTTTACAGATTGGACACTTGGAAAAAGGGTTAAATCCACTGTCCATTGAGCATCTAACTTTTAGTTCACCTTACCTTTCATTGGCCATTAAAACTGGTATTATCACCGGTGTTATTGCTCTAGCGGTAAATTTCTTTTCATTTTCCTTTTTACTGCGTATTAGTTTTCATCTAAAAAAAATGAAAATGAAACGTTTCCTTATTAATATTAGTTGTACGAATATGCTACTACTGTAGTACTAATTATACTTGTTCGATTAATAATCACATGTGACCATTTCACTAAGTGGTGGCGTTTTTATACTTTATATGAATAAGCGTAAATCTTTGTAAAGTAAAAGTGATGGATATTCGATGAGGATGAAAGCTTATCGATCCAACAAATATCTACGGCTCTTTTCAGTACAGTATCTATATGACTATATTTCATTCTTAGAATATTTCCCTTTAGTTAATAGTATCGACGATACTTTCGACGATATTCTAGTCCCATAGCTCGCACATTTGTCCCACACTTTTTTTTTTCGTGAAGGCATATTAAATCGCCTTTGACGTTGTGTATGATAAAGAATAATCGGATTATCTTACGCATATTCAAAGTTTTAACTTTTAAGGTTCTTCACATTATTAATGAAATAGGGCGTATTTCCACCAATTTATATATAAAAAATGTTCTCATACGAAAATATAAAAATATTTTTTAACCCTTTCACAATGTAGTATGTGAAGTGATAGCTAGTTTGGCATGACTACCAGTTTTATTTGTCTACATTCTACTGATAGAGTGCAATCTAGACAATAATTCAAGATTTCTTTGAAAAATAAAATCATGAATTTTTTTTCTTGGTAAGTAAATCATGACATTTTTGAAGCAAATATTACCCGTTTCGGTGATTTATCAAGGAAAGGGGGAAAATGCTGTAAATGTCAAGACAGGTTATATATCCACATGTATCACAGAGAATTTAATTTAAAAAACGGACTCGAGGCTAATGTGGAATAGCAATTAATTTTATGTATAATGCGATATATTTTGTAGAATTGACATAGCTTTTGAACAATGACAGGAAGGGATTGCTGTTGGTAGAAGCTTTGCTATGTTCAAGAATTACAATATTGATGGAAATAAAGAAATGCTTGCTTTCGGGATGATGAACATTGCCGGTTCTTGCACTTCTTGCTACCTCACCACAGGTACTTATATATCTACTACCAAAATTCCGCTTCATTGTTTTTCCCGATATAATTTCGAGTCCTGAAGATAACTACACTAAAAAAAAGAGTAAACAACAACCAGCTTTTAAACAAATAAGTAGGCTTTTTTGAGGTCTAAATTTCTTGCTTCTAGCCTATTCTTGTAAAAAAATAAAAAAAGATACTCAGCTTTTTATGCATTGCAGATATAAGCAGAAAACCCGATAACGTGCGCTTAAAAAAACTGCAACCAACAAGTTCATCATGTCGCCTTCATAAGAATCAAAAGAAAAGCAGATTTGTTTACTATGTAACTAAATCAGTACAAAAAGTATTTATTTTTTATTTTCCTTTTTCTTGGGCAGGGCCATTTTCGCGGTCAGCGGTGAACTTCAAATCAGGGTGCAAAACAGCAGTTTCTAACATAGTCATGGCAATTGCTGTAATGATAGTTCTGTTATTCCTAACACCACTGTTCCACTACACTCCCCTCGTTGTTCTATCGTCAATTATTATCGCTGCGATGCTTGGATTAATTGATTACGAGGCAGCGCTACATCTTTATCACATAGACAAATTCGATTTCATCGTTTGCATGAGTGCCTATTTTGGTGTTGTTTTCGGAAGTGTGGAAATAGGCCTAGTAATAGCGGTACGTAACAGAAAGCAACTCTGTTTAGTTAGAATAATTTAAACGTATTCCGTAAAATCCTAGTGGTAACATTTCATTTCAATAATCAAGAAATGAAAATCATGGTCATCAAAAATAAAACCAGTTTATTATACACCATGCCAATCTCAAATCAGTTTAGTGAGTGCATTCCCATTAAAAGTAGCCGTAAACGAACAAGTTTTCCTTAAGTCCAAGTTGTCACTCTATACTCAATGGTTAATTTCCAACAACAACAAAATATAATTTTTTTATTTAAAGATATACTATACCTGGATTCTCATGCTGATTTTTTTCTCATTTTATGTTCAGGTCGCGTTATCTCTACTTAGAGTACTTTTATTTGTCGCGAGACCTAAGACCACGGTTCTTGGTAATATACCGGATTCTATGATTTACAGAAGTGTAGATCAATATCCAAATGCAAATAGCGTACCAGGGATTCTCATACTTGAGATTGATGCTCCTATTTACTTTGCAAACTCGAGCTACTTAAGAGAGAGGTAAAAAAAATATACATAATTGACCGAATATTGAAGGCTTATTTAGGTATTTGATGAATTGTTTTGGTATAGGATTTCAAGGTGGATAGATGAGGAAGAGGATAAACTAAAATCTTCAGGAGAGGACAGTTTGCAGTATGTCATACTTGATATGGGTGGTAAGTGATTTTTTTACAAGACAATACTGATGTACACAACTATGATAGAAATTTTTTATTTAACTTTTTTCATACATTACAATTCTCATATTCGATAATCCCCCTTTCTGCAGCGGTAGGAAACATCGATACCAGTGGAATAAGTATGCTTGAAGAGGTGAAGAAGAGCACTGAAAGAAGGGAACTAAAGGTACATATTTAGATATTTGTTCATCCGACTAAAGTCCAACATCTAAAAAAAACTTGAACCTATAAAGTCTATAAAAATAATTTTGGAAACATTTCTTGAACTATAAAGTATAAACACAGAAAAAAAACTTACCTTTTCTTTTTTCCTTGTAAACAATGTATAGCTTGTATTGGCAAATCCTGGAGGTGAGGTGATGAAAAAGCTAAACAAGTCGAAGATAATCGAGTTGATAGGGAAAGAATGGATCTATTTAACAGTTGGAGAAGCTGTTGGATCATGTAGCTACATGCTTCATACATGTAAACCAAAGACCGACCCAGAGACGTATAGCACAAATGTTTGAGCTACAATATTTCATATATAAGTCGGTAAATCTGACACACCTGTGCCCAAACAATTGATGTTTTTTTTATTTTCCGGAACTGTAATCTGTAAAATATGCATATGTTTACAAACTTGAAATTATGAATTCAAATACCAATCAATAGAAATTACATTGCGATTGAACCTAATGAAAGGTAAACACGTAACACCAGAACGAAGCAATATATATAGGCTTCATAAAGTTGATCAATCATGCAAATGTATGAAGCTACCCGCGTCTAGTGAATACTAATTCACCCCAACTAAATTGCGAGCAAGCCCAATGCCTTGTTTGGTTTCAGCTTTTAAGAAAATGAGCTATATTTTCTTTTTCCAGATTAAGAACAAAGCTCGGTTTATCCAGCTTCAAGCTTCTAGTTTTTTATGCTAATTTTTAAATGGTCAGCCAAAAGCAGCAAGGCTTAACACCCTAATAATGAGCTAAATCTGCTATTAAACAAGGCTAAAATATAAGAATACCAAATTGACTAACCATTGAATAAAGGATTGCCAAGAGATACACAAAGTTTATATTTTCAATTAAAAAGAAAAAGGAGCTTGAAATGTACAATAGCTTTCCTAAACAAGCACAAAGTCTAGCTTATAAGAAAAACACAAAACAAAGTCTGAATTAAGTTTAACAAAAACATAGAAGTCACAGACCATCTCTTTAAAAGTTATTCTGAAATATATTACGAAAATAGCTGAGATGAATCTTGCCGGCGCGCTTAGTCTCCCCGGGTTGAAGGCTGAACACAGACACAAAACGATGAGCTCGCTTTTTTGAGTTCACGACTAGGAGTTCTTAAACTGCCATATAAATAATCCCTCAACATAACCTTTTTCTTTGTCTCTTTAACCCCAAGTTTACCCTTTGTTTCCTTCTTGTCCGTTTCCAGCATCAAAGTTTGTATTTTTTGCACTTTCGTCTGCCACTTTTCGACTTTCTCCGAAATTTTTCGTGCTTGCTCTGCAATTTTTCTTCTTCTAGCACTTGCACACTCCTCCGAATCAATTCCCAAATTGACGTTAGAGGAAAACGATCTCTTTTCGACACTTCTCATTAGTTTACCTAAACAATATTCAAACAAACTGATAAACAAACCAAAAGCAAACCTACATAAACCAACAACCCCTAACTATTAATTTTGATTGAATTAGAAAATTTAAAAAACCTATTTACAGATTGAATCGAATCGATTATGACATGTGTGTCTAAATCAATTAAGTTTGGAAAAAAAAATAGTTCTGTTGTAATTGGAATAACAAACAGACGAGACTAGGCCAAACTAATCCGATTACAAATGACCTGGTTCTTTTTTTCTTTGATTATTAAGTTACTCAAACAAAACCGATTAATTTAAATTTCTTTGGTTTTTATTTTTCTTAGATACAGAATTTAACTGTGAATGCCCTTAAGTTTACCATTATAATCAAACAGCTTGATAATCGCCTCCTCAGCTTCTTCAAGCTGCTCTATCAAGATATCACCATCCCCTTTGTACACGGATTTTCCCTTTTTTCCTTTTTCGGTAATTTCGACTTTTTTCAATAAATCTTGTACATTAATTTGGAGATTACTCAATTTCTGAGCATCTGAGTTGAGCCTTTCCACAATCTTGGTCTTAGTCGCCTCTTGGCTACGTTGCGAAAACGTCTTCGAAATCTCCAACGTGTCCACACCTAACTCCTTCTCAGCCTCGATCTTTGAACTTCCAAGTTTACTATTTTGTGACCGTAACCCTTTTTCCTTCCTGGTGGTAAATTCAATGCTGTGATCTATATCAGTTGAATCCCACGACTCAACCCTCTTGCTCCTAGACTTTCTCTCTAATTGCCTGCTCAATGACCGAAAAATTGGATATTATTGGTTGCATATCCTTGAAAAGGGATCATATTCAAATTAGTTATAAAAAAAACTTATTAAGAGTTTATTTACCTCAATTCGTACGAGGATTCAGAGTTTTTATCGAGCATAATGTCTTTCATTGTAAGCTCGTTTTTGAAGTCTGATTTATTGTAAATTGGCACGGAATACTCTCTGTTTGTACAAGTTCTAAGCTTCAAACTATCGATGCCTTCCTTTGCAATTTCTAGGTCTGTGTTTGTGTCGCTGTTTTCCTTAGCCGCATGCTTCTCTTTTTGAATGAATGTTCTCTCAATCACTTTGATCTTATACTGCAGATCCTTTAGCTCGGAATTAAGATCCAGCGCCTTACTATCCGCACTTCCATTTTTGCAGTTAACTGATACAACCTCCTGGACAAACAAATCATGAAAGATTACGTGCGGTACTTTTTTCCAGCACAATACATTTTTTTTGAATACTTTTCAAATCTAATATATTCAAGAAACTGCTATTAACATTGTGTTATATCTTAATGATAAACTTGTTTTTGAATGTTATAGGGTTCAATATGGTCTACTGCCCACGAAATTGGATCTAGTAACATGAAGTACCAAAAAGTTGATCAAGTAGCCTGTACTGCACCGATTTCTTGAATTACTGTTTTTTTTCTCTGTCAAATTATCTAACAGCGGAGTACCTAAATGACAAGTAACAGTAGTATAGGGTACTAAGGTTAAGTTGACATGTTCTTTTAGGTTTATATTTAGCACCTTATACTGAACTATGGTCAATTTAGTACCATGCCTTTAGATAATTGGAATGAGAAATAATAAATTGATATAGGTAAATATTGAACTTTTTCATATACATATATAACTAAGGTTACCTTTTCTCCATCATTGTGGTGTTTCTGACCCTTCGTGCACAAAGTACGGTACTCTAATGAAGAAACTGAATCCTTCAAAGACAAAACGAGCGGGGCATAGGACGCCAACTGAGCTTTGAGCCTTCCATTTTCACCTTCCAAAAAACCATTCTTTTTTTCCAACAAATCAATTTTTGCATCTTTTGTAGTAAGTCTGTCTTGAAGCTCATAAATTTCACCATCCGATAATTGAGTTGTTAATTTAAGTTCTTCTTTCAACTTCTTTAATTTAACCCCCAATTCCCTATTTTCTTCAGCTAGTTTATAAATTTGATATTCTCGGTTATTAGTAATCACATTAGCCTCTTCAATTTCTCGGTTAATACTCACATTTAGAGAAGCGAGCTTGTCTACTTTCTTTTCTAGGTCCCTGTTCAATTCTAGTAACTTATTCGCCTCATTCTGCGATAAAATCCACAGTTCATTCTTGATTTTCAACTCCTTGATCAGTGTTTCTTTCTCCATATCCAATATCTTCGTCTTATCTGACAAATCTTCTATCAGTAGAGATGGGTTATTTTCTTTAAGATCTTCTATGCATCTTCGCAATATTAAGTTTTCGAACTGATAATTCATGGCCTTTTCAAGCTCATCTTCAAATGCTCTCGTTCTGAACAAAACTTCTTTTTGTAAATGACAAATCTGCACTTTCATTCCAGCAAATTGTGTCTCATTGTTTTGAGCAGATGTAGATTTTCTTTTCTTTTCCGTATCTAACAAAAAAGAAATTTCTTCTAATTTAGAAATATTAGATTCTAGTTCTTTCTCTAAACCAGGTTGTTTCTCTTGTCTTTTCCCCAGGGCTTTTACTGCTTGCTGAGTGGTTTCTCTTTGCGATGCTAATGTATCTTTTTCGTCAGTAAAGTAAAATTTCTCCATCTCAAGCAACTCATAAGAATCTTTAAGGCTTTTGTTTTCTTCATTAATCCTCGACATTTCATTTGACTTTTTCTCCAGTTCCAAAGCAAGAAGCCTCATTTGATCCTGAGTTTCGGAATGTAAATTTTGCAATTTCTGGAGATTAGTTTCGGCCTCAATAGAACGAAGAATATTAGATTCTTTCTCTGTTGTGAGTTTGGCAAGTACTTTCTTTAAATCCTCAACTTCCCTCTCAGCATTATCGGCTTCTTCCATAAGATCCATAGCATTTTCTTCCGCACGCTTTAATTTCATCTCTAAATCTAATATCATCTCCAAAGAATGCTCATATCGACCGAGAGCCTCATCTTTTTCACAAGTAGCTTTAGAGGCCTCGTCTTTGGCTTGAGATAAGTTTTTCTCGAGATTAGCAATATTCACCAAACAATTTTGATATTCAAGAAGGGTAGCTTCTTTTTCGGCTACTAATGTAGCAAGAGAATCTCTCAAAACATGAGCTTCTTCTTCAGCTTTATTGGCTCGATCAGTCAATTCTCTTGAAACCTTCTCTAGCTTACTCACCTTTTCCAAACTATCTTCATATTGGACTATCCCAGCTTCTTTTTCAATTTCTAATTGGGATAAAGCATCCTTTAGTACTTGAATTTCATTTTCAAATATACTCACCACTTCAGAGACGGACAGATCTTCATAAAAATCAAGACCTTTTCTCACTTTATCTTCTGCAAGTTGTTCCGTATCCCCTCCGCCCAACAGAGATAGCCCTATAAATGTTTTCAAACGGATTAAGAAAAGATTAGTTAATGCGCTTGTGACAAAAATATGAATACAATTCTACTTTCTTATGATTCCATTGATATTCCACTAAAACTTATTGGTAATTTAAGACATCAAATAAGTGCATATAAGTAAAAAGTCTTTTTACTGTTTTACTCACTTATAATTACCCATGTAGATTCGATTTATAACACTAGCCTATCATCCTTTACACTTGATTCATTAACCTCATACAAAAAGACCAATGGGGGTTGATTTGTCTGAATCAATGAAAAACTCTCACGTTTTTACAATATGTACACTTACCTATTAATCGACAGATCACTTTTATATGCACTAACTTGTATGCTAAAATTAACGGGAGTGTATTGATTGAACAATTAATATTAGTTTCTTTTACTAGTTATAAAACATTGTAAGGATGGTGTTTAAAATAGTATAAAAACCTTGAAGCAATATAAGAAATTAATATAGTAGGTTAAAAAGAGAAAGTAGACTATACAATATGGAATAGATAAAGAAAAATAACAAAACTATCTTCAGAGTCGAAAGGAGAACCTTTCTGCAAATGATGAGAGGCTAGTAAATCATCGGTTATTCCCAGTGGCTCTTGATTTGGAAAGGCTTCTACCATGGTACGCTGGGCTTGTCGAATAACACCTGTTGCATTATCGTATCTTTCGGCCAAAGCACGATAAGTACGATAGAATTCTTCGACCAATTTCATAAGTTCTGGCCGCTTTTTATAGTACATTTCTGCCCTCATTGCAAAGGAATCAGCGTCTTCTTCAATAAGCTTGATTATGGCCTTGATTTTGGAGTCCATATCTGTCAGAATTGACAACAGATTGTAAGTAGTAATATATATACATGTATACACATGAGCCTAGCGTGTAGGAATAGTAAAAAGGGAAGCAAAATTCTCGAGCCCAACTCTGACTTTAAATACTAAGGAACAAACGAGGATGAAGAAAAACATAGGATAATGATATATGTATGACATCTCATAAAAATTTCAACGAAGGGAAAAGAGGTAGTCCAAAAACATCAGTGTAAGATAGTATATAAGAACTCCAGTGCAGTCACTTGATGAAACAAAAATCTAGCAACAGCAACAAAACTTTATTTGAAAAACGGTCGTTAACCTTTTTATTAAAAAAAACACTTAAATATCTTAAAAGTTAAAAGCAAATCATCTTGGGAGTTTGTGAAGCAAATCCCCATCCTGAAATGCATTACAAGTTTTTTGCAATGTTTGAACAATGAGCGAAAAGTAAATTGGAATCTGAAAATAAAATGAAGTGGGGATTTTAAATATTCAACCATTATGAGCAAGATAAGTTTACTGAAACATCTACGAGAATTTAATGAACCTTTATCGTGCAAGGGCAAGCGTCAAATACAATATTCACTTCTAATTATGCATGCGACAAAAGAAGTCGTCACACAACTGAATGATAGTTTCATGTTGTTAATAAGAAAACAACTGCTTTACTTCTACAGAGCAACTTACAATCTGAATTAAATTGAACAAATTGTTAAATTCATGTAAGGAATAATTGTTGTACCTGTAAGATTCTCCTGGAGCCATTTCGAGTTTTTAGGGGTGATGTGGCTGTCCCACCACCACGAGTACTTGCGTCTGGATGATGCACGTGTCAACCCTGACATTGCTTCAGTAAATTGTCACAAATTGATGATAAAGTTCGCGCGATAACTGAACTTATTTCTGCAGATCCAATGCCCAAAACGGATATTAGTACATTTAACAACCTAACTAAATGCTAGCGAATACTAATTGGCATTGATTTATCTCATTTCTTGTATCTAGTCAAGAATCAATGAACAAAAGTCAGTTCCAGTAATAGCTCATAGGATATCTATTATACAAACACAGAGAAATATCAGTACGAGTTATCATGATCAAAACAGTCGGGACAAAGTAATTAACAAGCAGAGGATCTCAATTTCTGGAGAATAAAAATGAAGACTACAAACGGAGAAAGGGAATGTGACTGTAGCGTGAACTCTGTGAATCAATATTAGCAGTGAAAACAAAATTATTAAGAAGATATTTTCAATGTTGAGAGCAAAACATGGAAGGTACAACCAAAAGATTGATAGAGTTGCCCCTGAAGCTATAAATATACTCGAGAGTTAAAACGTGAAATTGCTAAAATCTCCTTAATCAGCATAACAAAACCAGAGAAGCTACAATGAGAAATTGAATTATAGCCGTGCCATGAAAATATGAATGTATTCAAACGGAAAAATCAAGCAGAAATCAATTTACCTAATCAAACACAATTTTTAGACACTTTTTGTGTCTAAATTATATGTTTAAATTAAAGGCTGCAACTTATAATAAATTGTAGGCAATGTGCAAAATCATGAATCTAATTAAAGTCCTCAAGAGTGGAAATAGAGAAGTTATGGGTTACCTTATAAAACAAGAGATGTAATCAGAATAAAGGTAATGATTAAGCCAAACATTGAATCAAATACAAGGTGTAATTAGAAAAAAAAAATTAAGCAGATACTTTGAATTTTGAAGAGGAAAAGAAAGCCTACATTTAAAATATGATTTATAGACATCAAGCAAAATTAAGAACTTACTCAAAAACACTACAGTGAAATTAATAATACTAAAGCAAACACATTCTAAATCATAATACTGATAATTTAGAGGACAAAAAATGAAGTCTATGAGAAGATATGAACCATACTAAAAATAGATGATCATGCTTCTAATTACGATCAAATAGATGTAATAAGTGGAAGACAGAAATTAAAGATGCTTCTGATGTGGGGAGAAAAAATTTAAAATTACAAATGAAAAACAATTTTTCGAGTGGCGCGAAATTATGGATCTGCTTCAAAGGAAAAACCAAGAAGTTGTGAATGAACTTAATCAAAATAAGACCAGTTACGACAAGATGGTAGATAAGCAGATTTTACCAATATCCAGATGAAAAAAAAAAAACTACAAATAGAAAATGACTTCTCGATGTGGCGCGAAAAATTGAATAGATGTAAGGGGAAATCGCAAAATTAGGAATCTACCTAATCAGACACAATGCATATTCACAACAGTTGATTTAAATAAGTTTTAAAATTAAAATTTTGATTTGAAAATATGTGAAGCTTATGACTCAAAAATGAATTGTAGGCGCGGCGCGAAAAGTTATATGTACTCAATCGGAAGGTCAAGGATTTTGAGTTTAAAATAACAATAACAATAAAAGAAGAGATTTATAGGTTTGAATCATGAATTTACGTGATCAACCACAAGCCATAATCAGAAAACATCTATATATAAAAAATTAAAGGTTCGTCTAGGAGGAGAAATAGAAGAATGCCACAACTGAAAATCAATTGCAGTTCAAGCGCAAAATTAATTAATCTACTTTAAGGCGAAATCGCCATATGAATTATTCAAATCAAACAAAGGGCCTATTCTGAAATACTAGGAATAGCAGACAGTTACAATTTCGAGAGAAAAAAAATGGAAGATTGCAGATGAAAGATTAATTGTGGCGGTGGCGCGAAACAATTGAATTTTACTAACAATATGATCTGGACATGTAAAGAAAGAAATTTTATTAAACAAACTTTTGAATAAACATACCGTTATAATTTCGAGAGGAAAAGTAGAATATAACAGATAAAAGATTAATCGAAACGATGGCGCGAAACATTTGAATTTTACTAACAAAAAGATCTAGACATATAAAGAACGAGAATTTTATTAAAACAAACATTTGAATAAGCAGACCGTTACAATTTCGAGGGAAAAAATGGAAGATTACAGATGAAAGATCGATCGTGGCGGTGGCACGAAACATTTGAATTTTACTAACAAAAAGATCTAGACATATAAAGAAAGAGGATTTTATTAAAACAAACATTTGAATAAGCAGACCGTTACAATTTCGAGGGAAAAAGTGGAAGATTACAGATGAAAGATCGACCGTGGCGGTGGGCGAAACATTTGAATTTTACTAACAAAAAGATCTAGACATATAAAGAAAGAGGATTTTATTAAAACAAACATTTGAATAAGCAGACCGTTACAATTTCGAGGGAAAAAGTGGAAGATTACAGATGAAAGATCGACCGTGGCGGTGGGCGAAACATTTGAATTTTACTAACAAAAAGATCTAGACATATAAAGAAAGAGGATTTTATTAAAACAAACATTTGAATAAGCAGACCGTTACAATTTCGAGAGGAAAAGTGGAAGGTTGCAGATGAAAGATCAATCGTGGCGGAAGCGCGAAACATTTGAATATTACGAACAAAAAGATCTAGACATATGTGAAGATTACTTTTTTTAATTAAACAAAACTTTCCCAACTTTTGAAAATTAGATACATGCAAATTACTTTAGAGTTACTAAATCCGAATGCTTTGAATTATCAGATCATAATTTCACCTATTGGTTAAGGATATAAGGCTGCAAAAAAAAAAATTATATGACCAATGAATCTATAATAAACCAGAACTAGAAACTACATATGATCGATATCCAAAATGAAGCAACTATGAACAAATCTAACAATCTATGAACAAACAACTAATTTGTTATGCTTACGTATGTATATACATTTACAATGTATCCATTTTTATTTTTATTTTTGAATGTAATCTATGTTGTCTATTCAAGGAAAAAAAACTAGTCTGAACATGAACAGTTTGAAAATTATACTTGAAAATTACTACTTACAAAAAATGTACAGAATTGAGATGCAAATGATGTTTGATCACACAGCTTCAAGAAAACTCTTTTGAACTAGTTTTCCTTATCAAAAACACTTCATTTTTGTTTTTGGTTTTAGTACTGTTAGAGCTTTTGAGGTCCTATAAAATTGAAAGATTGTGTTATATAGTATATGGGGAAGATTGGGAAATAAAGTAAATCATGAGATTATTTCCTTTAATGAAGAATTTTATCCTTGTTTAAAGAGGAATAAATGTAATAGTATGACCAAAAAATTAGACATATGACATGTCTTTTGGATAAATCTTGTATGATTATATATTTGTGATTTTAATACATATTTGTGTCTTATTAGTTATTCATATCAGGCGGTCCATGACGTTTTTCAGAAGAAAACTTATACCGTTTCTTGCATTTTACGTTAGTCGTATTTCCGCACATATATTATACGACGTTAGTCCGCGTACAAATAATTTCGATTTCAATTATAACAAATAGTGTTTCAAAAACACATTTTCTCCATCTTGTTAAAACTCATGCAGATTCTCAAAATAATCAGATCTTCAATATTAGAGTTGACTTAATAATAAATGTGGTCAACAATAAGATTTCAAAAATAAAAATTCGTCAAGTGATTTTCAAAATGACATTAAAACTTTACTATAATTTAGAGATGTGATACTATCACATTCAGAAAATAATAATTTCCGATTAATTATAATTACGAAATAAACAGATATTAAAAGATCTAGCTTCGTTTATCATGGCAGATATTCCATATCCATAAAATCTTTATGCCTCTTAAAACTTTTACAGTTGATTTATTAAATTTTAATAGTGTAACTTAGCCGTTGAGCAGTGTTATAGGGGTATTTTTGTAACAATATTATTTACAAAGCTTGGCACAAAGGACAAGCTATAGTAAAGTTTTTTTACATTAGTGACAATTTTTTCTACTTTTACTATTTGGACCACATGTTTCATTGTAAAGTTTAGTCCTTTTTTTTGCACTTTAATTAGTTTTTGTGTATCCACTACCAACAATATTAAGAAGAATTAGTGCATGTTTTATTTTAGTATAAGATTTTAGTACCGTTTATACTTTGGCCAATGATATGTAAAATTTTCTTGACACAATCTTAGAGAGTCGCCAAGACTTATTGATCTAAATCGATAAACATTGATAAGATGACTCACAATGAATATGTATGTAAAAAAGTATCTAGCCATATCACTAATTTTATACCTCATGCCAAGTTTTGTAATTAAATAGCTAGCTAGATTAAACGTTACAAATTTGCCAAGTTTTGTGAACTGCTAACCAGATTAAACGCTCTTAATTTATGACTATTATTGTTTACGAAAAAGTAGAAGTTGACATTGATTTTGGTCTTGACCAACTTTTAAGCATTATCATTAATTAGTCAAATGTGTTAAAAGTTTTATTTGTGCATTAATTACTTGTTGTTGCCATTCATGGTATTTAAGTACATACTACTAAGTAAAGCAAGGATTTATCCGCTAAAGAAAATTTATGGACAAAATCATGATTACACTTGACTAAAGAAAAATTACATTGAAACCTCTTTTGACAGTATAGACGTACTGAGTCCAAATCTTCTACCACATATTATATACCTCATTTCGTGCCCCATTAATCTTTTAACCCAAAATTGTTATTAAATTTTTTTAAAAAAAATACGACAATTATAATTAGACATGTATTAATACATTCCAATATTTTTTTCCTAACGAAAAATTCAAATATGCTTTATTTTGGAATTAAAATACGAATTAGTAACTTAAATATAAATTTCAAAAAAAATAATGTAACCCAACAATATGTCCCAATATTATGAAATATGTCTAGAATACATTGTAAAAGTTTATAAAAACACACAAAAAGTTATAAAATTTATAACCGAACGAGATTTATACTAAATTAGTGGGCACGAAATGGGATACAAATTAGAGGGTATAAGATTTATACTCAGACGTACTTGATTGTTGATATTGATATCGATATCGAAGTGGTTATCGATTTATCGTAACATATATCATTTATATTTTATCTCCTCTATGCTATATATATCACGTAATTCCTATGTATACCCCAAATCTGTGTTTACCATTATTGTCAGTTAATCATGATTTATAGCAGTGATATATTTTATACAATTTGAAAAAAACACGTATGCTTTACACAAATAGAGATAATTGAACTTATTATTCATTGACTCGTATCTCTAACTGGTAACAACCCAACTTGATTTTAACATGATATACAATCTTTTATGAATTAATTTAACACATGAATTAGATATGTTAGCCCTCAAATTTACATTTGTTGAAAATTATGATCCATGATGCTTTGACCGATGGATCGTTGATCAAAATGAGGTTTGATGTTCACGGTGAGTAATTTGCGTCGGACAAAGCTTGGGTGGGGATATGCTAGCTATATGTAAAATCAGGGACGAATCAAGTAATGGTTCATAGCGGTGTCAAATTTACATCAACTACTAAATTAAGTTTGATAAAAAAAATATAAGATGTCAAATCATCCTTTTTAAAGTATTTTTTAATAAAAATACATATAAACAAAAAATATTGAATTTGTGCATTAGGGTTGTGCTACACGGAAATTTTTGGAAATATAACCCAACGAGAGAAAATCTATAACCGAAAAGAAAAGTATGAGACTTTTGATATGTCTTGCCACCTATTGAACACATGGCACATCAAATTACGAAATTACGTGTAATTATCAAATTGTGTAATTTTCATTGATAAAAAACTCATATCTAAATTTATCTAAATTATCGAAACGAAATTTCTTAAAAGTTAATCATAAAGTTCAAGTGTTAAACTACATGATTAACTTTTGAAAATTTTGATTTGGACAATTATATATGAGTTCTTTGCCGGTCAAAGTTATATATAGTTTCGTGACAGACAAATATTTTGGAACGAAGAAAGTATGAATTATATCCACACAAATAACAAAGATACCGATGTTTGTTTACATGATAGTATAAAAGGTTATTATTTATAACTAGTAGTATGGTTGAGATAAATAATACCACCATATATGTTATTAGTTATACCCTTTATTATGCTAAAATGCATTATAATTAGTCTTATACCCCGTATACTAGTAATTATATTTTGTGTAAACAAACATGATATAAGTATGAGCATAATACTATTAATACTATACGCTTGCTTATCCCGCTAACAAACATGACTATAAGACTTTAGACAACCTCCAAATGTTATGATTAGTGTAATAATAAATTGTTAATCCAGTCTGAGTCTACTAATTTGACTCGTTCTTTTAAAAAACATATTTGTTATTTTGAATATAAACTTTTTGGTTGGAATTCCCATGATTGAGTTTTTGACTTCTTTTAAAAGTCACGTACCATGTCCTAGTTAGCAATTAAGACATGATTCGAGGTTTCAAAGTTGATTCTAAAATGACGAATTAGAGACTCTATTCAATATCGTATTCCATATGTGAAATAACAATAAATATTTCGTCTTGACTGTATGACATGACCACATAATGCTTGACATGACTATACTTTATACGAAAATGTCAACACTTGAAAATAAATAAATAAGTAACGAATCTATTATAAAATAATTAAACTCGCTTACACTCTCCAAATACAACATATACATACGGTATACCTTTCTAGAAATCATAATTACTTTTTCCTAAATTAATAATGAATGGCCAAAATAAATCTTAGGTCTCACAATCGCATCAACCAGTCATAGCTCAAACTAGTTACATATATTATTTTCGATATAATGTAAAAGTTTTAATTTTTTTTAAAAAAATTCAGTTAATATCCAATTGAACGAATTTTTTTCATCTATATTATACTGATTCAATGGTATTTTGGGAAATAGCCGGAGTCAGGGTAACGTATTTGAGCAAACCCGCATTTTAAGCGTTTTTTTTTTTATTGTTAATTGATTGATTTATTATTTAACCGTCATGATTAGTATTTTAAAAAAGCGAGTCTAATCGGTATTAAATTAGTATTAGACACTGCTTAAACATAACATAATCAATTTTCATCTAAAATTCATCTTATTAGAACATCATTAGTTAAAACATGTATAGTGCTTGTTGCACCTAGTTTTTATGGTAATTCATTTATAAAATTTCTATAATGTGATCAAATTAATTAATTAAATGCATTAATTTGATAATATAATGATATTAATATGACATAGATGTAATAAATATATGATATATATACAATGATATTTGCATATTACAATGTAAATTGAGTTAAGAAAGTAAATTTAATACTTAAACCATCAATGATCGGATCACTCAACCAAAACCGATTAATTAATTAGTTTTATAGGTGCGTATAGGGGTGGGCAAAAAGCTAGACCGAACCATCCCAAACCGTAACCCAAACCAACCCACGGCAGGTTGGATTGTGTTGCCTTTTTAAAAATTTGATACCAAACCGCACCGTACCGCATTTAATATACGTGAGTGTTCGGGTTCATATTTTTAAACCACGGGTCAATCCGCCAAACCGTAAAAAATATAGACTAAATAATATAGATGCTAAACATTTAACTCTAAGAAGTAATAACTTTTGACCAGTCACCCAAGTTTATTTGCAATTTGACCTGCCTACGTCGTCTTTTAATTTGCAATTTAAATTGTTCGGATATTTTATTGTTTTGTGTTGCACGTTTATTGTTCGTTTCGATTTATATGTTTATCAACGTAATGAGCATAATCAAAAATATTATATCAAGACTACCGGTCCGTGTATGTATGTAGTATGCTATTGTGTTGTTTCGAGAATAATTATATTTAAGGTTTTGACTTCTTTTTCGAGTTTCAATTTTTCTTAAAAAATTAGGATTAATCTGCACTGTTTATAAATTTAAATACTAAAAAAACAAAACTGCGAACCCAACCCAAACCGTTTTAAATGGGTTGAGTTGGAATTCAAAAATTTATCAATAAAATCAAATCACTCATATTTTTTTACTGTATAAAATCGTACCGCTCCCGCTCCTGGGTAGGACTGAGCGAAAAGCCGAAAAAACGAACCGAACCGAAAAACCAAAACTTTTTTGGGTTGGTTTCGGTTTAAAATAAAACCGAACCGAAGAAAACCGAAAAAACCGAAAAAAAACGAAAAAGACCGAAAAAACTATTTCGACAATTTTGATACAAGTTATAAGCCGATCAAAATTGCACGTAGTTTTGTAAGGACCAAAAAATAAAAAGTCTGAAAACCGAAAAAACAAATCGAAAAATCTGTTCGGTTTCGATTTTATAAGCCGATCAAAATTATTTTAATAATTTTGATACAAGTTATAATTCGCAGAAGACGGGAGATACTTATTTTAGTTAACAAAACGTGGGCTGAGCTTATCCAAAATCCCTACAATTATAAAAACCCATCAAACCACACCACTCTCCCCACACACACACACGCACAACCATGCCAACAATCGCATCCTTTCTCCGCCGTAGGATCCACCATCTCCCCATCCGTCTCTTCTCATCCTCACCGTCGATCCCCAACCAATCCCATCCAACGATTGACAAGATCCTAATAGCGAACAGAGGAGAGATAGCGGTTAGGATAATGAGGACAGCAAAGAGGCTGGGTATACGTACAGTCGCTGTGTATAGCGATGCCGATAGATACAGCCTTCATGTTAAGTTTGCTGACGAAGCTGTTTGGATCGGACCGGCTTCCGCTCGGGATAGCTATTTGAGAGCCGATCGGATTATTAATGCCGCCTTTCGTACCGGTGCTCAGGTAACTGTTATATTTAATTCTGTTATCTACTTATAATTATACTTTCAATTTTATTACCCAAACGCTTAATTATTTAGAATGAAAAAAAACAAAATTACCGTCACGTTTATATCTCAGTGCTTACTTACTGCCACGTCATCAGTCATCTCAGTGCCACGTCATCAGTTATCTCATTCTTAATCAATTAATTATTGTCACGTCATCTGTTATCTCTCTTAATCGAGCAGTTATTTCAATATTATCAAGTAATTACTGCCACGTCACCAGTTATCTTAGTGCCACGTCACCAGTTATCTTAGTGCCACGTCACCAGTTATCTTAGTGCCACGTTACCAGTTATCTTAGTGCCACGTCACCAGTTATCTTAGTGCCACGTCATCAGTTATCTCACTCTTAATCGAGTAAATATTGCCACGTCATCGTTATCTCACACTTAATCAAGTAAATACTGCCACGTCATCTGTTATCTCAGTGCCACGTCATCTGTTATCTCAGTATTATCAAGTAATTATTTCCACGTCATCAGTTATCTCACTCTTAATTGAGTAATACTGCCACGTCATCAGTTATCTCAATATTATCAAGTAATTATTGCCACGTCATCAGTTATCTCAGTGCCACGTCATCAGTTATCTTACTCTTAATCAATTAATTACTGCCACGTCATCAGTTATCTCACTTAATCGAGTAAATACTGCCACGTCATCAGTTTTTTTCAATATTATCAAGTAATTACTGCCACATCACCAGTTATCTCAGGTCCACGTCATCAGTTATCTTACACTTAATCAATTAATTACTGCCACGTCATCTGTTCTCTCTCTTAATCGAGTAAATACTGCCACGTCATCAGTTATCTCAATATTATCAAGTAATTATTTCCACGTCATTAGTTATCTTAGTGGTTTGGATCAGACTTTAGCTCGGGATAGCTATTTGAGGGCCGATCGGATTATTGCCACGTCATTAGTTATCTCGTGTTTTGGTGATTATAAATTTTTTCTCCAGCCTCGAGCTTTCTTGGGTTCCCTTATATTAATAGTACGATGATATGATGTGTGTGTGTATAAAATTGTATATATATATGAATATGATCCAGCTTTCAATTACGGAAACACTCATTTAGAAAGTCGAAATGAAATTCAGAATATATTTCACTCTTAATCAAGTAATTATTTCCGCTTCTAATTTCCCAAATGGAACTTGAAGGGGATAATGAGATTTGGTTATTTTTCATAAAATTTACAATGGACCTTTGGGAAGTTAGAAGTAACTTAAAATTTCGATAGGCATGAATTAGTCAGTCCTGCAATTTCATCTTTATTTTTTCACTGTTATTGCTCGATATAGGGTTTAGTGACAGTAGTTTTCGGCACTGTCAGAACATATTTTGAAAATGAAAATGTTTTTGATATTTAGGCTATTCACCCAGGCTATGGTTTCTTATCTGAAAGTGCTGAATTTGCTCAACTTTGTGAAGACAAAGGTTTTACATTTATTGGACCTCCAGCTTCTGCCATCAGGGACATGGGTGATAAAAGGTATAAACCGATTTTTGTGTTTGTGTGTGTGTTTCTTCTGTTTATATCTTTCAAATTGGAAGTGAAGAATTTATATATAGTCTTTGATCCTTCCGTTGCTTGGTTTCACAGTTAGGGTTGGGTCCGGTCCGGTTCGGTTTTTGGCGAAACCGAAACTGAGCATATTTTTCGGTTTCGGTCTTTTTATTTTTTGGACCGAACCGGACCGGTTTTTTCGGTCCAGTTTCGGTCTTTTTCGGTTCGGTTTTACTGAAAACCGAAACCGACCCGAAATTTTTTCGGTTTTTTTCGGTTCGGTTCGGTTTTTCCGGTTTTTCGCCCAGCCCTATTCACAGTTGATCTTTTATTTGCTTTACAATGTCTCTTTTTTACATTTAAAGCTCTTAACTTATTATTGCTACAAAATTGCTTCTCTGTCTCTTTACTTTTTTCGCATGGACTCCTGCATTCCTTCTATGGGATGGTTTTAATTACAATTTTGTACACCAACTATTATCAGATTTTGTATTGTACACCAACCTATAAAATTTAGTAAGTAACTACCCTAAGCCAACCAATGTGTTTTTGGATTCAACATTACATAAAAAAAACATTCTGGGACAAAATTACGGATAAAAAAAGCTGAAAGGGTAATATGACAGTGTATAATATATTTGGTGTTCTTGATTAATTACTACCACAACCTATGATCTATATTTTTTCTATTTAGTAAGCTTAAGTGTGTTTTAATCACCAAGAAATGTAACGTTGGGATGTAGAAAACCGAAATCTGATGACATGTTAGTGTACGAAACTGTAAAGTAACCCGTCCTACTATGTACCCCTATCTGTATGTACATGTTTTATATTTTGCATCTCTCGACTCTTTTTACATGCAAAATAATACTATTGTGATTGTTCTCGTGAATCTACAAATACTTTTAATTTCTTCTTACTAAACTCATCAGTGCATCAAAGAGGATAATGGGAGCAGCTGGTGTACCACTTGTACCCGGATATCATGGCGCAGAGCAAGATATTGATCTTATGAAATCTGAAGCTGAAAAAATTGGATATCCTATTCTGATAAAACCGACTCATGGAGGTGGAGGAAAGGTGCGCCCATGAATTTACGCATAGACATGAGTTCATATATTTATTTATGATTTCGTGAACATTAATACTTAATAGTGATCAATTGTGTTTTTTTAGTGTTTATATCTTGAGGGTGTTATGCCTTTTGTTTGGCTTTCTGGTTTCGCTTGTGTTTATTATCTACTTTCTTGATGAATAATTTATTTTATTTAAGTATTCAGTTAGAATTTTTTGTTGATATCATAGACCCGTGCAATCTGGAGTACCATTGACATACAAACGTTTGACAAGAAATTAGGTTTTGAAGCTGCACAGTTTTCTTCTGCAATTGGGTAGTGGCTTTCGAGTTTCAACTTAGCTACTCAGCTCCCGGAAAAGCAACAAAGTATAAATAAAGCTAATACCGTTCATAAAAACTGAACATTCCCTGCGTTACTTGTAGTATCTTATTTGCTTGTTTTTAATTTAGTTGCTTTTGAGTTGAGGGCCTTGAGGCTTTTACAAGAATTACTGATTGTTTGTCTGCTTGTTGCAGGGTATGAGAATTGTTGAAAATTCAGCCGAGTTTGTTGACGCATTTTTGGGAGCGCGACGAGAAGCTGCTGCTTCTTTTGGCATAGATACAATCTTACTAGAGAAATATATCACCAGACCAAGGCACATAGAAGTGCAGGTATTGTCATCCATCTTTTCCATGTCCGTATTGGCAAAGCACATCCCATCTAATGAAATTTAACCCTTAATTTTTATCTATAATTCTTAGGGCGAAATAGAGCAATAGTCTCAATACTTGGATCAATTTGACACACATGCTTTCAAATGCAAAAGCAATGGTAACCCGTAACCATAACCATCCTATAGGTAGTTTCAGTTGAAATACTATTGATCCCCATAGTTTGAGTAATTTATGCTTACAGTCCCCACAGTTAAAATAGAGTTTAGAGGTGGTTGCCACCTTTAACACTATTGGTCCCTATGGGAAGGAACCCTTGGTCTAACTTGATAAAACTATGAGGATAAGCAGTGTAACTTATCCAAACCATGAGGACCAGTGGTGTTGCAACTTAAACAATGGAGGTAAAGTAAAAAAAAAAAAGTACAGGATCATTGCTGTAAATTACCGATCAATAGTGCTACCGAGTCTTAGCTAATTCAAGATGTTTTGATAAATGAGAACGGGCCAGTAGCAGCACCGGTGTTACTTCTAATTCTGTTTTAAATTTGTTAGATATTTGGGGACAAGCAAGGAAATGTTGTACATTTGAATGAGAGGGACTGTAGCGTGCAGAGAAGACACCAGAAGATAATTGAAGAAGCCCCAGCTGTATGAAATCCTCTATAATTCTGAAGATTATTTGCTTAACATGGCAATATTTTGACAAAATCACTGTAATGCAGCCAAATGTCTTGAATGACTTCCGCTCCCACGTGGGTCAAGCTGCCGTAGCTGCTGCCAAGGTATGAAAATCTTTTAGTCCGTATAATTTCAATTTCTGTTATGAAAGGTTAACACATTTACCACTAAAACTTGGTAGTTGTTTAATATTATCATTATTATTTGTGATAGTATCTTTATTGGGCATGTGCAAAGCTGTTTGTTCATCACCCATAATATTAGAGATGCATTTAGAACCACAAATTGGGACTTTGTAGGGTGTTGATTGAGAGAATATCTACCCAGAATGATATGGTTGCTCTGACATCCATTTTTACGCATCTAACCACTAACATTACGACCTTCTCTTTTGATGTTGATATTCAACAATAATGCTGTGTGCACCACTCTTTACACATATCCACACAGATATGGTAGTTATCGGTGAGAGGAGAGAGGAGAGAGGAGAGAGAAAGAGATATATCTAAGGAATTTGAAACCAATTAAAAACTGACACCTATGCTATCTGTATGTATATATATGTAAGAGTGGTGCACATGGCATTACCAAATATTCAATCATGTTGATTATAATTGTAACTTAAAAATAGAAACATGGTCTGCTTTTATTGTAGCAATTTTTTAATTTTTGGTAATGGCATGAAAGTCTTCCTGCACTAATTATCTGAAATTGGCACAAGTTTTGTTATTTTGTATGAAAACCTCATCCTTCGCACCCAAAAATATTGTTTCGAGGTTCTGTTATTTATTTTCACTAAGTAGTCCCTTTCTGATTTCTAAAGGCAGTTGGCTAATGTTGCAGTCCCTTTCTGATTTCTAAAGGCAGTTGGCTATCACAATGCTGGTACTGTGGAGTTTATTCTTGATACTTCTTCAGAACAATTTTATTTCATGGAGATGAACACACGTCTTCAGGTGCTTTTATTAGTGTGGTTATCTATATTTCATTTTCTGCAGCTTAACCAGAATACCATTTAATTTTTTAATCTTGTTATTGGTAGGTTGAACATCCTGTCACTGAAATGATCATTGGCCAAGATCTTGTGGAGTGGCAAATACGTGTTGCAAATGGAGAGCCTCTTCCGATGAAACAAACAGAGGTGCCCTTATCAGGTTATTTGCTTAACGAGTTTTGTTTGTATGTGTTTTTATATAACTTCCATACAAATTTATTTTCCAGAAAATGGAAAACAAAATGATCTTTAATTCTTTATATATCTAAAAGCATGAACGGATGGTAAAGTTTGGCATATCAGATATTTAGAGGAATACAACGTTTGAACTTGTTGGTTAGGTTCCCCCCCTTTTCTTCTTTGTTCTCATAGTGTCCACCATGATGATATCGAATACCAAGTTATCTCCTATGTTTTTCCGAGAACAGTGAGTTTCCTTGATTTTTTTTCTTTTACATAACCAGCGACCATTTGTTTCCCTTTTCTAATCTGGGAAACAAGCTTGTTTTTTTCTTTTTCTTTTTCTAACCAGCTTATCATGCTTATAGAGTTACAGTAGTTCACTTAAGAAAAGATCATCCTATAAGCATGTTAAAAGATTAACTAGGCATGTCCCTTTTAAACAGGAGTACGGAGATAATAGAACATGCTAAAAGCTAAAAGTTAGAACCATCCCCACTTGAGCTCATAACTGTTAATGATTAAGTTTGCAATTACTGTTTTACTAATTTTGATAATACTACTAGGTCATGCTTTCGAAGCCCGGATATATGCAGAAAATGTTTCGAAAGGTTTTCTTCCTGCCACCGGGGTTCTTCATCACTATCATCCCGTTCCAGTTTCATCTACAGGTATAATTCTGCAAAATTTATCATGTAGCGCTCAATTCCTCTTATTTGCAAAAATGCTGTCAGCTTTAGAGATTCCTGGTTGATTATATTTTCTGCCTTGTATGAAGTAAAGTGTGCTTAATAAGTAATCGGGTGAAGTCCCCATGCCTTGGTTTAACTTTCAACTTGATCCCAATAGTTTCAGTTGCAACACTAATGGTCCTCATTTTATGCAGAGCTTCTATTTGGTATTCTTTGTTAATTGAAACAATGTTGGTCTCTATAGTTTGAGCAAGTTACATCAATAGTCTTTACATTTTAGATTGCTTTCACAAGTGTCTACTGTGTCTATGTATAATAATTTTGGTCCCTATACGAAGGAACCGCTGGTCCGCTGGTGTAACTTACTGGAACTATGGGGACTACTGTTGTTGTAACCAAAACTATGGGGACTATCATTGCAAGTTACCCAAACTATGAGGACTATGGGGATATGTTCCCGTAATTAGGGGGACTGTTATTGTAATTTACCCTAAATAAATTTTTATCTGTCGTGTCTTGGCTTGTGAAGCTGAACATCATTAGCTTCTCTCAGACATGTAACGTTTTGAAAGAAGTCAACTTCCTTTGGTGTAATTAATTGTCGGATTGTTGTTCTTAACTTGTAAATTTTCCTTCTCTAATTCATTATCAATTCTTATTTACCAGTTCGAGTAGAAACTGGAGTTGAACAAGGGGATACCGTGAGCATGCATTACGATCCGATGATTGCTAAGCTTGTAGTGTGGGGTGAGAATCGTGCTGCAGCACTTGTGAAATTTAAAGACTGCTTGTCTAAGTTTCAGGTGTGAAATGTTTTGGAAATAAGTCTGCTTAAAAAAATGTGGTTATTATATTTAGAGTTGAGATATCCTACTTTTCCACATGCTGAGGCTAGCTTTAGACTTTTGTTAGATGGTACCGGGATCAAATCAGATGCGCCCATACATATAATTTTTTAGAATTTCGGATGATCACAGCTATATTAAGCCTTAGATATTATAAGACCCATTATATAAAAAGCTTGTAACAGTTTTCACATTCTCATATTCATGTAATAATCTATTTTCTCAGAAAAAACATTCATTTGTAGCCAGCCTTATCCGGATACTGCATCGGAGCCATATCCTTCCGTATAGGCTGGTCAAAGATAGAGTAGGTCAACAATACTCCAAAATGAGTATCCGTTCTCATATCCCCATTTCCTCCTCTACCATATAGTTTTTTTCTTTTCAGGAGTATTGGTGCTACTTAGTTTTAGACTATGTTATATCATGTAATTCTTGCATAACTAAACCAATTTGAGTATTTGACTTGCTTAAATTGATTAATTAAGTATCTACTGTCTATTGGTTATGCAGGTTGCAGGTCTTCCGACTAACATAAACTTTCTTTCAAGACTTGCTAATCATCAAGCATTTGAAAATGGTGAAGTAGAAACCCACTTCATCGATCACTTTCGGAGTGACTTATTTGTTGATACAAGCAACCCGGAATTGGCACAAGAAGTAGAAAATTCTGCTAAATTAAGTGCATCATTAGCAGCTGCATGTATGTGTGAAAAGGAACATGTAGCTTTGAAGCACAAACCCCCAGGTACATTTGGTTCTCAGAGCTTCTCTTACTTTCTCACCGTTTTGATAGAATTTTATATACTTACAAGATTTTCGTTTTAACTTATCTAGTGTCTTTTCATTTTAAAGATTGTATGCCTTTCAGGTGTTCTGTCTTTTGAAATGATTGTAAGTTTTAGGGTTTCAGAATCATATCCGTTGGATTATTATAATAGGCAATAGTCGAATTTGGATTGGAATTAAATTGATAGAATTCAGTAGTTTTTTTTTTTGGGTTTGGTAGTTAAAGATAATCAATTTACTAAAAGGGATAACTTTCTGTTTTTTTTTTTTTTGTTTTTTTTTTATGTAGGGCTAACTTTCTGTTTATCCATCAATTTTGGAAATTTGTATCACATTTCTGATTAGGGCTTGGTATCCTACATCGAATGCAGGCAAACTTATTCTTTTTTTATGTTACATTGCGAATTATGCAGGGGGGCTCTCTGTTTGGTATGCTTATCCCCCTTTTCGAGTTAACCATAGTGCCACACGTACAATGGAGCTTGAGTGGGTCAATGAATATGACGAAAGTGGTTCAAAGCTCTTAACCCTTTCCATCACGTATCAGCCAGATGGAACTTATGTAGTTAAGGTAATTCAATATGTGCTTATATTCATATATAATTTATATAATTAAAAAAAAAGGAAAACAAAGCTTCTTATCATATTATCATATTCAAGGCTGTTGTGACCTTTTCCTTTCCTTCTAAATTTCTCACTTCTTATTTGCTCAGAACGGAGAAAGTGATTCGCCAGGTTTGGAAGTCAAAGTAGAACACTTAGAAGGCAATGAATTTAGAGTTGAAGCTGGTGGTTTAAGCACGGATGTTACTGTTGCTCTTTATTCAAAGGTATGTTTTGTTTAGGAATTAGCACTATACCCCAGTCTTGCAAAACGTAAATATAATAATTCTTAGAATCATTGAGGTGCTCCAAATTCATGTTTAGTGTATTTGACTACATCCACGAAATGAATATCTCATTTTTCTTTTCCATTTTGAATTTTACATTTTTTAAACTCAAAATTGGTAAGAAGCATCTATTCAACCACTGATTGTTAATAACTAAGCCTGTAGTGTATTATATTCATCCTCCAACACTGATTCCTTTGCATGTCGTATGTGTATCCTACTTAACTCCCAATAATCTTCTTTTAAAGTCCATCGAATTTTCATGTGATTAGTATAATTTGATTAATTGCTTGGTTGTTATTTTGGGGTCGTGCATTAATATCACATTATTACCATAGAAAAATACATATTAGATGTGATATTAGCTGCGTCATTTCCATTTCCATATTTGTAATCGTTATCTGTTTTTTGATTTTCCAGGACAGCAATGAGCACATTCATATATGGCAGGGTTCAAACCATCAATATTTCCGGCAAAAATTCGGTTTTGTGCTCAATGATGACGAGGAAACTCAAAACAAGCCTAGTTTTGATACATCCTCTCATCGTCCAGGAGCCGTTCTGGCACCTATGTCTGGTTTAGTAGTCAAGGTTCTTGTGAGCAATGGGACAAATGTTGAAAAAGGACAACCTATATTAGTCATGGAAGCAATGAAGATGGAGGTTAGTGCTCAAGCTGGTTAATTCCTATTCGTTAGTAATCAAAATATTTATTTTCAAGAGATACCTATAACTTTTCAGGGAGATTAAGAAAACCTGGTTAACATGGTAAAAACAATCGAAAATATTTTCAGCAGTTCTCATTGTATGTCCCCTGTTATACAACTTTTGATAATATGGAAAAAAAATCTTTGTTGATGTATATGCGCGTTAGATGAGGTAGTTTTACTAGGTTGACCACTTTAGCTAACTTTTTCATTAAGGAAACTGTACTGTACTCATATATATGGATGGACGAAATTAAAAATATGGACCATCTTTTAGAGAGAGATAGATTGTAGATAATTCTACATTATTTGAATTCCAAAAGATGGAGAAATCCAATAGAAAACGGCTAAACAGCTATTTGCAAAACAGTGGATGTCTTACTGGTCGATTGTTAAATTTATTTTCACTTTCTATTTTCTAATAGCACGTTGTGAAGGCACCATCTGCTGGGTGTATATCTGGGCTTAAAGTTGCTGCAGGCCAACAAGTGTCCGATAGTAGTATACTCTTCAGTGTCGAGGTATTGCATATGCTCATAAAAAAAAAAACTACCTTTATATTTACACTTTCATCTGACTATCTGAGTAACTGTTATTTGTATGTGCTCAGGCTTCATTTGCATATCCATTCCATGTATCAGTACAATAAACTAGTCAGCTTGGTAATCGAGTTTCATATTAGTGTTTTTTAGTTTTAGCAGACTGTTTATGCCATTTTGTACCATATGGGAATTACACTTAATCTCATATAATTTGGCGGCGTTGACATAAAAATTGGGAGAAAATTATGGGTTCTGCACGCATCACCATTATGGGTTCTGACAAAATGAAACCATATAGTTGGTACCTAATATTTTCTTGTTTTTGTTATTATGGGTTCTGAATCCACTTGTTTTGCTTACCAGGATTAATGACATGCTTGTGAACCTTGATGGCCTAGTAAAGGCAGAGCTTTTATGAACTTGGGATCACAAAGCTATGACCAAATGGCTGAGACCAGAAAAAAAGTGCAAGCTTCATGTGGAATTAGTCTCGGTTTTATATTGTTGTAAATAAACTTATGCATCAATGTCAGATGTACAGAAGTTTACAATCTTTTGTTGATGGTCGCTTTTGTTTAATAATGTGTCTGAAACGTTTATTCTTACAAGTTTTTTGCAATAGAATTCTCATTACCTCTATGAATGTCAGTTTTCATTTTGCTTCTCAATAACCGATAGATTTAGCTCGGTATATGTGACTTGTGGGAACAGCCGTGTTTTTTTGCTTTACGAGACGGTTGAAAATGCTCCAGTGAAAAGTTTGAAACATAAGCTGGCTGGATAGTACAGTCCGCAAAAAGCTCTTAATCTAAGTCATTTCCCCTTGTAGATATTTGAATGTTTTGCTTAAAATCTTAAAATAGTTTTAACTTTGACTGGTAAGGTAAATATCCATTTTTTTTTGGGTCCAGTAAATTTAAGCTGGATGTGCCAAAGTTTTTTTCAGTCTCAGATAAAACCGGCTTATTGCGTAAAAGCTGTAGTTTACAGTAGAATAACAAGAATTTACTATGCCAAGGCAACCGGATCAGCAACTTTAACCATTTTATCCGACCTAACCCATTTTATATCTTTTAAGTAACCGATTACATTTACATTAAATTTCAACTTCATTATTAATTGTTTTATAGTAACCCTATATTATTTATTTTTATTTGTTTATTATTATTTGATAATCATAACAATATTTGAATCATAAAAATATGGACCCCATGATAATTTATTACTATTATATTCATTTAGCGAATCATATACATTGCTCGTATATAAGGTAACTTTTGTGTTTTCTGAAATTTAAGAAATTTATAAGATTCATACATGATACTTTTTATACTATAATTATCAAATTTTTAAAAAAATTATATTTTGAGATAAGATCTAATATGACTCTGTCTAGCATATGATATGATATCATGGGATCCCTATCATTGATGTAACTGATTCTGAGTACTAGAATTGGACTAAACTTGTCTCATAAACTAACACTATCGTAAACACGATATATTATAATTTATGGTGCGTCGTCAACTAAAAACCCAACACATGTTGATGAACTCAAAAATAAATATTTTAAAATTAATTTAAAATTAAAACTAAAACTTTTTTATTGGTTGACAAACCATTAATTATAGTACATCGGGTTCATATTAGCGTTTCTACATCAACAACCGGGTAACATATGCTTGTGCTTCTCTATCAAGTTTCATTTTTGTGCGATATGAATCACTTTTCAACGTGTGAGTGGTCCTGTCATATTCCATTTTCAAATCTCAAGTTATCTTCTAACATAGTTTTCGTCTGATACTCATAATACATATCAGTAAACATTTTTCTTATAGCTTCTTACACGGTTTAGTCACTTTATTAAGACTTAAAAGATTATTATGAAACTTAAGAAAAACTTCAGAAAACATTGTACGCAATTTTGCTAGCGTCTTAACAAGGTTCTGAACGAAATTTTCAAAGTGCACAGACGACAACACCAGTTGACACTGCTTCGTCAATTAGTAATGGACGCTTCTTGTTTTGGCGTGTCGAAGATTTGTTTGTATGTTTATTAGTTATAAATGGTGTAAAAGACATATTGCCATATTTTCTATCTAGTAAATAGGACATCAAAGTTTGTCCAAGTTGGTAGCCGCATGGCTTTTAAGTATTTATTTGTCCGGTGTGCTTATTCAGGCTCCTCGTCGTATAAAGATACCAATAAATTTAGGCTACAACTCGCCCTCTCAGCAAAGAGTCGGCTTTGAAGTGTCTGGTGTGCTTATTCATACTCCTCATCGTATAAGGATACTAATAAACTTAGGCTGCAGTTCGTCCTCTCAACAAAGAGTCGGCTTTGAAGTGTCTGGTGTGCTTATTCAGACTCCTCGTCGTATAAGGATACCAATAAACTTAGGCTACAACTCGTGCTCTCAACAGAGAGTCGGCTTTTAAATGTCTGGTGTGCTTATTAAAGCTTCTCGTCGTATAAAGATACCAATAAACTTATGCTACAGTTCGTCCTCTCAACAAAGAGGCGACTTTTAAGTGTCTGTTGTGCTTATTCAAGCTTCTCGTCGTATAAAAATACCAATAAATTTAGGTTACAGCTCGCCCTCTCAACAAAGAGGCGACTTTTAAGTGTCTGGTGTGCTTATTCAAGCTTCTCGTCGTATAAAAATACCAATAAACTTAGGCTATAACTCGTCCTCTCAACAAAGAGACGACTTTTAAGTGTCTGTTGTGCTTATTCAATCTTTTCATCGTATAAAAATACCAATAAATTTAGACTACAGATTGTCCTCTTAGCAAAGAGGCGTTGAGTCCAGTTCTTATAAATGGGTTCGTGTGATAACGGTTTTAATAATGATATAATAAAAAAGGGACGTGGGGTTATTGTACAATTTAAGTTTAGTACCAAGTTACTGATTCCCACATGGTATCGTGTCTTTTACGTACTTTGTTACTTATAATATAAGAAATCAAAATTTGGTGCATTCATTTCACTTTTATCTTTTTTTGAATTGCCCATGTTTATGTAATTGCGTTTCAATTATCCACTTAGATTTTCTTACGCTACCTTTTCACTTTTGGATTAATATAAGAAAAATGCATATAACGTGAACTTCTTAATTTGATAACTATGTAATTTATAATGGAAGTTTTAGGAAGAGCACACGACTTGTTCATTTACTACTAATGTACCATACTACACGTGCACTAAACATACTTGTTTATCACTTAAAACCATCATATCATACCATTATCAACTCAGTCGTGATAAAATATATTCCATCCGTTCTCAATTAATTGTCTATTACGAAATTACGTGCAATTTTGACCGGACAATAACTTGTATCAAAATTTTCATTTTGACAATTTTGATACATATTATAAACCGATCAAAATTACACGTAATTTCATAGAGCACAATTAATTGGGAACGGATGGAATATCATATTTTTTTTTTTTTTTCTATGTATGATCAAGAAATAGGCGTTTATCAAAAACTCTATAGTCAAAATCTAAATGGTTTGTTTCGCTGATTGTTTCAAATTCATGAGAAAAATCAAATTCGATGATTTAATGTTATCACCTCACATTTACCTAATTCCATGTTTCCATTGTGTTATTCCATTTTAGTTGTGTCCATTTTCATGAAATAGAAAACTAGCTTTTAAGATAATTTACATTTTTTTTTTACTTCTCACACTAAGTTTATTAAAATGTGTAAAAAATCAATACAAAATAAATATAAATTCAAATTGAAGGATGTCACATGACGTGATAACATGTCACATGTCTTACTTGTACTAGCATGAGTTTCATCACTCGGTCATGCTGCTATCTCACAAATCCCCACCCTATAAAATAATATATATATATATATATATATATATATATATATATATATATAATATTACACCATCCGTATATGATTTATCAAAATATTTTTTTTTTAAATTTTGATGATTATGGTATAAAAAGTGACATATACGAGAAACCCTATAAATTCCTTAAATTTAACTGATCACAAGATTCATCTTATATACGAAGAATGTATATGATTTACTAAATTAATATTCTCTCCGTCCCTAAACAAATGTCCTATACGAAAATACATATAATTTTAATCGATAATTTTTTCATATATAGATTGCCGGAAAAAATTATTTCAAAAGTTAATCACGTAGTTTATGGTTAGAATTATATGATGAAATTTTCAATTTTTTCATTTCGATAATTTTGATATGAGAATTTTGATGGTTAAAATTACATGTATTTTCGTAAGGGATATTTGTTTAAGGACGGAGGGAGTATAATAGTAATAAACTATCATGTGGTCCATATTTTTGTGGTTGTAATATTGTTATGATTATTAAAATATAATAATAAAAAAAATATAGGGTTATTATAAGAAAATTAATAAGTAAGCTAGAATTTTGTGTAAATGTAAACGATTTTTTAAAAGCTATAAAATGTGTTAGGTTTGACTGAATGGTTGAGATAGGTGGTATGTATGCACTTGGTACATCATTATTACTTATTTTATTATTCCCTATCTAACATTTGATAATTTATATGGAAAACAACGTCTAACTTTTACCGGTTTTGAATATTTAACTAAATTGTCGAAACGAAAAATTTTAATTTTTTTCTACATAGTTCAAATATTAAACTATATGATAGAATTTTAAAAAAAATTATTTCGCCAACTTAAATACGAGTTATTTATCGGTCAAAGTTGCGTGGGGGTTGGACGGCATGGTTCGGGAGTATCTCCGGCAGTACTAATTTCACTTTATTAAGAAAATAATAATAAAATTTCTCCAAAAAACAAAAACAAATAATGAAATAAACAAAGAACAAATGAAACATTGATCATAATATAACGTATAATTATCTTCAAACATAATACTACAAAACCAAACTTAAGTAAAATGAGATTTATTTACCTTATCAAAACTACTAATTGTTACCCAAAAAATGTAAATTAAAAAAATATTATTTTTTTCGTGTTATTTTAACATTATTTGGTACGTTGGCATCTAAGCTGAGGGACTGATATGACTAGACCAGGGGATACTAATATGTGTGATAAAGTATTAAACAAATTCATAAATTAGGTATAATTTAAGTTATTTATACAATATAATTAAATCAAAATATTTTTGGGTTGTTTGGTGGCCGGTCACATTTGAAGAAGTTTTTTGTTTATATTTCACACTACTCTCACAAGATTTGTAAATTTAAGTCACCTTACAAGTGATAAAAAAGATATTATTTTCGTAACTTTTTGGTATTTTTTTTACTTAATAATTCAAACAAATACTAAAAAAAACTAAAAAAAGCTAAAAAAAAAAACAGAAAAGCTGTTTTTAACACTATATTATAAATTGTTTAAAATTGTTTTTTATATTATAAATTTATTTTTATTTTTTTTTGGCATATTTATTAAGCAATTTCTAGTTGATTATTAAAACTTTTACTTTCTCGATCTGGAATTAAAAATATGTCGTGATTATCTCATCCCGACCCATCAGGTACCCGAATGTAGGGCTGGACGAAAAACCGGAAAAACCGAACCGAACCGATAACCGAACCGAAAAAAACCGAAAAAGAAAAACCGAAAAATTTTCAGGTCGGTTTCGGTTTTCAGTAAAACCGAACCGAAAAAGACAGAAAAAAACCGAAAAAGACCGAAAAATAAAAAATAAAAAATAAAACCGAAAAAAACCGAAACTGGACCGAAAAAACCGGTCTGGTTCGGTCCAAAAAATAAAAAGACCGAAACCGAAAAAAACCGAACCGAAAAATATACTCGGTTTCGGTTTCGGTTTTACCAAAAACCGAACCGGACCGAATCGAACCCAACCCTACCCGAATGGTCGGTTATTCAAAATTTCCAATTCTTATCGAGTCGGAATTCAGATTGATTCATTTTCGGGCCCGACCCGGACCCACCGCTACTTGTAACATAGTTAGTGGGTTTTGGCAGGATGACAAATCTGAAATCCCCATCCCTATAAAATAGTAGTACAAAACCCAAATCTACATTACAACATGAAATTGAGTTTCATTCTAGAGTCTTAAGACTTTAATTTGCCAATTATAATTTATACATGGCTTGTCTTTGAATTTTCACAATAAATAAATAAACCTTAAATACTTATTTTGATTATCTATAATAGTTTAGTAGATTTAATGGGAGGAGATTCGACGGCGTGGTTCGGAGAGTTTATTCGGAAGACCGGCGGAGTGGCGGTGATAGACGGAGGATTAGCAACGGAGTTGGAACGACTCGGTGCCGATTTAAATGATCCTCTTTGGAGCGCTAAATGCCTCCTCTCTTCTCCTCACCTCATTCTCAGGGTATATATTATTATTATTATTATTAATATTATTATTATTATTATTATTAATGTAATTATAGATTTTGATTCTTTATTACTCTGCTATCTTAAGTTGTTATGTATTATATCAGTGTTTTAAAAACGCGAAATCTTAGCTAAAGCGTTTTTGCAAGAGTTACGTTATGGTGTGTTTGAAACTCGGAAAACGTCACAGAAAAGGAAAGTAAAAGTAAAACCAAGGAAATCATTTTACGGTCTTGTGTTTGTAAGCCTCTGAAAATGGTTTCTCTCGTTATACACGTAAAAATTTTCCTCACTTTCTTTTGTTTTGTTTTCAATTGGTTTTCCTATGCAACCAAACACAAGAAAATGTTTTCTCGGAAAATCATTTTCATTTTTTCATGAGTTTTCCGGGTTCCTAACACACCCTAAAAGTGTAAAAAAGAGAGCTTTAAGCGGCCTAAAAAGAAGGAAAACGAGCTCTTTGAGCTTTTTTTAAGCTTTGAATCGAGTTTTTTTTACTACGAAGCGTGCTTTTTAAAACAATGATATATATGTATGTGAATATATATGTGTATACATGTATATATATAATGGCGTTAAGTATTCACTTGTTTGGCAGAGTATTGATACGTAGCTATGTACTATCAGTGAATTTAATCAATTTTTATTATTTTCAGGAACTGATGTTTCTAGCATGTAAAATCTTAATCTTTACTAATCAATGTAGGATACTGAAACTAGCAAGCTTGGTAATAAGTATTGATGAAAAAGTGTTATGTTAGTGCTATTTATGTAGATCTTTTTAAACTTTTTTATTTAAAATGGTGTAAAATGTTCACTTGTCATGTAGAGCATTGATATGTAATCTGTGGATTTAATTAAAAATATACTAAAGTCGCTTACAAATATTGTTTTTGGCTATCGTGAAAACTCTTTTCAGCTTTTTATATGCTCGCAACAATTAATTACCCTATTAGGAAAATGTCAAGAAAAAGAAATCTGCATCTTTGTAAAGTTGGTGATCACGGGCAATACAAATCTTTGTTTTTTCCAATTTTTGTTAAGAATAGTCGCTGGGAAGTTCTCTAGCAATCAGTTACATAGATTCGAGCTCATTTTTGGACTGTGTTAGGACTTATTTGAGTAGATAGGTGAGCAACTAGAAGGCCTGTTTGATCTCAGCCTTTTAGCTGAGTGTTTATTTTATAAGTTATATGCATTTGCTTCCCACTTTAAAAGGTCTGTTTATTTGTTAATTTATATTGGCTTCAGAAAGTTAAAAACGGTTTATGGTGGATAAACCTAGTTTTCTCTTAGCCCAAGTAGGCATCTTGTTTTGGTGTTTTGCTTAATAAGTCGTTGCTAGATAAAACCTTCTACAGTAGTTTATAAATTTGTTATTTTGGATATTTTACACTAGGAATAATATTTTGGAATGAAAAATTGATTGGAATTTGTACCTATATAGGTTAAAGTAGTACACTGAACAAAATCTGGACCACTGTAATGTGGTGAGTCTGGTGACAGTCTTAAATAACATAAAGTAGACCACTCCGCCAGCCTATCATGTCAGTTATCTGAAGTTGCTTTCTCAATTCTGGTTTGATGACATTTCAAAATAAGAAGAGAATTTAAAAAATTCAAACATATGTAGCATATGCTCAATTGCAATTCATGGCCGTTTCCTGACAGTCTAGGAACATGAAGCTGTAAAATTAACCAATCATGTTATTTGCCCATAAAGATTTTTTTTTAAACAACTTGATAATTCCCACGCATTAAGTTGCCTTAAAACAGATTTCTATTTAACGGATTTTTATTTATTGCCCATCAAGGGTACTGAAAATAAATATGCTTGTATAGAACCACAATAATCTTTGGAATTATTTCAGTCTTAATTCTGATACCATACAAGGGGTTGGGCATCCCATTTCAGTTAGCCTATTAGAACCCCCTCGGACCCGCTCTCTACATTTATATGATTGGTTGTCCTAAATAAATATAAGAAATGGATCTTTTTCATTTGGCTTCGTTAATACTTTGATATTTTCATTTGCTTCTTGATCTTAGATTTTGGACTACCTTAACTTATTGGGATTATGATTATAATATGAGTTATGCTGTAACCTGTAGGCCTGTTACTTTGTATTCTTATGCCCTTGAGTCTTGGTAGCTAATACTGTTGGCTTTCTCATCAAGCTGGAAAAAAAAAAAACTATCTTCGCATCTTCATGCATATGCAAGATGTTTGAGGTTGCTTAAAACTTTAAAATAATGTGAGATTGTGGATGCGCAAGGACCAGACTGTTCTAATATTTATGTCGCCTAACTGGTAATCGATCAGTGCAGGTACATCTTGATTACCTTGAAGCTGGAGCTGATATTATAATATCCGCCTCTTATCAGGTTATAAACATAAAAGTGCCTTATAATTTCTGTGTTGGAAAGCTGTAATATATCTCATAAGCTTAAGTAGTTTTATTTATTGTTGTATTTTGTTTGTACCTGTGCAGGCAACCATCCAAGGATTTGAAGCTAAAGGTTTTTCTCGAGAAGAGAGCGAAGCATTGCTTAGGAAAAGTGTTGAAATTGCTCGTGAAGCTAGGGATGAACATAATAAAAAACGTCAAGAAATTTTCTCTAATGGTGCTGGTGCTGAAAGGGTTCTGAAGCTTCGACCTATCTTAGTGGCAGCATCTGTTGGGAGTTATGGAGCCTATTTAGCTGATGGTTCTGAGTACAGGTAGCTATCCTGATTATATATAATTCACAAACTTTTTCTGTCTGTCTCCGTGTGTACCATTTTCAGTAGATAAGTACCTCAGCATAGGTTTATCACAATTCAAAGGTTTTATACGTGTTATTTATTTTATCTTGACATGTCCGGCCCTAAGGGGGTTAAAAAGAAGTGCAAAGCATAGACATTTATTAAAATTCTGTAGCAGGCACATGTGTAATTCAATTCTTATATCCTTTGTTTGACTAGAGTACCAACAAAATGGATGGTTCTCATATCACAAGGGAATCCTGTGTAAAAACACCCCCGCTGCACGAAGCTTCCGCTGTGTGGAAATCCGGGGAGGGGCCGGGCCACATAGTATACTTTGAAATAGAGACAGTAATAACATGTGTATCGAATTGAAACTTAAAACTTTTTATATCTAAGGATCTACCTGAAAAGAAAATCTATCATTCTTGCTTATCAATTTCCCCCATAATACCCAAGTAAATGAGAGACAGTGGGTCAGTTTGTTATAAATGGATGATTACATTCTTCTCGTGAATCATCGGAATAGCAAGTCTTTTACATAAACTTAATCATCGAATTCTTCTCTTCATAACCAGAAGTTTGTTCATCGAGTTATAAATGCCCGGACTTCTATCTCAGTGCCCTCCTTTTCATGGTCTAGGCATTGCAAGGATATAAAAATACTGACCACTTTTCTCCAACTCTTTTTTGCAGTGGGGACTATGGTGAACAAATGGATCTCAAGTTCTTAAAGGACTTCCACCGTAAAAGGGTACATATTTTGGCAGATTCCGGTCCTGATCTCATAGCATTTGAAACTGTGCCAAATAAGCTAGAGGCTGAGGTAATTTCTTGACTATTTTACTTTTTATTTTAAGAAATTCGAAGTAATTTTGGTGTCGGTTATTTAACTAGTCTTGATTTGGAATATAATAGCGTAACGACTTTGCGGAACTAAGGGGTTTATTTTTATGGCATACTCTAATTCAGCTTGTGTTGATACGACTAGCTTTGTTGCAACTTTCGAGCTCAGTTTTTTTTACCTGAAAAAGTTAGAAGCTTTCAGCTGGACAAACCTAGCTTCCTTTGAAACTAAAAAAATGCAGCTTATTTACGTAGGAACCGCAACCAAACAAGCCCTAAAAATTAGTTTAGCATCGGTGATTGTGGCTATGCGGAGTGAAAAAAAAAACTAGCATTATCTTTGCAATAGTAAAATTGATACCTTTTATCTTTCAGGCTTTCGCTGAGCTTCTCGAGGAGGAAGACATAAAAATTCCAGCATGGATTTCCTTTAATTCAAAGGACGGAGTTCATGTGGTTAGTGGTGATTCTTTGCCGGAGTGTGTTGCCATTGCAGAAAAATGCAAAAAAGTTGTCGCTGTTGGAATAAATTGCACTCCACCTAGATTCATCCACGATCTGATTCTTTCTATCAAAAAGGTGAAATCATCTATCTTTCTTTATCGATAGATTTCTCAAGTGTACTGAAATTTGGTTAATGTGACGGAGACGGTTGCCTTTTACTTACACCTGTTATATGTTTCTGCTGTAATTACGTGCCTATATGTCCAACGGGCAGATGGTTCAAGTTCAACACTTCAACTGGTTACGTCTCACTGCAAGGTCTTTATGTAGTGTTATTTGTCTATGCAGGTGACCAGCAAACCGATACTTATATATCCAAATAGTGGTGAGACTTATGATGGTGATAGAAAGGAGTGGGTGGTAAGATCCTTTCTCTGTTCTACTTTGGATTTTTCTATGGATTACATTAAAATAAGTCTATTTCCTTCTAATACTGGGTTTATCATGTATATATTTAATATGTTTTCTAGCAAAATACGGGTGTTTCGGATCAAGGCTTTGTCTCGTACGTGAACACATGGCGTGAGGCGGGTGCTACCCTGATCGGAGGTTGTTGCAGAACAACTCCGAATACCATAAAAGCAATATACAACATTCTCCCAAGTAGACCTGTTGTTTCTTCTCTAGAATAAGCAAGTTGAGCTAACTTTTGTTTTTATTTTGACGATGGTTGGGGTTCCTGAAGAAAACTGTACTCGTAACCACGTTGTGAAACAGTTCCTAGTTAATGATGTTGGTTACGTAAGCACATTTCCTGTGCTAGTTTTTTGTATCAGTTAAGGGAATTTATATAAAGTCCTGTGTTCATCTTATACGCCTTTTGTATTGTTTTCTTTTGTTTTACATCTTATGTTTATGTTTGGCCAACGGCCCAACCTAATGACCTACTTTGTTAACCGTCGATTTTTTCACCTCAGGCTTATGGTTGTTTTTTCAACCGACTTTGTTCAACTATGAGACCATGTATATAAATCTTTGTTATGGACTAAGGTAGACATTTTGGAAGAGAACCATTAGATTCTGCAACAGTTTCGAACAAAAAAACTGCTTCTATTCGCTTGGGTATATGACAGTAAGTGCAGAGTATGTAGGTGCTTGAGGAGAACAGCGGAGATATGAACTAGTCTCCATTTTGTTTTCCGTCATACAAAATTAGTGACCTTTCCATTAGATAGTTTTTTGCTTACAAATTCTTCATAATGAGAGATTATATAGTCCCCTAAAACCTTTGTCGCCAACATCTTCCTGCATCCAGTTGTTACGATTTCTGTTTTGAGGATAAATCTCCTACTAAATTATTGTCCTCTCGATTGAGCGTCAGAATCAGTTACCTTGTCGACGTTCTGTACCATTCTAAGCTCGTAAGTATCTTACAATTGTCAGCCTCGAGATTATTCGTTTGTCTTTATGTTGAGGGCATACCAGAGTCGAAAACGGTCTATCTCTCTATCTAAAATCCCATCTCCCCCAAATCGAGCGAGCGAGATAAATAGATATATATGGTGGTGTTATAGACTGATATAATTTAAGCATGTTAAAATTTCACATAATTTGAAAAAACTATGAAAGTGACCAATAGTGACTTCTTTGTTAAAACTTCAAGTAAGGAGAAAGGACAAGTCTTTCGGCGTTACGGCTGAAAAGAGTCGTTTTTAAATGAACGGGTCCATTATTTCTTAGCGTGTCAAGCCAATTAAAACTCAACATATTGAGGAACTCTAATGCTATCTATCCTTGAATTAGAAAAAAAAAAATTGGCATACTGATTTCTAAATATGAACCGGGTTAACATAAGTTTCTCTCCGGTTAAAACTATCGGACCAAATATATTTCTCCGAAACTACGAGTGTAACCATTAACGACTCTTTTGATCAAAAGAAAAGTGTTTTAAGTGTTACAAGTCGACCCTATTGGGACCAAATAGATTTTCCTGGAAGAGATATGAACCGAGTAGAACCTCTAGACAAACTACGTGACCTATAAGAATATTGACTGAAATTATGGGCCACTGGCCCACTTTTAATATGGAAAAATTGCTAAAATACTACTCAACCTATCAACTTTAACGATATGGTACCCAACCTAATACTTTTTTCTAATTTGGTACCCAACCTATACATATTCAGTCCAATTAAGGGACTAAATCTGCATTCGATCATCGGTTTTTGACGCATACTAAGTCTCCTTTACTATTGATTAACCTATGTGAAACCTTCAATTGTTGTATTAAATAATTTAAAATGAAAGCACTATTTAATATGCTTGAGTTAATTATATTAAAATGATCGAATGTGGTTTGAGTTACTTAATTAAAACAAAAATATATAGATTGAATACCAAATTATAAAATGTATTACTTTATATACCAAATCACAAAATATAATAGTTTACTGTTTACCCAATTAAATGAAAATGCAAAACAAAAAGCCCTAATTCTCTCTCTCCGTTAGTTTTTTTTAGTTAACACCAATTTTTTACAGGTAAATTGCTTCATATTTATATATACTCATTTAATGATTTAATTAGTTTACTTATATTTACTTGTTACTGAATTTTATTAATGCAGTTATTTATTTAAATTATATTATTTCCTTATGTCCTCCCAAGTGTTTGATGAAAATCCCCACTCACTTATTGCTTTTTTAGTTTAGGAAAAATTAAGTTCAAAATAATTTAGAAAAATATAACGAAAATAACTCCATGTACTGAAAATATCCGTGATTTTCGTAGAAAGTGATGATAATATGTGAGATTTGAGAGAATTATGACTGATAATTATTTTGAGTTTGTTTATGTTAAGGCTTGTTTGGTTGCAACTTCTAAAAAATTAAGCTGTCTTATAGTTATTGAAGCTGAAATAATAGCTTTTTTTCAGGCAAAAAAGAAGAAGGAAAGATATTGCCTTTAAATTAATCAAAATGAGAAACCCTGTTTTTTTTATGTTTAGATTATTTTGTTGGGTTATTTTCAGTGCATACCTAATTCATCGATTTTCTGTACTGAGAAATAAGAACCTTGAAAGATAATTTTTAAAAATTATCGAGTTGTAAAATAACTTTTCGAAATAATGATCATTTAGTACATATTTGAGACTTAGGCTATGTTTGGTAACAGATTTTTTGGTCCAAAATCAGATTTTAAAAATCTGTCTTGAGAATCCACTGAAAAGATAGATTTTAAAATTCTGGATTATTTAGATTTTTCAGCCTAAAAATCAGATTTTCAGAAGCTGAATAATCTGACTTGCCAAACACCCACAAGTTTTTACAATCTAAAATCCAAAAAACTACTAAAATTTTTTGTTGCCAAACGGACCCTTAGTTGTCAAAAACCCATGGTTGAAATCTATTTCCACGTTAGGTACAAATGCTCAATGATGCTGCTTATTAAACTCTTTGTTTTTAACTTTGATGCTCACCGGTGCTACGGTGATATGTACCCATTTTTAAATAAGAATCACAAAGTGTGGTTTTTGATAATTATGTACGAAAGTATGTACTTCATTAAACATTAACTTTCCCTACTTTTTGGGCATGTATCATTTATGCATCTGCTAAACCAAATTCGCATTACCAATGAATTGCAGTTGCGGTAACCTCATAATTGTAGCTTCTATTCATAATCATGGAAATCGAAGAAGATGGAAAAAAAGCCTCCATGGTTTTGGTGAAGCAAGGTGCTGAAGCCGTAAGTCCAATTTTTATTTTTTATCTTTCTAGTCGGTTAAAGCTTGTTGATTTGCCACCAATTAATATGCTTTGCGTGTCATATACAGTATTTATATGGTCAAATTAAAAAAATTCAGTGTTTACATAGCTGTGCAAATTAATCAATTTATTCAGATGGTGGTTATTTTCTTTTGACACAGAGAGTGTTCGAGTCTTCCTTTGTTGGGAGGAAGTCCATCGTTAAGGAACGTTTCTCGAAGAAGTATAGGCATCCCATTCTCGATTCTAAGCTCACCCTTAAGCGTTTAAACGCTGTAAGATCTTTTAACTGGATTATTTTCTTCGTTTATTCAAGTGTTGATTATAAGTTTTGTACCCCAATGTAGTATCGTGATTTTATACACCAATCCTTCAAAAAGTACTACTCATTAACCCAACCAGTTTTTTTTTTTTTGCATGCTCTGTGGAAAAAAAACATTGTTAGAAAACTAAGATTTGGGAAAACGTGATAGAGTAGTTAAATGTAAAGAAACATGACTGATTAGTATATAAATATATCTTTTCGTAACTCTTTAGTACCCCAATCAAAAACAATGTTAAGTTTGGTGCACTATGTGTACTAAAGCGTCGGACCAATTTTGAGTTAAGAAAGTGATGTTTTTCAAGTATTAACATAACGGTTTTTCCTCGCATTCTAGGGTATTGTAGGTCTCTTATCGAACTTGTTCTTATTGATTCTGATATCTTGTAATTACTTTACCGTTTATGTGAACGGAATGGCCAACATGGGGGCTTGGCCCATGTAAAGATTTTTGTTTTGGTTTAATACAAGTTGGGCCTGTGTTGATTAAAAAAATAAAATAAATAAGCGTCGAAAATGTAAAGTTAGTGTACTAATTGCTAATTAGTGGAGGTTGGTGTACAAAGATGCAAATAATTCTTTATTTAAACATGGTCTGCCTTTCTAAATTTATTTTAAACAGGAAGCTAGATGTACGACTAAAGCTAGACGTCTCGGGGTTTGCACTCCGGCTCTTTACGCCGTTGACCCGGTTGTACATTCCCTAACATTCGAGTTTGTGGATGGGCCAGCAGTCAAAGATATATTCTTGGATTTTGGAACAAATGGAATACTTGAAGAAAGAATGGATGATATTGCAACACAAATTGGTATTGCAGTTGCAAAAATACATGACGGTGGCCTCATTCATGGAGATTTGACCACGTCAAACATGTTGGTTCGAAGCGCTACGAATCAGTTGGTAAGTTTTGCTTATTCATGGTTTATGTTAATGTACTGATATAGTATAGTATTATTGCCTGTGGGTTTAGTGGAAGTATCATAGTCTTTGTTGTACTGGCACCAAACTTAATAGGTCTTAGACATTTCATTTAGCAATGAACTAAATCTTTCTGTATAAGGCAAGGCGTCTATCGAAATATTCAAGTATGATTTTCTACATCAATGTTGTGCATGTTTTAGGCATATGTCAAAACTTGAACATGTTTCTCTATGCAGCTAGTATCGTGTATGTATGTTTTGATGAAACTTTTGCTACTTTTGAGTATATGTAACAAAGATACAACAAAGATAAAAGTAAAGCTAAGGTTCATCTTCTTCCTGCCCCGAATGAGCTCACAAAGGTTAATACTTATATTGCTACTCCCATGAGTGTTTTTATGGTAATTATAAAATTGACCCATGCATTTAAAGATAAAGTAAAGCGAAAAGTTACTGAAGTTTTGAAGGATTGATGCTGTTATGGTCTCGCAATTGTTTTCTCTGATAATGATCAATTTCTCAAAATTTTACTAATTAACATTTTTTTATTTAAGTTAATTCATCTTTCTGTAGGAGTGGAGTGGGTCGAGTTCACTCCCAAATTCCTCTTTTTCTCAATGCTTATCTCTCTATATTTATGTACATCATGTCTTCTTCCAGGTTCTTATTGATTTCGGTTTAAGTTTCACCTCGACCCTTCCAGAAGACAAGGCAGTTGACTTGTATGTACTTGAGCGAGCCTTACTCTCGATGCATTCTTCATGTGGGAATGTGGTAACTCTTGAAAAGCCTTATTTATTTGCCTTTTTTTTGTCCCCTTTTAGAAGTTGCCTTTGTGAACAAATTTCAGTTTTGTTTTTTGCATGTTTTTTTATTATTTGTGTATTGTATCTTATGTTCTTTGGAAAAGAGATTGTTAATGAATTATACTAATTGAAAAACCAAATTGTACCACAAAAAAAATGGAAATGTTATGAAATCATCCCTCAGGAAGTAACAACAAATTCAAATACTTGCTCATTTCGTTGCATTTTGAAAGTCTGGAAGTATACTCTTTTGGTGAAGGTGAAAATTATACCTTAAGGATTATCTACAAGTGTTTTTGGGTAAAAGCTAAAAGCCTAAAAGGTAGTTTGTTTTGGAATTATGAACACTAGTTGATAGTAGCGTTATATAGGTGAAAACTATCCTTTTAATAAATATTTATTAAAACCTTTACATTTCAAAAGTATGCTTATTCATATGAAAAAGAGTACTTTTTCTTAGTGTTGCCAAACACACATTTATACTTCTTTTCCGTGCTTTTACTTATATAGATGGACCGGATACTTGCTGCCTACAGAAAGTCTTCGAAGCAGTGGTCAGCTACAATGAACAAGCTAGCTCAAGGTGTGCAGTCTTTAGATTTCATATGCGGCCTTTCCTATTAAAATCCTTACTTTTTTACCCTTTTTCATTACTGGTTGCTTTTTTGCAGTCCGACAGAGGGGTCGAAAGCGCACCATGGTTGGCTAAGCTTCTTCATCAAACCTCTCATATTCAATATCTGATTACAAGGTAAACAGGAGTCATCTATTTTCTATTCATATACTTGGTGTTCCTCTCAACAATTAATCTTTTGGACAAATAGAGTATTTAGTCTTATGTTTCGCTGCTTTTGCATGGTTGAGCATTTTTTAGTTTTAGTATAATGAGTAACGATATGCAAACAAATAAACTTCTTTCAGAAATCTAAATAGAGTGATCTTTCAGCTTTGCATTGGATGTTCGGTTGTTGGCATTACATTTTAACAAACTAATACAGCTTACATACCCGTGTATGGAAATAAGTACGAGTTTTATTTGTTTGCATTTCAATTTCTAACATACATGGAATAAGTTTGTACAGTTTCTTACAGTAGTATATGGTTTTTGACAGATGTGTATTATAGCTGCCTATCTTATTGAGAAGGAAAGCGAAGATAGTTGAGTTTGCAATTTTAAGCTAAACCGCCCCCCCTGCCTCGTACCCTGGGAAGGACACTAAACTATAAACTGAAATGGGATATCATTTTTATAGGCTTCCATGATTGTTGTACTTGTATCTATTTACTTGGCCTGGATTTTATTTTTTTTGAGTACCTGGTTATTTTGGATATTGATTATTTGATTTGCCAAAAATTAAGGCAACAGAATAGATGATATTCATTGTTGAGTGCCTGGTTAGTTCTGTTGTTGTAAGATTTACTGCTATGAGTCACCCAACAAAACCGATGTGTAGTTAACCCAGGTTTGGTTGTTCGCAATTTTTAAGGTATCTTCAACCATTTAACAAAAAAATGATGTAAAGTTCAAAAAAAAAAGTAGTGAAAATTTCACACAATCCATTATTTCATCTTCAACCTACATGAAGTGAAAATTATTGATTAATTATAGTATCACATTTAATTGAAGGGAAAAGACACAGTTAGTACACTCAATTTTCATTCGTTAACAATATCACCATTAGCAGTATCAAACTTCAGTTTCTTTTTGCACAAATGAGATTTTGGGAACGTGACCAAATTAATGGGTATTTTACTGTTTTGCCATATTTTTTCGTTTCAAAAACATAAGTTAAAAACATACAACATATTAAACCGTTTCATTTGGAGGATAAAAAGGGGGATTGTTTATTCATTAGTGTAATTGCTCATATGTATTAAGGAACGTGGAATCCCACCTCTACCTGGCCAATTTTATTTTTTTGTTTTTTTGTTTTTGTTTTATTCTTTTATTTTTGTTTTCCTATATAAAAAACTTCTTCAATTTTACCAAAAAAAAACCCTAACAATCAATCATCAAATTACTTCGTATATCAAATTAATATATTTTTTTTATCAAATCAACGTCACTCTACCACTACAATTATCCTCAATTTTACAACAAAAAAAAAAATCTCTCCCAATTTACTAAAAAAAAAAAAAAAACTTCCTCAATTTTACCAAAAAAAAAACCCTAATCATCAACCATCAAATCACTTCATATATCAAATTAATATATTTTTTTATCAAATCAACATCACTCTACCACTACAATTACCTCAATTTAACAAAAAAAAACCTCTAACAATTTACCCAAAAAAAAACTTTCCCAATTTTACCAAAAAAAAATCCTAACCATCGACCATCAAACTCTTTCGTATATCAAATTAATAAATTTTTTTCTCAAATCAACATCACTCTACCACTACATTTATTCTTAATTTTTCCCAAAAAAAAAACCTCTCCCAATTTGGGTAAAATTGAGAATAAATGTAGTGGTAGAGTGACGTTGATTTGAGAAAAAAATTTATTAATTTGATATATGAAGGAGTTTGATGGTCGATGGTTAGAGTTTTTTTGGTAAAATTGGGAAAGTTTTTTTTTAGGTAAATTGTTATTTTTTGTTAAATTGAGGATAATTGTAGTGGTAGAGTGATGTTGATTTGATAAAAAAATATATTAATTTGATATATGAAGTGATTTGATGGTTGATGATTAGGGTTTTTTTTTTGGTAAAATTGAGGAAGTTTTTTTTTTTTTTTTAGTAAATTGGGAGAGATTTTTTATTTTTTTTTTAAAATTGAGGATAATTGTAGTGGTAGAGTGACGTTGATTTAATAAAAAAAATATATTAATTTGATATACGAAGTAATTTGATGGTTGATTGTTAGGGTTTTTTTTTGGTAAAATTGGAGAAGTTTTTAGGTAAAATTGGAGAAGTTTTTTATATAAGAAAAATAAAATAAAAGAATAAAACGAAGAAAAATAAAATAAAATAAAAATAAAAATAAAAATTGGCCACGTAGACGTGGGATTCCACGTTCCACGTATGAGCAATTACAGTAATAAATAAAGAATCCCTTCGATAAAAAGGATGAACCAGTAAAATACATTTTACTATGGTCGTGTGATGTGACACTAGATATGAGATTGATTTCGCCGCACAAATCTTATTTATAGAAAAAAACGAAAATGGATACTTAAAATATTAACGATGATAGTTTGATATAATTTTTGTTAACGTACGATATCCTAGATCTCCAAACCCAAGCCAGCAATCAAACACATTATCCCCACCGCTTTTCAATTGAGTCTGTATTTTTCGATTAAAAAAAAAAAATTCACGTCAAAACCGTAATTCTGAGTTACAAACCGTAATTCAGAATTATGGTTTGCCTTTTTTTTGTAATTTTTTTTTTAAAATAAAAATAAAAAGGTAAACCGTAAATTAGAATTACGTTTTCTAATTCGAAATTACAATTTTGGCGTTAAAAAAAACTTTCGTAAAAAAATATTCAATTTTCCCGCCACTTATATACCCCCTCTCTCTCTACTCTCTTCCTCAACAAGCCAATTGCCAAATCTTCCTCTCTCTCTATATATATATACTATATATACACATATTATATATATATATATGAATGGAAGGTTATCAAAACAGTCACGCGAAGCTCTTAGCCATCGATTTCCTCTCTCTAACGCCCCGCTCCGCCACCTCCTTCTCCCTCCCTCTCCAATCCTCGGCCGCCTTCACCCGAGCCGAAACCCTAGGCATGATCACCACACGTGACCTGAAGCCATCAAAGTTCCTACGGTTCACAGTCGACGACTCCACAGGTTCGGTACCATGCGTCCTCTGGCTCAACCACTTGACTTCCCCTTACTTCTCCCGACGATCTCCCGCTGACGTGGCTGTTATAGCTGACGTCGCATCTCAACAAGCCGGTTCCCCCATCTCTCTCTCTCTCTCTCTCTCTCTCCAAATGCATATATATCTGTTTTTTCGACTGCAAAATATCTGTTTTCACGTCAAAATCGTAAATACGAATTACAAACCGTGTGCGTGTAAACAGACATTTTGCAGTCTAGAAATCCAGGGTCGATTATAAATATGTATGTATGAATTATGAATGTGCTAAAGTTTTGATTTATGATTTCATAGTTGTATTGGGATTGAGTGTTTGTTTTTATTTTATTACTGCCGTGTCGAGAGTGAGAGAGTTATTATTAATCAATTATCATACTAAATTATAATTGGAGAATTGAAAATTTATACTACTTGGTTATTAACTTAGAAATAGCAGTTAGTGTTATATATGTAGTAGATATTTATTATATATATATATATATATATATATATTATAACTTTTACTATCTATCTTTATATATACTATATGTACTCGCTTCGTGTATGTACGTGCCTATAGCCTATTTAAGTGTTTTTATTTCCATTTTCTGACGTTTCCGAAATAAGTGTCTATTTTTTAAGTTTTTTTATTTATTTTTTATTCTTTTTTCAAGTTTTAGTAGTTGAATCATAAGTATAGTACACCCTTATAGACTCGCATTTTAAGTAAGAAAATGTTTTTCGTTTGTAGATTTTGACATTTCGATGCTATTCTGATGAATTTAAAGTGAAACTGTTTCGAATCTTTAAATAGCACAGTTTCCGAAGCAGGATTGCTAATTATGGACGGAGGGACATATATATATATATATATAAGCTCTAAACAACCAACTTTCTCTCACTAACGCTGACATGGCGTCTCGTTTTGCAGATTTGGTTAGGATTGGGGAGGTGATTAGGGTTAGGGGAAAGATTGGGGTGTTTAGGGGGACAGTGCAGATGACGGTTACGGATTTGGTTTGTGAGAGAGATCCGAATGCCGAGATTTTGCATTGGTTGGAGTGCCTTAGGCTGAGTCGGAGGCACCGTACAAGGACTGCCACGTTAGCTGAGGTAATTTCTTAAACAAATATGAATTTTTTTAAATATATATATATACATACATCAGCTAAGAAAATGTTATGCCATGGGTTCGTGTTGGAGCTGATTAAGTTAAAGGTGGATTGCATTTGTTCCGCTATATTATTATGTCAAGAGTGAACTGCTATCAATTACGCTGTTTTTAATACTGATGTCTGGATTCTGGATATGCTGACCAGCAAATCTTATCATAGAATATTGTATTGTATTAAAATTATTCTCTTGCATTCTCTATCTACTTCTCCCGCCGATACCCCAAGATGTGGAAATCATCCCGACGTAACGGCTGGGTTTGTGGTCATAAGCATGCGCTGTATGGGAGGTAATTTGTGAGGTTTTCCGTTGGTGTTGTATTTGATTGATTACCAAATATGATATGGTTTCTAGTTTCAGTGAATTTGAGCTATGCTTTGTTAGTTTGTAGCAATCGTGCTTTGTATAGCAGTCTAGGAGAGGCAACTTAAATTGTGTTTTGTTGCTTATGTGCATTCAATGTTGTAAAATAAAAGAACATATTACAGATATAGTTAGCTGAGATTGATGCACAATCAGCTAACATGGTAAAATATCATGGGTTCGAATTAGAGCTGAATAATTGAAAAGTTGAGTTGCATTTGTTTGGAACATTGCGATAAGTAAGGTGACATATTGAACACTAAAAATAATATAGAAGTAAATGTGACACCCCCCTAAAAGTATAAGGAGATAATGAGGTGTTAGTACATCATGTAAATTTCGTTTGCTTCAATACTAACATGATGTTATCCTGAAATGTTAATGAATTTGTGCAGTGCGTCGTTAACTTTTACCAAAGAAGCCATTCTTTACCTTAGGCTACTATATTGTCAGTTAAAATGTGTAGTCTCTAGAGGTAAGTCTCATAACGGTGGTGAATTGACCATCGATGCAATGTATTTGACACAATATAACTCACAGCTGCTCGAAATTTTGGCCCCTAAAGTATCATTAAGTCACTGTTGTCAGAAATTGGTGACGAAGATGAGATGCAAAATTTAGTTCACCAAAATGTCCCTAACGTTATATTAGGATGATGTACAAATTATCAAAAACGAACGGTTGGTAAAGAAACGTACATTTTGATCTATAGATTTGGCGGAATTAACCCTTCCTGACAAACAAATGGCCAATCTAAAATGATGAAACAAAAAAGAAAGCATGTAGATCACTGACCAAATTCTCAATACTGGTAGGACATTATACAAGTTGCAAAGCGTATAGGTTGGTGCAATTAACCCTAGTTAACTTGTAGATCGCCCTGATGTCATGGCTGAATTTTGCGGCAAGGATTCGGACCCGGAGGTGTCTAGGGTTAAGGGGAAGATTAGGGTCTTTAGAGGGACAGTGCAGATGTTTTGGAGAAAAATCCAAATTCGGAGATATTCCTTTGGTTGGAGTATATTTAGGCTGAGTTGGAGATGGTGTGGCTTTTCTAAGGTTGCCACGTAAGCAGATGTAATTTGAGATGTGTTTTCTTGCTTCTGTGTTTGATTGATTACTGGATATGATATAATCTCAAAGTGTTAATGAATTTGTACTGTGCTTTATGACATTTAAGCGAAGGTATTATGTGTTGTTTTGTTGCTTATGTGTAATGGGAATGAGTAATAGGAAGATCGGTAAGTGACTTTTATTTTGATCGTACAGGTAAAAATTGTTGATCCAACGAGATTTGTTCTGCATCAACCCATTTCATCTCTCGTGCTGTTGCCAAATACACACAGATCCTAATAAAATTAATCCTTTGTTCTAGATTTCCTACATATGTTCTTAGTCTTTCTTTAGTTAATGAGCCCTCACAAGCTAATTCCTTTAATTAAACTGTATCAACTACCAAATAGGCCATCTTTAAGTGTTGATGATGTCTGGTCTCTGGAATCAGCTGCTACCACTAGCAAGTATTATGCATTGTTAGGAATTAGGATATATGATTCGTAAAATGACGACCCGTATATGAGTTTTAGGTTTGTTAGAAGTGTTGCCTTCTTCATGGAACTGTACTGTTTATTCTTAATTCCGGTCTACGGAAAAACCTACCAAATAGCCAAGTTCTGCACTGACTCTGGATGCTGAATATCTTAATCCAACCATTTCACATAAAGCCTAAATTTGACGATGCGGTTAGTGAAACTTTAGCAAGGATTTATGCTTATAGTGAAGATATTGTTGGTTTTGTCAGAATGCAACTCGTGTTAACATTTAAATAAACGTTGAAAAGTCTGAATTAGTTCAGCAGTTAGATATATATTTTCACGACAGTTGAATGTGATATGTCATTTGAGCTTATCTGCTTATGTCTGATTTGCAGCACCAGCTTGAAGTAATTGAGGAAAACAAGAAACATGGAGATACAAAGAAAGAACAGCAGAACAAATCAATTCCTGCAACATTTCTGGATATCGACAAAGATTAAGAGTAATTAATTTTAAGATCTAGCTGACCAACATCAATAGATAATGAATGTAGACTAAGTGATTTGATACTACCTCGCATCATAATAATCAAAACTATACATCTAGCTAATATTGTCTTCTGCACCTTAGTATTACCAAGACTGGGATAACTAAGTATTTAGAGTATGCCTTGCCTTTTTTCCCGTCATTAATAGAGTGGAATATGGATTCATGTGACAATGCTATCTGCAAGTATATGTAATCTCGTAAATATGCCGTTTTTAGTCTTCTCGCTTCAACATTTTGCTTTAGTTCAACATCGCAGCAAAGATATTAAGTCAAGTTTATTGTTTTCTGGTACACATTGTCACCGTCAATTTACTTGTGAAAAATACCATGTTTTACCATATGCATGAATTAAAAATCAAGTGGCATTTGTTTTCTTAGGTAACTTGTTTTGACCATGTAATTGGGATTAAAAGATTCTGATTAGGCTGCTGGAGTATGATGAGAATTGTCAAAATGAAATTTCTCTTAAAAGTCTCATCCAAGGTTTGAATTAATTGGCTAGTTTTTACAAGTATAATTTTTTTAACAGTGTCTAGTTTAGTGGCTTGCATTCTTTATGGTTATCTTTTTCTTTTTTTTTTGAAATGAATTCTTTGTGGTTTTATCTGATACAATTTTCTATTTGATGTTCTTCTTTTATACATCTGGACCATTTTATTGTATTGGTTTTGGTTGTCCTGAAAAATTCAAGACAGTCTGCCTTGATTTTTTAAGGCAGCAAAAACCAATCCCACTTGGATCCATTTAGTATATTTTTCAATTCATTAATAGTTGTTAGGTTTTAGTATGTGACACGCCCAAAATAATAATGTATTAGATTCACAATAGTGTTAATCGTTCGGTGTTCATTTTAAAATATATTATTATTTATGGTGTACCAACCAATAGTATTTTTTAGTTTTAGTTTTAGTTTTAATTTTAAATTAATTTTAAGATAGATATGTTTGGATTCATATGTGTTAGATTTTTAGTATTTTTTAGTTTTAATTTTGAATTAATTTTAGGGTAGATATTTTTGAGTTCATTAATATCTGTTAGATTTTTAGTATGTGACACACTCTAAATAATAATTGATTAGATTCAAGGTAGTGTTAATCGTTCGATGTTGATTCCAAAACATTAAAATAAAAATGTAACATACAAAATTATACATTTTTACTGCCTGAAAAATTCAAGATAGACTGCATTGAATTTTTCAAGACAGCAAAAATAGATCTCATTTTCTTCTCTAATTACTTCACCAGAAACACGGTTTCCAGGAACACTTGTTCTTATAGAAGTTTTTATAGCTGTGTAATGTAGCTTAAAATAATTAGTGGAAGGTTATTTTTCTGCTAAATATGACAATCTGCTATCAGGGTACGTCATATATGCTTTAAGCATTTGACTTTGGATTCCACATTCAAGATCTTAATACTGCCTAATTATTTTTCAACGTTATCCTCTCCATATTTAAAAGTTTTTACATTAGAACATGTTTAATCTAAACCCCTCTCACTTTCAACCAGATGCGCAAAACAGAGGCTGGTTTACCATCAACACCGGATACTGCTAGTAAGGCTGATTTCGGTTTGGTTTTTAGCAAACCGAAACCGAACATATTTTCCGGTTCGGTTTTTTTTGGTTTCGGTATTTTTATTTTTTGGATCGAACCGGACCGGTTTTTTTCTTGTTATTTTCGGTTATTTTCGGTTCGGGTTTATTGAAAACTAAAACCCACCCGAATTTTTTTCGGTTTTTCGCCCAACCCTAACTACTAGTAGTCTATACTAATAAGTCAAGTATATTGTAGAGCAAACGCATCAGCAACTTTAACCATTTACTCAAAATTAACACATTTTATATATTTTAATAAACCGTTTACATTTATACAAAATTTCAGTTTTCTTATTAATTATTTATAATAACACTACATTATTTCTTTTTATTTGTTTATTATCGTTTAATAATCATATAAATATTTTAACTACAAAAATATGGACGTGATAATTTATTACTATTATATTCACCTAGGGACATTCAATTTTGTGTTTCCGAAAATTTAGGAAATTTATAGGGTTTCTGATATATGTCACTTTTTATAATATAATCATCAAATTTTAGACAAAAGTATGTTTTGATGTATCAGATGCATATGATCTTAGGAAGGAAGTTAAGTGCATGGATCTAATTTATTTATTTTCAGGAACGTGCTCTTTATTATTAAATAACAATGTGTGCTAGTATAAGTTTCACTGTATTCGAAACAAGCTCCAAAGTACTATACTAAATATAAAATTCATAACCACAAAGGTTTCATCTAAAGCTCACCCAAAATGACATTCCCAAGAAAACTAAATGAGATCAACCCTAATAAAACATAATTAAAATATAATTCATATCAACAGTTTACGTATAACAGTGAAATATTGTCGAATGGGCTAGAACTGACGAAACGTTGAAAAAATACAAAGATGACAAAGTAACGGGCTTAATGCATATAAAAGGAACTCAATAAATGTCTAGTATTCTACTCGTCGCGCTGCTGAATCTAATTTTATAATACGTACTAGTGGAATATAGTGAAACTAATTTAGACATGTTAACGTGTAAAACTAATTTTATAATGCGTGCTAGTGGAGCACTACAGAAAAATACTCAAATAGTGACAGGATTAGTGACGGTATTTTTTGTTACGAGTTTATTAGTGACGGCTTTGTGACTGTTTAGTCAATTTGCGACAGATTTATGACAGCTTTTTAAATTAGCGACAGTCTTGTGACAGCTTTTTAACTCTCATTAAATCAAATATTATTTTATAGTGGAAGAGGGATAAGTTGAACGTATCTATATGTGTAAGTTGTAACCGACGGGTGCATATTTTGTCAAGCTAGATAAATCAAGTTTTCATCATTTTATGTTTTTTTTAATATGTATTCGTAGTTAGTTTTTGATTATATTTTTCAAATCAACTTTCTATTATATTTTTAAAGTGTTTGTTAAAAAAATCTGTAAATTTTTATATTATATATATATATATATATATATCTTTTGGTATTTATTTTTGTTTGACAATTTATAAGGCGGTAATATTAATAAATACTAAAAATATATATAAAGTTAAATTTTACAGATTTTTTTAAGAAAACACCCAAAAAAAAATAAACGTTGATTTAAGGAAAAAAAACTTTTAACACACTACATATATCTAACTTGCAAATTTGAATCTGTAACTTACATAATTAAGCCTGTCACTTTAAGTTTGCGGAGTTTTCTGTAACATTGCATTTGTTAGTTAAAATTAAATAATTACTTTAATTGCATTTTTTTACTTTTTATAGTTTAATCTTTAAAATGCTTCCAAGTTGTAAGCCCTCAAATAAAACATTATGTAAATCATGCAAATTGCCTATTTGATATGTTTATAGACGTGTCAGGATTTGTTTAGTTGATAGGTTTTTAGGATAGAAAATGTTTTACATAATTTAATCTAAATCCATTATCACTTTTATTTCACTATAAAATAATCTTTGATTTAGTGAGAGTCAAAAAATGTCACAAACTTGTCGCTAATTTAAAAAGTTGTCACAAATCTGTCACAAATTGACTAAACTGTCACAAATTCGTCACAAAAACCGTCGTTAATAATTTCGTAACAAAAAATACCGTCACAAATACCGTCATTATTTGAGTATTTTTTTTTTTTTTTACAGTGTTTTCTGTATCATCAGCGTTGACTACTACTACAAAATTACTCTAGACAGGTAAATTAAATTACTCAAGTGGTGAATTTGTTAACAATCTAGTACAGTATTTTGAGAAAGGTGAAAAAATAATACGTTGTATAAATCTTTTATTGAACCATCTTATCTCTGACACGTTCCATGCATCGTGCTAGATTGTTATTTACAGCTACTGTACTAAAAAATAAAATAAAAAAATTAATCACAAAATATAATATTTTTGGGGAAAAAAATACATTTAGTTTAGTGTACTATCTGTTTTTTAACGATTTAGGTATCAGACTACTAAAGTTAAAAATTAACATACTGAATTATCATAATATTCACAATTCAGGTACTGACGTTAATTTAGTTAGATGAAATTTAGTTTCACTTTTCATTTTGATCATATTATTTGTAATTTGTATAAATTTAATTATGTCTTTTCGAAACATTACAATTCACTATATTTTCACTAAAACACATACATAATAAGTATGTCAGTTTAAAAAATATATTATTTGACTAGATTTTCTATGATTTTTTTTCTAAAATAAAAAAATTATAATTTTTTTTACACTTTCTCTAAAACGAAAATAAAGTAAGTTTTAAATTTATAACATTCGAGCAAAAATTATTTGAGACCATATAATTATTTGAATACTTTCATGAAAAAGGACAAAAAAATTATTATTTTTTTCAAAAAAATATCCATTTTTTGTAAATAGAATATATTTATTAAGTATTTATAATTTTTTTTTATACACAAACATCATCTAGAATTCACATTATTTGCAATAATATATATACATGCATTATATTATATATATTTTTATACATATACTAATATAACATATATATATATATGTGTGTGTGTGTGTGTATTATATATATATATATATATGATATAATTATATAATTTTGAATTTATACTAAAATGAAACATTTAAAAAAATTAAAGATTAGATTTATACAAGTTACAAAGAATATGACCAAAATGAAAATTAAAACTAACTTACATCAAACTAATTTAACGGTGGTACTTGAATTGTCAACATTTTGATAGTATGATACCTAAATCATTAAAAATCAATACACTAAATGTATTTTTTCCCATATTTATGAAGTTATTGTATCTTTTGGCTCTGTTCACGGCAAAAAAAATTACTATTAAGATTAATGTTTCGTTTGAGCGACTTATTTACAAAGTAATATTACGTTATTAAGGCATTACGAAGTTAATTGCATCTTTTGGGCTATGTTCACATCAAGATATTTTACTATGAAAATATATCATCTAACCCTTCATTTTTTAATCTAATAATTGTAAAATTGACTGGACATTTAACAGTCTAACTCAATGACTTCACAAAATGGGGACCAGGTTTCGTATATTAACGAAGTAATGATACGTTATTAAGGTAGGCTAATTGTATCGGACATCGGAATTTATTTTCCTTAGTTCAAAGATGCCTCAGTATTGTTGAGTACTACTATATCGTACATTAGTACCCATCTTAAGCAAATTTTTTGACTAGTTTTTGCGCTTTAAAGTTATAAAATTTTGATTTTTCTGATTTGATATATTTTTGTAAGGGTGGGTATGAGGCGAATTGAGACGGATTGACCTTAATCTTAATCTAACCCGCAAGATAAACGGCGGGATGGATTGGGCGGATTGATAAAATTTAAATATCTACCCAACCTAATTCGTTACAATTAAAATATCATCCCAACCCGCAAAATAAATTACGGGTTGGGACAAGAGGGAGATTGATTCTTAAATTTTCATTTTTGCCATTTATTTTTCATAATTTGCATAATTAACCTAAATTTTCAAATAAATTGAAATTTTTCAAAGAGAAATATAAATTAAAACCAGTCAAAATATCTTTAGAACATTCGCAAACAAATAATAAAACTAAAATATAACACGAATGAAAGATTGATATATTGAAATACACACAATATATATATTACGGTTTGAGACGGATTAAGCAAACTCAATTGTAACCTAACCTGCAAAATATATAACGGATTGAGACGAAACAAATTGATTTTTTTTTTATACACTCAACCCGTGTCAATCCATACGTTACAGGTTGAGTTTAGGTAAAAAAAATTTTACCACCAGTATACTTTTGCATGGCTAATTATTTTTGATATGTGAAATTGACCAAAGAAGTGAGTATTATGATTTGATGGTGGGCAACGTGTTGGATGAGCAAGGCATAAGGACAAGTACATCCTTTTGCCCAGTCCATATAAAAGTACCCTGGGTAATAATTTGTCAAATTTGTAAGTTTTCACATCAATTTGATTACGTTCAATTTTTATTTTATTTTTTTTTACCCTTTTTATCTCATCTGCCGTACACTACAGAAACCCATAAATAATATTCTGCTACTTTGATTGGGAACAAGGCCAATCCAACCATTTACCTCCATTTCTTCAAAATTAATTTAATTATGTTTTCTTCTTTGATATAGTCTTTGAGTGTGATTGATATTAGTACACGACAACACAGTGTCACACTGTGTCACAGACACGGGAATCTGATAATAAACCACACCTTTTTATATTTGAAGTGTTCGAATAATGTCGCATGTGAAGTTTCGTATGTTTTACCGATAAAAAAAATCACATCTTTTTATACTCCATAAGTTCGTGTAATTTTGACCGGCTTATAACATTTATCAAAATTGTCAAAATGCAAAATTTCAAAAATAAATCATATAATTTAGTGTTTGAACAATATGATTAACTTTAAAAAAAATTTATTCCGACGATTTTGATATAAGTTATTAACCGGTTAAAATTATACGTAGATTCGTAATGGATAATTAATTGGTAACGAAAAGAGTAACTTTGTGTGGACGGTATAATGAATCTATTGCTAGGGCCGGTTATATTAATACTGCAATGACTATGAAAATTGCATCTATAGATAAAATTGTATTTTTTTTTCATTTCAAAAACGAAAAGAAAAAATTATTGTATCTTTTATTGAGCTAAATTGACATTGTGGTAATAGAAATTTTGAATGGTATTTGTTGATATCTCTTTATAAATAACAAGTTCGATTATTATTTAGACGATGTGTGATAATTACTTTAACACTCTACTGCTCGCTCGTGACCCGACATTTCAAGGGCTCGCTCTCCTGCTCGCTCGTGACCCGACATTTCAAGGGCGCTACGAGCGGGCATATTAAATGGGTGGAGCTGAGCCCAACATCGCTAGACCCGTTCTGATACCATATTAGAATTCATATTCATTTACCATTAAAAGGTCTCGTAACGGTAAGGATGAATATATTTTTATAAACCACAGACTCGATTATTATGTAGACGATATGATATATCATTCTAAGACTTGCTAATAAATCAATACAATAGGTATCAAATCAAATAAATATACACATATATTCAGTATATGACTTTTCTAAAATATAGAAACGTTCGGCCTTTTGTGGCAGTGTGTATAAGTTTCTTGTTATTATTCTCTATTGAGGTAATGTTTAAGTGATGTACAAAGTCTAGTCTGGCATGTAGCAAGTTTCTTCTCCAACTGTAAAAATCTAAGGTTATATATTTGATGATGATAAAGTAAATCTTGGTTAGTGCTCAACTATAAATTAAAATTCTTCTATTTCATTTACTGTGAATTTTTTTCAAGATCCATTGGTATTGAAATTTGTGTTACAATGTGAATGGATAAAGAAACATCTACATCATCACCAAATTTTGCAAAGCTTCTTCAATTTTTAAATCAAGGGGTCAAATTTTTACAAATGTTATTTTATTCTTCAATTTTTACAAATCTTATATCTGATTTCAATCTTATATATGCCACTTGAACTTATATGATTATTTGTCATTGTATATTTTGTGCATTGCCCCTTCTTTTTTGCATGTCGACTTGTAGTAGTCCGATTGCTCACACAGAGATAAACTTGCTAGAGACCCATAAGGTACCCCAACTTGGTTATGTTTTATTTATCTTTTCCTTTTCGGATTGATTTAAATGTGTCACTACGAAGTACAAACTACAAACAAGTATCCACATAGCAATTAGCAACAATTGGTATGAATAATGAATATGTTAGTTGGAATTTAGCAAGAGTATAGTAACAACAATTGTTGCTAAACGTTGTTAACTGTTGTTTTTATACAGTATATGTTGCTGAATTTTTAAAAATACTATATGTCTGAAATAATTTTCTTATAGTGTATGTAGTGGCGGAACTAGAATTCATTTATGAGTGAAGCTAAATTATATTTATATAATATATTGTAATTATGAGGATAGTGAAATACTATAATTGTCAATTTTTCAGTAAAACACATGAAAAAATTTCGTATTTTTCGTAATATGCGGATATTTTAGCCCGTATTTAGTTCTTCTGAAAGCATCCGCATCTGTTTCATCAAAACATATTTTTCCCTAAAATTTGATGATTATGGTATAGAAAGTGACATGCATCAGGAACCCTATAAATTTTCTAAATTTAATAAAACACAAAATTCACCTCATATATGAGAAATGCATATGATTTCCTAGATTAATACTCCCTACGTTCCTAAACAAATGTCATCTACGAAAATACGTACAATTTTGATCGATAATTTTTTCATATTTAGATTGCCGGAAAAAATTATTTTAAAAATTAATCACGTAATTTATGGTTAGAACTATATGATGAAATTTTCTATTTTTTCATTTCGGTAATTTTGATATGAAAATTTTGATGGTCAAAATTGCATGTATTTTCATAGGTGATATTTGTTTAGGGACGGATGGAGTATAATAGTAATAAACTATCATGGGGTTCACATTTTTGTGGTTGTAATATTGTTATATATGATTATTAAATTATAATAAACAAATAAAAATAATAATGTAGGGTTATTATAAGGAAATTAATAAGGAATCTGAAATTTTGTGTAAATATAAACGGTTATTTAAAATGTATAAAATGTGTTAAATTTGAGTAAATTAAAAAGCGTTGTAAAACCACAACTGATCACCTAGAGCGCGAGCAAACTTGTACACCTGAACAAACTTTATGGTATTTAAATAAATGGAAAACAATATGTAATAATGTGATGTCTAATATATTCGTTAATTTTTATTGCATGATATTAATTAAATAGAGCCAATGTATTGCCTTTTGTACATGGTCGGTTCTAGACTTTATGGGGGTCTAGGTCATAAAAAATATGGGGCTTTTTTCTTCTCAATTTTTTTCATAGAAATTAGGATCAAATCTGTTATATTTTATAAAAGCAAGATTTTTTTTTCTGAAAGGTGTAATATATTATAGCAGAAATTATTTTACTTCAAACTATGTGAATGTTTATTTTATTAAAAGTTAATTAGCAGGATTCAAACCTGCATGATTGGAGAGAAGAGAAACTTTTGTTACCTATACTAACCACTCGGCTATTAAAAATTTCATTACACTTATTGAAATCAGGGGCGGTCCAGACCAAAGCCCAGTAAGACTTGAACCTTGGGCAAAAGAAAAAATAATTTTTTTTATGGACAACATGAAAAAAGTAATCGATATTGTTTATTAATTACTAGTTCAATTACATATTGTTTATTAATCGATATTGTTGATACAATAACAATTATTTTATGCCTTTTTACAATGTTTCTTTAGCTTAGTTGTTTTATGCCTATGAACACTATTTGTTTAGCCCAATTTTACTTATTTGTTGTTTAAATCATGAAATTTAATTACCCAAATGAAAAGACAAATGTATCAACATTTTTTGCTTGACAGCATCACTACGAGCAACGGAATTTTTTAAGTCTTGGGCAAGTTAAGGAGCCGGGCCGCCCCTGATTGAACTGTATATTTATATATATATGTATAACTTTTGTTATAAAACTAAGGGACTAAAATTAACCGATTTTTTAGGCTCTAGGCCCGTATCTCTTGAGCGTAGCACAAAACCGGCCCTGCTTTTGTAGTTGCTACAGAGTGTTTCTTCATACATGATGCATGGTGTGTGTTGAATGGCTCGAAATAAAACAAATAGGATTTGTCTCGTATATGCCTTATACCAATTTAATACTCCATATGACTGAATTGACAAATGATTTAGACCTACTATATTGTCAAATTATATACCGTTATAATTGTTTCTGCTTTGAAATTACTCACAGGGGATAGGTACAATATATTCAACGTGAGATGGACCAATTATAATGAATTTACGTCACTGCAAAGAAGTATGGGACAACAATTCTTTAAAAAAGTTATTAAATGTAACAATGGTCCTCGAGTTAAACATTATGGATAGGATTTTGTTGGTCCGAAAAATTCAAGTCAGCATGTCTTGAATTTTAAATGTAGTAAAATCTTATTCCAATTGGATTCATTTAGTATATTTTTTGATTTATTAATAAGTGTTATGTTTTTAGTACGTGACATAATCAAAATAATAGTGTACTAGATTCACGATAGTGTTAATCGTTCGGTGTTCATTCCAAAATGCACTATTATTTAGGGTGTGCCAACTAATATTATTTTTTAGTTTTAATTTTAAATTAATTTTAGGGTATATACTTTTTGGTTCATTAACATGTGCTAGGTTTTTAGTATTTTTTAGTTTTAATTTTGAATTAATTTTAGGATATACATTTTTTGGTTCATTAATATGTGTTACCTTTTTAGTATGTGACATACCCTAAATAATAATGAACTAGATTCACGGTAGTGCAAATCGTTCGATATTGATTCCAAAACATTAAAACAAAGATATAACATACAAAATTACATTCTTTCAAAAAAAAAATACACATTTTGCTATCTGAAAAATTCAAGACAGACTGTCTTGAATTTTTCGATCCATAAAAAATACATCAAAACAGGATGCAGCGTAGGTGACTCTGAGTCAAGGTGACTCAGGGTCCACAACCATTGAATATTGCTACAGTACATTTCATATTTTAACTGTAGAAATATATAATGGCTGTGGATTCTGAATCACTCTGACTTAGAGTCATCTACGCTGCTTCCATCCAAACATTATTGTGGATAGATGTAGATATTGTACCTTATCTCGATACGACTCCATGTAAAATGAAATAACTTGTGTGTACTAGGAGTAGTATTTATTGTGTAATTTGAAGAGAAAGCATTCATTAAAGTGATGACCACTACATGTGGTTTTGTTTTTTGTCTAGAAATGTTTTTTTTTTTTGGGTATTAGAATTGCGTATATGCACAAACCTTTTGATTATACCAATGTCTACATCAGCAAAACGTAAAGAACAGAGCAAAGAATTGCATTGGAAATGCTTATTTTGTCTAAAGAGCACTTATAATAGCCAGATAGTATGGAAAATGACACAATTCAAAGCTTAATTCCAAATAGAAAAAAGGCCACAATTGATTATAAAAAAAAAAAAAGGTCATGAAATCCGTGAAAAATTGAAGATTGGTGAGGTGTGTTTGGGTTGGGATTTTGTGTTGTTTTTAAAAGCTGAAAAAGCAAAAGAAACTCAGAAAGAAAATCCAATTCCATATCCAAGAATGGAAATGCTTTGCTCAAAGAATAGATCATAAAAATCATCATCATCTCCCCACCACTCTTTGACTGCCTCGTTTGCTTCTCCCTAATATATCTCTATTCCATTGCTTCATCCTTTTGCACTAAAGGCAAAATTGGTAGCCACATTTGAACAAAAAACCATAATTGATCAGACTGTTTTTGCATGGAGACAGGTTGCCTCAATTAAATAAATTGCATTGTTGGAAAATATTGATCATTCAATCCGATGATGAAATAGCATTCATATCAGTGTCTTCAAATAATTATTTTGTAAACGGGGAGTGAAAATTAATTTTTTTGTTATTTAGAGCGTCGTGTATATTTCATAGTCTCATTATAGTCTCATTAAAACATTCTCTCTATCAATAATTAACTATTTTAATATAAAATTCATATTTGGGGAATAACATACATATGCTTAAAGTGGCGTCTATTAATTTTTAATTGATGATGAGAACTATTTAATTTATATCTGTAAAGAGTTGTTTGTGAGTTTGATGTAGGAGATTTTTTGATATAATTAAAACTCATCAATTATAGATAAAATAGAATTTGACGAGTGAGATGGGAATGTTTTAAATGCAGTGCAATTTTAAAAATTAATTTATGTGTTTCTTTTGTGTGTGTTATCACACTTTCATAAACAATTATAATAACCACCTTTTGTTAATTAACTCTATGTGTATCACATTTTAAAATTTGGTTTCACAATATATTTCACATTTTTATTTTATTTTTGATAATCAGAAACCCTTTTTTAGAGGTAAATCTGATTCACATTCACCAGAGTTCGAACCCTGATAATGAACATGCTATACTCGGCTACCAACCACTTGCACCAAACACTTTTGCTCACATTATATTTCACATGTGGTGTTAAAACATATCATATTGTAGGCTAGCCTGAGTTTCTACATGGTTACCAATATAGCTATGGTGAGGATATGTTTGATACAAAAAACTACATGTTTTTAACGATTTGGATAGTTATATTTCAATTTTTCTAATATGGGTATCACACTATAATAAGTTTTCAATTTAGTTACCACCGTCTAAATTAATCACGGAATCATGTCACGTGAGATTTGACAAACGTTAATTTTAGAGGATAATTTTATCATTTTGCATCAAAATATATCATTCTAGAAAAACGTTTCTCTCAATTTCACACATAACAAAAATTAGCACATAATCCAAATTTAGGGAAACGTTGTTATAGGATGATATATTTTGGTGCAGAATGACAAAATTAGCCTCTCACATTCAAGTTAATCAAGCACATGCTGTCATGTGACATGATTTCATGATTAATTTAGACAGTGGTATCTAAATTGAATAGTTTTTTTATAGTGTGGTACACAAATTGAGAAAATTGAAAAGTGAGTAATCAAATCGTTAACAGCAACATAGTTTGGTATAGTAAATGTAATTTTTTTTCGTACGTTGAATTACTGATACACTTTCCCTTTGTTCAGTTTGGTAAACTTATCATGGTGATATAGGCTACATATATACTTGAGTAATAAAGTTAATTTTTTTCATAATCTCATGATTAATAAAATTGGTGATCGAAATTGTAATCAAGCTGGTCTTCATGCAATACATCCTCTAGTTCAATTAACAATATGCTTGCATGTACCTTCCAAAGAAAAAGAACAATTTACACGTAATTTAGTGAAGTTAATTTGGGTGAGCAAGTAGGGTAAAGTGGGTAAATCATAAATGCAATATTGCATTGTTGAATGCAAGCTTTATATGCTCTTGTTAATTTGGGTGAGCAAGTAGGGTAAAGTAGGGTATAGTGATTTGGATCTGTAATTATACTTGTACATTTTTCTTTTGTCAAGGGTAAAATGTTTTTACCACAAAAATGACAAAATATATGTACAATAAAGTTCAGTAATGCTATAGAGTCAGCCTCAACCAGACTAATTGTCAAACAGTCTTTCATGTAATTTTTATAATTCTTTTTACACATCAATCAAAACAAAAATAAAAGCTCAAATATAATACTTATAAAACCCTAGTTGATACTACCCTAAACTTAAATATTAAATAAAAATATTTAATGATTTTAATATATTTTATTTGACGATTTAACAAAATAAAAATCAAAATATAATATTATAGAACCATATTGGAAACTAACATAAACTTAAATATTAAATATATGGCCGAATAGCAGACTCTTAAATTTGGAGATGGAAATGAAATTCTAAATTTACATTAAGAACTGATGTATTGAGAGTCTGACTGGGTTTATATGGCTTATTAGCATTATTGATGAAGTTTAGTTCAAGTGAGACATATCTGTCACAAGAATTAAAACAGCTTCAACACTGCTTGAGCCATAAATAAGATGCCATTGCATAGAATCTCCACCAACCACCGTGATATTCCGGCCATACGTACGACTATTCCTCTCCTGCTACAACTTATATACACAAGTCTTGACATTTTCTTGTAGTGTAAAGTTTGTGTGCTGCACAAAATAATGTGGGTTTCCCATTTGCGAGAAGTATATTGACTACTTTTTTGTAAGTTCATTTGTGGTGTATATTTTTTTTCAGGTTTATTCACTTTTACTACCTTCGTTTCTTCGTTTTTTCTTGTTTTATACCTTTATTTCTTAATTTTATTTTTATTTTTTACCTTGAATTTTCTTTTCTTTTCCTTTTTGTACCTGAGTTTTATCAGTTGAAAATTCACTAAAAAAGAAAAAAAATATATAGAAACCATGGTATAAAAAAGAAAAATTAAGAAATAAAGGTAAAAAAAAATAGAAACGAGCGTACAAAAAAGAAAAATTAAGAAAGCAAGGTATAAAACGAGAAAATTTGAATAAACGAAGGTAAAAGAAGATATAAAACCTATTTTTTTTTCCTTATAGATTTAAGTAGTTGGTTGGATGGATGTAAAGAATTAAGTTGTTTTAGTTGAAGACAAACGGTCGAGAATCATTAGTTGGTGGCCAATATGGTTCAAATAGGGCTAGTGATTTGTATAGGGTTTGTTAAGAAACTCAATTGGGAGATTATGGTCTCTTTTGGAGTGTTTTGCCCTCAAATCTAGTACTAGTTTAATACTTTGATCATAGAACACTAAAAACTAAATACATTAATTAGTTGCTAAGTAATTAATTTAATTAAATGAATTGTGGGAAAGGACACAGTCTCCCACATGCAGCATGTGAGATTATTAATACTTAGTCAATTAGAATCTTGAAGACTTAGCTTAATCCAAGGAATTGCTTTGTTCGAACATAATGTAAAATATAGTATTAATCATGACATATATTGTTCAAAAGACCATAATTCCTAGTTGGGGTGAGTTATAGTATAAATCCAGAAATGATTTTAAAATGTTTTTTTTTTAAGTAACGGGTCTAATTTATTAACAAAATAAATGATTCATCTATGCGACAAGACCCCATGGTGGTCATTAATACACAAAATCGATGAGTTAATATAAATAATTTAAAATTCTCCACTACAATTGAACCCTACGGCTGTAAAAGGGAAAAAAATTGCTAATAAAAGCTATATCAATAAAAGAAAGAATGGCAAGGAAAATGAGCTCAAAAGGTAATTCTGTCTATAAATTTTTCTTCGACATTATACTGTAGTTTAATTATAATCGGCTTATTTGTCATTGAAAGTAATGCTGGAGTTAAATCAGTTTAAGTTATTGGGAAAACATACATATTATGAGTAGCATAAGCTGAGGTTTATGCCTGCAACCAAACAAGCCCATCGATCTGGTCAACGTGTTTATTTGTTTAAATACTTATTTATCCAAGTGAGATTAATTACTCCAAAAAAGCAAACAAACTTCCCTTAAATCCTGTATAAATGAAAGTTCATAAGCCAATGCATGCGTTGAACACATCTTTGAAACCCATAATTTTTGGACCACATTTATTAGCTTATCAAGATATAGGAGTAGTATTCATGCACAAAAGTGGCCAAAATTTGCTCAAGAAAGGAATAAATTGTTTTGATCAACACTAACATGTAAAGTTCTTGAGAAGTTAACCTTGCCCAAACTAAAAGTGAGTCCTAATCTTTGGTTATTCTAAAACAAGTGGATTTAGTTTAGTACTTCAACAAATCTACTTTGAAGAAACAACTTTTACTCATGAAGAACATCATTATAATGGGCCTAATAAAGCTATATGTGGAAAAGTTTTGTCACAGCAATAAACATACCTAAAAACCCTAGATAAGAATAATGTATTAATTCATGTTAATGCGAATTTGGTGCGAATTAGGATGTGAAAGTGGCTAAGGAATTCACAAACTGTCATAGTAAACAAGGAGTAGCTTTATGATTAGAATGTTAAAATCTCGTTTTTTTAGCATTGCTCGTTTCGTAATAATGTTGAGTCTTATAAACTCTTTTAAATATATGTTATGGAGGGATCATTTAGATTTGTTTGGATATACTTTTAATCGAATAATTGAACTATGTGAAACTGTATAATTGATTTGATTTAGTAGTTATTTTCCGCCAAGAACTAGAAAGAAATGTTTATGTACTTGATCTTCCACATGAATTGTTCATAGGAATAACTTAAAAAAAAGGTTAAATACTTCTTCACAAATCACAAGTGGTTGGCTCTTCATGACCCTTCAAACTGCTAATTTTAGTACTAAATAAAGTACAGTGTCAAAATAAAATAAAATTACAGGGAAAATATCATTAATATAATTTTACAAATTTATTTTATATTTACACAAAATATCAGTTTTCCTAGATTACTCCTTATATCAATATTTTATTATATCTTATATTCACTTTACTAGTTTTAAATTAATATTATTACACATTCTCTCATAAAAAGATTGTAAAGTACAACAATTATTAAAAAAAAAAAAACTATAGGGGAAACAAGATCTTTCTTAAATATAAGGATTATGGAAAAAAATGTTAAGGTGTATTTAAAAATAGGATGAAAATAGTAAAACTGATTCATGACTATTTTTGTATTACATCTTTGGATGAGCTAATTAAGCATGAAGATTATAAAGAATATCTAATTGTCTAATTATGGGAGTTGACCAGTACTAAGGATTTCAAATATATATGTAAATTGAAAACTTATACATACCCTCCTTACCATATATATAAAGTTATCATTTTCTACCGTTGCAATTTTGATCCATTTAGTTCATAATTACTTAAAATTCACACTGTTTATTTTTTTCAATTTTTTCTGGTGCAAATTTAATGCTATTTGCTTTTCAAAGACTCCCATATGTATATTATGAAATAGTTTAATACAATCAAAAAGTACCAAATCTCTTTAGTGTTTGGATTAGACCCACCATTCATGGTGTACTTACTCACTAAAAAAGATCCACCATGGTAATCTTAAATAATCATTACAAGAATTTTATGTATTAGGCACCTATTTACTATTATACGAAAATAAAATAACAAAAATATAATTCCGATCATAGTATAACCAAAAATTGTATTTAAACATAACAATCCAAACTCAACATATTTGAGGTCTGTTTTAGCATCAAAACGAAATAATTTATTGAAAACGTTATAAGAATATGTTATTTTCTGTCATCTTTTTTGTCGTCAACACTTAAGTAAAATGGTTGTTTTGGCAAACGGGAGATGTCCTATATATGTTCCAAATACAGTATTTTATATTAATTTATACATTACACCGTATAAATTAATAATCTATCAATATATAAGCCTCATCTTCTCTAGTAATATTTTTTTTTATGTCCCTACTTCGTTTAGTGTGCTAAATATTACTTTCTCCGTTGCTATTTAATTTTTAATTACGAAACTACGTGCAATTTTGACCGGCTAATAACTTGTATCAAAATTGTCGAAATGAAAATTTTCAAAAGTTAATCATATAGTTTAAATGTTAAATTTAAAAAACAAACATTTCGACAATTTTGATAGAAGTTATAATCCGATCAAAATTACACGTAGTTTTGTAATCAACAATTAAATATGAACGGAGGGAGTACCAATTACATGAGTATCAATAGATATATAAAATTACTTTCATAGGAGTCAGATGTGAACTTTCTTACGGGTCCATCTGAGAGTGAGATCTACCCTTAGGCCGACAGACGTTTTTTTTTACAGCTGAAGCGGTGAAAAACATGCGCGTTTTAATCTTATCGGCGTTTCGTCCTTTGTGGGGTTTGGTATCAGAGAATCTACCGTGGGCCACGCAGCTACTATTGCAGCGGCAGCGGAGATAGATAAACATGAGAAGGCTTGTCAAGATAATCACCACAGTTTTATACCTTGTGCAAAATTTGATACACTTGACTTTTTAGCTACCGAATCTGTTGAGATTCTCAAGAGGGTACATAAAGTTACGAACATAAATGCGTTGACTGCAAGTTCGGCTGAATATACCTTTAGAAGGTCAGGGTTTGGTATTCAAACATCACTATCGGCACAGTTTGTTATCCATTTATCTCAAACTCATATGTAATCATTTTACTGTTTTCAGTTTTATTAATATAAACAAAATAAATTAATACAATATATAGGTACTAAGGAGTAACTTTTAATTAGTGAAATCTATGTCTTTTAAGCACTTTGATTTTGTTCAAATTTGATACTTTTGCCGTACAAAGCTAATAATAACAAGGCTCAGTCTTAGCACATAATTTGCTCCCCATTTTCCACTTCTCTCTCTCTATATATATACATATATATATCTATACTTATATATATATATATATATATATATATATACAAAACATATGATTGTGTTGTTCCAAGTTCCAACATTAGATTCTAGTATACAGTAGTATAAAACCACTATTCTTTGTTTTTATCCTTTATCATTCATTTATTCTCATTTAACATAAAATTCATTTTACTTGAAAACCCATATTTTATTCTCTCTAAATTCATACTAAAACTACCAACAAAGCCATTCTTTCTTGAATTCTTGTCATTGGGTTTTCTCATAATTTAGATTGTTCTTTTGAAATCACATTTTTTTTAATAGAAACCATTTGTTTTTGTTTTTTTTTTTATATTTGTAATTGCATTGTATGAAGTGGTGAAGCAATGAGGGATGTTAATTCAAACAAGAACAAGGTTAGCTTTGCAAATTCCCAAATAATATCTCTTAATTATCAAAAATTTCAAATTTATATTTTTATTTAAGATTTAGTATATTTGAGATTTTAATAAATGATCATTTTTACTAGTATTTATATGTATTATATGGATATTGAGTTGTTTGGTGTTTAATGAAAGGTTTCATGGCCAAAGACACTTGTCAAGAAATGGTTTAATATCAAGAGTAAATCTGAGGAATTCTATGCTGATGACATTATGCAAAAAGGTCAGTTTTATTATAATTTTAGCATGATTTTACTATTGTTATGATCATGGTTCCACAAATGGAGATGTATTTTGGTTTTTAATTAAACTAGGAATTTTCTATGTGTGCCATGTTTCTTTTTTACTTTGTTTTTATTTTTCACTGTTTAGTGTATAAAAAATGGGGATTTCTTTAGTAAAAAAAAAATACAGATTTTTCTGTGACATGTTTCCTTTTTTTACTTTGTTTTTATTTATTTATCACTGTTTAGTGTATCAAAAATGGGATTTCTTTGACAGAAATTTGCATATTTGTTTGTCATTGCATGTTTGGTACCAAATAATTGGATTTTAATGAAAATATGCGGCATATGTCCTTGATTTGCAGAGCAAGATCTGTTGTTTGTTTTCTTCTCCCTTTTTAAATCAAAGCAACTAGTGTTTTTGATTTTTACCCTGTGACAGTCCCTATTATGTATAGTACCCACTATACTTTGTTGGTTTATGGTTTTGTTGAAAGTGAAATATGGGCAGTAAAACAGTGAAAAACAGCTCAGCTTTAGCTTTAAGCCTTTAATTTGTGTTTCTTTTTCAGGTGTGGTTGAAGATTGCAGGAAGAATCATTTTTCTGAGATAGAAGCATGCACTGTCAAGAAAAGTAGATCAGGTTCACTATCATATCTTTTAATGTTGTTAAGTTTTAAATAAATAAATAAAAAGGAAAAACCACTTCTCTATAGTTTCTTTATGGTGTATTTTCTGTTTTTTAATTAGTTTATTTATTATCTTCCCAAAATGGACAGAGAAATCGTGTAAGCGGAACTCTGATCGAATGCGGCGAAATAAGATTGATCTCGAGGCCACTCAAGTTACAGATGTGAATAACTATAGGTATGTTCATATTATTGCTAATAGTTTCCATTAAAGCTGTGTGTTCATATTTTAAAAAACAAAGACCACAATTTCACAATTTCCACCATGTTCTATGTTTAGAACTTGTTCTGTTTTTAGCTTTTAAGCCAAAAAAATTCCTTATAAGCTGCATTGTGCTCAGTTGACCAGCTTAACGATTTTTTTTCCTCGCTTGAAATTACCACAAACTTTGAGCCAACTTTTACCAAACTCAAATTGGCCAGATAATTTGCTTAACAGGTTATAGCTACAGTCAAACAATCCCTTATGTTTATATGTTTATCTTTTGTTATACTTTTTACTTGCTGAAACTAAAATATCTTATTTTCCCCACAGGGTGTTTGTAGCTACTTGGAATGTGGCTGGAAAATCTCCTCCAAGTAATTTAAATCTTGAAGACTGGCTTCATACCTCACCTCCAGCTGACATTTATGTTCTTGGGTAATTTTCTTCTTTTCATTTTTCAGTTATTCGATTACATAACCTTACTAAACCAAAAGAAAAGACACTTTCTCCATCTTATAATATTAATATTTGGAATATTTAGTTGCTATTTTTTGGTTTCAGGTTTCAAGAAATTGTTCCTCTAAATGCCGGTAATGTTCTTGGAACAGAAGACAATGGACCGGCTAGAAAATGGCTAGCACTTATACGGAAAACACTAAACAACATACCTGGCACAAATGGGGGTTATGGATATCACACACCTTCACCAATACCTGACCCTATAGTCGAATTAGATTCCGATTTCGAAGGATCTACAAGACGAAGCACATCATCTTTTTTCCAACGTAGATCTTTCCAATCATTAAGTCGAAGCATGAGAAATATGGATAATGATGTACCTTTGCAACAACCTAGATTAGATCGTAGGTTTAGTGTTTGTGATCGTGTTATGTATGGAAATAGAAATAGTGATTATTACGAGCAAAATTACAGATGGGGTTCGTCGGATGATGAGAATGATGAGTCTCCGGGTACGGTGCAGTATTCGCCTGGTCCCTATAGTGGGTCCAATTCGATGGAGCACAAAGAGAGAAAGTCGGGGGAGTCGAGGTACTGTTTGGTTGCTAGTAAACAAATGGTTGGGATATTTTTGACAGTTTGGATAAGGGGTGACCTTAGAGATGATGTGAAGAATATGAAAGTTTCTTGTGTTGGGAGAGGGCTAATGGGTTATTTGGGAAACAAGGTATTGCTTCTGTTTTTCTTTGGGTCTTTTTACCATAATCTGAATCTAAGTCAATAAACTTATTAAATCGCTATAATCTTAGGCTTTAAGTTTCGGTATAATTCTTATTATGTGGTGTAAATCTGATAGAGTAGGCTAGAGCAGCCTGCGAAGGTTTCAAATTATGTATTCTGAGCATTGAGCAACGAATTTGTATATCCTCAAAACTTTTACGATTTTTCATTTGTGCAGCACTGGTAACTACTGCCAACGTCTTGACAAACATGACATGTTCTCCTAGGCCCTAGTAAATTAAAAATTGCATCAATTGTTAATCGTGTAATACAAAGTCGACAGCATTACATGAAATCAACTAAAAACTGTACTCAGTACACTTCAGAAATTAGTTCATAATTGAGGAAATAACATTAATGTTGTTTCATAGTTTACTGTACATTAAAACTCTGGTAGTCTGATTGTAATTGTTTACAAGATTTCATTTCAATTAGCATGTTTTTTGCACCAACCCTCAACTTTATTGTGGTTGTTTTACAGGGTTCGATTTCGATAAGCATGTCTTTGCACCAAACAAGCTTCTGCTTCATTTGCAGTCATTTAACCTCCGGCCAAAGGGAAGGCGACGAGCAACGAAGAAATTCAGATGTAATGGAAATTTTGAGGAAAACGAGGTTCCCTAGAGTCCATGGCATGGGGGATGGAAAATCTCCTCAAACAATCCTAGAGCATGAGTAAGACCCAAATTTCTATAATTTTTTGTTTCCAGTTTCTCCTAAATATTCTCTCCAGATGTAATGAAAGAGAGGTGCTTTAGAAGTAGGGCTTTGCTGGTTTACCGCTTTTAAGCAAATAAGCTGGATTTTTAAGAGAAAAGTAAGAAGTTACTTTCATCCAGCTTAAAGCTTCTAGCTTTTTCATGCAAATAGACAAACACAGCTTAATTTTTAAGGTGATTAAGACACTAGTATTGGTACTTTTTATTGAACATGAGGATGGGAGATTATTTACCCATCATAGATCATTTTAGATTATTTTTTTGGTGGCTCCTGTTGATTGAATAATTATTATTTTTGTTTGTATGCAGTCGAATAATTTGGCTTGGAGATTTGAATTACCGGATTGCATTATCTTACCGTATGACAAAAGCACTTGTAGAGATGCGCAATTGGACGGCTTTGCTTGAAAATGACCAGGTATGTTATGATAGCAACTTATTGTCAATTTTACTTTCAGTTTACTCATTTTCACCAAATAAATGGATTCTTGGTTCTGTTTTAACAGCTAAGGATAGAGCAAAGGGATGGTCGTGTATTTGAGGGTTGGGACGAAGGGAGAATTTATTTTCCTCCCACATACAAATACTCGAATAATTCAGATAGATATGCTGGGGATGATATGCACCCCAAAGAAAAGCGTAGGACGCCAGCATGGTAACTCTTCATTCTTACCTCTTTTTTAGTTACAATTAAGCATTGTTTGGTTGCATCTTTTAAGCTCATTTTCTTTTGTCCTTCTTATTAAAATCTGTATTGCATTTGATTGATGAGCTTCGTAATCGAGGCCTTTTGGCTTGTCCAGATTCTTTTTTTCTATAACTCTAAAAAAGCCAAGTTTGCTTAAAGGCTGGAATCTAGCAGGCTCTAAATAAAGTAAAAATTGGAAGGGAACCGAATATGTTCTTTTTTAATTCTTTAATGAGTGACTGATATTTATATTCTTTTTTGTAATGTGTAGGTGTGATCGTATATTATGGTATGGCAGCGGACTTCGTCAATTATCTTATGTTCGTGGAGAATCTAGATTCTCAGATCATAGACCAGTTTATAGCGTATTCTTAGCAGAAGTGGAGTCTATTAATCGAAGCCGAATTAAAAAAAGTTCGAGCATTTCTAGTTCTAGGATCGAGGTAGAAGAATTGTTGCCATATTCTCATGGATATAACAACCTTCATTTTTACTAAGGAATTGAGCTTGTATATAAGTAAGTTCTTTATTTAGTTTTTGGTGGTCTCTCTTAGCTTTTTTCCCTTTGTGCTTTTCTTATGTGATTCACTTGTTCATATTCAGTCGGTGTCATTACTATACGAAGGATATTTGAACTGAAATGCTTCCGGAGGATCAATGACCTGGCCTACGAGACCTTGGTACCGTTTCTATTACCGTTTTTTGCTGACCATATTTCGTACACCTAAATTTTAGTTTTTTTTTCATGGTTTAGCCATTTCTCACGATATTTTGTTTTTGTTTTATAAAACAGAATTCGGGTCGTTTTCCGGGTAGTTACCACTGCCTAGAGCCAATTTTGTCTACTGATCCTTATAAGGTGAGCATGTTAATATTTTCAGGAAGAGGAAAAGGTGGAATACGAATAAAAACTGTAGGGTAAATACAGAACATGATAAATCACTAAATCCTTAGTTTTGAAAAATGTCATATGGGGTAAAAACATAAAAGCTGTTTCCTTCCAGTCATAGCTATGGGCTAATTGATCAAAACTTTTTTTTATTTTTTTTTATTTTATAACAATACAAGAGCCCAAAATTAAATTAACATTGAAGAATTTGTACATAAAATATAGTTTGTCAATAAAATCATTTATAGGGAATAGAATCTTACTGTTTTAGCTAACATATTTTTTTTCATGACTTGTTTGTTTTTGTAGGATGTCCACAAGTATAAAATGTTTCTACTTATGAGAAGAAGTTATTCAAGTACTCATGAACTTGAGGATTTTGTTTTGTATCCAAAAAATGTAATTAAAAAAAAAAGATTCTTTTTTATTTATTGGTGGGGAGATAAGTGATGGATGATCTGATAGAATGACTAGAGATAAATAATTAATGTATAGCTGTGACGTTTCATGAAAATAATTAATAAATCTTATGTTTACTGTTTCTATGCTTGATCTAATTTAGATGATAGTCCTGTTTTTTCAAAAGATACAAGATCATGTGAATTCATTGCTTTATTCTTTGTCATTCTTGTCAGATAAAGAGATAGTAAATAATTTGTAATTTTGTATTGATGTTTTAACTACTACTACTATAGTACAATTTAAGCTTTTATGTTACTAGTAAATTGAGAAATTTGAGCAAAACCTAAACCTATATATAACCCATCTGCTAAATACACACGCTATCCGCTTGAGACGGCGGCTGTATTAGTGAGATGAAGTATAAGTCACGTCACGTAATAAAAACTCAATCTATTAAAAAAATAATAATTAATTAATTAATATTAATTAAATTTCGGGTGGACTAAAACTAGAATTTCAATATATTTATTTGAGTTTTTAGTAGGTTAAATTTTTATTACGTGACATGATTTGTATCATTACCGTCTGTATTAATCAAAATCCGAAGTAACAGAACTACTGAACATGATTTAAATATGATTTGTTCTTTTTAGTTGTAAAGATAACTTGAGAAAATAAAAGGATAAGAGTGACTGATTAGTGAACTTGAGTATCATTTATGTTCAAAAATAAATATTTGAGAAAAAAAATATCCCTTTGTCCCAAAATAAATATTATGTTTCAAAAAATTTGATATTTAAGGAAACGAAACAATTTCACTTAAAATTCTACAAAAAAAAAAATAAAAAAAATCGATTTTTTTAAACAAAAATTATTTCTTAGTTAATATAGGGGTTTTATAGGTTTAGTACACCAAACTATCTGTTTTTAACGATTTGGATACCCACCTTTCAAAATTTTCAATTTAGGTACCACACTATAATAACTTTCCAATTTAGGTACCACCGTCTAAATAAATCACGGAATCATGTCACGTGACATTTGACAAACATTAATTTAAGAGGCTAATTTGACAATTTTGCACAAAAATATGTCATCCTATAAAAACGTTTCCCCCAATTTCACACATAACAAAAATTTAGATTATATACTAATTTTTTTTATGTGTGAAATTGAGAAAAATTTTTTCTAATATGACATATTTTTGTGCAAAATTATCAAATTAGACTCTCAAATTAATGTTTGTCAAATGTTACGTGACATGATTTCGTGATTTATTTAGACGGTGGTACCTAAATTGAAAAGTTATTATACTGTGGTATCCAAATTGAAAAATTTGAAAGGTGGGTGGGTACCCAAATCGTTAACAACACTATAGTTTGATGTACTAAATGCATTTTTTCCCGTTAGTATATGAGGTTATAAGTGTAAACTTGATATGATTTAACCAACAAAAAAATATATTTCAAAAAAATAAAAATAAAAACGGACACTCGTTTTGATACGTTTCAAAAAAGAAAGGAGCGCGTTTATTAGGGAACCGAAGGAATAGAAGTCTATAGCCCACAATTTAGTGGTTTATGGTCGATAATCGCTTTAGCCAGACATACTCTGCCATGTGGCAACTGAGTTCCGACCAAACTGTTAAATAATTTTACCTTTGAATCTTAAAAAGGTTGAGCTACCACACCACTCACTCAACTAGCTTGTTAACCTTCGCTACGTGCAGTAAACGTCAATTTACATATCCTGGATTTTCGACTATAAAAAATCTAATTTTTTTTTTTTTTTTACGTACAAACCGTAATTTCACAATCGGTTTGCCTTCTTCTTTTTTTAATTTGTTATTTTTTGTAAAAAATAAAATAAAAAGGTAAACCGTAAATCAAAATTACGGTTTGTAATTAGAATCTACGGTTTTTGCGTGAAAACAGATTTTTTGTATTCGAAAAATTCAGCCTCAATTTACAAATAGAAATCAAATATTAAAAAAAAAATCTGCGGAAAAATAAAGTTATTGACTTTATATCTGAATAATAGCAACAAAAAAGGTACAGATTTCAAAGAAAAAAAATTATGTTGCCATGATAATGATTTTTGTACTTATACTATATATTACTAATGAATGCATGATTTACTTATATACTGTACTTGAATTCGTAATAGAAATAGAAGTTTCTTGATTTCTTCACACCGATGAACGATCTATAGAGGTTTCTCTTGTCGCGTAAAATTAAAATATCATGGTAATACGGCACATGCTAATGTTTCTTTACGATCACTATAGAGGATTTACAAAAAATAAAATCTGCCAAACTTCGAAATGTAGCTCATACATTTATTAAATATCATGGTAAAATTAACATTTGTTTTTATAGGCAATGCCAAATCTTAGTATATATCTGTTAAACCTCACATTTGCACAATTTTTTCTCCGCTTGTTATAAAAAAGTAATACAAGTAATACCTTCGTTCCCAATTAATTATTCATTACGAAAATACGTGTAATCTTGATCGGCTAATAACTTCTATAAAAATTATCGGAATGAAAATTTTTAAAAGTTAATCATATATTTCAAACATTAAATTATATGATTTAAGTTTTAAAATTTTCATTTCGACAATTTTGTTATATGTTATGTGACGATCAAAATTACACGTAATTTCATCGAGATACTAAATAAGAAGCAAAAAAAAAAGAGAAGGTAAGTGTGATGGGGGACAGGCAATTCCAACAACGTATTGAGGGACATTTAAAATTCCAAAAGCTGAAAAGAAAAAAGAATCATAGATTAACACCTCAATTTAAAGACAGATTTGACACTTGCCAAGTTGTACAAAACCCCATAAACTCATCAAAAAAAAAAAACAATAGGAAACAATGCTATTATATAGCCCTTGGAAATTGTAAATTTTCTTTAGGAGGAATTGAAAACTGAAAATAAAAAGGGACAGAATATCCCTTTAATATTAATATTATGTACTACAAAGTACAACCTTTCATTATATTGTGTAAAAATACTTACTTCTTTTGGAGAGGAATTGAAAATTGAAAGAAGTACTATGATACTACTTTATAGCTTTATGAATTTACTAATTAATAAAACATTTTCATGGGACTAAAGGCAATTATTTATGTTTGTTAGTACGTTTGTCTAAAATCATATTGGAACATTCAAAAAACAAACATGATTAAAAAGAAGGGCAATTCAATAGAATTTCAAACTGCAATTAAAACAAGAGTAAATTACGTTTTTAGTGTATCTTTTCAAAAGTAATTTCCAAAAAAATACTACCAACAAACAATCCCATTTTATTGCATCTTATCTCATTCATTTGAAAATGTTTAAGTTAATGAGTTTTTATTTGGTAAAATCCTGAAATAAATGAGTTTTTGTTTGTTATCTTTAATTGAATAAACTTTTGTTTGGTACATTATATTCAAGTGAATGATTTTTTGCTTGATTTATTTGAAGTGAATGAGTTTTTGTTTGATCCATTCACTTCATATCGAAATGAATGAGTTTTTTTTCTCTAGTCATTTTAAAAACTTGAAGTAAATAAACATTTTAATGTTTTTTTGAAGCGAATGAGATTATGTTTGGTCTATTCACTTTAAAATCTTGAAGTAAATGAACATTTTTTATTTGTTTTTATTTATTTTTATATATTTTAAATAGTTTATGTATTTTTTTTTAATTTATATATATATTTTTAGGTTTTTTTTTATTTAATATATTCACCAAGTGAATGAGATACCAGAGAATTGAATGAGAGAAGAGTTCATCAAAAATAAATTAGTTTTTTTGGACTAATACTAGAAGGGGATTAAGTTTTTTTTTTTTTTACTAAATAGGAATTACCCCTTAAACAAATCGCTATGTTTTCTTTTGAATTAGGAGACAATAGAATGAACTTTTCATAATCCATTTAATTGTTTTGTTAGCATAACTACTGTTTACTTTCTTTTCAATCGAGAGACAATGGAATGAACATTTCACAAACTCGTCAGTCGTGTAGTGAACACAACAATTGGATTTTAATCCAACGACCGAAAACCGAAACTTAATCAACCAAAGTTGATTGCAAACTCGAGCAATTCGGTAATTCCCAAATAACTAGTGATTTTACCTTATTTTATCTACTATTCCTTTTGGCTACCTCATTTTACAGTAACGCTATACAGTCAGTCAGACTGGCTCAACCAGACTGAATATCAGACAGTCTTTTATGTAATTTTTAGAATTCTTTTGACAACCAACCAAAACAAAAATAAAACCCCAAATATAATATTTATGAAACCATAGTTGAGACTACACTAAATTTAAATATTAATTAAAAATATTTAAAATTTTCATAATTTTAGTATATTTTATTTGACTATTTAACAAAATAAAACCTCAAATATAATATGTATGGAACCCTAGTCGAGACTACCATAAACTTAAATATTAATTAAAAATATTTAAAATTTTAATATATTTTATTTGACGATTTAACAAAATAAAAACTCAAATATAATATTATAGATACATATTTGAGACTATCCTAAACTTAAATATTAATTAAAAATATTAAATATATGGCCGAATAGCATACTCTTAAATTTCGGGGTGAAAATAAAATTTTAAATTTACATTAAAGACTGATGTGTTGAGAGTTTGTTTGAATGTATCTGGCTCATTAACATTATTGCTCATTTTATCTACTAAGAACTCGAGCGATAGTCCGTATGGATATTTTCTTTTGCATTAAGAGAAGTTGAGAAGTTTTATGGACACTACGAGAAAATGTTACCATATCATCAACATACACTTTTTTTAAAACTGTTGATAAAGTAAAATTCGCTAAATTTTAGCAAACAGTTTTCAAAAATGAATATGTTACTATCCCGATATTTCTTATAAGGACTATTATACCATTTCTAAACTTGGTTATTTCCCTCCAACTCTTTCCTGTCTTTCTCAATCGTTTACCCATAAAATTGCATTTTCTTATCTCCATAAAATCTTTGTATTAATTAAACTCATAGTCCCCCACAATACTGCATTTACTAACCTGAAAAAGTAGAGTAGAGTGATGGCAATTACTATAAATATACGTACACAAGTGATGTAACTACAAGGCTTTTTCACGTTACCATTTTCCAAAGTAAATACTTTTTACTCTTTCTATTACTTAATTTGACTTGCTTGTAAAACAAGTCTTTATCTGAAAACTGACATTGAATTAAATTATTTTCGGGCAAAAAAAAAACAAATTAAATGCACATGCACGTATTGAAAGAGACAGTTGATTAAGGTAGTATAACGAGGTACAGGTGCACACGAGGGAGATTTGGTCATCAATTTTGCTGACCAATATTCACTTCACTGCAAAATAATGTTTGATTTAATGAAAGTCAAAAGCTGTGCCTGTCATTAAATTAAAAACATGTCACAAATCTGTCGTAAATTGACTAAACTGTCACAAAATCGTCACAAAAACCGTCGTTAATAAGCTCGTAACAAAAAACACCGTCATTAAGGTTTTTTTTTTTTTTTTTTTTTTTTTAAGTGATTCAATATTATGCCAACAAAACAAAGTAAAATTTTATCTCCTAATTTCATTTACTACGTTACGTTACGTTATGTAGTAGAAACATAGATGTTAATTTAATTTAGTTTTTTATTTATTCTTTTGAGTATTATAATTTAGTATTTTCATCAATTTACTAATGAAAATTAATAGACAATTTCAGTTTAAAATCTTTTCCAGTTAAATGTATTTCCACCTTGAATCAATAATGAACATTATTCAATTCATTTACTCCCTCCAATTCATATTAGTGTCCACACTTTTTTTTATTTGCATATTGAGATGCAAATTTTCTAGAACTTAAATTTCCAAATAGATAAATTTGAAAAATGCATCGTTTACTCGGATTTAGATTCAAAACTGTAATGATTTTCCAGCTTCTATGCCCGTGCGGTTTAATGTTAGATCACATTCGATGATAATGTGGCATCCAAAATGATAAGTATGATTAAGCCTTTATTCCTCTCTCACTATTTTAGCTGTTTTATGCACACTTTTTAATTTTGGTAAAAATGTTCTCTGTTACAATCTAAAACTATTTTTTGAAAAGAGCCATTACACTTGTATAATTGGAAAACTACTTTCAATTCATACCCATTTCGTACCATAAAACTACTTCTAGTTAAAGAAATATTGAAGAAATAGCTTTGCTTTTATTTATGCGACGTTAAAAACCTAGACTACAGCTTTATTGATTAATTTACATACTGGAGCATGTAAAAAAGAAAATTCCAAGACTTGCATGCGTAAACAAAAGAAAAAAAAAGTTTTCAATTTGCAAAAAAAAATACCCCCAATGCCAAACAAGCCTTGAGACACCTCTTCATGCATGAACGTGATCCTTGTGGCGCTTTAACGAAAAACTCATCCTTCTGGCTCTTGAACAGCTCGTCTACCTCTTGCTCGGGAACTCCAAGTGCTAGCTCTTTAGCCTCCCTCTCGAACTGATTAAAAATGTTCGTCTTTCTTATAAAACAAACATAACCGAGAAGACTTCCAAAGATTGAAAAGTAGATTTCGACTAGAATAAGGATTAGGGACTGTTTAAGGAAAAAAAAACTTATACAGTACACCCAAATTATTTTATTAACAACCCAAGTTCGAGCCCCGAGAGCTTTAATTATGCACTAAATTGGTGAATGGATAAATTAGACATGTCGTCCATTGTTCAGAATAAAAATTATAAACAATTGCCATCAGTGCGGAACCAGAATTGTGAAAGGTGGCTGATTTTCTATAAAATAAAAATTATACCTTATATGTTATTTTACGGAATGCGAAGCTGAAACATTAAAATTTAAATATTTTGATCAAAATACATAGAAAAAAAATCTGTTTTTCATTAATTTTTTTCAAAATGGGGGTTCCATATCCCCTACTGTCCCTATCTAATTCCTTACATGATTCCCATGCATGGTTATTGGTTACAGTTGAAAATGGAGTATTATTTTGAGAAAATAACAGATTTTTGGTCCTCAAACTTTTTCAATGTGATAAATTTAATCTTATATTTCTAATTTCCAAATCGCTGTTATGTTAATAATAGAAAACAAGACTATACCAATGAATGATTACAAAACACTGATTTTAATTTGAAAATTTCACATTCGTGTCATCTGGTAAACTTTTCGTTATGTTCAATGACTTGCATTTTGTGTGATATATACAATCGCCATTTTTATCATCTCATTAGTAATGGATTCAAGACTCATATCTACAACTTGAAAATATTATAGATGTCACGTATTTCTACGTTTTTTTTAACACGTAATATTGCTATTTAATTAAATTAACAACCGCAAAAAGTAAATTTTGTTCCTCGCGAAACTTCTATCACAAAATATGCTTTTCAATAAGTCATTCTAAAAAAAGATTATTCATTCATTTAGGAAAGAAAAAAAAAAGGATTGAGGGTGCAGAAATTTTTCTTGCAATTAGTCGATGCATGCTTCTCGTTGTTTCAGCCTTTACATCAAATTAAGCACGCAATTTCCGGATTCTCATTCTGTGAAAAAATGGTGATAAATGGGTGTCTTGTAGGATGTTTGATGTCTTTAAAAGTTGAGTTTAAAAGAAACCTGAGTTTAAAAGTTTCAACCAAACAAGGCCTGAAATGTCTAGCTACTGATGGGGAAATCATAATTAATGTGCTGTAGATCCTTTTATGTTTTAGAGTCTTATGAGATAGACGTATTTATACAGTCGACTTTTTCTTAATACAGTAATATTTTCGTTATTCAGAAATCAAAATCGTAATTCTGAAAGCAAACTCGTACTTCTCAAGTACGAGCATTGACTTTTTCAAATTTGTTGATTTTTTTGAATTTTCCTATTTTTTATCCCAAAAGAAATATTCACATTTTTGTAAATTTTCCCTATAACCTGTTTGAGTATTCTCCAATGCATTGGACAAAAGTAATGAATTTTTTTTTTAGTAAGTGTCACACGGAGCAAATTACGACAAAAAATAGTTATCAGCTCAACACTAGAGAAAACAAGACTTTTATTATGACGTTGCTAAGTATTTACAGTAAAATTTCACTTTGTAAGAGTGTAATATACAATATTTATAAATTAATTATTAAAAAAAACCCAAAAATGTATTGATTCTTTTGTAAACCGTGACCCTTTAGAATAAAAAACATACAAAATTTAAAAAAGTCAACAAATTCAAAAAAGCCAAGTCTCGTATTTGGGAAGTACGAGTCTGTTTTCAAAATTACGAGTTTAATTTTCGAATAACGAAGTTAAAGATGTATTAAGAAAAACTCAACTGTATAAAGACGCTACCGTCCTATCACCTATGGCTTACCATTATCCATGAAAGTTGACTCTTTTAAGTTTTTGAGTGATCACTTTGTCATAGACAGAGAAAATAAGTGCATGCTACAAAATATGTCCAATTTCAAAAGACATATATACCAGAACCAAGTCTGATTAAAATAACTAGAAACATGGGTAGGATATGATAAGATGAGAGTGTTTCTTATTTAGAGGAGGCGAGTACACGACAAACACAATTTTTTATTATGCTCTCTTCTTTCTTTCTTTTTGTGTTGTAATCTTTACAAAGTTCTACGTCAATTTATAAACTATAAAATAGACTCTTGAAATTCCAGATACACTTAATTATGACCTTCTGTTACTAAAACATTCATAACTTAGTATAGGGAACTCCAAACGACTTGAAACCTTCACAATTCCAATCTAGACTTAAAGACCTTTAATTTGATAGGTCATACACCTAAATTGAGCAACGTTTACCCCTTCAACTTCACTCTTTAATTAACCTCAAAAACTTTTTAATGTGGAGTCTCAACTTTAATGTCGAATTAAGTTTATTTTTCAACAGGATATGTATGATAAGCAGTCAAATATCAGCGAGATTATTGCCCTGTGAAAGGAAAATAGTAAGAAGTTAACTAAAAGGCATATAGAATGATATTTACATACTAGAAAAATAGGTTTCATTGAGGACTTACTCCCTAATGCTTTTGATCAAGACACCATATCCAGCCACAGCAACAACTAAGAATCAAAGACAATACATAGGACTTTCGGTATTAAAACGAAAGCTTAATTGAACTATAAGAGTTAGAGATCGTAAAAAATCTTACTGGCTTTCACAGCACGCATGAGGAATTAACCCTTCTTTTTAACCGCTTCGTAGTAAAAAAGAGCTCGATAAAAGGCTTAAAAGCCACTGGAACTAACACCTTCACAGATAAGAGGAATATTTACTATCAGCTATATGCATATGTTGAATTAGATATTTGAAACAAGGTGACCAAAAGCCAGAAGTTCAAAAGGCAACACTGATAAGGGAAAATTTTCATACCTGTAAACACTTAATTCTAGTATATACATGTTTACAATCAAATATGCAAAAAATAAAAGTTAGAAAATATATTATTATGTGTGTTTATAATAATTTACAAATACTGCAGAGTCGGCCCTGGAGATTTTGAGACCCGGGGTGAAACTATGAAAAAAGGCCCTCTTTAAAAGCTCGCTCGAGTTGGAATCTTTAAAATCTTCAAGAACAAAACAAGTTGCAATTATAAAACATGAATACTTCTTGAAAAAATAAGACTGGATCATTATTTTGAAAGGTGATTCATTCAAGTGAATTTTTCAACAATATGATTTAGTCTCGGAAAGACAAAAACTAACATCGGTATGTTGACATTAATACGATGTTCATGCAAAAATCAACGTTCCAACCCATATAAAAAACCTAACCCTAACTCCGGTACCCTTTTCCTCTCGCGGCCTGGGATATAGAATCAGCTGGTCTTTGACGATCTCGTATCACTACCAAGTGTTTGGACTCATGCTACTAGATAGATATAGAGATGAAAATAAATTAGAGTATTATAGAGCCATCTTTGTAGTATGTATGACAAACAGGCCCTGAAAGAAAAACGTTATCGTATTATACAAAAATAAAAAAGTTAAATTTTATTATATTTGATCATCACGTCTTTTTTGATATACTCCAAGAAATTAATTATGCTTAAGTTGCTAAATTACCCTAATGCAACTTATGCAACTTATGTTGTTGAACTAAAAATTCTTCGAACAATGCATAACAACAAATAAGTAAAAAGATTAAAAGAAAAAAGCAAAATTGCAAAGAAAAATAAGTGTCTTGAAAATCAGTGTGCTAATGTAAACATTGTCCTAGGAAAATCACTGTCTTCGTCATTTTTTTCCCCAAGTTTTGAAAATTTGGTTGAAATTTGATAATTCTCAAAAAATACTCAATTTCAAATAAATTATCATCTTAATAGCAAGACATAATAGTAATCGCGAATAGAGTGAATATGTTGTCAAGTGTGATAACGACCTTAGTATAACCTGCTCACCAATAGGGATTGATCCATAGCGCCTCCAAAGTGAAGGTTAATAATTATCAATAACAAAAAACGCTGATAGAAAGGCACTTAACCACAACAAACACTTCCAAAATTAAAAGACAGTTGAGAAAATATTACTGTAAACACTGCTAAAAATTCTGATGGACACGTTTTATGTATTTTTTTCACGAGATTAAATTGTCTATGGTAAAGCATAAGGCAAATAAAAACATAATGATGCAGAATAAACAAGTCTGAAACTGAACTATAAGGTGATAAGCAGACAACTATGGAAAACCATGAGAGCTAAAATTTCTTGAGACTGCGGTTACAGACTTACAATAACATCACACTAGAAAATTAAAATTAAGTAAACGAATTACATACATAAATAGATCATCCACGGACCAGTCGGTATACAAATAAACTTTTCATTCACACTTGACCGACACATTACGAACTTGGGGACGAACCTAGGGTTAGGACAACTAGCAAGTTCGCATAAGATGACTCAAACCTATTCAAGAATAACTCGAGTTGCATACAACTATAAAAGAATTATACATGTTTTGGTACAAAACTAACAATTTATCAAACAGATAAGTAATATACATAATACGTGAAATGGCTCAAATGCATAACTAGCTCTTTATATCACAAAATGACCATTAAGAGAACTTCGAGAACAGCGAAACTTAGGGATCATTTCGTTGCTACTCTTAAGGTTGACATATTTTATTATTATGTATATAAGTTACAATTAGTTTGGTTGGCTAGCTTATCTTCTCAGTTTTTTACATTCTTGCCTGAGAAGTTTAAAACTTTCAAATTTGATGAACCCAACATTTTTTTTCTCAGCCTTTAATAAGCCTGCTTTTTTCCTACGAGGTGCAGCCAGACAATCCCTAAAACAACAAAAACAGAACTGAAACTCAACTTCTTTGCACAAACGCAAAGCTTCAAAGACACAACAATAGTAATGCCAAACAAGCTTGCCAAACAAAGGCTAAGAGAAAAAAAAACAGAGGTATGACTGGCATAACATCTACAATCGGATTAAGTTTACAAGACCGATTCACCAAATTACGATACATAGAAAACGTAGAAAACTGAAAGCATCTCAAGTAAACACCAAATACAAAGCTTATAAGTAGCCCATGAAAAAAGAGGAGCAGATAAAGGCCATTGCTACACATAAAGCTTCACTCAAAGCACAAACAAAAGCAACTTATAGACCAACAAGGATCAAGAGTTCCTCCAAATAAGCAGCTTATTCGGAAAACATCATTTTCACATCAGAAGCCTATATAAAATGGACAGAAAAGGGGAGAGATATGTGAAAGAGTGGCTATATTACTAAAAATTAACAAACTTCTCCGTGAAATTCACTCTCAATTTCAGCAAGACACGCACCCTTTTCGACCTTATGCTTGATTCTATACAGTAGGTCATTCAACCTTACACTTCAATAAATTTCACGTACATCTAAACTACCATTATTAATAAGGTCTGATCATTAATGCACAAAAAAGTCGCCTGACTATAAATAAAAAAAAACGAGAAAGCAAATGCGAAACGAGTTTCTAAGGGTTAATTATAAGACATTTGTAACTGCAGATAGAAATATCATAACACAGTTAGAAGAGTGGAAGAAAAATTAATCCAAGCTTTGATGGCGTAAAAGCAAATAACAACAAATACAATGTTGAATGCAATTACCAAAAAGCACGTTAAAAGATCATTAAAGAATCGTACAAAACATACAAATACAAGATTCTTAAGTGCTGATTTATAATTTATACATTACTGACGTAAACAAAATGATACTATCACTTTGCAGACACAAAACAATCACAGGAAGTCGGAAACATGTGACAGAGCCACAATTTAATTAATTTTGGTACATGAAACAAAAGTTTCGTGTACCAATGAAAAGGGCAATTACATGAATAATTTCTTGAGTAATTGATAATTTTCTAAATTCAGCGAAAGGTAATCATAGGAGACAGATGAAATTACTGGAATTCCTGAATCAGGTAATCGAGTTGCAAACTGTTTTTTCAAGAAACTAAGAGTTTAAGTTTTGAACCAAAATGACGATTCCTACATCAATTTATCAGTCTCGTAAATCATAATCAGCACACAATAATGCATTAGCACAGAAACAATGACATACACATATTGATAAAAAAAATAACGGCAATTACCGAAATATTGTATTGCGTAAGTTATAAATTTCTAAGTTAGGCAGAAGGCGATAATGGAAGACAAAACGACATTTTGCAATTCCAAAATCTGGTACTTCACATAATAACAAAATACAAACTGGTTGTCTAAGAAACTAGAGTTCATAATTTTTGGACAAAAATGATGAAAAAGGGAGCAAAAAAAGTCCAAAAAAAATTTGGACCATTTCTCGATTTGTGCGTGTCATCCTTGCGCAGGGGCCATGCTAATCTTCTCTGTATCGTTCCAATTTTATCAGATGTCCCCGAAGGGACAATCTTATACTGCTTCGTTTCTATATATATATCATTCAAATTTTGTATATATTGACGATGTGGGATAATAATATAAATAGAGAAGGAAATTATTGCACCAGTCCTTATGTTTTTTAATTTTAGCGGTTTATGTACCATTTTTTTAATATATGACATTACTGGTCCTTCTTTTACTTTGGAGTCTTTTTAAGCTTATAAGACTTTGTAAAATTGTAGAAGAGAAATCTTTAATAGTTATTTATCATGATCGCAGTTCTTAAGATAGAAAAATTGTGCTAACAGAGGACCAAAATTTCAGAATTTGAGGAACAAATGAGTGTAAAATTGTAACCCAGTTTTTTTTTTTCCAATTGATATTGTACAACTCTATTATTTTGTCTTTAACTTGTACGTTTAAGATTTATTTTATATTTCCAGTGCATAAAGATTTTGTTTTGTACTATAAGAAATACAGTAAATTCTATTTAACAAATGAAGAAAAACTGTACCTAAAAGTTTAGAAAATAATCAGAAAAGAGCTTCCAAATATCCAATCCAATGCACAACGTTTTATTCTGTTCCACCTTCTCAATTGGTTTCCAGTTTTATTAGTTATTGTTAAATGGAATAAACACCCGTAATGAAATTTACTTATCAAGATTTATATGCATTTCAACGGTGTATAGAAAAGAACTATAGAACAAGCTGTTCAAGTATGTTGTGCTTTGGGACTTGCGTCTCTATATGTTCAGCAGCGAAACATCTCCCGCTCAAGCAAATGAAGCATAATAATACAGTATAAAGTATAAACCATTATTAAATCAGAAACTGGTGACAAAGACTCTATAAAACTATAACTGGAGTAATATTTTTGCAGAAAAATGAAATCCATACAGTATAAGCTAGTACAAACTACCAGCCATTTGGATCCTACCAATGCACTTCATACAGCATAGATATACCTTTTCAGTTAGGAAATCTCACAAATTATTGCGAAAATATGTTCACATAAATCATGGATAAACAACAGTCTATATCCGTCCGATTGACACCAGACAGAGTGGAAATCAACTACTATGGTAAAAGAAATTAAAACTGAGATGTTGAAGATAGGAAGTCGTGAAACATATCCGCTTATGAAGAAGACCATAAAACCTTGTGGAATTTTAACACAATCACTAGAATTGGTAGATAGAGGTAGAACAAGTACAATCGAATAAGATTTCAAATTTCTAATTAAGAAAAACAGAACCAATACAGCGAAAACGAAAGCCAGTGACATTTTGAGTTTAAAGATTCGGCATTCCCATCCCAGTTTTAGCATCATACGTCTTCTCCAACACCATATCCAACGGAGTATCCTTCGGACCCGCTGCAAAAGATAGTTATCGTCACTGTTATAGATATTTCATTGACAATCTAGATTACTTGACTAAAACACAGGCTTAAATTCTAAAAGATAAATAATTTGCATCTTAACACGACGAATATTTCACAAAAGCATGTTTGGAATATGTGACGCATGCCCTTAATCTCGATTAAATCTAGAATAGTTATGGAGGCATGTTTCTTTTCAGTCATCAAACTACTACGTTTTACAACAGCGGTCATTAAATGTGAAACAATAAACTTACCGTAAATTCTGTTATATACAATGGCTAAATTATAAAAAAGGAACAGATACATCCACCAAGCGTGTCCATCAGACATGTATCAAAAGGTTCCAACCACTAGGTTTAACCTTTTACAAGTTACTTATTTGCACAAATCATTAAACAGTTGTTGCTACTATAATAAATGACATCATAAAAAACTTATGCCATTTTTCATGATTATTATAAGAACGTTCTTACATGGTGAAACACTAAGACTTGCAGCAAATTTTCAAAATAAAGTAACATGTATTGCAAGTTTTCTATCAGTATGATTTACATATATCGATACAGGTTGATGCTATTATGTTCAGAAACATCAATAAAAATAAAGATGGAAATTACCATATGCAGGTCTCGGTGTAGCCCTAATCTTAAGTATCTCAGGGCGAGGAATGATAGACCCCGATGCACCTATTCCTCTTGAAACTCTTACTTTGCTACCGTCTTCTAGATATCGCATGCCAACCTTTACAGGTTTCCTGCATATTATTAAAAATAAGAATAGAAAATAGAAAAATATGGAAAAATCAAAACTATTCATTTCCAAGAAACACTGCAGACATACCCTGTAACTGGGTCAACAACTTGGACATTTGAGACATGAAGAGGGGCTTCAACGGTAAATATCCCACCTTCATGGCCTTGCCCTTGCTTGATATGTTTCTTCACCTGTGGAAGGCAAAAAATTGAACAAATTAATGAGATATAAGAAATCAAAACCAACTAAAAAAGGAGCAAATTATAAGTATGGCGCACCAGATTTTTGCCTTCAACAATGACACGATTCTGAGAACGAATTACACGCTTAATTGTGCCGCTTTCGCCTCTATCTTTTCCCCTTATTATCATCACCTGCACATTGAGTAGAATATTTAAACAAACTGGTTAAGAAATTAGAATAGATACAAGTTGTGGATACATAGAAGATCTTATATTTCACTTACATTGTCCCCTCGAAGAATCCTCCAGTGGTGGATGAGCTTCTGAGCCGCTTTCCAACCCATTTAAAACTCAATCTGAAACAACAAGGCATAAATACTAAATAGTAGCTTTTGACAAGAAAGCTAACACAACAAATTAAAATATCCAAAATTTGGTAACAGGTAAAGGACGTTATTGTGGCACCATTTGAGAACCCATCAGACACATTTTCTTTCTTTATCACAATATGTAACTGCCTCCACTATATATTACGGCAAACAAAGCCTTAATAGTGCACAATCACATATAATAAACAGTTTTGGACTAAACTATCATGTGATAAGCAGGTTACCCTAGAAAAACATAAAAGCTTAAATTTATCGTGTAGGTGGCAACAACACCATCTACTATCCTTTCGAGATTATTAAAATTTTGATAAATAACACCTACATGGTAGATAAAAAGCATCAGTCAGAATCCCTTTGGCATCATAAAGAACTCCCATTTCAGGATAAGGTTCAAGAATATACAATAGGGAAGCAAAATTGCCGTTATGCATACTAGCAATTCATTTTCGAAGACCAACACAAATTCATGAAGAACTCGAATTGCATAAAACTATCAAACAGCTATTTATGTCTGTCATACACAGAATGTAGCCCATCACCTAGCAATATATCGGACAAGTAGCGATAGACATGCTACATTATTATTATTTTGGGTGAACAAAAAAATAAAAGAAAAAGGGGTCATTCCCTTCAATTACACGGAAGATATGCACAAATTGCAAGAAACAATCTGCTCATTCAGAAAGAACACACTAACGAAATGCCTCAAAATCGCATAACCAGCACTCAGAATGAGAAAATTACCATTATCACATATTTATTATGTATAACTGTATAAGCATATAAAAGTAAGTATATTTCCTTGTCGAGTAAACATAAACTTCCATTCTATAGTAATTTCATATCCACTACCCAACCAAAATTCTATTGGTCGATCAAATTTATTATGCATGACACTATGACAGAATCTTCGATATCCACGAAAACTAGGGCTTGTTTGGTTAACGATTAAGGAGCATTTCACTGGCCACTTAGCTTGTAGGCTTTTCAGTTTTCACTTAAAAAGGCTACAAAGTTCAATCTATATGAGCATCCAGCTTAATTTTTTACAAAATTACCTTCTAACGATTCCTAGAACAGCAAAAGGGAAAACAGAATCCGATTTATTTGCATATTTCCAAATCTTTATACAGAATTGGGGACTTTACCATTAGGCAAAACTTACACAAACATATTGCTAAACAAAGGGCAAACAAAACCCAGTTCATCATATTACAAAATTACAGTACATACATCGAAAACATTTATATAGGTGAAAGAAACAGAACATATTGAACTATATAGGCATACTGATACATACATACAGAGAAGTCAAATCACATAAAACTAGCAAACGGCTATTTAAGTCTGTCATAGAAGATAGTAGCCCATCAACTATCAATTTTTCAGACAAGTAGTAATAGACATACTGCATTATCATTGTATCGGATACGTAAAGAATCTAAAAGAAAAAGGGGTCATGCCCTTCAACTACAAAGAAGATATGCACAAATTGCAACTTTAGAAACAATTCGCTCATCCAGAAAAAAACCCACAAATGAAATGCCTCAAAATCGCATAACTAGCACTCAGAATGAGAAAACTATCATTATCAAAAAACAAAAAAAAAAACATATTTACGCCTCCAACATTAATCTTCCATTCCACTAATTTCATTTCCACTGCCCAACCTAAATTCTATTAGCCGGTCACAGAGCAACACATTAAGCATAACATAACCTTAGAGAAGGGCGAATTTAGGACTTGCATGGTTATAGTCAATCTAAAATTTTGCGAGTTTTTAATAAGTTGCAGTGCATTTAATTGACCACTTAGCTTCTAGGCTTTTAAGTTTTCACCTGAAAAAGCTATAATTTCAATCTTACATGAACAACCCAACTCATTTACTTTAAAAAAATGGAAAAATTATCAGTTCGTACGTATTATTTTGAAGCTTAATTATCAAAAATTCATGGTTAAATCATTTAAAATTAGGTATAGGTGCTCAATGCTACTTCTTTTTACTCTTTGCTTTTAATTTTTATGCTCATTGATGATACGTTGATATGTACCAAATCTTAAAAAAAACCACAAAATCGGGTTTTTCATAATTAAGTCCGAAAGTATATACTACTCCTATTAAACAGTAATTTCCCCTAACAAAAATGCCGCCAAACAATTCCCTAAAAAAAAAAGCAAAAGGGAAAACAAAACATCTAATTTGTTTCCATATTATCCAAATCTTTATAAACAACTGGTGACTATACATATATGCAAAACTTTAACAACACACAAATAAAAAAACAAAAAAAAAAACGAGCTAACAAAACCCAATTCACCATATTACAAAATATAATCATAAACCATTAAAATTATATTATAATAGTCCAATTTTTTTATATTGGTTAAAAGAATGGTGATTTAGTTACAAACTAAAGATTTGTGAAAAACCCAGATAGAATTAGGGAAAATATAACAGATTAAACTGTATATATATATATATACATATATATATATATAATATATATATATATAGAGAGAGAGAGAGAGTACTTTCGTCAGGTGTATTGATGAACTGAAAAAGAATTAAAATAATAATTAGTAGGGTTTATTTATTTTAGTAGAATACGGAAACCGAACCGAAAAAAAGAACGACCAACCAAAACTTTTTCAGGTCAGGTTCGATTTAAAATAAAACCGAACAAAAAAAAACTGAAAGACCGGAAAAACCGAAAAAGCCTGAAAAAGACAGAAATAAAACCGAAATCGGACCGAAACAAACCGGTTCGGTATAAAAAATAAAAGAACGAAACCGAAAAAAATTGAACCGGAAAATCTGTTCGGTTTCGGTTTTGGTTTTCCCAAAAACCGAACCGAACCGGAACATTGGTAACATTTACCATCAGGGTTTTAAGTTTTAAGGCATTAATTTTGAGGGAAAAAAGACTAATTTACATTTTTGGTATGATTTTTGATTTGATTTCGTAAATTAGTTTACAAAATTAGTTAATAGGTCATGGAAAATTATTTTTGTGGCAATTTAGTATATTTATGTAGCAAATAGAAAAAGATGTATACGATTGGTATGTGTATTATTAGTATAGCACGATACTTTATAGTGTTTGTAACTTTGTATTATATTCTAACGTTTTTTTTTTATTATTATCATATAGTATTTGGTATGATTATTAATTCGAATTTGTGAATCGTTCTAAAATATTAGCTATTGGGTCATGAAAAAATGTTTTTGTGACAATTTAGTACATTTCTGCACCAAATAGAAAAAATGAATAAAAATCTAGTTTTTAAAAGCTGAATAATCCGACTTTCTAAACATTCAATGATTTTTAAAATCAAAAATCCAAAATTTATCCGAAGGTACCCTAATGTCTATATGATTTTCTAACATTATATTATTATTGTTTAATACTCCTGTTTAATCATTTCTTCACCATATTTATTATGGCCATACCATTTTCCAAGGTACTTCATTTTCTTTTCTTAAATGGAAATTAGCTTAATTGTGCTGTGTGCAAATTGCAATTATGTTTCATTTCGGTTATACTTAACGTATGCAAAAAATATATGTACATTTTCAGAATCAAATTTATTCTCTTTCTCATCAAATGCTTGTTTTTATTTTTCAGTTCATTGTAAATCCTATAAGCAGTATGACAAAAAAATTATATCCCCATTTAAGATACAGATTTATTGGAGGATAAAGTGTGTTCGGAAGTAGTTTTCCGGTTAAAGTGTGTTTGAACATAACGTGACCAGGATTAGCTGTAATTTGTGTTGAAATTAACAAGAGCCGAGGCATAGGGGAATCCGAAGATTTTTAGTTCTACAGTGGATATGAATTTGGACAAGTTGAAAAAGAGATTAGTTGGGTCCTCAAAATTACTGAAAACAGTATTCCCGAAGGATAAAAATATATTCGTTGATTCGGAGGCTCCTTGAAGTACTCAATTTTGAACTACTGATACTCCGTATGAGTCTAGAAGCTCGACAAATCTTCAATAATGGAGTTGAGGGGCAGATCCTCAAAAACTCAAGTAATTACCAATCAGAATTAGATGAGATCCAAAAAGAAATCAGAATATCTTTTGTCTGAAACTAAAGTGTGTATAACTGGGAAGCAGAGTACCTGACTCTGAGTCAGGGTTACTCTGCTTCCCACAACTATTGGATCTGCTACAGTTTAAATTTAATAACAGATCCAATGGCTGTGGGAAGCAGAGTAACCTGACTCAGAGTCAGGATCTGCTACAGTTTAAATTTAATAACAGATCCAATGGCTGTGGAAAGCAGAGTAACCTAACTCAGAGTCAGGTACTCTGCTTCCGTATAACTGTATATTCAAAAAAAAAGGTAATAACAAAGATTTCAGTATCTTTTCTTAAATGCATATAATCCTTGATTGTTAATGTAGATTATATAAACAACTAAACTAAAACGTTTGCAAAGTTATGGCCACTTACAAATATCTAAGTTATTTAATTATCTTTTCTTGAATGCATATTGCCTTATTTTTTTAATAATGTATAATATTATCGTATCAACTTACCTATAACGTTTGCAATAAAGGTAATACATTGTGTTCGTCTTATCACTCAAGCACTAAAATCTAATAAGCATGTGTTAAAAATAATTAAATAAATGGATACGTAAAAGGTTCCTATATGCTATAAAAAGACGAAGAAGTACAATTCTTTCACAATCAACTCAATCTTGAAAATAGATACTACTTTTCGAAAAAATAAAAACTAGATACTGCCCGGAGCTAAGTCGAAATGGGCAACATATCTACATCGTTTCGCCTTCTTTTCATTTTCCTTACTCTAGTGGCAGGTAAATAGCCATTCCATTTACGGTTTTTGCAGACAATTTATCTGATTTGAGAGAAGTTTTAACCTTGTTTATGTGTTTTTAATTCTGAACAAGAAGTTCTAAACTCTCATAATCAAATTTCTAATCTCCTTCCGTGTTCTGATCGAATGCTTATTATTGTTTTCAAGTTCATTGGCTTTTCTATACGCCATCTTTTATTTCTAAAAGAAGTTTGATTATTTCTTTCAAAATGCAGCTATACTAGCTGGTACAGAGGATAAAGTGTGCTTTGACAGCTTTACAGTTAAGCAATCATCCGATTGTGATATACAATGCAACACCAAGTATACAGATCACTATCTCGGGTCTCTCCCACCAGGCCAAGGCCAACAAAAATGTATTTGCAAATTCCAATGCTATATTTTAAGCGCAGGTTCCGAGTGTGTTTGCCCATTCTAATAATCTTCATTGCAAATTAGGTGTTTGAATAACCGAATTGTATAAAATCATCGTAAAATAACCGAATTGTGACGAGTGTTAATGATTCCCAACTTCTCAATTATATTGCCCTTCCATGCATACACGCATAGCTACAAATCATAAGATGATATGAAACACGTACCATAACTACATCGGATCGGACTATCGATCCTATTCAGTCCTGTTTGGTTACAGTTTTTAAGATCATAATTTACTGATTCTTACTCAAAAGGTGTATTTTTCTTTTTGTAGTTAAATCACTTTAAAGTCTGAGTGTAATCATTTCATAATAATTAATTAATCAATAATAATTAACCCTATTTGATAACACGTTTAAAGTCTGAATTTTTTTTGATTACCCTGACAAAACTATAATATTGAAGCTGGATGAACCTGGTCTTTATTCTCAAACTCAAAAGATCTAGCATATTTGCTTCAAATCTGCAATCACACATGTTCTTGGTCTCATGTTTACTCATATCTTGATGAAAGTGTAAATTAATACTGATAGTTTAGCCTCAAACGATTACGAGACTGTCGGCAGGAGATATTATGATAATTATCCCGATAAATGTGACCTATATGTCTAAATGAGCAATACAAATTACCCCAAAAGAAAATGGCCGGAAAAGAAATAAAGAGAACATTATCTATGCAATATCAGCAATTTCATGTGTCTTAATAAGAGAAGATCAGAATACCCAAATGTAAATGTCTGAAATTGCAGAAATGGTCTCTCATGTTCTTTTACAGGGAACTTATTCGATACAGCAAACGTTCCCATAGAGATTAGTTGAGTAAAAAGATCTCTCGTTTACTTTGAATAAACGGATGCTCAATGTTTGCTAAAATACAATAAACGCTGAAGACGAATTGTACGGGCCATGAGTTGATGCGGATGGAATAACTATTTACCTTCGTCGGAGTACATACTACACATAACTTTGTATAAGATTACAGATAACTTATTCATAAACATTAAATGGAGCATGTCCTTAATTTTTTTAGGATTATAACAGTACCTCAAAGTCTCAAACTAATGATAGGGTTTTTTAGGTAAACTGTGGTGCAGAACAAGAAAAAGAGTAAAATTACATAAAATGATAATCTGATTTTAGTGTGGTATGTACCAGTTTTGGTACATTTAGTAGTTAGATTCGTGCATATCTCAGTAAAGTGTCTCATTTACATCCAAGTTCGCACCTTTACGACGTTAATTACAGCAAATTTTTGGCGCATACGTTAGTCCAATTTTTATCATTATCTTTTGATGGAAGCATGTGAAATTTGATATTAAAACAATGTTTCTCTTTTGAATTTTGATAAACTGGCACGTTATGACTTCTGAGTACAACTTAATCAGAACAATGTATTTAAATGGATGTCACTATAAATGCTTCTGTATGAGAGGACCAATTCAATGAGAATGGTATCTTCAGATCAATGCCACTGCAAGTTTTTTCATTAACAAAAGGTAGAATCAATTCACAATCGATTCACGCTTAACAATCAACATTATGTAGAGCTAAGTCGTAATGACCAATACGATATCTACCTCATTTTGGGTTTTCTTCATTATTCTTACACTAGTACTAGCAAGTAAGCTTTCTTTTCTGTTTATTTAAGCATGATATTTTTCCAAACCCCCGTTTTCAAAAGAGTGTTTTTGTGTTTTTAGCTAGAAATTTAAGAGCTTTTCGTGTCTTTAACAAGTTTTTTTTTTAGCTCGCTTTGTGTTGTAGTATACAGTAAGTTTTATAATTCTTTTGTGTTTTTAACAAGATAAGGTGCGTTTGGATCGATTTCAAGTTAAAGAACCGTCATATTGTGATTGAGAATGCAAATTCTTGTATAGGATCAATACGTCGGGTGTATCCCATCTACTGGCGAGAGATAACCTAAATGTAGTTGCAAATTTAAATGCTATATTTTGAGCACAAGACCTGAGTGCGTATTTCCATTTCCATGAGACTCCTTGCAATTATTTTTATTTTATTTTGGTTTAAGTTGGAAAAGCGTCATTACAAGTTAGGTGTCCAATATTTGTCCAAAATGTTCAAAGTCACTATATAATTATGCCAAATTATAAGCAACGGATGATTGTTATTTGTGTTTCATAGAGTAATATTGTTTCTTAAGAGGTTAAGAGAGCATCTATATATTGGTTTCACTTACTATATGTCACATTGTGTGTCTACAAACTCTACGCCTAGTTGTGATGCAATAGAGTGCTTCTAGTTCATTGCGATACTTATATATTCAGGAATATAGTGCTTATAGTTTATTGACATGCTTTTTTATACACAAACAACACTGGGGCTTGTAAGAGTATATAGGAGCATTTGTTTTGCAGAAATTTATTGAACTTGCCGACTTGGACTAAACTTTTAATCCTGTTCAGTTTTGTGTTTTGGCCAATTTAATGGTTCAGATTATCCTTTGACTAATAGTTTATCGGGGTTATTTTAGCCCTAAATGAGTGGGACTGCTAGTGCCGAGTCGTGTTTTCTGGACAAATAGTTTCAAGTTTCATTCTCTTGTGATATCAGATTTTGTTGTCTAGTCCTACTTGCATATGTGTATGTACGAAAGATGAAACATCTTGAGTAAATATAAAAGCTCACTTTTTCACTTCATGTAAATGGAAAGTATTATGATAAAATACATCACAGGCCACAATTTTTCTTTCCTTTTGGTGCTCACAAGGCACCTTGATAGTAACTAAAAACCGTAGTTACGATGAATAAGAGTATGATACATGGCGAAGGTGCATTGTGAGGGCCAGAAGTTGATGACAATGGGGTAAAAACTGGTCGAATCTCGGGATCCACGTCAGTAACTGGAACAGATACTGGCGCAAATAGCTCTGTTGGTGCTTCAGCTGGTACCGATGTTGCTAACGAGGAAAATGCTTTTGATGCTGCAAAAAAAGAGAAAAGGTAAAAAATAGATTAATCATGGTTAATCTAACAAGCTGCCACGCCAGCGAAAACAATAATAAAAAAAATCGATGGACTTTTATTATTTATTTAAAAAGTTTTTTCTATACCTGTAGGACTCAGAGGGGAAGAAGCAACTGGTGAAATAGCAGGAGAATCCACCGGTGATTGACGAGGGGTAACAGTTGCAGGTGGAGGTGGCGGCGCAAATAGAACAGGACCTGAAATTGATAGCAAAAAGATGAATATTTTTCTCTTGTTTGATTGCATAATCTCAGTTTTCTTTTCCTTTTTTGCTTAGAAGCTGGAAGGCATTTGGTTGACCAGATTAAAAGCTGCATGTTTTTTTTTTTGGCTTGAAAAGGGCTAGAAGCTTTAAGCTGGATGAATCAAGCATTTTCCCAAATTTAATAAAAAAGTTTCAGCTTATTACTTAATTGTTTTAACAAAACGACCATACAGCTCCTGATTGTTGCTGCTTTTTTGCTCACCCTTTTATTCTTTCCGTAAAAGCTGGACTATATATGGTTGAAAACTTTAAAGTTGTGCTTTTCTTGATAATTTTTGCATGAAAAAGCTAGAATCAATAAGCTCGTACGAACCTAGTTTATTTCTCAACTTATTTAAAATAATTACTTTAAAGTTGCAATTATTTAATCGCAACTATACTATCATTTGGTTACGCATGCATTTTCATTTTGAAACAAAGTTAAAAAAGTACCATACCTGGAGGTGGTAGCGAAACACCAGAAGCTGAAAGATTTCACGCGAGACACAATCAGAACGAAAACAAACCAGAAAAATAGATAATTATAATAATTTCAAAAACTAAAAAGTGCCGTTTTCTTTTACCATGGCATTGAAGAGGCGTAGAACCGCAAGCTTGAGGGAGAGTAATAGCTAATGCTTGGCTCACGAAACTAGGTAAAGGTACGTTTCCGGTCACTATAAGACAAACACAGTCCATACTTTTACTCATCATCGTATTTATTGTATCACAACAGGCTGAAGGGGGAGAAGCACCATTCCTGCTACCACCCATTACATACCCCACACATGGAACAATATTAGCCATCATCGAATTTGTACACGGAGTACTAATTTGCGCAGAAATCGAAAAAACTTGTAAAAGTATAATTATGGTTAGTATGGTGAGAGATGGGATATTAGTATGTTTTGCCATTCTTAATGAGGCTTTCGAGTGATTAGTTTGTTTACAGATTGAGATGAAAGTTGCTAAATATATAGCCTATAGAGTGTGAAGGAATTTTAGGTATTTGGAGAGAAATAAACAAGTAGATTTGAAAAGGGCATTTGGAGCTCAACTACCTTGACTATCTGGAAAACTGAAATACTGGTTTTCCCTTGTAAATTGACTCAAAGGAAAACTTTGGTGTTTCTGGTTTTTACATTGTGTGTAGTGTGAATTATCCCAAAACTAAAAGGGAAAAAAATAAAAAGATTTCCCACGAAGGATAGGTAGATCATGCCAGTCATTAGTTAAATAATTTGACATGGTTCATTCAACAAAATTATATTCATTTTAGAATTTACTTGGCAAGATTTCACTAGAAAATAACCACTGTTATGCCTTTGATTGTTGTACAACTGCTCAACGGTGATATTGCCTTGTTGCTTATATTTAAGCGGTGGAAATATATATATATATATACTCAGCCAACTTATTCGAATCGGAAAATAAATGAAAACTTGTTCAACTGGGAAGCAGTTGATGTTTTAGAGTTCTCTAAAGCATGAGAATTATCGATTCCCTATTAGAGTTACAATTGTTGTTTGATTTGCTTCTCTAACTACAAGATGTTTTTCAAGGCAAAAAGGGCCCACCATGGCAAAACTACAAGCAGGGGCGGAAGCATAATTCGGTCAGGAAAGTGGCCGATATTTATCTACTTATGAACATTACTTGAGGGGAAGGGAAATCTGTTAAAATTTGAACTTTACACATATACTTCAGGGGTAATAAGTTTTATATATCACCATCTAGTTGCCCCGTTGCGACTAGTACGATTCCAATGGCGAAAAACGTGGCTAGAAAATAGCCACTCTTCTTATATCAGATTATGAAAACAAAGGATTACATAGTGATGATGTATTATACAACCATAAAAAGGAGAGATTAACTAACAGTGCCACTTGTCATTAAATTAGACAAATAATTAAGAATGTAGGTGACCCACAAAACCCCTTAATTTCTTTATTAACATATTCAACCCTATTTAAACAAACCCTGTTTAACTTGCTAAGTAAGAAAATAATTTACCAAAACATACCAACTCCAAGCCAAAAAAGTCCGACAATTTACCATGAAAGCTGAAAAAGTATTTTTTTGGGTACTGATTGTTGGTATTCTTTCGACCAAGGCATTGGCTCAATCGAGTTGCACTAGTGTGCTAATAAGTCTATCTCCTTGTCTAAGTTATATAACTGGAAATTCATCGACTCCATCTCGGGGATGTTGTACACAACTGGCGAGTGTCGTTGGCTCACAGCCAGAGTGTCTATGTGAGGTCATAAATAATAGTCCGTCGCTGGGGATTAGCATAAACCAAACTCAGGCTCTAAAACTCCCTAATGCTTGCAATGTCCAAACTCCCCCTGTTAGTCGTTGCAACGGTAACAACACCCTACAATTTTATTTTAAGTTAATACTTTTTTTAGCATACGTATAATTGCATAGTTAAAATGTAACGTGGTAAACTTATTAATCGACTGAAAGCATTGTATTCATTATATTGATTCTTAAAACCAACCAAAATGATTTTTTTCGATAAAGTTTCTTGGCATATACAAAAGTAAGGCTTGTGCCGCAATGTTACAAGTATGCATACATTCACAAATCTAAATATTCTACTTGTCTTATATTTTCTCAGCTGCTTCTCCTGCTGCATCTCCAGGTGCAAGCCCGGGTACGATTTTCTCTTTTTACTTTTCATAAGCAATATTATTTCAATATCTTTATAGCTCGCAAATTGATGAATTTTGTTTAGTACATACTTACATCGACAATTTTTTGATTAAAAATGCGTTAATGTATGCAGGGGGAGATTCATCAGATGGAATAACTATCAAGATGCCACTTCCATTATCATCGTTCCTTATAATCGCTGCATATTATGCTTTAACTTTAACAACCATCTAGTCATAATATATCAATAAACTTCGTATACTATAGTATTCGTTACGATGAAATTATTTCATCACCACGCATGTATTGTCTATTATTTTCAAAAAGAGGGATGTTTCATCCCCCTATATATACAACAATGATGGTATCTAGTTTGAGTTACAATTTTCTGTACCAATTTCTATACTACTGAAATACCAAAATGTTACCAGAACAAGTTTTCTTTGACACTGATGGAATGTTTGGTTGTACCTTTTTAGCTTTCACTTATTTGCTCTTTTCTCTATTTTAGTCTACTCTTCTGTTCATTTCCCAAAAAACAATTGTAAAATACTGAGTTCATTATTGTGGCATTTCTAGATATCAAACTAATTATAAGTTTTATTTTCAAAAAAAAAAAAAAAAAAAAAAAACTAGTTATAAGTTGCTATTTGCAACTGAGAAAGTACCAGGTAACTTCCTTCTTCTGTCTTGAAGGAAATTATCAAAACAATTAATAGTATTAGTGGGGACAGACTAAGATCATGTTATCGCTTTTTCACGTTGTTTGTAAAAAAAAATCGATTTTTTTTTCTTCTTAAATCAACGTTTTATTTTATTTTCAGAGTGTTTATTAAAAAAAAGGTAAGATTTAACTTTTTTTTAATATTTTTTTTGGTTATTTATTGTTTTTATTGCTTGTTTTGACAATTTATAAACTAGTAATATTAATAAATACCCAAAAAAAATATAAAAAATTCAACATTTACAGATTTTATTTCACAAACACTTTATAAAAAAAATAAAACGTTGATTTAATATAAAAATTTGAATTTTTTTTTATGAATACATATGAAAAAAACGATAATATGATCAAAACATAATCTTACAAACATGACCAAATGTGCATCCGTATTCGTATCGGTGTCTTTAAAAAAGCGAAACTCTGAATTGACATGGTAATTTCGTATTTCTGTAAATTAAAGATATGCAAACGTATCATGTTTCATAATAGCTCAGACATTAACATAGCTGAGATTTTTTACAAAAAGAATTTGGGACCACGTTTTATTTTATGTTCTTCATAGCTTGACTTCAATGAAAAGAACAAAGGATATCGGCGTGTGGACCTTAAATCATCGGATTCCGTCTAATTCGAGTTTAGATGATAAGAAAATTCGCAAGCAAGTGTTGAGCTAGTGTGACCACCATAGTTGTACCAAATTGATACGACATACGAGAATAAAACCAATAACATTGAAATTACGAGCAAGTATATATTGAGTGTCACCATAATTTGTGCCGAATTGATAGGAGAATGAAAGCAATAAAATTGAAATTGTTTAAAATGTCATTTAAAACCAAATCGTCATGTTTAAAATTATTTAACGGTTTGTTAATGAGCGACTTCGGGACATCGCTTAAGCATTAATTGACTTTCCGATTTCTAGTTACAATTAATAAATTTATTTTGCATTTACACCATAACATGGTTGCATTATCAAATTTATGTATAAAATTTACTCAATTCATGAAAAAATTATTAATAAATTACTACAAAAAACTAAGTACAACAAAACTCATATATATGAACGTATCCAGAGCCAAGTTTTGAAAGCATAAAATTAGGACCATCAAAATTATAAGGGCTCATTTTTTTTCTTATATATGAAATTATTAATATACTCCTAATAAATAATAGCATTTTATTTTACTATTAATATACAACTTGCCACACAAAAAATCTAAATTTTATTCCCAAATAAAGAAAAAAAAAAAACACATAACAGTCTCTGTCTCTCACAAAGCATAACAAATGTACTTGATTTTCTACTCCTCCAAGTAAATAAAGTCTTTACATCACTACTTGTAAGTTAATTTTGATTTAATGAACTCAAAATACGTTAAACAAAATTACCATCCTATGGAATTCTAATAGATTTGGGGGTTTATTCGGATCCATTTTTGTTGTCCTAATTTTTTTAGGGTAGCCCCTGGTTTTTGATGAGTCATTGGATAAAAAACAATCCAATATAATGGTCAACAAAAGTTAAGTAAAAAAAGCTTCACACGATTACATATATCCGATACTTTTTCGGTACGATTGATAAATTTATTTTTTATTTTTTAAGTAACGTATTTGAAATGCATCTGATACTTTTTCGGTAAGATTGATAATTTTTTTTTTTTTTTTCATACGGTGCACTGTAATTCTAATAGAATATTTTACTTTTAATTTTAAATTAATTTTAGGGTAATAGTTATTTTAGGTTTATTAATATGTGTTGAGTTTTTAATTTGTGGCACATATTTACCGGATGTATGGCAGTGTTACTCTAAAATAACATACCGTAATCGTATTGATAACTTATTACTTTTTATATTTTTTAACTACTCGTGTTAGCGATGAGGGTACCTAAACGTAATATTTTCCATATTTTTTATTAAACCGTGGATGAGATTGTTGTTGATCAAATGGTCCCAAAAAAAAAGTAGGATATGCTGACCATTACGTATATGTATGTATATGTGGATTGTTTTGAATATATTTTGAGTATATTTAAAACCAAAATCGAAACCCACTTTCTCTCTCTACAATCCACACAATATATACATATACATATATATATATATATATATATATATACAGTGATATAAATAAATATATAAATATATATAGACGATGAGGGTCCACCCAGCACCGCCACCGCCACGTCATCACCACACGATAACCCTCCGATACAACAACAACAACAAAAACCTTCGTCGATTACCGCACATTTTCGAGAAGGTTCTAGAACTCCCCTTCCATTCCGACTGCCACGTGTCGGTATCCGAAACACCCTCCCACTTCAGATTCTCCATCGATACGCAAATCATAGACGGCGATATTTGGGCGGATATTGTCGAGATTTATCCCGGTGTTACCAAGGTGGTTGTGAGAGGTGGCGGGTTGATTGTTGGCGCTGAATTGGATGTAGATACGTGGCGGTTTAGGCTTCCGGTTTATACTAGGCCGGAGATGACGACCGCAGAGTACCGAGAGGGGGGTCTGGTCGTTACGGTTCCGAAGGACTAGGAGGAGAGGGAAGGTATCGAGAGATTGAACGTTTTTTTAACTCTCTCTCTCTCTATGATTATTATGATTATATGTTTATGTAATTATATGAATTGGAATTCGAGTCGGATGAAATTGGAAGTTGTGTTTATGTTTCGGAATGATTGTTAGTAATTTAATGTTTTAAGAACGTGTTGAGGAATACTAACTAATTTAGGGATTCGTGCAATTTTGCAATGCAAGTCTTGTGTTGTTTAAATGTCGGAATTGTAAATTTCAAAAGTTAGTCACATAGTTAACATGCTAAATTATATGAATGACTTTTGAAATTTGCAATTCCGACGTTTAAAGTGCACCAATTTCGTGTTTCAAAATTGCACATATTTCCATTGTTCCTTATAATTTGGTCTCTATTTATATATACATATACTATCTGTATACATGTATTTTTATATTACTATAACAATAAAACATTATATTTTTACGATATTCATCCAATTATTTTTGTAAATTTTTTGAAAATGTTAAATTTATTTGTGTCGGATCATATTTATGCAACTACGTGTCACACACGCAACGCGTGGGCTACGATTACTAGTATATATTTATGTAATTGTATGATTTGGAATTCTAGTCGGATCAAATTGGAAGTTGTTTCAGAACGGTGAATTTGTTTCTTAATGATTTTAGTAATTTTTCAATTTTTTAACTGATATAGTATATGTATAACTCTCTCTCTCTATATATATATATATATACATGTGTATATATGATTATGATTATAAATATATGTGTATGTAATTATATGATTTGGAATTCTAGTCGGATGAAATTAGAAGTTGTTTATGTTTCGGAATGGTGAATATGTTTCGGAATTATTTTAGTTAATTCAATTGTTTAACTGCTTGTTTCATGTCTTGGTTGAGAAATGCTAACTGATGTAGGGTGCGTTTGGTATCAGCTTTTTTGTTCAAAAATCTGCTTAGAAAAAAAAAAAGCAATAGAACAGAAGTTTGCTTCACTTATAAGTTACAAGTATCTCACTTATAAGTTATAAGTAAAAAAGTTGAGTTGTTTTCTATTGATTTTTCTAAGCAACTTTTTGACAAACGCGCCTAAATCTGAAAATGATACACCACTAGATGAGACACTACATGGTTCATGAGACAGGCGATAAGTAATGGATGATGTTGTAAGAAATAGCAAACCCTGTATATACACGTTCATATATACTATTATCTGCTTATATGAAATGGATGGTTCTATATGCCCTGGAACTGTATTTGTGTTCAAAATGCATTTTGGTAAAATAAATGGAAAGTCATTTGTGTTTTAGTTAGGTTAAGAACTTGCGATATTACTACCCATTTAGGGCCAGTTTTTAGGTTATATTTACATGAAACTGAAAGTTCTGTATGTTCTGGTAACCGTGGTATGTGTTGCGAAGCCAATTTTTTGGTGGGGGAACAGATTTTATTAATAAATATAATGTTTTGTTGAGAAATGCTAGTATTTGTGGCCTACGATTGTGTCAATACCATGTTAAGACATATATAGATGCAAAAGTTATATAAACAACTTGGACCGCTGCAGTGTTAGATATTGTTATAGTATTTATCTATTGTTTACTCAAACGAATTCGTAAGTTTTGTATGTCTTAGAACTATGATTCGTAATTTGTGTTCTAAATGCTTCTGAATGCTTTTTAGTTAATGCAATGACAAAGTGGTTATTCTTAATAAGCATCACGTTTTATAGTTGAGAACTTGTCGCATCACGGCGCAGTTTGATTCGACGTGAATATTGACATTGTTGCAGGCGAGAAGGTTATTTGTACATCTTTTATATAGCCATATAGGTATCGTTTCTCTTGTATTGATTTTAACTTTGGGACTCTGTGATGTAGGGATTGTTTGGCTGTAACTTTTAAGCTTAGCTTTTTTTTTTTGCTTATAAGCAAGCATGCTGTAGTGCATTCGATTCTGTCATCTTGAATCTTAAGTTTTGATTTCAAGGCATGCAATAGCTAATAAATAGAGCTGAATGAATTAGTTTTTTTTCTCAGCCTTGAATACACCAGTTTATGTTCTTAAATGGTGCAGCAGAACAGGCCAATTATTCTTTACAAAAGTCACTTCATTGACTTTCAGTAACCTGGGAATTATATGTATGAGGTCGTAATTGATTTGCTTTTTGTAAAATTAGTGAACCGTGTGATAGATTTTCTATCAGATAAACTTTTGGATTTCAAAGAGATGGTTATGAGGATACGCAGTTTCAGTTTGGTAAAGATGTGTGTTTTTAAAAGAACCGATAAAATAGCATGGTTCTTTGTTATCTAGCGGCATCGTCTTGTTCGGTTATGTTTTCTCCACTTATGTGTTCTAGAAATTGGTGTTTAGGACATGTTTCTTGGCCTGAGTAATTAATTTTTAGTTATAATGTTATGCCATTCCTTTGGGAATGCATGGGCTTACTTGTGCCTCTATACTCAATTGGGTGTGCTTTCGTGTTTTTATCTTCATTATCGTGATAGTGCCTCTATAGTCGGTTGCTGTTTTGTGCATGGGTAAAGTTGTAATTGCTAGAAATGAATGGCAACACACTCGTTAGCATTTGTTTTCATTTGTTAATTGTTCACGTCTTTCAGGTCCCGTGTATTTTGTGTATCATATGGATGTGTACTCGATTCGTATACTTGTTTTGAGGGGTGGGTCTCTTGTTTGATATAAATGTGGTTAGTCATTTTCACCAATGTGTAGGTACTGGGTCCAGATTTTGTTTGATATAATAATTTTGGAATATATTCTCAGAGTCTAGCAAATAGCACGATGCTTGGAAGCATTATGGTGTATGCACTTATGGTTTATATCAAATGGCAGTTTTTTTGTTTTTTCCCTCTCCATATTTCTCTGTCCCTCTATTGTCAGTTACCCTCTTATGCAAAGAGCATGGTGTATATTGGTAGATCTATTTATCGATCTTCTTCGATTTGGAACCATTTATTGTCTCGCTAGTCGTATCTAAAACTGTAATCTTACACGATACTGGACATGTGTGTGTATTTCATCTCGAGCTTGTAGAATTCGGGCAAACGACAAGCTACTCATGAGTATTGCCGAAGTTTCGAACTTGCAAGAAATCAATGTTTGATAATATTAAATACCTTAAATTTCACGTGTCGACCAGCACACAAAGGGGATGACATTGTTTGGCAATTCCATGTGTGAAGATTACGGGCAACCAATGATTCTTTTATTATCAATTTCATGCGTGGTCAAGATTTTGTAATGTTTTAACATCTATAATTTCTAGTGTACTTTCATCACTTTTCGGAAGTTGTAACGTGTAACCAACTGTGCAAGTGATTCTAATCTTATCTGGTCATAACTTTCATCACTTTTCTTTTTAATTGTTCTTTTTAGCAGTGTTCATGGGTTTTGGTTCACTTCAAATCGATTGTGGTCCATTTAGCTATTGTTTCTTTTTTCTTTCTGGCTAATTGAAAACATCCTTTACTTTATTTCTGTTACATTCTTTCCATTCATGTAATTAGATCCATGGGGTCTAAAACATTTATTTTGTTCCTCAATTAACCTACCTGGCTTCGCCACGAGCTCATTATTTTGATCAATTGTTTGGCGTGCTAACCGGTTATGTTGGTCACCTTGGCTATAAGCCTATAACATTATCGTTATTGACTAATATGCAAAACAATATCGACTATCATGTAGCTTATGTGGTACATACAGGTTCTATCCCAACTAAGAAATAATACGACGTGTATATGGAAATTATGATTGGGGGCAACATATTGTACAAAACATACAAATAATGTGGTTTACAAATTACAAGAACACGGTGTTTGTGAAACATCGTCTCAATGCCTACACGACCTTATATTAGCATATCAACATGACAACATGGAAGAGTCCGTGAATGATGTTGATTTTACTTTTTAAATGTTTTTACTCGTTAAATAGAAGAATAAAGGTGAGAATTATTAAAGGTAGTCTACTTTTAAGGCTTTGGAAACCTAAACTCTCGATCAAATACTCAATCATACATCCCTAACAAATTAATACTGTTAAGTGGGCTCCTCTAATAAATCAAGTGTTTAGCTAAGTAGTTAAGATACACATGATCGCACAATTGCTAATTACGTGCAAGAAAATAGTTAGGTTTGTTGATACCGACAATATGTTCTGCTCAAGTTGTATTTGCCTACACTTCAAATGGTAATTAGGGTGCCAAAATTATTTGACGCACTCGAGAGATGCTGCTAGAAATGCTACCAATATGTATAGCCCTCGGTTAGAAAACATTGGACACGATATCTTGGGGTGAATACGTGCCCAATTATTTTGTTTCTATGAGTTCGTTTCTTTTTGTCATTTGAAACTCAGTTTATCTATCATTCGGTAAAACTACTACATACATGAACCTTTCGGTTCTTAACCGAGAAAAGGCTTCCAAACAGACAAGCAAAAAGCATTTAAATAAATGACCAACATGGCCAGAATTTATAATCTCTTCATAATTTATATGTTTAAACTACAATCCACCATAGCAAACAAAAGCCAGCCAAAGTAATCTATGACAACAAAACCAAAAGGCGCTGCTCATAGTTGTAGCAAACAACCCAACAGGCAAAATTCTTCAAAGCAAGTACGAACAACAAAACAAGATTTTCCATCAAACACTAGCCCATAACAAACCTTGAAATTATCATAAAACAGATTTATCTTTTCTTGGAGACACCAACAGTCTTTCCCCTGCGTCCAGTAGTCTTGGTGTGCTGTCCACGTACTCTTAGACCCCAGTAGTGACGAAGACCACGGTGGTTCCTTCAAGTGATGCAATCAATTAACAACAATCAGTAAATACACTTATGAAGTAGGGAGTATACGAAATACCTTGTTTTATGTGAACTACAGTTTTAAGTACTTAGCCTATCAACGATATTGTTTTTAACATCACCAGCCTACAAAAAACTAATAATTAGCACATGTTACCTCTCTCGACAATCTTAGTATATTTGGTGTCCCAAATCAAATGTAGTGAATAATGATAAGTTGGGTGGGTAATAAATAACTTTTTACAAAAAAGAAAATATTCACGATTCTATCTTTTTTGGTACTGTGTTCACAATTCCATCACATTCTGCATAACTTTATGCCCAATCTAAAAGTGTTCTTATAATTAGTCCCTCCAAAATGGTTATTTTCGTTTATACTGCACTAGACCGCCGAGAAATTTTTGCACCAATGTTACATATTTAGGCGATCTAGTACACACTACAATAATTAAATCTCGGTACAAGTTGGAAAAAGGATATGCAAACCTGATCTTCTTCAACCGCTCCAAGTCATCTCTTAGTTTCATGTCAAGTGCATTGGATGTGACCTGAGAAAACTTGCCATCTTTATAATCTTTCTTCCTATTCAAAAACCAATCTGGAATATTGAACTGCTTAGGGTTTGCAACAATTGTCATCAGATTATCAATGTCCTGCGCAGACAGCTCACCAGCCCTACAATAGAATCATTCAAATACATACTAGATAAGCAAGTAGGTAAATTTTAAGGACCAGATCATGAGACGCCAAATTGTTTTGTAAGCCGTATAAGTATACTGCTTCATTTTACTTATAAGTAGGCTGTCAAAATTCAAGTAGTACTTTTTTCTAAAAAAAGGTAAAGAAAGTTACTCTTAAAAAGCATACATTTTGATACTTTTAACTAATAAAAGTATATTAATTGACAAAATTACACCCCACTGCCAACTACTTTTCACTACTATTCTAAAAATAGTCTACCAGCCAGACTGGTATATTTAAACTGTCACCAACAGGTTAACTTTTCATCCCTAATCAAGTAAGTATACTTCTATGCTGATAACATGCAACTAACAGTCATGAGATGCACCTTACTTTTCTTAAAAAATTTACTCCATCAATTAGGGGGAAATAAATGTATAATAACTCATGGCCATTCCTAAAAAGAGCAATAGCAGTACACTGCTCCCCAAGGTGATAGGATATGTGGTCTGCGCAAGTCGATACGGGAGACTCCAGGTAAGAGGAATCTCAACCGCTTTTATCATCAAAACGAAGTTTATTTGCGAACTTTTTTTATTGGAAATTACAAACACCTGTTTCAGTTCGCTCCAAATTATTACAAACCGTCGCAGATAAACTACATGATCAAACACAAAGAAACACTTGAAAACCAAAAACAAAAAACAAAATAATGGAGATACGTTATCTTGAGTATGAGTCATCTCACAAAAAACACTGATTTGAGTACGAGCCATCTCACAGAAATTATGAAACTAACGAAGAGGTAATTCAATACATAAAGTTGTTTTTTAAAAGTAAAATAAAGATTAAGCATCAAATAATTCGACAGTTGTTATTCATTATTTTTGAAGTGATTAAATTTATGGAACACCAAGGATCACACATGTTCGAACTACATATATATAATGGAGAGTGATATATCTACCAACGCACCTCAAGAATTTGTAGAGAAAACAGGTACCTTAGGCATGCTTGCTAAACTAAAAACATAATCGAACTTGAATGGCGATTGGTATAATGATCAAAAGAGAAGGCAGCCGGAAGCATATATTAACTAGACCTACTATATCTGCTTTCTAAATCATAATCAAACAAATGAATCAATACAGAACAAGAAATATTTTAGCTTTAGGTATAACACTAGACTTTGATAATTGGCCAAAGAGTATTTCCAGCAGATTCGATTAGTCAATTTTATAGATGTCACTGATGTTAGTAAGGCCATTATAATGACAGATGAGCTTTCATTTATGTAGGTGTAACTTGGCAGTTATGATTGCCAATCTGTGAGCTTTCATATGAGCTTTCATTCAGAACTGGATGAGCTTTCATATAACCTCATATGATTGCCAAGCTTATGAATGTGATTGTAGATCCTTGAACTGGATGGTCTGAATGAAAGCTCATTATAGATCCTTAATCACATTCATAACGTGGCAAACATAACTGAATCTGTGAATCTTATGAATGTGATTATAGATCCGATCTATAATCGCATTCATAAGATTCACAGATTCAGAACCATAGAAGGAGCACAGAGAAAGGTATCCAAAAGTATCTAGTGCGGAACCAATAAAACTAGCTATATTCGATCTCAAGAAGTTAAGAAATAAGTAGAAGCCTGCAAGTATGTCAAAATTTATATAAAAAAAATATAGCTTCAACAATAGACGCCTAACCACATACAGATACAAGTACACATAACACATTATACATTACGACATTTCCACGACCTAGTCACAACAACAATCACAACACATTATACATTACCAATAATCACAACAAATGACCACAAACCTCATCACAAAACAAAAACGACAGAACAATTAACGCTTCCAAGACCTATAAATCTAGCTAATACCAAGTTCAAGTACACCAGATTTCAGATCACACATGCGAGTAAAAAACACTAACTTAATACCAATGAGGTTAGTAATGCCTATCGGATATATAACTTGAATTTAGTTTACAAGGTGTTTCCAATTCAAATAATGGATGAACACTTAACAAATAGATCATTCAAGTACACCCATTTAGTTTCAAACTTCAAACCATGATATAACAAAGACCCAACTCATAAAATCTAATAAATCAGACAAAAAAAGAACAGATAAGATAATGACAAAAAATGAATAAAAAAGGACCTTTTGTTCATGTCGACGTCGGCTTTTTTACAGGCGAGGTTGGCGAAACGGCGACCGATACCTTTAATAGAGGTCATAGCAAACATAATCTTCTGTTTCCCATCTACATTCGTGTTCTGCACACGTAGAATGTGCTGGAACTCCTCATTCGCCACCAAAGACTGCATAACATACATAGACGTCAGAACGAAAAGACCAATAAGAACAATAAGACTGCACTACATACATACAAAATAGGTGCTGCATCACACACACACACACACACACACACACACACATGTACATACATAATCTTTGTTTCCCATCTACATTCGTGTTCTACACACGTAGTATGTGTACCGGGACTTCTTGTTCTCTACTAAAGACTGCATTACATACACACAAACACACATATATATATGTACATGCATACATAAACAAATTAGAACAAAAAGACCAATAAGACTGCATTACATTACATACATAATATGCGCTTCATTACATACACATATATATACACACAAACAAACATAGCAAACGTAATCTTTCGTTTTCCATCAAAATTCGTGTTCTGCATACGTAGTATGTGCTGGAACTCCTTGTTTGCAACCAAAGACTGTTTTACATAAGTACATACATACATATACATATATACACATACATACATAAACAAGTTAGAATGAAAAGACCAATCATTATATGCATACATACAGGGGCGGCCTAGGCCCAAGTCGAGTAAGACTTGGGCATTGAGCAATTGATCCGGGGAAAATATTTACGGACGACAACCGACTATATTTTTAATATACTTGGTAGTTAAAATAAAAATATTAAACATCAATTTGTTTACAATGTGTTGCAATAGTTCAAATGGTAAAGCAGTTTGTTATTTAACATAGGAGATCGTGGGTTTGAAACTCTTAAGTTACAATTTAATTTTGTTTTTATTTTGATTTGTATTTATCGAGCAAAAAAAAATCGTAGCCTTAGGCATTCCGACATACCGGGCCGGCACTGCATACATAATATGTGCGGGAACTTCCTCGTTTGCTACTAATGACTATTTTACATACACACTTACATACATAAACAAATTAGAATGAAAAGACCAACAAGAACAATAAGGCTATGCTTCACAACAGATTTTTTGGTCCAAAATCAGATTTTTTAAAAACCAGTTGTAAAAATCCAATGAAAATCTAGATTTTAAATTTCTGGTTTTTTAGCCCAAAAATCTGCTTTTTATAAGCTAAATAAACTGACTGTCCAAACGCCAACAGATTTTTAAAATCAAAAATGCAAAAATCAGGTAATGATTAAAATTAAAAGAAAATTAGGTCAAATGAATATACCACCAAAACTACAGATTGATTATCTAATAATCCACGGAAACTTCTAAAACCAGTGAATTCTGCGAAATAAACCGAATAAAATAATGAAAATTAAAAGAAAATTAGGTCAAATGAGTATACCTTAACCAATATGATTATGGATTATTATTATCCACGAATTCTGAACTGTTTTACATACATATACACATACATACACACGCACACACACACACACATATATATATATACATCATATATAAATAAAACAAGTTAGAAAGGAAAGAAAAATAAGAACAATAAGAAATAGAAACTATTAAAATAAGTATTATATACCATGACTGGGGTTTGAGTTCTCTCTCTCTCTCTCTCTCTCTCTCTCTGTTGCAGAGACGGCTAGTGAAATGCTTTCAAACCCTAGTTAACACTAAGAGCCCTAATTTGTCTATTTCTATTTGTATGATAGGCCGGCTTCCGTCAGATTCGATTCGGTTTTTGTTAAAACCGAAATCGAGTATATTTTTCGGGTTATTTTTTTCGGTTTCGGTATTTTTATTTTTTGGACCGAACCGGACCGGTTTTTTCGGTCCAGTTTCGGTTTTTTCCGGTTATTTTTCGGTTTTATTTTTTATTTTTCGGTCTTCTTCGGTCCTTTTTAGGGTTTTTTCGGGTTTTTTCCGGTATTTTTCGGTTTCGGTTTTTTTCGGTTCGGTTATCGGTTCGGTTCGGTTTTTCCGATTTTTCGCCCAGCCCGGTATCAATTCACTTAGTCCCGGGAAAAACCGTAAAAACCGAACAAAAAAAAAAGACCGAAACTGGAAAACCGAAACTTTTTCGGGTCGATTTCGGTTTATAATAAAACCAAACCGAAAAACCCAAAAAAAAAAAAAAAAACGAAAAAACCAAAATTGGACCGAAAAAAACCAAATCGGAACGAATTCATCCCTAAATTCATGTATGTGGAAATTATGATACTGGATTTTAAATAACAAATAATTAAAGGATGGAAAAGGGAAAGTGTATTGCCTTCTTAATTTTGGTTAAATACAATGGGTATGTTTGTTAATATGTTTTTTTTGAGTTTTTTGCCAAAATGGTCCAGTGGACCACTTAAATTCCCAGAATGGGCTACCTTTCTGAAATATTCCCAAAATGGTCTACTTTCGAAAAACGACCGATCGAAATGATTAAAACGACCGGTCGTTTTATTATTGAACTCTCTGAAACAATTTGGACAATAAACGATCGGTCGAATTGGACAATACGACCGGTCGTTTTTCAGACAAAAACGATCGGTCGTTATGTACATTTCGATCGGTCGTTTTTGGTCTGAACTCACTGGAAGAAATCATACCTAAAACGATCGGTCGTTTCTGAAAAACGATCGGTCGTCTGTTGAAAAACGATCGGTCGTTTTTCAGAAACGACCGATCGACTGTAAAGAATTTACAGAACAAGGATTTTTTGCAGTTTTGGACACTGATTTGACAAAAAATATATAAAAACATGATCCCTTTTTGAACATGATCTCTTAAAAAATGATGTCGTAAATTAATATGTTTAGTACGAGAGTGTTGGATCGGATTTTTCGAAAGATTTATGCACTAGACTAGTATTATAACATAAAATGATGTCGTAAATTAATATGTTAGGTACAAGATGTGTAGGTGACGTTTTACTAAACATCCGATTTAAAACAAGAAAATGTCACAACATCCGATTTAAAACGAAATTAAACAAATCTAAACGATTAAGGAAAACGAACGATAAAATGCAAGCGAAAAATTGGCCATAGTTTTGCCTAAAAACGGTCAATCGCCACAAATGAAAACAACAAAAATAACCCAATCAACTAGATATATATGCGCACAAGTTATAATAACATCAAAATCGCATTTGTAGAATTATAAATACGCAATCTCACAACGTCATACAAATTAACACGTAATGATAAATAGCAACATAACATAAAAAAGATTCATAACATAAAAACGGTCAATCGCAACAAATGAAAACAACAAAAATAACCCAATCAACTAGATATATATGCGCACAAGTTATAATAACATCAAAATCACATTTGTAGAATTATAAATACGCAATCTCACAACGTCATATAAATTAACACGTAATGATAAATAGCAACATAACATAAAAAAGATTCATAACATAAATGCAAAGCGTTTGCTACTTATTACATCAAAAACAACGTTGGAAGAAAATGAAAAACAAAGGAAATACAACGCAAAATAAAAGAGAGGTATTTCTCCCCCTTTGACATCATAAATGAAAAACAAATGAAATACAATGCAAAAATAAAATAACAGCCTAGTCACGGTGGGAGGTCGCGTCGTCCTCTTCGTCGGCGTCATCGTCGGGACCGGCTAGATCGGGAAAATACCCGTAGAACTTTGCCCGTTGCTCGGCGCTTATCCTATCAATTTCATCCAAGTCTTCTTGACTTGTGTTCATGGATCGAAACATGCGTCGGTGGAGTCGCGCATTTTGATATTGGTCGATATATAGATCGTCGTAGAATTGTTCGGTGCGCGGAGGACGGTTGGAAGATCCGACTTGAGCTTTTCCTCGACCTCGAGTGGGACGAGAAGAGGAAGGAATGTGAGACGGGGGAAGGGACTCGGAGGAAATAGGCACGTCCTCACGAGCGGCTTGCGGTGTGGCCTTAGGGCCGACATACTCTTCCTCTTCGGGGGAAAGAGTAGTATAGTCGGGGCCGGACACCCGTTTACCGGACCAAGTAATGGTCTTGGCGGTAGTGTTGAATTTTATTGACATTTGGGCAAGATAAGAGGTGTCCCAAATGTGTTTATCCTTATTCTTGAAAAGGGTTCCACCGGGAACAAGGTTTAGGTCCTTTAAGATGGCCGAAATCAAGGCACCGTAAGGTAGCCCATTCTTAGATTTCGTTTTGAGCGAATCCATCTTAAAGAATATGAGAGTCGCGAAGTCAAGCTTGACTCGGCGATGGATGCACCCTAGAAGGAAGATGTACTCATTGGTAACATCCGTGAAATTTGAAGTATGAGGGAGGACGATGTGAGAGAGGATGTGGTAGGCTAATTTATTTCTAAATAGAAGGCCGTGGGCTTTGTTAGATTGATTGTTGTGGGCGGGATGAAATAGCTCATCTTTGAAATCGGTAAAATTAACGATGTTTAGCATTTCGCAAAGTTCGTCACTTTGCTCGTACACCCCCGCAGCATCGAGGTGTAGAAGATTTCGTAAACGGTCTATACCGTAAACGAAGGCCTGGCCATTAAACGATGAACGCAAGCGGAGTGCGTCATCATGACCCCTATCAAGAACTAGGTTATGGTAAAATTCATATATATTTTCAATGAAGAAAGGCTCTTTTAGAGTAAGAATTACGTTGAGTTTTTGAAAGTTTAAATCTTGCATGAGAAGAGGAAAACGTTCAACGAATAAAGGCATATCTATGGTAAAATTAGTCAAGATAGCTCTTTTACCCATTGTAGATGGATAGAGAGGAGGAAGAGAGCCGGAAGAGGCACCGGGGTCCGATGGTGGAGCGGTGGAGGAGCCGGTTCGTCGACCGCGAGGAACACGGGGGCGGCTCGGGGACGGAGGCACGTAGTCGTCCTCATGGTCGTCGACGAGGTGTGGTTGAGCTTTCTTGGTGCGAACCATGGTTGGAATTTTAAAAAAATTAGGGTTTTTGAAAAGTTCGTATTTTGAAAAAAAAACTTGGTTTCAAGAAACGGAAGCAATCGATTGTTGATTATAAGGATTAATAAGAGAATTGGGTTATATATATGTAGTTATTAGGGATTTTTGATAGATTTTGATAGAAAGAGGCGATTTTTGAGAGAGAGGGTGATATATTTGTTGAATGAAAATAGAATTAGGGTTTGAAAGAAGTTAAAAGGCTGAAAAACAGAAAAACGATCGGTCGTTTTTGAATTACGATCGGTCGTTTTTGTACAAAATTCTTCCAGTGAGCACACTTAAAAAACGACTGGTCGTTTTTTGCAGAACGATCGGTCGTCTGTGTAAAAACGATCGGTCGTTTTTCACTACGATCGGTCGTTTTTGTACAAAATTCTTCCAGTGAGCACACTTAAAAAACGACTGGTCGTTTTTGCATAACGATCGGTCGTCTGTGTAAAAACGATCGGTCGTTTTTCACAGAGATCGGTCGTTTTTGTACAAAATTCTTCCAGTGAGCACACTTAAAAAACGACTGGTCGTTTTTGGTTACATCATATAATTTGAGGATCATTAACTTGAGGATCCCAAAATCCAGGATACATCATATAATTTCGTCTCTGGTTACTATAATTTTCTTGAGTGTCGAACGGTTCATTAAACAAACTTGACATTGGTTGATGCATAGGAATTTCATCGGGAATAGTATTATTCGCCAATTGTGACCCACTTGATTGGTCGTTTTCATCCTCATCCATATACAAGCCCATTTCAGATGATAATTCTTCGTACTCAACTTCTTGTACATTTTCTTCGTCATCGTCAGACTCGTTTTCGCTAATATTGAAGTCCGGATCTTCATCCTCTGGTTCATCCCCAAGTTCTATCGACCAACCAATATTATCTGCCAATCGACACACTGCATCCAAATGTGTCAAATCTGGTTCGTTGTTCTCAGAATATACCTCTAGCATTGGCTCTTGTCGAATGGGTGTTCTACTTGATGTACCGATTTCATGCATTGGCTCTTGTCGAATGGGTGTTCCACTTGATGCACCGATTTCATTAGTGGAAAGAATATTATAATACAACCCGTAATCTTGATCAGAAGAGTAAACTTGCTCAATTTCAACATATAACTCTATAAACGTTCTTCCATTTTCTTCTATTAACTCAAGCATGGTTTCCAACGAATCATTATCATCAACAGCCAATCGCATATATTTAAACTCAGTAAGTGTAGTCAGATATGGATAACGACATGTTAAACTCAAACGATTTGAAGTCGATGATACATCAAGTACCTTAAACAATTTTTTCAAAAATTGGTCGTATGTCGTGTTTCTAGATACCTTAAAAATTTTTTTATAAGAAATATCATAAGATAACCCCTCGCTAGTAGTTTCCATTATCGTACCTCCCCAATAACACATAATTGTAGGATTTTTCATTTCGATAACCACACGGTAAAATTAACAATTTTACTCAAATAATACTCCAACAACAACACAAAATATTGAGTTTTTACCTGTTTTGGAAGAGATCTGAGATTTGCCCTAAAATGATCTAAGAGCTCTGTTTTTTTTATTTTTACAGTGGTCTGGGAAATGAGATGAGTACAGTGGTCTGGGGAAATGAGATGAGTTTTTTAAGTACAAGTATTTCTGAAAAACGACCGATCGAAATGTACATAACGACCGATCGTTTTTGTCTGAAAAACGACCGGTCGTATTGTCCAATTCGACCGATCGTTTATTGTCCAAATTGTTTCAGAGAGTTCAATAATAAAACGACCGGTCGTTTTAATCATTTCGATCGGTCGTTTTTCGAAAGTAGACCATTTTGGGAATATTTCAGAAAAGTAGCCCATTCTGGGAATTTAAGTGGTCCATTGGACCATTTTGGCAAAAAACTCTGTTTTTTTAGTATATTTTTGAATTTTATATTTTAAAAATTTGGGAGTGTTTAGCAAGTTATATTAATCAGTTTCAGGAAATCTGATTTTTATGCTGAAAAAGCTTAAAAATACATACTTTTAAAATATAGTTTTTCAATAGATTTTCGAAACAGATTTTTAAAATATAATTTTGAATCAAAAAATATGTTAACAAACCTAGGGAACATGACATCACACCAACGAGAAAGGGCAGAAATTTGTTAGGTGAATGAACTTCTTTTTGGTTAAATAGACTGACTGGTATGATTAAATAAATTTGTTTGAGAAAAAACGTTTTGTTTGAAAAATACGCTTTTTAAGAAAATTACGGATTTAAAAAAAAACTCTTAAAAAAATGTATACTTTTTTTTTTTTTACCAATTAGGTACACAGTCTATTAATTTGCCAATGAATTACCCAACTTATAAAGTTAGTCCCAATTAGGTACCTACCGTCAATATATTTGACGGTAAGTTAGAACAAAATTTATACATTTTGGTACTTAATTGGTAAAATAAATAGGTTGAGTATCTAATTGGTAAAAGCAAATAGATTGGGATACTAAACAACATTTTCCCCTTTCTAAATCCTATTATGATATTATATAATCATATTGGTACTTAATTGGTAAAAAAATGAAATGAATATAGTAAATTAACAATCGTATAGAAGGAGTAATATAATATTTTATTGGTATAGAAGTATAAAAATATATGTATCATGGTTTGTTTGCGAGATTAATTAACACGTGTGAAAAGAAGCATGGTTATTTAGTTATTTATATATTTGAATTGCATCAAAGTATAAACGTAATTAATAAAATATAATAAGAGTTTTTTTTTTTTTTTAAATGGCAATATTTAGCAGCTTAAAAAAACTTAATAGCATGATTTTCAGGTAAATAGGTTGGTATACAATATTTGTTTTCTATTATTAAATTTATATTTGTTTAATTGGTGGAACGCTAACTAATCCAAATTAAGGTAAAAATACAAATTAATCCCGCGACAGGTTGTATATGTGTGTGTATTAATGTGGAAAACTGTATTTTACTAAAAAAAAATGTGTAACAAAAAACGTATTGAACGCAAAGATACAATTTATAAGGTAAACATGACTGGAAAAAGTATAGTTCATGGATGTTAATTACAAAGTTTCAAGTTCAAGGGGGTAATTTGCAAATTGCCCTTGTTATTTCGCATATCGAAAATTTGTTGGACGACACTGATTTACAACACATATTTATTGCTCGTTTTCAAAGTCGAGAAATTGGCGAGTGAGGATCCTCTCCCTCACATACGAGTCCTTGTCCTTCTATGTCTACTTTGTTATTTTTGTTTGAAAAGCACACAATAAGTTCCAAGGTTATTTTTATATATATACATACAATTTCTTCAATAATTATTGATTAAAAAACTAAACATAATTTATTAATTTGGAGTAAATGGAAAAAACTTAAAATTTCTTTACATAATTCAAAAAGTAGTTAATTGGACTAAAAAATGTACATGTTATCTAATTTGTTAAAAATATATACAAAAAGCCTATTGAAATGTTTACAAAGTCATAAAAAATTATAATTAAGGTAAAAAAACGAACCCGAGAACAAATAACAGGACACGCCATGAGGCACAAGATCTTCCTCGTCTGGCAACAGTAAACTGCCTTAGTTGAATCTTCACGACAGAGGACACTAAAAGGACTATGGCCGTCCCGATGGCTCTCGGCTCTTAATATGTTCAGAATTTAGGCAGCAGTTGAAAGAGTTGCTTGGAAGCTCGACGAACAAGTGAGAATGCCCAACCTCTTTTTTTTTTTGTATAGTAAAAACTCGAAATTAGCATGCTATGCCTCCGAGACTTGTCTGGCACAGATAACGTTTTCACTTTTCATGAACTTATGGAGCAAAATTCCAGATCTCTATATCATTTTTTTAAATCTGTATATTACTCTTAAAAAAAACATATTCCCGCCACTTCAACCAAGACCAGCATCACCATCGCCACTTGCCATTATCTGAAGATTCACGGTTGTTTAACAATACAACTTTTGAAATATGTTAGTAACAAACAATAGTTTCTTTGGTAAATTTTCCGGTCCGAGGAATAACTTTCAATAGTTGCATGTACGTTTTGGAAGCCAACAAAAGATTCAGACTAATACTAACAAAATAACAATCGGACGATAGCGACAAAGGTGATATGAGTTATGGAGGCAATCAAGGACAAAATGAAAAAGAAAACATAGGTAACCAAGATTAAATTCCCCCTTTTTCTTCACAGGATAACGATTCAGAAATTTCAAGTTTACATCAAAGTATCTGTCCAGAGCAGACATATCTTTCCCTACACCTTAAATGCATTGCAGCGAGAAAATAGCATAGCAATATCATTCATCGAATTCCTGTACACAAAAGGTTTGTTTCCCCTATAGTTATGCCTGACAACAATGGGTATATATCTTTACACAAAAAGTCATAATTTTTTCAGTCGGGGTCCCCTGCGCATAACGGAGTCACTAAAGCCAGCACTTCTCGAAACTCAAAAGCTTACATTATCTACCTGCACAAACATAGGTCAACAATCAAACAAGGAACCCTGAAGTTTAAGAAGCAAAAGTTAAATAAAAGCCAAGAAGATAACAAGACAGTTTCATTAGACCCACGTCAACAAAATTTGTTTAAAAAACTAAGCATACTAATCCCAAAATATTCTATTAAATGTCACCTAAAAAGGAATTCCTCGAACTAGAAAGTATAAAAAACTTAGTCAAATGGTTTTCCGTACACTTGTCATCAAATCCTAGCATTAGTGTAAGTTCTTATATTTGGGAAACTGGAGAACTTTGAGCCAAATTTGTCAAACCAAATTCAACACATCATGAATACTTATCTAGTCTGGAATGCTTTTTCAAAGAGGATAAAAAACCAAAAGCTATATAAAAACTTTACCTCAAAAATATCAGATGAGATGCACTCGGCAAAAGGAACTTCACAAGTTACACCAGAACCAGGGCTTGAGTTGATGCACCATGGTTACTTAGAACAAGTTGGTCTCTTGATTGGTTGATAGCCTCAATCTCCCCATTTACCTCACAGTCGGCAATTTCTTTAACATCTGATGAATGATGATTCTTCATCTCGTGATTCATTGAAAAAAATTCTGGGTTACTACTTTCATCCGGATCGCGACAGTTCTCAAGTTGTGAAGCATCTTCAGAAGGAGCAATAGCATATTCTTTTTCGATATAGTTGCTGTTGTTGGTGATACAGTCTTGACTTGCCAATTCAAGAGACATATCAGATGGCCCATTCGAGGATAGATTAGAGATCGGAGAAGTGAGGTTACATATGGTAGCCACATCAGCCGTTCCGACTGATTTATCTGGAAGGCGGACACAAATATTTAAGACTTACGAATAAAATTTTGAAAAAGAATGTTTAACAACAGTTGTAAACCAATCATATTAGTTTCGATATCGTACATTGATGATTGAACTAAAACTCTAGCAATTAGTATCCAACTAAACATTTTTTTAAGGATTTCATACACTTGAGCAGAAAAAAAATTCTAAGTGGGGAACTAAAATAGAAAATTGTGATAGAATAGTTTACAAATTAAAAAAAATCTGACAGAATAGTTTAAATCTTTTGTTTCTGAAGCCGTTTATTAACCCATTTATGATTTAATTCTACTTTGATACAGTATCTAAATCATAAAGAATAGTTGGCATTTAGTGTACTAGTGGGCAATTTTGGTAGTCCGGGTACAAAATCGAAATCTACTACCACGTTAAGTAACCCAAATAAAAAATATCAAAATGAAAAGATGCAAAAGGTCTGGTGAAGCAACCTGTAGCAGATGGTAGATTTTTTATGCCAATCAACTGCTTTGGTACAGGTTTCTGTAACATATCTACCCCTGGGAAAGCTATCATATTCATGTATTTCATTTCTTCTTTATGTGAATCTTCAAGCGGCATAAAACCAAAAACTGAAGTCCATGTTTGTTGAAGTTCGGGAATGGCAGGTAGAACCAGTTTCTCGACATTAAGAGAGCTCAGAGCCTAATAATAGGAACAAAGAGATGGAATCAAAGGTATAAAAATCATGTAAACCTAAAATCAAAATAAATTAAATGGAGGGACCAAACTGGCAATACATATGCATATTCGTGGGGTGGGACACAATAATCATTCTTGGTAAAGTGGGAGATGCAGGGCTGAGAGTTAAAGAAGTATTATACATTCCAAGATTCAGGAAATTATACGTAGAAAGAGAAAATAGTGAAGGCGTATAAATTTTGGTAATCAAAAATTAAATACTACCTCTGTTCCCTTTTGTTTTTACAATGTTTTTTTTTTGTCTTGTTCCAAATTGTTTGTCCACTTTCCAAAAGTAGTAACAAATAAATTTGTCAATTAAACTTTTGCTCTCACGTAGCAATAAAGATAACTGATATTAACCACTCCCCTTTGAACCGAAATATTACCCCCGAGGGACTGTTTTGCAAAATCTGGAAAAGCATTCCAGACATTTATTCTTAAAGAGGAACAGACGTGCAATTTCAGATATTGCAAATAGACTGTGTATGTTTGTTCACCACTCACCAGTGTAAGAATTGAGAATTCGGGTATTAATCATGTCCCATGAATAAAAGATCCTAATCTAAGGACAGTTGGTAAAGTGACAAAAGAGACAAGGTAATCAGTGGTAATGCCTTAAATAATTCAATTTCCCTTAATGGACGAGCAAAAGGGAATGAAGGAGTAGAACTGTAGAAACCATGGGAGAAATAACAAAATAATTACTATAAACTCTAAGAAATTCGTAAGTTATATTCGGAAATACGAAATGAATTACTATACAATTAAGATTCACAAAGGTATACATATTCTTCAGAAATAAAAAAGGAGCGCACAATTTTAACTTTTAAGCATATATGATGCTACCAAAAGGGGAAAACAAACGTACTGTTTCAATAGCATTTAATAGTCGCCGGCACATTCCTTGACGCCTATAAGCGTGTCGAGTCCCAATAAATGGCATTTCTGCTAATAGATTCCCATGTATTCTGAACAACAAGACAGTAAACATTTAAAAACCATAAAAGCAGAGACAAGAATAAAATTCGTATATTCCAAGTGAGCAAACACAATCTTATGAGATTTACAAGAAAGCACATAATACATAATGATAGGAATTCATGCCAAATAACAAAGACAAACAACACCATAAACATAAATGAACGAAACATGTATTTCAAGGAAACATAAAAATAGAGTGTGTTTTTCCATCATCTTATATCAAATAAAAAATTATCAATCAAGATAAAATCTGCACAATCGCTTGGACAACCCAATGATGAGCAGGATAAAGTAAACTGCAATGTAGTCAAAAGAAACTACATGCTAAGCACATAATTCCAAAAAAATGGGTTCATGCTATGCCCTTGTTAGACATTCATCTCGCTCCTTAGGTGATTGGAGAATAAAGCATCAATCATTAAGTCGTATTCTTAAGTATTAATATCTACAACTGTGGCAATAGGAGAATGATTTGGTATTACACCATTTTGGCCAGAGTTAGTGGATAAATTTGTTTCATTCACTTTGCCATCCAAAAGAATTCGACAAGTGGTCAGTACACAGGGAGTTTAGGTCATTTCTTCGGTTTACATGAACCCAATTGTTATTCTTTTCTGTCAGTTAGTTTCGTAATCATTATGTACATTACCAAATCAAGAATCGGACTGAATACACATAGTTAAAAAGGTAAATACAGAAACAAAAATAATTTTTAGACGCATCTCTGATCAGAATGATACATATCAGAAGGTAGACTTGCATGCACGGAAATAGTACCAGAACATTGGTAAAAATAACTTGAGGCATCAGGCAAGGAAACAATTGCGCGAAGGTGTAAAGAAGAGCTCTTCAGGTAAAGCGTCTAAATAACATACAATCTGACTCGCTTTTTTGCCAACGGCAGAAAAAGGAAGGTAAGGGGTTTATATTTATATGTAATGCTGATAAAGAAAAAAATTGCCCACTATCATACCTCTCGCTAACAAAGTTAAATACAGTATGAGTTGAAGTTTAAGCTTGTAACAGAATGACCAGTATTGGGGGAAAAGTAAACCTTAAGGATGCTGCAGAGATGATCTCACTGCCCTTTTCCAGAATAGCAATGAAGAAACCAGTGTAGTTTAGCCTTCTGAAATTAGACCTGAGGATGTTATAATAAGGTGTGAGCACAATCAGTTAGTGTTAACCAAACAAATTTAAGCAGGAAGCAAATATATAGAGGGGTGAAAAGATTATAAAACGGACAGCAGAATTACGAAGTTGATAAATAAACATAGGGAAAACCAAACAAACGTCATAGTATACCTTTTGAATCCAAAAGAAGCCACAGCCACAAAGAAAAATTTATTGTGCGTAAATGTACTTAAACAGTCAAACTACTAGTGTTAAGCTGGCATGTGAGATTGTTTAACTATAAACCCTGTCCACAAATGCAAACCAGAAAAGTAGCAATTGTTTCGATGTGTAACATTTAAGTATTAAACATATTCCTGTGATGAGCTTAAAGTGCTAGAAAAATAAATTTTCAAATTGTTAAGCACCGAACTTTCTTTTGACACGTCCAAAAAGAGTAATTGGAAAAAAAAACGCACAATGCCGAACGATAGATTAGGCACATGGCATTCAGTATGACAAAATGCTGTCCTTTGCAGATGGGATTGAGCTCATCCTTTGGTGTGGTTTATACGAAAAATTTTAGGACCCTTTTCCTATACATCTTCTCTAGTAGAATTCAAAATAATTAATAAACGCACCCTATAATTCTTCCTTTGTACAAGTCCAATCCCTAAAGTTGTTTCATATAGAACTCTCAAATAATTGGAAATGGAGCAGCATACCAACACAACAAGAAAATTGTCAAAAGTGGACAAATAACAAGAAAATGGGACACGTGACACAGACTACAACTCAGCTTATTGACTTTCTGCAACTAAACAAACTATCTCAGCAAAAGGATTTCAATATCATTGCTGGAAAGAAATTCAAATGTTTGGTTTACTCTAGTTTGCAAACAAAATATCTCCAAACATACTTTCTTCTTGCCATTTATCATAAGCAAATCCAATTGAAAAGGCAATAAAATCAATCTTCCCATAGAGACAATGAATTACTAACATTCCCAATCTCCCAATTCAAACTCACTAGTTCATGCATAAAGAGGCCAAATAAATCCAACCCGAACATTATTAAACTGATAAATACTTAGTACCATAACGTACGACAAGTTAACAGCGAAATCTAATTATATAAAAAATTGCATGCAGCAATATAATTATATAAATAATTTAACTTAATGAATTTAGCTGTTAACATTTAGAGGGATTTTTACATCTGACAAAGATGGTTCAAATTTGCTTACCCGCAACTGAAAATGACATTACGGATCACATTGATAGCACTTCTCTGATGAACTATAGGCAAGAAACACTCATCCATAATAGACCATGCAACTGCTAACTTGGCATTGCATTCAACTTTTTTCGCACCGCTTACAGAAGATATGTCTAGGTTTTCATCAGAATGCTGAATAAGCATCCATGAAAATCCTTCTTCCAATTCATGCCTTTCCCCCAAAAGCACCTCTAGTTGAATAAAAATCTGCGACAGAAATATAATTTTCAATTGGTAACTAGTACATAAATATTAAAAGTAGATAAGATTATAAGAATAGCCACCCATTCCACAGTGTATGCCATAACAATATTGGTCATTAAAAGAGAAAAGGGAGACAAGAGTGGGGTAACTAAAATAAGGATCACAGATCCAGATGAAAAACTCTCTTAATGGAGTACTAGTTACTAGAACAAAAGACTCAAGATTGGCTCTGGTTATTTGAAGCATAGATCTACACATATATATGGTGCTTCAAGTATGCAAAAGTAACTATAATAATTATTGATAAATTCAGTCTATTTTAATTATTTCAGTACACTACAAACAAATTCACTCTTCTTAATAACAATTTATTTCTTTTTGACGCAATACATTAAGTTATGTAAAATTATACCAAAAAATATACACTGTCCTTCCCGAAAACCCCGGTAGAATCTAAACTGAGCTTATCCTCCTTGTACTGATCATACAATTATTCACATCCTATAATATATATGCTTGCCCCATAATACTACAAATAACACAAAGCTGTGGCCTAAAAAACCTACAAAAGAATTTTTAAGGTAAATGCATCAATCAAAGCTGACCTCCCGACACTTCTGACCACAAAATGTAGGGGAATTGGGTTCAGTATGAGCTGTATTCTTCCCCTGCACGCACAGTAAATGATCTGTAACATAAAGTCAGTGACATTAGCTAAAGCTACTTGTTCAATAACAGTAGCATCATGCAGATTTGCAACAGTATGATGATTAGAATTCACAATTACATTTTTCCTCGCACAAACGGCATGTGAGCAATGCAGGGGACGATGTATCCCAATTATGATCTTCATCAACAGAATTTTTATTAACCAACCCACAAAATTTGCAAGAGCAGTAATGACAGTTCCAATCACCAGAAGGGAATTGCTGCAATATGAGAAACTTGTTATTGACCAAAATAGAAAAAAGTAACCATGTTGAAATTCATATAAAACAAGGAAAGAGATGCTGAATAAGAAAACACTAAAATAGGAAGAGAAACAAAAGGGAAGTAAAAGGATTTTTCCTAATGAACAGCTATCAAATATTTTTTTTAAAGAGGGCCCTTTTATTTTCTGATTTTAAAGAATAAAGGAAAGAATGGAAAGAAAAACATGAAGCTTTTAGTGCATACTTCAAGAGTATTCATAGCTAAAAAGTAAAGGCGTCTTGTACTACAACAAGTCCTTCAACAATGTTTTAAGCTTGACTTGCTTTTTAGAGTTGGCTATTAAAAAACTATTAGATAATGTTTGATACTCTCCTCACAAAAATAATAGATGTAGTGTCCATTTAAATTACCACCATGTCCATATGCAGTAAACAGCAATACACAACAAAGTCCTTAATGCATATATATACTGCCGCAATAAATCTAGCATAGTTAGCAACCACTTGAACTCAAAAAGAATTAAGTCAACTGACAAACATACATTGGTAAGTTTGGGAAACTGTGTAGATTAAAAGTTGAAAATATTTGATGAATCCAGGCTGTAAAAGCTTTCCCAGAAAAAAGATTGCATGCATATAAATCTTTGTAACGAAAATATATAAATTAAATGCGTATACTTGAAATGACACTAAAACACAACAATAACGTACTTGAAGATCTAGACATATTTTGTGAATAGCTGATGGACAACTATCACAACAGATCAGATTCCCACCATCTCCACACACATTGCAAGTATCATCATTTGGATCATCACCATCTACGTCAACATAGTGAAATCCGAGTTTCATAGATTCCTCATACTTAATCCATGAATATTTTAAACATTGCAAAAGCGAAATATTATCGTCCAAAAATATATTCTGCAAAGGTTCGCTGAGCGAATTTCCAGAATGAAAATCAAAATCAGCAAGATCAAAGTTTTTACTGCAGCAATCACAGTGAATTCCATTTTTCGTCACCTTTCCCTCAAGCAGTACATTTGTTCTACTAGTATTCATAGTTTTTACTTTCACACCCAATGGTAAAGTTCCCAAGTCAATCATCCATGAGAAAAGACTACGGCGCCCCTCGTATGGTAAAAAGTTTTCACCGTTTGAATCCAAGCCTTTTTCCGACCCACGAGCCAATAAAGTCAACCTCTTCTTGTTTATCCTCTCCTTCCGATTAGATTTTTGAAGTTTTTCTTTAGCTAGCTTTTTTTTTTGTTTTTCTTTAGCTAGCTTCTTTTTAAGAATCTTCTTTTGGGAAATAACTTTAGGTTTCTTGGAATTCTCTTCGATACCAGATTTTTTTCCCGATACTTTTAACAAGGAGTTCCATTCAGCTTCAGTTATAGGAACAAATGCCTTACTATCAGCTTTGCCATCTTCAATTTCTTTTCTAAGAGTTTTGTAAGCTAACGTAACTGACCAGTAGCCTCTTCCTTTAGGACTTACATACACAGAATCATAGACATTCTCCTTGCCATTCCTCGGCCTATGTTCAATTCGCCACCCTGCATTTACTAGCATGTCTTTTATATGGATTTTAAGTAATTGCTTTTGGCTACTTGTCCGTTTTCCCTCTTCCTTTCCCACACGATTTTTCTTATTGGTCTGTTCGAGAAAAATTGCCTTGCCTCCACCATCTGAAGTATCTACAAAATTAGAACCCTTGATGTCTTTTTGCGATAATACATTAACACCAATTTTTCTTAACCCATGTTTTTTTTGTTCATGGCCATCTATTTTCTTAAATGATCCACTTTTTCCCTTCCCTTTCAGAGGCCTTCCATGTTCGCCTTTCAATTTTTTCTTTTTCGACAAACGAATACTCTCATCTGTTGTATTTTCTTCAGTGATTTTATCACTCGAAACGTCATTTTTATTTTTCCTATTACGACGACTTAAAAATCTACCGACACCCTCACTCTCGTCATCAAATGAGGTCTCCTTACCCTTCTTTTTACATGCACCATTGTCCAAATCTTCCACTGAATTTTCCAGCAATTTTCTCTTTCTCCCTTTTCTGCCTTTCTCAGCCTTTTGCTTATCTTCACCACATTCCATACGTTGAGAGTCATCAAGCTCATTTCTTCTCCCTTCCGTCTCTTTCTCCGAGCTGAAAACGGATATATCTACCGCAGTCTCCCCGTCCTTCTCTTCATCACCGGCATTATCTAAATGACCACTCTTCTTAAGGAAAGAACAAACTCGAAGTTTCTCTTCAACTATACCCTCGATATTTCCTTCCCTCGGTGGTCCTCTCTTCTTTTTCGACACAATTACTTCCATATCAGAATCATCATCAACTTCTGTTCTCTTCTTGAAAGTACTCACAGACTTTCCTTTTCTTTTAGGTAATTTCTCAAACTTGATTTTGGGTCCACGTGCACCTACAACAGCTTCAGCATTTGCATAATCGCCAGCACTTAAACTATCTTTCTCCTCAATATCACTTTTAACATATCTTTCCTTTGATGGTTTTCGTCTGTCCCTTTTCTGGCAAATTGAATCTATACCAGGATCATCATTGACATCAACTTTTTTTATAAAAGTTACCATCTCGGTTCTTTTCTTCTTAGGCCCACTTGAATCTACAACAGTTTTCATGTGTGCATAGTCACCTGCACTAACTCGAACATTCTCCTTAACATCTCTCTCCTCGTCTCTTTTCTTCAACTGTCTCCCTCTCCTTCTTTTCCAAACAATTATGTCTATTTCGTTATCATCATTGACATCAATTTTTCCATGGGAAGTAATTCCTGAGTTCCTTTTTGCGCTACAAACACTTTCTAACTTCTTTTCAGGTCCACTTGTAACATTAATAGTTTCTATATCGGTCTCTTGATAATTTTCTGTCTTTTCTTCCAATGAAACACCTAGTGGGTCTCTAACAAAACTAACTTCATCAGAGACTAAATCCAAATCCTTCTTCTTAATTGTATCTAAATTGGGACCATCATTAACATCAATTTGTACCTTCATAGTACTTTCCGAGTGCCTTTCTTTCGCAGACACAATCTCTAAACTCTCTCCTAGCCCACTTGTAACAACAATAGTTTTTAAAGAGGCCTCTTCGTAATCTTCAACTTTTTCTTCAAATGAAACACCTAGTAAATCTTTAACAAAACCAACTTCATTCCAGATTTCTTTCTTCATTTTGTCAGTTGTATCAGTATCGGGATCCTCATTAACATCACATTTTACGTCACTAGTAATTTCTGAGTTATACTCTAACCTCTTTCTTAGCCCACCTGTAACAACAGTTTCTACATTACAGTCCTCTATTTTTTCTTCTGATGAAGCACCAGATAAACCTGGAACACAGCTAACGTCATTCGAAACTGAATCTATTCCATGCCTCTTATTATCGCAGTCAGATAGACCACTTTCAGCTTTGGGTACACCTGATCCTTGACCATCGACCAGAACAGAATCTTCGAAGTTCAACTCATTCCTCTCGTTATCCATTTCGTTTAAATTTATATCCATTCCTCTTTTCTTATCACTAACAAAAACACTACTGTCGATAATATCTAAATCTAAAGAGGGATTAAATGCATCTACAGCATTTACTCTCTTTAAATCCATATCACACTTGAGTAAGCCAAAATCAACGTCGTTAATCTCTTCCAATGCACTATCTGACCCTCGAAAGATATCACTTGATATCAAGCCCTCGTTCATCTCGTTTACACGGACAAAGTCTAAATCACACAAAAGAAAAGCAGAAATATAGTCAATATATACAGTATATGTATTCGGAACAGATATAAACAACTTAAGCATCATTACAGGGACAACATATGAACTACTGAGTTAGAAATATTGAAACAGCAATTATTTTGAATAAGCCAACAAGGTAGAGATTTTTAGCATTTTGAAAAAACCCTAATAACAAAAAAGAATAAAAGGATTTCATCCCCACACATGACCAACAACAATTCCACCGCTTAATAAGGAACATATTATTATTACTTAACCACCGTAGCAGGTAAAACAAATATCCCAAGATTTTATTTTTAATATCAAAATCTTCCAACCATAGCATTTTGAAAACCCCCAAATAACAAAAAAATTAAAACAATAATTGAATGAATTTTCGCCACACACCTGACCAATAATGTCGAAACTATAGCATTTTAAAAACCATATTAACAAAATTAACAATTTAAATAAATTTACCGCCACACACATGACGAGTAATAGTTCTGTCACTTTATAAAGCACATATCAAAACTATTCAATCAATTGCACAAATATTCAAAAAAAAAATTGTTTTTAATAGCAAAATATTCCAATTATAGCATTGCGAAAAAGGGAACAAAAAAAACTTTAAAAAATACACCAAACTTCATCCCCACACATTATCAATCATGGTTATAAGGCACATAAATAAACTCTTCAATCATAAAAAAAAAAATGCAACTTTTTATTTTAATATAAAAACCATCCAAATATAGCATTTTGAAGAAACCCCATTAACAACAAAATAATAAAAACATTTCAATAATTTCCAGCTCCACATAGCTAAACTTTTCAATCACAAATGTAGGTAAAAAAAAAATTAATCTAAAAAACTAGGAACAAATATATTTTAAAAAGGCCCCCAAAAAAAGCTAATTAAAGAACAAATATAAACTTCTTAAATACAAACATATATTCTGCTGATTAATAAAAACCATAGTGACTGAGTAGACGAAATTAAAAAAGATATTTTCGAAATAATAATAAAAAATAAAAAAGATGAAGAGAAATAAAGTAATATGAATATGATTAGTGGAAAAAAACCTCACCAGATTGTGTAAAATAAGTTGTATCTACACATTCTCGAGCTATATCTATAGGTGAATTATATATATATATATATATATATATATATATATATATATAGATATAGTGTTATTGTATTTAACTTGGACTTTTATTTTCTTTTATTTTTTGTTTGGCGATATTTTCCCTCCATTTCGTATTATGGAGATAGCGACACTTTGGTATAGTAAAAAAAAAATTAAAAATAATTTTTTACTAATTTAAACATAACAAAATTATATTCAAAACTCTCATATTTTAATTAAAAAATACTTTTTGTTTGAAAATTTTAATTTTTTAATGTTTTTTATTGAGTTTTTACCGAAATTGTTTCAAATCATTAAATAACATGGTTTTTGAAGCATGATACTTATTTTGAATAGTAAAGAGTATTAAATTTTTGAAGTGTTTTTTTTTCTTCCAGAGTTACGTTATTAATCATGTATGAGTTGTCTCCAAGTATGATTGTTATATTTGACAAAATCTATAAATTTTGGTGTGATTTATGTTTTTTTGGCAATTATAAGTATATTTGGCATTTTATAGAGGATTAATGTGAATTTTTTTAGAAAAGTATCCCATTATTTTTCCTTAAAAGATGACAAGTTTTAAACTAACAATATTTCATCTCTAAAAAATTAGAATAAACATAACATTTGTAAGTATATATATTTTTGTAGTTGAACTTGGCGAAATGCTAAAGACCGCCAACTGTTAAAGTAAAGTAAAACATATAGTCATCTCGTAGGATTCGTCTCTGATAACTATAGTCAAGAGTTCGAAATCGTAGTACGAATTTTAAGCGACTTTTATTTTATACCTAAATTTCTTCCAATTACTGAATATGCTTAACTAAGCTCACGAACAACAAAAGTTAAAAACGACGAATGAGAAAAACAGAGACCGTCGGGGTCGATGTTATCATTGGGTACCTCAGAGCTACTTCTTTTTTACATATTCAAAGATTTCATCAATCAGTGACATTTAACGAATTCGAGAAACTGAAATTCAAACATCAGTTCATAACATTGATAAAAAAGAACATTCCGTCATAACAAAAACTTCATCAAGTACATACAAAACCAAAATTGGAAATTTCTGACATGCCAAAGATTACCTAACATTAAATTGCACAGAATGAAGAACAAAGGTGATAGAAGAGGTCATATAGATAAATTTTGAAATTGCATCTAGCATGCATTGTCGCATGCGGTAAGAGAGTCGGAACTCATTTCTTCTTCCCACCCTTGGCAGCATCTGCAGCTTTAGTCTGCAGAGCAAGTTATAAGAGAGGTCAGTTATAATTTATGGAATTTATATATATAACATAATACACAACTTATAGAAACTATGTCAATGTGAATACCTTCTTGACACCACGAATCTTCTTTGCCCTATTCTTCCTTTCCTTCAATTGTTTCCTTGATCTCTCGATCTTGGTATCCAGGCCATTCTACAAAAAATAAACAGAGATCAGAATTAAGAATCAAGGGCATGAATTTATAACACAAATCTCTGAAATATAGCTAGACTTGCCATTGCATAGAATAAACAGCCAAAGTTTAACAAATTGAATCAAGGACACAAATTTTTCAACAAAATGACTTAACTATAATAAGACTGTCTAGAGGGAAATTATTGTCTTCAGAAGATGCAATTTCAAGCAGTTAAAGCTGATCGATAGCAATGTGTTAATTTTCTCAAGTTCCTTATTTGTTTTTTAATGAATTCTAAGGTCCCACCACTTGACTATGCCAATTATAGATGACAGAAACACACAAAAAACAACCTGACCTGAAGTTTTAAACAAATAGTAAAGAATTTTTAGGCAAAACATGCATACTAACAGGCATTAGTAATGAATCTATCTCGATGTTTTGTATATCTTTAAAAGACTGACAGAAATTAAGCACGTTCTTAAATTATATCAAAATTAAAACCGCACAAATTTGTCAGTAAGTAAAATGACTGCAGAAAACAATTGCCACCTCTTTACTGTATTGACATCTGCAGGATACAGCTAATAAGCATGTAATAAAACTATAAGCAAATGTGAAAGCTTACCCTAATGAGCCTGTATTTTGGCTCATACTTCTTGGCACTCTCGACAGAATCGTATATCAACCCAAAACCAGTAGATTTACCCCCTCCAAAATGGGTCCTGAACTTGAATACAAATATGGCATTTGTGTCCCTCACCTCATACATTCTTGATAACTTTTCCTTCAACTCGGTCTATAACATAAGAATTGACAGCAAGGATAAAATCAATCAGTAGTTGCAGAGTAAAAGTAGCATAAGACAAACTTAAACAATAATTCAACCTAAGAGCATCCAGATAAATACCAATCAAATGAATACAATCTAGAAAACATCAAAACCATTATCGGACCAATGAACTGAGCTAAGCCAAAGTTTTTTCCCATCCAGTTGCATTCAAGCAAATATCACTTGCTTATTAACAAATAAGCCCTCAAGAAAAACTAAACCACTTCTTCACCAATCAGTTAATCCGATAAATGCAAACTACAACAATCACATAATACAGAGCCACGAAGCTATAACATGTTTAAGTTACATTGGTCCACTTAAAAACTTGCGTAGACAGATTTCATGATGAGCAGTAACAAACGGTCAATTAATCAACAAAGGGTAAATAACCAACCAAATTAGCATATGAAGTTGAATACAAGCAAATGTGCTGCCCAACTTCGCACTAGAACGTATTGGGTTTTGCTTGTTTGAACCAAAAAAGTGCATATCCTGTCATATGTACTATCGAGTTAATAACAATGTTTGATGTACTAAGCAAATAAACATTTTTTTTACAATTTTGAGAAGAACTGTTTAAGCAATGAGCATACGTTTTTTTCCATCACCAAGAAATATGTGTTGGACATACAAAATTCAAGCAATCACATGATTCTACCTCAAGTAAGTACTAATTATTATTCATGTGTATAAAAAGCACCACTGAGAAGTTGTAACCATTACTGGAGATAATATATTTTCACAGTCACATATACGTATATATTACTTATAAAACGCAACCAAAGAGAAAACAATAATATAAGCTGGCTAGAGTAGGATGTTTCAAAAAAAGTAATGACTGCATCAGGCTCTTACTGGGGCCAAACAAATTGCAAATAAACAAGGGTTGAAATTGAACCCTAAATCTGATAGGCAAACCTAACAATAGGGTTTCAGGAACCATGTGCAAAACAAAAATCAAAACCATGTTACTATCATTTCTTATTTAAGTTCATAACTAATCCTAATTAATATTGAAGTATGTGTAAACCAAGAGATAATTAAGATTGAACTTTACTTTCAATGGTACATACTTTTTAACTTCCCTATTCTGTCGCCTAGGCTAAGAGCACCCAGTTTGTGTACAAAACCATGTACTTGGGGTTTTCGCTACTAATATCATAACATCGGTAGTTCTAAGGACTAATTAATGATGAACTGAAATAGGCGAAGTGCAAACCTTGGAAACGTTAGGTCTTCCTGGGTGTAAAACATCAATGATCTGAAAGACAAATGGATAAAAGAGTAAGCATAATACAACAAAGAACACAAACAAACAAACACGTTATTCTATCATATGGTTAATGGAAAAGTCTTCCGATAATCTCAATTGTTAAGTAAAAACAGCTTCAAATCATAATGATTTTTTGGGTTTTATGATATGCAATAAAAAACTGCCAAGAATCTCAATTGTTAAGTGAAAACAACTTCAAATCAGAAAAATGAAAATAAAGGAAGGTCAAAATCATTTGCAAAATTGCACGAGATAAGTCAATAAAATGTTAAATATATGGAACAGCAGATATAGGACATTGTAGAAATACAAAATGCCCAGTTATTAACTGCTTTGCCAAGAAATGATTTAATTTAGCACCAAAATACCTTTATCGAATTTTCCTTGCAACTAATTACTAGGAGCCGCAAGGGGCTAATAAGTGCTATAATATTATCCAATTTTACAACCTAAAGGAACACTGATTATGTATAAGGTGACTACAAAAAAGGATATTCGTAATCACTAATTCTTTAATCCGTGTTTTAAATCAATTTTAAACAGATAAGGCATTGAAATGTTAAAAACCAACATTTTACGTTACAAATGTATTGTATTATGTCAAAGTTCCCAACCTTATCAATTTTATTTTATTTTTGTAATGGTACTATATTACTCATGTCATAACCACTAATAGCATTGTCAATCCCAATTTAATAAGCATTTTTAGAGACTATTCACTTTATAATTCCTGTTCCAGTCAGATACTAATTTACCAAACGGTGAAAACCCCGCTTAGCACCCTACACTATTCGCTCTCACCGTTTTAGTAACCAAACTTGAAGTTTTTTTTACCAATCAGGTTCCAATCTTCCATTTTTTGTCCAATTAGCGGTTCCAATCTTTCGCTATTTTTTACATATTTTGATGAAATTACACCGGTCCCCTAATTTGATGAATTTTGGTATGTGGAAACCTAAACTAGTAAAAATTAAAGATTCACTCGTAATATATACATATAGATAGGGCTGGGCGAAAAACCGAACCGAACCGAAAAAAACCGAAAAAGACCGAAACCGGAAACCGAAAAAAATTCGGGTCAGTTTCGGTTTTCAGTAAAACCGAACCGAAAAAGACGAAAAAACCCGAAAAAGACCGAAAAATCAAAAAAATAACCGAAACTGGACCGAAAAAAACCGGTTCGGTCCATAAAAAGACCGAAACCGAAAAAAAACCGAACCGAAAAATATGCTCGGTTTCGGTTTTGCCAAAAACCAAACCGGACCGGACCGAACCCAGCCCTACATATAGATATATATCTACATATAAATATAAATATAAATATAAATATACATATAAAGAGGCTTACGAATTGCTTTCTAGAGAGAAGACGATTAGTCATAAATTTCCTCGTTCGAATCGTCACCGCCGCCTTAGTGTCCGCCATTTTCCTATTAAACAAATTTATTAAAAATTAAATAAACGATAAATATATATATATATATATATATAGAAATATAAGAGTAATTGTAGTAATATAGATATAGATATAGATATAGATGCTTACTAGTGATTTGATTTTACTGTAATTACCTTTTATTTCTCTCTCTCTCTCTCTCTCTCTCTATATATATATATATATATATGTATCTATCTCTTTTATTATATATATATCTCTGTGTGTTATTTGCGAGTGAAGAAATGATATATTAGGGTTTTAGAATGATGGGCCTGTTGGGTCATATCAGCCCAATGGCTAAAGCCCAGTTAAATTGAATCGGAGAAACGAGGCCCGTCGGAAGACAAACACGTCTTAGCATCTCGCCTGCCATCACGGCTTGCCGTAGGCTTGGTTTTTTTTTTTTGTCCAATATAATAATGTTTCATAGAAAAAACCGGTTCACTGTAAAATAATGTTTGATTTAATGAGAGTCAAAAACTGTCACAAGTCTATCGCTAATTTAAAAAGCTGTCACAAATCTGTCGCAAATTGACTAAAATGTCACAAAAACCGTCGCTAATAAGCTCGTAACAAAAAATATCGTCAATAATTCCATCGCTATTTGGGTATTTTTTTGTAGTGATTACCTCAAAATCGTTTTGTTACTAAAATACATTAAAATTTTATTCTTGTTGAAACAAAATTACTTTATGATTTGTTGCTTCAACTATAGTTAAAAAAAATTGAATACAAAAGTACAATATAATATATAAAAGTGCTTGTAATACATTTAGAACAAAAATATCCTAAATAGGTCAAATCTTTCATTATCTTATAGCATGTGGACCAATTATGACAAATTGTTATAGTTAAAATGGTATAGTAATTATCCAAAATAGGGATGCTTGTCCTGATTTTTTTTTTTTTTTTTTTTTTTTTTTTAACATTTAACCAAGGCTATTGACTTATTTGACTTGGCCGCCACTGCCTGTAATGAAGATGTCACCGCGATTATTTCCATGAAGATATGAGAATTATCCGACCACGGTTCTTATGTACAATGACATTATAAGGAGAGAGTGGTGAAATAAGCATACGGTCTCGGTTAAATATCAAAAATCTTGATGGAAACGCATAAAATGCTTTTTAAATGAGCTCATATAAAAAGACTGCATGGATTAGCGGTCATTGAGGTAGGTTCATCAGATGCATGATGGCGGGGGTATCGATTCATGACGTGAGCGACAAGTTAAGGAGTGGGTTTTATATGATTAGCTTTTGATTTAACTGAAAATGGTATTAAGTAATGTTCGATTTACTTACATGTCACTGCAAAGACACAATAAAGAGTTTGTTTGCCAAAATTAGTCGTAAATTAATTGCTTCATGCTAATATTTATAATTCCGCTCATGCATTTTATAATCTTCCATGTATATACTCAAATGAAGCAAAAGATTGGTGGTCATACACACCTATTAGAGCATCCGCATCTGATACCTCAAAACATACTTTTTTCCTAAAATTTGAAGATTATAGTATAAAAAGCAACATGCATCAGGAAACCTATAAATTACCTAAATTCCAGGAAACACAAAATTCACTTTATATATGAGGAATGTATATGATTTCCTATATGAATATAATACTAAGAAACTGGAATGTAGGGTTATTTTAAGAAAATTAATAGGGAAGTTGGAATTTTATGTAAATGTAAACGGTTCCTTAAAAGATATAAGATGTGTTAGGTTTGAGGAAATGGTTAAGTTGACTGATGCGGTTGCTATAATACTTTAAAAATCAACAACATATTATCTTTTTATCCTCATGAAGTCGGAAGTCGTAGTCGGTATGATATTGATGGAACTTGTAGGTAGAACTCAGCCCTAAAAACCGGCTTGTTAGGGAATGGTGCCTATAAGCTATTATATTAATGTCTAATAACACACTTAGGCGATGTGAGACATCGTCACTCCACTACTCTTCCACAAACAACATCTTGTGCGTAATTCCATAATTAAGCCATTCAATCGATATTTACCCGACAGAATGGCTCACACCTACGAGTAATTATAATACTTATACAATGTTACGCTTGCGAACTTTATCGACACTCGCCCGATAAAGCCACATGAAACCTATTAGTATTTTAATCAGACATATAAAGTGTGTGTATATATATATATATATATATATATATTGTGGAAGGCATGTCTCGAGTACCAATCGATGAAACTTATAGGCATAACCCACCCCATAAAAACCGGCTTGTAAAGTGACTATATTATTGAATCTTTAGGAAAGAAAATAAAGAATTCAAAAGCTATTTCAAGGTTTTCCCTTTTCTATACAACCAACTTTTAAGAAAAGAAAACATATTGAGTCTTTAGCGGTTCAAGCAATATGGGAAATGAGAATGGAGTGTCACTTTTGGAAAATGAGTATTATGATAATTGCCTAAGATGTAAGTTTGATCACGAGTTGCAAAAAGATGTGGGTGCTGTTAAGATTGATGTATTACATTGACATGATTTTATAATTGTGGGAACTAAACTGTAATTAGTTTATAGTTTTACCTGTTACTTTCTATAGTAAGTGGACTGATTTGTAATCAGCAGTAAAGATATTGATTGGCTGCTAGTTGTGCTGACCTGGCAGTTAGTTAATTAGAAACAGTTACTTATACTGCGTGTAACACATTTTACTGGTAATGAAAATATATCATTTCATTCTCAGGAGTTGCAAAAAGATGTGCCTACTAAGAAATTCCTCTCTGCTTTTCCTAACCCTTTTGATATAAAGCCAATTTTAATTTTTTTGGTAGTAAATATTGAATAAGTGAAGTTTGACCACGATGATGATTTTTTTTTTGAAAAAGTGTTGCGGGATAGTATTAAAAATAATTATTGTGAGATTGAATATAAACTGGTTTAGTATTAAAAAAACAAATTTATTATATAAAGTGAAGAGTATTGATCGTGGGTATTACATTTTACAATATTTGTTACACATAAGTTTTATATATAACAAATATAATATTAGAATAACTAAACGAGGTCAAATATGAACACCATACTTTTAACTTTTATTCAATCTCGAAAATTTATTAATAAATAAACACACAAGAGTCTAAGTCTAGGGGTGGGCAATATATAGCACTAGTCTAGTTGTAAGAAATTCAAACTGTTAAAAACATTAAAGCGTCTACGTAATTAACAATAATCTAAACGAATCAATTGTTACTCATTATTCAAAATTATACATCATATCATCATCTACATAATAATGACATATAGTCATGACATCTAAACCTTAGTTTTCCAAATTAGAATGATTACAAAATGTTATGATGTTACGAATTGATCTCACTCTTCTTCTTGATTTACTCCTTAGTAAAAAATCTTGAGTCGACTTGCAATAGGCTTGCGACAAATTGGACAGAGTGATAGAACGATGCCACACTCACTGCACGTCTATATAAAATAAAAATCGAAAAGGCCACGTTAGTACTTAATTGTTTAATTAATCAAAATTTATCAATAAACATAATTAATAAGAGAAGAAGAATACCGTATGACCGCAGTTAAAAGCCATGTCTTTTGGTCTAGTGAAACATATAGGACATGTCTGTTATAAGATGAAAACTAAATAAATGAGTGGAATGTAATTAAATCTTTGTGCATCTTAAACATTACAAAAATGGTAGACAATTTAGTAAACTTTATCATACATTGTCAACAGCAGAAGGTACTGAAGTTGAGGGACTATCACTCGTAGTTTGAACACTTGAAGCACTTGTAGTTCGAGTACTAAAAAAAAAAATTAGAAAAAAATGATTAAAAAAATTATATATATAAGTGGTACTTAATTATAAAAAAAAAACAAAACCGAATCATAATATTTTTTTAAGATTGATACATATGCACATATGTTACATGATGCTAGCACATATAATACATGATTTTGGAAATTAAGTATATTTTCATGTACGTAGTAGTCAATGATTCTCCCCTAATAAAATCCTATTTCATCAATCAAAGAACATGCAATACAATTTGACACAACGTTAGAAAACCCAATTCAATATAGTAAAACCAAAAAGAACCTAATTTGAAGTAGTTGTTATTACTTACCAGGAAGAGACAAATAGACTAGAACATAACTAAAAAATTTAATATCTAATTGAGTGAAACCTATATTTTAACAATTCATTAACACCCTTGTACACATTAATACACTAGCGTACCTCACCCACGCGATGCGTGGTATAACGCGTGGATTAGTGATAACGTTTTCACACAACAAATATTTGTTTTACTGAAAAAACTCAAATTACAGTAAATTTTTAATTAAAAAAAGTACAAATATACTACTAATAAAAACGGAATTAATTGAATTTGATTAAAAATAAATTAAAGTATCTTACCAGTGAGTTTCAGATTGTGAAGTTTCCTATCAAAAATATATATATAGAGATGAAGATGGGAATGAGTTATTCTGAAAACTGAAAAGGCAGTTGCTTTGTAAAGAGGCAGATATCTATTTGACAGATATCTATTTGACAGGGGTTGTTTCTTTTTTAACCTTTCATAAGTTATTTTGGTCTTTTATATTGGATTTATTTGTAATTTATATAAATTAGAGGAGTTTTAATTAATTATTTGTTTCAAGGCCTCATAAGAGCTCTTGACATAAAGTAATAGTATAGATACATAGTTATAATAAATAAAAGAAGAAGAAATAAAAGGCACACCTTAAGGAAGAAGAAGGTTGATTAGGCTCTAATATTTGAAGCGCCGCATGGAGGTCTTGCAATATTTGTGACAAAGTGGTTGCAACCTCAACAATATTACTAAATAAAAATAAAAAGGGGGAGATAACCATATTATCAATTAAGACAAAGTATGGTTATTATCAGGTTAGATTCATCAAGGTTATCGGGTTTTTCAAAGTGTATTCGTAATTACTTTTCGATTATTTGTAAAGTGTTTGTTTAAAAAAATTTGTAAATTTTGACATTTAAATATATATTTTTTTCGTATTTATTAATATAAACCTTATAAATTTCCAAACAAACAACTAAACATATTTTTTACAGTTTTTTTTTAAACAAACATTTTAGAAATAATACAGAACGTTGATTTAAAACACAATTCCGTGATTCCATTTGATCAAAATCTTATTCTCTACTAGTATCTTAAAATTTACAAATTTAAAACTATGGTTCTGTTTTTAATATAAAAATTATAGTTCTATTAATCAATCTAATAGAACATAAAAATCAGACCCGAATATTTTATTCGGGTCATAATCAACCCACTTTATAAATGGGTATCCAACGCTTAAATGGGTCATCTCATACTTTTTATAGGAATTGAGGTGTTACTACCAAAAGCCCAAGCCCAATCAAAGGGGGACCCATGTCTGAAAAATCCCTGGGATGAAGACATTTGTCAATATCCTAGAATGCGCAGTTGCCTATAAATAGCCAACTACCCCTCCTAGAAAAGGACCCAGAAAATCTATCCAAAAAATATAGAGAGAAGTTCAGAAAAGAGAGAAACTAACCAAAACATATCACTTCGAGAAATAAACCGAGAAAAGACAGCCGAGCACCGAATAAAAGAGGAGAAATATCAAGACGAGAGATTAACTAGTTATATCGAGCATAATTGTAAAACCGAAATACTAATCCGAGCAAATGTAATAGTCCGAACAAGGACAATAATCCGAGCAATAATAAAGATCAGGAAGTATCATTTATTCGCGGTTGATTTATCATTATATCATTGTTGAAAAGCCTAACGCGACCGACCAAAGTTATGGCTTTATCAAATGGCGCCGTCTCCGGGAATCATCTAGTTCCCAACTAGTTTAGAATTCGAATACCAATACTCTGCCAGACGAGCGACAATGGTTACCAATGTAGGGGAAACCCATCCCGAGATAGTAGAAACCAATAACCAAAACACGCAAATTAGCCAACAAGACCTCGACGATCTACTCGCTATCCGCGACAGATATGAAGCTATCCAATCCGGAAACCAACCAACAACCTCCTACGTCAACCAAGAACAACCGATCGAACCACCCCGACATTTCATCGAAGGGATTGTCGACGAACACCTTTCGTCCTCGGAGGACGAACAAGACGTGCCCGTATTAAGGCGTGCACGAAGACGCTTAACCGGGTCCCAAGCAGGGCCGAGCTCAAGAGTCCCTTTGCCTACGGCCTCGGTCAACTCCGGTGCTCGTTTACAAACGGACGAGGCTCATCAGTTTGGTATGCCCGAAGATCATGTACTCGGACAGTCGCCCCGACTGCCGACTAATTCTCCGAGGATGATTACACCACCCACGGTGGAGGTACAACATGTCGTTCCATTAGTCGATGAAAGGAACTACACCCAGCTACAAGCTCAGCTGGCGGCATGCATGACGGCCATGACAGCGGCCGGCATCGTATTGCCAGTTATCCAACCCAACAAAGACCCACGCCATGAAGTGGAAGATTCTGCCTACAGGGCCTCCCTGGAGGCAGCGGGTCGGCGACCCGATACAAGAGTCCCCCACCAAGGGGGCAATGTCCCAATAACTATCGTCCATCCGAACACTCATATGTAACGTGTCCACACAAACACGAAGGACGATAGATATCCTGAATACAGGATCGGGGAGGGATATGGCCCACCACCACATCAGGGAGGATACCCTCCCCCCTACCAAGTCACGGATGATGCGTTCTAACAGGCATGGAACGTATGCCAAGAAACCCCGTGTGCTGAACAGATCACGCGGTACCGCAATCCTATGGGATTCGTCATCCCCGAATTCAGGCTCTATGACGGGAAGAGTTGCCCTATCGACCATCTGAGGCACTACAAGACGAAGATGGAACTGTGGGGTGATGACCATGCACTGATGTGCAAATTTTTCAAAAACAGCTTGGGTCAAGAGGCTTCGTCATGGTATCATAACTTACCACGGGGCTCCATTAGAAACTGGGCAGAATTGCTAAGAGCATACTCCACCCGATACGCTGCTCATCGGAAAAAGAAGGTTAGTATCAAAACCCTTCTTAAAATGACGATGATGCCAAATGAAAGGCTCAATGATTACTGCATACGTTTTATCGACGTAGCAAACCAGATTCCACGATATGCCAATAATATAGCCATCCAAAAGTTTATCAATTCCATCCCTAATGGCTATTGGGCGAGAAGGAAGTTCATAGGCAAAAACTTCCCGACCACTGATTCCCTGCTAGCCTATTGTACCCACTTCACCGATAAAAACGACGAACTGCGTTTCCTCAACCGAACTCTACCAAGAAGAGAGTCGGTCCGCGAGGCACAGGTGGGTCGCAAAAGAGTTAGAAATAACCAGGGAGAAGCATTCCAACCGACCAGAAAGGGCAAAGAGCCCGAGGTCCATAGCAGGGGAGAGCGACCACGAACACTAGAGCCCAAACCGCTCCAGATTGCATACCTAACACCGAACAACGAACATAAACCGCTCCAGCTCGCCTACCCGATGCCACCCAAGCCATTTCAACAGGTTCGGCCCCAAGAGAGGGAACACCGAAACACTTTCGGACCGGTCGAGCTGCGATACACTTTCAACTTGTCTGCTGAAGATATCCTCAAGGATATATGCAGGGAAAGTTGGTATTCCCGACCACAACCGATCATCTCTCCCCCCAATCAGAGAGATTCCAAGCTCTTCTGCGCATATCACGAGGATCACGGCCATCTCACTGAGCATTGCCGTAACCTGCGATGGAGAATGAACCAGTGGGGCGATGCAGGATACCTAGCCAAGTTCATCAAAGGAGCTGGGAATAAAGGCAAACAATTGGCCATCGAGGGATCTGACAACCGGCAAGGCAAAACGATCAACGTCGTTTATATGTCACGACCCAAGGGCCCAGGCGGGGAACAATCACGACAACGGCAGCTGGCCCACTTTGGCCAAGTAGCAAAGACATCCCAGGCGTCGACCTCTAAACAACAATGCACACCACGACGACATCCGCCCATTTCTTTTTCGGATCTTGACGAAGAAGGGGTGATATACCCCCACGGAGACGCCATTAACCTCCGTGTTCAAATCGGCCTAGACACAGTCAGCAGGGTACTTGTCGACCAAGGAGCCTCTTGTGATATCATGTACAAGGAGCTCTTCGACAAGATGGAACTCAAGCTGCAAGATCTACAGCCTACCGATGTCACACTGATCGGATTCATCTCCGAAACGACCAAACCGTTGGGTAAGATCGTCCTCAGTGTCACAACAGGGTCCATGTCGGTTCCCGTGGAGTTCTTAGTGGTCGACGACCACTCCGGGCACAACGCAATATTGGGCCGACCTTGGTTACATGCCATGAAGGCCATACCCTCGACCTATCACCAAAAGGTCAAATACCCAAATGATAGGGGAGCGATCGAGACAGCCAGAGGATGTCAAGAAGATTCAAGACGCTGCGAGGACATCACCGCGACTCTCCAAAAACAACGGAGCACTGTGGAACAACCCACCAGCACAAAGAAGCTGATCAACCAAATATCCAAAGCCGAAAGGGTTGTCGAAGAACAAGTAGGAGAGACACTCAGGAAAGTGTATATACCAGATATGGACGAGGAGCATTACTTCCTCCTCGGCGACAACCTTCCAAAACAGGAATCCGAGGAGTTGAAAGCGTTCCTCCTCAACAACACTGATAAATTCGCCTGGAGTCCTAAAGACATGCCGGGCCTAGACCCCAATACAGCATGCCACCACCTAAGTGTAAACGCCGAGTATAAGCCAATAGCACAGAGGAGCAGGAAAGTCTCCGTACAGCACAGAGCAGCTATAATCGCTGAAGTACAAAAGCTATTGGAGGCTGGAGCCATAAGGGAGGTTTACTATCCAAAATGGCTGTCCAACCCGGTCGTCGTCCCTAAGAAGAACGGAAAGGAGAGAGTATGTATAGACTTCACAAACCTCAACAAAGCCTGTCCGAGGGACCACTTTCCCCTTCCAAGGATTGATCAACTGGTGGACGCAACTGCGGGGGCAGAACGAATGACCTTCCTTGACGCATATTCAGGATACCATCAAATTCCCCTCGCCCGTAAAGATCAAGAAAAGACTTCGTTTATATCACCTTTGGGAAATTATTGCTATACGGTAATGCCGTTCGGCCTACGCAATGCGGGAGCAACATACCAAAGGATGATAACAAGGGTATGTCGTGATCATATAGGGAAGACGATGGAGGTATACATAGACGACATGGTCGTCAAGAGCGAAAGAGCCACATCCCACCTTCAAGATATCAGGGACGTTTTCCGAACGCTGGGCGAGCACAAACTGAAACTCAATGCGAGCAAGTGTGCATTTGGCATCAGCAAAGGGAAATTCTTGGGACACATGGTTAGCCGATGAGGAATAGAGGCTAATCCCGATCAAATAACGGCTCTACGAAACCTAGCAGCGCCCAAGAATAAGAAACAGGTACAAGAGCTCACGGGAATGATGGTCGCGCTGAGCAGGTTCATTAGCCGATCCGCAGATAAGAGACGGCCATTTTTCGAATCACTCAAGAAGGATAGAAAATTCGTCTGGGACCCGGAGTGTGAAGCTTCATTCAACAATCTCAAAGAGTACTTGAGGACATTGCCACTGCTAGTAAGGCCGAACAGAGGAGACATTCTGGCATGCTACCTAGCAGTCTCCGCTACAGCTGTGAGCGCGGTCATCCTAAGAGAAGAAGGTCGCGAACAATTTCCGATCTACTTCGTCAGCAAGACTCTGGTCGAAGCCGAAACACGTTATCTACCCTTGGAAAAGCTGTGCCTGGCATTGGTCGTCGCAACCAGGAAGTTGCCACACTATTTCATAGCTCATCAGGTCCGGGTATATACAAAGTTTCATATTAAAGAGTCACTTCGACGGACGGACATTAGCGGCCGAGTTGCCGCCTGGGGGGTCGAGCTATCCCAATTTCATATCGAGTTCGCACCCCGCCATGCCATAAAGGGACAAGTCCTGGCCGATTTCGTCGCCGAATTCACCGAAGGCTATGACGAGCCTTTGGCACTCTCTCCATAATCACACTGGCATATACATGTCGACGGATCAGCCACCAAAGACGGATCAGGAGCAGGGATCGTCCTAAAGTCTAGAGAGGGAGCAATCATCGAAAAAAGCATAAAACTGGGCTTCCGAGCTACCAACAATGAGGCAGAATACGAGGCCATGATAAATGGCATGCTTATTGCCCGGTCCCTCGGATGCTCCCACTTAATTGCAAGCTCAGACTCCATGCTCATCGTCAATCAAGCCACCGGCGAGTACCAAGCGAAAGATGACAGAATGAACCTCTACCAAGAAAAAGTCCAAAGCTTGATGGCCACCTTCGAACAGTGCGAGTTAGTAAGAATCAATCGCACCGAGAATGCACATGCTGATGCATTGGCCACCCTAGCCTCGACATTAACATTGACCGACACCCGGTCGATCATAGTGGAACTACTGCCGACCCCGAGCATAATAAAAAGGGTAAACCGGGTGACATCGATACAGTACGAACTAGGTTGGATGGAGGACATGACCCATTATCTGCGAAGTGGAACGCTTCTGGTCGACAAGATAAAAGCGCTGAAAATTACAAGAAAAGCTCCTCGCTTCTGGCTATCCGAGGACGATAAACTATACAAATCCAGTTACCGGGGACCACATCTACTGTGCGTCCTGACCGAGCTACAACTGCCGGTCTTGGAGGAAATCCACGAAGGATCTTGCGGGGCACACATCAAAGGGCGATCCCTTGCAAACAAGGCAGTGACCCAAGGATACTGGTGGCCCTATATCAAGCGAGACGCCGATGCATACGTCCAACGATGCGACAAGTGCCAACGATTCGCCAAGATACCACGGCTCCCTTCATCTATGATGACCCCGGTATCAGCACCATGGCCGTTCGCTCAATGGGCAATCGATTTGGTCGGTAAACTCCCAAGAGCACCTGGGAATGTGGAATATCTGATCGTTGCGACTGATTATTTCACCAAATGGGTCGAAGCTAAACCCCTCCGAGAAATCAAAGCCAGCAACGTCAAACAATTCATTTGGGAATACATCATAACTAGGTTCGGTATACCGTACGCTATAGTCGCCGACAACGGAACCCAGTTCAAAGATGCCAATTTACAGCTGTGGTACGAGGAACTCGGTATCCGAAAATTCTATTCGACGCCGACATACCCACAAGGGAACGGGCAAGCCGAAGTGTCAAACCGAACAATATTAGAAGGTATCAAGACCACCCTTGAACAAGCAAAGGGGAGGTGGCCCGAGCGGCTACTCAACGTTTTATGGTCGTGCCGAACTACACCCAAGACGGGCACTAAGGAAACCCCGTTTAGCTTAGCATACGGTGTTGAGGCCATCATACCGACAGAGATCGGGCTACCCACACTCCGAACGACGTTGGTCGAGCAGGGAAATAATGAACAAAGAATGAGAGAAGAGCTCGACATGATAGACGAGAAACGAGAGATAGCGGCCCTTACCCTAGCTAAGTACCAACAAAGCGTAAAGCAAACCTATGACAAGAGAGTAAAAGGATCTAAAGAATTCATGGTAGGAGAACTGGTGCTGCGACGAGTAACGGTCTATACCCGCAACGAAATACACGGTAAACTAAGCCCTACCTGGGAAGGCCCATATGAAATCGTCAAACGAACAAGTCCAGTCTCTTACAAAATCAAAAGCGTCCTGTTCGCCAACAGCCGAGGGGAGAAGAATTCTTGGAACGTGGCTAACCTAAAGAAGTACTACGTATAGGCAATGCTCCGAATACAAGTACAGGTGCTACCTTACCCTTCTTGCTTAATGGCATTATCTTTCTTCTTTTGAATGAATAAAATATATTATTATGCTGTCTACTAATACTATGAGATTCTCAACATGGCCGAAGTGCCTAGAAATACTATGAAATCCCGTAAATGGCGTGTTACCGAAGGAACGTCTAGGGATACTATGAGATTCTCAACATGGCCGAAGTGCCTAGAAATACTATGAAATCCCGTAAATGGCATATTACCGAAGGAACGTCTAGGGATACTATGAGATTCTCAACATGGCCGAAGTGCCTAGAAATACTATGAAATCCCGTAAATGGCGTGTTACCGAAGGAACGTCTAGGGATACTATGAGATTCTCAACATGGCCGAAGTGCCTAGAAATACTATGAAATTCCGTAAATGGCGTGTTACCGAAGGAACGTCTAGGAATACTATGAGATTCTCAAACATGGCCGAAGTGCCTAGAAATACTATGAAATCCCGTAAATGGCGTGTTACCGAAGGAACGTCTAGGGATACTATGAGATTCTCAACATGGCCGAAATGCCTAGAAATACTATGAAATCCCGTAAATGGCGTGTTACCGAAGGAACGTCTAGGGATACTATGAGATTCTCAACATGGCCGAAGTGCCTAGAAATACTATGAAATTCCGTAAATGGCGTGTTACCGAAGGAACGTCTAGGAATACTATGAGATTCTCAAACATGGCCGAAGTGCCTAGAAATACTATGAAATCCCGTAAATGGCGTGTTACCGAAGGAACGTCTAGGGATACTATGAGATTCTCAACATGGCCGAAGTGCCTAGAAATACTATGAAATTCCGTAAATGGCGTGTTACCGAAGGAATGTCTAGGGATACTATGAAATTCCCAACATGGCCGAAGTGCCTAGGAATACAATGAAAGTCCGTAAATGGCGTGTTACCAAAGGAACGTCTAGGAATACTATGAAATTCCCAACATGGCCGAAGTGCCTAGGAATACTATGAAATTCCCAACATGGCGTGTTACCGAAGGAACGCCTAGGAATACTATGAAATTTATATGCAGGTACAATGCAAGGAATTATTCAGGTCCACATTACGGCGGCGATGCAATATAAATTGGCTAAAACAATGAAGGAGAATCAATCTAAACAACAAAATATCAACAAGAAGCATCTCCAAAACAGGAATAACGAAATAACACATGATTTAGCAAGGAAAAATCGATCCAATCAATTAAATAGCAATACGGCAATGGAAAGGTACAAAACAGGAGTAAAGAAATAACATAAATAGTCCTCGCCCGCATTACGGAGGCAACAAGAAGATCAACGACACTAAAGAGACTCATTTAAGAAGAGCTACTGCAGGAGGAGCACGACGGTAATTGACCGAGCTCAATCTCTTCGTCATCCGTCGTTGTGTACCCATCAGACTCATCACCATCAAAACGCTCCTCAGAAATGAGGGCATCAAAATTGGTCGTATGAGCCCCAACACAAGTCAGCGTCTGAAGCCGCGCGTTGAACTCGGCTTCTTTGGCGAACTCGTGAGCATCCGAGGCCGCTTTACGGCGATCATCGTCAAAGGAGAGGTCACGGCGAGCTTCAATCACCGCTGCGGAAGCATCGTATCTGGCGCGGGACAAACGGAAATACTTCACCAACACGTTGGCCTTGGTCACAAGCAACTTTAATTTTCCGAAGTACTCGCCCTTTGCACGCCAATATTGATCCAAACGACGCTCCTGAACCTCAATAGCATGCTCGGCACGGCGAACGTATTCTCGAAAAGAGGCCGCCTGGGTTTTCAGCTTGGTCCGCAGTCGAGCACATTGGTCGGTCAATTTGACGTTTTTGCTCATCAAAACAATGTAGGGCCACCTGTCAGGCACCTCACTAGCCGCACCAGATGAGACCTCGTCCCGGGCAGCACCAGTAGGTCCTAACCCCGGGTTAACTAGGCATGGAGAACCAGCCTGGTGCGACATAGTAGCATGTGCCTATAAAAAAAAAGAGGAGAGGAGAAGAACGAGAAAAGATGAATAAAAAAAAAAAACAAAAAAAAAAAAGAGAAGCTACCACAGAAAAAAGAAAAGAAAGAGAGAATTTTTTTTATACAAGCTACAAAGAAAACGACAAAATAAGCTATTTTATTAATCCGACAACCCCTCAACAGACGCCGAAGTCTCTACTACATCGGTGAAATGAATATCTCGCAATGAATTAATTTGCGTCCCCAAACGCTCACGAATGACCGCCTCGATTCGATTCAAGGCAACAGTGGTTTCAGTTACCCCGGCCTTCGCATCCACCATGCGCTCTGCCCGGGACACACCACTCATTCCTTTTATATGCTCCAGCACCTCTAAGGCGCGAGCTCGGGCCCAATACGCTTTGGCAAAGGATAGCAGCAGATCCGCGTCCTCGAAAACGGCCCCAAGGACCAAGCTCAAGCTCGTCACACGACCTCGGGCTTCATCACGAGAACGTCGTAGGGCACTGAGAAGTTCCTTTGCTTTACCCTTATTTGCCGTATAATGGGCGGTCTTTTTACTAAATTTCTCTCCCAAATCACGTAACCGGATCGCCAGGTTGGAAATATGAATATTCAGACCCTCGATTTCCTGATAAGCACAAGTCAATTTCGCGGTAAGGGACGCGTTAGACCTTTCCAAATCCTCCATTACGTCACCTACACTACGACTAGGCGAGGTCCAGACCACCATGGCAAGGGGGTTATTTGGTACCTGACAATATTTTGTTTTCATATCCTTCAAAATATGACGACCATCAAAAGAAATTAACCCAAGCAAGCCCAACAGAAAGAAACCATAGCACCTATATTATCACTTCCCCAAAAGAATCTGTTTCTAGATACAAAAAAAAAAAAAAATACATACTGCTAGAAAGATAGTCAAGGTTCCACCTGAGGAGATGCTGGTGGGGGAACAACAGTAGCATCCGGTCGAGGAGTAGACGGGGTCGACATCGAGTGAGGACGCAGCGCTGTCGAAATTGTCTGTCCCGGTAGCCGAGGAAGCTCTTCTTCACGAAGATTCGCCCAGTCCAAGGGTTTCGGCGGTGCACCATGCGGACACGGATACACCAACTCCGACCACGCCCTATCCGACAAAGGAACATTCGCGAAATTGAGCGCCCGCACATGAGCGCAGTATACAGAGAAGTTGGCCATCATCGCTAACTTTTTCCGCTCCTCCGCCTGTGCCGTTTTTAGGGCAGACACCTTAGCCTTTTCGGCTTCCACGTCCTCAGCCAGGAGCAAGTTCTCCTCCTCTAGTTCGCCGTACTTAACGGCCATGCTCTCTTTTTCCGCCTTCAATTTCTCGACCTTCTCGGTCAGGTGCAAAAAGTCCACCGACAGCTTGTCATAATTCTCGCCCAGGGTTTTCTTCTCGGCGACCAATTTCTCCTTCTCGGCCACCAGTTTCTCTTTCTCAGCCCCTAGAGCTCCCAGCTGATCCCGTAGCGCCACGGTACTCACAGCAATCTGCACTTCAACACATTAGTTTCCAAATAAAATACAAGTACCAAACCTATATAGTGAAATACGAGCCCCACGTACCCTCAGCGCATCCGCGTGGGCCTGCTCTATAACCGACATTGTAGGTTGGGCAGATAGTCTTTCTGCATTCTTGAACACAAGGGGTTTCAGAGCCGTATACCCCATCTTCAACGTTCTCGGTTGATCCAGCAGTTCACCCCTACATCGGTCAATGTACCAGGTCATTGCAACCCCGTCAACCAACCCCTTCTCGGATCCGTCGAGAGCCTCATCCTCGACACCCGTCACAACATCCCCGGCATTCTCTTCGCTGCCTTCCATTTCCACCCCCACGTCCTCCTCCAACTGCTCAATCTCAGGGGCCCTATGCTCGATCTCTTCCTCAGTACGGAGGGGCGAGCCAACGGGCAAATCTATCGGACCCTCGGTGGGGATAGGCGAGATGACAGGCAAAGTCATCGTACCCTCTCCCATGTTCGTCAAGAGGTTCATATGTCCGAATACATCGTCGATCGACCCCTGAAACACAATAATACCCATAGACCGGGCAAGAGCGAGGGTAACCAATGGAGAAGTCAGTAGCTGAAACAAGATGACTAATAAAGCAAAGCACTAGCGAACCAAATGACAAACAACCAAAAGACAAGAAAATCATAATACATATACACATACCTCGCCCGGAGCAGAGACATCCTCGGCGGTATCCCCTTGAGCAGCAGCAAACACCCCCTCGCCCGACCCAACGTTAGCATCTTCCTCGGTAACCGATGTATCGGTTCCCCTAGCCCTCTTCGTTGTTTCAACGACAGGGTCAGATGCACGACGCTTAGAACGAACGGCTCTTTTCCCAAGCCGAGTAGCACATCGAGGCTGGACCACCTTTAAGAATTCCTCCCCGGGCTCTTTGGGGATCTCGGGTGCAGGATTCCCCCTGGTCACCGACCCCATAGGGTAACCGAGCAACATGGGAGCCGTACGACTCGCAGGATCCGGCGTAGGTCCAGGCCCCCACCATTTCCAAAGAGCTAACAGAGCCTCTACATTGGGGGCGCCGAGGTCTGGCATGATGGGAGCATTGGTCGTCGGTCCAGGAATCTGGTGTCCCGCACAACCCCATGCACCGGAAGCAATTACAATACCAAGATTACGCTCTTTGTTGGTATCCGGCAAACCGATAACGAGCCGGCAAAAGGCACGCAGAGTCTTCAAATACGAGCTGCGACGCTCAAAGCTCAGACTATAGACTCCAAAGACGTCCTTCAGTTCAATCGGTATTCCGGACAACTCCGATAGCCTTTGGATACCATTCAGAGTACGGTAACCATTTAGGGCCAGTTGGGCCGGAGCAATTTGGACGGCCTCAAAGAACGAAGCCACCCAGTTTGTGAAGGGCAGTCGAAGACCCCCAGTGAAGAATGCCGAAGAGCGCACGGCCACCTCGCCGGCAGGTACAAATCCCAGCACCTCCTCGTCAGAAATAGAAAGCCGGATATGAATGTTGTCAGGTATTCCGGCAAGCTCCTTAAAATCCTTTTCCACGAATGTGCCAACTTGGGCCACACTTTGGGTCAAAATTTCCTATCCAAAGATCAGCAAAAGTCCATCAATATACTAACCAAATACACAAACCAGAACCACATCAATAGAACGAGAGCCACCCCCCCCCCCCACACACATTACATCAGAATCATCAGACATATATAGATAACCTGAACCATATACCAACGACACACCTATGACCACAACGACAAATCAAATACAACTCCTAAAAGAGGGAAGGGGGGAGAACGAAAAATCACTTACAGTAATCATTATGAGCAAGCAAGCGCGAACAGCAGCAAGTCTTCCAACAAAACCACGAAACCCTAGATCAAGCGGCCGAACTTTTTTCCTTTTTGGCGGGAAGAATATGCTTTAGAGAGAGAGATATTTTCTTCAGCAAATTCTGTGATAAAAATAAACAGGATTACTTGGCACAATAAAAAGGAGTGGAGTCACAAAAGGAATAAAATAATAACCGTCCTTTCGTGTAACAGAGGTTTACCTTTTTTCCAACCATACAAAAGTCAACAACCGCTGCTCTTTTTAACATATAAACGCTCCAGATTTCGCCACGTCAGCGCATATCCCACTACCCAAGGCAGTTCACATCATTAGACCTAAATAAACGGCCAGTGGACCCTACCACGAAAAGCTTCCCACATACGCTACCACTACTATCACACCGAGAATATCCCCCGACTAAAGTTCCTCGACTCCCACCCAATCCTTACCTAAAGGGCACACCGAACAAGGTGGACGAAGACCGTTTCTAGCTTGATGGCAAGGAGCATCAAGTCTAACAACGCTCTCCGGGGGGATAACCGGGCATATTGTTCGGTGTATGCTCAGAAACATAAAAGAGAAGCAAACAGGAAATAAAATAGGACAGAATCAAATGCAAGACAAGTTTTATTCATCCACAAAGGGGGAAACACAAACAATACAACAGAAAAAGAAAATACACCCATCCTACTTTTTCGAACTATCCCCCATAGCAACATCCCTCTTCGCCAAAAGTTCCACCAGACGCTCCTTCTCCCTAACCAAACGAGAAATCGCCATCTCAGCATGTTTCAAGGAGTAAGACTGAGACTCGCATTTTTGCTCGGCCTTGAAACGAGCAGTGCCCTCCTCGTCCCAATACTGTTTAAACCTCCTCGCTTCAGTCCGAGCACACATGAGATCATGTTTCAGCCATGACATCTCAATTTCTTTTAGTTGAAGAGGAGTCAAATCCTCCTCCCCAAAGCCAGGGGGACGAGGTAGCAAAAAAGTAGGCTCCTCTTCCATAAGGGCTTTCTTTTTGGAGGCAGACCTAGTGATGGGAGCCATCTCACGCAAAAGCAAATTATAAAACAAGATAGAGGTAGAAATTGATAATGAGATACAGGCAATAGGGAGCATTTATAGAGAATCAAAAGGCACAAAATACGAAGCGTTACAATGGTTCACAAGACAGGCACGAGATACGAAAAGATACAACTGATTCATCAAATACAGAAGATAAAACACAAATGGCAAAAGGGGAAATACATAAGAAAACCAGCCCAATCTAAGGATCAATGGGTGGAAAAACCGAACTGCCAGACCGAGAGAAAGCAATACGAGCAGAACAATTCAACCGAGCTTGATAGGAATCGTTCATGGCGACCAAATCGTCATTCTCCGAGGAGAGCCTATTGTTTTCCGTAGTAAGAACCCTGACGCGCTCCACGAGCCGAGCATTCTTTACCATTATGCTAGCTAGGCCTTGAGGAGAGTTGTCAAACTCATCTTGAGAATGGTCCCAAATTTCCTCGGCATCATACCAGGAGTTGGCCAGATGGTTTCTCTGTAGCAACAAGTGGTCGAGCTGGCGACTCAGTGCCGAGATCTCGGTCCACTTCACCGTATCTTCGGGATAAGAGCCGAACAAGCTCAAGGCCAAAACGCCATACTCTTTCTCAAGCCTTGCCATCCGACGGCGGACCCGAGATACCTCAGAGTCCAAGCCCTTCATCTGAGCATGATATCTCACCACAGGTCCAGACATTCTAGGAAATTGTTTAGTACGGAAGAAAATAAAGGGCTAAGGAAGAGAGAAGCAAAAAGAAAAAAGAGATGATAGACTACCAAAGAAAAGAGAAGTACTTATAGAACGGAGAGTATGATATTTTATGACCTTGCTTGGGAAATTGCATATTTCCTGACATGCTTGGGGGCATGCACATTTCCTGATCTACTAGGGAGCATGCACATATGTTTGACAGTGATGGGGACATCTACTGACATCTGAGACTACAGTGCAGAAGAAATAAAGACGAGATATTCAAAGATCTAGATTCCAGACAAACAACAAACCACAGGTACAATATAAAAAGAAATGCAAAAATAAAAGGGCAAAAATACTTTTCATTAATGAAGATGGAATACATCATTGTTCATTACATCAAAAGACAATATTACATCAAGGTCTATTACATCCGAGATAAAAACCTATAACATCCGAAAAGAAAACCTATTACATCCGAAAAGATCTATTACATCCGAGATAAAAACCTATTACATCCGAAAAGATCTATTACATCCGAAAAGATCTATTACATCCGAGAAGAGCTAGTACAGAAGATCAGGCAAAGGATCAACTATATCAGCTGACCAAGTGAGCAGGAGACGCCAAAAAGAAAAAGTAAGAAGAAAGAGAAAGGAAAAGCAAGAAGAGGAAAAGAAGAAGAGTGCAAGTAAAGAAGGAAGTGATAAGAAAGAAGAGTCAAAAAGAAAAATGACCAACCCTAAATGTAACACCAAACCCTTTGGATCACAGGGCTGATTGTTACATCGTAGTGGTGCTGGAAAAAAAAAAAAAAAAAAAAAGAGTGATGGGAGAGAAGATGAAGAAAAAGAAAGAGGAGGCACAGAAGAAAAACAGATGAGAAGAAGATAAAGAGGTGAAGGAGACAGACAACTAAAAAGGAAGTCAATGAAACAAAAAAGAAACGGAAAAAGAAAAGAATAAAAAGTACGAGAAAACAGAGTATAAAAAAAAACACAAGAGAGGAAGAGGAAGAAATGATGGAAACGGAGAAATAAAAAAAAAAAAAAAAAAAAAGGAAGAGATGGGAAAAGATGGGGAAAGAGCAGAGAAAAAGAAAAAAAGAAGGGGGAAGGTTAGGGGGAAGTCGATCGGTATCGATGAGAGGGCCCGGCAGAGACATCCCTGTCCCTTAGTGTCGGGTTCCCCCTTAGCATCTCATTCTCTTCGACTAGAGCCTGACGAGCACGTCGGCAGTAAGCCAGTTCGGATCTTAGCCAAGTTAATTCCCGAACCATCTCGGTATGGTGATAACGCATCACCTTCAATTCCTCCTCGGCATCCCTCAACAGCCTTTGTACATGGTTATAGGAGGCTTCAAAGGCCTCCACTTGCAAAGCTAATGCTGATTGGGTGAAAGGACCAGACATCTTAGGGAAATTATAAGATGAGGGTCTATATATGGGGGAAAATAATATGATGAGAAGTGTGGATGTAACCATGCTGTAAGCAGGTATTTATAGATCAATTAGATGAGGGATGGGATTGAGAGTCGCAACCATTCGCCAATGGGTATTCAGAAGCGATGGCACTCAAAAGAAGTGACTGTTCAAGAAAAACGTTTGGATTCCCAAAAGACTCTAAAGAGCGTGAGTAATTAAAAGCCACTCCTGTTCAAGAAACGTTTGGATTCTTACCAATATTTAAAGGGGGTAAGTAATAATGGCAGCAAAACACGCGTCATTTTTGGGAAGAGCAGCGGTTCAAATAAATATCCCAGATCTTTTGCGCAAGGCTCAAGAAAACTCTGGTGAATAAGATTTTCTATGCACAAGGCTCAAGAAATCCTATTAGTCCCTAGATATAAAAAGTAAGAAGGTCCAATGGATAAGATCAAACGCAAGGCCCAAGAAAAGCATTAATGAGGCCACAAGCGTGCGCAGTCAAAATAAATTGCATTGGGAAAGTAATTCAGATATAAACAAGAAAAGGAAATCTTTATTGATTGGTTGATACTTCGTTACAGAAGAAGCACAAAGAGGAAATACAATGAAAACAATAAAATCATTTCATAGAAGGGCCCGCTTCGTCATTCGGCTTCCTCTTCGACCGAGCATACACTTCCTTAAGGGCCAATTTGTAAGCCCTCTTGGAAGCAAGCTGCCTATCTCTGGAGGCCTCGAGCTCTTTGATCCGGGCACGAGCACGAATACTGTCGAGCAAAGACCTCTGGTGCTCCTTCTCTAGGGCATCCAATCGCTCGTCTAGTTCGGCGGCCCGACGAGCTTCCACCGACAGCCGGGCAACCCTCTTCTCGAGATAACGCACCTTCTGAACTTCCTCTTCCAGACGGGCAACGTATTCAGGAAGGTTGTCACCATAGTTTTCAAGAGGAGAAGCCATTTGTTCGTAAATAAAGAATGAACTGCATAAAAAATACTGGGACAGTCCCCTTTTATAAGAAGAAACAAGGAGTAGATCAAAGGTCATCTCGAATAAATACAACCTCTTGAACTTCCCAAGAGCATTTAAGGCAAATTAACCACAGTTCCAAATCCAATTAAAGTCATCCAAAAAGACATCAAGAAGATAAACAGACAAGAACAAGGAAAAGGAAATATTTTATTAATTCCAAAAACTTCGATTACAACTGAGGAGAAGACTCCCCATTCAAGAGAAATTACGACAGAAATTATAAAAGACTAATTATTTAGAGGAAGAGCCTTCTTCATCGTCATCCGAACTCGGTTTGGACCGAGCATGCAACTCCTTGAAGGCAAGCTTATAGGCCCTTTTTGCTGCCTTCTGCTTAGCCAGATTAGCCTCGAGCTTCTTTATATGCTCATAGGCCCAATCCCGATCGGCCATCGTCACATGATGATCAGAATCCATGTCAGACAACCTTTTCTTGTAGTTTGAAACCTTGGCCACGAGTTTCTTATTCGCGGTACGAGATTTCTTGATTTCCGTTTCTAAATATGAAATATAATTAAAAGAGCTCTCACCAGTAGAACCAGAAGAAGCCATTATGTCACGGGCAAATTAGTATTAAAATGCCTAATTATGGAGGGAGCACACCCCTTTATAGGAGTTTTCCTCGAAGAAAGATATTAGGATAGGAAACATTAAATGTGCCCCCCTGGAAACCGTCACGAGTCTATTGCGTTTCTCGATGAAGCATTGGGAAAAACAAGACCGAAGTAACGTTCTCGACAAACCGAACATGACTCCCCCGACATGGAAACCACGCCGAGGAAGTCAGGGAACACTTGATAGAACATAAAAATCAGACCCGAATATTTTATTCGGGTCATAATCAACCCACTTTATAAATGGGTACCCAACGCTTAAATGGGTCATCTCATACTTTTTATAGGAATTGAGGTGTTACTACCAAAAGCCCAAGCCCAATCAAAAGGGGACCCATGTCTGAAAAATCTCTGGGATGAAGACATTTGTCAATATCCTAGAATGCGCAGTTGCCTATAAATAGCCAACTACCCCTCCTAGAAAAGGACCCAGAAAATCTATCCAAAAAATATAGAGAGAAGTTCAGAAAAGAGAGAAACTAACCAAAACATATCACTTCGAGAAATAAACCGAGAAAAGACAGCCGAGCACCGAATAAAAGAGGAGAAAGATCAAGACGAGAGATTAAATAGTTATATCGAGCATAATTGTAAAACCGAAATACTAATCCGAGCAAATGTAATAGTCCGAACAAGGACAATAATCCGAGCAATAATAAAGATCAGGAAGTATCATTTATTCGCGGTTGATTTATCATTATATCATTGTTGAAAAGCCTAACGCGACCGACCAAAGTTATGGCTTTATCACAATCATACAAAATAAAAATCAACAGAGTACCCCAATCAAACCCTATATTTTAACAACATTAGTAAACGATTTCATAATTGTTACCCAATTCTTTAATTAAAAACAAGTAAACCCTATGTAAAATAGGTGAATGTAATTTTGTATATATATATAGATCACCTGAGAATGATATATAACTCGTGTATGTAGTGAGAGAAAGACATGAGGGCAAAAAGTGTTTTTTATTATTATGAAAACTAAATTAAACTTTACAAATCAGTCTTGTATTGTATCTTTCTCTCAAGGAGTTAGAAGTGCAATATTTTAAATATAAATGTTTTGTCACATATACATATAATAAGTAGGAGACAAAAAAGGAAACACCAATTTATTTGAAGATTTGACCTAATAATATTTGATTAGAGAGCAAGACACTGTGGCTGTATATACGGGTTCAAAAAAATTGTACAATTACTATAATACATGTATCAATACATTCCAATAATTATTTTTGAAAGAAAATCCACACACAATTTATTTTGGAATAAATGTATAAATTAGTGTAAATTAAACATTAAATATTAGAAAAATTGTCTAAAACAATATTATGTCTAAATGTTTTAAAATTTGAATACAATATAATATAAAATCTTATAAATTTACGGAATAAGTTGTGAAAATTTAAAATTTGAGTGAAAATAAGCAAGGAAGCACGGAAGGGCCGGGATAGAAAATAGGGGATAAAAGATTTGGACTCTGTATATACCTACACATATTCGGCCAGAAAATCATGTTTTTCTCCAATTAAAGATGTTTAGGATAGTAATATACGCCCAAATTATAAAAAAAAAAATGAAGTGAAAATAATAATAAATTATACCAAATTCTTTAAGAATCAGGGGAAACATTTGTATTCCTTTGTTAATATTTTAAGAACCACAATAAAAATATCATTAATTATTGAACTGAAACTATGATAATCATGGTTTTGTAATGGCTTATGAAATATTTTAGTCATCGTTTCACTTTTCAGTTTTTTTAGTCAATAATATCTTTCTTATGTATGATATGATTATTCTCCTTCTTTTATCTAAGTGGTGGCCAGTACAAGTACGTAATGAGCCAATGCAGGATTATAACGAATGTTATATAAAGAAACATAAACTTGGTTACTGGGACAAAACACTAGCCAAGGGAAGAACATCAATAAGACTTTCGTAGCACAATCCGCTACCTAGAGTCAAAGCAAAGCGGAAAACAAATTAACTAACACGTCTCCGGTTGAGTGAAAAAAAACTACAACTAAGAATACGTTGTACAATGTGGAGTATAACTACAAAGCGAAACCAATATCCTAATTGTAGTAATGGCCTATCCTAAAAGCATCATACAATTTTGGCGCAAACGAAAGCATTTATTGAAGTCCCGATAGTTTTTACTATTCTATGTACTTGTATACGGATCAGTGCGAGTAGCATTTCTCAATTTTTCAAAGCCTTCAATGGCCCTTGATCATACCTACTTATCATCATCATCTCACAGCCGAAACTAGGGCCGGGCGAAAACCCGAAAAAACGGAACCGAACCAAAAAAGACAGAAACCGAAAAACCGAAACTTTTTCGGGTCGGTTTTGGTTTACAATAAAACCGAACCGAAAAATACCGAAAAACCGAAAAATAACCGAAACCGGACCGAAAAAACCCGGTTCAACCGAAACCGAAAAAAACCGAACCGAAAAATCGATTCGATTTCGGTTTCAGTTTTGCCAAAAACCGAACCAGACCGAACTCAGCCCTAGCCGAAACTAGTTTTCAGCAAAACCATGTGGCCACTGCACCACCTTAGCCGTGGCATGAAGCTTATAGCTCTAGCTCGGTCCGACTTGGTCCCGTACATGAAGATTGTACAGTGTTTGGCTATTTAATTAAATTTCGCTTTTAAATACTCCAAATTACCATTATTTATCTTTAATGTTGCTTGTCTAGCTCTACTACACTTCCGATTCATAATTTCTTGATCTAACTCGATATAAATTAACCAAATATCCCTCAACGAGTCTATGCATGAGAGTAACAGAATGTGTGTCAAAAAATTTATTCTTATATGAGATAATTAATGTTAAGGGTATTCAACTTTCAGCTCATTTCGATTTACTATACTCAACTATCAATTTTTTGATTTAGTATACTGTACTAAATGAAAACTTTCGATTTAGTATATTCCGTCCAAATTAACCGTTAAATAGTGACGTCAGCTAACGTTTTCCGTCCAAATTGAAGGGCAAAATGGTCTTTTTACCTACTAAAAAAAAAAAAAAAAACTAAATTAACTAAAACAAAGAAAACAGCAGCGCATGGGACTCGAACCCAGACCTCCCAGTCAAAGTGGAACGCTTTTAACCACTTGGCCACCAATACTTTTATTATAGTTAAAGCGTTATATATATATATACTCTATCTGTGTATAGATGTGTATATATACACTTTGGGACTGATTTCGTAAATTTTAGAAAATTCAAATTTTATTTTTGTTTCATTTTGGTCCTTACATTTTCAAAAAAATAGTTTAAAATTACAACAAAATAAAAAAAAACACAAAAAAATTATAAAAATATAAAAAAATATAAAAAATAACAAAAATAACAAAAAATTATAAAAAAAATTATAAAAAAATTAAAAAATTAAAAATATAAAAAATCACAAAAAATCACAAAAAATATAAAAAAATCACAAAAAACACACAAAAAACACACAAAAATTATAAAAATCATAAAAAAATATAAAAAATCACAAAAAATCACAAAAAATATAAAAAATCACAAAAAATATAAAAAATCACAAAAAATCACAAAAAAATTATAAAAATCATAAAAAAATATAAAAAATCACAAAAAATCACAAAAAATATAAAAAAATATAAAAAATCACAAAAAAATTTTTGTGATTTTTTATATTTTTTGTGATTTTTTGTGATCTTTTATATTTTTTTATGATTTTTATAATTTTTTTGTGTTTTTTTTTATTTTTTGTGATTTTTTGTGATTTTTTATATTTTTTGTGATTTTTTGTGATTTTTTATATTTTTAATTTTTTAATTTTTTAATTTTTTTATAATTTTTTTTATAATTTTTTGTTATTTTTGTTATTTTTTATATTTTTTATGATTTTTATAATTTTTTTGTGTTTTTTTTTATTTTGTTGTAATTTTAAACTATTTTTTTGAAAATGTAAGGACCAAAATGAAACAAAAATAAAATTTGAATTTTCTAAAATTTACGAAATCAGTCCCAAAGTGTATATATACACATCTATACACAGATAGAGTATATATATATATATATAACGCTATTACTATAATAAAAGTATTGGTGGCCAAGTGGTTAAAAGCTGTCCACTTTGACTGGGAGGTCTGGGTTCGAGTCCCATGTTTTAGTTAATTTAGTTTTTTTTTTTTTTTAGTAGGTAAAAAGACCATTTTGCCCTTCAATTTGGACGGAAAATTAGTACAGTATACTAAATCAAAAAATTGATAGTTGAGTATAGTAAATCGAAATGAGCTGAAAGTTGAATACGCTTAACATTAATTATCTCTTCTTATATTATTACCCATCTTTTAATCCACCATTCGGATTGAACATGTGAGCCATTTGCCATTCACGTTGTTATCGTTTATCAAGAACGTATACCGAATTTTTTGGTTCGGTAATGACATAAAAATTCTCAAACCAAACTAGTTTGTATAATATCGGTATATAATCAAAAAGTTCGGTATCGAACCGATGACAGCCTAAACTACCCTTCAACACGACTTTGTTGACGGTTCATTTGCATCTTCGTATCCACCGTTACTCTATTAAACGGTACCTCATAATGATTTTTTTACTTTATTAGCAGTAGTCAATGCTGGGCGAAAACCCAAAAAAAACCCAACCGAACCTAAAAACCGAAATCGAAAAACCAAAAAAAATTCGGATCGGATTTCGGTTTATAATAAAACCGAACCGAAAAAACCGAAAAAACCGAAAAAACAAAAAATAATTGAAAACAAACCGAAAACCTCCGATCCGATTCCGTCGAAAAAAAAAAAACGAACCTAAAAAAGTTATCGGTTTCGGTTTTGTGGGAACAGTACAGAATATTAGGGTTCTAATTTCATCCTAAATATATATATATTTAGAGAGAGAGAGAGATGACGACTATCCGGAGATTTTGCTGCAACGATCTTCTCCGATTCGCACCAGTAAATCTCGATCATCTTACCGAAACGGTAATTTATTTATTTTTAACTCACCTCCCAATTTTTTCTCATATTTTTGTATATATATATTGTTATATATACACACACACACACACGATATATTTAATGCTAATTGTTTTTTTTAACAGTTCAATATGTCATTTTACATGACATATCTTGCGAGATGGCCCGATTACTTCAACGTAGCTGAAGCTCCCGGAAACCGAGTCATGGGTTACAGTGAGTTGTTTATTACCTCTTATTTTTTTAAAATTTTATTATCTGGGTATATGTGTAGAAATACGTTAAATAGGAAATTTGTTTTAGTAGAAAATGTCGCAATTGAAATATATATGTTTAGGCACTTAGGACTTAAGAACATAGTTAAAGCTAATCATGTGAACGGGATTATCTGTGTCGTATTAGCGTAAATCGGTAAATGTGATTTTTTTTGGTTTCAGAATATATATGCTAATCTAGGTGGAGACTATCGGAGCCGCATCACCCCCCCCCCCCCCCCCCCCCACCCCACCCCACCCCACATCAGCGTTCGTTTTTACTATTTTTTGTTAAAAATAATTTTTTCGCACCCGCCATATATTTATTACTAGTACTTTCTGGCTTCGCCCCTTATAAGGATGTCGTACATAAATGAGAAATTTGTTTTAGAGAGCTTATTTAGGTAGCGTAAATGGGATTTATTTTACCCTTAGTCCACTTTTGAAATTAATCCGGGCTTGCCCTGTATCCTAAATTTTAAGGGTTTGTCAAAAACGGTCGGGTGTTTCACCTTGTTTACTGGGAATGGTCTGGTCATAGATGACGGTTATTCTACCATATCGGGTGAGGGACGTAATTGAGAAATGTTGTCTAGAAAATCCAAGGAAAATCGAAAGTGGCGTTGTTATCGAGATTTAATTAAAGAATGCGGTATGATTGTATAAGTAAAGCAAATACGTTAATATGTTTTCCAAATAAAATTACTTCTTGTGTCATTACATATTTACATGCAATATTGATATCTGGAAAAGATGATATTTAACTGTGAATTATACATTGCGTTCATGAGTTTCCTAGTTGCAAGCTGTTCATATACAGTGGTTCTCTTAGTGGTTAGCAAGCTGGGTTTATGCTTCGGAGTTAAGTTATGCATTTGAGTGTTCCTCTTTGATACTGAGTCATTGACCATACATTCTGGTTTTAGAGCAAAGAGATTGGTATATCACGGCGACGAGGCATGAGAAATGTAGGCATATAGGAGTAAGATTTAAAAAGTACAGGGGAAACAAGAATTGATGATAAAATATTTAAATGATTGATATGCGAGTCTGCTTGAAAACAAATACTAGACTATTGTTTTAGCAGATGTTTCATTACAAACGTATCAGTATTTCTTATTGATAACAGTTTTTTTAGTAATATATATAAATAGTGTTACCATGCTTGTTATTAGAATGATTTCTGTTAGTTCCGAGGCGTATAAAAAACGATTTCCTTGAAGTACCAGTAGTTAAGAGTTTCCAAATTGAATAATGGTATTTTGGGGAAAAGGAGATTCCGAGTGTGGGCGAGTTTTGTGCTAGATTAATGTTGAAAATTTGGAGCTATTGTTTTATAATTCTAAATTATATCACCAGAAAGTTGATTTCGTCGTCAATTTATATGATAATCCTTGTCAGATTTAGAATGTTGTAATAAGCCTTGGGATACTTTGTCAAATTGCATTGTGCCTTTTTGTATGCTGTTGTTGGATAGTTGCTTCATCTACAACGCAATACTGTAGTCTCGCTTGCGTTAAGATTGCCTGACCTCAACTCTGTTTAAGTTGAAAACGTCTTTTGGATGAATCCAAACAGGACTGATAGAGTATCATAATGTGGGGGTATTGTATTCATAGTGCAGGTGATACTTTTTCCTGATAGGATGGTTGTGGGCCGTGTCATCTGAAATATCATAGTAGGATTTAGAAATCACCTTTCCAATATTAATCATTAAAGTAAGTGGACAATGATTTGCCTCACATGTAAGTGTGATATCTGGCGGCTTTCTTTCTACCACGCACATATTTGCCTTCTTGGGACTAACAATATTCAAAGAGCATGTATAAGTAACGTGGCAATGTAAGACCAGTTTTCTTAATTTTCTCATCCATGGCTTTCAATCCTTTTGCATCTTATTTTTCTTCCTATTATGAGTAGTTCAGCTTTACAGGTGTGTTTAGCATGTTTTGGTGGTTACTTTTGCAGTTATGGGAAAAGTTGAAGGTCAAGGTGAATCCTGGCATGGTCATGTAACAGCAGTGACTGTTTCTCCTGAATATCGTCGGCAACAATTGGCCAAGAAACTTATGAACATGCTTGAAGATATTAGTGACAAGATGTAAGAAGTCAAATTTGTTTCAGTTTGCAACTTGTTAGTTTGTTAATTACATGGAATACAGGTATTTTTCATATCGGTGTTGGTTATTAACCAAACTGTTGTGAATTCCCTTTATTTTGGATTGCAGATATAGTTATCAGTTATCACCATCCGTAATATGTTATGACTCAATAACTCATAAAACTTAACTTTGGCGAGTGTCCTTCACCGTGGTTGTTGTATATCGTCCATCTGAATCATAAGTAGTTGATTTCAGCATTAGAACTTTGTCTTGCATGTTGTATAATTACCTTTCTTAGAGGTATGAGTTTCAACATTTTTTTACCCTTGTGTTTGTGATTAAGCACCTCAGTTTCTTTTTGTCTTACATGTCCAGTGTTGGGTTTGAAACTTGTTCATCAATTGGGTCTGCTTTTTGGTACTAACAGGCCTTCTTATTTTGTAGTGATAAAGCGTACTTTGTGGACCTCTTTGTGAGAGCTTCTAACACCCCGGCTATAAAGATGTATGAAAAGGTATGTGTAATATCTCCCTCTCCATTTTTTTTTCTCCTTTTCTGTTCTCTCACGTGGTTGTGTTTTTCTAACTCTAATGTGACAGTATTCAGAATTTGTGTTACTGGTCTGGAAAACTTTCCTATGCCAAACATGAAACATGACTTCTATTAAACTTAATTGTCAATGTGTTGGTGCAATATTGTATCTCTAACTCTTATCTCAACTTTTGCTTTCTGGGAGTTGTACTCCTCTCCCCTGCATTGACATAATTTCTTCGCAATTTCTATATGATTACTTCGATAGAATAATATATAATTCGAGTAAAGGAGTAGCTTTACGCTTTTTTCCAAGTTCTGAATGAACCGTCGTAGCCTTTGAAGTACCAAGTTAACTGTTAACCAGAACCACTAGTAGAACTATCCCAGTATATTCAATCTAGCACCTAGGCCCTAAACCTGAGGTATCTCTATCCAACTTTTATCGTTACCTCCACTTACATGTGCTTTCTGTGGTATTGTTGTTTAATCTTTTGAAGAATAATTTATTTGCTATAAATTCTTCTGAGAGAGAATGATGTGATTCCTACTAGTTAGTACTTTAGTATTTGCTCAATTTCGGTGTATTTTCTTTTTACATAACAAACATGAAAAAAGGTGGTGTGTCTAATTCGAGACATCCTCATTCTCTTTAACTTGTTACTTTTCAGCTCGATTACGTGATATACAGACGGGTCCTGCGCTATTATTCAGGCGAGGAAGATGGTTTAGGTTAGTCTACAGTATCTAAAGGCTGAAATTGCATAATTTACTATTTTCTTTTACGTTTACCATCTCTAAACCTTTCCTTCTTCTTTTTCAGATATGAGGAAGGCATTGTCTCGAGATGTCGAGAAGAAATCAATAATTCCTCTGAAAAGGCCAATTACCCCAGACGAATTGGAGTATGATTAGCATCGTTTGGTATTACTTACTACTCTGATGGTGCTTTTGGTTGTATTATTGGACATTTTGGAGAAATTTATACCAGAATAACCTCGAGAGTAAGTAATACCAGATGACATAGCTTTGATCTTCTTGCCCATAGAAGATGACAAGTGATTTCAAGGTGTTTAGTTGATGGCTAAAGCTTTTTTTGTCTGTCAAGCGTGTATTTCACTTGTAATTTGTTTACTATTTTAATGTTATATAGACAAGAGGACTTGGTACAGTTCTGTTGGCTTGATTGATAGTTTCTTGCTTGTCAAATGATGACCAAAAATGTATTCTATCGACATAGTCAAATGTTTCTTGAGATAATGAGTTTCGAGTGATATTTATGGGTTCTATATTGTGTTGTTTGCGGGTTCTTCTTGTTGGGATGTTTTTTAAGCCTGCGTATTGTACCCTGCTTACCTTGTTTATTTGTCGATAACTACATTTGGTTGGACATCTTAAAAGATGAGTCGTTTTTATTGAATCAGTATGTTTGTTTAAAAGCTGCAGTAAAACGCTCCGGTTCCATAAATTGGCTTTTTCCTTTTCTAAAGTTTAAATTACTCCCTTCTATTCTGAACTTTTTTTATTTTATTTCGTAATCTCTTTATTTCCTTTATCCTGCTATAAACTTATAACAAAATTCACTTCAAGAAAGGATAAAAAAAAAAACGGAACTTTTAAAATTTAGAGAATATAAAATATTTGGTTATTTGTTACTCTATTGATTTGATAAAAACATAAATTAGAAATAATTATGGGGACAACAGTGGAAGTGTTAAAAAAATTCTAAATAGTTGATAACAAGAGAAATATAAATGACGAACTCTCGACTAAAACAAATTAGAGGGAAAGTGAAATAGAAAAAGACAAATTAATTTTTATGCAGTATGGGAATGGAAATGTGATAATACTGATAAATGATATCATTTTAACGAGTCCAAATATTTTACCTCTATTTTTTACGCTTTTTCGTGTCCTCTTGTTTATTTTATCCCAAAAAAAATCTAAAAAATTTGAAAAAAACTGTACAATTACTATAAAACATGTATCAATACTTTACATGATGTAAAAAAGTTTTTGAAAATGTGAATTACAATACTTTACACGCGATTTACATAACGATGGACTTTGCAAATGTTATAGAGCATGCTGCTAGAAAACCCATCCGTATGTGAACCAAAATATTTGTACCAAAACCATTAGTTGGGTCCGTCTTTCTCCATGTCGAATTAAGCTCAATGTCGACGGTAGCGTTATGGAAAATGCAGCCAGTATAGGTGGGTTATTTCGTGATGAAAACGGAGCATGACTATTGGGATTTACCGGTAGATTAGAGCATCTCTCACCGCTAGAGACAAAGTTATGGGCCATATATCGAGGTCTGACGATCGCCCTGACCAAAGGTTTCGCTAGATTTAATGTGCAATCAGACGCAACATCTGCTGTAAAGCTCATCGCCGAAGAGACGTCCATAAATTGCTTATTCTTTGGACTAGTCGTGGACATAAAATTTATGCTAAGCAAATGTGATGTTATCATTACATATTGTTCTCGTGAGGGGAACATGTGCACGGACCACTTGGCCAAAAGAGGAAGAGTCATTGCCGAATAAATTCGAGTATACGAAGAGGCCCATATGAGTTTGACATATTTGTTGTTGGAAGACACGGAAAATAGCGCTCCACAAGTGTTTTGTTAATTTTTTTTAATTTCCGTTGTACCAAAAAAAAATATATATATATATCAATACATTTCATTAATTATTTTTTTACAAAAATGCACACGCAATTTATTTTAAAATAAATATATAAATTAGTGTAAATTAAACTCTAAATCTTAGAAAAATTGTCTAAAACAATATTATATCCAAATATTTTAAATTTTGAATAAAATATAAGATTTGCAAAGGGGGTAATTATACAAGAAACATGAGTAAAATATGTTAGCAAAAGTGATAGGCTACATTTATTGGAAAGAGATTAAATGCCAAAATATTATCGATAATGGAAATATTTGACCATTAAAGATTTATTCTCATATTTTTCTTACCTTAAAAGCTTGATGCAATTAATACAAGAAAGTGAAAAAAAAAAAAAAAAAAAAAAAAAAAAAAAAAAAAAAAAAAAAAAAAAAAAAAAAAAAAAAAAAAAAATACAAGAAAGTGGTAACATTCTCTGTAGGTAGACAATTAATAATTAATTACTAATTGCTAACGTACAATAAAACATTAACTCATTTGGAAATAATATCACAAAATATTGAAAACACGTACACGCTTACCATAAATTGGTTCTTACAAAATCTTATTAATATTGACATTCTCTATATAAACTATTCTGACACCAAGGGAAATTAACTCTAATTTTGTTGTTTCATCTCTTTATTTTCTAGAGATCTATACTTATTTGCTTTTCTGTTTACAGTTTGATATTTTTGTAATGGCTTTTGGAAAGAGATCAATGGTTGTGTTGTGCATGATGGTTATGGTTTTTTGTGATGTGTGTTCGGGTGCGGTGTATAAGGTCGGTGATAATTCCGGTTGGACCGATAGTGGCAAAGTTGATTACAAAGGTTGGGCTGCCTCTAAGAACTTCCGTGTCGGTGACACCATCGGTAAAACTCTCGATTTACTCTTTAATCTTTTCTAGCTATGAAACTTTATAATATGTGGTTCAGTTTATGCACTTTTTCGACTAGATTTATAAAACGAGTTGTTAATAATATACTATACCGATTAAGTTTTGTAATTACATAACTTTTTGTACTGTTGGACTGGTAATACCTATCACTATTATGTAGTTAAATTTATAAATGAAATCTGATTAAGAAGTAATTATTGTATTGCAACTGTTAATTATTGTAAACTATATAGAATGTTATGCGAATTTCATTAGACTTCTTCTATGAATTCGAATTTGACCACCATGTTTTAATGTAAAAATAATTGATGGTAGTATAATAGTACTAGAGGACACAACACAACATTGATCAATTTGACAATCAAAATAACTTAAGATTTTTGTTGTCAAAAAATTTCTAAGTTAATTTCATATAACCGACTCCGAATTCTTATATTTAGCTGGTGTGATGAAAGTATTGGATTTCATAAAATCGTACTGAAAACCATTACCATCAGTTTAGCAACAGACACTTTGATGGTAAACTGATATTTTTTTGTAGTGTTTCCAGTAAGCCTACGATACATCGTGTTACAAAAATTATTGTTCAGAAATAGAACCATCCTTGCCATCACAAATTGTTCTTCACAATTAGCTAGTTCACTATTATTTTGGATGTAAAACGTACCAGATATTCTTTTGTAGCAACTTGTTTGTTTATTTCTCGTTGTTTTTCTTAACAAATTTAATACATTCATGATTACTAATCGGATCATACATTTTTCATGTCTTTCCACGTACAGTGTTCATATACGACAACCGTTTCAGCAACGTGATACGAGTGACACACGACAACTATAACGCATGTAACAACATGCATTCTTATTCCTCCCTCAACTCGGGCAACGACTCTTTCGTCATCCCCAGAACCGGTCACTTTTACTTCATCTCGGGCCTTCCTGGTCACTGTCAGGCTGGCCAGAGGGTCAATATTAGGGTCCCCACTGCCACGTCATCACCTGCTCCCATGCACGTGCCAGCCCATGCACCAGCCCAGGTGCCGGCTCATGCACCAGCTCATGCACCAGCCCACGCACCAGCCCATGTACCGGCTTATGAGCCAGCTCATGCACCGGCATATGAGCCAGCTCACGCACCTGGAACTCACGATATGTCGCCATTGGGTGCACCTGCACCTAAGAAGAACGGAGCGGTTTCCATTTCTGGGATGTGGTTGGCTTTGGTTGCGGTCATCGCTGTTTCTTTTTATGGGCTTGGTTTCTAGTTTCTAGGTTAAGGTTTCTTGATTATTAGCCGGTTGTTTCTATTTGTTTGATTTTATTGGACATTGTTTGATTTCTTAGATATGTTTTTGTTTATGGTGATGTTTTGTAATGCAACATATCTGTTTCCTTTTCTAAATATGTTATTCCATAAAGTTTTTGATGATTTATCATTATTAGTTGATTCTGTTTACTCATTCAAATTCGTTAATATATGTAAAATGATAACTGTGCTCAAATTCGTTTACAACATGCTTCATGTATAGTTTTCGACCAAGAGACCGGAATAAATTGAGGTTGATGAGAACGAAGTAATCGACTCATAAACGGCACCAGGATATATGTACCGTAAACGCTAAATTGGTCAATATATATATAGCCGATTATATGGAGAACGTAGCCAATTATATATATTGATAGCTCACATTGACAATTATTTGTTTTCGAGATAATATGATTTTTTGAATGCATGAACCAATTTTCAAGTTTACACTTGTAATGACGACTTATGTTGTTCTAAATACAACAATGTTCGAGTCGAGATCCCTCAAAGAATTTGCTCTCGGACATGTGTTTTTACATAATTTAGGGTTCGTAAAAACCTGAAAATTGGTTGATTAAATCGGTCATATATCGTTCTAAGTTCAAAATTCAAATTCATTGTTAATGTTGAATAATTTAACCTGACTAGAAGAAACATACTCATATAGCTACTTCGTTCATCCCAATATGTAAATAAGATTTAAGTGTTACTCTCTTCGTCTCATTTAATAAGTACTACACGAAAATATGTATAATTTTGACTTATAAATAACTCATATTCAAATTGTCGAAATAATTTTTTAAAAAAATTCTATCATATAATTTAACATTTGAACTATCTATAGAAATTTTAATTTTTTTCGTTTCGACAATTTAGTTATATGTTTAAAACCGGTCAAATTTGCATGTGATTTCGCATAAGACTTAAGACTTATAAAGTGTGACGGAATAAGTATTACAATTACCATATATTGACGGCTATAGAAGGTCGTATTCCCTTAATTAACTTAATCGAGTTTTTCCGATATGGTATATGTGTGTGATTAATCAAGATGTTAACTAGTATAATTTGCATGTATAAAGTACAGACTAGAAGATACATAAAAGATGGAAAATATTATTTTCTTATATTTTCTTATATTTTTTTCATTCTTAATTCCATATTTCATGACCAGACCTTATATGCATATTAGACGGGATCTAACATGATATGGCTAAAACTATGGTATGTAAATATAAAAAATATGATGTATAAAATGATAATGTTTATCTTCTTTTCTTGTGTGTTAATGAAATTCATGTTAGATTTATGTTATTGACTGTAATTAAAATAAATTACATAAAATGTTTTTGTACAAAATTAATGGCCTCGTCAAAAATATTATGAGGAATTGGAAGAAGTATTGTGATGTGTGGCAAATAATTAATAATACAATTCAAATATTTTGAGTACCTAAATTATGATTAGCTTGGTAACCTTATTGCAATTTTGAATAGACGATTTGTAAACTCATTTCGAATTCGAAAGTGACTTGAGTTTTTTTTTTTTTTTTTTTGATAATTAATAACACGAGGGTGTCAGAGTTCGAACCCTGATAGTGAACGTAGTATACTCGGATACCAACTAATTAGACCAACCATTTTTGCTCACGTGACTTAGCTTAATCTATATTGGTGTGATTCATTTACTATAGATATAGATCATAGATGTAATATTGAGAGCTGAAAATAATTTTAAAATAAAAACCACGATCCAATAAGATTTCGAACCATTTTTGTCCTAGTACGTACAGATTCATCCACACGTATATTCATTAATTTTCTAATAGTGTTAAAGTATATAACACGAATTTGGAAAGAGAGTTGCCAACGTTTAAGACAAATTTCATCGGATTAAAGTTTGCTCGGTGGCCGGAATAAAATTTAATGGTTGAGATGTAGATATATATTAATATACGTAAAAGAATAACAGGCTGCGTTTTAACCATAAGAATTTGGTCTAAATTCTGACAATCACCAAGCAAGCTGTCATACCCCCAAGTTTACAGAAACCGGAAACGCAATTAAAATAAATAAAAAATGTAAAAGAAAATACTGAAAAGAACAAACATCCGGAAAAAAAAAACGCTACTTCGGCTTGTATTACACAAAATACCAATACGTTTGCTACATAAATATCCATAATATACATCATCTAAAATACACCACAACAAACTAACTCGGCCTCGAGTACCTATACTACGCCTGCAACCCAAAATACCACAACCCAAAACACTAACTTCTCGCCTACGACCATGAGCTCAAACTGTTCGGGAAAAGCCTGTACATCCGACTCTCCATCTATAAAGAAAATACAACAAAAAAAAGAAACGAGAAACCACAAAGCAAAGGATGAGTCAACTAAACTTTAAATGTCTACGCTAAAAAAAAATACAAAGTACGCATTTTAATATTTATTCTTTCATATAAAATGTTCATCTTATTGTTTCTCCACACCCACAACTCTACTGAATATCAACTACTTACGCCAAGTGGCGTGACTCAACCCACGACTCAAAAGTGTATAAAATCGGAATCACATAGGGTGTCAGATCACTCCTCAGATCCACGTAGGATGCCGGATCACTACTCAGATCAACGTATGGAATCAACTACTCATGATATCCATACGCCGACAATAACACGTAAGGAACCAACTACTCATGATATCCATACGCTCGATTACTGCTCCCGGATACTAAGTTGGCACATGATCCCTAAACAAAATGTAAAAGACCGACACAACAACTGACGACTGACAACAGCTACCTCTACCTCCAACCACACTTCAGAATTCTCACTACATCACTTCAGTTCATTCTTTTAACGTTAAATTGGTTCGATAAATAAATAAGCTTAAAAAAAACCATAATAATCTGACATAAATATAAAAACTACAAACAAAAATATAACCTGTCTTTTCCTTAGTTTATTTCAAATTCTACAAAACAAATTCTACAAAATAACAAAATATAAACACTGATATCTCCTTGTAAGTTGCAGGGGTCACCTGCAAACCTTCCAAGAACTTTCAGTTTAATAGCAAACTGATATAGTACAATAATCCATTAACAGCTAATTCAAATAAAATAACAGAACAATATCAGTTTTATAAAACAAATAACAAGCCTTAAGCCGTAACTATTTGCCTTCAAAAATTCAGTTCTCAACTTAAAATAGATGTAGTATTAACTTACTGCAAAATAAGAACTTTTACATAATATAGAAAATACAATAAGCGTAAGCACGTATATAACGGCTTAGTAACACCTTTTTTTAGTACCGAAACGGTACCTCGATTGACGCTAAGAAAGGCTACAGTAGACCGAGGCGAACAAGCACGAAAAGAGATGAAACGCAACCAGGTTTAGCCTCAAAATTCAGCTTAGACCTGCAATGACCAAGCTCAAATTACTTCCCTATGTGTTAGCTTTGCAACGGAAAAGACGAATTGAAAAATGGATTAACGAGTCGAAAGAAAATAGGGTTTATGTGAGCGAGGTGTAATTGTGTTTTTTTTTCTCTCACCTCTAATCTCTCTGTATCTGTGCGTATATGTATGTGTTAATATGTGTGTGTGTATGCGTGTATGTATATCTAAAAAAAAAAAAAACTGAGGCAGTGAAAAGATAAAAAATCAAGTGGGGTCATTTATTTACTTATTGCTGAAGTACTTCTATATACATCAATTCATTTTTATTTTGTTTGTCTTACAATAAGACATGTATTTATACCCATATATATATACATATATATATACTAGTAATCGTGCCCCACGCTTTGCGTGTGAGACGCGTAATGCGATAAAATTTTAAAAATAAGTGTAGTTATCAGGGGGAAGCTAAGTGGGGACGATCGGGTGTCACGGCACCCCCATAATTTTAGAAATCCCAATTGACGCAATTTTTTTTTAGTACAATTTCTTTTTAGGTGTAGATTTGGCACCCCCATAAAAATATGTTACTTGTACATATATTTTGGCACTCCCCATTTACACATCCTGGCTTCGCCCCTTATGATACAAATATTTGGAGAATAAAAAAAAAGATAAAGAGTATAAGATGAGAAGACTCAAAAGAATTTTGAGAGCTTAAATAGGGATAAAAAATGTTATTATTTATTACTTTTTCTCTATTTTTTATGAGAATATGGTATTGTGGTAATTAATAAAAAAAGTTTAAGGTTATTTTGGGAAAAAAGTGGTAAAATTTGGCAGCCTCAAAAAATATTTGGGTTGGCTTATTATCATACTATTAATATAAGAGAACTCAAGAAATCTTGAGTCTGCCCAATTTTACCCATTTTTTACAAAATTGCCCCTATTCTAATTTACTAATTACTAAAATAACTTAATGCAATTTAAATAAATAAATAAATATTCTTTTTTTTTTTCACATATCAAATCATCTTCCAAACAAATCATCATACATGTATTTTTATATTACTATAACAATAAAACATTATATTTTTACGATATTCATCCAATTATTTTTGTAAAATTTTTGAAAATGTTAAATTTATTTGTGCCGGATCATATTTATATTTATGCAACTACGTATCACACACGCAACGCGTGGACTACGATTACCAGTAATAGTATAGATATAGATATCAAATATTATATTATATATCTTTATACATAAACAAATACTCGGGCTATTACACAAACTCTAGCTAGTAAAGTTTGTATTAAAGTTATTAAACTCATTGTTACAAAACATGATTTAAAAGTTGAGCCTATGCGAAAATTAGGCGGAGCTCAAACGACTAACATATTACGCGGTGTTTAATGATTATGCGATGCTAAAGCAGAATTAGACGTTATGCGACCTATTTACGTCTAGTACCCGCCTAATAAAAATCACAAGACGGGTTGTAGAAAAAAAAATGAGTTGCCTAACACCTAATACCGCTTAATACGTATAATTCCGCTTAATAAACTGTCTAATTCTGTCTAATACCACCTCATCACCTTGATTCTAAGGATCCGCCTACTCTTCAAACGTCGTTTCTAATTTGTACACAAGCTCGATTTTAAATACCGGTTAAACTTTAGCTAGCTCGCCTCACTGTGCTAAACTTATCGTCATAAAAGTCGCAAGACGGGTTTTAGAAAAAATTGAGCAGTCTACAACTCATTACCGCCGAACCTTGTATTATTTCGCTTAGTAACTACCTAATTCCGTTTAATACCACCTAATCACCTAGACTCTTATACCTTGTTTGGTTGTGTAATTTGATAATGAGATTGGACTTCAAATACTGTGGGGTCCACAAAAACTGTGTTTGGTTGAGCAATATAACTCGGAACTATAAATAATGTTGGGACTTCAAATGACCCAAATTGGTTGTAACAGAGTGTTCAAACAAACTTGGAGGGGCTAATAATAGTTACCTTAAATTTTAGTCTTTTGCTAGGGTTTATGTTTTATTTTTTCTAACCTCTTAAAACACACACTCTTTCTCTCTCTATATATAAATATTATATATATATATAAATATCTATTTATATATCTTGTTCTATCTAGTAATATATCGAGGTATGTGGTTTTTTTATTTATTATTTTTTGGTATAAAAACTTGTATAACTGAATTGATGAGAAAAACCATGTAATAATTGTGTTATTATGTAATAATCCAGCTAATTTTTTTGGGTTACTGAATGTTTAGTACTAGTAGTATAAATCTTAGAATAATTCAAAAGAACTAATTTTATTTTATTTTCATTTTTGAAAAAAAGTAATAATTATGTAACAGGGCAGCTGATTTTGTTGGCTATTGAATAATATAAATGTATAGTATGAAGCTTAGAAGAAATAAAAACAACTGCCTTTTTTTTTTCCATTTTTGAAAAAAGAAATAAGTATAAATTATGTAATAGGCGGATTTTGTTGGCTACTGAATAATATGAATGTATAGTGTGAAGCTTAGAAGAAATCAAAACAACTAGCTTTTCTACCATGTTTTAAGAAAAAACCGATTTTATGCTTTAAAGCGGAAACCAAACGGACTTTGAGTTGGGTGGTGTTTTATTTGCTGAAAAAGCTAAAAGCTGTAAGCTTTATGGATTTAATTCTTTAGTTCATTAATAAATTAAGGCATCCAGCTAATTTGATTATATTCTGCAGCCAAATTAGCCTTTTAGTTTCTTTAAATGCAATATATATTAAGCCAAAAGAAATACATGATTTAGAGTGAAAACCAAATGGTAGCTATTTTGACTGTCAATGAATGGGAATTTAGAATACATGATTTAGAGTGTTTTCGGTTATATGTGGAAAAAAAATTTTAAATTACATTAGAAGAACACTTGTTTAATCAAGAGCTTCTAGTTTACTACACACTGATTGGGAATGGATACTATATTTATTTCAGTTTTTTTTTACTGAACATTTATTATGTTGTAGGCCAGCTTATCTTGGTTGCTACCGATTGTGTAGTATTGAGCTTACAAGAACATAAAGCTGCTAGCTTTTCTACCATTTAAAAAAAATTAGATTTTCAGCAAAAGCTACAACCAGCTAATCCTGCGTAGGCTGGTGGCTTTTGGCCTAATAAAGCTAAAACCTTTTGAGGATTTTTTATGCAATTTTTGTTTTAACCTTAGTGAATCCAGGCATCCGGTTGGTTTGCTTATATTCTACAAACGAATTATCTTTTACTACTTGTTTGCATACAATTTTAATGCAAAAATATACTATAATTTATGAGAAGCAAAATGGGTTAGTCATGAGCTTCTTGTGTATTTATTTCAGATAAAAACATCTAAAATTGGACAACCTAATGTTCAATATCTTGAAACTAAAAAGCCAGAAAACAATCTGCAGAAAAAAAGAAAAGGAAGAAAACTGTTCTCAAGATTGAAGTTGTTTTGGTGTACTTTTTTGTTGGCAGTTTGGTTTAGAAAATGATAGCAGCTGTTTCATGGGTCCCCAAAGGGATAGCAAAGACTGTCCCGATTGTGGCCGACCCTCCATCTAAGGAGGAGATTGAAGAACTCATGAAAAGCGGCATTCTTGACCCTCCATCTAAGGAGGAGATTGAAAATATCATGGAAAAACAAAGGTATATCTTATGTTCATGATTCCAGTATATCTTTCGATCATACTTATTGATTTGTATGTAATTCTTAAACTTTGTTTCTTTTATTATGCAGTGAGGAGAAAGATAACGAGGACGACGACAGTGAGATGGAACTCGAGGCTACTAAAGAGCAAGATGAAGTGGAGAAGGCGTTAGCTGCAGCAATTGCAATCGGAAATTCTTCGAATTCGAAATCTGGTTTTCAAGATATTACAAATAGTCTACAGGAACTAAACATGGAAGCATATGATGAAGAAGATGATGGTACCATTTCCCCTCTAATTACCTCTGTCATATACGATCGTTTATTATATTCATATTTGATTTTTCTTCTTCAAGAGCTTGCTAGAATTTGTAGAAGTATTGTTGTATACTCGTATCGAAAAGTAGTTCGTAAGAAACACTTTTATCTCTGATATGAATGAATGATTTCTCAAAGATATTGTGATTCAAATTTTTGGTATTTCTGAATTGATCAAACACTCATTGTTCGATACTCAATATCTTGTGATCCTAATTTAGTTCAAGGGAAGATACTATAAAGACTAACATGCCACAAACTAATATCCTAGGTGCCCTAGGAATCCTATTGCATTAATATAGTTGTCAGTAATTTGTATACGTAACATGAATATTAGAAAGTTAGTGCATTTTATTGATTGTTGCAGGCGTTGAGCTTTTTCGGGGAGGTCTTGGTGACATTTACTATCAGAGTAATGAATTGGATCCATATTTGCAAAATAAGGATGTAAGTATGAATAATTTATTGATTTTACATTAAAATCATTGACCTTTGCCAATATCCGTTATTAGAAACCGGAGAAGTTATGTTATTGTTCTGCTGGTTTGAGTTATTGCGGGTTTGCCTCTAGGATGACGACTCTGAAGAAGAGGAGGACATGATCATAAAAGCAGAGGACTCTGTTATTATATGCGCCTGTAATGAAGATGATGTTAGCCTTCTGAAGGCAAGTCACTAAATATTGTTATAATTGAATGTTAAAGACCGATAAAAGACATTTTTTACATGAACATGGAGTGGAATCATGCATAATAATAATAGAAATGGCATTACTATAATATAATGGTTAATAATGTTAAAAATGGCATCATTAAAGTATACGAAAATTGAAATCAAAAGACAAAATGACTACAGGATGGTCCCCTTAGTCTGAAGAAAAGTATTAATAGTATATGTTAAGATATGGTAAAGATAGCTTCCCCAGTTTTAAAAAGGTTGCAAAACCTGATCCTTATTATGGATGTAGAGTCACGTAAATAGTGGAAATCACATCCCTTGACCAGTTTGTGGTCTTATTTTGAGTAAAATAGTCTTTTTGAATCATTTATGTTGAAAGCTTCATTGCTCATGCAATTTTTTCATCTTTTGTATCCTTGTTACTGCTAATTTATCGTTTAATAAGTAGAGTGTTTACGTACAGGTATATATTTACGAGGAAACAGCTGATGGTGATACAAACCAGTATATTCATCACGATATTATGATTGCAGCTTTTCCTCTCTGTACTGCTTGGCTTGATTGCCCTATAAAAGGTGGTGAAAAAGGTATGGCATGTGTGCATTATTTACTTTTGTCTGTATCATTTGTGTTGTTCTATCTCGTTAATGCTTATTTGTTTACGCTTGTATAATTTCGTGGCAAAAAATTTGGGTATTAGTAGATATGGGTAGTGTAGCATTATTACAGTTCCAGTAAAATTGTAGAAATTTATTTGCAGAAGCGCTTGTTTCGTGGTGGTTCTTATATTCTTAGTAAACTAGAGGTACCAGTTTTTTGGATGAAAAAAATCTCCATTCAAATCACATGTCAATCGTATATTGGTCTTCTTGTAACCTGTTATGTTTGTTTTTATTGTGAAACCTAGTCGTTGGCTCAAAAAATTTAGGTTTAGTTGTACCTATTTACTTTTCCTCCTTTCACCTGTATTTTTATTTGCAGGAAATTTCTTAGCAGTTGGTTCTATGGAACCGTCAATTGAAATATGGGATCTTGACGTGGTATGTGGACTATAGACGTTTAATTTTAGTAAAAGTAAATATAGTTAATGGACATTGTTAAACTTGACATATTTATTATATATTTTGTACTTTTTAGATCGATGAAGTTCAGCCTGCAGTGGTATTAGGTGGCGTAGTTGAAGACAAGAAGAAGAAGAAGAAGAAGAAAACAGGAAAGAAGGTAGTTGGTGAAATAACTATGAACTTAGTTTGGTAGTGATTTTTAATTAGATATGTTCCATATCTGTGTAGAACTTAGTTCGCAGCCTTTTGACTTTTTCTTTAGTCTTTTCCGTTTTGGAGTGTTTCGTGCGACTTTTAGTAACCCTTCTTCTTCTTTCGTCTTTTTCATACAAAATTTTCAGCAAACTGTTAGCTTCGTTTAATCTTGAACTTCCATAGCCACTTGTTACGAATTCTAATGGTCACCGAAGCGGGTATAATAAGTGTGCATACACTATTCTTTGCAGTAACCACCTTTTAACAATTTTCTAGCATTGGAAGCAAAATCATCTCCTTTCACAAACGACCAAGTGTAATCTCATTTAGTCCGGGGAGAGAAAGGATTGGTTGATTTGTCTTAAGTCAATTAGAGGAGCTAATAGTCCACCACATATCAGAATACATCTTTTCTTACTATTTAGGTTCTACCTATCATAATTGACCCTTTTCTCTTTTTTAGTTCAATATTAAATTGTGCATATTTGCTGTTTGATTAGCAATCAATCAAGTACAAGGAAGACAGCCACACGGATTCTGTGCTTGGTTTGGCTTGGAACAAGGAGTACAGGTCTGAAATCTTTGTTTATGTATCTACTGATATTCTTTGTGTAGTGTTACTGAAATTTATAGCTGTTAATATATCTCATTCTTTACGAGGGTAACTCATATTGTCTTGGAAACTTTGTGTACAGGAACATTCTAGCCAGTGCTAGTGCCGACAAACTGGTGAAAATTTGGGATGTTAGTACTCAAAAATGCACTATTACCATGGCCCACCATACAGACAAGGCAAGGAGTATACTTTGCTTATTTGTCATAGCTGAAATAAACTTAGACCTGTGTTGGTTGCATGTTTTAAGCTTCGCTTCTTTTGCGTTGAAGCTGGACTGCATTTGGTTAATTAACTTGAAATCTGAAGCTATTCTTGTTTTTCTGGCATGAGAAAGCTAGAAGCGTTTAAGCTAGATGAACCCAAATTTTTGTATCTAACTTAATTTGCTACCTTTAAGCGTATTTGCTGATTTGCTGCAAACACGACCTTAGTTTCTTTTCATCTTGGCAAACACAAGCATCTTTTCACCTTCGGGCTTGGGTAGTAATTATTTTAGCCAAATGGTTTATTTTGTTTCAGGTTCAAGCAGTTGCATGGAACCACCATTCTCCACAAGTCTTACTCAGTGGATCATTCGATCATACTGTTGTTATGGTAAATATCTGTAGTATATTCAAATGTTTAGCTTTGCAATATTTCCTTTTACTGTTTTGCATTCATTTCTCTGTTTTGTTACCATTGACTTATGTTGACAAAATGCAGAAAGACGGAAGGATACCTTCTCACGCTGGTTTTACGTGGTCAGTATCGGCAGATGTTGAAAGTTTAGCATGGGATCCACACACTGAGCATTTCTTTGTGGTATATTTATTTATATACACGTGTATATAATACATATACATGTGTATATATTTTGTATTGTCAAGTTATACAAGTGTATATAATACTTATACATATGTGTGTGTGTATTTTGTATTGGCAAGTTTGCTTGCTTAGACCTGGGCTTCCATCTTCAAATGCTTTTATTGTATGTATGATGTATCTAGTATAGCCTAGTAACAATAGTTTGATAACTTCCCTTGCAAACTTCTCTCTGAAAAGAGCTAGAATTAATTGCGGGTGATTTTAAGAGATTACTCTTATATCTATAATCTATTTAGTCACACATACTGACATACTACTGCTCTTTTGGTAACTCTCATATGGCGATGGGGCTCTTTCCTCGCGTTCCAGTGCTGCATGCTGCATTTTAGACTATTCCCCTTTATACCTTCCATATTATGTCTAAAAAATGAAATAAAGATAACCCTCTTGACTTGCTGCAAATTCAACCAACCAAATTGTATATTTGCTGATTTTCTCTTTTATTTTATTGTTTTATAGGCCAGTCTCGAGAACGGAACAGTTGACGGTTTTGATATCCGGACTGCTACATCTGCTTCTTCATCGAAGCCAGTTTTCAATCTTCATGCTCATGATAAAGCAGTTTCCACCATCACCTACAATACATCGGCTCCAAATGTACCTATTTGTTCTCCCATACTTTTTTTTTTGTTAATACTCTTTGTTGTTTGTACCCATGAATCGTGATAGTAACTTTTTTACCTTCCTTTTTTGGCAGCTTATAGCAACTGGATCCATGGATAAATCGGTAATTAGAACTAATATTTTCCTTCTGCTTGTGTTTTTTTGACATCGAAAATGTGTTAAAGCGAAGTTTGGGTATGGTTAGGTTATTTTGTTAAACGCACACACATGGGACGGGTTTGGGTATGGTTAGGTTATCTTGTTAGTTTCTATCTGGGCGTGGAAGTCCAAGTTTTTTTCTTTAGTAGAACAAATCAAAATTACTTGCTATATTGAAAATCCATCTATGAATATCATTTTTTGTGTGTGTTTCTATATAACTTAAATAACGACTCCTCTCCTTATTTCTGCAGGTGAAGCTGTGGGATTTATCGAATAACCAACCGTCATGCATAGCAACACACAAGCCAAACGCAGTATGTAGAAGTTTAACGTTATCTGTATATCTTCTAAAGCAATTATACTGCCAGAAATTATTGCTGAGCTAACTCATTGTTTGTAATATAACAGGGGGCTGTGTTTTCCATATCTTTCTCCGAGGATGAACCATTTTTGCTGGCTATAGGAGGCTCCAAGGGGAAATTGATGGTAAGCTCTGAAAATTCATTAATTACGGTGATTTAAATTCTGGTAGCAGAAACTACGTTATTGCCTGAATGATTTTATACCTGAATGATTTTATACTACGTTATTGCTAATCGTGCAGATGTGGGATACACGACAAGTAGCTGGAGTCGCCAAGAAATTTGGGAGCTACGATAAGGGGAATACGTCTTAGATATTGGTTTTATTACAAGTTTACTAGTGTTATACTAAATATATATTTTTTCTTGCATGTTTTATTTAATAGAAAAGTAGTGTTAAGACGTGGGAGCTTTTGGAACGACTTAATGTCTGGTTTGAGTGAGAATAACTTCTGTCCAAATTTTGCGACTTTGTATTGTAAATTACTGCTCATTTTTTTGTTACTCCTTGGGGAGTTTCGATCTCTATTAACGATGCAAAAGCAGTTAGCAATGCTGGTCTACTTCTGAATAAATTAGAAATCGTTTATGTTTTTTTCCTTTCTTACAGTCGTAATCCACTTTAAAATCTCTATTTTGACATAATGATAAGCGTACCATCGTCAAAGTGCCGACACATACATTGAAGCAGTGTGTATGTTTGTACAAATTGTGTTCGCAGTTGCGTACCAAGTCCGTGCATGTTTCATTTATCTAGCTTAAGTAAATCAACAGTTCAATAACCCAGAAAAAAATCAGTACAGGTTGAAGATGATATTTTATAGGGAAGTATAGTATGTAATGTAACCCCGAAACCGCAAAAAATAAGATTTCCTTTTTAATTGAAATTTTAGGGTCCAAATTTATTGGTTTCTTAAGAATTGGGACCGTTATTGCAAATTCTTACAACAAAGAATGTTTACAAGGTTTTAAAGTTGGAAGTGGAACTGTGGAGTAATAAAATATCATATCCACACAATCATGATTTTGCAATATCCACAACAAAAAGTCATTTTCCATAGTAGTTGGTCTAAAATGAACCGAAATTCATATGAAATAAGCAACTTTTAGTAACAAACTTTTTACTTCCTAAACCCTTTTTTGCATATAAATTATCTATAGTTGATTAGAGTTACCCTCACTTACAAGTTACTTTTTCATTCATAACAATGCCAAAACAACGCTCTTATATTGTTAAAAACTTATATTATTATTGAGCAATTTGTACAATGAGAGAGACAGAGTTACACACTTAGTAATTGCTTGCCATTTGAGAAGACCTATCGTCCCTTATATAGGCTCAGCATTTAAGAAAAGTAAAACGCACTAAAGCGCATTATCAGCGCACTAAAGCGTTGAAACATAAAGTAAAGCGCACTAAAATAAAAACGCCAAAACATGGGCGGCTGGTGGGAAAATAATGGCCAACATACTGGCTCGTATAAAGAATAAATTCTCAGCTTTTCCATGAATCACGCCGGGTGCTCATTGGACCACATCGAACACGTGAAAAAGTGGTAGTGAGTGAAGGAATCTATTTTTATAGAATAAAAATCAAAACTAAAAAAATACTAAAGAAGCCCTTTTTTGCATATAAATTATCTCTAGTTGATTTGACCACTTACCATTAAAGAGTTACCCTCACTTACAAGTTACTTTTTCATTCATAACAATGCTTTGATAATTGTTTTATTTTCTCACACTTCCTCGTATTGCTAGAAATGAAACGAAACAAACCGAACAAGACTCTGTTCATGTTCATGTTCAGTTCATGAACTAAAATCCTTATTCGTGTTCAGTTCATGTTCATTTAAATACAAACGAACATTTGACGAATATGAACCGAACATTTGACGAGTCGAACGCGAGTTGTTCTTGAACATCTGATTTCTTTCAAAACATTCAATAATTGAAAAAAAAAACTTTTTAAAATATATTTTAATTTTATCACATATTACTATATTGTTAACTAGGATAAACTAGTTCACATATAACTTTAAATTTATATATTGTATGAATTCTTTTTTAAGATTGTTTTAACGAGTTGAACGCGTAACGATAAAATCGGTGATTGTATTTATAGTATGATTGATATAAATTACCATAATAAGTTCGAAATAATACAAACATATTATTTATATTATTATAACACAAATAAGTTTATTAGCTGTGTAGTGATATTAGTTTTTGTTACATCATAATAGATTTAGTTTTTTATTTTATCAAACTTTATATATAGTTACACGAACACGAGTTTAGACGAACCGAACATATGCATGTTCATGTTAGTTCACTTAATATACGAACACTATATTTTTGTTCATTATCGTGTTCATTTATAAATGAACGAGCATGAACCGAACATTAACCGAGCCGAACACGAACGATTATACGAACAAGTCATCTCATTTACAGCCCTACTTGCTCGTATAAGAGTTGGTTTGACTGCCTTAACTATAGCGGAGTATTTCCGAGATGTTAATGAACTAGACGTACTTCTATTTATCCACAATATCTCCCGTTCAGTACAAGTAGGATTCGAAGTATCTGTTTTATTGGGTAGAATGCCTTCCGATGTGGGCTATCAACCCACCCACACTACTCAAATGGGTTCGTTACAAGAAAGAATTAATTCTACCAAAGAAAGAGTATAACTTCAATTCAAGCAGTTTATGTTAATCGAATTGAACCGAACCGAACCGAAAAAGATCGAAACCGAAAAACCGAAACTTTTTCGGATCGGTTTACAATAAAATCGAACCGAAAAACCGGAAAAACCGAAAAATAACCGAAAAAACCCGGTCCGGTCCAAAAAATAAAAATACCGAAACCGAAAAAAACCAAACCGAAAAATCTGCTAAGTTTCAGTTTTGCTAAAAACCGAACCGAACCGAACCGAACCCAGCCCTAGGTCCAGGTGGTTGAGACCCTAGTATACCACGTTCACCATCAGGATTCGATACCTAACGTAGGGCTGGGCAAAAAACCGGAAAAACCGAACCGAAAAAACCCTAAAAAGACCGAAACCGAAAAACCAAAAAAATTTCGGGCCGGTTTCGGTTTTCAGTAAAACCGAACCGAAAAAAACAAAAACAAAACCGAAAAAACCCGAAAAAAACTGAAAAATAAAAAATAAAACCGAAAAATAACCGAAACTGGACCGAAAAAACCGGTCTGGTTCGGTCAAAAAAATAAAAAGACCGAAACCGAAAAAACCAAACCGAAAAATATGCTCGGTTTCGGTTTTGCCAAAAACCGAACCGGATCAACCAAACCCAACCCTAATCTAAGCCATGCAAAACAGGTTACCTCCGAAACTAAGGTAATTATTTATATATAAAAAAGACCATTAATAATGATTTCCTTAATTTCATTACTAACTTCCATTAAACTAGATTCACAGTGTGTAACACTGTGTTCAATAGTTAAAATGAAAATTTCCTCTTTAATAATTTAATAAATACTACTACTATATATATATTGCATAAATTTCCAAAACCATGAAATTTCAGTAACCCGCGCAATTTTTATCTTAAAAAGCAAAAAATGCAAAAAAAATTCGTAAAAACAAACACATAGGCGGGATCCCGCCACTATTTCACGCGCTCTTTAATTAATTCCAATAAAATAAAATAAAAACAAAATAAATTACCCGATATATATTATATTATATTATATATATACCCATTTCTCACTCACCTTTCTCAATCATTTCTAGTGAGAGAAACTTTATCATCCCCAATATATACAAATACATACATATATACATATTTATATATATATATATATACACACACATAGATACATATATATATATTGTTACTTTTTTCCCAAATTACCCTTCCATTTCACCATCACTCTCTCTCTAAATATACATATTAATAATATAATATAATATCATCTCTTTCTCTCTCTATATATATATATAAATATATTTATAGATGGATAAGCGTCACGAGCTACCAACGAGCTCGGCGAGGAAGAATCTAAAGAGGAAGCTCGAGGCGGATTTTGAACCCGAACCGGAGATCGTTACACAGCAGGATCTGATCCGAGACGTGACCGCTCAGATACGAGTGTTGGGATCTTTCCACGTGGATCGATCTGATGCTAAACGAGCGATCCATGTCTTGTCGGAGTTTGCGAAAAACGGTACGGATTTGGTTTGATGAATATTTAGGGTTTTGGATTTTGAGGTTTTATGTGTGTTTTGTTTGGTGAAGAGATGATTTGATTTGCTGATTTGGATTTTGATGAACTAGGGTTTTGAATTTTGAATTTTGAGATTTGATGAGTTTTTGTGTTATTTTGTTAAGAACTGTAGCTTGATTGTTTGAGTTGGTGATTTGGTTTTGATGAATTAGAGTTTTGAATATTGAGATTTGATGAGTTTTGTTGTTATTTTGTGAAGAACTGTAGTTTGATTGTTTGGTTTGGTGATTTTGTTTGATAAATTATGGTTTTGATTTTTGAGATTTGATGAGTTTTTTGTGTGTTTGTGTGTTGTTTCGTGAAGAGTTGTAGTTGGATGATTTAAATTTGTGATTTATTTGATGAATTAAGGTTTTGAAGATTTGATGAGTTTTTGTAGTTTTTATTTGATGAATGATATTTGTGATTTATTTACGGTTTTATTTTTGAGATTTGATGAGTTTTTGTGTATGTTTTATCTGTTGTTTTGCTAAGAACTGTAGCTGGATGATTGATATTTATAATTTATTTGATATTGAATTTTGAGGTTTGACAAATTATTTGTGTTTTTATGTGTTTTTTTGCAAAGAGTTATTTGTGATTTTTTTTTTTGATGTGCTGTGTTTTTACTATGCGATCTCATGGCGAACGGGACTTGGATAATTGATAGCGGAAATTCAGTTGATAAATTAGGGGTTTGATTTGATGAAATGAGTTGTTGTGTATTTGTGTAATTTGGAAATGAAGGATATTCGGTGATTAAATCGATGAATTAGGACTTTGATATTTTTGCTTATGCAAATTCATAAACAAAATGTTCCCTCGGTGAATTTGGATTATATGATATGGTGAGTCAAGTCAATTGATGAATGCCGGGTTTTAAATTTTGAATTTTGAATTTCGAAATTCTTGAGATTTGATGAGATTTATGTTTTTAATACTGTTAATTCATGAATAACAATACTTGGATGATTGGATTTGGTGATTTAGCTAATAAATTAGGGTTGTGGGATTTGAGATTTAACGAGTTTTGTGCTTATTTCTGTATGTGGCAGAGGATATGGTGAGTGCAATTGTTGATTGTGGAGCTGTGCCGGTGTTGGTCAAGTACCTTCATGTGCCACCTGGCGATTCCGTTCCACTCGAGCATGAGGTGGAGAAAGGGAGTGCCTTTGTGCTCGGACTTCTCGCAGTCAAGGCAATTATTCTTCTCGGTTTTTGATTTTGAAGAAAATCTATATTTGTTATTAGATTTGATGCATTATTAATGGTCTTGTTTTGGAAAAAACTTACTTTCCCGCAAATTTCAAACTCCATCAAATTAGTATAACTCATTTCGAGCTTGGTTGTCTTTGCCAATTAAGTGCAGTTTACGAGCTTAGTTTTTCGTTGAAAATTCTACTAAATTATTAAACGGTTACATGCTTATGCTTTCTTGTGCTGAATCTGTACTCATGTGAGTTGTATTAATTAATTGGCTACACATGTACTCCATAAAACTTAGGTTTCGAAAGTCGCGTGCTATATTCCGTGTAACGAGTTTCTTGTTCTCTACTGGTTTAGGAATGTAATCTATATTCAATGGTCTCTGATAAATGCCATGATAATGAATGCCACGACAAGAACTATTTAGTCACTGTAGTATTTAGTTGTATTACTCTAATTGGATGTACTAAACCATGTTGGGTTTGAAGTATTAATTGCTTACGGATACCACTGCACACTAACTTCCCTTTAACTGAAATTTCCGATGCTTCCACTTTTGGCATTAGTAAAAGAGTCCCATTGTAGGTAATTCTCTATAAGTAGGTGAGCAGAACTCTCGTTATATCTCACTCGTTTCTTCTCTGCAGCCAGAGCATCAACAACTTATAGTTGATGCTGGAGCTCTGCCCATTCTTGTTGATTTATTGAAGCGGCATAAAGATGGCGAAAACTCGCGAGCAGTTTATGGTTTAATTAGAAGAGCAGCCGATGCAATCACAAACCTTGCTCATGAGAATAGCAGCATTAAAACCTGTGTTAGGTTTGTCTATTTGCACCTCTAAACTTTAAATTTTAGCAGAGTTTATTTAGTCAAATGTATGATAAGGTTTTGATTAGTAACCCAACCTAACAATTGTTATCGATTTTGTACACAACATAAGAAAACACTACAGATTAGGGAAATATCATAGAAGACTATATAACATGTCAGGATAGTGTACAAATTGTAAAGAGTATTAATTGAGTTATACCTGTTTGGTTAACTATTTAGCTCCCAAACCTGTAATTTTGGTTTCTATTTGGTAATCACTAAGGGTGTGTTTCTATTTGGAACATGGAAAATTGATGGGAAAAGGAAAATGATTTCTCAAGAATACAATTTTTTGTGTTTCGTTACATAAGAAAATCAATGGAAAAGAAAATGAAAGAAAGTATGGGAAAATTTTGTATGTAGAACGAGGAAAATCATTTTCCTTCCAAAGGAAAACCAATGAGAAGAGTTGAGGCTACATCTCTCTCCCCCTTTTATTTTATTTTCCCAATCTTTCAAACACACGAGTGAAAAATGATTTAATTTTAATTTTCATTTATCTTCCTTTCTTTTCTTTCCCGCCACATTTTCGGGTTCCAAACACACCCTAAGTTTACTAGATCGTCAAAAGAGGGGTACTATTGCTATATACAACATTAGTGTTTTAAACATTAATATACCCTTTATTTTGCTTGACATGCTTACTATCTCTCTTTAGGATGGAAGGTGGGATTCCGCCCCTTGTTCAATTGCTGCAGTGTAATGACTCCAAGGCACAAAAGGCAGCAGCAGGAGCCTTACGAACCCTTGCATTTAAAAATAACGATAACAAAAACCTGGTAAATGTGCTTTTCCTTTACGGAAGTTTTAATACATGTTAATTTGTAAATATATTCTTATAAAATCCCATTCTTAAATGATGAATCTGCAGATCGTGGAATGTAATGCATTACCTATGCTTATTCTCATGCTTCGATCTGAAGATGCTGCTATACACTATGAAGCGGTTTGTTTTTATCTTCCTTGCTATAAAATCTTTTTCTATTAATGTGGTATCTTCTTTATACTTTGGTTTTAGCTGAGTAGTAGTGAATTTAATATCCAGGTTGGTGTGATTGGAAATCTGGTTCATTCGTCCCCAAATATTAAGAAAGAAGTACTGAGTGCAGGAGCTTTACAACCTGTTATCGGGTTATTGAGGTATATACAAGTGCAGTTCTTGTTAAATTTTGTATTGTGGTTGTCGTTCTCAACCTCTTGCACATCAGTCTTTAACATTATTGGAGTTGATATTACAGTTCCGCGTGTTCAGAAAGTCAGAGGGAAGCAGCTTTGTTGCTTGGCCAATTTGCTGCTACTGATTCCGATTGCAAGGTTGATGGTTTTTTGTTTTTGTACTTATTAATTCGTGTTTCTTGTTCCTTTCTTTAAAATTAATTTCCCTGTCTGATTGTAACCTTCAATTACTGTTGAATAGGTTCATATTGTGCAAAGGGGTGCAGTTCAACCATTACTTGAAATGCTTCAGTCGCATGACACACAGCTTAAAGAAATGTCGGCATTTGCACTGGGGAGACTGGCACAGGTTATCTTTCATTGAAGCCATTATTGCCAAGTTACATAAATTTTATGCTTTATGTGATGCTTTCTTTCCACAAGTATACCAGGGCCACAGACCCCTATTTAGCATGCAAGATTTATGAGAAATGTGAATTTAATATCTTCTTTAAAGATCTAGAAGAAGAAAATGAGTAAAATAGTTGCCACTTAGAGTTAGAGATACGAGGCGTAATTATGATACTCTCAGTATTGGGTAATGATATCTTGGACACTCAAGACCACACTCCCAAAGGGTCGAAACAATATTAAGTTAAACTAATTCACACTTGAACATGTCTGAGAATATTTTTGTTTTGGTCCCTTAGGAGTTAGGATTGATGACGTGGGTAGTGTGGTCTGAAGTGTCTCAGTAGGAAATTTATCATTCTCATTAGTATTTATCTAGTGATATATCTTCTCCTGTTGGCATGCAACAAATTAGTAATTACTGAAGCTTATTTCTTTTACACTCTTAACTCTTTTACAGCTATTTATTAGTATTATGGCTTCTGTTATTATTATTTTTGTTTGTGGAAAGATATCACAGCTTCAGAAGTTGTGTATATATGGTTTTTGAGATATCTCAGGAGTATTACAGACATCTTCTCTTCAGTTTGTCGTGTGTTTGTAGTAATTTCTAGGACTTTGAGTTTTGGGTTTTGCTGAGATTTTATAGTTACAGGACACTCATAATCAAGCTGGAATTGCACATAGCGGTGGGTTAGAGCCACTTTTGAAGCTTCTTTGCTCAAAAAATGGATCTCTACAACATAATGCTGCTTTTGCTCTTTATGGACTTGCAGATAATGAGGTAAATTCTGATTTTGATTATGTTTAGAATTGAAGAGGTCTTATACTAAAGTTCCAATTTGTTAAGTAGTTAACTTGGATCAACTGATGGGGAGTTATTATGTAGGATAACATTGCGGATCTTATAAGCATTGGAGGTTTTCAAAAGCTTCAAGAAGGAGACTTCATTGTCCAAGTATATTCCATTTTAATTTTCTGACACTACAACATAAATTAGGACTGCAAGTTGTTTTTTCCACTAGATAAGTATCTAATTTTCTCTCTTTATACCCAATATCTATTTGCAGCCAACTAGAGATTGTGTAGCCAAAACGATGAAAAGATTGGAAGAGAAGATCCATGGACGGGTAAGTTAAATCTCTAGTTCTTGTAGAACTTATATAGCCGTGGATATATCACTATATCTGTCATAGGTAAACTTTGAATATTAAGTTCAGGACTATGATACAGTTCAGATTCAATTCAGGACTCTCTGTTTCAAGTTCATGGTTCTTTTAATTCGCAAGTAGTCATACAATTTGATGCAATTATTTTATTTTTCTGGAATTTCTCACTGGTCTGCTAGAATAAAATAACAGAAGGACATCTAGAAAGGGTTATATAAATTTGTGTATGAACCATTGCAGAGATAATGTCTAATTTTATTGTGGAATTGCTCAATTATAAAGTTGTAGACTTCGGTCTAATCACAGTTCACTTTTCCCTCCTATTAACAGGTATTGAGTCATTTGCTGTACTTGATGCGGATTGGAGAGGCATTAGTACCCAGGCGAATTGCTTTGGCTCTAGCTCATCTTTGTTCCCCTGATGATCAGAAGACTATATTCATTGATAACAATGGTAACCGCTCTTTATGATATATTTCGTTTATTTTCTCGATCCCTTTCATTTATTTCAGGATATGATCACGATGAATTATTATTTCTTCCTTAAATACCAACATGAAATTCTAGGATTTTTACCACTTTTGCTTTTTTTAAAATTATATCACAGGATTGGGTCTGCTCTTAGAGCTTCTTCAGTCAATTCATGTTGTGCAACAGAGTCAGGGTTCAATGGCTTTGTACAAGCTAGCTTCTAAAGCCAATTCGCTCTCTCCGGTGGATGCAGCTCCACCATCACCAACACCGCAGGTAAATTACATCCCCTGTGACACTTTTGTAGATCTGTTGGGATAAGTGGTGCAAATTTTTATGGTACAGTAAAGCTATGTTCCCTCTCGAGCCCAACTCCTCAGGTTGGGTGTAGCATTCAGTAATTCTATGCGTACATACTTGTTACACAGATGCGGACACATATTGCTCCCTATAATGATAGATTTACATTTATTCCCAAATTTCAAAAAACATCAATCTTGTTTCTCTCTCATAAACATCAAAAATACCACCAATACTTCACCAATTCATCTCCACCACCTCCATCCGCCACTATACCACCGAGTCACCGACCCCAAATACTTCGTCTATAAGATCTATTTTTTTTCAGATCCTCACCATGTACAAATCCAGAGCTCTTTTTGACCCCCAACACCCCTGTGGTCCGCGGATGATGTGGTTGCAGTAGATTGTAGTGGACCTAGTGGTGATGAGGTTTGGTAGGTATGCGTGTGGGGTAATGGAGATACGTAGATAGATATTAGATATATAGAGTTTTTTAATTTATTGGTATTGCATATATGGGTGAAAGTGAGAGATACAGTGACATTAAAGAACTTATCTGTGTACACCTGTGTAGACAGTCTGTGCGCATATTATTATTTGTGGAGCAATAGCATATGTATTTGGGGAAATTTCACTTTTACATGCTAATCCATCAGCTTTTAACAATAGTACATGAACCTATCAAAATTTAACTGTGCATCATTTTACCCAAAATCAAGCAATCAGTGCACCTATCTATAAAATTTCACAATTTAGATAACAGTTTATATAAAATTGAACAAATATTACACCAAGCTATCAGAATTTACTAACGTGTAGAAGCTTGAATTTTATAAATTAATTATTGGTATGGTGTTTGATTTTGTGTAAGTTGGTGTTTCATACATCAGCCCAATCAAGTAAATAATATATTGCTAGTGCTTTTAGGTTGAAATGGTAATGCACACTGATTGTCTAAGTTTTTATAGACTGGTTTATAGATTGTGAAGTTTATTCTGTGGTGTACTAATTGTTAAAAGCTGATAGGTGAAAATGGGAAATTTCTTATAAATTTCTACTTGAACTGCTTGATATTCTTTTTAGCACGCGAATGATAGAGTGGATGTTGACCCACAGACCAAAACAAAATACAAATCATTGTTAGGGTTGTTTCTTTAGACCTGTGTTTTTGATAAACAATTGCCTGGAATTGGTCTCTGCATAAAGATTAATATATCTGCTTCTTATCCGATATAAATTGTTGAAATTAATACTTAAGTGATGTTAATCCTTTGTAGAGAATATGATCTGTAAAATGTTATCTTCAGTTCGTAGATATAAAATTTCAGATATTCTCTTGTACAGGTATATTTGGGCGAACAATATGTGAATAACCCTACACTTTCTGATGTCACATTTTTAGTTGAAGGTATTTTACTGTTTCTTACCATCTTGTGGAAAGTTTACAAGTTTTTAGTTGAATTTTCTTCTTTGCTTACCATCTCGTGGAACGTATATTCTTTTATATATCTGAGTTTTTCTTTTCTCGTCAGGCAAACGATTTTATGCTCATAGGATTTGCCTACTCGCTTCGTCTGACGCATTTCGTGCAATGTTTGACGGTGGTTACCGGGAAAAGGATGCTAAAGATGTCGAGATACCAAATATTAGATGGGAAGTGTTCGAATTAATGATGAGGTTGAAATTCTGTCTCTTGTCATATAAGAATATAGAAGAGACTTAGAGAACACCACCTTTAATGATTATAATAATATTTATTTTGCTTGTTTTTACAGATACATATACACAGGATCAGTGGATGTCAATTTAGATATTGCTCAGGAACTTCTAAGGGCTGCCGACCAGTACCTTTTAGAGGGTCTCAAACGTCTTTGTGAGTGTGCCATAGCACAGGTAGAGCCTAGATACATAGGATAAGCAATGCTCTTTTATCACCATTATCGGCATCCGTATTAATTAGTTTTTCTCCAGGATATATCGGTGGAAAATGTTTCTCTCATGTACGAGTTATCAGAGGCTTTTAATGCTGTGTCATTAAGGCAGGCATGCATCCTTTTTATTTTGGAGAAGTTTGACAAGATGCATACTGAACCATGGTAAGTAACAAATGAATTTGTCACGTTTTGATGTACAAAACTTCCAACCTACTACATATTCCCTTACAACGTCATAGCACCCATCGTTTAATTAAATTGGTGTATATTTTTGAATAGTCTGTGATTTAGTTGGTTTTATTAGAAGCTCTTTTCTTTATATGATACTGGCTTATTCGTTGCCATCGTAGTATCAAATACAAAGCACTTTATTGGCGGAAGTAAAAAAATTACAATTTTAACTACTATTTAAAAGCATGTCTGGTATATTGAAACCTATACCTTTTCTGTGTTGGTGATGAAGTGTAGTTGACTTGGTATAAAATTGGTAATAAGTTTGTATTCACAAGAAAACGTATCAAACCCTTTATTTTATTTACTTTTTTTAAACGTATACGAAGTAATAGCCTTACTTTTTTGGGGGTATTGCACTTATATGTACGTATGTGGCCTGCTTGTAAAATGCAAGGAGAAACTAACCCATGAATGATAATATGCAGGTACCCTCACCTAGTTCAACGCATATTGCCAGAGATGCGAAATTACTTTACTGCGGCACTGACAAGGCATAACCAAGCCGGCATGCAACAGTAGGTACCATTCCCCAGTTTTGATGAACCTATTCATTCGCAACCAAATGTACAAAATGTGATTCGAACACAAGAACAGCCAACGCATATGCTTTTGGCCTTGTATAGGTGTGGAGGTTGGCTTTTACTTATCGAGTTGCTTGATTCTTAGCTGCATCAATGAAGTACCTTTAGGTCTAAAGACATTAGAAGTTCAGAAGTTGAGCTTTGGAATTTTAGAGTAGTATTCATGTCGAATAACTCATCTTTTTAGATCTAGTGTCAGACCTATGAAACTTCTTATAGTCTACAACGTTGTAGAACATAACTAGAGAAGGATTGATTAGAGCGCGGCTCGATTAGTTTCGACCATTTGTTATAGATGAAAGTTGTGAGAGTATCAAGAGAGAATGAATGATTTTGGGACGAATGAAAGCATTTATGCTCGGTTTTCTGATTTATCGTTACTTTCAAGCATGTACAGAAAACTTGTTGAATTTTATGTGAATGACTAGGATAAGTCCTAGTTTTGAAGTTGTAACTTGATACTGCTGCAGTTAATGTTTCAGGTAATTCTTGGAAACAATGAATGGTTAAAATCCCATCATGAATTACCAAGTCCAATCTTCACATGACAATTATCAAAGTTGTGAAAAAAAAGAAGAAAAAAAGAGTATTTTTTGTAGCATCTACATGAGCTTGGGAGTTGGGAGGTATTTGAACTTGGTTAATGGTTAGATATTTAGGTCTTGTTTGGTTGCAGTATTAATAGTAACGGGACTATGAATATGTTCGGATTATGATGGGATAACAAATGAAGATGTGATTAATAGTATATACATAAAATATCAATGAAGTGTTTGTTTGATTTTTATTGTGGTTGGACTATTTTACAAATTTACATTTATATCCATAATAAATAAACTTGTAAAATACATATATATATATATATATATATTGTTTTAATATATATATATATATATGATTTTAATATATATATATATATATATACATATATTTTTTTTAGATTTATATGTTATTATTTTAATATGTGTATATACATAACTATAATTAACTATAATTATATATATATATATTTATAATATGTGTATATACATAACTATAATTAACTATAATTATATATATATATATATATATTTATAATTATATAACTATATGTTCCAATAACACACCTCATATTACTCTAAATATCCTCATTTATTATTATTTCTAATCACATGTTACTAATAGTCTTATACACAATTTGTCAAACAAAAAATAAAAATGTGGTATGTATGTACTCCTAGTACAATCCCACATAATACCTCAACCAAAACACACCCTAAGATTAATTCTTGCCAGTGAATTAACCAACATGGCAACACCAGAGTAGCCTACAAAATTTTTATACGAATTGGCTAGATTTTCAACTAGTTGGGACAAGATTAGGTGAGAGAGGATTTAAAATGCAGTGTTTTCCGTAAATACTATGTTTGATAGCCTAATATGGACGAGACTATTAGTGCAATGGTATAGCAAATAATCCCAAATAGGGTCATTTGTAACATTTTATTATCCGATCCCAATCCGGGTGTATTCAAAATCCGGTTACCACCAATTCCGCAATGAAAGGAGGCATAAGGTATATGTGCCAAACTGGTAGTTCAAGTTTGTTAAAATTTCAAAACCCTTCTTGATCTAGTAGAGAATTGACACCCCACCAGTGTTTTAAATAGCGTTATCGCTATCGTAGCTTTTTTTCGAGAGAAACGCTAAAAGCGCTAATAGCGTTGCTATATAGCGCTTTGTGGTGTATTTTTTTTTGCCTAAATATGCACTAAACTTTAGAATATATAACAAAAAAAAAAATAAAAAAATATAGTTATATTAGATAGTAATAAAAAAAAATCAAAAAAAAAATTGTTGTTGGTAAGTTTCGAACCCAGATCTGCTGGAAATTACAGCACAGTCTTAACCATCTGGACTGTAGACACTTTTATGAAAATTGCACAATATATATTTATTATTTAGATCCGCTGTTTTTTTTAACTCGCTATTTACGCTTTTGGTCCAGAATTTCGCGATTTTTGCGCTTTTGGTCCCCTATAGCGCGATTTTAGCGCAATTCCACCCAAAATCGTGATTTTTCGTTGCGTTTTTTTACCAAAAAAGCGCTATTTCGCGCTACATAACGCTATGTAGCGCGAATTTTAAAACAGAGCACCCCACTAAGTGCAAAACTTCTATGTAAGAATTAAAATTAATGATGAAGGTATTATAGGGGCGGCGCTACAGTTGTTACCACTTCATTTGCTAAAAAGAATTGCGCCGTAATTTTTTTTTTCGTCATTAAAAAAATTAAACAGGAAAAAATAAATAAAAAATAAAGTACACGTAATTTAAAAGGTACAAAAAAAAAGAGTTTGACTTATTTTTTGGTAAAGGTTGGCCCATGTAAGTCTATAAATGACATGTTAGTTCTTGTAATTTCTTTTTTCTTTTGTTGTACCATAATTTAAATGATAATAAAAAATTATTTTTACGCCTTATTTCCCTTTTTTTTATGCTCACTTGTCCGATACAAGGGCCACCAGATATAGTCTAATACTTATCAATATGGGAAATGAAAGAGAAAAAAGGATACCCAAAACACAAACGTAAAATGTGCTAGAAGAAACAATTTAAAAAAATGTACTAGTAGAAAAGCACAGGAATCGAGAAACACAGAACGGTAACACGACTCGTGCTACCACCATGTAGGGCTGGGTTCGGTCCGGTTTTCAGTAAATCCGAAACCGAGATTAATTTTCGGTTCAGTCATTTTCGGTTTTCTGAAAATGAGAACCGGACCGAACCGGTTTTGATTCGGTCTGGTTTCGGTTTTGATTCGGTCCGGTCCTATACCGGTTTTAGTTCGGGTTTTTTGGTATGATTCAATTTTATATGTTAAAGTCAAATTACACAAACATATAAATATAAATTTCTATAACTTTAAGAAATATTATACAATGTTTAAAAACTACTACTAAAACCCTATCTCTTTAAAACATTCTTCATACATCTCAGCTTCATTAAAGTTTTACTATTTTACGAACTCCTCATTTAAAAAAAAAACACTTATACCTTAAAATTAGATAATTGTAAAAAAAAATGTAACTTATTTATATATATATTGATTTATAATTTCAATATATATATATATATATGTGTATATATCGATATAATACTAGTAAGTTCATATACATTGGGTTTTTTTTGGGGGAGGGGGGATTGGTTTTTTTTTACTACTTGGTTCGGTTTTCTTCGTGGTTTTTTCATCCTTTCAGTTTTTTGATTTTTTTCGGTTCAGTTTTATAGTAAACCTAAAACGGACCGAACAACTTCCGGTATTCTTGGTTTCCGTCTTTTTCGGTTTTCGGGTTATTCCGGGTTTTTACCGAGCCCCATGTGCATAATCACAAGTGTAAAATTGAAATATTCTGAAAACCATGGGAGTTAAAATGTTAATCTCAGTAACCACAGGGGGCGTACACGTAAATTACAGGACAGGATAAGTTATCGAATTTTAATTAAAACTGGGAAAAAAGAAAGAAAAAAAAGGTTAAGAGTAAAAATGGCGGTGGTTGAGATAATAAGTGGTATATGGCCTTTAAACCCCGTTAAATCTCTAAAATTACATAATAAAAACCGTTTTAAATCGTTTTCTCCCATCGCCGTTGCAAATTCCCCTTCTCTCTCTTCATCCTCCACCATTCAGGCATTCCCTCTTCTTTCTTTTAGCGGGAGTATATATAGACATCAACTTGGATATTTTTTTGCAAAAACGCTCCAAATCAAGATTTGATTAATACAAATCTTCACGGTTTCACGACACAAAAATACAAATATGCGTCATTTTTTTCCCGATGTATAATGACATGTCATCTCGGAAAAAAAAGACGTATATTTGTATTTCTGTCGTGAAACTGTGAAGATTTGCATTAATCAAATATTGATTTTGAGCGTATTTATAAAAAAAATATCCAGGTTGATGTACATATATACTCCCTATATTTATATTATAATAATATATATATATATATGTGAGTGTATTAAATTGTTTCCATTTCTTTTAATTCTATAGTAAGATATGTATATATCTATTTAATAATATATGTGTTCCCCACACAACGTTGTGTGTGCGGTGCGTAATGCAATAAAAATATAAAAAATATGTATAGTTATGATATAATTAAATATGTGAATAATACAAAAAAAAGAACATAGTTTAATATTTAAAAGAATTTTTGTTTGTTAAGGAGGGATAAATAGTTTTATTAGTTTTTACTTTTTATATTTTTATGTGAGTATGATATTATTGTAATTAATATAAAGGCGTAGGGGTATTTTTGAAAAAAAATGGTTAAATTGGGCAGACTCATTTGACCTTCGGTTGCCTTATTATAATAGAATGATAGGTTTTTTTTTTTTTCATTTCGAATAAAATTGTTTCCATTTCGTTTAATTCTATAGTAAGATGGGAGTGAACCTATTTTATAACCTATATATCCGCTTGGATTTAATAATATATGTTTTTATAATAATATGAGTGTATCTAATTGTTTTCACTTTGTCGAATTCTATACTAAGTGTGTTTGTGTATATATATATATATCAAATTGTATCCGTTTTGTTGAATTCTATAGTAAGATGGGAGTGAACCTATTTTATAACCTATATATCCGCTTGGATTTAATAATATATGTTTTATAATAATATGAGTGTATCTAATTGTTTTCACTTCGTCGAATTCTATACTAAGTGTGTGTGTGTGTATATATATATCAAATTGTATCCGTTTTGTTGAATTCTATAGTAAGATGGGAGTGAACCTATTTTATAACCTATATATCCGCTTGGATTTAATAATATATGTTTTTATAATAATATGAGTGTATCTAATTGTTTTCACTTCGTCGAATTCTATACTAAGTGTGTTTGTGTATATATATATATATCAAATTGTATCCGTTTTGTTGAATTCTATAGTCAAATGGGAGTGAACCTATTTTATTCTATTCTATCTATTTAGGTTTAATATTATACGTTTCTGTATATGTGTGCATATTTTGGTTCTCATTTCGTTGAATTTTCTCTAGTAAGATGGAGTGAACTTGTTTTATAGACTATCCATTTTTTTTTTATTTTTTTTTTATTAAATCGCTGTTTTAATGACGGAGTGGAAGATGATTAGTTTCGTACGAATAGTTTTATGTTATTAACTGCATATTTTACGTAAAAAAAAATATACTATAAAACTTTAATAAAATTGACTATGTGCTGTTTGGCAATTTTTTTTTCCTTAGCTTTTTGCTTAAAAAAAGCTATGGGTGTTTGGTTTCCTAGATTTTTTAGCATTTGGGTCAAAAAAAGCCAAAAAATAACAATCTCAGGATTGGAGAAACTAGGAATTTTAAGCAATTTCGCTTTTTCACTTTAAATAGAAGATTTCTAGTAATAATTATTTTCTGTATGGTTAAAAGTCACTTTTAAGAAAGTAAAAAATTGAAAATTAGTAAAAAAAACTTATAAGTGTAAACTTTATTCTATTCTAAGTTAGGTTTCCTATTCTATTTTAGTCGATGGAAGTGTACTGAATCGACTGAAATAATGTTTTTATTCTAAGTTAGAATTATTGACGTTATATTCCAGTTTAATAAACATTATTTAGTTCGATATGGGTTAGACATCATCATCAAACTGAGCCTTAATCTTAAGTAATTGGGGTTGGCTATATGAATGGGAAAAATCTATGTGGAAGCTAAAGCGAGAAAATATGTTCGAGTAATGAAATTTTGTTCACTATTGTTTAAAATTGTGATGAACAAATTGGAACATCACGGAAATCGTATGGGCACACAAAATCGCGTGGGCACTAGAGAGCATTAATTAATGATGTGAGAGAAACTAGGTAGCAATGTAGCCATGAATTTGTCAAATATATTATTCTGGCGTCCCTCCATTGAAATATTAATGCTTCCGACCCTGGTTAACAGGAAACTCTGTCACACTGGGTAAACCTGTATCTGAAAAGAAAATACTTATTTAGATTGTGTACTAGAAATTCGCTTGGGAAGGTTACTTACGCCATAAATTCACGAACATAAGAACTAAAGCATGTTTAGTATATATATGATACTTGTGTTGTTTATGATATTACCGAGAGGAAACTGTTTTGAAACTCTTTAGCAATCATGTAGTTACATACTATATTTTACCGTACCTTACAAAATCTTAAGTAGGGTCGTCACTCGTCACTGATCTGTGAAATTGCCACTTCCCGTTTTCCCTGCAATTATAAGGCCATGTCTCAGATTCTGCATTTGAGTATCATACTTGTAACTCATCTTTAAATCTGCCAACTATGATGTTGATCACAACTTCTTATTTGTTTCTATTAATGTTTTTTTTCCATATAAATACTTGCTACCCTGTTCATGCCATCGAACTGTTTGTGGTTATGTTTGCTATTTGGTGGACTGTTTCAGTTCTCAAAACCGGTATTAAGCAAATGAAAAGTCATTAATATTGATGGAAACTTTTTTCAGATTGTTGGTGGAACCACACCCAGGTTGCTTGGTGGTGGAAATTCTAATTCTTTTAGCTTATTAGATTCATCCTATGAAGGAGACGATTTTTGGCTTCAGCTTGAGGCCGACCTTTATTACTGGACAAAAACATTACGTCCGGTTCAGGTAAAAAATAAGTTAGGACTTCAATAAAAAAGAATTGTAACTTTGTTGCTTTTCAAACTCACGGAGATGATTTTGGCAGTGGTATCCTGGCCACATTGGAAAGACTGAGAAACAACTCAAAGATCAACTAAGATTAATGGATGTTGTTATAGAGGTCCGGGATGCAAGGATTCCATTAGCGACGACCCATCCACAGGTCAATTATTTTGCAATTATATTAGCTGATAATTTTTGGTTTCTTTGTGGTTAATCCAATGATTTCTCACTGTTCATTCAAACGCCAACTAATTGCGATGCTTTTTGTATCTTTTTAACTATGTTAATCGGAGAATACAGGATTCAGTTATCACCACTACTAATGCATGCTTTGAAAACTTTGACATTGTTCTTTTCTTCTTGCTTGGTAGCATTGTTGTTATTTTCTTCTTTTAGCCTGTAGCCTTCAGTTCTTTTTGTTTTTTTGGGTAAGTATCAGGAAAAGTGTATCTTCACTTGGTAATAAGAAACTAACACACGTTCAATTGGATTAAAGATTAATCATTAACTCATGATTTGGAAAAAAATTAGTATATTGTTTTAGCTGTTATTGCGACAAGACACACCCTTTGGGTAGATCCAAATACGCATACATGTTTTTACTATTCTCTGACTGGTAGGGATGAAACCACATACTGTAAATTTTTGCTCAAATAAAAAATTTCACATGCATACTTTTCTCTGACTTGTGGGCGCATGCCTTTTTGATTAACAATATTTCCCGGGCATAAATTATCTGGCTTGCAATAACCTGTGTACATGTTTTCTTTTGGCTAAGATATTTCATGGGCTTATCTGATGCAGATGGATTCATGGCTTGGAAATAGAAAAAGAATTTTGGTTTTAAATAGAGAAGACATGATATCTACTGAGGATCGGAATGCTTGGGCAAGTTATTATTCTAGACAAGGAATTAAGGTCGTCTTTTCTAATGGCCAGCTTGGGATGGTACGTATTTCTATTCCTTTTCTTAATATCGATATATCAACAAGAGGCAAATACATGGAAAAATAAGTGACTAAAATATCCTATGACTACCAGGGTACTATGAAGTTGAGTAGGTTAGCGAAGACACTAGCAGCTGATGTAAATGTTAAACGCCGAGCAAAAGGATTACTTCCACGACCAGTGAGTTCTCTTTCTTCTATGTTACTTGCATATCAGTCCAGAACTGTACTGTTTTAGTTAAACCGAACGGGTTTTAAAGTGGAAACGTTTCCATGAAAGGCTTGGTTGGTTGCAACTTTAAGCAAATAAGATTTGATTTTTTGTGTTTTAAAATACGGACAAGTTCACGCAGCTTTAACCTTTTTTTTGCATTCTTGTTGTCAAATATTATCCACCTGTTAGGCAAGTTAGGAAAAGACCAGATCTTAAAACGACTAAACACGGAACTAAGTCCGATTCTTTCTTTTTGAGAGAAAAAGAATAGGATATTAATATATTATCACTTTTGTATGATGAAACCTCAGAAAAGGATCTGAATATTATCTGTCTGTGCGTTGTCTGTACAAAAAGGCACTACAAAGAAGTAGTTTTTGTAAAAATCGGAGCCTTAGGCTTTTTGAGTTCTGACTCATGTCTTTGAGAGAGTTTACTGTATTCCTTATAAATGTTTTCTGAAGATTGTTACTAAATTGACCAAGATTTAATATTTTCGCTTGGTGATTATTGTGTTTGGTAGGTTCGAGCTGGAATAGTAGGATATCCAAATGTTGGAAAATCGTCTTTGATTAACCGCTTGCTAAAGCGCAGGATGTGTCCAGCTGCTCCACGACCTGGTGTTACCCGATCATTGAAGTATGCTCTCTCTCTCTCTCTCTCTATAGGCTGAGTATTCTAGACTCATGTTTTGATGCAAACAGTAGTTTGAAGATTTAGGTCTTGTTTATTTGACAGCCTGTAAGAAAATAAGCTGGATTCTCTAAGGCTCATAAAAAAATCTAGGTTTCATCCAGTTTAAAAGCTTCTAAACCTTTTCAGGCTTAAAAATCCAGAAAAGCCCCAAGTTATAAGCTGGTTATCCAAATGGACCAGATTTTAAACAAAAAGGCAAAAAGAGCAAAGCTTGGAAGGTAATAACAAAACAAGGACTTAGCCTTCTGTTCATATTAGGTATTAGTACTCTTTCTGGTAAGAGTCTAAAATTGATATTCGGAAAGAGTTTCAAATTAAGATAATAAGTTTTCAATGGTATGTGGATTACTGGATCAGATACTCTGTGTTACAAGACAGTTGTGTATGCAGCAAGTGCTTTGCATGCTACAAGACAGTTGTGTATGCAGTAAGTGCTTGCATTTTGAAAAAATTAAACCGGATGTTGAGGAAAACTCACTTAAGAAGCTCTTGGAGATAAATGTACTTGGTCATTTAAAATGATGAACCGCCGTGTAGTGGAAAATAAAGTCATTGAATGAATTGATAGCTTTTCATAACATGTGAGGTTTTTGTAGACTCCGAGCCTCTGGCTTTTCAGCCAACTCTGGGAAAGAACATTCTTTTTTAAGCTGTAAAACCAAACAAAGAGAAATCCAGCACTATTTATAAGACTGAATCCGCATGATTTTCAATTGCAGCCAAAGAATCATTTGAAATCCTGAATTTTCAAATTTCTCTTGTTTTGGCGAAGGTGGGTTCGATTTGGAAAAGATTTGGAGTTATTGGATTCTCCAGGTATTATACCCATGCGACTTTGTGATCAATCAGCAGCTATCAAGCTTGCTATATGTGACGACATTGGAGAGAGATCTTATAACGTCACAGATGTCGCTGCAATTCTTATACAAATGCTTTCGCGGCTACCAGTAGTTGGTGTGTTCCTTATTCCCTTTCCCGACAATTTCTTTTTACTTTTTTTACCCCTCACAACATAATAAATCGCTTGCTTATTGCAGACTCAAAAGCTATTTATAACCGTTACAAGATTGACACGGATGGTCATTGTGGTAACACGTATGTTTTATTATCTAAGCATATTTAGTGGTTTACTTCTTTTTTGTTGTGTGAAAATTCACTGTTCAAGTTGAGGCGGAAAAATAAGTTCTTACCTGTTACTGATTTATTATTACTGTTGGAAAATATCTGGAAATATCAGCTGGTCGTTTCAACTTTCAAATTTATAACCTGATTAAAAACTAGTTAAGTTCTCTTTGTTAAATTGTTTGTCGTTTAATTTGGATGCAGATATGTTCAAAAACTCGCTCTGCAGTTGTTCAACGGTGATGCTAACCAAGCAGCATTCCGGATATTGTCTGACTTTCGAAAAGGGAAATTTGGCTGGATTTCACTCGAGAGACCTCCTACATAAAATATCCATTGTTGTATGATGTGTTGTTAAATATGTAAAAACATGGTCGGAAAAGGTGAAACTGTTTCCTTGAGCTGCAACTTTTAACAAGTACTCTCGAGGCCAGAGTTCTCATGCACCTCTCGCATATCCGTGTTACCTGGCTTTTAATTTTGTTAACAATTTGTATTGAAATGTTGTACTGTAAATACGATACTAGTTTCTTGTGAAAGAGCAAGACATAGAAAACTCGGTTTTGTGCCATTTTATTTTAGGTTCAAATCTAAGATTTCTTGAGCAGATACTAACAATAATTAGTTTTAACTACGTCTCATATTTCTGGGTGTTCTTTCATCTAATGAAATTGTTTTTTCCCTTTTATCTAGTGAGCCAATGAAGTTGATTCATGGTTCTACACTGTTTATTTAAGGGAAAATTACCAAAACATACAACTATTTTAAACTAATTACCAAAAAATTATATCCTAACACTTTATTCCCAAAACATACAACTAATTAAAATTATAAATAATAAATGTTTTTTTTTTTCTCTCTCTCTCTCCGTGCTCTCTCTTTTAAAAACAACAGAAATCTTTTTTGGGATGATAAAAAACAAAATATGGTAATAAAAAAAAAACTACAAAATATGCCAAAAATATGGTAAAAAACAAAAAAAAAAAACAAGAAAATTACAAAATTACAAAAAAAAAATGAAAAAAGTTCTAAAAAGTCAAAAATTCAAAAAAACCCAAAATATGCTAAAAAACTTTTAAAAAAGTCGGTAACCGAAAAAACCCAAAAAAGGCTAGTAAAACCTTTTAACAAGTCGGGAACCTGAAAAAGCCGAAAAAATGGTTAAAAAAAGTATTGTATATGTTTGTATTGCGTATTTCCATATTAAAAAATATGTATAAATTGTGTGTTGTGTATGCATGTATTAAATAACATGTATAAATAATGTATTGTGTATGCCCGTATTAAAAAAACATGTATAAATTATGTATTGTGTATACATGTATAAATTATGTATTGTGTATGCTGAAAAAACTTTTAAAAAAGTCGGTAACCGAAAAAACCCAAAAAATTGGTAAAAAAAACCCAAAAAATATCCAAAATCACAAAAAAATGAAAAAAGTTCAAAAAAGTCGGGAACCCGAAAAAGCCCAAAAAATAGTTAAAAAAAGTATTGTGTATGTCTGTATTGCGTATTTCCGTATTAAAAACATGTATAAATTGTGTGTTGTGTATGCATGTATTAAATAACATGTATAAATAATGTATTGTGTATGCCCGTATTAAAAAACATGTATAAATTATGTATTATGTATGCCTGTATTAAAGAGTATGTATAAATAGTGTATTGTGTATGCCCGTATTAAAAAAACATGTATAAACTGTGTATTGTGTATGTTTGTATTAAATAGCATGTATAAATAATGTTTTGTGCATGCATATATTAAAAAATATATATAAATTGTGTATTGTGTATGCCTGTATTAAAGAGCATGTATAAAGTATGTATTGTGTATGTATGTATTAAAGAGCATGTATAAATAGTGTATTGTGTATGTCCATATTAAAAAACATGTATAAATTGTGTATTGTGTATGTCTGTATTAAAAAGCATGCATAAATAATGTATTGTGTATGCCCGTATTAAAAAACATGTATAAATTGTGTATTGTGTATGTCTGTATTAAAAAGCATGCATAAATAATGTATTGTGTATGCCCGTATTAAAAAAACATGTATAAAAATTGTGTATTGTGTATGCCTGTATTAAAAAGCATGTATAAAATATGTATTATGTATGATTGTATTAAAGAGCATGTATAAATAGTGTATTGTGTATGCATGTATTAAAAAAACAAGTATAACAATGTATTATGTATATCTGTATTGCGTATTCCCGTATTAAAAAACATATATAAATTATGTGTTGTGTATGCATGCATTAAATAAAATGTATTGTGTATGCCCGTATTAAAAAACGTGTATAAACTATGTATTGTGTATGCCTGTATTAAAGAGCATGTATAAAAAGTGTATTGTGTATGCATAATAAGAAAAACATAAAAAATGGACAGTGTCAAAGGATACAGAATGTATTGTGTATGACTGTATTAAAAAACGTGTATAAACAATGTATTGTGTATGCATGTATTAAAAAGCATGTATAAAATATGTATTGTGTATGTCTGTATTAAAGAGCATGCATAAATAGTGTATTGTGTATGTCCATATTAAAATACATGTATAAACCGTGTACTGTGTATATCTGTATTAAAGAGCATGTATAAATAATGTATTGTGTATGCCCGTATTAAAAAAATATGTATAAACTGTGTATTGTATATGCTTGTATTAAAGAGCATGTATAAAATATGTATTGTGCATGCCTGTATTAAAGAGCATGTATAAATAGTGTATGGTGTATGTCCATATTAAAAAACATGTATAAAATGTGTATTGTGTATGTCTGTATTAAAGAACATGTATAAATAATGTATTGTGTATGCCCATATTAAAAAAAACATATATAAACTGTGTATTGTGTATGCTTGTATTAAATAACATGTATACAATATGTATTGTGTATGACTGTATTAAAGAGTATGTATAAATAGTGTATTGTGTATGCATGTATTAAAAAACATGTATAACAATGTATTGTGTATGGCTGTATTGCGTATTTCCGTATTAAAAAACATGTATAAATTACGTGTTGTGTATGCATGCATTAAATAAAATGTATAAATAATGTATTGTGTATGCCCGTATTAAAAAACATGTATAAACTATGTATTGTGTATGCCTGTATTAAATAGCATGTATAAAAAGTGTATTGTGTATGCATAATAAGAAAAACATAAAAAATGGACAGTGTCAAAGGATAAATAATGTATTGTGTATGTCCGTATTAAAAAAATATGTATAAACTGTGTATTGTGTATGCTTGTATTAAAGAGCATGTATAAAATATGTATTGTGTATGCCTGTATTAAAGAAAATGTATAAATAGTGTATTGTGTATGTCCATATTAAAAAACATGTATAAACTGTGTATTGTGTATGTCTGTATTAAAGAACATGTATAAATAATGTATTGTGTATGCCCGTATTAAAAAAATATGTGTATAAATAATGATTTTTTTCTTTCTTTATCTTTATTTAAAAATAGTTCAATCTTCTTCTCCGATCAGTTCACAAGTCTCTATCCGACTTCAATCTTCTTCTCCGATCAATTCACAGGTCTCGGTATTGTCTTCTCCGATCAGTTTATCCGTCAATTTTCGGTTATTTTGATCATCATCTTCAACAATTCACTGGGCAATATGTGTCAATTTTCTCGTAAATAGTCATAAGTTGATCCGTCAATTTTCGAGGTATTTTTTTATTTTTTAAAAATTATTGTAATTAAATTTATATACTTAATAATAATTTGGCCGCATTTGGCTAAAAGTGATGTGTTGTTGACATATTCTATTCCTCGATATGAAATGTTTTTTTAATACGGGCATACAAAATACACTATTTATACATACTTTTTAATACAGAGATACACAATACATAATTTATACATGTTTTTTAATACGGACATACACAATACATTATTTATACATGTTATTTAATACATGCATACACAACACACAATTTATACATGTTTTTAATACGGAAATACACAATACAGACATACACAATACTTTTTTTAACCATTTTTTGGGCTTTTTCGGGTTCCCGACTTTTTTGAACTTTTTTCATTTTTTTGTGATTTTGGATATTCTTTTGGTTTTTTTACCAATTTTTTGGGTTTTTTCGGTTATCGACTTTTTTAAAAGTTTTTTCAGCATACACAATACATAATTTATACAGGCATACACAATACATAATTTATACATGTTTTTTTAATACGGACATACACAATACATTATTTATACATGTTATTTAATACATGCATACACAACACACAATTTATACATGTTTTTAATACGGAAATACGCAATACAGACATACACAATACTTTTTTTAACCATTTTTTGGGCTTTTTCGGGTTCCCGACTTTTTTGAACTTTTTTCATTTTTTTGTGATTTTGGATATTCTTTTGGTTTTTTTTACCAATTTTTTGGGTTTTTTCGGTTATCGACTTTTTTAAAAGTTTTTTCAGCATACACAATACATAATTTATACAGGCATACACAATACATAATTTATACATGTTTTTTTAATACGGACATACACAATACATTATTTATACATGTTATTTAATACATGCATACACAACACACAATTTATACATGTTTTTTAATACGGAAATACGCAATACAGACATACACAATACTTTTTTTAACCATTTTTTGGGCTTTTTCGGGTTCCCGACTTGTTAAAAGGTTTTTCCAGCCTTTTTTGGGTTTTTTCGGATTCTCGACTTTTTTGAACTCTTTTCATTTTTTTGTGATTTTGGATATTTTTTGGGTTTTTTCGGTTACCGACTTTTTTAAAAGTTTTTTCAGCATATTTTGGGTTTTTTTGAATTTTCGACTTTTTAGAACTTTTTTCATTTTTTTTTTGTAATTTTGTAATTTTCTTGTTTTTTTTTGTTTTTTACTATATCTTTGGGCTTTTTTCGGGTTCTCACTTTTCTGAACTTTATTTTTATATATTTTTATGAATTTGGATTTTTCTTTGTTTTTTTTTTATTTTTTGTCACTTTTTTGGAGTTTTTTCGGGTTTCTGACTTTTTAAAGGTTTTTTCATCATTTTTTGGTTTTTTCGGGTTCTCGATTTTTGTGAACTTTTTTCATTCTTTTTGTGATTTTGGATTTATCTTTGTTTTTTTTACTTTTTTTAACCATTTTTTGGGCTTTTTCGGGTTCCCGACTTTTTAAAAGGTTTTTCCAGCTTTTTTGGGTTTTTTCGGATTCTCGACTTTTTTGAACTTTTTTGAACTTTTTTTTATTTTTTTGTGAATTTGGATTTTTATTGGTTTTTTTTATTTTTTAACATTTTTTTGGATTTTTTCGGATTCCTGATTTTTTTAAAGGTTTTTCCAACATTTTTTTGGTTTTTTCGGGTTTTCGACTTTTTTGAACTTTTTTTATTTTTTGTTGTAATTTTATTTTTTTCGGTTTATAAATCATTTTAACATTAAATGAGTTATTATTTTGTGGGAAAAAAATGATGATTTAGAAAGAGAGAAGAGAGAGAGGGGAAAGAGAAATTTTTTGGTAGGTGGGGAGAAATATATATATATATATTTTTTTTCTATTTTGGGTCAATTGTACGTTTTGGTAATAATTTGTTTGGGTTGTATGTTTTGATAATATTTCATAACACATTGTATGTTTTGGGAATTGACCCTTTATTTAATAATAAGCTCAGATTAATCAACAATTTAGATATATGTCAAGATTCGTTGCGGAAAAAATTCTCATTGAAGAAAAAAGCGTTTTCAAGAAACATAACTGTTCATTTCTATAAACTGGATTTGGAATTTCATGAAAACAATGAAAGCCTAGTATAAACTTTTAATTATTTAGCATTTAATTTAATCATAATTTGTAACTGTCTTAACTTTTAATAACTAAAAAAATCTAGTATAACATTTTCACAATTAACATTTGAAACTAATGTTTGCATAATTATAAGTTATAAACGTTTCAAAACTCATATATACGATATGAAAGAAAATTTTACTATAAATTATAACTAGCTAAATAATCGTGATACTAACTTTGCATTATTAAATACTCTATTTTATCTTATTTAAACCTTGTTAAAAAACAAGTTGACTAAAAAATACTCATAAATAAGTTATCTTTTATCATTTTACTACATCATTTTACTAAATTTTCTAATAATTATGTGACGTGTGATTTGGAAAGTAAATATATTTAAGGTTTAGTCCGGCTTATAAACATGTTTTAGTTTAGGCCAATTTTAGCAGCTTTTTTGAAATTTGTTATATCGAAAAAACTCGCAATCAATTAATTTGTTTGTATTATACTAAAATTTTGTTATAATCTTATATAAGAATGCAGTAAAAGAGTTAAATAAATTTAGAGTGTAGATATCGACATGAGAGCGTGAGAGAACAAAAATCACAAAACGGAACAAAAAGATGGAATCTCGGTTACATAAAATGGGAGTGGTCATTTGATTTCAAACGTAATGGAAATGTGAGAGTTAATAGGAGCATTTACGTTTTGATATTGTATCTCGTGAGTTTTTTTGGGCTAAATTCCCTTTGTTGCACTCTATTTTTACTGTTTTTTTTGGTTTAGTGGCTAGTTTATAAATTTCTAAATTATATGGGCTAGATTGTAATTTTTTAAAACTTGTAAAGTTAAGTAGATAACCAAATTAATTTTTTTTAATAAACTGAGGTTAATAAAAAATTTATAAACTCAGATTACTAAATCAAAGAATATGCTAAGTTAAGTGTACTAATTCAAACATTTTTCGAAAACATGGTACACTAAAACAAAAAACAGGCAAAATACGGCACACTGAAGTGAATTTAACCCGTTTTTTTTATCTTCTATTTTGGTCAATATCAAAAGCTGCAATTATTATTATTATTATTATTATTATTATTATTATTATTATAATCATAATAATAAATATTACTTATTTATGGCCTGAGTTTTAGTGTCTGGGCAAATTCCTCTACGCCAAAACTGCGCCGGAGTCGTGCAAAATATCGATACATTAAGAGGATCCGGACTCGTAAATGAGATACTTGTTCAGAAGGGCAAGAAGCCTGGTTTCCTTAGAAGCTTAAAAAAATACGCTACATTTTTGTTAATTGATGCAGTCTGGTCTTTTTGTTAGCGTTTTTATTTCACCCTGCATTTGTGGATAATGTTGATTGATTAGAAGCTTAAAGCATCAAGTTAGCCATTGTCGTTACCATTCAAGTTAAATCATCTGAATACAAACCTACGACTTAATTCCTCGTCCACAAGTACATACTTATTAAGTACCTAAATTAGCAACCAAAGCTAAATGATAGCAAGTCTACAAGTGCATTAGCCAGACAACTACACATAATACGCCATCTCTAGTTATCTTTCTTTGTTTTTGCTTTCTTGATTCTCTTCATCTTAGGCTGAGTTTCAGCATCACGATTTGCCTCGTTTGTCTTCTTTGCAATAGAGTAAAGGTTCTCAGCATTTGTTTGAGGTGACAACTCTTTGTCTTTTGGGGCTTCTTTAGGCAGATTAGAGACCATGAACATTGCTTTCACTTGTCCAAGCACTTCCGACCAAACACGAGTTGATTCTGCGTACTGCTATAAAGCAAAAATAATCCAAAAATAATACAAAAATGGTATATTTGAATTATACCGCGAACCAAGATATGCAGATAAAGAAGAAGAGAACCAAAAACAATACAAGGGACTTCTAGCTTGAGTTGTAAATGTGATGAAGACATATTTATGGAAGTGATTGCAAATCATGGCAACTTCGAGAGCTAAATCCTTGTTTTGTTGTGACTCTACACATGTTTTAATTTACTTTAGGAAGCTGAACTACATTTAGTTGATCCGCTTATAATCTAGGGTTTTCAGATTTTTTAGGCCTAACACATCTGAAGGTTAAGCTGTATTTTCGAAACTTTTTTGTCAACCTAAATTGAGCTTATTTGCTTCACAGGTGCAACCAAAACAAGCCCTAGGTAAAGAAATTCAAGCTAGTTTAATTCAGGCGATTGCTAAACATGACCAGTTTCTACTTTCTAGTCCAGTCACTGCCATTTAGTTTAATCAAGTTAACTACGAATCTCGTTAAAGATCAATTGACAATTTAGAAAACAAATGTTAGAAATTAATCATAGAAATGTGTAAACTTAATTGAAAACTCATTTTCTTGGATAAGAGAAACTAGGTGTAAAATTCATCAGAATTTGGAGAAAGCGAATATTTGTGTGCTAAGTAAGAGATATAAGGAATAAGTAACTGTACCCCTTCTAATTTCCCATTGGCAACCTCTGCCTTCTTAGAAAGCTCATAATTCTCTTTAGTCAATGCCTCAATCTGCAATAACATCGAGAGAAGGAATTGTAAAAATAAAAATAGAAAAATTGATGGACAAAGTGAAGATGGTAAAAATTGTAAAAGCTTAAATTACCTTCTTTTGTGAATCAAAGTAAAGGTTTCTGTAAGTTGGGGAGACATTATCTTGTGAGTAGCTCCTAGAATCCTGTTAAATTCAGGGCCAGAAAAAAGAGAGGAAACTTTAAGAGTATCAAACAGGAATGTAAAGAACCATAGTCGGATCAAGTGAATGAAAGAGAAGGCATGATTGGTTGCAGCTCTTAAGCAAATATGCTAGATTTTTCGATGTTGAGAAAAAAGATAAGTTCACCCAGCTCCATGATTTTAGCTTTTCCAGGGAAAAAAGACAGAAAACCAGCTTTGAAGCTGATCAACCAATAAACATACAAGTTTAAGCAAACGACCAAACCAAAAGGCCTAAACAAAATTGAAAAGTAAAATGTACAAGTTAAAAGAACCCAGAGAACCATATTCGAATCTAGAAAGTGGAAATGAGTACTCGTTTGTTTGGTTCTTTATAAAAAAAATAAGCTTTTTTTTTCATGTCGGGAAATATTTGGGTTCATCATTCAAAGCTTCAATATTTTCCAGGTAAAAATGTCCAAGAGAATATCAGTTTTAAAGCTGATCAACCAAACACAGCCCAGCTTTTAAGCAAAAAAGTAAGGTAATACGCAAGGACTGGAGAAACTAAGAGGATGCCTTATTCTTCAACTCGTCCACAGTTTGAAGAATGTAGTCAATTTTCTCTTCCAAGCTTTTACTATTAAGCCCCGGATCTTCATCAACATTTGCCTCGTATTCCATGTCATCTTCGATGAGGTTTACTTCAACAATGGGTTGAATTTCCTGGTTTTGAGGGGGTTGATATTGATTTTGAATTCGCCCCGATCGCCTAGTTGCTTTTAATGGCTGTTTTTTTGAAGAAAAGCTAGAAGATTCTGAGAGCAATTCGGCCTGGGAGAATGACGAGTTGTAATATGTCACAATCATTAACATGGAGATCATTATAAACCGAGGAAAAAGCAAGATGATCTAACTTCAGACTTGTTGCTTGTTCAGGGAAAATAGAAAAAAGAAGAAAAATATAGCCTAGAAGCTGAGAAGAAACGCAACTCTGCTTTGTACTTATGAAACCAAAAAAAACTGGCCTTATAAGCCTTAGCCAAAGAAGCCTCAGTTCATATAACGGTAAATACAATCTCTTTTGCAATTTGTTAAAGATAAAAGTATTGCTTTTGTTCTGAAGCAGAAGGAAAGTTTTAATTTTGAAGTTACTATTGTCGCTTAAGGATATGCCTTAGCGTTTGTCTGGTTGCCGTTTTTAAGAAGATAAGCTGGGTTATTCGAGCTTGCGAAAATAGTCGCTTGTCCAGCTTAACATTTCTGGCCTTTTCAGGCTAAATTTTTGAATCGCATAGCATTAAAGCTGATCAACCAAATGAAATCCAGCTTTTAAAATAAAAAATCCCAGAAAACTCGAGCTTAAGAGATGCAACGAAACAAGGGCCATAGTCTCTAAACGGTGAAATGAATGTTTATCACTTTATGTACAAATTGCATTTGAGGAGGAAAAACATCTTGTGGAATTTACAAGGCAAATGTGGACTTTAAGCAGACCTAAACACAGATAGACCTACATGCATATGATTATGTATATATATAGATCACCAGTACTCAGAGATTTATAACTCTTTCCACAATTTGAAGTGAACAATAAACTTAGGGCTTGTTTGATTGCATCTTTTAAGCAAATAAGTTGGCTATTTGAGACTAAATTTAGTTCAATCAAGCTTCAAAGTTCTAAATTATCAGATCAGTTTTTTTCCCCTTAAAATTTTACATGATCAACCACATGCATTACAACAAGTGCTTCTTAGTTAATTGTTTTCCGGCTAAGAGAAAATCAGGGTAATTCCGCTTAAAAACGCCTATCCCCTTTAGTCATTTAGGCCAGATTAACTAAATTTCCAGTTTAAATCTGGATATCTACAATCCATAGACTAAAAATGCAAAAAAAAAATAGAGCTTGAAAGTTGTAACTAAATGCCAAACAAGCCATTATTCATAAACCAAGAAAATATCCAAGAAAACCCTTACATAATTTTTATTTTTTTAAAATTAAACTGAGAAAGAGATTCAAATGTCTTGTAAAGGGATTTTTATTTTTTTTTATTTTTTTAAAAGAGTACCTTATTTGCAGCAGCTGCATTTGTTTTTTTACCCATAGTTGAAAGAAAGCTAAAACTGAATTAACTTATACTAGTTTGGTTTCTAGTTCCTAGTAATAAAAGCACTTTGATGGTTCTTGAGAAAAGGGAATGGTTAGAAAATGTGCAGTTGTATCATGACACTTGCCAACCATGACATGCCTTTTATTTTTTCAAGACTTAAAAATTATATATGCTAAATACATACGCTGTTTACTTGATACATATGGTGACTGTATTAGTGGAATGACACGTAATAAAAACTCAATCTATTAAAAAGAAAATAAAAAAAAATTAATTAATTAATATTAATTAAATTTAGAGTAGACTCAAGCTATGTTCAATATATTTATTTGAGTTTTTAATAGTTTGAGTTTTTATTATCTGACATGATTTATACCATTACCGTCTAGACGTAAAAAGTCTTCATTGCTTCTACCGATGTTTCAAGACTTACAAGTCACGAGCAATGTATGTGTAGTGTACCCAATTAAAATTTGTAATTACTCTGTTAATATTTAATTATTTATTATAAAATTATATGCTATTTTAATCGGTTTATAACTTGTATTAAAATTATTAAAATGATTTTTTTTAAATCTAATCATAAAATTTAACATTTGAACTATATGATCAACTTTTGAAAATTTTCATTCCGACAATTTTGATAAAAGTTCGGAGCGAGTATAACTTTATATTACATATACTTACTCATTTACTAAACAAATATCCCCTACGAAAATACGTGCAATTTTGACAGATAATTTTTTTCATATGTAGATTGCCGAAAAAAATTATTTCAAAAGTTAACCACGTAGTTCATGGTTAGAACTATACGATGAAAATTTTAATTTTTTTATTTCGACAATTTTGATATGAAAAATTTGATGGTCAAAATTACGCGTATTTTCAAAAAGGACAATTGTTTAGAAACGAATGTAGTATTTTGTAATGTATTTATACATATGTTACATATAGGATTAAGGAGTATGATTTTTTCAACATTATTTATGAATGAGGTACAAAAGAAGGACAGGCTATTTAACTCATGTCACAGACTCATAATCTATGAAATCTTACTTTTAACATATAGTTAGGCTATCTTAAATTTTTTATTAGGATTGAATCAAAATTAATCCAATGTAATGATAAAAAAAATATTTAAATTCAACAAAACGTTAAAAAAAAATTAAGAAAATTAATAACAGTATAATAAATCTGAGGTTGAGTAAAAACGTGATAAAAAATATTATTTCTTGTTTCAACACACATACAGTGTTTTTCGGTATGATTGAAAATTTTGATTTTTTTTGACATGCGTGCCGTACTTGTATCCATACCATAAACTTAATTTTTTTTGTAAACTGTTATTCAGAGTGTGTCACCCATTAAAAACTTAATACATATTAATAAACTCAAAAATATTTAGTTTATAGTTAATTTAAAATTAAAATTAAAAAATACTATTAATTAGCATATACTAACTAATAGTGAATCAGGTTATATAATTGTTTTTTATTTCTATCGGTACACTATAGAAATGTTCTCAAAGTTTTTGTTGAGACTTGTATGATATTGCATTTGATACTAAATTTGTCAAGACAGACTAGCCTAAAAATAAGCAAAAATGGATTCGTGGAGAATTCATTTTTTGGGAAGAAGTAAATAAAATAAAAAATATAAAGTAAAACGTTAATTTTTTTAAAAAAAATATTAAAATTTATACATGAAATAATAATAAGCAGCAGACGATAAACGTGGAGCGAAAAAACATAAAAACACTACTTTTTTTTATAGGGAAACAAGTTATTGGTAATTTATATGCAGATACGCTTTAAAAAAAAAAAAAAATGTACACAAGTATGACATTTCATTCAACCTGTCGGATGATTCGACTCCCGTATTATTGACTTATTCTTTCGTTAATTATGCATATATTTATGCGGACTCGCCGTTGACACTTTTTAAAACGTTGTGGACACTTTAAGTCACAAGTATACCATTTTTACTACAAGAAAAGTTCTTCAACTTTAAAATTTCACATTTGCATGTAAAAAATTATAAAAAATAAACGTAATTATTATTAAGATTTATCGGTTACAATTGTTGAACCATGAGTTCAATAATTGATTTTGATTATAAGTGTGATTATGATTTAATGATTTTATAATTCGATGATATAATGCTTGATCTTTTCCAAAAAGAGAAAATGTATATTTCATGACTTAAAATGATAGAGCACTCAATAATGAAGCCAACGGTTCAAGCGGAAGTCGATTCGGAGTCCGAACGAGCAAATTACGAGTGTTTCAAAAAGTAGGAAAATCAGTCCAGAAATCTCGATCGATCGAGATATAGTCCGATTGATCGAAAATGGTCCAAAAAGTTCCAGTGAATCTCGATCGATCGAGATTCAGTCCGATCGATCGAAATTATAGCAGTACAACTTTTCTCCAGAAATCCTGATCGATCGAGATTTAGTCCGTTTCAAAAAAAGTTAGTTTTTGCTTTTTCAAAAACAAGCTTTTAACCATTGAACAAAAGCCACAACAACTCTCAACGGTCATCTATGGACCAATGGTCATTTTGCCTCTTCAAATACACCCCAATCCCTCTCCAAAACATACCAATTACGATACTTCAACCTCTCTCTATCTTAAACACTTAAAATCACTATTGATGAGAAAAAGCTCGAAAAGAGGGAAATTGAAGAGAAAGCGATTCAAGCTCAAATCAATATCAAAAATCGTCACATCTCACAAATTAGCTTATTTAGAAGCAATCAAATTATGAGTATTGTTTTATTTTCGATAAATTTGTAAAGAGCAAATTATAAGCTCATTTGTGAGTGAGTGTTTGGGTAGAAGCTTTTAAGCTAAAATGTTGGTTAAAAGTTATAGGTTAAACACTTGGGTACTCATAGATTGAGGGGGAGTCGTTGACTCGTAAACGTGTTCGCTTGCACTTGTATCAAGAGTAGGAACATCGGGTAGAGGGTGAGCAAATCGAGTGATTAGCTCGGTAGTATTTGTAATCTTGGAAAGAAGATTATAATGAAATACTCGGTAGCGTGAATACCGAGGAGAGGATGTAAGCGGGTTTGCCGAACCTCTATATATCGTGGTGTCAATCTCTTCCCTTACTATTTACTTTCCGTAACTTATATTATTTGTGATTGTGCGCATGTTTCAATTTATTCATAGATTATCATCGTATATTTATTGTCGCAAATAGATTGTTAGTTGCGCTTATAATTTTAATTTCGCAAAAAACACCTAAAACATTATTCATCCCTTCTAAGATTTAGCCGCACGGGCCAACACAAATTAATATATATTTATAATAAATTTGTTTATTAACTAATAACTATGCTGGACGTACAATGTCACAAAATGACACAACATTACTACTTGTGAATTTGATACCCATATGCCTTGAAAACATATTTTTTGATATGCATCGAAATCCTATAAATTTACTAAATTTCAGTAAACACAGAATTCAACTTATATACGACAAATGTATATGATTTACTAGATAAATATAATAGTAATAAACTATCATGACATATATATTTTTATGGTTGGAATATTGTTATGATTATTAAATGATAATTAACAAATAAATAATAATAATATACTATTATTATAAAGAAACTGAAATTTTATTTAAATGTCAACAGTTGATTAAAATATTTTGTTATAGAATTTCACATAATTTCCTTTTTTAAGTATTATGACAAACCTTGGCGCCATCTCATCAAATGTGGATTAAATTGCAAACACCCCTCAAAAACTATAGATGTTTTGTAAATAACCTAACCAAGTTAAATTATTTGTAACTAATCTTCACATGCTGTATATGTTTTGCAAATAACCCATGACTAATTGTAAATAGCCTATGTCTAATTATTGTCTATGTATGTTATTCCAATTTGAAAAAATTTGAAAAATTATTACTTTTTGTTGCATTTTTTTTATTCACAATCTCTAATCCAAAACCAATGCCGAGACTAAATTTGTCTAGAAAATATTTTTTTCACATAGTAACAACTTTATGGCCTGAAATTGTTTATCATTATTTTTAAATTGTCAAAAACGGAGTAATGTTTCCTTTTTTAAATTGATGATGGTGGTTAATTTAGGGCTGCATATAAGCTAAACTCTTCATGAATAAGTTCATATTCGGCTTAGCTCATGTGCGTTCATTTACTAAGAAACTTAGCCTGGACAAAATAACGAGACTCGTGTTCAGACTCAAGATTGTTTATTTATTTTAATATTTGTTTCTCATAAATATATTCATTCTTATGAAATATTCTTCACTTTATATAATACATCTATTTTTTAGAACTAAATCAGTTTATATTAAACAACAGAGCATATCCCGAATAAACGACTGTTCTCACATAAAAGCGAGCCTAAAGATGTTTTCTTCTTCATTTTACAGGTTGTTCGGCACTCCATCTCCATACCAGTCTATCATTACTGACTTCTTTGTGTCGTCAAGGCCCGATCGTCTGCTGTCTTCGACGAGGATTCAATAGCTGCATATTCAGCTACGCTATTAGGAGAGGAAAGACCTTAAACCAGGCCCGTGAAATGGAGAGCGAAAGGCAAGCTTATGAGCTAGGAGTCACAAGACTTATTTGTATCAATGATTATCTCATCACATACTTTATTTACCTGAGTAAAACATATTTTTTTAAGCGAAACGACGATAAACGCCTCCGAAAACATAGACAGACTAAGCTCATGAACAATCTCGGATCAAGCTCGTCTATAAACTAGCTGAATATTAACAAGAATTTATAGCTGGTTTAACAAACGAGCCGAACTTAAACAGGACGTACGGCTCGTATAGAACCTCATGGGGGTCTAATTGTAAGTATTACATAGTTTATGCTTATTTTTTTTGCAGTTTATCCTAAATATATGGAGTAGTAGTATTATCGTTCAATTTCTTTATTTCTTAACGGATAATAATAATATCAAAACCACACAAATAGATAACTCTCAGATAACTTTCTCTCTCTAAACCTCCATTTCAATATATATATATATACATATATATACATATAGATACATATAGATACATATGATATGATGATATCACTACTTCCTATCTCGCCGGCACCTTGCTACGATCTCTGCCGCTGCAAACCCCGTCTCCGCAGCTTAATTGTCTCCGGTTCGGGTCAAAAACCGCCCAAAACCCTGTTTCCAGGTGGATATAAACGGCCCGAGATCAAAACCCCGACACTTGTTCTTCGGTTAACTCCCGATGAAGTCCTCGGAGGAGCAAGAGAGGTGGGAGAGGGGTTGAGAGGAGAGAGAATGCGAGAGACGACCGGAGGAGAGAGAATGCAAGAGGGTGGAGAGATATCGGGAGAGAGAATCGGAGGAGAGAGATTGAGAGAGATATCGGGAGAGAGAATTGGAGGAGAGAGATTGGGAGAGACGATGGGACGAGAGAAATTGAGAGGAGAGAGATTGGGAGAGATTATGGAGGGAGAGAGAATGGGAGTGATGGAGGAGGTGGATAGGGCGGTATCAGGACGAGTCGGGATAGTGGTAGTGGGAGGAGAGGGAAAAGGAGGAGGGAGATTGTACGAGGCGGCGTGTGTGTTGAAGGAGGTGATTAGGGACCGGGCTTATTTGATGGTGTTTGATAGGGTTGATATTGCCGAGGCTGTTCTTGCCAACGGCGTTGTGCTTTCTGATCATGGTATATATATATAACGAAACGCCTCATTTGGTTGCATCTTTTTAATGTTCCGCACATTTTTTTTGCTTGTTTTTGTTATGATTTGTGTAATGGTTTTGTGTCTCGGCTTATTTTGTTACGACATACTATAACTTGTGTGCTTATGTTTATGTCACAATAAGGGTATCAATGCAACTAAGATTAATTAGTAAAAGAAAACGAAGCTCCAAATCCTTAAGTTAATACAAAACACCAAATAGGAAAAATGCTAGTTAATAGTACAAAACTGTATTAACCCATATTTTATTCAGGGGCGATTAAGCTTAGTTTTGTTTGTATTAAATTTTGGTGGTTAGCTGGCTTCTTCGAAAATCTGGTTGGAAAAGATGAAATTTTGTTCAGTTGAAACCAACTTTTTTACCCGACTGCTTAAAAATTACAGACGAATTGTTTGTTATCCTGTTGATGCCTGAGTTTAGGAGATTGAATATAAAAAAGCGTGAGATAATTCATGAGGGCCATGTTTGTTTACATTATAAGGAGGGGTATACGATTAATTATCCCAATGGCCCCACTTAATAATTTGTTTGGGAGACCATTTGTCAATATGTATTAAAAGTGGTATTGGACTATTACATGTATAATAATAGGGGGTTTGCGGTCTTTAGTTTGATCTTTTATTAATCTGATTAGATAGATCCACCCCGGTTGATCTCGTATCATTATCCTATCCGGCAAACAAACATGGCCGTGGTATAATGTGATTGTTAATGCACTCCTCTCTGGTCAAGGTTACTTATGTTAATCAAAGGTAAAGTCCTCTTGGATAAAAAAATAACAACCAATTCTGCCAAAATCTAGCTTAAATTCTGGCCTTTTAAGTTCTTGTATAATGCTTCACTTCAACTTCTTTAAAGCAAGAGTTAGGAAAGGTCTTTGAATTGAATTTCAGAATGCTGCAATAAGCCCAGTGAACGACTGATAGCTTATGCATTGTGCTAATGCTTTGTTGGAATTCGGTCAGATGATTTGATTTCCAATTGTTTGCAGTTACTGTTATTTGTGAAGTTGCATTGTCGCCTAATACTTGATATTTTTTCCTTCTAGAGGTATTTCAACTAAGTCATGGTGTCAGTTTTGTCAACAAACCTTATCCATAAAGATACCTAGCGCAAATTAATGGTTTCAGGTCAGTGAAACAGTTACCTATTTGGCGGTGTTACAATTTAGGTGAAGAGCACGCATCTGCACCTGTGAATTACTTGAATTTGATTTCAATTTTTAAAAAATTGTTACTTCCGTAACTGTTGAAGTGCATTCAACTTTCTAATTTTCTACTTACCCAAAGAAAAACCTACTATTGCTTGGCAGACCTTTGGTAGGTAATCCCAGATAATGCAACAAAATGATATCGGATTGTTGAAGTTCTTGGTTTTATCAAATTTCTTGTTGATTCAATAACTCTGGATATTTTCCCTCACCAGATCTTATTGAAGTAAAAAGCATATTCAAGATAATGTTGTCGATGCTATATTTTAGTTATAGGTGGAATATTAAGATTATATAGACTATTAATGTATTATTTTCATTTCTTAGGTCTTCCTACCATAGTAGCCAGAAACACCATGATGGGTTCCAGATCTGATTCAGTACTTCTTCCTCTAATAGCAAGAAAAGTGTCAAATCTAAAATCTGCTTTGATTGCATCTAATTCTGAAGGTGCTGATTTCCTCATATATGACGTTGATAGAGAGAAACACACAGATTCACCTATGAATTTGATTTTTGAGGGTGTAAAAGTTCCTACTTTTGTCACAATCTCTTCTCTTGGAGTCAACACAGCTGAAAAATTAGCAAAGCTTGGGGCTGGTGGATTTGTGGTTTCATTGGAAGAATTAAAACTGTTCACTAATGAAGTTATGAGTAATCTGTTTCCCACTTCAATTGAAATGAATTTGAATAGGAACATTAAGTTTGAAAGTACTCACGAGGTCAAGTCGCTGAATGTGGGTAGCGGCTTTATAAAAAAGACAGCGACGGGTTTCAAACAACTAGAAGACAAAGAAAACCAGTTGGTAGAGAGAGAGAAGTCATTGATGGGTGAAGTTATAAACGCCGTCCAAGGAACTGTACCACTGGTGATCTTCTTACATTATAAACTATTTGGTAGTTGAAGTTAACTTCTCATGTAGTTTTAATTTCTTTAATTGTTTATTCTCCTACTTATGTAGGGCAATTTTATTTTGTGAACAGATGGAGGAAGTTTCGCTTCTTGTTGATGCTGTTTCTCAACTTGATCAGCCATTTATGCTGGTTATAGTGGTAATTGTGTGCTGAACTTCATCAAATTCTGGTTCCAGGGATATTCATTGGTATTAGCTCTATATTTGAAATAAAACCTTAAGTTCTACTCTTTACATTTTATATAAGTGGCTTTAATATTGGCTATCACAGTTTAAGTTCACTTTGTCAAAGATTCTTAGCAAATAAATTCTTTAGGTTGCCAAATTAGAGATGCATTAGACTTATTTTCTGATGAGATATTATGATATGTCTACTGAGATATATTTATAAGATGTAAATTTAGGGACGTGGGCACCTATCCTATTTTTTATCAGTCCCTGCACTTGAAATTACTGGCAATAAGTCAACTTTATGTTGAGTGTGTTTGGAAGTTTTCCACTTTTATCTCCTTCACTTTTATCAAAGATAAATCCCAAGTTTTTTCCTCTCTTTTCTTATATACTTTACACAAGAGTTGGCTAAGTGTTAACTGGCAATGTGTTAAAAGAGGTGCTAAATGAATCTCTTCACGTCGGATTTGTACAGTAATAGGTCATGCTATTCCAATTTTTTATTATAATGAATTCAAAGTTAAGCATTATGCTAGAATATCGTTCATGCCATGGATGTATATTTGTGCTTATTTTTTGTGTTGCTCCTGAGAACGTTTTGTTCTTACATGTTTTCTGTATGTGTGATTTAAACTTATGAGGGTCGTATCTCTTGATTTCATCAGGGAGAATTTAATTCGGGGAAGTCTACTGTAATAAATGCGTTGCTTGGGAATAAGTACATGGAAGATGGAGTTGTTCCCACAACCAATGAAATCACCTTTTTACGTTATTCTGAGTCGGATTCTAGCGACCGCCACCGCTGCGAGAGACATCCCGATGGCCAGTACATATGCTTTTTGCCATCACCGATTCTTAAAGAAGTGAGTTTTTCATTTCTAGAATCTAAATTATATCTCACATTTTTTTTTTATTATACATGTTATAGCTGAAAGGCTGGGATCAACTCGCTTAATACTAAATTTTACTCCCTCCCCATATTGTTGGGGGTGTATAAGGAAAAAAATGGTTTTAGGGAAAATCCACCGTGCTTCACTTTTTGTGTCAAACCATATATTTTCTTGATTTATAATAGCAAGTCTTCATTAATGTCTTTGGGTAAGGGTGAGTTTGGGATGTGATATAATGTACTTCCATTTCGAAAGTGCCCTAGTAAAATAGGATACCGTAATAAGGTATTTTGTGCAAAAAAGAATAAAAGAAGGGATCCATCCTGGTGTAGCAACGCCTATTGTATGTTTGCTATATAGAAGCAATTCTTTCGTATATGGCAGCAATTGATTTTTTTTAATATATATGGTCAGATGATTATTGTGGATACCCCAGGCACTAATGTTATTCTCCAGCGTCAACAACGTTTAACTGAAGAATTTGTCCCCCGTGCAGACTTGCTTCTTTTTGTCATGTCAGCTGATCGGCCATTAACAGAAAGTGAGGTATGTTCTTTTAAAAAGATATTTTTATTGAGAGAAAGAGGGGGGGGGGGGGGGGGGGGGGGGGCTCTTTCTCCTTCTTAGCTGATATATTTCTTAGAAACATAAAGCAAAAGTGGTGAACTTTTAACAAATGTGAGTTATGGTGCTTTTCAGGTTGCATTTCTATGCTACACTCAGCAATGGAAGAAAAAGGTGGTGTTTGTTTTGAATAAAGCTGATCTTTATCAGAATTCTGATGAGGTTAGATCTTACATTTCTTTGTTCATATTCCTGTCTGTATATTCGTTGACACGTAATAGCCATGCGTTGTACTTTCTAGCTTTTATCATCCTCTGCGTTTTCCCATCCCTGCTAATAGGCATATGGCAAGTGGCTGGCTTTCTTATAAACATTTTTGACGCGGAAAGACCTAAGACCTACTCACACAAGATTTTCTTATGAACCTTTTAATGAAGAAAAGATCTACTCACACAATATTTTCATTTCCCCCTTTGTTATTTATAATGCATACATCTGTTAACTTTTAAGAAAGTAAGCTGAACTTTTTATGCTGGAATCAAAGTTTGATTCACGCAGCATTGGAGCTTTTAACTTTAGAGGCCTCAAAACCTGAAACGCTCAGCATTTAAGCTGGTTAACCAGATACCATCTAGCTTTAAGTTAAAAAGAAGAAGAAAAAACCGCGCTTAAGCTGCAACCAGTTAAGAACCGACTTTTTTCAGGTCATCAAAAAACATTTTTTAGCTTAAATCCCTGGCTGAGTTTCATAAGAAGAACCTTATATCCTATTTGAGATTTTTTTTAATAAACGCCATGCATTGGTGCAGCTTCAGGAGGCTATTATATTCATCAAAGAAAATGCTCAGAAATTTCTAAATACAGAAAATATAAAGTTATATCCTGTATCAGCACGAACTGCTCTCAGGGCAAAACTTTCAGAATCTTCCCATTCTCAAAGAGGGGGTGAACAATGGATAACCCACAGTTTCGATGAACTTGAGAAGTTCTTGTATAGCTTTCTAGATGGAACTACAAGTACAGGAATTGAAAGAATTAGGCTTAAACTTGAAACACCTATTGCAATTGCCGAGCAATTACTTTCTGCTTGTCAGAAAATCGTTAGCGGGAGTTGTGAGCAAGCCAAACGGGACTTATTGACAGTAAATAAATTAGTTGAAAGTGTTGACGGTTATAAAATGAAGATGGAAAGTGAGAGTATTCCGTGGAAGAGACAGACTTTATCACTGGTACGTATTCTGAACCTTTGTTTTTTGTAGCTTATAAGCTCAGTTCTTTTGCTTTCTTTGCTTAGAACATAGGCTGCATTTAATTGGTCAACTTAAATTCTGAGCTTTTGTTTTTTTAGCCTCAATAAGCTAGAAAACATAAGCTGAATGAACTAGCTTTACTCAACCTAGTCCGCTTTAGGTTTTGTTTTGTTTCATCTTTATGCTCTGGTTATGATTGTTTTTTTGCTTTAAAGCTAGATCAAATGTGGTGACCAGCTTAATATCTAAGCTTTTAGGGATTTTGCCCTGGAAAAACTAGAAGCTTAAAGCTTAATGGACCCATTTTCTCTCCCAGCCTCTAGAAATCCATCTTATTTTTTTTTAAAGCTGCGGCCAAACAAGGCCTTAGTGTACCTAACCAGTGCGTTCTGCTCAGTGTTGAATTTATTGCGACTTCTTTTATCATCCAAAATTGCTTATACGAGTAAATATGCAGATTGACAGTACACAAACACGTATTTTCAAGGTCATAGAATCAACTTTGCGAGTATCAAATCTCAATCTTGTAGCTTCATATGCCTTCAAAGAAAATTCTGCTCCAATTTCAGCTACTTCAAGTGTGCAATATGACATTATTAGCCCTGCACTTTCTGATGCACAAGTAAGTGAATTGCTCTTAGCACTTGTCTCTGAAATTTACTTTCTCGAGATGTACTAGTATACCCTCTCTTTTTTTTATGTTACTTTAGAGACTAGACCTAATATGATGTCGAAGTTGAAAACTCGCGTTTAGCCTGAGGAATGCTGAGTGTAGTTTGCTCAGTTTTCCTCTTTGGTTGACTACATTATTGCTTAATACTACTAAATAGAACATATTGTTTTAGCTGGGATCAAATTTAACTGTGTTCTAACCTGTATTCTTTTGCCATTTCTTTCCCCTGGGATGAACAAATTCTGACTTTTTTTTTAAATTTTGGGTGCTGTTCATAATGTAGAAACTAATTGGGGAATATTTGATATGGTTGCAATCAAGCAATGCTGAAGAAGGAACAGTGTATCTGGAATCTTTTGAGAAAAAATGGTCATCGCTTGTTAAATCAACAAAAACGGCCCCATTGGTGAATAATGAACTGATGAGCATAAAACACAGACACAGCATAAAGGTGATAGAGAATTTCAGTGCGGCAGCTGCTTCAAAATTGTTTGATCAAGAAATTCGTGAAGTGGTGAGTTTATCTATTATAGAGAATTTGTGTTCGCCTATACATCAAGTTATTATTAATAACATCAAGTTATTATAACTTCAGTGTTGGTGATGGTGCACACAATTTCATATTTTCTTAGTATTGAAGTTGTCATCAAACTCTACTACCTTTTCTGCATAAAAAGTAGTAGAGTAGCCACTATCTATGGAGTGTTATTAAGATAACTCAGGATTTTTTTCTCCCAAGTTGATCTCTTTAATTTTCTTGTATCGGATTATGTTGGTTTCTGACGTCTGACCTCTCAATTTAAAATTTGATTATAATAAAAAAGTAATTGACTAGCCATTGTGATTGATACATCAGAAAAATAAAATGAAATGGTATGTAGCTAATTATTAAAATATTATTTTATTTCTTTTTTGTAAATCAGTTCTTGAGTACTTTTGGTGGACTCGGAGCAGCGGGTCTCTCTGCATCACTACTCACATCAGTGCTACCTACCACTCTGGAAGATCTTCTTGCTCTCGGCCTTTGTTCTGCTGGAGGGTATATGAAATTTGCCTTTTTAATTATAGCAGATTTTTCAATAATTGCTACATATCACGAAAACGAATAAAAGAAGGAAACTTTATTATACAAAATTTGAAATCCGTGTTTAACTTTGTGAAACCTTTGTTTTCAAATTTGGGGTGAATTAAAGAATTAGTCGCCATACTTAGAGAAAAGCTTGGATTTGGTACTTAATACTTTTCAGTTGCGACACAATTGGTCCTCATACTTTTGGGTCTTCAATCAAACAGTACTGGTCCCCATAGTTTGAGTAAGTTACACCCATAGTCTCTTCCCATGGGAACCAATAGTGTTATACATGAAAACCACTTGTGTGACCTTTTGTGAATATGAGGACCCTTATTGTAACTTTCTCAAAATACAGGTACCAAGTACCATTAGTTTTTCAATTGAGGGTATGAGGACCAAATAGTAATTCTACCTTAAGTACGGGAACCATTAGTGTTTTGTTCAAACTGGGGCTTAATTACCTAATTACAGGGGCTAGTGTTATACTTCACCCTTAATTATTGTGAAAATAACACATGATTTGGTGTACAGATTGTTTTCGGTCTCAAATTTTCCGGGCCGTAGGCAAAAGATGGTCGATAAAATAAAAAGAGCCGCTGATCTCTTGACACGAGAACTAGAAGAGTCTATGGAGAAAGATCTCCTTGAGGCAACTGAGAATCTCGAAAACTTTGTAAAGCTCGTTGGTAAGCCTTATCAAGATTTAGCACAGAGTAGATTAGACGAACTTTTGGAGGCGGAGAGAAAATTAATTGATGTTGAGAAAAAACTTGAAATATTAAAGATTGAAATTCAAAATATCCATGTATCCCTATAGCACAAAATTTGATACTCATTAAGACCATCCATGATGATGGTCTAGAAAAGTGCAATGAGCCATTGTAATGACACTTCATAGATAGTATAAAATCTGTGTTATAGTCTTATAGATAGATTATAGGCTTGGTTTCATCAAAATTCGTTAATTGCGGTGTATTCTGAAACCGAGTCTTGTATGGTGACTTGCATGGGTTAATATGGCTTCTAGTTCTTTGCATTAAAGTTTCTGTTGAGCACTTAAGTTGATACTATAAAATCCTTGTGTTGTAGATGCATTATAGGCTTGGTTTCATCGGAAAATTCGTTAATGGCAGTGTATCCTACCGAATCTTGTATGATGACTTTCATGTGTTAATATGGCTTCTAGTTCTTAGCATGAACGTTTCTATTGAGCACACTTAAGTTGATCTATTCCGAAAACTTACCAGTCTCGCAGCTCGTTGTTCGTTGTGTATATATTCGTACATCTTGCTTCATTTTCTATTCCTTTTAGAACCTCAAGTTCCACACAGTAACTAGATAATACTCTAGTCAGTACATTATTTCACTAATCCCAGCCTCAAATTATAAAGGATGGGAAATTAGGGGGAACCCCCTTTATAGTTACAAAGAGACTTTACATGTAACATGTCAAATGAGTTATAAATACTGAGGAATTATTTTGTTAATTTCCCTTTTCACTTCTACAATGCTTGGTTTCTTCCCATTAATGTTTTCCTTCACCTGAATATCCACATCAAAACAAATAACATTCCATCAGCAGTTGCTGCTATAGCCCAAAATCACAGAAACCTTGTTTGTTACACAAAACCTTTTATACTTTTTCTTTGAAAAAATTTCTTTCCCACGACCTAAAAAATTATAAACTTTTCATTGCAAAAACTTATACACTACTTTTTAGATTATGTTACTGTAATATTTTTCAATTTACAGTGACCATTTATAATACAATCCTTATGATTCAAATATAAAAGAACTTATTTTTCTTCACTTTCACAGGAAATATACTTTTCTACCTATGAAAATATTACTAGAAACAATACCTTAGCTCTCATTTCCGCGACAAAAACTCCGTTGGTGAGTGAAGACTGAACTGCAGTGACCTCGATCTTGAGCTCCCGTAGCGCCACCATAACGTCGAGCAGCAATCCCTCCCTGTGGAAGCATTGCATCTCCACCAAAGCATCGCTCTCAATAATCGACACTTGCACCTGCATTGTCACCCCTTCCACCGGCACAGGCGGGGGAACAAGTGATGGTGTAGGAGCAGGTGTCGACTCCACCGCTCTAGGTTTCCCTACTCCCCCGCTCCCCTCCACTATCCTCATCTTTCTTTTATCGGTCTCGATGTTAGAGACTCCACTCCTCGGCTCCTTCAGCCCTGAGCTGCTCGTTCTAATAGGCGACGACTTAGATCGAGACGTCGCCTCCAGATCTTGTATCTTCTTAAGCAACTGTTTCAAGTACTCGATAGTGTCGCCTAATATCGAGGCCTTATCCATCTTGGTCACGAAAGGAACTAACGACCTCAATATTACAAATCGTTCGTTCAGCTTCTCCCTGCGTCTGCGCTCCGCCATGACGTGGTTGGCGCTCAGATCGTCTCCTTTCCTAAACGTTCTAGAAGCCGATGCATCAGTGGCAGGGATCTCGATGACGTGGCGCTTGGTGTGGAGGAAGGGAACTGTGAACAGGACGTACTTGAGGAGCCATTGGCCAGAGGTGTCGCCAGAGGGGGTGATGACGTGGCAATCAGAAAGGCGGTGTGGGGTCCACTTGGTGAATGAGGAGTGGGGAGAGTAGACGAGGTAGCCGGCGGTGGCTGCAATGGGAGACTCTGACCAACGGGTGGTAAGATGGTTGAGGATGTTGCTGACTGTTTCTGAATAGTGTGTATCCTCTTGTATTAGTTTGTCAAGTACAGGACCTTCTGTGTAATTTTGAGATGTCAGTACATAACTACATATACTATCTTAGGAAAAATCAGTGTTTTAAAAAGCCAAATCTTCACTAAAAAGTTTGTGCAAGAGCTACATTAAAATCTTACGCTTATAGTTAGCCTCGGAAGCAGAAAATCGAGCTTTTTTAAGCTTTGAATCTAGGTTTTAACGAGTTTTGAATCGAGATTTTCTTACTATGAAGCGAGCTTTTAAGAACAGTAGGAAAAATTACAGGCATATATCACACTACAATCTTGGTGCTCGTGGTTTGAAGAAAAGTATTTTTTTTTCGTTTCTTTTTGCTTCTTTTAGTGACTCCAAAATCATCACTTTTCTCAAAACCTCATAGAGGCAAGGATTGAAGTATCGAACCTGAGGGATGCGGTTGAAGACTATTACACAATGGATCCTCGATCCCAGACCATCTTCTGCTCGACTCAGCCCTATATGACTCGTCCTGACGTTGGTGTAGACTCCCTCCGCCTTGGTTCGTCATTCCTAACAACTGAAAATCTGAATCCAAATTATTCGACCCATCTTCTGGCGACCCGAGCCGTATGTCCTCAGACATTTCGAGTTGCATGAGCTCGCTAGGCTCGGCCTGAGCTGCAAGAGGGTTGATATGATCCTTTCTGTCCCCTATAGTCAGCCACAAGTCACCATTAATATTTTGAGTATTAAAAGGGAATAGAAATAACTATCAGTCAAGCTTTACATTATACCTAGATTGGATTCTTTACGGATATATGGAGAATGATAATCAAGTATTTTGAGACTTAAATATTAACTATCCATGCTCAGAATCTCTTTTGAATTTAGTTACCGATGGTCAATGATGCTACTTATTTTTACCTTTTGTTTTTAACTTTGTTGCTCGGTGATACATTTATATGTATCGAATCTTAAACAAAAGCCATAAATTCAGATTTTTGACAATTAAGTGCAATGATATATATTTAACAATAACTTTCCCACAGATATACTTAAATTAAAAATCAGGAAATGACAAAGCTGTAAAAAAGGTTGCATGAACAAGACTTCTCTAGAGAAAAGGTAGACCTAGTTTAGCACAAAATCCAGAAAAAAAAGACTTCACTATCTAAAATTATGTAGGATTATTAGAGTTATCATGAGTCCAGTCTGCACATAACATGCAGTATCAGTTAAAAATAAACTTATTGAACGATAACTTTGTGTTTCCTGGAGCTTTAGTAGATTAGTATCTTAATATTAGGATCTCCAAACACATAATATGTTCTCAAAACGGTTTCTGATCATTGCTTGAATGACGTTTTAACAATTGGATTCGCGATAGTAATCATATACTACCATATATACATGCATATATATACATACCTTCAGCATTGCCTCGAGTGTCCGCCTCTGATTCAGACTCGTTGTCATTTTCCTCGTCCTCTTCTTCTTCCTCTTCCTCTTCTTCTTCTTCGTCATGTTCTTCGTCCTCCTCTATCTGGCTAGGGTTTTGAAGAGAACTGTCAAGGGAAGCGTATGTGGCTGGAAACAAAGGCGACTGGATTGGGTTAGAAGTTGAGTGCTCGGAGAGGGCGGGCTTAGGTGGCGGCAGAAGGTGATGGTCTACAAAAAAGCTCTTTACTTGTTTTATGAATCCAATATCTTCTTGAACCTGAAGTAAAAGTGTTTCTATTAACATATGTTTTACATGAAAAAATGGGAAACTACAATATTTTTCGGATTCAGATAGAAAAGATAACGAGTGATAAAGGCGGGTTTCAAACCATAACCGATTTGGTTCAAAATTCCAATTGTCTTTTTTCCAACTTGATATCGCAATTTTGGTTATAATAGGAGGCGACAACAACATATATGATTATGGAAACACTAGGTTATTTTTATATGACCATCGTCGATTAGTACTTGATTATTTTCGTTAGACATTCCTTCTACGTCAAGACAGACCATTTTATCAGAACCCGATGAATATTTTGTTTGAAAGGAAAAGGAACCGAAAAGTGTTTCTTTTATTTCAAAACAACGAAAATTTTATAATAACAATGAAAATACTGAGTACAGACATTTATTTTTAGGACCTTAATTTCTGAAAAAACACGGATTTTGCGAGCATCCGGGGAGCAAATTATTATGCTAAACAAAATTATAGTTTTAGTTTGATACTCTTTAGAAAACAAAATAACATGGCAGACAGTCCATTCAATGATATAATGAAAAGTGATTTAAATATAATCAACAGTATATATATTTACACTTTTCCAGTTCAATTTTAGGAAGGAATTCTTCTTACTTTTACAAGGCCCAAAAAAACACTCAGGACCATCTCTGTACAAACTACACATTATAATATTTATATCAGTATTTGGGATTAGGATTGAGCATCTTCACAAAGGTCCAATATGTGCATGGGAATTTGGAAAAAAAAACACTTTTTATGCACGTACAAGCCAATAAACATGAAAATGATTATATTTTATCTTTATATACTAGTCTTTTTTGTAGTATGCCTGGGCTATTTATTTTATGGTTATGAAACTCTGATAAAGTGGTCGAGACACATGCCTTATAATAAATCATACTGTTGAATTAATATATATATTGTCTCCCAAATTTATTAACAAGAACGTGGGTAGATGGTGTGCATAAACAGTGAAATCGTCACTGGATTTTTACTTAAATGTAGTTGTGGACATTATTGTAACTAGTATTAATAAAAAAAAAATAATGCAAAACTTATCTTTTAATGTTACTTATAAATGCACATATAATCTATCAAATGAATCTCCCATCATGACCGCTAAAGGAATTATAATTTGCTTCTTGTTAATATATATATTGGAGCAAATGCTAATTAAGTTGAATGATATATTTGGATTAAATGGTAATTAAGTTGAATGTGATTTAGGTAAACAACAAATTGAAGAACGATGAACATAATAATTTCAACAAAATAGCATTATGTGTGTTAAGTTTGCATAGGAGTTGTGAATAATATATTACCCTATCAGTTGAGCCAAGTTCTACTACACCATCTAGAAGAGGAATGCACACTACTGTCTGCAAATAAAATTAAAAAATAAATAACAAGTATGAATTTTTAATACAGTTACGAGTCTAAATATTCTAGCTCATTTCTCTATCACTTTTCGTGTCCCTTTACTTATTTTATCCAAAAAAAAAAATCTAAAAAACTTGAAAAAAATTGTACAATTACTATAATACATGTATCAATACATTTCAATAATTATCTTTAAAATAAAATCCACACAAAATTTATTTTGGAATAAATGTATAAATTAGTGTAAATTAAACATTGAATATTAAAAAAATTGTCTAAAACAATATTATGTTCAAATATTTTAAAATTTGAATACAATATAATATAAAAGTTTATAAACTTGCGGTATAAGTTGTTAAAATTTAAAATTTAAGTGAAAATAAGCAAGGAGGCACAGAAGGAGATAGAGAATAAGGATAGAAGATTTGGGCTCTACAGTTACATATAGTCAACCTATAAACAAATCAAATGAAAATATAGCATGGGGGGAAAAAGAAATACCTGAACACAGGCACTCTAGTAGAACAGCATCAATGTTCATGATAAGAAACAATAAACAGTAAAAATATATGATTAGTAAGTAATTTATAGTTTTTTCAAATTAATAAAAATACATCGTAAAGTAAACACGTCAACCATTTAAATTTACATATATCATGAATTAAGGTAAGCTGTAGCAATTAAAAATATAATGGCATACTATATATATCTGAGGCAATGTTACCGATAATTTTCGTAATTGGAAATGAAATATTTTTACGCCATTACAAATACATATATACCTTCGCGAGAATAGCTCTGGTGAAGACTTTGCTATCAACTTCGTTAGCCCCGGTAAGCCATACGTGTTGTCTCTTTGCATACGATTTTCCGGGTAATCTACATGAATATTTTAAACAAAATGAAATAACAAAAACATGATCGATCATATTCATGACTTGTATTATTGCACATGTAAGTTCCTTGTGCAAGAAGTTATATATAAGCGAAAAAAGCTTGTTAACGGGAGATGTGAAGGAAATAAAATATATGAAAATTTCATTATGAGGGGAAATTAAGGGTAATATTAGTAATCTAAATTAAATCTCTATTGAATAGAAAGTTGTTATTGTGAATAAGTAATAACGATTTATAAATACCTTTGCTATCATTCTATTATAATAAGCCAACCCAAGCCAAATGAGCCTGCCCAATTTAGCCAATTTTTTTTCAAAAATACTCCTATATTTTTTTATTAATTACAATAATACCATGGTCACATAAAAAAATAAAAAAATAAAATAAAAAATAACAACTAATAACACTATGTGTGCCTCTTTAACAACCAAAAATTCTTTTAATTCTTTTAAGTTTTATACTAATTTTTTTTTTTGTATTATCCACGTATTTGTATCATAACTACACTTATTTTTTATATTTTAATTGCATTGCGCGTCACACACGCAACGCGTGGGGCACGATTACTAGTTAAGATAGAAGTGTAGCACATTTTTTTTTTTTAGCACACTCACTTAAGCATGTAGAAGAAAAGAAAACCCTAGCTTGATATATTGTAATAATCTATTTATAATCATTATCAAATAATTTACAGCTGCTCATTTAGTACACGTGAATCGTGACTATTATATTTTATAAATACTGTTGAATGTCTCAGCCTGTCAGCCATAAATATATTTTAGTGTATAAATAAAGAGAATTCTAAACATGGACCATTTGATTAGGTTTGAAAATAATTTTTTTCGTTAATCTAGATATGAAATTTTTAAGTATCAAAGTTGCATATATTTTTATACGATACATTTATTTAGAAATTGAGGGAGTTTTTTTTTTTTTTTTAAGTATGTATCAAACATGCGGGGAGGGGAACAAATATAAACTTGGAACAACACAACATATATAATAAAATCCATCTAATAAGATCTGAACTTAATTACAAATGTTTCACACCATTATTAAATGGCCAAAAAATATTATCAATAACTTAAATCCACACAAGATAAAAATACAATTATTTTAACGAGTTAGATCAAAATTAAGTTCAGGTAAAATACATGAGCACAACATATCTAATAACACATTTCTTATTCTACCCTGTAACCCCACGAAATAATCAAACTCAATTCTTATACAAAGTTTGATATATATGGTTAACTTTGTTTAATCTTTTTCCTCACGTCATATTTAATAATTTCAATTATCCATTAATCAAAACTCTAGATTACAAACCAAATTGACCAGTGCAGTTACCCTAATCTTGTAAATTTTGACGTTGTTCACACATGGAATTAATAGCAGCAATTTAAAATTAAAATTGCAGGGGATAATTCAATGTTTGTTGTGTGGTATGTAAGTTATCCATGGTGGTTGATGTATAGGCACGGAAAAAAGTGTGGAGAATGAGACAGATAATACTACTTCCCTCCCGAAATAATTGTTATGTATTCATGTTTGTGACGTCTTAAAATAAGTGTCCGTTTTCATTTTTTTAGTAAATTCTCTTTTTTATTTTTTAAAAAATAACTTCTTGTTAGTTTAAACATAACAAAATTATATTCAAAACCTCATATTTTAATTAAAATGTAGCTTTTGTTGTTGAGTTTTTATCAAAATTGTTTGAAATCCTTAAATAATACGGTTTTCGAAACATATATGACACTTATTTTGGGACGGGACGGAGGGAGTAATTAATTACTATTAGTGTTATGAGTTCATGTGAATTAATCTAACTTCTTCATGATCTTAGCCATTGTTTTGTAAGATATCAACTGTTTAAATTTGTATATATATTACCTCTAAAAACATTTTTTAAATGAATTTGTACGTATTAATAATGAATATTCATGAATGTAATGGTCCCCAATAGGCCCTAACATAAACATGAAAAAAGAAATTCAACAGAGTTTTTGATGATCAAACCTGTTGTACGTAGCTAGCGAGTTGTCATGACTTATGAAAACAAACCAAATTTATTACTCCTTTTACAATACGGATGACATAAATACTTACTAATAATCGATACCCACAGTGTATGTGACGCGTGTTATATATATGATCCGGTTAAATAAAATTTAAAAAAGTATATTAATGAATGAATATATTAAATTAGAAATTATGAGTAATATAATGTTGTTGTTATACAAAATATACATAAAACGATTTTATTTGGTATGTGATTATGATTGTTTTGAAAATATAATAATTTTTGTGTGTTTTTTATATTTTGAATTGAATAAGTGTAAATGAGTAATTAGTAAAAAAAAGTGGGGGTATTTCCAGAAAAAATTGGTAAAATTAGACAGACTCATTTGTCTTGGTTTGCTTATTATAATAAAATGATAACTAAGATTTTACCGCCTGCATTAATTATAATCATTTAATGATATGAATATAGTTTTATCAAAAAAATAAATATATGATCGTATGCAAAGCTTGAGAGAGATCAATGTTTTCCAAACAGTTGAAATATACACAATATATATGATATATTGAGTACTAATTAAGGCAGATCAAGGAAAGTATTGTTCTTTCATTTTTCATAAATAGTGGTTCATGGGTAGGAATTGCAATATTGTTATTTATTTTCATATATGTGGTAGGCCTAATTATTTTTACTTAGAAATTAAATTTCAAGATTTGTTAAGGAATTATTTCGATACTTTCTGGGAAGAAATTTGGGTAAAATATATTGCTATTTGATCATATATTATATACATGTACATCAGTACATGTATCTATGTATTTATTCAGAAAAAATATGGAAAGATAAAGCTACCAAGTTTCTTATAATCACGGTACAAACTTTATTACTTATGCAGGACTTATGGTTTTATATAATGGACTTTTAATAGCTTATTCTTTAAACTTCAGTAATATTAATATTAAGAGTGATTCTGAGCTCATGTTTAATTGGTGAACTAAGTCTATTTCTCATTGGCCAAAATATACAAGAATTTGGAATGATATTTGCGACTTTATGTAGTTGGTTTGTTTGAATTTTTCTCACATTTTTAAGAAACAAAATTAACCTGCTAATGGACTTGCGAAGATGAGTGTTAGAGGAGATAATTTTACTGTATTAAATGTTCATACTTTCCCTAGTTATCTTAAAGCTATTTGCATTTAGATCAAAAGGAAACCACTTGTTTTAGGGGTAAATCCTTTTAGTCTTGGAGGTGATTTTATTTCCGGTATTCTTTTTATCTTGTGGGGCTAATGATGATCTTCATCTCAAGCAAGAATTTTATTATGCGGTTTTGATGGCTTTTAGCCTTGACACTTGAGTTTTTGCGAGCATTATTGGATAGGCTTATGATGATTTATATATGAATCCGGAGTTATTTTCCTAACTAGCTGATTTCAGTAATTTTAAGTTTAATCACTTAACCGAGTTTGCTTTTGTTAAGGCCGACTTTTGAAGGGCCGTAATGAAGTAGATAGTTGTCAACCAGTAACTTTCAGTATTAAGTTTGGTGAAGTAACATAATTCAAGATGATAGCAATCTAAAAAAAAAAAAATCCAAATAACGACGGGATTAGTGACGTTATTTTTTATTACGAGCTTATTAGCGACGGTTTTTATGCGGTTTTGTGACAGTTTAATCAATTTGCGACAGATTTGTGATAACTTTTTAAATTAGTGGTAGGCTTGTGACAACTTTTGACTCTCACTAAATCAAACATTAGTTTGTAGGGTACCTTTAATTCTATGATTTTCAGAATGTAGTATCACCTTGTAAAAGTAATATGAGGTTTTTAGCTTCATTTTGTTTAACTAGCTATTTTTTGAGGTTTTGATGGCTGATATGAGGTTTTCCATGAGTTGTTTTGCTGAGATTTTGGTGGCTGAATATTCTCTCGTTTGATCACATTGATCCGGAGTTATAGTGAAGAAATATGGATAAGAGTTATAAGGAGAAAATGAGAGGTTAATTGATCATTTTTTTCAGTTAAAATTGTTCAGGTGAAAATTAGGTTATCAAAATTACTGGAATAATTTTTTTTTTAAAAAATGATTATATAGTTTAAATGTTAAATTTTATGATTGAATTTTAAAATAAATTATTTCGACAATATTGATACAAGTTATAAACCGGTCAAAATTACACGTAGTTTTGTAATAGACAATTAAATGAGAATCTACGGATTAAATACTGCTCTATAATGCCATTAAATTACGTGGTCTCAGCTCAGCTGTTTATGCTACAGTCACCTTAGCCACAGTTAGATTAGAAAATAAATGGTTAGATAATGTTTTTCAATATATAATTTATTCTTTCTATTTTCAACAAATTAGATTTTGATAAATTAAAAACAAATTGTACAACACACTAAAAAGCCAAATAAAAATATAGAACCCCAAGAGGTCTACCTTAAATATTAATTAATTTTTTTTAATCCATTTGACGTATTTTTATGCAAATGGATTATGAATCAGTCATATATGATGATTGTTTCCTAATAATTTCTATTTTTTTGAATTATAAAAATGGATACAGAATAGAGACATAATAAATGCTTCAAATCTTCAATCACTAATCCACAATCTACAACTCCAATGTGAAAGTGTGAGATTTGTAGGCTAAACTAGCAATAATGATGATGAGCCAAATATGATCAATTAAGTTCTCAACACACCAGTTTTTAATGTAAATTTAGAATTTAATTTTCACTTCAAAATTTAAGAGTCTGTTATTCGGCCATATATTTAATATTTTTAATTAATATTTAACTTTATGATAGTCTCAAATATGGTTCTATAATATTATATTTGAGTTTTTATTTTGCTGAATCGTCAAATAAAATATATTAAATATTTTTAATTAATATTTAACTTTACGGTAGTCTCAACTAGTTTTCCATAATTATTATATTTGAGTTTTTATTTTTTGTTTTGGTTGAGTTATAAAATAATTATGAAAATTACATTAATGACTATCTGATTGTATAGCATCAATGCAGAAATACTTTTTGTCATCTGAAATTTTCCTTATTTGTGAAAACACTTTCATTTATTATATCAATAAACACATAATAAAGGCTTCAAATCTTCATTAATCACGGAGCTATCAGTAACTCAACTCCCCACCATTGTTTTATTGTACATTTGTACTAATATTAAAAATAAATGTAGTAATTTTTTTTAATCCATTTTATTCACAACTACTCACTCCAACTTTGGTTTATGTATATACATAAACCTTTATAGCAAATTTCGAAAAAAGTGCACAACAAATTCTGACTTTTAACCATCACTTAGTGATTGCTCACTCTCACTATACACACTATAAATTCATTCATGTATATATCAAGCTATATTGGGTCCAAACTCATAAATATGTATATACATAAGAAGTAAATATTAATTGTGTACCGATGACATTGAATGTCCTTTTATACTAATAAGGAAATATGTTTCTACTACGCAAAAACACTTATTATTTCTCTGAAAACAAAAGATTCCAATTGCACGTATTGTAGATTTCATGTATTGACAGTTAGATCCACTGTTAATGAAAAGTAGGGCCGGGCGAAAAACCGGAAAAAACGAACCGAACCGAAAAAACCCGAAAAAGACTGAAACCGAAAAACAGAAAAAAAAATTGGGTCGGTTTCGGTTTTCAGTAAAACCGAACAAAAAAACACCGAAAAATCAAAAAAATAACCGAAAAAACCCGAAACTGGACCGAAAAAACCGGTCCGGTTCGGTCCAAAAAATAAAAGGACCGAAACCGAAAAAAACAGAACCGAAAAATATGCTCGGTTTCGGTTTCGGTTTTACCAAAAACCGGACCGGCCCGGACCCAGCCATAATGAAAAAACAAATACCAAGAGGATGGTTTTGAAAAAACCATAAATTTCTTTACACTAATAAATACTCCTAGTAATAGGGGTTTGCTACATAACCAAAAAAAACATACGAATGTGACACAACTAATAGCAACCTTAGAGACTGTTTTGTATTTTAGGCCTATCTAGCTACCCTTCAATTAAAACGAAGAATGTACATATAAACATCAGAAAACTCGTCCTTAGAAAACTTATTTTCTCGGAAAACCGTTTCGGAGATGGTAACTAACTCATCATCTCCGAAACTCGACCAAAATTTGCCTCTGATAAGTTTATATATACGATGAAATTCAAAAGTATTACTATAAGAAATTAGCTTATAATACTTATAATGTTAATAAAATGATTTACTTTGAATGCTTATGCTATGAAACTCCAAAATTTATTGTAGATACTGTTTACCCTGCCTAATTAAAAAGTTTTTAGTAAGTTTAGTCAAGCCTCTATCGATCCAGTCGGTGTTATCTGACTGGATATTTTATATGCTTCGACGTTAAAAAGATAAATTGCAGCGACAAGCTAACGTACTAAAAAATGAACTAACTAAATGTCAAGATATATAATCGATAAATTGGAAGCTAACATAAATAATTGATGCAGTTACCAATTGCATAATTAATCTGGAAATGGCACTTCTAAGTTTTTTGAGAAACTTCTAACGTTTATTTACTCTAGCATGAAAATAAAATAAAATAAAATGTTGAATCTTTTATCAACATCTAATAATATATCATTACTGTTCCCATTTTCATTTTAACTACGAATGATCAAAAGAACTTTAAAAAAAATAAAAATTGTTAAGTCCTAGGGCAGCAACATGTGCTGTTAACATACTCTTGTACAGTAGCGTTTGGTTAATCTATGCTTGCTTTTCAAGAAAAAATAAAATATACCACTACAAAATAATGTTTGATTTAGTGAGAGTCAAAAGCTGTAACAAGACTGTCGTTAATTTAAAAAGTTGTCACAAATCCGTCACAAATTGACTAAACTGTCACAAAACCGTCACAAAAACCGTCGCTAATAAGCTACCGTCACTAATCCTATCGCTATTTGGGTATTTTTTTTGTAGTATACCGTTACTCTTAATTGATAAAAAAAAAAAAAATGCATTTAGACAATGTTTACCATTCATTGTCTTGGAATCAAGAAAAACCGAACACAATCTTGACAAATCATTTTATACCAAAATTGCATAGACCACACTTCAATCAAAAACGGTTTCACTATATAGTACGGGACAACGTGCAAAAAGCTAAGGTATAGTAGCAAAAGAACATACCCTATTCCGGGAGGGAACGAGAAGGAGACACACATGAGGTAAAACCACTCTGACTCAGTTAGATCTTCGGGTGACAAAGAAGCACACGGTCGACGAGTTTGTTGTGTCGACTCGCCAGCAGAGAGGGAGTCATATAACTCCCTCAATTGTTGGCTTCTCTGTAGAGACGTCTCCTCATCCGTCACCTCCATTGGTTGCACTGTTTTCCTAGTCTTTATGGCCCCATTGTAGTATCCGTCTCCCCATACTAAGATCCTGTGTATATAAAAAAACCATAGTAAAAAACTTTGAAGAGAAAAAGGAACCTAATGTACATAAAGATCCTGTATCCGTCTCCCCATACTAAGATCATGTATATATATAAGATCCTGTTTATATTGAATACCTAATGTATTTAGGGGTCGAATCTTTACATTACATGAAAACCTTCGGTATCGACTTGCATACACAAAACGCTTGTATATAGCTTGAGACTGACTTAATTAATATTTCGTGTAAGATATATGGAAGCATTTCTAATGTTCGTATGTTCGACTAACTTAGGTTTAACAATTGTGGCGTACTCGATTAAATTTTTTTAAGTACAAATTTAATGTACACATTACTACTGATTACTTAGTTATCACCAATAACTCCATACTCTTATCATAATTGTTACTAAGAGTTATTAAATTTGTAGTTTTAAATGCATCACTTTTAAAATGGTAGTGTTCGTCATATAATCAACCTTTCTAGAAATTTTATACCTAATTTTTTTTACCAGAAGCACAAAAAACTTTTTAACATTTCTTCATTGGTTATGTAAGATGATCGCAAGAGAGAATCATTATGCATAGTTACATTTACTCATGCTTTGCATAACATCATATATACATACCATAAGAACTAGGAGTATAATTAGCTTTTAATTTTGATAAGCAATGATCAAACATAACACCTTAACATCAAAGTTACGTACATATTAAAGCATGATTTGTTACTTTTTAATTGTAGACCGACACATATATAGAATTTATACATATTTAATTAAAATCTTTATATATATATATATAGTAGATTGACACATACATGATTCAGCATTTTTTTATTGTTAATTTGGCACTTTTGATTGTAGATTGGCACATATATACTTAAAATCTTTGTATATCTTATTTGAAACTAATACTAACAAAGATAATAAAATCAAGGAAATTTATATTGTTGTTCTTTCATAAAAGCAATTAAGCTTAATTTTAATTAAGTAACTAATCACATGCTTATACTTACCCTTGTTGTGGGCAAAATTGCCAGAACAGACTATACGTCCATTGCACGGATTGCACAGCAGCCTGTAACATATTCTGAAGCCGTGTATTTGGCGGCGGCGGAGTACCCATATCTTCGCCACGAAAAACAATATCTTCCTATATATTTTTTATCATAACAAAATATAAAGACACTGTTCACTATACGGATAGCAAAGATCTTGAAAATAACAAAAAACAAAGATAGAAGAGAATGTAAGGTGTGTTCTTGTATAGTAGTAGACTTGCAGGTGGAAATATAGTTATAAAAAAAGAAGAAAAAAAGGTAGATGATGACTTTGAGGAAAGATTCTATTGAATATGAATATTGTAATATATTAAATAGACAAGAAATAGAATGATTACAAACTGTAAAGTGATCAGAGTTTACTGAGATTTCTTGATAGAAAGAATGAAGTAGCCTTGAGAGCTGCCACAAGAGTTTTGACTGGTTGGTCTACCTGATTTTTGCCCTTTTTCCTACTATAATTTTCAACTAATAAATTGAATATTTTAAATGGAAAAAAAATATATTTACTACACCAAACTATAGTGCTGTTAACGATTTGTATACTCACCTTTCAAATTTTTCAATTTGGGTACCACACTATAATAAATTTTCAATTTAGGTACCACCGTCTAAATAAATCACGGAATCATGTCACGTAACATTTGACAAACATTAATTTGAGAGGCTAATTTGATGATTTTGCACAAAAATATGTCATATTAGAAAAAAATTCCCCCCAATTTCACACATAAAAAAATTTAGCATATAATCCAAATTTTTGTTATGTGTGAAATTGGGGGAAACGTTTTTATAGGATGACATATTTTTGTGCAAATTTGTCAAATTAGCCTCTCAAATTAATGTTTGTCAAATGTCACGTGACATGATTCCATGATTTATTTAGACGGTAATACCTAAATTGAAAAGTTATTAAAGTGTGGTACCTAAATTGGAAAATTGAAAAGTGGGTATTCAAATCGTTAAAAACAGATAGTTTGGTGAACTAAACCTATAAAACCTCTATTTTAAATGATAAGGCTAAAAGTAAAACACATATTTATTGGGAAACTTATTTCCGTTTTCAAAAATCACAAATTCCGTTTCCTGCTTCGTGTTATTTCAAATGTAAATTTAAAATTTATTTTCCTATTTTATTTTTTCTTCACATTTTCGTTTTACATTTTATTTTCCGTTGTCGTTTCCCATCGTGAAAACTATGGGTAAAACCTTTTTAACACACCACTGTTGCACAAACCCATTGAGGGTCATTGGAGAAATCGATTAATCAATTGATCGCAATTTATCTCTCTAAGAATATAAATGTGATAAAAATTCAGGACCGTTTTCAGAGTTTTGGTGGATTTAAACCACCTTAAAAATGAGTCTTTTTTTCTCTGTAAAAAAAAGATGATATTTAAATAAAACTTATAAGATATGATTAATAAATGATAAAATATTAACCTAGAAAATATTAGATTCAATAAGTAGAACATATTTATAAAAAAATCAATGATACGAAGCAAATTTTTTATAAATTTCGTATTCGACCTAAAATTATATTATGATTTTTTTAAAAGAAAATCAGGTACCAAATCTGTTATCTATTTAACAAATCAGGTACTTTTCTGTTTTCTTTAATATATGAGACCATATAGAATCTTACATAAAATTAAATGGTTCATTAGTGTACTAACACTACAAAATAATTTTTGATTTATTGAGAGTCAAAAGCTGTCACAAGACTGTTACTAATTTAAAAAGCTGTCACAAATCTGTCGCAAATTAACTAAACTGTTACAAAGCCGTCACAAAAACCGTCGCTAATAAGCTCGTAACAAAAAATATCGTCACTAATCCCGTCGCTGTTTGAGTATTTTTTTGTAGTGTAAATTCTATAATGAAATAATAAAATAAAAATTTTTGTCTCCGCAAATACTTAAACATGGGTTGACTAGACTTTTTAGTAAGAAAATCAATCACTCGGCCACGGATAACTATTGATTAGAGAAGAAAATGAATTAAATGATAAGGATAAAAGTAAAACACATTGTTACCGAAAAAACTCGTTTTCTTTTTCAAAAATCCCAAAATCCGTTTTCCGGTTCCTGCTATTTCACATGTAATTTTAGATTTTTTCCTTTTTTTTTTTTTTGACGTTTTTCGTTTCGTTTCTCATGCTGACAGCTATGGGTAAAATATTTTTAACAATATATATCAATTTAGATCAATTAATTACCTCAATGTATCTTTATAATTATAAGAGTATGTGACAAAAACTCTATATCAATCTCATCACTCAATGTATATTAGTATGTACACCTAAGCATATACTATAGTAAATTCGAAAATTCGATTCCTCTCTAGATCTCCATTATTTTTGGTTCAATATTTAAAAACAATCATTTTATAACGTTTTACGTATCACTTCTCACAATGAGATATTTCATGTCTGTTTAAAATAGTTAAGTATATTTAAGTTGATTATTGAAGATCTAGATAGGATTAAGCAAATTTCTAGTTGGTCCCTTTTTATTTCAAATGTATCGGCACTCAAAGGGATCAAATGTTTTTGTAGATTTTTCCAAAATCATATCGGTACTTTAATTATGATAAAATAATTTTCCTGAGTTCATATTCTAATAAGCTCAAAATATAGATTTTAATAAAGATGTTAGAAATGCAACTAAATATGTAATATTTTCTATAGTTGAGACAAGAACTGCCATTGTATCCACATTTTGGGGACGGTTAGTGGTACATTGAAAGCATATGAACTAAAATGAATACTCATACATATTTCCATCCTACTCCATCCTACAGTAGTCCTAGATAGTAGGGGTGTATTTGATACGGTATCGACTTTTTTAAGCCTATACTGTTACCGAATCGAACTTGTTTGGTTTGAAAAAAATTATACCATAACCGAACCGAAAAAATCGGTATACCGAAAGTTTAATTTGGACAATCCGCATTCCTCTTAAGTGGGATTGCAAGTGAAGATGTGATATATATGTTGAGTTTTCTAGAAACCAACATATCATGCAATTTGGCTTCTAACAACACATCTAATTAATATCGCGTAAAGTTCTAGAAACCAAACTGGGAATAACGCGGTATCGGATCAAATCCCAAATATAGTAAGTATTTTCTTTTGAAGGAAAGTTTTTTTCAAAGATTTTATATCAATTTCTATATGAAACCAAGATAGTTACATTTCAGAAAATTCCAACGATAGGTGAAATGCCTATGTTTTATTGTGTGGGAGAAAAGATACAACGGAAACCAATGATTAATCTAAATTCAAGTTTGAAACTTATGTAATTAACTTGTTTTAGTCAGACCGAAAAAAACAGGATAGAGCAAAGCATCTCATTCACTTAAATTTAGATATGGTAGATTCAAATGGTATACCACAAAAAAAGGTTGAGAGCTGAGACGTATGAGGTAGGAAACTTTCAAGTACGGTTCTAAGGGAAGGAAATGACCAGCCTATTCCGACCAGAACATGCCATTTGACAGGAAAATCCTGAAATTTTAGAAGCTTGGTTCGATCAAGCCACTGAGTATTAAAAGCAATCTATAGCACTTACTCCGGTTAATTATATTGAAGCACATAACTGGTTAATTAAAGATCACTCGACGTTTGGAATAAAATAGGACTATATATGTTTAATTATTTATTTATCATAAATGATTTCATTAAATCTCTTATAAGATCATTCCGTATTCGTCTGCAGGTAATTCATAGGAATAAACGATAGACAGATAGAGTAAAAATATTTTTTTTTTCTATTGATAATGATAAAACAAATTGCTGTTAAACTAATTCTATCAATTAGTATAGAGATAAAGATATAGTTCCAAGTACAACAATACAAAAATGTACTATATACTATATGAAGTGGATCGATCCTGAGAAGAATTGGATAGAAGATGGGACTAGTATATATTATATAATATAAGTAAAAGACAGAAGAATAAAGAGCAATGGAGGCAAAGTGTTCATATATAAATTACTTTTTGCAGCTTTTTTTGAAGTCTCATTAAACTCAGAAAGTTGAATGACTCGATTTAAGTCCATCGTCCATTTGTTTACCCGTGCTCTAAATTCCAATACATGCAAGAGACGGTCTCATGCAACATATATACGTACGGTACCGTATACTAGAACCGTCTAGTTACATACTAACTTTGCGGACAAATACAGAGAAACGAATGATCAGTACAAAAAACAATCTAGCTTAGCCTTTTTGAGAAATTTTATAAAATTATAGAAAATGCAATTTGGCCGACGAACTAAGTTAGATAATAATAATAAAAGGTTAATTAAGATAGGGGCTCCCAACGTAAATGGCTTTCCACTTCGGTTTTTTTATCGGTACAAAGACAGATCCTAAAGAATTTTTTGAGATTTTTTCAAAATGAAATTTTAAAATATTAGTTGCCATATAGCCTCTGCTATAGTTGCATTGCTGAATTATCTTGAAATTAATCATTAAAACCTATGAGAAATTTCTCTTATCATCCCTACTTAAACCCCCTACGTACCATACTTGGATGTTTTAATTAGATTTGCATAAAGTTTTAATTAAAATCACAGTGTTTGCTTGTTTATCAATAATTTTTTTATCCTTTGCAATGTTTCTGTAGTAATAATTAATAGATATTGGAATGATGAATATTTAATCATTCGATTTACTATTATTGTAAGTGATATTCTTATTTATTTTGCAGAAACAACCGTGAAGGTGGCTTAGTTTCATGTTTTGCAAGGTCACATATTATTTTTTTATATACTTTTGGTCATATATTTGTATCCAGGGACGAATCTATATACATGTAAGGGGTGCACCCTTCCCTCGGTAGAAAAATATATTAAAAAATAATTTTTTTATTAATTTTTAAACATTTATTTCTAAAAACAGTTAGTCAATATAGATAAAACAAAATGCAAATTCTAACAAAACTCACTTACTAGGTGTACCGGAAAAGTCTCTCTTTGTATACGAAGTGGTCTTAAGTTCAGATATTGTGTCATACTTAATTGATTTATTTTTTCATTATTATTAGTTTATTTTAATGTTATTATTTATATATTTTTCTAATAAAAAACAGAAAAATACTCATTACTTTTAACTTGCTAGATTTCATTTCAACATTTTTAAAATTTATTTTGACTTTAGTTTTTCTCTCTTAATGTAAAAGTTACTACATTAAAATATTATTTATTATCACTATATCATTATTAACACATAATTGACCTAATATATCTAATTGCTTAATGAGTTTTCTCAAATTTAAATAATTTACTTTAAGAACCACACGTATATAGAATTTTATGAACTAATATGCTTTTTTTTTTTTTTATTGATGTTTGGTGGTTCTACTCATGAGTCTTGATATAAAATTTAAAAATAATACACCACGTGTATTTATATATATTGTTACGCTTTGATAAAAAAAATTATATACGACTTACCTCCATTTACTCAAAATACTGGATTCGTCCGTGTTTGTATCTACCTAATTGACAATGCACCAAGTATTCTCTCCGTCCTAACGTTCTTGCCACCAGCCATTCTTACCAACTCAATACCCTCAAAAGTCCTTTTCAACAAAACATTTTTCTTTTCTTATTTTCGTTCTTCTTCTCGTCGTGTCGGTCCATCCATTGAACATATTTAACACCATTATCGTAGATCTATTACGTGGAAAAACAAAGTATACTTCGTCCCGAAATAAGTGACAACTTTCAATCATTACAATGTATTATTCACACATATCTAATAATTCAGTCATGACTTTTTTTTTAAGCAAAAGCAACCAACTGTTTTTGAAACCGGAAACGCTAAACATTTGAACCATTCAAGCTTTAAAAATGCTTGTATGTACTACAATAATGCTAATGAGCCAGATAGGTTCAGACAGACTCTCAACACACCAGTGCTCAATGTAAATTTAGAATTTCATTTTCATCTCAAAATTTAAGAGTATGCTATTCGGCCATATATTTAATATTTTTAATTAATATTTAACTTTATGTTAGTTTCAAATAGAGTTCTATAATATTATATTTGAGTTTTTATTTTGTTGAATCGTCAAATAAAATATATTAAAATCATTAAAATATTTAAATATTTTTAATTAATATTTAAGTTTAGGTTGGTGCAACTAGAGTTTCATAAGTATTATATTTGAGTTTTTATTTTTATTTTGGTTGGGGTGTAAAAACTCAAAAACTATTAACCATCAATATTAATACGATATAAACTAAATAGATTTTTATTTTTATTTTGTTGATATGGGTTTCTTCAAAAAAAACCCTAAAAACTAGTTTTTTGGTAACCATTATAAGTAATATACTTAAATCGAGAGATTTGTTTTTTTTTTGGTGGAGATAGGTTATATACCGGGTAAAAAATATTAATCACACAAAAGAAGAATGAAATTGATTTTATGCATGTGCAAAGAGAGAGAAAGAATTGTTGGTTACCAAAATGAGACAGAAACTACTTTTTGTAATTAGTAAAAAAATAGTTTGATTAATGAGATGTCTCAAACTTTTAGATGGAAAAAGATATTACTAATTAAATTACTAGAAGAGCTGGTGTGTTGAGTGTCTGTCTCAATGTGTCTGGCCCAATCTGGTTCGATTCGTATATAAGCTTAATAATTAGTTAACATTTGACCCACCATTCACATTCCAATAAATAAATGTCCATGCACATTAGTTACATGCGTGAGATTTAGAACCAACAAGCCTATGAGGATGGTGTTGGTATATATACCGGTAATCGTTACCGTACGTGTTTCGTGTACGACGCGTGATATATATATGATACGGGTAAATAAAATTTTAAAAAATATATTAATTGAATGAATATATTAAATTAGAAATCATGAGTAATATAATGTTTTTGTTATAGAAAATACACGTAAAACGATTTTATTTGTTATACGAATATAATTGTTTCTAAAAAATCATGATTTTTACGTGCTTTTTATATTTTGAATTGAATAAATATAATTGAGTAATTAGTAAAAAAAAGTTTGGACATTTAAAAAAAATGGTCAAAATTTACCAAGCTTATTTTTTCTTAAGTTGACTTATATATACATAGTATGATATTGTGCATGTTTTGCGAGACTGATATCAAGTTATAACGAAAATAGAAAACTCTCGTTTTTGGTACATAAGAAATCTACCGTTTGAGGACCAAACTTGACAAGTTTGCCAGATTTCTTCGGGGGATTGAATTCAGTTTTCTTTCCGGTATAATATGGGTTTCGTTGGTAGTTCATTGGAAATTAAATTAAGTTCCCAAGTAGATTACTCCCGACGAACAAATAACTCTTCTTCATGCATATTTATATCTATATACAATGCATATCAATGTTTTAAATAGCGTTATCGTTACCATAAGTTTTTTTGAGAGAAACGTTAAAAGCGCAAATAGCGTAGCAACGTAGCGTTTTGCGGTGTATTTTTTTTTGCCTAAATATATAACAATATAGCACTATAGTCATACAATTTATACTAATTATTTTAATAAAATTTAAAGTTAAGAGAATTAGTTGTGGTTTTTTGGGGAAAGAAAGAGAGGGAGACATGTTTGGTTAAAAAAATCTATGATTTTTTAAGTATTTGAGGATAAATATATTTTTTTTATATATTAATTACTATATGAAGTAATTTGTGACATGTTATTTACTATAAAAGTGAATATGTGACATGTTATTAATTATATGGGCTAATTGTGACATGTTATATGCTAAAGGGGCTAATTGAGATATGTTATAAACTATAGGGGTCAGCCTAGTATTTACACTACCGGTCCCTATAATCTGTTTGAAAAACTCGCTATTTACGCTACCAGTCCATCAATTTCGTGTTTTTTGCGCTTTTAGTCTCAATAGCGCGAATTCAGCGCTTTTTCATCCAAATATCGTTTTTTCGATGCGTTTTTTTCCAAAAAAAACGCTATTTCACGCAATATAGCGCAACATAACGCATTTTTTAAAATATGGGTATGAACAGCAGTTTTTCTGCTTTTGCATACTAAATTACTAATTATTGGTAAATTAGGTAATTATATCTGTAAAAACGCATCTATTTGAACAATTGCTTTGAATACTAACAATTGTCAGATTAAGTTTCTAAGCTACTGTTTTTCTAGGGTAAGGAAGTCGATCCCGTCATGTTTACTGGTAAGCACCCATATCTTACTCTGAAACTTCACAAAGAAGTGTTGTAGCTTTTCTTACTTCATTGGGTAGAAACTTCTAGCACCAAATAATCTGCAGTCTTAAAAAGGACCGATGGCATATCTGTTCTTGATAAACGGGTTATATAGCAAATCGAAAGAAAAAAATATACAAAACTACAAAGCACAACCATTGATAAATAAAAAGAAGATGAGCATTGCACCTTCTTTAAAGTTTAACGTTTAATTACAAAGCTACAACGGCCATGATTTGGGCACATATTACTCTCAGACGATGTCAAGTAAGAGTTCTTTCATCGTAACACTATGAATATGTAATAAGCCTTTGGGCAATAACCATAGACGAAGCTCTCACTAATGAGGCCATTACAAGTATAGATGTCCCATAATCTGGCTATATCATTATTAGGTTCTGAATCTTTTTTCTGAGTTTGTTGCGTTAAAAATAGAGAATTAAGAGAGCTCGAGCTACCAGTAAATAAAGTTGTCTTATTCAGTTCAAAACACAAAAAAATAAGTAGTTCATCTTATTTCAATTTATTTTTCTACTGTAATTTCTGTCAAGTTTCGTTTCCTTTGTAAGTATTTTATTTTCTAAAGTCAAAATACAGACAAATAGTCCCCAAAGTCACCGGTTCGCATCACCATATCTGTTTGCTTCAACTTGATTAGTACATTGGAGTTTCTTTGATCTGAGTTCCTTACAGAAGAACAACATCAAATTACCCTTCAATTGCAGAAGGTACCAAAAATTAAAATCTTGTTTGAAATTACTCTTTATGGATGGATTCACAGGGCTAGCCCTAGCATAAGCCAAAATATTTCATATCCTTATATGTCCCAACAACAACAAAAAATGTTTTATTTATTTATTATTTTATCGACTTATTTTTGATATAGAAGGATTTTTCCTACTTTTCTTTGATTTTTAAGTTTTTTATGCCATCTTCGTTATAGAATATTTGCTAGTATTTGTACCTAAGCTTGCAACTCATATGTTCACAAAATATTTGCTTTCCTGCTTATATAATTCTTAACTGTGTATATAACGTCCCGTTTTTCAAGTCTAAAGTCATACTATTCGTTATCCCTTTAAACAATGACGGTACTATTAACCCCCAAACTGGCCTCTATGTGGCTCTCGGTGGCATAAAAAAGCTGGAAATTCGTGGAAGATAAAGGAATGTCATGGTATATTGTTTTGGCATCAAGTTCGTCGTAAGAAACAAATTAGAGTGCCGCGTTTTTGCAATTAGGCTAAAATTCCAGTTAATATAGCCATATAGCCTGTTAGAATCTTATATATTGATATAAAGGATCACGATGAACTATCTTTATGAATTTGCAATATAAGTTTGTTAGATTCTGATATTATACTCTTATTTCTTATTCCAATATAAATTTGCAAGCATTCATGTTAATATTTATGAAGAACGCGCATAAATTTTGGGATTTCTATAACATTCCGTTCCTTATTAGGTTTGATTTAAACAAAATCTATTATCAAAACCCTTCACTGAAACTTTTGTCGGTTCTTTGTCCAACTAATCCTTTCTTTCTCCTGTCCTGCCTGAAGATTTTTTGCTAAATTATCAAGCTTGTATCTTCCCCAAGTATTCCGAGCAAGAAATTTATAAAATATCAATTGAAAAGTTTGTTCTTGTACAGATATGGTCCATATGGATCTAGAAGCAAACACAAGTAGAAGGAAGAATATCTGGTTCACTAATTATATGTACACTTGTGTGCTTCATTTATTTTTATCCATGATTGATAATTTTGCAGCCTCAATTGTGCTCACAAAGGGCTTTCTCTGTTTTACCCATAAATTGGTTTCTCTTGTTTCTGTTTCTACTGGTTCCGGTAGCTAAATCTATAAAACTTCGAATTAGTTCTTTCCACACCATTCGAATTTATTCTACTGACAACCAGCAGGCACTGATATTAAGTTTGTTGCTCTAAACTTGAAGTAGAATTATGAAAAGAGTTTGTAAAGAGTAGTAAAATATTGAGCTCAAGCACAAGCTATTGAGGTTATAAAAAGCTAAAAAATAACCAGATAAGTCAAAAGGCTTGTTTGGCTTCTGTTTTTAAGTTGATAAGTTCAAGTATTTGAGGTGCTGAAAGGTTAATTTACCGTTTATATAGTAATTCTTTCAGGACAGGAAATAAAGCTTGATCATAAATAGAGACTGCTCCGATTTGGAGAAACAAGTTCTTCATTCCATAAAAAAAATGATCAATGATCTGTTGATACATAACTTTTTTTCAATAAAAAACTAAAAACTTACATACTTACCAACTTTACTTTCTTCGAAGTTAGTAAATCTACTTCTAATAGACTAAACGTAGTCTTCTATCTT